>CM054376.1:131566803-136566803 GCA_028858755.1 Ara ararauna | reverse complement strand
GCCACTCATAATCCTATTTCTGTTTTTAAAAGGAAATTATCCCTTCATCTGCTTGGCAGGAGCGGCCACGATGCTGGAATGACCGTAAGAGTGTGTGCATGTGTGCTTGTGTGCAAACCAGAGAGAAAGGGCAGATAAAAGGTATCATCCAAAGTGCTCTTCTAATAGACATTTATTCTAGTAGGGTGAAGAGGTACTCCTTGTCCTCCATGCCTTGCGTGGATTAACCTCATTACTAGTTCCATGATTTCTTATTACCTTAGAAGAATGGATCAGGATTCACCCTTAAGGAAAACACCTATCAAGTGCTCTAAGTAAAACCAAGATGTGCGGACAATATTGTCCTATTCATCCTTACTGATTTTTTGCATATCATGCCAAATAATGCACTGCATGTGTTAGTCAGGATAGCAGTGGGGACGGAGTTGGTTCTTTAAACTACTTGCTTTCACACACTTCAACTCTTTGAAACTATAAAATACATCTAAAGTGGTTAAAGAATCATTAAAGACATATACCCTCCATTACAGTGGGCAGGTACTCTACACACATTAGTGTGGTTTTTAAGCAATCTGTTATCCATGGGAAGGATGAAGACAAATTTCCTATGGACAGATCCTCCTTCTCCTTGTATTGGCTCAGCATTTCCTTCTGTATTAAAGGGCAAGCTTGTATTTCAGAGTTAAGAGGTCACTATCAACATCACCTAGCTTTGCATCAGGATAAAAAATGTTCATTATGGGAACTGCTGTTTCTCCAAATGAAAATATCCCCCTGTAGAGATATCCTGCTGTGTCTAGCTTTCTTGAGAGCAGAGAGGCTGCAGAAAAGACTTCTCTTACCAACAAAGGCACCTTCTGAGAATCAACAGCTAAACACTCACTCACTGTTTGATCACAAATAAATATCTACGACAACCTTGCTGCAGGGTGCAGGATGTCTGTGAGACTCAATACCACAATCCTTCCGTGGAAGGGCATTTTTAATGAGTTGTTATTACTACAGGATTTTAATTTTCTGAGGTGGAATGGAGGGGTATGAGCTTGGATGAAGCTTACACCTGTGGATATTCTGATTCATTTGGAGTACGCTGATGTCTGCCAAAAAGCACAACCGTTTCATACAAAGTAAAACCTCTGGTGAAAGACTGGCATTTGCAGGTCCAGCTATTCAGTCAAGTGGAGATAGGCTTTTTCAAAGGCTTTCAAGCAGATCCCTATAAATACAGAAAACCAAAAAATCTATACAGTCACTGACACAGTGAAAGCTAACTTACTGCACAACAAACGTATCCATGGAATCAGGCTTTCTACCTCAGATGATTGGTTTTCTTCTGATGAAAAGGACTCCAATTGTGCATGGCTATCTATTAACAATTAAATGTTCTTTCAAATGAAAATAACCCAATGCAAGTTCTGGACAGTCAGATAAAACTGTTTTAAAGAAACAAATTTTTCCCACGTAAGGTGGTAAAAAGAGAAAATATCTGAGTAAAGACATTATATCAAAGGTATAATAGCCAAAGAACTATGCAAGAAGCCCCACTTCGTTCTCTGAAGTGACCTTCACTGCCAGCTGGTACCAGATTATATTAAACAGCATCCCACTTGGGGACAAAAAATGGTGATTGCCACAGCAACAGGCTCCTTGCAAACAAGCTGTGAGGGACTACAAGATATCTAACAACTTCCTGGCTTCCAGAAAGGGCTCCTCTCCAGCAGGAGTCATTTGTAGGTGCTGAATTTTAAGGCTCTTTTAGGGAGCTTTATCTCTAAATGCCTTATCTATATTGAGTTAAAGTCAGAAAACTGTGGTAGTTTTGGCAAGACACTTCCCTTCAACTCACATGAGGTAATTAGAAATCTCTTGAGATAAACCAGGTACCTGCCATGTAATGAATGGGAACCTCATTAAAAAGCTTGTTGCAAAATAAGATGTCTAATTATAGCCATTGAATAAAGGCAACAGGAAAAATAAAACCCAAAACAATGCCTAAAGTAATTACCCAGAGGCTTCTAATCTTCTTGCACCTGTGGTTTCGTAGATCTTTGTATTAGAGATTTTTACTGCACGTGTACAGAAAAAAAAACCCTACACAAGCACAACAAAACAACAGCCCAGCTTGGACTGCTGTTCCATTGTATCATTAAATGAAATATAGCTTTAACAGATGGGGGTTAGTTTGGGGTGGTTTTGTTTGTTTCTTTGGGGTTTTTTGTTAGAATTGTAGCTTTTTTCACTTTTTTTACAGGAATGCTGAAGTCTTCCTCAGATATTGGCAATTTTCCGAGAAGCGCCAGCATGCAAACTTGCTGCAGATGCAAGAAAAGTGATGGAGAAGAGCAGAAAGCCTTAGCTACTCCAAATAGACCAACAGTAGTTATTAGATGGCATGTTAAGCAAGTTCATGTCCTCTACCAACTTCATTGTTCAGGTAGCAAATTGGCTTTGAGTGTAGCTCAGGCTACGCAGGTCATTTTGAACAAAAAGTTCTGTCATTCAGTAGCCTCAGCTCGCCTCTCAAAAGGCCAATATTATTATCTTGTATAGGAAAAGAAAAACATGCAGACATCACTGAGAAATTTTTAGGATGTTTCATTCACTACAGACACAGTGAAAAGCAAAAGGAGGGAAAATGATGAATGTAGTAAGTACTCTGAAGACACAGCATCACACATAATTAGTTTTTCACCAGATAGTTTTTTTTAACCATACTAAAAATAACATTGTTCTTTACTCTTTTTCATTAATAAAGATCAAGTGTCAAGTAATCTTCATGAATGAATTACCAGAATGTACTGTGGTAGTCATAAAACAACGTGTTCTGCAGGAAATTAGTAGTTCTAAGGATGTCCAGATAGAGCAGATGAATTGGGTATGCAAAAATTTAATTAAAATAAGCAATAATTCCTTAAGCCATTTCCTCTTAAGTAAATATTCTGCATCTTTCAAATTCCTACGTGATCTACTCTGACAGTTTTGGAAAGGTTGCTCCTTTTAACAGACTGCACTCTAACCCCAAAATAAACATTTCATAAAAGAACATTTTTAATGGAACAGTTCATTTCATCTTCTATCAGAGACTATTAAAAACACATTGAGTTTAAAACCAAATAAAACTACATTATCGAAAGCTTCAGTTTAGAAATTATAATTATTCTTTCTTTTTCTTTCAAAAAAGCTCTGTAGTTATTTCATTGGCCTTAATGAAGGTATTGTTGGTATAAACGTGATTTTTTTTTCCCAGTGGCAAATAAATTTTATTCTTTTACTACTTGTTTATTTCTTAATTACTTTATGTGCAGTAATTATGGTACTATTGGATACAGTGTTTTCTTAAAGATAGTAGGCACCAGCCTGCATAACATATTTTACTATTTGAGCACAAAAAAAGCCAGAGACATACAAATTGTCTGCTGGCATCAGCATTCTGTCATGTTTCATCTAGAAAAGGGCAAGGCACTGCTATTTACTTTAACTATGGAAGACCTGTTCTTCGCACATCTCTCTAGGTCTGACCAGGGAAATCAAGGGAGCACTTTGGCAACTGAAACACTTTAACTTAAGAGACATTTTAACATAACAAAAATATATATAAAAAGCGTTACATTCTACAATTCTGTACTTCAGAAACTTCTGGAAAAGAGTGGCTTTAAACACAGTTTTCACAAGAATGATGCTGGAACAAATACTGTTTGCATGCACTGTTTTTAGGTTCTGTTATATGGGCTATTTAAGAATTACTGAGAACAGACATTTGCCACACATCTAATAGCACTTCTGAATAGGGCTTTCTTAGAGGCAGCTGAAAGCAGAACTCATGCTGCTAAAAGCTCTCTAGATATGTCATAGGCACACAAAGAAAGAAAAAAAGTGAAGCATTCTCTGAGGGGTACCATGTCTTTCTGTGGGGTACCATGTCTTTCTGTGGGGAAAAACCATCTAAAATTGCAAGAGTACACCTGGAGAGGACTCATTGCAACCTCCCTTCGTGGCAGCACTGAGGGCGCACCGAAGTCTGTGTATTTTTAGAAAGAATACTTATCCAGACCACTACAGAGTGCCCGTATCCACTGCTCCTGATTAGCTCCTCCCCAGATAATACCACTGCTTCTGTGACCCCATTTCCCTTAACTGAAGCCTCACTCTATTTTTGATAAATGGGGAGATTCACTTTACTAATACACTTTAGGAAACATCTTGGTAATACTTGCGAGCTGAGAAGGACAGAAAGGACCAGGAAGCCTTGGAAACATAATTAAATGCCATGCCCCACTACTGGAAACATGGGAAAATGCAAATAAAAGACTTCACCATCCTTTTTTGTTCAAGTAGGCTGCAACTTTGCAAACATGCAAGAACAAAAAATCATGTTCAACATGTGAGAGAACAAGACATTTTTACATCCCAAAATTGTCAACCATTCAACATTTTACTAAGGGCAGCAACTCAAAATGATACATGACTCAGTATAGCTATTCTTAGAGCTCATTTAAGTTCTCTTAAATTAAGAGAAAGTAAATAGTGTCCCTACTCAGAATCATCCTTTCCACAAGGGTGTATTTCTGTTCTTGCCTTCCTCACCGTTTAGAAGCTTGCTCACTTGTGACATTTCTATTACTGTGATTAACTAAACTCCAAGTTCTTATTTCTAGCATAATTTTTAATTCTTCCCCCATCTCTTTGGCATCCCTATTTTTAAAAATGAGGTGACAAAAAAGAAGTTTTCCTTGTGATTCATCATGAAGTTAATTATTTTATGGATACTATTCCTCACACTCAATTATTGTTATTTAATGGTCCAACGCTTCATTTTTATTAGGATTAAGTCAATACTAATTTTTCTTTTGGTGCACTGTAGAAATCAGGTGTTCTAAGTCACGGAATGACAGAATTGCTTTTTTATCTTGGGACACAGAGAACTGAGACTGTTCATAATTCAACTCAATTACCTCTTTGTTATCCTGCAATATGGCACCCTTGATTTCCTTCCTCTTATTTGCATACAACTGGGGTACTAGGAAGCATGTATCCTTCTGATTTGGGATTTTTATATACACAGGCACAGCTACATAGGCATCTGCACTAAGAAATTTGATTTACAACAAATAACCTCTTAGCCTAGTACTGCTCTTTTACAATTTAATCTGTTCCTGCTGTTCACTTCGTAGTCAAAGGTTGTGTCACACAGTGCAGGAATGCTCATTTCATCATGATCTTCTAGTGCATCCATTTTAGTTCACCTCCTTTGTTTCATGTCTAGGTGACACGCTAATGGAAAGCCAAGAAAAGATGTACAATTTTATCACAAGGACTGAGGGAACTGTTTGACATGCAGTTACCTCAGCTAACGCAATAAGCATATTTCTAAATTGCTTTCTTTCTTAAGTAGATTAAGTTAATTTTGCATGTTTGCCTTTTTTAATTCAGCATTTACCTATCCTCTCATTGTTTTTACTGAACATGCATTCAGTTTCAAACTGTCCTGCTGCCCATTCAGTCCGTATTTATTTTTCAGTTCCCTGGTGACAGGATTATCTTTCTTACACATCTAGTAGACATCTTCCTCTGACCTGGAAGAGACCCAGTTGCTGTCAAAATTCAGCCCCTCATTCAAATAATTGCCAATTTCCTCTGCCAGGAGCTCTGTTCCAATACAGTCAAGGTTCAGAGCAGAAAGCAGAATACTATTTTTTTTGCAATTATTTCTGAGGTCAGTAATAGGGTCATCAGTAATTAACATCTAGAACATTTCTGACTATTCTGTTTTTATTAAAATGGGTATATCTGACATCATTCTGCTTCAGGGTGAATTACATGTTCTTACATATTAAAACCCAGGAAACTAACATCCACAACTTCTAAACTAGGTGGAAATCATCAACTTTTGCTTTTAGAATGAGAGGTGCTGCTTACTGCCTTTCACCTTCTCAGTGTCCCTCAAAGAAAGGCACAGGGTAGCACATTTTTCATTTCCACCTGACAGGTGAGTTTTAATTAAAGTTGAAATTTAAAAAAAGCAAAGCATGAGTCAGCTATAATAGGACTTTTATTTTGTGAGAAGTAACTCATATAATAAAAAACTGCCATCTACACTACATTTTCTTAATTCTTTTTTTATATAAGCGCTTTGTAAATACTTAACCACCACTCAGACCATGGCAATACCTAACCATTTGGTCATTACTGTTCTGCTCTGAACTTTCTGACTGTCCTGGGTTCAGCAGCAGCAGTCATTTTTCTCCTTCTTAGTAGCTGGGGCAGTGCTGTGGTTTTGACTTTCGGCCTGGGAACAGTGCTGATAACACCGATGTTTTTAGTTGCTGCTCCGTAATGTTTACTCTGACCAAGGACTTTCTGAGTGTCATGCTCTGCCAGGGAGGAGGGGAAGCCAGGAGGAAGCAGAGACAGGACACCTAACCCAAACTAGCCAAAGAGGCATTCCATACCACGGCACGTCATGTCCACTATATAAACTGGGGGCAGTTACCGGAAGGGTTGGATCACTGCTTGGTCGGGCTGGGTATCGGTTGGAGGGTGGTAAGCGGTTGTATTCACTTCCCTTGTTATTTCCCTTATCATTATTATTATTATTGGTGATAGCAGTAGTGTTTTGCATTATACCTTAGTTACTGGACTGCTCTTATCCCAACCCATGGGAGTTACACTCTTTCGATTCTCCTCCCCATCTCTTAGGGAGCAAGGGGGAGGAAGGGGGAGAGTGAGCAAGCAGTTGCATGGCTGAGTTGTCGACTGGGCTTAAACCATGACACTGACATGAAATTAAAAACTGAATTTACAGATTCAGTTAGCTGGTAATATCTACTTCATCTATTTTTTGAACATGATTAAAAAATAAAATGGAATAGAACTAAAATGTAGTTATATTCCTGGAACTCAAGTTAATTCACATTTTAGGTACTTCTTAATGTTAGGCCAGAACAATTAATCTCATTTTATTGACAAACCTATATAATGACATCCCAGCAAATAATTTAAAGAAAAGAAGAATTATTCTTTCTGATTATGACATTAAAAATCATCTTGTAACTAAAGAAATCAAAAATGTTTCCAGTTTCCACGGATGGCTAGTTCAATACAGAGAAGTGCAGAGGGACAACCCCACACACCGATGTATGCCAAGGGACGCACAGCCAGAAAGCAGCTTGGCACAAACGAACCTGAAGGTCCTGGTGCACACCGAGTTGAACATGTGCAATATGCCCTTGTGGCAAAGAATGTGAATGGTATCCTGGGCTGCGTTAGATAAAGTATTGCCAACAGGTCAAGGGAGATGAACCTTTCCCAGTACTCAGCAATGGTGAGACCACACATGGAGTACCATGTCCAGTTCTGGGCTCCCCAGTCCAAGAGTGACACGGACATATTGGAGAGAATCCACTGAAGAGCCATGAAGATGATGAAGGGACTGGAGCCTCTCTTGTGAGAAAAGCTGGGACTGTCTGGCCTGGAGAAAAGAAGGCTCAGAGAGATCTCATCAATGTGTATAAACACCTGAAGGGAGGGTGAAGTGAAGACAGTGTCAGGCTCTTTCCAGTGGTGCCCAGGGACAGGACCAAAGGCAATGGGCAGACACTGAAACAGGAGGTGCCACCTGAACTGTAAGGGTGACCAGGCATTGGCACAGGTCGCCCAGTGAGGCTGTGGAGTCTCTCTCCTTGGAGATATTCAAAAGCCATTTGGATGTGTCCTGAGCAACTGGATCTAGATGGCCCTGCTTCAGCAGTGGGGTTGGACCAGATGACCTCCACAGCTCACTTCCAACCTTAGCCATTCAGTGATTCTGCAACTACTGACTGCAAATAAAGATGAATTTCTCATCTTCTCTGACCAGTTGTTCTAAGAAGAAGTCTTCAGTGGTAAACTGCCCTTATTGTTAGGAAGCAGCATTTTATTTCCAATCTGAATAGGTCAGATTTCTATTTCCAGCAGTTGGATCTTGAACTATTTTTTTTTCCACAGACATAAAGATGGGTTACTAAGGTTTCTCCCCAGGAAAAGAGAAAACTAATTAGTGTTATTACTGATTCTGAAATGCTCATATAATAAATCTGTTCCCTAACTGTGTTCAGTGGCAAACAGATGCCAGCCACCACACTGAATAGATGAATGACCAATCATATTTTTATTTTCTTCCTTGGAAACAGTGAAAATTACCGAGAAAAGTGAATGTTGTTTTTTTTCCAAAGAGATTATTTTGAAATTACTCCTAAATTGAAATCATAAGCAGAAGTAATTTGAGACTGCTTCAGCTGTGCTATAAAAGATTCCAAACAGGGGTAATTTTACATCTTTCAGGTTCACAGATTAAAGAATGGACTTCCCAGTGTGGTGACATTTTCACATATTATATGAGGACTGGGGTAACAATGGAGTGATTCCTTTCTCACTGTTATTACACTGCAACTTGTCAAGCAATTTCTGCACAAAGGAGAAAGATCACACCCTTTCATACTCCTAGTACTGAGGTTATGATGAAAAACAAAATCTAAAATACACAGAGACAAGACAGACAATCTGACATCAAGTTGTAATTCACTCATGAACATTTTTCAGCTGGCTCTAACTCTCATTTTTAAGGCCCACTGAAACACTGTTTTATTAAAAGCATTCTCAATAGATTCCTTTGCCATGACAACAGCTTGGAGGAGATTTCAGAACAATTTTATGATACAATTTTTGTGCTATGCCATATTATTTTCATGTAATTGTGGAGTGCACTCCAAGAAAGATATTAAAGTGCCTACATCTTTATGGTGCAGTGTGTGGCTATAACAATCACCTGGTTTTGTGTTGGTCTCTGCTGTATGCTAGAAGTGACCTTTAATCTGCTCTATAGTCTCTGATTTCAGACGTGTAACTCACATCATGACCAGTTAGTCAACAGCAGAAAGTTCATAGCAGACCCAATTGCACAAATGCCCGGAAAGCCAAGTGGGTTCTTTCATAGAAAACAACACTGTACTTAAATAAAAGTTGAAAAAATCCCAAAAGGATGGAACTTCTTACCTGTGAAAAGTATGAACAATTTGCATATGTGGCAACATCAGAACAAGTGGACTATTTCATTTTTTCCCTGTATTTCAAAGGACAAATGTACACATATTTGTCCCATGCCTCTCCAATACATCTCAGAAAGTTCTTCAAGAAATTACATAAATTTACTTGCAGCAAAGTCTGTAGGCATCCTGTCTTACTTATGCAAGGCAATAAACATCCTGATGTGGTAAGTATTCAGATTACTTCCTGATGTTCCACACACATCAGGAAGTGATCTGAAACTCAATGACTTCATCTTTGTGCATTTTGTGTGTTTGGTTATTACATGATCCAGTTCATACCAAGATGCCATCTTTTTCACTGAAAATATGAGAAGCAAGCAGTTTGTTGTTGTTGTTTAAACAAATAAGCACCTTGAGATACAGCTGTGTGCTCCTTTTCTGTGCTCTGAAGCCTTCTCTACCTGCACATTTGATCAATGGGTATGTCAGATAATTTACTCCTTAGTCCAAGACAAGTTTTACATACTACCCAACTTTTTTTTACTACTGACTCTACCCAGTGATACAGATTGATGGGATATCACCATGTTTGACATTCAGGGAAAAAAGACATTCTAACATTATTTTATTATGAGCATATTTCATCAATATTGTATTTGTGGCTCACAGGAAACTAATTCTGAGTAACAGTACGTGCTCTTTTAAAATCATCAGAAATACGATGAAGCTGTCATGCTTCAGCTGCTTGATTTGAGGGGAGTGTTATTATTTTAACGGAACTCTCAGTATAGAGATCTTGTTTCATGGGAAAAGAAAAAGAAGAAAAAGAAAAGAAAAACTTAATCAGACTGCAAGAGTCCATAAACCTGACATCAAAACTTTAGACTACATGCTTAGAAATAGCAGCACCTGCTGTGACATATACAATTTTAAAGACTTCCTATGAAAAATCTGCAAATTATACATACATTTCTGAATTGCATCCAAAATGAAAAAGATACCCATATATATCAAATCCAAACATTAGAAAACCTTGTAAAAATCAACTCTGGTCCTCTTCAAAATTCGACTATAAATACTGAAATGCCAAAGTTTCCGCTGTCCACCAACGTCAGCTTTCCAAAAATTCTGATCATTAGCTGAATAAAACAAGGAAACTTTCAAAACAAAGAAGGCTTTGGCTTTAAAGAAGTATAAAAGAAACGCGGAAATTTATAACACTGGGGAGAGACCTGGAAGAGGGGACATCAGCCAAAAATGGGTTTGTCACTGCCAGCAGTTGCCCCACAGCACCACAAACTACCTCCCCAGGTGGCACAGTGTCAAACCTGCACCCCACTGGAGAAGTGACAGTGTAGGGCACAGCACCTGGGGATCCACACTGGGGTGTTCTTGGTACACCGGGGGGGGTGGGAATTGGTTCATCCTCTACAGTTTGCTTATCACTAGAAAATTGCATGCTGCTAATGAATTAATAAACTGCTTTGATCCTGGTTTGAACTACATGAACTGACTAGGTTCTGCCTGTGACAGGCATGTACGGGATCCCCTCTGCCCTTAGCATCTTAGCAATCTTGACTTTGCCTAAATTTTAAGCACTCTGGAAACCAGTTTTCCTGAGTACCTTAATGAGCTATGTAGTGCATAGAAAGAGGTAGGTGACTTTAAAGGTTGTCTTGTCTAATTTAGGCACAGGTATTCAAGTGGACATGACTTTGTTCTAAGGGTCAAAGACATGTACAACTTATCGTTACCTACATGAGATACTTCTTGACTTATATCTTGACTAGGTGCACATATGACTGAGATTCAACTTAAGAACATGTGAACCTGGACTGGGTTTTCACCTAAGGTTTGGTGAGAGGAATGAAGATCTTAATGTCGAGAACTATTACAACTAAAATAATTCTAATCCTAGAATTTTATCCAGCTGGAAGCTGCCTAACGTTTTCAACAGCAACTGATTTCAGCACAATAAATGGCTTGAATTTAAACTGAAGGCCTTACTTTTGGGGCATTTGCTTCCTGCGAGCAACTGAGAAGACATCAAAAAAGGTATCAACAAATATGAAGACTGTATGTACAATTTGCCGATGAATGCCTTCATAGACATAAACAAGTGTGTTACAGTCGATGCAGTACCTGCTCTCTCACCTGTTACATTTCAATCTGAATAATCAGAATTTTAAAAGGATGTTGTTAAGTCTCGAAAATCACTGTCTCACTGCAGATCTGTTTCAGAAAACCTGACAAGCCTTTCATTACACATGTCCTGGAGGACACTGGTACAATACCAATTTTGTTTCCTTGGTTACTTACTCATATAATCATAATGTATATATTCTACTAGAGCATTATTATAACCTGTCAAAGAAAGCATGTCATTATTCAGGCTGGCAAACTCGTAATAAAAGAAAGCTGTACATGACTTTAGATTATTTAAATTACATCAAGCATCCTCCTATCATTTGACTCAAAGAAAACGGCAGCAGGAAGTCAAAGAATGCACATAAACTAAATAAGGATTATATTAATTATATTTTTCAGCAGTATTATCTTTATAATCAGCTGTATACAGTGGAATTTCAGAAGCACTGGTAAGTGTCAACATCTTGTTATGAGTACTGCACAAACACAGAAAAGATTCAGCTGGCCAGAAGTAACTTCAAAGATCCTTGACCTCTCCATTAGGAAATGAAAAAATGGCTCAGAGTCAGAACAAAATATCTGCAATCTCAAGCTCTCATTAGCATACTATAAAATCCTCCAGTTACCTCAGCTTTTTCCCCTGTGCATTTCTACCTCAGAGTAAAAGGATGCTAACTGTTTTTGACTCACATATGACAAATAGATTTTGTCAATTGTTTAGCTATAGGATGTTTTGTGAGACCCAAACTGGATGTGTACAAACAGCACAACTCAGAAAAGCTTAGTAAATTTAGCACTTTTTGGGAACTATGAAGAAATACAAAATAAGTGAAAAGGATAATTATGATTTGCGGAGTTTGAATGGATGTATTTCTGAGCAGACAAACTCCATTAATTCCTACTGTAGGCAGAGTTTCACTTTAAATGAGTAAGAGTCAACAGAAAACAGCATTTTCCATTTCTTTTACACCTCATTTGGTACAGGAGAGAGGTACAAAGTTGTTCACCTGCTGAGAATTCAGCCACAGAACAGCTCCATCAACTTTCTGGCTCTGTTTGGTATTTGCTGAATGCAGTTCAGTACTTGTCCATTTTTTAAGTAAGTTCTGTTCATTTTCCAAAGGTTTTCCTTTAGCCCCCCTTCTGAATCAACTTAGATCCACTTGAAGATCACTTACATAATACATACAAAAGATTTGCTAAAAAATCAGATACAAAAACCACTGTGAGTGAGGTACTGCTGGGATGCTATTCTCAGTCCAAGCTCACCTTAGAGACAAAAGTCCTGAAGTAGAATCAACTGCAATGCAGTTTCCTTCATACATACTTCAAAGCAAATTAAGTTTTCTTGATAATTTGGTGGATAAAAGATTTTAACTTTTGGAAGAAACTGCTTTTGTCAAAGATCTTTTTGACAGCAGAAGGGTTTAAAATGCCTGCTGAAGGAAAAGATGAAAAATTTACCATGGAAAAAGAGCAGCCCTGTGAAGAAGGACTTGGGGTACTGGTCGATGAATAAATGAACATGAGCCAGTAGTGCGGCCAGTTGGCCCAGAAAGCCAACCGTATCCTGGGCTGCATCAAAAGGAATGTGACCAGCAGGCCGAGGGAGGTGATCCTGCCCCTCTACTCTGCTCTTGTGAGACCTCACTTGGAGTATTGTGTGCAGTTCTGGTGTCCTCAACATCAAAAGGACATGGAACTGTTGGAACAAGTCCAGAGGAGGGCCGCGAGGATGATCAGGGGACTGGAGCACCTTCCATATGAAGATAGGATGAGAAAGTTGGGGTTGTTCAGCCTGGAGAAGAGAAGGCTGCGTGGAGACCTCAGAGCAGACTTCCAATATCTGACGGGGGCCTATAGGGATGCTGGGGAGGGATTCTTCATTAGGGACAGTAGTGATAGGCCAAGGGGTAATGGGCTCAAACTTAAACAGAGGAAGTTTAGATTGGATATGAGGAAGAAATTCTTTACTGTAAGGGTGGTGAGGCACTGGAATGGGTTGCCCAGGGATGTTGTGAATGCTCCATCGCTGGCAGGGTTCAAGGCTGGGTTGGACATAGCCTTGGGTGGAATTGTTTAGTGGGAGGTGTCCCTGCACAAGGCAGGGGGGTTGGAACTAGATGATCTTAAGGTCCTTTCCAACCCTAACTATTCTATGATTCTATGAAAAGTGAAATTAGTATCACGAATAGAAGAGGTGAATTAACAGAATAGTGACACTGGGGGAGGAGGAAGGTGAGGTATCATCCCCTCCAAAGTGATATACCTAGCCATTTGTGTCTAACATGTTTACTTAGCCTATGTATACAGTTGGTGGAAAGTAATGAGCATTTTTTTCCAAGATAGGCATCAGAGTAGATCAAATGAATTATTAGGAATACAGTCAAAACCAAACCAAACCAAAACCATTGTACAGTAATGCAGCTTTGCTGCCTGAAAGTGAGACCAAGGAACATTAGTGTTCCCATCACTACTTAATGGGATGTGATAAAAATTATATTTTAGCACAGAAGGAAGCAGTTGTCATGGGTTCAGCAGTAGCAGTCATTTTTCTCCTTCTTGGTAGCTGGTGCAGTGCTGTGTTTTTGACTTTTGGCCTGGGAACAGTGCTGATAACACCAGTGTTTTTAGTTAAGGCTTAGAATGTTTAGGCTAGTCAAGGACTTTCTGAGCCTCATGCTCTGCCAGGAAGGAGGGGAAGCCAGGAGGAAGCAGAGACGGGAAACCCGACCCAAACTAACCAAAGAGGTATTCCATACCACACCACGTCATGCCCAGGATGTAAATACAGAGGGCAGAGACCCGGAAGGGAGGGTTTGCAGCTGGGTCGGGCTTGGTATCAGGTGGTGAGCAGTTGTATTCTCTTCCCTTGTATTTCCCTGGTCATTATTATTATTGGTGGTAGCAGTAGTGATTTGTGTTATACCTTAGTTACTAACCTGTTCTTATCTCAACCTGTGGGAGTTGCATTCTTTCGATTTTTCTTCCCATCCCTCTGGGAGCAGGGGGAAGAAAGAGGGGCCAGTGAGTGAGCAAACTGCGTGGCTGAGAGGCTTAAACCACGACAGCAGTTTTCACTGATAGACTTGGAAACCCAAAAGGATGTTTTTTGGGGAAAGGATTATGGCAGTAGTGAGCAAAATATAAAGAAAAAATGTCCTAGTAGTTTCTGATCTTTAAAGCTAAGGACACTTGAAGACAGGCTGTGAAAATGGTATTCATGCCAATTTTAAAGCTGGTAATAAATAAATTCTATATATATTAACATTTACATAGAATAAATGTGCTCATTAGACGTTTGTATCACCACAGTTGTCTGAACTGGAACAAAGTTTTTATTACCTAAAAAGATTAGTTTCTCAGGTGAGGTGCAGCTGGCATGCTTGTACCAGGTGGAAAATACAATAGCTTTTAGCTCTGCCTATATTGAGATGATTGCAGTATGGCTCTAGAATGGATGCTTCTTGAAATGATGAAGGGATCACTTTTGTCTCCTGCAGAAATAAGGGAAAGTCTGTGATGAAGAGGGAGAAGAGCATAAGGGAAATGCGAAAACAATAGTATGTAGGTTGCAGTTTGGAAAGTGAGAAGGGCAACTGCAATTCTCTTTGTGTGCATAAATGTAGATCTGCAGGAATAGCAGCTATCACTACCATTTATGCACGGTAATGAAGCCAACTAGTCTGGAAATTCCTGACTAACTCATTGATTAGCATTCTGAATTTGTATGAAAGAAACACACAGATTAAAGCCTATGAAAAGCTCCCTGGATACCTATTTGAGTATTTTTCAATGCTTTCTTTTGAAAGACTTTCATAAATCAAGACATTATTTTTATTATTGAGAATGTTCTGTAATCACTGAGCAATTCTCAAGTCTCAAGACAGACAAACACATTCAGAAAATCAGTCAATAAGAACGTTAAAATGATGATAAAGGCATAAATAGATGCAGCATTGTTGATTTTCTAGACCCATTTCCTCAGCAAAAAATCCATGATGCAAATATACTTTAAAAACTTACTATTCAGAGATACAGAAATTTAACAGAATTGTGGACCTTATGGTTTAATGTCCACAACTGAAATTCACAAGCAATGCTGTCACACTCTCATAAGAGAGAATGTAAAATTTCATATGAATAGATCCTACAATCAAGCCCCTTTCTTGATGAGTCTGCTTTTTTGCACTTAGGAAGGTCAGTAAACACTTTGTGCCTATGTAAAGTCTTCCCAAAAGTACTAATGACAAATTAATGGATTTGATGGCAGAAGCACATAAAAATATAGTCAAAACTGTAACCAATATAGAATTGATGTTTTATAAATACAATAAGCAATACTTTTAATTTTCACTGACCAGAAACAGTTACAGAGATATAAATGAACAAGTGTTACTACTGACCATTCCCTACAGTGAAGAAAAGTAATTATGCTTGATTACATACACTGCATGAATGATTCCTGCTCAATAATCAAAATGGCCTTAGAAGCGCTGCTTTAAAGTCTGCGTTGGCACTTTTGCACCCGAAACTCGAGGAGTAAATATCTAACTCAGTATCACCAATGAAACATTCTTTATTTTTTCTTTTAGTTCTGGTTAAAAAGGTTTCTATTCAAAATGACAGAAGCTTCATACTGTTAACTATCAAGACTCTTACCCCCTTCTGTATCATTACATTGATATATTTTTCTTTTTGGCTACGACGATCTTTGTGCAAACGACCTTTTCAAGGTCTGAGGGCATTTATGTGATTTATTTGAGGATGCAACCACATCCCTTTTACTGTATATGATTTATTTTACAGAGCCTGTGTTTGAAACTACTTCTATTTTGCAAAATGTCTCTTTCCTCCAGCAGACTTGGTGTATTGGGTGAGTGACTAACTGCACTTCTGTACTGATGAGATAACATTCAGTAGTAGATGTGTTGTGTTTTATCAGTTTTTTACAGCTCATTTCAAATTAAAACAGTTATTTAATTAACAATTAACTTGTACAGTTATGTCTTAAATTAATTTACACACACACGATGAGTGGAAGGGGAACAGGATAAACAAAATGTCTCTTCTGGTATTAGGGAAGGTTTACTTTACCATTCTTTATACCAAATATGTGCTATACAAACTAACCTTCCATTTTGGATTCAGACATTTTTATCTTCATCTATAAACGCCTTTCTTCACTTGAAAAAGATGATGTGAGAAAGAAAAGGTGCTTGCCCTTATGAATACTCCCTCATTCTGCAACACGCCCTCCACTCCATTCACTAGTTTTGTTATATTTTTGTTTTACTTAAGATACTTTTAAACCAATAACTGTTTTTAAATAACTGCTTGCATGGCACTTTGTACACAGAGATCCTTTACACTATGATTAAATAAACAAACTAATAATAAGCTAATAGATAGAAAAATACAAACATCAACACGCTCTGAAATGAATGAAAAAGAGGAATGAAAAAATAAATTAACTGTCATTAATATTTTTAACTTTAAGAAGCTGCCTCACCTGCAAATAATTTTTTCCCTCCCTTTCCTCTAGCTTTAGTGAAAACAAAGTCACATTTACCCTTTAACTCCTCGCTAATGAATGCTGTTTTTAACAGAAGCTGCCACAACTGCTTCCTCTGTTCCTCTTATGCCACACATACGAAAAACAAAACCCAAAAATCAAACAGCCAACTTGGAGAGTACCTTACACTTCTGATATGATAATAATGGCTTTATATCATGGATTAACATCAGCATTGTTCTGTTGTCAGATACAAACTGATCACAAAACTGTGAGTTAGATTTGAAGAAAAGCTTTTTTTAAGAAGGGTTGAGATATCTTCCACTGTTTCTAAGAGTTTGTATACTTAAAGTTCTATCTTTACAGGGTTAAAATATTGATGGAATTATTGTCCTGGGTTCAGCAGCAGCAGTTGTTTTTCTCCTTCTTAGTAGCTGGTACAGTGCTGTTTTTTTGACTTTCGGCCTGGGAACAGTGCTGATAACACTGATGCTTTTAGCTACTACTTAGAAAGTTTAGTCTGACCATGGACTTTCTGAGCCTCATGCTCTACCAACTGAGAATGGGAAGCTGGAGGAAGCAGAGACAGGACACCTGACCCAAACTAATCAAAGAAGTATTCCATACCACAGCACTTCATGCCCACTGTATAAACTGGGGGCAGTAACCCAGAAAGGTTAGTTTACTGCTCGGTCAGGCTGGGTATCGGCCGGTGGGTGGTGAGCTGTTGTATTCTGTTCCCTTATTTCCCTTATCATTACTATTATTGGTGGTAGCAGTAGTGTTTTGTGTTATACCTTAGTTACTACTGGACTGTTCTTCTCTCAACCCGTGGGAGTTACATTCTTTCGATTCTCCTCCCCATCCCGCAGGGAGCGGGAGGAGGAAGGGGGGAGAGTGGGGAGGTGTGAGCTAATGACATCGTAGCAGATTTACTGCTGGGCTTAAACCACAACAATTATCTATACCTAGGTTTAAACAAAATAACAACACAGTTTCTTTCTTTATGTATTTCTTACACAAAGATGTATGTTTAGTAATTAAATTCAATAACCCTTGACTACAATGGAACTTAAGTATATACTGCAATATGTGTACCAAAACTCCGTATAGCACACAAACAAATAACTGTAGATGAATGGCTGTATCAAACATGGTATACTAACGACTAAATAGAAAGAAATTCCTTCTGTCATCAAGTTCAGTCTACAGTTAGTCACAGGGAAAACAGAAAGTAGCCTCTTCCATAAATCTAAAATTAGTTTGTTTCTGCTCTGTTATAACCAAAATCCATTAGGTTTTCAAAAGTGCCATGAATTTCCAGCCTTAATGGATTCATATTAAGTTTTTACCCAGTTCTTTAAACTTTTAATCTTAAGTAATAATTGTTTTAAAACTTGGTATTCATTCCTGAATCTATCTATAGAGGTTGAATAAAAACCCTTTTATGTATCGATTTTTTTGCTAAAGTAATTAAGCTAAGTCATTCAGTTAGACAGCTACTTTGCTCTGCTGAAGAGCTTCGTTTGCCTTTTGAGCACTTCTTCCAATTAATATCTTTCTTGAACACAAGCATGCAAAATAGTATGCTGAATTTCAGATGAGGTTTCACTAGTCTCCTATATAGCAACTTTACTCCTTACCTATGAAATAGCCTTAATTGAGTTACTATAGCTCCTTACTTTTCCTGAAAAAATATCTTTGAAAAATAACCTGTAAATAATGAAAGCATACAATTTAATATGTGAACATACATGTACGTGTTTGCATGCTTATTTATCAAAGCATCCTTCAACCTGGTTTTGCTTTCTTTGTGTCCAATTGAGCTATACGCTCTTATCTTTTATTATCAAAGGAGAAAATAAGGTGGAAAAAATGAGAGCCAAAACATCTTTGTGGAACTGAATGACAGTTTTCTTCCCACATTGATCAAAACACTGAGTGTTTATTCAGTGTTTGCAGAGTTTACAGAGTGGAAAGCTATAAAACATTATCTGACAAAGGATATTTGGGGCTTAATATGCATCTATGTGGTACACCGTTGAAATTATATTTCACATTTTTCTGTGTTTCTGTTACTTTCTCTTGATCCTGTAAAGTTCATTCAAGTTTACATTTCATTTTTGGGAATTTGAGATTAGCATATCTCAATCTGCTCCTGTTTTAACTATCTTTCTTGCATGCAAACTGATATTTGCGTCTTGCCAATAATAGAAACCATCAGATTCATGATCACATATTCAAATGTGTTTAAATTAAATTAGACATGATTAAATCACTATCCACTGATTTGCATACCCATGCTATGACAGGGTTAGTCTGTAACAAAAATGGACATCAAAGTACCTTTTCAAAAAAATGCTTCTCTTGGGCCTTTCTGACATGTCACTGTCAGGAAACTGCTTCGCTCCTGGTTATCACTTCTGAAGGTGAGATTAAAAATTGCTTATTGAAATAAAGTTTTTGATTAAAATTAAAAGAGCATAATCTATATTAATTGTCAGCAGAAAGTATTACTTATTGTTCTTTTCCTTTACCACAGCTCCACTGTACTTCAATGCCTGCTTGGCACAAAGATCATGAACTAATTCTCTCACATTTAGCTTATTATTTCATGGCTCACATAAGCTTTACACAGCTACTGTAAATAAACAACATAATCTCCAGTCTATGAACACTGGGCTAGACAAGCTCTAAGCAAGCTTCTACTGCTTTAGATTCTTTCTTTATCTTTGTTTTCTGTATCACTCCAGATTGTTAGCTGGAACTGCAAACACATATCTTATTACTGTTCTCTCCTCCAAGAATGTCAGAATGATTGCATAAAACTAACAAGAGATTAGAAAAAAGTGTAAATCTGTGTGCAAAAATCTCCTTGATAATTAAAATTTGTCTTTTAATATTCAACATGCTACTGGGTTTTGTAGTGAGAAATTGTTTCACTGTTCACATTTACTGAGCAATGTAGTTAGTTTACATTAAAATGAGCTTGAAAACTTTCTCCCCCCAACTACTGTTTAGCGTTGCTAGTCCTATAAGAACAGAATAAGATAAAAATATGTCTTTTTTTTCTACCTCTAAAATGTTGTTGTTTCCTCTAAGAAAAAAAAAAAAGTTGTCTGACTCTCTCTACTCTGTAAGCTATGAGAGAACGTTATTACACTTCGAAACCACAGCACTCAAGAATTAGAAAATGTCATAGTTTAGCAGTTGTTTTAACTCACCTCCCTTTGGATTTCTGTCTTAATGCAATCTTTGATGATCCTGTCACACAGTATTTTCCCCACAGGTTTGCCACTTCAGTTTTGTGAAAATTACATTCTCTTTTCTTCATTTACCTCTAGAGAACCACATGCCCAGCTCCACTGTCTACCCTCCTGTCTTCTCTGCACCCATGACCACAGGATACAGCAGCCTCGTCTCATTCTCTTCTGATTCTTAGTTCTCATGCAGAAAACCAACATAAATGAGTGCAAGTGTACACAAGTTCAACCTGCCTCAGTTTGGGCAGGAATGTGGAGAGCAATGTCAGTATTGCATCATACCTCATACACCAGCTGTACTACCTCTGGCTATGCCTATGCTAGTGCTGCAATCCTCCCTGACCACCCCATTAGATCACGTGGAGCCAGTACTTCCAGAGGAAGCTCACGTCTTACCAACAGATCTGCAGACATCAGGCACTGTTTGGGCAGCTGTCTTCTCTCACGAAGGCTTCTAACTTTAAAACAATCCCTATCCTGAACTGGTCCAGGCTGGGGATGTCTGTCATGCTCTCTGCTCCTTCTGTTTTGAAGTCTTGTCCTGTATCTGCTCTTTCTGATTATTCAATGCCATCTTCCCTCCTCTTCCCTTAGCTCATTGCTGTCATCTACAGCTGAGCCACAGACCAACTCCATTAGCCACTTTCCTGGATTGCTCCTCTCCTCTCTTCTGTGCTTCTCAACCCGTCACATCCATCCTGCTGACTGCATAAGCCATGTTGTACTACGTTTTCTACCTCTCATGTCCTTTTTCATCTACAAAGCATAATTCAGCCTTTCCACTGACCAAAAGGCTGTTTACACAGTTTCCAGAAAGAGGTCAGATCTCAATGGCTAAATCTCTTCCCCATTGTCTCATCTTCTATCACTGCCAACTCTTTCTACTTTATTTCATCCTCTTTTGTCTGTTCCTGTCCCTAGTTGGGTCTTTACCAAACTGTTGTTCTGGCTCACTCTCACCTGCTTCTTTTGACCTTGGTCATGTTGTGGTAGAAATTCCAGGAACAGCCTGAATTCCTTCTTACAAAAGTTGCCCTAGTCCTAAAAATGTCACTGAAGTAATTGAGCCCTATCACTTACATTTGCTCCTCTAAACCTTTTGGTTAGCACTGATTTCTTCAGATTAATGGCAATATAAAACATAGAATCATAGAATCATAGAATAGTTAGGGTTGGAAAGGACCTTAACATCATCTAGTTCCAACCCCCCTGCCTTGTGCAGGGACACCTCCCACTAAACAATGCCACTCAAGGCTATGTCCAATCCAGCCTTGAACACCGCCAGCGATGGAGCCTTCACAACTTCCCTGGGCAACCCATTCCAGTGCCTCACCACCCTTACAGCAAAGAATTTCTTCCGCATATCCAATCTAAACTTCCCCTGTTTAAGTTTGAACCCGTTACCCCTTGTCCTCTCACTACAGTCCCTAATGAAGAGTCCTTCCCCAGCATCCCTATAGGCCCCCTTCAGATATTAGAAGGATGCTATGAGATCTCCACGCAGCCTTCTCTTCTCCAGGCTGAAAAGCCCCAACTTTCTCAGCCTGTCTTCATACGTGATCTTCCTCCCCTTGTCATAAATATATACTGTATCCCGCCAGCATGCACTCTCTTTTAAGGAAATGAATACCTTTTGTCTATCTGAATAGTCCTAGCACATTGCCATATTCCTCTGCCTCTGTTCACAGATGCACATGGGCTAAAATGGCACCTGTCAAAATCACAATTATGAAAATGAGACCACACAGAATTGCAGTTTTTCATCCTGTCTTTAACCGGCATCTGTGCCCTTGTGTTTTAACAGTGAAGCCTGCACCAATTTTGTAAAAGGAAGAGTAGGTAGATCTTCAATTACAGCTGCATTGAGGCATGCTATTGCTTATAATAGTCTTTAAGCTACATCATGACACTTATTTTCTGAGGCAAAGATTAAAGGAAAAAATTAGGGGAAGTGACAGAAATGACCTTGGCAAAGGTACACCTTCCCAAGCAGCAATTATGGCAACTGACACTTCATTGTGCTGCAAAGTTAGCCTGCAAATGTGAATTCTTTTAAAAACATAAAAAGAAATTAAAGCAGTTTACTTAATTTGGACTTGAGGTTGAGGCTTGTGTTTCTTTTTTTAACTACGAAATTAGCAATTACAATGTATTATTTAAAGAAAACAATAAAGCTCCTGCTTTTCACATTTGCAATCTTTTACAGTTCTATGATTAAACTTTTACCTAATTTCTTCTGCAATTGCGGAGAACAAAGCAATTTACAAGTCTCTATAGAAAAATGCCACAAAACTGCCAATTTAATTATTTTGATATTTCAGGAGCATATTTAGCTCAGAAATGATAGGAGCTATTTGTGCCAATCTATATCAGTGAAATCCAGTGAGCTGTTAGCATTCAATAATCATTTGGAAATGGAACTTCATGTTTCCTGGCTATCGTAACAAAGTTAAAGCCTGAGACAGTGTTAATCCCCAAAACTCCCCAACAGTAATGAAGTTATACTGATTGACATGAGTAATTACCTGCTGGTATATATTCAGAATAACGGAAACTCTAAAGACTACTAAGTTAAAATTCATTGTACAGAGTAAGCTTCAAAAAGGGGATGCGGTGAGCTCTAGCTGCAGACCTAATTCAGCTTTTAAATCAGGAAGGTAAAACTTTCGACATGCTCCAAGTCCAGTTTCACCAAAGTCCTTTCAAGTACTACACTTTAAACCTTGATCTCACAGGATGCTGTGTCTGGCTCACCAAGACATATGGATCCCTTCACATCTGCAATCCACGTAGGCACTGCTTTCCCTCTACATGTATTGTGTCCCTGCCTGTGGCAGGAGGGTTGGAACTAGATAATCTTCAAGGTCACTTTAACGATTTTATGATTCTATGAATACAATACCTGCAGGCAGCATGAATAGGCAACATATATCACAACAGAACATTTACATAGATTCAGACACCAGGGAATAGAAAAAGTCAGCCTTTTTAGAAAGAAATTGAATTGTGCACTTTATTTATCATGCACTTAATTTTCATTTGAATAATACAATAAAGGGGAAAAAAACCCCAGATGAAACACCAAAAAAAAAAAAAAATTGAGAAGTTAAATAAGTGTTTTACTTAGTTCCCAACTCTTTTCATCTATGTAAAACAGGCATTTTCCTTAAATCACCAACCAACTTTAATACTAATAATTTTCACTTTTATGGCATTGCTTATCTGAAGTATCTTGCAAAATCTTGACCTATTGTTTAAGTGCTCTGTATGAACAAAACACAATAGCAGCATTATATCCAATCAACAGCATTACTGCAGCACTACTGTATTAATGTATAGAGTGAAATACAAAGAACCAAATCCTTGTCTCTGTGGGTGGCAAACAAGATCCAGTTCTTAGCAGAGTGATATTGGTGTTTACGCTGCCTACAGAGAATGAACAGTCAAGTTACGCTCATGTATTTCTAGCCTTGATGAGCGAACCCATGTAGTTAGAGTAGACTGATTATCTATACTTATCTCTTCCCTACGCTATTGCGGAACTCATTTGTGGAGCTGGAGTGATGGGAAGGTGAGTTTGAACTCTCTTTACTGCTAGTCTCTCCCATGCTACAGGACTGTGGCTGTTACCCTCTGCTCAAGCTTTTTAGTCACACATGAAGAGGAGCAGCATATGCCCCAGATTTAACAACGCAGCTGCCCAGAATCATGACTCTATCAAAGGACATAAGTACATAACCCAAACTCAAACTCCCGATCTTTTAAAAAATCCTCCACATAACAAAAACCAACAAAACCTCCCACATGTGCACTAAGAGACATATTTTAAAAGTCTTATGGTTACTTTGATATAATAGCTGCAGAATAGTGTTTGCCGAAATGATGTGACATTCTTCAGCTCCCAGAAGTGAAAACTAGGCTATATCATTCAGAATCAGTTTTCTCATCTCAAACTTGGCAGCACGCGTCATTGAAAACAAAGCTAATGGAACATTTAACTATGCCATGTTCTGATAAGTGTAGATGAAGGGAAATAAATCCCTTCCCATCAGTCTGCAGGATCACAATTTTCTATTCATCTCTATGTGATTTTTCTAGCACAGCCATCACCTCCAAAAGGGTAGGACTGTGTTGTTGTTGCTGGCCACCCCATACTGGGCAAGGAAATTGCCTTTCAGGTGTTCCCACATTTTATGTGGTCTCTCTGGAACATGAAAGGAGAACTGGGGTATGAAGGGAGATTACATCACTGTATGGAGTACTGTATGGAGGCACATATTTCTCTGCCTGCTACACACTGCAATTCTGCACAATACGGTCTGAATAGGGACAGTACACAACTCAGGCATAACAGAGCAGCTCTGCACAGTAGTGTATGCACACAGTATGAACCAAAATACAGACCAACACATTTTAAATGCTCTTCTCTCTCCTCCTTCGATGTTGTTAAAGCACTAAATTAGGAGCCATTTCTATAAGCACACATTAAACACTTATAATGAACTACCCAACAGGAAGACATTTTCAACCGTGTGCAGTGATCCTGCGCCAGAACAGAAGTGGACTGGAAGAATGTAGCGCCAGAGCACTGAAGAGCCTCCTGTGCATTAATTCTAGAATAATCAGGTTGAAAGCCAGTTTCCATAATTACTCATGGTTTTCTTATTCCTGTGTAACTCTTACACCTTTTATTAATCCTTCTGGCCAGCAGCATGAAGTGCTTTGTGCTTTAACTGAGCTAACGACATTGACCTGTTTAAGTTTTAACTTTGAAGGATTGTTTGTGCTGTGCAAATCATATCTTTACAGATGCTACATGGAATCACATAATGAAATAAAATAAAGCTGCTATAAGCACAACTCTATTTTCTGGGGAAGCAGTGCATTGTTTTACAAGATGCAGAAAGTTAAGGCCTATAGTAGTTTAACAAAATTCTACCAGGGACATAGAGAACTAAATTCATACTCACTTCAACTCAAGGAAAGTTCATGATTATATTTTACTTGAGCAGCAAATTTGTGCTCCAAATTATAACTTTGCCTCTGTACACTTCCTATGTAACATTGCTTGGGTTGTTACCTCATCGGTTTTTCAATGCCTAAACCAGATTAAAGTGGTAGTGTTCTTCCTCCTTTTAAGATCACTCACAGTAGAAATGGGAAAAGAAATCATAATCGTGTCAGAACAGGCCTTAAGAAATAAAACACAAAGAGTTCTGCCTTTTTTTTTTTAACTGCATGCATTTTTTAACTGGATTTCAGGTGATCTTCAGTTTAAAAAATAGTCTGGTTTCAGACTGGGTATTAACAAAAAATCAGGAAATTGTAGAAATTTTCAATGTATCATACAACCCTACATAAACTTATCTTTGGAAGCTACCCATGTGTTCCCTCCGCCATATAAATTGCTTCACAGACAATTGCCAAGTGGTCTAATCCTATGTCTTGTACCCAGAGGCCTGGGAGGTCACTAAAGATACTTGATGGGAGGATAAGAGGTGTGATTTTTACTCAGAGCTGTCTCTCCAAAACCAAGATTATCCTCTTAAAATTCAATTTTGTCTAGTCTTTGGTAAATGTTTATGAGCACAGGCATTTCCAAAGCAGAGTAAAAGACCATTTACTGTACTTCACATTGCAGTCCATACCCTAACATGTCTTTAACGATGACAGCAACGCTGTGAGCTTCAGGAAGCTCTTGCCAAGTCAGGAAGACTCCTGCCTTCCAATGAGAGGATGATCTGACCTCTGACCATGACGCATTTAAACACAGACAACCCCTTCATGTTTTCAAGCCCACTGAAAACTACCATGAGAAGGCTGCAGTAACTAATGAGGTGTAAGGAATTTTTAAAGGGGGTTTTGTTTTTTAAAAATGAAAGTGATACATATGGTACATAAATGTTTAACACATTTTTACTCATGACCTCGAAAGGCACCTCGCTAAGCCTTGTTCCTTTAGTACAAAACATTGCAACTTTATTTCTAGAGTTTCAGTTACAATCTTTAAATTTTGAAGCTGATCACTAGCTTCACGTGACCTAAAGTTACCAAAAAGAGATAGATCATTGGCACAGCATTATGGAAGTGGTGGTGTATGTGCACGCTGCTCACCACATGAAACCTTTATTGAAAAACGACATCACTTTCAAGGTCTGTACTGAGATAAAGGACAAAACTGCACTTTAGTTTCCTGCATGGTATGTCTGCATTTTAAGCTACTCCACTGTCTGATGGGCAAAACACATCAGGCAAAGAAGCAAAGACATTTGTTTTCATAACAAACCATTCTACTTTATCTTCTCCATTTTCCTTTATGCTCATCTTCTTTTTAAGGTTCTTTGTTCTGTAGAAGACAGAACTTATATCTGTAACCTTTTATAAAAACAAAAACAACCACAAAACTTTATTCAGAATTCTCTTTCATAATGCTAATGGAGGATTATAAAAGAACTAACATTTTCTTGTGAAGTCTTCCACATTTTATAAAAGAGGGACAAAGAGAGACAGTATAACCGCATCTTGCAGAACCTTCTCTTTTTAGACTTTTCTGATTTTCCAGAACTTCTTAAAGATTTTCAATAAAATATTAACTACTTAACAAAAATAAACTCTTCAAAGCATAGCGCTTGGATATTTTCCTCAACTTAGAAAGCAAAATAAAGTCTCTCAGAAACACAGCACCTCACAGACTTCAAATATTCTTCTGGAAAAAATAAAACTGGCGGAAGCATGGTCACTAACAAATCCCGCAGCTATCCTGGCCTTTCCTCCACCTTTTTTCTCCAGTTCAGAATTAACAGCTCTGATTGAGACAGAAATAATCCTGCATCTTACTCAGAAGATTCTGAAAAGTAAAAATCGCTACAAAAGCCCACCAGACATATCAGAGTTGGGAGATGCAAATTGAGGATAATGACAGGAAAGGAGTAATTAAATGATCTCTTTTTATGAAGATGATAAAAGGAAAGATTTTCTCAACAAAATCATAGCTCTCTTTCAGGACGCTGCATTATAAAGTACAAACCCAGAATGACAACTATTCTCCAACAGCTTTAAAAACTCAGATTATTAAATTGCTTCTGGCTCCAATCATCATGTCTCTGAATGAGTACAATTTTAAGTGTGTACTTAAACAGTAGTGAATCAGTGCCTGAATTTTGGTACAAGTGAAAATGCATTTACATTGCAGATAAAATTAACTGATGATCAAGTTTCGAAGCACTGTAGGAAATTATCATTATTTTTGAAGTACACAAAGGTAACTAAAGATTAGATAATATACATATATATAATAGGTAGGCTCATTCTACAAAAATGACTCATAGACTTTGGTAATGGATGATGAGTTCTACATTATTTCACATGTTCCTTGAATAAAATCCTGAATAGGATGGCTTGCTGCTCAGCTGTATATTTCACCACCTCTTCACAGAGAAAGACAGAAATATGAAACCTGCCTGATTTTTATTCTGTCCTTGAGAAAGTAGCTGTACTAGATTATCTACAGGACATAAACTTTGAGGTATATTCAGGGAAGAGCTTTGCTTATGGTATGGACTAGACCTAAAAGTTCTACCACCTATGCATTAGCTTTGGCATAAGCCACTTTCTCCAATCTGGGTCAACCTACAGCTTCAAGGCATAAGCTTCCTTTCCCTGCTCAGCTGCTGAAGGCTTGGAGTTATGACACCAACCCACCAGATTGCTCAGACACTCAACATTTTAGTGGAAGGCAATGCACAACATCTCTAAAGAGAGATCACTATTGTTTACAGATGCTGCTACTAGTACCAGGAATGCCAGCAGGATAGAGCTCTACTGCTTGGTTTCCATGAATTGCTCCACTACTTCTTCTGCAGAAAGAAAAACCCCCAAAATATTCTGGTTTTGTTAGAAGGGGTAGGGAGCTTTCGATTTAAAGCTTGAAAAAAGCAATGATGCTTCCGTGTTTCTCCAAGATTAACAAATGCCAAATGAAATGACAGGTCAAGCATTCAGCCAAGTCAGCACCAATATAAGCTGAAGAACTCACATGAGTACCTATATCAGTTAAAAAGGAAAGCTTATCAGTTAATCAAAACCAAAAATGGGAATCAGAAAATACAGTTGACTTGGAATGAGCAGTGGTGTGCATTTTGTTATTAGCTAAAGGCCACTAGAATGCAAGTAGAGACTGCACTATCAGCAGCCTAGAGTGAATTTCATTCTTTCCATAATATATAATATAATATATGTAATATAGTATAATATAATATAATCCCCTATTTTTCTGAACAATATAGAAATGTCTTAGCAACATACCACATGTATTACTGGTTATTTTCAACAAAACATAACGGAAATACACTGATAAAATGATAGCACATGCAATTCATTATTATGAACTTTAACACTAAAAAAATCTGATCTCTTCAGTAAAAATCATACTGTTTTCTAGACCCTTTTATATATGTCCATGCCAAATGCTTATAATTCAAAGACAAGAATTTTAAAGCTGAAATTACAAGACTGTACCGTGTTTTAATCCAGATTGTTGCTTTCATCTGAAATATAATCTAGAACCTCCGCATTATTATAATTATTTTTTAAGCCAAAACATATTTCTGCCATCTCCACAGTAAGAACTTTTCCTTATTCAGAAACATCGAAATAAATTGACAGAACAATTTCAATAATCCATATTAGACTGATAGCTAATCAAGAGGTTGATATATTAATAACAGTAATATGTCGGAAAAAGAAAAGTGCACTAGGTAAAATCAAAACCTGGAGATACAAGAGAAATACAGAGTTGTGACAAACTGTCACAGGACAAAAACAGGATAGTGGTACCTTAAGGGTAAAAGGAAACAAAAGGAAAAGGACTTGCAGAAAACAGTTTCTCTCATAACAGTTTTCTACCAGTAAATTGTTACTTAACCTCATCCCTACTGGTGAAACCAAAGCTTATTCAGTCTTCGTATGTTAAAAAGCACCTCTTTAACCTTCATTCTTTTTCTTTTTCTTTTTTTTTTAATTATTTTTAAAATCTTTTAATACCAAGAAGGTAATTCAGAAAGTTCATTTAATAAAAAATGGTTTAGACATCACAGGAATGCTTACATTCAATAATGCTGCAACTTTTGTTAATCACATTTAGAATTCAAATTTCAAAGACAGTTTTACTATTTGAGGAAACATGTCAATAGTCATCTCAGACCTTCAGGCTGGAAAAGCCTACTGCTGTAGGGAGATACAGACTCTACGCAAACTTCAAGCTGCTTTAGGCGAGTCAAGAGCTATGACATACAACAAGTTATTTGTGGCCTCTTCTATTATTTGCTGTTCTTCTGCAGAGAAAAGGTACTTTATCAGATTGATGCTATTGCCCCTCTAGTTTCCGGCTAGTTCTCAAGTAACAAATAAGATTAGTGCCATCATAAAAATTCATTTAAAACTGCCACTATCCTTTAACCTTTTGGTATCAAGTGAAGTAGAGAACTCATTTTGCAACACCAGACAGCCTCCTCAAAGTTGAAAGAAACACGGACTGATTCCTGGGGGCAATCAGCACAAATACTGTAACTAAACTTCTCATATGGCATTATGCATGTGTTATATCACATATAAATAATCACAGATATGATCAGCAACCCAAGCTATGTGCTAAAATCATGTGCCTTTATATCACATGCCATTTAACATCACTTCAGTAAAGTATGTGATTTGCTTTTAAGGAAAACTGCTTAAAAATGGTGGTGTTTGCAATTTCAGAACTTTTTCCTGCCTTTTTTTCACTGCAGAAACTTCTAGAGACTTTAGTGGCATTATATCAGCCTTCCAGGTGGCAGTGCATTGGATTACCCATTATATAAACAAGTTACATTGGCTCTGCAGAAGGAAAAAAATAAACTACTGATTTTGGATTATTTGATTTTGAAAATGGCAGGGAAAAGTGTGGTGTTTAAGGGAGCAGAAAGATGGGAATGCAGGAATGGAAAAAATGGAAACAGGGAGCAGAATTAACAGTCTCAGCTTCTTACAGATGTTGATTTGGGTGCAAGGATCTCTTTTGTAACTGTACAGCCAATGGCAATATCCTAATGTCTTCATATGAAGTTTTATGGGACATTAAAGCTGCAATATCATATGCGGTACACAATGACTGCCCTTTATTTTGTTACATCTATTCTTACTTCATGCTGCAATTACACCACATCAGACACATTCCATCTGTCCTTCATCTCGAACAGTATTTATTTTCTTTGGATACCTGTTATTTTAAGATAAGCATTTCAAAAAGATGTATTAGTCACTGAATAGCTGAGTGCTGATATCCTCAACACGTAGAGCTGAGAAATTTCTCAGAAATGTGTCAGGAATTGTGTTTTCTCTCCCATGACTAACAAATAGTACAGTATTTTCTATCAGTGTTGCTATTTGTAGACACAGTTTGGGCATTTATTTACCATAGATCTTAATTAAGATAAAATCATAATTCACTTTGATATATAAAATTGTGTTTTGCTTGGTTTTCTTTTCATCTACTACTTCCCACTGATGGCAACACAATGCCTGCAGGCCAAAACAAGCTCCAAGCCCAAGCAATGCTTTGTACCCACTGGCTGAGAGGCAGTGCAGTGCTGACTGTAATCTTTACCACCCTGCTATGAAACAGACAAAAACCCCATAAAATCACATGGAAAAGTCAATACAAAGATGCATAAGCCAATCTCTTTCAACCAGATATTCTCAGTGCCTTCAGAGAAACAGGTCAGTGTATTTTGAGCATTTTCAGGAGCTAATCAGGAATATTAAAAGTAGCAGTGGACAAGGAAGCAAGGTCCACAGGCAGCAGTTTATCCACAGGCAGCAGTTTAACCACCAGTCCACCTCATGCAAATCAATTCAGGCACTATCTGTACTGTAGGTTCATTTGTTAACAGCTCTTGCCTTTTGAGGCTGCCAGTTATTTGAAGCAGTGACCTCCTCCTCATCTTCTAGTACACACGGCTGTGCTGCACATAGCACAGTAGGGCTCTCATTTCATGTTATTACATGATTTGGTTTAATTTTGCTTGAGATTCAAAAAGGGCTGAATGTGCTTGCCAATGATTCTGCTTTAAATCCACCTTGGAGGCATGCTCTAGTAGATACACTTTTCCCTAGAGCTCTGCATTGTTCTATTCTGAGCCAAAGTCAAATGTAAGCAACAACTAATGCTATCTGAAAGAACAGAGTAGTCGTTATTTTCAGCGATGTGGACATTTCTTGGTAGTATGGTGTGCTAAGCATAGATTATATTATCCTAACAACAGTTCCATACAATTTCAGTTAAAAGATCTGCCAGTTTGACAAGAGCTGGACTTTCTAATTTATTTTAAGAAAAAAGCTGTGCGTTGAATTTCCACTTTTGAAAGATACTTTCGACACTGAACAAACTTACAAGAAAAATACCTGAAACCGTGGGCAAGTCTATTTCACACACTCCCCTCGCAGAGCATGCAATGCTCTTGGCTGTGTACTTTCCAGAAGAGGAACAAAGTATTTTACAAACAAAATTTGAAAGGCCTTGTATTCGTCCAAGTATAGATTAGTCAAATATATCTCATTCTCATTCAGAGCAGCAGGACTACACACACAGAGCTTCTGAGTTGGCTTATCACCCTCCTGAATTCTGTAACTCTTTCTTCAGCTTGAAAACGAGAAACCACAGATGAAAATCTGGCAATGCAATTGGGAATTCCTTCAGTATTTACTCATTATTACCACTCTCTTCTTATAGTGACTAAGATAAAAATGTATTAGAAATAATACAGCCTATGCTAACCCCTATTAGCTCCAACCCCAGGGAGGAGGGGTACCGGTGGAAAGCTTCATTGAACTACAACATACACGCACCTTATTACTTCTAATTGGTACCCATGAAGAAGACTTTGAATGACTATGGTTTCCTAATGTAATATACTTCTCTGCCAGAGGGAAAGACCATGTTTTTTTTGCAGATGGGGACTTCTCCAGGGCTGAAAGCGTGGAGTGAATTCCTGCAGCTGAGCACCTTCACCATCCTGCACCACTTTCTACTTCAAGTAGAAACATATTTTGTTGACTTCACTGTCTCAAAATATACAAGCCAATGACACTAGCTTTGCCATATATGACAAATAAAACCAAGTCCAGCCAAAAAAAAAACCAAACAAAACAAAAATACTGCATAAACTTCCTCTTCTGGAAAAAGACTAGACAACAAACAGAAGCACCTTGTAATATATGACATTTCAACAGTACACGGAGAATAGTTCAGCATGTAGGTTAAATTTATTTATACATAGACCAGATTATACTAAAATAGAATAAAACCACATCTGAAAATGTGGCTTTTGTTTAAAGTCGCTCAAAATGACCCAAGACCCTAATTATTCACAGAAGATGGATTAAAAAAATTAAGTCATAGCAGAAATGAAGGATATTATTAGGTGTTCATAGGTTTCATATTTACAGTTCAGTGCGTAAACTATAACCTAACACAGAGCAATCATAATGTCAAAAGGCAAACTTAGCAAAAGGAAGAATCATTATCACTGGTATGTGGGAAATTGCTGCACGTAACAACAACTGCATTTCTTGCTTCTGGTCACTCACATATTGCATGTGGCTGTCACACACTGACCCTTTTTTCCTCTGTTGCTCACAAATGTCTTAAATAAACCCTCCTTCCTCCAAGACTTCTGCGTTAATAGCAATACTGCACTATCCAGTGCAGTAAGCCTGAGACACATACAAAGTCCTCTCCAGTCTTTCATCATTATTTTCTTTTTCTAAATGCAAAGAGTAGAAAGGAAAATTTCTCATTCCCATTATTCTTTTTTTTTACTTTGTTGGGTTTGGTTTGGTTTTGGTTTGGTTTTTTTTGTATTATAATTTCACATTATTACTGTAGAGGATACACTTCTGGGCTGCATCCTCCACTGGTGAAAATCAGTGAGTGGCATAGAGCAATTCATTGGAGCTACTGTCAATCTGAGGTTATATCCCAGAAGATATCAGTGAGAATCTCTTCAAATTAATAGATGACGTTTTACTTTTATGAATCAGCTTGTCATTGTTTGACATTTTACAGTGCTGTTTAATCACTGTATCTTCCACTATCAGTTCATATTCCCTGTCTGGGAAGGAAACATACAGACTGTTTTCAACCACAACTGCTCTGTTTTGCCAGCTCTTAAAGAAATGGAACTTGAAATTGCCTGGAAGGACATATCAAAGGAGACAGGTCTGACAATGACTGTCACTACCAAAACTGCTTTCTTGTTGCATACACTCATCAAAGCTTTATTCCTGCGATGACAGAGTTAGAGCTCTGTCTCCTCACTTTAGTGAAGACTGGAAAGCTGCTTGCCCACACCGCAACTGCAGTTTGCCAACAGCACTACCAAACATAGGGTGCAGCACGATAAAGTTGTTGTCTGCCTAGAGCATCCAGAGTCCTACATGTGTTTCATGGCCTTTCTCCAGATCCCTGGACTTGGACAGAGAGGGTCAGATACCGCTTACCTGTGTTTAACAACTACCACTCCTTACAATGGCTATTTTTCTGTGTCCTAGGACAACCTCAATGGTTTACTGCTCCTAAATAACTTCAGGAATAAATTTAGGGTATGAAAACTATGCTTAAAACCACACAGAATAGACAAAGGGGAGAAAATGCATAAGAAAAAACTTTGTTTGTGTCTTCTGAACTTGGAAAATTAGGAACCATTCTTGTCCCCAGATCTGCCTTTTGTCACTGTCTGTTTTCTCCAAGATGCTCAGTGTATTTGTCACCTGTACTACTTTTGGTTTCCCAGTACCTGAAGTCCAGTCCTCGTGCTTGCATTAAAACCAGAGCTGTGCCCTGATAGAAGACCACTGTCCAGTCTTCCTTCTTCAGAGTGCATATTTTCTTTTATATAATTTGCAATACTGTATCTTTAAAAAAGTTCCAGTTTCTTGACCTTGTCTGGTGAAAGCTTTATTGCTTTTCTAACTCAGCTTCAAATTAACAGAACTTTTTCTTCTTTTTTTTTGTTTATGTATCGGTTTCATTACTGCTGTCACACAGCTCTGGGGACACAGCTAGTTAACAGCTGCATCTCAACTGCTGCAAATACAATCGCACATTCTGCCCTGTGATATATGCATGTAATTCCTGTTGACAATGCAGAGAAAATCAATTTCACATGGCACTGAAAACTGCAACCACTTATGGAAGGCAGCATTTGACTCTGAGGGTTACACGGTCATTTCTGATTTGGCAGAGAGTGGCACTGCATTAGTAAAAATTGAGAAGTCTAAGGAACACAAACCAAATCAATTCATCACATCCACTGAGGCCACAATTTCTTAGGGTAGAACTGATCCATTACCCTCATGTCATAAGATGCTGGCCCATCGCTCCTTTGGTGCACGCAAGGATGTCCTGTATATTGTACAACATACAATTCAAATTCTTATCCAGTAAGTACTGACTTACCTGTTCTAGCTGCATTTGGCTTATTCTGATTAAAAACAGGTATGGATTTAGTTCTCTGTTTCCTAGTTTCAGAGAGTATACTCACTCATTTAATACAAGTGAAAGATGCCTTAGTTTGACCTGAAAGGTTGAGAAACCAGTGGTCATACCCTCTGCACTACTAGGGCCAGTGCTGTCAGTCTGAACAGAGAGCAAAGAACAGTAAAAACTCAGGGTCAAGGACTCTCTTATAAAGGTTTTCCTGGATTCACTGACAATTATACCTCTATAACTGAGGAAAGATTGTAGGTGCATTTTTAAGAGAAAAGGTTATCACTTCTTGTTCGGATTTTTTTTCCTCTTTGTGTTACAACCTTGTTATTGGAATTAAAGGCTATGTTGCCTGCAGTTGGCTTTCTCTCTTTATTTTTCTGCACAAGAATTTGACCAAACTGAGTGCTGCTTTTGCTTTGTTGGCATTCAGTGCAAAATTTGTAGTAAGCATATGTTTAGTGTGCATTCATTAAGTGAACTTGTAGGCAATGGTATTGTCAGTTAAATATTAGTGCTACATAGCAGTAATCCTTACTAGTTCTAAAGTACAGTGTTTGGACACCTAACCATTACATTCAGCCTATGTACAGAGCTTCAAGTAAACTCAGGATTCAAAAATCAGTTAAATTATACAAAAAAAAAAGACAATGGTTGAAAACATTTTCCGTCCTAAACATGAATGCTGGAGATAGAATAAAATTGCATTAAAAAAGATTGACATTATGATTTAGGGGAAATCTGGGTTGTAATCTATACGATGATGCCCTTTTCATTTACCTGATTATGGAAACTTCTTTAGCTAACCACATATCCCCCCTCTCTCTGCATTTGTACTTTATCTTACAGCACCCGCATTTCAGAAGGGCTACTTTCATAGGATGTTTGAGAAAATTTCAAAGAAAACGTGCCACTTGTGTGCTACTTTGTTTTATTTTTTTCTACCACCTCTATTGAAAGGTCTTTCACTCTATCCAAAACCAGCTCTGCTTACCTAGAATTTGCAGCTGTTATTTGCAACACTGTATTACTTTAGAAAATCACAGATTCATAGAATAGTTTGGTTTGGAAGGGACCTTCAAAGGCCACCTAGTCTATCCCCCTGCAATGAGCAAGGGTTCTTAGTTGAAGATGCTCACTATGTAATATGATGATGACCTAAGAATCTAACCACATAAAATGATAGAGAAGATACAGAAGTCACAGCAGAAAGGAAAGGTAGCATTAAGTGTTTATAGGTTTCAAATTGAGGTCTTCGTGGTTGCACTGCTACTTTTTGAAGGAGTACTTTTTGCTTCTGAGTATTGCATTTCACTTCAGAAACAAGAACCCTTTATTATTGCCTTGATTAAAACCAAAACAAACTCATCATGTCCATAGTGCCGACAGACAGTATCTGTTACACACATGCAGTAGCTGCAATATTGCTGCATTTTCCTTTTTAATCTGACCTCCATCACTGACAAGCAGGGGCTGGGACTATAATAAATATAATTCTATGCTAAAGATCCTCCCAAACATCCTAAGAAGTGATACTTAATCTCGAAACATATTTGTACTTGCATTTGCACTTCAGCTGTGATGTTTGTCAGCACCTTCAGACAAAACCAATTCATCATAAATCTCACATAAATGCAATGGCTTTGATTTTCTGCATACAGGTATTTTTTTTTTGTTTTTCTCCACCTTCCTTTCTAATCAGGGACAAATGGAACTCCTGAAATTAAGACTTTATTTATCTTCAAGCAAAGGGAAATGGGAAAAGGGAAACGTGCATCTTTTTTTGCTGGAGCTTCTCGAGTCTCCATTCTTTAACATAATGAAAGAAAAAACACACATTAGCGTTCAAAATAAAATAGCTTTCAAAGAGCATCCACTCATTACCATATAAATAGCACAGTTACTTACTCAATATACCTTTCTCTGCCTGTCATTCCAGTGTCAAGTCTGCAGATTCAGAGGTGCACCCTTTTTTTTGCCAAAACCAGGAGGCCCTTTTTTTGTCTACTAAGCAATTATTTTTATGAGGGAAGAATAATGGAACTTCAGTCCATTTAAAATGATATATTGTCCGTCAGACAAGTAAATCTGTCCTGAAAGGCATGGCCCTGAGATGAGGGCATAGCTTAGGTTACTTTGCTTAATTTCATGTCTACTGCAGGCACAGGTGAATAACGTCAATAAGTACAAAAATTATTCTAGAGATTTAAGAATATTTCAAATTACATACTATGGACTTATGCAACAACAAAAGAACACACATAGAAGAGAATATGAACTTTCATTGCCATGCCTGCTGCCCCTAAACAACCAGTTTTCCTAGTTTGTATTTCCTCTGTTGCCCTATTGCATTCTAAACCCCACAATACTATTAGGAAACATAATATGGTGAAATACGAGCAAATCAAGCTCTCTCGGCTGGCTGTCAATTTAACTAGCCCAGGTCTTTTAACTTTGTGCTTTCTAAAACTGCAGGACAAAAAGATTATAATTCTAGAGCCACAGTTTACAAGAGTTACAACACTGAAAACACAATGTGCTTTCAGAAATTAATTCAGCATTACACAGCTCAGCTTCTCAGCAGTAACACGGAACACATGAACCAAGCCACAAATCTATTTACAGGTGGACTGCTTCATCTACAGTCTACCTCTTCACGCCTTGTGGATGCCTGCATTAATTCAGATAGTCTGTTGCCACTAAAAAGAAAGATTTGTTCATCTCCAGCTTACTCACATGGCACTGTGCGGAGGTAGAGATTGTCTCTTATGATCTGCTGGAGCTCATGGTCTACCGAACCTTTCTGGAACCGCAAATTGAGGTAGTGACGAAGGTCCTTATCAACAATGCCTCCTGTCAAGGAAAAGACAAATGAAAGCATGATTTAAAAATATATCGCTTTGACAGAAGCAGTGCATCACTTGTAAAGTCTCAGTGGCTCATTTTACTTCATGTTTCTGTCATGACGGATGACAGAAGCGCAAAGAGGTTTTGGTTAAGGCATACAGTTGGTATAGTATTATTTAGAATTGATAATTGTAAAGGTTAAAAACAGTTAATGTCAACTAATCAGACAACTGTGTACAGCTCAGAAAATACACACAGGACTTTAGAAAGAGGTGTCATTTTTATGCACAATACCGGACCACACTGTTATTCTATACCTACCTACATATATATCTAAATAATACATTATTAGGTATTATGTTCCTTATGACCTTGTACCAGTTCCCCACCTGCCTATTAAACCAAAAAAATATTGGCTTAAAACATCTCTGTAATGTTTGGTGTTTTCAGTCCAAGTGTAACCAGAAGAAACTACAGCTATACTTAATGGTCATATAAATATGACACAACATTTTGTTATTTATTTCAAAGCACTCACATCTGAAAAAGATACTACAGCAAACAGGGGAACATATTTTACTTCCACCACTGAAAACAGTCACTAGTAATACAGCATCTCAGCATAACACCGCAAACATGGAAAAGAAAAAAAGCCTGGTTTTGTCACTTTTACTGTAACTTTAGGAAAAAATGGCATTATAACTTTAGGTCAAACCAAATTAAAGTATTGTTTAGCCACTGACTGGTGTATCATGTTCCACTATTAAAGGAATACTTAGAAATCTAATCCAACATGATTAATTAACATTTCCCGACATAGACCCTCTGCATTTCTTTTAACCTTGAGTATGGATCACATTTATAATTATAGGAAAAGAGTCTATAAATAACTCCATTTATTCCTTCTCTGAAATTCTGACATGAGAAAAATATTGAAAATCATTACTACACTGACTGATGACAGGTATTCCTGAGATGAAAAATTGCAAGGACATAGATCCCTAACTTGTTGCTTCACACATTCAACCTTAAAACATTTTTTCAAATGGCATTTGCTATTGAACCGTCTGTTAAAAGTCTTATTGACTTACACTATAGAGTGTACAAGATTTTCCTGTAAAAGGGACAAATAACATTCTTACCTAATTATTTGAAAGTCACTGCAGAGCACAAATGGGTATAAATTAAAATATATTTCTCCTTACAGCTATTCCTATTCATCTTCCATTTACAAGTCCATAATCTTATTATTGTTGCTCTTTGTCAATAACTTCAAAACCTTTCATTCCAGCATTATAAAAAGCTTCTAAATAATTTCTCTCATCTTTAGCTAAAGGCAAAAACCAGACTTTCATAATAAAAGGGAAAAGAAAAAAAATCCCAACTCATAACAGACACAAAGAAATACCTGTGTGCCCAGTTCCTTGAGGCTGAGAACCTCCATACAGATCTCTGCTCTTCCGGGATCCCAGCTGAGCCACTTAGTCTACTATTATTGTACGACTAACACTGTCTCTAGCAAAGGGCTCTGTTTGCAGACCAGACCATGCCTACTCCTGCTAATTTCTTACATATAGGAGGCTGCAGAGAGATGCTCAGCTCCTGATCAGAATCAGCTGTCCTTTCTGATTGGCTGCAGAGAGTAAAGGTCCTGCAGCTTTTGCTCTTCTTGCTCTAATATACAGAACATGCCCAGTGATGCAGATGCTTTCCGGCAGCCTGAGAAAATGCCAGCTTGAGAACAACAGCGTAGCCTGCCCACTGACATAAACCTGAATCAGTCAAATGATGACATAGGTAACTTTAGGAGCCTACACAGATTTCTGACCCTCAAAGTGCATTTTATTTACAGCCTTTTGCTTCAAACACAGCCGTTTACTTCACCATGTGCTAACGAATGCACCAAAACCTCCTAAACACTTCATCAACTGATCACCTGATATTTTTGTAAAATTGCATATTCTAAGCTGGAGTATAAAGAATGCATATTACAACAGGAGATACCTACAGCCTCGTATCTGTCACAGATTCAAAAGCAGAAGTTTGTAACAGAAATAACACCTGTACATGGCGCAGAGGAAAAATAATTCCCAGCTTCCAAGCACACAGGAAACATGATTTGTTTATTAATATCTGAGTATATACTGTAGCACTAGCAAAGTCTATTTTAAAGAGCAGTCAGATGAACTGCAGGCAGCACATGCACAATAGACAAATTTTCTTCTTCAAAAGACATTCTGTTTTCTGACCCATACGATGTTTTTCAATTCTTTGGGCACGTGTTGCCTTTGGTTTTGAATCCTGGTATAATAATGGATTTTATATTTGGAAAGTGTAAAAAATAAAAAAGCTCAAGAGTTCTCAAGACCAGATACAGTGTTTATAATTCATCCTTCCAATTGTCATCCTTCTGCTTTTCTCCTCTAAAAGGTTTCTTGTTTAACCTCCTGCTTGTCAAAAGCATAATTGACTCCAGATGTGCTGTTCAGGTATTTGTAATACCTGAGCTTTTGAGCAGCCTGATCCTTTTAATACAAGCAGAACATTTTGAGTGTGCTTGTATGGGGCTGTAAGACTTTTTGCAAGAAACTATAGTGATTTGCAAGTATGTGAGGCAGCCTTGATTTAGTAGCAGTGAATTAGATCTTGTGTTACAGACCATATAAATCATTAATAACATCAGTAATGATAATAGGACTATGTCCTCCAAAGGGCTGCAATAAAGAGACAGAAAATGTTATCATTTTGTTTACATTGGAGGGAAAGAAGAAACAGTATCATTGTAAGTTCATAAAAAAGAAGCAATCAGAGAAAAATCGGCTCTTGCAGGCAGTAACAATATTCCATTAGTGGTCCCATCCAACCCACTCAGACAAGCGACTAACCTGGTTTCTGTAAATTTCAACTTCCCTTTATTTTCTCTTTTCACAGTATGCTGAAAACCACTGAGACACTGAAAAATTCCTTACATGAACCTAACCCTCCAGCTTTCTATTATTCCCAGCCAACCCACAGTGGAGAAGCTCGAAATGATGCTCAGGGACTGCCAGTGCTGCTGCAAAGCACCACCAACCTCACTGCAGCTGCACAGTGGCTCATGAGGAGCAGTTCAGAGAGAAGGAGCACATGAAGGCTACAACATCCTGCTCACAGTGCATGACAGTGAAAGGAAGAGTTATTGTGTGTCAGAGGCATTATACAGTACAAGCTTTAAAAACCCAATCCAGAGACCATAACCGAAGATGTTCTTTGGCCACTGTCATGGGAGGAGGCTGACAACTGTGTGATGGAGCACGCACTGGCCTGCAGCCACACAGGGATGTTTTTTTCCTCTTTTCCCTGGCTTGAGGCCTATACTCCATTTCAGTTTCATTTCAGTCCAATGAATCCCATTGCTTTGCTAGCCGGGAAATATAGGACATGAATTAAATACTTCAGTAATGATCTCTTGCATAATGTATGTCTGGTTTAGGTACAGCTACCAATCATGATAGCAAACTCATAACCATGACTGAATTTGATTCCAGAGATTATAAAATTAGATACACTTGGATGAACTAAAAAATGCTCTGTTTACATGCTATACTTATGAATTCAATGAGCTAAGTATATCTTTTTACAGTGTTTTAATGAATTTCTGTCAAGTTTCCTTCCCTTTATAAAATCTAGTTGCAAATTCCAATCAGAAAAGAAATACAATAAAGGCCACACATACAAAAGGACACTGAATCCTTTGTAGCTCATTAAAAGATTCAAAACTGAAGAAGATAATTGTCATTTCTGAGAAAATGACAGGGATGAAGGTTTACGATTTTCTGCGGCCCTAAATGTTGTAACTGTTATTTTGTGGCTTCCTATTTGGTAACCCGGCGATGCTGCAGCTGGAGTCCACTCTTGTGTTCTATTTTTCAGTGAAGGACTAGTTGTAAACATGAGCATCCCTTTTGCTGTTCCTGCAATGTTAGCTCTAAATAATTTATTTCTTACCCGTAACCACAATTTTTGTAACTTCTCAACAAACATTTCTGAATATTCACCCATTTTCTCATCTTGTATCATAACCTTTCAGTGAACTGACTTCCCAAAACCTGGTGTGGTAAATGATTTGTTTTTTAACAGTACAATCAATTCCACCCAAGCCAAAAATAATTTGCCTTCGATATTTTATTTCTGAGATTAAAATTCAAAAAGATTTCGGTTTCCCTGGGTTCTATAAAAATTCCTTGTTAAAAATATCTGTGAGCAAGCAAGACTCTTGCATCTAAATTTGCATCTGTGCATGACCTGTGTTTGAGGAAAATAAAGGACGTATCTTAGGACCTGTACCCTGTGAAAGCAGACAAGCTCATAAACTTCCAGTATAAACTACCTCCCCTCTTCTACTGCCCTACTTGCATCAATCTGTGCCTCTTTTTGTTTTCAACAAGCTCCCACTTCTGTCTGTAAATGTAAGACATATATTTCCTAAGTCAAGTGCCTTGTCTGAACAGGCTTCTGCCAGCTTCAGCAGGACCATTCTACTGCAGAGTCTCATCCTAAATATCTACTCAGGTGCTACCTGGAGCTTTATATTGATACTATGATATGCCTCCATGGATATTTGACAACAGCTCAAGTTTCTTCTGGAAAGACATGTAGTTTGGTGCGTGCTGGACTAACATCATCACAGATGATCAAACTCAATCAGTGCCAAAATGACAGCCTGAATTCTTTAAATCAGATATCAGGAATTATCTAATTGACTGGAGCACCTCCCATATGAAGATAGGTTGAGAAAGTTGGGGCAGCCTGGAGAAGAGAAGGCTGCGTGGAGACCTCATAGCAGCCTCCCAGTATCTGAAGGGGGCCTATAGGGATGCTGGGGAGGGACTCTTCATGGGGGACTGTAGTGACAGGACAAGGGTAACGGGTTCAAACTTAAACAGAGGAAGTTTAGATTGGATATGAGGAAGAAATTCTTTACTGTAAGGGTGGTGAGGCACTGGAATGGGCTGCCCAGGGAAGTTGTGAATGCTCCATCGCTGGCGATGTTCAAGGCTGGATTGGACATAGCCTTGGGTGGCATGGTTTAGTGGGAGGTGTCGCTGCCCCTGGCAGGGGGGTTGGAACTAGATGATCTTAAGGTGCTTTCCAACCCTAACTATTCTATGATTCTATGATTAGTTCTTTTTTCTAATGATAAGAAAAAAAAGTCTTCTGCCCATGAAAGTGGCTGCAATAATTATTTCTTTTTGAGCCTCTCCAGGATGTATCAAGAAAATCATAGCCATCATAAACAAAAAGGTGTGTACCTGGTTTAACTGTTAATTTCTGAGTATTTTTTAATGGTCCAGTAAGAGTCAGAATACCTGAAATTACCACAGCTCAGGGACACCATGCCCACTGGCACATACAACCTAACCTGAGGTGATCTGTAATTCCCTTCCTCCAGTCCTGTTCTTCAGACCCACACAGCTCTAGGCTGGTGTATGTGCAGAAATCAGCAACGCGAGCTTGAGCAGCAGTGAGGGACAGGGAACACTCAGCTACAAGACAGCCTGTGTCAATGAGGGCTCCAGAACACACCTGTCAATACATGCTTTTCACAGTGAGCTCCCTAAAATAATTGAGAAGATTTTAAGCATAAGAAATTTTAACCACCACATCCTCTCTTCTCTCAAACTTTCTCTCTCCAGATGGTTCTCTCAGGACAAGAACACCACACTTTTCTTTCCCCCACAAATCCAGTGATATTTTACTGTGATAAACTTCAGAAAGTTATTCTTAAGAAAGCATTAATTAAAGAGGATTTGATTATTACCTTTACTCATATGAATTGCTAATATTTGTAATACAAAATACTTTATAAACAAAAGAAGTATTTCTTACCTTTGTGCTTGATTAACAAAGATGTCTAAAGATGTCACGCATTTAACATCTCTGAACCAGTATGACATGATTTGCTTTAACAGTTTAACTGGGTAGAGTAACCAGAAAAGCAATTTTTAAGAGAGAATATGAAAATTCTCTGAAGTAATATCAAAACTCTCGGTTGGATTTTACAAGGATTCATTATTGAAATACTGTCTCCAGCTAAGCCTGTTATTTAAGGGAAATTATTCTCAACAAAGCTCAGAGAAATATAATGATGGCATTTCGCTAATCATTGTATATTGGACATATTGAACCCTTGAAGTTCCTTCAGGTTTACATGTAAAATACGTAACACTGCAAGAGTAGTCTGAAAGCAGTACAACAAAATGTCGGCACATTATAAAAAGCATGTATTACATACCAGTCTGAATGTAATGAATGGCTGAAGATTACACATTTTGTTTTTAAAGCCTTTCTATGCCTTGATTAAATGCTGTGCATCTTCTTTGAACTTCTGCCTGCCTTATACCACTGCCTTCAGCCAAGTCTGCCATCAGACTTATCTGCAAAGTCTCAAACCATGGGGGCTGAGCTATCAGCACCACGGAACATGTGGTAAGAACAAGTGTGATGGAGGACTGAGAGAGAATTATGCAAGAAAATTAGACTCCTCAGGAAGGAAATTAGTTTCTGTCATACTTGGGACTACTCCACAAATTCTATTTCATGATCCTTTACCGGAGATCTAAACAAATTTCCAGAGTAAATGCTTTAGGAAAATGTACATCTTGGAGTTCTTATATGTGTCACATGTGATGAAAAACAATTGAAGACTTCGTTTATGGATAGGAAAATGACCTGTTTTATAGCCTGTTACTTTGTAGTCTTTCCTTTTCTCTTTGTGTACGGATTATATTACTAACCTTTTTACGTATTGGTCTTTCACTGGAAATGGAGGAATCCTCACTGCCTAAGGACAATCTGACTCAGTTCAGCACTGTTACACCTGCCCTCGTCGTACATTCTACTGGGGCAACCTGGATAAGGACTACATCAACAGGACACCCTGTAGCAGCAACAAGATGAGACCAGCAACACTGGCGGTAGGCAGATCCATGGAATACTGTGACAGCATATCATGCCCTGGATTTATTTTCTTGGTTTTGTGGCTAACCTTAAACCTCTGTTAAGTGTGCATTGTGTTGGAAACAAAAATGTGGTTTCTAAGGATACAGGGACCTTGTGTCAGCAGGAGAGTCAGCTGAGACAAACACATCTGCATTTTGTACCTTATCTCAGATTACTCATCTTCAGCTCTTATTGTAATAGTAGATTTCCAGTCCTCATGGCTACAGAAAAAGTCACACTGTGAAGCCAGTTAAAGCATCTTCCAGAGCCTGCCAGTAGCATGCAACATTGACTTTGAGATAGGCACTCCCAAATTAACCTCAAAAACCTGCCATTTAACTACTAAACCCATTTTATAGCTTTACCATTTAGAGGTACTTTGTTTTGTTCTCTTCACCTAATTGACTACCCAGCAGAGTTCTTGGCTGGAAATTCTGGGAAACAGCATGATTTAACTGGTTGGTAAAAAAAAGTCAAACCTTAGGAAACAGAGGACAGTTTGGTCTCTTTCAGAATATTTATGTTTTATTCTGTGTTCTAGTTAATACCTGCATAAATATAGTAAAAATGAGGTTTGAATACTGCTGCTGCTTCTCTACAAAGCCTGACTGGAAATGAACTGTCTTTTCAAAACTCTGGTTTTGGATTTCACTAAAGCTAATTATGAAACAGTTGTCTGTAGTTGCCTCCAGTATATAACTGATTTGACTGAAAACTTACACACAAACATTCATGACCGCGACTGAGATATTTAAAAGTCTGTGAAGGTCCTGCAAGACTTACTACAAGGGAAACAATTACCTTTACAAATGCTTTTGACAAAACCTAAATTGTAGATTTACTTACAACATAAGAATGTCAGAAATCACTCTCACCCTGTGCAAGTCTCACAGAGCACAGCAATAGATTCAAGGATAGAATTTTTCTCTTGAAATTTGAACATATTTACAGAAGTTTTACTTCAAATACTACCTGGCATTCAGATGATCCTACTCACAGAAATCTCCTTTTCTTTGGACAAAGGGTACCACAACAGAGCTTGAAACTTGGTAAGGAGGCCAATGTTTGTTACGTGACATAACTCCCAGATACAGCTCCCAAAGAAAATGCTAGAAAGGCCCAAACTGACTTCTATAAGAACGGTTGGAAAAGAGAAATAAAGCATCTTACTGGTATTCTTCTAAAGACAAAACCTCTTTGAAAATTGATGCTACATAAAGATGAAAACTTAGAGATTTAACCAGAGATTGACTGTAGCATACTGAAAACATCTGGACAGAACTAATAAGGCTATTTTCATCGCCAGAAAACAGAAAAAGCATTTATATTGCTATTTGGGCGAGATATATTGCAAGGAAGCTCTTCTGAATTCCGGGAAAATCCACATCAACCATGAATGTCCAATAGACAACCAAAGGGAGAGTGGAAGAAGGTCATAAGTAAGAATTTTATTGTTCAATTTAGTATTTTTAATTAATAATATATTTAATACTTAAAAATTATAAAAATTAATTTAATATTTAAAATATACCAAAATAGTTTTTGTGTATATACTTGAAAAAAACCCCAACAAACCAAACAAAAACCCAAGCCATGCTTCTGTGCTTGCTGTTTACTGACACGCTCATTAGAAAAACAACCACACCTACAAATTGACTTCTCTGAAAAGCTCAAATACAGCATTAATCTCACCAACAACGGAGCTAATGTGGGGCTCATAATTCTGGCTGAGTACAAATTATGCCTCACTGCATCAGTTTAGTTCTCTGTGCTGGAAGCATGAGTCATCTAACACTGCAACTCTGCAACCTCTCTTGGGGTCATCTGGTGCAGCAGCGAATGTAACACGTAGAACACCCGCAAGAAGGCGGTGTTCAGACAGTGTTCCCCAGGAACCAGCCACACACATCTTGTACCCAAAGCCACCTCTTCTCTCCACATCCAGAGCCTCTACAGTCCTCCCTTGCACTCTCCTTCGGGCTGCCCGCTCCTAAAACTCTGTGCTGATAACTACATAGACAGGTTGTCAGTCTTCAAGATGAAGCTGTTACAAGTTTTACTATTAAAGCAAAAATAGGACTTACAAGAATATGTTCAAAATGGTCTTACTGTCGACAAATACTGTCTTTGCTTTGCAACAGGTAAACCCAACTCCTTTTAAAAGTAGACAGCAATTGCCCCTCATCTTTAATGGAAAAGTTACTGTTCTGTTTAATACTCTTTTTCTATGAATACTGCACTATGGACCATTCATCTACTAGGGACACAAATGTCCTTTTTCTCTAATATTGCTTTAGTTTTATCTTCTTTGTGAAACACAACTGTGATAGGAATTTGAGGTTTGACATGTATTTGAATAAAGTATGAAAGACTGGATAGAAATAGTGGTATAGTTTTTACAGACTTGAATTATTTGAAAGGTATTTTACTTAAATCATAGCTGCACAATTTTAATTGCTTGAGATAGAGAATTATTTTCCTTCTTTCTGGAAATAATATTGCCATATTAATAGGCTGTGAATTATGTGCTGACATTTTGCAAAAAGAGAAAGATTAATCTGGGGAAAAAAAAAACAACCCAGTAATACCCAATTTATGAGGGAAGCAAGCTCCCAGAGACTACCATTGTGTAAGTTCTAATAATAGTTACAAAATATGATTTAGGTTGGTATCTGAATCATGGGAGCCCAGTTTTTTAAAGTCTGCAGCATCTCAGTCTGAACCCATAATGTACCGTGAAAAATCACTACCATAATACATTACCTTCTGGCTTTCTAATAGTTTGTTGCATAAATAGCAGAACACCATTTTGCAGACTTTTTACTCATGAAAGTTATCAAGTGTAAACTCAGCTTGCAATAGATAAACTTTGAAAGCAGAGTTCACAATATCATTGCTAATCTCTGAGATTGAATTACATATATGTTATCAGATGCACGTCCTTCACCCAAGAAACTATTTTCCTGAATCAAGTGTCATGGCATTCATATCAGTCAAAGGAAGAGGAGGTGCTTTACAGTTATTTTTCAGTAATGGGAAACAAAGACAACACAAAACATGCAAATAAGACAGAGGTTGAGAAGGTGTCCTCCAGCTTTATACACAACATAATACCCAAGACAATTACTTGACATAGTCCTCTCTGTTTCATTTCTGCGTGATGCTGATTTCAGCTTGAAGTCCATAGTGATGTCATCCTGCAGCTATCACACTAGTTAACCAGGGTTGTACCCTGTTAGTAACTGAACAGAGAATTTCTCTGCACATGAAATCCAAGTGAAAGCCATGCTGGAAACTGAGCAAGTGATGCTCTTCTCTCTAAGCCAGGTGCAGGCAAATGCCTCAGCATTTTGAGGCCACTGGTTTTTGTAGGATAGTACTCAAGTGTGATACAAGCTACATGCTAAGAAATCTGCATTTCAGTCATGAAAGAAGAGGAGATGAAGCCTGTGGAGTGTTTGGAACAGAAGCTGCAACACTAATCGAACAGGTCATTGTTATGCTTAAAAACAAATCAATCAAGAATTAACTGGAACAGCAGTGGACATAATACTTAGGAGCTTTACAAGAAGATTGCACTGTTAATCCCATTGAAAGTCCAGCAGACATATTTCTAAGGGTAGGTATAATTCAGGTTTCCATTTTGCACTGGCTTGGAAATTAGGGCCTTTAATAAAAGTTTTCTTTCTCTGCCTGGGGAGGGACATTCTCTTTAAGGAATCCAAGACAGTTAAATATTACATAGTTAACATCCAGGAAAAGAAAATTCTGATAAAATGTATGCAAAAAGTTGGAAGTAGTGAAAAATTTCACAGTAAAACTGAACTTGCAAATAGCCAGATATAGCTAGAAAAATCTGTGACAAAATAAGCAATTACTGTTTAAAATGACTGCATAACAAGGCATAAGTGATCCTATTTTCTTTCCTGAAGACATCTAAAACACCATCATTCTTTGTTCGTGCAGTCTACACAATGATTAATAATCTTACAAGAATAATTACTAATTAAAACTAAGAATTAAAAGACCGACATAGAGAATAAATTTTAGTTTGGGAAAGAAAAGTGAAGCTACAAATAAGTGAAGGGTTTTGTTTGGGTTCGATGTAGGGTTGAAAAAAGTCCTAAGTTGTCAGTGAAGCATCTTTTATCGTGACAAACTTATTAGCTATTGTAGCACAACAGCATGACAGATAGTATCTGTTACCTTAATATAAAACCCACTCAAAGCATCTTCTGGCACCATCCATCACACTAGGCAAGCTTTGAAGATGTACAGTAAAAGTACAATCAAAGCAGTGTAAATTTGGGTAAAAGACTGAGTCATACTTCAATATAAAAAATTAAAATGAAGGTGTTGAGGTCTCAGTAGCCCTGTGCAGCAACAGGTTTGCTGCAGAATATCTCCAGAATAATTCTACATTTTTCCCTACTTATGCGTTAATTAAATCCAGCAATATTTATCATGAAAACACTCAGCTATGGGTACCAGGACATTTTAGACTCTGGACCATTATGCTTAGCAATCTGTCTCTGCCAAGCTTTGTGCCAAGGCAGAGGAAGAACTAATAATGTGCCCATCAGAGCCTGGGTGCCCTGGCTGCTGCAGTGTGATTGGGCAGACATCCTCTCTAATTCTGCCTCTGAATCACTCTCACTGAGGGTGCAATTCCTATAGCCCCTCCTTTTTCCACACATAAAAAGAGAAGCTAGCAGGATAAAATTCAAGCAAACAAATAACTAAACGCCAAATACAACAGATTTGTAGATGACCAAGCAAATTATTCCCATACACTTACTGCTGACAGTGTTTTCTATGCAGCGACAATACCTTCTAGGCAGAGACACAAACTGTATGAACTCACATCTCTCTATCTCAGATCCCCAGTATGCAAAGACAAGGTAGTTTCAAATTAGCTTGTCCTCAAAAAGCTATGAAAATAGGTTTGATTTTTTTATATCAAAAAACTAACATCTGTGTCATGTCACTCAATAATGCACTTCCAAATTACTGTATGTTGCTAAGCCTGCCCAATAAAGCAATGTCTTCAGGCAATCAAAGGCACTTTTTGTGCAGTGTGGTACTTCAGCCTGAAAGACAGCACTTGGTCTTGGAGCACTGAACCAGCTGCTCAGCGCATGAAGAAGCTGTTATATTCTGGGAAAGCCTCAGTTGGTTAGGCGAGTCCCCTTGTGTTGATTTAATTAGCACTGGTAGAAAATGTAAATGACCGAAAGGGACACTGTGCATTGCGCAAAATTACATCCTGCAAAAGAAGTGCACTTACATAATATGCTTCAACAAGGAAATAAACTGCTCCTGTTCCCGGGAGTTCTAGGCAGGCAGATGGTGGGTACTGCAGCAAGATCATGCACCTCGCCTGCAGAGATGTGATGCCCTTAGCCTCTGGGGAAGAGACTGCTGCTGCACTTCTGTAATACCCCACTTTGCTGATGCACAGAACAAAACACAGGATTACAGCTGGACTAAAATTGCTCACTCTGCAGCCCCAGAAGCAGGAAGGTGTCACAACAGGGGACAAAAACGAGATGACAGAGTTCTATGTTCACTTTGTTATCCCTTCCAGCACGTTGCCCCCATGGCTATGATCTGGACTGAAATCAATACAGCCTGCAGTTCAGAATTACGCTTAGGTGTTTCATACAGAATTTATTACATTTTCACAGTTGTTATTTAATTAAAAGAGAAACCTAGTGGGCTAAAATCATGGGACAAGAAAGAATTTGGCAAGCCACTGGGGTGCGGATTAGTAGCTACACGTCTCCAGCTTTATCTGTGCATAAGGTCAGTATCAGTGTGCGTATGGTGCAAAACCACTAAGAGTGCCTTAGATACAAATACTGTCAAGCAGAATAAGTCTGTAATTTCACCTGCCTTTCTCTGTTGTAATTTTGATGCACACCTCATAAAAGATTAGATCTGTACTCTCCCACTGGTGTTTCCTTCTTAAGGTGCTACAAGCCCAATATACTACAAGTAAGCTTTATGCAATGAAGCAGTGCCAGCAGTCTATTTTTATTGTGTTTACAGCTTGACAGTATTAAACTAGCATGCAGAGATAATGGAGAGATTTATGGTTTTAAATAAGGAAGCTCGTAAAAAAATTCTGTTTCTGTAAGAATGCAATAAAAAAGGAAATTAAAACAATAAAGGGACAGATTCGTGGATCCTTCTGCAGCTATGGCAAAGAAAACCTATTTGTCTCATGGATTTCTTTCACATACATAAAGACTGAAAGGAAAGATATGAACTTCAGCAGTTGGCTTTAATTCATTTATATCCATTGTGAAATACCACCATGAGGCCTTGCAGGACACATACCGCTGGACTTGGGTCTCATATGCAGAACAATGCTAGTGTGCATTGGATTGTTTACTCGTCCTAAATTAAGCTCAAATAATGCTTATGTCAGCGTGGGTCTGCATTCAGATTTTGTGGTATAAGGTGTCAGAGCAGAGAAAACCGAGATGCACTCAGAGGGCTATATTTAGGTGCTCTTCAAGCCTCTCTGTTGCTTAGGATGATAGGCAGAAGATGGTAACACAGGAAGAAAAAATGACTTTTCTATGTATATTTCATGCAATAAATAAACCATATAATTCACTGCACATTAGGAAGGAGCTTATTTTTTTCAGGAGTTCCCTCAGACTAAAATGTGCTAAGCGTTTGATTTGAATGTTGAGGCTGCTTTCTGAAGACTCCTTCAAGTCTTCCAAGTGATCTCCCAAAATCATAAGTTATTTTACATGACAGAACTGAAAGACTGCCTCAGACTTACTCTATTTGAGGTTCTTGCAAACTGCATGGATATCTGAAAATAACGATGTGGTTTGCGGATCAATATTAGTAGACAGCATGCCCTATCTTACTGACCTTTCATCTATAGCACTTCTGATAAGGAGTTAGTTATGCTTTGCCCTGAAATATGTTGGACATAAATAGATGAAAAATCCACCATAAAAAATTTGCATTGACACTTAGTGTTAATTAGCTCAGTGAGCTAGCCTGGGTAATTTAAATCTTTGAGACTTCACAAAAACCCAGTTCACTGCTTAAGGGCCAGAAATGTATAAAGAGACCCTGTCTAGAACTGCTTTTTCTCCATTTTGCTCTTTATCTTTTCTCAATGTCTCAATGTCTTTCCTTTCACCTTGAATTCCAGTTTCCTTCTTGCCTTGCCTTCTACATTTTTTTCTTCCCCCTTACACTCTCATCTTGCCTTTCCCACCTCTCCACTCTTTTTTGATGCTCTTAGTATCTGTTTCATTTCTAGCACAATAGGTCAAGTCTGCCATACAGTGGTGAGTGCATGGAGTGAAAACCAGCCCTGCCAGTCACATCGAGTCTGCCCCAAAGGAAGCGATCTCTGAAGGTCCAAAGCTCTCGATGTCCCAAACAAGCAAGCACATGCAAGTATTGGACACGTCTGAATACATATGCATGAATCTAACACCATCTATGTCCTCGTACCTACTTCAAGCAATAGATGTCAGAGGTAAGAAAACACCTTAAAAAAAGGAAAGATTTGTATGTCTGTATCAGTATTATACAAGACAATCAGTCTAAAGACTTTCAGACTCTAATATTGAGGGAAAAGAAATGCTTTTGCTTGCAATTAAAGAACGTCATAAACGAAATACCATTTAGAGCCCCTGTTAATAATATTTTTGCGGAAATATCTAAATCAAGTTGCAATAATGTTAGCATGCCAGTTTAACTCAGTACCAGTTTTCTGCATCAGAATAATGAACTCCTGAAAGGGAATATTTAGAACTGTGCAACTCTCATTTTAACAGAAGGTGAAGTAAGTGCAAATAACGTCTGTCCCAGAAAAAAAAAACCCAGACATTTCAAGAAGTTTCTAAATGTGTAATGTTGGTTGAAGCTTGGAGCAGATCATCAGAAAGACTGGCTGGTTGTTTCAAGACAGACTTCAGTTGAAGCTATAATCTTATTCATGAAGTGAATTCAGAGGTATTCCACAAAGGCATCTGAATGTCGGTGTTTTAATTAAACAAATGGAGGGGAGACATTTCAGAGTAAACTGAGTAGAGCAGCCTGTCCTATGATGCTGTCTGAAAGCGTATTTTTAATCAGCAAAAGACCAAAGACACCAGGAAGAAAGGATCACAAAAGAAGTACGAGTTCAACAGTTGTCAAGGAAGAGCTGGCAGATGCCCTAATTCAGAAAGGGAATAGTCAACGAATGGAGTTGTCAGATTTATTGGCTGGAGATATTTCAAGGACAATGCCATCAAGGAAAACCAAGAGAAAAGCTTACATCTGAGGATACTTCCTGGTTTATCATTCACCAAAATGAACACAGACCACATCCTGTGAGACTGATCTGCAGGATGAATTGAAATACAACAACGCTGGGACCACTGGGATATTCACTACCAAAAAACATTCCTGATCTAAACTGAAATACTAATGCAGGCACATTGGATTTCTTGCTCATTGCCATCAGTACACTGAACTTTGAAGAATATACTTGGCAATGACTGGAGGTTTCCCTCCTCATCCAACAGCTGTGGAGATGTAATGTAAAATGTACATATACATATTTCACTGAGTGTTTTGTCAGAAGCAGTGACTAAAGCAGGTTTTGATTCTATTATAACTTTTTCAGTAACAGTTCAGAGGAATTTAGATTATGATCAGTATACAGATTCAGGTAATTTGTGCTGGGAATAAATCATTATCTCTTAATAAATTAGAATTTTTCTTTTAATATTATAAAGCAAATTTCTCATATCAAGTAGGTTACTCCTTTTATAAATTCTTTCTTTTCATGCTATAATAACTTATGTTATGGCTCCTGTTTTTTGTTTCCGTTCTACAGGAAACACATAATGGTTATCCACCATCCTAACAAAAACCCAGTGCAAATTTTCAGGCATTATTACTACTACTACTACTATTATTATTACATGCACTAATTTGTGCCCAAAATAGAATACCACAAATGGAGAAAGGATGTATTTTTGAATAGCAGCCAACTACTACACCACAAACAAGAAAAACACTACTGAAAAATACTGCATATTACAAATAATTTATTCAGAGTTTCAGATTCAAAGTAGCCAGGCTGCCAAAGGCTACTGAAACAATGACTGGGTTAGAAAAATGTCACTGAGCAATTTTTATGTCTGTAAACATGGAACTGAGCATGGGACAGACTTTTTTTTATTTATGTTTAAAAACAAATTACATTTTCTGAATTTCTGCATCACAAATTGAAAAGCGTCACACAAAGAAGCCAGATCTATTGTTTGATGGCTACAGATATGAAAGATCAAAAACTGCTCCAACAATAGGCAAAGGAATGCAGTTATGTTTAAGATTACACATATTAATGCTTGATGTTAGGTCACAAAAACACCTCCATTAGATCATTAATCTGACCTCCTACATGCTGCAGGACATGCTATTTCAGCCAGAGACCCCTGTATAAAGCCTATTAACTTACGTTGCTACAGCATCTTCCGGAAAGGTCTACAGGCCTAAAGTCAAGTAAAGATGGAGACCCTCCCATCTTTGTTAGTTTCACTGCCCTTACTCTTAAAAATGTAGGCCATAATTTTAATTTGAATGTCTCTGACTTCCATTTCCAGTGGAGAAAGTGTATCCCTCTTTCCTCTCAACAATGAAATACATGGAACTGCTCCATGAATATAATGTGTATAGGATGAAGATATCGATATATTTTTTCTAATCTGGACCTAGAAAACTTCAGTATCACAAAATAAAAATGATGGAGAAAAACTGCAGTAAGATAAAACAGAAAAAAAATCTTTTCAAGAAGTAAGATCCTTAAACATTTTTTCTTCCGTAAAAACGGGACTTGCACATTTCTGCACTAATAGCTCTAAAGATTAAAAAAAAAATCCATTTACTAATATATTTCCATAATTTTCACCGACTTGCCTAAAGTTTACAGCAACTGATATCCCTCAATAATGAAGTTATTGATAACACAAAACAAACTGTATTCTGCAGTATGAAAATACCCTGGTAGAATCACATTTCTTGCTATAGGAGAAAAAGTATTTTCTTAAATCTTTTAAACACAGGAAAATAAAAAACTGCAGTTTGACGAGAAAATAGGTGGCTTGGGATGTGCTCATCACCCCTTTGTTTCTTTTCTAGTAGATATTTGCACAAATTTAAAATGAGTATAAAAAAGATCTTACTTCAAGTTGTACACATAAAGGAAGGCCAATAGAAAATCATCTCCTTTTAATTTTTAACATTTCTGCTTTTATTAGCCATATGTAATAACAGAGAAAGATCTGAGGCCACAGATGAAAAATATGTGACATTATACAATATTAAGTGATAAACTGTAAGCAATCATATTGTTAAGGAATATCAGAATATATATGTGCACAAGGGAGAGCATTAACACTATTCATTCAACCTTAACTGGCATTTCACTACTTCTGAAGGCTTAATTGTCTAACATTAACACCTTTCTTACACCCTAGGGATGTACTTTATACCACTTTTTTTGCTAAGGCAAATGTTATTGTAGCTTGTTGGCTTCTGCTCCCCCCAAAGCTCTCTATAGATAGTTCAATAGCTGCTACACATCTAGAGGAAAATATGTCTGGCTGTTCAGTAGAACAAAATAAAGAGAAAATTATTTTAACAAACACAAGATACACCTTGAAATTTCCAAACTCCTTTTGGCACACCTCATAAAGGTCACCACTTTGCTTAACAAAATTATATTGATGTTCTACTTAACATGATTCTTCTAAATAAAGTGTAATTTCATTTTCATATCTGCTTTTCTGTAGATCTAAGTCCCTCAGAAAAGGAAGATATAGAAGTCAGTGTTTACAGAAGCAGACCACTGATCATTCAACACAAAAAATTCTTAGTTTTTAATTTATTTCTCTCAGCCTACACTAACAATAAGCTTTCTCTGCTTTTCCTAGACCATGCTCTAAATTATGACAAGTGCCTATGATGATGGGTATGGTACATCACTCACACCTTATCCATAACCAAGTTCTTCTAAGAGCAACAGGTGCTCTGGCATCTTCCTACATCTGAAAGACTGGTGACCTGATCAACTAAAGTGCCACTCTTCTGAATTGCTCCTATGGCATAACAGAACATGTAAAATTAATGATACTCTAGTCTGAGCAGATTTTTCCAATAGCTGTTTTTCATCTTGTTAGTAAGCATGGCAGTTGAAGTTTTTATCACTCAAGGACTTAAGATACCTTTCTTCAGCATCCAGAGACTCACTGCATTCAAAACTAATTGATTTTGCCTCAGCCCCCACAGACAGGTATGATCCTTTCTGGCTGATATGTTAATTTTTACATTCCAAACCAGACTGACTCAAGATGCTCTTTACTGCAAGTAATTTTCTATATTTCAAAGAAAGGCTTTTTGGCTGCTTGTTTCTCCAAGAAATACGAAATACCATTCCCTCAGAAAAAGCTTATGAGACAAAGAGTCTTTTTGACATTTTGAGCCTTTTTCTTTACCAGGAATTTTTGTTTGTTTGTTCCTAGTGTCGATATGGTTAAGAAGGGAAGCACCAAATTTAATTTCCAGGTGTTTTAAAGTCTCAAGAAGGAATGCAGTAGATATAGCTTGTTTGCTTTAATTAGTTGAAGATTTTACAGGTTTTATATTGAAAGCAATCTAAGTTTGGATGTAAATGGTATTATTCAGTAACAGTCTTCCATTTATTACAATGTCATATATTCCTTCAAAAATTATTTTGGAAGATGCTTTTCCTAAAAAAAAAAAAAAAAAAAAAAACAAACCATAAATTTTCATTACAGGATACAAAACATCAGTGAAATGTGTAACAGACTTCTTAAAAAAAAGAATTTCCCATATTATGGCGCTGTAGCTGGTATTGATCTTTGAAAACAATTCTTAAAACAGAGATTCCTGGAATTGAGCCAGATTCATAACAGGCACTGTGTCCACTGCTGGTGAGTGCATTAGAGGTAGAAGAGATGTGCTGAAAATCAGTGGAACTTCCTTTACCTCACAGTAGTATGAATGACTTTTCTCTGCAAAAATAACAGCTAACAAGTTATAAAAGCCTATAAAAAGACCAATACTGCTCTTTAGTCAATATTAAGGCTACCTTAAAAACGCTAGATGCACCAGAAAGCTGATGTACCCAGTAATACCCTTTTAAAATAAAGCCTTGCTCTCTTTCTGTTGTATAATAGGTGGTCAAAAAGCTGCTTGCATTTTGCGTGCTGAAGGTCATTTAGAATAATGCAGTCCTCACATCCATAGAATGAAATCAGTTTAAGTATGCACCTCTTGGGCTGTCTAATATGTTCCTGCTGAGGTGCTATCTGAGAAGGTCATTAACCAGCCCCTGCATTTGAAACCACCATTGAAAAGCAATTTGTAAAACCAGCATGTTTATGAAGTTGCATTCTGGACCATGCCACTGCTAAAATCACTGTGTTTGGAAATTCAAATTCTACACATACCTAGAGAAAATGGGTAAGATCAAATTTCACAGATAATCTGCTGCTCTCCTTCATAACCTGTAATTCGCACATGAATATATTTGCAGCAAAACAGCTCAATGGCATTTTCCCATCTGTAGGTTTCAGCCGCAGCATGCTACACTTCCACAAAAAGAAAACTGTTGTATTGTTACAGAAAGATTTTTTAAAGTGTTTTGATGAGTCCTTGGGATTCCTTCCAATAGGATTTTTACCATACCTACAGAAATACAATCTTTGGTTTTCTTTAAGGCAATCACTTTACAACCTCCTAGATTCAGCTGCATAAAAGTAGAGGTATTAGGCTGTTACCACTTATTCTCATCAATCGGTTTGCTTCCCCTGATACTCCTCTCTCCCAGTGTAAGACAGCATTGTAGTTCTTACACTGCATAATCCTGAATAAAAATACATTTATAAAATGGGAATGAATGCTGCAGAGAAAAAGTATTATATCACTACATCAAATTTTTTTTTATTCTATTTGTTATTCATTTGGTTTTGTCCCCAATTCCTACACTTCTCATCTTTCACTTCTATATTAATACTAAAATACAGAACTCGATGTGGCTTTATTATCTGTGAGGGTATAAATTTCAGATTCCACTCAAAATCCCTTTAGGCCAGTTACAAAGCTGAAGACGTGTTTTTTTAGATGTAAAAGAAGATACCCATGTTTAATCTTCTGAAGTCGCAAACTCCAAATAGGCCACAGAAGCAGAGAGATGGCCAATGCCTGGCTGCTCTCTACGACCACAGGGAACCACCTGAGCTATGTTCAATTCTTACATAGGTCTGTATTCCTCATCCCCTTTTCACCGTCATACACTACCTGCTTGCGTTCTCTTTCAACTTTTAATTTCTTATAGAGGCCTCTCTAACGCTGTTTCAAATTGTCACAGAATTAATGCTACAGATATTGGAAAATTAAAATTGGAAACAACCCAAACCACTGAAGCTGAAGGATTCATGACTCTTACAGCCCCACTCATCTTTCGTTCTTCATTTACTGGGGATAAATCAAACGGCAACATAGAACAAGTATGATTCATCTCCCAAGTAACAAGTGATAGGACAAGAGGAATGGCCTCAAGCTGCACCAGGGGAGCTTTAGATTGGATTTTAGGAAAAATTTCTTCACCGAAAGGATTGTCAGCCATTGGAACAGGCTGCCCAGCGAAGTGGTGGAATCACCATCCCTGCAAGTGTTGAAAAAGTAGATAAGGCTCTTAGCAACATGGTTTAGTGACAGGCTTGGCAGTCCTCGGGTAACAGCTAGACTTGATGATCTTAGCTGATTCTACAATTCTATTTTATGATCTTTAACTCTCTAAGAGTCAGACATCCCATCTGAACTAGTCATCTGGTCTACCTCTGCAGTTAGTACAGTGAGATGTGTATCATCATCTAACACTGAAATACATGTTTGAGATGGGAGAATGACTGTTTTGGACAGCTGTTTCTTTCCAATGCCAACAGAGGGGATAAAATGCATATGCCTAACTTTTACACATTTAAAATGAGAGGAGACATCCTGCCCAGCACCTCTGCAGCGCACAGCAGTGCACAAGGAAACCATAGCTCAATGCAGCTATGGCAGCACAAAGCTGTGCACACGCTGCAAGTCTTACTTCCCAGCAAGGCTGATTTGCTCAGGCACTACTACACCATGCTGTAACAGTGATGTACTACTTCTGCTGCCTGGGCAGGCTAACTCACCAGCTATGCAGGGTGAGTCACAAGTCTGGCTGTAAACATGTTAAGACAGGGTAAAAGAGAAGCGGGATCAGTAAGGCGAAAGCAAGTTTTACCCTAGGCTAATGCAGGAAAATATGACACCAGCATTCAGAAACCAAAGTGTTTCACAAGACTTCCCTCACAAAGACCCAAAAGACAAGAAATTTCTGTTCTCCCCACGTCCAAGTTTTCTACCAACCACCTCGTCATTACTTTCAACACAATTCCCCCTACGCCCAACATTTTGGCATAATTCCTAATCAGATTTTCTGATGGGACAGGTAAGTTTCCTACCTAAACTGACAAACAAAAAACTGACAAAATATCCATCAAGATTCATTTGAAATTCTTTTTAGCACAGCATATGGGAAGTTAATGAGCTGTTGAAGTTTTTCCAGTGGCACTGAGAATATGTCTTTGATTTCTGACCTCACTTAGGACACAACAGTGGTAAAGTGACACAGAAACTGGAATCTTTTCATGCATTCTTTTCAGACATCTACTGAAATGTTAAACCTGCTTACACCACATTATATAGCAGTGTGGCCAAAATCAGAATTTGATCCTAAATCTGTAAGGATTAGACTTTCAAAAGGTTTATTTGAAGAAACTGAAAGCAAAAAAGTATTGCTTTCGACAGAATATTTTCCAGGGAGCATTAGGAACATTCAATATAGCAGACATATGGATGCATTTTATCCTATAAAAAAATAATGTTGAAAATTGTTTCTACAGTAAAGACTCAAAGGCCACTTGAGAATCCATCAGAAATTGTTTTGGAGAGGTAGAAAGTGAGGTAGTAAAAGAAATAAAATATGCATGAGCCTTTCCAGTTCCTTAGCTTCTAACCTCTTCCGCAAACCTTAAATCCTGTTATTTTTCTACAGGAGTTTCTGGCATAAAGAATGAATTTCAAACTGAGGTGTTCTGCACTGCCACCATCAGCTGGTAACATTGTTTTTAAATGTCTCTGCAGTGACCCATATATGACTCAAACATTTTTTTTCTTTTCTGCTGCAAAACTATTTTCAGAGCTGCATTCAGCTCTGGGGCTCCCAGCATAAGAAGGACATGGACCCGCTGGAGCAAGTCCAGAGGAGCATCACAAAGATGCTCTGAGGGCTGGTGTAACTATGCTATGGAGACAGGCTGAGAGAGTTGGGGTTGTTCAGCCTTGCAGAAGAGAAGGCTCCAGGGAGAGCTTAGAGCAGCTTCCAGTACCGAAAGAGGCCGACAAGACATCTCGAGAGGGACTTTTTACAAGGGCAAATACTTTATAACTGCGCATTATGTGCTTTGAGCCCAATCTGAAAAAAAGTTTAACCTTCTTTAGTATGCAGTACTTTAGGTGCAAAAAAAAAAACCCCAACTGAGATTATCAAAGCAGCTCCCTCAGTCAGGAAGCATTTCTCGGGCACATGCATTTGGTTCATGATGAGTGTGGCGATGGCTGAGCAGGAGGAGCCCGACATCCTAAACAAACTACTTCTGGATTTAGAAATTAGATGAGAATAACAATCCCTTGCTCAGGTGTACTTCACACACACACACACACACACACACACACCCCATCTTTTACATTTTAATTAAAATAATGACTGCTTGAAGTAGATCTTCCTCTTTATTTTCCTCTCTTGGGATTAGGGACCTGAAATGTGAAAATTACCATTCTTAACCTGCAAGTACTTAAATCCTTTAATGAAACTGATTCTGAACAAGTCTAATCAAGCTTGCTCTTACAAAAGGAAGGCAGACCAACTGAGATTTTTCAGTAACTTCTCGTGTTGCAACTGTAAATCCTTCTATTTCAGCCACTAGTTTATGAAGAACTCCCCTTCTTTCCTCTCTCCCTGACAGATTACCAACAGACTAATTTTATTCCAGTGTTCCATTTCCACAACTGATTGCCTTCCAACACAAAGCAAAAGATATTAATCACCCCCATTCTACCAAGAAGCAAGGATTCTAGTTCTGTTGCTTGCCCAAATTTCTACCAGTCATTTTTCTTGTAAGGAAAGTCCACTTGATAGGATTCATTACTGCTCCCAGGAGATATTCTGTTGACAATATTTTATTTGAAGAAGTTTCTGCAGAGCTGGAAAGACCTCATCTGAATTCCAGCACAAAATGCCATGGACTCTCACAGCGGGCTGTTGCATCCAGGACAGCCACTTTGCCAAATCTTTATCAAAATTACTCCACTGAAGTCAACCAGACTGCACAGATGCTGCATATGTAAGGAATAAGAATTGGAAAATACAGGGAATGCCTAAGGGTCTGTACCTTTCAAAACCAAAAACTCAGGTATTGTGGGCTACTCCCAAACTGGTAACATAATCGGGGAATACAACATGAAGCCCCCAAGAAGAGTGCTTTTTCCCCAGACATTTTCACAAGAAATCACTCTAGCAATTATATGAAAGTTAAGAAAATTCCTGTGAATTTTCTTGGTAGCAGTAAGTTGTACAGAAACAGACAACCTTCAAGCGGAGATTTTTAATCACGATTTTTAATCCTTAGATGAGCTGCCATCTAAAAGTAGGAACTTGCAATTTTTTTCTTCTGAATTAGGTATTTTTAATGAAAATGCTAGAACTTGTACGAAAGGTTGATCCAGCCAGGCACGCTGTACCATTTAAAATAAATTTCGTAGCTAAAAAGCAAACAAAACTACCTATTTGCAACAATGCTAGAATAAAAATATTCATTCATCCTGTGCATGAATAAACATCTACCTAGAGAGAACATGTAGAATTAAAAACCAGATGGTATTAAAATGCAATTACAAAACCATAATTATATATTAATCACAGACACAAAGACATGGGATAGCTTAGTATCCTCAGTTGTGGAATAGCCATGGAGGGTGAATGAACTGAATTTAGACTCCCCCTTACAACGCACTGAAGCCGCAGTCTTTCGTGAAGGTATGTAATTACTGATGATCTAAGCAGCTGCTCAGAAAAGCTAAAAAGCTGATATTGGCTAAGCAGTTTATGCACAGTACTCGATGGCACTTTTTTAGCTTTTCTCAAGAGATGGTTAATCTGTGTATCTGAGCCAAAAGACTTCTGAGGTGGGTATAAGAGCCAATTCTAAAGACTTTTTACTAGAGCTAATAAACTAGAATCAGTTTGGACGAGGCAAAGACCAACTCATTTCCCCCTTCTTCACCAGCCACCACCAAGGGACATGTCTCCCTCTGTAGGGCACTGGCTGCCTCGTGGGGCCTGCATGGGTACAAAGGCTATGACAGAAAAGTAGTATTTTCGCAAGAAGAGGCTTAATCCACAACAGCAGCTCTTTGCTGTCTTCCTAGAAACAAGCTGAATCTGCATTTGGATTTATTCTGGGAACAACCACATTTAAATGGTGAAGCAATGGTTATTCCACATGCCTCCAATTGCAGTTGTTCCAGCGCAAAATGGTGCATTCAGTCCATTTTAATAATTCTGTGTTTGACGTTGGTTTTTTTTGTTTTGCTTTGTTCTGTTTCATTTTGTTTCATTTTAACGCATTGGCTTTGTTTCAGGAACCATAAGAACAGCAAAAGCTTGAATTAACAAATCTGAGCAATTCTGAAGTTCCAAGAGATGTTTTAAGAAGTCATACCTGGGAATAAAAATATACTCACTCTGACATGTTCAGACACCAGTACAGATATATTTTTGCTAGCAACTGGGTCCATCGAAACTGTGAGATGCTTGTGTGCTTATGTAAATGAATAAACTATCATGATTCCTGATAATAATATTTATACCTTTGACATTATACATATTCTTACGCTACTTGCTGTTAATTTCTTCTTTAGTCATAGATTAATTTAGAAAACAGTGGTGTCTCTCACCAAGACCAACCTTCAGGGAAGACCAAAACACCACTGTGGGAGCTAACGTTATAATAAATAGAATGGCAGCTAATTTTCAACTCTGTTTTGCAAATACAGTTTTGACTTAGTTCTCTAAAGTCCAATGTGAAATAATTGTTTCTACTTTAATAAGACTGCCAACACCAATGATAAATTTGATTTGACAACTGTATATTCTGTTGGCTTGTTGTTGACTCGTGTGTCCTCTCATCTGAGTCACAAGCCAACACTTTGCCATTTTTGTTTAGACAGAAAAAATAGTTACATACAGCAAATGTTCAAGTCTTAACCATACAAACATTATTTAAAGTTAAGTTTAATCAGGCTCATATTTTCTATATTTCCACTAAAATAAAATATGTTTAGTGTGAATAAGCCATTTTTCTTCAGTGTAGAAGAGGGAGACTGACAAAGTACTTTTCCAGTAGGCAATAAAGCTTAACATAGTTCAAAACCATTGGACAGCCAATGGTGTCTATCAGTATGGCTCAGTAAGTTATATGGTGTGTGTTATGCATACTAAAATGTTTGCCCTAATAGGTCCCAAGCAGTAAGAAAACCAGCCTTTTTTCTGTACAACTCACTAGCAAAATAAGATGACTCAGTGATGGTTTGTTGCAAACTATGGTTACACAGATCTATACAGCCTGAAATAAATGCCAACTTATGAAGACCTATTCTTCCACGCTCTAACAAACAAAACTAGATATTTGATCTTCAGGAGGATAAAGCCCCACACATGCTGTGTGCTCAGGTTGTGTGTCAAGGTCAGGAAGCCTCATGCTGAAGGCAGAAAAGCTGTTGCAGATGCACCAGTGCACACGCTCAGTGGCAGGCGTACAGCTTTCTCACATGAGCAGCTTAAGGTGTTGAGACACCGCTCAGCTCATGGCTGAGAGCTACCCTATGGGTCTGGCTTGGCCCTTGAGCATTTAACAGGACACCAACAAAGACACTTTCTTGGGACAAAGTGCATCTTATGACCAATTTAACAAGAATTAAACAAGATTATACATTTGGATGTTACAAACAATTATTACAATGATTTCTGAGAAAAACACAAAATGATCACAAATTACAAATGTTTTTAGACAGCATAAATTTCTTTTCTTTTTATACTTTTTGTATGGAGGCTATGTAGAAACTGTATAAAAGCTTCACCAAGGCACTCTAAAGAATGTTTCTTCTCTTATGGTATACATATTACCGCAGATCATATTTAACAAAAACAACAAAAAAGAATTCTTTTCAGAAATCAAAAAATTCGGTTGCATTTGGGGTCCACTTAGTCCAATGAACTCCTGGCTGTAGCTAACCTAGATGCTTCAAAGAAAAGCACAATAAAGACAGAATAGATACTATGAGATTACCTGACTTGATGCCTGCCTAAATTGCACAGTTTCATACTAATTGATAATTGCATACTTCACACACTGAAGTGTGGCAATGATAGGTGGCAATTCCTTTTCAGCATACACTAAAAAATTAGTATGACAATTCTGCATTTTTAACCAAAAATAAGCTTTTTTTTTTTTTAATAGTTTAGCTTAAAATTTACAGTATTTAATTTCTCAAGAATCCAAAAGTTGTAGCTTCATCTTCTGTGTTACCCTCTATCCTACCTGGGTTCCCTTCATGTCGTTTGGTTTATCCCACCCATAAAAGAAAGTTTCTAATTTAACACTTGTGTGGCAATAGAATGCACATTTTTATTATGATAAATATTAGCATTAAAAAACCTCAATGGTAAAGTCTCTTATGGAAGTACACTCATTCACATGGCAAAGCAGCAAATTAAAAGAACAGTGATAGCATTTAAAACTAATGCGCTACTTCATTACTCCTTCCACTCAGATTAAATACAGGTCAAAAAAAAAAAAAAAATCAGCAGGAAGTAAAATGAGGAATTATTTCAAGAGTCTGGCAAAAACTTGCATTTGTCAGGTGATTCCTACTCTCTCTCCCTGTTCTCCTGTGTAGCATCAATCAGCTCATCAGCTGCTTGGTCTCAGGCAGCACAGGAACTCATCATTTCTTTGGAGAGCACGGTTGGATTGTTCACTATGAAAAGTTCTATATGATTGTAAGGTCTCGCTATCAAGCATATTCTAGACTGAACCCAGCAAAATTATGATACTGTTTGGTAAAATGCCTTGGAAATGCTTGGATTTTTTGTTTTGTCTGGTTGGGGTTTGTTGTTGTTTTCTTGGTTTAAAGATTTACCATCAGCACTATCATACAGAATATAGTGTCCTCTCTCATTTACTTTGAGGTAGACTGTTTCCCTGAGAGACAAAGCAGGTAGCATACTAAGCAATGAAAAGAATATAAGGAAGGAGCAAAAGCTGAGCTACCTTTTGTTCCTCGAAAAACTAATTTGCATATACGTATATACCTATTTTCATCTACTTTAATAACCTTCAGCCTTTCAGCTGAGATTGAAATGTTTCCCTGAGCTGATGAAAGGCTACGTCTAAGTGGTCAAGAGGTCTGGTTATACTGGAATAGGGATAGAAAAGCTCAGCACTACATAAATGAAGAAACACAGATTTTTTCCATGTACAATCCACAGTACAGAATGAGGTTGATCGTATGGACTATATTGAGAAGAGCTTGATGCCACAAAAGAAAAAGATTTGAAACAGATATAATGCATGTGAAATCACAAAGGTAAGGAACTGGAAACCTCAACCTCAAACTCCAACCTGCACTCTTGCAACTTACAGGAACCTCATCCAGGCACAGAGGCACCTGGTCCAACCTTTGCAGCTATGTGTATGAGCCGTCTTCCAGAAGCCATGCAGAAAAGAATACTCTCCAGAACATGGCTGAAGGAAATAGTGATTGCTGCTCCAGAGGCAATTCTCTGCCTTTGAGCTTTTAAGAAATGTGCTTAGAAATGTGTTGAGACACAGGCGTTTAAATCCGTCTTCTGCAGAAAGTGATTCAAACACATCCATGTTCAACCTAACCAATACAATATGTCAAGGACAAGCCCACAGGGCATTGAGGGGAGGGGAGAGGGGGAGAGGAAGGGAGGTGTAAGCAACTTTAAATCGATCCTGTTTTCCATTCTGCATAAATATTTACAGGGTAAAAAATAGATTTGGCACATGGATTTGTTTTAGGGCACTTATCTGTGACAGTAGTTCTGGCTTCCAGTCCTCGCTGTACCTTTTCGTTCAGTACTTCCAGAAACCAGGACTCATGTGTTCCTCGGTGGTATGGCTAATTAACTATGACAACCACATTCTTCTTCTTTTTTATGTTAGCATTCATTAATGTTCTTTTTTTTTAGCTAGTGAATTTTAATTGTTTAGGCCAAATGGAGCAGCCCTTACAAAAGGAATTTAGAATAAATCCCTCATCACAGAATTGCTGATGGCCTAATTATTCTCCTACAAGGAAAATAGAGACATTTACTTATGAGGTAGTTATAGACTTCTCTTCAAGTAAATGGGGAGAAGTGAGCATTTTTACACATGATTCATCTCATTCTAAAGCAGCTACTTACTATACGCCATGCAAACTACACTCTACAAATGCCTGCAGATATTTAAAATTGGGTAACCTAATCACACTCTAATTACCGTAAACTGCCTCTACAGTCAACATAAGAAACTGGCAACTTCATCAGGCAAATCAGTAAGACCTGAATTTCCATCTGGAATTGTGCTCTCCTATTTCCATTAACATAGTGGGGAACTAATGCATTTCTGAAACAACATTCGGTAGGTATGAGCAATCGAGCTACAAGCCTCCAAGGGTAGGAAGCCTCAAAAGTCTGTTTTCTGTCCATGCCTATCAAACAAGTGATAGACAGACCTTAACTGTCTACCACTTTTGCCAATGTAGTCCCCAACATGGGAGCAGGGGTAAAATGAAAAAAGTTGTCAGTTTCATTTTTTGTATTTTTTTCCTTTTCTAGAAAACAACACTACACTTAATATTATTTCCTACTATAATATGAAGCACGTGAGGCATTTTACAATGCGAGTTAAAACCAGAAAATCCACTGATAACATTGCTGAGAAAATTAACATAAAGAGTAATGAAGTCTTCAAAATACTCATGGCTGCTCCTACATTTCAGGTACATTGCACTGAACTACTAAACAAAAAAAATTCAGCCCATTTCTAATAGGATCCATTGGAATTTTAAGGCTCTAGGATAGTTCCCTGGTGAATCAAGAAGACTGAAAATAGAAATTTCCAACTGCACAGATTTATTTTTATGAACAGGGAACGCAAAACTGTAGATACTGAAAACTGCTCAGAGATTATCTTGATTTGGACATGGCAGTGAGCCACTGACTGATCTGAGTTTATCAAACCCAGAAGGAAATTCAAGGCTGTTTCTACACCAATTTCTAGTTGCAAACAGTAACCAATGCTTAAAAAATAGGTGCAAGAATCCCATACCATACCTATTGCTGTAATCTGCTCTCTATCTTTGATCAATATCTACTTCTAACAGTTGGGATTAGTATAAGCCTTGGGGTGTACATCTTCACCCATGTGTTCCTTCATTCCTGTAGTGCTTTTCTGTGAAATCGCTCTTGTTTTGTTACACTCTTTTTGAAAGCAGGTGATCAGTACTGAGTCAATTTTCTTCAGACTTTTAACCATTCTCTTCCTTATTTGATCTGATTTTGTTTAGTTTGTTACCTATCTGCAGCAGGTGATGCAAAAGTCTTCACTTACCTATGAACAATGCCATTTTGGGGTGAATTTGTGGTAGCTGATTTAAAACTATGTAAAGTTTATTATGTGCATAAGTATTTCAAAAGTGAACCTAGTAAAAGATACCGCAATTCATTCTTTGCTTCAAAAAATTAATAAAAAAGCCAAGAGAATATTATTAATTTTAGTTTGTATTTTTCTGTTGCTTTTCTAAGCACACTTCTTTATATGTTTATTACTGCCTTTGTGAAGGGGAATGATAAATGTTTTATTGTCAAACTATATAGTACAAACATATTTCTGATTCTGTGATTGTGGCAACGTCTATCAATTTTTTTTACTTTTAAAGAAATGCATTTTTTTAATAAGAAATAATTTCTGGGGGTAAAGAAAGTAAATTCTTTTGCTATTATTTAATTCAGGTTCCTTCTATTACTACAGAAGAGTGAAATATTTTCTTGCGGCGTTTCTTAATTAGCAAGGACATGAAATATTGCTATCATAGTTAGTGTTCTGTCTTGCTCGGTACCTATTTTCATCAATCATATTCAGTAAAAATTGTCCATGCACAGCTATAAAAACATTTAGTAATAAAACTTGGAGGATCTGAACTGCTGTGACCACAGAAACAGACAAATACGCAATGTGGCTTTTTAATACAGGGCTTTGGCTGTTCCTGTAGCTCAGTTCATCTCCATTATTTTGATATTTTATATTGTCCACACGTTTAAACTGTGGTTTAGATACATATTCAGAAACACAGCTGTGAGAAAGCAAAGCTGACATATTTGGTATTAAAGAATACTGCAAAATCTATAAAGAAGTTACCATACAACAAACTACCTGGATACCATATGACGAAATTTTCATCCATAAGAGTAACTGGCTTTAGCCTGAGGTTTGCTGGACTTGATCTGCTTTGTCAGGATAACTGGAAGTGTTTTTTGCCCTTTCCCAGTGCTCTGGCAATTTGGTCAGTAACAACCTGCACATCCTCTTGAGCTGGTGCTGATAACAAGGGTTATCAGGTAACATCTGCACATAAAGGGGATCTATAAACCTGCGGATATACTTGCTGACCTTTGCTAAAGCCTGCCACCTATGTAAGCTGAAAAGCTTTCCAGTTGTGCAGCAGGCTAATTAGCTCTTGCTGCTTTTGTCCAAATCCTCTGGCTGCACTCTCCAAAAAACACTACAATGAAGAGCAGCAGAATTATTCACCTATTTTCAAATTCAAAGAGGTCAAGACTGAAAAAGCAAAACTGCTGCATTTACTGTTCAGACCCAACGATTTAGCATACACCACAGCATATCCACCCCAGAACAAGTCATTGCTCACTCTGACCTATCTACTCTGGGCAGGAGGCAGTTCTGATAAACTACTGTATTTTAAATTAAAACAGTGCTTTGCAATAGCCAGAATATCAAGTCTTTTAAGATTTTATATATAATTAATGAGGTAAAACAATATCTCAGGAAATAGTTTGCCTTCCTATTACATCTTGTCCTGGGTTCAGCGCTTAAACTATGGTACATCTCTACACTAGGATTAAGATTTCCATCTCTACATTGGGATTAAGATCTAAGATCTCCCTAAATAGTTTTAAATCTTCTTCATTATCATGAAGCACCTCTGGATTAACAATTTTTTCTTTTTGTATTATCTCTCTCCCACCCTCATTACTTCACAAGCATCTATGATGTACAACTTTCCATGGGTACCAACACAGGTCTTTGAAAGAGCCAGAGTTCCTTTTCGGCTTGATTGTTTTGTCTGTGTTTTTCCGAAGTGCCTGGTTTTGCTGTGGAACAAGAAACAAACTCTCTTTTAGACAGAAAATGAAAAAAGATAACAGTTGTAAGTACTGCAAGTGTCACAGTGAGCAATGCGGCCAACAAGAAAAACATGCTCTTGCTGACGGATTTTTATTTCTTCCACATGGACACAAAATCTTAAAAGTATATTTATTAATATAAAATAAATTAAAAGAGAAATTCCTTTATCTGTTTGAAGGGGAGTTTCTTATGTCCTAGGTGGCCTTTTTGTAAGTGACTGGTGACTTACAACCAAGTTACAACAGACTGAAGTCTTTGCTATTTTTCCTACAAATAAGATATAGTTGGATTTTCTAAAATTCATTCTCACATTCTTCCTGCTGCTGGCATATCTCCTGTATTAGAGATATCAACCTACTTGTCAAACATCCATCAGTTTTCACACCTTCAGAGCCCTTTCCACAGAAGAGTAAGGTTAGATTTCAAGAATCACAGAATGGTTTGGGTTGGAAAGAACCTTAAGATCACCTAGTTCCAGCCCCCTGCCAGGGACACCTCCCACATGCAGCCGGTATGCTTGGAAGGATAAACAGTATTACACAGGAGAAAGAGTCTGAAAGATCTATTATTTGAAGGGTTTTCTTTCAGGGAATGTGTTCAGTGTATTACAGAAAACACTGGCGGCACTTGCATAGGTGTGAAGGCAGAAGGCACTACATCCTGCAAGCACGCTGCCAGGGCCTGTTATCAGTAGTCAGAGAGTACTGGAAGTGACACTGGGTGAACTGCATCCTCACTTGACATTGCCAGGAAGGAACATGTTTCTGAGGCTCAGCAAAACTGTGAAATCCTGGCAGGCCGAACTCAACAGGGATTTTAACAACAGCTGAATGGATCTGAGATTTTACCTTATTTTTTTGTGTTATTTGTAATTATATTTATACAAGAATATGATTTATGATATATGATGAATATCTGACTCTAGTCTTAAATTTTGGCTTAATCATAGTAGTGTGTTTTATACATATTGAAAAACTATAAGTAAAACACAGTATGCCTAAGAAACTGCTTTCATTTGTATCCACTTAAACAGCACCTTCAGTCATCTACAGTGAAAGCTACAGCCTACCTAATGAAAATTATTTGCACATTTGTGAAACCAGTCTATATTTTCTAACCACGAAACCATCTACAAATTGCAGCAATACTTCTACAGCTGATCATTTAGATAAATGAAATTCCAAATACCAAAAGATAGTCCTTAAAAAATACAAAAACCTGACATCTGATTTTTCATAAAGCTTCTATAAAGCTTGCCACAGAATCAGGAAAGCAATTTTATTACACATCTAGTACCTGAGGTCTCTGAATATATTTCATACTTGATGTTTCCTCCTAAACTATTGAGAATTGAAGGAGATGTCATATGCAATTTGAAAGTAATTTCTTACAAATATAAAGTCTAAACTTTGACCTAAACCCCAGTGCAATGCACACTTAGGCATTCACAGAATATCTGTTTCCTAGACTGATACTTTTGTCAATACTTACCTAAAGAAAGAAATGCAATGCAAGTGTATGAAAAAAATAAATTTAAGTCATCTCCAAAAAGTGCGTAAAATTTAAATGATATAGAAATACAGCTAATGCATTATAGATGAATGCAGATAAACACAAACCAAGCAGTATTTTATTCAGACTTCAGTATTCTATTGACTAAGGAAAAACATCCTGCTGTGGTTCAACAGTGAAGCCATGACTGACTCAGCATGTTTTTTCCTACTGGGATATTTCAGCAGTCTCTATAGCTGAAGAGCACAGAAGCATTGGATACGTTTGCATATAGGGCACTGCCAAACAGCAGCTACAACTGATCTATTCAAATATTTTGCTGTCTAAAATACACTGATGGGTAAAAAAGTATGAAACACAAGAAATACCCTATCTCCCATACTAGACACCAGTTACTCCAGGGTAATTTTTGAAGTAACGTAGGAATACTTATGCATTTTTGCAACCTTGCTGGATGAGCTGAACATCAAGTGCTCTTAACAGTCAGACATGGCTGCTTTCTGAAATAGTAATAATAATTTAGAGATTTTGAGGTTTTGCTTGTGACCACTGTCTTAGAAGAGCTCAAAGTTCACTTGTGTATAAACCAGAATCCCCTTGTCATTTTTTATAGATTTTACTGACAACAGGAAAGTTCAAATGGCTAAGAGCAAGGCAAGAAACAGATTCCATAAGACAGCTTTAAATGTTAGTCAAGTATAAGAGATTGTTTATGTACTTGAAGAACTGATTGCTGCCCCCTCTGTGAAAACAGGTTTTCACCAACTCACAGGATAACCAGAGAAATTAGAATTTTAGCTGTAGAGTTACTCCTCTAAGGTGACTAAAGCCTTATTTATGAAAACGTGCAGGGTTTTAAATCAGTTGTGCTGGATCATCAGGAAGAAAACATAACCTGTTAGATTAGTTTCAAATTTCACACAGCTGTTTGACGAGTTGCAAAGTAACAGACTTTATTTCATTACACTGCACTTGGCTCATCAAACACTGGAACATTGCCCTGCCCTTTTGTACCATGGACTGAGATGTGTTATAGTAATGATGAACAGGGTCTTAATCACTTTTCTAGTTATAATACTTACACATTTCAGTAAATGAACTTTCACATTTTCCCATTTATTATCACTTCTAAGTCCTACATAATTGTCATGTTATTTATCAGTGCCAAGCAATATCCTTTGTTTTCTGGGTGACTTCTCTCAAAGTCTTTCCCTGTACAAGTGCTAGGTGGAGATGAAAAGCACTGTCCCTTCTGTCACACCAGACAGAGGTCTTGTCTCTATTTGCAAGCTTTTAATCTTGGCAATAACAAAAGTTATGCAAGAGAAGAGTCAAACATTTTTATTCCTGTGGCAACTAAACTATCAGACATGCTGAATACCAACTGTGAGAACATGAATACAGTTGCTCCACAGAAACTGGTCCATAGCACTTAACAGTGAAGAATCCCATCCTGGGTTTTCTACACAGAAGATACCAAGAATTCCTCGCTGCACTGCGGGATTCTCAGACTGTTAAATTAATGTAGCTCCAATCCTGAAGTGTTTGGGACCTCTCCAGTGGTTTGACAGAAAGAAATCACGTTCAAAGCTCTGGAAGAGCTTAAACAGGGGGTAGCTATTTCTCCAGTACATGCAACTTCTGCCTATGAGAAATGATTCCCCCCCCACTATGGTACTAGCAAGGCTACAGCTGGAGCCCTGGAGTATACCCTGGTTTGGGCTCCCCAGCATGAGACAAACACCCACACACTGGAGCAAGTCCAGCGAGGGACACCAAGGTGATCTGAGAGCTGGAGTGTACAACGGGTGCTTCAACAACTGTGACAAAAGCACAGCACATTTTGACATTTTTCTTCTCCCCTCCCAACAGCATATAATAGGTATTGTTCATTATTAGCTACTAAGAAGGTGCATTTCCCTGAAACATACTATTTTAATGTTATTTTTAACAGCATTTGCTTGTAAAACATGACTAAGAACATCTCTCTTCTTTGCCATACCACCTTCCCTCTGTGGATTATCCAGCAGAAGTTTTGTTTTCCACTACCCTGTGAGATCCCAAAGTATTCAGTATCATGAGCATAAAGTTAAAGCTACTTGCTCAAGGGCACTGAAGAAGCTGTAAGAGAGTTAGGGGCAGAATACAGATCTTGTGATTTTAACCCATACCCAATCTTCTAGTATGAAAAATATTCCTGTTACACTAAACCAAGACCTCATGTTAACAGGCCACTGATTATTTCTTAAATAATAGTTTACTGTTACGCTTGTAGCAAGAACCAACCAACTCATAACAAAGAACAGAGAGACTGTTAAACCCACATGACAAAAAGAACCTAAACCCAGAGAAAACTGATTGTTTTTAATAACTTTCCATGAAGATTATGTAGGGCATCAGAGCTGACCTCCCTTAGTGGCAAAGAATAACAAAGATAAGATTTTTGAAAGAAATGGGTCTAGTCTGTTTGATCTACTTGGAGCATTTAATCCAAAGTTTCAGAGAACACCTACCTAGATTATGTATTACTTAGAATAGAAATATTAATTGAACTAAAGAGTTTAATATCTGTTTACACCAGGCTTCAAACTCAAGAGTCATGGGTAGACTGTGAATAACAGTATAGTATTACAGAATAATCAAACTCTACCCAATTCTTGAAAAAGTACCCACAGATGTAAAATATGACAAAACAAAATAAAACTGCCTTCAGAAAGTAAATTTGAGCATTCCAGTCTAAAGGATAAGGCACTGGATTGTTACATGTAGCAGGACATGAAGAATTGATACTGAGGAAGTGGGCTACACCTAGACCATAATAAATCTCTTCCAAAAGGCAACATTTTTGGGCATTTCTGCTGCTGATACTGTACCAGGTCAGTTATTATATTTATCAAATTGTGCCTTTTGTACAATACCATATACATCAGCATGAGATACAGAGAAAAATGGGGGTTCTGCTCTTCCAGAATGAGAAAAAAACATTAAACCTGGAAATTATTAAAGCTTGATTTTGCTGATCCCCCTACCTTACCTGAATAAAGGTAACAGGAAGAGCAGAAAGAGACAGCAAAAAGCTGCTGGAGCTGCTTCCTTGTAATGTTTTTTCTCTTACTCAAAACAATTTTCAGGTCATTTCCATTCTGTGATAACCAGTAAGAGGGGTAAGTGGTGAAGATACCTTCCCCAGAGGATCTATTAAGAAATGCTATGGCATTACACCAAGTGTCTGAAGATACTCACTGTATCGTAATACTTCATTTCCAAGATACCTTTCTTCTTTTATTCACACAGTTATTGACTGCCGCCTTCACACTGTTGTGCTGCACAAGGATGAGACTTAAAGCAAACACCTTTGAAAACCAGCACAGTAGATATAATATTCTCTGATCTTTCTAAATTCCATCCTGACCTATGGTTGCAATTATCTTCTTATAAGCCTCATTAAATACAATAAAAGACAGGGGACTTCCATGGAAGATAAGAGGATTTAAAATACTGGATACAGGTCTAAAACCATCAAGATACAAATATCAAAGAAGGCGCAAACCACTCCAGTCTCTACGTGATTTGAGGATGTAGGCAAATGATCAAACAAGGTTAAATGACAGCAGTGATTAAAGTCACCTCAGAGCAGCCAAGGAATTAAGTATCACCAATCACAAGGACTCTCCTTCCTTTCCAGTGAAGGATGATGAAGCAAATTAATATAACCTCATGACTGAACAGGCTAAAAATACATGCATTGTTCTCCAGCTCCTCAGCATTAATCTGTTACACAACTGTAACTCGCTTGCTTTCAAACATCAAGCCTCATCTTTTAGTTGTCACCACCAACCTTTTCCTGTCTTATCTATCTAGACTACGAAGTCTTCTGGGAAGAACTGTCTCCTACCATGCTCTTTTGCAATGCATCAGAAAATGTAGCACCCAGTTACTTTGTGGAATTCTAGCTGCTGGTGAAATAAAAAATAAATTAAAGGAGGGAAAAAAAGGCATAATACAGCTTCATATTTACTAATATTTTTCCTGCCTGCATTTTTCACAAGTATTCTGTTGTTTTCAAGGGGTGGCAAAATAACTTTATCTCGAAGACAGCTTTACTGTTTGCAAATATTACTCTTGGATACACATTTTCCATAAAAGCAAACATCTATTTTGCACAGGACTTCTTGCTATCCATCATTTCTATAGGTACAAGTGACAGCATTCAGACACAAAGAGTAACTCTAATGCATGTGTATCCATAGCTCTGGTGAGTTCTGCATTCATGGCACATCTCTACTGTAGTGCATTGCTTAGTAAAACACTTTGAGCTATAGTACATGAAAAGCACTAAATAATCTGGAATAGAATACAAACTGAGCAATCTTATATTTAAAGATTAATATTTCTTCCAGCTGAATAATTGTCGTACGGAACTATCTATGTGCCTGTGCAGCAGCTGTATTTAGATTGTGCAAATTTAAAATGCGGACTAAAGGTCAATATGGCAACATTTTGATTTCTAACTATTTACCTGCACTCTGCACACGCTCAAAGGGGAAATAATGCATGAATTTTAAAAGTCCTAATTTCACTGATCTTCTGCTAGAAGGAGTTTTAATTTTGAGGCTGTTTTTTTTCACCAACTGCTTAACACTTCCTTACCTTGTTTATTACAGTATTTTTATACTAGATTTCTCACACTTTATTATTTCAAGAGAGGACTTGTCGATTTGGCTACACAGAAACCTCAAGGCTAAAAGCAACTCTAGAATAGCATAGTTTGGGACGGACAGAGCAGAGGAGCACGTTCACCTCTGCCATCCCTATGGGAAACTCATGTAGTTTTATGAAGATTTGTAGCTATATGAATGACAACTGCTGAAGTAAACACTGATCACAACCTCCCATTGAAACTGTACAAAATATTGGCTGTAGGAAGGAATTCATTCTACTACTATTGCCACCAAAGCATCACAGAGGTGAGATCACATCGTTTGCTCTTTTACTCTTCAATATCAAAGAAACATTAAATCCAAACTAACAATAACTTTGTAAATTGTTACATTTGTCTATAAATGTATATAAATTATTACGTAAGTCTGCAGCCCTTGTGCACTGATACAGAAGAAAGGCTGATGGCAGGGAGGCTTAGCAGCTTCTGAGCTTTGAAATGGGAAGTCCAAAACATTCTCTATCCAGTACAAATGTGGAAAAAGTGCTACATTAACACCCTCTGTAACCCCTCAACTCTCTTCAAATTCATTGGCAACAGCACAAAGAACACATCCCAACATTAAAGCAAGAAGATACTCAGTGAGATGCATTCTACAAACCAGCTTCTGTTGGAGGGCCACATCTACTCTTTTGAAACTTTTTATAAATGTCCTCAAATGTGTAAAAGGATTGCTATTCTAATCACACACACACAAGCTGGCACACAGGAATATTAAGAACAATTTAATAAACACCGCTCAGCAGCCTGAAATCATCAGTAGAATCACAGAGGGAAAATGCAAGCAAACATATATCACACAGTCCTAATATAAGCAGTGATTTCAGCCTTTATTATTAACTCAAATTAAATTAAGAGTATTGTCTTTCCAATATCCAAATAACAAAATATTTTGATTTTTCTATTAAATTCCAAATGCACTGAATAGGCAGACACAACTTGCATTATTATTATTTTCTACTACTGCAGTACCAGCAATTGTGTCAAGTGAAAAGAGCACAGCATTATGCTATTCATTTTAGGATGCCTGTACCAGAAAAGGACTCAGCTCTGAAAAGCTTAAAACCTTTGCAAAAATGCAAGAAGGACAGCAAAAAAGGTGCAATGAGCAACACAGAACCTTAGGATTAAAATAAGCACACATCCAAAGATATGACCACAGGACAGTAGTACTTCTGACATTTACAAGCAGCGCCCTGAACATTCAGCTGGTTCTTCTTTTCTTACATCATTCAGTACAGTAGTTCACTACTCGATGTCTATTAGCAACTGTTTTCACTTTTAGTCAGACGGAATTGTCACTGACAACAACCTATAGGGATGCAGAACATTCATTTCCCATTCAGACCTTTTACTCAAATGCTGCTGCTCTAAATATCTATGAATGATTTTAATGTATTTTTGCTAGAGGAGTTTAAAGCAAGGCATTTACCAGGATCTGCAGTTGTCCAAAATACACTGCACTACAAGTGGAAATGATCTATGGTAGCGTTCAGACTCAGAACCCCATAGCTTAACATTTTTATGTTACTGAGAACTTTGCCTTTGGCTGTACAAGCTTAAAAATCAATTTGCTACTTCAAACTTTATGCTGCTGCTATCATTTTTTATTGTTGAACTCAATAAACTGAAAACTTCAGAGAACAAGATCATGAAAAATTGCTTCCCATTTACCGCAATTTAAAGCAAAAGGTGACCAGAGTTTTCAAATCTTCGGTTTATCTGTGCACTTGTACAGTCTAGTTTCGTATAAGGATCTTGTCACTGCAGGATCTCAACTTTGTGATGAGTAGAACTGCCTCTGAATCTCCAGATAAAATGTTTGGCTCCCACACACTCTGTTCATATCATTTTCCACTTTAACAAACTCCTAATACCTTTCTCTATTTTTAGTTTTATGAATGACTTCTATAGAACAATTCCTGCCCTCAGCTATGCTTACAACTTAAGTTAGTGGTTTATAGCGACATATAATTGAGATCAGATCTTACTTTAATATCTATGAAGCCACTTTCCCAAACAAAACAAAACAAATTGTACTTCAGCATCTGTGGTTCCTAAATAATTCTTGGCAACATTTTGATACTAGGTCAGATTTTCTTAATGTCTCTGTCTCCTTTGTTTCTCAGAACCAAGATACAGATTGCATAAACCGGCCTGAAATGGTAAACACATAATGAAAATGCATTCATCTCTACCTAGGATCCACTGCCTCCTTTTCCTCATTCCTTCAGTAGAGGAGATGATTTAGTTTCATCACCCAGTGATATAAATAAGCAGGAAAATGAAGTTTTCCCTCATTTTCCAGAGCCCAGGCTCACGCTGCTCACTGCAGAGCCTATCAGACATCACCATTTCCCCATACCCACTCACCCATGCCATGGCTGCAGCTCCATTCACTAACTGCCAGGCAATCAAAGGGCATATTATCACTGTTTTGGTACAAGAGGACAGAGAACAATTTTTGCTAATTGATATTGTTTTCACCATTTGCTGACAAGCAGCAGATTAGATCTGGCCTGAAGCCCTCCACGCTGTCTGGCTTACACTTTTCATTCCTCATGGTGCTAAACTGAAATGACTGCATGTTAGAGACAGGTATTTGGTGAGAACCTCTCAATTACTCCATTTTTATTTAAGTTTCTTCTATAAGCAAGCTTTCTATTTAAGTTTTCTTCCATAGCAAACTTAAATTGTTTCCCCCATTCTTGTACGTATTCAATAGATGATTTTGTATTTGCCTAAATGTTACCTGTCATTCTAAACTGATTGCCTCAAAGACCATGCCATTTGTTGTCTGAAATTAAAGCTCTGAAAATGACTCTGTGTAAGCTACAATGTCTGAGCTTTACTTTTATGAGCCCATAGTGTCTCTCCTCAGATTCTTTTTTTTCCTTAAATGTATTTGAATGGAACTGTAAAACGAGGCTTCTGCAAGAACTGCTAGGTCAGCAAATGGTTATTGCTTCAGCAGGGGCAATCACACAGTATCACAGAATCTGTTCAGATGGACAGTTTTAATTCTTTGGTGTTTGGTTGGTAATTACAGAGCATGGGAAAATGTGTCTTAACATAGAGGCAGAATGGAAAGGGCACTAACTACTACTGTTGACACATAATAGCAGCTCACTGGTGCCCTGAACAAGTTGGCAGTGAGATTAGCGTTCCCAAAGTCAATACTTTGCCAGTATACTGGCAGTAGCTGCTTCAATATCTAATTGCCAGTAATTACTGAAGCATGCGTTGTGAGATCCTGTGGAAAGTAAGAATAAGGTGTAGCTGCATTTGTTCAGATACTGTGACTGTTCATTGGATTGCAAGCCCTCCTTCTCCTGTTCCAGAAGGCAAAAACCCCTCTTTCCCTCTGCAGGCTCTGCAGCAGGAATCATTCTGCAACACTGATCTTGAAGGATCTATTTGGGAACTCCTAATTCTGGATTTGCACTCAAGAATAGGACTTTCTGATTGACAAATTCTTCTGTTTCTACCACAGTTTCTAAGCTGGGAAAGAGGCAGAAGCAGATGGGGAACAGCTCCACCCGTTGAATGATAGGTTATTTCCAGAAGACGTTTTCAGATCTTCTCACCCAACCTGTCTTCCCCTTTCAAGTGTAAGGCTTAGACAGATGAGCAATATTTCTGTCTAGCCAATCGTTTCAACTTACAATAGCAGAAGACACCCTGTGGGAATGCGACAAGCAATACCAGTGCCTAGGCTGATGGGACAGCTTTGGGGCATGCCAGAGCCAAGAATGGGGTGGGCCCTGGTTGAGACCACAGCACACACACACAGTGACTCAGTGGCCAGTTCTCTTCTAATTGCAAAGTAATGATGTATGTTGAAAAAACTTAAGCTTTTCTCCTTATTTTTCTAAGTAATAACCCTTTTCCTCCAAGCTCGCAGCAACTGCATCACCATGAACTCAACCCATGTCCTGAAGAGCTTCAAGGACAGAATTATTAACTAAAGTGCATTTAAAGCACATCTGATTATAAGTGAGAACTTACTAGAAATCTGTCATGCAATTGCACTGTCGTATACAATTAACTTAAAATTAATTGTAATGCTACTGCTTTTGTGATAGTGCTGGAAAGTTCATTTTAAACTCACATGACAAGAAAATATTACTATCAGCTGTTACAGAAACTTTCAAACTGTGCTTAACAATAAAACTGGTCATTATATATTCTTGTTTTCCCTTCTGACGTATTGCTGAAATCGATTAAATAGTAAGAAAAATTGATGGATAATGCGATTAACTGGAAAAACCAGCAAGGAGGATAAGAAAGAAGGAAAGTAACTTTCTGACTAGCCTTGGATAGTAGGTAAGAACTTCAAAGCACGAATTCTCAGCACATATTTTTTTTTAAAGTCCTTTCTTCTGAGATTTACAAAGTAAGACTTTTTAGATAAATTCAGCGGCATGGATGCTTGATCTTCAGGCTCCCAACAGAAACAGCTGGACTAAGAAAGGCATAAGAAGCTTTAAATCTCTAAGCCCCTGACCGAGTTAGGCAATGATCAGAGACTTACCATATGGCTGACGTTAGGAAAAAGTATTGAATAGCTACTGGTTCAATGATCACAACTCATCCTGCACTTTGACTGAGGCAACACTTCTGTGCAGAAAACAAGGGCTTGAGGGGCACTGAGGAAGAGAGAAGGTGGCAACAATAAGCAATTTACTGAATCTGAAACAAAACTGAAATCGAAAAGAAAAATTCTTATGGTACTATTCTGGGACATGACCCAGACTAAGAGAGTTCCTGTAGAATGAGTAGTGGCTGGCAGTAAAAGGACATTCTTTCTATGTAGACTTATCACCTGCAGAAGAACACAGGGCCAATTTCAGGAACAGGTAAAATAAGTACATGTCCACAGTGGCCAAACGTGCTCCTAAGAGTTGTCCATGCTGTCAGCACTCCTCAACGGCATGGTCCTGAGGCGATGGCCTTGCTACTATTACTGCCACCAGCAGCAGCCTAAGTGCATTGGAGAAGGCACTCGAAACAGCGCTCCCACACTTGCCCAACACCACAGAAGCCAGGGAGAGGTTTTAATTAGGACAAAAATCATAGAATCATAGAACAGTCGAGGTTGGAAAGCACCTTACGGTCAACTAGTTCCTACCCCCCTGCCAGGGGCAGGGACACCTCCCACTAAACCATGCCACCCAAGGCTATGTCCAACCCAGCCTTGAACACTGACAGCAATGGAGCATTCACAACTTCCCTGGGCAACCCATTCCAGTGCCTCACCACCCTCACAGTAAAGAACTTCCTCCTTATATCCAATTTTAAATTTTCCCTGTTTAAGTTTGAACCCATTACCCTTTGACCTATCACTACAGTCCCTCATGAAGAGTCCCTCCCAGCATCCCTATAGGTCCCCTTCAAATACTAGAAGGCTGCTATAAGGTCTCCACGCAGCCTTCTCTTCTCCAGGCTGAACAGCCCCAACTTTCTCAGCCTATCTTTATATGGGACATGCTCCAGTCCCCTGATCATCCTCGTGGCCCTCCTCTGGACTTGTTCCAACAGTTCCATGTCCTTTTGATGTTGAGGACACCAGAACTGCACACAATACTCAAAGTGAAGTCTTACAAGAGCAGAGTAGAGTGGCAGGATCACCTCTCTCGACCTGCTGGTCACACTCCTTTTGATGCAGCCCAGGATACGGTTGGCTTTCTGGGCTAAGAGTGCACACTGCCAGCTCATGTTAAGTTTTTCATCGACCAACACCCCCAACTCGTTCTCCTCAGGGCTGCTCTGAATCTCTTCTCTGCCCAACCTGTAGCTGTGCCTGGGATTGCTCCCACCCAGGTGTAGGACCTTGCACTTGGCATGGTTAAACTTCACCAGGTTGGCATCAGCCCACCTCACAAGCTTGTCAAGGTCCCTCTGGATGGCATTCCTTCCCTCCAGAGTATCAACCGAACCACACAGCTTGGTGTCATCGGCAAACTTGCTGAGGGAACACTCAATCCCACTGTCCATGTCACCGACAAAGATGTTGAACAAGACCAGTCCCAATACCGATCCCTGAGGGACGCCACTCATTACCGGTCTCCAGCTGGACATTGAGCCATTGAGTACAACTCTTTGCGTGTGGCCATCCAGCCAGTTCTTTATCCACTGAGTGGTCCACCTATCAAATTGATGTCTCTCCAACTTAGAGACAAGGATGTCATGTGGGACAGTGTCAAAAGCTTTGCACAAGTCCAGGTAGATGACATCAACTGCTCTACCCCTGTCCATCAGTTCTGTAGCCCCATCATAGAAGGCCACCAGATTGGTCAGGCAGGATTTCCTGTTAGTGAAGCCATGCTGGCTGTCACCAACCACCTTGTTGTTTTTCATGTGCCTCAGCATGCCTTCCAGGAGAATCTCCAGTTGTCGGGAACTTCACCTGACTGCCATGATTTTTCAAATATGATGGACAGTGGCTTAGCAACTTCATTTGCCAGCTCCTTCAGGACCCGCGGATGGATTTCATCCAGTCCCATGGACTTGTGTGCGTTCAGGTTCTTAAGATGGTCTCAAACCAAATCCTCTCCTACAGGGGGCCCAAGGTCTTCATTCTCACAGTCCCTGCGTCTGCCGCCTTCCAAGACTTGGGTGGTGTGATCAGAGCATTTGCCAGTGAAGACTGAGGCAAAGAAGTCATTAAGAACCTCAGCATTCTCCAAAACCAGGGTAGCCAGTTCTCCCAATAGCTTCTGGAGGGTGCCCATGTTGTTCCTAGTCTATCTTTTGTTTGTTCGCTACGTACCTGTAGAATCCCTTGCTGTTATCCTTAACATCCCTAGCCAAGTTTAATTCTAAGTGCGCCTTAGCTTTTTTAACCTGGTCCCTAGCTTCCCGGACAACATCCCTGTATTCTTCCCAGGCCGTCTGTCCTTGCTTCCACCTTTTATAAGCCTCTTTTTTCCTTCAAATTTTCCTCAGCAGCTCCTTATCCATCCAAGGAGGTCTCCTGGCCCTCCTGCAGCACTTCCTCCTAGCTGGGATGCAACAATCCTGAGCTTGCAGCAGGTGATCCTTGAATATCAACCAACAGCCTTGGGCCCCCCTGCCCTCTAGGGCTATATCCTATGGAATCTTACTGTGCAGGCTCCTGAAGAGGCCAAAGTCTGCTCTCTTGATGTCCAGGGCAGTGAGCTTGCTGCACACTCTTCTCACTGTCCTGAGGATCTCGAATTCGACCATCTCATGACCACTGCAATCAAGGCTGCCCTGCAGTGTCACATTTCCAACCAGCCCTTCCCTGTTGGTGGGCACGAGGTCAAGCATGGCACCTCTCCTTGCTGGCTCCTCTATTCCTTGCAGAAGGAAGCTGTCTTCCACACAATCAAGGAACTTCCTGGACTGCTTGTGCCAGGCTGTACAATCCCTCCAACAGATATCAGAGTGGTTGAAGTCCCCCATGAGAACAAGGGCCTGCAAGCGTGAAGCTGTTCCTATCTGTCTATTGAGCGCTTCATCCACAGAGTCCTCTTAGTCAGGCGGTCTGTAACAGATCCCCACAATAATGTCTCCCATCGCTGTTCTCTCTTTAACCGTCACCCATAAACTCTCTGTTAACTGCTTACCTGTCCCCAGGCACAGTTCCATACTCTCCAGCCTATCCCTAACATAAATAGCAACTCCCCCTCCCCATCTGCCAGGCCTGTCTTTCCTAAAGAGCCTGTAACCTTCCATTCCAACACTTCAGTCATAGGAGCCATCCCACCATGTTTCTGTGATGCCTATGACATCATACCCCCATAGACGTGCACACATCTCTAATTCCTCCTGTTTGTTCCCCATGCTATGGGCGTTTGTCTAGAGGCATCTGAGCTGAGCTCAAAATGAAGGTGGCTCATTGGCTGGAGCAGCTGGAATATCTCTTTATTGCTCTGAACTTTTATTATAGGTGCTGGCAAGTGACTGGGTGTGTTGGGATGGAATGATGCCCCCCTCCTCCAACACATCTAGTTTAAAGCATCCTTGACCAGTCTGGCAAGCCTCCTCCCAAATCCACTCTTCCCTTTCTTTGTCAGACCAGCTCCGCCAGCCCACAGCAGACCTGGCCTACTAAATTGAGCCCCATGGTCAAGGTACCCAAACCCTTGTCTATGGCACCACCCTTCTAACCGTTTATTAAGCTAGCCAATCCTCCTAGCCTTTTTAAGGTCCTCCCCTGTATCCTGGAAAATTGACGAAAAGACAATCTGCACTCCAGAGCCCCTAACCACCTCTCCCAGGGCTCTGTAGTCCTTCTTTATGTTCTCCAGGCTACTGCTATCTATATCAGTAGCACCCACATGGATCACTAGAAGTGGGTAATAGTCAGTGGGACTGACTAGTGCAGGCAGCTTCTCTGCAATATCCCTGATCCATGCCCCTGGTAGGCAACACACCTCCCTTGAGCCTGGGTCAGGCCAACAGATGGGTGCCTCTGTTCCTTTCAGAGTAGTGTCCCCTACTACTACAGCTCTCTGCCTTTTCCTGGCAGCACCAGTAGTGACCTTCTTTACCAGTGCATCAGCCGGTTTTTCCTGGTGGGAGTGTGGTTCCTCATCAGCCCCCTTCAGGACAGCAAAGCAGTTCTGGGTAGGAGCAACAGATTTAGGAGGAAGCCCCTTGCTTTTAATTGTCCTCTTCCTCCTTTTTTTGTTGTTTTTTTCTGTTACTGTTTCCCAGCTTCCTGGGTTAGCGGCTTCCTTTCCTGCATGAGCAACAGTAGACGCTTGAGGCCCCTGCAGAGTCTGGTCTTGGAGCAAGCAGTGCTGGTTCCCCTCAGCTTCTCTGACACCTTTCAGCCCAGTAACAGCTTCCCGCATCTCAGCCCCTGCCCATTGTGCACCCTCTCCTCAGGAGAGCAGTGCAGGCGCTCTCTGCACCCCGAGCTCTGCACTGCAGCCTCCCCTCTCATCGGCTCTGTCTGGGTGCCTATGCTGGCCACTGCCGGGGCAGCCAGAGGAGAGCTCCCAGACCAGGCCCTTGTCTAAATACTCAGTTTTGTCTAAAGTGCCAGCAGCACTGAGCTAGTTCTACTGAGAAACATTTTTCATTACAAAATAGTGCTGAGATATAACAGATCCAGGCTTCAGGACTCGCAGTAAACCTGCCCTGTCAAAAGTGCACTATTTTGCTGCATCATCCCTGGCTTTCCCTTGCCCCCTGCATCCCTTACCCCAGGTCTGTGAGTTTCCTGCCTTACTCCAATTTCACTTCTTCAGCACTGACTCTGTTTTGGCTCCTCCTTTGCATTTCCACCTCTGTTGAACCTTTCTTTTCAGCCTATTTAACAGAAATTCTTCCAATTTCCACTGGATCTTCTGCCATATCATCTCCTGCCTTCACTCTTGTCCACCAAATCCCAATCAGTGTTTACCCACAGACCTAGAGCTCACAAATGGTTCAAGTCTGGAAACATTATAAGGTTCAGCAACTGAAAGCAGTTCTGGAATAGGCAGTAATACGCCAAACCTTATCCATGTGCACCTCAACCAAAAGCGCAATATGTCACTGCTTATTTGATTTCTATGGTAATTAAAAAATACTTATTGTCTAAACTTTAGTAGCCTGGAGCCCCTTTTTCCTTTTACATCAATTAAACCCTTCATTTCCCCCGGAGCCTGTTAAGTAAGTGTCTCACAAGCTTATTTAGATGTCTAGACACTAATCTGAACTTTCACCAATAATTGCAGGATCCTGTAACAAATGATGAAACACACACATATATATACATATATATATAAATGACTTACAATTTTTAAGAATACTTTCTTAAAATACACTGTGGAAGGGCGAATGTTATTGAGTTTCCATACTTGCAAAATAGGTATACTTGTGGCTGCTTCAAATTTTCTTGCTGATTCTGTTTTTTAGTTTTTTTTTGCATAAGCTATATGTCAAAAAACTGCAGTTTGAGTCATGAATGTGACAGACATTGTTATTTTGTCTGCCAAAACTATCTGACTCTCAGAGATACCCTGGGAACAAACCTAACATGCAGGTTTTCTTTTCTAGAAGAAAAAGGTTGCATAAAATCGTTGGTGAAACTATGAGCTACCTTTTCTCCCTACTGTTAACTTTTAAATTCTATTAATGTTAATGAGTTGCATGCATTTTCTGAAGAGGGAAGCTATCTACTCTATAAATAGATTTACATAGTGGAACTATGCTTTGGCTTTAAGTACTTCGCTGGAATTGAGCCAAGGTCATAAACCCCATCACCAGCTCTAGCACAATATGAAATCCCAGCTTGTCGTACTCAATCTGAAGACCTCACCGACTGCTGCAGCCCATTACATATTTGTTCCTAGCGTTGCCCTCTTATGCCATCTATCTGTAAGTGGAAAACTAGAGCATGCCCAACAATAGTTCCTGCATCAAGCTTATTTAGTTTAACTCTTTCCAAGCCTTGTAGAATAGAAAGCACTCAGAGATGACTAGGGTATTCAGAAGAAATATTAGATGCAGCTTATGGTGACATTTAGAAAAACATGCACAGTTCTGATCTTTAAATAGCAGAGTAACATCTGGGGAACAAAGTGGATTACAAAGTAAACCAGAATGGAAATTTAACTGAAAATTCTCACAGGGAATTGTATAAACTGCTCTTAAAGCTACCTGCAAACAAAATACTTCAGAAAGTGCTGATGACTGACTTGAAAAATCTTCTGAAGCCACAAAACAACAATTTAATTTATGAAAAGCATATCCAAAGAGAAGAGATTTTTCAGTGGGCAAAGTGTAAGGGTAGAAAAATCAAATTTCCAGCAGTACGGCTACTGCCATGGTCTCTGACGGGAAAAGAGTGCAGCAATAGTGATGTGAGCCAGACCATGCCACCTGTTCCAGGGCCAGAGAACACTTTTTATGTTATTATCTAGAATAGAAATAGTCTTTGAGCCTCATGCTCTGAATATCACGTAGGAATTCTTCCAACTTGCAATCAGTTAATCGATTGGAATTTTTTCTATATTCTACTGAGAAGAACACGGTTCAATGCTATTAGGCATCTGGGTTTACTGAAGAACTTGATTAAAGCACAGAAGGTTTGTACAGCTTTAGTCCTACAATTTATTGTTGTGGATACCATCCCAATATACCCCACAAACTCAGTAATTTACTCTTCAGTTAGGGAGTATGCAAATGTCCCATGCATTACATTTAATGCTAGCTTTTTCCTTCTTTGATCTTCACAGCTGAGTAGTATCACACCTTTTTTTATTAAGCCATACAAGTATTGAAAAGATGAAATCTATGTTTCTAATTCTGGTATTTCAGTCTCAAGCTGGCAGTGAGTTGCTTTTTCAATAAGGTTTTGCCCAGTACAAAGCATGTGCACAACACATATAAAGACACGGTAAAGAAACACCAGAATATGTCATTTAGACCCAATGATCACATTTGACCTAACAAAACATATGAACAGTTAATGTTGAATTTTACTAAATAATGAGATACCTTCTAGGTAATGAGAAAGATGACTGATCCCAAGGAGCTCTGCAGAGCCAACGTATCAGCAGTATCACATCTTTAAAATGGATTGGAGTGGATTACAGAACTCAAACAGAAAAGAAGCTGGGGCTTATTCACTTCTATTCAGTATGGGAACAGCTTGTAAGTCTTAACAGGAGAGATTAAATTCTGGCATGTACTCCTGTTGCGCTGGGTAACTGCAGTGAAATACAATCTCTAATTATGAATGGGTTTTACATGATTCATCTTTTCTGATTAAGAAATTTAAATTAAAATGACCAAGAGGCAAGAAGGCTATGAATTCTAGAATAACCTTTCTTGCTGCCACTAGCACCCCAAGCCCATTGGGTCTAATGGACTGTCACCACTCACTTTAGTGGCATTGGATCACACCCTAAACAGAATGAAAATAGGGGTTTTTTTTTCAGGATTAACAAAGACACTGAATAAACAATAATATGTAATTACAGGTTTGAAAGATGTGCATTTCTCAAAGCACTTAGACTGCGTATTTAAAAAAAAAAAACCCTCAAACACCCTTTTTAAATACAGCTTTTATCACACATAACAAATGTGACTGTCATGTCACTGTGACTGAATTCAGTAGACCCATAGGAAAGACCTGTAATAGAAGGCAAAGGTTAATGCCGAAAAAGTGAAAGAACATACTGTGCCTTTGCATTCACAGGAAATATGTTTGTTTTTTTCTGTTTCCAAAGGCACCAATTTCAGTCATTTGAAAGCATTACAAAAACATGTCACATACTATTCCAAAGAGTGGCACCTTCATCCTGAAAATTAATCCATCAGGAACAATCTTGATGTGCATAAATCTTTGCCCAGCATATCAACAGCGCATCCATTTTCTCATTCAAAGAAAATGTATTCTTCCAATAAAAAACATTAAGAGGCTTTAGTCTAGTCTAACACTTACATTTTGCTACTTAGAATGAAATTTGTAAAATGGACCTGCTTCTTTTTTAAAGTTTGCTACTTCTGCTTTGATCCACTTTTCCAAAGATTTTCCTCCGAACATATTCCTTATCTCCACCTCTGCATTCACAAGCCCCATGTTGCAGCTCTACAAAAGGTAAGGTGAAGCAAACTCAACCTTGACCATTGTGTCCCGATTCAGTTCCTTTGGTCATTCATCTTGCAGACGTTTTTGACTGAATTCAACTGTTCGTTCATCACCCACAGTGTCCAAAATCCCTAATATTTTTATCTTTTTATTGTGTTTGTTGTTTGAAGAAAAATACAATATATAAATTACATATAACAGCTGCCTAATCCAATCTGTTCTCCTGGAAACCTGGAACAAGAGGAAGGCTGGAATTATTTTCTCTTCTACCGTTTCTGCTGTCTTTATTTACAAAGGATCTCCAAGAGAACAGAGGCAAAAGGAAACTTTCAGTAAGTGGAGTGGCAAATTCACAGTAAAAATCTCTTCCTCAATTAAGCAATCTTTTATTTCATTAAGTTAACTTGAACAAATGGAAGAGTTCAGTTAACATCTCAGTTGAAGAATTCCAACTCTTAGATATACTAAGGGTGTACACAAACTGATTTAGAGAAAAAGATGTCAGTCACAGTTCTATAATTAAAACCCATTTTTGGTCAGAATACTCAGGAGCATTTCCTAGCCACCAGCTATTCATGTGATTTTTTTTCCCCTCTCCATGAGCATCTGAGTGCTTAGGCTCACTGAGCACTTCATCTTTGTCCTTCAGGCTTCCAGGTAAAGATAAAAATCTTATAAAGTACTGGCAGTTTCCCTCATTTGTTGATTGGGAAGGTTTTCTACTGTAGAAGTGCTGAACCCTCAGGAAGTTAGAACAGCATCAATTTATGTTTGGAAGATTATAGCAATAAATATGTAGCAATTTATTTGGGAAACTTCAAATCACCCCAGGCAGTCTTTACACTTGAAAGTACAAACAACTCCTAAGCCCCCGCAGTTTGAATAAGGCATTAAAAAAACCTGAATTAGTATATTCTGCAAGCTTCGATAACCATATTAAACTCAAGACCTTTTAAATTCAAGGATTTAATTTAATGGATTTCAACAGGGCTTTTTGTCTGTCCCTAGCAGCGCTCAAGGCAGGCTGGATGTGGCTTGGAGCAACCTGCTCTAGTGGAAGTTGTCCCTGCTCATGGCAGGCGGTTGGAAGCAGATAAGCTTTAAGGTCCCTTCCAACCCAAACCATTCTGAGTCTATGTCTAAAGGAAACAAAAAGGCAAAAAATTAAATAAAAAATAGACATTTCATCTGAAGGCTAATAATGTTTTATTATGGAAAGATCTCTCCCCCCTCAAAGGCAGAAGAACATTCCCATTGTTGTTATTAATTCTGGGAAACAACACCTTGCCCGTGTGCTAAGGCAGCAGGGATACCTGGATATATCAGGTATACACCTGCTGCCACTGGTGTGGGGCTGGGGCTCAGCATTCAGCTGCATCATTGCAGCACTGGAGCTAGCAGCTCTTGGGAATTTGCCCCTGCTACACAGCTCCTTCACACAAGGGTCAAACCTCTCTCCATTTCCACAGCAATGGGATTTTTTTATGCACAAATCCATTAATTAACTACTAGCAGAAGTTTTTTTAATTTACTACATTAGTTCAGTCAGGCCTGGGTCACTTTTAACTCTAATTTCCTACTTAACTCTCTCTTTGAATCAAACTTGAAAGCAGCAGCCTGCACTGCTGAGGGCTCTGAAGGAACTTGCGTGTGTCTACCTGCAGTCCAGAAATAATCTACCATAAACAGGAAGATGGTGATACCATGTAGGACATCAAGGTATTAAAAAACTCTCCAGCCTTTTTTATATAAGTCTCATAGACCCAAAGGAGAACTCGGATATTAAAGTAATAATTCAGCAAACCTTAAGATGGACAGAGAGTCTTAAAAGAAATTTATGTTTTCCTCTCTGATGCAGGTGTGTGCTGCCATAAAGCACTAATAAGCAATTTCTACCTCACCTCCAAGTTGGCAGGTGGCTACAAGCAATACCTGCAGGTATGCAGGTCTGTGTTTCAACCTGCAGAGCTCTCCGATGTGTTATGAAGAACAGTACTTAAGAAGATATCCTTATTATAAAAAAAATACCCAAACCCTTTCTACTCTCTGGACATTCACAAAACACTGCCTTTGCCTTAGAGATCTTTTAAACAAACTGCTGTAATTTCCATCTGAGGAAAATGCTGTTGAATGCTGAAAGGATGCATGTACTCACAGACACTCATTGTCTAAGTAAAATGAAAATATTAATATAGCACCTCTGCTATTAAAATTCTACACTAAAAAACCAAAGATTTGTTTTTAAAGTAACTTTCAATCTGCTGTGAGCTGCTGTTTGAACAAATCTTGATCACTGTGATTTTATTTCAGCATATAAATGGAATCAGTTACACTTCACCGAGTTCCTTTCTTCTCCCTCTTTTTTTTTTTTTTTTGTACAGTGGAACTGTCTGAAATTAATAGACCGGTTTTAATAGCTTATGAATTCTGTCTACCCTTTAAATACAGAAGCACATTCTTTGCAGTTCAAATACATTTGCTCCTAGTATATTTGTGTTTCCAAAACCTCACACACAAATAGAAATAGTATACTTCTCTTCTAAAGAGCACTTAAAGTTAATGGTCTTCTGCTACTGCACCCATTTACAGTATCAAATATAATACTCCCAATCTGATTGACATGCTGTGCTTCCACCACTCCACTTGGATGTTCAATATAACTTCTATTCATATTAAACGGAGCAGCATCTGCTTTTCATTCCATTTTGTTCACAGTCAATGCAAATGGAAGAAAAGTTAAGTCTTAATTAAGAAGTCATGATTTAGGTTTGCTTAGGAATGAATGGCAAGAGATGGTGAAGGCACATTTGTTCTGTACATTCTCGATCACTACAGACTTACACATGCATGATTCAATATTACATGAAAAATTTAGCAACATGATGATAAGTTTTATCATGAATTATGCTAAAAAAATGTTCATTAAATTGTTCCAAGTATAAAATAATACAAAGATGTGGTGGGTTGACACTGGCTGAAGGTCAGGTGCCCACCAAAGCCACTCTATCATTTCTCACCTCAACAGGACAGCGGATAGAAAATATAACAAAAGGCTCATGGGCTGACATTAAGGGCAGGGAGAGATCACTCACCAGGTACCATCTGAGGCATATCCAAAGCACTGAGCAGTGACTCCCTTGAACCAGAGGTGCAAAGACATCATGCAACAGCCCCTTTCAGGTTGCAGCTCTTTGCAGTAAACTGGCAATAGCTCTAAATGTAAATGGACATGTAGAGACTTGGCTATAAAAGAACCAGAGCTAAGTTTGAGCAAGAAGAACAAACTCTCCCTAAGGATATAACTGAAGCAAGCAAGCAAGCATAGACTCATATGACCATCCATGGACATAACCTGCTCTATCTAGGTACATCCATAGGTTTCATACACACAAGTGTGACTAAGGATGAGCAAAATACAAAATAACATTGTAATTAATGCAAATCCACTTTCAAACTTAGGCATAAAGTGCCGTGACAATACAAAGCAGACCTAATGCCTCCCTCGTGAAACGACAATAACAAAAGAGCAAGAAAAATCAGCAGGGCCCTACACATCACACATGGTGGTGACACACGGAGCTGTTCAGGGATTGCTTGCAGCATATCTTGTAAAATTATCTACATAAAGGTAAATATATGTGTAAAAAAATCCCTGGTTATTGGAGCATTACAAAAAACATTAAATTGTTTTAATGGTTCCTCCAAGTGCCTAGCACACTTCAGAGGGCCGTAAAAGTAATTAATATTGGCAAGAGCAGGTGAGATATTGCTCATTTCGCACTGCCACTAACCTCTCTGCTAAACATATCTGTATTTACAAGACAGAAATATGCCATGTAATGACCAAATGACCTACTGTGTGACCACTAGATAAAATAAAAGAGAAAAAAAGATTCATACATGCCTCAAATCAGAAAATTATTTGCTTTATAAACTGCATTGCCAAAGGTCAAGTGCTACAAATCTACACTTCACAGGCATTTCCCTTCCTTAAGAGAAACACAGATTACACATTTCACCAGAAACATATCATCTGTTAGAACAGTACAAGGCCTCTACTATTTTAGTTATGTCCCACATATAGTAGGGTGTCTGTATATTTGATTATATATAGGGTGTATATGTTTCATCAATATCTTGTTCACATGGCCATTATCCCCTTCAGTTACCATGAATCAGGAACCTGAAAGATCTTATTCCTGCAAATGCAGTGGCTTACGAAATCCCACCTTGCACAGCTGCTTCTTCGTCTATAGCAGCCTCACCTATCTAACAGTTGCTTCCATGGGTGAAAATCAAAACAAAACAAAGATCCTATTTTGGCAGGAGTCAGATGACAACCTTTGTGGAACATAAGCATGATCATTTGTTTTGTTTGGGTTTTTTTTCTCTAGAGGAATATGGGTCAGAATAGGAGCATTTCATGTCATTTGCTGAAATATCACCAATGGATCTCCATGCCACTTCCCAATAAGTGAAAACATTACCGTGCTTCAATTACAAGTTGTAAAAGTAGTAAACAAGTAAATGGCTGTGTTAACACTTTAACTGAACTTGAAAATCTTGTGGAGAGCCACCAGAGCCATACACCAGCTATGAATGTCCATCCACATATACATAAGTGAGAAAAAAGGGATACAATTTAGTCTCAAATATGGGTCCCACAGTATGAGCCTGACTGTTTCATCAGCTCCCAACAGCTTAGAGAGATGCTACAGGAACAAGACCTGCTGAGAAATCGTTGAGCTGTCTTCCTCATGCCTGTTGAAACACTATCTTGACACCACACTTGGTTTATTTGAACACTAAAATCTCCAGGGCTTTTTCCTGAGATTTCTTACTGATGTAGTAATGAAAGGTCTTTTGTGCCTCATTTGGGTGAAGTAGGTAATTATGAAGTAATAAAAGCATGATGTTTTATGGGGGCTACCTTTGCATGCGATCAGTAAATCTGCTGCCTCTGAAGCTGACCACAGGATTTGGCACATCATTCAACTGAAACAAGCAAAGATCCCTGGTGTGTGTATCAGAAGGTAGATGTTCAACTCTTGCCTTGCTCCATAAAGTATGCATTTGTATGTGCCCTACATTAATAAGTCTGTGTGAAAGCAGCCTGAAGTAATGTAATAGTTCCCTAGACAGAGGTATGATTTGATGTTTAAGGATTAAAGAACATAAGTATAGAGGTATGCATCAGCATTTTTTGAGATAACCACACAATCATAATGGACTCTACTGATTGAAGATACAATTATGGGTTCAAATAATTTCAGACAGACATTGTCTATGACTAATCTTTAATAGCTATAAGCCATTTGCTTAGTTACCACTTTGAAAAGACATTCAAATTTGTGATGGATAATAATGAAGTTATCTGGCCTCAGGGAAAAAAAAAAAACAAACAAACAAACAAAAAAAAAAACAAAAACCAAAAACAGAGCAGAATATGCAATTAATTATGTGCTTTGCAGCCCAAGACATTGTATGTAACATACATAATTCTATAAGCATGTGCCTACGAAATCAATCTGAGGGACTGGGGGTTTTTAGCCCCGAGAAGAGAAGGCTTCAGGGGCAACTACTGCAGACTTCCGATACATAACAAAGGGATTACCAGAAAAACAGACCAGGCTCTCTGCTGGGTGCAAAGATGTTGCAAAGGAAGAGAGATGATGGGCATAATTTGAAACAGAGGGATCCCACTGGGTATAAGAAAAAAAACCATAAAATCGCTGTGAGGATAATGAAGCGCTAGTACATGTTTCCCAGATACTGAAGGATCTCCATCCTTAGAGGTTTCCAAGACCCATATGGACAAAGCCCCGGGCAACCTGCTTTGAATTCAGTGCTGCTGCTGCTTTGACTAGATGGCCTCCTGAGATCCTTCCTACCTGGGTGAATATAATGCTGCTATAATTACCCGATGAAGTTAAAGTTTGCAGTTGAGAACAATAACCTGCTCAGGGATTGACCAAAAGAATACAGTTACCTGATAAAAGAGCAGGTATGTTTTTTCTCTCATGCCTTTGCGAAAGGCAAAATAAAATTATATGTACTTTATTTTTTATATAAAAAAGACATGTGGAATAAAGACTTTTTCTCCCAGAGATGTTCAAAATTCTTTAAAGAAAACAAGGCAAGGATTTAGACAAATGGCTGAAAAAGAGACACACAGCAAACTAGTTCATAATAAAGAGTTCACACTAAAGACTGGCATTCAGTCCCTGGGATTATTTGTTCATCGGACCACATTACAGAAAGATAGCAGCCATGAACAACAGTGTTACTATTGTCACATAACATATTACAGATCTGTATAAGCAATCTAGTGAAAGTAACTGTTTTTTGAGTTATTTATAATAAATAAATTTCAAGTTCAATGAATAGCTAAAGCTAAAGCTATGGTAACAACAAGAAACATCTGCTTGTAGACAACCTGACTGAAACAATATAATATCCAAGGCAAACCTTGTTAAATTGAGCTCTTTCAGTTTGCTTTTCTAGTGACAGGATGTTTCCATAATGGACTCTGGTCTACTTTCATTTAAGACACTGACAAAAGATTTGTTGACTTAATGGGAACAGACTGGACCCTCATGACTGAACCATTTTTATGAATCTTAAAATAAGTGTTAATCTAAATGTATGATTCAGGAGCTGTAGCCCTGGAGATCTCCAGCTATCTCAACCAGCTCTGCTCAGCCCATTGTTTGTTGACTCATCTTTAGGTCTTGAATTCAGGGGCATATATGCTGGATAGTAGCTGCTGGAGGTTTGGCTCTGATCACAAGGATTGAGATCATGACATAGTTGGCTAAATGTGACATAAAATCTGTCCTCCAGGTGCTACCAGTCCATGACTCCAGTTTTAAACTCCTAGTATTCCAGTGGTCATCCAAGTCCTTTCCTCGATAAAGTAATCCCAATGACTGAAACGTTCTGGAACACAGAAAGTGGGCTTACCATTCAGTTCATGTTCTTAGGTGCTAATGTATTTGCCTCCCCAACCCTGAAGAGCTGCTTCAAAAGTGAGGATGTGATTTCCAGGTAATTACTTGAGAAGATTTATTTTATATGCGTTGAGAACTTCTGATTATTTTCAACACAATTATGTATTATTTTGTGTCATAAAACTATTCTTATATCTTTCAGTGGGTCAGAGAGGGCAAGAAAATTAATTGCTTCAGATATATACAGTAAAACACACTGCTTCATGGCATTCCATTTTTGGCATAATCCATCATGATTTTTTCCTAGAAGCCCAAGACTATGGCAGCAGGAACAACCACTTAGTCACGAGGGTCCTAGTATAGCACCAATACAAGAAGAGCCTGCTCACTTCAGTCCCAGCCTGAGTTTAGTGTCTGTTCTCTGGGAAAAGGAGCTGCAATCTCACTTCTACCTTGGGTTTGAACCGGGAATGGATACATTCAGTTGCTTCAGGATTTCTGTCTGCTTAACTAGAGGCAGAGTCAGAAAGTCCTCGGTCCTGGCTTTTTTTCACAGTTCCTTTCCTTCCAAACCTCCTGTAGAGATAAAAGACACTGCCAGGGGAAGGGAGATGTCTTAGGAGGCCAGAACTTATAAAGAAAAATTAATAGGCTAGCTTCCAAGCCCGACATAATTTGGAACTAGCATTGCTTTAGGAAAACTGTGCAAAACTACTCTTGCTGCAAAACCCTCCGGTGTTCCTTCTCAATGCTTCTTTTGAGAAACAAGCAGCCCAATTCAGATCCAAACGAGCTTAGACTTTTTGTGTCATCACATCCATTGATTTAAGGTTTTACAGATAATGTTAACAGTGTTCACTTACATATTATGGACCTGGATTTGCTCGAAAATGCAAAGGTTATAGACTCAAGGTTGGCTCACATCTACCCTGCAAATACTTTTAATGAAAATATTATTCTTTCTGTTCTTTCCTCAAAATATTAAAGATTCCTATTCCCGTGATGTTCTCCTTCTATCCTTCCATAATGGTAATAACATACTTAATGCTTGAGATGGTTTTTGTAGCTCCAGCTGCACTTCACCATTTAATCAACTATAAAAGCCATTTATTGCTTCATATACTCAATCTCCAGGAACATTATCACTTAACTATATGGTTGCCCAAAGCAACAAAAGGAAAGCTGTTGATGTAGCACATATATGCCCCATTCATCTTTTTGTGTAGCTCTGGTATCCAAGAGTAAATTATGGCTATTTCTTTCACTACTAATACACCTCTACAAAATCAGTGAAAGGAAATGCATATACTACGCCCACTAAAACTATTTCTAGAGAAAACCACCAGCTGGTAACTTCAGCTCCCAAATTATTTAGAAAAAAAAAAAAAAAAAAAAGGAAAAAAGAAAGCAACCCGGATGTTTTATAAAGCATAGCAACCAGAAGGACACTTACTGCTGAGCCAAAAGTGGGGAATGTTTCTCTCTCATTTGCACCATTTTGCAGTTTTCCACACTGAAGACCCTCTGCCATTGGATTTCTTAGTTATTCAGCGTACCCCTTCAAGCTGGCCTTTTTCTTTGCTACACAGAATAATTTACTATCAGCAAGTTTTACTGTCATTTTTTAGACTCATGACCAGGTTGAAAAAACAAATTCACCGAATCATAGAATGGTTAGGGCTGGAAAGAACCTTAAGATCATTTAGTTGCAGCAAATACACAGTCAGTATTTCTTCAGCCTCCTGCAATGACCCACAGCATGTTAGTTTGATCACTGCATAGGAAGTGACAAAAGGGGGTTTCACATTGATACTAATAGATATTCACTAGTCATTTGAACTTGCCTGATCATACTACACCAAAGTGGGGCAGAAAGAGCTATAGCAGCAAAAAAGCAATCTGACATATATGCAGGGCTGGGCAACTGAAAGACGCATGCATCTTCAAACAAGGGGGAGTATGAGCAAGGTTGGGTATGTTCTGGATCTAGGATAAAGAGATGTGAGAGGGAATAGATAAGGGGATGTGGAGAGATAAAAATGTGCATGAAAGCAAGAAAGATTATGAAGACCACAAAACTGACTGGGCACAGGAAAGATGTAGAGATGTAATGTGAAAATGAGGACTCTGAAATGTTTCAGGGGATTACAGAGCCAAGGGAGGTGCAATATAATGATAAAAATAAGGACAGTGAGAGAGAAAGGAAGAAACTGAGACTTTGGACACTTAATTTGCGCATGTAATTAATTTGGACTTAATTTCAAGGTAAGAAGGCAAGAATTTTTTGTTTGCTGCAGCCCCTGTCCACAGCCAGAAGCACTAATACCTGACTATTTCATGAGGAACAGCAAAGAATCTGTCTTAAATTTACAAAATCAGCTGTACGACTTGATATTTAAAGATGTCACATTAGCCTTGTCACCAATCAGCTTCACTGACATGTTTGCAAAATCTTAAAGAATGTTGCTAAACTCTCAATAAGCAGCAATAATCTTCAGTAGCAGCTAAAGACAATATTCTTATTACCCATCTTGTTGTACCTATACAAGCTATGCCAAACACTGATTTTGTCAGTGATTTCCATGTCCCTTTATATTTAAATGCAAGCAAAATTATGTGCAGAGGTCCCCGGTGAAGTCACACACTGGGAACATGCTCCTAACTTGATGAATCATGGGCTGCTCCCAGCATGTAAGTCAGTACAGCTTAACTACTGAGGTTCACACGTTTTGGATTAGATTAGGTAATGGGATGAGTAATGGAAGTCAAGGCTAGGTCATTCTCTCTGAGAATTAATAATTCTAAAGACCAGAACTTGAGCAAAAGAACATCCCCATGTCTAACTTTTGCACTAGAACATTTAGATGGTATTATCAAAATAGAAGCATGACTAAGGTCAAATTACATGCCCTACTTTCATTTGAGATATATCTCTGAATATTTTCTTTGCATTTTTCCCAGCATTTTTATGAATAGAAGGAAACTTGTCAATAGCTGAAGATAAAAACCTATGGGTAGATGCCAACTTTTTACTATTTCAGTCAGTAATAAAACCAGGATAAAATTGTCAGCATTAGGGCACACACACAAGAATTTTGCAGGAAACTGTCCTTATATTTCTAACCTGTCATGCAAAAAATGTCTCCATACTCAAAAAAATAAGGTGTACAAAAGCTATGCAATCCTCTGCAACTTCTGGGAAGAAAGACTGTGATAACGTCTTCACAGAAGAAGATCGCTATCACATCACAGGAACACCAGAACATATGGCCTAATTTATTCTCACTTACAGATGGGAAAATATTTACTTATATAATTGCCAGCTCTCAATACTTGAGCAGCATCAGGTAGCTCACGCAAATAAATTGAATCATCTGATATACAAGACTACAAGGGAAGGTAATTTAAGGGATAATAAAAATGAACGTTAAGACCACATTATTAGTTTTATTAGAGAATGCGTTTTTATTTCCTTTACATTTCTTCGAGTTTACTGTAAGACCTCTGAGTCCTAAACTTTATCAGGAACACACCCTGGCAATTCCATTCCATGGCTTGAAAACTGAAATCTTTACTGAAGCTTTCAGTGATTATTCAGATGGTGAAGGCTACAGGAGATCTTTGGTGGACAAAGATTTCAGCTTGGAACCAGGGCTTGCACCTCAGGCTTTCCCACAGGCCTCCTTAGCTCCCCATACAGAAGAGGGGGATGGCAGCCTCATTTATCTCTCCAGGCTGAAAGCATACCATCTAGTGACTGAGATTAACCAAGCTAATGTTTGTCAGCTCAATCTACTGTGCATATGTGTATAGGCAACCGTAAACAGGAGATTTCATTAAGGTTTAAACTAAAATGCTTTATCTTCTCTTATCCATGGAAGCAGATCAGCTCATGTGTCTGGCTACTTACTTCTGGATGACAAAGAAAGTACCTGCAGTAACCATTTTGCAGATAAGGGAGAAGCTACCTATCATTTGCTATTTTATGAACATATCCTTAATATATATAGAGACCGTCAAATAACAGAGTCCACTCACCTGATCTTCTGAACAACAATATTTTAGCTTTTCTGCCATTCTGTTCCTTGTAAAATGAGAACTGCCTTCTCTCAAGGGGATTACAGCTGACACTCACTAAAACAGCTGCAATGATGAGTTGGATAGTTCTGCCCAGCAATAATGAAAAATAAGTTGCACACAACATTTTCAACCTTCTTTGAACTTCCTGCAATTAAACACATTAAAATTTTAAATTCTAATATCTGAACAGCTGCATAGGGATCTCCTTTGCAGGGTGAGAATATCCTGGCACTCTACAAGAAGTGAGTGCCAGTATTTCCTATGTTTCCATCCAGAATCTCCAGGTTCAAAAGGTACAGTTAAAAATAATTCTGCATATCTGTTTCCTCTGGGTTTTTAACCTTTCCCCATCCACTCAAAACAGTTCTGCTACCCAGATGTTAGAACTATTTGCAGGCACTAGTCACAAGCATTTCCATGACTTTTTTCTAGTGCAAAAGACAGAAAATCGACATTGTGCAATGTGGTTTCCTGACTTTCATTCCACATCTAGAGCCAGAGAATAAGTTCTGGGTTGTTTTTTTTTTTTTTGGTTCTTGTTGATCCAAAACATTTGAAATGTGATGTACTTAAGTCTGGTTGTGAAGAAGATTTCATCTGACAGAGATTTGAATGAACTACAGCATAACTCCTTTAGACACTAAATACAGCTTATGCCGCAGTAATCCTCTGAATTCAATGAACTAGAGAGGAGTTTGGCTCTCCCAATATCTCAGCACCCACTGCTGCTGCAGTGCACTGCTACATTCAATGTGCTGAATTCACCAGCATAAAACAGCACATCACCTCTGCAGGATGGGTGTGGGCATGAGATTCAAGATGTGGATTTAAGAGCTCATGTCTAGGCTTCTAAAACTTATTATAAACACATACATAAAAGTAGCCTTTCACATATTCTGACAGTATTCTCTTCCAAATAGCTTCCAGAAGATAAGTACTTCCGTGTGGAAAACACCCAACCAAACCAAACCCCATCAAACGACCAACAAAGCAAAACCCACCCTAAAAGAGGCAGCATGATGCATGGAGAATGAGATGAAATAAAGACAGTAAAGCTTCTGAGATCCACCTCTCGCTGCAAGACTGCTATGCTAACTTAGAATGCAGAGGTAGCTTTTAATTGCCTTCCAAAAAGAAGATAACTGGGGTTATTTCAGATTGTTCTTGTATACCTGGCCACCAAGCTGCCCATCCAGAACAGCACAGGTCTTCATTAGATCCTGCGCCATATCAGTGCACCCTGTGAAGATGCCTCAGATACCCTAGGACATCTAAAATGGCATTAGGTGTCCATATTCATGCAGTAGAGTCCTGCTTCATATTTCATGTCCTAGCTATTTACTGATCTCTTAGTTTGCAGAATTAGTTTCATCTCCTCTCCCCAAATACCTATCTGTCTCAATATAAGCTACTCTTGTGTGTCACCATTTCCTTCAGCTGAATAGAATGAACTCATCATATATTGCAGCAATCTTTCTCAACTCTGCCATAAAAAATAACCAGCATCTTAGTGCACTTTTGAAAAGCAGCAACATTGACTCAGACTGAACAGTGGGTTTATAAAACAGGACACAACTATTGTAATCAAGGGTAAGAAAAGACAACATAAAGTATGCGAGACAATACAATGAGATATGCTTTGTGTCAGTTATTTATTGCCACTCAGCTTATTCCAATTCTGTTCTAGAAATATTGTCACATGTGCAAACCTCCTGAAAACCTGAAACAACAAAATGTGAACAAATCATACAGAAAAAAAATCCAAAGATTTTATTGGCACCAATGCTTATTTGAATATAATGAGACACTTCTCAGAAGAAAACATTCCAATTTAAGAAAAATATCAAGTAAAGGAGGGAATAGACCAATGAGAGCAACACCTAGTATTACGATTTCCTAACTAGTCAAAACCATATCAAAATAATATAATGGAAGACGATGGTTAATTTGACATATGTATAGTTGAGCTACTACTCCACAGGGGTCACCCCTAGTACTGAATTCCACTGCAGCTCTAGATTACATTTTTGCTGCTTGAGAACAAGAAAAGCAGAATAAACTCACACAATACTTTATCTGCATCGCAACTTGCTCCAAGTCAAGGCCTTTGTTATGCTCAAATGAGCAATGGACAGGCTATAACTGCTCTCTGACAGCACTTCCCCAGGCTGCTCTGATAATTAAAAACAAATCCAACTGTACCGTAACAGTATTTACACAACATCAGTCACTGGGAAAGCTTTGGTGACCATTCTCTTTCCTTTTAATACTACATTTTAAAATGTATGTTTGTGACTTCTGTGGAATCCTATCCAGAAGGAAAAACAACATAATTAAGACATTGCAGGAAACACCTGCAGAACCATCCAAAATACAGTCCTTGTATACTGGTGGTACTAGAGATATATTTGAAGGGCAAGACAACATAGCTGGCTCCAAATTCATAGGTACTAAGTTTAGACTGTAACTTGCTTTTTCTTGTTGTGTCCTCAGGAAACATTCTTTCCTGTGAACTTTCCTGTGACATTCATTTTCAGCAGTCCTTGACTACCTACCAGTGCCTGAGATCCATCACCTACAAAGTAGGACTCCTAAAGCCCAGAGGGAGATTTAATGGTACTTTACACAGAATTAAACAAAGCAGTTAAAAATAAATAAATAAATAAAAGGTTTGATCTGAGATTGAAGCAATGCTAATTTCATTAATGTCTGCTCCCCTGTGGTTTCTCAGCTGTTTCTTGGTCATACTCTTTTTCCTCCTGCTCATTATAAGGGGTAAAGCTGCTTTTGGGGGGAGTCTAGAGGTCACAGCAATTCATTTAAAACACAGAGCATACAAAGTTAGCTGTCTCTAAGGTCTCAGAGCTCCTTTTCCCTCGGACCCTTTATCTTCTTTTTTATTCTGCATGGTAAAAATAAGCACACAAGAGGGTTTGGATTGGTCTTTTTAACACAGTAGTTCACTCCATAATGTTTTCCTTTAGGCATACTTCAGGTGTTCTAATTCATTAAAATAGAGCTATTTTCAAACAAACCAAAACAAACATAGAGAACTGTGAATAGCTAAAATTTAATCACTTCCAACACAAACAAACCTGCTGGTATTAGCAAACCTAACCCCTTCTTGTCTTCTGTTTTCAAATATACAACATAACAGCACATAGCTTGAATTTTGCTCCAAGGCTTGGTGTGTAGTGGTTTCCTTTTAAAGTTTATTATCCTTCACCTACTTTTCTCTCTTGAAGATCTAATTTTTTTACTCTTCTAACTCAGGACTGGAGCTAATGAGATCAGGCTGACCTGGCTGCCCAAGGAGGCAGTGGATTTGCCACCCTCCCTTTGCGTTCCTCCCCTGTAGAAACCTGACACACCATTGCAGGCCCCCAGAGGGTCACTTGCTGGTGATTCTTTCCAGCCTCTTCTTCTCCTAGCAAGCAACAATAGTATAGGCACTTCTGTGGCTCTAAAGATCAGCATGACACATGTAAAAACCTTCCTATCATGTAATGGTAGATCTATTCATCATCTTTCAAATTAGAGATTTATAGTTTCAGTAATAGATTTTAACATAAATAAGAGGCTCACGGTGATATTATTGAGGTATTTAGGACAGAAATACGGATGAAGAAAGGACAACTACACAGATAAGACATAGTTTCTATCGCTATATGCTTTCCATACACAGAAAATTATGGATGGGTGCATATTCTTAATTCAACAGTACTCCCCTTCCTTACCTAAAAATAAAATCCTCAGAAGCAGCAAGGGCCTGGGGAATAGGAGAGAGAGTAAATTTCCAGAAGGCTACCAAGCTGGGAGGAAGCACCAGTACCATGAAGAGCAGAATTAAATCTTGATGAATTGGAAATATATTCTTAAGGATGAGAAACAATTGGCTTGACAATATAAGCCATATAACTACTACTCATGGATTTCACTGGTCAACTATGTCAACTGTTTCAGGCTGTTGTAGAAAGGGCAAACATCCTTCTAGGAGAAGAGCATCAGCTAGATCTCCTTTCACTCCATTCAACCGAAGTAAATTGTCACAATTGGACTGGTGTGATCACTATTTGTCAGTACCCGCTGCAGTACACTAACTCCTTAGAGACTCAAAAAGAGTAGCTTTTCTTACCTACCAAATAAAAATGTGCGCTTCAAGGGCCAGGCTCTGATTTCCAGCTTAAAGACTTAAAAGCTTCAAAGTTAAGAATGCTCAGTTAGGGAGCAGCCCTTACGAAAACCCTGCTGCATGTATTTCAAAACTGCAACTCTAAATTGTTGAAGCAGTCTCTTCTGGCTGGCAGAAAGCATGAATAGTGTTATGTGCATACCTCAAGAGAGATGTTAACCACTGGAAAGAGTCCTCATGGCAGCAGTTAGAATAAACAGCAGGCTGCAGAGGAACCCAAAACAACAATCAGTAAGGACAGTTTTGTCTAAAAATAAGATGACTATTGAAGATTCAGAACATGAAAACAGCCTTCAATTACTCAAAAGGCTGCTGCCAAGAGTAAGAAAGTAACATTTGCTAGAGATTATTAGCAAATGATAGACCCAGCATCTAAGAATGATTAATATGAGATGAGATTACTAAAAAGCTCACTTGAAAATTTCCTCTGATGCAAGCCAAAGAGCATGGGCTAGCTGCTTCTGAATTGGTTTTGTTCCCTTATGCCAGACACCCTTTGAACATTCAACACAGCTTCAGGGGTTTGGGTGTTTGTGTTGGGAGTTTATATTATTATTATTATTATTACTATCATCATCAACATTAGCACTGGCATTTTCTGATGACTAGGAAAGCTCTCGCATAACAGCGCTGAGGCTGTAAAAGTGATGTAGAAACTTCATACATTGACTTTCTGTTGAAAGTCAATGCATGTGTCTAGTTAAGGTTACCAAAAATTCAGTCATTACTTTTCCACAGTTCGGTAAAAGCTGTATTTTATTTCTTAGTTGAAATGTCACAACATTTATAAAACAGAGTAAGAAAAAGCATGCCCATTTTCTTTACATCTTTGACAGACTTCTACCATGATTCACATTTTATTTGTGCTTAGGACTTTCAAATTACATTTGCAGGCCAAAAACTTTATGATGGAAGATCATAAAATAGAATATTTAAAGGGAATTTATACAGTATTGCAGACATTAGGAAAAAAATCTTCTTTACGCAAATTAGCAGGATAAGGAGATCATTTTTTATACATACTGTATTACTTTTTCTTTTTAATACTGTATTAGTTTGTTGAGACGAAAAGGAGAAATTATAAAATTAGTTTAAAATAAGTGTTAGTTTTTACATTTAAATAAGTATTTGAGGCAGCTTTTACTGATTTGCGTAACTGTTGATTGTTTTCAAGCAGGTTATGACAATAAGATCTGGGTGGGGAATCACAGGATGGTTGAGGTTGGCAAGGACCTCCAGATATCCTCCCATTCAACTCCCCTCCTCCAAGCAGAATCACCAGGAGCAGGTTGCTCTGGGTCACGTCCAGCTTTTGGGTACCTCCAAGAATGGTGACTTCACACGCTCTCTGAGCTACTGAAGTCAAGTGTTCATACACCCCAACAGTTTAAGCCACAACAAAACCAGTTATTTCTTATGTATGAATGGATTTTCCATTTTAGTTTGTGCCCATTGTCTCTTGCCTTGTCACCGAGCAGAGTGTGACTCTGGCTTCTTTACCACCCCATCAGGTATTTATGCATGTAGATAACATCCCACTGATCTCCCTCTGACAGTGAATTTCCACTAAGAGGATATAAACCCCTGTTTTTAAGAAGGATAGTATGGAAATCAATTCTAGTCAATGCATGAGGTCAGGGGCAGCACTTAGCCTGTTCAATCTATACTAAAGAATCAAAGTATATGAGTGGAACACTACAGTAGAAAAAAAGCCCTTCCTAGGTCCCAGAACATGAGAAAAATGCAACTGGCATAAGCCTGCAGGTTGTTCATGCTGTCAGGCAGAGTTACGCACCACAAAATGTACAAGCTGTTAATCAGAAGTGGCTGTGAGCATGATACATGGCAATGGTGCTGCGGATGAGAACAAAGGAACACAGGAAATTCAGTAAGGACTCTTCTGCTACTCTCAAATGATAGTCCTAGTGAAATTAGTGGCAGAATTCCCAGTAACATCACTTGGGCTGAAAATCTGAACTTAAGCCAGGCAGCTGGGCATAATGAACAATACAAGGGAAAGTTCAGATGTTGCAAGAATGCGGACTTCAGATTAATGTCCTACTGCTCTTACATCGCTGCTGCAAAGCAGTGAGCTCCATTGAATCCACTGGGAAGTAGACCAGTACCCATTTCTTCCTCTTCTTTCTTTAATGTCAGGACATTCATGGATTTGCCTTCCAAACATCCCACAGCCAACCTTCCTTCCTTCACTGCAAAAAACTCCTCACCTCTGCCAGCAGTATATCAGCCTCCTGTAATATCCTTGCATGAGGGAGCAGGATTTCCTTTTGAAGAGTAATGAAAGCAGTGAATTTCAGTTTAATGTCTGCTAAGTCTGCCTGGGTTACACATCCAGCCTGCTCTTTCAGGGCAGTGGATTTGGCAATGAATACGTTTCCAAAGGTTTAATAAAAATCCTGGGTTTAATATCCTAAATTACCTGAAGGCACTGAGACTGATAAACTGAACTGAGGCTGTGATTATGAGACTTTGTTTGCTACCATGCTTTCCCTGTGGTCAAGTTGTTAATTCTGACCATCCTGCTTCATAACTTAAAGCTACCCAAAAAACCCGTCATTATACTTGGAGTCAGAAAACTGAGGAACTGGAAAATACTTTCATGTTATTATAAAGCTGTTACCGAAGACAAACCAGATATTGCAAGTTACCTGCTGCACAGGTTTTAAACTGAAGCTCTTTGCTGCCCTCTGTAGATACAAGCAAAAACTGAAAATTCGGGACACTGACAACTGAGTTCCATTTCCTAACTTTTACACCCCGACTCATTCACTAAAGGGCATGCACTATCACAATGCTTTCAGTACATTAAATAATCACAACCACTGGATTTCACTATTCCCTCCCCAAAAGACACATTTACCTAGGTCTGCTTGTTTAAGACTGATACTGGGGTCAGACAGAAGAGCATCAAACCTCTGCATACAATGAGCTGTGGAAGGTGAGAAGTCCATGAGCAAATCCAAACTTGAGATCTTCTTTTTTTTTTTTGTTCTAGTGCCCCCAGTATTTCATTAAAACGTGTATTTTGGAAAAGGCAAAGGTAAAAAGAGGAGTTTGCATGAAATAAAGGACAGTTGTAAAGCCTTCCTGAAAATATTTCTCTTCATACATAGCTTTCTCCATTATACTTTAAATCCTAGCATCCTGCTGACCGTGACTGCCTTCATTGCCTTGGGCAAATAAAATATCATTTGGTTGTTGCAGAATTATCATTTGTAAGGCACTCTGACGCCAGAAAGTGCTAAGTGCTATTATTATTACAGATGAAAGGCCTGTTGAAGCAAATATGCAAAACTATCTTAAAACTTAACAAAAGTCTGAAATCCTGTACGAATAAATACTTCACAGACAGCCTTTCATGGCAACTGTTCTAGTCTTTGTGAGAACTGCTAAGGCAACAGCCAGTTTTCTACAACTCAGACTGGATGCAAACTACTGAAAGGATAAAACAGTAGCTTAAAACACTTTTTTCCTTCTTCCTAAATCACAAACAGTTCATGGACACAAAAAAACATCTTCCATACTTCTAAGTACACCTGCCATAGCAAGCACTGTCATCGAGAGTATTAGTAAATATTTAACTGTGTTACAGAGAATTTACTGACATGTAGAAATATCAACCAAGTGGGCATATAAGGACTATGGCAACTTCCTGTTAGACTGCTAGACCAAACCCTCTGGATGGTGAGAACTGATATTCTGTTCCCAACTCAGATATAACCATCCTTGGCAGTCTTGACTGTGTTACCTCAGGATCTGTAATTCCTGTCTCCCACTGCTAACATGTGACCATGATAGCAGATATTTCTAGGGATGCTACACAGTGTACGGCAGAACAACAGGGAGCACTTCTCTACATCAGCTGACAGAGTCGCGGTGAGGACAACCACTCAAAAGTGCTTAAAAGTACTGTTGTTACGTGTGTGATTTAATTCACAGCTTATTTTCTTCTTTAGCTGAATGGTTGCTCAGTTGTGGATAATACGCAAACATCTTTAGCTGGTTGAACTGCAGATGAGAGTAACACTTCTCAATGGTCAGTTTTGACTTCATCCATGGGAGCACTTTCAAAACACAATCACAGATATCCTTTAGCACCACCAGAGATTCCCAAGTGAGAAATCCCAGAAATACTGAATGTCTGATATCTGCACACAAAGTCCTCAACTGTCTTCTTGATGTTTGCAAGGCAAAAAGAGGAGTTTTAAGATTTCTATGAGTGGCTTCTTCAGTGTTCCTTTCTGTTCACCTGAAGCTTAAGCAAGGTAGCACCTGAAACTTGAACACTGCAGCCTGGTGTTACAGCAAAGAATTTTAATGGGAAAGTGATTGAGAACTCTCTATACTATTGAGCTTCTCAAGTTTTATTCCTTTTAGACTCTGCTGCAGGCATAACAAAAAAGAAATATACCACTGAGACCCATGAAACTCCTTTATCTTTAAGGAGTGAATTAAGGAGAATAATCACCTACAAAAAAAAGGTCCCTATTTTGTTGCAGAGTAAACTTCCTGTTTATATAAGATGTATTAATTGCTAATAGGCAGAAACTACCACAATGAAATCCTAAAATTTCCTAATATTTCATCCCTATTTTGGAAAAATCAGTGCATGCACTTGGCCACATACTGACTCAGGTAAAGGACATAAGATCCCTGAGAATATGCAGAAGCAGGAAGGTAATTTTCCAGGTACACAATGTTCCAACATTGTCATATGATTCAATATTTTACTTAAAAATATAAAAAAGGTCTTTCTGAAGCTGTACTTTTCAATACGGCTCAAAAGACTGTTTATGTTCTATAATGCAGATTAACTGTTATTACAAAATAGTCTGATACAATTATTATTTTTGTCATAATAAAACCCTTCAATCTTACTCAAAGATTTATTTTTTTCTTCCAAGCCAAAATATTTCAACCTCAACAAGCAAGGATGCTTTACTTCTGTTTTAAATGTCAAATATACACAAAATCCTTAATTACTCAAAAGAGAATTTCAAAATACAAAGTACCTCCAACCGAACTTCTGGTCAGATATAGCAGTAATACGAGGAATGAAAATGTGGCACAATAGAAACAGCTGAGAATTGCTTATAACAGTAAAAGCTGCAGCTAACAGTTGTCCACCATTATCACCTTAATAAAGCTACTTAAAAGTAAGTAGCTAGAGTACCTACATTTGTGATAAAGCAAGTAAAGACTTTTAAAGAACAGTTAATCCAAGTTGCTCACCACTCTCACATGAATCAGCAGCATGGCTTATCTTTATCTGCTTTTCTCAAAACATGGCCTCCTGCACTTACAGTATTTTTTATTTATTTATTTTTAACCAGGTCTGCAGAAAAATATGTTCTTCAAGCTTTTTATCAGAAGGGAACGTGAAACAGAAAAACATGACCAGGAGAAATCCTTAGGCAGAAAACTCAATGTCCTGTCCACTGGTTCCCCTCCTAGCCAGGGAAGATAATCAAAGGACCACAGGATGATTCAGATTGGAAGGTATTTTAAAGATCATCCAGTTCCAATCCCCTGCCATGGGTGGGGACACTTTCTACTAGACCGGGTTGCTCAATTCCCCGTCCAACCTGGCCTTAAACACTGCCAGGGATATCCACAGATTCACTGGGCCAACTTGCGCCAATGTCTCACCACTCTCATAGTGAAGTATTTCTTCCTAACGTCTAATCTAAATCTAAATTTCACATGAGAACTTCTTCTGAATTCCCAGCTTTTACAAGTCACTGCCAAGTCATATTACCAACAGTTAAAATTGTGACTTTTGGATTATTAAGTACAGCGTGAATGAATTTTAAAAGTCAAATTGATTCACCTATCTGAGGTCAGTGGTATAGTTTGGAAAATGTGAATTCCTTCCTCAATAAGGATATTAACAGTGGAAAGAATACACAAATAAATGGGACAGTAATAGGCAGTTAGCTCTTTGTTTTCAATATTCAAACTCTTCCTACTTTTACCATAGAAGACAAGGTGAGCACCTCAACCTTGCATCTACCTCTGCTGCCATTCAACAGGGACAAAAGGATAGTAATTTGCCACACAGCTTGCTACATTTCTTGCTCTGGCAAGCCAAATAAAATCCCCAAACAAGGGATTACTTTGCAAATGATTTATAAAAGGTTTTGTCCTGGAAATTGCTCATATAATAAAGTTTCAGTCAAAGGAAACTTTAAGCTTAGGCCATCAGGCTAAACATTATCCATCAACTATTCCACTTGCACATATTCAGTCTGCAGGCACTGATGAATAAAACAAACTGAATTTGGACATACTTTACTTCATCAGCTGGATGTTCTTCTGACAACAGTGCTTTTAATGATAATTAACTGTTTTCTGTATGCATTCCCCAGTCATCACTTAACCCATGACCAGATGGAGAAGAAAGAAGCAGGAACCGTCTGAATGCAGGGCATGTGCACTCTGAAGGCGGTGAGAACAAATGGCTATTAAATATATTTCTGGAACAATAGTGCTTTTTCAAGAAAACACCAAACCGTTATAGCCTTTTGCATAGCACCAGGAAAACAGCCCCAAGAGCCACAAAGCGCAAATGCACAAAGCACTGGAACTTTTCATAAGGTATGTGTGCTCTCAGTGCAATGGGGAATACCAACAGGAAACCTCTTTAATCACAGGCCACCCAAAAGACTAAAAATGTGGAGTTACACATCTCTTGCCAGATAGATGTGGCTTTGCTGAACAGTGGGGATGACCTTGGGAAAGGGTGACTTTTATTCTTGACACTTGAATTTTTCATTGGGTACTGAGGATTTCTAAATCCTTAACCTCATTCAAGTCTATTGCTATATGTGCTCTTCAAACTTCGTCCAGTGCACAAGACTGAATCCTGCAGAACTCAGTGGGCTTTTTCTCAGATTGCCTGTACTTTGAACCACACTGCTCATGGCAGTTTTACAACAGAATACAAAGAGCTTTCTGCCCCCTCTCTCCAGTGGGCTAATTACTCACTGCACATAGCACAGGGCTCAGTCCTCTTTACAAACCTATCTCAAACACAGTAATTACACAATCCCTCTATTATAAATATTTTAAGAGGATAAATTTACACATTAAATGTATAAAAGATACCTTATAAAAGACATTTTTCTTGAGAAACATTCTTGCTACCACCAAGGCAGGGTAGCCATAGTGCTAATTAACACAATTCACTCACTGCTGTCTGCGAGATTAAAATATCAAACACTCCTGACAAAAGATTTAAGAGACTAAATGCATAATAGTTTTTCTAAACTTGTGGAATTCCACTGAACAGGAATGTAAGCTTGAAGGAAAACTACAATCAGGACTTTCTAAAACTCAGTCTTAACAACATCATAGTGTTGCACGATGCCTCACTCCCATTGCCTTTCCACTAAAAAAAACCCACTATAAGAAATGGGTAGAGCCTTTAAAAAGAGATCTCTCCCCACCTGCAAACTGCTGTACCAGCTTATGGGATGTTTTTCAGTACCACTGAAACCAGCACAGGAGCACTTACATCATCATTATACTTGCAGAGACACACAGAGAAATCTAATTTGTAAAATTCTTGTGGGAATCAGATAAACCAGTCTGAGTTGAAAATACAATCATTCAGACTTGCATTTTCTATTAATTTCAAGCTTTTCAAGGCTGATTACTCAAACAAAAAAAGGAGATGGAAGAGTGTTTTTTCTTGCTTTAATTTTATAACGTTTCCAGGAGTAAATACTCAATTTCTTCTACAATTTCTTAATACTTTTTTTAGAGTGTAATAATTATTATAATATAAAGCTTCCTCTGGAAAAAAAATAATCAGGGAAGATGGTGTTTAGATCCTAAATATGCCTACCACAGCCATGGAATGCATTACGAGGTATGATTGAACAGGACACTGAAACTCCTTATCACAATGCTAGAATATGGTTAGCTGAATCCATACTTATTTGGTGAACAGAGTTTATGGGACATACATGCAGTTTAAAAGACAATTAATTAAACACCTGGAAATTTCAGTCATCAGTTAGTCAAGGATGCAGCCCATAAAAAAGAAGGCCAGACTGACCTCTCCAGTGGCACTTCTCCATTCACTGTGTATGCCCACCAGGCCACGTCCATGGAGTCCTGTGATCTAGAGTGATTCTTATTCCAATAGGGAATAATAATTCCAGTAAGGAAAGGCAGACACCACACGGCACCCACAGCAATTGCTGGACATACAGATACCATCCTTCACCAGGGGTTGTTTTCCAAAGCAGAGACAGCCAGCCCAGCACATTCAGTACTGCTCCATTTTTACTTCTGATCCTCATGACAATCTCAATCTAAGTTCTGGGTCTCTTTCAGCATTGTTTTCTGCCTTGTTAAAAGCTGTCCCCGCTCTTCCTACCTGACTTCACTTGCCGCATGGATGCTCTGTTTGCCTGACCCTTGGTTCTTCCTCATCTCACCTTAAGTAAATTTTTCTGACCCCTGCTACCTCGTTATCCTGGGTACATGCCCCAAGCCTAAAACTTAGGTTTGACTGGAAACAGCCCAACCATTAGAGTTCCACTGACTACTCTTTTTCAGCTGAGGGTACTTAGCTGGAAAAATCTTCGGTAGCACTAATAATTGTGGTCTATAAAGAATTTTGATACAGTTAAATCCTGCTTGATGCAATGGGATACTTTTGACTTAATAAGCACTAGCGAAGTTACAATTGCTAGGAGAGCAAAGAACTATGAAACATTTCTCTAGAAACAGGCTTTGCCTTAAAGGAACTGACCTCTGAAATGTTCCTTCCTAAGAGAAGTTCCAGTAGGCAACAGCCAGAGCAGCAGTTTCCTCTCCGTTTTTCAAAAGGATGGCCTTGCTTGTTCTAGGACTACATGACAATGGGATAGTTTTAGATCTGAAGGAATCCCAGTGGTTTAGAAACATCCTGGTCTTTCTCTGGCAGCTATAAAACAAAGTAAGAAAATTATCTCCTTCATGTAAGTCACTCAGAGGGACAGAGCATTCCCTAAGCATTTCCTAAGCCTAATTATTTGTCCTCTCAGTATTATTTCTTATGTTTCCCTATAGAGAAATAAAAGGAAAACCCCAAACTATTTTAGACCTGATTCTCTGAAATTTTAAGCCTAATGTAGCCACTGAAGCCAGCTCTTTCATCTGCTCCAACTGGCATGACTGATTACAAAAGGTTCACATGGAGAATCATCATGACCTTGCAGGCTGATCCTATAACCCATACACCCTCTGGCATGACGTAAAACCTGATATTTAGACATTTATTTCCTTGACCTGTCTTCTGAAGCCAGTGAAGTCATTAAGAGCTGAGATTACAGTGCAGTTCTCTAACCAGCAAAATCCTACATTCCTTTTAAAAATAGCTCCAAATCAAAGCTTCATCTAAAAAGTGCTCACTGAGCATCACTTTACCTATTGAATTCATTCCACAAGGCTGTGTTAATTGTCACAGAGCTAACTACAGGCCCTCTCTCTGATAAAGCAACCTTGGAAAATAAACCTCTGCATAAGCAGAGTGCCCTTACGAAAAATGTGGTTTGGGGGTTATTATGAGCTAGAATCCCATTTGCCAGTGCAGGTGACTTTAGGTTGAGAATTGTTCCAAGACATTACCATCATAACAAATGCAAATAAAATAACGTACCTGTGTACAAATATCAGGAAGACAGTGTAGGTATTAGAAGTGGACTTAAAAATTGATGAGCAAATACTCAGAAATAAGATTACAACACTGACTTCTATGAGGAAATCAATAGAATATTTTGCACAGTTAAGTATCTTCTCCAATTTAAATTTCATGTTGCCGCTTCAAAACCAATTAGGCTATGTTACAGTCTGATGATTCGCCAAATTATCCTCTCTAAAACAAAAGTAGTTTTTGACTAACAGAGGCAAAGGAAAACTGCAACTATAGCATTTATTTTCATTTTTATAGTGTAGTATATCTAACGCTACACCTCAGTAAAACCATTTAAGCATACTGGTAAATTCATAGACACAAAGAAGCCCTTACACTAAATCACTATTTCAACATTAAAGTCTTTCTGTTAAGTTACCCGACACTGGAAAGTAACTTAATGTGACTTTGCGTGTGACAAGTAACTTATATGCTCAAGTTTTTGTCACCCTGCTACAAAACTCTGTAAGTTTGTAAAACAAACATCCACACATAATTCCCAGGGGAAGAAAACAGCAGTGACAGCACATCAGCATATAGTGGAAATAAGCCAATAGAGGTCAGCAGTACATAACAGAAAGATCTTTTTAAGAGCAGCCATGATTTTCCTGCCAAAATTGGGGCATTTTTCATAATGAAAAGTATCTTCCTATTTTGAGAACTGTCAGTATTTCATCACTCACAATACACACAGTACAGCTTCAAAGTTTTGCAAACTCTATTTTACTATGTTCTTATACTGTGTCATTCCCTGAATGTTGGCCATGTAAGGGTTAAATTACAGTTATATATCTGAGAATTTCACTGCAAGAGGGTTTAGCCTGGAATAAATAGATACTAACTCAGACACTCCAGACTTTCATCTCCTTCACTTCATCAAATAATTTTTTTCAACCAGAGAAATCTGGTTTTTACTCTTTGGTAAAGATATGTATTTAAGTCTATTTCTAAATTATATACATGCCATAAATGAGATGGCTTCTTAATTAAAATTCAACACATCTTTATTCTTCACCTCAATTTCCATCAGGTGTGACTGCTTCCTGCAGATAAGGTCTTGCATATACACCTGAACTCTGATTTACACGGTTTCAGAGATTTTTAAGTATCTTTGAGGAAAAACGAAACGCCAAAATAATTGGAAATTGTTACTGAACAAAAAGCATTTTCTTTTAATTCAACTGTAACGTCTATTTATGTCTTTTAATAGTTATACACTTGAGAAATATTAAATTCTAGTTGTCCAAACAAGCGGCGGCCTGCAGTCTGGCAATCATGGATTACACTTAACTAGAGGAGCATTAGGTTTGGAAAGTTACAAAGGCAGCATGAAAAGCAACAGCTTAAAACAAAGCTTTTTAAAAAAGCACAGAACTAATTCCTTTTTTTTTGTTTCAGCATGTAAGATTCTTAAAAACTAATTTGCCACCTGCTGTAATAGAACAAGTCTTGATCACTTTGGTAATGAAGTAGTGGAGATATTTGATTGTACAAGTTAGAGCATATTTTAACTTGATGAGGGATAAGACTACAACAACAAAGCAAGCGCAGAAGGAAAGCCTACAGCTTTATATGTTCCTTGGATGTTCTGGATACATTCCTATTAATGTTCTGGAAATAAAGCAGGACACATGTATTTAAAAAGCATGATCTAAGAGGTATTGTTAATGGATCCAAGAGGTATTGTAACACTTCTTACACTGATTTTTTCCTTTTAAAACAATGACTTTTGTTAAGTCTTTCCTCCACAGATATAGAATAATGAAATCCCACAGGTTTCAGCAGATGCTCTTCCACGCATTACACCCACTGGTCACCTGCATGCATACCAGTCTCTAAAGAAATAATGGCTGAAATTTCCAAAGGGGCCCAGAGAACTAATGGAATTTCTTCCATTAATTTTCAGTCCACATGCCCTAGGAGGCTTTGAAATTTCAGAGTGAAAAGATATAGTTGAAAAGATTATTGTCATGCTGTGTGTGAATTCCTCTCATCTCCAAGAATTTAATTCAGTAATAAAATAGGTCAGCAGCTTATGGCCTAAGGTAAACTACCAACCTGACAGCGCACTATGAATCAAGATCAAAGCGACACTAGGCCTTGATCATTAATGCTTTGCTTCCATTTTACATAAAATGCACTGCCACAGCTGAGTCACGAGAAGGATCATTTCTTTGTCAGTTCTGCCCAGCTTAGACATGGTAGGATAGCCTTTACTCCATTATATATGTACCTGCAACTTCATTGACCTCATGCCCAATTCACTCTATCTTGAGGTTAGAATCAGAGCCATGGAGTACAGTCTTTCCATAATGGAGCTATAATGACAGTAATTTTTGAATACATTAATAATTATGAACTGAAACCTGCAGCCCCTATCCAGATGAAAACCTGCACTATCTTCAGTGATTGATTTCATTAGTAGTTTTAGCCAAGCATAGACTGCAAGTTTGTGTGTTAATAGCACAAAACTTTCATTTTAAAATTGTATATAGGCAAAAGAACTCAGCTGTTGATAAAAATAATCCATTTTTTTTCATAAACAAACATCCTTTCCTTATTAGTAGATCTCCTGGTTCTCTGTGCCTACAGCATTAAGTATCACAGCCACATAATCCATGCTGTATTAATTTAAGTAGTTGCTAAAAATAATTACATTCACTTAAAATGTTGAATTTTAACTACACGGGTATTCCTAGCTCTAACATTTAAAGTATAATACTCCTCGATTCTTTCAGATTTGAAGAATAACTTCATTTGTTGGGGAGGAAAATAACAGTAATTTAAAAACAGCTTGTAACTTTCCTGGTAGGCAGCAGAGTAAAGTTTTGGGGGGGTTGCTGTTTGTTTGATTGGTTTGGGGTTTTTTCCCCAGAAAATCCTTCACTGTCTGTTAAATTCTGTCAGCCCTTTCGGATGGAAATCATGTTTGGTTGTTTTTTTGGGTTTTTTTTTCCAGAGTGTTTAATTTATTTGTTTTATTAAATATGAAAATATTACTGACACACTGGCTTCTTATTGATGACGTACTGCCTCCTCTCAAAAACTTCCCTACATGTCTAAACTGCTTATAGAAGGAAGTAATTTCAGACAACTAGAAAATGGAAGTTGTTCTTGGAGAAAAGCGACTGCTCAAGGCAGTTACGCTGCTGAAGCCAAGGACACGATAATTAAAAGAACAAAATATAAAAGATGAAGCAATATGTACTGGCTTCAACTAAGGCATTTCAGTTCAGCTTCCCAGATGATTTTGCACCATGAAGTTATATCTACTGACTCAAACATACAAAAAGCAAAAACACTGTGTATTTTGGTTTTGTAAGGGTTCAGACCCAAATTTTATGTTTTCTCAAATGAATACACCTTCAGTGATATTACAGTGCTTCAGCACAACATTTTTCCATTTGGAATCTGTATGCCAGCACCTCATCCAGGCACAGACCTGGCATCAACCAACTTTGTTCAAAATAACCCTTATAAAGAAATGACCCTTAAAAATTTTCTTACACCCAGTTAGGAAATACATAGCCAGGTAGACACCAACAAACCAACAAGTTTTGTATTACATTGTAATACACCTGGAACTCTATTATTACTAACAATATAATTTAATTGAAAACTATTGTTAGAAGATGCAAACATCTCCAGAGTAAAAAGAAGCAACAGAGCCTTAAGGACAGAGCTACAGAAACTAGAGAAATCCACTTGTATCTGAACCTTTCACAACTCAGCACTTCTGAACCTGTGATCTGCTGAAGAGGATTTCACCCCTTTTCCAGGCCTGGCACAAAGGATCATCTCTCTTTTTGCAGCAGAGCCCTGCAACGTGAGCCCAGGTCATAAGCTGGGCATGAAGCATTACTGGATCCAAGAATCAACTATCAACTTTCAGAGACAAGTGCTGGATTTGAATTGCTAAGAGCATATGTGTTTATATGGCTTGGGTCTCTGCAAAACAGATGCTCACAGAGCATAATAAATATAAAGCCTGAGAAACAGCATTTACCTCCTCTTCCTCCTCCTCTACAAACAAATTAAAAGTAATAAAAATCAGTATTATTTTGCTTAGATTTCTTCCTCTCCTCTTGCACTGCTGCAGCATTGTTTTTCAAACATCTACAGGAGGATATATACACATACAGATTTTAAGGAATCCCACAATCTCAAAAGTAAATGAATCCTAATGGAGTAAAAAGATCTACATAATCTTTCCTTGCAGAAAGAGCATCATCATTTATAACAGAAAATTTCTGCTGCAATTTTCTTCTTTACATGTTGTTATCTAACTTCAAATTTCTTGAATTGACAGAGGGCGTTTGTTTTGTTTTTACTGTAACTACTTATTTTAACTTTGGCTAGTTTGTTTGAGGTTTTTTAGCATTTACTCCAGTATGTCATGCTCTGAGAGGATTAACTGGCTCTTTCCTTTAGGGGAACAACAAAACACAAATACAGCATTTGCACATAATGTGCCCACACATTTTTGCTTTAAAGCAAAAAATAAGGAGTTTTTACATCCTTTAAAAATTCAAATCACAAAATCTTTGCCCTGGTGAATATATTGTTTCAGATTTAAGGTATTATTATACCACAGTTTAATGGTTCTTGCCAAGCAAGTCAGAAAGCTTAGCTACACTAAGTAAATAATATTAACTACTGCAACGAAAGCAAATGCTGCCCACGTTAAGGCACTAGACAAAGATTAATAAGGTTTTAAATTCCAGATTCTGTCACAGTTTTCCTGCTTGACATTAGAAAAGATTTATCTTCATGCCCTGCATTGAACTCCCTTCTATAAAACTGAAAAGTAAGAACTATAAAACTATTTTGCAGAACAACATTCTGGTTTTGTGCTGAATCACTGACTAGTACAATGGGGCCATAATTCTGGTTAGAGCTTATGTGCCATACTATCATAACTAATAAATGATAGTAATCTATGCCTTCATGAATAAAAATATCTGGGCAAAGACCAAAGGGTTCCTCCATTATTTGAGAAACTGAGTTAAAAGAATGCCAGCAGCGTCAGCATGGCACTTCCACACAGGCTGCTGGCCAGACTTGAACTGTGGTCCACAATAGTGCTTAGAGTCTCCTCCATCTCCTGCACCATTTCTAAGTGGTTTCGATTTAAACTGATACTCTCATTGCTCAGAGGTGTACTTAAGCGCATGAAATATTAGTTCCAAATGCACCAATCACTTGTAGGTGTAGTCTACAGGTACTGTGTAGCATCAGTGTGTGGCGCGGTTGGTTTCACTTTTAATGTAAAGGGGAAAAACCTAGTAAAATAAAATTAGCCTTGTACAAAATCCTGGGCATGGTTTGCACCTGTTTTACTGTACATGTTTTCAGTACTAATGTTTGATTTTGGATTTAAATTTCCAGATAAAATTGTACCCTGCTGCTGCCACATGTAAAATATCACATACACTGGAGGAAAAAGGCTGCTCGCCATTATACTTTCTTTCCTATGTGATTTATTAGTCTCACACAATTGGGGGGGTGGGGAGGGGGGAAGAAAAGACTGTAATGGATTTGAGTGCCACAGATTATATTTGTTAAGTAATTTTTCAAAAGTGGTTAAGTACTCACAAGAGTTCATAAGGGCTTCAGAAAAGATAACAGCACTTACAGTATTAAAGGAGCACAGGAGCTAGCAGTAGAACATACACAGAGCAATTAATTAATTGCTGTGCCCTTTTTTTGCTGTTCCTTCTAGCAGAATCTCCAACAGAAGCCAGGATGAGTATAGTAATCAATCTTTTTTATCATTCGAGATCAGCATGATTACTGGCTGCACCTTCTAAGTGGAAATCTAGCCTGACATCCTACTCTTAACTATTCACATTCATGATTAAAGTTTATGATAAAACCAGAAAATAATGAAAACTTGCACAATAAAGGCTTGCAAAATTCCACTCAGTAAAGGGATAAACCCCAAAGACCATCAGCAAGACTTTAGTCACAAAATCCTCTGCGTAAAGTCAGCCAAAAGTGGGAAGGAACTAAGAGATCTGAAAGTATTCAAGGCACTACTGAAGAAACAAAACTCATTGGATGCTGCTTCCAGCCACGTGGAAGGTAGCAAACATCTCCCTTACGCGTTGCAGAAACTGAAACTGTGACTGCAATGAAAACATTTGGGAATGCAGTTCACAGCGATACATTTGACATAACTCTACATTGTCAGGAAACATTTTTGAAGGCAGGTGGTTTGATAGGCCATCACAGAACTGCATGAGTGAATCATGAGCAAATGACTTTTTCAAATCACTCACTAAAAAACACAGCCAAATTCTAATTTATTAGTTGTGACATTTTTTTGGATGACAGTATTATTTATTTTGACAATTATAAATTAATTTTCAATATGAATGTAAGAAAGCTATCACACAGAATGCCTGATGGTGCATTGACTAAGAGGAGCATAGCTGCGTCATGGCAGCCTTGGCAATCACATTTTTAATAGTGCTTAAAGGAGTGGAGTACAATGAAAATTCAAACTACTTTAGTTTAAAAACCAGTAACTTGTGAAAAGCCATTCACTATCCAAGAACTGTTAAATACCTCCCACAATCCTAAATTTTCTTCAAAGAATACAAACATTATTTTATGCTGAATAAGAAGTCAGCAAGCTACATATATGTAAAAGAATTGAAACATAAGCAGCTTAAGACAACCCTAAGAGGTGCTGCCTTAGATTTTCTGATTTACTTGTTACAGTGTACAGCTTATAATTTAAAGCAATAGAAGTGAAACAGAAAACTGAGAGCTTGATTCTGCAACTTTCTTCTGTGATTTAAGTAGAGTAACTTGCAAGAATCAGCATGTGCAAAAGATTTCCAAGGCTGGGTAAGCTTATCAAACTTATTTCTTACTAAAAATTGATAGCCAGGTGCCTTTGAAGTAAATGAACTTTTAAATTATGACTGTCTGAATAGTATAGGTCTGAATCTGAACGCGGCACTGACTGCCCATGCTGTTCTGACAGCTGCCCATGTTTGAACTGCTGTGCTCATTTCTATCATTTAATTATAATTTAAAAAAAAAATCCTATTATTTTTTTATATATTTATATTTTATTATAGTCCCAGCTATTCCAGAGTTCTCCACAAATCACAATACCCTAAGGAAATTAAATAATAAATAAATTAACCAGGGCAAATCCAGACACAAACCACTACCCCACCTCCCTAAAAATGTAGTAACAAGAACTAATGAAAACTACAGCTTCTGCATACCGAAGCAAAATTCGAACATACTATTCTGACCAAGAAAAAACACAAAATTAATTTTATAGAAAAGCTCAGATGATTTATACAATATTAGACAAAGAAAGTAAGATCAGAAAAAGTGGCCGGTTCTGTTAACGCCATGAATACAAAATTATACATCTGGCTTCTCATAACACCATCTTTTCAATAAGCATTAATAATAATAATAGCAGACACTATACTATACAAGTCCTAGCAAAAAGATTATGAATGTAAGGGAAGCAAAGGGTAGAGAATGGATTTTTACAGCTACTAGGAAACATTTTAGGAAACCATTCTTAACAGTGATATTAAGGAGTGTTCTGGTATAGGAGAGTAATACATTTTCCCACTCACCTAGAGTATGTATCTGTACTTCACTAGTGCAAAGCTGCCCTACTTAGAAATGAAAATTCACTTTGATAGGTAATAGGTGTACAAAGTGAAAGATGTTAGGCTGGTAAAATGTGCATTTTGATCCAAACCAGCTCTTTAACTCCATATGAAAAGACAAGAGAGAGGGAAAAGCAGTGGAAAACAAATTATGCTATACTTTTGCAGTTAATGCTGCTACAGTGTTCAGAAACAGTATTCAGAATAACTGTAGTTATTCTATGATGATTTGAAACAAATCAGGGTACATAGAATCATAGAATAGTTAGGGTTATGATCCTATACTTTAATTTAGAAGGTGTGAATGTATCAGCAGAAGAAATGGTAAGAGGCTGATAGAGCAAAGAAAGAAATGTAGCAAGCCCATGTGGAAAAAAAAAAAAGATAATTTACATGAGAATACAAAACCACTTCATGCTGAGTGTTCGTCGTGTGACAGAATAAGCACAAGGAGAACTCTACCTGTCTCTTTCTGAAATTGTCAGTCATCCTCTTTTGCTCTCCATTGGCCACCTGGCCTGTAGTTCATGGTCTCAGTTTAATTCAAACAGCTGACTTCACAGAATCAGTATAATAAATCAGACCGCACAGTAACCTATCTATGAAGACAGTTCACTCTGTTCTCTCTGCTTGGAACAATGTTTAGAAGACCATACAAGAAAACTAAGTGAATTGTTTATGATGGCACTGGGAACATGCAGCCAATGCTGGTTTATAAGAGGGTTAGATCTAATAAGCTGAAGCTGAGACAGACGCATTTCCCCAGAATATTTAAGAGAGGCACTGTTGCTCTTTCCAGTTGCTCAGGCAGTTGTTGTAAGTACACCACTCATTGGAAGGGTGAGTGTCTTTTGCATCTTCTTGTGAAGAAACAGGAAACAGAAAGTTGCATATTAAGTACTGCATTTAAGGCGTATTTAAGTTAAATCCTTTCAAATTTAACCAGCATTTTGAAAAATTCTCATATCCATTTACATGGATATGTAAATTTCCTCATTTTAAAAGTTGCCATTTTTCCAAAGTATTTTACCTTAATTATTTGCTGAACTCAGGTTAAAGTCACAGATCATTTCTATTTCCCCAAAAATCAGTGCAGGAAAAAATTTCCGTTTTCCAAACAAGATGAAAAAAAAAAAAAAATTATACATTTTCAATTGGTATTTCCTCCTCTCTCAGAGCTGTGCTATAGTAGTCGTTGCTGGAAGTTTATCCATTATGCTTTATGAAAATCTTACTAAACTAAGACACCAGATTGGTTTACATGTGTCATCCTTAAATTTGCCTTTCTTTTGATTGCTGAATGATTTCAAAGCTTCATTCCTTATTACCAGAAGGTAAACCAACATTTTCTATTTTCATTACAGAGGCATCAAACACTTGATATGAAATATCAAAGCCTAAACCTGCTAATACAGATATCCGTGACAACTCAGAACCAGTATTCAGGCCTGAATTTGTGCTCTATGTTCTTTAATTCATCTGTTGGAAAAATTGAGAGGCCAGGAGTTGTTTTGAGACTGTACCAGGCACTTGTACACTTCAGTGAGTCAAATACTATATCTGCATTTCTGCAGACTTGGTAACACTGACACAACTTTGTTTCCTGAAATAAAAAGATGCGAACCTATTATTTTACTGAATTTTATATGAAATCAATTATTTGTTTTTCTACTTAGGGCAGTTTATGTTTTAAGCGTGGAGAAGCAGTTCAGCAACAGGGTGTTTCCTTTTTCCAGCCAGCATGTGGCCTGGGAAGAATCTGCAGAGACCAGCCAGCCACTCTACGGCAGACCTTCAGACACCCCAAAACCAGTCTTCCCAAGGCTTTCTCTACAGGAAACTTCAATCTTTCCCTTCTTCTCTTCCCTCAGTGGCTTTATCTGCCATGGCACGCCATGGTGAAGGGGCAATTGCCAAACAATGCCATCTCCAGCCACAGCAAACCCCATCACTGCCAAATGCACATTCACTATTTCCACTTGGCTTTGAGCCTAAGAACCAAGTAGCTGGGCCATCAACAGATTTCACTGAAGTGAAAAAGCAGAAAAAGGTGAAGAGCTGAACAGTTGGATTTTGGGAGGAAAAAGTGGAAGACAAAGTAGAGAGGCAGGGAAGGACTGTTAAATTAGTGGTCTAGGTTTCTAAGAGTACTGTTTTCATGCAGCAATCAGGCAAATTAGAGAGTATTTTATCTATGAAGCCAAACACGATCATATCAAGTTATAAACACATCTGGGCTAAGAAATTCTCCTGATTAGTCAATGTAATAAAAAGGAGCAAAGACTAATCTATGCAAATTAAAACATGCAGAGGAGCCTTTGTAACATCCAAAGCTGCTTAGTCAGGCTTCAGAAAGACAACACACATTTTATGGTTGACACACAAAGCAGCACAGTTGGGAATTGGCTGTTAGGAACTAAATGCTACTGGTAGGATTTGGTACGTTTGCTGCATGTCACCTGGTGAACAGTTTTAACAGCATATTCTGGTAGTACACTTGGGCCCTGCCAGCAGTCCAAGCAAGGACAAGTTAAGAGTCTTTGTTAGGAAAACCGGGTATTTGTCCTTTTCTGGTTTTAGAAGACAAAGCTGCATCCAGGGCAGGATTTTGGCTCTTAAAAACTGAAGATATAATTAATACAGTTGAACTTATTAATTTTAAAGGCATCATTGAATAAGATACAATTCATTTTAGAGAATGACTAAACACTGGAAAATCTACAGTAACATCAAGAAAATGCTATTAAATACTCTACCACGGACACTAAACTACTGCCCTAGTTAAGGAGCACAAATACTCTACATCTATTCAGACACAAAGGATTAATTAACAGGTTTTCTTTTAAAAGCTTTGATGAATTTTTCTTTGGTTACTAATTTGTGTAATTAATCTTGTCATGACATTCTGTTTTTTCACATTCCTAGGATTATTGCTAATGTTAAACATGTAACCAGCAGAATTTGGGGAATCAGGAATGCCCAGATTCTAACAGAATAAAGCAACAATGTTAAACAGAACCACCTGGATTTGACAGAAAAAGATTATCAGAACAGTTTGAGCAACAAGAGATCCTGACCTACTAGACCCTACGTATGGGATGCCCTTGCCAAAATGAAACCCTTGTAATTTCATTTTACTTAAACTTACTAACCATTCTTTTTTGGATTAACTTGGTTTTGAGTAGCTTAGGGAAAATCAAACCAGACCAACAACATAACCCACAAAACATTTGCATTTACAGAAAAAACAGATCTTGATTGGAGATGTAATATGTTCTACATTTTTTCCCCCATGATAAAAATGTTTTCAATTACATGTAAAGTTCAGCTGCTACACTTGATGACAGACCCTTCTTAAACTGTCAGCTAAGTCAACCCACTACACTTCTCACATTCCAAGTTCACACTGTTCGGCTTCCTTTGGAATAGAATAGTAGGGATACTTTCCAATTTGTAAATTTTGCTTAAAATTTATTCATTTGGCTGAATATAACCTAAGTTATTCAAACTGTTTAGATAAGCACAGACTACACAATTAGTGTCAGTTACTAAGGCAGATTACATATTAATGGCCATTTTTTGTAAGCAGCACGACTTCATCTGACCCTGAAAGTGAACACTTAAATGTTCAATGATTGATCAGTAATTCAATGGTTAAACCGAACACTGCTTTAAGTGATTACTTTACTTCAGTAGGAATAATCTTCCCACTAAACCTTTAGAAAAGTAAGCTATACAAATAATAGGTGGGCCAGAAGTATTCCCAGTAGACGATGTCTGTTCGGTAACCAGCAGAGCCCCTTTAGGACTTCTTCAAAAAGCACATTTGTGGCTATTTCGTTAATAGAAAAAACAAACCCCACAGGGCCTGAGCACTACTTTAATACCAGTGAGATGCATCTTGAATGACAAAATCTTTAGGCATTGCATTGCCACAGGTGTGTTTAGTGAGCTGTATGCAGTCTGAAAGTAGAAAAAAAGTCAGAGCAAGCATCATGACATAAAATGTTGCTAAGTGAACCCCTGTCGTATCTTTCAAGTGGTTTTAAAATGTCAAATTTAAGCTGTTTACTACACCCATAATAATTTTATCTAAAAATATCAGGGACTGGGCAACAAATTTACAGACACTACTCTATAAACTACCAGTTCATCTGAAGTAACTTGTTAGAAACACTTGCTATTCCTTGTAATGAAACTACTGCTATCATAGATTAGCAGAAAAAGCCATGGCCTCCACAGCCTCTGAGTTTCTACAACAAAACCCTGCAAAAGCATATTGTAAATACTGGTATCGCTGTCAGCTCACTGAAAGGTGAAAGACAAAACACAGCTGACTGGTCTGCTGCTATCCTGGCTGCCATTTCCCCATTACCTCTACTGGCAAGTTTGCAGCATCTGCCTCTTCTAAGGTTTCTGATGTTAACACCTGCCCTGCTAATTGAAAATATTACAGAAGAGGACATAGACTGTATGCGCCCTGGGACTCTCGAACCTGGAAAAGATAAAACTGGAGTGGGACAGGAAAGAAATCTGGAATGATGAATGAATAGGTAATGCTTGTTCACTGCTTTCCTATGCCAGGGTTAAGGAGCATTCAAAAATGGTATCACGTGGCAGGTTTGGATAGAAGATATTTCTCCACACATCTTGCTGTTAAGCTATGTTATTCCTTCCCAAAGAACTTCAATGCTTAGCTCACAAAATGACTGGCAAGTCTGTGGAAGAAAAAAAAAAAAAAAAAAAATATCCATCAACAGCTACTGAGCACCAAATAACTTCCCATAATTTATGAAATATGCAAGTTGTCATGTGCTGGAAGCCATCAAAGTATTCTGCAGATGTATTATAACCTGACTGTGCTATTCTCAGAGGCCTTCCTAAACACCTGCGGCAGCCCCCACCAAGGACAGGAATGGATAGCTCTACGCTTAGTACAGTCAAAATCAGGTTACTCAGGTAAGAATGACCTAATTGTGATCCTTATTACGCATTCTTTTTTTCCAACAGCTGTGGTAATTTAATCTCTTTTTAAACTATGGCAAGGTTAGAGCAGAATTTGTACTGAAAAGAACACAGTGTTTCTACAACTGGAATACTGAAGAACTGGAAACTGGAATTAGAAGGGACTTGCATGGTCATAAAAACTACACCCAAAATCACCATGAGATGCCAGGCAACACTGTCCTGTGCAGGACTCTTGAAAAGATAAAGAAATCTTACTGAACAAAATTAATTGTAACCCTGCAGAAACTACGGTTTATTTACTGCACTGTTTTCTCAGCAGAGTCCACAAATGAGGTTTGCTGCCCAGCAGTTCCTGTTTATTTAGGGTGAATTGGTTCAACTACCTATCAACTTCTTTTACATGGATGAGGACTGCAGCATCTTACTTGGATACACATTCTGGACATGCCTGTAATTAAACGTAACAGTTCAATGAAGCAAAATGCATCCAGCTTGGGGCATGGAGGGGATCTCAGCCCTTTAACTGTATGGGCTGCAGGACATTAAAAAAACTAATTAAAGATTTACCTAATTAAGCTTTTGATCTGCCCTTGCCTCCTGCCTCATTCCTGCCTCTTTGGGCACTCCCTGTCCATATGTTCTAGCCTTGTAGCAGAGGTCTGAGAAGCCGCTACATCCCAGGGAATCAGGGATCTGAAACCCACACCCCTGTGGTCTGCCACGGCCCCACGCACAGCCAGACCTGGGGCTTGCCAACACCACTACCTGACCATATTCCATGTGTTTAAAGCATCCACTGGCAGCTGCAGCACAACTATAGCTTACGTCCAAGCTAGCAGAAGCACAGGGCTTGCTACAAAAGGCCGCCAGCTTGTCTTCTCTTTTCTTGTCTTCTGCACATACTGCTCCGTTCTGTATTTTTTCATCATTGCTGTTACACCACCCCCACCAGAATCCACCCTTTAAATTCTCTGCTGTTTATTCCCAATCTGCCCTTGCATATTTTCAGTTGTTCTCCAGTCTTTGTGAATCCCTTTAGCATTCCCCATTAAATGCAATATTTGCATTTGGTTATGCAAGGCAAAGCAATACCATATCTCAAACAATTTTACACAAATACACTTCTCCTTTTGGCTGTCCTTTGTAGCTTCTGTTCAGACAGTGTACACATTTTGTTCGATTCTGCTTAAAATGCTGCAAGGTCAGGTCTAGGAATAGCCATTTTAGACTCCAGAAAGCAAACTGAAAGGGAATAAAACATTTCAGTAGGAAATAAGATAGCTTTGTAACTGTCACCTGTCAGAAAATACAAATGAATAAGAACAGAGCCTAAAAATAGGCATAGAGGTCAACCACCAAGGAATTTTTTATGAAATGGTTATCTTTTGCCTTCTAGCAGATGTCATGAACAGAAGACATTTCCCTCACCCATTCCATCATTCCACCACATGTATTTTCTTACTTTCATCTAGACTCAAGATGTACTAATAGAAAAACCCATGCTGCTTCTTCAAAAAGAAGTTTGTCCAGTCATTTTGGTCATTAATCCTTCATAAACAGAGAATTCAGAGGCCTCACATTTTTCTCCCCTACTCAACTGTTTAACATCATCTCTTCAACCACCAGATTTGTTGTCACACAGCTCTGTGGGTACTTGATAATATAATACAGATGTCAAGCGAGAAATAGTCCACTGTTTCTTGAGGTTTTTGGTAGTTGTTGGGTTTATTTATTTGTTTGGTTGTTCTCCCCCCCCCCCCCCCCCCCCCCCCCCAAATGAGGGGACAACACACTTCAGGCTCCATTTAAGCACCAAAAAATACCAAAAATGTTTGCAACAGTGGGAGTTTAAAACATCAACAAAATACAAAAGAATTTAATCTCTCTCTGGCACATGGAGCAACTCTTCCTATTTAAACTGCTTGAGCTGTATCTGCACTGAGAGATACTGCAAGAAACTTGGGTAGCCCTGGCTGGATGCAAGAGGCAGCCGAGAACTGGACTGACTGCGCCACAGCACTGTCCTTCAGGTGCTGCACCCTTTGCTTATGTTACATTTGCACACCTGAGCAGTACTTTAGCCTTTTCACTTGATTTCCCTGCTCAAGATAAAGATTGAGAGGAAAGGCTGCTGGTTCCTCTTTCTTTCAGATGCTCAACCAGGATTACTCAGCAGCCCATCTCTGACCAGTCAGAACAGCATGAACAGCACAACTTTTAAAATCATAACGCATCAAAAATGCATGACATTTTTAACACAGAGATGCTTTTAGATAGCATCCTAAAAGGAGAAGACACATAATAAAAGGATGAAAGAACAAAGACTGATTAACTCCTCTTCAAAAGAAAACAGAGGAAAACAAGAATCCCGTATTAACGCTGATTTTTACGCACTGATTTTCAGTCTCATTTTCATGCCATTCTCTGATTAGTAACAATCAGGCATAATATTTCAAACACACAGGTATATTTATTTAGCTTCTCTGCTTTAGAGTTTTACTTAAATAAGAAACTAGCCTCAAGCAAGTACCTCACAAGAAATACTTTCTAATAGATGCTCAGCCCTATATCTTAGCTCGCAAAATTAAGTACGTGTCGCAACAGATTAACCGTCATACAGAAAAGAAATACATACACAGTGGCACTGTGAAGACAAATGACTAAGCAAATTCGATGCCTAGATAACTCCTTATTTTTAATTCCATTATTTAGTTGGTTCGGTACCTTTATTTAAATGGCAAATACCAGGTTCTAAAAACTATCTGCAAATAACAAATGAGAACATTTTGCATAAAATCTATCTTCTTCAACAAAGCCAAAGGCAGAAGATACAGAAGGGATATGCAGTAAAGAAAAATGCCATAAGTGTTTATAGAATATGGAATAAAAATAGACAACTACTACTACAGATTACTTAAAAGCATCTTTGTATAAGATCCAAGCACTTAACAACAGACCTGAACTTTTACCATTGTCCTTTCCCATTGTATATAACAAGCAGCAGAAATTACAGCATGGCAGAGGTAACAAAACATTTTCTGCCTTAACCCCAGGAGCTAAATGGACCTGAGCTGTCACACAACTGCGTGTTTGAGAACGGCATTTTTCATTCACTACTTTCCGTGTGCTACAGTATTGTGTGATAATCACATCTTGTACCATTCTTGATGGATTTGTAGGCCACAGCTGAATTAGACTGTTTGTTGCAACTGGAACAGTGGAAGATCATGTTCAGTGAAGCTAGGGACTTACTATGTAACATTTTTGCAGTCATAATTGCATCAAAGCTGGGTAACATTAAGAACTAAAGCCATTAAATAGAGCTTCGAAGGCTCTAGATGTCCTGTTATTGCTTTGCTTAGTTTTTCAAACCAAGCTCTTAAAAAAATTCAGTGTTCAGCAACATCTGAAGATAGGACATGTTTGTACAAAGAAACAGAATTCTTTGACTGATTATTTTATTCAGTTTCAAAACCAGCCTAAGATGACCTACATCATAAAGCAGAGTACTTCTGGGATCATAAGACAGACACGACATCCCCCTGATCTTTATGAATCTTTGATTCTTTCCTCCAAATCTGTACCCCAAATAATGCATTTCTGTCTTTTAAGCAAAGCAGAGTCACTGATTCATCTTCTATCAATCAGGTTTCATGACCTTCTCTTCTGAATTTCTTGTAAATTTGAAGCGGCCAGAGGATGCTGCCTCTGGAAGTCTCATTGATTCTATCCTGAGAAATGCAGCTGAAGTGAAAGACAAGCTGGAGGAGTCCATACTGCTCCTGCATGGACTTAACCAGCATTGTATGTTATCAAGGAAATATATGCTCCTAGATTTCCCTTCCTTTATATCTTTAATATGATTGGCATGAGTATTGTGGTGGATTCTGAAAATAAGTTCCAAGTTGAGGTCAAAAGTAATCCCAAAAGAATATGATTTTTTTTATTGCCCACTGTAAAACTCAGTCTAATGAAACAGAAATCAATATTGAAATACAACAAAATTACTCCAGCTAGCAACATACGACTAGCTGGATCTTTGCTTATTTGCCTGTGTAGAGCTGTTTCTACGTTTAAAAGAATATAGAGACGGAACTGGTAAGGGCTTTTTTCTTTTGTGTTCTGGTGAACTAGTGAAATTACTCAAGGTTAATGCAATTAGATGATGGATAAAGTTCTTGATGGATGAGACGGCAATGACACTGAAAAATGTGGTGCTTGTCCTGCTAAGAGATATTTCTGCATCCAATGCAATTAAGGGAGGTAGATGTGAATATGGCAGCAGCTGCAGGAAGCATAAGAAATGGCTTCATACATTTGTAAGCCACTACAAAAGACATTTGAATTGAGACAAATACTGGCAAAGAGATCATATTTCTAGTTATGATGATGTTGTGGTTTAATCCCAGCCAGTAACTTAGAATCACAGAGCCATTTGCTCACTCTCCTCCCTTTCCCACCCCAGGTGGGATGGAGATGAGAATCAAAAGAATGTAAAACCCATGGGTTGATATAAGAACAGTTTAATAATTGAAATAAAATATAATACGAATAACAACAGGAAAACAAGAGAGAAATAAAACCCAAGAACCCCAAGTGATGCACAATACAATTGCTCACCACCTGCCAACTGATACCCAGTTCGATCCGATGGGCAATCTGCCCCTGCAGGTAACTCCCCCCAGTTTATATACAGTGCATGACGTGCTGTGGTATGGAATACCTCTTCAGCTAGTTTGGGTCACGGGTCCTGTCTCTGCTTCCTCCTGGGTTGTTGTGCCCCTGCTCACTGGCAGAGCATGAGACTGAAAAGTCCTTGATCAGGGTAAACATTACTTAGCAACAACTAGAACACTGGTGTGTTATCAGTGTGATTTTCATACCAAATCCAATACACAGAACTGGACCAGCTATTAAGAAAGAAAAATTAACTCCCAGGCAAAACCAGGACAGATGAAGATGTTCAACTCAAGGGACTGCATTCATAGACAATGTCAGAGCTACGAAATCAAGAAATGTTCCTGGGGTGGGGTTTTCCTGTGAGTATTTTCCCTGTTGAAAGGAACTGAGAGCCAGTGCAGTCTGAGGGACCAGCGCATACTGTGTAATGAATCTACTTGCAGCCTGGAACATGACTCCCAAGATGCTGTGGGCACAGCTTTTTAAGAACTTTTAAAGACAATATGAAGGTAAAAGATGCCTTTTGGCTTGAATTTATTACATGAGCTCTAAGTCAAATAAGCATCTGTAAACATAATCTTTTACTTACTCTCCCTCAAAAAACCTACAAACAACTGGAGTAATATTTACAAACATCAGGAGCAATATTAGGAACAAAGTTATGTTCCAAAAGAAACTGCAGAACACTGCTGCTCGCAGCTCTATTGCTGGCTTCCTACATAAGTGTGAATTTTCCTAGAACCAGACCAGACACAGAAACAAAACAGAAGCTGAGAGGTTGTTTTGATCTGTATTTGCTAATCTTTCATTTACAAATATCAGAACAAGAAAAGTATTGGTAAATGTACCAACTCAGTATGGCACATTCACACCAGTTTCTTCCCACGTGAATTCTCCAATGCCTAATATTATTGCGCTCAAACTGAGGCTTTGTATTTGACTCTTCCTCTTCCAAAGCCTGCAGCATCACAATCACCATAAACCCGTCTCTCTGCCAAACCTGGCTTAAGCTGGACAACTGATTCTGAAGTTATCACCTGAACCTCACTGCCTGTATTCAGGGATGGTGTGACTGCAAATGTTTCATTTCCCCAGGGAAGATGAATAGAAATGAGGTCATTAACGTTTTTGATACAAAAAAAAAATGCCAGCTTTTCAGAAAACCTCTGAAACCCAGAGGGAAACCCATGGTTTTTTCTCATGCAAATAGCATTGGCAAACCCACAGTACTACATATTTTCTGCTCAGAAACCTTTATCAGTAGCTTCACAAAATAATGGACTAAGATTCCTATCCTACCACAGTTGCAAACTACACATGTTCACTGTTTGTTTTTCTTTCCATGTCCTTTAATAATGTATGCAGATCCATTAAAATGCATGGCAGCTTTCCATCATAACAATAATAGTCACTTTCTTCAGCTAATATCAAGCATCCCTGGAAATTAATCAGGTGATACAATTTTTCTGACCATAACTGAAACTCTTCTTTCCTAAATTACAAAGCAGTTATGCCTAATTCATGGTTTTTCGCTTAGTGTTCTTATCACAGACCACAGGCACGACAGGTCTCCAGTTTAATACAATGAAAACTTATGATAGAAACTACATATTTAAACCTGGAAACATTCTCTATGTTGACTAAGCAAATACATCTTGCTAGATCAAAGAAAAAAGAAAAGAAAAAGGACATTTCAGGTAAACAGAGGTTGCCTGTTTTTTACTGTAATGGTATAAGGAGAACTACCAAAGAGGATTTCTATGGCATCAACTCCAGTAAGCTAAATGTAATTACTCTTTAAATATGGACAGCTCAGAATTAAAAAAATCACATGTTCTTATTTATCTGCTCAAATTTGTCACCATGTCACCATTATAAGTAATTCAGCAAATGCACATAGTATTGTTTTCAAGTATACCACGGCATTTTAACAAGCAGATCTCATTTCAGAACATATGAATTCCCTAATTCCATTTTGAAGTGTATTGATGGTCTTAATGTTTATTCTTAAAGGAAAAATAAATATTTATCATATTTACTGGGGAAATTTGTAGTTATAGCTATTAGGAGGACTTTTCCAAAGTACAACTATCATTCTGGGCCTCATCCAAGAAGGCTTCCAACTTAACAAATGATCATAACATTACTATAGGACAAAATAGAATGCATGCATCAGATTTAAATCCACACAGGTAAGACTGCCACAGGGGTTTCCATGGGGAGGTACTAACCTTCAAAGCAGATTCTCTTCCCTTGATAGGCTAAATATAGGTCTATTTAAACTGACCATTTTAACAAACGTTAAGAAAAAAATCATTTAACACAGTGATAGGACAAAGACATGCAACTAATAAAAGCACTAAACACAAATATTCACATTATTGCTTTGACTCAAACAGGAGAGTAAGCCAGGTTTGTTAGCTTCACTATAAAGTTCATGGAAGTGACAACTATTTCATGCAGATGTCTGAGCTGCTGTGTACTGAGAACTCAATTTGATAACTTAAAACTTCTTACTGAAGAAAGAAGTACATTGAAAATCCTGCCCACATGCTAATCAGCACTGCGAGCCAGAACTTCTCAGCAAAAAGCCATGAATATTACTGCTGCTGATCCCTTCCCGTATTTTATCTGGCTTTGGAGAGCCCTATAAAGATATATAGCAGCAACCTTTTCAATCTGCGAGACACCATTTATCACCCATTCAGATGAGTTCCGACACTTGAAGAGACCACAAGGTGTTTTATAACTGCTACCATGTACAAAAGAAAAAAGAGAAGGACATCAAGTTGACTTATAATGCACTAGGATGTTCTGGGGGCAGGTTTTTCCTCTGCGCTATTGGCCCTGAAAGCCTTGGTGCAAGCTGTTTCCCTGGCACTGCTACCGAGTGCAAGAAAGATGATGATTTTTTTCAGCTGTGAAAAGCTTCCAAAGTTATTCCTGAGAAATGACAATGGCCTTTTGAGATTCAGGGGATATTATACCTTCTCTATCAGATACCCTGTTCCCAAATTATTCCGTTTCAGTATTCCTGATAACACATGGCTAAGGATGATTTGCCAGCTAAACAGGTGAATCCCTTAAAAATGGGTGAAATTTAGGATCTTGACTTCTGCCAGTAGGGTAACATGATGCAGTATGGAGGAATTACTAGAGAGGATTAACATGAGCACCAATTCACTGAAGCATACTTGTAAATGAAATTACGATTCCCAGATGGTTTCCCTAAGAGCTATAGTTTTGTTTCTGACACAGACATGTCTGTAACGACTATCTTCAGTTAACATCCTCCCAAGATCAGCTTCTACTAAACAGGCTTCATATTCCATCTAGGCTTCCTAGTATAAAAAACAGGTCTGGTTTTAATCACAAATCAGGATATTGACTAAAAGAACATATAGTTATATTTCTGTCTCTGGAAGGAATGGTGATAACAGAACACATTTCCATATTCTATTTTTATAAATGCTGATTTGATAGCATTTCTGTCAACTGAAGAGACTTTTACCTAATCAGAAATACTCTTTTCAGATCAAATGTGAGGTGTCCCTGCACATGGCAAAGGGGCTGGAACTAGCAGACCTTAAGGTCCTTTCAAACCCTAACTGTTCTATGATTCTAGGTTTCTATATTGGGCAAAGAAAAGCTAATGCCCTAAATATCACCCGTGGACAGTGAGTGGGGATTTAACAAGAGCACCTCCTTTGAAGGTATTCATATATCGAATCCTGATTTGCTTTTCATGGCTTTGTTTAAAGATGCTACATTATTACGATCCAACATCCATGCTGCATGGCTTCTACGCCACTGGCATCTTTGTAGCAAGATTCTTGTACAGCTCCACAAGTTTCCCCACTGAACAACGCCTGTTTCCCTCATTTTGTCTGAAGCTATAGCCAGCTGTTTATTCCCAGACTGAAAGTTCCTGGCTAATTGCAAGGACCAACTCCAGAAAGGATGGGTTAAGAGCCATACAACTTGCTCTAAGGTCTGGAATTACACCAGAAACCACTTGCAAAGTGATACTCTCTGCTGATTTGCTTTGGAGACTGCTTCACACTTGACACTCACCACATATTCCCTTATGAGGACTCTTAACAGAAAGATACAAAAAAGGCTCCCAAACAACTGTGATTGCAAGCTCAGGAGCGACACATCCCTACTAGAAGGGAGTGCTGCAGGAGGGCCAGGAGACCTCCTTGGATGGATAAGGAGCTGATGAGGAAAATTTGAAGGAAAAAAGAGGCTATAAAAGTTGGAAGCAAGGACAGGCAGCCTGGGAAGAATGCAGGGATGTTGTCTGGGAAGCTAGGGACCAGGTTAGGAAAGCTAAGGCCCACTTAGAATTAAACTTGGCTAGGGATGTTAAGGATAACAGCAAGGGATTCTATAAGTACATCGCAAATAAGAGACAGGCTAGGGACAACATGGGCCCTCTCCAGAAGCTATCGGGAGAACTGGCTACCCTGGATTTGGAGAAGGCTGAGGTTCTTCACGACTTCTTTGCCTCAGTCTTCACCAGAAAATGCTCTGACCACACCACCCAAGTCTTGGAAGGCAGACGCAGGGACAGTGAGAATGAAGACCCTGGGTCCACTGTAGGAGAGGATCTGGTTTGAGAGCACCTTAGGAACCTGAACGCACACAAGTCCATGGGACCTGATGAAATCCATCCACGGGTCCTGAAGGAGCTGGCAAAGTAAGTTGCTAAGCCACTATCCATCATATTTCAAAAATCATGGCAGTCAGGTGAAGTTCCCGATGACTGGAAAAAGGGAAATATAGCCCAAATTTTCAAGAAGGGGAAAATGGATGACTCAGGGAACTACAGACCAGTCAGCCTCACCTCTGTGCCTGGCAAAATGTTGGAGCAAATTCTCCTGGAAGGCATGCTGAGGCACATGAAAAACAACAAGGTGCTTGGTGACAGCCAGCATGGCTTCACTAAGGGGAAATCCTGCCTGACCAATTTGGTGGCCTTCTAGGATGGGGCTATGGAACTGATGGACAGGGGTAGAGCAGTTGGTGTCATCTTCCTGGACATGGGTAAAGCATCCGACACTCTCCCACACGACATCCTTGTCTCTAAGTTGGAGAGACATCAATTTGATAGGTGGACCACTCAGTGGATAAAGAACTGGCTGGATGGCCACATGCAAGGAGTTGTGCTCAATGGCTCAATGTCCAGCTGGAGACCAGTAACAAGTGGTGTCCCTCAGGGATTTGTGTTGGGAGCGGTCTTGTTCTACATCTTTGTCAGTGACGTGGACAGTGGGATTGAGTGTGCCCTCCGCAAGCCTGCCAGTGAGACCAAGCTGTGTGGTTCGGTTGATATGTTGGAGACAAGGAATCCAGAGGGACCTTGACATGCTTGTGAGGTGGGCTGATGCCAACCTTATGAAGTTTAACCATGACAAGTACAAGGTCCTACAGCTGGGTGGGAGCAATCCCACGCACAGCTACAGGTTGGGCAGAGAAGAGATTCAGAGCAGCCCTGTGAAGAAGGACTTGGGGGCGTTGGTCAATGAAAAGCTTAACACGAGCTGGCAGTGTGCACTCTCAGCCTAGAAAGCCAACTGTATCCTGGGCTGCATCAAAAGGAGCGTGACCAGCAGGTCGAGGGAGGTAATCCTGCCCCTCTACTCTGCCCTCGTGAGACCTCACTTGGAGCACTATGTGCAGTTCTGGTGTCCTCGACATCAAAAGGACATGGAACTGTTGGAACAAGTCCAGAGGAGGGCCACGAGGATGATCTGGGGACTGGAGCACCTCCCGTATGAAGAGAGAAAGTTGGGGCTGTTCAGCCTGGAGAAGAGAAGGCTGCATGGAGACCTCATAGTAGCCTTCCAATATCTCAAGGGGGGATATAGGGATGCTGGGGAGGGACTTTTCATGAGGGACTGTAGGGACAGGACAAGGGGTAACGGGTTCAAACTTAAACAGGGGAAGTTTAGATTGGATATGAGGAAGAAATTTTTTACTGTAAGGGTGGTGAGGCACTGGAATGGGTTGCCCAGGGAACCTGTGAATGCTCCATCGCTGGTGGTGTTCAAGGCCAGGTTGGACAGAGCCTTGGGTGGCATTGTTTAGTGGGAGGTGTCCCTGCCCATGGCGGGGGGGGGTTGGAACTAGATGATCTTAAGGTCCTTTCCAGCCCTAACTATTCTATGATTCTATGATTCTGGTTATCCTCGACTGCTCTGCAAATTTTCTCCTCTGGCACTAAGATCTGGCCAGAACATTTAATTTCCATGCCTACAGATCACTTTCAAAGATAAACCTCTGCAATGGAAGAGGGGACGTGGACGACTATGCACAACATGCGGACACAACTGAAACTCGCTCATACTCAAGTGTTTCAGGTTTTTTTTTTAAAAGGAGTAGAAATCATAAATTGAGCACCAGTGCTGGATCACTTAGCAAAGCAAGGGCTTAATGTTACATGACATTTCTGGGCTGCGTCAACAGGAGTGTGGCCAGCAGGCTGAAGGAGGTGATTCTCCCCCTCTATTCTTATGAGACCCCAATTAGAGTACTGCTTTCAGCTCTGGGGCCACCAACACAATAGGGATGTGGACCTGCTGGAGAGGGTACAGAGGAGGCCACAGAGATGATCAGAGGGCTGAAGCAATTCTCCTATCGAGGCAGGCTGAGAGCTGGGGCTCTTCAGCCTGGAGAAAAGACTCCAGGGAAACCTTAGAGAGGCTTCCAGTACATAAATGGTTCTTCAAAAAATCTGGGAAAAGACTTTTTGCAAGGGTACGTAGTGCCAAGACAAGCGGAATCGCTTTAAACTGAAACAGGGTAGGTTTACCTTAGACATAAGGAAAAATTTCTTCACTAGGAGTGCAGCAAGACACTGGCACAGGTTGACCAGAGAAGCTGTGGACGCCTCACCCCTGGAAATATTCTATGATTCTACGATTTCAGGGTTTTACCTACATCGCGTTTAAGCCAGCGTCAAAAGTTTGGGTTTGAGATTAATGTACAGGTATGGAAGCTGAAGTTACATCGCTGATTTGCAGTCTGGGAAGGGTTAATATGAAAAAGAACAAACATTTCCAAGTTAAAAACAAGGAAGAAACCCTTTTCAGACAGATGGGTATATCATGAGTACATATACTAGGTTTGATAAATTCAGTAGCCTCATAAAATATAGGGAAGACTGTGTATGTCTGGGACACGGAACAGACAGAAGTGTAGGCTAGTAAATACACTGCAAGCAAGAGGCCACTTCTCCTGCATCAGAATGTCTCCCTTTAGTCATAGGAAGAGAACAGCAGGAATAGGAACTTGCAATCTGCACAGCAGCAGCTGTGCTACTGATACAGATATACAGGCATAGAAACTTACAGTGGTGTTGGTAATCTGTGGAAACATCCAGATATTATTTTAATTTCCATGAGTAGCAAGAATGTCTTCTTCCTTCAGTTCCAGCTTCCCAAGCAACATGAACAAGAGACGTGGCTATGGCTTTTCTGGGGCAGCTATACATTCACAGTACTTGAAATTCTGCCCAGAGCAATAACTACTTATACATAAAATGTAGCCATTTAATCTCCTAATTCAGACAGGTGGCTTTTCTCCCTGAAAAAGGAAAAGAAAAAAAGCCATCCCAAACCACAAAAAACCTCAAAACCAAACATCTTTGGTCCCAATCATTGATTGGGAGGGCAGAAGCAGAACTGAAAGCCAAAAGTTTATCCCTCCCTACCGAGTTAAAAAAGTAAGAAAAAACAGTGCCAAGAGATATCTTTTAGACCACATGATTGTTTATATACTTTGGGGAATCAGTGATTCTCTTGTAAAAAGACATTTTCAGGCGTCTACAGATGTCTCGACTTTCCAACAAAAATGACTTCATATTCATCTGAACTACCTTTGGATACACCTGAAGGTCAGGCAATAGTTCAAAATGAAGAGCCAAAACCTCTGATCATCATTGCCCCTGAGGAATGAGATATCACGACAGATCTCCTGATAAGCCTGGCATGGAGATGAAAGGCAGCACTAAACTCTGTGACTGCATGCTCAAAGCTAGAGTAGAGGAAGTTGAATTTTTCAACCAGTTGAATAACTACCAAGAGAGCTATCACGATATATGGGTCGCTTCACCACCCCACTGGCTTAGGGAAAGGAAGCAGGGAACCTTGCACACCTGGGCCAAAAGCTACAATATTGTGCGCTTCCTCTCCTAGCCAAAGCAACTGCATGTGGTATGAAAAGCTACTTGGCCACACAAGTTGTGATTGATGTAGGTATCTTTGCTTTTTCTTCTGGCTTTCTCCCCCATTTAAAACCAGTGCTGGCAGCGTCAAGTGAGAAAGACTTGTCAGAAAGCAAGAGCCAGACTTGGATGACTAATCTTAATTATTAGTCAGAAGTGTTAAATAAGAAGCTTTTGGATCTGATATATTGGGTGTTTATAAAACATGGAGAGAGCCTTCTACAACACTTTCCTAATTGTAGTGATTGATGGCTCTGATGCATTTTTTGCTTTGCTGCCACTGCATCAATCCAACCACAAAGTATGTCAAATTGTTTCTTTCAATCAGACCAAACTTTATGCACCAAAGTGCAACACGTGTTACTTCAGAATGCAGGTTTTATACAAACGTTAAGCAAAATACACACTCTGTGCATCAAGCTGTGCTGAAAGGAACCAATGCAGTTCTATTACAGTTAACTACCTTTCCAATGGTCCTCAGGCCAAAAGGTCCCTTGCTTTTACTTTACTCGAACAGTCTCTAAGCTTCCACAAAAGCTATATTATTCACCTTTCATGAACTCAAATATCACAGGAAACAATGCCTGCTTCACTGTGAGATGATTTGATAGAAAATTTTGTTAACTTACTCAGAATTGGGAATATAATTTTGCCTGTTGTACACCTCTATGCTGAATATCACAAGAATGTAACATAAAAAGCGTTCTGGCTCAGTACAGTCAGTTTCTACAGAGATCTGCCTAGCCCAAGATCCTGCTTCCAACAGGCTCTAAAAAAGGATATAAAAATAATGGTGTGAAAATAGCATAACACTGCACTTGTCTAGCATAGTCTGTATTTCAAAACAGTTTGTAGCTGAGGGAATTCCTGACCCACAGCTCACATCCCTTTTAACCCTTGCAAACTGATACCCACAGCATCCTGCGATAAGAGTGCTCTCTCTTGGCAAATATGCACTATGAACAGCAACTTCAACCCAAAAACAAACAAAAAAAACCCACCCCAAACCTAAGTCTGCCACCAGCTAGTATGCGGAGTCAATGCACAAAACACTTATATCAGGCTTTCTGGAGCACCATAAATGCTTTGTCATTGTTTTCCTCATTGGTCCTCACCTTTGTAAGATGAAAAACAGGAACAGCACATTACTACCTAGTACACTTATTTTAACATTTTAAATTTTTAAAGACGTCTTGTACATAGCACATTTCCAGAGCCAAAACACAAATAAGCAAGAGTAGTGGTGGAATTTTAACTACTAAATAATAAAAAGAAAATTAGAATAACAAATTACATTACCCAAGCTTGGAACAAGTAACTTCTCTTTTTCCCCCGAGAACTGGTCACAACAATGAAGGCTGACAAACTGCAGTGACAAAATATCAGAAGAGAGTTGTATACACAAATTAAGATCCAACCACTGCTGGAAATGCTCATCTTAATATCAATGCCAAAGACTGGAGGTGTAAGAGTCGATCATCCTTCTCAGAATACACAAGTCCTCTGGGAAAAATCACTGCCCATAGCTCCCACATTGACCATGTTACGCAGCTTTGGCATGGGTCTGCTTTAGGCAAGACCAAACGATCTCTGTCCTGAGGGCTGACAGGTATTCTGCAGGAGCACAAAAAACCCTGAACAAAATGCAAACTAGGCAGAGCAAGCAGATAACTGTCACCTTCCCCTCACCCCACTATCCAATCTGCATGGGGTTTTTATCATTTGATATTGTTTCCTTTAAGCAGAGGGGAAATACCTGATTTATCTCTAAACCCAAGACCAAAGGCATTCACAGCTAGGACAGCCCCCAGCTGTTGGTAGTCAGAGCTACCAATACAAAGGACTGCACACAACCAAATCTCTGATCAATCATCATTCTGTAATTAGAACATTTTAGCCAAACAATGCAGTTCTTGAACTCTACCTTCTGTAGGGTTCAAAAGGAAATCACGCCCATCAGTTCAATGTGCCAACAAGGAGACAAGGAGGAATAAATCAATAGCCAAACTTTACAATCACACAGTTTAGGGCCAGAATACATTAGAGTAAGATGGGGTAAGGGAATAAATAGGTGAAAGAGGACACACTGTAGAGTGACGCCTGGAATAAGTTGGAGAACGCTGAAGGGAGCTGCAGATCTCTCCTGTTAAGAGAAAGATTTCATTAAGGGAATAACAATATCATAGGGGACTGGAGCACCTCCCATATGAAGATAGGCTGAGAAAGTTGGGGCTGTTCAGCCTGGAGAAGAGAAGGCTGCGTGGAGACCTCAGAGCAGCCTTCCAATATCTCAAGGGGGGCTATAGGAATGCTGGGGAGGGACTTTTCATGAAGGACTGTAGGGACAGGACAAGGGGTAACGGGTTCAAACTTAAACAGGGGAAATTTAGACTGGATATGAGGAAGAAGTTCTTTACTGTAAGGGTGATGAGGCATTGGAATGGGCTGCCCAGGGAACCTGTGAATGCTCCATCGCTGGCGGTGTTCAAGGCTGGGCTGGACAGAGCCTTGGGTGGCATGGTTTAGTGGGAGGTGTCCCTGCCCATGGCAGGGGGGTTGGAACTAGATGATCTTAAGGTCCTTTCCAGCCCTAACGATTCTATGATTCTATGATATTGTTATTCTCTTAATGAAATCCTTGGAACTCAAACTAGTGATGAAGTATATTTGGAATACACTTAGAACTAGAAAGGTCAGTTTCAATATCTGCTGTTGGCATTACTATATAGGAACAATCAGATACATAATTTATTATTATTTTAATCTATTTATTTTCACTATTTTTGCTTTACATTTTGTACAGTAATGTAGTTTATGGATTGGGTTTTTTTGTTAAGATAACCTGAGAAACATAAAGCAGACCTCCATTAAGTGCACTGGGATGCCTCTGCTCTTCAGAGCACAGATTTTACCTCACAGGTCAAATTCTCCCAGCCAGTTTCTGCCTTGTAGTCCAGCAAGGCCAGTCAACTCTGTCCTAAATGAGGATTTTAGACACTATTCATCTGTTTTCCTGTTGCTCAGGAAGAAGCACAAAGTGTGTCTGGTGTCGTGTTTCATGCAATTAATGCCTGACAAGATATCATTCTACTTAAGAACAGCAATATTAAGAAAGAGACTAACCAGGGCTTTTCATAACACAAGCTATGAGTCTATGAGATTAATAATAGAGTTCACTAAAGCAAGACACAATGTTTCCAATTTTAGGAGACACTATAGAGCTCATAATAGTAACAGGTACTAATTTAAAATGGTTGGATTATGCGTTTAGTCACCTGTTGTTTTAGTGTTTCTGTGTTTAAAAATCAGTGATGTATACAGACTAAAATGATGCTATTAAGACAAATACACAGTTTAAGAAGCTAGCAGAAATTATCAAAAGGTTCCAATTAAACCTTTTGAAATAAACATTCACACCTGAAAAGGCACCATAATACATTCTTCAACTTATGTTGCAAGTTGAAGTGAATAGACTTAGCACTCAGCTCTTCTATGAGAATACACATGAACCACTTTTATCCAAACTTAGCACAGCTGGAATCCAGCTGTGTGTTCTGTTACTTTAGAAAATCTCCAGTCCACCTACAGCACAGGCATTGCCAGAACTACTGAAGGGACTACAGACATGTATCTACACAAGACGGCTCATGGAGACGTCTTCTAAAGCCTGCTCTTCTCTGAAATGTTACTCTACAACATTATGAGAGTCTATAGATGCTTCAGAGAAAAGAGACAGCTACGAGACTGTGCTTATTTGGAAGGCAGTGAGCACGTTTACTGTCAATAATTTCCATAATGGGTAAAATGATGTTGTACAGAGTTGACCTCAGCTCCTAAAACTTGTCTTAAGCTTTTGTGGTGCACAGTTTGCAAGCCTTGAGACAGCTGATGGCTCGGGTTTTTCTGGCGTTAATACTGCCTGCTATGTTACATTTCTGTTAGCACTGGCAAAAATTAAGATGTAAGTTTTCAAATGTAGTGCTCGAGGACACTCAGGGGCCCTGCAGTCCCTACCAGCCCTTGCAGCTCCCCCAACCCTGCCCAAGCCCAGGACCCCATTCTAGCCCCTGGGGACACCAGTGCCTGCCCTGCAAGGCTTTAGGATGCCATCTCTGGCCCTGCCTGACCACAAGCCCCATCACACAGCTCCAGCATCCCTGACCCCAGTGAACCCCTACAGAAAATGCTGCTGCTTTTCTATATACTACATTTTGATTGTGGCCAAGAAATCCAACATGAAGAACATCATGCTTGAACATATGAGCCCCGAACTGCAAGTCCACAGCTAAACCTGAGACCACCTACCACCTGATTTCTTTCCTCTTTGGTTCCCCCATGGGTGAAAAAGAAATGGCAGTAGCCAAAAGGAGCATGACCTGATCTGCTTCCAAACACTTCTGATTGCCAACAAGCAAGAATACTCCAAACCAACTGCTAAATTGAAGAGTTGTATGTCAGAGGATGTTGTGATTGATTATTTGACCTTTCCTCTGGTCATCTCACCAATAAGAAACCCCCATAACGTCATGATGTAACTGATTATTTTTCATCAATACTTAAAAAAAAAAATACCTTGCAACATGTACTAAAAAGAGCATTCATGAGAGCCCACCAGAAGGCAGAAACTGCCCAAAGTCTAGAAACAGCTGCTCATAAAACAAAGTATTTAAGTGAAGAATGTAGTCAATATCACAGAATAACAAGTGATACTCAGTTCTTTAATCCTAAAGTTATTTTTATAACATTTGAATAAAACATTTTCCAGACTAAAACAATCATTCGCAATATCACCTCCTTCTTTTATACACCATGCAGACAGTTATGGTGGGCACAGCTCCACTATTATTCTGGCAGAGAAGAGTGAGGAAATCTTAAGTCTAAGAAAAGATTAACACACTTAATTTTAGTCTTTACATTTAAAGTAATATTTTTTAAATGAGGTGTTCAAAAGATGTCTCTTTTATCTGCTTTCTTCATTTACATTTTCCTTTTTTAAAACGTACCATTAAGCTCCTGAAGGGGAAAGAAAAAAATGTTAATGCAAGCATGATCACAGAGAGGGAAGGATCTGAACAGGAGTCCTCAAATGCTGCTGAAGAAATATCCCTTCACTGGCAAGGTCATTGCTGTTTCACGTCCGAGACTCTGCTGACTGGGCAGTGCTAAAACCACCCAGTAGCAAGCTGGTCTTCTAAGGAAAACAAACACTAAGAACTACCAGGTCCACTGAGCACATTTTCTCTTTTGATATGTTTGGGATTTTAGCGCAAGTTCTCATAAATGAAGTGTAATGCAGTCTCTTCTCTCTCACACAGATTTAGTTCCATAGAAAACCAATGCTCATGAAAGCTGCGGGATAAGAACCTCGTAGAATAAAGGTATCTAATTATCTAGAAAAGCACAAAAAATTCTATCCTCCTGCATTTAACCCCAGGAAAGCCTCAACCCCTCTTTGCAAGGATCATCTCCCTATGAAAAGAAAATAAATCAGTTTAAGGAAACAGTCTGACCTTGAGCTTTCTGCTAAGCCTCTCCCAGCAATGCTCATTATTGTGAAACCTGACAAATCTTCTCATGGCAGTGTCACCTTGGTGTTAGACAATACACTAAGAGCCAAGTCACAGCCCAGTGGTCATTGCAACCAACATCTCATTCACCAGGGGTCTGGGAACAATTAGTCTAAAATCACTTTGCTCTGAAATAAAAAGAACAACAAAGCATTTTAAAGTTTAGAATGATCTTTTCCTCACCTGCCACATCAGCAAAAATGACTTCTACTGACTGAGAAAAAAAAAACCTGCTTAACAAAAAAGAGCATTCTACAACAAAAGACTACCCAAACCTGAAGTCCAGAAACATTATCAAGTTTTATTCTCTGATAGGAACTGAAACTCAAATGCAGAGCCTTAAAGACACATAATATACTACCATGAAACAGCAAACCTAGGCATTATGACTTTCCATTATTTCACTCGTTAGACCAGAATAGAAATAATTTCAGAAAGCCACACTGAAAACACAAGCACTGACTTCAGCTGCTGCTAACTCAATGCCAAACTTTTAAATCTGCGTATCTATTATAATAACTTAAAAGTGACAGTTTCCAGAACTTCTCACACTCCAAACAAATGCCTGCTATTTAAACGTGCAGCCAGATGCTGTTACCAGAGCTGCTAAGAAACTTTCTCAGGACAGGGGGAGAAGGGAGGCAAAGTTACAGTATTGAGATTTAGATCTGCTGAATCTATAATAGATTTCTACCAGAGCTATAACATAACAAAGCTACAATTCAGATGCACAAACTGACAAAAACTCATACATTACTGCAATATACTTGGTTAGTGTAGCTGCTGGCAAAATGCCTTCAACATAATTAGGGTAAAAATTACTTAAGTTTCCAATTCTGGCTTACATGGCATTATTAAAACAAAGTGCATAAGTCTGCATGGAAGCATACTGAAAGGGAAGTCTGACAACATGGCATGTTTGATATTCTTCGTTACTGAAAAGGAGCAATTAAATTGTTCAGGGGTTTAAGAATGTTTAAGAAAAAAAGGGTCAACCTGAACTTTGCTCAGAAGCAAAGCAGCGCTATTAGATTAGCAACTGATTAAGTTGCACTTTCAGTTCTACCCCTCCTTTAACAGTATTTCACTGAAGACTTTAACCTGGATTTGTGCCAGAGTTTTCACCTTTACAGAGACTTCTCCTCCCCCTGACCCATCCAGGTTTAGAGATCCTATCAAATCATTGAGTCATATGTTAGAAATCACTGTTCACTTCAGTTAAGCCTGGGAGCCATCTACTTTGAAGGAAAGATACTGTCACAAATCACTAATATTCAGTCTGTAAAATACTCACCCTAAAATTCCTCTCAACTCCTCAAGTATAATCTGCAGCAGACGAGCCTTTAGGACTAGTCAATCTATTAACACACCCAAAAAAGAATAAAGAAAAACACAAACCAAAACAGAACAACAAAAAAGCCCCCACTAACACCCCACAACCAAAAAAACAAGCCCCAAAACTTCCACCAAATAAGCAAACGAGTGGAAAGCCATCCCTACACATATGCACAGATTAGAGCAGTGCCTTTACAGTACCACAGCTATACAACACTGCTGCTGCACTAATCTAATACTAACAGAAATTGAACAACAGCTAACGCTTACAACATTCAAACAAAAGCCATACACATACAGCACAGAAAAGCTTCTGGTGCAATATATACTACAAATAAAGTATTCACACAAGGAAAATAAATCCAGTAGTTTTATGTGCATTACCAAAGTCCTAAACGGGAGTTAATCAGTCTGGAAAAACCGTAAGAAGTGGCAGAAAGACAACACAATGTTGTTATTCAGATTTCACACACAGGTGAAAATATATTTAATACTCAAAATTTTAAGCAGCACAGACCTTGGATGGCTGACCAATTTCACAGCTGAGAGCCATCTATGCAGTGATTTGTACTCCTGGAACAGAGTCAAGCTATCTCTGATCATCAATTACCTGGCTAAGGAAAACATTTAGAATACGAATTTAATTTATTTTGTTCCCCTAAGTTTGCCTTGAGTCATTTTAAGCACAATTTCACAGCCTATATACGTTGATATGTACTGATTCCCTCTTGAATCATCATTTTAACAGAAAATAGAGTTTGAAATGGAGCTGCAATGTAGACCATATACAAACTAAACGCGTATGGGGCTGTGAAAGCAAGAGGGCAGAAAACATTTAAATAACCACACTAGCTTAGAGCAACTTCAGTTATACCTTAATAAACACTCAAAAACTTACAGAATGCCATAATTGATAGCTTTCCGTGTGTATGCACTACAAAGTCATTCTCAGCCGTATGACCATGTACGAACTCTTCTGCTGTGACAGATGCACTATTATTATGTATAGTCAGAAAAGCACCATTGAAGATGGGATGGGTGAAAGCACACACCAAGGACGGTAAGTCAGCCACAAACTGGAATGAAAAGGTTGATGACCTGTCTAAAATTAGGAAGTTTAAGGGAACTCCTTAAATCCTGAGCATACTCCATACTCTAATGGGAGAAATTTGAATCTTTCTACCATATACTAAATATAGTCAAGTATATTTAGAAAATGAAAATTAGTGGAACTGAGACAAAGATGAAGACAATTATAAAGTTCCCAACTTTGGAGAAGGGCAGGGAAAGAAATAAAAATAGGATTCAGAATGACCAATGGATCTACCCATGAGAAGGCATCACAGATTTCTACATACAACATTACATCAAACCCCATAGTAAAAGATACAAAACTTCCTGCCTCTGAAAAATTGGACTGTTGGTACAATTTTACCCTAGTATGACCTGTTTTCATCATCTGTCTCTGGGCTCTTAAGGGCATTGGACTATCACTTAAATTTAAAATAGACATTACTGAGCCTAGTACAACATCTACCACTCCTCACTCGACATCATTGAGAACATAACTGGTGGTATACCTTATTTGGATGATCACTGACAACAACAGTAACTCGAAATCTAATGCTTCATTCAATTGAGATTTTGTAAGCCCTAACAATATTATGCTTATTATTCACAATCATTTTATATGGAAAGGTTCAGTACATACAGAAGCAAATAATCCTTGTTCATCATGAGGAATCCCCAATAATGTAATTAATATTTATATTTTATACTAAAAGCTATTTGTTTACCATGGATCTGCAAACATGCCAACATGGTATCTAATTAACATTAATTCTGACAAATTAAACAGCTCATCAAATAATCAGACTCTTACCTATAATTTCCAACATACCACATATTTCTGACATGAAGGCAAGAGGTAACTGTACTACCACACTATGAGTTGATAAAGTGGACTGGTTGTAGTCACGGGGGGCAGTGCAACAGATGCACTTGACCCCTGGATCAAACTAGCAGTAGTTCGGTACAGGTTCCAAAGGACGTAAAGAACTGAGCTGTAGCTAGGCCAAGAACTCCAGGAAACCCACAAAGAAGCAGATGCATACGAGCTTGGAATACCAGTCATGTGATTAACACATGGATAGCAGGTGGTTTTCCCAAGACTCATTTATCAAGGAACAAAGAAATCTGCGTGTACAAGGAGTCTCATGGACACCTTTCCTACCACATGCAATTTGACTGTGAGACAACCTCTTCACCCCATAAATAAGGCACCCTTAGCAAACCTTCTTTGAGCAATCCCTAGGCAGCATAGCTGCATGGCAGCAATCTCCTTGACAGCTGGGACACCTCTCAAGGCTGCTCCTTGAGGAACAGCCACTTTTCTACTAATGACATTGAATTCTACTAATGACATTCTACTAATGACCTGGACTCATATTTGGATGAGTGACTCCCACACCAGTGACTCTCCCCTTGGGCTGGGGACACCTCTCAAGGTTTGAGATTTCTTACCTGAGACAGAGATCCTTCCTTACCCGAGGTAGAGAGACCCCTTATATGCAACAGATCCTCAGTACGTTGCTGATAGCATGTTAAATTAATAGGAATTAAATTCATGTAGTTAATTCCTTTAGGCATAAATCGTTGTCCAAGTCCGAGACAGACTGGACCTAGATGCAGCCTAAGCACCATCAGGCGTTTAGAAAGTAAGGAGACCCACTCTGAGCCTCGTGCCTCAATGGGAGGGTCTCCCTTACCTTTTGTGTCTTTGGTCTCTATGCAAGTCATTCTAAATCTATTCTAACTTGATTTTCCTTTTTATGTTTCATCCATGCAGCAAGTAACAGAGTAATCCTTGCCATCAAACTTTGTTAAGCTGCACTTTTATGAACTCCTATTAAAAATACTTTTGCTCAGGCCTTTGATGGTGATTGGGTGACCCTAAACGACTCACCTGTGACATCTGCAAGACCTTTGCCCATTTTAATGTAAAAGATGGATGGCAATCCTCATTCAATGAGCAGATACTTAAAATCTGGCTTTCTCCGCAGTGTTCAGCACATGACCATATGCTTTAGTTTAGTGCACTCCATTCAAACATGCTCTGCAAACAGAATGATTAATTTGCTTGTGGAATTTTTCTATTGTTCCTTGACATAGTAACTAACAGCATCACAAATACTAGTTTATTTTCACAAGACTCCTTATATGAAAGGACTCAAATTATCTGCACTTTTCAGATGAAGGAATGTTAAGACATAAACAGCTTAAAATAGCACATATATAGGATTTTGGTGCCCAGTTAGCATGGAAAACAACTTATATTTTCCAGAACTCTTCACATTACTGGGGCTTCACATATCCTAGGAATTCAACTTCTCTGTCAGTTTTGAGTGCTCAGCATGCCTGTAACTGAGATCCCACGTTCTCCTTTCTGTGAAAATTCAGATTTAAACAAGTTGATTAACATGGTACAGGAGTTCTGTGGCACAGCTACTGCTATAATCCAACCCTTCAAAGCAGCACTGAACTGCTCCAAACACAAGACAGTCCTTGTTCTTCCTACCTTCCTGCTTGATTCACTTAATACCTTCCAGTTTCTGCATTAAAGGACGTGGGGTTATAAAAAACCACAGCGAATCACAGGAGCCCTGAAACTCATTGTTTTCTATGTAAAAAACCTTTCCCAGTGATTTTGGATTTCCCTGGCTGTTCTTGATCCTTCCATTTCCTTCTCTCCTTATATGCAGGAATGCTTCTGCCTAAATCCCCTCCATCCTATCCACTGATGCATCTGGCAGCATTATAGTATATAAGCACGTGGGCAAACATATCTGTTTGGCATTTCAGGCAGAAGGAGAGGATTAACACTGTACTGCATCTGTTAAAAGTAAGATTATAATGAAGGCTTTATCACAAGTGTACCAACATCCACATGCACATAGGCTCTTCTGCTGACAGGCAAGCACAGCTCAAGCCACCACCAGCACCTTGATGCTGGGCCACTCTGCAGCCAATAAATCCACAATCACTCCCCCACAAGACAACCTGAAACAACCTGGACGTGGCACAACAACCAGCAGCACCATGGGGGGTTTAATCCCTGCTTCAAAGCAGTGGTGGAGTTGGTAATCAACTGGTTGTATAATATGAAACGCATAAGCAACCTGAGGACTTCTGGTCAGATGCCCCCTTTCTCGCTGAACACCCTGACTTGTGTAGCAGTGGGCTTCAACAGACAGCTGGAGGAATAGGAGGGTGATGCTCCTCACCCTGACAAAGCAACCCACAGCCCTGCAGTCTGAAAACTGGTTTGAATCCCTTTAGCTAGGAAGTTTTGATCACACAACTGCTATAAACAATGAAGGACATTAGCCCCTTATGCACATCGGTATCATTTCTAACCCCATCTGCCTTGATGATGTTCAGAGTCCTGCAGCCCACCATGATCTCCTGCAGCTTGTTTTGCATATGGGAATTTAAGTCACTAACTGTAGAGCTGTTTTGTTCCCCCTGAAATCAAATGAAGCCTGTAAGGCCCTCCTAAAATAAAACTGCTGCATTACCTGTGTGTTTCTGCGCAGTACATTCATTTCACCAGTGATGTTTAAAGTCCTTTTGAGTTTTATAGGTAAGATCCCAGTGGCACTAAGAAATAAAATTGGAACTAGAATTAATATTTCAATCTGCCTGCTGACAGAGTGGTCACCTCCTTGACCTTGAACTTTAAATTAAATGCTAGTCACACTAAGTGTCATCAAAAAGGCTACAAGAGTACACTGGAAGGAACCACAGCTTATGATCTGGAGCACGGTTCTTCTCCTCAGGAGGCAGAGTTGGGAGCAAGTTTTGTGTTTCAGGATAATCTGTGGGTGACTGAAGGAATCAAGACCTTTGACATAGTTTTCAATGAAACCAGGGTGTAGCCTTGAAAGGAAGAAAGCTCACCCAACCCAGACCATAATGAGAGAGATTAAATCTCCAGTGGGACAGCCCTCAACAATCTCTGCACGCACACAGACAGAAACATTCTGTGCTTGTCTCTGTCACTGCTTCAAGTCCACTTGAACAACCCAAGCAGCTGAATTTCTTAAATTCCTAATGTGTTTTCCTATGTCAATTTTGTTCTTTATTGCTGTTGGGGTTTTCTCTTAAAAACTTGAATTAATTCTATTGCAGTTCTCCTTTTGATGTGTGTTATTTTTCATGGTGCTGTTCAAATTCCTCCAACATTCGTCTGTATCCTTAGAAGCTAAAGAAGGAAATTTGCTCCTGACATGTAAAACAAAAAACAAAAAGAGCATTCCTCACAGTCATGTTTTATATGAGATTTCAACACTAACATCACTAACGTTAATTGAACACCTGCTTGTACAAGCTGAAGAATTGATCCCTTTAGATTTATAAGCTAAACAAGATAAAGTTATCAAGACAAACTTCAACCCCAGAATAGCCAAATTACACATATCCATCCCTGGCTCTTCTTTCTGAACAATCACAGAGTTTGAGGAATTAAATAAAATTAAATTAAATAAAAGCTTCCAAATACTGTCTCAATTATTTCCTTGTTTGTTTTTTTTTTTTTTTTCAGTGGTAAGAACTCAGAAGCACAATAAAATAATCCGCCCTCCCATCATGTTTTTCTTCAGTTTGATATAAAGGAATGGAATTACCCAACTTCTCTTTTCTCATTTGCTCATTTTCACCACTCAGCTTGCATCCTTCTGTCATCTCTATTTTGCCAACAGTAGATGGCACCAGTAATTTCTATATTCATTATAATACCAAGGGGGTTTGTTGTTGATTTTAATACTCATGGTTATAGTTTTCTGGCTGTATTCTATAGGTTTCCTTAATAAGTCACCATTACAAAATTCATCTTGCAAAAGTCTGTTAACTTATTGTCATGTGCTTCATTCAAGCATCTGCTAATTATTCACATGTTTGGGATAACACTTTCTGAAACTATAGCTTGATGCAATGCCAAAACAGTAATTTTATGCTTTAATTACTTCACTGAAATTGCATTAATTCAATAACTGCAATGTGCATTTCTGCTAGTAATATATATATTTTTTTTCAAAGAAGAAATTATTTTTACCACATAATTTAAAATGTTTCACAACCACCTTAACTTAGGATATACTGTTAAAAATGCAGGAAGCATTTGTCTATGCAGCAGCTCTGCTGGTGTTTAGGCTAATGCTTTATTTTACCCTTGTACTTATCTAAAGGCTCATACTTTTTTGTGCTATTCAGGTCTAAGCTTAATTGTATAAACACATGAAAATACATATATATATATATACACACACGTCTACACAAGAGAACAGTGACACCAAGAGTTCAGATTTGATTGCCAGATGTAGGATACATTCTTTTGTTTCTTAAACTCAACCCCTACCACTACTACCCCCAAAAATAGCCCAAAACAAATCAACCTTAACATCTCCATTGTGGATCCAATATTTAGCTGAACGCTACAAGTTCCTTCCATATTTTGTGGCGATATGCATATCTTTTCAGTATGTATTTTAGTTGATTACAACTGATCATATCAATTCCACCTTGAATTTCACACTGTTAAAAAACTTTATGATTAATTTAGTGTATGCATGATTAATTTTTCAAATACTTTAATTTTACTGGAAACAAAATTGTAATTTGGATTACTACATACATACACACACATATTCCAACATGAATGCCACACTGACCCCAAGATAATGACCTAAAACGGAAACTGTTAAAAGGACATGATTTTTTGGAATCACCGTGATAAAATATTGCAGTGCATTGAGTAAAAGCATCACTAATCTAAAAGGAAAGACTGTCGCTCATGACCTACACTCTTCATGATTGCTGATTGATTGAGTTCAGAGATCAAATGGCTTCCTGAGTCTCAAGAACACATACAGCAGGCTCTTACAGCGCTCAGATCAATGGGCTTCCTTTCTCTATGATCCACAACATCCGATATGTGCACTAAATTAAATGTTCATCTCCACTCCCACCCTAAACTAATGATCTCCAAGTTCCACTTTCAATGAGAATGACCCAAGTCAGGTCTTCATGGGAAGAATGCTCCACTGCCACAGAGAGAAGAAAAACATGCTGGTGAACAGCCATGTTCACTGATACAAATAAGTATAAATAAGCATAACAGGAAGCCGAGTGCCACAGCTGTGAAGCCCATGAGATTTTAAAAGCTTGCATAGACCAGAAGACATTTTCTCTTTGTTACTGGCCTGTAACTTCTGGGGAAAGGAAGCAGAAGGAAAAAATAAATGAAAATTGATGTTTTATTTTAATCACAAGGAGAGCACAGGGACAGTGTATAACAAGTTACTGGATCTAACTAATGAGTTATCTCTTAACTTGTGCTTCAGCCCACTTCAACATGCTGACCTTAAAGTCAGGAAAATACACTGAATTTGCTTGTGGCTGTAATGTTTATATAACTAAATTAAAAGAAATCCATCCTACCACCAGAAAAACACGGAATTAAACACCAAGTGTTTCACAGTCCATCTAAAAAATAATCAGAGGTATTACTGTGTAGTCTATATCCAACTGGTGCTTCATGTTTTGACTGGGCAAGAAGGATGGTTTGGGTTGACAGTGATCTGCTGTAGCTGGGCTATAGGAACAGGCTAACTCATTCTTCGCTGCACACTGGAGGGTGGCATAGACAGTCCCCTTGCCCCCATCCCTTCCTCTCTGTTCAGATGATGTCTACCTCTAGCCCTGCATTTGGCAGATAACAAAGGTGTTGGTATTTTTACATTCCCCATTTGGAACAAGCTAGAAAGGGGTCCGTTGTTTTGGTTTTAATATAAATGGACTTTCAAGCTAATCAAGCCTCCAGTGTTAAAATCCCTCCTGGGATACTCTGCAAAACAGTATCGTTGGAGATCTTTCTGCTTCCATCTTGTACTCTATTTGTAGTCCAACATTTCAATAACACAAATTTTTCAGGATCATTCTGCTTTCAATCCCAGAAGAAAACAGAAAGAAAACAAAGCCGATCAAGAAGCCAAGCATAAAGGCAAATTTGACGTATTCAATATAATTCAGTACATCTAACTTCAAGCTGTAATTTCCTCTGAATTTACAAAAAAAAGGGAACATGAAGTTTTCTGGCTTTTAAAATTGCAACCTTAAAAAAGAAATTACATCAAGACCAGTAAAAGCTGGAGAGGTCTGCCTAATGATAGCAATTCCTTACAAATTAATTGTTACTTTTGCTGCAATCTTTTAATTGAATCCCCTTCAATCTCTTCACAAACAGGTTCCTTATAATTTTGCAGGTAAACAAACAGAAAAATAATAATCTCCTGTATCTCACATTGTTTCTATACCAAAATAGCCCAAATTAATACAAATTCAAACATTACAATCTCTATTTTCTTCCAATATTATCATATACAAAACTTGCAAATATGATACGCTCTTGGGAGTAACACCAAAATGCCACATTATTAAAGCGCTATAATAACAACCCTCACATGGCTTAAAGCTCTTAATTATCCTACATGCTTTCTGTTATGGCATGACAATCAGTGGTGACATCCTAAATATCTGCTACAATAAGCAGCTATAATTAAGAGCTCTAATTAAAATACTTCAAATCAATCTTACCGTAAGTGTAGCTATATCCCCTACACTAGTTTCTAGACTTCAGTATAATCCTAGGTTAAATGTTAAGTGATGGATGAATGCTGCTTAACCAACAGAAGATTTGGGTAGATCACATTAACTGTTTAAATAAACACATTATGCGTTTAAATAAACACATTGGCTGCTACAAATTGAAGAATTGTTTCTCCTCTTCTGTAAAATGAACTTGAACTGCAATAACGCAGATTCAGGGGAAAGCCGGAAAAAAGTCACTTTCAGTATAAGAACTGAACCAGAACAGACTGCCTGGCTACAAAGACTATGGAATTTCTATTACTGAAAATCTTTATGAGCCAGATAAACATCTGCAAGGGAGTACACAGGTATAGGATCCTGCCTCCAGATAAGAAAGGAGCTAGATGAACTCTTAAGTTCTAGACAAATCTTTCCTCATTTTATTTCTAAATAACAGATAGCATTTTTATATTTTTATTAAATACTGTAATGATACTGTAATTCTATTTCTCAATTCTAAATTATTTTAGCAGAAATTTTTGGCATACTGTCACTGAAGAATTCAAAATTCACCAAATTCTCTTTTGCTCCCCTCCACCTCCAAAATAAAACACTCAAAACCCCAAAAGCCTCTTAGAATTATTTTTTCTGCAATAATTTTTTGCTAGTTAACATTAATTCACAATTTTTTAGAAGATAATTACTATGCTACAAGCCAAAAGTAAGCAGATTGTAAGACCAAATGTGATTGATTTCATCTCTGATGTTAACAGTCATCTTTAACGACAAAGAAGCTATCAAGGGATCTCATCTTACAGTTAATTTTACCTAACAGACCAGACTTTCATAGCTTGAATGATCTAATATTAATCAAAATAAAGAACAGCTTTTCCTGTTTCTTTGCCAAAGAACATATACATGTGCACAAGCACTCATACTGCTTGCTCCACAGTTTAGACTACATCTCCTATCTGAGATGCTGCTGTTGACTAAATATTAGTCCTTACACTGAATTTTGTGGGTACACACATTGCTGGTTTCTCCTTAGTGTTCTTTACCTCAGCACCAATTTGAGTGGGAAAAGAGTGTCTGCTTTTAACACTGCAACATATTAATAAGTTTAAGCATGTGAAAAATCCCATTAAGTAAACACTACTTGTATTTACATCAGTCAGGCATAAGCCCTTGTGGATCACCACCTCTATGAAATATGTTTGAGAGTGTATCAGTACCTCCTTGCTTTCATCTACAGAAAAAAATATAAAGCTAAGGTGTGAAGTCCTTCAATTATTTACATATTTAAACTACTTCTCTTTAGCCACATGGCACTATCCTCGACCTTTCATCACCCTCTCTCTGCAGGAGTGAACAAAATCACTACTCACACATTCACTTTTTATCATTCAGCTGTCATTTGCATTTATGTGGAAAATCTGTCATTTCTACACTCAATATATAATTTAGAGCATTGTCAAAAACATCATCCAAGAACAAAAGACATTTGCTGACACGGAACGTCTGGGGGGTTTATGGATTTGGACTCTTTCAAACATCCCTTTCCTTCCCCACCCCCTCATTTCACTGATTTCAAGCAGTCTGGGTTTGGTTGGTTGGGGTTTTTTTTGTTTTTTGGTTTGTTTTTTTTTAAATCAAATATTCAAACCCTTTCTTTCCCAACTTATACATTCTTGATAACTTTAAAATCGTTATTCGGCTTCCCCAAAGAGGGGAAAACAAAGCTACAGTTGCGCTAAATTTCATGGAAATTTAGAGACTTCTTCAAATTCAATTTCACAGAAACTTGCTTAAATTCATCTTGAGCAAATCACCAGAACTGCTTAGATGCAGTCAGACTGCCATTCCACAGTCAAAATCTTCCTTTTAATTAGAGAGGCGGGCAGGGAAGAAGTCTCATCACCAGTTAATCCTTCAATTTCCCTTTTACCTCAGGAGACCCGGGTACTTGTTTCAGTTTACTACGACACATGGCAGTGATTTTATGAAGTGCGCTCTTCTTAAAAGCTGAATTAGCCATAAGAGGTTTGCAGCAGCAAGTTACCCAAGGGCTGGAGAAGGCACTTCAGCTTCCAACTTCCTCCTCTCCAAGACCTGAGATCTTCGAAGGATCTTTCCTCTAGACCTGTCCCTTTCAGCAAAGGTTTTATTGCGACTACATGACCAAAACTAACCCTCTCCAGATCTCAGCTACAACTGAGTTCATACAGTCAGGCTGAATTTTCTTCTGCCTTACACAAATAACCTAGAGAACCCATCTGAAACAATGAAGGCAATAACAGCAGCAGTGGTCCTTCATTAAATGGTCCACATTAAGTGGTCCACATTAAATGCAGCGTTACTCCTGACACTGAATTAATTCTGCAAGGAAATTACTAGCTCCTAAAGCACACAGCAATTAACATACCAACATCCCTTATAAATCCTATCTATTCCTATAGCTCCAAAATTGTGATTCTCTAATTGTAGGGACGGTACAGCCCAGCACAAGCAATCCAGGAAGTTCCTCGATTGTGGGGAAGACAACTTCCTTCTGCAAGTAATAGAGGAGCCAACAAGGAGAGGTGCCATGCTTGACCTCGTGCTCACCAACAGGGAAGAGCTGGTTGGAAATGTGACCCTCCAGGGCAGCCTTGGTTGCAGCGATCATGAGATGGTTGAATTCGAGATCCTCAGGACAGTGAGAAGAGTGTGCAGCAAGCTCACTTGGGGGTGGTGGTCAATGAAAAAATGAACATGAGTTGGCAGTGTGGACTTGCAGCCCAGAAAGCCAACCGTATCCTGGGCTGCAACAAAAGGAGCGTGACCAGCCGGTAGAGGGAGGTAATCCTGCCCCTCTACTCTGCTCTTGTGAGACCTCAGTTGGAATATTCTGTGCAGTTCTGGTGTCCTCAACATCAAAAGGACATGGAACTGTTGGAACAAGTCCAGAGGAGGGCCATGAGGATGATCAGGGGACTGGAGCACCTCCCCTATGAAGATAGGCTGAGAATGTTGGGGCTGTTCAGCCTGGAGAAGAGAAGGCTGCGTGGAGACCACCTAGCAGCCTTCCAGTATCTCAAGGGGGCCTATAGGGATGCTGGGGAGGCACTCTTCATGAAGAACTGTAGTGAGAGGACAAGGGGTAGCGGAGTCAAACTTAAACAGGGCAAGTTTAGATTGGATATGAGGAAGAAGCTCTTTACTGTAAGGGTGGTGAGGCACTGGAATGGGTTGCCCAGGGAAGCTGTGGATGCTCCACCGCTGGTGGTGTTCAAGGCTGGGCTGGACATAGCCTTGGGTGGCATGGTTTAGTGGGAGGTGTCCCTGCCCATGGCAGGGGGGTTGGAACTAGATGATCTTAAGGTCCTTTCCAACCCTAACGATTCTACTTTATTTACTACAACACCTCTGCTCACAAGATGATGAGAGCCTACCTTAGTCAAAAGTACTCTGAAAAACCCATTTCAGACCCTTGCTGTTCAGTACACTTTAAAGAAATTTCTTTAAGTGATCATTCAAATTAGAAGCTTGTGTTCTTATTTAATCAAGTAGTTATGAACACTTCAAAAGATTTACATAGGAATTTTAACTAGGCTTTAGTGTTTTTGTTACCACAGCATAGTAAATGCAACCATGAATTAGCCTAACTATATTGTCATATTTTTGCCAAATTTTAGGGAAATCTACACAGTGAGAAGCTGTATTTGACAACAGTGAAGATGTTTATTTGATTTCTCAGCAATGCCCATTGAGTTCAACAGCTTTTCATTCATTTATTGTGTTTCTGCAAGCTTTGGGAAAGGAACAGACCACGATACGAACTTTTTCCTTGCACCCAGGTCAGTCCTTAATGTCCAGATGAAGACATGAGATCTCAGTTGTGACTGTGCATTTAAGAGTATTACACACTGCGACTAACCTGTGCCTGCCATCCTAGTCAGATGAACTTCCCACTGCGTAACAGATTCAGAGCCCTGTTCATGCAGCGCACAGTTAGGGTCAGGGCTCATGACAGTCTACTCCTGTGTCTTCCCACAAGCCACAAAAAATGCTTGGCATGCCAAATATACTTCCCTGGCTCCAGTCTGGCTTCCTGGATGAGGCAACCCAAAAGAAAATGATAAAGGAAAATAAGGGATGCCTGTGTGAAGGATTTGGGAAATAAGGGGGGGAAAAAAAACCCTCCGAACACCAAACCTCAAACTTAGTTTTCATAAAGCTTTACCTCACCCACGGGGATTTTCGTGCAACTACAAAGGAAACAAAACTGGAGCCAAAATTTGAAGAGCTGATGCTGCTCAACTGATTGATTAATATTAATGTTTTTCTAAGTAGTTCTGATATGAAAGCAGATAGATAGTACTGCTTTTGCTTCCCTGGAGCACACCAGATTGTGTTGGTTAGGTCTTATAACTCTTACTCAGAAATGACTGATTTCCCACTGAGTCAGAGGGACTCACGTCTGATTTGGACTCCAGGATTTTAACCTAACAATATGTTTGTATGCAGTGCACAAAGGGAATCTGGAGTCAATTAAATCTGTAAAACAAAAATGGACCGACGCTGAGGAAGACCCAACAGCTCAGTAATCCCTGGCTGTCTCCCCCTCCAGAAGCATGTGACCTAATTATAACTCTAATAAAATGAAGCATGAATATTTCCTTATGTAGCACTCTAAAAGACAACAACGAAAAACACGAAAGCACACACATTCCTGCTGAAAGCAGTTGTGCTCCTACAGCCTGCCTTGTCCTCCTCCAACCTGCTTTGTTTTCCATTTAACATCTGCCAAACCATCTTGCTTGAGAAAGAGCAAGATCAGAATTGCACAGATCGCTTAAAACTGACACCTGCATTTCATTACAAAGCTCATGGGCAGATTTTGGTTTTGGACAGCAGTTTGTGCCTTTTAAAATGCATTATAAACAAATATACATCAGTCACAATCAAAATTTCAAAGAAAGTAAACACTTTGAATGAAAACCACCTACTGAAGTATCAGGCAGTCAAATAATGAATTATTTTTTATCTTAAAAAGTGTTGGCATAAAGTAGGAAAAGCCCATAAACTTGCTTGCCTATGCTTTTCTCAGTGTCCAAAATACAAACTGTTACCTAACATCATGACTGTTTACAGTTATGCTCACAGACCTGGAATCACACAATGGTTATGGTTGAAAAGCACCTTAAATTCATCTAGTTCCAACCCCCCTTCCATAGGCATGGACACCTCACACTAGACCATGTCACCCAAGACTCCATCCAACCGGGCCTTGAACACTACCAGGGATGGAGCACTTACCACTTCTTTGGGCAACCTGGTCCAGTGCCTCACCACCCTCACAGTAAAGAACTTCCTCCTTATATCCAATCCAAACTTCCCCTGTTTAAGTTTAAACCCATTACCCCTTGTCCTGTCACTGCCATCCCTGATGAAGAGTCCCTCCCCAGCATCCTTATAGGCCCCCTTCAGATACTGGAAGGCTGCTATGAGGTCTCCATGCATCATTCTTTATCATTTCTTGTTAGACATGGCAAGTATAAAGCAATTCCGCATTCAGATTAGAGTCCTTTCAAATCTTCTGTGATAAAAGTATTTTAAGAATAAATTTATTCTATGTTTATATACTGACTTCCTCAAAGCAACTCAGGGTTATACATTTGTAGACCTTAACTCCTTGTCAGAGAAGAGCTCAGCAGCATGGCTGCAGCCTTCTGCTAATCAGGATCAGCACTGAGAGCAGGCACAAGCCTGCTGCATGTTGATGCCTCAGCCTCAGAGGAGCATGTGCCCCCTCCAGAAGGCTTTGCTACGCAGAGCTGAGCTCCTGCTTTGACTGAGGCTGCAGAGAATGAAGGACTGGAACAACAATATTAAAGGTGTTCAGCACTTCACGGGCGCCTGTAACATCTTGTACACGTGTTTGGAAACAGCTGAACACACATCCACCGGATTAGGGCCAGTGCAAGCAATCAGCAAGCAGAGAAGCATAGGAAGCAAAAGAAACAGTGGCTCTGGTTGACTAGGGCATGTGGAAATGTCAGATGGGGACCTTTGTCAACACACTGTACTTCTGCACTCTCACCAGCCAAGAGAGATGAGACAAGGGCAAAGCAGCACGGTTCAGACAGACCTGACAAAACAGACCAGCAGGTATCCCAGTGTGCACACCTCAGTGTGATCTGACAGCATGGATCAGGGGAAAGCCCCACAAAGCCAACACAGACGTCAGAAAAGGATGAACAGCTCCACTCACAAATGTAAAAAGCATTTTGGAAAAGCGAGAAGTACAGGCTTGATCCAGCACAGCGCAGAAGAGACTGTGGTACAGAGTGATAGACTGTAGGAGTTTGGTGCTATTTGTTATTCATTTAGTAAGATGTTATCCAAAACAGAGGAAGGAAAAAAATGCTTGAAGAACAGCATTTTGGTTCAGAGCTATGCAATCATGGGGCACATTTCTTCTCCTATCACAGGATTCAGAACTACACCATAAATCCTATAAATGCATTTCTCTAACCAGAATTTATCAAAATCAAAGAAATAAAATCCTGATGAAGAATTAAAACACTTCTGCCACTCTCCCTCCTGCTTGTCTGATATGCGAGTCTATTAAAGGTTCAGTAAGAACTAGTTATAGAATGGTACAGAAATAGGCCTAGCAACAAATCCATCCTTTATAGACAAGGATGCATCAAAATGACAATTTCTTACAAAACTGACATTTTCCCATTGTTATTGGGGTAGTCAGCTTACACCCACCACCAATGGATAGAAGTTACAGTGATTCTAATGTCCTCTATCATGATGTATTAGTCAGTAAGTAAGATTTTAAGAAGATCATTTGATTTTCCTTTTGGAAAAGGGAAAAGCAAGAAATACGTTAACCAACAAAGTTGCACTATCAAGAATTACAGAGTTTAAGAATCAAATCCATTACACCTTCGGGACCACTCCAGAAAGTATTCATTACTAGAGCATTGGGTTTGTGGGGTATTTTAATCTCTTCTCCCCAGCCATGCATTTAATGTCTTGATGTTCCCTGTGTTTGTCTTGCCAAAGGAGACATTTTTAAACTAAGTATGCTAGAATTGTATCTGTACAGCATATGTGTGTGTGGACACGTGTGTGCCAAAGTAAGGCTTTTTCTATATGCCATCACATGCCCTACAAAAGGGTCTATTCCAGATATTAGCAAGACAACACACCTCCAGAGCTACAGCCCAAGTTCTTTCTGCAGCAGTCTCCTGCTGTGAGGATGAGACAGTTGCCATGCCAAATGGTGCGCACATGTGCAAAAGTCTGCCTCAAACATGTAATTCAGCGACTTCTGGTTGTTCTGTGCGTCCTGAAACCTGTCTGCATGAATACGTGGTGTCACTTGCTTACAAGCCCGGAAGCAAGTAGGCTTCCACACACATAAAGACGTCTTCCTCAGGTAATGATTTACTTGCTGGTGGGCTCAAAATTTATTTTATGGACAAGTCTTGATATATTCATCCTAGCAAAGCTCATGGTAGTACAAGTAAAGACAGCAAGAGAGGACACATTTTCCTCATTGCTAAAATAATTTTTCTTCTAGATTAAAAAGCTGCAATATTTTAAAGCCTCCTATAGTGTACATGCAGTCACTGAAGTCATTGAAAAGTACTATTCAGTCTTAAATTTGGTCTAGCAAGCTCAGTGATGCACTTAAAAATAGCCTTGATTATTATCCTTGTGGCAAATAGCACCATTTGCAGCATCTCTGTTGTGCATCATGCAGCCCAATGAAATTGCAGATGACTTCTTCCTGTTTCTGCAGTAGTACACTGAAATCCTAGTCCCGTTCAGGGGTTGTCTTCAAACTAATTTCACTCATCATCTGCTATTAGACGTGTGCTCCAAATCCATACAGTTTCATCACACTCCAGTGTATCTTAGGAAGGGAAAGATGCTATTCAATCCCTTGGCCTAAAATTACCTCTGGTTTAAAGTCTCTTCAAACAACTCATTGGAATTGGGCAAGCGCTGTCATGGGCAATCGGCACACAGCTAAGCACGGAAAAGCCCTGAAGGAACAGGGCTCTGATGCGCTTATTTTTTTAATCCAGTTTTTCATAACAGAGAATGGTAAAACACCTTGAAGTCTCCAATTACCAACATCATGAAGAAAAGGTCAGTAAAGACATACTTTGCATTTTCAAGTTTGCCGATTTATCCTCTCCTCACTGACCTTACGGTATCTCCTAGTCAAGGTATTGTATGCAGACATAGGATTCTCGACACAAACCTTTGTTATCGCTTTCGTCTTCCTCTCAACTTATATGGTCCACTGGTGGCAACAGAAGGCATCACCACGCTCTCTGTTGCGGTCTTGTACTTTAAATGGCCTTAAAACACTGGCCTCTAAACTTCTTGTGACAGAAAAGCTAGAGATCTGTAAATTTTTGGCTTTGTCCCTGGTGCAAACACTCGCGGAATACTCACCATAGAGTAACATTTCAATGAAGCAGCTCTTTCAAGATTAACAGCCCTCTCTTTGTTTGTTTCACATTGCTTTTATATCATTATGTTGTTGACTCTATGTACTTACTAAAAGCTAAATAGCCATTTCCAATACTGTTAACCTTAAATTAGCATACCATCTACTCCCAGAAGAGCGGATTAAGTGTTCTACCACCAAGTGTCTTACAGATGATTTATACATTTTTTAAGCGAAATGATACCATAATAATCTGGTGTCATTCAACGGCTGTAAACGACTGCCTAAGGTTCAAGACAGCAAAGTGCCAGTTACTTTTACTTTGAGATAAATAGATTCACAAACCCAGATGTTGTAAGACCATCCACAACATTTTTCTCTCCTAGATGATTCTATTTGAATGACAGCATACTCAATCAGGATAAATACCTCTGAAATAAAGGTGATCTAAAAGCACTAAATCCATAGATAATTCACAAATGCCAAGTCTCCCTTTTTCATTTCCCTATAAGTCTGCAAAATTGGATAAGAAGGAAATTATTTTATATGTAATTTTTGGTTTTTTTCCCCTCCTTTGTCCTTTTGGAAAACTAGGTTGTGACAGAAGACTTCATATGTCACAAACAGGAAAACTGGTAGAAATTATTGATTTTTCTATTTTTCAATGTGTATTTGTTGCCTGGGATTAACTGCAATGGTTTTCTCCTTGAATTTACTATAGAGAAACTAGGTACAATCTAAGATGAAAAGGAGCAGTAGAAGCGGCTCACTTGGAATCCCTTAATTATGGGAAAATTTAGTATATTAGTTATTAATTGGGATCAGCACTGTACATTACAACTTTCATAGTCTTTCCTAGATACCTCTACCTGAGGAACAGGAGCCAGAGATTATAATATATTCCATGAAATGAGCTCCTTCTTGCCTACCCAGCTGGCATCACCAGCCACTGATCAAGAGGTTAATGAGGCCAGCCTCAAATTTTCCTTTAATGAGGAAATTCCCTACTGATATCAATGCACATTCTGAGGATTATGTCATTTTCCAGAACCTACCCAGAGCCATTCCCTAAAACAGTACAAGTGGCAGTGGTGTCTGAAGAGAGGGGCTGCCACTCAACCGTCACCATCTCCCAGAACTTTAAGTGGTCCAGGCACACATGGATCTCCCAGGGATTTTTGAGGATATGAACATCTTGGAACTATGACACATCCACCTATTCTGCTAGCAGATTAGCAATGCTCTCTTCATTGAAATCAGTACTAGCACATGTACAGGACACAGCAAAGTTAAAACCACATAGCGTCATCACAGGTGAGAACACCACACTGGGAGTTTGGGTAGGGCCATGACGGAATGTCTCCATTACTAAAAAGCAAGCACAGTAAAAACTGCAACCCTTATCTTCACTATTGTCACCTCCAGGTGTCCTGTGGAGAGCATCTGGCAAAGGATGTTTAGTCACCCCCTCACTTCTGTTGGTGGACTTGGCAGTGTTAGGCTTGTAGCTGGACTCAATGATTTTAAAAGCCTTTTCCAACCTAAATGATTCTATGATTGTATCATTATCATGTCATGGAATGGAACTGATAATATAGTTCAGGGTGGAGAGAGGAAATAAAATAAAATAAATAATCTCAGCCTCTCATGTAGTTTGGTGCATTTTTTGAAACAGATTCGCACAGGCATTGCCTACAGTAGTACAACAAAAATTCACATCCTAGAGGAGTTTCAGAAAAATGGCAGCAGTGAACTACTGAGATCAAACTTTCATGGCAGGCTTCACAATTATAGTGATTATTGAAGAACATGAGCGAACATAAGTTTTACCCTAAAGAGATCATGTAAGCACAGAGAAGAGCTGTTAAAGTGTACTAGCTGTAAATACCATGTTTAAACCACAAATTCCTGGACAGCTCATAGCTCTTTTGTAAATGAGTGAAAGACCTCACCATGTAGTGCTCTGAATTCCTGACTGCTTTAAAGTGAATGTTAACATTTACCACTCTGGAAGAACGGAGCAAATTTCACTCTTTAGCTGAAGCTCATTTTAGCTGCTGTGTCTTACAGACTACGAGATCTGCAAGTAAAATCAAAAGCAAAATAAATACCCAAAACAAAAGAAAAAAATAAAATAAACAATCCTCAAGAAAACTCGGCAGAACCATCTGAATCCATGTGGAAACAGGCCCATCATTCTTAAAACAAGACATTTGCTGGGGTTTGGCAAGCGAACAAAACAAACACAAGTCTGGCAGAAGTAGTCCACTTGGGAGGATAAGAAATAAAATATGATTGCTCATTCTGGTAGAGGTGGGGAGAGGAAGCATGTGAATTTTGGAACCGACCCACAGAGTTGGGTGAAAAGGAAAGCATTTAGAGACATGAAATGAAACACTAAAATAAATAAGAGCAAGATACACTCAAGTCAGATCAGATTCTGTTAAACAAAAAAGCTACTCCCATGAGGGCCAACAATGAAAAGATGCCTTATGTATCTGTTTAAGAGTCATAGCTCAATAATTAAGCAAGAGTCAAGTGAATGAGCATCACTAAAGTCCCTTTCCTCTATTTAATCCATTGGAAAGGCAACATAAAAAAAGCATCTACCCAAGAGTGTACATAGCATAAATCTATGTGTATTTTGAAACCTGAGAAGGGTCAAAATTAAGTCCAAAACTTTAAAACATTTCAATTTGCCAAAGATAATATTACTGGATTCTTCAGAAATTTATGCTGCATATCCCATAAACACCACGTCTATCACACTGTTTCAACACCAACGAAAAAAAATAGGTAAAAAGGAAAAATATTCCATTTTAGCAACATGTTTGAGCACATAACTAAGCGCAAATCCTCCTTTGATGGAAGGACAAGCAGAAAATACAATTAACGTAACCTAGATAGATTCAAAACCCTCTGGTTTTCCCCTGTAGTTTCCTCTCAGCCTACTCAGTGTTTATTTCTCCCCAATATCAGCACCTGAATAGATGACTGTGGGTAGTATGAACAACAGAACTGCCATTTATGTACTTTCTATACTACCAATCTATATGTTAAATTATTATTGGTCCCAATTCTGTAAAGCCTGAAGGATGTGCAGTATTCTTACGGTTCAATAGGATTTATGAAGATGCTAGTCATCAACCTTATTATATAGGAGCCCAAATCCAGGACGGTGCTTCATTTGGAAGAAAAAAAAAACCCAACTCAAATGCCACATTTTAATCCTCCTAATATAGTAGTGGGAAGGGGTTACAGGAATGTCTAAAATAGTTAATAGAGGTACCTTTATAGCCATGAGCTGCGATAGATTCTACAGCACATACTAGACCTTTAATCTGCACTAGAGAGTGCTTGTTCACCAACTTACATTTTTCGCTTAAAGCAGCGGTATTTTAATTAGTAAACAAAAACCATCATCCAAATTTAATGTGAGCTCTAAAAGAGTACTTTTGAGCAACTAGGGATGCAAATGATTTTGGTAAGAATAGTAAGTATGAAACTATTTCAAATCACATTTTTCCTCAAGAACAGCACACTCTCTGATCATATTTCTAATGGAAAGGGAATTTAAGTAAATTTCTTTCCAAGCAAGAATTCTAATTGCTCAGTTTACACAAGCTTTTAGATGCCACCTCCCAGGAGATTTATACCTTTACACTAAGTACATATTCTCAACTTCAAGTATACTGGCTAATTTATTCTGTTTATGAATTCAGGCTACTGTAAATGAAACAACGCAAAACAGATAAAAACTTTTCATGTGTTGCTTTGAAATCTAGTCCCAAAGGAAAAAAAATACTAAAAAGAGTGACTTGATTTTTAATGCTACATGGAACAAAGTAGCAAGTAAAATATTTAAGCAGTGGACAAAGGTAATTTTTAATTGAAAGAAATTAGCAACCACTGTGCAAGACATAAAACAGGGTCAAGAAAGACAATCAAAGGAGGCACATTAAAGGCCACTGACCAAAGTGTTACAAAGCCATGCAGTGTTGCCATGTGGCCAAATGAATAACCCAGGATATTTGGCATACATAACTACAAAAAGTGCCAACCTGGACAGATGAAGCTAATAACATGATAAAAGAAAAGGCTGATTATCTTCCCCTGGCCTCCTTTGTGTCTTGTTTTGTCACAGAAGTGGCAGGGGTATAGTAATGAATACTGGTTTGCTTACTACAGTAAAAACAAAAACTAAACACAAAAACTCCACTGTTCTTGCTACACCACCAGGGCCTGGAAGAAAACAGGTCTCCAAATACTTGTAGGAAAAAAAGACCCAAGAAAAGTCACTCATTCAGCAGCCTTCTGCTCTGCCAAACACCCCAATCACTTGCTCATTTCAGCGAACGGACAAGTGTACATGCCTCTTTATTATTTTTAATTACATCACATCCACAGCAGTGAGGAGAAATACAACTACTACTGTTGTTTGCTGTGATTAGAGTGATACATAATTGTACTGATTTAATGTTGTTTCCTACAAACAGTTTTCATAGATCGTATTCAACAGAAATATCAACGCTAAACTATTTTAGCCCCTTTTATGCTACATACTGCAACAAAATTACCACATGTGAACATCAGTTCTCCATTCTGGAAACATTAGACATAAACCCCTGAAAGTGAAACAGGCAGAAATAAGGTCTAGATTAGAGTCTATGATTACCTGGAAGCTGGAGTAATGTACATTTTGACTTGAAATAATAAACCAATCAGAAATGGGAGCATTAGCTGACGCTAAACAGGTTTACTGGCATTGATCTGTAAAGAAACTTGTGTTCTGGGTAAGCATTAAGGGTGGTTTAGCTAATGAATGCCATTAGACTGAGCAAATGAAATCAGAAACTACATATCTCTGAAGTAAAATCTGGAACGAAATAATACTCAAGTAACTAATCTGTAAATATATGTGTGTTAGTATTTAAGCCCATGCAAACTGCTAAGAAAATCAGGGACACAAAACATTTGGTGGTAAGGACAAAGAAATGTCTCACTCTGCCAACGGCTGCGCCAGTAAACTCTCAACACAAAAAAAGGCAGCAGCTGTCTCCTCTTGTGATCAATGCCCTGGCAGATTCTGCTGGCTTGCACTGATACTAAACCAGCAAATTTCAGTCTGCATCTCTTATTCTTCCATGCCCAACCACCAAATTCTTTGTGGGGCATCAAAGATGATCTTTCTGTGGTACCAACTTACATGTGGTTACAAGCTCAGGAGTGTCGCATTAAAAACAGAAGGAAGTGCAGCAGGAGGGCCAGGAGACCTCCTTGGATCGAAAAGGAGATGCTGTGGAAAATTCAAAGGAAAAAATGAGGCTTATAAAAGGCAGAAGCAAGAAAAAACGGCCTGGGAAGAATACAGGGATGCTGTCCGGGAAGCTAGGGACCAGGTTAGGAAAGCTTAGGCCCACTTAGAATTAAACTTGGCTAGGGATGTTAAGGATAACAGCACGGGATTCTACAGGTACATTGCAAATAAAAGACAGACTAGGGACAACATAGGCCCCCTCCAGAAGCTATTGGGAGAACTGGCTACCCTGGATTTGGAGAAGGCTGAGGTTCTTAATGACTTCTTTGCCTCAGTCTTCACCAGCAAATGCTCTGACCACATCACTCAAGTCTTGGAAGGCAGACACAGGGACTGTGAGAAAGAAGACCTTGGGCCCACTGTAGGAGAAGATCTGGTTCGAGACCATCTTAGGACCTGAATGCACACAAGTCCATGGGACCTGATGAAATCCATCCACGGGTCCTGCAGGAGCCGGCAAATGAAGTTGCTAAGACACTATCCATCATATTTCAAAAATCATGGCAGTCAGGTGAAGTTCCCGATGACTGGAAAAAGGGAAATATAACCCCCAATCTCAGGAAGGGGAAAACTGATGAGCCGGGGAACTACAGACCAGTCAGCCTCACCTCTGTGAATCTTGGAGCAGATTCTCCTGGAAGGCATGCTGAGGCACATGAAAAACAACAAGCTGCTTGGTGACAGCCAGCATGGCTTCACTAAGGGGAAATCCTGCCTGACCCATTTGGTGGCCTTCTATGATGGGGCTACAGGACTGATGGAAAGGGGTAGAGCAGTTGATGTCATCTACCTGGACTTTTGCAAAGCTTTTGACACTGTCTCACATGACATCCTTGTCTCTAAGTTGGAGAGACATCAATTTGAAGGTGGACCACTCAGTGGATAAAGAACTGGCTGGATGGCCACACGCAAAGAGTTGTGCTCAATGGCTCAATGTCCAGCTGGAGATCAGTAACGAGCGGTGTCCCTCACGGATTGGTTTTGGGACCTGTCTTATTCAACATCTTTGCCAGTGACATGGACAGTGGGATTGAGTGCGCCCTCAGCAAGTTTGCCGATGACACCAAGCTGTGTGGTTTGGTTGATACACTGGAGGGAAGGAATGCCATCCAGAGGGACCTTGACATGCTTGTGAGGTGGGCTGATGCCAGCCTGATGAAGTTTAACCATGACAAGTGCAAGGTCCTACACTTGGGTGGGAGCAATCCCAGGCACAGCTACAGGTTGGGCAGAGAAGAGATTCAGAGCAGTCCTGTGAAGAAGGACTTGAGGGTGTTGGTCGATGAAAAACTTAACATGAGCTGTCAGTGTGCACTTGCAGCCCAGAAAGCCAACCGTATCCTGGGATGCAACAAAAGGAGCGTGATCAGCCGGTAGAGGGAGGTAATCCTGCCCCTCTGCTCTGCTCTTGTGAGACCTCAGTTGGAATATTCTGTGCAGTTCTGGTGTCCTCAACATCAAAAGGACATGGAACTGTTGGAACAAGTCCAGAGGAGGGCCACGAGGATGATCAGGGAACTGGAGCACCTCCCGTATGAAGATAGGCTGAGAATGTTGGGGCTGTTTAGCCAGGAGAAGAGAAGGCTGCATGGAGACCTCAGAGCAGCCTTCCAGTATCTCAAGGGGGGCTATAAGGATGCTGGGGAGGGACTCTTCATTAGGGACTGTAGTGAGAGGACAAGGGGTAGCGGAGTCAAACTTAAAGAGGGGAAGTTTAGATTGGATATGAGAAAGAAATTCTTTACTGTAAGTGTGGTGAGGCACTGGAATGGGTTGCCCAGGGAAGCTGTGGATGCTCCATTGCTGGCGGTGTTCAAGGCTGGGCTGGACAGAGCCTTGGGTGGCATGTTTTAGTGGGAGGTGTCCCTGCCCACAGGGGGGGGGGGGTTGGAACTTGATGATCTTAAGGTCCTTTCTAACCCTAACTATTCTATGATTCTATGTGGACAGAGGTGTTTAAGCTCCAATAGCGTAAGACCTTGATAAAGACAGAAGAATAGCAACAGACCTGGGAATGGTCCCCACTACAGAAAAACAGCCAAGTCACAAGCACTGCAAGAGCAAAGTAATTGCTACACTGTACAACAGCCCACCTCCATCTCCTCATTTATAGGTTATCATCCTTCCAGAAATTTGCTATGTGTAAGTGCAGGTCAACTCCTTTGGAAGAAAGCAAGTACACAAGAACTGCATTCTTCAAGAAACTTGGCTGTATGGTGATGTTTTCACAGGTTCCATTAGAGAAAACATTTCTTTTGCCCTAAGAAAGTACATGAGCATTGGATGACACAATAAGTAGATTTTTGTAAATTTTTACTATTTTTTTCAACATCACTGATTTGTTGGTCTACATTAAAGTACATCAATTTAGAACATTTACACCCTTTACATGAGAGGTTTTCTTTTCAGTTTATAGATTTAGATTTGACAATATAAAAGAGCACACAAATGTTTACCGAATGCACATGTGAGCAGGCACTTAAGACGTGAAGTCCTTACAGCACTCCTTTCTGGGTACACAGGATGGCCAACACTCGACCAGTTTCCTAGGACACTTGTAGTCCACAACTGCTTCCTCTTACAGACAAGTTTTTCTTATCCCAAGAAACTAAAATCAGTTTGACCATATTAGTTCTTACTCTGAAGCTTTTTACAATTAATATTCCAATATTCTTCTTCAAACATTCAGGAAGAGATTTAAACTTCAGCAGCAAACCTAAGGTTTTCGAAGTACTTTGCTTCCTAACTAGTTAATAGTACACTCCCTAAACAATGTTGCTTTATTATATTTTCATCTGAAATATCAATCATTAAGTACATCTATGGGACCATACTTAAAATTAATTCATTTGTGAAATTATTTGTTTTCTTAAATGTTAAGAAGATGACATTTAGATAAGAAACAGTTCTAGCTCACTTCAGGGCTACCTTATGTCAGCACTGAAATTGGAAAAGAAATGCAAATTTTAATTTGCGTTACTTTAGCACTTCACACTACTATGCCTCTCTACTTTAAAATATGAGTGAAGTGACAGAAAAAGCAATGTTTAAGTAGATATTAGATTTATGTTTAAAAAACCAATACGTTCTGATTTTGCAATCAATGCAGTATTTCCACTGCTATTTATATAGCAATGAAGTTGTCAGAATACTATCTGGGTATGATTTACTTAACTTTTTAATGCATTTGCTAATTGATTTCCGTACAGAAATTCAAAATACAGCCTTTAAAAGACAAGGTAAGTAATCCAGAAATTTACCAATCATCAAGTAGCTAAAAAACAAGCTGGCTTTTGAAAGGCTGTATGTGGAACTAGCAATACAGCATCAGCCAGATACACATCACCTGGCTCTAAACAAGCCAGCTCTAGATTTGAAAGATGAAAGCCACTCTGGTGAGGGCTAGACACTACACATATCTATACTGTGGTGAACATGGGAGTACACACCTGGAGTTGGGACCTAACCCCAATTTACTGTAACATGTCAGGAGCAAAGCTGGGCTGGCTGAGTATACTAAGGTCATCTTTCTCTCCCAGGAAGGATGGAGGGGAGAACTAAAAAGCTAACCCTTCCAACACTTTGTAGGCAACACAGTCCACAGCGGTATCAATAGGAAGTGGTGTCAATGCTGGCCTGGGGCAGAACTGATTTCTGCTGGCTTCCCTGTATGAACTCTGGACTTGGTTTGTTTTGCAGAACAGCTAGTGTCTCAGCAAATATGTTGCCTACAAATGGTTGGGAGGGTTAGATTTCATAGCTACCTTCTGGGGATCCCGTGTAGCACCTCAGCTCCAACTGCAAGTGAAACAGCTATTTCATGACTTTTTCCATACCCTCATATATTTTGCCTTTACTCCTCCTCTTTTTCTGGAACACAGCAGTGTGTACAAAAACTAAGGAATGCATCTCCTCTTTTGAACTTTTGTGTTTCCAGCTCTTCCTCCACAAAAAATAAGAAGGCAATAAACTTTTCTCCCTCCATGCCATTACTCATAACTGTAACCTGTTCAAGAAACACTGCTGCTGAAATTACAGTAACTGGCTCATTTGCAGCAAGGCAGTCATATTCAAACATAAAATGCAGGAGAATACAACCTCTTGAGACAGCACTATATCGAGTTAACTAATAAAGGCTGAAAGTCTTTTTCCATTTTAAGTACAGTGACTCTTTTCACTCAGTTCAATGCAACTTAGATTGGGCCTAAGTTACTCCTTTTAAACATGAGATTAAACTTTCATCACGTGCCCTGGGAGAAGCCTTGTAGTTCTACCATGGGTCTCCTTTCTGCCAAGCACAAACTGATTTTATACTATTCATCTCTACAGAATTCAGCGGTATGGTTATAAGAAACCACTTTTTTTGAGAAAAATAAAGAACACGTTATAATCAGGAACAAAGTAAGCAACTAAAGAAAGCTGTACATTTTGGAATCTTTACTTACTTGTCTTGGCCAGGATAAAGTAAATCAAAACCTGTACACAAGTTCAGCAATTTTTGGCTCTTCCTTTCTCCCTTGCATTGAAGCAAACAAAAGAATGTTATTATAAAAGTAAAAAAAAAAAATAGTACACAATTCAATATCAAAAATTATGTTAAAGTGTTGCAATGTCATCCTTTTTCTTTAGAAAATTTCTGTCAGAGCCAAGAAGTCATCATTCAGGGCCGAAATCAGGCCTTGCTATACTTTGCCTATTCTGCCATCTGGAATGGTATTGTTCAATTGACATTCTGAAGGACAATAATGAGTCAAAAAAACAGACTTTCTTGCTTCAGACCTTGAGCTCCTGCACAATGTGTTCTGTACAGATGAATCTGCACAGAACAGCAGGGAAAGGGAGATAACATCTGCCTTGAGTTAGATAAGCTACCTATGACTGGTGACCTATTCAACTGCGCGTGGGCTCAAAGCACAGTGATGTTGATGCGTGAAGGGAAAAGCACATTTCCTAAAGCCACAAAATGGTTTTCTTTCTTGAGTCACAAAGGAGATATCTGTTAAATGTTCACTGTCTTCCCTATGCTTTCACGTCAAACAATCATGCTGAGCTGTGTCAATCAGCTTCAGCTCAGTGGGTCAGGGCACAGAAATTATTTCAGCAAGTTCAGGTTCTGCTGACACACCATCTGATTATCACTTTTGCCAGAAAATTGTTTTTCTTTATGCAAAGAATATTTGCAAGATGGGGAAAAAATAAAAGGCCAAATTATCTCCTTCCTTGCTTATACAGAAAATGTCATAAACTTGTCAAAGTCTACAAAGGTGCTTCTACATTACAGAAAACTAAAATGCTTACATACAGGAAGAGATGTAAAGCAGGAATATGAAGACGTAGGGCAGCAATGACAAAGCATTGGGGGGGGAATCACAAGAACAATGTATGTATTTACGGAGAAAGAGAAAAATAAAAAGGAAATAAAACAAATGAAACAACAATTTGTCCTTGCTGGGTGAAAACAGAATGAATACTATGTTTATGTGAAAGTAATTCTTGCCTTATAGAGGATACCAACATGCCAAGAAATCACTGAGCAACTGCAGCAGGGTTCCAAATAAAAGCGAAGATACTGGAGGTTCCCAAATGTTGGACTTCAGTCAAAGAATGAAAGCAGATGCATAGCAACCACTTACATCAGATCTAGCTTGGGACCTCTCAAGAGAGCTAGATCAGTAGATGCACGTCTTCCTCTTCTTTTTTAAACTTTGGAAATTCGTAAGTTCTGCTGCAAAAAGCTCCAAGTTTCTCCACTGACACCAAGGACAATGTTCCGGCTCCTCTTGAACTGCAGCTATTAAGCTTAGTTGGAAGTTAAAGAAAAACAAATTTCGGGAAAGGGTCTTAACAGATCTTTGTCTAACCAACACTAGGCTTTTCCACAATGCAAAACAAAAGGAAGCTGGTCTAAGCAAAACGCATGGGGGAGAAAGTCATCACATAAATCTTGGCTTTAAGGGGTAGCCAACATAACGGAATGATTAAGCAGCTATGCATCAGATGTGCAAGTATTGCTGGCAACACTGGGTGCAGCTATGTTTGCAATTTAAAGCACTGAAGCATTCATTTTGTATCAAAATTTTGCCTTGCTATATATATATGTACATATATATGTAACAAGGCACTACATGGTCTGTACTCAATCACACCTTTAGCACACCTGAAGTACTTTATCTCCTAGTAAAACTCACACTGAAGTCACATAGGAGATTGCATCCAGAACCATTTCCAGGCCTGTCTCTCTCCTTTACCATATCAGGGACATCCCACCCAGTCTCTCTACCCTCTCATTTTTTTCTCTCCAGCTGGAGTATACTCTCTTCACGCAATCCAGCTCCTCAGCCAGAACATCCTTCCTTTTCTGATCTTCATCTTATCTCAGTCCTGCTCCTGCTCTTGGTCAGCCATGCAGACAAACACAACTTAGCACTCTCATCCACCTGCCCAATTCCTTTCTCTTATGAAGTTTTATCTTCAATCTTTAATTCACACTGATGTGCTAACTCATCTTAACAACATGCTCACTAGAAAACATGATGGACAAATTCATTGATCTCTGTTCCTCTAGCTGTACTGGTCTGACCTCACCAACTTGGAGCAATTTCAAGGCAAGTCCTGTCTTGAGGAAGGCAAACATCCAATACATGTGTAATCTTTTGGAAATGTAGCTACTAAAAAATCTAATAAGACTTGACCAAGAATGTGTGAAATGCAATTTTTCAAATGTTTATAACTTTGCCAAATGTGGGTGGATTTTTACAAGCGTAGTAAAAAAGCATATCCATGCTATAAACTTCAAATCCCTCCACTACACAGAGAAAAGCTAGATGTTCAGAAAGAAAATGTACACAGACTTTTAATGTCAGCAAATCAAGCTTACATTGCAAAGATGCTCACTGAAAGTTTGCCAGTTCCATGCAAAGAGTAAACTGACAACTTAACTGTTTCAAGTATTAATACAAAAATAAGCCCCAACCCCACAGAATAAGAATCTTTTGCAATATTTACCCATAAACTTTAAAATTCTTTATTCAAATACTGCAGATTTTCCCTTTTTTTTTTTTTTTTACCCCAAAAAGAAGCATATTACAATACATTTTAATGCCAAACATCAACCTTACCAACCTTACAGTACACCATCTGGTAGCTGAAAATTACACAGCTAGCTTTTAAGAAAGGCCTGAGATTTTATCCTCCTTTTCACCTGTTGGTGCACATTATTGTGACATTATCAAGTTTTTTCCCTACCATCATGGGAATTAGTGATTTGCCACTTTTACATTACATCTGTTTTTTCCCAGTAAATATTTGCTTCATAGAGCTAGTGCTTTAATTAAGCAACAAACATTCATAAGAACTGAAACAAAACAAGGTGGTTTGCTTCATACTATTCTATGAGGATGCTCTGATGGCCCAAAAAGTATAACTTGTAGTCATTTATTTGCCCTCATAAAGTGGATGCTAAAATTTGGAAACTGAATGAAAATTGTAGCGCATATGAATTTCAACAGAGAAAGCCATTACAACACAATAAGGCCTTCAGGACAGACTTACAATAGTTTAATGTTTCACAATGACTTGCTCGACACTGAAGAAAGGGATTTAAAGTTATCTGTGCCATGGATCACATGGGGAATGTGAGTTCAGAGCAACAAAATTAAAGACAGTGCAGCTGCAGCGTGGCATGGGTATCCATGGCATTCAATAACTTCAAAAAAATAAACAGTAGCTAATACAAAATTAAAGAAGAAGAAATGGAAGAATTTATGAACATTTGATGAGACAGACAATACAGCCACACTGGGGTATAACTTCAGCGTTTCATACTTGAAAGCAGCCACAAGTCCTACAGTTAGACCAGTAACAGGTATAAGTTTTCTACAAGTCCTCCAAGCTCTCCTTAGGACAACAGTAGTCACAAAGGCTGTGCACCCTCCTTGTCTGAATAACGCTATATGCAACTACCATGCTACTATTTCTCTAAACTGCCCTTGTTGCAAAAGCTATTGATACTTACTGATGAATCCTACTAAAGGTCACCATCTGGAGAGGCAACAGGCTCTAGAAGAGCACAACTATTTAAATCAGCAAGACGTGTGGATATACAAGCAACAGATCAACAAAGTCTTTGCTGATTAGTGGCCCCATTAAATAACAATGGGCAAGTCCATCTCTCTAGCATAAATGGTGCTTTGTGGCACAATCCCTGAATCCGAAGAACAAGCCTAAGTATGCTAACAGAATGAGTTATCATTTGAATAATACTGCAGCCACACTGATGACATTAAAGGTCAAAGATGCCCACTGTGTATGTAAGTTTGACTGATTATCTTGTTGGTTTTATGTTTTATAAATTCAATAATCCCAATGATTTATACTTTCCTATTAATTTTAAGATATTTTTACTAAGCAAATTGATTGCACAGATGCAAAGCAAGCCTGTAATTTAGCAAGCAACAGGCATCCTTCCTGAGCATCGTCCCTCACTCATGTTCTTCCATAATCACTCGGTTTCTCATATATGCAGCTTCAATGACTGCCAGCCAAGCCCATAGACCATCTGACTGCAATTATCTTCGAGCTACCAAGAGCATAAGTTTGATCTTGGTCATTACTGTATTTCCAAAGGCCCCTCTGGGTTAACTTCTCTTTTTCCTTCAAAAAGTAGAGTTTATTTAAAACTCATGGAATACATTTATCTGATCTTCAGTACTGTCCAAGTAAAAGCAACAGTTCTTAACAAATGTTTCTGCTAAAAGAACATGCAAGATGTATGTAAATAAGCTGGACAAGCTCTGGTCCCTGCAGGATAACATTAAGTTAAAGATATGCCAAATTTAGAGACCAGTGAGAATTACTGTTATTAAGCCACTGAAAAGGTTCAGTTGAGCTTTGATGGCAAAACATTTATTCTAATCATAGTGAGAACTGGAGGCATTTACGCCAAGGTTCATAAGCATAACAGCAGCAGCTAGCTAGGGAGCAATTAGTTAAACAGGGGTAAATCCAGGGCAAATGTTCTCTCCAGTTCAGTCTTTTGTACAGTGTTGTACAATAACAAATTTAATGCACAAATCTAACCTCTTGGTTTATGAATTAGAGCCCTATCTTTGCCAGTCTTTCACTCCATGTGCTGCTGATCTTATGTTCACCACTACTAATCGCAGTCTGCACCAGAGGAGATCTGGCTGCATTCCTAGTACATTGTACCAATAAATATTAACTCCTCTAACTCCCACAAAATAACTCTGCATGGAATTCTTATATATTAATATGTTTATGACTAGAATTTATGAGAAATTAGGCTTTGTTCTATAAAGTCCTCATATCAGACTAGAAAAAATAAGATTAAGTAGCATTCTGCCAGTTAGAGCAACTAGTTAGATTAATTTCAAGTGAACTCTTGGCATATATTTTTTGGCCAAGAGTTACAAGATCACGGTGATGAGCAGATATATTTTCTGGTTTTGACATATCGTAGAACAGTTTGGTTTGGAAAGGACCTTAACAATTACCTATTCCAACTCCCCTACAATGCAGCAAGGATATCTTCAACTACATCAGATTGCTCAGAGTCCCATACAACCTGATCTTGGATGATTCCAGGGATGGGCATCTGCCACTTCTTGGGGCAACCAGTTCCAGTGTTTCACCACACTCATTGTAAAAAAATTCATCTCATATCTAGTCTCAATCAAACCACTTTTAGTTTAAAAACATCACACCTTGTCCTACCACAGCAGGCCTTGCTGAATTTTGTCCCTACCTTTCTTACAAGCCCCCTTTATGTACTGAAAGACATGTACTGCAAGGTCTCCCCAGAACCTCCTCTTCTCCAGGCTGAACAAGCCAACTCTCTCAGCTTGTCTCCATAGGAGAGGTGCTCCAGCCCCCAGTCAGCTTTGTAACCTCCTTAGGACTTGCTCCAACAGTCCCACGTTCTTTTTATGTTAGGAGTCCCAGAGCTCGACACAGTACTTCAGGTGGGGTCTCACAACAGCAGAGTGGGAGAATCACCCCCCCTTACCTATGGCTGGTTTCTGCACTCTGCCAAGTCATGTCAAGCTTCTTGTCAACCAACACCCCCAAATCTTTCTCTTCAGGGCTATTTTCAATCCCTTCATCCCCCAGCCTCTATTGTATCGGGGGTTACTCCAATCCACATGCAGAACCTTTCAATTGGCCTTGTTGAACTTCACGAGGCTTGCACAATCCCACCTCTCCAGCCTGTCAAAGTCCCTCTGGATGGCATCCCTACCCTCCAGTGTATCAAACATTACCCATGTCGCTACAAGGATTTTAAACCGCACCAGTCCCAACACCAATCTCTGAGGAACACCACTCAATATGATTATCTCCAGCAACAAAACTATGCTATTAAATAACAAAATAGGCAAACCTAACCTTCACCTAACAAGATGTAACAAGATGACCTTTTCTCACAGTAACAGGTTTTCTGTAGGCTAATTTCCCTAAGAGCACTTCTACACAAGCTGTGATTTGAAGTAAATCCTCTGCCTGACCTGAAATAAGAAAAAAAAAAAATCAAATAATTAAAAAAACTGCAATGCCTTTTAATGACAGTCTCAACTGGGCAAAGCAGAAAGTTTCATCTGATAAATCAAATGCCATTCAAGTCTACAAGACCACCAACTGCTGCTTTGTAAGGAAATAAAGACAATGGGACCATAAATGCAAGGGAATTTTATTGATCAAACCCGTCCAAGAAAACCACTATTAGCTGTATAATACAGAGTCATCCATCAGAAGGAGGCTGTTTGGCCAATTTCTTACCCCTATTCTCTAGTTAAACTACTTGGAGTAAGACACACAATATTATTACCTGATCTGGATAGCTAAACAGCAAGCTATTAAAAAAAAAAAAAACAACAAAAAAAAAACACAAAAAAATAAACAAATCAAAGAGTTATGTGCCTTAAGGTGTAGTCACAATTAGGGTATTTAACAGTACCTTTAGACAGCAGTTGATAATTCCAGGCAATTGTGCCCTGGAAAAGCAAAACTTCATAGCACAGCTGATTTTTTTCAAACTAGCACAATGTAAGGTTCACACAAGACCTCAAAAAGGGTAAAAATACTGTAAGTTGTATTGGAAAGTGAAAAAAAGGCCATTCACTTCCTGTGAGATATTTCAACAACTTGACTTTATTTTAGCACAAAAAGATGACATTAGTCTCTAGAAACCTAAAATTCAGCTATCTAAATCAAAGCTGGTCACTCCAGGTTCACCTTCTCATCAGTGGAGAGAATCAGGCACTTCTAAAAGGTTATCTATCAGATCTGCCTTAACTTCTTAGTTTAGCATGTTCAGGAGATGAGGTTGAGAAGATGAACAGGTTGAACAGGGAAACACCCAATTCAGTCAGTACAAATAGAGAGGTACCTTTAATATTCTTCTTTGAAAAGTCATAGGCATTCTCTTCTATACTCAGGTTTCATAGATGCGTTACGTGCTCTAAAACCAGACACCCTACTGTGCCCCTTCGAGAAAGTCCAGATCATAATTTTGTTTTAAGTGATAGCTAGCTGCCCCAAAGGTGTCTCAGAGAATGACATGGGCAAATATTACAGGTAGCTTCCAATGTAATAAGACCCTTATTGTAAGTGATGCAAACCCCTCTTTTACAGGCATTCCCTAAACGCTGTGGTGTAGAAAAGCCTAGTCCAGGAGCTCCCTCAGCTGCAAGTGCTCCTCCAGAGTGAGCATACTTTGTGAACTGCTGGACCAAGAAAGCAGCAAGCTTAGGCTTCTGTCTGTGACCGTCTGCATAGGACACTTGGATGAAAATAGGAAGGTTGGGTTTGCAGTCCCCTCAAGGTCTGTTTGATGCCCCAGTAACTAAAAATCAGAAGTAAGAAATACAAAACTGTAAGACTCTCCAGTCAAAGGTGAACAACGTTATCTTCTAACCTAATTGCTCTTTTTCCAAGTCACTTTAATTTTTCCACGTGTCTATGACAAATGAATCCCATCAAACAAGATACAGTAGGAGTATCCCTCCACCTTTCCCCCTCAACTCGCTCCCTATAGACAAGTATTTGAATCTTCTCCACCTGAAACATGAGTACTGGAGTGTTCCAACCCCTGAATTTCTATATGAAAAGAAGAGGCAAGAGGATCATCTACTCCTTCAGTTCTGTTTTAGAACTAAGTGGTAGTCTTCATACACCCTTCAGCGGAAACCAGTCCAGTGGAACCCAGTCCAGTGGAGATCTCCAAGAAGCTACATTGAAAAAGGGCTGTCAGACAGCGAGTTACTCAGGACTCATGACCAGTCCTAATGGAAAGTTGAGACACCTCTCCCACAAAAAGCCTGGAGAATTAGATCTTGGCAGTTACATTTCTATAACTGTTACATTTCTATATAAATATCTTTACACATTACTCCTGTAGCCATTTCATTCCATTGCTCTGGAATGGCTTTATTTGTAGTCTCATTAACTGTTGGCTGCACTCTTTACACAGAATCTGACAGAGATTCTATGTAAATGAGAAACTATTTCAGTTACTATCTAGAATAGAACTTCACATGCACCTGAACTGCCTTTTTAATGATATTCTACTGTTCAAAAGACAACTCAAAAAATGAGAAAATATTTCCTGCTTTAATGAAGTAAAATTGTGTATCGCTATGGCTTAACAGACATTACAAACTGAGGCACTGTACCGCAACATTCATATGGAACAAAAGTTACAATAGAATTTTAGCACCTTCTAGAAAAAGGCCTGTTCACATCAAAGGTAACTGCAGACTGCTCTTCACTGAATCAGATCCCAACAGACAAGGAACAGCCTTGCAAAATTTGCGTCAGAGAGTAAAGTTCAGGATACAGTTGTGAAGACACCAGGATCACAGGTATCTCAGTACTTCCCAGCACCTCAGATATCAGACACCCAATGGACACAGGGCTTCAGGGTTACATAGAAATGTCAGGTCCAGAGTCAGTCACCTCCAGAAATCTATTGACTCAGGATTAGAAAAGTGCTTCTTTCCTCAGTTCATAGACTTTAATAATCATCCACCTACAGAGAGGTTTCATGTGAAGAAAGCCTCCCAGGGACAGCGCACAGAAGTTTTCCAATTCCATTTAGAACTCAAACCAAATTAACACTTAGAGTTTGTACCCTTCCCTCTACTGCCTGGCACCGCACCTGTGTATATCACCTCAGAGTACCACCGGTTGGCACAGGTTTAGGACTTGCCAGGCATGTATCATATCATCTTCAGTAATAGGAAATAATGCAACCTATTTTATGTTTTCACGCACAAGCAGCTTTCAGTACCTTTTAGGTTTCAATGTGTCTAGCACCAAGTTTTTGGTATTAACGAGTACCACACATGCACAGTCTGCCACAAGCCTTTGAAACAACATGAAACTAAACATCAGGTCTCTGGAATATTATGAAAATAAGTTTTAACAGAACAAAGCAAAACAGACATCTAAAAAGAGGTAAATAATTCAATTCACATGTTTCCATCTTTTCTTGTTTGCTTCAATCATAATGATTACATGTTAACCTTTTGAAGGCTTGGTGATAGCACCAGCTTTCCTACCATGTCAGTTTAGGATTTGGTCCAAAGGCAGCTTCAAGGAGACTTTCCAAGTGCATTGGAGTGTTTGCCTCAGTGAAACAGATTTTCTTCTCCACAGTCTCACAATTAATCCCATTATTGATCATGAAAATTCTCTTCTTAACAAAGTACCATAATACTTTTAAGATGAAACATAAATATCTCAATCCTTCATGAAATGCAGACTGACACAATAACATGAATTCTGATTCACAGCTTCCAGTTGTGCATGTTATCATTGGATAGGAAAAAGAGCTGGAATTGAAAGCAACAGCAGAAATCAAGGCAAGTAGTACTCAAAACCAAACTAAAACAAAACAACCTAACAGAACAGTGGCTCAAGAAATCTGTTCAACCAGCATGAGCAGAGACAACCTTGGAGAGCTGACAGGCTGCAAAGCAGACTGCCAGCACTGTGTTTTGACTTGACAGAAGATAGGAATGAGAATTATGATAACTACAGTCTCCCTGCAAATACTGTGAGCAAGGGTAAGTGACTTTAAAACATACTTTAGTGAGTTTCAAGGTGTAGTCAAGTCAGGCAGTGATGCAAGGATATGTTCAATGTATTTTGAAGTCTCAATCCTCTAGCAGTCATTTTATTTTACTTTTAAAAGGCATGAAGAAATCGTTCCCCAGATACTCACAGAAATGTTGGCTCCGCTAGAAGCTGATGGGTGTCTTTGTGTCAGCCTGGCAGCTTAGCAATTTATTTCAGAATTTCAGTGATAAAGAACTCCATTTCACCCTCTCTATTCTGTTTCCTAAGCCGTGCTTTGCTTTCTTGTGCTCTCCGATTACTCAAAGCGCACAACCTTTAAAATTAGAAAAATCACCTGACATTTTAGCCAAACATGACAGTGACATAAAGCAGTTGGAATTAAGCTGGTGCAGCACACACACATCCTCTTAACAACTCAGGACCTCATTTAAATGTCATGTTAATGAACAAAAGTAAAGAATTCATTCTGTCCACTGAATCAACCCACATATGTAAAGCAGCTGTGATGGTATAGAGGCTATCATGTTATTGCTGTTTGAATCAGTTTGTATTGCTGTTTGAATCAGGCAAGTACAACGCTTCCAAAGCGTGTTTATTCAAAGTACACGCGTGGTAAGTACGTGCAATGGGGAGAGGAGTATGGAGAAAGTATGGGGCACACCATACTTCCAAATGAAGCTTTACAACAGCAGAAGTTACACCTTCATGATCCATAGGCTCTCATCTCACAGTGACTCTAAAGCCAAAGCCTTTGATTCTAAGTGTGCCCCCAGTTTGTCCTTCAAGCCACAAGTGCTGGTCTTCATGCTCAGACAACTGCTTTAACTGCAGCAGAACTACCCAGCCTAACATATCTTCTTCACCTTGAAGACATTTGCTTCCATCCCATTTCAGTCTAGAATATTCACACATTCAGATACAAACTGACCTTTCTAATCAGGATTTACTATACTTATGCCAAAAACATCAAGTAAAAGCTGGTATAAGCCACCTCATAGTGGTGCTTAAATATTTCTACACCCAACACTCAACATAGGATTATTTCCAGAAGACAGACAAATTTGTTACTTTCCTAGAATGTTTTGATTTTGTACATGGAGAATAAAGTTTAAAAAGGGAGGGGAAAAAAAAACCCCACAAAGAACACTGGAGAGAAACCGACGTTAATAACAATTCCCCCAAGTCCTTAAATTCCTACAAAAGGCATGTGACAATAATATGCTACAAAGCTAGCTTACGCACATAAATTTATGCTATCCTTATCACCCTTCTGTGAAACACTTATATCCAAGTTAAAGCTGCAGGTCCCAGTGTTTTCACAGAAGAATCAGATGCCATTTTGCAATATTCCCTCCCCCCAGGTAAAAAAGTAACAGAAGTTCAGTGAACACATTCTTGAGGCCTCTCAAATAAAACCAGATCATCTATGAAACAGGCAACATGGAAAGCAAATTAAGATACGATATAACCACAGAGAGAGAGAGATAACAAAAGCAACAACAGATAATGCTCTCTCTACTGATTGCCAAAGATGATAAAGCAGAAGTTAAATGGGAATCCTCTGCCAGACCCAAATATTAAGACTTTGAAAAGTAACAGTAATGCCTCAGGAGGGAAATCATTCTTACATATGCATATTTCAGAGAAAAAGAAAAAAGCAAGCAGGACAAAATGAGCTCAGAAAACAAAATACTAGTAACTGTGAAATTGCCTCTCAATGGACACAGCATACTAATCCTAGTAGCAGTATCACAGCTGGTATATGAAACTGCTGACAAGGGAACACAGCCCCAAATTTGTATTGTAGAAAACATCTATTCGAGCACTGTGCACATACAATACACTTGTGAACCTCATGACCTCAGAGGGAAGTCTGTGGCCAACTCAAAAAGAATGAAAAAGGCTGGTTTTCTATTCTTACCCTGCCTGGCAAAGTAAATGCTATAGATATAAAGTTCTACGAGATCCAAGAGAACTACTTGGCTTCACAACAGGCTTTTAAGGAATCCACACCAGAAAGCAGCTTTTCAATAACCCACTTGAAAAGTGCAATTATTTCTTTAAGACAATAATGCATGAAATTCAATATAGAGACCTAAGTATCATTTATATTATTAAAGTACCTCTATGGAAGACAGCTGCACCATTTTATGTGGGATAGGGCAGCTCCACACATGAAAGCAAGTCCAAACAACAAAAGGAACAATTTAAGACTCAAGACAGTGCATAGCAAGTATAAATCATATCAATATCTAGATTGTTTTGAGTAAAGATATAGTACCAAGACTTATTTGATAATACAATCTGTAAATGCTTTCTATGCTATCTATTAGGGTCTACTACCGATCCATTTTAGAGATTTCCTTTGAGCATGCATCACTGATCTGATGAGTCTATCTGGTTTCATCACAGATAATGAAGGAATTTTAAATGGAAGCTTTATTGACCCAATTACTAATAAAAGTCTTAGTGCTGCAAATGTACATGGTACTTCATAAACAATATAAGATTAATTCCAGTCTAATGATACCAAAAAAGATAAATACATTTAGAAGACTTTGTTAAAGTTGAATTATTTGTTAGATATGTAGCAGTGTTTGCACAGAAGATTCAGTCAACCTTTCCCAGTTATTAGATCATTGCTTCAGCACAAAGACATACCACAACTGCAAAGCCTCTATCACCCATTTTCTGTTGCATACATGCAGCCTATTTTCTTAACATTTTTATAATCTTTCTGTTGTGGAGAAAGAACAGTTTAAAGACCTTATTTGAACTGATTTGTGAGCAGAATAACCTAATTACTTCCATAGCATAAATTCCATTCCTATTTCACGCATTGTCTGCATTTCTCTTTTCCAGGTCTTTATTTTAAGTATTGTGAACAAGTTTGTTATTCCTAAAGGACTGTAGTAAATTTGGTTTGACATATTCCACAGAAGCCTTTTATTTACCCTTAAAGTTTTATTTGCTGTAATGTTATACGCACTACACAACAGTGTTGTTTGTCTTCTGGCAGAACTTAAAACAGATAAGATGATGTTATATTTCTGCTAAGGAACACCATTATCTAGCTTTGTGCAATTACAATAACATACGATACACGTATTCAGTGAATACAACAAAAAAAGCCAAATCAACCAACAGGATGAATTACACCAAGATAAAATAAAATTAATAAAAATTATAACCTGGCATGTTCTATATGGAAGTAAAAAATAAACCAAATATAGAGAGTTCAACCTGGTTACCAAAGTTCTCAGATTCACAGGAAAGTTCTGCAGTCATCCCTAAAACACACAATGAAACACTCACAGTATTATTCCAGTTCACAGAATGAACATTACTTGCCTCTGGGGGAAATATGTTTCTAGAATAGAACAGTTTCATTTAAAAATCAATATTTCAGAGTCAACAACTAGACTATATTACACACATACATAAACACCAAGATGTAAAGCAGCTTTGCACTTCCTTGAAAATTCTAAATTGGTACTTTCTGGCTTATAAACTATCCACAATAGAAATATCCCACTTCAGTGATCAGACATTCAACTTTGGTGTGTCAGCTGTATATGCTATTTCATATTATATACAGCAATAATTCCTGGAAGCAATTTAATTCCTGGGAGTTGGTAGTTTTGGATTAGGAAGCGGACTTACAAGTTTATTTGATTCAAGGACTGCAGAGACAGCACAGGAAACGGATGGATTCAAGGAAGAAGACTGGGAATTGGTTAATCTTTGCCTCCTTCATAGCAGCTTTCAAAGGAAGTCTCCTCAGGTCCTGTGTGATGGGACTCGCAGTATGCAACAGCTTGAGCACAGAACATTCCTTCCACCTACTGAAAATATAACTTCCTGGAAGTGCTTTGTGAAAAATAAATATGTGCTACATATCAAAAGGAGATCTAATAACTAAAGTAATCAGTAACTGCCTTTCTGGTAATGGGGACATTGATTTCAGGATACTGGTAGCAGCACCAGGACATATACACAGAAACCTGACTGCTGATTCTTCGTCTAATTCTAGTGGATAAATACTGAGTCAAGTAGAACACAAATTTTCATCATTGCAATTGGAAGGTAAAATAACTATTTGCAGATAACTGCATAAATATGTGCTTTATATAGATGTAACCCTTAACCTGAAGTCTCAAAGCAGACCTGCCATACTGCCCCACAGCAGCAGTCTGCTGTTGGTGAGAAAACTGAGCATTAAGGAAACCTGACATTGAGTATAATCTCAGCCCCTAACCACATTCTTCACTTTGACTAGCACTCAAAAAAACCCATAGAATTTCAAGATTATTCTACTTAGGTATGATGAGACAGTCAGAAATACTATCGCTTTATTAATATTTAACAAGTTATATCTTTTCATATGCACACTTATTCAATTAACAACTTCATGAAACTTATTTTCAATCTTTAAATAAACTACTCCAAATGCAGTTGAATTTTATCTTTATATTCTCAAGCTACTGAATGAATGTATTGATTTATACAGAAAGACAAATTTCAACATTTTAAAATATCTATTTAAGTAGTTTATATCACTGACTTTTAACTCTAGTTGCAATTTAAAGACCTTATCAAACACTGTGTATCAAAAGATGGAGAATATAGAAGCAGCAAAGCAGTAACAAGAGATGCAATTGTGGCTTGAGAAACACTAAACTCTCCAACTGTGACAACACAAAGTTTCAAACATTTATTTATAATTATGCTGAGTTCTATGTAAACTGTTCTGAAGTAAGCAAATGCAGTGGATTAAACTGCCACATGATATTTAGGAATGCTGAAGTTTATACTACTCTTCAAGTGCTGATGTACTGTGCGAAGAGAAGAAACAGTAATTCATACTGTATGTTTCTCATCCAAGAAGTATTATACATTCAACAAGGACAGCAATAATTCATAAGATGCACCCAAGAACACACTCTGTTCATACTCCATTCTTTACGAGTTGTCACACAAAAACAGATTTAAGAGTGAACAGGTACTTTACTGAACAGGCTTTTATTATTTGTTGCATAATAGTGCTCTTAGCCTCAAGAAGATCTGGAAACTTCCAGTACGAGACTTCCTTACAAAGCAAGAACTGTTTCCTGCCCTGAAAAAACTATAAGCCCAATTGAGCAAAACCAGATAAGAACATTTAAGGACAGTGAATAAAGGAAAAATTTCTACATTTCTTAAGCACAAGTTTGTTAGCACACATTACACACAACAACCATGAAAAAATGGGACTGGTTTCTCAGAGTCTGCTATATACCACAATAACAGAAATGGTTTTGCCATCTGTAAGCTAAAATTGCACATAGTTAAAAATACAAGGCCTCGAAGAAAGAAAAAGGGGTAATAAAAATCAGAGGCACTAAGTCTCAACAAAAATGGAATTACTACAACCTAGACTTATTTCAGGAGCCCAATTCCCCTGTCATTAACTTCAAGTCAGAAAAATCCTTTTCCATTCAGAGCTCTAGCATGGAGAGATGGCTGTATGCATGGGAGGGAGTCTGTGCAAAGTAAATCAATCTGTCAGGCAGTATCAAAGTATGCATTTAGGAATTCATGGGCTTTTCATGATCAGTGTTATATAACACAGACTACATTTCAACACCTCGAGTGGCTCAAAATGTGTCTTGAGCTGTAACTAGATGTAGTTTTCTCGCCCATCCTTCAACACACAAAAGCCTTCATCAAATCTTTACAACAGGTTAAAAAGCCTGTTGTTAAAAAAGTGAGAAATAGCAAGCTGAAAAACAAACAAACAAAAGTAAAAAGTCTAAGAAGATAGCATGCTTAGTTCTCTGAAGTGCTCTTAATTATAGTTCAGTTCTTGAAGAACAGGCTGAACACAAGGAAAACTATCTTAAACTAATGACATATCTTTTCCTTGGAAACCAAGTTTTGCACACTGAATATTATTCCAATATACTGGAATATTACAGATTTATGATCACATTTGTCTTCAAGTTGATGGCAGCACTTACAAGGGCAATAACAAAAGGTACTCATGCCTTCTGCTGCCTCCGCACCACAGACCTGATAAGACACCAAAGTCCTAATGAATGTTCTTCTGACACCAAAAGCACCTCCAAGACATGCAGACTCTACTTGACTAATAACTGAATTTAGTTATTGGAAGAGTGGCAGCGACCTCTCTGCTTCTTCTTCATGTCTTATATCATGCATAGCACTCAATAGGGAGAGGGGGATTGCCCTGGCTGTGACACATCAAGGGAATCACAGTGAGGATCAGGACCTGCAGGATAGCTTCCTGCTGAACTATCCAGTAAAGAAGAGTCCGACAGTTACAAGCCAATAGGATACACATTATGATCTCATATAAATAATTAAAAAGCAGCTTGTAGCAGGTCTGGATTAAAAAAAAAATAGAGGTAGAAACCCCTCAAACCAGAATTTTTCTTAAGGATAGCATTCCTGAACGAAAGCTAATTAGAATCCATTTAAGCTATAGATCAAAGCTATGATCCCTCAACTACAATCAGAGCTTTACTTAATTCCATGACTAGTCTCTACAGAGTTTCCAGAATGAGAGATAAAGGAGAATTCAAGGCACTGCCTCTCTATACAGAGCTCAGCTTCAGTCGAGCCTGTAACATTAATACACACATCTGCAGATCAAAACTTCCCATTACTTTTACTATTAGGGGAGAAATTGTCTGCCTCCGTTTAAAAGGAAAAAAAAAGAAAAGGAATGATTACAGCACATATGCCTCAATATTGATTGTGTACATGTCATTAAAAAAAGAAGTTGAATTTACTTGCAAGTCTGCCTTAAAATAATTAAACTTGGATGTATTCATAATCCAACTAGGAACAACTGATTTATGAACTATTCAAGACTTAATTTCCTCTTGATGTAGATTGCATACACCTCCAAAACAAGCCTCTTGACAACCATATAAAAAGAACAAAATTTTCTCCTCATGAAGAACAGTACCACAGAAGAGAATATTACCTTTTTAGCTAAACTTCAAGATGTTCCTGGGGTTCTTTTGTTTCAATATTTATATTATTTTTAACTCAACAGCAAAGACAACTTTTATTACCTTACCCATTCCAATTAATACTTCCCTAACCAGAGCACTGCTCAGACACTCTTGGCAAACTTTTATATGCATTTCATCAAATACATATGGGTAAGTACTTGAGCACTGGATTCTACCCCAGGAGCAACATGAACATAATTGCACTGTACTAAGTGCCAGCAATCTCATCTAGCAATAGACTACAACAAAAACCAAGATTTTTCAATTTGCATGAAATTAGATACTTTTCGCAAACATTGTGCCTCCTGGGACCAGCTATGCATCAATCCTCTCCCTACACCCAAAACCACAAGTTGCTCAATTCCACACCCTCCAGCCCTACGTTCCTAGAGCTCCACTGCTCACAGATTACCTCCACCACTACTAACCCCACAAGAACACACTCTGCAGGCTTTGCTTTTTCATAGACACCCACACACATATCTTTCCCCACCTGAACCAGGATGTTCCCCCTTTACCTGGTAAGTTTCAAGAGAGCTTTATCTCCCCCAACTTCAACACAAGGGAAGAGAGATGGAAGGTTAGAAGGATTAGACCGTGATGAAGCCGACAAAGGAATTAGCTGTTTAGCCAACTCCCTTAACACAGGGTTGAGTAATTAATTAATTACCTACACCTTTGTGCATACTGACTGAGAGAGGAAGCCAGCAGCTGGCATCCTGATGAGCCTCCCTCCCAGGAAGTATGATAGTAGAAAGGCCAACCATGAGCCAGGGTGCTGCATTACACCCCAATTAAGGTGTTAATGAAGGCAGGCAGGCTGCAAGCTCTATCAGTTTATTACCCCAAGTTTGCTTTCAACCATCTTCTGACCTTCCTATATGCCAAGTTCAGAAGGCCAGCTTACAAATTACACTGCCATTTGCAAAAATCTTTCTATATTAAAGGGAAAACCAAGGGGAGATTTCTATCCAGTCAGGGATGTGAGCCTATGAAGTTGACCTGAATTTGTAGAGAGTGAACCACTGCCTGCTCTCCAGAAAAATCTGAATTCATTTGGTACTTCCCCACTTAGTCTGAAAATTCTTTGCATGCTTAAATTTAATCACCCAAGTATGTGATGATTTTATGATACTGGCATTCCTATAGCTGCAAATTGTTACAGCATTTTATGCTGCCAGATATTCCCTGAATGGCCACTCCTGGACTATCCTGAGCACTCAGTGAGCAGCAGCTACCCAAACTAGCTGGAGGTGAGTAACGCGTAAGGCAGCCCTAAGGAAAAGCACACAGGAGGAAGTCTGGCTTTAGCCTATTACTTAAAGCATGTAGCACCAGTGAAAAGGGGGAGATCCAGGCTTTGCTTCTTTTTTTTTATACAACACCAATATAATGCAAAACACACAAAAGCTCCAGGGAGCAATGACTGTCTTTAACTTTAATTCATAGAGAAGTGCAGGGCTCTGCATAGTGATTTTTTGATTACTGACAATTAGCTGCCTTTTCCTTGTACCTTTTCACAGGTTCCTTAAAAGTCTATAGGTCCCCATGGTTTGAAAAGCTTCCTTATCAAAATGCATAAGGTGGTTGCTGAAAAGGTTCTGGGCAGACTGGATGCCAAGTGCATTTCTCTAACATTTGCTATTGTTTCCCCCTATTTTCAGTGAAGGTGGCTGGCACTTAATCTGATTAAGTCTCTCAAGGTGCTGAAAAACCCCACACAGTCAAAGGAGAGTAATGAGTATTTAAATGAGGCAGGCTGGATTCTGTAGATCTTCAGAAGTGCCTCTTTTGAAAACGAGAAGTATGATAGGCAGACCGAAGTGCTCACTGTAGGACTGGGCGTTTATGCTCTTTGTGAAGGAGCTGGTTATTTAGAATAGCAGACTAGATTCTGAATTACATTAGGGAATTCACAGGTTCATCAATGACTCCTTTAAAGAATGAAACTTCAAAATGAAAATAAAGTGCAATTACTTTGAATTATTTCTTAGCCAAGAATCAAAATGTAAAAAATCTGACTTACAAAGTGATTTACTGTAATAAAAAAATAGTATTCACATCAGATCTGTCAGGCTTTTTTGGCAAGTGAGGTATCTTTAGATGAAATCATTATACAGGAAAATCAAATCGTTGTATCTGCTAACTGATGAAAACCATTCAAACATTGCATAAATTAATCACTACTTTAGTGCTAAAAGTGGCCCTTTTTTATGCACCACAGGAACAGGGTTTTTCTGATTAATTGTCAGAGGAGACAGAAAACATTTCCTGCCTGAGATGATCTGGAAAAAACTGAAAGTCACTTTATCAAGACCTTTATATTAATGAAACAGGAAAAGGTATGCATGTGACAAACAGAAATATCCTTCTGGCCTAGGGAAAAACCATGTCCAAAGGACAAGTTAGATGCTGTGATGCCTGGGTTTAAAAAGGACTTTCTCCCCTAAGGCCTCCAGTTGTGTAACTTGCATACAGAGCGACAGTAACACATTTTTGTTAACCAATTGGAAGTGGTTGTTGCAAGATGTTAAACGAGATGAATGGCTGAGACGATGCACTGTGGCAGTGGTTGTTGATCTTGGAGGGTGAGCGTCAGGCAGCTTCAGCCTCTGTCCTACCCCCAAAATGCTAAATAGGAGGGAGGTCTGGCTACTGAAAGGTTACATGTACATGTGTGTGAATAGAGAGAGGAGCATGAAGAGGAGGTATATGGTAGGTAATCAGTGGAAAACCATTACAGTAATGATAAAGAAATCAGCTGCTTTTACCAGCCATCCAGATTCTGCCCAGTGCCTGGATAGTTTGCCATTACTGATGGCCTCATTTACTGCAGGCATTCTAGGTCAGACCCAGCTGAGAACGGAGCAGAAGAGGGAAAGATGGTCCAGTGGCCCTGCAGGGGACAGCGTGCCATGTACCGGTATGAGAATGGGAACCAGTATAAGGCAGAGAAAGCAAAGCTCCCCTTAAGTCTGACCTCGCTGGCAGCATGGACCAGGTGGGTGGATGAGTCAGACTGACAGGGAACTTTGTGCAAGATGAACGTAGCAGCTTTCCATCTGCTGGTAGTGCTTTCAGGTTGACAAATTTTCTAGGTACCTTGTGGAAGATAATGCACTCAGGAGTCTGCGTCCTACGAACTCAATTTTACAAGCACACACAAAAAAGCAATCACTTTATTCTTGAGTATTCCTGTTCCTCCACTCCCCTTAATTTAAGGCTTTGTGCATATTTTGGTCCTCTGGGCAGAGTTGTTTGGTTTCCCTCTGCAGCCAGTTCCTTCAGCTGCTCACTGGGCTCCCTGAGGTCACATCCAGCCAGCCTGCCCCAAGTTCTGCTCTACCACAGAGACTGAGCTGGTTAAATACAGTGACAAAATCTCAACCAAGAGCAGCCTCTACAGTGCTGATATATGGATGCAGATGTATGGGGGGTGGCTCCACAGCAGGTCCAGGCAGTCCATCACACGACATGGTTACACCTCTGTAGCTCCCCATAGCGCACTACATCAAGCCTTGCAGCCATCTTTAGAGCCCACATCTAGTAAACTCTATGGCAATGGTACCTTTCACAGCAATGAGTGAAGGATCAAACCATGCACAGCCAGAAAGAAGAGGAAGGAAAACCTTGAAAAGAAACAGGAAAATTGGGCGTGGGTATTAGCAGGTGTTGTAATTTATTCTCCTAACTGTTGCTTTTAAAACTGATTAGATTTACAACTGATGGCATTCCTTTAATCCAAATTGGCCAAACAGACCACCAGCTGTGGGAAACGAACTTACAACTAGAAAAGATTTAAAATATTTATAATGCTGTTTTCATATTTAAGGACAAACAAAATAATACAAATAAAACGTAAACAGTACATGAATCCATTAACATAAAATATCCAGCTTTTGCCATACACTGCATTAAAATAAGGGTAGTGTGTGTTTTTCTAAAATTTATAAAACACCATTTCCCTATCATTCAGTAGTATGAATTTACTGACAGAAGCTACTAAATAACGACAGCATTTTATTCAAGTATGAGTCAGATCAGAAAGCGCTAAAGAAGACAAGAGCTCTGATCCAGGCTGCTTTTCTCAGTTCCTAGCAGCTGCCCTTCTACAAGTCCCTGCTGAGCTGCACCCTGCCTGTGCTGAGAGCTGCCCAGCTCACCAGGGGATGCTCTTTTCCCTGCACTCCACTGGGCATGCTGATGTTCTCCATAAAACCTCTGCAAGGATGCTTTTCAGTGCTGGATTCAGGCAGTGTGAGAGATTTTCCAAATCACAGAGCATCACAGTCTCTGCCAGGGGTCACAAGTCTGGAAATGGGCATGGAAATGATTTCACTAGCTGAGATAAAAACCTGTTAGCCTCTGATCTATGCAAGAGAACCCTCTCCTGGGATAAAGATGACTTTGGACTGAACTCCTTACTTTGCTTGAGGTGAATAAAAGCCACAACTGCCAAGACACTGTGCAAACTGGCAAGCTGCAGGTCAGCCCAGGCGCAGAAATATCCTTGTAATACTGAAACAGGTATTGCATGGGCAGGAAACCAAGCATTGTGGAGACAGAGGAATCTACTTGAGTAATTGGAGAAATCACCCAGAAGGGGTAGACTTGATCTGTGGCACCTGGTCAGGGTAGTTTCTGTATTTTAACTATTTCATGCAAAATGTCAGTGTGTGCACAGCTCACCAATGGATGCTGGGGAACCAGGCTGCAGGGTCAGGCTCTGTTTTGCCCCCTCCGTTCAGTCCTGCTCCTGCAGTAACGTCTGCTGGGCTGAGCAGAGCGAGCACTGAACTGGACACCCACCTGCACCAGCCTGCATCTGGCGGTGGTTGAACTTCTCACCTTGGAGACATGTATGTAAGCGAAGGCTGCAAAAGGCAGCTCCCTTATGTCCTGGGGTGTTCAACCATTTATGGTAGCTTATAAAAGGTAAGTACTACCATGCTACTCCTATTCCCTTACAATGACAGCGGTAGGTTCTGCTCAATTGTGCCACAAAGGAATCTGGAAGTGGTGAGACTCCAAACTCTGCCCTCTCCATGGATGGAGGCATCCCACTGCTGGATTGAATGACAGAGATTAGCTCTTGCCATAGGGTAAGAGCACAGCTAGCAGCTGATTTGGGATGACATCTCACTCAGCCTCAGGATTGTAAGCTGCCTCTTTGAGCTTCCAGTTTTTCACAGTTTCCTAAAGCTTAGGCACCAGGTTCTCACTGCAGTATTTTCAGTGGGTTATTATGTCTATAGCAACCGCCGACAAACCAGCTTATAGATATGTCTTTTATTAGCCCTAGCTCTAGTAACAACTTTCTGAACTATATAATGTTTTCATCGAGCTGTTTTAATGTGGTTATGCCCTTCATGTAAATAAAATACTTTTCTGTTCCTTTAGTCTATGGAGCAAATTAGATTTTTTATCATCTCATTACAACATCTGTTCAACAGAGTCAATTCCAATACAGTTCTGAGGTCATTTCCCGCAGCCTGAGAAAACAGAAAATGTTATTATCCTAATTTAGCAGTGATAAAGCACTGAGGCCAGCAGTTCATGTTCAGAATTCCCTGACGTGCTCATATTTCTTTGATTTTGAATAGTTCCAGAGCCAAGGAACAATGTCATTCTGTAGAGGGGAATTCAAACAGGGTGGAAATAATTTGGTTTTGGAGGACTCATGCGAACACAAAGGCAACTGAGGGGCCTAGTGCAGGATCAGTTTCATCTACATTCTTTAGACATCATTTAGATTCTTACCTTGCAAATAATTATGTAGACCAGGTTGAATGAGGCTTTGGTCTAGTGGAAGGTGTCCATGCCCATTGCAGGGGGGTTGGAACTAGATGTTCTTTAACGTCCTTTCCAACCCAAACTATTCTATGATTCTATGTGCCGAACTTTAACTATGCAACTGTTAAAAAAGCCACATAAACAATATGCTGGAAGCCTGGTACCATTCAATACCAAAAATTGTTAATGATATCAGAACAAAGCTGTACACTCATGAGCACCATCTATTGGCACATTCCCTATTAGCTCATAGTTGCTTATGAACAAATATCATACAGAATCATAGAACGGCTGAGATTGCAAGGGACCGCTGGAGCAGCAAGGGTGTATTCAGAGACACATGCATTGTGTATCCAAATACACAATTTTGACTCAAATATGAGTATGTACTCACTAAGTTTCATAATGGTTTACATGGAACCTCATTACTGCACTAAAACACTCTCACAGAATCACAGAATGGTTCAGGTTGGAAGGGACCTTAAAGCTCATCCAGTTCCAACCCCTGCCATGGGCAGGGACACCTTCCACTAGAGCAGGTTGCTCCAAGCCCCATCCAACCTGGCCTTGAACACTACCAGGGATGAGGCAGCCACAGCTTCTCTAGGCACCCTGTGCCAGCGCCTCAGCACCCTCACAGGAAAGAATTTCTTCTATATATCCAATCTAAATCTATCCTCTCAGTTTAAAGCCATTCACGTCTTTATAAATCCTTTAATTAAGTAAATTAATACTGCATCATAAATAATACCATTGTGATCTAATTTCTGGTCAAAATTCTTTACAAAGTACAAATCAAACACAGCCAAAGTGGTTACAAGTTCAGAGCAAGCTGAACCCATTTCTCAAGTTCTCAGTTTTGTACAGTATTTTAATGAATTGTATTTGCAGCACCTCATGTTCTATCATAGCAAACAATAAAGAATGATGAGGACAATCTAAAAATTAATACAGACTTTCAGTGTTTGAAAACTCTTTATGGAAAGGCAAATTGTCCTTTCTGGGAAATCTGCTATTAGTTTGCCCAAAAGCAGAATGTTAATCCAAAGTAAATAATATCCTGCCAAGAAGAAAACACATCTCAGAAGAAATTGACCTGCATGTTTAATTAAGGCATGAATATACTAGTTCCTTAAAAATCAAGATTAAGCATATATCTGAGGGGGGTTTTATGCAATTAGAATTTAGAAGCATATCATCATAATTTTTTATATATATGTGAACTGCCTTCAACAAAGGTTTTACTCTATTTTCTCACTGTGGAAAAACATGACGGGTTTTGTTTGGTTGCTTGTTGCTTAAAATCTGCAGTAGCAGCTCTATCGTTTCCAAATGGGTCACTTCATAACTGGACAAGGCATTGTTCTTCCCATAGGACCATAAGCACCTTACTGGATGTGATAATGTGTGAGCCTGATGGCTCTTATCTGAAAGTCAAGAAACTCCACAAAGATTAAGTTCCCAAAGAGGAAGGCCGTTCATCATTTTCAGCCAATTTTAAGTTTTGATTCCTATCTTTATACAGTTCATTACTTTTTCACAAGAAGTATAATGTTCTTGTTCTATAGCTGAATTAAGTTTTTGAGAATTCAGCAGCGTGTGTATTAATCGCTGCATTCTCATTTTTTAAAAGAGAATACGTAACACAAAGGAAAACAACAAGTTTCATTCACCAAGAAAAAGCAACCACTCAGCTTCACAACATTAACTTTGACAAATATTCAAGAAACCACAACTTACCGGGTTCAAAAAAGGAAATTGCTCATATTTAAATGAATTTATTTTCACAACTATTCTCATTAATCTCTTCCCATACAGGCCCATATTTCTAACATAAAAGAATTCTTCCTTCCATTTCCTATGCTATTTTAGCTTCATGCTTTCTCAGAACAGCTGCGCCCAACTTCATATTTATGCAAACATTTTCTTCACACTATTTTCCAGCTACTCTTCTGCGAGTTTACAGAAATGCCTGTTCTTAGATGTAGACAGTGAACCTTTTGAAAGCACTAGTGAGAGTCAGGATCTTGGTTTTCATTGAACTTCAATGGCAGGAGTGATTTCACCTCCTTGGTCCCTTCAAACCAGACTTTTACAGAACAAGAGCAAGCCTGTTCTTCTCTATAATGTCACTTAATCTACAAGTTATTAATTTTAACTTTGATGAATTTAATACTCTCATCAGAATTTCCTTATTACAAAACTTATTGTATAACACAATGTAATTTGCAGTTAACGCAATGGAATCTTAAGTCAGAGTCCAGAAATCTGAGCTCCTAGATAGGGTTCTATTTCTTTGCATGCCACTGCTTTGCTGCACTGTTTCTTATACATTCTGTGGTTCAATTTACTCAATTGTAAAATAAATATTAAAAATGCAATTATAAAAAGTACTTTCTTCCAAGTTTTTTGATGTATTTGCACAAAATAATGCAGGCTATCATTCTGCAAATGTTTAACCTGAACTAATGTTACACAGTCTTTTAAGAACATCTCTTTTTTTCAAAATGAACTCTGTGTGTTTTCTGCCCTTTGAAAAGTATTTTCTTCTTTGCAACTATTTCAGAGTCCTTCAGAACCACTTAGCCTAGGGAAGAACAAGGACATTTTTCTTCGCACAAAATCTATGGGTCTGACAATGATAATGGTGTTTCTCCTAGCAGAACATGCAAATTGAAAAAATCTATTAACTTAAACTTTCCTTACAGAAGTCGGGGAAAATCTGAGCTCCCGAAAACAAACTATGGCAACAAAAAAACTGTCCAATGCGAAGGAATTGCACAATCAGAGCATGGATGAGGTTGGCACACATCTCTTGCTCAGAGAAAAATTAGCCAGAGCAGGATGCTCAGGGCTGTATCCAGGTGGGTTCTGCATATCTCCAGGGATAGATACTCCACAACCTCCCTGGGAACTCTGTTCTGCTGTCCATCCTAACAACAACAATAAAGTGTTTTTTTCTGATGTTTAAATGGAGTTTCTTGTGTCTCAGTCTGTGCCCACTGTCTCTTGTCCTGGCAGTGGGCAACACAGAAGGGTCTGGCTCTGCCTCCTCTACATCCTCCCTTCATGTATTGCTAAGCTACACCTACCTGACCCTTGCCCAGGCTGAACAGTTCCAGCTCCCTCAGCTCCTCTTCATACAAGAGATTCTCCAAGCCCTTCTGTGCTTCAGTTGGCCCTTCCCTGGCCTTGCTGGAGTCAGTCCATGTCCTTCTTGTAATGGGCAGCCCAGCTCTGGACATGACATGTGCCAGCATAATGTACTTGCTCCCAAAAAGCATATCTTCTTAAGTAGCATGAAAGAATATGGTTATACCTTGATTTATCCTCTTCACATGAATTTTCATTAAAAGCTTTATCTTTTACCACCCTTTTACAGATGAAACACCTTGTAAAATCAATGACTGTTTAAGGTGTGGATCAACGATATAATATGGTATTTAGTCTTTATGTGAGAACAAATTGCTCTAATTGGCTGCTCATTTAGTCTTACGATCTCTTTCTGGCAGGCTTGGTTAATGCTCTCTGTCCTCCATATTTGTACATTAGATACTTTGACTTTCTGAACAGTTTTTTTCTCTGCTGCCTCCTCAGCTTTGCCCATTGCAACACTTCAAAGTTAACAAAAATAATATTGTGAATTTAACATTTAACACCTTATCTTAAATTTGTTCTATATAGACAATTCAGACTGAGTGAATGGGTATTGTTGGGATCAGACTGACAGTAGGCTGTTTAACCTTGTGGTAAGGAAAATTTTGCTAGGAAAAGATTTAGATAAGAAAAAAACTGCAAGCCAAGAACTATTTAACTCAAAATACAAAAAAGAATGCACACTAACAACAAAAGATTGTCTAAAAACCCCTCACCACATTCTCAACAATGATGGTTAACCCAGTAGAGAAAGGAACACAAATTTCAATCAGTTTAAACATATCTTACATTAACTTTCATTATGTTCTATGCTCCTCATATACAATACCACGCTGGTTCCACAGACAATTAAGTGTCAAATATTTATTTAAATGCAAAAATTCTTCTTTCTGAATGAAGCTCAATTTTCCTGCCAATTTAGTGGTGAAAACACCAATATTAAGAATAGTTCGTATTTCTTTGAAGAATCTTTGGAAAATCATACACATTTAAAAAAAATCCTCCAAAAGATGATACCAGAAAATCAAAAGACAGATTGCTTTATTTCTGCTGGTACAGAAGATAATGAGGCCATAAAACTAGCAGAAGATCCTAAATGAAACTAGAGAGACAGCAAGTTCTAATTCCACAAGTTCGTGAGGATTCTTCAGGCAGCTGCTGATGTGTGTCTCATCTCAAGGTAGAGAAAAAAAACTGAGTTTATCCGCACAGAGGCTGCTCTCTTATCTAAAGTATATTCCCTGCATAACCTTAGGGGATGGATAGGAAAATATTTCCTGTGAATGAAATCAGCAGCTCTCCAACAGAAGTGATTAAATCCTCTTGCAGCAAGCTGGAAAATTATTAAACGTTATTTACTTTAATTATGGATGCACCTATACATATTAAGTACTGTGGACTCATAAAGGAAAAAAGATTAAACCCAATGATTTTACAATCATATTAACTATATGACAGGAAATAATTAATGGAAACCACAAATACTTGTGAAGAGCACAGTGGAGAAAGTTACGATCAGCTTCATGAGCAGCTAATAGATGCTAGGTTAACTCTGTGAATGCACAGAAGCATGCTGAGAAGCCCTGAGGAAGGATTTGAATTAGGATAACACAGCAGCAAGGCATTTGTCAGTGAAACAGGCCCTTCAGTAAAAGTTATTCAGTTTATTTCCTTTCTTCCCTCTGGCAATGGAGTTCTGGGTGTGAAGCAAAGGGATACCTAATAGGTCTCTGATTGAATCAGCAACATTTTCCTTAACTAAGAACAGGTGCTGCATGTTACCTCTCTCAAGTGTGCCAGTATATCAGACAAACATGGGGCATATGTTTCATAAATAAGCAATAAGCATATAGCAAATATATGTGCAATATGCTGTAGTCACCAGGTACTGAGGACATTATGAGATTTCATGACAAAAGTGTTTTGACATGGCTGGAAAATAAAAGTATTAAAATTTTAAGCTTGAAAATAGAAAGAAATCAGATGTGATGTAACAGATAAATTTATATGGTATGGGACTTGATGCAGCACATAATAGGAGTTTCTTTAAAAGACTCTTCCGAATCTCAGGATGCCAAATGATGTAGGTTTAAACAACAGCAAGTTTGTTCGATTTTGAGTTGTAGATGCTACCAGATACCCAGCAGAAAATTCAAAACAATTATGAGCATCCTAGAGTTGGGTTGTTGAAATTTGTTTATTTTAACCTGTTATTACCAATATCTGTTTACAGAAAGATAGCTACAGCAGGCTATGAAGCAGTTGGATAGATTCTTCTCCAGTTCAGTGCTTACCACCAAGCATCATTTTTGAAAGCATGTGCAGGCAACACTGAAAAGATTTACCACAGTTCTCCAGGAAACACAGGAGGGTACAAAGATGAACTATGAAAAATGCTTTTTTTTTTTAGCATCATTTCCATTTTCTATTACTGGAAATCAGTCTAGCTGGAGACTGCAGTAAAATGAGATATCAAGTCATACAATATTTGGAAGTTTACTTTTTAAACTAGGATTAAGACAGCAAAAGCCAGAAAAAATGCAATACAATGCTGTACATGATGTACAGCAGGTCATGCAACATGATCAGATGATCCACATTAGCTCTAAAACTCCACTACCGTTAGAATAAATATAATTCCTGACATGTCCAAGGTGGATGAGCTAGAGAACCAAGACTGCCTCTTATGATGAACACTGCTGAGATGACACATCAGTAGTCAGAGAATGACAAATGAAGCAGGAAACTGTTCACAGCAAGAAGTATACATCCATATCCTGCCATCAAACAACAGAGAATGAAAGGCAAAATTAACAGTCTGAACTTTGACGGGACACAGTCATAGAATGTGTTCTAGGTGTTGAATGGTCCTGGAGCAGGAATGGAAAATAACTGAACAAGACTGGCAGACTGTGCAATTGGATAGGGTCAAAGCATCAGGAGTAAGTAAGATATGCTGAATCAATCAGCAGATCTGACCCAGGAGATTCTGGAGTATGTGTAAGAACAGCACAGACTGATCAGTGGGTGTCCACTCAGCCAAATGAAAGACCCATTAGACAGAAGCAAAAAGCAGAATGTACCACAAGTAGGAGAAACCACAAAGGACTATTATGCTACTAACCTGAAACAAGAGATGGAGACATCATTCCTGGAACAGGCTATTTACTATGGTCACACAAAATCAGCTTATTTTCACAAATAGCACAAAAACTGAAATGACTGCTAGCAGGAAAGTAGTAACCTCTGTGAAAGCCAAGAGAGGAAACTCAGGCTAAGAAACTGGAAGAGCTACGAAAAAGGTATTACAAAATCCCAGTCTCTCACTTAATGAAACTGTTAGTGGAAACGGCACCCTATGTAAGTAGCACCACTTAACAGTTCGGCCTTGTTGCTACCCAGCATGCTCAAAGGGAAAATAGCTAAACTACAACTTCCTTGGGTTGTAAAAAAACCAGCACAGACAAACAAAACTGCACCAATAGCAATTTTTTTCCACCTGATAAATGGTGTATAAGAAGACAAACTCAATAGTAAGACTTACATCAAAGAAAATACTGTATTTCCCAATTATATCCTATTTCACAGAAATCTTAGAATGGTTTGAGTTGGAAGGGACCTTAAAGCTCATCCAGTTCCAAACCCCTGTCACAGGCAGGGACACCTTCCACTAGATCAGGTTGCTCTAAGCCCCATCCAACCTGGCCTTGAACACTGCCAGGGATGAGGCAGCCACAGCTTCTCTGGGCAACCTGTGCCAGCGCTTCATCATCCTCATAGTGAAGAATATCTTTATAATACCCATGTTTGTGATGTGAAAAAATACCAATATTTGTGACTTTAGGCTGAAATAATACCTTTAATTAAAATGATTAAATCTTGAGGGTTATGGTGTTGCATAAATGAACATCATGATCACAGTTACTGAGGAGTTGTAAATATTTAAAAGTACCAGAAGTCTGATGAACTTTTTTTCCTTGAGAAAGAATTAATCTATTACACTGCACACAGCTAAAATCCAAACCACGCAGAGAGTAGCACGCCCTTAAAAACTCTCACAACAGACCTCAATATTTAATTATCACTTGCAATATTGAGCAATTAAAACTGCCATGTATTTCCATTTCAGCTGCCTGTGAGTCAAAAGAGCACAGTCACGTAGCACACTGCATCTGCCAAAGTGAATGCAAATCTTTATCCATATTGGGTACATCTCCAGTAGGCATCAATGAAGGAGGGTTTCCTCACCTATACCTTTCTGTGTTCCTAGAGTTTGCTGAGTATTTTTCAGCTACCTTATCATTACCCAATAACTTTCCACTACCCAACACAGTTATCAGCACCACTGCAGTTTCACTGCAGTTCTCTTCAATATTGGTACAGACAGATATTAGCTTAGCACCTGGCTTGCAGCGGAATTGATGAGATCCTGGCATCAGTGTTGTTTAGAAAAGAACTCAAAATGACTCAGCTGAAGACAGGATTTTAACTAAAATGTTTGTTGTCTCACAGTTTATGAAGATCTTAGAGTTAAGAAATCCATCTGGATAAAGTGTATCATACATCTTTAAATAACTCACTGAGAACAATACTGTTTACTATTTACTAAGGAACCATTAAGAGCTGCAATAGCTGCCTAAGAGTTGCACAAACTAATTAATACTCTGAATGCCTTTGCCCTTGTGATGGAGATCATTATGCTCATTCATTTCAGCACTGAAAAACAGAAATATAATCTAAGTGACAGCTAGTAATGGTGAAGACTGATTTTGTGAACAGGCAAGCCTAGAAGACTAGATTTACAAACAAATCATTCCTTAGTTTTTATATTTTAGAGACAATAACATGGTAGGGAAAAAAAGAAACTGTGAGGGTGGTGAGGCACTGGAATGGGTTGCCCAAACACGTGGCAAATGCTCCATCCCTGGCAGTGTTCAAGGCCAGGCTGGACAGAGACTTGGGTGACATGGTCTAGTGTGAGGTGTCTCTGCCCATGGCAGGTGGGTTGGAAATAAATGAGCTTAAAATCTTTTCCAACCCTCACCATCTTATGATTCTATGATCTTTTTGGACGTAAGTTTCCAATGGTAGCTCAGATGTACAAAGGCAAAATCAAAGTGTCACTGAAATGTATTACCGAAGAAACACACTGGTGGTTATGCTGCACATGAAGAGAGTTGACACACATCAGACAGGGACTCGCTGCTCTTATTTGTATCTACAGCTTTCACACAAACACTTGACAGAACATCAAAACCTTCTCAGTGAAGTAATTTATGTTCACAGTATTCTTGTGATCTCAAATACTATTAAAACCAGAGAAATTCAAAAGGTCCACTGAAAAATTTGGTATTTATTATCAAAACATATAAGTACAGTCTGAACACTTCTGGGGAAAAAAATCTTCAGCATAAAACTCAGATGAAATGTTTTGTATACCATATGAGGAAAAGTAAGTTGTAGTGATGCTATGGAGGTGGGGCATTCAGCTTCTCGGTCTGTTGCTGTTTGCAATCACTGCAGTTTACGTTGACTCTCTTACCTCTGATAGAGATGCCCTTTCATTCACTGACTGAATGAGACTCATCCTGGGTCTTAATCATAGTCACTGTTAGAGAAAATACTTCTGTCAGCATAACTAACATTAGTCACAGTTATTCAAATATCTTTTAAGGAAAAATGCAACATAAAATATGTGGTATTTAAAAAACATTTTCTGTTTCAGTGAGACGCACAGTTGGGGCTGAATTCAGCTCACAGATTAGCACATCTAACTTTAGACATCTACATGTGAACTAATGCCATGGTTTACATGTAGGTGTCTGGTATCACTTACACGTTACAGTAAATCCACCTAGCCTTCAGCTACCACTCTGGAAGGCATGGGTTATACCCGTGAGCCCATACAGGTATCCCAGATGTGTCAGATATGCCAAGACAACTCAGTGGCTCTACTTACCTATGTGTAGTCAACTGAATCAAGTTCTGTGTCTTTGCAGTGATCTGATCAAAACAGTGGAGAGCTAGATGGACTTTACCTACTAAGCTGCATAGTCAGTGGCTTCACCAAAGGGGACTTGGTTGCTTAAGCATCATCTCTGAATGCTCTTAAAGACATCCTGTCTGGCAGATATGACTGAGAGACTATGGGGTATTTACATGCTTCTGGATAGCAAGGAAGACATACACTATATTCTGTCACTCCCAACTGCCCAGCGCACTTAACATGTAGGCACCTGAATCGAGCTGTACTGACCAGACCTAAAATTGCTATAATGGGAGGCTACACATACAGTTCATATCACACCTGGAGTCAGCTGGTTTAACCCCCAGACAGAACCCTACTGAAAGGTAACACAGGCATCTCAGATCACCTTCCCTGATAATGTTCCAACTTCCAGATTTCAGCCTAAAAAGAAAGACTCATGAAGGTCTTGGCTGGTATCTGCCAACCCTGAGAAACTGTTGTGGATACCCCAGAGCATCTTTAATAACATTAGCCTCTCATGGCCAGGCACATGGATCATTCACTGTGTTTTTAACACTAAAGGAATGAAGACATAACTTTTATTTAATGACTCCCATTTTCAAGTTTCACTTTTGAGTGGAAAAAAAAAATATCCTTGATGATGCCATGAGGCACACTAGTATCAGTATTTTGCTTACATTTCTGCTTATATTTATATATATAAAATATATATAATATATTATATATTATATTATATAATGGATATAAAATATATATTATATATTATATATATGACATATTATATGTATTATTTCTGCTTATATTTATTACATTTTTTGCTTATATTTCTGCAATATACAAAATGGCAGGAGTAATAAATAACAAGATAAGTTCTCTGCTTGTGGTGTAGTTCCATTAAAATAACGGCAATAGAGCATTTGGCCCAAAATATTATTTTAGGATTTATCACAACCATTTCTGTGATCTGGTGAAATATTTTTGTTTCATACCAACTTCTGAACAATCAGAAGTGCATAAAAGAAGGTAGGAAATTCTCTATCAGTAAATGAAAATCATAGAATCATTTTAATATATAAGCCATCTTTGTGGACTTACAGTAAATCTTCCACAGTGGAAAAGAAATGGAGCTCTCAAAACCATACCTGTAAGCTACCAAAGTGCCATCACACACTTGAAATTAAATACAGACATGCCTTCCTCAGAGATGACTCCTTTTTTGCCTCCGCAGCTTATGCTCTATCCATGAAATATTGTTACCATAAAAGAAATTCAGGGGAGGTTTGCATTTGTTTTAGCACTATTTAAAAGAATTACTCCCCACACCTCAGTTGCAGAACATCATTCAGACGGGAATGCTCCCTTCCATCCAGGCTCTGGCTCAACCCTGACAAGACAAACATCCCAACTTTGAATTTTATTAGTTTTATTTGCTACTGCTCTGAAGAAAGAAAAAGCAAAGACTGGAAGAAGACAAAAACTAACAGCACAATGCATGATGCAACACAATAACTAAACAGTGTTAAGAGTCGTTAGCATTCTGGAAATATTTGTGGCCTTTCATACTCCTAAAAAAATGAATGCACATAAGCAATATTTCCTCTTGAGAACAATACCAACAGCCTTTGATTTAGCAGGGAAATGGTCACAATTGTGACATTAAAGTGGAATTGAATTTTTTATGACCAAGATTCATGTCCAAAACTTGTAGTTCGATACCACAAGCATACTCCCCCTCCCTTACACAACAAATAATACAATTTTCTGATGATTCCAGTGAAAACTGTTGATCAACCAGGACATTTATTCCACAATTTCAAAGCATGTCTGAAGGTCATACAGTTGTTCACTGCCACAGATTTACACAAATCAGCTCAAATATTATTAAAAAGCCAAGCACAAGAATCAGAGCAACAGATGCACTATAAATTCTTGGAGAACCAATACAAAAGGAATTTACAATGCAAAGGAAAGGTAAAGAGCAGAATTACCCAGGGGACAATAAAAATCTAATAAAGGAGGAATAAACAGGGTTTATTGCCAAAGGTAGAAATCTGAAGATCTTAAGCAAAAAGTGATTCTTCAGAAACAACTGAGGAAAGAGGAGATGGTGCAAATCTTTTGTGAATAGGGGAGTTTCTTTTGTGGCAGGAAATAACATGTAAAAACAGTGTGATACAAGAAGAGTTTGGTACAGTCACAGCAGTTAGCAGATGAACTGAAAGAATATGATACAGGACTGGTGAGGGTCGTAAGTGGCACAGTTGGCATGGGGAGAGATGGGAAAGAAATTAGTAGAAATAGAAGCAAAACAAGCAAATAAATACTTCAATAAAACACAGAATATGTTTTTTCTGCCCTGCAGATCTTTTCCCAGAATACAAGGTTTCATTTTCATTAGATTTTTCAATGAAAAATATTGACTTCTTCTCACAGAAAGCAGAGCCTTCCCTTAAGCAGCATTTCCCCACAGTCTTCTGGTGGTCCCTATGGAAAATTGTCAGCCTCATGGTAGAACAGGTATGGAGGGAATAGAAGGCTCTTACCAGATCATGAACATACTGCCTTTAAAGAAGATGTTCGTAAGAAATCCTTTACAAAAGGATAAAATGTATTCATATCAACTACAGATTTACTGAAAGTATTAAACTCATTTTACTAAAAACATAAAATAATCAGTAGATTGGAACAGTGTTCTGCCAGGCTTCTCTACTGGAACAGCTAATGAATAACCTACTGTGTTGCAAATCTCTCATCCACCACAATGTTTTACATCAGGAATCACTCCTAACAAAGTGGGAAGAAATAACATCTACTTTCAGAGAAACTATTATCAGAGTAGAATTACTCAGTATAATTTAAATGTTAAAAAAAGGACTTTAAAATAAAAGAATCTGAGCCAAATGTCTCCAACTTGAGACAACAATTAATCTCAAGAGAATATGCACTGTCAGCCTCTTGAATTCTTCCCCAGTCTGCTTTTACTCTGCACTGAGTAGTGTAAAAAGAAGGAAATTGAAACCTCTGCCTTCTGGGATGAACAGATCTAGACAAAATACATTGCCTCTTAAAGCATTAAGTAACTTCAACATTCACTAAGCACATCAGTGAAATAATACAAATGAAAGAGACCAACCAATTACTCAGTAGGAAGAGGACTAAGTCTTCATGCTTGGCTTGGGCACCTTTCAGTCAACAGGGAGATATAAAGTAAATATAAAACTCCTCTAATAATCCCATGATGATTCTCCAGACCCTGTAAATCATTAGCAATTACTATTATCATTATTTGCTTGGTATTTTGGGGGAGCAACTGAGATTATGGCCTCTTTGTTCTAGGCACAGTGTAAGAAACTAATAAAAAAGGTCACCTGCTCTCTCGTTTCCTGTAAGAAGCATTTTTCAACCCAGCATACCTGTAGGTAGAGTTTTACAGTTTCCATGTAGGAAGGTGGAGCCTTCATAGTCTCCATACAGAGCCTATGCAATGATACTTTAATGCCAAGAAACCTAGTGACTCCAGGTAATTTTAAACAGCCATTCATTTCAGTACCTTGCTAGTAGAGGATCAAGAGCACAGAGAACTGAAGATTAAGCCCAGAACTGTGGGTCAAGCCTGGAACTGAGGATCGAGCCTCAGGAAGTCAAGTACTGCTATCGTGACTTTTCTGCATCTAAAGAAATTGCCACAATAAACCTGTGCAATACTGACTGCACCTCTAGTTACTAAATCCAGAGAAAGTGTTCAGGTATTAACAATACTGCCCGAGGTCATTCATATGATCTAGAGGACTCCTCTGGAATTAGAAATCTAGCAGCCAGGCTTGTTTAGCAATTCAAACAGTGTGAAATAGCCAGAGGGTATGATTTCTTTAGATTAATAAAGAATAACCCAAAGGACTCTGAAGTCAAAACACAACTAAAGAACCAGTCAAAGCTTCAGCACTTCATCTCATCAGACTTTTGACAGTATGTCCTGAGAGATACTGTTTTATCTTCAAAGTGACACAGACTCTCTAAGTTTTGTTCACTGAACCATGAATCTGGTGCTCAACTGACTGCAGTCACATTAGCAATACTGAAATTCATTTTAAATATTGACAGGGTTATACTGACCCTCAAAGGGCACAGTATCTTTAAAGCTTGTTGTGTTGATATTTATATCATTTTATTTTTTATAGGAGATATTTATTTCTGAGTAACTAAACCTCTATGTGCCAAAGCTCTGCTGTAACTCCCCTGACTTAAATAAGCTGTGAGTACCTATGAATCTGACCCTAGAGAGTCAGTTCTCTTCCGTGCACAGTTTATTTACAATTACAGATAAAACATGTCAAGGGAGTTTTCTGCCTAAAAAACACCCCATAACACCAACCAAGAAATTCATGTCACATCGCACATCTACAATTGTCTTTTCCTCCCATATCAGTCTGTGAATGCTTTCTCCCTCAATTTATAGCCTATATGTCCCTTTTTCAACATTGTGGCTGTAGGACAGCCCTGTGTCCTAAGTGAGGGTGGAGAATGCTGCCACAGAAAAACACCCCACATCTTCATTTGCTCCTCGGCTGGTACATAGCAGAATGATTGCAAAGCAAATGATGTTCCACAGGGCTTTTATCCTGTGCTTGTCAGTAAATAAAGTACTAATTAACAATGGGTAGTGACTGATGCCATAATAAGCAATTTATAGATTTTAATTGAACATTATAGCATCCCCGGGAACTCAATTCAAGATAGTTTTTTAAAAAACTCTGGCCTTCATTCAGTAATGTAATTAAACAAAATACAGCTTTAAAGCTTAAAAGTTTAAGCTAAAGTCAGTAAGAGTAACCACACACATAAAACTATGTGTAAGTAACTTGCTGAACTACAGTCTTTGTAAGGGATAAATACAGGCCTTTGCTAAAAGTTGCAGATGCCCTATAGTTCAGAAAAGGAGATCTGTATTATTCAAAATTCAGCATTCAGCAAAATCATTCACTACTTAAAGAGCACAAGACTTAAATATTTCTATGGAATTGATGCATGTCTCACTCTCAACTGGGGTATATGATTAGCCAAAAATAAACTGAGTATCTTGCTTTCTTAAATTTTGGACAGTGAATAAAGTGCTGACTCCCATCTCTCATTACATTTGTTTGTCTGAGAAATGCTTAGTATGAGAGAAGGAATGACCATCTTTAGCTATTTTCTAAAGTGCTTATTACAGAGATATTCAAGTACAAACCAGAGACATCAGAATAACATAAGTAATTGTAGAAAATACATCTTTATCTCTTTCACTTTATCATTTCAGCTGCCTTTAATAATTTATTAAGATTTTCTCATTACTGATTCTTTTCACATCACAATAATCATCATCATAAAAATGCAGTTTGTTTTATCAGGAGATTTACCCAAAAGGCATGTCCTCTGTCCTTGACAATTCAGACACCTGGGTTTCTTCCTCTGGGGAAGCCAGCATCACCTTCTGGGTCTCTGCCCTTCATTCAAGAGCAGTGAGAAATGCCATTCCACGACCACTGCTGCTATTGCCTTGGTGCTGAGGTGGAGCAAGGAGCATTAAGCAAGCATCTGCATGTCGGGGACACGGCTCTTGGCTTGTGTTCTGTCACTCAACTTCATTATACTTAATGCTAACTTCTCATTGCAAAACAAAGCCTCCCTTTTTTTAAGTCATACTCTTGCCTTTTGTTCTAGACAAGCTGCCCTTCTATCCCAGAAAACTCAGCCTCTGCTTCTGATCTGCAGAAAAGAGAATGCGGGATGAGGAATAAAGCAGTACATCATACTAGACTATTCTAAAAACACGGTTTAGATTGTCTCCTTTAATGAATAATGAATCACAAGCACAAGTCTATTTGGAAATTCTCCAGCAGGTCATTCCCATACCCTCAATGACAATACTACTGGGATAAGAAGTCACAGCCAACAATGTCATGGAGATCAAAACAGCCTTAAATAATACTGACTTCTGCATTTTCAGTTCAGACATCAGTTTCTGGATACAACAAAGAAATAGACCTGTTTCAGGACACTGCATGTTTTGTGGGCAGCATCTTCAATAAAAAAACCTCAAATAACACCACCTTAGCCAAATTCTGCATGGAATACATCAAAACTATGAGACCATAACAAAAAATCACAACCCTAAAAAGGAACAGCCCTTGTTCTTATCATCTGTGAAATAATACTCCATACAGGATATTTAATACATTGCAATCCTCCTTTTCCTCACATGGTTTCCAAAGTTTCTTATCCTGTGTCAGCCATCAGTATACATTTTTCTAAACGACTTAAGTTGAGTTCGACCTAATGTGTGTAATACTATCAGTACATCACTTTAGTCATGAGAATTTGGCAGCACTTTGAGAAATGGGATTTCATGTCTATCAAACACAAGGTGTTTTTTACAACGTCCATTCAGCCCCTCTCCACCACACTACCCAGTGTGTGCTGGGAGGCCTGAGCTCTCCAGGTCTGCAGGATGACCACTGGGGTTGCAGCCCTAGGAATGGATGGAGATTGACTCACTTATCCTTTGGTGTTCCTGTGACATCCATTGAACAGTTATTTGGGCTGCATTTTTTAAGAAGTGATTTTGTTTAGGATGTACAACATCATCTTTTTCTAACTAGTTATCTCTCTTTGACTTGCTGGTATTTCTGATACATGCATTAGTCCACTGTGAACTGAGACAGACAGGAATTTATAAGAAGTAAGCTGAAAGTTTTGCAAAATTTTGCAAGAAATTTGCAAAAATAGTAACAGTACTTAGGAATTCATATCACAAAGCTGTTCCCTTTTATATATATATACATATATATACACACATATATATGGAAGATTTATGAACTTTTGATTAATGGTTTTAAATATCTTCCTTTAACATAAAAAAAGCCTTTAAAGCCTGAGGACTTTTTCTCCCTTCACTTTCAGAGGTTAGATAATAAGTAGAGATCTAAATAAGGCCATCTCTATCTTTTAGCCAGATAATGGCTTTTAAAGCTTGTGTGGCATAAAGAACACTCACGATGGAGCTGCATTATATTAAATAATCCATTGACAATATACAGAATACATCTGAAGATAATGAATTCTATCTTATGATCCATCAGGGTAGCCATGCTTTCACATCCTTTTCTATTTAGACAACATCGTTCTATGCCATCAGAATAAATAAATTCACTCACATATATGTATTATGTATTAAACTTCTTAGACTGATTTGCACGTAAAGAAAGAAAATTATGGTTGAAGCCAACAGTAGAAATTCTTTTTCTTTTTTTTTTTTTTTTTTTGAGGTTTTATGCTAAGCTCTAGAGATCCATCACTTGAAAAGTGGCTCTTTTGGCTCTATTTATTGGACCTAACCTAGAAAGGAAAAAACCTTTTCTTTTAAAGAGGCTTTTGCCTCTTAGTAATTTAAGCAACCAGAAAAAAACGGCAAAGTAAGTCCCTCCTCTTTGTCCTCATTTTGTGTAATTCTAGCTTTGTCTTGTGCTGCACTGAGGTAAGGAATTATTTATCTAGTTTGATTATCCACTGTTGAATAAAATTCCAAATGTGGTGCTGCAAATTTACTAGGGTGCTTATCAATGATCTGCATGTTTTACAATCTATACAGCTGATTTAAGCTTGCTTAAAGGGAGAAGGGACAATTTCCATCCGTATTTAAAGGATTTTCCATATATAGTGGCACTGCACAGAGAAAAGGCAGGTGTCCCTCTGCTTCTGCACTCCTTTTCCACACCACCTAGACTGACCATACCAAGGTCACAGGAAAGTGAAAGAAGATGGAAACTTGGATTTGAAGATAATATTTTTCATGTCTAAAACTTTCCCAAAACCCCATCAAAAATTTGCAAACAGTTGCATGTGCAACTCTTTTTGCAGTCTTGGATTCACAACTGCTATATTTTAAATGGCATGAGTATGGAAATAAACTGAAGCCCAATACTGACCATGTAGCAAAAGCAGCTGTGGTGCATGATACATGGTGAAACATCTCTGGATCTTGCATAATGTTCCCATCTGCAAAGGCAAGAGCAATCCAGTCTCTCAGGAATAATTTGAAGAAAACCCACTGACAAGAACTTCTTCCTCTCTATTCATCACCATTTCCAGTTTTTCTCATCCTTGTCTCTGCACTGACATTTAATCACCCAAAGCCAACTGATGCTACGCTGTGGTAAGACTTCATTATTTCATTTATATTCTCAGCAGTATGTTTTCTGGTTCTATCAACTGACACTGCACTGTCCCAACTAATTATTCATCTTTTATACATCACTATTATTTCTCAGTATATTGCCAGTACATTGCGCTATTCAGTCACACAAGGTGGTGATCACTCGGGGCAGACAAAACCAAAGGTGAAGTCCATGTTCTGCTTTCAGAATCTAGTCAATCTTAACTCGTGTAAATTTGTGTAAAATCTGGTGTTTCACAGTTTCTCCCAGTTGCTGGGTAAACTCTTGGGTTATATTCTTTTGAGCTTGATAAAAAAGGATAATTTCTTCACAATCTGTTCATAAAATAGAAAGTTCTGTTTTCCATCAAGTTATCCTTATTAAGATGCAGTTCTTGGGAACAATTTATTGACTTATTTTTGAATACCAGCCTAGGTCTCTGGCAGTTTCTGCATCTTCTTATGCAAATTCTGCTGCAAAGATGTAGCTCAGCCATCTCATCATTCAATTCATTCCATCTATGTGGAGTATTATTTTTACAAATAATGGACAGTTGCAATTCATGAACTTTGGAGGTTTTCTGGAGTTCTTATAGACAAGGTGCTAGATATTTAAATGCAAAATAAGGAATAGAAAAGCTTATTCCAAAAGGCTTCTACTCTTCAAAAGTGAATTTTCCACATTAGCTTTTCAAAACACAGACACACTAATAAATTACACAGATTTATGACTGTTAGTATTTCTGTGTCTTTGTTCATACTCTAATACTAAAACGAGGAGTGTGAAAATACTTTGAATAGAGGTCAGAGGTGAAAAGGCTGAGACATAAGAGTACAAGATGAGACAGACACAATGTAGTTGGCCAGATTCCATTGCTACATTCTGATGATGCTGCATTTCTTCACAGATTTAAATGATGTGTAAAATTTCTGAAGGCAACAATTTCGTAAGGTGTTCTATCCAAAATTCCTTTAAATCAATGAAGGTCTTTCAGATTACAAATCAAAACATCTATCATCAATCAAATTAGAAAATAATGTACATATTGAAGCAGCCTTTAAAATTTCCTTTCATTACTGCAAGTTGTTTTCATTTCTAAGCTTCGTAAAAGATAAAAGCAAAAATAATTTATGGGGTTTTAATCATAAACAATTTCTATCTTATTCACAAACAGACAATGCTACTTTGCTTTCAGATTTCATTTTCCAAATAAACTCTTATCAGTTGTCCAGGATGCAAAACAGACCTGGTTTTAATTTTACATGTCATATCACGTATGTAACAAGATGCTACATCAGGTCAGGTTAAATCCGATAACAAAAGGTAAGCATAAAAAATAAGAAAGAATTATGTCACCTATGGCTGTTAGTAATTATATACTGCACTGAGTGCTCTAAGTGTTCCAAATAGTCTTTCGCAGGAAAATTTACAGTATATTTATATTTCTTGACCCAATTCCCCCAAATCAATGCAGGAGTTTACCAGTTCACTTTTGAAGTACATCAAGCATGACTAGCAAAGCATAAACAGGGAAAACCCCTCAAGTTCAGAACACTCCCATGGTTCTTCAGTGTTACAGTAGGAAAGTGCCAGAACTGCAGTCAGAGTTTTCACGAGGCTTTTAATCTAAGAGATCAGAGTGTCAAAAATAAATATTATAAGGATTTGATTTATCTTAAGTACATGGGATCAGATTTCCCTTAATGTAAACTCATACCACAGTTAGCAACTGAGAATCTCATATAACAAAACCAAGATTAGTAAATTCTTCAAGTAAAAAACTGCTGGAAAAAAACCACTTGTAAAACTCAATTAAACAAAAAGCCGTTGATGAAAGGATAAATTTTGCCATAAATGAGGGCAAATCTAGAAGAGGCATTTTGGGGATTTCTTTTTTTTTACATGGGAGCAAATTGAAAGCAAGATACTAAATGGCTAAAAGAAAACAAAGCACACCTCCTATCTCAATTTTTTTTTGTATTGTAAGAAATATCTGCGCATTTTCTTCTCACTGCTGTGCACTGTGTTGCAATACCACCATTAATTTTTCTTTAGCCTAGTGAGGCCTACATTTCTATGCTTGTAAAGCTCTGTGGCCTGTGAAGTACTTTGAGCTGAAATGTATTATATTAATGCAATCATCGTTCTTATAATGATGGACATCCTCAGAGTACTTTCTTTTATCTAGATGAATGCAGTCTAACAGCCAAATTGATTTCAGTAATGACTGAAATATCTTTTTTTTTGCATTTGTTAGACATCAGCTGATGTCAATGTGCAGGATTGAACTAAAGTGCACATTGACAAAACTTTCACTCTTCCTCTTGCCCCAGAGTCCCCATGGACCTTGGAGGACTTCTTCAACACTTCCCTTGGGAACCCTGTTCAAGCCCCTGGATTTAGGAGATGTAGTGCATAGGAAGCTGCAGGCGTTCAACACACGGACTGTGTTAGTAAGACAACTTCCCACTCTCTCCTGCTCTGGGCTTTTTGACAAATCAATATAGATAAATGGAAGCTCCCTTTCCTTTCCATAAAGTCACAAAAGCAGGAGAAGCACAAGCCCGTGGACCTGAGCCTCTCACTATTATCAATTTCCACAGAGTGGCGGGGTGAAGTAGTGGAACTGCTTTATCGCTATCCATTGTAAAACCAGCTCCATCAACTTACATTTCATAGTACGCCTGTGTTCAATGAGCAAGGATTACCATCAAAATTTTCATTAAAAATTGAGAATGCATGTTTTCCAAATTCACAGTAAATTCTACGGAGCACTGCAGGAATTAACTCCTGACCCTGTCATATGCCTGGCTGACGAAATAAAGCCTAAGTAACCTTGTTGCTTATCCAACTATCCATCAAGCCTTTTCCAATACCTTTCAGCGGAATAGTAAATTTTAATCAAATTCAAAGGAGGGGGAAGGTCTCTGATATACTGTATTTCTGGAAGGCTTGGTCACACAGGACAGAAAACATAATCAATATTAATGCCATGTTTGAAAGGCTGCTCTGCTACCTTCTCTGACAACACCACAGTTACATGGGAGAAAGCCATTATTAACACCTGAACTACAAAAAAATGAAAAGAGGGAAAGACTTAATTAGAACTTCCACTTTATTAATCATGCAACAATTGAAACACAAGAGAAAGCTGCATGGCACCCCAAGTAGAGTTCTTCCATTCTTTTAAGGACTGCTCTGTGTTTTTTTCTGTCCTCATTCAGATAAACCTCAACTCTTCTATCAAATGAGTGTTGAGAAGAACATAATAAAAAGAAAAGCTTCCACATATTGAGTGGGTTCAACCTCTGTCTATGTTTACCTATGGCCAGTGACTAACAGAGGAAGCAATAGGTCACCAGTCTCCATCACTCAGTAACTGTTAGAGAAAGCTTGGCAAGAAGGAAAAGGATCCTACGATTTGGGGGTTTACTGAGGCTAAAGAAAAGATAATGGCACTTATGATACCAGCCTGAGTCCAAATCTGACTTACAATCCACCTGCTGAACCATTCTTATGTATTGTAGAAGACATTGTATTTCATCAATAACCAATAGGAAAATTAAGATAGGAAACTATGCTACAGGGGGGGGAAACAAATACATAAACTTCTATGAAAATAATACTGATAATTTGAACTTAATAGAGTTTAGACTGATTGCATAAAACTAAGGTGCTTTATTTATATACAAGCCATTCTATAGGGGCGTGTGACAATTAACACTTGCCTATGTGCTCTCCATACCGTGAAAACTCAATACTGAAACATGATTGCTCGTAGCTTTCTGTTAAAAAAAAAAAAATAAAAAAAAAATTAAAAAAAAAGTTAAAAAAAGTTAAAAAAAGCAGCCTTTCAGTCTTAAAAAAATAAAAATAAAAAGGCAAGCCAAGAAAAATCCTTGAAACAAAACCTGATGTGTGAGGCTCTATGGCCAGTTCCACACCATCAGTTCCTAATCCCAAAACAGGAGGAGCTCTGTACAATACACACTGGCAAACTAACTGAACTGCTCTCACTGTTGAACTGTTTGATGATACAACACAGAGAACGATTCCTGCAGGCTGCTTGTAAAGAAGTGAGTGCCCTGATACCTGGAGGGATTTTGTCAGAGCTTAATGAATTGTAAGTGCACAAAGCAACCATAAAAAGTTAATTCTTTCTTTCTGCCCTAATTCTGATCATTTTCACTGTTAAACTCTTAGGATATGATTTTTTCGAGGAATCTAACTGTTCTCTATCTTAACTATTTTATGTCTTCAATTTCTTCTAGCAGGAAGGGTCTCCTGAGGCCCAGGTCCAAAGGAGAATATCACTCGGTGCCTTCTTATCCTGATCTAGTCTCGTTTTCTTCACCCATTATTTCCTTGGGTGCATACTATGCCCAGAAAAAAAAAAAGGTGAAAATGTGGGAAAGAGCAGAGTTGGGACAGCTTCCTTTATTTGTATCCAAGAACTAATATTGAGTTTTCTCTCATCTATCTTCTTCCATCTCAGATGTGTGTCCCCTTTTCAGATCTCACAAGTGGGGTAGATGTTCAGTGGCAACAGCTGAACTTCCTAAAGACAGTGAAGACAGGAGTGTACTTTGCATATGTGTGTTCACTGTGGGTTCTGCTGTCTTCTTTTGAATGCTCCAGATGAATTTCCCAAGAGGGCAGAAAAATGCAACTAAACCCTGCCTTTTTTTGTCCTATTATCTGCTATCTCTGTGTCTCTCTGTTGAGCTAGGAAGAAGGGCTGATGAATGAAGAATGGGAGCTGAGGCTAGACACGTAACACCACAGCTGAGTGCTGCAAACGATGGTGGGAATGGGATGAGCCACTGTTCAGGCACTGCACGTGCTGCTTTGGAGATAAGCCATCAATGACAGATGACTGCACTGCAAAGATCCACAGCATCTTTGTGTCTGTGTGGTACCTTTGTTCAGGACTGCTGCTGCAGTGACACTGTGACTACTGCAGCAACTGCTGCGGCAACAGTGGATGACAGAAGGGCTATCCTTGGTCAGAAGGAAAGTCAGGAAAATACTTCTGGAATTTCTGTAGCTACTGGGTTTATAATAAAGGGTTTGTATTATCAGACACATTGTGAACTGACAATGGCATAGCAGTGATAGCAAAATTCTCTCTTGCAGACAAAGCTTCAGAAGCAAGAAGCCAGATTTCTCATACAGACCAGACACTAGAAAAAGAGTAAAGAATTCCAGCTGGGAGGAGGAGTTCCGGGGGAAGGTGTAAAAGGTGAGGAGCCACAACCTGTGGAGTCTTGAAGGCATGACAGAACTCTGGAGTTTCATGTTCCCTGGGAGAATTTGCATGAAGATAAAGCACAGCCTCCAGAGCAGCAGCCTGAACTGCGAACTGCTATTGAAAGGACTTTGCTTCCAGTCCTGGTAATAAAACAAACTGAAAAGTTTCCCATAGTCTTAGAGGAAGAGAAACTGATTGCTCAGCCAAGGCCGGGTGCTTCTTGTTGCTGCTGGCTTTCCCTGAATTTTCTCTTTTTCCTTTGCCACTGCAGAACTCCCAAGGGCATACAAACTCCCAGGAGCCTCAGCTGCAGGACCAGGTTAATTTTTAATACCTGCTGAAGACATGTCGGGTGCAGATGACAAGAAACATCAAGAACTTCTGCTGCTTGTGATGCAAAGAGCTAAGTCCAAGCCACCACTTTTTTTATAGCTAGCATGAGTTCTGCCAGAGGCTGTCTAACAGCAAAACCAGAAAGTATGTGAGGAAACACTTGAGTAGTTTCTGCTCTCTACTCTGGTGTGCGAAAAAGCATTACACTCAGTATTAGTCTCAGAAGCGGCATTCCTCAGTATGTGAAATGCAGTCTCTTTTCTAGTCCTGCCAACATTAGAAGCAATGGGTTGCAATCATCTCCTCCTGACACAATTCATGATTAATAAATCCAAATGAATTACAAAAGTTACCATAATCAGATAATTTTCTGGTTCACTCACAGAAATACTTGTCGCATGGGGAATGCATGGACTAAATGCATAAACCACCCTACATCCTCTTTTTTTTCTCTAAAAATACATTTCTTTTTTATTTAACTCCAGTTTCTACGTGCTTTCATTAATCTACAGAATTTATGAGCTGCAATTGCTTCACTAAGCTTCTGAAATGTTAAACAGTGTAATTTATCACTGTCAAGCACATGGAATTTTGGACATACTATCTCTACTATAATCTGTATTTTTACATGATTCTTCTTTTAAGAAGAATTTATAATCCCTTTTCCCATAAAAAGCACAGCTCAACAAAAACGTCAGAGATTATTCCACTATGTGACTCAGCAAAGCTGCTGAACAGACAAATTGCTTTGCTCGTTGCAGGTACAATTTTAAGTCCTTAGGAACTGATGGAAAATTCAGGGAACCAATCCAAAAAACCAAGCATTTCCTCTTAAAGTCCTATACAGCTGCAAAAGAACAGTCACGAAGAGTGGCTCCTGACTGTTGACACCTGGATGTCTTGGGACCGCTTGCACTTTAATGCTCTGAACACCTCTGCCCTTATGCTGCATATCTACCTGGCAGGTTGGTCGACTGGATGACCAGCCACACATACAGAGACTCAGACCCAGAGCCACACATACAGTTTCAAGAGTTGCTGCCTAAACCAAACAATACCCAAGAGTTGCAGGAATGAGCCCGCACAGGCTTCTGTATATGTCTCTGTTTATACCTAAGTGAAAAGCTTAAAGCATCCAAATGGTAACCTGAGTTTTCAACAATGAAATAGGTACATAAATGACAAATAAAATCACAAAGCAATATGACTTCCTCAAAAAAACATTTTCCTGTTCCTTTGGGCTATACACTTGCATGTCTGTGTACTGTCAAACATACAGGAGTATAACTCTGGTAAAAATGTGTATTCTGTTCCTAAATTCAGGCCTGGACTGTGTGACCCCTTCTGGGATAGAGTTCCAAAGCCCAAGATCTACTGCAGATGTCCTAGCCCTCCTCCTACCCTGTCTGGATTAATTCAACCCCACTATTACATAGTTTCTCTCCAGGTGCCTGAAGCACATTGATAAAAGTGGGTTTAAGCTATAATGGCAGGTTTTTACTGGCGCGACTAAAGGTGTGGGTACATGTAATTCGCCTGACATTTCTATTATAAGGCTGATCATACCTTAAAGTGCAGCAGCTGCTTGCTACATGAGTCAGCTCTCATTGACTCGACGAGCACATATCATCGTTTTCTCAGAAAGAAATCACCTTCTCTCAACAGCCGCAGAATTCTGACAGTAGCTTCTGACCTAACATGGCATATTTGTCCCCATCTTCCCATGCTAGAGAGCACATGGCAATGATGAACAGGACATGTATTTCTTCCCAAAACACTTTTTGAACTACCGTAATTAGTATCCACAAAGAGGACTGAAGTAGCAATTAACTAAATAATGCATGCTGCTCATCAAAAAAGTATAAGTTTTCTAAAAGCGACTCAAATTAAAGCCTTTTTCACCACTTAGCTCATCATCCTGGAAGTTACTCATCTGTCAAGCAAGAAATCATCATGTACTACCCTAGACACATAACTTTCCTGTTGGGAGTTAGAGCGCTATCTTATACAGTGATACCTGACCACTCAAATACTGCTCAGTTTTACTTTGCTAAATGGCTTATCTTGATTAGTTTACGCCAGGTCAATCTAGTTATTCCTGTGTTTTTAATTTCATTACAGTCCCTAGAAGATAAGGGTGCTCGGCACCTTGAGAACATTGTTTAGCTGGATCAAAGCTTTCTGATTTTATACTAGAGTAACAATGGTCTGGATCTCTGCTGCTGGGTTTGTTAACATCACACACATGTTCCACCAGACTCAAAGCTGGAGACAGTGAGTTTTATTAAGACCATTTGGAAGAAGACTGATAAAGCAAGCTTTTGTTCTGTCTCTTGTAGGAGAGATGTATCTAACATTTCTTACATTAAATATAAATGGTTTATGTTGCTAATTTATAGATGGGATATTCTAAATTAATATGGGCAGTACAGATGAAGCACAATTCCTGGTATGGAACTGCTGAGGCACCGTGGCCTATTTTCATCACTTCAAGAACTGGTTCAGTGCTTATAGTCATGCCAACAATTGAATACTCATGAAGTACTAGGAGAAAACAAAATTCAGCCAAATTATGAGGGGATTGTGATGTGCTTCAAACAGGGATTAATCATCAATAGCAACACTAGCAAAAACAAAAAGGGAAAGATGTTTGGCACAGAGCTCTTTTTGAATCATTATCACACAATGATTTCCTATAGACAAAGGTAGTGGTGCATCTCCTGTTGAGAGCTACAGGGAACACAGTATTGAGTCTACTGTTTGTCTACACTCTGATTTTACACAGATTCTAATCGATACTGCTGAATAACAGGAGAAAGCAAAAAATGGCTCTGCTCAACATTGCCACCGATCCCACCAGGACAATTCAAACCCAAAGGATCAACCCCCATGCCTGAATGTTCACCCTGACTCTGGCAACACTTCCTGTCCTCATTTCACACCTGGTGAAACCTCCAGAAGAAATGATCTATCATAGCATCAGCCTTGATATGGCCCTCACCCCTATTGGTCACAGGAGCTGAGTGTTTAGGCTACTGTTTGGAGAACATGTAAAGATGGACAAGCATAGAGCCTGAAAGTCAGTTAAATTCTAGTCTGTCTGGGGTTTCTCAACGGACCCAGCTAAGGTATAAATGATTCCCTCCTTAAATCCAACTGCAAATACAGTCTAGGCAGAAAGCAAGTGCTTATCTCCTCATAATAGGTACCCAGGAAGTTTTCAGGCTAGGAAAGGCTTACTAAGTTGTGCAGTCCTCTAAAGTAAATTTGCTGGATTGCTGTCTGGGTTGGTGAGCTTTTAGCCTCTAAAGATTTCAGTGCACTGGATTTTACCTTGGGTCCCAGCATCTGAACTCCAACCGGTTGCTTAACGTTGAGGAAAATAATCCCCTGACAGAAGGAAGGAGTGATCTCAATCAAATTAAGATTCAGTAAACCTGATGAGTTTTTCAATTTAACCTTACAGTTCAGACAACTCCATTTATGTTTATTAATTCTAATTTAATTTCTGGACCAGAAAAGGTCTCCCTAATTACAGCCAACACACACAAAAAGCATTTCTGATAGTATTATTCTGTTTCTTATTCTGTAAATCATATACTATACCACTCTATAGTTCTATATTATTATTCTAAGGACAGAAATAGACCTTCCAGCAAATATTTCCAATTTCATATAGGAATCTGTTCTCCTGCTACAAAATAATTACATTTACAACTTCTTCAACTGAACAAGAAAAGTTCCAGCTTTACAAATATATCAAGTTCCATAAATCTTAATTCTGCTCCTTTACAAAAAAAAAAAAAAAGAGAGAAAAAGACTAAAGGAACAAACACCAGAAGGTAAGACATTTCATAACTGAAAAGAAACCAAACATCATGTACACAGGGCAGTGCCTCCATATGGAAAGGCATACATAGGGCACTGACTCCATATGGAAAGGCATTAAGGCTTCCTGAAAGGCTGTCTTCTCCACATAACTCTGAAAGGCCATGAAACACATTAATGCAAGTAACACTCTTGTTTGAGTTCAAGGCACATGAAAACTTTGCATATAGATGTCCACACTTAACTAATAAAGACATGGGGTCAGAAAACTTGGGGTGACTGGAGGCTATGAATCTGTTCTTGGAGAGAAGAGATGGGGGAAGGAGCCTCCAGTCTCCAAGAGATAACTAGCACCAGTGGCTCAGCTGCAACCTAGAAAATGTTAAGCACAGAAGGAAAGAGAAAGACATATTAATACTATGATATCTCAAAGAGAAGCTCTAAAGCTTTTCCTACCCTGTAAGCAAAGCAATAGCTCCTTCATCCTCCATCATGTGTATTTCCAGGAGACTCGTAGTTTCAGCCTTTTGGCATCAACACAGGACTCCATCCCATTTCACATACAGTGACAGCACAAATGTGCCAATACTGCAGACCAAAGGCTTGGTCTTAAGAGATGTGAGGTTTTTTTCCCACTGACCGCAAAGGAACTTGAAGGTACTCAGCACCTGACAGCATCAGGGTCACTAAGCAGTGAGATGGAAGTTTCGTCTCTGATGTACCCCCAGTAAGATCTCCCACAGAGCCTTAACTTTGGACAGCTTTTCCTTTTTAGCACAAATGAAGAATCTTCTATAGTGCTCTTTATGGATGTGTTTTAAAAGTATATATAACTCGGAACCTGAGGCAGCTCCCATTTCATGCTGTGCCTTGAGGCTGCCTGAGGTGGGTTTACTTGAGGCATCTAAAAGCTGGGAAAATCTCACTTTTAAGCATTCTGATCTATAGAGTCTGATTAAGAGTCCATTATAGCTCATAAACTCACAAACTGGAGGTATAAACTCCTCACTCCTAATTCTTCACAGGTGCAGCTAAACTACCTTGTACAGGAATCTCCAGACAAAGAATATCTACCCAGCAAATTATCAGAACTGTTGCGGTAAATTATCTGAACCGTATTAGGTACTTTCCAAAGGGCACTTATAAACCCAGGGAAAATAGGTAGATCCAGACTACTGGATCACTGAGTACAAGGAGACTGTAGGAATTTTAACCTACAAGTTAGGTTTTGGTTTGCGCATACCAGTGTCCGAGCCTGGGGTTTGTCCTTGTTTCCCCCTTTGGAGTCTAGATTTTGATTAGAAAAATTAGCTGCAGCGAACAGTCATTAACTCTGTAAAATACCACTATCCCTATATTTAGGCTCAAGATTTTTTGCTGTCTTCATGGTAATTATCTAGTACAAATTTGGCCAGAATTTCTTCCTTCTGATATAAACCCCTATTAACCTATTGGTCTGATACTAAAGCCACACTACACAGATATCAAAGTTGACCCTATACCAATGTTTTCTTTAAGTACATTTTTATAATCATCTATAAACCATGTAAGTATTTGGACACTCTTACATTTCAGAAGACATTAAAAGGAAAGCTCTACATAAACACTCAACGGTTATTAATAGTCTGTCCTCAAAACTCCTTTTGCCAAGTACAGGAGTCCTACTACCCACTCTCAACAGACAGGCAATTTAATAATCCAAGTGAACAAGCCACAGAAATCCTATTTAACTGCATAGCCTCCTGAGATCTCACAGGCATCTTATTTTACATCAGGAAACCAAACCAGCATCTAGAGGTCTCTAGACTGCATATATCTGAAGTCACCACCATCCTACCCCAGCAGAATGAGCTAGTGCCTATGCAGGCAATAATTCAGACTCATATGCTTACATGCCCAAAGGCATGCAATTCGTTAGCTTGCTCTAAAGTTACCTACTATGCCCCAAAGGTACCATATACAGTCCAGTTGAAAAGACGGAGCCACTTTATTTCAAAGGAAGAAAAGACCTGGCCACTATCCATCCTTAATATATAGGCAAGTATTACATGTTTAACATAAAGTAATGATTAAGGCATTCAAACAGAAACTGGAAGAGTTGGGTCTAACTGAACACCTTGAGAACATTAAGCAGACATTCTCCCAACCCATCCCAGCTGAAACTCTTTAGGCTTCTGTCCTGGGTTCAGCAGTAGCAGTCATTTTTCTCCTCCTTAGTAGCTGGGGCAGCGCTGTTTTTGACTTTCGGCCTGGGAACAGAACTGATAATACCCATGTTTTTAGTTACTACTGAAATGTTTAGTCTGACCAAGGACATTCTGAGTCTCATGCTCTGCCAGGGAGGAGGGGAAGCCAGGAGGAAGCAGAGACAGGACACCTGACCCAAACTAGCCAAAGAGGTATTCCATACCAAAGCACATCATGCCCAGGATGGAAAAACTAAGGGCAAGGACCCGTAAGAGGTGGGTTCACGGCTTGGTAGGGCTTGGTATCAGGTGGTGAGCAGTTGTATTCTCTTTCCCTGTATTTCCCTTATTATTATTGATGGTAGCAGCAGTGATTTGTGTTATACCTTAGTTACTGGACTGTTCTTATCTCAGCCTGTGGGAGTTGCATTATTTCGATTCTCCTCCCCATCCCTCCAGGAGCAGGGGGAAGAAAGAGGGGGGAGTGAGTGAGCAAACTGTGTGAGTTACAGCTGGGCTTAAACAACAACAGCTTCTGACACAGAAAAGGTAATGAAAGCTACTACCTACCTAATTCTCTGAAATGGCTACCACTCTTACTAAACCTGAATTATTAAAGAGACCAGTAAGACACCACGGGTGAACGCCCTGGACCTGCACTGCACTAATAGGTAGAACCTCCCCAGAACCTCAAGGGAGAGTTGCAGGTTACAACTGTCCTCTTGTGTTTATATTACTGACCCAGTGTTCTGCATACTACATCAGAGAGGAGACTTTCAGGATGCCCAGATATTCCACAATACAGCTGTCTTGGCATACGCCTGTTTCACAGGTAAATCACATTATCCACCATGTAGGGCTCAGTTTGCCAGTGCCCTCCTACCTTGACACTGCTCTTGCTTGCGTTACCATGCTATGACAGGCAAATACTTGCAAGGTTCAGTAAAAGCAGGGGGGAGCTAAAGGCCCTCCAGGAGGGCCAGGCAAATGGAAAAGTGCAATTATCAGTGTTGCAGCGACAGGCACTGGGTTTATTTTAAAGGGCTTCCAATGTCTTACACAGTCAGCAGATCTGTCAGGCTTGCAAGGCCATGCTTTACTGACTGTAATTCCCCACTGAAGATGTGCAAAGATGCAGTAACAAGTAAGGGTCCAAATGTGATATATTTTCCCCTTCCACGCTACTGAAGGAAATACATGATCATTATGATGATAAGGGATATAAACCCATCATCTGCTCAGGCTTCAGAAATCTCCACGGTGATGTAAGAACTCCACAGATAAAACCATGTACATCTCACACACACTCAGAGCTCCAGCAGGTACTTCCTGAGACACACAGGTACTCAGTTCCTGTCACAGAATAGAAATTCTCCCTCGCCTTTGTCACTGTCGAAGCTATCCATTCCCTAACTCCATAAGCAGCATGTATGATCCTTTCCAGTGAACACAGTGCCCACAAGTTTCAGTCACAGCTTCTGCTGAATGGCATTTCCTGTAAAATGGTTTTAATACAAATATATGCAAAGGAAATGAGGAGCCCTTAAAAACCCTTTGTGGCTGTTTGAGGACGAGGTACTCTGGTCCTTGCCCAGCAGCAACCTAGGACCCCTGGACACAGCTCTAGTAACACAGCACCTGCAAAGAAGGCTGGATCTGCAAAGCCTCCTGACCACCACCAAGATTCTATGCCAGCATGGTGCATCAGCTTTATTTTGCAATTTCAGGCTCCCCTGATTTTCCAATCCTTTCAAACTCCTGTTTTTGTCTTTTAAACAGTTCTTCCCATTTTTTCACATTTGTCTTTCTGATGCAGCCAGATGCAGACTATCGCTGTCTGGAGGAGACCTGGAAAAAACAGGCTGTTTTTCCTACAATAGCCAGGAAAACAGACAGCAGCTTTATTAAGAGTTAACCAATGTCAAAGTTCCCTATGTCTGCCCATCCAAAACATTTTTAGTAGGAAAATTCTTGTTTGAACTCTGCAGTTACAACTTAGGGAAGCTTGATCCATACCAAGGGTTGTGGGGAATTGCTCAGCACTCAGCATAAGGAGCAGCAGCAAATATCCCACATGGCTGCCAAGTCCACTTGTTTGCCCAGAACATACCAGTCACACATTTGCCAACATTCGCCTCTCTCCTCATGGCAGCAGCTTCCTCATTTGTCTCTGTAAAAAACATAACAGTTCACCCTAAAACTGTCCCCAAACTCTTGAACAAGTAGCATTTAAACTCCATAGGATGGCTGAGGCAGTCATAAGCCTACAAGTCTTCCCAAAGGACACTGAGTACACAGAACAGTCATACACTGTACAGTGAAAGAAAACAAACCTTTATTTGTTATCACATTTGTTTTCTGGTTTGACAAGTGCAAGGCAACTGCATTAACCTTATATAGAAAAGCTGCTGGCAAGGAGTAGACCAGAAAGCCAACCAACATCTAACTCTGTGGATTACCTACCACCACAGGACACTGATAAACAAACAGAGAAGACATTTCAAAATGTGACAGCTGCTCTTGTTGCACCCAGCACACTCAAGAGTCCACAAGTAGAATTGCCCCATACACAAATGTTCGTACAGGGTACCCTTGTTCACTAGGACCAGAGGAGATTAGGCACAGTTTTGCCACACAAGACTGGGAAAATGGCCATCCTTGGGAAGCGATGACAATTACATGCACCGAGGAGATCTCTTTACGCTTTACCTCTGACTGATGAGAGAGAGAAAAAGAGCAAAAACATTCCATGTTCTTAAAGGCAACCTGATAAAAAACCCCACAGCTATAGCATCAGCACGTCTGTTGAAATGCACTAAAAATGTGAAGACTTCTAGTCTTCTCTGCCCTATAATAATGGTTCATCAGTCTGTCCACTTCCTTATTAGATTAATATGTCACCAACTTTAATTAGAATTACTAGGCTGTGACAGGGCATCTCCTCTAAATGCCAAAGGCAACAACAGCAATAAAAAACATTAAAAAAGAGAGAACACTGTGACCTTCAGTCCCACCAAAGACTATGAACATTCCACTGCTGATACCAGTTAGCTGGTACATGCCCCCTCCAAAGCTGCCTCACCCATCGACCCAGCTATTTGAGCAGACTTCCTAGACTTGAAAATACTGCTGGCTCACAAGTGAGTCAGCAAACCAGGCACCGTAAACACTTTCTCTGCTTGGAAGTGGTGTGGGATGCCTGGCTGTCTCCACATGACAGGTGGTTATGGAGTTTCCCAGGAAACTGGCAGCCAAGCTCTCATGTCTGGAATGAGAAGTTCCAGGAACTCCTCATGCCTCACCAGGTTCTTCTACCTTATGAGCTCCCAGCTGCTCCAAGCCTCCACTCTACATGTCCTGCTGCAGCTATGCTTCCTGCTCACATCCATCCTCTTGGTAAGCCTTTTTATGGCCTGGCAGCTATTGTACAGGTCTGCTGGAGCCAGGAGATCTGGGACATTACACAGTGTGCCTTCTGCAACCTGGACTTCTGCTGGAATGGCAGTGGGACATCGGAAAATCCATTGCACATAGCCACTCTGCCTGATGACTCTGTAAAGAAAGCAAGGGACAAGGCTGTCACTCCTCACTGCTCTGACCAGAGGTGGGTCAGATTCTCACACAGCAATAGCCCAGTAGATACTAGACAGTCTGAACAACCTGCTCTCCCTCTGAGAAAAACAAACTTGTAAGGTGCTAGGTCCAGACCTCACAAAGTTCTCTGAGCACAGCTTGTCCTTGCCCCTGCTTTGCTTGATGTGAGTATAGCCTCAGAGCTGCTCCCTTTAAAACTACCTAAACATAAATCAACTTACCCTCCCTCTCTCAAACATGAGACCCAAAACAAGACTCACCAATGTCTGAATCCCGCTTGTTGTCCATAGGAGGAAGAAAGAACTTTCTTTTGCAGGATCTGGGCTGGGTGCCTGAAACAAGCCCTCCTCCACATCAGCTGGCAGATTCATACAATTCAGAGGGCTCACAGCCAACTGTCAAGTAGTGATGGCCTGAAGATGAAGAGTTGAGTCCTGTCCGTGAGCTGGGGCCTGCTGGCAGGAAGAGGAAGAGGAGGACTGGCTGTCCCAGTGCAAAGACTAGAGGCTGGAGTGGTTTAGGCATAAGCGGTGCCTGTTTCAGGAGGAGGGTAATGCCTACAAAGATCTGACAGTGTTTCTGGAGACAGGTTGGTCCCTCACACTGATGGTATGATCTTGACTAGTGCATGTCTAGCTTACCAAAGCTTACCAAACGTGAGAGCAGGCCTGAACCGATGTGGGTATATCAGATGTTTCAGTTCTGTCCTCTCCAGAGAGCTGTTCTTCACCACACAGAGAGCCTGACATAAAACTGAATGGCAGAAACAATGAGTTCTACAAAACCTCATATTCAGTGTACAAACAGGAATCACTCATGAGCAAGGGCAGCTGTACATAACCATGCTGTAACCTCCTCCTGCTTTTCTGCCCTAATGAAGCACTGGTGACTAATCTGATAGAATATTCCTAGGCATTGAGTTCATTACACAAGTGAGGCTTTGGAAAAGTTGTAGTGCCAGGTGTATTCTTCCCTCATGAAGAACAGATACAGATATCCTCCGGGACCAGTTGGTCACCTGTGCCAAGACAGGTGCTGAAGAAGACCAACAACATAATGTAAAGACACGGGCAGAGGGTGATGGCATCTGTCTTTCAATCTCATGGAGACCAGGCTCTTCCAGGTGATTCTGGTCATTCAAACCTTACCTGGTCCTCAGAGATGACTTCTGGCACTCCAGCTGGGATTTCTAATGGCTCAGAGAGTCTGGATAATCAGACGGTTTGGGTCTTAAAGGCAACTGCAGCTTTCTTGCAGAACAGCACAGACAAATCCATTGTGCTATGTTCTGCACAAAACCACAACAGAGGCATGTCCCTCCCCTGCAGTACTTACACACCTTTTGAATTCCTGTACACAAGTGCCAGAATCTGAGACTGTTTTCATTAACTTCTGCTTCTATTTCTAAACGTTTTAAATGGCTAATCGCAGCTGTCTTTGCTGCTGAATGAACATTTACCGCCTCGTTGCAGCCTTTAGAAATAGATTTATCATGCAAATGCTGGTAGAACATTAAGTATAGCTGAAATAATATGCATATATAACAATAATAGCCTTCCCTAAGAGATATTATGACATAGTTGGTCACAACAGTCCAAAAATAGAATGATTGTTCTCAAATCAGTAGCACACTCCACTCGTGTTGCTCATCTCCCATCACAAGGGACACTTGTGTTTTGTGAAGCTGGACTCTTTCTTGTCTAGATTTGACTCGTCACATGCTATGTTGTTAGTGTGTTTATTGCAATTTTTTTTGTTTGCTTATTTGCATCATTCATTTTGTCATATTTTTCCACTATTTATACCTAAAATGCCTATCACACCAAACTGTACCAATTGTCTGTATCACCTGGAATGCTGCTTTCAGCAGTGACCAGCAGGGATTTTTAGATTAAACCAATTAAAAATATATGTCTAGCTACTACTGCAATGCAGGTGCAGAGAGAGCAGTAGGAATTCTCTCCAGACAATATCCATGTAGTCAGCTTACACAGCAACTAACTGGCTGCTCTTCCATCACCTTCACTTGACAAGTATTTTCTTCATATTTTACAGAATATAAACCCCTGTCTTTTGAAGCACAAATACAACGCTTCTTTGGATAACTTCATACTGCAGTGAGTTTCACTTTCTGGGACTAAAAGCTGCCAAGCCTTCTACAGCGCTGAGAAACCAAAAACTCTCAGGACCCTCTGGAATGTGAATCTTAGAGAGAAAGGGGTGGGCATTTTCCCCCACACACTGGCTTGCTTCCCTTTTAGTGAGTGTGAGGTTCTCATTTTGCAAGATGAAAAAAAAGAGAAGAAATTGAAAAGTTCAATCTGCACAGTCAGACTTCACTTTTTTGTTTTCCATGCAAAAAAAAAAAAAAAACCCACAAAAAGAAACCAGACCTGAGAAAGAATCTGCGTGCCCAAAACATGGGTAACACTTTCTTTTTCCTTTTTTTTACAGTTCGTGCAATAATTGTTTGACAGTATCTCCCTAAAAATCCTGCCCTTGTATAACTTTGGATGATCACAAACTACAATGCTATACTAAAAAAAAGCAGTTTTCTTTCCTTTTACAAGAAAGTGTATGCCAATTCTTTCACCATTAGTGCCTCTTTCTCCTCAGAGGCACCAGGGCAGATGCTATTAATTTTTCATTAATGTCAATTCTTGCTTGACATCTCAGATTTATCCATTAGGTCTAACAGTGTATTTCAATCTTTTAACTTGGCAGATAGAAATACATAACTAATTCTCAGAAGAATTAAAAAAAATACAGTTTGGGGATTTTTTTTTTTTTTTTTTTTTTTTTTTGCGATTACTGTTTCTAAAGTTTGTTTCTTACCTTCCAAAATAGAAAAAATACAACAAGGAACTGAAAGCTAGGAACAGCCAAATGCAATCTGCCTGAAGCTGAGTGACTCCTCCTCACTTTGATGGGAGCAGGAAAGGTCCTTACAGACATGAAGAGTGAGAGCAAGGTTTTAACTCTACCAAATTTCCTACGTCTTGCCCCAAAACTTGCCACCACTTGCCAGTGACCCAGGGGTGAGATAACTGCTACAGAGCGGGATGTTAATAGAACTTCTAACTCTGTGTAGGTGCTAAACTATGTAGCCGTGATTGCTTAAACATGGATTACACAACCTAAATTTATTGATTGAAGAAGAAACCACAGAGGGTGCCTAAGTAGAAACAAATTAATTTCATCTGCCTTCTTATTTTTATATCTAAACCAACATCAACAGATTTGAAACTGTACAGTCCTCATTTTTTTGTTATTTTCTATATGTTACAGTAAGAGAAATAATATATATGAATAAACTGCTATGCATTAATAACCAACCCACATCAGCTTTCACAGAAATGCAGTCTACCCAAGAACAAAACTTTGGATATAAAACCTTCCAATTAAGGACCAGTTCTCATATACTATGTGTACCCATAGCTCCCATGACTTTCCTAAAATGTGCTCAGATTAGAAGGGTATTCTTTTGACTCACTGACTTACCATATTCAAATTTGATAGGGATGTTTGGCTGGAGACAGCCATCATGACCAGATTTATTTTTTCTCTCAAGAAGAATGCTTTGAAGCGCTGCTAATAAATTGGCCATTTAGAAATCTGCATTTCAGAAACAGCGTAAATAATTGGCCATCCCTTTTAGCATTCTCCCACTGTTATCATCCATGTAACTTCTTATACATAGTCAAGAATAAACCACTGAACTACAAAGTGTAATTAAACTTTCCATGCTATATGCTACAAAATAAAGATCCAGTCACAGGGAAAAAAGCCTAAGCCACCCAGGTCCACCCCAGCTGAAAGGGAAATAAATGGGGACACTCCACACCCACACAGGGCAGTTTCTGAGCTCATTTTTAAACACTTCACAGTTCTATATATAGAAGACTTCCAGCAAAAAGCATTTTATGGTGTCACAGAAGGAAAGAGCTTTACTAAGTATTTCTGCTATTCAGATATCATTAGGGACTGTACCACAGAGCTTGCACAACCCCCCTCTGAGATCAAGGACCTATAATGATAGATGCTGTGTGAAGAAAAAGCCTGTATCTTAAGGAGCTTATCGTCTAAGTAGACCAACTATAATCAGTATGGTGTGAACAAAAGTCTGCACAGCATTTAAGCTATTTTATTTCTTTAAAAGCTACATTACCCATGAAAAAGATGAGGGTGTGAAACTGGACCTGAATCTCAGTGTCCAGTCCATTATTCATGTGCTGTCTCAGTCTGTAGCTCACAGTACAAACATTACTTTGTCCTGTAAGCCTCAATTATCCTGAAATTATAAGTTCCTTCTATGCTGCTTATTTCCTGCAGTGAATGATACTGAATTCCATAATCTGACCTAATACAAGTCTGTGCACTAAGCAGTTCAGGGCAGACTTGCAAAAGAACTCACAGCTGCTGAAAATGAAGAAAATTCAGAACTGATCATATCCATAATCTTTGCGCTACCAGGGAATAATTTGATGCTTTAACAGTAATGACAGTTTTGGAGTATGAACTTAGATGACTTACTATAACCTTATTATTTACCTAAACATGGCATGGCTGGTAAACTACATGCATGTATTGAAATATGGTACTGATCTCTCCATCCCAAAAGGTCACCAAGCAGCCATGCCAGTGGCTTTTGCGCCATTTATAGAGATTTGTTTACATAAAAACTCAACTATGGCAATGGTACAGCATATTCAATGTGCTTCCTGTAAGCTTTAATCTAGGTACAGACTGCTAATAGGAGCCACATACTGGCCCCAGGCTGATTATTTCCAAATTCAGGAGATATCAGCCATAAATCAAGATTAATTCATCACTCTGGACAGCTCCCCAGTGTTCCTACCAGACCATATGAACCGTCAAGAGATCATCATTCATCATGGCTTCATTCAGTAATGACACTCCACGTCAGATCAGAGGAATGTGAAAGATTAGTAATACATTTAGCCAACAATGGCCAAGGATCTGTGTAACTCTTCATCTGCCTTTAAAAACCAAGAGCAGGTCACCACACTGAACAGTGGTGTGACCTCAGTTCACATGGCAGTCACCGAACAAGAGGAGTGGAGCCAACCGTAATTCTGACATTTCTCAGATGAAAAAGGATTGTTCAATGTTTTAACTTCAGTTGCGTAAGGCAAAAAATGTTCAGTAATCAGGACTACATTTTCCAATCCTTGCTAACACTGAAAAAGGCTTCATCTTACACGTACTACAGCAAGATACTTCACTGGTGAAATGCTAAAAATAATAATAAAAAAGAGCCAAGAACTGCAGTTTTAGGTTTTCCATATATTGTGTTGATTCTGTCTGTATGATCCATGACAAATTAGGTTCAGTAAATTCTGCACCTAAATCTCAAAATCCCAAATCTCAAAAGAGCAACCACCTACCATGCACAATTTAGTAAAACATTCTTTTTATGTTGATTTATATATAGAGCAGTGGGTTGGATGGTCTTAAACATTTAATTTTAGGCTTTTGATAAGTTCATGTACCAAATTATTTAAGTGCCAGAAAAAAAATGATTCAGAATTTCATCTGGCATGATGCTCCCGCTGTATGTGATAAACAACTGTAGAAGACAATTTTAACTCCAAAGACTTCACTCTTTAAAGGCAACATTAAAGAAAAATACACAATGAGACATCAGAACAGGCTATACTCAGTTCCTCACAGTCATGTAACTTCAGAAGTACTGTGTAGAGTACTTTCTCTTCATATAAACAAGCCTGGCACTGGGGTGAGGGCATCTAACTATAAGGTAGCAAATGAGGAGAGGATTTGCAACTTGGGCTTCCAACTTCCTGGGCAAGGGATCTACTCATTAGACTATTACATATATAGATGTTATAGGCTAGTGTGTGTATATATATAGGCACATACACATGTATATGTATATACTATATAAATGCCTCCCTTTATTAGGTATCCTATAAAAGGCAGAGCACACCACCTATATCCCAAGCAGTTATGCAAAGAAGTGGCCCCTGACTCTTTACTGTCTACTAGCATCATACTTTCAGGAAAAGGGCAGGTTTCAGCAGCAGAAGGATACACTGAGGGCAGCAAAGGTATCTCCCACCCTGCACCACACAGGGTGTTGTGGATACTTCTCTCTGAGGTTCCCAAGCCTCCCTTCACAAATGCAGATGGTAAATCTGGGGCTGTGAACTTCATTCTCAAGGACCAGTAGACCCAAGACAATAAAACAGGGTACTGCCAAACCCCTTTCACAAGGAGAAAGCAGGAAAAAAAGAACAATCGGCCATTTTCCAGCAGGGATATGCTGAGGCAATTTTGCATCTTATCTGAAAAGTCACAGGAAAACAATTCATACTATCTGAAGCCCCAGTTATTTATAGTTTATGTTTACTCATTGTTCAGTAGAATAAATGTGCAGAGTACTACTGTGATAAGACATAAAAACATTACTAGTTATACTAATGTGCTCTAGTAAAAACTTTACAAATGGAAACACTGCTGCTAAATTTCTCTTACTTACATTTCTAAGCCACTGTATCCCTATCTGCCATATCATTGTCAATGCCCTAATCATCTTCTCGATAGTCTGCTTGTTAAATTGATTTTTATGGACTAAATAACTTTTCCAGCAAATCACGTCCTTTCAGTATGTAAATCATGCAAAGGAAGCGAAAGGTGAGTGGTGTGCAGATTACATGAAGGAGCAGGTTTCAGTGATCCCAATTCAGCGAATGGAGATTCACACTCATCTCCTGCCACTGCACCCTGTATCTGATCAACCCTCTTCCCACCTTTCCCTGCAGCACACCTCTCCATCCACATACCCTCTTTGCCCACTGCAAATCCCCACTATTCTTCACATCTCCCTCCTCATTGTCTCCCTCCCTGTATTCATCTGACCATTACTTTCATTCGACCGCATTTTCTCTTCATCTCTGCAGTCCAACCTTAATGCGTCTTCTGCCCGTTATTACTCCCCCATGCACAGCAGACCCACCTACTTGTTCTCTGAACTACTACTCTCCCTCATGTCCTCTTCTGTATTAGCTGATCTTGATGTGCTTGGCCATGGGAAGGTAATCTAGACAGTAATCTAGAAATGGCTGACCAATAAACTCGTCAGCCAAAAAGCATATCTATGTGAGCTATCAGATCAGATCACACATTATCTCCCAGGATAGCTAAACAACCTACCATATGCTTGCATAGCTGCCCTAAATGCTTGGACATGAGGTACTGATTTATCTTAGGTAAAGGGGCAGCTCAAAACATCCTACAATATCCAGCTAAGACCAAGCCTGACCTGCTGAAGCTGAAGTCCAAGACATGACTGGCCTAATGCAAGAATTAAGTATGGATTTCCTAAGATGTGTGACAGCTGTATTGCCTTCACCTGGATAAGTAGCTATGGCAAGACCTTTGGGCAAGAAGACGGACTTTGCCTTTTTCTTTTTGCTCTTTACCAGCTGTGGCATTTGAGTAGAATATGGCAAACCAACAACTTCACTACCCTCTCAAACTGTGACAGCAAACTGTGATTAGGAGCCCTACCTAAACTTGTTGACTCATAATTATTTAATCTCCTAGCACCACTTTGTCTTCCTTTACTACCATACTTCAGAAATTGGCCAGTTCCTAAGGGTGGCTTAAGCCACCACTAATGACTTGGTTACTAGTAAAGGGCATCACTTACTAATGACATAATTCAGTTTCCTGAGTTTTTGGATAGAAACAGATGCCTGTTAATATGCAATTATTTTTTTTCACTGCAAAGGAATGTTAGATATTTGACCTCTGCCTTTTTTTCCCACTGCAATTGTCAGAGTGGCTACTTCTACATGTCACCTAAAACAGACTTTAACTGTGCATTGTACACACACACATACTGGAGCATGCAAATAAGGAGACAAGGTCTAGTTTTACAATTCACAGCTCCATTCACGCAGATTTATTGCCTAATTGAGCATAAATCCTATCGTTCTCTGTGTCTTAGAATAACAAGCTACTTAGTACAACTAAGTGATGGATAAGAAACAGTGATCCAGTGTGAAGATGATCACTGCATGGGTAACAAGGTGGATATTCAATCAGTATTCAGAATTGTTTTACCATCACATCCTGGCTTCAAAAGACCATTAGTGGAATACCAGGCTTGACTTTGGTGCTTGTATTTTAAGCAGATGTGATAAATTAGAGAGAGTTTAAAAGCTGCTACAGAAATAACTGGAGATGTGGAAAAAGAACATTACTGACTAAAGCTCAGGTGTGTAGTTTGCACAGAGAAGGTTAAGAGGAATTTAGTCTTCCTCTCCAGACAGAAGTATGAAGGTATTTTTGATACTAGACAGTTCTTTAATTTTCATTCAAATGCCTAACATAGTTTAACAACTGGAAGCTGAAGCTAGAAACATAAACTAGAAATAAATAAGGGGTTTTAAGAATTTTATAATTAACTGTGGAACACTTCACTTATCATGAATTTCTTGTCCCTTGAGGACCTCAAATCTAGATGGTGCATATTTCTAAAAGATAAGCTCGAGCTTAAAAAACAAACATACAAAACTCCTAAAACTTATGGCCTTTATGAGAAAAACCCATTTACTAAAATTACATGTGGAGTATGATGTGGAGCCAACTGTGTGATAGTAATAGCCCTGCCTAGGCTAAAAGAACTATGAATACAAGATGAGACATGCACAAGGTGTAATCCAAGAAAGGCCAGACACAGCTGAATTTACACCCATAAACCCAGATGTCCAGAATCAATGCATCTATGACTCCAGGCATGATACTGCACAACCACCTAAAGCATTACTGAGTAAAAGTAATCTTCACACAAAACTGACTATTGTTACAGTATAGCCTGTACAGTCCCAGGGAAAAGAGATGAGAAAGTCATTTAAATGTAGCTCTATAATCATGTAATTGGGCAGAAAATTAAAAGCTGTTTCTGTTAAAGGTGGACCAGACATTTTCTGTACATTTATTAAAAGGATGGGGGGCAGGAAGAATCACCCACTCCAGCAGCTTCTTCACCCCAGACTCAAGCAACCATGTTCATATCTTCCACGCCAATCAATAGTAGTTGGCTAGAACTGTACAAGCAGCTTTGCAGCCAGCCGCCTTAAGAGCATGGGAAGTCACTTGCAACAATTTCTCCCTGCCTGTTACTGTTACTTCGCAGCACTAGGCTCCTACCAAATCGGTAACTGCAGCGGAGTCATCCAGGCAGTTCTGATCATGGGAATATTTGTCTCAATCTGCTGCCTGACATAATGCCATACTCTGTTCCGCACAGTATGCAGAAGGCCATGATTTTCTTCCTTTCCGTGACTAGGCATTCCCATAAAACATACCACTACCACAGCGATGGCTTGTACTTCAGTAACAGGGCTCAGGATGTTTGACTGCATCTGCCGGCTGCATCTGCCTGTCACTTGTGAGGAGAGAGGGTTTCTCCTAGAGACAAAGTCTTGCAGAAGCTGGAAGAGGATCACAAACACAAACCAGGATGACCAATGACTTCACCACATGCTGAACCAAAGGCAAACCCACGTTCTTTGTTTTAGCTTTCCCACAATAATCTCTCAGCATGACTCAGAAAACCCCACAAAAATACCAGCAGGTTATGAAAGTACAGAACAAGCAGCTGAGTACGGCCACCCTTTCCTGTATTTATGGGAGACACATTCAGATAATAACTCAAACCTTCATCTACTTCTCCTCCAAGTACAAAGGATTCTCTTTTGAGCCATCCTACTCTAACACAAACTTAGAGCAACATGCATATAACTTAAAAAGAAAACCCAACAAAACCAACAACAAAAGTCTCACAAAAATACTTGCACTGCAGGCACGATTCTTCCCTGGGGAGAGGATGAAAGAGCAACATGTGACAGATGTTTGTCATGTCATTTTATATAGTATTCTAATGCACTCAAACAATAGCGACAAGACTTGTACAGAAACCTAAACAGACCAGACTGAAACAAAGCGTTACAAAAATAACACCTGAATAAGAACAAAAGGAATTCAATATAGAAAGCCCAAGGAAGTATTTTTAGGAAGCTTTGTTGATTTTTTTTATGTCAATTTTAAAAAAAGAATAAAGTCTCTTTTAAGGACTCCTTCAAATCCCAAATTTGTCTCCATTATCTTGCTGACTCAGAGACTTCACAAGACTCTCTGGCTGGGAAACTGCAGGGGTTGCTTCCGACATAATATAGTATTGATGTACCACTGAAGGATGTAACACCATGAAACAGAGCATTCTCTTAGCCTGCAGGGTTTCTAGCTATTCTCTTATGCTTCAAATTTCCTCCCTGCAGTCGAAACCTCATTTTCCCTTATGTAAAACTCCTCTCTATACTAGTTTTGTAAATAAGCAGATAAAAAGAATAAATAAATTATCCTCTGGGAAAGCGGCTGAGCAGTGAAACGTCAGAGTGTAATGGATACCTGATCATAAAGGCATAAATTTCAACTATGAAGTGTAAACAGAAGTACGACACTCTAATAATTCATTCACTCGTATAAATATGTATGAAGGCAACTTAAAAAATCATTCACCCAGTTTGGGCAGTATGTATTTCAGCATGCGAACTACTGCACAGTCATTGCACAAGCTCCTGTGGGGAAGATGGCACAGATGCTTTGATTTTTCAGGCCGTTGCCATCCACTAGAAGACACTGAAGGCATCATTCTTCAATCCAAACTGGTTATTGGTATTCCATTCTAGACCTGAGACGCTGAATCATTTTTCAAATATATGCTGTTAAGCAGTCTAAGCAAAGAAAACTCCTGCATAGCTTTTTTTGTTTGTGTTCAGGTACTTGGATTCTGCAATAGTTAGATCAGGAGGTATCTCTGAACAGTGCCAGATGCTGTTATCACTAATGACAAAGAAAATAAATCTAAAATGCAGTTTACCTGCAGTTGCTAGAAAAAGAAACAACTCTCTGCCACCATAAACTTTTCTTCCTCACAGAGGCTCAACATCCATGAAAGCCCACTCTTCAGCAGCCTGTGCTTTCTGATCTCAGCGTAAGAACTATATTCCACAACCTGTTCCCAAGTTTAAGAATGTCAAAAACACAGCGCTGAACCAGCTACCAAGGAGAAAAATGACTGCTACTGATGAACCCATGACAACTTCCAACAGTTTCCTCACTTCTGCAAATGTTAACATAAGTTTTACAGTGTGAGTAAAAGTCTTAAACACAGCATTAAAAAGATGTCCCTTCCTAAGGTGGTGGGACATAGCACAGTGAAGAATAGGACAGAAAAAGCACGTAGCCAGCTAAAGAACTGAGGAGGATTCATGGTTTGCTCAACGTGTGTGGAGGCAGAGAAACTGGCAAGTCCAAAACAAGCAAATCCCTGTGCACTGGTCCTGTTGTTGGGATGGGTTTGGAGGGAGGAAGGCATGTGGAGGGCCACATTTCTGGGGACACTGAACTCCTGAAATTCACAGCTACTACAAACACTGTTACAACAATTCTGCAGAACACAAAACAGGCATTCTCCCTTTAGCAAGAGATTCCCAGATAGGGAAACAAAAATAACAAGCAAAAAAATCCCTCATCAGCCATCATTAGGGTGTAGTGCTGTTCCAACCAACTCAACAAAAAGCTGAAAGCCAGCTGGGTAACAACTTTTCCCCCTCTTCTTCATCCACGCATCCTCAGCAAACAAGTTGAAGCAAGGAGAGGACACCTGCACAAACCACCGAAGAGACTTCCTCTGCTTTTCAAAGATGAGCCCCACTACACTTTTCTTTAATCGATTTAGGAATTAGAACTGGTTGATCCACATTCTTACATTTAATCATGAACATATTTAGGTTAGAATAAAATAAAGGCTTCCCATCCATAATCCCATATTAACACACACTGAGGAATACCCAGAAAAGTCTACAAGTGTATAAAGATGCAGATGGCAACTGAAGTTTCTTTAAGTGCCTAAACCACCTGAAAGTCCCACTAACTGCTTTTACACCTTTCAGCACCAACCTTTAAATATAGGGCTGACAGTCCTTGCTCAAGTAATTAAGGTTTGCAAGACCATACACTGATTTTGGAACACTTCCTTAATCTTCGAAGGGATTATCTGTTCCCGTTACTACCCAAAGTGATTAAGTCACATGGCTCTGAGCACATCACAAATAAGAGACCAAATCTGCTTTTCTTCTGTAGGAAACCTTTTCACAACATGTGAATCAATGCAACACGTAAATGAAGTATTATCCTCAGTGTCAGGCAGGAGTATAGAGAAAAGGAGATTGTTTCTTTTACCACCCAGTAAAAAAATATCAAAACCAAAATGTAAACTCAGTCTCTGATTCTGTGTTCTCATTACTGAAAATCACTTGAACTATATGTTCTAAAAAATGCCCTTTAAAATTTATTTACATGGTTTAAAATCAAGTCGTTTTACGATTGTCAGAGGTAGAGAATTCTTCTGGGCAACAACTCTGCAGATGAAGCTTGAATTTCTTGCAAAATTCTACCATGGAGTTATAAACATAGATAATAAATCAGATTCTGACAGGACTTTGGCAAGACTTCCCTATTTTATACTTCGGTATTAAAATCTAGCTATTTATTTATTACAGTTAACAGGGTAATTTTACTTTTCTCCTCCACTGCTTTTACATTGTTTAAGTGAACACTAATGTATATAATTACAACTTCCAATACTGGTTCTTGGTTTATATGTGAATGACATGAATATTTGATGGATTAAGATATTTATGGTTGTGTAGAAAGATGGAATCAAAAATTGCTTTAAGCCAGAGTTCTACTTTTCATGCTCCAGAAGAATGAAAAACAAATCCTTCCCCCACAACTCCTCATACTGGACATTATGATAAATAATAAAACTGAAATATAAAGCAGAAATATGTAGTGCCTGAAAGTTAATGTTCTAGTGGCTAATAGTTTGCTATACATCAAAGCTGAACATTTTGGTCCTTTTTACTCTATATAAGGAATTCATCCTAACTTAGGAGGAATAAATGAATATTAAAAAAAATAGAAAAAAGAAAATATCTATTTTCAGTAAACTCAGATATCACCCTTGTAAATGGAGTAATAAGAGCCACTGGTACCTTAAAATGCAGAGAACAAAGTTGACCATATTGCATTTTCAGTTTTGCTCATGAATCCAGAACAATTCCACAGCAGATTTAATCAGGGTTTATGATGTCTTAACTGACAGCAGATTTTGTTCCTAAATTGCAAATCTACAAATAGAAATAATCTATTTCAGCCTGATTACCTCTTATATCTTTTCAGGCAGGTAAACTCTTTTCCTTTAAAAGAATTGCTCTTTCAAGTCTTTCCAAATAACCCAACCATAGTTTTGTAAAATCACTTTGAGGCAAAAGAAAAGACAATACCCTGTCTTACCTGACATCTGAGGACAATAAACAACCTCAGTCCTGGAATCTAGAACACCTATTGAACAAATCCCAGTTTGTAAGTGTACAAAAGAATCAATATCTTCAAGAAAAAAATGCTGAAATTCAATCTCTTTTATATAAAACAGAAAGAACAAAGGAGTAACTTAGATGACTTTTTCTTTTTAAAAACACCTTCATTTGGAACCAACTTTGTTGTGAAGTGGGGTCTCGTATTTTCTTGCTATATTCTGCACACGCCTAGTGCTCCCAACTTTTACTGAAATCCTACATTTGGATTTGGGCAATTAAATCCAGCAAACACAGATCAGGAGTTAAATCTAGACACCTTTAGTACTGACTTTGAGACCAGTAATTTTATAATTCCCTTCACTTACAGTGCTGCCCCTACAACAAAAAAAAAAAGACTGCCCACAAGCGTGAATTGCAAAAGCTCAGAAAAGTGAAGAAATATAATAAAGAAAGTAGGTTCCTAATACAAAGACATAAAATAGACAAATTACAGAATTATAAAAATGTAGAAGAGTAACAACACAACACAGAGACGCACTTCTGGCCAGGTAACTTCCAAAGTGTTCACATACCCTCAGGAGATAAATCTAGTGCAAAGATAGTAATCACAAAAAACATTAACTTCTACTACTACACTTCTGTTGGAAAGGAAGGAATTAAATTCTCTGGAACTGCCCCAGAGGCCAAACATTTGGCCATAGGTATTACAGAAATGCTTAAATAAAATCTTTAGACACATGACACCCTGGTGAAAGCAGAAGGATAACACAGGCAGCAAGAACCCTCCTTACCTCTCCCAGACAGAAAACAGGAACTATTCATCTGGAAAAGTAATAACAGAGAAAAGACACTTCCCAGCTAAGGGAAAAGCCCGTATTTGCCATGCAGCTAAAAACAGAAGGAAGACTCAGGAAAAAACATTTGGCATCCCTGCCCATGGTAGGGGGGTTGGAACTAGATGATCTTAAGGTCCTTTCCAACCCCAACTAATCTATGATTCTATGAAACATCCCTGACTTCATTATTGTCTCCAAACTGACACACGAAACGTATGTAGAGAAAATGAACAAAGACAAATACACCCCTGAACTAAAAAAACCCCACAAACAAACAAACAAATAAATGTATCGCTTATTTACCCAAGATCTGACTCAGCTTTCAGAGTTTAGCTTGCAAGGATCAGGTCACTACTGAGTAATTACCAATTACATGACTGTAAATCATATTAGTATACTACCCCTACTGCTATTGCACACAAATATACCACAATTATTGTGTTACCCTCAGAACATCCTTCTGAGGAACAGACCTATTATTAGTTTAATACTCTCTATGATTTTATTAGCATTGGGAAACTAAGGCATAGGGGCTGAGAAATTTATTTAAGGTTTTCAGAGGACCAGACAGAGCCCAGATCTCCTGACTCCTTGCCTAATCTGCTTACATATTTCAAAAGCTACGTCACCACACATTTCAAACACCTCATTGAAAATACTGAAACTACGGGTAGACAGAATCATAGAATGGTCTGGGTTGGAAAGGACCTTAAGATCATCAGGTTCCAACCCCCCTGCCAGGGGCAGGGACACCTTACACTAAACCATGCCACCCAAGGCTCTGTCCAACCTGCCCTTGAACACCGCCAGCGATGGAGCATTCTCAACTTCCCTGGGCAACTCATTCCAGTGCCTCATCACCCTAACAGTAAAGAATTTCTTCCTTATATCCAATCTAAACTTCCCCTGTTTAAGTTTTAACCTGTTACCCCTTGTCCTATCACTACAGTCCCTAATGAAGAGTCCACCCCTAGCATTCCTATAGGCCCCCCCTCAGACACTGGTCACTTCAAAGCAGGTTAACAAACACAATACTGACATTATCATATCTTGGCACTCCATCAAATGAGATCTATCATAAACTACTGTTCTTTTGTCATGAATATCATATACAGACCTCTTTACATATACAGATGCATATAAGAAACTACAAAGGTAACCTTTCAAAAAGCAGCATGCTGGTCTGTCTTAGCATGGTAAGAAGTGGTTATGCAGCCCACCTCCAACCCTTCCTCTGCCCACCCAGATTCCAGCACCCAAGCCCTCAGATGGCACCAGCACTACTCTCCCTTCTGTTTGCTCTTTTTTTCACTTAGGGTTTTGCTGGGATTTTGGTTTGGGTTCTTTTGGGGGGTGTTTATATTTTTACTCCTTGAGACAGTATCAATCCAAGCTCTTCAGGAGCTACATCCATTCAATGCAATGGATAGCAACAACATAGTACTTCATATATCAAAGTATTCTGGCATTTGAGCTATAGAATAAAGCATTCATTTAAATCACAGGGTAGAAGTGTGAATAGAGCTAAGAACTCCAGTATCTTTGAAACAGTGAGATTATGCACGTAACTCCTTTCAGATCACAAGACCAAAGACTGTGATACAGATCAAAGTTTATCTGATGGATGCCGAACATACTCTAACGTACCAGTAAGGACAAACACATGGGATTAGTGAGTTGCTCTGGATCCATTTTGACATAGTACAGAAAAACTGAACCTTTTCCTCTAATAAAATGAAAAAAGCATGTCCTGCATCAGAAAACAGTCACAAAAAGAGGTTGTTTTATATACACAACATATAATCACAGAATCATAGAATGGTTTGGGTTGGAAGGTACCTTTCAGATCATCTAGTTCCAACCTCCTTGCCATGGGCAAGGACAACTTCCACTAGACCAGGTTGCTCAAAGCCCCATCCAGCCTGGCCTTGAACACTGCCAGGGATGGGGCAGCCACAACTTCTCTGGGTAACTATGACAAAGAGTCTCACCATCCTCATAGTGAAGAATTTTCTCCTATGTCTAATCTAAATCTCCCTTCTGTCATCTTAAAGCCATTTCCCCTTGTCCTGTCACTTCATGGACGTGTCAAAAGTCCCTCTTCAGATTTCTTGTAGGGCCCCTCTCAGGTACTGGAAGGTGCTCAAAGGTCTCCCCTGAGCCTTCTCTTTTCCAGGCTGAAAAAGCCCAACTCTCTTGGCCTGTCTTCACAGGAGAGGTGCTCCAGCTCACAGAGCATCTTCATGAGCCTCCTCTGGATTCATTCCCACAGGTCCATATCCTTGCTTAACAATATCTGGATAAAAAGGCAGGTTTTTATTTGGAAATCCCTGGTTTTGTTGATTTAAATCAAGTTCTTATTGTTACTTTTAACTTTACCACTTATGCATTAAAAACACACTTTCCCCAAAGGTTTTTTTTACCAGATCCATAAAAATACTGACGAACATAAAATATTTTTAGACCAAGTGCACCTATTTCCTCTGCTGAGCTGAATTATGTTCTATGATGGACAACAAACAGAGAAACTCCCAGCTCTTATATTGGATGCTATCCTTCTTAAAAAACAATTTAAGAGTCCTATGCCAGGATACATAATCAGAAAAGATGGCCATTCTCATGCAGTAGCACCAGCACCACAGATTGACAGATCTTTTGTAGCCTGTTCAGCAACAGGATGGAATTACTTAGCACTGTCTTCCACTTCTACCTCTTTTTTTCCCCTCTTTCCTCACTTTTCTTTGCTGGCCTGATTATTCTTTGTATTTATAATTATCAATTACAGAAATACTTCACAAACCTTCCTGGAAAACAAGACAATTCAAAATTTCCTACTTTCATAAACAGCTTTAAGACAGAAACAAATTACAGGCGTTGCTTGAGCACAGCTTTAGTAAGCAAAAGTCGATTATAAATCTTTAAAACGCAGCTCTAACACATGGCAATGCAAGAGCTACAGACAGTCACTTGGCAATTCTCCTACAAGAGAAACGCAAAATATTCAACACTGTACTGTGAACTTGGTAATACTGATATGAAATTGCCCTGAGTAGTTGATACTGGCACATGAAATTAAAGCAAAGCTCAGCAAGACACATGAAATTCATGCATTTCCAATGTAGTTCCAACTAGCATAGCATAAATCAGCATGGGCATGTAATTCTTGGCTGTCTTGTTCGACATAAGCGAAGCAGAAATTATGTGTTGTTGCAGGTGTTTTGCAAGCAAACATGACGCCCCGCTGATGGTTAACAGACGGACTCTTTTCAAAGGAAAACAAGCTGAAGGAAGATCTCCAAGCTGACTAAGAAAAACACCCAGGTGGAAACAGTTATGACCATCCCTGCGCTGGAGCAGTCAGCAGCATTGTGTTAAGATGGCACTGGAAACAGGCTGATCCAAGAGGAACTAGGGGCAGGCTCCAGCAGGCTCATGAAGCATCTCTGGGGATGACAGCCACTTCCAGCTGGGCTGGTCACCGGGCTGCTCAGTACAGGCAGCTCCATTTGGCTCTGACAATGTGTATCTCAGTCTGAAAGCTACACAACACCTGCAGTTTATGCTCACTGAGAAATCTGCCGTTTCTAGCCCCTCAAAGTCAAATTCTAAAGTTATATGACCCATAATATTGTCAATCAAATTGATTATTTAATTTTGCAACTGCAGGGGTTTGTTTCTTACGAAGAGCCAAGGATGTGTAAAACACCTTTTGGACTTAAAGATGGTGCTTCTCTGCTACAGGTCTCTTTGACTTCTGAAGATATGTTTTACATAAAATTCAAAGCCTTCCGAGCAGTCAAACAGCCCTTCCAGTGGGCGTGTTAGAGCAGCAGGGGGAAAAAAGGACAGGAAAAGAAAGTGGTATTTGCAAAGTCATCTAGACTTTGCAATAAAATTTAACCACTTGATTTAGAAAATAATACCACAAATTCAACAGGTATGCTCTTCATAACAGAAAAATGTTGAAAAATCAATCCAAAATACAGAGGGATCCTTGACTTGCCAACCTGGGTGAATCATCTTGGTTGGGGGCTTTTTCCCTTCTCTGTTCTACTACCCCTCTGAAAAACTCCTGTGTAAATGATACACTGCAGGTCCATCCCCTCTAACTGCAGGCTGTTTGCAGGAGACAGCAGTGTGAAAAAAACTGAAGGCGGCTATAGAGACACTGGGAAGGCTGTTCCTCGACATGATCAGAAATCGCCTCTCAGCAGTGACACACGCTGCTGATTTCAGTAAACACACATGAATAAACATGTGCATAAACTTCTGACCCAAAGCAATGCCACAGTAGTTCTGTCATCCATCAGATCTTAGGAAATAAACATGATGTGATGTTGGCTCTTGCTAGAAAGGCTTCCAAACCTAAAAGCTGCAACTAATTGGTGATTAAGAAGATAGCACTCTTCTCGCTGTGCATAACCAGTGTCCAAGCAATGGAGCAGGGAGCCCTTGCTCCCAAGTTAGACAGATGTAACTAGGCTCAGAAAGACTGGTCAGAAAACAAAGATGCTGCTTGGAAAATAAAAATACAAATTGAAGGGTTGGCATCTGCTTTCATTTTGTGCTTTTCAAAAATAAAAATAGGAGAAAGAAGGAAATCTTTCAAATATTAGTTGAGGAGCTCCAAACCATGTGTACTCCTGCAGCAAGGGTCACTGGAGATTACCGTACAGACCTGCTCCATGGTCACTGAGTCAGATTAAGAGCCCATTCAGGCTACCTGCCTGCAAGCGTGTCTTCAGAGAGAGCTCTGTGAGGCCCTATATGACATTCCCAGAGGGAAGGCTCAGGTCCCTTAACACCAAAATAGCTATCCACTACTCACTCAAGTGTTTGGGGATGTGGCTGGACCTACTCTGTGCAGCTTCAGCTACCCCATCTTTCTAATGACACTGTGAGACACACACACACAAGAAAAAACAATATTGTTCAGCACAGGATGACCCCAACACCCTTCAAATGCAGATGTTTTCATCTCCTGCTACAAGGATACACAGCATGTCTGAAAAGCCTGATCACTAGCTGAATTCAGGACAGCGAAGAGTGGGTGATGGTCCTGGAAGGTGAACGATGCCAGCACTGTCACGTACAGCTTGGACCTTTCCTTTACAGGAGTATGGACTGTTAACTCTAGTGCCTCAGCCAAAGTCCAGCCCATCTCATGTATTCCCTCTTGACAGAGCGTGCACAGAACATTACACATTTTCTGCACTGAACTGATGTGTGCTATTGCCATGCACTGCAAAGCAGCTGCCCTTTTTCAGGCCACAGACATCAGCTCTTCAATTTTTCCTTTGTCCTTAGCCCTACAAACCACTATGCCTGTAAAAAGCTTTGGTGCATTAATTATGCAATGCAAGACAAGTGTGCTCATGATCAACTTCAGGACCAAAGTCCTATCAGACTATATAACAAAGACTGCTGTATAGCAAACAGTACGACATGGCTGTCAAAACGAAACATAGCTTTTGCACCAGTTCAGGCATCCATGATGTGCTGCACTGGCTTTTGCCAGTTTTATTTAAAGGACCTAGAAGTATCGTGGTATACCAAAGCAGATTACAAAAAGGATTGAAGAACCTCAGCTGGATGTCATCCTTAATGTTACACTACTCCTTTCTCCTGAGAAAGGAGGGTGGATTCAGCACAACCTAAGTATTGTTCCTTGTACAAGGCAAAATCCTACTCTGTTCTCTCATTGATCATCTTTTCACTGTGCATAGGCCAGAGGCACTGAAAGAGGAGGACATGGAGTCCTTCTAGAGGATCCTCCCAGTGACACGTACTTCAGCAGCTCAAGCAAGACATTTCTCACACCAGGTAAGTGCTAGAGAGTCCCCACAACCTTTCCTTCATGCCAGCCTTGCCAAGGGGAGGGGTAGGGAAGGGTTTCCAGTGAGAAATGAGAAACCAGTGCCAAAGAGGAGGTGAAAGCACAGAGAGACCAACAGCTCACCACAGAGGGACAAAAGCATAGAGCCACAAAGTAGAACCTTTGGTGTAACTGGAACTGAAATGGCCTTAACGGAGCCCTGCCTAGGATTACCAGATGTCCTAGTATCATCAGGACAGTCCACTTCTCCATGATTCCTCAAGAATTTGGAGAGATGTCATCTGACAATCCTAAAACCTCACCCTAACTTCTTGCAGGCTGGGCTAAATCTAGGATTCTGCTATTAACCCCACTCAGTTCGGGTCAAAAGAGGGCAACAGCAAGGCTCTGAAAGAAGCCACCATCTACCAGCCTATCTGAAGTTCCCAGCATAGTGCAAAGTGAGAGGATCCCACTGGGGCTTTATTGGTATTTTGTATGTGCAACTTGGCAAACCAAGCTTTGCCTGTGGTAACACTTTTCAGAACTTCTCGTATTTCCAAAACAAATTAGATGATTTTTAAAACAAAAAGAAAAGGGGGAAAAAATAAACACCCCAAAAGACCCTCAAATAAATTATTTAGAATTTGCCACTCATCAGGGAGCAGCTTTAACAAGCATGAAGAATTTTAATCCATGTCTCATACAGTATGCTTGATGCACCTACATGTCCAATTAGCAAAAAGCCATAAATATCTCATTAAAACATAAAAATGCATATCACTTTGGTTTCCTACACTTCACCACTTCCAGGATATTTCTGAAACGCATTTTATTTCAGGAGACAACACTCCATCACATTTTGCCCTCTGTAAAGACCTTTGCACGCTTGTGCTTCTTTGTTATTGACAAAGCTTCTGCATTACACAGGATTTCTCATGGAATTTAAAATAAACACCTGCAAAAATATTCTACTCATACAATCAACAGAAACCCTCACTGAAGAGAAGGTTGAGATTTTTCTGTTGTGTGCCTTTAGTTGGATGCACTACTTCTTGCACAGACTTTTGAATTACATTGTAGGATTCTTCACTCTGTTATTGATTGACCTGAGATTTTTGGCAAGTCATTTCACCACTGTGCAGTTTTGTCTCTTCCTACCTATCCGCTCTGCCTAATTAGCCTTTACAAACTCCTTGGGGCAGCAACTGCTTCTCACTGCCAGCTTGTAGTATCTGTCTCCATGGGATGTGATTTCAGTTGTCTTGATAGACTAAGAGTAACATCCATGTTTGAAAACATTAGGTTTTTAAAGAATAAAAAGCAATTGCATTGAAGCAATATAGTGCCGGTTCTATTGGTAAACCATACCTAGTTAGACAGATGCTCTTTCTAAAAAGCCAGACAGGCTTTACATAACAAAACAAACCAAAACAAAACAAAAACATACAAAGACAACACACGATGAAGATACAATCAGTAAGACTGAAACTCAGTGATTCCCCAGGAGATTTAAGAACAACATCTCACAGCCTAAATCAGAAGAACAAAGATGCAAGGAAATTTTGCGCAGTCCCAGCTTCCCTCCCACACTGAAATTCAAGGAGGTTAGTGAGGGCATCAAGGGTAGCTCCCTGTTGGGGGAGTCTGAATAAGCTCTTTTTGTATAGGAATTTTAGAATCTGGAAACTATTCAGATCATTTAATAACATGAGTAATATTAGTGTCTAGAGATATACATGTGAAGACTTCTGTTTTAAAGTCCTAGCTGCAAATGTCTCTCCCAGCAACATCCTCCTCACTAGCTGGCCAGCTACAGAGGGACGAATTCTGCAGCTCACTGCAACCAGTTTCTACAGCAATTGGTGAGAAAGTCACTTACTACTGACTAGAAATCTACTTAATATTGACCTGAAATAACACTACTGGATCCCAACTGGATCTGCTACATCTCCTAACAGAAACTGACACTGCTCCGGTCATGTGCAGCAGGAGGTGCTTTCCCAGGTATGGGGGGAAAAGAAATCTTCAGTTTCTTCAACTTTTACATTCAGAAACACTTCATTTTATTACCCTTAAAACACACACACAGACATGAGTCCCCGTGAAGGCAAAGCAGCTGTTACACTTCTGCAAGTCAGATTAACCGCACACAACCCCCCTAAAGTATTTCACACATATTTAAAGGAGACATTTTTAAATTTTATGGGTTCATCTGTCCTGAAGAGTATTTCAGTACATTAGTACCACAGGCATGACAAAAAAACTCAACATAAATACGAATCCAGAAGACCTTTTACTTAACATTTCAATTACTGACTTTTTTAATTAAGGAAAGCCAACATCTTGATTTTACTTTATTTTCCCAACAAAACCTCCAGTGCTGTGACGCAATTCTTTTCCTGAAATCTTTAAATGCTATTTTTACTGGAAAAGTACCAAATAGAGTGAGTGTTGAAAAAGCTCTTTTTACTAGCTTATCAGAAATTCCAGTAATTCTTCTAGAAGTTTACTGAGGGAAAATGTTCTTCCACAAGTAAATGGAGCAGATAAAAAGAAAAGCTAAATTCATCATGAAATTTATTCTCTGTATACAGCTGCCCTGGATTCTCCTCCCCATCCCACTCAGGGAGTGGAGGGAAAGCTGGGGTGAGCGAGGGGCTACATGGCACTTACTTGCCTGCTGGGTTTAAACCACAACCATAGCTAAGGGGTTTTGAACAGGCTTCACTAGCAGTAGCTGAAATGGAAAGACCGTGAGAAAAGAGACCTCTGCTACCAATAATAGAAGCTGCATGTAAGTCATAACTAGTTATTTTCTCTTAAATCGTATTGCTCAACTTTTATCCACCTCACAGCTTCTATCACCAAGACTGAAATACTGTCAACTTGAGTTACAGATCCTATGTTGAAATTAAACAGAATATTTCCAATAACTATTACCAACAAAGTCATTATGGCTAACTCTGAATTTACAGTGAATACTTCCTTACATTGCCATTGAAACTAAGAATCCCAAGTTGATATTGTCATGCTACTTGCTAGAACAAAAAGGCAGCTCCTCTCACCAAAAGGTTTCAGACTTTATGCACCACACAACAGACTGATGTAACAAACCCACACGGACAGCAAAATCAGAAATACCAGCAAAAACAGTCATTGTCAATATAATGAACAGTAGTCACAATCCACCTCCTGGCGCCATTAACAGCAGAATAGGCATCAAAGCTCATCTGAGCTTCAAGGACAGTTTCACAAAAGAACAGTTTAATTATACTTTACCTAAGCAAAGCACCCAATAGTTTAAACAGACAAAGTGTTCACCTCCTGCCTCAATCCTCTACAAGAGTTTAGCAGCTGCTGCTCCCACTCCATAAGGACTGCACTTCAGTGCTGAGAGCACCTAGTTGCATTATTAGCTTATTAACTCTGCCACAGGACTCTGCCACACTTTGAAATATAAAATGCTGTTCTTATAAAAATACAAGACAGAGAATTAAAATATAATGAGATTAATCCTTGTTTATACTAACGTACCATTTTGGAAGCACACGAGAAGCTTATGTGACAATTTAATAATGCAGATTTAGTACAAAGGAGGACTTAGGTGAGAAATAACAGAAACTAACACAGCCATTTAATTTCATAAAGAACCAGCCATGTGAGCGTAACACATCAGAAAATCTTCAGTACTACTCATACAAGGTACAAATAGCACCATTCCTCAGTTTTAAACCTGAGTTTAAAATCAAGCAAACAAAAAATGTGTGTGTTATAAGAATTTACATGTAAAGTGGATGTCCCAGAATTAGACTGATGACCCACTTTTGTTTCCTTTCAGCTTCTGTAGCACAAGTTAGGTGTGGCTTTATGAAATGCTTATATTTCATCCAAAATATGCAGATTAATGAAGGACTGCCATGAAGGAAACAAAGCTGGAAGATTTTAAAAACTAAGAAACAAAACGACACAAAATGTGCAATTTAACAAATCACATTCTACATTTCATTTTGACAAATGCAAGGACAACGTGATATATGCAGATACCAAGATTAAATAAGTCAGTAATAAAGGACAACTTGTACCTGTTTGTCGGACTTCCACTCTGGAATACTAATGTTACATTAACACAGCTATACAATTTACTTTCCAATATACAGTGCAGAAAATTCTGCACATTATCTTCCTACTATTATTTTCCAGTTGTTCTGCTATTCATAGCAAATCTATGAGAACTGCTCATAACTATAAAATCTATTCCTAGTTGTTTTCTTTCTGCATACTGAGGACACAATATTTCATCTGGGTTTTTAAAAACAAACAAACTCACTATGACTCTGCAGATAGTGAATGATCTCAATTTGTCCTCAGCGTCTCACCTAACAGACCTCCAAAGGATAACCCAATGTGATAATCTGGGACTGTGTGAACAATTTAGTATTTCTGGATAATTCAATGAAATAAGTGCCATCACTGCCTATAAAGACTACGATACGTTGTCAAGGCTTGTCATGCATCTCCCAGACCAGGGACAATGGGAGATTGTTATACCATGCTTGCTCTTGTCAGAACAGGAATGATCTGGAATCATGGTATGCCAAAATTCTGGGTCAAAACAAGTTTCTGCATGATTTCTGAAGTAAATTCAAGCATAGAGGGTAGAAATATCTTATGGCACAACAAACTAGTTGGTGCTAATGCCAGACATTAGTGGCAGGTAGGGCTGCATGATCTATAAGAAAAGGTATATGGGAGAAGCTCCTTGAAGTACATTGATTTGAACCAAGGATGACTCAGAACAGAAAAATGTGACACAAACATGTAAGGAGGGATTATTTCACCTCACATATTCTTTTCTGTTAGTGGACATAGCCACTCTCTTTTGTCTACAAACTATGAAACATGCATGCTTGGATTTTTCTTCTGTTTTCACATGGCCCTGAACACCTGCACTGCAACCCTTCCTTCCCAAGATCAGAGATCTGAAAAGAAAAGTTCAGAAATTACTTCATGCCTGTGGGCCAGCACTACTTCTGAAGATGAATGACACCACAACCATCTGGGTACCAGAGAAGAATGAAGAATGGTGGTAAATGGAGTTCAATTCAAGTGCGATGGGTTACAAGTGGTGTTCCCCAGGTCTCACTATTGGGCGCAGTTCTGTTCATCTTTATCAATGATCTGGATGAGGGCATTGAGTGCACCATCAGTAAGTTAACAGACATCACCAAGTTGGGCAGGAGTGTTGATTTGCTTGAGGGTAGGAAGCTCTGCAGAGGGATCTGGACAGTCTGGATCTATGGGCTGTGGATAATGGTATGAGGTTCAACAAGGCACAGTGCTGGGTCGTGCACTTGGGCCACAACAACCCCAGGCAACATTACAGGCTTGGGGAAAGAGTGGCTGGAAAGCTGCCTGGTGGAAAAGTACCTGGGGGTGCTGACTGATGGCTGCTGAACATAAGCCACTGTGTGCTCAGGCAGCCAAGAAGGTCAACAGCATCCTGACCTGTATCAGCAATAGTGTGGCCAGCAGAGCCAGGACAGTGATCATCCCCCTGTACTGGGCACTGGTGAGGCTGCACCTCAAATCTCGTGCTAAGTTCTGGGGCCTTCACTACATGAGAGACATTGAGCTGCTGGAGCAGGTCCAGAGAAGGGCAATGAAGCTGGGGCAGGGTCCTCAGCACAAGTCTTATGAGGAACAGCTGATGAACCTGGGGTTGTTTAGCCTGGAGAAGAGAAGGCTCAGGGGGGACCTTCTTGCTCTCTACAACTGCCTGACAGGAGGCTGTAGCAAGGTAAGTGTCAGCCCCTTCTCCCAAGTAACAAGTGATAGCACAAGCGGAAACGGCCTCTAGCTGCACCACGGGAGGTCTAGATTGGATTTCTTCACCGTAAGGGCTGCCAAACACTGGAAGGGGCTGCCCAGGGAAGCAGCGGAGTCACCACCCCTGAAGGTATTTAAGAGACATGTAGATGTGGCACTTACTCAACACATGGTTTAGTGGTAGACTTGCCAGTGCTGGGTTAATGGTTGGACTTAATGATCTTAAAGGTTGTTTTCAACCTAAAGTATTCTGTGATCCTATGATTTCAATGTGCACATTCCCTGTGTTGTTTTTACCTAGGCTAGAGAATCTCCCCAGGGCTGTACAGTCTCTCTTTAATATGACAGAACATCTGATTTCTAAAACCAGCAACATTTAAGTTTAATAATCTCTGAGGCTTTTTCTTGGGACTTTCTCTCCCACATTTCACTTTCTCAATTTTGATCCTTGTCTTACTTTCCTTCTTCTTGAGTTCATGCATTGTGGAAATAATCAAAAGCATCCAGAAGAAATGTCTGAAGTGGATAAGCAGAGTGAAACAGCATTACTCACATACTACTCACCATAACCTATGTAGAAACCTGCTGTGTTGACAGCAACATACCTTTTGATTAAGCTGTATGGATCCTAGAAATCTGCATGCGGTGACTGGGAGTTCAGAAATAATGCATTTGTGGCTCACTGACACACTAAAAAAGGTAAATAACATGGCAGGTATGCACAAATATTGGCCTTCTGTCAACTCTCTTTCTAGTGAAGAATCCAAATTATGAATAAGAGGTTTGAATAAATGATGAGACTCTTTTAGGCAAATATTAAAATACATTCAAACCATAAGAACTGTTTTAGAGATCTTCAGTTGTTAAATCCCTTCACTCTCTTGCTTTTCTCTTGCTTCTGCCATTCCATTTTCCACTGTGGTAGCTTCAGCCTAAAGTGATAAAGCTACACGAATGTCCAGCAACACTATTACAACTTCTTACTGCATAGATTTCCATGAGGCTGAAAAAAAGCCGACTCGTAAAATCAGGTGTTCTGAAGAGAAACTGTTGGGCTCAGAGCCCCTGTAACTTTAGAAAATTTAGCTAGGGTAAGCATTGCAATGACATTCAGCAACAAAACCAAACATAGACACTTTTCCACCAAAATCCATACCTTCAAACTCTGCACTACAGACTGCACCCGCTTGGGTAGGCAGCTAGTCAGTCTTATTCTAAAGCTTATGATCATTTTGTTTCCTACTGCAGGATACTCTGCCATACTGCTCACTGCTTGCCCGTGAGACTAAATGGGTTCATTGTCACTATCATATAAATATGCATCAAAACGTGTATGAAATACATTCTATATTAGTACTGTAGCCCATACATATCATTATGTATTATATTCCTGTGTAGCAGTACTACACAGTCTTACACATTCTCAACCTACGAAGTCCCACAAATAGCTTTCTAAAAAAAAATACAGATATGCATGTATCATAGAATCATAGAATGGTCTGGGTTGGAAAGGACCTTAAGATCATCTAGTTCCAACCCCCTGCGATGGGAAAGGACACCTCACACTAAACCATGTCACCCAAGACTCCATCCAATCTGGTCTTGGAATATCGCCAGGGCTGGAGCATTCACAACTTCCTTGGGCAACCTGTTCCAGTGCCTCACCACCCTTACAGTAAAGAACTTCTTCTTTACGTCTAACCTAAACTTCCCTGTTTAAGTTTGAACCCATTACCCCTTGTCTCCAGTGAAGAGTCCAAATATACTCATGTATTTATAAACACATATTATATATATGGAAGAAGAAAAAAATCACTTCCAGAATGTTAACGTACCCAAATGCTAGCATTATGTTCTTTGACCATTGCCTTGATGCTCTGCAGCAAAAAAAGTTTTCCCTTTCCTTTTTCTTTAATGTTTATACTGCTAAGAGGAAGAACAACAAGAAACATCTGCTTCTGCAAGTACTGCAGCACTTTCCTCTCCATCACCCTTTCTAAATCACGGTTATGTCCACCTCCTCACATAAATCCCTTCTGAAGGAGCACTTTCTCCATGTGTATTTCTCCATGTATACCACTTCTTTTATACAAAAAATCTAGATGAATAATTTATCAACTCTTTCATGTCATGAAAGGAGCTCCTCATCAACAAGGAGCAAGGAGAAAATCACAAACACTGAAAGCAAGAGCTCAGAATCCATATCTTTCATGAAATACTGAATTAATGCAGGTGAAGTTACAGGGTGCATAAAAAAAGTCAGATGCAATTTTAACCCCTCATATGAGTACTTTCCTTTGATGTCAACAGTATCAACAGATGGACAAGCGTTAGTGCAAGATGAACTTTACCATATGTGACTCAACAGAACTAAGCACAGCACTCTCAATTATTTCATTTCTTCAAGGAAATGGTGCACTAACAAAGTCATGGCTCCATCCTTTAATGGCACACTGATGGATATAATTCTACTGCCAGTGAACACACAGAGTTCCTGACATGAAACATCGCAAGCTCTCTGGAGAAGCTGAAGAATAAATCACAGGCAACATGAGTCAGAAGTCAGCTTCGATGGTCTTTAAATTAAGATGGACAAGCATAAGAATGACATAAAGTAATGGTAAAAAGAGAACTCTGAATTCGATTTCTAAAGTTAGTAAAATCCTAATGAGCACAAATTAGGTCTGAAGTACAGGTTATTTTTAAAGCCTATGTTTGCATTAAATACCAGCAGTGCAACCATGCAGGTTTTCATAGCTCTTTGGGTTTGGTTTTTACAAGACCCTTATGATTTATTTTTTTTATTATTTGGGAAAATCATGCAGCTTTCTATTGTAAAATATTGCTCTTTCTACTAGCAAAGAAAATATTATCCAATATTCAATTCTTGGAAATACTAAATCTTGATACCCAGGAAGAAAAAACACCAAAAGACAATTTGTATGCATAGAATATTTTAATGAACATGGAAAAGAATTACTGATGAACTTAAATAACCAAAGAATTTCTTAAAAACATAATTACACACAAACCCACTACAGAGCTACTAAATCCCAGAGCCACAGATCACTGGGTGCTGGGACGGTACTGTCCTATCTTTTCACTCTTCGCTGGGAAACCACTGTCACCACTACGAGGACTAGGATGTGGAGGATGCAGGCCTCCAGTCTGTCTAGACTTGGCCGCTCTTGTATCCATCCTAATGAGGGTCCAAGTCTTCTCCAGACTGGGAAAGCACTTGCAAATACGTCCAAGTCCACCTGCAGTCAGCTAAACATTTTTGTGTACACTTACTGTTAAGTCAATGATTAGACTGAGAAAGTAAAACTGGGTTTAAGTTCCTCCTTACATTACATGTACTACATGTACTTATTACATGTACTACATGTACTTATTACATGTACTTACATGCCTTTTTGCACAAGGAGCTATAGCATTGTGGGTTGAAGCTTTAAGTCTGATCATTTAGAGTTAAATCAAACATTAGAAAGTGAAAAGCATCAATGTTATTTGTATTTCATACGGTCCAACCACCAACTGTGTCAGGCAGCAGCTCCAGGACAAAATCTGCTGCAGTGCTACCAAGCTCCAAAATCCATGTTTCCAGGCTGTCCCTTGGAATTCTGCTGAAGGTATCTATGGAAGTTTATAACTCCATGCAAAGAATAAAGATCCTGCTCTATGTAGTACAACTGAGCTGGCTGTTCCTGCAACCCTTCAAACTAAAACCAAAGCTGCACTGGAATCTTGTGCACATCATGGACCTGTGCTGCCTACTGATGAAATCTCTAGAGAAAGATATTGTGGTTCTGAGATGGCAGTGATGAACAGAGAGTGGAACTGGAGAAAACATTGCTCCTCACATGACTCTTCCCCTGTGACTACTTATCCAAATTAGGATGCCTTTCCTTAACACATTGCTACTTTTACAACTACGCATCTGTGCATCTGTGGGAAGGAGACAGTACTTAATCTGAACTGCTCTGCATGTAAAAACAATCACATCTGAAATTCAGAAGTATTTCTTTCAGAAACAATAAGGCTCTTCTCTTCACCAGAGAGAGCAGAAGGTCAGAATGTGTAACATTTGCAAATATGCCCAACTACTTTGACTGCTTTCAGTTCTCTCACTGAAAGGGTATATATTCAAAAAAGCATTTGACTTTACAGAGGAAATCCTGCCTTCTTTATTTGATGTCAAGGACAGCGTTACCATTGACTTCATCTGGGCCAACATTTCACCCCATGTGTTTTAAGAGAATCTCTGTGATTCTGCCAACAGTAGCACAATTAGTGCCTCATGAAAAAAAATGCTAACAAGAAAACCCAAACAGGAAATAGCCTCCAAGGAATACTTCTCTGCAAACTCTTACAATTAAGATTAAAAAATAACAACAATAATGGTTCTTACAATCTTTTCCCTCCATGCAAAACCAGGCAACAATTTCTTGCATTAAAACCTTATTTATTGGGTGTCACACTTAGGAGAGTTCTATGTCAGATCATATTGCACAACTGCTAATTAGCTCATGATGTTTACTCCTCCTGATGATATACAGCAACTCCCACATTGTGATTGTTTTTTAGTTCTAAGTTAGTATTTTTAGCTCAGGATGTTCAGCTCATATAAACCAGCAATATTCCATTGGACTTTCTTAAAAGAAGCATTTCCCTTGTAAGGTGGTAAAAGATCGAGTGTTTTATTATGTCAAAAAGGGGGGTCTTTAACCAAACACAATGTAATGAAAAATCATGAAAGCACCTTTTATTTTCTATACTTCAAAACAGCTAATTCCTGCAAACTGAATTAGCCATTCCCTGACTTCATCTAAAAGTGAATTTTCACTACTGAAATATCAAAACGTTCAAACAAGAGAAATACTCACAGTCTCTTAAGCATCACATCAGAAATTGTGGCGTCCTACCTCCACATTTCTCTGACTTCATTCTTAGGCAGCACTGGAAAAGCAGCTACTGTCACATGGTGCATTCAAGGTCATGCTATTCTAATTGACAGAGATACCATTGATAAATTACCCAGAAACAACGATAATAGAGTCATTAACCTTGTTTCAGCACATGAAAGGTGTTTCATAATTAAAAGGAAAAGGAAAGTTACAAAAACATATAGGTTTTATTGCCCATGTTTTCTTCTCCTACACACTACTGCAAAGTACCATTAGGGAATAGTAATGTGTTAGGGAATAGTAATGCGTTATCGTAGATGCCTGCTGTCTGTGCTTTGCAACCAAGGGGTGCAGAGATGAGACTGAATTACACTGGAGGAGGAGTCAGGTAGTAAAATACACAAACCACTGACGTTTTAAAAAATAGGAAGTCGGATCCAGAAGGCCTCTCCCTTTGGCGAAGTGAAGGATGCTGGAGCACAAGAAAGATCATTCCAGCCAGGAAGTCTCTCAGTCCAAGAATCTATGCCGAACTGTCACTTCCAAACACACAGTCATTTGGTCAGTGCTTTGACAATTTGCATTAAAAGTGTAGTGGATTAACATATTGAAGTGAAACTCATAGATAGATAGACAGATACTAGGTGGAATTTAGAATTCATCCTCTAAGTTTCATTCAAGAAACTTGCAGTTATCCACAGACTAAAAGCCTGACTAATGTCCCTAATTCTTTGTATGACAGATATCTTTATTAACTGCTGAGTGCTTTGACTTAAGAGAAATATTAGAACAACAGTGAAGAGGTGGGACAGAGCCTGTTTCACGCAGCAAACGTATCTTCTTGACACTTTCATGGCTGCTTCTATCATGTCTATCACAGTAAGACCACTCATGCTAAAGCTATTACTAAAAAGGAACTATAGAGCAGGTTTCCTGGAGTTCAGGTGACCAGAGATGACACTATACTGAAAGACAGAATCCATTGTACTCCTTTCTAATCCTGAACAACTGTGTCTCCCTGCATTGCCTGACTACAGAGGTATGATCTATAACATATTGCACAACCTATCCTAAAGGACAAACAGAAAAATCCCAGATCATGGCTGTATTTATAGAGGTCTGACCTTATGCAGATAACTGAATATGCCACAAAATACATTCTGAAGGCCTGAGTGAAAGTCAGATTATTTCTACTGATTCAGTTGCATTTGCATAAACTGTTAATGGGCATATCCTTCAAGCATTCAGACTTGTTACAAATGTCACTTGGCGCAATAACCATGGAACGTCAAGGGGAACTCTCCCGTATGTCCTCTGAGCAGAGGCTGAAGGCTACAGTTAACGGAGCACAGGCGCCTCCGATGCACGGCATCTAACGTCTTCCCACCACAGAAACCCCCAACTTTTCCGAGGCTGAGCTCAGCGCCGGGCTGAATCGCGTACTTCAGCGATTCCAGCCGCTGCACCATCCACGTCCAAGGAGCACCTACAAACTCGTTTCCCAGCGCAGTTAAGAGCTCCTGTGCTTGAAAGGCTACTGGGGTAGCAGAAACCTCTTTACAAGCGTCCAGCTGCAGACAGCCCAACTCAGCATAGTTTAAAGGGGCCAGAAACACACAGGTAAGCAGCATCTGTGGCGTCTCTTCTTAACTGACTTTCCTGGAAACACATTAACCTATTACAGTACTTCGAAAACAAACAGGAGAAGCAGATGAGAGGCAAAACTAGATCGCTCCCTCCCGAAAGTTTCTTTTCGCTTCTCCCTCCCACTTTTGCTGCTCTCCACGTACTCCCGAATTAGATATCGCTTTCACCGGGGATCAAATGAATGACTTCTCCGCTCATGACACTCGAGAGATGCTGCAGCCGCCCTGGGTGCCCGCGGGGACCGGGCGCGCAGCACACACCCCCAAGCCGGGGCGAAGCGAAGCCGAGGGCAAGCCCTGCTCCGCCGCCGTCCCCGGCCGCCGCACCGTCCCCGGCAGCAGCATCAGCCTGTGCGGGGGGTGCGGCCCCTCCCGCCGCATGGCGAAGCGCTGCCACTGACGCACATTTAATTCGCCGGGCTGCGGGCACGGCGCGGCGCCGCTCGCATCCTCCCCCCGCCGGCGGGCAGGGGGAAAGTCAAACTGCAGCAACAAAGTTGGTCCCCCCCCCTTACCCCCAGACCTGCCCCGGCCCTTCCGGGGGCTGTGGGCCAGCGGAGGTGGGGGAGCCCATGCCCGCCTTACCTTGTTTGACGCACTTGAGCCGGATGGGGTCTTTGCAGTGCTTGATCACGGCCAGCACATCCCTGATGGTGAGCCCGGCCACGGGGGTCTCGTTCACCTCCAGCAGCAGCTCCTCCGGCACTAACTTGCTGCCGCCCTCATAGGCCACCTTGCCGGGCTTCACCTCCCCTAGGTAGGGGAACTGCCCGTTCTCGGCGCCCCCCTTCAGCTCGAAGCCCAGCTGCCCCTCCGGGTTCCTCACGATCACAATCTCGTGGACTCGGCTCGTCCAGTGGCTTTTCTTCTTCAAGCCCTTGGACATTGCCGTGGGGATGCTCTGCCCGACTCCCTCCCGGTATATTCCGTACTCCTTCCCTCCCTCCCTCTCGTCCCCCCCCCCCCTCCCCGGGGCAGCCGGGCTCCTCCGGGGCAGGCTCGGGGCGGGCGGGGAGCGGCCGGCCGGCGGGAGGGAGGGCGCGGCGGCCCCGCGGGGCTGCGGTGCTGGGTCGGGGAGCGCCTCGCTGCCCTCTCCGGCCGGCTTTAGCTAATATCCATGGCAGCCGCGGCGGCCGGGACCCTGCGGAGCGTGGATGTACTAGTTGTAGAGAAACTGGCAGCGGGGAGGGAGGAGGGAGGGAGGGAATAGCCGCGGCGGGGGAAGAAGGGGGGGAGAGGAGGAGGGGTGTCGGTGTCGGTGCCGGAGCGAGGCGGGCGCTGCCTCGCCGCTCCCGCCTCGCCTGACCCGGTAGTGAAGGCCGAGAGAGAGGCTGCCTGGCACGGCCGGCAGCGGGCTGAGAGGGGCCCGGGCCGGGGGAGGCGCCGGGCGGGCAAAGCGGCGACCCCCGGGCCGGTACACCCCACACCGGCCCCTGCGACAGGGGGCGCCCGCGGGCAAGATGGCGCGGGAGATCCCGGCCCGTCCAGGGGCCGCAGCGCCGGGCGAGCCGGCAGCGGGCCTGGGGCGGGGGGCGCCGGGCGGGTGGTCCGCTGGAGTTTGGGAAGAGCCCGAGAGGAAAGGAAGAGGGATGGATGCTGCTGTCCGTGTTCTGCTCGTGGCAGGGAAGGGCGCAGCAGCGACAGACGGGCTATAAGTTGTGCCCCGAAAACAAGTGGCAGCCGTTTACATGAGTGTCTCGGTGTTACAGACACTTGCTGAGAGGCTTCCTTCTGTTCGGAGGTCTCACGCTCCAGTTAATTGAGTTGTAGATGGGCACAGTTGTTAGTGCAGATTACTAGCACAGGAGACAGGAGCTGGTACCCAGGAGGTGTTACTACACCTGAGGAGGGTGTAACGAGGAGAGCGGTGGCACTTTCCTCTGGAAAACTTACCATCACACACCAGTTTTTCACCACCATCGCTCAGTTTGCTGTCTGCTCCTTGCCCTTAAACCCCAAATGACCTTGGTGGCCGAGGACCAACATTCCCAGCCTCCAGGGCCTTGCTCTCCCCAAGCACCGGGATGCATGTTGTTCTGCAGGTGATACGCATCCCGCTCCTCCTGTGGGCTCTCCCGTCAATTAGTGCTGTCATATGCCTGACACGTGTGCAAGCAGTGGAGTGTAGCAGTTGGCACATCTTCCTGGGAAGCTTGCCTTGCCTAGAAAAAATAGTTTCCATCTGAAGGGGAGACTGACAAAACACAGGCAGAGCAACCTTCTGACTTTCGGAAGCATAGTTTCTGTGCCTGCAAGGCTGTAGGGTACATGGAGGCAGGGGTCTGCAGGCAGGGTATTGAATGGGGGAGGCGGGAGGAATGTAGCGTGTGTGAAGGCACATGATTTAAAGCTGGTCGGATATTTTTAAGATTTCAATTAAAGTGACTCTGCAATGAAATTTTTCACAAATTGTATTGCTGTTTTCCCTCTAGGTTCCTATGGAAACAGGCCTTTATGCGCTCATGCTTGGCTGTGCCTCCTTTACTTCTCCAGTAACTTTTGAAGCTGTTGGGCAGTTTCACCCAAATCTATCTCGAATATAGTTAAGTTATTTCATGAAAATAGGCAGCTGGGTAGGGCTGAGAGATCCTGTAAATGTCCCAAAGGCTGTAACATGAACTTGCCTCTTATTAAACAGCGATTCACATGGCTGAGAGACCGTATAAATGTCTGGGTAATGAGAAAAGTTTCAATTACAGCTCATTATCAGCCTCAGTATAAGTCTGTGGGAAACCAGGGTTCTTCAGTTCGTGTTCTCCCAGCATTAATTGTGTAATGTCCTTGTGCACTCAGAGTTGGAGTAGGCACATGCAGAGGAGAAGAAAGCAGTGAGAAAGTCTGTATCCTGCTAGTCATTTCACCTGCTTCGCTCTGTGGGCCTGGCCAGTGATGCAAAGCTCTGTATATGAGGGGCTTCACAAAGGTGGGAATAAAGAATAAAAAATTAAATTAAAAATTAATTAAAAAAAACCCAAAAACAACAAAAATCCACTCCAAACAAGGCCACACAAAACTGGAAATAAGAGATCCATAAACACTTGACAGCTGAAGATGGGAGTGGAACTGGAAAGGTAATTTGACTTGACTGGAAGATGCTAAGGTTTTCAGTGGTGTGGCAAGCATTAGAGTAATGGTCTCCTTTTCCAAAGACCATCAGTAGTGTCCAGCTGTCAGTAGAAGCAGCGTCTCTGGTCTGGACAGAAATGGGCTAAGATACTTGGAAAAAGAGCAAGAGAGTTAGTATGCTTGTTTCTGTGGCGCTGCTCTTGAATTTTGTCTTGCTTTTTAGTCCAGAAGTGTGGTAGGAAGCAAATGGCTAAAAAGGGGAATTACAAGACATAACATATTGTTATCCTTCAGCTTCCCAAATGTTGCCACAATTCCTTCTTTGCTGAATCCTCTGCTCCACTAAAGCCCACTCTGCTTAAGTGGTCACCATTTTTCAATTCAGAGTGTATAGTAATTCTGCTAGTATCATAGAATAGTTAGGGTTGGAAAGGACCTTAAGATCATCTAGTTCCAACCCCCCTGCCAGGGGCAGGGACACCTACCACTAAACCATGTCACCCAAGGCTCTGTCCAACATGGCCTTGAACACCGCCAGGGATGAAGCATTCACAACTTCCCTGGGCAACCCATTCCAGTGCCTCACCACCCTCACAGTAAAGAATTTCTTCCTCATATGCAGTCTAAGCTTCCCCTGTTTAAGTTTGAACCCCTTGTCCTCTCACTACAGTCCCTAATGAAGAATCCCTCCCCAGCATCCCTATAGGCCCCCTTCAGATACTGGAAGGCTGCTCTGAGGTCTCCATGCAGCCTTCTCTTCTCCTGGCTGAACAGCCCCAACTTTCTCATCCTATCTTCATATGGGAGGTACTCCAGCCCCCTGATCATCCTTGTGACACTCCTCTGGACTTGTTCCAACAGTTCCATGTCCTTTTTATGTTGAGGACACCAGAACTGCACACAGTGCTCCAAGTGAGGTCTCACGAGGGCAGAGTAAAGGAGCAGGATCACCTCCTTTGACCTGCTGGTCACGCTCCTTTAGATGCAGCCCAGGATACGGTTGGCTTTGTGGGCTGCAAGCACACACTGCTGGCTCATGTTCCTTTTTTAATCAACCAAAACCCCCAAGTCCTTCTCCACAGGGCTGCTCTGAATCTCTTCTCTGCCCAACCTGTAGCTGTGCCTGGGATTGCTCTGACCCAGGTGTAGGACCTTGCACTTGTCATGGTTAAACTTCATCAGGCTGGCATCAGCCCACCTCACAAGCATGTCAAGGTCCCTCTGGATGGCATTCCTTCCATCCAACGTATCAACCGAACCACACAGCTTGGTGTCATCGGCAAACTTGCTGAGGGCGCACTCAATCCCACTGTCCATGTCACCGACAAAGATGTTGAACAAGACTGGTCCCAACACCGATCCCTGAGGGACACCACTCGTTACTGGTCTCCAGCTGGACATTCAGCCATTGACCACAACTCCTTGCATGCAGCCATCCAGCCAGTTCTTTATCCACTGAGTGGTCCACCTTCAAATTGATGTCTCTCCAACTTAGAGAAAAGGATGTCATGTGAGACAGTGTCAAACACTTTGCACAAGTCCAGGTAGATGACATCAACTGCATGACCCCTGTCCATCAGTTCTGTAGCCCCATCCTAGAAGGCCATCAGATTGGTCAGGCAGGATTTCCCCTTAGTGAAGGCATGCTGGCTGTCACCAACCACCTTGTTGTTTTTCATGTGCCTCAGCATGCCTTCCAGGAGAATCTGCTCCAACATTTTGCCAGGCACAGAGGTGAGGCTGACTGGTCTGTAGTTCCCCAGCTCATCCGTTTTCCCCTTCTTGAAAATGGGGGTTATATTTCCCTTTTTCCAGTCATCGGGAACTTAACCTGACTGCCATGATTTTTCAAATATGATGGGCAGTGGTTTAGTAACTTCATTTGCCAGCTCCTACACGACCCGCGGATGGGTTTCATCAGGTCCCATGGACTTGTGTACATTCAGGTTCCTAAGATGGTCTCGAACCAGATCCTCTCCTACAGTGGGCCCAAGGTCTTCATTCTCACTGTCCCTGTGTCTGCATATCAACACTTGGGTGGTGTGGTCAGAGCATTTTCTGGTGAAGACTGAGGCAAAGAAGTCATTAAGAACCTCAGCCTTCTCCAAATCCAGGGTAGCCAGTTCTCCTGATAGCTTCTGGAGGGGGGCCACATTGTCCCTAGCCTGTCTTTTATTTGCAATGTACCTATAGAATCCCTTCCTGTTATCCTTAACATCCCTAGCCATGTTTAATTCTAAGTGGGCCTTAGCTTTCCTAACCTGATCCCTAGCTTCCCAGACAACATCCCTGTATTCTTCCCAGGCTGCCTGTCCTTGCTTCCACCTTTTATAAGCCTCTTTTTTCCTTCAAATTTTCCTCAGCAGCTCCTTCTCCTTCCAAGGAGGTCTCCTGGCCCTCCTGCAGCACTTCCTCCTAGCTGGGATGCAACACTCCTGAGCTTGCAACAGGTGATCCTTGAATATCAGCCAACAGTCTTGGGCCCCCCTGCCCTCTAGGGCTATATCCCATGGAACCTGACTGAGCAGGTTCCTGAAGAGGCCAAAGTCTGCTCTCTTGAAGTCCAGGGCAGTGAGCTTGCTGCACGCTCTTCTCAGTGTCCTGAGGATCTCGGATTTGACCATCTCATGATCGCTGCAATCAAGGCTGCCCTGGAGCATCCACATGTCCAACCAGCCCTTCCCTGTTGGTGGGCACGAGGTCAAGCATGGCACCTCTCCTTGTTGGCTCCTCTATTACTTGCAGAAGGAAGTTGTCTTCCACGCAGTCGAGGAACTTCCTGGATTGCTTGTGCCGGGCTGTGCCGTTCCTCCAACAGATATCAGAGTGGTTGAAGTCCCCCATGAGAACATCGCAGATGTTGATTAGTCTGCTAATTAAATTTCTAAATCCCCCCATGTTCACCACAGTGTATGTGCAACAGTGGGACATCTGCCAAAAATGGACTTTTTAGGAAATACATCAGGAAATATTTGAAATATTTCTAGGAGAAGGGAGGGAGGGAATCCTGTGGGTGTTAATTTCCTATTTCTTAGGGGTTTCCAGTAATTCATTGATCAAAATTTTTTTTTAAGTGCTCATTACCATTTTAAGTCAGATGACATTAGCATGAGTTTATAAGTATATGCCTTGTTAGACAAGTGGTGGCACAACTCCTGTCTTAAAGGGCTTTGAAGTCATTGCATTTCTGATTTAACGCATGTTGAGGACAAATCCGGCTGAATGAAGCTTTCATTTATAACCTATTTAGATAGTTTTATTCATCTAAAATAATACTACATAGAGCTGCTGGAAGTGGTGGTTCAGTTGCGTTAACTTTGCATTCTGAAATTTGTCAGCAACATGAGCCGGACCCGGTGCAGGCATCCAGTTTGGCAGAGAATCACAGAATGGTTTGAGTTGGAAGAGACCTTAGAGATCATCTAGTTCCAACCCCCTACCATGGGAGGTGGAAGGAGCTTTAGCAGTTTTCCTAAATCGGAGCCACATGTTAGTTGATCTCATACCAGAAAAGGATGGCAGTTTTCAGGTTCAGAGACAAAGGCTGGTGGGTGGAATGGCAGGTCATTCCTGTTAAGGTCAAGATAGAGCAAAAGATGCTGTCATTAGAGGATTACTGATGGATACAGTATTTCTCTGCAGCATCCTCTTGTAGGGGGCATAAGTTTTAGAGTTTTGGGTTGACTGTGTATAGGTAAAGTCATGCTGTCATATCATTACTGGTTTATGTTCTTGGGGGTTTAGGGATGTGATGTCACTAATGGAAATGCATAGTTTGCTTTGGTCTTCTATTTGAAAATATACTCTGAGGAAATTAAACCTCATATAAGGTCCTTTCGCAGCAGCCACGCTCTTTCAGATAACTTCATTTCCTCATAGCAGCCTTCCAATATCTGAAGGGGGCCTTTAGGGATGCTGGGGAGGGACTCTTCATTAGGGACTGTGGTGAGAGGACAAGGGGTAATGGGTACAAACTTAAACAGGGGAAGTTTAGACTGGATATGAGGAAGAAATTCTTTACTGTGAGGGTGGTGAGGCACTGGAATGGGTTGCCCAGGGAAGTTGTGAATGCTCCATCGCTGGCGGTGTTCAAGGCTGGATTGGACATAGCCTTGGGTGGCATGGTTTAGTGTGAGGTGTCCCTGCCCACAGCAGGGGGGTTGGAACTAGATGATCTTAAGGTCCTTTCCAACCCTAACTATTCTATGATTCTATTATTTCATTTTTTCAGAGACAGAGGGGCAGCTGTAAAGCAAGATTATCCTTGGCACTGACAGAGCAAGTGCCCCAGCATGTGGCTGAGGGGGGAAAGTTTGCAGATTTTCTGCCTGACCCCTGAAGACCCTGAAAAGGACTTTGTTGCTTGCCAAGATCTTTGTGTTAGTCCCTTCCTCAGGGCTTCATCTAAGGAGGGCATGAACTGGTCCTGGGCATGAATGTAAGGGTATCTATCACAAGGGATTTCCTATGGATAAAAGTAATAACCGCACAAAAAGTGAAACACGTTCACCAAATGCAACACAATTGCATTTTATTATTCTTTTAAATCTGAGCCTGTAAACCCAGGAACCAGTAAGTCACTGTACTTTTGGGAGTAAAGTTGAGCACATGAGTAAGCTGAAGTGTGAGACTTCAGTAGATAAATGTATTTTGTAGCTGGAAAGTAATCCTTCCTACTGCAGCACTACAGATTCAGTAGAAAGGTAACTGAATTCTGTCTGTATTTTCAGTATGCCACATTTCTGGGTATTTGAATTCCTCAAATAGAAAATGATGTATTGCATGTGCCAAAGGGATAAAAAGAAAAGACATACATTACCTGCTATTACTTATGCAGGAATGGAGTTCTTTACCTTGTAATTGTGTTCGTACCACTGGACTTGAACTCAGAGGACATAGAATTTCTTTCTTCTGTGTGACTGGATGCTAATCACGTGACACTGTCTTCTCTTATTTTTTTCCCATTTTAGTATAGGCATAACTCCTCTTTTTTCTTACAGTTTTCTATTTAGCATGTCCGCTACCCAACAGCCTTATTCTTCTCAATAGTACAGCCTAGCTCCACCACAGGACATATGTTCATCTAGGACTTGGGCAGGATTCAGGTGTTTAAATCCAAATTCACAAACATTTTGCCTATGTCCTTAGTTGCCCTTGTGATAGCTAATCTTCCCACCAGTGGAGCTTCAGAGTGTTTTAGCTGATTTCACTGCCTTCTGCTTGGAGTTTTAAATGTTCTCTTGGGATTCTGAGAAGATTGTAAGTCCCCCCCCCTTTTTTTTTTTTTTGATAAAAATTGCAAAATCCTAGCACTTACAGCCGCAAATTTGACCAAGAAGTCACTAAAAGTTTGTCACAATATTTGCTACTGCCACTTAAGTCTTTTATGAGCCTACTTTTACAAGTATGAGCCTGGTAGTGCTAATATTATATTTTTCCAATTTTTCTGACTTCAGATTTTATGAACCTTTGCTTCAGAAAAGCTAAAATCTCACACTATTTTTCTGAAACCTCTTTTCCCAGGTTCTCCAAATTCTGAAAGCTTTGACAGAAAATAGATACTTTATTTTTCTACAAAGGCAAGGAAGAATTTTTGTGTAAAGTGTTGGCTTGGGTTTGTTGGTTTTTTTTCTTCTTGTTGGTTTTGACGACGTTTTTTTTTAAGTCTTAGGCCAAGACCTGCCACAGTTTTGGCCACCAATGCTTCCACAGAATCCCTTATTTAATTGTAGACTTCAAAACTTTATAAAGTATATACCTGGTTAGAATGGAAAGTAATGGGAAATACTCAGCTTTCTCAACCCTTTAGAGGATTTCTATGGTGGCAATAGCTCTTGCAGAAAGCAAATCTGATCGCATCTGGATGTGAAGAAAATAATCTCCATGCCTGAACTGAAAAATACATGCAGCCTTTGGGAATGGAGGAAAAATAAAAGAGAGAAGCTCATCAAAATAGTTTAGTTTACAATGAGTTTATAAGATTGACAGAGCCATTTTGTTCCCTCCTGATCATCTCTATGTTGGCGGTTGTCTTAAGTGTGATCTTTTGCAGTTTCTCTCTTTTCTCATCAAACCGTGGTATTATGTAGTTCCTGTGCTGCTCTTGCTAGCTGCTCACAAGTTGATTAAGGTGAGATACAGAAAACTTATTGGAGGTAAAAAACTTCTCCAGCAACATGGTTCGAGGAGACAGGCTGTCAAAATAAATTTGGCAATAGGCATTAAAATAAACAAATGATGGCCTCTTCCCACAGAAGTGCAAGTTGAAATTGCATCCCAGTAAATAGTCATACTAGGTGACAGAATAACATGGAAACAAAACCGCACCCTATCAGAAGATAGTCCTTTAAATTTGGCCTGACACTAGAAGGATAGCGCGCCTACAAATACCTGTCACTGTCAATGGAAAGAGAGGTGTGAGTGCATTATTGCTGCTGAGATCCTCACAGCATACAGGACAGAGGTGGCTGGGATACTCAAAAATACCAAATGAGGTAGCCTGGTAACTGCCTGGGTTTAGAACCATGACTTCTACTCTGCCGCAGCACTGGTTTGAGCACTCATTAGCTTACATTATCCAGTGTGCATTGGTAAACCTCCCTGGATAGCACTAGGACTGCACTGACTAATGTGAATTAGTCTGTATCTTTCACTGAATTTGAATTTCTAATATCTTCATGTCTCATAATATTTAGTATTCAGTGATTTATGTCACCATGAAATTATCTATTAGAATAGTTACTGCTCTTATATGATATCTCAGATAAACAAACTACAAAAGAGCTGTTCTCTGACTTCCTTTTTCCATGTTGCATTTTCATTTCTCTTGGATTAGATGAAATGGGGCTTTCCTCTTTCATGTCTGTAATCAGTTTCAGTTTATGTTTCCTATGAACTAATAGTTCTGCTGAGATTGATCTCACAGCATTGCTGGGGAAGAAGATGAATATTTTATGAACTTATAAAAGATAAAATGAAAGCATATTATTCTAGGGACGTGTTGTTGATGTTCCATGTAAAAATGTGACAGGATGTCCATTCAGAACCTTATTTGCACATCCCTCTCATCTTTTTGAGAGGAATCACCTTTCCATGTCAAAATTCTTGCGCTTAATGTGATTGCAAAGACTTTTTGTCATGAAAATTAACAAATGCCTCTGAAGTCAGAAGTAGCGTCTTTTCACACAGACATCACCATGGAAATTTACAAAAGGTTTCATATTTTGTAGATACATTTCCATAAATATTAAAGCATGGTGCAGTGAGGAGTTCAGAGAAAACACCTCTAAAATAATACCTGCACAAACTCACCCAATGCTTGTCATTGCTCAGGGGCTGAGCATGGGCAGAAATCTGTAGGAAAAACACGTTGCTCAATTTAGCACTTCAGCGCAAGTGGTGCTGAAGCACTGAGCTACCCAGTTTGTCAACTTTTTTGCCTTAGAAAGTCTGGAACTTTAGAGAACTTTGTTGGGTGAGCATGTCTTATTTCCATTGCTCTACCGAGGTTTTAAATTCAATGGAGTTGCTGACTTATACTCCCCCATGACAGCTGGAGGGACAGAGCATCTCCTGCCTGGTCAGAGGGTGCTGAGGACCAGGGTCCAGCTAGTCTCAACTCCCTGCTGTGGATGCTTTTCACAACTTCAGAAACATTCAGGTTGCTTCCAAAAGCTGGTTCTATTGAAAGATGACCTAGTAACAGGTGCATGTTTGGGTAAAAGTATCATCACACTGAAGTTAGTCATAAAAGTGTTTCTGAATTACCAGGGCTTCATTCCAGAGTGATATATAAATACTCCCAAAACTTGAATGCTAGGGTAAGCTTGGAGGCTGATAACTCCTCTCTGCCTGGCACTTACAGTGTGTGTGCTCCAGATTTTATGACATGAAGGCATTTGCACCACCATGCATATGCATAGCATCCTGATAAAAACTCATTACAGAGACTTCCTTTGGTTTTGTTTATGTAGTTGTGGAATTGGTGCACGCATGCTTAAAAACACATGACAGGCTTTGCTTTGGCATTGGAGTGATAAACAAAAGTGCATTCAAGGAGGCTGAATTACGTTATTGTGCAGTTTTGGCATTATTCTCAGAGTATGGCTTCATGCTAATGATTGTACATTAGACTCGCTAAGAACATTTCTGCACAGGTGCTTCCATCAATAGTAGCTCACAGAACAGGACTGCACTGTATTGCCACGTCACTAATGCTGAAGGTCTGTTCTTGGATTATTTTTTCAGGAAAAAAGACACTTCAGCTGTTATAATGACCTAAATCTGACGATTTGAAGGCAGAAGACTCAATCAAGATTTCAATTCAAGATTTTTGCTCCTGTCAACTGTAGGTCAAGTCCACAGTTTCCAGTAATATTTGAGGCTCGACCACAGAGCCCCAGCTTATTGTGAGGAAAACTGAAATAGGCCCTTGCAGTGAACATGAAGTGTACCCCACCCTCATGAAGCAAGCCAGCCAGAATTTAATTCTTACTGCGTTCAACTGAGAGATCTGTGTTGAACACAAGGAGTATAAAAATAGATTTAAAAACCTTCAGAAGTCAAATTATTCTGATTTTGTCTTTGAAAATGTATTTGCTTGTGCTGGGAGGAAAAGATACTGTACTTTATCATTGCCTTGTTATATGGAAGCTGGAAATGAAAGAAATACTGTTTGCTAGACTGGCATAGGTGTTGAAATTTTTATCACTATTCAAAGGGAAAAAGGTTCTTACTAACTGGCTGTGTAGTAAGAAACACACATGAAAAAGAAACACTGCATGAGCAATTAGATTATTTTGGAATTTCCTTGCAGATTATTTTTTCACATTAGTTTTCTTCTACTTAAATAATGTTGTAGTTCTCATAACCTTCATACCATGATGGTATTTTGTTCTCATAAGGATTCTTTACTTACAAATCTTGTTCTTTCTTGTCATAGGCAGGTCTGAGTTGCTGTATCTGAAGGCAGAAACTCTTTTGTCCCTTTCAGCTAATGTATGAATTGGTTCTGCTGCTGCAACATGATTTCCTTCACTCCATTGTTTTTCACCCCAAAGTTAACAATGAGGTAGTGGTATATGCATGGACCTACCATTAGGTAAATAAAGAGACTAACACCATGTGTTGAGATTTTGAAGTGAGTGTTTTAATAGGGTGGAGAGGAGGTGGGAAAGGACTACTGTCATCAGAAAGAACTTTAAAAAGAGTTGAATTACTTGCCCAAGACATTGTGATATATATTGATTTTGGATCAATTTCACTTTTCACTTTCACTTTAGCCTTCAAATTAAATGATCTTCTAGGCAGATACTGTCACTTGCATTTCTTACAGGACTCCTACTGTCACCATCAGCGTTGTGCTATGTAATTGTAACTTAAGAGGTGGTTTATGTTCTGAACAGTTTATAATCCAGATGGCATGGGTAATATGGGTAAAAGCAGGCAGGATCACATAGCTCCAAGATCACTTTCTAAGTAGATAGCAAACACTGTGAGTGTTTGAACACTAGAGCAGGTTATACGGAAAGGCTGTGGAGTCTCCATCTTTGGAGGCACTTAAAACCCAACAGAGCTCAGCCCTGATTAATCTGCTCTACTTGACTCTGCTCTGAGCACAGGATGGACCAGGTGATCACCAGATCAAACTCAACAATTCAGTGATTCTGTGTGATTGTGTTTGGAGCAGACTCAACCAGACCTAAATCTCTGGAGTCTTACAACATAACTGTTAATTGATCCACATCATCTTTGCCACAGAGTTGTAAAAAGCCAATATTACTATGGATGGAGACCAGATCTGCATTTATTAGACTGAGTAGTACTTCTTCATACCAATTGTCCCATTGACTTATATATTAAATTGACTTCTGAGCACCTCTTGACCTGAAGGTTAAGCTGTTAATATGCAATTCAATTTAAAAATTAACTGGCACTATTAAGACACTTCTTCCAAACCCAGATTAATATTCCTTTCAATTTCCAGAACTAGGAGACCTGCATGAATTAATAATGTACTAACTGGGTTAGTATATTGGCACTCCTACAGCAGTAAGTGGGTGCAACTGGTATTAGTTCAGGTAGTTTCAGATTGGAACTGATCTCTCCCAGTGATGTGAGAAAATGGAAAATCATTCATTTGACAGGATTTTGTCTCTTGTGGGATGCTCATTAGCAAGGAGTGTTGGAAAGAGACTAAAATGTTGTACCATGCTACACAGATAAGCTAATAATTAATTTTTTTTCGTCTTTGCAGGAGGTCTCAGTAGGTGAAACCAAATTTTGGGTGGGACTCCCGTACTGCTGCCTTTAATACCTGACTTAAATGTCATGTGTGCATTTTACATGTCAATGGAAGAAATCTTGTGCCCTTACTGCTTGCACTTAAAAACTGAATGCTTTGCTGGCAGCTGTTTCTCTGCACTACTGGTGTAGTGCAGAAAAGTTGTGACCTACTCAACATTATTATTTTCTCAAATACTTCAGTGTTTTCCTGATATTGCTCCCTCAGTTTTTTTATTTAGTACCCTCAGGATGCTCTTCTCTCAAAAAATACACAGGTTTCCACCTGCAGCTTTTGTGTATGCACTGGTCTTTCTAAAGCAGATCTGAACACTGTTGTACCCTGTCTCCGGCTGAAGTCCATCAGTCTTAGCATTGTCTTCAAAAGCAATAAATTTAGTCAGACAAATTTGTTTTAAATCAATTTTGGATGTAAAAAAATCCTGGAAGTTATTCCTTTTGGATTGTATTGTTGCAAAATCTAGAAGACAGTAATTTTAAACTTAACATCTTCTGAACTTAACCAGTTTAGTTAAAAAAAACAAATTAAATCCACAGCAAACAAAGAATTAGACTCAATTTTTCACTGTGTTTTTATTACAGAAAGATTTTCTGAAGGCCACATTTTCAGTCATTGCAAAAGAGTAAGTATTCAACTTGTTTCTTTGACAGCGGTAACCACACTGATAAGAAATAGGTCAAAGTTGGACCTTTTCCAGGTTGGTTTGGTTTTTATACATTCAAAGCAAATAAGTAAATTTTGTGATTTGGAAATAGCAAGTCTATTCCAGGCAAAAGGAACAAATAAAGTAATTTACACTCCTTCTTCTTGATGTAAATCTGATGGCATTTAACTCCATTGAATTGATTTGTGTAGCATGTATGTTACAATTAATTATCAAAACAAATTCTGTGTCAATATTAATAGATTCACTTTAATCCTAGTGGGAAAAAGAGTTATAAATTAAACTTGAATTTCTGTTCTTGATTTATTTTGAACTGCAGTTTTCTACTAGATGTGCATACATCCCTCAGTTTACCTTTAGTTTGAGTGTTTTCTTTGAGTAGTTATGAGTTTGTCATTTGAAAAGTGGATGATTTTCTAGGATAATTTCTGGAGATGTAGAAGGCAACATAAATAAAAAAGAATGGAACTGCTTACATTTTTTATTCTGAAACAGACCTTTTTTTAAGTTTCTAAAAATGATGCTTCAAGCCGTGATTTTAGCTGCTAGGGCTGCTTCCACTTTATGAGCTCATTTCTTTTTGCAAAACCATGGCACTTGACAGTATTTGTTACTACCAACACTTGCCTTCCTGCAGTGATCAGAGGACAGTAGTGGGCAGGTGTTACGATGTGACTACTACTTACCAGGAGAAACTTGCTCCTTATCCTAACCCTTATTCTTCCATCTGCTTACTTCAATCACTGTTGTGTCTGGCTATAATCCAGATTTGCAAATTCTTTTGGGGACTAGGATTTTTTTTATATTCCATGCTTTTAGATGTCTTAATACAGGCAGTGCAATAATTATCTCTGCATGTAAGACTGAAGGACAAATATTGTGCTCCCCAGCATTGCCTCCTGGCCATCAAAACTTACTAAACTATGGGACAGTACTGTGGCTCCATCCCCTTGAGTGTCTTTATCCAGGTTAACAAATAAAAATAATAAAAAAGAGGATTGGTGTCTCTAATACACCAGATTAAATTAGTAAAGAAATGTAGCCATGTATCATCATGTTGGTGAATTAAATTTAATCAACCCTTTCTAGGTAGCATAAGAGTATTGCAACTATTAGCTGTTAACTTAAACTTCTCTTCTAAATTAATCAATGGTAATATTCAGGTAAAATCAAAGTATAGTTAATAGTTTTTAAAATAACCTGCTTTTTTTTTCAGGTTTGTTACATCATTTCATCTTTGGGGTTTGGATGGTTTTTTTCCCAGAATTATTAAAAATTACTGTAGCCTGTAGTAGAAATGTGATTTATGGCAATGTAAAACAATACAAATGTATTTAGACTCTGAATGCGCACGTATTTAAACATGCCTTGAATTTCAAACAAGTCAGCATTTTTTTTTTACTTTAGGGGAATAGCTCATTAAAGGAGTGCAAAATTCCTGCAGGTGTTTCTAAGATTAGTGCCCTAAATACTTACATTGACATAGAAAATGATGTTGGTATGGCCTTTAAGAAGCAAAAGGGAAGAGAATTTGAAATTATGTTTGATTAAATGATTTAAAAGATACTTTATCTTCACAAACTTTTCTCAGGCTCTCCCTCATTTTCTTCAGATGAGTTCTAAAATAATTCTGTACTTATATTTCCCAGTGTTGTTCTTAGGTTCACCTCACCTTGCAAATTTTACAGGCATAGATGAAGTTTCAACGAGCACAGTGAATTATGAATCCATTATTCCATTCTATTAGCACAGTAATGAAAGTCTGATGCTCAAGTTTCTAGACTTAAATTAAATATTTCTGCATCTGTGGGGCACACACTTGGGAAGGAATCAGATGGACAAAATGCTCTCCCCATGCACTGCCCTTTGCAGCAAACCATTCTCTGCTGTTTTTTGTTTATCCTTTAAATGAATTATTGCACTCAAGTAAGATGTACTTATAACAAACAAAAAATTGTGGAGTACTATATAGAAGTTAAAACACGCTGCTCTCTATGTTAGACAATATTTAGTTAAAAACCTAAGAGAAAAGTAATGGAAAAGATAATTTTCCCAATTTTCCCTATTTTTTAAATTCTCCTAAGCTTTTCTGTTGCATCTCTGTACATTGCATATTTAAACGATCCACCAGCCAGATCATTCGTACATCTTTAGATATCCCTTGTTGGAAGAAATTAATGCAAAGCTAACCAAGCCCTAATTTTAACTGGGAATTATCTTAAAATTGCTTTTGGATGACAGTCATATTTGACTTTTTTCTTACTTAAAAATATTAATATGCTTGTCATACTAAAAAGCTTTTGATAGTGCTTAAGAAATCATCCTGTTCCTCAAGTGGGGCACTGTAACTACCTTTATACACAAAAGCAAGAAAACAATAGCATAATTATTATTTAGAAAAAATATTACTATTGTGTCAAAGTACAAATTAGTTTAATGCTTCAATCATTTATGATTATTTCCAAGATCTGTTAACAAACGTGTACATGCAAGCAAGATCAAATCTGTGCTATGACATATGGTGCAGTTTTTGATGGAACATGATAATTAGGTGACTGAAAGAGATACAGATTGGCACTTGACAATATTATTAGGAAGTGGATCTGCTTTCCTTACTGTGTGTCTCCCATCTTCTCTGAAGTGTTGATTATGAGATTCAGGATCATTTCTATAAGGTTCTGCCGTTTGTTCTTCCTGCTTGTCCTGGGTTCAGCAGTAGCAGTCTTTTTTTCTCCTTCTTGGTAGCTGGTGCAGTGCTGTGTTTTTGACTTTCAGCCTGAGAACAGCACTGATAACACTGACGTTTTTAGTTGCTGCTCAGTAATGTTTAGTCTGGCCAAGGACTTTCTGAGTCTCATGCTCTGCCAGGAAGGAGGGGAAGCTGGGAGGAAGCAGAGACAGGACACCTGACGCAAACTAGCCAAAGAGGTATTCCATACCACAGCACGTCATGCCCACTATATAAAATCGGGGCAGTCACCTGGAAGGGTTAGATCACTGCTCGGTTGGGCTGGGTATCAGTCGGTATCAGTCGGTGGGTGGTGAGCGGTTGTGTTCTCTTCCCTTGTTATTTCCCTTATCATTATTATTATTGGTGTTAGCAGCAGTGGTTTGTGCTATACCTTAGTTACTGGACTGTTCTTATCTCAACCCATGGGAGTCACATTCTTTTGATTCTCCTCACCATCCCTCTGGGAGCTGGGAGGAAGAAGGGGGAGGAGTGAGAGAGCAGCTGCATGGTTCTGAGTTACCAGCTGGGCTTAAACCACGAGCACTGCTCAAATGAATAGGTGTTAAATTTAGTTTTGGAGTCTGATGCTTTCTTTGATAACCAGCTAAAAAACTGAGTCTATCCAGCAAAGTCACCCTGTCCAGACTCCTCTCAAGCACCTTTTGCAAAGCTCAGAGAAATAACTGAGCTGTCAACAGACAAGAGGTGGGTGGAATCACTTGGCTGCAGGACTTTAAGTCCCTTCTGAACATTTGGTGTTATGTCAAGGAGGTCAGATCTTCCCCTGCTCAGTTGATCTCAAACAGGAGGGTCTTCCCAGCACCCTCAATAGTATGGCTTAGCCAAGACTGTCTCAGGAGCGCCAGAGGAGAAGTAGAAACTTTCCGGTCTGCAGGAGCCAAGTGGAGACCTGCAGTGGCAAAAGGGTGTCCGGTGTCCACTCAGAGAGCAACCACAGCCCTGCAGGATATTCCAGGAGCAATTTGGAAAGGACAGCAGTGAGGCAGGGCTCAGTCAGGTTTCATTACAAGTTTGAAAAGTAAACTTGCTAGATATTATTCCTTTATTATTGTGCTATATTCCTTCATAAATAGATACATGTAGGTGAAGGATGGATATATATTTGTCTCCTTGTTTGTGTGGGAACTCTGAGTCTTAGGCTTCATGTACATAACAAGTTATGTTCAGAGAAATTGACATTAGTAGCTGCAAGAAGCATATACGTAATTCCTTATAAATATAAATTCTACTTTTCTTAATGCCCATAAAACTCTGCTGTACTGCAGACAAGACTCTAAATGCAGCTACCAAAATCAGATCTTGTTCATTCAAAGTGTCATTTGGAAACTGGGTTTTTGTGGAAATATGAACACTCAATTGGGAAAAGAAATATTTAAATCCATATACTTTGTAAAATATTGCAATGAATCACCATGCTGCAGATAGTAGATAACATGGTGTTCTGGGTTCACCTTAAACAACAGTACATGGCTGTGGTGAAACTCTTCAAGCAGGAATGAACAGGTGGGGTTCTAAGTCCCCATTTAGGATAATAAATAATCACCTCAGTTTCTAGAAACTCCTGCAGAAGAGAACAATTGACTGATTGGTAATAGACCTAGGTAAGCATCTTTCAGACATACATTGCACTTATTTCAGATGTCAGACTCCAGAAAGACTTGGGTCTTGCAGGATTATAGTCTTCCAGGAGTCAACTTTGAGCAGCCTGGGGAAGCTCGGAGCTGTATGCCTGGATATGTATAAATTATGCACTGATAATTAGATGTCTGTGTGCTGTATGGGAAGAATTAGGTGCCCATGAAATAGATCCACTGATGTCTTCAATATGAGCATGAAAATTGCTACGACATTCTTATGCCCCATGTCCTGTTAAAATTGTAAAGAAGGACATGTATCTGCACAATGTTTTATATCTATTTTTTTCCAATGCCTAATGATCGGTCTTCATTCAGTAAGTGAAAATCCTGGGATCAGCTTCCTTTGGCAGCCATGCATGTCCAGTTTCTCATGATGCAGCTTTTTTATTTTGCAAAGAGTAAATACCTATTTGTATTCAAGGGAGAGGAGGCATGACATTTTGCCCCTGGTTAGAGTGCTAGCTTTGGGAAACAGCACACATTAAGAATTGTACTGCCTGTATTAAATCATACTTGGAGCAACGGCTGAAATTTATGTAACTTCCCAGCAGGAATTGATCACCTTTGTGTTCGTAATGTATGTATCATCACACATAGTCTATGTTTTTGGTTGCGTCAGGTGGTTATTTCTATATGTCATGCACAGTGGAACAGTTTGACAGACTGAGAAGCTTCAGTAGCCTTGTGTTTAAAAGCACTAACATAGAAAATGTGGCAGGTTCAAAGCTCTGTGGATAGAATAAAGGTTTTTTCTCATTCATTACACAAACACGGTACTAGCTGCTAGGTAAGAAGGAGGGGTTTTATTGGCTGTTAATTCTGGGGACAAAGAGGTGCCTGTGCTTTACTGTTAGAGCTGTTTGTAGGACAAAGGTGATAGAAAACCTAGATTGTGACTTTCAGCAAGGGATAGACATGGAACTGGAAAGGGGACCACAGGAAGGAATGAGTATACCCTGCCTGAACTTGTCCATAGTTAGATTAGCGGTTGTGATCTAATCAAGTTTAGTAGGAGCTGCAAATCGAGCTAGTTCCCTACGGCATGTATGCAGACACACAGATCAGGACACTGTTCGAAGGAAGACCTGGAGGAGGGCTAAAGGCATAGGAATGAAAAAAGAAATCCTCACTGAACAAAAACTGTGTGGGTGTGTGTGAGAGGGGAGGGGAAATTATGTTCATTTTTCAACCTTGTTTTGCAACTAGACAGAAAACTCTTGTTTTTAGAACAGTCAGTCTAATTTTCACTCATGATAGGAGGATATGCATGAAATCATCTTAATGAGCAGCTGCTTAAAGGAAACATAATCAGGAGATTAGGTTTTTCTGTACTTTTTCAGCTTTTTATGTCTGTATCTATATGTGCGAGACTTCAAGAATTAATCATTTGGTTTCAAAAATGCAAGTAATTATTTTTTTAAACATTGATGTAGCCACATATTTTTCCATTCATGGTTCAGAAATAGGATTTGCTTCCCTATTTTTTTATCTGTCAAATTCAGTAGAAATCATAAGGTATTTATGACACAGTAACCAACTTACTGCTCTCTGAAACACAGCGTGGAAAATGTGGGAGTAAAATATTCAGCTGTTTCATGACTTCCTAGAGCTCTCTGCATGGGATGCATCCACACAGTATTTTGAGAGCTTTATGGCTCAGTTCACCTCAGTATAGAAATATTTAAGTAAGAGTTATTAAAATTAATGAACTGTTGTCTCCAAGTCTAATGATGTTTTAGGCCATTGTTATGGTGACTGACTGAGCTGAAAGGAAAATACAAGACCATTTCGAAGGATCTGAACATAAACCTAAACATCCAAACTGGAAAAGAAATAACCATGGAAGAGCAGATTTTTATTCTTAAAATAATGAAATTAATATTTGGAATATGTCAGAATTTTCCCCATGTTTTTGTCATTTTTATTGTCAGCAACAGTTTCAACCCAGCCAAATCAGCCATACCTAATGAAGAACATAGTAAGTTCCTTACCAAGGGCACAAATGTCTGCAAGTCAGTTGCAAGTGCAGTAGGCTGACATGGAGGACAAAATGCTGGAAAGAAGGAATGAGGGTCTGGAACCTGCCATTACAAACAAAGACAATTAAAAGACAATATGAAACTATGGTGGAGAAGAGGACATATTGGAAATGAAGAATAAACCTTACTGTGGAATACTTAATAAAATTAATCCTTTCAGTGTTCCCCAGGAAGTTTCAAACAGCTATTTCAACTATGTCTTACTCTTTCTGCTTTTATCCTGTTTTTCCTTTCTCACTGAATTCTTTTAAAAGTAGTGATAGAAGCAGAGAAGTCAAACTTCGTGCTTTGATATAAGGGCATGTGGAGGAGCATCCACTTTTTATTGCTGCCACGGGCTCTCAGAAAATGTCACCCATGCCTGTGCTTGTTTACGCTGTGCAAATGGGAAGGCATTTCTCAGAGGAATGCAGCAAGCAGCGCTTCTGAAAGCAATCAGGACATTCTTGCTGATGTGGGAGTCACCAACACTCTCCCAAGCTAATGAAAAACCCAACATCAGGATTAGATGCGAAAGAAAAGTGTCTGCTAATTGACTTTTGTTATGTGTGGAATTGGCAGGGTCAGAGGTAGAGCTGGGGTTCCCTCTTTGAAGGGCCAGACACTGCTGGTGCTCCAGCTGTCAGTGTGTTATCAGAGAACTCCCCTCAGTCTTCCCTGCAGTAATTGCTGTTCTGGTGTCTCCTGCTCTCACAGTTTGCTGCTTATTCTCCTCACTCCCTCCTTGATATTCTTCTCAGTTTCTGCTCAGACAGCTTGCGTTGCACAACCAGTTGAGGTTACTTTGGTGTTCAAACCCGGGGGGGGAAGCATGGCAGTACTCACTAGCGCTGCTGCCAGCACGCTGGATGTTGCAGCGCTCTGCATGAGGACTTTCTGCACTGCAGGCATAACCGAGAACAATTTATGCTTGCAGAGGTGATGTCAATTCTCGCATCCTACAAACATTCCTAGTAATGTAGTTATGAGCTCTGACCTGTGGTTCCCTGGGAGAGAGGTACCTTTGCTGCCCCGCGGCAGGAGCTGGAATGATGCTGAGTATTCTGGAGTGCCATCTGCTGGCACTGAGTCCTCTTGTTGTTTTCATGAGTGATGCTCCTGTGACGGATGTACGGGGGGGTAAGTACCAGGAAGCGTGAGCTATCAGGACACTATAAATTACTCTACTGTGAGGTAGGGACTGAGCTATCACGGTAATCGGTAACTGCCTTCCAGTCCTTCTCCTTCCCACTCCAGCAAGAGCAAGACAGGCTGGAGACACCAAGGTCTGCATTTTGCCTGACCCTGTAAACATCAGTTACATTAGCATTATAAGCATTGCAAGTCTGTACTTTTATCAGACATTTCTGTTTGACATGACATGTTTACAAACAGTTTGGTTTCTCCTGCTTTGTTCAGAGCTCTGATTTGAAGGGATTGAATCCATATTTCTTTTCCATTTCTATGGAAACAGCTAACCTTTTTCTAATATAGCTGTTTTGTAACTGCTGGGCCTGATTCCTTCTCATGTGAGCTCTTTTAAGCCAGTATTGCACTGCTGATCCCACCTGAGTTACTTGAAGTTGACAATTATAATTGAGAGCATTCAGATCTGCTGCTCTCCCAGCACATTGCAGTGAAAGAGACTTACTTGCAAAGTGTAAACAGGTTTAGAGCAGATATTGTAAAACATCTCCTACCAGCCATCATTTTATTATAATAGCCATAGTTCTAGCTCCACAACTAGAAAAGCCACAAATTTCCATTATAAAGTTCACACTGCTCTGCCAACTGTGAAGAATCAGCTTTTTTTGTATTCATTAGGAATATGGAGTTAGATTTGGTTTTCCTCCAAAAGCTTCAGAATACAGGGTCAGAATTGCATTTGGTCTGTGTTTTGATTCCCATTGGCATTAAAACACGTAATATTATATGTTTCAAAATTAAAAGATGATCATGACTGTTCATCCTCTTATGCGCTGGCCTGAAACAGGAGCAGGAGAGCTCACTGGTGTGTGTATACTTGATAGTGGAGAATTTGTTCTTTGGTTTAACACGATGTGCCTTCCTCAGAGAAATGCAGTAGTTTCTTTTGGGGCTTACCATCTCTATTGCATTTGATGCTGAAATGAGGCTGATGTCAAATGGGTTTGATCTTCATGTCAGGTAGTTGTGGCCCCTAGAGAACTGATCAATGATGCATGGAGAAGTGGCTTATATTACTATAACACCTTTCATGTTTCTAATGAGAGAGAAGTTAGGCAAAAGGTGAATACTTCCCTAAAATGAACTTTCTGTAGTATCTGGTCATTTGGAGACTGGATAGAATGATATCTCACATAGCTGTGTCATAGTCAGAGCAGCAGTGACCACTGTCTGTAGGCTTCTTGCAGCTCATGCTCATCATCTCCTCCTGTCCCTGGTTCAGAGGACTTGTGCTCACTTCTCCTGAGCTGTCGACAGCAGCATTTAGCTCTTGGGAACACTCCTCTTCCTCTTGCTGTGGCTACAGAGAGAACTAAAATGTATATGTGTGAGGCAGGCTTTGTATTTCACTGCACTGGCACCATGAGGCAAATTATTTTTGAGTCATGTTTGCACAGTTCCCTGCTGGATTAAGTAGACACTTTGGTTCTTGTTGATTCTTGTTCTCCTGAACTGAATCAACCCATGCACCAGTTCTTCTTTGTGCTACTTTAATTTTATGGTAGGAAATATATTTGCTTATTTACCAGTCACAAAAGGTTAGAAACAGAGCAGTATTGTGGAAAATCTGTTCGTGACCTGTAGCTTATATTTTGTCTGAAGAGCTAAAATATATGAAACACTAAAAAGAGGTGGGGTTTATGCTAAATAAACCAAAGGAAAGAATAAGAAGAAAACATTTAAACATCTACTGAAGCATATGAAACATATATAATTTCACATTTTCAGCTAAACTTTACTATAGAGATGCTGACAAATCCATTGCTAGAGGGTAAAAGTTGGGGTTGTGATAATATGACCAAAGAAGAAAATGTGGTATATGGCAATCTATGCCTTATCCTGTTTGGGGAAGGGAGGGTATTTGTTTTTGTTGTTGGCTTGGGGGTTGTTTTTTTTGTTTATTTACTTCTTATTTAATAGTTATTTGTTTGCATATTATATTGTCCCTAAAGTACTGTCATATTCACTTCCTCCTTTGGATATACTTGTGGAGAGATGTGACGAGGTTGATATTTGCATTCGGCAGCTTTGAAACTCTCAGCATAAAACCACTTATTAATGAAATAAATGTGTCTGGTATTAAGTTCTCTGTTGCTATTCACATGGAAGTTTTGGGTCTGAATGAGCTCATCTTCCTAGCTAGTGGAACTCTCTAAACAGGCATTTGCTAGGGAAAATACGCAGTGGCACATTCAGACCATCTGCTTTCCTGATTAAACTGACATGGGAGATTCAAGCTGTGGGACAGATAGCAGGGGCACACTTTACTTATTTCAATATATACGGCTCCTCTGAGGCCATAGGAGGAGGAAGAGTTGCTGTGCTTGGACCCTATAGAAAATCACATTCAGCAGGACTTATTTGGGTGGAGGGCCCTGGTCAGGGTGTCTCAGTCCCAGCTATTGCCCAGGGAGGCAAACAGTCCTCTGTACCTCTCCATGGTTAGTCATTCTTCACTATGAGGGTTCTGAGTCACTGTCACAGGGTGCCCAGAGAAGCTGTGGCTGACCCATCCCTGGCAGTGTTCAAGGCCAGGTTGGATGGGGCTTGAAGCAACCTGCTCTAGTGGAAGGTGTCCCTGCCTGTGACAGGGGTTGGAACTGGATGAGCTTTAAGGTCCCTTCCAACCCAAACCATGCCAATGATTCTCTACAGCCTAAATGTCAGATGGTGGCTTGGCAGCTGTCTTGTGGTGCCATTGTCAGGCATGTCTCATGGTGATGTACTGTGAGGGACAGCACGGGAATTTCCAGGTGTAAATTAGTTTATTCTTTAAACTAACCTCATCACTGTTTCATCACCATAGCAGCATGCCCTAGCATCACTGCAGTTTGGACTCTGGAAAGTGGGTAACCTTCTCCTTGATGGGGGAAAAAGAAATCCAGGCACTTGTGTGACACTGAGTTTCTCTTGCAAAGGCTGGGTCAAGCATACTTGTCAGGCTTGAATCCATGACCATGTATATCCCAAGTGCAGTTGTGTTGATGCTATGATGATAAAATATAAGAGGCACAAAATAGCTTCCATAAAAAGGTTATCACTGCAATTTAGAAAAATTGTGTTTAGAGATTTAGAAATCCATTTCTAAGGTCTTAACTCTTCCTGACTTGAGCATATCTTTTTCCTTTTTATCTCAGTCTCTTAATTGTAGTTCAAGTTTGGTACTAAGATGTTAACAGTAAGTGAAGGTACCAGTAAAATCTCTTAGTACTGACCATTTATTAGTTTTAAGCTGTGTAAGACTGCCTGTAATTTTTTAAACTCCTGTCCTTTGTTTTTACTTTGCAGAAATGAGGAAGAACAATTTCTCTTTAGGGTACCATAAATATAGGTCATATGAGTTTTAGTGCCAGCAGTTTTCTGGCTGCTGTTGCAAAGACCCAATCCAGAGGTGTCAGTTTCTTCTGTCATTGCACATGATCATTTACTTAGGTTTATCGTTTCTTAAAGTGAAAGGTCTTAAGTCAAATACAGGGGGATACTTAGTATGTAGTAGTACAGAGGATAGAGGGGATGTCTTTGTGCTCCCTTCTGGCCCTAGTGACAACGACGTGCTTGCCTGAGATTATGCAGGACTGGGCTCAGTGACCCATGTTGTTTCTTCCACTGTTAGTTAAGCTGTCCTATAATTTGAGGAACTGAAATGGAATTTAGTACAGTGAATCCCACACTGTGATGTGTGAACCTCTTCTATCTTCAATGCAAAGAAAATGCTTCGTGATGTGTAGAGTCATGACTGTGGACGTGTTCCTTTGCTTTGGATGGTCTGGGAATCCATGCCTGATTGACAAGGAACTTCAGATAAATACAAAAGCTGCACGTGATTCTTTAGGCCAGATCCTGAGATCTCATAAATTGCCAACATCCTTAGGACATGACCTTTTGTCATCTGTATAATAATGTGTAAATATATGGAAGATATATCCATAGCTGGTCTAAATCTGCCTACATCTTAAATAACCTAATAATTGCCTAGTGTTCATGCACCACATAGCTTCAGAAATCAATCAATCGTCAGTGAGGAGACAGTGTGAAGCTTGAAAACACAGCTGCATGTGCTCTTCCTATAAAGCCTTCCCTGTAGCATTATAAATAATTGCTTACTATCAGTTAATATCTAATTTAACACAAAATGGAACTTCTTATGCACACTGGCATATAACACTGTTCAGTGTGCCTCTGTGATTTCACTGGTTTGTAGGAGTAAAGGCATCACTGCAGCTTGTTTAGCTAACAAAACTTGATGTAGCTGGATTACAATTATAAAACACCAAAGCTCAGGGGACACTATACCCTCTAAGCACCAGAGCCTGGATTTGCATTAAGGAGTTGGTTTGATGCATGAAATTTCAAGAAGATCATCTGAAAAATCTGACTTTGAGAGAGATCTCTTCAAGTGACTTCCTCCTTTCTTTCAAATATGTCCAGACTTTGATGAATTCCCAGACTAGGGTCTTCATTGTGTCACTGTAGATCCATGTTATGAATGTGTTTCTTATGTCTGCTTTCTTCCTTTCATACACTGCCAATTTTATTCTTTTTTTCCTCTTCAAAATTTGAACAAGAAAGACAGACAATTGTGCAAAAGCTTCCTTGGAAAAATAAAATGCCTTGAACTAGTGCAGCTGCTTTGCTATAAATAAAGTCAAACATACTAAGGCCTTAACCTAGTGTTTCTTTATGTTAGATTTGGAATAGCCTTACTGGATACAAGCCCAGTGGATAATATCCCTGAAGAATTTATCTTCTATGCATATTTCAGTTCTTGTGAGTAGAAGAAAGCAGGAACAGTGTGTTATAAAAAGTTATTCATAAATTATAACTTCAGGTACACAGAAGGTAGGCCACTCCAGTGTATATAAGCAATGCAAGCACTGAGAATAAGAGGTGGACCTGCAGCAGTGTACATCTGAATATCCCAGAGATCTGAGAGGCTTTCATCTGCTTAGATCTAGAATCCTGAAGGACTGTGTGGTATGAAACAATAACTACTTTCCAATTTTTAGTTGCTTTTCAGTAATAAATGGTTTTGATACATGATTTTTTTTCTTCTTTGTCCAGAACATATGAAATGATTTTGCATAACTAATAATCAGGCATAACTGAGACGTCTGGTATTTTGAAATGGATTCTGATTCCTGCCAAAGCAGGAAGTCATGAGTAAAACAATTAATAAATGCCATTCCTCACTTTCTAGCACAATAAAGGGAAAACAAATTAAGACAAACTGTTTAAGCTTTTAAATGCATATATCCGTGTTGCAAAATGTAGCATAAAGGTCTTAGCTATTCTGTCTGCATTGTTTTAACTAAATTAAAAGCATCAAATAGCAAAATAATTACATATTGCACAAAAATAAGGTGAAAACAGATAGTTTCATCTGAGGAGTTTCCTGTTTCCTGATTTAAAGTGTGATGACAAGAGACTGACTCACAATTTGAAGCTTGTCCAGCACTTGTAGCTGACCCACTCCTGTCTGATATGAGAGGTGAAACTCAAAGGTTCCAACATTTTCAGACTGGGGGACTTGGAGGAGTGTGTAAAGACTGAGATCTAGAGCAGAGCAGTGAGCTTTAGTGCACATTCAGTCAGAACTATTCCTCAAAATTCAAGAGAGCAGATGTTGCCCATGGGATTATGACCTTTACCCTGATGTTCAGGTTTTCTCTGTTTACATCAGGGATAAGCTAAAATAAATATATTTACTTCAGATTGCCTGAGGCCTGAATGGTCTAAAAATATTGAAGATCACTGCAGCAGCTCAGCAGTGAGTTTGAACAGAATCAGCGTTATTTTTATAGAACAGAGAAATATTTTATGTGCTTATGGGTAACAGAGTTTGTTCCTAAAAGGCCATCCTCAGCTCTACTCCAAACGGTGTAGCTTTGTGGAGAAACAATTATCATCAACTAAAGCCTTGAAATTTTATGTCCAGCTTTTTAAAACACTTTGAAAAGCTCTGGGGAAAAAATCTAGTTACTGGTCAAGCACGGAGAACAAGCTTCCCTTTGAGTATCAGTGACATACACTGTCAGCAGTCCCTGAGCTCTCGTAATCAGGTGTCTGGTACAGCAGAGACATCCCCACTCAATACTATATAATACTTCAAGAATTTTCTTTCTAGACCTGGCCAAGCCTTTAAGAAAGTACAAGATCTTGAAGGATTTCAGCAGCTTTGCCTCTTGGAGTCCAGTCCACAGGGTGTCAGGAATGTCAGCCTATTGTTAGCAGAAGGCTGAAAGGGTGATGCTTGCTTGTCTGACTTTATTATCTGATGTCCAGAGTATGTCAATCTCCTTGTTATTTTTCTTTCATTGCTTGTTCTTCCTGGCGCCAAAAGGCATGGCATTCAGAGAGCACTTTTTTATATCCCTGCCTTCAGTCTTGATGGCCAGTTCCCCTACCTGCTGCTGGGGACCCAGTACAGTTTTTCAGAACATAGCATGTTTCAGCAGCATGGGTCTTTTACTCATTTCAGAGTGGCACAGATAGATGAAGGAAAAGTCCTATAAGAATGGAAAAACAGTATTGTGTTGAAGCATGTTCAAGGACAGGTTGGACAAGGCTTTGAGCAATCTGGTCTACTTGGAAGGTGTCCCTGCCTGTGCCAGGGGGTTGGAAGTAGGTGGATGATCTTTCAGCCTTTCAACCCAAACCATTCTGTAATTCTATGATTCTGTGGTAAGGAATTAGGTTATTAGGCTGGTAAATGCAGGAGGGTTGTTAGAAAAATTCCTTATGTTATGAATGACTTTGAAGTTCACATACTCATTTTGGAGGTCTCTGACTTAAGAAATTGAGAAATCGTGTCCAAGGAGGCCAAACACTGTTTACTCTAACTGAAAGCAATGGAAGATTCAGATGCATAGCATTTTTTTATGAAGTAACAGGTAAATGAAATTGATTGCCCAGGTTTTATTACATCCAGATTAAATTAGAGGATCAATTTTGACCTCTCTGTCCCTGGGGTTTCCAATCAAAAACAGTGAGATAATCATCCTTTCCTATCCTGCACAAGCAGACTAAGGCTGAATGTGTTCATTTGCATGAAATAAGGCTCAGCTTCTCTGAAGCACCGTGGAAAGACCAGTGCTTACGCACAGTAAATGCATTTCTAAGCAGCTGCTAGTCAGGGACAGCATTTCCCTCTGCCAACCCTTCAATAGCTTTGTAAATATGAAAAGAGCGATATGGTCTACTTGTGTGGTGTTGTTACCCATTTTGTTCGTGGTGCATTTCAAGCAGCATTGAACATAAACATTTTTCACATATTTTTGTCAATAATTTTTCCTTGTGGTAAATTCTTAGACTCTGACATATTTTGAGCTTGCCTTCAGCAATCTGTACACATGTTTCTTATTAGGCTCTCCCTTGTTACATCATTTATTATAGCACTGTTTTGCCAAATGTTTGCATTAGGAAAGGCATGCCATTCTGACGTTATTCAGGGATTCTTACAGGGAAGTAAGGTAAAATATAGATGATACTCTGTTTTGAGCCCATAAGCACAGACATTTCTGATTAGGGCTTTCAGCAGCTTATAAAACCAAATGGGATTTGATAGAAGCGAGCTACAAAGGAAGTTTTGCAAAACTTCTTAGAAAGATTTGAATCCTTAATTTGAATGTATTCCCAGCTGAAGTTTCATTTTGTAGGGAAATAATATGGGAACCTATTGCATAACCAGCAAACTCCAATGATTTCAGGGAAACATAATAAAGTGAAAATAAATTATATGGTAATAATTGTTTTGGACTGCAGGGCTAGCACAACTTCCAGGGAGAAAAACAAAAGCTCTGATTCACCATGGTATTACTTCATTTTTATACTGATTTATCTGTATTGCATTCAAGGAAAAACACTGGCATAAATAATTAAAATAAGGGCAAAAATGACTCAGGTCCCCACAGAGGTTGTTTCTTTCTTATTACAACAAAGTGGTTTGAAGGAACCTATAAAAAATGAATGCACCTGATTCATTTGACATTTTCCAGTCATAAAGTCATCATCCATACGGATGTATTTTCTTTTTAATATGTGGTAGGTTGTTCAGTTGTACCCATCAGCACAGTATCTGGATAACAGTGTCCTATAGAAAGGCAGAAAAATATTATAACTCCATTATGGAGTGAGGCAGAGAAAGACTTAGATACTTATACAAATTCAGGCAGGAGGGGCAAGGAAGAAATGAGAATGGTAACAGTATCTACTATTTCCCAATCTGGTGCCTTAACACAAAGGTTTGCCTGGTTTCTTAAAGATGGCCTTCCCCCATACTTAGAGGACCAGTGGACCACTGCTTCTCCCTGTTCATCTAAACACATTGCAGTTATTCATTTGTTTTAATGTATATGTCTTCCATGAGCCATGTGCTAGTTGTTTGCAGTGCCCACCATGGAAAAGCTACCCATGTTAAGAAGTCTAACCTTAATTTCAGAGTTGTTTATTCTCTGCTGTAAAGAACAGTGAGAACAAATGAATAAAGATGAAAGGGATTGAAAAGGCTTCTCAGTTTGCTTGCTTTGTGCCTTGCCAGGGTGTTCTCTGCCATTATCCCTCCTATCCTGCTAGCCAGATTCAGTGACTGTTCAAGGACTAGATGCAGAGCGGAATCCCTCGCTCTGGAAGCTGTAGTGCTTGAAGCTGTGTTTTGTATGTGTCTAAAGCTATTAATTTGTTAATCATGTCACTATTCATTGAATATTTAGCACAGTCAAGTTGTTATTTCTGTTTCTATGTTCCAGCTTCCACATGATTTATTTCCCTCTCCAAATGTGCAGTATTCACCCCATCTAGCTCTGCATGCCCACTCTATCCTTTCCAATGCCAGTTGCTTACTGCTGGTTACATACAGGCGTTACCCACCCAGTAAAGCAAATCCAGCTCTCCTAGTCTGAGGCAGATCTCTGAGCTGGCCCTATTTCAATCCTTCTCTCTGGAGGTTTCCAGGTAAGAGTAGAAAGTGCAGTTCCAGCAGCGGGGACACCCAGCAATGTCCTTAATCAGCTCTGGGAAACTGTACCCAGAACAACTCCTGATGAGCTCCTCAAAAGAAGAATGGTTTAGAGGAAAAGCAGTGTGAAATGTCAGATGAGAAAAGAAATACATAGGTTGATAACTGGGAGAAATTACTTATAGATCTCTGTCTCATGGTTCATCTTTGCAATTAAATATGTTGTCCTGTTGTGCTTTCTCTGTACGGAAATTATGATATCAGTATTGAAGATTAAACCAGTTCTGGTTTTGGAAAGGCTCAGATTTTCAATCTGTTCACCAAAATTAATTTATTTACTCTGCTGTGAGTTAATATTGAAAAGAGATATCTCTATTTTCAGAACCTTGTACAGATGATGTTCCCAAAACCTTGCTATATTATCAAAGAACATACTTCACTTTGTCTCTGTCCAGAGGATCACTTTCTGGTTAAAGACCATTACCATACTAGAAATAGAATCCTAGAATCATTGAATGGTTCGAGTTGGAAGGGACCTTAAGATCATCTAGTTCCAACCAACCAGCCATGGGCAGGGATGCCTCACGCTAGACCATGTTGCTCAAGGCTCTGCCCAACCTGGCCTTGAACACTTTTGCCATTATTTGCATGAAGATTGTCGTGGTTTAAGCCTCTCTTCAGCCACACAGTCTCTCTCTACCTCACTTACCCCTTTTTCTTCCCCCCGCTCCCGGAGGGATGGGAAGGAGAATCGAAAAGAATGCAACTCCCACAGGTTGAGATAAGAACTGTTTAGTAACTAAAGTATAACTCAGATCACTACTGCTACCACCAATAATAATAATGACAAGGCAAATACAAGGAAAGAATACAATTTCTCACCACCTAAAACCAAGCCCGGCCACGCAGTGCACCCCCCACCCTTCTGGGTCTCTCCTCTCCGTCCTCCATCTTGGGCATGACATGCTGTGGTATGGAATAACCCCTTTTGTCAGTTTGGGTCAGGTGTCCTCTCTCTGCTGCCTCCCGGCTCCCCTCCTCCCTGGCAGGGCATGAAACTCAGAAAGTCCTTGGCCAGACCAAAACATCACTAAGCAGTAACCAAAACACTGGTGTTATCAGTGCTGTTCCCAGGCCCAAAATCAGAAACACAGCGCTGCACCAGCTACCAAGAAGGAGAAAAATGACTGCTGCTGCTGAACCCATGACAAGATGAATACAACAGTATCATTAAAAAAACTTTAAAAGTCATTATTCTTACAGTTTCCCAGAGCTTTGTGTGTGATCTGGTCCAGCCAATGTTCAAACCTGTATGTTATCTGATATTGAGTGCTTTGCCAAATCATTAAACTAATTCCCAGGAGAAGGCTTGGGGACCATGGTGGGTGTCCCCACGGGAGTCAACTGGAAGGTCTGCCCTTGTGCCATGGAGGCAGGGAGTCCCCAGCAACTTCTCAAAACTGCTTTTCTTTCTCTTCACAGCAATGTTAATGAGGGAATTGGTTTCACTTATCAGCTTCTGTGTCAACGGAGCTGCTGGTTTGGCATAAAGTTTGTACTGATGTACCGCTTCATTTGATTTAAACCAAAATCTCATTTCTGGAAGAATAAGTCTGCAAACTGTAAACTTGTTTCATATCCAGATTTACTTTCTCATTTATTTATTTTTTTTTCAATTTAGGCTTTTTACTTCCTTAAGTAGGAATAAAATGATGCAGTAATATAAGTAGCCAAGTATGAAAACATAACTGAATAATAGATTGCTATATTTTGCAAGAAAAGGCAATACCACAAATCTACATAAAGGATGCACATAAAAAATCTGGGTATTAAAACCGATGACTGGGGGATTTCTGAGTCTCTTTTCTGGACCCATACATTTCCAAACTGTTCGGTAACATTGTAAGGAATAGGAAATTTCCATGAAAGCAAGCAAGCAAGCACATATCTAGCCATCCATCCATCCTGAGGACTTCAGAAAAATGCCAAATGTTTTGAGGTTGTGATAAAGGCATGGGTGTTAGCAACATCAAGAGCTAGAATAACTTCTGCAAGCATTGCAAACGGTGCTGTTCTGACAAAAGCAGTGTGATGTATCTTGATGAAGAGCTCCCTTTACTATGTTCGCACACTTCATTGTCAACTCTAAAATTTCCTAATTTGCATTGTGCCCACTGTTTTTACATGCTACTTGCTTTGTAGCTCATTGATTTCAGTTGTGCAAAGTAAATTTATCCACATGAAAAGTAAAATTTAACTGTATGGTATAAACAACTGCTATAATGTTGGTTATACATGTAAGCAGAAATTGTATTAGGACTTTATAAACTGGCAGGCATTAAAAAATATAATAAGCAAATAATGATTTTGCATCGTGTGTTTCTCAGGTACCAGTGATCTGATGGAGAAATTGAACCACTGCTGAAGATGTCTTACACCCAGCCTAGACTTTGCCATCTACATTTTACAATACTAGTGCTTAGAATGGGCATTCTTAATGTTTGATGCATGAAGAAATATGACAAGTGTCTGGTTCCAGCTCTGCTGAAACTTTAATCAATACAAATCTGGTGCCTGTGTGTGGATGAGCTGTCTCCTTTTGGTGCAGGGTTTGCATGTAAGTAGGTCCTTGTCCTAGAGAAGCATATATTAGCCAGGAGGAAAATATCTTCAGAAAAATGTCCTGTACCCATGCCCAGGACATGGTGCTGTTCTTCAAGGCTTTTCCATTGTCTTCTCCAGCCTTGTCACTAAAGAGTAAACTGATGAGTATAGATATGCCAGCGATCAACTATGGTTTAATTTGTTTTGAAGCAATTTAGCATTATGAGCATTATACGGGAAGAGTAAGTTCTGGAAATAGATGTTCACATAGAGAAGCTACTCTGGAATAGTTGTCACAGAGCAACTATTTCATGGTCGTAGCTATGGCAGCATCCCTGGTCAGAAACGACTCACCCTATGAGTAGTCCCTTAACTGTTTTAGTGACTCATGTATCAGTCAGAGAGTCATTGACTGGGTGCCCCACTCATCAAGTCCCTTATGAAATTGTTTATTGGGATAGCCCACAACTTGTTGCTTCTTATTTTGTTGGGAAGAGGAACCTAACTCTCATCTGGAAGTCCTTATTTGGCTTTCTATGAAAGACTCCAAACAATGCTGTATTGTATTTATGTGTCTACCGTTGGGGCCTGCGCTTTCACTTCAATGCAGATCAGGAAGCAGTATATTGTGTAACTAGTAATAAGTAATTTCCTAGACAAAATTGTAAGTCAGGCTGTGTTAGGTGGATCCCAGAATTCTATAGCCTTTCGTTTCTCTAGAAAGCTAAACGTGAAATATATTGTTCTATGTTGCAGAACTTTCTATAAACCTATTAATGCAACTGTCTCCTCACATTTTCATATTCCAAAAATAAATTCTCCCAGTGCTAAACTTGGCACATATACTGAAATAAGAATCTTGAGGAAGCAGCCTAATCCTTTTGCAATCCAGTGTCATAGGAAAAGCTCAGTTGAAGTCAATGCGAAAGACTCATGTTGGCATCATGTTGGAGGTATGTGAATCCATCTCAGGGATATGAGATGAATTCTGATTCTAACCTGGTACCCACACAGGTTATCAAACTAAGATGTTGGTTTAAGAAATGTGTATGTGTTTTCAATTGTAGCACTAAAAGGTGAAATTCAGTTTAATAAATACGATTTTTATCTTATCGCTGAAGATTTGCTTCATTACTCCGCCATTTTAGTGTCTGATGCTAGAGACTTTAATAGTGTGGACAATGAAGGGATTAAAATCCTTACACTTCTGAAAACGTATCATACTTTCAAGTGGTTTTGGTATCCTTTCTGCAAAAGCATTACTTGTGAAATTAATCTCTTGAAAATGAAAGCACAGTTGAGCATTTCTTTGCTTAAATGTTAATATTCTTTAGCAACTAGGCAACTGGCATGTCTTGGTTCTCTATGTAGCAATTTGTTTACATTTTTAGCAAGCAATGTAGTCATTAACAGCAATCTTGGATCAGCAGGAACTTGTGTCTGCTGCTACCTTACTAATGCACATTATTATTCACAGCCTTCTGCAGATCTAAAATACTACTGGCTTCTGAAAACTTAAAAACTATGTGGGAAATGTTAATGCACAGACTAAGAAATGAACACTAAGGTCTAATGACCTAAGATTCTGCATTGTCCTGTATTTTGCTTCAGTGTTATCTTATACAGTGGTTGTCTAACACTAATGATGAGATTCAGCAACATTTCTTGAGTATTCCGAATTTACTTTTTGGAAACATTCATGGTAAATCCAAGTGCAAGTGGGAACCAGACCCTTGAAGTTTTTGTTACAGAACCAAAGGACATATTAGGCACCAAAGTTACACACCCAGTGAGAAAATATAGTTCATTGGAGCTGTATGGATGTAATTAAGATTATTAACGTGGAATTAGTTTAACACCTAGTTTTAAATAATACATTCTTCAGATCCGTTGGCAAAAATCTGTATTTGCACAGATGACTGGCAGAAACATATGTTTTGCTATTCAAGACTTCTTTCAGCTAAGAGAAAATGAACTTTCATTTGCTGCTTCCATAGGTTAATAGTTTGTGTATTAGACTAAGAAATAAGTGGGAATGCAATCGCAGTATGACACACTGCAAGCCAGGTGCTGAGGTCCTCAGCTGGCTGTTGATAGCTCAGGATAGGCCCAAAGAAAACCGGCATCTGAAGAAATATAAGGTAGAATAATGAGGCAAGCCTGAAATGTAGGTGTCTCCTGGACTGCAATCAGCTCTTCTGTTGCTTTCAGATTCACACTGTTTTGCATTCAACACATGTTTTTCCTTTACTATGCTGAGGTGGCCAAGCCCTTCACTGGCTCTGCAACTTGGTTCCTCCTCTTTTCCAAAGCACATGGTGACCCCTCAGTAACGGAAGTGTCTGTAGTTCACCCGATTTTTATATGTCTCCAGTTGGCCACATCTTTTGTTGCACAGCAACCCACTCTACCTGGTTAGGAGTCAACTGTTCAGCTCCAGAAACTTAAAAATTAGCTGTTTCTTCCTATCTGTCTTTGGAAAGCAGTAGGTGCCTTGAAGTGCTAATTCATTCCCCTCAGATGAGTAATAGAGGATGACATGAATGCTGACCTCTCTCCACCTACAAAGTGAATCTAGATGACCAGCTTAGGCTGGATACCTAACTTTTGATGCCTAAACATAACACAAATATCACCTCTATTTAAGAATCTGACCCCTTAAGGACAATATTTCCAGTGACTTGAATAATTCTCTTCAAACTCAAGAGGAAAAGATACCTTTTTCTTTTTTTGCTAAATGCTTTTCCTTTTCACTAAAGGTAATTCTAGCTTAGGGGTTTAGTTACATGCTGACAGAAAGCTCAAAGTGTGTAAATTATATTATAGGGATTCTCTAAAGCTTTAGTCAAAGCAGGGTATTTACATGGCTTGAAATTCTGGTTTTCAGGTACTTTCCATAATTCCTCTGAAAAAAAGTTCTTACCAGATTTTGGCTGATTCTTTTAACATCCAGGTATGAGCCAGTTATAATGACCTTAAATTCTTCATTAAGATTGGAAGTACCAGTAAATTGAAAACCTTTCTCTTCATTCTCCTAGGTATCTATAGGATATGATATTTAGAAAACGTAGTTGACTATAGAAAGTGAAATCATATAATCATTTGTCATTTTATAGTTTCTGAAATCTTTACATACCATTGTGAGCCATTTTCAATTTACTAAGAGACTGAAGTTAGGTTCTCCACATACAATTGGTAACAACGGTGACAGCGATAGTATATTTTTCTGCCTCTTCTCCCATCTGTCTGTCTCCCTCTATTCCCATAATGAACCAGCTGGTCATTTAAATTTGCAGCTAAGTAGAGGAGTAAATTACTGCCCTCTGCTATGGGAAAGGCAAATATACCTGCAAGTTGGTTCATCAGCATGCATGGCTGTCAATCAGTGTGTCCCAAACTCAGAAGCAGACAACGCATGTGCTACCACCCACCCTGAAAAGACGCTAGAGATGCTGAGTGGGAACTCGGAATACAATGTACTTGTTCAGAGAAAAAGGGGCATGTGAGACACTTATCTATAAGAACTAGTATTCTACTGCTCTCATTGTTTCTTTCTTGCTAGTGAAAATGTGGGATGAGAAATAAAGCTGCCAGAAATAACAGAACTGTTTGTTCTTATGTACTTGAAGTTCTGATGGAAAGTGTACCAGCATGTAATGCTGTACACCTGAGAACCAGGAATCAGAGATGAAAAAATGCAGTCCACACCAAAAAGCAATGTATTTTATTAAGTAGAGAAGTGAGGCGAGAATTTTTATTTAAGCTTCTGTTATGCTTATCTTTACCAGTTGGGAGGAAATCAAAATGTAGAACTAAATTGCTATAGCAGCAGAGTATAAATAAAAGCAGATAACATTATGCTACAGGCTTGATCAAAAGTTCAGCTGCAGAAAGCAGACAATACTGGCTTGCCTCTGCCATGTATTTTAGTTCTGTAGCAAGACACAGATTTCAAACCTTATGTTTGACTGGTTATCCCTTTGGTGTCAAAATGACCTCATCGCTGAGGGACATTGCATTTTATTTTCCATAGTTTCAGATATGGGCCAGATTTTGTATTCCTGGGGAGGATAAGAGTACACATTCAACAGTAAGACAAAATGGTATGTGCAGTTCCTGTTCTTGACAGTAGTCAGGTTACCTCAAATATTTCAACTGGTTCTATGATGAAGCCATAGGCATCAATGCAAAACTCTTGGGTGTTGCTATGGTATTCAGGGAATTACAGGATCTCTGTCATAGATGATGCCCTGAGGATATGTGTACACTGTGCCCTGTTGTGCTTTGCCATCTTTCTCGAACAAAAGCTTTCAAGTTTCTCAAGGTCAGTCATTTGTTCTTTTAAGTCCCTGTCTATTGAAGTGTCTGCAGATTTGGAAGGTGAAGGAATCTTCAGAGATTCCTGTCTGAAGGGCTTGACTTGGAATACAGTTTGGGGAAAGACACTAGAAGAGATTGTTCCAACTAAAATACTTCCAGCATCTGTGACCTAAACATTTCTAGAGAGTAAATATATAGCTGCTGCCTTCAGCCTGGGTAACCACTAAATTTTTCATTATCCTAGAGTTGTATGTCCTCTTCTACCAATTGAAAATACTTCCGTGTTCCTTTAGCTTAAGGCATTCAACTTCGAGGAAAACTATAATTTCAGTATTTTTTCCGTAATTCATAACACCACAGAACATGTCTTTTCTATGAATTCTGTATGTTAGTACTTACAAGTACAAAAATATCCATGGCAAAAAAGATAAAAGTGCAAGGGGAATTGGACTTTATTTGACAACATAATTTCCATAGTGATTTCTATAAAGCTAAATATCAGACACTCTGTTTTGTTTACTGTATTTTTTAGATAAATGAAGACTAGTGGGAATGAAGGGAAGGAATTGAGACTTGAAAATTTAAATGTGAATTATACTAGAATCATAGAACAGTCAGGGTTGGAAAAGACCTTAAGATCAAGTTCCAACCCCTCTGCCATGGGCAGAGACACCTCACACTAAACCATGCCACCCAAGGCTCTGTCCAACCTGCCCTTCAACACTGCCAGTGACGGAGCACTCGCAACTTCCCTGGGCAACCCATTCCAGTGCCTCACCACCCTCACAGTAAAGAACTTCTTCCTCATATCCAATCTAAACTTCCCCTGTTTAAGTTTGAACCCATTACCCCTTGTCCTCTCACTAGAGTCCCTAATGAAGAGTCCCTCCCCAGCATCCCTATAGGCCACCTTCAGATATTGGAAGGCTGCTATGAGGTATCCACGCAGCCTTCTCTTCTCCAGGCTGAACAGCCCCAACTTTCTCAGCCTATCTTTACATGGGAGGTACTCCAGCCCCCTGATCATCCTTGTGGCCCTCCTCTGGACTTGTTCCAACAGTTCCATGTCCTTTTGATGTTCAGGACACCAGAACTGCACACAATACTCCAAGTGAGGTCGCACGAGAGCAGAGTAGAGGGGCAGAATCACTTCCTTTGGCCTGCTGGTCACGCTCCTTTTGAGGCAGCCCAGGATACGGTTGGCTTTGTGGGATGCAAGTGCACACTGTTGGCTCATGTTCATTCTCTCATCGACCAACACCCCCAAGTAATTCTCCTCAGGGCTGCTCTGAATCTCTTCCCTGCCCAACCTGTAGCTGTGCCTGGGATTGCTCCCACCCAGGTGTAGGACCTTGCACTTGTCATGGTTGAACTTCATAAGGTTGGCATCAGCCCACCTCACAAGTGTGTCAAGGTCCCTCTGGATGGCATTCCTTCCCTCCAGCATATCAACTGAACCACACAGCTTGGTGTCATCGGCAAACGTGCTGAGGGAGCACTCAATCCCACTTCCCATGTCACCGACAAAGATGTTGAACAAGACCAGTCCCAACACCGATCCCTGAGGGACACCACTCCTTACTGGTCTCCAGCTGGACATTGAGCCACTGACCACAACTCTTTGCGTGTGGCCATCCAGCCAGTTCTTTATCCACTGAGTGGTCCACCTATCAAATTGATGTCTCTCCAACTTAGAGACAAGGATGTCGTGTGGGACAGTGTCAAAAGCTTTGCACAAGTCCAGGTAGATGATATCAACTGCTCAACCCCTGTCCATCAGTTCTGTAGCCCCATCATAGAAGGCCACCAAATTGGTCAGGCAGGATTTCCCCTTAGTGAAGGCATGCTGGCTGTCACCAACCACCTTGTTGTTTTTCATGTGCCTCAGCATGCCTTCCAGGAGAATCCACTCCAAGACTTTGCCAGGCACAGAGGTGAGACTGACTGGTCTATAATTCCCTAGGTCATCCATTTTGCCCTTCTTGAAAATGGGGGTTATATTTCCCTTTTTCCGGTCATCGGGAACTTCACCTGACTGCCAGGATTTTTCAAATATGATGGACAGTGGCTTAGCAACTTCATTTGCCAGCTCCTTCAGGACCCGCAGATGGATTTCATCAGGTCCCATGGACTTGTGTGCGTTCAGGTTCCTAAGATGGTCTCAAACCAGATCCTCTCCTACAGTGGGCCCAGGGTCTTCATTCTCACAGACCCTGCGTCTGCATTTCAAGACTTGGGTGGTGTGGTCAGAGCATTTTCTGGTGAAGACTGAGGCAAAGAAGTCATTAAGAACCACATCTTTCTCCAAATCTACGGTAGCCAGTTCTCCTGATAGCTTCTGGAGAGGGCCCATGTTGTCCCTAGCCTGTCTTTTATTTGCAATGTACCTGTAGAATCCCTTGCTGTTATCCTTAACATCCCTAGCCAAGTTTAATTCTAAGTGGGCCTTAGCTTTCCTAACCTGGTCCCTAGCTTCCCAGACAATGTCCCTGTATTCTTCCCAGGCTGCCTGTCCTTGCTTCCACCTTTTATAAGCCTCTGTTTTCCTTCAAATTTTCCTCATCAGCTCCTTATCCATCCAAGGAGGTCTCCTGGCCCTCCTGCAGCACTTCCTCCTAGCTGGGATGTATCGCTCCTGAGCTTGCAGCTGGTGATCCTTGAATACCAATCAACAGCCTTAGGCCCCCCTGCCCTCTAGGGCTATATCCCATGGAACCTTACTGAGCAGGTTCCTGAAGAGGCCAAAGTCTGCTCTCTTGAAGTCCAGGGCAGTGAGCTTGCTGCACGCTCTTCTCACTGTCCTGAGGATCTCGAATTCGACCATCTCATGATCGCTGCAATCAAGGCTGCCCTGGAGAGTCACATTTCCAACCAGCCCTTCCCTGTTGGTGAGCACGAGGTCAAGCATGGCACCTCTCCTTGTTGGCTCCTCTATTCCTTGCAGAAGGAAGTTGTCTTCCACACAATTGAGGAACTTCCTGGATTGCTTGTGCCGGGCCATACCATCCCTCCAACAGATATCAGAGTGATTGAAGGCCCCCATGAGAACAAGGGTCTGTGAGCGTGAGGCTGTTCCTGTCTGTCTATTGAGCGCTTCATCCACAGAGTCCTCATGGCCAGGCGGTCTGTAACAGATCCCCACAATAATGTCTCCCATCGCTGTTCTCTCTTTAACCCTCACCCACAAACTCTCTATTGACTGCTCACCTGTCCCCAGACAGAGTTCCATCCTATCCAGCCGATCCCTAACATAAATAGCAACTCCCCCTGCCTGCCTACCGGGCCTGTCTTTCCTAAAGAGCCTGTAACCTTCCATTCCAACACACCAGTCATAGGAGCCATTCCACCAAGTTTCTGTGATGCCTATGACATCATAACCCCATAGACATGCACACATCTCTAATTCCTCTTGTTTGTTCCCCATGCTACTGGCCTTTGTATAGAGTCATCTGAGCAGAGCTCCAGTTGAAGCCGGCTCTTTGGCTGGAGCAGCTGGAATATCTCTACATTGCTCTGAACGTTTACTATAGGTGCTGGCAAGTGACTGGGTGTGTTGGGATGGAATGATGCCCCCCTCTCCCAACACATCTAGTTTAAAGCATCCTTGACCAGTCTGGCAAGGCTCCTAACAAAACCACTCATCCCATTCTTTGTCAGACCAGCTCCACCAGCCTTCAGTATACCTGGCCTACTAAATTGAGTCCAATGTTCAAGGTACCCAAACCCCTGACTATTCACCACCCTTCTAACCATTTATTAACCTGGCCAATCCTCCTAGCCTTTTTCAGGTCCTGCCTTGTATCCTGAAGAATTGCAGAAAAGAAAATCTGAGCTCCAGAGCCCCTAACCACCTCTCCAGAGCTCTGTAGTCCTTTATGTTCTCCAGGTTACTGCTATCTATATCAGTAGCACCCACATGGATCACTAGAAGTGAGTAATAGTCAGTGGGACCGACTAGTGCAGGCAGCTTCTCTGCAACATCCCTGATCCATGCCCCTCATAGGCAACACACCTGCCTTGAGCCTGGGTCAGGCTGACAGTTGGGTGCCTCTGTTCCTTTCAGAGCAGAATTCCCTACTACTCTGACCCATTGCTTCTTCCTGGCAGCACCAGTAGTGATCTTCTTTACCAGTGCATCAGCCGGTTGTTTGTGGTGGGAGTGTGGTTCCTCATCAGCCTCCTGCAGGACAGCAAAGAGGTTCTGGGTGGGCACGACGGATTTAGAAGGAAGCCCCTTGCTTTCAATTGTCCTCTTCCTCCTTTTTTTGTTGTTTTTTTCTGTTACTGCTTCCCAGCTTCCTGGGTTAGTGGCCTCCTTTCCTGCATGAGCTACAGCAGATGCTTGAGGCCCCTGCCCAGTCTGGTCCTGGAGCAAGCAGTGCTGCTTCCTCTCAGCTTCCCTGACACCTTTCAGCCCAGTAACAGTGTCCTGCAGCTCAGCCCCTGCTGCAGGAGGACCTCCACCAGGGAGCACAGAGTGCAGCCCTGCCCATTGCGCACCCTCCCCTCAGGAGAGCAGTGCAGGCGCTCTGCACCCCGAGCTCTGCACTGCAGCCTCCCCTCTCATCGGCCCTGTCTGGATGCCTACACTGGCCACTGCCGGGGCAGCCAGAGCAGAGCTCCCAGACCAGGCCCTTCTCATACGGTGAGTGCTCACCACCCCGCTCGCCTGCCAGTGAGAACTGCCGCACAGACCACCTCGAACCCGCCCTGTTCACCGCGCTCCCCGGGCAGGTTTTTACCCACTCAGGGCTGGTGCCGCTCCTCCTGGCACCGCCCCCTCTGAGTCAGCTGCTCGCGTCAGCTGAGCTGCCGGCTCCTGGGCAAGCCCTGTTGAGGACTTGGGGCCCCCTCGATGACTGTTGCCGCTCTGAGTTGAGGCTCCCGCACGCTGAGCTTCCCCCACTCAGGTGTTGAAGGCGTCCTCTCTCGAGCTGCTCATCTCAGCAATTCAGTTATTATCAATATATATTCTGGATAATAAATGTTTTCATGAAATCACCAATAGGTCTGCAAGACTGTCTTCCAAATGTTAATGTGACTGATTCTGTCACTGCGAGCCTGGAATGCTTGTGTAGTGTTCTTTGTCCGCTGTAATCACAGGTGTTAAAGTCCCAAAAATCCAATTACGGAATACAGTTACAATAATCTGCTTCATCTCATGTCACACCAGAACTGTTTCTTGTAACATTTTATTTCATATCTTTCCCAGGGTGCTTATACCTGTCCCTGGAGATGGGGCTTCTATTATTTCCCGTTATGGAGTATTCCACAGTCCAATAGACCTTATCGTTATTAAGACATTTTTTCTCATATTCAGCCTGAACTATTCTGTGTGTATCTTCTTGTTATTACCTTGTGACACATCTCCCTCTGATATTTATGCGCCTCACCTGTTCAGTTATCATGTCTTCTAGGTTTTCATTTAACACGCATATGTACGTGATCTATCTTAAATGCAAAAAGTGGTTCATAAAAGAACAGATTTTATACAGAGGAGGAATTGTCTTGGCTCAGCTAGAGCTAAGAGACCTTTGGTATTTGTAGTGGGAGATAATTTAGCTCTTTAATGTAATTAATTTGGTGTTATTAGTGTTTTTAGCCAGTGCAGCTATATTGTTATGGTGTGGTATATATATAAACATGATTTAATCTTATTATTTTTCTGGCATGGCACTTTCTTATGAAAGGAAAAGCTTTGCTCAAAGGATTTGCTCTGAAGATTTATAAACTTATAAATATTTTAGACTTAATACTCAAAGTGTTTTTGCTATGATTGTTCTTTATGGTGAATCTTTCAGCATTTATGAGATGTTCTTTTTCAAATATCTTTGTACAGTTTATATATCTTCATGTATTAAGCCTGAAAACATTTTTCTGTGTGAGAATTTTAAACTATTAGATTAGAAGCTTCCACTGATAGAAAAGGGAAGCTGAGGCACAGTGGGGAAAATGATTTCCTTATAGGCACACGTTTAGTGTGTACTATTTGGCAACGTGAGTGAGACAAACCAGGGACTGGGGCATAAAATGCTCAGATTAATGTTTATGTATATGTTCACATACCTGAGAGAGAAGTTAATAACAGAATCTCTGCCTTTTAATTTTCAATATGGTTCTGAAATCATCATTCCTCATTCTTTTTAGTGTGAACCATTGATCTTTGCATAGTGAAGAATGGTCTTCCTGTCACAATTCCAGAGTCCCAAACTTGAATTATAATCACACATTTACCTGATGTTAATCTGTGTGTTTTCTTGCTTTGGACCAGTGTAAAACCAGTGATGGATGTCAGGATGGAGTCCCTAGGTGACAACTGTATTGTCTGAATAGGACAAAGCTCAGCAGACATTCAAGCTGGAATCTGCTAATCACCCAACCTTCCTCTGTGTGATACCTGCAGGGTCCGTGAGAAGGGGCCCTCCAGGAGTGCAGAGGAGCCTGTGCAAATTAGCCCATTGCCCTTGAAAGCAGTGCGGACACAAGCAGTTTCAGTCGTATGGCAAAGAAATGTTGGGAACGCAGCTGGGTTTGGCTGGCAAAGACTGCTTCTTACATCTAACTCTACTGTGCTTAGATGCTTTTATAAATACCCATGAGTAGATACTTCTTAGCATCTTAAGGTGCTCAGCTACCTCTGTAAACCCATCCATTTGTGCAGCAATTCCCTTATGGTCCTGTAAGAAAATAGCTCACTGTCAGTGGGCGCTATCTGAAGATAGTCTGTGGAAATGACAAACAGCAGCAGAGCACAAGGCTAACTTTATAGCATCAAAATGTTAGTGATTCAGAACTGGATAAGCAGTTGTCACTGTGAGAAACCTCACAGATATGTTACAATTTCCAAATCATATTCTGGCCACAACCTACTATGTACAGTGGAGATCTAATTAACTTGCTAATATTAACAATAATTATTATTATGAAAGTGTAATGGTAAGCAAGAATTTGTTTGCTTTGTTGTTAGAGAGGTTATACCTCTGGCATTTTTAATGCAGAGCCTTTTAATCCTATTATTTGCCTTTCATTTCCTGCTCTTATACAGTGTGCTAAGCTCAGAATTTCTAATGCTCTAGGAGCACTCTGAGAATATTCAAAGTCCTTTGGCTTCTTGTTTTAGCCCTCAGTCCTAACCCCAGAGGTATTTATTACCCCATGAGGTATTGCCAGGAGTGTGTTACCACTCAATTTTAGTATAAAGCGCAATGTTAAATTGTGTTCTAAATAATTCTGAAAAATAATTGTTATTGGTAGACTCAGGTTAAGTAGTTTGTGTGTTATGTTCATGACAGATGGGATATAAAAACCTGTTGGGTGATAGCACTTCATTAAGTAGGAGAGAAAAGATGCGGTGTATGTAAACAGGATTAGTGCCTGCAGGCATTGTGGGGCTTCACAGAATGTATGTAGGTGGGATTTTTGATCAGAGGTACAATGATGTCAAATGAAAGATAAAAAAAAAACAACCTTTCCTAATGATAATAACAGAAAGAACAGAAAATATACCTAAGTACACAACTACAGGAGCAGGAAGGGAGAGAGACTGTCCAGAAAACGAAAAACGTGGGTTAAAGAGGAATCAGGTTTTGTCTAGGGTCAGTGCTGTGGCTCAGTGCTGTGGCTTCTGTGAATGAATTACCAGGGCTGGAATGCATGGGTTAGATGTTGGTTCCAGGAGTTTGGTCTCCATTTGATCTCATTACAACAACATCCATTGCTGATATGAATTCATGCCCTACATCTTCCACCTCAGCTCACCTAGGGGATGGAGGAATGGGTGGTTCTGGGGGATACAGAGCAAGCTCTTCTTTTCCTTTAGGCTTCAAAACTGACCCAGCACTTCTGTATGGTGTGGGCATTTCCTCCTATGCACTCATCCTTGTTTCCCAGACTCAGTTGTGTACTGCACAATTCTGTATGTAAAGGTTGGTTGGCTACCAGCAATGTACAGTCACTCCTTGTCAATTCTAGTACATCTGGAAGGAGTATGATAAAAGGATTTTTCCTGGTACTGCATAGTGCATGGTTTCTTTACTTCAAGTTATTCTTCACAGAGAGTTCAAGTTAGAAATTTTAATATATTTGTTTGCTTTGTAGGTTGAATGGGAAAGAGCTGTCTGTCTATTAGAGCATAATTCTCGTTCCACCAAAAAGCCTTTAGAAAACAGATCTTAAAACTTTGTGACAACATTGGTATGGAAATTGGAGTAAAAGGCTTTTGAAGGAAAATGAAATAAAGAATCCCATCTGCTTTCCTGGGACTAGTAACTGCTTTGATTATATAACATTGCACATTGGGCTCACTTGTCTGACAATCCACAAGCTGGAAGTAATGGAAAAACAGCATGCAGAAGTATATGCCAAAAGCAGCAAACACAAACACTGTTGCAATAATACCAAAACCTTCTCAAGGACCAGAGTCCTATTTTATTGTCCCCATGCAAACTGAAGTTAGCTAAGGGTGCGAAAATCCGTGTCCAGAGCAGTTGCAACTAACTTTATTCATCTTGCTCAGGAGCCTCCATGAGAGGCTCTTGTAGCATCTTTCTTCAACCAGAGGAGAAGGAGGGCACCTCCAGCAAGGACCCAGCCCACCCAAGCCATGAATGGCTCATGGGAGTTCGTTGTTTTACTCCATTACAGGAACTGAGGACAAGTACTCTCACTTTAATTAGGTTTCTAAAAATAGGTGAGATGAATCTGAGCTGAAGAGTCAAATGGGCAGCAAACTGATCAAAACCAGCAGAAATGCATATCAGTTTCTCCTTGCAGCCTGAGATGATTTTTAGGGGTTTGAAAGGGTTAGTGAAGAGCGCTGGACAGTATCTTGGAGAGTGGATGTGCTCCGGGAATCTGTATAGTCCAATGAATAGGAGTAAGATGTCATGAGTTCAAGGGCAGAATGCATATTCTGTATCTAGGAAGTGTTTTTCTTGTGGCAAAGGTTTGAACCAGACAAGCACAAAAAGTATTGCAATAGCATGAAACCATAAATTCTTCTCTGCTGATTAATTAGCATGTATCCTATTCTCTGTCTGAGTCGCCATGTTAATGGTCTCATAGGTGCTGAACCAGAAATATTTTTTGTTAGTTCTTTTCTGTCTGGAAAGCTGGAGAACCAGAGTGAATCTGTCATTTATACCAAATAAAGCCAGTTCAGGGAGGACTGTGTCACAATGCAAGTTCACAGAAAATGAAACTCGGTTTGGAGCTGTCTTCAGAAATACATCACCAAACTCCTGAGCTGCTAACACAGCTGGAGTCAGTGGGTTTGCTGAGTTTACTCAGATTAATTGTGATGAATTTTGGTATGAGATCAACCCCAGGTCTCATGGGTCTGACAGAATTAAAATGTTTCCAGTTAGATCAGTATCATTAACTTTGAGATGTAATGAAGACCTAATGATACCACTCTTAACTCTTTCATTTTGGATTGTTTTAAAGTGAAAAACAAGCTACTTTTCTTGAGTTGACTGGCAAGCGATGGGTGAGAACAGATGCTGTGAGAATAAAGATGACTGTCTGCTAAAGTAATAATGCTTGAACTGCCATTTAAAAGTATTTCAAGACATAGACGTACAAGGGGGTGAAAAGATTCATTTTTCAGTTGTAAATTTCTCATTCTTTCTTCCCTGGAGTATCATAGCAGTGATGGGGAATGTAATATAGCAATTAGGTTCTGCAGCTAAATTCCTCAGCAGGGGTGTGTATTGTAGCAGACAAAAAAATAGGGGTTTTCTGTAGTTGTACAAAAATATAGAAAGCTACTCACAAAACCTTGTGTAGACGGTGGGTTGTCACTGTGATGTTTTACACAAAATATAGTGGAAAGAATGCATATAAACCCAACCAGAATCACCTAGAATCATAGAATCATAGAATAGTTAGGGTTGGAAAGGACCTTAAGATCATCTAGTTCCAACCCCCCTGCTGTGGGCAGGGACACCTCACACTAAACCATGCCACCCAAGGCTCTGTCCAACATGGCCTTCAACATTGCCAATGATGGAGCATTCACAGCTTCCCTGGGCAACCCATTCCAGTGCCTCACCTCCCTTACAGTAAAGAATTTCTTTCTCATATCCAATCTAAACTTCCCCTGTTTAAGTTTGAGCCCATTACCCCTTGTCCTCTCACTACAGTTCCTAATGAAGAGTCCGTCCCCAGCATTCCTATAGGCCCCCTTCAGATACTGGAAGGGTGCTCTGAGGTCTCCATGTAGCCTTCTCTCTGCCAGGCTGAACAGCCCCAACTGTCTCAGCCTATCTTCATATGGGAGGTGCTCCAGTCCCCTGATCATCCTTGTGGCCCTCCTCTGGACTTGTTCCAACAGTTCCATGTCTTTTTGATGTTGAGGACACCAGAACTGCACAGAATATTCCAACTGAGGTCTCACGAGAGCAGAGTAGAGGGTCAGGATCACCTCCTTTGACCTGCTGGTCACACTCTTTTTGATGCCAGTTTCTGATTAGCTGGAACATTCTTCAGTATTTTACCTCAGCTCTATGGATCTTGACCTGTGTAAGTCTGGAGAGCCACCACTTCAGGGTATTATATTTTTAAAAATTATTGTCAGTTACTCAGGTGGCAAGAAGAATTACATATAATTACATATAATTAGGTAAATCAGATGTTGCAGTTTGGTCGATAAGAGAAGTATCATAGAATCACAGAATCCTTTAGGTTGGAAAAGACTTTAAAGATTGAGTCCTACCATTAACCCAGCACTGCCGAGTCCACCACTAAACCATGCACCTAAGTGCCACATCTACATATCTCTTAAATACACCAGGGATGGTGACTCAGCCACTTCCGTGGGCAGGCTGTTCCAGTGCCTGACAACCCTTGCAGTGAAGAAATTTTTCCTGATATCCAGTCTAGACCTCTTCTGGCATAACTTGAGGCAATTTTGTCTTGTCCTATTGCTTGTTACTTTGGAGAAGAGACTGACCTCCACCTCCCTAAAACCTTATTTCAGGTAGTTGTAGAGAGCGATAAGTGCTCCCTGAGCCTCCTCATCTCCAGGCTGAACAATCCCAGTTCTCTCAGCTGTTCCTCATTAGACTTGTGATACAGAGCCTTCAGCAGCTCCATAGCCCTTCTCTGACCTGCTCCAGCACCTCAATGTATTTCTGGGAGTGAGGGGCCCAGAACTGAGCACAGGATTCAAGGTGCAACCTCACTAGCGCCCAGTACAGGGGGACAATCATTTCCCTGGCCCTGCTGCCACATTATTGCTAATACAGGCCAGAATGCTCTTGGCCTTCTTGGCTGCTTGGGCACAAGCTGTTAATGTTCATCTGGCTGATGAACAGCACCCGCAGGTCCTTTTTCACCGGCAGCTTTCCAGCCACTCTTCCTGAAGCCCGTAGTGTTGCCTGGGGTTGTCTTTTACAGCAGTGGCCAGATTAGGTTCTAGCTGTGCATTGTCCCTTCTAATTATCTCCCTGCATAACCTCATGACATCTTTGTAGTCTTCCGGAGTCGCTTGCCCCTTCTTCCAAAGGCGATAATCTCTCTTTTTTCTCCTGAGTTCCAGCCAAATCTCTCTGTTCAGCCAGGCCAGTACCTTTCCCCGCTGGCTCTTCTTTCTGTACATGAAGATGGCCTGTTCCTGCACCTGTAAGATTCCCTTCTTGAAGAATGTCCAGCCTTCCTGGACTCCTTTGTCCTTCAGGACTGCCTCCTAAGGGACTTTATCAACTGTCTCCAAAACAGGCCAAAGTCTGCCCTCTGGAAGTCCAAGGCAGCAGTTCAGCTGACCCTCCTCCTTCTGTCTTGATGACCGTCCCCTGATTCTTACCCATAAACACTCAACCCTAATGCTACAATTAATCTCTGGACAGTCAAACCACTCGCTAACATACAGAGCTACCCCGCTATCTCCCTTCCTTGTCTATTTTTTCTGATGGCAATTAAATCATAGTTTTCCTGCTGCACAGTGGCTTCCAGCTCCTCCTGTTTCATGCCCATGCTGTGTGCATTGGTATAGATGCACTTCAGGTAGGCAATTGATCCCATCACCATCCTGGGGAAAAAGCCCCAATCTCTAAGTGACCATTCTCAGTTCCTTCCATGGTTTCTACCACATTGATAACCCTATCTCCACTGAGATAACAGATCGAAGGACTTCCCTAGCACACCCTTCTTCAAACTTTAGCATGCTGTCCCAGACTTATCTCCAGAGAGCCTGGGTTTATCCCTTTCCCACTTCAAATCTTACTTACCAGCTCTATCTGATGCAGCAGCTGCTTTGAGTGTCTTGCCTAATTGTTGTGTTGATCTGACTTGTTTGTTGAGGCAGCTGACTTCATTCCACTAAGACATTTTGTGTCTGTTTTCAATTGCCAGTTTTTTAGCTGTATCTCATGAGGAAAAAAACCTTTTTAAAACATGAACCACATATTGTATGTGAGTTGATTAATTCAGATGAATGGCACTATGGAAAGTTAAGAAAAAATGAGCTCCAACTGGTGAAACTTAATGAGATTACTACTTCAACATAGTAGCATTATTTATTCCTTCTGATTTCTATTTCCTTTTGGAATAAGACTCGAAGAAAAAATGAAAAATATCAAAGGCAAATAAACCCAGATTTGTCACAATGGATTATTTTGCTTTTATTTGGGATTTAAAAATTATAGTTTTAATAACATACATTTCTGGCTCTCCTGTCACCTATTTCATTTCAAGGTTACAGTGTGACATTTTGAGAATATCATGAAATAATAGCCAAGATTCTGTGAAGCAGATAACCTGAAGTGAAAGAAGCATTAAAACAATGAAGCCTTCATTTTGATATAGCTAATTTATGAATATGCTTGACAGGGGTAAGTTAAAATATAACAAAAAGGTATCTGGGTGTCTGAGTTTCTAGGTAATGTTGAAAGCATAACAAAGTAAGAGTCTGATCACTCTTGTGTTCATTAAATCCTGTATTTCCTATGTAGACATTGCTTCCCCAACTGAATTTGCTCTTAAAATTGAGCAGCTGTTAGATCCTCTATTCTTAAACTGTTGGTGGGTTTCTGTAAAATACAGTGGCCATGAAAAGTGTGCTCTGCTGCTATGCGAATATGGCATCACTCTGACATAATGGTAAGCATACTGGTAACTTTGCCTAGTATCGATCCCAATAAAGAGGTTTGGTCCCAATAATCTCTCCACTAGTATTTCTTTAGACTATTGCCGCACTTCATCTTCTCATTCATAGAAAGAATAGAGGTTGCAAAATATTAAGTCATTCTCCTCTTCGAAGATTTCAAAAAGCATTATTTCCATAAAAGAAAGGACATGATAGGTTAATGCCTTTATGATGTCTTTAGAGCCATATGCTGTATTTCTACTATCTAAATGGAGTTGTGCTCCTAGGCCAGTTTTCAGAAGGGAGGCACTAATCTTTCTTTTTAACCAAATTGACTCATAATCTGTGTTCTTAAAAATGTCTCTTTTGTAATATACAGTCAGCAAGCCCTAACAGTCTTGAGACTACCAGCTAAATTGATGGTATGTGACCGGGAAAGGGTGCTGCAGAGAAAAAAAATGAAGACATCTGAAAGTTTCATATTTCAGTTCAATAGTTCACTTTTATTAGCATTGTATTTTAATATGTACTTGACTAGCCAGGCATTTATTTTCTCATGGGAAGCTCACCTAAGGACAGAAATGGGTGAAAGATTACAGCTGATCTTCAAAGAAACTGGCACAATATCAACGTATGAATGGAAATATAATCCACATTTTAGATCACTGAAAAAGAGAAGTAAATATGGAGTGCTCAAATGATAACGGGCTCCATAAAATATTTTCGTGCAGCCCAAGAAGAAACTGGAAATGGACAGCAAATGTTCAGGATTTAAAGATGCTTGAAAACCAAAAAGTGATATTTTAATTCCCAGAAGCATGTAATGTGTATATTTCCATCTATTCCTAGGGAGTCACAGTTAGAACAAGTACAAACTAAAATCCTGATTCTTCTAATTCTACTTTAGATGTAGGAAGGAGACCATGAGAACAAAATGTTTCCTGGTTTGGATGGCAAAGATCTTACATGGTAAGCCTGCAGTCTGGCCATCATCAAAAGCAAACCTATATAACTCAGGTCTAAACTTTGAAACCTCATCTGAAACTTAAATTTAATCTGAACAAAATCACTGCCTATCAATCTATAATAAAGATAATCAAAACTGACAGGAAAGCTTTCTCCCACACAAGCTGTCCATTCAGTTCAGCAGTGACTTATTACCATCACAACAGAAACATTTAATAGGATTAAAGTCAACATCATTTGCACTGGAAAGAAAGGTCATCTAGAACCTGAACATGACCAACAAGCACTCTGCCCCATCCATTTACACAGTTTTGTACTGTTGCCAATTGCTACAACATCCGAACAAATTTCTGGGAAAATAGATTGGCACTAAAACAAAACCTATGATGGAGGTGTTAACTTTCTGGCTTTTTGCCTGCTCCACAGTATTTAAAGTTTTTCATGCAGTTGTATTTGGGGCAGTTTAGGAAAGGGAAGGTTATAACTACCTTTTAAGTATTTTTCTGAAGAATAAAAGAAGTATATTGTAGAAATTTTATGAAGCATTGTCTTTGATTCCGGTTCTATCCAGGGCCATCTGAAGACTTCTTTCCTCACTGAAGAATGTTCCAGCATGCTTCATAAGCCATTTCCCACTAACAAATAGCAAAATAATAATGTGTCTGCTACCGACTCTTAATTATGTAAAGAATAAATGAGCAATTGGGCAATGACTGGAAACTATTAGATTTTGGGTTGTTTAGTATTTATTTTTTCAAAGCAAACATGTTTAACTGAGAGAAGACCTAAGGTCTGAAGTATAACCCTATTCTGTCAAAAGGGAATTAACTGACAATTCTTCCAGTGTGACTGAAAGTAAGGACGATTTTCTCTGAGTTATTTCACTTGCAAGTCAGATACAATCTTACAATGATGATACTCTGCTTTTAAAACAGTAAAAAATGGAGGAAAACCTGGCTCCAGAGGGAGCAGAATTAAAGCTTAAGAACCACAGTCTGTTCCTGGACTGTTTTTTCCAGGCTGAGCTGAGCCAAGCACTATGTGGAAGGGGCAACCCTTTGTCCCAAGGAAACACACAGTGAGGATGGGCTGCTCCCACAGGGGAGAGGGTGGCATTTCTCTTAGCTCTCTAGTTAATCCTAGTACTGAGTTATAAATCCCTACACAAATATGAAGTGTTAATACATGCTCAAATTTCCTATTTCACTTTTAAATAAAATGTTTTATTTGTTAAAAGAACCAGGCTGAAATGTTTATCCCTGAACCTATAGGAGAAAGAAGCCGATGGAAGGATTTTAAATAGCATTTGGGATTTTATCCTGGCCATAGGCAGAAATGTTGGCCTTACAGAGACTAACCCCAGACAAGCTGATGATGGAAAAAAAATGGTTTATATTCCAGAGGTCACTACTGTGCTTAGCTGCAAGGCTTTATGAGCAATAAGGCTGGAGTAGCAGTGGAGAATGAAACTCTCCAGAGGTTCATTGCTTCATTGCAGCATTACAATGAAGGGAAAACCTGATTAGAAAGGTATTGCAGTTTAAGCAATGGTCAATACCAAAAAGAAAGGAAACTGCCTAAAAATACAATTGGGAGAAATGAGGTGTATTGAACCTCAGAACTTGACTGCCATCCAAACAACCAGCGTCTATGCAGAGCTGCAGCAGCTTCTGCTGGGGGTGGAGCCAGCTTGAAGGAGACTCAGGACAAGGCTGATGCCTGAGGCAAAACACAAATGTGCGTGCATTATTTTAAGCATATAGATAGCCCTGATAAAAGTAAAACCCTTGTATGCTTGATTCAATGGCACTGCTTATGTATTGAAGCTATTTGCATGTTTAAATTATATCCATGCACTAAGGTCTCAACCTGACAGGTCATGAGGGTGTGAAATGTGTTACTGTTTCTTGACACTGTTGTGATCCATAAAAGCAAAACTTATCAGGCTCAGAGAGGTTTACTGTGGACAAGTACCCTTCTCAGGAAGTTACCAATACATTTAGCCACCTTCACAGAATCACTGAACAGATGACATTGGAAGGGACCTCAAGGTCACCCAGTCCAACCATCCTGCCCAAGCAGGGCCACCTTATAGAAAGCTACATCACACCATCCAAACCCTGAGCAGGAAGGTCTGTTAGGCCAGTTCCCTCAGATCATGGCAGAAAAGCATTTATGGGGCTAACCATCAAAAGCTGCTTTATGGCTGCTTTCATTTTTCTGGGTGTACAAAAAATTTGCTGATTTAGCATTTTCCCAAACACTATATTCAATTAAAATGTGACATGGTTTCGTGTGCGGTGTCGCTGTCCAGGGCAGGGGGTTGGAACTAGATGATCTTAAGGTCCTTTCCAACCCTAACTATTCTATGATTCTACTCTACGATTCTAAAAGAATGAAAATAGCAACAAATAATAAAATGCCAGTATTTATTCCCTAGATTTGTGTTGTCTGTAACAATGTAATCCTTTTAGTTTTCTCTACAGTTTTCTTAAACTTTTTCATAAAGCAATCTGGGCATACTCATAAGAATCGATCATCAGGCTCATTCTCTTGTGCATGTTATTGCTGGTTTATTTTCCATCTTGCAAATGTTCGGAAATGTCAGTTTTCAATAAAATCTTCTTAGCTGAAAATGGGAATTCAGTTATGGCGATACACTCCCAGTGTCAAAAAGTGATCCAAACAATTTTCATTGCATTAACTCTGCTCAGTTACAGTCTTACGATTTTGGATTTTATCACACACACACACGAGTTGTCAATAAGAGACCTTTGCCTGCTGTTCGCCTTCTAAATTATCTGAAATATTCAACCACAGAACTATTTTTGTCCCCTTCCCTTAGTACAATATTGTTTGAGATTCAGTCACCTGAATATCTGATACGTCCCTATTTTCTGTTTGACATTTTTCTCTATGAATACTGGATAGGATTTTCTTGTTATAATGGTTTGAACTTTAGAGAAACGGTGATATATAAACACATCTTCTGATTACTTTTCACAATTTCCAGCAGCACGACAATTGAAATGTAAATGAGTGTCTCTCCCAGCTGAAAGAAGAGAACATTTACCACTGTGCTTCTTCGAACAGACCTGTGGGAACTTCCCTGTAGGAATTAAAAAAGACAGTTCTCATGTATTAAAGGAGAACAAATGAGAGATATAAGACAGACAAGGTTTGGGGAGATAAGAATAACAGTCCTGCTAACCACAGGTGATTTGCATTTAAATATCAGAAGCTAGAGTGAGAAAATAGGAAAAAAAAAATCCTCTCCTTTATTGCCCATGGTTAGTGGCAACCAGTGTAAAAATAAATTATGAGATGGATTCTTAGCATTGTACATACACAGGAGAAAATGCAGCAGTACAAGTATTTGGAAATCCATTTCACTGATATTGGGTCACGCACTTTGACATATAGGTTGTAAACTCCCCTCTGGTCAAAAACTTTATCTGAATTTATTCCATAGCCTTATTCCAAAGAAATTGTATGGAGAAATAATGGATTAATGAACACACAGGAGAAAAATAGGCCCCTATTGGGCCTATATAAAATCTCATAAAATTACTAGATATGGTACATACACACAGCTTTTTGAATGTACATTTCCAGTTCTCGTAATGGCATTTCCCACCCTGACATTCTAACTTACACTATTTATCCTTCCGTCCTTATATTCTTCATCCTTCCGTCTGTACAAAACACGGAGCTTTTGGTCTATGTGCTAAAGTTAACTGGCTCAAGATGTTCTACTGGTCGGTTGCTCCTCAAGCGCAAGTTATGTGTAAGATCATTTTGCCACTCTCTTAGAGCCTGATGCTTAACATGGTCCAATCAGTTTATCTTTGAAAGTATCTATTTACCATTTTCAATCAATCAAATCAAGATATGTTAATGATTTTGCTTCTCACAGTGGAATTGTGTTGATCACTTTGATCTCATAACTGTAACAAAGCAGCTGCTTTAATGCTGTTTTGCCTTAAAATGAATTTTTGTTTATTACCTTGGGTAAGAGTTAAACTCAATGTATATTGCAGTCTTTTACTGAGCAATTTATAGTTTCAGAGAATAATTTTTAGTCTTTACCTTAAATACTTTGGTAGGTAAATATTCCAGCGATGAAACTGATCTAATCATGCTGATTTGGTTCCTGCCCTGCCTTCTGATCTGGTGTATGACTATGTGAGTCACTCAGGCCCTAAATTGCATCTCTTGTTGCTGATTTGAATGTTACTTCACAACACAGTAAATCATATTGTGTCCAAAATTGCTGCAGCAGGTAATAATAAACCCCTACTGAGACTACACATGAGGATAATTCAGATGACTGAAATAAAAATGCTAGTACCTAACTTAGGTCAACCTTAACATTTTCTATCTGCAAAGCAAATGCAATAATAGATCCCGTATGAAAATTGAATTTTTATTGCTTAGTGAATTCCTTGGAACTGTTACTTGTCCTTTCTTTTTTTAGCTGAAAACAAGTGGAAAAACTTTGCAAGAGAAATGTTCCTTTTCTCTACTTCAATTTTCAACTATTCTCATATATGACTATACATTCTTAAAAATGTTCATAATAGGAAATTTCCAGCATTTCAGATGATCCCCAAATAAGGCTGAGAAGGGTTACCCAGCTCATTGGTATAAGATAGAAATCTTGTTCTCCCTGGGCTTCACCTAAATTCAGACAGAGTCATAGTCTTTATCCAAATTTATTCTAGAATCATGGAATAGTTTGGGTTCGAAGGGACATCAAAGGTCATCAAGTCCAACCCTCCTGCAATGAACAGGGACATCTTCAACTATGTCAGGCTGCTCAGAACCAAATCCAGCCTGGCATATGAATCAATGTCAGGGCATATGAATCAATATCAGAGCATATGAATCTGCAAGACTAACCTCTGCAGTTGAGGCAAACACCTAACTGTTCTTTCCATGCTGTGCTGGTTATGGATTAAAACCTTTCCTGTCATATTTTAGACCAACTGGCAGTTTACTTTTAATAACATGATGGAAAATGGGCTCTGGGCTGGCTGACTGTACCTTTCCTTCTATATTCTTACCTGTAACAAAGACCTCACTCTGTTATGAATACCCTTTATTCACCTAGCAGAAAGATTGGGGATCTCAGCAACAGATTTGAGTATACATGGTATCAAGTGCCTATTTTTTACTGTGAAGAACATCAGGTTTTATTGTTGCTCTAGGATAATATCGACCTTGGCATCTCCTCAGTTCATATTTGCTCTTAGGTTAATAGATCTGGATATTCACTTATTCAAAAGTCACTATCAACTTAATTGTTATTGGCAGGAGGTAAAAACCTTTGGAGGCTGATAATTGAGTATTTGTTACTGAATACTATGAAGAGTATCACAGTAAAAAACTGATGCAGGTCTGCTTGGTTCTTCTGGAGGGATGCTCTGTTTAGTGGTGACAAACTCATCTCGAATGAGTAACAGAATCCAGCAGTCCCATTGGGAGTAACAGGAATATCAAGAGAAGGATGACAACGATTCATCTGTTTCCATTTGGACACTCATATTTATCCTGATGTTTGGTATTCTTAACTTCCTGTGTAGTTCTATGATGGATAGGAAATGAAAATGGAGAAAGAAGAAACTTTCTGGGGCTAGAATCACTGCCTCTGTGATGATCAGACAGCTGATATAATGCCATATATTAGCAACTCCTACACAGTAGGAAAACATCAGTCCTTGAATGGCTTTTGCACTAGCTTTATGAGCTAGCAGCACTAGGGATGAAGTCAACAGTTAAACAGGTGGCAACAGGCTGATCAAGAAGAAACAAAGATTTGGTTATATATAGATAAGCTAATATATATATTAAGACACATAAATATTGCTTTTATAAATAGAAATCAGTCTTCTCAGATGACTAGCTATATTAATTAGTGTGATTGACATATGAGTATGCATGCATGTAAACAATTTAGTTTTGAGATTAAAAGACATTTCTGAATTTAGACTCTGTCAATGTCGAATATATAACTGTACTGGCCAAGTCAAGCTCTGACAGTAATGTGACCCTAATGATGTGGTTAATGCTGATGTGATGTAAACGTAAGGTCTAACAAATAAAACGGGTATTCCAAGGATCATGTAAAGTACATAGGCAGTTAGAGTTTAGAAGTGCAATTGTACAAAACATGGCTGTGGGGATAAAGGAGTGCAACTGAGGGACAGGTTTTCCTGCAGGGTTTTTTTTTTTTTTTTTTTTGAGATAAGTTATCTGATATCTATTGTTCCTATCCAGACAATAAGGATTTGAGTATAAGGGAAATAATCTTTATAATGGGTTTTTCTACTTTAAACATTAGTTTCAATGAAATTTAGTCTACTTAAATCTGGCCTGAATTAGATTAAAGACATATAAAAAATCCCTCAAAGAATCAAGAGCTACCTAGTCTATCTGTTCTACAAGAATATAGCACCAGTAGGTGCTTATAATATGCCCTTCTGTTTAGACTAAATAATTCCTAGATGCCTTAAGTGTAGCTGTTCAGTTGCATGGACTAGTAGGAGTGAGATGAGCTCCCAGATCCTGCCTGAGTGTGCTTTGTAGCCAGATGGGCACCCAGCTCTGGCAAAATACCCAGAGAATGTGCCAACATTAAAATGGGCAGCACTGCAACTAGTAATGATACACTCCCCTTTTTATTTTATTATTTTTTTAACAGTTTAATAATTAAGAGTTGACCACCAAGAACACAGGTTCAGTGCCCATGCCTCATGGGGTCTTGAGCTTACATTACAGGGTATTTCATGTTCATTTCTATTGTGCAAAAATACAATATTATAATAAATCTGACAGCTTTCTGTGTTTGTTTGCTGGGATTAACTTAATTAATGAATGGGTATTTACCTGCCTCATCATTAACAGTCAACAGAAGTAAAAGGCTTATGCAGCATGATAAAGAAAAAGAAAGGTGTCTGCTTTGAAGAATAGGGAGGACAAATTTCTTTCATCAGCCTCTAAGTAGGTCAATAAATGCAGAATGTGAGGACCCAGCAGACATTTTAAAATGAGGTAGGACAATAAGCAATGGCTAAAATGGCATCAGTCAGCTGATGGCGTTTAAAAAACAGAATAGCACTGGATGTGTTATAGTTACCAGATGTGGTGGCACTTACTGAAATTGCCCTCGCATGTCTGAAGACATGTTTCCAGCACCTGATGCATAGTTCCTGGGATCACAATGCTCCTGCTCTTCTCCTTCGCATGACACTCACCTGCTCAGTAACGGTGGTGATCAGAAACCTTTCCATACCTGGCTGACACAGTATCCCTGCAAATGGAAGTAATTCACCTACTCATTTTGGACAGGATTCCCAACAATGCTACAACTGTATTTGTTTAACTCTGACATAGTAATTTGATGAGAGGAAAGCCTTCTTTCTCTCCAGCTGGTGTGTCCAGAGCATTTCTTCAGCTGACATGGGAATGGCATGTTCTGCTAGCACAGAGCAAGTCTGTCTGCAGCAGTGGGGAAGCTCACAGTTACCTGGGAATTAAGCAGCTCACACTGCATTAGATCTGCCACAGCTGTCATTTATCATACAAGACTTTCATTATACTTAAGGGGCTGAATTCAGATTTTGTTATGTAAAAAGAACTGTTTTCAGCAAATCTGTTCAAACAGGAAGAGCAGATGCCCAGTTGCCTGGTCTCCTCCTAGACATTTAGGTCCTGCTTTCTTGACTGGCAGTGGTTTGGCTTTAACAGGAGGGTGGCAAAACAAGCTGATGCAAGGAACTACATGTGCTCCTGGAATAATAGTGCTGTGGATTCAGGATTTTCACTTTCTGGGTCACTTCTTTAATTACTGGACTAAAATGCAAAAGACACAGAACATCAGTGCTGGTTCATTAGGTTCTCATCCTTAGAGGAGAGCTGAGTACTCTGGATGACAAGCGGATGAATAACCTTGACACTTCTCGTACTCTGCATGGGCACTTCACTTTAGGCAAAGTGAGTTGTTTTCAACAGCTCTCGTGGGAGCACAGAAATCTGAGGCAGATATTTTAGGCATGATGAACTGCCCCCAGAGCCAAGTGTTTACCATTTTGTTGAGGTAATACTTATATTAGAAACTTCTGTGGGTGAGTAGGATTCTGCTTGGAAGGGATGTGACCAGCAAGCCAGCAAGCTCATCTCCATGTGTACACTCTAGGAAGCAAAGGATTAACCAGATTTTAAGTAGGACATACCCGTGCATTAGCCTCATGAAACAGTCATTCAGCCACCAAGTTGGATCTCTGCATTTCTCTGCTGGCAGAACAGAAAGCAGATAGGACTCGGGAAATGGTATCTCCCAATCTTCATAGTCGCCTCCTCCACTGAAGCCTGGTGGAAGCACTCATGCAGGAGTGGTTGGGTACTTCAGGGATGCTTCTGTTTAAAACGACGGTGTCAATATTCCATTCTGGTTTGCTCTGTATTACTAGTAGTACCACTGTATTAATAAAGCCTTTTGAAAGTACTGTAAGCAATATGATTATCTATCATCATGTGTAGTTCTTCTCTATCCCCAAGGAGAAACTTTGCACATGTCTTTGAGGATTATTTAATAAGTAATATGCATGCTATAAAGTCTGTGCTTGGAAACAATGCTGAAGGTGTGTTTAGAAAGAAAAAAGAGTAGGGTTTCTGAACATGCCGTTTAATGATTGTGCTGTGTGGCCTGTGCTTGCCTCTGGAGGTCCTGCCCTCCCAAGTGGTGAGCACGTGTTGGGCAGTTCCAGTCAGTATTTCCAATAGCAGGGCTACATGGCACAGTCTCTCACCAAGCTTGGAATATGATAGGACTAGGGAGATCTTTGATGCAAGGCTATTTTTTCTGTGTTGAGTACATTAGGGAATATATTCAACAGGAGAAAAAAACTTTGAAGCTATTCCTAATGCAGATTTTTTCTCTATTTTCAGGTAATGAAAGATGATCGCATTTTAGAAACAGCCCTTCAAGGGGTTGTCTGTCAGGAATAATAATGCCTGGTGAAATCTGAACTTCACAAGGAGCAAAATGTTGAAATGGCAGATTTAACAACAGAGGAAGTGTTGAAATAACACAGTGTTTCAACACCTTTTCTGTCACCGTCCCGAGTACCTGGCATGCAAAGAAAACAGCTGTTTCCAAGGCATTTGTGAAGATCTCTGGCTGTAGTCTTCCCTTATGGGGGAGTGAAAAGTGTGTGATAGTGGCAGGTTTTGAGTTCGTAGTGAAATCTGTTCTTGTGAAAAGCACCTGATCAGCAGAACAGAAGATGCACGTCTCTCTTAGGAAGACGGTAGGGTTTTGTTGCTGAGGCAACAGCGGTACATGGTAAATGTAGATTCAACTTTTGACACCAGCAAAGATTTTCTGTGTATCCTTAGGATCAGTTAGGCATTGACTCAGTGAAGCAACTTGATTTTCCAATGGTGTGATTGATAGTAGGTGTTTAAAGATGTGGTCAAACAAGGACTTTTTTTCTGTCCATACACTTTATCTAGTTTATTTGTAAGCTGTGTAAGCTCCTCAGCACCAGAGCTGTCTCTCACTATGTGTTTGTGCAAATATCTAAAATAAAACTGGTCAGGTCCTGGTGTGCTATCATGAAACACAAATTAACATCAGTGGTAAAAATGCATTAAGCTTAATTACCATCAGTGGTAAAAATACATTAAGCTTATTCAAGTTAATGTGAAAACTGCTTTTTCCTTTTAGGTGTTAGTTTTCCCTCTGAAGAGCCAAATTCCATAGTGAAAACTTCATTGAATATAAGTTCAAACAAAATTTAATGCCTACATTGTCAGCAGATCCACTGGATCAGGCCTTCCTGCTGCCAGGGCTTCACTTGTCACGGCTGGGAGCAGTCATGTGTTTGAGGGGGTTGGAAGTTATGTTTCCATGGTTATGCAGCTCCCGACTTTCTTTTAATATCCCAGACAAGAGATCTGTTAATGTTCACTACTGATAATGGAAGTTAGAGAAAAAAAAACTCCCATGGGCTTTGGATTTTGTTCTGCACTGTGCAGAACATCAGGCGAAAAAATAGCAACTCATCCATACAAACTAGGAACTGCTCAAACCCAGCAAAATGTGGCTTTTATGCTATTCCTTGTCAACAGCTCAAAATTCAAGGCACAATTGTCCTCGTTTCAGCTGGGATGGAGTTAATTTTCTTCCTAGTAGCTGCTGCAGTGCTGTGTTTTGGTTTCAGTCTTAGAACAATGGTAATAACACACCAATGGTTTAACTGTAGCTCTGTGGTACTTACCCTGATCAAGGACTTTTCAGTCTCATTCTCTGTCAGTGAGGAGGGGCACAAGAGGGAGCAGAGACAGGACATCTGACCCAAACTAGCCAAAGGGGTATTCCATACCACAGCATGTCACACCCTGTATATGAACTGGGGGGAGCTGGCCAGAAGGGACTAATTACTGCTCAGTGATTGCATCACATTCCAGGGACCCTAATAAAAATAGGCAGTATACCTCTGAATAATGTATTAAGAGAGGTTTTTATTCATCTTCTGTGTATCAAGATCCTTATTTTTTGTGGTCGATTGAACAGTAATTGATGTTAATGATCAGAACATAAAGTTACCAATGTGGCTCACAGGGCTTTTAAAAGTAGTGCTGCATGCTGAGTGATTCAGTGTTAGTCTCAATTATCTTTTCTATGCTAAAAGGGTAGATACAAATGAAACAAATTGGCTTTGTGTATATACTGAGGTTTGCAGTTGCTTGAGGAAAAAGGTATTCTCAAGATCTGAAAACCTATTTTAAAAAAAGAGATAAAAACAAATTCATGCAAACAAGTTAGCAACTTTTATGATTCCATATCAGAAATATTCTTGGGTAAGAAGCCTTAAAGAGTGTGAAAATACGTTCTGAAAAAGTAATATTGTAAAAATGAATGCGGTACCTGCCAAAGTTCATAATAGCTGATGGCAGAAATAGAATTGTGAAGATTTGATTTGTGCTTTGAATGCCATTACATTCCCTGGTGATCTTTAGCATGTCACTTAGATGAAAATGTTCACACATTTCTCCTTGATTTTTCAGAGGAAAACAGTATAACTTAAGCTAGAGTTGTTCAGCTGTCCCAAGAATCAAACCTCACCTTTACATGGAGATAGAAATCATATTTGAAAAGTGTACTTCACGCATCTGATTTTAGACAAACACATTTGATTTAATTATATACGTATCTGAGGATTCTCCAGTAATGGTGAGTAACGATTGGCAATAATGGGTCATTTTCAAGTGTAACAAATTCTTTTCTGCTATGCACTGCAGTGTTTGTATACAAGGAATTACAGAAGTGCAAAATGGTATTTGGTTTCATACTTGTTTCAAATTACTGTATCATAACATTATAGGAATTCAGAAATGCAGATCCAGCTACTCTTTTAGGGTTCAAGTTGACAAAAGTGCTTAATTTATAGCCTACAAGCTTTATAATTAAAATTAGTAGTTTTAATTATAGCCTTAAGTAATACTGATCATACACAGCAATTACAGGGGTGATGGAAATACTTAAATGCAGGTTTTGGCTTGTGAAGAATGTACTATATTAAACTTATATTTTAGTAGTGATATAAAATGACCATTGTCAGAGCCTGGTTTAAAAGTTGCTGAAAATGTTTTAAGTAGAAATAGAAATGTTTATGTTGAGCAGAGTAAAGGAGGCAGATCTTCGAATGATAATTCACAGATAGCTACCCTAGGCTCATAGTGTTGTCATAAAACTTACACTGAAAGCCAGACTACAGGTAACAGTGCTCATGTGTGACCATTGAAAATGTTTAGGAACTTAAAATATTACAGTTTATTAGTCTTCTACACGAAAATGAAATCAGTATTCTTATTTGTATAGTACTGAGGCAGTGCACATCATGTGTAAAGATCTCATTTACCATTTTAATACCTGCTATTTCCAGACCTATGTGCCATCTGAGCCTGTATGGAGTTTAGACACAATGTCTCAGGGCAGGACATTTACTACTCTTCCATGGAACAAGTAGAGCAAAGTTAGTTCCCCACCTCAAACTATTTGCAGTTTTGAATCTGATTGTTCTCATAAGAGATTGAGCTTCCAGTTCTGTTCTCTCATGACATGAGTGGAATTGGACCTGACTCTTACTCAGTCATAAAACCACATAACCAAGCAATAATCTTTATTTTTGCTGGATTATCACCTAGTTGCAAGGCTCAGGGCGCACACATGCACATCCTCCCAGGGACAGGGCAGTGATGGGCAGAAGAGTGGGACTGCCCTGTTCAAAAGGGAACATGGGAAGCCATTTACACCCTTTGTGCTTTAAAAGAAGGTAGGAATGGCTGTATTAGCTCAGGTGCCACATGGTCCAGTGCAGTATTTGCAGCAGTGGACAACTCTTCATTTCTTGGGCACACATCAGAGCTAAAATTACGTACGTTCTCTCAAGTCTAGTGATTTTTTATTGAGGTATTTCATCAACCCCATACTGAAGGGAGACTGCTAGCACACATCTGTTGGTACCATGTAGAGAGTAGCTCTGGTTTGAGCTGAGTTAGCTGTTCAAGTAAGAATCTTGTAAGGTGCTCCAAGGTTTTGGATGGGATTTATGAGATACAACTATCTCCTATGGGTCCTATTATGTTTAGGTGGTTCTTTGCTGACATAATTCTTATTACTGGCACCATTTTTAATTTCTCTGAGGATAAGGAGCCAAAGAACATAAACATTAGAAACTTACAGTGCTTGGTGCTACAATGACTCTTTTATTTTCTCTTGGAACAAGCTGTACTCCCAATGAAACATCTTAAACCTGATAATAAATATCCTGTTTCATAGCATAGGCATTAATTACTTCTTCAAATGTGCAGCTCTAGTCCAAGTACTGAGATGCAGTTTTGAATCAAAATGTAATGCTCACTTCTTTGAAGGGGACCAGAAGTAGATTAATGAGTGACAAGGACATAATTTATAAAGAGAGAAGCGTTGTTTAAGATGCTCTGAAGGAAGAAATGTTTTCTAAGGCCAAATTCACCTAAGTTTTTAAGTACTGATCAACAATGAAGAATTGTGTTCAGTGAGATTTCACATGGTTAAGTAAGAGTTTTTTTAATTACCTGGTTGAGCTGGAGTCAAGAATTACTTTTTATTCAGTATCATAATAGAGAGTTCAAGAAAAGCATAAGAAATACTTTTTAACTAGTCAAGGAGGGTCTTGAATGACAGATGCAGAAGCCAAAGTAAAGTCCTGGAATCCAAAGAGAAGATGGTGCAAATTACAGTCTAGAAGGAAACACATGAACTTAACAAATGAATTTATTTTTAATTGAGACAAATTTGTGGATATTTTAGAACCAATAAACATCGGTTTGTAAAATAATGATTTACTCATCTCAGTCACAATAGACTTAATCAAGCTGTTTGTAGAGCTCATGCAGTTCATAAAGCTTTGTTCTTTCCTGAAAAAGCTGATTCTGGGTTGCTTACCAAAAAAAAAGGTATTGAAAAATGTCAAAAATACTTCATGTAGAAATCTAATAAAATAAATCATAGAATCATAGAATAGTTAGGGTTGGAAAGGACCTTAAGATCATCTAATCCCAGCCCCCTGCCATGGGCAGGGACACATCCCACTAAACCATGCTACCCAAGGCTCTGTCCAACATGGCCCAGCACCGATCCCTGAGAGACACCACTCATTAGTGGTCTCCAGCTGGACATTGAGCCACTGATCACAACTCTTTGCATGCGGCCATTCAGACAGTTCTTTATCCACCCAGTGGTCCCCCTATCAAATTGATTTCTGTATAATTTAGAGACAAGGATGTCATGTGAGGCAGCGTCAAACACTTTGCACAAGTCCAGGTAGATGACATCAACTGCTCCACCCCTGTCCATCAGTTCTGTAGCCCCATCCTAGAAGGCCACCAGATTGGTCAGGCAGGATTTTCCCTTAGTGAAGCCATGCTGGCTGTCACCAAGCACCTTGTTGTTTTTCATATGCTTTAGCATGCCTTCCAGGAGAATCTGCTCCAAGATTTTGCCAGGCAGAGAGGTGAGACTGGCTGGTCTATAATTCCCTAGGTCATCCATTTTCCCCTTCTTGAAAATGGGGGTTATATTTCCCTTTTTCCGGTCATCGGGAACTTCACCTGACTGCCATGATTTTTCAAATATGACGAACAGTGGCTTAGCAACTTCCTTTGCCAGCTCCTTCAGGACCCACAATGGTACACATTTTCACAATATTTTTTATCTTAAAAAATTAGAAAAGCAATTTTTTTCTCTAAATAATTGAAAAATTATGGTTCAGGAAAAAATAAGGGAAAATTCTCTAATTTTTTTAGACTTTATATTGTAAAAAGGTGGAAATTTGAAGTTCACTAAAAACCACATTTTTTTTCTTGTGATATTTTCCTGTTGAGAATGCTTCTCTTGTAACAAGAGGTTATTCAATATCAAGGCAATTTAAGCATCTTCCCCCTCCCACATATGTAAAACCATTAATGACCCTTATATTTCTATTTCGTGTCTCTATCTCATCTATGCAACATTTCTCTCATAGCTCATTATTCTCCCCTCATTCTGAGACACCAGATCTATCCATGACCCCTTTGGTGTTCCATAGGTGACACTGTCAAACTGAGAGCTGTTTTTGATGCAAAGCAAGCCTGGATAGAAACTTTAAATTAGTCACTGTTAGCTGTTTAACTGCTTAATATATGCATTTTGATTTGAAAGCTGATTATGTAGGCTTATGTGTGTCTCCAATATTTGTGCCTCCAGGGTTGATCTTTGTCATTTGTAGTTGTGTTACATATGCAAAATCTAAGTGAATGATTTTGATTTACATTATGCTTAGTCTCTAATAAAAAAAAAAACTAAAGAGATACAAATGTGTTATTTCAAAAACAACAAATAAATTGCATACATCTCATCTTCAACCTTTAGCTGGAGCACCTGGGACTGTTAAATCTTCTCAGCTTTTTTCCAAAGCTAGAGCAGCACCTTTGGCTGCTGCTGTGGTTCTGTTGGTAACTGAGTTGATTAATGCGGTGCCATCTCTTCTTGCTCTGTTCCTGTACAATGCTTTTTTATGACAGCATGACTTTAATGGAGCCCATGGTGGACCAGATCAGGAGCCGATAACCAGGAACAATTGGCTTTGGTTGGGTGATGGCTGGGTTTTCTTTCAGAGTTATTTTGACTGTGGCTCTACTCCATCACCAAGGTCAAAGCCCTGTCCACAGAGCAGTTGCTGTTCACAAGCTGGTAATCAAGTGCAACTGAGGAGGAGGTGGTGTTACACTCAGAATTTTGATTACGGGCAAAGAGGAAGCACACTACGTATATGTAAAGCCAATAAGTTACTGTTAGTATAATGGATAGCTTAACAGAGAATGCTCACACTTGCATTTCTCCTCTGAACTTACAGTCAGCTTCTTTGTGCTGCTGGAGAGGGTAACGTTGTAAGTCAATTGCCTCCAGACTACTTCGCTGGGAAGGGTCCAATGTTGATGTTCCTGGTTTCTTTCTCTTTACCCATGTTTATACATCAACTAACACACATTTACACCTTTTCCTTTGTTCATTGTACTGCAGCTCTGTGTTATATCCAAACTTACTATCCATGGTGCTCCTTATGTTAGATACTACTGGTTTTGTCTCTGTTACTGTTAAAACCAGCTTGGTCCAGGTCTAAGTCTGCATTGCTGCAAGTGAGTGGTTTATAGCTGTGGGCACCCCAGCATCAGCCTGTGCCCCATCTCTTCTTATCCCAGACTTGCACTTGTCTATGCTGCATCTTGCCTTTCCATGCCTAAAGGTCTCTGCTATTGTAGTAGGCTGGTATTCCTCTACACATCATTGTTTTGGAGCTGTAAATACCTCATTTTACACAGAATAACTGCTTGTTACAGCTCTCTTTGTAAAACAGTGGTTGTACCACACAAAGATAAGCAAAAGTAAAGCAAATTAACCACAGACACTTTAGGGCTGCAGGCAGGCCAGGAAAAGTTCAGGCAGAGCAGACCTGGCAAGCCTCAGTCCTTTGACTTAGCAATGTCAGTACAGTATTGCAAGGCTATGAGGTAACAGTGGTGAGGAGGGAGTGAATGGAGAAGCTGCTGGGCGAGGGGCTGTTGAAGCCAGCTCTCTGCAAGAGAAAATTTCCATAAGAGTTTGTTTTTAAATATGACTATCTATTATAAAACAGCCTGTTTTTACACCTATCTGTTATAAAACATTATAGATGCTTTGCAATTAATGTAGGTGCTAGTGATTTTGCATCAGCTGTCACAGACTAGATGTGTCCTAATTTCTTAGTAGAAAAGCATTTAATACACATGGGAAAAGGTGTGAATTCATTGGAGAGGCAGCTTGAACATCTTCTTTCAAAACTCTCTCTCTGAGATGCATGTTCCCACTCTTTCTTGTGACAGCACCAGCAGTCACCCAGCCAACAAAAGCAGGTACCTAATCCAGCTTACCCCACCAAGGTGAGGGACTCAGCTGAATCGAGTCCCTGATCTGGCTACTAGCTCAGTTACAAAAGCTTGGGTGATCACAGACAAGGTAGATGGAGTAATTGACCAAGGTCAGGGGCAATGATGGGACTGCTTCTGGAACTTCTGGCAGGTTCTTAAACTTCTGTGACACTTCACGTAAAGCTGAACAAGAAGGTATCGAGGATGACTTTTTGGCTACCGTGCTATTATGCAGTAGGTACGCTACTACCTGGAGACTTATGCGCACTTTTAGCAGAGTTTCCTCATCATTTATATGTTGTGCATATATAAATACACAGCTATGTCTCCTTCCCACTGTTTCTCTCCTTTTTTTTCAGGACATGACATATTAAAGCTGGCTTGAGCCTGTTTGTTAGCAACAAATCAAAATATAGAGGCTAGATGAGGGAATAACTGATCTTGTCTAAAATATAGTGTGTCAGTTCAAAAATGCAAAAAGAATCCACCAAAAGTGGATGAACTTTGCATTAACTAAGGCTTCTCCATAGCACAAATCAAAGACAAATGCGATATGAAATGTGAGCATTAAAAAATGTTCAGGGCTGCATGCTAAAAATAAATTATCTTTTAAAGATATAACTATAAATAGATGCTATTTTGAACCACTGTGTAAGTGTTATGGGAATATTACTCAAAACTCATGTTGCCATGTAGAGAATCAAATTTTCTTTAAATGGCTCTAGTGGTCTAAGTAAAGGACTAATGTGTGAGGAAGGCACATCTCCAAGCAAGATGATTCTGAGTCAGCAGCTCACTGAGTATTAAACACTAAGAAAAACACAGGCCTGTGCTCCCTCCGTGATGACTGCTGGGTGTACTGTACAGCGTTATGGGACAGGCTGAATTTCAAAAGAAGAATGCCATTAAGACTGTCTATTGTACCCTTTAGAAACCAGAAATGTGAAGTATAACTATTAGCAAATTTAATGTGGTGTTGTGGTTTGCATCATAACTGTGCTGTGGCAAAAGCACTTCAGCTGTCACTCTTCCATTAACAAACACAAGGAGCTCACTTCAAATATGCTTCATTAAAAAAATTCTACAGTCTTAACAACCATGGCAATGAAGGGTTAATGTACCAGTGTTGTCCTTTTCTGTGCAGGATCCTGCTTTAGGAGATAGATACATGAGACGCAGCTTTTGGTAGTGAAGTGCACTTTAAAAGTTCCTTTTCCCCTCTGTCAGTGCCGGATTTGACCATTTATCATGCTGTCCTGGCACAATCATCTGTTTTCAGTTGTGCCCATTCAACTATTTGTGGTGGTGTGCCATAGACAGGTGCAGGGAAATTTGGCTTACTAAAAAAACCCCAACAACCCTTTTATTCTTGGAGTGCTGTCTTAGACCAAATGCCTTACATGAGCATGGGCCATGGGCAGTTACTCTTGCACAGTTGTACTATGCTGCTCTGAAAACAGAGTTAACAGTGGCAGGTTTTCATTCTTATTCAGCAAATGCTTTCTCCTTGCCTTTTAATCATTTCAGAAAAAACATATTTTGCTTCAGCTAGGGATTTTGTATGCTTGTTTTACGAGTAAATTTGGTTTGGTGAAAGAATTTTTAATCAGAAGGATCAATGAAATCAAGCCAGTGGCAAAAGACTGGGGGATTAAATAATCTTGGGCTTCCACTCAGAATAGTTGTTAGCTCTGTATTATTATTATTATCATCATCACCATTATCTATTCTAAACTCTTGAACAATGTATGCCATAAGGCTTTCCTGAATAAATTTTCTTGAATGAAATGTTCTTTTTACAAAAGAAACTAAAAAAAGCAAATAAAATCCAACAACCTAACAATATACCCAACAATAATCTTGTTAGGTTATCTCAGTGGTTAATTATCCCTGTTCTCAAAATTGTCACTTTCTTTTATTTCTGAATCTGAACCTTCCTTGCTTCAATTCACAGTCACTGGATCTTCTTTTTTCATTATCTACTGGGTTGATGAGCCAGATACAATCAGATTGTTGCCCAAATTAGAATTTATAGCTGTAATCAAATCACCATTTTTTTAAAAAAAGCTAAATGGGTTCAGGGCTTTGAAGATTTCATTGTAGCAATGATTTTCAATCCTTCAAATGTCCTGAACCCTCTGTTCTTTAGTTCTTCAATCCTACAAGGCAGGAATAGACGTAAACTACTGACAGTGGTACTGCTACTAAACCACTGATATAATCTGTCTACACAAATTCAGTATTTTCTCCACGTATATCAGAGAATGATATTAGTCCTTTCACTCAGCACACCCTTGAAGGCAATCAGATAGGTGTTTAACAATGATTGCTCCTTTCTAACTTGCTGTTACTTGTAGGGCCAAAAAAGATGGAACATTTTCTGCCTCTGAAACTTGCTCTCTCCTTCTCTGAGAGCACAGCAGCATTATGTGAACCAGGTCTGAACTGGAGATTTCCTGAAAAGGCATCCCACACTATAAAAGTGTTTTTATCTCAGAAACTTTTTTCAAAGTATGATGACTTGAAGAAGAGTAAAATGGGCAGAGTAGTTAGAGAAAAAGAGAGAGCAGATAAAGAACAGAGAGGGATGAAGGAAATCAAGGCAGTCAAACAAGGGTTATATATGTGTCACTTCATAAAACCACACAGAGAGATTTATACCTTTCCCGTACTTCACCTTTAATTCCTTTATGCACTGCAAGCTGCAGATTGCCTAATATATTCCAGGCAACAGTAAGCATGACTATCTATCTCTAGACTTTGTTTCTACACTTCTTTTGACTATTTGAAAAAACAGAGATGAGCATAAACCTTTGTCTTCTCAATCCTTTCCCAAATGTCTCACACAGAGTAGCAACAGGAGTACTACTTGCTTATTTTATTTGTAGGACTATATATATTATATATATACTATATATATTATATTTTATATATTATATGATATTATATATTATAGGAGTTATTACTTGCCTCTACTCTTCCAGTCCAATGTGGGCCCAAGAATGCAGAGTAGGAGTAACATGTTTTGTAATTATCTGAAAGTCATTAACATTTCCATTTCCTAGGCCCGAGAGTGCTGTGTTGAAATCCTGGCAGATTTTTTTGGTATGCTTTTCTGCTCTGGAGACAAAACAGTTTTTAATGCAATGGCATATAACTATCCAGCTCCTGCTTCAGCGACTGCGATCAGATACTAGCTTTCATTCTTGTGCTTTCCTCTGCTGATGAGTTTGGCCTTGAATTTGAAATAGAAGTGAGAGACAGATGTGACTGAAGAGGCCATGGAAGTCTTGCATCTTACATTTTGAAGACATTTTTTCTTCTTCATTTGACTAGTGGTGTCGTATTACATATCATTTAGTGCAATCATTCTGGGTCTCTCAATATGAGTTCATCCAGGCCTGCTCTACTTGCCACTCCTTGGACTGTTCATATACTTGACATCTTACGCTCAATGGATTAAAAATTAGAGAAGGTCTGTGGTATGGATCCATAGGTTTCTTCCTTTCCTGGTTAAAGCCCTAGCTATCAACCTGCTTTTTCTAGATTTATTCGTAACTGACTGCACAGCATCCTAGTTTTGGCAGAACAGAGTGTATCCTTGCCTGGTAATGGCCATCTGTAATAAAGATTCCAAGACTGTGTACCCATCAATTGAGATGCAGTGTACTGTGACAACATGGCTTTTTTATCTGTATGTTGTTAGAGAAAGTCATCTTTTCCCTTTTAGTATGTAGATTGCAAGCAGAGGCCGGTAAGTATTACCAATCTTGTGCTCCATCTGGTGTATTGGAGTATATTAAGCAGCAAAGAGGTCAAATTAGTCAAAAAGATGTCATCCTGGAAATGAGCAGTGGCAGAGCTTCATGTGCTCAGGAACTTAAAAATGAAAACCTGAGGCAATATAGAGCTTTGGTGACTGCAGAATTAGGCAGCATTTAAGAGCAAGAGTCTCAAAACCCTGGATTTGAAGCTTTGCTCTTAAATCCCATCTGAATCCATGTATTACACCTACATCCATTGTGGGTCCAAGATCTTGGCTGTTAAAGCCTCACAGAAAATGACTGTGTCGTTTTATAAGTCAAATGGGATTTTGGCCTCCAGCACTAAAAGCATAGATCATCACTAAAAACAGGATCTATTCTGTTCTGTGACTGCTGCTTTGAAATCAAACAATAAAACAATTATTATGCCTGCACATGTAAAGCAATATTATTTCAACTTTTCAATATATTCCTGTTAAAAACATGCAAGGGATTGATAATCTGTCTGATTTTACAACAATGAAAAATACGTGCTGTCATTGCTGTGGAATGACATGCAAAAATTACTAGTGATATGCTGTATGACAATTAGGCATTAGAATTAGTACAATCCATAATCAAGTATGCATGGAGAATGAAGTAATACAAATCTGACACGTCAGTAACTTGGAAAGTTTCAACCTGCTTTATTCAACAGAATAAAGTAGAATAGAATTTGTGCATGATTAATCAAGAAGCTGGGAATTGTAGAAAAAGTTCTAGGATTGCAGGGCTCAAGCAGCAGAGGACAGTAAGCATTGCATAATCAGCATGATTTCTCTGGAAGAAAATGCCTTCCAAGATGTTAACAGAGCTTTTAGAAGAAAGGATACTCTCAATATGATAGATGAATCGTGTTTTGGCAGGAAATATTCAGTAAGTTATACTTCAAGTGAGGGAGGTTGAAATATTGTAGAAGCGTTAACAGAGGTGAGTACAGGAATGCACTTTATAAATTAAGATGATGCAGAGGGAAGAAAGAAGAAAGATAGTGAATAGTGATAGCTGATAAGGTGAGCACTGCCTAGAAAAGGTGCTAACTGGATATATACTGGGGTGAGAATAACCCAAGAAGGAGGATGGGCCTAAATGAAACCCAGAATCACGGAACAGATGAAGAAAGTAAAAAAATAATAGAAGTGAAAAATTTTCATGAATTGGGATCAGGCAAAGCTGAGGAAGAGAAGAAAGGGAGTAGTCCTACAAGAAAGGAAAGGAGGTCAACATAAAACAAAGATGAAAGCACTGATCTTGAGTTCTGTGAGGAACATAAACAGTGAAATATTGTTTATCTAGGTACCAGACTGGACATATACAGAGAAAAGACAGTAATGCAATGCAACAAAACATTACTGGTGAATGAAGTGAAACAGGACATTACAGGGGTGTCAGAAAATATGACAGAGTTGAAGTCTGACAGGATAAGAATGGTTTGTTGAAGATAGGAATGATGATACACATGGTAGGTAGTTTTGCATATGAATCATACAATAACCTGGAGTTCGTGACAACCAGGTAAAACAGAATTTCTCTAGTTCATATTGCTTGGAGGATAGCAATACTAAGAATATGCAATAGGCCTCCAGGATAGGATCCATTAAGGTAAAATTTCTGTAGAAGACAGAAATACCAGGTGTTGTAGGTTTGGCTCAAACTGTGTAGTCTAGTGCAGTAACTTATGGCAACTCGTAAAACAGAGAATAGTTTCTGTTAAACAGACCAGATATGGAAAAGTGGATTGAAACAGATAGAAGTGAGAGACCTGATTAATCAAAACAATCAGAGAATTAACAATCTGAGCATACTCATAGATGCTTATTTGTAAGTGGAACTGCATGGCAGTGGTTGTTTAGCCTTCAAGAAAACAATCAACATGGTTCTTGACAAACTGGTTGAATAAAGGGAAATCCGGTTGCTGCTCAGTGAGGGTTGAATCCATGTCTGGAGAAGTTAGAGAACAGGCTGGTAGGAGAAGCATGTCCTCGAAGTGAAGGTTGCCATCAGCATCTGTCATCTCCCCTGTAGTTTCAGAAAATGAGTGATGAATGTTCCTGTCCATTTCAGGTGGAAGCAAAGTTTTCATGCTCAGGCTGGAGGGAAAGGATAATGTGCAATGCATAACATGGGAAATAACTCATACATAAAGTTTCAAAGTTGGCAGCAAGAAATTTTGTTGAGCCTGTCGAACTGGAGATGGTACAGCAGTGTGAACAGCGTCGCAGTAATGATATCTGAGAGACGGAAAAATATAGTCTTGAAAACTAGAGATCTGCCAGTTTGACATAAGTATAATGAAAAGCTTTTGAACAAATTTGGAAGAGGAGAATAATTAAGACATAGAGATAAATGAAAGATGGAATTAAATGCAATATTGGTTTATGAAATCAGATCAGCCCAAACTAATTTGCCATATTTCATCTAATTGGTGCCTAATTTTCTAGAAAGAGAAAATAAAGTTAATCTCACCTCTTGGGATTTCAGTAGAGTGTTTGAAATTTCTAGGCCAGCTAAGAAGCATTTTACATGTCCAGCTTCCAATTTAAACATGTATTTCTGAGTGGAATGAAACCTAGATGAGACTTACTTAGGACTGCATAATATTTCAAGAGCTGACCACAGGTAAAAGCCAATAAGTTACCAGTGCTTATTTTGTTTATTTCCTTAATCTTCCAAGGCTTAATCACACCTGGCCATGCCTCTTTGAACACATCTATGTAATCTAAATATTCTGTAAGCTCTTTTTCTTAGTTTGACTTGTGTTCTGTTTTCCTTGAAAAAATATTTAGTTGTCAGTCAAAAATTAACTTTTCCAGGGAAAGGCCCAGAGCGGAGAAAGCATGGAAGTTTTACTCTTCTTCAAATCATCTGCATTCTTCCAATTTAATATGTAATTCCAATGTAATGTGTAATTTTGAATATAATCTGCCACACATATCCTTCATGATAGCTTTAAAAGCAGCTGCTATGCTCTCCTGTGGCTCTCAGAAGTTTTCAATAGTTGCAAGAAATCATGTCCTCTGAAAATTTAACCTTAAATGTGGTTTTATATCCTCAAATTAGTTAGTTTGTTCTACAGTTATGTTACCTGTCAAGTATTATGTGGGTATTTGCATCTGAAGTTAAGAAGTACTTCAGAAAAAAGTATTTTCCCCGTGACAAATATGAACAGGCAGGGGAAATTATTTGGCTTGTGTTTGTTGCTTTGTCAGTGGCATATCTTCTTAGATTTGATTGGCAGGTAGTGCAGCATTTTTGATTGCTACATTAGTCTCCCTCACTCTAGCATAATCAGAGGGTGCTGTGTGAACTGGCTGCTTACACCGTGCAAATTTGCATTTTGCTAATGTAGCCAGCTCCACAAAGACTGATTGCTGAGGCTAAGGTAAATTAGATCAAAAGAGCTTTTCTAAATACAATTCTTGTAATAAATCAATGCCAACTCTGTTTTTTTCTGGGGTTCATATTGTGAGCTTTCCTGCTTCATTTTGTGAGTTTTCAAGTGCACTATTTCTGTGCATAAAGCCTTCTAGGAGTTAACCTTGTCTTTCTCCCATGTGTTAGAATTCAGCATCATAGATCTTGATTTGTCCTAGGTGACAATCGTAAGGAGTTTGGAGGCACTGCGCAATCATGTAAAGTGTTAAGTTTCTCCAGATGAGTGTTGTAGTTCAGCAGTTCATCATTTTCTACCCTTTTACATCCTGTAGCTGTACTATGAGACTTCTATTTTCACATTATTTGCAAATCACACTGTCACTTGCAAATGTTCAAAAATGGAGATCTACTCACTCCTATGTGTCTCTGCTATCTAGATGCCTTAGCCACATCTATGACAACTGTGGACATGCTGTTCGTACTCAGATGTCTCAACAAAGATCTTTCATCAGCAGATTAAGCAGGCAAGGCTTGTAATTTATGTTAATTTGAACAGACACCTCTGAAACATAGACGATAGAATAGTATCAGACTTGCAAATGTAAATCTTCACCAGCTAACAATGCAACAGGAGTAGATTTTAACCTTTTCCAAATGAGATGTAATTTCCTGCATGTAAAACCAGAGTGTATGTGCAATATATGCACCAAGGTGGGTGATTTAAATCGTAGTGATTTTAAATACCGTTTAAAATCAACAAGCATTAATTAAATAATGTTTATCTTTTTTCCCCAAGATATTCTGCAAAATAAACTCTGTTCTAATTAGCTGTTGTAATTTGATAAATTTAATGAAGCTATTTGCTCAGTGAAAGATGCATGTCTGCTCCATGTTTGTCTAAGCTGTTATAAAGCTACACACATTTATTGTGTTTCTTAGTACTTATGGGTTTATTATACCACAAATCAATGACTAGTGAACTCATTATTTAGTGGGTAAGTTATCTTTTTAATTATTATTTGTGTGAAGTTGCATTTGAATAGATCTTCTGTTAACTGATACGCACACAAAAATGAACAAAACCAGTATTTTGGTATTGTTTACTGGGGAACTAAAACTACAGAAATCACAAAAAAGGCTGCAAAACAAGCTTTAATGCAAAATTAATTAATGTATTAAATGAATAAAGCACAAACTTTACTAGTAAATTCATGAGTTTTGCTGACCATGTTATTCAAGTTTTTAAAATGAGTAAGTCTCATCACTTCACACCTCATTATTTGCAAACTGAAACTGGAAAATGAACTTTCCTCCTTTTTCAACATGCTCTGGATCTCACTGCTTTGCTTCAGCTCAGCATTAAACTAAATCAGTCAAATAAACTGAGATGAAAAATACTCTTGTGGATCTTCATGAACCACAGCTATTGTCAAAACTTAGCCTAGCAACTTCAATTGACTAAGGTTTTATTTTTTATCAATAAATCCCAGCTTTTCATGCTTTGCTCTGATTTTAACTGTGATGGAAAACTTGTACTGCTTAATTGAATGAAATGATGTTAAGGGGCCATGAAAGAATCAGAATATAAATTATAGGTTTTTTAAAGGAAAAAATACTTCATTTACATTTGAGAATCTGCGTCTTATAAAATGGGTCATTATCTGGAGTGATCTAATATGCAAGCATGTACTTACTGTGTGCGTATGTATCTGTGTAAATAATCACTGGTTTTTTATGCTTTTATGGTACAATTTGAAAGTTATTCTATTCAATAGCTACTAGATTCCTTGAAAAGCAGCCTCTTCACTGGATTTGCATAATCAGCTGACAATATTTTAGGAATTTTTCTGGAATACCAGATGATCAAAGAAAACCTGTGATACTCATTTTACATTATAAAGCCTTCCTTTTTCCACAGAAGCCATTGGAAAGGGAATGTAGAACCTTGCTCTAAAGAAAATCTAAGGTGACTGATGGGACATGAAGGTACAGGAGTAGCACCTAATCTAGGCATGGAAAGCAAGGAGATCAGTTGTAGTAAAGGAGAGGGCATGACAGCTACTTGTTTGTGGAAAAGTGGAAAAGCTGTGAGGGACAGAGCTAGGAAAAGTAATTGACATGCACGACCAAATGACAAGGAACAGGAATGGAAAATGATAGAAAGGAAATGTGTATGTTGGGTATTACAAGAATGAAAAGATATTCTGTGGTTGGCAGTGGGCTTCATCTGTGGAATCAGTCGAGCATGCAAAAGTCTTGAAAAACTGTAGGCATGTTCAGGTAAGAAAAATAGTTCTGTCCAACACATGGGCATCTGCGGTAGGCGACATCTAACTGAACTTTGAGATGACTATAGTGAAGCTGTTCTGAGGCAGTTACCTAGACTCCTTTCATGGTCGTGGGAAGCAACCAGGCATTTTGGTTACAACCCATCTTGTACATGTCCAAAATGATTCTTTGTCTAGCACATTGAAAATACTTTTCTGGCAACTTCAAAAGAAGTCGACACCTAATGCAGGCATACTGTAGACACTGTAAATACCTAAATTTAAGCAAAATGGAAATCATATCCTGTTGATAAGACTTCCAGCAGGGCAGGGATTGATTCCAAAGTCGATTCAGCCAGCATGTCCAATCTCTGGCATCATTGTTTAAACCTCTGTGGCACATGCCACACAGGTCCAAGCATGTTGCTTTCTGATTCTAGCATCCCATTCCATTCTTCACACAGAACCATCTTATCTTTCCAACTTATCTTGACTTTGTTGTTTTAATTAGTATAATAAGTCATTTACTCACTGACAAATGAAACAACCTTGTCGCCAGACATTGCGGATCTCTTTGTGTAATGTTTTGTAATCTAGGAGTGCTGACTGTTAGCATGAAAACAGGTTTTTATGGAACTTTATGTATTTCTTGTGCAGTTTATGGGATATTATAGATAAATACTTGCAATTGGACCAACCAGCTTTATTCTGTCATGAGTAGTCTTAGTATATCATTGATGGCAAACTAGGCATTGCAAACCATAAGGAAGTAAGAACACAGGTTTTATAAATTCTGTCATGGCAAATGGTCCTTTGGACCTTCTGATTCCAACAGTGGCCATAAACAGATACTCTAGGGAAGAGTAAGGAAAAAATGAACTGTGTGAGAACAAGGCCCTTTCTTCTGCTTTCCTCTATGTGGGCATCCTGAGCCTGTTAAAATTGTTGTTTACTAACCCTGTATGGAATACGTCTTCCAGAATTTCATCCATCCTTTAGACATCTAAGCATTCTGCACGCAGAGCAGTCTGGCAAGTAGTAATACAGCTCCTCTATGCATTGTTTTAAGAACTACCTCATCTTGTTTTTAAAATACTCTCACTAGCTTCCTATTATTGCCTGTAGCTTTGCTACTGACATTGAGCATTGATGAAGACTGATTATTTTTATTGACTGAATTATCATTGAGCAGTCCATTCCTCTTGCCAGGATCAACATGATTTTGTAGATTCTTGTCATACCACTCACACCATATATTTTTCAAAACGAAGAGAGTGGGTGGGTTGTGAATTTATACAGCAGTAAAGAGGTGGTTTCTTTGTTCACTATTTCTTGTCCAACATGTTCCTAACATGCAGATAAAAATGACTGCTGCTGCTGAACCCAGGACAGTATCACTTTACGTTTGTCTACACTAAATTTCATTTGGCAATTTTATGCCCCATCAGTCTTGTTGGTTCTTCTGCAACACTTCACAGCTGGCTCTCTCTTTGGTACCTTTAATAACTTTGTAGCATCAGCAAACCTTATCATCAATTACTCTCTTTTTTAGGTCATTTGTGTATATATTAATCAGCATAGGTCCCAGAACATAGACTTACAGAATCCAATGCTGACATCCCTGATCTGTAAGAACGATTTATTGCATAATTTTCTCAGTTTTCTATATTTTACTGAATATTTTATACATGCTGGGAACTTCTCACTTAACCCATTGCTTCTCAGTTATCTTTAAAAATTTTTCCATAGTCACTTTGATTTTAAACAGTTTCTCTGTGGACGTCATGGCCCCTTTTCTGCTCGCCCACAAGAAAAAGCTTTCATGTAGGAGTGCCCCCAGTTTCTTCTAAAGCAAATGCCCATGCAAAGATTTACTCTGCCTTCTTCAATAGACTTGTCTTTCCTCAGCTCTCTTTTATATTTTGGGTTCCAGTAGGTTTCTTCTTTGAAGTAGCATCCCTAACACTGGAACTGCCCCACCAGTATATTTTAAAGCTCCCTCACAACCTTCTTGAATTTAAATGCCAGCAGTTTGTTGCCTTATGGTTCATCTCTCCTGTTCAGACCATCTCTGTTTTCAGTGAACTTGGAGTAATTTCCTTTTTCCATTGTCTTTCAGATAGCAAACATTTATCTTTTTTCCTGAAGATTATATCTTCTACTCCTTCCAAGCTCTTTCTCTCCTTCCAGTTTGGGTCCCTGATTTCAGAGCATCCTTAGTACTGGATGGTACATTGATATCTGATGGAGAAAACCTGTTCCTGGGATCTTTTTTTTTTTACTTTTTCCAGCCTCTGTGGTGCTTCTGAACCTCTCCTTAACGAACAGCTCCACCTCTCAGTTTGCTTTTTAGCCCACCTGCTTTTAGTCCTACACTTATGCCTGTTTGAACATTAGATGTCTCCAACATGTCCCTGAAAGTGTGGTTGATTAATTTTCCTGTCTCTCTCAGGTCCTCTTATTCAACATTCCAAGTCTTATGGGCTTGAATTCTGTCTCTGAAGCTTTCATGTTGCTGATACTACTGCAATGTGCCACTTTCCCACAGGGAAGATACTCATCATTTGGCATGTCATAAACTAGAAAACTGTTTCCCTTTTGGCTGAGCTTCCCCTTCATTTTTTCTCCATATGAATACATAGGTGACTTCCAAAGCTGTTCTGTATGTCCATGTGATCTAAGTCACCTCACTTCCTATTATTTCCTTAATACAAAAGCTAGAAAGCATAAACAAGTATTGTAACAGTAACTGCTGTAGTAAATATATGAGGTTTACATTTGTAAAGTAGAAACTTTGTCTTTATATGCTTTTGTTTAATGATCAGAATGACATTTAAGCCCTTTGGCAGATGGGGGGGGGAAAATACAGTCTTAGATATCTGAATTTTGAAAGAAGTCATTAAAGTCAATTTCTGGAAAACCAGAATATTTTAAAAGGGCAACTTCTCATCTCATAAATTCTTTAAATTCCAGACAATTCAGTGTCACAATAGAATTTTCCATATTCCCCCCAAAATAAAGATTTAAAAAATGTTCTGGGCAACCTTTGTGCAGAAAACAGAATGAATCTGTTGTGTATGTCATTCTCGGGGACCGCCTTTAAACACAAATTCCTTCAGTGTTTCTCTCAATTTGTAGCAACCAACAAAACACCAGAGGAATAGAAACCTATCTTGAAAACTCTGCGTCTGCAGGAAGTCCTTCCTAAAACAGTGTATGGGAATAGTAAAAAAAATAACTGCCAAGGGTACAAGGTGGTGGTGTTCAGCAATGAAACTGCAGCACCTCTTGAAGGCAGAAAATGTATCAGTGTAAGGTGATATAAATGGACCACTATGGGGTTCTAGGACCATAGGTTGAAATTATAAGATGAGGACTAAACCCCAGAACTGTTGTTTTCTCTTTGGAAACTCAGTATTTCATGTGAGTCAGTGAATCATTAATGAGACTTAGTGCTTCTATTTACAAAATAATTGGAATTTTAGACACATAACATAAGGATGCCCGCCTTGGCATTCAGATCTTGGTTTTCATTTGGCAGATCTTCATTTTGAAATCTAAGCCAATCTGAAGTATGGACAGATATCCAAAACATGATGAGGGATGTATTTTTTTAAATGTTTCATGTGTAAAGGGTCAATTTAGGTTATATGCATAGTATTTGTAAAGGAGAAAAAAAAAAGTCCTCTGTTTTTTTCTGTGCAGTTTTGGCACCTTGAAAATACTGCCCTGCTGTGGCATCTTATGAGTTCTGTTATTGCACACGATTTTTTCTCTAGACAGGTTAATTTTCGAACAACTATGTGATCTTCTACAACTGTTTATGAGCAGACTGAAGTAGGAGTAACCAATATCTGCTGTGCAAGAATCATCTTAAAATCGATATAAATGAAAGTTGTAATTATGCCATAATATGGACAGATCTGTTGCATTTTACATTGTACAGTAGAAATTGGCAACTTACTGTGCAGTAGCTACTGAAGGCAGACATGAATAGAGAGGGACATATGACATTCCAATTACTTCATATGTCAGAGATTCAGTGTGCAACTCTGGTTTTACCTGGATACCTGAACAAGACTCTTTAAATAACAGCAGCAGTGACACCCTTCCTCACTGCGTATTTAAAGACTGTTACACAAGCTGCTTTTGCAAGCACAGGTACAAATGCGCCAACTCCATTTCCTGTTGAACAACCCTCCTAACATCTCATTTGTGGGAGTTTCCGTAGAATCACAGAACAGCTGAGGTTGAAGGGGCTTCTGGCAGTCGTCCTGTCCAAACCTCTGCTCAAGTAGGGCCATCTAGAGCCAGCTGCTGAGGAACATGGCCAAGCAACTTCTGAGTATCTTCAAGGAGGGAAACTCAACAACCTCTCTAGGTGACGTGTTCTACCTGGAGCTTTTACCTAGAGTTCTTTCTTGATTGTCTGGAATATAAATTTATTTTCTTTTTGTTTGTTAGCAAAGTATATCGTTTGAGACGTCAGCATGTTACTGTTATGATGGGAATGAAAATGAGAGAAAGGGTCCTTGCCAGTCCCTTGATACCCTACACTAATCTGATGGCTTGCAGAACTACTTTGTACTAGATTGGCTTGAAGCAGGTATGCAGCTCTGCTCACCTGCACTGCTGTGTCTTTAGCTCATCATGTGTGGTTTGGTACCTGCAGTGGCAATTGGAAGAAAAGAACATAAGGTGAACAAGGACAACACTTAATTACAGGAGTATTAGGCAATATATGACAACACATCCCACAGAGCACTTGTGCTTTTGGGAATAACCTCACAGCTGTTGTAAGAAGTGCCTGATTTCCAAATATATTGACAAAAACTTCTCTACTTTCTCTCTCTCTTTTTTAAATGTTTTACTGTAGACCACACTACAGAGGACTAATATGCAATTACGAGGCCGCTATACAATTTTGGACTGCTGTCCTCTGATAAGTGGCAAAGGGCTTGTCTAAGTGAGAGATAGTCTAACTCGGTGGCACAGACTTCCCTGCATGTGTGTTGGCAGGGAAGTTTTATACAAAAAGAAAGACCAATTTTCTAAAGTGCGTGTTAGTTGCTAAAAGCTCTGTTAAAAGAATGCTTCACTGAACAAATTGGGTTTAAAATGTGTGTGTGATTTGTCAAAATTATAAACTGTGGGGGTGATACTCAGCTGACTCTGTGTAGCTGTCTATTGTAGAAGGCTATATTTGATCTAGTCAGTCCTGGCTCCCTTTGCAGCCAATAAAGAGAAATAAGCACTTTTAGATCATAACTCATCTGCACTTAAAGTAGATGCCATTTATGCCCTAATACAGAAATGTCTGTAATTGGCTATAAGAGTTGAGTTTGACTGCCTTAGATGTAGACTTGTAAAGTAAGGTGAGATGATTTCCACCCTGAGGCACTGTTATTCTAGTGTGACTTCCCACAATGCAGTCACAAATAGGAGATGCATAATTCAACAGAGAAAATGTGTGAGCAGTACTTCCCCTATTAGTGCTGCAAAGCTATAGATGTTGGGAAGCATGTGTCATTTGTTAAAGGAGGTCACTTAATGACTAACCAACTAGAAACAAATAACCAAGGAAAGAACTGTAAGTGTATAGTGAATATAGAATTTGATGGAAACCATACTGGGTCATGTGCATTATTTTTACAAGACAGTCCACTGCAACACAACAATACTAATACAGCTGAATTTTCCATACTTTTAGCTTTGTTCTGCTCTTATAGCAGTCTTATACACATGTAGCTGCATGGTTTTTTAATGAAATTTCTCCTAGTTTAGGCAATGTAGATGAAAGTGTCATTAGGCTTCAACAGCAGTTTGCTTCTGATCACTCTGTTTGTTCTTAGTAGAAAATACTTCCTGTCAGTTCCTGCAATGCAGTTTTGAACTGTGTTTTGCAAAGTGATTTCTGCATTAGTACTTCCAATGAAATGTTGTCACTAATACTTTTTTTATTACTGAAAGTCTGTTCCCTTTTGATTTCCTAAATGTCTTCTAAAATTTTAAAATCCTATGATTTTGCTCTTGAATCCTCATCTGCTTTCCTTCTCTGCTATTCTCCAGGCTGTGCTCCGCAGATTGACGTGACTGACTCAGATGGCTTGATACTATGGAGCCTCAGGTATTATGGTAATAAGCATGATAGCTACATTAGATTCTAAGAAGGACTTCAGGGTCATCACACATAATTACCTTAACATGAGCTGTCTGCAGGGCTGTGACTAAGAGGAATAATGTGAACTTCAGAATTACATTAAAGGGGAAGATATATCAAGCAGAGGTAGGAAAATACCCTGAAGTCTGTGTGTGTGCGTGCGTGTACATCTTTGGGTGAAGCATTGCTTATGGGGCACAGCTGGAGGCAGATCATCAGCACAGCTCTGTCAGTGCTCCAGTGAGCTGCAGGGAATCAATGTCCTTAGATATGCCGCGAGTGTTAAGTAATCACACATTCATGATCAAGGTGATTATAATCATAGAATCATAGAATAGTTAGGGTTGGAAAGGACCTTAACATCATCTAGTTCCAACCCCCCTGCCGTGAGCAAGGACACCTCACACTGAACCATGCCACCCAAGGCCAAGTCCAACCTGGCCTTGAACACCGCCAGCGACAGAGCATTCACAACTTCCCTGGGCAACCCATTCCAGTGCCTCACCACCCTTACAGTAAAGAATTTCTTCCTCATATCCAATCTGAACTTCCTCTGTTTAAGTTTGAACCTGTTACCCCTTGTCCTGTCACTACAGTCCCTAATGAAGACTCCCTCCCCAGCATCCCTATAGGTCCCTTTCAGATACTGGGAAGCTGCTAGGAGGTCTCCACGCAGCCTTCTCTTCTCCAGGCTGAACAGCCCCAACTTTCTCATCCTATCTTCATACAGGAGGTGCTCCATTCCCCTAATCACCCTTGTGGCCCTCCTTTGGACTTGTTCCAACAGTTCCATGTCTTTTTGATGTTGAGGACACCAGAACTGCACACAGTACTCCAAGTGAGGTCTCATGAGAGCAGAGTAGAGGGGCAGGATCATCTCCCTCGACCTGCTGGTCATGCTTCTTTTGATGCAGCCCAGGATACAGTTGGCTTTGTGGGCTGCAAGAGCACACTGCTGACTCATGTTCATTTTTCCATTGACCAACACCCCCAAGTCCTTCTGCGCAGGGCTGCTCTGAATCTCTTCTCTGCCCAACCTGTAGCTGTGCCTTGGATTGCTCCAACCCAGGTGTAGTACCTTGCACTTGTCATGGTTGAACTTCATAAGGTTGGTATCAGCCCACCTCACAAGTGTGTCAAGGTCCCTGTCCTTGCTTCCACCTTTTATAAGACTCTTTTTTCCTTTGAAGTTTCCTCAAAATCTCCTTATCCATCCAAGGAGGTCTCCTGGCCCTCCTGCAGCACTTCCTCCTAGCTGGGATGCAACACTCCTGAGCTTGCAGCAGGTGATCCTTGAATACCAATCAACAGCCTTAGGCCCCCCTGCCCTCTAGGGCTATATCCCATGGAACCTTACTGAGCAGGTTCCTGAAGAGGCCAAAGTCTGCTCTCTTGAAGTCCAGGGCAGTGAGCTTGCTGCACGCTCTTCTCACTGTCCTGAGGATCTTGAATTCAACCATCTCATGATCGCTGCAATCAAGGCTGCCCTGGAGAGTCACATTTCCAACCAGCCCTTCCCTGTTGGTAAGCACGAGGTCAAGCATGGCACCTCTCCTTGTCAGCTCCTCTATTCCTTGCAGAAGGAAGTTGTCTTCCCCACAATCGAGGAACTTCCTGGATTGCTTGTGCCAGGCCGTGCTGTCCCTCCAACAGATATCAGAGTGACTGAAGTCCCCCATGAGAACAAGGGCCTGCGAGCATGAGGCTGTTCCTATAGAGCGCTTCATCCACACAGTCCTCTTGGTCAGGCGGTCTGTAACAGATCCCCACAATAATGTCTCCCATCGCTGTTCTGTCTTTAACCGTCACCCACAAACTCTCTATTGACTGCTCACCTGTCCCCAGACAGAGTTCCATCCTATCCAGCCTACCCCTAACATAAATAGCAACTTCCCCTGCCTGCCTACCGGGCCTGTCTTTCCTAAAGAGCCTGTAACCTTCCATTCCAACACACCAGTCATAGGAGCCATCCCACCATGTTTCTGTGATGCCTGTGATATCATATCCCCATAGACATGCATGTATCTCTAATTCCTCTTGTTTGTTCCCCATGCTATGGGCGTTTGTATAGAGGCATCTGAGCCGAGCTCCAGTTGAAGCCAGCTCATTGGCTGGAGCAGCTGGAATATCTCTACATTGCTCTGAATGTTTACTATAGGTGCTGGCAAATGACTGGGTGTGTTGGGATGGAATGATGCCCCCCTCCCCCAACACATCTAGTTTAAAGCATCCTTGACCAGTCTGGCAAGCTTTCTCCCAAATCCTCTCTTCCCTTTCTTTGTCAGACCAGCTCCACCAGCCCACAGCAGTCCTGGCCTACTAAATTGAGCCCCATGGTCAAGGTGCCCAAACCCGTGACTATAGCACCACTGTTCTAACCGTTTATTAGCCTGGCCAATCCTCCTATCTTTTTCAAGGTCCTCCCCTTTATCCTGGAGAACTGACGAAAAGACAATCTGAGCTCCAGAGTCCCTAACCACCTCTCCAGAGCTCTGTAGTCCTTCTTTATGTTCTCCAGGCTACTGCTATCTACATCAGTAGCACCCACATGGATCACTAGAAGTAAATAATAGTCAGTATGACCAAGTAGAGCAAGCAGCTTCTCTGCAACATCCCTGATCCATGCCCCTCATAGGCAACACACCTTCCTTGAGCCTGGGTCAGGCCAACAGATGAGTGCCTCTGTTCATTTCAGAGTAGAGTCCCCTACTACTCTGACCCATTGCTTCTTCCTGGCAGCACCAGTAGTGATCTTCTTTACCAGTGCATCAGCCGGTTGTTCCTGGTGGGAGCGTGGTTCTTCATCAGCCTCCTGCAGGACAGCAAAGAGGTTCTGGGTGGGAACAACAGATTTAGGAGGAAGCCCCTTGCTTTCAATTGTCCTCTTCCTCCTTTTTTTGTTGTTTTTTTCTGTTACTGCTTCCCAGCTTCCTGGGTTAGTGGCCTTCTTTCCTGCATGAGTGGACAGTGGACCTGCCCAGTCTGGTCCTGGAGCAAGCAGTGCTTCTTCCCCTCAGCTTCCCTGACACCTTTCAGCCCAGTAACAGCTTCCTGCAGCTCAGCCCTTGCTGCAGGAGGAGCTCCAGCAGGGAGCGCAGAGTGCAGCCCTGCCCATTGCGCACCCTCCCCTCAGGAGAGCAGTGCAGGCGCTCTCTACACCCCGAGCTCTGCACTGCAGCCTCCCCTCTCATCGGCTCTGTCTGGGTGCCTACGCTGGCCACTGCCGGGGCAGCCAGAGCAGAGCTCCCAGACCAGGCCCTGCTCATACGGTGAGTGCTCACCACCCCGCTCGCCTGCCAGTGAGAACTGCCGCACAGACCGCCTCGAACCTGCCCTGTTCATCTCACTCTGTGGGGCAGGTTTTTACCCAGTCAGGGCTGGTGCTGTTCCTCCTGGTGCCTCCCCCTCTGAGTCAGCTGCTCGCGTCAGCTGAGCTGCCGGCTCCTGGGCAGTCCCTGTCGAGGACTTGAGGCTCCCTCAGTGCTTGTTACTTCTCCGAGTTGAAGCTCCTGAACTCCGTGCCTCCCAGCGATCAGGTGCTGCAGACATCCCCTCTTGAGACAGTCATCAGAGTTGAGAGGAACATTCTCCCTTGGACTGGACAGATTAGTTTGAGCTTGGTTTTTTTTCCTCTTTTTTTAAATTTGTCTTTTGCTTTATGAGGTAAGGTATATTTAGTTGTATTTAGTCTACTCAGTGTCCTGACTCTACCCAGCTCTCAGACTGTGATGGTACATTGCTCTTTTCCTCTCCTCTTGTTCTCACTTGCAACACTAAGGGGCTGGGATTTTACAATCTGTACAAGGTGCCTGGATGAAGCTGCTAATAGGCAGCCAGCCAAGGTGGCCTCATTGTTTCTTCTTATCTTCATGGATGTGTCCATGCTGGAGGTAGGTGTGCTCTGCATCTTGTCCCATATATAGTCTTTGTTCCCATGTTGCAATTACCAACGTACATATTTTCCTCAGATTTCTTTGGAAGCAAACATGTTGGGTAGGCAAAAACCGTGCCTTTTGAAAGCCAATATAAGCAACCTGGGAAGAAGGGCTGTGCAGCAAGACTCAGGTATTTTCTAGGGAAGATTTATATTTAGTCTGCTACCTGTAGTCTGTAAACTACTTGAGTACCTCTTAGGAGAAGGATCCGTAAGAGCCTGACCTTCTGTTTATGTAAGAGTGTGACAAGTAAAATGATGTTCCCAAGTGGTCCAACAGAAAATACTTTCTGCCACTAATTTATGTGCTCACCAAAAGGCCCAATATCATGCCTGTAATTCACAGTACAGGCAGCACCAGAAGACTCTCAGGAGTTCAGGAAACTGTGTCTGAACTTATGCTACAATGCTGGGTGATTCACATTCACTGAACTATAAGTAAATTCTCTGTTGGAAAAGAGTTTTGCACTGTCGTTGCCTTTAGTTAAATGCTCAGTATTTGCCCCTTTAGTACAGACAAAATGAGAACAGTGCTTGTTTTGCGTAACAGAGCACTGATATAATGAGACTCACAAAATCAATCAAAACTTTCCCCATGTTTCCACAATATTGCCAATCAGGGGCAGAAAGAAACAGAAGGAGCATTCTAAGCCCTTGGTGTAAAAGCTTTTGTAAATTGTTTGATATTTCTTTGAAATTATGTCTGAATTTCCTTAAAAGTAGTTTAATGACAGAGGAAAGTATTATGTACTTGCAAATATGGGCTAGAGGGGGAATCTGCCTCTTACGCGACCTCAAAGATTAGCACTCTAGCATTACCAGAGATCATAGGCTAGGAAAAAAGTCAGATAAATGTTTAAAATGGCAAGTCATGTCAGACTAACACCAAGGACTTTAACAAATGAAAATTCCTTGTTAACAAACTGACATTACTGTATTTAAAGGTCAGCTGACAAAAGGTTATGACTGCCAGGCAATCTCTCACAGGCTGTGATCAGTACCTCCCTGGGGAAACACTGACCTTTTCCAGGGGAGGAGCTATCAAGCCTCATAAAAGTCAGTCATTTCCCAAAGAAATATAACAATAATTATGGAAGGAATGCCCATCCAGAGGGACCTTGACATGCTTATGAGGTGGGCTGATGCCAACCTGATGAAGGTCAACCATGACAAGTGCAAGGTCCTATACCTGGGTCAGAGCAATCCCAGGCACAGCTGCAGGTTGGGCAGAGAAGAGATTCAGAGCAGCCCTGTGGAGAAGGACTTGGGGGTGTTGGTCAATGAAAAAATGAACATGAGTCAGCAGTGTGCTCTTGCAGCCCACAAAGCCAACCGTATCCTGGGCTGCCTCAAGAGGAGCGTGACCAGCAGGTCGAAGGAGGTGATCCTGACCCTCTACTCTGCCTCATGAAACCTCACTTGGAGTATTGTGTGCAGTTCTGGTGTCCTCAACATCAAAAGGATACGGAACTGGTGGAACAAGTCCAGAGGAGGGCCACAAGGATGATCAGGGGGCTGGAGCACCTCCCGTATGAAGATAGGATGAGAAAGTTGGGGCTGTTCCGCCTGGAGAAGAGAAGGCTGCGTGGAAACCTCCTAGCAGCCTTCCAGTATCTGAAGGTGGCCTATAGGGATGCTGGGGAGGGAGTCTTCATGAGGGACTGTAGTGATAGGACAAGGGGTAATGGGTTCAAACTTAAACAGAGGAAGTTTAGATTGGATATGAGGAAGAAATTCTTTACTGTAAGGGTGGTGAGGCACTGGAATGGGTTGCCTAGGGAAGCTGTGAATGCTCCGTCGCTGGCGGTGTTCAAGGCCAGGTTGGACAGAGCCTTGGGGTGACATGGTTCAGTGTGAGGTGTCCCTGCCCCTGGCAGGGGGGTTAGAACTAGATGATCTTAAGGTCCTTTCCAACCCTAACTATTCTTTGATTCTATGAACTAGGAGTGGACTTCTAATAGCTTCTAATAGCTGGTTGGTCTAGGGCAGAAGAGGCACTACAGAGTCCTCTGGTTCCCTGCTTCCCTTCTGCACTTTCTCCATGGTGGCTGCATGCCAGTGGGTGCACTGATGGTATGGAAGCAGGTTGCTGGAGCTCAGATGATAAATGCTTTTGCCACAGAAGCTGGGCCCTTTCCAGGTGTCAGTGCCATTTCAGGAGTTTTTGAAGATGGCTTTATGACCATCTGGTTACAATGGATTTTCTTGCAGCTTCCATGACTTCAATAAATTAAACCAGTTCTGCATCAGCTGAGAACTGAGGCCCATTGCCTTGGAATAACATTAAGATGAAATTCCTCTCACAGCCTCCATCTGGGCAGATCTGTTGATAAGAGTGTTAGCTAGATGACTGCAAGCTGCTTGCACCAAACAAATCATAGAATCATAGAATCTTAGAATCATAGGATCATAAAATGGTTTGGATTGGAAGGGACCTTAAAGATCATCCAGTTCCAACCCTTCTGCCATGGACAGGGACACCTTCCAGTAGACCAAAGCCCTGTCCAACCTGGCCTTAAACACTGCCAGGGATGGGGCAGCCACAGCTTCTCTGGGCAGCCTGTGCCGGGCTCTCACCACCCTCATACTGAAGAACTTGTTAGTAATGTCTAACCCAAATCTCCACTCTGTCAGTTTAAAGCCATTTCACCTTGTCCTCTCACTACATGTCCTTGTAAAAAGATCCTCTGCAGGTTTCCTATAGGCCTCCTTTAGACGCTGGAAGGTACTGGAAGGAAGTTCCTTGAATGCCACACTAACCTTGAAACAGCTAAAGGCGAATTTACTGAACACTCACAGAAAACTGCTTGAGATCCATTTGTCATGCTCAAACATTCCTATATCTAGATGCACAGTGATCACAAGTGCAGAGCAACTACATTGGACAAAAGGGCAGTAGAAAGCAGATGTCAAATAGAGGGTTGGTCGCTTACACTGCTCATTATAAATATGCCCTCACTTTAGAAATGCATCTGTGGTGTGCTAGGTATGAGTTAAGTCTCCTGTTTGTCATGGGTGATACTTACACAAATTGTCAATGAAGATCTCATGTAGCAGAGCTCAGTGAATACTGCATTTGAAAACCAAATTCAGCCTACTTCTATTCAAAATAAGACAAGGAAGAATGCTGAAGGATGCTTTAAAATGAAGCTTTCAAAAGTGTCAAGTTATTTTTATTTTCTCAATGCTTCTATAGCAAGGAGGCTGCTGTATAGCATTACAGAGCACACCAGGCTGCACTGTACCATCATTATGGAAAAACTCCCATCATTTTCAGGCTATGTACTCTAGTTCAGCTGTAAATTATTGGATTTGACAATGGAATCACTTGTGGGAAATTCTGTAACCTGAACTATGCAGGAAAGCATAAATGATTATAATAATCTCCTTTTTTTGGCCTTCAAATTAATGAATCTATGTTCATTGCAGACTGTTTTTTCCCTGCCAGGGATGCATCCTTTAAACTCTGCACGGGAAAGCAGCCCTGTGGTGAGATTTTGTCATGCTTTCTACCTACTGAAGTCCAGTTCTTCCTGCAGTTAAATGAAGATTAGGATGTACACCGAGACATAAAATCTTGATCGGAGTTCTCAATGTACAGCTACCAGAAAGTCATCACCTATGCTGCAGAGACTGAGGAAAGATCCTCAGTTTCCTGCACAAGCAACTGATGCGGCTCTGTTCTGTCTGATAAATGATACTGCCTGTGTTTAGGGTGCCTGGCTGAGACTGTTTTGACATTTAGACTTGTGGAACAACCTTGGTGACAAACGCATGGCTGGAGGCCCTTGTATTAGTCTGGACTCACTGAATAACTGAGAGCATTAACAGTCACTGAGAAGGCAGCTGCACTCTGACGTCCTTACCCAAGCCAAACACATCTCTCTGATGGGGGAGGATTGCTGGAAATTATATTCTAGTGCTGTCAGCTGTATGTTGAATCCTATTCCATCCCCAAGTCTGCTGATCATCCTATTACGAACACCATGACATTATCTGAGTGCTGTTTCCTGATACCTCCTCTGCTGAAACCATCTCAGCTCATCCATCACAGCACTCTTCTAGCTGAGATTCCCTTTGCTGATCCAAGCATATTTACACCATCTCTTGCTGCTCTCATGCTATACGAGGAATAGAGGCTGTATCCTACACTTCATCAGTCATTGCCAGTGACTTCTTGCGCAATTCAGGAATCTGGTGCAAATTACTCAAATATCTTCTAGCTATCAGTAAAGCAAACCACCTGAAACTCCTACCAAATTCAAAGGGAGTTAAGATGCCCAGCAGCTACTAAAAATTACAGATATTTTAAAGGCAGGCTTACTTTCTAGTTCTATTTCTCCAATGTCTTTACCCATCTTTTCTGACCAATCCTATTTCCTTAATTCTTGAGCAATTTCCTTCCTCTGTGGCATGCCTACCTCATGAGAGACCTCCTTGTTCCTTAATTTCATGGTTTTGTTGCAAATATTCTACTTTAACATGACTCCTCTATTTGAGTTTGTTACTCCGTTGTGCATGCTTTAGAACATTTTGGAGATTCTGTTTGTGTCAATGAAAATATTTTTCTGAAAATTATGCTGAATAAGGGCCTACTATGCCAAAAAAGAAAAAGATCTACTTATAATAACTGTCACAAGACATTTGCATGTTGCACAGGCCTCAGACATACGTTGGTGTACTTGCAGATTTCAGTCTTATGCTATGTCATGTTAAGTAGCCTGTCATCCCGTCTGCTGCTAAAGAATAGTGTGCTGCCTCTAGGTGAGTCTGCATTTGTTAGCATCACTGATCAAACACAGGAGATATTATATAAACATATCTGCAGCATCATTATTCAGTGTTACTTGCTGCATGACATCAGTTGCATGACTATTCTCAATATCCAACTGGAGTTCTATTCACAATTCCCACCTTCTGGGTGAGAATGGAAGATCAATTTGCTGTCATTCTTCTTCCTTGTGTACTCAGCTGCTTAAAAACAAGTCCACCTAGAGGTGTTACTGCAGAGAGCATAACACTTCTTCCTTTTTACAACATGTCAGTGAATCACAATTCTCCTCCAAACCCTCATGACTTCAGGTGAGGCAGACTGAGGAGAGAACTGCAGACAGAAATAAGTTCATGGGCCTGTGTCACTGAAGTAAATACATTCACCATTGATTTCAGCAGATACAGAAATTCACTTGAGATTCTTTTCACATCATTTAACAGAACTGACCCATGTCTCTCCTTTTATGCATTGTAGCTGTATCAGTGGTGCTTCAAATGTCACAATTTGTTTCAAACAAATAGTATATAAATGTTGCTCAGAAAATCTGTACTCTTCATATATGGTAACTGGGAGCTACTACTACTATTGATGCTTTCACAACCCATGACAAGCCCCAAACGTGTATGTATTTACTTTTAGATAGACAAGGAAAGTAAGTCCGTCATCCATATATTATTTTCAGCAATCTAGGAAGCCTGTATGAAATTGTATGTTTAAAAATTCATAACTTTTGTTGCTATCGTATATCTCAGTAAAAGCTACAGAAAAGCCAAGACTTAAACTTCATTTTTAAGCTTTTTTTCTTGCTGTGGAGACCATTCTACTAAATTAAATCAGCAAGCTGTGCCTACATATTCCAAATGTTTATAGTAAGCTCAACCAGTTTTGCTTAAGGGTCTAAAAACACTTCTCTTTTGGTTGAGAACAAATTAGGGCACAACTTCAGAAAATGGGATTTTTCAACATATAATTCTTAGCACTGAAAAACATGGATGATTCACAAAACAAGAGGCCTTTCATACTAAGCTACAATCACTGCTATTTCTTGCTTTAGAAATGTATGCTCATTTTCTCTAGCTGTTGAAAACATAAAGCTATATGTCTAGAAAGAATTCCCCCTGCCTGAGAAAGGAGATCTTTTTAGTTGAGTTCCTAATTATCTTCATTTGTGCAACCTGAATATTTTGACAAGGACATGTGTTCTTTTTGTTCTGTTCTACTCTTTTCTATTCTACTCTACCCTACCCTACTCTACTATGCTCTATCTGCACCATCATCAGTCATAAATGCCTTAAACTGGAAATGATTAAGTGCTAAAAAAAGAAACAAAAGAAACTTTTTTTTTTCTCCCCCTAAGTGATTTCTCTGCTAGGCCATGCAGCTTGGGTTTGTCTTGAGCAGATGACTTCAGAATAACTGGAAATTGTTCAGTGGCCACAATTTAGGCTTTAAAATATAAATGTTATTGCAGGGCATTTAGGAATTTCATGTTCTCCTATGCTGGAAATCATAAATTAATCACTTTTATTGAGATAAGGATATCAGAATTCAATTTAATTTCTTACTTTAGTGTCTATTTGGACTGTTAGAGCTGAGTGAATCAGTTTGGTGATGAATGGATCCATTTAGATTAGGATCCTGCCCTGATGCAGTTCTCTTCTTATCAGGTTCTTTGAAAAAACAAGATGTATCAGTAACACTTCTTCCTCTTTTTGATTAGCCACTGTAAATCATCACTATTGCGGGGAGTGAGAACTCTTGTCATGCTCAGCAAAAATATTAACTGTTCCTAAATCTGAGACACAAATTGTCTATAATCTGTATAAAGGTGGGGGTCATCCAGATCATATTCTTCTCCCAAATTTGATTAAGTTGACACACAGCTTCCTTTTGAACACGTTAAGTCCTTAAGTACTTGTTACTAGGATGTAGTTGAATGATCTTGCTTATTACAGCGTGCAGTGGTTTCTTGCAAGGTTGTATTGCTTTTAGAATTTAAGCTAGGGCAGGTGCAGGATTGCTTTAGATTACTTGAGGTAAGGAAGACACTGATTTGCATAGCTTCAGGGCTGTTGGAATGCTTTGGGAAGTGAAAGCAATTTTCTTTTATTTGCTCTCAGTTCTACAGTTCCTTCTGCCATTTATTCTCGTTGGGTCAGCCTTTCCTTTTTCTAATGTTCACATCAAGATGTTGCACCAGAATTACACAGATATGTTTCACCCAGACTCTTGAAAGGATAGCATCAAAGTTTTGCAAATTCAGAATTTTGCCTCTTTTGTTAGGAAGCAGTAGTCAAATCTCCACCTGTTTCTTCAGAAGAAGAAAAATGAAATTTTGTTTGCATTTTCTGTCAGTATTTTCCATCTACTCTTGTCCCTTTTTTGCCTCACTCTTCTTCTCGTTTATGACCCTTATCCTCATCCAATATAAACAACCAGCCTCTAGGTACTTTTATCCGTTGCTCCCACTTTTGATACATGTGTACCCATATTTAGTATTTCTGATAGTTACCCAAGTTATGAGGTCACAACCTCACATAGTATGACTATGTTTCTTGGGCACTCATGGCTTAGTGAGTCTCTGCTACCTAAAGGTCTCCCTTATTCCCCCACCAATTACCTGTGAAGTCTGCCTGTTTCTCACATACCTCCTCCTTACCCCTTTTTCAAATCTAGCTATTCCTCATGGTACTGTTACATTCTTCAGCTTCTCACACTGTTATTTGTTCAGCCCAGTATTTTTCTCATGTCTTGTCCAGCCATTTCTCACGCTCTGTTCAGTTAGCTTAACCTCAGGTTATCACCTATTCAGCATTCCAGTCATCTGCCTATGATCCTAGCACTCCCCTGTTCATAGGTCATGCCCCAAGGAGATGCCTCCCTCCATCTCTGTGCCACTGAGTTGGCTTCCCATAGCACCCGCGATGTGGGCTGCACACATCGGGGCAGGAGCTTGACTTGAAAATGTTTGGCCTGTGCAGGGTGTGCTGGGCTGTGGAGAGACTTCTCACCATTGCCAGCACCAACATGACCTTTCAAAGGCAAAAGAGCATGCATATTGCGGGTCACTTCCACCCTGTAACACTCCTGTTAGTGTACCAGTGCATGCTACACCTTTCTGCTCATTTGGCTTCACTTCATGCAACTTCTGGTCCCATGGACTGAACTCTCACTGGTTGTGTATTGCTCACTTCTGTTTGAAAATATTCTTGTTTGTGTATCAGAGTCTCTGGGAGGTGAACCTAGTAAATACCCAGTAAATGAGGTGATGAGATTAACTAGAGAAGTGCACTCCTGATCTGAGCTAATTGCTAATGCAGACACAATAACGTCATCATAACAGTTAAGCTTAAAAACCTATATCTACACCTGGGCTTTTTTGAATTCAGGCAATGAGAACTACATATCGAATTTCACTTGTCTTACTTACCTTACAATAGAAACAGGGCTTTATTATTTTTCCCAAGAGACAGCATGTATGTCCCAGGTCTGGAATCACTTGGTAAAAATGTTCTGAAGTTTGCATGAACTGCCTGGATCCTTCTCTTCACTGTGGAGATGGACCTAATTAGACCAAATTGAGTACCAAAACCAAATGTTAAGACCTAATGAAGGAGAGATGAGGCAGTGCGATTGATTATGCCTATCTACAACAAGAGGCTGATTTCTGCAGCCTCCAACTTGGGTTCGTCTTCCAGATCTTTTGCCAGCAGTGTGCCAATGTGATGCTTTTTGCTGGACTTCATAATAAAAGGGAAAACCAAGTGGCAGTTCTGAGCATAACTTATGACCTAAGAGAACAGAATCCTTGTCTGATGGGAAAAAAAAGAGGGAAGGGTGATGGGAGAACCAGTTTTTATCATCTATGAGGCTGACATTCTTTATCTCATTCTCTACTAATTTACATCACAAATTTATGCACTCTCTATATCGTATACTCTTGAATGTCTTGAATGTTCCTACCATTTGTGAACCATGGCTATCTTGTTCTCTCCCTGTGATATCCCCGTCCTTCTCTGTGCTGACCATGCCCAATTTCAGCAGCATATCCTATCCTTAGTGCTTAGGTTGGAAAGCGTTTGAAAAGATCAGTGGTAGAGAGCAGTAAGCTCTCTCCAGATTGGTATTTCCCCTGAAGCATCACCAGGTGTTATTTTCCGTAAGTCATTTCCTTTTCCCATCAGAATTCGTTTACTAATTCCCACGCAGCCAGACTTTACCAACTGTTTTCCATATTTGAAAACCAGATAAACCCCCCCAACCTACTATATTTAAATTTTCCTATAAAATTAGCTTCTTTCTGAGATATCAAGCAATTGGACAATCTGTTGTTTGGTTAATGCAGATTATGTTTTATCCCATTTTTGATTTATTTATTCCAAAAATTTGTTCTCGAGTCTCGCATAATGTGAAGGTCAGAAACAATTATTTTGTAGCTACTGATATCTCTGTTTCCAGTGGAGTATTGTTTCTATTTTCAGTATTCATAAAAATGCACTTCTGACATTTACATTTTCTCAAAAATATTTTATACTTTATCACAAATTTCACCCCCTTTCTTTTTCTTCTATGTGTTGTTCAGTGGAGATCACCCAATCCCTCTAAAATTCTAAACCTTTTTACTTCCACCTCAGATGAAAAATTTGCCATCCTGCTTTTACTTAGGTTTTCAGTTACTTTTTCAGCATTTCCTTGACATACCTGCTCTTGTTCAATATTATTTTAAAAATTTATGTATTTTTCTTATATGACACCCAGTTGCTTTTTTCCCTGTCTTTATATTTATATGGATAAAATCCATTCTGTATTTTCAAGATTTCCATTAGTATTTCCTTAAAGTCTCACTTTGCCACAGTATCACTTTATTTCTAACACCTTAAATATAGAATCAGAGTAATGAAAGGGACCTTGAGAGATCATTTAGTTCATCCATCTGTGTCGTGGTTTAAGACGTAAATCACGCCACCCGTTCACTCACTTCCCTCGCCTTCTTTCCCCCTACTCTGAGGTGGGGGAATGGGGAGAAGAATTGAAAGAATGTAACTCCCACGGGTTGAGATAAGAACAGTCCAGTAACTAAGGTGTAATAAAACCACTACTGCTACCACCAGTAATAATAATGACAAGGCAAATACAAGGGAAGAGGATACAACTGCTCACCACCCGACGACCGAGCTGTGAACTAAACTCTTCGAGGTTCCTGACCCCAGTTTTACATCCTGGGCATGACATGGTGTGGCATGGAATACCTCTTTGGTCAGTTTGGGTCGGGTATCCTGTTTCTGCTTCCTCCTGGCTTCCCCTTCTCCCTGGCAGAGCATGAGACTCAGAAAGTCCTTGGTCAGGCCAAAACATTCTAAGCTGTAACTATAAACATCGGTGTTATCAGCTCTGTTCCCAGGCCGAAAGTCAAAACCACAGCACTGCACCAGCTACTACGAAGGAGAAAAATGACTGCTGCTGCTGAACCCGTGACAACCGGTCACAAACCAAGACCACTGAGGAATGGTTGTCTAACCTGTTCTTAAAGATCTCCAGCTACAGAGGTTATCTATCTCCTCAAGTCCAGAATTTCACTATCATTTCTATCACTAGACTTTCTGCTGTTTAATTTTAATGTTTCTTGTTTGAATTTAAGCTTGAATTTTTTACCAATAACACAAATAATGGATGGTTTCCTTCCTTTTTACTGCCACCTTTTGCAGTTTTGAGTAATTATTGAGGTGCAGCTCAGCTGTGTCTCCCTCTGGCCGGCTAGTCCAAATTTTTTCCCTGGGTGGACTTGTGTGCATGACTACAGATTTGTCTTATTGCTCTTCCCCAGACTCTGTCCAATTGATCCTCATCATGCTTGAGCCCAAGAATATCCATCAGCAAAGGTTATATTGTGTGTTGCTTCAAATACTTTGGAAACAGTATTCCTGCTTGTAGCTACTAGATGATATTTGTCTTCTTTTCTGCAATGAAAGTGCTGAGTTGATTCCGATTCAATTTGTAATCCTCTCTAAGACATACACCCCTGCACAACTACTCCTTAATTAGCTGTCTTCTTCCTATATTTTCGTATCTGATTACTCCTGTCCAGTATTCAGTATCTTGCTCTTGTTGCTATCTTGCAGGTCAGCCTTATGCTGCTTCAGGTAATCTCCCGAATTATCAAGGCTGGTTAAATTCTAGGTGAATATACTTGCAGTTCCATCTAGGAAGGTGTCATTAGCAAATTATTCAAGTTATTCTTGAAAATACCAACTAGTTTCAATGCACAACAGACTTTTTTAAAACCCCATGCAATAGTATCATAGAATGGTTTGGGTTGGAAAGATCATCTAGTTCCATCCCCTTTGCCACAGGCTGGGATGTCTCACACTAGACCATGTTGCCCAAGGCTCTGTCCTACCTGGCCTTGAACACTGCCAGGGAATGAGTATTTGCCACTTCTTTGGGCAACCCATTCCAGTGCCTCACCACCCGCACAGGAAAGAACTTTCTTATATCTAACCTGAACTTCCCCTGTTCAAGTTTGAACCCACTGCCCCTTGTCCTGTTGTCCCTGATGAAGAGTCTCTGTCTGACATCCTTGTCGGCCCCCTTCAGATATTGGAAGGCTGCTATAACAAACCCTTAATAACCCCGTTATAATAAACCAAATAAACCCTTTTTTTTCCACAATGAACCTTTGATAGCAACTCTGTCAATCATTTGTTTCAATAAAACATTTTTCTATTTTTGTTGGCTCTGCTAGCTGTGGAAACCTTTCCTACAGAATTATGCTCTTGGATGGCCTCAGCACTTTTGACTTTGAGCTGCTCCAGGCTGTGTGATGTGAATTGCTTCTTTCTGACTAGCTTTTTGGGTTTTTTTTTTTCCTTTTGTTTATTTAACTTTGACCTTTATACATGGAACTACAGTTGCTTGTGATTCTACTCTTGCGCTCCACTACAGAATTAGCCAGGAGTCTTTTTTCGTATCATCACAGAAACCATTAATTCAAATAAAGCAAAGACAAGAGTCATACCTGGGAGAACCCCAGAAAAAGGGTAAACACCAGATTAAAGATGAAAGCACACAGTAGTAGCAGCAAAGTGTATAGGCTGTTCATCACCTCACACACTTGTTAATGTAGGTTGATTACTCTTATGTGTGCAAACTGTATTTGCAAAGCCTACTTGCTGTCATCTGCATCCTGTAAAGATTATTTCATGCGTTTTTTTAATGTCGTTAAAGATTTAATGTTTTTTAAAATCAGCACTGATGATTTCTAGAAAACGTAGTGATGAATGGAAAATGTAATATCTTTTATTACCAATTATTTTAAAAACCTTGGTGAACTGTGCATTTGTTTTGAGTATCCTTCCTTTTGCTTTGCCTGATGTTTTTGAAGTGATTGCCTTTCAGCTATAGGCTCAATTGCATAGCAATTTTTTTACAAGGAAATTTACTGTGTCTGTAAAGCACAACACGATAACAGAACTGTCAAGGTCTCAAGTGACCTATTGTTGCTGAAGTCAAGTTTAAACATTGTACCTCTGTCCCTGGACCTTTACATCCCGTTTGAGGGTCTGCATTATGGGTTTTATCCAGCCTTTTTACGAACATTTGTTTCTAAAGCACCATCCTGAATCAAATCCTTTCCTACATTACTGGAAATTTCTGTTTGCAGCCATCTATCCAAATGCAATAAGCTTTATAGCTATGCTTCGGTAAATAACTGCACTCCATAGAAGGTTATTTTGATTCTGAAGTCCAAAGCACCTCTTTTTCCTGTTTGTCCCTTTATTTTTACAGTACAACACAATTTCAATTAATTCAGGTAATGTAAAAATTTGGTATTAACTGACTCTTCTTCTGCATCACTCCAGCTGGATTTGCAGTTTAATCAAGGGGGCAATTATGACCAGCTCTGAATTAATTTGTAATAACTGTCTATAGTATTTTTACACGGTACCTACTAAGACATACTTTTGCACTCAAATTCAGAATAGATTCTACAACATCTCTCTTATGACCCCAAATTATGACCTTTTGATTTAATGATTTCTCTCTGCTCCATCATTAATTCAGTCTTTTCTAGCTCAGATGTATTCACAGGTTGATACTTTCACACTTCATGGTTTCAGACATTCCAGATTTGTCTACTGAATTGTACCATTTCATACATTGTCAGATTATTTTGTTAACATTCCTTTCAAATCACTGTTTGAATAATTTTGTTGATAGTTTTCAAGTTAAAGTGAAAATCAAAATCAGTGCTTCTGGTCTCACTTATTTTTTATGACATCATATATTTTTTACATGTTTATTTGAAATCATTACACTGACAATTAATTTCAAGTGACCTTTTGACTTTTGCTCCATCAGATATTTTTAGTTTTTCCACTTTCTTTCCAGAAAATGCTGAAAAATGTTTAACCTACAAAGGATGGGGGTAATTTATTTTAAGCAAACCACAAATAACTCTTTCTGTAGAAAGATGGAAGTAGCATTTTCCAGAAAAAAACAAACCTAAAACATATTTACTTTTGAATTTTTGTCTTGCTTTATCCATATATTTATTTTACTCTCTCTGACACGTATTTAGGGTACACTCACAGATTCATGATTTTTTTTGTACAGATTATATCACAACGATCATGTAGTCTGATTTCTTCTGTAACACGCGAGGCATAAAATTTCCTGTGGGAATTCTTGCCAGAAGCCCAGTAACGTGTTCTTGAAAGGCACTTCACATATATGTCAACCAGTTGATTTGATCAGTACAACAGATTTTCTTTGGGACTCCGGAGAAAATGTTTAAAGGAAATTTGACTCTAATACACATCTAAGTCTTTGAGAATATCATCCTTCCACCCTCCTAGTGTATGAGATGGCAGACAAAATTTCTTCAGGCTAAGGTGTAGTAAAGAAGCTAGCGTATAGAAGCATATATAAAAGGCATATAAATAAACATATTATTCTCTGGAGGTTGTATATTGTTTTGTCCTTAAAGTTTACTGGGATTTTGAATGCCATTATATAGATTGAAAAGACTGAATTACATAGTATGATTGAAGTGATAAAACACTAGCTCAACGTAGTGAATATACAGCAAATGGTGGTTTAAACCCTGAAGGAAAAACCTTTTGTTTCCTTACAGGTTTTGTTTCCTTACATTACAAAAATCCATCAGATGTTCACAAATTTAATTTGAAATGACAAAATGGAAACATTTACAAATAGCTTTTCTCACACAATCATGAGGTTTCTTCGACTGTTGACTGACATAGGAATTAATACAAAATACATTCTTCTTCCATTTTAAATTTAGAATACTATAAAAAAATCCCCTAAAATTATTAAATAGAATCATGTTATTTTTTTATGCTTATGCAATTTTATTGCTAGCTATTCTGTACTGGGAGGATGAGGTTAGCTTCTCCCTGGGCCATGGAATTGGCATTATTTGTCGGGGTGGGTGGGTTGATAGGTTTCACCATTTGCATACTTGAAACAAGTCCCACCATTGCTTAATATACTAGCCACTATAAAATTATAATAGAAAGTTTTTCAAGTAGTTGAACATATTGTGGCCACTTGGAAATAATCTAGTTCTTTCAATATTTAGACATCAAATAAAGTTTTGTCTTCCAAGTATTATTAAAGAGAATCTAAGTGAGACAAAAATAACAGTCTCACCATTACTAATGATAGCATTTGATAAGGAGACTCATTATTATCCTGAGTAGTAATTAAAGTAATATTAGAACTATCAAAACCAAACTCATAAAGGGATTAGTTTTGTTTGGTATAAGAAAAGAGATATAAAGGGGAAATCATAATAACGGTACTGTGATTTGTCAAAGGTTATAATAGAGGAGAATAAGCTGGTTTTTTGCATGCCTCAAGTAAGTAAAAAAGTGAATTAACTTTTGGCATGGAAGAATTTTAATTAAATTTCAGGAAACACTTTATAATCATTGTGAAAGAGATCTATTTAAGGTCACAGAAGAAAGCATCAAAATCTCTTTACAGGCTCTTAAAACTACATCAAACAAGAACTCTGAATGAGTACCACAAGGTACAGGATTAGATCATCTCTACAAGCCCCGATAATTTCTGTCTAAACCTTCATTGCACGTTTATTCCTTAGAAGAGTCTTCACTTCATCATGAATGCATCAGTTGTGATCTGTGAATACATTCTACACAAATGAATTCCTTAAGAAATTTATCATTTTTCTATGTTGGCTGTTAACAGTTGTATGCATCCAGTATGCTCGAAACTATCAGACCTGAGGGGCTGGCTGTATTGCGTCTACTGTACTTTCCAATTCAACAACTTGAAGGACAAAAGCCTTCAGGCTGTTGCTGACAGCAGATTTCTAATGAGGACCGAGTATTACAGCATGTTACAAAGAACAGTATTTAAGGGCATGGGGAAAAATGAGCTCCCTGTTCACAAACAGTCAGTAAAATCTCCTATTTCCCAGCCTTCCTGCCACCTAGCCTATTTGTACTCTTTTTTGATGCACATAAGAATAACTTACAGTACTTACACACTTGCATATAATACGTATAAGTACCTACATACTGTGGTTTTTCTGCCATCCTTCCTCTCCCACTTTTAAAAATATGAATACCCCCTTCATGTCTCTGATGAAGTTTTGAGCCTAGAAACCCGGAGAATTTTGATTGTTTTTCTCTTCATGAAAACACACATATGTAATTCAAAATTTGTGAGCAAGATTCCCAGCAAAAGGCAAAATAAAACTGTCTTCTGTCTCAGTCATTCTAGCATAGCAAGGAGTTAATTCATATTGATAGAAAAAAGGTCCAAAAATTGATGCATTTTTTTAATTACTGTATGTTAATAAGCTATGATGAGACCATGAAGATCTCAAGTGTTCTTCAAAAATCAATATGATGGGAAGCATTTGCCAGGAGAAGTTTTACAAAAAGATCCAAATGATCTGTAGTATAACCTCATAAAAAGGGTTCATATTTTAGTGTAGCAATGTACTGCAGCATTCCTCACAGAAAATGTCCTCTTCTAAATACCAGAACATTAGACCATTGAATCAAGAACTATTTTATGACTCGTATAAAATTTACTGCATATGCAAGCAATAATGAGAATAGCAGGAGGTTTTGTTGCAATTCATTTTCTGTATCAACGAAGAAATTCATTGATATAGAATTGCATGATATGGAAAACAGCAACACACAGGTTTCTTTTTTTTTCTTCTGAATGAAGGTCTTACACTTAATTCTGGAAATGCATGCAGTAAAAATGTAGATAATTCCAATCTGTAAGAGAAGTGCATGTCTGCATGAGACTCTTAATAAGTTTTGATTCTGAGGCTATATTAATGTATTATTACTTTGTGATTGCAGCAACTAGCATCTCAGTTCTCTTGAGATGTCCATATTATTTTACCCAAAGCACCAAAACTAGCTCTTGCTTTGTGAAGCTTTTCCACATGCAAAGTTGGAGACACAGAGTACTCACTGTCAAAATGCAGGCATCCATCTAAGCGAATATATAACCCTATATAAAAATAAGCCCTTGGGTCTACTGCACAGTGAATGCAAAGTCCCTGCATAGTAAGTATAATTCCCGTTGTATGTTGCAACTTGTAGGAGAGGATTACTGAGGCAGATGTTTTCCAAAACCCCACATTTTGCTACTAACACTCCACACAAGCCCTGGACATCTGTAGATTTCCAGATACCTGGTATTCCTTGATAAAATGTCTGGCCTTATTGCACACCAGCCCCTGGTGACCTTTCTTCAGTGATGTTAGTCCATTTACCAAGAATAAGGGAGACTTGTGGCTAGAAACATGAGATCCTCTAAATCCACTTAGACCTAGGGAAAATCTGATAGGTAACTATCAGTTCTGTAATGTCTGTTATCCCATGGGACTGCACTAATTGCTGTGCTGCAGAGTTATTGTCCTCTGTGCCTTCATGACAGTTGAGTGTTTTGAATTAGTTCCTGAACAGCATTATCGAGAAGGACGGAGAACACTCCCACCACTGACTGCAGCCACTGGTGCCCCACTTCCAAAACAGGGCTCTAGAGGCAAATGCATCCTCCAGGTCTGTTTTAAAGGGAAGAAGCTGGAACTATAATTTTAGAGAAATAAAATCTTTGCAGAACCCCTTGAGCAACTTGGTAATGCTCCACTGAGCCTCCAGTTCTCTTCTCGGCTGGGTCAGAGGTTGGCACGCAGATTCAGGCACTGATGTGACCCTGGACATGCATCAGACCAGAAATTCAGGTGCCTGGTAACCTCCAGGGTAAGACTGACATGTACATGAGGCACTGGAATGGCTTGACCAGGGAAGTTGTGAATGCTCCATCGCTGGTGGTGTTCAAGGCCGGGTTGGACATAGCCTTGGGTGGCATGGTTTAGTGTGAAGTGTCCCTGCCCCTGGCAGGGGGGTTGGAACTAGATGATGTTAAGGTCCTTTCCAACCCTAACTATTCTATGATTCTATGTTGACATAAATCATCCTGCGTGGTCAACACGAACGATTTCCTTCATCAGAGTTTTTGGCTTGGATATTTCCATGCTGCACAGCTTTGAGCAATTTGTCTAGTCCAGGAACTCAAGATCTTGCATGGGGTTTTTTTGCACATGCATTTGTCCCTGAGTGAAAATGAGTATACTGTATTTTCAGAGCAGATGGGATAATCTCCTTTACTGGTTCTGTGATAAGCATGTCCCTCACTAAGGGAGTGAGATTTTTAAAGCAACACTTTTTACTGCTTATTTTATGTGTTTACGAACTGCTGGATCCCAGGACATCCTAATGCCAGTTAGAAAGTTGAGGATCATTTAAAAAATACTGTGCAGTAGGTATATATATATATAATCTTGTTTTCACCTCAATGAAAGGTTCCTCTAATCTCTCCCATTTAACTTGATATAAACTCTTAGCTTTTCATTCATTTCATATTTTGAATGATTCAGTGAATGTTGTCCTCATCTTCTCTTCCTCTGTTTTCATTTGTACAATCGTATTTTCAGCTGTTGTTTATTTAGGTTATTAGAAAGATCCTGTTAGAGATGCAAAACTATCAGCAGCCAGATCGATAGCTGTGCTGTGTGTTGATACCAGTTATTTTTCCTTCCCCAGATAACTTGCGTTCTCATAAACTGGTCTGTGCACCTTATATCTATGTCGCTGGGAAAAGTGTGTCTGAAAGCTGAGTTGCTGAATACTGAACTAATTAGCAGAGCTTCTGCTGTTAAAATCAGATGTTAGCCAAGCTGGTTTGAAAATGCTTTCAACAGACTTCAACTGAACATAGAGCATATAGCTTTAGCAGTTTAGACTTAGATAACTATTCTCAAATGATCATCTCTTTTCTTGGTGGTATATACATCAAGGTCATCTCAACCCACTTTTGCAGTTGCTCCAGGCAGAGGTCTGCATCAAGCTAGTGAATTTTTAGAGCAAAAGATTAACCTATGCCCTTTGTTCATGTCCAGTCACTTGTTATGGAATACACTACTGTAACCTCTTTGGGTGGAGGGGGATATAGCATGTAGCAGATGGCATTTAAATGTTTTGGTCTTTTTCTCCCATATGGAAATTAACATTCTTGCACGATATTCACTAGTGGGCACTTTCTGAAAAGCCTAGTTATATTAACTCCAATGACCTGCCAAATTCGGAGTTTGATTAATTTTGCCAATTGAAAATTCCTGTTGCAGCTCTACCTGGTACGTTTCATTTCCTCCAATAAAATATTGTTTAGAACTGACTCATGCTGTGAAAAAAGTCATATTTCACTCTAAAGTAATTTCTTTAAGGGAAAAGTGAGTCTTTTAGTGGTTTTGGCTGGGAAAGTGCCTTGAAATCATTTTGAAGCTTAAGCATTAGAAGCCCAGGACCAGATCCAAAACCTGAGTTATGAGAGGAGCATTTGAGCTAGATAGTGTTAAAGCTGGCAGAATGTTACTGTCTCCAGCTGTGAGACACAGTAAGTGTGAGTGCTCCCAGTTGAAAACAGCAGAAGTGTTGAACCTGAGCAATCATTGGACTTCATCACTTACTTACATGGATATATTTTCCCGTAAAAACAAACCATTCCAGTAGAACCAATGAAACCTAGTTTTCTATGGCACTGTTGTGGTTTAAGCACAGCTAGTAACTCAAAACCATGCAGCCGCTTGCTCACTTCCCCTTCTTTTTTCTCCCCCCAGCTCCCAGAGGGATGGGGAGGAGAATCAAAAGAATGTAACTCCCACGGGATGAGATAAGAACAGTCCAGTAACTAAGGTATAACACAAACCACTGCTGCTAACACCAATAATAATAATGATAAGGGAAATAACAAGGGAAGAGAATACAACCGCTCACCATCCGCTAACCAATACCCAGCCGGACCCGAGCAGTGATCTAACCCTTCGGGATAACTGCCCCCAGTTTTTATACTGGGCATGACGTGCTGTGGTATGGAATACCTCTTTGGTTAGTTTGGGTCAGATGTCCTGTCTCTGCTTACTCCTGGCTTCCCCTCCTCCCTGACAGAGCATGAGACTCAGAAAGTCCTTGGTCAGACTAAACTGAGCAGCAACTAAAAACATCGGTGCTATCAGCGCTGTTCCCAGGCTGAAAGCCAAAAACACAGCTCTGCACCAGCTACCAAGAATGAGAAAAAATGACTGCTGCTGCTGAACCCAGGACAGTAGTCTATATATTGCATCTGCTAAAAGTCTCTAGATCCTTCCTGCCCCAAGTCCTCTGCTTTCTGCAGGCCTTCCCAATAGCCCAAATTTCCTCAGTCATTACTCATGGCCTTCCTGAGAAGCACTTGAAATAAGGGTATAGCATCATCATTTGCATCTGCTGTACTAGAATAGGAAAATAGGGTTTTGTGTTTCTTAAAATTCATGAGGTAGAGCTGGCTTCCAGGCTAATAGTAAGAGTTGTAAAATGCAAACAATTAAATTTAAAATTAAAATTAGCATGACTAAAGGATTTCATTTGCAGAACAGGATTTTAGTTGTAATTTGGTATCTGACTCAGGGCAAAGACGACAGGTTACAGACTTGGGAATAATAAAAGCTGCCTCTGGAATTAATTTTCTTTTACATCTTTTTTCAACACGTTAGACACATACATTATTTATCATTGCATGGATCTCATCTTAACAAACTCCAGTGCCTTGACCCATTCACATTCTCTACTCTGAGTAGACTGCAGCAGGAGGCAATTATTCAAGGAACATCTCTGGTGGGGTTTCACATCTGTTGCAATCTGCTGAAACAACTGAGTTAACGTAAACATTAACAATGAATAAAACTAAGGGATCTCTGCATTTTACCAGTTCTTGCCAGCAGATGCCCCAGAGAACTGAGAAAAGGCAAGCACTGAGACCATAGCCTACCTCTTTCCCCAAGATTGCTTTGGTATCTGCACACAAATACAACTGGCTCTAGTCTGGAATGAGAGGTAAGATTTCTGAGATTCCCTTGCGAAGAAATGCATCCTACTTCCAGAACTTGCCTTTGCCAGGGCAAAACTGGATTCTGCTTAAACTCAGTTTACACCACTTGACCACTGCCTAGTGGGAGCAGAACTATTGAAGGTGCTGACATAAAGAGTTCTGAATGGTCAAAAAAGAATACCACTGCCACAGTGTGCACAAATGTCTCTTGGTTGTCTTCACTAATGCTGGTAGATGGTTGTGATTTTGGGACCCTTTCCCAGTCAAGCATCAAAGATGAAAAGTAGAATTGACTTCTATGATTGGAACATAACAGTTCAGTATTCAATTTCAGCTTACTTTTGGTTAGGAAAAAATACAAGAAGGAGAAAGATTAATAGCGCAGTCATATTATAAACCCCAAATCTCATTCCTAGCAAATACAAATTTCTGAAAGGAATACAGAAAGAACGTATACTTTTTTATTAAAAGATACAAGATGTGGGTGATGAAAACGGGTTTTCTCTTCACACTGTTCCATCAGTTTTGCTTTGGAGTAACACCATGGACTGAGTGGGATCAAGCTGACAGACAGAGTTGAGAATCAGGCTTTCTGTTAATGAGCTCTCATGGGCTTGCCTGGTGAGAGAGCAGATTTTGGAACAAGAACAGGAGGTATTTGAATACATGCTATATTCCCTCCATTCTGCTGTTCCTCTTGGAGCTGGGTTCTGATGTACACAAGGTGGGAGCTAACAGAACTTTGTAAAGAGGCTTCAGAACATGACTACCAAGAAAGTCAAGTAACTTATCTGGCTATAAACTAATCATAGGATCTAATCATCGCATAGTTCATCTGCTGAACGATTGTTATCCCGATTCCTGACAGACCTCAAAGAATAAGACATGTTATGAAAAATTTAGTATGAGAATGAAGTTTTATTTTATTTTAAAAAGTGAATTTGCTGAATTCCTGCCTGAATCCAAGATGACATTTTTATCATCTTTCCCAGATTTTAAGGGTGGGAATTTGTCTTGTTTCTAAAAAAATAATCTCATTGCATAAAATGCTAAGGAATCACAGTATAAACAGAAATCTATTACACACCGGAGGAATAGATAGAGTTTGATATCTTGATGATAAGTTTGGTGGAGAGGAATATCCACTCTTCCTTTCTCCCTGCTATCTTCTGGATCAATCCTCATGGTGTGAGGAAGGAAAAAAAAACAGTGGAACAGAAGAAGGTCTATGAGAAGAACAGAAAAAAGTCTATGAGGAGAACAAGGAATGTCTATCAGAAGATCATAGAATCATAGAATGGTCTGGGTTGGAAAGGACCTCAAGATCATCTAGTTCCAACCCCCCTGCGATGGGCAGGGACACCTCCCACTAAACCATGTCACCCGAGACTCCATCCAGTCTGGCCTTGGAACAGAACTGAAGAGAATGCAATAGAATGGAATGGAATCAAATGGGATGGAATGGCATGGGATACATTCCCCCCCCTCAGGAAGCTGTAGAGGGCAATGATGTGCATCGTCTCCCTGGCACTGGCCTTCTTGGTGTAGATCAGGCTGCCCACACAGTTCTTTTCTCTGTTTCCATCATTGTTAATGCATGAGGAATAGGAGCCTGATGCCATCTCCCTCACGCTTTATCAAGACCCAGCCCTGCTCCTTTTAAAGCCAGTGACAAAAGGCACATATCTCGTTTGCTCTCAAAGACACTTTGTATGCTTCTGTACATACATTTAGGTACACATATATTTTGCATTCACCAGCTCTGTGTTTTGTCTCAATAAAGTCTCTAAGAGTCCCCCATACAGCAGTGAATGCGTGGACAATATTTTGACACGTATCTTCAATTAAAAATAAGTAATTTTCTCAATTTGGGGGGGGGGGGGGTGTGTGAATAAATTGCATCAATAATTTCCATATAACAAGAATTTTGCTGAGATTAAACACATAATGTTTGTAAGAATAGAAGCTTCCTTTGGCAGTCTGTGTGTAAAAAATCTTCTTTACTAGAGTGTCATAAAACTGTCCCAAATGGGAAATTACTAGACACTGGCTTGAAAAAAATCATGTTAATTGCCTTGAAAAAGTTCCCATTTAATAGCTTAAATCTGGCTATTATAGACCCTTTTGATGTTTAGCTCTGTAAAATACCCTAAAGGAACTTCTCTATTTACTATTTCAAGTAAGTATTTTACTTTTTTCAAGTAAGGAAAAAAATGCAATGTTGGAAAGTGTTAGTCACCACAAAATTCATTATCAGTTCTGAAGATTTGGTCTGCTGGATGTGATTCAAAATTTTAATGTCAATAAGCATTTTCCCACTGATTTCACCAGCTTCTGGATCCGAACATTTGTAGACCCCAAGCACGTTTTTTTTTGTTGCTTGTCATGAAAGCAGTTTTCTAGCTCTTTATTTTTCCACAAATGCCTCTGCTCAGTGCTGAATCCTTAAGGAGAAACAGATGATGAAGTAAATACAACCCTGGAAAATATTGTATTTAGGTTCTGATGGTCTGTGGAGTAGCATCATGCAGTCTAAGGTCCAGAATTATACTAGATTAACCCAAGCTATAGAGTTAAATGTGGAACACTTACACCCATATGTAAGTACCCAAGTCCAATAATAGTTTTATTTCTTTAAGTATAAATTGACTCAGAATATTTAAACTAGGTTCAAGTAATCCAAAGCAATAATGTTCACATAAAAACACCTTGTTTAATTAAACAGATCAGATTTTGTTAACTATATTAGTTAAACAAAAGTAATAGGAAGGAGGGAGAAAGGCTCCTGAAGTCCTGTTCAGGCAATAGAAATACTGTTATGGATGGGAGACCTCAAAGGGACACCAGCAGTGCTTCCACTTCCAGAAATCATGAAATGATCGATGCGATTTTTTGCATTCCAGAAAATTTAAAGGTATTTTGAAAGTAATATGCATACCCCTTCTAATCCAAGTCTGGCTTTTAAACCAGCGTAACTTGCCACTGGCAAGCTGTGTTCTGTTGGAAAGGGGTGTGAACATTTGTTGCCCCAAACATATTCATGCATCCCCTGACAAGCAGATGTAAATATTGACACAAAAGCATGAAACACATTCAAATGCTGTATTGTCAAGCACAATGATACTAATTCCCAAACTTAAAAGCTGCTCCTTTTCCTACCTACTATTAGACTCAATAGGGTCACAAAGACAAGATTTGTGCCCATTATATTACCTAAATTATCGGAAACAAAAATAACAAAGATGATCTTGTCCCCCAACACTGCTCATTGGCTGATTGGTTTTTACTTGCTCATCCTTTTTATTTATCAGGGAATGGAGTATTTCTGTTACATCTGGTGATCTATCTAAATATAAAAATGTCATGTTTCTTTCAAGATACCTCTGAATTGTGAAATGTGGGAAGGTGGAAAAATATTCCAGGAAAATCATTATGTACTTATCCTTCTCCTGTATCCCCAGAGCATCTGTATTGGCTAATATCAGCCACAGGATTCTAGACTGTGTGGACTTTTGTACTTATATTATAGCACATATATATGTCCTTATATAGAGCATATCTACTTACCATTATGTTTTTATTGAGGTGTTTCTGTAAGCTTTTATGTTGCTTTTTCCTTACCCAAAGCATATAGAAAAACAAACAACAGGCATTTTGAAGTTGTTTTGTGCTGTAAAAATATAATTCATGCAAATAGTTAATGGATTGGAGCATCTGGTTTTCTGTGAGCATTTGTATACTCAAACTAGATTGTCTTCAGATGGAAGTCCAAGTAAAGCTTCCAGTCAGTCAGGTCAACTGTATTTATGAATATTTCATTTTTACAATGTGTAAGAATCTTCTTCATTAGAAATCACACATAGGCACAAAATAGAAAAAAGTGTGATTTACAGTATTATGAGTAGTTTTTTGAACTGTTTGACCAAATAGTGATTGAATAATTTGGAAATTTAACTTTATGAACTTTTTCCAATGCAGCTTTCAAGCAAAGTACTATGACCAAGACTTCTCAGTGGTTTTCATGGAAAAGATTAAAGTATCATATAGGAGAAAATTATATTCATTGTGATTTCTTTCACTTATTGTCATTTCATCTGAAATATCCGAGCTCCAGGGGACTTGGAAGTTTTATATTGTGCAAAAGTTTTCTAATAGATTCTTTGGGCCATATACTCTCCCTTTGTTGACAATCTCAGATTCATAAATTCTGAGCTTGATCGTATTCTGAACTTGATCAAATGAATAGCCTTGCTGTGTCATACCACGGTAACTGAAAGCAGGACTTAGACAAACAAGTGTAATTTCTGAATCCACATCAATGAGTTAACATCAGGATATTTTCATTCAGTCTTTCATTCCAAGAATAAGGTATTGATACAAAGAGAGAAAGAGACGGGTTTTATTTGGTTTGTTTTTATGGTTTTTTGAGTTTGTTGTTTGGTTTTTTTTTAATAAAAATAATATCAGGCATCTACTATGTCTTAGCAGAGTTGAATAAAATAGAACAAACACACCAGAAACAAGAAAAAAGAATATGTTAATAACAAATATGCACAAACTGAGAACAAACCACACCTGTCCATACTGCATGAATGTATGCGATATCTTCACATACAGTTGAATATGGTAACCAAAAAATACCCAACGTAAATCCATTTCTATGCTTCTGTCAACATGATAGTGCTGTAGTAAACTAATATGCTAATTTGAATTCTAGCTAGAGACTTCCACTTAGTGCCTGGAGGAGTACATGGTTTACTGAAATGACTGATGTACATACCAGTGACAGTAAAAGACTCCCTGGACTTTATTAAACTCCCATCTCATGAAAGTCAAGAATTAAGCTAACTGTCATCATCACTCTCCAACAGAGAATCAAAATACCCTTGGTGACTGTCTTGAAACCACAGACACCTTGAAAATTAAGTATTTTATTGATTGTTGCAAGAGCTCTCCAGGTGGGGAACTTCAAACAGCCCTAGAGGTACTACTGGGCAACTCCTGCTGTGTCGAGTTCAATTTATTCACTTAGATCTATTGATTAATGTTGTGGGTGGAGTGTCACAGAGATTCTTGCTGCAGGATCAGTCAAATTTATGTGGATAAAACGTGCAAATAGTCAATAGAAAATGTTCCAACAGATGCAGAAATGGTCACGTAGAACAGATCTTTGGTAAGGTATTTCAGAGATGTTTTGTATATAGTTAAGACAATCAATAGCGATTTATTACACATGTGCTGAAGTGGTCACGTACCACCACAGGCCAGCTAGATTACATGAATTGAGCAGAACAGCATATCAGGAAGTCTCATTCTATCCAGCTGAAGATGCTGCTGTGAGAACCCTTGCAATGGAAACTCCTTTTGCCACCAGACAGACACAATATCCTATGCCCTGTGCATGACCTGTGCCACAATCCAAATAAATTAGTTTTTACATAAAGAATTCTGCCTCTGAGTGTCTGTGCAAATGTGATGTAACTTGATGACAAGAAACAACATGGATTTTTTTGTAGCAAGTGGACTGAGAATCACAGGAACTGTCCACAGTTAGGTCAGGCTTCCTAAAGAGGTTGCAGTCTCCTTCCATGAAGGTTTTTAAAATGCAGCTGTATAAAGCCCTGAGCAGCCTGATCTGACTTCAGAGCTGGTGCTACTTTGAGCAGGAGGTTGGACTAAATACCTCCTGGTGTCTTCCCATGTGGATTTTCATATGGTCCTGTGATAAGAATATGACAGAAACACAAGATGAAGTTTACATCTGTATCAGAGGTGAAAGTCCCCCACACACAGAAGAAAAAGGATACTCCTCAGAATTAAGGTGCTTTGAATGCTGCTGCTCAAGGACAGTATGCAGAAAGTAAAGAGCGGTGGGCAATGACTGAACCCTTTGGGACTTCTATTGACACCTGGATGACAAACAAAAGGCCAAATCTTCAAAACTGAATGAATGCAACAGTTCTAAAATACAAGAAGACAAGAGAGTCCTCAGCAAGGAGTGGTGGAGATGGAATACTTGTTTTTAAGAAGCAAATATCAGACAATTTTATATGAGCTTGTTTATTAGGAAGCCACAGGTGGATGTCTTTGAAAATGGTTTCTGAGAGCAGAAGGAAACTGCCTGTGAATAATGCATATGAGGTATTTAGAAATGAAAAGGAGAAAAGGAAGTGAGGGCTTGGAGAGGCAAGAATGTGGGAGAAGCTCAGGATCCTTGGAAAGGAGGATTCTGTGTGCATGGAAAAGAGTAAGAGAGGAATAAAGGGATGAAATGGGGGGAGGAAAGAAGGAAAACTTGAAACATTTTACTATGCCTTTCACAGAATATCTAGGCATCTAGTCAAGGTTACTTCTCAGGAATGAGTCTAATATCTTTGTAGAACATCATAAAAGTCCTTTGACTTCATACAGACTTTTCATTTGCATTAAAAAAGCTGATTATATTTAGGTATTGACTTAAAATACAAAAGAGTTCCTAACAGTGCCTGGGATAAATTTCAAGTCTGTTTTATAGCCTTAGCTGTACTAAAGCCAAAAGGGGATATTAGAAAAGAGCTAATTATAATTATTACTGTGAGAGACAATGATAATATCAAAGGCATTTCAATGTTCATCCATTTCAGAGGACCTCATAAAGTTCAGGAAAAAAAATGTCTTAGTTTGTATGGGAAACCTTTTCAAAAGTACCAAAGAGGTTTTGGAGACTGAGTGACTTAGGTCCCTTCTATACCCAAAAAAAGAACTGTCTGAAAGAACACATTAATGATCCTTATAGAGCATGGATTAGTGCATTAGGAACTTGGAAATAAACATTTTGTATTATTTTTAAAGAGTATTAATATTTGCTCTAGCCATCTTCTGTGAACAGTATTTTAGATAGAAACAGAATTGATTTGTGATGGATTATTGTTATTAATTCTTGTAAGAAATACTACTGTGCCACCTTCAAAAAACAGAGGCTGTGATACTATTCAGTGGTCTGCATGTAGGAAATGCATCAGACCTATGATTCAGAAGGTCTAGGGTACCAGGTTATTCCCTCAGCAGTGTGACCCAAGACACACTGACTTTCAAAGTCATTTCCTGTGCTCTCCTTTTTCCTTCCATGCTTTTCCAGAGGCATCTTCAAATTCTACACCTTCTACATTCTTTGGTGAAGGAAGGAGAAGACAAAGAGGAATAGTGGTGGCAGATTCACTGGGAGCATGCAAAGAAGCTTGGTCCTTCTGCCAAATGCTCTGCTCTGTTCTCAGCCAAACATTTCCCTCTTGATAAATTTAATCTTCCCCGAGGAAAGGGAAGGAAAGAGGCTGGGGACCCCGTGTTTTTCAGAACGTGGTGAACTGGAGAATTATTATCTTGTAGCACACTTCCATGACTCACCAGGACATGCATTCCACTTGGGTATGTCTATGCTAACATGGCAAATATTTTCTGCTTAGGACCACCTGTGCAACAAATGTATAGAGATCGCTGTGTGTTTCAGGCAAGTGTAAAAGCTTTCAATAAAGAGTGTAAAAGCTTTCAATAGTCCTTTTTTGTTTGTTTGTTGTTTTTTTTTTCCAGAGGAGAAGCTTGTAACAGCATCACTGCCTAGAATTGCACTGGTCTGGCCTGGGCAGGTGGAAAAAAGAGTAAGAGGAATCTAAAAACCAACAATGATTTATCCTGTGTCTTCAATGTGAAATGCTTGAATGCAATGGATAGAGGAGCAACTTTAAATCATCAGAATCTGAAGCCAGGCGAACAGCTAACAGACAGTGACCCCTGAGTCAAATTTTATTTGCATTGCTTTTTTAGCAGTGAATTATTTTCAGCTTCTGTTAATTTTGTTCTGATTTACAGAATGATAATTTTAACAAGTGGGCATTAGCCATTTCATCTCCATTCTGAATTCTAAACTCATTTCAGGGCTCCAGTCAAATACATCTGTGAATTTTATGGAGCAGAAGTCACAAGTTCTCCAAGTATTTGTTTCTCTGGATAGAGCATTTTAACCTGTTCTTCACAAGCTATTTTCCACCTCAGAAGGGCGCTGATCAAAGGAGTGGAATTGACACCAAAGCAAGCATTACTCTGACTGGTTCCGTTAAGCAGTTTACATATATTACCTGTCTAGAAGTTGTAGGGGTTTTTTAAACACTGAAGGTTGAAAACTATCCCTCTGTAAAATGCATTTACTACGTATGAAAATCCTCTGATGCTCCTTAACACAAAGAAGAAACATTTTTCTGTAGCAACCACATAGTGAGATAAGAGAGTATGTAGGATATAGGGTAGCTTCAGAACATATTACGGCAGCTCTGACAGAAGACATACTGAGTCTGATGGTTCTGTCAGTTTAATTTTGGACACCTTTTAATTAAGATGATGATTTTGACTAACTTTCTGGAGACATTACCAGGCAAGTAAAGACGGTGAAACTGTGTATTAAGTTATCATGAAAGACCATCAACAGTTTTACTGGCAGTGTGTGTTTCTGTAATCCAAGCCTGCTGGAATACCAACTGAAACATTCACCATTCTGCTTTTCATTTGAATTTCCAAGTGAGTTACATCCAAAGTAGACATGTGGGATTTTAGAAAGTTCACATGCAAAATGTTATTCAAAAGCACTTTAATGGATTGGCTGGCATATATGGCTGCGTGTATATGCACACATGCTTGTACATGTGACTGTGTGTGCATACCATTGCTGTCTGCTGGGTGGCATTAAAACTTCCCACATTTATATCAAAGATCAAGAAAATAATCACTTTCTTTTAGCATGAAAAGAAAGTAATTGAAGTTTTAAATTCTCTTAGTATGAAGCATTTATCCAACATATGTAAGTGGCTCCTGTGCCAGCAGACGTAAAGACTGGGTAAGATGTTTGAGCCAGAAAAGTTCTCCTATGACTTATTGAGGAAATTTGGTCACATCTGTTGAACAAGATCTTATTTATGAGTTTCAAGTAGGTGAACCAAATCCAGTTTCCGTGTGCAAATTTTGTTGCAAACCAAACTCTGCAAGACTAGTGCAATCTTGCATAAAATATCTTCCTTTTCTAGTCCTGAAATAAACTGTTCCTTTCCACAAATACAGTGGCATTACTTGCTTGGTGAACAAGATACTCAGCTTCTCTAAATCTGCATGTCTCTGTGGGGTTTAACAAGATGTGACCATGTATAAAAGCTGAGAATCTGTTCTGTGAACTGCAGTTTGGCAGAAATCTGTATTTATATCTTATCTTCCTAGCACAGCCTGAATGAGGGAAAATTAAAAAACTCATGAAATGAGTCTTACGCTTCACAGTGACTCGATTGGTTGAAAATGCTGTGTAAGTTTTATAGGTTTTTACAGTTTCGTAGATCATTTAAGACATATCAGTTCAGCTGGATGGAGTTGCCACTCAGCCCCCAGCATGAAGCGCAAGTTACTTCCCAAACTCTGTCTTCCTTTCAATTACTTTTATTTTTAACTAAATCAAAAAGGCCCTAAGAAGCGGCTTCAGTCTCAGCCCTCCTTGTCTTGAGAAGTGATGACATTATCTCTGCAATGCCAAGAGGGAATCAAAAGAGTTTCTCTGTTTCCCTCTGTTGGGCTGATCCTGGTTAAAAGCATACTTTTGATATACCATTTGAGGGGAAGAACATGCTTCTTTTTATGTATATCTTTCAGTTCTGTGATAAATGACACTAAAGATTTTATTGTTTACCAGTTAGTGACCTGATGTGTGTTTAAGTCCTTTAAGCTTATGACCAATATTTTTTATTTAGACACATTTTCCCTTGTCCCTTTGTATCACCTGCGTTTAATAGACTGCTATCATTATGTTTAAATGGGTGTCAGATGTGTTCCTCTCTACAGGAAAAGTGCTTTTAATCTTCATTTCACATGGCAACCTTTAGCTTTTTCTTATCCATCCTTCAAAGGCAAAGGCAACAATACTGAATGGCTAAAAGGCTCATGTCTTTTTTAAGGGCACTGATCATCTCAGTATGCTGTTAGGATGTTTTTTCATGCTCATATCATCCCTTCAAATTGAAGATTTGACAAATTGACAAGATAAGAATTTATAAGAACTGTGGTATTTCAACAGGCCCTTCATTTCTTATATTTTATAATCCCTGTGGAGTTTCAGAAATGGTTGGGCTGTGATGAAGCTTGTTTAGGCAGAAACTGACTACCCAAATGTTCTTAGTTCTGTTCTAATATCCACAAAGTAAAACTGCACATCCTTTCATCCATATAAAATGAAAAAGTTTTGACTGACAGATGTTTGGTATTCTCCTGATCTAGAGAGCTCCACAAATATCACAGAATTGAAAGGGTTCTGACCTTTGTGTCCACTTCACAAGCTCTCATAAGCTCTTTCTAAGCGAGGAGGTCCAGATGTGTCCAGAAGTCCAGTAAGCATTAAAGGATGTGACCCATAAGAAACAGTGTTCCCTTTTAGTGTTAGGGTGCTTTTTACATTCAGGCCAAGCAATGGATTAAATATAAGATTCTTACAGGCTTAATCTTTCATGTGAGTACAGTCACATATTACAGAGTTGTCAATTTTATTTATGTTTATGTAACCAAAGGATGATCTTGCTGATGTACAAGGAAAACAGATTTGAGCACATGAGAACACTGGGGATATGTGGCTGCGAGACTTAAGAGGTACCATTTGACATTCTGCTTCCTTGAAATATCTGTCTTTGGGAGACTCTTCAATCAATATGTGCCTCGGGACCTTAAAGTAGCAATCAGTAGATTTCATGAGGAATATGTAATTAACAGGTTTTTCCTCACATGTAATTTATCCTTCTTATCAGGGCTTAAAACCTGAAGGGAAGAAATGTAACTTCAGGGTTTACTTTATTACCAAACGAAATTTTGCTGTTTAACACTAATGATTTAGGATCTATCGAAAATTACACTCTTTTTATTTTTTTCCTAAAACCAGAGAAGGTAAATGACTGAAATATATATAAAAACCTAAGTTAGACATCTGTGTGTCTGCATATAAATTTTCTCCTAAACCAGCAGAACAAAATTAAATATAATACATTGAGCACTTCTTTAAAGATATATGCCATTAGATTACAGTGCAATACAAATGTTCATCAAGAAGATTATTCATCCAATTTTGAACACAGAAATTAAAATGAAAATTAAATGAACTTGAAATGACAATGATTAAAGCATTTTTTCTACCCCACTTAATTTATCCTGGGTGATCCTATGATTCTTAAGACAAGACTGCTATTTCAGGAGGGAAAGTTGCCTCTTCAAGTCGTAGAATCATAGAATTATAGAATCAACGAGGTTGGAAAAGACCTTTAAGAAAACCGAGTCCAACCTTTACCTCAGCACTGCCAAGTCCACCACTAAACCATGTTACTAAGGTCCTCATCTATGAGTTTTCTACACACTTCCAGGGATAGTGATTCCACCACTTCCCTGGGAAGCCTGCTCTGTACTATTAAGTTGTATGAAAACCATAATTCTGATCTGAGGGTGAAGTGGGAGTTTCTTCAGTGGCAAGATCTGTGCAGGGTAAACAGGACCCAAAGGCCTTTATACCTTAAAGTACTGGATGCACTGTTGCAAGGGATGTATAATGAATTGAGTCTCAATGTAGTCTCTTCTCATAGTGACTTCATGTTCTAATAGCACATTTGCTCTGCAGTTCAAATGTGTCAGCAGGTCATACAGACCTAGAGGAGTTACCTTTGATCAGCTTTGGTGTTAATGGTAGTATATCTCCAGTAGCACAAGCTGGTCAGTAATGACCTGCAGTCCAGGACCTGACAGGTGCCCTGACCCCTGTTCCATAGTTGTGTTATTGACCTAAACTTACTATATGAAACACAGCATAAGTGTTGTTCAATAATGACAAAACAAAGGAAAGGATTTGATCCATATCTCATAAATGGTAGATTAATGTATTGTTTATGGTTTCTTTTCTTAAAAGAAAAAAGGAAAAGAAAAACACATGCCAACCTCATCACATACCAAGATTCAGACAACTGAATTGCTCCCCAGAGAGCAATGCTTCCTTTTAAATTTTAATTTTTAAATAAAGAGATTAACCTTTTGGCATGTTAAGAGGTTTTTTGGTTGTTTTTTTTTTTTTTTTCCCCCCATTAAATTTTGCCTAATATTTGAAACTGAACTTAGGGAGAGTGGCTGAATCTGAAATTATTTTACTTCTCTGGGAGGAATGAATCCAAACAGCATCATTGCAATGCTTGTTCCTCGAGAGTAGTTGAGGATCCTTGGGTATCACTTTCTATCACAAAGGGAGGGACAACTATCAGCTGAAGAGAAAAAGTAAAAAGGTCTTGATACACATGATTCTGTACATTTCAGGCTAATGTTCAGAAATAGGAAGATGGTGGCAAATTCCATGTCAACACAACAGTGTAACAAGAACTGCAGGCACATCTTTGGGGAAACTTCAGATGTCCCTTTTGAGATGCAGTACATTGTTTTATGATTGAATTACAAATATGTATGGCCGTGTTGCCTTGAGCTTTTGTTTTATCAATTACTTGAGTGGAAATTGCTGTATTCTAAGACTATTTTACATCCACTTTGTATGTCTTGCAAATCACTACAAAGTCTGGGGTAATGCAGCATCAGACCCAGGGATTTGGTATTCTTTTCTGCCTGCACCACTTTTGTGACAATTATTTGGATGAATTAAAACAGAGCTTTCCTAAAAAGAATGAAATGCTTGATGTGGCTGCCTGACTAGGTCGTGCATAGAGTAATAATTTGCATGAAGCTAGAAGAAGTACATGCCTTTCTAGGGCCAAAAACAAGCTTTGAGAATGCCAGAAATGGTACAAGCAAAATAATTATAACTTGACTCAAACTGGCTTGCTTCTTTTAACCTTCCCAGATAATTTATTAAACTCTGGGCATTGCAAACAGAGGTCCGAAGAGCTTTTTTTTTCCATTTTGCTGCACTGTATTGCATGAGCAATCAGGGGATGTAGCAGATGATTCAGATGTTTACAGATCACAAACCTGTAGCATTTGACTATCTTATATTATCAGCACACATGATGCAGATACAAACCTGTACACAGCCATGGAAGCACAGAGGCATACTGCCTGAATAAGAAGACATGGTGGATTGCAGGGCTGTCTTTTAAAAAACGAGTTATTCCTTTTTCAACATAAAAGAATATCCACCTTACAAAGCCTGTTAATATAAAGTTAGTTACTTCTGATCGTGAAGGTGCATTATTATCTTTAACATGAAAAAGTAAATAGAAACCAAATTTGTAACAGTAAATGGCATTGAAAATACTTCATCTGACCCTGTCATGATATTCCAGCAAATACTATATGTGGGTGATAAAAAAACATTGTTCTATTTTCCGCTAGAATATGATAATGAATTAGTTGCTAGGGTGGTATTTTGATGACTGTGGACCTATGGCTAACTCTGCCTGTGACTTACTCAATGAGGTTTGCTCATTTTTAAAATTTTATTTACTTATGTATCCCTGCATTAAAAAATTGAATTATATGGTATGTCTATAAAAAAACATGTCATAGTTATAGCTGATAATGTTGTGGGCATATCCTACATAGATTGTCTTGCCCAATTTAGCTTATACATCAACCTGGTGATGATGAATGTTGGCTAAATCTGCAATGATGTCTCTGAACTGGCATGGAAGATGAGGTTTACTGGGACATTTCTGTGCTAGTGAAAGCATGTGCGTCTTGGACAATTTGCTTCATATACAATCTGTTTGGCCTGGGGAGGTAGCAATCTACTCTTAAAAACCAGCTCTACCCTGACATTTAAGGGGCAATAATGTCTGGGGGAAGGATCAGCTTCAGGTTCCTATGAGGTTCTGATGCGATAGACATACAACACGGAGATTTTGGTGGTCTCTGTCAGATAGTTGTAAGAACAGTCTCCAGACCTATGTTATGTAGGTAAAAGTTGGAGAACCTCTAACGATGTCTGTACCAAATAAGCATACCTTATGTTAAGCCTGGTGGATGGGCAAACTATTGAAACTGTATCCTGTCACCACAGAAAGTACATGATGGTGCTGGATGAAACACAGAATTCCTGAGCATCAACTTTGAAGAGCTTTGTGTTTATTAGTAATAGATGTATTTTCTTAAGAAATGTAAAATTGTTCCATTAAACTTACAGAGAAAATGTTCTGTGTAGACATGCAGGCAGGGGAGAGAAATTATGGAAGAGAAAGCATGATTACCTCTACTACCCAGCAGAGACAAAGGCTGAAGCACTCACCCATTAAAATAGTTCTGTGGAGATTAGCTTGAAATCTCTTGTCAATAGACATATACATTAAGGAAAGCAATTTAATGTGTCCTCATTTGCTAGCTTATTGAGTTAGACAGGGAATTTGAGCATTCACTGAACAATTAAATACTAATACTTTTCATGGCCTGATGAGATTGGATTATTGATCAGTTAGACACACCTGTCTATAAAACAATGATCCCAATCTTTTTGCTGAGACAGATGAATTTAACGTGGACATACAGAATCAAGTCAGAAATGTGATGATCTGTCAACTTGATGGTGACTTCTTTTCAGGTCAGGTTTTGAATGGCAAAACAAGATATGTAGCGTGGGCAAAGAAAGAAAACAATACAGATCCCTTATATACAAAAGGTCATCAAGGACATGTCTGCAGAATGCTCTGCAAAGGAACACAAAGAGATCAGTGAAATACAATGATGGTGCTTTGCTCCAGAGCTGGTTGGGGAAAAAGTATTAAGATCTCTGTTATGAATAAAATCATGTTGTTTGGTTCTTTGAGACTTAGAAATATTTTGTTCTTTGACTGTAAATAAATATACGTCACCAGAGTTTTTTCATGGGAGTATTTATAGATCTTAAAATATAGAGAATTTTACCTAAAAAATATATTTGAAAATTCGCATCAGAAGAAAGTTATTGAATGTTCGATATTAATTTTAATTTCATTATTTTGAGTATTTTTTTTCAGACAGAGAGGTTGGCATTGAGTAAAAATGAACTTTCACTTTCATCTTCCTTGCTTAAAGATTGACGACTGGCAACTGATTAAATCTTCACAAAGAAATATTTCCTTCTACACAGTACAAATACACTGTACGTGCATAGATCTGAATTTTCTTAACATCCACTTGTTTGCTAAAACTCCTAGCACATTCCAGGCATTATTTGTGTGAGCTATTACTGGGCTTAAACTGTATGCTTAACAGTCAATCTGACTTCATACGCAAATATTTCGTGGAGGTTTTTGTCCTACCTGGAGGTCTATATATTTATATACTTTCAAGAATCCATTTATACATAGATGTATTCCTGAAAGTCAGTATGAAGATGCAGGCTTGCATGCATGCATCACTTTGATAAGCCGACCATATTATATGAAGAATGTAACTCTCCAGGTAGAGACACAGTAATTGCAAGAAGGTATGATAGGTCAGTATAAGATTTAACATTTTGTGTGAATCAGCTTCAGCTGCTGCTCTCCAAATAAAGGGGAGATTGTAACTGCCCTATCCTATTAGCAAACCAGGAGAATTGTTGTTACCCTTTTGCTTTAGCAAGTTCTTGAATCTCCTGAAAGACTGTGATTTACTCCTCTTGTTGCTGGCTCCTTATTCATGGCTGTCTGTATCACACTCATCTTTTTGGCACACCACTGTGCAGGGGCTGAGGGGCAAAAGCTCCTACCCAGAGCTGAGCAGGCACCAAGGCAGCCCCAGCCCTGGCCACTTGGCACCTCCCGGGGGATGGTGATTTGGATATGGGATGTTGGATGCGAATGGGCCAGGCCTAACTTAGTATAGCCCATGGCTGGGTAGCACTGGGCTGTGGCAGGTCTGGGGACGTGTTGGCCTTACTGCTGGGGGAATGACAGCCCTTGGGACTGGAATGGGTTCCTGTGCTATGGGGGGAACTCCAAGGAGGGTAGGGACATTAGGGCCCATGTGTGCACTTCGGTGCTGACAGAAGATGTGGCAGTCATGTTGGGGAGTATCTACTGCCCCCTTTCTGTGTACATCCTGGACCACAAGACACAAAGGACGTTTCTCAAGGTCTCGCATGACCTGAAATAAAAACACTTGTTTTGAGCAAGAACATTGCTGGAGCAGGAACAAAACCAGTGGGAAATAAGTTCATTGCTGTTTCTGCTATATAGCTGTTTGAAAAAAAATCATACTGCCATAATCTATCTGTCCTCCTTCATCTGATCAAGCTTTCTCTGAATTTTGCCTATGGACAACCAAAACAAACCTGAATCTCCTAGCATACGCATTAAAATGTATTGATTTGATCTTCCAATTATTTGGCAGACAAAGCTCCTGATAAGTTCAGCTACTGTAACTTTGTTATTATCTACTAAAATTATTCTAATCTATTAATCTAGCTGCACATTCAATGTATGCACATGACAAATACTCAAGAGGATTTTAACATCACCTTTTAAAACACTTCAGTCCACTTACCACAGCTTCCCACTTTGGAAACCCACAAATTTTCAGTGAGCCAAAGAGACTCAAGACTTCTTTGTGTGAGGCTCCCAGGGCCATTAATCCAGATTGAAAATACAAATTTAAAGATGCATGTTATTGAATCCTTAATTGGGCGTCCTTATTCAGAATTCAAGTGGTCACAATTTGCTTTTGCTTACTTCAGTTTGAAAGTGAATTAAACTACTCACATGGGTTTAATGCCATTCAACTAACAAGTGTTCAGCCCAAGTTTACGTTAACTTTAGAGTGTCTGCGTGTCAACAAACTGTGTCTTACAGGTAATATTTTTTTATAGATACAGATTATACAATATAAAAAGTTCTTAGTAAAATTCTTGGTGCCTCAGTCATAAAAGAAATGTACTTTCTTAGAAACTGTATGCATTTCCAGGAAGATTGATTTAGCATCTGAATTCCTGACTGAAAGAACATCTATGAGATTTTCCAAATAAAAGAAAGGAAATTCCAAATGCTATATATATATATATTTAGAAACTCCCTTTTCAACCCCCTTATCTCCATTCGTTCTGTTTTAACCTGATTTTGAATAGCTTTTTATTTTGTTTTACTCCCTATGGTGTCACACAAGCAGACAGGAAGAAAGGGTACTTGCTGAATCCCTGCTATTTAAAATGAGCTAGCCTTTGAGAAGACCTATGCAGTTCTTTTTTCAATTGCTATTTTTATTTAAGAGATGCAATAACTTGGGTATTACACATTTATATATGTTAATTTCACACTTTTTCCTCAGCATGACACATTTCTCTCTGTGGCAAGTTATAATGTTGCCCTTAGAAGCTCTGTGAAATTCAACATAGATCAATTTCATATAATTTTAGTGGACCAAAAGTGTACATGGGAGGGTTGTTTATTGCTGAAGCACACAAGAAAGCTGAAATGAACTAGAAAGTGATATGGGCTCTTGGCTTCATGAAAGAAAACAAAACAAGTGTCTAGGTTGTTCCCTCCTGAATTGTTAGGTGTCATGTTTGGGTCAGTAAAGCTTGTAGCCTGAGTTTTTTACAGTAGTCATGAATTTATGATCAGGTCATGATTTACAAAGAGGTAGAAAGAAAGATTTTGTGTGTTTGGGCAAAAGGTTCAGTTTCCGATTCCATCTGTGCCTCTATGCCCTGGAAAGGGACAGACCACCACCTGAATTTTACTCTTTGCCATGATCTTCTAATGAGAGGAGTCCTTCCACAGTTTTATTTTGGTCATTTCATGGGTGGCACATATATCAGTTCCATTTAGGAGACTCGCAAGAGACAGAAGTGTTATGGAAGCAGCTCTTGCGAAGCATTTAACTTCTCTGTATTCTGGCTGGCTTTCTCAAAGAAAACCTTTAATTATCTCTGTAGTTTATGAATAAAAGATCTAAAATATGCCTATCAATAACCAGTTTCGGGTGGCTTCTCATGGATGGAGCTGCCTGTGCCTTATCTGTCCATAGAGCATCGTTAGGATCATAGGACTCAGTCAGTCAATCTTTGAGTTCATAGTCATGATGGTGCTTGGGATGTGCTCAGATTCATGGTTAACTGAGCATGTAGACACATTGTGGACTTTTGTAGGCTCATAATTTCTTGACTACAATATAGTCATGTGGACTATCTGACATATAGCCCAAAAAGTGTAATGGATTAACAGCTATGATTAGGGCTGAAATTTTCACAGGTCTCACCAACAAATACGTGTTAGTTCCTCTCTGGTCACCAAAGAAATCCACATGCTTAACCTGTTCAGCCAAATATCTAAGAGAAGGTAGGGTGAGGCTAAGTTCATTTCAATTCATTAAAAAAACCCCAACCAAACAAAGAAAAACCTCTAGTGAAATATACGTTTCAGATGCGCCTCCTGTACTTGAGTGGCAGCACGTTATAAGGTAAGAATTATTACATCACAGGACTTGATAACCTACAGATGAAGTGAGCCCAAGTGGTGAAGCGACTGTCCTACCATGATAGCAACAGGCAGGAATAATCTACGTAGCTTAACTCCATTAGTGGTCTGCATCTGCTAGTCACATCTGTAAAGATGGCATTTCACACCTCACCAGTTTATCAGCGTAGTTTTTTTCTTATTTCTTGTACAATTGTTGGACACTAAAGCAAAGGTGCCATGCAGAGCCAGAAAATAGGTACTTCTTCTGGAATAAGACCTGTGCCACAAGTTTGCTTTTGCCACACAGAATGAATGGGAGCAAGGCACTTCAGTGTTTCCCTTCTGAACTTTGTAGTGCAGTTATGAAGTCAGTTTGAAGAGAGACCCAGAAGAACCCCAGTTTTCTCCCTTTTTTTACAAATACTGCACTGTTTCCCTCTTATAATCCATGTGGGGATCTGCCATTGAGTTTTTAATTTGTATGATGGGGAGATTTTATCTTCAGCCTATTGTAGTTAGTGTTGCTATACAATAAAGAAAGAAAAAGATCAAAACATCTGTGAAGTGTTGCTGTGATCAGGATTCAAAGCACAAATAATGATGTATCATAAGCATAATTATTAGTTTTTAATTATAGCACAGAAGGTATGTTTGCCCTAAATAAACCAATTCCTAGAGCTTTTCCTTGCTTGAAGGCTGAACTTTATGACAGTGCCAAAGAATATAATTTGCCAAAGATCAATCTCAGTTTCAATTGTGTAGTCTATCCTGCTGCAATTACAACATCTGCGTAGACACATTATGGCATTATGGTGTTCAAAAAATACATCATTTATGTTTCCAGAAGCAGAACAGATCAAGCTTTGAAATTATGAAATCACAGAATGGTTTGAGTTGGAAAGGACATTTTAAGGATCATCTAGTTCCAACCCCCCTGACATAGGCAGGGACACTTTCCACTAGACCAGGTTTCCCAAAGTTCTGTCTAACCTGGCCTTCCAGGGATAACATCCACTTTTTCTGGGCAACTTGTGCCAGCGTCTCACCACTCTCATTGTAAAGAATTTCTTCCTTATATCCAACCTAGACTCAGCTTCTTTAAGTTTAAAACCATTGCCCCTTGTCCTATCCCTACATGCTCTTAAAAAGTGCCTCCAGTATTCTTATGGGCCCCTTTTACATGTTGAAAGTCTGCAACAAGGTCTCCCCAGAGACTTCTTTTCTTCATGCTGAAAAACCCCAGCTCTCAGAGAGGTGCTCCAGCCCTCCAGTTATATTTGTGGCCCTCTTCTGCACCCGCTCCAACAGGTCTTTCCTGTACTGAGGACCTAGAGCTTGACTCAGTACTCCAGGTAAGGTCTCACCAGAGTAGAGTAAAGGGGGAGAATCACCTCCCTCGATCTGCTGGCCTCGCTGCTCTTGATGCAGCCCAGGATACAATTTGGTTTCTAGTCTGCAAGCACACATTGCTGGCTTGCATCCAACTTTTCATCCACCAGTATTCCTAAGTCCTTCACTGCAGGGCTGCTCTCAAACCATTCATCCCCCAGTGCATGTTGATACTGAGGATTACCTTGTTATGACAGCAGAGTAGAAGGTATGGTTTTTAAAACATCAATATTCCAGTGAAAGAGTCAGTGTAGACACTCTTACACCACCATGAGGCGTTTTTTAGCAGTAACATTTCATCAAAAGAGAAAAGGCCATACTTCTGTTTTGGTATAACTTTGTATCTATTCTAGAAATCAGTTTTACCATTTTAAATCTATCAGAGGAGTTCCAAACCTCTGAATGTTATTAATCAGATTTATAATGGAAGTGAAGGCAGAAATACCATCCTCTTAGGTGGTATTTCTTTCTGCCTTATAGATGGATTTTGACAGTTACAAACTTCACTGCTTGTGTTCTGAGTTGTCTGGAAAGAGTGGTCTCTATCCTTGAAGCCAAAGAGCTATATAATGTGTCAGTATCCCAAGGTACCTTTTCCTTTTGCTACAGCTAAATGCCTTCCATATCAGAGATTTGCATCTAACAATAAGCAAAATTTTCTCTTTATGATCTGCATACAAACATCCCACCATCATTCATTAATGTTTGCACAGCCAGGCCTGAAGTATCATCACCTCTTCATCTCAGTTTGACAGACTGGTTTTGATCATAGTCTCCCAGGGAGCATACAGCAGAAGTATATCCCAAGCCCATCCTTCCTCCCAGAGGTTCTCACACTGTGATAAAACACAGCTGTATGGCTTTGCAAGGCTGTGTGGGAAAATGCATTTGTGCTGTACCTGTCCTGAGTATTAGCAGACTATTCCACTGTGCTAGGCTTCCATCCTGCATAAGTCCTAGAAATATTACAGCAATTTCACTTTAAACATTACAATAAATCCATGTGGTTTGCATAACTGCTAGTGACAGTCATTCCAGTTCTGGTGATAGAGCTCTTTGCATGTGACAAGGAAAAATTGGCTAAAGATGTGTGACAGCTGCTTGCGAGCACATTCAGACTGACAAAGCTCTTCAAGTAACTGCCTGTGTGCACTGTGGTGAAGAGATCCACTGCAAAAACAATCACTTTTAATTGTGAGAATTTCAGTGGCTTATGATTTTGGTTTTCACTGAGTCAGGTTTTCTTAAATCAAGGGCATATTACAGTTTAGGCTGCAAAAGTATTTCAGGTTTATCCCAGTTTTTCAAGCAAAATTCCTTCTCCAGATCCACTACTCTTGTAGAAGACGAGCAAAAATATATATACAAATTGTAAATGATTTTATCTTTCTGACCTATCCTTTATACACAGTCCATCTGCTTAAGCTTTGATGCTGGAAATTCTACATGTATTTAAGGTGGACAGATGCACATGTCATGGAATTTTAATGGAAGTTAATGTATTTCTACATTGTTTTCCCTTACACAACATATTTTTCATTTGATCTCTCCAAGACAGAGAAGAATGTTGTTGCTTCATTATGTCATTCATCAACATCTGCCAGCTCTACCTGATACCAGGTGGATTTTGCAGTCAGGGCTCTGTGTCCTCACAGTATGTGACCTACCAAAGTTTGAATCTACAGGGTCAGTATTCATATCGTTAACTGCAGTACTGATAATGATAATGTCTTTAAGACTTGTTTCAGAAACTTGGATGTGGGTTTAATTGTTGCTAATAGGCTGTGAAGTCTTCTTGGTGAAGTTCAGGAACTTTGAACTTGGAACCCCTGGAACAAAACCAGGAAATAATATTGCTTTGGGATCTTATAATTCAGATTAACACGAAGTTCTTTATAAACCAGGTGCAGAGAGACAAAGTAACAGAATCTGAATTTTTTTTTTTTTTGTGATTATTCACAGCAAAAGTGTTGATGATTTTAAGAAATATACAGATACACACATACAAACTAATAGGTGGAAAAAGTTTTGGGAGGAGTAAAGATTGCATGTGCCAATCAATGCATAAAACATTGTAACTAGCAATAAAAAATAAGTCAAATGAAAGGGTGAGATATAACAGATGGAACATAGAAGTCATAGAGATTGTTCAATATGCTGGAGAAAATGTCTAAAATATTACACATTTTTCTGGTTATTTTTAAAAAGTTGAATCAAAATCTGGATCAGAAACATAACAGCTACTGGGATGATCAATAGAATGGAAAGGCTTTATAAAAAGTTATTAAAAAAGCTTTGCTTGTTTATGCTGTCAGATGAAGTCTCAGGAAGGATGTGACTGCTCTATAAAGATCCTTGATGGGTAAGTATCAGGAAGGGAAAAACTATTTATGGTAAAGGACAGTGCTGACACAAGAATAAATGCATGTAAACTAGCTACGAATGCAATTAGGCTGGATATGAGGAGATTTTTAACCATGAGAGAAACAAAATTCTAGAACAGACTTACAATTAGAAGAGAGAGGGTATAAAACCTAATTGACTTTAAGATAAAATCATATTGCTTTATGAAAGGGATAATACAATATGTGTTATTAATGACTAAACCTCAGGAGCCAGTCTTGTGTTCCCTTATTGTTATGCATAGGCATATGTGTGGTTTACAAACTGCGTAGGGCATTAATGTTTCTTTCTGCATTTTAGAAATTTTAAAGCCATTATCCACATGTAATTTTCATCCATTACTACTATGCTTGCATGGTTCCTTTCAGACTGAGTAGGATTCATTTTGACACAGTAAAAGTGATTAGTCATCAAAATAGTTTTATGAAACAATTAATCAAATGGGATGATGTGACTAGCACATTATCACCTTCCATCTGAAACTCAAAGCTCACCTGTCACAACATAGGAAACTGCAAGACACAGAGACAGGAAAACTTGAGTTATAGAAACCACCATTTGATCAATGTTATAGTGACAGACTAGATAGTCACATTCAATTGATACGTAACACCCCTTCTCTACTGAAAATATTTTGGATGCTAAAAAGCAAAGCACAACGATCCCTTGTAGAGTTAATGATAACTTTCTAAATACACATCACGACAAGTGAATCAATCTTTTTTCCTGAAATCTGCAATAATTAGGTAAATAGTGAAGAAGAAAAGAATATTGAGATTACATTTAATAAACAATCTGATGTGCTGTTCTACCAGCAAGAACACATATATAGAAATTATCAACTATATGCTATAGACAGCATAACTATGCTGCGTATCTTTGACTTTGTAGAAACAGGCTTTCATGTTCCTGTTTATTATGCATGCACGGAAATCTAAGATTAATCAGGAATCCCATCCTTACAGCTTTTAATTAATCTCTAAATTTTAGATAGAAAAAAAGCACACCTTCAGTGTTCTTATCTGTATTGTTTTTCCTTTGATTCTCAGGTGAAGTAATTCTATTTTGTTGCAGAAAGTTAAAAATAGGTTTTTCAAAAATATTGGAATTTATCCGGATTTTACACCCAACTGTGTAGTTGAGAAAATTATATAGACCGGCTTTTTTGGTTTGTTTGGTTTTTTTATTTAAAATGCAATAAAAATATCAATACAAAACCTCTATGGACTTTAATTTAATAGACCTGTAATTGCAGCTGTTGTTTACACAGACTCAAACAAACAAAACCCCCAGGTATAAGTAAAGGCTTCAGACATCCAGCCAATAAGGAAAAGAAACAGAATAAACTCCACTTTGCTTTTCTTTCTGACCAAAACTACAAACTTTTCCCCAGAGCTGTCAGATCAATAACTTCTGCATGCGTGAGAAGACCTCGCAGCAGCTCTGTGAGATTAGTTCCATGCTTCATGGGAATTGCTCTTTCCTTTAAGATAAAGGCAATCTGTTTGATCAGTCACTCAGCTAATCTTACCCTGTAAGTAAATCCAAAGGAAATAGTGGTCCTCAAACAGATGTATTCTCTGCTATCAAGAAATGCATGGCTCACAGCTCCACACCTTGAGAACAGCTGGAAGACCATGAGGCAGCTAGCATGGGCTTTGCAGGCAAAGGCACACTGCACTCTCTTTGTACTCCTCAATGCAGTTTTCTCAGCATGGTGCTGTGGTGGAGCCTCATGCTTTGGTAGTCTAATTTGAAAGTGTCCATGGCTGAGATGAAGATGGCAAGGTCACATCTAAAATGCATACTTGCCTTTTCCTGTGTCAGAATAACAAAATGGACACACTACCCACATCAGTGAATGGCAAGTACCGAGTGTCTAGACCCATCCTTGGTATGCATTCTCCTGTGTTTAAAGCTCTAAGTCAAAGACCTTGGAGATTGAATCACCATTTTCTCTGCTTCTCTCAATATCCTCAAGTGAGTTTCAGACAGTTCTCTAATTCTTGCCCATTTCTTGCACAGACATCGGCTGAGGCCTGACCCACATCAATCAAATGGAATGGAACACACAATTTTACTACATGTAGATTTTATAGAAAATGTTGCAACCTAGGCCTGCTGCATGCCCGCCACAGCCATGACGAGTAAAGATACAGGTGAGTTACCCTGTATTAATTACTTTCCGGTTGGTGAGATTATGGTTTGAAACCCCAATGTATTCATAAGCCTGTTGAGATCAAGAATGATGCTGTGATTAAGAGTTTTCGCATAAACTGTGGTTCCAAAAGCTTTAGTGCTTTGTATTTATTATCTCATTGTCCCTATTATCAACTTTCTCAATTTCCTTCTATTCCCCCTGCAAGTTATCTGATAAAACCAAAGAAGTGCTGGCAACAACCTCTGTTGTGCGAAAGCCTAAAAGAACAACACATTATAAGTTAATTGTTGTCCTAGCTGAGGATTTAGCAGCACCAGCTTCCAGTAATAAAATCTTTACTTGGTGTCATCTCACGTAGTCTTGGTGTCTGAAGTTGTTTTTGTTTTTAATCAAAATAGACTTGTGATCAGTGCTGATTTATTGATGAAATTAAGACTCAAAAAGCACTGTACAGATAGATACAATAAATTAAAGCTGATTTTAAAGATTATTTAATCAAGATAGTTCTAATTTTAAGACTACGTTAGCTTTAAACAGTTGAAAGCTTCCCTGATTGCATTAAAATGGCTTTAGCTATGTGGTGTCAGATCAGATAGAGTCACAAATAAACCAGTTTTCTCCATCAGAAAATGCTTTTCATGAAATTTTCAAGACATCATTCATTATACATCTCCATTTGGTGCCTCCTTGAAATGCTCCACCTCAGACACTTAAAACACAATCAAGACCACATAATCACAAAAGCATTTTCTTCCTAAATGTACAGTCCCGGATTGTGCCCCAAATAAAGAGCATATTAGTTTTCTTTATTGACATGGTCCTAAGATGTGTGAGTAAAGTCATAGATGATGATGAAAACTGCTGAAATGAGAGAAGGTGGCCCCCTCTGGAAGATATCAGGAGGACTGGGTACCCTGGTTTTGGAGAAGACTGAGGTTCTTAATGACTTCTTAGCCTCAGTCTTTGTTGGCAAATGCTCTGATCACACCACCAAAGACTTGGAAAGCAGATGCAGGGACTGTGAGAATGAAGACCTTGGGCCCACTGTAGGAGAGGATCTGGTATTGAGACCATCTTAAGAACCTGAATGTACACAAGTCCATGGGACCTGACGAAATCCATCCACGGGGCCTGAAGGAGCTGGTAAATGAAGTTGCTAAGACATTGTTCATCATATTTCAAAAATCATGCCAGTTAGGTGAAGTTCCTGATGACTGGAAAAAGGGAAATATAACGCCCATTTTCAAGAAGGGCAAAATGGATGAGCTGGGGAATTACAGACCAGTCTGCCTCACCTCTGTGCCTGGCAAAATGTTGGAGCAGATACTCCTGGAAGGCATGCTGAGGCACATGAAAAACAACAAGGTGGTTGGTGACAGCCAGCATGGCTTCACTAAGGGGAAATCCTGCCTGACCAATCTGGTGGCCTTCTATGATGGGGCTACAGAACTGATGGACAGGGGTAGAGCAGTTGATGTCATCTACTTGGACCTCCGCAAAGCGTTCGGTACTGTCTCACATGACATCCTTGTCTCTAAGTTGGAGAGACGTCAATTTGATAGGTTGACCACTAGGTGGATAAAGAACTGGCTGGATGGCCGCATGCAAAGAGTTGTGATCAGTGGCTCAATGTCCAGCTGGAGACCAGTAACGAGTGGTGTCCCTCAGGGATTGGTGTTAGGACCGGTCTTGTTCAACATCTTTGTCAGTGACATGGACAGTGGGATTGAGTGCGCCCTCAGCAAGTTTGCTGATGACACCAAGCTGTGTGGTTCGGTTGATATGCTGGAGGGAAGGAATGCCATCCAGAGGGACCTTGACATGTTTATAAGGAGGGATAATGACAACCTTATGAAGTTTAACCATGACAAGTGCAAGGTCCTACATCTGGGTGGGAGCAATCCCAGGCACAGCTATAGGCTTGGCAGAGAAGAGATTCAGAGCAGCCCTGTGGAGAAGGACTTGAGGGTGTTGGTTGATGAGAAACTTAACACGAGCCAGCTTCAGTGTGCACTCGCATCCCAGAAAGCGAACCATATCCTGGGCAGCATCAAAAAGAGCGTGACCAGCAGGTCGAGGGAGGTGATCCTGCCCCTCTACTCTGCTCTCGTGAGACCTCACTTGGAGTACTATGTGCAGTTCTGGTGTCCTCAACATAAAAAAGACATGGAACTGTTGGAACAAGTCCAGAGGAGGGCCACAAGGATGATCATGGGACTGGAGCACCTCCCTTATGAAGATAGCCTGAGAAAGTTGGGGCTGTTCAGCCTGGAGAAGTGAAGGTTGTGTGGAGGCTTCATAGCAGCCTTCCAGTATCTGAAGGGGGCCTAGAAGGATGCTGGGGAGGGACTCTTCATTAGGGACTGCAGTGAGAGGACAAGGGGTAACGAGCTAAAACTTAAACAGAGGAAGTTTAGATTGGATGTAAGGAAGAAGTTCTTTACTGTGAGGGTGGTGAGGCACTGGAATGAGTTGCCCAGGGAAGTTGTGATGCTCCATCACTGGTGATGTTCAAGGCCGGGCTGGACAGAGCCTTTGGTGACATGGTTTAGTATGAGGTGTCCCTGCCCATGGCAGGGGGGTTGGAACTTGATGATCTTAAGGTCCTTTCCAACCCTAACTAATCTATGATTCTATGATTCTAAGGTAGAAACCCATTGCTATCCTACAAACCCCACATTATAAACATTGAAGTTGTCTTTCTGAGGACCAGATTGAATACATTTGTATAATTTCTGTCTTGAGGAATTTAGTGGGTTGAACGTTCTAGCTGCTTTTGTACAACATTAGAAGCAGCGATTTCTATCAACAGTAGAGTCCATTCTCTATGGTGTATAGAAGACACATGTTTCTTCTTCCCTGAAGAAGACATTGCTCTGCATCAGCATGGCCCACATTATATATTATAGACTTTCTTCTTACACCTTGTACAGGTAAATCAAAAGCAGATGAAATTCTAAGCACTTCTACCTGCCTTTGGCTAAACATTATTTCGTATTTCTTCTCAGCATTTTGTGGGATCAAGAGCATAGAACATCAAAGTTGACTCTGGCACTGAAAGTTCAGTAATGGCCTGTCATGGGTTCAGCAGTAGCAGTCATTTTCTCCTTCTTGGTAGCTGGTGCAGTGTTGTGTTTTTGACTTTCAGCCTGGGAGCAGCGCTGATAACACCAGTGTTTTGGTTACTGCTTAGTGATGTTTTGGTCTGGCCAAGGACTTTCTGAGTTTCATGCTGTGCCAGGGAGGAGGGGAAGCCGGGAGGAAGCAGAGACAGGACACCTGACCCAAACTGACCAAAGAGGTTATTCCATACCACAGCACGTCATGCCCAGGATGGAAAGCAGAGAGCAGAGACCCGGAAGAGTGGGGGTGCACTGCGTGGTCGGGCTTGGTTTTAGGTGGTGAGAAATTTTATTCTTTCCTTGTATTTGCCTTGTCATTATTGTTATTGGTGGTAGCAGTAGTGATTTGTGTTATACTTTAGTTACTAAACTGTTCTTATCTCAACCTGTGGGAGTTGCATTCTTTTCGATTCTCCTTCCCATCCCTCCGGGAGTGGGGGGCAAGAAAGAGGGGGAAGTGAGTGAGAGAATGGGCTGTGTGGCTGAGAGGCTTAAACCACGACGTGGCCGTAATGTGAGATACCATGGAAGGTTTTTCTGCATCATGACCCTCCTGGAATATGCAGTCATTTGAATCTTCTATAGCAGTATGAGATTGAATCATGAGTTGGTTTTGCTGCATGTCAAGGACTTTGGATCTACTTGTTATTGAGGTCTGTAGCTAGCTCATCTCCAGTATAGAATAGATAAAATACATCCCACTCCTCTTGAAAAATAACATCGCTTATAGTATTGATTTTCATCCGAAACTTTTGTTCCAATACAACACAATGTTTCCAAACAAGCTCTGCTGTACTTTAATTGGTGTATGGAACCAAAATCTTTGAATAAGTGGTTATTAAAGCCTGTCAGTTGTTTCTGAACTGCAATAATGAAAGTCTATATTTTTAAAAGGCTATTTACACTCCTGTCACAAACTCACTAAGGCAATAATCCCATACATGTTGCAGCCTCCACATATTGAGCACAAGATTAATAGTAATGACTTTATTCTAACACCAGATTATCTCTGCTAATACTTAGAATTCTTCTCAATTACAACTCATGTTGTAGTTGAAGCCACAACAGAGAGGCTTTATTGCTGTTCTGGATAAGGATCACCCTCTTCATAGTTTTCAGCATGGCAGGCTGATGATACTAGCTGATTCCCATATCTTGCCTGATATGGTATGATTTTGGTTGTGTGCCTGGAAATCAACTGTAGACACTCCTTTCCTTTATAAATGTTCATGAAGTAGCAGGTTGTTTGGTTTTGCTTGTCATGGTGGGTTTTTTTTTATGTCTTCTTAAAAGCCTACACTGCTTTGGCATGAAAATTATTACCAAGTAATAAGAAATCCTTAGTGAATAGTATATGACAATGATCACAGTGCCTCTTGTGCCATTCAAAACCAGATTAATGAAATTCACCTTTAAACCAAGGCACTTAAATCTAAGCATTTATATGTAGGTGTCTATATGACAGCTGTGATAAATAAACTCCCTTACATAATGGTATATATCACAAGTCCCATTAGAGACCTAGTCAGTTCCAGGAATAGAGCTTATATAACAGTTCACCTTACTTGGACCGTGGTACCTAAGGCTTGATTCTGTTGACCAAATACAGACAGAAGGGTGCTGGGTACTTCTGTCATGTCTGCCCGCTCTGTGTGGATCTCTCAGGTACCCCAGGGTATCCCATCATTAGACACTTATATTTAGGCAGCTGAACACTACTGACAGTGGCTGCTCTGCTTTTTTAACCTTCCTGGTCATTAGTGCTGTCATGAGCATAGAAACTGTCCAAGTGAAACTGTTCAGAGCTGGAGTCTCTAGAAATCTCAGTGGTAGTATCTATGAGAAGCCATTATTGAGCTACACCAGAACGTGCTGTACTATTCAGCAGAAATGTGCTCTGGAAAACAGAAAATGCCCTTGTATCTTCTTAAGGGCAGAAGGATATTTATATTCTTATGTAAGGATTAAGATGAGAGAAATGAGAGGAAAGGTAGAGAGAAAAAAAATTAAGGAGGTGGAGCAAGAAGGAAAGAAATAAAGGAAAACAGAATTGAAGCAAAAGTGAATAAATGTTACTCAAATCACAGGAAAGTGAAGCTACTTTTTGTTTCATTTTAGATAGGCTGTGATTATTGCTCCTTAAATATTTCAGGTAGGTGGGTTCTTCTAGAGTATATTCCTGTTCTTCCAGCTCTAACATGGAGTTACAAAAATAGTACGAGGAGCCATAAGAAAGTCTACAAAGGCTCACATATACAATGCTTGTTTTGGACCACTTATTTTGTTGCATACACAAAAGCTAAGCCCTGAGAAGAGAACCTAGCCTTAAATACAATATCACTGCAATCCATTGTAAATCTCATCTAGATTTCACTGGGAACAGGATCTGACCTTGAGAAAATAGCCTTGCGTGAAAAAAAAAGTTCATCATAATCACAAACATTTTTTGTTTGGCATAGTGTTTCATACACATATCCACATAAAAGAAAACACTTAGGAGCTGTGAATCACATTTTGAATCGAAGCCTTTAAAAGGTTAGGGAAGGATGAGCCTTCCTGGACCTGCTGTTACCAGTTCTCATATGTCTGTAAAGTGTAATCAGTTGTAGCACCCAGAAGCATGAGGGCCGGATGTTGGTGCTGGCAAAGGAGTTCCTGTTGTGCCTGACTCACTGGCTCAGCATCTGAAGAGCACAAGAAATCCTTTTACTTTAAATATCAAACATTTATTTTGCACTTTAACCATGGAAGCTGTTCTGAGGAAGATATTAAAACTGGTAGCAGTGTGGTTTATGGTCTGTCACTGGGGAACCATGTTACTTTGCTGTAGCTTGGTATGTTCAGGATAAATAATAACGCTCTGCTGTTCCAGTTCTTTGTGAAGTCGTTTTTTAGGGTTATCAATTACCTTGGTGATATTTTGTTTGTGCTACTTGTATAAGAAGGGTACCTTTGCATGAAATGCTGCCAAAGGCAAACCACGAAAATCAAGGGGTTGAGAAGTATTTGAAGAAGGATGTAGAAAGAGAAATCAGTGTATTTAACTTAGGAGGTGATGAAATATTAATCTAATTTATAAATCTTTGATAAGTGGAATTTGGAGGTAAAGAAGTGTTCAGTTCTCAGCAGAGCAGGTGAGAACAGATAGAATTGTGCAGAGAAAGAAAGGGAAAGGGTGTAATAAAACATGAAAACGAAAACTTCCTTTGAGTAAGAAGTACTGGTCTATAGAATAGTCTCCAGTGACAGTGATAGAGATACTATGATTGTGAACTCTTTATTAACATCACTTTTTATTACAGGAGTGAGCAGACTCTAAATGAGATCAAGGTCTTTTATACTGAGACATACTTAAGAGCAAAATATGTCATGAGATAATGCCTGCCTTGGAAATCTAATGGGATCGATAAAGCAGGTAAAAAATAAGAAGAAAAGTAAAGGCAGCAGAAGTTTCCTAAGGTTACAGCCCAAGCCAATGATGGATTTCTTTATTTATTCATTACTAATGTATCTAACAAGATACAACCATGACACATGGACTATAAAATTATAGCTGTGCACTAAGAGGAGATGAGCTGAACAATTCTGTCACCTGAAAAACTCTCCCATTTGCTACAATTATCTCACAAACAAGCAGAGTATCACAGTGGCATTTTGAGTGCATTGTAAGTTATTAGCACTTACTTCATAATCAGAACTCTTAGACATTAACTCTGAATATTGTAAGCTCCACTTAAAAGTTATAGCTGGTAAGTACATTTCCCTCTTTGTTTCCTATTGCTGAAAAATGCATGAAATTGAAGTTAAAAGTCCTTCTAGTAAGGACTGCATCACTCTAGCTAACACACTGCAATAACCTTTTGTCTTATGTAGATTATCATGCCTTTAATAAGTTAACTTAGTTAGAAAGATCTTATGATGCTTGAAAGCTGTAGGAAGCCTGGGGAAGCTGTAATAGTTCTGCAGATCTCTGTGCTTGCAGAGAGAAAGGCTTTGTCTGGCAGGGATGCTATGTTTGGCAATCAGAATTAGCAGAAAACAGCAGATTCACGTGCTGATTCCAGGCTCTTCGAAGCAGTATTTATTTCAACACATGTACTTTACCACACACATCAGCAAACGCTACAGACATTTCTAGTTTTCTTGTAATGACAAAATGCTGGATCACAGCCATTGCAGCATGCAATAAGTTGCATAAAAAAAGTTTTTACATGCTGGAAGAAGTTGCATTAAGTAATACACCTCATTCTTCTGATATTTTGCACTCAATAATGAAATGAGATAAAATAATATTAAAGAGAAGGCTTTCACAGATGAGAAATAATATTAGCAGGCTTACATAGCCCTCTGGCAGAATAGTGCAATAGCAAGATATATTTTTATGTACAAAAATATTGTGAAATTTATTTTTAAACACTCTTTCTCATAAAAAAATATTACACATATGCTTAACATTATGTAGGTAAGTAGTTCTGTTGGGCTTGGTCTTCATCACCTTTTCTTTACATTTTACCCACTTCTCTCTTTTCTGTGTCTAATTTTCTGTTTGCCTTTTCTGTCTTTTCTAAGAGTTTTTTTTTTACCTGCACCTGCCTTCTGCCTTTAATGTCTTGTCTCCATATAGTTCTTCCCAGCAACCAGGAAAGGAAATCTGCACAGTAGAGAATCAATGAGTCTTAAATGAACAGGGTGCTGGTGTGGCATTCATCACATATTTACATGCCTATAGTATGCTTCCACAACAAAATAAACCTAAAAATCTGCATTCCATAGAATCATCTTTCAGGTTTTAAGACAGCTGAAGATACATAACAAACATATCAGAAGAATGAAACCCTTATAGGTAAATTATGCAGCAGGATTCAGCAGTTCTGAGTTTCCTTTTGTAGACACAAGATACATTTTCTTCTTTCCCTTTCTCACTGCATTTCCCTTCTTTTATTTGACTGCATCTCCTGAGGGATGCCAGACACAGTTGTGCAGAGGCACATGTTCTGTTGCTGTCTAAACTGCTGAGAGAGAGAAGCATCACTCTGGGTAAACCCTTGTCAATATTTCCTTCCTTCTTCCAAAGGATGTCTCCTGACTACCCCATCTCTCCCATTGCAAAATGTTCCTGTACAGATGTTTTAGGGTATTTTTCTTTCTTTCTCCTCAGATCACCATCTGTCAGACTTCTGTTCAGCAAGACTCAATGGGAGAGGACAGCCAGATGAGAACTGGCACACTAATGGTTCTTCCTAAAAAGTGGGGACCTGTCCACCCTTCTCTTCTATACTCCTCCATCACTGGTTCCTATCCTTGTGACCACATTCATCCATTACTTACAATCTTCCATTTCTCAGAGTACCTACTTTTTTGCCCTTTTCCCTTTTCCTCCTTTTTTTAGCTCTCACACAAAACCAAAAGGAGTCATTTTGTTTCCACTTTCAATTACTTTATCTTTCCTCCTGTCCCTAGCTGCAGACTCCTGTCATGATGGTGCATCCTGCAGCACCTTTTCTCAGGATTAAGTGAGAGACATGGATATCCCTGCAGTTTGGCAGCTGACAGCCACCACAGCACATGCTGTCTGCCTCAGTTGTCTCCAGTTGTGATTTTGGGCTACATTTAGCAGTGATCAATTCTTTGTAATTGTAATTTAGGCTTTTAAAAATCATGTGGCATTAGTAAACATAAATGCTCGTCTTTTATTTCCCTTCCAGTGCTTGTGGTTTTAGTTTTAATGTGACAAATTAATGTTCACATGATGAAATATTTAAAGTTACAGGAGAACAAGGATTTTCAGGAAGATTCCCCAAAGGCTACAAAATTGAATGAGAAGAGCCAATGAGCTGGCAACACAGAGCAGAGTGCAGAAGAACTGGCAGCCAGTGCTGCAGCTGCATGCACTTGAGGGCTGGAGTTCAGGAAGATTAATCCCTCATGCGAAACACATGCCTTTTATATCGCCTGTGAGTGGTTGGGCCTAATAAGAAATATCGACATCCCTAAAAAGACAGCAAATGCACAGAAAGCAAGTTAAATAGCACTCATATGCTTGTGCATAAGAGTTGCAGCTGATATGCCTTCAGTACCTTATGTCCAGCTGACTTAGATATCAATAGCAGGATAACTCACAGCAACACAAGCTTTGGCAAATGAATGTATAGCTGCTGCACTGAAGCTTCAGGCATCATTGCTCTTGGTACCTAAGACAGCTAACTTAGAGCTTATTATCTCTGTCTGTGCTATAGTCACATTCTGGCTGAAAGAAGTCATCCATCAGAAGATGCCTGGTGTGTCACATGAATCTTCAATGGACTTTTCAAGATGCCACCTGCTGTTCTACCAGACACATGCACCTTATCCTCTCTGAGCTGAACTAGGAACCACAGCGCCAGGGAGGCTGAGATGGGACACCCTTCTCCCCCACACTCTGATCTGTATTTAGGATGGCAATGTACACATCACAGGCAGTGGTGTGCAAACCTGTGAGAGGGACCACTATGGCAGGACAGGTGGCAATTCCTGCACAACATCCTTTGCACTGTTGCTGTGCAGAAACTGTCCTTTTTGTGTTGCTCACCAAAATGCAGAAAACTTGTAAAATATGCTGCTCAAATCAAGATTATTTAGTCCAAACTCAAAATGTGATGAGCTCCACTGGGAAAGAACAAAACTAGGTAAACAAGAACACCTCTAGAGATGAAATTGAACTTTGACAAGTGCAGTACAGTGTACATCAAAAGGAATGATTGAAGTTATAAGTACACGCAGATGATCCCTGAATTAGCTGCAGTCTCATGCCATAAAGAATTGGATTTTGCAGCAAATAGTTCCCAGTCTGCTCAGGGAATTGGAAAGCAAAAGCATTTATTTACATTAAGGAAGAAAGAAGAGGATGCGTTGAAAATCAGTGTTTGCACATACACGTAGCAGTGATTTCCAAAGTGTTTAGATAAGATTCATTATCAGATTATTTTGTCACATCACCTAAGTGATATTAGAAAGTCTGTAGGTAATTAATCTTATGGGGAAAAGGAATAACTGTTACTTGCCTATGTCTGCAAGCACCAGTGTGCTTGCTCTCAGCCTTCATCAGCTGAAAATGCATTGAAGACCAGACTACCTTTTATTTGTAAACACTGCTACCTCTGTCTCTTACGTTTGGAGAAAACCAATTTAAATTAACGGTCTGTTGTTATAAGTCTGAACTTTTTGTTGCCCCGTGCAGTGCTGTGTCTGGGTATGGTTCAGATTCCCCCTTCTTGGGCTCCCTTTTGTGCTGGTTCTATGCAGCTCCTTTCTGGGTGTGTGGGAAGCTGAATTGCCTGTTAAGGAATATCTGCTTTATATAGGCTAGAGAGACAGAAGCCATCTTAAAGCTTTGGGGGATTTCCTTCTAAGAGGTATCTCTCAGTGTTTGAGATCCTGAGTATTTAAGGGAGGTTCAACGAATCAAGCTTTTGGACCAAACACTTGTTTCTACATCTGCAGAAGGTAATTTGAACACTACACAGTTCATGCGTTGCTGCATCAGCAAGGGATATGTGGCTCAGTATCCCTAAAGATCTGAACCTGGTAAAACCCCTGAGTTTTAACTAAGACTTTTATTAGACTGGAATACTCCTCAAGGAAACACATTTCAAATGATCAGAGCTACAGTGGAAGCAGAAAAGTGGTGGCCAGTGAATGGCTGCAGATACTGAAATCCTAGATATAGCTGGAATATGAACAGAATTCCATTGTGGCTCAAGAACAAATGTCAATTATGACTCATTACAACTGAGAAATGAGTTTAAGCAAAAATACGTAATTCAAATCAATTATCAGAAATAAAACCAGAGAATGTACGCAAATAATTTCTGCCCCACAGCGCATACATAACTAAAGGTGTGTGCTCCCCTTCTGAAGTGAGAGGGTCATTTTTATAAGTGCTTCAAATGCAAGGTTAATCTGCAGCAAAGTATGACTAATAGCCTTCAAACAGGAATAATTAGACAAAATAATAGTAAGTTGCACTATAGGTCATTATTTGAAAAACAAATTAAAACCCCACCACATTTAAATTCCATCACTAGTGCATTTACTACCCGATAATTCTCAAGTAAGCTGAGTTAATGTTCCAATAAAACATTCATGCGCAGTGAAGCTGAAAAGCATACACAGCACAAAACATTATTTAAATAGTCAAAAATGGTACTGCATACAATTAAAAATGGGAGATGTAATTTAACTGTACATACAGATGTGGTATCTGGTAGCAGAAACATGTATCCATACATCCAAAGTCCAGGAAGGCCAAAAAATATCTGTAACTCCATTTGGCATGGAAGCTGCATGCTACTTTGCATACAAATGTGCTTCATTGGCAAATGATGTGGCACTTTTTCAAGAATCTCACATTTTGATGGCAACACAATGTTACTTCTCAGGAACCTCAATGGGTTGCTTCACTTTGATATTTTAATAAGATTATGTATTAAGATAGCTATATGCTTACCTAGAAGTAACTAATTATGCTGCTTTCTGTCCATCAGTCTAATGCCTTCATTCCTTCACATTTGCAGTAAAACTTCCTTCCAATATAATCTCAAGGAACAGTGGTTTTATATTAACTTAAATGGGGCCTGCTAAATATATATGAATACTCTTCTGCCTCCCCAGGACTGTGTGTTAGTTGCAGTGTGACTTCAAATATCTCTCCAACAATTAAAATATAAAGTTGTCTGTTATAAAGTGTATGGGCAGAAAAATGCTACTGCTTGCTCTTCCTGCTATATATCAGCTGGCAAAAATTGCATGAAGCAGGTAGCAGAAAATAATGTGAGCCTGAATATTTCATAGTATTTATTAATTCACATACACACACACACACAACCTCCCCCAAAAAACCAACAAAACCCCATATATTCAAAAACAAGTTATTTCTAAAATCACAGAAAAATTAATTCCAATACATAGCAGAAGTTCAGCTCAGTGTACTGTTTCTGGCAAGCTCAGCAATCCAGGATCTCAAATACAGTATTTCTTCCACTATCTCCCACCCTTCTAATTTCCTACACTTTCCTCCCCTATTTAGAAAAGTCCTGGGACAGAAAATGAGGATTTCAGCCCTGCAGGTCACCAGGGCCAGGGCAAGCCAAAAAGGAGGGGGGGTTGCTGAGTGATGTGGCTCCTACAGGGAATGTCAGAGCAGCACTTCTCACCCATGACAGGGAAATGACAAACGCAGTGTAGGCTTCTGTTACTGACACAAAATGGCTTACAAAAGCAGTCCTTAACTTGGACAGCTGCAACTTGACTTTGGAAATAGGATTTTTGAATGAACGACTTCTGATGGGCTTTGGAAGAAAAATAAGTGAGGAGCAACTTTTTTTGTAAGCCCTGTTCTTGGGAGGGTTTTGACTCTGTAGCAGGTCAGCTATAGTCACCATGTTGGGAGGTTATAGAGGGTGACTATATCCCAGTGCATATCTGTCAATATGAAACTATAACTAATAAAGCAGGAGAAACACAGCCCATGCATGGTTTGCTCTCAAATTCCCGACATGTCATGGCCAAGTACACAGATCCTTTTCCCTGTGTTCAGACCCAGGTGACTGCAGGGCTGCTCTGATCTGGTGTCCATGGGTTGCATGGGTGTCACGCTGTGTGCCTAAAAGGTTTCTGGACCATTCAAACTGGCTAGTTTGCGCTGCGTTTGGCAGTGAATGCAAACAGTACCATGGCACCATCACTGCCTGCCTCAGTCTCTCATTTCTCTTTCACCAGTACAGTGAGCTCCCTTCTGAACCTTGGCTGCCAAATATTCTGTCTCTGAAGTTAGTTTTTCCTGGTTCACAGCTTTGCCTTACTGGATTTTGGTTACCTTCATCCCTCACAGAGAGAAGGTGAGACAGCAGTGATCTCACTTGCTAGCTTTAAAACCACAGTGCTACAGCAAAGAGACATCACCCAAGCTTTCCAGCATTCCCAGGGTAAGACCATGCACACAGCCTTGTTCTAGAGGTCAATTCTGTTTGTTAAATGAATTGTTACAAAGGAGTAAATTAGATTATCTGACATAGCAAAAAATAAAGTAGGCCTTTCCAAAGTTAAATGATGCAAACTGGAGACTATATGCATTATACACAGATGGGTCTATGAGGAACTGGGGGGCAGAGAGTTTTGACAATCTGTGCAAATTCTTTCATCTCAAAATGAGAATCTCTGACTGACTATAATTGGCTGAGCATAAAACCTCAGCAGCCACAGCACTTGCAGTGGCACTTCAAGGCAAAACATCATATCTGAATGAGGAAACTGCCTTAAATAGAGTTACATATAAGATAGAACATGTCACAGTGAGGGAAAAAATGAAAACTCAAACCAGCTCAACACAATGCCAATATATATACAATTCAGTTCATGTTTTAAATCAATATATGGCACAATTTATTAATTGGTTCTTTGATATGAAACAGCATTTAGAAAAAAATACTTTAAAATAATGTTACATTTAAATAGTTCTCTAACCTTTAAAATCATGTAACTATGAATAAACACTTGGTAACATGGAATGTGCCAAATTTACCCTTTAGAGAGTTTAAGGAAGTTACATCAAGGTTGTTGTAAGAAAAGCTGATTGGGTTTCCTGTTTGGTTTGATTGCTTTACATGATTGTTGGGGTTTTTTTCCCTTGGGTTATCTTTGACGATGGAAAGGTTTGCCTAAATCCCATGGCATGAAAACACTTTGTGCACTTCAGAGCTGCCACTAGTATGTGGCTGAGGTACCCTTACTTGTTTCTTCAAGTGCAGCCTCAGAAATACACACTGCCAAGGTTGTTCTGTTTGATGCCAACAAGGCTGAGAAAGTCCTCAAAGAATGTTTATGATAACAAGGAAGCCATCTCCAACTATGTAGTGTGGAGAAAAAAAATCTTATCCTCTTCTGTTGGTAATCCTTGATTTTGTACTCTGGATGCTCCCAGATTCTTGCCTTTAGTACTGATGTTATTTAATACACTCAGCTACCAGCAGATCTTGGTTCTTTACTGCCAAGTCAAATAAATTGAGCTAGTATGCCCAAAAAATGAAACTACTTGTGCATTTGTCATCAAACAGCACTTCCCGAAGCCATTAAAATGGAATATGATTCTCTTCCCCATTAATGCTGAAGGGCTTATTAGAAATTGAATTCATACCGTAGCAGACACCAGTCTTTTCCTTTGAAAAAAAACTTATTAGTAAGACCTTTGCATTAGCAGCTAAAAGTATTTATGATGCACTTTGGGCTCACTCTCTTACAAAGTTCTCCTGAAATGCTGACACAGAACATCTCATCCAGAAATGCAACTTAGCTAATCAAGAAATAAAATAGCATTCACTTTCTTCTTTATAGAAGATAACTTTCAATTGCTGGTCACTGCGGGATTTCCTTCTTCACCCAATTTTTTTACGTTTTGAATTTTGTTACAGGTTTACAAAGTTGTTACTGTTTGGCTTTTTCCAGCTTTGGTTCCACTGATTGTGAGCTGGAATGTGAACTGTTTAAAGGCAAGCATTTACTTTGCTTTTGAAAAGTTTCTCAAGAAGAAAAAGTTCTATATAAATGTTATCAGAGAAAGGATTACCGACATTATGAAGAGATAACTGTCAAATAATTTCAGGATGTATTTCTGATGCTAAAAATTGAACAAAAATAATACGAAGTGCTAGCTTCAGTATAGATTGTAACATTTATGTTATTTTTGAAATGGAAACAAGAAGCTTCCATATATAACAAAATGGGAAGTCTCAGAATTTTACAGGCAGTACATCATAATGCTGAGAGAAAAAGCCCCATGGTATTGTATGTGACATACTATAAAGATAGTGAAGCAGAACAGTTGATATGCACACATAAACATGAGAGAACATGTAACAAAGGTTGTAGAAGCCTTACAATGAATAGAGAATGAACTTGAATAATGACAATGATGGCACATTCCCAACAAAGACAGGACAGTGACTGAATAGAGGGATGACTTTTAAACTCATAAACTCATTTATGGGTTTAGTTGAATGGCCTGAAGTTGAATATATGGCACTGCTGGTATTAGTTGAATTGATCTTCTTGTACAGTTATCCCAGATCTGACTGATCGATATAGGAAAACCAATGCTTATCATGTAAAATGAAATTAATGATGTGATTGAGTCAGATAGTTGCATTCTGCTGGAAGCTTCAAGGTAACAGTCAATGTAGAAATGTAATGACTCTGGGACTCCAGTTGACTAGACTCCTAGATGCTGCAGTTCTTTCTAGAGTGCTGGTTCAGAAGAGGCCAATGTACTCATATGCTCTAAGAGCTATAAGTGGCCTTTTAGTAGCTCTGAGAAGTTCTGATATCCTAATGAAAGCAGTAAGAAGCCCCTTCCAGACTACCTTCCACACACATGAACAATATTTTTATTATCAAAGTCTGGGAGTTGGAGTCCTTACATGTAATGCTGCAAAAGTTTCATTCCCCTTGTTATTTACTGAATTCTTATTATTTTTACAATATACTGCTTTCAGGGGAAGCAGTCAGTATTGTAAGTATTCTATATATATGTCCACACTCTTACTTTTTTACAAAGTCTTTATATTCACATTATTTACTCTGTCTTCCAAAAGGTTTTTTTGCATGATCACAATATTAGTATCAAAATATGCATCTTTTACAGGGAAAAAAAGTTTTGCCATGTATGTTAAAGATTTGGGACCTCTGAGATCCTGAACACATAGACAGATGTACTTTTAGGAATTATTTAAACAGTAATAAAGGCAATTGGTATAGCAGGGATCCTCTGTAGAGAAATTTGCTGTGAAGATGAGGTAGAGTTTTCTGTGAGTAGGCAGCTTGATCAGACACAGTACAAATTGACACAATTCACAGTACAATAATGACATTGGCATCCTTGAACAAAAGAGAAGTCTGTTGAGGAAGGAAATCCTCAAGATTGAGGCTGTCTGCCTAGTCCCTGCGTTGTGAAAGCATCATTAAACTCAGAGCATTACAATTCAAAGCAAACCTGTATAAAAAGTAATGTGAGCTAATAGATAGATCTTAAGAAAATGATAGTAGATACAGTCACAAGCTTTGCAAGTGCAGAGAATGAAAAGCAGGAATAGACTGATGTGGCTGGATCAAGAGCTGGAAATAAATACAGGAAGGAAGTCTTGAGACGGGCAAATTAAGCCATGTTGCCAGGGACAGGTAAGTAGAGATAAGCACCAATGGACAACAGCAGAGAGCACAAAAAAGTACAAAATGAGGTACGGCTATCAGGGGGGATTAAGATGGACAAGGAAACATTCTGTAAGTGCCTATAAAAGAGAGAGGAATAACACAGGGAATTGTTGGTTGGCTACTGAGTGGGGAAGATAAACGCATCAACATACCAAGGTGGCACAAGTGGTTTTTTTAACAGCAGTCTTCACAAAACAAGGTCAGCTGTGGTCAGACAGCTAAGACAATTAAGGCAGAAAAGACAAAGTAAATGCAAGCTGTAGAAACCCATTGCATTTAGTAGACATTTAACAGGATTGCATAAAAAAGTTACCTATTTTCAGTTATAATATGGAAGGCAAAAAATCATGTCTGGTCATGAATGCTTTGTGGATTTCCGGTCACTCTGTCTCAGAGATCATTTATTAGAACAAAGGTGATCAAGAGTTCAAGCAATTTTTGTAAAAGAAAGCGATTAATAGAGCAGAACAATTAGACTGGAAAAGATGATTTAGGCAGTTTGGTTAAAAGTCTATGAATTCCTGAAGAAAGTGAATAGGAACTGATTATTCAGTGTTTCTCAGAATCCAATAACAGCAGGGCAGCCAAGAAAATAACGTGTAATAGGTTTAAAACAATAAAAGGAAAACTTTTTCAGAGAATACATCACCGAACTGCGGAACATATTGACATAATGCACTGTGGAGACAAAATGGGATTGGTTAAATTCATGGAGGGTTTACCTATCAGTGACTACTAAACATAATGGATAAGAGGGAAAGTTGTAGAGAATCTAGAGAAATAAAACAAACATTACCAGAGATCTTGAAAAATTCACCTAAGAAGAAAAATTGGAGAAATTAGTCTTGGTCCTGCTGCTATTCCTCTTGTTATGTATTACAGAAGAAATGCTTGGTGAGAGATATGATTACCTCAGATAACCCTTTTTAACATGGTATTTGTCAAGTAGGTTCTGTGTCCTTCTAGTTCACTGATGAGTACAATACAGGACTCAATACAGAGTCACAATGGACTTTGCTATGAATTTTTTGAATGTTTACAATTTATTTTCTGTTCCCTATCCAGTTATCCATGAAAAATTAATTGTCTTTTATTCTAAGAACATTGTTCTGATGATTTAAAAACATTATTTTGTTGACTCCTCTTTATCCAACAGTTCAGCCACTTGTTATTAATTTCCTTCTCATTAAAAATCGTTAACATTTTCTTTTTGTAGCATTCATATAGTTTATTGGCTTCTTTTCACATGTAAGTAAAAAGAACTCATAACTGTCTAGGATACACTGAACATACTTAGGTCTTCACCTCTCATAAAGAAAGTAACAAAAGTGTAAGAGGAATAGACAGAAATGTAAGCAATAACAGGTCCAGGTATCCTAGCCAATGGCATGGATGTTGGAACTAGATGATCTTTAAGGTCCCTTCCAACTCAAGCTATTCTATGCAGACACAGGACCTGCAAGGATATGCTGAATGAAAAAAAACTGTTAAGCATAAGGGAGATATGATGGAGATGTAGTAAAAACCAGAAAGATTCTAGTGACACTAAATAAATGAAAAGCTGCTGCAAAAAGGAAAGCCATTCTCCAGGTCCCTGAAGAATAAGGATAGGATGTAGGCTGGGTGTTGGGGGAAGGATTTTCATGGTAATGTAGCAAAAGAGTGGAATACATTGCTTGCAGAGGTTCTGACTTTTCTACCACTGGGAATATGTTTGAGAGTGGGTTGGGCTCACTGCTGCTGGAAGGGGCACAGAGTCACTCCTGAAGATCTCTTTGGGATTCTGCATGCAAAAGCCATTAAAGCTTCCCAAGAGCCTTCCTTCATTAAGCCCTGGGTGGAGTACTGTGAATTCTTTTACTCTTCCTTTAGGAAAAAAACCTTAACTTTTTGCTAGCCTTCTGGCTATTCTCCTTTTTAGAGGACAGTGGAAACACTGCTAAGTGATCATATAGGTCATAACCCGCTTTCTATAGAAGTTTATTGGATTTTTGTTTCTTTAGAGGGAATTGGACCCGCAGCTGGGGTAGCAAGTTTTGAACTTAGTCCTACAGTGAACAGTGAATACTATATAAAAGAAAAGCTGGAACGAACGTGAAGGTCAAATGGACATATTAGAATCAAATGCATTCCCCTTGATCTTTCTGTTTCTGATCCAACAACTTGATCTTCTGTTCCTTTTGTTGCGCTGCTTCAGCTTTCCTGAAAAATAGGGAAGATCAGGGTTCTATGGTCTCTTTGGCAGCAGGACAGGTACATTCCAGACAGACCAAGCTCAGAACATGGGTGACAGCCCCTGTATTAAGAGACCATAGATCCTGTTGGACAGCATGCTCTGCTTTGCATTTGACATAGAAGTTTAAAGTTTATCTATAGATTTTGAAAATGGTTCAAAAGAAGAACCATTCAAAAGAAGAACTCATTGATGATAAACATTCCTTTTTTCTGACTGCGATTCATAAAATGCTTTTAATAATAAGTGTTATGCATTAATCAGTGTCCAACCCTCTTTATTATTAATAACCAAGATGATTATTTTTGTAACAGCAGGCTCATTATCATGTTAATTTATACAAATTGACAGTGTAGTCTTGTCAGGAGCATCAAGCAGTCTTGAAGATCTTTGCCTAAGTCAGTTGTGAAAACACATTTGAACTGAAAATGTATTGTTTTAACAAGTGTCCTTCTTCTAATGATTAAAGTAGGCGGTGACTGCATCTAGCATTCCAACAAGATTTTGAATAGAAGTGACCAAATCACTTACTGAAGAATAAACTTTTTAGTTTAATTTAGAGATTAAAATTCAGAACGCGAAGTCTGAAAAACGCAGAAAAGCTAGGATATTCTTTAGAGTTCTTGAATTTTGCTTTTGAACATGCAGAAGTTAGAGGTTTGAAGCATCCCAAAGTACTACAAGAAAGGCTGTTGAAAATTTTCAGGTGAAAGTTGATTCTGTTGTTGCTGCAACAAACATTTGGACAGTTCAGAATTGAGATTTGTGAGGTTTCCATTCTTAGAAGTCACACAGTACAATACTTCTCATCGACAGGGAATTTGCTATGGAAGGACCAGCAGAACAGCTTTGCTGCAGCAAATAGATATGCAAACTACTGTGCAAACTCCAAGCAGGTGTGCATCTTAAGCTGCAATCAGCATTTAAAACCAAACATTCTTATCATAAAGAAAATGCATGCAAATCTATTTCTACTAAGAAAAAAGCTATTAAATTGGTCATTCTTAAAGAGATACATCTCCTTTCCTGTATGTACCTGCAATATCAATGTTCACACACAACTGCTCCCAAGGTTACATAGAATCATAAAACCATAGAATAGTTAGGGTTGGAAAGGACCTTAAGATCATCTAGTTCCAACCCCCCTGCCATGGGCAGGGACACCTCATACTAAACCATGCCACCCAAGGGTATGTCCCGCCCGGCCTTGAACACCGCCAGCAATGGAGCATTCACAACTTCCCCCAGGAACCCATTCCAGTGCCTCACCACCCTCACAGTAAAGAATTTCTTCCTCATACCCAATCTAAACTTCCCACATTTAAGTTTGAAGCTGTTACCCCATGTCCTATCACTACAGTCTCTAATGAAGAGTGCCTCCCCAGTATCCCTATAGCTCCCCCTTCAGATACTAGAAAACTGCTCTGAGGTCTCCACACAGCCTTCTCTTCTCCAGGCAGAACAGCCCCCACTTTCTCAGCTTCTCTTCATACGGGAGGTGCTCCAGTCCCATGATCATCCTCGTGGCCCTCCTCTGGACTTGTTCCAACAGTTCCATATCCTTTTGATGTTGAGGACACCAGAACTGCACACAATGCTCCAAGTGAGGTCTCACGAGAGCAGAGTAGAGGGGCAGGATCACCTCCCTCGACCTGTGGTCACGCTCCTCTTGATGCAGCCCAGGATATGGTTGGCTTTCAGGGATGCAAGTGCACACTGCCGGCTCTTGTTCATTTTCTCATCAACCAACACCCCCAAGTCCTTCTTCACAGGGCTGCTCTGAATCTCTTCTCTGCCCAACCTCTAGCTGTGCCTGGGATTGCTCCAACCCAGCCTGTCCTTGCTTCCACCTTTTATAAGACTCTTTTTTCCTTCAAATTTTCCTCAGCAGCTCCTTATCCATCCAAGGAGGTCTCCTGGCCCTCCTGCAGCACTTGCTTCGAGTAGGGATGTATCGCTCCTGAGCTTGCAGCTGGTGATCCTTGAATATCAATCAACAGCCTTAGGCCCCCCTGCCCTCTAGGGCTATATCCCATGGAACCTTACTGAGCAGGTTCCTGAAGAGGCCAAAGTCTGCTCTCTTGAAGTCCAGGGCAGTGAGCTTGCTGCCCGCTCTTCTCACTGTCCTGAGGATCTCGAATTCGACCATCTCATGACCACTGCAGTCAAGGCTGCCCTGCAGTGTCACATTTCCAACCAGCCCTTCCCTGTTGGTGAGCACGAGGTCAAGCATGGCACCTCCCCTTGTCAGCTCCTCTATTCCTTGCAGAAGGAAGTTGTCTTCCACACAATTGAGTAACTTCCTGGATTGCTTGTGCCGGGCCATACCATTCTTCCAACAGATATCAGAGTGATTGAAGGCCCCCATGAGAACAAGGGTCTGTGAGCGTGAGGCTGTTTCTGTCTATAGAGCGCTTTATCCAGAGTCCTCTTGGTCAGGCGGTCTGTAACAGATCCCCACAATAATGTCTCCCATCACTGTTCTTTCTAACCCTCACCCACAAACTCTCTATTGACTGCTCACCTGTCCCCAGACAGAGTTCCATACTCTCCAGCCGATCCCTAACATAAATAGCAACTCCCCCTGCCTGCCTTCCGGGCCTGTCTTTCCTAAAGAGCCTGTAACCTTCCATTCCAACACTCCAGTCATAGGAGCCATCCCACCATGTTTCTGTGATGCCTATGACATCATACCCCCATAGACGTGCACACATCTCTAATTCCTCTTGTTTGTTCCCCATGCTATGGGCGTTTGTCTAGAGGCATCTGAGCCAGGCTCCAGTTGAAGCCGGCTCTTTGGCTGGAGCAGCTGGAATATTGCTCTGAACTTTTCTTATAGGTGCTGGCAAGTGACTGGGTGTGTTGGGATGGAATGATGCCCCCCTCCCCCAACACATCTAGTTTAAAGCATCCTTGACCAGTCTGGCAAGCCTCCTCCCAAATCCACTCTTCCCTTTCTTTGTCAGACCAGCTCCACCAGCCCACAGCAGTCCTGGCCTACTAAATTGAGCCCCATGGTCAAGGTACCCAAACCCCTGACTATGGCACCACCCTTCTAAGCATTTATTAACCTGGCCAATCCTCCTAGCCTTTTTAAGGTCCTGCCCTGTATCCTGGAGAATTGATGAAAAGACAATCTGAGCTCCAGATCCCCTGACCACCTCTCCCAGAGCTCTGTAGTCCTTCTTTATGTTCTCCTGGCTACTGCTATCTATATCAGTAGCACCCACATGGATCACTACAAGTGGGTAATAGTCAGTGGGACCGACTAGAGCAGGCAGCTTCTCTGCAACATCCCTGATCCAAGCCCCTGGTAGGCAACACACCTCCCTTGAGCCTGGGTCAGGCTGACAGATGGGTGCCTCTGTTCCTTTCAGAGTAGAGTTCCCTACTACTCTGACCCGCCGCTTTTTCCTGGCAGCACCAGTAGTGATCTTCTTTACCAGTGCATCAGCCGGCTGTTCCTGGTGGGAGTGTGGTTCCTCATCAGTCTCCTGCAGGACAGCAAAGAGGTTCTGGGTGGGAACAACAGATTTAGGAGGAAGCCCCTTGCTTTTAATTGTCCTCTTCCTCCTTTTCTTGTTGTTTTTTTCTGTTACTGTTTCCCAGCTTCCTGGGTTAGCAGCCTCCTTCTTTCCTCCATGAGCTACAGTGGACGCTTGAGGCCTCTGCACAGTCTGGTCCTGGAGCAAGCAGTGCTTCTTCCCCTCAGCTTCCCTGACACCTTTCAGCCCAGTAACAGTGTCCCGCAGCTCAGCCCCTGCTGCAGGAGGACCTCCACCAGGGAGCACAGAGTGCAGCCCTGCCCATTGCGCACCCTCCCCTCAGGAGAGCAGTGCAGGTGCTCTCTACACCCTGAGCTCTGCACTGCAGCCTCCCCTCTCATTGGCTCTGTCTGGGTGCCTACATTGGCCACTGCAGAGCTCCCAGACTGGACCCTGGTCATACGGCAAGTGCTCACCGTCCTGCTCGCCTGCCCGCTCGAGCTGCTGCTCAAACTGCCTCTAACCTGCCCTGTTTGCCCACCCTGTTCGCTGCACTCCTGGTCTCTCACGCTCCCTGGGGCAGATTTTTAACCACTCAGGGCTGGTTCTGCTTCTCCTGGCACCGCCCCCTGTGAGTCAGCTCCTCTCATCTGCTGAGCTGTGGGCTCCTGGGCAAGTCCTGTCGAGGGCTTGAGGCTCCCTCCGTGCCTATTGCTGCTCTGAGTTGAGGCTCCTGGACGTCGAGCCTTCCCCTGATCAGGCTCCTTTACATATGGTGGAGAAATCTAGGCCAACTTATCAATTGGGTATTTGGACCTTAGCAGGATCATCTCTGTCACACTGATCTAGTCTATACTCATAAATAGCAAGCAATGGATCTTCCACTACTTCCTCAACAGAGTTCACCTGTTTTAACATTAAATACTGTCATTACACATGGCCTTTATATCTCATACTTCTGTTTAAGCACATACTTTCTTGTCAGACATTTGTCAGTCATAGCTTCTTTGGGGGCTAAAGACTAGCACAACCTACAGGCATGATCAGAAGTGGGAACTGCATTGAAGAGCAAGTGTAATGGATGCCAGCAGTAGCCAAAGTTCTGGGTTGCAATGTAAATATATCCAGCCTGCTTCTAGTATGTGTGACTTAATTCTGCAAGGTTTTGCATAGAATGCAAAAAAGAAGACCCCAAGTTTTTTCTTCAGGGCTAGCAGATGACCAAAGGAGTCTATAAATATAAACTGAGTCTGTGCTACAGACCTCAGTGTGGTGATGAGGCACTTAGTGGTATGTACCTGTCTCATTTGTGCTACTTGCTTCTCACTAATGCAAGATCAATACAACTCTCTTCCATGTCTCTTGTGCTCCTCAACTTTTACCTTGTATTTTCAGGCAGTGTTTTGATTTCTGCACTCTTCAGATAAAAATATATGTTTTTTATGGTTGCAATGAATCACAGTCACTTGAGCAGCCCTATGGGAACAGACTATTAAAATAAAAAAAGCATTATTATGAAAATGGGGTGTTAATAACATGAAATATTAATTATCTGCAGTATATAACTAAGTGTTGGCCAGAAATTTTGGCAAGTAAATTGTGCAAGCCATAGGTTGTGGTGGTTTTCACCAGTTCTTATAGTTTCCATTATGTTAATATCTCAGATAATATCATTTATTAATAAACAGTCAAAATATTACTCCTTTAAAAAGTATGCAAAATGATTGCCAGGTAAGACATGCCTGATAGCTCTCTTACTGGTTTAGTAAGCTCAAACTCGAGGCCTTTGGCAGTCTTGTGATGTTTTTCTTTAACTTTGCTAAATACCAGGAGATACAGATGCAAACAAATGCTTCTGCATCCTTTGAGTCAGCTTCAAACTAGATGCACTGATATTGGGGAGCTGCCCACCAAAAAAATGGTTGCAACAACAGCAAAGATAGATAGTTAAAGAACTCTGACATCCTGTCTTGAAACATAGACTTCTAAAAAATGTCTGAGAAGCAACCACTATGATTCTACTAGCAACAGTTTCTGAGTCTCTCTGCTTGTTTGCTAATGTAGTCCATTACATCATTTGGTGAAATCCAGAAAGTGAGGAAGGAAGTGGTAATTCTCAGAATTGGGCAGAGCTCAGCAATTTATCCAAGACAGCCATAAAGAAATGACAAAGAGATGAAATAAAACATTGCCCTAAGTATTGGTGTCATTTTTCCAAGCTCTGCAGGTTTTCCAATCTATTATATAAAAGTGAGGTTGAGACAACACTCTGCTGCCAGGACCTCTGCTGTCTCTGTCGTTCCTGGAGATGACAGGATGATACTGCACGGTGTTTGTGCTATGCCGAGGTAAGGTGGCAAACCTGTGTTAACCAGCTCTGGAGCGCATGTTCAACACCGCTTACCTATTCTTTGTCAGGCAATGTACTGAAGGGCTGAGGGGAGCTGAAGTAGATGTTTCAAACTCCGCACAGTGCATCTCTTTTCATGTCTCCAATGCTGATAAATATGGATCATCACTTCCCAAAAGTACGCATACATAAGCTTATATCTGAATGAACATATAGAACACAAAATACCTTTTAGTTACTGAGAGAATACATATATAATAGCAGCATGTTTGCAGTGAAACCAGCAAGCATTATGCTGCATTCTAGCAGTGATGGTAGCTGGACCCCAGAGGACAAAGTGAAGCTGTAAAGCCACTTGTGGTTGTGCGAGTCAAAGAGCGGGCACACTGAACCTGAGGCCATGGTGTGTGCAATGTGTCGTGGTTTAAGCCTCTCAGCCACACAGCCCGTTCTCTCACTCACTTCCCCCTCTTTCTCCCTCCAGCTCCCGGAGGGATGGGAAGGAGAATCTAAAGAACGCAACTCCCACAGGTTGAGATAAGAACAGTTTAGTAACTAAGGTGTAACACTAACCACTATTGCTACCACCAATAATAATAATGACCAGGGAAATACATGAGAGAGAATACAACTGCTCACCACCGATACCCAAGCCTGACCCAGCAGTGCACCCCCACCCTTCCAGGTCTCTGCCCTCCGTTTTTACATCCTGGGCATGAAATGCTGTGGTATGGAATACCTCTTCAGTCAGTATCCTGTCTCTGCTTCCTCCTGGCTTCCCCTCCTGCCTGGCAGAGCATGAGACTCAGAAAGTCCTTGATCAGACAAAACATGCTAAGCAGCAACCGAAAACACGGGTGTTATCAGCACTTTTCCCAGGCTGAAAGTCAAAAACTCAGCGCTGCACCAGCTACTAAGAAGGAAAAAAATGACTGCTACTGCTGAACCCACGACAAGTGACAACAGGCCAGTTCTGCGGCTGATAGCCACTAATGTGACACCACTTGACTTCTGTGGAGTTAGGCCCCTTTATATCAGCTAAAGATTTAACTAGCAGGTGTATTTCTGCATCACTATTTCAAGAACAGATACCAGCCCTGGTTTTGTTTCTTCTCTGTCTTCGAACTCTTCCATTGCACACATGGCAGCAATGTGTTCACTTTGCTCTCACCTCTAGGTATGGCTGAGGTATGACTAATGACTGGTGGCACCTTTTGTCATTGCTCCAGCTGTCTAAGCTAGAAGCAGTAGCTGACCATAACCCCCTGTGGAGCACTATAATTCATCAGCTCTGAAGGAGAGTTTAGACTGGCAAGCAGCCATTACCTAAATTTGGGAATATGGTCAGGACTCTGAAGATAGGATTTTATATTTTCCTCAGGGAATATATTTCATTCTTCAGCTTTTCCAGCTATTTGTTGGGAATAAGAAAAGATGTCAAGTCAGTAATAAAAGAAAAATAAATTATTACTGAAAACGTGCTTATTCCTGGTAATACTGTGCCATTTATTTTAAAAACCAGGGGACTCATTTACAGTTGGTTTAAATTAGTAACAGGACTGAGTCAGCCCTCATTAAAATGAATGGGGTCTTTCTATGAACTTCACTGGAGGCTGGAGAAGGCTATGATGTGGTATATAGGGTCCTTTTGAAGGAATCAGAAAGAAAATGGTTCAAATTCCTTTCACTGCATGTTCTTAAGCCATTTACCTTTTGCTTTAACATAACAGGTAAATGAATCAAAGCATTTTTGTGAAAGCATGAACAATTTCAATTTAAGAATTGCAGTGTATTAGATGAATTAAGTGGAAAATTACTACAGTAATCATAGTGGTCTGAAATCAAACCTGGTAAGAAGACTCACATGCTATTTCTCATTTCCAATATAGAATCTTTAGTCATGTTGGTAAAGCTGTTCCTCATCTCTATTACATTAGCTGGGAAATACTGACAGTAGTACCTAATAATTTACTTCAGAGATATAAAGATTAAAGTTTGCAGAAGGTTTTGAAGATTTGTGAGGGAATATTTCATCGTATGACAAAGACACTGGACTTAGCTGCACTGATTCATTCCATCAGTGCTTAGCACATAGATTTCTGGACCGAAGTCAAAAAACTCAATGATCCACAAGGCTGTCTTTCTACCTTTGTGCCACCTGCATCACTCACCCATTTCTGGTCTTTTGGTGGTGCTCAGAATTACTCTAAACTATTATCTTTAACCTCACAGGCTATTCCTCCTTGGGACTGAAACTAGGAGTGATGCATCAATGTCGTATGTCATTAGGAGTCAAAATCTCATACAAAAGACCCTTATCTCAGGAGATTAACAATTGAAAAGGTTCAAGAAAAATAAATGTTTCTAGGGCATGATTCATCCTTTTCTAAAATAGTTGTCCAAGATAGACATTCAAAGTGCCTGTTTCTCTCTGTTGACTGGGGAGGTGGGTCTGACTAGTTCAGGTTTAAGTGTTATAAAAATCTGAAGTTAAGTAAGATGAAGCTACACCCTTCTACACTTGTCTCTTTCCAAGGCATCCTCACTGAATCTATAAGATTTATGTTAAATTCTCTCTTTAAAAGATAATTGTTCAAGCAAGGGAAAGCTTCATTATCAATGAGTGAACTGAAAAAGACATTTGCCTCAGAACTATGTGTTTGTGCCTCAACATTTTTTGCTTGTGCTTTGTATGTAACAGCCAGTGTCTCATCTGGAGTTACTTAGGCCAGCATTGTGCTTATTGTGCCCATTTCATGTGTCATTTTAATAGCTGCTAATAGCAGAAATATGAGTTTTCTTTCTTAATTTTATTGCTAAATTTAGGTTAGCAAATTCACCTGATTGTCCAAATAATATCAAAAACCTCATCTTATGAGTTAATAAAACCGTAGGACTCAAAAGGAGATAATATTGAAATGTGGTTTTGAGTCTGTATCAGAGTCAATCTCAGCTAAGTCCAGGCAAATAATTTGCATTTCTTTGTTCATTGCAGTAGTACTTGTAGAAAAAAGCAATCTTATACTGCTCAGGTGTGTCTTCCTGCATTGAATTTTGGCAGCCTTTCTGACATAGTCTCATACATGTGCACGTACACATGCTCATACTCCTACCATGCATGTGAAAAACTTCTGGCACCAGCATCAGCTGTCTCTCATACTGCAACCACTGAACCAGAACCAGCAGCTCAGAGACATGGCTCTCTTTCCCTTTCTGGCTTACTGCTGCTCTGAATTACAATACTTTGTAACAGCACAAATCCCTTTGTTTCATAACTTCCTGCTGCAGGAAGCTGTGATATCTTGATGGTCGCTTATAATGTGTTATTGCTCAGTTTCCTGAGCAAAATTCACACAAAACCCCCTAAAAATAATTTTAAAAGAAATAATAAATAAGAAATAAAAAGGTTTGGAAAATGTAATTCTGAGAATTGAATAGTTTGTTTTGTGTTGCAGATATGTGATAAAGTCTCATCTAATCTGGCTTTTGGGACCATAAAAGTTAAGAATAAAATTAGCAGAGCTGTGTCAGAGGAAGCAACCACATGTCCAGACACATCATTAGATAAAAGGTATACCAAAGTATTGTATTACTCTCTATGAATCTTTGTCCCTCACATTCTCCTCTATTAACAGTTTTTTTATGCTGTAAAGGAATAAGGTCCAATAAATCCAGACTAGCTAATGTAGATATGTTTTGTTTCCTGCTTTTTTTTATTATTGGTATTTTTCTTTGTTCTACACAAGCAAAATATAATGGAACAGCAGACCAGAATTTCCAGTTGTTCATCAAAATTCCTTTTGATTTCTGCCTCTTTCTTACTTCCTTTTGAAAGACGCAGGAAAGAAATGGGCTATCCATAAAATAAATATATTTAATTGCAGTAAGGCTACAACATGAGACATTTTTCATGAACAAATATTGCTTTTATGATAATTTTTAGAACTGGGTTCAAACTTACTTAAACAGGGGAAGTTTAGATTGGATATGAGGAAGAAAGTCTTTACTGTAAGGGTGGTGAGGCACTGGAATGGGTTGCCCAGGGAAGTTGTGAATGCTCCACTGCTGGCGGTGTTCAAAGCTGGATTGGACATGGCCTTGGGTGGGATGGTTTAATGTGAGGTGTCCCTGCCCACAGCAGGGGCGTTGGAGCTAGATGATCTTAAGGTCCTTTCCAACCCTAACTATTCTATGATTCTATGATTCTACAGTTCATTAAAGTCACATGCAACAAACATCCTTCAGTGGTCTGAAATCACTTGGTTGGGATTTAAGATACTTTGATTTCTAATTCCAGCTCTCTCACTTAACAAGGCCTTTTGCCTGCTTTGCACCTTTATTTATCGGCCCATTCACTGTCTTTTCTGCTTTGATTGTAAGCTCTTCAAGATGAAGACATTTTTTAACTATTTTAATAATATGCCTTACATAGCCTGCATACGTTCCTTTTGGATACGCAGTATGCCCTCTGTAATGGGGCTTGGCGCAACCTGGTCTAGTGGAAGGTGTCCCTGCCCATGGCAGTGGGGTTGGAACTGGGTGAACTTTAAGGTCCCCTCCTATCCAAACCATTTTACGACTCTGTGGTTGCACCGCTGTTTCCCCTTGCCCTAATTTGACATAGGCTGTAGCTGCATAAATTAAGACATATTTCACCAGTTTCTACAGATATTAATTACACTGATGGTGGATTGTCACAGGTATTTTTTCTCAGGGCTCATACCACATTGATTCCTCATCAAAGAACATCAAAGAAACTCTTTCCAAGTGGTTTCTCAGGACGTACGGGTATTATAAATCCAGGTGAAGTGATGTTATGAAAATATACTCGAATACACACATGGATAAGCAAAAGTTCAGATCAGATTTTATAAGAGTTATCAAAAATCTTTTCATTGAGTTTAGTGGGTTTTAGGAAAGGGGCACTGAGTGAAAAATCAGAAATGTGTTAAGTTTCTTACATAAGTTAATCATCTAAGTTGTGTGGAAATGGTGGGAGTGTGTCTAATAATGAAGCTTGATTTTACTTCTTTGCCACAGCTTTTCACTTCCAGTATTAATTTCTAGAAAATTGTTGGTTTCACATTGCAATCATTCGCATTGATTTGAAACTTAATGGCCTTTCTTTCCATCGTAAAAACCCCATAGTGATTATTTTAAGCATTCATTTACTGAATGTATCACAGAAAAACAGAACAAGAAAATAAAATTCTCAGGGATAAATAATTAGATGATCAATTACTGTTTATAGATGAGGAATGAGAGAGAATCAAAAAGGAAGATGTTTTTTTACTTTCATGCGCCTCTCCCATAAGTACTGAATATATTTTCCAAAGGTGACAGAATTATAAAAGAAATGAGATAGGTTGTGAGAGGGGAAGAATTTTAAACCACAAATATGAGTGTTCCTTACAGCTGCCTAAGACTACATTGTTCTTTATTTGACCTTTCAGTCATATGCCTCCAGAACAATATATTAAAACTGATTGACTTACCTATTTTCACCCTCAATTGGATTTTGAATCTTAAATCATGTAAATTTTTTTGGAATTCTCCTCTATTTAATTTTTTAATATACTTTTTAGCATGAAAAAAAAGAAAATTAATTGACTTTCATAATTTGTTTAACTTCATTGATATTGTTGCTTTTTACATAGCTACCGAATAGACTAGAAAGACACAGAAAAAATGAAGATTTCCATTCCCCGTTTACTGACAAGAGACAATAAAGACTTGTAGCACATATTTCAACTTTCTGTTGTCATGTACTCCAGCTCATTTCATGGGCCATGCAGGCAGTTGGCTTCATCTAGCAGCTCTTATTTCTGTTGGTAAAGCCTGTCTCCAGGGCCTTAGTCCTCAGAACTCTTATAAAGATCTTGGAATTTTAAGTAATTTATATGTAATTACATTTGAAATCCACTGAACAACTGATAAGAGGAAAATTAGGGAAGATGAGATAGAATGAGATAATGAGGTTGAAGGAGGATAAAAGCTAGGACCATTAAAAAAAGTATCCAAAGAATCCAGAATCTACTCTGAGCCTCAAAAGCTGCCTAACATTATCTGCTCTGTCTGCTATTTCCAGCAATCTGTGATACATTTGTGGCTTGAAGTTTTACTGAATATCTCTCAATTTGAAAGCAAAGTGATTGTAACTTCAGGCTCGTCAGTAGTGTTATAGCAGCATTCTATAGCTATAGCAACACAAGACATTTTGAAAATCAACATTTATGTGTGAAATTTCTTCTTCAAAGATGTTAACCAGTGCTACTGATGAGATAGTTAATAATGCCTAGCCAAGCTATAATTTCATCCTCCAAAACTTTTAGTTTTGCGTTGGACACAGGGTGAGGGAAAGGGCTGAAAAAACAATTCCATTCATTTCCTGTGGTCTGTCTGAATGAAACCGATGTCTTTGAAGATGCTTCATAGAAAAATAAAACCAAACAGCCTAAAAGCCCCAAAAAAGTGTCTGAAACCCATGCAATTGGGAGTAGCAGGAAGGAGGGTTCCTGCTCACAGCTTGTCATGGTCATTTTGGATGTCTAAGGTTTCAGACTCCTGCCTTCCCCTTCCCTGCTGCGAAGATGAGGGTTTGAAACACAGAAGCATTGCAGGGTAAGGCTCTTTTTTTCCTGTTCCTGAGAAAGAATTCCAGGGTGAAATCCAATATCTCTCCCTTGTGAAAGCTGTATAGAAGTTATAATATTGCTTTGCAAACCTTTTTAGAAAATCAAGACCAGCTCAATACTACATGCCCCTGCCACAGTTGACATTCATAGACCGGCAATTCTATTAAAAGTTTTATTCAATCTGAAGAGTAGGTTTTCCCCATTCCATCATACCCTGTTCTTGTAATAGGGAGCACAATTTAGTCCGACTCTTGTCAATTATCATATTAATAGATTAGATCACAATAGATTAGGTAAGTGAAGGACCTAGCTAAGAATTACATTAAAATTGTAGCAATGCCAAATAATAGACAGAACATCTAATCAGTCACACAGTGTGTGAGAAATCAGGTTAAATCAGAAACTAAACTGGAAAAGTGGTACAATTTTTTATTAAAAACTGAAGCAGAGCATTAATATTCTCCCAGAAGAGAAAAATGAACGTCTTAAATAATTGATATCTCAATAATCTTGAGAGAGCAACAAATATTTCTTTATCATATACATGTATTACACATCACTCTCTAATAAATGTAGAATTCTCTTTAGGGCTGACCTCTGAGCTAAGAGGGTGTGTAGTTGTTGACTATTTTGGCTGCCCTTAATATGTCCAATTTCCTGAAATAATCACAGTTTTGTTTACTTCAGTGGAGTTGAGCAGCTCTCAAATGCTTTATAGGCATAACAGGGCACATTTTTCTCTCCAATAACTTTTGCCAATTCAATTTGGCCTGCTTGGATATATAATTACTGCTGTTGATAAATTGTAATATTATCAATGTTGAATATGAAGTGGAATCCATTATTCCATTGCCTTCAATAACTGTGGTGATTATTTTATCAACAAGGTGGGTTGTGGGTGGCTTTCTTATTAAATGCTCAGATGAAAAGTAGAGCTGTTGTGCGTAAAATGTATGGACAAACAGCAAATATAGTCCATAAGTGAAGGCTGAAACATACTTTCAGTTGAGTTAGTCTGTCAACACTCTTTGTTTTACTGATAAGTTTTAACATTATTTTAGGGGGTCTACGAAGACTGGCATCTTCATATCCTTGTCCATCATTGTATTACAGATTTATTTCTTGTCATTTGTATATGACTCTACTATAGAACATCTACAGTTCAGAAATAATCCAGCTCCTGCTTGACTACTGTATGCTACTTGGTAACTGGTATATGTACTTGCTGAGTAACCCACTATCTTCAGTATTTTATCTCTTCCTCAAAGCTAGCTTTCAAAGTCCCCAGGAAACTTAACAGAAAAGAAAAAAAAAGTAATGAGGATTTTCCTAAGTTCATTTCCACAACAGTTTTGGAATTTTCTATCATAGTAAATGTTATTCGATGAAACTATTACTAATGAAGCCTCATTTCTAGCACATTTAAATCACGTTATATAAACTTAGATAAGTTCAACTTCTATTGAAGCTCCTTGGTATGTTAATAAAATGTAGTTTTTTGGCTATCTCAAGTAGGGGCACGCTCATACTCCATATACTTCCTGTTCACATACTACATATACCTCCTGTTCACTCTGTTTTTGCAAAACTTTCAAGAACTCAGTGTCTTTGAGGGTTTTTATTTTTTTATCATTAGCTGACGTTGTCAAGATTTCCAAAAACCCTTCAAGTGGTCCAGAAAGCAGGTGACAAACATATTCCAAGCATTATGGTTCTGTTCTGCAGGAAACCAGTATAACAACCAGCCAAATGGACTTTTCTTGGCAAAATGGTGATTCTGTGTTCCACCTGTCCTTTTCATCAGGAGCTTTTACATCTAAATTTTTCCATAAACCATAAACCAATGGCAGCATTCAGCCTGACAGGCCAAGGAATAAGTGGGATGGGTGTCAGCAGATCACAGCCTCGTACCCTATTTTGTTCCTTCTCCCAGTCCTAGAATAATAATGGGTTATTTTTTTGTGATTTAAAATCTGCTGCCTTGTTTGGTGCACCACCAGTTTGTCATTCACATGCATGGGAGAAGACTAGCACCATTCAATCTGTTATTGTCTTCAAAGAATCACCACTGCGTTCTTCAGAAAACCTAGTCCTGGTTTTGTAGCTGTCTCCTATTAATGACAGCACTCTAGTATGGTCCGTAGTAGCGAAATTCAAAGTGCACTGTAGAATGACCTGGCTTTGGAAGATATTTTTTTTCCTTAAGCTATCCATTATATTAACTTCAGCGCTAATAGAGAGAAAAAACAGTTTACGATTAGCTACATCTTCCAAAATATCCCCGTATGAACACTTTTTGTTAAGGTGTTTGTTTTCAGTGCTTGTTCTCATGTGTGCCATTTCAACCTTTCAGATACTTTGTCACCTGACTATCAGAATACAAATTATCAATTAGTCCCTTTGAATCTAGAGTGTATGTGTTTCTTTCATCCGTAATACTGTGAATGTGGAAAGGCAGTAATTATCTGGATGTCCCTATAACTATATTTGTCAGTAAAAACCGCTTTATGTCAACCTGTGATGGATATGGTAGCAACAGACTTTTCAGCCTGGAACGAGCAGGGAGTCTTTTTTGGAAATATTCTTTTTTTCCTTCTTTCATACTTGACAGCTCTATTTCATATATTTTCTTATTAGAGAGTACATCAATGCTGCACATAAATAATTAATACGTCATTTTAATAATTCAATATAGTAAATTTAATATAACTGCTTAGAATTGATGCAGCTATTTTGCATTGTAACACACACTTGTGTATTGCAGAATATTAGGAAAACTTAACATCCTGATGTTTACTTGAGGAAGAACTTTCCGTATTTTATTATCCATTGAAAAAACAGATAACATATAATGTGCTGAAAAAATAAGACAGAAAAATTGAAGATGGTGGAGCAAACTAATCCTAACGTTACCATGTTCCATCATAGGAGTTTCAGAAGCACTTCATTAATTATAATTAGCAAATGGAAGGTGCATTTAAACCAGAAAAGCCTTTAAAAAAGGCGCTAGTGAGCTGTGGCTGTGGAGAGAATGCTGACACTGAGATTTCAGCTGAAAGTTTGGAAACATCCCCAGGTGAGTCACTGTGATAGTTTGCACCTTTGGGGGAGGTTTTTATATTGCAGTTACTGTGATGTGGATGCCAGGAAGCCTCTATATTTAGTTTATATTAGCCTGGGTGCTCAATCATTGGTGCACAGCCAGGAAAACTGGTGTGCTCCCCTTTGACTTATTTCACCATAAATAATAGAGTTCATGAGCCCAGTACATGCTCCTCAACAGCCACAGAGCTGGGAAGGAATTCTGACATGGCCAGGCTGATGGCTAAACAGTTTTTCTGCCTTTGTCATAAGAAGTGAACCTTGAGTGCTATGCTGCATGACTTGGGATGTCAGTAGGAGCCAGTAAGGCAGTGCGATCATCTACAGCAAGAGCTCAGGACAACAATGCACCGGGTAGGCTGCTGAGCAGGGACCAGGCTTTCAGCAGCGTGTCTAGGGACACAGACTGCTGGAGCAACCTCTTAGGAAAGCACAGGGGAAATGTGATTCTGCTTAAACCAAGTTTTTCCCCCTTTTTGCCCCCAAGAATCCAAAACTAGACCAATGCAAATCAATATTGCCTGAATGTTATACGCAGTGTTTCTCAACACCTATGCATTAGACATAGGATTTAGACCTCAGGATAAGTATGTGATTATGTGATTAAGAGTAATGAGTGTGATTATGAGCAGAGTACTTTGAAGGTCACTTGAACTTCAGCGTCAGTGTAGCCTTTGCCAGTGTGCCCAAAGTAAAAACTATCTATAATAGTTTATATGCAGTTGGAAAGCATAAGGAAAATGATAATTTGCAATAATAATAATAAAACCTCACTTCTTCCATTACAAAAATTTGGATTAATGAAACCTGGATGTTAATAGGTAGAGTGATACTCCAAATCTATAATGACTACAGCAATTCAATGTGACTTAATTGTCCACTTTAATTGTATTACCTCTCAGGCAGCAAGCCTGCAGGTACTAGGAGTAACAAATGGAAGTGTGAAAATCATAAACATTTTACTGTGAATATTTTTCCACACCTAGCTTGTTTCAGAACTCAAGATCTAACACTTTATGTGCCTATATAAAACACAGGTTTATTTGTTACTTTTTAAGACTACAGCACAGTTTATTTAAGTGTGATCTTTCAGCACTTCCAATTATTATGTGTTTGTGTTGTCCCAAGACAAGGCATGATGCTGCAATATACCCTTTTGGTAATTAAGTGAATTACATTTTTCCTTTTCAGTTGGCACTGATAATAAACTATTGCATAGTGTATGGTGGTAGTAGAAGTATCGCCTTTTACCTTTACCACCAACTGTAAATCTTGGCTTTATGATTACTAAAGAGACAAAACTTTCATGGGTTGCTAAACTGTTTGAGTTCAACTCCTGGATTTGTGATTCAGCCTTGGTCCATCTGCTAAGCTTCTCTCTTTTTTGCCTTCATTTATTTCAGCAAGTAATATGCGGTCTTTCTTTGTTTCTTGGAACTTTTCTTCTCCTTCAATAAATTTTCAATTGCTTTCACTTGAGCCATTTCCTACCAACTCTCTGAAACTTACCTGTCTATTAATATTGACAGTGATCAGAACTTTGCATTTTAACAGACATAGAATCATAGAATCATAGAATAGTTAGGGTTGGAAAGGACCTTAAGATCATCATGTTCCAACCCCCTTGCCATGTGCAGGGACACCTCACATTAAACCGTGTCATCCAAGGCTCTGCCTGACCCAGCCTTGAACATAATAAGCGAAATCCTGGGACATTCTAGAGGTGACCTAAGGCAGGAAGCAGGTTCTTCAGAAGCCTGAGGTTTGCAGAATATATGATTTTGACTATCTCAAAGCCTGAGTAATGTGGTTAATAGACTGTGTATGACAAAAACCAAAGATATATCAGAGGAAAAGCTCAACAGTTACTCTTTCTCAGGTAACAACAAAAGCCAAGAGAAATGACAAGAAAACCCTGATGATCCTGGAGTAATAGAAAGAGTCTGAATATGAGACAAAAAATACCTTGTATGTAAAAATCAGGCTTACAGAATAAAGGTGTTTCATATGAGCATGATATATGAAGGCAATTAGACACACCAGATATATCAAAAGGGTCTGGAAAAGTAGAAAATCAATTTATAATCAGAACTCTGGAGGAAATTATGTAGATACCGACTATATTTTACTGTAAGTGCCAGCACTGGAGCAATTAAAAGAAGAGACTTAGCATGTTTTGTACATGTATCCGGATACAAAGGAAACTGAAGAAGTCAGTTATGTAAGCATATATGAAAAAAAAGAGGACACTTCTTAGCAGAACATGTGGAAGGGCACAGAAAAGTGGAGATTTAGGATTAAGTTTAGAAGGTTGATAACAAGCAGCTGTGGAGATGAATCCACTCTTGAGTCAAGAGTATAATCTGCATATTAATTGCTAAATACAAGTTTGTAAGTTTTGGAATTTCCTATCATTTCTTATTTAACCTGCTGCAAGGTTCCTTTTTTTTCCTACTTGTTCAAAAAATGCTGGAAAATAGATAACAAATAGATAAAAAGCAAGCTCTATGATATATGCCCTTGTTTTATGTCTTTTATAATGACAAAGCACGCCAGTATTGTTCCTTCAGCTTTGACAAATATTTTTATAGCAATAAAACTTACATGAAAATTCATCTAGATGTTATGGGAACTTCATCTTCAGTTTCATCCCACCATATCAGATATCTTTGCAAAGTCAATGAAGAAGAAAATTATTTCTCTACAGAAAGATTCTGAAAATCCTTGTGGATGGAAGATGTTATGCTCTTCTGTGATACATTAAAACACTTCTTTAAATGACCACTTTTTAATCTTTTTGTCCTTCAGTTTTCTTTTCAGGCATAAAGATATGTGAATCTGGACTAGAGTTATTTGGTAGTCGTGACCTAACCATGTGTTCAGAGTAAATCATGGGAACACTGCTTGGAATGTAAATGTTGTCCAGCTGGCCAGGCATCTCACCCAGCTTTTCTTTATGGTTTAATTCTTTGCTTAGTTTTGCTTTCATGTTCATTTTTTTCACTACATTTTGTGCAAACAGACATCTTCCTGATGCTGTTTTTTTTCCTGGTCAAGAAACCAATATTCTCACTTACTAATATTTTTACGTCTGCTGTTATTAACAACATTGTAATTGTTATTTAATGATACCAGTGATTAATTGACACATAATCAAGGTGTGCATGACACTGTGCAAATATTTGTGCGCAGTAACATTTTATATGTCAGAAAAGTTTGTAAAATTCACAGCTGCCTGGAATCTCAGAGTTTTGGAGACATTTTTTAGACAAGGAAAAAAACACCAAACTGTTGCCATAACAATATTTTTTTCCTCCTTCTAGACCTGCAAAGGATGATTACCTGGATGCTTGGACCATATAGAAGGGTTCAGCAAAAGCTCCTTTTTTTCCTCACACAGTCCATGTGGAGGCTTATATATCCTTTTCGTAGACTATATACAATTTTACAGTGGGATTATGAGCTCTATTTCTCCCTCATGCCACTGTTATGATGCCAATTGACATTACCAACTAGAAAAGAGAAAACCAATTTTACCTCTACTGCTAGACCTGGGAGTGAGGAATTTTCTTATGTTTCACCTCAGCCACTCAACAACCCCAGTGAGTAACTGGGTATATATAATATGCTGGTACTGTTGTGCGTTCATCATACAGATTTTCAGTCAGTAAGGGATTTCTTCAGCTCACAATAAACCAGAATTGGTATCAGGACTAGAAGAAGGTATTACTTCAAGGAAGTAGGGCATAAACTTTATGCACATGTGTAGCGAATGCAACTGCTGTGTAGATCATTTTCCCTCATGCTATTAGTGTCACTTGGAGCACAGAAAAGGCTTGAACAGGGGCACTGCAAGGCGATAAAAAGTTTAAATTGGTTAAACTTGGTCTCTTTGAGTGCATTCCTACTTACAAAAAAACCCCAACAACATAAAAACAAAAAGGAGGGTGAACTGAAGATCCAGATCCTTCATCATCCAGCTTGTCAGCATAAACCTCAGCTGTTTTGTAATATTTAACTTCATGAGATCATCTTTGTTGAAGAACTTGGTATTTCAGCTATTTCCTGCTAAGTTTCCATTTCCAGTGCTTCTCTATGAAAAATATGCAGAGCAGCTGATGCATTGCATGGGAATTTCAGCAACATCCTCCTGTGTGGCTGCATTGTAACATCATGAGCAAAATCATGAATTCTATTTCTTTTCATCCAACCTAAGCTAAAGCAGATGTAGATCTTTGCCTTGCAGACCTCCTGTTCTTTAGACTGGGACAATGCTAAGGCATAAGAGAATATGAGGTCTTTTTTCATTGAATTTACCGGCACTTTTTATGATTAAATAATACAAATGACACTGGCACATTCAGAAAATAATGCTTTATGGTATTTTTTAGAAGATTCAAGCAGAAGACTGCATGTAATCAGCATGAAGAAGCCCTAGCAGTTCACTAGGCATAGAATTTTTTTAATTAACATTTAAGTTTTTACCCCTCATACACTAGCCTGGACTTTTCGATGTTTAAAACAATATTTCCTCCCCTCCAAAAATCCTGAAAGTATTAAAACTCTGAAAGAAATAGAGAGTTGTTAAAGCAACTTTTGAAAACAATGACTATTGAGTGCTAGCAGCCATGCACTAAGCAAATGGTGTATCATATGACGAAGCAGAAATGGCAGAAAGTGTAGCTAATGTCCCCTGCACATATGGCCCAATGTTGTTAGGTGCAAAGAGATAGGAAGTTCTGCAAAATTCACATCAAAGATTGATAGTGATAATAATTTATTTTTATCCAGCTTCCAGTTCATATAACTGTTGTAGTTAATCTTCGCGTTGCTTACTAATTAACTTAAATCAAACAGCCTCATTCACCCCTTTATTGCAGTTCTATGGAACTAGAGCAGCAAGCAGCCCTACATTTCTGCCACCTTATTTAGAGGGCTTCAACAGAAGGCACTTTCCTATGGTTATGACCACCTTTTCCTCTATTTCAGGTTTCCTTCCCTTCACAGGTCATCTTCTGTGTTATGAGCTAAATTGTCAATCTAGATAAACTTCATTCACTGCAGCTCAGCTCCACAAATTTACATCATCTACACAGCTGCACCCAGGCTGGCATGTTACTGACCTGGTACAAAACCTCTTTCTTGCATTATGAGACTGTTGCCTAGTTTTTCTTTACTTCTAGAGTTCTCTTGTTCAGTATTGAGTGCTGCTGAGGCATTATAGTTTATTCTTGTCCAAGCATGTCATAGAATCAGAGAACCACAGAATCATAGAATCATGGAATCATAGGCCCACAGACTCCTAGAATCATAAAATAGTTTTGGTTGGAAGGGACCTTCAAAGGTCATTTAGTCCAAACCATCAGCAATAAGCATGGACATCTTCAACTAGATCAGATTGCTCAAAGACCCATCCAACCTGACCTTGATTGTTTCCAGGGATGGGGCAGCCACAGCTTTTCTGGGCAACCTGTCCTGTTGTTTCACCACCCTCACTGTAAATAATTTCTTCCTTATATATATTCTAAATCTACCCCCTTTAAGTTTAAAACCATTACTGCTTGTCCTATTGCAACAGGCCCTACTAAGACATTTGTCCCCATCTTTCTTGTAGGCCACCTTTAAGTACTGCAAGGCTGCAGTAAGGCCTCCTCTTATATAACATGTCTGCTATGGTAAATACGATGCATGATTACTCTGCTTTTTTTTTTCCCGGCATTGATCTCATTATGAAGAAGACAAGCTACTGCTTCACAGTGACATTATTAAATGAGAACATAATGGCAAGAGTAGTTAGTCATGTCACACTGTAAAGAGAGAACTAGAGGAAAAGCCGTGCTCAGCAGTGACAATGAATAATTAAATATTTACCATATAGTGAGCAAGAACACATTATTTCTGGTGCTGAGACTTACTGCTTAAAGTAAAAAATACATTTTTGCTACAGCAAAAATATTGTCCTGCCAAAGCACTTGTCTGCTCTAATCATTAAATAAATGTAACATTTTAAATTATCTCATAATGGACCGTAAAAATAAAATAACCTTGCTTCAATTACAACAATAATCACAATACCAGATAAAAAAATCTCTTTTCAAGCCCTGTATTTATTCTATGATACATTAAAGTGTCATTGAAGTCAGCGCTTCCTCTGTTCAAATCTGGGCAGAGATGTACTGATTTGAAAAAGATGATCTTTATCGCCAAGAAGAAAAATGTCAAGAATTTGGATAATAGTGAATTGATGTAACTTGAGCCAAAAAGTCAGAGCAATGCTGGTTTCAAAGCACATTAAAAATAATTAAAATAGCTTTACATTTAAATGGCTAAATAAGACCAACCTAAAGTATGCAATCCATGAAAAATTAAATACATATGCATTGTGCCTTTTTATTAGTTTTTTTAAACTTTCCAGAAACAGGTTGATGTTAAAAGGGATCATCCACCAAAGCAAACAAAAGCTCACCTCTTAACTAATGTTTTTTGAGCCCTCTTACCGCTATATCTAAAAAAAAGGTAAAGACGCTCCATTGCTACAGAGAACTTTGAAGACATCAACCAGGAACTGTTCTTGTTGAACAGCTTTAGCCCTCCCAAATAGAGACAACTTCTCTTGATATGTCCAGTACAAGTGACCTTTCCACCTACAAGATTAGCAATTTTGAACCTGGATCTGCAGCACAGACAGAAAATGTGCTAATCAGAGTGACCCTCCTGTGCCACAGGCAGAGGTTAACACATGATGCAGATGCGCATGATCTGTGTCAGTATGTTAAAGGTAGTTCCAGAACCTACAACACCCTCCTGCTAGGATGGTATGTTAATGGTCTCCCCTATAAGCCTGAATGTCAGCAAGAGCTTGAGAAGAAATATCAGAAAAGGTTTCCAGCTCTATGCCACTTGACCCATATGGTGCAATGAGGCACTTCACAACAGGGAGAGGTGATAAGTACACAGCAACTCTGCTGCAACACAGTAAGCAGAAAGCATTTCTGCAGTAGTGATGACACCCATTCCTACAGCCAGAGCACTGCAGACACCGTGCAGTCTTTGCTGGGTGGCACACTGGAATATGCAGCAGACAAGGCACAGCTGGAATCAGCAGTGAAGCAAAGCTGGGAAGAAGCTCAGCAGCCCAGCCAGGCTCTGCTCTGTGCAGAAGGCAGGACCAGCTAACCTACCCATTCCCTCCATCCCCTAGCTGACTATTTTTCAAACCCCTCAAACTTCAGATAACAGTGATCCAACAATACTCATAAGGAGCCTGCTGTGCTAAACTATTCCCACTATTCATTATTTTTTTCTAGATTATTTATTTAAATCTCCCTTGTCCTCGTTTGAACCTGTTACTTCTTGACCTGCTGGCTGCAGATATTTAGAATGACTTCTTTCCTTCCCTTTTAAGGTCACTTTTATGTACTTGAAAACTCTGATAGTATAAATATACAATGTAATATGAAACCTCCAGATTAAATAAAGCTAGTTCAGACACTATTTATGAGGAGTCTTATGAGGAGCAGCTAAGGGAACTGAGGGTGTTCAAACTGGAGAAAAAGGAGGCTGAGAGGAGACCTTATCACTCTCTACAGCTACCTGAAAAGAGGTTGTAGCAAGGGAGTGTCAGGTTCTCCATATGGAAACTAAACTACAATACTAGTTTATGCATTGGCTGCAGCATAGAATTAAGATAATGGTTTTACTGAAGGATTAAAGAAACCAAAGGCATGTCACACAGGTTTTCAAAATCATGATTATAAACTCATGAGACTCAGCATGTAGAAGGAGATGTCAAGCATACCACAGGTGTTGTGCACTCTGAAGTGCTCATCAGCCATGAACAACTTCCATTTTTTGAGCATGTTGCATTTGAATCTATTCCTCTGTGTGCACAGAGACCTAAAAATGGCTACCGCCATTAGATCAGGCAGATGTCTTTAAATGATTGATTTAAGACCTACTTATTCCTTTCATCCATCTATTGTCAGTAAAATAATGAAAAATCTGTGTAACATAAACAAGTTCAAGATAAAAATCAAACAAACCTATATATTCAGATGCAGATAATTCAAATGGCATTTCTGTAGACAATATTTTTTCCTGAATTTAATTTTTGCACTGGTGTGTTTGAGATATTGAAGTACTGTTAAGATTTTTTTTTCTGCAATGCAAAATGTTCTTAAAAATATAAATAAGTTTTTAAAGTAAAAAAACAGGAATATAGTAAGAAAAAAAAAGAAAAAGAAATTAACTAATGGACACCTTAAGAGCTTGTTGCAACTCTCTGTAGAGAAATCTCAACAATTGTCTTCCTTTTTGTGATGCTCTTTGCGCCATATTTAGATCAGATGGACTGTTTTACAATTGAATTTCATTAAGAGTTCTAAGTTACAAAACCAACAGCAGAAATTCAGGTCATTCATCATGCAGTGCACATGTATGACCACCCAAATAAAAGTGTAAGTGACAGTTGTTGTAGTATGTCAAAACAATGATCTGAACCTTTCCTGCACTAGAAATACCACTAGGCAGATATGAATACTTCTGATTCTGAACTTGAAGACAGTAGTAGTGGATACTTTAGTTTTGCTCAATAGAGCTTTAGAAATGTGATTGCTCAACAGTGCACAGAACTCCCTTGGCATAAACAGCAACAGAAAATGAGAAGGTTTATCCCTAAATACTGAAAAACATTTATTTCAGCTCCTTTCAGTTAAGGTGGGAATGCAGCTGGACACAGGTTTAGCACATTACCTTCCTGAATTCTTCCAGCGGTGAACAAGATAGGGAAAAGAAGGAAAATGTGGAAAGATTAACAAAGGAGAGATTAGCATGGGATTTTACATTCATTACTGCAATGACCAGTGCCAGCACAGGGATTATGACTTGTAATATCAAGCATGTTCAGCTTTGAAGCACTAGGACACATTCAGAGTACATGGCAAACAATGCAACAGACACACACTCAGGATGATGCTAAACATCAGCTGCAGAATTCAATTCTTCCGCTACCAACTTTGGATAACTTGCATCCAATAACTTTAAGAGAGATGGCCAAGGAGCTCTCTGGCTCCTTCACACTGATTTTCATCAAGTTGTCAAGCGCCGAGTGTCTGGACCACTAAAAGGAGGCAAACACTGCAGCACTATAAACAAGGGGTTAGAGGCATGATCTAGACCATCAGTCTTAACATAATAATGTCATAACTCTTAAAATACAATTAATAAACTACTTAAAACAGGATTATTCACATTTTTAATTAATTTTTACTTTGTTTTAAGTTAGGGTTAACAAAATGAACAGTTTGAAAACTTAGACTTCTGTGAAGTATTTAAAATGAGAATGATAACCTTTTTCCCTGAGAACCCAGAATCTACCAAGACTAGTTTGAAAACAAGGCAACTGCTATGTCTCAACATGCCACTGTAAGTTGGGTCTTTATCAGGGTCTTTTAAAGATAGATCCTGTTTTGTATTGCTTAGCTGGAAGAAAATCTAAAATTGCTGCAGACAAAGCTCACAGGAGACACAAGTAATGAGTATGATAAGCAATTGTAATGATATGTTACAGAAAGAAACAATCAAAAGCATTACTTGATAAATCAGGCTGTGAGCCATTAATTTGGCCTTCACTAAAATCAACTGTAAAATTACCCATTTAGGAAGGAAGAATACAGAACCTGATTACAGCATGGGGAGTTCTAGCAACATTAAAAATGGCTTTAAAAAAGGCATACTGAGACTAGGGTGATAATGAGCTGAACATTGGCTCCAGTACAATCATTTTGCCATGGGGCTAATGAAATCTTGGTTATGTATATAGGGGTTTATCAAAAAGAATTCTACAAGCAGTGATCCGCATGCAGAACAGAAATCTGATAACAAAAGAGGCATCTCTGCTCCACAGAGACATGTGTAAGAAGATACAGAGGCTTGAAATTAAACACAAAGAATCCTAGTCAATAAGTAAAACACATGCTATCAACAGCAAAGGCCATTAATCATTAGTACAGTTTAACAAGAGCTGTTCTTCACCACTGGAAATATAAAAATCACTGCCTACTCCTCTAGTTTCTGCTGTAAGCAGAAGTTAATCAGGAAAATTCAATTCTTTGTTTTATGGGGGTGTGCAGATTATCTTGGTCTTGTCTCTTGTTGCCATGTACAAATATATAATGCAACTTTTTAACTGCAAAACAGTCCGTCGTTATGATCTAAACCTTCATTTTAATACCCAAATTTGAGACCTCTGTACTGTACAAAAAGGCAACGATTTTGTATTCAGCTCATACAGCTAGGCAGTGCAAAAAAGATTTTATTTTGATGCTGTATTGTATTGATGCTCTGTTGATGTAATGCAAACATGACTGTGACTAAAGCATCTTTATTCTTAATGGGAAAATCTATCTTCCTATTGAAATATTGCAGAGTTCAATTATGGTTTTTGCTCTCAAATTTGTTCATAAATGTACAAGTATGACACAAAATACTCAGAATGAACCCTTGGAAACATACAAACTGATGTTTTGCTCAGGGCTACGAACAAGAGTATAGGGGGTTTTAAGGATTTTTTTGCATATTAGAGGAACAGCTGCTAAAAAATTCAGTGTATCAGCTTTCCTTTGCAAACATCTGGGATCTTTCTTGTTAATAATATTAATGGTGTATTAAACTAGTGTGTCTATTCAGAATATGATCCTGTTGTCAGCTTGTTAGTTATAAATGGCAGTAATCTATAATAAGCGATACTACTACTGTATTTCACCTGAGGCAATAATAAGTGACGGACTAAACTAGTTAGAAGGATTGCACTGTCAGCAGCACCACCATTCATAAGAATATTTTTGGCCACTTTTAAAAATTAATATCTGCTCCCCCAGAAAGTTTTCTAGTTGGGTAGAGCAGTTCCTAACTTGTGCTGTTGATTGTTGCTGTTAGTTAAGAGATACTTTTACTCTATCTATGGAATTAATATGTCTCTCCTAAGTAAGACAAGTGTCGTGGTTTAAGCCCAGCTGGCAAATCAGCCACGCAGTCTCTCTCTCACTCCCCCCACCTTCCTCCCCCCTGCTCCTGGAGGGATGGGGAGGAGAATCGAAGGAATTCAACTCTCACAGGTTGAGATAAGAACAGTCCAGTAACTGAGGTATAACACAAACCACTGCTGCTACCACCAATAATAATAATGATAAGGGAAATAACAAGGGAAGAGAATACAACTGCTCATCACCCGCTGACCGATACCCAGCCCGACCAAGCAGTGATCTAACTCTTCCGGGTAACTGCCCCCGGTTTATACAGTGGGTATGACGTGCTGTGGTATGGAATACCTCTTCGGTTAGTTTGGGTCAGGTGTCTTGTCTCTGCTTCCTCCCGGCTTCCTCTCCTCCCTGGCAGAACATGAGACTCAGAAAGTCCTTGGTCAGGCTAAACATTACTGAGCAGCAGCTAAAAACACTGGTGTTATCAGCACTGTTCCCAGGCTGAAAGTCAAAAACACAGCGCTGCACCAGCTACCAAGAAAGAGAAAAATGGCTGCTACTGCTGAATCCAAGACAAGAAGTTACTAATGTGGTGCCATGAAAAGAAGAGAATCCATATGATTAACCTTTCAGAAAACGGATGAGTGCACCAGTGCTTAGGAGCTTGATTCCATGGTTCATAATGCCAGGAACCTCAATGGAAAATTCCTTTCAAGGGACAAACATCTTGCATCATTCAGTAGTTGCCTTCTGCTAGTTCTAGCTCAAGTCTCAAACCAAAAGCGGTAGTAAAACTTCATTGTGTTGTGCCTGAATGCATTACAAATGCAGACTGGTATAATCCAGAATACATATCACACAGATATCACCCAGAGTATACAACCTAGTTGCACCAAGTTACCTTTGTTATCATTTGAAACATGCAGCTTATTCTAGATGGTAGAGGACATTTTTGAGTGTACCAGCAAATTAAAGCTAGGAAATGTTTTTTTAGTAGATTTATAAGACCTTTTAATTACAAAAGAAAAAGACAGCTACCATACTAACAGATAAAATCTTGCACAGTCTACCAGAAGCTGCCTGAATATATGTAAATATATGATAATTAGACAGTGTTCATGGTACAATATTTTCAAGAGGTAGTAAGGCATTTTTTCATCTGATTAAGCAGTGACTATGCAGTAGGAAAAGGTTGATTCAATGTGATTCTGTCACATGATGTTCTAACAGCATAATGCTGATTTAAGTGGGTAGGCATCATTTAAAGTAGAAGCTCATTTTCTCGGTCATTATTTTCTGTAATGTCTCACAACACGAGATTTACATTCAGGGAATAGAAGGAAATGTAAGACATTGACTTCAAGGCAGTTTTCGTTTCAGACAGTGAAATACTGAGAAAAGTCTGATCAGACACCTTCAATCTCTGTTGTCAGGCTAAGTGACCTTGGAATAGCGCAGGATGAAGTGTATGTAACAGAGAGCTATTTGGGGAAAAGTACCTGCCTTTGAGTTTTTATTTTGGAATTAAATATTATTACTTTCATTCTGTAGGTAAGGAAGCTTAAACAAGTAAATGACAGGGTTACATTCACCCACTGCCTTAACCAGGCTAAAAACCAATGACTTCCAAATAATCTGCCTCAGATTGCATTTTTCTGATCTCTCAGCATCACCTGTCCTTTATCTGCAACTTGCACAGAAAGTGCCTTACTTCCCTCTGCCTGAAAGGGATATCCTCTATGGTGTTGCTGTTCTACGCTATATACCTGTCGCTTAAAACCAAGGGTTGGATGAATAAGGGTCACATTAACCTCTTCTATATTTCTTTTCAGGGCTGATTGTCATGGGTTCAGCAGTAGCAGTCATTTTTCGCCTTCTTAGTAGCTGGTGCAGCGCTGTGTTTTTGTTTTTCGGCCTGGGAACAGGGCTGATAACACTGATGTTTTCAGTTACGACTTAGAATGTTTTGGTTTGACCAAGAACTTTCTGAGTCTCATGCTCTGCCAGGGAGGAGGGGGAGCCGGGAGGAAGCAGAGACAGGACACCTGACCCAAACTAACCAAAGAGGTATTCCATGCCACAGCACGTCAAGCCCAGGATGTAAAAACGGAGGGCAGAGACCCGGAAGGGTGGGGTTCGCTGCTGGGTCGGGCTTGGTATCGAGTGGTGAGCAGTTGTATTCTCTTTCCTTGTATTTGCCTTGTCGTTATTATTATTGGTGGTAGCAGCAGTGGTTTGTGTTATACCTTAGTTACTAAACTGTTCTTATCTCATCTCAACCTGTGGGAGTTGCATTCTTTCGATTCTCCTCCCCATCCCTCCAGGAACTGGGGGGAGAAAGAGGGGGGGAGTGAGTGAGCAAACTGCGTGGCTAACTGGGTGAGTTTTAATGGCTTAAACCACAGCACTGGTGCAAGCAACCAAAATTTACATGATCCTCCTTTATTTTTGACTAGTGTTACTCCAAGTTCCTCTCGTTGCTCTACTTTCTGGTTCCTTCTCCACCCCATTTCCCCATTACTACTACTTACCCTCTTTCTACTCTGATTTGCCAGGTCAAATACTGAAAATCAGGAAGTCCTGTCAGTCTTCTGTACCAGTAGACACATTTTCAGAGCTGCCTTCCAGGAACTTACAGGCCTGTCTGTGCTAATGTGCCCCCACCACTGGGTGTTCAGCTCCCTCACAGTCTGTTTTTACCATTAAAATTCTAGCCATATAGTTGCTATAGTGAGATATAGTTGCCTGAGATTGGAAAGTCATTGTTCATATCAGCAGTTCTCACATGCAACTTCTGCCTTCTGGAATCAGGCTGTAGCTAAAAATAAATCACATTTTACACATCATGCTCAAACTGTGTATGTTACAGCAGAGTGCTATGTCATTGGCTACACGGTTAAGCTGAGCTCTGTGTATATGTGCACTTCAGCAGTGCAGTTTTAATGAGAAAAATTCCCTGAAAGTTATTACTGAGAAGTAAAGCATTGCTATGCAGTGTTACTGCCAGATCATAGAATTCATCTTCTTTCCCTTGGCCTGAGCTAAGCGCACTGTAGAAAAAGCAAAACCCTTCGCTTCTCATGCCAGTAATGTCTTTGAAATGGCTGTCTTATCTTGAAGGTTTGCCACTTTAGCTCTTTCGATCTATTTCTACGCCTGCCTGATTTAGGGGGTCCACATTAGGTCTATGTCACCTGTACAGGGTTTTTCCTCCCATACCTCCCCAGCACAGCACACACTGGCCAGTTGCCAACTCTGTTTACTGCCTTGGTCACTGCAGTATGTGACTCACATTGGCCATTCTGTGGTGCGAAGGAAATGTAAGAGCAGAACAGCATCACTGAGATAACTGCTGGGGCAGTCATGGCTGGTGCTCCAATATTTCAGAGTTAACCACTCAGGTTTTGTTTCTTAAGATGCTGCCACACAATGGAAATCAGCATCTTTGTCTCCAGTGGCAACTGAGGGGGAGGCTGGCAGGTGATGCAAGTGATGAAGAGATCAAAACGAAGGCATTAAATTATGGCAACATTGATAGGGAAGAAAGTATGCAGATGCTGCCACTTTGATTAATGAAGTAAAAACTGTTAGAGATGATCTAGTTCAAGATTGCTGAACAATCTCCAACAAATCACATTCTCAGCAACCTAGTAGGTCTAGTGTGAGAGGCACAGCTTCTTATGTAGGCCTGCAGAAAAGGAATTACAAGGTAAAAGGGCAATAAATAGCCAGTATTACTCTGTTCAGGTGACTGACATCACTCTCTACCTCATTTCTTCACCTTGGGACAGGGCTTGGTGGACTCGCAATGTCTATATCTTCAGCAGTGCTGGCGCTGTGTCCTCCTAAGGACTACCTATAGATACTCTGAATTCCTGTCCTTCTGACTCATGGCATGTTCTGGAGCAAGAAATGCAATCTTAATGTTTCAGCCTCTCCCACATCGTCATGCCCATATTTTATTGGAATGCATGCACCATTCACAGAGGTAATGTGGCAGATCATTAATTAATATTTGAACAGAACTCTGGTAATATCCAATGTTTTCTAAATATTACACATTATTTGACCTTCCAATAGAAATAAGAGGGACAAACAACATAACAAATTCTCTGTGGCAAGCATCTCCTTCATGTCCTAAGTCTCCCTTTTTGTAAGCACTACGGCTGTGGCCAGGTAATCAACTACTGTAACTATGTACATGGCAATCTCTACCAGAAGAGAATCTGGCCCAAATACTTTTCTTTTGAGGATAATTTGCTAAGAAGCAGAACCCTTGTGCAACATTTAGTTTTATTCATGTCCCCTGAAGCCCTTATGATATCTCTGCTTTCCCAACATGTCCCATAAAGCACCCTCAGCTTCTGCCCATGATCTATGTTTACCAGATGTCAGACTTGAAGCTACATATGTGTTGACCAATGAGCTAACATAGATGTCTATAACACTATCAAATAACCTAGATTTTCCACTGTAGGGGTGCTGATTTGGATTTTTTCTGCTTTGTAGAGCTACTATTTCCAGTGACATTCATGGGAATGTAGTACTTTTGGGCTGTAAACCCCAATGTCAGATTTAGTTGACATTGGCCTATTGGTTCAGAAGTTTTCAGATTAACAGACGCATTGGCAAGAAAGACAAGTGTTTTCAGGAGCATTAATCCTTGCTGTATTTCCTGGTATATCATAAAAAGGGAATAAGAATTCTCATTTTTCTGAAAGATAATTTTTATCAAGAGTACTGCTAAAGTTTCATTTATTGTGGAAGCGTTTCTTGCTGAGAACGGTCATGTGAGCAATCCAGCCCTTGGCTTAGCTCCACCCGTCTAGTGAGCAGAAGGTACCAGAAGCTGCTGAGGGGGTTACTAGAGGATGCCTTTCCAGAAGTTGCCAGAAGTTGCTGGAAGGGGACGCCCACTTGCTTACATAAAGAAAGACCTTCAGGAGCTGCCACCAATCGTAAGCTGTTGCTAGGATCTGACTTGGGGGCACTAGCCAATTAACTGTTGTGGAATGTTCTGGAGTTCTGAAACTTTTCTATAAAGTGAGCTGTTTGTGTTCAATAAATCGGCAATGCTTGATCACATTGGTTGTTGTCGCGTTGTCCATGATCTCCCACAATTTATGTAATTTTTAATGAAACAAAGGGTCTGACTAAATTCTCTTCCCACCTTATGCAACACAGTCTGAATTAGAATCTTCTTGTGCAACCTGTAGTTCTCTGATCAATCCTAGAGCATACCTGCAAAACAGGAAAAGGCACTTAACGCCCACAATGGAGGAAATAATTTATAACAGAAACTCACTAGTCTTTCTTCATTCATCACATAAGAGCAAAGAAGAATCTAATATTTTTTTCTCTTTATAGGTCACCTTTACATTTGTATCCATAAACTAGAAAAATTATGTGATACAGCTAATAACCCTCAGGGAATTCATGTGCTGCTGAAGAAGATTTTCCCTCACAAAAAGAAGTCCTTGGAATGATAAATACTTTTGTTAATGAGATGAAAGGAAAACATAAATTATTTTCTCTATCTGCACAATTAGGCTGGCTGAGCTGCTTGGATTAGATCCATGTGGGACTTAACATAAGGCCCAAAAGATGAGAAAAAGGGCAAAATGTCCATAAATATGAACTAGAGCAGCTTAAACTTCTTTGAAAACAAGATGCTTGGCTCAGAAAGTGATGGTAGATAAACTAAGGGGTTGATCCTGTAGTATACCGAATATTTCAAAGTACTAGCATGCTGATAACTCTGAAGAAAATATAGTTGATGTCTGTGGTTGTCTATGAAATATGACATTACTGTGGATTCTCTGCTTGCAAATAAATTATTCTGTCTCGCAAATCAGACTGGTCAGAAAAGCTTCTTCTAGTATACTGCAGGTTCATTCAGCTGCTCTCTGCTGAAGGAAAGAACATTCACAACTTCTGCTGAGCTACTAAATGTACTTTCAGTAACTAAGTGAAAGAGGTTTTGAAGCAAGCTCTGTTTCAGCAACTAATAACACATCATCTTTGATTTGTCTGACAAGGGCCTGTGTTTACATATGATGATTTTGCTTTCATGGCTACAAGTTGCATTCACACAACTTATCAAGCTTGGTAAAATGCATCAATTCACCAGGTTTTGCATTGCACCTCCTGTTGCTCTTTTCACACTGTGATGATGTTTGATTCCTGCTTTATTCCAAGCAGGGTGATGCAGCTAGAGTCTGGGAGGGACCAGCAAGATGTGCTCACAGATCTGAGCATCTCCGTGTTACTTGACCAAGGACAACTTCTAGGTGAAAATGCCTTTAGCAGCAGACAAAGCACAGCTTTCCGTATCTTGAGTATAACTTCACTGCCTTTAGAGTAAAGCCTGATCATGGGTTTAAGAACATGTTGTTGGATCATCAGGGTGTGAAGAGTTACGTGAAGCTCGAGGACGAAGTTATCTCAAACCATGGCAATGCAGTTAAATGCAGTTTCAGAGGAGGAGGTTCTCTTAGCATAGTCAAAACAAACACATTCCTCATCGTATTCCTCAGCACCCTGCTGCCACCCAGTACCAAGGACAGCCATGAAGCAAAAGGAAGACCAGAGCCCTTTCTATGCATAGCTGGAGTCTGGGAGCTGTGTTGGAGACATGAGTAGTACTCTGATGCTCTCCTCCTCCACTCTGTCAAGCCAAACTTCACTCATGCAGAGAGCTTCATCTTGTAGCCATTATAATCTTCTGGCCCTGAAATTTACTGCTTGTCTGAAACTTGAACTATAGCCAAAGGAAGTTTTAGTACAGGAAAAGCTGCAGAATATGAGCCCAAGGCTGCATATACATATTTATTATTCATCCAAGATTTATAATTGAAGTGGACATTTTGGCAATACGATAACAATCTGATTACAATTTTTATCACTGTTTCTCAGAGTAACCAAAAGGCTTAGAAATGTAAGACTTAACTTATCTCCTCCCTCCACATTCCGCTGCAAAGCCTGCCAAGGCAAGTAAGCCCCTGCTTGCCATTTCTGAGGGCTTGCTATGGGAAGCTTCTTTGTTATCTCTGCCTTATGCCTGAGCCAGTAGATCTCCTGGCTATTAGCCTAAAACAGACTCAGTGAATGGCAGATTTGTCTAAGCTCGCCAGGTACCCATTTAATGTCTGGTGCAGCCTTGTAACCTATCAAAACCTGCCTAAGGCATCTGTTACAGATAGGGGTTTTTCTGTGAAAAATTAAAGGACAACATTTTAACCATATGTTGCAGGTTGCCAGTGATGTCTGAGGTGGTGAGACCAAGAGAAAAGGGGAATTAAATAAGGAAAACATGTAAAACAGTTTGCATCAGTGCAAGAGGACTGTGAATATCTGCTCTATATTGACTGTAATATTATTTGATAGTTTTAATTGGTTAATATGTCATTTCCCCTGACACCAAATCTCCATTTTTGATAAAAAATGTAAATTGGATTGTTTCATTTCTTTTCAAGTTTGCCTGTTTGAAGTATCTGCAAATGGCAGGTTTTTGTTGCGCTTCCTTTTACTTCCTCAATCCTCACTGAATAAAATAAGTCATTTGTTTCTTTCTTTCCACCTTCTAAAGGGGGAAATGTGGGCAAAAAGCATTCAAGTAAGTTGAAAAAAATCCTGAAAGAATCTTGGGACATGCTTGGGAATTTTATGCCTTTGGACCTACTATTTTTAATCACAAGCTCAGAACCTTATAAATTTAAAATTTTATTTTTCTTGCTTATCTTATAAAGCAAACTCAAATATGTGGGTGGAAAACCAGTTATTTGAGATAAATAGAATTGGAATTTTATGGTTTTTTATCAGCACATTGCCAGAGGGAACACAAAATACCTGATTAGCTGTTTCCTCTTATAGTAAATTTTTTATGACAGTGACATTTTCATCCTTCTGTATACAAATGGTCAGATTTTTCTCTTATGTGTCTCATAATTTAATGGTAGGCTCTGCATTCTGTGGGACAGGGATGTGGAGGATCCAGCTTGGGCTTCCTCACTAGCTCTTCTGCTGGCTCACTGCGAAGAGGGACAGCGACATCAGCCTTGGATTCAGAAGTGTTGAGTAGTGCAGAGATGGCTTAAATCTATACAGCAGTCTTTGACCAGTACTGCTCCTTTTCTTTGCCTTATCTAAACCCTGCCAACAGCTAAACATAAATGAACTTCCACATCCAAGTTGGAATATTTGAAAGGTATTGCACAACTTTCTGGTTACTAGCTTGGACCTGTGCTACCTTAAATCTCTGAACACTGTTCCACTAAATGAGATAGATTTGGCCTTAGTGATTGTGATTGATTGCTAGACTTCATTTGATGTATCTCAGGTCTTTTGCCTCTGGAACTGGGATTAGACAGATTTGCTTTGCAGGTGTGAGTCAAAATGCAAATGTCTGTGAAATCAGGAGTTTCAAAGAGAGGCTGCAGCAAAGCTGTGTTCGCTGTATTAATACCCTGCATTCGCACGCCTGCTAATTCTTCATCTACTCGTGTTCTGAATTTTTCCGTCCCTGGGATCACCCCTTGAAAATAAGTATTTTGGAAAGCCTGAGAAAAAACAATTAACGTTCCAAAAATTAAGTTCTGGAAATCATATAGTCCTTTGGAAAACAGTAGTCTGAAAACTGTTTTGCACTCAGCAGTGCACAGGCTGGCACATCCAGTACATAATCCTGTGTCATTTTGATTGTCAGAAATGAGGCTCCAGATTTAGACACCAAATTTAAGTGTTATAGAACTGGTGCTGGGTGTGATGATAGTTTTAGACAATTATAGACAGTACAAATCTAATGAATAGAGAATCCAGAGAGCTTTTCAGCTTCACAATGTAGGAGCCTGTGCCCAGATAAGAAAAAGAAATGTTTAGTGGCAATGCATATAAATTGTATATATATATAAAAGATATAAAGCTGACAAAATATCAGTGCCTAGCATCACATAGATGCTGTGGGCTAACCTATATATTATCCTGCTGCTGATGAAGCAAGGCACAGGTCTCCCTCTGAGATAGAGTTATACAGCCCAGCCCTGTGTAGATGTATGACATCCTCTGGGGCATTCAAATGGCATTAGATATACATATTTAGACAACTGAGTCTGGTCTCATTTACTGCATTTACTAGATCTTCATTAGCTGTACTGAGGGCTGATAAATCTGGCTGGCTTGTAAACACCTACACTGTAAATACTTAAAAAATGTAGGAGAAGCTGCTTGCCACTCTGGTTTCATATTGTATTTCTCATGAGTGTATCAACTGCAGTCAAAACAGTACAGCAATCTTACTAGGTCTGAGAGCTGCCCAGCAATAGTGAGTGATGCTGACTGGAAGCTTGTGCTGGTATACCATGACTAAATCATTCATCTTAATCTTCGCGAAGTTGAACAGAGGCCACAGAATCATAGAATCATAGAATAGTTAGGGGTGGAAAGGACCTTAAGTTTATCTAGTTCCAACCCCCCTGCCATGGACAGGGACATCTCACACTAAACCATGCCACCCAAGGCTCTGTCAAACCCGGCCTTGAACACTGCCAGGGATGGAGCATTCACAACTTCCCTGGGCAGCCCATTCCAGTGCCTCACCACCTTTACAGTAAAGAATTTCTTCCTCGTATCCAATCTAAACTTCCCCTGCTTAAGTTTGAACACGTTACCCCTTGTCCTATCACCACAGTCCCTAATGAAGAGTCCCTCGTAGAGGAGCAGGATCACCTCCCTCGACCTGCTGGTCACACTCCTTTTGAGGCAGCCCAGGATACGGTTGGCTTTATGGGCTGCAAGCGCACACTGCTGGCTCATGGTCATTTTTTCATCGACCAAAACCCCCAAGTCCTTCTCCGCAGGGCTGCTCTGAATCTCTTCTCTGCCCAGCCTGCAGCGGTGCCTGGGATTGCTCCCACCCAGGTGTAGGACCATGCACTTGGCATGGTTAAACTTCATCAGTTTGGCATCAGCTCACGTCCCAAGCGTGTCAAGGTCCCTCTGGATGGCATTCCTTCCCTCCAACGTATCAACCAAACCACACAGCTTGGTGTCATTAGCAAACTTGCTGAGGGTGCACTCAATCCCACTGTCTATGTCACCGACAAAGATGTTGAACAAAACTGGTCCCAACACCGATCCCCGAGGTACACCACTCGTTACTCGTCTCCAGCTGGACATTGAGCCATTGACCACAGCTGTTTGTGTGTGGCCATCCGGACAGTTCTTTATCCACCCAGTGGTCCACCTATCAAATTGATGTCTCTCCAACTTAGAGACAAGGATGTCATGTGGGACAGTACTGAACGCTTTGCGGAGGTCCAAGTAGATGACATCAACTGCTCTACCCCTGTTCATCAGTTTTCATCAGATTTTTCTATAGCTGTACAAGAGCGATGAGTTGGGGTTTTATTTTCAAGACTTATTGTTTTCGTGTGGTTTGAGACAGCACAGTTGAGGGCTGTGTCACTTCTCAGCAAGACTGATTAACCCATGTGGAGCATTGCCCTGAGACAGACACACTGATCCCAGCTCTGACTGATAACTCTGTTATGCCTTACTGGGGAGACAGTCCTACAGGTCTGTGCATCCAAAGACTGTGTTAGTCACTCTATCACACTGAGAACATATGCCTTATTGATAATCAAATTGGTTTTGTGATTCACTGCCTTCTTCCTGCAGGTGTGATTGAAATGTGAATTTGCAGGTCAACGTGTCTTATAAATGAACTTGCTTTGCTCTACAGAACTGCCTTGACATTATTTGCCAGGTTCCCATGCAGTGCCACTAAAGACCTTGCTGGACTGGGGTCTAAAATGCTAACATCACTTCCAGAAGCAGAGGAGTTTTCATTAGAGGTCTGTTGTCCATTTCCTTAGCAGACGTAACTCTGCTCAACTTACTTACAAAAGCTGACAGCAGCTCTGAGTTGGGAAGATTGATTCTTGCTTCTTTATTCTTTCATTAAGCTGTACTCTGCTGCACTGTCTAGTTAATATTAATGTGTTCTCCCTAAATTCTGCTACTTACCCATCACACTATCGTAGAATCACAGAATACCAGGTTGGAAGGGAACTCAGGGATCATCTGGTCCAACATTTCTCAGCAAAAGAACAGTCTAGACTAGATGGCCCAACGCTCTGTCCAGCTGAATCTTCAAAGTGTTCAGTGTTGGGAAATCCAACACTTCCCTGAGGAGATTACTCCACTGGCTGACTGCTCTCATTGTGAAAAATTTTCCTGTTGTATCCAGTCAGAACCTCCCCAGGAGTAACTTGTGCCCATAACCCCTTGTCTTTTCCATGTGATGCCTTGCAAAAAAGGATTCTCCATCTTCTTTGTAGCCACCCTTTAAGCCTCTCTCACAAGGTCTATTGGCTCCTGGAGAGGCTCTGCTCTTCTTCAGGCTTCCCTGGCACCCCCTGTACACCTCAATCCAGTGCCCAGCCACAGGACTTACCATTGCAGCCGCTGCCTCCCTCACTGACTGAGTTATCCATGTGATCACAGACTATGTGATCATCTGTTGCCAAGCAATTAAAGTATCCCTTTCACTTTTATCACTTTTAATTAACTTACTGACTACATTTTATGAGATGGAAGTGTTTTAATTTACAAAATCTAAGTATTCAAATTTATTAATGTGATGAAAGTGAGCAAATATTTGGAACGCAAAAAGTGCCTCTGCTGCTGTTCACACAGAAAACCCAAATATTTGCTTAGCTCTCAAATGAATTAACAGCAATCGGATAGTTTGCCTTCTGCTACTTACACTAAGTCTTTCTGACAGATGAGTGAAAATTGCAGAGAAACCATATGCTTTATTTTAAAGTTATAGTTTATGGAAAAGCAGCCAAATTCATCAACATGCTAATCTGAGTCAAGTTTTTTCTAAATTTTTTCTAAAAACCTTAAAAAAAGTATCCTCAAAAAATGGGTATTTTTAAAACTGTGTCACAGAAAATTCAGAACAGGAAGAAATCCATATCAATCCCCATACAATGAAAAGAATGTCCAATACTGTCTATATTCAGAGAGAATCTTTTTAAAAGGTATATCTAAATATTTGTCATTAGTTGTACCTTGCCTTTGTAGGGCACTCCACTTAACAGGACATGTTTAGTCATTGTAAATAAATTAAAAAATCCATATATTTCTTGTAACTAAATACATTTGACAATCTATCTAGAAAGATTGAAAAATCATTAAAGCTTTGTGGGAAATGAAATGGGTTTTGAATGTGCAGATGCATAAAATGCAAAAAGAATAAATCAAATGTTCTAAAATTTCTCTGTATATAACACATTAGTAAAACCATTCTTATCCTTAACCACATGCTGCAATTGCACTGAATAAATACATAATCTGACCATGAAAGTGAAGCTGGATCTATTAAAGTTTTAGCAGAATAATGGTTTTGTTCAATGGCTATTGAGTTTATGACAATTGTATGCCTTGTAAATAAATATATCAACATCAAACTTTTACTTCTGTGAAACTAGTTATTAAGAAAAATATGAATTACATGGAAATCAGGGTATACTGCCAGCTTTAGACAACAGAGCATTGGCACAAGAAAAAAGCTAGTAAGGTCCGACAAGTTTATTAACTGGCTTAGAGCTGCAGTTCCATGCCTGTCATCTAAAGAAAACACTGCCTTTCTGTAGTGCAGGCACTGAAAAACTGGCAGTCTGAAAGGACCTGTATATAATAACACATTCAACGGCTGCTATTATTGTGATGTCAGACAATGAACAGTCTTTCAGCACTTGCCACTTGCAAAAGCACTCTACCTCAGCACTAAGCCCTAGGGAAACGGCTTGAATAGCTGCATAACTTGTTCTTACTGTATTGCGTTAAGACACTCTGATGACAACCATTTTCAGGAGTTAAACGAAGTTCAGCTAGTGATGGCTCTGGTTTTTATCTCAGCATACAAAAAAAATCTTGTTTTATGACAGAGACTCAATGGACATGTGCTGGCAGAACTTTACATTTCATTTACTGGTAAGCAGAAGCTGAGGTGGAAGCTGAGACCTGCCCACGCAGGGTTTATCAACACCACATCACTGAATGAATGACAGGTAAAGCTTAAACTCCTTTCATTTGCCACCTGATTGGTTGGGAAATAGAGCTTTCTCTTTCACAGTAGTTCATTTTCAGTTTTGGCATCTCCACATTGTCAGCTGTATTATGCTTTGTGCATCTTCACAAAGCCAGTGGAGATACTTCAGGGACTCACCAGATCATCTCTGTCCATGAGATTGAGGAGGAGAAATGAAACACGAAATGTGAAAAATGAAATGTGAACTATGAAATGTGAAATAAAACTTTTCCCATTGATTTTTCTATGAATAGAATCAAGCTTCTGTTTTATGATGTACTTCAATAATAACCTGGTGAATTGACTGCTACCTGTGCTACTCAGTAATCATTAGTAATCCTGTCATGAACAGTGCTTATTATGATATCTTTTGCCTGAAATCTTGTGGGCATCTGCATTCAGCCTGGCTATAGTCCTCCCCTTGCTGATAGCTGTCAGTACACTGTAGTACATTAAAGATGTGTGAGATCTTGATACACAGCTAGGAGCACTGGGCAGGTTGCACCTTACAGGGCAAAGAGAGTAATTGTTTGTTTTACAGATAATTGAGCTGCTTATCATCATAACTGATTCATGTAAGCTGCTGCAGAAAGCAATTAAACAGTGCAGTAATATAAAGGGTGTGATTTTGGAAGAACTTTTAATTCTAGTTGGAAATGTCTTAAATTTGGATAAGTTCTCAGGTTAGCTGTGCCTTCCGACTTCCATTCTCAAGCCACTCTTTCCAAGTGACAGACTCACCCCTAGAAGTTTGTTGGGGTGATAGATGAAGCCTGTCATCTATCTTACATTTAAACACCCAAATCATGGGACTTTATTCTACTATTTGAGATTTCACCACAGGCAGTAGCTGACTTGGTTCCTTGGCATTCATTTAATGGTCAGGATAAACAGCAACCCTTTGGATCAAGGTATAACTCATCTGTTTATACCACAGAAGGGGGAAAAAATGAAGACAGAAGAAAATCTCTGCACACCTAAATGTAGGACTGAGAGCAAACTTATTCACAGCCTTGAACAGACCAGCAGGTTCACATACCAGGTGTCGCCATCAATCGAATCAAGCTGGCTGATCGAATTGCTCAGTTTTAATAGGTGAAATACTGTACTAGATGCATTTACCCAAAGCATGTATAGTCTGAAGAATATTATTGTTCTTTACTAGTCACTAAATGGCTATTTTAAATTTAATCTACTCTAATCATTAATATAATCTTAAATTGTGAAAGCTGTTTTTTCTTTATAATTTACTAATAAGAAACAAGACAGAAAACTGATTGCAAACTCAGATACCTGTAAAATATTTTCATACAGGATAGCTCCTATTCCTTCCAACTCCTTCTGATATGTAAGTTTTATTCCTGTCCTGCCTGGAGACTTTTGAAAAACTCTTGCAAGTCGTAACAAATGGTACTTCAAACAAATTGCCACTACCAAAAGATTTGTTTGTTTGGAATGAAAGCAGCACAGGGGGGGACAAAGGAGAAAAAAAAGTCATTTTTCAGTGAATCCCGTATCTCCAAATATTTCACAACTACCATTAAAGGTATTTGTTGTCTCTATGAAGTCTGTGCGCATACATTTTTCAGTGTTGCCTTGCACCTACTGAAATCTGTTCTTTTTCTTTCTTGTGATTTTTTTTTTTAAATTTTCAAAAATGTTTGCAGTGGCTGTGCAATTGTTCCAATCTGTAGAAAACTGGCTTAAGAAAACATCATCTGATTATGCAAAAAGCATTGCCAGATCACAGAGTCTGGATCCTAAACCAGTGTTTGATATTTTGGACCACACTTCCCTCTAGACATGAAGTATTACCTCAGACCACCATAAATTTACTGAATGTAAACTGAAGCTATAACCACTGATAGTCATGAGGTGTACTGCAGGATAAGGTTACATTTTTTCTTGTAAACTCTCCAGACAGCTGGTAAATGTTCACCTGTATTCATTTGTATCCACAAGTCAGTATTTGCCTAGAACTGGGTAGATAGGATACAGACCAATCTACCAGATATCTCCCAATTTCTAATGTGTATCTTCTTTTGAATGTAATGCCAAAGGCATCATTTGCACTAAGCACTTGCAACTGAAGTACCCATCCAAAAATTGTGTGGAAGTTTTCTGTATGCAAAGCTTTGCAGATTGCACTTGATTCCTTCTCTACTGTTGGTGAAGGCATCTGCAATTATTTCTGTTGCTTCTTACAGAAGGTAAGCAATTCTGGTAGTTTTTGTTTTAAAGATTGAAATGTTGCACCAAAGCCATATTGATTTGCTTCTTTTAGATGTGATCAGATAGAGCTTCGGAACATAATCTCTTTTACCTCGTTTTGAAGATATATTTTGTGAGCAAACTTACAAGAAAAAACAGGTAAAAGGAAGTTGCAGTGAGTGGTGGCTATGCCAAAGTTCTGTTTCTGAAGGCCTTTTAAACCAATCTGACACAATTGCAGAACTTGCTAATGAAAAATATCCACACTACACACCTCTGGCATGTGCTCTGTAAGGGTTAGGACAAAAGGCAAATAAAAAACAAAATGTGCTTCTCTTGCCTTGCAGTCTTGGAAGACTTCAAGTTCAGGTAATGACAACAAGTGGGAATACTGGGGCAGAAGACCTGCACTGAGACACCCAGTTCTGAATCATAGCACACTAATCTGTAACAACTGAGTTTGGTGGCTCATTCTTCAAGAATTTCAAGAAAATTATGAAGAGGAGATATAGAGGTAAAGGGAAGTTACCTGTGATCACATGAAAAATGAATTTATTGAGTTCCTGAGACTTTCTAATCATGGAAATAAATTTGGGGGCAAACTGCAAGCTGCTCTAAAATGGACTGAAGTCAGTGGCCCATCACTATGTGTGACAGTGAGATATTTCAGAGCAAGACACAGATCTCCCCACATCTCATTTTGAAATAACATATGTGACTAAAAGACATCATCCTATCCCACTAGTTTTGGAACATTTTAGTCTGTGACTTTCTCCATAATGTTTGTAAATCAATGGAAGAAGCCAGGAACTGGTCATCATATTTCTGCCTGGGATTTCCTGGACTGAAATACATGCACACATGTTGAACAGATGCCTTCTGTATGAGAGTGAGCCAGATTTGTTCTAGACCCGTTGAACTCACAATACAAAAGCAGATCAATTGTAAGTTCTGTAGAAATGGCCCAAATCTCGTTCTCTAATTTAAAGAACACTTCCAGTTAGAGGCTGTTGTGCATGCTAGTCTCATCCAGGAGTCAGGATTTCACTCAACCATCATTTCCCTCCAGATCTGCTCTGGCAAGATAATTGTTCTACATCTGTTCTGAGGCAGACTTTTCAGCTAGCTCTCTAGCTGTGATCAACCATAGTGTGGAGGAAAGATTTCTTTGCCTCTTCTTTTCTTAGACATGCTGTCAGGTCTTTGAGGATTACTCCTACATGAAGAATGAGGCAGGTGTACCTGCCCACAGTTCAGCAGTTTACACATTTTGATTCCTTTGCAGAAGTGTTTAATCTGGACTTCAATGATTAGACTGAATTTTAATACCAAAATACTCATGTGTCTCCTATTTTACTTTCTGAAGTGAATATCACAAGGGATGATATTCTTCTTTTCTATTTCATTGGGTAAATCACTTAAAGTCCTTTGACAGACTTTGTCAAAGCAGAGGAGTCCACAAAATAATTAAGAAAAACTTAATAAGAAACTGGAAATGGAAAGCTATGTGTATTGTTCACAAGAGATAACATTAAGTATCTGGTTTACCCAAAGGAACCAAGAAATGATTAGTTAGATTCTGATACCTTTACTGCAACAGTAATACTGAATCTGGTAAGTAGCTACTTCAGAAGAAATTAAAATAAGTTTAATGAACTCACTATAAAAAAGTGACAGCTTGAACTCAGTTTGTATAATTTTTTGAGTATATGGATTAATAAATAATAATAGTTTTCTTAGAAATCATTGTTTAATCGGTATTTTGGCTCTTTGAATAAAAGTGGATCATTCCCAAAATCAACATGTGAAAGAAAAAAATTGGAGTTTAAGCAAGTAGGAGAATATATTGATAATTTAAAACCTATACTGATGAAATTAATGATTCATAATGAACCATAAAAATCTCTGTTTGGAGTATTAACTAAAGGAATATGGCTTTTTTTTTGTGTACTATTCCAGAACCTACTTTATCAAAACACGGCAGTGATCTCGCAGATGTCACAACCATGCCTTGAGTATTACTGAAGTCTTTCATAGGAGTAGGTATAGCATTTGGACATTATTATCCTCTCTTGGTTTGGGATATTTGGGGGTGGGGGGGCTAAAGCTAAGTAATACTGTCTCTATCTGAGCTGGAGACCTCCAAATACTTTTCATGAACCTCTTTGATACCTGAAAGATTATACATAGCTATTGACACAGCTTGGATTTAAGAATCAGATTTGGGCAGCCTCAGTTGTCTTTGGGGAGGTAACTAGTTTTTAATATTGACCCTACAAAAAATTTCGCTTCCAATCTTATCTACTCAAGATTTCACCTGAGGTAAGGTCCTGAACTGGCATCAGCTTCCCTCCTTAAATGATATAAATTTACATAAGAAGTTCATGACACTTTTCTATCTGTAGATATGACTAAGATGCCATACTTTCTCTTAGCTATTTTGCCTGATTTTTGCATGTCAGATTTTCATTATATTCTTGATTCAATGTCTAGGTTATGACACATGGTTATAACAAAAATCTTTGTTAGCAGCTTATCTTATAATCAGCAGACACCTTCACATTAATTACAGAATGTAGCACTGGAGATTTTCAGAAGGGTCAAAAGGATTTGAGACAACTAGAGATTTTGTGCATAATTTTCAGACTTGATTGTTTGAATTTAAGGTCTTTCATCCCTGTAAAGGAACTGTGATTTAAATGGCGTTGTTTCCAAAGGAATTGATACAGCTACCTTAGAATCTCCTTTGAGAAGGAGTCTACCCATAATTATGTGTGAGATTTAGGTGTCTATCTCTGACAACTGTGGTGAAAGCTTATTTTGGCAGACTAACATTGATCATAGAGATGCCTCTTTAAGTCAGAAATATCTAACGAGCTTCATGTCGAAACACAAAGCCCATCTGTTTGCCTTCCTTTTACAACAATGACACTAGCAATAAATAGCACATCCTCACTCCTTCCATATCTCAATACAAACTGTGAATGTGGAACTCTGCTTCCCACTGATCAATGAGAAGGGAAGAAACTTCTTGAGCAATTCACCTGTCTACGTTCCCCGGCAATTCCCTACCATACATCATGTACCTGAAAATGAAGGTGACTGCTGTAGCACAACCATGATATACTTAGTGATTATATTTCAGCTAGGATGGCTGTAGTTCACCTTAGAACCCAAAGGAGTTACTGTGGCATAAATTGCTATGTACAACACTAAGGAACTTCTCCATACCAATCAATCTAAGTGCAATTTCTGTGCAAGAACCATGAAATGAAGCTAAGTTATTCTGGCACTTAGAAGTGAATGAGATTATATTTTTCTCTGATTGAAAGCCCACAGCTCTGTAATTATAGAGCATTGGGCCAAACCCATCTTCATTTTATGCATTTTTAGGATGACCATAATGGGTTTTCTTGTTCTTATTTGGATTAAATTTTCAGTTTGCTTCTGCATTCTGAGCCCCTTGAAAAGACTTCAATAACTTGTCTTCCAACAAAACATCATTCTTCGTCATGTCTCCAAAAGCATAGCAGAAAACAACATCCTTCTTATCAGGGGGGAGGGGTGATCTGAAAGGGAGAGTAAATTATTTAAATTATTTGTTACAGCATCTCAGTTTCTATATCTTGGTTACTAAGTGTAGGTGGTTTGCTAATGTGCATTGATGTCGTTATTTGCATTTCTGCTTTTCTTCTCAATAAAGGCTTTCAGTTTCAGAGAATAGTCTGGGTCTTCAGAAACAGGTCCCAAATTATTTTGCTGATTTGTTGTCCTGTCAATTGCCTTGATATTTCCAGAAGTCCTTGCATAAATCAGTAACTAAGAAGACACCAAAAATCAGTTTTTCCACTACCCATGGCAACCCCATTCTTTGCTTGCTGTATCTGCAGAATGTCTCTCCCTGACAAGCCTTCAGCATCACACCAACCATTTCACCATGTTGACAACCCATTTCTGATGTGCAACAAGGGACATTGAATGAATCAGCCCAGAAAGCCAACCATATCCTGGGCTGCATCAAAAAGAGCGTGACCAGCAGGTTGAAGGAGGTGATCGTGTCCCTCTACTCTGCTCTTGTGAGACCTCACTTGGAGTATTGTGTGCAGTTCTGGTGTCCTCAACATCAAAAGGACATGGAACTCTTGGAACAAGTCGAGAGGAGATCCATGAGGATGATCAGGGGACTGCAGCACCTCCTGTATGAAGACAGGCTGAGAAAGTTGGGGCTGTTCAGCCTGGAGAAGAGAAGGCTGCATGGAGACCTCATAGCAGCCTTCCAGTAACTGAAGGGGGAGGTATAGGGATGCTGGGGAGGGACTCTTCATGAGGGACTGTAGTGAGAGGACAAGGGGGAATGGGTTCAAACTTAAACTGGGGAAGTTTAGATTGGATATGAGGAAGGAATTCTTTACTGTGAGGGTGGTGAGGCACTGGACTGGGTTGCCCAGGGAAGCTGTGAATACTACATTCCTGGTGGTGTTCAAGGCCAGGTTGGACAGAGCCTTGGGTGACACGGTCTAGTGTGAGGTGTCCCTGCCCATGGCAGGGGGGTTGGAACTAGATGACGTTAAGGTCCTTTCCAACCCTAACTATTCTATGGTTCTATGATTGTGTTATATCACTCTGTCAAGAAGATACAGTTTGAAGGGCATAATTGTGGTTTTATGGTTTAGTCATCAGGGCAGCAACAGGTTTGTTGAAAAGAATGTTCTACATTAGCCAGAAAAAACATATTCTTTCCTACAGGTCAGGTTACAGTGAAGTGTGAAATGGTGCAAATTAAAGAGGATAAAGATCATATTTAATAATTGGTATCCTAATCTAAAAGCCGAAGTTTTCTGTATTTCTAACAGTGTTTTCCCTTTCTTTTTTCTTCTTTTTCTTCTTTTGTACTGAAGCATTCTTTTATAGTTCTTCTTATTGGAAAGTACCTGGCTTCTCATGAGCAATATTGACTCATTTCTTATTCCCTTAGGAAGGTGCTAACATTTTCATCCAGAAACTGTTTAGAAAGGAAGTAAGTCTCCCATTGGACTTTTGGATGGGTTTACATAAAAAAATAAAAATAAATGAAAGCATTCAGAGTCCAGTTTGAAGTCTGCTCTCAATAAAATGCACAGAGATCCATACTGGCAACTTCTATTAAAACTAATGGAAGTTATTAGGTATGTCTTCCCCAGGCATCAATGGGAGAATTTTCTGCTCATTTGCAAAGTAGGTTGAAGTGAATGATCTCCTGTGATATAGCTTCTGGAGATGTGAATTAGGTACATCTATGAATATTATGAAGGAAAATGAAAAAGGCAGTTTCCAGAGGATGCTGTGAAAAGGTGGTAGAAGTTAGAAAATCAATGGATATGTCAGCATACTAGATCAAAAAATGACCTTGGCTGATATTTGTGTTGCAGCAGGTGTTGTCTTTGATGAATGGCTCTTGTAAATCAGGGAGAATGTTGTACCATCCCATCTGAGATGAAAAAGTTTAAGTGCTCCTGATGAGCTTTATAAATGCCAGCTAGCAGATGCATTTGGAGGCTATTGACATTTGTACATTTTATTATTTAAATGAAACATGGAAACCAAATGAATTTCTGATGCCCACAGAGGAGTACCAGCCTCCGCTGCTTCCTGAAGCGAAACATATCTCCGACATATCCTTAATAAAAACAAGATTAAATAAATTGTACATAAATTGGCAGAGGAATTTTCAAAGAAATTTTGTGTAGTCTGTTGAGTTGGGTGAATTATTGGTGTGCAGCTATTCAGCAAGATGTGTTCTCCATTTTCTTAACAGGTTTTCAGGCACTTGATTTGCTTTTTAGTAATTTATTCATGCACAGGCTTATTCATTTTACCAAAACACAAGTGCATACGTGCTATGCTTTATTCCTACTATGAACTGATATCCCAGCTGATTCAGTTTGTATTATGTATCTGTTCTGGATAGCTCAATATTGCTGTGGGAAAGAATAACAGGTAACCTGGGTATTTGTTTCTTCATAGATCAGTTTATGATTTTAGAATCTGATAAATCAGAATTACATTTAAAGACTTTTTTCTTTATTTAGACATTTGGCTATGGCCAAAATACCACTGATTGATAGAAAATATATATATATGGAGATGTGCAACACAAGTACACACATGACAGTATCACAACATGTGGGTGTCATGGTTAAAGATTCCCATTATGAAAATCTGAGGATGAACTAGGATCATAAAGCTGGTAAAGAGATGAAGATATACAAATTACTTCATAAAAAGAACTTCTAGTTAGGCCATAATGCTTGGATTTTGGTCACATGTGAAAGCTTTTGTTTTTATTGGAGAATGAAAGCCATACACTGAGTCTGAATTATATTGCATGGGTAAGTCAAGTAAAGCACAAATCAATGTAGCAGAGTAGACCTACTCAACATTTCCTGAGTGCTGAAAGAAATTACGGCTGTGCAGTCAAACTAGATAAGAACGTATTTGAGATTCTTACATGTAATGCATGAGGCAAATGCATACCTTTGGTTAAGCATGGACACAAAACCCAAAATTGAAAAATCTTGTGCTTGGGCAGAGAAGTTCATGCAGTTATTTCTCTTATTTTCTGTTTATACAATCAAGTTGTTAAATTTTGCTTTGAATTTCAAGCTCTACCAATCCCTCCACCTCAATATGTTTCTTGATTTTCCAATCTTAGCTAAAAGTTGGAAAGAAAATGATTCACAGCAACATATATAAGCTAAATATATATATCCTTTAAAGTGTAAGTAAGTAATGATAAGAAAACTCTATAATACAAGCAAATTAAATGTAATTAAATTTTGGTGTGAATAGAAAGTAATTAAACAAAGTCAAAAGGCAGGTACAGGGTCCCCAACTCTAAAGGCTGCTGGAGAAGCCCTTCAACTTTGGGTGTGTGAAGGTGACTGCTGGAGAAGCCCTTATAACTTTGGGTGTGCGAAGAGGGTGGGGAGTGTTCGATGCAGGGGTTGTGATGGACATGATCATACAGCAGTACCTTGAATCATGTACCCCTCCTCAGGAGGACTCTGCTCCGTCCAACAGCACCCATCTGGAGGCTCATGCCCCTCCAGCCATGGTAAGCTGTGGCAAGAGGCAGCCTTTCTCCTTGTGGCACAACCCCAGCCTTCCTCCTGTGGGACACGGGCAGCGGCAGCACTGCTACTGAGGCTGTTGCGCAGCCAGGCTTTCTCCTGTGGTTCCAAGAGTAGGAGGCAATCCTGCAGACAGCATGTGCTGAATCCTCAGACATAAACAAAATTACTCTTTCAACATCATTTTTCCTTGAGATGGAAAGTATAGGAGACCACACTATTCCCAAGAAGATTCTCTGTAACTGGATTTTCTTCTTTAGCAATTTCTAAATTAATTAATCCTGTTAGAAATAATTTCTTACAATGGGCTTAAACACAGACTTTGTTCTTTTCTAAAAATAAATAAATAAATAAATAAATGAAAAACAAACCAAGAAAAGCCCCACTAAATCTGAACAAGACCATTCCTTTCATTGACAAGCTCAGTGTCCACCCTGCTGCCTTCCAATAATTCCAACTGTCTTTGCACTGAAAGAAAAACACCCTGTCCCACAGCTGCAAGAATAGAGCTCCGCTTTTTCCATGGGAGCACAGGGTATGCTGCTAGCTGGTACTGGGTCACCAAGGCGTGTTCTGTCCCGGAGGCCTGTGCATCTGGTGCTGTGTTTTGTGGGTCTCTCCATTCACTCCCCTGTTGCCACCCTTTACCTTCCAATCTCCCATTTCTCAGCATTATTTCCAGTCTTATCAGCTTCTTACTGTATGTCTACTGAACAAATGGCTTTATGTCAGGTAACGACAAGAGAAGGTACATCATGCATCCTTGTATACATGAACTGCATATTTTGCCATTGGAAGGGAACAAATCTCATTTGTCACATTCAAAACAGTCAGACGGCATTTCCCTCAATCCAGACTGCTCAGGTTGCCAGACCAGACCATACAAGATGAATTTTCTTAAAAAGTCAAAAATGTTTCTTGATTAAGAAACCAAGTTTATAACTTCCTGCCTATCACGGTATTTGACGGTTATATTTGGAAGTCATTTAAGTGCTCTGTACCTAGTTGTTCTTTTACAAATTGGGAATACAGCTTTCCTTTGACTATTCAGATTTTCAGCTTCAGAGGACTGGGATCTCTTACTAGGGGGCTATAAAACACCCTACAGAATGAAAGTTCATAGTCAGTTGGGATTTCTAGGTGCTGCAATAGATATAAAGAAGAATAGCAGTACATTGTAGTTTGGGATCAAACTGTATAAAAGGCAAGAATTATAGCACAATTCCTCTGCTGTAGCAGTTCGCATCTATCTATGCTCTGAAAGCAGAGAAAACTATGAATTATTGTTTGAGGTGAGAGAAGTCATCTATGTTTGCTTAGTTCAAAACAAAAATGAACCACACAGGTGAGGACACACTGATAATTAGTTAGAATTAGAACTCTATTTCTGTACAAAATAGAAAAGTGGTAACATTTCTCTTGCAATGGCGCTTGGAAGAAGTCTCTGTGGGTTGTATATTAATGTGCTCCAGAAGACCTACAGATGTAGATGAGCTATAAGAATCAACATAATGTGAAAAGAGCAGCAACTGGGAAACAGGAAGGGAGAATAAATCCTGTCCTTACCAAGACAATACATGTTAGATAACAGAAGTTCAGCTCCTAGTATAGACACAAGCATTTGTCATGTCTACATACAGCCACTCACAAGCTCACCATCAGGGCAGAGTCTAAGGTTTACCCAGCCCTCAAAACAGTTGGCTAGCAGCATAACCAACAAGCACTGTTACTAAGATAACAGTATGCAATTTCCTCAAGGTAGATGTAGCTTAAGAATGCAATGGTGTGAAGTGTTAAATGCAATGGTGTGAGGTGTTCACCATCGCTGACATAAACTGAAGTACAGAATTTCTGTGGCTTGGGAGACTGGACTCTGTTCGACTTTTAAATCTTCTGTAAGTGGGACTAGATAATGAAGTTATCCAGACTGAGGAACAACTCAGCACTTTGTTTTTTTTTTTTTTTTTTTTTTTAACAATAGGAAGAATGAGAGCTGCTGGGGATCAGCTGTGAATGTGCTATTGATTTCTCTCCTACTGTTACCATGAATGAGAAATGCCTCCTAAAACATTCGCATTTACTTGGAAATCAGACATTTTCCAGCAAAATGCAACAGCACCACCACAATGCTTCCAGCATGAAGTAGGGTCTGTTCTGCCAGAGATTGGTTTTGGTCAACCAGTAAACTGATAACAGAGCTTTGTACTTCTCAGCCTTACCTAGACTAAAGCACTGGATTTATACTCAGCAATATTAATCATTCTATATGAATACCACCATAGGTGGAGACCCAAGCCAGAGATGAGTAGTGTTTGTCTGCAGTGAAAAATGGCCCATGTCAGGCTCCTCACTTGGCAGCATCAGGCAGCACCAAACAGATTGCGTTTGCAGGGAAATTCCCAAGAGGCAGCAAAGCAGATGGGGGACAGATAAGCTGTGCAACACTAAAGTTTGAGTTGTGTCTGTTATCAAGCATCTTGAAGTATTTCCAATTTGAGGAGCTCTTTGGAGAGGTTTGGGGGAGATGGGGTTGTGTTTTCCTAAATACTCAAAGATTTCATGGGGAATGAACAGCTCATTTTTTGACCAGCACTACCTTTTCAGCCTCAGAAAACAAAAGTATAGGTGTCCAACATTTGGACACTGCTCTGAGTGATTTTAACATTTCAAGGGAATATATTGAAATGGGAAATAAAATTACTGTTGTACTATTCCCGTATGTTTCAAAATCAGAAATGTAACACACATTAAGCTTTAAAGATAGAGTTCTACATCAAACATGTATGACTGCAGAACAAATTTGTTGCACGTTTTTAACTCAGCACTCTCCTTAATATAGTATATGATGCTTTTGGCAGTGTTACTGTAGCAGCCTGCTTAAAAAAAAATCATTCATCTTGCCCTATTACCTGTAAGAGATCAAAGAAGGGCAATAACTAACCAGATACTGCTGCATATAGAATCATAGAATCATAGAATAGTTAGGGTTGGAAAGGACCTTAAGATCATCTAGTTCCAACCCCCCTGCCAGGGGCAGGGACACCTCACACTAAACCATGCCACCCAAAGCTATGTCCAATCCAGCCTTGAACACCGTCAGCGATGGAGCATTCACAACTTCCCTGGGCAACCCATTCCAGTGCCTCACCACCCTCACAGTAAAGAATTTCTTCCTCATATCCAATCTAAACTTCCCCAGTTTAAGTTTGAACCCGTTACCCCTTGTCCTGTCACTACAGTCCCTCATGAAGAGTCCCTCCTCAGCATCCCTATAGCTCCCCCTTCAGATACTGGAAGGCTGCTATGAGGTCTCCACGCAGCCTTCTCTCTGCCAGGCTGAACAGCCCCAACATTCTCAGCCTGCCTTCAGACAGGAGGTGCTGCAGACCACTGATCATCCTCATGGATCTCCTCTCGACTTGTTCCAAGAGTTCCATATCCTTTTTATTTTGAGGACACCAGACTGCACACAATACTGCAAGTAGGTCTCACAAGAGCAGAGTAGAAGGGCAGGATCACCTCCTTCAGCCTGCTGGTCATGCTCCTTTTGATGCATCCCAGGATACGGTTGGCTTTCTGGGCTGCAAGCGCACACTGCCGGCTCATGGTCATTTTATCATCAACCAAAACCCCCAAGTCCTTCTCCGCAGGGCTGCTCTGAATCTCTTCTCTGCCCAACCTGTAGCTATGCCTGGATTTGTTCCCACCCAGGTGTAGGACCATGCACTTGTCATGGTGAAACTTCATCAGTTTGGCATCAGCCCACCTCCCAAGCATGTCAAGGTCCCTCTGGATGGCATTCCTTCCCTCCAACGTATCAACCGAACCACACAGCTTGGTGTCATCAGCAAACTTGCTGAGGGCGCACTCAATCCCACTGTCCATGTCACCGACAAAGATATTGAACAAGACCGGTCCCAACACCGATCCCTGAGGGACACCACTCATTACTGGTCTCCAGCTGGACATTGAGCCATTGATCACAACTCTTTGCATGCAGCCATCCAGCCAGTTCTTTATCCACTGAGTGGTCCACCTATCAAATTGATGTCTCTCCAACTTAGAGACAAGGATGTCATGTGAGACACTATCAAACGCTTTGCACAAGTCCAGGTAGATGACATCAACAGTTCTACCCCTGTCCATCAGTTCTGTAGCCCCATCATAGAAGGCCACCAGATTGGTCTGGCAGGATTTTCCCTTAGTGAAGCCATGCTGGCTGTCACCAAGCACCTTGTTGTTTTGCATGTGCCTTAGCATGCCTTCCAGGAGAAGCTGCTCCAAGATTTTGCCAGGCACAGAGGTGAGGCTGACTGATCTGTAGTTCCCCGGCTCATTCATTTTCCCTTCTTGAAAATGGGGGTTTTATTTCCCTTTTTCCAGTCATCGGGAACTTTACCTGACTGCCATGATTTTTCAAATATGATGGACAGTGGCTTAGCAACTTCATTTGCCAGCTCCTTCAGGACCCACGGATGGATTTCATCAGGTCCCATGGACTTCTATATGTTCAGGTTCCTAAGATGATCTCGAACCAGATCCTCTCCTACAATGGGCCCAGGGTCTTCATTCTCACAGACCCTGCGTCTGCCTTCCATGCCTTGGGTGGTGTGGTCAGAGCATTTGCTGGTGAAGACTGAGGCAAAGAAGTCGTGAAGAACCTCAGCCTTCTCCAAATCCAGGGTAACCATTCTCCTGATAGCTTCTGGAGAGGGCCCATGTTGTCCCTAGTCTGTCTTTTATTTGCAATGTACCTATAGAATCCCTTCCTTTTATCTTTAACACCCCAAGCAAGGTTTAATTCTAAGTGGGCCTTAGCTTTCCTAACCTGGTCCCTAGCTTCCCGGACAATGTCCCTGTATTCTTCCCAGAAAGCCTGTCCTTGCTTCCACCTTTTATAAGACTCTTTTTTCTTCGAATTTTCCTCAGCAGCTCCTTATCCATCCAAGGAGGTCTCCTGGCCCTCCTGCAGCACTTGCTTCGAGTAGGGATATATCACTCCTGAGCTTGCAGCAGGTGATTCTTGAATATCAACCAACAGTCTTGGGCCCCCCTGCCCTCTAGGGCTATATCCCATGGAATCTTACTGAGCAGGTTCCTGAAGAGGCCAAAGTCTGCTCTCTTGAAGTCCAGGGCAGTGAGCTTGCTGCCCGCTCTTCTCACTGTCCTGAGGATCTCGAATTCGACCATCTCATGATCGCTGCAATCAAGGCTGCCCTGGAGGGTCACATTTCCAACCAGCCCTTCCCTGTTGGTGAGCACGAGGTCAAGCATGGCACCTCTCCTTGTCAGCTCCTCTATTACTTGCAGAAGGAAGCTGTCTTCCACACAATCGAGGAACTTCCTGGATTGTTTGTGCCAGGCCATACCATCTCTCCAACAGATATCGGGGTGGTTGAAGTCCCCCATGAGAACAAGGGTCTCTGAGCGTGAGGCTATTCCTATCTATCTATAGAGCGCTTCATCTATAGAGTCCTCTTGGTCAGGTGGTCTGTAACAGATCCCCATAATAATGTCTCCCATCACTGTTCTCCCTTTAACCCTGACCCACAAACTCTCTGTCAACTGCTCACCTGTCCCCAGACAGAGTTCCATACTCTCCAGCCTATCTCTAACATAAATAGGAACTCCCCCTCCCCGCCTACCGGGCCTGTCTTTCCTATAGAGCCTGTAAACTTCCATTCCAACACTTCAGTCATAGGAGCCATCCCACCATGTTTCTGTGATGCCTATGATATCATACCCCTGTAGATGTGCACACATCTCTAATTCCTCTTGTTTGTTCCCCATGCTTACGGGCGTTTGTATAGAGGCATCTGAGCCAAGCTCCAGTTGAAGACGGCTCATTGGCTGGAGCAGCAGGAATATCTCTACATTACTCCGAGTATTTATTATATGTGCTGGCAAGTGACTGGGTGCGCTGGGATGAAATGATGCCCCCCTCCCCCAACACATCTAGTTTAAAGCATCCTTGACCAGTCTGGCAAGCCTCCTCCCAAATCCTCTCTTCCCTTTCTTTGTCAGGCCAGCTCCACCAGCCCCCAGTAGACCTGGCCTACTAAATTGAGCCCCATGGTCAAGGTACCCAAACCCCTGACTATGGCACCACCCTTCTAACCATTTATTAACCTGGCCAATCCTCCTAGCCTTTTTAAGGTCCTGCCCTGTATCCTGGAGAATTGACGAAAAGACAATCTGAGCTCCAGATCCCCTGACCACCTCTCCCAGAGCTCTGTAGTCCTTCTTTATGTTCTCCTGGCTACTGCTATCTATATCAGTAGCACCCACATGGATCACTACAAGTGGGTAATAGTCAGTGGGACCAACTAGAGCAGGCAGCTTCTCTGCAACATCTCTGATCCAAGCCCCTGGTAGGCAGCACACCTCCGTTGAGCCTGGGTCAGGGCAACAGATGGGTGCCTCTGTTCCTTTCAGAGTAGAGTTCCCTACTACTATGGCCTGATACTTTTTCCTGGCAGCACCAGTAGAGATCTTCTTTACCAGTGCATCAGCCGGTTGTTCCTGGTGGGAGTGTGGTTCCTCAGCCCCCTGCAGGACAGCAAAGAGGTTCTGGGTGGGAACAACAGATTTAGGAGGAAGCCCCTTGCTTTTAATTGTCCTCTTCCTCCTTTTTTTGTTGTTTTTTTCTGTTACTGTTTCCCAGCTTCCTGGGTTAGCAGCCTCCTTTCCTCCATGAGCTACAGTGGACACTTGAGGCCCCTGCACAGTCTGGTCCTGGAGCAAGCAGTGCTGTTTCCTCTCAGCTTCCCTGACACCTTTCAGCCTATAACAGCGTCCCGCAGCTCAGCCCCTGCTGCAGGAGGACCTCCACCAGGGAGCACAGAGTGCAGCCGTGCCCATTGTGCACCCTCCTCTCAGGAGAGCAGTGCAGGTGCTCTCTACACCCCGAGCTCTGCACTGCAGCCTCCCCTCTCATAGGCTCTGTCTGGGTGCCAACGCTCCCAGACCGGATCCTGGTCATACGGCGAGCGCTCACCACCCTGCACAAACTGCCGCTCAAACCGCCTCGAACCCGCCCTGCTCCCCACGCTCCCCGGGCAGGTTTTCACCCAGTCAGCGCTGGTGCTGCTCCTCCTGGCACCGCCCCCTCTGCGTCAGCTGCTCGCGTGCGCAGAGCTGCCGGCTCCTGGGCCAGGCCTGTCAAGGTCTTGAGGGTCCCTCGGTTTCTGCTGCTGCTCCGAGATGACGCTCCTGGATGCTGAGCCTCCCCCCAGTCAGGCGCTGCAGGCGTCAAGTCTCGAGACAGTCACCTCAGCAATGGGCATATATTTGTGTCTGTTTGTGAATCTCTTTACTTTATTCTATATAAAAGAAACACTAAGTATAATTGTGTCATTGTGGAAATAAGGAAATGGGAATACAACATTGTATTCTTATTGTTATTAGATTTAAATAAATTACTGTTCGTAAATCTGCTTTTAAAATGTTACGTCTGTGCCTAAACAACAAATTGTTTCTTACTTTCGCCTTCTTCCAAAAAAAGCACATCATCATTTATTCTCTGTATTATTGCTACTTGTATACTCAGCTGCAATATTAGGTTAGTGTTAAATAGCATGCATAGCGATGGAAAGTTTAGAAATCCCATTTGAATGTGTTAAAGAAATTTAAAGGTTACAGTACACTGCGCTGGGCCTCAGTATGCTTAAAATTAACAGTAGAATGGTTTTAAATTTTATAGAGGAAATGATTCAGTAATTCCATTGTTGTTGTGTTTCTTAAGTTACAGATAAAAATGCAGTACAGTTAAAAGGTAGCAGTTTCAATAAAATGTAATGTATATGAAACTACGTACATGAACAGGAAGACACTTCACCTCCTCTGAGTCTGCAATTCTAGCAGAATTCACAGTCACTGGAATTATTTCTATGAGGATGAAAAAATGACGATCAGAAGTAGTTGCTTTTGAGTGAAACCCTGTCTGTTTACAGAAATTCCAGACAAAAGCCTGTTTCTGCCAGCACAGCAGGAACAAAACCAAGAATCCTCTCCCCTCCATGTGGTTCTTAGGCTCTTTCTTGGCAGTGCCAAGGATGCTCTTTTCACTGTCTCTGTGCCAGAAATGCCTGTACTGCAGTATCGTCGCTTTTCAGATTTGTTGTGTTTTGCTTTTATAATTTTTCCACTGGCTTTGTGTCTTTGCAGAGCCTGTAACAGAAAAACACAGCCATAATCTAATCAGTCTTCTCTCTCCAGCAGCATAAACTATGAGGATGCTTAATTACCCTCCCTTCTTCAGACTGACATAAAAGCTCTTTCAGCAAGACAACAGATTTGTATTCCTGTGTGAATTCTGCCACATTTCTCCCTATCACATTTCTGTTGGTCTTAAATGAATCAGCCCCTAGCATTTTGCTCTTTCTGGCTACTTCAGCACCATCTTCTGAGACAGAAGAAGTCTTTATTGTTGACACCATGCTGCCAGTGAATCTCAACACTGAATCTTTTCATAGGAAGCTTTAACTGGGACCATGCTTTTCATAGAATCATAGAATAGTTTGGGTTGGAAAGAACCTTAAGATCATCTAGTTGCAACCCCCCTGCCAAGAGCCAGGGACACCTCACACTAAACCATGTCACCTAAGGCTCTATCTAACTTTGCCTTGAACACTGCCAGGAATGGAGCATTCACAACTTTCTTGGGCAGCACATTCCAGTGTCTCACCACCCTCACAGTACAGAACATGTCATGCTGTCATCTGTGCTCTTTGAAGTATGCCTGAAATCTGAATGACCCTCTGGAAACGTCTTTTATTCTCCCAACAACGGAAAACTGGACAACTTCTTTCCTGGTGTGGGTATCTCGGGTCACTGGTTAAAATAAAGAGGGATGACTTCAAGTCGGCATCAGATGAATCCAGGACATTACCTGCAATTGGAAATCTTAGATAGTTTTCTTAACTGCTATTTCAGGGATTCTGGAGGTCCATCACTTTTTCAGCCTAGGCAATTTTAAATTTCAAGGAAATAAATAGAAATTGTTCTTTTTAGACAAAAGTGGGTTGTGTTAAAATTTTATTTCTTTCTGATGCAGCTGTTCAGAACTGGGATTTGGGAAATGATGGAGTTTCAGGATAGTCTTCAATGTTTAACTTGCAGTAACAGGATCACCTAGAGTCATGACTTGGGAATTAAAAGTTCCTGTTTGAAATACATGGGATCTGTAATAACAACTGATGGCATGAAATGCTTGTGCAGAAGGTGTCTTATGTCCTACAGGTAAAATGAGATCTAACTGCTACAGCAGGAGCTTTATAGTGTTTATAGTTGCATTCTAGCAAGCAGGAGCTCTTCAGTTCTGCCGTCAAAAGCATGTAAGTATTACAATGTTTTTCCTATGAGAATGATTTGGAAAAATATATGTAAGGAACTCTCTAAGAAAATTTATTTTCCCCATTACATCAAAGAATGGCTTTACTTAGAAAGATTCTGTAGTGCAGAAGAATGTGGGAGGAATCTGAATATGAAAAAAATTCTCCACCAGAAAGGAATGGATTAGCAGAATTGGTCCAACGTGTTACAGAGGTTTAGTTTTGTTCTTTGGTTTGTTTTTTTCCGTGGTATTTATTTTTTAAAACTTAAACTTTTACAAATTTATGGAAATTTTAAGCCACAATGCATTTTTTTCTCTCAAAATTTTATAAACTATTTCAGCAATATTTCAAAGATATATAAAAAATCCCTTTTTAAGATTTGAAAGCTAGATTTAATTTTTATGCAGTGGAGTGAAAAAAATAGCAAAAATTTAATATTTAGAAACCAGTATAGTGTTTTTACTGCTCTGTTCTGCAGACTCTTCTTGAGGGCCTGGCTAATGCAAATGTATGCAATTTTAATTTTCATCCCCTTTTGCAATAATTATTTTCTAACATCTTGAAAATTTTCATCAATAGGAAAACTATTTCACATCTGCTCATCTGCTCAGTTATTCTTATTCTTTGGAAATGAGTGATTGTCTCATATATCTCAACTGTGTAAGTATGCCAGAGATAGTCAACTAATCCCATTGATCTGTAAAATAAAAAGAGGAAAAAGCATTAGAATACATTAAAATTTGCTTATTATTTTTTGATTATAAGAAAGCTGTGCTTTGCTTTTATGCAGTCTTTTTCTCTATTGTATTGCATGTGTACTCATTGTTGGTATCAGATAAAATACACTGCTGCAATAAAGCTAATCCCCTGTTTCTAAGAGGGATGTTAGGGTTTCTAGAGTTATTTCTATTTGCTAAACCACAAACATACTGACAAACCTGAAAGATTTCTAGGCATGAAGAATATTTAAACCTATTCTTTATTCTTATCCTGTTGTTGCTAATCTGTGCTCTAGTGTTAATCTATATTCCAGTCTGTGCAGGAATTTGCACATGTGCAACCCCGTTGCAAAAAAATCAAATTCTGCTAATGAGTGCAGAAATGTTCCCCTGCTTGAAATGTAATGCATCTTAAAAGTTACAATGCCAGAATCCTGCTAAGTACACATGTTCTAGCACTTCTTAACTGTTGTGAGTCACTTTTGAGTAGTTCATTGCAGAAATACATGTGCAATTTTTAGTAGATGGAAATACCACTGTCATGTTACATAAATTAAAAATATTTCAGAATTCAGATCTGAATAGGATGTGCTGGCTTTCCATACATTTACTGATAGAATTTATGTTTTTCTGTAAAGCATATTGGAGTAATCAAGGAAAAGCTCTAAAAGTAGTCAGTATTCTTCATCCACAGCTATGTAAAGGAAGTACTAGTGTAGCACAATAAAAAAGTCTTAAATCACATGACAGCAATGTAAAGTTTCCTTATATATATGTTTTCCAGGTACTTTCTGATTATGTCAGGGAACTAATAAGATACAGTATTTCTATATTTACCTTATTGTAATGGAAATTCATCATCAAGTTTTTATTTTGCTTAAATTTAGCAATGTTTCTAAATTATTTTTCATGGGAAGTTCTACTCTTTTTTTCAATTACACTTTTTGAAGAGAACATAATGAATAAAGCTTTCAGTGCAAAATTTCTTGCATTCATTCTAAGGATGTGGAGAAGAAGATTCCTTTAATTTTCTGATTATTACTTGTTACGAATAAAAAATAGAAGTAAAGTAACTATATGATTATGAATATTCATTTGATTGAGCAAAACTATATTCCTGTACAATTATTTTCACATAATTTAGCATCTTTTCATGTATTTCGAGACTTTAAAAATTTATTTTATTTTCTTAATTAAAGTACCTTTATTTGTAAAGTAAAGAGGAAAAATGTTAGACAAGAAGCCTACAAGCCTAATCATACCTTGTCCACACATGCTTAAATGCACATACCTGCTTAGTCACTTCAAAAACAACAGAATGACATATAATATTTTAACTGGTAATAAATTAAATTATTCATAGGCTTAAGTATTTTCAGCATTAGGCCATGATCTGTTAGATGACATGAGTGTCTAGATACTTGGGATTTTTTAATTCTCTGAATTTGATATACAATGTCCATCAATATAGCTCACATGCTTCTTTAGCATATTCTGGCAGAGAGTTTTACCAGAATGTTTCTTTCCATTTTTCATCTTGTAATTCATATTAAATTACACTGAATAATGCAAACATATAGATTTCTGTTGCAAGCTGACTAAAAGCCTATAAAAATCTGAACTGTCTGATGTAATCATAACTTTCTTGCTAAATCTGATTCCCTTCCAAAGCTATCTATACATTTGCTAATGCCTCACTTTGCGTTACACTAGATAAGCCACTTTACATTATGCTTGTTAGCATGTCATAAATGGCATAAGCAGGTGTGACATAGTGGAAAGCAGTGACTAGTACATGGTATTCTAGAAAGTTATCCTAAAACACCATGCAAGAAAATTCCTATCATTATTTTGTTCAGTATGTATATATACTTAATATACAGTACTTACGGAATCTGAAGCCTTTCTTCATACCTTTGCTGGTATGAAGATCACTGGATACAAGCAGAATTTCACACCTGGTTTTCAGGGTGAAAGCTGTAAAACTCCATCAGTTAATTTATGATATATTAGTCCATGTGTATTATTTTTACTGCAATACGCTTTCTAGTAAATGTGGTAGATTTTACACTGATTTAGCTTATTTCACATCACAATCTGGAAGACATGTGCATGTATAAACCCTTGTATGCTAACGTAATGGGACTTGACTTGTCCTTCCATGTTTAATTACTCTTAAGGCAACAAAATTTCCTACTACAGACAAGTTTTATTTGAACATGAACTGTTGTGTATATGTCATGTGTTAAATGACAATGAAGCCCTCATAGATTTCTTTGCATAATCACTGCATTGTCGCAGAGTTGCAGATGAATTTCCATTTACTCTTACTGTAATTCACTTAATTAAAAGTAATACATCTGAAAAATGTTCTGAAACTCATGCTAAAGCCTGAGGCAATGTAATTCCCCACACAAATGATCCTGAAACCCTTCAAACCCAGCAGAAAGGTGCCTGCATGAAATACACATCTCTGTAGCCCCTCACTCTCTGCTCTTCTTTTACAGTTTACCAAGTGTAGAGTACCCCACTGTTTTGACTGTGTCCTTTATGAATATGGTATTTTTCACTAGGACAACAGATCGAGGTTATCAGGTAAGGAACATCCAGATTTTAGTAATTTCTTTCAGGCACTATGAAATTAAATAACATTCAGATCTCAATTTTTACAAGATATTTCTAAATGAAAGGGTTTTCATAGCTGTATAAAATGCATTAGTATTGCTTTAATCTTCTTAAATGGGATCATAGAAGAGATTATGTTATTTATGGAGTTATGCACTGTTTTGTGAAATGCACTTGTTGTTTACATCTTAAAAATGAATACCTGGAAGATTTGCCTATGTTAGAGTGGAAATGCAACTTAGCAATTTCATGTTGAAGAACTTAATTACCAATCAGACTGAGACAGAGATAGTAAATTATTTTTGGCATAGCTGATATTAGGAATTTAATTGGATCAATTGAATAATATAACGTGACAGAAAAATGTGCGAAAAATGAAAAGGCATAGCATCCTCCCAGTAAAATAAACCTAAAATTATGAAAAGTTATAAATTATACACCTGATTTCTGATGTCTCATTACACTGATTATTACAACCAGTTCAGACCATGACTAATACTTTTCCGTTGCTTATATATGAAAGGTTTTCAGTTGTTTTTTGAAAGATCTAAATGGGATAATTTTTAGTGTAAATAATTTTTGTACAACACCACTTTTAATATCCCATTGTGAAGGTATCTGATGCATTCTTTTTTTTCAGAAATGTTAGAGCAGCAGGACATTTTAGCGAGCCATAAGATTAAGATTTGCTTAAAATAAAGAGATGTCATGTGACAATCAAGTACTTCTCTTTAAGCCACATTTTTCCTCAATAAACATTTTAGTCCTCTGGAGTGAGAAAAAGGAAAGGAAAAAGAGAGAAAAGATAAGTTTCTGCCTGGAAGATAATGTTAATATGGATAATACACCTTTAAACAAGCTACATGGAATATGCAATACTCTTCTGCAGATAAAATAGCTACTATATTTATTAGCATTCTCTAGAGTCTTAAGATTTCTTAGTTAAGTCAGTGCTTATAAAAGGTGCAAGGCTGACAGCACAAGAATATGAAGTCCTTTGTCTGTCTCCTGGAAAAGTACTGAGTAGGCAGCAAAGTCCTGGTGCTCTTTTGCTTTAAAACTATTTGTCATCTGTGTCGCTGTTGAATTTACTGCATGGTTTGCCTTTGATTGACAACAGTAATTCAAGGAGTATGTGTCTCTCTGCTCTGTAGTACCATTATTTATCAAATGAGCATGGAAGGCAGCATTAAAAAATAAAAACTAGTTTCTGTAGCTATCCTGTGACTTACAGCACTGGACCATAGAAAGAACCTGATGTTCTGGGAGATGCACTGAGCAAGTATAAATCAGTTCCCCATCCCATGGGCAATGAGGGGATGCTGGCACTTGAGTGTAATACAGGGCCATACACATGGGCCATGGGGCTGGTTGTCTCTGGACAGACAGCATGTCAGGCAGGCTGCTGGATTCCTGGAAATCCAGCAGAATGCCTACCAAAATGAACTGGAGGAACTGGTGGCACTATACTACTTAGAGATGCCATTTGCTCCTTGGACTCTATCCAGATTCTTCATCTGGGTGCTACTGCACCCACAGTTTTGTGCAGTGGATGTTTTTCTCTGAAGAAATGGACTGAAACTGCAAAGGGATCCCATAGAGCAGGAAAGGGATGATAATATCCCTGTTGCCTATGCCAAAAGCTTAATAGGCATCTTAAAATTTCTATGATAGATGCTGATCTCCCACCAGCTGGTGCATAAAGTGCAGTGTGTGCCAGCTGGGCTGGGTGAAACAGACTGTTACATCCCAGCATATATATTTCTTACCCACTTCATGGTATTTTGTCTCAATTGCCAACATTTCTGGGGTAGAGGATTCATCTGCCAGCATCCCTGCTCCTCTGTGTGGTTTGAAGAAAAGATTCACATGCCTGTTAATATTCCAATTTCACACTCCAGAAGCACATTCCTGTCACTAGTGATGCCAAAAAGGTTAGAAGCTATTCTGAAGAGGTGTGGAGGTTCTGTTTCAAACCTGTAGAGAACAATGCCAAATTCAGGAAAAAGGGAGTCAAAAGCATAGGGCTGTGGATTGGCAAATACCAGCAGTGATGGACTGCAGTTGTCAACCAAACCCTATAGATACTTAGAGTGAAGCAGATGGCAAATTTCAATACATTCTGCATTATGAAGAATGTGCTTTTTTTAATGAGTTGCAAAAATCTGCAGTGAAAAATCACAATAAGCAAATAAATCTTCTGCCTGGATTGTCTGTCACCAAAGCAGTAAGAATTATTTGACTGCGCACTGAAGCAGCACAGTAGTTCTTGCACACCTGATGATATTTATTTAAAGAGTTCAGAATGGACCACATGTCTTAGAAGTTCAACTAAACTTGAATGAATTCCCAAGATGTAAACTGCACTTAGACAGAATTTTCTTGCCTGAGGGACTCTTCAACTTCAACATGCCGATTGCTCCTACAGCCTCTGACACTATTCCATCTGCTCCATCTGTTGTTGTCCGGTTAATACTAGGGGAGATTAAAGCTGTGCTCTAGTCTACTGAAAGTGCTTTTCTAACCTGATTATAAGATAATTGATAAAACTGCATGCAGCAGAACAGTCCTTCTGTACTACAAGCATAGGAAAGCAATTCTTCCCTCTGTATTGTTTTCCAGGTTCTTGTTCCCTCTGCCTGTCAGGTGAAGATCATGACATGGTCTGAAAGCATAAAGCTTTCTCTTCTTGCTGCGAGTAATATCAGCTGAGGTGGCACCCACTCTTTCTTTTCAGTTAGGAGCTTAAACTCTGATTCTTCACATAACCAATGTAACCCTCTAGCACTCTGTGTTTATTTCTTGGCAAGGGGCATGGAGAGAACAAGTCTTGCTCTGGCTTCTCCTTTATAATGTTCTATTCAGATTTGGCCTTGAAACAGGTGATTCAGATTCAGGGCTGAATTAAGTTGAAGGCAGAGTTAAGGCGGTGGCACGCTGGTACTCTCTGGGATGTGATTGTTGTGTCTATCACTGCTGACCCACTTCTGCAGGACTTACCTCCTGAAACCAGTGCAAAATAGTGCAAGAAATAAGTTCTGAACCTGCTGTTACTGGGAGTTGAGGGTGGGCTGTATGCTGAGACTGTTTAACCTCCTGACAAAGAGTTTCAAAAATACAACCTCTGCTTTTTATACTAATCCCTAAGGCCTTTAGATCCCCAGCTCTGCACCAAAATGTCTGAACACTCACTGTCAGTACATTCATTGTACAGCTACATTTGTGCAACCCACCAAACCAATGCTACACACATCCATTGCAGAAACACAGGGAGGGGTGTGATCCAAAACAATATACTGCAAGCACAGCTCAACACTAGGACATGCTGAAATGGTCTTTTTACAGCTTTCTAAATGCTTTGACACTGCACTTCTGCAAACTCTTCTATTTTGAGGTGTACATTCAGCATGATTTTCTGCACCCATGGACGTTTCTGTGACTGATCTTCAGTTCTTTCTCTCACTTAGCCAACAATATCCCACCTGATAACTTTTCTTTCAGCTGCCAAAGGAAACAACAAAATGAAACTAAACCTTGGTTCTGTCCCCCATGTATGTCCTAACCTGTTTTTAAAGGCTGTGAAGGAGGTGAAGGGTTGAGTGGGGAAACAGAATTAACTGAATGGTGGGCTTTTTAAGCCAAATGTTTATATTACACCAAAGCCACTGACTTAGTTGCCCCTTATCTTGCATGAAGACATACTTGACTTTCCTTTAATGCCCTTGCAAAAATTTAACTCCATAAAGGGAAATAGCCTTTAGTTGCTCCACACTGGCACGGGTGTGATTACAGAGAATTGGAAAATATGTGAGAAAGGAAGTTTTTGTTTTATGCAAAATCTTACCTTGAAGAAATCAAATGAGTGAGTGAAGGTTCATACAAAGATGCATTTAGGACTTTTGCATGAGTATGCACTCTTGGAAGCAGATAACTGAGAGGGAGTAGTCACAGATAGGAGAACATATTAAGACTAACTTTATGATGCTAAAAGTTTAAATGATATTAGAATCAGTTCCTTTAGCTTTGAAGCAGAGACCATAATTTTGCTGAGGAGTTTTGGATCAGGCCATAGGCTTATACCTTAATAAAAATCCACATATGTTATCTAACTGTTCAGGAGGAAGCGTGGATATGTGATAAACCAGAGCTACAATATTATAGACTAGTAAATACATTCCCTAAATATGGAGGAGTGCCCAAGAAAGTCTTTGCATTCCAACCAAATAAGATCCTGCAGCTCTATAGGGAATGGCTTTAATTGAAAAGTCACATTCCTTGCCTCTCATGTAAATAAATCACAGTACTTGAATTTGCTTATAGCTTCTGTCTAGTTTGAGGCCAACACCACTTCAAGGTAATGCTGTGAACGTTATCAGTAATGCAGTGGAGGTAACCTTCACATTAATACATTCTGTAACATGCAGGTAAGACAGGGGTATCTCAAGCTGGGATAGGGATTTTACTTCGTGCCAAGATGATCTGAATTGAAATACATGTGTGTTTATGGATTCTTGAAACACGAGTTAGTGCCCTATATCAAATGAAGTAATCTTAAAAGTTGCTGGAAGACATAGCAGATTGGTATGAAATACTCAAATGTTTTGAGAACAGGTAAAGTGACCCAAAAGACCTAAACCACATTATCTTAAGAACATAATAATATAGTAAAAGATAAATGCAGTGGTAATGCTGTATTTGATTGGGAGTAAACATTCAGTAGGATATAGCAAGCTAGGAGAAAAACTCACCTTCTTAGATAAACTAAAAAAATACTAAGGCAGTGCTTTCGAGTTCTAACTGAATTGCATTTTAAAATGCAGTCAGTTGCAAAAACAGACCTGACCCCAATGTAGATAATAATGATGTTTCTGTTTCCTTCACTCTTTTCTCACTCTGTTCAAAAAAACCCTGCCTGTAACTCTCCAGTCACTTAAGAAAACAACGATTAATGTCTGAAACTTATTGTACCAAGAAAAAGTATGCTTATTTTTAACTGCTTGCATTACATGTGTTAGATGCTGGACAAAGCAGCAAAATACATTCCGAATATATACATAAAAGAAGTCCTTACAATTTAAGATAAGAAGCAAAGTAAGGAGTGTAATAGAAGTTTTCTTAATCATTCTCTGAAAATGTGAAAAAAAGATATCTAAACTCCCACAGAAACTCTTCTTCATCATTGCAGCTGTTTTGCTATTTGCTATGTAGATGTGTCCTTGGTGATACCATGGGGAAATGCATGATTTTGCCGTATCTCCAAACCCAAAATATCCTTAGTACATTAGGGGAAATTATTAATAAAGTTACACTTTGAAGTTTCTGTATCACATTTATAAGAGGGAGTTAGTTAATCTACTGTATCAGACTAGTTTGTACATTGGAAAATGTCGTGCTTTTCATGGTCAGAGATACACTTTGTCCTTAAATCCTCATGGCTACACATTTACCAAAGCATTTTACTTAAAGAAGTACTTGCAGAAGTTTATGTTACTTTTTCCAAGGACATGAACTGTCCTATCAGAACGTGATTCATTTCACTTAGCTTTATAAAGTTTAGGCATGCAGCCTAAATCAGTGCTCTGATCATTCTTTATAGCCAATGGGTAAAGGCTGATTCAAGAAAGTTTCTCCACTAGTTATAGAGAGTATTTTAGATTAATTTCCCACACTGACACTTAACTCTTACTTTAAATATAAATGAGTATCATCCCCTGTTACTTGTGTAATGGAAAAAATACCTGCATTTGGTTGAAGATCAGGAAACATTATGCTGTAAGATGACAGCAACCACAGAGAACTAGCTCAAACACCAAACATTCCCCTTGAACCCAAGAAACACAACTGTCTGGGTTTCTGGGTTCAGAAATTAAGTCTCTGAGGAACTCTCAGCAAGCAGTGTTTCCCATTCATAAGCACTGAGTCTATGTGTGAAAGAACAAGGACTTTATTATGGAAATCAGAATAACTAAATGAATGATGACTGAAATGCATTCCGTGGTATCTTTGTAAGCAGCCCATAACTACAGTTCCTTTCCATTCTGGTGATCACATAACAGGCAAGTATCCTTTTATCTGTACATCTTTAACTGTATATTTAATATCTTTTTAAGGTTTGTCTACTCTATCCCATAATTTAGCTCCTGAATTCACTGCAGGCACTGGATCCTGTGCCATTACTGTCTGAATTGCATGGATGCTGGTTTGCTTTTGGGGTTTCTTTGACTGTAAACCAACCATAGCCACAGTCACAAAACTTTTATTCAGTCCCTGTCAGGGACCACTCCACACTTACAGGGCTGCATCACTACCCTTGCTGGTCTTTAGTGATTGAAACTCCTACAATGCCTACCTTCAGTTCCAGACTACTAAAAAGACAGTTTAAGTGGTCTGCAACATAACTCAACTCATGCTTGGACTGAGCTTCACTTCAAAAAAATTCTTAGAAAAAACATTAGATCATTATGTCTCAGGGCAACAAGGTTACTACCTAGACAAAGCTACCTCTAAGCCTACTTAAAAGGGGGTACCCCTGATCAGTAGTTTGCTTTGGGCAGTGGTTAATTCCTTGGGCTGGATATATTTAGCATTTAGGGATGCAACCTAAGCATATTAAACCCTGTATGCAATTTGTGAGTAGTGTACACTCAGTGTCCCGAGGTGCAGGCAGACAAATCTGTCTTTGATTCTTTGTGCTGTTCAGTGGTATTACTGTTTGGCTACATAAAGGCTGCAGAATTCAACAAGTGATGTTGCTCATTTCCCATCAAAGGCTTTGACAGTCAGAATCCTCTACAGATGTAAATCAATAGTGTACAGGACTTTTCAGTGGAGACGGTAAGGAAGTATTGCTTCTCAAAGCAAAAAGAATTCTCGTTTCTCTTATGTCAGTTATGCTTTCCAATCAGTTCTGAATTTATGTTTATGATAATTCCCAAGATGTATTGTAGATGATCTGGAAGAAAACTCCTCAAAATAAGCTCCTTTTAAAAGCTTATTTAGAAGTCTCTCACCCATACTGGGATGTGGCAGGAAGCGCCTACTATCTGGAGTTCTAACTAGGGGGAGCTCTGATGAAGAAAAACTCTTGAACAAGGTTTTTTTTTTCATTGAAAAATGCTGTTTCAAAAACACTAGGATGTTTTGATTAAGAGAATTAATTTCATGATGTCTTCAACAGTATTTTAAATAGTATCTAATTTTTTATTTTTGTTCCAATTTTAATTGTAGTTTGCTTTCTTTTCAGCATATTTTAATCTCACTGAAGCTTCAGTTATTTAAATTCTTTAAAGATTGATCTTTAGCTGTATTATTGCATGTTACATTTACAATGACAATATGAACCATCTTGACACCAACAGAATAAATCATTCTGATTAATTGTGGGATTTTCTAAAATGCAGTGTTTTAGAATTCTTCTTCCTCATAAGTTTAGAAATGGACGTATACCACTGGGCTTTAGGAGGAATAAAAATGTCAGGCTCTTTCACTGGAAGAAAAATTGTTAACAATGATCTTAATAGTCAGAGAAAGCCATTCTGTATCTGTCCACTCACTGTCCATTACCTTGCAGAAGGCACTGCATCCCAGCCTTAGGCAGAGTATTGAGTTGTCTGGATGAAATTGGGATTGTGAAATACACCAGTGTCCCAGCACCCATTGTTGTCACTCACAGCATATCTGTAACAGGAAGGAATTTTAATATGGTGTAAGGATACAGCATCTTATATCTAAATTGGCAAGACTGAAGAGAGGTGAGGTTTGTATGTAAGTTAACAGTAAGAAACTCTCCATTTAGCCATAGGAATAAAAAGCATTTTAGTAACATAAACAAAATAGTTAAATGCTAGAGACTTTTCGGAGTATATTGAGCACTGTGGTGAGGTACCTCATTATGCTCAAAATTGTTCCCTGGGTTTTACAAGGCATATAGACTGAACACAAAAAGGAGCAACCATGAAGAAGTACTTTTGGGATGGGAGTTTGAGACACAGGGATGTCGAGGTTATATATGAAGTTTCTTGCAGTAATAGGAACTGTCATGACCCATCTCAGAGGAAGCTGAGTGGAACAGACAGCTTTTCCGCCCCAAGCACCATGACTCTCACTGTGGCAGGTAGGTAAACACCTGGGCAGGGGTGCTGCCCTTGGGCTCAAGGACAGTGTAACTAAATCAGGTCACTAAATGTACTGTATAGACTGATGAGGCATTAGGAATGCTGCAGTACAGCTTCTCTTAACCACTTTTAGGCAGAGACGATGTTTCTCAGTTTCTGTGATAATGCATTATATGTTGCTACTACGTGCAGGAAAATGCCTGCTCAGCTCCACCCCAGAAGAGGAGGCATTTCAGAGAAGTGGTCCCTGTGGCGCATTAAGTCTGATGGCTGTTAAGTCTGATGCTCTGGAATCCCTTCAGGACAGAAAGTAGATATTTAAATAGAAAATGGTTGTTATTTCTTCCATCCTTCCTGCTCTATCTCATGCAAGACTTTTGAAACCAAGGTAATTTCATAAATCCTGATTAATATCTAAGCTTCTTCAAAATGTTTCTCCTGCAAGGTGGTCACTTTAAGGAAGCTAAAAAAATGTTATGTTCTCTCAATAAAAAGTACACTCTCTTCACAATTCTTATTGTTCCTGACTGAGATTTCTACTAATCTTAAACTAAAGCACATTGGGGATCCATAAGACTTCACGGTATGCGATTTCAGAAATACAGTTCATAAGCTCTGTTTTTTTGGAAAGCAATATTTGTAAGCACAAGATCATTCTGTGCGCGCACATCACTCACAATACTATTCAAGGGAAGAATCAAAAAATCTAGGCAAACGACAAGCATCAGCCTGGGACTGAACTCTGCAATGAATTCAGCAGCACGAAAATATTGCAGTACCTTTTCTTTCTATTCCTGCAGCTCAGTGGTCCAATTCACATCATGTATTTTAAGACTACCAGCAGAAGTTTTTCTTTTGGTTTTGATGGAAATTCCTATAAAATACAGCAACAGCTGCGTAGATACAAGCTATTTTTATGCTGTAAAAGTATGGAGACTATAAAGAAGACTGTCAATTTTATCTACTGGTCATGTTATGGGAAAAGGCTGGCAAATGGAAAATATTTTGTTGTAAGGTTGGTCCATAGAAATAGTCTTTCACTGAGCAGTGAGGCTTCTCCTGTGCTTTGAGGTCCACAGTAGATAAAACCCCTCTGTAAGTATGAAGCCACTTCTACGGCATTCACTTTTATATAAAACCCTGGGAATGATTTCTACCTTATTTAATGTACCACTGGAGAATGTGCTAAAGAGGTTCAGGAAGAGGCCAGTTCTTGCTTGAATTCAGTGTTAAGGTTTTATTCTCTTCTACTTTGGTCCTTTGAAATGAGACATGTTGTGCATGGCCTGAGGAAGGTACAGCCTGGTCTCCTACTGATCCTCTTTGTGAACTTGTATGGGTGATAACTGATGCTGAGAAACTTTTGCTTTCATGGGGAAGTTTCATAGAAGCAAAGAGAGAATAGAGATATCTAGCTGGAGCTGTCAAACCACACTTCTGCTACAGGAACCCTCTGGCAAGTGTAGGACAACTCTTGGCCATCAAAGGATACAGCCTCTTCTGAAGATAAGTCAGAGTACCCAACTCTGCAATCCCCATCACTGCCAGTGCCACAGGTTGCCTTGGAAGCATCTGAGGTCCCTAAACCACAGAACATTATGCAGCAATTAGCAAAGCATGTTGTCTACTAAAGGATGCAATCCTTTTTCTTTTAAATTGTAAGACTCCTACTGAATTCAGTACTGATTTTTGAATTGTGATGGAAATAACTATTGAAGAAAAAGTAGTAATTTCTTCCTGGAATTTTAATCAGCTCAGTCATAATTGCAGTACATCTGTTTTACTAGATTATTTGCTAACACATATGTGCATGTACACACTCTGATAGAATAAGCACATGATGACATTGCCCTGAGTTGTTGACAGAAGGGCAATACGTGCAGGTAGGCATGCTTCCCTCCTAACTATATTGTTGGTTTAACTCCCTACATTACTTTCAAGGACTGAGAACACAGTAGGTCAAAACCACAGGTCATTTAGCCTTATGGCTGTTGTGATTTAGAATATATTTTTAATGCTTCATTGCAAGAACAAAAGGAAATTCCTGCAATAGTGCTGAACTGGCCACTATATATCATTGTTTCTATTCAAAATGCTGATTTAATTCAAGCCCTTATATGTGGAGTGCTATCTGGTGAATTTTATTCCTAGATACATTACCCTAAAGCTACTGCTCTGTGTTTAATTTGCAGTGGGTAGGCAGATTACTTTTTATTATTTACTCCAAGCCATAGATTTTCATTAGCAGATGCCAAAGAATGGCTGGTTTGCTCTGTGATTTACACAAATCCTGAAACAATTCAACATGGAAATTCAATCAAAGCACAATTTCACCATGAAAACATCACTTATGATACATTGAGCTCGTATTCTTCAATGATCATATTGTGTGCCATAAGTAGGCAACCACCTACAGATCAGTAATAGTATTTGTGGGAATCCTTACATATTCTGTATCTAATCCTGAATGAAGATAGTACCTTGCACTGTATGTTAGGCTTCCTAAAGCCAACAATACTGAATTTGAGCAAAAAACCTGTTTGAGACAAAACATTAAGTACCACAGATTTGTTGTAGCCTTTTCCTGCAACTCATTTCTGAATAGCACTTCCAGGCAGATTCCCAAGGATGCCAATTTAGACTCAACAAAATGTTAAGCAGTGACTAGAAAACTGCAAACCTCTCATCAATCTGCTGTGTTTGCTTTCCCACTGAAACCATATTCCAGATTCTGCATATGCCCATGACTTAAAATAGACCTGGAAATAGTAAAATACAAGTCCAGTGATGAATACGTCCCCAGGTGTGTTCAGATCATCTGAAAATTTCTGTTTACAAAGTAGTCAGCAGCACTGTATAACGAAATATAAATCACTGTTGCCTTTCCCTTTGCTAACTGTAAAAAGACAAAGTATGTACGATCACCATAATCACAAGTGTATTACTTACGGAAAATAAATGCTTGGCCTATGCTTGTCACTGATCCCTTTCCAAGGTGATAAAGGGTAAAGCTACTTAAGGAATTGATACACTAGACAGAAAAATCAGCTCCTACCTCCACGCCAGGAGAAGTTCTGTTAGCAAAACTCTGCACATCTTGGAGACAATTATTCAGAATTAAACCTGCATAAATAATAGAGGATTAATTTTGGGATAAATCAGAATGCTTTGCTCAGCTTCAGAATAAAGGGTGAAATGCTTAATTTTTGTCTTATTTAACCTTTTTCATAAACCTATTTTCTGTAATTGTTGTCAGCCAGAAAATGAAAAATTATGTTTTAAAAAAACCCCACTACATAAATGTAAAAAAAAATTCTCATGTGAAAATTCATTTTAACATTTTTGATTTTCCATCATTTAAATAGAAACTCTCTACTGAAGTATTCAAAATATCATTTCTGCCAAATGCATTATTTGATGGGGAAAAACTATTGTCATCTACTCTTTTTGATTCATTGCTGGCAAAAAGCTCACACTGTCAGAGAAGCTAAGAAGATCACAGTGAGGTGGGTTTTTCTACTTAGCTTTTATAGAGCTGTGATTGCTTAAACTGGCTCAGTTCACCTGGGTTATGACTGGGTGGAATAGCAGAGGTGCCTGAGCCCATCTTGACTCTCAGAGGTCAATGCTCCATCCCTGTCAGTGTTCAAAGCCAGGTTGGACAGAACCTTGAGCAATATAGTCTAGTGTGAGGCATCTCTGACCATGGCAGGGGGTTGGAACTAGATGATCTTAAGGTCCTTTCAAACACAAACCATTCTATGATTCTATGACTGTGTCGCAGTTAGAAGATATGTCCATGGAGCGTCATCATTGACTGTCATTGGCAGGGTTGTGACTGATTTGCCAGTCCAACACAGGCAGTTCATGTGAGAACTAGAGTGGCTGATAACTTGGGTCAGAGAGCCTATATTTTAAGCCCAAATATTTGAGCACTTCTGATTAAATCTATCTATAAGAGTACAAGATCTGTCCCCAGTTATAATTGCACTAGGTCTTTTCTACCTGTGGAGTTAGCTGGTGGTATCAGTGTTGTTTGCACCTGCGTAATTTCATTGCTTTCCTGAATGATAGCTTATACAGCTGCAGCAAAAAACCCCGAACAACAAAATGGTGTCAAAGCCGCCTGATTTTTCCTGAGACTACTTCTTGTGTTTTGCCTGGTGTGTCTTTAATTTGCAAAATGTTAATATTCTACCGTGTTCACTGTCAGTGTTTTTCACAACCTAATGACTTATGTTTTGACACACATCCTGATAACTGTCCAATACATCTTCTTTCCTCTTTATACCCCATTAATCTTAGTTACTGTTTTGTGCATCTCACTAAATAAATATTCAACATCATCGGGATTTTATAAGCCAATTAATTTTACACATTACTGCCAGCGTCTTTTTAACTTTTAACCTTTATGCTATAATTTAACCTTTCAGCTGCTAAAGCAATTTTGTTGTTTTACTCTGAATTCTGTCTAATTTTGCTAGTTTCCTGATTATGATGGATGCCATCACAACACTTTTGATGTGAAGATACTAGAATTTCCTAGGGAAGGTATATGAGCTTGTTGCTTTAATGTGTGATCTAGCATTCGATCTAGAATTGATAATTTTAGTGTGCCCTGGTAGCACTGCATGCTCTTTGCCTAATGTTCTGATGATTTGGGCTTTTTCTACCCATTTTATGCTGGTGGCCACTGAGTGAGCAGCCTGACAAACACATCCTGGAATATGTTTGCTCTTTCTGTATGTATAAACTGAATGCATTTCTGTTATTCTATGTCAATCCACTGCATAAGCATTTGCACCATTAAAGACCAATAGAAAGGATAAGATAATAGAGACATCATTCAACACAACATATAAAGTTGTCTGATAGCCTGTTGTAGGATTTCAGATTTTCCTAATAAAATACAATCAATAACGAACTTTATACCTTCATTTATACCTGAGCATAAGCAATAAGATGTGAGTGTAAAGTGTGATACAGCAAGCTGGATTTTACAGTGAACTGAAACCAGCTGAATTCTGATTGCCATAGAGAAAAAGAATCAATTTTTTATCCAGGCCAATTAAAATCATTTAATATTTAATGATATTAGCATTTTGTGGGTTTAATTTTTATATCAATATACATATTTACATTAATGAAATTTAACAGTTATTAAATAACTACTGAATAATTATTTGTATAGCTGGTAGGTAGAGATAGTTACTTTAATAGCCTGGGACTTCTCCTGTGAAGGAGAAAGCTATGGAGCTTAGTGCATTATTGCTCCCACAGCAAAGGCACGCTGTAAAAAGTGCAGTTTATTGCTGCAAGAAATCTTGCTGACCAAATGTAGAATGCAGGCTTCATTAAAGCCAGAAATGAAACTCCTAACAGCAGATCCTGGGTAGCATCCTCTGCAAATTGGTAGTGATCCTTGTGTACCCCGTAACCATCTACATCTCTGGATAGGCTGTAATGTGCAAGTCACTTTCAGTTACTGGGATCTAAATCTGTTCTGCAAGTAAGTTAACTAGAGCTAGTGGTCTGTTTTACCAATTATTATCTAAAAAGTACAGGTATCATTGCTAAGGACACTTCTGGAGAAGGCACAGGGAGGGCTCAAGGTGTTTCATCGGTCCCTATGGACAAGGAGTGGGTGTAGCATTCAGATGAGGAGAGCTTGTCTGCCCTGAGAGTAGGAGATTCTCTGGCCTGCAGACTCTTGTTGTTTTTCCAGTAAAGCTGTGGATCCTAAAGGGTGAAACCCACAGACTGGAGTTCTGCTTTTCATAACCACTTTTTGTAAATCCCTTAGAAATCATTCAAAGGTGTTTTGGGGTTCAGAATTCACAGCTGGAAAACAACCCAAACCAAACAAGAAACCACCACCACCAAACCTGTGTGACTGATTCTGCTAACTAATAGAAGTAAGCTGGTTTGGAGTAGGTGCAGCTGTGAACCACACAGCACTGCACAGGAGATTGGCATCATCACAGCCACTGAGATGCTGAAACATCCTTAAAAGGGTCCTTGGCCCCCACTCGGCTCCACCTCTCCATCCTCCTCATTTCACACTTCTAGGATGTACCAGAGGCAATGAAGTTCTCACAGGTCTGCTTTCTCTGTGTGTCACCTAAGGTACACTGCTGTCAACACTGGAAAAATAAATGAAAGTTAGCATAAAATCAAGTCCTTGCTGTCCAAAGAGACTTGGTGAAGGAGGGAAGCTGCACATCCTTCCCTGCTGAAGCAGGGCATGCATTTGCAGGGGATGGGGCAGTAAATCATAAGCTCTCTGGAGCAACTGTCATCTGCATTTGCAAAGTTGGGTACCTCAGAGCACTGCTAAGTGGCTGCAGCAGTTCAATGCAAATGCAAAAATTATGAAGTGAGGACTAGCTTGATTAAGTGTAGGACATTTTAGATTCTGACAGACTTCTGTGATGAAATGTTAATCAGCATATTTGTTTCTACAGAATTTGCAAAAGCATCCCACAGGTTTCTGCTTTATTAACCTGCCATTTCCAGCATTCAAGGCAAATCAAGACTAATGGTTGTATTATCATAGAATCATAGAATGGTTAAGGTTGGAAAGGACCCATCTCTCAAGTGTGTCAAGATCCCTCTGGATGGCATTCCTTCCCTCCAGCGTATCAATCGAACCACACAGCTTGGTGTCATCAGCAAACTTGCTGAGGGTGCACTCAATCATAGAATCATAGAATAGTTAGGGTTGGAAAGGACCTTAAGATCATCTAGTTCCAACCCCACTGCCATGGGCAGGGACACCTCCCACTAAACCATGCCACCCAAGGCTCTGTCCAACCTGGCCTTGAACACCGCCAGGAATGTAGTATTCCCCTGGACAACCCATTCCAGTGCCTCACCACCCTCACAGGAAAGAACTTCTTCCTTATATCCAATCTAAACTTCCCCTGTTTAAGTTTGAACCCATTACCCCTTGTCCTATCACTACAGTCCCTCATGAAGAGTCCCTCCCCAGCATCCCTATAGGCCCCCTTCAGATACTGGAAGGATGCTCTGAGGTTTCCAGGCAGCCTTCTCTTCTCCAGGCTGAACAGCCCCAATTTTCTCAGCCTATCTCCATGCGGGAGGTGCTCCAGTCCCCTGAACATCCTCGTGGCCCTCCTCTGGACTTGTTCCAACAGTTCCATGTCCTTTTTATGTTGAGGACACCAGAACTGCACACAATACTCCAACTGTCCATGTCACCAACAAAGATGTTGAACAAGACCGGTCCCAGCACCGATGCCTGAGGGACATCTCTCCTTACTGGTCTCCAGCTGGACATTGAGCCATTGAGCACAATTTTGCGTGCAGCCATCCAGCCAGTTCTTTATCCACCGAGTGGTCCATCTATCAAATTGATGTCTGTCCAATTTAGAGACAGGGATGTCATGCAGGACAGTGTCGAATGCTTTGCACAAGTCCAGGCAGATGACATCAACTGCTCCACCCCTGTCCATCAGTTCTGTAGCCCCATCGTAGAAGGCCACCAAATTGGTCAGGCAGGATTTCCCCTTAGTGAAGCCATGCTGCCTGTCACCAAGCACCTTGTTGTTTGTCATGTGCTTTAGCATGCCGTCCAGGAGAATCTGCTCCAAGATTTTGCCAGGCACAGAGGTGAGGCTGACTGGTCTATAATTCCCTGAGTCACCCATCTTCCCCTTCTTGAAAATGGGGGTTATATTTCCCTTTTTCCAGTTGTTGGGAACTTTACCTGACTGACATAATTTTTGAAATATGATGGACAGTGGCTTAGCAACTTCATTTGCCAGCTCCTTCCAGACCCGAGGATGGATTTCATCTGGTCCCATGAACTTGTGCACGTTCAGGTTCCTAAGATGGTCTCAAACCTGATCCTGCTTAATAGAAACTGAGTTCAGGATAACATGATATATTCACTGAATTTCTGCATAGTAATTTTCTTTTGGTAATAGACCTCATATATTTTAACATCCTCAGCTGTTGGCCATCATTGGCATATATATTTCATTAATATGAGACTATCTGTATGTGCCCGTTAGTTAGATACTTTTCTGTACTTGCACAGCCTATGTCAGTCCTTAAAATAATGAGGCCCATGTTCCCCATGGTGTGGTGTCAGTTGTCTGAATCTTTGACAAAAAGACAGAAATGTGTTTGCAGTTACACATTTAAGCAGACTCATAAGCCAAATATCTTCATATTCAGCATAGAACCAAAATTCCCAAAGTTAATTTGAGTAATGATGACTAGGTGGTGGATTGATGTATTAATTAAATATGTGAGCTTGGCTGTGGTAGTCAATTAACAACTCATCATTTAAACTCTTAAAATCTAATTCATTTTTTCTTTACTCTGTTAACTAAGTAATTTAGACAAGAATTTCTACATGAATAGTCACAAATAATAGCAAGAGGTATCTTCCAATTAAAAAGCCTGTAACAAACTGAATTTGGCAGAGACTGAACAAGCGGTGGCAGCTCTTTTCTAGCAATTTTTTTCCATAGTAGTCTTTGCACATGTCAAATTTACATTAAATCCATGCATGTCATAAAGTAAGAGGTGGAACAAATGATGAAAAATCAAGACAAAGTTAATCAAATATTGCATTCTGAAAGCCAAACAAAACTACAGATATGCACCTGTGTGCCTCTAATGGTGTGTCTACAAGGAGATGCTATTGCAAAACACAGTAAGAATTACACATTAAACCACCATTATTATTCCATGTTATCTTCCCAGTTGCCACTCAAGCTCAGAGCTTGTCCTGGGTTTTGAAACACTAACGAGACAAGTGTATCTGAGCTCTGCTTATGATTTTGGTCATTGTTACTAATGCTCGTCTAGAAGCAGAGAGTGGTGGTCATAGTGATGGACAGATAGCAGGGACAGCAGCAGTGGGAAAGACCACAAAAAGAAGGGTATTTCCTGGCATCCTCTGGCTGTGATGCTGATGTCCCACATACTGAACCACTGTAATGCGCAGATACACTTGGCTGAATTGACGTAGACTCAATAAATCCAAGACTAATTTAAAACAAAGCTGAGTAAATGTTGAAGTTTGAAGTTTTCTTTTTTCCTGGTTTCTTTCAAACCTTTGTTTTCTTTTCAAAATGGATGAAAATTTTTTTAAGGATAAAAAATTTACAGGTTTACAACCTCAAAATTCCGTGAAGCCTTAGGAAAAGTGGTGTCAACCTAAACTATTCCTTTTCTCCCCAGGTTGAGCCACTGAACTATAAAATCAATTATTTTCAATGATCTAGTACTATAATGAGTCACAGGGAAAAGCAAAGAGAATATTTTCTAAGTTAAGTTCTCTCTGTGTCTGAAATGTCTTGGAAGTCAGGTACTGGCAAGGAAATGAAGCATGTCCCTTCCAGCATCCCTGCATCTTCCTGCCAGAGTGCTTGATAAAGCACCAATAAACATAATTGCCTTTGCATATCACTGATACAAAACCCAAAAAATATGTACCCAAGTATGGCTCCCATTTTCCAGTGAGTTAGTTATGCATTCTTCATCATTCTGTGTGCTATATAATCAGGAGCTGCATCTTGGAATTCACAGCAACACTTATCTATGCCTGAACATTTATGGGATTTATTGCCAATTTTATAGATATGGCAAGTAAACATAAACTGAGAAAGTTTCATAAAATATAAAACTCATCAGCAGATGCTGATTAAGGAGAATTATTGTATAAGCTTTATGTATTTTTCCATTTAAAGTTTAGCTCTGCTGGTTTATCAGAAAGGGCTTCATATGGGAAAGGCATGACACAGAAAATATTAAATGGAAAAGCAGAAAGTGGGACACTGGCAGGAATAAATGGCTGATACAGACCAAGTAGGTTGCTTCACTGGGGCTGTCCTACCTTGCCAGCTGTGAAGGTTGCATCTGCAATACGCTACACGGTCCCCCCCAAGGGGTGGTGACAGTAATTTACATTGCCCCTCTCCAGCATGAGGTCTAAATGAAAGCAGATGACAGAAGGGATACTTCAGATTCCAGGATTCACGGATATCAGTGGAAACATACCCTTTGGAAAACCTTTAATCAAACATTGTTCACTAGAATGAAATAGAATGAAAGAATAAAAAAGGAATATTACAAGAGATTATTTGATTTGACATACTGAACTATGAATAGCACTTTTATTATAGTGAAAATCTGTGGCCAGGCTCATTGCCAATGATCACTTTCAGCAGTCACAAAATTAAGCTTTGTTTAATTCTATTTTAATTTCATACAGCTGCTTTGATGGGTCATCCCACAACATGTGGTGAGCTGACTCAGACAGTGTAGAGAAGATCATGGGGACTTCAAAGGGCAGAAGGGGGATGTTTTTGAGGGTATCAGTCTTTGTTACCAGAGTCAAATGGACTTAGTTGGATGAATCCTACTAGTCCATAGATACATTTTGCAGTTGCATTTATCCACCATGTTTCCATATTGCAAAGATAAGCTTTCAAAGATTCCAGCTCAAGGAAGAGACGCTGCTGCCTGGTCTGTTTCATTTTCAGTGCTGAACTCCTGTTTCATGCCTTCACCTGATAAACACGGGACTGAGAAAAGATGTCTGTGAACCAAAATGAGAAGCAGGGCTTGGGGACAGAATGTTCATGCAACAAATTCCTGTTCAGTGAGCTTTGGCTCAGTGAGCTGAGCTATGGCATACACTGCCTTGGCAGTCAACTGCAAAAGAGCTAATGACTGTGTCACCAGAAAGAGCCTGTATTTCTGCAGCTGAAGATATAAGCTATGTCTGCTACAGGCAGTGGTTTTGCTGCATTAGGAGCTACACGTTCAACTATAAAAGTAACCTAATTGCTGCTGAACAGAAGCGTTAAATACACAGTGAGTTCATTTCCTGCAGAACCGAGTAATTGCCATGTGCAGTTTTACACTTAGAGGGTCAGATTTTGCTATGTCAAAATTATGCAGTTCAAAAGCAGTTGGCTTTCATCTAACACAGAGCAATTTGGCTCCTGCAGAGGGTAACATAACCAGCAACACTCTGCTGCAGCACTGGCTCAACTGCAGTATTTCTCAGTTACTGGTCAGTATAAATCTACAGCTGAGAGCTTGATCCAAAGCCATGTTTCTGTCACCGGTTCCAATAGGCACTGACTCAGGACCTAAGTTAAAAATCTGTGGTGAAAAACCAGAGAGCAGAGCATATGCCCTACACAATACAGCTGACAATTTCTATGCTCAGCAGCTGATAGTGTAGGGATGCAATATTGATTTGTGTTACTGTATTTTATTGCTAGTATGTTACAAGATTAATTTTGTGCTACTCAGCATCTGCTTTCTCCTTGGGAAGTTTTGCAAAGAATTCTGCTGACTATAAAGAATTGACTTTTCCTTTTGATTTTTGCAAACCAGTGAAACGGATACTTTATACCCTGCCCTTCCAAAGTACAGCATGACAGACACTGTTAAGATGATTATACTATATACTTACACGTGCTTCTGTGCTCACAGGCTAACAAACAGCTAAAGTCTTATTAGTACAGGTCAGCATCTTTGCTCAGTCTTTCTTCTCTCACGTACTTCCAGACAACATTACTGTGACAGATTATTATTCTACTCAGGTAGGCTTTGGCTCCTGCCCAAAAGAATTATATAAATCTATACCCTTTTACAGATAAATATTATATTCTTCTTGCATTTACTTGTACTTTTAAATGGGAAATAACAGGGACTGGCTATTGGTAAAAGGGTAGAGATTCAATTCAATAAATAAATGCATAAATAGCTCAATAATAAAAAATGTGTGATATTGCCATGAATTAAATTTGCTCAGAAGGAATTTATAGATTTCGGTGTCTATTTATAGCAGTGAAGTGTTATCTAATACTGATACCTGGTATCTTATACTGGATCAATATAAGCAAGATTTTGAGTGCCTGTGATTTGGCTGTGCCTCCTTTTGGGGGCCATTTAGGAGCTGGCGGTGGGTGACGGATGGCAGGCAGTGTAAGGGGTCTTTACACAGCTTAATACCAGCCACTGCAATGAGAAGGGCTCACTTTAGAGAAGGGGAGAAGTAAGTTGCGTCATTTGGAGGCCTGTCATAAATTCTTTTCCCTTGCTTCAAAAGGAAGGAGCTGTGACCCCATTTGTTTATGGCCAGAGCAGTTTTGTGCTGGCTTTGAGTGTGCTGTGTGCTTCGTTGCGCTGTGTGTCTCTGTGTGCTTTTGCGCCGGCACCATGCAGCAGCACATGAACCCCTTCCTTTTCAGCTTAGTCACTGAACTAAAAGCAGGAGAGATGTTCATGGTGTATGCTCAAGTCAAAATGAAAAGAAGAAATGAAAGTATTGCTACTTCTTTAAGTTTAAACCACACTGTGTCTCAAAGGCAGGGGCAATTGCAGATGCTTTTTAAGGAATTCTGAATACATTTCTCATGAAGGTCCTTATACAGGTATGTCCTCCGCCTTGCTTCAAAGTCATTCTTACTGGTCTCCGTGGCAGCAAAAGCCCTGGTTTTTGGTTTAGGGAGTGCCATGTGGTGGTAGGGCTGAGAGAAGGGTAGAATTTCAGTCAGAAAAAGCTAAATCAGATCATGTCTGGCCATAAACTGTCATGTCTGAGGTTTCTGCAGTAGCACCATACTGACTTAAGACCAGTGAAGATCTGTCTATTTTAGCTGGAAAAGTGTCCAAGGGCTGGATGATAAATTTTAAGGTGAGGATGTTTTTTTAGGAATCTGGAAGCACTCAGGTTTTAGTTCAGAGAGTCAGTGTTCTTCTTCACCAAGTATCTGTGTCCTTCTCAGAGCACAGGCTGTACTCTGTGGCACAGAGGACAATTCAATAAAGTTAGCAGTGTGTGAACAAAATTGTCAGGGCCCTTATCTCAGATGACCAAACTGTACATGTAAGTAATCCTTCAACCCCAGACACTGTAAATAAAAAAGGTCAAGAAGCCTTGACAAAGGATCTATGGCAATGTACTATGATTTCAATAAAGACTGCTGTAAATCACTTTGTTTGACAATCGCTCACAAGTAGAAATGGTTTAAAATCACTAAGATGAAAATAACCTTGGGAAAACTGGCTGCAGACAGCCAGAAGTTGGTGGTAAGTCCTGGGAGAGGACTGCAATACATCTATCACCACACCATAAATGAGTACAGTCCTGCAGAGGTAAATAGGCTGTAAATCTGATTCTACCTGCAGCTAACAAGGCTCTCAGAGCTAGATCAACTACAGCTGGGGATTTCTCCATCAGAGATAATCTCTATCCATGTTACATTCTCAGCAACTTTACAGCAGAAGGTAAAACAGTTCAGTTTTCTTGGAGTACTTTTCTAAGCGTTTCTTCAGAGTTGTCTTCTTGGAGCCACTTGTATTTCCAAATCACAGAGTTAGAGATTCATGTTATCTGACATTAGGTATCTAAAAGTTACTGCCTGAGCCTGAATGAGCCCCTGTGGGCTCCAAGATATGCCCTTCTGCAGGGCAATTCACCCAACAAATGTAGCTGAACTGACCCTTTTCTGCTGAACATTTTGAATATAGATTAGACTTTATTCCGGATCAAGACTTCTCAGTTAAAGTGATGCAGTTCTTTATATGTGAGCTAGCTATGTCAGGTCGAATGCCAATCCTTGGAAATGAAGTCTGTGCTGCTTCCAGTGGAGCCATAAGAGAGGTTCAATTCATCCCACACTTGACATCTCTTGATCAGACATCAAAGTAGTTTTCTAAGCCTCATTGGTTGCATTGACTGACTCCCCACCGACTGCAGTGGAAACTTGCGTACTTAGATCTGCTGTGTACATCTAAAATGAAATTCAGGTGCCTAAAAAATGGGCACCTCTTCTGAGATGTCCTAGGATGTCCAAAATATCCATGTATGAATGACAGTAGGACATGTGGTTTACAGAAGACCTGTGTTTCTCCGGAGGGGTAGTAAGTAACCATGTGGAATAACCTCAGGCACCTCAGACAGAAGCATACCCTAATGTTTAGGCAACTGAGTACAACCACTTGACTTCATATGAAAATGAACTGAATCTGATCCCTAACTACTTGTGTTAGGACAAACCAATCCCACCTGTTGTTACACCTTTTCTGTCTGCGAGATCTGCACGCTTTATATCTTGAAAAATCTTTTTTGTGATGTTAACCCCCATTTCTGTATATTTCCCATTTTTTAAATTACTGAAGCTTCCAGCTGGCACCAAAAGGGCCCCATTGAATTCTCTTACGTGTGAGGCCAGGCTTACTGCATTCTTCTCTGTCATTTATCAACAGAGTCATATGCATTGCTCTTAAATTCAGGTTTTCATAATCTACAAGGCCTACAATTAGTGCAGGCTCTGTTAGAAATCATCCAAAATGAAAATGATCTTCCCTAATCCATGCTGCGTATCTCCTTTTTCTTGCATTTATCATTCACTCCATATACAGATCTCCTGCAGACATGTAGGGAACAAATATGCAGTGTGTAACAGAAGACTAGTTTGAATTGTAATTTCAGAAAGTTAAAACAGCAGGATCCTTGAATTAGCATGGAAGAAGACTCACTACCAGAAGAAAAGAAAACTGAAACTCATGGTGATAGAGCACACTTTTTGCTGTTTGGGGTTTTCTGAAAACATATTTGTTTCATAGTTCCCAGAGCTATTCTGGGTCAGGAGTCTCAGTACACGTGTCATTACAGAAACAGTCTGAACAGAAAGAGTTTACTATTAAGCATAGTGTGTTACCTTCTTCCACTCAAGTTAGCCGCATTAGGATGCAGCAGTAAACTTTAGATAGATTGTACAAGAGATGCAGAAACCCAGAACAGGAGCCAGGACCACAAAGATGTGGATGGAACGACCTCTGCATGTTTCAGCACTTTGGGGGAAGACTTGATGATGGCACTTGATTTCTACCATAAAATGCTGGAAAGACTAGACATCAGCATTCAGTGTGGCTTGCAATCTCACAATAGAAATGGAGAACAGGTTGCTGCAGAAACGATCTCCCAGTAAGCACTAACATTGCTTTCTGAAAGATAAGTCTCAATTACATCTCTAATTACGTGCAATTATGAAAGCCATAGTCATAAGGTCAAATACCGAGATGCTTGTTCCATATTCCGGCAAAGTAATTTTTGAGTCCTTTACCCTTTGGTCTATAGACATGGAAAACAAATGTTAATGAAAACACTGTAGAATATCTTTTCATCTTAACTCTGGGCTTGTTTCCTTTGATATTAATGCTGGCAGTTAATAAGGAGACAGGTATTAATTACATTTTGAAATACTGGGTTTGACATACAGAGGTGGGACAAACTGGTACTCACACTGAGCACTGCTGGCAATTATACATAACCTTATTTCAATCTTAATTCCATTCATTATAAAATGTAGCATTAGTGTGGAGATAATAAATCACTTACAGATAGTAGAAAGCTTCATTTATCTTTGTAGACTTGCTGTACAGCAGCCTCATCTGAACGAAATCCTAAGTAATTGCAACAAAAAGGATCCACTTGCAAAAGTAGACTTGCACAAAATATTTGCTTTTCCAGATGCTACTTTTTATATGCCTTCATTTACACCTGCCTGTGATTTCGAAGCAAAAAATGTTCTAATTTTTTGAAAAGTATTTATTTCAGCAAAGAACATGACACCAGATACGGAAGGGAGTGTACAATAGCTGCAATGGTGTAGCCAGGGCATTGCTCCAAGAGTTAGAGTAGTGCAGGGTGTGGGGCTTGCCCCATGTACTAGATACTTTTTGAATTAATGGAACACTGAATTAACAGCATTGACAGCAAACAGCTTCATTTTCCCTATCCCCAATAGTGAGGCCAGTTACAGTCCTACGAAAGGGAAGACTGGATATTCTGGAAAATGGAGCTATCTAGCTCACTTAATAAATAAACCCTGTGCACCAGCAGGTATCTAGTCTTCCACCCCACTTACCTCCATTTTTGCCTTTTTCACTCTCCCAGCCCTTCTGGCTCCATTTCTTCACTGCTGGTCTTACCAAGCCTGTTCCCAGTCATCCTGCCTGTGGACTCACAGCAACCATGCCACAACAGAGCCAGCTGTGCATCCTCCTTACACCACAGGCTCTGAATTTATTCTCTCCCTGGACATCTGAATATCACTGAGGTCACTAAGGATGTATAGTACCCTCTGAAGTTTACAGTCCTGTAATTAAGGGTCAGGTAATAAGGTAGGCTGAAGCCCATGGCAAAGCAGCTCTTGGTTCTTTCAATTTCAGTCAGTATTTTGGGATGAAGGGATGTTTCCCTGACACTTTACACCCTATGCTATTGGGTGTCCTGGTTTTTACTTTCAGGTTTGCTTTTTCTTCTTTCAGATACTGCTTTCCTCTGCAACTATCAGGGCTGGTTTGCACCAGAGATTTGGTTAACTGGTTCATTACCAGTGCCTGCATACTGTATCCCCACCTTGAGCTGCAGGCAAGAGGAATAATTGAAGGGTGCTTGAGGTCATACCGGACTGCATTTGGATCTGTGCCTATAGCTATGGGGAACACTTCCAGTGGTCGAAAGACAGCAGGATGCATGTGAGTATCACTCATTGCCCATCCAAATTGCTCTGCCTGGCTAAGAGGTTAGCAGGTGGTGAGTTGACTTTGTGACACAGGTCAGAGCAGTGGCTATGACAGAAATACATCTGACAAAGATGGGTTCTGCTGGTGAACCATCATTTTGCACATGGGAACTCCCTGCTCTGAACCTGAGCCTTGCATGTGCTGAGTGGGCAGCTTTAGCTACTACTGTGCAGTGGGTCTGTGGTCCCTGCTTGCACTGCTTTGGCTAATTGTGTGTTCTCATCTGTTGGTTCCTTGTTAATCAGATTTGTTTATTAATTGTAATGATTTGTGCTTCAGTCATATTGCAATAAAAGAGAAGCTCTCTAGTAGAACACAGCATCTGTTTAACAGTTTATACCAGCAGCATACAACCAGCAGCATGCAACCAGCAGCAACGCAGGGTAAAGGGAAAACTCTGCTCCAAAACTTAGGAGAACAGAGTACAAATAAACTACCCGAGGCTGTAGAAATCCCAGCCTTCTGAAAACTACTGTAAGACCTAGAAAGGTACCACATTGAGTCATGGTTTACAGAGATAAGAAGCATTTCCTCTTGGAAATCTGTGCTGGAAGAGAGCTCATGCCCCAGCATGATGTATGAGGTCCAGAAGCACAGATCACAGAAGTAAAATTAACAAGGTTTTTGTCTTGAAGGCCCTCATTTGAGCATAGCAGGATCCTGTTTTGTTTATGGAAAACTGTCAAGACCAGAGTTTGCAATGGTTTACTTGAATTACCTCTGCATACAGTGTAATCACCAAAATAACTGAGATAGCTACAATTATTGGCCATGCAATTTCATGCATCCGTGGAAATATATTGAAGTGCAAATTCTTGCATTTGCTCTAATTCATGCTAATGAAAGAGCTTGGCACATTTGCTAGCAAGTCTTATGAAGAAGAAGATTCAGAGGGAATTCAGAGGGAATCATTGTAATGTTTTCAAATTAGAATAATAAATCTGACTTTATAACATTAGAATTAATAAAACTGTTGTTAGTGATTTGATTTTCCACTACTCTGCACCTGGTGTGGAATATAAAGACAGATTTTTCTTCAAGAAGTTTCTGGCAATCCACAGTTGGAAACTTTGGTCAAAGCAAGGCCATAGATTTATGTCTCAGCATATTTCCTATTAAGAAATTTGACTCTGAAGGAATTATTAGAAACCTTGAGAATGTGTGGACTACAGAAATACAAAGGCTATCCAGCTGCATAATGATAATGAAGTTTAATGAGCATTTCATTTACAATTAAATTTATAATCTGATTAATGATAGAGTTATCTTTTTACTCTAGAGGACAGTAGAACAAGAAAAGCAACAAAGTTTCTCCTGTCCTACTTGTATGGATATGATACATTTATTTTTCATACCTAAATACTATGTTTGCCTGAAAAACAAACATATTGTTCCTGAGATGGCTGAAGCTGGCCTACAAGGAACGTTCACATTGCTTAGCCATGCAAATTCATCTGTTTGTCCTTCTTTGTGTTGTACGTCACTCTAGTAAAAATCATTTGAAAACAAAAGCCTTCAAATGTGCTTTATGTCTTCAGAAACATAATATTTCCACATGACGGAGGACAGAAGAAGCTGAGAAATACAAACCGCTTCAACTGAGTACTGAAATTCAGCTGCATTGTATCCTTCTGCAGCAGAATGACCCAACTTGTCCAGCAGAGGTTGGGCTTCACAGCACCATGCACTGCAGGAAGTGCCACTGAGGCCCCTGGACTGAGACGTTGTCTCAGTGGGGCTGCTAACCCTGGCTTGAATTTGCACCCTGTAATAAAATAACGCAAAGATAACAACGTAAAAATTATTCTGATTGCAGTCACAATATAAATTGAGCAGTCTCTCTTTGGTACAAGTGGGAAGGTAGAAGAGGATGAGTGGCTATAGGACTGTCTTTAAGCTAGAGAGGATGGAAAACAGAGATATACTACTATTGCTACTGCTCCTGTTTTTAATTCTGTCTCCTCTCTTCTTCTTATTAGCCTCCAAGTCCCTTTTCCTCCATCCTTTTCTCATCTTACCTTAGACACACTTTCATCTTTCCAGCTCTTTCTAATTGTCTCTCCTCTGTCTGGCCAGACCAGCTACTCAGGATCCGCCATGCTGTCCCAGAAGTACTATGACTGGGATCTGAAAGTACATGGTTAGAAAATCTATCTTTGTGCCAAGAGTACTAGAAGAGCAAAGCCAACTTTCTGGTCCTGAGGGCATTTATCCAGCCTGGACCATGATCCTGTTTAGCTGCTAGCACAGCTGGTGACAACACCACCTTCAAAATGAAATTTTGGGGCAACAGGAGTGGTGCATATAACACACAATCCTAGCTCTCTGCCTGGGAAAACTCAGCTGCAGGAAAGATTCTTTATTGACATCCTCTCCAGCCAGTTCTTGGTGTAGAAAACCATTTCTTGGCATTGGATAGCCAGGTTCATGTCAATATTCCTAGAAGAAAGGACTGCCTGCAGGCCTTAAATATCAATTTATGTTCACATTGAGTATATAGTGGCAATAAATTATTTACAGTGAGAGATATCATAAAATTGAGTTATCATCTTGTGAGAAACTCATCTACAACACCAAAGTGTTCCCGATTTTGTGGAAGGCAGCATGGTAACACAGGTGTATTTCAGTGACAAATGTATTACACACATGTATGATTACAAATCTGGTGGCCATGCTTCTAATGGTTCTGCAGACAGCTACAAAGCTGCTCAAGCAGCTGCCTGAGCTCCTATTCTCTCTTCAGTTAATTTTCTTCTCATTGGAAAACTGCTGTTCTCACATTATCACCAAAGTTATCACCTTAAAAGACTGAACTCTGGCATCACTTCACTCATCAGCAAGGCACTGAGGTGGGACTTATTGTTTTTCTTAAGATTTTGATCTGCTTGATGTTATTCTTAACTAAACAGCATGCACGTACTTCAGAAAATTATCATGAGTAAGTCGTGGTTTACTGCTAGAGCTGTGGAAAGGAAAGCCAAGCCACTCTGAGATCTGCTGTAAATCTTTGCCTTACATACAGCCTAAACCACAACCAGTTCTTTCATTAGCTGTAAATTTAAGATATGTGTTTCAATGAGAAAAAAAAGGAAGATGGAAAAATCTCTTTCAAAGAAACAAAATTTCTCCTTTTGTCTGGTGAGACTTGTGAGATAGAGGGCTCCTTTTGTAGGATTTTGTGATTGTTTTTTGCCCAGAAGCCAATGTAGAATTGCTGTCCAGTATCTAGGACAAATCTGCACATTGTTCAGTTTTTCACTCCAAGTCCCTGACAATCTGGATCGAGCAGCAAAAAGGCGACTAACAGCATTTATGGTTTGCTAATACAAAACAGAGATTAGCTACAAGATGACTCCCTCTGCTCTGCTTAGATTTTGAATTTGCTTGCAGCCATAAGGCAGATGGAAGAGGTATTGACTAACCTGTTCAGAGACTGAGATGTATGAGAGTGTCACCTTCTGAATATGTTTTGAACCAATTTGCAAAACAATAGCCTAGTGTTGCAAGAGTTATTCCCTAAGGTCATCCTTTGAAACATTTCCAATCTCTTTACAAACCCTGTAAACGCAAATGTCATATGGGATTCAACAGTTCAGCAGCTGAAAGGATCAGGTATGAAAGTAAAGCTCTCTGAATGTATATAATAGCACTGTTTTAAAGTTTCATTTCATTTCGTTCATTGTAAGTCAGAAATTTTTCTGTCTAGAACTTCTGATTCTTCCCTTCTATTTTTGGTTTCCTCTTCTGTGGGTGACAGGACAGAAATAGTTAACAAAATGGATCTAGGGCTATTGCCCTGGTCGGGCTTAAGCCTTGGGAACCATAAAGAGAACAATGAAGTGTCAAGATCTGTTAGCAAAACAAAGCAGGCAGTTTGCAAGATAAAGCAGAATGTGCAACTCGAAGACAGACCAAACGATGTAAATATTTGTAACCCTTAGTAGTTCTGCTGAATCAGGATGTAAGGAAGTAAGAGAGTGGAAAGTTACTGCTTAGCACTTAGTGGACTATAAAAGGGATGCCAGATGCGAAATAAAGGTCTTCAGATTTCACCAGAACTGGAGTCTGTCTTTGATATGCCACACTCTTCACAGAGCAAAAGCAGTCTATCATAACTTTCTTAGTTGGCATGCAATGCAGTCCTGTTGGTGAAGATATTACGGTAGCATATGTTGCGTGTGCATAAGGTGCACCAGAAGTTTACAAAAAGTATTCTAATAACATTTCCAAGTTTTTGAGAGAGCTGCTTGAAAGTTATTTTCTAACTATTGTCTTACAAAGCCACATGCCTCCCTCACCAGAAGCTAGCTTGATAAAGCAGTGAAAGCCAACTAACAATGACCTAAAGAAGCTCTAAGGTGTCTTGAGCTTTAACATACATTTTACCAAGGTTTTCTGAGACTCAAAGCGAGAAACTGGAAAAGTACATGTTCTGAAGGGATATAGGTCCTATTTGTAGAATTGCAGGACAACAAAACAGTATCTTCTGGTTGTGGATTCTTTATTTGAAATGTCAGATTGGAATGATCTATATTCATGCTGTACCTTAGATTGGAATAAGTTTGGGCAGAAAATCCTACATTTGCAGGAGAAAAGGATTCATTTTCATCTATCCTCCATACCACTCACCTGTCTGCTTGGGGGATTAAAATTAGAATAACTCCGGGGGGGGGGGGGGGGGGGGGAATGATTAGAGAGTGGAGAAGTGGATAAGGCACTTTATAAATAAATTTATCACCTAACTGCACTTTATGACTTACATACTCTCTGTTAGCAATAGCTAGAGTGCTGCAAATTACTTTGATACTAAAGAAATAAATATCCATGTCTGTTCCACACCAGTCTGTCTCCTGCTTCATATTCTTCAAAGTGGTGATACTACTTAATAGATACAACCTGACTGCAATATAAGTTGAAATGAATTTTAGTTGTTTAATGGATCTGGTTTGAAAAACTGGGCTGAGAATTTTTTCTCTGGTAACTGCACTTCAACAATCTCTTACAACAAAATGGATAGATTGTCCTCAGTTCATACCAAACTTTGAAAAAAAGTATTATATCCTTAGTACAGTTCAATATTGGTTACCATGGCCATGTCAAAACTATGCACTACTTGTTATGGTTTACTCCCAGTAAAAAAGAAAGAGGGAGCAGGGAGCAGGGAAGGCATTGTTCCCACCCAGCACTCCTCTTGGGTTACTTCTGGTACAGCTTATGCCATAACTCAGTCTTGCCCTCCTGGCAAGACAGTGTGATGAGGTGACAGGAGGTGCTTGCCCCATTCTTTCATGCCTGGGGACATGCAGTAAGCATCGTCCTCCACAGTTCAGCAGCACAAGGCTCCCAAATCACCCCTCAATTGGCAGCCATCAGGCAGAATAGATTGTATCCATTTTACATGGATGTGTAAGGTAAACTCCAACAGAAAAAGCAGAATTTCTCAGCTCTAACTATCCAGTATGTCAAGCCCTAATGATGCTGTTGCTATAATTGTCTTACCCCATTTGATGTTTTCAAGAAGACTGAGCGATGATCACTTACAGTATTGACAAGCAAATGTGTTTATGAAAATCAAATCGATATGACTTGACATAGAGACATCCAACTTCACATATTTCATTTGCAAATTGTTACCTGAAGATTTTTTTTTTCATAAAATCCCTCAGCTTTATAGAAAATCAGTTCTCTGTTGTCTAAATGTTATCTTACAGCTCAGCATGCCCTCAATTTGTTTTTGTAGTGCTCCCTATTAATAGGGATGTATATTAGAAATAGCTGTACAAGTATATGCTGTGCTTTTTTGCTGGTAAGAATCTTAGAGAAGTTTGATGAAATTACATTTAAGTAAGTGCTCTAAATTTTAAATTTGTATAATTTATGTGTCCAGGGTGACAGATTAATCATAGGTGCCTGTAAAATGTAAAACTCCAATTAAAATAAACAAAAATTAACTTGTCAGAGTTGTCATGTACATGAAAAATCTGAGTAATAAAAAAAGACTTTAATCCAACTTATTCTTTTCTTTTTCATTATAAATGCTCTCTGCCTTGAGTCAATGGAGTTAGTGGACTACAGTTTACTGTAAGTAATTATGTATTTCAGAAGACACTGATGTGAATAAGAAATAAAGATGATTGCTAGACTTGTATGAAGAATATATAAGAATGATCTGCAAAAGAGAAGAACAGTTTTGTAAACTTCAAGCTAATGAGTTGTGCTACTATCAATACTGATGAAAGTACGGAGTGACATTGCGAGGCTGGGAAGGCAATGTTAAACAACAGTAATGGAACACGTAATTGGGAAATTTAGGGTTGGTGGAAGTCATTGCTATTGAAAATCAATTATTAAAATTAATATTGCTTTTTTTTTAGTTTATCTAACAAGCTATAATCTTCAGTTAATATTGATTCCCTTCTCCATATCCCTACCTACTAAAATCAGAGAGATGCCTCTTCGTCTCTTTTCCTGCACTCTCTAGTTATTATTTCCGATCAGTTTTAGCATCTCCAACTCCCCAGAAGAGGGGAAGGGAAGTGTCAGGCCAGAGGGGAAAGAGATGATGGCCAGACTAGAACTGAATTAGAAATATTTTGGGGGGAAGTAATGGAAAAAGGTGAAATAAATAGGCAAGAAAGTATGGCCACTGAACATAGAGGAGAGATGTAGTCTTGGAAAAATTGGATCTGTCAACTTTCACCAATTAAAACTGAATCTAACTAAACCAAGATATAAAAGATATCTCCTTTATAAAAATCATTACATAATATAACATTACATAATATAATATAATATAATATATTATTACATAATAGTAAACAGATGATGTTGGGAATTGAAAGTATTTGCCTCCAGTAAATCCTGAATTTAAAAGAATGCTGTATATGAAAGGATGAGTAGAACCTGAGCTGTCCTCATTTTTAACAATTTAACAATATAGTATCTAAAGCCAGCTCCTGCAGGTGGGTTTAAATACTAACAGTACAAACTGACTGTCCCCTCAACCATTTATCAACGAGCAAATGTTTAAAAATAAGAAAACCATAAGTATTAAACAAAACATGATAGTGCTCTATTAAAATCCTATATCCCAGAGTCTAGCTACAAAAGGGAAGTCTTTTGCAAATGGAAATTTTCGTACCACAAAATGGAAATTATGAAATTTGAGTGAGGAAAATAATGGGACAAAGCAAGAACTGCTATGCTATTAATAGTGATGAGGAAAGCTGTCTTACACTTTGGCAGACCTTGGCCATCTTGATAACAGACCATGGCAGGTGGGTTGGAACGAGATGATTTTAAGGTCCTTTCCAGTGCAAATCATTCTATGGTTCTATGATTCTATGTAAAATCCTAGCAATGGTCCAAAAGTATGTTCAGTCCATACAAATGATATTTATTTTAAGACTGTACTTACAACCATATGAAAAGTACAAAATAAGTATATTGCCAGCCTGTGCAATGCCTGACTAGTGATCAAATCCTAAAATGTGAACTTAAAATGATGCTGTGATGGATTAATCATGTCCATGAAGTATGAAGGAGCTCAAATGGAAATGCTCTGACAGCCCATAATAAATCAACCAAGAGCTATATGCAGAACTAGTAAATAAGCTCGAAACCAAATGTAGAACATGAGTCAGGCACAGAAGCAGATCATCAAATAATTATATAAATATGGAAATTGTAAAAAAGATGTATTAAATTGTTACAAAAGCAAATGCATAAATACAAAGATAGCAGACAAATGAAATGAAAAATAAAATGTGAGCAGTACTTCCAGTTTAAGAAAGGTAAAAATGTCTCCAAATGCTTTGTCTGGAAAAGGAGACTGACAACTATTATGAATGGGGAGGTAGTTACACCAGCGTTTGGCTGCTGGAAGACAGAACATGCAGTCATCAAGGGAGAACTTGAATGAGTCAGCGGAACACCTGACAGCAACCCAGAACCTAAATGGAAGACAGCAGAGCCATACTGGGACCACAGATCCTTCAAATAGCTAGAAAGAGTATGGTCAGTATATCTAGAACTGGATAAATATAAAATGTTGACTATTTGAAGAAATATTGGGATGTGGGCCCTGGAAAGGCAAAATCATTACAAAATCTAAGTGAAGATAATAAACCAATTCAGTAACACTATAAAAAACTCTCAAAACCTCAAAATATTTTCCATAAATTGCAAATATTGAGGCATTCATGGACCGAAGACTGAAACAATCATGGTTTCCTCAACGTGATGCATTTATCCCATATGTCAGAGAAGTAGCGACCTATTCTGAAATACTTATTATGTGAATGAAGAGGTAAAGATAAAAATGATGACACGGGCAAGAGATGAGGCAACTTCCTATGAAAGCACCAGCCACCAGTTTTTGCCTCAGTGATGCTAACATGGACAGAAAAGGTAGACACAAATTGAAACAAATGTCTTGCAGTGGTGTTTGTGCATGAAAAGTTCAACCAGCTCTTTCAGGAGCAGGAAGCCATTCAAGTAGAACATGACCATAAATCACTGGAGGGCATTTTTAAAAAGCCACTGCAAGCTGCTCCAAAGTGCTTTCAGCCCATTCTCTGGGAGAGCAGCGCTACTATCTTAGATGTATGCTGCAAAAAAAGGGACTTAGCCAGGGAAGAAGTGTAGCATTAAAGGAAAGACAGTGGAATAAGAATACAAAATTGTAACCATTCCAGAAATATAAAAGATGTGAAAACACATGTCCCCTGCAAGAAAAGGTCTGGAAAGAATCATGTGAAACACATAAAGCAAACATTTACATAGCATTTTTGCCTCAGGCTCTTCTGTCCAGTAGGAAGAAGCCCCAGCTCCTTCTCAAGTGTGCAGGAAAGACTGACAAGAGATGAGTATCTAAGAATATGTCAGACTGTACATTGCAGTCAAACTGTAATGTCCAGGCTATTGAAAGAAGAAAATCCCCATTCCAGAATACAGGCCTGTACCTGGAAAGATTGGGCTTGTGTATCAGCAAACAGCTCTGCAGATGTCTGAGATCTGGTGAGCAGACGTGATACATGTAGCAGAAGGCCAGGCAGGCAACAAAAGGGAAAATAAACACATACAGCTCTCTTCACAGACCTTGGACTGAAGGGAAAATAGATCCTGAGATCATAAACTACTCATTACAGTAGACTGACTTCTTGACTGCTTCAGTAGCAGATGAAGCAATGAGGTTTTTAAGTACGTTTGTGACTATGAAGTGTTGTTTTAATGAGAACAAATGAAAATAAGCAATATTCAGGGTTAGATGAAACATTCGAATCCTACTCCTGTGGGGCCAAGAAGAAATATTTAGGGATACTTAAAAGAACAGGTCAAGCGCAGAGGTGGTTCCCCAGAACATCCCTTCACCTTAATATGGCCAGGGACTTCCTAAATCAGAAGTGCTGGTTTTATTTGCTTCCAACCGATTTTTCTTTCCATGCATTTTTCTTTATAGCTGGAAGATTCAGTCATTTCCTTTCATTATGCAGCATTCCTGTGTGCATTTGAAGTATATTATGCTTTCATTTCTCCATCTCCTTTTCCTTTAAAAGCTCTTTCAGTACTTCACTCTTTACTCTGGAAACTGCTGTTGGCCCTGTGTGAACTTTCCCACTCAAACCTTTTTTGAAGTGTGATGATCCATACAGACATCATATTTCATAAGAGGCTTTGCTCATGTGTCAGGGACCAGAAGATTAACCCACATGTTTTACAGGTGAAATGTTCATTTCTCAGAAACTCAGAATAGAGCAGAGGAAGAACTGCTGGAGTTTTGTTGGCTATGATGTTGCTTCTGTGAGAACTACAGCATATTTCTTTCCCTTGCGCCAAAATATTGCTGAGATGCTATCCAAGCAGGGCTGATTTCACTGGAGGTTATACTTCTGCTGTCTTTTATAGACTTATAGTGAAGAAAATAGTTCCTGCATAGTGAAAAGTACCAACAACATTGTAAAGTCATTCCCTGCTTGTCTGTGTGACTGTTATATGCTGTCTGTTACATAAGGCATGAGCACTGAAAAGTCAGCACTTAAATGCCAATCTAATAGACAGCTAAGAAATATCTCGTATGAAGGGAAAGATTTTGTACATCAGTGGGGAGCAAAGAGCTAATAGGTTATGGATGTTCTGCATGATTTGCCTCAAGCATATTATAAGGCCTTTCCCTTTCTAACCCCAAATTATCTCACTAGGTCTGACTGTGGGAAAGGGGGAGATGTTTGCATATTCATCTTAGAATTTTCCATCTGTGTGATGCATAAGTGGGTTTTCTGGGAAAAGAGAAGGGGGAAAATATAATTTAATTTGTAGCTGTAACATTTGGGGATGAGATTAATTTTCTCAGCACATTGCTCATTTCTCCTGCAGCAGAAAGCTTGCACAGAAAGCCCTGTATGATGCTGTGCACTCCTCATGGATGACCGAGATACTTAATTGGTCCTTTTTGGAGGAGGGGATCTTCACAATTTTGAAAGTCCTTTAAATTTAACAGGTAAAAATCTAATCCCTGTCACACTCTTTTTCCTGCTCTGGAGGCAAAAAGCAATCCAGGTTGGCTCTAGGAAAATCCTCCCAGCAGAGCAGAACTGAAGTGCATGGTTTTCTGCTCCTCCTTAGAGCCTGTGCACTTGTCCTGCTTTACTGTAGAAACTCATGCAAAATCTGGGAGATAAAAATATGGGGCAAAGGCTCCCAGTCTTACCCTGAGTCTTCAAGGAGACAGAGAATATGGCTTTCATTGGCAGTATTTATCATACCCTCCTATGTCTCTGGTTTTGTCTACACTTTCTTACAACTTTCACTCCAGGCATTAAGACTGCCATCTGAGAGCACCTCTGCTAAACCACCCTAATCACCTCAATAGCATCATCTTGCAATGCCTGTCAGCCTCTCAGCTAGAAAACAACAGCTGATCAGAAGACAACAGCAGCAAGCAGTGGAGGATCTGGTGGCATCTTCTAGCCTTTAACCAGGCCACTTCCAAGACCCAGATCATGGTAACAGGGATTTGCAGCCAAAACTGTTCCCCGAGTCCTGCAGATATCACTGCTGGATAGTGAGTGGCTTCGGGGATGACAGAAATGATGAGAAGATTTCTGCAGTGCAGTGGAAAGATGGTTTGACTTTTGAAGGTCCTCATCAAAGGAACCTCAAGCACTTTCAGTATTTAATATCTTAACAAATCCATATTAGCTTCTTCAGTGTTAAGTACTGCAGAATACTTTTCTCATCGGTTTTGCTGTGTTTGCAGTTTTTAGGAAGGCATTAATATGTCTTAGCAATTAAAGTGAATTCTACATTTCCACAGCAGTTTTTATTTTAACCTTATTTATTTCTGCAGATGGGATATCTTTAGTTGTGCATTTTCCCTGAAAATGCAGTTTCTGATAACACATTAATAAGGATATAAATGTCCAATTAACACAAGAAAACTTCCATATAAATTGGAATTAAGCTCTTCCCAGGTTTCTAAATCTGTGAATGTGTTTTCACCTGTATCTTTTGACACACTTGACAAGTATATTTGTGTGGACAAGCTGGATATCACAGAACAGAATCCCGTGTTTATAATACAGAGTCTGCAAATGGACCTAAGTATTGGATTGCTGAATTAAATGGCGTTCACATTAAACAAAAAATCATCCTATTTTAATGCAAATGCAATCTTGAATCTCAGAACCTCATAGAATCATAGAATAGTTAGGGTTGGAAAGGACCTTAAGATCATCCAGTTCCAACCCCCCTGCCATGGGCAGGGACACCTCACATTAAACCATGCCACCCAAGGCTCTGTCCATCCTGGCCTTAAACACTGCCAGGAATGGAGCATTCACAACTTCCCTGGGCAACCCATTCCAGTGCCTCACCACCCTCACAGTAAAGAACTTCCTCCAGTAAAGAGCTTTCTAACATTTATATTTCTTACAGTGAAAACATTCATGTTAATGCAGAGGTTATTTTCTTTTCCAGTTGCCCATGAAGTCTTACATCTGGTCCTTCTAGTTGTGTTGTTAAATATGTTCTTTTTGTTCAGGTTAGGTTCCTAAGGCCCGGCAAAAAATGAGGCACTCAGCTTTAAACAAAGAAGAAATTATTTACAGACAAATTCCGCTTTACTGTCAAAGGTGAACAGAGAAACTATGTCTCTGATGACCTGGAACACCTGCTGCTTGCAGTTAAGCAACAGAAGGGGAACTTACCCTTTTGTTCGTTCAAGTAATTCGCTGTGTCTGCTTTATTCACCAGCAGTTTAAGAATGCAGAGTAGTTGTCACTTGTTTTTCCTCGGTGGACTCAGCTTATGAAGTAAAAGCAACTAAAGTGATTGCTTGTATGCAATTTGGTCTGTATTGCCTTTCAACTACCATGCTAATGTGTTTACAGAGAAAGAAGGCAGAGGGAAGGGATCTATTTTTAACACAGTTTCTGCTCTCTAAATGCTTTTGATACATCTCTAAGGAACGTGTCTGGGTCTGTTTCCGTTTTACATTTCCTGGGACCTTGTGGAAGTCTAAGTTCCTCCTTTCTCTATACAGACAGAAGTGTTCTTAAGGCAGGTATCCCTTGCACCCTCCCAGCTTTCTCAGTGGAGGAGCTAGACCCTATTAAAACACCTCCACCTACTGGGGAAAAGATGGCTTAACCGGTGACAACGGAAAACTGGGGTCCCAGAATTAAAGCAATTATCCCTGCCTGCGGATGTGCTGATTCAAAACAATGTTTTCCTTTTGTCACATCCCCACAGCATCTCATCTTCCCACACACGGCTCTGATCAGTCTGCTGCTTACTCACCTTGAACTTTGTGTCCCTTTTTTCTCTCCCTTAGCGCTGGCACATTTTTCTCACCGTCACAGCTAAAAGCATTTATGCTGCTTTCCAGGGATTAAATCTCTCATAACCCGGAAGGTTCCCCATCCTCTTCATAGCTAAACTGATCTCTGAAATACTCACACTTTGATCACAGATGGGTGTCTGAGGAGTTCCCCACTAGTTCTGCAGTTTTCTAAGTGTGTCTATACACTGGCCTTTGGGCTAGAAATCTCTCTGGGCCAGCATCTAGCATTCCTTTGCGAAAGGTAGGTATAAAGCACCAGGCTGTTCTCGATCACAAGCATATATCCGCTCTAACGTCACTGTCACTCATATCTCACAGTTTTCTCTGACTGGGCTGTAAGTGAGTAGAGCTGCAGCTGCTTTTCTTGGACACCTTATCACTTAAAGCATGAATACTTAAGATCTTATTTACCCTGATGAATGAAGCCTTCTCACTCTCTGTATCATTTCGAAAGTACAGCTGACCCTCTGTTGCTCATCAGGTATAATTGCTTAGCAACTAAAATCAGAAACCAAATCCTACATTTTTGTGTATGTATAAATAACTCTTCTACAGTCAAAAGTTCTACAGCTTTTGCCCAGTTTATTGCTCTATGAAAATTTCTTGCCTTTGTTAGAAAGTATAGCGAGCCCTAAATAAATAAACTTTATTTTTCTTTGTCCTTCTAAGGAAAGATTGCCAAAAAGCAGTGACATTGTAGCCACATTTTCATCCTGTATTAAAGCCACCAGTCAGGCATTATAAAGGAGCTCAACACTTCGTTTAGCCACTCCAGAAAATATTGAAGTTCAAAGGATTGCACAAATGAATAAGAATTAATTGTACAAGGAAGAGAAAAAAGTTTGTATCTCAAATGCAGGCTTCATACAGCTGAAGAAAGCCCAAAAAAGATAAAGCACCTCATGGAAAAACTGCAACCAGGAACATCTCTTCCTCATGCTCCAAAACCCCACTGCTGTCAAGGACACTGGATTCTTTATCTAATTCACACTGCTTGCTTTCTTCAATGGCTATTGCAGCCAGGCAAGCATTTCTGAAGCCAAATATCTGATGAGACTGTCATGAGCAAGAACAACATTTAAGCTGTGTAAAGCTAAAGAATCAGTAAAGAATCTGCACCCTAAGGAAAGTTTGTTATTGCGGCTTGCACACAGCTGAAAAACCTCATCCCTTTAGTAACTAAAACAATTTAATTAGCCCTAACTTGAGCTGCTCTGTTATTACGTTGGTTCCTGACAAATCCGTTTCACAGCATTTTCCCCTCAGTGTTTACTTTAGTGCATTACTGCTAGGAGGAGTATTTTCAGAGCATTTGGGGTCAGCTGCCTGTTCCCCCTCTCCAGCCTTTCAGGAATGCTGAGTAAGTTGTTCTTACCTGTTGAATTCATATTACTGCCTCCAGGTTCCAGCAGTTACTGCGTAAACTAGCAGATCCCACTTAGGCAACTCAGGCTCATATTTCACACAGGCCATCGGATCTAATGAGGCAGCAAAACACAGCTGCCAAAATGTAATTTTCATTAAAAAATGTATCTACCATCAGAAGCTCAAGGAAATTGGTGGGGCTGGGGAAGAACCATCACGCTTTTCATTTCCAGGGCACTGGTGCTGCTTGTGTCATCATGCAGTTGCTCCCTTGTAATGTTGGTCCAACACTCACTGCAAGAGATGGTCAGACCAAAATCACTGCTAATGACAACCTCAGCACGCAGATTAAAGAATCAGCCTGTCTCCCAAAATGCTCAGCCCACAGGTTTAGAGTTCAAACTGATGAGGAAGTAGCTGAGAAGAGACCTGGATAAAATCACCCTGTGGATATAGAGGGGCTTTTAATTTCCAAATATTGTTCATTTAACTCCTTTTACTTAGCGTCTGGTTACTTTCATATGCAAAAGCTTGGAAATGCTCATTAATGTCAGTTTGAACTGCATTTTAGTAATATACACAATCAAGCCACAAGACTGCTTTGAGCTTCCCTATCCTTTTTTCCTTTTTTACTGAATATGAAGCAGTTTAATATGTTTTAAGGAAACCATAATTTCCCAGAAACAACCCCCTTTAATGCTATATTTGTTTTTGAGTGAAGGGAAAAAACCAGATGAAATCTACTCAAAAAATCATTATTTTGGTAAAAGCTATTTCAGCCTCTGAGGTTCACAAACTGCATTTGTGTGTTGAGCCACTCACAGCTCAACCATATGGAAGCAGAACAACTCTATGGGTCCTTCCTGTGGTTTTATTAAGACTTTCGTAGTCTTGAGCATACACAGAGACTGAATGTGAATTTAGAGCACAGTCTTTATCCAGCTGTTTGCCTTGGGAGGCTGAAAGATGCATATGCCCCATTTTAGGAAACGTGCAATACCTCAAACCCTAAGTGGGTTTGAGGTATCGCACTTTGGACTGTTCCTCTTCAAATCTTATTTAAATGTTAACCAATTCCAAGTAGCCAGGAATTAAAATAAAGGCAGACGAAAAGGCAACAATCTCCTCCCTGCTGTCCCTGGATGTGTAGGACCTGTGACTCACTGTGCTGTGCTGCTTTATCTCTGATCACACCTTTTGCACCAATGGTCACTGTGAGCATGTCCCTGAAAGCTTTTACCTGTACCTTCACAAATCTTTTCTGGATCTGTGGCTCAAACTTCTCTTTGCTGCATGGAGTACCACAAGAAGAGTAGAGGAGAGTCTCTTTCCTGACATAGATGCTCCTTCATCCCAGTGGGAAGTCCATTTGTAGGCCAAATTCTCCCTTCCTTAGAGACACCCCACTACCTTTAATTTCACCAAGTCATCACCCCCACACCATTCAAGTTGTTCTTGCTGGTTTTGTGCTGGCAGTGGGGAAACAGACAAAGAGTAGCCAACCAGGCACACAGTTGGAAATCCATAGTCAAACAATGCTTGATTCCCTAGGAAATCTCTCAGGAATTCTTCGAACCAGCAAGATGAGTTTATTGTAATCTAGTACTTGAAAGCATGTGGCTGAGATGCTTCTGAAACCATCTAACGGTAAATTTAGCATCTCCCATGGAATAATGGTCAGATTCAGTCAAAATACACTGCACCTATTGGTATTCTTAACAAAGCCATAACAAGGCAGTGAATGGCCTGCTTTGCTCAGGTTAGTTGTCTGTAGAGTGCTTTCGTATTTTGAGAGGAAATGCAATGCATTGGACCTAAAAGAGTAGGTGTGATCTGATTTAGCAGAGCGCATAAATCACTTTTGACTGTGTAAGTTCACACCATAATAATATTATAGAAAAAGGGACTTTTGTTTTTGAAAGTAGAGATTAAAGATGAGCTGAGCAATTAATAAAGGTTATAGCTCCATACGGCCTGAAATCACTGTCAAGCACTCAATATATAGCCACCTACGGCAATTTATTTATGGGGCAGCTGGCATTGCCTAAATTTTGGCCTTGGATGCCAGCTTAACTGTATGTTTAAGTCTTTCATAGCATCCAGCTACTGACATTTTCAACTGTGTCTTTCCAATACAAGAATGGACAGACTTCTTCCTCGTTTATATTTACTAAAAAGGTCAGAGTAAATAGGCACAGCATGATGTTTCCAATAGCCTTTTTGAAAGGATAAGGGAACATGACATAGATCATCTCTCTCCCTGTAACCTTGGCAAGAAGATAGTCAAGAGACAGATAATTCAAACATTACCAACTCCCAGAGTCTGGAAACTAGCATTAAGGCTGGACACAGTCCTGAGCCATCAATCTTTGAATACATCCAGTATCCAAGGATTCTTACTTTTCCAGATGCTTACATACTTCATCAATCTAGACTCCATCTTTTTATTAAATTGCTAGTTAAAATTTTCTTCTTATTGATGAATGTTAGCAGATATTGGTCGATAGAACAATACAAGAGCATCGTGTTGATTTGTGACAACTTTTTTTCAATATCCAGTGCATGTGCACAAAACTGAGATTAATGTTGTTTTTTCTGCAGAGCAGGAGAAAAGGAGTAAGAGTTATTAAGACCATTTATTTCCAAAAGTCTGCAATGGAAGCTGAAACTGCTCAGTGCCATATTTCAGAAATCTTGATGGGCTATATTCTTCTAAAGCTCCATGTTGAAACATAACTGCTGACAAGCATTATTACTTTCCCGCATTGTGTAAGATGGCTATTTCTGCCATTCTACTCTGTCTGGCAGTCTTTCGCTGGTTGGGACCTGCAACCTGTTGGTTTGGGGATTGAATTTAGGGTGATGTCGCTTCTTTGTTGTTAGGGCATGTTGTCGATATTGAAGCACCAGTGATGACCCATGTTTTGACAGCTTGTTGATAATTCTGGTGTTATGATCAAAAGGGTTGTAGTAGGACTTATAACTTGTGTCAGGTGAACAGAGAGATTGACCTTATTGAGAGAAAGGTGAAAAAAAATTCAGTTAACTTTTATTGCTAGGAAGTGAGCTGAAGACAACAGATTGTTTGGCAAAAGCACTCTAAAAAGGGTAAAGTGAATGGATCTTCTGAAATGCACAGTCAACAGATTATTGCTGAGAGAAATAGCTGGTCATTAGATATTGCCATTTCCCACCTGATCACTTTCAAAGGAAAGTGAAAATCAGATCTTCAGGGATTTATCAAATATTTAATCTTAGCTGTTCTGTCTGTCTTCCACCATCACTATCACATCACACAAGTCTTTAAGGAATACACACAGAAAAGCTTTATTAAAAAAGTGATCCATGGTTTGTTCGTGTCTATTAATATTAAAGCCAATTCCAGCTGGCATTGAAGGGCTACCAGCTCCAGTATATAGGTCACCAGCAGTTAGAAAAATCTCACAGAAACCAGAGGATTTATGGAAGCAAGGTGTAGGAAAATGTGAAAATCTTTTATATGTACATTATTTTGTATTATATTTGCATTCACATCTGCCATATAAGCTCTTGTGTACCTCAGGGCGGAAAGCTTTGATTATCACAGAAGATGAACTTTGAGCCAGCTTGGAGCCAGCACTGTTCTGTGGTGGGCACCATGGGAAGGTTTGAGTTTAGGCTACTCAACGCACCAGAATGCCTAACTTGGCCCCTTATGAGTGCTTATTTGTTTTCATTGCCTTTTTAGAGCATGGCTTTTCAAATCACATTTAATTAAGATGTCTAAGAAGCCTGACTAGACAGTACAAATAACACATCATGCCCCACCACAATTCCTTGGAATATTAAAGAAATTTAATTGCAGTTCACCTGAGTCTGGTGAAAATAGGCTAAAAATAATCTTGCTTTCACTAGTAAGGGAATCATGGAGTTTTTTGTGTCTGGCTGAGGGGTTTTTTTGTGGTGCATAGTGTGTGATACTTAAGGTCTCACTCCATGTCAGTAAAGTGCTTGAAAGGCATAATAATTAATCAAACAGAAATCACATAAAGGGAAATTAAATAACACACAAACAGTACTGATATCTCAGGGCAGCACTATTAAGGAACTGTTTTTCACATGAGAGAAATGCCATATAAAAGGAAAATGCCTGAGGCCACATAAAAGGAGATTTGCCAGATCCAAGCTGGACCAGGCAAGGTGATTTCAGTGGAGACAGGAATACACTGATGGCAACGTCCAAGACACCAAGAAAATCTTATTTGGAAAATTGTGTAATGTTTGGATCAGATTGACTTGAGGCAAAAAAAATAATTAATATTGGGAAAAGTGAAGCAAAACACTGCTAAGGAGATCAGAATCTGTCTTGCAAGAGCAGGCTTAAAGGCAATTCCTTATTAATCTTAGGGGGGGAAAAAAAAGGCCTGAGTGCAGCATGATTTTGCTCTGTAAGTACTCTAGGAACAAATAGGACAAGGAAGAAGAAGGATCTAAGCTATAAAACAAAGCCAACCCTCTTGGAAAATCAGTGCAGATGGGGTCTGGTACTCCACATTGTGTCCTCCAGCTGAAAAAAAGTAATCAGCCCAAATATTTCTGAGAGCAGCGTTGCCTAATCATGCTGCATTCAGGAGAAAGTCAGGCAGGCACATTGCCAGGGCCACTTCAGTGTTCCTGGGCAGGGAACCAAACTGCATGCAGACAGCACACCCAACAGATTCCTCTCTGCATCCATTTTCTTCCAGAAAGCCTGTTTTCTGCAAAATGTTACAAGCCTTAATGTTTCTAAGCAGGTTTATTAGTTTAAAATATGATACATAAATTGAGTGGTTTATTGCTTCAGAAAAACATTGGAAGTTTTGTCAGCAATTTACTGTGGAGGAGATAGAAAAGGAAATCCACCAATCAGTTGCGAACTTCTTTTTTAAGGTGATAGGCTGAAACCAGTAATCTCAATTTATGCTGAAAACTTATGGGGGTCTGACAGACTCAATTAAAGCTTACTAAGCCAACAACTATTATGCATGGCTCCCTGTAATACACGGATTAGCTCTCATTGGCCTTAGAATACTCCACTGTGTGTAGAAACCTGCTGCTTTTGTAGAGCTAAAATTATGCGATCTATCAGATCATCCTCTGTAGTTATACTTCAGATTATTGTACTGAAAGAGAAAACATAGAGAGGCAGCTAGTTAAATATTCAGAATAGTACTTTTATATACAATTATAACTACATGTTGTCATCCAGTACAAACCATATAGTATCTATGTGATATGTAGGGCAAGACAAAGAGTATAAAAATACTTCGTAAAGTTGTCCAAGAAAAAATTGCCAGGCTTCTGGCACAAGCATACCCTATTTGTTATTTTTTACAATAAAGCATCTCCAAGTCGATCAGTAGAGGTGTTTGTGAATCCCAAAAGTTACATGAATCTGAGCATAAGCCATCATTCACTCAAATATTGGATCTGCAAATTCTATAATAGTCATCTATTGTCATTGCTTAAAAAATGCTATTTGTTCAACAGAAATTCCAAGAAAATTGAAGAAAAGAATTCTTTTCTTATTCTGGTGGCCATTCACAGACCATGGTCTCCAGTTTAGCAGATGACTGGCTCAAGAAAAACTGGTCTGTTTGCTGCAGGAGCCGTTTCTTTCCATTTATGTCTCCAGAGAAAAAGGGATGTGTTAGTGAGAGGCCAGCACAACCCTATCTTCTGCACAGGAGCTGCAAGTTCCTTCTTCTTCTCCTTTCCCCCGCTCCACAACCATGGTGCAAAAGGATCAAATCTGCATACACCACACTGCACTGGGACAGAGCAACACCTAGTTTAACACATGTAGTTACTAGAAATAGCTTCTTTAATGAAATGTAATTTCTTTGATTCTTTGTGTGAGCCAGAACATAGATGAATTGGATTAGGTGCCCTCTATTAGTCTGTTGCATCTGATATGTCATTTTACATGGCCAAGGGACTCCCTGTAGCAAAGCCTTGATAATCCCAGCCACCCCATGAGCCAAATTATATGCTGCGTGATGCTGGGCTACCCTATGACAGTTGGGACATTGGCAGTCGGTGCAACCTTTGTCCTTCTGGTGGCATTTTGAATGTATGGATGGGTTTCAGTTTAGTGAGGGTTATTCCACTTAGTCTTTTGAAGAAAGAACATTGTTTTCTCCTGAAGGAAACTCAACAACATATTGCTGAATGGCTCTTAACCCTGACTAAAGCAGCAGAAAGAAAGTCAAAGGGTTTCCTTGCTGTGCTCACCGCAGGCAAGTTGATGGACATTCACTCTGAGCCCTTACCAGCTCGTGTCTCCACAAGTTTTAGGTCACTTAAATTCTCTCCTTTCTCATGCACCTCCTGAAACTGAAGTGAGTTTACTGTCCTGATGTTTTCTGTCCTTGATGTTTATTTTAGTCTCTCTGATTTGCACCCACAGATTGTGTAATCTCTTTGAATGTTGTGTACATTTAAGTAACTTCATCATGAACTTAGCATGCTGAAAACTGACCTCTGAAACCACAGAAATATATTCAGAAATAGGATCAGATTTCATAAGCTTAGGAGAGACACTTTGCTTATGAGTCTTTAAAAGGAACACACCAACGACAAAAGCAAAATATGACTCTGAATGTTCTGGGACAGGAATGTGTTAGAAATCATATTGCATAAAGGAAACCATTTACGCAAAAGCACAATCTTTGATCCTGCTTATGCAGGAGGTTTCTGGAAAATGGAAATGCAGGGAACCTTGCAGTTGAAAAAATACGTGAGATTGATGGTATATTTCAGATGAAGAGGGAATCAATAATTTAATCATTCTTTCATCCTTGGCTGAATTTCCCCTCTACCTATAATAACACTAATGCTGATCCGTGATATGAGGCAGCAGAACAGACTTTATCAGTAGGAGGACTATGTTATCAAGTCCCAGGAGTGATGCGTGTCTGAATTCTGGTTCTTTAACCTGGCAATACTACACGTGATCAAAACCAGATCCACCTTACTCCTGAGTCTTCAAGACATGAGTTTTCTACATTTGCTGGAATAAATGCAATTTTGTCACCTGTATCCAGTGCTGAATCTCTCCATATCATTACAGCTGCAGAAGGAAAACATTTAGATGTAGATCTTTAGGTATAAAGGAAATGTAAAACCAGAAACTATAAGACATTCCTCCCCTATGAATTATTTGTGAACATAAATCACTTAAAACACAAGCCTTGTGAAGACTTTGATAACTCTCATTTGCCTAGTCTTTTTGCATCTAGTAAAACTAGGGGCAGTTGGCTGGAAGGGCTGGTCACTGCTCAAGGACAGGCTGGGTATCAGTCTGCGGATGGTGAGCAATTGCGTTATGCATCACTTGAAGATCTTGGGTTTTATTGCTCTTTTTTCTTTCAGTACTAGTACTACAATTATTATTGTTTGTTATTATTGTTGTTGTCGTTGTCGTTGTTGTCATTGTCGTTGTTGTCATTGTCGTTGTTGTTATTATTACTTTATTTTGATTATTAAACTGTTCTTATTTCAACCTTGAGTTTTACCTTTTTTAGATTCTCTTCCCCATTCCACTAGCAGGGAGGTGGGTGTGCAAGCAGCTGCATGGTACTTAGCTGCCAGCTGGGGTTAAACCACAATGGTGGTTTGCAATCAAAAAACATCAGAACCATTTATTTAGAGGAAAAGTGATTTTTAGGCCCTCTGCTGTGTAGGTCTAAAACATACCTATAAAAAGTACTTTTTTCTATTTCAGCCATTCTTATAATCTGTTGGGGAAATATGAATCTCCACCAAAAGACTTCCATTATGACTTCAGTCTGTAAAGTCACCAAAACTTACACCTGTGACAGCTGCAGTTGCTCCTGTGCTTGACTATTAAGCATCAGAAATAAGACTTTACAATATGCCCTTTTTTTATGGGGGAGAAGGCTAGTCCCTTTGTGTGATGTATGGTTATAGAAATTGGTAAAGTATTGTAAATCTGTGGAAGCATTACTCAAGAATGATTTCTAGTCAATTTATTTTCTTTCCTGTAGTAAGTGTTAAAATCACCAGAGATTCAAAGGCATCCATCAGCCATCTCTAACATCACTTAATTTACGTGAAAAATCTGGCTGTTTACACAGGTATATTGGGATAAGAGTGATTAATGCTAGTAAGCTGGGCAGGTAATTTAATTAGCTGGTAAGAATTCTGTCTTGGAATGCCTCATTAATTTGTTGTGAGCAGCTATCTCCAAAGTGTATCTATTAACACTACAAAAGGGTATATTCAAATGTGACACACATGCAGGCAGTTACACCTAGAAAACTGCTTTCAGTAACTCGACTGGAGCTGGAAAAATGCTTTTATTTAGTCCTTGAGAGTCTCGTGTGTTTAGTATCTTCAAGATGCAACAATTCAGCAGAGAGCAAGAGACAAGCAGCATCTGAGGGGTTACCACTGAGCAGGAGTGTAGGATGGAGCCTTGGATGTGCTACAAGAGACACACAAAGACCTCCTGCCTCTAAAATCATTCCTGAAAAGAAATTCATCACAGGGATGCCAGAAAGACCCTGCTGCAGAGAGCAAGTGCGCTGACAGGTAGAGAGAAAAGGACAGATTTTTCCTCATAGTTTGAGACTCCCAGAAGAGGCCAGCAAAGGGCCAGAGGACCCCTTCCTCAGACCTCATCTGTTCACTGCACCAAAAGAAAACTACTTCTCTGTGCCTTAGCTTCATCACATGGACAGGTATTGAGGTGACAGGGTCACCCAGCTGACAGCTCACTCTTACTCTATTTTTCTTCCCTGTCTTCTATGTAACTGTAACAGCCAGAAACTATTTTGCTGTTTCATCTCTCGGAGGAACAATACTTTGAGCATCATGAAAAAGTGAGGAAAAAGCTCTATATGCTGCTTTAAGCGCTTCTTCTGAGAGGAAAATAAACACATTCTGATCTGACAAACCAGCTTTAACAGATCAAAGGATGTATAGATTTAGGCTGTGTCAAAGTTGTTAGGCAGATCGCTGCTGCAGTGTAAAGCAGTGTTCCCTCCAGCCTACACACTAGCTTCCCTTTCTGGGGGAACTATGTGATTGGAGCAGGGTCATGTCTGCATTGGATGTGACTGGATATGTCTGTGTGCCAGAAGGCTCGTGTAGGTGTCATGGTCAAGCTGTCATTTCGAGGAGTAATTCAGACAGCTTCAGAAGGGTGTCATGAGATACTGCAGCCCCACTTGAGCAGCTAGCAGGGTGCTGAGGCTTTCCCTGCTCCCTCCCTCAGCATCACCAGGGACAGCTTGGCCTGGGCACATGGTTGGGTGGTTGTGCTCTCTCCTGCACAGCAGGAACCTGCTCTACAAAAGAGATGTGGACAGGCTGGAGAGGGTCCACAGAAGGGCAACAGAGATGATCTAAGAACTGGGAAGCCTGCCATGTGAAGAAAGGATGAGAGAATTGGGTTTGTTCAGCCTAGAGAAAAGAAGCTCAGGGGAGACCTTACCATCATGTTCCAGTATTAAAAGGGTGGCTGCAAAGAAGATGGAGACTCTTTTTTACAAGGAGTTACATGAAAAAGACAAGGGGTGATGAGTACAAGTTGCTTGGGAAGATTCCAGCTGGACACAAAAGAAAAAGTTTTCACAATGAGAGCAATCAGTCACTGGAATAATCTCCCCAGGAAAGTGATGGATTCCCCAACACAGGGCACTTTTAAGATTTGGCTAGGCAGTGTACTGGGCTATCTAGTCTAGTCATGCTTCTCCAAGTAAAATTGGACCTTACTTGGTTGATCCTTTGGTCCCTTCCAACCTGGTATTCTATGATTCTGTGATTCTCTTAAGCTCTTCCATGAGCCACAGAAAAGCTCAGGAGGCAGCTAAGCTCCACCTAATCCTGTGAAGAGTCTGTTCTGCCATACCAGGGAACATCTACTGGGACAAAAGAAAGCAATTATAACAGCCTGGCATTAAAAATCTAATCTAACAGTGGGTTTCCATTAATTAAGGATCTAAATCAGCAAAAACAGAGCTAGGTTTGATAATCTCCTCAGCCTGAGGGTTTCAATTATGTGATTACTGTGATTCCTACAAATGTATCATTACATATGACTTATCTCTTCTGTAGCTGGCAGGTGTTCTCCCACTAGGCTACCCTTCAGACCCAATGTCCAGAATTGGGAAAAATTCTATTAACTGAAGAAATTTGCCTCTGGCACCAAGCTTCACATATTCAACAGGCACCAGTAGAACACTGGTTCTGGAAATCAAGACACCCTCTACTTTATATAGGGTCAGTTAGAAACACTTCTGGATGATTAAGAAATGCTTTACTCTGTCCTGACCTGGACCTTTGACCAAATAATCCAGTAGAGGACTTCCTAGTCATAGACCCTCCAGAGAACACCTAAATTGTTTGAGTTTCATCAGCACTACCATCACACGCAGCCAGGGAGACAGCCCAGACTGCCCAGATTCACAGCAGTAGAAGTATCAAAGATGAAACTGAAATACTCTCTCTCTTCTCCTGTTACAGCAAGTGATGTTGCAGTAGTAAAAGCTGGTACTCAAAGGAATAGTTGGGAAACGCAATTCAGACCAGCCTTGCTACCAAGTGGAAACACAGCGCAGATGACTAATGTCATGGTAAGGAGGGATGAGGTGCCAGCACTGACACTGGGCACTGGGAATAGGATAGGTGCTTCTTTCTGAGAAGTATAAAATGGGATGCTTGAAAAGCCAGCAACCATGGACAAACATGTCTCCAGAAATTATACATTTCATTGCAGAACTCCCCTCTCAATTGCCTCAGGCTGCTACGTATGCCGCTAAACAGGATAATTTGGCTGTCTTATTTTTACAGGGGCACACGTAATAGATTTAGTGCAAAGGCAGGTGTGTCATATAATAACTATTTTGTCTGACAGGTTAATACAGCCAAAACCATCAGCTCCTCCACTACACACCTATGCAGGAAGCGATGGATCCCGCTGATGTTAATCTTTACTAATGCAGCCACAGTACAAGTAACATAAACTAATTCACAACACTGAAGCTAGATACACCTTTGTGACTTCTCTGTCTGCTTAGGTTTTGAGCAAAGGTCAATAGTGCTGTGAAAAATCCTTGAGTTAAAGTCATGCTGACAATTTCTCATTATGTCCTGTCTCAGTAAGCCAAGCCTACAAGGAAGCTCCAAGGGTCTGTTCTATGGCACTTTATTACATACATATTTTTTCCTATATGACAAGAGTCATAGTTTAATCTAAGTCTGTGGAATCAAAAACACTCAGAAAAAAATAAAGCATGGAAAAGATAATATTTAATGAAACAAGAAAGTGTCTGTGACCTTCTGGAATAATTTATGAAGTCCAACACACAGGTTAAGCTCTCTGAGGATGTCTAACTACTGGAAAAATACTGAGGTCCTTAGAACTGGCTGCTCTTTTAACTCCTTTCCACCACAATGGCTTCATCAGCTTCAGATGCCCAGCACTGCCAGGCTTAGCTCTGCCCTAGGTGGGTGAATAGCTCTGCTCAGAAAATGGGTTGTTACTATTTGAAGCCAGTTTTCTTTTCCTCTCCCTCCAAGGAATGATAGGCAGAAAATAAAATCGTGTGGAGTAAAGTTAACGATGCTGGAATTCAGGTAAACAGAAAAGTGCTATATCTTACATGCAAGGAGAAAATGTACTTTCCTTTTAAAACAAAATGGAATAAAACCAGCTAGAAAGCTGGAAGCATGCTACAATTCAGTCCCAAATGAGCCCGTATCTATGACTGGGACCTGCAGTAGTGGCTGCTGCAGCACGGTCCATGTGTCAGGACCTGGGACAGGACTGGTGCTCCAAGGCTGGACTGGGAGGTGTCCTCCCACAGACAATGCAGGCAGACAGCTGCTGTGGCAGGCACCACCACACGGATGTCATAGAATCATGGAATCATAGAATAGGGTTGGAAAGGACCTTAAGATCATCTAGTTCCAACCCCACTGCCATAGGAACACCTCACACTAAACTATGTCACCCAAGGCTCTGTCCAACCTGGCCTTGAACACCACCAGGAAAGTGGTATTCATGACTTCCCTGGGCAACCCAGTCCAGTACCTCACCACCCTCACAGTAAAGAACTTCTTCCTCATATCCAATCTAAACTTTCCCTGTTCAAGTTTGAACCCATTACCCCTTGTCCTATCACTACAGTCCCTCATGAAGAGTCCCTCCCCAGTACCTCTATAAGCCCCCTTCAGATCCTGGAAGGCTGCTATGAGGTCTCCACGCAGCCTTCTCTTCTCCAGGCTGAACAGCCCCAACTTTCTCAGCCTATCTTCATATGGGAGGTGCTGCAGTCCCCTGATCATCCTCGTGGCCCTCCTCTGGACTTGTTCCAACAGTTCCATGTTTTTCTGTTGAGGACACCAGAGCAATACTCCAAGTGAGGTCTCACAAGAGCAGAGTAGAGGGGCAGGATCACCTCCTTTGACCTGCTGGTCACGCTCCTTTTAATGCAGCTCAGGATATGTTCCCACTGTTCCATTCATAGTGCAGTGATCAGCTGGGAAAGGACAGAGTGAGCCAAGCTGGTGTTGGCAGGGTCAGGCTCTGGGCAGGGACTCAGAGCCAGGCTATGACTGACCCTCTGGTAGGCTGTAGTGCCATGTCAGGCTCTCTGTGCTCCAGCACTGGAGTTTTTGGGGCCTTGGTGGGTGTTTTGCCGTCTCGCTTTTCCATTCCCCAGCACTTTTTCCTATGGGCAAAAAGGGGAAAAGAGGGAAGGCATTATGCCTTTTGAGTTCTTTTAAATCTCCTGAAATTATTTAAGTTTAGTGACTTGCACACATAAAATTGTATTTATATACACACTTCAGTCCTAAGTGCTTGTGATACATGGCATTTAAACTGCAACAAAAGCAGTCATGTACTTAAACCATAGAACAATCAAAAAACAGCAGAAAACTACTATAGAAGATTACTTAGAAGATGGATATGGGTGCAGAGGGTAGGGATCTATACACTCAAGCAGTCAGGTGCATGCCCATTGATAAATACATCCATAGCCTGCTCAGTTAAGCAAACAATGTGTGCCATAATTTTCATTCTGGCAAGAAATCTCTAGAATCATCTAAGAACAGGAGGCCTGGAACTACGGCTGAAACAGTGCAGATACTCAAGGGAAGGAGAGATGGGTCTCAACGCTTGGAGTGAGACAACTCATCTGTGGCATTAACCACAAGGGAGGCTGTGGCCAGCAGGCCATTTGAACAGAGATCTGTATTTCTCACGACCAGGTTACGACATGCTCCTTCAGTACTCTGGAACTGGTAATGCATGCTTAGGATAACTGCAGTAAATGCTCGTTAAGTGATTCCTCCTGATACCCCAACTTTCCTCACCAGTTTTCAAGAAGGGGTCTGAATTCTCCTGTGCTGCATTTTACACCTTGGTAAAGTGATGCACCCTGGTAAAACCGAGGAGGGGATCGTGGTCTGGTGACACTTTCACAGTCAATTTTGCAGTAAACAGTGTCCTGAGAGCTAACAGGATTTAATTTGTATTCATAAATTGCACAATGTGAAAGGGTTCCTCAGCAGCTCAAGGACAACTCTCAGCCCTGCCTCTTCTCATCATACCTGCAACTACATCTGTACACCTTCATGGCTCTCAACAGGTTTCCAGAACCACATAATTATCTCCAGTCCAGGTGATTAAAACTGATAGCAGGTCTGCTATCAGCGCGCCTCAGAGAAAACAGGCAAGAAGAGTTCGCCTTAGCCATGATGGTTCTGTAGTAGACACAAAAATCAAAAAGCACTGAAAAATAATTTCCAGCTGGGATCTTCAAAGGATCCTAAGGGGGTTAGGTGCTTGTATCTCATTTCAATTCAATAGCAGGTTCAAGCTACTTTGAAAATCCCAGCCTTAATCATGGAGGTACTGCTGTGAAAACTCTGAGATTGCAGTGCTGTGAGTAAAGGATCCATTTTATCACAGCATTTTTTCAGCGCAATGACAGTGGTTAATAATTATGAGCTAGTAATTAAACTTTTATTTATAGAAAACAAAAGGACAAAACTGATGACAAGGGAAATGGGGCTACAAACCGACCCTTCTCACTTCAAAGAATAAGGGTGCAGCAGACATTGCACTCATTCCAGGTTAAATATCTAATTACAGATTTCTGCTCATCCTGAAAGCTGTAATGAGAAGATCACACATCTAAGAAGTGAGAAAGCTGAGCAGCTACCCTTCTTGAGGGTTTCTATAGTAAAGAGTTTCATTCCTAGAAATTGAGGAAGTGCCATCTCTGCTTTCCCTGTGAGTCTTTCAGGGCTTACTCTTTACTGGGGCGCAGAGAATAAATTTGTAAAAGACTCCAGCAAGACATAGAGAGACTACTTAGTGTGAGCAACTTTTGCCTGTCACTTCTGCAAGATGAAGTTGATCCTCCTGCCACCCTGTGATATCAGAGACATCCTTCTAATCCTTCTAATATAGAGCCCAGCCCCTAAAGCCAGCCTGAGGAAGCAGGTTTGAACATGTTCCTGCATGGGACAATGCAGCTTCTGGATGTAGCTGCCAGGGTGGTTCATGGTGCAAAGACACATTGATGCCCAATCAAGTGAGGGAATCACTGTGGTGTGATAACTACCACAGTGTGTGTGACGGAGCAAGCTAGAGAAGAGGAAAGAGAGGACACACAGTGCTACTAAATTCTCCCAATTTTCCCATCATTTCAGGGGATAACATGTAGGAATAATGCCAAAGTATTCCTTAGCAGTGCAACAAGCATGTACTGCACATCAGAGCCAGTGAAGTCTATAAGCTGCTCTTCAAGTGACTCACTGGAAAGGGACTTTTACAAGGGCATGTAGCGATAGGATAAGGGGGAATGGCTTTAAACTGGAAGAAGGTAGATTTAAGTTAGATATTAGGAAGTAGTTCTTCACTGTGAGGGTGGTGAGACACTGGATAGAGCTGTCCAGAGCAGCTGCAGATGCCCCATCCCCGGCCGTGTTCAAGGACAGGTTGGAAGGGGCTTGGAGCAACCTGGTCTATTGAAAGATGTCCCTACCCATGGCAGGGGCATTGGAACTGGATGAGCTTTAAGGTCCCTTCCAACGCAAACCATTCCATGATTCTGTAATCCCCACATACACATACCTGGAGTAAGGGAAAACATACTGGGAGAGTGGAGCAGGTGTCACAGCGCTGGTCAGTGCTCTGGGCAGGAGGCCTGAAGGGGACACAGGGGTCAGCTGCACATAAGGAAAGAAACAGAGCCAATACTGACAGATTTCTTCACTGACAGGGTAACTATTGTGGGAAGGAATTCAAACTCCAGGATTAGGGAAAGCTGTTGCCTGCAACTCTGGGTCAAGGATAACATAATGCTCCTGTCCTTCCACAGGGCAGGGTACACTTAGGAATTTATGTATGTCTCATATGTTTCCCTGGAGTCAGAGGTGAGAAAGGCTGGGTTTATTTGACCTCTCTCAGGCCTTTTAGCTCCACATGTACTTCTTCTTTTCCACCACGTGCAGGAAGTTTCCATCACCAGCAGGAAGGTCAGCTCTGGGGTGACTGAAGGGCTGTGCCAGCTCAGATGGCACACACAAACCTACCACATTGCTTTTCTTTCTGACACCGCCTGACTGGGCCTTCCTGGCATGCAGCTGCAGATTTTCAGCATAATGATGGTGCTGGCCAGGACTGTCTTCTCCAGCTCCTCCCCTCCCATTGCAGGCATGGCCCCACATACCAGACAGGGCACAGTTGCCCATCAACATTCAAAGCTATGACAAGGAAGGAGCAAGTGACTCATGGCACATGCTAGATGGCATGTCCTGAAAAGTCATCGTGACATAGACATGTGATGGATGTCTATGCATGGATGAGATGTTCCTTGCTGAGTGACAACAATCTCTTGTTAATCAGATGGTGCCAGGCAGATGCAGAGATTTTTCTTGTATATGATGGTGCAGGATAAGTAATACGAGGATCTTTCCCAGTGGTAGACCCTCTGGAGCAGTGTCAGAGAAGGAAGCAGAGCCGTGTCAGCCTCTGGAGCAGGAACAGTCATTCTATAAGTAGCTCACATAAATAAACAGATTCATGCGGACACAGAGGGACTTACTGATGGCCAGGTAGGAGTTAACAGCTACTAAGAGACATGAGATTTGGGGCAAAAGAAGTGAAGTAATCCATAGCATGAGGCATTACTGGTAATCAGAAATCATTAAGAGTTAGAGGGAGCAAAGTTTTGCAGCTGCAGATGGCCTCTGCTGAAATACACCCTCTCCATCCCGCAAAGGTGTCACCCATGGAAGCTGGATAAGGTCTCTGCTAGTCTCACTTTCCCATCATCCAACTGGAGAATGTATAGGAATAAACCCAGTGGCATCCCTGAAATTCCTCTTTCTGGCCTTATGTCTTTGCATGTGTGAAGATCAAAATACAAGTGCATAGTGTAGGTGTTCAACAGATTCATTCTGTGTGTGTTGACATAAACTGCTGCCAAATGTCAGGATGTCTGAAGCAGTAGTGTGTGTCTGTTTGAATCCATGAATCATGCTGGGATTGCTGGGCAGCCTACTCCATCTAGAGAGTAAGAAAACCACAGATCTGATAAGCTTTGTATTACTTCCGTAAAACTTGAACCAGCCCCTGGGGGTGTTTTCTTAATGTTTGTGTATTTAAGATTAACAAACCCAGATGTGGTGTACAGTGCAGAGATTTTGGGGGGCAAATCCTATGTTTGCAGGAAAGATAAATTAAATAAATATTTTGTGAAATAAATATTTTATTAAAGAAATAAAAATAAAATATATAAATTCAGAATTTATATCTCACAGGACTAATGTATCTTAACATTAATGCTGGAATGACTCTGAGGCCTCCAACATTTCATTTCCCTTGCCTTGGAGCAACATGATTAGTTTAAATAGACAAAGAAGCAAGCGGTAAATCGCAATTCCTTTGAAGCTTAGAGCTATGTCTGCTGATTCAGTATGAAGTTGCGCCTGCATTTCAATTAACTCTTTGAGAAACCACTGCTTCATGGAGACCTTCTGTAGTTACAGATGTGAATGAGTGGAATTCCAGAGGTGATGAAGGCCTTTTAGTTAATTGGTTTTGAGTCTCCATCTAGACATGCCATGCAAAAAAAAGGAGAACATAGCCCTGGAAATGTTGATAAGTAGCTTATTCTTCAAGGCTCTCTGGTGTTATTTTTAAAAAGAAAGCAATGAATAAGAATGTTTGTTCTCAGAGTTCTTTTGAGGAGCAACTTCTGTAGTTAAAACAAATGTGTTAGCAGCTAAAAGCAAAATCAATGACCTCAGCAGCATCCTTTAGACGTAATCCTAAAACACTGCTGACCTGTGGCTTTTTATTTGCAGATTCTTAATTATATGCAGACGGTCTCTTCCTTATTCTGCCATCAGTGTAATGAAACAAAGCCATTTGCAGACTCTTTTCTATAGTGGATTTTAATTGTTGTTGTTGGTTTTCTTTTTTATAATTTGGGAGACAATCTATGGTTGTGAATGATCATGCTGAAGGAGCACCAGAACATATTTTACAGTGTGGCAAGAGCACTTATCTCGTTTAATGAAATCAAGCATGGATGACAGCAATGTTCGTGTCCTCTCTAGGGTATCTGAGTTTTACTGTTTCTGTATATGTTGGCACTGTACTCAAGCATTTACTAATATACTATAGCATACAGTGCTAATATTTTTATGGCATCTTCTCTCTCTTTTTTATTTCCATACCTTCCTAAAGTAAAAGGTGAAAGAATTTCAGCAGAGCTTGAAGTACAAATCTTCACAAGTTATCCTTAGAATAGTTGGGATAAAGTTACTTGGAATGCAGATAACTTGGACTTTCAAAAATTGATTACTACATTCTCAAATCTCGTATATATACAGCAAATCTTGTGTGTGTGAGAGAGAGAGGAACATTCACAAATCAGTAATTCCAAGCAGCAGACATTCTTGGGAATATTGTTCATCAAGTTAGAATAGACTGATTACTCTTCTTGTGCTTTGATGTACTGTTGTAAATGGGGTTGCTGAAATCACCACATAAATTTGTACTGCGTATCAGCAGAAAAACTTCCTTGGACTCTACCAATAATCACCTGTAGAGCCCTTAGAACTTCCTTATGCTGAGCCTTACCATGCTTCTCTATACAGCTAGCATAGTATCTTCCCTTCTCAAAAGACTGACAACTGTCAACATGGATGGCTGTGAGGACTTGATCAGGTACCCCACATGCAGACCCATAGGGTATCCTGTCTGCAGGACACATACATCCTGAGTATTCTCATACTCAAGGCTGTCCCCTGTGGTATTAGACACATACATTTGAGCAACTGAACAGAGTCCTTGATGTCAGCTTCAGGACAAGATGAATTGCTTTCCATATTCCACTGGATAGACCAGATTGCTACTGCCTTGCTCACATGTGGGTAGTTGCAAGTACCTGTTCAGTGTCACACGTCCAAATCTAGAGCTGGATTCCGCTTGCACCTCCACTTGCTTTTGTGTGCATCACCTCCCTGGCTAGTTCTAGGCATTTTTCCTCTCACTGACTCTTCTTCTTCTATCCTTTTGTATTTTGCAGAAGAAAACCTGTTATGTTGAAACTAGAATATAACAACTTACAAATTCTGTTTTGATCAAGCAGTTCCTTTATGAAAAAGCGTCATCAGACTTTCTCCAACAGTTCTAGTGGAAAGCATAAAATACTGTTACTTGCCTTCTCAGCCAGTCAGTGGTAGCTTGTTTATTAAAGATATAAGCTGAAATTATTAATGATGTGGTGAAAAATTAAAATATGGGGTATTTTTTGAGACAAAGTTATAGTTCCATTTCTTTTCTAATTCATTTTAATGAACTCGTTATCTTAGTCCTCAGTGAATTAAAGTGACTAAAATTTTTATCAGAACAGTTTCTCAAGATCAGTGATAAATAGTGTTATTAGCTTCTATATTCCAGCCTCGTTTGCTTTTCACACAGAAATTCATAACAGCCAATAAGTCACGGCTATTTAATAACACTGTGCTAAAGCCATAAACACTATATTCATAAACTTGACAGGTAATAAAAAAAGGACAAGAAGCTATCTTGTAACAAAAGACGATTCCAGCCAGACTCAATAAATGCTTAGTTTGGGCTCTTTTTACTAGAAAATTATGAAAAAATAATAACCTAAAAAAAAGAATTGGTTGTTTTGATGAAATGTGAAAATGATTGATAATTGTTTATTTCTTAGAACCATAGACTCATAGAATGGTTTGGGTTGGAAAGGACCTTAAGATCATCCAGTTCCAACCCCCCTGACATGGGCAGGGACTCCTCACCTATGTGTCCTTTCTCTCTCCCCCACATCGATCTCTCTCTCTCTCAGATGGCAGTGGAGATGGTCAATAGAGGAGAGAAGAATATGAGAAAGAAGAAAACCCCAAACCACTTCCCGAAGGTAATGTTTCCAAACCTAAAATTGGCAAATTACTTTGAAGAAATAAAAGTGTATTCTAAGCCTACGAAGGCAAATTATTTATGTGTGAGTTTCTATTTCAATATTCTGTGTTCCAGCTTATACTTGCTTGGATATCAGTTAATTACTGGCCCATTAAGTACCTCTTACCATGGTCAGATTCATTCTTTTATTGTGTAATCTATTAAGTGACTGGAGAAAGTACAGATGATGCAAATTAATTTTATTATCATAATATGAATTATGAAGCATAACTTCCAGTTCCTTACCAATCTTCCTGCCCCATTTCCCTCCTGGGTTCACAAAGCACAGCCTGACGTCCCCATCTGTTTCTAACTAAGTATTTCAGGATCTGACTTTTATGGAAGCTTTTTTTGCTACAAGGCTAGAAACTGCCTTAAAGCTCTGACTCAAACCAGACTTGTGCTGCTGTCCCAAGAATTCTAGAAAGGAAAATTTCCCTTGCCTCTTTTAGATCCAGCTATTGCTTAGAGATACCACAACCACCACTGTCAACACATTAAATGTGTTAGCAAGGACTGGTCCACTGACCTTGATAAGACCTATGAGCATCTATCTGTCCATGTAGTCATGACAATTTTTTACATGTGAACATGTGAATCCAAGCACTGCAAAAGGCGATATTAAAGGCAGGAGGTGAACACTCCTCATTCCTTCCCCAAAACAAGTTGCTAGCACAGTGCCCACTAACCCAGCAGACTTTAGCAAGGCTCAGGCAGAAGCGCACAGAGACATCAGTTCTCGGTAGCTCTGTCGCAATCAGAGCAATGGAAAATTCAGTCAAGAAGAAGGATGGAAACAAAGCGTTCCATAAGCTATGTAATGTTCCTCATGTCTTCCAAACCTCATTAATATATTTCAAATAGTATGGAGTGGTTTGAATTTATATATGATTTGATTTCTTATGATTGGTGTCAACGTAAGAAATCCCCAAACTGCAGTGGCTAAAATTTGCCTTGGAATTATAAATTTTCAGCTTTCTTTGAAAGTGTCTTTTCCCCAATACTAGCTTTATGCCTATAGTTATTATTTTACTTATTTGCTTAATTGAGTATAACTACAATGCAGTTTCAGACTCAGTTTATCAGGGCAATTGGAAGCTGCACAGATTTTCAGTGTGCATAGATCTGTCCCAGATTACGTTCTACCGTTTTCATAGCCAAAGATCACTTTGCTGCCTATTATTTGGTTGGGTGGCTCTGTGAAAACCTCCTTCAACCTGCTGGCAATGTTCTTCCTAATGCACCCCAGGATACCATTGGCCGCCTTGGCCACAAGGGTACATTGCTGGCTCATGGACAACTTGTTGTCCACCAGGAACCCAGGTCATCCTCCGCAGGTCAGTCCCCAGCCTGTCCTGGTGCATGGGGTTATTGCTTTTCAGGGGCAGGACCTTGCACTTGCCTTTGAACTTCATTAGGCTCCTCTCTGCCCATCTTTTATCCTCCTATCCTGTCTAGATCTTTCTGAATGACAGCACAGCACTCTGGGGTAGCAAGCCAGTCCTCCCAGTTCTGTATGATGAGCAAACTTGCTGAGGAGGCACTCTGTCTCTTCATCCAAATCACTGACAAATGAGTTGACAAGAATGGACTCAGGACTGACTCCTGGGGAACACTGCTAGTTATAGATCTACACGTAAACTCTGTGCCACTGATCACAACCCACTGAGCTCTGCCATTCAGCCAGTTCTCAATCCACCTCACTCTTAATTCTTTTGCCTTTGAAAATAGATGCAGACCTATGCTATTTTCCCAGTAAAAACCCAAAACAAGCAAACAAAATATCCAGAAGAAAAAACCTCTGAAAAATTGAAATCCTTGAAAAATGAAACCAATTGTTATTGACATAATTTTCATTCATTTTGATCAGCTCTAGTTACAATACAGTATAGTTCATAGCAGGACCTGACTGCAGTTCACATTTAGCTATTCATTTATTTCAATGCTATTTAAGTAGATTACCTGACCTCGATAAACTATATGGGTTCATTGCATAACATAGGTATGATGAAAGAACAGGTTCATGAGAATACTTTTCATTAATAAAACAAGTGATTAAAAGGGCCAGAGCTGAGAAATGTAATGTTCCAAAGAGCATAGAAAAAGAAAAAATAGGAAAAAAATATCTATTCAAGTAGATGGCAACAGGTCGCATATTAAAACTTCAAAGAGCTGGCCACAAGGGAAATTAAGAGAAACATTTCAGAGAGCATATGATTAAGATGTGGATAGAAGCACTGCAGTCAGCAGTTGAAGCTGTGCTCCTGCTTCTCATTTGACTTATATCAGCCTCATTCCAACAGCAGTAGGTCATCATCAAACAAAAATGAAACTTTGATTGCAGTGGGCTCCTCTTATTCTGAGAAGTTAAGGGTACTTGGGCACAAAGTTTAAGCTCCCATTTGTATTTCAGAGTGCCTTAGAGCCAACACCACTTTTAGAAACGTGGTTTCCCTGTTTCCCTGCTCCAGGGGAAAGGTTTCCATCCATTGTGGTGGTTGAAGGTTCTGCTCCTGGGTACCTTCTCCAGCCTCCTGTGAATGATTGCAGGGTAGTGACATATAGAATTTATATATTCAATAGCAAAGAAGAGCTGTAGAAAATCCCTAGAAGGGAATAAATGGCTTCCCAAAAAAAAATCCTCAGAAAGCTCAAGGCAACAGAAGGAAGTCTACACTTCTGCCCTTGCAGTATGCCATTTATCCCAGGAAGGACAAAACCAGTGGCAGCACTGGTTATTTTACTCAGTCTCTCTCTAACAAAAGCTTTTAATTGTATGGTTTTTGATACCCTTATATCAGATTCAGTCAACCTTGAGGGCCAATCATGCCTTGGGTTCAGGCTCATGGTTCCCTGAAGAACATAGCCTTGGCCCACCAAAACCAAAACCCCAATGAACTTGAAATGAAAAATCTCCAAATATTTATATTGATCCTCATATTCAAATATTAAACTTATTCAAGTCCTTTGAACTCCTGAATATACCAATCAAGGGAGGCACCTAATAATAAACTCCATGTTTTTTCTCTAAAGTAGTACAGAAGGCAGTTTTATTTGCTCCTTCGAGTTGGCTATTATTCTGTTGAATTTTGGGCATCTGTTTATCTTATTTCCTTCTCCTTTATCCTCCTTCCTTCCAATCTCCCTGCCTGCAGCCAAGTCACTGGTGCTAATTTCAGTGTCTCTCTATAATGATGTTGGCATTAATTTTTTCTGCAGGCTTTTTTTAATGGTGTTCATCAGAAACGTGAAATCTTTGAATCACAGCCCACTTAACATCAGAGTGATAACTTTTTGAGTAAAGCTCTGGAAGGCAGAGCCTCTTACTTTTGCGTTAGCAAGCACTTCGATTTTGTTTCTGCAGAGATGGGCAGTGGGAAAGCAGGCCTGATTCACCTTTTAGCTGACTAAATTTTTAACTTCCACATGCATTAGACAGGGAAAGGTTTGCTTCAAAACCCTTCTAAGAACAGAGAGTGAACTGCTGAAGTCAATTAAATCAGGTTATTCAACATGTTGTAATGGACTGACAGTGACTCATTTTTAAGCACAGCGCTCTCACATCCTTTGACTATCACACTGCTGACCAAAGCAGTACCTTTTCCAAAGGAATATAGCAACAAATACAGCAGGTGATTATAGACAACCCTTCAACCTATGATAGGTACATTTTTCTCCCTTCTACTTTCTTAGAAGGTTTAGGAATTCACAGACTGTGGGACAAATTTTCCTCCCACTATACTGATATAAATCAGAGGAATTCCATTTTAACCCATCGATTTTCTGTGAGTCTGCATAAGTAGAACATCAGAAGGTGTACATCTTTTTCATCCTTTCTATTTTGTAGCTCATAATTTTCAACAAAAATTAGTAAAGAGCAGCTAATATTATTTTATTATATTATATTTAACATACACTATTCCACAAATTTATTTCCATAAATCCTGCATCACCCTTCAGCAGGAGTATAAATAAACACTAATTCATAAAAAGCAAGTTCTATAGATTAACTGTGTAAGAATTATTTTAAGCTCAGAAGACATATACTGCTATCTACTGGCAACAACAGGAAGTCATAATACACAGTAGCCCATAGCCACACACAGCTTAAAATATAGGAACTTTTTCTATTTGTTGCTCTCTTTCAATAGAAAATAGCAGCAGGGCACAAACAGTGCTCTATCAGCATTTCTGATGCCACCCCACAACAGTCAGTGTGTGCAGCGTGGAAGCATGTTCTGCATTTTAGTTATATTTGATGATTCTTCTGTGAAAAGCAACTGCAGAATTTTGAAGGCTGAAATGTTTTTATCAAATATAAAAAACCCCAAAATGCTAATATAGATTTAACAAGTGTCATTAGAAACAAACAATCTTGAGACAAACTAACCCAAAAGGTCTAAAACAACTCTATTGTGCGTTTTCCAAAACTGGTTAAAACAACCTGTAAACCTGTGTCTTGGTTTAAGCCTCGCACGCAGTTCGTTCACTCACTCCCCCCTCTTTCTTCCCCAAGTCCCAGGGGAATGGGGATGAGAATTGAAAGAATGCAACTCCCACAGGTTGAGATAACAGTTCAGTAACTAAAGTATAACACAAATCACTACTGCTACCACCAATAATAATAATGACAAGGCAAATACAATGAAAGAATATAATCGCTCACCACCCGATACAAAGCCCGACCACGCAGTGAACACCCCACCCTTCCAGGTCTCTGCTCTCTGTTTTACATCCTGGGCATGATGTGCTGTGGCATGGAATACCTCTTTGGTCAGTTTGGGTCAGGTGTCCTGTCCCTGCTTCCTCCCGGCTCCCCCTCCTCCCTGGCAGAGCATGAGGCTCAGAAAGTCCTTGGTCAGACCAAAACATTACCAAGCAGTAACTGAAAACACTGGTGTTATCAGCGCTGTTCCCAGGCCGAAAGTCAAAACCACAGCGCTGCACCAGCTACCAAGAAGGAGAAAAATGACTGCTGCTGCTGAACCCAGGACAACCTGTAAAATCAACTCAGTCCAATTTTGTAAGATCATAACTCAACAAAATGTTTTCCAATATTTTCCAAAAATATTTTCCAAATTTTCATATTTTGCAATCGCTTCTGATGAAAATTTTGAGAACACTTAGCAGACTGACTTAAAAGGATATTTTAAGCTGTTTTCAGGACCCAAAAACGGCTAAAGAAACATTTCATTTCCAAATTCAGCCAGAAGTCTAAGGAACAATGTTTATTTCCAGCTCTCTAGCAACTGGTATGTTGATTTGTTATTCTCTGCTTTATCAGAGGGGATGCCTGCCAGCAGGAACAGCAAAAAGGACCCTGGGTTTGTATTCTAACCTATTCATCTTGCTGCTGTAATGAGAAGCCATACTACTTATCTGATGCCCATTGCTGGAGATATCAGATGAAGGTATTGCGGAGTTAATCTCCGCAGTGTTTCTTAAAGAAGCTCTCAGGATCTGAAAACTCCTGGTGTTTGATGAATAGCTTTGTCAGTTCCCAAAATCCATTTTGTTACATGGCTTATGCAAGATTAATCCTTGATGTTGTAATGTGTGGAAAACAACCCTTATGCTAAGAGCGAGGTTAAATGAATTTAGACATACCTTTTTATACATGGTTCTGAAACGAAGCTGTGTCTGTAGGGAGCTAATTAAGGGAGGGTCACCAGGCGGTGACTGTTATTTCCCTTTATAGCTAATGGAGAGAAATTTATGCTCTCCAGAAGGAAGGTAAAGGCAGAAATTTGTTTGGCTTATTTCAAGTAACTGCTCTGGGCTGAGATGAATCACAGCCGGGAGTGTCCATTTCTTAGCATTGACTATAGAGGGACCAGGCAAGCTCTCCTCAAAGATGAGGTTTGCCCAAAGGAAACATGCTGAGGATCTCAGGGCTGAGGCAAGTGATCATTCATGGTTCAGACCTCAGATGCTGAGCAGAGACATCCCCTTACGGGTGGGATGTCCATCCAGACAGTACAGCTGAAGCACTACAGCCTGGTAATACAAAAAGCTGTGTGCAGCTAGAGATGCAAGAGAGATGCTGTTTAGCTGACGAGCCTGGTCTGGTGATTCTCTTTTCAGAATTTGGACATGGAAAAGTACAAGCCAAGCTTGAGCTCACTGGGTATCATTTATTCAATGTACTATTCGTGCAGTTATCAAAGGAATGAGTCAGTTTATCAAGTTTTGTAGGCTGGAAATACCATAATTGAAATACCGCAGCTTAAAAGCAGCACAAAGATATGTTTTTAAGCTACTTTTCCTCTTTTTCATCCTTGCAGCAGCCATTTGCAAAATAAATTATGAAGATTTCAAAGAACAAAATGCAGTAATAACATGTAGGAAGAATTTCTTAAATCTGATTCCTTGTTTTACAAATCGACAGAGAGAATTAGAAATTGACTACTGACTGTGACAAAAATGGCAGAAGAAGAAACAGGATGTGTTCATAACCACAACACAAAAGATCATGGATTAATTTTGTGAGCACATAATACAGAGAAATCAAAGCACCACTGTTAACCTTAGAGTCCTGTAGAGGTGTATACTTCAGAAGTCTATAAATTAGCTCTATATTCTAAATTAGTCCTTGATCATTATTCTTTAGTCAGTGGAGGGGGATAGGCACTTTCAAAAATGAGCAGCATTTCTAGATACCTTTTGTTAACACTTACTGGAACTGTTTGTCTCTTGCCCTTGCCTACAGAGAGCCAACACAAGAATCTGTCCTTACGTTTCCATGAGCAAACACTGCTGCCAGAGGAGGTGCTCCAGCCTTTCCTGAACTAATGGTAATTTTCTCTGTCCCTCCACTTTCTTTCCACTCTCCCAGCTTACGCTTTTGAGCCATATAAGAGACTGCCAGGGTCTGTCGAAAAGAAAGGCTAGTTTTAACCTGAATGCCTTCTGTAAACCAGATCACTGCAGCCAGCCTGTGACAGCATTAGAGAGGAGAAAGCACAGAGGTAGGAAGGAGTGACAAGTTTCAAGATAACAAATCAGACCTAAATGCTCACACAATATTCCAGGAAAGTAGAAGCTTATAGTGATTACAGGGAATTTAACTGAAATTTTCAATGATTCCCTATGTCAAGACTTTTAGAACAAGCATGCTGTTTTATTCATGTCCATGTACAAAGCTTGTCTTCCCTATGGGGTTCCTGGTTGAGAAACTCCAGGCATACTTGGCATATGTTAGGCTGGTGGCTTGGAGAGCTATCTGGAGGGGTTTGCTTATCATACTGAAATGCTCAGCAGTGCATACAGAACAGTGAAAATAAACAACAACATCCAATCTTTGGCAGATCAGTTTCAGTGCACGCACAGTCGATTTATCCAGTGTCAGCCTACATTCATATCTTTATTTTACAAAGTTCTCAACAGCTAATCCTAAACACACCTCTAATCTTTCAAGTAACACAACATTTTTCAGATTTTTGGAGGCAAGAATCACACATACCTTAAAGATATCACAAATTTATCTGCCTTAAATTTAGCAGTTCTGGGTCTTCGGATTCCATTTGGAATTTATTGAGTCCTAAATTTAATCTGGAGTGGTTTTGTTTTGGATCAGTTTTGGTTTTGTTGTTGGGTTTATTTCACAGAAAATACTCCTATAAACATCCACCTTGTTATCTCAATTGTAGTTAAAAGGATTTTAAATCAGTATTCTCTACACATGCAAACAAGCTGATGGGTGGGATTTTGCCTGGTTTACAATATGCCATTGCAATTCTGTGCTTCTGAGTCAGCTGTGACATTCTGTACCTGATCCTGAGGCAGAACTTCATACAGGCTGTTAATGTTTGCACTGCTGAACAAATTTTCTAAGATACTTGAAATCCCCAAATCTCATCTGTGCGTTCCAATGCTGTGTATACACAGTAATTATGTCAACACTGTTTTATCTGGAATGAATGGCAAGGAGACAGCCTTCATTTAGCAGGGTAGCAATATGGTTCCACAAGCACCAAAATTATCCAGAGATGCAATATGGTGTTGAGGGCTACAAGGCAGTGCCAGGATGCCATGAAGCCTGAGGACAATTTCAGGCTTTTTAGTGCCACAGTGATGAGTAGAGCCCCACTGCCTGGTCAATCTGCCCATTTTCTTGACAGCAACCCAGATCTGAAATAATGGCAAATAGCAGAAAGAAAGAAACAAGGGGGCAAGGGCAAAGCTGGGGTCCAAATAAATCTCAGCAAGTCTCAATTCAAATACTCAGACTACTCTGGGGAAGCTGCTTTCACGTTCTGGTGCAGCTGCCTTTTGTTTTATTTGGAAGTAGAGTCCTCTTGCAAATAATACAGTAATGCTCTATTCTGGCATCTGTTTGACAAGTTCTGAGACTCTTTATCAGCAATAGCTGGTGAGGGCTGTATGCAGTTGACGGCAGAAGGCAAAAAGAGACATTTTTGCCATTTTTTGAGGGCACTTTGAGAGTCCTTTTTCTTTAAGGATCCAGACAATGTGAAATGGAAATATACGCTGTCTGTCTCCAGGGCTGGACAGATAGCTACAGAGTGCCAGGAAAGAGTGATTCATTGGCCCCTTTCCTCCCTTGCTTTGAATGGGGGGTCCCCAGTTTCTGTCTTCCTTTTATTCCGCAATCTCAGACACATACCCATGTTTATATGCCTCTCCCAGTAAACATTTACAGCTGTCACTAAAGCACAACAGGAAAGAAAAATATTCTGCTTCCAAATATGAGTATTGTTGAAATAAACACACTAAAGAGGGTAAGTCCCAAAAAAATGATACTTTAAGGCTCAGACTCAAAGTAATTCTCATAAATACAAAGGGTGTTAAAAATTTACTGGATGTTTCCTGTTTTAGTGTGGTTCTCTGTTGAGACAACTCTTCCAACAGCACCCATTTTTTGCATGAAAAAATTATTTATGCTCATTTCTGCCCTTATTTTAAGCAGAGTTCTTCTTTAAGAGCTTTTTGTTAATGAAAATAATGCCTCCTTAATTCCTTTAACTTCTGAATACCCACGTAATCTATAAAATCAGTGTTTTGTGCGTGTGCTCAATTTGGCAAATAAAAAAAAAACTTAATTTTATTCATGTATTGTACTACAGGGAAAGGAGTACTCTGAGTGATCAAGGCCCTTCAGTGCAGGGCATCCATGAAACTCTCAAGAGAGAAGTGGCTTTCCAAGACATGCCCATAAGTTTAGCATAAAGAATTGTTATATACATACTATATGTTTACTTATAAATAGTTCACTATTTATAATAATATTTGCACTCTGCAGCAAAGGAGTAATTCAGTTGAACTTTCAGAATTCTCTTTTTTGTGAAGCTTTTCTTGACCCATGCTGTGACCCATTCCTATAACCAGAGGGGCCTGTGGTTTCTTCCGGGCTTTTGTTGTTTTGTTCTTGGTTTTGGGGTTTTTTTTCTCCCAGAAAGCTCATTTAGGATAAAAAAAACACAAAACCCCCAAAAAACCAAAAAACCCAAAAGATGCTAAAAGCTAGGGAAGTGTTTCAGAAATTTCCAACTTCTGCTATGGTGACTTTTTTTCTCCAGGACTCAATATATCTCCAAAACATTTTTATTCTTGTTTGGCTGTGGGATTTCAAAGCTATGGGGATTGAATGAGTAAGAAAAGTAATGCCACATAAGCTGATAGTTCTGCATGTATACACAAGCACTTAGACAAATGTTAGTAAATACTTATTTCTTCTAAGCTAGCATTTCTATTAAATTGTCTCTTAGTTTATTAGAAGCGGGGTGAGCTTACAAGCAAGGAATTGTCGAAAGTTTTTAAATATATAACATATGTATAGTGATCCTGGCTTACTTCGTCATCTATATGGCCATCCTTTAGGTCAGACAGAGCTCCGAGTACAGTGATACTGGTTTACTTTGTCATCTATATGGCCATCCTTTAGGTCAGACAGAGCTCAGAGGCATTGTAATGAGCCTAGCTGCAGGGGTCAGCTCATTTCTCTCTGATATAGGCAAGCAGGAGACAGTGTGAGGGCTTAAAGACATGTACCTGTTACAGATGCCTACTTGAATAGTGGTGGATGAGATCTGGGATTTCTCTCTTCTGAAAGGTAGGATTTAGTGTACACTAACAAAGACTGATGCGATTATAGCTAAATCTTGGGAGTTGTGCTTTCTCATTCAAAAAACAGCTGGTAGATGCCAAATATTTTCTTCTTTGCCTATTTACAGCAATCCTATGCTGCCTCTAGTAATTGTTGAGAGAATCAGGAGCTGCAGATGTGATGTTTGAAAAAGCATGGTACAGAGGATGAATGAACAGGACATATAATGTCTAACTTTGTCACAGATAGATTGAGACTTCCAGGGCCCAAATCAACTCTTGGTCTTCTGACTGCTTTTGCTAACGCAGCATAATCCAGTCTTTCTTAGCATTCTCTGCTGCTCAGCATTTTAAGTTGGCTTTTTATAAAGCTTGCATATTAAGAATTCATAGGCAATTCTACTCATGAAAAATTATTCATTTTAAACACAGAGGACAAAGGCAACTTCCTCCAAGGTTGCTGGCTGTTAGGAAGATGGCCATTAAAATAAATCAATCCTGCTGTAAAACTGCTTTTTAAACTAAAACCAATTCTTTAAAACTGCTGCTCTCACCGAATTGTGTTTGGTGGATGAGGTCTAAAATAAGAAAAAAAGGATAAACAGAGCTTAGGAAGTACTGAAGTACAGAGTGATGACATCTAGAAGACATAAAGGGTGGTCAGTGATAGAAACTAATAAGCAGGCCTAAGCATCTCTTTTACCTTCCTATTTTATTGCAAGTGCAGACATCCACATGAATTAGCCATCACTGTGCCATAAAGATGAGAGAGCTGAGATATGGGAAGTCTAAGCATGATCTGTGTCCAAATGAGCTGCCCAGTTGAAGGGTGCAGACACCAGGGCAGCTCCTGGAGAAAGGAGCTACTGCTACCACCAATAATAATAATGATAAGGGAAACAACAAAGGAAGAGAATACAACTGCTCACCACCGATACCCAGCCCGACCAAGCAGTGAATTCCCCACGCTTCCGGGTCTCTGTCCTTCGTTTTCACATCCTGGGCATGATGTGCTGTGGTATGGAATACCTCTTTGGTCAGTTTGGGTCAGGTGTCCTGTCTCTGCTTCCTCCCGGCTTCCCCTCCTCCCTGGCAGAGCATGAGGCTCAGAAAGTCCTTGGTCAGACTAAAACATTACCAAGCAGTAACTGAAAACACTGGTGTTATCAGTGCTGTTCCCAGGCCAAAAGTCAAAACCGCAGCGCTGCACCAGCTACCAAGAAGGAGAAAAATTACTGCTACTGCTGAACCCATGACAGGTGGCAAGGAGCAGGATGTGAAACCTGGGTACAATGGATCTATGAGGGAAGCTGTAATTTACCACCAACTAGTTCAGCAGTCCCTCGCCTAAAAAAAGAGGACATTATTATTGCTGAGCTTTGGGGGTATGGTAGCTCTTTAAAGTTAAATTTTACTCACATTGCTAAAAGTTGAATTGCCACTGGGGTCCTGCTAGTAGGTGATGGGGGGGAAATTGCTCCAGAAGCAAGCACAGTCCTTTCCGCCCTTAAAAGAAAGTGAATTTTTCCATCTTGCATGTATAGGCTTCTCTAAGTATTCTCACAACCAGGCAGGTTGTTTTTCTCACTGATCCTTTCTCTCACTGCACAAGAACATCTCATTTCGTCCATCCAGACAGGTTTGAGATAGGCCCAGTTGGTTACTGCTCTGCCGAAGATCATGGAGCACTAATTTTGTTTCATTTTAGATCAACAGATGATCTATGTGTGGGGAAAATGTGGTTGGCACTGAATTTTGTTCCCCATCACTGTGTTCTTTTTGTGTGCTTGCAAAGTGGGCAATATAATAATATGAAATCAGTATTTTACAGATGAATGTGTATTTTGTTCTCTGCTAAGACACCCTTGTTGGTTTGCTAACTTTTTGCCATATGGTTTCCTAAACTGACAGCCTACAAAGATAAATATTCATTTCATAACTTGGAATTATCAAATATTCCGGATAAATACTGAATAACAGAAGAAAAAAAAAAAAAAAAAGCTGTTCTGCATATTTCAGAACAGAACATAAAAGAAAATTACAATAATAATGCAAAAGAAGAAGTATAATTTTTCATTCAAAGCTGTAGAATCAATGGGCATTTTGTAGCTGAGATTTCATTCCATTTGTGTAGACGAATGTTTGTGAAGAGTTCACCAGACTTAACAATGTGGCAGTTTTAACAGCAGAGGTAATTACAGAAAAGAGTTGAAATACTGAGAAGAAATACTGTCATGAAAAATCCCACTCACTACTGTAGTTAATGGGAAGCCAAGACACTACTTAATGGTGCTGCAGAGGTGTTGTGAAATCATAGAATTAATTTGTAACAAATTATTCCCACTGGAAACCATATTTTAAGACAGAAAACATGAAATGTTTAGTGAGGAGGAGTTCATGAGTTCTTTGAGAACTACTTTGCATTGCATGCAACCTGTGGTTCAAGATGAATTAAAGATGAGCTACAAGGGAAACATTTCATTTCCCTTTTGAGCGGAGTTAACCAGGGCAGACAATTTTTCCTAGATTCTTGAAGGAACAGATATTTCAGCAACAGAAAGGTCACTTCTTATGAGAAGGTAATTTCTTAGGAAAAGTCAGTTTTCTCTACTTTGTGAGTTAAAAATCGAGACAGCATTCTACAATAAATCACTAGAAAAGTCTATTGGTATACAAAGATATATAGAATTTTCCAGTCTAGGGATAGCTGAAATAAATACCCTAAATAAATAAAATCTGTCTATGAGATTCACAAGTAAAAAAGAATTATTAAGACACACTATTGATGCAAGATGAATGTGGTGAACTAAGTTCAAAGGATTTCTATGATTCTATCTACTTCTAAGTAACTGTTTTTCCAAGCTTCAATGTTTGATCAAATTTGGATAAGAAAATAGAAAATTTTCTAAAGTCTTGAAACCATAATAATTGTATATTTACAAGAATCTTCGACTCAAGTTATATTTCAAATATAAGCGTGTAATTTCAGCAATGAAATAGATTGCTTGTATTATTAACAGGTAGTCAGGAGTGACAACAGGGCTCCAGGCATGATGGTAAAGGACATGGGGGCCCAGGTAGTGTTTCCTTGGTCTTGTGTGTGAAGGAGCAGATGGTTCTGCAAATCAATACCTAGTTGTGTAACTGGCGTCATCAACAGGGATTTGGCTTTTAAAAACAAAGGATCCTTTGAGGATTGATTCAGAGAAAACTCCAGGAACAAACTGGCCAACAAAGTTTTCAAATTGACAAGCAGGTATTCTTTATTGTGGTGCTGGGAGATACGGCAGATAGTTGCTCCTAACGTGTGTCCCCGTATTGCCACACAGGCCATCCTTATATAGTCACTTGGGCATACGTACATATTCATGAGGCTACACATGAATTACATCATTTTCCAGAAAGTTTCCTGGATTCATACAAAAATGTGGTGGTGGTCTTTGAGAGTCATTTACTTATTCCAACAATCTTCACAACTTCTGTCAGTCTTTGAAGCACCAGCTTAATTAACATTACAGACAGCAATCATCCTGTCCTTCTACTTATCAGTTAGTTTAACTACTTCTATCCTGGTCATCTGCTAGTCCCGGATACTCCCCAGTAGATGTTTACACCAGCTAATGGGTTCATTAACACCACAGACATAGCAATCATCCTGTCCTTCTACTTATCAGTTAGTTTAACTACTCCCATCCCCAGGTCCTGTTTTTCTATTCTGCTTTTCTTACACTTTTTCTACAAGATTGTAAGAACCTAAAACTATGCCAACTACCTTCAAGCACCTCAGTTATTTTCCATTACAAAGCCATCAAACTTAAGGTTACTTAGAACTGATTACATTTTGTGCTTTTGTACCTCCTTGTCTCAGGATTGAGGACTGCTAGGGAGAGATGGGATCCACATGATAACATAGGGCAAGAGACTGTTTGACTATGGGCTGGCCAATCTGGTGAGGAAAGCTTTAAACTTGAAATTGTGGGGGATGGAAACAACAGCCTGTGGTTAAGGGAGGTAGCAGTGAACAGGGTGGAAAGCAAAGGGCAAAGGGTGGTAGGAACAAGAAGCACCTCTGAATCAATACAGTGGGTAAAGAGGAGGTTAAATGAGAGGCTTCCTGAGGTCTCTTCCCACCTGAATTATCCTATGATCCTACAGTCTGTTGAAAAACAACGTGGTGGACAGATGGATCATTAAAGTCAGTTCAGAAACATCTCGGTTCACTCAGCCAAACCAAATACCGTCTGTTTGCTGAAGAGGTGAAGCTGATGGAAATAAGGGTCATGGTTTCAGGTTTCTGTACCATGACAACCTGACTCAAATCCGCAATAAAACTCACTGTTCTACTCGTGTATGATTTGACATTCATACGAGGAAGAAACCATTGTTCAACAGTTTACAGGTGCTATGAAAGATTTTTTTTTTGCAGAAATTAATAAGAATATTAAAGATATTTGAAGAAATAACCTCCTTATTGGGAATGTCTACAGATCCACATTAATCTCACCAAAGTTAAAAAGTCAATAAAATAAATATTTTTGCATGAGTTCTGCTGTTAACAAAGTCAAGTCAAACTTTGACTGCATTTATAAATGCAATTATTTAATTTCGGGGGAGAAAGGAGAGATAAGAAAAGTTGAAGAATAAATCCCCTTTAGGATTCATATTTGTCATCATGAGTTAAAAGAGTTCTCTGAGGATCTTTTTGGGGTTTTTTATTTCAAAATATATTCAGGAAGTTGCTAAAATTTGGTGTAACTTGTGTCAATTCACATACAATTCTGGACTATATCTTCTTGCCCTATGAATTTTATCTTAGCCTTTAGGAGGACGCCTTGCCACTATAGATGGATTTTTATAGGAGGTAACGATCAGTCATTTGCTTTCACTTGGAAACCCTAGTCAGTCTGCCTGTAAAGGAACACTCACAACAATGCCATGCTGTGAATGAATAACCAGTCAAACAAAAATGAAGATGGAATATTTGTGTGCAGTTCCATCCTCACTTACCAGACCATCCCCATCACTCCTGAGTCCACCTTTGCTAAGGGTGCCCTTAGCCCTTCCACAGCTGACGTAGTGCCATCCTGCTCAGGTTCAGGCTGTCACAAGCTCAGTATTGTGCTGTGGTCATTGCACAGTACTTTCTGACTTCTCATCAGTTCATACAGTATTGCCAGTGACTGGGAAAACTTGGAAACAGGACATTTTTTTGTGAAGAAGTGTCTATAACTGCCTTAAAGTCTTAGGTCTGGAATGGTTTTCCTCTCTATATGGTTCTTTTTTTATAGCCAGCAACAGTGTTCTTGGGAAGGTATAATTTCACCAGTAATACTTAGGAAGCCCTCTCCAGTACAACAAGAGAAAAGATCACTGGAGTTCTGGCATATATTTCAGAGGTTTAAATGAAATATTTGGCAACCCATTCAGGAAATGGGTTCCTTCCATGCAACCCCTCAAGGAAAAAGCATCAAAATAGAACTACACAGACTAAAACAATACACCTTTTTTTTTTTTTTCCCCTTGGTTTCGTTCTCTGGCTTATGGACAAAACACAGCTGTTTCTCAGATGTTAAACAAAAGACAGCCTTGTTATAACTAAATATAACCCAGATTGGACTGTCTCCGTGCACAAAATCCTGCAGTTAGTACATGGGTTTACAAGGCCTGCTTAATACTGCTGCTGTTCCAGAAGGGTTTATCACTGCATGGGGGCTGTAGAGCACCTCTCTATCTCCATCAAAATTATGTGCAGCACAACAATGTACCAATGCACCGACAGCCTTGTTCCTAAAGCCCAAGGAGTCTAAAAAGCTATGGGTGGTAGGAAAGATTCTTCTTGGCTGCGTTACGGCTTGAAGTCCTCTATCTACTCTGAAAATCAGACCAGAGTGAAACTTTGGAAGATACTCTGTAATTAAAACCTTCAACAGGGCTAAAAGACAAATTATTTTGATCTTTAATCCTGAATGTTAAGAAACTTTCCAAACCAGGCAACACTTGAAATAAATAGAGTTGGCTGGTTCACCCCAACAAACTCCATATGCACTGGAAAATTACTGTATGCTTTCTAGAAAAAACTGCCTGGACAATGCACAGTTCACAGAACAGTAAACAGACACAAGCTTGTGAAGTAAACACATGTAAGACCATAAAAAGAGCACACCACTAGGTGGCAAAATGGTGTTTTCAATGAAGTGACACGGGGCTCCGGGCTCACAGACGCTGTTTTTAGAAGCCCCCTTGCCAAAACAGAGATGATTTGAAATAAATAGTGCACTGTTATGTTACTGCTTGTTTCCATTTGTTGGAAAACCTCCGTCGGTCTGTAACCTTACTTCACACTGTTACCGATAGGATTTCTCCTGCCTCATAACCTGTCTTCAGCAGAAGTCAGTAGTCAATATGTGCTCATTTGCATGCCCAATTTCCAGTTTTATTTCCGTCTGACATGACAAGTTTGATGAGACACCAAATCACACATGCCCCTAAGCTTGCACACTACAAAACCTCATATTTTGTTTTGCCTTGAACAGTATAAAACAGGAACCACTCCGACCTCAGTAGAATAATTCAAGTATGAAACAAGTGAAACGGACAGAAAAGTCAGATTATGTTCATAGGTAGAGCCCAGGAGATATTTTAAAGATGCTTTGAAGCAAAATATAAAAATATGTCGGTACTACTAGACAGATGACACAGCTTTCTTCTACAAACAGGGGTGGGATGCAGTGCTTTGAGCTGCTGAAGCATACAGCACTCCACAGAAACAAGCCTGTAACATGGAAACAGTGCACACTCTAAACTGCAGGAAAGGGATAAAACAACTGCAGTTAATACCTAATCCAAAACTCAAATGAAAAAAGGCATTGTGGGACATCTTTGAATACTGTTAAGCCCACAGCACTTACCACTGTTTATTAACTCTTCCCTCTTGGCTTTTAGTTGCTGTGACAATGGAAGAACCTCTCTGCAGCCTGTTGTCCAGACAACACTAATGCGTTCCCCACCTAGTCCTTTACAGTGTGCCCTATCCACATTTGTCTGTTTTCTTCTTTTCAGCCTGCATTGGTCTTTATCTGAATTTGCCCTTATAAACCTGTCTTAGCTGCAGAGCACCTCACTTTCTAAAGAAATGCCAGGATTTAATAGCCCAATAGACTGACTATAACTCTCAGAACAGAGCCTAAGCACAGCTTTCTTTGCCTCTGAGCCTTTTTTCATTCCCCAATAAGCTGACATCCTGCCTAAATGATTTCCTTTCTGCAGTACCCTGTCAAATCAACACTGTGCTCAAACGAGGAAATAAGAGTATGCTTTAAGTACGCTGTGGTCCCAGTGGGCATCCCACAAGAAACACCCTCAACTCTACAGTAGCAGCCTTCACAGTGGCTTCCTATTGCACTGTGCCCATATACCCAGGGTCATAGCCCACAGGCATCTGATAAAGTTGTGAAATTATGTTGGTAACAGATGGACAAGTGTAAATGCCGAAAATCAGGAATATGAAATCATGATGAAATGGCTGGCTCAAATTAATTATTTAAAGGTTATAATTTGCAAATTCTCACCAAGATATAATTATATTGTTGGCTGACATAGAATCATAGAATAATTAGGGTTGGAAAGGACCTTAAGATCATCTAGTTCCAACCCCCCTGCCATGGGCAGGTACACCTCACATTAAACATGCCACCCAAGGCTCTGTCCAACCTGGCCCTGAACACCGCCAGCGATGGAGCATTCACAACTTCCTTGGGAACCCATTCCAGTGCCTCACCACCCTTACAGTAAAGAATTTCTTCCTCATATCCAATCCAAACTTTCCCTGTTTAAGTTTGAATCCATTACCCCTTGTCCTATCACTACAGTCCCTAATGAAGAGTGCTTCCCCAGCATCCCTATAGGCCCCCTTCAGATACTGGAAGGCTGCTAGGAGGTCTCCACGCAGCCTTCTCTTCTCCAGGCTGAACAGCCACAACTTTATCAGTCTATCTCCATACGGGAGGTGCTCCAGTCCCCTGATCATCCTCGTGGCCCTCCTCTGGACTTGTTCCAACAGTTCCATGTCCTTTTTAGGTTAAGGACACCAGAACTGCACACAATACTCCAAGTGAGGTCTCACAAGAGCAGAGTAGAGGGACAGGATCACCTCCCTAGACCTGCTGGTCACACTCTTTTTCAGGCAGCCCAGGATACGGTTGGCTTTCTGGGCTGCAAGCACACACTGCCGGCTCATGGTCATTTTTTCATCAACAAACATCAGCAAGTCCTTCTTCACAGGGCTGCTCTGAATCTCTTCTCTGCCCAACCTGTATGTGTGCCTGGGATTGCTCCCACCCAGGTGGAGGACCTTGCACTTGGCATGGTTAAACTTCATCAGGTTGGCATCAGCCCACCTCACAAGTGTGTCAAGGTCCCTCTGGATGACATTCATTCCCTCCAATGTATCAACCGAACCACACAGCTTGGTGTCATCGGCGAGCTTGCTGAGGGCACACTCAATCCTACTGTCCATGTCACTGACAAAGATGTTGAACAAGACCGGTCCCAACACCGATCCCTGAGGGACACCACTTGTTACTGGTCCCCAGTTGGACATTGAGCCATTGATCACAACTCTTTGAGTGTGGCCATCCAGACAGTTCTTTATCCATCAAGTGGTTCACCTATCAAATTGATGTCTCTCCAACTTACAGACAAGGATGTCATGTGAGACACTATCAAACGCTTTGCACAAGTCCAGGTAGATGACATCAACTGCTCCACCCCTGTCCATCAGTTCTGTAGCCCCATCATAGAAGGCCACCAGATTGGGCAGGCAGGATTTCCCCTTAGTGAAGCCATGCTGGCTGTCACCAACCACCTTGTTGTTTTTCATGTGCCTCAGCATGCCTTCCAGGAGAATCCGCTCCAAGATTTTACCAGGCACAGAGGTGCGGCTGACTGGTCTGTAGTTCCCCGGTTTATAGTATTAATCTCTCGTAATAAGCTTTCTAATTAATATTTGATCCCATAACTACAGCCTTCAGGGGGAAATTAACTTTTAATTTACAATAGAATACAGTTGCGATTTTGGAGTGGGACGTGTATACTGGACTAAGGCTGTATGTTTTGCTACTGACCAGCAGGTATGATACCCTGTCCCCATTTTCATTTGAGGCAAAGCCTCATTCACAGACCATTTTGAACAAACCATTAATGAATCCAAAGGTAACTCTCAACAATTTTTCTCTTTTGGTGCTTGCTTGTTTGCTCCTTTTTCATATATTTCTGAATTTAATTTCAAATCTTAAATACACATTTATACAGAAGAGAAGCAAGACCCATATTTGGTCTTGCGAAGAAAAACCAGAGGACATAATACAGAGGAGTAACATTCAGTTTTTGGTTTGATAAATGCACATCATTTCTGCAGAAATACAAGCGATGTTATGGAGTCCACAGTTCAAATTCAGTATACATCCAAAATTATTTGCAAGAAGACCAAGACAGTCTACACGATTGTGGCATAGTAGGTAAATTATTTTCAATCTATCTGCCACACTTGCCAGTATATTTCTGAAACAAACTGGAAAACAACCCAAACATTGATAAAACTTAACTAGCCCCAGTGAGGCTGTGTCCCAGGAACACAGGAACTGATGTTATTTATGGAGTACACGCATTACAGAAAATCAAGATAATGAGGGTGCGATAAAGACTGCACTGACAGATGCAGAGCTAAATCAGTCAATATTATTGTACATAACTAGGATAAAAAGTCACATTTGTAGTCTAGTAGGAAGCCCTCTTAACTAGGACATGCTAAAGGAGAGTCTGTTCTCCCTTGAATGGGCACACTGAATAAAAGACTATTTTTTTAAATGCCTAGAATATAAAAATGTAAATTAAATAAAATATTGACCTTCCTTATGACTTAGACCGGTATTTTTTCTATTTCTTCTAATGTTAATCAGGCCATATCTTTACAAAGGCTGGAGACTGAAAATGTGGGGTTCACTCTTACTTATCAGCTGACCTCTTGGTGCCAGCAGAACATGCGCATTACATTGAAGTCATAACAGGAAACAGTGGTTGCGATACACTCTGGGCACTTCACTGTCTGATATAATGCATCGTGCTTATCACTAGGTGATTTCTGTAGGAGTTTTCTGAGGTTTAGCCCTCTGTCAGAGCAGGTCTACAGAACCCAGGGATGGTTTAAGTGCCACTGGCCACTGAAGCCTCAGAAGTGACAAGATTCCAACTCCTTCTGCTAAAACTGGAGCTGACAGGCTGAGACTAACCACAGGCAGTTTCAACAAGACCAAGCAGTGCAGAGCTGGTCAGAGAGAGTAAGCATAAATCTTGAAGTCACAAATCCAGTAAGCAGCCGAGCTGAGACCCAGGAATAACTAGTCCCAGCAGCCTAAAACCTTCCCCTTAGGCTATATAGCATTTGTGTATGCCATAATGTGTCACACTTCGGCACAGTAGTGGACAACTTCTAACAGCACATCCACTAGTACAGACCTTCCATGCTGTCTGAAAGTGATTCTTACTCTGAATTATCACAACAAATCATTTTAATGGATATACTCGTGTTTATAACTAAATGCATACAGCCTATGTAATGCTGCATGGGAAGACAAAACATTGTTCCCTAATGTTTTATTAAACAGCTGAATGCTTTCAAAAATTGAAATGTCAGACTATGTGATATTACACCATTTCATAGTTATTCTGGAGTGAGCATTCCAACAGGAGTTAGTATTTATTCACTTAAAATGAGTCAGATTTACACTTAGACATACCACAGGCACAGCATTTCTGACAAAACTGGTAGAAAACACAAGCTATGGCAGCTGCCAGTTTGTCCGTAACAGCAAGGTCGCACACAGAACCTTTTCTCATCATGTCAGTTTACTGTAAACGGAACACACCTTACAGGCCACACCTTGTCCACATAGCTTTCGTGAAGGTTTTTGGGCTGCAGCCCATACAAAGCAATGCTTGGATTCCTCATGCCTGTAATTGAAGGGGCCCATTATCAAAAGAATAAATGTTAACTCTGATACTTGGGATGAAAACCAGCAGAAGCATTTGATCTATTCACACACTTCTGTACTAATTAGGACTGCTTTGAGCAAATGAAGTTTTTTATAGAACTTGCCAAACATATAGAACATGCCAAACGTTTATAGAGGAAGTCAATGACCTCTAAGTATAATGCATGAGAAAGGAAAGTCTACCAGTTTTAGGCTTTCCATTGTACTATTGGTAGTGTTCCAGATTAGATGCATCTCTCACCTGTCATACAAACATACAAATCTGATAGAATCTTTGAGACATCCAAAGCCTGATACATCAGGCACCTTGAATTTATTTCTACAGTTTGCTTGTGGAGTTGATATTCCCTAAAATCACAGGCCTATGTGATCACATGCATCCATACAAAACCCCTAAGTCTGATCCCTGGCCACCCTGCAGCTGCAGTCTGTACTCTGCCACAGTTCTGGTGCAGGCCTGACGAGTTCACACAGCCTTATCTGGGAAGTCTCCAGATTCAATCACGCCTTCTGCTCTGAGCCCTGGCAGCTAATACCATTCTTAGAGATGAAAACATGGGATTGAGTATGTATTGCATTAAGTATTGAGTATGTATATGATTGAGTATGCAGCTGTATGAATAGTTTTCATGCTATTTCATATGAGCAGTGAGGTTTTCTATCCCTTTCAAGAACTCCTTTTCCTCCGTGTGGGGCCACAAGCTTGAACAACGCAGCCACAATGAAATAAGATTATGTTTTTAATTTAAAAACTGTATCTATATGTGTTTGATGTAAGCACTTAGTCCACAGAAGAAACACAACATTTTCTAGACTGTAAAGCTGAAACATTTCTTTGGGCATGCTGTCAAGATCATCTATTTGAACTAGTGTCAGCCACTGTTAGAAGCTACACAATATGCCAGTTGTTTCCATTCAACAGTTTATTGTGTACTATAAATAAGAACGCACAAAAGAAGAAAAGATGCAATTGTGTTTTATCTTGGACAGTTAAATGGAGAGAATTATTTGTGCTTTCAGATTTCTCTTTATACTTTTTATATTATGGAATTATTTTTCTCAAAGCTTTCCATCAAAATACATAGCTTTATAACCACAGTTGGCGTAAAGCAGTATTGCTGTACTTGGACCAGTGGAATTCTGTTTATTTGTACAGTTGATAATTTGATCCCAGAGTTACTGCGCCTAGGCATTGGTATCCATAACTTGACAGCATTAAAATACTTTAGAACACTATCAGTGCACATAAATAAAACTACGAAATACTGTGACATTAGTTAATTTTGAGGTGGGGGGGTCAGTGAAAACACAAGAATTTCAACACACAAGGTAATGTCTCCACTTCTGGGGTATAGTATGGCATTTTGCAACAAAGTTTCTTTACACTACAAACTCATTTACAATACTTTACTACAATGACATGTAGATCTATGAGTTTACCACTTCTATTGTTTTACCTGTTAGCTTCTATGCAGTCCCATAGTTCAGCTTCCTTCAATGAAATACTTTACTTTTTCAACCAGTTTCTCTGTCACTCAGGTTTGGTGGGATTCCTGTCTCCAAGGTCTAATCATCTGAAAAGTGGTGTAATCTAGGCTAGTCATATAGGTGCCCTTTCTAATCCCTGTAGAGGGGCTGATAAATCACTGACCCATCTAATCCCTTAATGGTTGAATACAACAGAAGACAAATTGTCTTTCAGAAGTTTTTCTTTCCCATTGCTTATATGGAGGTAACACCAACTAGATAAATTGCTTAGATTAAATATCTAATTTCTAGACGGATGGGAGCACAGTTTGGATGCAGCAGAACTACCATCAACTACTGTGGCAGCACAGATGCCAGCATGCACTGTGCACCCGCTGTTAGCGAAGAGGTTAACATGTGGCCAGCCCCATGCTGCAATCTCTGGACACCTACTATACCAAGAACAGGTCAAGTAATAGGGCATGTGCTGCTGCAACGTCTGGTGCAACCCAGGATAGAGGTCTGAGAGCAAAAAGTGTAGGCTGAGATCAATGCAAAGAGTTGTGCTCAATGGCTCAATGTCCAGGTGGAGACCAGTAAGGAGTGGTGCCCTGCAGGGATCAGTGTTGGGACTGGTCTTGTTCAATATCTTTTGTCAGTGACATGGACAGTAGGATTGAGTGTGCCCTCAGCAAGCTCGCCAATGACACCAAGCTGTGTGGTTTGGTTGATACATTGGAGGGAATGAATGTCATCCAGAGGGACCTTGACACACTTGTGAGGTGGGCTGATGCCAACCTGATGAAGTTTAACCATGCCAAGTGCAAGGTCCTCCACCTGGGTGGGAGCAATCCCATGCACAGCTACAGGGTGGGCAGAGAAGAGATTCAGAGCAGCCCTGTGAAGAAGGACTTGGGGGTGTTGGTCGATGAAAAAATGACCATGAGCCGGCAGTGTGCGCTTGCAGCCCATAAAGCCAACTGCATCCTGGGCTGCATCAAAAGGAGCATGACCAGCAGGTTGAAGGAGGTGATCCTGTCCCTCTACTCTGCTCTTGTGAGACCTCACTTGGAGTATTGTGTGCAGTTCTGGTGTCCTCAACATCAAAAGGACATGGAACTGTTGGAACAAGTCGAGAGGAGGGCCACGAGGATGATAAGATGACTGGAGCACCTCCCGTATGAAGATAGGATGAGAAAGTTGGGGCTGTTCAGCCTGGAGAAGAGAAGGCTGCGTGGAGACCTCATAGCAGCCTTCCAGTATCTGAAGGGGGCCTATAGGGATGCTGGGGAGGCACTCTTGATTAGAGACTGTAGTGATAGGACAAGGGGTTATGGGTTCAATCTTAAACAGGGGAAGTTCAGATTGGATATGAGGAAGAAATTCTTTCCTGTAAGGGTGGTGAGGCACTGGAATGGGTTGCCCAGGGAAGTTGTGAATGCTCCATCACTGGTGATGCTCAAGGCCAGGTTGGACATAGCCTTGGGTGGCATGGTTTAGTGGGAGGTGTCTCTGCCCCTTGCAGGGGGGTTGGAACTAGATGATCTTAAGGTCTTTTCCAACCCTAACTATTCTATGATTCTATGATTCTATCAACGGGTGGTAGTCAGAGAATGGTAGTAGTCAGAGAAGAATCAGAGAGCTATCAGAGAATAGCCAGAGAACTATTGCACATTCAGGGTGCACTGAACTCTGCACATCAAGCTTTTATTATCCTAGGAGAATGTGAGGAGTCTGTATATTTCTCTATATACAGAATTATACGATGCATGTTCACATCTGCTACATGTCAACTTGTTGTAAAAGACACTTTGAGCAATGTTGGTCCTCTTGATAGTATTTGCATTAAAATGAAGAGGTATTAACAGTAAGAGTCCAGGCTCGTCAGTTATGATCCCTCGTATTCCTTTCTTCACAACCCAGCACACCCACTTGCCCTCTTCCACCACTTATGACAGCAATTAAAGTGCATAGCTCATGAGTTTCTCTGGCAAATATTATTTGTTGGATCTAGTCATGTCAGCATACTACTGCTCTCAGCAGTCACTGTATTTTCTTTATAATAGGTTATTGTATCTACAATAAGAGAGCAAAAGTTAATGTATGTCAGTTTCCAACTGCTACAGTTCACTGCCAGGCACATTTGATTAGAAGGATACTAGGTGACAACAGGGAGAAGAATGAGCTGAACCCAATCTTCTAATGATAGCTCTGTCTACTGTATTTGCAAATTATTAAAAGATTTGTATCGCTTTACAGAAAAGTAATGAGGAACTTAAATGAACTTGGAGAACTCAGGCTATATGCTAATAAAAAAGACAAAGACATTTTGTTGCAAATAACACCAAAAATGAACAGTCATGATGCCGGTTAGTTACCATTTGGATGAATAACTGAGACAGAAGAGGTGTGTTGAATTTGAGGCTCTAGTAAAAAAATCTCAACAACCCTTCAACCTTTACATCCTCCTTTTCCTCCCCATCCCTACCAAAAAGACCCTCCTTTTTTTCCAGGATGAGACACATGGCCAGTGACAGAATCAGAACCAGGTTGTGAATCTGAGCAAAGGCAGCATAAACCTGCAGAAGTTAATGATTAAAACCCATCTAATTACAAAGGGAAAAGTCACTAAAGGAAAAGTATCTATGATCTGGCTCTGCAATGAAAGATGTGAAGCCAGACCAGGAACACAGAAAGACTACTGGAAGGTAACAACTGCAGTCAGTTTTCCTTCCCCACCATTAAAATACTTCTGTTGATCAACAGTAAATAATATACCATGGGCCAGAGCTGTATATGGAACAGGGACACATTAACGAAAACCAGATTATACTTTTGTTATATTTGGTTCTAATTGACAGGAGAACAATGACAGGCATTTCTCCAGTATTTCATAACTTGCTGAGAAGCAGAACTAATGAGTTTTTCTGGAATCAATAATAGCAGTCAACAGCATTGGCTCCTTTTGGGCACGGTTTTCACACTAACCATGGTAACAGTGTTAAGTGTTTCCATTAATGTAACTCTATGTCACTTGCCATAATATGAATTATTTAATGACTTTTCTCAGACATATGATTGCTTTTTAAAATCAGCAGGTGATTTGTAAGGTTGTTTGATTCTATTCCTCAGAGCTGGCTTGTCATACCAGCCCAGCTTTGTACTGGTGTTAAGAGCACAGGAAGAAATGAACTGGCTAAATAGAGAGGGTAAGTGCTCACACAATGCCCAGACTGGAAACTGAGAGGGATTTCTTAGTAACCTGATGCTCAGAGAGTGCCATAATACAAATGACCAGTTCAAAGCCAGGGAAACAGCTGTAGGGTTTAGTAAAAGGCCCTATGATTGTTAGCTTCTCATTTTGACTAGTACATAATTTCCTGATGTATTTCCCTGATCAATTCAATGACTTTATCAGGTTTTAATGACAGTATTTGATTTCTACATAAGTTTCAAAGTTTCAATATAAAATCAGAAGTACTTTGTCAGACTTTGTTGTCATTCCTCATTCCTTCTTTTCAGCTGTACCTGTGTATTTATTGAATTTATTTCACCTACCCTCCAGCTTTTAGCTATATATTGTCTCCATAGCAATCCCTCTCTTCAGCACAGAAGCAAAAGAAGAGGCTTGGTAACTGTAGCTTGAGATGCAAGGTGTCATTTGAATGTTTTCTGGAGTGCAAACAGCAGGGGATATGGCAATTCTGACACTTTTGGATAGCATCACTGTGTGCATTATCTTTTCCATATTCATATTTCATCAACCATTTGTAAATTTTCATTTAACTTTACTTACGTTAACATAGGCTTTGCTCACATTTTATAATCATTAACAATATGAACTTAATACCAGCTGCTTTCCTCATACAATTTTACATTTACACTGCAGATCTTAAGACGCCTTTACAAATTATGCTTCCCATTATGTGGGGGGAAATCACTTGGTTAAACATCCAAGATTACAGGCGATCAGGATTCTTTTTCCCACAAGCCTTTGCCACGTCTTTTCTATAATTTTGGCTCCTTTTATAATAGACCAGTATTGTTAATATCAAAAAATTTCACTTTCCACAGCCAACAGTTAGTATATACATAGAATCATAGAATCATGGAATAGTTAGGGTTGGAAAAGACCTTAACATCATCTAATTCCAGCCCCCCTGCCATGGACAGGGGCATCTCCCACTTGACCATGTCACCGAAGGCTCTGTCCAACCTGGCCTTGAACACTGCCAGCAATGGAGCACTTACCACTTCTTTGGGCAACCCATTCCAGTGCCTCACCACCCTTACAGTAAAGAACTTCTTCCTTATATCCAGTCTAAACTTCCCCTGTTTAAGTTTGAACCCATTACCCCTTGTCCTATCACTACAGTCCCTCATGAAGAGTCCCTCCCCAGCATCCTTATAGCCCCCCTTCAGATACTGGAAGGCTGCTATGAGGTCTCCATGCAGACTCCTCTTCTCCAGGCTGAACAGCCCCAACTTTCTCAGGCTGTCTTCATACGGGAGGTGCTCCAGTAATCTTATCATCCTTGTGGCCCTCCTCTCGACTTGTTCCAACACTTCCATGTCCTTTTTATGTTGAGGACACCAGAACTGCACACAATACTCCAAGTGAGATCTCACAAGAGCAGAGTAGAAGGACAGGATCACCTCCTTCAATCTGCTGGTCACATTCCTTTTGATGCAGCCCAGGATACAGTTGGCTTTGTGGGCTGCAAGCGCACACTGCCGGCTCATGTTCATTTTCTCATCGACCAACACCCCCAAGTCCTTCTCCGCAGGGCTGCTCATCTTTTTCCTTGAATCATTCACTATTCATACCACACTTTTGAGAAAGAATACATTCTTGAATGTGTATGTTCAGAACATCACCCAAGGGACTGGATGTTCTGTTTCTGCTTCACCAAAGTTTCTGCTTCCATGTTTGAACAGTCTTTTTGTACTAACAAAAATGGCACCCTATATCTTACAGTTTATTACAAGGAACAAAGATGAGTAATGTACACACTTACCATGATTGCAATGTTGCCAGATAGCATCTGAAACATAGTAATGATATCTAGGTCACCATGAAGTCTTTTTTATTTTGCATTATTGTCTATAGAATGGATTAAGTGTGAATGATTCTGAGTAGGGAGACAGAAAATTGATAGAAAAAGTGGTTATATAAATGTAACTACCTTTAAACTAATAAATATAACTATTTTTAACTTTTTTTTTTCCCTTTTAATATGGAAAAAAGCAAGCTATACCCCAAAAAAGGTCAGTGAAGTATAATATTTTCCTAGTAAGAAAAAACATGCAGGAAATTTAGGTGGAGGTTTATGACTCAAAGTGAATTTCAGCCAGCATTGTGATACCTAGAATCATAGAATCATAGAACCACAGAATGGTTTAGGTTGGAAAGGACCTTAAGATCATCAAGTTCCAACTCCCCTGCCATGGGCAGGAGCACCTCACACTGGATCATGTCACCCAAGGCTCTGTCCAACCTGGCCTTGAACACTGCCAGCGATAAAGCATTCACAACTTCCCTGGGCAACCCATTCCAGTGCCTCACCACCTTCACAGTAAAGAACTTCTTCCTTATATCTAACCAGAACTTCCCCTGTGTAAGTTCAAACCCTTTACTCCTGTCCTATCACTACAGTCCCCGAAGAAGAGCTCCTCTCTGGCATCCTTTTGAAAAACACAGCAAAGGGTATGGTGTTATTAAATACTATATTTCTCAAAGCTAAACACTGTATTTATCAAAGGAGGTTCATTCATCCAAACTAAATGAAAAGGTTTAAATATTTGTAAGCTTGCACTTCTGCTTTTCCTTGAGGTGAATAAAGCCCACTATCAGACACCCTGTGCAGCAAGGGCATTATCTGAAATTCATTGCAATTCTTTAAATATTCATTACAAATTCAGTGGGATCAAGATAAGGGTCTAAATAAGATATCTACATACTTTATGTTGGAAAGTACTACAGTTTGGGGGAAACCTTACTTTTCTCTCTATATCTTTGAGTTTATTCTCATGCAAGTTCCACCCAATTTTATGAGATTTTGGCGTAGTATAGTTGGAAAGGTCTTTATTAATCAGTAAGTATACTAAACAAGATTAAAGATTAATCTGTCAGGCTTTTGACTATGTGTTGTCAACCAATGCTTGATTGCTTTGACACTTCTTTATATGTTTTTGGCAATGAACTGATTCAATACTACTTTCATAATGAACACATTTCCTACTATCAAGGACCTGTCATTCCATAATTCTACACTGATACACAGAGATGATGTACTGGTTCAAGTACTAACATTCCACAAAAGATGTAGCTCTACTTATTTATGTTCTTTAATAGTAAGGAAGGCTGCATGGAAGAGTTAAAGCTTAATACCCTGCATATTTACTGTGTTAGGAAATATAAGTATTTTGGGATAATTCCCTACCTAGTCAGCCTTTAGAAAAAAAGCTCTGTCAAAACACAGATTCATTTCAATACTTGTTCCATAGATTGACAGCACACATCATGGCAAAAAGAAGTAGTAACCAGAACTAGCTAGCCTTGAAGCTGAAAAGACCGCATGACATGTAACAGAGGCCTCTTTTTATTATTTAGCATAAAAATCATACTTCTTGATAAAATTCACCACTGTAATTCAGTTTATACATATTAAAAGCAGGAACCTAAGGGTAGATATGGAAATCTTGTTTTCAATACAACTTATAATTCAATTCTTCACTACTATAAAGTATTTTAGTGGATAGAAGAAGATTTTAGGAGGGAAAAAATATCAGAGTCAATAATATTGTCTTTAGCAACACAAAATCAAGATACTAATATTTGCAACACCAGTTTGTGTAAATAACCCATTATTAGACTCACTTAAGAAAGTTTCCTCGTTGATGTATTTTTATGTGATTGTCCATTACAGCATTTTGGAATACATACCGGGGAGCATTAGGGCCAGCTATTCTCACAGAAGGGATAACACAAAAAGATAATTAATTTGAAATGATATTACAATTCCTGTATTGTAATTAACATTCTTGTTCTCATTCAGGAAGTAAAAGAGAGAATGCAAGGGGAGACCATGAATTACTGTTTAATATCAATAGATTTCTCCTCAAGCTACAGTGAAATAATTATAGGAGAGATAGCAAAGAAGCTTATGCTTTAGCTCCCTGCAGCCAATTTTTATTAGGCTTTTTATATACATATGTTTATATACATATATTATATATTTATATGTATTATATACAATATATATATAAAGATTTTAAATGCTTTTTTTTTCTAAATAGAAAGATACATACATCTGTAAAGTCTGTGGCTTTCACAGTATAAATTAAGTACACTGAAATGCCATAATTCCCTTGGAGAGGGACTTTTTACGAGGGCATGTAGTGACAGGACAAGGGGAAATGGCTTTAAATTGAAAGAGGGTAGATTTAGATTAGACATTAGGAAGAAATTCTTTACTACAAGGGTGGTGAGGCCCTCAAATAGGTTTACCCAGAGGAGCTGTGGCTGCCCCATCTCTGGCAGTGTTCAAGGTTAGGTTGGACAGGGCTTGTAGCAGCATGGTCTAGTGGAAGGTGTCCCTGCCCATGGCAGGGGGCTGGAACTGGATGAGCTTTAGGGTCCCTTCAACCCAAATCATGCCATGATTTTATGATTCTATGAATTCCATTTAGTTTAAGACTTTATTACCACTGGGAGAAGAGAAAATTCACACTACTGCAATGCAATGTTTACTGATACAATTGTATTTTTTTGCAGAAAAGCAGAGGTGGCAGGACACTAGTAGTAAGCTATATTATTTGGATTTATGGATACTGGAATTCAGTTGTGTAACTAAATTAGTCTATAGCTATTTTAGAGGCATAGCTATTTTAGAGGCATAGTAAATTATTTCTAAATAAAAACATATGCATTTTGTATGGATATAGCATATATGATCATTAATCTGTAGTTTTATAAACCATTTACAATATATCACAGATGGTTGTGCAAACAGGTGTGTCAAAGCTTGAAGACCTCCCAGATTCCTTATTTCAGCCTTTTCCAATCTTTCCATTAGCATTTAGTTTTTGGACTACAAATAAATATAAATTCAAATATTATCAATTAGAAATTAATCAGCATACTGAAAATTAAGGCTTTTTTGTCTGTTTTTTTTTTCTCCTTTTGGTTTCAACTTTGCTAAATGTGATTCTCATTTTGCACAATGCTGAACATTTCTGTGTTGGCTGATCATGACCCATCTGCATTATGTAACTGTCAAAAGCCTGTCTTGGCCTTGGATCATGTTGAAAGCAACTATTGTACAGAGGGTCACTTGCCATTTTTATGTAATTGTCCAAAGAATGTCCTAGTTCACATTTAAATGACTCTGCAATACAAAATTTCTCCCAGCATTCAGTCAGGCTTTTGTCTTGCTCTGAATAGATCCTATTAAAAAGCAGAAATGTATGAATAGAGAGATACCCCACTGCCTGCTTCAACCCACTAGAAGCTGTAACATGCTTGTGAATAAACAATATATATACATATATTAACAGGAAGCCAAAATGAAAAAGTTTGGTGTGAAAAATAACATTTAGATTCAGACAGGTTAGGCTGGTGTGGCCAAGTCAACAGTGCTATACCTATTCCTGAGAATACTGCCATCATACCTTTATTGTTCCTCATCCCTGAAATCTGGGTTGTTTGCTTTTCTATTACAGCCTTAAATGGGGCATAGCAAGCTATGAATGTTCATTACTGCTTGTACTGGAGACAGGGCAGAGGGTGTCCAGGTCATACAGACACTTCCAAACCAAGCTGGGGAGCCAGTTCTGCAGTTTAGGTGAGGCATTTCAGTACACCCGGCCTTATAGTCCTCCTTGAAGCACAAAATGTCCCTGGTAGCTCCGAAATTGCCAGCCCCTGACCACTGCACAGTGCGGGCATTCCCAATGCAAAATCAGCTCATGATTAGCGCTGGTCACAGTGTCCTTTGTTTCTGTAATCTCCACGGTCAAGTTACACATTCACATCACATGTTAATCCATGATGCTGTAACTGGAAAGCACTATTTGTTCTCTTCCCAGCTCTCACTGTCGTATTTACCAACTACACATACTATCTTGCTTAGATATCAGATGAGAGACTGAAGAGTCTGACTACTCTGCACAATAATAAAACTACACCAGTGACTTTTTAATCTTCTCTTTTCTGCCAGTCACCAAGATCTGAAACCTTTGTGAGTCAAAATTCAGCAGCCAGATAAAGTAAAAGGCTTGGTAAACCTGGTGGTCAGACCTGTACTGTGCCTACAGTTCTTGTTTTCAATGGCTTCTAGGTGTTTTTTAATTGGTAACATAAATCAAGCTTTGAACTGTAACTGTAAAATCTAGCAGCCATTAGGTTAGCAATGAGCTAAAAAGGAGTTCAAAGGAACATGAAAGATGCCAGGTATCTCCATCACGTTTCATAATGAATTAAAGGTTACTTTTATTCACAGTTACCCATGTCAAGTCACACAGCTTTAGTTTAACTAAGGGACAACCACACCATTCGGAGAATCAGCTTCGCTTGTAGATCTTCCACAAGATCACATTGACGCAATCTGCAATCTCTAATTAGAAGAGATTTGCTATAGTTCATACCTAAATTATTTTTTCATAGTTATATTGACATTAATGAAATATAAAAAAGGATTGTCTAGTTTGATTCTCCATCTGCCACTGACCTTTAAATCATGTACTTGTCATTGGAGATAGTCAGCGGTCTCCTCAATGCTTTGCCTGGCATGAGGTGACTGCTCTGAATCCATGCCTTCATCTTAGTAAAAGACGGATGTGCAGCACTTTCTGAAGAGACTGTCCAAGCTGCCATGCGATGCAGTGCAGCCAGCTTCTTCTGTTGCCACTCACTTTCCTCCTCTTTTTTGTTAGAGAAATCTCCCTGGGCATTTTTATGAGGAGTTATACACTGACTGTAGATTTTCAACTTCTCTTTTTTGGTGCATCTACACTAGCTCTGTAAGTAGTATTTCAATATTGGTCTCATTAAGACTTCAAGAAGAGATAAAATTGTCTTCATACACTTATTCTTTGTTTAGCTATATAAACATCCCTTTTTTTCTTTCCTCCCTAAGGGCCCAGCATTACAATCATTCTAGGTTACTGTGTGTAACTGTCTAGCCTCACCATTACTTAATGTTTTGTTGGCCTGTGAGTCATGTGCAAGTTTATCAGATATGGTAGGATAATTAATTCAATGTGATCAAGCACAGCATTGAACAGAACAGAAACGAGCCCTGTTTTCTGCAGAACCCTTCTACAAATCACATCCATTGGTGAAAAATCTGGACATAATATTTACATAAATGTCACAAATGACAAATATACATATCTATATAAAGATAGAGAATTTTATATATATTTTAAAAATCTGTCAGCTCACTTCTCTTAAATCCCTCTAAGGTCTGAATCATGGATAAAGCATATTGCCACATTTTCAATCTGAACCTCATGGAATACTTAGTAAAAAATCTTACAGGTTTACATCAAAAAATTAAAAATATTAATTTTTGGAAAATAAAATTCAGTAAAATATTGATTTTAATTGATTTTATTCTTACCTTTTAATTCATTAAGGAAGTTAATTGTATATCTGTTTTCTGTTAATTTGACTCAGCATGACCAGGCTACAACAGGGTATATCTTGGCAGCAGTATTACAGTGTTATTATCACATAATTTTTTAAAAAATATTTTTATAAGTATCATCTTACTGTTTAATAGATAATGCAATAACACCAGATCTGCTTTTATAGGAACAGAAACTCACTGTAGAAACCTACTGTTTATACATGAATTAAATATACATCTGAATATCTCCAGAAATTAAAAAGCACAATATAGCCCAGACTTACAACAACTTTACCTAGCAAAAACAAGGGCTGTCATGCAACTTACTCCTACTTTGCTACAATACACACAGGAAGCGTAGAGCAGTGAGAGAGAGGGCTTATTTAATATGAAGGAAACCTATCAAGTGGGTCAGTTTAGAACTCGGGAGAATGTTAGAAGGTTTTTTTTTTTGATTTTTTGCTGGTGTTTTGGTTGTTTGTTTTGGTTTTTTTTTGTTGTTGTTGGTTTTGTTTCATTTTTATAAAAAAGCAATCCTGTTTTGCTCACTATCAATTGGGGTTCAGTCTAAGGGTTCAGTCTAAGAGTTCAGTCTAAGAGCTCAGTCTAAGAGTCTAACTGTCCACTGCTTGCAGGTCTGCCCTGAAACCAGAGCCTCAGGTTGCAGCCCAGCCCAGTTGCCTCCCTGGATAACTGTTGTGAGCCTCAGGAATTGGAAATCTGTGAAATGCAGCTCTTCATTGGCACAATAATTCTTACCCATCTGCAAAGTAGCTGATAACTGGCGTGTTTCAGTGAGTCCTGAAGCCTCTGAGTTTCCTAGTAGTAATCAGCATCGTGAGCAGGTGCCTGACGGTGCTCCACCTACCTTGCCATGCCCAAGTGCAGCTCTTTAGCCACACCATAAAGCACACTATCATAATGTCATTTAAACCATTCAAACATCTTCACTTTTTTCAAGGCTTTCTGTCTTGCAGATAATGACCCATTCTGTATGCATGCACCATACCCGCTTGTACCTCTAGCTGTGATCAGATCCTGACAACTGCAAGTGTACTGCATTGCTCTGCTCCAGCTGGAGCTAGGTGTTTGGCTGGACATCACAGCTTGCCTATGATTTCTCTGACCCTAGCTGGTGTACTTTGCTTTCTCTGGAGTGTCCTACATCTTTTTCTGATGATAATTCTTGTTTGCAACTTGGTCCTGCTAATTTAGGGCATAGCTGGACATCTGCCTCCCCTGCGTGTAACTGCATTTTCAGCTTTTTTAACCAGTGAAGTCCGTGTGGACCACTTAGCACTGCTGACCTGGATTGCTTGACCTTGGAGTGAGTTTCTGTTAAAGCTCTAATCATTAGGGAAATGGTCATTCTGCACACAGCATTAGCATTCTGCAGTAACAAACTGTACTCAGCCTTTCCTGTTTAAATTCCTGATAGCTCTTTCTCATTTAAAAACATTTCCTGTTTTTGTCCCCTTAGACAGTTTTATCCAATACATAGTTTTCTTAATCTGGGTTCCTCAAATTTTGGCAGCAAAGGCTCACAACTCAGTTTTATAGTTCTGCCACAGTTAGGGAAATGTCTGCATCTTCCAAATGCCTCTCATGAGAGAAGGTGAAAACAGCATCTACTTTCTTGGGAATAAAGCCTAGGTATACTAGCCAAAACTCAACATGACGGAATAAACTGCATAGAATACTTTGCCAGATTATTCAAACAGGTGATCTTGTGACAGCAAGGAAGAATTGTTTCTGCATATTGGAGAGCAGAATAAATTATACTGTTCAGCAAGGCTTTTATTTCTAGATCTTTTACACCTTTCTTCAACACTGTGTAATCCAAAGTTACGACTGAGTGTTGCAGATAGTGATGGCAGCATTCTTCTTTCTTTACAATGGATCTAGGATTTGGTTTTAATAATGTTGACAGTATTTAGCTAATATATATTATTTCTATTGCGAACTATAACATTTTAAAGACAAAATATTACTGAAAATATTTTCTTGTTTTACAAATAGATTTTATGCCTATTTCAACACTGCATTTTTTATTAAAAACATTGATTTTATTCTGTTACACAACTGATTCTACAAACTTTATTCAGAGAAAAAAAATCTGTCAGAATCCTCCTTGGGTACATGTGATTTCTTTTTTTATGTGTGAGACTCAAACAGATCAAGAGAATACTCCAGGGCAAAACTTCTTAGCTTTCAAAGGGAAGATTATATTCAAAGTGTAATTTATAACACCAGGCACCATTAGACATAATGTATTATTCAGCTAAACATCATAATGTTATTCAATTCACAATGAAAACTGTAAATTAATAACTTGCCACCATTGATTTTCTGTAGATATTGAGGAAAGTGAACCAGACTACTTGAAAAAAATTAGGAGCCCATTACTACTATGAGCTTTAAGGACATTGAACATGTAAACAAACAACAGAAGAGTAACACCACCCAAGCAACTTGGACTAATTTATATAAAAGTGAAGCAAATGCCAAGGCAAACAAAGGAGCATTGGAATATAACCAGCTGTGTGCTGGGTTCACTTGTTCCTATTTGGAAGGTGAAGGAAGATGCATTATAAACTGCTGTTTCCTGAAGTAAAACTAGTATCTGTTTTGCTCTGAGTAATTATTCATTTCATATAAACCAACAAATTACAACCCATGTTGCTGCTGCATTCAGAGAATATCCTGCATATATATCCACATCTCTGTGATGCCAGGAAGTGTTCTGCTTTTTCTAGGCAATTTAAGGAGAAAGTAATGAGAAAATTAGTCAGACACACAAAATTTTGAATGGAGATGGAAATTAACTTAGATGTTACTATTCCAAGGCCTAACTATGAATATTTTTACCTTCCTCCGAATAATTTAGTATCAGACTTTAGACAAAAAAGTTATAATGACTTTTCTAACTTACCCAATAAAATGAAAGTTTTTGCACCACATTGTGTCAGCATGACCTGTCTAACTTCATAAGAATTTTGAAAGATGCTGAGCACCCTGGCTGTAGATCAGGAATGCACTTGAACACGTGCATAACTTGAAGCACTTGAGCCGTTCCGAAAGAGAAAGTCACGCTGTACTGAGACACAGTAAAGGCAAAATAATAGTAATTGTAACATTGCCACTGACTTTGGTCTATCCAGAATTTGAACCACGAACTATGTGGCTTCTAATAAGCTGCTTAAATCTAAGGTTTGCTGGTTTACTTAGATCAACTGGTGTAGATAAGAAAAAACCCCACAATCTTCAGGGCACACAAGCCCTTTCTCAGAAGCAGCAAATTTAAAGGTAAGGACAAGCTAACAGTAAAAGCAAGCACAGATATGTAGTGTAACTCTGGACTGAATATGGAACTTGTGTAGCTGAGAATGAATAGGAACACTCTGAAGATTCAGCATACATGTAAAAATAAAACCATGGCAAAGGCCTTCCTTCAAACCTGCTTCATGTTGCTGCTCCATAGCAATCACTGAAATGATTTAGGCAGCTTTACGCAGGCAGCTTTAAGACTTTGTTTCTTCTCTTTTGTAATCAAGAAAGTCCTACAGAATTATAGTAACAGGAGTCCCAAGGTCTGGTATTAGACTTTTTGCCATCATGCCTGAGGAAGAGAAGTAAAAACCCACTTTGATATGTATTTCAAGGTTATTTTACTTGGTATTTATTGAGTACTCACAGATATTTAATATTCCAAAATGGAAAGACTACTGCCATAACCATAAACTGTTTGCAAAAAAAAAAGGACCACATATTAAAAAAATATTTTTCATTTACATGTGAATATCGTACTTTTCACTTGCAAGAAAAAAGAATGTTTATTGGATAACATGGTCATTATCTACTCCACACAATCAATAGACTTTGCCTGCAATTTATTTTAAATTTGCAATTACTGAAAAAATCTCTGACTCTCCATAAGTAATCAGTCCTATTCTTTGTTGATATGCTTTGCCAGCAAAATGGTTACTGGATTCGTAGTATATTTATAACTAGAAATGAAAAACCACTTGCATTAATACATTAGAGAATCTATCACAGTAACTAATGTTCATATGTGATTTTTAAATGCAGTAAAAGAAAATGGACTATTCGAGGTACCTACTTATAAGAGGTGCCTTTCTGAGTACGTGTGCGACATCAGAAAGTTGTAATATTTCATTACAGTTACTTTGTATTCATGTGAGAGGAAATGGTACTTTCCCGCAGTAATTTTCCTGAATGTCTCAATATAACATCTTTGGTAGCTGTTTAAATCACAGTACTTCTATGGACCTTGAATAAAGATGTCTATCTTAAATGCATTTAAAAGACACCAACTTATGATGACCTAGCATCATAAGATTAAACCTTATACTTGTGGGCATTTTTGCATATACACTGATGTTTACTTCCTATAATTTGAAATTGAAACAGTCACTACAAAAAAGATGCACTAAAGATTTACACAAATAGAATGATACCCAATCTATAACTTTGGCTGATGTGACAGCTGCACATGAATATATATATTTATGTATATCTAATTATTACTTATATGCAATAACACCTACAAACACACTTAACAGTTCACAGGGCTGTTTTGTACTTACTGTGAAATAATTTCAACTTCTCCATACCTACAAAGGAACAAAGAACAATATAACTGCACAGACAACATACCAAAGAGGCACGTATTTCATAATATAACATTTGCCTGTTTTTTTGTGGTTTATTTTATGCATAATTCATTTCTGCTATAGGTATTCTACTAATTCATTTGCAGCTCAGGGTTAGAACAGGCAGTAGATGACTTATTTTCTTTTGCTGTAACTATTGAGAATTAAATTTAACAAGATAATCTTTCAAAAACATGCAAGCCTCACATAAAGAAATCTTCCTTGAAGAACATTTGGTCTATCATATTTTAGAAGAGGATGTATCTACAGTGTTTTGAACACTGAAATCATCCATTTACAGACTCGCAAAACTTGTTGGAAACCTCATCTTTTGGAAAGGTTAACACAATATGAATTAAATGTCAAATTCCCTTCTGCCCCCTTGCTGAGTCTTCTAGCAAAATACACACAGTCCACTTTCAAGGACCTCTGGATTACACTGTATGGGTACACAAAGATGATTCTCCTCCCGTATTAGTATAATTAAAACGGACTTTATTAAAATTAACAGAATCCTCGCTGTGTATTTCAGGGCACCACTGGGCACTAGGTCATACATAGCACTCACTGGCTTACACAGCATGCGTCTCCCTCTCAGTAGCACCATCTTCACAGAATATACACCTCAGAATCCCCCAAAGCACTGACAATAATTACTTTAATCCATATTAGCAAGCACTGTAGGTGCTGATGTGGTGAATTTCTACTTGCTTCGATGTCTACTTCCTGTTTTTTCATTTGTTTAAATTTCAGATAGTGTAACAGAGATTCCTGCAGCTGGTAATCATCTACACATGGTGCCCATGGGACTGCAACACACATGAGAAGCCCCTAGTTTATCTGGAAAAGAACTGGGGGTTACTAGAACTGTAAAAAAGTCAAGACGCGTGCTAAAGGCAGAATGACAATATATAAATAATGTAAAAAGTGAAGCAGTGGTATGGAAGAAGACACCTTGCATTCAATCCTGGAAGCATTTTGTTTTCTTAACACAAGAAATTAATTAGATAAAATTTTATCTTAGTTTAGGCATTGAGCTACAATTATGCATATAGTTACATGTTTTATTCAGAAAGTACTTGTCCTGGGTTCAGCAGCAGCAGTCATTTTTCTCCTTCTTGGTAGCTGGTGCAGTGCTGTGTTTTTTGATTTTGGGCCTGGGAACAGCGCTGATAACACCAGTGTTTTCAGCTACTGCTGGGTAATGTTTTGGTCTGACCAAGGACTTTCTGAGCCTCATGCTCTGCCAGGGAGGAGGGGGAGCCGGGAGGAAGCAGGGACAGGACACCTGACCCAAACTGACCAAAGAGGTTATTCCATACCACAGCACGTCATGCCCAGGATGGAAAGCAGAGAGCAGAGACCCGGAAGGGTGGGGGGTGCACTGCGTGGTCAGGCTTTGTATCGGGTTGTGAGCGATTATATTCTTTAATTGTATTTGCCTTGTCATTATTATTATTGGTGGTAGCAGTAGTGATTTGTGTTATACTTTAGTTACTGAACTGTTCTTATCTCAACCTGTGGGAGTTGCATTCTTTTAGATTCTCCTTCCCATCCCTCTGGGAGTGGGGGGAAGAAAGAGGGGGAAGTGAGTGAGAGAACGGGCTGCGTGGCTGAGAGGCTTAAACCACGACAGTACTTTACCTTGGTCTATTCACTTTTCCAAAGATAGACAGAAATTAAAATTCTTGCCCACTTTCCTCTATTTCTTTCATAACAATAACATTCAACTTCTCATACACGATTTTGCATACTGTGTCTGGTTAAAGATGAGAGCAAATAAGTGGCTGAATCAGATAATTTAAATTAATATCTGAAAACCAGCAAAATAGAAGGCTGGAGGCTGATTATTACCCCCACAAACCACTATATATTCCACACCAAACATGAGAAATTCTACCTATTAAGCACATGCAGTAACAACTAAAGATAACCTAAGAGAAAATAAAGCCCAAGAGCAGCTGATGGGGAGCCAAAAGGAGGTCATACAAAACAACAGCTATTTGTTGTTAAAGCAAGCAAACAAAATCTCTTAAAGCAATCCTCTCTCAGGACTGAAGACGCAAAACACTCGCACAGCTTCTGAGCAATCTCCCAACTTGTTGGATAAGGGAAAATCTGTACAGTTCTAACTACAGGATGAAATACACTATTTCATATAACCACACTGCTGTGAAACAAATCTAATCAATGTGTTAAAGCAAACACATTTCTGACATTTTGGAATAAAACTAATAGACGGTGTACTGCCCAAATACAGACTATATTTAACTACAGCTTCTTTTACTATGCAGTAGAATATTTTAATTCAGAAAATACATTACGGCATTATGTACAGATCTTCACTAGCTCCAGAGAGAGATTCAGGTCTCCACTGCTCTCCAACTAAACATCATATAAGACAGTACCTGTAAAGTACTGCACAGACAATGTTTGTTCTGAGTATTAGAAGTTTCCTGGCCACAGTAGTTAGTACAATCATTCTTTAGCCATCTTGGGCACTGTAAAAAAAGTATGGGTTATTCCATGCTCCTGAGAGCTTCTATTGTTGTGAAGTGACTCTAGAATATAATAATTTATCACCTGGGACGTTACTCCAGAAGTAGAACTAAACAACTGACATTGCGGAACGTGGTTGAAAATTATATTTATTATTTCAAAGGAGACAGAATAAGGAAATAATATTGGAAAAGCCCATGCAACCTGTAATGACCATTTTTTCTACTTCTGTAAAATTAAATAACAGAAATTGGCTGCAAATTTCAACACAAGGAACGTGCATGTCAGAGAAAATATATGCAAGCAGATCTTCAGGAGTAGCCCTGGTTTTGGTAATGTCATCCATGTACAAACAGGTACTCCTTATCCATGTGATTGCAACAGCAAAAAGGTAGCAGAAAAGTCTCTAATTATGAAAAAAAAGGACTAAAACCAGAATGAAATCTATTTATATTTCAGACTAGCTAAATGTGTCAAAAAGCAGACAGTAGGCAGTTCTGTTTCCCTACAACAGGGAGATAAAAGGAACTCCAGCCTACTTCACTCTTTACACTTCAGGCATAGTGACAGTGCTAAAAGGGTAAGAAGGTAGAGATAGAACCATAGCAGACACTCCTAGTCAGAAGTATAAAAATGTGTGTGCCAGGCATGTGATTAAGTGAAACAAAATCCATGCAAGGTTGGGGTGTCCTACTTCTAGTGTCTTCATCCTCATAACATCTACCTCTCTCATTATCACATTTCTGCCTACTATAATCTCTGCTTACTACTTTCTTATCCCTTAATCTGCACCCTTTCACTTGCCAATATCCACACAATGTTATTTTTATCCGTTATTGCCAAACCAGAAAACTATCCCTAAGCTTATTCATTTTCCTCTCCCCTAACTCCATTCTTTCCTGAGCAGCAGTCAACATCAGTACCTCTCACTTTGTCACAGAAGATGTCAGGAGCCCTAAACTAAGACTAAGTTCCCATATGTGAGCTGAACTGTTTTGTAAAAACTCTTATCCTACCGTACCAGTCTGCACAAGAGAACAGGAAGTGGAGCGTGTACATGAACCACCCAGGGGGGCAAATGGCTGGTGGCAGAGAAGTAAGTCTCAGATGTCCAGCCATACTCCAGAGCAGCAGTACAATGAAGATGGCCAAATAAAATCACAGAATCACAGAATTGTTTGGATTGGAAGGAACCTTAAAGCTAATCCAGTTCCAACCCCTGCCATGGGCAGGGACACCTTCCACTACACCACATTACTGCAAGCCCTGTCCAACCTGTCCTTGAACACTGTCAGGGATGGCACAGCCACAGCTTCTCTGTACCAGTGCCTCACCACCCTCAGACCAAATATGTCTCAGAGGTCTGATGAAGTCCTAAAAGTTAATGCTGTTCACTGTTTCTTTAAGAAAAAAATTTATCCCATACTTTACTAGGATTGAGTGCAAGCTTACCAACCAGAAAATGTTAAAAACTGTTTAAGTCAGTTTAATCGAGCGTTATCTGCTTCATTTTACATTATTACTTATGGTTTATCCAGCATCAGCAAAGATCCCTGTGAAGAAGAAAATCCAACACATCCAATAAAAAAATGAACATTTGATACACCTTTCCATGAAGTATTATATGAAAAAGCTTTCAATTTACCAAGTGCAGCAATATCCGAGTCTGACCTAAAGCCTTTGTACTCTAATGATGAAACACCTCCTGCACTGTATAATTCTGCTTTTTTTGAGCACATTCTGGGGGCAGAAAACCTTGATACTCTACAGAATCAAAACATCCAAAGGACTCACCAGGGAAGATTAACTTCAATTTAACAGATTTGCCTTGTGTAGACTGTTGTGTCTTATGAGATGTTTTGACTGAGACTTTGCTAAGATTCATGGCATTTTATCTCATTTTATCTCATGTACAGGCTGTTTTATCTATGATATTCTGTGAAATGTACTTTGTTTCAAGCTGGTTGCGCTCACAAGTCCAGCCGGCGGTCATGCAGTAGCTCAGCTGACCTGGCCTTGAGCAGGAGGTTGGAGCAGATGATCTCAGGTACAAGGCAACAAGATCTTTCTTTTCTTCTTCAAACTCCTCAGTATGTGCACCCTGGGGAAAGAGCTGCGAGCACTGCATGTTCTTAGGAGTTTGATATTAAAGAACACAACAGTCAAGCAACAGAACAACTCCTGGATCTGATGTGGATGTGCAGTAGTACACTCGACCTCTCTGCAAGTAAGCATCGTTCTGGGCCGTGGGGTGGGATCGTTTCCCTTGGCTCTCTTTCCATGGAGGAACACGCAGTTGACCTGCAAGCATCAACAGCAGCAAGCCCTGCGCTGCCCTAGCCCCGTCCCGCTCCTGAGGGGATGATCCCCTCACAGGCACCCAACGACGATGAGGGCCGGACCCGGAACCCCTCCAGCAGGAAGAAGGGCCCCACGGAGGGACCACACAGCAGCGACGACGCCCCAGCAGAACGCTCTCCCCGACACGGGCAGCTCGCGCCACGCCTCAGGCGGCCTCAGCCCCTGGAACCACCCCTGCGGGCGCTGGTACAGCCCTGCCCTGCGCTCCCCCACCCCACCAGCCAGTGGAACCGCCCACCCAGAAAAGTTTAAATTCGAGCCCTCAACGGCTTCCCCCCGCTGCCGGCAGATGACCGGGGCTCTCGCAGACACCGCCTGGTGGGAGGGAAGCCACCTTCCCCACCCCGCGCCAGTTTTTAACACCATTCCCGTTTCCTTCCCGTTGTCATCGCCCAGTCCCATTCCCCCCCCCCCCCCCCCCCAATTTTTTTTCCTCTACAACGGCCCGCCGATGCCGTGCGCACGCGCGGCTCGCGCCGCCCCGCCCTTCCCGCCGTGCGCGCTCTCGCCCCCGCCCGCCCCGCCTCAGCCCCGCCGTGTGGGCGGTGCGCGCGGCCGATCGCCTCCGTCGGGCGGGGGCGGTGCCGCGGGAGCTGCAGCCTGCTCTCGGCCCGCGGCGGCCCCGGTGCGTGCGTGGGTTCCGCTGCTGCTCCCGCTCCGCTTATCCCGGGGCGGGTTTCAGGCTAAGCCTCCCGCTCCCTCTGCTCGCTTGTGAGTGAGGTAGACTCGGTGTCCGGTGCCTGCGCCTCCTTTGCGTTTCAGGTGAGGGAGGGAAGCAGAAAGAGCTCGGAGACACTCGCTCTCCTCCTCTCTTCAGCGGCTCTCCGGAGGCCCCGCGCGCGAAGCCCCTGCGCTCCCTCGCTTTTCTTCTCCCGGCGAAGTAAAACCAGCCCCCTCCCCAACATGGGCTGCACGTTGAGCGCCGAGGACAAGGCGGCGGTGGAGAGGAGCAAAATGATCGACAGGAACCTGCGGGAGGATGGCGAGAAGGCGGCCAGGGAAGTCAAGCTGCTTCTCTTAGGTAAGGGCTGCCGGGAGGTGGTGGTCCCCTGAAGTTACCCCATAGCCCTGAGGTGAGGTGTTTAGTCCCTCCCGCTCCGCCCTGCCTGAGGTGACGCCGGGGCAGGTGCCAGCCGAGCTGGTGCGCCGTTGAGACGGCACCGCGGGTGGCTGTAGGGCGGCTGGACTGGCGATGGGATGCTCGCATCTGGTAGCCCCTGAGGGTGCTTTGTGCTCATGGCCGCTCATAAATTCCCGGGGTTAGGAGGGGGACACAGCGGCCGTAGACGAAGATGAGCTCCTCGGCTTCGGCCCGAGTTAGAGACAGGGCCCGCTGGGGGAACGGGGCGGTGTCATTTGCCCCAGGGCCGTTGTTGAAAGCGGGCCCTGGCTTCCATCTGAAGGGGATAATAACATCTGAAACTTGTGACGTGGGTTCTGCGTGCCTCGGCTCAGAGGAAGGAGATATTAGGATGGAGGATGTTCGCTGTTAATGTTTCTTGTAGACCTGAACGTCTAAACTGTTGCTGCAAGAAAACAAGTGCCGAAAGCATCAAAGGAACACACGGCAAAGCACCTTTTAGCTTCTGGTGGTGTGTTATTTTTGTGGAAGTTGCTTGGGGAGTATAACCTAGATGGGGTTCTAAATCTGTGACCCACAAATTACATGACCTACATAATATGCTGTCATGTATTGCTGAGTTTTGCTCACAAGTACTTGTAGCTGACTCTTGTGTATTTTAAGGGATATGCTTGGTTGTAAAGTAAAATAAGATGATTGTAAAAATGGCTGTACAAGAGAAAGTGAGAGGTTTAATTATAAATACCTTTGTGCAGAACTAAAAGTACTGTACAACTTGCAGACAGCTGAATGCTGAGAGATTTGTATTGTGTTGATGATGTAGGGAGTTTTGCAGCATATCCCATATAGCTAAACCAGACTGGATCGTCCTAATCCTGAGTTAAGGAGCTTTTGAATTGCAGCTTTCCTCGTGCAGCCCTTCCTCTCCCAGAGCTACAGTTTCACGCAAACCTCGACGTTAATTATGCTAGCTTACTCATCTGGTGTGCTTTGTTCACTGCAGACATTGTAATAGACCTCTTAAATAACTTCTTTCTGTTGTGAAATTCTAAAATAGCTCCAGAAGGGAACAGGAAAGTGAGGCTCTTTCACGTGTAGACAAAGAGATGAAACAAACTAGTATGGGAAAAAGGGATGTCTTAAAATGTGTTAATGGATTGTAAAATTTGCTTGTGAGGGAAACGATTAGAGCTTTTTTAAATCGGTTTGTTTTCCAGAAAGTGATAGGCTTTTGGTTGGTGCTGTGCCTATTCCTGTATGCCTCTGGAATCCTCAGATTGCTGCATGGAAAGGTTATCCTATGTGGGTTCAATAACAGTACTGCAGAAGATGTTACTGACTTTTTCAAAGGTGTCGGAGTAATGCTTTATATGTCTTCTGGCAAGGCATTTAAAATGATTTTTCAGTCTTCTGTTTTTCTGTGTGGAAGTTCTAGTACACGTAGCTTGGTAGTCATCTTCGTATCTCTTATCATATTCTGGGGATATGGATAAAGTCACCATCTACAGAAAGATGCTTTAAATTTTCGAATTAATTCTGTCACCATTTTCAGTTGTTTAATGCTGTTACGTCTAAAGCCTTATGTTATGAGCTTACATTTTTAAGTTTTATAAATTGTTTATAATGCAGAACAGCTTTTGAGGAAAGTATGTTTTTCTGCTGGAATCTCATGAAATCTTAGCATATGGAACAAATGCTCAAATATATGTGTTTTCTCATAGTGTTCTAAGCAGTAGTTCAGTTGGTTTAGTATTTCCCCTTCTCCTAGTAAAAGGAGGTTTGAAAACTAGCAGGCTGACTTCTTTTAGGAACAGTGTTTGAATCATCATTTAAACGAAAATTACCTACAAGTTTATTGATTTTCGAGGTTTTGTATATACACCTATGGATGTATTTGTGTATTTCACATGTCTTGGAGTAAAAGTTTTTCTGTTACTTTTCCTTGTAACTGTGTTAGATGTCTTAAATGTTATGTGAATGCCTTATCTGATGGCAAAACTATTTAAAGTTACTTCCACTAGAGTCACTGTCTTCTCACTGTTCACTTTCCCAATTGCTTGTTCAGCCCATATGTCATAGTTTATCATTTACTTGGTTGTACTCCTACATCTATGTATGGGCTTGTTCTGTCAAAAAGATACTGAAATGAAAGGAAAAGTGCAAACTGTGGGCTGCTGCCAGGAAAATAGTGTGTGAGAGACATCTAAAATACCTTACTATGTAGATAAAAGAGCATGTTGCTGTATATCTATTAACCCAACAGGATGGATTTATTCCAGCATCTATAAAAGTTTTATCTTTGTGTACTGATTAGAGAATCCTACTGAAGCTTGAGCTAGAATGTTTAATTAAGGGAATATGTTTTTATAAAATCAGTCTATTTCTTGCATTATATGCTTTCCTGAAGTTTTTTCTAAAACAGGAAATTGCATTGATTTAATTAAGAGATAGATGTGACATTGCTGTACCTACACTATGACTTTGTGAGCAATATCACTGATCCATGTTAGATATATATTTTGTTGTCCTCTTCCTAGAAAGAAGCAGACATAATTAAGCTGAGCAAAGTAGTATTGGCCTGGAATATCTAACTTTCGCCATATTTGTGAATTGGTGTATCATTTTGTACAAATTTTCAGGCCATGGAATAAAAATACTGGATTCTGAACAAGATCCATGTATAACAGTTTTTTAACCTTGTAATCCTACACACTTCAGTGTGCTGTCCCAGCAGCAGGAGAACCTTTACTGGAAAATTTCTGAGCACTGTCCTCATTATTAGTTTGTAAGGCAAATTCAAAATGCTTGTTTATACACAGAAATTGTTTTTTAAAATTATTAAATAAATAGGTTTCTGTCATTCAAAATTATATCAGTGTGTGACAAAGAAATATTTAAATGTCATGGGAACTCAAAAAACATATGCAGCATTAAAAATGTAACATACGAAAGTACTTTTCCTTAAGCACTTTAATATTTTTGTCAAGTTGACAGTTCTTAAACTTCTGTTTCCTGGTTGAAGTAATATTTTGTTTTATAGTATTTTTGCCCTTGTTGTTTCTTATAGGTAAACGCGGATACTTTGTGTGATTTTCAGAAAGGCAGTGTATATTTTGGCAGGCTTCCAAGTAGAGAAAGCAGTAGACCAAAGTTGTTTTGCTCTTCTGTGGTTCCTCATCTTAATTTTAGTGTTGAACAAATAAGAATTCCAGTGATGCTTGCAGAAGGAATGTAATTCTAGTCATGTTGGGAGATGGTGGTTCTCTGTGACTGATCTGTGTGCTGCATTAATATACATGTGACCCAGATCAGGTGTGGATTTACAAGTACATTTCTATTAAATTAGCTAAAGCACATAAGATGGAATTTATGCCAACTGCAGGAAAACAGGCAGTACCTCATTTAGTAGAAAGCCTTCTGGTATGAGGTTAGCTCATCAGGCTCTGAATACATTCAAACTGGCAGCATGAGTTTATAGGATTAGCGCTTTGTCTTGTGGATTATCGCATTCTTCACCTAATATAGCAAATTCAGTGTTCAGGTTCTGGATATCTTGAATCAAAAAGGTGATAGATGTGTCTTAAATGTTCTTTAGAATTGGATCCTGGCATCCAGCAGGTTACAGACTGTATATTTGTCAGCTGTTAATTATCTGTCTTCTTTCTGAATAATCATGTTTGTAGATTGAAGTTCAATGGATACCTTTGTACTTATGAGCAGCAGAGCCATTTTTCACTTCCTGAATAGATCCTTGTGATTCATACTGAAACATCATGTTGATATGTTCTTAAAGATACCTGTTTTCTAACTTAAGACATAGTACTGCTCTTGGTCGTTTTCATTGCAGTTCTGTCTGTTCCTTAAGTCTGTAACTAAAACAGTTCTATTCTGTTGTTCCTCTAAATCTTCACATTGCAGGCATCTTTTTCTGGCTGCTTTTCTTTTGTTACAGGCCTGCATCTTTGTCTGCTCAGTCAGCTGACTCCCACTGGATGTTCATCTTTTCAACAACGTGATCCTTGCAGTCCTTGGCAAATACCTGCCTTGCTTCAGACCTGACCACACATCAGATATACTGTTTGTACCATTACTCCTCTTGCTTTTCCTCCAGAGTATTCTCTTCATACTTGCAGACAAAAAATGACTTTCGAAGTCTGAACTTATCAAAGCTCTCAAAAGAGCCTTATTCTCACAAACAAGCATTGCTGGTTTTCAGAGCTGTTGACCTCATCTTTATACCTGCCTAGTCTAAAACATTTCTGGCAGAATTTCCTGTCTCACCTTCACAGACAACTTTCTGTACATGTTTACCAATTTCACCTCTTATTTAAAAGCTGTTTTGTGGTACCTGAAAGAAGTGTCTTATGGTTTTGGGTGTTGGTTTTGTTTTGTTTCAGGTTTGGGTTTTTTTTTGTTGTTGTTGTTGTCTGCTTCCCCCCAACTTTCTGCCTGTTGCTTAGATTTAGCAGGAGCTCTGCACTAGGAGCTCTCTTGCATTTTAATGTGGTACAGTTGGTCTCTGACAATCAGGACGTTATTTATGTGGGCTTATATGTCTGACTTTGTAGTTAAGGCAGTGAAATCCTCAAGCCTTTGTACTAAATATAACAATAATTTCAAGGAACAAAGTAAAAATTGCTAGATTCCCATAGTGTAATAATCCCTCTTGCTTTTGTGAAAGGAAAACTTATGGATGTACAGAAAACGCAGCCATTCAGCTATGGCTGTTTGTGTAATTGCAGTTTAGGTTCTTTTGTGCTTGTCTTTTTCCATTTGAATGTTGGCATAATTTACAACATCCTAATAGTGGTTTGTAATGTGTGTATAGATTTTTTTTGCCACAATATTAATTATCTTTAGTGATTTCAGGTCATCTGTTGCATTATTTTAAATCTTAATTTTGGAAGAATTTTTCATAAAAACATAATTTCTGTTTGTGTGATATTTTTAATTCTTTAACATCCTTAGGGAAAAATTTACTTCAGTGATTGTTGTTTTAGAAAGGGTTAAGGAGAAACCGTATGCTTTGTACTGCGTTGTGATACCAGTAGTGATGACTGCTTTTTTTATCTCTTGATTAAAAAGTGTAGTTACAGATATATAAAAATTACTTATCTTTTGCATCAGGCATTAAGGCTTTTTAAAATACATTTTAAGAGTTAGAAAACATTTTAAGTTAAAGAAATATTTTCCTTCAAGTTGTCTTTTAAAAACCATGTAATATTTCCATCCGCCCCCAAATAGGAGACCAAAAATGTTCTGGTAAGGTACTTTTTGGTAAGCCAGTATCACTCCCAGTATCAGTGGTGCCTCAAGACTACATGTAAGTTCTATAATATGCTGACTCAATTACTTTCTTCCTACTTTTTCTGGTGGTACAGTTTGTTATAGTCATTATTCTGATATGACAGGTTACTTCAGTCCTATAGATTCTGAAATGATTGCATATTTAAGCTAACCTACTTTTGAGAAGTTACTTTTAGCTCGTATTGGAAGCAGCTCCTTGCATAGCTGTTTTGGCCCAACTTGAACTCGGACTTTGTGCTAGAAAGAGTTAAGACTGCTGGTATCATACCACATCACCAAAGTGAATTGTTCTTTTGCTGCCATGTTTTACGTTTTGTTCTGATCCTCTGGGAATAGTCACCGCATCCTAAAGCCTTGCTAAATATTTTGAAACCAAGCCATGAGTCCAGCTTCAGAGGGCATGAAATTCTGAAGTCAGTTCTGCTACTGAGCTTGGTGTGCATCTGCAGTGTTTCCTGTAATATGCTGTCCTGGCAAATGTCAAGATAGAAAACTGGAAGTAGAAAAGAGGTATTTAAGATGTTCTGTATGAAGTTTTTCTGCCATGGAAATGCTGGAATAAAGATCTGAAATGATTTTATAATTAGCTGGTAAAAGATTTTTTTTTCCCCTCCAGATGTGTATATATAGGACAGCTTGTATTCATGAAAAACTTGCTATTTTGACGTTGAATCTTAGTCATTGTCCAGCTTTACTTGAGGTCAGCTGTTCTGTTTATTGCCTTTGTTAGCTCAGTGTCCTGCTGTTACCTCAGGCTTTGTGTAAATTACTGTTTTGTTGTTCTGCAAGTGGAAAAGTTAGTTAGCTTCACGTGAGATATCCTGTATCCAAAAAGTATTTAAGTTGGTAATATACAGAGCAGTTGAAAGAATCAGGACTTTGAACTTGTCAGAGCCAGAAGTTTTGAGTGTACTATTCAGGAAAATGCGGGTTTTGAAATGGCTCAACTTAGAGATGTTTCTAAGTGGGAGAATAATTAAGATATTGAAGTGTTAGATGATTAAGACAAAAATAATCTCTTGTTGCTGAGACAATTTAGAATGTGAGAAAAGATTTGAACTCATCTCTTCTTGCACTAAAATTTTGTTCTCCTTGCCCATTAAGTAGGAACAGACAGTGCAAAATAAGTTTTTAAATTAAATTCAGGGTGGAAAATGAAAGAATGATTATGATGTTATAGGCTAATTATCCATGATTGTGACTGCTCATAACGCTTTCATATTATAGCTGTAAGAAGTGTTAGAGTTGGGGATTTGGAAGGTGCTTCCCATCATCATGACTTTGCCGTTGGAATTGTAAAGCTGTGGAGCCAGCTTCAAAATCTCTGGAATTGTCTGTAGATTGTGTATGTAACAGGAGGTAAAATATCATTTATCTCTTTATGTTGTCCCAGCAAAATGGCCTAAAAATCACCTAGTTTCACAGATACCCATATGCATTATTCTTTGATTTGGGAGTGTGTTATCTGTTCAGGTCAGCTTTTGACTTTCTGTTTCGCTTTGGTTTAATTGATTGCTGGCCCCTTTCTTGAAAAACCATAGTTTTGTGTAACTGTTAAAATTTTCTTTTGATATCATTGTTTCAGGATCTCAACTGAGGGGGTAGCTGGCATAGAGCATTTAAGAATCAATTGGCTAAATAAGAGATGGGTTGTTAAACATATGATAGGCAAATAAATTGCTTTCCTTCTCTGGCTTTGGTAACTGAGGAGTCATTGAAGCTCTGAATAAGACTATTTCCTGTATGTTTCAGTATGAACTTAATCAAGTAGCAATGCTGACATAGATCTATATATGGGAGCTATGTATTTGTATTTAGAGATGCACGTAAACTGTAGTATTACATGTAACTATATGAATTAATACTGAAATTAAAAATGCTTTTCATAAAGCTACTTATTTAAAGGAATCAACACCATATATATCTTGTGCTTCAGTATATGAAATAAATTCTTACCTCATTACTTTTTCATACATGCTTTTTAGAAATATAGTACTGCATTTGAATTGCATAATATACTTAGTAAAGGTACCTGATTAAATCTTTAGTGAAGTATAACAGTATCTAGGCAACCAGAGTGGACAGGAAGTCTTTTACAGTTATTGCTCTAAGCAGATTGCTTTTAAAGAAGAAATCAGCGTACTGTAATGGAAATTTCTTTTGAAGCTGTGAAGCATGTTTGTAATTCCTAAGATCATCTAGAATGTAATATGTTCTATTTCTTGGAATTAAAGTACTGTGGGAATCATATGGCTACCTGTATCCCATCTTTTCTTTGCAAAGTTGAGAAAATAATTTCCTGCATACAATATGTGTTGGGGTTTTTTGCATGGATGAAGCTGTTGTAGTTGTTTGGCTTATAATACAAGTTGTTACCCATCACAGTCATAGGTGTTCTGAATCTCTGGGCTTTTTTTAGTAGTTCCCAGTAAAATTCAAGAGGCTCTTGCCTGCTTTCTAAATCCTCATTGGAATGCTGGAAATAAGCAGTATATGTTGTCTAATAAGCAGCTAAGCTATTCTAGAAGCCCTGTGTTGTTGGCTGAATGGTTTTGCCCTCTCTCTAGCACTTCTAAATGCCTAATTCAGTTTTCTGCTCGCTGAATAGTCAAATTGGCTGTCCTGTTTGGAGTCAGTTTGCTGCTAGAGTAGTCATTTTAACTGGTATGTCATAATGGTTTGTTGAGGACCTGAATGAAAGCATGAGGAGGAGCAGAAATACATTTACCTTATGCAAATGGAGTACTGGAAATGAATAGCAGCAGCTGCAGAGGAAAATGGCTGCAGATTATGATTCTTTGTTTCTGCATTTCAGTGTTACAGTTTACTGCTGAATTAGATTAAGAGTAATGTGAAATTGTGTTCACCTGCGAGGTCCAGTTGGCAGACATGTCAAACTATTCAAACACCATTTATTTAAAAACCTGATTGCTTGAATAGGTGATAGTGCCAGTCTTTCTCAAGGAGTGCATTGATTAGGGCATATGATCAGCAAATGGAGGTAGGAATTCTGTTTTGTTCCAAGTCCAAGGAGTCTCAGACCTGTGTTTCCTTATGCTAATGTAATTTACAGGTTGTAGGCTAGACTAGGAAGAATCCTTTTTTTACCTGTCCCCTTCATGAATGAGAGGTGGTAGTGGACAAGAAGCGTAACTGCCAGCCCAGTGTCCAAACAGAGGAGAATGGAGGTATTAGTCTCCAGTTGAAACAGTAAAGTTGTACTAATACTGCAAACAGAACGCAGTGTGAATGTAGTATTGGAATGCAGTTTTTAGAATTTGCTATGACTGGAGAGAAATGTCTTGCAATAACAAAACTGGGAGTAGACAAGAGTATTTATAGATTTTATTTAATGAAGTGCTATTTTTAATGCCTGTTGATTTCTGAATCTATCAGTGATGTACTGTAGAAAGGTGGACTGAAAATAAGCTGCTAAGTCTCATTAGTGTTGCTTGTATTCTTGGTGGATTAAATATTTCTTGAAATGCTTTGAAAGTGGATTTCAGCTGTGTGCAGATTCAGTTACTGATCCTTAATAAATCTGGTAAACTCTGTGCAAAACCATTATGTGCTTTCTAAGGCTCTTATAGACATTGACAGGGATTCCTTCTAATAGGCTTTACTGCCTCAGTGTTTGCTAGCAAAAGCTGTCATTTAATTCCTAGATGAGAGACTACTTAGGTTATTTTCTCTTCCTGACGTCTTGGAACATAGGACCTTTTAGGGTTAGATTAAATCGGGGTTTGACAACATACTTGTCTGAGGCCTCACACACAGCTGTTTATGTAGGTGTCTCTCTTATTACTTGCTTTTGGGCTTTTTGGGTGAAACTGCCTGGTTGAATGGGTTGAAGTTTTTATATATGTCAAAGCTTTCTCAGTTTAATTTGAGAACAGTTGAATACAAAGTCTGTTTATAAACAACAGCAACCAAGAAAAGGCAGATTTTTCTTTTAGTGCTGTTAACTATAAAACTCTACTTGTGGGTAGCCTTGTGTGGAAAATGCATGTAACAAAATAATATGATTGAGTATGCATGTATCTGAACCAGGAAAGCAAATTCACAAGTAAGAGTTCTGAATATGTTTGCTTTTGAAAGGATCAGTTTTGTTAGCTAGGTTTTAATTTCAAGTTTCAGTCTGTGTCACTTTGTAAGTCCTTAGAATTTTTTGGTGGAGACTTCTGTTGTGAACTTAAGTCAAAACCAGTATGCTTATTCTCCTTATTTTTGTGGATTCTAGTCCTCAAGCTACGAGATGAAACGCACTAAGTTAGGTGTGGATGAAGGCTGAGAATTTGTGAACTGAAGTTTATTGCCTTACTTTTGCAGCGATGGGCTCACCTTTAGTATAACTGCATTTGCCTTTATTTAAACGTTGATAGTACCCATTCGTCTTATTTGTGAATAATGCCTTGGTGTTACAGGACAAGTAGAGCTTTGAATAAAATTATTTGGGATCTACACGAGATCTTTTTCCTGTTTTGACAGGATGTGTGCACTTTGCTGTCTGATTTTACCAACTTTTTGTACAGTTACATAGTAATATGAGGTAGCAGGGACAGTCAGGTCTGTCATAGTTGTAGATGATACAACAGTACTGTTCTGAATTGCAAGGGGAGCCTGAGATGAAAATATGCTGTGAATTCCGCATTGTGTTGTATCTCTCCACCTGCATGAAGTATGCCTCTTGCAGTGTTGTTTGATTTTTTTTTTTATATATTTTTTTTTTTTTTTTTTTAGTGAAGTATCTTTGTGATTGAGATAGTCTACTTAGTAATAGAAGTTCTGTCTGGCTTCTCAGTCACTGAACCTGCCATCTTTGCATGTCATATTTATAGCTCAGTGAACAGTAAAACCTCATGAAGGCTAACTACACTGTCAAGAAAAATGTCAGGGCACTCTAGATTTCTTGAGGTTTACTGGATGTGTATTTAGAGATCTGGATGAGGCATGCTGTACCCTGTTGGCAGAAATTGACAGTAACTTGTCTTGGTAAACTTTGCAAGAGCAAAGGAGGTGGTTTTTACTGTTCGAGCGCTTGGCATTTATGTTGTGTAGTGTGGTCACATAAAATATCCACTCAAACTCATGTATGAAAGAAGATAACCACTCTATTTTTTTAATTAGCAAATTTAAATCTTATTTTAATTTTGAAGCAAAAGATCAGTTAGTTGCTATTAATGACACTGACAAGTTTCTGGACTTGGAATTTTGAGGAGATTCACATATCTTTTAGAGTATAGTAGTGTGGAGGCTGGTCTTTGAGACATTTAAGTAATCAAGTGATACTCTTCCAAGCTGCTGTCAGCATTGACATGTTAGGTAAACCTGGAGCCACAAATATTTTAGCTACTGATGGTATAGCATATAGTTACCAGGCAGTCAACATGATTACTATGTGGTTTTAATTTCTAAATACACATCCATTCCCTTACTTAACTTATGGCATAAGAAAGAAATTTATATCCAAAGTTTCCAGTCTCAGCTTGTCATGGTCTTGCTAGGTTTGGCACTTTGCATAAAGGAAATAATGTCTGCATCTTAATTTAAGGAAATGTGTCAGGTTTTAAAGTACAATGGCACTGTCCTATTGTAAGGCAATGATGCTGTTTTTTGAGAGGTCGTCTTTTTCAACAGATAAGTGTTTTTAAAGTAGATTGAATTCCAAGGTACCAAATTTCCTTTTGAATGTTTCAGTTTATGGGGGATTGTACTGGTGCTCTTCAAAGTGAGATACTGAGTCCACAGCATGGTTATGGTGTAAGTGATGCACGTAATGCTAAAAGGGTCCTACTACATAGCAGTAGTTGTACAACCAGTAATTTGAAACAATTGAGGAGTACAGGTAGAAGAACAGTTTTGATGAGATATAATTTGTATTCAAAAGCTGCAGGCAGTGAAGTGTTTTGTACATAAAGTTACACATGGCAAAACTAGGTGTCTGCTTATCCCATGCATCAAATTCTAAGCAAAAAGATTATTTCAAAGAAAGATTATAACCTTTGTCATAAAAAGATACTAGGCACTAATAAGATATTTGAAATAGCTGGAAACATAATTCATACTTAAAAAGAAGTGAATAAAAGTTACCATAAGCTTAAGTTACCTTAAGGTTTGCAAAGTGGAGCATATGGTCTGCTTGTTTCACCACAAACTGTTTTTAGGATTCATTGAGTTCAGAGCTTGTACTGAATATAAACCCATACTTTGTTTCAGTACTAAACTAATTAACAGTTGTTATCACTTGCTTATGCGTTTAATATAGTAATGACTTGGATATCTAAAAAACTCAAAGGAGTTTATTGGATGTGTAAACCTGAACAAATACACAGGACACTAACATTAGTTAATAAGCAATTGCTCCTGTGAGGGTAATGTTTTATATTAACAATTTTATTTAATGATTTATATATAATATATTTTGCTGTGTGCTATTGATTTCAGACATCTACTAAGAGCAATACGGAAGACCTAGGAAATAAATAATTATTTGTAATTAATTCTTGATTTGATAGGAAACTTTCAAAAATGACAGCAGCTTACAGGTTTAAACAGTGCTGCTTCTGGAGAACTAAGTCAGTGTGCAGCAACTGAAATCTTGAGAATTAGCCCAGATCTTTTATCTGTGTCAGTGTTGTAATTTTAGAATCTGTCACTCCTGTGGTTTCAGCCAGTGATGTAATCTGGGATTCACACTTTGTTACTGCATGGCTAAGTTGCTGAGATATTTTCTTCCAGATATTGTTCAGACAGCTTTCTTTTTAACTCATTCAAAGTTTCCTGGTCTATTCAAATTCCAGTAGCTATGAACTAGTGTCCAAGACTAATGCCACCTTCTGAGAATTGAGTACTGTCAACATTTGGTTGACTGTATGAGAACAGTTAGGAAGGGGAAAAGGAACATGAACCTTGTCAGTGGCAACAGCTGCCCCAGAATTAGAAGAATACAAGATGGTGGTAGACAAGAACTGTAACTTCTGGGTGGCTTCAAAAAGGGAGAGTGGGGGCACAAGACAAAAACTAATTTGCAGGGAGGTAGAGCAGTGTAGGTGCTGGTGTCACAGACTGTTTCATTTAGTGGCCAGCCTGTCTAGTGGATGCATAGCAATAAGTTTTCACTTTGAGTTTCTTGTACTAGTATTGATGTATTTTAAGTATAGTAACAATTAGCAGCTTGAATTCCAATTTGTGTCCCATGTCTGCTAATGTGTTGTGAGGTGTTAAATTTAAGAGATTATACTTCCAAACTGTCTGCTTGCCATGTGCTTTTGTAAAAGATTACTGGCCCCATGGCAGAAAGAGTAAAAACCATGGGATATTTAGCTTGTGCTGTGACCAGCAGCAGCTGAAGGAACAGGCACCATTCATTTTGTGCCTTCAACTGGGAAATACTAACATCTGACAGAAGACTGGATAGGACTGTTGTGAGGAGAGGCCTTTACAGTAGATGAAGCCAACAATTTACAAGTCTGCGTCTTAAGTTTTGTGTGTGTCTGTGTGTATTAATTTGATGCAAGTCTCCTGTTTAACAGTCTGAAAAGCTAACAAGCATCCATTGAAAGTTTTATATTAATTACTCTTGTCCACCCTTGAGCTCTCTGCTGGCAGCATGCAAGACTATTCTTAGTGCGCTCTATCCTTTGTCTGACTTGGTCATTCCCAGCCAGCCCTTTTCCAAGGGGTTTGTGTTTGTTGGTTTTGTGGTTTTTTTTGTGTTTTTTTTTTTTTGTTTTTGTTTTTGTTTTTTTTTGTTTTTTTTTTTTGTTTGTTTGTTTTTTTGTTTGTTTGTTTGTTTGTTTGTTTTTAATTTTCTTCCCAGAAATTTAGTCTGCAATTTTTTGTAAGTGTTGCATGGAGTGTATTTGTGCTATTGGGAATTGCAGTGCTTGACAGTTGGTTTCATCTAAAGGGGGGATCCTGTGAACTTGGAAGTGTGCATTTTATTTTGGTATTTGATTAGTTTCTTCAGCAAGCAGGTAGTAAATGCTTCACAAGTTAGAAATGTTGCTATTAAGATCTCAGCATTTACAAACACCAGTTTCTGTGCTTGGGTGCTGAAAACATTTGTTCTAGAAATTTGTAGTTCTAGAATGCTTGCTATGTAGGCAGTGTGTGGGATAATAAATCATGAGACACTATGAGGAGCTTAAAGTAACATTTTTGCTGACCTGTTTAATTAAACTGTAAAATACTTATTCTTTGTAATCACAGACCTGCTCTATTTGGAAAGTAGAAGGATATAGAATCTGTCTAAAATGATGTTTGCTAGTTTCACAGTAGTGAGTCGTAGGATCATAGAACCATTTAGGTTGGAACAGACCCTTAATGTGGAGTCCAACTGAGTCTGTCTTTTTAGTACTTTTTAGTAAGATCTTGTGTAACTAGCCAAATAGCAGCTTCGAAAATCAAGTACTGCTTTAGCTGTTTCTTAAAATTTATTTGAGCTTTGCTAGCCTAACTCAGTTCCTTCAGAATACTAAATGTGAAGTTGATCTGTTAAATGGTCTTTTGGTTTTTTGAACATGAAGATGCTTTGATTTTTCTATTTCCAAAGGTGAAAGTTGGCTTTGAAAGAAAAGTTGTAATACAAATGTAGTCCTGTTATTTAGCTGAGCTTCAGATCAACTGTGCCATGAATGGTGCAGCAGGGTTAGTCGTAGGCCTGGGTTTATATGCTAGGTATAAATTCACTGAGTGCTGTTATAACTCATATTGGATCCAGGTTAATGATTGCTTGGGATAGCGCCAATACTAGCTGCGGAACTATTGACAGGTGAGGGTAGACCTTGATTACTAAACTTTGAGGCAGAAGACCTTCAGAGTATAGTAGAATCTATGGGGGAAAACATGGTTCTGCTGCTTGATGTGTTAAATTGTCTCAATTAAGCTGCACATGCTTTGCTTCCACACTTCACCAGTCTGCCTAATGAAGCATAAGGATCTACCTGCTTTCTGGCCAGGGGATGTAATAAGAGTATGAGACTTAGCTGAAGTTAGGTTACTACTGAACTGGGTGAATAAAAGTTTTAAATTGAATCTTCATAGGATGTGTTGCTTCTTTTTTTTTGTTTGAGGAGTGCAAAAAGGACACAAAGTGTGCAAGAAATGAAAACACCCATCAGTTATTAAAACTTTTCTTTTGGCAAAGTGGTCCCCTGGCAGTTAGCTTAGACTGTCTTTTAAAACTAAGCAAACAAAAAATAACCACCATTCTTTCAAATTCAGATCTGACACACTATTTTTCTAGTCTGAGCAGATCTGTAGTCTTTTTATTAATATTTATGCTAGACATAAATAGTAACTGGGCCAATAAGACTGTTCAAATGACTGGCAGTAGTGAAGCTGAAATCAAGTATCACACTTGAGTAGTAGGCAATAAATAGCATCCTTTACTAGATGATTGAGGAATATACAATCAAGTCTGTCTAAATTTGGGTGGGGTTTGGTTGTGACAATACAGCTTGCTCTGACATTTTATATGCAGCTGTCGCATGAAATATTTGATACTGCTGTTCCTGTTTAAAACTTTCTAAAACAGAATTGGTTCTTATTTTGCTGCATGGACAACTTATTCATGCTGAGATAAAGGAGAAGTTTTACAAGTGCATCCATAAGAAAACCTGGCTGAGCTCTGCATTTAGGAGTGCAAAAAGGGCGAATCGCCTTTCAGAATGGGACAGTAAGGTGAAATTTTCTTACTAAAGCAAAGATTGTTGGGCAACCTGCAGGCATTTTAGCATGCAGTTCAAGAAAAAACCCAACCTGAGCATGCCGTTTCTATTTTCCATTAAATAAAATAGGGGAATGCACCTTCCAGGAGCTCACTGTTGATGTTAGGTACTCCGTAATAAATTACTTAGGTTTTTTTCTTACTTATTTTATGTTTGTGGTTATATTACTGAAATGTTTTTTGTGAGGTCTAGGTATTTGTTACTTGTGAATTCTAATGCCATAGAGAAACATCTGACTCCAGAAAAACAGCAGAAAGATTATTACAAATAATTAAATTTTGATACTGTGACTAGCCCTGACACTGACCTGCTTGGTTAGTCAAATATGGCGAGTTTTTAACAGAAAGAGCACTTCACGAGTTTATATAAATCAAATGCTGTAATATTTCTTAAAGATTTCTGTTGAGTGCAGGGGTATATACTTTTTTAAATTATTTGAATAAAAATATTAACCTAAAGCAAATTACAGTAATTTCATTAATAAAGCTAATCTTTGAACTTTTGTCACCTATTTGTGCTTAAGTCCATAATTATGTATTTACAGGTAAGGTCTTAGTTGGGTTTACAGATGCTTCTGGTGTCACAATAACAAATGACTTTTGTACTGGTGTCTTTGTTTTCTGTTTATAATAATATATTGATACTGAGTTCTGATGGCAGCTCAGAGTCTGAGAGCTAGTGCTACTTTATGAAGAGACTTGCAGGTTTATAAAAAGTCTTTTACTTTGACATTAGCTAAAGATGGCATTAAGCAATCTTAGATTGATGTTGACAGGCCTACTTTATTTCTTAGCTAGTTAACTCTAAAGCATGCTAGCTCCTGTTGGTGCTGACACTCATTCTGCTGTGTGTTGGAGTAAGGAAAGTCTAGTCATCATTAGCAGTGTCATCACATCAGTAGCAGTGTTGGGGAGGAGGTGGGACAACTATTGGCAGCTGGTTTTGAATTTGCTTGAGCCTGTCATGAAGATACACGTTTGGTTTGAAGACTATCCCAAAGACATTGCTTTAAAATAGACAAAGTATAGAAATAATCTGCCATACTGGTATGAAGTAGTATTTTAAGTTGGAAAGAACCTTTAGAGGGCATCTAGCTCAACCCCTGGCTCAAAGCCGGGCTAACATCAGAATAGATAAGGTTGCTCAGAGCCTTTTGCAGTTAAATCTTGAAGATTTACAAGGCTGTGTTTCTGCTTCCTCTATGTGCAGTTGGTTCTAGTGCTTCACCTCTTCCATGCGGATAGGTCCCCTCTTATACCTCTGTGAAACTGCCTGTGCTGCAGCTTCTTGATTGCCTCACTTCTTTTTATTGTGTACCTCTGAGAGTTTGCTTCTGTCTTCAGCTGTCTTAAGTGGGTTTTTTGGAGAGGACAGCAATTGGACGCGCACCCCACCTCACCAGCGCACAGCCCCACCCCATGAGCCACTAATCTTTCTGGGATTAAAAAGCCCAGTTCTGTGTAGCTTTTCTGTGTATGCCTTGTGCACCAGTCCCCTAATCAACTAAGAGATCTGCCACTGTTTTTTGTATAGTTTATCGATTCCTCATTTACTGGATGCTTGAGGAGGGGGAAACAGTATACGGTACTCGGATACAGCATCATGAATGCTGACTGCTGGGAAATAACAGCTTCTTTTGACTTGTTGACTGCAGTTTTACCACTGCAGCATTGGCAGCTGTTGGCCAGGGTTTATTCAGACTAAACAACCCAACCACCCACAAAGCTACTTGTTCACTCTCCTCTCCCTAAGGATAAGGAAGCAAAAAGACCTGTGAATCAAGATGATGGTGTTTTAATAGGAAAAGCAAAAGCTCACACACGCAAGCAAAGAGGAGAATTAATTCCTTCCTTCTTGATGGGAGGCAGATGTTTGGCCACCTCCTGGAAAGCAGGGCCTCAGCATGTATGGGGTGCATCACAGAATCATTTAAGTTAGAAAAGACCTTTAAGATCATGAAGACCAATTGTTAGCACAAGACTGCCAAGTCCAAAATGAACTATGTCTGGGAGCACCACATTTACTGTCTTTAAATACATTCAGGGATGGTGACTTAATTGCTTCCCTGAGAAGCATGTTCAAGTGCTTGCAGTGAAGAAATTTTTCCGAATATTCAATCTAAACCTTCTGTGGCACAACTTGAGGCCATTTCCTCTTGTCCTATCACTTATTACTTGGGAGAAGAGATGGACACCCACCTCACTACAGCCTCCTTTCAGGTAGTTGTAGAGAGTGATAAGGTCTTCCCTCAGCCTCCTTTCCTGCAGACTAAACAGCCTCAGTTCCCTCAGCCACTCTTCTTAAGACTTGGGTGCTCTAGTGCTTTAGACTCTTCAGAAATCATCCTTCCAAAAGTTATAACAAACATCACAACCAGAAATGTCCCTTTTTCCTCCTTTCCATGAACTTTTACTGCTGAGAGTGGCATGATATGGCATGGAATTTTGCTTTGGTCAACCTGCATCAGTTGTCTCATCCTCTTGTCCCTCCCAGCATTCTCACTAGGGGTGGGGACAGGGTGGAAAAGAGATAAAGCCTTGATACTGTGCATGCACTTTTCAGCAATAGCAACAACACTAGTGTCTTGCCAACACTGGTTTAGACACAGATCCAAAGTACTGGACCATATGGGTTGCTGTGAAGAAAGTTAACTTCGTCCTAGTGCATCAGCCCTGTATGTGGTTGACCTTCATTGCCGCAAGGGCTCACTATTCACTCTTCAGGTTGTTGATCCCCACAGTTGTTTTCTGCAAGGTTGTTCCCTAACTTAGCCCCAGGTGTGTATCGTTGCATGGGTTATTCTGTGCCACTTGCAGGACCTCACATTTGTTTCTGTTCACTGTTATAAGATTCCTGTCAGCTCAGGCCTCTAGGTTGTTGAGGACCGTCTCGATAGCACCTGTATTCTTCAACACTTGGAGACCAGTGTTGAAGACTAATTCCTGGCCCTTCAGGCTGATGTCACCTTCAGACCTGATGTGGGTGCATGCCATCCTGGCTTTCAGAACATTGATGAAGATTGGGCAGAGCATTCAGCGCTTTCCTGCACAACATCCTTGTCTCTAAATTGGAGATACATCAATTTGATAGGTGGACCACTGAGCTGTGGTCAATGGCTCAATATCCACCTGGAGACCAGTAATGAGTGGTGTCCCTCAGGGATCAGTGTGGGGACCGGTCTTGTTCAACATCTTTGTCGGTGACATGGAGAGTGGGATTGAGTGCGCCCTCAGCAAGTTTGCTGATGACACCAAGCTGTGTGGTTCAGTTGATATGCTGGAGGGAAGGAGTGCCATCCAGAGGGACCTTGACACGCTTGTGAGGTGGGCTGATGCCAACCTGATGAAGTTTAACCATGCCAAGTGCAAGGTCCTCCACCTGGGTGGGAGCAATCCCAGGCCCAGCTACAGGTTGGGCAGAGAAGAGATTCAGAGCAGCCCTGTGGAGAAGGACTTGGGGGTGTTGGTCGATGATAAAATGACCGTGAGCCAGCAGTGTGTGCTTGCAGCCCAGAAAGCCAACCATATCCTGGGCTGCCTCAAAAGGAGCGTGACCAGCAGGTTGAAGGAGGTGATCCTGTCCCTCTACTCTGCTCTCATGAGACCTCACTTGGAGTATTGTGTGCATTTCTGGTGTCCTCAACATCAAAAGGTCATGGAACTGTTGGAACAAGTCCAGAGGAGGGCCATGAGGATGATCAGGGGACTGGAGCACTTCCTGTATGAAGATAGGCTGAAAATGTTGGGGCTGTTCAGCCTGGAGAAGAGAAGGCTGTGTGGAGACCTCATAGCAGCCCTCCAGTATCTGAAGGGAGCCTCTAAGGATGCTGGGGAGGGACACTTTATTAGGGACTGTAGTGATAGGACAAGGGATAACGTGTTAAAACTTAAACAGGGGAAGTTTATTTTGGATATAAAGAGAAAGTTCTTTACCGTGAGGGTGGTGAGGCACTGGAATGGGTTGCCCGGGGAAGTTGTGAATGCTCCGTCGCTGGCAGTGTTCAAGGCTGGGTTGAACAGAGCCTTGGATGGCATGGTTTAGTGGGAGGTGTCCCTGTCCGTGGCAGGGGGGTTGGAACTAGATGATCTTAAGGTCCTTTCCAACCCTAACTATTCTATGATTCTATGTTAAACTCTGATATCCCATTGTAGTCTCCTGAAGCTTGCCTCTATCTGAGTTGCTTCCAGTTAGGTTTTAAATTATTGACCGCCAGCCTTTAAGTCTGGCAGATTTTCAGACACCCTTAAGTTGATATTTATCAAATTTGGTGCTAGGGTGCTGTGGGAGGTGGCATTGAAAGCTTTATTAGAGTCAAAGTAAATCACATCCACTGGTGTCCTCTCCCCCAAGCCAGCTGTTCCCTTACGAAAAGTTACCAAGTTAGGTGCGATTTGCACTTCATAAAGCCATCCTGGCAATTCTCAATCATGTGCCTGGAAATTCCTTCCAAGAGTATTTGCTGTATAGTTAGTCTGAGGATTGAGGTGAGGCTGACTCTCTCATAGTGCTTCAGATTCCCCTTCTTGCCCGTTTTTTGAAGGTGAATAAATATGGCCTTTATCAGTGGCTTCCTGTGGTCACAGTGACCTCCGAAGAAGAGAGTTTTGATTATATTGCAATTGGTGATATGTTTGCATTAGAAACACCATAGAGTATGAAGATTATACTCACTTTTGCAAAACCATGTTGAGAAAGAGGAAATGTAGGAGGAAGGATGCAGCACATGTTACACACAAACTGGGAGTGTGCTGTTTAAAGGGATTAGATCATGCCTCTTAGGAGTTGCATGTGTTTTTCAGAGAAAGAAGCAGACGTAAGTGTAGGTAAAGTCAATTAAGGTGGTTGAGGCAGCAAAAATTGCAGTTTTGTCGTATGTGCTGATAGACATGCTAATTGTTTTTATAAGCTTCATATTTTAACATAGTTTGCCCTTTTTATCAGTTTTCTAAAGCATTGAGGACGGTATTGGCATATTCGGCAAACCCCATGCAATCTGTTCCAACAAAAAGGAGCTGGTTTATTCTTGCAAGGGCCAAAAAGATGGTTACAAGGTCTAGAACCGTGGAGAGTTTGAAGCTGCTCATTTGCAATACTGAAGACCGTTAATGCAATTTGAAGTACTTATAAAGGAGGCTTTTTGGTGAGGTGTTGATTTAAAAGGTTCTTTGAGGAATTGAGCTTTAGACTCCTTTGAAGTTGAACAGTTCATATCTGTTTGCATTAGAAACACCTGGCAGGCAGTGTAAAGAATATGTTCACTTCTGTAAAAAGACAAGCAAAAACATTTTAGGACGGAATGAGTTGTTCTTATGATGTCTTAATTTTGACTCAAGACATGTTTTTATATTAGAAATTCATTTTTAGCAAATATACTTTTAATTATTGAAGTTTTTTATATTGGTTATGTATTTGAAGTATAGAGACTAAATGTATTTTCAAAGATCTGTAAAAGTCTAGTCAATTTTCACACATTTATTTTTCAGGAGCTGGTGAATCAGGAAAAAGCACAATTGTCAAACAAATGAAGTAAGTATGGTGAAATACTATCCTAGAGAAATATTTTGTTTATTTGAGTAGAGAATTTATGTTTTTTCTCCTTTCATAGGATTATCCATGAAGCTGGTTATTCAGAAGAAGAATGTAAACAGTACAAAGCTGTTGTCTACAGTAACACCATTCAGTCCATTATTGCTATCATTAGAGCAATGGGGAGGTTGAAGATAGACTTTGGTGATCCAGGCAGGGCTGTAAGTATTGAAGTATGCTCACAGATACACAGCTGTGAAATATCCATTCATTTTCTGTTTTTGTCTGTTACTATTTCCTGAAAAAATCTCCAGATATCCAAAAATAGGCTAATAAGTTTAATCGAAAACTAGATGTCATTGGTCTTTACATGGCAAGGTGACCTACACAGCAGTCAACACTGGACTGATTAACAACAGCTGTTTGTTTAGATACAATTCTCCAAATTCTGCCTAAATTTGGAGAACTGAGTTTTAGGGAGGTTTTGGAAAATGTTAAGCTATGCACTTATGTCTCTTCACTTGTATGGACTTGTGGCCTATTAGATTCTGTAAGTCGTTTCAGTTAGACATCTTTATGTTGCTTAAAACCAGCTTAAATAGGTAGGTATCTACCTCCTGTCTGCATTTCTCTATTAGGTGATAGGCACAGCAATGCCTGAAACATTTCCAGCCTCTGAGCTTAATCCTGTTTTATACTGATCTCCAGTGTGGAGGACTTTATTTTACATGGGTATAACCCTGCTGCTGGTATCCTATTTTTTTTTTTTTAGTCACATTAAGGATTAATGCTTTTCCCCAAGGAATAGACCTTTTCTAAGCTTTTCTGCTCCTTTTCCATCTCATTTCATCTAATGTCCCATGTACAAACCTCTGATGGGTCTGTTTGCCATTCCAGCTATTAAAGCCGGTCTGCATAATTGATTCTTTTAAGGCTTACTGTTTCTCCAGTCCTAACCCTATAATTTTACTTGTGGTGACCCTGATTATGTCTATGTCTGGTCAGGAGGTTAGATGCTCTGAATCTCTGTAAAATGCTGAGCTTAAGTGGTTTTGCATATCGTCTGGTTGCAGGAATAAACTCTGCTGCAGTGCTGAAATTGGTCATCAAAGCTGTTAGTCTGCATAGCGCTGAAACTTGGTTCAGGATGTGTATTTTCATTTTCTCTCCATAGAAATTAATGTCGGAATGTGGAATGCTCACTTTCTGAAGTGGCAACTAGCCTAGCACTAGTAATACTAGTGTACATCTTCAGTGACCTTGTGAAATGCATTATGTGTGGTTGTCAAAAGAAGGCAAACATTCATAAGTTTACATAAAGTGGGTCATGAAATTGTATATGAAGTCTAAATTTAATCTTATTCTGCCCGACACCTCTTCAGTTGTAAACACAACTAGTAGAAGCTTTGTTTTCTTTGGCTTTCCGTCTGTACGTTATTCTCACGTTTGCTGGTGCCATTCCTTAAGACTAAAATTTTCCAGGGCAGCAACAGTATCTTATTGCGTGTTAGTTCAGTATTTGCGCAATGGAGTCCTCTCAGTAGTCTTGCAGTTAATGTTGGAAAGAGGCAGATGGTAGACTTGTGTTACTAAATACATGGAAAGAGAAACGGAGGAGGAGTAAATTTAGGCGTTAGCAGATAAAATGACTAACAAGAAGATTTTGAGGGCTATTTTATGCATGATATCAATTTGAAGTGATCTTGAGTTTCTCAACTTCAGAGAGCTATGTAAATGATGAGGCAAACTTGTCAGGGCTAATCTTAAAATAGCTGTCCATTCATTTGCACTTAGGCAGGACTTGGTGGTCCAAATTCTTTTTTCAGGGCAACACTGCTGTGGAACGTCAATTGTAGTGTCAGAAATGGAAAAAGGAATTCAGAGCATCAGTTATACATCAGTCTTGCTTAAAAAAAAAAAGTAGACATACTCCTTGATTATTATAATGTAGCTTTTTAAATGTTATTTTGTTGCAATTTTATCCTTTTTATTTTGAGGAAAAAGGAACGTGACAGAAAAACAAACTCAGAATTGTAATTCCTGATGAAAATTGTTACATTCAGACTTTCTTCAGTACCCTTCTGAGGGTTTTATTCTAAATGGGCTGAGTTTGTTTGGGAAATCATGCGCTATTAATTCTGTCATAAGAAAAGGTAAAGCAGTGAGTTTAACATTTTTCTTTTTTAAAGCTTTTGAGTCAAGAGAGCACAGATTACACCAGCAGCTTCAGTAATGGTACGTCTCAAGACTGGTACATTTTCCTTTGTCCTACAGGATGTTTCTGTACTAAAGTAGAAGCTATGTTTTGAGAGACAATTAGTGAATGTACTTTAAAGGAATAAAGACCATTTTCTGAATGTGAAATTTACTATAATGAGCTAGGGATGGTTAGATTAGTTTCTTTATGTAATCTTATTTATGAAATCTGGTATAAAAATGGTGATATATAGGGAGAAAGCTACCCCATTCCAGTATAATTAAAAGAAAGTATCTAGCATTCATTAATAATGAAAATAGGACTTGATCAGTGCCTAAGAACTTGTGTCTTGTCGTACTGCTCGTACTTAGAAAGGGGTAACAGAGACCACTTTGTATGTTAATGTTTGGGCTGAAATTGATTTTCTTTTTCCACCACCACCCTTCACCTCTCTTATCTCATCCCATTTTAGAGCTGTTTGAAACAGAGTAAATTTGGAGTGTTAGAAAAGTCAGACCATGTTAGGTATAAAATGGCATAATCATTCATGACAAAATTGACTGTTAGTTTCTAAGCTGTTTCCATCGTGTATTTTAATATATTGGCTCTCTTCAAGATCTGCTGCCTTCTGTGAGTTGCAGGTCCTTGGTGTTTGCATCCACAAACAATACTCAAAAGCAGAGTTGTCATTAAAGTTTCTTTTGTGCAGGCATATTGCTCACATGACAGTCTGTGAGATCTGACTATCCAGCCCTTTGATCTTTACTGCTCTGGGGTTTTTTATGTAATTATTAGTGCAACCCATTGAATTTTCAGTTGTCCACAATTTGTCCTGTGCACGTACAGTAATAAGTTGTCTGGTAATTTGTCTGACAAATGCTTGGTTTTAGATTTGTAACTACTCTAGCTTTCAAAAGACTTTCAACTATATCATAGAATGATATATATCAGATATCTGATATAGGTATATCATATGTATAACTACATATGTTTACATATAAAAATCTCTTCAAGTTTGCCTCAAGTTGGCTGACTGTATGTAAGCTTTTTGTTTTCAGGTGATGAATATCAGTATTACTGAATCCATCTGTAAACCATTTCCCTGTCCTGATCTTTGATTATTTAAGTTTACAGCAGACAATATCTTTAGAACAATCACTGCTTCCTGTGCTTAGCCTGAAATATTTGGTTTGGTTTGGTTTTCCCCACCAGCTTATTGTTTGAACAGCAAAGGTGACAACTGGATTTTTCTACAAATTTGCCTCTGTATTTTAACTTACTGTTTATGAGAATAACCTTACATGTTGCTTTTTAAAATACTCTTCTTTACTGAAATACTTTCAGTTGTTGGCTGATGTGTCCAGTTTCTCTTTTCTCCTTCCACCTTTCCAGTGTCATCTGTTCTCATAATCATTGGACAAACAGTACATGCTGTGGGAGCGTTACAAGCCACAAATACGCTGATTTTTCTGGCTGACATACCTTGGCATTAGATAATGTAGAACTAATAACCAAGGTCAGGCAGCTACCCACAGTAGAGTACTAATGTGTATGTGGGTCTCTTTCCTCTACCATATGCTATCTTCTTTTTTCCAGTGCCTTACAGGGCTAACATTTTCAAGTTTTTTTTCTCACTCAGAATTGGATGAACATAGCCAACCAGTCAAATTCTGTTCAAGGAGACTGGTGAATTAACATCCCATACTCCATTAACCTCACTCTCAAAGGCAGTCCTTATATATAGTCTTCAAATCCAGCATTTGCTCTTTCAAAAATCTTACTGTTTCCTTGATATTGCATTACTGAGAAAACTGGATCTCTGTAGAACAATTAAGGTAATGGATATTTGTAACTGATTTATCTAGAAAGGTTTTGAAAAATAGTTTTCTATTGCCTGATGTAGGATTTGGTAAAAAATGATCATTTGTTACTTTTAGACGAAGTTGGTTTTTGAAGCTTAAGTGATTAAGTCAGTCAATATACATCTGCATTACCAGAGGTTCTAGTATGCATTGTAACCATTCTGTTCAGTTTGTGATATTTGGTAAGCAAATAAGGTTACTTTGGACTTGAGCACAAAATGTTGCTACTTCTGTTTATAAAAGCTTAATTACAGTTATAAACAGATCAGAAGCTGTATCAGCTAATGAGAAATTAAATTTATTAGTCTTTCTGTTGAAAAATGTGGGAATTAATATCCTGTGCAGAACATTAAACCCAGTTGTTTTCCTTCAAATTTTTTCGTTTGGTTGCATTCACATTTACCAGGTTAAGAGAATAATTAATGTGCTGAATGTATTTCTTAGGTGATAATACTTCTGTTGTGTTTCTCAATGTTTGTGTCTGCACTGTCTGTTTGCATCGTAAAGGATGATGCTCGTCAACTCTTTGTGTTAGCTGGAGCAGCAGAAGAAGGATTTATGACTTCAGAGCTTGCTGGAGTCATTAAGAGACTGTGGAAAGACAGTGGAGTTCAAGCTTGCTTCAACAGATCTAGAGAATACCAACTTAACGACTCTGCTGCTTAGTAAGTACTATGTGACAGACAAGATTCTCTTCATCTTGTAAGTAGTAGCTAAAGGAAGTGTCATCTTTTGAGGAATTCTGCTCCCATATAAATAGAAAGCTTAGAAGAATCTACAGAAGGATACTGTCTGCTTAGGTCAAAATGCTCCAAGTAAGCTTCAAGCTTGGAAAGGAAGAGATGCGGTATAATTATCAATGAGTCATAACCTGATCAGTTGTTTCATCTTCTTGAGGAAGACAGAAATAACTTTCAGAGCATTTTTATTACAAAAACATGACTCAAATACTTGTTTAGTATCTGAACACGTCCAGGAAACTTGATTGCATGATGTGTTTCTGTATTACTGAGGATACTACTGTCATGTTCATAGTAGTTTCTTCTGTGGTTCAACATTGCTGCATTTTTTTGTTAATTAACAGTCTGTTAGAAACATGTTGAGCAGAAGCAGCAATCAGGATGTGTCTTCCATGCTAGGGTACTTCACTGAAAAAGTAAAATATTAAGGAATCAGGGGTGTGAGAAATAAGGTGTGATGCCAGCAAGTAATGGTAAGTCAGTCAAGGAAGAGCCCAGTGAAAGAGTGGTAACAGGGTAAATAACAGTGTAGCAGTGATGCTGGTCTCATAGGGCAATTTTTTGAAGCCTTATCATTCTGAATTAATTTGTTGTTTTTGAAATTGATTTTTACCTTCCTTAAAATAAGGTTCTTTAGAATAATGTAAACAATCAACATGCAGGTGTGGTAACTGAGAAGACTACAGCTGGAGTAATGTAATTATAGGCATGCTGAATGAATAGGAATCTTATCAAATTGTATTGAAACAATACTGATACTTCCAGCATGATTGTTACTTGTTTGCTGAAGTGCTTCTAAGGGTACAGAGGGTAGATGGCAACAAGCTGAGCTCATGATGACAGATCTCTTAACTTAAGAGATACCACTTGCACAAACTTTCTTCAGTATGGATCACTTTCGTCTAGTAACCTCTTTGGTTCTATTTTGTTGTTTTACATAACTCTACCTCCAATTTCGTAAGACTGTTCTTCCAGCCGTACAATTGTATCCTTAAAATTGCAAACTTATGGTTATGCTTTGGGAGCATCATAATGCCTTCCCTGTTTATTATGGAAAAAGCACAAATAGATTTGTATGGCTTTTAGAAATGTTGGGCTGCTTTGGGAGCATCATAATGCCTTCCCTGTTTATTATGGAAAAAGCACAAATAGATTTGTATGGCTTTTAGAAATGTTGGGCTGCTTTGCAGGAATTTTGCTAATGAAAGTATGCTATTGTAAAAAAGTGTGCAATTATAAATTCTTCATAGAAAGTTAAAGTATTGAGCATTTTCTTAAACACATTAATTCTGACTAAAACACGGAGTTATTATTTTCATACTTGTTATCAAATCCAGGGTAATTTTGAGCTTTGGTTACTCAAAATAACTTGTAGTTCAGTATGTTGCAAAAATGAAGGTGTTCTTCCACTGAGTGCAAATAACATTAGTGCATGTGGAACCATGTTTGCATTTTGTGATTTCACAAGAAGAATTCATTATAGCAGAGTCGGTTGGATATATTTTCTTTCTTCTGGAATTTAAATATCTTTTGTGTCTCTAAAGCTTATTTCAAAAAACCTTAGAAAATTCAGGGCAAGTATGTGTTTTGTTTTTTGCCTTATCTCAGAGAAAGCTATTTTATAAAGTGAGTCAAGCACAATACAATGAATGGACGACCTAGAACTTCTTTGTCATTATGTTGCTATTTTATGAATGACTGAAAGCAGTATTTATTTTTACCTTCAGTTACTTGAATGACTTGGACAGGATAGCACAAACCAGCTACATTCCAACCCAACAGGATGTTCTCAGGACTAGAGTGAAAACTACAGGAATAGTGGAAACTCACTTTACATTCAAAGATCTTCATTTTAAGTATGTAAATCATGCTGCATATTCATCTGTCTGTTACAGTTTTCTGTGAAGTACAATGATGTCATTAGACAAATTTGTTAAATTACAACTTTGACACCCTCCATCCTTTTTTTTTTTTTTTTCTTTTTTTCCCTATGAAGAAAATTCTACATGGTTCGCTGAATTTTCTGAAGGGACATGGGGAGTCATTGGAACTCTTGTAATAACTCAGAAATAAATATGCAGGTATTAAATAGCGAAAGCTTTGGGTGTATTGGAATCTTTTTGCAAAGATACTTTATATGTAAATTAAAATCTCAAAATACTCAATTTTCTGCCATGTTAAATAGCTGTTCATTTGTCAGATTTGTCCCTTTAAATTCAGTTGGAGAGCTGGAGGCTTATGAGCATTTGCTGATGTTGTATGAAAGAGTAAACACATTTTCCTGGAGAACTTAATTAAAATGTGTTGTACTTTAGTACCTTATTTAATCATTTAATATGATTTATGTCTCCTGTTGTGTGGGATTGACAAAATAATGTTAAAAGTCTGAACATTTTATGCCCAAAGACATTCATGATAAAAGCATAGGATAGTATAAATGCAGTAATACCCTACCTCTTCCTGATTAGGAAGAATGGGAAGAATACTCACTAAAACTCACATTGCATCTACATTTAAATTGTGCAGAGACTGTTGTCATGTCTATTCAATATATTTGTTTGGTATCTTAATGGAAAGTATTTTTTTATGTGAATGCATAGCGAGTACTGTAACGTGGATGCTTCAGGGCCATCAGGACTGTAGAAGTATATTTTGCTTCCTTGTTTTAGAGTTTAATTATACAAAATTCATATTAATCCATAAAATAATATCTGTTAAATGGGAATGAACCTCTGCAAACCTACGAGTAGTCCTTAGCCAAGCCTCAAGGGAGGTCTTCAGTATTCTGAGGAGCTATAAGTTTTCTCACTAACTTACTAATGTTTCTTGTTCAGACCCTATTGTAGATGGGTTTAATTTCTTTCGCACTCAGTGATTGTATGCAGGTGGCTACTTCCAGTCCATACTGATTTTTTTTGGCTTTTAAAAAGATCATATCATTACAATCCTATGAAGTCTATTACAAGGACCATATGATTGCACTTCTATAAAATGTGTAAATTAAAGACAGGTCTTTGGAAGTATTTAGCTGTCATGTAAAACACCTGAACAGCAGGTGTTTAAATTTTAGGTGCTTTAGGAGGTAGTGATAACTTAGAGTTATTGGAAGGGCTTGAAGTATACTCTTGCATAACATTGAAAAGAACTTTTAAGGTGAACTAAAGGCATAAAAGGCTTGATTATGCCAAGATGAGGGTACATAAGCAACTAGCTGTGCAATATTGTGTACTTGAGTTGTTTTTCATTATCTTTTCTTTCCTGTTTTGCTGTGTGCATTTAGATTCTTTGATGTTGAGCCTCATTTCTACCTTCTCTATGAAGCACTTAGCCTAGCTTTGATTATTGATTCAATCTCAAATGCAAATTGCAAGTCATCTTCATTATGGTTTATATAGACTATTTCAGAAGTTGAGTCTGATTATTTACTGCTTTTGCCTTCAAAGAACACCTTATTTTGTAGAAATGTTCTTCTGATAACCTAATGAATTCAGGTCTTAATACAAAATTTTAAACCATTAGCATTAGAATTGCTAGAAGTAACAACTAAAATTTAAGGTATTAATTATTAAGGTATACAAGTACAAAATACCTTCCTATGGGTACAGCCATCACTAACTATTTGAGAACTAATTAGGAGTAGGTGGCTGACTTGCATTTATATAGGCTGATATCCAGACAGAGATATCCCCTCAAAGATGTCTCTGAAGGTAATGAACACTTCTGAGGGATCCTTTTTTCATTTCTAAATTCTAGCAGGAGTCATCTTCAAAGTGTTTTTAAGGTGGCATTATTCCATTGTAGAACATTAATTGGGCAATGAGTATTGTCACTTGCACAATAGCATACACAAGTAGAAGACCTTGTTCGAGGTTATGATGTTTCTGATAATTTTACATGGGAAACCAAAGGGTCTTTTTATTTTTGCTGTGTCTTTCTAAATAAAAGTCTAGCACCTCAGAACACTTGAAAATTTCTAAAAATAACAGCTGTAATTGAACCTCTTCAAGAGCAATTTACCGAGTCATGTTGTATGATAACATAACATCGGGAGTTTGTTTTTATTATCTGTCTGCCCCTGCACAGTCTTACAGTCCAGGGTAAACAGGAAAGGGGGATAGCAAAAATACAGGTCAGATTTAACAAGTGTGTGATCTGTGATGCTTTCTAGATATGTATCATATTTTTGTAAACACCCTGATTCAAAAAAATATGTCAGAGTCTCTTGCAAGGATGAGGATTGGAACAAACAACTTGTATGACCTTAAAAAAAGAATTGAAAGCAATCATAAGAAATATCTAGTGTGCTTTTGGCCTGTATCTCATTTTGTATGGGTACTGGAACGAAGTTAGTTGCTTAAATAGTCTGAAAGAAGCAGAACTCAGCAGTTGTGGCAACACTTGCTTTTAAAAATACAAGGTGCTAATGAAAGGACCTTGCGTAAGGCTTTCAGTGTGCTCAGTTACAGATAAACCATTCAGAAAGGTTTTCTTTCCTGCTAAGCTAAGAATTTAAAAGAAACAAGTTTCACTTGCAGAGCTCAGTTTCCCCGCCCCCTTAACTGTTTAAAAAAAAAATGCATTAATTAGAGGGAAGATAATTATTCTTATTATGTGATGCTTGTTTTGTCTTTTAAGAGAACTTTGAAAATATTAGCATCTCTTAAAAAGATCCTATTTAAAATGGATGATTGAAAAAGTGAAAATTAGATTTCATATATTTACATTCAGAATACTAGAATAACAGTGTTACTTGTATCTAGCTTCCTTAGTATTGCACTATTTCCAACTGTTAGACATCATGCTGCTTGTAAAGAATCTTACACTGTTGATCAGTACCTTTCAACTCAATATTTTAAAGTTTTTAATTCATTTGGGCTAAAGGCTGAATAACACTTTCATCTAGTTTACATTTAGTAAAGCTCACTGCATTTTTACTTTTTATAGATTACAGTTAATTATTAAATACAGTATTGTAAATAGTAGTTTTGTTTAGCTTTCATCTCGCCCTTTCTCATATTTTATATAATGTTATAGAGGAAAGTTTTTTAAGGCTTTATGTAGATATTTTTTTTTCATACTGAGACATTAAATGGTAATAAATGCTGCAAATGACTTTATGCCTTTTTAAAAATGTTGTGATCACATGTGCACAGCTGATAATTTCAGATTTTATTGGTTAACATTCAGAAAGTTAGAAATTCTAAAGTCCATTCCCTGCTTTGCATTTCTGTTTTGCAGAATGTTTGATGTTGGAGGCCAGAGATCAGAGCGAAAGAAGTGGATTCATTGTTTTGAGGGTGTTACAGCAATTATTTTTTGTGTGGCATTAAGTGATTATGACTTGGTCTTGGCTGAAGACGAGGAAATGGCAAGTACTGTAATGTTGAAGAATGTTCTTGGATAAACCTTAGTTCTTTCAAACTAAATAAGTTTTGAAAGGAAGGCTAGAAATAAATCTTCTAGAGTTTTACTGCTTTGTAAGATGTATGGGGTAAGATGTGTGGAAGGTCTCAGAGAAATGGTGATGAAATTCATGCTTTCAGGTTTCAAAGTCTTTCTTTATATTCTCAGAAGGAATACTGAGACAATATTCTTTCCAGCTACGCTCTCTCATGTTTTAAAGGATGCATAAATTCAGGAGGATAGATTGTCAGTAGTATACGTTTTAGTCTCTTTATGGATGCTGGAAGTATCTAATAAGAAATTGCTCAACTTCTCTGTTTGTACTTTACTTTGTGTTTTGTTTTCCTTTCCTCGGTCTCCAAAACCTGAAGGTTTTATTTCTTTCTAAATGTGTTTCTCTGATTTATTTCCTTAGTTGCAGAAATTTTTCTTTACCTTCTCCCTTTCAACTCCCTCTGTTCCTTTGCCCTCTTTCAAGGTGTGACTCCTCTATATCAGTATGCACAGAGTGGTCTAAAGTGATGCTTAATCTGTAGTATGTGAATCATTAACAGATTTCTGTGCTCTTCCTCAAGTTCTGCAACTTCTTATAGAATATACTTTGGGGAGGAAAGAAAAAGGAAAAAAACCCTTCAAATCAAATGTAGTCAAAGAAAGGTCATAGCTAGGACCTTGCTACTTAATAACTGGAGCTTGGCCAAAGTACTTACACGTTGGTCTGGTTTTCTACAGTTAAAAATTATGGTAAGAGATAAAAAACCTGCTCACTTGATTCTCTAGTCCTGTAGAACCATTTTTTTTTCTTTTTTTCTTATGCTGGAATCTCAGCTAGGTGCAGAATTTAATTTTCAGTATCCAGAACATCTAATCAGTGTAGGACAAATTCAGGTAACTCAGCAACTCTTGTAGAATATCTGTACTGGAGAATGTCAAAACACACCAAAATTTCCTAAGATACTAAACGGCTTAAACCTGGAAATGAGAAGAAAGAAGAAAGGTTGATTAAATGCTGCTTGTGGAAGTGTTCTTTGTAGTGATCTTGGCTTCTTGGTGTTTCCCTGTGGTAAAATGTGATTCCGTAGGCTAGAAACGTATTTCTGTAACTTACTTGGCTCATTTGTATCTATTCATTAACATGTATTCTGATCTTACTACTGAAGTCTGGAATACAGTGAGGTGTTTTTCCCAATTACAGAATCGGATGCACGAAAGCATGAAATTGTTTGACAGTATCTGCAACAATAAGTGGTTCACAGACACTTCTATTATTCTCTTCCTGAACAAGAAAGATCTTTTTGAAGAAAAAATCAAAAGGAGTCCTCTCACTATTTGCTATCCTGAATATGCAGGTATTTCAGGGGGGGTGCAGGTGTCAAGTAATTTTGGCTAAAATGCCTCAGTTTTATGCACAAATTAGAGGGAGCCTGATAACTCTAAACTTTAGGTGTCTAAAATACTTTAATGAAGTAAAGGTTAGGAAGGAGGAGGTTGTTTTTATGATCACAAATAAAATAGTGCTAAGTCAGAGGCATATTTTTAACTGAGTGAAATAATGCTAGTCCACTGAAAGCATTTACATGAAACTGTTGCAACTCTCCAGCCTAATTTTAGTCCATTCTTTTTTCTGATGTCCTCCTATTTACGTACTTGGATGTAATTTTTTTTACTAGCAGGAATCCCTTAGGATACATGAGAGTGTATTTGAACAGGGAGTGTACATGTATGTTAGAAGTAGGTAGGTTGTTCAGGAAATACATAGCAAAAGATGATTATTTCATTCAACAAGTCTTAGTTTTTTTATGTATCATTTCATTGTAACTTCAGACTGTTCCATTGTACTGAAAATAGCAAATTGGAGGTAAAAATTATGAGGAGTGTGTATGCTAAATGTCGTTAATTGATTTCGAAAAAACATCAAAGCTTTTAAAAATGTAAAAATCGAAAGCAAGTAACTTGAATGAAGGAAACAAAATATCCTATTCTAGGGAGCAATGGTGGGTCGTTAATGATTTGTTCTGTCTTCTGCTGAAGTAAATGGAAAAGACTCTTCCTGCAGCTGGAATTGTCTCCTTAGTTTTTAGTCTTAAAAATGCTTCCGAAAGGTTTCTTTCATAATTTATTTGTGGTATCTTTAAGCAATGACTGGAACTATTCCCCTTCAGGTTTAGGTTAACTATTTCCAAAGAACCATTTCCTTGAAAGATACACTATGCATCTTGTTCTTTCTCAGTTTGCTTACTGAGCAATTTTTATCCTTCTAGGGTCAAACACTTATGAAGAAGCAGCTGCTTACATTCAGTGTCAGTTTGAAGATCTTAACAAGAGAAAAGACACAAAGGAAATCTACACTCACTTCACTTGTGCCACAGACACAAAAAATGTGCAGTTTGTTTTCGATGCTGTAACCGATGTCATTATTAAAAATAACCTTAAAGACTGTGGCCTCTTCTGAGAGCAGACAGAAGGTTGCTAAATGGTAAATTACATTTCTGGAAACAGGACTTAAGCATTTGGAATATGCCCATGCTTTGTAATACCTGCATAGATATACTTAATTCTCTTTCATTTTATTTCTAGGTTTGGAGAACGACTTCGCACAAATTCTAATCTGATTCTTTTCAAGGTGAAAGAAATGAAAAATACATTGTGCTGAATGATAGAACAGTACTGTACTTGCCTGTTTTAACAGCTTTATTTATGTTTGTCTTGTAAATTTAAGTAATTAGGTAACACTGAGATGTCAGTTGATTGTATGTATACTTATAATTGTAGTAATGTATTTGTATAAACATTGAATGGAATATTTTAGTAACTTGATGTCCTCTAAACTTTCCATGTTTTATGAAGATACTCTTAGGGGAGACAGACCTTTTTGCCTTTGGATTATTTAAACATCTTGTAAAATTAAATTTTCGTTTCATCTTAAGGATGCATGCTGCCTTATTCTTTACTTTTGTCGGTAATACTGTATATGGCGTTAGCTTTTTTGATATTTAAACAGCCTCATACACCTGCTCTGACTTAAAGAAACATAACCAATAAAACTTATGTTTGCCTTAAGTTTCAGGGGGAAAAATCTTTTTATAAATTTAAGATAAATGCAAGGATTATTTTTTAAATTTAAATGAAATCCATAGTTTATGAAATCTGGACTTTTTCAGTCTTTGCAGTACAAATGTGGCAACACTGAAATTGAATTTTAAGGTTCCACTATCATTGAAGCTATTGGAAATGCAAAAAGGAAGTTGTTAAAACCATTCATGTCTATAAAGTTTGGAACTGTGGTCTTTACTCTTTTAAGTGAATGGTAAAATTACTTTTTTAAATAGTTAACAAAGGCTGGACTTCAGAGTAATGTTTTTTTCCACTTAGCTTAAAAGTAAAATCATGTTCTCCTTAAACGTTTTGCTATTTTCTGGTAATAAACTAGTTTGATAATTTAATAACCATAGAAATATCAGATTCTCCTACAAGACATGGCACAGTGGCTTCACAGATTAAAGCTGTATCCTGTTGCATATAGAAAGAATCTTCAGTATTTTCAATATTATGCTGATTAATTAATTACAATTAAAGTCTCACAGTGTCTTTAATAAGCTAAAATGTATGATTTTCTTCTGATTTTGCTTTCATTATGTGTTCTGCTGTCTTAGGTACGTATCATCCATTGCCTTATGGGTAGTGCCAAAATTGATTTTTTTTTTAATACAAGTTTTACAATGAATAAGCTCCTGTTTGTAAATAAGTTCATGGATGGTTGTCTTAAATGTGTGTCATCTAGAAAGTACAAATGTACCAAACTTGGAAATATGATTTTCTATAATTGTTAAAATATTTCAGGCAGCTACAGTACACCATAGGCTCTTTGAGAAGTAAATAAGTCTTTCAACCTTTTGCTATTTTTCTATATTATCTTAACATTTATGTTCTTAATGTTCAGCCAAAATATTTAAGTCATTGTTCTGTTATTTAATTTTTGATTGTGTGTTTCATTTAGGCTTCAGCTTGAGTAAAACTTACCTGCGCTTCTCATTCTTTAATGCTTTCTTTGTTAGGTACAGAATCGCTAAATGTGTTTCAAATGAAAGATTAGAAAGGAGATAACTTATTACTGAAGTTTGTTAAATATATTCATACATTATGAGCTCTTTCAGCAGTTATGGTAAGCAATCTGTATATCCTGGGCTGCTTTTAGTTGTGCTTTACGGTTCTGGATATATAACTGATTTTAAATCTCATTGAACTACTTTGTGGAAATTGTATTTACACTTACGTTCAAGTTGTTTTTTGTACTAAATGTAAAACTAGAATTGGGATTAATCAAATAAATCTAAATTTTGTGCCTTGCTTGAAAGAAATGTTTTTCATTAAATATACTGATGGAATCTTTTTTTCATCCATCCTGTGGAGGTAACTAAGTAGGAAAAAAGAGAAGATAAGTCCAGAGTAAATTCAAAAACTCTGCAAGAAACAGTGAAAGTGAGCATAAATTGATGATTGTTGATTAATTCCTAAATATTTTCCCTTGAGCATTGTTCCTAACACCTTCAACTGGAGAATATTTTAGATTTCATACGTGGTGTTTTCTGAAGTACTTGCCTCTTAACACAGAACAAAACTGTGAAATACTTTAGCTTGCTAGTCCAGGCAAGCAAATAAGCTTGCGTTTTTTGACTTGAGCAGACAGCAGTTAGGTTTCCTTATAGGTGCAGAGATTGGGGTTATTGAGCAGTTCTATTTTAATAATAATTTGCTTGGACTAAGGCATAATTTAGATAATTTTTTAAAGTGCAGTCAATGGATTGAGCTCCAAATGGGATAGTGTAATCTTATACCATTTTTGGTCTTGTTCCCTTCTGGATTTTAGGAGGGGAAAGAATTGAGCCTGCAGTGTGGAAATACAGACCTGTAGTAGAGCTATGTTCCTGTAGTGCAGTGCCTCACTTCTGAAAGGAATTTCAGAGCAGCTGTTACAAAAGAAAGATGTATATGTGCAAGCATGTACTGAGCCAAGTGTGCTGTTTGACTTTGTTTTTAATTGCAATGGAACAAGATTGTTAAGACCAAATACCTTGGCAGCTTCATAGAATTAGCTGTTCCCAGCTACCCTTCTTCAGTCTCCCTCCTTCCACTGATAGAGAAGTTTGGGAAGTGGTGTTGTCATTGAGCTTTCCCACTCTTAGGTTATGCTGTTGTATAGACTGTTCCATCCAAGGAACGGATGCCTTGAATCCTGTGGAATATGCTGATCTTTAATTAGTTTGCAAATAAAGAACATATAGATGTGTCTATGTAATGTTTTTATAGTAGTGTAAGAATATGCAGACTGATAAGATAATAAATAAGTGTACTTAAAACTTCATGTGTTTATATTGACAAGCATGAAGAAAAGTCTAGGAAACCAGGAACTTGAGCAGGTAAAGCTTTTCAGTTACGTAGCTTATAGTTTGAGTGATACAGTCTTATCAGAAGTCCTTACAGTATAATACAGAGAACATCTCAAATACGTCTTGCAAATAAGTGTCCTCGTTTCTACAAAATCAGAGTCTGCTTTGTCATCATACAGTACAAATGGCTGAGAGGGAAACGCATTTCAAATAGGTATCAGAATACTTGCAGGAGGATTTGGCCACTTGTTGAAGTAGCGGTTATCTAAACTAAACGGAATGAATAATCCATCAGTTTTGCCCATAAACTCAAAGGTGTAATAATTTACCTCAGGAACCATAATGTCTTACTGTGACAAAAGCATGCTGAGGTATAGTCAGAAATTCTTACTCTTCCTCTCTTCCAATAAACAATGTGATAACCCCCCTGTGAAATCTATTCTGAAAACCTTGTGAAACTAAGGCATCTTGAGAATTGCCTAGTTTTGATTGAAAATGCTTGTCCAGTGTTTGGAGATACATTTGTCCTGTTGGTCATGACTTTTTTTCATAGATTAAAACAAAGATGCAGCTATTCCTGTTTTGATTACAGAAATTAGAAACTTAAAATACTTTGTCTAACTTTTGTTACTAGAACAAAGATAATTTTCCAATGGGAACAATATTAACCTTCACTTGATGTCAATTGCCAAAACTTGTATTTCCTTAATAAGAATTATTGGTGTATTTATTAAATAACAATCAAAAGTCATCAGTTGCATAATTTAGACTGTAAAACTGGACACCAACAGACAGAAAAAGCATATCCAAATTACAGTCAGTGGCTTATTGTAGCAGTCTTATTTGAACACATGTCCAGGATGCAATTTTTTTCCTGTGTATTACATTTTAAGATACCTGTAAGTCAGCAGGGATAGTTCATCCAGTTTTTATTGATGATCTTTTTGCTCTTTTTAATCTCTAACAAAAATACGTGTTTAATCCTTCATACTTCTGGAAATGTTACTGTAAAAAAAAGTAGTTTATTAGGTACTGCACATGGAGATGAGTAAATGTGATCAAATTCTGAAGTTGCTTATAGATTCTGCCAGTATCTTTCATAGCCAAGTTATGTTGGCTTGGCTTACAAGTTGTTAGTTTGCCTTGGTTTTCTGCTTGTAAATTAATTCCTTATACAGTTCTTGGTCTTTGTCCTTCTATGTAAGGGATGGAAGGAAGTCATAAACTATATCATCTACTGAGGCAAAAAGAACATTTTCAAGACATTTGTAGTCACTCAGGCATATGAGACTGATGTTCTGGGAAGGCTTTAAAGAAAATACTCTGTGATGAACTTCACAGCTGTGTCCAACATTTGAAGAAGCAACTTTGGGAGAGTCACATGGCATAGAGTTGTTTTTTGGCAGATTCTTGTATGTTTCTGTTTTTTGGAGCTCTGACTGTGAGGAGGTACAGTGAGGTATGTGTAGTTGCTCCGTCCTTTACCCCTTTCTTTCCCAGGTGAGTCTGTTAGGTGTCAGTGTATTGGAGGCCCAGGCAGCCTGAACTTAAAAATGCTAAGGCAAAGGGTTGTGAACTATTCAGCAAAAAGAAACATGCAAAAGGCCTCCAGCTTCTGGTGAGAGTGGGACTCCCCAGAGAGATGGAGAGGGAGGGAGGTGGCTGCTCTTCTGATGTCTGTGAACTTTGTGCTTGAATGCTCTGAGGGTTTAATACAGTTTTACAAGAAGAGATTATGTATTTGGATGCTGCTGGGAGAAGGTTATTGGTATGTTGTACACTTAACCTTGAAACATCTTGTCCTATCCAGATTCTCAGCCTTTGAAGATCTATATTCCTCTAGTTAAAAGCTGTGCCAGAAAGACTAAAATGCTGATGCAGCTGCAGAGTAATAGTTTGCTTGTCTTGAATGAGCTTTCTCTTCAAAACTAGAATTTTTAGTATCGTTGAGTCTCAAAGATGATCTAAAGATAAATCCTGAAGCTGTTAAAAAAGTTTTACAGTGCTTTAAATATTAAAGAACAGAGATAGGGACAAGCTATTTCATTTCACTTTTTTTTTTTTTTTTTTACCCGAGTAAATCTGTGAAAGGAAGATTAATAGAGCAGTCAGAGTGCTCTTTGTGAGCCTTCCTGAGACAGCACTGCATAGGCTGTATACAGTGCTGTAGGAGAGGCAGAATGAAGCATTTCTATATCTGTGGAATTGCAGCAAAGAACTGATAGCACTTCCTGATAGCCCTAGTGTTTTAATCTGATGTATTAACAGTTTACATCCTTGGCAAAGAGGAAAGAAATATTAAAATGGTATCAATGATACAGATCCCTAAACTACTGGAGTACAAGTGTTAAGGTCCTTTGAGGCCAAATTGTGGTGACTGCTGTAGAAAGGCTCTTTAGATAAACTGACTTTTCACTGACAGCTTTAAAAGGAGTTAGCTGTTTCATCGCTTTCAAAAGGATTTCAGAAAGCAATGAGCGGTTCTCTTAGAAATGAGGTAATTTGCCTCACTTTAATGTACAGCATTTCAAGTTAAAACAGTTTGTCAAGTGATCACCTATCAGCTGGCATGTGGTAATGAGTATGCTTTCTTAGCCTTTGACAAGTGCAGTGCAGTTCAGTTCATTTAAAACATAATGTAACTTGTACATTTAGAAATAAGGAACACAGGGCCAATGAGGAAATAATTTGCAAAATTAAAATTTCATATTAGGTAGCCCAGGCTCATGTTCTGTTGATAACGCATACGTAATCATGGTATGTCAGTATTTCATAAACTCATTTATGAACCAGATCTAAGCCAGGTTTTGAAGGTAACACTTCTCATTGTCATACTATGGACATAACTGAGGGGTTGATGATACCCATAGTGTTTTCCATAGTCCAGTTAAAAGGCTATTTAGCTGGCACCTGGGACATAAAGGTTCAAACTTGGTCTGATTTTTTAAGTAGATGTGGCCTGCTCAAATCTGAGGGAAGTGCCCTGACTAATCAGTTAGTAAACACTCTGAAATGGTTATTTCTACCTTGGCTTGTTATACTGACTTCACTTTACATAATGCTCCTCATTTCTGCAAGTGCTAGAATCTATGTATCACAGTTTCTGTTCCTAATAATTCCTTCTTTTGCATGTTTATATTTTGTATGAAGTCCAGTAGAAGATCTACAAAAAATCTGGGGAGTGACTTTTTTACAAGGACATGTAGTGACAGACAAGGGGGAATGGCTTTAAACTGATGGAGATCTAGATTAACTATTAGGAAAAAAATCTTCACTGTGAGGACAGTAAGACACTGGCACATGTTGCCTAGAGAAGCTGTGGCTGCCCCATGCCTGGCAGTGTTCAACGCCTTGTCTAGCAGAAGGTGTCCCTGCACATGGGTGAGGGGGTGGAACTAGATGATCTTTAAGATCCCTTCCAACCCAAACTGTGCTATAATCTCAGAGTTAAACCTTCACTTAGATCCTTGCTGTGAACCAAAGCAGGTGCTGAACTCATTTGCCTGTATCATTTGCCTATCCCCTGTTGTGTTCTGTGAGACTACAGCTGTGTCCCTCTTCTTTACCTTTGAATGGTAACAAATTCACCTTTTCAGATCTCTTTTCCAGATACCATCTTATTTACAATAGTTAAAATGTCCAATTCAATTTGAAATTAACTTGTCAATTATTTTCTGAGCTGCCGGCAGACAGGAAAAGCTTGCAGCTCACTTAAGCCTGATCGAGCCATCTCTTGGCTGTTTCTTTGAGCTGGATGGATTCAGTCTGGTGAGACTTTTATGTACAATGCATGGGATTTTTTAGTCTGTCCATTCATTCCTGCAGTTCTTTTCTGCATCAGTTCCCATTTCTCCTTGTGAATCTTGATTTGCAAAGCTATTTATAAGTGAAAAGGGTTTAAAAGTGGAAAGCTTTTTTTTGTATTGTTTTCCTTTCAGTAGGATGAATGGGGAAGGAATACAGAATGAGTGTTTTACTAAAAAATAACAGTTTGAATCATCTCAACAAGCTTCAAAATTTTCCATTCCCAAAGCTTAACTATTACTTGAGAAGTTTGCAGATTAGTAAACTTAATACATTTTTTAAGTAAAAATGCAGATTGAAAGGCAGAAAAATAAATTTTCATAGGTTGAAATCAGCCTCACCTCTGTGCCTGGCAAAATCTTGGAGCGGATTCTCCTGGAAGGCATGCTGAGGCACATGAAAAACAACAAGGTGGTTGGTGACAGCCAGCATGGCTTCACTAAGGGGAAATCCTGCCTGACCAATCTGGTAGCCTTCTGTGATGGGGCTACAGAACTGATGGATGGGGAGAGCAGTTGATGTCATCTACCTGGACTTGTGCAAAGCGTTTGACACTGTCCCACATGTGATGTCCTTGTCTCTAAGTTGGAGAGACATCAATTTGATAGGTGGACCACTGGGTGGATAAAGAACTGGCTGGATGGCCACACTCAAAGAGTTGTGATCAATGGCTCAATGTCCAACTGGAGACCAGTAAGGAGTGATGTCCCTCAGGGATCGGTGTTGGGACCGGTCTTGTTCAACATCTTCGTTGGTGACATGGACAGTAGGATTGAGTGTGCCCTCAGCAAGTTTGCTGATGACACCAAGCTGTGTGGTTCGGTTGATACATTGGAGGGAAGGAGTGCCATCCAGAGGGACCTTGACACGCTTGTGAGGTGGGCTGATGCCAACCTGATGAAGTTTAACCATGCCAAGTGCAAGGTCCTCCACCTGGGTGGGAGCAATCCCAGGCCCAGCTACAGGGTGGGCAGAGAAGAGATTCAGAGCAGCCCTGTGAAGAAGGACTTGGGCGTGTTGGTCGATGATAAAATGACCATGAGCCGGCAGTGTGTGCTTGCAGCCCAGAAAGCCAACCATATCCTGGGCTGCATCAAAAGGACCATGACCAGCAGGTCGAAGGAGGTGATCCTGCCCCTCTACTCTGCTCTTGTGAGACCTCACTTGGAGTATTGTGTGCAGTTCTGGTGTCCTCAACATAAAAAGGACATGGAACTGTTGAACAAGTCCAGAGGAGGGCCACGAGGATGATCAGGGGACTGGAGCACCTCCCGTATGAAAATAGGCTGAGAAAGTTGGGGCTTTTCAGCCTGGAGAAGAGAAGGCTGCATGGAGACTTCAGAGCAGCCTTCCAGTATCTGAAGGGGGCCTTAGAGGGATGCTGGGGAGGCACTCTTGATTAGAGACTGTAGTGATAGGAGAAGCGGTAACGGGTTGAAACTAAAACAGGGAAAGTTTAGATTGGATATGAGGAAGAAATTCTTTCCTGTGAGGGTGGTGAGGCACTGGAATGGGTTCCTGGGGGAAGTTGTGAATGCTTCATCGCTGGCGCTGTTCAAGGCCAAGTTGGACATAGCCTTGGGTGGCATGGTTTAGTGGGAGGTGTCCTTGCCCCTGGCAGTGGGGTTGGAACTAGATGATCTTAAGGTCTTTTCCAACCCTAACTATTCTATGATTCTATGAAATGCCAAGCCCTCTGTCTCCATGCTGCTTGTGGTCTGACTAGAATAAGTAATTGATGACTTCCATTAAGTCATGATGTTATTAGGCAATGGAAAGACAGTCATATTATATTGTATTAATTCTGGAAGAATTCGGGTAGCATATTGAGGAAAGGCCTTCAATGAAACAGGACTGTAGAGGTTTAACTGGACAGCAGAACACTTTACATTTCTGAGTGAATGCACGCAGCTTTCTTGTGAGGTGTTGGTCTCTTTCCTGATTTGATTTTGACCAAAGGCTGCTACTAAAGCATTTCTATGCCTCATTGCCACCCATAATTCTGCTCTAGAGCTGTTAGTTTTTGATTCAGAAAGAGATTCTTAGAAGTCAGTTGTTGTATTTGCTTTAATTCTCCTCAGAGGACTTTCATGTTCCTAGGTGGGCAGTGACCCAGGAGGTACAAGCTGCACCTTTAATGTATATCTTTCTTTTAAGCTGTATTCTGGAAGGCAAAATAGTGGAGCTAAAGTAGCTATACAAGCTTCTCTGCTTTAAACACTGCAAATTGAAATTTATAGCATTTCATTATACCAAAATAAGGTATTTATTAGCCATTGTATCAGCACAGCTCTTCACTTGTATTCGAAGTAGGCGCACAGTGGTGCTGCATTCTGCCTCTGCACTTAATTTTGTTAGAGATGGCAAGAGGAGTATGGTGAGAAGCTACCGTCACTTACCTTCCTATATCTTTAAAATCTGTTCTGTTGTTATTATTGCTGTCAAATAACATAGAGGGCATGCCGTGGAGTATCATAATCATGAAGCAGCATAATCAAAATGTATTTTGAGTCACAAAGATGAATTGGGTTCTGATGCCTAAGACTGTAGATAATGGAGGAGTAAGAGCCAAATGACAGAACTTCATACTTCTGTGGGGTATGTGAATAGTTTTGCTCAATGATCTTGGCTTTAGATCTCAGCTGGCTGCTACTCGTTGGAGGCTCTTCAGCTCAAGAGGCAGGTGGTTAGTTTTGTGGTAGTTTGGAACGCTTTGGAAAAATTTCATACTCTCTTTGTTGCAAAATGTCCCATCATAACTGCCTCTTCAAGAGCTATGATCTTATGCAGTATATGGAAAATGCTTCAACCATCCTACAGCTCTATTTTCATTGCCCTATTGTGGGTTTAAATATTTCATTGATTGAATTTATAGGGTTTGCGGTTATTCTCTGTTGTTGCTTTCTTTTTCCATGTTCTGTAGCACTACGGCTGTACTGAAGATAATGAGAATGAAACAACACAGGTACTACGGTCTTGCTGGTACAATGATCATTGTGGTCCACAATGATTAAATGTCTCTGACAGTTTAGAAATATCATGCATGTTTTCTTTTTCTGTTCTGAGACTCCACTTGAAGGTTTGAGTGTGTTTTTCAGAATACTTTTTAGTGTAGGCTGCCTGAAATCTGCATGTAGGCTAACTTGGGGCATTAGTTCATGAAACAGACTTTGGTAAAAGTTGACTAGTTTAATGAAGCTGTGAGCCCGTGTGCCTTTCTACTTACTTACAGGGGTTTTTTTTTCCCCTCTAGTTATTTATCTATGGCTACAGTAAATGCACTTGCCAAATAATGCATTGATTTAAGAGGAATTTTATTAGCAGAGGGAGGTAGCAGGAAAGGCAGTGAGTAGATCCTGGGGAAGAGGAAGCAGCTGGGGTTGCCGGTGGCTGCGGGATTTGTTAGAGCTCAAAAATAAAGACTTTTAACGTTTCTGTTGTGAATGCTATTTTTAATGTTCTGGAGAGGAAGCAGATGGAAAGAGACTGTCAGATCTGCACAACATGGAAAGATAAAGAATAAGCCCGTTTAAAGCAATACATAATCTTTACAGGTAGATCTCTCTTCTGTAACAGTCTCCATACGGACATACATGCAGCCTCTGGCTGTTTTCCATGCGGCTTCTGAGCTCTGCACTTTATGTATGATCAAAGGACGTTTTGACATGTGTTTCTGAGCACTTGCTGTGTTGTGGCTTTAAGTGCTTTGTGTACAGCTATCAACTATATCATGTGTCTTTACTGGGTTTGGTACTTCTTAAAGTACAGGTCTCAGTCACTGTTAACCCTGCTCATGAAAAAAGAGGACTCCTGATGCTGCTGTTTTAATGGTGGTAGTCACAGCTGGTCTGTCTGATCCAAGGCAGTGGAGTACAAGTATGAAACCATGCTGAATTAGAGATGGAGCAGTGATGGTACCAGAGGATTTGGAGGACTCTAAACCAGACTTCCTAAGTATTTCTCATTTACAGTGAGCAAATTCCTTCTGAACTGGAAGTTGCCTCATTTCTTAGACAAATTGCCCACTGTAACCAAGAATGCAAAATCCTTTTGGATTTGTTTCCATAGATGACCATTTGAAGTGAACTATCTGGAATATCATTTCATGGAAATAAGACACAAGTAAGATTCAGTTCCCTGCTAAGATACATAAGAAGTTGTTCTACAAAGTGAATTGCAGCTGAAGGAGTCTGCAGCATGTGCAGATGACATCATGATTTACCAGTTGGATAGGATTGTACTGCATTAAATAGGATTGAGAGATTAGCCTGGTCTTGAGAGGGATACGAATCCTCTTTAGAAAAAAAACTGCAACCATCAGAACACTTGCCACCCTTCATCCATGAGAAAACACCATCAGAAGTAGGGAGTTTCTCTCAAAACACTAGCAAAACCTACTCTTTCTAGAATACAACAGTAAAATACACCAGGTAGTGCTGCTCATTGCTGTCAACACAGACGGGAGTTTTGTGTTCAGCATTTCTGTCTCATACAACTGAATTCTGCTCCTGCTAAGGTTAGAGGATGATCAGCTAGCACAATGCTGACTTACCTGAGATGGCCACAAAGCCCCATGTGGGCTAGTAAGTGAGGTGAATGATCACCTCCTAACATGGCAGTGCTTTCAATGGGTGGTCTGATGCACAGTGGTTTAGTGGTGTCCAGAAGGCATTTAAGATGGTCTCTGATCGATAAATTGAACCCGAATGTTTTCATTAACAGTAGCATCATATAATAATTAGCAGCAAGACTTACTGCATTACTACTGTGTTTTAATGAATCTAATTCCACTATTTACTTTAAATACACCTTTATTCTGAATTCAGTTGCTTTTTATTTATATGTGAGTATATAAACAATACTATGTACAGTACAGGCTAGGATGGTTCTTGAACCTGTGAAACACTCTGCACATTGTAATGTGCTGTCTTGTGTTTAAGATATTTTCTGTGAGAATAAACTGTACGTTCTTTTTCACTAATGGAAATTACATGGGGTATTACTCCTACTGAAAACAAAGGCCAAAACTAACTTCAGTAGAATCTCTCAAAACCCATTTCCTGGCATACCTAATTCATTACACTAATTTTTTTGCTCTAAGTTGAATGTGAATTCTGTGCAGAACAAGTGAATATGAGATAATCATATTCAGCTTCACTCTTCAGGATGTCTCTCAAACTGCGCCATTATCCCTCAGCCATTTCTGAGATCTGGTTCTCTGGGCTGCAGTGGTGTAATACAGATGATTTATTTACTATGTAATTATCCATCTGGCCTGGAAAGGCACCGAGCTTCTCTTTAAAGCCATAGGTTAAAAAGTAGTCTTTTCCACAATTTTCCACAGAGACAGAGTAAACCACTACTTTAGAAATTAGGTATACAACCTATTTCTTGTAAAATGTATATTTATGTCCTTTCAGAAAGCATGTTCAGCTGAACCTTATCTTTGTCTGTTTTATCGTGTTTTTTCTGCCATAAAAAAGAGCTGACTCCAGAGTGGGATTACCTTCTTGGAAGCATATTCTGTAGCTTCTCTTCACATTTTGCCAGCTGCTCAAATCCAGTTGTAAGGTTGTAAATGTTATGTACTATCACTGTTTACAATATGATCTGTCAGCAGTCCTGTTAAAGTAAAACCGAGCCTCTTTTCAAGGATTCATACAACCTGATACTAAAACCAGTTTGTAGCTGAAACTGAAATTGCCAGGCCTGTTTCAGCCTGGTGTGCTTTTTATATCCATTAGAGAAAAACAGAAGACTGCAAACACACCTTGAGTATAGAAAGAAGCTGAGGAAAGTTGTGTTTATGCTAACTTTAATAGGCATTATCAGGGGTACATATACGTCTTTCTTCCAGGTGTTGAAGTCTGTCTTGTGACCATACTGTTCTGTTTTGTTGTACTCTACAGTGGCTTGCCTGGGCTGTGCTATGGTTCACCTGCAGCACAAACTTGCTGCTTCTTCAGTTTGTCTCTAGTGTTGCCTTTGCTCATGGATCGCTTGTCTCACGCTTACCTTGGCTATACCTGTCAGCAAGCAATGCAGATCAAGAGGGGCAGATCTGTTCAAATACAATGCCTATCACTAAGGATGCAGTGCCCAAGCTCTGTGCTTCAGCTGTTGTTTTAGGCCAAGTGCCTTAGCAGCTCAAAGTTGGTAGGTACACTCCTGTTTCAGATATTACAGAACTTGGCCATAGTGGGAGCCAGTAAGGATGGATGACTAGGAAATTTGCTTTGGAAGCCCATTCCTGATGAAAGTTAAATCTAATGTGGACAGGCCTTATACTATTCACTCTGTGTAAGAGTCTATGCATGGATGCTCAGCCACTGTGTATCACTTTCTGTGTAGTTTGGCTCATAATGTTTGTGTACCCGAGGTTAATCGTACTGGTGGTATTATCAGGGATCTCTCAACTGAAAAGGAGCACACATCCCTGTGTGCAGCTTATGACTGTGTTAACTAATAACTATCATTCTGTCATAGAATCATAGAATAGTTAGGGTTGGAAAGGACCTTAAGATCATCTAGTTCCAACCCCTGTGCCAGGGGCAGGGACACCTCACACTAAACCATGCCAACCCAGACTATGACCAATCTGGCCTTGAACACCACCAGTGATGTACTATTCACAACTTCCCTGGGTAACCCATTCCAGTGCCTCACCACCCTCACAGGAAAGAATTTCTTCCTCATATCCAATCTAAACTTCCCCTGTTTAAGTTTGAACCCGTTAACCCTTGTCCTATCACTACAGTTTCTAATGAAGAGTGCCTCCCCAGCATCCCTATAGGCCCCCTTCAGATACTGGAAGGCTGCTCTGAAGTCTCCATGCAGCCTTCTCTTTTCCAGGCTGAACAGCCCCCGCTTTCTCATCCTATCTTCATACGGGAGGTGCTCCAGTCCCCTGATCATCCTCGTGGCCCTCCTCTGGACTTGTTCAACAGTTCCATGTCCTTTTTATGTTGAGAACACCAGAACTGCACACAATACTCCAAGTGAGGTCTCATGAGAGCAGAGTAGAGGGGCAGGATCACCTCCTTCAACCTGCTGGTCACGCTCCTTTTGATGCAGCCCAGGATACGGTTGGCTTTGTGGGCTGCAAGCGCACACTGCCGGCTCATGTTCATTTTCTCATCAACCAACACGCCCAAGTCCTTCTTCACAGGGCTGCTCTGAATCTCTTCTCTGCCCAACCTGTATGTGTGCCTGGGATTGCTCCCACCCAGGTGGAGGACCTTGCACTTGGCATGGTTAAACTTCATCAGGTTGGCATCAGCCCACCTCACAAGTGTGTCAAGGTCCCTCTGGATGGCATTCCTCCCCTCCAATGTATCAACCGAACCACACAGTTTGGTGTCATCGGCAAACTTGCTGAGGGCACACTCAATCCTACTGTCCATGTCACTGTCAAAGATGTTGAACAAGACCAGTCCCAACACTGATCCCTGAGGGACACCACTGTGAACTGTCATGGAAAACAAGTGATTTCTGTGAGTCTCTGCAGCAAATTGGCTTTTATAGCTCAGCCCTCTTCCACTGAGGTTGCATTTCTTATCCTCCAAGAAAACCTCATCCTCCACGGTACCAGTATATTAATCCTCACTCTTTGTCGCCATTCAGCTGTACCAGGAGACCAAAGTGCTCATGCACTTGCCTTGAAAGGGTCCTAACTCCTCAGTGTTGATACACAGCATGTTTTCTGTCATCTTACTAAGGAGGAGGATGTCCTTGAGCCAGCCTTTCTGCCAACAGGGCAAAGTGCTCTGTACAGGGAATAGAGAGCTGTGAGCTGCAGTGAATTGTTCATAGGGCAGGGGTTAACAGGCTCAGCCTTGTTCCAGGCTGCCTTTCTCCAAACCTGCCTACTTCCCTTCTAGCACAACTAGGCATTGTGCTCACCTGTATTGTTTCTGTTTCCCTGCTAAAGCACTGCAAAAGCATGCTATATGTACAAAATACCCTATGCCATACAATGGCACTTAAAAGGACCCTTGTATAGTACAAGGCATAAGCAGTATGTTTCTTTTTATTCAGATCATTTAATCCTTGTAAAGGTCATCCCTATTCTACAGGACTAGGAAAATCTTTGTGAAAAACTCTGTGTGTGTGTATGCTTGAAGGCTCCTCTTTAGCCTTCACCAAATCTCTACAAGCTTCTGGGCTTTCCTCCTTACTGCTGCCAGCCTTTTATCTGTGAAGAGAAAGTGTTCTTCCATAATGTCTCTCCTGTCTAGCAGCCTGTATCAACCCTTCTATGTGGGCTGCCTTCTTGGCAATAAGCTCACTGTCTGGGAGAGGAGTAGGAGCAGAAAAGATTCCCAACAAAACATTGAAACAAATAATTTTTTAAGGTTTATTTTTACAGTTTTGGTAAGGATCCAGCCAGCCTGTGTGTGTGGGGAGGACACTGTGAAGAGTTTGCCAGCAGTCTTGGTGGCAGCCTAGCTAGCCTCTGCCAAGGCCCCTGCTGTTCTGCTGAGGCCAGACAAGTGTCCTGCCATCAGGTCTTCTGGGGTGGGATACTTAGATTAGAAAATATGGCCAAGGAACTGCTCTTTTCTTGCTATCCATGACCATCTTTCAAATGCAGCCGATGAGACAACCTGGTTTTCTGTTGTTCCTTCTTTTATATGCAATGTTTTGGCATTCAGCCTGCTGCTGAATGACCCACACTGAATCTCATGTGCCAGCCTGGGAATAGGTGAGGCTAAATTCTCAGATGTGTTTGCAGTGAGGAACTGGTTTAGTCTGAAGACACACACTGTTACCCGTATCTACGCCTATCTTAGTGGAACCTCAACACCAGAGTTTTTAGTAAGAATCTTTAGTTTGATGATCATACCAAAAAAAGACTTCTTGCAGAAGGGCTTTTACTGAGTTGACTTACTAAGTACTGCTAAACATCCTTCAGTGTGGAGAGGGAGTGGATGGCAGTGCTCTGTGTTCAGTCTGGATAATCTCTCTGTTCTGGTAGTAACTCAGAGATGAGAACCTGGAATGAACTTTCCTGTAACTGTGGGAAACAGTAGTTGAGATGGTCTGAGTCTGCTGGAGGAAGGATTTGATGCTAATGGTCCATCCCTGGTTTTAGTTTGTTGCCTGCTCTGGAAGGATTGGATTGATTCCTTTGTGCTGTTGCAAGTATTGCTCCATCATTAACCACAATAGCTACATCATCCTTTGGGGAGACATCTTCTTTTGCTGGGCATTGCCCTTAGTCTTGTTGCTTCTCAGCCAGATACGGGACTGAGGCTATGTAATCTGCTGCTCTTTTTGGTGGCAAAATACCCGGAGTGGGCACTGCAGAAAAATCTGCTGATGTTCCCTTTACTAAGGAGCTCAACATTTGGGATCTGTACTATGGACAGGCTGTCCTGAAAAAGGATTTGAAGCCTTAGGAGCTTAGAGTAGTCTTCTGTGGGAGAAGGTGGAGTGTGGAGAGCAGGAAGATTGGAATGGGATAGTAATTGGTGCTTCTTCTGAACCAGATGACATATATTTTGTGATGTCAATCTCCTAGGTGCTAAGAGCTACTTGCTTTCAAACCATCCCATGTGTCCCCAGGGTGCACCTAGTGTTGGCACTTCCTTGTGTCCCAAGCAAGCACAGCCAAGCAAAGCAGTGCAGCAGGGCTGCATCTGCATTTTACCTTTCCATAAACAATCTGGGGGTACATTGTTTATGACTGAAGCAGAAGGATGGGTGATGAAGATGTATTTAAGGCATTCTGTGGCCTTAGTGCCCTCAAGGGTGTTAAGTCCATGCAGTCATAGAAAATGGAATAATTAAGATCCAATGAAAGCTGCCATGGAGATGTGGATTCTGGTACTCTGCAATACCAAAATGGCAAACCTGAGGACCTGCAATTTCTGTCCCTGTCTTGATTCAAGGAATATTGTTTTAGAAATTTCTGAGGTGAAGAAAAATCCAGTGAAATAGCACAGAATTCCTGTCAGGAATTTTATAGTGGATAATATGACAGAACAAGTGCTGTTGGCATGGGAAGAGAATGTAAAGGGCAGGTTTGCTGCTGGAGGCTTCTGAAGTCAAATCATCTGTGGCAGGTTTGTATCTCTATCACAGGACTCAATTGTATGGTCTGAATTTTGTAATGTTTTCAGAACTGTAGATGTGAATCATTCTGCTTGGAAACATAAGCTGTGACCTCCACTTGTTTTCTTACTTATTTTTCTTTTAATTAAAATGTTAATAAAAAGCAAGCATAAGATGATTTTGGTGTTCTTTCCAGTGTTTGGTGCTTGATTTCATTATATAAACCCACCACAGTAGTCTGTTTAACTTTGTTCTTCAGTAACAAAACCCCACTTGGATCAATGAGATTTAGCAATTGTACTGTTTGCTTATAGATCTGCTCACTGGTAGAAAAGTTCAAGGATGTTAAAAATGAGCATCCTCTTCCTGTGAGCATGAGCTGTAAAATGCATCTTTAAGGGATATATGCAAAGTAGCAGGAAATCAGCACAGTCTTCTTTCAGTTTACTAATGCTTGGTAATGATGTCGCCTTTTAAAAGAAGGGTTAGGTCTTGAGAACAAAAGTAGTAATTGTCTTTGTTCCACAACTCTAGCTTGAATAAAATGGTCTCTGGTTAGCTGTCTTGCTGAGCCAATGTGCAGTTCAGAATAGGAACACAGGGGTATTTGAGCTTTCTTCTGGGGCATCTATTGTCGTCTTGGGGAAAAAAACATATATATTCATATATGCTTTTTCCAAAAGTGATAAAGCCAGTGATAATACTCATGTATTTAATATTGTGTTACTTATGCCAGTACAGTTAATAAAATTGTGTTCTTGCAGATCCTTATTCCTTTCATTACTCCAGTTAATGAAATCACTTGATAATGTGAATGACAGTTAACAATTTGGGCTGCCAGAATTCTTATTTGTTGCTTAAAAATGGCTAAAATAAACAACAAAAAGAATTACTCTATTGTCCCAATAAAGGAAATGCAGGTCTGTTCAACTGAGTACTCTCCTGTTTTGTAGAAAACAATGATAATGGTTTTAGCAGATGAAAGCTTTCTTCTGAAGTGCTTTGACTGAAGCTAAAGACAATACGGTGTTGAAAGCAATGTGAAGCCACTTAATCTGTTGGGAGAGGGATAAATCTTTTTTTTCATCTCAGGAGTAATAAAAACCTCCAAACCCTTGTAATACGTTGCACGACTTTCAGTAGAGACGTATTCTTGCTAAACAACCTCAAAATTGTGTTGGCTAATTATGACTGAGATCTATGAGGTGTTACATGGTTTTGAAGATGGGTATATGAAATCACAGAGTTTTGAGAATTTTTCATCTTCTATTTCCTGAGAAAATAGAGATGGTCTAGCAGAGGGGGAAAGCCAACCAGTAGACAGCTCTTTTATCTGCTGTTGTGTTTCGATCTGGCTGAGTTCATGCACGGACAGTTCTATTCACAGCTCAAGCAAAGTGCTGCAAGCTATAAAGAAAATAGCTGAATAACATACAGGTTTTATTTGCGCTAACTTGGTTTGCTGTGTATGTACTTGACAGCCTCTTTGTGCTGCAATGTGTAACAGCAAGGGAGGTGAGGGTAAAATGAGGAAATGGCCTCTCAAGACCTTGACATGTATTTGGAATTAAAAGTACAACAAATAATGTTCATATCATTAAATTATTCTTAATGGCCAAGTTCAATGGCTTTCAATCTAAAAACCCAGGCATACAGGGATGCATTTGTTCTTCAACTTTAAGACTTGGTGTTAAGCCTACTAAATGTTATTCAGAAGACTTGAATTGACTTTTGTATGCTTTGGATGTAACACTTTATAAGCAGAGTCATTCGGAGGTGATGAATCCCTTTTAGGAAAATAAATACAGAAGTCACTTACGAAACATTCATATATGTGACCAGGGACTTTAATATTCCTCATGATTTGATTTCCTTCAGGAAATAGAAATAGACACTGAACAGACAAAGCCATTACAAGAATCATTTCCCTGGTGTTTAAGCTTTATCATCAACAGATTTGGAAATACAAGTGACCTTTGAAAAACATGAACCTATATCAGAACATGCAATTTTAAAGACATATCTCAATGTTATAGGAAAGGTGGAAATTACGTCAGTAGCAAAGAGACGCATTTTCCATTTAAAGTGTAACATTTTAGGAAGGTAAATTGTCTATTAGCAGTGGAGACAGATTTTATGTCCACGCTGACTGGTAAATTCTTGCTGGCTTATTTCATTCTGTCCATACAAAGCAAGTGTAATAATTTTTTTTTCATCAGAGTTTGTGGCTGCTTTTCATCTTTGGGATAGCATAAAGCAGGTAGGGTATGTTTATGAAGCTGGACCTTTACTTTAACAAAGTAAAAGTAAATACTCTAGGCAAATATTTACCATCCCTGGCAATCAGCAACAAGAGACATAACCCAACTTCTAAAGATAACATCTTTTCTTTGTGCAACTGATCATTTGTTTTTTCAAACCTAGATTTGCAGCTGCTTATATCTGTGGGTTGGGGGGAAAGCAAAGAACAGATGCTCTTTGGTGCATTCTAGAGCAGACATTCCCTAAAATGGGCATACTTACCAGTTTTGATGTTTCAGGCTTTTGTGACTGCCTCCCTTCTATTTTCTCCAATCAATATTCTATTTCACAGCAGCAACAAACGTGTGGCAGAAGCAAAACAGCGTAACTGCACCAGTGAATGTAACAAAGTGAACTGAGCTCTTTTTAATTCATGACAGACTTCCTTTCTGCTCCAAGTACTCCACGAATGTGTAGAGCAACATCTGTTTTAAAACTTCTTCAAAGTAACAGTGTGAAATATGGAGCTGCTTGCTTTACTGGAGGTTAGAGAACTGGCACTGAAGATGAGCGAGAGAGTTACAAGCAGCAAAAGCTGTCCTGCTAATCTAACCATGCTGTTCCTACTGATGTTCCTGGGACAACACAGGCTCTTGCAATAAACTCAGCTATCTCTGTAATGTGGAAGACGGAAATAGTTTTTGCCCTCATCCTCTGTGTTGTGGAAAGAAGAGTCTGATGGACCATGGGGTAGAATCCAGACTTCTCTGACTTTTTAGGCTTTTTACTATGTCGAGTCTCCAACAAACATGCCTGCTGTTAGTGGACAGCAGACTGCCCTTGGCCCTGCTAGGTAGCCCTACTTGGCCAAATCAGAGCTTTGGAAAGCTGAAAGAGGATGCTGCCTGGAGCATGGTAGGCTGCTTTGAAAGCACCCCAGGGCCATGGGTCTGCACTTCCCCCTCTTTTTGGGCTCCCCCAAGCTGGATTTAACATAATGGACAGTCTTTTCTCCTGCCACTCTGTCAGCAGTTCTCACAGATGATTATCCGCAGATAATCCTGTTATTGTGATGATTTCTTATGAATTACAGAAGCTTAGCGTGGCTACTTTAGCTGAATAATAGCATGGACAGTAGTAGTTACCAGAAGCAAGTACTGAGAAATCTCCTGGTGTTGCACATCTGCTTGGCATTGTAATACCTGTTACAGGCTGCACATAGAAATTTTGGAGGGGGGAAATTTGGATTTTCTCATCTAGGAAGGCTGAAATGAAGGTATGCCACAGTGCTAAAGCACAAGTAGCAGGTAGTGAGGTGTAGGGAGTTATATTTTTCTTTGGCTTAAACCAATCTGATCTCAGAAACACTTTTTAAATGTGGTCATGATGCTGACAGCTTGCTTCCTATGGAGGTATATACAACTCTGCAGAACTGATGGTGCAAGGGATTGAAATTGCAAATCTAAGCTCATCATTTTGGGTCTTTCAGAAACATGGAGAGCCAAATTGCTCAGCCACATAATTTGGTTTGATTACATTAAATAATTGTACATCTATTGGGTCCTGTAAACTGAGAATTTGGCTGAAAATCTGATATCACATTGAGTCTATGTGCTGTCATTTAAAGTAACATGTAGTGAAGAAAAGGCAGTGGAGAGGGTATTGTCACTAAGACATGAATAAATGGCTGAAAATAATATGATCTGTAGAGGGCTTGATGGCTTTTAGTTCCTTGCATGTCAGAAATCTTTCTTGACTTATGATTTTCTTGGATTTGCTGTATCTATTAGAGCTGGCTCTGGAGCAGTTTAAACATTGCACAGTGAAATGTGTTTTACAAGATCATTTGTAATATTGCCTTACTGCCGTGCTTCAGGAGGAGGAACACTAGACCTCTTCATGACTTCGTCAAATGATGCTGCAAAATATGCACGGCTGCTCATAGCTAAAATCTGCTTCTGCATTCCAGTCTTTGTCTCAGGTGAAAAATGCAGCCCACTCTAAAAGCACGGGGGAATTAACATGTTAAAGCATATAGAGAGATGATGATTTAGTGAGTTAGTCAGAAACAGAATTTCTGGGTACAAAATAACAATGAGTCAGAATAGAAGCTGCCCTTTCACACATCCACATGTAGTCAGTGGAGCAGTTTAGCTAACACATTACCGCTGTCAGCTGAGCTGTGCGATTAACTATCTGTGTGCTTCCAGTCAAGAGTAAATGTAAAGTCAACTTTCAGGGTGTTTTCAATTAATATGCTTTACTTTCAAATGGCATTGGAATGGCACAGTTACCTTACCTGGCTCTGCAGGCAGGTACACATTAGCACCCTGTTATTAAAGTGTTTGCTCTGGTAGCAAGTGCTACAAGTTCCTTAGAAACCTACCTGGAATTTCTTACTTTCATCTGACAATTTATAAATAAAAGATAAGAGCTGGATCTGTGAACATCCACTCAGGGATCTCTATGTATTGGGAAAATATATTTTAAAATGTCTTCAACGTTTTTCCTACTTTTCCTCCAAATTTCTAAATGTTAATGTACAAAATGTTTCAGTTAGCTCTAAATGTCTTTAGGGAGCCCTCTCTCTCATAGGGTTTTTATAATATAATTCAGAATTCAATTTTATAACGTTCTTGAAGCATTTTGAAATCTTCCCTGTGAATTATTTGTGGCTTTCTGGTATTTTATGAAGCATCATATTTTGCAACTGGAATATTTTTAGCATGATTTTAGCACATCTGATTGTCCAAAATCATAGAAAGCATCTCCTGAAACAGATGGGAAAAGCAATAGACACCTGAAAGGGGGGCTGGAAATAAAATGGATAAGTTACAAGTGATATTCTGTTAGACCCTTTTATTAGCTCCTTTGATCTCAGATTCTTTCTGCACAGAAAACTTAAAGCCTTTTTTCCCTTTTCCTTTCTTGGAGGAAGTGGGAACTGAAGAGGGGAGGGAACACCCTTTGGGACTTATCAGGAATTCATCTTCAGCAGTGGAAAACAGAAATAAAAATCTCTTTTGACTTGGTTGTTTCATAATTTAACATTATTATAAGTTTCTTCCAACCTCCTCTAAAATATTAATCACTCTTGCCGCAGTCCTGGCAGTGTGATTCTCTGCATGACTATCGTTGGTTTTTTTCCCCTACTTACAGCTGCTTTCAGATGTGTTTAATGACAGTAATTTGCCGAAATAGACTCACTCAATTTGTTTAGGAGACAAAAATAGCATTCTAGGTTCTTTTTCTATGCTTCCACAACACAAATCCAGGGGTGAATATCATTCCTTGAAGAAAGTGTCCACCTTCCCTCCCCAACCAACTGCTGGCTCTTGCTCATACACCAAGTTGTCATCAAGCTTTGCTTTCCCTCAAAAGGACGAATTTCTGCCTGCTGTGTGTGTCTGCTTCCTCAACATCTGTGTTGCAAGGACACAATGTGCATGTTGCAGCACTGCCTGGGCCCCAGGGAGCTTGGCTGTGCGTGGTCCTGGCACTGGTGCATGCTGCTGTTTGAGCCATGGCTACGTCCTTGGAGCAAACCTCTGGGCTGTGGCACTGAGCTCTACCCATCCAATGGGGGTAGAAGCTCAGGGGAATTTGTGTTTCATTCTTCCCAAAAGATGCATTAGGATTAAAATTCCAGCCCTGTAATTTCTGTCTCATGGATTTCTTTTTTTCCCTCCCACTGAAGTAAATGAAAACAGGATCAGCTCCAACAACAATAATTATTTTCTAATGGTGGAAATGGGCACAGTGGGAAAGTACTCTTGCAACAAAGATTGTAATGCATGAAGAAACCAGTGGTTTTGGTTGCTGAGGGACTGCTTTAGTCTGTAGACCCCCCAGAGGCTGAGGCTATCCATCATGCTCTGTCTTTGCAGACAGCTGGTGCACAGCAGGCACAGACTTTGTTGCTGTAGGCTTTTGTGTTGCTTTAACATTCTTATAATTAAATACGAAGCAGCGGTTAAGTATAATACAAACTCAACAGGATGTTTTCTCAGTAAATCAGTGCAATTCCATTGGCTTAATTTATAACAGTTAGCCCACTGGTGTGCTGGGATCCTTCCTAGTCATGCTGACCAATATTGTTTCACTGCTCTTTTACACCAGCATGTGTGTAATCTCTTGATTCTTGCTTTGTGCTGAGGCTATAGAATTTATCCAAGGTTGTGGTGCCTCTTGTATGTTTTTATGGCAGTGTTCCTCATGGTGTTTCTTGGTGCTGTGATAATCTAAATAATAAAAATAATAATAATAAAAGTTCCAGGGTAAATGGCAAGTTGGAGAGGCATGTTGTGGTGATTGAAGCCTGGGGTTTGTCAGGCTTCCAGGAGCAGGATTTGAGCTCTGCCAGGGAGCTGTGAGTTAGGGGGTCTCCTGCTGCGATCTCTCAGTCCTTCAGATGAGCTGTAACCTGATTTTCTCCATACAAAGGTAAAGATTTATCAGAGTTTGCCATAAAAGTTCCCATCACTTTGAGCAGGTTTGGCTGAAATTTGACCTAAAAGTACCTTCCTCTTGTTCTCTGTTTCAGAAGTGGTTTAATTTTAGTGAAAAGTACATAAACGCATATCCAAGAAATAGCTATGAAATAAAATGGTCTAATACTTATTACAGTGGGTGGTTTAATGATTCCTGCAAGCATAACCACAGAAGTTAGTGTCATAAATAAAACCATAGTGTCACTGGAACTGAACTTTGCGCAAGTCTGCTGTTTGACTGACAAGTGTTTTCCAAAGAAAGCTGTTAAAAACCTCTCCAGGTCCTTTTAACATATACACATATATCATAGTTTAACCAAATGTAGGATAAAATATGTTCTAAGTATTTTCAGGTTTAATTTACTTGGATGGTTGGATTTTTTTCTCATCTTTGGTGGGGAGGGTTGTAGTGAGAAGCATTTGGTTTGGTCTGTTCTTCATTTCTTGGTTAGCTATGCGAGGTTTATAATTTTATATCATGAAGTGTAAGACTGTTGTCTATCTTTATATGCAGACCATATTTTATCACCCGTACCATGGTGTTATTCTTGCTGTGGCAAAGCATACAGAGATTTGGGAAATACAGCAAGTATCTCTCACTAGGGCTCTCTACTTAGCATCTCTCACCCCATATTGCATTAGTCAGCCACTGTCAGGAGAAGACCAAAGTTATGTTCAAGAATTTGTATCACTGGGCCAAATTCACATCTGCTATAAGCCTGATGACAATAGGAATTAACTGAAAAACAGTGTTTTCTATACTCCCCTAACTTGGGTAACATAGTTGCCCAGAGCCCATCTCACATGGTTTTAACTTTGTTCGCAAGACAGGCGCATGATGGAGACAATATTTCAGTTGGGTAGAACAGTGAGGATGCTGGATAGTTTATGTTAGAGCTGTGTCCATGGCTGAGATCAGTGTCCTAGCTTCCTAATTGCTGAATGCTTTGGTCAGGACCAGACACCCTTCTTCTTTCTGGCACCAGAACATTTTACTACTCCTTGGCCTGGAAATGGCTCTGGAGGTGGAGCGTCCCCTGACTGCTGCAGCCATGCTCCCGCTGTCTGCCTGGACTGTAAGGAAAAGAAACCAGGGCAGGATTATTCTGCCGATGTATTAGATTGGATATTGTATGACTGACATCAGCACGTTTCAGCGTAAGTTCTGAGTATGCTGTATTTATGCTGGAGTAGTTTATAAGGCTGAATAGGTGGGAATAAAGTTGAAGATCCATGAGTGTGCCCAACCAGGACATGGTAATGATAGCTAAACATTAGAGAAAAGTCTAAAACCAGTCTCTCACCCAGTGGTAGGAGTTGGACTTTCGAACTTGATTTTAGTGGATCAGAGAGTCCTCTCTTTGTCTTAATTCCCTTTGTATCTGCACCTTTTCATGAAGATAAACAGGGACATTAAAACTCTTAAATGCTTCTATGGTATTTTTGTTGGATGAGAACTTTCAACAAGTCACAAAGTGAGTCTGAAATCCCTCTGACACCATCCAGTGCTTCCTCCCTTGGTAACAGGACAATGAAAGTTAAGTAGCTGCTACCTTGAAATTCCACCCCAGTTTCTGCTGCAGGAAGGACACTTGCTTAGCACTTTGTTTTCACTATTTCTTCTTTCCTAAGTCTTTGTTTTCTTTCTAAAATCCTGAGGTACTGGGTGCTTTTACTTCGTATTGAAATGAGTAGAAGAATGGGAATGTGAATCACAGCCTGGTTTCAATTTGAAAGGAATTGTAATGAGACTATAAAAAGGACTGCAGTGTATGTAATCCACATGAGGCATTTTGCTAGAAGTGAGACATCGTTGCTAAAACCTGCTTATGTCATTTTTATTTTTCTGAATACATTATGAAAAAGATAACATTACCATGACATGGTGTCTAGTGCCTTTGTATTACTTTACTGAGCAATTACTTTATGACTGCTATTCAGGCCCCCGGATTATATACTTTCCCATATTATTCTTATTATGAAATATTATTTCTTATTCAGAAAACACTGTACTAACACTATAGAAATGTAAATTATTCATCCTGCCTTAGCTCCTGGTTGAGCAAGGAGGCTGGTGAATGTAGCCGAGGCTGGTGCATACAGCCATGGCTGGTTTTGACATGTTGAACCTCTTAGTTTTCGTAAGACTTTGGTTAGCTGCTTTGTGCAAACTTTGTGCTTTTTCTTGTATGATTTATTGCATTTAAACAACAACCCTGTAAATTTAAAGTATACATTTGTTTTTCAGTATGTATTAAAAAAAGGCAGACATGGCTAAGCTTAGGTCTGAAACAAATCAGAAACTAATCTATCACAAGAGCCTTTAGAAGAAAGAGTTGTTGAAGTGTTTGAATGCTCATAAAAAGAGGAGGTAGTTTTTACATTACAGCAGCCTCCATGCAAGCTGCAGACTTGTTTTTCCTCCAGAAGACATTCTGCAATTGTAAAAGTATATAATTTCAGAGGATGTCACAGTTGGCATGGCGATTGCATTAATATTGCATGGGCATAAAGTGTGCAATAACATAGTGTCAGTTCTTCCTGCCCTCAGGCTACCACAAATTGCTAATCTTTTTCCTTTAAAATGGTGTTATTTTTTCCTATGAACATTCCTATTACAAATATCAGCTGAAGTATCTTTTAAATTGTTCACTCTTAACTTGCATAGAGAGTTACCACTCTATTTACTGTAGGAAGTGACTTGAAAGAATGATTTAGTCGCATTGATCAACAAGCACTGGGAGGAAGGAGTAGTGGATATGGTAAAAGCTGCAGCTTAAAATTAGGACTTTTATCTCTCACATTTATATCTTTTCCCCTCATATTTTGGTTGTTTTTCTGTCTCAGGTTGGAACTTGCCCCTTTTTGAGTCAATGAAATGTTGGCTATTAGTAATTGGGCAAACCTCCATGTTGTCTTTAGGGATACACGAAAACAAACACAGGGTAACAAAAATAATAAGAGCCAGAAAACCACAGAGATTCCCAGTGGTTCAGGCTGTGTTGCTATTGCCCATGTTTTGCTAGCTGTAGTGCCAGAGCTGAGGAAAGCTGATGTTTGTGGGATAGCAAAGGCTATGGAGATGCTTTGCTCCCCTCTATCTTCTGTTGACTTCAGTGGGCTTCACTAAGACTCATCAGAATGCAAGAGGTGTTATCGCTTCTGCTTCCTGCTTATATCAGGTCCCTTTGAAAGTGGAAAATGCCATGTTAACTCAAATAGCTAATCCCAAAAGCATGTGTCTCTCTCCCGTACACCCCCACTGCCTACCCAGGGTGAATCTGATCTGGTAAAGTTCTGATAAAACCCATTTTAAATAGCATCTGCTGCAGCATTCAGCCTCCTGCTTGTCAAGTACGGATTGTCTGAGTCAGTAACCTCCTGCTCCTCTGCCTGTACTCGCTGTCTTTGATTTGGATGTTCATTTTAGGACTTCAAAGCCCTAAATAAAGCCTATCTGTCTAAGTATATGTTCTGTAAGTGGCTCAGAAAAATTCATTTATCTCCCCTGTTTCCTTGTGGTTACTACTCTGGCACCTCCAGTGGCTGTAGCAGCGTCGGAAGAGCAAAGAGGAGAGGTTATCTTTTAAGATACATATACACTTTGTATAGGGGCAGGGTGTTATCTGCACTCATTCATGGAAAAAAACCTGTTGACTAAATTTCATGCCCCTGCCATGGCCAAGCTGATACACCCAGCATCTCAGAGGGGTTTCTTAGATGTATCTCTTCAATATGCAAAAACATAAGGCTGTTTTTCAGCACATAGCATGCTGTGTCCACCTAGAATAATATGTTGCGTAAAGTTGTTTTCCTCTTTTCCTTACACCCTGGTTGTTTCCACGCAGCTTTAACCCATTGGTAGGGAAGTGAGTGTACCTGGCTTGTCATAGCCTTTCCAGGTCTGCACCCTTGAAATTATCTCCTCATCCCCCTACACAACCTGGAATTTGCTGTCCTTCAGGCTCTGTTTGTCCTCAGCTCAATGAGAAGCTAGCTGTCTGCTCCTGCTAGGTTTATTAGCACATTGCATTTGTACTTTTTGGTGCAGGCAGATCTTACCTGGAGTATGGCGCAGACAACTATCTGTTGGATAGAGTGATAAATACTTCAGTTGGAGCTACAGATGTAATGCCTTAGATAACGAATAATGGGAGATTGTAATCAATTAACTTCTTAGAGCCTTATAATTAACACTCTTAGGGGAAGACATTTTTCTTCAAACTGTTTGGAGCATTAAATCCAAAGCACAGCATTAAAGACCTAGGAGGGCCCATCAGTAAAGCTGTCACATGCATTAAACTGAGAGCAGAAAGCCTTTGCACAGCAAGCACCATAGTATTTAGGAACATGCACTAGCTGTGCTCCAGATCACTCACTCAGGATTAAAATTCAACTTTGTAGTCTTTTTTCTCAGCACCTGAAGTATTTCAGCTACTTTTATTTTCTCTTCTCTTTCTACTTAAAGTAGTAAAAATCAGGTTTATTTTTTAGTGCTAGCTTTTGATTTACAGTTAATGGGAAGGTGGAGCGGGGCCAATAATGCATTTGATTGAGAAGATCTGTGCTGCTGGGATTCTTGTGAGGAAATGAAAACCACAAACTGCAATAAATATGCTTATTAAAGAAGCATTAAAGATTCTGTTGTAAAACAGTATTCTTCATTTCATTTTTTTTCCCTGAGTCAGTTAAAGCTTGTATTTCTAGAACCAAGAAAGACATTCAGTAAGTTTAGCCAAGGGTTTTTAATTTGAGATACTACAAAACAAAAGGAACACATGGTCTACACACACAGGTCGACTTCATTGATTTTGGCAGCTTTACCACAGATATGCACAGCTCTTCCCTTATTCTTTGTAAGGACTATGGGGATCTTAAGATCTCTATAGGACCAGAAAAAATGAAAACCCTTTACCTAAGTCTTTTAGGGAATTCTGGCATTATTGGAAGTGGAAAACATTAGAAATCAGATAAGAGCTAGGTGTCCCTAGAAAAGACACCATTCTGCAATGCAGAATTATGCCTTGCTGATGTCTTTCATAGGGAATGAGTGCCCCAAATTGCAGTTAAAAGAGGCATTGCTGTTGCTCTGGCATGGACCAACAGAGCTTTCATCAAACACATCCAAAATATATTGAGAGCTTCAATGCAAATTCTGCTCCCGAGAACATTTCCTGGAAGTCTTAAGGGCAACCACAGCCCTCTACTTCATCATTAATTCCTCTTGATATTTCTTGCTGCTGAATGTTGGACACAAACTGCAGCATGGACTGTAGCCTGAAGGCTGTTGAAAATCCAGCCCTGTCATCCTAACAGTCCTTTCTTGTACAGCATAAGCAGAGACTGCATAAATCTCTGTTTAAAAATATGACAGTGCTGCTGTTTTCAAAGAGTGGCTCATTTCCATTTGATGTAGTTCAGGTACTGCTGTGTTCATGTTTAATGTTAAAAAAGAAATGTATCTTTTGAAGATACTGTCAGATATTTCTCGCTCTGAGGGGGCAATAACCTTCAAGGTTAACTAACTTTATCTGTGCTCTTGGTGGGTTTTATTCCTGACACCACTCTTGTCGGTACTGCAAGTGTGTATAAACAGTAAGCATTTTATCAATATCGAGCATATTAAGCAGAGACAACCCCATAGGTTGAAAAAATGAGCCAGTTTTGGTATTGATGTTACAAGTCTCTGTAAGTTAAATGGGCAGCTCACAAAAATACCTGTCCCTTCTCACTCTTGCCGTCAATGTGTCCAAGGTCCAATTTGACTTCCCTGTAATCAATAGTAAATACCCTACTTGCTGTGAACAGATTTAAACCCTTGGCTGTAATTACTTTACCTTATCTGGTAAATAGTCAGTCTGTCCTAATCTAAACCCTTCCATATCTTTCTGTGCATTCCCTACTTGACACTTTATCTTCTACATAGCTCTGCTTCAAAATACTTCCCTTTGGTTAGCAAACGGCTAACACTGCTTTGGTTCACACCCATGAAGCTAGTGTTTCCAACATAGGGGTTAGTGGTCTGTGGTGCATTAGTCTATGGAGGCCTGAAGTAGCAGGGTCATGGAAGCACCACTCTGGGTGATATGTAGAACAAAAATAAACCCAGAAATATATTAAAATGTCTTTGCTTTCCTTTCTGTGTAGTTGAAGTACAGATGGAAAAGGATCTTTTCCTCTTTCTTTCTGTATAAATGTAAACTAATGAAAAATTTGTAACAAATTCTTAACCTTTGACAAAACGCCTACTGTGTATTGATGAATAAATTGATTTAATTTCCCCATAGGGAGCCATAGGCTTGACATTAACTTCTGGGGCAGCTCTGCAGCAGAAGGTGATGCTGTATGGTAGTACACATATGTGGAATGAGATGTTTTATTTCTTCAACCTACTATTTTATTGCTTACTGTCTTGAATAATGGTTCTCACACCATGACCATGAATCAAGGCTGTCTGCAAAATTATAAGAGGACTGCCTATGGTCCTCAGCTTGCACCGCACTGCAGCAGAGGAGATCTGATGAATTTCTGTCTGCCACCTCAGTGCAGAGACAGAGTCTCTCACCCTTTATACATCCTCCTGACATGTAATGGGATTTGCATTGGGCCTTGCTGCTGGAATGGGGACCCAGATGGGAAGGAGTGATATTGGAAAGCCAGAGGCATGGACTGTCTGGCAGCCCAGACACATGGGACCAGATCCAGGGGTTGCCTTATTAAGTCCCTTCATCTGTCTGTTGTGTGAATTGCTATCATTCTTCCCATGGAGAAAAGAAGCATTGTCAAACTTGGCAGAGCATGAAAACCTTACTCATACATGCTTGCTTTGGCTCTGATATCCAGCACGTGGAAAGGGTCAAAGTCCTGAAGTAATGGTAGAGTGAACTGATAGAAGGCAAAGATGCGTGTTCTCCTTTGTCTTGCACAGAGAGCCTGCAATAGAGTTTGCAAATAAAACTGCAGAGTCCCTCCCACCAAGTGTTTTCCAAGGTAATGATTGAGATATCTGTTGTTCAAAGGGGTGCCTGTGATGCAGGTTCCTTGGAGATGTGGGTTAGCAGAGTTTTGAGGAAAGATACTGTGCTAGAAGCGAACAGAGGAAGCAATGTTCTGCTTTGCACTCCAGCCAGCAATAATCTCTTTCCCTGCTGAATACTGCATTTTTCTTTTATAAAAACATTAATCTGTAGGGTATTGGGACATGGTCAGATCCTGCCAAGAACAAATTGTTAAGTAGTTGCTGTGCTTATTGCTTCTTAAAGCTGTAACTGTTGGTTTTCATTTTGCAAAATAAGTATCATGGGGCAAAAATGTGTTGGCTGTGACATTATTACTATTTCTCAGAAAAATTAATTCTAAACTGAGAGACTTGGAAACAAACAGCTCTTAGAAGGTTCTGTTTGTTTAGCAGCTGTTGTTTATATGTGAAACAAAGGAAAATTGGTTTAATTTGTCTGATATGCCCTTACATTTCAAAACAGGACCCAATTTAAAGCCTCTCTTTTCAGCTGGCTTTAAGTCGTGCTACAAGGCATGAGTTTCAGACTGACAAGGAGCTGAACATACCTCCACTGGAGCTCATCCTCTGAGGTATCGGACTGTAACTGCACCATCCAGAGGCAGCACAGCAGCAATTCCTCTGCTTGAACTGTGCTCTGTCTGGGGCCTTCAACTACATTTAGTACTTTGCATTCCCACCTCTGTGGCCCTGTGGCCATCCAACCTTCCTAAAGTGCATGAGAGAAAGAAAGTGGGGATGTGCACAAGCTGGTCTTATTTAAGCTGATCTTACAAGCTGATCTTACTTATTTCTGGAAATGCCAAAAACCCCCATGCCAGGTATCTGTTAAGGCATTTCCAGAAGGTGCTTTTATTTGTTCCATGGGTAGACATAAAACCCATCACATCTACAAACACTCTCGCTCAAAACAATTGTCCAATTTTCACAGTAAGGATCTGTTGTAGGTTTCAATAAAAATTACAGCAATAATGAACATGCCGAGATAATGAAACATGCAATACATTTACAAAGGAGAAATCTGGAAATACGCAGTTTGCACTAGTCTGAAGTTTAGTATAAGCTGATGTAACTCCTATCAAGGTCAGTAAGGGTTATGGTCTTCTATAAGCAAGATCACTTCATCCTTGAACTTTACTGACATCTTTATGGTTTGTCACAACCTGTATCAGCTCATCAGACAGCTTATTCCCTTCCTCCCCATGTAGTTAGTTAAGAAATCTGTTGCCAGTCACTGTAATGGAAGCTGTGTCAGACTGCTTATATTCCCAAGTTACTCACAATCTGGGAATGTATATGTCTGTCTTCTTGTAATGACAATACTGCTATTGTGCTGGTGATAAATTCTGCAGTCATTTCAATAGCATTTTGGCTGTGATTTATAAATGTTTCTTAGGCTGAGACAACAGAAGGGATCACAGGGAATGTAATTCTCAGGGCACCTCTCTACAAGAAGAAGAAGATGGTTGTAACCTGGCTTACAAGGCTGGAATACTTTGACCCTATCATGTTTGGCTGTATGAACTTTCCAGTAATTCTAGTATATTAAGGAAATGCTGGGTTTAATGACAAATGAGGTAATAAATCCTTCCCTCTGGCTTTTAGTCATCTTCCACAAGAGAGAGATCTTTAATTTAATGTCATTGGCCACTCAGGTAGGAGGTTACCTCCACAAATCTTTTTGTACTGTCACCTCTTGGCTGGTTATGAAATTGGTGATGTCTACAAATTTATTTGGTTGTAAATTATACGGCAATTATTGAGCAGTTCCTTTCACCCTGTGTGCTGTCTTCAGGGGGTTGTTTGGGAGTACAATGGAAATGGATAATTTATTTTTCATGATGATTTGAAAGCGGTTGTAAGTGGAATATAGAAGAAATTACTGTGTTCAGTATCTGAATTTTGCTTCTAGTATAAATACAAAGCAAGGTAAGATTTTGGGACTAGATGCTGTCAGATACATTTTTGTAAATCAGACTTAAAATCCCTGTTATATTTATGTTCAAAAATAACCTGATAGGAAATTTTATATATAATCCACTTAAATATTTAGATGCTGCACCAATCCTCTTTTATCCTGAATTTGGAGATGAATTCAGGCCTAAGTGCCCTCAAAATATGTGTGCCTCCAGAAAAGATTGTCAATCCTCAGCATGTACAATGAGCTAGCAGCACTGCCCTCAAGCCATTGACTGCAGCAAGAAGGAAAGATATTTCTGTTTCTTTTCCCCTTGAAATACTGTAAATGCCACTCTGCACAGAGCACACTGAGTTCCTGTAGCTTGACTCACAAGGTCTTTTACATGCTGGAGGCGGTGTGGGGCATTCGCAGCAGCACTACCATGATGCTAAGATGAGGCTCACCTGCCGCACTTCGGAGCAGATGCCACACTGCAGGATCTGCTGCCTTTAAACTCCACTTGTGTTTCTTGCATAAGGAAGGTAACCCCTCCCAGCAAACATCCATCCTCTAATAATAAACTCCAGTCATCCAGGTTTCCTTATTTTTATGGTTTTATGTTGTATTTTCAGGGTTGCTAGGCAGGGATCATTTACATGATGACATCAAGGACAGAATTAGGAGCCCTTAAGTAACTCGCCAGCAGCAAGCAAGTATCACAAGCACAATGAAACATAAACCAGATAGTGGTATATTGATTTTAAAGCAAGGTACTTGAAATGAGTAGAAGCTAAAGGGAGGAAATATGGTGCACCGCAGCTCAGCAATTATTCACTAACTGAAGTAATTTCTGTTCTCACTAAATTCTGGAACCTATTTAATCATGTGAGTATCAGCACATCTGCTACCAATCGTTCATTAATGATGGCAAAGGTATTAGGGAATTATTTGTTATGTGTTCCCCTTCCCCACCCCTTTTTATATTCTATCGTTCCAAAATGCATCACTTCTGTCTCATTGATTTCAGGATGTTAAGACCTGACTCTTTATTTGGGATTTCTGCCAGCATTACATGTGATTTTTACACAAAAGTCATGGCTGCAGGGTCTGGCCCTGTATCACTGGGTTAGCTAGATACATTTTCACATTCATCATAATTACTGTCTAAATTTCTGTTTTCATGCATGTCCAAAGCCCTGACAGTTGGCCAACACGTGTTCTGGAGCCAAAGCCAACAAACTGAATTGGGAAGATGCTGGCAAATAAAACTGAAGGTGCCATTGCTAAATTTCTGCCCTTTCCTGCCCTCTTTTCTTCCTCCCATGCAGCTAAAGAATACAAGCATGTGAATTAAAAGGAATAAATTATGCAGTAGCTAGATCATCATACTGCTTATGCTACGTATGACGAGGCACTTGGTGTATGTACCAGGAACTGACTCCTGCATTTAGTGCACTTATTTTGCTGAAGTGACTGTCTTCATATGCAGGTCCTTCTTCCTCTGGATGGGAAGTGGCACCAGTTGAAACCCCTGACTGGGATAAACACTCCCTGACCCTGCAGGAACTGGGCTGCTTTGTTATTCCCTGCCTAGTGTTAATGCTTCATGACAACCTCCAATCCCACAGTTGAAACAGGATGAGCTCTCAAAGCTTTGGGTTGGTTCTTAATCACTTCTGTAGGGATTCTTAAATGGGAAATGCATGGGACCTTCCTTTCTGTAACATAGCTGATTGGTTTTAAAGTCCCATGAGGCCCGTAGTTGTTATTCTTCTTAGTAAACAGTTCTCAATGCCAACAGATTTCCCAGTTTTTATCATGGCAGTGCATGCAAACCAAATTCTGAGTCAAAAGAAACAATGCAATGAGTTTAATATCTGCAGCTGGAAGCTGGAGTAGGATTCAACTCTTTTTGCATGTATGTATTTCGCTATTTAAATATGAAAAAAATAAGAGAAATGTCTTTCTGTTCTCCAGTACAAAATCTCTAGCCTCCACTGTGCAAGCAAGGTGTAAAATGTGTAAATACAGCTGAATTCAGGCCTAAGTGCCTCAGTTCCTAATGAGTTTGTATTCTCTGCTGAAGTTGTATTACCAGCTGGCTCTGCCAAACTGAGCAATGGCAAATAGGTCAGATTCTGGATGAAACCCTTAACTTAGTATGATAGATACTACTGCTTATAAAAATGTATTAATTCTCAGAAAGGTTCAGAATCTGACCGAAAACCAGAATTGTTTTAGAACTTGATTCCTTTAATCTTGTATTTGCTACCAACATATTTTTCTACCTTTTTCAAGTTTAGGTTTTCCTGGTGGAGTTACTGAGCTGTTAGACGTTTCTTACAGGAATGATCAGGAAGGCTCGATCTGAATGTGTTGGTTTTATTTAGAGTCACAGCTCTTATCTCCTTTCTCATGCCTTCAGAATCTCCGAACTACCTGCAGGAATTGTTAGATGAAATCCTCAGACTTTGGTATGAAAACAGTGTTAGCATCCTTCAACTCATTGCAATGCAGTTGTTTTCTCTGAGGTCTACATCCTCAGATAATACTGCTAAATGTCACTCCACAGCCCTAAAACCATGTCTAACATCAAAACTTTGTGTCTTATTCTGATCCTTCTTCTTTAATCCGTAAAATGCTTATCGTAGTGTCATATTTAGCCAAGAAAGTGATAATTCCTCTTCTATGGATGGCATTACTTGAAAGCAGTACTGAAGCTACTTAATAAGAGTACTAGGTCATCTGGGCTATAAGCCTGACATCTTCTATCACGTCGTTTTTCACTGCTCTAGTCCTTTCCTGATGAGCTGGTGATAAAGTAAGTTTGGCACAGGTTTATGAGGCTCCATTATTCTTTTTTTGCGGGAGAAAAAAAGGGAATATTCTCAGGTTCCAAAAAAATACTCTTGTCTCAGAAGCTTTATCTTGACTAGGATTATCTTACTGGGCAAATTCAGCAAAACATTCACCACTGATGTTGCACACTGTTTTTAAGAGATGTATTTTTAATTGTATTACTTAAAAGTTTTTTTTAAAGGTCTTTTTTCCATGCCTTTCCTTTGTTTGACCTTTGTTCTACCCAGCTTCTGTGAAGGGAAAGGTGGCAAAACCTGTGAATGAGTCTTCCTTTCTGCCACAGGATATTGCATTTTCTCAGCTTTCATATAAGACTTCCATAACTTCTAATAGCTCCTATTAAGCACAGAAGAAAAAAGGGTAAGAGAGGGGGAAATGTGGCAAGCATCACTTTTAATGCTTGCCATTTGCATCCTCTTTTTATATATATCAGTTACTCTGGGGAAACTTCGTGAAAGCCATTAATCCCAAGGCATTTTGACTGAAGAATATCCTGAATTTTAGTGTTTTCAGGGATTGAATTCTATACCACACAACTAATGTGCAACCCAACATCAGCCATGAGCTGGCTTTCCCAGGTCATTCAGGGTGTCCTGCTTCGGCTGTGGTTAGCAGAATACCTTCCAAATCCCTGTGTCATTCATTCATCTCTGATGTTTCATCCCGTCCTATTCACCTCTTACTATGCTTTACTGCACTGAACTTTACCTCCTGCTTCTATGTCCCTCCTTTTAAGCCAGCTGTGATTTTCCAAGCTGATTGAACTCTAGCTGGGAGGTAACTGTGTATTGTTTTCTTGATTAGCAAGGTCTGTCACAGACCAGCTCGTCTTACCAGGAAAAAACATGCTAAATATTCACAGCAGATTTAGCTCAAGCCACAGATTGGGCTTCAGCATAAAAGGCATTATGAAAAGTGAGATGTTTTGTCTGTCTCTTTCCCCCTGGACTGTAAATGATTCCATCCACCCCCACTGGCTGAAAGCATGGCTTCAGAGCTTGTGGCAGCTATGAGCATTTCAATCTGTACAAATGCAGCCATGAAATTCCTCATGTACAAAGTCCAATGTATCTGTCCTCTCACAACCTGAGTAGTTTTTGTCAGCAGGCATCCTCTTGTGCAGGACTAAAGGAGCAGAGCATTTCTCTGTATCTGAAGCAGTATTTTTCTGTGACTATTTTTAGAGACCTGAGGGTGGACTTTTTTTCTTTTTCCAAATGAAGTTTAAGATTGCCTCACTGAGTTTTGACTCTTTGTTTTATTCCTCATGTCTCTGCAGTTATCATTACTCCAGGATGATTCACGTTGCTTTCTAGATGCGTATGCTAGGATGCTTATTGCGGAGAGCTTAGCAACTGCATCACACTGAAAAGCCCATGCTGGCTGAGGCATGGCTGATGGTTAACCTTTACTCCCCTCTGTCAGGAAAAAGGTCATTGCTATGAGCTCAAAACTGAGCAATGCTCTGCAACATCTGATTATCCTGCTTTGTACCTCTGCCTTCCTCCTCCCACCATCTTCTCTTTTTTCCTTGTTTCTTTTACCTTGTTACCTGTTGTCATTCAAACAAGATTCCTCAGTGTTGACAGTCATACAGTGAGGCAGCATAGTTCAATCAACAGAACCCTTACTCTTGGCCACTAGTTCTTCATTTTAATTATGTATCTAGAAGTCACGGGCCAGACTTTACACTGTCACATCTGACACTACTCCAATGTATTTCACTGAATTTTCATTGAGTAAATGGAATAGACAGTCTTAAAAACTGGGTATTTAAATCCCAAGCCTTACCTACAAGGCACTTTGACAGAGACTTGGCCTCGACTTAGTTCTAATAGACTCAATTCTAATAGTCATATCCTTTATTCATAGCAGTTAATTTCCTGGTGTGCTTCTTAAACCTGCAGGCTAAAATAACCTCAGATAGAATAGGTTTCATTATTACCGACCGAATGGCAGATGATTTCCAGAAAATTCAAAAAATGTAACAGGAAAGAAAGGAGGAATTTAGCTTTTTAAATCTAGGTCTGCCACCAGTATATCCTTGTCAGTCTGCTCAAGAGTAGAGGTAAATAATAATGCAGAAAGGAAAGCTACTTGTCAGATTTTAAGCACAAGCAAAATCATAGGCTGACAAACTGCAAAATGCTTCAAACCTATTTTTAGAAAAAAGGTCTTTTTGAAAACAAATAGTTTATGCAGCTAAAGAATAAAGGCTGTGTAATGGGCCAAATGGGAAAGGTAGTCATGATTAAATGGGTAGTACTGGAAACAGAGGCCCTCCGTTTCCCTTGATGTGCGTGGGAATTATGAGTAATAGGTGCTTCACGTAAAGCTTCACATACTGTGCTCTTAGAAACTGAATGTACAGTATGTATTCTTCAAGTAATTATATTCAGACATTTTCCAAAGCAAAGCTTGGTGGCGTTTTGGCCAGCGTACTCTTTAAGCCATCAAGATGGTGGTCCTGGAGCCTTAGGCACTCACTGCTCTTCAGCTGCCCTCAGTGGCTGGTTGGCAGCTCCAGAGCTCCCGCCTCTTTTATCTGCCTTCAGCATCTACCTTAGACTAGTTTGCAAGCTTGCTAGATCAGTGTGATTAGGTTTATTCTCTTTGCCCACTGGCAACTTAGCAGAGTATTAAAAATGTAACAGCAAAACCAAGCCTACACTGAGACAAGTTCAAATTGTGTTTGTTGCAGGGAAGGCTCTACCAGTTTAGAAGGAGCAGACTCAGTGCTTCAATTGCTTTTAAGAATCCCCATCGCAAAAATGAAAGCTTTGCTTCCAAACTCTTTCCTTTCCTAATCTGCAAGTATATAGATTCAAGGCTCAATCTGCAAGCCCAAAGGTCAGTGCTGAGCCTGGAAGATCTGTTTCTCTAAGCCAGTCCCTCAGATAACCCACCAGAGAAGGCATAAATTCCCTGCATGAAAGATCTTTCACCTTACTGAGATCACAAATGGAAAACGTGGTGGCAAGATAAAGGAGGGTTATATAAAACTCGGAAGATGTTAGCTGGGTAAGAACCAATATCAGCATCATATAGTGATTTATGTGCAAAAAAACATTATTTCATTTATAAAAGGAGGGGGGGTCTTCAACTTACAGTGAACACAAGAGGTAAATATAAAATTAGGCAGTGGGGGTTAAATAATGTATGTGTTTGAAGAAATATATGCATTTTTCATGGATACAAAGAAGTATAATTTCATTATTTTCTGAACAGACCACAGCAAATGACAGCAATTGAAATTTAAGCAGTAAAACCAGCAGTGACACATTAAGAACATTTTGTAGCCTTGTATTCTGTTTCAAAATGGAATTACTGAAGTTGTTTATAATGAAACTAGAAATCACAGACCTGCTGCTCCTGCTTAATTACAGCCTGGAAGTTGGGCAATGTTCCAAGATAAATTTGTCTGAGGAAGGTGAATCCTTGCAATTGACACAGCAAATTTCACTGAAATTATGCAAAATCTGCCGTTTTGCATAAGGTAGCACATGTGATGGTTCGACATGAGTGTTGTCCTCACATTTCAGTAGAGTTAACTCAGCTCTTTTAGTTAACACAAATGCCAAAAATATAATACTGGCTGTATTAATATCATGAGACTTTTACAAGCAAAAACCTCGTTCTTTTTTCTCCCTTTTTAAGATTACTGTTACTGAGCTCACTTTGTAGAAAATAAAGACCAAACTTAAATTAAATCTGACAATGTCTTTTCATTAGTGCTTGGTGGGAGAGGTATTATGTTTTGGGTGGTTTTGCTTCTGAATGATGCAGACAGGACAAGTGGGCTCCACATCCCAGCCCAGATATCCTGATGGCTGGGTTTCCCACTGTGTCTGAATTAATTTCTGCCTCTCTGCTCGCCTGTCCCCCTCTTTCTTCCTTTCCACTCTCACTTGTTTTGTCTATCCCTAATCACATATTTCTGCAAACTATTTTTCTACGCACATTTAATCACAAGATTATCTGGTTTAACATCACAAGACTGCAAGTTCTGCTTTTTTAACCCTACTTTTAATTGGCCTGCTAGAATTCTACCTGTTAAGTTTAACTCTGCTGAATAAAATAGAAGTGTTCAGTATCTGAGGTCAGACCTCAAATCTCAGTTGAAGCTGGCGATGAAATATAGCATTGAAAACCAATTGCTGCAGTGAGGCCCTAGAAACAAAATTCCGGTACTTGCAACCCCACAATCATCAATCACTGTAGGGTAGAGACACAGCCCTTTTCTTCTCCTTTTCCTGCTCTGAACCACTGATTTGAGTGGATCTTTTGGTTGGATTAGGTGAGCAGGATGGAGTTGAAGTGAAGGCTTGTCCTTTCAGTCTCATCTTAATCAACCTGACGGCTTCATTGGTACTTCTCATTTAGATTAAAGATGCAGAACTGTGGCCAGTAAGTCTTGCATGTTAAATTTAATTTATCCTGAAATGAGAAAATGGGCCATCATCATGATAAGACCTCCGTGATACTTTTGTTGGTGCAGGTAATATTTGATAAAGTTATTAACACATGCAACAGTCTTGTAAGGCCAGGTTAGCCAAGACAACTGAAAACTGCAACAGTTTTAGCACTCAGGGTCTGTCTGTATCACACAGTGGTTTCTGAAAACATTCCCAAGCTTCTTGTGCTTCAGCTGGCTCTGGAGCTAGACATCAGCCTTGTGAGTCCTCAGCCCTGCTGCAAGGCTGGGCTCAATAGCTCCAGTGCACTTCTTCATGAGCGTAACCAAACTGCTTTTATGGACTCTGTGGCTGCACAGACCCCCCAGTCTCCTGGGAATATCCCAGGCTCCCCAGACAGAACAAACATGCCCTTATTTAAAACTCTAGTGGAATTCAAAAGCTTGATCTGGTGGGTTTAGTCAGGATTTTTCCTACTTTTTGAAAGAACAATACCTCTCCTTTCTTCTCTAAGCCCATTTGTGCAGTGCTGTTTCTGTCCATGGGTCTAAGCTGCTCCATGCCACCCATGGGTGTGGTCTGTAAAAGGGCTTGAAAGTAAATGTGATCTTTGCAAAACAGTGCCTCCACCCAGGTCTGAAATTGCTTATCTTTCAAATGTTCTAATTCTGCCTACTGATTTTTAGCACTACTCCTGCTGAAGTGCGTTGTGAACAAACTGTCTGCAAGCTGTAGTAAGTTTCATTGTGAAATAGTTATGCATTCTACTGTGCTAAAGAGATGGTTCAGGATTTCCATTAACAAATCTCATTCCATTTAATTTGTCAATGTAAATCATGACACATCTTTTGATGCAGTAGCTAATTATATTCATAATATAGAAATTAGAGGGGTTATTAAAAAAACACCAACACACAAACAGCCCTTGCAAGCCCATGTAGTGCTACGTGAGACCCTGCATGAGTAATGGACTGGATCATTAACGTGCATCATTTAGAAAGCAGCTATTGATTAGATTTCACTGATGACTGTTACTAAAGTGCTCTGACATAAACTTGAGATTCCTTGCATAGCCTTCGATAACAGCCTCTGTTCAGAGTTCAGGACCACACATGGTTTGGTTGTTTTTCTTTAAACTGAGATTGCTGAGATAAATAAAAACCAGTATTGTGTCCTTGATACAATTTATTACCTGGTCTTTCCTTCACTTTGTTCTCTTATCTCATATATTTGAGTTCTTCACTTCCAATAGTTGAAAGAATAGCCTGCAGTGTGAACAGCTCTGTTTATCTTCATTATAGAATTAGTAACCAGATATATCACCTAGATAAACTTGTGTAGCAGAAAAAAACCTCCCACTTTATTAACCACCCAGGGAAGTAGGTGCTGAATCCTGCATAGACCCTGGATGAGATATTATCCCAAGATGTTTGTGTACTACCCTTATGCTCCAAGAGCTCATTCAGAGCAAACATGACATTCAGGAAGCAAAGGGAGAGCATCATATTCTTGCCAAGCCTCAAGTATTTGCTCTGAGACAGCCCTCATCAGCTGCTAGCACAGGCAGCAAAGAGGCCAGGCACTGAAAAGCTGCCATTCGGGCTTGGCAACCGGATGATGGGACCATCATGCATATTTCAGACATTGCCACAAGTATTTATTTTCTTGCTAGGGCAGTAGCTTGAGGGTAAATTTGCTCAGGCTTCTTAAAAATCTCTTCTCCTGACTTGTGTGGTTAGATGACTTTCAAGAAAATTACATAAGGAAAAGTGGCTTTAAGTGTCCCACGGCTGAGCAAGCACAGTAAATCTGGTTGAGTAAGGACGACCATCCTTAGACATGCATCTCTCTTCAACCGCTGCTTTAGAAAGGAGCTGTTGAACACAAAGCTACCTGAAATGGAGACGGGAATCTCTCTTCTGCCAGAGCATCCATCCTCCAGAGCACCCCAGAAAAGACCATGACAGGCCCCCTCACACATGGCATGTATGGCAAATGTTGGGATCAGTGCTCAATAACGTCACTGCTCTGAGCTAAGCAAGTTCTGCATGCACGTCAGAAACCTCTTTTCCTTACCCACACATCCATTTGTGGATGGTGTTTTCATAGAATCATAGAATAGTTAGGGTTGGAAAGGACCTTAAGATCATACAGGTCCAAGCCCCCTGCCATGGACAGGGACACCTCCCACTAAACCATGACGCCCAACGCTATGTCCGACCCAGCCTTGAATACCGCCAGCGGTGGAGCACTCACAGCTTCCCTGGGCAACCCATTCCAGTGCCTCACCACCCTTACAGTAAAGAGTTTCTTCCTCATATCCAGTCTCAACTTCCCCTGTTTAAGTTTGAACCCGTTACCCCTTGTCCTCTCACTACAGTTCCTCACATCTGCACAGCAAGCATAAACACAGGTTCCATGGAAATTTGGTGGTCCTGGCAAAATTATGCATCACAGAAGATAAGCAGCAGCACATTTGGGTTGGTTCCATCCACCATTTCCTTTTCTTTTGAGTGTAAAAAATGTGACTGGAAAGTCTACAGAATACTGATCTTGCAGCCATAACAACACATTCTGATCAAAAAGTGGAACATTTTGATTAGAAAATGCCACGTGGTACTCTGAGAGGCAGCTTTGTATAAGTGATGAAGCTCTCCCCACTATGCTTCCAGCTCCTGGCATCCTGCTCTTCTGCACTAGGAGAGGTCTGATCCTGCTGGCACCATAAATGCTGGTGGTTCGAACGGCCAACCCCACAAAGCACCAAACCAACATTTCTGAATTACAAGAGTAAAGTCTGTTATTTCATTTTAAGCTTTGTGGAAAGCAGTCACTTTTTAAATAGAAAGAGCTTGGTTTATTTAAAGAGCAGATTTTATATTGATTTTAGTAGGTAGATTCTTGATAGACAACAGCCTCTGTTACCCATGGATACTGAACAGCCAGTGAAGATTTGTAGGAGTGAAGATGCTGATGCTGCAAATAAGATCATGATCCAACAAGGGTAATGACAAAACACATATCAACACTCCTCTGCTATCTTATCGTCAGAGATTTCTTTGCAGCTGTTTTAATGGGTGTGTGCTGGTGAACAGCACTGTATCACGGCTATTTGCAAAAGGAGCTTGATTTTGGCAGAGGAGTTATTCTGTAAAGCATGATTTGAATGTAAAACACTTGCATACTAACCAGATTTCATTTTATTATTGTGCAATATTAGTTTTTCCTTCATCTGGGATATAGTTATCTGTTTAGACATATGAATTTCATTTAACCTGGTAGTTAAACGTAAAGTATCAGGTACTGAATCCTGTTTGGACCTGCAGCTTTGCAAAGCCTCAGTCATGAAGCTGCATTTCAGAGTAGACTGGCTGTGAGCTGGTGGGCTTTTTTAGTGGGGAAAGTGAAGTTTCTGACTTTCTTGTTTCTAAAAGACTCTCAAGGTGGAATTCTGCACCTAAAAGCAGATTTAAAAAGTCATATAATTTTCTTCTGCTGTGCAAAAGATTTACTGATTGATTCAGACCTCCCCTTACTCCCATGACATATGAAGTAAATTGGAGGAGGCAATAACCCTATTAACTAATGCAAGATATAGAGGATGGTCCCTTTAAGTAGATGATGGTTTACTACCTTAATAAGAGCCATGGTGTGATGCTTCTGCCCTTGAGCACTCTTTTCCTTCTTTGATGTTTCATCTATTTATAAAGTGCTCTCAGACTGCAAGGATGAAGCACCCCATATAAAGTACAAGGCCTTCATCTATCTGTATTAAAATAAGCCAACACAATTTATGTTTTGAAAAGTGAGGGAAAGAATTCAGCAAAGAAATCAGATTGTTATGTTTTGTTGTAAGATCTGAGAAGAACTTCTGATAAAGCTGACACATTTTTCCATTACAACATAAATCACACACATAGCCTCAAAAAGCTTCACCTGGTTTTCTACTCAGAGCAAAAGAATCTGAAAACTCAGAGTCTAAATTTTAACAATAAGAAAATCTCTGAAAGTTGAAATTGATGCATAGTTCTGTGTTCTAGGCTGTAACTACAGTCTAATTCAGGCAAACTACAATTATGCATAAATAACAAGTTGAAGTAGCACTGCCCTGTGGAGATGAAGTACCAAAGTAGCACTGCCCTGTGGAGATGAAGTACCAAAGCCAATCTCTGTGTTAAGGGAAACCTTCTATGCCAAGGTTTCAGCCAACATAATGCGCTGAAGCAAGTGTAAAAGATGTTTGGTCTACACAGCAGGCTTTGTTTTATTAAGCATGTTGAAAGTGATACACTTACAAATGTCTGAAGTAATGGTTCTTTTAGTTGGTATTATGGATTTTTAATTTTAGGGAGCAAATCAAAAGCATGGAAAATATCTCCAGAATTGGTCTTATACCACGTGAATTTTTTGAGGCTTTTTGTTTTGTATTTCCAGGTAAGGCCAACTCAACTTACAGTTCCCAGATCCTCTTTGGCTGAGGAAAGCTATGGAGGTTATGAATCCTACAGGCACTGACAGGAGTTCTGCTTTGGCTGAGCTTCTGATCAGGATCATAACTCCTGCTGTGTGTCACAGAGTTTGGGAAGCCAGATGCTCTCTGATGGGTGCAGCAAGCCCTCAGACAGTTTATCATGCGGAAGATCACCCCATACTGGACTGTGCAATATGGGGCATCTACCTGCACCTCACCCTTTCCAGTTCATGGTACTCACTGTCAGGAGGCAGGACAATCTGGGCAGTCCAGCTGCAAAGGACTTCAAATACCTGAGCTAAACAGTACCAATTCAGCAAAGCTGCCAAGTGCATGCTTAATTGCCATGCTGAATTGCAAGCGAGTTCCACTGTTGTATTCCTTTTCACACCCAGGTCAATGAGACTGTCAGGCTGCCTGTTGTGTTGGGTTAGAAAGATTAAAAATGAGACCCTTTTTCTTGTCTCTTGTAGCTGGGAACTTTTCCAGTTCCTTTATACTTGGCAGTTTGAGACTGGCTGCTACTAACAAATCCAGTTAGCTGATTGTCTGCTGAAATGCCTCAAAGGGGGAAAAAACCACCCTAAAAAATACTAAAGATTTAAAAAAACCCCAACCAACCAAACAGAAAAGTTGTGTTGTCATTCTTTGTATTTAAAATTTTGAGGCTTGATTAGCCATTAGCCATAAAGCTGAACCAAACATTACATCAAGCAGCAGAAAACAGCTAATCATTGGCATGGTGATCATTAATTCTCACCTAACTCTGCACTCTGTGTGAGCATAGCTATTATTTCATATATAGCAGGTATCTGATATGGTGTGCATCCTGTTGTTGCAACTCTGTGAAGCTTCTGGACATTAATAAAGAAAGCCCGCAGAAATATGCTGCTTGAAATGTCAAACACAAAAGAGAAGGAAAAAGTAAAATAGAGGAAAAATTGACACATTTGCTCTTAAAGATCCCAGGGAATCAAAAAATGTAGGTTCAATTTCTGATCCCAAACCCAGCTTTTTTATGTGACCTTGGAGAAATCATTTAACTTTTCTGTCTCCAACTTCTCTTCTGTAAAACTGACACTGTGATTTGCTGAAAGGAAGGGAATATAGCCTATGGGATATAGCCCTAGAGTGTGGGGGGGGAGCTAAGACTGTTGGTTGATATTCAAGAATCAGCTGCTACAAGCTCAGGAGTGGTGTGTTCTGACTAGAAGTGAGTGCTGCAGGAGGGCCAGGAGACCTCCTTGGATGGATAAGGAGCTGCTGAGGAAAATTTGAAGGAAAAAAGAGGCTTATAAAAGGTGGAAGCAAGGACAGGCGGCCTGGAAAGAATACAGGGATGTTGCTTGGGAAACTAAGGACCAGGTTAGGACAGCTAAGGCCCACATAGCATTAAACTTGGCTAGGGATGTGAAAAATAATAGGAAGGGATTCTATAGGTACATTGCAAATAAAAGACTGACTAGAGACAATGTGGGCCCTCTCTGGAAGCTATCAGGAGAACTGGCTACCCTGGATTTGGAGAAGGCTGAGGTTCTTAATGACTTCTTTGCCTCAGTCTTCACTGGCAAATGCTCTGACCACACCACCCAAGTCTTGGAAGGCAGACGCAGGGACAGTGAGAATGAAGACCCTGGGCCCACTGTAGGAGAGGATCTGGTTTGAGATCATCTTAGGAACCTGAATGTACACAAGTCCATGGGACCTGATGAAATCCATCCACGGGTCCTGAAGGAGCTGGCAAATGAAGTTGCTAAGCCACTGTCCATCATATTTGAAAAATCATGGCAGTCAGGTGAAGTCCCTGACGACTGGAAAAAGGGAAAAATAACCCCATTTTCAAGAAGGGGAAAATGGATGACCCAGGGAATTACAGACCACCTCTGTGCCTGGCAAAATCTTGGAGCAGATTCTCCTGGAAGGCATGCTAAGGCACATGAAAAACAACAAGGTGGTTGGTGACAGCCAGCATGGCTTCACTAAGGGGAAATCCTGCCTGTCCGATCTGGTGACCTTCTATGATGGAGCTACAGAACTGATGGACAGGGGTAGAGCACCTGATGTCATCTACCTGGACTTGTGCAAAGCATTTGACACTGTCTCACATGACATCCTTGTCTCTAAATTGGAGAGACATCAATTTGATAGGTGGACCACTGGGTGGATAAAGAACAGGCTGGACAGCCGCACGCAAACAGTTTGTGCTCAATGGCTCAGTGTCCAGCTAGAGACCAGTAACGAGTGATGTCCCTCAGGAACTGGTGTTGGGACCGGTCTTGTTCAACATCTTTGTCGGTAACAGGGACAGTGGGATTGAGTGCTCCCTCAGCAAGTTTGCCAATGACACCAAGCTATGTGGTTTGGTTGATACTCTGGAGGGAAGGAATGCCATCCAGAGGGACCTTGACATGCTTGTGAGGTGAGCTGATGCCAAACTGATGAAGTTTAACCATGTTAAGTGCAAAGTCCTACGCCTGGGTGGGAGCAATCCCAGGCACAGCTACAGGTTGGGCAGAGAAAGGATTCAGAGCAGCCCTCATAGCAGCCTTCCATTGTCTGAAGGTAGCCTATAAGGATGCTGGGGAGGGACTCTTCATTAGGGACTGTAGTGATAGGACAAGGGGTAACGGCTTCAAACTTAAACAGGGGAAGTTTAGATTGAATATAAGGAAGAAGTTCTTTACTGTAAGGGTGGTGAGGCACTGGAATTGGTTGCCCAGGGAAGTTGTAAATGCCCCATCCCTGGCGGTGTTCAAGGCTGGGCTGGACAGAGCCTTGGGTGACATGATTTAGTGTGAGGTGTCCCTACCCATAGCAGGGGCTTGGGACTACATGATCTTACGATCCTTTCCAACCCTAACTATTCTATGATTCTATAAGTTACGCAGGTGCTGACCTTCCTTCAGCAGAGAGATCATCTCATGTGAACAATGGAAATATATAAATACATTTCATTCAAGAACATAATTTATGTTATATTCTCTCCCTGAACTACTCAATATGCAGTACTTAAATGTTCCCTCTTTTTATTATACATCTTATATCTGAATAAAATAGGATGTACTAAAACTGACTGCCTACACCTCCCCAACCCACGCACACGAATGTCAGCAGACATTTGACTTCTTGAACCATAAAAACTGCGCATTCTACTAATTTTTTTACTCCATTAAGATGCCTGAGTTTTTTCCTAGTAGAATTACGTTTGGCAAAAGATTTGTTTGTTGTAAATCTTCAGAAACTGTGGCAGAAGCCTGCATTGTAGCTTTCTGTTTATTGGATCTGAACAAAGTCTTACACATTTCAACAGCAGCTATAAAACAAATTGAGAAGATTAAGGAATATCTCTTGTCACCAGGCAGACGTTTGCTAGCCCTCCCTTGGGCTGACAGCACTTTTAAACATTTATGTGGCCTAGTATTTATATGCTAACTGCATGCAAGTAAAAGAATTGCCCTAGTTGGTATCAAAAAGCTTTAGTGGATGAGTTAGTTTGGAAATCGGTCATTTAATTTCATGCTGAACTGAAATCACATGTTCTTCTGTGAAGAGATGTTTCTGTTCCACTGTTTATATACTATGAATAAATGTTTAAACCATTCTTTCCTGTGAGCAAAGGAAAAGCTTGGCCACTCTTTACAGAGAGCAGGCAGGATCTGGGTCCTCATGTGGGCTCCGTGGGCTCCTGAAGAGCTGAGTGCTGACCTGGCCCTGTCCCGATGAGGTTGGGGAGTGAGGCTTTGTGCCTTCAGTCATGAATGCTGTACGATGTGGTGGGTCCTCCTCTGCAGACACATGGGTTAGCTGGAGTCTGTGGTGGGAGGTGGACAATTTCACTTGTAAAATAAGGACATGGCTTCTGCAGGAGGTTATTCTCAGATGCTCTGTATGGTGAGAGCTGTAACCTCCTTCCTTCAAGTGTATTTATGAAATACTGAGAATCTGACCTCCAAATCAAAAACACTGCCTCCGTGCAGTAATGGTTTTATGATGAAACAAAACAAGAGCATTTTGAGCTCTTTTAACACGGCTATCTGGAACATCTGTGTTAAAAATAGCATAAGATTGTATCACTAAGATTGTCTAATATTGCACACACATAAAAAAGTTGAATTAAAGTTCTTTGGGCCTTTACCTTGTTTCTATCACTTCCTAACTTTTCTGTATTTAAGTTGGCATCTTCAGTTGTGTCTTCAGTACTCTTCATGAGTTGTAAGTAAATTATCTGGACAGCATATGTTCTCTGAACAGATTTTAAAACACGGTTATTCAGTTGTATGAGCAAAAGCCCCTTCTCAAACATCAGCATGTAAAAAATCAGTCATCTGAGTACTCACAGGAAAGGAACTGCAATGGTGTGAAATGGAGAAATTATACTTTATCTCACCTTTCAGAAACTCATTCATTCTATCTTCAACTTCTTATTGTGAACCTCAGGCCTGTCTAAATACCTACTAAATCAGAGAAAACACAGTTCCCTGCTTTTCACAACACTGATAAAAGACAAACAGATATTTCTATGTGCTCATCACAATAAAATTTCATTTTTTTAACCTGTTCTGATAGCCCCTTTATTTCTTAAAGTCTGGCCTTTCAATGTATCCCTCTAGTTTTCAGCATTATACACTGATGTGATGCAGGGATAAGACTGAATTGAAGGCCTTTATCCTAGGAGAATGCAGCAGGTATAGGTTCTTTTCTTTCCTGATAGAATTCTTTTCCTTCCTTTCACATTTAAGTGTCAAGCCCTGAGGAATATGTAAGCTAATATGCATTATGAATTGCACACAGCATGTTGACCTATTTTAAAATACATTCTATTTATTTTTTAGACAAATCTCTTAATTTTTTTTCATGTAAAGTTTGCATCCAGGCCAAGGATACAGCAGCACTCAGTGATTCAGGCTTATGAGTTATTTTGCCAGGTTTTGCCTTGTTAAATTCACACACACCACATCATCTCCTTGACCTCATCCACCTCTCAAGAAGCCAGTGCCTGAAGCAGAAATAATTTCTTTTTAAAGAAGTTGCTTTTGCTTCATACGTTTTAATCTATTGAATAAATAGATCCTTTTGAAAAAGGGCTTGTGTCCCTATAGCTATTGTTTTGTACATAGATAGTACCAGAAAGCATTGTACTGGACTGCAACAACAAGCAGGCAGCCTTTGACAAGAGCATGAAAAGAAAACAGATACGTCAGCTACAAATATTCATGTTCTTAACCTTTGGTTTCTTTGCTCATAAACTAAAAAATATTAGGTTTTAAAGCAGCAAATGTGCAGGAACGGCACAGACACAATGGTTTGCCTGAGGCTATGAGTCTAAATATAGACATGGCAGAGGTATGTTGCTCACTGAAGTGCAGAACGTCTGTTGCTCACTGAAGCGCAGAAGGTCAGCTATGAGACTTGCAAATTCCTTGAAGAAATGCATTGAATCCATTTGGTCCGAGAGTGGTTACATGAAATAGGTGCTCAACAGTGTGGCTGGCTGGAAGGAGATACACACAAATGGATAGGCAGGTGGGGAGCACTCCAATACAGGTGTAACTGCAAAAGAAATTGCTTACTTCAAAATAGGTCTGATGACATACAGCTTACTTCTCCTGGGTCTCCTCATGCCAGAACACCCTTCTCTCAGAAATTGCTGGGGCTGGGCAAAGTGAAAAAGTAGGCTTTGCAGAAATCCCACTAGTCAACTATGGATTTCTCTAGGTGTGCTGTATCCTTGGACCCTACAACTGTTCTAGCACAAAATGCTGGCTATATACTCCAAATTTTCACAACTGGTCTTAGGCAACTCCTCAGCACACCCTAATCTAGTGAAGACTAATTTAGGGGAGAAGAATGAACTGCATGCCCTCAAATCTAATTCTTTCCATGTACTGCTTTCATGAAAATGGTGTGTGATTCATGGAATATTGCCTACATATTTTCTTTTGCAGCAACTCATTCTGCAGCCACTCTCTGAAGTATTTTCCACTTAATACGTGCTTTCATTGTAGTAAATTTTATGCTTTCACTGTCTGACTTTTTATTTCTGGTATCATAATTCTCATCCATCATTTAAGTCAGATTTGCAAGCTAAAAGACAAGCTCTCCATGAGCCACAATCCACTTTTACACAATGGAACAAGGAAGGAACGGATGCATGTTTATTACTGCATTGATGATCCATCTTCAAGATACTTCTATGTGAAGCTCAGTACAACATAGGGTCTTTTTTTTTAAGCTTGGCTTTATTGCCTTTTGCGTTTCTTATAGCCATTAATTCTGTTAAAGGAAAGAAGAAAGTGATGAGACCATCTGTATAAGAGCATTTAGGAAAGCATCTCTAGGGATGTAATTATTGCTTTGAGATGAAAAAATAACCAGAAGGGGAACCAGAATGTTTCCTACTGGTACATGTATTACATCACAATTTCATTCTGTGGGTCTCACTGTTCCCAAAATCTCCATTTTCAGGTACCGCCAGTTGTGAACTTGTTAGTGATATAAAGAATTTCCTGCATTTCAAGAACCTATCCAGAAGATAAAATGCTTCTTTCACTTGTATAATTTTTACTTGTGCTACGATAGCTCTTTTTAATGTTTTTCTTTTCCAATTTTTGACTCAAAGATGATTGTTTTAACATATGAATGCCTTTAAGAAGGTATGACATTGTTAATTATATAGTAAATTATATTGAGACAAGATTAATAGTAATAAGGATAATGAGAAGCTATTATATATTTATTCCAAAGGTGCAAAAGTACAAATTGAATCTTATTAGGACGTATTAATTAATGATTCTGCTACTGATCCTAGTACTGAGCCTACAAAGAGATGGAATATTATGTCAATACAGCACACAGGAAGTGATTCAATTAAAAGTATAAAATATTTATGTCTTCAGGCTGTGAGCTGGCACTGTAGATTAGAAATAAAACATGAAGATTTGAGGCTGGTAATTTTAACCCATAAAGTTTTACAGTGAGGTCATTGTCTGTTTCCACAGTACCCATTTTTCAGCATGTTTTCTGATGATGGCCTCAAGAATGTAAATACAAATGTGAAGGTGGGAATGAATCAGTGTGCGAGTGGGTTCCTGTCTTTTACAGAAAGACACTTCCCAAACAGCAAATATATCAGCAAGATCTTACCACTTTGATTGTGTTAGTGTTTTAAGTATTTGGCAGCTAGTGACCAATTCAGTACTGAGACCATACAGCAGCAGCACTCCAGGGAAGGTGATGAAACAACATCCATGATGGCAGATCTGTGGAGTAGGTTACTACAATTACTTTGACCTCTTCTGTATAGCACACTGAGATGCAAACTGCTGTATCACATCTCAGGGAAACGTGTTTCTTTCACAGTGTCATTTGAAGACAGCCACAACACAGAGATCAGCTCCATCCCCAGCACTATCTTAAACCGTGTTTGCTCTGGCCTGCACCTATTGAAAGAGGTCTGGAGAGAAAAGGATAGAGGAGAGGATTATTTTACACACACATATGTAACAGTAGCCATTTAAATTGCTAGGGCTCTTCAAATCCCTGACAAAGTCAGTAGAAGGACTTCCTTTCTTGGGAAGGACTCTTCTGGGAATTGGGTTGCTCTTTGTGGATGCAATGGGAGTCAAGACACAATCCAAGGAACCAGGTTAAAAAAAAAATCATAGAATCATAGAATCATGGAATATTTAGTGCTGGAAAGGACCTTAAGATGATCTATTTCCAACCCCCCTGCCATGGACAGGGACACCTCACACTAAAGCATGCCACTCAAGGCTCTGTCCAACCTGGCCTTGAACACAGCCAGGGATGGAGTATTCACAGCTTCCTGGGGCAACCCATTCCAGTGCCTCACCACCCTCACAGGAAAGAACTTCTTCCTCATATCCAATCTAAACTTTCCCTGTTTAAGTTTGAACCTGTTACCCCTTGTCCTATCACTACAGTCCCTCATGAAGAGTCCCTCCCCAGCATCCCTATAGGCCCCCTTGAGATACTGGAAGGCTGCTAGGAGGTCTCCAAGCAGCCTTCTCTTCTCCAGGCTGAACAGCCCCAACTTTCTCAGCCTATCTTCATACAGGAGGTGCTCCAGTCCCCTGATCATCCTCGTGGCCCTCCTCTCGACTTGTTCCAACAGTTCCATGTCCTTTTTATGTTGAGGACACCAGAACTGCACACAATACTTCAAGTGAGGTCTCACAAGAGCAGAGTAGAGGGGCAGGATCACCTCCTTCAACCTGCTGGTCATGCTCCTTTTGATGCAGCCCAGGATACGGTTGGCTTTCTGGGCTGCGAGCACACACTGCTGACTCATGTTCATTTTCTCATCAACCAACACCCCCAAGTCCCTCTCCACAGGGCTGCTCTGTATCTCTTCTCTGCCCAACCTGTAGCTGTGCCTGGGATTGCTCCGACCCAGGTGTAGGACCTTGCACTTGCTTGTGCTTGTGTGATTGAAGTCCCCCATGAGAACAAGGGCCTGTGAGTGTGAGGCTGTTCCTAACTGTCTATAGCGTGCTTCATCCACAGAGTCCTCTTGATCAGGCCATCTGTAACAGATCCCCACAATAATGTCTCCCATTGCTGTTCTCCCTTTAACCCTCGCCCACAAACTCTCTATTGACTGCTCACCTGTCCCCAGACAGAGTTCCATATTCTCCAGCCTATCCCTAACATAAATAGCAACTCCCCTTGCCTGCCTTCTGGGCCTGTCTTTTCTAAAGAGCCTGTAACCTTCCATTCCAACACACCAGTCATAAGAGCCATCCCACCATGTTTCTGTGATGCCCATGACATCATACGCCCGTAGATGTGCTCACATCTCTAATTCCTCTTGTTTGTTCCCCATGCTATGGGCGTTCGTATAGAGGCATCTGAGCCGAGCTCCAAATGAAGCCTGCTAATTGGCTGGAGCAGCTGGAATATCTCTACATAGCTCTGAATGTTTACTATAGGTGCTGGCAGCTGACTGGGTGTATTGGGATGGAATGACGCCCCCCTCCCCCAACACATCTAGTTTAAAGCATCCTTGACCAGTCTGGCAAGCCTCCTCCCAAATCCACTCTTCCGTTTCTTTGTCAGGCCAGCTCCACCAGCCCCCAGTAGACCTGGCCTACTAAATTGATCCCAGTGTTCTAGATACCGAAACCCCTGATTATGGCACCACCATTCTAACCATTTGTTAACCTGGCCAATCCTCCTAGCCTTTTTAAGTTCCTCTCCTTTATCCTGGAGAATTGACGAAAAGACAATCTGAGCTCCAGAGCTCCTGACCACCTCTCCCAGGGCTCTGCAGTCCTTTTTTATGTTCTCCGGGCTACTGCTATCTATATCAGTAGCACCCACATAGATCACTAGGAGTGGGTAATAGTCAGTGGGACCGACTAGAGCAGGCAGCCTCTCTGCAGCATCCCTGATCCGAGCCCCTCGTAGGTAGCACACATCCCTTGAGACTGGGTATGGCTGACAGATGGGTGCCTCTGTTCCTGTCAAAGACTTATAGCACTACAGTATTTCAAAGACAGCTATTGCCATTTTCAAATTTAATGGAGTCCAGATTCTTAAAGATTAAGGTATTCTCAGTTTTTTCCAGACTACAGGTTAAAGATTGAATCTTATCCTGATTTGTAAAGAAGTATGTATAACACACATGTCACACACACATGTCCAGCCTCTTACAGAAGAAGGCACTCTATGAGTTCATTTGCAATACAGTTGTGGCATGTTTATAATACTAGATGTGGAACATGTATCTGTACTGAAGCCTTCAGCTATGCATTTATATGAACCAGCAAAGAGTGAAATCATTGTCACAGATGTCAACAGTAGACTCTTGCAGCTTACTTGGGATTCAGGCTTTCATTTACTAATGCCTGTGAGTGATGCTGAGCCTGTTGCAATGTACCTGTACACATACGGATGGTTGTACACACAAAACACCTGATTCTTCCCACATTTTTTCAGTCTCACTTGCAAATTATGTTGTGCTGCACAGAGGCTTGGAAAGTTAGCCAGAATTCAGTTGTTACTGTTTGCACCTCATGGTTTTGTTGCTGTGGCAACTGGGGACCTTTGCCATGGAAATGTTGCTTTCAGATTTTGAGATATTGGCAGAGCTACACAGACTTATTTTGATTATTAAAACATTTTTACAGATAAAACTGGCATTCTTGGGCATGCTTTGAGAAAGGACTCAAATAGCTTGACTAACTATGGCAGCAGATTGGCAGCAGATTCACAAAATGGAAGTAAAACAAATTTCCAAGCTTTTTGACATAAATAAGATTAACTGTCAGAAGGGAGAAAATCTGCTTTAGTAATGTGCTGGACCATGATTTAAAATCCAAATTTGTGTCTTGAAACTTATTGCTCCTGAAAGACAACGTGGACATTAAAAGAACCTGCAGATTACCAGCTATGAAGAAAAACTGCTCAAATCTTTCATGATCCTGTCTGTTTCATGATGTTTTCTTCCTCATTTTGTTTGGCCTGATACTGATTTCTACTATACTATGATGGGTTAAGAACCAAATCTCAAATGTCAGCTTCTCTCTGATGTGCTATGACTGTGTGACAGAACAGGAGCAGCAGAACGTCAGAACAAGAGTCCCAAGTTGCTGATACTGCAGAAGTCCAAACAGACCTCCTTGGTGTCTTACTTCAGCTGTTGTTAGAAGTCTGCTAAGGGCCATGTGCCAGCAGTCACACATAGCAGAGCCCTATGTGGTTCTGATAGGTTCTTACTTTACTCCCAAAGCCTTTCCCAGGGAGCTGCCTGACTTGGGGTCCCCAGGGCACTTGTGTGTTGATAACTGCTGTTACCCAAGCTGCTATGCACAGTGGCTTTCCCTCCCCTATTTGAGGGATGAAGTATTCAGTACAGAGAAATGAAGACTTCCACATTATTTTTCCACATCCTTTCCTCAAAATGTTCCCACAACAAAGGTGGCTTAAATTTAAACACCAATCTTTTCCTAAGCCACTGTTTAAACTGAGCTCAGGTGAGTCATAGGTATTAAATGGGAGAGGAAACAATAATGAGTCATCTGACCTCAAATTATCATGAAGAGGAGTATGATTACTACCACCTTACTCTAATTGTCTTCAGTAAGGCTAGTTCCATCAGAGCTGGTCACCCTCAGAGCAGCTCCTGTTAAAACCAAAGGAGAAAAATTGGCACCTTTATAGCAAAACTCCTGACCTATTTTAACTGCCTTAGGCTGCTCCAAAAGTGCCTCTTTCTCTCCATAAGCTCATCAGCCCAAATGACTGTCTCTACACTGGGGATGCCGGCATTTAATGAGATGGATTTCATAGCCTCTGACATGTTTTTGACAATTAACGAAGAGTCTCCTGGTGGAGCAGAGCACCAGTAACTGTTTGTCACCCACACTGCTGTGAAGCATTGTGAGAGGGTGATGTAAAGAAGTGATCAGTCCTGATGTTATTTCTGGCCTGAAAATACTTTCCTTAATTGGAAAACATCAGTGGGATTTTTATCTGAGTAAGGATGGGTAGGGAGAGGGGAGAGTCAGCCATCTATGTCTAAACAAAGGATTTGTATCCCTGTCAGCATCAGTCTGACACCTCTCACCTTCTCCTGTGGTCACCAAAAAAGCACACTGTCCTGGGTTCAGCAGTAGCAGTCATTTTTCTTCTTCTTAGTAGCTGGTGCAGTGCTGTGTTTTTGACGCTCAGCCTGAGAACAATGCTGATAACACCGACGTTTTCAGTTGTTGCTCAGTAATATTTACGCTGACCAAGAACTTTCTGAGTCTCATGCTCTGCCAGGGAGGAGGGGAAGCGGGGAGGAAGCCGAGACAGGACACCTGACCCAAACTAACCAAAGAGGCATTCCATACCACAGCATGTCATGCTTACTATATAAACTGGGGGCAGTTACCCAGAAGGGTTAGATCACTGCTCGGTCGGGCTGGGTATTGGTCGGTGGGTGGTGAGCGGTTGTATTATCTTCCCTTATCATTATTATTATTGGTGGTAGCAGTAGTGATTTGTGTTATACCTTAGTTACTGGACTGTTCTTATCTCAACCCATGGGAGTTAGATTCTTTCGATTCTCCTCCCCATCCCTCCAGGAGCAGGGGGTGAAAGGCGGTGGGGGGAAGGGGGGAGTGAACAAGCTGCTGCAAGGTTCCTTGTTGCCGGCTGGACTTAAACCATGACACACACATGCAGAGAAGTCATAAAGCACAGAAAATTTAGAACCTAAATGGTTATGGGAATTTGTCAGAAACATGGTTTCCAGAGCTAAGATGCTGGTTGCTACCTATTCTCAGCTATAACTGGTGCTGTTCTCTGAAGTACACTGTTTCTCAGTAGGTTTTCTCTCATATTTGTTAGTTACTCATCAACAAAATCCAGCTTCTGACTGCAAGAAACAAAGGAAAAAAAGCCTTGTTTCCTTGAGTTTTTATTATGCAGCTCACAAGCTAGTTCCAGCTGCATGTGAATCATTACCTCCTGGCTGGGCACAACACATCCATGGCTTTTGGTGGGAGGATTTGTAATTTGTTTTGGGAGCCAGATATGAGACACCCTGTCACACTGTCACAGGGATTTTCCTGTGGTTTAGGCAAGCTGCTAAGAATTACCTGTAGGTTTGTGGTATAGAAAGTTGTCGTGGTTTAAGCCATAGAACCTGCAGAGTACTGGTCCATTACATAATCAGTATTTAATAATCAATGTGTAGTGGTGCATTCCTCATGAAAGATAAAGAATCACTTCCACTGTTTGCTTGTCCCTAACACTAGTGCCCTTGATTCCCAGCAGGCTCTGACCCTAGTTTAGTTACCACAGCCGAAGGGAATACTTTTAGCATACTGAAATCAGTATGTTTCAATAAAATCCGAATTTTCAATTAATTTTTTTTTCCAAATGTTTTCAACAAGCTCCATATTCTGATTCCACTAATAGGTTATTGTGGTTCAAGCGTGTTTTTCATTCAGTGAAGAATGCCTTCTAGGTTTCCAGTGAGGGATTCAAAAATAAGAAGTTGAAACAGCAGCTTGAAAAAGATTACATTTTGCAATGAGCTTTCTCTGTAGTGTCCCGAAAATTGCAGCCAAAACCTAACCTGATGGAGAAATACATGACTGGCTGATTGATAGCCTGAAGATAGCTTTTTCCGAAGTTAATTCATCCAGACAGATTCTTCAGAGAATTCTTAAACACTGCGAAAGTTTCCAGGAGGTAAATTGGATGGATAAGACTTCAGTGTTAGTCACATTAAAATGATCTAGTTAAAATTTGTCCTCTGTCTTGTACTTGCTGTAATTGCCTATGCCATATCTGAACACTGGTGCAGTGCATCTCTTTTATACAAGTAACAGTGCTTATACACAGCAGATAGAATGGAAAACAGTCTGTGGAGTGAGCAGGCATGTGCCAAGACTAGAAGCACTGAGCTTAATTTAATATAAGTTGTTACAGTAAATTAGTGACAGCAGGGTTATTGTTCTGCTTCACATGTAGGAATTCCTGGCCTGCTACCAAAGGAAGAATAAATATTCAGAGAGAAGCAACTGAAAAAGGAAGTGGTTGTATTTGGTTATTCCTGATCCCTCAGCAGGCAATGCAAAAGGCGAGGATCCTCCAGCAGTCTCTCGGAGATCCTGAGTTCTGCTCTGACAGCACCTCTTGCTCAGGGCTGGGGTGGCTCATGGGTGAAGGCAAAGCAGACACTCAAACCCAAGACATGCTCAGTGATGGAGACAGGAGGGATGAGCTACCCAAGTCAGAAAGTTTCTCAGATCAAATGAACCAGACCACCAAAACCAAAATCTAACTAGAATGGTGTCTACTTCTCTCGATCATAAGAAAACACAGGCTGAAGCAAGTTAGCTCTTCAAGTAACTCTGTGAGTAGACCAGCCATAGGTAGACAGTCGTGATAAAATAGTGGCATTTCTGAATATCAGAGGTAGTCCCCCACTTACAGAAGTGTTTTGGCTCTTGTTCTTCACCTTTTCTAATTCACCAGAGGAGAATAAAACTTCACCACATTCAGCTGGAGTCTTACGAAGTCCTCAAGGAATTAGCAAGATGAGCTTCCTCAAACCAGGAGAGCAAAATGAGATGATGTGAGACTTGGCAGGGCACTGGTGGATGAAAATAAAGCCCCTGAAAGTGATGCTAATGTTGTGATTGACCCCTGTGGTATTTGGATTAGGCTTTTAGTGGAAGAGAGTTGCTGTTGCACCTTAGGACATATGAGTATTAATCCTAGCACTTAGTTCAGGGAACTGAAGTGACTAATAAGGGATTTAAAACACTGGATTAAAATATTTGTAGAGATTATTTTGATAGTTGCACATGAAAGTTTAAAAAAGGATATAATAATTTCAGGTAAATCCCTACTTATGTTTTCATTAAGTCTCACCATAACCTGTAGAAGATAACACAGCTGGAAAGCTTTATCACCAGGGATCCCAAGCAAACATGCATCCTCTCCCTCTTCTTGGCAATCCCCTGGGGCTCATAATCAGAAATGAACCCACTGGGTACTTTTCTCAGTGTCAGGAAAGCAGATATTGCTGACCTATGTAAAATGATGTACAAGATAAATAAAAAAGATTGTAATGCAACCTTCAGCTGAGATTTATCACAATTTGTATTTCTTTTCAGTTCATGATATGAAGGGCCAATTAATTTCCTTTCTTTTTTACGTAGCAGTGACATTCAAGATGTGATCAAATCACTTCATCTTTCTGTTCAAATATCCATTAGTATGGAATATGCTCAAGGGATTTGAACTGATTCCCCAAACTACCTGTCAATTTGAAAACGCTTCAGACTATATTACAGTACCAAATTCCAAACAAACAGTTCCTACAGCAACAACTGCTGCATGTGGAAATCATCTGTCACAAACAATTCAATCAGCGATGTCTGAATCAGATACTAGTAAGAATAACAACATTTTCTATTATATTAGTTTCAGATCCTAATTCTTTCTCACTAAGGCTAAGATCACACTCGGTTGGACTATTACCAGACTGTTGCCTTCCTGAGGTGCATTTAAAAGACTGTATTAGTTTGTGGCAAGGATGCTGACAATTCATTCTAATAAGTTTGGCAATTTTGGTTGCTATGCTCTGTCTGAAGACCTTCTGTCACATTCAGATAATCTCTATCAGAGATTTCCAAACAAATGTGGAGATGCCACTGTCACAATGAAAAATCCTTCAAAGCAGTATGAAGATGTACTCTGTGTTAATTGAATGATTCTGTGCAGTCCAAGACCTTGAGAGCTATATTCAGAATACCATTTTGTGGAACTAAGGTGACTACATCATTGCTGCTAGCTGTGTAATAGCTGTCTCTAATTTAAGTACCAGATCATGCACCGTTTGTTTGCCCAAAGTGCAAAGGCAACCCAAAATGTCACTGTAACCCAGCTGAAAGCTCCAGCCTAGGAGGGCAACATGAAGAAAGGAGATTTCAGTTGACCACCATTTGCTGTCATCTCTATTTATGCGGGAAGGTGTGAAGAGTGTGGAAGTTCAGTGCTCAATATAGCAGCTAATTTAGGTGTGCAAATATCAAGGTGCACATGTAAAGCCTGTAATCAACCTTACTGTATTTTTCACTTGTCTATCTGAATTATGGGAAAGTGCATGTACTTTGGATAGGCACATGAGCGTTACTGGCATTAGTTCAGGAAAGAAACTACTAGCAATCAAGAAAATATTTCATAGAATAAAACCCACAGGTTTCTTAGGGTAAGAGACTCTCAGTCTTTTTTATGGCACAATTTATTGATTCAGATACATTAACAATTCTGTAGCATAAATAATTAGGAGCCTGATTCTGTGGGTAACAGGGAGAGAAAACTTCATGTGCCTTCTCCTGTCTTGCAAAGTAGGTATGAACCAGAGTGTTCAATACAAGCAATGAATAAACTGGAGCTTTCAGGTTCGGCTCCTTAATTTTGGAGGCTTGAAATGCACCTGAGTGAAGGCCAGCATTGTCACCTGCTTCTATACTTTCTATCAAGTCAGACAGTCCTTCAGCTCTGAGCTTTGAGCATGTGCTCTACTCTGAGTTGTATTCAAATCTATGTTTTCATAAATTATAAACCTATTATAAGTAAGTGGGTTGTGTAAAGAGGTGTTTTTGTGCTGTTTTTTCCTTTCTGGAAAATTTAGCATTATTGGTTGTATTGAATAAAAAGATCTGAAAGAAAAAAGAGCTTTATTTGGAGTGTGCATGGTGCTTCATAGAAATCTGAATTAAATTGATACTTTCTACTTAGTAAGATCGAATCTGAAATTCTTCATAAACTCTGTATGTGCCTAAAGGAATTAAAGACATATCCGAGTTGCTGATGGAAAATAGATTGCTCCTCTCCAGTTTTCTGATATGCGAAAAAAATGTGGCAGATATGCCTGCAGATATGAAGTTCATACAGCGTGGTGCAGAAAGAGTTGCATATAGCTAGTTTGTTAAAGAAGGAAGGTAGGCGAGTATGGGAAAGCTGTGAAGTGAAACATCCTGTCCTCAATGAATTAAAAATCTATGAGTCTGTGTTGACCTATAGGTGTGAACATTCCTCTTCAAGTGCGAACTGGAAGCCCTAGCAGCAATCAAGGTCAATCCTAGAGGAGGTGGAGGAGAAAAGCCTGTTATTACAATTGTCAGGAAATGTAATAGAGCACTACCCCTCCTTATTAAAATGGGATGCTAGTCTGAAATGTAAGCATGCTTACCATCAAGGAAAAAGTTTAACTGGGGGATGAATTTGTGGATGAGTCACGCTGATTAGCAGGCCTATAAACAAAAGTTCTTTTAAAGGCCTATTTTGCCTGTGTGCTGCTGTCAAGTTCTCATCCAGAAATAAGAGAAAAGGAGTAAAAATCAAAGGGGATTTTAAGACTTCTATAATCAGTGTTTCACCTATTTCTGTACAGCTTTCAAGATGCATTGGTTTGATAAGGCAGGTAAAAGCAACACAATTTTACTTCAGTGAGCTGCTCCAAGGGAAGAGCTACTCACCATGAGTTCACTTGCCCTGCATGCAGCAGTTCACCTTCTCATCAGTCTCAGCCTCCTTGTTTTCCCAGCCACCTTTTCCTGTTTCCTTACCTGCACCATGCATGTAATAACACTAAGCCCCTTCAGGAAAGCTGCTGCTTCCCTTCTGGACACAACTAGAATGTGTATGAATAATCCACATACTGTGACCCAATACTTCTCAATTCAAAATAAAAATGAATCCATCCATTTGGTGAACCAGATGCACGCTATGCTTATTCATAGATTCATAGAATAGTTAGGGTTGGAAAGGACCTTAAGATCATCTAGTTCCAACCCCCCTGCCAGGGGCAGGGACACATCACACTAGACCGTGTCACCGAAGGCTCTGTCCAACCTGGTCTTGAACACTGCCAGGAACATAGTATTCACAACTTCCCTGGGCAACCCATTCCAGTGCCTCACCACCCTCGCAGTAAAGAGCTTCTTCCTCATATCCAATCTAAACTTTCCCTGTTTAAGTCTGAACCCATTACCCCTTGTCCTCTCACTACAGTCCCTAATGAAGAGTCCCTCCCCAGCATCCCTATAGCTCCCCCTTCAGATACTGGAAGGCTGCTATGAGCTCTCCATGCAGCCTTCTCTTCTCCAGGCTGAACAGGCCCAACTTTCTCAGCCTATCTTCCTACGGGAGGCGCTGCAGTCCCCTGATCATCCTCGGGGCCCTCCTCTGGACTTGTTCCAACAGTTCCATGTCCTTTTGATGTTGAGGACACCAGAACTGCACACAATACTCCAAGTGAGGTCTCACGAGAGCAGAGTAGAGGGGCAGGATCACCTCCCTCGACACAGAGGCAGGGACTGTGAGAATGAAGACCCTGGGCCCACTGTAGGAGAGGATCTGGTTTGAGATCATCTTAGGAACCTGAACGTATACAAGTCCATGGGACTTGATGAAATCCATCCGTGGGTCCTGAAGGAGCTGGCAAATGAAGTTGCTAAGCCACTGTCCATCATATCTGAAAAATCATGACAGTCAGGTGAAGTTCCCGATGACTGGAAAAAAGGAAATATAGCCCCCATTTTCAAGAAGGAGAAAATGGATGAGCCAGGGAACTACAGACCAGTCAGCCTCACCTCTGTGCCTGGAAAAATCTTGGAACAAATTCTCCTGGAAGGCATGCTAAAGCACATGAAAAACAACAAGGTGGTTGGTGACAGCCAGCATGGCTTCACTAAGGGGAAATCCTACTTGACCAATTTGTTGGCCTTCTATGATGGTGCTATGGAACTGATGGACAGGGGTAGAGCAGTTGATGTCATCTACCTGGACTTGTGCAAAGCGTTTGACACTGTCCCACATGACAAGCTATTTTTTTATGACCTAATGGCACAACCAGAGTGGCATCCTCTTTTATTAAGGTGATTATGAAACAGGCTCTGTTTTGTCTTAAATAAAAAACAACAAGAGTAAAGAGAGCCATAGAAGGTATGTGATAAATGAATGGATGGTCAGGAGAGGTCAGAAAGACATGCAGGACAAGGCTTCTCCATGATAGTAGGCTGATGGAGGTGTAGGTAGAATCTAGATGGCTGCCTGCTAAAATTAGACCATACTAGAGATCTTGTTAGGAAGTAAGTACCTTTCTCTGCAGAACTGTAATCATGGAGCATGAATGTGTGAAAAGCTGCTCACTTAGGGTTGCATTAAGGAGGCACCTACTTACAGAGTTACTGCTGGAAAGTCGTCAGATGAAAGCTAAGTGGACTGTCATCTTTTCTTGTGTTAGCAGGGATAGCTGAGCGAATGAAGGCTGAGAACTGATTATCTTGCTTTTTTAAAATCTAATATAAATCTTTCTCTCTTTCTTTCCTAAGAAAGCATAAAGTGTAACTCACCCGAAGGGATAACTTCTTTAATTTTTAAACATTTGAGATGTATCTGAGAAAGAATTGAGAATTAGCATCTCTATCCATAGAGTATATGACATTATTGAGAAATGCAGTGGAATGTGGAGGCACCTGTAGACTAAGCAATATTTCCTACTAGCACAAAAAGTGGAACTCCTGTGACAGATATTACATTGCTGCCTTCCATCTACTTTTATGTGTTTTGCTTAGGGATCTTCAGGATGGCAGCCTTGCGACTGTGGCTGCACTGAAAGCTCCTGTCAGAGTGAAAAATACAATTGTGTCTGATTTGCCTGTTCTGATGAGGAGTTGTGCTGAAACAGGTTATCTTTCAAACCCAGGAAATGTTACAGGATACCTGCTGATTTTGTCTTGCTTTGCTCCCGATGATTTTGCTTAGGCAGTGAAAACATTTAGACTGACCTTTTAGACATCCCACTTTCTACAATTTGGTGATGTTTTCTTCACTTTAATCTGATAAGAATAACAAGCCTCCATACCTCTGTAGGGAGATTGGAAGTAACATGCAGTTTAAACCCTGCTCTTGCAGGATTTTTCTAGTGGATCACTTTGCATATGGACAAGAGCAAAATGAAATAATACTCATTATATGCTATTGTATCCCCTAGCTGAAACAGATGAAGAATGACAAAGCGACTGTATTCCTGTCCTGGAAGGGGAATTCAGCTCTCCTCATGGCCTTTAAATACTGTTTAATGTATCTTGCTTCCAATTGTGCATATACCACAGCCTGAAATTCTGGAAGAGGCTGAAGACCATGTATTAATGAGCCTTTGATAAAAATTCTCCTACAAGTCTTGCTGTTGATGTATGAAAGAGCCAAAATAACAAACCAGGAACTATTTAATGGGAGCAGCTCTTCAATGATTAAGAGAAAATGTTAAATACGTTGGTTAAAAACACACCTGGTAGGAAGACATCAGTAAGTCACACTCATGAAAGTCTTTTTTCAATAGAAGAATATAATATTGATGCAGAGGGTAAGTTATATATCACTAGAACTATGATCTCTGTCTCTTGTAACATCATTCATGTCATTGTCGATATTCAAGTGAGGTGTGTACTTCAACTAATTTTTTTCTTTCTTTTAATCTACAAGGGAAAAAAAACAACCCACTGACTAAAAAACTCAGTTTGGTCAATGAGAAATAAAGCCCTTGCACTCTTGACATCCAAATGTATCAGACTGCAAAATGAATTCACCTTTGGAAATCCAATTTAAATAATAACGGAGGTAATGTATTATTTTAATATGCAATAGTAGCTTTGTTTTCAATTAGAGTCTACTTATCACTCTGTGAAAAGTTATCGAAAACTTTCAAAATGAAACTGCTCATAAAAGAGAGAAAGCTCTCCTGCCTTTTCGTTGCCAACAGAAACCAGTTTGTAACTTAACTGAAGATTCACACTACCCCTTCTTGTGTTTTTATTTTTGCTATTTTTATTTTTGTAGTTTGGAGTTCATGGAAAAGATGAAAAAAATCCATTATGATGCACTCTACAAATGAGTCAGAAAACAGCACTGGATTCTAGGAAATGCACCACAACAGAAAACAGAATCCATAAAGCTGTTATTTATCTTATAAAACTATGTGACAAGCAGATGCCTAGTTCTGAAAACATATTTTCTATCTGGTCAGATAAAGTAATTAGTGTTTAATGTATATACATTTATACATATGAAAAGTTTAATGTGTGCATATAGGTACAAAAGTTAATGAAAAGCATAATAGAACCAACTGGAAAATATGGCAAGCACCATTTTGCATTAGACTCCTCTCCTAGGACTTCTTTGACTTGCCATTAAGACAATTTCTTGTCCAGAAACATCATGTCTCATACTGGTAAGCAGGGTAGTGGTGGAACAGCACCAATATCAAGCAGCAGAGGCTCCACCAGCACAGCAGAAACACCTCAGGCATGGAACTTTTCAGAGCCTGAAATTAACAGACAAAGTCTCATTTGTTGATTTTTGCCTCATAGATAGGGCAGCAGACACTAATTCCTGTGGGGCATCTGCTCTGAGAAGGGCTGAACTTAACAAGATTGGTTCAATTGACTTTACCAGGCTTCACATTGGCAAGCAGAATGCCTATTCTGGGTCAGACCAACCTGTATCTAAACTAGAATCTTCTCTCCAATATTGCGATTATAACCTTGAAATATGATTAAAGAAGAGCTACAGAAGACAAAGAAGGATTCACATAGCCCACGGCATACTTTCTTCCAGTATTTCGTACTTGGAGGTGGAGTACCCTTCTACTGAAGCAGCTCACCTAACAGATTGGATCTTCTCTGAGATTGTTTTGAGGTGTTTTTAAAATCATATCTAGGGATATTGTTTTTTACAAAACCATATAAATGTTTGGACTTGTTAGGTGCACTTTTACATATAGTTGAGTTAGCTGTCCTCCCCACATCCATACAATGAGCAAAAGGCAATTTGAGTTCTGGAGACTGTGGGAATGCACTTCATTTGCTGAAGAGTGTGACCTAATTAGCCATGCTAAAGGGCAATTTTACTACCTGAGGAATGATGTTTATTATAACAGACCAGAATACAGATGACCCACTTCCCTCTTGCTGCACCTGTCCTCACCCAATCACAGCAATGTCTGCTGCGTGACTTCTAATCTCCAAAACACCCCGTATGTATTTGCTTCATTTACATCAGTTGAATCAGAGAATCATAGGATGGTTTATGTTGGAAAGGTCCTTAAAGGTCATCCAGTTCCAACATCATCCATGACACCAGGTTGTTCCAAGCCCTGTCCAACCCAGCCTTGAACGCTACCAGGGATGCATCAGCCGCAGCTTCTCTGAGCAACCTGTGCCAGTGTCTCACCAGCCTCATAGTGAAGAATTTCTTGCTGATATCTAATCTAAATTTGCACTTTTAGTGTAAGGCCATTACCCGTTGTGCTGTCACTACATGCTCTTGTAAAAAGCTCCTCTCCAGATTTATTTTTGGCCCCTTTAGGCACTGAAACTGCTCTAAGGTCTCCCCTGAGCCCTTTTGTCTCCAGGCTGAACAAGCCCAGCTCTCTCAGCCTGTTTTCATAGCAGAGGAGCTCCAGCCTTCGGATCATCTTTGTGGCCTCCTCTGAACTTGCTCCAACAGGTCCACATCCTTCTTATGTACTGAACACAGTACTCAACGTTCTGCCTTTTATGTATGATTAATGTCTTGTTAATTTTGAGGGTGCTTCTGAGAACTGATTGCTTTCCCCTTATAAAATAGGCAGAGCAGAAGTTTGTTCTTTATTCTCCACAACCTGTACTTTTCTGTGTGCATATCTTTGTGTGTGCAGATTGGAGGTCATGGAAAATTGAATCTGAAAAAATTCTATTATGATGTACTTTCTCTTATTCATTGTGTTCCTTCAGAAGCCAATATACCACCCTTTGTACACAAGTTATTTTGGAAACAATACTTCCTCTGAATTCTGACACATTAATGTGTTAAGGACAGCAATAATCACCTAACAGAGGATGTATCTTTTTAAGTGCGCTGAACAGAAGTGAAGTCGGATCACTTTTTCTGTTTCCATTATTATTTTCTCACGTATCAAATAGATTAAAACAAAACAGAGGAACACAGGAAAAATTCCTTCACTCCCCAAAAAAGATTCCAAATTTTTTGAGGAAAGTGGGAAATAATTTATAAAACGGCCTTTCCTCCAAAAACGTAGAGGCCTTTGGGACTGCAGATAACTGAAATTATGATAACTGAAGTGGAAAGACAGAGGTCAGACTTTGAGATCTACAGAAGCTTGGGAGGAATTTGGCTGCTAGGAAGCCATATATTTTTAAATTCAATATATAAAAATAATTTGTAAGATTTTTATGGAATTTAAGACAAAATATTTTCTTCATTTACACAGTTATTTTTTCATTACATGCCCTACTTTTATTGATTGGAAATGAAATTCTCAGCTGCTTTCTAACTTGCAAATGTAAAGTCATGCAGTTTAACCACTATGCTGCTATGCTGCTAAGACATCAGGGCTTATGCCTGCAAATGCCTATTCATCCATGTTTGTATATGGGGGACATCACATGAAAATCAATGGCAAAGTTCCTGAATATATCAAGGTTGTCGCCTGTTTGAACTTCAGAAATCTATCTGTCTGCTTTACCACTTCTTTATGCTAGAGGCTAAGGAAAGCACCCTGCTGCCAGCAAATTTAGTGTCAATAGAAAATAAATCTCCTAAATCCACTGGAATCATTGAGGATTTACACCAGAGGGTACAGGGAATGGCAGCACTTCACTAGCACCCATGGCAGGAGGAGCCTACATGCAGCAATGCAATGAGCACTGGGAAAAGACAAGAGCAAGCATGGGCAGTCAGCTGGGTGGCAGGCCCCTGGGATGAGCTCTGTGCCTCCAGCACAACCCCACAGGCTGCTCATGACGAGAAAAAGCTGCAGGTTCTGCATACGGCATCTTCTGATTAAGGAAAATACGTCAACAGCAAAATCCCACTCTAAACAGCATGAAAATCATACCATGGATAGACTTGAAATACTTTGGTGCAAGGTTGTTTTCCCGTTATTCTTTCTACTGTCTGGCTATGCAATGACATCAGCAATCAGGTTGGCCTGTACAGCTGCACATTCGTCACCATGTCCAGAACACTCCCCTAAGGCAGTGCAGTATGTGTGATACAAACAAGATTCCCATGGTATGACAGGCAGCTTTCTGTCTAAGGCATCTTCCCAGTGATTCAGACCACATTCTGTGATTGAGGAAAGGAAAACCAGGATCACATCCTAAAAAATTCTGATCCAAGAAAGGGCCCAGCAGACAGTAACAGAGGAAAAAATTTGCAGTGATCTAATATTCCTATTATGTTGTGATTATCTGCAGAGCTCTGGCTCTGCAGTCTTTCTTTCTCTTGCTGTAATCTGTGTGGGCATTTCTATTATGTCTGTCAGCACAGCATCTGAATGCCTTCCAAGCAAGAAGAAATACCTCTTTTTTCTCCCCATCAGCAAAATATGGACTTTATCTCAGCTAGCATGGAGTCTTCTAAAAAATGTCTGTGCCATGATGGAGAGCATGAAGATTTATCATAGATGCAACCCCTCATTCTCCAGCCTGTTTTGTGTTCTGTTTATGCATTGCATTGGGTCTCTCTGTGACAATGAAAACAAGCCAATTTCTCTGGTATTTATAGGATATTTATGTAAGGAATAGTTCTTTACATATAGCGACAAGATTAAGTGTGATGTAGCAAATCAAGAATTACTTTTGCTAAACTGAGTAACTCTTCCCAGAAGGGTATCATCTGCTTTATTTGTATTACAAAAGACACTTAAATGTGACATACTTAACCATCCACTTGCAGTACTAGGTCAGCCTTCTACATGGTTTTGTTTCACACAGTCTGTAGACAGAGACCTACTATAAGCCACAAAGTAATCACAAGTCACTGTGTAACAGATGGGTTAGTTGTGGTTTGTATGATGCAAAACTCATAAAAAGATGCTAACAGTAAGTTGTGCTGTCTTGATAAGGTTTTAATTAAAGTTTCAACTCACTCAACTTCTGCTCTGCTGCTGACCAGGAAGCAGAGTAGAGGCCTCTTCTGTCCATTCACATTTCAAAATGAATGAACCTACCAACAGTGCTTTGTTTGCATGCTCATTGTATAGAGGGAGAGACAGGGAAGCAATGTGCAAAGGTCTGTATATGAACATTTATTTTACCTTCATATTAATAATTCAAAGTGTCATACAGTATACTTCAAGAATAAGACAGGAAGGAGCTTGTTCACTTCTTTGTGTGTTGTTGGGGCTTTTTTTCTCTTTTTTTCTTCTTTTTTCTCAGAACAGTCCTTTGAAACCTTATTTGCATTGAAAATACTTATTGAAAAGCTGAGTCTCATGTCAGGGTTCCTATTCTATTAAGAGGAAGCAATTTTGCTTTGAAAATTGGTCTCTCATCTTCAATGAGGAAATAACCATTCTAGGGGATGCCAATTAGATGAACTTTTGTATCCCAAGTAGAACTGCTGAGAGCAATTTTGATGGACTGATTTTGCATTTGAATATGCTTTCAGTTGGATCTAAAGTACATTGTAAAATCAGATTGATCTCTCCAGAGGTTCTCCAATGAAATATTCCAGTAGTGTTTAGATACTTTATTTGTACAGATTCAGGGCAAGACATTTTGGTTCCTGCTTTGTTCCTAAGGTTTTCTTTTTATATTTTTAACTACCCAAAGATCACCTGTTAAAAGTCAGTGTGAAAATATTTCAATTTTGACAAAAGTAAACATTAAGAATGGCTCTAACTTTTTTTGTTTGTGTCTTTTTGAGACTTATCTTCAAGGAAAAATCTGGAACACTGATCCCTATCAGAATGAAGTCAAACACCAAAATCCTGAAATTCTTTTGAAATGCAACTTCCATTCTCACAGCTCATCTGTAGAGGGAATGCATTGGTTGCTTAAAATGTTTCCAGCTGCAATAGTCTAAATCAGGAATTTAAAAATATTTTTTATGGATGCTGCATTTGGTAATGGCAGCACTGGCTATAATCACTGACAGGAATAGCACTGATTACTGGTATCAGTGAAAAGCACTTCCAGCTCAGACGGTCTATCATATAGAGCCAGCTTACATACCCTTGATGTTTTATGTAGTGCCTCCAGAACTGCTGGGATTCGTAGCAGGGTTCATGGTTACTGGCTTATGTACCAACCTGGACTTTCACTGCTTCCTCATATCGGATGCTGATGTTAAGGGAATTGTAAGTAGGTTCAGGGAAACTATTTTTCAGGAGGACTTGTTTATCACCAGCCTCCCATGAGCAGGCAGGATCAGTGTGCACTTTTAAAACTTCATCCACTGCGTCTTAACCCCCCAGGCTCAAGTGAAAACATGGAATTACTTCATCTTGCCTCTGGACAAATGATATACCAGTCTTTTGCTGTAAAAATAATTTCCTCTCAGCTCCACAGAACTACAGAGCAGTGCTATAGATGCACTGCTGTAATTCTTGTTCATCTGGACTCACACGCATAACACCAAATCTTTTTGGAGTCAACTGTCAGTGAAGATGAAAGGTGCTGTACTTTCTCTAAAACCACTTGTGATTTGTTAATTCTGCTTGGATTGAAAAGATGAGATTCAGCAGTGGTGGTTATTGCAGCATAAGAACAGGCACTGGCCAGTGCTCTATGATAAGGGATCATACCAACTGGCTGAACAAAGGTTACCCAAGACATCACTCCTGTGTAGTTCTTGAAGTCTAAAATAAAACCTTACGTCACTGAGAGGTATTGAGTCCAGCATTGCGAGCTAAATAGCAATCACTAAGAGAAAGACAACTCAGTGAACTCAGTCTCCTGTTCTTCAAAGTAGCAATGGTAAAAGTTACTGCGCTTCACTGAAACAGAGGGAGAGTGAGCAGCAGATGCCTCTCTCCCTTCTTCTATCAGCAGTCTACTTTACGTCAAGGACATTTCCTAAGGATTTCCAGCATGGCTAACCTTATCCCAGCACTAGACCTAGGATAGGTCAAGGGGAGCCCTGTGAAGACTTTTATCTACTGCTGTTGCTTTACATAACCCTAATAGGAATAAACATACCTGAATCAGTCATTTAAAGTTAGCAAGCAAAGGCTGATCTGGAGGAGCTATTCTGTGGGAAGCCTTCTTCTGTGCCAGACTGTAAAGATCAGCTAAGGGACTATTCTGCAATCCATAGTTCCCAAGAGTGGCCATTGTCTGGTGGCTGCTGTGTCCCCCACAGGCTCAATTCCCACCACCCCTTCTTTGATGGAGTTTGCAAGAGACAGCATGTAACAGTGGCCCTGAGGCACTGCGCTGCTTCTATTGCCTCTTACAGTACGAGTGTGTGCTCAGGAGAATTGGTAGGGAGGAGAAATGTCTTTCCTAGCTCTTTGCCCTTTCTTTTGAAGGGAGCTATTTCTTCAGTCACCACCTTTACAACTCCCTCATGCTCCTGTGCCATGAGCTGTTTATTTGAAGCCAAAAGGAAGCTGAATCACAGAATCATAGAATGGTTTGGGTTGGAAAGCACCTTAAGGTCGTCTAGTTCTCTATCGAGTTCTCATGGGCAAGGATGCCTCACACTAGACCATGTTGCCCAAGTATCACAGTGGAAGTTTCTGTGGGCAACCAATGTAATGACAGGGAACCTTTGATGGGCCTGGAAGGGAGGAAGGAGGGAAGACAGTGTCAACTTGATGTCTCAGAAGACTATCGATTTCAAGGAATAAAGATTACCCTTACTCTTTCCACATCAACCATCATGTCCCACCTTCCCAGACCCATCTCCCTCAAGGTAGATGCTGTGGGAAGGAGAACCCTACATTCTTCATAGTCTTTGCATAAAGATGTGATGTGCACAAAAGCAGGCCTGTGTTTATAATGGCAGGTAGAGAAGCTCATAAACAATACCTCTCATAACAGCCCAAGTTCATACAAAATCCTGGTCTTCAGGGAGTTGGAGGATAAACATGAATCTGTGCAGTTCTTTGCAAATGCTGAAGATCAGAGCCTTAAATAGAAAGTTCTACAGCAAATGATGGCTTTGTCTCTTTAAATGCCTGTCCCACAATTCTAGGGGATAAACCTTGAGTCTTTATTATAGGTTACTAGAAGCACAAGAAACACTTTGCTACAGCTAAGAAAAGCCTTCAAATCATTATGAGCTTAAAGCTTCATGTTGCTCACGCTGCTGGGCTAGCAGCCTCCTGACTGTGCTGTAATTTCTGTAGCTGCAGAAAATGGCATGTTACAATTCAGAACTGTTTGGGAGAAAATATCTATTGTGTACAGATGAAGGGGTTAGGATTTTTACCCCCAGAAGGGCTCTGTGAAATGGAATATATCAAGAGCAACCCATAAACTTTTCATATTCTCATAAAGATGCTTGCATGTATGCACATATGCACATTTTGGCACACTGCTTTGCTCTGACTTATGCTTAGTGACAGCACTTCATCTTGGGGGTTAAGTTTGCTTTGGCCATTTCTTTTCCAGACAGAGCTGGCCTAGCATCTTCACCTCACTTGTATTCAGCTAGCCTGTGGAGAGGCCAAAGTTAGACATATATTTTGCAGAGACTCTCTGTATATAATCTGTGCCAAGGGATAGTCGCCTTCAGCAAAATTTTGCAGGTCATCTTGCACCTAAGAAATTTTGGAAAAGCAAAGAAAAAAAGTACTAAACCCCATTCTTTCCAGAAGGTTCAAAAGCCTTTGGATTGCTTGTCACAAGGAGTGCTGGAAAACACTATTCTAATGCTCTGCTTGAGCTTCTTTTTGTTGGTGGTCAGCTGGTGCTGCTGACCTGGACCACTTCTCAGACAACACAAAGAGTTACCTGGGAAATGTCTGTACAGGGCTTTGGAAACATGAAATGGAGATTTCATACAGTCCTGCTGAAGGCTACAAGCTTGTCTGGGTGAAACTGAAGGAAAGATCTGCCCTTGTTGCACTGCATGTTTTTTCTCTCATCAAACAACGTTGCTGAAGTGCAGAATGTTTCACTGCAAATCCCTTTCCTCAAAGGAAGAAAGCAAAGCTAATGAACCTGGGAAAGGAAAAGTTAGTGTTATTGTTATAAAGTCAGTTATACTCCCTCTTATTCATGAGAAACCCTCAGTTTCAGCCTGCCAGATGGAACAGTCATTATTAATCTCATTTCACAGCACTGATTGCATTAACATTATTCTTTTGTATTGTACAATACTATATAACGCTGAAACCTCGAGGAGAGAGAAGCTGAAGATTGAGGCTAACAAGAAGAATCCATTACTCCACAAGCCAAAAAATTCTGACCTGTGGCTGCTGCAACTTGAGCAGGAAAGGTCCACCTCCTAATAAACTATTCAGAGACAGGGAGAAAGAGAGGCAGAACAGGCTGAACCTTTTACAAGATGCGAAGAGCAAGCTTTTTCTTGGCTAGCCTTTTTTGAGTCATGACATCTCTCAGTCAATTCCAGATGAAAGCAGCTGCTTCCTTAGAATGGGCTGCAGCTTTCCTGACTTCTCTGTCTTGGCATTGTGTCTGTCAGAATTTGCTATGCAAACTCTTACTAAAATGCGTATGTATTTTTTTTCTTTTTGATTATGAAATATTCTTGTAATAATCTTTAAAGCTACCACATGTTCCGTTGCATCAGAAATGTGTTTTCTATAATACCTTTATTCAGTATTCTCGTTGTATCTACTCAGTGTGTGACTTTTTAACTAATTTTGATTGTATAAGTAAATTGCATGATATGTTGCTATTCTTTGTCATTAGACGGATGTTATTTGGTTTTAGCATTCAATTAACATAAAGTAAATGAAATACTGAGGCACATTTAGATTTTTGGCAATTTTACTCATTTTCACAAATCCTATACACTGTTTTCATTGCAGAACCCATTTATGAAGCAAGTATCGTATCAGTGCCCAGTTCTATCAAGTTCTGAGTACTTTGAGCAAAGTGCTCAAGTCCCTTCACAAAGTCACCTAGGTAGCAAGGTTGGCTTTGGTATTAAATTATCCTTCAATGAGGTGTCTGTGTTCCCACTTATGTTTAGAAAAGTCAATCTCCCTGCAGCAAAATCTCCTCTGCAGGATTTCCTATTGACCTCACCGAGCTCTTGCAGCGTGCTGGCTCTTGCTACCTCACCCTGACTTGCTGAACTCCCCCCTCTCACTCTGTAAGGAACTTCACCACTGTACTCAGGGGAGTTAATTTTGCTTCAAAAGCTCTTGTCTGTGCCTAAATCCCTTTGCCCTGTGTAAACTTCAGGGCGGAAGCATTTTCTCAGCACCCAGGTCTGGGTGTGTGTCTGAGTTACCTGACTATGCTGCATTGAGACCTGCCACCTTATTTCAGGTGCTTAAGAACCGAGAAATCTTAAAGCAAAGGCAACCTCTGAGTATGCTGTACTTTAAAACCAGCAAGCCTGTTTGCATTTTGCTTTCTGCCTCCTACTGCTTCACCATCCATCTGTTGGATCTGTACCAGCAGTCAGAACCACATGACTTGCACTACAGGATGAAATGACTTTAAATGGCAACATGGCACTAGTACAGCATTAACATCTCAGCAGCAGACAGTGTGAGATTAATGTCACAATTAGCAAGTGGATGTTTGATATCTCAACCTCAGGGTTTCATTGGACTTGTAAATCTGCAGGGGCTCAGTTGGGTGCCTGGTTGTTACCGATCATAGAGATAATGTAAACAAGCATTTACTGTGGCCTGGTAGAAGCAGAAGGTTTCTGCTTGCATGAACAGTCTTTTCAAGAGGTAGAAACCTTGTTATAACATAAACATTGAGCTATATGTATATAAACATAGTTTTATGGAAGAAAATTTAATAAACCTGAATCTAGTAAACAGAACTTAACAGCAACTCCTTATAAAATACTGAAAGGGGAAAGCTGCAGCCCTTTCATACTCGTGAGCTCAGAGATGGTAAGTCTAAGCTAACATTGCAGGCAGAATTCCTCACTGTTCCTGTCAACCTAAAAAATATATAGAGAAGAACAGCAAAATACTGAGCACTATCACCTGTGCAGATCCTGACCATAGGCCCCATCGCACACATAAACTAAACAAAAGCCACAAAGCTCCTGCAGGGTCTGGCCCTTCATGATGGGGGGACTACTGCTCTCTGCTGGTGCAAAGTCAGACATCGCTGAAAGCGTATCAACTGTGGGAAAATGAATATTGCTGCTTAGAGTTATGTGGAGAATGGGCATTCCCAATCAGGGAAGAATCTGAGATTTTCAACTTTTGTCTGCCTTTTTGTTTTTAACAGATACAGGTCGTTCATCACACATGAAGAGAGAAATAGTTGGGACCTTTCAAAATATTTTATTTTGACAAAACTGTTTAGCCTCAGCTTTGAAGCTTTTCAGTTATAACATGCAAAATTAAAAAAACAAATAAAAAAAGGTTTTGAAAGGGAGAAAATGGGTGTTATTTAGTCTGAAAATGTTCCTGTCCTTCATTTAATTCCCTTTCCTTTGAGCCTGGACACCTTCACCTTTTTCTCTAGCTCCTGTATTCTGAAGCTCCAAAATTGTTAAGCAAGTGTTTTCTGTGCTCCATCTGGCTTTTCAGAGAGAGACTTATTTAGGATTTCAGATTAATTCTCATATGAAAAACACTGGCTGTAAATGAGCTTTGAAGTAAATGATTGTTTGTTTCAAAGAAGGGGTGCAATGTAGTTTATTAAGACCTACCTGTCATTTCACTTTCTTGTGAGATCTACTTATGGTCTTTAACTAATGTCTTCTTTTTTTCAATGGAAGAAACCCTGTTTTTTTTTCTAACTGTTCTTTATTCTAAGCACTGAATTAAGGCACCTTAGACTTATCAACAAGGCATTATCTAAAAGGGTTATTGATCCCATGTAAAATAAAAACAAGAAAAGAGAGAAGAAAATACTGTGACACACACAAATGCACAAAAAATTAGCGGAAATTCTCACAAAGACAGCCTACAAATTAATTGCTAATTGCTGTTCTATTACCAGTACAAAATAAAGTGAACATCAATTTTAAGCAGAACTCCTAAACAAGGTTTGTATTGGCTTTTTGGTAATAGCACAGTAAGAGAGAAAAAAGTTGTCAGATCAAAGTAAACACAGAGAAAAAATATCTCCTATAATGCATCATGTTATTGATGTTAAGCAGAACAATCCACTAACTTTAAATTCATGGTGAGCTCTGATCAAAACTCAGCGGCATGACAAGATCCACCTGTAAGTACAGAGGGTATAGCTCACAAACTACCTAACAACCTATTTTACAGGGGGAAAAGGTACACATAAGAGAGACATTAAGGTTTCCTTTCTACAAATCTCTGTTTGTAATACGAATGAACATCATGTCCCTTTAAGCTGCAGCTCTTTAGCACAGCTTCAATCAATGCACAGAACTTGTAAAAGTATCCTCAGCTCTACTATGTTCTTTCCCTCATAAATCGAACAGTTATCAGTCCATCTCATTCCTTTTTGTGACAGCCTGCTATCACAAAACCAGCCACTGAACAGTGCTGCTAGGTAACAAATTGTAGTTTTGTATTTTTTGAATAAGATCCCATAGGAATGCATCTCCTGGCTATATAATTTCATTTCACAGCTGCTTGCTCCTACATGGACAGGATTTACACCCATGTGTAAACACAGTTAGCAGATTTGGTCAATGTATGTTCAGCACATGAATGCCCTTGAATCTTAGGTCTCAGGTGATCCTCCTATGTGCGTCTTCAGAATTTATGTTTTGTTTTTAATGGACAGTACCAAAGATAAGAGGCTTTCACAATGCTCATCATGATGTGATTTATATGCCATCCTATGCTTTTAAAGTGTTACAGAAAGGGGCTGTATTTATGGCAGGTTTTCAGCAATGTTATAGTAAGTGGGTTTAGGACATGCAATGTATCTTACAGGTAGACATCATAAAGAGGGTATATTATCTTTTCTGAGTGTCTTGCGACCTTCATTGACACTAGTAAGATTTACATGTCCCAGTGGGTGAAATAATGGACTGCAGAGTCTTTAATTTAATTTATTAGAATGAGTGGCTGACTCAGAATGGAGAAGGAGCATGACCTTTCCACATCAGTCGTTTGCTCCAACCACCAATGTAGAAAAACTCCTTGTACTTACCAAGGAGAAAAATATTCCTTAGGTGCTTCTTGAGTGGCCTTTCTGGCCATTTTGGCCCCAGTGCAGAGGCTCTACAGCACAGTTTAAACACTTTCACTTGCTTAAATGGTTCTTTTCAATGCATGATGTTTTTTGCTAAATCAGGGCCTTGGGAAATGTTTCATCTTCAAAGATAAAGCACAGCAAAATTGAGTCCATTGCAGGATTACTTCTATCCTCCCTAAGACTTTGCTTATCGTCAGTTCTTCAGGGGAGAGTTAAGATATTTTTCCCCCTCTTATGATAAAAGGAATCAAATGCTGAAGAAGGTTGCCCAGAGAAGTTGTGGATATCCTAACTCTGAGGCCAGGGTTCAAGGCCAGGTTGGATGGAGGTCTGAACAATCTGGTCAAGTGGAAGGTGTCCCTGCCCATGGCAGGGAAGGTTGAATTAGTTGATCTTTAAAGGTCCCTTCCAACCCAAACCATTCTATGACTCTATGATCCTTAATGTCTCTGAATGCTTCCTGAGATTAGATACAGGAAAACATGTATAGGAATGCATTAAAAGGAAACAGTTAGTGAAAATGGAAGAGGAAGAAGACTTAAAGAAACTTAGAAAAGGGAAATCTAGAATGCTTATAGAGATATCCAGATGCTGAAGTGTTCCATTCCAGATAAGACCTCATGGATCTTTCACTTGTAGCTTTTGAATTTCAGGAAAGGTAAGAGTAGTCATGGTCTACCCCATTTCTTGAAATTGTACGTATCATAATATTAGTAATCAATCAGACATAAAAAAATTAGACCTTAGTAACCTTGCTTATATAGAAGCCCTCTTAACAGTGTTTCAGGTGGATACACAGTGCTTCATGCCCTTTATCTAATAGAGGGACACACCATCACTATAAGCTCAATGCATGAACAGAATGATCTTACACAGCCCATTGAACTGGATTTGCAGTGCTATAGGAAGTAAAGCCACTCTGCAAGGTTTTGGATGCCAGTTTCGAATTAAAGATTGGTCATTCAAACATTCATGGACTTTGCAGACTAAAATCAACTTAATGGAAGTTGGCAGCTGCCAGCTTTTGAGCATTCCTTTCTGTTGGAGAGTTTGCAAAGTAAGCAAAAGCAAGAGTGGTCTTTGTGATAAATCTATTCCTTTCTCTTGTGCTTCCTGGAAGAATCCATAACCACAATAAATGCCACAAAAAAACTTATGAAATGCAATTTATAGAATCAGAACTGCAGTTCTTGTAATGAGAAGCACAGAGAGAGTTATAAAAGGTGAGATGTCAAACTGTCATGGGTTCAGCAGCAGCAGTCATTTTTCTCCTCCTTGGTAGCTGGTGCAGCGCTGTGTTTTTGATTTTGGGCCTGGGAACAGCGCTGATAACACCAGTGTTTCGGTTACTGCTTAGTGATGTTTTGGTCTGGCCAAGGACTTTCTGAGTTTCATGCTGTGCCAGGGAGGAGGGGAAGCCGGGAGGAAGCAGAGACAGGACACCTGACCCAAACTGACCAAAGAGGTTATTCCATACCACAGCACGTCATGCCCAGGATGGAGGACGGAGAGGAGAGACCCGGAAGGGTGGGGGTGCACTGCGTGGTCGGGCTTGGTTTTAGGTGGTGAGAAATTGTATTCTTTCCTTGTATTTCTCGTCATTATTATTATTGGTGGTAGCAGTAGTGATTTGTGTTATACTTTAGTTACTAAACTGTTCTTATCTCAACCTGTGGGAGTTACATTCTTTTCTATTCTCCTTCCCATCCCTCCGGGAGCGGAGGGAAGAAAAAAGGGGAAGTGAGGAGAGAACGGACTGCATGGTTAGAGAGGCTTAAACCACGACACAAACACTGCAAATCTTTTGTCATCTTATTCCACAGGAATGTGTACATTTCCGGAGCAGAAGGGCAGTGATGAGATTGCCATTTTGATACCACTACTATACCAGAGTATTTGTATATGCCACATATGCTGTTCTTAAGCATCTTGTTATAGGCAAAAGAGGGACCACTTCTTGTAATAGAAGCCAAAATTTTATTGTTTATGTAATTTAAAGATTTGACTGTATAACCAAAATACAGAAAACAGTTGATATTAGTTAGTTTAAATGCAGTTTAAATACCAGATTAAAAAAATATGTATCATCAAAAATATTATAGTTAAAAGTTGTAATAAAACCTCCCTCCAAGTCTCTAATGCTTTTTCTCTGGTGCTACATTTACCTCTCCAATACTCCTCTAGCTGTTAATGCTGATGGTTTTTGTCATAGAGAAGAGATGCTACAGCAAGTTGTCCTCCTGAGATCCTTGGTGGGAGAAATATAACATTCATGGTAGGGTTTTAATCTCCTCTTTGCTGGGAGAAATATGATGTTGCTGCTTATGGCTGCTTCCTTTTTGCTCTAGGAGCCGCTTGGGGCCACCAATGTGTTTTTGCCACAAGGACTGGTGGGTTTACACCTGCTCTGCACTGTAGAAATCACTGTTGCAGTCATAAGGCACTGGAGAAGCTGTCCAGTAACAAGGCTGCTAATTATTATTAGAACAAAAAAGTATTATCTTTTCTTGTTAAAAAATAATGTTTCAACTTGCCTTTATGGCATGTGCAAGAAATGACAGTTATTATAACTTTTTTTTTCCCTTAGGGATTCAGATAACTTGCCTACATCTTACTGTGTTTTCATTTCTCCAAACTGGGTAGCAGTCTTTGTCAGCTTTGCACATGTGCAGTTTTTATGTACACGTTCCTCAGCTCTTCTAACAAAACAGTATAATTAAACACTCAGATTTGCATTGCTTTTTGTTGTGCACCAGTTAAGTCTGGGGAGGTTGCCTTTGTTGAATCAATGGTATGTAATTTTTAGTTGCGTATGTAACATGAAAACAAAAGAGTACTGAATGGAAATGATGCGTTGATACTGTTTAATGCTATAGCTGTCTTAAGGTTTCAAATGCAAATGAAAGTAATGTTTCTCTTATATATTATCTTTCTTCTCCCATCACTAGAAAATACAGGATACTGAAGTGTCTGCTATTTCCTGAGAAGTGCTGATTACCTTCAAATCATATTGATTAACGTAGGAATTTCCCTTTGATTCCAGTAGGATTTATCAGTGGCTGGGACCTCTGTGGAGCAGGAACATTCCTTTCAATCTCATGAGATACAGAAAGTCAGTGTTGATTGCAATGATCAGGTTATATCCAAGGCTTCAACTGACAGCTAACAAAAGCCTAATTGATATTGTTTCTTCCCTAGAGTGTTTCATTTCAGTCAGCACACAGGACGAAGAAAGGAAAGTGGACTGAGATGAAGTCAGGCTATAAGGAAGTGAATGAATGGCTAGTAAAGCCCACAGTCTTTCAGATTTTCTTTGATTATTATGTCTGTGACTGCATCAAACACAAACTTGACATTTTGGGTGTCTGTGGCACATGTCAAGTGAGAATATATCTCTTTATCTTCTTTCCTTATGTTCAGGTCTAGGAATTGTTTCTTGATGTAATTTCCAGCATCTTCAAATGTATTTAGTCCTAGTGGACAGAACAGTAAAAGAAAAAGAAAACACATTTCGATCAGAATTTCCTCACAGCTGCTAAGAAACAAGGATTCTTTTTTCTGATGTTTTTCCTTTTTTTTTCTTTTCTTTATATTTTTTCCTAAAGAGAATTAACTTCATGCAGTAGCTATGAAAATTTTGTATCTAAACTGCCCACCTAAATTTAAATATCAATACCTAACCAGAAGTCCTCATTTCTGAATTGAAATGCACCTGTGTCAGTCTGTGAAACAGTTAAAGACCTTAGAGGGAGAACAGAAAGTGAGAGAAAAACAAATAAAAAGGAAAGAGCATAAATTCAAAGGGAATCAGGTAGCAGAAAAAAATTGCTGGGAGTACAAAAATAAAGAGATAAATGAAGGAGAAAGGGAAAAAAACCACACATATTTGTATATTCAGTCACAATTTCTTCATGCAGCTTTTCTGCCTGTTGGTAGCACTGCTTTACAACAGCAGCAGATATAGACACTGGTATCACTGCACGGCTGGAGCAGGCTTTGACTCCTGGAGGCAGGCTGCTGCTGAAAGCCCTTGTTGGATCCCGTTGTGTCTGAAGCCTCAGGCAGTGCAAAGTGGTGAGCACCCCTGAGTTTAGGACATAATGTTTGAATACCTCAGTGAAACACTGAGTAATTTAGGTTGCTGTGCTGATACATCGTGAGAAAGGGAGTGAAGGAGCTGGTTTTCAGGAAGTGAGCAGAATCCATCTTCTGATAATATTGCTTTAAGTATGCTTCATTCTGGACGCCCCCGTCCCAGACACATTAGGTCAATACTAAAATACTGATAGGTTTCAGATTTTCTCTGGCACTTATTGACATGGCTTCATATATTCTCTTACATCAGCTGGGAACAGCTGTTGGGTTTTGTTTCCAGTAGACACTACTGTGACATAGACAAAGAAGCAGACTTCCTTTATGGAGTGGGTTTTCAGAAAAGGAACAAGAAACTTGGATTCAGTTATGGTTTGGGAGTCATAAGCACTGACTTGTGCTGAAATACGGGCTAGCTTCAGCTACCTGAAACTTCTAGCTCTTTCAGTTTCCTCCACTGCCAATGGAGAGAAATAAGCATCTCCAGAGAGACAGATGACCCCTTCGTAGGACAAGCATGATGGGTGGGTGAGATGAATTGGATTCTGTGCATGTGACACCTACAATTCTTTCGAGAGAAAGGCCAGGTGCTTAGGTAAGATGCTTAGTATTTAAATGGTTAAATATAGGTCTCAGTAGGTCAACGTCTCAGTCTTTAATGCGTGGCCTACACTTATTATCTGAATGTATTTTCTTCTGAAAACCTCAAACTTACCGTCATACTCAGGAAAGCAGATACTTAGATGAACTTTTGCTATTTTCTCTTGAAAGAGGTCTTTTTTGTTTAGAAACAGCACAATGGAAGTGGCTGCAAAGCACTTGTGATTGCAGATGCTGTTGAACAGCTGAAGGCTTTCATGCATTCTGTTCTGTTGAGATGCAAAAGGTTAACATGAGAGACTGATGAATCACATCCCCATATATCATTTTTACTATAATGTTCTTTACTGGTAAGAGCCAATATAACGTAATAGCCTTTAAATGGTTATCAGGAAACAGGAATAGTTCTGATATGCCATCAGAGAGTACATTAAAACTTAGCAGCAAAAATGGTTGTTTGTATCTTCTGACTCACCACTTCTTTATCTTCCACCAGAACCATGTCATAGGCACTGAGTGCAGCGCAGAATATGATGCAAGTAACTCCCTCAAAGCAATGAATCCACTTTTTTCTCTCCGATCGTTGTCCACCCACATCAAACATCCTTTGCAGAAAAATAGCATATGTACAATGTAAAGCACTAACCTGTAAGGACATAGTCACGCTGCTAATGTGCAGAGTGCTACTAGAGATGAACTGCAACCAAATATATAGCTTATTGTCCATTTCTATCCCAAAAGGTCAAGCAATTCTGTATATAATTTACAGCTTTGTAGTGGACATAAAATGAAACATAAAGGCTTAAATACCTGCATATAGGAAATACTTTCAGGTAACACTTCACATTGAGGAAGTGGGGCTCTGCATAAGAGCTCACTGAAGGACTAGGCCATTCAGGCAAGGTTTTATTCAGGACAGAATTCATGAAACGTTGACAAAACCCCCTCAAATCCACAGTCATTTGCTCATAGTTTTACTTGCAGTGAACTGACATATTAATCAATAAAACATATATCTGGAAGCTGGTCACAGGTTGCCCCTGGTGTAGATCAATATTAAGTCACCTGCTCATTGCCCTGGCATAGTCACTTGGCTAGCTGTATAATTTGAGTGTGGGGGTCTCTGCTCTGTCAATCTCATTAGTTGCTATTTAAGCAGCAACTCATAGGAGCAGGAATCCCTTTGTGTATAGAGAGGAAAATGTACGTCTGCCCTCTGCATTATTACTTCAGTATCTGCCAGAAATTACTACCTTTGTGTAGAGTCATATGAAATTTTTATGGGCTCTTTCTATGGTGTCCAGAGCCAACTGAGTGCAACTAGCTGGGACCTAGTTAGTTACGGCACAGCTGAAGTGGAGCCGTCCTTGATTTGTGGTACGTAACTCTGAAATAAGGATTATGGGGGAAAAAAGCTTCAAAATTTAGTCTGCAGTAGTTTCACAAGCATACAGAATTGTATGAATCTGCATTCATTCCTGCAAGCTTTTAGCATATAGCCATGTGAATATTCATAAGAAGTCAGTTAAAATTGGAGAAGATCAAGGCAAGTCCAGAGGCAACGTTTACGGGCATTTTCTGTTATACTAACTTTAGTTTGCTCCTGTCAGCTCAGAGTTTAACATATGCACCTGTAAAGTTGAAGTCCCTCTGTGAGTGATAGAAGATGTGTATCTGAGATGATCTTCTTTTTTAACAAAAACAATCTCCATATTTTCCCAACACTGCTCTTGGAAAACTTAGCTACAGACCTGGGAGTAGCTGTATATTCATTTGTCCAAATGGTACATGTAGTGAGACCTAAAGACTAAAATAAAGCTTGACAGATTTCAGTCAAACTGTTCCTAACACATCAATGGAAATGACAGCAGAAGATGACCTATGAAAGTCAGACCTTCTGTTAAAATTATTTAAGTACATTTTGAGCTCTGTAAATCAAAGTCAACATTAGTGAAATAAATCAAAGAGCACAAGAAAGGTGAATTACACTAAACCAGCAAAGTAACCACTAAAAAGACAGCAAATAAAAAGAGATGTTATCTGTGAAACAGTAATTCAGTTCCCTGAATTAAAGACTTTTACTGCACAGATACAAAATGTTTTCTGCCTCATTCAGTTCAGAAGAGGGACAAGCATTTACTGAATAAGGCATCTGTTCATGCCTTTTTTTTAATCCATGGATAGCTTGTGACCCAAAGCCTCAGTTGAGTACATCAACCAAAACTCTGAATGTGGAAGTGTTCCTCTCTTTATAAATGTTTCTATGGTACTTATCAAACTAAGTGCAGAGTCATCAGGATCCCCAGCAGTTTTACATTGCTCTGGCAAAGCAGAGTAGCAGTAACTGGCTGGTTAGGATGGATTTATAGCCACTCTGCATCCCTACTGCAGCTAAAACCCCTCAGACTCTTGTAGTGATTCTGCCTCATATTACTAAAGTACCTAAAACCGCCAATGAATTTACTCATGTAACACTACTGTGATGTATAGCAGAGGGTCTAAACACACTGGGTTTTTTGTATTTGTGGTGGCATTAAGAGCTTTCCTCTTGTTTAAAGACATCTGGGTAACATAATTCTCAGTTGTGCTGCATTTCAGTTGGACCTAGACTCATACTGATCTAACCTCAGGACTTGTAGCATGCATGTCAGAGTCCTGACATGACTCTGATGATTTCTTTCTCCATCCTGATTTTAGTTCTTACACAAACTATGATTGTAACTGAAAGTGCTCAGATTTCCATTGTACAAAGCTGTCTGGAAATACGTTAATCAGAGAATTAGAAGATGATGTCTATGACATTGCACACAGTGTTTTAAGTGCTGAATTTTCATAATGATCAGTGTATTGAGGTGACAAGAATTTGTTTGTAAGGCATCTATTTCAGCATCTTATTTTGTATATGTAAATTCTATTGTGTCAAACATCTGAGTGGTACCACAGATGGTTTAGGAATTAATTGCCACATGAGGGAAAAAAACCCAAGCCAAACGAAAAATGTTAAAGTTATAATCCTGGTGCTTTATACACTTGTCTGTCTACAGTTTCTCGTCTAGACTGCATTCCAGCAACATTCACCTAAGACTTTAAATTAAGAGTTAAATGGAACTCAGTCCATTATAGAATGCTAAACCATCGTTATTTATTCAAATACATTTTTATGTGGAATTAGATATTTCTAAATGGTTCACTAAGCATACCAAAATCTTGAGTATCTCAAAGTGTCAATTATTTTCAGTCAAATTTCTCAGAGACATTATTTTCAAGATTTTTTTCTAATGCTAATACTAAAATTTCCCATGGGACAGAAATTGTTACTTTTTTGCCAAATGTAATGTGCTCCGGTGTTAAGAGCAGTTATTTCCACTCTCAAAAGAAGAGAATGAAATGTGGAGAGTGCATGCAAATTAGTAGTCATCAAACGTTTTGCATGCTGTTAAGGGCGTTTAGGTAGGCAAATTTGCTAAATGTCACAAACAATTATTCAAATGGCAGCATACAAATAATGCTTTTTAGACACATGCATATTCAAAAATGTCCTCTTAGGATCTGATATTCTGAGATATTTTAATAACAGTCCATTATATACTTAAGTTTGGAGTACTGGTATTAAAATAGCTTGCTTTTTTGGCTGTTTCAAAATATTCAATGGGTGCATTCAAGGCTGTCACAATGGGATTACCAATATTATAATAGGTTAATACATTTGCAAATACATAAGAAAGATAAAACCACAGAAAACTGTCAAATATGGCTTTCGCACCTGAAGTTCAAATCCTTGAAAGAAAACTGAGTCTCTATAATCCCAGTTGTTTTCACTCGGGAGTGCAAAACATCTTGCTCACTAGGCACATAGTCCGGCATTGCTAATCTGTCCAAGTCGTTGAGGTAACTAAGGAGAAAACAAATAGTGATTGCTGGATTCAAAAGGTGAAATGAACATTCAAAAAATCACTTCATATTGAGTTGCTTTTAAATATTTATGTTAATTGCACATTTAAATACAGTATATTGTTTTCTATACAACCTAGATCCACGATTCAGAGCTTTTATTTGTTTCTTTTTTTCTTTCTTTTTTCCCTTTTATATAGAAGTGTAATTTAGTTGTTTATAATAAACATCTTTCTGAGAATTTCAGTTCAGGAAAATCCTTATTTTCCCAGGGATGCTAGAAAACTACCTTGTCAGAATGTGCTTTTGTCCATTTGCTTTCAGCAAGCAGGAACTGCCGCCAGAGGGGAAGAACTACAAGCACCTTTCAGAAGTAGATTGATCAGGAGTAATCACAGCCTGTAATCAGACCTGTTGCAACAATATCTTCCTTCCTAAGTGAAAGGGAGGGCATAATATCTTGGAGGAATTCACATTAGAGGGATGTTTTCTCTGCAGATCTATCAGTTTACAAGAGGAAGGTAAATGATTGTTAAAAAATGCACATTTTGTAATCAAAACCAAAAGCTTTAATGAAGCTGGGGACCCCCTATGTACTCTCACAACACCCTGGAAAAGAGTAGATTATCAGGTTTCCTTCTCTAGCATACAGAGATAAAATCTGCATGAGATGAGAATCCAGACCAGATCCTTGAGCTGTGTCCTTGTCCTGTCAAGAGACATTTCTCCTGTCTCTTCCAGGGGCATGCAGCTCTCTCAAAATGGCTGGAGAGAGCTTATGAATCCTACCAGCTGGTCTAGGAATCAGCACCAAGAGGTTATGAATTGATAAAAGGAAAAGGTGAAGTTTGGGTGGCTTCCTACCTTTTAACTATTAATATTCAAATAAAGAATAAAGCCAAAAGCAAGAATCCATATACAATGGCTGAAGCATTTTCAAGCTTTTGGTGTCCCAGTTGGCACCTTTCCATTTGACAAGCAAAACAGTCTTGCTAATGTTTATTAGGGTTCATGCCTCCTTTTCTTCTCTAACACAACGTCTGCCCAGCATGAAGTTTCTGCTGTTCAGTTTAACCAGATAACTACGAAAACAAACCTCAGAGCTCATCATCCTTGTCTGCAATATTTAATACAACTCTAAGCAAAAAATAATGAAATAAATAAAATAAAATAATAATAAAAAAATAAAGTGGAATAAAATATGTATATTTTTTAAAAAATAGAGACTTCCATATAGAGATATCTAAGTAATACTCAAAATTGGGATTTTTGTTCCATTTTAAGTTGACTAGACAGGAGCAAGGAGCGCTGCGGTTGATCTGAGTAATTCAATGTTTGCCCATTATTTAAGTCCAGGAAAAAATCTGGTTTATTTTAAAAATACAATATGGCTCTGATTCTCTGAGTGGGGTCTGAGGCAAACTCATCTCACCTTTGTGGAGAAACAAAAGCAATTTTGCAATTTATAAAACATGTAAGCACTAAAATAAACACTGGAATGTAAGATTCATTATAAAGACCTGATAGTTCTTAGTCACAAATACCTAAGTTCAGTTCAACACAGCCAATTGTAACTGTATACAAAAAACTAGACCAAGTTAATTTTCCAGTTAATGGAGCAAAACAGACATCTTCAGATTCTTCTTAGAGCTGTAGGCAGCTCTAAGGGAATGATCTGCAATCTGGCTCTCCACTGATAAAAGAGGGAACACAAACTAGTGGGTTACTTTAAATGGTTTTCTTGGTTTGATGCAGGTGATAGGACTTTTGCTCTGAGAGAGGCAAATGACTGAGCAGGCAAGAAGCAAGCAAGCAGAAGTACTACTGGTAACTTTACAATGGCATGGTTTATAATCCTGATTTTGCCCCTTCCTTACCCATCACTCCGTCTTAGAATATGATTGATTCCAGATGCGTCTAAGGAAGAAATCCCAACTGAAGTTGACATACAGGGGATTTTCTATTCAGAAGATCTCATTTTTTTCAATTAAAACACCCAGAGGAAAGGCAGTGACTGGAGCACCTCCCTTATGAAGATAGACTGAGAGGGTTGGGGCTGTTCAGCCTGGAGAAGAGAAGGCTGCGTGGAGACCTCCTAACAGCCTTCCAGTATCTGAAGGGGGCCTATAGGGATGCTGGGGAGGGACTCTTCATTAGGGATGGTAGTGAGAGGACAAGAGGTAATGGGTTCAAACTTAAACAGAGAAAGTTTAGAATGGATATAGAATCATAGAATAGTTAGGGTTGGAAATGACCTTAAGATCATCTAGTTCCAACCCCCCTGCAAGGGGCAGGGACACCTCCCACTGAACCATGCAACCCAAGCCTCTGTCCAACCTGGCCTTGAACACCACCAGGGATGGAGCATTCACAACTTCCCTGGGCAACCCATTCCAGTGCCTCACCACCCTCACAGGAAAGAATTTCTTCCTCATATCCAATCTAAACTTCCCCTGTTTAAGTTTGAACCCATTCCCCCTTGTCCTCTCACTACAGTCCCTCATGAAGAGTCCCTCCCCTGCATCCCTATAGGCCCCCTTCAGACAATGGAAGGCTGCTATGAGCTCTCCATGCAGCCTTCTTTTCTCCAGGCTGAAAAGTCCCAACTTTCTCAGCCTATCTTCATACGGGAGGTGCTCCAGTCCCCTGATCACCCTCGTGGCCCTCCTTTGGACTTGTTCCAACAGTTCCATGTCCTTTTGATGTTGAGGACACCAGAACTGCACACAATACTCCAAGTGAGGTCTCACGAGAGCAGAGTAGAGGGGCAGGATCACCACCCTCGACCTGCTGGTCACGCTCCTTTTGATACAGCCCAGGATATGAGGAAGAAATTCTTTACTGTGAGGGTGGTGAGGCACTGGAATGGGTTGCCCAGGGAAGTTGTGAATGCTCCATCCCTGGTGGTGTTCAAGGCCAGGTTGGACAGAGGCTTGGGTTGCATGGTTCAGTGGGAGGTGTCCCTGCCCATTGCAGCGTGGTCAGAACTAGATGATCTTAAGGGCCTTTCCAACCCTAACTATTCTATGATTCTGTGATTCACTAGCATGAATTAATAATGAAAAGACTCAGGGAAGATAACCTCAGAAAATCAGAGTTTACACAGTACTCGGTGTAGGAGCTGATTCACAGGGCTGAGAAACAGGAGTTTGGTTTTAAAACAAATGGAAATGTAGCATTAGCTTGACCGACTGTAGATGATTTTTCACTGATTTTTAGAAGCCTAGCAGCAAGAGCGAAAACTAAGTTGATTTTAATGGTTCAGAGCCCAAGGCTAGATTTTCAGGAGCATTGGTTATGAAATGAAGACAAAGGATTAGCAGGATTTTCGGAAGAGTTCAGGGAGATGGAAAACATATCATTGTTGTTTCTAATGTGACCAGCAAAAAATAATGATTACTGTCTACTTTACAGTCTATATGAGGTCCCTTAAATTCTGAAAACCACTGCAGGTTAAAAGACACAGTCCATAACACAGAGAAGGCATTACCTTAGACTATCTTATTTTCTTTTTAGGCAACAAAACCTAATCTGCAAGGCATAGTGTACTAGAATGTATATATATACACATAGATATATATGCATATAGAGATGTATATATATATATACACAAAGGTAATATATATTTTTTCCTTTATTAGAGTTTTTTTGTTGTTTGTTTGTGTTTGCTGTTTCTAATTTCAATAAGTGTTTTCCCTTTTAATTATGATGACTGATTTGTTAGGAGATTTTAGTGCTGGGAACAGCAGTGTGGCCTGTCAGAAAGGAAACAAAAGATTGCTCTGTGCTATTCCTATAGAAATACTGCCAAATCAGGCACAAATCAACATAGGCAATATTTTCTTTGCTCAGGTATCTTGTATAAAGTTCTTCATTCTTGTTTTGAAGATATAAAGAGATGTATAATTTTTAATATTTCCATGGTATAGCTCTTCTAGCTATAAAGCCCATATTTTAATATAGACCATATAATAATAATATATAATATTAATATAATAGCCCATATAATAATAATAAAATAATATATATAGAATCATAGTATCATAGAATAGTTAGGGTTGGAAAGGATCTTAAGATCATCTAGTTCCAAGCCACCTGCCATGGGCAGGGACACCTCCCACTAAACCACGCCACCCAAGGCTCTGTCCAACCGGGCCTTGAATATCGCCAGTGATGGGCCATTCACAGCTTCCCTGGGCAACCCATTCCAGTGCCTCACCACCCTCACAGTAAAGAACTTCTTCCTCATATCCAATCTAAACTTCCCTTGTTTAAGTTTGAAGCCGTTACCCCTTGTCCTATCACTACAGTCCCTCATGAAGAGTCCCTCCCCTGCATCTCTATATATGATATAATATAGAATCATAGAATCATAGAATAGTTAGGGTTGGAAAGGACCTTAAGATCATCTAGTTCCAGCCTCCTTGCCATGGGCAGGGACACCTCACACTAAACCATGTCACCCAAGCCTCTGTCCAACCTGGCCTTGAACACCGCCAGGGATGGAGCATTCACAACTTCTTTGGGCAGCCCATTCCAGTGCCTCACCACCCTTACAGTAAAGAATTTCTTCCTCATATCCAATCTAAATTTCCCCTGTTTTAGTAGAGTCTGATGTTAGGGCTGTAGGAGAGAGTTCATAGAATCATAGAATCATAGAATAGTTAGGGTTGCAAATGATATATAAAATGATATAATATAATATGTTATAATATGATATGATATAATATAATATGATATAATACAACATAATATAATATAATTAATATGATATAATATAATATAATATGATATAATATAATATAATATAAATAGCCCATATAATAATGATATAGACCATATTTTCATGGAAGCCCTTCTATTATGTGCTGTTAGTGAGCTATCACTGCCTTCAGCACTCAAGGTTCCTGGCCCAGCCTTCAACTATGCCTCTTCATTGCTGAATAGGACACCCAGCATCTGATGTGGTGCCCTCAGCCTGTAGGGGGAGCTGCAGGAGAATGGAAACCTCCAACTGCAGACCTTGGAATATGGACCTGAGCTGGAACAACCTCTGCCCCAGGTCTAGAGTCAGACTCCCAGTTGTGCACTCAAGGAAAACTCTGATGGAGGTGACACCTCCCTGCTCCGTCCTGTATGAGCTGAAGGAGAGAACACCAGAGCAGGACTGCTGTAGCCTGCAAGAACAGCTGTAGAATCAACCAAACCAGGAAATCCTGAAAATTCTAAGCTTACTGACTACATGTAAACTAGGAGATGCACCCCAGCTGAAGGGTGACCTTTAGTGAAGCCAAAGCTGAGCAGCCTTAGTCCCCTGCTTATCTGCCTGCCACCTCCCATGCTGCAGAAAGAGGGCTGTCAGGTTGGGGAGTGGCTGCAGCATGGCTGGCCAACACCAGCTGGATGCTGAGATGGTAACAACCCAGGGGACACCCATCCATGCAGCCAAATTAATTTAGAAGAAAGTTTTTAGTTTTCTCCAGATGTATGCTTAGCAGACTGAAATCCATACATTCACAGGAGAACTCTAGGTAAAACCTAAGCTGTTTCAATTCACTTTTTGCCTTATTTTGTCAATCTTATAATTACGTGGCAAGAGAACAGTTTTGGGTTTGTTTTTTTTGTTTGCAGTTTAAATAAACTCACAGAAACAACATTTTCCTTGTTTCAACTGGTTTCCTTCATTTAAACATGTTTATAACAAACATTAGCAAAAAAAAAACCTCATTCTTTTTCACGTTAATGAGCAATAGTTTCTGTATGCTATTCTGCATGTGAGGAAGAGATATTGTCACAAGCTTTCTTATGCTGTCATGGTAATGGCCATCTCAGCTGTTGTCACCTACTAGGCTGCTGAGTCATTGAGCTGGTACTCCGCTGCCCTTGCAAAGCAGGCCTGGATCCCACCATCACTCCACAGTTGTTTGATGAGTTCAACCAACTCAGTAGACATGTCACCATCCTCCAGAGTTGTTGCCATGGCCCACAGCTGCCTTTCATCTTCCTAAAGAGAAATCTCAGTAAGTATTGTGCAAGCAGGCTGTGCTACTCCATCTCCTTGAAGATGTGCTTGGTTTACATTGAGATGCAGGGGCAAAATTTCTCATTTTCACTAATTTTTCTAGGTACTTGTATTTGCCTATGTATGTAAACATCTTTTCACAAGCTCACTTCCCTTTAGTTAGTGGCAGGATTACACTTATATTGTGATACACAGAGTTTAGCTCTTGTTTTTGCTCATACAAGAACTTAGTTTTAACTTACCATGAGTTCACAGAAAGTCCATCTTGGATGGAAGGCATTTATTGTAAGAGAAAGTAGTGGGATATCAAATAATAACTGAAAAAGGATATTTAAAAGTTAAACTTGTTATAAGTACGTCAAAGTAGAAATATGTATCTAAATGTATCTATTAATGTATTTGGAAGATAAAATTTACAGCTTCTGGCCACAGTGAAAAATGTGGCAAAGGGAATATAAATAATGAATGCATTTCCCATATTTCTTTTATTTGGGAATGAAGAGACATGTAACTGTATAAAATCCGAAATAATTTTAAAGTTTTATTCTGTATTTTTTTCCTTTTGCAGTCAATCCAGAAAGACTTCAAGTAACCTAGTACATTAAAATATGTCTTTCAGAGGTTAACAGTTTAAGAATGTACTGTAAATTAAAAGCACAATTAAAATAGGGTCATTTTATACACTGTCACAACAGTGGATAATTACAAAATGTAGTTCCTTCCTAGCTGCATAAGTAGACAACTGAAGTGACTTGCAGTCAATAGCTGCAAAAGTATAAACGGATTCTGACAGCCGTTGTTTTGGCATGGAGTACATTTTATACAAATATAGGCAACATCTTCAAAATAATTTGTAACAAATTTATTTTAGGAATTTTCTGTATCTTTAACTTTCAGTGGAAATTACAGTTTATGGAAACTTTGTAAAACCCAGAGACTGATCAAAACTGAGATGTTGCAGGTTTTCTGAAATATTGGAAAAATTGAGTCATCATGGATAAAATGAAAAAGGGGGAGGACAATAATCACTAAGACATTGCCTTTATTTGAAAAAGGAAGGAAAACAGCCATACAGTTACCCTTTTACATTAAATAACACTGGCTGTGTTTACACCCCATCAGCTCACTGTGGCGAGATCAGCAGAACTGAGTCATGGTTTTTCCTGTGCAGCCCTAGTTTGTCTCAAGGGCTGCTCGCAGAGGCACACACTTCTTGAAGATAAGGGTTGGAACATTCTCTCCTTCTAGATATCACATATCACTTCATGATTATAGCTATCATCCTACAGCTCTGGATTTATTGCTTGAGTAGCCTACAAGAAGAAACCTTGACCTCAGAGCCTCCAGGTGCAGAGTTCATTGATCGCTGTGCAAAAGGCAGCAACTGGATTTTGGTGCTTATTATGCTAAAAAATGAACTGAGTTTTTTAACAAAAAAAAATCCAATTCCCAGTTCCTCAGGCTGTGAAATCCCTTGAAAATAATGTTTATGATATTGGTGTAGATGATAGAGATTGTGTGAACATGTAGAAGCCTCTCAGAAAGTTTGGCAGGGCTGAGAAAAGAGGCTGAAGTACTGGCATGTAGGCAGAATATCTCAATTACAGATGACAAACAGTCTGGGCTATGCAGTGGATATTAGAGGATGAGCCAAGAGCTGTGGCTAGGTGCTCCAAGGTTCAGCTGCCTTAGGCCATGTAGACTGGTGAATGGGTCCTTATGCAGTACATGTCTATCACAACTGAGGAGAGGGGCCAAGCTGCATTCACATGGGCCTGTTTTCTGTGTGCTGCTTTTGGACACTGTGCACTTGTTTGAATGACTTGCTTTCATGGACCCTTCAGAGAATACAGGGAGAAAACATAGTTTCTATTTTGTGAAATGCCTGTGAGAGCTTTTATAACGTCTGAAACATTTGTTTATAATTGTTTATGTCGAAGTACCACATGTCATTGTAATGAAATGTAGACTTCTGGAACAAAAAAAGCTCTTTCAGATAAGCAGATATAATTCCCTCTAAGGTAAACCTCTAGGTAATAGGCAAAATTTACCAAAACTGGAACTGGCTGATATCCTGAGAAATTCTCAGCAAGGTTTGAATTACAGGTCATAGATTAAATCATTACACTGAGAAGTATGTGCTTTTCCTTTACTTCTGTCCCTGAAAATTCAGTGTGATTGCTAGAGAATAGCAGGTCTTCTGACTATGGTTTTTCCTCTATGTGCTTGTGCATAGGCTTGCTAACTCCATTAGGAAGGTCAGACTCCACGTTATTGCAATGGGCTAGTGCTGCATCCATACAGCAGGGAGGTATCTGCTCCAGGAGCAATGTCAAACTGAAATATTCCCAACATGTCTGGATGACCCTTCCTTACAAGGCTGAGCCCCAAGGCTTGTTCATAAAAGGGAAATATTTATTATATTTCCCAATAGCAATAAATAAGTGATTAAGGAGCTAAGAAAAGGTTCTTTTTCTTTTCTTTCTTTCTTTCTTTCCTTTCTCTTTCTGTCTTTTTCTTTCTTTCTTCTTTCTTTCTTTCTTTCTTTCTTTCTTTCTTTCTTTCTTTCTTTCTTTCTTTCTTTCATTCTTTTCTTTCTTTCTTTCTTTCTTTTCTTTCTTCCTTCCTTCCTTCCTTCCTTCCTTCCTTCCTTCCTTCCTTTCTTTGTCTTTGCAAGTTGAATATTTCTTTTATAACAAACAAAATGGCAGTTCATGCAAAGGTTTGACTTCAGGCATCAGCCTTCAGGAAATAAAAATCAGTTAGTGCCTCTTGTCACATATAATTCAAGCAATACTTAGTTTCTGCTGTCATAAAGCAAATATGAACCCTCTTTGTTCTACAGTCTCTACTATTATATTACAAAAACTGCATTCTAATGCCAATTTCAAGAGAAAGGGTGTCATACTCACAAGTCTAGCTGGGTTTTCATAACTGATTCCTAACTTAGTCATTGCTTTCACAATAGACAGGATAGACTGCACTGTGTTACTGTAAACAACAGGTCTGAACTCCATGCGTTCCTCGTGGGTGAAACCATGTTTATGGATGATCCTGGTGCGAAAATAGAAAACAAAAGGTTTAAGGGATGTATTAAAAAAACTAATGAAAACTTGGTTCAGTTGCTTTTGTGGTCAGCGTGAGAAAGAACTGTATCCATCTGGCCCTTGAAAAAACTATCAATGGCTGATCTGCCTATTCTGCTGGAACAGGTAAACAGCAGTTTCTGCAGTTACGTCAGGTTAAATTAATGAGGTTGTTATTGGAATCTAAAATGTTAGTCATGGGCTGTCACATTGCTTATTTAATCATTTTTATTCAGAAACTAACATAGAGAAAATCTTATTACAAAAAACTGTGAGGTAGTTCCTCAAGAAAGCAAACCAAAAACTTTTTAATATTTCTCTGTATATCAGCTACCATTTCTAGATACTGAAAGGTGTTACTGTTGTTATCTACAGGTTTTGGGGACATACATGTTACTCCAGAGGATATAGTTTGTATTCCAGAGGACAAAGTACCATAGCAGTCATAGCAAATTCATTTGACAGAGGGATTATAATTTCATAATCCTCCTTGACGGTAAAAGGGCATGTGGTTAAAGTTCTCCAAGATCAGTGTGCAGATTATACAATGATTTAATATTGACATCTTTTTCCTTAACTTGTGAAGAAGGATGAAAACTCCACCCGTTTTGGAGTAGCATGCGCTCAATGACAAACTCTTGGCATGGTTTTGTGTGCGTGGTATCCCTGCCCACGGCAGGGGGATTGGAACTAGATGATCTTAAGGTCCTTTCCAACCCAAACCATTCTATGAATGAGCATACACCCAAAGTGCTTTGGCTGCTGCTGGAACCATGGGTCTGTTCTTCCTCACTTCAGTTATTCAGAGACGAAGGCCAGGTAATTACATAAATAATTTCTGGGCTTTGGAGTTTGGGTTTTTTCCCTGTCTCTTGCCAGAGATACAGTCTGGACAGAGCTATACAAGTAGAAAGTGTTAATGTGAAAGATTCTGACAGGTTAGCCCAGAATAAGTATAGGTATGTGTCCTGGGAAGACTTTCCTGCAGGGGGAGAAGTCAGCCCTGTCAGAAAAGAAGTCACTCCCACACACATCTAAAACCGAGATCAAACTAAGTATATCTTAACATCTCTATAACTTATGAAAGTCAGAAAACCCAAAAGTTTCAAACTTTTGTCTGTAGGAATAGCATCTTTAGGAAAAAAAAGTTCTCTTTGTGTTTCCCCAAACGCTTCTAGACCAGGCAAATCTCTAAACCCTGCTTTGAAGCTTTGATTTTTTGAATGTTGTTTTCAGCACAATTACAAATGAAACTGCAAGATTCAAAGGAATCCTGTTGAACTTGAGTGAAAGGAAAAGGGGACCCATGTTACGCAGTCTGGTACCTTTGGACTGGTACTTAAACGTATTCTTGTCACTCTTCCCCTTACTACCTGCAAATGAAGCAGTTTTTCTATAAATAATGGAATGAAATATAGAGAGACTCAAACCTGAGGAATTACACAAACTTGGTTTAACTACATTGTGTGTCTCACAGTGTTGGCCATAACAGGATTTCTGGGGAAGACGTGTGTTTTGCCTGTGGCTGCAAAAAATCTGGGACGCAAGAGAAGAAAAGGCCCTGAAACAGTAAACAAATGGCTATTTCATATCTTCATGTTTTCTCTTTGAAGAACAAAGGAAGAAAATATAAGGTTCTGAAATAAAACTACATTTGGTAATTGCAGAAAGAAAACTTGGTTTTGCTTGAGGCTTTTAATGTAATTTTTATTTTGGTTGGTTAGGGTTTTTGATTTTGTTTTTTTTTTTTAAATAATATATTGATGTCCTCTGGAGGAAGGTATGTTCACCAGCCTTTTAAATAAACAGGGAATTTTGCTGCTTTTATTAAAGATCTGTCATTCTTAAGGGAGGATTGTGAAACAGGCTGACATCTTTTATGGCCAGAAGGAGCATTTTAGCAGATGGAAAATTTTGTTCCTTGATGCTCCTTGAAAAAAATTAGCAACTTAGAAAAGTTAATGCAGGACACTGAAGGCATGAGGTGATAGGCTACAAGTCACAATACCTAAATTGTGTTTCTACTAGAGGAAAAACATTAGTCTCCTCTTTTGGTTTGTTTTGTCTTTCATGAAAGGAGGACTTCTCACCAGATAGGTAGAGTTGGTTCAGTCACAACAAACATGATGAGTTATCATATATTTTGAGTCCTACTCTTCGTTTATAGTAGGTTTGTAGTGCTATCTTAGAGCATAGCATAGAAATATTCAACTTGGTTTCAAAAAAGTTATATCTCACACTGGAAATGACCTAGTCAGCACAGAGCTCCAGAGAAGCTTTTCTTTTTTCCCTTTTTTAGTTATGTCTTATAGGCATCCAAACCTTTTTAGGGCCTTGCAGCATGTCTACATTTTGAGCATCAGAAAATAGCATGCAAAGCTAAGTGGAAGGATTTAACTTTGATTCAAGTCTTCAGTCTGGAAAGAATGAGGTTTATGAATTAGAAAATTATATTAATAGGGGTAAAATTACCCTGATTTTGGCAGAAAATTCTATTTTCAGCAAAATTATTGGTTCTATAAGCAGCTATGTTTGAGTCTTCTCTAGAAAATGTTATATTTTAATGAAAAAATTAATAACTGAAATTGGGTTTTTACTGAAAAATCTCCCTTTTTTTTTTGGGAAAAAAGTCCTTGGTTGTGACAGAAGATGTCATTTTATAAGCAAAATTATAATTTTCATTAACAGTTTTCCTGTAAAATAATTCATATTTGTGATCAGGTTGACAGCTCATAAATACACAGGGCTTTAAAGATAACACTCAGCTTTGCAGTTTTCTTCCCATTCCTCAATGCTGTTAACATTATAAGCCTTCTTAAAGTGTATAATTCAGAAAACACCTTTAATCTGCTCCTACTTGAGGAAGCTCTGAGCACAATGCATTTCAATGGTTGTCTGAATAGGGAATGTCTCCTGATTGGAACACAATGGGAGACAAAATAATCCATCATTGAACAGAAACAGAAGATGTTAGCAAAGAATTTGATGGATGGTTCTGAATCTGTCTTACTACAAATTGAACTGCTCAAATAGAAAATTGGTTTTATGACATAGCATCTTTTACTTAACTCTTTAAAATGCATTGGTGAAGACATAAGAAAGTTAAGAGAGCTTTAATTTATAATAGTAGTACTGACTTCATAAAACAGTCTACTTGGGCAGGTCTAGGAAGTAGACCTGGACACTGTATATGAAAAAAGGGCTAGATACAACAGCAATATTTCATCAGGTTACACAGTAAAGGAGGATTTTTGCTGCCTGTATAAGTATGATCGCTTGAACTCAGGTGGATTATCTGCTTAAACCAGGTACATGGGTAGTATTTTGGCTACCCTTGAAAGAATAACATGAATGAATGTAGTTTTAGCCTGTTTGACTATATGTGAAAATATTGTGAGAGTAAATTGTAAAATGACGATTATAAAAGGGCAGATTTGACCTTCCTTAGAAGCCAGGGAAATAAAGCTACTGACTTCAATCTGTGTGACACCGTGTGCATTTTGGACGAACACCTACAAGTATTATTGCAGTAGGTTTACGGTGCAGTCACAAGCTCTTCCTAACCAGGTTCTCAGTCTGGATTTGAACAGGGATTTCTGCGTTTCAGGTTGTACAGCCTGTTTTAACCCAGATTGATGATTGTATGAAAACTTTTTAGAGTGATACTTTCCTTGCTAAAAGCAGTTCTCATGACTGTTACTTCTCATGCAAGATGGTGGGTAGCAGCTGCTCACTGTGTAGATTGGTGGCTAAAGATGTTCACATGTTGCCTATGGGAGACCTGAGAACAATCTTTGTAACCTCTGGCAGGAGCTGAAATAAGACTGTTGTGACCATGAATGATCTACAGACACCAGTTTAAAAAAAAAACCAAACAAGCAGATTTTGCCCTGTGAATACTTCAGTATTTTTCTCTTGCAATACAGTGAATTTGAAATTAATAAGGTACAAATTAAAATTTAACCAAGGAAGATGGATCACATCATATGTAATTAAATTGTGGAGCTACCTGCCATAGAATATTGTTGATGCTACTGCAGGAGACAGGACACTAGGATAGGCGGATTTTCTGTGCCTGGTTGTCTCGTGCATTCTTGTTCTCACTACAGTACTGTAACTCCTACAATGAAGAAGCTTCCTTGGTCTTCAGCAAGGAGCTGGACCAGTGCATGATTTGATCAGACAGATCTGATTACCAGTCCAGCTGTGTCTCATAGTCACTGTGTTTTTCTTTATGTGGATGAATGAGAACTTGATTTGAATGATGTTTCTTTGCATTTTATTCAAATGAGCATAAATATTCTAATAAGACATTCGATAGATAGCTTATACTACAAATACCAAATTCAACAACTGGTATGAATATTCATATACTTACTTCATTTGCTTTACAATAGTGCTCTTTCCTGACTCTCCAGCACCTGCAGGAGGGGAATGTTGAGAAGATGTTAATGATAGCTAAGTAGCAAGTATTAAAAATAACTCTCTGAAGCAGAATTTTGCATGTGGATGTTTTGGATCCTCATTGTACTAATTAGAACCCTCATTAGTGTCCGCTCAGGCTTACTGAAATCTTGGTAAAAGTGTTAATTCTAAAAGGGAAAGAGATGTCTGAAAAGAACATTCAGCCAATAAGGCAAAAATACAGACTCTTTAATTAGCAAGGAAATAAAATATGGGTCATATTTTGATTTCATGTCTTCCAGATATGCGTCATAAAAACATGAACAAACTACAGCTTCTGATATTAGGTGACTTGCAGCTGGTCATTTAATATGTATCATGACCTTTTGGAAGCCAAACCAGACAGGTCCAAGCTCTCTAGCCAGCCTTTATGAGCACCTGGAAAAACAGAGCACGGAGTCTTGCATGTGGACTAGCTCATGATGCAGATGCAGCACATGAGCAAATGTATTGACACTGGTATGCTATGAAGTAATGTGGCTGGAAGTGGGAAACCTGTAGAGCAATGCAACAGATCCTGCTTGGTAACAGTTCTGCAGGAAGTCCCCAGAATGGGCAGGGAGGCACAGGCATTTGCCTTATCAGCCAGTTGCAAAACTAGTGTGTAAGTCTGGTCAGGTTATGTATGGTTAATTTGTCCTTCTTATCTCATGGAACATGAATAATCACAACAAAAACCTTCATTGGAAAACAGTGTGAGTGACTATCATCGTATTTCTGTCAGAGTTGAGGCTTAGCAAAAGCAGACAGACAAGAGGTGGATTTTGAAAGCACCTGAAGAGAGGATTTAGCTTTAGCTATGAAACCATTGGACAGCATTCATCACTGCTCTGCTTTTCTCTTTGCATGCTATGATTTACCTCTCTGGATGGTGTCAGATACTTTTGACAAAAGAGGAAATCGGAAGCACAGGTATTTTAACTGAGGGTTTCTCAGTGAATGGAACAAAATGATTACAGACTTCATAAACAGATTTTGAAAAACTAATATAATTTACATGACAGGGATTAATTTACCCAAATGAATCACAGCAGACAGCAAACCATAAACAAAGCATTTTCTGATGTGAGCAGCAGAAAGTGCAAGAGAAAAAAGAGCCTATGCAAAATGGGATGATGCTGCCATCTGCCACAGTTTGGAAAAAATGCAAATTTGATGTAGATCATTTATTATCACTTCAATGCCCTTCTGAAGAACTTTGTAAAGCCCTGTCAGCAAGGTGCCGTTTGCTACAGTTTTGTAGGAAAAAGAGCAGGCTGTGCTGAGAATGCATACATTCACCCCATGGGAAGATGCCAGGAAACCTAATCTAGAAATAAAGTTCTCTTCCAGATCTGAAAGGAAAAATTAAAATAGAGCAGCAGGCATAATTTATATGTTTTGGCTACATTTTTCTACCTCTGATCTTCTTTAATTTATGATCCAGTAGTGCCTTTATCTACACAACAGATGACTTTCAGACATTGGCATCCCTCTGGAGTATCGTGTTAGGCGTTAACAGCATTTGCATGCCAGGAAATAGGTCTGAAACAATTTACTTTGCATCTGCTTCCTTTCTTCCTTCCCCATCCTGTGCAACCTGCTCTTTGAGCCAGGGCCCCATGGTGGGACAGCAGGGACAAGGGTGTTTCCACCCGCCACAGTAGCCATCCTTTTGCAGAAAAAGTGACAAAAGTGCATCATGACAGCTCTTACATGACTGCATGGAGAGCTGAAGGCAGCTACTCTTTGGTGGGCAGTAAAAAGGGCAATTATAATCAAGTCCAGATTTTCTGAATAAAAGACAAGAACTTAGGCCAAACTTCATCCTGTCCTGGAGCTTGGAAAGTTTAACTGGCTTTTGAAAAACTGTCACTGTGAAGTTTTATAGCTCAGCCTGATAGAAACCAGCAATAATACGCCACAGCCAATATTTTGCATTTCACATATTTAAGCTCTTCTAGCTTTTTTCTAATTTACCTCTGATTTCTCTGTTTCTCTTTGGCTGCCAGGACAAAAGCACAGAAAATAAAGGCAGAGAAATCTCAGTCAATGCCTGAGACTCTGGCACCACTCCTGGGAGCTGAAAGATGTCCCGACTCCAGTAATGTCAATGGATGTTTGCTCCCGCGTTTTCTCCCAGAGATCACATTCACAGTGCCCCAGGACATGTCACATTCATCTTCAGTAAGGTTCCTCACAGGCAGTACACTGACAAGCTATAACTTGTTTCTCTTGTTTTGGATATTTCCGACTGTACCTCATCGTGTCCCAAGCCCACTATATTTCTGGGTACACTGGAGCTCCAGAGGAGACTCAAGAAGAATAGCCATGCAGGCTGCAGGCACCTAGCTGCAAGTGAATCTTACCCAACTGTCTAACATTAATTGCCCCATTGCTCTGGGAGGGCTTAAACTCTTCCCTGAGTCCACCAAGGCATGTAAACAGACCAGATATAAACAAAAACTGAAGGTGCCTGAAAGCTGCTGAGACTCTCTCAAATTCAAAGGAGAACAGAGCCCAGGGCCTCAGCTGTGATTTGATGTTACTGTTTTTCTAAGAATTTCTTTGAATAGTTGTGGAAACTGGGGAGGGTTTAAGCCATTTTCAAGATTAGCATCTGCTGAGCCATTGAAGAAGGGTTTTCTCTTATATTAAGCTGCTTTTGTGTCAAGATCAAGAGCTATTATCTTCTTACAGTTATTATTTATGTGGAAGTATAGCTTTGGTTTAGAAACATTTCCAGAAGTAAAGGTAAGAAAAAACCTCAAAACCTACTGCCTGAACATTTTGTTTGAAACCTGTCACAAAAGGTGCTGTCAATAACATAAAGCAGCAAAAGGCAGGAAAATAAGGTCTTCAAGTTGAAATCAGAAAAGGCTCCAAACTGCTGACTGAGCCTTGTCTATGGCATTCAAAGCTCTGGAAACTGAACTAGACTGGAAATTGTATCTTCCTGGTCCTCTTACCAAACTCAACAAATTTTCTCCATGGGAGAAAGAAACTACTTAGAAGATCTAAGATCTAGCTCTCTTGAGGGAGTAAGTTCCTGAAATGCTGCCTCATACACCCCCCAAAAAGGAAAAGATGTACTCTAATCAATAGGACTACTGGATTATCTTAGTGCTCAGTCTTTGCTTCCAATGCAGGTATTAAAAACAGGAACTTAACCTGACTTCAGTAACTGATTTATTTAACTGATTTTAAATGCCTATACTACAAACTTCTGCATCCAGACTACTTATCAGAGACCTCTTATAGTCAGTGGAGTAGAATATTTGCTACTAAAACAAATGAAAAAACAGCTTTGTTTTTTCTCACCCTGAAGCAGATATTTAAATTAAAATGAGTAATTTGTGCCATAAAAGTGAGTATTTCTCAGTAAAGTGACCTGAAGATGACCAGCTTAAATGAGGGTGAGTTTTGTCCTGCCACTGAAAACTGTAGAAAATTAGGCCATGGAGTAATGCTTTGAAAATAAATAAGCTCAAAGTATTAATGATTATGTAACATGAAGCTACGTTCTTGTTTCTGCAAGACATTACTGTGAACATCAGGCTGCTCTGGTCACATTTGGAATGTGTGCTGTACTTTGTACACAAACAAACTGCAAGTTGCCCTCCTATGAAGAACATAAACTGTGTATGATGTGGTAAGCAAGATATGGCCCTGATTCAAAGGAAATTAAACTTTCACCTTGAAGTTTTCTTCAGACTTATAAAGCAATCTCGGTTTTTTGAAGTCTAACGCCAGATTTGTGGGCAAGGTATAGGTGTGGGGATGGCCTTGACAGCATAGGAACACCTACCTCAGAGGACTTAACTCTCCTGGTTCTTGGACAACTTCTAAGGAACCTCAGAAAGTGGTATAGTTTTACCCCTTCCACAGTTTATATGTGAGCTTTTATTGCATGCCATATAAACTGTAAATTATCACCTCAACACAGAAAATGTGTTTGCTTGGGTCACAGAACTTAACATAAACAAATGTGGTGCCTTATTTTTCTGCATAAAATTTCTTCTTTGCAAAAGGACCTATTGGAGAATGAAGAGAGACCACAGTATATATTAAATAAACCTCTCAGGAAATTGTCAGAATACGTATTTTTTGTACTCAAAAAAAGGCAAGAGCATAATGATCACACTGATTTTTTTTCTGAGTATTTTCTACCAATCTGCCTACTGCAAAAGAAACACATCTCATCTGCAATACAGAGGTGACATACAGTCTGAATGCGCAGAAATCTAGGACTAGACTGGTTGGCTCAGAATAGAGCTGACCTTGATTTAAGAAGTGTAAAACTTTTATCATTTCTGAGATCACCTCAGAGGTTTGGAAAGATACAGATCCGAACACAGCAGATTTAATCCTCTCCTATCTGGCCTCTTCACTGGTTGGCTGTAAGAGGTTATATGGTGCGCCTTATATACATAGTTTCAGCAGCCGTGATTCCAGGTGTTCAAAAGACACTTTCACACTAGCTGTGCAATCGGCTCAAAACACTCACGTTTTCTCCACCCTTTTCATTTTTAAGAACAAGAAAATTTCAGCTGTTAAGCATGTAGTCTTTTTTTCTCTCTCTCTCCAACACGTTTTTTACTAAGTTCTTATGATCTGCTGTAACAGTTTTCCAGGAGAACACCTTTCTGAAGTGTTAACTACTGGCAAATTTGAATTTTTGTCATGTGTGACATAAGTAAAAGAAGATACTGTAGAAATGCATTTTATGAAGAATACTTCAGTGAAGGTATTTCAGATTCTTATAATAATCTTGTCTCATGAAAAGAGTGCTTGTATAGGTGATGAAACCAGAATATGTTCAGATTTGAAATGAATGAAGTAGAAGTGTTTTTCACATAGCCTGCAATTTATCTCCACGTATTTTACTAAAGGTATCCTGAGACTGATATGAATAGTGTCAGAAGCAGACTGTTTATATACATTAGGAAACATTTAAAATTAAAGTCCTTAATACTAAATGCATACATAAGTTCTGGGAGGGGTAATTTAGTTTGTGTCCTGGTGGAAGACAACCTCCAGTGCTATTGCCAAGGCATGAAATCTTGAAGACAAAAATATTTCATCAAAATTCTTACCTTATAAATTTATTTTCATCTTCTAAAGTCCTCTTTATCCTATAAAGTCCTCTTAAAAGAATTCTTACATCTTCCGCTTGGATTAGTGTTGGATAAGGCCAGAGAAAGGGTGCTGAGGTAGATGGACCCTGGTTCTAACTTGGTATGCCAATTCCTTTTCGTAAGAATAGGTTGAAAATATCAAAACTTTACAAAAGTTTAAATGAAAATATGATTTTGTTGTTTGACCAGCCCAACCTTGCCTCAGTAGGGGCAATATTTTGTTCTGACGCGGCAGAGAAAATCTTTGTACTCTCCACTGGACTGAAAAGCTTTGCAAATCGCAACCTGAGTGTTGATGATACATAAAGTGCATCAAACTGATACTTTCCAATTATTATTTGAGAAGCCTACATGGCTTTGCTCTTCTCTTATTTCTTTATTAATAATAGTAGTTAGATTCTCAACAGGTATAAATAGACCTTTTGCATAAGATGCAAAATAAGAGTTAAGCTGATTTGCTTTATCTGAAGGATCTCACTAAGTCTGAATAAACACCAGTTTAAAAACCCTTGTAAGCATTGCAGTTACAATGCAGGAAACAACAGATATGTTCCAGTGATCACAGACTGTTTTCCTATTCATTTGGAGAAGCCAATATAAACTCTCATAACAGGCATCATACTGTTAGAAAAATATTAAGATGGTAGGCAGAATTAATTGTGTTCTTGGATATTTTGTAGGCTACTTAGCACCATGGGGAAAATGTGAGAAGACTAAAGCTGCATCAAGAAAAGAGATATGTTTTGCCATTACACCTGCTGTCTGTTAAAAAATTAATCATAGTGTGGATTAGCAGTGGTAGTCTGCAAGAATATTCACCTGTATTCAGCTCATTTCATTATCTTCCATTCCACCCTCCACAATATCATTTTTATGCATCAAAAAACCTGTTTCTATGTCACCTTTTTCTTCTGTAAAATATTAAGTGCAACAGTTTGGGAAATAAACAGTATCAATATCCGTGACACCTGTGGATTTTCTATGTGACCAGTTATTTAATCCTCCTGCAAATTAATGCATATAGATCCATTAAAAAATAAGTAGAATATCCTGTGCTACATTCTCTATAAATAAGCATCAGAATATTTATTCCAGCAGTAGGTTCTCATTTTCCAAATCTTTTCAAAGTCAAGGATTTGTAATATTTAAAATGGAATGCATGCAGTAACGTAACCATATCCAGCCTGTTCCTTGTGACTTCGTGAGTGTCCATAAGAAGATATTTTGTGCATTACAGGGTTGTCTTCAAATAAAACAGTGAGATGTGAGAAATTCACTGTACTGAAATGAAATTCCAGAGCAAAATAACCAATGGAAAAATGTTATAAGCAATTCTTATTCTATTTACCCAGCAGTAGGAGTTTGACCGTCCTAGCTTCCCTCTCTGCATCTGCCTGGAGTTGCTTTTCCAGTTCTCTGGATCTCCTGGCCAGCTCTTTGCTCTCAGAACTGGCTCCACTGCCCATCTTGAGATGTTAAAGGTCGTCTGTTTGTCCAGCTGTTTTACTTCTTGTCAAGCTAATTGCTTTAATTCAGAAGAAGGACAACAGCCTGCGCTTAAAGAACTCAAAATATCCCATTCAAACTCTGTGTTCAGCTTCCAAATAAAACAGTCCCTTTTCACCTCTCTCATGATCTGGAGTTGCTATAGTCAAGGCTTTATATAAGGACATAGAAACGCACTGTTATGACGTCATATAATTAAAATGATCCATTCAGTAGCAAAACCAAGGATGGGTAGATCTCTGTCCTTGTTTAGACAGGTTCCAGTTTCACACACATCAAAGAACTGTGCAGAATGTCTTGAAACAATAAAATTGGGAATAACTTTGCCCAAGGAAAGAAAACCACCTTTGAAGAATTTAAATAAATTATTTTTTATCTTTCTTAGTGGTCATGGCTCTAAATACATATAATTTCTGTTTTAAAATGACAGAATTTGTATTTATAGAGTTAAGACACATTCTGAGTTATTAACATGCAGAATGTTTGCTACATTTTTGTATTATGCGAATGCTCCATCCCTGGCGGTGTTCGGGGCTTGGTTGGATGGAGCCTTGGGTGACTTGGTTTTGTGTGAAGTGTCCCTTCCCATGTCAGGGGGGTTGGAACTTTGTGATTTTGAGGTCCTTTCTAACCCTAACTATTCTATGATTCTCTGATTATGGCAAGTATATTTATTTTCTTGTTATGGTAATGGGTACTTTGCTGCTGTTTGTAAATCTCACTAGTGTGCAACACTAGAATTCATTTTAATATTATACTTATTCACCTAATAAAGTATTTCAATCATATGAACCATACAAATATGAAATTATTTTACAATTCTACAATTATTGACTAATAGTAGTCAATAACACTCTGACTTTACAGTATAGAAGCTTACAATGCTTAGCCCGGAAACAATGTTCAATGTTTAAGGGATTTATAAGCATGCAGGTCAGTTTGGGTGACATTAGACACATTTTTAAGACAGAAGATAATTAAGGATGAGGACCCGAGGCAAAGCATTCAATTCATCCCATCCTACTGAAAAGAAACTTTCCCACAGCAGAAGTAGGTGGACCCCATATGTAACAGGAAGGCAACTTGTACTGGATGTGGAAGATGGGAGTGAGGAGCAAAGAAAGGTCACCAGTGGTAGTAATGAGTTCCGTGCCATTAGAGGTGGAGAGAGCTGTCTTCTGAGAAAAGACAGGAGCTGTGATCATCCCATTCAATAGTGAGTGTCTTCTCAGACTTAAAATTAAGACCACATACAGTAATAAAGATCTGAAGGTTTGCTTTTCAGCATATGCTTCTCAGTCAGCAGAGCAAGAAGCCCTGTTTTCAGCCTCTTTGCACTGCTTTGCCAAAAAGGAGTAATCAGTACTTGTTAATAGCTGAATTTTTGCATATACATTTACAATGCAAGAAAGTGCTGGTTTGTTAAGCCCATATGCCTACTTTGTTTATTCTTTAAAATAGGTCATAATAAAAATTTATGCAACCACAGTAACAACTGGTTTGTTTATAAAATGAAAATAAGCAGCTTCAGAAGTGTGGTATCAGTGCCAGGTGTCTCTTTATCAAGGTATAGAGAAGTACAGCGTTCCTATGGATTTCAATGGGTTTGAAAAGTAAGTCTGGGCAGTTCTGAACACTAATAGCATTTACAAATTTATTGATACAGACACATATCATGGAGAGGGACATCATCTCCAGATTAAGGGCCTAATTCATTACTGATTTTCTTTTCAGGCACATACTAATATAACTCTATTTGGTTTGCATTTAATTTTTACAGTATTGAACTGAAATAGTGTAATGGTAAACTAGGTCCTATTCAGCTCTACCAGAAGAAAATTAGTGTAAAGAAATCAATTTTTCCTAGATGGAAAGCAATGGAAAATCAGGTGTGAATCCCATAATGAATTTCCTGACATTCTCTGTTGCTATTAAGACTACATACAGGAATTTGCTTTAAATAAATACGGGTCTGATGCAAGCAGGCTGAAAACAGAATGTGTATAGGAATAGAGATAAAACCAATTACTTAATCAACATGCAACATCTATGACATCTTATCCATTTGATTTGCTCACTTCTGCCATCAAAATCTAAACTCAAGAGTTTATGGGAAAAGCATAGCAATCTGTTTCTATTTCTCCCCAGAGTTAACAGGATTCTGTTCTGTTTTGGACATCATCATCATCATCACTAACTATATTTTGATTGAAGAAATTTCTGCTGATGATTAAGCCAGAAGTGTTAGGCGCTGCCTGACAGGATTCAGCTGAATCGAAATTGTTTTGTGATACTTTTCTCCACCTCTTCTAGGTGCAATAAAAATAAAAGGCAGGTCTCTCCCTGCCTCTCTTCTATTGCATCAGCCATGTGTATTTGGTATGGAAGTATTTAAAAGAGAATAAGTCTGGAAAATGCTTCTTTGAAATGCAATCATGCTTTATAAAGGATTAGTTTTATGCTACTGGAGTTGTTTCCAGTGATGCACTCAAGGTGGCGCTGATAATATGGAGCGGGCACTAAAGGCATTCTGTAGTTAGTAAACAGTTCTGAGAGACTTTCTGAAAGGCTGTTTTCAATGATTGGTTCAGAAGTTATAGATCTGGGATCCTGGATTCCAACTGCAAATTTTTATTTTGGAACTTAAAAGGGTACTGTTCTGGGTTTTTTTTTTTGGCAAATTATATGGATTGTTCTGTTAATAGAGTCTTTCAGTTAACTTAGGTTTTCTTTTTCAGTTCTTTCTGAAAGTACCATGCTCTTCCCCGTCAGAGGGATAGCTTAGGAAATTCACACCTCCTAAGTTTTTTTCTCTTATTTTCTTTCTAGATCTTTGCATATACAAACTGTGGAGACTGGAGTCTATTAATCTTCTCCACGTTTCACCATAAGTAATGTTTTCCTCATTCCCTGATAAAATCTGGAGGAATGACATTGATGAAAATGGAGGAAGTTTTAGTAAGAATAGAATTCTCTAAATTTAGGAACTTTCAATTCAATTCCTTCACTAAGATCCTAAATAAAGGAAGTGTGAAAAATCTTCAATACAATTACTGTTAAAATCAAAGGAAACCCTTCAGTTTCTATTGGCTATTGAATTTCTTCCAATGCGCAGGAAGAAACAAAATATCTTGGAATTACTCTGTTGGGCACTGACAGTGTTTTAGTGGGGAAAGTTTTCCTTACACCCTGAACATTGACAAGCCCTTCTAGACTTCTGTAACTACTGATGTGCAGAGATATCCTATGAATGGCAAATATTCTAGAGACATAACAAAGCAGGTACAGAGACCCCGTATATGCTCCCAGTCAGCACTGGTATTAGCTTGGATCCACGGCAAGTTCTATTATCATGGCACAAAGCCAGAGCTTTTGAAACCTGTCAAGAGTCAAAGTTTATGACCTCTGGCACTCAGCCACAATCATGGGGCTGAAATGTTTGTGAATCCAAGGTAGTACCTTCACACAGGGCTGTGTTTCACTATGTGATGTTTGCTGTTTGGATTGTCATCTGGCTCATACAGTGTAAACATACCCATATTGTTTGACTGCTATAAGTAATGTAACACATGGATGTTAATCATTCTGTGAGCTTTTCATCTCTCAAACTTGCAAGTATGTAAGATGGATCTGGAAGAAGCTGGTATGGTTGACTTCATAATTGACTAGCTAGCCTAAGTATAACAGGTGGAGAATCTTTGGGTAGTAGATTAGCAATGGAAGGTTTCTCAACCTGTCTCCCCTTGCCACTCTGCTGATCTTCCAAGATATTGTGACTCAGTCACAAAACTGAAACTGTTGAAGCTTGAGTATGACTTGGTACCCAGAAAAGAATGTCCAGATAAGTATCTATCTCCTCTCAAGAATCATATCCAGACACCTCAAGCCAAAGAGAAAATGTATGAATCTCAACACCAACTGTGCTATCGCACTGAGATATCTGACATAGACCAAGAAGTTGTGACAACCATCAAACTGGTGTTATCAGCCAGCTTCATACTACTGTAAATGTTCATAGAAATGACAGTAGGAGACTGAATTACTTCTGGTGTCAATGGTGGGAGGTTCTCCAGGTTCTCTGTTCCCAGGTTTCCTGTAGTACCTTTCTGCCAGTGCACATATGTGACATTCTCAGCCTTTTTGACTCAAGGGTAGTCAGAGCTTGGGCTTCCACCATTTTCTTCTGGGGAATACCAACACTCCTTTGGGCATGCTACCTTTAAGAATTTGGCCAGAAGATCCAATGAAGAGATGAGTGTTTAGATCTTACTATGCTACTACCCTCTGTTGAGTTATCTTATATGTATAAGATAAAGTGACATAATCAGAAAATCCTCTCTGGACTGTCTGTCCCCTCAGCAGGGGAATACATTGAAATTCATGGTTACAGATCAAGCTAATGGATTGGTTTTCTGTGTTCTGCTCTGGATGAGCAGCAGGTCTATTTGTGAATGTGCACAATTACAAAGTGGGGCTCATTGAGTTTATTGACAGAGAAGGTTGATATGTTATGGGATAGACATCCTTTTATACTTCAGATACCTATGCTGGAGGAGTCAAAACAGAATACATTGACATGAAAGCCAGGTGATACCTGTGATATATCATTCACCAACAAGGATGGCTCATTTTTTTCTAATCCCTCTTCCTCCAGACACACAGGTAAGTGGTCTTTTGCTGAAATTATTTTATATTGAAATAAAGAGGTTCCTTAAGAAAGAGGCATTGTAGAATTTATGTCAAACTCCTTAAAGCCTTAGAAACTCATAGAGCAGTTTCTTAAAGTTATGGTAAAACGGGTTGAGATTTCTCTAATAAGGTAATAGAACAATTGAGGTTGAAAGGGGTTTCCAGAGGTCTCTAGTCCAACCCTCAGCTCAGAGAAGTGGTTAGTTCAAAGAGAAAGATTCTCAGGGCTTTGCATTGTTAAATTACAAAGTATCCAAAGACAAAAATTTCACAGCCTCTCCAGGTACTTAAAGCAAGGTACTTCCAGCACTTAAACACTCAGTGTGGAGAATTTCTCCATCTGGAATTTCCTTGCTGGAGCACATGACTGTTGCCTCTTCTCTCAGGAGAGTTTCGCTCTGTCAACTCCCCTTTTTCTTAATGGAGACTACAGTAAGATCCCTTCCTTAGCCAGGCTGAGCAAACCCAGCACAATATTTCCCAAATGCTTCAGCCTTCAAATCTTCTTAATTGATACATGACAATCTGTTGGGTTTTTTTTTATTAGTATTTTATAATTTCTGTGGATGTGCACTCAATAGAGCTCAGTGAAGGTATTCACTTGACGTGATGGCTGTGTTCTTAAGGCAATCAAGTATGTGGCTGGCCTTGTGTGAAGACATTTTGCTATTCATACTCAACTTACTGTCCACCATTCAGATCCTTTTCTGCAAAGCCACTTTTCTCTCTAGTCAGCTCCCAGCCCATGCTGTTTCATGGAGTTATTCTGTTCCTGATGCAGGAATTTGCATTTGCCCTTGAGCTTCATGAGGTTCAGGTTGGCCCATTCCTCTAGCTTAGCAAGGTCACTGTGAAAGACTGCCCTGCCCTGAAGCTTACCAACCATTAATAAGCACTGTCCAAAGTTAATAGTAAGAAAATGAATCAAGAGCAGTATGCAAACAGACTTGATATTCTGTGTTTGGGCAATAGCACTATTTGCTACTGAAAAAAATTAACAAGTTGCTTGAGTCTTTCCAAGCATCGTTGAAAGCATATCCTTATAAAAAGACATGGATTTAACTCAGAGTAACTCAATTATATGAATTAGTAATTCTTTACTATTCCTCTTATGTACCTATTGTGAAGCCTTTTCTGAATGCACTGCATACTTACTTCCACAGTGATTTAAATATTATATTATATGAAATGCAATCTTCTTGTAGTTCTGGTGCCGGTAATCATCTGTGTTTACTTCAAATTCCATTTACTGATGAATCCTGCTCTTTATCCTCATGATTTTTCAGAAATGAAAATGACTCCAAAATAGCTGGTTCAGAAAGGTCACATAACTGAACTTAGTGTTCTAGATATTGTCCTGGGTGTTTGTGTGGTGAACTCTCATCTGTATTTTCCATGCTATGGAAAAAAAGCCTTACTAAAGTAAGAATAACTAATATACTGATCACTGGTAAGAAAAAAAAAGAAGTGGTTAATATCAACTAAGAGACTTCTATGTTTATCAATACTTTACATTTTTGTGCTTTTTTTGATAGTATCTCCACATTTTGACAGAAGAAGAATATTTTACAGATTTAATATCTGTATTCTAGTGGGAGGTGTCCCTGCCCCTGGCAGGGTGGTTGGAACTAGATGATCCTAAGGTCCTTTCCAACCCTAACTATTCTATGATTCTATGATTCTTGTGAGAAATCTGTATGATTGTGGAGTCTTCATCTCTGTCTTCCTTTATAAGCAATATTATTCTTAAACATCAAGTTCCTGAAATTGAAAACAAAAAAAGTCATTCAAGTTTTTCACGGGGAAGAAAATACTATTTCTATATGTTGTGGTTTAAGCCTAGCTGTAACTCACGCAGCTTGCTCACTCACTCCCCTCTTTCTTCCCCCCAGCTCCCGGGGGAATGGGGAGAAGAATTGAAAGAATATAAGTCCCACAGGCTGAGATAAGAACAGTCCAGTAACTAAAGTATAACACAGATCACTACTGCTACCACCAATAATAATAATGATAAGGGAAATAGCAAGGGAAGAGAATACAACCGCTCACCACCGATACCCAGCCCAACTGAGCAGTGAACCCAACCCTTCCAGGTACCCTGCCTCTGTTTTTTTACATCCTGGGCATGACGTGCTGTGCTATGGAATACCTCTTTGGTCAGTTTGGGTCAGGTGTCCTGATTCTGCTTCCTCCTGGCTTCCCCTCCTCCCTGGCAGACCATGAGGCTCAGAAAGGCCTTGGTCAGACTAAACATTACTGTAACAACTAAAAACATTGGCGTTATCAGTGCTGTTCCCAGGCTGAAAGTCAAAACCACAGCATTGCACCAGCTACTAAGAAGGAGAAAAATGACTGCTACTGCTGAATCCAGGACACTATGACAAACATTCAAAAGAAAAGAATACACTGATAGCTTACTAAAGTTGACTTTTTTTGCTATTTTTTCCCAAATAATAAAAGAATATAAAATGTGGATTCTTTTCTTTTTATTTGCTCTTCTCCTTCCTAATCTTTCTATTTCCTTTTTCTGCACTGGATATAAATAAGAGTGTGAAATCTAAGATTTTCAGGCTGTGTCTCCCCCAATTTGTCATCTCCTCTCAAAGAAACATTTCTAGATAGTAGAAATAAAAAGGAACTCCTGTCCCTTAGCTCTCTAGTAATATCACTGTGGTGATACCGTAACATTTGCAAAGCCATTTAGTTATATAAGGGAAAAGGAATGGTGTAGTCACTAATTTCTACTGCTTACAGAGGGTAAAAGGAAGTAGAAGGAAAGAAACAATGCTACAAATGTCAAGAGGAAATATTTTTAAAATAATAAAGAGTTGTTACATTTTCAATCCTGTCAAACTGGGTTTTTTCCCTGCAATAATTCTTTTCCCTTTTTGTGAAAATCTCAGACCTACTATGAGATACGTGAACTGTCCTAACTTGAGTATGCTCATTATCCTTGGTTCTATAATTACAACACATGCTGATGCAATCGAATATGTGACATTGAGCGCTGGGTGGGAGCTTGCTGGCTGAGTACAGGTCCAGATAAGCCTCACATAATTCTGGCAAGTTTACCAATACTGCAGCTGAACACAGGCTGTGTTCTCAGTGAACCTGTGCCAACATTGTGACAGTCGGTGGGTGGCTGAGCTACTATGTTCAGATTAAGAACTGGTCACTCCAGAAGTCTGAAATTCACCAGTGAAAAAAGCAACTTCTAGTGCAAAGCTGTAAAAGAAGCCCAAACCCCTGAGGCTCTCCTGAACCAACACTGACTCCATGTTTATGGGATGTCTGTAATATATGTATGAACTGCACTCAGCACTGCTGGTTTCCCCTGATTTCTCACATGCAGACAGAAAATATCTCAGGGTCTGACCTTTCTACAGAGATTAACAAATGCTCTCTGTGCTATTGCGGGTTTAAATTTTCTCTTAGTAGGTTGCTCATTAAAGAGCAGACAGAATGTACTACATTATAATGAATAAATGCTGTGAAGTCTTTTAACTGACTTGCATGCTTCCCACTGGAGTGTCTGACATTCTCTCCTGTTGACTCCTGCAAGAGGTGCATCTTGTGGAGAATTTTTTGGGGGGATGAAAAAAAAAAGGGTACCTTAGCAAGAAAATGGGCGATGCCCGCTATCTCTGCTAAAAGGATTTAACTTCTAGTACAAGGTGAACAGTCAATGTAGTACGTAAAAAAAAAAAGCTTAAAACAATGGGGAAATATTTTGTCAACATCCTATTTCCAGTTCCCAGTAGACTCGTACATTAATAGCTGCTGAGTCCCATAGAGCCTTGCAAAGCCAGAAATGAACATAGAGTAAAAGCAAACACAGTTCTAATTTGACTTATAAAACTTCTTGAATAACAAGTATTTTAATCATTCGTTTTGGTGTGAAACTGCCATGCAGGGAAAATATGGGAAGGACAAAAAGATGTTTTTCCCAGCAGACCAACATTCCTCCCCTTTTATCTGGCAGACTTCTTCCAGCTAAGCCAGCCTGGGAATGCCACCCCTTCAGCAGAATATGAGCAGCTCTGAAGAGCAGCACAACTGAGCAGTGGTTGGATAAAATCTGATTTCAGAATGCTGAAGAGGATGTAAGCAGGCAGCTTCAGAGCTTGGAGCAATTTCCGAGTAGAGTGTGTCCACAGAATTTCGTTTCAAAAGAGCTGTTGCTGTATTGTAATAATCCCTATAGAAAAGACTGTAGAAGAGATTGTTCTGCTGCTGAGATAACGCACCATATATAAAGAAATCTGCTTAAGGAAGCTGGCTAACATCTGCTGCATGATATTTCTTCTTTCATTCACACTCCAGGCCATAACAATAACTAAGCACAATCCTTATTTTGGTAGGTTTTTAAAGAGGATGATAAGTCTAGTTTTTTAATGATATGTTTCACTGTAACACTGTGTTATACCTGGTTAATTCAAATAACCACAGAAACATAGAATCATAGAATCATAGAATAGTTAGGGTTGGAAAGGACCTTAAGATCATCTAGTTCCAACCCCACTGCCAGGGGCAGGGACACCTCCCACTAAACCATGCCACCCAAGGCTATGTCCAACCTGGCCTTGAACACCACTAGGGATGGAGCATTCACAGCTTCCTGGGGCAACCTATATTGCTGCCTCACCACCCTCACAGTAAAGAACTTCCTCCTTATATCCAATCTAAACTTCCCCCGTTTAAGATTAAACCCGTTACCCCTTGTCTTATCACTACAGTCCCTAATCAAGAGTCCCTCCCCAGCATCCTTAGAGGCTCCTTTCAGATATTGGAAGGCTGCTATGATGTCTCCACGCAGCCTTATCTTCTCCAGGCTGAACAGCCCCAACTTTCTCAGCCTATCTTCATATAGGAGGTGCTCCAGTCCCCTGATCATCCCTGTGGCCCTCCTCTCGACTTGTTCCAACAGTTCCATGTCCTTTTTATGTTGAGGACACCAGAACTGCCCACAATACTCCAAGTGAGGCCTCACAAGAGCAGAGTAGAGGGGCAGGACCACCTCCTTGAACCTGATGGTCACGCTCCTTTTGATGCAGCCCAGGATACGGTTGGCTTTCTGGGCTGCGAGCATGCACTGAAGCTGGCTCATGTTCATTTTCTCATCAACCAACACCCCCAGGTCCTTCTCTGCAGGGCTGCTCTGAATCTCTTCTCTGCCCAACCTGTAGCTGTGCCTGGGATAGCTCTGACCCAGCTGTAGGACCTTGCACTTGTCATGGTTAAACTTCATCAGGTTGGCATCAGCCCACCTCACAAGTGTGTCAAGGTCCTTCCTGATGGCATTCATTCCCTCCAATGTATCAACCGAACCATGCAGCTTAGTGTCATCTGCAAACTTGCTGAGGGCACACTCAATCCCACTCTCTATGTCACTGACAAAGATGCTGAACACGACTGGTCCCAGCACCAATCCCTGAGGGACATCACTCGTTACTGGTCTCCAGCTGGACATTGAGCCATTGAGCACAACTCTTTGCGTGTGGCCATCCAGCCAGTTCTTCATCCACCCAGTGGTCCACCTATCAAATTGATGTCTCTCCAATTTAGAGACAAAGTTGTCATGTGGGACAGTGTTGAACACTTTGCACAAGTCCAAGTAGATGACATCCACTGCTCCACCCCTGTCCATCAGTTCCGTAGCCCCATCGTAGAAGGCCACCAGATTGGTCAGGCAGGATTTCCCCTTAGTGAAGCCATGCTGGCTGTCACCAAGCACCTTGTTGTTTTTCACGTGCCTCAGCATACCTTCCAGGAGAATCTGGTCCAAGATTTTTCCAGGCACAGAGGTGAGGATGACTGATCTGTAGTTCCCCGGCTCATCCATTTTCCCCTTCTTGAAAATGGGGGTTATATTTCCCTTTTTCCAGTCGTCGGGAACTTCACCTGACTGTCATAATTTTTCAAATATGATGGATTTGAATGAAGTATGGCAGCAAAAAGTGGCAAGGCAAAAGAGGGCTTTCCTTGAGAAATATGTCTATGATACTGACATTAATCTGGGAAAAATCTGTCTTCTGCTTAGTATAACTTCTGGAAGGCAAGTTATTTCTCTAGAGAAGCAAAATAGTCTTTCATTATATTTGTACCTTGTAATCATTTTAGCTCCTGATTGAGCCTTATACATTGTCTTCTTCTGTGGTCATATCTGTTTAATATTCGAATGTCTTCAACCAAGATACCTAAGAGTTTTCTGTCTTGATGATATCCTGAAATAGTGAGATAGCATTATGGCACTTCTAATCCTGACTCACGCAGCATGTGGAGAAGATACTGAATTTTCACTCGTCGGGGATTGTGTCAATTAATGATTTTTTTAGTATTCTTCCATACTGCTTATAAAGTAGTTTTCTAATTAGTACAACTCTAGCTGACACTTCCCCTAGAAAAATACGCATCGCCTTAGCAAGAATTCAAGGGAAAATGTAAATTCTCTCATTCTTCTCAGCTCCCATTCTCCATAAAGAAGAACTGAAAAGATGAGCATTTCTTCCTGAACTAGGTCAGCCTCCACCCCCAAGATGTTCTGTTCTTAGGGAAGGAAAACCAAAACCAAAATGTTTTTACTACGCCTGAATGTAGTAAGCAGATCAGGCTCCCTGGGTATTTGGGAAAATGGAAATTCTCTCATTCTTCTCAGCTCCCATTCTCCATGAAGAGGAACTTAGAAGCTGAGCATTTCTTCCTGAGCTAGGCTGGCCTCCACCCCAAAAATGTTCTGTTCTTAGAAAGGGAAGGAAAACCAAAAACAAAGTGTTTTTACTACTCCCGAATGAAGTGAGCATAGATCAGACTCCCTGGGTATTTGGGAGAGGAGATCCTAAGCACATATGTTAGGAACTCCACCCACAGACAATAAGTTGATGGGAAAAAAAGTAAACCTCTGAAACTTCAGGTCTCATAAGAAATTAAGTCAGGACTTAGGTGCAAAGGAAATGGAAGAGCCTACAAGACTAGCCAGACATTTTCTGAATGCCAAGAGTGTCAAAGTATTGTTCTATAACAGATCACAGCTGGGAGTGGGTCTCCACCTTCGACGGTGTTTAACTTCAATTCCTAAAAGGAAGCATGAGCCTCATTTGGTAATTATAGAATCGCATGTTGATATGGGGAACGCCTCTGAACCTTCAGCACGTTATTTTATGCCTTCAAGAGTGTTTTGTTCTTCAAAACCACATAGTAATTTCCAGAATTAAATATCCTTCTAGTTTTAGTCTCAAAGCTGTAACACTGTGTAGTATTACGTTCTAGTCTCCTGAAATCTTGTTCTCTTGGCATCTACACATGCTTTGTTTCTTCTCTTTCCAGCATTTGTCATGTCTTAAGGTTGGCTTTACCTTAGTCTGCTGCTAAGTGAAGTGCAGAGCAATTTTCTTGACAGTGACTGAGTTTTCCCATTTGCTTATTATTTTTCTCATTATTGACTCTGCAAGGCAGGGCTGTAGCTATTTAAGATACTCTGTGGGATATCTTGAGTTATCCCGTGTTATAGTGTCCCATGTCACAAATGGTTTGCTTGTTCTGGTAATTGATTTTGTGGTTTTATATTTATTATTAAACCTGCTGTGGCAGTACATTCATGGGGTGCAGGGTGAGATTTCCTCCAGAAGTCACTGTAGTACCCATCCCTTATTTGTAAATGTTGTATAACCAGCAAGCTTATATATTACTTATATATCACACAACTCTGTCAGGCTCTTCTTTATTTATCTGTGTGCTGTCTGCTGCTCCAGATTCACCCTGATGGAAAGTCATGTCTGGGTTGAAGTGCTGGCTGGATGCCATTGCCCCATGTGATTCCAGCTCCATGGAGCAGGGCTCACATACCTGTCATGGTCCTGCCAGCTGAGCAGTCACCCCTCTTGCTTCAGAGTGGTACTCTGCTTAGGTCTTACATTTCATTTGTGCCTGGTCAGTTTTTTTAAGCTCCTCTGAATCACAGACACTGCAGGGATGGACTCCAGAATCTGTGATCAAACTGCTTATATATATATATATATATATATATATATATATATATATATATATATATATATAGGTCTGATTTCCATTTTCTAGTTAAACCCTTGCAGCTTAGCAATGCAGGCTGCTTTTCCAAATAACCAGCTCTCCTGAATTACCTCTTGGCATGTGACAGAAAGAAATAAGTGTTCTAACTCAATATTTGCTCCCTAAACTCAGTTATCTATTGAACTTATTGGTAGCAGCTGTATTAGTAAATTCAAGAATGCCTGGCAATTATCTTGGAACTGGGCTGTCTGTGCTTAGGACCGTCCCGGTAAAGAATCTTGTGTGTTTATGACATGGTTTGCCAAAGAATACTGGCACAACTAAAGGCAGATTACTTACAACCTTTTCGGTTTGAAGGCTGTGAAAGTTGATTAATAGTCTTGAGATGGACTGTGATAGTTGTTCTTGGTTACCATAGGTATAAGCCGTACGTTCTGAAGCTGACATGATGTAAAAGACATAATCAAGCTGACCCATGATAAGCCTTTCTGGATATTGACTCTCAAAACCTTATTCTGCATTACGCCTCCCTGGGCTTCCTAAGTTAGTGACCATGTGTGACAACACGCTTGAGGTGTTTTCTGTGCCTGTAATATGCACAAATCTGCAACACCAGAGATGTGAGTTTTGCTCACAGGAGGAAGAACCACTTCAATCATAGGTGTGATCCAAACTTCAGAGGAATACTTTCCAGTATATAATACAATACTAATTAGTATTACTGTATTGCTTAGTTCCTTTATGTCAAGATGCTGGCTACTAAGATGCTTTATCTTCCTGGATTTTTTAACCTTTATTATACCCATGTCTTCTCTCTCCCTTTCTGCTGAAATGCCTTGAGTTGAAAGTACCTTCAGCACAGGAATAGGCTTAGAAAACAAAAGCTCAGTAAAAGTATTATTTATCTTGTGGCTTCATTACTACCTTCAACTGTTAGAGGAAATCAGTCAATAAATGTCAGAGAAGCACTTTCAAGAATGCACTTTTTTTCAGATGGCTGCAGCATCCTATTTATTGTACAGTACAATCTCTGCTGATTTGTGTGCATGAGGATGACAGTGCCTGTGTCCCCATAGAAACACAGAGACTATTGAATAAAGCAGTCCTTTCAGTGCTGTCCAGGAATCTTGCAGCTACCTTCCACTCCTGCTGCAAACCTAAGCACCATCAAGTGAGAAGCAGAGCATCCTGTTTTCCAATTTGACCACCAGTTTTTGTCATAATACCCTTCTCCGATTTGTGGGGAATATTCAAGTTGAACATGTGAAAAAGAGCTGCCTTCAGAAGTGAACAAACCCTGAGGAAGTCCCTGCTACTCTGTTGAAATTATTAGTCTGCTCTGGTCTGTGATTGCATTAGTATCTACAACCAGCATTTTCTGGACAAGGTGTTGATCAACAATTAGCTGATCAGCTCAGCATCCTCCCTGTATCATTCTCTTGGAACATGCAATCCTATATAGAAAGGGTAAAACTGTGAAAATGTCTTGACACTTCCACATCCTAGAGAGTTTCTGGGAAAAGAACAACAAATATCAAGGGCAAAGAGATGATAAATAGTTGTGAATAGACACCTACAGTATGGCCAATATTGCGGTTTCCTTTTTCTTTTTTTTTTGTGTATGAGAAATGTTGCAGTGCTCAAAGGTAAAAATGTCATGAGTACTATGAGACCTGCAAGAGTAGGAGGAAGGGATGTAACTTCTCTTTTGTCCAAAGAAGGGCAGCAAAGTGATGAAGGGTTTGCAGCATAAGTGTGATGAGGAATGGCTGAGGGACGCGGGGGTCTAAAACTACCTGAAAGTAGGTTGTAGTGAGGTGGGGGTTGGTCTCTTCTCCCAAGTAACAAGTGATAGAACAAGAAAAAATGGCCTCCAGCTGCACCAGGGAAGGTTTAGACTGAGTATCAGGAAACATTTCTTCACTGCAAGGATTGTCAAGAGCTGCAACAGGCTGCCCAAGGAAGTCACTGGTTGAGTCACTACCTCTGAGGGTATTTAAAAGACATGTAGATGTGGCACTTAGGGACTTGTTTCAGTGGTGGATTGTACAGTGCTGGGTTGAACTCAATGATCTTAAAAGTATTTTCCAGCATAAATGATTGTATGGTTCTATGATCTTGAAAGATTCCCCAAAGACATATCCAAAGACAGAAAAGACTATTTCGCTGACATTTGTGTACTTTGGGAAATGCTTACCATGTTCTCCAGGGACATTTATAATTATGTGACATTATGTGAAAAAGAACTAAAAGTTTCCTTTACTTTATCACCATTTGTTAGCCCAAGATGCCATTCTGAGCACCCTGTTTGCACAAGTTTTTATCTATGAAAACAAAACAATGTTCTTTTCAAAGTGCACATTTGCCTAGAGGCAACAAAATAAATATAATTATATAAAAATAATAATTTTTGGATCACTTTTATGTTGTGTGTTCTTTATTGATAATTGATTAGAATCATTAGAGTTTAGTCAAACTACAATCTGTTTCCACTGTTACAAAGTTGATACGTATTTATTGATGTTAGTTGCAACTGCCTGTCAATGCCTACAAGGTATAGGTGTACATGTGGGCTAGTCACCTTCTGTCTTTTTTATAGACAATGAAAAATAATACTCATTTCCAGACTTCAGTTTCCTCTCACACTTACAGTATGTAGTATATAGGTTTTATCTTTTGCTGTTAAAAATGTTCAGCAAGAATGCTAAAATCTTTTTCGTCTCCATCTGCAGTGCTCTCACTGTTATTCTCACAAAGGTTATTCCAAGCATGGTTCTCATTGGAAGTATATAATTTTCTTCATAACTCTCATGCATTTTTTCACTGCTCCAAATTCAGCAGTTCTCCTGGGAGAATTTGAATAGTGTCCTTCTCCCATGCATGTATCTGGTGACAAATTTCTGTCTTAACTACAAAATCTAAGGATGAACTGTTTTTCTCAGTCATTGGACTAATCACAATGTCATCAATGTCCACAGAGTCTCCAAGAGCCAAAGTTCAGTTTCTCATTTTAGGGAAACACTGTGTAAAGATCTTGAACTTAGGACCCCTTCCAGACTTCAGTACATGAACATATTTGACTTGTTATTAGAGTTTACTTGCAGAGATTAGTGGCAGTTACTCTGGAGAAATCCTGGTAAAATCCAAGACCTGTTGGGCAAAAGGTCCATGTGCATCTCCTGAATGGCTCCAAAAATGTTTGGAAAACTGACAGAAATCTGGAAAACGGCCAAAACTAGTGATAATTTCCAAGACACTGGAATAGGAGTGACAAGATGAAATAATTTTGTTGATAGAAACACGTATTTCATTAGTATAGCCCAGTGGTCCATGAACATAAAATGAAGAAATAGTGATTAAGAACAACGGGAGACAGTGTCTATGTGATGAGATCAACATGCATCTTTGTGTTGACAAGAGCTCTTGGGGGGGGGGGGGGGGAGGATGGTTGGGCTTTTTTTCCCTGTTCTGCATGCAAGATACCACATTTAATTTCACTTTACTAGGTTAATTGCATAGTCTAAACATCCATCAAGGTTCCACTTTTGAAAGAATATTTTTGTGTCAGAGGTTAAATCTAATTAATAGCTAAGAATGAAATCCATCTCTGGAGTAATTTCTACATGCTTCACTGGCTGTAGTCTGAATATTAAAATATTTTTTCAGAACTCACAGCTTTCAAAATGGAAAAAACCCAAACAAAACCACCATAAATAATAAGAACTGTTTTCTCCAGCAGAAGAAGAAATAGAAATGAACTTTACAGGCAAATGAAATAAGCTACTGTGTGTCTGACTTCTACAGTGATTTATAGTCCACTATAGAAAAACACCTGTTTTGCTACAGGACAAGTTTTGAGTTGCTTTTAGTCTGTGTGGGTATAGATGGAAATTATATGGGAAAAAAAAAAAAAAGAAATAGTTCTAGGGGCAGGAAAGATCTGAAAGCCTCAGTTCTGAATAACTAGTTAGGGAAAGAAGAAAGCGGATATATACAGACAGACTTATGAATATGATGCTTGTCTTAGAGTTGCAGATTCATCATAACAGGCATACCCAAAAGCAATTGTAGCTGATAATAGCCAAGTCAACATAGTCAAGGAGAGTTCTTCCCAGAGATAATATTACACTGTTGAAATACAAGAGGAGTTTTACACGAGACTGCTCAGTTCCATCGTCACCTTAGAGAAGCCTCTTAGCGCCAAGTGTAGAAGCTCATCATGGAAACAAAATTCCAGAAGTAGCCTTCTTTCTCCTTGTTGCACATTTTCTCATTGAAAATGTCAGGGGCATCCTAGAGAAAAATGTTGTATACATTCCCCTTACCACTTCGCAAGTAAATACCAGGTATATGTAATGGGCAACAAAACTTTACCATGCTCCAAGTTTTACAAGAAATATATAGCAAAATTGCTTTGATGTATTTATCAAATGTCAAATGTGAAAATTCTTTTATTTATAATAGTTCTGACAGCTTGCATGCATTTTCACATTATTAATTAATAAATAATATATAAGGAAATTATGGTGCTTAAGTAACAAAGCAAGGACAAGTTGTATTAAGCATTAGGTAAAAAAAAAAAGAGTTTATGGAAATAATCGGTCACAGGGGAAAAAAAAGTCAGATTTCTTTTTAAGTTTGGAAAATAAACTACCAAGCAAATGAAGTATGAAAGGGGTCATGGTAGCCTAAAAAAAAACAAATATGCATTTTGGCAAGAATGGAGATCAGATGTTCAAGTCATTTAAAAAATTGTCATCATAATTTATAACAAAGAAGTTTTCTATCAGATCTTATGAAAGCCCTTTAAGTGTACTGGTGGTTGAGCACTGGGGCAAGATTATGAAAATACCTTTGTTTTATAGGAACAAACGGGATTATCTTCTATAAGGGACTATTATGACACACTAAATACAGACATATTTAACCCAGGGAGAAAGGAGAACTGATTTTGATGACCCATGTACTCCTACGTTTCATAACTTTTGGTGCCTTTATAAGAATAAGGGCAAATCTGACGATTTTGTTTCAACATCATGATTTCTCTCCTTATTCACGTGAATCCTAGTGTGCCTTTACACATATTTAGCTTGCTCAGTGACCTCTTTCCTCAAAGTCTTTTTGGCACTTGCAAACATCCCAACAACAGTTTCCCTTTCCTTCCTGAATGTTACACTGAAATATTATACCACATGCTGTAATGATGTATGTCAGATTAAAAATATAGCCCTTTACTTGCTTTAAAGAAAATTACAAGGATTTCAGAAACTATTTTAGGTTGAGGGGTTTTCCTACAGCTTCCAATCATGTGGTCTTGCATTGCTTTAAACAGGACTCCAGGGCTAAAAGGAGAGTCCAGGGTGAACAGAACAGTATCAAAGAAATAGAGAGCTGTGTTTGAAATTAATTCAGAATAGCAGATGACTGCCCAGTTACCTCAGTATGCAGTTGTCGATCTGATCCAGATTCAAAATGCAGACTCCAGCCATCGAATTAGCCACCTTAGTATTTAGAAGGGATCGCCTGGACCTATGAGGTGAGTCAGAGCTCTGAAGTTGGGCATCCATTTTCATGGTACAATCAGTGGTAGAGGGCCATCACCTCCATGAGAGATGCTGAACTCTCCAAAGAGGTGCTCAGTATGAAATTTTGCTTAGAATTTTCCACCAGAAGATGGTAACAAGGAGATCATAAAGTAAGATCACTCTGTAAGCGATGTAAGGTTCGGTACTTGGTAGTGAACAGGCACTCAAGAATATACATTTTTTTTTCTTTTTATCTAGTACTTACAACCTAGTAAAAACAGCAGAAGAAGGACTTTTCCCTTCCTTTTTGAAAGTTACGCTTGCAGGTCTGAATTGGGATGAGAGTTACATGGGAAGTTCTGTGGCTGCTCTGGTCAAGATAATTAAATGACTTTATGGCAAAAAATACAAATATCATTTAAACCTGACTGCATTCAGGGTTGTATCATGCTGGGGAGTGAATGTTAAAATTCTCTTTATTCATCTCAAGCTTCTTAATTGCTGTTCAGGTTTATACCTCGCACCAAACTAGATGATTTGAATCTTATCCTGTGTGTTTTTCACAAAAGGAGCAAATAAATTTGCATGAGCCTCATTACCTTATTACCTATGAATGCAACTTTACTTCAGAAATTCCTAGGTTGTTTTGCTTTTTAATTATGTCTCCAAGCTGCAAAACAGTTATTAAGGTAAGGAAATTGTTTAGCTACTTTCTGCTTCCTTCTTTTGTTGAACTTTTAATAAAAAATAGAACATTGATTGGGTGGTGGGCTGAAACCTCCTTGTGTTTATGGCATTGTATTCACTCTATTGTTCCTAATCTTCCTTCCATCCCACCTCCAATTGTTTCATTAACTGATGGCAATTTCTAGGAGCTTGGAGAGAGTTTTGCAAGAATGGAGCTGTTCAAACAAGATTTCAGGGAGCTTCTATGTCTCTTGTTATGAAGACAGTCAGAAAAGACGATCACAGTGTAGGAATAACTTTGCCAGTTTTGGGCTGGTTTTATTGCATTTCTGCTCAGCTCTAAACAGAAAAAGACCTGATGCCCACTTGATGCATTTAAGAGCTATGTATGGTAGCAGCAGGTCCAAAAGCAACATCAGTGATGTATGTCAAGGTTCCTAACAGCTCATGGAAAGTAGAAGCTGGTTTCTTATATTGATGGCAACTAAAAAATTAACAAAACCTATAAGCATAAATACATGCTTTGCTTCCAAAAAAGCTTTCAGAAGTGCTGTTGAGAGTGCTTATGAAGCATATTGCTGTGCATCTCTGGTATCCAGCCTCGCATGATCTCATAAATCAGAATTTCTTTGAACTTTTGAACTTTTTGAACAGAACTTTTGCTGTCTTGTTTCTTCTCAAGCATATAGATGCAGTAGAAATGTACATACCATTTTGTTCTAATTTTTAATGTTTTTCTTAGTTTTATGTATCTTTTTCTCAGCTTCTTTTTAATTTCATGGCATTACCCAGGAAGTGGAGGGGTTCAAAGCTAAGCCATGACTGGACAGGGGGCTTCCTGGAGCCCTGTACTGGTGCTGGGTCTGAAATGGGGACTTGGCGCTTATGAGCATCCAGGTAACACTGAATGCAGTAGAAAAAGGGAGTAAGATGGAAAATGCGACAGTCCACCCTCTGACTCCTTCTGCCACTAAACACACTAAAGTGGGTTTCTCTTATTATGAAGAAGGTATAGCAGGAAAGATAGAAGAGTTTCAGCCTACAGTACCCCTCCATGTCTGACAGAGTATTAGCCACCTACAGTTTATCTCCAAAACACAGCAACTCCATCTCATTTCTGTCTGGACCATTAGTGGTGCCCATTCAAGTGATTTTAACATTGAAGTAACCAGCAAAACTATGTGATAAACAGAAAATTCCGAGTCTTCTTCAAGTTCAGTCTGATTCTATGGGTTGTCTGTGTCCAGCTGGACCAAATTCTAAAAGTGTAAGTCACATTACATGATGCGCTGGCCATCTAGAAGCCCTACCTTCAATCCCAGCAGAAACCTTTTCCCCTTGCTCTTCTGCCAGATTATGCCGTTGAGTGTTTCAGGGCAGTTAGGTTAAACTCATAATAGGCATTGAAAAAGAGAGTGCTGTGGAACATACCAGCTTTCTTTGTACATCATGTATGTTCACAGAGGCTCAGAATAACAGTCAAGCCCAATATTTTGGTGTGGTTTTTCAGGCAGACAAAATAGGACAAAACTGTCCTGTATCAAGTATTCCACTAGAGCGCTCCAATGCAGCAGCAGAATTTGAGATGCTGTCGTCACATTGTTTATGAGCTCTCCACATCCTCCTTAGTGGCTTGGTCAAGTGAGCTCAGTATGGGGCCCTCCCAGTCAGGGACAATGAAGAGGACAAAGGTTATATATGACAAAACTCTTAGCAGGATACACTGTGAAGGTCCTCCAAAGACCTTACAGTTTTATGTTTGAATAACATGAAGAGTATGTATGCCCATACCTCAAATCACAACCCACTACCATACCCCCAGACCCAAACTGATAGATGTGTTCTCTCTGACTCTCTGTCTTTTTTGCTGTCCCCTAAAAAACCTTTTTCTTCCCTCATTTTACCTCTGAGGGTTTTGCTTAGACATGAGTTTAGAAACAAAACCTTTTCTTTTTTTAAACCTGAAATCAGATTTATTTTAGTGAGCTGAAGCTAAAAGTTTAAAGGAAGAAACTAATACATCATTGCTATAAAGTAAAAACACTGTCAAAATAAAAACACACACTTCACAGTAAGAAAGAGATGGGAGGCAGACTGAGAAGGATGGTTTGAAATGCCCAAGCCTAGTTGCTTTACTTGTTTGGAAAAGTACTGAACCAGCCATACAAGCACATCTATATTAAATATATTTATAAGGAAAGCTTTCTGTTAGGGTCAGTTTTATAACTACTGTTCTGAGGAAAAGAAGAGCTATGTCCTCTAATGGAAACATGAAATTAAATGAAAAGCCTAAAGCTACTCTTAGACAGTAAGGGTAATGTAATCCTCTAGGGGAGATTTCAAAGGAGGGTAGGTTACACTGTCCTCCACTTCATGCTGTGTTGTATCTTCCCTCTTACATATTATGTAAAGCATTTCATAGACAGAGTTCTGGCATTAAACTCTGAATCACAAGATCCATCTTTGTTTATTGTATATTTTTCCTTAGGGTTGTCTCACAGTGACTTCCTGGACCCTGGTGTTACCTGGCACAAATATTCGCCACCATGCATGTAGGTAACAGGGACAGATCAAACCTTGGAGCTAACACTGACTTTTTCTGATCCAAGAGATAGACTGGGTGTCGTGGTTTAAGCCTCTATAACTCATGCAGACTCTCTCTCAATTACTCCCCCCTCTTTCTTGCCCCCCACTCCTGGAGGGATGGGAAGGAGAACCGAAAAGAATGCAACTCCCACAGGTTGAGATAAGAACAGTTTAGTAACTAAAGTATAACACAAGACCACTACTGCTACCACCAATAATAATAATGACAAGAGAAATTACAAGGAAAGAATACAATTTCTCACCACCTAAAACCAAGCCCGACCACGCAGTGCACCCCCCACCCTTCTGGGTCTCTCCTCTCCGTCCTCCATCTTGGGCATGACGTGCTGTGGTATGGAATAACCTCTTTGGTCAGTTTGGGTCAGGTGCCCTGTCTCTGCTTCCTCCCGGCTCCCCTCCTCCCTGGCAGAGCATGAAACTCAGAAAGTCCTTGGCCAGACCAAAACATCACTAAGCAGTAACCGAAACACTGGTGTTATCAGCGCTGTTCCTAGGCCCAAAATCAAAAACACAGCGCTGCACCAGCTACCAAGAAGCAGAAAAAAAATGACTGCTGCTGCTGAACCCATGACACTGGGGTAAGAGGGGAGAGAGTGGAGGCTGGCTGGAGCTTAGAAACTCCCACTACAAGGAGGGAAGAGGAAGCTGGTGGGAAAATGTGCGGAGTTGGGCTTGCTGCTTCTGTTGTCTCCCAGGGGAAAAAAAGGATGGTGCCTGGTGCGTGGGAGGATCCTCTCTTCATTCTTTCTGCAGCACTACACACAAGCCCACTCACCACAGAAAAACAGACCATTTTTGTAAGGCTCTAGCATCACAAAACCAGGGTAGGAGAGAACGACAGCTGTTATCTTTTCTGTATCTGCTTTCCAAAGTAAATGTCTACATCGTCTATGACTAAATCAACCATCTATAGGAACAAGTTAATATTGCTTTGCTCCTTAATTGTGATTGCTAAGTCTTTCTGTTGGAGGGAAGAATATATCAATCTAGTTTCTCAGAGCAGTGTTGACAGAAATGGCTGTGGGCAGCTACTCAAGCTATCACTGATACATCTCAAGCACAATCTATTTCTGGCAAGGCAAACATCAGCGTGACCCAATTTACCTTTCTTTAAGTCAGTAACATGTTTATTGGTATTAGTCCAGTCTGATGAGAGCTTCCTTTTGGGAAATTCATCAGGTATTTCTGTAAAAACTGCAAACCATTGTGCTGCTTCATTTGGAACATTTAGTACTGTGGAGTCCGTGCCTAGAACCTGTTCCTGTTACACCTCTTTTCAGCAAATGCCAAGATATCTCCCTTCCTTGTTAGGATTTGCAAATGCGCTTCTGGCCTTCAGGTTCAACTCAAGAGTTTGAGATTTGAGTGTATTTTAAGAAAGGGTTCTAAGGATTCACAGAGACAACATACAAGGTTTATTGGAATTTGCTCATCAGCACAGGGACATGCCACTAATGGGAATAGTTGGCATCCAGGAATGTTTGGAAGGTCCCTCTTTCCCTTTCCTAATAGAAGTAGGTAAATTTATATCCTGTGCTGACAGCTCATTGCTGTCACTGAAATAACACATCACTGCACATTTTTTAAAACCAGAATGTACCTTTCCCCCACTCTTTCAAAACTTAAATGGATTTTAGTAAGACTGGGTAATGTAGTCATGGCTATTGTCATGGGCACAGTTGACATCCATAGGCACCCATACATGGTTGGGATCCATCCAGGAATGCTTTGCAACCTTTTTCAGTAATATATTTCCTCATATTGAACATACTTTACATACTGTGCCATGGTTCTTGGAGGCTGTAAACAGGGCCAAGGGCTTCCACTTCTCACTGATGATTTTCTGTTGCCCTGGTGGTGATCCTCTCAGTGAAGGCTGCTTCTGAAGTTTTCTTACACATTCTGAACAACTGTTGGATATTACTTTCTCGAAGGAAAGTGTATGGGGAACTCCCTATAAGGGACTGAACATCTCTGGCTGCTCCTTCTCATTAGGATTTTCTGGTTGACATAAGGAATAACTTTAGGTATTTTCTGAGATGCTTTGTCAAAACAGTAATTTGAAATGCCACTTGCCTGAATCCTCCATTCAACTGTTTCACCTGGGCAACAGCTTCATCTATTAGCAGTGTAATTTCATGGTAGGATGTTTAACTTCTTTCGAAAGAGGGCAAAAGGCTTCTACTTAGGAAAACACCATTTCTCTGGTGCTTTTAGTTTGACTAAGTTCTGCATTTTATTACTTCATTTTTCATATAAATGAATTTTCTATTTCACATATATTTCATATAAAGAGCATAAAAATAACAAAAAAATCATTATTCTGAAATGATGTATATGTATGATTTTTAGAAAGCTTTAATGTTCTAGTTGCATAGAAACTGGATACAAACTAGTACAGGGTAATTAGAGTTGGTTTATCTCTGATTTATTTGCGTAGATTTGTACCATAAAAGTCAGTGAAGTAATTTGAAATTTATGTAGACCTTAGATATTTTGTGCAAGAATTTTATTTCTTAGCAATCTGCTTTTAGGAGCTTTTTTTAATAAGCAAAGTAGATGCGTGCTTGTATACAAAATAATTTTGTAACTTCGATGTTAAGGTAATTATATACAGGAAAAAACAGAGTTGTTATAATCATAGAATCATAGAATAGTTAGGGCTGGAAAGGACCTTAAGATCATCTAGTTCCAACCCCACTGCCAGGGGCAGGGACCCCTCACACTCAACCATACCACCTAAGGCTCTGTCCAATCCAGCCTTGAACACCACCAGCGATGAAGCATTCACAGCTTCCCTGGGCAGCCCATTCCAGTGCCTCACTACCCTAACAGTAAAGAATTTCTTCCTCATATCCAATCTAAACTTTCCCTGTTTAAGTTTCAACCCATTACCCCTTGCCCTCTCACTACAGTCCCTAATGAAGAGTCCCTCCCCAGCATCCTTAGAGGCCCCCTTCAGATATTGGAAGGCTGCTATGAGGTCTCCACGCAGCCTTCTCTTCTCCAGGCTGAACAGGCCCCATCTTTCTCAGCCTGTCTTCATATGGGAGGTGCTCCAGTGCCCTGATCATCCCTGTGGCCCTCCTCTCGAATTGTTCCAACAGTTCCATGTCCTTTTTATGTTGAGGACACCAGAACTGCACACAATACTCCAAGTGAGGTCTCACAAGAGCAGAGCAGAGGGGCAGGATCACCTCCTTGAACCTGCTGGTCACGCTCCTTTTGATGCAGCCCAGGATACGGTTGGCTTTCTGGGATGCAAGTGCACACTGTTGGCTCATGTTAATTTTTTCATCGACCAACACCCCCAAGTCCTTCTCCACAGGGCTGCTCTGAATCTCTTCTCTGCCCAACCTGTAGCGGTGTCTGGGATTGCTCCCACCCAGGTGTGGGACCTTGCACTTGGCATGGTTAAACTTCATCAGGTTGGCATCAGTCCACCTCACAAGCGTGTCAAGGTCCTTCTGGATGGCATTCACTCCCTCCAATGTATCAACCAAACCACGCAGCTTAGTGTCATCTGCAAACTTGCTGAGGGCATACTCAATCCCACTGTCCCTGTTACCGACAAAGATGTTGAACAAGACCGGTCCCAACACCGATCCCTGAGGGACACCACTCCTTACTGGTCTCCAGCTGGACATTGAGCCATTGAGCACAACTCTTTGCGTGCGGCCATCCAGACAGTTCTTTTTATCCACCAAGTGGTCTACCTATCAAACTGATGTCCCTCCAACTTAGAGACAAGGATGTCATGTGGGACAGTGTCAAACTCTCTGCACAAGTCCAGGTAGATGACATCCACTGCTCTACCCCTGTCCATCAGTTCCGTAGCACCATCGTAGAAGGCCACCAGATTGGTCAGGCAGGATTCCCCCTTAGTGAAGCCATGCTAGTTGTCACCAACCTCCTTGTTGTTTTTCATGTGCCTCAGCATGCCTTCCAGGAGAATCCGCTCCAAGATTTTTCCAGGCACAGAGGTGAGGCTGACTGGTCTGTAGTTCCCCGGCTCATCCATTTTCCCCTTCTTGAAAATGGGGGTTATATTTCCCCTTTTCCAGTCATTGAGAACTTCACCTGACTGCCATGATTTTTCAAATATGATGGGCAGTGGCTTAGCAACTTCATTTGCCAGCTCCTTCAGGACCCGTGGATGGATTTCATCAGGTCCCATGGACTTGTGTACATTCAGGTTCCTAAGATGATCTCAAACCAGATCCTCTCCTACAGTGGGCCCAGGGTCTTCATTCTCACTGTCCCTGCGTCTGCCTTCCAAGACTTGGGTGGTATGGTCAGAGCATTTACCAGTGAAGGCTGAGGCAAAGAAGTTGTTAAGAACCTCAGCCTTCTCCAAATCCAGGGTAGCCAGTTCTCCCGATAGCTTCTGGAGAGGGTCCTCGTTGTCTCTAGTCTGTCTTTTATTGGCAGTGTACGTATAGAATCCCTTCCTGTTATCCTTAACATCCCTAGCCAAGTTTAATTCTAAGTGGGCCTTAGCTTTCCTAACCTGATCCCTAGCTTCCCAGAGAACATCCCTGTATTCTCCCCAGGTTGCCTGTCTTTGCTTCCACCTTTTATAAGACTCTTTTTTCCTTCAAATTTTCCTCAGCAGCTCCTTATCCATCCAAGGAGGTCTCCTGGCCCTCCTGCAGCACTTCCTTCCTGTTGGGATGAACCGCTCCTGAGCGTGCAGCAGGTGATCCTTGAATATCAACCAGCAGCCTTGGGCCCCCCTGCCCTCTAGGGCTATATCTCATGGAATCTTACTGAGCAGGTTCCTGAAGAGGCCAAAGTCTGCTCTCTTGAAGTCCAGGGCAGTGAGCTTGCTGCACACTCTTCTCACCGTCCTGAGGATCTCGAATTCGACCATCTCATGATGGCTGCAATCAAGGCTGTCCTGGAGCATCACATTTTCAACCAGCCATTCCCTGCTGGTGAGCATGAAGTCCAGCATGGCACCTCTCCTTGTTGGCTCCTCTATTACTTGCAGAAGGAAGCTGTCTTCCATACAATTGAGGAACTTCCTGGATTGTCTGTGCCGGGCCGTACCATCCCTCCAACAGATATCAGGGTGGTTGAAGTCCCCCATGAGAACAAGGGCCTGCGAGCATGAGGCTGTTCCTATCTGTCTATAGAGCATTTCATCCACCAAGTCCTCTTGGTCAGGCGGTCTGTAACAGATCCCCGCAATAATATCTCCCATTGTTCTCTCTTTAAGCCTGACACACAAACTCTCTATTGACTGCTCACCTGCCCCCAGCCTATCCCTAACATAAATAGCAACTCCCCCTACTTGCCTACCAGGCCTGTCTTTCCTAAAGAGCCTGTAACCTTCCATTCCAACACACCAGTCATAGGAGCCATCCCACCATGTTTCTGTGATGCCTATGACATCATACCCCCATAGACGTGCACACATCTCTAAATCCTCTTGTTTGTTCCCCATGCTACAGGCATTTGTATAGAGGCATCTGAGCCGAGCTCCAGTTGAAGCCGGAGCAGCTGGAATATCTTTACATCGCACTGAACATTTACTATAGGTGCTGGCAAGTGACTGGGTGTGTTGGGATGGAATGATGCCCCCCTCCCCCAACACATCTAGTTTAAAGCATCCTTGACCAGTCTGGCAAGCCTCCTCCCAAATCCACTCTTCCTTTTCTTTGTCAGACCAGCTCCACCAGCCCCCAGTAGACCTGGCCTACTAAATTGAGTCCCATGTTCAAGATACCCAAACCCCTGACTATAGCACCACCATTCTAACCATTTATTAACCTGGCCAATCCTCCTAGCATTTTTCAGGTCCTGCCCTGTATCCTGGAAAATTGACGAAAAGACAATCTGCACTCCAGAGCCCCTAACCACCTCTCCCAGAGCTCTGTAGTCCTTCTTTATGTTCTCTGGGCTACTGCTATCTATAACAGTAGCACCCACATGGATCACTAGAAGTGGGTAATAGTCAGTGGGACTGACTAGAGCAGGCAGCTTCTCTGCAACATCCCTGATCCAAGCCCCTCATAGGCAACACACCTCCCTTGAGCCTGGGTCAGGCCAACAGATGGGTGCCTCTGTTCCTTTCAGAGTAGTGTCCCCTACTACTACAGCTCTCTGCCTTTTCCTGGCAGCACCAGTAGTGATCTTCTTTACCAGTGCATCAGCCGGTTGTTCCTGGTGGGAGTGTGGTTCCTCATCAGCCCCCTTCAGGACAGCAAAGCAGTTCTGGGTAGGAGCAACAGATGTAGGAGGAAGCCCCTTGCTTTTAATTGTCCTCTTCCTCCTTTTTTTGTTGTTTTTTTCTGTTACTGTTTCCCAGCTTCCTGGGTTAGCGGCCTCCTTTCCTGCATGAGCAACAGTAGACGCTTGAGGCACCTGCACAGTCTGGTCTTGGAGCAAGCAGTGCTGGTTCCCCTCAGCTTCTCTGACACCTTTCAGCCCAGTAACAGCTTCCCGCATCTCAGCCCCTGCTGCAGGAGGATCTCCACCAGGGAGCACAGAGTGCAGCCCTGCCCATTGTGCCCCCTCCTCTCAGGAGAGCAGTGCAGGCGTTATATGTCTTCTTCTGAATAAATTGTTTAGGAACATTTTCATTTTGATGTATCAAGTCACAATTCCTGAATTGAATCTTTTAATGCTTCCTAGACTGGAGTTCTAAAACCTCCCTTACTGCTGTAACAGATATTGGAAGCTGTAAGGTTATGTTTTTTTATCCATTAAGTTGCCAAGTTTAACTGAATGAATTTTCATTGCTGTGTCTGTGAAGTCAGGAAAGCAAATTTGGAAAAGATACATAAGGAAAACTTAGCAGTGCTTTCATAAATGTGAAAAATGGGAGCCTGGTCCTGACCCCTGAATTACTGTTATACTGGTGTTATTCTACTGACTCTAGGGAATTTATTCCAAATCTGCTCTGCGTCCATGTAGAATATCCTTCTGTGTAATTAACTGTTATGGAACAAAAACATCAGTGGGTTGCCAGCGGTCTGCAATACCAAAGCTGCAAGAGCAACATAGGGTGTTTAATTAACCTTAACATGTCTACATGTATGTAATGAACACAGACTTACAGTACTTGGTTGTTTCTATTTTCTCCCTGATGCTTTGAAACTGTAAGAGTGAATTTGAGAAATTTAATATCTTATAGGTGGGTATAAGATGGTGTAAGCTCTGGTAACAATTACTTTACTACAGCATGGTGAGCAGATAGTTCTTTGTAGTAAATTCTTGCTATCTCATGGTCTCACAGATAGTGTTTCACAGCAGCAGTTATTCTGGTATCCCTGCATTTCCCACAACTATAGCTCAGCAAAACTCAGGCATGTTACCAGAACACAGGTCCTTCCCCCCTCATTGCTCTGTGATTAGATTCCACTTCCTGCTTACTTAACTCAAAAATGTGATTATCTTTCAAGATGCAGGAAGGCTCAAGTTTAGACACAGTTGGAAACTGCATGACTTTTTCTTCTTTTCTCCTCCGTAAAACAACAGGGACAAACTGTTCACCCGAATATCAGCACACTGTTCTGGGCAGCACTACATGAAACACAGCTGGCAGCTCTGTGCTGCTCCCAGAGGCACAGCTGGAGGCTAGGCAAAGACAACCTGACTCTACCAAGCACTAGAGAAAGCAAGCTGCTTTAATGACCACAGCAGCCACCTATCATCTTTTCTTTAAAGGTAGTGAGAATAGTTCCATTTTGTGAACAGAATTTCAGTCCAGACTTTCTTTGAAATAGTTCCTGCTATAGAATAAAGGCCACTTACGCAACTGCTGGATTACACATTTTGAAACCTCTCACTCACAGTAAGTTCATATTACATTCTCCGTAGTTCCTCATGCAAATAGCTCTTACTGGCTATGAACTACCACAGCCAATGGGCAATTCACGAGCAAACCTCTGGGTCTGTGAACTGCCTTTGCTAATTGCAGAAGGTCACAGAAGAAGATTATCATGCTTGGGGAACCAAAAAAAGGAATTCTTTATCCTCATACTTTGGGTATTAAATAATTTGTTTAAGAAACTTTGATTTAGAGTATTTCAGTCCATGTAGCAGCACATAATCAGCTCTGGCCTTTTCAATGCAAGAGGGTCTTTCTGGCCATGTTCCGCTACCACAAACAGAATATCTAAAAATAACTTTTGAGTAATCTATACATGTCACCTTGCAATGCAAACAGTGCACCAGATTAATAATTTAAAGGAACGGTTCGCAGCAGCTGATAATTTTTGCCTGTAACAGAATGCTGGGAAAACACTGGTGTTATAGAATAAAATGCTCACCAGTTAGCTGTCAAGTAGACGAGCAGCTGGGATTGCCTTCAGTCTCCCCAGCTTGCTGGCTGCCCTGCTCTCAGCCCAACTTTTTCTTGCAGCACAGTTTCTCCCACAGTAGATTTGTCAGAAATTTACTATACATACATTTGTATTATGCATATATTTAATAATTCACTTCAAAAATGAAAAATGTCTTAGAAGTTTGTACTTCTAAATATATGACTTTGCTCAGAAGTATTGCATACACACTGTTTAGAGTATCTTGTGAAACAAATCTCAGAATTCCACACCATATGTGCAGCCGTTGACAAACTATAATAAACTGATTATCTTACTTTTTTGTTCTTGAAGAACATAAGCCATAATTCACACCTGTTACAAAGCATATATACACACATATATATTAAAGACTGCCATAAAATAATTAATAATAGAATGTAATACCCATTTTCCACATAAAAAGTCTCACATACCTTTTCTTATCCAAGACTGAAATGTCATTTATGGGATTAAGTAACAAAGGTCATGTAAAAATAACAAGCAATATTCAAAGTGCACCTTATTGTTTGTCAGTTCCCCTATTCCTGATAAGTTTAGTTAAATATTAAAAAAGTTTCACTTCAAATTCTCCTTGCTAGATTATTTTTTCTGACCTGAGGTAAAACACAGGGACAAGTATCATGTTCTCTGTACCATTGTAAAATTTAAAGCTACCTGTTTTTCCTTATGTAGCAGTACGTTTAATCAGTCAAAAAGATGGGGGTGCACTGGTGTCACGGCAAAGGGAAGGAGTTTACAGATTTGCCTTAAATTCCGGCAGCAGCTGTTTGGTCTCCGGACCAAGAAAGAGACCCTGGCTGAAGCTGGTGAGCCTGAGCTGTGATTAACCAACTAACTGACCCCTTTCACATTGCAAGCTACAGAATTTAATGTGATTACTCTTGAAGTCAGCGGAGTAATTTGGGCTTCACTAGAACATATTTGGTTTTCACTAAGATGTATATATCTTTAAATGTGGGTTGCCAGATTACAGCAGAAGTGAAAATCCAGTGGGATGTGGAGTTGACATGTTTTTGGCTAGAAGCCAACTTTGAAGCACTCAAGTGCAAGGGCATCAATGAAGGAAAATCAGCTTTTTAGCTGAGGGTTAGCTTTAAGATAGGGCTTGGTTTACAGCTACAGACTGAGGTGATATATTATATAAGGCATGCACATTAAGCAGAAAGGAATGATTGACAATGAAATTATGAAAACATATGGAGGCAAATTTAGCTAGCAACTATACGCCACTCAGATGAACAAAATGTGTAGCTGTACTGCGCTACCCACAGAGTGGAGAATATGTTGTAAAACAGTGGCATTCTTCTTGAATTCCCTAAGAAAAAGGAAAAGCATTAGAAACAGGAAATCTGATTCCACAAACCTCTGACTGTTTTCATGACTTCTGTCATGGGCAGTAGTACTGACCGGATATGGTGGGTGCTTACCAGCAAGAGCCTCTGTTGTGGCGACATCAGGTTGCAGGTTTTTAGCCTGTCAGCATAATCCATGCCCTTCCTAACACAGTCCTGACAGAATTAGATGTGCCAAAACTGAAAGCCCCCATAGGCTTCAAAGTCTGAATTGAAAAGTGAGTAAAATCTTATCAAAATTAGTACAGAAGTCCTCATCGCAAACTCATGTCCCCATGGGAGGCTGTTAGTGGGAGAGGAAGATAGCTCTGTGCAAACAATACAAGAAATCTTTAGATCCCATTTGTGTATAAAAGTTAAGGAAACCAGACAGATCTACATCAGGAAAATCTCATTCCCTAAAAATTGCACAAATTAGTCTTTCTAGTTTGAAATTGTATGAACTTTCTTAATAATATGAAATTGTATTATTTTTCTTGAGAGATATATTGTTTACACTGAATACTGTGTAGTTATGATTAAGTCAGCATAACTAAAGGGTACCAGCTCACTGCAAGGAGGAGGACAGCCCCCATGCTGAAGATAAGGACCTGTATTTCCAGGAATCTTAAAGCCAGTCAAAATAACACCAGCCCCTCCAATGCCTCTGTGAAACCCTCCCATTATTGGTGTCATGGATGAGTAAAAGAAGAAAGATCAACTCCATGGACATCTACATGCCCCATCTACATGTCATTCTCCAGATTTTTTGTAGCCCCCCACCCCCCTTTAGTTATTGGAAGGCTGTTATAAGGTCTCTCCTGAGCCTTCTCCAGGCTGAATAATCCCAGCTTTCTCAGCCTGTCTTCATAGGAGAGGTGCTCCAGCCTTCTCGTCATCTCTATAGCCCTTCTCTAGACATGCTTGAGCAGATCCAGGTCCCTCTCGTGCTGAGGACTCCAGAACTAAATGCAGTACCACTAGTGGGGTCTCGTGAGGGGAGGGTAGGATAAAGGGGGAGAATTAGCTCTCTCCACCTGCTAATATACTATTAGCAACTCAACCTTACCCTCTATTTTAGTCTTTGTTATTTTGAGCACTTTTGTAAGTTGCTCTGATTTATATTTCCATTTATTTAATTTAATTTAGTTTAATTTAATTTTATTTGTTTATAACTATAAATACTTTTGCTGTGCAGATAACAGTTTTGGAGGCTTTAATTTTTACTATTTGAAACTGACTCTGGCTCATGCTGCTGTATTCCAGCTGACAGAAATTATTGCTAAGTCAGTTCATGCCTGAATTCCAACATACTTGGGCTGAGAAATTTGAGCTGGTAGATTTATCATATTAGCATAAGCAGCAGTTTGGCCTTGTGAAAATGATCCTTTAGACAATCTCTTACATTTACAGGTATGGCTTTTTCTGTTCCCTGGGTAGAGTTAGGAAACAGATGGTGATACTTTGGATCCAAATCTCTTTCTAAATCTGATCCTTAGCTCTACAAAAAATGTTGCCATTTATCTTAGCTGTGATAAAACTGCAGTTTAATCAATAGTGAGTGATGAAGTCGTGTTTGAAACCAGTTGTCAGAACATGGGTATCCTTCCAGGAGATGCCTAGAAATTCCTTATTGATTCTGTTGGACTCTGAAGAAGCTCTACAATTATTATATTATGTTACAAACCTAACTATGAGAATGGGGTTAACTTGCCTAACCAGCTGTTGGAGGTCATGGCTAGGATATTAGGCATAAATATTAGATATGCATTTAAACTAATTAAGGAGCTCTTATATGCTTACCATCCTATGTGTTCTGTACTGCTTTGAGTTAACTGCATGAGAGAACATATCCAGCTGGAAACTAAACCAGGATAAAAGGGTTTTGGTTGTAATGACTGAGAGGAAGGGACAGTTCAAGGGTTGAGAGCACCTACCTGGTGACAAATGAGGAATAGCTAAAATAACACAGCCAATGAAGAAATGAACACTCAAGTCTTTTTTCTGCTATGTATGAGCTGAACTAGTTTTCTAGGAGATCTTCTGTCATGGAAGAGACACTTCAATATCCTTCTCCCTGTGCAGAAACCCTTTGCTGCCCAGGAGAACCTAATTTTTCAGTTTTGAATTGCAGCAGTCAGTAAGCTGCCCATTAGTCGAAGGGACACTTTCATCACCCAGGAATGGAGCTCAGGCTTACCATCTGATGTAAGTTGTCTTACCATTTAATTAAGCAATGTGCAGCCATCATCATCTAAATGCTTGTAACACACAGCTGCAATACATTTAACAACTTGCCTCTTAGAGACAAATCCTTTGTACTGTGGGCTCTTTACATCTATGATCCCTTAGACTTTGTATTTAGAAGACAGCATTCTTAATTTATTCCCTTCAAAGAAAGTAGCTTTCAAAAGCACTTACAATTTCTTCACTGAGCCTTCAGGTAAATATATGATGATAATAATTAATTAATTAATTAGACATGCTCTTTCTAAAGATCTCATGGAAGGTTACAAAAGCTTTTATGAAATTTGTCCTTAGAACACCAGTGTGGTTTGGAGGAAGGCATTACTTTTTTTTTTTTTTACTGATTAAAAATATCAAATTTGTAGAATTAATCCCTTGTCCAAGGTCCAGAAAAAAATTCTGGCTGAGTACAGATTTGAAGCTCCATCAGAAGCAATGAGTTTAACCATTTGGTGTGCGTATCAACAGAAAAATATTTTTCTGGCTTCATAATTTGATCATAGCTTTTTAGAAAACTAGAACTCTAAATAAAACCTTGGGAAAATGTATTCAAGTCTTTCTCTGTGGGCTATAGTCTTGGTACAGATAGCTGTAGAAACGTGTAATGCACAAAACTGTAGGATTGTACAAAGGTAGTAGCAGCAAAGATAATCTTATTTTAGGGTGGTTGTTCCATCAAGCTCTGAATTCAGGTGAGTTTTAAGTGAGTCTGTAACAGTATAGGGGGAACATGTTCCTCATGAGAAGGTATTGACTGCAAGGGGACCTGCACTCATGAGTTTAAGGATTTAGAAAGGTTTGACCTCTGCAGTCAGGAATGTACTGTAGAACAAGCTCTCTGGGCCTGCAAACACTTAAATGACACCTGAAGTGAGAAGACTTTTCTCTGATTGAACAAGAACATTGAGCAGAGCGTTTGATTAAAAATGAACCCTGAGCAGACTGAACAACTTAGGAAAGAGGAGACATTAAGGTAAGGTGGTGGGGCCTTGTTGCACTCTTCTTAACCACTATTTCACCCAGCCAAGGCTCAGATATGAAAGACCATGGTGCTAAGTTCAACAGGGTAGGCAGTGACGTGTGCGTTTGAAGATGGGGAAGGAGCAGTAAAGGAGAAATAAGTAGTGGAGTATGTTTGGTTGGTTCACTAGAGAGAGAAGGGTTGGAAACTTAAAACCACAGCAAACAAATAGCAAAATTTTATTTATCTTATCCAACAGAATAACTGCAGTTCACCTTCTAGAGGACTATAGAAGATTGCAGCACAAAATCCTACTAAACTACAGAAATTATTTGAAATTTTAAGAAGTGAGTAAAGTGTAATATTTATGAAAAATTTAAGTATCTCAATATGGCTCAATAATCTCAGAATTTTGTACAAAGTAAAAACCTCCACAACTAAACAAACCCCAAACAACCCTTAATCTGGGATATTTTAAGAACAAAGCTGTATTACAAAGAAAGTTATATACTTTTTATGTGATATTAATGAAGCTGTTACAGGAAGCTGTTACAGTCTTCCTTTTTACAGTAAGACTGTAAACAGGATAAGAAAAATGCAGACAAACTGGAGAAAGTCCAGAGGAGAGACCAAGATTCATACAAGAATGCATGAACATTATGGAATGGTTGAATGCACTTCATTTGGTCAAGAAAACTAAGAAAGACATAAAAGAATGATACCGTGCAATGTAGTAAAAGGATGGTGATCAGTTTTTCTCCATGTCAACTGGAGGAGAGAAAAAGAAATAAGCCTAATTATTAACAAAGGAGATTCAGGGTAGATGTTTGCAATAATATCTGATGATACATTCCTGTTTAAAAAAATGGCAATTTCCAATAAAAATGTAGCAGATATACAGGAAATGCATAGAAAAATGAAGATAGAAGTGGAAATAAATTACTACTGACTCTAGTTTACAAATTGCTATTTAAAAATATAATCTCTACTTGTAAATAATAAAAAAGTACATGCAAGAAAAAGGAGCATGTCAGGCTACAATAATTCATTGGTATGGCAAGACACTAAAGAAAAAACCAAAGGTTTCCACAGAACAGGAATGATTCTTTTTTAGTCCTTGGCAAAGATAAAAACCCAGGAAGGAAGAACTGAATACAGGAGGGATATTGATGATGGAGTAGAAAACGCTGATAAGAAGAATTTGCATTCTGCAGTCGTGGGCTGCTGTCCTGAGCATGATGAGGAAGAACATCGAACAATAACAACTTGTCAGAAAATGAAGAGAATTTACACTGAGTTTGGACTGATCCCAAATAATAAAATTGGCTTAAAATCTGGAAGGGAGCACACAGCCTTGGAAGCAGCAACAAGTTAACAGAGCTACAAAAGGTGTAGTCTAATCTCAGTTTAAGCACTTGTACTACACCTACTTTTTGGCAGCTGCTGCTAACGGTCCTTTACAGGTGCCCGTGAGAAGTGGAGATGACCCAAAAGGGACTGCGTGCCTGAATTTGCATCTATGTATTAGGCTGACTACAGCCTACTCATGCTGAGCATCTAAGATGTCTACTTAGTTTCACATACCAAGACCATGTAGAAAGGTGGGAAGAAATTAAGTTTGAATGTCAAATTTATGATTTCTCTGAGACACCAAGATACTTGGTTAAAAAACCCACAAATCTAGAATATCTGTATAGAAAGATACATCTTTCTATACTGACACATTATTTTCTCTCCAGACTGTATTTGCTGGAATGACACTATATATCTATATCTATAATGGCCTTCTCCAATGGTAAAACTGGAGGGAAACTTAATTAGTCACAAAACTATTTGAAAAAAATAGATGATGACATAGCCCAGCAAGTTGCTGGAGTGTTTTGGGAACAAGTTTTTCTTTCAAATAGATGAGCAAGTGACAGTATAATTCACTTCTGTTGAAATATGTTCTCCTTGAGAACACAGAGATAAAATGCTATTACCATAATAACTTCTCAAAACAGTTTACTGCTTATTCAGCAAGGTCATTGCCTTGTTGCTATTTTATTTCTTCAAGATCTTAAAAATGGTAGGCAAGACAATTTAGATCCCTGATTTGTGAAAAAATTTGGAATAGCAGAATGTATACTAAAGATTGTAAAACTCTATTTTCCACCAACTCAGGAAACTGCTGGATTTAGTCTTAGAGCATAGCATAATAGAAGAACTATTAATTACCAAGTTACAGTCTTAAAGGCATCATAACACACCACTTACAGAGAAAAACAGATAAGAATCACAGTAAAGAGCAGTATAACTGCATTGGGACCCCATAAATAACGGGGCTAGGGCAAACAGTGAGATAAGTGTGATCATGCTTGAGACTTCGGTTTCAAACTGATAGCTAAGGCTTTCTTGGTGCTGGGAATTTATGCTCTTCTTGAAGAGATAATTAACTCTACAGTCACCACATCCTGCATGGGTACTGAGGTTGCTTATATAGACAAACCTACACACATATTTATGAGGAAAAGTATGCATGACAGATTAGTGATGTGTTAACTTTGGATGATCTATAGATGTTCACACAAATCCAAGACTTTTCAGGATCTCAGTGTACAACAGACAGGCACATATTCATCATGGGCAAGGCAGTTGTGCTTCTAAGCAACTAAGGAAGTTTCGATTGTGGAATTCCAATGCATTTCAGCAGTGCAGTAGGTTGCTAGATTTCCTCCAATATGTGATTGTATAAGTAGTTTGGTTCCTCCCTCACTCTGTAGTGATTCAGATCACGTAAAGAGTCTCTCTGGATGATACTGGTGTGAAAAAAGTCTGCATTGAAATATGAGCAAATGTCATCAAAATTAGTGCTGAAGTCCTGATTACAAACCCATGTCCTGATGGGAGGTTGTTGGTGGGAGGGGAAGATAGTTCTGTGCAAACAGTCCAAGAAATCTTTAGATCCTGTTGGTGAAAATTTTCTAGTATAAAAGTTATAGAAGCCCGACAGGTCTATGTCAGGAAAATCCCATTCCCTAACAATTGTACCAATTAGTCTTTATAGTTTGAAATAGTATGAACTTTCTTAATAATATGAAATTGTATTAGCTTTCTTGAAATTTAAAAAATATTAATATATATGTGTTGAGCAGTAAATGATCAAATCATGTTGTACCTGGACCCTTGAAAAGGATGAGAACCATGTGTACAACTGCACTTGGTGTGCCTCAATTTGAATGGGACACCTCATGCACAGGAATAAAAAATTATTCTTGTAATTCTGTACTTTGTGTCCTGATTCTCTCCACAGTTGTCATGGGGCAGTTGTAAAATTTTCGTGATGTCTGTTCGAATTTCTGCTCACAAAACCCCAGTGGTGAATGTGGTTGTAGAAAACAGTTTGTACGATAGTGACCATGAGATAGTTGAGTTCAAAATCAAGAGGAAGATGGGTAAGAGAAACCAAATGTTATAATATTTCATCCTTACATGCATGCATAGCATAATTCTCTGCTCTAGTCTTCCACAGAATAAGGAAGCCTGATTCCCTGATCCCTCTTCTCAAACAGTTTATTTTGTACCTTCTTATGTACCTCACAGTGGCACTCTTCCTTAATGGCACACTCTACCTTCTTTGTGTTTCTCCTTTCTCCCAGTCTTTGACCCTTCAGATATTTCTGTGATAAGATTAAGAATCAAAGTATTGGTCATCAGGGACTTCAAAGGCAAGAGGATGCAAACTGGGAGAAGATATTCTAGTGGGAAAAGTCCAGAGGACATTTTGTGTAGCAATGGTCTGAAAAAGCTTCTGGTGATACTGTTGCCACATTTCATTATTAATGTCAGTGTTACATTTATGGCATCCTTCCCATCAGGGACTCATACAGCAGTTATCTTGGCCAGAAATACTGAGATCCTTTTCAGGAATTAAAACTAAGGGAAGCATGACTGTGTGAACTCAGGGCGATTCACTGCAGTCAGTGAAAATAAGTAGCAAAACATCATACCAGTAAGGAGGAAAAGAGGACAAGGACATTAATACTGCAATACAGAAGAGAATAAGGAAAATATTAGGAAAACATGCTGTTGTGCAGAAAAATAATAAGAATTAAGTTGAAGAAAGACATATTTCTTTGTAAAAAAACCTGGGGGATGGTAGATAAAGAAATATGAATGCTAACTATGAAAACTAAAATCAGGTACAGGGAGAGAACAATTATTCATACAGAAGAAGGATCTATTTTAAATCAAATAAAAGTTCTTTTGATTTTTAAAGGGTTAAATAATAGTAGAAAAGAAAAAAATTGGAAAAAATTTGATGGGGATTAGTTGTGAATATTAATGACTCATTTGAAGGCTACCTGAATATTTTCTGAATACTTTTCTTATTTTTGCAGGATTTTTCTCTTCCCCTTCTAAGAATATCTGAATAGGACGTAAAATTTAAAATTCATCAAAAAACCAAAACCACACTCTTAAGGCCTTGAGACTCTTGACTAACTGTATTTGTGAGTCCATGTGAAGTAAAACCCTATAACAATAAAGGACTTCACTCTACTACTAAGCATCCCATGTGGCTCTGTTTTGTAATTCAGAATAAAATAAGATATTCAACCAAGAAGCATACTCAACTTTCATTCATCTGTGTTCATGAAGAAACTCTTTGTGACTCTTTTAATTAACCCACCCAACCGGTCACAGTCTCTAGGGGTAGAGATTCCTTATCCACTGCATGCACGAAAAGAGGCACATCTACATAACAAATCAACATTGGAGTGCCAAGCAGAAAGCAGCAATCGGAACATCTGCATGCAAGACATAGCCTGCCCAATATTTGTATCTCATAATTTTCTTAGTCAAACTACTCTTCAGACTGCCCCAAAGTGAAATGAGTGGAAATGACAAAAGGATACCTGCAGAAGAAGAATTTTTGTTTTGCTTTGTTTTTTTTTTTTTATTCCACTCTAAGGGATAATATATTTCTTATCTCTAAGAAAGAGCAATTCACTTTTATCTGTTGCTTACAGAATGCTGTCATATCTTACCTCAGCCCGCTCTCTTGTAGGATTAAGAATTTAGTACAGTTCCAAGCATTGTTTGCTATTCTGACTGCTATTCAGAGGACATTCTCATAGAAGCGCTTGTTGTGTTTGAAATCACTTCCCAGCTCCAAAGTAACAAATTTTCTGAGTATTAAGTGAGTTTGGTACCAGACTACTAGGTTAGATACTTGCATACAGACCTGAAAGACTGGAATTCAAAAACACAGTCAGCCTTCTAAAACAAATTCAAACAATTTAACAATTGAAATAAAGCTGCCCTCGACTTCAGCTACTTAAATTTGAGGTAAGAAGCTAAGAACAAGAAACATAAATAATCCTAGAGACAGTTCTTCATATCCTGATGTACAACCAGATTATAAATTATATTTTGAGATTTCAGGCTCCAGAACAGCCTGTATAGTTGGATTCTTTACACTAGCATACACGCTTTAGTGTAGGGGATGAACCTAAGCTTCAGTGCCAGGTTGCTGTGCTATTGGCAAAATTCCTTTCCTTTTGTGTAGGAGCCTGGTGGTTAAGCATGCAATGTTAGAGACTGGGGATCAAAGTCCAGATTCTTTCTCAGCCTGTCCCATTTCACTGCTTTGCTGTCTAAAACACCGGGTCTTAACTGTCATACCACCAAGTAAAAATATTCTGAAGACAAGAATCCAAGACTTTCAAATAGCTGTGAAGAAGCTCACCTTAGCAGAAGACATGTTGAGTAACAGGAGATGACTGCTTATTTTTTCCACCTTATCAAACCTGCTCAGTTTTGCATTGCTGTGAGTTTCCTTCTTTCTTTTCTGTGCAGTTCTTCCCTTTCAGATCTCACCTCATAGCAGCTGTCTTCTTTGACTGTAAACCCACCATGTGTTCGTGCAAAGGCTGAGGATTCTCCTATTTTTTTCAGTGACAGTTTTATTAAGGTCCATTCCGGTGTGTCTGTGTTACTCTAATATTGGTAAACCCCAGTTGTATTTGTTGTACCTTGCTTTGTAGCTGGGCCTCTCCTTTGTACCTTTTCCTCTTTCCTTCCTCTCTTCTACATGTCTGTCCGGACTGGTGGCAGCAGCACTTACTAAGGTTGAAATGTACCATGGATTGCCAGTGGTGGTGGTACACTTCCCCAGAATATTACTCATCTCCACCAGGGAGATGGGGTGTCTGGTGGCAGACACCACAAACCAGAACAATTCTGTTAGCGAGTCTAACTGCAGCTCTACAGCCATGATTTGTTTCTTCTGCATGCTTTCAGCAGTTAGTAAAATTACTACAGTCATTGCATCTTGATTTAAAATAGAACAATATCATCTTAATCCTCTACCTGTATAATTCACACTGAATTATAAACAACAGATTAATCCTCTACTGTTTCAATTTCTTTCTTAAGACCAGAGCTGTAAAAAATGAATGTTCCAGAGCTTTTCTGCACTGCATTTTTAACACCTTCCACCCCATGTAAAGCAGAATAAACTAAAAGCTCTATACAATGACATGGAATACTGTAGGATAACACCGAAATTCAGATAGGGAATTTTTCTTTTCATCATTTGTGAACATGTTTTTCCAGACTATGTTTCAGTTCTAAGAGACTTTGGACACCTTTTATTGTATTTTTTTTCAGATGAACTCCTGTTGTCAGGAAGAACTTCAGGGTTTTCCTTACAGCTGATCTTTTAAATAAATAAAGTGAGAATTTATTTAAGTGTATTAATTTGACATGCTAACTGAATTGGAGAAATCCCAATCCATTACTAACTATACTAGATGTTGGACTTACTATTGTTGGTTGAAGATTCTGCTCTAACAAAAATAAGGTATTTCCCTACAGACAAGGGATATATTGATGTATTCCTCCAAAGGTGATGGCATTTATTGCACCAGTGTTGGTCTATACAAACAGGGTTTATGGGCTTACTTGGATTCTGACTTGTATAATTTGGAATAGAAATTGCAATTTGGACACCCCAAGTAAAAGTTTTAATTTCAGCAATTGCCCCCAGCTGTCACTGAATTAAAAAAAGCACCTAGCTTCTCTTTACCGATCACACCTGAATACAGAAGAAACTCTTCCACTATAGGCCATGTAACTGAGCTTTCAGCTTTCTTCAAACATCAATAAAGTACAGAGAACAGCAAAATGCCACTTTTCACTTTCACGTCTGATCTCCCTGACTTATGTATTCAGAGGTGACCCTGCTGCAGGCAAACAAAACTCACATCGGGTGTTCAAACTGTGTTGGAATTCCTGATTAGCATTATGAGAGGGAAGGGATCTATGAAGTCAAGTTTTGTTCATATCTGCTCAGCCTCACTTATTCCAGTGGTTTCTTCATCACAGTTATTGGGAAAACAATCATTTAAAACATGTGTGTTAAAGTGGGAGAGAAGGAAAGGTGGGATTTGCAGTTATCAGTCAGAGCTGCCAGTTCAGCCCAACTTTTCTGTTTTGTTGAAGGATGACTTGGGATATGAGGAGAAATGGTTTGCACAATATGAAAACCTTGGGGCATAATAACATCTTTAACACTGTTGAGCCATTTGGATAAGCCTTATGCTAATTAAACAAACAGAATAGGATATTTTGAGAAAAGGTAGTGATGACAGTGGCATGTCATGAAAAACAGATACTCCTGGAAGATCTCATGACATGACAAAATGAATTCAAATTCAAAATCCTGTTGGTTCCCTTGTCCCTTAGCAAAACACCAGGATTTACAATGACAACATGCACACATCTGTTTACCACATATGGATGCAAAATAACTTTTCAAGATAGTTACAAACAGTTGTATTATCATCAAAATTAGTATGAACTACCTTGTGATAGTACATCTGTGAATACACTTGCTTAATTAAAGTATAAGTAAATACTTCTTGAAAGGATTTTTATTGGTATTAGAAAGGCTTTTTCCACATACAAGCCCAGCTTACACTGAAGATGTTGGATTTCAGCTACTGCGTTTGTAGATTTGTTTTTCCATCAAGGCTTCAGCTGTTGTTGAATTGTTCTTTTGAAACAAGACTATGTTAAATCACTTGCTTGGTTTGGAGTAATTGCTTATTTAGGCAACAATTGTAAGTGACAGAATTTCTAATTGCTAAATGGATGACAATACACTGGAAATAGACAACGCACAAAATAGCAATTGGGAAATCCTCCCTCACACTTCATCTAATCTTAAAGCCTGAGACAAGGTCAGGCCTGTCTATTCATGATTAAGTGCTATCTTCCTCATTTTGTTCATGTACTTCTCTGTGCAGAGAAACCATGTGACACTGGGCAATCACCAACAGAACATTTTTTTCATAAGCAATGGGTTTAAATTCCGTTTAAATTACTTTCTTTTATTCAGAACATTTTAAAAGAATAACTCATTCCTGAACTGATATTGAAAAAGCTGCAAACTCCAGAACCACTTCTTACATTTTCAGTTGGATCATTGCCAGAAAATCAGTGCAGGATTAGAAGAATCAAAATGCTAATCTATCAAAACAAGGCTGTTATAAAACATTAATTATAACAGTTTTCTGCATTTGTGTGATTAGAAATCCATAGGAAAAGGAGTTCATTTTCAAGGACATTTAGAAGTGGTGTCCAAATGTATTCTGAGTAAAAAGAAAAAGAAGCTTGAAACACAGAACCCCACACTAAAATGTAACAGATCTGCAGTGAAAACAAAGGAGGGAAGTTGCCTCTCCAGACACTTTATGGTAGTCTGTAATAATGTATTTTAAGTGACATATACGCCTTATTTAAGAACTGCTAAGACAGCATTGATTTCTTTACAGTTATTTCTTTCTGATTTCTTTACAAATGCACTGTCTAGGTTGTAGCTAGAGATGCAAAAAAGAGGACATGTAGTTTAAAATTGTTATTTTCTCTCATGAATTATTCATTAATATTATATTCCAACATTTAAAACATAGTTATAAACTTTTGCGGAAGAGAGACTGGGAATTTTCAACACACACAAGCCCACCACACAGGAGGAACAGTAAGAGTTAACATCTCTAGAATTAGGAAACTGGCTTCACTGCAGTTTTTTTCCCTCCAGTTTTTTTACTATAGCTCTAATAGCTAGAAACTTTTTTCAGATACAAAAGCCAAGATAATCATACTAGCGCTTGACTCTACAACTAGGAGCCTAACCCCGCCAAACGCTGTAAGATCCGCAGTAAAATGATGAACCAGTTGGAATATTCTGATTTCATAAAAGTCAAAGATACCGGAAGTATTTCTGATTGTTTACAGTTTCACATGTCCACAATATTTTTATTTTTTTTGTGTCTTTTTCTCCTATGGTTTACTTGGCAAGGTTTTTGTAGCTGGAGAGTGGAGGTAGCAAGGGTCGTTTCTGGGAGAAGATGCCAGAAGCTGTCCCCATGTCCAACATAGACAGTTGCAGACGGCTCCAAGGTGGACCAGTCACTGGCCAAATCTGAGCCCATCAGTGACACTGGTAGCACATCTGGGATAACATAGGAAAAATAAAGGGTGGAAAAAAGGTTGTGCAAAAACTGTGAGAAAGAGAAATGAGAACATGAAAGAGAAACAGCCCTGCAGATCCCCAGGTCAGTGCAGAAGGAAGGCAGGAGGTGCTCCTGGCACTGGAACAGAGATTCCTCTGCAGCCCATATTGCAGCCCACGGTGTGGCAGGCTGTGCCCCTGCAGCCTATGGAGGTCTATGTTGGAGCAGATCTCCACCTGCAGCCTGTAGAGGACCCCATGCTGGAGCAGGGCAATGCCCAAGGAGGCTGTTACCCTCTGGGCAGCCCATGCTGGGGCAGGGTCCTGTCAGGATCTGTGGCCTTGTAGGCTTAAATTATAGGTTTAAGCTAGCAATAATGTATATGACTTTAACATAGTAAGATACAGCAAGCTGTTCTAACTTGCTGACATGTAGGAAGTAAGGAATGTCCGGCTGACAGGGCTAGGAACATCATGGGACTGATAACCAAGCATATTAACATTCAAGATAACAGAGACTGGAGCAGAACAGAAGCAAGGACATATCCTTGCAAATTCAGCGTTAGGACCTTGCAAGCATGCACAACCACTGAGGTCAGTCAGTGAACACAGTTAGGAAGACTATCGGCGACCACCAGACCCCCACTCAGCAAGAAAACACATAGAATCATAGAATAGTTAGGGTTGGAAAGGACCTTAAGATCATCTAGTTCCAACCCCCCTGCCATGAGCAAGGACACCTCACACTAAACCATGCCACTCAAATAAAAAAATGTATAATTAGAATGAAGATATTGTAATTTCTCCCTGGAAATCTCATGAATATGTAAATAATTTCCTGGAAAAGCTGTAAATAGGCCTGAGTATGCTAATTATATAACTGCAAACAGCAAATAAGGGGTGCTCACTTTTGTGAAACTATTTGCATTTGCGCCCAGCTCTGCAATAAACAATGCCTGCTTTCTAAAACTTCAAAACGAGTCTTGGAGAGTCTCCAACTGACTTTTGAGGTAACAGCCCCAGTGAGAGGAGCCCAAGTTGGAGAAAATTTTGCAGCAGGACCTCTGGTTGTGTGGGGGAGCCACACTGGAGCAATCTGCTCCTGAAGAACTGCACCCCATAGAAAGGACCCACGCTGGGGCAGTTCATGAAGAACTGAAGCCTGTGGTAAGGACTCACGTTGGAAAAGTTCACACGGGGCTGTGAGGAGGGACCACACAGTGGAGGAGGGAAGAGTGTGAGAAGGAAGGAGTGGTAGAGGTGAAGTGCTATGAGCACACCACCACCCCCATTCCTGATCCCCCTGCACCACTCAGAGGGAGGATGTAGAAGATCTGGGAATGCAGTTGAGCCTGGGAAGAAGAGGGGGGAGTATGTTTTAGATTTACTCTTATTTATCATTATTCTACTCTGCTTAATAGGCAATAAATTAAATTATTTCCCCTAAGATGAGTCTGTTTTGCCCACGACAATAGATGAAAAGTAATTGATTTCCATTCCTTTTGTTAATCCATGAACATTTAATTGTATTTTCTTCTCCTGTCCAGTTGAGGGAAGGGAGTGAAAGAACAACTTGGTGGGCACCTGGCAGCCAGCCAAGTTTAACCCACCACACTTGCTTATTTTTTTATTTTATTTGCTATTTTAGTACCTCTTTTGAATCTTTACTTTTCTCCTAATTTCCTCCTACAACATAATCACGCTTGAGGACTCATAGTCTATTCGCTGTCAAGTCCCTTGAGGCTGTTGACACAGTGCTTCTTAAGTCTGGTTCTCTGTTATTAGCATCAGTTTCCTTTACCCTTTCACATACTCTTCAGAGTTGAAAACTGCCTCTCAGTTTTCTTACAATAAGGTATTGTTTATACGTGTCTGGAACAAAATGATTAAAAATCAAAAGAGAAGCCAAGGATCTCTGGGCTCTGAATAGTCATTCTTGGCACGTACTTAAGTATTACTTGTGCAATGTCAAGATCTGTCTCAATCCCAGTATGTTTCTTACTCTTGACTTCTTACTCTCCAGCATCACTACTATGCTTCCCACAATTCCTGCCAGAGCCATTGGAGATCCAAAGTGCATGTGTGATTCCAAGTCCTCACAAAGTGCAAGAAGCATTCTTGTAACATTTTGTTCAGTATCTTCCTAAATTAACAAGGGTCAGCATCCGTTACAGCTGCCCAGTAGGGCAGATAGGCTTTGAGCACAAGGCACAGGCATTTCCATTCTTCATATGAGATTCTGCATTCTGACCTTGATAATAATGCGAATATCACAGAGTTTTGAAAACAAGTCGTGATTTGGGCTTCTCATGAAGTAAAAAGTCTGTATATTTCATAAAGGAAAATTTCACTTAACTGTGAAAGTTTGCAAATGTTGAAATAAAAGAAGGTTTATTCAAGATATAAATAGATCAAATTCTTAATGCTGGTAGATTCATAGGGAAATGCTGCCTCAAGGAAACAAGAACAGTCCAGGCATTCATGTGCCTTGTTAAAGTAGCCTTTATGTCAGAAATGTAATGACCAGATTGGTGAAGCTTACAGCTTGCATATAAAAGGTTAAAAGATAAAACTTGTAAATGATAAATTCACATATTAAGATGTAAATGTTAATGGTATCCTCCAGTGGGCTGATTTTTAAAATAATGTATTTTGAGTGGCTTTATTTGCTTAAAGTATATCTTCTACTGAGTTTAGCTTCTGACACAAGCTGGGGAACTGGGCAAAGGGGTTTCAATGAGATTGCTATGAAATATTTACTGTTCTTGAATTTGACAGAAAGGTAAGGTAGAACATGATTTGCGCTTGCTAAAGTAAGAAGGAACTGTTTGTCAGTTCTTTCTAAAGCCTATGGCTTTTCTTGCTGCACCTTCATATGCCCTTAAAAATATATTATGTAAATCCAGAACTTTTAGACAGAGATGTTCCAAGAAAGGATGTGTTGAAATACACAGGGGCTACATGGGAAGTCAGTGCTTGTTTAAAAGACATAAGGCAGGCTCAACCTTAGATTTTTATCAGAAGGTGTTTTAAAGGTATGGTACTTGTATTTGGAAAAGGCAAAGTAGAGGCCAAAGAAATTAAAAATAATTAGAGTCTGCTCAGATGAAAAACAAATGGTAAGGATCTTTTCAGTAAGAGAGGGGCAAAATACTCTGAGTGCCCTGCTGGAACAGCTGACTCTGGCGGGCAAATTCTGGGTTATCTGTGTAAAAAACTACAGAAACTCTTTTCACTTCTGTTTTAAGAGACAGCAGAGAACTATCCACCTGAGCAATCTAGATCTGAGATTTGTATTTTTTTGATTATTAAAAGCAATTACTATTTAGCAAGATTAAAATAATCTAAACCAGCAGCTTTATTTTCCGCTGTGGACACTGTACAAACACCACTTTCATTTTTTTAAGTAAAAAGGTTTTTTTTTTTATTTTAAAAAATGTTGGCAATGCTAATCTCTAATATTTTGAAAAACGTAATTTCAACTAAAAAAGATTTGATTTTTCAAAGGGCAAATATCAATCTTCATAAATCAGCTACATAAATTTGAATTTCTATGTAATTTCTGATTTGGGAGAATAACAATTTTAGGATTCATGTACATTAAGATATTGCAATGTTTGGTTTACAGAAATAAAGCAGACGTGCTGGTTTTAGCCGTGTGGAGACTTAAAGAAAATACAGATAAATAAATAAGATTTATTTCTGAAAAACTGAATAATGCCACTGAACTTGATTTTCCATTGCCTTGTATTTATGTAACTTCATTACTTCACTGATGTAAATTCCTGTGATCTGTCACTTGGTCTGGGTTCTAATTCTGAATGGCCCTGAATACACCCAGACTCAGGTCGAGAAGAGGACAATTGCTGTCACCAGCTCTGGGCATGTAGGCAGCAGGCCTAGGCAACTGGCCTAGGAAAAATTCCTACTCTAAAATTTTGCTTTAAGACACAGGATTTTCCACTATCGCCTCCTAGACTCGCCACTGATGGCAGCTCTTCCAGCTTCCTCATAAGCTCTGCGGGGATTCTGCAATTACCTGAGTAAGTCTGGCAGGCTGGGTTGTCATTAAACAAGGAGCTACACTGCTTTGTATTTTCTAAATTCTGACTAACTTTTAACTCTTGAGCATGCATAGAAAATCTTAACACTGTATAAATTTCCATCACATTTTTATTCATGCCATGAGAGATTATTATTTTCTCCAGTAGCAAAAAGCAGGTAGAACACTACTTTCAGGGGCTCTGAATCTGCACAAACTCTAAGTCCACTTCTGATTTCAGAGACTGAGCCACTGAACTCTTCAGAAACTATTTTATTTTTCATTTTAAAAATATAGTCTTGCTATCCTGCTGTTTTACTTGAAGTGCAATGTACCACAAAAACAACCTCAGTGCTGTTGTACTTTCTGAACATACTGCAATATCTCCCATCTTTTCTTGTTATTGGAGATGCTGTACAGAAAGACATAGGTGTCAAATATTTGTCAGCATAATACTTTTCATTAATATCACTTAGCATTACATGGTGTGTCTGTACTAGCATGCTCCTTGACAAATCTTACTTTTGAAATCATTTATTTCTTAATATCTAATTAATTAAGAGCCATAATTATTTAATTCATATGATGGCTCCTTTATGGGCCTCTAATACTGATTGAAGAAAACAACTGGTTGTGATCCCATCATCATTTCATGAAGCTTAAGCTTCATACATTGCAATGACCGAGTGTCCGGCAAGTTTTAATTGTAGCTTAATTGTGTATTAAATTGATTTTACTAATTACAATATGGTGGAATAAAGAATACAGGAGCAAATGAGAATAAAAACCTTAATGAATCAGATAGCATAAGACAATTTCATGTTGTGATCACTTAATAAAGAGTAGTATGAGCTCTTTGAACTGTGACGAAATTCCCTCTGAGCAAAATGCAAAAATAATGCCCATAGGGTGTTTAAATTCAGGTTATGTGACTTTATCAGGTCTTGCTAATTATAGTCACTTTTTCAGGACGAATCTCTCCCCAGCATCAAACAAGTCCCAATTACAAAATGAGGAAGAGACCAGGTCAGATCAAGCTTATAGTGCAATTTTATTTGCTTCTTCTCCCTTTTAATGCTTCATGAAGTTGAATACAGGTTATTTCTGAAATCCTGAAAATCCTTCAAGATCTTTGGAGTATAACTTTGCATGCCTTTTTACACATACTATATTGAATAATACTCCTTTTTTTTTGCTTACAGAAAAAGTAGAAATTTCATTTAATAGAGGGAAATATTCTGAACTATATTTTTGCAGAGCAATAGATATGCATGGTGAGACCAACAATAGCATGAAGGCTTCCTGCAGTAATGTGGAAGATGTCACAGTTTAAAGGCAGGTTTAAAGTTTTTTGTTTAAAGTCAATTTTAAAGAAAGGTTTACATTGGATTTTGATCCTTAAAGTTCCAAGACCCAAACAACATATGTTTTCAGGTGACCTAGAAAGATCCGGAAGTGAAATCAGATGATGTATTGAGTCAACACATTTGCATTGGGTCTGTACTTTGGACGCTGATCTTGACCCATCTATAGAATGTGCACCGGGTACATGCCCAACACATAATGCAAATTAACATGAAGTATCAAAATGGTATTTAGATGAGGTATAGTTCTAAAGGTGGGAATGTATTTATGGATTAATTTCATCATAAGGAAAGGAAGGCTACATATGAATACAATAGCCACATTAAAGAGGGCTGTAGCACCTCAGAAAGCTCCTCAGTTTAAGCAATACACTAAATAAGTGTGACAACATGCCAAAGAAATAGGTCTGTATTACTGCCCCATTGCTCAGGTGAGGAACCTGAATAGTATGAAAAATATGGCTTAGTTAAAGCTGTGTGGGGATTCATAACAATTTCAAACGCCTATGTAGGCACAAATCCTCTCAGCCACGTACATTTCAGTGAGGGACACTGAAGGAAAGGTGGAATTCAGGGTGTTTGCAACATGTAAAATGGCAATAAGCAAGATTGTAAGAGGCAAAAGAGCTCAGTTGTACACTAAGTTTTGGGAGATATTCTTGAAATTGAAAAAAGGCAGCTTCATGTATGTTCATGTGCACATGCAAGCAAGCATAAATGCCTAAGTATTTCTTGGGTCAAAATTGGAATGTTATTCCTCTTAGAGAAGAAGGGTTTTTCGTTTGACTTTGGGACAGAAAAATACGTTCTCTTGTTTACTACCCGAGAAAAGGAAAAACTCTGTCACAAGCGTCACTGACTCATGAGGCAGCATATGCATGTCATGTCAAGATGAAGATTCTTCTCACTATGTGCAAATGAAGGATCAGAATACCAGGATCTGCAGTCTCCAAATGTCAAAGAAGTTGTCTTTTACTACGTTTTTATATAAGCCTAATGGATGAAAGCTGTCAAATCTTGTCCACTGTGACTCTTCCTGTCTGTTATGAGGAGATTCACACCCATTACTTGAATGTGCACACAGATATGACCTAGGCATATATACATTAGAATCACAGTCACATTAAAACTGTAGGCAGAGGCATGGCACAGTGCTGAGATGGGCATTTCAGTCTGCATATCCAAGACTTTTAGAGGTACTGTTCTGATATGGTTAAGATCTATCCTCTGAGAGGAGCTGAGCAGACAGCCTCATAACAAGGCTTAGGGAAAGGATGAGAAGACTGTGTTAAAATCTGGCACCTGAGAAAAGGAATTGTGAAAGAAAGACTGGAAAAAAACTAACTAGAAAATCACTAACAGAGCAGAGTACAGCATGGAAGAAACAGTTGCCAAAACCTGGAGAGACCGAGCATTTATATGACTGTAATTCTGTGGCTGTTACTACCCAGGAAGACTAGGGAGTGTCCTGATGAATCCTCTCCAATACCATTTTGGGAATCTGATAAGTGACTATTGTTATTTTTTGCCTGGAACAGAGAAGCCAGAGTATAATCATACAGAGGGTGTGCACTTCGCCAAAAACAGGCCTGGGGTGTTTCATGTTCTGACTGTATGCTTACAATTCTGTAATCTTTATCCTATGTAATTTTAAGGATTGTTTTTAAACGCTAAACACTAACTAGTGTCCTGACTTCTCAAAGCATAAGAAAAAGATGAAAGGCAAATCATGCCTGACCAATTTAGTGTCCTTCTGTTATGGGGCTACAGAACTGATGGGTAGGGGCTGAGCAGTTGATGTCATCTACTTGAACTTGTGCAAAGTATTCAACACTGTTCTGCATGACATCCTTGTCTCTAAATTGGAGGCACATAAGATAAGGAATTGGCTGGATGGCTGCATGCAGTGTTGCGGACGATGGCTCAATGTCCAGCTGGAGAATGGTAATGAGTGGTGTCCCTCAGGGACCGATCCTGTTCAACATTTGTGTCAGCAATCCCAGGCACAGCTACAGGTTGGGCAGAGAAGAGATACAGAGCAGTCCTGCAGAGAAGGACTTGGGGGTTTTGGTTGATGAGAAAATGAACATGAGCCAGCTTCAGTGCATGCTCGCAGCCCAGAAAGCCAACCGTATCCTGGGCTGCATCAAAATGACTGTCACCAGCAGGTTGAAGGAGGTGATCTTGCCCCTCTACTCTGCTCTCATGAGACCTCACTTGGAGTACTGTATGTAGTTCTGGTGTCCTCAACATAAAAAGGACATGGAAGTGTTGGAACAAGTCCAGAGGAGGGCCACGAGGATGATCAGGGGACTGGAGCACCTCCCTATGAAGATAGGCTGAGAAAGATGGGGCCTGTTCAGCCTGGAGAAGAGAAGGCTGCGTGGAGACCTCATAGCAGCCTTCCAGTATCTGAAGGGGGCCTATAGGATGCTGGGGAGGGACTCTTGATTAGGGACTGTAGTGATAGGACAAGGGGTAACGGGTTCAAAGTTAAACAGGGGAAGTTTAGATTGGATATGAGGAAGAAATTCTTTACTGTAAGGGTGGTGAGGCACTGGAATGGGTTGCCCAGGGAAGTTGTGAATGCTCCATTCCTGGTGGTGTTCAAGGCCGGGTTGTACAGAGCCTTAGGTGACATGGTTTAGTGTGAGGGGTCCCTGCCCCTGGCAGTGGGGTTGGAACTAGATGATCTTAAGGTCCTTTCCAACCCTGACCATTCTGTGATTCTATGATATTCATTATAATTTCCCAGAAAAGCCATATACACTAGAAGTCATTAGTAAAGTTTCTCTTTTATCAGTGTTTTACCAGAGTTTGCTTTAACAGGGCCTACGCCAATGCCCTTTGCTCTTATTTTCACAGACACCTAATATACTCCTAGTTATACATTTCCTGTTATCTAAATTGCTCACCACAGAATGTATAGAAGACAGCTCAATTCATTTTTTGTCAGGCTTAGCCCAGTCCGTAAAGTCTGTTAACCTTTATGGTCCAAGCAAGTTGAGTATCAAAGGTGTTCCTACCCATGGCAGGGGGGTTGGAACTGGATGATCTTTAACGTCCCTTCAAACCCAAACCATTCTGTGATTCTGTAATTATATGACTGTGATTCTGTGATGCATCTCATTTCTTTTCTAGCTGTTGTGGGTTGGAAGGATAGGCATAGCACAGGTTTTGGTAGCCCAATATGCCTGCTTCACCGCTGAACCTGTCTGACCAGGCATTCAGAGAAGTGTGAGCTGTTCCCAGCCTCATCTCAGATCCTCTCTCCATTCTGGATGAAGTCTATTTTTCCTCATCTGGCACATCTGTTTCTTTGTATGTGGATGAACCTGTTTAATATCCATTTTCTTTGGAGTGGGAGGACTTCAAATAGCTGAATGACAGCTGGGCAAGGAAGAGGTAATGGGCAGGAATGCCATGGGCTTTACTGCTCTGAGGCTTAAGGAAGGAACACAAACAATAACACATTACAGGATTAAGTTACCAAACTTAAATTATTATTTATAATTAATCTTTTCAGGTAAGATTCATTTGTGTAGCAAAGGGCACTGAGAAATCTGGCTTACGGTTGCAATCAGCTTTTTGATTAACTGGTAGTGTGAGAAGAAGAAATCTCTGCCAGGACTTCAGGCAGAGGGAGAAGAAGGGAAGTAGGAGAAGAAAGAAAAAGGGGTCAAGGGAGATTCAGGGAAACATAAATATTAATGCCAGAGTAGAAGGGCAGAACTGATAGAAAACTGTGAAATCTGGATGTAGGGAAATAAACTAGGGGCTAATCCAATGGGTGATGAGACAGACTAGAGAAGAGCTTGGTGGAGGAGTGACTGCTGAACTGATAGGGTGGAAAGTGGGAAAGATACACTGAGAGCTGGAAGAGGGAGGAGATTCTAGGGGAAGAAAACAGGAGTAAAGGAAGCATATGTAGAAAAGAAGGCAGAAGGGAAGTCTGGCAACAAACTGGATGCTGCAGCTGCAAAAGCCACACAGGAAGAAATCAACGGGACTCCAAGAAGAACAAAGGTAGAACAACAGCATTTACATAAGAGGATAGGTCAGAAAATATCCAGATTAATGGAAATTTCAGAAGCATTTTTGCTTCCTCCCTTTCCTTTTCTTTCTCTCACTAATGTTAGAGAAGAAGAAACTTCATATAAAGCCAGGCGAAGAGACTTATGCTATGGGATGCCTCTTGAGTTAGTGAGACATAGCTTTACAGCTCCTATTATACTGACTCACCTCGGGGTCATGTTAACCCTCTGGGACAGCTTTCATCTTAATTATGAAAGGCCTTGGCAGACAGGCTGCTCACTGTTGCTATTTGCTGTGCCTGTCTGGAAGGAGGTGCCTCAATCTACTGTCCAAACAAAACCTTTAATATATTAATAGTTTTTATAAAGATTTTGAACAGCTCATCATTGTTATGGTTAAAGAATCTAGTAAAGATCCAAAAGGACAGCAGAGGAAGCAATAGCACTAGCACTTGCCTCAGATATTCATTTTGACAACAAAGTTCTGAACCAAAGCCTCTAGAAATCATTAGAAAGAGTCCCAAGAATTTGAACAGCTGTATTCGCAGCTGCCATCCCTCATCCTGACCTGTGTCTGTCCTTTGTGTAAATATGTATTAATAAACCCAAATCTGAAGAGTTATCTCTAGTATGAAACTTCTTACCTGGCTTCCAATATATGGTGAGGATTAACTTGGATTAGGCTGTGTTTCCAGTGTTATTGCAAAAAACAAAGTCAATTAGGCTTGCTCTGGATTGGTAGTACGGATCTGTTACATTGCCTGTGTAGGACTAGTGCTGGGCTATTGCAGAGTGTAAACAGATCAGAGGAAAAGGTTGACACTAAAAGGACTTTTTAAAACTGGTCTTTCTTGAGAGTATAAGTGTGAAAAGGTATTTGGCTCAGAGGTCTTATCATTCCTTATCACTTGAGACAGTTTAGCTACCAAGGCATTTAAAAGGTCTGTGCAACTTTCTTTTTCTCTTTGTGGCTGGTGAAAGATCAACTGACTCATAGGACTCTGGGCAGCCAGGGTTGCTAGAGGGTTGCTACAGCAACTTGATTTTTCTGTGAATAAGGAGCCAACTTAGCAGGCTTTTCTGCAGCTCTCCAGTTTCGGGTGGTGAGAGTAGTGAGAGCAGCTCTCCCCCTCCCTACAGGTATGTGATCTTGCTTCTGGACTAAATGCAGCTTCTTAACAGGTAGCTGTACATCATACTAACTTTGTGTGAGCATACTATTGCAATCTAATGCTAGCAAAATGCTCTTAACAGCCTGGAATTATTAAATGCAAAGACAGATGCCATTCAGTCTCTATTTCTTGACTGTTTATAAAGTTCACTATTCACTAAAGTTTAGAAAGACCAAATATACTGATAATCAAATTATTTCACTTGCATATGAATATCTTGATTATAGTCAATATATTGTTAGTATTTAACCCTACATTGCAATTAAAATTAATGTATTCATATTGTAAGGGGTAACAAGTGTAATTATTAATTTGTAAATTATTGTTTTATATATAAAAGTCTATTATATAAAGGATTATATACATTTATAAAAAATAATATGAAGAGAAATATGAAGTATATGGCTGATCATAAAATGCATATAGTTTACAAATGTGTTATCATCTGAAAACACTGTAGTAATTGCTAGTTATAGGAAAAGGTATATAAGTGCACTTCTGTGCAGATTGAAAATTATAATTCATGTTCAGCAAAATGCTAATATAACATACCTAAAATTAATATTGGTATGGAAGTCCTGATATCAACTCAATAAATATAGCATAGTTATACAGATACTAATGACTTGTGCTGTTTTAGTGACCTGAATCTCTTTAACAACTGGTACAATAACTATATTATTAACTCAGTGATTTCCTTTTTTTTTTTAAACTTGCAAAAAGTGTTCTATTTATAAAAAATGTGAACTCTGGAGTTGTCTAGTTCTGGGGATTTTTTTCCTGTCCTCAAGTGAGACTTCAGAAGCATTTATATAATTGGCAGAACCAGGAAAATGATCAGAATTGTAGGGTTTTCTCAGTTAAATTATTGTATTTTGGAAATTCTTTTTGTGCAACTGATAGTTATATGCATATTTCTGTATCATGGTTTCATTTCATGAAAGAATAATACCATAACTTAGCATCAGAAAATTACATGATCTGAGAAGTTCAGGGTAACTATTGGTTGCCTACTTCATGCACTGCTAGTGCACAGAAATTACCACTAGTACTTTTTCTACTGCTCTGTTCTTCATAGTTAATGTTTCTTAATACGCAGTAATAGCACACAAATTTTTCTAATGTCTTCAGAACTTCAGCTGCCGCCAGTGTAGCTCTTTTGTCAAGGCTGATTTTGTTTTGCAGTTTTAGTTGGGTTTCTGTGTGTGTGGTGTCTGTGTTTCATATTTTCATTGTAATAATTTAATATCATCTCAAGAAAAATATGAAAAATATGAAAAAATTCCTTTTTTTGTCATGCAAGAGTAGCACATTAGCACTTATAATAAATGATAGTATGGAGGTATGAGAAAATTTGTATAATAAAGTTTCTGAATAATAAACAAGTTTAAATAAAGGGATCAGATCCATAGGGAAGGGTTATAAAAGTTGAAAAACTCCATGGTAGCTAGTGTATGCTTTCATGTTTTCTTGCAACTGTCTGAGATTTGCCTCCTCCCCTAGACCAGTAGGGAAGACCCACATGGTCTGTACCTCTGCTGCCAGCCGGAGGGGAAAATCTGCTTTTCTGAGTGTTTCCAGGTTCATGATGCCACTGCTCTTGTCTCTGAGATTCCCCCTCAAGAGAGACAGCTTTATCAGGAAGGTCTTTGGCCTGTATTTATTCTCCAGATGAATTTCTATGTCTCATTTTCTTTTGGTAGAAAATATATATACCTCGCTAGCAGAGGCATGGATCCCCTTATACCATCCCAACTACAGATTCTGATTCTTAAAGTGGGGCTAGGCAACTGTCCTAAGACATGGGGTTGGTTAAAGCTTTCTTCTTGAGGTGACCTGATGAAAAGGAGGGTTTTTCTTTCTGGCAGTAGGCTCATGGTTTGGCTTTAATACCTTTTGAGACTGAGCTGAAGTCCCAGGGAAGATCTGCATGTTGCTCTGACCAAGGGCATGCCTCCAGGTCTGGAACATGTGAACTGAAAGAAAAGGATGTCAGTTATTTGACAGGGCTTTAATTCTTGAGAAGTCATCAAAAAAGTAACCTGAAATTTACTTCTTGATTAATTAGAAAAATCTCCTGTACGTATGTTGCTCTTAATTATCACACAGACAAAATTGCGGTGTAGCTGCTAAGCAAAGGCTAACATAATGACTACTCAGTCACTCATGTAATTCACTGCCATTGGGATGATTCATTATGGTGACTATTTCTCAACTAGGTGTTGCACTAGTGAAGGAGTTCTGAACTGCTTCATTATTCTGAGACTCCTGAGCCAACGCGAAGAGTTTTGCAAGAACTGAAGTATAGCCAGGTAGGGACAAGACATTAAATTTCTCTTGACTTTCAAAAGATATCTGCTTTTAAAATTGTTCTCCTCTACCACTGGGGCCTCCTCTCAATGCCCTCCTTAGTTTTCAGTAAGAAACATCTCTATCAGTAATAAACTGAGCCAGCCCTTTAGGCAACAGATCTTCATAGGTCTTTGTTGCTTCAGACTTACCCAAAAGCCAAGTTATTATGTTACAGCTTCTGTATTGGGTTCAGTTGACGAAGTTCCTTCCTATCTATGTTCTGACTCTCACGTGAGTGGAAGAATCAAGATCCATTCCATCCTTGCCTCTTTCATGCTTTCTTCACCTGATTCCCCTACTAAAATAACTTGAAAATACACAAAGTGAATTTGAGGTCTGAGAAGGAAGCAGTTTGTACATGCCACAGTCAGCGAAGAAAAGCTCAGAATCAGTATTTCTAGGAAAAGGAACTGAAGCAGCTACTGGGTCTTTCATCACCCATTTTTCCCTTAAAGAACCCAGTTACAGTTTGAGAGAGAAGCTCATCAGTGGCAGAAGCCAAATATATCATGCTGTTTCCACTGTAGTGTTGCCAAGTTGGCTTGGGCGAATAGTATTTTAGGATGCTTTCCATATCATCAGGGCACACTGAGGATCACAAGGGACAGCATTGTAGATCCTAACAGTTCAGAGCTGGGAAAACTACAGCTTGGAGTCTTTAGTGGATATTGAAGGAGTACATAGCAATTTGGAATGAGTCTTCCAAGCTCTTTGGATGAGAAATCAGGTATTAATACATGCTTTGGAGGTTGTTTTTTTGGGGGGCTGAAAACTGCATGATATGAATGTTTGGAATATGCCTCAGGGCATACACTGGAAAGCCTTGAAGGCCAACACATCTGCAGTAAAAGTCTGTGATGAGAGCTGGGCATAAGAATGCTTCACTATGTCTGCAGTTTTTGGCTATATTTTCTGTTAATGTCAGGTGGTTTGAAGTTTTCCCACTGCATTTTCTTCTTGCTGCACAACTTGTTTGCACTTAAGAGAACTTTGTATAGTTGTCCTGGTATTGATGATACAGTGCACCAATGAGGAAAGGAACTGGAACGCCTTTTTAGGAAGTTCATGTAGAATTGTTCTGACATTAACCTTCTGAAAGTTAGATGTCTAATTTAAATGAGTTGTTTAGATGCTCTGCACTTAAAGAAAAGACATCAGGACCTCCAAAGGATATGGTACATCCTTGCCTAAGATAAGCATTTAAGGTAGATGGGGTGAGTACATGGATGTGCTCATATTCCTCCACTGACAGGAGAGGAAATCAATTGATCTTCCTTAGTCCAGATGCCTACTTTTACCTAGATAAGTTATTTTCAAAAATATTTGTAATTAACTTTAAGAAAAAAAGATTTATTGCTACAAAACCAAGGCTTCCTTTTCTTACAGGACCTTAGATATAAGATATTCAAAGTAAAACTGAAACAACTGAAATATCTTAATATTTCCTTCATAAAAGTGAGGTGAGTATTCCTGCCATTTATCTCTGTTCTACTCTATTGGAAAATGAGGTGGTTCAAAATAGCAGTTACAGTAAGAGTACCTGAGACAAAGACAGTGTATGTATAATTTAAGAAAAGAAATGTCAGTTCTATGTTATTATTTTCATAATTTATGTGTTATATCTTTAAGTTCTTTATAGGCAGCACTTGAAGATAGGCTGTGATCCCTCTCAGGTAGGCTCTATTGCAATAGAAGTGAAACATTTGTTGAAGCTGGTCTGGGTGAATAGCTGATGTGCTGCTTCCTCTGTATTTGCACAGAAGGTTTTCATTTTTATAGGAAATCAAACTACCTTTCATAAACACAATATTTCACTCCTTATAAAAGAAGACCTCCTAGTATCTCCACTACACGTAGAGGGGCAGAAGTCTCATTCAGCTGCTGGCATATTGCATATTTTCTTCTGTAGATGGTTCATTTTTGTTATTTTTCTGAATTAAATGCCCATGAGTGAACATGAGTGTGTTGTGTCAGAAAGAGCTTATCTGGGGACAGGGGCCACGTGTTCTGGGTTTTTCTGGAGTTCCTGTATGCTTTAAATCTTGCAATGTTCAGTCAGATACAGCCCCTTTTGTGGGACCTAATAACTGGGGGAAGCAAATGATCACTGAGTGGTGGAAATAGAATTTTGGATAGGGAGTGCAGAAGCCATATCAGATGATGCTAATAACCCAGATAAATCCTTTCTATCAAAATAGGGAGAGTACCCAAGAGATTATAGAAAATCATGTTTTGAGTGATGAGAACATTAACCTCAACTTCTGTCCCAGGGCTTGGCATTTACTTAGCAACCAGAAGGTAATTATTGTTTTGTTTTGTTTTGCTTTTTTTAAAGGTTAGTGTCTTCTGACAAATTCAGAGTGTACAAAGGTACAGACAGAAGCTTCCTGGAGTTTTCCAATTTGCTTGTTAACCTCAGCTAACATCTGCTAACAACTCAACATCTGACAAGAGATTAATGTCAAGATTAATTTTTACACGTTTCATAACAGGCAGGTAAAGAAGTACCCTGCGAGTGCCATGACTATAAAAACATAGGAATTAAAATCATGCTACCAAAGATTAACTTTCAAATAAGGCAATATAAAAACCAGAATAGTAAACTGTCAGTCAAAGCATATAGTAAATGCTAAACATATAAACTATTCAGTGCTATACCCTGAAAGTCTGGACCTAAAACTTTTCTTTAGGAATATTTTCTCTCTTATGATTAAATAAGCCAAATATCAATCATGTCATCTGGCTGCTGCCAGAAGAATCTTTTAAGACAATCTATTCATTTAATTCACAGGAGATGGGAAGTTATTTAAAAGTTATTTGCGAGAAAGCTTGCCAAACTGGTTATTGTTAATTATTAGTAGACCCTATGCTTGGGAGACGCTTTGGTCTACACAAATGTCAGTAAAAATAATCACATTTTTAGATACATTTAGAAAACAAACCTTCTGGGATCTTCATTGAACTTGCAATAAAAGAGGAAGAGCTTTAGCATTTGCCGAGGAAGTGTAATCCAACCTGTGAAAAAAAATCCCTTCAAAAATATTCTAACATTTCCTGATTTTTGTTGCTTGAAATTATACTCTAACAATAATGGCATTGCAAAGGTGTTTAGCCTTTATTTTGACAGAGAATGACTGCAGTAGTAAAGCTTTATTAATACAGCAGAGCATACTATATAGCAAAGAATATTTGCAAATATTCTGTATCTTAAAGAAGCTGTCAGGAACTGGTTAGTCATAACTTGCTGATATGAGCAATTTTAAACCAAATGGCTATTTGAGAAGAAGTGACTGGGAACCAAATAAGTAAGTTACCCTTTTGTCTCCTTGACCTTTGACTCACTTGGATCAAAATTTGACAAAGATTGCAGCTGCTAAGTATATTACCACGAGATGTAGGTAGTGGCTTTTAGTCAGACTGTAAAAATAACCCCCCCTCCCCAACACCAATGCAACTTAACTTCTTCTGGCAGAAATATAAAGAGGGAAATGACATCGCTTGGAATATATAAACACTCCCTCGGAGTATAGAGGCTATGTGCTTGGTGTGGAGATTAAGCTGCTTGTCTACTTGTAACTTGATGCAAGTCATGTGTTAAGTGCTTGCATGCTCGGCTGAAAAGTCAGTTGCCCTTATTTAAGGTGAGTCATATAATGCATTGTTTAAAATCAGAGGGTTTTCCTCAGAAATACTTTTAAAATCATTTTGTGGAAAACCCTTGAAAATATTTATTTGCAATTTACAAAAAAAAAAAAGTGCATGATTTTGCAAAGCTGTTTCCAAGGAACAGTGAAATTTTACATGTGTTAATAAAATGCTTTGTTACTGTTAGCAGTGGTATTTTATGTTCAGTATTGCTGGCTTTCCCAATTCATTCTGTCATTTGCTATTTAATATTATTGAACCTACAGTTCTGAAGTCATGTGAGTTTATAAGAAATGAATCCTTTTAAAGTTATATTTGTAGCATTTGCTATTGCAAATGAAAAGGTCAAAACTATAATTTCAATATAGGTCTAATTAGTTTTAGTTTTGGTGATTTTCATGCTTTTAAAAGCAAAAAAACATCTTCCCTGCAAATGTGTCAGTAATTTCAGGATTTTTAATCTCACCATTTGACCTTGGAGAAACTGGGATTACGTTTAAATAAACACCATGGTTTTGGGTTGAAATTCTTAATAAGAGTTTTCACACCTCATTTTAATTTTCACTAAAGACACTCTTCTTCTCTATATAGTTTGTCTCTTTTGGGATAATAAGTTTGATTCTCTGCAAGACTCAAGTAATGCCATGTAAAACAATGTTTAAAAATTACTATTAGAGATAGTGAAATCATTAAAAAAATAAAGATAATGATTTTTATTTTTATCATCTTGCTTTAAAATTACATGTACAGAAATATAAGTTATGTAGGGAATAAAAAGTTTAATACACTTTGCATTTTTCCTCCTATTCAGTTTATAAATTTTCTTTTTAGAGATTTGAATGGACCATTCCCATTGTCAATATTCTCTTAAGGACATTTAAAACAATTTAAAAGTACATACCCAACACTTTAGAATGGGATGAATATTCATATTAATCCTGTAGTCAAATCTAAGTTTAAATGATTCTATAGTCTCATAGATAATATCTAATTTTAGTATGGAACTTTCTGTTCTGCTCAAGGTAAATAATGTCACTTGAATTCCCAGACACAACTGCATTCTTACTGGAAATTTCTTCTTTCATCTTCTTATTTTACATTCAGTTGCAATACATAAGAATAGCTTGACTTCCATGTGAATTTGAGTGTTATGTTGTGAGTGCTCTTCATTGCAGTTGTGTAATTGATAACTTGAATTGCATAATTTGAGATATGTCTAAACTGCTATTGCATTGTGTTTGGTGGGAGAAGGGTGAATATATTGCAGTTTACAAAAGCTTGGAATAGACACAAGTTATTAGCAGCCAGTTGCTTTCTAGCTTCTTATTGCTAGTGCTCATCAGAGATACCTAGTCTGACTAACACAAAATTAATCCATTGGAGCAGCTTGTAGAAACTTAGATGGAAATGTATTTTTGTGGAAGGTGTATTTCTGTTGAATTTAAAAAACTTCAGTTTTTAAGCCAAAAAAGAACCAAAATAAAAAAAAAATGTATTTTAAAAGACCTCTTTAAACATTATGGAAGAGATAATTTTAATTATAAATTTTCAAATGTGTATTTCCAAATTTAAAAAAATAATTCTGCTAGAATAGGTAACATTGGGGAAAAAGATCAACTTGAAATATGTAATTTTCAGAATTTGATTATATTGACAATTTCTGCTTCACCTTAGATTTCTTACAATGTGTAACGGCAGTCAGATTTTTAAATCCCCACACCATTTATCCAATGAAAACTCAAAAGTTTTTCAGGTCTAATATATTTCTAACTTGAGTTTGCTTTGAAGTTTGTCATTAGCTACATTATACATCCATCTACTATATAAAAGAATCTTTAATAAATTGGTGTTCTATTGTTGTTTTGCATAAAGGCACATGGTAACAGCTGGTAGAGAGGCAAGCAACTTAGAGAACCTGCAGTTCCAGTAAGGTGTACCTCCACGTGGATGGGCTGGTTGACTTTTATAGAAGGAGCACTTTTCTGAGCTTGCAAGTAATGTTTTGATCATTTTGTTTGCAAGCATCCAAGGAGAAATTATTAAAATACCAAATGAGCTCAAATATACAGAAATAGTCCTTGTTAATGGCAAGGGAACCATAAACTGCTGTCAGTGCAAGAGCAGGCAAAAAGTGGGTTTCCAATGCAGACTAAGGAGTAGTTTGGGCTCAGGTTTAGACATGATTTGACTTTGGTGGGACACTGGAGGACACTTCATCAGCCTGCTGACCAAGGCAATAGGGATTAATGAAACTAGCTGATGATAAGAACGCAGGTCTAAACAGAAAATCCAGTCATGCTTTTGTCATGAAGTTGCTGAAACAAAGTTGCATCCCTTCAATATTGGACTATGGAGTGGCAGATTTGGAAAGACAGTCTTCTTCTATATGCCTCTTCTTACAGGCTGCCATTCCTAACAAGGTGCTGATGGACCTTGAGGGCTTCCTTATTGCCTTAACGAAGAAACAGCCTGGGTAGTTCACACTGGTGGTGTGAACTCATGGGTTTTCCTGAAGTTGGATACATGGGCATTGCAGGATTTGATAAAAGCAGAGGACTATAGCCTCTTCCTTTGGCACAGAGAGATTTTAGAGAGTCAAGAAGTGTGTCAGCTGACTAATAAGCATGTCAGTGCATAATGCAACAGAGCCCCCCAAAAAAGCCTAATAAAGTCTAATAAAAGATCTTAACAGTCTTTTTGAGAGAACTGGACTGAAAAAAAGGATAATGTTATGGAACAAGTGGCTAGCTTGGCGAAATTACATGCAACTTTATTATTTTTTCTTTTTGGCACTGGCTGCCACTGGCTGGTTTTGAAATGTTATCTTCCTACCTGCTTCACCTCATGCACTTTGCACTTTGAGCTTTGGAATGTGATTTGATTTTTGTTCACTGTTTTCTTACATTAGCAGCTTCTCTCAGGAAGACCAGTGAGTCTATTGGGACCAAGAAGTGAGAAAACCACCGTCAAGTCTTACACCAAAGATATTTGTACATTGTCTGCCTGCAACCTGACAAAGGAGAGGAATGGGCTGTAACAGAAACTGTGGGCTCCTCACTGGGGCCATCTTCGGTGCTGTTTTGGCTATCTTTGGAGGAGTTCTGATACCAGTTGGAGACAACCTCCTACAAAAAGCAATAAAAAAGGTACATATTTTTCCTTTTCTTTTTTTCAGGTTGGATGGTTTTTGGTTATTGAAAGGTCATTATTTTTAAAACTTTTGTTCTGCTTCTGCTTTTTTCTCTATTTTCTTTATTAAACCTAGTTTTTGCAAAATGTGCAATCTAAACTTCCCTGACAAAAGATGCTGCAGCAATGTTTTTAAAATATATTCATTTTATTGCCATGTTTACTTGCTTGTTCTATTTCATGCTTCACATGAGAAGTCAAAATATTGTTTTCAAGTAGTGTTTTCAGTAATGTAATTTTGAATTAAGCATTTCTTATATTTAATTATTATTTTAGTTTCTTAATTTTTCTTTCATGATGATACACTTCTTTATTTTTCTGCATTTTTGTCTTATTTTGGCACTTCATACAATTATATTTACATACTTCGTAAACTTCTAATGCAAAATCTAATCCTATGTTTAAATACATTCAGCTCACATTCTGTGATGAGATGATCCAAGTCAATGTGCTCCACAAAACTGCAGGATCTGATTATATAAATTTCGTTGATTCAAGGAATGTGAAGAATAGATGATGTAAAGTGTTATAGCCTGTTTTTTTCTGTTTTTTTTAGATAATTTTGTACTTTTAAAATCCAGTTTTGTCTTTAAAATAAAATGAAAACTTAATTTGTTAAATCTCTGGTGAGAAGGATGTATAACTGAGGGTTTATATCATATAGTAATATTGAATGGAAGACCATGGAAGCCCAGTGGTATCCACCATAGAGACAAAGAGTCATGGAGTCTTTGTGGGGTCACTGCAGGCAATATGGGGTCTTCTACAGATTAAAATATAGAAACTTTAAGGTCTTAGGCTCCTTTGGTCCTGCTAATGATCTGCTGTGACGCTGAAGACTGACTGTGGAGATCTTGGACATACTTATTCTAAGACCCTTCTGGAATACTGTCATTAACAGCTTTTGAAGTCAGTTGAGGAGGTAGATACATGAATTATCAGGAGATGTTTAACTATCGAGGTCCTGCCTATATTCTGGTACAGCTTTTTTAAAAAAACCTAAAAAAACCCAAAGGCTCTATATAACATTTAAAATTTGTCAGTGAAGCCAATGAAAACCTGTTTTTTCATGAAATTTTCAAATTTGTAGAGAACAATAAAGTATTTCTCACTAGAGTGTCTCACCCACCTTGTAACATTTTACAGTCATACTCTCTGTCTTTGCAAATTTTTTTAAATTGATCGAAATATTGAGGAAATAAGAAGTTTTTTAGAAGCACATAATTTAAAAAGGTGTATCTATCTCCTTACATTAAATATGCACTTTGAATTTATCCAGAATGTTGCATTTTGCCATTAAATATTTCCAAAGCAAATTACACATATTAGCAATGTTACGGGTTCATCTGTTTACTTATAATAATGAACCAGTTATACAGCATGGTTTGCAAGTGTCTACATATTAAATTATACCCGTATGAGTTCTCAGTGGTAAAATATTATATGGAGCAATTTTTTCCTCAACCTCTTTATAATTTTCTACATTGTGATCATGCTTCAGATGCTTGTGCCTATTTCAAGGGAGCTTGTTTGATGCATATAAAAAAGAAGATCTGAACCAATATTTGTGTAAAACGTGGAAGAGTAAATTTGTAGAGGCTTTATTTATTTAAGTGAATAGATAGGTTTTTTCCTAAGGACAAATCTAGGTTATTTTCTTTCTGTTTAACATGCTGACTATTTAGTGGGACCATGAGACTCTTTACACAATTCCTTTTCAGAAAAGATATGCCAAGGTACAGCAGCTGAAATATGTGATCAGCTCAGCAGATGCTCAAGAGGGACTTCAATCTAACTAATTCTGATTTACTTGTGTTGATGAAAGGACTAGTAAGAAAAACAAATATTTATTACTCAAGTTATGATAAATGTAGAGCTGACTGCAAAGAAAACAGGTCAAATGATCAGAGCATACTGAAAATATATGATTTTCTGAAATCTTTTACTTTTGAAAATGTTATTTTTTAAACAAAATTTTGTTAGAAACAGATCAGTTCCAATGACTATTTTATTTGGAATTTCTTAAGAATAGAGGTTCTAGGACAGGAAAAAAATAATGAGCAAGATGTTCTCTTAGATATGGTCTTAAGCATTTTTATTTCTATTTGGATTTATATGAGGCAAAGCCTGAACTTAGGTCCTCATCCACTGGGTGAAAATAAATATCAAAATGCAGTATTTTCAATAAAAGGCAGAAATTGTTTCAGGTATCACCATTATAAGCAAAATTATGCTTTGAAATCTGCACAGTCCAAAGCCTGTAAAAAGACCGCTAGTTGTTCCTCTGCCTAGCCTACTTCAGTGCAAATATCAGTTCTTTGCACAAGTTGGCAGCAATGCAGTAAGACCCAATCTATATTTCTAGGGGAAATGAATGTTGCTGTAAAACATTATTGCTAGATTAGAGAAAGAAATGTTGATTTTTTTTCTCCTGAATAGTTTTAAGACACTTCATATTATAATTAGTCAAATTGTCATAAATTAACTTGTTATCAAGATTTGTTCAAATCGCATTATGATCAATTTACTCACCAGCTGAACTTCTTAGCATCTGTCAATAAATAGGGACAACTGTAATTCCAAAAATGAATGCAATCAATAGTTCTTGCCATTTTGTTCTGCTATCAGTGGGAAGCCTGAGCATGTTTCCTTTAAGTGCACATCTTCGCAGCTTATCAAACTCTACCACAGTCATTTCTTCTTTACTGCAGTCATTAGGAGATTAGGCTGAATAAACACTGCAGGACATATTTTCTGGGAAGGCTGCATACTGTTATTGCAGCAAAGAGAAAGCAACTGCAAGTTCATAGACAACCTCAGGTCCCTTTACAAATTTGACAGAGACTCCCCGGGCATAGGCTGTTATTTCCTAGGAGGCAGATACTGTTCACTACCCACAAGCAGTCCATGAGTGGACAACTCAAAGTCCATGTAGAATGGAACACGAACATGTCATCTCTTCATGTGTCCCAGTTTAAGAGATGTGTGCTTCAACAAAGAAAACATTGCTATGTCTCAGATCTGTTTTGTAGATAAGCTGTTTCCAGTCCTGCTTCCAGTATGGGTCAGGGTTTTAAAGAATGTCAATGTAATATGTATTTTCTGAACATTTTAGAAGCTCTTTAAAGAAATGGTCACTTGAAGAGCACACTCAAAATGACACCACCTCCCCCAGTATCTTGGCAGGGATCCACTGAGATTAGTGCTAAGCTATTTGAGCACTGATACTATTTAGAGAAAGGAGGCTTCCCCCTTAAGAGGTGACTCTGATTTCAGTACCAAAGAGCTTAGTTTCCTAGACTGAATTTATCCAGAGTGTAGAGGTGCCTTTCCATGGAAGTTTTAGGGGTTTTGAAAACTGTCCTTGGCACAGTCAGGAGTGAAACATGAGATTTTTTCATGTTCTTAGCAAAAACTATTGTTTTGAGGCTATGAGAATGTTCCTCTTTAGCCAACTCCACACATTTCGGTTGCACGCTATCATGTCTGTTATCATTATTATTAGCCATTGTCATTTTTAACAATTAAAATCAAAAGAAAAGGGGAATTAAAAAAAAGTTGAGAAAATCTTGCACCTGATATTGTGGAAAGGAAATATTTTGAGATGGTTCAATTGCTGGTTTTTTTTTTTGCTTTTCCCTCCCTTAAAACAATGCTATTTATTTAGGCAAAATTCCTATCAAAACTTTTTTGTTTTCAGCTCATCAGGTTGTTTTGAGTGCTTTTTTGTTGGCTTGTTTTTTTTTTTTTTTTTTTTTTTTTTTTTTTTTTTTTTTTTTTTGTTTGGTTTTTTTTTTTCCCCCAGCTGGTTTATTTGCCAGAAAAATCTTTGTCTCCACTTCTCTAAGAGCTATTACTTTCTGCTGAGCCCATGAGACTGGGAGGTTAACAGAAGCCACAAAATGATACTTAATGTACTGAATTCCTGATGGATTGATGGCACAGAATGGTGTATGATTTGTCACATGGCCTCAGTGCTGTACTCTTCCTGTAGAGTTCTCAGGGTTAGTCTGTTTTATTTTTAGAAATAAGGTTATCAGTTTTAGCAATTACTATGTTTATGCATCTTTCTGTCTATACGTTATCTATGATTGTCCAGATTATATCTCCTCAGCTACTGGAGGCATTGGAAATGCTTCTAGTTTGAAATCGTACTTATGACATTCTTATGCAACTTACTTCTTTATCTAAATTAATGAAGCTAAAATAACTGCTGGCTCTCAGCAGAACATAAGTGATCTATGTGATCACATGTATTGCAGCATTACCAGTGATAAACTAGATTGGCTTCCATAACTTTTTATTTTAAAGAACTGAAAAAGGACTAAAAGTTTTGGTCCAACAAAACCTGAATAGAAAGGCTAATACTCAGCTAATATTCTTTACTTAAAAAAATAATAAATGACTTTTCACACTTTCAGCTGTAAAATTTTATTTACTTTGCTGAAACCTAATTTATCCAGTTTTACAGAGTTGTATCAGTTGTTTCCTCCAGCTTACATATGCAGCCCAAGACATACAACACAGAAATAAACTAGTAAAAATTTTATTACCTCCTAAAGTACTCATGGCATTTCCCAGAAAATGGCATCTTTTGTCCATCTGGGCAGATCTTTCGTTGAGACAGCAACTTTGTCCTACATTTTTTATTTCTTCATCAGGAATCATGCTGGCTGAATTGAGCACAAAGCAACAAAATACAGCAAGCTTCAACTGCTGACTGCTTGGCATTTCTTGAATTTATGTATTGCCAGTTGAACAAGCACAAGTGGGGGAAAAATGTGCCAGAAACCAAAGGGGTTAAAGTTCCTATTGATTTCACTTTGTGTTGCACAGTTAGATCATGAAATGGGCTTGGCAGTGTAGCAATTAGATATTGTATCGCTACAGTTGCTAACAATAGTTAGCTATTGCTTAATGTATTAGAGTTGATGTAGGTTGACTAGGGAGTTGAAAAGTGTATTGTATTATCAATTGCAGATTAGTAGTTTTCCAAATTACCCCACCTTTCATAATATTGCAAAGCATGGCAGTGTTACTAGGGAAGTATAAAAGTGACCGGTCACAGATGGGGTAATATTTAGGGCTGACCTCACTGGCGATCAAACAGCCAAAACCCAAGGGCTTGCTGGTGTGGTGCATATTAGTTTTACCAAATGAAGACATGGATAATGACAGAGCTCTACATTTGCTTTAACCCACCATTTGCACTCTTGAACCATATAACAGAGAAACATACACACCTCCTTTGTGGGAGAAATGTTACTAAAAGTAATGGCTGGATGCCACTGAAAACAATGATCTCGCTCTATTGTCCTGTTGCTTCCCTTGTTTTAACTTGTGTTCTCATCTGATCTTTCCCCCTACAAAGACCACTGAGCCAAGTTGCTCACTGGTAGAAAGGTAACCCAGAAAAAAACAAGGAAAAAAAATAGAAAAGAGGCAAATAATTAAATAATCTTTCTCCAGTAAAGCAGGCAGAAACAGCTCCCTGGGGAATGAAAGCGGCCACAAGGGAAAGGGGAGGCGCACAGATCAGGTACTGGCGGCTGTGGAAGCCAGCTTGCCCCTTTGACTGCATCATTATCAGGTTGTATCAGCTGTCCCCTTGAAGCATCCCCCAGGATTGTCCATGGTGGCATTAGCACATAGTAAATGATGAGCTGCAAAGCCACACAGTAACTCATTGTGACCTGCCTGTACCATGTACTCAGGTCCCAGGGATCTCTTCGAACTGTGCCCAAAGTAATTTTTCTCTGTTGGCATTTCCTAAGGGTATAATATGGACATGGTAGTTATTCTTGCGTGAAAAATAAAGGAGAGCCACCCTACCTCTTTATTTTAGGTTGACAAGAAAGTATGTATTATAGTGTAGTGCAGCAAGGGGCAGTACAGAAAGTACATGAAAAGGCTTGTCACGTAGTCTGTAGTCTCATTTACATGGAAATATGTCCTGTTCGTATAAAGAGCCAGTATAAAGTCCTGCACACTCTTGGCTTTCCCTGCAGTAGCAGAAAGAAGATTACAGGCAAAGATCCACCCTTCGAAAAAAAATAAGATAATTTACATATGAGGAAGTATACTCCTTATGTCCTTCCAAGTCAACATAAAGTTGTAGGATGTTATCACTGCAGAATAAACATCTTTCAAAGTGCCCAGAATGCCTAGAGCTGGAGGCAGGTTGGGGATTATTTCTGTGTCTATCCAGGATGGAGAGGTCTTATGACTCAGGCACCCCAAGCAAACTCTGCAGTGGAAGAGAAGTTAACATATAGTTCTGTGCTATTATAATCTTTAGCAAAGGGTTATAAGGGTAAGAGGAATGAAAGGAGGGGGAAACTTCTTTTAAGAAGAAAGTAACACTACTTTAAAATCTATTGCCACAAGGTTGACACTTGTCTATTCACCTCTGTGCCTGTGTGGTGTTGACTTCTGGAGAGTTTAGTTTGTCCTTTTGAATGTATATCTGCCAGGAATCCTTAACAATTTCCCTACTTCAGTTACACAGAGGCAGGATGTCAAATCCTGATGCCTCTCCCCATCCCACTACCCTGCTGAGTACAGATCACAGGCAGACTGAGCAAACTGAGTTTAGCCTTTCTTTATATCCCTGCTTCTCCCAGATCCTTTGAGCAGTTCTCTGTGGAAACTGAAAAGGTGATTTCAGAGCCATGTAAGCTATTCTCTCTTCGTCAAGGAGATGGTCTGCCTGTGCTTAATCACAGCTGTTGACAGTCTTTGACCTCAGGAGGTTTGCAAAACAAGGCTGGAGAGAACTTCAGCTGTCTGCTCTGAGCACAAGACCTCAAGTTGATAACGTGTTTCTGCTGCAAGATTTCATTCCCCTCTCATGCAATTGTGCATTAATTATAGAAGATATTCAGACAGCAGGCCCAGTGCTTTACACCATGAGCAAGGCTTTTGCAACTATGCCATACAAACAGCTTTCCACAGACAAAGCCCTGACTATGTGATGAGTTCTCCAAAACATGGTATTTGTTTCTAACTGCAGTGGTTCTTAATTGGTAAGATCCTGCATTTTTTGATGGTGCCTGCTAAGCAAACTCTAGAGGCAGAAACTTAAACTAGAAAGAATATCTAGCAACTTGCAATATAAAATGTCTTTTCTTGCTCTCTGGAGGGATTCCAGCCTTTTAATTCATGGGACTCTATGAGCTGTGCAAATTAACTAATATTAACAATATTGCACCACTCCAATAAAAGATCATTTCGTGTTACAGCCAGGCAGCCTAGATTTTTCTTCTTACTGAAAAAACTCTGAATTTTTATCATTTAGGAGAAACACTACATTATCCCAGGGCTTTGGGAAAATCATATAGAAAGAAGCCTGAGGTACACCAGGCAAAGCAGGCATTGCCCCGACTATACAGGAAACACCTCTATAAACTCTCCTTCCCAACAATCCTAAGGACTGAACAGCCATTTAACATATTATAGCTGAGTGCTACGGACATAAATCTGTTGGTTACTCTTGAGTGGCTCCTGATGCCCTGTCTTGTTCTTATAGCCATATTTTGTCCTTATTCACTAGAACTGTGAAACTTTTCTAACAAAACTTTATCAAAACTAGAAAGATTTCTTAGAAAGTCTCAGTTTTAGTGACAGAAGTTTTCTGACAAAAAACAGTCCTGCAAAAACACTATTTGCTTTCTCTGGGAGCAAAATTACTTATTGACTGACTAATGCTTAGAGATAACTCTCTTTTCTTCCCTTGGACTATTTCCAAATGTATGAGAAGTATTTTATGGATTCTAAAAGCTGCTGGGTATCATTCAGTTATTATATTTCTATATTCTATTTAATAATTTTCTTCTTGCAAATCATCAGTGGATTTGTCAAGTATTTAGAAACTTGAGCAATGCCCAGCCACAGCAGTAGGATAGTTTTTCAGTAGGCTACAGTAGCAATCGTATCAGCTTTGTGGTTACTTATTTTAGGGGGGCTTGGTTTTGCTCTCACTGAGCAGCAATGTCAGGCTGCCTTCAAATGTTGGCCAGAAATGTGTGCTGTATGCCTTACATCGATGATAGCTTTTTTTCCTGTTTGTGAGTCTTCTACGATCATCTGGAAAGTAAATGCAGCACATCAATCACTTTTTGTGGTTAATTTTAGCTTTTATTTTTGTTCTTTTAGGAAGCTGTCATTGTCAATGGTACCATTGCTTTTCAAAATTGGCTTGTGCCAGGAAGTTCAGTTTACAGGCAATTTTGGATTTTCCATGTACTAAATCCTTCAGACGTATTAGAGACAGGAGCACGTCCAAAACTTGAACAAAGAGGACCTTATACGTACAGGTAAGCAAAGGCCCCTGAATGTGTGACATGTCATTTGAGAAGTTTTATTCAATTCAGAAGAAGTTCTGCTGAGTTACAATTTATTTTTGAAATTCCAGTGCTGTATTTTAGTCAGACTTGACAAAAATGCCTAAACTGCAGCTCCACACAGCAATCACAAACACTTTCTGTACCGAGTCTCACATTGGGAAAACGCATATAGAAATAAGTGATTAGGTGTGAAGCTGCTTGCTCTTGTGAAAAACTCTTACTCCTTAGCAAGCCGTTTGCCACAACAACACAATGCTATATTTGTTGCTTTTCAGTTTTAGCCAAACTTTTACATAGAAGAAAATACTCTAGATGTCCTAAACCCAAGAGATTATCTTGTCACCCATATGTCACTCATATTTATTTTACATAATGTGTTTTGCATATTTGCTCCTTTATGACTTATTTTTAATCTATGGCTTTTCCTCTTTTATTTTTTCCTCTGAAAATTATTCTTTTTTTCTGAATGTACTAGCTAGGGCCTAGAGGCAGCAGTCCATCCCCATTCAGGGAAGCTTTTAATAAGCTCCTTAATTTTGAATGTGATATGGGCATCAAACTAGTTGATGCTTCCTGAGTCATTAATCCCAATATCCAGCTGTCACTAGGACCCTTGCTATGAAATTGCATTCCTAAAACAAAAGGGTATTTATTTCTTGATATCTTTGGGGTTGTATATTATATTTACAAGATGGTTGTGCATTGAAACATCTACAGATGAGTTGCTTTGCTGCCTAAAATATTATTTATTTCTCATTAGAAATAGAGAACTCTTGGTTCAGAAAGTACCTGGAAAGACATTGGAAATGGGTACCCAGGAATCAGGAAACTAACCAGCTAAGAAATACTTAAGAAGGTTAATTCCCAACAAACAGAAATGTTTTCCCCTGGTGGTGGTGATGGTGACTTTATTCTCAGGGACAAATCTCAGCCAGAAGCTTAGAGAAGTCTATATAAGAAATGATAGCTATAGTTCTCACTGTTGCGGTATTGTTTGCCTGGGATATTGATTCTACCTGAATCACTATAACACTGTCTCTCAATCTTCCCTTAAATATGTTGAAAAACTGGCTTTGAAAATCCAGCTGTCCTGTGATTCTGCTGGGAAATCCTGTTTTAGGTGCTTTGCTTCCAGTTAGAAGTAACATCAATTGGGAAAAAGAAAAAAGATCTCTCAATGTTCAGGTAGATGCTCTACACATTAGGCTATTAATCAAAATGACATGCACACAAACCAATCTTGAGAAGCCAGGATCCAGCTGCTTTTGGGGTAAGGCGATGCATGGGCTATATCTTCACCACAGGGGAACAATCTCTGAACTTTTCAGTCCACACATCCCCAGGCCGGAAGATCTGATGAAGTACCCTTACGATCCCTTCTGGAATGGAGGTGGGACAAGCCTTGTGGACCCACTGCATAGACCAAGTCCTGTGATGCCTCCTGGATGCTGTCTCCACAGAGGGGTCAGCAGGAGGATGGGGGACTGTAAAGCTGAGCTAAAGCTAGAACTGCAGTGAAGGTTTGTACCTTAGAGATCTGCTGACAGGGCTCGATTGAGAGGCTTATGAGAATCTCAGTAGACCTGAGACTGCTTATAAATCTCCACATGCATATGAAATGTTATCAAAGTGACTCCCATTACGGATTTAACCTGTAACTTGCTTTGTTGCAACACAAGCCTATCAGATCAGTTCTTGAAAGTGCTTATCAGCTATTCTGAGTCACTCCCTTCTAACTACATGCAACCATTAGAAAGCTTAGAAAAAAATATGACAAAACATAATTATCTTAAAACAAAATACAAAAAGATACAAGGTCCACTACTGAAGAGAAAATAAAAAGGAAATATTTGTTTCCATTTTAGTATCAAGAAAAAAAAAGGTCCATTAGGCACTAAGGAAATATTTCCAATATAATATTTTTTACAGAAAATGGGATTTTTACACATATTCATATGAAAAGTTTAGAATTCTTTCAATAGTTATAAACTATTAAACATTCATCAACAAAAATGCTCATTAACATTTCAAAAATCTTGTCAGGCACGGCTGTATTGTCTCAAAAATCAAATGTTAAAACTATCCTCTGTTTTCATTTTGTCTTTCAAGGGTGCGATATTTACCCAAAGAAAATATCACAGAAAACTCTGATGGCACAATATCCTACATGTTGCCCAACATTGCTCGTTTTGAACCTGATATGTCTGTTGGGACAGAAAATGATACCATCACCTGCCTCAACCTTGCTGTTGTTGTAAGTAAAGAAACAAAACCATAATGTCATAGAATCATAGAATCACAGAACAGTTAGGGTTGGAAAGGACCTTAAGATCATCTAGTGCCAACCCCCCTGCTAGGGGCAGGGACACCTCCCACTAAACCATGTCACCTAAGGCTATGTCCAATCCAGCCTTGAACACTGCCAGCGATGGAGCATTCACAACTTCCCTGGGCAACCCATTCCAGTGCCTCACCACCCTTACAGTAAAGAATTTCTTCCTCATATCCAATCTAAACTTCCCCTGTTTAAGTTTGAACCCATTACCCCTTGTCCTCTCACTACAGTTCCTCATGAAGAGTCCTTCCCCAGCATCCCTATGTCCACATTCAAATGTTGATAGACTGGAGGAAATAGAGAAGTTAGCATTAATAACACTGAAATTCCACTGGATAGGTTTCCTCTCTATAAGTCAGATGACATGACATGAATGTCAGCTACACTGAGGATATATTGCATATACTGTAAGGATTCCTTGTATTCTCAGGGCAATCTCATCAGTAAATTAAAATGAACTTGTTCTTTTTAATAGAAGTGTTTGAATGGAATATATCAAAAAGCATCCTTCTAGCAAATTTTAGTGTGGGAACAAATGTAGAGTTTGTGAGTGAATTATCTCTCTGTTTGAGGTACTGCATGAACAGTACAAGGCAGATTTCCCATGTTCTTTCCATAATATACTCAGTCCTGCTTTGCAGGGAAGGCTCTAATACCGCACTCCGTGTATTACATAGCCTCACCAGTGCAGCTGCTTGCCTCCCATGGTGCTCCTCAGTGCCACTGCAATGGCATTCCCTGAGCCCTCCAAAGTCCTTCAAAGAAAGGCACAGAAGTACCCACCTAAAGCAGTGTTAAGAGTCTTTTCAGTCCAGATGTTTCTGTGTGATCACAAGCTGAGACTCTTTTACCCTTGACTAATGTTAACAGTTTTCACGTTCATACTCAGCCCTGGTTGTGTTGCCTGATTGTCTTGCACTAACTCTGGGGTGTCTGATTGTGGGTGTTCAGGATTACTGTGAGATGGTGCCTGATAGGGGGATAGTAAAGAAGTGCTTGGTGTAAACCGTAATAGATTTATACCAACAACCACAGAATCATATAAAAGCCCATGTTGGAAGGGACCTCAAAAGATCATCTTTTCCCACCTTTTCTGATAAAGGGAGTCTATATTGAATTTTCTAGCACCCTGTCCAATTGCACCTTGAAAACCTCTAGTGATGGGGACTCTATGACATTGCAGTGATTGACTGTTCTCACTGTTGTCCTTAAAAGGAATTCAGAGGGATGTTTTTCAGACTTTTTTAACCTTTAGGGAATTGAACCCACATCTCTGTCTCGTAATCTTGTAATATCCGTGCTTTCTGCCTACTTTTTTCAATTTCATACAACAGTGAAAGATTTATGGGGATGAAAAGGGTAGGAAATGAGAACAAAAGAGACTCTTCCATTGCAATCCTCATAGCACTACGTACAAAAAGGTGACCTGCTAATTGGCCTATGCTGAGAGAATTTACTCTAAAAGAAGCAGCAAAAGATCAGTTTACACAGATCTACTTATCAAAACTGTTTTGATACAGACCAACACAGATCGTTTCTGTTTTCTTTCCACACACTGCTCAGTGTGTTTAAGGGCTTGACTTTGTGTTTATACCTCTGGGAATGTACATCACAATTACTGCTGGTAAATCTACAATATTCTCCATTGAATGAGGAAAAGTTATCTACTATTTAGAATTAAAGCTGTTCAGAAGAGACTTGTTTGTTGCAAATGTGTGCTCTTTCTAAGCAAAGAAATAATGGAGATGCAGCACTTGGCCAGTTTTACATAGGATACAGTTGCATTGCTGCTAGCTTTACAGCAAATCTGAACAATTTATCTAAGCCAATAACTAACAAGTCTTGTATCCTTTTACTCACATGTTTATAGCATGAGTGAATCTAAAGTATGTGACATATGGAGACGGCAGAGAAGAGATAGAATTGCGCATGCAGAATTGTATGCTGAACCTTAATTTTATTGCTGTTGTAGGCTGCACCTGCCCTGTATACAAACACTTTTATACAACTACTATTAAACACTTGGATTAAAGCTTCTAAGTCATCCATGCTGCAGAACAGAACAGTGAAAGAAATACTGTGGGGATACAAAGATCCCTTCTTAAACAAGGTCCCCTTCCCCTTGGACCCAGTTCTGGGAGTCTTCTACCCGGTAAGTGAAACCAATGAGGAGGCAAGGCCTTCAGTTACCATTCTGTGAATGATAACTGCTGTGAGGAACTAAAATCTGACAATGTTACAATCTGGTTCAGTACTTCTAACTGTTATTCCTACTTCTTGTGTCTGTTACAGTATAATGGGACGTTCGACGGACTTTACAAAGTGAATACTGGGCAAAATGATATTAAACAAACAGCAATAATTGAAAGCTATAAAAACAAAAGGTACCATAGCATTATATAATTAAAATGCATTCTTATTTTCAAAGTGTGGCTTTTAAGGCTTAATTCACTAAGAACTATAGATAAATGGAAAATCTTCAGCAATTCAAAGGAAACTGGATCAAGCCCTGGACTTAGCAAAAACACCTTTTCTTTTCAGCTATTAATAATTCTGTTAAGAGTTTGAATTTAAGTCAGTTATTGATTCTTTGGTACAAATAGTTACTTCTGGTTTTCATACTTAAGTATCCCTTTCATCTTGTTCTAGTGTATCATATATTTGATCTGAAAAAATGAATTAACATATCTGTTTTCTGACTTTGATAATGAACCAGGCTTATACTGGAGCAGTTATATTTAGCAATATAATTTACCAACAATATTTAGCAAATTAGCAGGTAATGAAATTGATTGCACAGTATAATATGCTACATGCAGCATGATTTATTTTATCTTAAAGGAATCTTTCATACTGGGAAGGTCACTGCGATTTGGTTAACGGCACAGGTGAGTATTAAAGCTTTTCAAAACTTCAATACATTTCTTGATATTGCAAAGGAATAATGCTACAATAAACACAATATAATAAATACAATATTTAAGTTAATACCCCTGGGCTTTGACAGGTCTGTATTCTGTATACAAAATGTCTATATAATGAATGTATACATACTACTACTATTATACATGGATATGTGTGTATCTATTAGTAATTTCACTTTCCAAAATCTATGAATCAGGAGGGATTTTTTCCTTTTTAAACTATGGAATTAAATTTGTAAGAGGTAATATTTTCTTAGGTTTTGGACTTCGTTTTTCTCATGGAGCCTGAAGCCTTTTCTCCCAGGGTCAGTTTTCTGTTGTTCTTCCACATCTGATGGAATAAACATATTCAGCTGACTAGACTAAGCGCTTCAGCACAGTGAAAATGTGAAGCTTTTCCTTGTTATCAAAGGTTACCTTGTTATCACAGTTTACAAGAGCATTCAATGTAACTGCTCAGGAGAGACCATGTGTTTAGAGAAGCATGCTCGTAAGTTTGAAAATCTTGTTAAGTAAGAATGACAATACCTTTTTGTAAGGTTTCACACCAAAGCACAACATGTATAGTATAAGCAAATGTCTAGACAAAAATATTAACCAGTATTCTTGTATAGGGCTTGAAATGATTCCATATTTGCCAGCCTTCCAAGACTGCTAAGATTTAGAAATAGAGTGTGTGCGTCTAGGATGATCTTGGATCTTCTCTAAGAAAAAATGCTTCACCAACAGTGGGCAAGTGGCAGTTTGTAATTTAGCTTTCTCACTCTTGCCAACTATATTCAAAGATATCACAGATGTTTTCAATCCCTCAGTTATGGCCGCTGACTAAGAAACTAAACAGAAATTGTAGCAAGAAGTAACAAATGTATTGGTTAAGGGTTTGTTGCAACACCTTGTTTGCGAAAACAGCAGAGGCTATTCTTACTTAATTCTGGAAGCTTGCAATGCAGAAATATGCATCTGAACTGGTCATGTTCTTTTTCTAGTGAGTGGAGAGAAACACACCACTAAAGTGCTAGTACTCTGACCTATTTTGCATGTCTACCATGGGGTGAGATGGACTGTGTCCTGAAAGTGCTTCCTTCTCTCACTTAGCTATAGAGAGCATCTCAGCTTACAAAGAAGAGGTCCACTTAAGCAATCTTTGTTGAAAAAAGGCTTAGCATTTAGCATTAGCAAGTCATTATTAAATAGGCAGTTTTGAAGTCTAAATTGTGCTTCTTGTAAGCACTAAGTGCCATATCTGCAGGTGAACCAAACATCTCTGCAAAGGTTTAAGTCTTCAGACTGCATAAACCTTGAAGCAATGGCATCAGGTACTGGGATTCACATTAAGCACAGTTGTTTTTTGTACCCTATGTTTTTAATGGGCTTGATCATATAGTTTCAAATCAGTGGGAGAAAAAAAAAAAAAAAAAAAAAAGCTGCCGTAATATGGTTCACTTTCAAAGGCAATACAATCTTATCTGTGGAGTGCCTCTTACTGAGCAATAACTTACGTAAATATTTTCCCCAGAAGTGACTCATTTTGTTTACTTTTTTCACAGCTTTATAGAAAGCAACAGCTGAATATTGAGCTAGAAACTAAATCGTGTTTTCTAAGTGGAACTGCTTTCAAGCTTTTATTTTATTTTATTCATAGATGGGGCATCATTCCCACCCTTTGTTAAGAAGGATCAGGTACTGCGCTTCTTCTCCTCCGATATTTGCAGGTAGGCTGGCCCCTTCCTGGTGTGTGTACACACCTGTGTGTCCCATCCGAATGCTTTTCCATTTCAGAGGGTGGCTGCAGTGGGTCTACTTGGGCTTAGGTCACAAAGGCAGTTCAACATAAGCATTTCACCTAAACACAAGTAAATTTGTGACCTGCGCTCATGATTCAGAACCTGATTCTACCACTTTTATTTATGTCACATAACAAGCTATTTATGGTGTATTTTATATCTCAGTTACAGAGGTATAATTTAAAGATATCTAACACTGCTGTGAGCTGCCACAGATCTGTGAAAGACATTGAGACAGAGTTCAAAATCATAGAATCATAGAATATTTAGGGTTGGAAAGGACCTTAAGATCATCTAGTTCCAACCACCAGCCAGGGGCAGGGACACCTCACACTAAACCATGCCACCCAAGGCTATGTCCCATCCAGCCTTGAACACCGCCAATGATGGAGCATTCACAACTTCCCTGGGTAACCCATTCCAGGGCATCACCACCCTTACAGTAAAGAATTTCTTCCTCATATCCAATCAAAACTTCCCCTATTTAAGTTTGAACCCTTTACCCCTTGAGTATAAGAGAGACTGCCAGCCTGTATAAATTACTTCAGAGTGATGATGACACCCTGTAATTAACAAGTGAGCAGTGTGAAACTATTGCTCAGACTGCAGGGAAAGAGGTGGAGAAATCGAACGTCTTTGAAAATCAGGACCCATTAACCTGCCTTGTTTGATCTGAGAAGGCGGCAGGTACAGCTTGGGTTGGTTCAGCTTGTCTTTGGCATTTCTGCAGAACATCACTATGAACAGCAGGATTTACTGTCATAAATACTCAAAATTCTTTTCTCACAGGATATTTTTACATATTTTATTTTTATGTATTTACAAACAAACAAACCTGCTTACTACATCCCATACTGATGGCTTTTCAGCCTGCTTCTTCTGCTGTGGATATCCAGTGTCCCTGAGTTCTCCAGTGAGACTGCTGAAAGCTATAAGATTTAAAGTGCATCACAGTGTATTTATTTTGGGAGGTTCAATCCCTTTATTTGTTTTGCTGCCTGGAAACAGCTGCTTCCCTTTAGCAGGGTTTAAAGTGGGTCATTTGCTGTGCAGGCTGTTTTTGAAGATCAGTGTTTTCACATGATGTTCAAGTTCTTTTTCTTTTTTATGAAGTAATTTCATCCCCAAACTGGAAAGCATTTCACAACTCATGGTAAAGGGAATTCTATGCAGAGGAGAAATGACAAAATTCTTTGGATTGATTGCATACAGTTTAAGAGATCCCTCTGGCTATTGAATTCTCACAATTAACGGACAATGAAGAAGGACAGTAACAGTCACTCAAAGGTTATGCTGAATAGGGTCACGTAAAATGGTTCTGTCCATGTTGCAAACCCCAGAACCATTCTATTTTTTTTTCTCTGCTGCAATACAAAGTGTTGCTGCCGTGGTTACATTACTGTGTAGCAACCATGTCTCCCTCTCAGTGGATGAGGTATCACCAAAAAGAAGCTTAAATGGTATTCTGATTCACATGTAATGGACGCGGAATGCTGCCTGCATCATAAAGCTTAGATCAGTATTATCTATTAGGTCAGCAAAACTCTATACCTGAGCTGATTTATATTGCTAAGTATCTCTACCGTAGTCTGAAACCTTTCAAAACTTTCATAACAGTGGGTGGAGAACTGTGTAGAGAAAAGAGCTCTTAGTTAATATGTTAGTTTTGTGTATACTGATTATTATCAGTGTTAGTATTTGTGTCTGTCTTTTTTGTGTATTGTTCTTCTCACCTCTGAGCTTCTACATCCTTTTGTAAAAGTGTGGAATACTCTTCATTACAGAAGAACACCCCTGCAAACTGCTGAACAGTGTGCAGGGAGCCTGGACATTGGCTAATTGGAGTAATTGTTTCTTTTAAGAGGGTGACAGATGTAGGATCCTTAAGGAGTATTGCCATGCACTCAGACTTGTAACCCAAATGACTGAAACCTGTTTCTCCTCTTCTATATTCAGATCGATCTATGGAGTTTTCCAGGGCGAGCAGAATGTGAAGGGAATCTCACTGTACCGTTTTGCAGTTCCCCGTGAAGCATTTGCATCGCCTGCTGAAGTCAGCGATAATTATTGCTTCTGTAGAGATCAAGTCATATCAAAGAACTGCACAACAGCTGGAGTCCTAGACATTAGTGCCTGCAAAGCAGGTATAGTAGTGACACAGTACTGCCAAACAAGCCATTTAACTGGGGAGAAAGCAGGTGTCCTGTAGCTGATGTGTTACTGTAAGATACAGGACATTTGTGTTTGTCTGTGAATACTCCTACAGATTGCGGTGAGACCTGCCACATTTCACAAAATGAGGACTGTAATATTTCTGTATTTTTCACAATGCTCTGGAAAATCATGATACTACGGCTCATATACAGAGATTGCAGTAATGCATGTATAGAAAGGAAGGCAGGTGACACTATAAAAGCCGGGATAGCCACAGTCCTTGTATTTGTGATAATTCACACACATGGGGTGTGAGAGTGTGTGTACACAACTAAATACACATGCAGAGACTGAGAGACAATACTGGCTCAGTTTAGCATCAGTGCAATATAATGAATATACTGAGAGTCTGCATTTGGTGCAGAGTGGACAGCAGGAGTTCCCTTCAGGCTTGCTTTCTGCTAAAACAAGGTCATGAGGGTGGGGGAAAACAGTGAAAGTCAGATCCTCACCTCTGTGTGAAACTGGGAGCAATACCTGTTCCACAGACAAGCAGATTTGTAACTACAGTTTATTTCACTGTGCAAATTTCCCTCATGGCAGTAGAATAACAGAAATGCACAAACTTGTTTTGGAGGGTGGGACTATTAACATTTTAATCAGGATTATTTGTCTATATAAAACACTGTGTTTGCATGGAAAACCTCAGAAGATGAGCACTTAATGATTCAAGTGAGTTTGTTTTGTTTTTCAATAGGAAGACCAGTATTTATCTCTCTCCCGCATTTTCTTCATGCAAGTGAGTCTATATTGCATGATGTTGAAGGCCTGAGTCCAAACGAGCAGGAGCATGAGACATTTCTAGATGTAGAGCCTGTAAGTCCAAATACTTAATAATTGTAACTGAGTGAACTTGCAATGTCTAAATTTAATTGCAATAGAGTAGGCCTTTTATCAGAGGGATGAGCAGAAGGTACAATATTTTCATGCTTGCTTCTACAAGATCTGTTCTCAAAAGTGTTATGTTTTAGCAGGGGAAATTTAGAGCAGAACTGTGTCTTATTCTGACCTTTAAAGTTTGGAAAATAAGTCTTGATTTTACCTTACTAAAAATTTAGGATTAAAGAGCCTCCGCAAACTTTGAAGTATGCTATAGCTTTTCTATAACCTGCAAGGGCTTTAGAGAAAAGTATTCCCTGAGAAAGTTTTTCTGCTCCCTCTACACTTACTTTTTTATTTTCTACAGCTACCCACATTTGCATAATTATATCTCAATTAAAATGACATAAATATAAACCAGTTTATTTCCAAGCAAATTGCTAGAAGTCTGAACAGACTAGTCTAGAACAGGTCTAATATAGTCTTTGTGCCTAGGATTGTCCAAGAGATCTTCCAAACTGAATGAATTTATGATTCAGCTCTGATTTTGCTTGCCTCCAATTTTACAGCTACTTCTATTCCAATGATCCAAAATCTTACCTTTAAATGTGTTTAGCAAAGTTTTCTGAACTGTGGGATGAATTCTATGGTTCCAAGATTTTATTTTGCTGTCTTTGAATTTGTATGACAAGAGCAAATTCAGGATTTTCACTAAACTGTTTTAGTCATATAGTTTAACATTTAAGCTGTGTAACTTCAGTGAGGACACCTAAAATTTAATCTTTGTTTCACCTTATTTGGAATAGAATTTCCTAAATCTGATATGAAATTTTCAAGAATCACACTCTGTTTTATTTTTGTGGAGGATAAAGTGGAGAAGAAGGAGATGAAGGAAAGATCTTACCTTTGATTTGATATGTTCTTTCTGATATGTAATGATTTCATTTATATTTTTTTTGCCCTATGCAAGTTAAACATTCTTCTTTCTGAATAGAGAAATTTAGCTGATTTCTGGGGGGAAAAATAGCCCCACCCTAAACCAGTTTATAACTGATTTAGTGTTTTTAACCTATTTTTTGCCTTCAGTTTCAATTGCAAATTACAAAAGTAACTGAGGTAAAGCCACAAAATCAGAACTTCTAAGAGAAATGAGAGACCCTTAGAAACATGAAAATTTCATAAAATTGAATCCTTCAAAGCGCAAGGATAAAATAACAACAAAGTTCTTTTAGACAAAGGCCATGTTCTAGGCTTCAGCATCCATTCAAAAATTTTAATCAATGAGGTTGGTTTTTTTTCTTTTTTGGTTTTAGATCACTGGTTTCACACTACAATTCGCAAAACGACTGCAAGTAAACCTCCTTGTGAAGCCTGCAGTGAAAATTGAGTAAGTACTAATTCGTTATTTTATTTTAAAGCGTTTTTTTAAGAGAGTCAATTGGTCTAGGAAAGTATCAGTAGAAATGGCTGGGGAAAGAAGGAATAAAAATACCTTCCCAAACTTTTTTTGTCTTTCTTGCAAATATTTTAGTCCTGACTTTTCAGAGTACATGAATTTCAGAGAAAGAGCAAATTTTCTTGAGCAAGGGACTGCCCAAGTAGTTTAACACACATCTGATTTTCCCTACAGAAGCTTACAAAGCAACATGTTCTTAAGAACAACATTCTTACAAAACCCGAACGGGAGTCATGAGGATAGAAGGCAAAATGCATTCTCTGAAATAAATCGAGTGAGAGAATTTTTGTGCACTGTCACTAGATGGATTTTATCACAAGGGTTGATGGGTCTCTTGTTTCTTTTCTCTTCATTGGCCCAAATGTATATGCACAGATGTGCTTTTCAGGATCCTCTGGCAGGTAAACATGACACAGATGTTCAGACCCTCCCACCAATATCTAGCTGTGTCCAGCCTTTCTTCTTTGTGACTACCCACATATGGAAGACTAAACAGAAAGAGATGGTTGCCTGATATATAAATTGGATGGAATTAGTTGCAAGCTGATTGTTCTTTTCAGTCCAAAACTATACTAAAAAGGTACATCTGGAAGTTAGAAATGTAGTTAGCGGAGAAGAAAAAATTTAAGTAGAGGCTGGGCATATGCACCAAACTAAATGTAACATGCTGTGCTTTTTATTTTCTCGTTTCAGAGCTTTATCAAAAGTTCAAAAACCTTATATTTTTCCTCTTCTTTGGCTAAATGAGGTTAGTATTTTCTCTGTTAATCTTCACTGCTTAAAAAAACCCATAACAAATGAAGCAAAAAAATGAGCTAGCTTTTCCAGTCTTGGTGTCCTGAAATTGGGCAATTAAACTCACTCTGTGATTTGCACACGCCAAGAGTATAGTATATTCAGCAAGTGAGGGCTTGCATACTCATCTTTCACTGACGTTTTTCTTGCACTCTTTCAGTCTGCTGTTATTGGGGATGAGAAAGCAGAAATGTTCAGAACTAAAGTCACCGGTCGGGTCCAGATGCTGAATATGCTGCAGATGGTGTTAATGATCGCAGGTGCTGTGCTGTTCATCGCATTCATGGGTTCCTACTTCATATGCAGATCAAAGAAATTAAAATAAGTAAGTAAGCACTAACAGCTCAGTCTTCAGCAGTAGCTTTTTCTCAGGGTTTCAAGAAGTTCAGAATCATTACCTATTTAGCTGTTTTTAGTTTTCAAGTCCTAGTAAATTCAGCAGTTGTTCTGTGGAGAATTATCCAGAATTTCAAATTCTCTTCCTATCTTTAACCTTTCAGGATGCAATTAACACACTGAGGAAAGGGTATTGAGAACTATATCAGGGGACCAACATCTTTTTTTGTTCCAAAGCAAAACATGTTTTTTGTGAGTTTATGAAAATTGACATTTTTATCCAAGACTCTGAAACTGTTCAGCAATGCCCTCTAGTACTTCTCTGGGACACAGGCCACACAGCTGCAGATTCCTGTGCTCTTCCAGGACATACCCCTGCCTGGGATTCAGAGAACCCACTGTAAATGACACTTTTTATGGAGTGTTGGATAGGGTTTCTCAATTCTTTCTCTCAGTTGTGCATCACCGTCATGTAAGCTTAAACATCTCCTGAATGCATAGCCCACTAAGACTGAATGTACCCCCCTTATGGGTAGAATAACTAAGTTGTTGATTAATGCACTGATTGATTAATAGAAACAAACAAATTTTGGAAGTAATTGAAAAAGAAGTTCCAAGACATTAATGTTATAGTGAAAAGTATGCTTTTTAAGATGAAGATTTACCTCATCACACGCTGTATCCTGATTTTATTTCACTACAGATAACAAAAGACTTCAGAAGTAGTCAGTGTTTAATTGAAATTTCAGCCAAGCAGCATGTTAAAATTCAAAGACAAAAGGTATGATTCGAGGCACAGCACATTTTGAGAAGACCAACTCACCAACGCAAATGAGCTGATGTTTCCAAAGGTCCATGCTTCTGATATCACTAAAGAGGTCACCGTGGAAACTATGCTTCCAAATAACTTTATTTGAACCTTGTTACACATATTAAATGACATTCAAGCAGACTGAAATTGAGGTGCATTTGGATTTCAGCCCACCTTTTGCCATTTATGCAACTTGCTACATTTTATCTTCTGGGATTGCAAGACAAATGAAAGCTGTTCGCTGATCTTCTGAGCACAGGCTGGGAATGACAACAACCTTGAGCTCATGCTGTGCTCTAAGGCTCTCATTACAGTATTTCTTTCTGCTCCTTCAAGGAATGGAAGCTGCTGCAATAGAACTGCTCTCTGTCCTCTATTCAGGGACGCAAATTGCGTTGAATGTGAAGTTGATTATGTAAAGTTGCTAACTATAATACATGAAGTTAATAAAAGACTTACTAAAATATGTGCTGTATATATTTTATATGGACAAGGCTCATAGGCGCACCACAGCCATTCATTTGTTCATGGAGCTCATCGACACTTGGCTCCACAGCTGTCTAGTAGTCTGAACCACTCTCTAACTCCCAACCTGCTCCACTGTTCTTTCTGTGGGCTCCTGTGTGCTTTTCTTTCTGGCTCTTGCTTGAACACTCACCTCCGCTCTACCCTAACCCACTTTGCCCAAGGCCTTATTCAGAGAATGATCCGTTATATCCCCTTTAAGGTCAAGAGAAAATATTCCAGAATGCTCCAGACACAGGAAAGACTGAGATAATGATTTGGATCAAACATCAAAGGGTTCCATTTCATTGCTACAGGAGAACGTAAATAAAAACAGGTAGCCCCACTTCTTTCTGATAAACTATCTGCCACAATGTAATTTGTGCAACCGTTTGTTTAATGAGGTGCATCAGCCTGTAGACAGGTAGCAAACACTGCCACCCACATAACTTTTTCATTTACTTTGGTTTACTTTTTCATTTAATCTGAATGCCACGTCTTAGAAATGGGAGTCAATAGGGCAGATTCTGCGTGTTGTGGGGTCTCTTCACGTGGACTCAGAATGAGTGCCTAATTTCAGCACTTTCTAAGATTTCTTTTTGGATCTTTTGTGCTCTTAAGAGCTGCACAGAAAAAGGAAAATCAAACACGGCCAGCTTCTCATAGCCTGGAAATAATGCAACAATGGATAAACTAAAAAGTTTTGTCATGCTAGTAAAAGACAGTATCTTTGGCCAAGTATCTTTAGTAAGGTGTTTTCACCCTTTAGAAATAAAGAGGAAAACCCAACAGAATAAAATGCTGTTGTTTTAATCCCATATTCCTTGTAGGTAAAGTTGTGCAGCAATCAATAGAGCTGGTGGGTCACAGAAATCCCAAGAGATTATTCTTGAAGGCAGTCTCTATGTGGTACATGCCTACACTCTACTTTTCCAGCTGTAAGCTGGAAATGCAAACTGGGCAGGAGATGTGAAGAAGGTATGACAATTAAGGGAAGCTCAACTCTCCCTTAGAAAGTCCATGCATTTTCTTGCTCATGGTGCTTGCTAGTCAACAAAAAATGAGACCTTTCTCTCATCTCTATATTATTGCTCAGTGTCCCATGTGACGCTTTGTTCCCATATTAGTCTGCGGACAGTTTGACACAACTGAAAGCATCCTTAGAGTCCTATGGACTGATCAAAAAACTATGAGGACAGCTAAAGACAGAGTCACCTTCTGCTCCGAAATAAGCACAATTATGCTGTGGTTCAAGATCTGAAACTAAGTTTTTTATAATAGAACTAGTCTTTTGTGCCAGAATCTAACAGTGAGATGTTTCCGTGAAAGGAACAGCAATGCTCCTGTTATTATTGATACACTAGCATTTCAGCTTCATTTTCTTTGGCTTCAAGTCCATTGTTGGCAAGTTAGTTTGCTCTACTTGTGTCGTCTAGTGCTATGCGATGCTCCAGCAGCAGTGATCAAGGAAGTCAGGCCATGATTTTAAGTGTCTTAGGACCCAATTTTGCATGCACACAGTTTGTTCATATGTATAATCTCATTGATCTCAACGCAGGTTTAGACTTTCAAACTATGGTCAGCACCTAGACTACACTTGAATTATAATTAGCAGTAATTTTGTCCAAAGCATCAGTTACAGTTATTGCTAATTCATGTCATTAAGGTTAATGTTAAGTATTTACCTTTGTTCAAAGAGTGCAGGATAAACATTTATTAGAAATGTTAATAAAATCAATACAAATGAAGTTCAAACTCTTCTTTCTGAGATCCTTTATGCCTAATTGTAAATAAAACTTTCTGTGTTGAATAACAAAGTCGCTCTGTTTCTTTTATTGGTATTTTGGGTGTGTTTTCTTTTCCTAGGGGTTGATTTTATGCATTGTTGAGTAAGCAAGTTTATGGCTAACCTTGTTATGTCATTGTGCTCTGGCATATCATAGCTGCTTAGAAGTGCATATCACCTTTCACATAGTATTTTATAAATACCAGTGACATGCATCATTTATGCTTTAAATTACTGTCCTAGTTTTGTCTGAGATAGAGTTAATTTTCTCCCTAGTAGCTGGTGCAGTGCTGTGTTTTGGCTTCAGTCTGAGAACACTGCTGATAACACACTGATGTTTTAGTGTTGCTTGGTAGCACTTACACTGACCAAGGACTTTTCAGTCTCATGCTCTGCCAGTGCGGACAGGTGCAAGAAGCCAAGAGGAAGCAAAGACAGGACACCTGACCCAAAGGGATATTCCATACGACAGCACGTCATGCCCAGCATACAAACTGCAGGGAGCTGGCCAGGAGGGACTGGTCACGGCTCAGGGATTGGCTGGGCATCAGTCAGCAGGTTGTGAGCAATTGTGTTGTATATTGCTTGTCTTTCTTGGGTTTCATTACTTTCCTTCTTTTTATCTCCTTTTTTCATTATTGTTATAATAATATTTTACTTTATTTCAATTATTAAACTGTTCTTATCTCAACCCACATGTTTTACCTTTTTCCAATTCTACTCCTTGTCTCACCAGGGAGGGAGGGTGTGAGCGAGCTGCTGCATGGTACCTAATTGCTGGCTGGGGTTAAACCACAACAATTACAACAAGGAGCAGACCATGAGGGCGGAGTTGAGCACCAGCATGTCTAAACTGAAGCAATTCTAAAACAACCCAAGGAAACCAAGCCCAGAGACAGACCTGCTTTCAACTCCCTTGAGCTGGAGGTGTTGGTAGCATGGCGTTAGCACATCCAGCAGCAAATTACAACATCCTTTACTTGCTCTGCTGGCTCAGCAGGTCGGGCAGGAGGCCAGCCTGGCTACACTCACACCTCATGTTCCCCACCCTCCTCAGCTCCTTGTGGGTGAAAAGCGCCAGTGAAAATCAGATCTGACCCAAGATCTAATAGCCCACATACACCCCAGAGCAGGTGTGCCAGCTCTTGATCTCTAACTAATTATGCTTTCAAATTCTTTCTTAACACCTGTTCTTCCCACCTACCCTACCAGTGTTTGTTAAAGTAATGTAAACACGTTATTACACCCTGAGAAAGACATGGCTGTTTTTCCTATTTTTCTGTGTAACTAGGCAAGGACTTTTTTTATTCATGGGTGCACACATCAGCAGTATTTTAAAAATGAATACATTAATAACTATTAATTATAAAATTATTATAATTAGTAACTATAAATTGCATAAATTTTATATAAAAATGATTAAATTAAATAATAAATGAATAAAATATGTTTACAGCTTTTCTTTTGGTTTTTGGTTTTATTTTTTTAAGTAGTCATATAAACTTCAAGATCAGAAAGGCAAATGGCAAACACTCACCAAATGCAAACTGTTTTTACAAATAGATGCTATTCATTTTCTATTCCCTGGTTTCTCTTTGCATACCGGATACCTCTGACCGTCGTCCAGCACTACCCAAAAGAGCCAGGGACTTAAAGCCCACCCCAGCCAGAACAGAACTGGAACTTTTCTCCTTCCTGTTGCGTAATGACAGAAACCAAATGCTTTGCAGCAGGCGCCACCCAAAGGACACAGAGATTTTCACAAGCTCTCCTGCTTCATTTCAGCAGAGGCAGTCAAAAGTAATACTGGCTAAAATTCACCGTTGCTTCCTCTTCTAGATGACACCACCAGATATAAGAGAGTAAGCTATTCAGGTTATTCCTCCAAATAAAAGTAAAGTGCTAAAGGAAGATGACTGCTAACCCACAAAGATGAAGGGTCTACTTTGGATACTGGTTGAGATACAGAGGACTCTTTTTATGCTGGTTTTAGTTCTTACTGCGTTAAATCCAGAAGTAGTCAAAACAAAAACCAAATATACCAGGGAAGGAAAGGCAAAATAGAGAAGGGAAAAAGAAAGGGAACACTCTTCAAAGCTGCCAACCCAGATGAGAACTTACAGAGGACCTTCCAGATGACCATCCTCTTCAGAGCACCCTTTCCAGTGAAGCAATGCCTGCAAATACCATTTTTAAAGTAACTGTAGCTTTGTCTTGATCTTGCCATTGTTTTCCCTCCCTCATTGTGCTAATAGAGTTGGCTGACACATGCTTCAATCTGGATCAGATTTTGCAGCTCTAATTGGCTGCTGAGTCTTGCGTGTACATTGCTGGGAAATGTTAACTGTCTATGTGAACAGCTCTCATCTACCATGCTCTACTTGCTCCCTAATATATGGCTTTAAAATACAAATTATGAACTGGGGAATGAAATGTAGAGGGAGGAAGGAAGGGCAACTCACATAGTGACTTTCAGCAAAACCCAAATGAACATCCATAAAAGCAATATTTGTGTGCCTCTGTGCAAGACAATGAGGATAAGAGCACTCTGGAAGATGAGGACAGGGAGAGCAGCTGCAGATGCTGATAAGGGTGTGCAGGCAGATGGCTCTAAAGTGAAAGGCAGGCTGCAGTGCTCCGCAAGAAGGAGTACATGACTGAACACAGCAGTCCTTGGGCATTGCACAGGTTGGGGCATGAGGAGCAACGTATCACTAGGGTGTTTGTTGCCCACCAGTCCCTGAACTGTTTACTGCTGATACCCTTCCAGTGTGGGTGTGTGCCATACACATGTGCAAGCGAAGCAGGTACAGCAGGAATGCTGTGAACAGTCTCAATTGCCTAACTGTATAAATGGGGTCTATCTCAGGACACTTATTAGTTTTTTTATTAGCAGCTTATTTAGGAAGGCCTTGATCTCCCATAAAGTCCATATCATACCACTCATCCCTCATGGATATCTCAAATATCCCAGAGTGTGTCATATGAGAAGTCCTGCTCTATCATTTTATAGTATCTTTCCATAGCCACATTTTTCAGGACCGGGCTCTTTAACAAAGTTCCTGGGTTGAAAACAAGGCAAAAAGAGAGGTCATGAATACAGGAGGCCATAAAATTGTGTAGGAGGCTAACTGCCAGGACTTTCTGGCCAGCTTTGGTAGACTACCTCTGAAGCAGCAAGTCTTTGCATATTCCCACCTCAGGTGATGTGATGAGATGAAATCCTCCTTTGCTGAGCAGCCAAGTTACATTATTCATAGAAAAGGGATGAGGTACTTAAATCCTCTGCTATTCTTGCTTTGCATCTAAGCCTTATTATGGAGCCTCCCTACACCTTTTTGTAGGGAGAAGAGAGAAATGAATGAAAAGAATACCCAGCTAAATAGTTCAGGAACATATTTTTATTTACTTCTCATGCTAAGGTCTTATAAGTTGTTTTACAGCCACTTGTCCTGGGTGCAGCAATAGCAGTCATCTTTCTCCTTCTTGGTAGCTGGTGCAGCACTGTGGTTTTGACTTTTGGCCTGGGAACAGTGCTGATAACACCGATGTTTTTGGTTACTGCTCAAATGTTTAGTCTGACCAAGGACTTTCTGAGTCTCATGCTCTGCCAGGGAGGAGGGGAAGCCAGGAAGAAGCAGAGACAGGACACCTGACCCAAACTAACCAAAGAGGTGTTCAATTCCACGACATGTCATGCCCAGGATGTAAAAACTGGGGGTAGGAACCTGGAAGAGTTAGTTCACGGCTTGGTCGTTGGATGGTGAGCAGTTGTATTCTCTTCCCTTGTTATTTCCATTATCATTATTATTGGTGGTGGCAGTAGTGGTTTGTGTTATACCTTAGTTACTGGACTGTTCTTACCTCAACCTGTGGGAGTTATATTCTTTCGATTCTCCTCCCCATCCCTCCGGGAGTGTGGGGGTGGGGGGTGGGGGGTGGGGGGGTGGGGGGGGTGGGAAGGGAGCGGAGGCTCCAGAGACTGTGCCGTTTTTCTGAGTTACACCTGGGCTTAAACCACGACACCGCTTCTTGGATGTTCCAAAATAGTGTTTAGGAACAAATACTTTCTTGCAGCCTTAAACCCTGAATCGCATGTTTAGATATAAAAATGCATATTTTACATTTATGACAGCACCGATTCTTTTGTTACACTTGCACCCATGCAGCAAAACTTGGGAATGAAGCAGTTCCAGAAGTCGCAAAGGATCAATACTTTACAACCCCTTTAATCACCGTTCATGGTGTAGGAGTGATGTGCAAACCTGGAGCAATCCCAGATGTAAACAGTGAATAATTTTGAATGAGAAATGAGTTACATATTTGCATTTTATTTGCAAGTAAATACTGAACTAAAGGAGGAAACACTGTGCAAGGCTGAACTGCAGCTTGTCCTTCCTGTATTTACAGGGAGGAAGCACACAGGCTTCTTCACTCGGTTCTCCTACATCCAGAAAAAAGAAAATGGAAGGGCTGAAAGTTTCAAATCTCTCTATTCTCTCAAAACTTTGATTTTTGCTTCTGTAGAAAAGAAAGAAGGAAGCTGGAGATTTCTCTTAAGACTTTCCATCTGTATATATTACTTAATAACCTTCCAACTGAACATTTCTGACAATCCTCCTTACTTTTATATGCCTTTAGTGCTGCCCATCTTCACTTCCAGCCCTCGCCGCGCGGTTTCGGCGATGAGCGCTAGATGGCAATGCAATATCTAGGCACAAATTCTCCAAACGTCCTGCCAGGAGCGGCTCGCCCTGCACCGGGGTTTGGGCGGATGCACTTAGATGCGGTGAGACTTCATCTGAGGCTATATTTTTCGCATTAATCCAGCGCGTATTATAAGCATTGGGTCACCACCTCACACAGCTTGGTGATGCTGCAACAGTTACCTAATTCATGCGCATATGTGAGTAGGATGGATGATACATATATGTATGTGTATGTACTTTTTCATGTGAGTATGGCTTCCACAACAAAATAGCTGTTACAGAGGATGTCTCTTTTTCTAAAAAAAGCTGCATTTCAGCTTATAAAGAAATGGTGAAATATTTGAACTTGAAGAAATCACATACTCTCAGGCCTGTGAACTACGGAAAGATGCTCAGCTTACCATTTGACAGATGCTGCAGTGTCTGCTCAGAGAGCCAGGCATGCCACCTCCGATGAAGAGCATGAGAAAGTATGCAAGACCTTCATACTCAGCAAACCCAATTGCTTCCCCCTAGCATATCATCAGAAAAACATCTTCCACTTTTCAAGAATCATCCTCTTTAATATCCCCATTGTCCATCCAGAAATCCCACCTTCTCTGATTCTTTCTGCTTCCTGTGGTATAAGGACATATGACTATGACCTCCTGCTTGAGCATTTGAGCTCAGTTTTACTTAGAGTGCTGACATGTTCGGAAATGGCTCTGTATCTATTTGTGCAATTTTGTATTTAAAATGTTTGCTTACGTATGGTTACACCATCCATCCCAGATTTTCTGTTTTAAAGCAAGGCTCTAGCAATTAGATATACTGACTTCATTACAGGATGAGCTTTGGTTGTAGAGAAGGGAGGGTATGTTTCTATTTTTTGTGTTCAGGTACAACACACACATAGCAATGAAATTGACTAGATAGACAGTTATAGGTTGAGATAACATATTAGCACCAATAATAACAAAACTCAATTAATAGGGTGCCCATGATAGTAGCCCCGAATGACAGGAACTAAATAAATCATATAAACTACAAATTTGACTTTGTAGCCTACCTTCAAAAATGTGTCTACAAGGTATTCTGGGTGTACAGGATATGAACCATTTCTGATCCCCATTGATAAACTTATAGTGCAAACCCTGCTGAGAACCAGCACCTCAGCAAGCTGGTCAGGTCTAGCTGAAATTATGGGTAGGTAACTATTCACCTGTGTCTATTATTTCTGGAAATAAAGTACATATTATTCCATGGGTATTTATTGTCTTTAAGTGTAACATATGTATGCTTCCTGGAGTTAGGAAGATTGGATAGCAGTCTCTCTTTTATTTGGAAAATCAAACTTAGTAAAAACCCCCATGTTATATGTTTTTCTTTATGTGATCAGGTTTTTAAAGATAAAAACATTAAAAATATAAAAGGTCCTTGAAATGGTTGTTGAAATGATTTCTCAAAAGTAGGTTTCTGTCAAAAGAGAGAATTTTTCTTTATTTGTTATTGATACACTTCAGGGAAGTGACAAGAAATTTTTGAATCCCCCCTGAAATTCAATCACATTAAAATTGAAGATATCATCAATAATAGTTTATTGGGTTTGACCACCTTGATTCCCAGCACTGATTATTTGTGGATGTGTGGGACGGATGATATGTATATACATATGTATGTTTTTATATTTAATTTTATATATAATTGCTCACCAAAAAAGAAATGCTGAAGTCTGTGCCAGAGAAGCTGTGTGTTATGATCTTTCATCCCAGTGAGATGACATCCTAATACCTAGGTGAAAGCACTTCCTGTAACACTCAAGAAACCCTTCGCAATGATGGACGATCAGTTTATTTTTCAAAATCAAACATTATATGGTCAGAGAGTCAAAACTGTACTCAGTTTTTCTCAGAGAAATAAGGATTAAGATGTTACATCGAAAGTTAGCTCTGTTGTTAAGCAGATAAAGTGCCAAATAGCTGGCCTTCTTCAGGTTTCCTTCTCTGTTTGTATTTGCAATATGCATGTGTGGATGTCCTGAAGATACAGTTTCAGCTGACTGGCCTACATCCAATATGAGGAGATATTGAACATAAGTGTGTCCAATTGTCACTCTATGTTATGGAAGTTTGTTGTAGCAATTTTAGGATGAGGATTTAATCATAAATTTTACAGTAATTTAGTATAAAACTTCTCAAATAGCCTTTTCATACATATAATTACCTAATTGGTCTTTTCATATATTTAAACAAGAAATCTTCTACATTTGACTAGTGACTGAAATTGCTTTTTAGCGCACCTGCCTTTTCCTTAAGAAAAATGAGTTTTCAGTAGCTTTACCCATACAAACTGAGCTTGGCAGAGAGGTGATCCTTTGGGGAGCTGGTACAATAGTGAAGGCTTTTGTGTTGTTGTGTTTTAAATGATTTAGAGACTTGTATCCATTATCCAAATTAGCTCTGCAAATGAGCTTTGCAGGACGTCTTGCTGGATTGAAGCTTGGAGCATGGTAGCTTGGCATCCCTTGTGAAGATGAAGCATTCATGCTGAGTGCCTGAAGGGCAGGGAGAGCATTTCCAGGTCTGAGTAGGTGGTAGAAGTGTGTTAAAATGACAAATATGCAATGTGTATTAAACTTTCTCCATTACCGTCTTTGCCAAAGAATATTTCATCACCAGCTGCCATTACATGAATTCATCTCCAGCTGCTGACTCACCAGCGAGCACACACAGCTGCTGCCATATAAAATACTCTTTTCCCTACTCCTGTCCCTATCGGTCTGCTTCCTGCCATCCCAGCAGTGGCTGTTGGTGGCTCCTCCAGGCAGGCAATGACAACTAACAAACATGCAAAAAGCCATACTGTGAAGCAGTCAGCTGCTGCACGCATGACATGGTTATAACATAAACACATAAAAAAGAACAAAAAGTAAAAGCGTACCACTTGATAAGACTGGGACTCTCCACTTCATGATCTTCAAACATGCCCAAGATGTTGTTGTATGCTGCATCACACCCTCCTCACCCAATTCTTCCTTGGTAACCACCTATTGCTTTGATAATGACTATTTTCCAACTCTCTTCACAAATGTACCTGAAACCCCCAACTATTCTGAATACTAAAGTCAGATAACTGGCAGTGAGGCAACAGAAACTCATTGGAGAAGATTATACATACCATGGTCCTTCAAATGGGTGCAGACCCATCCTCTTGATCAACTTCGCCATCACAGCTCAACAAAATGAAAGTGAAGGCAATAGGGAAAAAGATGTGCAAATACATCTTGGATCTATTCAGTCTGATAATGTCTCTAAATACCATCCCGGTCCTTTGCTTGAAGAACTCCATGCTTCAATGTAAAAAATGTGTGTCCTGAGCTTTCCTGCATGGTATATTAGTGAACTACTCTGTGTATAAGAACAGTAGGGTCAGAGCATGGGGCAACATGTTGCTGCAGAGCCTGAGGCCAGGCAGCCTCCATGGTTGGCAGCCTCATGGAGCCTGGCTTTCTGCTAGGAAAGGGCACAGGCGTTTTCAGATGCCATCAGTTTCTGAGCTTTACAGGATTAGGAAAAGGATTTGAAAAGAATCACAAATTTCTTGCAAGGATTGAGGCATTCTGTAACTGTGATATCAAAGGATAAAAGTCCTTTACTCATTTTCCAGGCCACGGTTCCAGATCTTGGTGGTCACAGGTGGACCTGCACTTCCCTTAGGCAGCAGTCCTGTCTCACAGAGCTTAAATCTTCACACATATGGCATTAAAAACTGAAGCACTGCTTACACCTATGACTCCGATTAATTTTAATGGGCATTAAATAACATTCAGCTACCTCTGGAGCTTGTGCCCAAGGGTCAGGTTGCTTTGGTTGTAAAAAGCCCTGAAAATTTGACTGCAGGCTGATTGATCATGAACCTTACTGATACCTACCCAAAAGAGCAGCTGATAAGTATAACCCAAAGCTAGACTATAATGCATGCCATTTAAATAGCACAGGTTTGGTTTGCAAACCATGTGTGAGCTATCGCAAATGGTGAGCCGGTCTGCCTTCCGATAGGTGGAAATTTTTCCATTAGTGCAGTCAGTGTTCGTTCAAGACACTGCCCTAATGAAAGGTTTCTTGCAAATAAAAACTCATTTATGTAATACCTATGTTTAGAGATTGAGTGGTGCAAACGAGAAGATGTGAAAGCAAGCATTTAGTGAAGGTCCAAATAACACCTCCCAGTAAAAGGTTTTGCTCTTTCTTGTATGCATTTTTCTACTGAAAATCAGTGGTTTGTAGTCAAAAATTAATAAATGCACCAGCTTTCAGCATCTGGAGAAATAACAGTGCAAAATAAATCGTATGCTATACATATTGTTTAGCTCTGGTGTGGTCACTTGATTCCTGAGGAATGAACACGTTCTGTGTGTGTAGGACAAATTCTTCACCCTAAGAATGCAATCTAGCAAACACCAGCTGTTCAGGGTTTTAGCCAACAGAACAAGAAGAAAAAAATAAAGAAAAAGAAAGCTAGAAAGCAGTATTTACAGCTGCATTAGCACTTAATACCACAAATTTCTTTCAGACTCAGAACAAAACTGACCTTTAAGAGTAGCAAACTTGGAATATAAGTGCAAAACATGGCCTGATTATGAAATCTCTGATATAAAGCAGGTTTTATTCTTGCAGTGCTTGTCAAGCCCTCGATTTGGAACCACAAAGCTTTCTGGTTGCCACGCTTTTCCAGGCAGACAATAAATCTGCCTACTTTGTTCAGTTTGGTATGACAGCACGGCTTGTGTGATTCTTTTAAGCAATGAAAATATGCCTGAAACCGCAAGATTGTGTCAAAGATGGAAGAAATCCCTCTTGCATTGTTTTTTTTCACAGGGGTGCTAAGGGTATGAGAATGCTCCTGATTCATGGGCATATGGTCACTTATTGATTGGCTCTGCAGATCCAGTTACAGCAAATGACATTATATGCACTCCTCCCTAATTACTTAATGAAATCCCCTTGGTCTGCAGCAATTTCCATATCAAAGTGTGTGGTTCATGTATAAATATAATGACTGGAGCTGAAGCAATCCTTTTAAAACTAAAGGCACAAGGTCAAAGGCCATTTCCTGCAATTAAATGAGATAATTCAAAATCAAGTTGGATCAGGTGGGTTGCTGTGGTCATAGAGGTGTGCTGGGCAGTCTGAATTGCTCTCTCAGAAAGAACGTTAAGGTTGTACTTCCCGTCTGCTTGTGGTGGTTGGAAGCTGGAAAGGATGGAGAAGGCAGTTCCTGGGAGCAGCTTCCCAGGAGGGCAGGGAGTTCAATGAACATCCAGGTATACCCACCCGTATTGCTCAGACTTACTGCAGCCTTTCAGCTATCCTGCCCTGTGACTCCTTCTGCCTCTTTTCTTCCTTGTTGACCTACTAATGTATCTGAAGAGAGCAAAGAGCAGAAGACCACTGCTCTGACCTGGAGCCTCTAAGCACTGTTGCAGTGCAATGTGAAGGAGGTACCTACTCTTCAGAGTATGCTGCCTTTCACACAAAGCTGAGGGAAGAGGGGAATGAGCCCAGGGCACTCACTGCACATGTTCCAGTGCATGCCCCTGAGTGAGCTGGTACATATGAAGACTTTTGGTTGGTCCATGGTGTTGGTGTTACTGCTCTTCCTCCATTCCAGTGCTTGACTCTTCAGTCATCCCAGGAGGCAGATATGCTGAGGCTTATCTCAGCTAGTATTACGTGCATTATATTACCAGAGGCTATATATGGTTATAATATCAGCACATTACACCCTCTTTATAGTTAATGAGCAAAAAGAGGTACTTGTGAGTCATGATTCCTCAAATCTTAAGGTTTGATATGAGATATACCACAAATAGCAAAGGTTTATTTCTAACTCTTTGACCGAGAAATTGAAAGAAGTAGCTCATATGCATGCTTCCCCTTATGATATCTGGTGTGTTTAGGGCTGCCCAGCACTGAAGGGGAGGTTTTGGTTTTTATTTTGGTATGTGTGCCAAGGGATCTGGCTTCAGGAGAACTGCCTCTTTAATATGTTGCATCTGGTTCTGGATGCTTAAAGCAAAACTCCCACTGACTTAAGTGACACTTCTTGAAGCTGAGCTTCATGTGCCCACATGTGAACATACCTATTACCTAAGCTTTTGGGATTTTTGAGGATTTCCACAGAAGATGTTATTCCAATTACAAAACATGAGCCTGTAGTTGTTCTCAGACTATGTGCAACCCCAGTTAAGCAAATCAAGAGAAGGACTCCTCCCCTCCTCCCTTTTCAGTCACAGACTCCTATCCTCCTTCCTTTTCAGTTAGGTCATGGGCCTAACTCAAATGCCAATCTCTCCCCATCCAGAAGAGATTTTAAACTGCTTCTCTCCACCAGCTTGAGGCTAACTCCCTCATTGCATCTTGACACGGGGAATCTAAGTCTCTTTTGCTAAGGATGGTTGGCTTTGCATGGAAAAGAGAAGAAAGGTGAAAGAAATCTTACAACCCTCAGTAACACAGTTCTCAGGACTGTCACTTGGCAGAGAAACCAGCACACTGCTCTCTTTGAGCATTGAAACCTCCCTTTTGTACAGATTGCACTGAAAATCCAACCCAGAGCCTACTACGTGGAGCAGCCCAACGTTGAATCCTGAGTCTTGCTCAACATCTCGCTTGCTCAAGAGGGAGGACTGACAACAGCAAAGCCTACATGAATGAATCAACAAGTTCTGCATTCACAACACAGGTCTTTCTGCAATAATTTGAAACTTACTCCTCCAGAAAGTGTGTTAATGTTCGTTTGAAAGCCCTTTGATCTCACAGAGGTACTGTTTTCCTCAGTAAATACAGCAATAAATAGCTGCACCAATGTTTACTTTAACAGAAAAGTGTTTTCTCTCTTTCAGTTCTTTTCTGCATTTTCCCCAGAAAAAAACCCAAAACAACTCTTTGTTTCTCCAGTTTTGAAATTGGAGGGAAAAAGGAATGTCCTGTTATTTTGCAAACATGCAACCACATTCACTGCAGTGGCTGAGCTGTGATCAGCTTTCTTGTGCGGCTGGAAGTTGTTGTGCAGTGGTGGGCATGCTGCTCCTGCAGGCTTAACAGCAGTCAGCTAGCACGTATCAGGAAAAGTCCAAATCATCTTCCCAAGACTAGTAATAAAATGCCAGCAACTGTTTGCTTACAAGCAGAATATTAGGACTGTATTGGTAAACATTGCATTTATTTGCTATAATTCATTTTCAGCAGTTCAAACCCTTTTTTTCTTATCTTTGTGGAAAGGCCAGTGTGCAATTTGGGGTCAGTGGTGATAAGAGAAGTTGAATGTTATCCTCTGAGACTTACATTTTAATTTCAGCTGTTACCGTGTGTGTGTAGCTGTCCACAGAACAGAGTGTGAGATCTGGGATGACACATTCATTTTGAATCATAATCAATTTTCTGACCAGCCAAAGGAAAATATAAATTCAGGCTGTGCTCAAACATCTCTGCAGCTCTCCCATATTAATTACATCACATGTTTCTTCAGTTGGGAGAGATGAATGAGTTACAAACAAACAATAATACAGAACCACCCTGCAAAGACAGCCAGGGAGAGCAAGGTCAAGATTTGTAGTGGCAAGGAAAATTAAACCTCAGAACTGGTACAACTTCTGATAGTGAGGAAGACAAAATAAGCTTCAGAGATAGAAAGCACCAGTACATTACCAAGCAGCTGTACACTATAGTAATGGAAGGGATTTAATTATTATTATTATTATTTTAATTTCTGTCCTTAAAATCAACTCAATATTTAGTTAATGGGGCACTGTGAATAATTTCTGGTCCAGGGCTGGTCTGTAGAACTGGCTCGCTTTACAATTTTTAAGCGTGGAAGCATGCTGTTACAACAAGTTTTAAGTACTCTCTGACCAACAGTAAGGAGAATATGAGCCATATGCACGTTAATGTAATACAGGAGAGTGTTCTAGCACCACCTAGCCGACTTCAGAGGCAACTTCAAGTCAGCCAACGCTCTGTCGCAGTTCATCAGGCTGACAGTTTATGGTGTTGGTACAGTTGCTGGGCTAATCAGCACGGTTACAAGGCAGCCAGCGTGGCAAAGTCCTGTGTCTCCCAGCTTGGTTCAGGGCTGCGACCACTCGTGAAATAAAACCTTGTTCTTCCCATTAGAGAGAACCTCCAGTGGAGAAACTATTTAGTTATCTTGTTACTCAGTGTGGAGGAAATAAACCGGTTATCTGGGGATCTGAGCGGTTTGGGGTATGGAGATAAATAAAATTGTCACAGCTCTGATGGAGATTTAGCAAATAAAATCAACAGTGGGTTGCATTTTAATTTCTCTTTTACTACATAATACCAGAATCTGCAGGGGATTATTTAATTCTGATTTTGGTTTTGATTTTTTTCTTAACACTACTAAGGCCATTTTTCTCTAGTTTTTTTATTTTTTAAAATATATCAATTGAATAATTTCTCATTACTGTGTGTTTGCAATATCCTGAGTTTTTGTATGGTTACTATGGCCATAGTAACTTAAAATAAATAACATCATAGAAAATGAGTGTTCTTCTCAGTGCCTTGGAATGAATTTACGAAGAGAAGATATAGAGCACTCATGACCAGGTGGTGAGAAACATTTCAAATTCAGAAGATCCTGGACAGAGGGAAAAGGAGGCTGAGCATGATTCCTTGAAAGGCAATTCCCACAGGACTTATTCAGCCCTCACTCATGCAAGCTGAGTGACTAACACCGGTAGGAGTTTTCACTTGGAACCTGGCTTAAGGAACTGAGAAAGGGAGTACATTGGACTGGGCTGCACTTTAATATGTCTTCAAGGAAGTACTTGCTGGATCTTTCCTAGGATCTGGGAATGGGAATTGCTAGAAGATGCGTGTGTTAGCCAAGGAGCTTATGACATTGCACAAGAGTCAGGGTATTTTAGCGTGAGCAGCTTTTTCTTGAATTCTATTTCTTTTGTGAATTATACTTTTCCTGCTCTTTTTCAGTAGCTAAATTTCAAGTTCAAGGTGGATGTTCCTTAAGGAGTGTCTTGTTTAGTGAAATATAGGTGTGCAGCATGCAGCAAGCATTACAAAAACTATTCTCCCATCTTACAGCTGAAAGAGGTCACTACAAAGCATTATTTGCCAATCAGAGCTTTTCTGGGTATTGCGTCAACCTTACCAGTGCTGTGTCCTTCTTTGGGATGCGGAAGTCTTGAAGGTGTCTTTGCACAACTTAGTGCTTTGTTTGAAGGGACTTAAAATAATGGCCTAGACCTAATGGTTGCTTTGCAAAATACTGGTTATGAAAAGCAGCTGTGAACCGACTTAATTAACGAGTTAAATAGTGTTTATGGCTGTTTCAGCTTTCTGAGGCAGCAGAGTAGCTGGCATGAACCAAAGGAGAGGCCCAGAGTTGTCAGTCTGAGGCAAAGGAAGGGGGACTTACTGCACAATCTCCTCTTCCCACGCTGGCAAGGCCAAACCTGGTGTAAATGGGGCCAGGGTGGGGATGCAGCATCTGGTATGGCATGACACTGTCTGCCACACTCAGCTCTGCCTTCACAGCCAGTAACAGCTCAGTCAACAGCAGTTACTTCAGAGGTTTCCCTCAGAGCGAGATTTATTCTTGGCACCCAAACCTGAGTGCTCTCAACGCAGCAAGGCTTGTACCATTTCCAGGATTTCTGCTGGCTGACTTTACAGTTGGCTGGAGGATGCAGGGGAAGTTTCTGTTCAGCTTATGTGGTTTTTGCCATCGTGTCACTAGCTCCTTTCAAAATAACAGTTTGCCTTCTTGACAGGAATGAATAAACTGGCAAGGCAATTCTTTCTTTGTTAATCCCTAGCTGGTCTCCAGCAACACTCGAAAATGAGCCATCTCTAACTCCATTTAGGGCTCTTTGGCCAGTGTGTACCACACCACAACAGCCCCGTGTGCTGGGAGGTGACAAGCATGCTCCAGCGAGCCAGGTGGCTACCAAATGGCAGCAAACATTATTCCCTATTTCTGGAGCCTTGGATAATTCACCAGGCATGTTATTCTCTGCTTCAACCATCTCCTGATAGCTGCAGACATCGTTAGGTGGACGACATAGCACAGGGCAGATCCATGCACAGAACAAATCCATATTTAGGTAAATATCATAAATCTTTCTAGCCTTTAGAAGTCTTGGAAATGGAAGAAAACCTTTTGATCCAGATACATGAAGGAGGCATATGGATTTCTTGCTGTGATAATAAAGGTGATCTTTCTCTTACATTGTAAAGGTATTTGATATTTGCCCCCAGAGAAAACAGTCTTAAGAACACTTTTTTGTCATTATTGTTTTGGATAGCTCAGACTAGTTCTTTTGATTATTGACCTTTCTGAGTTACAGAGTAGGTTCTCCTCCAGGTAATTTAACTAAATATATTTGTGACTGGCAATCTGAAAAATAGATCTGTATGATATAAGATATTGATATTTTTCTCTTCATCCTTTATCTCAAGTTCCTCAAAACAAAATCCTTGAGCTAGGGTAGTTGTATTTTTGGGCATGAAATAAAGAATAATATGCAATATGAATATAGTGGTGAAAAAAACAGAACAAAATATTACCCAAATATCTTTTGAGTGTGAACATACACATTCAGAGAAGTAGTCTGGTTCTGATGCTTGTTCAAGGAAAACAAACAGCTCAAAGGCTGCAAACATCTTGGAAGTACTTCTTTATATTTTGTTTGTTAACTGACACTACGAGGCAGAGAAGCTTGATGAAGCAAACGATGTGTGTCACCCTTTGAAGATTGTAATAGGCAATATATCTCAGAGTATTGGAGTGAACGGGATTTGTAATTAAATCAGCTAAATTAAAGTAAACCCTCTGGGACTAGTAGCCTGAGTTCAGTTGAGGAGAGGAACAAGTGCAGAGTCCATGCAGAAAAGGCAGAGTAAAATCCTAAAGGAAGAAGAGCTTTTGAAAGCTCTCAAAAAATGGTTGAATTTTTAACAAAATTAAGCGGGGCACATGAAAGCTGTCGGGGGCTTTCAAGGGCTTTTTTCAAGGGCCCAACCAAATCCTTGCTATGAGCAATGAAAGGACATTAATCTTGCTGAGCTTTAACCTATGGCAAGATTGGACCTTTAAGGCTGAAAGAATCATATTTTTCCATCATATGCCAACATGCAAGTCAATGTTCACAGTGTTCATCTAAGGATCGTGGTATGTTGCACTGCCCTGTTTTTTTCTGAGCTCCTGTTCTTCTCTGTCCATCATTTTCAGAAAAGCCTTCAAAAAACTGTAAATTTTTTTCCAAATATGGTATCAATTGCTAAAACTGTTTAGACAGACATCATAGATTATATTATACATAATACTATTTTTACTAAGGTCTTATTAAACAAAAAGCCTGAAAGGATGCCCTGGACATCACATCCTAAGGTGTCAACTTGAAAGCAAGTATGAATCCTATAACTCTTAGGCAACTTTGAAAGGGAGTCAAAGAGAACAGATACTGGGAAAAGAACTACTGCAAAGAGTCAAGGAACAACAGCTACCCAATAGGGTTGTGAGCCTAAGGTTAAGCAAATGTATTTTTCTTCACTTTCCCCATGCTACATGTTGCTGTACAAGTTGCTCAGCTAGAAAACAGTCTGTCTATTGATTCTCATTTCCCACTGACAACAAAAATGGCCATTTTAAAATTCTCTTTTTCTTAAATCCTTTGGAAAAAAAAAGGCTTTTAGAAGTGTTGGATATTTTGAAACCCTTTGGCCTAAAGTATTTTGAGTGTGGAGATCAGCAAACATTAAAATTTGTTTATAAGGCTGGCTTTCAAATCAGGAGCAATGAAGCTGATACAGTGCTAAGAATACACAAATGCTGTTTGCTTTGTAAAGCTGTATATAGAATCCAATCATGAATCCTGGGATACAGGACAGTCTATCACTGTGAAGCAATTATTTGTTGACTGCTGAGCCAGCTGTGTTGAATTTGCGTCTTGGAGTGTTCAGAATTCCAAGGCATCTTTAAATCTCAGTCTTTAGTTTAGATTAGACACGTTAAATGACAGCACATTTTTTACTCCTTACACTGTGCTAGTCTCCTGATGCTAGAAGGAAGTTCTTGTTGAGATAGTGCAAAAGGAGGTAAGTTAGAAAGGGTAGTGATTAGAAGAAAAGGCTTTTGATGACCAGTTACTCATCTTTTAAAATGCTCTCAGAGAGGTTAACTGCTCTACACATAGGCTATTGATGTGTTGGGACTGCGAGGTCTGACGCCCATGTTGAAACAGAATACATACATTGCATGTTAAAGGAAGTTACATGTATGTATAAAATATGTATGTATAAAAATATAAAATAACATGTTATATGCTTGTATAAAATAACACATTAATGTTAAAGGAAGCTAAATGGATTGGCAAATACTGTATAGGAAGGAAAGCTACTTTATATGCAGGCAGTTTTATATATGTATCTATCTGGAACTAGTTGGTGAATATCTGTACATAGCTTACTTGGGCTCATATCACATGAAGTCACTTCTCCCCAGGCCACCTTGGGGTGCACGAGAAAGGCTTAGCAAGCCAGCTGCAGTGCAAAGAATAAAGAAGTATTGGTCTCCTGAGACAGCCCATTGCTTTAGGCAAAAGCCACAATGCCTCGACCTGTTTTTAGGGCCTGTCCTGCCAAACTATATCTGCCGACTTGATTTTGAAGGCAACAATTAATTCCAGAGTTAACAATCATCCTGTAGCACTGGGAGCCACCCCATTGTTAGCAGTGCATCCTGTTCAGGCAATACTTTTCACTGGTCCTCTCTGGGCTTCTGTGGCTGCATAGGGGAGGATGCACTTTAGACTGCCCTGTGAGTAGGGATCCTGCATGGGCACATGCATCACAATAGACTGTGTTGGTTTTGCATCCTACTTTCGTTTTAAGGACACCTGAGAAAGGTCTTGTCACCAGAAGAGAGACCCAAGTCTATCTTCTGTAGCAGTAGCTCCTAGATAGAATAAATAAATAAATGAAGTATTCCAGCAGGCATTTGAAAGACAAAGGAGAAAGCTCAGACCCTTGAAGATCTCACATCTCACGTCCAGAGAAGTCCCATGTCTTGTTTTGCCACTGCTTGGAACTAAGGAACCAAAGCAGTAAGTGTTGAACCATACTGAAACCCTGTGGGAGGGGGAAAAGAGCAGAAGGGGGAGAAGATCAGCTAAAGATAACTGAACAGGATAAAAAGACAGAGGATCAGATCTGAGAAAGGTTTCTCAGAGTGTAAAACTCTGTAAATGTCCAGCTTTTTTAAAGCGTAATCCAAACATTTTCTACAGCGTGTGGGAGTGCTCAAAACCTCAGCTTCTGACCCAAACTGGCCTGAGAGCTGAGCAGGTAACTATCCAATATCAGCACATCTAGGGTCCAGCCAGTAGGGAAATTCTGGAGGGAGGTAATCTTATCCACTCACACCTCATAAAGCCTTGCAGAAACCTATCTATCTGGGAAATCGAAATCCAGGCTTAACGATCCAGAACCTTGTTGTGAAGGTCAGTATTTGTGACATGGAATTTCTAATTGTTATCCCAAAGAACTCAGAAAGCCATATGCATTCTTGTTGAAACCCATCTGGAAAAACAGACGATAAGAAGAGCAGTAATAACACTGCTTAGATGACAGATGCAGGAAAAAGGAGCCTATTGTAGGTGTCAGGCAGGTTATTTCAATCCAAGTACAGGCCAGGATATGGGAGGAAGCTGTGGCTCCCTGCGAGCAGCCTCATCAGCCTGCCTCCCCTGCAAAGTTGCTCAGAGTCCCATCTGAAAGACAATGCTGAACAGCACAATTTGTTTCACCAGCAGAATTTCACAGAATGCACTTGGGTTTTGTTTGGTTGGGTTTTGTTTTCCACACTGGAATAAAAGCAGAAAGTATTTACACTTCCCTTTTGTAGTCAGATATTCCTGATTGACTTTATACTTCTAGTAGTTAACTTGCTTATATGTCGGGTCTTCATAAGGGGTAATGTCTGAAAGAATCTGATTCTTCATGAATTCTGAGCTGAGATCAGCTCAGAACTGATCAGTGGCAATACCTGATGCTCCAAGTATTTTCTTGAACTTGTTTAAGAAAGTCTATGGGATTGCTTTTTTTAACGCACATCTATAAAGGTGAAACCAACAATTTTTTAAGTTGTTGCAACACACTTTATTTTGTCAGGCAAATAGTATTTTAGATATTCAATTAAATAGCACTATGTTAAACTACATTTTGTTCTTTCTTACACACTATATAATGCATATTCACTGTAATGACAGTTTCATCATGCTAGGAACTTATACACATACCTACACTTTTAAAAACAAGATTTTCTTAATAAAACACGCATATCTACAGTAACAACAATTGCAAAGAACACATTGTTAGGTCAAGATTTCAGCAAACTTTACAAACTACACAAAATAAAAATAGCCAAAAAAAAAAATCAATTCATGGTGAAGTTCTTAGCAGAGAACATATCTTTACATTTGGTGAAGCTTTGCCTAGAAGTCATTTTGCTTTTGTATTTCTTAAGGAATAAAATTATATACATTATTTAGTAATCCTCAAAATAGGAAGTATTAAATAGCACAAACAATATTACAGTCTTAAGTTTTGGTGTTACCTACAGTAGAGGGGCTGCTTTAAAGAAACAAAAATTTCAGTTTGTCTTTTCTGTACACTGAGGGCCAAACCCTCAGCTGGTATAAACCACAGTAGCTAAATGGATAGTGAGGAAGTCACATTAGTTTATACCCACTGAGCATCTGGCTCCTGACTACTCTATACACAAAGGAAGGCTGCTAAAGCATGGTAGCTTGGACCGGTTACGCGCTGACAGAAGCTTCTTATATATATGCTGAAGTTTTCATGCAGCAGGAAAAGTGTTAGTTTAAGTATAATCCCTTAAACAGTCATACCATAATAATGGTATATGAAGCAGCTTTAAAAATATTATTTTATAATCATATGAAAATCTGAGCTATGCTGATTGTTTTAAAGGAATCCTTTATTGCCAATGTTCTATTAGAAAACAGTGTAACTAATTTCTGAGGCCTAATTGGGGGCTATCAAAATATTACTGTAGCTAACCACTGAAAGGATAAATTGTACCATTAAATACCTATTAATCACCATATTCCATCTGGAAACAATTATGATCCTTGCAATAGACATTAATATCATACTAACTCTGCAGTGAATCTGCTGGGGATATAAGAAGAGCATGGCAGCAAACAGAATATATGCACTGATGTCATTCCAGGAGGTAGTTCTATTTTATGGCACTCAATTTTTGGTTTGTCACTTACACACTTCAGAAGTCAGTCATCCTCAGAAAAATAAAGAGTAGTTTGCTGCACTGAAAGTCAGCTGGGGTGGGGAGAGAGAAATAAATAAAAGTCTTATTTTTCCTTAACCATCTCATTTTCCTGTTTTCTTAGTAACTCCAAAGTCTGCGTTGCAGCTCTTGGGGCCAGATCCAAGCTCACCAAGTTCTCTAGTCAAAGAGAAAGCTTCCTGATGGTTTCCATAAAAAGGACCTTAAATACCAGTGGCTACATGTTGTAGAAATATGTATTTAGTCCTTGATTAAGGAAAGCACTTAACCAGATGACAGTATATGAGCAGGCTGGCATTGCCATCCCCTTTGAAGCAAACAGTAAACACTCAATTGAAATTCAAAGAGCTCCCACCAGCATCAAAGAGACAGTGTTTAAGTGGTTTGATCACTCAGGGCCCATTTCCCAGCTGTTCTGCATCACGCAGTGATAAAGTGATACTTATAATGATAAAGTTACTGATAAAGTAACTGACATAAGGTAAATACCAGAGTTACCTCCATTGCACTAGATCTTAATTCCTACTGGCATAAACCCAGAGGTGTTCTACATGCTGTAGAGTTACTCCCAGAGTATTCTAATAGAAGCAGAATCAAAGTAATGCCCAAAGAGTTTCAACAAAGGCCCATTAAAATGTTTAAAACTATGTTTTAAAGTACAGTATCCATCTGCTACTGGCTGGAACTAACAGCTTTTTAAAAATATTTTTTCTTATCTTCTCTGGATACAGAAATTATTTTCACTCTTTTTTTTAACAGAAATATAACTTTTTTTTTTTTTGAGCTTCACATAGCTCAGTTTTGAGCTGAACATTGGTTTATATTTTGTATACTATCATAAAAGATCATGGAATAAACCATAATTTTTCTAAGGTACTCATATATTTTAAATCCCTGTTATCTATCTCCTTTACACAGACTCAGTGGCTTCTGGAACACTCTTACATAGTGAATGAGGAGGATTTGTCCCAATTTTTCTGGCATTAGTGTTGCTCAAAACCAGAAAGTGATAGCTTTCCCTAGCATGGTTTGACCCTCATTTACTCAACTTTCCATTAAACATACTGATTAGACCTGACAGCTGCTTCTTAAACAAAAATATTTCTGCATAAATTTTGACCCAAATCCATTCTTTACTTTTGTTTTTACCTCTTTTTTTTCTTTTTCTTTTCCTGATCTCATTTTCATCAGAAAACTAAAAATAACAGGAAATTGTGAATATAACATTGGAAAGAAAAAGGGTACAAAGACTGTAAAATGGAAATCATTTAATTTAAAAATTCTAATTAAAATATTTGCAACTTTGAGAGAACAGTTGGAAAAATGACATTTTTAAATTTTCAAAGACACTCATGACTTGTTTCCACATCTCAGGCCAACTCCAATTTAATCATGGAACAGATTAATCTGTATTATTCATTTTGAAGTAAAACACTATAAAGTATACCCACATTCTCCCCTTCAAAAAACATGGAGTATAATTCTTTGAGAATAGCTAAAATACCTAAGTCACTTAGGTGTTCTTCAAAACTGTATGTAAAATGAACATTCTTATGTTAGCTTAGTGCCATTTATAAAGCTATGTAGCATTATAGGACACCCTATTTTAATAAAAATCAATATGAGCAGAGATATTTTAAGTTACATTCCAGAACTCATTATTAATTTATTACAACTCATACTATGCACAATAATCAGTGTTTCCTCTGATAAAGCATATTTTTTTTGTTTTTCTCCTACTCATTCCTTCATTTGACCTCTAAATGAATGAAGCATTTCTACTATACTTTCCTTGTTTCCTGTCAGCATGCATTCATATGATCTGAACAATGAGTGAAAGCTGTAAACCCAATACTGAATAGTAACCAAGAAGAAACTCATGCTCTCAAATGCAGTGCAAGGAAATCTTAGTACAATCCTGCTTTAAGCATGTATCTTAACCCAGATTCTTTCACCAGGAGTCTGGCTGGTACAGGTTCAGAGTTGAAAGATAATGCATTGATTTTGTAAAACCTTCTGTTCAGCTGTAATTAAATACTGAGATGCTACTGGTGAATCTGGCTTAAGATGAATACCCAGTTCTGAATCTCGGACAGAGCCTAACCTAGTCAGTAAGCACCTAGGAAAGAAAATGCTCTGAATTATTTTCTTTAGTTAAGTTACACTGCATTTTTTTGGGAGACGGATCTTTTCCGAGACTTGCTGGATTTTCATAAATATTTTTTATCAGATTTGCTCAAATTTGTTCTCAATAGACAAATATAAGCCCCCTACAGTGAGGACAAAGGTATCTATTACTACAAAATAAAATTAAGATCCAGGTAACTGATTCCTTCTATTTCTACTTTTCCTGCTATTGATAAGAGCCTTTAGTTTGCTGTAGTCCCCTCTCATCTTCTGGGGTTCTTCCCTCTGCTGACCTTGCTGTCTGCTGTCTTTGCAGTATTGGTTAATCATCTGCATTTCTGAGTGGCTGAAAGCTCCCACAAAGTCCTTTGGATGGAACTGCAGAGCTCGCACTGAGCTGGCCCAGGTCCAAGGGGACCATTTGTCAGTCATGATGGCCACCATCTCTGAATCCAGCACTTTGAAGTTGATCTTTGCTAAGGTCTGCTTGAAGCTGTTCTCTGTTGCAATGCAGTGGTAAAGTCCCCGGTCACTGTCTTGAACAGAGCGAATGAGGAGTCCTTGCTCAGTAGCTATGATCCTCTCATTCAGCTTGACCTACATAGCGAAAAGTCAAAAGGAACTTTTTAGGAAATGTTATGGAACAGCAGTACTGGACCTCTCGTGGTAAGTCTCTCTTCAAACACCTCTTTCCTCCCTAGAAGGTTTCTTAAAGGTACCATACTTTGTTTTTATCACATCTCCCAGAGACCACAGTTATTGCTACTGTTAGGACAGAAACTACCTCAAGGTAGGTAAGTGTCACTAAAGAATGACTTCAAAACTTTATTCATTATGTTGCAATAGATTTGATCAGGATGAAGACAGAGATGCAAACCTGGAGACTACATAAAAGAAGAGTTTTCATAATGTTCAAATAGCAGAACTGAGGAAGTTAACTTTTATTTGCCAAGGTTACACCCCTGGGAATTTCTCTTCCAGTATCAGAGACTGCTGCTGAGACTTGATGGGAGAAAAGTGGACAATGGCATTGAACACAAAGTGGCTGCTAGTTAAATAGCTGCTGAGACTTGATGGGAGAAAAGTGGACAATGGCATTGAACACAAAGTGGCTGCTAGTTAAATAGTTTGACCTTGAGCAGGCTCCTGGGGCTAACTTGTGAAGAACTGTGTCTGCACTGCAGAGTCTATAGTCTCGTATAGACGTTTTCATCTCAATGGCCTCAGATGGGACTTGGCTCATTGGAAACCAAGAGCAATTTTTCTATTCTCCTATTTTCTTCCTGGCTTCAGACTCTGGACAGTCCCAGGAGATGGTCACATCATCTGAAGGAAGCAAGGTACCACAGCTTCTTGAGTAATCACCTGACTGTGCACATGTCCCTTTGCATATCAGCTGTGAAATAAAAATTGCTAATTTAACCCATTCTGTCAAAATACCAGTGCTGGTATTTTTATGACCGATTTTTCTATTTTGCCACTGCACTTTGCATTATAACTGATTCTCTTTGGAATTCATTTATTTATTATGCTGTTCCATTATTGTAAACTTTTGTAGACATTGCAGAGGTAAGACTTCCAGAAAATCTGACAGCTTGAAATGTAATTAACCTATTGATTGCTTTAGTTTGTCGTGCATTGATTCCAATACAGTTATTGAACATATGAACAAGAAGGGAGATGTTCTGCTGAAGAAAAGAGTTAAAAGAATTGCACCTAAATTGGCAGGACATGTCTGGAGTATTTGAAAAGTAAGTGAGAAAAACAGCATGAAAGCCTTGAAAGTCCTCTCTGATTTTGGAAAATGGCCAAACATGAGAATAATGCTTTTCAGTATTTATAATTTATCAACAGAAACTGTATTATGTAATAGTTCTTTTTGAAAGATGTACTTTTTTATTCATATAGTAAGTGCCTTGGATTTAAAATGGATTTTTTCCCCTTTTTATTACTTAAGGAAGGCACATGCCCCATAAACAATCATCCTGTGTATTACAGTGCTAAAACTTGAGAGCCTTAGAGAGTGCAGTAATGGAAAATGTGATTGCACCACGGTGGGGAAATGCTTTTGTCAATACATGTTCTTAGCCTGGACTAGTTTCTTGCTAAAGAAACCTTTCGCATTTCTCCCACTTTTGCCTTTCATCTCTTCAATAGCATAGAAGGGCTACTGCATTCTGACTTCTTCCTGAACTTTATACAGTTTATTGCTGTTATGCCTATTTCCTTGGATCAATAAGAAGTCCTGAGCACTCCAAACCTTCAGTTTGCAATTAATAAGGTGCGAAGGAAAAAAATCATTAATTAATTCCCTGACTTTAAGGGTTAATAGGAATTTTGTAATAGCTGTTCTGATTCAACAGAAATCATTGGGGTTGAGGAAAGTCCCAGCTATATCGAAGAGCCTGTCCTTATTTACATGAGTGAAGTGCTGATCACTGTCCTGCATTCATAGAATCATAGAATCATAGAATAGTTAGGGTTGGAAAGGACCTTAAGATCATCTAGTTCCAACCCCCCTGCCAGGGGCAGGGACACAAATTCTCCAGCTTCACTGTAGCAGGGTTGTCTGATGAAAACACAAATGTTCCCTCACTTTGGTCTGGGGAGTAGATGAGATGCTGACACATGAGCAACTGCTCATTTTGCTCACCTCTTTCCTCCTGTCATTGTCTTTCTGTAGCAGCCATTTAATAGAAGCCTGAGGAGATTTGGGTGTGCATTCAAGGAAGGTGGTGTTGTTTTTCACTCCATACTGAACTATTTCTGCAGCGTTTCTGTATGCTAGAAAGGAAAAGAAAACATGTTAGGATACTGTGAACAATGATGTGATATAGAAAGTGAGTATCTCTTTGCAATAGAGGTAAAATGTTTGCAATACAGGTAAAATGAAGTATGTCTGATCTTGGTATTGGCCGAAAATAAGTAATTTAGGGCACAAAATTTTCAAAGATATGAAATGTGAAGAAGCACATCCAGTTCCAAATAGCAGTGTTTTCAAACTGACATGGTCTGTTCTGAAAAAAACAGGATACCTGTGGGCTCTGCTTATGGGATAACTGAGCTCAGGGATATTGCTCCCTGAAATGATCTCATTCTCTACTACTACAAGAAAGCCTGTCTAGAACTATCCAGAGGAGAATGAAGCTTTTAATATATTTCTTCACACTTCACCATTTACGAGCTGGGAGAATAGGGTTGTATGACTCAAAACGCAGCAGCGTGCCATAAAAAAGACTGTGTATTTCAGCTGCGCGCAGTATCACAGGGAGGCGAGAGAGGGCGGATTTGGCTTCCCACTCTGCCGCTCTTACAAAGCAAGGAAGGGACTTGGCTCTAAATCTGAAGTGAAGTACGTAGGCAGGCCAGCAACAAAGAGCAGGACAGATTTATAGCACTCAAGCAACACCTGGGCAAGTGCTGAGCATATGTCATCGCTTAGACTTGTTGTGCCCCTTTACAGTCTCAATAGATGAACAATTGGTAGTTACTGATAGGAACTTTCAGATGCTCATTGCTTGGCATAAATCATAATGTTGGTCCTGAAAACAATACAGTTCCAGATTTAAAAGCTGACATCACATATGCAATCTATAGGATGAGAAAGGAGCAATGGATACCAAATATTATGAGAACTGCAAATACCAAGAAGTCTGCACACCTAAAATCTCTTTCTCCACAGTCCTTAGACTGACTTTCCTCCCACTCTATCTCCCATTCTTTTCAGCTTCTTTCATCAGCTGATATGTGAAATTGGAATCTGTTCTGCTAAAGGAAGGAGACATTGCTTGGTTCTAATCCTTCAAGTTTTTTAGCACATTTATGAGATTGTACCACAACCAGTTGTACCTTTTAGGGAAATAATGTGGAAATGCTTGTATTCAAAGACCATAAGCTCGCAAAACATCTGTCTGTGAGCTGACCTATCTGTAGCAGTGGAACACTGAGAATCAGAGCTGTAACACAGTATTATTTTTATGTGCACTGGAACTAGGTGTACCATAGAAAGGCATTTTTACCTGTTTAATTGATCAGTATATAACTTCTTACCTACTCCATACTACTATATACATGCTAAAAAAAAAGATTGAAAGAATAGAAATGCATTTCTCTAATGGCCATAAGGGCAAACACAGTATTAACCAGAACATTTAAAAAGCAGTCATACAAGCTATTTAGCTCTTGATAGCTATTTAAAAATTGCAATATGCCAAAACCGCTGAATTTATGCATGCTGAGAGATCCAAGACATGCAACCTATACTGTTTAAAGTCTTCATTTCAAGATTTTGGTTCCCCATGAACTTGGATGATTTCTTGCTATTGCCTGATTCTCTACTCTTTTGTCCTTCAGGTAGATATCATTCTTTTCCCCAAACGTAGTAGTTTTGCTATAAATGGTTTTAATTATATTTTGAAAGAGTCCAAGTTGCTCTTTCTTTTAATCTTCTTTTCCACTGGGGAAACAATTGCCATCTACCTATGCTATATGCCACTGGTGTCATAAAAACATCCTTTATGAAGTTGCTAAAACACATGAACCTATAAATACATCCACAGTAAAAAAAAAGAAAAATAAAGGTTGGAAAAAAAGAAACCTGTTTCTCAAGACAGTCAAGGTCTAAACATTTGTCTCCCCTCAGCCCAGAAAGCAGACAGCTGACATTTTCACATTTTCCACCTTGAAAGAGGAGACATCCACCCTTGGGAAAGACAATGGGTGGGTGGTCACAGCACATGCCTGCAAGGCATGACACACAGCTCAAGTTACTTCATGATTCTGAGCCTAAGCTTTAGTATGGATCTCAGAGCTCAGGTGCATACTCTAATGGTGGGGTCATCTTTTGTAATTACCTGCTCAAGCTTTTCAGCTTCCTATAAATGACCTAATACTGAGTCATGGGGAAAGACCCTCTGGCACTGTAGATTGGCAGCTAGAGAACAGTTAGCCACATTTGGGCTGAGGGACCTACGCCCAACTGACTGTTGTGGTCTGTTTTGATTTAGGAGATACTTCTGAGAACATTTAAATGGAATTATTAACTGAATCTTTCACATGTAACTCTGACAGCATTGTTTCAAAAAATTCAATAAAAGATTTGCCATCAGGTCTATTTTTTGGTCTCCAGATGATACAGGTGAGAATGCACTTGAAAATGCCAACTCAGAAACAAGCGAAAGGAAAAGAATTCTCTAATATGTGCCCTTAGTTTCATGGCATACATTGCCACTGTCGAGCTCACACATGCATGTGGCTGAAGAGGATTAAGATGCCTTTATGTATGTGCCTATTATTAATATGGCTTTGGCCATATTTCACTGGTGTTCATCAGCCTGGAGAAGGTGATAGTTGGGAGGGCAATGTTGGCTCCCCTGTTCAGACATTCCATGCCAAAAGAGTTGCACAGCTCAAAGGAAAAGATTTTGTAGAAAGATTTGGAATGGTTTATTTTCCCATGTAAAGGGAGAAGGGAATAATCATAGCTCAAAAGACAGGCTATGATGAACTAGAACCTGCTGTTTGCTGAAAGATGTGCTCCAAAAAATCAGTATCATGTCAAATGCTCAGAATAATTCTGAGGTCCAAGAATTAAATGCATGAAGAAGCATGCACTAATAAACACTGAAGGTATTTAGAAGTAGAAAAGCCCTCAAATTAACTGGATCTTTTTCTAGTAAACACTGTGTTTCAGCTTCTCATTTCATGTATGCTGACCTATACATTTCATAGTTCATCATTCTATCATATATAGGCAAGTTTCAAGTAACTGTAAGGAAAAATGCTAAAATCAAATCAAAACAAAACTCAGACTTGGAAAATAATTATGCTTTACCAGTAAACCACACAGATAATGTGAGTTATGATGAATCACATAAAGGAAAGACATGTGTTCTTTATATAGCATGAGGATTTCCAAATTATAGTACCTTTCAGGTTGAAACCTCGGCACTGAGTCAGAGGGTTTCCATGTCTCACATCTTGCCTACGACTCCTCCTGAAATATATTGTAAAAACAAAGTGTTATTCCAGGATAGTTATACTGCAAATAAACGCTCTTTTATTTTGGGGTTTGTCTGGGTTTTTTTCTGCTATCAACCATTAGGGATAGTTCATGGTCTACTGATGGTGTTCTTTACTCTTGGCAGGCTTGCTAGAGTGAGGATACTGTTAAAGTGAATAATCAGTTTGATGAAGTTTATAAAACGATTGTAGTTTTAGGAGATAAAGTAGTTTTGTAAAGGAGGTATAGAAAAAAGGTTAGAGTTGATGCATGAAATACACATTGGTTTACTGTTGCAAGACCTAACATTCAAAGCCAGAACCCCCAGCTGGTTCTTAGGAGCAAACAAGCACCTAAGAATGAGATGCATGAATGACAGTGCTCATATCTAATGCACCAACAGAACATGATGATATAAGGCATGTGACCACCTTGATTCTAGCAGGCACCTTATATTTGGTGCCTGTAGCCACCTAAGTAGCAGAGTGAATTGAAATATAAATCCAGACTGATGGAGAGCTAAGATTCAGTTCTGTCCTCTACTTGAGGGTATGTGACTATTTCCAAAAGACACCCAGACTTACCAAGACTCAGAATATTTCTAAATGGGACTTTGCTATATTATTTGGATGACAGATGCAAAGTCACACTTTTGTAGCAAATGAGCTAAGGAGTTTACTGGGATTGAGAATACTGGCTTTTCAGTCCTCCTCAGCTAGGGGGTCATAGCTCACAGAATTCAGTGCATGAAAATCTGGTACCTGAACTTCTTATTGTTAAGTTATATTATTTTGTTTGCTGAATATTCTGTAAGGTGGTTCAATATTTATCAAGTGTAACAAAAAATGTATTGTTGATTGTTGGAAATGGGTGGTTCTGGGAAATGTAACAGCTGTATTCTGAAGTATGCACTAGTGACTCGCAAGATAAGAACACATAAAAAGCCCCTGGAGCTCCAGTACCACTGAGTGAAGGGTGATGCCCCTACGGCCACATTATACCAGCTACTGCACACCCAGGGATGGTGTTTATAACCCTATGTCATCTGATCCTTCACTGCATTGTTTTAAAAGGAAATCTCTGAAAGGTGATGTTTCAAAGGAGTAATTTCTGAGATTCCAAGTATATTTTTGATGTTTACCATATTTCATCTTATGCCTTGGGATGTTAACCCTTGTGAACTATTTATACGAGTCAAAGGAGACAAAGAAGAGTTTCTGAGTGAATGTCAGGATTCCTGTGCTACTATGAATACTGTGAACTTCTCCACACAGAAATGGCACGCAGCTTGCATTAAGCAGTTCTGAAAATAGAAACTTACAGTTTCATATTTATAAAACAAAAAAGGTTGAGAAGGTGGTGGCTAGAAAATAAATACTGTCAGGTGTTTTGAGGTAAATCAACGTTGGATGAGGAACCATGAGTAATCCAAGTGAGACAGAAGTGTCTAAAGAAGGAAAGAAACAAATATGTCCAGCAGATACTCCTGTCTAGACTATGGGATTTGGCTCTTATTACTAATGTTTTCTCCTTCATAATCTTTCTTGTTAGATAAAGGGACAACTCATTTCCTTCACATATGAAAAACAGATTATTTTTTTCCATACATTTTTAGGTTTTTGTTTTGGTTTGATATAAAAAGCAAATTGCAAATAAAACGTCAGCAAGGAAGCAAGCCCCAGTGGAAATAACCTGGGTGTTTATAATAGTGATGGCAAAAACCCCCTGGAAACTGCACACATGGGGTACACCTGACTGCTCATTATATCTTTCAGCAGCTATGTTAGTGTAGGAGTTAGATGGCCTGAGACTTAGGGAATTTTCTGTTCATTCCTCCCCCTGTCTTCTGACCTTTGTTCCATGGACAAAAACAATCAGTTTGCAGACTGGAGGCTGAATATGCTGCATGAAAGCAGTAAAAACCCCAGGTACTTTACCAACTGCTACATGGCCAGGTTGGGCTTTACCTTTTAATCTCAAATAAGGAATGAGTCAAGAAAACTTTGCAATAATGCAGTAACTGTCTTTAATCTCAGGCGATGACACTGTCATCAGCTGGTTGGGTCACTGGAGCAGGGTTAAGCTTTGCCTGTTTTTGTCTACTGTCTGCCACCACGTAGGTAGAGTAAAGCCTATTAACTGTATCTGGTCTTCTGCATCTGCAGCTCAAGTGCAGGCAGTGAACATAGTGGCACATAGCGAGTAAAGGTCTGGTGTACATCTGAAAGGTTTGTCTCCTCTGCAGTAATACCTTATTGTGTATTCTGTAGCTTTGTTTGTATATGAAGTAAAATGTTAGTAACACAAGAGCTCACCACAACCTAAATATCTCCCCTGGGAGGAGGAAAAAGGCTCCTGTTTTGCATAAGAATTATGAGATGGACTATTAGCTCTGTTGTAAATTAAAGAGAAATTGCTTTCCCTGCCTGCTTTAATAAATCTCATGTCAAAAACCCCAAATCTGCAGGCATTACATGGAAATCACATTTGACTAAAATTTTTCTGGAAATGATTCTTCTCTCTTAGGAGCAAATGAGGAAATAAAAAAATATTTTACTTTCTTCTTCAGACAGCCCAAGAGATATTTTGCTGCATTTAGGGCTATCATAATTACATCCATAGTGAGCAACCGAATTTAAATGAAGGGAACAAATGTTTCGCTGATTTTGTGTGCATGAGACAGAAGGATTCATATTTATAAGGAATGGTTTTTTTTTTCTTTTTTTACATGTATTACTTTATGTATTGCAAAGGCAACCTCTTTATCTTATATTACTGTGCCATACTCTCCTAGCTGATGAACAATGTCAAGCACAACAGCTACAGAGGTATTGTTTGTACATGCCTCTGAACAGAGTGATGTCCCATTTCTCCATCATTACAGCACCCCAGGCTCCATAGCAGAACAAAAACCTTTCCTTGCAGGCTTCACTAGGTTGTTTAGTACTGCTCACCTTTTTCCTGTGGGGTAAAACCTGGAGCAGGAGTTGCCATCCCAGGCGCAGTATGGATCTCGGGCTAAGCAGCAGTCAGCACAGGCGGTCCCATAGATGTGGCAGCGATGCAAGGATACCTGGGTGACCCCTTCATCTGAGCTTACGTACAACTGTTGCTGTAGAAGGAAATGGAAAGATTTATTTCAGATGTGGAGAAGCTTCACCTGAGACTCTGCTAACACACCTAAAATCCTTTCAATTAATTTTAGAGTTACCTCAAGACCAAGAAGGAAGCCACTAATATATATATAAAGCCAAGATAAATAGAATTCTCTCAGGTGAATAGGCCTATAGTATTTCTACCTTCCTGTTAGAAAACATTTAGAAACACTGAGGAAGGTTCATGGTTTTTGGACATTGAATGCCATTGTTCTGTTCTGGGGCAGAGAGGCTGAGTTAATACTTCTCAGCTTTGAGAATTTGGTTCTTATTCAGTAGGATATTGGCTCAAGCCTTTGAACTAAGTATTTTCCCTGCATATAATCACTTCAATAAATATTATGCAGAGTTCCTAGTTGGATTCTCCAGTGCATAGACTTCCAAGACATAAAGCCTAGAGATTATGTTGAGGCTTATGGCCAGATTCTGATAGCCTTATATACCTGGAAAAATAAGACAAAAGAACTTTCATAATAAATGACAGCTTTTGCAAAAGAACTTCAAAGTGCGTAGGTCATCATGAAAATCTGGACCAAAATGGCTGATTTACTCAGAATCAATTATTTAATTATTCTTAGAATATAAATTAATATTGAACAAAAACCTTAAAAGTCCCCTGATCTTTTTGTCATAAAGCTAAAACTTACAGTGAATACAATTTAGTGAATAATGTTTATTGGCAGTTTTTTAAAATACTGAGCAATGTTTTGCTTGAAAAGTCATAGAATACATAGTTTTAGTTTGGATATTTAACATTTGAGAAGCAATCTTCTCAGCTATTTCCATCAATTCTTATTGCCATTGTTTGTTACTACTAAACCAACCCACTAGCCCCCAAACTGCCTTTCTACATGGATCAGGCTTCCAAGGGAAAATTTCTATTTAGGACTTATATAAAAAATGGGGAGGGCAAATTTTCCCTTTCAGAACACTTTTTTTTTTAATTGTCAAACAAAACAAAAAACTTACACGTTCAGTGAGTTAGAAATGATACACAATGAATAGAAATTGGTTTATCTTAGTGGCTCTGGGTCACGTAAATAGCTCATGCAACCTTCAGTCAAGTTTCTCCATATTCATCATGGAAAATCTCCTGTTTATATTTAGTATTCTGCACAACAATTGCTATTCTAACATCTTTAAGTCAATTTGCTTCTCATTTAATAAGCATTAAGTTAGCATTCCACTTTTTACCTTTTTAGATGAAATCTTCATTGTTGTTATGGGAGAATTACTCTGAAAGACAAAATTACAAATCACACTTATAAGACTCTACTTTTAATATTGTCCCAAAATTTCAATTTAAAATTCAGTAAAACCTAAGTCACATCTAATAAACTAAAACTTTTCATATCTTGGAAAGGTATCACTCACTCCTACTAAGTTTTTGCTATTTTCAGAACTAAACAAATAGCATATATATATAATTAATGTCTCTCAAAATGTATTGGCTAAACTCAACTGCATCATTATTATTCCTGTGCATCAACAAGGTTTTGTGCACTTCTAATTAACCTGCATCTGTGTTACCTCAGTGTTTTGAAGCCATTACTCTCACTTTGTAATAAAAAAACAATGCTTGTTCTTTTGACGAGGATAAGGAAAAAACATAAAACAGCTCATGCATATTTATCACACGATCCAGATAAGAATATGTCGTATTTCTCCTACACATTATGTACACTGCATACAATTTGGTGACCATCCAACATACACATTCAGATTACCAATGACTGGAATATTAAAAATGGCATGTGTGTTATTGAATGTTGCTTTCCCACAGACAGTATTGTATACTACTGTGTGTCATCACAGCAGTTTATTAACATGTGTCCAAACCAAACGTTAAAGAGCTGGAAAAGGAATTATCACATTCATCACCTTAAGCAAGTGAAGCAGTTTATTACCCAAACAAATGATAAAATTTATGGTAATAAAAATGTTCAGCACTTTTTCAAGATTTAGCATTTGTTCAGTCACAGAGGAAAGCCATAACAGTGGGCTAGAATTAATTGCAGGGGATTACAAGCACAGCAGAGAGGCCAAGACTAGAAAATCTGTATGCAAATCATGTGAATTGCAAAGGTTTGAAGGAGTTCTGATCAGTGGCACAGAGTCTAGTTGTAGATCTGTAACTAGCGGTGTCCCCCAAGGGTCAATACAGGGTCCAGTATTGATTGGCTTTTCATCAGTGACTTGGATGAACAGACAGGGCGCCTCCTCAGCAAGTTCGCTGATGATACAGAACTGGAAGGAGTGGCTGTTACCCCAGAGTGCTGTGCTGTCATTCAGGAGGATCTAGACAGGCTGCAGAGATGGGCAGAGAGGACCCTTCTGAAACTGAACAAAGGCAAGTGCAGGGTCTTGCCCCTGGTGAGGAATAGCCCATGCACCAGGACAGGCTGGGGGGTGAACTGCTGGAAAGCAGCTCTAAGAAGAAGGACCCAGGGGTCCTGGTAGACAACAAGTTGTCCGTGAGCCAGCAATGTGCCCTCGTGGCCAAGAAGGCCAATGGTATCTGTGGTACATTAGGAAGAGCATTGACAACATGTCAAAGGAGGTGATCTTCCCTCTCTACTCAGCCCTGGTGAGGCCTCCCCTAGAGAACTGTGTCCATTTCTGAGTTACGCAGTACAAGAGAGTCATGGAGCTCCTGGAGGAAGTCCAGTGAAGGGCTACTAGAATGTTTTAGGGTCTGGAGCACCTCTCATATGAAGAAAGGCTGAGAGAGCTGTGTCTGTTCATCTTAGACAAGAGAAGGCTCTGGGGGGATCTGATCGGTGTGAAACTGAAAGGAGGGTGTCAAGAGGATGGGACCAGTGCCAGAAGGTTGGACAAGAGGCAATGGCCACAAGCTAAAACACAGGAAGTTCCACTTGAACGTGAAGAGGAACTTCTTTACTGTGAGGGCGACTGAGCTGTGGAACAGGTTGCTCAGAGATGCTGTGGAGTCTCTGTCCCTGGAGATATTCAAGAGCTGCCTGAACACAGTTCTAAGTAATGAGCTCTAGGTGATCCTGCTTGAGCAGGAAGATTGGACTAGATGACTACTGGTGGTCCCTTTCAACTTCAACCATTCTGTGATTCTGAGTTTAGAGCTGCTGTAGTATTTCATGAACTCTCTACAGACTCAAGATCAAATACAACTTTAGGTCTGATGTCACATTCTCCTTTCCTTGCTTATACTCTGGAAAGCAATTACTGCTTTGCTTACTTTGAATATTTATTAACACACAGCCAGTGATCTCATTCCTGCTTTCTTGGAGAGCAAAATACTGCCATGCTGCCTGCACAGACTGCAATGGCTGAGGTTATGATATCATGATTTTTAGGGTTCAGGCTAAAAAATCTGTGCACCAAGTCTCAGAAACTAGGCTTAGTGAGAGGATTCTTCTCAGCCTACCTATCTTCTTGACGTATTAATTTATGTTTCAGTAAATGGAAGTAATGCTTGGTTGAAGGGTACTCTTTAGGTAATATTACTTACAATTATCTTTTTTATTGGGAAGTCTTCAACAAAAGCCCAGAAAGACTAATTATGCCTTCATGAGGGTTAACACAGAGTGCGTTCATTTTCTTAAGGAAATTGCTAATGATTCTTGTCTAGATAAAAAAACTTAAATTTTCCTTTTTACATCCCTTCAATGAAATAGAGAAAAGCTCAGGACAAAACCCTTAACTAAGTTTATAGATGCATACTACCACTTCACCTGAGACTACATGTTTTAAAGAATAGCCCATTCAAAATTCTGAAAGGGATTTTTCAACATGAGGAAGAACATTTTCTTTAGGTTATTACAAGCTGCCACATGTCAGGGTGATTGACAGAGGCTATTCCCTTATTTCTCTGTGTAGTTGTTTGTGTTTCTTTTATCATAGAATCATAGAATAGTTAGGGCTGGAACGGACCTTAAGATCATCTAGTTCCAACACCCCTGCCATGGGCAGGGACACCTCCTACTAAACCATGCCACCCAAGGCTCTGTCCAACCCGGCCTTGAACATTGCCAGCGATGGAGCATTCACAACTTCCCTGGGCAACCCATTCCAGCGCCTCAACTTATGCTGTGTTAAGCTTGTAGCTTTCTTGACTCCAGAGGCATGTGGCTTTGAAGAACTGGAGTTAAGAAAAAACAACACTGGTTTGCTTCCATTCTGCATCTCAGAATCAGGAAGATTATCAGATAATCAAAGTGAAAAATTTTAGATTCCATCTGTAATTAGTGACAGTCTCAATACATGATGCCAATGATAAAAGTTGCCTTCTGGCAGCTACTATAACATGACCTCATAAAAATGTGATTATCAAAATCCTTCTAGCCAGTATAACAAAGAAAATAACAAACTTAGGGGAGAGGAAAAAAAGACTTAAGCTAGCTACAGCCTTCATAACAATGGGCATTTTATATTCCTCTTTGCATGGGTATCAAGCTGACAGTGTGCACATTTACTTGATCTTTTATCAAGTCACAGTTGCCCTTCCCAAAATATCTTAGAACAAAGTGTTTGTGTGAACATACACATTGGAAGAGTAAAAATAGGAGCAAGCCAAACCTGAAAAACCTCCAGCTCTTCTAAAATGAGTTCTCCACTTGCAGAGAAGTTGGTGGGGAGGACAACAACTTTTTGTACAGTTCCTTGATCTAGAAAAGATGAGAAAAATTAGACCATGTAACAGAGAAAGAAAAAAAACAGATTAACCATTATTAATTATGCAAAGAAAGCATCAAAGCAAACACTATGACACAGAGGAAGGTAAGAAATGTTCATTAATTTCTAGGGTTTTGGGGTCAGAAAGAACCATGAGATGATTCCTTATATAGGAATACTATATGTGATATCATTCTCATATGTTAACATGAGGAAGTCATGATAAGATTGGACTAAACTAGCATTACTGTTAACATTCTACCCAAAAAGATCAATCAAAATCAGTATCTTCCGTACTAGTTGCTGTACAGACACACAGACTGAGGCAGTATCTATCCTAATGATCTTAGATAAACCCATGGCCATATAAGCTGGTTAAAAGGGAGCATCCAAAGAATAATTCTATATATAATAACTCTATATATACCAAAAAAAAGTAAGATCAAAGCTTTTTTTTTATTTCAGGATTAATACAGACATTAATCAAGTCCATTACATATTGGTAAGAGTTAATATTTTGGTCCATAAGGAAAAAAGGAAAAGCCGGGTGAAGATACTGTAGCTACCCTTATCATGGCTGCCCTCTCAAAATACAGTTCCAACCCTCCCAAATCCACTCAGATCAAAGGAGAAAGAAGTAAGAAGGATGGGGCAATGACAGGGTTTTTGCAAGGCAGATGTGACGAATGAGATAAAAAGGATATTTATGATTAGTTTTCCAAATTTGTTATGTAGAAGGAATATATGAGATGGAGGGGTCCATATGAGAAGGCTGCGAAAGCCACTGAAATACTTCTGATGTGGCAGAAAAGGCAGACAGGAAGAATCACAAGGGCAAGCATTATTACCTGGAAAAGCACAGTATACAGAATTCCTCTTGCCTGAAAGGCCTGGAAATTAGTCTGAGTAGAATGAATTTATTTGCTCAATATGGATTCTGAGGAATGAGACCACATGGTATATATTCTGTTTGGCCTTCAAAAGTTTTATGAGCAATATAGACTTGTGCAGTTAGTAAAACATTAATATAGCACAATATAGGTAAGTATCTACGTGTATTTTTATGAATTTGTGACTGGGGAAGGAAATATCAGCTTCCTGTTTGGCAATTCATGATGTAGACAACACAAACTAAAAAAGGCAATTTTGCCTTTGCTTTAAGGTCAGTGACTGAATTCCATAGCTGGAGCTGCAGGGCAAGTTGGTTACAATAAATAATTTACATCTTATTTCCTTGGAGGAAGCCAGCAAGTAATCATATATTTTATTTTTAAAAAATAAGGTTCAAAGCCAGAATATTGATATGTAATGGCCTGACCACACACAGAGACCACATTGCAGCATTTTGTCTTTTAAAAAAAGGGAAAAGAGAAATTGAATGCTGACAAGACTCTAAAATATGTAGCTATTAATTGTACATGCTCAGGGCAGGTTAGGCATGAATTTTTCATGAGGGTTTTCTATGGAGAACATTTATTCTCATTATACAATGGCACGATAAACTAGTCCCTTCTGAAGAAACTTTACTGAAACTAAATCTTGTGATAGCACAGCTGTGGTCTAGACCGGGTGCCAGTATTAGCAAAGCTATGAGAACCTGAGAGAGATTTACTAACTGCCAGGATCCACTGAAGCTTTAAACTGCTGCAGATTCATCTCTTGTTGGAGCTAAGAAGCATGTGCATGTGTATGTGTGTGTGTATTTCTGCTCCTACTAGAGGGAATAAACCACTCACAAATATACAAAGCTGAAGTCCAGACTGCTTCTGCTTCTTTGCATCCTTTTATCAATGTCATCTCTTAAACATTAAACTATATTATACAAACTGGCACAGTTGCAGCCTTTTGTGGCTTTTTCTTCAGTTGCCTGCAAAACGTCAGTTACCTGTAACCCTGACATACAGGGCAGTAAGCATGTTGACAGTGACCTTACCTGCAAAGGAATGTGAGGCTGCTGAGCCTCTGCAGAACCGGTTTATTTCAGTGATCCATTAGCACATGCCACACATTTAAAATTCCTAAGTTGTCTTCACTTCTCAAGCATAGCCCCAAACTGAAATTAGAACCTGAGAGGAGATTTTATCCTGGGCACTGGCACAGAAAATACTGATAATGCCTGACGCCAAGTCCTTCTTGTCCTAATAACCTTTCCCATTTGAAAAGTAGGTTCCTATCTACCTTTTTGTCACACCCCAGCAAAATACACAGAGTTAAGGACTGTTTACCTTGGTGTTCATTCCCTTTGACTCAATATTTCACAATTTGCTTTGATGCAGTATTGTACCATGGGGGACATATCCTTTCAGAAAGGAATGTTCTATTGTTTTAAAGGAAACTTAATATAACATTTAAAATAAATATTCACTTCAGGTAAATTAGTCAATAGAAAGCTATTCGTTAAATAAAATCACTTAAAGCAGGGGATTCCAATCAGCTGTATATACATATACACATACTTCAAACAATACATGGTGTATAGGCTATAGCCCTCCACCACTTCTAAAACCAGCTTTTCCACAGTTACCCAGCCTTTTCCTTCATAAATGACAGGCAAATATTTACGCCTGAAAACCACTTCTTATTCCTTTCTCAGTAGTATTGATGTCTCCGCTATAAGCTCAGCAGCTGACAAATCAAGTCACTTACTTACACATGTTCGTGTCAGAAAGCTAATGGTACATGTGAGTTGTGTTGAAAAACTTTTCGATTATTTTCTTTAATTGCAAGGCAGCAAACTAAATTCCCTGGGTCAGAAGGAAGTTTGGAAAGGATGCAGGGCTGTGCACTGCAGGACAGATATGCAAAGTAGAAGTAGCAGTGCTTGAGCTGTTTCCCAGTGTATTTCACAATAGATAATATTTTGTATTGTAAGACAGGCATAAGAGATGACCAAACAAGTTTAAGTCAAATTTTTTCACATTTAGGTGAACGTATGAAATAATGAGCTAATTCTGTAAAAATTATAAAATTAACAGGATGGCTTCCTTGGCCATTTACTTGTTACATACCAATATCCACTTGAAAACAGTTCAACATTGTTATGATTTCACACAGTCATGGAAAAAGCTATTGTGTCTCCAGAATATCAATCCACCGCTAGAAAGCATGAAGCGAAGAAGCAGATTTATGCTCACCACTTCCCTGACTTTTCACGGGGAGCTGTTTGCAGCCTCACATCAGCACAGCAGCATGTGAGTTAAGGGCAGATGGAGAAACGAAAACGAATCTCTCTCAAGGTGATGTCAAGAGGAAGTGAGCTACTCATAATGTTTTCCTGTTTCAAACCTGCTTGAGTGACTGCAGATCTCTCAGTTTGACAAGCAAGAAAATCTTACTGAGATCATGTTCCCTCTGAGAGGACCGAGAAACAAGGGACAGCAAGGGAGGAAAGTGCTTAACATCCTGTAGACTGAAAAATGGTATAGAGTATATAGAGTTGGAAATGGAGAAGGAAATTGGTCCACTAAATAGGAAGAAGGAAGAAGGAAGAGACAATAATAATTATTATTATTAATAATAATCTTTGAAATTCAGTGCATGGTTCTGGGCTGGTATCAATCAGCTAAGCTTCACTCATATCAGTTGGACCATGCCTGATTATAGTAATTCCTGGTCTGGTTGACAATGGGCAACGGTCAGCAATGCAAATGAACAGCAATGCAAAAGAACAGCAATGCAAAATACAGAGATGTTTGGCTGAATCTGCAGGTCTGAGTTTAAACCTCATTCTCTGGATTTTGTCTAGCTTTTCTTTCCCCAGCCCTAAGTGAACACTGAAATTGTCAGCATCGTGACCCTCAAAGAGAGTCAAGACCCACCTACCCCTGAGCCACATCATATGCACAAATAGAACAAATAACACCCCTGACTTTTCCACATCATAAAGAAATTACTGCAATGGACACTGAACTGCTATTCTGACAGGAGTTTCATAGGAAGGCTTTCTGATGTGTCTGAGACCCTCCGAAATATTTACTCCATGTTGTACCTCTCAGCCTAATGGCAGGTTAATTATTTTTGGTCTCTGATCTGAGTTGGACCTGATGCAAAACAAATAACATTACAGAGAAAAAAAACAAAGCAAAGAGTTGGATGAGTTGGTCACTGAAATATTTTGAATGCACTGTGACCAAGAGGAAGAAGCAAACTCTGCCACCTGTTGTGCCAGTGTTGCGCAGTATCATCTTCCCATGTTCACAGTCAAGCTAGCAAACTTATGGGAGGCAAATTTGGTCTTCTGACCAGATTATCTCTTTCCGTTACAATCTGTAACTCATTGCATGATTTTGGCTACTGCATTACCAGAGGCTACTGTTGTCAGCAAGGGTTAGCTTTCCATAAAGGCAGCCATCATACAACACCATGAAAATGACTATTACAACCTTATGCTCTGACTGCACTTACTACATCCAGATTTTGAAAACAAGTGTTGCATCAGAGAAGAAAAGAAAATAAGAAACACTGGACATAGCCTTGGGTGACATGGTTTAGTGGGAGGTGTCCCTGCCCCGGGCAGGGGGGTTGGAACTCAATGATCTTAAGGTCCTTTCCAACCCTAACTATTCTATGATTCTATGATTCTCAATGAACCTCATGCAGCATCAGATGCATGTGGCCCAGATTAATCATCTGAATGAGCCACACTCAAGTCTGACGTGCCTTTTCATGACAAAATCTTAGATCTCTTTCCATGAAAACATATCCTATCTTGATAGGAAGGGGCTGAAAAAAGTCCTATTGGTGCCCATGGCTGCTTAATGTACTCAAGTTTGACCCAGACATTTAAATATTTTCATAACACCAAAAGCAATAAAAAACCCCATGCATAATCTTTCGGTTGTGCAATCTGCATGTACTTTGACCGAAGGCTTTCGTACTGCAAGCAGTAGGTGGCATGCTTAAAAAATAAATATTAATCTCAGGAAAACGTTCTCATGCTGCTTTACTGCTGCTTTAAAACTCAGATGGAAAACAATCTACCCAAGGATAAACAGAAAATATTGAAAGCTTCGGTTCTTTATAAATAACTGCAGTGGGTAAAGTAATTACAGTAAATCTCCAGGGTGAGTCAAAAACTTCAGGATTGAGTCCTGGCCTACCACAGAAATGGGATAATCAAAGCAGAATTCTAGCCCCAAATTCCGGAACTGAATATGTTATTACTTATTGCATAGGGAAAAAGTACCATCAGCATCACGCTTGTCAAACATGCAAATGAGAGATTACATTCTATCCAGGTAAATTATCCCTCCGGTTTCTGTTTGGGAAGATGAGGTATATGGCACTGTTCTCTTGAAGCACTGCTCTAAGCCATTAAAGACTTGCTCGTTGCTCTAAATCAGCTCATTTCAGAGGGATGAAGAGATCCCTTTGAGCGGACTTAACAAAACTAGCAAGTTTTATTAAGTGCTCTGGGAGTCTTCCTGTTGAAAAATATAGGGAGAACAGGAGATCATTACAATTTAAAAAGTGTGTGGAATGCTGCAAGAACAATGTCTGTCAGTGGGATTTTGTTAGCTATGTAGGTGAGGGAGGGAGAAAAGCAATGTATTAACTCTGGGCTCCTGTGAGCTCAGCAATTTTATATGGGGGTGCAAAGGCAACACTACATTTTAGTTCACATTAATGTGAAAAAATGACACAGCTGCCAATACCCTCCCATGCCACAGCTGCACGATGAAAACCGCTGGAGTTCTTGGAGCTTTATTCTTCTGTTATTCCTCACTTGCATTCAGGAACTGATTTATTACTAAGTCTATGGAGGAGGAAGAGAGGAAAAGCTAAACATTTTGTGTGCTCTGCATCTGGCAAGACATAAAACACTCCAATTTCAAGCATGAGACAGGTCACTGACAGTGACAGACATGGCTGGCAACATCTCAGTTCAGCAGCAGTAACTCATCATCTGAGCTGAGTGTAATTGTCACCAGGTGTCAAGTCCCATTGTCTCCGGCTGTGGGGCTCCAGTCTCCCAAGGAAATTATCACATGAAATTCTCCTATACAATGTGGTTTTTGCATTTGCCGGGATGAACTGACACCAAAGCAAATCTCCTCTGCATTCCTTTTGACACTTAATATCTCTATCGAATCCTCCTGAGCAGAGAATAAAGAAAACAAATTTCTCCTCTCAGTGGCTAAAACTTGATCACTTTTATTTAAAAGGGCTGAGAAATGCAGTAACTTTCATTGCACCAATTTCTGTTGAGGAGGACCTTGGAAGCTATTAATGTCCCGTGACCTACTCAGGAAGAATACTGCCTCCAGTCCAACTAACTAGAAAGCAGACAACGATCCTCATCTCCAGTGTAATGCAGAAAATAAAGCAATGAGAATAAAGTATCAAGAGCCGCAGTTTATGTGTTTGATCCATAATGAATCTCATGCTGATGCAGAAAAGAGGATTAACAAGCTGAGGTATGTTAATGTTTTTAATGAATCACAGGTGTACGTAGGAGGCCACACTGATCACTTATAAACAGTAAGAAGCTAATCAAAATATAAAATGAAATTATCTGTATTTATTTCTTGCAGAATTACTAAAGTGCTAAATATCAATATTGTGATTTCATGGAAATTTCAGATATTCAATACATTTCCAGTATTAACTACTACTGCTACATTAAGCATCTTATACTGGTTTGAAACTTACATGTCCTTATCTTTTCCACTAATCTTTAGTAGAATTTGCCTCTAATTAATATTAGGCTCTTGTAGATTATTTTAGAACAATGGCACCACTATTTAAAGAAATACAGAAAATGTTTATTTTAAAGATCTGTACTAACCTACTCAACCTATTAGTCTGGCTAAACATAGCTATTTGCAGGAATAAAGCTAACAGAAAGCCAAACCTTCTAAGTTTTTGTGCAGTTGTATAACAGTAGTAGGGACAGTAACTATATTTCAGATATATCTGCAATAGTGTACAAAACCTTTTTTCTTCTGTAGGAAAGCAGGAAAATAACCCTCAAGGGTCCCAAAGTCAAGAACTATAGCTGCATTAAATAAACTAAAAATACAATGTGTTTATAGATTGGGGCATCTGTGTGTGAAAATCACCTTGAAGAAGGCCTTGTCCTAATTAATTTGTTAGTTTCCAATAACTCTGTAAGCAGGATCAAAGATATATTCATGAACACCTTAAAACTCATATATCAAGTGCCAGCCAAGTATACAAAAAATACCCAGTTCAAAACCTGATGAAATTCCTAATGCGATTCATTACCCAGAGCTTCCTTTACCCTGACAATGCCTCACAGTATACTAGGCATTTACAGCACAGTAGATGGTGACCTGGTAAAGGTTTGACACAAGAACATTGAATCCTTTCAGGACTCATAAACTCCTTTCAGCTAATTGTAGACAGTGATAAGGACTTCCCTGAGCCTTCTCTTCTCCAGACTAAACAACCCCAGTTCCCTCAGCTGCTTCTCATAAGATTTGTTCTCCAGATCCTTCACCAGCTTCGCTGCCCTTCTCTGGACCCACTTAAGCACCTCAACTATAGTGAGGTGCCCAAAACCAAACACAGTGTTCAAGGTACAGCCTCACCAGTGCCAAGTACAGGGGAATGATCACTACCATAATCTTGCTGTCCACACTATCTCTGAAGGTGGAGAATTCACAAACTTTTTAGATTCTTCTTCCAATGTTTGATCATGCCAATGGTGAAAACCTTTTCCTGTATGTCTACTTGTAAATTGTGTTCAGTCCCTCTCACCCTGACACTGAGCACTTTGAGATGAGTCCAGATATCTTTTTTTCCCATTAGCTAGTAGTACCCTCCCATTAGACAGTTGTCAACAGCAGTAAGATCTCTCCTTAGCTTTCTCTGTTTAAACCCAATGCTTTCAACCTCCCTCAACTGATCTTGTTCCATCAGGTCAAAATATACCTTGCACTGGGGAGCCTACAGCTGGTATTCCTGACGAGAACCAAATACAGGGGAAGAATCCTTTCCAGTAACCTGCTGGCTGGATACACTTTTGTTAATACAACACAACATGGAATTGCCCTCCTTTGGCACAAGGGCACCCTGCAGATTTTGATAGCAGGAAGGTTTTTACAAGAAGAGTAAAGAGTTCCCTTTAATCCTGCCACTACAGAAGCCTGCCATTTTTAAGCACCAGCTTCCTAAATCAATTATAACAGGATGGTTATGCCCAGCCCCATGTGAGTTTGTTGGCAGACATGGTTATTCTACAAGCAGAAAACAACCAGGACCCCAATAATATGTGAACCATGGAAGTAATGCAAGCCATCTCTATAATTATTTTTTGATGTTCAGAGATGTATTTGCTCTCCTAGAGTCCTTTTCCTTTGTTCTACTTGAAACCACCTGTATTAAAAAAGATTAGCCTTTGTGCCTATCAACCTATAATGCCCTGTTAACCCAGTGGGAGTTTCAGACATGACTGAATCCTAGGGTCTAACCAGAGTACCACTCCGCTTGTCTGCTTCAATCAGAAGAGTGTGATTCATATCTGAATATTTTAAAAGATCAAAACTGATCAGCATGAGGATCACTTGACCTGGTTGCTGCAGACTTCAGAAGCATTACACCAGATTCAAATTTGACATAACTAAAAACAAAATGTAGGTTATATTAGATAGAAATTATTCTAGAATACTTGGACCAAATTCTGTGTCCGGTGCTGCTAAGACTCCAACCATTTGTTTCTTCTACTCTGCTAAGTACTTCCATATTTTTACTTGTTTTACTTCTTTTTTTTTGATTTTTTTTTTGGTGGAGTTGTTATTTCTGTTTTTGTATCATCCTGATGAGATTGTGTTTTTCCTCAGCAGTTTATAGAGAATATATTAAATAATGATGATGAGAGCATGCAAAACAATACAAAGCCAGACTCTGGTATTTTTACTCATGTTAGAGAGCATCAAATTCTAATGTGGAATCAGGCTGCAGACAAGCCATATTCAAAAGAAGTATTACAATTTAGATTAAATACAATACACACTAGTATTGATTTTGGTCTCAAATAAAATTCCTATCAATATATTGTCTCTCTTGCACATAATTAACCTCTATAGTAAACATAAAAATGCACAGAAAGTAAAAGAATTTAATTCATGGATTTCTACAGACATTTTTGTAGATAGAAAATATGCTTAAACAAATGCTTCTGAAAGCTGTAAGTTGTACAAATCAGAATTGATTGCAAATTATAATGCAGTAGAGGGAAATGACTGCTGCTAATTTTGTCTTACCTGTTCCAAGAAACAAGACGTGATATCTCCCATCAGCAGCATTCACTCGATCCACAGCAATCTTTGTATACTTGTAGTCAGCTCCTATCCGGATGATTAATGGCCTCTTGTGTATTGGGTAAATGGGATTAAACATCAAAGGGTGATTCCTGATGAAGGTCACAACGTCATCTGGAAACTCTTTGGTTGTCCGCATATTAGGTGTGAAGGCTCCTCCTGGACACTAAAAAACATGCACAGTAATGCTTAACAATACTTACCATCTTTCAGAGAGTTTTCTTCTCCAAGTTATTTACAAATATTGACAGATAGTTGACAAAGTAAGTTCCCAAAAGAGCACTTCAGACTCTGAAAGTAATTATGCTCCAGTAAAGGGAATGAAGTGCTTGAATAGCTATGCTTTGAACTCCCATCAATTCCGATAAAGCAAACAGAAATGTATTATTGCATTTTCAAAACTCAGCTTGATGGCAAAGATCCATACTTCTGGACCTATTTCCATACTCTTTATGCTTTCAAACTGCCTGTTTAAAAAAAATTCTGAGTGATTGGTTTGGGAAGATATCAAGCTTTTGAACCTGGTTTGTTACAGAATAAGTACAAAGGCAAAAGGTAAAATCTGATACTTAACTGTACTTTGGTCAATATCCCTCTAGCTAATTACATTGATTATGAGATGGTAAAAGGGCCTGTGACTCATCTTCATTTGAAAAAGCAATAATATAGAGTTGATGCGGGGGTCCCAGGGCAACTTATTTATATCTGAAAAGACTGACCATTCATGGGTTCTTGTCTATAGATTCCCCTATGCCCCAGAAATAGCAGTGGTCCATGAATACTCTGGATGCTTCTTTAAATGTCATGAAGAACCATCCAAACAATCAGCCCTGAGGCATTCTGGAGCTCATGAAGAAATAAAAACAATCTTAGAAAACTCAAGTGTTTTGAAACTAAAAGAAAACTGTGGGAAACAAGGAGCTATGTCAGTAACTGGTACAATAGTCTGGATGTTAATTTACATGACTTTTTTTAGCTACCATTACCTCTCTTATGGCTGCTCCTGAGCTTTCATCTCCCCCCTTACCAGACTTCTGAGCTGTGAAACTCAGAGTACTGGAGCTATTCAGAAATGTTTCAACATGATATTTTTTCCAATTGGAAATGTTGATTTCTTCAGTATGAAGCATTTCATGGAAACTTATTTATTTTGATGAGGACCATTCTTATGTCTAGGACGGAATTACTGGCCAAAACCACAGACACAAAAATAGCTAGTACCTTAGGGAGAGATTTACCTCACCTGACTTCTACTGTCTCAAAGTTAGACATTTATTCTTAGTTAGACATCTAGGTTTCCTCTCTAGTCAGTAATTGAGACTAGATGCCCTGCTTTTAGATGGCTAAAATTACAGAAAATGAAACATACTCTGAGACACTAGGAAAACTCACTGGGGATGTATGAGTCATGTGTCCAGCCTACCTGACGCAAGCAAGTGCTAGAATCTGGGACTTCACCTCCCAGGGGATCCCTCTAACTATCAGGCAGGAGTGCCCCTTCTACTCTCACTTCTAGAAGATGTTCCATCTTGTGAGCCTAATAAACAATTTTTTGGGCAATACCAAGAGCTAAGTAGAGAGGAGACTGCAGCCTAACACCAGGATTTTGAATCATCTTCTGGCACAACTAGGATGTAATTATTTATACAAAATAGGACAGGTCTAGTAGGAATTCTTTAAAAGAAACTGCTCTGACATCAGTTACCTTCAGGAAGAAGAACTGGGACTCAGCTCAGATATGGGTCTCTTCCCATCTGACATCCTTGACAATTGATTCTTCTGGACTTTGACTTATTCTGAGGGTTTTGGTTTGGTTCTCATTAGAAATTATTCTACAGGCTAGCCCTCTAAGATTGCTCAAAAGAACCCAATTTTTATCATATTGCTTGCTCTACTCCTTCCCTCTGTGGCACTTCCATCTACAGTCTTCCAGGAAATGTATGGAGTTATCTGCAAAGATTAGTAACAAGTCCTGAAAAACGAGCCGTGTTCATAAATCTGTGGGCTATTAGCAAGATTCTTCTACTTGGTGGTGATCTGCCAGACCCCAGTTCTTCTCCAGAAGGATTCCGTTTCACAAGCAGTTCAAATTAAACTTTCGTGTCTCACACAGCTCAGTTAAAAGAAGACTTTCTTTGATACTTTCAGTCCTTCCATTCTTGAACTGGAGATCGTAAGACTTTTGTGACTTCCTGCAAAAATGTTTGTGCTATGGTTCACCCCAGTATGACCCTAAAAACTTACATTATATCATTGTTGTTAGCAAAGCCTAAACAAACATCTTTAATCAATTCTTTCGTTGTCCCCTGTATAAACCAATGGCAAGCAACAGATGTTACTGAAGCACCCTATAAACTCTCCCTTTCCTGAAGGGATTGAATATGTATCCTTTACACCTCATTCAAGGACTTGGCTATACAATACTTATGTTCACAGTTGGTAAACATGCAGTTAGACTGCAGAGGGAAATAAAATTCTTTAATTTATAGCATACTCCCCAACATGCTGTAGGTACAATAACTATTTCTGTAAACTCTGAAAAATGGAAACTATCCTTAAACATCACTGAATTTAGTAGCAAGGTGCCAATTATGTAATATATTTTTTTTCCTTTCTTTTTCCGTAAGTAAGGTTTTCTTGTGGAAGAAATAAGAAACCGATTGGTATTTAGTGAAGGGCAGCCAAACACTCCAGAGTTGATTATGGCCAAATGAATGTATTGCTTTATTTAATCCTACTGAAGCCATACCAATGCCTTTTCACTGTTTATCCAATGTACTGAGACACAATGAACATTCATTTTCGTCCAGAGGTTTAGTATCTCTTTAAGCAATTGTAAAGTAGGATTTTCCATGTCCTATAAAAAGGCATCCCTGTCTAGTTCAGCATCCCAGAAGATGCCAAAACCTCTATGTTCCAGAGGAAAGAGACGCATGCCCCATAGCCTACAAGCAGGGTTATTCACAATTAACCCTTTGAACACAAGTTCTGAGCAGCAAAAAACCCCTCCACAACCCATTTTTTACAAATGCTTTGACATAAGTGAAAAATAGTTTGTGACACGCATATAAAAGTGGAACTATTTGGCAGTGAAATAAAGCAAAGTCAAACAAGTCCCAGTTTAGAAAATATACCTTTAAGATACTGTGTTGTGGCTGAACATTGAGTAAGCACAGAAAAGCTAGTGATCAGAAAACCAGCAATGACCAATGATCACCTGAAAATAATCTCTTTTGTCTTTATTCTTTGTGTGAGCTACAACCTAAGAATTTATCTTCAAATTCAGAGCTCATTGGCACATCTGAAAAATGTAGATAATTTCTGTCACCATGTCAAATCCAAATATGAATTTTCTTGTTCCCTTTCCATTGGGCTGCTCAATTTCTTTAGGCCCATCTGGAATACCTCATAAGCCTCCATGAGGTGAACCAAGAATAACATGGCAGTGGTTGAGGAAACAATATTCTGAGGCAGCAAGAAACTGTAACTAAGTGTTATAGTCACATACAGTCCATTATCCCAGAATAAATAATATTTATTTATGGATTAAACACAGACAAGTAATTGGCAAGCCTGCATAAACATCTTTATACTTACCGTGCCGGGTCGTGGGTAAGGAATTCTGCCCTGATATGGAATCAGCTGGTGGTTTGGGCCCTCCTTGTGTGCAAATGGCCCATTGAACACAGTCTGGATGTCGGATAGATGATACACACACACAGCTGAGCCTTTAAATATGGAGCTGGAAGACAAAGGAAAAGGTTAGTATTGCGATCTACCTACTTTTGCAGAGCTTTTCCATCATTTTGCTTTTCCATCGTGGTCCAAGGATTAAATTGAGCTCTAAAATAATATATTTAATACAATTTAATGCTTCTACAACATGGATTTAATGCGTTTAAAAATAAAATAATTTAGTTTCCCAATATACACCATCACTCCTTAGAGACCTAGCACCTTTTTGGACACTGAACTACAAAAAGAGGAAGGAAGGTACTGCCCTACTGGTGGGAAAAGAAAATTTCCTAATGTTCAATACAAAAGAAATATAATCTGGCCCTTGTTATATCAATGCCAAAAATATTGCTGACTTCAGTGAGACAAGAGTTTTATAAACTTTGTACTGCCAAGCTCAGCACAGGTTTCCAGAACTCCCTACCAGTATATTAATGACAAGACCTCCATGAGCCTTTTAAATACATGGCTAAACTATTAATCAAAACATCCAGTGCAATTACAATTGGATAGATTGTTACATTCAGTTTCCAACTTTTCTAAGCAAAATAAGGTCAGGTTGTGGCTGTAAAGGCATTACTCCTATACAGTCCTCAAATCCACCCACAAAACTGGTCTTAAAAAGACCTCTTCAAGAGTGTTGAAGCTTGATGTTTCCTGATAGAATCTGGGGGGTCACTTGCGAGAAGGGCCTGTTTTTTCCACCACTCTGGGTTCAGCAATGGTCTCAGATGGTCTCAGGCAGCACAAGCCCTGAATGATCTCCATCACCCCTTGATGATGAAGGGTACTAGAGGAATAATTTCCAGAGTAGTGCTAAGGTTGACTGCAGTGAATTAACTCTGTTTTTTCTCTAACTGCAAGGCTTGAAATATGTATCCCAGCAAGGCGGAAACTCCAGATAGTCTAAAATCCGCCTGATGTTAACTGCAGGATGAAGATACTTCAAGTAACTCTGTTTTCAATTGACAAGAAAAAAAAAACAGTCTAGAAAAAACTTAAAACATTACACATAATATCTAAACAAGGAATGTGCAATCCACATTGCTCTCAGTTGTATATGGACTAATAGGAGGAATCTTTTAGATGGATTATGGTATTTGTGGAGTTTTAGTAGGTATTAATAAGTTTTAAGAAATTTATTTCCAGATGTTTCATGTTAGATTTACAGCAGATTATGCCACTAAAATAAGTTGCCTTAATATTATTTGGGTTTCCCTCTGCATGGTTTAGATAAAAATACTAATAGTTATTATTTGCTGGGATGTTTCTCTCTTGCTACTGTTATGAGTTGGAGGTCCACAGAGGTGAACCTACAGGAACTGTTAAGGAGTAAAAATCCTTATAATTGCTGTATTTAACTAGGTAACACATTCAAGGTACTGAACAAAGAAAAATGACACACAGACCATGTGATTCACAATAACAGAAATGTGCGAATGTAAAAACCTCAATAAAGAGAGAAAACAGCTTGAGAGCCAGGAAAAAGTGAAGTTTTCTCTTTGTTGTCACCGTATACGGTCCTGTGATTCAAACCTCATTTCCACTGCAGAAATACCAGTAGGATTAGGTAAAAGTGTTTCTAGTTCAGGCATGTTGCATCCACAACCTAATCATAAGTGTGGTTTTACTGCTAAACATAACCTCAACATTTTCTCCTATTGTGTAGTAGGAAGCATAAAATGTAGACAGCACCAAACGATTACAAGTTATGGGATTCTTTTTCTCCCAATGAAATATCATATCATATTCACATATTTGGGACAGCAGATCCCTGCATCCACATGAAAAAAAGACAGAAAAGGGCTCGGAAAAATTATTTTTTCATGCAAGGCTTTTTTTAGAAATTGCAATTTAAGGAATTATAAGTAATAAATTAAATTATTTGCTTATTTGATCAAATAAATGAAATTTACAAAGAGGCAGAGAACTTTTTTGAAGGTAATACCAGATAAATAATACAGGATATCAGAAATCATCAAGCTGTAACTATTTCTACTCTGTATACTACAGAGAAAAGTGACAAAAAAAAAAAAAAAGGCAGAGATGGCAGAATCTGTTGGTCCACATTTTGGTCTATCTTTGTGGAGAGTTTCATCACAGTAAGCCATAGCTAGTACTTCTACTGTTTTTGAGAGCTCACTGAATGCTTTCTAGACTGGATAGTAAGTGAATACTACTGACTGATAAGGGGCAGCTTAAGCCTGCAAGGAGGTAGCCAGCTGAAGCTGACATGGGTTATTTGCCATCTGTGCGATCATCTGCCAGCTGAGAGGCTGGAAATGATTTGTATGAGTTCACGTAAGAATTCCCAGTTTGATCATTCAGGGTGCTGGCTATCCTTCGGGAGGTGTTAAGTACTCTCAGATGCCACATGAGTTCACTGTGCTGAAGTCATTTAGCTTTTTGCTGCTGAATGGTAACAAGTAGCCCTCCAAGGAAATGTTTTCCCAGTGCCAGATGACAGCATGTCAGGGAGCAGCTTGCACCAAGCAGCACAGCTCTAACATGGATACCAACAGTAGTGATACTGGGACTCTTACTCCTGCATGTGAACGATGGCCACAGCAGACATACAAAATTGCACAGCACAGCCTCCACCACAAACCATCACTTTCAATTTTCATATAGAAAACTGGGCATTTCAGAAATGTAATCCTGTTCAGAATCTCCCCAATTACCTTGATGTTGTAAAAATTCCATACACAAGCGTTGTTCTGGGGTTATCAGTTTCCAGAAGAAACACATCCTCTGTATGAAAGAAAAGGGAAAAGAAAAAAAATTTTGAATACTAATAAAAACTTTATTTTCCAGTTTAATTAATGACTTTTTAATTAATGACTTTTTTTCCTGCTAAAGTCAACAGTAGTTTTGTCTCAGACTTGAATTGGAAAAGCAGACTTATCGTATGAATGGACCATATGCATATATCTAGCATTTGAACATTAGAAGCAGATTTGGAAATTAACTCCATGCCATCTAGCCTTATGAAGACAGAAGGCAAAGATTCTCAAATATGTTGAGGATCCATGTCACACATTTCTCTCAGCTGGATCTTGTTTCAGCAGGTTGTTTAACAGTAGGCAATCCTTTAAGTTGCAGTAGGTCAAAGATGAAGAGTTCCTACTGATTTAATCCAAAGCAGAACAATTAGGTGTTTTATTGCTCAGTACACACTCTAGATGCCCTCACTAGCTCATTTTCAACATGATATGAATGACACACAGCTTTGCAGTGAAGACACTGAAAGATGTAAACCTCCCAGCTCCCATTGTGTTAGGATTTACTGACTGACTGCACTATGCAAAACTGTACCTACTCACTGAACTGAATTTCTTACCGTTTTATTTGATGTATGGATCATTCGCTGGATATCTGCAGTGTTTCACACGGTGAACTGAAAATCTAAGTGCCTGAATGAACCCTGAGAAATTGTGTTTATTCACAGTACTATTGCTGGTGCCAGGAAAATAAGTTATTAGTACTTATTAGTATTATTTTGAACTATTGAGGCCTCTACCCAGTGATCAAAAAAGAAAAACTGTATTGTAGAAAAGCTGTGTGTTACACAGTGGTATAAGAAACAATTTCCAGGACATGCATGCTAAAAAATCTCTATCACAATCCTAAGAGCAAAATAACAATAGACTTCCCTCACATGTTCCCTTCCTAATATTAATTCTTATAAATATAATTCCTTTGCATAGTCAAGATTAATTACTTTCATTTCAAAGTTAATGATTATTACCCAGAGAGACTTTAAGGAGTTTTACATTTCCTGTCATAAAACTGCAAGGGGAAATTCGTCATGAATTTCTAGAGCCAAAAATTCACCGTCGATTACTTGACTAAGGGGCTCTGTGAACTTCAGTGATAAAATATGCACAGGGTGCGAGATATAGATAAAACTTTTAAGGGATATTATTGCCATACCTAATTCATCAAAATATGTTTCTGTTCCATCTTCGTCCATTACTGAGCACACAAGTCTTGCTTTCAAGAATGTTGTCCACTTGTTCACGAGGCTACGCTGACCTCCTGTGTCATTCTGGAAAGGAATACTCTTTTCAGAAAAAAAAACCCATACAACACTACTTGCATTTTACTGGGCTTTTACACATTTTCCTCAGCTTAATTTGACTCATCACTAGACAATTATGCTGGAAAATTAAATATAAAAAATAGATAGGCCTAAACCAAATCCCTTCATCCAAACACCCCAGATACAGGAACAGCAAGAACTGGGCTTTGTGAGCAGAGTTTCTGTACTGGGACAGTAGTCCTGGGAGGGTTGGGCAGCAGATTTTGTGCAGCAGCAGTGTGTGTATGTAGGTATGACTGGAAAGGACTGGAGGTCTGTATCACTCACTGACACCTAGTGTGGAGAAGTCCATGCTATCTCTAAAAGTTCTAATAGTCCTATGGAGAGATGCGTCTTCCAGTTGTGACAGCAGTATCACCACATCTGATGTATTAAGCCACGCTGGCCCCTGAGGTTGATGCTCTGCACTAAATTCAGCAATGACGGCTAACATGGCTCAGGTTCTTTTTGCACTGCTGGAAGTCCTGCTAGCTTGGTCCAGATCTAGCTTGGTCACACTTCACTCTAGGATCTTCCCATCTCTCTCCATTGCAAGGTGGAAACTGTTATTGCTAAACCAGATGCTGCAGCACAGAGGTGATAGTTCCTGTCTCATTTTTAAGTTTCCTTTTTCCCTTTCACTGGGTGACATTGTGCTAGGCAGTTTGGAAGATAGTGTTCTTATCTATGGTGTTCACCAGTCGAACAAGGAAACTCAGAAGCTAGACAAATGTGATTTCAGTGAAAAACTGTGCATGCCTCATTGGTGCTCTTGGAGTTTGTAATCCAAATTTTTGGGAGACCTATATGGAGTCTCTTGAGAGGGGTCTTTCTTGGCACCATTGAACTAATATATTTGGCCAGTCTCAAAGGCACTGATATATGAATATGATGGTATACAAGTATACAAATATGACTGACTAAGATTTATTTTCATTGCCTTTGGGATCCTGCCACTGACTTCAGTATAAGCCTAAACAGGCTGAGGACTTTCAGAAATCATCTGCGTTTCATTGCAACAGTAACAATAACAAATACATCTATAATTGCGTGAAATGTCTTCTTACAAAATACCCAAAAAGGCCTTTAGGCACCCTCACAAAAATATAGAAAATAGGTATTATAAAAGAAATCACATGCCTCATCATATTGCCAAAGAGTTTAACACAATCCCAAAGACAACCTCCCACCCATACACAACAACATCACAGAGCACCAGATTCTAAAGAAGACCCAGATTAAAGACAGAGACTACACAAACCCTCACAATTATTTTCCTGAGCCTTTTCAAAAGAAGGAATGAAAAGGCTTGCAATAATTGTGCATTTACAATTTTTCTCTTCTTAAAAAAATATCCATTCCACCAGAAATGTAACAGCTGCTTCAATAATTTTTCATCGACAGTTGACTACAGATATGATAAAGGAGGTAGCGACAATGAGAGCTGTTACCGTAAATTAATTACAGCACAGGAGTAGCCATAACTCCTGAATTTAATTTTCCTGTGTGCATTCTTAAAATTAGACTCAGACATAGATCAATGCAAGAACTCAGAAAGGACAGATATTGTAAAAATGAAAACAATAACTGAAAGTTAAATCAACCCATTTAAAAGTTGGCTCCAGTAATTCCAATGTGTTTCAAAGATTTTGAGTGTGTGCGTTTGTGAAAGACTTCACTGCCTTATAGTTCAGTTTTCCTAAGCAAATAATGTACCTCATTTGGCCAAAGGACAAAAATTTGGAAATTCAGCACTGGTAACTATTCTGACACAGAGAAATATACAAATCCCTGAACCTCTAGAATTCCATATCATTATAGGTATAGCCAGAATACATAACATGTTCAGACCCTAGCTGCATGTTCAGTAACAGCTCTATTTAATTATGAATGTGGAAGCTGAAACAGGAAATTTGCTTTGAATATAAATCAAAGGCCTTTTGATCATTTAGTGTTTTATCTTATCATGTCACACTAGCAGCTTGTCCAAGAACCTGTCAAACAAAATAGTTCTTACTGGGCATATTCTTGCAATCATGGAATGAATTTGCTTTGTGCTGCCGCTGTTGTCCGTGAGTTTCTCTTTGAAGAAGAAGTAGATCTTGGCATCATTGGGGTCAGTGCCATCTGGGATAATATGAGCATCCACAAAAATAGGCTCTGAAATGAAACAGTATACCAAAAAGCTGAAACTAAAAGATGTATCAGTATAAGCAATTAATGATTTGACAGTTAGTTACTGCTTCAAGGAAACATCATATAATGCATATGGAGGTACTGCTGCAGCAGTACCGCTCTAGCCTTATGTCTATATACACCAGATAACACCACGTAAATGGCTTCTTGCTGTTAGCCTTCAGTTTTTCCATCCTTGCATTTTATCTCGCAGCAGCTTTTAGAAAAGTGGTTCAAATACAGAAGCAAAAGTATTAGATCACTGCAGAGATTCAAAGACTTGGAGAAAGAAGAGGCAAGAATCAGTGTGTTATAAGGGGCACTTAAGGAAAGCCTCATTGAGGCAAAACATAAAATTAAACTGTTAAAAGACTCATTGGGAAAAGAACAAGTAAGATAGATAAATGAGAGAGGGAAATAACACGGAAAAGATAAGCAGGGTAGAAAAATGCTTGAACTGCATTTGAGTTCCTGTCAGAGGTCAATAAACATAGCAAAGTGTCCATGCATAATACAGCAAAGAAGCACTAAGGGGAATACAAAATAAATTATATCCTTAACAGCAAGCGTATAATGGACTGTGGAAAAATCCTTCTTTGTCTGAATGAAGAAGTGGACCATCTTCCTGCATGAAGGCTATACCTTTCAATGATCATGCAAGATTGCTTCCTTGGTTAAAATCCAGTAAAAATCTTGAAATAACCTGATACAAAGGATGGACGTCTGACAGAAAACCCACTAAGACTGCAGCATTTTGCTGTTCGCATTGCAGCGATCATGAGATGGTCGAATTCGAGATCCTCAGGACAGTGAGAAGAGCGTGCAGCAAGCTCACTGCCCTGGACTTCAAGAGAGCAGACTTTGGCCTCTTCAGGAATCTGTTCAGTAAGATTCCATGGGATATAGCCCTAGAGGGCAGGGGGGCCTAAGACTGTTGTTGGTTGATATTCAAGGATCACCTGCTGCAAGATCAGGAGCGATACATCCCTCCTAGAAGGAAGTGCTGTAGGAGGGCCAGGAGACCTCCTTGGATGGATAAGGAACTGCTGAGGAAAATTTGAAGGAACAAAGAGGCTTATAAAAGGTGGAAGCAAGGACAGGCAGACTGGGAAGAATACAGGGATGTTGTCCGGGAAGCTAGGGACCAGGCTAGGAAAGCTAAGGCCCACTTAGAATTAAACTTGGCTAGGGATGTTAAGGATAACAGGAAGGGACTCTATAGGTACATTGCAACTAAAAGACAGACTAGGGACAACGTGGGCCCTCTCCAGAAGCTATCGGGAGAACTGGTTACCCTGGATTTGGAGAAGACTGAGGTTCTTAATGACTTCTTTGCCTCAGTCTTCACCGGCAAATGCTCTGACCACACCACCCAAGTCTTGGAAGGCAGACGCAGGGACTGTGAGAATGAAGACCCTGGGCCCACTGTAGGAGAGGATCTCGTTTGGGACCATCTTAGGAACCTGAATGTACACAAGTCCATGGGACCTGATGAAATCCATCCACGGGTCCTGAAGGAGCTGGCAAATGAAGTTGCTAAGCCACTGTCTGTATTTGAAAAATCATGGCAGTCAAGTGAAGTTCCCAAAGACTGGAAAAAGGGAGATATAACCCCCATTTTCAAGAAGGGGAAAATGGATGAGCCGGGGAACTACAGACCAGTCAGTCTCACCTCTGTGCCTGGCAAAATCTTGGAGCAGATTCTCCTGGAAGGCATGCCGAGGCACATGAAAAACAACAAGGTGCTTGGTGACAGCCAGCATGGCTTCACTAAGGCCAAATCCTGCCTGACCAATCTGGTGGCCTTCTAGGATGGGGCTACAGAACTTATGGACAGGGGTGGAGCAGTTGATGTCATCTACTTGGACTTGTGCAAAGCGTTCGACACTGTCCCACAAGATATCCTTGTCTCTAAGTTGGAGAGACATTAATTTGATAGGTGGACCACTCGGTGGATACAGAACTGGCTGGATGGCTGCACGCAGAGTTGTACTCAATGGCTGAATGTCCAGCTGGAGACCAGTAATGAGTGGTGTCCCTCAGGGATCAGTGTTGGGACCAGTCTTGTTCAACATCTTTGTCGGTGACATGGACAGTGGGATTGAGTGCGCCCTCAGCAAGTTTGCTGATGACACCAAACTGTGTGGTTCAGTTGATAGGCTGGAGGGAAGGAATGCCATCCAGAGGGACCTTGACACACTTGTGAGGTGAGCTGATGCCAACCCGATGAAGTTTAACTATGACAAGTGCAAGGTCCTACACCTGGGTCAGAGCCATCCCAGGTACAGCGCCAGGTTGGGCAGAGAAGAGATTCAGAGCAGCCTTGAGGAGAAGGACTTGGGGGTGTTGGTTGATGAAAAATGAACATGAGCTGGCAGTGTGCACTTGCAGCCCAGAAAGCGAACCGTATCCTGGGATGCATCAAAAGGAGCGTGACCAGCTGGTCGAGGGAGGTGATCCTGCCCCTCTACTCTCCTCTTGTGAGACCTCACTTGGAGTACTGTGTGCAGTTCTGGTGGCCTCAACATCAAAAGGACATGGAACTGCTGGAACAAGTCCAGAGGAGGGCCATGAGGATGATCAGGGCACTGGAGCACCTCCCATAGGAAGATAGGCTGAGAAAGTTAGGGCTGTTCAGCCAGGAGAAGAGAAGGCTGCATGGAGACCTCAGCACAGCCTTCCAGTATCTGAAGGGGGCCTATAGGGATGCTGGGGAGGGACTCTTCATGAGGAACTGTAGTGAGAGGACAAGGGGGAATGCGTTCAAACTTAAACATGGGAAGTTTAGATTGGATATGAGGAAGAAATTCTTTACTGTGAGGGTGGTGAGGCACTGGAATGGGTTGCCCAGGGAAGTTGTGAATGCTCTATCGCTGGCGGTGTTCAAGGCTGGACTGGACATAGCCTTGGGTGGCATGGTTTAGTGTCAGGTGTCCCCTCCCATGGCAGGGGGGTTGGAACTAGATGATCTTAAGGTCCTTTTCAACCCTAACTATTCTGTGATTCTAAATGGCAGTAGAACAAAAACTTCCCTTTGCCACACTGAGCTGCAAGTGGCTTGGCCCACTAAGAGCATCCCATACCAAACATGGGTAAATAGGAGCATGTACACAGAGAGGATAAATGTTTAAAAGGGATTGCAGTGATGCCTCCAGGCATAGGCCAGCCTCACTGGTAATGGAAGAATCAGCTTCCTGCACTGGCAGGTTTACAGCACTCAGGGTTTTTGCGCATTTTCCTGCAAGGCATTTCAGTTCTGCATTTCATCTCCTGCTAAGCCCTGGCAAGCCCACCTATGTGGCATCACACATCTCCCAGAGCACTGCTGCACATATTTTGAATGCAAGTGGTGGTGAGCCTTCTGAGGTAGGTCGGTCTGAATTAACTGGGTCCTAGAATCAAGCATTTAATTTAAGTCAGTGTCTGAGGCATTACAAGTAGAGAAGGCACTTCCCTAGAAGTCAGACTGTGTGACTACTTGTCATTTGACAAGTGCCACTGGAGTTTGGTTGAACCTTAAGGCAAAAAGAGCTGTCAAGTGAGGTGGCCTAAGGGCTTAGCTCATGCAGTAAACCCTTTACATTTGTGCATTGTCTACAATATGTATTTACACAAGTTTATTTACGGTTCAACTTCATAAATAATATTCAGAGAAAAGCTCTGTAAAAGACAAGCTTTTTGTCTTAAAGAAAACAGAGCAGGATCTCTGTGAAACCTATTAAAAGCTCTAGTAAAACAAAGGCATCTCACCACTCAGCCACTTGGAGTTGTGCTGGTCAGTTCGCACTGCATTCCTCCTGGTCAGACTCCGAAAAATGGCTGCATCCGTCCCCATGAAATCAATGTACATTCCTGAAAAAAGCTCCTCATCTGCAAAGAATTGAGATGGAAGGGAAAAAGTAAATGCATTGCTATGGCTTTTGGGAAAACAGTATCTAAAGATCTATTTTTATTTTAAATTCGTCAGCCCTTTGTTTACACAGGAGTGCACACAGATAAGTTTTGGGTCATGGGAATGGGGTTTCCCTCTGATTTACAAAGACACAATCTAGAATGCACAAGAATCATCAGATTTTTCTTAAAGGCTTTAGGGAACTGCATAATTAAATGCAGCAGCAGAACTGCGTATGTGGTGTACCTTTCTTTGATATGAAGTTTGGCTGCTCAGTTTTCACTGCAAAGGATCACTGGAAAATCAGCTTAGCGCTATCAAACAGAATCACATTCAACTTTTTAAGTGCATACTTCAAAAGGCTTTTTTTTTTTTTTTTTGCTATGGAAGTAGAGAAAATGACTGGGCTGAATTTATTGCTGGTGTAAACTGGCACAACATCTACTGCAGTCAAGGAATCAGTGCCAATTTTTACCAACAGTATTGTCGAGGATGCCCCACGCAGCCTCAAGCTGACTTCAGTATTGCAGAGGCCAGACAATCATATTATTGAACTTTACTCTGAGTAAGACTGAGCAACAGTTGTCCACTTTTATGTACTTGATTCTAAGTATAGGGTCATTATGTTTGAACAGAATTAGACACGCAACTCTTACATTAACAAAACCATGAACATTTGCTCCCTGTGCAGGGCTGAAAACTCAGTCCATCAGTTAGGATGCATATCTGTATTTGTGTGCATAAATATTTGGATACATAAGTATAATCATAATTACATATACTATAATTTTCTACTCAGTGAATAACCAAGCAATTTCCACTGACTAATGACAATGAAACCCCACAGTAGAAAACAGTAGCTAAAACAAACTCTAACTCTCAGAGTGGGAGTGGTGGCTGAATACATTCCAGTACAGCTGGGTCCCTTGATTGATGGTTTTGTCTGAATTCCTGGACTGCCCAGAGAGTGTGGTCAAGCTGGCAAGAAGCACAGGTTCAGAAGCACTTGAGGCTATTTTTATGCTCTGTATGTGTGTGCATTAATGTGGAAGACTATTGGCTTATAAGAGAATTAAAACTCTGGAGATCTTTTTTTTCTGCTGTTGGCTAGAGTCTGAACTGAACCCCTGCAGCCAGTCTTCTGCTCTCATCTCTCCCAGTGATGACAAGATTCATACACAGGAGATTTAAACAATGCTTTCGCTGCATGTTTATGAAGCATTTACTTCCTGAGCATGTCCTGATGGAATGATGTTAGATCTATACTGATTTATTACTGATTTTGTATATTTGTCTCATCACCTCAATTCGTCAGATCTTTATTCTTATTATGAAATAAATTGGTTGAGAGAGATCAGCTTATGGTTCTCACTAAACATTATGTACAGTCCTATGCATACACAAGCACACACACTTTAACAACTGCACTACACTATGTAATTTTAATCCTATTACATATCAACTTTATTAGTTATGTCTTAAGCATCCCTTGTGTCTGCTTGCTAATCACGTATCAAATGATAACCGTCAGCTTCACTTCTTTTTGGTTAAATTCTTAAACTCTACACAGCACGTGGTCTGCACAGCACACTAGTTCACACTACTTTGTTACTGGGGGGAATTACTGAATTGATCAGGTATGTCTGCTTTTATAAATATCTCAGAGTCTTGGTGGGGAAAGAGACATGCATCCTGCACATTAGCTATGACAAGCTTCTTTAAAGCACATTTTTCATTGCTTTGATTCAAAGGTGCTTTGTCCAATGGCAAGCTGCACCAGGTTTGAATTTATTTTTATAGCATCACTTTCCTCCAAAGGGTGAATAGTCTTTCTTGCTGTATTTTAGGCTGGTGATGCCCAAAACTGTCAAGAAAATGTATCTATATTTAAAACTGGTTCTTTTGTCGTGGAAGAATTATCCGGTCTAGCAGTATTTCCCATCTTCTGAAGCAAAGGGAAGGAATTCCTCCTGCAGAAGAATGCTCAAAGAAGAGTCCAGTATATGGGCTTGGTCCTCTCATCATAACTCAAGCTGTGACTTACAAAATCTTCCCCCTTCTGGCATGGCTATTGAGGCTAAATTCCTTCAAGTGTAAAGTTTTTGAAGTGACTGGACTTTGTAGTAAGAGGGAGAAAGTATAAAACCCAATCTGTGTGACTGTGGAAAAGGAATGTGACCTTTGGGGAATAATTCAAACTTTGTAGATGAATTATATCATGAAAGATAAGTCAAACACTAAGGAAAGTCTCTTCAGTCACATAACTGAGACATCAAGCAAGATGACATAAAGTCCACTAAGATGAAGAAAGCTTCCAGGGATCCACTGCAGAAAAAAAGTAAGCTTACTATATACACAGCAGTTCAGGAACAGTGTGCCTTTATGGTGTTTTATAAAATCCAGAAGGAATGAAGAAAGACAACCTTATTTTTTAGTGCCAGCTGATTAATTTAATAATACCAGAACAGCAATGAGTAGCAGTGGATTAATCCATTACTGACTTTGAATAGACATTTTCTTTACTCAGTGAGTATCTGTAAACACTGACCATAGATCACTGATGAGATAGAGACATAAGTGCAGCCTAGGTTCAGAGAGGTATCTAGGTAGCATTTACCTGTCTTATAAAGATGCATCAGTTCATACCTCTAAATGAAATTAACTGTCATTTGCACTAAATGTGTTTTCAATAAGGAATAATAACAATAAAAAAATAATTTGTATTTCATAGAATCATATAATAGTTTTCAATTTCAATAGGTCCATTTCAAACAGACCATGCAGAACAGGCTATGTGACACTTCCCTTAAGCTCCATGACTTAAATTTTAAAGGAAGTATCTGGCACAATATGTAGTTACCATCAACTTCAGTGGAAGCTGAAAGGCAGAAACACCATGCATTGTACCCTTGCAAACCTGGGGTGAAATATGCAGTACCTGTGTACTCAGCTTTATTTACTAAGGAAGACTGAAAAATCTCTTGAACTGCTGTTCCCTTCATAGCCAAAAATATAGGAAGGAGTAGGCACATGTTTTAAAATCAAGGCTTTGGCACTAGAAGTCTGTGAACATGCTGCAAATGCAAAAGGTTGGGTTAAGCTCAGTATATATAATGTATCTCCTGGCTGGAAAACAAACAAACAAACAAACAAACAAACAAAGAGTTTTTTATTGATGACTTAGGTTGCACAAAGCATATGCGCCCTTTGAGTCTTCAGTTAGGTGTGCAATAGGCACTGCAGTAATTCTTTGTCATAGCCACTGACCCCGGACACCAGCAATTGACAAGAGTATTTAAGGTGTGTCAGTTGTATCATTTTCTGACCTTTCAAATGGAAGAAATTTACAAAACTGCTTGGGTTTACAGCCAATTGAAGAATGAAGAGCCTTGCAATAGCTGGTGGGCTCTACAGCAGAGTTGACAACAAAAATGAAATTCAAAGTAACTAAAGTCTTCAGGCTTTCTTTCCCTGGCTACTCTGAGATTCTGCGAATAATTAAATGAGACACAAGCGCTGTCTAGGATGAACAAGGTCAGAAACTGTTCAAACATAAAATGCTAGACAGGGTAATGTGTAGTTGAAACCAATCCTGGGAAAAAATGTGCAAGCTGGAAAAGGCACAATCTTTTGTTTTCTGTTTCTCTCTCTGACTCTTCCAACAACTTCTTTCTGCATTTCATTTGTATACTCACCTTTAGCTTCATGCAAACCTTGGAACAAGGATGGACCAGATCCTCGTGCCCATCAGCCAGACACAAGTACTGCTTCTTTGAAGCTGAATTCTGGGTCCAGCTCATTTCAAATATCCCATTAATCCATGCATGATCATAAGGGCTTAGACATCAGCAACTTGGAGTATTTTGACTTACTGATCATAACAGACACCGTGTTCACATTAGGGTTGAAAGAACAGCGTCCCTTCCCCGATTCACACTTGGAGTCGATCTTGAAGACTTGTTCCTGTAAAGTAGATTTGTGTGTCACTTCTCATTTCAGAAACCATCAGATGTGAAGTGATTTTTATGCTTGGCTGTTCCCAGCATTATTAATGTTCAGCACTGCCAGGCACTTTTATTGTACTATCATCAGTTTAGCTTTCCTATTCAGAATTTCATCATCTTTTTAAGACAAGCTTTTCACTGCTACCCAGTTGTTTTCCAACACTTTTGTTATAAATTCAAGACATTGAAACAAAGAGTTTTCCCCTCTAGCTCAGTTATGCTTTGGAGAAGTTCACTGGTCTCTGCAATAACATTTGTGGAGATTGCTTCTGTGTTTTTGAAGTTATTTATAAATTATTTGCTGAAAACATGGTGATACTTATCCTAGTCTAGGACATTTTAACAAAACTACTAGAACAATAAAACGTATTAAATAAAAATCTCTTATGACAACTGTAATTTGGTTCTAGTATAAATAATTTGTTCTTTACTGAGCTATCAGACCTCCAAAAATACCCTAAATCATAGTTATTTTCTTCAATACCATCTCTTATATTATGCGTACAGCTCAAGATTCATCTAGTGATAGATGATTTTTCAAGCCTGAAATAGCTTGGAATTTCTTTGTTGTTTAAGAATCTTGGTATGGGGATTTGCTTATATTTTATGTGATTTATAAATAGGAAATCCATTTGGCAAAGTAGAAACAACCTGGACTACAGCTTGAAATACAAACAGTCTGAATATCTTTAGAAAACTTTCCCATCTCAGTGTACCCCTTCACTTCTTTGTTCCTAGCAATACTGAAGAGCAAGAAGTGACTCTGGTTCAAGTCTATTACTTAAAAACAGTGGTCAGTTATGGCAGAGACATTGATCCGTAATACATCAACTCACATACCACTGTATACCAAACAAACGACTTGTTCCTAGCCTCTTACAGCAAACTTCTCATCTTTAATGAAAGGCCAAAAGACACAATTGCAAAAACAAAAAACAAACCCAACCATCCAAACTTAAAATATTTACTTTTCAACAGAAAACCCAAGACACTGACAAAACTTCCAAAGAAGCCTTCTGCGATATAGATGCCAATGTATCAGTTATTCAACTAAAGGCAACAACTCTTTATATTCACTTCAACAATTAATGCACATCTCAGGGATACAGGGATGCCACACAGATCTCTGAGCAGCCATTTGGTGACAAGTTAGAGACTGCCCCAACTTGAAATACTAAGCTACAGCAGGAAGTTTTCTTATTCATAATCCCTGATCTCTTTTCCTCCTCTTCTGTTTTGCCTGATTTAATCACAGAGATCTCATCTACTGTTCCAGTGATAAGCGCTCTAAACAATGCTAAAACACAAGCATGAAGTTTCTAATGTGATCTTGGTTTTATTTTTGCTGTTGTTGTTTTACTTCTAGATTAATGTGCAGCTTGATGCTAATTCATATTTACTATTTTACACCACCATTTACCAATTCAAAATGCCCATTATTGCACTATTAAATTAGCTCCAGGATTACACTTGATTTTCATATATATTAAACTACTTTTTAGACTACAGTTAATTCACATAGTGATTACTTTGCCTTCTGTTTGCATTTACTTTAACATTAGAATATATTTTGGTGACTAAAAACATCATTACTAAAGACCAAAGCAACAAGTGTGCCAAGCAAGAAAATTAATTATTTTTAACCTCTGTTTCAATGCCCTGTCAATGAAACTGCTTTTTCTGTGAGATTATGTGGAAACTTGGAGACAAAAGAGCAAAACAGGCCCAGTTCTTACAATTGTTGGATATGACTCTGACTGCTTTGTAGCTTCTAGAGAAAAACAGATGTGATTTCTAAAATATCCATTTTGCTTGTGCAAAAACAGCTTTCTGTGCATGGAAAACTGTACTAAATTAAAGGTGAAATGATAAAAGCAGAGAAAAAATGAATTCTCACTAGTCCCATAAGTACTACATAGTTCTTCATTCTACCCTATTAATTAGTCATGCACTGATATATGCAGTGAGTTCAGAAGGAAATGCTTGGTTTTAAACTGTTATGCTATTGTTGGCCTGTACAGTAATAGCTTTGAGCATGCGATGCCTACAGTCAAGTGTCTGACAGACTCCAGACGTCTGAGACAGCAGTTTATTTAATCAATTGATCATAGGCATGTAGCTATACAGACAGGCTAAGTGAAGCCAGTTCTGCTCTTCCAAGACATGTATCTTTATTTTTAACTTAAGAAATTTAACATCTTGCATCATCTGGAGGTGGCATTTCCTGCCCTCCCTCTCCCTCCCCCCCCCATCTCATTTGCAAAACCCATAAAATAATGAGATTTGGGCTACAGTACTACTGCTTAAGCTGACAAAAGAAAATTGCATTCATTAGACACAAATGAGATCACTTTCCATGTTTTAAATAATTTGTCAAGAAATAGGATGATGCTGAGGAAAGCTGACCTCTTTTTCAAAATATATCCAAATAAATTAATGCATAGTCCAATGCTTTTAAATCCAGGCCTATGAAACTCTACTTTTAGTCTGTTCATTAGCATCAAAGGTATAGTGACTCAGAGGACACACTCTATTAAGGAGGCTGATGCCAAGTAGGGATCTACCCAAAGTCACATACCTGGAGAAACAATGATGTATCACCTCCCTAGCAACCTCTGCAGTAGGGTTGGATTTTGGCCAGAATTCCCATCCCCCTCCCAATGAAATCAGTGATGAATTTCCCAGTGTCTTCCCTAGGAACTAGCCCAGCTTTTAAAGCTGCCCTTGCATGGCAAAACTCCTGGTAGCATGCTCGGATTTTCCTTCCCAAAACATCTGCTTCCACATTATTCAGGAAAATATACTGCACACCCCTGTGCCTGCAGACATTAATCTGACCCAAAAGCTACCGAGCTTCTGGGTCTCAGTTAAGTGCCTTTCTTTCTCCTTCTGGTTGCTTAATTTATTACCTATTACATTTGCACATAAACAAACATTTCACTTTCAAATCAGGAAATTTGGACAATATACTTCTGGAAACATCTGGTACTTTGTGCACTGAAAATACACAGTGAAAATGAATACAGAAAAAAAACCCAAACCTGGAGACCCATCTAGAGATAATAAAATTTACACCATGATGGTAAAACTTACTTACTTTACCCCAACAGAATCTAATGGGGCAAAACTTGCGCAGCAGATGAAAGTTACCTGTACTGGGACTGCATCTAGTGGCTGTTAAGCTGAAGCCCAGCAAACTTTCACATACCTGAGCAGTTAGCCCACTTAGGGACTTCTCCCAGGAACCACTAACACATGGAAGTTATTAAAAGTGGACTGCATATTTTACTTTTTATCTAAGTGGCTATTTCTTTTCAAGTATTTCCTGGCAATTTTTCCAACAAATAGCAGGAATGAATTCACCAGACAATGTCAAAGAAAAAGTAGTATCAAATGTAGCCCAGCATTTGGTATGACTGTAGAATTTTGGATGATCATCGTATTTGAGGCATGGCTTTGCTTCTAGCTGCTAACAGGTCAGAAATCTCTGAATCTTTGCTCTTTTTCTATTTATCATGGGTGACGAAGCCTACATGGATCACTGATTTTTGCATTTTGCGCATAACTGTGATAGGATGCACCACAAAATGGATGGATAAAATGCAAAAGGACTTACCTCTGACCTGCGTCCTCTGTTGACATAGACACACACGGGGCTGAAGGCGCCACTGCCGCACACATAGAGGTGTGTGCGATTGTATGACTGTATCACACGCACAAAATTTCCACAGCCATGCTGCAGGGAATAAAGGAAAAAAATCATTTCACAGTGGCAAATGTTGTTGGATGCTGGGAACCATGGGAATAGACATGGTTTATAATTTTAATCGTATCATGAAAACAGCTACTGAATGTGGTAGTCTCTCGGCTTGAACAGCTGTAGACTTCTGGTTTTTTTCACATCATGTTGCCTGGTCTGGGAACAGGGCATTGACAAGGCACCATAGAGGAGTTACAGAGGAGTGTGCGTAACATTCCCATTTCCACACAGCAACATAATTTTCATCCACAAACTTCTCTGTATCTTGCATGGAAGAAGCAGAGAATTTGCAGGAACAGTCTCTTTTCCCCCCTAATTTTCTCATCATAGCTAAAGACACTTAAAGAGCAAAGCAAGCTCAAATCTTAGATCCCATTATTTTTATAAATACTAACTTTCCAAAATTTTAGAACATTGAACACAAAGGAAGTTTAAAGTGAATTGTTCCTTAATACTGAAGATTAACAGTAACATCTTCAAATCAGCATGAAAACCAAAACAGAATGTTAATGGCCACATAATTTCATACCACTGCATTTACAGCTTTTTCCTTCCAGCATACCCATTTCTTAGAATCAAAGAATCATGGAATAGTTAGGGTTGGAAAGGACCTTAAGATCATCTAGTTCCAACACGTCTGCCAGGGGCAGGGACACCTCCCACTAAACCATGTCACCCAAGGCTCTGGCAAACCCATCCTTGAACACCACCAGCGATGGAGCATTCACAACTTCCCTGGGCAACCCATTCCAGTGCCTCTCCACCCTCACAGTAAAGAACTTCTTCCTCATATCCAATCTAAAATTCCCCTGTTTAAGATTGAACCTGTTACCCCTTGTCCTCTCACTACAGTCCCTAATCAAGAGTCCCTCCCCAGCATCCTTAGAGGCTCCCTTCAGATATTGGAAGGCTGTGCTGAGGTCTCCATGCAGCCTTCTCTTCTCCAGGCTGAACAGCCCCAACTTTCTCAGCCTATCTTCATATGGGAGGTGCTCCAGTGCCCTGATCATCCTCGTGGCCCTCCTCTGGACTTGTTCCAACAGTTCCATGTCCTTTTGATGTTGAGGCCACCAGAACTGCACACAATACTCCAAGTGAGGTCTCACAAGAGCAGAGTAGAGGGGCAGGATCACCCCCCTGAACCTGCTGGTCATGCTCCTCTTGATGCATCCCAGGATACAGTTGGCTTTCTGGGCTGCAAGTGCACACTGCCGGCTCATGTTCAGTTTCTCATCGACCAACACCCCCAAGTCCTTCTCCACAGGGCTGCTCTGTATCTCTTCTCTGCCCAACCTGGCGCTGTGCCTGGGATTGCTCCCACCCAGCTGTAGGACCTTGCACTTGGCATGGTGAAACTTCATCAGGTTGGCATCAGCTCACCTCACAAGTGTGTCAAGGTCCCTCTGGATGGCATTCCTTCCCTCCAGCCTATCAACTAAACCACACAGTTTCGTGTCATCAGCAAACTTGCTGAGGGCGCACTCAATCCCACTGTCCATGTCACCGACAAAGATCTTGAACAAGACCGGTCCCAACACCGATCCCTGAAGGACACCACTCATTACTGGTCTCCAGCTGGACATTGAGCCATTGAGCACAACTCTTTGTGTGCGGCCATCCAGCCAGTTCTTTATCCACCGAGTGGTCCACCTATCAAATTAATGTCTCTCCAACTTAGAGACAAGGATGTCTGTGGGACAGTGTCGAACGCTTTGCACAAGTCCAGGTAGATGACATCCACTGCTCTACCCCTGTCCATCAGTTCTGTAGCCCCATCCTAGAAGGCCACCAGATTGGTCAGGCAGGATTTGGCCTTAGTGAAGCCATGCTGGCTGTCACTAAGCACCTTGTTGTTTTTCATGTGCCTCGGCATGCCTTCCAGGAGAATCTGGTCCAAGATTTTGCCAGGCACAGAGGTGAGACTGACTGGTCTGTAGTTCCCCGGCTCATCCATTTTCCCCTTCTTGAAAATGGGGGTTATATCTCCCTTTTTCCAGTCATTGGGAACTTCACTTGACTGCCATGATTTTTCAAATACGGACAGTGGCTTAGCAACTTCATTTGCCAGCACCTTCAGGACCCGTGGATTGAGTTCATCAGGTCCCATGGACTTGTGTACATTCAGGTTCCTAAGATGGTCTCAAACCAGATCCTCTCCTACAGTGGGCCCAGGGTTTTCATTCTCACAGTCCCTGCGTCTGCCTTCCAAGACTTGGGTGGTATAGTCAGAGCATTTGCCGGTGAAGACTGAGGCAAAGAAGTCATTAAGAACCTCAGTCTTCTCCAAATCCAGGGTAACCAGTTCTCCCGATAGCTTCCGGAGAGGGCCCACATTGTCCCTAGTCTGTCTTTTAGTTGCAATGTACCTATAGAATCGCCTCCTGTTATCCTTAACATCCCTAGCCAAGTTTAATTCTAAGTGGGCCTTAGCTTTCCTAGCCTGGTCCCTAGCTTCCCGGACAACATCCCTGTATTCTTCCCAGTCTGCCTGTCCTTGCTTCCACCTTTTATAAGCCTCTTTTTTCCTTTGAAGTTTCCTCAGCAACTCCTTATCCATCCAAGGAGGTCTCCTGGCTCTCCTGCAGCACTTCCTTCTAGGAGGGATGCATTACTCCTGAGCTTGCAGCAGGTGATCCTTGAATATCAACCAACAGTCTTGGGCCCCCCTGCCCTCTAGGGCTATATCCCATGGAATCTTACTGAGCACATTCCTGAAGAGGCCAAAGTCTGCTCTCCTGAAGTCCAGGGCAGTGAGCTTGCTGCACACTCTTCTCACTGTCCTGAGGGTCTCGAATTCGACCATCTCATGATGGCTGCAATCAAGGCTGCCGTGGAGCATCACATTTCTAACCAGCCCTTCCCTGTTGGTGGGCACGAGGTCAAGCATGGCACCTCTCCTTGTCAGCTCCTCTATTACTTGCAGAAGGAAGTTGTCTTCCACACAATGGAGGAACTTCCTGGATTGTTCGTGCTTGGCTGCACCATCCCTCCAACAGATATCAGGGTGGTTGAAGTCCCCCATGAGAACAAGGGTCTGTGAGCGTGAGGTTATTCCTATTTGTCTATAGAGTGCTTCATCCACAGAGCCCTCTTGATCAGGCGGTCTGTAACAGATCCTCACAATAATGTCTCCCATCACTGTTCTCCCTTTAACCCTCACCCACAAACTCTCTGTCCCCAGACAGAGTTCCATACTCTCCAGCCTATCCCTAACATAAATAGCAACTCCCCCTCCTCGCCTACTGGGTCTGTCTCCTAAAGAGACTGTAACCCCCCATTCGAACACTCCGGTCATAGGAGCCATCCACGATGTTTCTTTGATGCCTATTATATCACACCCCCGTAGGCGTGCACACATCTCTAATTCCTCTTGTTTGTTCCCCATGGTCTTTCCTTTTTTGACTATGATCAACTTTTAATTTCTTACTATGATCCCAGTACTGCCTTCATATTCAATCATCCAAACCTTCACCACAGACATTGAGAATTGCATGTGTTCTGTGAGCACAGGATTGGAAACTGTGTCATCAGTCATACTTATGAAAATCAGTAGAGTTAATCCCTGTTTAGCAGACTGCACAGTTTATTTATATTTAATGGCATTCACATTTTTGGTTCAGCAGGAGCTGCTACTTTACTACATCTGAAAAGTAGTGCATAACTGTAGGTAGTTCAGAGTTCATAGGAGTTTCTCTACAGGGAACACTGCATGCCCTCAGTTGAGCTCTAGCTATATTTGAAAAGTCCTTTAACCCAGTCAAAATACATTGTTTCTCTAAAGCTGAGGGCTGTTCCTAAATATTTCCATTTTCTCATATCCAGCTATCTTAGTTTGGCCCAAAGATGGCTTTAGTAATGTCCTGCTATCAAAATCATATTTTGCCCAGCAGTAATGCCACATTACTGCTGTGGAAAGAAAAGAAGAATAAGTGAAGGTATACCACTAGCTTATATATGCCAGGGTGCAAACTGATTGCTTTCTTTTCTTGCTGTCTGCAGTAACACTTATCTAGAAGACTCCTAGAAAAAGGTTTATTTCATGCTGAGAAATCTCAGAATGAAAGTCTTCCTGGCTCAGGACCAGGAAATAACGTCTACATGAACAGTACTGGTACGTGGCACTTGCTACTCTGCTTCGTGCCGTGGCTTTCCAAAGTGTCTATGGCAAGAACCTAGGGGTAGTTATATGAATGGTTCTTTCAGGGCAGCCTTCTGGGTAGCCATCTGACACATACTGTGTCCTCATGCCTCTTCACTGGTGATTTACAGACAAATAACACAAGTTGACTAAATACCAATATTTTAATTGTGTCCAGCAGGAAGACCATTTTTATGATCTCTGAGCCTTTGCTCACGTCTCTAGTGTTGAACCACTGAACTCCATTTGCAATTGGCTGCATGATTAATCTGTGTACTGCACTGTGACTCCACAACCAAACAAAGCAAGAAATTGTTACTTCAGAATATATTCTGTAGGAATGCATTCAAGAGCACCTATGCTTAGTTTATTTCCCTTTCCTTGATACTGGAGTGCTTTGTGCTTTTAAATCCGTCTGGTCTGAGGTGACATGATATAGTTGTCTTTAGGATGGACATTTTTTAAAGGTAGATATTCACATACTAGTGGTGCTTCCCTTGGAGTTGATACCAAAACTCAGTAGCAGTGTCTGGGGAACTCCCTTACCGTAGAAATCTGAAAGTCTGACATCTATGCCATAGAATCTCATCACAGTAAATGAAGAGAAATAGATGTCATACTAATGTAAGCATCTAAGTTAGCCCAGTGAACATACTATTTAGAGGTGACAATTTCTTTTCAGTAACAATAAAGGCAGACAAAGAGGACAAAGTCAGACACCTATGTTTGTCTAATGGTAGGGCAAACAACCGCCCTCCAAATCTCCTGGGAAAAGAATTCATTGATTGCATTAAGTCCTTTACTGGCTGCTCCAAGTATATCTATTCCTCTTTCACCTTGTGATAATCAGTATTCTCTGGCAGGCCAAATGTTATCATGCATTCCCTCCCTCTCGTCCCCCCAACACCTTTTTATTAAATTTGAAATGCTTAATTCTTCTGAATTCATTCTCTGCTTCTCCCATATTATCAAGAATGCTATTAAAACGAACTATAAATTTTAAGTTGCAAGCAGTGATTTAGCATTAGTTTCTCTTTTTCTCAATACTTCAGTGAGCTTTCAATAAAATGCATCACTGATTTTAGTGAGAGCAGCAGCCGCTCCTCAGCATTTTTTTTTTTCCTCTTTTAAACTCTTGAGGACGAATTCTAAAAAACAGTGTAAACTTCTATCATTGAAACTTAATTTTTCTTTTGCAGTGCACAGCTGGGATAAAAAAATCAGTTGAAGCTGATGCACATAGACATGCTTAACTACGTTACAGGGTATTAGCTGTACCCGCAATCAAACTGTTGTAAAAACAGAGATTCTATCCAAAAATCTGTCCATTAAGGCAGCAACATTTGGGTACTTCAATATGACTAAAAGCTAGGAAAGTCTCACCACTAAATACCCAAGATTAAAAGTCCTCCAGAGAATCCAGTACTTAGTAGGGTCTTAGGCTTTTTTCCTATGGGTTACATATTTTGCATACTACTTTCTGCTTAGTGTGTCTACATTTTTCCTATTTTTGCCCTAGAAGAATGTTATCATATCTTGGAAACATGACTAAGGCTAACACATTTTTGCATTTCAAAGAAAAGAGAATTCCTTAACCAGTCTATAGCAAATTGATGATGCAACTGGCAAAATAACTATCCAAAATTAATCACCGTTAACAAAACTGTCTGTTTTCTCTTCACATTTAGTGCAGCCTAACAGGCCGCTAGCTGTTGAATTTACTGCATACTGCAGTAACTAGAACAATGTAAAAAAAAATATATATAAAGGATATTCAATACGAAAAATACTTGCTTTTCACCATTATAGCTATCAGAAAAGAAAGTAGATAAGCTTCAATACCAACCATAATATAGTTATTCATTAAGAAGCGTTCTATTGCTCTGCATTACTCTCCACAGTAATTTGAAATAGCAGTATTACAGCAGTACTGCAGTAGGCCAACCTTCTGGTTTCCTTACATTCATCAGCATTTGCAACAGATTTTCAAAATGAAGCCCCCATATTTTTCTTACAGAATGGGCTCAGGTGGATTATTGTAAATGTATTGTAAACTGGCAAGAGGTGTTCGGAGTGTTCCTGCATCTGAGGTCTTCAGGCTCCAGACAGTAAGTACCACCTGCCTGTAGAGTCTGCTGCTGGGGTGAGCAGCCAGGCAGAGCACTTCCCCGCCCGGAACAATAGCTTAGCAGGGATCTTCAGCATCACTCCCAGGAAATACCTGGAAAAGCACTACTTAGTTTAAATAGTGATGAGAGAAAAATGCAAGAAAGTGGAGAGTGGCCTCTTTCCCTCTGTCATAGCCTGAGTGTGCATTCAGTTTACACAGCCTGTTTTTCGTAACTTCACTTTATCGGTTGGCCTGCAGAGCATTTCAAAAGCATAATGAACACTTCTTTTGCTTTGTTTTGGCTGCATTTAAGGTGCTCCTACTTTATTGCCAGCTATGTAATTTGCATATGTGTGTGCCTGTGCATGTTCACGTGGATTATAACTTACTGTAGGATCTTTGCCAGCCATTTTGCACTCTTCAACCTTGTTTGCCGATGCTGGCCAGAAAATCTGTGAGGAAAGAAATATCTTTTAAGTGACATAATTATTATATAATGCAAGTAAAACATTTTGCTGCCAAATTTAAACTAGTAAATTAATAATTTGATATCTTTCATACTTTGATTATAAGGAACAAAAGAATTTTCATTGATAAATGAAAAAGCTTTCTGTCTTAGCCTGCAGTAAACAAAATAAAGCCCCAGGTCTTTGGCTGTTATAAAATAAGTTTGCTGCATATTTTTAAGATAAGTTAATTTATTTAGACTTCTTTCCTCTAAATAAATGTTTTCAGTATTATTGCCTAATACATTGCCTAAACTATTGTCCAGTTTTACTTTTTTTCCTTTTCCTGAACTAAAAATTATTGACACTAGAAAACAGAACAAAATATTGCAAGAAGGGTTTTTTGTAAAAATTTGTTGGCATTAACAGCAAAGATTTGGATAGATTATGATCAAACCTGACAGAAATCTTAAGATTTCTTGCTGATTTCTTTCAGACAGTTTTCCGACAAACACTTCAATACCTGAATGTTTATCTGATCTATACTCAAACTCTACAGATTTTGAACTTCTTCCATTATTTATTTTGATTTTGAAATAGAAGACATCCATTAGAAATCTCTCCCTAGAAATTTAGTAGGTGACAGAGTCTGATAACTATTAGCCTTAGGATAACATAAATAATAGTGATAGAAGATCTCTGTATATATACATACATATAGAGTTGTAGGCATGCATGCATACGTATACAGGCATAAGATCAGCAAAATTAATCTGTTATGAAAATAAATAAACAAATGGAAGAATGTGTGGAATTGCTGAGATTAGTTCTGAGCCTAATACTGGGTGATCACATCCACTGACAGAAAATTTTGTGTATTTTTTTCTTTCTGTTGACTTCTTTTTTTTGTTCTTTTTCCACGTTGAAATTCCTTGCAGCTTTATACTGCAGAATATATGTCATGCAACAAAGGTGGGGGTGGTTGCAGCAATGGAAGCAGAGCAACTGGCAACGCAGAGGTAAACCCGTCTGGGCTGCTGCACTGTGGAAAGATATCGCTGCCCGGGTGCAGAACCTGGTGGTGAAGGTACGCCATGTAGATGCTCATGTACCCAAGAGTTGGGCCACTGAGGAACACCAGAACAGCCAACAAGTGGATCAAGCTGGTAAGATTGAAGTGGCTCAGATGGACTTAGATTGGCAACATAAGGGTGAATTATTTTTGGCCGGGTGGGCCTATGACACTTCAGGCCATCAGGGCAGAGATGCAGCATACAGATGGGCTCATGATTGAGTGGTGGACTTAACAATGGACACTATTGCCCAGGTTATTCATGACTGTGAAACATGTACTGCAATTAAGCAAGCTAAATGGTTAAAGCCTCTTTGGTATGGAGGACGATGGCTGAAGTACAAATATGGGGAGGCCTGGCAGATTGATTATATCACCCTCCCACCAACCTGCCAAGTCAAGTGCCCTGTGCTTACCATGGTGAAAGCAGCCACCGGATGGCTGGAAACATATGCTGTGCCCCACGCCACTGCACGGAACACTATCCTAGACCTTGAGAAACAGATTTTGTGGTGACACGGCACCCCAGAGAGAATTGAGTCAGACAATGGGACTCATTTCCAGAACAGCCTTATAGACACTTGGGCCAAAGAGCATGGCATTGAGTGGGTATATCACATATCCTACCATGCACCAGCCTCTGGGAAAATTGAACGGTGCAATGGGCTGTTAAAAGCTACACTGAGAGCAATGGGTGGTGGGACTTTCAAACATTGGGATACACATTTACCAAAAGCCACCTGGTTGGTCAACACCAGAGGATCTGCCAACAGGGCTGGCCCAGCCCAGTCAGAACTTTCACATACTGTAGAGGGGGACAAAGTTCCTGTGGTGTACATAAAAAATTTGCTGGGGAAGACAGCCTGGGTTATTCCTGCTTCAGGTAAAGGCAAACCCCCTCGTGGGATTGCTTTTTCTCAGGGACCTGGATATACTTGGTGGGTAAGGCGGGAAGATGGGGAAATCCGATGTGTACCTCAAGGGGATTTGATTTTAAGGGAAAACAGCCAATGAACTCAATTGTATGCTGTTGACTGCTATGCAGCACTTTTATAGCCCACCAACTTGATGTCTTTAGGTCACTAGTGACTGGCCCTGATTTCCCTCCGACCATCATTCCAAAAAAGAATGAACTTTGATTAAACCAGACGAGTTCTGTGGTATTATCAGCAGGCAACAATCCAACACTGCACACAGCCTCTCCTGCTCTGAAAGACTGTTACAAGAGATGGAGCCTGACATCATGGACCGGATGGACTTGGCAGCCTTATAGGGATTGGTCCACGCACTAAGGAATGATCTCTCTCTCTCTCTCTCTCTGTGTATATATATATACATATATATATATGAGATAAGAGTGATGGTATATTGAAAATGTGGGATCTGAGCATGACACGAATGGTATGGAATAAGGGGTGGATACCGTCCTGAGTTCAGCAGTAGCAGTCATTTTTCTCCTTCTTAATAGTTGGTGCAGTGCTGGTTTTTTGACTTTCAGCCTTGGAACAGCACTTATAACTCCAATGTTTTTAGTTACTGCTCAGTAATGTTTAGTCTGACCAAGGACTTTCAGAGCCTCATGCTTTGCCAGGGAGGAGGGGAAGCTGGTAGGAAGCATATACAGGACACCTGACCCAAACTAACCAAAGAGGTATTCCATACCACAGCACGTCATGCCCACTATAGAAACTGGAGGCAGTTACCTGGAAGGGCTAGATCACTGCTCGGTCGGGCTGGGTATCAGTCGGCGGGTGGTGAGCGGTTGTATTCCCTTCCCTTGTCATTTCCCTTATCATTCTTATTATTGGTGGTAGCAGCAGTGGTTTGTGTTATACCTTAGCTACTGAAATGTTCTTATCTCAACCTGTGGGAGTTACATTCTTTCGATTCTCCTCCCCATCCTTCCGGGAGTCGGGGAAGGAATGGAGGGTGGGGGTGAGCGAGTGGCTGCACGGTTCTTATCGCTGGCTGGGTTTAAATCACGACACTATCTAACCAAACTCTTTACAGAATTAGTGAGAACCATCCTGCTAGGGAAAGCTGGAGTGTGCCATGCAGGATCACAGCAGCTTCCAGGTAAGGGTGCCTGTGTCACCTATGGTGAGATGGGAATTAGCCAAAAGGTCACACAAGCTATTTCAGATCAGACAAGGTGGTCCCATTTCGGAGGAAGATTTCTGTACCATTAGGAGGTGGAAGGATGCGTTCATGCCATCACACAAGAGCATCTAATTTAAATGTTAAAGTTAGAGTTAGCCTCCCTGGACTGCCTGCACAATCAATTCAGATAGACAGGCATGTCCAGAGGGTGATTCAGAGCAAAGCCTAATTTAACTGTGCTTAATCACCCTCCAGCAGGGCCTCTCTCTCTCTTCTGACACATTAAAAGCCTTGCCTCTTAAGAAAAGCATCTATCTTCACTGCGGCAAGCTGGACATCTCTGCCCCTCAGTACTCCTGAGGTACAGTAATAAAGCCCATAGATTAAAGGATCAGATGAATTTGGTAGAACAAGACCTTTAAGGTACACTTTCAGGCAGTGCTGTAGCTGTGTTACTCTCAAGATATGCAAGCCAAAGTCTGTAGAGAGGTAATATCTTAAGAGTCAGACTTCTGAGCACACAAGTTCTTCTGCAGGCCACCTATTTTAAAAGCAGAGAAGCTGGATTTGAACTGGCTCTGCAGACAAGAGAGGAGTCTGTGAAAGTAGTTTAACTTGATTATTTTCATACACAGGTTGCCTACTATAGTCTGGGGAGGGAGGACACAGACAGTCCTTAGAAAATGGCATCGTGAGAAAGTGAGAGAAGGAGCTACAAAACAGGCACTGTTGAAAAGATGTGGCTCATAGCGTCCAAGAACCCCAAACACGAGGTGTCTCAGCTACTGAACTGAAGGGATAGAGCTGACACAGACACAACAAAAGGTTGGAAAATATTTTGGTGATTAGGCTGCAGAGTACAAAACGATAATGAATATAGTCCAAGGTTAAAGGCAACTCTGTCCCTGTTGGTTTTTTGACCTGCAGCCTAAAATGATAGTACATATCTTGTTCTTCCTTACAGTCTTCTGTTAGAAGTTCATCTCTGAATTTTCTTAAATCTTGGAGAGCTGAAGAAACCATCAACCCTTACAAATTTTCCTTATGAGGCAAACCCCTGCTGAACATCACTTCAAAATGAGCAAACAGGTGTTCTTAAACAGTGTTTGAGGAGCAGTCATGCTAATAGCTTGTTCATCTTGCATTACACATAAAACAAGGACTAATGATTCAATCAGGTTTTGGACTTCTGCCTGTTGCAAAAGCATGAAATGCACATTCTTTGTCTTAAGAAGAAAGGCATGCAGTGAAGCAACCTTGGGTAAAAATAGATCTTGAACTTACACTGAGAGGGTCCTGGCTTATATTATTAATATTCAATGACAGAATATGATCTTTGCTGCCCACGTAGATCCGATCCTGATCTTCATCCATGAATAATATCCTATAATCCAGGGGACTGTGGGATATTCTGTGATATTCAGAGGTCTTAGTTTCTTGCAGCTCTGAAATAGTAAAGGCAACAAATTAGAAAAAAATTAAGTTGACTTACTTGCCTTGCAACTGCATTTCTTTCTAAATAAAGGCATTTTTGAACACAAGTGGGTTTAATAACAGAAGAAAAACTCTCATCAAACACTTGGTAATAATGCAATAGTTGAGTTGGAACGAATTTTCCTTTCTCTGTTTGAATGTAATTCTTTTGTACATTAAGTAGCTAGACCTATCTCATAAAAATCAGGCATTGCTGTTATTCATTCATCTAATTAATTCTTATTTTAATGGATATAATTATTTACACCTCTAGCTTATAAGGAAGCTCATATATTAAATTAATCAATGTGTTTAATACATTTTGAAGTTTATGGCAGCAGAAAATCCACAAGATCAATGAAAGCTACATAAGAACAGTTTACTTTCTTTCCCTAGCAGGGGGATTCACTAGGAATAACTTTATTGTGTTCAAGGTCAATTTTATTTTCCTTATTTTAGTTCTTCATTACCATGCATGGTTTATTTAAAAAAAAATAATGTATTCAGTCAAGCTTAAATGTGTCCATTTATTCAGTTGTTTGCATATGAGATTTGGACCAAACTATCAGAACTGTAGAACCAGCTCTATATTTCCACTTAAAACTTTCTTCAATGAAGAGAAGTAAAAAACATCCTTTCATGTCAGTGCAGGATCACGTCTGTTGCAGCAAAAGCACAAGCATCTGCAATGTAAGTATTACTTGCTGCCCGTAAGAAAGCTCAGCTTTCCTGTCTTTCCTTGGCCAATATATTTTGGCCCCCACTCAGATATTTTTCTTTTCAGTAATAACAGAAGGGATATTTCTCAACAGCTGAGAATGGAAAAATAAAACATTAATAATCAATTTGTCCTTATTTAAATATTTAACATATAATTATGCTTTCTTACCTCATAAACATTATTATTGGACTGTTTTAGCTGTGACTCTAAAAGTGTGGCAAATACACAGTACATATGAAGACAAAGCCTTGCTATAATGTTTATTCGTAAATCTAAAAACTGAATCCAGATCTCTTTTGCAAATTGTTTGTCTGGGACCATACTTGTAACTGTTACTAAAGCCCAGTTTTTGCCTAAAGCAAAGTTTTTGCTCTTTAGTTCTCTAAGAAAATAGTAGATGTCTTATCCAAAATTAGTTATCTAAATCTTTTAGATGACTAGATTAATGTGGGCTAATGTTATTTTGGAAAACAAAACTCTCAAAGCAAAAATATTTCTGGATATGTGCTCTTTTATAATAATAAAAAAATTAGTGTCTAAAGCATGCACTTTCTGCAAAACACATTTAGCTGGAAGCATAATTTACTTGGAGAGCAATTTTTGACAAGCTGCAGACAACATAAAGGCAAAGGCTGCAGTCTTGGGACGTAAACCTATGTATTAGAGCTCTAATGATGGAAATAATACTTATCAGAATATAATTTGCATTGATAAATATGGTACATAGCTCTACTTAATATAATGATTGTTAAATAGTTTCATCAAAAGATGGAAAATAAGATACTGAAAGATACGTAATTTTGATTCACTTAGGTGCCTACATGCATTTACTTATAGTAAAATAAAAAAAAACCCAAACAAATCCTTTTATTTCATAAGAGAAGGCTGTGTGGAGACCTCCTAGCAGCATCCAGTATCTGAAGGGGGCCTACAGAAGGGAGGGACTCTTCATTAGGGACTATAGTGAGATGACAAGGGGTAATGGCTTCAATCTTAAACAGGGGAAGTTTAGACTGGATATGAGGAAGAAGTTCTTTACTGTAAGGGTGGTGAGGTACTGGTATGGGTTGCCCAAGGAAGTTGTGAATGCTCCATCCCTGGCAGCGTTCAAGGCCAGGCTGGCCAGAGCCTTGGGTGACATGGTTTAGAGGGAGGTGTCCCTGTCCATGGCAGGGGTGCTGGAACTAGATGATCTTAAGGTCCTTTCCAACCCTAACTATTCTATGATTCTATATGTCCCTCAACAGAAGATAAACATACAATCTAGATTTACAGTCTGCACCTAACCACTTCAACTGGAAATGTACTCATTAAATGTAGATTTAAATTGTCCTTTAGGACAGTTACTAATTAGACACCTTTAGGAGTCTTTCTTCAGTACTTGAAAAATCAATTGTTTTACTTTATTAAAAAAACCCCATTCCTTTCTGTAAGCTTTTAGCCAGAGTTTTTAAAGGCACGAGGGAGACTCAGCAGCACAGCCCTATTAAAATGCAGTAGCTTTGACTGCTCTGAAATGCTCAGACTGACCTTTTATTAGAAGCCTGAGAAGCTAGTGCTCATCTCTTTTCCTTGTGACCTTATTAATTTTACTGTAATATTTGGCAGCTAGAAGGTAAACTGAACCTTCTCATAACCGTATATTTGATGTACAAGGAAAGCACCGATAAGCTGTGAGAGGCAGTGTTTTCCTGCACGACACCAAGTAAATGTGAGCATGGTGATTGCACAGAGTAATGCCGCTCTTTACTGCTTCAGTGACTGACAACTGACAGTGAATAACCCATCAAAAATATGATAAAGATCATGGTGATTCTATTTAAGCAAGAGACAAAAATAGTGTAAGATATGTGATTTACACACCTTTCATTTATTAAAAACCATTATTTTCTAAGTTTAGTAATCTCTTTGCAATGGTATTATGGGTTCTAAGTCACCTGAACAGTAATCTGCTCCCTTCAAGCTGCTGAGGAGAATACCTTATGACATGTCACTAGACTATGGGAACCCAATGCCGTCCACAAGGTGAAGGAAAGCCCTGAAACAAATACTTTCATACAGATTTATTAGTTTTATTTCTTTCGGTGTTGAAGCTTCTGCCTTATTAACCTGTTAAGGCTACTCAAGCAAGTGGAGAGGGAATTTCTAACTGATCAAATTTTCTTTTCATTTAACATAATTTACCACACAATCATCCAAGAAAATTGTATTTTTTAAAGATTTACTATCTGGGTGTTGTTACTTGGAAAAAGTTGTGGCTGGAAATATGCTGTAAGGTCTTCCAGATTCCTTTTCATCTCCAAAATGTTGTGTAAAAAAATGATTGAAATATTTCCTGACCTTCAAGGCAAATTCTAATCCATGTTCTGGGAATTGAACCAAATACTCAAAGCAGCAAACTCTCCATGGAGAATGATGTTGCGGACAACTCTCTTTGAATATTAACATTTTTGTTTGACAATTAAACAAAAGATTACAATATATTTCACATGCAAATAACTGTCATTCTTAATGATATAAGAACAATCTTTGTTCACCCTTTCTTCATCAGTTAGTGAATTTAGTTTTGGCTTTCTTTAATTATAAAGGCAATACCAACTTGACCCATAGCATCAGTAATCTGATTTAGAGGACAGGTTGTATAGCTCTTGTCCCTTTTAATGGAAAAATAAGAACTGCAGTGAACTCTCTCCTCAGAACTATTATTATTAATGACCTGCACATTTTGGAGATGCCAGTGACTGGGAGTTTTCTCCATTCACAGGGTACAGCTGACATTTAGGCAGTTTAACACCTACTCTTTAATTATCCTTCTAATTCACCACAAAAAAAGTTAATGCAAGTATTATTTTTGAAAAAGTTGTGTTCTTGCAGGAGAAGCAACACAGGATTTGTGTAATATCTATAATTAAGCCTTTGTAACACTTCAAGCACGCTGTGTTGCCCTTGACAAAACAAATTACAGCTACCAGAGTCTTCAAATCTAGGAAGGTGGAAATATCTCACACACCCTGTTATACACATATTGTCCAACCTGCACAAGGGTATATGAGCTGTCTCTACCCATCAGGTTCTCTGAATGTCTTATTTAACCACAGAACATCAACCTTTTGTCACTCCTTAGTTCAAATTCACTGGTGTCAGAATGCAGAAAACACAGCCTGACTTTCCTAACGTAAGGAATATAATAATAGCTAATATTAAGAACCTAATGTGACTTCTTCAGTAAACATACTAAAATGGATGTTTGATGCATATGTCACTTAAACTAATACAATTTTTAGCAGGACCTTTTGAAAACATGATAATTTTCTATTTGCAGACCCACACAACCACTTGTTACTGAGAAGTTCAATATAATCCACTTTACCTTGCAGGGTTTGGTAAGCTACAGCCATGGTATGCAAGCATCCCCAGCCCAAGTTCAAAGCACTGAATTTATCCACTGATAAGCTGTGGATACATGAGAGAGTGCACAGTTGTTTCTGCACTACACCATCAGTGGGTTTCCAGCTTAGCAGGGTTTCTTTGAGCAAATTTAGGATGCTCTGTCAAGCTTTTAATTTATGATCCCCTGTGGTAACGTACAAGAGATAATATGTTTTTCTCCTCTTTCCTGCTGCCATAAGGATTCATCCTCAGAAGGTTGTTTATGGAGAAGTTCAGATCAGAAGCAGAGATTTGGTGTATGTGCCTCCAAAAAAGTAGACAGTAAAGTATATTTACAAAGCATCCAGTTTCACACACAGCACCACAATGAAGGGGACAAACATAGCTTTCCATGAAGTTGGGCTACCTCTCCCCAGGGAACTTCTGCTGCCCAAATTGGTATGGATTTTAAGTAGCCTTAGTGATTCGGAAGTCAGCAACACAATGTTTTATTTTATTCCCCCATGGGGTATGGGATGCACCAACGACAGGCCTTGTGTACATATAGCAGTAGGCTTGACATTAGCTGCTAGTTAAGGAGGCTGTAAGACTCTCTTAAGCCTCATTAAGCCTTCAGTTTGTGCCAGCAGATATGCCAGCCCATGCCAAATGTGAAACTGCAATGTAAAATCTCACCTTCTAGGAACTGGAATGAAATCAATTTTCTTTTTTTCTTCTTTTTTTCACCCCAGAAATAAATATTTAAGTAGAACGATGCTTTTGCTTACAGTATCAGATGGAACTGGCCCCCTTTTACTCACTTCTGAACAGCTGAAAAAATAATCTGCATATATAAATTTTGTGAGACACTGTACATAATGCTGGTAGCATTGACAGAAATGGTTGTACCTTTAAAAAAATATGAGTGGAATCAGAGATATCTGCAAAGTTGCAAGAAATCATTTCAAAAACTGCTTCAGCCAGAAAAAAAGCTCTATTTGATTTTAGTTTAAGTATTTCCCCTTCTACTTTGTATTGACTAACTTCTCTGTTTTGTACCTTATTACTAGAAATGACTGGAAAAGATCAAGTTCAAAGATACCAGATTTTGTAAGAGTCTAATGATTTTAATTATTGCTTCCTTGGCCTTATTTCTGATTTTTTTAGTGTAAAGACATGAATTATTTTTATTGTTTGAAGAGGACCTGTGGAAAAATTATGCTATTTATAATACTGCTTTCAACTCTGTGAGTATACAATCACAGAACCATAGAATGGCTAGGGCTGGAAAGGACCTTAAGATCATCTAGATACAATGTGACTATTTGTATAATTTTGTGTATGGAAAGAGAACAAGGAAAGCCTGAATATTTCTTTTCAAACCTTCAGCAAGAGTCACCTTTGCACTGCCAATATTCCTTTTCTTTGAAGAAATCTGTATTGATTCCTTCTACTTAAGGGGGTGAGATAAAAGAGTTGTTAAAGCATTTTTCCACTGCTCGTGCAGTGTTCAAACTAAAACTCAATCCTCAGCCAGTTCACAAGTGAAGCTGATTATAAATGGGTACACAGACATTTGGCCAAAGAGCCATAGGCAGCCAGATGTGCTACCAGTGAGTCCCCTGTGTGCCTTAACCACATGGGGCCCAAAAGCTCACGTGGACCTTTGACCTTTACTTTATCTCTTTATCTCTTCTTCATGCATGGGAAGTCTTCACACTTTTCTTTAATGCTGTTACAATGAAATTTGGCTTTTTATATAAGAAGATAATAGGTTTATAAGGACGGGAAATCACAGATGTGCACACTTGCAAGCTTCCGAATCAGTTTGAAAGGAGTTTAATTGCATTTTTATTAAAAAAAATTAAGAGTGAGAGGGGAGAAAATAGATTTACAAGTGCTCATAAAATCACAGGCTAACTAATTAACAAGATCATTTTGAGGAGAGGTGAAGGGGAGTTCAGACAGTACAGGCTGAAACAGGAGCCCTCTTTTCCCAGAGCTAAAATGTATAATTTGCTAGAAGGAAATTTAATTGCTGTATTTGGAATAAGAGTAAATAACACGGAAATGTCAATGTTATCTAAGAAGGATCTGGTTTAAATACACACCTTGAATACTTATTGGTATATTTGCTGAATTAGTTGAAAATGGAATTTAAACATTGCTGGATTGAGATAGATAGTGCAGTCTTTTATAAATAGAATTAATGGCACCAAGGTGAAGTCTTTGGAGAATCAGGCCCTGATACCTCAGGGCCTAGCATGTCTGAAGAACAATCTTTCACCTTCAGCAGCTCAACATTCACATTAGGAGCAGTAAAACACTCAATAGCTCTTTGTGAAGGGGACCATGTGTTGATATGAAAAGACATACCAGTTAACAGTTGACCTTAAGCAGAGCGTTCACATATGCCAGTTAGATGAGTCTTTTTTTAACAATTCACCAGGCACACAGAGATCCTAAAATCCTGGTAATTTGTAGACTTTAAAAAGATCACAATGGAGTATTAACTGGCTTTTGATCTTAGGGCTTTTTAAAAGTTGTACTGCAAGGGGAATCACTCATGAACAGAGTGTGTTTCATTAAAATTATCAAAAACTATGAGAGATGTTTTCATTTTGGATTTGCTACTTTGAAGAATAAAGGAGGGGAAGATCCACTGAGGTGTGGGCAGCTGCCACTTCTGTGCAGAAGGAATGGACTTTCTAAGCAAAGGCAAACACAATGGGAGAAAGTCACTTACTTTTGTGTGGCAAAATGTATTAAGATGGCTCTGTGGCACATTCATCAACCCAATACACCCCACAAGGTTAAGTGCATTTTTACTGAAGCTTTACATCATGAAGAACAGACACTATTCAATGTTGATTCTTTTTTACTTACACAGATACTGTCATGATGAAATCATACCACATTCCACGGTAGAAGCCCCACTCCAAAACAAAGAGGAAAAATATGTCAACTTTTTCCAAACTGCAGTTGCACAGCTATCCCGAGTCTTGCCAAATATTCCAGTATTGAGATTCCTTCACTGAGAATTATGCAAGACCACCCACACCCTCCAGCCAGGCAGTCTCGCTAGGCTGTAGAAACTTACAGACATCATTTTCAGATTACTCCTTCACTTGCCTCACTGTAAACCTGGAATAAGTCTATATAGGTATTTCAATAAAAACATTGAAAATCTGGCTTCTTATTTTTAATAAGTAGTGTGCAGTTATAATTTTATTGGTCATCAACTTTATTCCTTTTTATAATTGCAGTTTCTGAGTTATATTTGAGAAGACATCTCAAATACTGCCACTGTACAGAACTTTCCAGAAGTTATCTGATTTTTCAAATACTACCTTACTTATTTCTGCCCATTTTTGACCTGTCCAGGTTTTTAGTCCCAAACACAGAGAAACATCTTTGGCAAGCATGAGAAGCCATAAAGACAGGCCAACTGGATTTAAGGTCACTGCAGCTGAGTTAGCCATGTTGGATGGGAGCCAGTCTCCTCTGTGTCTTGTGTATGACGGCTCTGCAGCATGCAAACTGCTCTCCAAGAGTTGGAAGCTGCATACTTTGAAGTCTGCACAGTTAAACAGAGTTTACCCTTTTGTTTCTTCCCAAAAGACATAGAAAGGATCTTTGCCACATTGCCTAAGACTGCACAAGCTCAAACCATCTCTCCCACTAGCCTGGGTGCACACAGTGGCTTTGCCATTGGTACTCAAGATGGATTTGGTTTCCAGATGGAGTGAGAAGCATTTGGTCACCAAGTATGACATAATTTTTGAGATGGAGTAAGAAAAAACACCACTCCTGTGGAGAAGTCAGACAAATTCCACATAATTTTACTTCTTCTGGGAGCAATATATCTTCATCATAATCTCTTGTGTTTTCTGTAATACTTCTCTTTCTAGTGGACCAGCAATCACGTCATGCGCGGAATGGCTGTGCTTTCTCCTGTAATGCTTAGTCTCACAAAGAGATGTTCCAAGTAGCTATCAGACTCACTGCCCAGCTGAAGCCCTGACTGTATGCAGACACCAAAGCTCTTTGATCCAAATTTAAAGAAAGTTACGAGAAATGAAAGAAAGTGCATTATTGTAATTGTCTGTCTGAAAACTGAACTAAAACTGAAGCTAGTGCTGCTCTCCAAGTCAGAACTGGGCAACAAAGAGAGACTTTGGAGCTGTTCACCCAGCTCATTCATCTTCATCCTGTTTGTCACTAGTGGGTTAACCTCTGGGTGTAGAGCCAGGTCTGAGTGGACTTCTCATTAGTTTTGCATCTCAATCAGGCTGTTATTTTTGTGATAAAAAAGCAAACCTTTTTAGGTTAGGTTTGAGTATCTGACTGCTCCCCACAAGTTAATGTGACAGATGATGTCAGCTGGGATGTTTTTGAATATTGGGGAGCAAGGGAGAGTGTAAGTAAGGTTGAGTGAAAGGGAGGTTATTTCACTGCTAGAGCTGTCTTTGCAATTTTATCTTCCAGTTTCAGTGCTAAGAGTGTAATTTGTAGGCTTACTGAGGTCGCCTGTAGACAGTGAAGACATAATCGGCCCTTTGCAGAACTGACAGAGGCAGCTGCTCTCCAAATGTGCAGTTTTGAGGTGTTAATACATTTTCATTGACGTACTGACAACTGGGCCTCTGAACTCTAATGAAGAACTACAAAATGTTGAAAAATAATTAATACCTTAAATACGAAAGTATGATAGCAGTCTCATAACTTCTTTTCTGACCAAAAGAGCTCTTCATATTAACTCACACGCAGTCTTTTTTCTCTCCTAGCATACGGTTGCTAAGCTGCTGAATTACTCTTGTTGGCAGAGCTAATAAAAACTCATTGAGAAAACACAGTTCAATCACTGCAATATTTCATTATGGTTTCTTTAATAAAGCAAGAACCCACTCCACTGCGGTGAGGCAGAGGAACTCTTTTCATTATATCCCTTTCTCTCCCTCAAAGAGCAATCTCCCCAGAGATTCAAACAATCTCTGTATATCTAGGATTGGCGTTACTGCCCTTGCTGCAGTAATCCTTGCCTTTATTGATGTTACCAACTTCAGCTGCAATTTTAGCCATGCCACATTACCCATAGATCTCCTTAAAACATATTCACCCTTTCTTTGACAGTCCCTTTTCACCCTCACTCTGTATAAAAATGGCAACTTTGCATACAAAGGCTTGGTTACAGTTTCATTAGCATTATCATCATTTTAATCAAATTAGGATTAGCTAACCGGCATAAAGAGATCCAGCTAAATCTCAGTGCTTAGCTTTTATTCATTATTCAGTAAAATAATCTAAAATTCACTCAGCTATGAGCTGAAGAAGGCCTTGAGGGCAGTATTTCATATTCAGAAGAATTTTATTAGTAAATTCATTTCAGTGGACTGGTGAATTAAAAAATAGTACTTTTAGACGCAGACAATTCTGAATGCAGAGAGATGCTCGTAAAAGAAGCCAAGTTTGCCATAGCAAAAATAAGGAAACAGCTATGTGGAATGGTGGGTACAGCATACAACTAGGGAAAATACTATTTCCTTTTTAGTGTTTTTTCTTGATTTCTATCAGCATCAGTATCAGTATGGCACCAATGTTATGCATATACCTGGTGTCTATACACTCTTGTCTATATATGAGATACTCATCTCTGTATACCAAGCCTAGAAAGTCAGAAAGCTCTGCTTTTCATCTGGGAAGGATAAAAGAAACATTTATTCTCACTCCACTATGTGAGAAAACAAAGCAACCAGAGGTCAACAAATGGCATCCCCCCTTCAGTGAACCTTCAATGAACTCCTACTCAACATGATGCCAGAAGGGTCACTATATTGGAGATAACAAACTTTACTGAAAGAGACAGCCACACTTGATTCACAGTTCTATCACAACTGTATTTATCCAAATCTCCTCTTTGTATTTCTACCTCAAGAATAGAAATATTAGAATAGTAAAATACTTCTCCACAACATTCTTCATTCCTTTCCCTATATTTCTTTGTTGTTCTGTATGGTTAAATTACCCTGTGTAGCCTAATTCGGGCTCTTTGATTAAATGGATTCTGCATCCAGGAGGCCACCCAGCCTTTTGCATTGAAGGGAAGCAAGCTGATTTCTAAATGTGGGTGTTTGGGATTCCTCCTGTAGCCAAGGAAAGTTTGGTTTGTGAGAAGAGAGAAGGTCAAGCCTATCCTTAAATGTTTTTCTGTTGTTTTTTTCCCTTGAAATACATTTCTCTGGTATATTAAATGAAGTCACTCCCATCAGGGAAATAGCCATGTGGTTTCATCAGATTGTACATTAAGGGTTGGGTTTTTTTCTTTTCAAATTACTGTAATGCCACAAATTGCTTCCCTGGACACAGGGTTTGGTCCTGTCCCCGAGAGGACTTCAGAGGTTGCACACAACATCAGCACTATTTGTGCTGCTGAACACCTAAGATTGTTTTGAAAACTTTTAATATTAAATTAATTAAGACAGGTTTTTTTAAAAAGTCAACTTCAAAACAAAAATATGTCCAAGCATGTGTGCAGTGGAAATGATTTTATTTAAGCTTACTTTATTTCTGTACGGATCTGGAAGCTGGAAGTGGATCTGTGACTGACAGGTGTCATTTATGAGATGTAGCTGTCCTTAATGCTGGCTCAAAGGGAGCAGGAGTGGTGTGCACAAGTCCCGCAGGGGGATGTGTTCAGGGCACAGCATGCTTGCTGTTTAAACACACAGAATGTTACTGTATTTCACTCTTTTTCACACCATGAAGACTGACACAAAGACTGAATTTAGGACACATTCCAGAGCTGCATGCTACCATCAATCTTCAAGTGATCACCAGCTGATATTTAGGTGCAAAATAAAAGCCATGTTTAGTGGGCTGAGCACAGCCTGATGGATTAGAGTCCACTCAAGTCTAAATCCTACTCTGCTGGTATTTTGCTCTTTGACATGTCACATAAACTCTCTGAGTTATATATGCAAAGTGGAAGTAACAGTTTGGCAATTTATTTGACTGGGTTGTTCTGGGGCTGCACTTGGTAATGTACAGAAAAAAAGCCTTTGAAATTAAAATGAAAAGGCTGGAAGAAGTCATTTCAAGTGTGTTTCACATGCAAAAAGAAATTTTTGTTTGTTTGTTAGTTTGAAGTCCAGAGCCTTCAGAATTAATAAGCTCAGCCAAAACTCTGGTTTGGATTTAAGAGATAACTTTTATGCTTTTCTGTTTAGATTTCATCTGAATGGGAAGACATTTAAATAAATAAACCTTCTGCAGTCACTCACTCTGTGTTTAAACCAGACTAGCCTTATTTATTCAGCAGGATGAACATTTAGTATTTGGCCAAAAGAAGGAAAAAAAGTATAAGAATTCCCCCTCTTGCATTTCCACAGATATGTAAAAAAAAAAATTGGATAAAACCTACTTGTTTGTATTCAACTCTCAATTATAAAACATCTCATGATTACAACATTACTGCTTTCAGATAACGGTAGACTCTAACAGGGATGAGCTATTGGTTCATTTGAATGTGCTGAACACCAGTAAAGAGAAAAAATAAGATAACTCATTGTTTCCAGGTAAAAGAAGAGTCAAGAAGAGTAATGTACTCTGATAATCAAAGTACTATATGGACCTCCTACATGATCAGCATAGAAACAATATGTTCAAGGGAGGAAGGACTAGAACAGCAATTCTAAACTGGAGGTCATTCAGGTTGCTGACAGAGTGGCATGCTGCAGGTATAGGAAGAAAGTGGTAGTGGACAGTATGGGAAAGAAATCAACCACAGTCAACCACTTAATCTTCATAGCAAACTACTAATTGTAGCAGAGGAAGATGCAACTGTCATCAGTAGGTAACTCTGTGTCCTTGATCCTGAAATAAAATCAAAATTGTGCTAACTTTAAAGGCAAAATTCATAGACTGTGTCCTTTGTGTATGCCCTGCACTCATATTTTGGAAGCACAAGCGAAATAACATGGCTATTCATTTAAAGCATAATGTACACATATCTAGAACAAAGGAGATTTGTTTCATGATCAGAACAGGGAACTTCAAGAACTCCTGGGCACTTGCTCTCTGACCTTCAACAAATCTCTCACCCTCCATTTATGTCAGTTTAACCATCTGCTATACGTTTATAACAACACTTACCTGTCTTTCAGAATTACTATCAAATTCAGCTAATGTATGTTTGCTAAAAAAAAAAACAAAGAAAGGCATTTTTATGTTCAAGGTATTAGCCTAATTCATGCTCCTGATACCATTTAGGCTTATTGCATAATACATTTAAATTATTCCATTATACAGGTACACATGCTTAAGTGTTTCTGTGGTGTATAAAGTAATTCCACTTAATGCACAATCCATTTCAGCTCCTTTAAATAGATAATGTCATGAATTCTATTGTAGTGGAAAGGAAATCTCTACCACGTGGTTGTGATAGAGCAAATAGAGACAGTTCTGAATAGCTTTTAAGCAGCATTTGTTTACTAAAGGCATGTAAACTTCACTGAATTTACTCACGAGGAGGAATGCCAAAGAGTGACCTTTTGAACTCTTAATTTGAACGCAAAATATTTTTAAAAGGTTTAAGTCTTTTAGCTAGTATTTATTTAATAGGGCTTTCCCTATTATGTGAGACATATTTTGACTAGTTCCATTTAACAGCTTCACCTTCATAGCATTTCACAGTATACTTCAACAGTTTATCAGTTATGAAAAACTGAAAGCAACTGTAATAACTTTCAACTTTGTTAAACTGATCTCTCATAGCTGCTCTTCTTCCTTGCCTCTGCTTACTATTCAGTGCTGGGTTATTGGGTGGTTCACTGGCACTGAAAGTAAAGCTTGAGTCCCCTCCATAAGATACATATTGAGTGTAGAATAAATAATTTCAAATTATTTGTATGCCCTTTTGGTGGCAATCTATTGTAAAGCCCAAGTATTACTCACTGAAGACACTACAATCTAGCGATATTTATCTTTATCATTTGTACTGCAGAAGTTATAAAATCTTTCTTACTAAAACTCTTTGTATAGGACTGTAATTAGCCTGAGAATTGCTACATTTTACACAGCTCTGGGTTTTATGATCACTGACCAGTAGTCTGCAGATCTAATTTGCCACTGAATTGCTCCAAATGTTCCACTCAACACAGATAAAATCAACAGAGAACCAGTGGTGCAAAATATGGTTAAAGCATTAGGAATCAATTCTTATCTCTTCAACCGTCAGAAATGCAGTCTCCAAATTTATCAAATTTACCAGCTGACTGAAAGTAAAATTCCTGAAATTACTGAAATATAAGCTCAAGGTGAGAAATGACCGAGAAGTTCAGATGTTTGGGCTCTACTCCGGCTATTAATACTGAACTAGAGTGCAAACAATCACTCTCAGAAATGTGAATCTCAGCTTTGCAATACCTGTCAGACTCTTTCTGGTACAGCAACCATAAGGCAGAACTGAGGAAGAGCACAAGTACCAAGCTACTTCAGGAATATTTCAGGCATTAGCTTTCTGACACTTTTTTAAGGCTGCAAGAGGCCACCTGGTGCAGATTGGTAAGGTCTAACCATGAATATCCAGCTCAGCAAAGAATTTAGGGACAGAAATGATTTTGCTCTGCATGCCAATAAACCTTAGGCAGCCACTTCCTTTGCCACCCTAAGGCAAAGAAGAACACTGTGCAGGGCATGCCTAGTAGTACAGCTTTCATCTAGGGAAATTTCTGAATATGAGCTAGGCTGGATTTTCCTGAATTAATATTCTAAACTTAGGCTCTAATTCCCACCTAGATGACAGTTTAGATGCATAACCGGTGTATTGAGTTTGCGCCTTGCTATTCCTCCTTTCTATACTTCACTTACCCTACTCTAACTTTGGTCATGTCAGAACTACTGTCATCTCTTCTATGGGTAAACTCAGTACAGCAATGTCACTTTATATTCCAAAGTATGTCTACCAAAAGAATTCACCAATACCTGTTGATTTCATAACAAAGAAAACATTTTGGAGTCTGATGAATTATTATTATTATTATTATTATTATTATTATTATTATTATTATTATTATTATTATTATTATTATTATTATTCCCTTTGGTTCTTTGTCCTGTTTTACATGCACCACATTGAATGATCATGCAGATACAATATTGGTAAGACCAGATGTCTAACCCCTAAATCTAATCACAGGAAGAAAAGTGGGCGGTCCTGGACTTGTCACTGCCTGTCAGATGACTCATCCCTTTACCACATCAAATCAATGCACGGTAGTCCAGAAATAGAACAATATAGAAATGATTAATGATTTATAACCTGTAAGATAAAGAACACATGAAATTCATCCATCAGTGTTTCTCACACTGAATGACATGGTCACAAGTCTTGCACTGCCAGAAAATACATACTCTTCAGGCTTGAAACATGACAAAACAATGAGAGCAGTGTATTTTTTAGGGCTGGGTATGAGAAAAGGGAAAACAACAGTCAATGAGTATTCTGAGGAGAACCATTCTGCTGAAGGAGGGAGAAATAAAGTAATTGTTCTCAGGTGTTTTCTGGAATTCTGGAAAGGACAGTGACACAAGAACCTAACTCATCCACACAAACAGGATTTTATTTTCTGTCATTAATTTCAACCTTTTTCTGCAGGTTCCTGTTTTGTTTTGTTTTTCTCTAGTGATTACAAAAGAAGCCTGGATGACTAACTCAGACTAAATACTCAACATTTAGATGACAAGACTAGAAGTAGACAAACTTCCTCAATATGTTAAAAATACACCTGGTATTTACTTACCTGGTACCTCCAGGGACAAGTGTAACAGTAACAATAAAAAAAATAAAAATGTCTGAAAACAGCTAAAGCTTTTGGGTTCTTTTCAATGACTGACTTTGAGCCATTGAAATAAAAAATATCTGATTCTTTATATACATGCTGAACTCAAATGTAATTGCATCAAAAACCTCCAAGCAGGACAAAAATCACAGAGACAGGAGTGTAATAAATTAACTTGTTGGGTTTATCATCTTAGAAAGCAAGTGACGCATAAGGAGAGGAAGGAAGAGAAGACAATAACATATCTGCAACTTGAATACATTTACATTAATTTCCTGCTAGCATTGAATGCCTTCTAATATCCCCCTGCCCCTCACACACTAAGCCAATGCAAACCAAAGGCCCTAAACTCACCATTTATAGAAGCAGTCAGAATGTGATTTTTCTTAGATGCAAAAAAATAATCACATGAATAAATGTTTGCACGTCCACTCAGGCTGCATTTTACCAGTATTTTGAGGCTGTTCACACAGAGCACTGTGCAGATTATATAATTAATACATTTTTTTTTTCTCTGTCAGTTCTGCTATCACTTCTCCACCTCTCTAACAAGGCAAATAACTATGCTTTTCACTGTGCACATCAACTGACATAAGAGGCAGCCCAGGTCCAAATGTGAACTATAGAATACTTCCAAACAGTGGTTAACATTTCTTTTTCAAAATTATAAAATACAGTTGTTAAAGGACAATTTTTGTGCTGTGCATTGGCCCTCCATTTATTAGCACATTCCAAACATTCTGCTTCAAGTAGCTAAACACTAAAAATCTGTTCAGTTGTTCAAATATATTTTAAATATCTGACAAGGTTATTTATAACTACTGTATAATTTTAATTAAAATAAGATCTATCAATTACATTAATTAATAGTGGCAGAGTGTGAATGTGTGCCTAACAAGTGAATACAGAATGTAATTTGTTTGAACTGTTTTTTAAGTTGTAATGATACTGTTACTCATGAAACATTAGTACTTGGCTATATTTAATTGAACAAAGGAAACTGTGTCAATAGCCTTGGGAAAAACATTCTAATCAGAAATGAGCAAATATTTAAACAAGCTTGCCTCTACTGAAAAAAAAAAATAGGAAATGCATGAAATAACTGCTGATGATTAATATATGAGGACACAAAAACTTGCATTACCATTCTGAAACAGATGAAATAGTAAAATATTCCCAGAATCTTGCCTCTTTTTCTTTATGTCAAGGTAAAAAGCACTTAATTATTGTGGATGCATATGTCAGAATACCACACTGTGATAAGGGACATGCAATTTCTGATTCCATTTCATGACACAGGAGACGACGCTCCTAAATCTTTTGTCTCAGTTTGCAAATTCATTAAGTCAACGCATATTTGCCTATGTCTTGCCTCTAAAATTACAGTGAATAGTTGCTGAAAGCCAATGGACCTGGCTTTTAGCTGGCATTACCCAAGCTTTTTTTATGGGAAAAACCTGTATTTCTGATGACAAGGATCTTTTAGATCAATTTAGCTCAGCTACTGGCCAGCTGCATAACTGTGGGTGCACCATTTCTCCTTCTGGCTTTGGTCTGTCTTGTTTATTTAGATTACAAACTCCTCAACATGAGGCCACAGACAGGTTCTGAATCTCTGTGCAGAAGGGCAGGGACACCATATTTCACAATCTCAGTTTGTTGTAATATCAATGCAATAGTGGCTTAAATAATTTGGAGGGAGTTCATTCAAACACCTGTTCTTTTTTTATTAGTTTTGAAACAGTGCTTTTGACAGAAAGATTTTGAACAGTGTCAGAGAAATATTCTTACTAGAAACTTTCCTTCAGGTTCCCTCCTGTCTGCTTCACCCTGATGGGAGATTCAGGATAAATATGCTATCATTGCTATTGAGTCACTCAATCACATTAACAACTCAAACCAATGCCAAATCCTCTGTGGCTGTTAGGATTACAAACAATCTAAGCATAATTTTGTGGAGCAAAGAAACACATGGGAAAGTGATATGTGACAATTACCTTTGAATATTAAACAAGGCCTGTCAGTGGAAGGTCAAAACTACTTTGTATTTCATCACAAACCCACAGGTCCCAGCTCAGGACTGCCTCTAAATTACAACAGACATGCAAATGTTATAGGAGGAGGAAAGCAAGGGCATTCCTCCAAAACCTGATGGTTCCATCACCCTTTCTGACTCAGTGAATATATGAGCAATTAACAGGGGGCTCAGGAGGTCCATTTTAAGAATTTCAGGTTATCTAAAGGTAGGGACATGGCTTGCACTAGTCTTTTTTTTCCATTAATAGAGTCAAATCCCAAGATGTGAGTTTGTCCATACGCTGAGCAGGCAGGCTGTATAAACCCATACAGTCTGCTGCAGGCATCTTGTTTGAAGTACTGAATTTAGGAACCCAGTTTCTAGAATCTATGTATATTCTCCCTGAGAAATCAAAAACAGAGGGTTAAACAGAGCAGAGGAATAGCTCAGATTCTCTGAAGCTCCCTCTGAAGGAAGCTGCCCTGATTTATTGAGTTGAAACACAGCCCTGAAGAGGTGAGGTTCTAACTCCAATTGAAAATAATTCTCAGTTTGCTTGATCTGCGCAAGGGCACACCTAATGGCATCAATTCCCTATGAGATCTCAGAACAGCTGGAAAGTATACCTCCTTGTAGAAAAGATCATGGACATTTTTCCAAACACCAGGCCCATAGGTCAGTGGTTATGTATTTTTTCTTGCACATATGTTAGAATACTGCAATGTCATGCATGTCTTTTAAAGGTATCATTAGCAACACAAGAGTAACAACGTGTAACCTTAATTAACAAAACTTCCATCTTCCTTTTAAGACCTTCCAAAGAAATTAAACACTTTCAGAGCTGATCTAGCATCTGTAGATCTTTACCCCTGCACTAACCTCTTCCGCAATTAGTGGGAATCACAAGATTCTACTGAAAGATTAGTGGCTGTATCTTCTATAGGACAAAGAGGTTGAAATAGAACAGGAACTTCTAAAGAACTCAAACAAGGTGCAAGAAGAAAATAGGAGCAGATTTTTGTCTGCTACAGTTGTCATATGGTCTACTCCAGTAAAATATTAAGCAATTAAGAGTCCACTAGGGCTTCTCAGAAATGCAAGCTAACAATCTTTACCTGATCTGTTGGACCAATTTTTAATTTCAGATTAAAAAAAAAAAAAAAAGTGAAGAAAGACAATGATGTATCAGGGAAAAGAAAGAAAACAAGAAAGGAAATGACAATATTCGAGTTAGTTATTACAAATGGCAATAGTGATGTCAGTGTTTTAAAATACATGACAAATACTGAAAGATAGGAAGTTAAATTTTAGCTGGAAGTTGTATATAAACACTGGGCTGCCACAATTATGTATTGCTATTCCAGCATAGGAAATAATCAACAAGCAATAACAGGGTTATGGGGGTAAAGGGAGGAAAGAGAGACCAAGAAGAGGAGAAAATACTGTTCTAGAAATAAGATTGCCAGTAAAGCTGAAAATTGGTTTTCACACTATTTTCTTCCTCCTACCTCAATGCAGTCTTGCTTGGATGCATTTAACAACAGACATTTTCAAGAGACCTTCTCAGTAAAGGAGATAAAGAAGGATGGTGGAAGGATATTTCTCATACATTTAAGATGTTAATGTATCTATCTGATAATTTATTTGTCAGCATTAATATACTTTAGATTCAAAGCAAAATTTCAACTGTTTGTGGAACATAAACATAAAGCAGAACACAAGCATCTGTCAGAAACAGTTGCACCCTTGTAAACAAGACAAAGAAGGGAGATCAGAAACACAAAGAGTGAAAGTGACCTGACAAAAGTCATCCAAGACCATCAACTGGGAAGCATACATACTGCCAAGGCCCACTTTCATATTCTGTAAGATCAAGGGTAGTATTTTGACCTTCTTTATGCAAAGGAGAAATCATTTGGGATTGGTCATCCCTGAGGAAGCTGTTTGTGGCAGAGCCATGATCCCTTCTCATAGCCCAGTGCAAGTTGGCTCCTCTGAAGCTTTTCCAGTGTCCTTGGAGGAACCAACTACTCTGGCTGCATACTTGCATGGGCAGCAACTAAACAGCATATGCTTGAGGAGAAAAATGTGTAACCTCCTACTTCAAACAGACATTAATGGTTTGTGGCTTAACTAAAAATAACAAAGGCTGAAAACAAATCTGAATTTGTTGTTGTTGTTTTTTTTTCTTTATGCGTTCCAATTTTGCTGTGCAGTGACCAAGACATTTCATGAGATTCAGTTCAAAGAAGTTCAAATTTGACTGTCCTGGGAGGATAGGTTGGGTTGTATATCCCCAGAAAGCCTGTCAGAAGGTAGTTGACTTTTATAAAGCCCACGCTAATAGGTTTCACTCCCAACCTCCTACATTACAGAAAATTGAGCTAAGATATCACTCAGCCCATCTGCTTCTCCTACCTCCTAAACATGCTTCTGTTGTGTTTTAATGGTATATATTTCACTTGGTTAACAGCTACTAATAATAATGTTTGAGAAACAAGGAAAAGTTTGATGTGGGCAAAAAGAAGTATATTTTATCTTGCAAACTTAGAGGAAAAAAGATGCCCAAACACAGATATTCTAGAAAGAAATAAGTATACAACCTAACAACCCAATTTTCAGCACACAGCAATCTCCAAGTACAACATGCAAAATGGCAATGTCTTGTCACTGACACTGAAGTCCACTGACAATTCTTAGGTTTTCTGACTTTTCTTATTTGACATTTTTTACTCTTGCTACATTTAATATGCTTTGCACTGAATGTATATGAAGATATTTGTTGTTTCTGTTTCCTATTAGCAAAGGATTTATGTAACTGCATTAGAATGCTATAACCATGAATAATGTCATCACCACCCTGAAAACAAAAACAAAAAATCAAAAAATGAGGGAGAATAGGAAGAAAAGAAAAAGAAAACCCAGATGCACATCCAGAGAGAAAAAAGTTCTACAGTTCTCTAAAAAAAACCCCATGTATTTTGGCCATGTATGTATATCTTGGCGAGTCAACGTCCCAAATGCAAAATGTAAGGGCTTTGGCCCAAAAAGTAGAAGTTTTGAACACTGACATGTCCAGTAGCAGAGATGTGCTTCAAAGAAAGTTCAGAGAGGAAGAGGAATGTATGTTTGCCCCTGTGTGCTCAGAAGGAAGCAGCAGGACATGCTTGCCTCCGGTTAACCCTGCCACTCTCTTTCTTGTCATCAAAAGAGGTGCAAACTTTCATTACTGTTATAAATATCACTGCCTTGAGAAATATTACACAAGTCAAAAATTCAGAGACAAACAAATAACAAACAAATAAATACATTTGGCAAAGAAGCATTCAGAGCAATCTGAATAGTGAGATGAATGCCATAATTTTTGCCAAACATTGGTCTACACTGATAGGAATGAGGAGAAGTGTGACTAAATCTAATTCAACACCATTTCTGCTAAAACAGATGGGGAGTTGAAGATTTAAGAAAAGAAAGTTACTGGTACTGCAAAGATCATAAAGCAATCTTGGAAACTAGTAAATTATTTCTGTCTTATAATGAGAACAGAATAGAAAATGACTGTGTGAAATATAACAATAAAACTTTCTCTATTCCTCCAAAATGAGGCCAGTTACTAAGATTCAAAGAAATTTGGTAATTTCTTCCCTGAAACCTTATTGTGAATGTTGATTCCCACTATTATTCTACAGCTTAGCTCGAAGAAGAGCTGAGCTCTCATGGGAAATGTGGTAGCACCTCCAGTTTGTTCGGAAGTGTCTTGGTATTTCCTGAAGTTCAGTTGCTTTTTCAGAGCCTTTCCTCTGACATAAACTGAAGCATGATTTCAGACAAAGAGGTGGTCAATTATCTATGCAGGCTCACACAGGGCTTGGTCCAAGCCCATTAGAGACCTCCCAAGTTTTTGTTCCAGGACACACCAGGCTCCACACGCGGGGTCGTGTGAATGGCTGCAACCCCTACATCAGGGCACTTGCAGAGGGCAGCAGGGCACGCCGGCCAGCGGCTGAAGCCAAGGACTTCTGCAAGGGAACATGCTTTACAGCAGGCGCTCCTGAGCTCTTCCTAGGATGCAATACCCTGGTTCTTCTGCTCAGCAAGTTCATTTTCCCACTGCAGGGTAACACATCCTGGCCCGCATCAGTCCAGGAGCAGTAGAAAACTATGACATGGCAGCAATTGATGTGAGGGTGACCATCATATGAATGATTCTTCTGATAAAACACATATTACCAGGTATAGTATTAGCAGCAACAGAAAAACTTCATAGACAAAATAGCAATGCAATAGAAAACATTATTCTCAATAGGTCAGGGAGACAGGGTACACTTTGTCAAACACGGCGACCCTAATTCCAAGCAGAAGTAAGTTTAAGAAAGGACTGAATACAGATGGAATGAAATTTGCTTTCCAAACTTATTGTGTTTACCAGCAGCAAACTAAATCTAAACTTTATTGAGGCTCTCCCCATCAGTGCAACTGACTGAGCTCTAAAAACAGGCCACGTAATAATGAGGGTTTAGATAATGTTTCCCAGCACAAATGTTTCACAGAAGTTTCATTTGTTGTCTAACACTACACAGGGAAATCATAAATACTAGTTAGAAATATATAGGTATTTATGGAGTCATAATACATTTGTATCTGTTACAAATAGGATTAAGCTGTATACAGCTAGACCTGCAGGCTAAATAATAACAGGTTTAATTAATTTGTTAGAGCCATATAAGGTATTCAGCTTTCTAAGTACAACAATTCCATTCATCCAGGCTGACTGAATACCAATAATTGCCTAACAGCAAATCTAGCTATGAGACAATGCAAGCATTCAAATAGCAAAAATTACATGTACCAATTAGTTAATATGGTAAAACCAGTAATGGAAGTGTTCACAGCACAAGAAAAAAAGTGATAGAAAATAGTTTATAAAAATAGTAAATAAAAGAGATTCATTACTGCACTTGATAAATAAACATTTTGTCTCTCAGAATTATTTCCTTCTCCCTCCAGGGAAGCATGCAGCCTCACAGCCATTGTCCAGGAAGAGGCCTATTCCCATTTGCTACATATATCCAGGGAAAAACAAAGGAATTGGTCTGCTTAATTTTTGGAGGTTTTACTCTAGAGTAGGATTGGCCTACCTGACCATACTGACGTACCCTCCTGTGACCAGACAGCTGCTTTGGCATGAAACTTAGTATTCTTTCTTTTGAATTTCACTTAGGAGAGTAAGATGTGAACTATTAAGATTGAACTGTTCATTTAGTCTTGTAGGTCCTATAAGGGAACCTAGTAGAAGGTAAGAAACTGAACCATTGTTCCTCCAGAGAATCAGTTTCTTCTTACATGCCATTTTGAGTATTAGATTTACAAATTTAGGTCACATATACAATGCAATTTAAAAAAATAGTAACCAACATTTATGTTGCAGCAGGTAATAAAACAATAACATGCAGTAACACTGCCCCAGGGATCTCAAACCACTTTAATTAAGTCTTAAAACATATCCTGGAGAAGAGTGAACACAGCACAGAGAACACAGCACAGAGAACACATCTCTCAACAACCAGCTCCAGGTTAAAGGGAATAACTGTTTCATACCACACAGCAAACAACACTCAAGCTTGGGGGTAAGAATAAAAGTGAAGCCAAATCTGCAGATGGTAGGTCAAACACAAAAGTCAGAGGCTTAGATTTTACACATCTATATATGGGCTCACACTTTATGTCTGAGTCTTCAAACTGTAGTAACCTGATTTTTAACATTTCACCTAAAAGCTAGCACCTCCAACAGCACAAAGCCATCAAACTGTATTAAGGCCAGGTTGGACAGAGTCTTGGGTAACATGGTTTAGTGTGTGGTGTCCCTGCTCATGGCGGGGGGGGTGGGGGGGTGGAACAAGGTCATCTTAAGGTCCTTTCCAACCCTAACTATTCCATGATTCTATGATTCTATCCTGGCTGCCCTGTGTTAAGGGATGGTCAGCCTCTGAGCCATCATCCAAACTACAGCAGCAGCTGGGTGTGCCTGGATGTGGATCCAGCTCCCATTAACTCCACAGCCTCAAGCGCTGGCAGGATCCTTGTGCAAAACAGAGCAGCTGCAAAATCTAGGTGGAGTGATGTCTCAAGCTGTCTGTAATCCACATTAATTTGCTGCATGTGGAAAAATAGAATGTGCAGTATTTACAGTTAAAAATTTAACAAAGCTGTGTTTTGACAGTGAAGACAAGAGTTCAGTGGCTTCTGAGCATCGACTTGGAAACTTGTCAGCAATACTGGTTTATACTTCATGTCGTTCTCTAGGTGAGAATGACACCCAGGTATTTGGATTTGGAAAACCTTGGCTGGTGCTCTCACCCGTGCTTGCCAAGGCTGAAAATAAGCATTACAGAGATCAGCCTTCAAGATGAACACTAATTAGCTAGTAAAATGCTAGGAAAACATGTATGCTGAAAATAAGGAAAAGTTTTTTTTTTTTTTTTTCCCTATTTGCTTGTGGCATTTGTTTGTTTTATTAAAAAACATGCTATAAAGAAAATGCTTTCCATGGCAACAGATCAATTTTAACATGCTGATGTTCTGGACATTCAGATATTTCCTCATTCTTTTTCTTACTACTGCTAGGATTTCTGAGAGGTAGCCTGGTTGCACAGTATTCAGGCCAAAATATATATTTATATGCTGACAGTGCAGCAGATTATCAACAAAGCACAAACTGGAGCAGAATAATTTTAAACGATTTAACCTGTGCACGTGGACACAGATTTCTACTTCATTGCCATGATTTGTAACCATTAAAAAATATCTGTTGCTTCTCACACTCAAAATAAAAGTGGAATCCTCGGAAAGTCAGAGGCTGGGATGTTTGGCAAAGTTTTTTTGGCTTTTAATGTTGTGGTTCAGTAAAACAAAGCCCACTCATCACCCTTGAAAAATGCCATGTCCTTGAAATCCTTTTTAAACTATCCTTTGGAAACAATGATGACTGAGAAGTAGCGTATTTGCTATTATTTGCTGCTCCTTTGTAAGGGAGAATTCAACCGAAAATAGCGTGTTAAGCCTCCATAGCTACTGAGCACAGAGAACCCACAATAATCTTGGGAATATTTCTGTTAATTCTCAGCATCAGCAAAAAAAGACACAAACAAACAAAGAGAAAGCTCCCTAAAGAAGCTAAGAAATCTATTGTTGTACACTTGACTGCATTGTGAACATGTTCTTTATTTGTGTGTTGAACTTCTTTAAGACTTACCCAACAATGAGGAATTCTGAATGATCTAACAGCTGTGAGAGTCTTCATGTGCATATAACTGATCAAAGCTCTTTTACTTGGTGGTAAAATCAAGTATAATATACTCCATGAATATAGAGAAGCTAATCGTCACCTGCCAATCCTCTCTGATAGTCCCAATACTTGCTAATTAACTACACAGAAAAGGTCAAGGGAGGAGGCATCGGAAAGGAGATTCCTGTGGTGAGGTCCTACGTACAACTCGGTTTGACCAAAACAACTTACATCTGGACAAAATTAGCACTCATACTGCAGATTCTTTGAACTCCAAGATAGTGGCCAAAGTGGCTTGGATGCAAGTGTACGTATGTGCATATATATAAACACAGACGCGCATGACTCAGGGAGAATGCCAACCAAGTGTTCTATGGGGCTAAGTCACCAAGACATACAAGGATCTGTGACACATCTGTTGCACTCAGTACTTCAACCATAGGCAGAGAAAAAGCACATAATGTGATTAAGTAGAAGATGTATACATAGAAAAAAAGGAAAAAAGGACATTGTCATCTTTGAGGGCACATTAAACAGTGAAGAGAACTGAGCTTTCAGATGTAAAACACATGGCTTGTAATTTACAATACAAGAGTCTAAAAATGTAAAGAATCTTATTATACCAGCCAGGTTAAACATTTAAATTTCAGAATGGAAAATTATTCTTTTGCTAGTTGTCTTCAGATCTCTGACTTCTGTTAATTCCTGTACCCCCATCTTGAATCAGAATTGCCAGGAGCACATACAGCAAGTGAGAGAAAAGATCTGCATATGTTCTCAAAGCAGCTTTCCACTATTTACACTAATATTTCCTCAATGATTTAAAAACTTGTTGGTTGACAAGGCCGAGAACTTTAATTAAATGCTAAATATAAAAGACTGTGTATTCAGTATCAGTGGAATAAAGCCAGAATCATGTCACATTACTGCAAAACTGGCACAGTTTCATAGTAATTCTATATTGCTTTCTAAATCCAAAATTTAGGTTTGCACCAGCAAAAGACTTACTGTTAAGACGCTTGAACACATTTGTCACTCCCCATAAAAGCGTGCAAAGGAAGGACATATGTGACACGTGCTCAGATTTCTTGTTTCCGTACCCTTTCTTCAAAATAATCTTGCAAAATATGCCACCACCAGCATGATGCCAAGTGCCTTAAGGGTCACACTGGGCTCGCTTCACAGGACTACAATGATTATATCATAGTGGCGTTGATATGCAGCCATGTCCAAACAGCTGCTAAAGAGATGACAGAATACCATCTGTCAGGAAAAACCATGCCCAGCTGCTGTCTAATCTGAAGATTACTTCGCTGACATGATGCAGATGGCATGAAAAGCTTCACAACCAGGTTAGTTAACCAAGTCAAAAAAATCCAATGCTGCACTAGCAAAAGCTTTTCCACGGCTTGTAACAATAAGGCCTGAGGAAAATGGTGTTCACACCAAGACACAGCAGAAGGCACTGCAATCCACCACACAGAAGATGAAAGCTAAGGAGATACTGAAAGATCTGACAGGCTCCACTGTAAGGCTGCTAACGCTCTTTGCCAGGATAATTTGTTCTTATAAACAAATCACGCCTAACCTCTAAGTTTATCCTCCTCTAAGGCTCCCCATGACTCAGAGGGGTATCATGGACCTCTGAGCAAGGAAAACAGTGGGTTCCTCTGTACAGGCACCTTTGGCTTTGGCCCACAGAGCAAAGTTAATTCTGCGAGAGAACAGATCTCACCCAAAATGCAAAAGAGAGCATCCTATCGTACCTTTGTCACCCAGGCGAGCAAGGAATAGGTTTTTGGTTTCTGGAACATCAGCTTTCTCCTTCTTACTATCTAATTGGATTTCATGTTCTTCATTGCTTTGCCTATTAAGGAAATCGGTAACACCTCTGAAGACTTCAGAGAGCAGAGCCCGCTGACATTAACAAGCCCACTGCTTCTCTTTCTGCTGCTTCCAAGAAGAAAATATTTGGTGTAAGCAAAAAGATGCTGAAGTATACATTTCAATATGTTTATAGCTTTATATTACTATGATCTTGTTTTCTTTGTGATTCACATTGTGCATCTGCTGATTGGAATAAATTACACAGATTTCATTGCTGTAATGTGAAAAGTATGAGAAGAATTTTCCATCTAAAAGGTTTAGCAATTAAACTGACTTTCAGTAAGATTTGTCCTGTCAGACTATAATTGCTTCTGAAAGCCCCACCCTTTATTTAATAAAGAATAAAACGGTCATTTCATAATACAGGCATACAATATACTGTATTTCACAAATATGTATCGTCCTATAGTCTCTGCCAAAATTCATAAAATAAGATAGGAAGCAATGCCCAATGTGGAAAAGGAACTTCGTTTTAATCATGAACTTAGTTTACAATTAGCAAATGCAGTAATTCCATTTAAGGTTACAAACTGAGGATGCAGAACTCATAAAGAGCGCAGCTAGTAAAGAAGCTGGATGAGTAATGTCTTCACTATTTTTCATTTTTTAAGGAAAGGTTTTAAACAAGGAATGCAGGGACAGTATCAAAACAATTGCTCTACAACTATATATTTTTTTAGAATGCTTTCTCTAGAATGCTATTTTGATAGGATTATATATAATACTAATTAAATAAACTGCAAACTGTCCCTCTCTCCCAATACACTTCATGTAGCTCTGTATGCACGAGTATACAAGAACTCTCATGATTAGTGATAAGCAAAGTGAAGGTCTAGGAGATGGAATTCCCTTTAGATGTCTATGTCAAGCCTAACTAGATACAATTTAAGATTAAAGTAAATAATGGAAATTAAGTCTTGATTATGAACTCTCTGTGAACTGCATTGACCCCGACTTTACAATACCAAATTCCTGTTGAGGTGAATCAGACTGAGTCCGAATACACAGACACTAATAAATGCTGTTCTCGTTCTATCTTACATGCATATAGTTACCATAGTATCTGTCAAATTTGTATATAGTATAGCTGTGATGTAGCACCAATACTGATCCACTTATGAGAAATTATAGACAGAGTACTAAGGTACTTGCTCAAAGCATCATTGAGAAACTGTTAAGCAGTAGGGAGGTGAATCTCCATCTGCAAGAGGTACCACCATTGCTTGGTCAGCCTTCTGCCAAAAAGTATCCAGGCAAAACTGGAAGAAATTTGATTTTGCTCCCTTAAGCTTTAAAACCTTGATCAGGGTATGTAACATTCAGAGAAGCAGAGAAGCTGCTCTATCATGCTCATGCCTGTGTCTAAAAGACTAGTGTAGCCTCTCTTGACCGTGGACAATTGAGATTATTTCTCTGTGCTTCAGTTTACCTATTGGATAACATCCTCTGAAAAGCTTTTCATGTTTATTTCCCTAAAACCATCATTAATATGCCAAATATGTTTATTGTTGCTTCCATTCAAGTTTTTGAGTCTGCAAAACAGGTCCGAATATGTTACAACCAACCACTGTGTTGAAATTCTTTACGTACTTCTGTAGTGTAGGTTGGATAAATCCTTGTGAATTTAATGGCTTGGTTCACCCTTTATAGAAGCTTAAAAATTTTTTGCCACTTGTGGGAAAATACTTTTTATATTTTCCAAAACAGTCTTTTACTTTTGAGGGCATTTATGAAATTGTAAACCATATAATAAACTTTCTACTTATGGTTTTGATAAAAGCTAGAACTATTGCTTCATTCACATATTAAATGCATGTTGCTAGTGCTGCCAGTCTCAGTGAAAGCTCTCCTTTCTTTTCTAACAGGGTGCTAACAACAAAATCTACCAAGAGTGAGAAACCACACTGCTCACTCAGTTTTCACTTCAGTGAAGTCCAGACAGTATTGGTGGTTGTCTCTACAACATCCTAAACACAGGAGGGAAAAGCTGCCAGTAGCCATTCCTCCCTTTTATTTATTTATTCCTCCACCCCCTCTGCATTTTACAAAGAAGCAGCAGCTCCAAGAACAACTCTCTGTCAGGGTGCTGTACATGCTGACTTGGAAACCCATCTCTGATTCTAATCCAAACCAGCAGACTGTGAAGGAAACCATAGTCTCTCAAGTGCAGCAAACATTTCTTCCTCCCACGCCCAAAGTCTACTGAGACATTGTGCCACCAAAGATTTTATTGTCTCAGCAGGTGAGGGTTACATACCTTGCAGTTACCAACATTTTCAATTACAGGTCAAAAATGATGCATTGTTTTTTAAAGGGGTGGGTGTCTTTGTTAAATGGTTCAGCACAGTTACAGAGCTGTATCAAGTCTTTCAGATAGCAGAGGGATCAGTGTGGCAGACCAGGAGCACATCTGCGGTCATAGTTGTATTTTAGGAAGAGTTCCTCCTATAGCTATAGAACAGAACAGTTATGTACATAAATGTTGAAGACATATTTGATTCAAACCCACTGTAATTAAACAACTATGAATCCTTGAGGCCATTGCTGCCATCCAGTAAAGTAGCTTCAAATACTTGCACAACCAGAAGATGAGATCCGTGTCAGTATGTGCCCATTGTATCATCTCCTTCCACTTTCTGCATTACTGCAAAGTAATTTTACCTTCAAAAATATGCTGTTGATATTTTAAGTTTACGTTGATAGACTATTTGTACATATCTCTGCAATTAAAAGTAAACAAGAGAGAAGACATCTATCCTACCCCTAAGAGTACAGTGTGAGGTACATGATTATGTTTTGATGCTTACACTGTTTTTAAAAGCATTAACCCGTCTAGAAGTGCAAGGCCTGTACCCTGTTGCATTTCTGGCGCAGCACCTATTTCTGATATAATCTAGAAATCTTTAATTATTGATAGGAAAACCTGGTTTCCTGGAGCACAGGAGAGGGCTGAGATAAGAAACATGACGATGCTCCTGGATTATAGTTTCTCCCTTTTACTCCATATGGATAAGTTTAGTCTAGCACCTACATTCAGAATTGCAAACCTAGTTTGAAGCTTCCTTTTATTTCAGTGCTTTTTAGAGGTGCACTCGATTCTCAGTTCCAGGGACGCATCCTGGATCCAAACTGTATGCAAGATTCATGTTACCAGAACTAAGGCTGTTAGAGGAGCAGTAGCAGGTTCAGACAGCCAAACAAATATGTTCCCAACAGGTCCCTAATATTTGATCATGGAAATATTAAGTGATTTTACAGCTGGAATGTCATCAGAAATAGATACTGTCTATATCCAGCACATTAAGTATTCATCATTCTTTATAGGAGTAGCTGATAAGAAATGCTAACAGGCAAGTGGATTTGGCACATGCTTGAGGGAAAGTCTGACTTTCATAAAAATGTGATTGATGGAAAAAAAAATTAATGCATTTACAGCTTACACTGGGGATGCCTCCTCTTTCTGCAGGTCCAGAAGTGTTTTTAACTCACTAATGTTTTAACCAGACACAGTATTTACCTTTCACTTCCACTAGCCAAACCCACCTCATCATTACCAGTTCCCTGTGGCCTTTATTACTCTTGATCAGCATAATGAATCACATCAATCCAACATGAGAAATGCATCTAGCTTCTAGTTCTGCTCTGCTTACCTCAGGTGTGGAAGCATGGAGGGGTCAATCCAAGTAAAACACCCGCGTTAAACCTCAAATGAAAAGTAAAACCCAACTATAAACAATCAAAAAAACCAAGACCTGACCTCAGCCAGAAGCTCTCACATCCTTCCTGTCCTTCCTGCTCAGTGAGGGATAGTTGCTCATCTTGGCTCATTCTTTCACAAGCAGCTTCATCAGCTATTTATTCACTCCTCCACATCTCTGTGGGGCCATCACTAGTTCAGACCAATCTTGGCCTAGAAAGTTACATACAGGTACCATAACACTTCCACAGAAATGTATTTTGTGTGTACGTGAATTAAGTTGGCTAAATCCCTCTTGTATTTATTGCCAAATCTAGGCAGATCTAGGCTGGCTCAGCTCTTGGTGGGGAGGTCACTTATAGGCACTATTTGCTGACATAAAGTATTCATATTCAAGCAGCTGGTAAATACCAGTCCAACTTCTATGTCCTTTCAAGACAAATTCACTGAACCAAATAATTAATTTTCTGTTGTATCTTCATAGTTGATGTAAATGCATAGTCTAAGTTCACAAATAGTAAATACTGGAGTTAAAACCTACTCCAGAAACCCATTGTATACTGCTTATCTGTTATATATTGCTTACTGAATTTCTGTAGAAGTGAAGCCTTTTGAGATACTACCAAAATGCCACTACAGCTGACATAGTAAGAAACTATTATTTTCCTGGATTTCTTTGTTCATGATTTGCATGTTTAAAGACCTACTACATGGAAGCAAAAACATTCTTTTGTATGTTTAGACTGCATCAGCAGTAGTTTTCCAGGTTTAGTTCTAGCTAAATAGCTATTGCAATAACCACATTTAAGGTTGAAAAGGGCGAATAACACAAAATTAAGTAACATCTCTTTGTACTTCCAAGACTGAAAATGTGATCAATCCACTTAATTTACTCTACACTTTACAGAAGAGCATACTCACTATGAAGCAAAAGAGACTACTTCTATGTTCATTTGCAGAATACTTAAGATACACTGGGTGGGAGCCAAAATCTGATAATCTTATTCATTTTAGAAAGGATTGTGGAATCCATGGGATTTAATGAACTTCATCTTAACCCAGGGTACAAAATTTCTATTTATTCTTGTAGTAAATTACTTTTTAACCTTTTAACAGCTGGTCTTTAAACATGCTGCCCTCTCTTCCTCTCCTGCCTTGTGTCAGTGTTTCTATTCACCCTTAAAGCCCTGCTGCTGCATCTTCACCAGCCTCTGCTTTCTTTCTTTTCCCTCAGGGTGCTGGTGTCTGCTGAAGACATACTCAAAGCCTTTGCCTACTGTGCCCAGAGAGCTCACAAGTCTGGTCTCCACACCATACCTCACTTCCAGTAGTGAAAGTGGACTGGTGCACTTTTACATATGTATGTCAACAGTTCAATATTCATGTTCATTTAATATTAATGACCAAAGATGCTCAAGAAGCAATGAGCATCAGTTAAAGGTAAGCAAACACTTGAGATCACAAAGAATGCTCTAATGCACAAAATCAAGTTACAAAGCCGTGAAATCAATGGAATTGCCATGGCAAAACCTATTGGCAGCAACAATGGAACTGTATTTCAATTTACGTTTTCCTTTTTGGTATCTATGGTTCATTCCAATAGCTCAAATTGTACTTTCTTTGGGCATACTGTACTGCTCTGTTTAAATTTCTGCCTCAGTCAAAATTAGGGTATGAACATGGGACATCACTAGAGGGAGTCCAGAAATATTAATTATATTATATAAAATACCTTCAGTACAGGAAACTCAACTCAGCATAGCATGATAGGGGAAAAAAATAAGGGGGGGGGAAAGTATGAAAGCTGAATGAAATGTGGAAAATACCAGGCTTATGATACTATGCACCACAACACAAACGATGGCATCACTCACAGATGGCAGTCCTCCCAGACTTGTATCAGGAAACATGCAACTTTGCAAAAGCAACTGAAAAGTTAATTTTGGAGCTCATTAAAAATATCTGTCTTGTTTCCACTGAGGCTGGAGGCAAAATATTGCCTGATTTTATGGATCTCAGATAGTAGGTTTAGGTTTGCTTATTTTTACTTTGAAAAAGGATCTGTAATAGGGACAAAAATTATGGCCACTAGTACAGTTTTGGAGAAAAGGTTTCATTTGTAAGTTTATGTAGATGCTTGCTTCTATACATTCCACTTTTTAATAAGTAATCCATACATCCCTGGCATAGACTGTGGTGGAGAGACCATGAAAATGAGGTAATTTTTGTAATATATATATTATGGAAATATACGGAATATGTGGAATATACAGAAATGTATGGCATATTATTATTAATTTCTGATATATGGAAAATATGTAATTCATCAGTATCAAATATCAACATGTTGTCCTCTACAATACTACTGGAGAAATAACAGCTTTCATTAAAAAATGTTAAAGGTTATGGATTGCTGCCAATTTCTTGACTAATTTATATTTCAGCACAGGCAAGAAGTGCACGGTTTTTTATTTATTATACCACTTACATGGAAGATAATGCATTGGACCAAATCAAAATGGAGAAGCAGAGTTGGTAAAGATCACAAAGTTATTACACTATCCTGCTAAGCTGAAGAAGGATCAATATACGCAGACAGGTTTACAATGACTTCTTTTCTGATATATGTGCAATTCTCTGGGGACCATCACTCCCATTCTTCCAACAAAACCTGCTTAACTCTGCACAGTTGAAGTTTCTCCTATGAATCCCTACTACAAATTAAGTCAGTAGCTCCCTGCCTTGTCCCGCATGAATGTGGGGAACAGCTGATAACTACCATGGCTGCAACAGTTTTGAAGACTGTTATCACGTTCCCTTCTCCCACACTGTGAGTCTTCTCCTCTCCAGACTAAACAAACCCAGTTATTTCAAGCTTTCCTTGTAGGTCATATCTTTTCTACCTCTTATCATCCTGTTGCTGTCCTCTAGACTTTCTTCACTTTGCCTGCATCTTTGCTAAGTGCAATGACCAAAACTGCACTCATCAGTGTGAAGTACAGAAATTGACTCCTGTGCCTGAAATGGACATTTCCATCAGTTTATCTGACACAGTTATGCTATTACTTACTCAGTTACAAGGTGGTACATCCAGCTCCAGTTCTGTGATGTTGCTGCCTAAGTTTTTCCATTTTGATTAGACCATTTAATTTCTCCTCCCTAATTGCACATACAGACTTGCAATTCTCCTGATTGAATTTCAATTTATTGATTCCAGACCATTTTTCAATTCAGTGAGATTATTTTGAGCTCTGACCTTACCCTCCAAAAATCTTACAGTTTAGCTTGGTGTCATGTTCAAATGTGGAAATTCTATTCCATAATCCAAGCTGCTGCTGAAAATGTGTGATAGAAACAGATTTCAGGCAGACATTGTGCAATCACACTAGAGAAGTCTTTCCAGTCTGACAGCAAAAGAGTATCCTTAAATTATTTGCCACCCACTAAGCATATATTAAATTAATCTAGACCTTAATTCCGTAGTTTGCTTAAATGAATCTGAAACGGGGCGATGATAAGTCAAGCTGTAACAGATGCACTTCCTCACATCCATAAAAGCAGTCACTCCATCAAAGAAGGAATTTGGATCAGACTAAGATCTACTTTAGTCCTTATAAATCCACATTGTTTGATTCTATTCACCTTGTTTTCCTTCCAAATGTATTTAAACTGACATTACAGCATTTTTGGTTAATTTGGAAGATTTTTTGTTCCAGTATTATTGACAGGTCTGTACTTTCTAAAACCCTCTGTTTGCATGTTTGCAAAGAGCAACCTCATCTTTGCTGATGCTCCGTGCTCTGACCTACTTAGACATCACCATTCTCCAAGGACTCTTGAAAAGACTCAGTGATGCTGCACTTAGGAAGTAAGAAAAAAGTCACCTATTATGGGATTAAAAATGAAGACACAAGCCTATAGTGTTAAACTGTAATAACAGGAGCCTGGCATTGCTGGGGTTGGTGCCAGGTAGCACTGTCCCAATCAAATGCTGAGGTTGGCTGCAGTATAGGAATTTCCAGGATGATTCCCAACAAATGCTTTGGATGCTGATGTCCTGTTTTGGAGACAAAGAAAGTTTTTAGCGGAGACCTGTACTGTTTCATGGTCCATGACATCAGTACCCAGGAAAGTTCCTAGAATGTTGTATTTGATATTATAAACATAGCCGTGGAACTGAAGGATTCCTTACACTTTCCTTAAAGTTGTCTAGCATAAACTTAATCAACCTCTCACAACTTAAAATATCTAGCTTGTATAAATACCCTTTAACTTCTTCTTGTATTATGAACAGTGTTTCTCTCTTTCTCCGTGCTAAAGTAAACTGTTAAGCTTGTAACCACAACATGCTTATCTGCTCTCTTCTCAGTCAGCTACAGATTTCTACTTCTCTTTTGCATTTCTTACTCGTATCAAGACCCACAGGATAAAAAAATCTCTGCAGCACTTGCTTAATTCAGAATCAGGCTTACAGTAAATTGTCAATCTGCTCTAAAGTAACATTTCTGAATAAGAGTAGTTCATCCATTCTTCGCTGACTCGTCAAGTAACAAGCAGTGGTTTTAGGCCAAAGTTATTGGATTTATTATTGAAACACACATTTCAAAATAGTTTTGTATCATTATAGAAGCTTCTATTTCAGTTTATTTAAAAGTAATACAACACCAAAAGAAAGCAAGGATGCTAGCATTCATTTGCACTTTTGGTCAGTTTATTTGTAGGCCTTTCCTAAATTACGTAGCTAATCAGATTTTTTTTCTGATCTACTCAGTTTAGTAGCCAGAAATGACCACTCTATCATAGTCTTACATGGGTTTTAGACTATTCAAAGGTTACTCAACACTTCTTTTCAGTTGCTTAACTGAAATTGTTAGGGCTAAATTTTTCCATTTTGGCCCTCTGCCTTGGGCTGAAACCCTGGAAATTTTCAGCTACATATTTCTGCTCTTCTGAAAAAAGAGGCTAAGGATTATATTTCATCTTCACCATGGTAGCGTAAATAAGTGCAAATAACTTTTCATATAAAGGGTTTGAGCATGAGCATCCTTTCAAAGGATGTTCTGAAATTTCACAGTGAAATGTCCGCCTCTGTTTTCTGAAGAAAGTACCCATGTGTGCCCAAAATGTGCACCTCTAAGAAATAATTATGCTTTGCCTGTTCCCAGCAGAGACGTATTCCAGCCTGGACCAAATGCTGCATGTCACGTCAAGATGGTAGACCAAAGAGAAAGGAACTTCCCTCAGATGAACCTTTTCAACAAACTCAGTCTCACACCCTTTCTGCCCTTCCACCACGAGATCAGGCAGAATATGGAGGTAAGTCCTTCAACAAAATACAGTGGGTAACACCACGAGAGAGGCTGGCCTGTGGTCAAAAGGAACTTCAAACTTAAACAGGGGAAGTTTAGACTGGATATGAGGAAGAAATTCTTTACTGTGAGGGTGGTGAGGCACTGGAATGGGTTGCCCAGGGAAGTTGTGAATGCTCCATCACTGGCGGTGTTCAAGGCTGGATTGGACATAGCCTTGGGTGGCATGGTTTAGTGGGAGGTGTCTCTGCCCATGGCAGGGGGGTTGGAACTAGATGATGTTAAGGTCCTCTCCAACCCTAACTATTCTATGATTCTATGATTCTATGATTCTCAAGGTTTGGTCAACAAAGGTCATCTCAATGCTTTTGTCACTTGAATGTCAGAGGATTAGATGACCTCAAAAATCATATGTGGCTTATGATTAAGCATTAAGACGATGGTAGAATTTCAGCAGAAGAGGAAGCAGGAGCTCAGAATGCTTTTTAAAACACTTGTGACGATTCTCATTCATTCATTCAGCTTTACTTCAAAAGAAAACTTAACGCCGCAAATTCAAGCACTCAGAAGACAGAAGCTGCCTGAATAAAATGTAATTTGACCTCTATGTTATTGTGAATTATAGTATTATAAATTATAACATGTTTCTTAACTACATCAGCACATTTTTCCTTAGTACTTCAATTAACTCATTCAGTGCATGGAATATTGAATAATCTGGAAGTAAATCAGTATTTTTTCATCATCATTCCTCTGTGATAGGAATTATTCAACCTCTCTTGGAGAGAGCATTTTTAATTCCGCTGAGGCTTTTCAATGCTGCTCAGTGTAGCACCTTAGTGCTTTTAGAAATTTTAACTACATTACTATTACAACATGCCTATTAACTTATAGATGAATTGAATTTAAGAAAAATTTTGGTATGTGACTGAAGACACAAAGATATATTTCTTTATAGACTTTATTATTGCATAGCACTTTTTATGTTCTGTTGTATGGTGTTTATTTTCTATCCTCAAGTTTAAATATTTGTCACTTCTGCAACAACTCGGAATCTCACCACTGCTGAAAGCAGCCTGTGACCAGCTGAAAAGCACTGCTTAACTGTCCAGTCTAGCATTGTCAATATGGGATAGACAAGAAGAGGCCTCAATTCCCTCAGAAACATGAAGCCGAAATTTTTCCCTTTCACTTTGTACTTTCTGCAAATAAGTGACAGAGATTCATAGTTAGGAACTGTATCTCAGGCCCTGATTAATTCCAAACATGGAGGTAGCCTACAAAAAGAAGGCATAATAATTTCACAATACATGATCAAGCAGCAGCTGAGATAAATTTAGGCTCCTATTTTCTAGTCTTTAGTGATTTATTGGATCCTTCAGTAATGCTCTCCTCACATAGCTGAGTTTTGGACGAGTTTTGTAAGGAGTTTAATTCTCACCCGTGCTCACTCATCAGTTCTATTTCCAGGCTAATGTGAAGGGGGAGCTCTGTGAATAGCTGACCTAATATACTAAAAGACTTCACATTTCACAAGCTCTTATGCTTTCTGATGTTTGATAATATAGTTTGGCAGTTTTTCACTTTTTACCCAACCTGGGATCCTATCAGAAAATGATGACAGGCAGCCTCGGAGATGAGAGCTTGCACAGCAACATTTAGGTCATGAGAATCTTTCAAATGACTTTGAGGGACAGTGGATCAGATTTTAAAAAAGAAGCCAAAACTGAGTGTTTCTCTATATTTCACAGTGATCTGAAACCACTGTTCAGAAAACAGGCAACACACTAGTGTCTACACTTGTGACAACATCAGGCTTAGTCTGCCAGGCCAGTGTGTGTATGTAGGAGTTTCTGACCTGCTCATACATTGCAAGAGAGGTACCAAGGCTCAGAGCTAAGGCAACTAAAGCCTTTGAAGTAGGCTATAAACATGCATAGTGCACAAATAACCTGGTGGTTTTGTTTCTTGCTAGAGGAAATTTTCAGTGTATTTATAATGTCCTTTGATGTTCCCTGTAAATGTGAAAACAAGAGGCCACATGTCCTCTCGATGAAACTTCAGTTATGAATACATGTAAAACAAGCTGCTGGAAGAGTCTGAAATAAACAAACAGAAAGAGTTACACATACATCACCAAAACACAGCTTAGTTACATTTTAAAAGCTCAACAAGGCAAGCTTTGGCTCCCACAAGTTACAAAGCGTTGTTTAAATACCTCTTTTTAACTAGTTATTTAAACTAAAAACACCACGTCTGAACAGGAGATTAAGATACACACTGGCTATGCATTTCAGCACTTTTTAAACAAACCCATGCAAGCTATGCACATTAGAATTAAAGACACAATCAGTAAGCACATCCCATCCTCCTGCGCACAATTTTGCTCATTTCTAGGGCTGAATTCAAAGCAAATAAAGTGAGTGGATCTGAAATATTCAGACATGTTATTTTATCCTAAAGAATGGAAAAGGATAGGAAAGGACTGTCTCAAGACCTCTTGTATTAGACAGAAGCAAGTCTAGAGACCCAACTTATCTTGAAAAGACATTGACAGAAATGAGAAATAAGTTCTGTAATGTGGGCTATGTACTACACACTAGCTAAGAATCTAGATGACAGCTTTACCTGGAAGCATGTATATTTTGTTGGCCACCATTCATGCCTCAGTCTTCACCGGCAAATGCTCTGACCACACTACCCAAGTCTTGGAAGGCAGATGCAGGGACGATGAGAATGAAGACCCCGGGCCCACTGTAGGAGAGGATCTGGCTCGAGACCATCTTAGGAACCTGAATGTACACAAGTCCATGGGACCTGATGAACTCAATCTGCGGGTCCTGAAGGAGCTGGCAAATGAAGTTGCTAAGCCACTGTCCATCAAATTTGAAAAATCATGGCAGTCAGGTGAAGTACCCAAAGACTGGAAAAAGGGAAATATAACCCCCATTTTCAAGAAGGGCAAAATGGATGAGCCGGGGAACTACAGACCAGTCAGCCTCACCTCTGTGCCTGGCAAAATCTTGGACCAGATTCTCCTGGAAGGCATGCTGAGGCACATGAAAAACAAGCTGCTTGGTGACAGCCAGCATGGCTTCACTAAGGCCAAATCCTGCCTGACCAATTTGGTGGCCTTCTAGGATGGTGCTATAGAACTGATGGACAGGGGTAGAGCAGTTGATGTCATCTACCTGGACTTGTGCAAAGTGTTTGACACTGTCTCACATGACATCCTTGTCTCTAAGTTGGAGAGACACCAATTTGATAGGTGGACCACTCGGTGGATAAAGAACTGGATGGATGGCCACACACAAAGAGTTGTGCTCCATGGCTCAATGTCCAGCTGGAGACCAGTAAGGAGTGGTGTCCCTCAGGGATCGGTGTTGGGACCGGTCTTGTTCGACATCTTTGTCGGTGACATGGACAGCGGGATTGAGTGCGCCCTCAGCAAGTTTGCCGATGACACCAAGCTCTGTGGTTTGGTTGATACGTTGGAGGGAAAGAATGCCATCCAGAGGGACCTTGACATGCTTGTTTGGTGGGCTGATGCCAACCTGATGAAGTTTAACCATGACAAGTGCAAGGTCCTACAGCTGGGTTGGAGCAAACCCAGGCACAGCGCCAGGTTGGGCAGAGAAGAGATTCAGAGCAGCCCTGCACAGAAGGACTTGGGGCTGCTGGTCGATGAGAAAATGAACATGAGCCGGCAGTGTGCACTTGCAGCCCACAAAGCCAACCGTACCCTGGGCTGCATCAAAAGGAGCATGACCAGCAGGTTCAGGGAGGTGATCTTGCCCCTCTACTCTGCTCTTGTGAGACCTCACTTGGAGTACTGTGTACAGTTCTGGTGTCCTCAACATAAAAAGGACATGGAACTGTTGGAACAAGTCCAGAGGAGGGCCACAAGGATGATCAGGGCACTGGAGCACCTCCCATATGAAGATAGGCTGAGAAAGTTAGGTCTGTTCAGCCTGGAGAAGAGAAGGCTGCATGGAGACCTCAGAGCAGCCTTCCAGTATCTGAAGGGGGCCTATAGGGATGCTGGGGAGGGACTCTTCATTAGGGACTGTAGTGAGAGGACAAGGGGTAACGGGTTCAATCTTAAACAGGGGAAGTTTAGATTGGATATAAGGAAGAAGTTCTTTACTGTGAGGGTGGTGAGGCACTGGAATGGGCTGCCCAGGGAAGTTGTGAATGCTCCGTTGCTGGTGGTGTTCAAGGCCGGGTTGGACATAGCCTTGGGTGGCATGGTTTAGTGGGAGGTGTCCCTGCCCCTGGCAGACGTGTTGGAACTTGATGATCTTAAGGTCCTTTCCAACCCTAGCTATTCTATGATTCTATGATGAGAGGACAGTAATCTTGTTTGACACTATGAACTTGCATTTTCTAGCCAAAATCCCACTCCTGTCCTTGCTAACTAGAACACATAGTTCAGGTGAAAAAATACCTTATGGTTGTCCCAAGCAAAAGAAACAAACAAGTCTCTGAGCATTTCCATATAGCATATGAAAGGAAAACTGTACATGTCTTTAACAATGTACATCTGCAGTTTCTTTTGTACATAACACTGAGCCTGCTTTCCACTGCTCTGAAAGACACTAGTGTATGATGTATTGTGTGAAATAGCCCTCCGTGGAAACAAGCAGGATGTCACTAGCGGCATTGTGAATGGCTTTGCAAGGGTACACAGCATAAATATAGTGTGTTTCACCAGACTCATCCATATGACCTGTCATCATTGTTCTTCTCAACAAACCATGAAAAAGGTGGGATTCTTTTAAAAAAACCCTTTATTTCAGGCCTTTCACTTAGGCTTTCTCTTTTCAAAGCACCCATTAAATACAGGTCTTGATGATTTGTTGGTATTTCCATCATCTGCCGAATTTCACACACATATTTAAAACTTTGGTCTTCTGCTGGTTTCTTCCAGCTTAACCAAGTCCGAAGGGATCAATACTCACGCAAGAAAAAGACTCAGTTTAAAGCATGTTAGTTTATGATGGATGATAGGGTAGCACCAGTCTTTAGATCTTGCAGAAAAAATACCATGGAGTAGTGTACACTGAATGTATTCCTTGGTAGGATCTCCAGTGTAGCAACTACAGACAGCCTGGTCATCAGTGAACAAATTACCATTTCGATTAGCTTTTACAAAGATTCATCTTTTGCTGCCTCAAACTTTTGAATGAGACTAGGCAACCCTTTTATCTAAATGAGCTGCTGTTGCACAGTGTACCATTAGCTCATATAAACCTGCTGCTGTAGGCATCCATTACTACAGCTTGGAAGTGACATATTGATTTTCAAGCTGGAACTACTTCCCTTGGGACTAGAGAGCATATGGCTGTTTGTTAGACCTGCTGGGTAAAGCATGTTGATGGCTAAAAAGAAAAGGATTGAAAAAGTAGTTGTCTTAGTGATTTTATTTTATTTTTTGGTGAATTATTGCAATTCTTAATAACTGCGTCTTAGTAACTTCCTTATTTTTGACCAAATGATCTTCAGACTGGATCTTTCTGTGTTTGTTACACAGACATTCATTGGCACTGGAGTTACAATCAATAGTGAAACAAGTTGAAACAATACAATCAAGTTGATTTTGAGCTAAAAGAAAGTATAGAGAGGCAGCATCAGGGACTATTGGTATATATGTGACTAAGATCATAATTAAACACCTGTTGTACAGAGCCTGGCCAGACAGCCGGACAGCCATGCAATCTGTAAGAGTCTTTCTGTGACATGCTTAATGGGCTTTATGTTAGAATATAAAGTAAGCTGGTTTAGCTCACACCAGAGGTCTGCACAGTGTCCACCCCAAAATAGCTACAGGGGCAGAATGCAACGGAAATGATTTTTCAAATGAGATTCCACCTTTTCCCCGTAAAATGCCTTCACACATGTATTAGATCAGTACTTGGCACATCTGAAGTTCTGTGTTTAGCAGTAGAACAAGTCAGGTTTATTGAAACTTTTTCGGCTGGACATGTAAAATAAATTACATTAAGTGGCAAAGTTAAACATTTCAAAGGGATTTCAACTGAGGCACCTCAGAAAAGCTGTGTCAAACTCTTTTAACTTCCAACTTTTGATGCATTGATAAGTCTCAATTCTCTCTAATTCACTCATAAACTCTGCTATATGTAAATAGTGTCCTGTTCATGGCAGATACCCAAAACATATAAAGAAAATAAACACTTAAAAGAATTAGATGACTGCTCAGGAAAAAATATTTGCAAATTGTAGCCTAAAAACAAAGGTTTCATCATTCAAACTGTCAAGTCATGCTCTGACTCCAGGGATGCAATAGCCAGTCTCCTCAGATTTAAGTGTATTGAAGCTTTACTACCAATTGCAAACAGTGCTCACTACTGGGTTCAAAGCAGTTTAAAATAAGTACAATGAGAGAAAGCAAAAATACAGTTATCAGGCAGAAAATGTAAAGGACCTGTTCCTATATTGTACACATCCATCAAGTATGTTGTATGCTGTAGCGGTTAAAGTGGCAGTTCAGAAGCTCACAGGATCAGAAGAACATTTAGAATTTATTAAGTAATCCTGTTTTAGCAATGATTAAAGACAGTCAATCATTACTGAAAGGTGAGCCCTGAAAGGAACAGGAGCTTATTTATGACCTCTGTAGGGAAGTGTTTCCTTTTTCTGTCCCTAAATTTAGATTTGCAGCTCATGAGATTCTCACAGTAATCTGCTTTGCTTCCAAACTCCATTTTATTTCAGGAATTAGCTTAGTAGCAGCCTGAACCAGTTGCAATCCTCTCTGGTCTCACTAATTATTTTAATATGTAGACCGAAAACCATTTTTACCTAAAAATGCCCAAAATCTTTTTACCTGTCTGTTCCAGAGCTTGTTTTACAAATAAAAGCTTTTTTTTTTTCCAGAGTAATAAGCAAAGGCTTATTTGTAAAACAGAAGGAATTAGCAAAGGAAAACCTGTAGTCATTTATGTTTTAGAGAGTCAAATATTACCTACAAAATAAAAATACATATATTGGGTGTGTTTATGTATGGGTGGACAGATCAGAAATCACTACTCCAAGAGGCTTTAGAGGTTCTGCTCCAAGCAGAGTTCATTACAAGTGTTCAATTTGTTTGCAAAAGTAAAACACTGCATTATCATGTTTTAGTCATTTCAGCGCTTTAATGATTTCTGAGCTTCCACTTCATGGGCACTGAGAAATGAAGGCAGCTAAAGCAGTACCCAGTACTGGAGAGTGGGCACAAAAGTGGAGCAGGTACAGTGAAAGAGCAGCACACACCGAGCCCTTTGCAGGTGCCAGAATGCATGGGAGGAGAAGCAAAAACCTTGCTGTGAAAAGACAGCAGGAGCTGTATTGTTCCTCACAAATCTCTGTCCCCATAAACCTCTTCAAAATATTCCTGTAATACCAAATCATGAGACAGTCATGTTTCTGTACTGTTACATGAATGCTAAATCCCCTGAGCAGCAAATGAGTCCCTCGTGGGAAATACTTAGGAGCATTATGGAAAAAAAAGGTGGAATACTTGAAGCAACAGGAAATTTTTATTCATCTTGAACATGATTTAATGGATACACAGTTGTTCCTTCATTGGAATATGATAAATGGCCCACTGACGTTAAGTAAATTAGACTCCATGACAAACCAAAGCTTTTCATTGCTCCTTTTCTAAAAAAAAAGAAAAGAAAACCAGAAAAAGTCTTTCCCACTTTAATTCACCTCAGTACTTTGATGGCTGGTCTGCTCATTCTATAGCAGAGTCCACTTCTGCCTTCCTCCTGCCATCATTCCACACTCTTCCTCTCCACCCTCCTTCTCATCCCACCACTGCTGAGCAGAGCCCAACTGCAGCACACTCACTGGTGGTGCTCATGCTCACTCATCCCACATTATTTTTGGGTGGCATGGTTTAGTGGGAGGTGTCCATGTCCATGGCAGGGGGATTGGAATTAGATGATCTTAAGGTCCTTTCCAACTCTAACTATTCTATGATTCTATGATTTCAGGACCTATCACAAGTCTCTAATCCCTGAAAAAATCATATTCCTAAAAGCTCTCCTTCATTAGAAACTTGAAAATGCATTTTAATCCCTTTTAACAAACAGTGGGAGTTTCTAATGAGCAGAAGTGATTACTGGGCATGAGGTAATTGAAACAAACTAACCTTAGCTATAAGTTTTATCCACTTAAATTCAGTGAAGGACTGTCAAACTTGGTTTTATTAGCACTGTCAGACCAGCAGGCTAGGAAGCAAGCGCTCAAGTGCTCAGTGCCTCCTGAACTTTTCCTAACTAATTCTGGCACATCTTCAACTGTAAGGTTCAGAGATTTCCAAAAATACACTGTGTGAGACGCAGCTGCCCATGGGCAGTGGCATCTCTGGCTGGGAAGGCTGCTCTGCATTGTGCCGCAGGCACAAGGGGACAGCCATGACCCCGGAGCAGCTCGCAGGGCAGCTCTGCCATCTGGGAATAAAGCCAAGGGAGCTCATCCCCAACATGGACAGTGGCACTGCCCTCTGCAGTGTTAGATGCTGCAGCAGCCGATAGGAAGCCATGCTGCTCTCATGGGGACACAGACAGCGGGAAGGGACGGTCAGATTTTCCCCATCCATTCACCACACCAGTAAAATCAAGTTCCCTGTTTAGACATGGGTATGTGAAAATATGAGAAGTACAGGATCAAACCAGACTTGGGAATAATGATTATTACAGTTGCTGCAGCATTATATACAAAAATCTGCATTTAATTTTTGAAAGTAACAATAGAGAGATGCTGGAGAGAAAATGACATAAAACTGGAGATTGCAAGGATTGATTTCCCCTCTCTTATACTCAGTTCTGATGTCTAAACCACATTGTAAAGTGATAGTAGAGCTTTGCTTTCCTACGAGTCCTACAGATCTTGATGCCATTTCTGTAGTTTATTCAGTGGCTCTCCCATGTAGAGCCTTCTGATATACTTAGTATTGCACAATGGGCTCATGCAGGTGTTTGGGGTTTTATGTAAAAACTCTCCATAGCAGGCAATGAAAAACTGCTTTAAAATCCAAGAAAAGATTCTAATGATTCCAATAATAATATCAGCTTCTTGGATTTTATTTCAGACTTGTTCTAATACTTCTTCCAAATTTCTTCATACCTTCAAGGAAGTGATAAAGCTAATGGACTCAAAAGGTGCAGCCTGCATTCATTTACTATACTTAAACAACAGCATCAAATTAATTAAACACCAGTAATTAAACACCATTCCCTATTGCATACCAAAACACTTCAGCACTTTAAACTTGCCTGCTGCATGGCACACAGAGGTTATACAACCATAAAGAAAGCAAATGAACAAACCAGAAATTCTTCTTATTTTGCATATACCATATAACTGATTCTACAGTCCTTTGAAGCCTATGCAAGTTAAAACTGCCTTCAGGCATCTCATGCACCTAAAATGAAATAAAAACAAACAATACATATAAGTCTAATTAATTTTGTTAGTTTGATTTAACTGGATTGTATTTTGCAAGGATACATTTGCTAGAAAAATTGCATCTTAAGCATTCTAGAAAACACAAGCTCTTTTTGAGCATCAGTGATGAGTCTTCCTTGGTTTTTACTGTTCTTTAACAAAAGCGCAGTCACTCCCCCCAAGCCTTGTTTCTCTCTGCCCCTTTTAACTCCAGCTCAAAGAACGGTGGATCAGCTAAACTTTTTCTTCTTAAGACTGCAAATTCCTCAGCAGTGCAACTTCTTCTTTGTTATATAGTAAACAACAGGCATAAGGATAAGTTTTTACATGCAGATTGCACAACAGCAGTGAAGACTGCACTGCTGAACTACATTTGCATCTTCTTTCCATCACTATCTTCTTTCAAAGCATGCAGAAAGGATGAAATATGGAGGTTGCTGTCTCTGGAATATGCCTTGATATTGAAAGAGGGGAAAGGAGGAAGCAGATTTCTAAGTTGTGTAATAAGGAAAGCTGGCACCAGTGACAATTGTCAGAGTAAACAATATTACATCAAGCCTGAGGCTCACACAGAACTTGAGAACTAAATATGCTTACTGGTTAAGTACAAGGCTTGTTCAGAGCACAAGTCCCTAAGAGCAAGTCAAACCCCTGCTTCTGAAGAAAGCCCTCAGCAGGACATACCCATATCCATACCCATGAAGAATATATAGAGAAAGGGCTCACAGTTGGCAGCAAGTCTCTGTTACAAACAGATCTGATTACATCTGCTTTCACTGGAGTATTCTAGCACTGGTAACAATACTGATAATAGCAGTCATGAAGCGAGAAACGCATAACTGGTTCCCACATCATGAAGCCCTTATTCTAGTATTACAACACTGCATCTGGATCTCTCTGCTTCTTGTCTGCATGTACATACCACAGCAGACTGCCTTGACACCTAAAAGCAGAGTTAGAGTGCTGCAGGGGGAAGGGGAGAGACAAATCCCTGCAATGAAAGCAGCCACATGCAGCATTGCTGCCTGCTCTTGCCAGCAACCCTACTTAGTATGGGTCTCCCAACATCACACCCGCTGAGGTAGTCCTGTCTCAGGCATCAGTAAGGAAATTTACTTGAGTGCCCTTCTGGTGTGTGATTTAAGGTATCATTTCCTTCTATAGGTAAAACCTGAGATTTTCATCTCCAGTCAAACTGAATGGCAAAATCCAGGGTGAATTACCAGTCTGGAAACCTCTGGAATGACGTATCCTCTAATTCATGCTTCTGTCCTACTACACATATGGTCTTTAGAGGGCAAGAATAGGCATATGCCTGAATATATTAAAATGCTGAGAGTACAGCCCTACACATTTGTACAGCTGGTGAGTCAACGGCAAAATTACAAGCTTCAGGAAAAAGGGTGCACATAAGCATGTAAATAGAGTTCTCCAAAGTCTTGGCTCCATTACTTCATTAGTACTGTGTCACTGGTGATATGTTAATGTGCCTATGGACTTTGCTCACTGTATTTTTACTATTTCAAATCTAATCCCTTAATACACTATTAGGAAGGTGATGCATATTCACTGACTTCAAGGTCTTAAGTCTGGATCTGCACACATTAAATTACCATTAGAACAATGGAAGCACACGCACCTGCAAGAAATAAATTAAAAATGCACTGAATTGCATTTAGCATTACTTTGAACCCTACCTGGAGGAATCCCATCATAGAACATCTGCTTACCACCCTGAGATTATCCATGGACTAATGAACTCCCTTGCTAAGGTCTTCAGTATTAGTAATGAGGACAAAAACGGGCACAAGTTTGGAACACTCTAAGTATTCAAGAGACTGAAGAGACCAAATTATGAAGGAACATCAAGAAAACGTGAACAAGCAAAACAAAGAATGGCCAGCAAGGCCAAAAATGATTGCAAAGCAACATACCAATAGTTCTGTGTGAGTGCTCTGTGCTCAGACGGAATAGGATTAGGAAGGGGCACAAAAGTATAATTCTCTGTTACAGAGTTTCAAAATAGAAAACAAAGGCTCATAGTTAGAAAATAATTCTTCTTCCTGAAATAACAGCTCAGAAAAAAGTTTCTGTGCTTAGAACATTCATAACTGAACAAGAGAAAGCACCTAAGAAATGTGCTGGAACAAACACTTTGTTATGAAAATGAGGTGGATTAGAGGAGTTAATGATATCTAATATTTCCAATTTTCAAGATTCCTACATTTATAACACATGCATTTTCATTAGGACTGGATTTTAAAAATGATCTGGTCTATTTCTTTAGCTAGATGTCTCATAATGTGCCTGTGTGTATGTGTGTGCACACATAGACAACAGGCTAGAGAAGTGTGCGCACATACGTACATATTAGGAAGAGAAAGATATTCAGGTCTCTTTCTTACCTGATGCAAAAATTAAGAAGTGTTCTGAATTCACACATACCTTGAATTGATCTCTATCCTGTTGCTTGAGGGAATGAGACATGAAAACTCCAAGAAACAAAGTTATTGAAACAGAGCCAAATTCTCTGCTGGCATAGTTTCATTAGAGGTAAATGCAGCTGCCCCCACATACATAGCTGAGAAGGCTACTTGAATGATGAAAAGAGAAGAGGGAGTCAGCCTAAATGTGTGGTTTCAAAGTGTATTTTTCACTGTCAGCACAAACTGTAATTCCAACATAGTGCAATTTTTATTAATTGCAAACTTTGGAATTAGCTTTTAAGCATGTATTGCTCTGCATTTCATGATTTTTAAATGAGTATATTCAGGATTATTCTGATATATATATTGACTACAAAGTATGCATTATCAAAGAAATGTACTATTTTCACCCTGACTCTAGATTTATCTTTTTCCCCCCTTTACTTCTGTAAAACTAATCTATAAAACTAAATTCAGTTTTTATAATTTTATATTTGCATTTGGTGCAGTAGTTTCCTTCAAGTCATACTGTAAATTACCCCTACAAAGAGCCAAACAACAATTTAATTAACCTCATCAATGTTGTAAAGGAGATATAGACCAGGGCTTAAATCCATTTCAGAACACAGGCATCTCTGCATGACTGTATGCAGCATTTGGGGATCACTAGGATATAAAATAATAGATTTCCTCACTTATAGCAGCAAGAATTTAAAACCTCCAAGCACAGGAGTATCTTCTGGAAACACACACAAATTAACTCAGTTTTGGGACCTGTGATCCAGCCTAAAGCCAGGCCAAAGTGCTAGCAGTCTTCTAAAATGAGAGGTTTCCCAACATCAAGCCTTGTAGACGCAACACAGCTTCTGATCTATGAGGCCTGTTCTGTGCAGAAGACAGTCAAAGAGAAGATTTTGGGGCCAGGCTGCTAATGTCAGCCCTTCAGTAGGCTACAGGAATCATCTGGTGGATTTGAGGAGTGGAACAGTGGCTGCCCACACCATCTTCCACACCATCCCAAAGACTGCTCCTAATGGACAGTCTCTGTTTTATAGAGCTGCTAAAATAAAGTTGTAACTATGAAAACAAGAAATTACAGCTAGGGCTCAGACCTGATCTACTGCCCTTTATGCTGCTCAGTATAGTTCAGTTCGTTCTGAATTGTTTTTTGTATATAGTTGCAGACCTTAAAGAGAGGAGTGAAAAGTACACTTCTCTGATTACCCCACCTTATGTCTCCTACTTACAACAGTTACTTAAGAAACATGATGACCTTTGAAGGACCTTTCCAACCCTTACTATTCTGTGATTCTATGGTCTGGAATTAGAACTTCTGCACCTTTGCTTCCAAATTAAGATGGAAGTTGAACCTTTTTTCTTTTTTATTATGTACAATGCAGAAAAAAAAAAGTAATCTCTGCTCAGTTCTTTGAATGCAAACTATGCAAACATTTCTCTTCAGGCAATGAACCTTTGTGTGGATTCCAGATTGATGCAGGTATCTCCCTGCAGACCTGAATAAGTCAACTAAATACCAAGATTTGTGTCCTATTATTATACTCAAAGATTCTCCCCTAGCTATTTTCAGGTAATGTTTAAAGAAGTAAGACTATTTTCAGCAGCATTTGTTTATTTGACAGGGTTGCTTCATCTCCTAATCTGGGCTGCCTAACACCCCTCATGGGCTCAAAAGCAAGCACAGACACCTAACACAGGCTTTGAATTCCACTCCAGGAGACAGTCATGGCATGTGTTTGCCAGTCATGTATTTCAGCATATTGTTCCTTTGCAATGTTGTTTGCATGCAGTCACTATTTAGTATGTTGTGCATTCCAGCATATACCATATAGCAAGTAGCATCATTCATTGGTAATTTGTCTGTTAAAGTTCATCCGATATATATTAAGAAAATGTTTTATGGTATTAATGTTAGAGACCTTTGTCTATGATTGTGCCACTGCATGTTAGTCATTATACAGTTTGCTAACTGAGTGAAAATAACTTAAGTTCTTAAATCACGGCTCATCAGTTACTACAGGTATCTGTCACTCAACTGCAATGATCCATCCTTTATCCTAGAGCTAGCAAGGCCTGGAAAAGTGCCACTATATGGATGCTTGGGTGAGAATTTAATGTTCCTACAGAAAGCTAGTCCTATCTATCCAGACATAAAATGCATTCATTCTTGTTTCTTTTAATGAGCCACTAGTGCATCTACCTAAGTATACTATGAACACATATTCTTGCTCCAATTCTTCTTTCTTGCTCTAAGGTAAATACTTTATAGGCATATTTTTGTTTATTTAATGAGAGAGAGGTGTGCTTCCAGTGGTGCTAAAGTGCATTAAAAAAGCCTTGGTATGTGCCTTATTGGGTATGTAAACCGGACTGTGAAAAGCGACTGTATTCCCACCCAGTAGTTAAAGGCACAAAAGAACTATGGGAACCTTGCTCTAGCTTTCATTTTGGCTTTAGTAAAACAAACCCCAATTCTTTATTTGTCAAATTACTATCTGTTACAATTTGAACTTTCCTTAAGCTTTACTCTCCTAATGAAGTTTAATCTGCCTCTGGCTTGAAGCAAAAGACTATTGTGTGTAGGCAGTGTGAATGTGGTTTTGCAGAAAAGGAAGTCTTCTGAATGTTGGGGGCTAAAATCAATGGAAAATGGAAACCAGCCTATTGCCCCTGTTTTTCTAGCTGTCAAATTTTACTCTAATAAAGTAGATAGTATTTCTTTATGACCCCACTAGTTTTTCCTAAGCAAACTGACAATACCATTCACTGTTCTGTTAAATCAATCTCCATAATTTATGCTGTTCTTCTGTGAGAAATACTCTGAACACTTTTGTGCAGAAAAAGGAACCTTTCAGCAATGTGTTCAGAGGCCCAAACATCTCTTTAGTTTATTTTTTAACTTGGACAGGGGACTAGATACAGAAGGGAGCACATGTGAATCAAATTGGAGAAGACAGTATGTTAAGAATTGTCAGGGCAATGCATATGTTAGCGTGGCAACATAGTATTCAATCTCTTAAACAACTTACAAATAAGTAACAGTAGATTTTATAGAAACAAAAGGATATTAAAGAGATCAGCTCTATGAAAACCTTCTGTAATTATAGTATTTGATTAGCAGACAAATTAGGGATGGGGGAAGGGCACAGAAAGTAGGAACTCCTTCCCTACATGAGATGATCCACGATTTCACATAGAATCATAGAATAGTTAGGGGATCTTCATCTATTAAACCTATATTTACACAGGGGATCACCAGATTTTGACCTATGGTTTTGTAATGTTTGAAAACTGAATTTTGTATGTTGCAGTGTTTAAGATTCAGGAGGTCTGGCTATTAACAGGAGTCAACATCAGAGTAGGAAGAAAAACTTTGCAGCTATAAAAATGTGAATCTATATTTGTAGAGAACACAGTTACCCCTCAACACTTATATGGTCCTCATAGCTCAAGTATTTGCAAGTCTCAGAGTCACTAATAACTTTTATTTTTCTAAACCCCCTGTGAATAAAGAGTCAGCATTAGCACAAATGGCCACATATGTACCAGCACTTTAAAAAGTTTATAAACATTTCTAGGTATCTCATGTTTTATGAACCCTTGTGAGATGATTGTTTTCATTAAAGACACTCTGAGCATTTTGTTTTTTTGATTTTGAAAAATATTTTATTTTGTTTCTGCATAATCAGACTCAAGCTACTAAGACTGGCACTTGTGATTTACTTTTTCCCTTCCTCTAATGAGTTGAGATGCTGAGAGAAACAGTCCTACTCTTGGTCTGTTTCAGAAGAATCTTATTATTACCATCATAATGGAAAAAAAGGCAGCACTAATCAGTTAGTTATGAGGTATATTTAATTGACTGCAGGAGAGACAGTAATGAATTACTGCTTACCATCCACTCCCATATTATTCCCATTGACTAATAAAAGTGGTAGCACTGCTCTGCTGAAAATCGGAGTATTTTGCATTTGATTTCACCTTCTCTTCTGAAGTGTAGTGCAACATTCCCTCAATTAGGAAAATTAAATATTCTCAAATGTGACAATATTAACTAACTGTATGAGTCAGCATGATTACAGAGAAGGTCTGTTTCTTTAACCTTTGTCTGAACTTGTAAATTACTGATTTCTTTTTGTGGTAGTTTCTTGACATGCCTCAGTTCAGTTGCTGCCATTTGTCATAAGATGGCAAAGTACACAATAATCTTTAATTCTGCTTCCACCAGACAAACCTCAACAAAAAGCTTGGGTACAGTCGTGTGGGGTAGTGGCTAAAAAAAAAGAAGGAAAAAACAAAATGTGAAAACCAACTCTGCCTCTATAAATAATACAAAGTGACAATTACTGCTGTGGGCAGTGAAGAAGGGACAGCAGCAAACATGTACCCTTTTCATCATTGCAAAGGGAGCAGCCAGGCCTGTTCTGAGATGTGTAAGTGCCACCCTCTTAATGCATCCCCACTTCCACAGGCTCTGAAACCTCTGATCTGGATAAATGCTTCATGCTGAAATTGGGACATAAGAAAAACTTGTAAAAACATAGAAACTGTTCTAATTTTTCTTGGTTTCATTCTAACTTTAATTGGAAAATTGAATACTTTCTTACAGTGAAAAAAAAATCATTGAACACTGTCATATATCACTGTGGTCATAACTGCACACATTCTTTTAGAGTGGAGAGCAAGCGTAGATTTTTAACTGAAATACAGAACCCACTGGAAAACATGATCACAATTCAAAGTTCATTAACAACACTGGACTTGAGAAGGAGTTATTCTTTGGTTTGTCTCTTTTTCCCCCTACAAAACAAAATCCATTTTGGCTGTTGTTTCCTTTTGCTTTGCCAAAACCAAATGGAAACATGTAAAGCAGAGACTGCTGCAATGCAGACTATGGATAACCCTCTGCATTCTGAAATTAAAATGCATCTGTTCGAAGTGTATGGAGTCACAAACATGAATGTGCATATTTTTTTCTTTTATTCTTTGTATCGTAAGGTTTTGGAACATACAGTTCTGTAACACAATCTTACTTTAATTTGTGTGTCACATCCATAAAATTGAACTTGGAATGAAAGCTGTAAGAAACAGCCTTTCCACGTCCCTTGTCTCCTTAAGAGTTTCCTTTAGTTTTGACATTTTGGCTTGCTTCTTTCTGTCTAGACTGCCCTGGTTATGCTGGAGGGGCAATTTTCAGTTGTTACAACCTCGACTTAACAGTGAAAACAATATCACAATAACAAACCTTGAAAGACTTATTCCTGCATTCTGGATTACCACTGTATGTTCCTATTTAGCCAAAACCACAGTGAGAGACTATGCTTTCTTCCCTGTGCTAAATACTAGAGTGGCATTCCTGTCGGGTGGGATATGTACATGGAGGCAAAAAGTCTTAATCCTGTAATGCCATTTGCATTCATTATGGTCTACAAGCAGAGCAGCACTAAATCCGTCATTCCCTTTACCTTGCTTTCAGCCTCTTTTTTCACATGCAGAAGGAAACAAGGCAGAGAAGGTGTGGCAGCTGGGCAAACAGAGGCAGCATATTTAACTATGAACTGTGACCCCCAAATCCTAAGCAATATTTGTAGAAAAGAACAATTGCTTTATATAAGAACAATCTTGTTGGTATTTTCTGGCACTAAGGAAATCACCAAAGGATTTCCCCCCCCAACTTAATTTAGAAAGAAAATAGTTTGATTTGCTCTTCAAAAAAGAAAAAATATTAATCTTGTCTAGTCCTTTTTATCATTGGCATTTACTATAGTAGATAACAGCTGCTGAAATCCTTCCGATCACAGAGCTTTTGAAGGATGATGGAAGCATCAAGCTAATATTTTTGATATCCTCCGGATTAAGGCAGATCAAATGAGGATGAATACCTCTTTACAAAGAAAATCCACCTATCCTTTACCACACAGAGAATTAATCTGTCTGCACAAAGTCTAAAGAAGTGAATTGAGATATTTTGTCTTTTATTATTCATATGCAAACTAAATTTGGTCCTAATTTGGTATTACCAAAAATGACACAATGATTTGGCTCTTTGGCTTGGGAATTAATGCCCAAAATGTAAATTAATATGGAACTGGTAATGGATATACAGGCTTTTCCTTTTAAATTGCTTATATGAATTACAGGTAGGAATCAAAATGCATCCCCTCAGAAAATCAAAGAGAAACTGCTCTAAAAACAGCTGGCAGGTGAGTTCCTCATAATATCATGATATCCAGCCTCAAGAAATACTCAACTGCCATGAATCACCACACTCACATTTGTTCACACTCTCCAGAAAAAAACCTCTAGAGTTGACTCTAACCCCACTGGAACCAATGAAATCCTCCTTTTTATTCCCCAGCTGGACACTAAAACAATTTAGAAGTTATTAAGTGGATACACAGGCAGATATAGTCTTGATTCTGATCATACTCAGTTTTAAAGTGGCTGAAAGATGAACTATTGTAATACAAACAGAGGCAGACTGTTCCTATAATATGCCTGGAGAGAGGTGAAGAGTTGGTGAGCAGTTACTGAAGTGAGCAGCTCACCATTAGAACAGAAGAATCACTTTCTGAGACTAAAAATAAGCCAAAGAACACATAAAATTTCTGGAGCACATAGCATACACAGAGAGATGAGAGAACTGGGTTGCTCAGTTTTAAAAAGCAAAGGAAAAGGATAAATCTTGTTACTGTGTACAATGTCCTACTGGGAGGCTACTGGAACACTGACATTAAAAGGTGGGATTTTCACCCTTGGACTTATTCAAAACTGAAGTGGAAATGTGTCAAAGCAACCTGATCTAATCAGACATGCTTTGAGCAGGATGTTGGCTGGAGGTCCCTTCCAACCCACAAGATTCTGTGGTCCTATGAAAGATAAGAAAAAAATAGTAGTTTTGTTAAACATTGTCAGTAAGAGACCATTATTGCCTTTCAAAGAGGTTAAAGAAAGTTTCCCTAAGTCTGTATAGCCTAACAATTAATGAGCTTTTAATAACCTTTTCAAACATTAAATACAATACAGTGTCAATCACATGACTGAAATTAATAAGCTCAGAAGCATCTATCATATCACTAAGTTTTCTGTGTGCTGGTTGTGCATGCATGCATGTGCGTGAGTGTACATTTATCATTAAAGAACACAGCTAAATCTCGCAAACTCAAACATGGAAAAGAAAGAAAATACCATAACTTGGGCAAATTTGATTTGATATACATATGAAACAGGATGTGGCCAGGAAGTTTAGACTTTTTTACTCTGGACTGTGCCATTTCAATATCATTTTTGCAAACTTTTTTTGCTATACATCTGCCATATATAAGATAACATAAAACTTGCCCAGAAGTACACACATATATCTCCACAAACACAGTATATACTGTAGAAGTCTGCTTTAGCTGTCCGATGCAACATTATAAACATGTACAAGCACAAACTTTGAAATTAAACTTGAAATAAAATTTGGTTGGAAATGTGATGCTCCAGGGCAGCCTTGATTGCAGCGATCATGAGATGGTTGAACTTGAGAACCTCAGGACAGTGAGAAGAGCGTGCAGCAAGCTCACTGCCCTGGACTTCAAAAGAGTAGACTCTGGCCTCTTCAGGAACCTGCTTGTAAGGTTCTATGAGATATAGACCTAGAGGGCAGGGGGGCCCAAGACTGTTGGTTGATATTCAAGGATCACCTGCTACAAGCTCAGGAGTGTTTCATCCCAACAAGAAGGAAGTGCAGCATGAGGACCAGGAGACCCTTGGATGGATAAGGAGCTGCTGAGGAAAATTCAAAGGAAAAAAGAGGCTTATAAAAGGTGGAAGCAAGGACAGGCAGCCTGGGAAGAATACAGGGATGTTGTCTGGGAAGCTAGGGACCAGGTTAGGAAAGCTAAGGCTCACTTAGAATTAAACTTGGCTAGGGATGCTAAGGATAACAGGAGGCGATTCTATGGGTACACTACAAATGAAAGACTGACCAGGGACAACGAGGGCTCTCTCTGGAAGCTATTGGGAGAACTGGCTACCCTGGATTTGGAGAAGACTGAGGTTCTTAATGACTTCTTTGCCTCAGTCTTCACCGGCAAATGCTCTGACCACACCACCCAAGTCTTGGAAGGCAGATGCGGGGATAGTAAAAATGAAGACCCTGGGCCCACTGTGGGAGAGGATCTGGTTCAAGACCATCTTAGGAACCAGAATGTACACAAGTCCATGGGACCTGATGAAATCCATCCACGGGTCCTGAAGAAGCTGGCAAATGAAGTTGCTAAGCCACTGTCCGTATTTGAAAAATCATGGCAGTCAAGTGAAGTTCCCAAAGACTGGAAAAAGGGAAATAAAACCCCCATTTTCAAGAAGGGCAAAATGGATGAGCCGGGGAACTAGAGACCAGTCAGCCTCACCTCTGCGCCTGGCAAAATCTTGGAGCAGATTCCCCTGGAAGGCATGCTAACACACATGAAAAACAACAAGGTGCTTGGTGACAGCCAGCATGGCTTCACTAAGGGGAAATCCTGCCTGGCCAATGTGGCGGCCTTCTAGGACGGGGCATGGAACTGATGGACAGGGGTAGAGCAGTGGATGTCATATACCTGGACTTGTGCAAAGCGTTTGACACTGTCCCACATGACATCCTTGTCTCTAAGTTGGAGAGACATCAATTTGATAGGTGGACCACTCGGTGGAAAAAGAACTGGCTGGATGGCCACATGCAAAGAATTGTGCTCAATGGCTCAATGTCCAGCTAGAGACCAGCAACAAGTGGTGTCCCTCAGGGATCGGTGTTGGGACAGATCTTGTTCAACATCTTTGTCGGTGACATGGACAGCGGGATTGAGTGCGCCCTCAGCAAGTTTGCTGATGACACCAAGCTCTGTGGTTCGGTTGATACGCTGGAGGGAAGGAATGCCATCCAGAGGGACCTTGACATGCTTGTGAGGTGGGCTGATGCCAACCCGATGAAGTTTAACCATGACAAGTGCAAGGTCCTACACCTGGGTGGGAGCAATCCCAGGCACAGCTACTGGTTGGGCAGAGAAGAGATTCAGAGTAGCCCTGTGAAGAAGGACTTGGGCGTGCTGGTTGATGAGAAAATGAACATGAGCCGGCAGTGTGTGCTTGCAGCCCACAAAGCCAACCATATCCTGGGCTGCATCAAAAGGAGCGTGACCAGCAGGTCGAGGGAGGTGATCCTGCCCCTCTACTCTGCTCTTGTGAGACCTCACTTGGAGTACTGTGTGCAGTTCTGGTGTCCTCAACATCAAAAGGACATGGAACTGTTGGAACAAGTCCAGAGGAGGGCCACAAGGATGATCAGGGCACTGGAGCACCTCCCATATGAAGATAGGCTGAGCAAGTTGGGGCTGTTCAGCCTGGAGAAGAGAAGGCTGTGTGGAGATCTCATAGCAGCCTTCCAGTATCTGAAGGGGGCCTATAGGGATGCTGGGGAGGGACTCTTCATTAGGGACTGTAGTGAGAGGACAAGAGGTAACAGGTTCAATCTTAAACAGGGGAAGTTTAGATTGGATATGAGGAAGAAGTTCTTTACCGTGAGGGTGGTGAGGCACTGGAATGGGTTGCCCAAGGAAGTTCTGAATGCTCCATCACTGGCGGTGTTCAAGTCCAGGTTGGACAGAGCCTTGGGTGTCATAGTTTACTGTGAGGTGTTCCTGCCCATGGCAGGGGGGTTGGAACTTGATGATCTTAAGGTCTTTTCCAACCCTAACTATTCTGTGATTCTAGGAATCTATAAACTAGAACCAAATATCGTAGTAAGTACAGGTCTAATATCTGTCCTGAGACCAGATGCATACTGTGTAATTTGCACAGAAATGCCACTTCTTTAACTAAAATTTTAATTTGGTATTAAAGAAGTTGTTGAATTTTTAATATGAATAAGGTCTGTACCTGTAATTCTAATTACGTTCTGCACACTCCATCATAAATTGTAGTCATTTACTTATCATATTATGAATGAGCTCAGTTTAAAAAGAAGGTAATCTCTTTTTCTTAAACGAGAGAACAAAGGAGATTATGTACAGAAAATATAGGTAGAAGCATCTGACATTGCTTTCAGGTCATGTCGGGTAATGTTGCACATGCAGGATTTCTGCCATTACTTAGAAGAGGAATTTCTATATCTTATTGAGCAACTACAGACATATCCATGTTTTTTCTCTTTTACACCAAGGAAATCTACTGCATCAAACCATAAGAAAACAATTTATGAGACATTCAAGGTTTTAAACTTGGAAATCCACACTTTAGGCATAATAATTTGCAGTAGGCATCTAAATAAAAATTCCTGAGGTTGAATGCTTCCAGCTTCCACTGTGGACACAGGCTGCCAGGTCATTTGGGTCAGATTACTGACCTGTTTGAGAAAAGTTAACTCTCTTCTTCAAAAGTACTTCAGTAGATAAGCTGTGCTGGAAACACTGCCAAAATAGATACCTGCATCTTAATACTAACACCTGCTGATCCCTGATAAAATCACAGAATGGAAAGCACGCAGGTTGGAAAGGACATCTGAAGGCTGTGTTGGCCAAAGTCCTGCTCGCAACACAGCTAGCTACTGTAGTGATATGGGTTTGCACAGGATGGTTTCTAGCTGAGTTTTGAGTACCTGGGGAGACGGAGAGTCTCCTGCCTCCTTGTACAACCTGTCTCAATCTCTCACTACGTTCATGGTGCACAAAAAAAAAAAAAAAAAAAAAAAGAAAAAGTCCTACGATCTAAACACAATTTATGATGCTAAAACTTGAGACTTTTGCCTTGTGCATTTCTGAGAACAGTCTGGCTCTGCTATCTCTTTTCCCTCCCATCAGACAGGTAAGGATAGCACAACATGCCCTTAGGCCTTCTCTTCTCCAGGCTGAAGAAACTCAGATGTCTCAGTGTCTCCTTATCTACCATGTGCTTCAGCACCCATAACAGCTCAGTAGCCCAGCGCTGGGCTTCCTCCAATTCACCAGCACCTCTTACACTGGGAGAGCACAAAACCGAACACAGAAATCTCTTTCCCCTATAATTTCTTTCCACAGATCAAAACTAATAAATTGACATGACTGCAGAAACCTTTACAAATAATGATACATTAGGCCAGAATCATGCTCAATCCCTGTGTAGAAAATCAGTATTTTGCTTCCTAACTGAGCCTAAAGAGAATACACACGTACTTTCTTCAGCATGAGAAGATTCGGTATCAGACCTGAAGTCAGCTTCAAACAAGCTGGAGATTACCTCTAGAGCAGACTTTATGGCTGAATGTTCTCATACAATGTGAGCTGGGGTAAAATAACCTTATCCCAACTCCTTGTGCCTGTGAGTAATCTCCACAAGACCCTTTCACCTCTTGGAGACTGCTACATTGCCCCTTCACTCTCCACAGGGAAATAGTTGCTTTATTGAAAGAGCCTTTTAAGAGAAAAAGCATCCCGCAATCTGCTGTTTCTCTCTCACACATTTCCAGATTGGGCTCATACCCATCAACTAAGAGTGAGATCCACTTCGAACAAAACTCAGTTTCAGCTGCTCAGCAAACAGGTTGGGGCTATCACAGACACAGAGTAGGAAAAATAAGCAAAGGGAACAGTAAACAGTGAGTGGCCACCTTGTTTATTCAGAGTGCTGTGGTTTATTGATGTTACACACAATCTCGAGTTTAGTTGAGCTTGGATGTTAGATGTTTTCTCTCACATCCAACCTGAACTGAAAGGGAGTTTTCTTCAGCTGGCTAGAGAAGCTTTCATCAGCCGTAAGCAAGCTGTAAACTCCTTCCAATGACATTGTCCCCTCGTGTAGAAAGAGAATAACCTTAAAGAAAAGGTCCTTCACAGTCACCATGCAGAGTGAGAAGGAAAAACTTAGCTGTGTACCTTTGGACAAGTCCAGGCAGATTTCTTTTATCTCTTTCACCACTAAGGACAAGATAAGAAAGGAACTGAATATACTAGAAGAAGGACAGGCAGCTTCAAAACCAGTAATCTGTGCCTGGCTCCTGTACCAATACCAATGGTAATACCAATACCAAAATACTGATACTAATAAAGCCACATCTAGCACAGGCACAATAATAATAATAATGATGATAATAATAATAGAGAGGAATCTCATTGCTGCACTGCAGTGCAGGATACATCTGCAATGCCTTCATGAAGGAAAATTCTTTGGCAATGACACCCTGAGAATCTGGAATGAAATGCATCTTCTTTTTGAAATAGCAAATGGAAATTAAGTCATCATTTGTGGCAGATTCATGTATCCACAAACAAATCCAACTCAAGAAAGGTTGTTGTTTTTTTAAAAAGCAAACTTAATTCTATTAGATCACTCCCCCCAACACATCTATGTAAATTACCACGCAAGTATGAAACCTGCCCTAGTATTGATTCAGCTGGCACAACCTCCCCTATAAACCCCTCCTCAGAGCTCCTGCATCAGGGTGGTCTGTTCTCCCTAGCTGCTAGGGAGATGCTGAATTCCTGTGCTTACTCCTCTCCCCCAGCGCCTGCTTTTACTGATGTGGACACAGCAGCAGCTTTAATTAGTCCAGTCACACATATACACATGAATGCAGTAAGACTCATGTTCTTTCTCTTCTGTAAGAGATGTGCTAGGTGTTTCATGAACTCACTGCTCATCTTCAGGGTGCTGTGGTGGGAAGAAGAATTCATCAGCTAAGGAAGCACACACTGTGCAAGCAAAGATTCTCCCATGGCTTGAAGGAAAAGGCAGCACTAAATATAAGCCTGTTTGTTGAACCGGGGTGGTAGGCCAAAGTGTGCTGGCCAAGTTTCTAACTCTTCTCCTTGCTTCACTTTGTGAACACTGCTAGTGCAGATAGAGGTATACGTGACCATGTCTGAAAGTTGCAGGTTATTTTTGCAATTATATGCAGTTTTCCCACTTCAGGAACAGACTTCTTCAGCTGTCCGTATGAGCTTAAGAGCATGCTTACCTGAGATCAGGAAGCAGTAGAGAGGGAGTCTGAAGAAACACCCAGTGAGGTAAAAATCACTGACATTTGATTCTTCTCTTACTCTACTTTTGAAAATTAAAAGTCTTATGTTTGCAAGTATCCATAAGAAAAATAAGGTTTCTACTGGAGAAATGAATGGCTGACACCCTTCTCATTTTAAAGGGACTTACCAAAGCTATAAAGACAAGTTATTAAATCAGAGGTAATGGCTTTACAGGCATATTCATTTTCGTATTTTATAGCTATATATGCACAGCTTTATTTCCCTAATGCAAACCACAATAAAGCACCTCATGTGGGCTTTAAACTCTTTTGTCTTTGCTGTAGGTTAGTCTTCTTTAGGAAAAAAAAGAAATAAGAAAATTATGGTGCATTATTCTCAACAGTGGCAGGAAGTGGGTTTTTAGCTGAATCAGCTTAAAATATTCCAGCTGTGTTCATGTTGAAGCATCGAAAATTCTAAGCCTGCAATCAGCTCTCAATGCCAACAAAGTCCTTTTCAGGCCTCAGAAAGTAAATTTTTGAAAAAATGCCAAGCGTCTCCTTGAAAAATAACATCTTAATTGGTTGATATTAAAAAAATACAGAAAGTGCCATTCTGAAGATGCAAGTGCTCACATTTTTGTATACTAATTTGATATTGTGCCATGTAAGAGCACTCAACATATTAACAGAGAGACTATCTGAAAAACCTGCAATGACAGGCATGCAGGCTGGTTATTTCAGACAAGGAAGAATTTCTAAGAACTGTAGAAACTAAATGTGTTACAAGCTATCTTGTACTGTTGAAAGGCGCCAGAAAGGCCAAAGAAGTGTGTCTTTTGCCCCAAGAAAAACACAATGTTTCATTCCCCGGCTCAATTTGGCTCAATAGAGGGTAAGAAACTCCACTCTTCTCTTGTAAATTCAGTAGTTGATTCCATGGAGTTTCTGTATCAGTTTTAGTTTCACACCTAGTAAAATGTTTGGGATCAAAAGGAACAAATCACAGGCATACCTACTGATGTAGGCATGACACAGTGTTTTGAATGCCCTTTTGCATTAAAACTAAATTAGTGCAGGATTATGAGTACAGATAGCTATTCTCTTTTCCTCTTTGTTTCCTATTACACTATTAATTCCTGTGTGCATATATAGTATGATATTTATCTTCTTCTGCTGCTGTTCAAAATTATGCATTCTTGGTCTGTTACATTAGAAGGAAAGAAAATGAACCTCATCATTCCCAGCCATTGAACTAAGTGATCAGACATTTACCTCACATATTTTCCTTATCCCTGTAAATCAAACTCTGCAGCTCCTTTAAGCTGAGAGACTGAAAGGTACAGCCTGATTTACACAGATGTTAAAAAGAAGCCAAATATTTGCCCAATTTAATTGATTCTGAGCTGAGAGAAATTGATCTATTCTGCATAACATGAAGCTTTTAAAAGCAAATGTATTTTTCATTAAGAATGGTAAAAGAAAAAGTTATTAAACTAAACAATAAAAAATCTAAGAAACAACAACAGATGATCAGAACAGGTGACTAAGAAAGCATATTACCCTCAGGGAAGAACTGGGTTTTTTTTGCTTGGATTTGCGAAGCAATACAGGAACTGTGAAATTGCAAAGCAAATACTAAAAGGAGACAGTAGTTGAGACAACTGACAGTCATAAATGAATTTTAATATGCCACACATTTATTGTGCAACTCTAAAGCAAAGTTCACTACAGAACTCCTGTCTGACCCTCTTAATGTCTGAAGCCTTCAATTAAAGAATTTGGCTTCAGCTTAATTTTGTATTTTCAGTTTTTCAAAAATAAAACCAACTGCCAAGGCACATTTTTTCCCTATTAAGCAACTTGGCAAAATAGGGTGATTCTGATACCTCCTCATCCACATTCTAGACGATAATCTTGGTGAGGCAATCATTTATCCCACAGCAGTGAGTAAGATTAAGGAGAACAGTTCAATAGTCTGGGCAATTGTTCCAAACTATTTCTAAAGGTTGCATTTCACAAAATTATATGTGCATTTGAATTTTGGACACTAAGTAAAAACTTTTTATAAAATAGGGTCTGTTTTATATGAATTTTTCACTTATTTTTAAAAAAAAAGGCACAAAACAGCAACAGCAATGACAACAAAAACACCAAAAAAACAATACCAAAAAACCCAAACACAACAAAACAAACCCAAACCATTCTTTCTTCCCAGATTACAGACGTCATTAAAAATGTCAAACCTCTCCTGAGATGGTGGCCAAATTAAGGACTGGCCAAATTCAGAATTAAGAGCTAAACCACTAAAGTTGTTCATAGATCAAGAGCTAAACCCCAAAAGGTGCTCACAGAGCTAACTCTAAGCTCACAGCAATTTGAGGGCATTCACACACCAGGTCTGAAAAATCACTTTCTCTCCCTAACAGCACACAGACTTAGACTCATAGAATAGTTAGGGTTGGAAAGGACCTTAAGATCATCTAGGTCCAACCCCCCTGCCACTGGCAGGAACACCTCCCACTAAACCATGCTACCCAAGGCTCTGTCCAACCTGGACTTGAACACTGCCAGCGATGGAGCATTCAGAACTTCCCTGGGTAACCCATTCCAGTGCTTCACCACCCTCACAGTAAAGAATTTCTTCCTCATATCCAATCTAAACTTCCCCTGTTTAAGATTGAACCTGTTACCGCTTGTCCTATCACTACAGTCCCTAATGAAGAATCCCTCCCCAGCATCTCTATAGGCCCCCTTCAGATACTTGAAGACTGCTATGAGGTCTCCACACAGCCTTCTCTTCTCCAGGCTGAACAGCCCCAACTTTCTCAGCCTATCTTCATACAGGAGGTGCTTCAGTCCCCTGATTATCCTCGCGGCCCTCCTCTGGACTTGTTCCAACAATTCCATGTCCTTTTGATGTTAAGGACACCAGAACCGCACACTGTACTCCAAGTGAGGTCACTTCCCAACAGATCCTGCATCCTGATTGAGCTCACTGGAGTTGCGTACTGGTGAAATGTTCCAGAGGTTTTTCTATCAAGATGGTTTGACAGAAAAAAAACCCCAACAATAAAATCAGGTAATGATGAAATACCATGAGCTACAGTTTCTTGTATATAAGAGGGAAGCTGGACATTTCTCCAAAATGTTCTCTCCTGTTTTTATCACTGTCTTGGAATATAAAATAACTATTTTAAGATCATTAGTTAAAAATATTTATACTATGTTTCTGAAAAGAAACATAACTCCATCTATCTTTTACACTCGAGAAGCAAAAGATTTTTCCTCACGAGGAGATAGTTAGCATTATATTCACAAAGATAAGAAAAACTCCTGAAGGGCAAAATGGTCCCAGCTCAAGAGTGGTTTCATGGGAGAGTCATAGCTATCACACCTTATCTTCTTTCCACTGTGATATCAGTCTTAGCTTCGGTAAACAAGTAAGAAGGATATCTGCTTCCAGGAAGAAGCCATATCGATGGTGGATGAAGTAATGTTGCAAATACAATTGTACCAAGATTACACTGAAAAAGGATGGAGGTATGAAGGGAAGGGTGGAAGGGCAGAAGGCATAAATCCTCCATTAATTACCATTGTTCATTACTGGAAACATGCGCTTATCTTGATTTTCACACTTCACAGTAAGACAAAATCCAACATCACACTGATTCACACAGGTAACAGAATATTTTTCAGCCCTCTGTTGCATCCCTGAACCCAAGCCTACAATCAGATAAATAGGAGAAAACACACAGTCTTCTTTTAACACAGTGTCTGCTGCAGCCATTGCAATCTGAATGTAAGATGAGATGCAAAGGCACTCTGTGAATCATCAAACTGTGCCCCTATGACAAAGGCCCTTCCCTGAGAAAGACTGCCTAGTCTTTTTATTAAGGAAATTGAGAACAGTGAACAGTCAAGCACGAAAAAGAACAAAATACACATGTTGAGGAAATGGCCAGTTCAAATGACAGGATAAGGTCTTGCTCTATGTATTTATTCATGGCAGGATCTCAGTCAACGCACTTCAATAAAATGAGTAATTATTGCGAGTCACGTCACTAATTACATCTGATACACAAAAAGACTTGTGCAGCACCACATATCAAAGTGCACTGTGAACTCATCCAATATGGGAATGGCTCACAGAGGAGCTCTTGTTACTGGTGCTTGAACAGCCCTGGAAAAGAGGGTCTTAGAAATGTCTATGCCATTTTTCTCTCATAGCATTTTTTTAAACATACAAGAAGATGTGTTATACAATAATTGCAATATAACTGCCTATGCAGGGACTTTGGCATTTGCCTTGGACAGGCAACACAAGGAAGAATTGTAAAGAGAGAGCAGTGGAATTGGCCAAGATAAGCTGCTTTCTTCTATGACAAGTAGAAAGAGCCAAGATGTGTTGAATGTGTCAAAATGTTCTACAATAAAGTTTGATTTTTCCATACCAAAAGAAAAAAAAATGACATGGTTCAGAGCCAGGTCAAATTGACTGAGCTGGGGAACAGAAAGAGATTAAAGGGAATAAGTATTCATTCAGATAACAGATCTAATTTTTATCATGGAAGAAACACTTATGTCTTCTCAAACTTAGTAAAACTTGGATGAGTTCATCCAAGGGTAGGATTAAATTTCTAAGCATTTCCCCTAAATTTAGGGGCTGATAATTAACTACCTTGAAGACCATGTGCTTATTATTTGTGCTTTCCTATGAAGGTACCTCTTGTGGTAACTTCAGAGAATAAAGAAAGAACTGGACCAGACATCGCCTGTGACTTCAGCTTTACTGCATGATCATTTTCACAGCTGAAGTCACAGCACATGGCACAATCTAACTAAAAAACCAATACATTAAATTATACTGCCACATACATTCATGTCAACAATAATGACAGTGAAGCCAGGTCAGTGGCACTGCTACTGAACAAGAATGAGTGTGAAAACAAGCATATTCTATGTCATTTGGCATGTGGGACCTCTACCCATGGAACTCTAGAAATAATACAGAATTTTTTGCATAATGCTTCCTTTAATCTCAGTTTTAATTCTTTTTTTTTTTTTTTTTTGCATTTAACCCATTTATTAAAGTAATTCAATTTCTATACAAGTAAGATACATTCCATTATGTCTCTGCTTATTTTAACAACAGAAAAGGCAAGAAAAAAATCCATATACAGAGAAAAAGTCTACAGTAATAAACCCCAAAGACTTTAATTTGTAAATGTCGTGGTTTAAGCCGCTCACGCAGTTCGCTCACTCACTCCCCCCTTTTTCTTCCCCCCAGTCCCGGGGGGATTGGGAGGAGAATTGAAGGAATGCAATTCCCACAGGTTGAGATAAGAACAGTCCAGTAACTAAGGTATAACACAAAACCACTACTGCTACCACCAATAATAATGACAAGGGAAACAACAAGGGAAGAGAATACAATCGCTCACCACTCGATACCAAGCCTGACCCCACAGCGAACCCCCTCTTCTGGGTCCCTGCCCCTCGTTTTTACATCCTGGGCATGACGGCATGGAATACCTCTTTGGTCAGTTTGGATCATGTGTCCTGTCTCTGCTTCCCCTCGGCCTCCCCTCTTCCCTGGCAGAGCATGAGGCTCAGAAAGTCCTTGGTCAGACCAAAACATTACCAAGCAGTAACTGAAAACATCAGTGTTATCAGCACTATTCCCAGGCCGAAAGTCAAAAACACAGCACTGCACCAGCTACCAAGAAGGAGAAAAATGACTGCTACTGCTGAAGCCATGACAGTAAATTAGGTATTTGTCTTGAAGAACAACCAAAGGTGCCAATTTAACCAAATGTAAAAATATCAACTTTGCTACTAAAGATCAGAAAAAAAAATATTGCTAGTTGACAGAATTTAAAAGTGATTTCAGTTTTTATGCCTGCAGTGTGAGACAATCAAAGGGGAAGAGTTTTCACATGGTTGGTGTTCAACACTTTATAAACTAGTATGATTTAAGATGTATGAAGCTGTGAAAGCCACAAATCAGTTACTTTTGAGAAAACCTGACCCACAATTTGCTGAAAATTATGCAACTATATAACAGTCAAGAGATTTCTCTATGAATTCTGCATATAAACAAGAATAAAATGGTGGTTCTGTCTGTCTCCACCACCCCCACCCTCCCCACCACCCCACCCCACCCCCCTCGTTTTAATGCTTTACCTCTACTTCATTTTGCAAGTAGCTTTCATGCCATGGACATCACTGAAGAGCCAATCAACTATTTGAGCACAAACCATTGCCTACTAGACTGTCATCAACACAAAGTCCCCCAAATAATAAATGAACTTTTTATTAACTGTGGCAACATTAACATTACAATGAGGGATTGTTTAAAAACAAGTTGTACTTCTGTTGCTCAAGAGCTCAAAGAAAATGGTTCTCAGTTCCTTTATTTTTCCTTGAGGGTAACCACAGGGGTTGCATTAAATCTTTTAAAATATGTTGACAGTTGAATAAGTGCTGCTGTTGCTCTGGTGACATTTTATGCTTTTTAATTGTCATTAATGAAGCTGACTGATACTTTCTTAAAAGTGCTTTAGGTGTTCTAGTAATTTCTTGACAAAAAGAAGGATAAAACTGTCTGCAAATTAGCCTTGATTTCTCATATGGAATTCTCACTGGAGACAATGGGAGAATCTGCATGGGAAATATCTGCTTGACCAGACATTTTAAGTAGGAATGCATTAAATGTTCCCAGTAAATTGTGAAATTATCACTTGCTTGTGTGTCTCCATATAAATTCAAAGATCAAAGAAGATTTCTTTGAGCTTATTTTCAAAAACAGGTACTGGAACTGCTTTGAGTAATTCAGAATCTGCTGTTAAAATGATATGGCCCGAAATTTTAGGGTTGCAATAATACCCAAAATGTAAACATGGGTTTGAATGGAAGTCTGACACTATCCTGGAGTCTAATAACTCCTTTCATATTTTGATAATACTCCCACTGATTTGAGAAAGGCTTTGGCCCTGTAAAGACAGAAGGATAGAGCTCACAGTCATCTTTCCAGGGACATGCAGTAAGGAGGAGGAATGCATGTAGCTTGAGAAACAGCTGGCACTATACTTGATAGTTCATAAACAGATAAGGTATGTTGTTTGCTGTGGGGAGAAATACAGTGCTTTAAATTATGACGGGTGATTTAAGTAAATCAAAGAAGATCTATCCTGCGGAGGAACCAGAGAAGGTAAGAGGAGGGGGGGATGGTACACTAATAGCACAGGGAGATGTCTTGAGTCCTTTCCTTCCCCCATGCCAGGTTCCCTTGCTCTTGCATCCTCCATGGTAACACAGCTGATGACTCTCCAACACTAAAGCAGCTTCTGCACCACAGGCTTCACATCTTTGCAATTTCAGAGTCAGAAAAAGCTGGAGCTGTCTTTTTTAATTCAACTGCAGCGGCTCTTCAAGTGCAGATATACATGGCTCGAGCCATCGCAGTTGAACAGGACAATTAGGTCATGATAAATCACTCCAAAAAACCTGAGATCCCCTTTGTCTGGTTCTCTGCAGGCCTAGTGCCATGTATAACCATGTATACCTGTGCAAAGCAAGCAGTTCAGCTCCAGCTTGACCTTTTCCTTCATCTGAGTAAATGGCCATACAAAGTACGAAGCAATAGAAATCAGGCCCCAGGGTTCTGTATGGCACTACAATTTCCAAGACACTCAGGGTGCAGACAGCAGTAAGTTCCACGCTCACATCAGACATGCATTTAACAATCTCAGCTAAGTCATGAACTACATTTTAATTAGACAAGAGGCCAGGCTTTTGATTTCAAAAACAGAAGTTAGGGTTGCAGCCCTTCTTCCATTGAAGTTAATTGCACAATCCCTATTATCAGGCTCTTGAGGTACTACCCAGGCTTACTTTTTAATTACATTAGATTCTTAATGAAGTAGATGGCAAAGAGAAAAGCAGCCCATGATTCAAACGATTCACATTTTTATCTTTTCTGATGAACAACAGAACAGGTCAAGATACTTGCTGGATTTTCCCATGAGAAATGCTGCAATGTGAATAAGCTCAATTGACTTGATCCTGAAGGAGCAGGTTAGCTTTGAAACGCATCACTCATTTTCTCCTCCTGTATACATTCTACCCCCAAAACTTAGGCAATATAATTACAAACACCAAGCCAAATCTAATTCAGAACTTGAAAAATATCACTAAGTATCCTAAGCTTGAATGACTTGTCTTTATTGTTTAATGTCATTTAAAACATAAGGAGTCCTAATTATAGTTTTACTTTCAAATCATGTACTTCAAAAGAGTGACAATTCTCCATAAAAACTGACAACTTTTCAGGGCATGAAGACAGTCAATAACTTGGTATTTCTACATGATTTAAAAACAATAAGCTATGAAGCAGCTTATACAGAAAGAGTATGCCATCACACTTGGCTAGGGAACAATTCAAAGTTTCATTTTTTTCTCTTATATGACTACCCATGTAAATAAACGAAGATTTATAGAACAAAAGTTCATGCTACAGGTGGGGCCACTACCTTGTTATACATACCAACCTGCAAACTATGCAAACACTGTGAAAGTTGTTTCTTACCATCTGGTAATCAGGCTTAAAAAAAAAGTTACTGGGTCTGTATTATAAAAAAAGCACAGCCCTTTATTTCAGATATTACTTGTAATCTTATAAAATGCATAATTAATTTTTCATTTTTAAAAATAAAAATCAAGGACTTAAAACATTTTAATGCTTTAAGGTTGAATGTTGAGATAAGTATTAAAGAAAGTAAAATGCCCATTTTAAGATAATGCAATAGTATTGCAAGGCTCTAGTGACAATTTCCCCTAAATTCCACTGAGCCCAGAGACTCAGTTTTACCCATGCAAAGCATCACTTTAAAAATCAAGGAGAGGACACAGGACACACAATATCACTGTACATGGTATTGCAGAAATGAGCTGTAATTGAGGCAGCCCAGTAGAGTTACAGTCTGGAACTGGAGAGCTGGGACTGTATCCCCGAAGCTGGCATGGTGCGGCAGAGCGCTTGGGGCCCAAGAGCCTCACCAGACATAGGGGGTGCTGGGACATAAAGCTGTCATAACCGCTTTTAAAGGATGGCGGGACAACCTTCTCTCGGAAAGAAAAATTAAAGTTTCCATTTACCCAGCCAGTATTTTCTCTAAATCCCTAGGTTAGGGGTTTTTTGCCCTATGGGTGGTTCTGTGTTTCAGACTTGGAGGATACCTGTGGTGAGCCAAGGAACGGAACACAAGTCTCTTCAGTCCAGGTTAAAACCATTTACCCCTCATTGTGATTCTTTCCCATTCACAAGGTTGGATACCACAAAACCTGGCTACTTCCTACTTCATGCTCATACCAGACCTCAAAGGAGGCCTAGCTTACTTTCATGGCCACCACAAACATGAAGTGAAAATATGAACCAGCCTGTCCTGTGTAACTGAAACCCGCAGGTGTAACACATAACCACAGCCAAACTTGCTTGTGTGTCAAGTTGTGCTGAATCAGTACCATCTACATTAAGTCAGTGTTATTTAATCAAATAAAAGAAATTCCCACCTACTTCTTCATTTGGCAGTTCCTCCTTGGAATGCAATTTCTACCGTTGCTTTTGCTGAAACCATGCCATCTGTTACCTATCAAGTACTGCACTCACAAGTTTAGGGCTCTATACTCTACAATACACAGTATCTTGTAATGTGTTCAGCCTGCTGGTTGGTGTTTGTGGAAGGTCTAACTTGGCAGGTGTCTTTCGTGATGTCTCTCAGACTTGAGGGTACATAGTTTTGATCACTGTTGCAAACAGCAGTTTGAGATACTTATTAGCTATGATTATTTAAAAAGTGATTCTTTAAAGACTATTCAGAGCACAGAGAATATCCCCATGGCAGTTGCAGAGCATCCCTGCAATAGTGAACCACAAAACCATACATCCTAACGCAGACAGTATTGGTGCAGTGAGCAGCCCTCATGCCTCAAAGACAATCACAGAAAAGGCAGAGGGCTGAACAAAGCCAATGACCCTACAGTTCATGACAGAAAAATTCTGGTCAGATATAACAAACTGTAAGCTGAAGAACACATGCTGAAGTGGTGGCTAAAATCAGCATTTAAGACTGGGATTAATACTGGAAGAATAAGCTACCTTACTAGTAAAAGTAATACTGGGGTAAAGGCAGCAACAAGGTACCACTCATCACATCAGAAGTAAAAGCACCTTTCTGTTAACAATAATAATCTTAATTGCTTGTTTATAATATGCAGGCATCAGTGATTGCTCTATGCGATGCAAATCTAACACACTGTACAAAGAGCACAAAGAATAGTATTTTGTCAAAGAGCCCTGTGCCTTGCTAACTATCTTGGTAAGCCTTCAGGCAGCCTGATTTTCCTGGTACAACATGTCTCAGTCGGGCACTGAATGAAAGCAACTCAAATCATTACATTTCCACTGCGTGCCATGTGCTATCATCTTTTCCAAACAAAACTAAGTATGAAAAATAAAAGCTTTAGTTGTTAATAAGTCATAATAACTCCCAAAATAAAGAGAAGGTATTGTTAACTATGTACCTATAGCTACAGGAGCAATGAACTTCAAGTAAGAATCAAATTTAGGCTGAGGGATACCTCAGCAACACAAACCACGAATAATTGTGGCTGCAGATCAAAAAGCCAATTTCTACTCTGTTATTGAATTTAAGGGGAAAAAGAAAATACTCAATCATAACATTTGCTTAAGAATGTTCATCTACTTTCTTACCATTGAATGTCAAGAACACCCTTGCTTGAGGCTGGGAAGATCCTTTTACACTGCTAAAGTAAATAAATATCCCAATCAACACGTGCAGTGCAATAGACGCCATCTCTTCAGATTTGCAACTTAATATCCAAGAAACGAAACCTGAAAGACAGAGATATTGCATTACTGTTACTGCGTTCTGTGGAGCAAAAACAAGGCTACAGGAAGACCTGTGTTAGAAAGCTCTTCCAGCTAAAGCCATAATACATGACAATGTGAAGGAGGTACAGCACTTGTGTTTTGCCTTTGTGCAGTTGAGAATGGTTTTCCCCAGCAGTCTGCCATGCTGACACAAAAGGACCTCTCTGCCTGTTAGTATGAACCAATACAGCCTGAGTTTTGGCTAAGGCAGACTACGTCATTAGATTCAGTTTATTTAAAATAAGGACAATTCTGCCTGCTGGAAAGATAATTATACTAAATGTCAAGGCAGGGCAAAGCAAGGACAGGAGATAAAGTTTCATGAATAAAAAGCTGGCTGATATTTTTAGGTGTTTCTCCTTACTTTACATCATATTTGATCTCCCTCATGTTTGGGAGGAAGGAGCAGATTTGGGTTGTTGTTTCTTTGTTTTGCCTTTTTTTCTTTTCCTTTTAATATTTGAAATCAAAGGTGCTTGAAAATGAGCTCTAAGTTTTATTAAGTTCTCTAATAGCCCTCTAGGTCTTCTTTTAAGATGAAATCCTAGCCATGCACGTCACTAATTTCAAAACCATTGAAACCAAAGGCATTTCAACATGCTTGAAAGCATTAGTCAACATTTGCTTTTTGGGTGAGCTCCTTTCAAGATACCTGCTCTCATAGACTTCCTATGGAGCACTAAGAATACCCAGTGTTGGACAGTGCATTGCACTTAATGCTTCTGTGACTCCTCCTGCACATCTGCTGAATCTACATTAATTTTTTATGGTTTAGTTGCTGAGAATAATCAGCTCTTCAGAAAACATCTCTAAACAAGTCTGTATCTTTTCTTAGCCCAGGAAGAGCTTTTGCTCATGGGAGTCAGTGACACTTTCTTATCAATTCAAATGGACCAGACCCATAAAACCCAGCAGGTATTAGTTGCTGAATATTGCATATCTATAATGCTCCTAAATTGCATCTCCCAAAAAGCTGAAATCCAAATTTCACTTCACCCTTGGTAACAACTTTGTTCTTCAGCTCAGATACAAAATGTGTTTTATTAACACATCCTCATTTGGGCCCATTTTAATTCCCTGCTATATGTACATTTTCTTTTCAGCATCAACAGCCCTTCTCCTAGACACCACTTACTGATTAATCAGGTGATATATTTGATTCTATGGTAACTGGAAGTACTTTGAAGGATACAACCCCTACAGCTTGAAGGTGGCACTATATACATTTACTTCATTAAGAGTTTTGTTGCCTGTGCAATCCTCTTACACTTTACCTTGGTTCTGCTTTAGCACTACAGTCCCTCCAGTGGAAGCCAATATTTCTACATGCTTGTTCATTTGGTCCTGCCGAGATGCCCACCTGTCCTAAGAGAGCCAACTGTAACCACCACAGCATGGCAGGAATTAGCTGTCAGGCAGGGATGACTTCAGGACACCAATTTGGGCCGGATCCACACCACTGCCTTAGCAGTAAAAGCCCGGTATCTCATTACTACCTTTGTCATTCCCTATCCACTCACTGTAAATCATTTGGAAGGCTCCCCTCTGCATGAGAACTTTATCCTAAGTTGGGGGTGGGATGGAGCAAGCACACAGCTCTGTAGTCCACACTCTAAACTTCCCATTATTTGCTCTGGAGTACAAAGAAATGCAGAGCAAGTAATGCTACAAGCCTGCTAATTGACAAAAACACCAGTGTCAGGAATTTGCCAGCTACAGATCCAGTCTACAGGAGAAACATAGCCATGCTGGCCCCATTCCAAATTATCTCTAAGGGTCTGTTAACTAATAAAACGATAGTTGAAGCATTTTCGCCAAGAATAATTTTTAAACAGGCTGCCTGAACTCTAGTATTAATACTGCTTTGTGGACTTTAAATTTAAAACCTTGTGACTAGCCCATGGGATACCCTTTAACTTAGCCCTCTTCTAAGAGAGAAAGGCCATTAAATCCTGATAAAATTTCTCTGTCAGGCCAAAACAAATAGCCAATCATACAGAACATGTGATTTAACAGATGCAATGGGATTAGTACTTTACAGTAGTAGCACTATGCTTTCTTTGCAATAGAGATAAAAAGTCAAAGAGGAACAAGTGTGTGGCTTTCCTCTCTTCCTTTAAATAATATTGTAGGAAATAATAATAGTAAAAAAACCCTTTCAACACTCTTTCCCTCCCACTCTCATGCCTCCTGCCAATTCTAGTGCAATCAGTTGCAGGAGTGAAACATTGCTACATTTCTTTGTTCAAATTGCAGATCTTCACCATTAACATGGAAGTGACAGGCAAATGTAAGATTCAATTTCTGAGCTGCATGGTTCCTGCCCAGCTGTTAAGATACATAAATGAAAAACGCATACGGTGCCAAAAAGGTACCTCAGGGTGTCTGACATGTGAGTTACCTAATGGAAATAGGTTTAATTTCAGAGATTTACATAGCTGGTAACTGAACATAAACTCAGTGAAGGTTTGACTCTTGGTTTGGGCTTATATCCCAGTTCTGAATTTATCTCAGTAAGTCATGATACTATATTCAGCATGTCCCGTGCACATGATCTGGGCTGACAACCCAAAGACCTTAAAACCTTCCAAGTACTTTTAAAGTATCTTTCAGGACAGTCAAAAAGCAATATCTAATTACATTCCTGCTCTAACACCCTATTCTAACTGTAAACAAACTGGCAAACCACTACTAAAGTGAAGTGGTGAAGTTTTCCTGCCACGGAGGGCACTTGCAGCATGTTGTATTGCTTTTGGAAAGTACTATACAGCTTTGGTGTGAAGTGCTGCGCAGGTGTCATCCGCTACAGGCAGAGTCCTACCCTTAAAATCTATAAGGAAATCATTCAGCAAAAGAAAGGGAAGAAAGAAAGGGAGGGAAAACAACCCACCACCAAACACAGACTATGTTAATCTAGAAAATATTGCTTTAACTATCTGTGAACAGCAGGAAAATTCAACCATCAAAGACATTTCACATCTATCAAAGCAAAGAAAGAACTTTCAATTATGCTTACCCAGCTATTGGAGAAACCAGTGATACAGATTTCTATCTGGTCTCTATCAGTTTACAGACTCCAGTGCTGCTATCAGAATACTTTAATTCCAAACCTGGCTCATTGTAGGGCGGAAAAAGGGCGGAAAAATAAAAGAAAAAGAAAATAAAGTCTCTCCTGCCGGTGCTGCAAAGGTACTCCCGCCTTCTCTGTAGAACAATCCTGTAGCCGCACTCCTAAGCCACCAGGAGCGCTTCTCCCCAGCCCTCAGTTGAGCACCTAGGAGTGAATGAGAAGCGGCAGGGCGGTGACGGTGACCGCTCTGGTTTCCAGTTACAGGCACTGCCCTGCCCTCGCCGTGCTACCGAGGCGCGGCTCCACGGCCTCCGGTGCATCATTAGCGGAGCGGAGCAGGGCTGGAGCTCATAAATAACGGCGAGGCCACACCCCGCCCAGCGCGGCGGCAGTGGCGGCTGCACGGTGCGGGTAGCGCGGGGCGGCAGCTTCGCTCGTCCAGCGCGGCAGCGGCGGCTCTGCTCAGCACCGAGCACATACCGGGCCCCACGCTTCGCTGCGCGGGGTAGGGGGCACAATGGCTCTTTAAGGGAACACACAACAAAACACCACCCCGTCCCCCCTTGTCTTGGCCCCGAGGGGGACTCAGCGGCAGGTAGCCTCCGACCGGCATCCACCTCCCACTCCGCGCAGTTTGCGCGCCGGCGGGGCTCGCTGGAGACAGGAGGGAAACTCGCCAAGAAAGTTTCTACCCCTCCATGAACGCAGTCCCGAGCCTCTCGGCAGCGCCGGAGTCGAAGTCGAGTCCGGGTGGATGCGGCGGCGGCGGCGGCGGCGGCGGGGCTGGGGGGAGAAGCGGGTCCCGGGGGAACGGCGTGGACGGACGGTTCCGGAGAGCTTTCGGGGGAGGCCGGTAGGTGTCACTGTGAAGAGGGGGAAAGAGGCAGTGATGTAGTGAAGAGAAACCCAGGTCGCGTCCAGCACTGGCCAGAGGGGATCCCCCCTTCTGAATTATTTCCTCGATTTGATGCTCTGTAGGAAACTCGGCGAAGAAGAGGAAGAAAAGAATGTTCAAGCAGTAGTTAGATTTGTAGCTCAGTGTCCCGATTGCTCCAGGAGTTTTACCACAGTCTTTTGGAAGCACTTTTTCAGTTTGGCATGCCTAGAGCTTCAATTGCTCAAGCTGAATTTGTCCCCATGATATTCAGCAAACTCTGGTTTTGGTGAGATGCGTGCTTTCATAGCAGTGAGACAGCTTAGAAAATTTTACCCTCAAGTGTCTTGAAAATGTGAACTGCAGCGTGGTGTTAAAGGAGCTAGGATTTTCCAGACAGCAGTATTTGGGTTCTGGGTGAGGTTTGCCTAAGTTGCCTTACGAGTGTATTGTATGCTGGTCTGACCTGTAGGTTGTAGGGTACTGTCGCAGCAGTGCTTCAAGGAAGCACATCTCATCATCCACTTGCAGCTTTGTCCCACAGGCAGAAATATATTAACAAGTGCCCACAATGAATCAGTGCACACACTTAAGTTATAATTCTGTGTCCAGCTATTAGGCAGTAGCCATACTAACCAAAGCAGACAATAATACTAATGCATCATAGCCAAAGAGCAGGGAGTAGCCTGGATGCATTGCCTTTAGTAACCAAATTTTGTCTATACATGTGCATGTCTTTATGGCCTGTGTCTATAGGTTACTTCATGTCAGAGCTCATCTGCATGAGTTAGGGTCACTGTTTCACCCCCGGGATTCAGTGACAGCCTAGCAAAGTTAGTGCTTTCTTCAAGTCAGAAATTCCAGCATTATAAGGAATTTGTAATCCCAGAGAACATGAAAGTATGGGATGGTCCTTCCTCTGAAACAAACCATAAGATTTGCAACTCATGCCAGAAAAGAAATGAACCCAGAATTTTGAAACCATGATCATTTCAGATCATAATTTGAGGATGAATTAGGTGATGGCATCAAATGAATAAGATCTCCAGATTATGAGTCTTAAAAAATGTTGATGCTATTCCAGTTCTCCTCCTTAACATAAATAAGCTATGAAGAAATGTGTGAACATTTGCTGTCCCAGAGAGCAGTTAAACTAAGCCATCAGAGAGCTTGTTCTCTCCATGGACAGGCAAGATGGTTGTGAACATTATGCTGCTTATTCTTGAAATGTGGTAATGTTCAAATGCCTCGGCCTGATAGCAGCACCCTGGCACAAGGGGAAGTCACTTGTCTGCCTTGGAAAATCCCCACAGCTAAGTGCAATTGGAGATTACCACACCAAGGAACAGAAGTGAATCACCTAATTCTCCATCTTGCTGTGGCCTATGCAGGGTGATTCAGAGGAGAGTGCACACAAAACCACAAAGCAAATATGAAATAACTTCTCTTTTAGGAGATTTTTGGGAGATGTGTAATGGGTGGCAATACCAGTCAAGGAAAAACAAAAATGTTTCCATGAAATACCAACACTAAGAATTGAGGTGATTCCAACTGTCCTCCACAAATATTTTTGCCATAATGATTAAAAAAAGAAAAAGTATGATGATTCTACTTTTTCTGCTTAAAATTCAGAATAATAATCTTCTAGGTAAAATCACAAACACATGTTCCTAAGAATATAGCATTAGAAAAAGACAAGAAAAAGAATATGCTGAAGCATGAATCAACATCAGCATTAGTTAAAGTCACTTGTATTTGTCAGTGCTTTTGTATGTCTGCACACTTGGGAGCCATCTGGCTATCTGCATTTCTTCTTCACATGTGCTAGCTACATCAGAGATGAAAGGTAAAATGGAACATTGAGGAAAATTATGGGGCTTTCCGACACTTCCTCAAGGACTTTGGGTTTATAAAATAGCAAATGAACTACAAAAAGGCAAACACAAAACTTTAATCTGCGAGATACCATCACACTCATATATCTGTTAGGCAAAGCAAGAGTATGCTAATTTTAAAAACAAAAAGCGATTTTAAACAAGAATAAGCATGCCATATTGATTTATTTGTATTTAACAAGTGCGTATGTGCAGGTCAGAGCATGATAATTAACTTTAAAAAGCAGTTTGAACTTCACAGCTGGGCTAAGCGAAGCAGTTAAAGTTTGACTTTAGATGTTTTGTAACAGCATGTATTAGCTTCAAGCAAAACTCATGGAATGGAAATTACTTCTCCAAGCTATGAGGTGGGGTTTCAGTATTTTCTGGCATGAATCAGCCCTGTGAGTGAAATGAAAAGTATGCAAGACACTTGCTTTCCAGGCTGTGTATTTTACAGTGTAGCAGGGGATGAGGACAAATAAGTTGGACTCTGCTTTACTGCTGATTTTTAATCATTCTTCTGTTGCAGAAAGCATATGAGGTGGTGTACAATTTGCTTCTCGATCTGATTCATTGCGTATGAGATTTATAACTAAGGGCAGTTACCCTGGGTTGCATCACTTGTATCAGGGCAGAGTCAGGCACTAGCTCTTAACTTCGGAGTTGGAGCACAAGGGCTGACTCTTGCAATGGGATCTGAGCAAGCCAAACCTCATGGCCAAAACAAACAGATGCTGATTTTGTTGTATCTGTGCATGGTGCTTGCTTCTTACCAAACAAATCATCCTAATGCACCCAGGCCTAGCTTTAGACCTAAACACTATCTGAAGCCAGGAATGAGAAAGACAAGAGTGGATTCAGGCAGTTACTTAACATTTTGTTTTGGGGGGGTGGCTTTCTTGTTTTGTTTTGCTTTTTTTTATTTCTCTCCACTTAGATTTTATGATCCTGCAAAGGTGAACAGTTTATAGGAGGCAGTAGGATCAGAAGGAACACATGTTTAAATGAGGGAAGGCAGAGAAAAGAAACTTAAGATGGATGAAGATGGCAGAGGAGGAAGACAGAAACCTCTTGAGACACAGTTAGATGGTTAAAGACAGCAAAGTGAAAGGGAATCAGATAATTCCACTGCACTGGCAACAACCAGCCATTAAGAAGATCAACAGGCTCAATCATCAATTTCTGCTTTGAACACAAGCACAGTCTTACCATTCAGACAGGATCAAACGCTAGCTGTTATAATGAAAAATGCAGTAAAGGCATGATAAACTGACCATCAAATGTAATCCCTTCCTTATAAAAAGGAACTGCGTATACAGTAGGTGTAGATTTTTAAACAAAAAATCCAATTAGTTCATTGTTGGTTATTTTCTTTCTTACAAGAACTGGGGAAAGTGTGAAATATATCAGCAGTTTATTGTGGGGAAGCTACTGGGTGTTTGTTTTGAAGGTGTGGTAAGATGAATAGCCATTTATATTCTTTTTCACAACAAATTGTCCAAAGATTCAAGACATAGGAAAGAGAAAACTACTGGTGATACCATGGTGTGATCAGAGATGGTGTGAGGTCCTTGCACACAGTATGCCCTAACTTGTCAATGGGCTTATTCAAGTGGGTCACATAAGGACTGCTCATAAAGAGTGAGACTTCATCATCAAGGTCAAAGCCCCATGAAAGTGCTGGTGTGTAACTAAAAATGAGTCGTCAAACTGAATTAATCAATTTGTTTTTGACTGCTTCAGGTTCTGTGAAAGTCCATTTGCAGGAGACAATTTGTCTTTTCACTGCTTAAAAATTAGGTGCTTAGGAACAGGATCACTCTAACCACATTAATGAAGCTATTATCTGCATGAGAACAGAAGAAAGCATGCTCTTAGCTTCATAAAACTCCAGTTGTCTCATCAGATAGACTCAGCTCTGAATGGCTTCCCTGAAAGTCAGTGAGCTAGCACTTCATAGTGACCTCTGTCATTGAACAGACTATGATTTTGGTAAGGTCATAATCAAATAACTACTCTATGTCTGTACACAAGATGTAAGTTGATTCCTGGTACGCTACCAGGCTTTCATGCCTCCCTCTTTCAGTAAGGCAACCACATTATTGCTGTTTCTGGGAGAAATACAGTGTTTTGGTTAGATTTTCCACCTTTTAGCCACTATGACTAAATGAGATCAGCGATATAACCAGAGTCACTGTGCTTGCACAAACCTGGGTTTGAGTTTTTAACAAATCAAACAAGTCACCATTATTTCACAGGCTGATTAGTAAGAATATGTATTAGGAAGACTTGAATATAAAGGGATGGGTCATTAATTCACCAAGAATGGCTTCAGGCCAAGCAAGCTATAAATGCAAGAAAGCACAAGGGCACAGAGGATGCAACATTGTGTAATCTGTGCATTGCAAGTATTTGGAATGAAAATCCTATGGTGCAAGTAGCTGTACAGACACACACGGAAGTAAGGAAGGAGCAGTTATGGAAAAGCTTTTTATCCAGACAGATAAAGGAAAGGAAGGAAGGAGAGATTACTGCAGGGTAGAGGAGGACAGTGACAGAACCTTGGGCATCATGGCCATTTCCAGCACCACATGCCACTCTCCAGCCTGGTGCTTGATCCATTGCTATATGCTACAGGGCTCACAGCACTCAAAGGAGTCTTCCCACTCTGTTGGAAGGAGATTTTGGAGAGTTAATTTTTTTTGCCATTGATACTTCAGTGTTTATAAAGCATTATGTGAAACACTGGTTTAACAAATAATAAAAAAAAAAGAACAGTTTATGATTTTTTCCCTTAGCTTGAGTTTGAAGCACACTCTTTGTGTAAAACTACCCACTACAGTCTGGTCCCAGATCATATACCAGCACAGTCCTACTTCCCACTATCCTTCATCTTCAAATGAAGATGCATACCTTGCACTCTTTGATTTGCTTTGTTCTCTGGAGGTGCAGTTTAGGCTTTACAGATTGTATTTGTCAGCTAATTACTCACTGCATATTGTTTGCTTTCTTCAAGCTGTTACTTCAGAAGAGGAGCAGAAGGACCATTCTGTATATGTCTTGTCACAGAATCATAGAATAGTTAGGGTTGGAAAGGACCTTAAGATCATCTAGTTCCAACCCCCTGCCATGGGCAGGGACACCTCCCACTAAACCATGACACCCAAGGCTATGTCCAATCTAGCCTTGAACACCGCCAGCAACGGAGCATTCACAACTTCCCTGGGCAACCCATTCCAGTGCCTCACCACCCTCACAGTAAAGAACTTCTTCCTCATATCCAATCGAAACTTCCCCTGTTTAAGATTGAACCCATTACCCCTTGTCCTCTCACTACAGTCCCTAATGAAGAGTCCCTCCCCAGCATCCCTATAGGCCCCCTTCAGATACTGGAAGGCTGCTATGAGATCTCCACACAGCCTTCTCTTCTCCAGGCTGAACAGCCCCAACTTGCTCAGCCTATCTTCATATGGGAGGTGCTCCAGTGCCCTGATCATCCTTGTGGCCCTCCTCTGGACTTGTTCCAACAGTTCCATGTCCTTTTGATGTTGAGGACACCAGAACTGCACACTGTACTCCAAGTGAGGTCTCACAAGAGCAGAGTAGAGGGGCAGGATCACCTCCCTCGACCTGCTGGTCATGGTCCTTTTGATGCAGCCCAGGATACGGTTGGCTTTGTGGGCTGCAAGTGCACACTGCTGGCTCATGTTCATTTTCTCATCAACCAGCAGCCCCAAGTCCTTCTGTGCAGGGCTGCTCTGAATCTCTTCTCTGCCCAACCTGGTGCTGTGCCTGGGATTGCTCCCACCCAGCTGTAGGACCTTGCACTTGGCAGGTTTAAACTTCATCAGGTTGGCATCAGCCCACCTCACAAACATGTCAAGGTCCCTCTGTATTACATTCCTTCCCTCCAACGTATCAACCGAACCACACAGCTTGGTGTCATCGGTAAGCTTGCTGAGGGCACACTCAATCCCACTGTCCATGTCACTGGCAAAGATGTTGAACAAGATCTGTCCCAACACCGATCCCTGAGGGACACCGCTCGTTAGTGGTCTCCAGCTGGACATTGAGCCGTTGAGCACAACTCTTTGCATGCGGCCATCCATCCAGTTCTTTATCCACCGAGTGGTCCACCTATCAAATTGATGTCTCTCCAACTTAGAGACAAGGATGTCTTGTGGGACAGTGTCAAACTTTTTGCACAAGTCCAGGTAGATGACATCCACTGCTCTACCCCTGTCCATCAGTTCTATAGCCCCATCCTAGAAGGCCACCAGATTGGTCAGGCAGGATTTGGCCTTAGTGAAGCCATGCTGGCTGTCACCAACCACCTTATTGTTTTTCATGTGCCTTTCCTGAGCATGTCCTGTTGGACACTGTTTGTAATACTTTCCCCCAAGGTGGAAAATATTGAGATGTTGTAGGATTCAAGTCCCAATTCTTTACCATAGTCTTATCTCAGCATTAAGTATTCTTTTCAACTTCTTAAATTGAAATGTTGTCTACTATGAAACAACTTAGTTTTTCCCATGCAGAAGAAATAAAAGTTAAAGAACTTGTGTCTCCAGACAAAACTAATGAAGAGGGTCATAATTTTAAGCATACATGCCAAGAGGAGCACTGACTGAAACAGTCAGAATAATGCCCACTGTCTGCTAGAGATGTCGAGGATATGTGCATATGGACCAGAGGTTGAAAAGGCCGCAGAGATGTCTCCTCCTCTGTTCATCAAGCCTGCTCCTTTTGCATTGCATCCTCACTGTTACTGGAGTTGGGATTTTACGCTTGTCCTGTCAAGTGACCCCTTATGACTATTCTTACCTTTTCTTTAAGAAACTGAAGTAGCAGTGGCAATTTTAGTGTAAATCCAAAGTATCCTGTAATCCCCCCAGGGTGGAAAACATTAAGATGCTGTAGGATTCAAGTCCTAATTCTTTACCATAGTATTATCTCAGCATTAAGGAAGAATTTTTGCTTCCAGCAAAATGTTCTTTTCGATTTCTTAAAGAGCTGTCATGTTGTCTGCTATGAACTAAGGTTTGTCTGTGGAATCATCATGGTATGAATGGTGGTGTACTGATGTTTTTGCTGTAATACTGATCATTTCAGTGCTTTGCTCTATACATACCTCTGCATTGTTCTAAGGTCCTAAGGAAGATAAAATGGAAGCTCTGGTCTTTATTGTGTTCTGTGATGTGTTCTTGATTGTGTGAATGCTCTCCTTCCTTTATCACAGGTATTCAAACACTGCCTCCAAATGCTCATGATTCATGGGTACAAGGAGCTCTGTTTTCCTTTTTTCACTGTCTGTGCAATAGATGTTTTGAAAGGCTCTTAAAAACACTTTTTGCAGTGTATAAAGTTATCATTTTTCAGTCTTCAAAGCCCTTCTTCAAAGCTACCTCACTATATTCATTAGAATGTGTGGTGTAAAAAGCATGAGCAAACACTTGGCTTGGAGAGTGAAAGCCTGTGAAGTCAAAGTATATTCTGTGGGGTTTGAGAGTCTAGTTGTTTCTTTGTAAGTTCTTTGGGCAACAGGACAATCAGGATATGGGTTAATTTAAAATAACATGAAGTCATCAGTTTAATCAGATTTTATTAGTTAAAAAAGGACTGAGAAGCAGTCATAAAGTCTGTCCAACCAATGTATTGGCTATTATGGAGTAAAAATATACTTTATGCCTATTGTTTTACTTATTTTCCCAAAGTTAGCACAGGCTTCATGGTAGCACTTGAGGCACCAGAAGTACAGCATCATGTAATCTAACATCATACACAATCAAAATGTTCTATCATACTGAAAAGCTTACGCTGCTTTACCTTGGCTTCTTATTAAAAGAACCATAATTTAAAGTGAGTCTACATTTAATTTTTTCTCAAAGAATGTAAACATTCCACTAAATATTTACCTTTTTTTAATCTGACTCTCCCCAGAACATCTGTTAATAGAATCTGTATTTGAATCTATCAGCAGTACTTTAAGCCAAGGAAAAAAGAAAAAGAATCTACAGTTTGGATGGCAGCCAGGATCTTTTCCCAAATTGCACCTTTATAATGTAAAATCAATTTATTCATTGTCAATTATTCAAAGTCATTTAGGAAGAAGAAAAAGCAAAATAAAAACATGAAATAAATGCAAAATAATTCTTAAGAACTTTATTATTTGCTATTTTGCTATTGCTAAGATTTAAAACACGTACTTTACACTGCTTCACACAAATTTATCTTAATGCACTTCCAAAGTATTGTGAAACTGGAGATAAACATTTTCACTAATATTTCACCACAGTCTTGCCTATTTACTCCTTAGAGTTTACTTATATTACAAACACTTCCAGAAATCATTTAAATCCTGTGTTGTCAATATCAATAAATATATGTATAATATATGCTTGCTCTTTGCTTTATGTGCACTCCTTTTAATGTAGCAATTGGCAAAGAACACTCATCAAAATGTTCTAAAAATGAGACCCTTATCCTAATATTTAAAAAAATGCTTCTATGACTGGATAATCCTCTCAAATACCACAGAAGTGCAGGAAGTATAAAGAAAAAAAGTAGCGTAACTCATTATGGCTGTGATATCTTGCACAGTATGTTTTTTTTAATCACTATTTTTTCCTTCCAGGGTGAGTGGTCTTTTTTTATTATGAATTGATAATGTAAGTGATCTTAGATGAGCTAAACTTTGGGGAATCCCTAAATTTTGCCATAAGAGGGCATTATTCATGCACTTAGAATAGAAAATGCATGTCAATATAAACATATATGTTTGAAGAACTCCACTTTTGCATCAAAGGAGTAAAAAATGTGAATACTTCTGTAATTAAGACAACCTTAAATGAGATACTGGAACAGGCATACTTCACTATCTTTGGTTTTCTTACTGGATAGTGCAAAAACACAAGGGAAGACCAAAGAAGAGGCAAAGTACTCATTTTGCATTTTAAAAATTACCAGAGGACAAAGCCAAAAGATGGTGGTTTGACCTATGGACACAATTCAGAAGTATGCCTAGGCAGGGTTAACATTAAGCACTTATTTATGCTCTCCACGCAAAACGAACTTAAAGATACATTGAAGTGCTTCCCTTGAAAAAGGCAGCAAGGCAGCAAAAATTAGACCCTTGCAGCTTCATTATGAAAATAGGATTGAACAAAAATTAGAGTGTGTATGAGACAGAGGATGTGAATTCTCGGTTTCTGCTGTGAACCAGAAAAAAAACCCAGAAGAATTTAAACCTGAGCCTTTAACATTTTTCATAAGTGATGTAGACTGTGAGAATGGGAGGAATGTAAAAGTGTACTGTATGAAAATAAGGACCTGAAGGTTTTTCAGCCTTTGGGATGAAAAAGAGTTGTAGACTCTTCTCTCCCCTCCCCACCGAAAAATTCAGAGTAGAAGTTAGATCCCAAAGCATAATGTAATGGCTTCTGCTAATGTCGGTGAATATTGGACTGTTTCCCAGAAAGATAAAAAAATCTTCATTCTGGAATAATAAGAAGAAAAGTTGTTAACAAAAAAATATGCACTATGTGGGGTTTTCAGAGCCCAACCAGTTCTGCTCTTCATGAACAGAGGCAGGCTTGGGACCACACATACTGGCTATTCTGAGCAGTGATTGTCTATGTCTTATACTCTATTCCTGCTCTATCAAGTACTGCAAATGTCTCTAGACAAGTATTTGGCTGCATTGTCCTTGTCCACTCCAATGAACAGTGGATTGTTTTAATTCTGAGTTTCTCAGAACATCATTTTCTGACTTAATAGTATTTAGCATATACCAAGGATGTATTTCATTGTCCTGTTTCCTGGAATTATGTAATTTATCACATGATCTCTACCTCTAAATCAATTTCACTAACAACTGTAGGGAAAAGCAATTTGACAGAATACAAATTGCTTTCAGATATGTTTTGGGTATTCTCCAGCTTGTCAGATCTTTTTTTCCATTGCTGTGTACCAGAAAAATGTGGAGATCCAGAAGTAATTGTTATTTGCAGAAATTGGTAGCTGAAACGAAGAGCTGAATTTAGTAATTTTATGATCTGGATAATTTTATGAAGAATTATTAAGTAAAATAATTATGTAAGGGAAAGATTTGTGGGTTTCAATCCACTTCATCTTTGCATGGATATTACATGAAGAGTTGAAAAGCTGGTGTTGCAACTGGCATAAAAAAATTTATTCTGGTGAACCCAGTAAGTCCACTGAGTTATGAACTGACGAATAATTTATGTTAACACCTGCATATCTTTCCCCAAGGCAATGATACCTCAGTATTTGTACTGTAATCTCTGCCATTAAAAATGGAAATCAGATCAATGAAATTCTGCATCTGCAACCTCAGATTTTTCACCTTCTTTCTTCTTTAGGAAGAATGCCAGGATTTTTGTTAAATTCATCAAGTAACAAATATTTGAAATGATGGGCTATGGCCTGGCTAAATTCCAGCATACAAACTGGTGTCTTTATTGGGAAATTTTGAAATCAGAGAGCTCTGTGACTGGTTGCTTTTGGGAGTACTGTGTTTGCTCCTCATGTGGAATGACTTGTGGAGCTGCCTCTTTGGATTCACATATATGCCTGAACATCGTAAGATTTCTGTTTGTCAAACATACCAGCTACTGCTATGTAAATAATTGAAAAATTATATAGGAGGGAACTATACTGATAACTGTTGGGCCTTCTAGGTGCAGACAAGTCTTATGGCTCATGGAAAGGGAGGCACTTATATCAGGTTGCCCAAGAAAGTTGTGAATGCTCCATCCTTGGCAGTGTTCAAGGCCAAGCTGGACAAAGCCTTGAGTGACATGGTTTAGTGCAAGGTGTCCCTGCCCATGGCAGGTGGCCTGGAACTAGATGATCTTAAGGTCCTTTCCAACCCTAACTATTCTATGATTCTATATCCTTAAGACTCAACTGGAGATGGACATGCAATAGCATCTGTACCTATTTGGAAGCAAGGAGATTTCTGCTAGGCAATTTTCTCCTTTATATTATAAGCAGGCTTAGGTTAGGTTATCTTTTAACAATAATAGCAATAGTAGAAAGACCGTGTTCCTCCTCTGGTGTTTCAGTTCTCTCTTTAGCACAAGCATTATGCATTTCAGGAACACACATTAGGTACAGGGTTTAAGGTTCTCCAGTGTTTTCCCAATACATTTAAACACACAACTGTTTTATGAAATGTTATTTTAGACAGTTCATTAGAACTGTTTTGAAAACAGGCAGAGCAGTCAGGTATGAAAGAGCTATTACTACTCTCTGAGATGAAAATATGTTATCACTTCAAGAGTCATTGGCTTCCACAGACCAGCAGGTACACTTTCCTTCAGTCTCTATTGTGGCATCACTCTGAAGGAAACTACAGCCTTCTGCGTGCTTCAAACTTGTACCCAGCTGTCCTGTTCTCCTGTTTCTACCTGGTTTCATGGACAATAGTTTTATTGGGCCTGGTAACAAAAATAAAAACAAAAAAAAAAAAAAAACAAACAAAAAACAACAAACAAATGGGATAATAAAAAAGTATTTTCTATTTACTGCAGTAGGTTTTGGATTAAAAATAAGCAAGCAAGCAAGCAAATGCCACCAACCATCACTCCCCTGCTAAAGCCTCATATAAATGATGAGCTCTTAAGTTTCTTCAGTGATCTTGATGGTTAATTCCTGTGTGTCACAACTTCATTTCTATGGGCCTTGACTTCACCTCCCACAGAACAGGAGACAAGGAGACTCACCTCATTCTTCCTCTAGCTTCTCTCTTTCAATAGAAAACTATTCAGAAAGGATCTATTTCTCAATGCGTTCTTCCCCTAATGCTATGTTGTCTTTAGATATATTCTTAAAACAAAGCCATTATGACTTGGAGCAAACACTGAAGAGCTTTTAAGAAGCCTTCAGCAAAATCCGGTAACACCAGAGCATACCTGTGTTTTTGATGTTGTACAAATCTACTTTGTCAGAGGCAGTGTCACCCATTTGCTGTATTTGTATGAGACATCTTTTCAAGTCAAGAAAAGGCATGAAGTAAGCAACCTAGCTAAATTTGAAATGAAGCATTGCAGAAGAAAGAACATTTACCAGGGTTATTTTCTATCATCTTTCTAGGTGTCTGTGAGCGTTCAAAGAACAATTCTGATATGCAAAAAACCCCAACCTTTTAAAGTGCAAATGAATATTTGTGAGCCACCTCAAACAGCCTCAGGACTTACTCCTGCTTATCTTCATCTATGGGTAATGACAGGTTAAAATATTTTAGAATAATGAGGGCATTATCAGAAATCAAGTCTATTCACAAACGATGTCTGGAAAGAAAATGGGACTCAAGTTGTTGAATACATTTTTCATTCTGAATAGTTTGTCAGACTCTATTTACATCTTAGAGAGGATGTTGACTTCCTAGTTGGTTTTAAAATACACATCCACTTTGTAAATATTTAAAGATGCTAATTCTCTTTTACTATCACAGAAAATAATTTTTGACAATAATCTTTTTAAAGCATCTTTGTCAGTGAAGGGGTATTCTGGCCCTCGCTGCTGACTGCTTCACACCTTGTTTGGTGGTTTGCACAGGTGCAGGGTGATGTAAATTGCAATCAGAAGAAAATTATTTAAATTTAAATTTTATTTTTATGTTCCCTTTGCGTAATCACTGTAAGTGAAAAACGTGATTTCCATATATGGTGTTAGTAATTTGTTATGACACAAGAACACTGAATTTGTACAGGTCAGCTGCTTTCCCTGCACAGATGCCCCCCCCCCTGCACACTGTCTAAACAGAAGTAATTTTTATATAGGCTGTATGAGGGAAACAAACTAAAAATGCTTTTGGACTTTTTTATCACTTAAATTGTTTTTGGAAGTTGCATCATCTGAGCTGGTGTTAGTAAAACATAAACTGCAAATAATAGCTTGTAGGGGAATTCAGAGTAAAGAGCTCACTTTCCGCAAAAAATCACAAACACAACATCTAGTTATCATCATAAGCTCTAAAGATGTTAGAAATAAAGTATGTTTTACTAGCATTGCAGATCTAAAAGACGCGTCAAGATAAAATGACCAATAAAGCCTTTCTTTTTTAATCTTTAGTATCAAAAGAAATTCAAGTCCTTTGGTATTTAAAGTATGCAGAGAATCCCAGGCACTAAAATAATCCATTCTTTTAATACTGTTTCATGTGTTCTTTAAAGTCTTCACTTTCTTCAGATATTTCTTTCCAAGGATGAAACAATGTCTTGTAAGCTAACAAAGCTGGTGTGCTAGGTCAGGAACCTATATTCTACAGCAAATAGCTGAAAGTTTTTTTTTGTTCTTCATGTCTGCCTGAATTGCAGATTTTATCAGAGCATCACAGAAAAATGAGGCTGTCATCTGCTGGGGGGCGCTTAAATGAAAAAATTATACTATATATTATATCATCATGCCATATCATATTAAAATATACAATATATAATATAATTCTAGTCATAAAGGAGTGCCCAAGTTTCGTTGTAAATTATATTCATGTTTGTGCAGTGTTACTCACCTACAATCACTGAAACCTTCCCTTGTTGAAACTTTTGTCATCTGAAACAGGAATTGAACTAAAACACAGAATCACAGAATGATTTGGGTTTGCAGTGATTTAGTCTCATTCAGTACCCTCTCAAAGAAGGAGTAGCTCTGGAGTTAAATCCAACCTCAAAGTGAGACCACATTGCCCTTTGTCCTGTCAGGTCCTGAAAATCTCCAGGGACTGATGTTCTGCCACCTCCCTGAGCAGCCTGCTCCTGCCCATAGGTGCTCTCATAGCAAAGAATTTTTCCTCCTGTCTAAATGTGGTTTCCTTAAGTTGATTTTGGCCCATCCTTTCCTTAACATCCCCTGTTCTTTCACTGTGTCCTGCAAGGAGAATCTGTCTTTGCAACTCCCTTTCATGTATTCAGGACTGCTGTTCCCCATTTGTGGTCCTATTTTCTAGTTCTGTTTGCTCTTCCTTGCCTTTAAGGTAGGAGTTGGGTGTAAAACTTCAGTTGATTCTGAGCATGGGTGAGTGGCCATGAGAAAAAGCTGAGGACAGGATGCGAGGCAGTGGGGAAAAAAAAGGTTTTCTCTTCCATATACAAAAAATTAGGGGATTTCTGCATTCACAACTAAGTGGTCATGGAGAAGGAGAAAAAGAGTTAGCACAGTTGGCCAATCTGTGCATAAAAGCACAGCTGCAGCAGAGAGCTAAACTTTCTGAGAGTCATTTTTAAATGTTGGTTTCAGGAACTGTATGTACCAGATGAAACTGCCTCAGCACATCCTTGATCTGAGCAATGAGATATATTTGAATTTGTAATTGAAGGCTGTAATTCACAGTGAAGGAGTATGTATGAGTAGTCTATGAATGAATACCTCACTGGCAATCTGACCAACTTTGTGTAAGGGAAGTAAACTGATGAATATATACCATATGTTTAGATTGTGTAAGAGGAGGCAATCCTCAGTGACTTCAGAGAAGCTGTCCTTGTTTACACCAGCTAGGAGCTAGCCTCGTGCATGTAATTTGCAGCTGAATAAATGCAGATGTCAGCATTATACAAAACTCACAGAATTTCAGGTTACTTTTGTTAAACAACGCATCTAGCCCACAGGTTTGGATTTGACAGCATTGCATGCTGTCTGAGAAGAGACATAGGTTTGGAAGTGAACAAAGCATTTTTGAGCCTGTGGAAAAATGAATGTTCATGTATTCTTACTGGACAGGAAGTCTTCCAAGGCAGAAAAAATAATGAAGTGAAAAGGAGTATGTATGGAACCCAAAACATTGAAATATGACAGAATAATGTGTGTACCTGAAACTTTGTGCCTCACACACCTGCCTTTTGCCAAAATGCACAAGTAACTGCAACACCTACAGCACTGGCATCTTAAGGATGCTCTGGTTTACCAAAGGCAAGTTGAGTTTTCTTCAGATTTGTGTATTTACACCCATTGTAAAAAATACCAGTCTTCCTGCAGATGCTGACCTTATCTAATGACAGATGCTATGATAAAACATTGGTTTATGATTAATAACTCCAGCAATCTCCCTGAAGTAAATGGAAGGGCTCACATGATTTAAATGGTGCCCAGCAAGGAAAGAGTTGTAAGGACAAAACCTTTAGTTACTTAACAGAACTGGCAAGATAAAGCCCACAATGACATGCTAATTAGGCATGAGAGAAAAAGTTGTTGTGATGATATATTTTATTGCATTAGTAGAATATACAGTACATTAAATTTGGCAGACTTTTTCAGCAGTGTTTGCAAGCAAATCTTCTGGGATAAAAAGAAAATGTATGATGCTGCTGACAACAGTCTAACCAGTCAAATGTCTTTTGGTACATACTCACACGTACAAACTTTGCTGTTGCCTCATCTATACTGCATCTCCCATGAATGGTTTCCTATTCCCATGCAAAGGAAAGTTGGGTACTTGGTATAAAAGGCAGACTGTGTTTGATTGTGTGCCAGCTTGAATGACTGATGGATCAGGACACAAGAGCTCATTGTAACTTTGGGCGCAAATAGATGAAGATGCAGCCTGTGTCTTCACTATCATGTATATGCTGATCAGTATGGTATCATTGCTTGAAGATCGTATGACTTGTTCTCTGCTGTTTGTTTGCTCTTTCTCATGTTTATGTATCAGGAATACCGGGGTATGCAATCAACTCAATCATTAAGCTTATAAAGAATCAAAACCCAGTTTTGTCTCAGTACATTGTGAGATTAAAATTGTAGTCCTGGTTTTGTGAGTCTGCATACAGTGATTAGATAAAAGTCAGTTTAGAGAAATCCTAAGGCCTGTATCCTGAGGAAGGTTAGAGTAACTTGGCAGGGTGAATCCTCTGGGCCTTTCGTACCATGAACATAATGATCTAAAAGTATTGTGTGGAGACAATAATTATTCTGCAATGCAGGAGATGTTGCCACTGACATTTTTACACTACTAGAGAAAAAAAATAATCTCTCTTAAGCAGTCAGCTGATTTTTTGCAATATCATGTGTTTTTCCTCCCACTTTCTCCTCTCTTTCCTGTAAGGTTTGCTCAACCATTTATGTTCTGGAATAAATTCACTGGGTTGGAGAGATTCACTAATGAAGATAAAGATATACAGATCTGCAAAGCTTGTTATGGTTTCTCTCTTTACTTTCCCTGCTAATAGGAGTTCACTTTCAGCCTGAGTTACAGAGTTACAGATGGATCTGAATGCCAAGCAGGGACATGCTGTATTCATTTGTGTTTTTAAATAATTGCATTGTGTCTTTGACTTTGGTTCCCTTGACTGTAGCTTCCTGTGCTGCTAGCCAGCACACGATAGAGTTGCCATAAGTCCCTTTCTTTGATCTTCTGCTCAAACTACACCTTATTCTGGCTTTCCATCTAAAGCTAGCTATCCAACCTGGCATCCTCGCTCTTTCCTACGGTACTTTAAAAGCAGTCACTCCCAATTTAAATTCTGGCTTTAACAAGAAACATGTAAATTGCTCTTTGCAGCTATTTTATTTTTACAGTACTCTGAACCTTTTCTTCCTTTGGAAAGAAAAGAGAAATCTATATTTTGCCTCTTCACATTTCATACTCTCAGTACTATGTTCTCTGTCCCTGAATCAAAGTCTTTACACACTGAATTATAATAGTTACACAATCACTTGTAAAAGTAGAAAGTATGTCACTGATCTTGGTTCAAGTGGTCAGGTATCCATCCTGGGTTCCTTTAAAACCAAAGTGAATCAACAGTACCTAGTGTGGAGTGATAATATTGCATACATTGTGCATGGGAAGAGAAATCCCTGCCAAATGCTCTTGCTGGGTCTTTGGAGGAGCTATATCAAGGGGAACTAAAACCAAGGTAGTGAAATATTCAGATAGTTCAGCTCTTATCTCCAGTCTCTCTTACAGCAACAGCAAGGATTTACCCTTTCTCCTCAATTTTAATTCATATAAGACCCATGTCTCTGAGAAACAGCATGACACCTCCATTGTCTAAAAACATACGTGACTACAAAATGGGAGATGTCATGAGCCTTGCCATCAAATTCTTTTATAAATAAAGTTGTGCCTTTATAAATCATATTAAAACTACTCTTGCTAATATTTTTGATGATGGTCATTCTTTGTGTGACCTTACATGTCACAATAGGAGATACTGGAACTATGGCTGCAGTCTGGTACAGTGAAGTGTTGAATTGTTGTATAGTGTTTCAGTGGTGGGTTGGAAAGTTTCGGGAATAAGCACATTTTTAAAACTAACAAAGAAACCACCATTTGCCCCATATAGGAAGCCAATGACTACCAGAGTGGTTCTTCACCACCCAGGAAATTAGTCATATCAAACCAGCCCTCGCCTTATTAATGTGGCAGTGTGGCTATTTTGCTACATTTTTTTAGCACAAAAGCAGATACTTGAAACTTTCAGATTGAATTCCTAAGCCTCTGTCCCAGTTTTTGACTGAGCTTAGACAATGCGGTAGAAATTGACTCTTGGGACTTTTAATAGAACATACAGCCAGGGCAGTTGTAAATGTGGATGCCACATAACTGTACATGTCATAGAAGCATGCAATTTATTAGCTATTATTTATAGGGAAGGCTAATACTGCCTTATCTTTTTCATAATACTAGCCCTGAATGTATCCAGGCATGATTATTCCAGTATAAGTGCTACTATAGATGGTAACTTCTTTGTCAACTGAATGTCCCTCTCCCATTCCTGAAACATTACAGCTAAATTCAGCAACAAAAGCTCTACTATATAGTCATATAGTTATTACCAGAACTACTTAGCACATCACCACTTTGAGCAAAGGCTCACAGGTTTAAAATACACTGAACTAGTTCTATAATTCTTTTAATCTTACTGGTACTTTAGTTCTATGGAAACAAAAGCTCAGAGTGTGTCAGTGGTCAAAAAAACAAATAAAACATGAGGACTTTTTTAGAAAAATAATAGAAAGAGAAACAAACAAAAAAAACCCCCATAATTAAGCTACTGTATGATTCCTTGTTTTATAATCTGTGTACTTTGCTACCCCAGAAGAAAGGAACATGGGCAATAAGGTTGAGCGAAAAGCAGCTTTCATACAAGCAGCAGTTGAGTAAGTTGAATCTCCTCTGCCTACAAAAGAGAAAGTTTGGGAGTGTGACAAAGATCGGCAAAATAATGAGTGCCATAGAGAGGGTAGATAGGGATCCATTAATGTTTTTCCAGTAGAAGATCCATCAGATGGTCTCCCTCTACTATCATTTAGGAGTAGAGAATTTCAAAACGAACAAAAAGAAGTGATTCTTCATGCAACAGGTTTTATGACTGTGAAGTTCTTTGCCAAAAGATGTTTTGTTTGCAAAACATTTATACGGGTTAACAGACAGATTGGATGAGCACTTAGAAAATAAATCTGAAAGTAGCTGGAGGCAAACAATATTATGAGTGAAATATCATACACGCTTGCTCCAATGCTTTTTCCTTGTTTATACACAGGTAGACACTTCTGGAGACATTACTGGGCTAGATGGACTCTCAAAACAGGGTGGCTGGTTTTATATGTGAGAAAAACTATCACAAAAGATGTGTATTGGAAGTACTTACCCGCAGTGATGTGCCACCGAAGGATGTGGGTTTCCTAGTTGTCTGTAGTTTAAGAAAAAGAAGAGGTGCAAATTGGGGATAATATTTTTTGTTTAAACATGTGTGACCAGAAAGTTTTCCACATGGAAAGTCTATAAGGGGATCTCTTTTCTAGCATTTAATTTTGTTGCCTTAAAAGGAGCAATTTAATGCAGAAGTCTAGCATAATATGAATGGGAATATTGACTCATACAGCAGTCAGACATATAGGAGCTCGGAAGATGAGGAATAATAAGTAAGTCTTCTTCAAACTTTGTAATTAAATTGATCTTACTGTCCTCCGGTAGTTTGGTGGTGATCCATAAAACTGGATGAGACATAAAGCTGATCATTTGCCATTATTAAGTACCCCATAATTTATTTAAGATCTGAAGTGAAAACACTCCTGAAACATCTGTAGACTTGCAAACTTGCAGGGCTTAACACTTACCCAAATTGGTGATTAGCAAGAACAGAGATGTTAGCCCTGTGGTCCCTGGCAAATCTGAACTAAGTGAAAGTATTGTTTATAGTGCTGCCTACATTTTCCCTCTGGTTTTATATGGATACAATATTTTTCAAGCCTCCTCCCAGAAAAATAGTGTGCTGACTAAGTCAGAATGATTCATGTTTCACGCCCTATATGTGGATGCATTCCAATAAAACAGAAATCCTGAGAATGATTGCAGACCTTTAGTAGATAACTACTAAGTGTAATGCACTGGCTTTGCATCAGGGATCCAAACATAAAGTAGTTTCTTCTCATGTAAGTAATATATAAGCAAATAAACAGGCATCGATGAATGGCTTAAAATCATAGCATGTGTTATTTTGATTATGGAATAATAAGAACAACCTTTTCTTATATAGCTCATAAAAATGCTTCATGAGCTTTTGGTGAGGGAATATTGGAGCAAAAAGCCCTTATGAAGGAGGTGGAATCCTCACAGCGTAATAAAGATGACTTATTGAACTTTCCTATAATTCAAGGGAAAAAAAATTAAATTCCCTTTTTTTTTTTTTTTTTTTTTCTTTTCCTTATGTACTGGCAGATTTTTTCTATATGCTTATATAGGGATGTATGAAATTTGCAGCTCCCATACTGGCAGCTCTGAGCATCTTGACTGTAGATGGTGCAGTCAGCAAGTTGAGGAGGATGATGTCAGTTTACTTCAGTTGAAGTCTGGATATGATTTTTAGAGCCTTTGTAATCTGTCTAAAGCAAGGACATAGACATATATTTCACATGACATCTGGATGTCTTAAAAAGCTTTTCTGGATGAAGCACTACCATGATAATAGTAAAATATTAGGAGATGGGTGCAGTTATTAAAAAAATGTGTCCTTCTTCAGAAGCCGTCTCTGGCAGCTTTTGACTACCAAAATAAGATCTAAGATCTTTCTGCCAAAATCTCTCAGCAAGCCCAGATACAGGTTTAATCATTGCATCAAAGACAGAGGGACAAATCTGGATTGTGAGTGTAGATTTCTGCTCTGAAGAAAAGGATCTGTCTGTCGCAGTCTGAGAACAGCCCAGGAGCTTTTCCCTATTTTGACTCGGCACATGTTTCCATGGCGGTCTGAGCTCCAGCGCCTGGAATGTTGGGGGCTGAACAAAAAGAAGCGGTTTTACATTACCCCCTTACTCCACTGCTGTGACTAACTCTTGCATTCCTCACTTCTGTGTGTTGGCAGCAAGCATTGATATAGATCTAAACTTTCAAGCTATAAGTTGTTTTTATTTACAAAAATGCTCCTCTGTACCAGGCAGCTCTTAGGATGGGGGAAGGAAGGAAAGAAAAAGAAAAGGTTGCAATTCTACATAGTCAATTCCTATCTGTCTGGCAGAGAGGAGAAATATTTCAAGATTTTAAGATGGTTTATCATACATGTGAATTCCCAAAAATGTTTGGCAGCAAGGTGTCGATTGCCAAAACCCTGTTTCTACTTGCTGTTTGTGTTTGGTTCCTAAGACAAATCACAGCGACAGCTTGAAGCTTAAAAATTTTTGACAGATTCTGTGTTTTATTTTGCTAAAGATGTAACTTTCACTGAATTCCCTTCGATTCCAGAAATAGATTAGTACTCTAGTGAAACCCGACCTATGTAACCTAGGTGTCTGGGAAGCTAGGGACCAGGTTAGGAAAGCTTAGGCCCACTTAGAGTTAAACTTGGCTAGGGATGTGAAAGATAACAGGAAGGGATTCTATAGGTACATTGCAAATAAAAGACAGGCCAGAGACAACGAAGGCCCTCTCTGGAAGCTATCAGGAGAACTGGCTACCCTGGATTTGGAGAAGGCTGAGGTTCTTAATGACTTCTTTGCCTCAGTCTTCACTGGCAAATGCTCTGACCACACCACCCAAGTCTTGGAAGGCAGAAGCAGAGACTTTGAGAATGAAGACCCCGGGCCCACTGTAGGAGAGGATCTGGTTCGAGACCATCTTAGGAACCTGAACGTACACAAGTCCATGGGACCAGATGAAATCCATCTGTGGGTCCTGAAGGAGCTGGCAAATGAAGTTGCTAAGCCACTGTCCATCATATTTGAAAAACCATGGCAGTCAAGTGAAGTTCCCAAAGACTGGAAAAAGGGAAATATAACCCCCATTTTCAAGAAGGGCAAAATGGATGAGCTGAGGAATTACAGACGAGTCAGCCTCACCTCTGTGCCTGGAAAAATCTTGGAGCAGATTCTCCTGGAAGGCATGCTGAGGCACATGAAAGACAACAAGGTGGTTGGTGACAGCCAGCATGGCTTCACTAAGGGGAAATCCTGCCTGACCCATTTGGTAGCCTTCTATGATGGGGCTATAGAACTGATGGACAGGGGTAGAGCAGTGGATGTCATCTACCTGGACTTGTGCAAAGCGTTTGACACTGTCTCACATGACATCCTTGTCTCTAAATTGGAGAGACACCAATTTGATAGGTGGACCACTCGGTGGATAAAGAACTGGATGGATGGCCGCACGCAAAGAGTTGTGCTCAATGGCTCAATGTCCAGCTGGAGACCAGTAAGGAGTGGTGTCCCTCAGGGATCGGTGTTGGGACAGATCTTGTTTGACAATTTGTCAGTGACATGGAGAGTGGGATTGAGTGCGCCCTCAGCAAGTTTGCCGATGACACCAAGCTGTGTGGTTTGGTTGATACGTTGGAGGGAAGGGATGCCATCCAGAGGGACCTTGACACATTTGTGAGGTGGGCTGATGCCAACCTGATGAAGTTTAACCATGCCAAGTGCAAGGTCCTACAGCTGGGTTGGAGCAATCCCAGGCACAGCGCCAGGTTGGGCAGAGAAGAGATTCAGAGCAGCCCTGCGCAGGACTTGGGGGTGCTGGCTGATGATAAAATGACCATGAGCCGGCAGTGTGCACTTGCATCCCAGAAAGCCAACCATACCCTGGGCTGCATCAAAAGGAGTGTGACCAGCAAGCTGAAGGAGGTGATCCTGCCCCTCTGCTCTCATGTGACCTCACTTGGAGTATTGTGTGCATTTCTGGTGTCCTCAACACCAAAAGGACATGGAACTGTTGGAACAAGTCCAAAGGAGGGCCATGAGGATGATCAGGGGACTGAAGCACCTCCGGTATGAAGATAGGCTGAGAAAGTTGGGGCTGTTCAGCTTGGCGAAGAGAAGGCTGCATGGACACCTCAGAGCAGTTTTCTAGTATCTGAAGGGAGCCTATAAGGTTGCTAGGGAGGGATTCTTCATTAGGGACTGTAGTGATAGGACAAGGCGTAACCGGTTGAAACTTAAACAGGGGAAGTTTAGATTTTGATATAAGAAGGGAGTTCTTTCCTGTGAGGGTGGTGAGGCACTGGAATGGGCTGCCCAGGGAAGCTGTGAATGCTCCATGGCTGGTGGTGTTCAAGGCCAGGTTGGATAGAGCCTTGGGTGGCATGGTTTACTGTGAGGGGTCCCTTCCCATAACAGGGGGATTGGAACTAGATGATCTTAAGGTCCTTTCCAACACTAACTATTCTATGATTCTAGCCTGTGCTTTTTTCTGGCTGGTAGAGGACTGTTGGTAATCTCTTTTTACTGCTGCACCATTTTATGTCTGTGAGCGTAGTTTGATTGCTTTGGGTTAATAGGAATAAACTATGTATGTCTTTTTTTGGCTTTAGATTTTTATTTGTTTGAGATGGTAATTTCTGTATTGTCCAAGGACAATGACTTATAAATAAACTGCTTTTTTATTTAATTTGGTATGGTATGGCCATTATCCTCAGTAACATTGCCCAGGTGTACCTGAGGATGTCCTTTGAAGGCAATGGGGTTGTTCAGGTGTAAGCAAAGGGAAAATGTAAGGGTAATATAGGAAGAGAAATGTTTCTGCATAATATTTATGAATATTGGTAATGTACAAATGATTAAAAGCACAGATTAAGCGTGCAGGGCATTAACTGAGTCTGAGGACATGAAAGAGTGAAATAGGTGGAAATTTTGATTTGGCAATAATGAAGTCCTTCATATGTTAAAATAAAATTGAGGTTTTAAATTGAAGCATTAATTAAAACAAAAATTGAATATATAAAGCAGTAGTATCTGCTCAGGTTAAAAAGGGTACTGATTGTTGTCTGCATTGTATGCTAAATTGTTTGCTCCCTGTGCTTTTAACAGCATATTTATTAGTAGTCAGTAACAGTTTCCAGCATAAAGGAGTGAGATTTTGGAGCTCTTCTTGCTAGCATATCTATTATTTGTATAAGGGTTGCTGGGATTGCCTCCCCTCCTTTCCTAGTACAATAATAGCATTTGTTTAAAAGCTGCACAGAACTTCAGAATCTCACACTGCAAAAAATAGAAGTTAATGGTTCCATGACCCTGTTAACCCACGTAAGCTGACGTCTGTTATTACCAGCTCTGCTTATGCTTAAGGGAAATTGCTACTATTTTTCCTCTGCAAACAGTTCTTACACCTTGGGTCACACCAGATTTTCAAGGTCCAAATAAAAGAGGAAGCCTGATTTTATGGTATGAGCCACTGAGCTTATGATGCAAGTGGTGTCTTTTTGCTTGGGCTGGGAATTTTAAGGGGTAAATGAGTGAGCACAGCATCAAACTGTGTATCCAGTAAACACATGGAGATACTGGCCATGGTATAGACAGGAAAAACCAGTGACATCTATGCTGAAATGTTCACCGGTAATCTAAACAGGAATAACGCCGTGCTGCTTTTCCTAATAGTATGTAGGATCACACTAAGTTTCTGTTACTGTGCTGAACTGTGTCTTCTTGTCAGCTAAGTTTAATGAATGTTAATCAATCAGACTTGTAAAAAAACTAAAACTGCTTTGATGTTTTGTTATTCACATTTTGGATTTTGTCTGCTTTTGGGGATAATAGTGCATCAATTTGTATCTAAAACACAGATGTGAAATTCTTAGTGTCATTACAGACTCTTAAAATCATGTTTTATTTTTCATGTTTCTGCATTTTCCTTTTTCCAGTGTGAGGTAGAAACTGTGATGAGAACTGTAATCCTTTGCTGACTGCTATCTTCTGATTTTGAATTGATGGTTTAACTGAGAGTTAGATTTTCAGAAGGCATGTGGACACACAGAGTCACTTACTTAAGTGCCATCAAGGCACTTAATGGGATTTTCAGGAGTTTCTGACCTACCCTGATTTCACTGAGAGATAGGACCATCCTACCAGGCATCTGTAGGCCACCAAGCAATGATTTGTTTCTGCATATCCCTGCCAAAAATGTGTTATAAACCTGGCCTTTGATCCTTACTACTGTAAGTATTTAATCTCATTATATTTATACACTATCACACAGGGAGTGTAGATTGAATCTGTCTTTTGGGAACTTATTGTTTAATTTATTCTTCATATTTCTGTGTCCTTCTTCCATGTGCTGTTTCCTGGGTTGCTAGTGACTTTTGAGCCTGCTAACAAGTCTAGGTCAAATCCTATAAAAGTATCTTCTTTCCTTCTTTCTTTCTTTAATTGCCCTTTTGCCTTACCCTTTCTAGGCAAGTGATAAGGGAGGCTGATAACAGTGATCCCCCAGGCCCTTCCCAGCAGAGGGAGACCAAAAGCTAACATGTTAAAGTCACCTTAAACTCATAAAGGAGTAGGAAAAAGTGCTCATTGCACTAGCATCTGTGGATTGCACCTGCATCTGGTGATCATGTACTGTGTAGGTGACTGAAAGATTGAATTTTCCTGCATCTTTGACTACATCCCCTTCTACCTACTTTACAGTAGCACACCACCTCTGAGTAGACTGCAAAAGAGAGAATATATTCTAAAAGAGAGGCATGGACTTCTACCTCCTCTCCCTGCAGTTCTACTCATTGGGGGTGTGCTCAGAAACATTTTGAAGGCCTCTGCACTCCCAAAGCCTGTCCCACTCCTAAAGCCTGTTCAAGGTCTTCTTTTCCCATGGAGTTATACTGTGCTTCACAGTACCTGCAGCTTTACTGGGGAAGTGCTGATGTATACATGTGATGCCATTCTTGTGGTAGAGGAATTTTATTTGCCTTTGAATCTGTGCTCCTGCAGCCATACTGATTGCTCCAATCAAACCTAATCCTTACCCTTTCCAATTTCTAATTCATCATATGCAAATATATGCTAAAGTCTACAAAGTTTGCTTGAATTATTGTGCTGCTTCCTTCTTAGAAGTCAATGGTAGGGTGATTACGGGTGAGGAAAGGGTGTTGATGTGGAATTTTTGTTCCTATTGTAAAGCATTTGACAAGACAGCAGAGGTTCTTCTGGCTCTTTTGACATACCCAGCTGTGAGCAGCCAGTTCAGATTCACTCAGCAGTGATCTGGGCATATATTCTTTCTCATGGCTACATCCCAGAAATCATAAGAACTGGAATGTGGTGTTTCTGTCACACATACAACATGTGCTAACTGTTACTAAGCTGCTTTGAGCTACTTAGTGCCACCAAAGTACCATAGAAAGGAAATAATAATAAAAGAAAAAAAAAAAAAAAGCCCTCTACTACAATTCACACTTTGTTAGAAGAAGTAATTTCGTAATATAATTTTGAGACAAAATCCTGAAGATCCTAATCCAGGACCCTCATTTTTTATGAGCAGTCAATGAGCTAAAGTCCTCCCTTAGCTCATTGTTGATAAATACTAGAAAAGGTGTGTTTGTTTGCCTCCAACATCTTCGGTAGCAATCTGAGTATCTCATAGGATTAAACTATAAGTCAAGCTGTCTTCCTTTGTGTAGTATTATTCAAGTAGAGGGAGCTACAACAAGCATTAAAAAAAAAGAGCACTGAGATGTTATAATGCACATGGGCAGGAAGGAAAAACCCTTATGGTTGAATATAAAACAGAGGTTCAAGTTTTTTTTCTGTTTGACCTTATAGTTCTTGTCTTAATTTTATTCCTGGCTGTTTTTTTACTTTTTAGCAGTAGTGTAAATACTCTCCAGCACTCTTCTGTTCTCAGTATTTACATCAAGGTGATTTGTTAATGATATGCTAATTTTCTTTAGCATTAAGACTGAGCAGAATTTTGCCTAATTTCCAAAAAAAAAAAAAAAAACCCGCTAATCAAAGCCTCTGAACATTAACACACAGACTTGTTGTTAGAATTTGTTACTGAAGGCAGTTAATGTAAAAGGATAGAAGTGTCCAAGCAAGGCTTTCTGATTATGGTAAAAAATATAGTAGTTGCTCTCCGGCTAGGTTATAAAGACAACCCATCATAGTTCAGTAGGGTAGCTGGATCTAAATCATTCCAGACTTATTGAGTGTCTTGCAATGGTGTTGTCTTTTGTTTGTGTTGTTTAGAAAACTGTTGCCAAGTCCGAGGTCTGGAGCTTATTATAATTGTGTGTATGATATATACAACAAAAAATAGCTGACTGAAATCTTAACCAAAACCAAGAAGCAAAAACTGCCTTGATGATCACAGACACAACATGAAAAAACAGGCAACTTTTTATGTGACCAGTGTCTTTGACTTTTTAGTTTTGTCATTACCCTTTTACACAAGGTTGTGAGTCACTAATTATTTTTTTCTTAAGAAATTGCCTTTAGAAACAGTCACTGTTCTGACAAAGATGCCTTTCAGATATGCTGCATGCCTTTGGTGGGTATTTAAGCTTTTTAATTCAGGAGTGACAAAAGACAAATAACGTTGATTCCATTTTTTATGAATGTTCGTTTATACAATGTGTAATATATATAGTTCTAATGAAGCATGCTTGCAAACCTGGCAAGACAATTAAGACAACATATCTATAAAAAATGGTGCAAAATCTCAGGTTTATTTAACAAACACAAAAAAAAAGGAAAAAAAAAAGAAAAAGAAAAAAGAAAAAAAAGTTTAAAAAATTTTTAAAAAGCTAAAAATAAGCTTTCAACAGAAACTGCGAGAAGGCAATTTATGACAGTTTGAGTGAAGAAAGTTGCTAAAACGTTTTAAATTCCACTGGTTGTTTCTGGTTTTACTTCACTCCTGATAATTCCTGTGGTTTAAAAAATACAATTTTTATTTTTAAGATTCTTTAAGATAAATTATGCCCAGCAGTGGATGGAATCCCATTTTGCTTGGAACTATTAGCAATAAATCTTGCTATAAATTATAGAAAACATGGGAAGGTTATTTGTAAGCTTTTACAACTTCAAATCCCTTCAACTTGATGAGAAAATAGAACCCTTATTATTTGACATCAGATCGCTATAGCAAACAACTTTATCATGTTATGAACCAATGAAATGACTAACTTTTGAACCCATAAAAATCTTTATAATTGATGCACTGACATGGAGAATATAATGAGCAATTCAGGCAGTAAATCTTTTGCACTCAGCTGTTGCACTGATTTACGTGCCTGTTCCTGTAAGCAAAATCTGCTCTGACAAGCAATAGCTGCCTTATTGAGTTAGGCTCACTGGGCTACATTTATCATAGAAGGGTTGGATTGGAAGGAACCTTTAGAGATCACCTAGTCTACCCCCTCTGCCATGGGCAGGGACACCTTCCACTAGACCAGGTTGCTTAAAGTCCCATCCAGGCTGGGCTTGAACACTTCCTGGGCATCCATAACCTTTCTGGGCAACCTGTGCCGGTATTTCACCACCTTCACTCTCAAAAAACATTCTTCCTTATGTCCAGTCTAAATCTACCTTTTTTTCAGTTTAAAACTGGTTTGCCTTGTCCTGCCATTACAGACCCTGGTAATACGTCTCTTGCCATCTTTCTTATAAGCCACTTTTATATATTGAAGGCAGCATTAAGGTGTCCTCAGAGCCTTCTCTTGTAGTCTAAACAACTCCAACTCTCAGCCTTTCTTCACAGGAGTAGTGCTCCAGTCCTCTGATCATTTCTGTGGCATTTGCCTGGACCTGTTCTAACAGGTCCATTTCCCTCTTGTACCGGGTACCACAGAGCTGGACATAGTACTCCCGGTGGGGTCACATGAGAACAGCCTATAGGGGCAGAACCACCTGCCTTGATCTGCTGGCCAAGTTTGGGGCATTTTTTATGCAACCCAGGATACAGTTGTCTTTCTGTGCAGCAACTGCACATTGACAGGTCATGCCCAATTTATTCATCCACCACTACCCCTAAATTCTTCTCCACAGGCCTGCTTTCAATCTATTCATCCATGAGCCTGTATTGCTACTGGGGATTGCCCTGACCCAGGTACCGGACTTTGCACTTGGCCTTATTGAACTTCATGAGACTCACACAGGCCTGCCCCTCAAGCCTGTCGAAGTCCATCTGGATGGCATCACGTTCCTGAAATGTATCATCAACTGCACCACACAGGTTGGTGTCATCTGCCAATTGGCTGAGAGTGCACTTGATCCCACTGTCTGTGTCATCGATGAAGATATTAAATAGTTTTGGATTCAGTATGGACCCTTGAGGGACACCACTTCTTACTCATCTCCATTTGGACATAGAACTACAACTGTTTGGATGCGGCCGTACAGCCAATTCCTCATCTACCTAATAGTCCATTCATCAAACTCAAGTCTCTCCAATTTAGAAGTAAGAATATTGTCGAGGATCATATCAAAGGCCTTACAAGTCCAGGTAGCTAACTTCAGTTGCTCTTCCATTGTCTTTTGGTGCAGTCACTCCATTGTAGAAGGCCATTAGACTAGTCAGGCATGATTTGCCCTTTATGAAGCCACATTATTTGCTCTGTATCATGTCTACTATTCTAATGTTTCTGTCTTCCTGTGTGATTATTTTTTAGCTGCAAAGATGTATGACAAACTTTAAGATGCAGTGATAAACATTAAGCTGTTCTAGTACTTTTCTGTTCTTCAGAAGCTAATCTTAATAGAATTTCTATGCATTTGTACCTACTAAAGGTAGCATAGCTTTTTCATGAGCCAAGCAAGAATAAATTAGTATGTGTTTCTTCCAAAGATATGGTTTTGTTTGTCTTTGTCTTGGTAATATTGATAACATTTTTTTCTGTGAATTTAGTTTAAATTGGCTGAAAAATTTAAAGCTGAAACCAAGAAGTTGACCTGAAATTCATTAAAATATTAATAAGAACTGTTTATTATAAATTCTGCCATTACAGGGAATAAAAAACTAATTCACAAAGATGAGACATACAAAGCTAAATTGTTAACGGATTTTCCTTCCTACCTGAAAGAAATAAAACCATACTGTTCATATGGGAGAAATGTGGAGCCAAGTATATATGCACATTGCCTTGCTTTTCTTTTCCCCACCTGCCAAGTATTTTCTCTTTCTTTTCACAGCTGGCTGACATAACGGAAGCTCAAAGGCTAATGTAGGACTCATACCCTGAAGGATTAGCTGTGCCATTTCGCACTGGCTTTCTGTGCAGGGAAGTGCAGCTCCATACCTCTCTGTTCTTGCACAACTCTCTGTGTATTGTGTCATCAAACAAGCCAAGCCAGAGCTTTTTCTTTTTTTTTTTTTTTTAAACTTCAGAATCTTCAGCTTCCTCTCCTTTTTTAGGCAGTGAATGTGTAGGAAGTGGGATGAGCTTCTAGACTGAGCTGCTCCCTTCCTCTTTTAGGCCATGCAGCTGTGCATTTGCTTTTATGAACACGTGCAGATGGACTTGAACTTGTTTTGTCTGTACTCCAGAGTGGGTGGATGTGAGCCAGCTCCAATCTGTCAGTGAGCTGGCTATGTTAGCATAGCCCTATACTGAACCTGCTGAGCTCTGCTGAGGTGCAGTGAAACACTAATGCATCTTCATTGGACAAGGGTTGGGTCTGGTCACATTGAAACCTCCACGGGGTACGTATGGTTGTACTCCCAGACTGTGTCTGTATCTTTATCCCACTGTTGCACAAGAAGATAAAAAATGGAAATGAAGGGAAGCCTCCTGTGCACACTTGACTTTTCTTGCTATTTAAACTTCAAGCAGTAGGGGGTCAGACTAGCCCTAAAAATATCTATAAGAGAAATTAAGGACTATTTCTGATTATTTAATCAATGGAAAATTGCCTATGTTTGATTTCATTTGATATTGTTTTTGTCTTTAACTGATAATAACTTAGAATAGACACATTTAATCAGGCTCCTTTAGACTATTCAGGACATGTCTTAGGGATATATATGGCAGTTTAGATTTTTAGTGCAGATGTTAACAGCTATGCTTTAGGTGAGTAGCTAACACTGTGGTATTGGATGCTGTAATCAAGCCCCCTCCTTCTGAGATCAATAAACCTATAAAGAATAGATGCCAGCCAAAAGCATACTGTGAGAAAGGGGAATTAATTGTACTGTAATTATACATATAGCTCCTAGGAGTGCCATGTAGCAGTCAGATGACATGTTGTTCAAAGACATATGGCAGGCAATATGGGGGAGAATGTATATTTGTATAAAATTCATGAAGTCATGTAGTCATTCTGTGTTACAAAGAAGCCCAACAAAAATGTAGATCATCTATATATCATACCAAATTAACTATCTTGATCCACAGTACCAGACAAAACCAAAATAATTCCCCCAAAGTTATGATTTAAGACAGGAAAATCAGGTAAGTCTATAGGGCTGTCTGTTAATTTTCCTTTTTTATTCTGAAGAGAACATGCTCCAGGGCTTCTCTATAAACAACATCGATGAAACTGCACCAGATTCAGCTCACTTTATGCTACATAGTCTTTTCATACTATCCCAACAAGCCCCATCCCTCCATGCTTTCAGCAACACAGCTCCAATATAATTTCACACAGTCTTTACTGAAAAAATCCACACATACAGTAGCTATGTATTGAGAGAACAGAAGGAACATATGGAACCAGAAAGATGAGTTCTCTCCACTGTTGCATACTGTGGTTTCACTCGTGTGCATTAAGGAAAGTATTAGCATGTTCACAAGCCACTCTGCATCATTTGGCTTGGGGAATCAGGGACTGCTGCCTGGCAGAAGCATTTAGCACAGTTAAGTACAGTAGTAATATATTTAAGATGTGGTTGTAAAAACCACCTTTAATTCAGGTTACTCCATTCTGGCTACCTGTATGTAGAAAGGGAACTCTAAACTTCAGCTGAACGGAATCTCTGAAATATCATTTGGCCCAGCCAAAACCTGATGTACTATGAAATACAGGTCTCAAGGGAAGCTCTGGATGTCAAGCATCTGCCTAAGAAGTAGCACATTTCAGCAACTGAATGTCAAACGAAAGCTGGAAACAGTATGTGGAAGTGTGAACACACATCTGTGGATCTGTAAATACTTTATGCCTTAAAAAATGTAATGCCACTAATCCCAAAGCTATTCATGCCCTGAGTTTACTGTTTTCTTCTGGAAAAAGTCAGGGCCAGATTTGGAAGCGGGGTGATGGAGGGAGTGCATTTGCATGATTTCTCTTTTATAGTCTGGACAAGCCATTCATCCACCACTGCCAGGTACTTCCACTCTCCTACAGAAATTTGAACAGGGACTTTCAGTCTTTCAGAAAAATCCCTTATCCTTTATGCTTCTGGCACTCTTCAGTTTGTTCTTCTTCTGCCTCTCGCGTTTCAACTGTTTTGAATAGAATGCAAACCCAAGGAGAACTCTTTGCTGTCTTAAGCATTACTACATTCCTTAGAATGGTTTCTTTCTAAATATTTCATAATTTGTGTAAGATAAAGTGTTTCAGAAGAAGATGTTAACATCAATGAATGACAAAATTCATGTGATCCAGCAGTTGTGGCACTTTCCAGGAAGGTAGGAAATGTAGCTCAGCAGCACTCAAAAGAAAAAAATAGTTTGAGTCAGCCTTGTAAATGTAATGGAGATCCAAGTAAAATATTTATTTCAACTCAAGCTCTGCCCCCCTTGCCTCCCCTTTTAAACAAGCAAAAGTAATCCTGTTTCAGACTTCATTTTAAAGGAGGGAGAGGACTGGCTTGTCAGTTGACAGAAGAAAGCAACAACAGCACAATCCATCTGAAGGGAAAGACCTTATTGAGAGATGGTAGCAATATAAACATTGGTCTGTTTAGACTTAACCCACTTAAAAATTGGGATGATTGATTTTGACACAATTTACTTCAATTTACTGTTATTTTTTTCTTAATTACATTTGCCAGCTATTGTTCCTTTGGAAAACATTAAAAAATAACTCACGAGAGCTATAGGGGGCATCTTCACTGAAGTCAGTGAAGATATATAATTGGGATAGAATTTCATCCAAAAAAGACAGAATACTCAAACTGAAGCTGATTTAAACTACACAGCTTTCTGGAAATTGTTTACACGTATTATACATTGCAAAGCAATGTGGGGATTTCAAAGCTGTCATTGAGTTAGTAGGCTCATTGTTACTACAGTAACAAATACATATGGTGCAAGTAATGCAGATAGCCTGAATGGGATTCATCTTAACAGCTGTGCCTTCCTACGTAACACCTGAGATAGATAGTTAGCTAAGGTCTGTTTGTAATCTTTGAAGAATAGAAACTTAGGGAACAATTAATCTCCTCATAAAGTAAAAATATAGTGTAAATAGGATAGCAGCATGCTACCTGTTTCTTTCTATTGATTGTATAGAAAGGGTGACTAGATCAAATGTAGGAAACATGATGATGATGATACCTGCAAAGATATGTGGGATGCTCTGCTTAACCAGCACATTACTTAAGGAATATAATTAAAACATAATAGTTTTTACTGGCAAAGGCTGCTTAATTAGCCTGCAAGATATTTGATCTTCAAATAAGCTTATATATATGCACAGATCAAATGTTCGAAAGTGTTGAACACACATTTCTTTTCACTGTTATTATAATTACAGTATTGAATGCTTCTGAAATTCTGTCTTGGTTAGATTTCTTCTGCAAACCTGACCTGTAAGGACCACTTTCCCCATCCTCTTAGGATGCTGAGTGTGTGTGCTCTTGCTGTGTTTGTAAGTGTATGATTAACATTTTCAAAAACTTGATGCTACCTTTTTTTTTCTTTTCTTTTTTTTTTTTTTTTTGTTCTGGTCTGTTATCCAAACTTTTTATTAAAGTGTGCTCCTTTTATCCTACGCTCTGTAATACAGAGCTTTCATCTCCTGGAAATAACATCATTTTTAAGATTTCTATCAGCTCAGCTTTACTTCACAGCAGTTTTTTGGTAGATGGGAGACAGAGCCTTGGGTGACATGGTTTAGTGTGAGGTGTCCCTGCCCATGGCAGGGGAGTTGGAACAAGATGATCTTAAGGTCCTTTCCAACCCTAACAATTCTATGATTCTATGAATCTAATATCACTGTCCTTGTCCTTGACCTTGTCTTTGTCTCCCATGCACCTGTGAAATTTTTAGCTCTTTGCTCTTTACAGCTGAGTCAAAAAATGCCTTAAGAATGTCTTTCTTCAGGCTGTTTTTCGTATTATTTTCTTATGGCTATTTCAGAGGTGGAAAGAGGCAAGTCCAGAGGAGGGCCACAAGGATGACCAGGGGGCTGGAGCACCTCCCGTATGAAGATAGGCTGAGAAAGTTGGGGCTGTTCAGCCTGGAGAAGAGAAGGCTGCGTGGAGATCTCATAGCAGCCTTCCAGTATCTGAAGGGGGCCTATAGGGATGCTGGGGAGGCACTCTTGATTAGGGACTGTAGTGAGAGGACAAGAGGTAACAGGTTCAATCTTAAACAGGGGAAGTTTAGACTGGATATGAGGAAGAAATTCTTTACTGTAAGGGTGGTGAGGCACTGGGATGGGTTGCCCAGGGAAGTTGTGAATGCTCCATCGCTGGCAGTGTTCAAGGCTGGGTTGGACATAGCCTTGGGTGGCATGGTTTAGTGGGAGGTGTCCCTGCCCATGGCAGGGGGTTGGAACTAGATGATCTTCAGGTCCTTTCCGGCCCTAACTATGCTATGATTCTATGAAATTATATCTTTTTTAAAGGAAATTAAGAAACTTTTATAAAGTTTTATGAGTTTGGTGTTTTAATAGAGAATGAATGGAAATGGTTGGTAGATGGACCCTTAATTGGTTTTGCCAGGTGCTTCACTACTCTGAATGGAGTGCAAGAGTGTCACTTCAACACAGTGACATACCTCTCTCTAAGTCTTATTAGAAATTACAAGGCTGAAAACCTTCATTAAATTTAATAAACAGGAAATTGCAAGAAAAACAGTGCAATGCCAAAAAGGAAAGAATTTAATTTCTGATTGCATTTTCCTTCTCTTAGAGGAAAATGTGAGCACCCCATCCCTGGCAGTGTTCAGGCATTGAGCAACCTGGACTAGTGGAAGGTGTCTTTGCCTGTGGCAAGGGGGTGGAAACAAATGGGCTTTGAGGTCCCAAACCATTCTGTGATTCTATGGTTCTATGGAAAGCAAAAAGATTAATAGGGTTTTCTTGTAGCTGGTACTGTTCTTTCCAGGATGATTAATAGGAAACAAAACTTAAAAGGTTTTTAATGTTTCAGAAATAAAAATACCTCAAAGTCAGGATGGCTTTTTGCACTTTAAGAACTCTTTGAGCCTTACGCATCTGTGAAAATTTCTTAGAAATTTCCCAGAAGAAGGGTATATCATGTAGTTCCCAAGATTTAAAAGCAGTGACAATACTACAACTTCTAGATAGGAATAAAAAACCCATTGAAATAAAAAATAAAAATCACATGATTTTTTAAATGTTTAGTTTTGGTTTAGATTGACAAAGTAACAGGACGAATGCCATTTTAAATTATTAAATTTCCATTGCTCTATTTGTTATGCTGTCCGATTTCCAGTTTCTACCTTTAATTTTCACTTCTCTGAAGGTATTTATTATATTTGGTGTTTTTCAAATAATAGCAAGTAAGTTCCCTTGCATCAACAATTCTCATATAGTTCAAGTGTAGATATCAATTTTAATCCATAGTTTAGGAAATCATACATCAGAGGAGTCCGCAATATTTTTGCTTAGTACAAAAGGAATGAGAATATAGCTGTAAGGCTGTCTCCTGACATGATGACCTATATACCAGAGCTTTGTAGTATAGTGAGTCCAAGCAAGGCTGTGTCTCAAACTCTAGCTTGAAGTGTCTAATGTAAAATACTTCTCTTTGGGGCTTCCTAAATCTCTGAAACAGATGAAGATTAGGAATGCCATCTGTGGCCTGAGTCTCCACTATCTCCTGGTCTATGAGTTTTGTGTCAAATGTTTATGTGGTGAAGTAAAGAACATAACCTTGAAGTTTGAGTTCCAGTGTAGGAATCCATTTGAATGGCTAAACTAATTTTACTATTATAACTAAAAGGCATGGTAGATCATCCTTCTCAATTTAGATTCAAATGCAGAGAACTTTGGATATAAAACCAAACTGAAACCAAACTCTATTTTTTTGTTTTAACTGAATCTCAATTCCGAATTCTTAGATTTTTGTCTTCCAACAAAATTAATGAAAAACATATGAAAATATGTTAAAGGAGAATAGCATTCATGCAGATCTGAATGTGAAAGCAGTTGGGAAACCTATAGGCTTAATGCCAGCTGAAAGATCTTCCAAATTCTGTCTGAGCAACTAGAGTTTGAGACAGATATGGGATTTCCAGACATCAAAATGTGTATTTATGTGCCAGAGGTTAAGAAGGTGAAGAGAAGTAAAAAAAAAAAAAAAAAACAGATTCAGAAAGAAAATGATCATTTTACACTACACATTCTTTGTTCTGTGGTCCATATGATACAGCGGAAGCTGCCTATGGACTTGGCAGCAGAGGAGACCAATGCAAGTTCTGTCTTATCCTCAGAGGAGAGAAAACAGTAGAGCCAACAAAACCTCCAAATAACCAAGTGCCAAAATATGAAGTAATAAATATTTGGTACAGCTCAAGAACAGTAACAGGGTTTTCATCCATGCCAGTATGATATGGAAAGCTTATTTGGAACTCTGCTCAATCATGACCTCAGGCTGGAGGACCTCATCACTGGAACAGACTTAAAGGGTTCAGTGCTTTCAAGGTCATATGGGATATTCTAGCAAAACAGCAGGTCTCTTCCAGCCTTCCATGTACGGATCCTGCAGTTTTGCTGCAAGAATGCTTTTTGCAGAATGATGTAATTCACATCCAGAGTAGATTATTGTAAACCATAGACACCCTTTGTGAAGAGCTTCGTTGTCCACTGGAGAAATAAATCTGGAGTACTAATACAAAGGATTTCCTCTTTGTCTCCTGTATAGAAAAATGTGAAAGTAACACATGGATGGACACTATTAGTGAGAAAAGAGGAAGGGGAAATTCTTTCCACAATAGTAGAGCTGTAAAAGTCCAAGAACTGGAAAGGTGGTTGGCTCACACAACTAGAATACTAACAAAAAGTTGGCTCTAGGCTCCTTTTAATGGTGTTGGGTAATGCACATGCATACCATGTACTTAACAATGTAAGGGAGAAATAAGGTGTTGCCAATATTGTTGAAATGGCTTTGTACCATGGGGTGTTTTGATCTGAAATTTGAAGTGACTTGCTGGAGCTTCTGTGTCTCAGTAATACTACACATCTGAAAGGTACAGAGTTTTATAGGTCGGAGTACAGATAAGAAACAGTGTTAAGAATTGAAAAGGGGAATTTAAACAAATTAAAAGATGAATTTACTTGGTTTTGTGGAAGTGTGCTTAGAAAACAATATTCCAGCTCCAGCCTGTGGTTTGACTTGTTTATCAGCCTTCAATGACATTCTGAGTTCAAGCCACAAATTTGTGTTTGTAAATAGATTCACTTGTATGTAATGTGGGCTAATGGAAGAAAGATAATTTGTCCAGGCTTCTGTTTTCTCCGTTGCAGAAAACAAGTTTTCTTGAGCAACAACAGAGTGCTTGTATCATATTGTTGTGGTTTAAGACTCTCTAACTCAAGCAGTCTCTCTCTCACTCACTTACTTCCCCCTCTTTCTTCCCCCCACTCCCAGAGGGATGGGAAGGAGAATCTAAAAGAATGCAACTCCCACAGGTTGAGATAAGAACAGTTCAGTAACTAAAGTATAACACAAGACCACTACTGCTACCACCAATAATAATAATGACAAGGCAAATACAAGGAAAGAATACAATTCTCACCACCTAATACCAAGCCCGACCACGCAGTGCACCCCTACCCTTCCAGGTCTCTGCTCTCTGCTTTCCATCCTGGGCATGACGTGCTGTGGTATGGAATAACCTCTTTGGTCAGTTTGGGTCAGGTGTCCTGTCTCTGCTTCCTCCCGGCTTCCCCTCCTCCCTGGCAGAGCATGAAACTCAGAAAGTCCTTGGGCAGACCAAAACATCACTAAGCAGTAACCGAAACACTGGTGTTATCAGCGCTGCTCCCAGGCCCAAAATCAAAAACACAGCGCTGCACCAGCTACCAAGCAGCAGAAAAAAGACTGCTACTGCTGAACCCATGACACATATATATTTATTCATATAATGGTATCGGCACTTTTCTGCATAAGCATATATATGTAAAAATAGTTTCAAAAATGTATGTGTATGTGTATATATACAAATGTATTAATGTGCATATATATATATGTATCTGAACATGTACATATATGCATGTTTGTGTATGAGTTTATATGCATGTGCATACACATTCACACATATATGGAAATATATTTTCTATATGTGTGTGTGTGTGCACACACATTTAAACCATTTTTTGCTATTCTTCTGCATTTGCATAATGAGAAATCTATTTCTCAGTGTGTGAAGCTGCTAAATTTGGAGAAAAGAGATTGGTATATGCAACCTAATTCATTAGGGTTAGTTATTTATTTATGTATTTAGAGATCCAGTCCTGTTTCTATTGATTCCCTATGGCCTCTGACTTTATGAGTGACAAGAGGGACACTAAAGTCTCATTGAAGGTCCACTGAAACTAAGAAAAATCAATTGCAATATTTTGTGTTTCATTAGGTGGCTATGAATGGATATGTAGTTACTAAACAAACTGGATCATAAAAGTTACTTTAATACAAGGAGAGTCTTGATACCAAAAGAAATTGATATAAACTGCAAATGAATTCAAATAGTCTAAAGAGCTAAAGCTTTGTAGCCACTGAAAGGATGCCTTGGGTCATCCAGTACCTAGGAAAATTAGGTTTATAAATTCTTTTAGGATAGTGCTGGGCAAAATTACTAAGGAGATTATATGATGTGGTGGTACCAGTAGAATGGATTTGGGGCCTTTTGTCTGTTTTGCAGGGTTTATCTGTAACTGTTTATGTTGTAATGCTTAGAGAGACTCAAGTCTTGAAAATTTCTTTTCAGCTATACTTTTGGAGCTTCACAATTGATGAACTGGCTGCGATTTCTTAAACTTCTGCCTTTAGACTGAGGTGGAAGGCAAGAATAGCTGCGCTAAACAATTATTCTAGTTAGAATAAAATAATCAGAATTAATCAGTGCAAAGGGATCCAATCAATGGTAGTTTTAGTGGCAGGTACTTTTCAGTTTTGTTTGTATATATCACAACAAACTGTCATTTTGAAATAAGCTAAGAAATATGCTGTTTTTCAACATTTGTGGCTTTACTTTTTGAACAGATTTATCCATCCACATTGTTAAAAACTGGTCATAGGTCAGCATCATCATAATTGACTTAGAAATTACATGTAGATAGTATATCACACTGATAAACATAAATACTGCCCAAATTTTGTCCAAGTACATATTCAGTTCAATTAGATTCATTTGGAATTACAGTGGAATGTGTTGAAGCATGTCTTTTCCCAAACAGGTTTCTCTGAAATTCTGTTCATTTTTCTATTACTGATTAATGTGTGTGGTACATGTTTGCATCAACTACTAGTTAAACTGCAATTTGTATCAGAACCATAACTTTTTACACAAGGTCTTATTCCCGTGCTGGCCATTTTCTTATGGCGTAATTGTAAAATCTAATGAGCATTTCATTAAGTGAATGTGTTCCCTCCCAAAGAGTTTGGCAAATGCCTCAGTTTATTTCTGAACAAGGCTCTACTGTTTGACTGCTAGCTTTGTATCTGATATAATGGTTTATAACTGTGGTACCTGACATATATCATGTTAACTAGCGCATGTGGCTTTCCTATTAAATATATGCAGCTTGACAAACCTAGAGGCCGACCCACACAGGGCAACTACAAAACAGCAAATTCTTATTGTTTATCTTCCATCTCTGTTGGGGCAAAATTCTCAGTCCACAAAGGTTTCAACGCCACCATTTACTGCAATTCACTGAGATCTAAACGAATTATTAAAAAGAGGCATATGTGTTATTTAAGAGAGCTAAAGAAGAGCAATCTGTCTTTGCCCCTTGCAAGAAGAAAAGGCTGTTTTATTTTAAAAGGAATGCAAGTTGTTAGAAATCACTTGCTATTTACTACAGCTGTAGCTATAAAATATCATGCAATGTTGAAAGCTGAGTTCTTAAATAATTTCAGTGGCAAACTCTGAGGTCAAGGTCTAGAGTAGTTGCCCACGTAACATAACTAACAGCTACAATTCTTGAAACTAGACACTTACTTAGGTTGCAAAACAGCAAGGAAATTAAGAATAACCAGTGTGGCTGAGACTAAGGCATCTCTGAAGGCTACTTACCGAGCAGGACATCATCCTCAGCTACCTAAGATGATGTACTAAGAATAGAAATTTTTCTAAACTTTTCCTTCCCCTTTTAGCTTAAACATCCTTATTCTGGACAGGTCTTACACGGGAAGTCTATTTCACTTTAACAAGCTATAAGAAAAAAGAAACAGAAATAGTTTGAAAATCAGGTAGCAGTCCACAGATTTCTTTTCTTGTCATTCTTCTGGACACCTAATTCCTGCAACACTGGTTGTGGAGTGACCCAACTTCAAAAAATCCCCAAATTTCTGTATACCTTCATTTTCTATGATCACCAAATCTCAAATATTCTTGACAGCATGTCTCTTAGAACACTTTTTTGGAAATCATTAAGATGGGTTTTAATTCCCTCAGGTTGGAGAGGGAATTGAAATCCTAATTTCTCATGTTTTAAAATTAATTTCCTTACTACATGGCTGTTGGATCCTTTGGGTCAGCGTGTTCCTGCAATACCCGTTAGTGGGGAGACAGATTTATTCACTGAAAGGGTGGTCAGACATTGGAACAGGCTGCCCAGCGAAGTTGTGGAATCACCAACCCTGGAAGTGTTCAAAACCAGTGTGGATGAGGCCCTCAGTGATAATTGTTTAGTCTTGCTAGTCCTGTGGTAGTGGTTGGACTTGATGATCTTTAAGGTCTTTTCCAACCTCGCTGATTCTGTGACCAGAAGGAGAAAAATGACTGCTGCTGCTGAACCCATGACACTCTGTTATGCAAATAGTGGGAGGGGGTCACTATCACAATGAAACAAAGTGAAAACAATGGTTTATGCTAAAACCTGTATTTGGAGGAACTCACAATGAGCCATATTTCTTCCTGGACATGCAGAAGTTTCTTTCCCTTGGCCTTGAACTGCAGCTGGACTTTTAAGTGAGAGCTTCATAGCCCAGGATGCTTCTGTGCTCGCAAGGGTGGGTAGGAAATGTGAAATATAAATTGGAAAGTGTTTGATGAGCACGGAATGCAGAGCTGGAGTATGGATTTTATGGCTTATGGTGCTGAACCAAAAAGCATATCTTTTACTGAAACTCTGTCTTAGGTGTTGAATTAAGCGCTTTAGGTCCTGTCCTCCAAAACTATCAGGTTATGCCAATAGCTGCAATAAATTATAGAATTTATATCTGGTGATGAATTATTTTCCTTACAAGTAAAATCAGACTACTTTAGTAGCCTCCAGTCACTGTACTGAAACAATTCGATGAACTGAGACAATAATTCTTCTGTAAATAAACATGGTGTTGTATAATCAAGTAGAACATATGAAGATTTGCTTTTGACACACTCATTCCAGCATGACAAGAAGAATAAAACACTACAAAGGCAACCTTGATGTTTCATAATTTGCAGATCATTGCTTTCGCAATAGCTGAAATATAGCAATGGTATAAAATATTTTTGTTATTATTTCACTACCTAACTTACAAACTTAATGTCAAGTGCTAATATTTGTGTGAAAAGTGATGCCTCTGAATAGATGCAAAGATGCTATTGAGCAGGGCAAAATTTGCAGTCAGAAATATCTTTTTATTAGAGAAGGTGTCATCATTGGGGGAAAAAAGTTGAGAATGATTGCTCTGGGTCTTTTGTTATTATTTTATCCAATGGGATAGAAAAACAGTTGGTACCTGTGGAGCAGAAGGGAAGGATAACAAAACCATTAGACTTATCTTGTGGAACAGAAAAAGAGAGAAGAAAGGGCAAAGGAGGAAAAAATTTTTAAAAAATTTAATGTGATTTTATTTTGCATTTGATCGTCTAAAATTTGCTCTTGGTCATTAACCATCATTCATAGCAGTGTGTGCTACACCGTGTGGGAACCAGCTGAAATCACAGACACCAGTTTCAGTAGGCTTTTTTGGCACAATCATATCATTATGTTGTTAACATTATGATATCTTCTTTAAGGAAGAAAGAAAGATACAGAAAATCTTGCGGCAAAGGTGCTCTGCATCACTTTGCTTTGGGAGCCCATAATTCCACCGGGTGATGAGTGTCATTTCTCATTGTGGTTCTGTGACATGAAGTAAAACACATGAGATTGATATGAATATTTCTGTATCTAATTCCTTCCACTATTTTGGGGGCAATTCTGCTATCTTTCTCTAGCTGAATCATAAGGGTGCCCAAAGAAAGGTGTCAGAGATGATCTTTCATTTTGGGGAAAATATTTATTTTCCCCATATCCTAATAAACCCAGTAGTGTGAAAGAGACTGCAACTGCTGCTTGCCCTGTTCTCTTCAAAGGTTGGACTTAATCCAGGTCAAAATTTTGGCTCCATGAAGTCAGTGAGAAACTCCCAGCAGCTCCACTGAGGTCAGGAAGGGTAACATTAGGTCATTGTCATTATGCTGTCTTCTGTATTGTCTCAATAAAATAGGTAAAAGATTGTTCTAACTCAGCTCTACAGATGTATGGTTTTCAAGCCCAAAAAGTTATTGAATGAAAGCCGAGACACATACTCTTTAAATGACCATAGCATATTTGGAATACAGTTAAGTTGCAGGGTGTGTACACTAGGGAAAAACACTGTGTAGATTAAACTGTTTACTCTCCTCATCCTAGGCAACAGCCCCCAGTTTTAGAGGTATATGTGAGTGATACATGATTTCTCAGAACTAACAAGACGGAAATCAAACAATAGCAAGAAGACATGTAAACTTGTATTATTTTGCTTTATTAAAACAAAAGTATTAGCTTTTTTCAATTCAAACAACCTAGATTGTCTGAAATTAAAATAAATGGGTTTTTTAATGTTCTGGCAGGTATTCAGCAGGCAGTTTTCTGACTGGGCAAATCCAAAATTATTACAAAAGGTACCTAATTTTAGGATTCCCATTCCTGCTCATGTTGATGAATGATGTTTTTCAGCTACCCTGAGGTTTGTTATCAGAAGAGGAAAGAGTTCTGGGGGAAAAAAATCCAACAACCAAAAACCTTATGTCGTTGAAATGATAGAATTGTATTAGAGAGCACTTAAGGGAAATAAAAGCAAATGCAATATCTTTTTATGGAAGTTTGGAGTAAGAATATCCCCTTAGTAAAAAGCACTTTAAGTAACAAAAATGCATAGCTAATTTCTCAAATAATAAACGAGACATAAAATGCAGAAATCAAATTTCTTGAAATAATTTCTACAAGAAATCTATGTACTATCTGGGCACTAGAGCAGAACAATTTGTGTGTGGTCGTTTGAATGTGAAACCAATATGCAGCTCTAATTGAAGAAAGGGGAATTTGGCCCGCAGAGTCATTGTTTACAAGTCAAAATAGAGATTTAAGAAAATATAGACTTGTCTTTATTCTAATTTGTAGTTATGGTGTAAATCAAGGAGTGCTCTGTTTAGATTAGTTTTTTGCTGAATGACCCTGTTTACTTGAACTAAGTGCTTCTCAAGAAATAGAAAAAGACATAGACCAGACATTCTATAATTTAAACAGTCTGATAACAGAAAACATCATGTATGCTAAGGGGAAGTGTCTGTTGATTTTGCTTTACTTCTCATTCAGTTACTAATTAAAATAGGTTTTAAGCCACCTGCATAAATTTGAGCATATTTGACTAGGAGCTGGCCAAAGACCAGCAAAAGCAGCTCAAGAGAGGGAAAGTCTTGTTGGAGAGCTAGAAATTAGGTGAACTTTAGTAGTACAAATGAACTCATGAAGACCTGCAAACTAAGAAAAATGAAGTTAAGAAGTTCATGACACAGGAACTGTTTAATCAGGAATTAGATATAAGTCTGTGCTGAATTAGAGCGTAAGGTATAGGGCACAGATGCAGGCATCTACAAGTAAGGCAGCGTGGTGCCCTGAAGAGTGTCAGCCTGGCCCTCAGACGAGCCAAAATACTGAATAAAACTCGCTGACTCTCCAGTAACTGCATGGGGAGAATTAGAAATGTCAGAAAGATGACTCAAAACTTGCATTTAAGCAGAAATGTATTTAGAGCAGAGCTGCATCTGCACTTTTGCTTCATCTGTGAAAGACTCAGATCCAGGCTTCTCTGCTCAGTTCACAGGGTCCCAAATGCTCTGATAGTTTATATGGTAAAGGCAGTGTTTAGAACAGACTTCATCCTACCTGCTGAAAGTGAAAGCTCAAAATGAAGCCAGAAAGTCTGCAGAAAAGTGTGACCCTGTACTTGGTGTTTAAGGTGCTGAACTTGGTGTTCTAACTCAGTGAAAAACTTCTGTAGTTATGGTACTGAGCTGATCCAGGCTGTTGGGACTGATCCCAGATGTTGGGACTGCATCCTGGAAGGAGGCTTGCATTCCATCCACACCCTGCGATAGTGCAAACATTAGCAGAGGGACTGTGTTTCTCCAAGGTTAAGGCCTTACCATGGGAATACAATCTGTTTCCCATCTGCCTCTCCAACCTTTTCTCCCTCCACCAGTGAATTCTGGAGCAATTTCAGCAGTAGGCATGTGAAGTGTGCTTCCTTCCCTGAACCACAGAGTGATTAAGGCACTCTGCTGAGAAATATAGGTTTGAATCCCTATAAGCAGGTTAAAATATTATTACAGTCCTTTTTCATCCAAGTCCTGGGGCTGAAAGCCAAAAGTAACATCAAAGCAATATCCTTTCCTTCCTATGCTTAGCAAAACTTTTAGTAACGTGATGGGTATACAGTGCTCATGCAGCCCACAGTTTGATCCTGTTGCTGATGTGGAAGATGTATGCTAACTGTGGTGAATACAGTTGTCTATCACTCATAACGACTTATTATAATAGAAAGAAAACCTGAAACATTATCGCACAAGAATTCTTTGCCTTGCTTCTTTTCTGCATGGATTGTAAAGGAGAAAGGTGAAATAATTTTACTCAATGCTGTCCCAGATCAGGAGACATAATTCTTTCTTCTTTTCTGGATACACAACACTCTCCAGGCGTTCTACCCACCTGCCCTGACCTCCTTCATTCTTGAAAGCTTTTTCTACTTGTACCAAACTCTTTGTGTTATAGTCTCCTTGTTGCAGCACACTAGTGGAACGTACAGTACTGTCCCAGATACAAATGTTTAGCACAGTGTTCCCAGCTTGGAACTGACTGTTTATGACTTTCCACAGCAGCATGACAGTGCTCTGTGATTAAATATGTTCAGATTTCTCTCTGTCCTACTTCAGCTTATGTTGACCAAAAATATGACATTTAAATTCACCTACTTGGAACCTCATCAAAATGAATCACCATTGTTTTGTTTGAAGTTATAGCTCTGGGAACATGCCAGTAAACTCCTAAGAAAACAAAGCTACAATGAGATATAAATAATAGGCAAGAATCTTTCTACATGCAAAATGAAGCTAGAATATAAGAGGAGTACAACACTGATGTTGTGTGCATGTGCTGGGACAGAATTTGTTACCAATGAACTTAAATGGAACAAGATTATTTTGAAGAGTTGTGTGAATTTGGTCACCCTAAAGGTGATTTGCTGTAAAATTCAATTTAAATAAGTTCAGCTCTATTCACAGGCTGACTAACATTTCCAAATAGTTTTGTATAGGAAAAGATGGAGAGAAGGAGAAAAGGGAAAAGTAGGGCTAGGAAAGAAAGAAAATCCCCTTTATTCTGTAAGTTAGACCTTCAAATGGTCACAGTATTCCTAAATTTGTCTGAAAATATTTCCACGGATAGCTTCTGTTTTCTCAGGAAGGTCTCTCTTTACCATGTTTCAGTGTATATGGCTGATGGAGTTTTTCTTTGCTGTACTGAGCATTTAAATGCTCAGTAGAACACAGAAATAAATTACAATGATTTTGTAATTGACAGTGATTTGGACACTGATACAATGTATGGCAATCTGGCTTCCTTCCTTTAGTTTAGGAAAATGGGTGTGTTTGTACAAAATATAACTGTAGCGAAGAAAAATATTTTCAATCAATGAAAATTTTCCTGAAAAAAACCTAAAAATCTTTCGGTAGAGGTTACAGTAGGAGCATCATGAAGCAATTCTTCAGCTACATAACGCACACTAACACCCATAGAACAGGCTGCCCTGTAAATAAGCACCAGCTGCTATCTATTCTTTTACATTAATGATAAACTTTATAAGGACAAAGTGTGACATCATCAGGTCCCAATATCTTATTGGGTCAATTTTATGCTGGTTTGAGGTCAATTTCTGATTTATTTGGATGCAGTTCATTTGACTGGGATCATAAGATGAATCTTTCATGACTTTTCTTCTAAAGCTTTAGATTCAGTTTTGAGAGGCAAAGGCAATAGCACAAACATGATCTAGTGGTGAAAGGCTGAAAACCAGGACATCTAGACTCTGATTTTAAAGGTTTATGATTTTCAGACATTCATTCCTGGGAAATATTCCAAGGTGAGCATCCAAAAGTTTGCTGTTACACTCCTGAGAGACCTGTCCCTAGTTTCTGGCTCCAAGGTTCATCTGACTATTGTTAAAGTTGACTTCAAAACCCTGGTCATTTGCTATTTCTCTTCTCCAATGACAATTATTGTAGTGGGTGAAAAACCCTTGAAAATTGATGTTTACTAAATGTTTCTCTTACTATAGCAGTTTCTGTAGTGGCAAACTACCAAACTTAGTAATTCATCTACCTTTAAAATTTATAGTAAAATTAGGCTGATATAAAAAGTAAATTTACTGTGAAAGAGGAATGAACACCTGCAAGAAGATCCAAGAACAAAGAACTGCTGTAGCCAGGAAGCCTGTTTGAAAGTCTGTACAAGTCCTGCAGTATCTCAGGGTAGGCAAACAATGCCTGATTTACGCTAAGACTTCTTAAACTCTAGCCTCAGGTTTCTGTTCCTGCCTGTCCAGATCCACAGGCCAGTGACGTTCTGATCTGAATGTCAGAGTGATTCCAGTGACAGGAGGTGAAACCGAGGGCTGGATCTCCTAAGGTTAACATCCCCACTGCCAGCAGTACAGTCACTGTGCCTTTTCTCCTCTTCATCTTGGGCTGTTTCCCACACAGAAGTACCCACCAGCACTTTGAAGGGTGATTAATTAGCTGCTTGCGGCCTTTTCCTGAAAGCTGAATAGGTCCTCCTGGAAAAGCTAAGAGATATTTCTATATGTTAGCGAGGGCAGAAAAAAGAAAACACACCACCTATCTTATTAACTACCTAGGCAGATGCTATAACTGATAGATTATTATAAGGACAAAAGAAATCCTTTTCTTCTGACTCATGCCTTCAGAGTAAAGGAAAAAACAACAACAACAACAAAAAAACATCCTCCAGTAGGGAGAGTGCAGGGACAGAAACACCTCATTGTGGCTCTAGGACTTCAAAAAATCTCATCTGCCTCCATCTTTTGTGTTTTACCTCACTCTGGATAAATACAAGACAGCAATAGGTTGGAAATCTCATGATGCTCACTGTTTCAGCTCTCACAGTCCAGCACCAAAGTTTCCACATCCAGCACAGAGGGATTATGGGCACCAAATATGAGGTTTGTTTCTCCATTTCAAGGGACTGGCATCCTGTCTGAGCTTGACCCTTGTATCTGTTTGTTTCTGTTTTTCCTAATAGAGTTTATAGAGGTAGAAATTCTGAGCTGTCAAGAAGATTCTGCAGAGCAAGAGAAAGTGATACAGCTATCAACTTCACGAGAAATGATAGTGATTATATCTTAGCAGGACATCTGTGACTAATTTATGGCATCGCAGGTGCACAGAAGGCAGGGCAAGCAAGGCAGTTCAGTAGGGAAAGGACCTGTAACAGTATCTCCAGAGGGACTTCCAAGGTTGATTAAGGAAAGGAAAAATTACACAGACTGTAATGATAATTGTTTTTTTAATATAGAAATGAAAAGAAATCTTAGTAAAATACAAGAGGGAAGAAAAAAAGAAGGGAAGGAAAATGAAACTATAAATGAAAAGTATTTTGATATTTAAACTACCACATTGTTTCCTTTTTTAAAATGTTTTAAAAGGCAAAGAGATATTTTCAGTGAAAATATTTTCATCCATTATAATAACCATTAGGAAAACATTGAACAGCTGTGGCAGTTATAATGTAATACACCCTGTAGCAAGTAAAATATGTAGTTGAAATGAGCATTGGACAGTGAGTATAGCCTGACCCAGATCAGCAGGGGACATCTATACAAACTAAAGTCAAAACTCCTCTTTCATGATTTTGCAACAGATTAGCACTATCTTCAGGAGTAAGTCTCCCTGCTTGCGACGTGGAATAAACTGCTGAAATTTTCTTCTTAAATAGAAAGGTGTGAAACAGCAATAGGATGGCAGTAGTCTGATCTTTGGTCTGATTCAAGCATATCAAGCAGGGGCCAAGGAGATACTCAAGCTGAACTCCACCAACAGGCTGGTTCCTGAGGTGAAGGGAAATCATAACTGGCTGCCTCTGACTTCTCAGGCAGGGACTCACTGATATTTTAGGATAATGGAGGGAGAGTCTTTGGAATGACTCACATTTTTGGTTTTGTGGCACCTTAATAATTCTACTCCTAGGACCACCAATGCATGTTTTCTTCAGTGACAAAGCCTGTATACTATTTATAGAAAAAGTGAGAAATCAGATGCGAATAGTTGTTGTATTCTGGAATCTTGAAAACTAAATTTCTTATTTCATTATCTGAAATATAGGCTTGATAAGAAGAGCTTTTGTATGCAAACTCTCTTAAATGCTAGATTTAAAACAGAAAATAGGGCTTTTCCTTATAATTTCTAGGCTCTTTACATTGACTTTGTTAAAGGATGGTACAGTTTTGGTCATATAGGCATTTAAAATTTGAATATTTAATATTATTGATTTACATTACTGAAAGTTTGGTATTATAAAAAATTCTCAAGGCAACAAAGCCCCAATATTTTTTGAAAAGCCAGTTTCAGCAAATTCTTTTGGCTGCCTGGTGCATTGGTTTATTTATTTTCTGATGATCATAGAGTATGCTTGGAAGAATGAGGATGGTTATTTATACAAATAATTTTCTTAAGCACTCCTCAGTATGTCTCCCAGATCCCTAAGCATGAATTAGAAACAGATTTCATGTATAATATGACCATAGTGAATAGTAAAAGCAATGACAATTGTCATTGTTAATTCTTTGGGTTTTATAGTCCAGAAAAAAAACATTTATTCAAACAAATAATCAAAATCTAAATTAATTAGCTTATAGTGTGCCCAGAAATCTGGGTTGCCATTGTGGGCAGTGGATTCCAGAAAGCTCCATGTCATAGTTCTGGTAAAGAGATTTATTTCTAAGTTGCCTTGCCATGGTCATCTCAGTGGATTAAAGGATTCCAAAATATGACAGCCTTGTCACAGAATCAGTGTGTGTTTAAGTAGGGAGTTTAATAAAGAATAGGTATTCTACTTTAACTTCTCTCCGTAGATGAACCCTAGGTCATAATACTGGAATAAGAGTCACACATATTTACCAAATTTTATGCTCATGAATTTAACCAGCATCATCAATGCTTATGAATTTAACCAGCATCATCTCTTTCACCTGTAAAAATTCATATTCCTCTTCTAAAACCACAAGACTGGCCCATTGGTCAAATGCATGCCAAAAACCAACAACAAGAAAAGACCAAAACACCCTTCCAAAATTCTTTTATTTACCTACAAGTCTTAAAATTTATATTTATTTTTCCCTGCTTTTCACAATCAGGAAAAATTGAAAGGTTTTTCAGAAATGACATTGAAGAAGTCATCCTAAAGTAATCAGGTGTTTAAAATTGAGATACTGAAAAGCCTACCTTGAGTGATCTTAAGCATAGAATGATTATTGTCAATGCCACAGCAAAATATAAACATCAAAAGATTAAGTTATAAAACAGAGAAATAAGGAACTTTTTTGAGCTTGAAAATGCAAGAAGATCACAGGCATTAGAATATTTGTTCTTTCTTCAGTGAAAATTTTATTAGTTCACTCTGATTTTTGTATCTGTTTCTTTCTGCATGTAGAAAGCTCCTTTTCTTGGAGCTTCTTTTTGGTAGTTTCCTATTGCCTAATTTGAGGGATCTGTGTTTAAGGTGGTTATTGATTCTTGCTCCGTAGGTGGCTGAGCTTCTCTGACATAGTCAGAAAATAGGTAGAAGCCATTATTTTTACTCTTGGAGGTAGATGATCTAGTTGCAGTATCAATTTCTCAGAGATGGATGAATGCCACAGAAAAATGTCTTTTTACAGAAAGCATTCAAGGAGCTCTAGAGATGGTACTTAGGCAGATGATCTCTGTTTGAGTAGCGTTTCCCCAGAGGTGTGGGTTGGTCCAGGAAAGAATTTGCTTTCCCGATAATAAGCTTTTGGACATCTTCCCAGGTAGTGGAACTAATTCATATGATGCTTTTGTATGCTGTTAAAATAAAATTTTGATTTATTAACCTACTTTTTTTAGTTATAATTATTTTCATTATCCTTTCTTTTGTGGCATGTAGAATCTCTTATCTCCAGGGTGAATTTTTCATTGCAAAAGTATTTGAAAATATAGTTTGTTATAAACTAACAAATAGAAAATAAACAGTGATTTGAAATTTAATCCTCAGGTACTTTTGAAAGAAACTAAAACAAAATGCATCTCTAAACCGATTTTATAGTATTTACATTGGAAACAGTTTTAGGTGGATGAGGTTTGCCAGTGATGTGCACATGAGAAGGTGGTATTTCCCTGAGTATGAATCATGCTATATTAAACAATAAATATGACTGTGAACATTCAAATAGCAGCTTTATAAAGATACAGAAGAGGAAATAGACTCACTAGCAATGATCTGCTTGTGCTTATTCAATTTTTCTGCTGCAGGTGGAAAACAAAGGAGAAAAAAGTCTTCTACCTGCACAGAATTGGTAATCACAGCATTTATTAAATAAGCACATACTCAGTTACTTCTTGACCAGGGTAGACTGCTAGTCATAAAACATGTATTTAGATCCTTTATTTGTCTTCTTCCTGAATTATGAGTTAACAAATCATGATTTTGGCCTGTGGACTCTATGCTATCTGCTTTCACTGTTGCCTCACTCTTCTCCCTCTGTGCTGCCTCAGCAGTCTGTGTTTTAAAACATACTATGCTCTGCTTTGATATTTATTATTCATAACTTTGTAGATTTATTGCATGCTTTTACATCTCGTTATTTTTCTTCAGGATGTCACAAAGAGTATTTCTAATGTAAATTATCTTGTAAAAACATATTTGCATACCTAATGTTCAGGTTTTATACCAGCAATCCAGAAGAAAAATTGTTTTCACGGTTTGTAAAAAATCAATAAAGAATGACTGGAAAATGCCAACACAAATTCCTAGTGTGGCAACATGCATTCTGGCAAAACCAAAGAAAAGGATACATGTAAGTCACTTTAGGTGTAACCTTCATCTTCAAATCTTAGAGTAATAGAGATGAGAAGGAGATAACAATAGAGGCATTCAGGAGATACACACAAAGAAGTTTAAAAAGAATTAATACCTGATGAAAATGAAAGAAAGTAAAATCTGAAATTAATGATGGATCACTCCTCCATTTCCATCAAGCTCACCCCAGTAGTGTCTTTTCTTGTTTCTGTTAAACCTGACTTTGTATTTGGGTATTAAAATAAGTACTGTAAGCTCAGCTCTGTACATATATATAAGCCACAAATTTAAAATTAGTATTCAGCCTATCCTGATGTTTGTGTTTCTTGACATTTGAAAGAATGAACCTTGAAAGCTCACTGCTCAAACTGGAGCTTTCTTAATTTGGCTGTCAGAGCAAAAAGGAGTTTTATTTGAACTATAGAGCATTACTGAAGCTCTACTTTAAATTTTACTTTTGTCTAAATTAGTGCAGATGAGTGCAGTTAGGGAGAAGGGGCTACAGAGCAGAAGTTTTCTCCTCTAAGGTCAGCCAGGGTTGAATCCGCCCGTATGCAGCATAAAGCAATACTCAGCTGTTAGGACTGACTTTTTTTTTGCTGGATTGTATGATTTAATGAATCAGCTGTAAAAACTTGCCTATTCCTCTTCCTTTTTGTTAACCATCAATTGCTTCTGTCATGCACTTGACAAATATAACAGAAAGTCATAGCATACTGTAAACTCGATCAGGGCCAGTTGAGACCATGAACATTCCCTGCATTGTGAATTCCAGTTGTGTGGAGGTTGAAGGGTTATTCCTCACTGTCAAAATGATAGATGGAAGATATCAAACAGGTGAAGTGTCTTTGTACAATGACTCAAGTAGAACATGACAAATAAATTAGTATTTTGTATTTAATATCCTTTCCATAAAAGTAAAAAAAGTAGAAAAAAAGAATAAGAAAGAAGACCAAAGACTTTTAGGGAGGTAAAAGTCTGCTCATAGGAGCTTAATTTCTTTGGGCAGTAAGTTTCTAAGATAGCTTAATGACTTCATGTTTTCTGTCATTGTGGGTGTCATGGTTTAAGCCTCTCAGCCATACAGTTTTCTCATTCACTCACTCCCCCCTCTTTCTTCCCCCCGCTCTCAGGTGGATGGGGAAGAGAATCAAAAGAATGCAACTCCCACAGGTTGAGATAAGAACAGTTTAGTAACTAAGGTATAACACAAATCACTACTGCTACCACCAGTGATAATAATGACAAGAGAAATACAAGGGAAAAGAATACAATTGCTCATCACCCGATTCCAAGCCCGACCATGCAGTGCACCCCCACCCTTCTAGGTCTCTGCCCTCCGTTTTTCCATCCTGGGCATGACGTGCTGTGGTATGGAATATCTCTTTGGTCAGTTTGGGTCAGGTGTCCTGTCTCTGCTTCCTCCCGGCTTCCCCTCCTCCCTGGCAGAGCATGAAACTCAGAAAGTCCTTGGTCAGATCAAAACATTACCAAGCAGTAACTGAAAACACTGGTGTTATCAGTGCTGTTCCCAGGCCAAAAGTCGAAAACACAGCACTGCACCAGCTACCAAGAAGCAGAAAAATGACTGCTACTGCTGAGCCCATGACAGTGGGTTAGAGTTGTCTAAAAGCATCCAGATTAATTTAGATGGACAGGGTTTATTACGGTTAGAAATTAAAATAAATGGTTGCAATGTTCTGAAGATAGAAATAGCAACAGGTAGGGAAAAGGTGATGAGTGAAGACGACAAAAGAGAAAGTCAGGAAACAAGTGCCCTATAGAAAAATATGCACACACCAGAAGAGTGAAGGGAAGAATCAGATCATGGTAGCAAGGATTAGAATCGAGAGAATGAGCTCAAGAAGTGAGATTTGTCAGTTGGTTGCTTATTCACTTTTGAAAACAGAACTAAAAATCAGCTAATTTAAGGTTGAGCCCAGAGATTAGAGCCAGTTGTGGTCTAAATTAAAACAAATGGTAGAGCAAAAGGGCAAGTGTGAAAGCTGGACAATTAAGGCAACTTTATAGAAGTATAACTGGCACAGGAAAAAAGTCAGCAGCACAGTTAAGAGGAAGCCTTGTTACTTTTATTCAGTTTAAGGAAATAAACCAAAACAAATCCAGTTATGTTTGCATGCTCTTATGGATCCATATTTCAATAGTTATATATTTTCAGGGCAGCCTTCAGGCAGAGATAGAAGATATTTCCTTAGATAAAGATAGGAAAAGCAGAGCTTTATGTTTCCCTGGGTCCTGGTTTCCCTGGAGAAGAGGCTGGCTGGGAACATCGCAGTTATAAGGAAAAAGTTGTGGGTAAAGTGAATGCAAGCTGTTTTCTTCTCAGCACTTTTGTACTGAGTGTATGATAGCTATGGCTATGTTACAGTAACAGATCTGATTGCCTCCCTTCATCTTTGGCAAGAAGGGAAGAGGCAAAGGCAACCATAGAGCTTATCCAAGGTCAGCACGATCTCAGCTACTCGTTGCCGCAGCAAACGCCTCTTGGTCATTTCTCCAAGCCACAAAACTGAATGTTAATGCCATAAGGATTAAAACCAAATCCTGTGGAACAATATTGCATTTTTACTTATGCTGGTGAGAAACACTGAACCAGGACTGTATCTTACAATTAAAATTCTGTGTTCCTGCTGCCAGTGGAAACAATTGTGAAAACTTTACATTGCTTAAGCTTCGCTGAAGGGAACTACTTGAATTTTGTTTCTTTTCCTCCAAATGCTAATAATAACAAAATGTGACAACACAATTGCCAAATGTAGATCTTTTAAAAAGCCATCAGGAAGTGGGCTCAGAAATAAACTGCTATGTGATTAAAAAAATTAAATTAAAAAATGCACCCAGCTGGTGCAGAAGAGAGTAAGAAAAAAAAAAAAAAAAGAAGTGATAATATTGTGTAAGGTTGTCTTGGCAAATAAAGAGAAGTTCTAGTTTCATTTTTTTCTCTGAATAGATAAAGAAGCAGCATTCCATTTCAGAGACCCAACCTTTTGAGATATTCGGTATATATCTGATATTTTCTGCTCTATATAAATATATTGAAATTAGATTTCAATTTGAAATTTGCTTTCATTTCTCATTGACTCTACCTCTAGAAGACAATTATCCAAGTTGTAAGAAGTGAAGATGATTGGTCCTTGCCGGAAGCAATCAAGCCTTTCAATGTTTCCAATTCTGTGAGATTCTTCTTTACATGTTTCTATTGTGGGTTTTTTATTATATCTGATCTATTTTTTTCATCCAAGATGAAATAAAGAAGATAAGAGTTTATATGTGGAAGCAGAGTTTATAGGGAGCATTGCAGGGAGCAAAGCCAACAAAATGTCTAATTAGTCAACTAAATCTAAAAGGATTTCTTCTTTCTGGGTACAAAAGACCTTTAAAGAAGTATGTTTTACTAAAACAGGTATCAATAATATTATTAAAAGAGTAATATTCAAATGTTATTATTGAATTCTCATTATTTATTATTAAAAACGCATAATAACATCTAAGACATTGGAAGAAATGACATAGCAAAACAATGATCAAGCAAGAAAACACATCTTTCTGCCAGCAAATAACATGGAAGACTTTGATGTTGTATTTTTTTTAACCTGATATCAAAGAATTTGCCCATCTCCCACCAACTGCCTATACACATGTATACATGCATTTACACAGACAAATTTACTTCTCCAAGAAGTGCTGTCCCCTCAGCAAATGCTGAAGCCCACTCCTTGTTTGCTGCCTGACTCTGCATCCAGGAGAGTTTTGAACCTTGGTTTCTATTTTCAGAGTTTTTGGAGGACACCAACAGGGTCTGAGGGACAACTTTTGCTAAAATATGGCACATTCTTTGTGTAATCAATGTCTGATGAAAAAGTGTCCAAATTCTGTGGCAAGAAATGGAGCAGTCTTGGTTCTTTTCTGATGAGTTTTAGTTTGTTTTGGCAGTTTCTCTACTGGCTGAATTACTGGTTTTGCCCTGAGACCAATTGTCATGACACACACTGCATTTATGTGCTTAAATCTTCCTACCAAAGCCATACTGACTTCATCAAAATTGCCTTTTGGGCATGGTCATTGGTATGAATTGATCTCCAAAACTTGCTTTTACAATGTAAGCCATCATTCTAATTGGTTCTCATGGTTTAAGCCCAGCTGGTAACTCAGTACCACGCAGCTGTTCACTCACTCCCCACCCTTCTCCCCCCGCCCCTGGAGGGATGGGGAGGAGAATCGAAAGAATGTAACTCCCATTGATTGAGATAAGAACAGTCCAGTAACTAAGGTATAACACAAACCACTGCTGCTACCACCAATAATAATAATGATAAAGGAAATAACAAGGGAAGAGGATACTATCGCTCATCACCCGCTGACTGATAACCAGCTTGACCCAGCAGTGATCTAACCCTTCCGGGCAACTGCCCTCAGTTTACACAGGGGGCATGATGTGCTGTGGTATGGAATACCTCCTTGGCTAGTTTGGGTCAGGTGTCCTGTCTCTGCTTCCTCCCGGCTTCCCCTCCTCCCTGGCAGAGCATGAGACTCAGAAAGTCCTAGGTCAGACTAAACATTACTGAGCAGCAGCTGTAAACATCGGTGTTATCAGCACTGTTCCCAGGTCAAAAGTCCAAAACACAGCACTGCACCAGCTACTAGGAAGGAGAAAAATGACTGCTACTGCTGAACCTAGGACACTGGTCCAGCCCAAAACCAAATCAGGGATAATGCTGATAAATCACTAATACAGATGATAATACCACTGAGCTGTACTTTCATGCTAAAACAATTGAACTATATTAAGTCAGAATCATCTTTTAGTGATGAGAATCACCAGAATAGGGATCCTAAATGAGGAGTACAGAGAATGTGCTTTTTCTGGTGGCTGAAGCTAGTCCTTCTGACAGTGACTTGGGTATGGGCATAGAAGTGATAAAACACCAATTGATTTTATTTTTTTCTAACTTTAAGCATGTAATTTTCTTAATCAGCTTTCTTAATCAATCTTAAGAACTGCCTATGCCGGGGGTGTCATTTCGTTTTGATAATGACACTTTAAAGAGAGCATTATCTAGTGGGTAATTCTGTTTTTAAAAGATTGATCTCTACACTGAGTAAGGGATACTAAGAAGCTGGATTTGCTAGAGAGCAAACAAACAAATCGAACCAATCAAACCTTTTTCTCCCTCCCATCAGTCTTTTGTTTACCTATGTCTTACTTATCTCTGTACCTTTTGTCAGCAAAGATTACTGAGAGTGATGGCTGAACTTATAAAAATGTGTGCTGTGGCCCCAGCTGGAATAAGATTGCAGAATTTAGGTGCATGTCTGGCACTTATCTGAGCTATGGAAAACCTCTTTTTCAAGTGCAACAATACTGGGACAACTTTTTGATATTATTGTTACTGCCATTTTTGGTTGAGTAGATCTGTTTTCTTGGGTTACAAAACCACATGAGAGTAGAAAGAAGAGCATAGCAGCAGTCAAGGCAGCACTCAAAGAGTGCCACTTGTTCCCCAGTTTCACAAGAGCAAACACCTTAAAGTACTCCGTGAGATGGGTATAGCTGGCCAGGGAAGTAGATGTAAGCCCAGTTCTGGATGTGCGCTTTAAAAAGTCACTTTACATTTCAGTTCTCCTGAAAGCAACACAACACAAATTACTCTCCAAGAAAGTGGTGCCCCAGCCATCATAATATTGCACAGGATTTTACAAAGAAGCTTCCTAAGGAAAGCAGAGCAGAAAGTCACATTTTGTTTTAACTCAGTGGAAAAATTCCAGATTCCGATGACAGTAAGATGGAATATAAATTTGGCCATAGGTTCTCAGAAACTGTGAAACAGAAAATATTCTCTTTCAATGGAAAACATTGCATCCTACTGTAAGCAAATAAACAGGAATGAATTAGTACCCCAAGAATGTAACATTAGTTAGTACCATCTCATTCATGGAGACACAACGACTTCACAAATATTTCTGCAAGGTTATTTCTCACACTCTCCTTCAGTAATATCAGCTTTCTTGGGTGAACTAATGGAGCGGCTGTGCAAGCACAACAGGCAAAAAACATGGATTGAAAAAAAGCCCCTAAGAAACCAAAACACCTTCTCAAGACCCCAAACATACTTTATATTTAACCCAACACAAAGACCTAAATGGAGACCCAGCACATTACAGGAGAAAGGGAAGATGCAATGACACAGAAGGAATGTGGAAACTTGAAAATAGACTTGGCACCAAGTAAACAGCTGAAATTGATGACCGAATGATGGATGCGTAATATAAAATGACAATGAACAGAGAAAATTATTTCCCTAAGGAGGAGGCCTTTTTTGGGTAAAACATTGGGATATTTGCCTATAATCTATTTTTGCATACGATTCTGCAATTAATCATTTCATCCTGAGGCATCTGCACCAATTTGTGAGGCTTTTCCAAGCAATATAGGGCTTTCTATGTAGATTTTATATAACTGCCTTGCTTTTTTTCCTTCTCCTGATGTTGACACCACATTAAGAGCAAAGTCTTGTTTGCTACACAGAAGGGGACAAAGGATACCTTGCAGGTTTCATCTTCTGTACCTATTCTGTCAAACTAAAACCACAGCCTATATATAAAAAACTTTTTCAAAAAGAGGTTATTTTCATGCTTATGTGGACTGTATAACCACAGGAAGACAAGAGAGTCTAGAAAGAAATGACTTCCCAATCAGACATTGCTTCCCTAAATATTTCAAAGTCCAAGTCTATCATTAAAATACAGAAATTTCTGAAAGCTGTGCTTCGATGTAGCATCTGAGTTTCCAGCCTTTTCGAGAGTCTTTCACAAGACACAAGCTTTGAATATAGTTTTGTACAGAAAGAATTGCTCCAAAACATTTTTTGTGTTAGAGGAACTGTCTTTAAACATGAAGCTGCCTGGGCATTACACTGTATGGTGAATCCTTTATGCGATAAGTATTTTTTGTAGAAAGCAGAAAGAACCTACATTATGGCCAGTTCAGTGTGGAGAAGTTGCTGGGTATCTGTATGCACAGAAGCACATCTTTATCTAGGGTCATCTGTTTCCATTTGATGGTATTTTGGAGCAAACCCTGTCATTTAGAGAACAAATTGAGAGATTTTATTAGCCTCTTGGATGCAATACTTCATTTATCTCTTTTATAAATTAGACGTAATATTAACTTGGTAAATTAAAAAAAATGTTAAAACCATAAAATATCTGTCTCTACTAGGCCTTTTAAACTGCATCAAAGTTAGAAATCAATTTATAGTAGCTGCCATAAAAAAAACCTTAGTGTAGATATTCAGCAATTACATCCTTCTCAGACACAGGAAGATGATATATCAGATACTCTTGAGTGGCATCTCAGAGATATGCTGACTTTATGATAGTAATCATTGTGCATGAAAAGATGTAGTAGAGTACAATTAGAAATGCTGTGCAGAGTTTAGTAAGAGGGAGAAGCTGATAGCAAGGCAGGACATTCTGGTCACTGGATCTGCTATCCTGAGCCACTACTTAGTGATGCCAGAACATCTGTTGTACCTTCTTGTTGCATTTTGTTAGGCATTTGATTGTAATCTCTTGGAGTGAAGTATTGCAATTTATGTGATGTACCATGCTGTTAAACCGCACTCAGACTTCTTACTAATTCTGCTGCAAGAAGAAATAGTGTTATTATTGCAGACCTAAGAGATGCTGCCTCATTTCAGTGATGCTATATGCAGGTTGCCTAGGCAGAGTCAATGGCCTGCCTGCAAATATCTGGTAGATACAGGTTTACTGGGACTCTGGCAGTAGAAGAGTTCAGGCTCCTGGCCTCAAGGAGGGGAGGGGATAAGCTACTGCAGTTAGCTACACAAGGGGCTCCACAATGCCCCTGCTCCTGCTCCAGCCATGCTCCAAGCTGACCAAAAGAAGGGCATTTTAGCAGAACTTCTCATGATAGATATGGACTCAACCCATAGCTATGTCAGTGGCGTGATTTATGAAAGCTAATGGAGGTGCAATCCATAAAAGCTACTTTTCCATATATTACATTGTTTAATGTTAGTAGGCAAGGTGCAGAAGAACTCCAAATTACATATGAGTTCAAAATTATTAGATATACAATAATATTTTTATTATTAAGCACGAAGAGACAATATATGGCGATAGAGCAGTGTTACAAAATGCCCTTTTCTTAAACCTTTATAGGTGTCCACTGTTTGTTAAATGAACCTTTGGCCCCATATTATAGGGTTGCTCTTCCATAGCCATACAAGGTTATATAAAAAGCTAGCTGGGTTATCCAACCTATTTTCTTGGTAATGTGGCTTTGTTTTAGAAAGTTGTTTACTGTGATGAGTCTCATTTAAAGACAATAGGGCTTTCATCATTTCTCATAGCCAGGAATTAGTTACTTAATGCATTTACTCTTTATCTTTGTCAAAAAGGCAAGTCCATGGTTTTTGTCTGATTTATGACTTTGTAGATTTATTGCATGCTTTTACATCTAGTTATCACATTGAACTTGTAGTGACTTGATGGTTGATCATCTGTCTTTCTCCCTAATCATACCAATACACTCATTTGAAACTCCATAACTTCAAGACTTGAGAGCATGTATATAAAACTGTATGCACACAGCTGCAGAGATAAGCAGGAATAGCCTCACCCTTGGGCCAGCAAGGGAGAGAAGTGGAATAAAAAGCTTTGAGAAGTGGAACAAAATCTTCTTTTTATCCATGAGACTGTAGTGGCTTAGCCTTTTGATAATATATTTAACCTCTGCTGCTGAAAAATAGATTTTATGTATGTATAAGAAAAAGGAAGGAAAACAAAAGTCCACATAGGCTTTGTGGATCCAAGAGGACAATTTTTTCCTTAGGCTTTACTACTGCATCTGACATTTTGCCCTGTGGGTGAATTCTTAGAGGCTAACGGGCATAGTGTCTTGATGCAGGCCTACTTGCACAACCCAGCCTGTGCGCCTGTCGACAGGCACAGTGTGTCCTTGAAGCAGGCAAACCAGGGAGCAGAGCCAGAATAAACCGGCTAGCCAGAGGCGAAACAGGGGGTAGCTGACCGCGGAAAAGGATGGGCCACGGACGTCATGGGATGTGGGCTTTTGCCTTGAACCAATCGTGTTGTAGCCGTAGGTGCATGGACAGCGTTGTTTAACCGATGAATGTATTGTTTACTGCACGTGAACCCTGAGAAACCCTATATAATCTCAGCAATATTGTGAATAAAATGAGCATTGATTGTACCTCTATGAGGATATGTCAGTGACTCCGGAAGCTCCTTTGCATCATTGCCCCAGAACTTTTTTGTGGCCCTACAATTTCGGCATCACAATTTTTCTAATCTGAATGAAAAGGTGCTGATGTGGCACATGTTTGTGATAATAAACAGGATTAGTCCTGTCTTAGAAAGACCAGATGATAAAACTGTAATGTTCTTTCTTGTCTACATAACAAAGGCATTTTTATATGTTTATCTATTTCCTGTTACTATCAATTTTTGTTAGTATAAGAAATTAAAAATTAAACCTAATTATTATCTGCAAACCATTTAGGGATTGTCAAAATATTTGCTGTTATGATGAGTATTTCCAGCCACCATTTCTAGATCCTACCCTAAGTGTTGATCAACATGGAGTTACTGATATGAAAAAAATCTCCATGCATTAATGTAGCAACTCTGATATATTGCAAACAGACATAATTTTCTGCATGGGACTCTGAAAAAAAAAAAAAAAGCAGATTAGGAGATATTTGGATCCCATGTTTCCAGCTCAAACTTTTGTTGCCCCTTGAGAGAGGGAGAGGTCATTACTCAGAAGCAGCACTTGCAACAACATGAATTTTTGTATGTCACAGCCTTTAGTTAATATGAAGTCATGAGGAAAATATGTGTATTCAGTTTGCCTGGCTTTCTCCAAATTGCTACACAGTGTAGCAGGTGCTGCTTGTGACATGTACAAAATCAGTCATACGGCAGAATCCAAGCAGCAGATTGCAGACCCGAGGAACACAGTGATCAGGACCCATTGCTCTCCATTTGTCAGCCAGCATAGAATTTCAGGCCGGTTTGTAGCACTGATTTTTCATCATTAGTATTTTCAGCAGAGAAAATAGCAGCATACCATCCCTGATGATGCTTCTAATGTCCTAGGTGCTGGTTAACAGGTCTATGGTCTCCCTTCTTGGCCTGTGCAATCTCAGCCATACTCAACAAGATGCCGGTTACCAGCTTCACAGTACCATGTACAGTGATTTAAGCTTCAGCACTCTCTGTACCTCAAAGTGATTGTTCACTCTGGCATACAAAGAGAGCCTACCTTGCATATTTGCTTTGCGATCTATTCATTAATGGGTCTTTTTCTGATCATGATTTATGGAGGGCTTATAGACAATGAGCAGCCCTTTGAGGAAAGGTGAACCATGCATATAGTTGTGGGGCCCCCAGCATAAGAAGGATGTGGACCTGTTGGAGCAAGTCCAGAGAAGGGCCATGAAGAACATCAGAGGACTCCTATGAAGGCAGTCTGAATGAGCTGGAATTGTTCAGAGAAGGCTCCAGGGAGACCTTATAGCAGCCTTCCAGTACCTAAAGGGGCCTTACAAGGAAAGCTGGAGAGGGAATTTTTCTAAGGACATGTAGTGACAGGACAAGGGGGAATGGCTTTAATCTGAAAGAAGGTAGATTTAGATTAGACATTCGAAAGAAATTCTTCCCTGTGAGGGTGTTGAGGTTCTGGCACAGGGTACCCAGGGAAGCTGTGGCTACCGCATCCCTAGCAGTGTTCAAGGTCAGGTTGGAGGCGACTTTGAGCAACCTGCTCTAGTGGAAGATGTCCTTGCCCATGGCAGGGGTTGGAACTGAATGATCTTTAAGATCTTTTCCAACCCAAACCATTCTATGGTTCTATGACTCTATGATTCCATGATTCTGTGGATACACGCTTATTTTTCATGATTCTACTGACTCTGATGTGGTCAGTGATATCAGTGTGAAACAAATTATTTCTCCACAAGATTGTTTTTCTTTCCAAGATTCTGATGAAATTAAAATTCAGAATCTCAAAAAAGTGAGTTACTAATGTATTTCTCTAACCAGAAAAAAGTAATTCATTAACATGCTGAACTTCATGTGGCCCGTATGGAAAGCATAAAGGTCAAGCTCTTGCTCACGGAAGACATATTTTCATAATAATCTGGCTTCATTAACAAAAAAAGTTCAAATCATTTCTTTATTCAGCCTGAAATTATTTTTTGCCTGGATTATTTAAGTAATTCAAATTGCACCATGTACATGCAAATGATTGCGCTGGTTGGATCAACTGGAAGAATGTGATATGAAAATAGAAAGAAGCATCTGGAGGTACAAAAAAGAGATGCTTACATTGATTTTGTCTCCACAGCCATCCCATCATGAAACAATAATCAGATTATTAAGTAGATCTTTATTTAAGTAAAATGAGCAAGGCAGACAGACATGTTCCAACTAAGTACACAAGGGCTCCAATAGTCTTCAAAGAAAGTGCCTGGTTCCCAAACTGTAAAGTAGTTATAGTTCAGGCTTTTGGAAATTACTCATGAGCAGATTTGCCACAATAGATGATTTTATTATTTGACTATCCTGCAACTTCCATTTGAATAGTGCAATTTCCACACAGTTAAGTGCTTCTTGCCTTAAGAGCAATGATCAAATGGACATATATTCAGAGAGGAAGCAAAAGCAGCTAACATTACAGTAGTAAAAAAATTTGCTTTGCAAAATCGCTTAGAATCACTTGTTTCCAAGAATTTTCTTGGAGAACAACACAAAGGTAATGGTAAAGGGAAAATTGTAGCAGAACATGAAAGCAGATGAGGTAATGAGAGCCTGCATGAGCTGCGCAGGAAAAATTATGTGGAAAACATTCCTCTTAAAGAGAAAAAGAACTTAAGGCATTGCTTTTACATAAGGGCTCTGTGTATCAAAAATGTTGAGGTTTTTTTCTGGATAAAACATATGATGAACCTCAGTTTACCTGCTAATATAACTTGCAATTTTTGCTGTGCACACATATACTGTACTCCAGTGACACTCAAGCAAATCAAGTCAGGAGGGCAAAAGACACAGAGCACCACACTGTGCATCCCAAAACAGAATCTGCTTGTCCCAAAATAGTAGTACCACATTGTCATGGGTTCAGCAGCAGCGGTCATTTTTTCCTCCTTCTTGGTAGCTGGTGCATCGCTGTGTTTTTGATTTTGGGCCTGGGAACAGCGCTGGTAACACCAGTGTTTCGGTTACTGCTTAGTGATGTTTTGGTCTGGCCAAGGACTTTCTGAGTTTCATGCTCTGCCAGGGAGGAGGGGAAGCCAGGAGGAAGCAGAGACAGGACACCTGACCCAAACTGACCAAAGAGATATTCCATCCCACAGCACGTCATGCCCAGGATGGGAGAGCAGAGAGCAGAGACCCAGAAGGGTGGGGGTGCACTGCGTGGTTGGGCTTGGTTTTAGGTGGTGAGAAATTGTATTCTTTCCTTGTATTTGCCTTGTCATTATTATTATTGATGGTAGCAGTAGTGATTTGTGTTATACTTTAGTTACTAAACTGTTCTTATCTCAACCTGTGGGAGTTGCATTCTTTTTGATTCTCCTTCCCATCCCTCCGGGAGTGGGGGGAAGAAAGAGGGGGAAGTGAGTGAGAGAGAGTCTGTGTGAGTGAGAGAGAGTCTGCGTGAGTTAGTCTTAAACCACGACACACATGAGAGCAATCCTTTTGCTGAATTAATAAATGGTGACTCTTGTTATTGTAGAAACAGTGTCACATGTGTATTACTTCTTGTTTGACAGCTGCCATAATCTTTTCTGGATTACTTTCTCTGTAAAACACCATGTTATCTTGTAAATCAATAGGAGTAGTAAGAATAAAGGAAATCCAGTAAAATATTAAGATCCAAGTACTGAAATATATTTTTGACACGTTAAAACTGTATAATTTCCAACCCATTTTATGCATTGCTAACAATGTTTCTATGCTATTTCAGAATTGCTTAGTTTTACTCCACAGCAGCTGTCTGTTTTTTTAAGCACAGGTATTTTTATTTGTATTTTAAATATCTGTGAAGAAAAATTCAGAGAATAGACTAAGATAAGCATGAGGAAAAAAAATCCTCACTTAAGCTTTTTCACTTTTCAAAGTACTAAAACTTGCATTCAGGTGAATAAATGAGAATTACAAGATCATCTTTTTCCAGCTTGAAGAATACAAGTGGATTGTAAGAAAAATCTCTGGAGATCTAACAACGGAGACATAAGAGAAATATAAATGAAGAAATAAATGAAACAGATCATTTTATGTCATTAATGATGTGTAGCTATGAAATCCTAGGTTGAATCACCAGAACTACAACATATTTTTCCTGCTTAAGCCCTAGTGAAATATTTAAAAGCAGTTTACTGGTATAAATGTGAGTCAGTAGTTTCCGTGAAGTCTGAAGTATTGTTACAAAAACGGCTGAATATTCTGTCTGATTTTCCAAGGAGCTTCGAGCTGAGAAGTTTTTGAAATAAGAATTTCATAGACACAAACAAATATCATGCAACTAAATTAATTTCTCCTTGTACTGTGCACTCACAGGCACAGTTTGAGGTCATATTTGCTAGCAGCGCTTCTATTTGAGATCTGTATGAGGAGGGTGTTGGGTACTCTTATTTGTTCACTAGCTGCTAACTATAGGCTCAGTGACATCAGTAGAAGATGTTCAATGTTTTAAATGAGTTTTGGAAAGTATCCCATAGTTCTGATCTTCTTAATGTGGAAGTAAATTGTAGCTCTTGATTCCAGCCAGAGATAACAGGAGGGTGGATATCTGGTAAATTATGTGATTAATTTTTTCTAATATGGACCAGGATAAAGAAGTATATGAATTATTTCAAATATTTACAGTACACTTAGCAGCATCAAGTGATAGATGCTCTTAAAGTTGAAAATAAGTAAATCTATAAAGTCACAAAGCTCAGAAATATCAGGGCTGTCATTTGCCTTGCTTTATCTCTTTTGGGAGTTCTTGGTTAAATTCCATTATGAACTGCTGCCCCACTTCTGATACACTTTGTCTGCATAGGGTATTTATTGGGGAGGGAATAAAGAAAACAACTTGGTGGTGGCAGTGCAGAAACAGAGCTGTTCAGAGATAACTACTGTGATAGTGAACAGCCTGGCCACTATTGCAGTGCTGTAATCCCTGATTTCACTGTGGGACAAATCTAGTGCATTCGCACACATATGTGATCCAGAACATATGTGAAACAGACTAACTAGAATGGCATTAGCTGGTATTCTGTGCTTTTATGGTAGATTTTTACTGTCTGTGTGAGGATAGATGCTCTCTGGTTCAGCACACAGCCCCCTGGTTAATCCTTCAAACTGTTTTGAACAAATCTGAACCAACAGAATAGGTTTATGCTGGATCAATGCTTTGTGGCACGTGGCCACAGAGTTCTGGATCTGACTGAAAGAGCCCCAGAGCCAAATTTTGTGACTTGTTGAACCATAGCCCAGGTAAACATGAAAATCATTTTTGTTCCATAGTCCCAGATACTGCCCTGCTGGATGGTTTACAAATGGGATATATGTGGTCTCTTTAATATGGACACATAGAATTTTTCTTTAAAACAGGGTCAAATTATTGCACAAGAAAATTGGACTTCTTTTTCCTTCTCTTTTTCCTTCTGTTCAGGTGACTGGGGAATAGTGCCATCCTCAAGCTTGTTGTCTCACAACTTGTGTTTATATTCATTCAGGGACATTGCTTGTATCTGTTCTTCATGGGCAAAATTCCAGAGGGATGCAGCACTTTCTTTCCCTGTTCCTTTCCTTGGCCCTGAATGCTGGCCCTCGCACAAGAAACTACCCAGAAAGCAAACAAACCTGAGTCCCTGTTCACGGTTGGATGCTGCTCGTACTGCTCTGCTTGTTCCTAAAAGCAGATTTTCTTCTTACTTGTAAAAAGCAGTGTTACAATGTGCCAGCTTTGTGTCTCAAAGTGCCAAGACAGTTTTGTGACCTACATTGTGTTCAGGCTTCCTACAGATACAAACCCTATCAGCGGAATTACTTCAAGCAGCTCTGCAAGCCTGGTGCTAACAGTCCTTGCAAGGTCTGTATGTATCAGGAGGTGATGGAATACTTCCATGTGGTTGTGGTACTGTGGCAAGTATCCTTTAGTATTTAAGTACTCCACAGCAGTAGAGCAGAGTGTCTCAAACCAGTTCTTAAGACTCCTAAGTTATGTCCAGCTTCTCAGTAATTCAGCTGGGAAAAGAAGTCTGTCTTTCATGGAACTGATTTTGGGCTCAAATGTACTGTGTTATTTCTGCACACGCAGCCCAGAGAGCCAACCGTATCCTGGGCTGCATCAAAAGGACCATGACCAGCAAGTCGAGGGAGGTGATCCTGACCCTCTACTCTGCTCTTGTGAGATCTCACTTGGAGTATTGTGTGCAGTTCTGGAGTCTTCAACATCAAAAGGACATGGAACTATTGGAACAAGTCGAGAGGAGGGCCACGAGGATGATCAGGGGACTGGAGCACCTCCTGTATGAAGACAGGATGAGAAAGTTGGGGCTGTTCAGCCTGGAGAAGAGAAGGCTGCGTGGAGACCTCAGAGCAGCCTTCCAATATCTGAAGTGGGCTTATAAGGATGCTGGGGAGGGACTCTTCATTAGGGACTGTAGTGAGAGGACAAGGAGTAATGGGTTCAAACTTACACAGGGGAAGTTTAGATTGGATATAAGGAGGAAGTTCTTTCCTGTGAGGGTGGTGAGGTACTGGAATGGGTTGCCCAAGGAAGTTGTGAATGCTCCATCACTGGCAGTGTTCAAGTCCAGGTTGGACAAAGCCTTGGGTGAAATGGTTTAGTGTGAGGTGTCCCTGCCCATGGCAGGGGGTTGGAACTGGATGATGTTAAGGTCCTTTCCCACCCTAACTATTCTATGATTCTACGATAAAGGAAAAAAAGAAAAAGTAACACTGCCTTCAGATCTCACTCTTCTTTTAAGTGAAGATAACTGACTAGAGTTTCAATCTAAATGTATCCTAAATTATTAATGCATTTTTACAGTCATGTCATACAACTGGTAGCAGCAAGAAACACGATTCTTATTTTTTCCCTTCAAGAAACTCCCTTTACTTCACTGTGATGATGCTTGGGAGTATTTTAAAGGGGAATACATTGATAAGATAAATCTGTACATGAAACAAAAAGTTAAACATGGAATGACACATAATAAAAGCATCAAGTCTGTTGTTTTTATCCTAAATTAGTCATATTTTCACAGCACTGAGAACCTCAGTACACTGAGATAAGTTAATGAATATCAAGTGATGAATGAAGATTTCTGTGGCACAAAAGTGCTGCAATTAAAGAATGCTGATTTCTTACAAGCACAAGAAAACACAGATTTTTTTCTTAAAACTTTTTCTTCTTAATTACGAGTTCAAGGAAGGCAGCAATTCAGTGGGGGCTTGATCCAGTTCCACTGTAGTCAGTAGAAAAGACTCCAACTGGGATTTGGATCAGGTCCTTACTAACACTTACAGGGTGGGGTTAACAATGTAAAAAGCTGTCGTTTCCAGATATGACTGTCTAGGACCAGATGTGCAAGGCAGGAAATGTATGATTAGATTCAAACAATAAATAAAAAAGGAGTTGCCCTTGTTTAGAGGCATTTTCAACTAGTGGAGATTTTCTAACCATGACAACATACTGCAGGATTCAGTACTAACTTACTGAGTGGCTGAACCTCTATCCAGCAAAGCCTGCAGAATCTTTGGGGAGACAGGATTAGCTGAAAGAAGAAATGTAAGAGAAATCAATTCATGTCCAGCTAAAGCCAATGGAGGTTTTAATACTAGCTTTCTTCTGGTTTTTATTTTCTACATTTTGAGTTACTTATCTTTTTAGAATCTCCTATTGCAGGATCCTTTTAACCGGTGTAGTGTGTTTCCAGTTAATAAAAGTAAGCATTGTTTGAAACAAGTCATATTCCTTGAAACCTGATTTGCCTTGCCATTCCTTCTCTCCTTCTCTCCATCCTTCTCTCCATCTCTCCATCCTTCTCTCCATGCTTATCTCTCTCCTGCCTTCCCTTCCCCTTTCTTTCTTCCTTCCTTTCTCTTCCTTTCATGCTCTTCCTCCCTTTCTCCTTCCCTCCTTTCATTCCCTCCCTTCATTCCCTCCCTCCCTCCAACTCTTCCATGTAAAAACCAAAAGCAACAAAACCTAAAATCAAAATACTGCCTCCCAATCCAAGCAGAAGTGGTCTGCATATGACAGTCTAACATACTGCAGCCATTCATCATGGTGATTGCTGAAATGAGCACTCTGTGGGTCCCTTCTCTCTTTTACACCTTGTATAATAAGAGTTACCTTTCTAAAATGGGTTGGAAATACTATAATTCTGATTTGCAGCTTTTTTTGCAATCACTTTGCAATTTTTTTCCACTGAGAGAAGTGTCTAAAGGAGCTGGAAAGCAAATCTGCAACTTTTTAACATCATGTGCGCTCCATGTGTATGAAGGGAAACTGTGACTTTTGAGGTCATTTACCATTGCAAAACTTCCAATCACATGTGCACTGGGGGGAGAGAAGGGAGCTATGAGGTTACTCATAACTGGATCAGCCTCCAGAACCTAGTAAAACATTTGGGTAGTTTTCAGGATAAAAGGGCCTGTGCTAGCATGTCTTTAGGACTGAAAGTTTCCACAACTGTGAGTAATTGGATTAGTGTCTTGGAAGCAGCCAGCATGAAGAAGGTGCCTGAATAAGAGCTGAAGTTAGAGTTTTAGACATATTTAAAGCTCTAAATTTACCAGTCACTACTTCCCCATTTATTATCACTGTACAATAGAATCATAGAATAGTTAGGGTTGGAAATAAAGTAAGGATTTATATATTAGCACAAAGGTAGACATTGTCTTGTTCTCATTTCCATTCATTTCTCTGTCCAGGAGGAAATAACCCGCATCTGGAATGCAAACCTCCCCTGCTACTCAAAAAGCAGTTAGAACAAAACACAACTGTAATAAATCCCAAGGCAGATGCTGTGCAAGCTTCTCTCTCCCTTGCCACTAGTATCATGTTTATTGCTATAATTGAAATATCTATATACTGTGGCAATAGTAAATGAAGGATAAGGTGAGATGCAATTGTTTTACCCTCCACAGAGGAGCATGTTATAGAAACATGACTTTCCCAACAAGAAAATTGGCCAATTTTATTGTGCCTAAAAAGGTAGATTTGAGACATATACATAATATATAGAAATAATATGGTGCAGAAGGCAGAAGATGGGTTTCTACGCTGTAGTTCAAAACTACTGCAGAATCTGTATGCACAGGGGGAATTGACTCTTCAACTTGATGGAGGTCAGCTTGTCCCAGCTGAGGTCATTCTGATTAGCTTGGGCAGCTACTGAGCCAGCTGGTAAACAGATGCTTTCTTATAAGTTGATGGTTTAGAATAAATTAGGCCAAATGCTTTGATTTTGATGCAAGAAATCTGATAAATACAGCCTTGTAGTTCCCTTTTCAGCTTGAAATTTTTAGGCAGAAAACCATAATATATTTATTATAATAAGTTGACAACATAAAAAAATCATAAACTGAAAATGTGCAAAAGATTTGTCTGAGCTACAGCATCCCACCATTGCTACTGTGGTTGTTTTTGTGGGCCTTTTTAAGAACCCTGTGGCAAAAGTCCCCTCTTTCATTTATATCACGGTAATTCCCTGAGGCACCAAGGGGGTCCTGGGCCATTCCTTCCTGCTGGGTGTTATGTGTATCTAACTACAGGACAGACACAGTTTTGCAGTTTTTGCAAGGAGATTACAATGTCTGCTGTGAAAGCTGGTTTTGCCCTTCTGGAAAAAGGGATGGGTTCCTGTCACTCAGAATCAGTCTAAACATTTAGTTCAGAAGGTGCTTAACATCAGTTACCAAACTGTGCTTCAGGAAGATAGTGAAGCTGTACACATCAGGACGGGCAGCCATTCCTACTCTTTTTCATTCTTTCTACTTCCCCTGTTTGGTGGTGGGGAGGAAGTTGAAGGGGAGATTGAGGGGGAGTGTTTGGGTTTTTTGTTTTGATTTGTTTTTTCATGCACTTTATGCAAGCTTGGCCTTAATTAGATTGTCCCGGAAAATTTAGAATCCCTAAATTTATGGTCACCAGGCATTGCCTATTACGCAAACACAGCCTCGGATACACTAAGCTGGATTCTCCTGTCACTTCCTGTATTCCCACTTTCTCAACTCACCTAATGGCATATCACTGATTTACACCAGTGTAAATAAGATCCATCTGCTGACTGCACAAACACTCATTTGTTTTTTCTGTTGTTAAATAATACCTTTGTGAATTGTCATTTCTGGAGGCATCTGGTCCCAAAGTAATGAAAGTAGGGAGTGTAGTGGCAGGGAGGAACACGGCAGGGACAGAGAAAGAGGTCTGTACAAGGTCCAGAGGCCAGCAGAGGAGAGCCACCTGTTGATACAGATCTCAGATCTGCCCCACTTTGCAGTGAGCAGGAGTGCTGCAGTTGTTCAGTTTTAAGCTCAACAGAAGATAACAAAGGTGAAGATTAACAGTGTGTTTCTTTCATATAAGCTGCAACAACCACCATCTTATGAAACAGAAACTGGTGAGCACATCAATGTGTTGCTGATAATATATGCATCTAGTAACTTATAAATGCTGCTATCATATATAGCCAGCATGCTTCACAATTCTGTTACAAATTTTGGCATATGCATATATCATGTACAGCATAAAAAACATCAGTATATAATATATACAGATGCATATGCCTGGGCTAAGGCACATGTTAAATGCTGAAATGAATGTAAAAGCCTACTTAATTTCGTCACTTTTGGAACCACAATACTGAATAAAATTTAACTGCCTGGTCACTTGGCAGAGATATTTTTATTCTCTATGTTATTTAAGGATATACAAAATCTTGTCAAAGAAATGCAAAGTATGTTTTGTGTAAGTCAACAGACCTAGACATTGCTTCACAACACTGCTAACTGGATATGAGATGATGAGAAAATTGCAATTATCCAGTAAAAATAGACACCTGTATTAAGGGAAAAATTTTTCCTTAAACTTTACATTAAAATGTATATTGAGAGAATGGAGGAGAAACAGCTAACAGAAAGGTTGTAAACTATGGGGAAATTCATTGCAACTGAGAAATGACTGGAAACTGAAAGCACTTTCTTAGGCTTTAGTCAGCAGATGTACTGCCATTTGGGTTCAGTTCTGTTCACTCTCTCAAATCAAAATCACAGGAGGGTCTTTGGGAAGATGAGTTTCCAGACTGCTTCCCCTTGCGATCTGTCAGAAGTTTCCCATTAAGGAATACCACCCTGGCCTGGATCCTGTTAAGATCACAGTTCTGATCTCAGCCGTTCCCTCTCTCTGTCTAATAAATGACCTTTCATAAGGATTTCTTTACTACTTATTGTCTGTTCTTTTCTGCCTCCAGGTAATCTTTTATCCTCACTGTCATTTCTTTTTTCCCCTGTCTGTTCCTCCAAAGCAGACTTTAAAGGTGTAACTTCCCCAGAGAATTTACTGATTTCCAGAACAAGAATGAGATTTAGCTTCAAGGAAACATTTTCCCCTCCACTCTTCAGCCCCCGACCTGTGGGCTTTTCATTTACCATGAGCTGTGCTTTCAAATACCTGCTGTCATCCTCTGGGTATGCCTTCAGGGAGTGCTGCTTTGAAGCCACTTCCCCCTCAAAGCTGCAGATGATTTTTGGGAGCCCGTAATCCTGAGACACACGGCATCTCTCCTGATGCTATGCCCCCTATTCAGCTGATTGGGCAGTCACCAGGGGACAGATGCAGTTCTGCCTGTTGGGAGCAGCTCAGGCATAGCGTGTATCTTTCACAGGTATCCACTTTCCCAGTAAAAAGGTCATAAATTGGGTAACACATGTGATGTGATTCTTTGTGTGATAGATGCAGCTGGGAGCCATGCACACAGAGGAGCTGCATACGGAGCCCAGCAAAGCCTTTGCTGGAGGAAGCTACATCCCTGTTTTATTTCCTGACCTCATGTATCTCATCTGTATGACTGGGAGATTGTTAGACCAATATATAAATCTTGAACTCATGAGTGACAGAAAAGTGAATAACCCTGCCATGAAAGTCTATCATACTGCTGGGAAGCATGAGAAAAGGCTTAAACAGACACATTTGAGCTCCAGGGCTGTAAAGGCAGCAGAGACTCTGTGTGCTGAACCAAAACTCTGGGAACCTCACCACTTGGGCTAAAGCCAGAAGTCCCCATGACTTGACATATATGAGTGGGGTGCAGGGACTTATACGCACTGGATTTAAGGATTCTAACTGCTTTTTAAATGCTCTTTCTTTTTCTTTGATAGTATCTGTATCCCTTTGGATTACACTCTGTTGTGTTTAGAAATGGTTTTTGAACACATCCTAAACCACAGGGAAAGATTTTTATTTTTTTTCATTATTTCCACATTTCTGGTCTTCCTCACATAGACCTACCACAGTGTGTCCTGCATTGTATAATCAAACATTGAAAAGAAGACAAGTGTAACACAGCTCAGCTCTGTGGTTCACCACGTAAATGGCAACTCTGACTCCAAATCACCATGCCAAAGCAAACCCTGGTCTCAACCCCCCATTTAGTACAATGTGTGAGTTTTATCTAAGTGGGTCTGACAACTGATATGCTGAGATCTGCAGTGCCTAAATTAAAGTACTCATATCAAGATACCAATAAGCCTCAACCAATTGCTTCAAATGAAGCTCAGGATGAGGGATAGTCTTATGACAGTAAAATAACAGAGACTGATGGGATCAAAGCAACCATCTAAACCAGTGGTGCTTAGCTTGCTTCTGTTGGTGGTTCTTAGTGTGTTTGGTTATCTGAAAGCTGCAAGCTTTCACAGAGTGATTGGTTATCTGAAAGATGCAAAGATACCCCTGAATACTTACCCCTAATGGGAAACACTGCATATCTCCACAGCTGCATTCTGATCTTGTTCTGCTTTAGATTATGTTTATTATTAAAAAATCCCTCACGCTTTATATTATTTTCATATGTTTTTTATGAAGGGTTAACAACTGATTATTATCTGTGATACAATGAAAGCATTATATTGCATGCAAATGGTTAAGAGCACATCTGTAGAAGATACAGAAGGTTACAACGTACCTATTGATCTGCTTGTGGTAGTTGGCTGTCACTTAGTAAAGCAATATCGGTACTTACCAGGAAATAATATAGCAAGGAAAGTGGACAAAAGGCAAAGAAACTCCTGCAAGGCCGGTGCCTGAAGTTTCCTGCCATTTCTCCTTATTCAGTGCAGCCTAGTTTAACTTCAGCAGGGGGCCTGATGCTCTGCTCGCAGTCATTCCTATCCTACAGTTTTCTGCCTGCTCTGCAGATGTTTGCTAGGATAATCCCTGTGTTGTAGCGATGGCTGTAAAGGTGAGATGTAAGGCTAAATGTCTCTTGGGCTGTATTCACATATAATGCCACTGAATATGAGAGTGTTTCAGATTAAGATCAGCTTCTACATAAGGTTTCCAGAGCCTGACTTCTGGGAGACGGACGGGGCTCAGCCTCACACAGCACGTGGTCTGAATACACCTCCCTACTCAGCTTCTTTTCATGCTAGAAGCTCCTTGGACCTGAAAGTCCTGGAAAACAGCTCATTAACTTCTTAACTAATAGTTTAGTAAGAGGTCAGAGTATAGCCTGTCAGCCTCCATGTTGAGAAGCAAAGCACAGAAAGTAATTTGTTCCTTCCTCCACTATATGCCCATTGAATGTTAAAGGAAAATGGACCTATTCATGATAGAGACCATCTATAATTTGAAAGGAGATTAATTTATTATGCTAGAGTATCTGAGAAAGGAAACTAGTTAAAATAAGATCCAGGTATTCCAATAAGGAAGGAATTGATTAAAGATTTTAACAGAGCTGATGACTTCTAATTCTGGATCAAATTATAACCTCCACTATATGACAGCCAATGAGAAAAAAATTCTTTTCATCAGAGCTGATATACTTAATCTTCAATTGTCTACAAAATACTGTAGGAGTTATCTGTATAAAGAAGGTAGTATATAAAATTTTTTGTTTTGTCACTGAATATTTAGAATTTACAGACATGAATGAAATATAAATAGAGCTATAAATACATGCATAATCTTTAAGGCAAATGAGGTCCACTGATGTCCTGAACTTTGCATAACTTCCCCAAAACCATGTTATGCTCAGGGAAAGAGAAACTTTAGCCATCAGTCTAACAATTTTAGAGGGAATAGATACATAACAATTTTAGCAGTAATTTTGAAAAGTCTATTTTCCATGAAGGTTTTACACACAGGAAAATGTAAGAACCCTCCTTAATATTTATTTCTTCTTTTGCATTTGTGTATTTCTTTTCCTCAGTTTCTGACAACTTCCCAATTTTCAACTGTTAGTGAAAGTATTGAAACACTAAAAGACACAATCAAATCTTGGTGCTTAATTGAGCGCTGCTCTCAAATTATATTTGGCTGTAAGAGTATATGCAAACCCTTTATGAGTAACATAACATTTCAGAAGCTGCATTCCTTATGTATCTTTCTTTTCCTCAATTGCTCCTCGTTTGCAGTAAGGATTGTAGGTAGTTGGAGCTGGCTGCTTTGGATGATTGGAGCTACCTATAAAAAGACAAGTGATCAAGCTGTGTGGCCTAGAGCAAAGGTATATAATACAGAACACTGAGGATTACTCTTCATTTTATTCATGTGTGTGGTCCTGCGTATTTCTTACCCAATGTTGACATTATACGAAATATTTTTTTCTGGTTACTCAGAATAGGATATAGATAAAGTGCCTCTTTCCTATTTAACTAAGCAAGCTTTGCTGTCAGCCATAAAGTCTTCACTACTGAAGTTTAGTGTCAAACTAGGAATAGGCAAATGGGTATTTCTAACGAAACCATTTAGTTTAAAATAATTGAGGATAAGAATGATTTGTGGTAAACATTTATTTATATGAGGACTTGCAGTTGATGCTGATTACCCTGAGGGAAGATTTTAATGAAATTTTATTCAGGAAATGCTATATGTTTCGGTATTAGCAGAAGGAATAAAATGACACATTTCATCTATTTTAGTTAAACAAACATTCTTGCATCTCCTTTTACCTAAATTATTCTGTTCCATTTTGTACACATATAGTTTCCCATTAAAAAAATTACTCCATGAGTTCTTCATTGAAGCAATATTCCTAGTGACTGAAAATAAAACCCAAGCGTTTAATCTTGTTTCTGTCTGTGCAAGTATGTATCTCTCTCTCTATTCTCACTTTTTCAAGCCCGGCTATTCCCACACTTGCAAGCATTTTTTCAGAGAGTTACCCATCCTCCCCCAAAATGTGTGTGAGTGTGTTTCTTTGGTCAGCTTCCACTACATGACTTATTCTTGACGTTTTTACCCTTTCTTTCTTCTAAAATGTACCATCCCTTTGTGTTGCTATTCCTTACCAGGTAGGATCCTTCTTTCCCTGTTACCTCAGGTTTTGACACTCTTGTTGTAGGAGGGATTAATGTGTTTTGTCATAGAGTAATTGTCTTATTCTCCTTAGAAAACACACTTCACTCTACATAGAATCATAGAATAGTTAGGGTTGGAAAGGATCTCAAGATCGTCTAGTTCCAACCCACCTGCCATAGGCAGGGACATCTCCCACTAAACCATGCCACCCAAGGCTCTGTCCAACCCAGCTTTGAACACCTCCAGTGACGGAGCATTCACAACTTCCCTGGGCAACCCATTCCAGTACCTCACCACCCTCACAGTAAAGAACTTCTTCCTCATACCCAATCTAAACTTCAGCTGTTCAAGTTTGAACCCATTCCCCCTTGTCCTCTCACTACAGTCCCTACATGAAGAGTCCCTCCCCAGCATCTCTATAGGCCCCCTTCAGATACTGGAAGGCTGCTATGAGGTCTCCACGCAGCCTTCTCTTCTCCAGGCTGAACAGCCCCAACTTTCTCAGCCTATCTTCTTATGGGAGGTGCTCCAGTCCCCTGATCATCCTCGTGGCCCTCCTCTGGACTTGTTCCAGCAGTTCCATGTCCTTTTGATGTTGAGGACACCAGAACTGCACACAGTACTCCAAGTGAGGTCTCACAAGAGCAGAGTAGAGGGGCAGGATCACCTCCCTCGACCTGCTGGTCACGCTCCTCTTGATGCATCCCAGGATATGGTTGGCTTTCTGGGCTGCAAGTGCACACTGCCGGCTCATGTTAATTTTTTCATCAACCAACACCCCCAAGTCCTTCTCCACAGGGCTGCTCTGAATCTCTTCTCTGCCCAACCTGGAGCTGTGCCTGGGAATGCTCCCACCCAGCTGTAGGACCTTGCACTTGGCATGGTTAAACTTCATCAGGTTGGCATCAGCCCACCTCACAAGCATGTCAAAGTCCCTCTGGATGGCAAAAAAGCAGGGCTCAGGTTGTTTTCACATTATCTTCATTTCAGCTTAGTCTTGCCCTTTCAGGAAAATACTTAATTGTCCACATCTGTTAGATGCCTCAAGATCCCTGTTAATACCATTGTGTTGCATCTCTTCACACCTTAATGCTCTTGGCTGTTAAAAGTCTTTCTGAGGCTTTATTTTGCCTCATAGGTTTGTGCCTCACTCCTCTATTAAATTTATGTCCTCTGCCATAAAAAAACCAATCTGCTTCAGGTGTATTCCTTGGAAGCCATAAGGCTCTTCTGCAGTGAACTGATTGAAAGCAAATTATCTTATATGTGGTCTTGTAGCACACAAACCTGAGGGCAAATCTAGCAGTGGGAAGAAATGCAGGGTCTCCTCATTGCAGAGTAGTGTAATGGCATGTTCTTGTTTTGGCGATATCCTTGCACCCATCCTGTGGACATCTGCCCCTTCTCAGTTCCTTTAATGGTACCTCTATTTTGGCACCTCTACAGGATCATGGCTTGTCTCAGAGTCTTGTAGTGGAAGAGAAAGACAGACTAAAGACTTCAGCAACAAGATTACACCCATTTTAGCACTAAAAATGCATTCAAAACATACCAGATGTGTTCTCAATTGTCAAGATGTATAAAAAATAAAACCTCTTTGATTCTTGATCCCAATGTTCATTTTTAATTGAGACTAGCGATTTGTTCTAATTAAGAAGCTGTAATACCGTCATGATTTGTTTGGGCTATGGTGATTTTCTCCATTTGATGGGATCATTTATAATAGTTAAATTAAATAATTTACAAATTAAGCAGCCACAAGAGGAAGGAAAAAGCTTTAATAATTTTTTCCTGAAACAAAGACTGAAATGAACCATGGCCTTATCCTGATTCTGGTACAGTAGTTTAACCTTTGGAACTTCTATTCTTTCCCTCCATCATGGTTTAAAATATAGTGTAAAAGAAATAGAAATAAAAAGATAGTGGGAAAGGATATATTGCTTTAAGTATTCTATGCAAACCATAAAGTAACAGCAAAGTATAAGGTCCTTTATTTTACCTCTTTGTTTATTTCAAGTTATTTAGAAATATGTTGTTCTGCCAAAAGCCTTCGTGCACACACAAAAGCTTTCATAACAGATCTTGAGAATTAGAGACAGCTTCCATATATTGTGCAGAAAAAAGCCTGTTGTGAAAGACCTTATAGGAACAACCACTGTGCAATATCTGTCTTCAGATCTATATACAGCTTCCAGGGTGTCGTGGTTTAAGCCGCTATAACTCATGCAGTTTTGCTCACTCACTCCCCCTTCTTTCTTCTCCCCGCTCCTGGGTGGGTGAGAAGGAGAACTGAAAGAATGCAACTCCCACGAGTTGAGGTAACAACAGTTTAGTAACTAAGGTATAACACAAATCACTGCTGCTACCACCAATAAGAATGACAAGGGAAAAACAAGGAAAGAGAATACAACTGCTCACCACCCGACGACTGAACTGTGAACTAAACTCTTCCGGGTTGCTGCCCCCAGATTTTACATCCTAAGCATGACGTGCTGTGGCATGGAATACCTCTTTGGTCAGTTTGGGTCAGGTGTCCTGTCTCTGCTTCCTCCCGGCTTCCCCTCCTCCCTGGCAGAGCATGAAACTCAGAAAGTCCTTGGTCAGACCAAAACATTACCAAGCAGTAACTGAAAACACTGGTGTTATCAGCGCTGTTCCCAGGCAGGAATTCGAAAACACAGCACTGCACCAGCTACTAAGAAGGAGAAAAATGACTGCTGTTGCTGAACACATGACACAGGGTAATCAGCAGAAGGAACACGTGCATTCTTTCCATTACCTTGATAGACCCCCATAGAGGTTTATAAATCATCAGAATTAAGGAACAAAGTCTAAAACCTATCAAAATCCTCTGAATACCTGCTGGTGCAAACTAAGATATCTGGTTTTAGGTTTGTTTCTGGCAGAGCTAATATTGCCCTACATTGTATAGGGAGGTGAATTATGTGCTTATATATAGGTGTAATGTGAAGCAATGTCTCTTACACCTGTTTCTCGCACATACTCATCCCAGGGTATTGTTCTTCAGGTTTCTCTGACCTCACAATTTCTCCTCAAGGAAATGGGCATAAAAGGTGGGAACACGAGGAGCCTTAACTCCATTTCAAAAGATATTCACTAGCAAAATGGAGCCAACAACTAAAAGTGCGGTAATTTCCTGTTAATGTGGTTCAGAGCAGGAATGATAGAACAAGTTTTTTCTCCAAAGCAAAATAAGCAAAAAGGCCACTACTAGTGCAGTGCAATGTGTGCAATGACCATAGTCAAGGACTTTGTCTTAAGACATGGGGAGACTATTGAGCATTGCCTTAACTCTATTGAGCGTTATCCTGGAAGACAGTAAGTCTCCTCATGGGGGCAAAAGTTTTGGCCATCAGTTTTAACTTATCTCTTGAGTTCATTTAATTTATTTCTGTTTTAATTCTGAACTGTATTTTTACAGGGAAATGAATATGGGTCTTTTGTAAAGCAGGTGGTTTCTTGAATAGGCCTTCTCATTTTTAAGTATTGGGAAAGAAATAAGTCTTGTATGGTCTCCAGATAAATGAGATTTAGAGGTTGTAAGTTTTTGACTTCCAAGTTGACCTTTCGTTACTGCTGAGTTGCTATCAGCCATGCAAGACTTGACAGAACAAAAGTGGGATTAGATTTCAGAGACATTAACCACAATACTCTGCAGTCCAGACTCTTTAGTGCATGACCTGAGAAGTAATTCTGGCTTGGTGCCACATGGTACACATGGCAATGTGTAGATACTAAAATCAAGCTCATTAAAATATTTAAATAAACAAGACAGGGAAGAGGAAAAAGTGGAAACAAATGAGCAGCAGCTAACAGAAGCTGGGTTTGGCAGTTACATTCCCTTCGGAAACTGATTATATGGATGTTTCCGTCTCTTAAAAAGGCTTCACTATAAAACAGTCAAACATCAAAAGAATGAAGTGGAGTGAAGGAAATTAATATATATGCTTAGAAAGTTTAAAAAAAACTTTAATGACTTAGGCTGTGGTTGAAACAGACATGTTCTGAGGAGATTTCACCTACTTTAATTTCCTGGGTGCTGTCCCTGAGTTCTTCAGGAATGCCAGATCTGAAATCAGACATTATTCCTCATTCTCTGTTGAGCACTGATTGAAATGTTTTGAAATTAATCAAAAGCTTACTGGGTTTGAGGGCATATTTCTCAAAAAACAGAATTTTTCTTTAGTCTGGAAATCCCAGGTATGCAGGTGTGATTCCAGGTCCCCATGTTCTCATTCTCCAGTCCTTACTGAAGCAAAGAACAAAAGACTAATTTGTTTTTTCTAAAAGGTCTACAAGAAGGAGATGAAAGCAAGTAAAAATCTGATTTTCTTCCCAGTCTCTGGGAGATATGGGTATAGTTTGGAAAGTCTTGACACTAAGAAATGAGTTCTAGGTTTCAAATCTAAATTTCTTCCTTTAGACTTACATCTAGTTGGAAGTATACTTTCAGTTTTCCCTTGTATGAAAATGCAGCTTAACCGGATCAACAGTATTCTCTTCTTTTCCAGCTCTACAATGAAAATATCCTTTTGTTCTCTTTTTTACTGGATGCAACTCACATCAGAAAGTCTGCTTTTCTAAAAAATTAAAAAGCTTCTCAGATTATTAAAACTGTTTTGAAGCTTTTAGTCATCGATTGTGATGATCTTTAAGGTCCCTTCTAACTCCAACCAATACATGATTCTATGATTGAAAGAGCTGAAGCCACACTTCACTAAGTACAGAACGGGTGCGAGTTCATACTGCTGCTTCAAATTTGTTCAAAATATTTTGATAGGGTAATTTTGTTCTGGCAGACTCGGGATCAGATCAAGTATCATCTGTTCTCCTGCAGCTACACAAATGCAGCCCAAGCACCATATGGTGTGCTCTGGCGCAGCTCGCATGCCGCAACTGAAACACTACCGCATGCTCACACCAGACCTAGATCAGATTTCTGTTGCTTTTTAGTGCACAGATCAAGTATCAATGACTATGGAACCACTGATTATCTGCCATGGTTTTAAAAGAAATACCCCACTACTAGTACCAACTGTTGGGATAATGCTGTTTGATGCTGAGAGTCCTCTCCTATCTAACACAGCTGCGGCTGTCAGCTGGGCTGGTGTGCAGAGTAGTAGCAGAGTCACTGAGGGACACACTGTATTAGGGAAGGCTTAGCTAAGGGACAAAGCTGTGGCCACAGTTATACATCTGCTACCATGAAAAGCATATCCACTTTCTGGGCCTTCATTTAAGCAAGATCTTTCAGTTGCTGTTGCAAGGCTATTATTTGCACAGATGCATGCACAAGCGCACAGGGCATCGGTGTTTTCTTAGAACTTTCTGGCCAATGCCCAATTCATCTTTAACTGCAAAATCTATATTTAGGAACTGCTTTCACTGTGACCTTTCCTCAGAAACTGTAGTTTGGGCCTGTGTGAGTAGGATTAATTAAATTTTAAATAAGCAAATAATATGTAATAATGTTCACTTTATTTAGCTAAAGCATTTTCAAAAGTTTCTGAAAAAAGCCCACACGTCTTTGTGATTTATAACAAAGCAAAAGAGTAAAAGATGAATTTTAAATACCTTAAAACATTCTGGTTTGTGAAAAGCAAATGTTTGGTTTCAATTTCCAGCTTTTAAAAACATCATGGATTTCAAAAAAGCTAAAAGGAAATTCCAGACAGAAAACTATTTCAAATAGATCCTTTTTTAAAATACTGAAACATCAATTTGTGCCTTAACAAGATGAATACAGATTTACAAAGCAATTCTGTAATGCTAAGCAAACATTTTTTTGTCCTAGAAAATATTTATGCCTTCAACTCTAATCACTTCACACCTGTGTAAAATGAGTGTGAGCAGATGTATAATGCTTCTGCTACAATGTGCTATGGTTTCTACTCACAAGGGAACTCCTGTCTCTAGCAACGTCAAAGAGAGTTTCTCCAAATCATTTCTTCACACCTAATTCATGTTTCGTCTATAAGAATCAGTGATTTCACACTAGTCTAATCGTTGCTACTTTTGCTGGTTTTACAATTGCCAGATCACTCACATTAAATAAGCTGAGTATCTCAACAATTCAGATTTTTTACTTTATCAAGGGCCAAAATAATAGTTCATGCCCTAGATATTTCTTGTCTAGACTCCTATATTGGTCTTTTGGACAGATTTCCTTCTTTTTTCCATTGTTGTTTTCAAAGCGAAGTGTACAAACTCTACATCTTTTTTTTCTAAGCTTTCAAGAAGATGATGGGCTTGTTTTCCTGGCTCATGGCATTAGAAAACTACACCCCTGGTGAAGAATCAATCCTGTATCTATATTTGAATTATGATTACATGAGAAAACAGGAACTGATTATGTGGCTAATCTACACTAGGGCTCCTTTTGGATAATGGCAAACTTACAACAATGGCCTCTGAAGTATCCTATTTATTGCACTCTGTTGAAAGATGATAACACCCTCCATTCAACAACTCAGTAGAGACACTGAGGGGTCAAATATTCAGGTGCTTTTCATTCATTACTTTATTCTGAACATATTTAAGTAAGATTTAAATTAACCATATCATCTCTACTAGCAGCTCTGGATAATTGTTTGTCTGAATTATCTTAGCTGCCTGTCTTAATACACCATAAATGGCCCTTTTAGGAAACCTGTTTCAGAGTACTGAGGGATGCCTGAACCTAAATAAGACTAGATTAGATGCTTAAATTTTAGACAGCTAAATTAGATTGAAAGCATCGTATGTCTCCTTTTCTATTGGGTTCCTTGTAACTTGTCAAGGGTGCCTAAGAACTGTGGTGACTATCCCTGGAATGGTAAATATGGATATTTTTAGAGTGGGTGAATAGGTCATGAAGTGATTAATAAGTCATCATCTGTTATTTTTAATTACAGTTTGAGCTTGATCAAATCTATTATAACATTTAATAAATCTAGTCCAACCTTTGTTCCAGTATCTTGTTCTCTGGCATTTAATTGAATGATCAGTCAGAATCCATAGCGTATATTTTAATTAATCATTTTTCATATTTAGTTTTTCCTATGACAGTGACTTATTCCATGTATTTATCCAATGTATTTGTTCATGCAGTTTTCTGTCTATTGTCTGAATGTTCTCCGTGAAACTGTGACCCAAGAATTACTCGTTGACACCAAGTTGTGGTTTCTTTTTTTACTTGAGGCATAGACAGCTTCACTGCTTGCCTGATTTTGTAACCTTTGAGATTTCAGCTGAGTGACTGTGTTCTTCTATAATCATGAATTTTGTTTTATTGAGTTTCATATTTAACGTGTTTTTATACAGGGAATACTATTCATGCATGCTTCCCAGCCAGCACTCCAACAAAGCTCAAGTGTTCTGCTGATCTCATTGTGAGCAGTTTTTAACAAAGATTTTTGGAAGCTTTCCAATAAAAATGCAACAGAAGCAGACAGGAAAAGGTTAGGCAAACAGTGGTGCATTATACATGGCCACATATAAGACTGTGCTCAGGAAAGGCTAAAGAAATATAATTGCTCAAGGGGACTATTTATGAGGAAAACCAGTAATAAACCTTTATGTTTCAGATAAATGTAAATGTTTCAGATTCATCTCTATTTTGAAGAAATTATGAAAACCAATCCCATCCCTAGACTCTAAGATTTTGTTTCACTACAAAACTTTCCAGTTTTCAATGTCACGCAAACCAAATGTGGTTAAAAAACAACTTGCTTTTGCAAATGATTAGTTTTATCCTAAATCTTTGCAAATATCAGAAAATACAGAGTGAGGGTAGTATTTATTAAGGTGTAGGCCATGCATGTTTTATTATTCCATGTTGTTGAAAGTAAAGAATGATTGAAAGTAAAGAATTATTAATTATTAATTGAAAGTGAAGAATTATTGCTATCTTACACTATTCCAGTGAACATCGTGCAGACTGTGTTGTCTAAACCTCAGTCATATGGTGTCTTCTTCTCCTGCCTTCTTTCAGGGAGTATTTATTTACCATAGCCAGATCTATAAGCAAAAGTTCGCCATGTTCTTTTCTTTGTGAAGTTATTCCAGGCAGCCAGCCAGTTCCTCATTCTCTATATTGGGACAGATGAGAGTGTACCTGGGCCTGTTGTCGTCTCACAACTGATGCATGTTTCCCTAGAGAACAGGTCTGGGTAGGGCTAGGGCAGCCTTTGGGCTGTGCTAGCAGAAAAGCAGATGGCCCTGAGGAGCTCCCTATTGGTCCTTTTAAAAATCTTGGTGCTCAAGTGAAAAAAGAGCAAACATTTTTAATCTGGTGTGAATGTTTCATTCCTTCTTTGTTGTACCATTCTCTCATGTACAAAAATCATATGTTTCATCATATACTGATTTTTTCACAGCCTTTTCCCATGGAAACCCCAAAAATGTTGGGGTTTTTTATTTATTTTTGGCTTCTTCCCCCCCTTTCTTTTTTTTTTTTTACGCTGTTGCATTATTTGGGGCTTTAACTTGAATCCATGAGATGTTGAATCTTTGCATCATGGATACAAATGTTGCTGTTGCACATGGAAGCGCTCTTCTATTAAGACAAGCCTGATGGATTTCACTAATGCTCTTGTCCTGTTAAAGACTTTTCCTTTTCTCAAAGAGAGGCATCAAAAGTTGAAACCTGTGCTATCAGGAAATTGAGAAATTTTTTTCCTGTGGCTCAGCACTAGTTAATGATTAATAATATCTGAGCCAATATGCTTTGAGCATATATCTGATTTGCTTCCTTACTCTACATCATCTTTGAATCCCAAATTTCCCATGGTCATTACACCAATAGAGAATAGTTACTTATCAGAGATTGCTTTTCAGTTCAAGTTTTATTTTTCCAGTACTGGTATGCACACATTAGTAATATGTGCTATATATATATTTCCCCTGTAATATTAAATTTCAAATGCATTTTTATCATCCCATCTCTTCACCCTCTCTCAATATAGAAGACCCTATAATATTCCTTCACTCAGCTGCTCTGCTTTTTTAACTCTCCAATAGATTTAAATACATGGCAGTTGTAACAAGTATATCTATGTGCCTAATTATGACCTTGATGAGTTAAAATCACTAAAATTGATCCAGAAATTAATGCCTTTAGAAGCTGCATTAACACAACTTTACTTGGCATCAGTTTGCTTAATAATGCTGCCCAAGAAAAAAACTAATAGATATCATACTTTTGCTAAAGCTATTACTGAACTTTCAAAACTAGCCACTGTAAAACAGGGGGATTTGATTGGTTTGTGGGGTGGTGGGTTTTTTTGTCTAGACATTGCCTAATACAATGAAGATTGCTAAAAATTTTAAACATATTGGCATATAATTTCAATGCTTATGAAGTGAGATGATTTCATGCAGGAATGAATCCAAAAGTCATGCTCTCAGCAGACATATGGAAATATAAGTGCATGTCTATACCACACACTTATCCCTAGGCTAGTATCAGTCTCCTCCATCAGGATGCTGCACGACATAAATGTTCTGTTGCCAGACTGGAATTGCCTTACTGGCTTCAGGGTCACAGCACACACAGTGTTAGCACTAAAGGCAGAGAAGGATGGTTAGAAACTTTTTCAACAACGGAGGCAAATCCATTCTCTTCCTTTATAATGCAAAAGGGGCAGAAGGAGGCAAAGGATGTCATAGAATCACAGAATAGTTAGGGTTGGAAAGGACCTTAGGATCATCTAGTTCCAACCCCCCTGCCATGGGCAGGGACACCTCACACTAAACCATGCCACCCAAGGCTATGTCCAACCCAGCCTTGAACACCGCCAGTGACGGAGCATTCACAGCTTCCCTGGGCAGCCCATTCCAGTGCCTCACCACCCTCACAGGAAAGAATTTCTTCCTCATATCCAATCTAAACTTCCCCTGTTTAAGTCTGAGCCCATTCCCCCTTGTCCTCTCACTACAGTCCCTAATAAAGAGTCCCTCCCCAGCATCCCTATAGGCCCCCTTCAGATACTGGAAGGCTGCTATGAGGTCTCCATGTAGCCTTCTCTCCTCCAGGCTGAACAGCCCCAACTTTCTCAGCCTATCTTCATATAGGAGGTGCTCCAGTCCCCTGATCATCCTCGTGGCCCTCCTCTGGACTTGTTCCCACAGTTCCATGTCCTTTTGATGTTGAGGACACCAGAACTGCGCACAATACTCCAAGTGAGGTCTCACAAGAGCAGAGTAGAGGGGCAGGATCACCTTCCTTGACCTGCTGGTCATGGTCCTTTTGATGCAGCCCAGGATACGGTTGGCTTTCTAGGTTGCAAGCGCACACTGCCGGCTCATGTTCAGTTTCTCATCGACCAACACCCCCAAATCCTTCTCCACAGGGCTGCTCTGAATCTCTTCTCTGCCCAACCTGGCGCTGTGCCTGGGATTGCTCCCACCCAGCTGTAGGACTTTGCACTTGGCATGGTTAAACTTCATCGGGTTGACATCAGCCCACCTCACAAGCATGTCAAGGTCCCTCTGGATGGCATTCCTTCCCTCCAGCGTATCAACCAAACCACACAGCTTGGTGTCATCGGCAAACTTGCTGAGGGCGCACTCAATCCCGCTGTCCATGTCACCGACAAAGATGTTGAACAAGATCTGTCCCAACACCGATCCCTGAGGGACACCACTCCTTACTGGTCTCCAGCTGGACATTGAGCCATTGAGCACAACTCTTTGCATGCGGCCATCCAGCCAGCTCTTTATCCATCGAGTGGTCCACCTATCAAATTGATGTCAGAAGAGAGGTCAGGGCTATGGATGGCGTTTCCTTCCCTCTTTTTCTGAAATCTTGGGAGCTACCTTATCTGCCCAAAGCTGACACTTCAGTTGTGTTCTCTAATGCCAGTAAGGCTGAACAATTTTTCTAGTGAATTTTGTTGTTTCTGGTGTGTTTTAAGGGGTCTGGAATCCTCCACAGCAGGATAAGACCTTAAGAAATAAGCTGTATTCTCAAAAGCAGTTTTTCACAGCTAAAAATTTGAAATAAGAACTTGTCTGATGACTTCATCATCATCTTCTCCCCAGAAAGCCTCAAAAGACCCCCAGACTTTAAACTCAGGCCAGGATCTCTCCAAGGTCCCCTAATTTAATATGATGTCATCACAGACACAGAAAAGATCTCTCGACTTGACCTGATCAGCTCTCCATTCAAATTGCTTTCCCTGGCAAAACTGAATGCTCTTTAGGTGAATGTCTGGAGGGAAGTCTCAGAAGCATGTATGATTTATACGTTTTAGGTAACCAGCTCCAAAAGGCGCTTCTTTATGGTAATTAGGGTAGCCTGCACGAAATAAAGCTGGGATTGGTAAAGGCACTGAGAAGAGAGAAATGAAAGCTCGCTGAGGGTATATGAATAAGCATTACATACATTCTTTATTCCTCTTTTTCATATTTCATATTGATCACAAGTATTAATAAAAAGTAAACTTCCTCATTCTGCACAAAAACTTTATGAAGTCATTCCGATATTTCAAAATATTCACTGAAAAATTAATATTTTGTAAAGATGCAGTTATGTGTGTTTCTGTGCAATAACACTAATTTTCTGTGCATTTCTTATATAGAATGAATTAAGATAGGTGTTGGAAAGGTGAATCATAGAATCGTAGAATCATAGAATAGTTAGGGCTTAATAGTTAGGACCTTAAGATCATCTAGTGCCAAGAGGAAGCAGTAGCATCAGGAAGGGGGAGCTGAAGGAGGGAGAAAAACTAGACTGCTGAACAAGAGTGAAATGTATGCTCCAAACACAAAAAGTCACAAGGCAGCTTAGCTCAGAAACAGGTAATACCATAGACTCACTTTGCTCCATGAGCTAAATCAGACTAATCTGTTTAAAAGTGAACACACTTAAGAAGAAATAAATTACTGGTGTGTCCTTGAGCTTTACACAGCTTTGAAGAAGTTGGCAAATTGGTCATTTACTGTGTGCTTAGTAAAAAGATTCAAAATCAGGAAAGGAATCACAGACTCTAATTTTAGATGCTTGTGAGGTCTTTCAGGGTAATGTAAGCCAATCAATCATTAGAGTAACTGATAAAAGCTATGGATGGTGAATACAATAGAGGCAGATACTAATGTACACTGATTGGCTGCAATTTGTGTGCAGGATGATCATTAAAATAAGCAAAATGTAGCAGTGAGACATTTAAAGAGAAAACAGCAGAAAATTTCCAATGTACACCTTTAGTCAATGGAAAAAGAGAACTGTGTCCAGAAAGCAATTTGCCTTACTTTAGAGATATGTTGAACTGCTTTCCGGAGTGCATTGCTCTCTCTCCTCAGTCCTGTAGAAAGTGCTCAGCTAACTGGTGGAGAATATATCCTACATTTTAAAGTGAAATTTATAATGGAGCTCATTAACTATATTCTTGAGCCTGTTCCATTCAGATAAGCATGAACAATAAGTTTAACAATGCGTAGAAAGAATTACCCTCTGTATAATTTATATTTATTTTGCATTGTTGCAAATATTTATTCATGGTTTTTTTCTGAAATAACGCAAGTATCTAAATCCATACTTACTTTCCTTTTTTTTCCCCTAGAAGACCTTAGACACTAGTACTTCAGGTATTCTTACAACCTTAGAACTATTTAGAATAGGAGAATTTGTCTTGCCACTGCAATATATATTCTGGTACGTTTATACTGATAAATAGGTTAAATTTTACAGATACTGAGTGCCAGTTCTAAGCCTAACAAAATATTTGTGGTTTGTTTTTTATATTTTTTCTCTAGACAAGGGGGTTTGTACTTTTTGTTTTGTCATTGGGGGTTTTTTAATTATAATTAAAAATAACATTGCATGAATATTCTACAAATCAATTAAAACAGAGTCTTTTCAAATCCTCAAGTTTCCTTTGAGACACTGTATAGGAGAAAAATAAAGATATGATAGCTTATTCAGAAAAAGCATAAAACCATACGTGTACAAAAAAATAATTCAGTCTGTCCTAATAAGGAAGAGTAAGTACAAAAACTCAATAGCAGGATGCAGACCTTTGAAAGATTCACAAACTCATTGGTTATGATTCCAGCTGGTCTTAAAAACCAAATCTGATGATTTTTTACCCCAAAAAAGAAAAAAAAAAACAAAACTAAGAAGATGTTGTGGTTTAAGCTGTAAATCACACAGCCCGTTCTCTCACTCACTCCCCTCTCTTTCTTTCCCCTGCTCCCGGGTGGATGGGGAGGAGAATCAAAAAGAATGCAACTCCTACAGGTTGAGATAAGAACAGTTTAGTAACTAAGGTATAACACAAACCACTGCTGCTACCACAAATAAGAATGACAAGCAAATACAAGGAAAGAATACAGTCACTCACCACCTAATACCAAGCCTGACCAAGCCATGCACCCCCCACCCTTCCGGGTCTCTGCCCTCTGTTTTACATCCTGGGCATGACGTGCTGTGGCATGGAATACCTCTTTGGTCAGTTTGGGTTAGGTGTCCTGTCTCTGCTTCCTCCTGGCTTCCCCTCCTCCCTGGCAGAGCATGAAACTCAGAAAGTCCTTGGTCAGACCAAAACATTACCAAGCAGTAACTGAAACCACTGGTGTTATCAGCGCTGTTCCCAGGCTGAAAATCAATAACACAGCGCTGCACCAGCTACCAAGAAGCAGAAAAAATGACTGCTGCTGCTGAAGCCATGTCAGCAGAATGAAGGTTTAAGTTAAACATTTCTGATCTTTAAGTAACTTCAGAGGAACAGATGAGAATGAATGATCTGATGGCTGCAAACCCTCTTCTCTGAAGCTCCCAAAATTTAACCCAAGGAGGTCTGCATATAACCTAGAGTATTACAAACCTTCAATTACTAAAGTTTCTTTCCTTTTCCTTTCCTTGCTTCTTAGACCTTATGCAAGTACTAGTTTCTGAAAAGAGGCTACATTTAGACACTTTGTCTTCACAGGCATTTTTTGACACTTGAAGGTAAACCTCAAATATTTCATAAATAAAATTAATGTAGATTTTTACAAGTATATGCATTGCTATCTCATTTGATTACCTTGCTGATAGCTACATTGAATTTTGATTTTTTTTTAAGGCATTCCTATTGGGAGGACTCAATGTGGCATAAATTTGGGAATCGGATGTTACCATCATAAAAGATGTATTCTGAACTCCCGCTACATTTTAGCTGCAGATTACAGCCTGAAGGGGGTTGCAGCATAAGACAGAAGAACAGGACTGGTTTGTTTGTGCCTTTCATAGAGTTGCAATCTCATATCCTGCATGATGCAGGCTGCAGAATCTCTCCTTGCAAGTTCTGAATCAAACTCATATGTATTTTGTTGAACCAAAGTGTAATTTGAAAATTATCCAGTCTTAAATCAATTTTTCAAATGGGAAAGTTATAGGATCATAGAATATCTCAATTTGGAAGGGACCCATTAGGATCATTGAGTTATGAAATGTAAAAGAATGTGACTCCTGATTCTTTTTGCCACACATATGAAAGTAGGATAAGTTCTTCAAATAGGTCTTCAGTGAGTTGATAACACAGTCCAGGTTGTAACTCATGGATGAGGCAAGAGAAGTAACAAGGAGCCTAGGTTGCTACTATTTCTTTTCTCATTCATAGAATCATAGAATCAACAGCTAGGGTTGGAAAGGACCTTAAGATCATCTAGATCCATACGACATAATGGTTCATACTCAAGAGATGCAGTTAAAACTCTACAGTTTTCATAGCTGTTTCCTGACATTAAATGTTAAGTCAGTGGATCCACTAAGTGGTCCAAAATAAAAAGTCAAATAATCACATATTCCTATAAAGGAGGTTGCAATTGCCACAGTTAAAAATAAACGAACAGTTAATTCTGATCATATGGAGTGAACTTTGGCTTTAGGTACAGCTTTATGTTACTAGCATATTTACTACAAAATAGCCAAGATAAAGACACTTTATGGCCACTACAAAGACATTGGCGAGACTATTGTAGTTCCCTGCACCTGGAAAAGTAGCATAAAGTTGAAAAAGAATAGCACAAATGTAATGTCTTATTAACAACAAATTACTGAGTCTGACTCTTCCTACAGTTTCCATATACTTCTGAAGAGGTAACAGAAATGGTAAAAGGGAAGGATATAAACACCTTTCATACCTCATTTTAAAAAACAATTATGGTTGCATTCTGAAAAGGTTAGGAGCAATTTCTGATATTGAATTAATGTTTGAGGTTCTTTTACTAAGGTAGATAATGGAAAAAATTAAGCAATGCATTTTCATTGCCTTTGAGTCTGTCGTTGTCCCCCCCCCTCCCCCCCCCCCCCCCCCCCCACCTCACTACTAGGGATAGAAACTAAATAACCCTGTAAAATAGCATGATGGAAGCAAAAGATATTTAAATTATATTGCAAAATGATGGAGTGTTTTCAGGTAAGATCTTTTATGTCTGTCCTTTCTGAACTTACAGCATTAGTCAAGCTCTGATGTCTGATCTATTGTTTGCTGTCCTGTATTTTAAGTGGCTGGACTGCCTAGATTCTCAGGAAAGAAAAATTAAGAAAGACTTCCAAGACTTTAAAACTTTATGAGGCTTGAGTCAATTAACTGTCTTTTTGTGTTTTCTGCTACAAAATTATTTGTTCATCAGAGAGCAAAAATAATTATGTTGGCTAACGAGGTTAGAATGCTATTAAACCAACAAGCACAGGAAATTCAATATACAAGTAATAAAAAAAACTATCATTTTATGTTGATTTGTGCATGGAAAGCACCCTTTAAACTGACTTAATGTGAAATTTGTCATTGTAGATTCCACCAGTGACAGCTGAGCATTTGCTTCTGAGAAGTCATGTGATTAAAAGAAAGCTGTCAGAAAACTGCAGAAGGAAAGCCCCATATTTTCATTCATTCATTCATTCATCTGCAGATCTTCCTGAAGGAGTTAAAGGCTGGAGCTCCCATGATAAAAACTGTTTTCACAGTGTTCTCATGTGAATATTCACTGCCATTTGCAGCTGCATCTCTGTCGATCACCCTGTGATGGAGGGTATCCCATCTTCTTGTGAATTAGGTCCATTTTTTTCCTTTTTTGCAAACAGGTGTGAAGAAGGAAACAAAAGAATGATGGTATCAGCTCAGAACTATTCACCTAACCCAGTATTCTGCCTCCAGCAATGGACATAAGTTGAAACATATGCAAGAATAAGAAAAAGGCAACCCTATACTGAAGCTTCTCCATGTACTGTCCCAGCTTATAGCTGTTTTCAGCTCAAGGAATTTTCTAAGATAGATGTAGCTTTGCTATTTTCAGTGATTTTTTTTTTTTCCCCATGAACTTTCCCTGTCAGTCCTTTTTAGCATGTACCCATACTTTGGAGAGGAGTTCTACACATCTGCTCTCCACTGTGTGAAGTATCACCTTTTTTGTTTTATACTTGATCCCTCCTAACTTCACCTGTACTGTCTTGCTTTTATCTTGGAACACAATGAACAGTACTTCCTTAACCTTCTTTACCCTGACATTCATGATTGTGTAGACTTCTGCTGTGCCTTCCAAGTTGTCCTGGGTTCAGCAGTAGCAGTCATTTTTCGCTTTCTTAGTAGCTGTGACAGTACTGTGTTTTTGACTTTCAGCCTGAGAACAGCACTCATAACACTGATGTTTTTAGCTACTGCTTAGAATGTTTAGCCTGACCAAGCGGTTTCTGAATCTCGTGCTCTCCCAGGGAGGAAGGGAAGCTGGAAGGAAGCAGAGACAGGACACCTGACCCAAACTAACCAAAGAGGTATTCCATACCACAGCATGTCATGCCCAGGATGTAAAAACTGGGGGCAGTCACCCGGTAAGGTAGGATCACTGCTGGGTCAGGCTGGGTATCGGTCGGCGTGTGGTGAGTGGTTGTATTCTCTCCCCTTGTTGTTTCCCTTGTCATTATTATTATTGTTGGTAGCAGTAGTGGTTTGTGTTATACCTTAGTTACTGGACTGTTCTTAACCCGTGGGAGTTGCATTCTTTCGATTCTCCTTCTCATCCCTCCAGGAGCAGGGGGGCGGAAGGGAACGGAGATGAACAAACGATGTCATGGCAGGTTTACAGCTGGGCTTAAACCATGGCACAAGTTATCATCTTCCAGATGGAAAACGTCCAAGAATACTTACAGAAACCATTCCATGGTTTCTAACTGCTGAACACACTTATTTACCTTCTCTGCACCTTTTTCAGTTGTATTAATATAATTTTTGAGATTTGGAGATTAGATATACAGTCGTCCAAATAAATGTATACAGAGTTTTCTGTTTTCTTCTCTAATCCCTTCCCAATAATTCCTAATACTGCTTGGATTTTTGACTTTTTTTTTGGCTGAGCTTTGAGTTGAAGTTTTCATGACTACTGATCAGAATGGAAACTTCTCACAAGCCGTGTTGCTCAGAGCCCGTCCTTTTACATGTGACATTGGAATTCTCGTCCCCCAAATTTATGTTTATCCATTTTGGCTACCATCTTTCATTTTACCTTGTAGCTCGGTCTCATAAAGTCATTTTCTCTACTGTTAAACACATATTGCAGAAGCATTAGATCACATCTTCACTATGTGATTTAGCAAGAACGTTTTAACAACCTTTGCAAACTTTCTTACCTTACTCATCACCCCCTGGTGTTAGGTCAGTTATCTGGAACGTAACTCAGTACCGCTCCCTGCAGGACTGCACTGGTGTCACTCTGTTTCAAGGGTTGGTCATATTTTTCAGCCTAATGTTTTCCACAAATGATTAAGCCAGAACATTCTTTCTTATACATTGCTCCTTGTTTTCTTAGATGTTAATGCTAAGAGGGCTTGCCAAAAGCCTTTGGAAATCCAAGCAGAACTGTACCAATAACATACCTTTGTTCCCATGCTTTTGTTGACTTTCAAGGTTTTAAAGGTTTAAGTTTTAATTAGGTTTTAAAGAGAGTAAATGCTTTTGTAAAAGCTATGCTTTCTCTTCCTAAGCAGACTATATGTAAAGGTATCCACAGATATTTGCTTTATTACTGTTTCTAGTAATTTGGTAAAAGGAAACGTCAGACTTGGAGTACTGTATCCTTCAGAACTACCCTGGAGACACTAAAGTTTTTGCCACTTTCTAGACATTGTCTATCATGGCAATTTTTACAAAAGTTTACACATTGATATCAACATTTCATCTATCTCATCCTTTGGAGTGCCCCAACAACTGTTGGGTGATTACTATGCTCTGATTCCAGCATTTTCTTGTTGATTTTGTTTATGTATCTCATACTTTGCGGTATGTTAAAATTTAGACAGATGCTTTGATTAATCTCTCATAATGAAAGATTCTGATTTATCCATTTCCTTCCATTGTGATTCCCAATTGTTTTTCTCATGTGATTTTGACAAATCATCGCTGGCTGTACTTGTGGCTTAACACCAGCTGGCAACTAAGTATTGGACAGCCACACCCTCACTTCCGTTGTGGCAAGATGGGGGAATAAACTCCTCTTCTTGCCCCTGCTCCAGTTTGGATTTATCCACAAATTCCACTCCCTTTGGGGTATACCTGCCCCATGTGGAGCCTTATCTATGAACCACAGTCTCTCCTGGGGTCTACTTACTGTAGCATAGACTTATCCAAAACCACAGTTGCTTTGAGGTGCGCCTATTCCAGCATGGCTGTACCCATGGCTGCAATTCCTGCAGGGGTATAGGTGCTTTGAATGGATAAGGAGCTGCTGAGGAAAATTCAAAGGAAAAAAGAGGCTTATAAAAGGTGGAAGCAACAACAGGTGGCCTGGGAAGAATACAGGGATGCTGTCTGGGAAGCTACGGACCAGGTTAGGAAAGCTAAGGCTCACTTAGAATTAAACTTGGCTAGGGATGCTAAGGATAACAGGAGGCGATTCTATAGGTACGTAGCGAATAAAAGACAGACTAGAGACAATGTGGGCCCTCTCTGGAAGCTATCAGGAGAACTGGCTACCCTGGATTTAGAGAAGGCTGCGGTTCTCAATGACTTCTTTGCCTCAGTCTTCACTGGCAAATGCTCTGACCACACCACCCAAGTCTTGGAAGGCAGACGCAGGGACTGTGAGAATGAAGACCCCGGGCCCAATGTAGGGGAGGATCTGGTTCGAGACCATCTTAGGAACCTGAATGTACACAAGTCCATGGGACCAGATGAAATCCAAAAGCGGGTCCTGAAGGAGCTGGCAAATGAAGTTGCTAAGCCACTGTCCATCATATTTGAAAAATCATGGCAGCCAGGTGAAGTTCCCAAAGACTGAAAAAAGGGAAATATAACCCCCATTTTCAAGAAGGGGAAAATGGATGAACCGGGGAACTACAGACCAGTTAGTCTCACCTCTGTGTCTGGCAAAATCTTGGAGCAGATTCTCCTGGAAGGCATGCTAAAGCACATGAAAAACAGCAAGGTGGTTGGTGACAACCAGCATGGCTTCACTAAGGTGACAGACATAACCATGGCCATTGACATTTCATGATGTGCCTGCTCTGGTATGGTTTTATTCATAGTCATAGATGCTTTGGGGTGTCCTGCTCCCATGTGAACTCATATACTGGTCACAGTGTCTTCAACTTAAGTTCACAATGCAGCTCCAGCCTGCCCAGTACAGCAGCGATACCCTGGTCATCTGCCAGCCTAGGCGCACAGCCACTGCTGTTATCAGAATGTTCCCTGGCACAGCAGAGTCAGATGATAGCAACACAACTGGACCAAAAGCAAAAAGCAGGCACTAACAAGCACTAGATTCTAATATACAGTAAGGCAGGCAAGCCCCATGGCAAGCACAGAAGGCTGCTGATTAATAGATATACAGCAATAATGGTTATAAATTTGATCTAGCATATTCCAGTCTAAACTATAACCTCGAACGCTTCGAGCTCTGTGTTGGGCACCAGAAAGAGCTGTCATGGTTTACCCCCTATGGCAATTCAACCTCACATATCTGCTTGCTCACTTCCCCTGTGGTGGGATGGGGGAGAGAGTTGGAAGATAAAAGTGAGAAAACTCGTGGGTTAAGATAAAGGCAGTTTAACAGGTAAAGCGAATGCTGCACATACAAGCAAATCAAAATGGATTCATTCACTGCTTCCTATTGGCAGGCATCACTCATCCCCGGGAAATCAGGACTCCATTACTTGTAGCAGCTACTTGGGAAGACAAACAAACACCACCACTCCAACTGTCCCTGCTTCCTTCTTCTTCCCCAGCTCTATATGCGGAACATGATGCCATATGGTGTGGGATATCCTGTAGGTCAGTTGGGGTCAGCTGTGCTGGCTGTGTCCCCTCCCAGCTCCTTTTGCACCCCCAGCCTGCTCACTGGTGGGGTGGTGTAAGGAGCAGAAAAGGCCTTGGCTCTGTGGAAGCACCGCTCAGCAATAACTAAACCACCCCTGTGTTATCAACAGTTTCTAGCACAAATCCGAAACATGGCCTCATCCTAGTTACTGTGAAGAAAATTAACTCTACCCCAGCCAAAACCATCCTAGATGTATAGACTGTACTGATGGCTTTCCCATTTTGATGAATTATAAAAAAAAAAAAATTGTTTTCAAATTTCTTTTTTTTTTATTTTGAACTTTTCTTTCAGTCTTGTATAGAGTTTACACTGGTGGTCATATAAATATGAATCTCAGCATTATCCTAATATAAAATAGTGGACCACCAGCTAGTTGTTACTTTCTAAATTTAATATTTTATTTTAATTTTTTATTTATAAAGTTATTGTATATCTAAACTCAGAGACATACTGATTATGAAGTGTCCTATGGGTCTGCTCTACCATAGTTTATGTATGTTTTCTGAGTTCAAAAAGAATATGTACATGCATTTTAATCTATAACAGATGGCAGACAAAGAACAAATAATGAGCATCTTCACAGGCATATATCAAATTTATTCTGTTCAGTGAAAGGTCCTCCGCTTCCAGTATCTTATGTTTAACAGTTCCACTATCAGTGTTTATGGAAACAATAAAAGACCAGTGAAAGCATTGCCTGACATTTTCACTGTCCTCTGGCAGCCCTGGTTTGGTCGCTTCTTCATATGAAATCTTCCCGCTGTTTGATAGTCCCCAGAGTCCTCGCTGTGTGAATTTCTGTAATTCTTCTTGGAATCCAGCTTTATACTTGAACTTCGCAACATCCCAAGACTTATTAAAAGTAGCTTTTAAAGTGATATATGACATCTGATAATTTTATTATTATCACCTTCTGTTTTCAGTAAAAGGGATTAAATTTTTTTATTTTAATATATGCTTACTCAAAAATAAAAATAAAATGTAAAACATTAACTTCCATGCATAAAATTGTTGTCTTTCAATTTAGATTAACCACATTGATCATGATAAACAGTCTACAATGCATTCAACTTACCTAAAGCTTAAGCAGCAATTTTATCTTTAGCTGAATAAGAAAGAAAACTCACATGATTAAAAGGATTCTCTGTTTTGGAAGAGGCTGTTATAAGCAGCTGCTAGGATCATTAAAAACCAAAGTGCATCCACCACCCATGAATACTGAAGAGTTGTGTTTTTTAAACACATTTCTTATTTTCATTTCCTCTAGTCCTTGAGGCATTCAACATATCTGAAGATACCACAATAAATCATGCTCAAATAATCTAGAACTTGTTTTAATCGAGTTATGTATTTAAATTAAATTTTATAGAAAAAATGAATTTTATGCCCTAGAATCTTCAACTGTAGAATTTACTGCTGTAGGCAACATTCCTTTGTCATAATGATGGAAGTATATGATGTTTAATGTTTCTGGAGTATAAATCTCCCTCAGGAAATTCTTTGGAACATTTGCAATTTTCTGTGTTCAGATAAACAAGTCTAGTTCCTAATGAAGAAAAGATCCAAACTTAAAATTGGCTAATTTGCCACCAAGCAAGATTTGTGTGATAAATGCAGCTCTTTTACTCTGTTCATGAGTTTCCCTTGAACAACTCTTTTAAACTTGCAATTGGCACAAAGACCCAAATGATTCTGTGAAGGTTCATTTGTAAAAGTTTTATTGCTTGCAGCCTGAGTTAACCCCTTTGTTTTTTCCTTTCAACTCCATCTGTATTTGAAAATAAAATAGGCTAGGGTTCATTCTCTGGCCTTCAGGCACCAAGTGTCCGTAGTATTTGTCTATACTGCTAAATTCGGTTCCTCTGCTAGACAGAGCACCCTCATCCACCCTGTTGGATGGAAGCAGCCCTATTCTCAGCACTATCCCAGAGGATATTAGTTGGTACAAGCCAAAACCATGCCACAGGGCATGTTCACCAGTACACAGTACCTCATATTGGTGTTTGAACCTAGAGTCCTGCCCTGTTTACTTTACTGGTGCAAATGCAACCTTCAAATAATTGATAATATATCAAGGAGTTCTATACTTCAGAGCTGAAGTGCTGTTTTCAAGATATTTATTTAGACTGTTACAGTTCATTTTGTGCCTTGACATCAGCAAAGGGCAAGACAAGCCTCATGTTATTGCTTATTCTCCTTGACAGGCTTTTTCTGAACAAAGAATAAGGAAGGGATAGCTGGGGAAACAAAAAATAAAATGAAAAGAAGGAGTCAGTGACCTCTTGAGTTCTCCATTCACTGAAACAGAAACATTTCAAAACCTTTTAACCTGGTCTATTTAAATAAAAATAATCAGTGTTATTTATGCATAGCAATTTTCCTCTTCACACAAGAATTATGATTCTGTAATAATAAAAACAAACCAGTTTTCCGTATATTAAAATGGAGAAAAAGCTCTTTGTGGAACATGTTCATGAATATTCCATACAAGAACAAGCAGCAATGACAGATCTGAAGACCTTTGAAGACTATGTTTTAGCTTATATATCCAAACATAACCCTTAAAGCAGAAGTTGAGAGTTCTATAAATCAAATTGGACGTAAAGCTCTCAAATTTCTGTACATGTTTGCCCATTGATGCACATATGAAAGCACTGATTACTTTTAAAGGGCCATAACACTGTATTCAGTGAAAAAGAGCAACTGCACTTGGAGAACACTGGACATTTTCTGTTTCGCAGTATTCTGATGCGATGCATTATTCTTCCTACACCTAATAGGCAACAGTATTCACAAGGTTGGTGCTGTATTTCAGTAAAAGGGGAACTCTATTTTTAGCTCTAAGGATGATCCGAAATGACACTTGCTGTTATTGCAGGTCCACAGTAGCACAATGCAAGTAGGAGGTAGTACCTTTGAAGAATAAAAGGAGCTTGATGGGAGGCTACACTCACCCTTGTTAACAAGAGGTTTAATGATATCTTTAATTGCAATGCAGACAAATAATAAAGGGGAAACACCAAAGACAGGATTCACCATGCAAAACAAAACCCTAAATTTAAATGCCTATGTATAGATGTAGATATAGAATTAGTCATCTCAGCTCCCATTACACACAGTGGGGATATCCACCGGATGACTGAGTTGCCAGCACACAGATGGCACTGCTACCAGAGAAGATCCAAGACTGACTTATTGTGCTTGGCCTCCAGTTGCTGCTGCAGGGAAGCAATAGCTGCTGCAGGGCTCCTGTGTGCCCTCCTGTGCATGGATGTGCCATCCTGTTCTGGATGTTGAGCAAAATGTCTGTCTGACAGTTCTCAGGCAAGCAAGTCTATACAGTCAGTCAGGTCTGGAGATCTGCAGTCAGTCAGATGCAGGACTGCTTATAGGTGAACTGAGCAGTTCTCTAGCCTCAATGGTGGGCAGATGTAGGGTTAACTATAACATAAAATTCATATGTAAATGTGTCTGAACTTGGACCTGAACGTGATCCTGAAGACCTTTTTCAGATGCTCACACACAGATATATCCTGTTGTTCGAGATGCCTTAGTAAGGGGACATTTTTGTAATGCAGTCTATGGGAAACCTCTGCCTCTTTGAAGCAGCAGTCAAAGTTCAACCAATATAACATATGGCATTTTACATATGATCAATGACCTGAACCTCAAATTCATGGAAGTTTAGAAGAAGCTGTATGTTGTGCCAAATCTTTGGCAGGTCAACTATCTCTCTGTTCTCCCCTTGGCAATGTGTTTTTCTCCCTGGACCAAGTATACCCTTCCTAATCTCCATTTTTTCGCATATCCCTTTGCAGGATCTGCAGGCATCCTCAAGAGCCAGACCCAGCCTCTTACTCTGTTTTATATCAGTCTCTCTCATAGCCTGAATGAGGTCCTTTAAAATGAGTTTCAGAACAATCTTCTTTGTGCATGCAGTACACTGCGCAGAGGAAGGCCAGCTGTACCGCTGTAATGATGTGTTTCAAGGCTTCTTCACATCACAGACATCCAGGGACACATTGTCCTTCACCTCTTCTACTTCAGTCCTAAAGAAATTTTTGAAATTACAGTATCTGTGAAGTTTAATGAGATGGTACACTTCCAGAACATGCTGAGATCTTAAAATGCAGCTTTGCACTGGAAACTAAACTGGTTTCAGTCTTCAGTATGAATTTGAGCTGATAACTCATTTTTCTAAATTACATGCTCTGTTGTAGTACAGCAGTAAAAGTTTTTCCCCAAAAAGTCAATAAATTAAGTTGTGTTTTGTAAATTCAGCATTAAATATAAGAAAGAAGCTGTTACAGAGCAACCGTATTGTCCTGGGTTCAGCAGTAGCAGTCATTTTTCTCCTTCTTAGTAGCTGGTGCAGTGCTGTGGTTTTGACTTTCAGCCTGGGAACAGCACTCATAACACCAATGTTTTTATTTACTGCTCAGTAATGTTTAGTCTGACCAAGGACTTTCTGAGTCTTATGCTCTGCCAGGAAGGAGGGCAAGCCGTGAGGAAGCAGAGACAGGACACCTGACCCAAACTAGCCAAAGAGGTATTCCATACCACAGCATGTCATACCCAGGATGTAAAAACTGGGGGCAGTCACCCAGAAGGGCTAGATCACTGCTGGGACGGGCTGCGTATTGGTCAGTGAGTGGTGAGCGGTTGTACTCTCTTCACTTGTTGTGTCCCTTATCATTATTAGTATTAGTGGTAGCAGCAGCGGTTTGTGTTATACCTTATTTACTGGAGTGCTCTTATCTCAACCAATGGGAGTTACATTCTTTCGATTCCCCGTCCCCCTTCCCCCTGGGAGTGGGGGGGGGGGGGGGGGGAAGGGGTAGAAAGGGGGAGGCAGTGAGTGAGGGAACTGTGTGGCTGATTTACGGCTGTGTTTAAACCATGACATACATGTAAGAAGAAAGAAAACCCTCTTGTTCCAAATTTTGACTAAGAAAGAGATTACCTATCCTTGGGAAATGAGTACTGTAGAAATAGAAACAGGATCTCCAGACTCTAACTGTGACAGGAAGGTCTGAGAAGCCTACTGTCAGCTATTTTCCATTTGAAAACACAATAATCAGAAAGTTTATCATGACAATAATCCTTGAATAAAATGGTAAAAAAGAAAGGAAAATTAAATCACCCATTCCAGTTTTCCATACCACTGCTTATTATCCTTCTTCAAGTATTCAAGGGCAGCAGATCCCTTCTAACAGGCCACCCGACCTCCTTTGTTGAATTGTAAATGTGAAAAGTGACTTTCTAAGAGGTGAACTGAGAAAAAAGCTCTGCAAAAAGAAGTTCATGTTCTGTTCTGCAGAACTGAAAATACTGTATAGCTCTTATTCAAATTCAAATAGGGAAAGTAATTTCTTTTCAGAAGCAAAACTTGGACAATCTGTAAATTTGGAAGTGATGACAGAATTATATGGTATATGACAGTGATTTCCACCTGACAAATGAAAAGTCATGATATATAGTACAAAACAGCATTGCAGGCACTAGCTGTGGAAAAGAACTATTAAAAAAAAACATCAATTCAAGGTTAAACTATATTTTGAAACTTGACTATGACTTTTGACCCTTCTGTTCTAACCTTTGAAAATGTGTTTTCAGAGAAGCTGTTGATTTCTGCATTGCAAGACCTTATTTAGAAATACAAGTGCAAAAAAGTTTCAAATAATTTAATGTATTAGACAGTAAAGCAAAATCCGTTTGTTTTTTTATAATCTCCATTACATTTACAGTACAAAGAAAACATTCCAGTGAGCGAATGCTACCTTCTCCAGCTTTCTAATCTGCAATTTTGCTGAGGCTAGATCAAGTATTATTTTGGTATGAAAACTGAAATGCTAGTGAGAACTGTACTTTGTGAAAAATGCGCTATAAATGAGTTGCAGTGCCTTTTCCAACTGCTAATTTAAAGGCAATCCACATAAGGCAGTGTGTATTCTATGTTGTGAGAAAATATTTGGGTAAAGACAGATGCAACAGCTGTGACTTTTTATGCATGGCTAGATTGTTGGGATTCTTTAGAATCATCCTCAACAAAATGGTACTGCTGCTGCCATAATCCTTATATGACAATCCGTAGAACTGAAAGCCAGGCTGCATTCTTTGGTTTCTTTTTAAAACTATTGGATGAAATCTTGGTCCCAGTAAAGTCAAGTCAAAATAAAAATTACCATGGACCTGAAATGGGCCCAGGTTTCTCTCATGAGCAAAAAATAAATCCAGTTTTACTTGCACATTGACATTTGATTCAGTATTTTATTTTCTGTTAATTACCTCCACAAATGAGAGTGCCCTGTGCATTTAATCAAACACATCCATTCCTTAGGTACTTTATAGATTTTGTTTTTTAACATTGCAGGCAGGAAAATCTTATTGATCAATGTTAAGCTGAACGTTTTGTTTGCATGTACTCACATGATGGCAGCGTTTCTTGCATTTTTGTACTACTTTAATATAAATATTATTACTTTTACTTTATGGTAGGAGTAAAACCAAAATTTTTTTAAAGCAGGGCACAAAGTTGGAACTTGTAGAGATTTTGTGGGTAAAAAAATCTACATTTCTCTAGATTCTGGTTATTCTATAACCTTGTATTCAAGTTATATGCATGAGCTAATATTTGGCACAGAAGCACAATAACTGTATAAAATTATAAATATGTTCTAAATATTTTAGATTACACATGGAAAAATTACTGAGTCTGAGGACTAGATGTTTCAAATGTTTATTAATTGAATATGGGCTATTTGTTTGAATCAGTTCCAACTTAGCAGTAATGACAAAATGTTAATAATCCCTAATGGCTGTTTAGAAGACTTACTGGAAATCAGTTGACTGCTTCAGTCCCCACTGTAGCAAAGAACTTTCCCTTACATTTTACAAAGTCCCATGAATATCCAGGCAATGGCCACCAAGACTGGTTATGCCATTAGAAAGGTCAAAGAAAGAGAAATTATTGAGGGTGTTGAACTACAATTTATATTTTTTCTATTAGTGTTGCAAAATATTTCAAGGAAATTTGCCCTTTAAACACCAAGAAAAATTGAAAGCTCATCTCCAGAGCTAACAATTTAATTTATTTTTTTGGAGTTTTTCATTCATGTTTGGAAGAAATAAGAAATGTGAAAAAAAATTATCCTCTGGTATTAAATTGCTTCACAAAAGAAGGATAGTACCTGTAGACAGGTGTGCTCTGTCTCAGTCCTATGGGTGCTGAGGACGCCCCTGGTCAGTTGAGCACTTTTACACATATCAAAGTCTCAGAGGATGAACTGCCATAGTTCATTTGTTACCAGAATTCATGAACTGCCATAGCCAGTTTTTACCAGAATATCACCACAATGAGTATTTGTATTGGAATTTGATTGGACAAACTGTGTGATGGACAGGCCAGTGGGAAAGGAAACAGAGCAGGTGAAGAGCTGTTTTTGGAGAAAGAAGGCACTAACCCCAAAAGAAATGGAAATTTAGAAAAGTACCCTCCTTAGCTGAAATCACATCCTACCACTGAAAACAATTACTATGTCTATTTTTATCCCTTAAATGTACAGTCCAAACCCCACTTTTCCCTGAAACTCTGTGAAAGGGGAAAAATAATATCCCAATTTGAAGTCTTTCCAATATTTAATTTTTTAGACATTTGTTTGAGTCTCAGAAGTTTCTCTTCTTTTTTTTTTTTTTGACTCCCATTTAAAGGCACAGTGGAGTATAGATGAGTGTATGAAATCAGTGACATAGAGGAGTCCTTGAAAAAAGGCATAGAACAGTCATAGACAGGCCACCAAGTAAACTATTTCAATGCATTTAGAGGCATGTTTAAAAACATGGACAGACAGGTCTGTTTCTTTATAATTTTTTCAGCTGGTTTTCTGACCTGAAGGTAAAATTCCATTGAGCACCCTTGGAAAGAAATAACTCTTTCAATCTCTAGGACGAGGAGAAAATCAGTATTGTGATTGCACTGGTAAATGTGAACTGTCTGTGGCCAGGATAATTTGCATTTGAAACCATACTTGCTCCAAGAATAAATTTGCAGAAATTTTTGTTTGACTGTTTCTCAATTATTTAACCCTTTCTTACAATCTCATCCGAGCAGCGACACCAGACTGAGGAGTTGTATAAGACATCTGGTTTCTTTAGGATCTTTTATTGTACTGGTAAATCACAGATCTTCCCTAGAAATAAGAGTAGGACATGAAAGAAAAAATGTTGGATTGTTATTATCAATGCAAGAAAATGCAATTTTCTTTTTTATGCCTTGGGTTTTTTTCTGGTATTTTGACAACTTTACAAATTCTCCCACCACAGGGTTTTGAGTGCCATGGTAGGAAGCACTGTGCCAGTCCTGCAGTTGTGACAGTTTAGTTTGCAGTTTTTGCTGCTGTAGTAAGTTAAGGTACATATAAATGTTTATGTACTGGCAAAGTACTTAAGAATAAAAATAATAGCATGCAGTAGGCAGGCAGCCATAGTATAAACTTAACTTTGTACCTTTATTCTGCTGTCACTTTGCATTTTTCTTTCTTCTCCCTTTCCTTTGGCAAAATGCCATTTCTTCCTTGCTTTCTCTAGTTACATGTCAGGCTCTCCAAACATTGCAATCCATTCAGAGGTTATATTGGTAAGCCAAATTTAGTGGCATAGCACTATAATAATGTTAACAGAGTATTGGGGTTGTTAGATGTTGCTACAGCATTTTTCAGTTATGTGGTGATGCAGTATCAAAATGACGGAACACAGCTCACTTACCTGATGTGACCTGGTGATGCAGAGCAAGGGACAGAAACATCATTTTCAATAGAAAAGTGTTTCCTATTGTGGCTGATCATGCACAATACTTGTGCTTTTTGATCACTGTCTGTGTCGAGGTAGTTCAAGGACATAATATTGTCCCAATAAAGTGTTTCTCCAAATAAGTGTATTCTTCTCCACTACAGAAGTTACCTATCTATCCATTATGGCCCATTCGTTAAACACACCATACATTGACATTGATTATTTACATCTAGATGGATCATCAGGCCATTGAAGCTGCTGATTTTGAATCTGGGTATTTTAAAAATATCCTAATAAAAACTATTTCATAACTATGTGAACAATCAAAGACTATTCTGTTTGTTTGTTTGTTTATCTGGGCTTTGAAAGAAACAGGAATTTGATTGATACCATATGGGCTTCTCATCCTCTTGCATGAGAAGGATTTGTTCTATCAAATACTCAGCTGTAGTTTTTGGCTGCTGAGATACACTTTGAAATTAACTGATTGCCAAAATAAAAAGAAATAATGTAGACTTGTAAAACAAGTTCTGGTTCATTCTCAAACAGGGAACTACATTTATCATGATATTTTTTTTTAGAGAAAGAACTCCCACAAAACGTTTAGAATGTAAATATACTTTAAGTGAATCAATACATTATTGGCAGTTTAGTCTTAGCAAGCAGAAACTTCTGAACTTTAGAAAAACATACTATAGAGATTCTATATAGAAATATACCTCTGACCCTGCATCCCTTTTTCTTCTTTGCATATGCCCTTGTTGAATGCAATCCTTAAAATTAATGCATTTGTGGATCTTCTGATGATCTGAACATTAAAAAAAAAAAAAATCTGTTGGTGACTCTGGTAGAGCATATAGAGCATAAAATGATATGATAGATTTGGGTTTTTTTGGTCATTTAACACACTTTGCTGTTTGTGGAACTAGAATAGCTATAGCTGCTCAGCTCAATGTGGTTTAATTTGAAGGTGAACCTGTGCTCTGTGTTTGAATTCCTTTAGCCTGTGGATGATATTAGTCTCCTATTCCTAGCTAGTGTTAGTGACATAAGTAGCACATAACATTTAGAAAGTGACACAGTTCTAATCAGCCATATTTTTAGAGGAGAAGTCTTTCATTTGGGTAGGACTCCTGCATGCTAATCCTGAATGGATATAGATGGCTTCCTGAAGTCTTTAATCAAGCATCTCGAGCTCAAGCAAAATGGATTTTTCTTCCTGCCCTTGAGCATTCTCAGCTCAGAAACAGAAACTTTCAGATCTCACTTTATGGCACCTAGTTTCCCCACTTTGGTTCCTACCATATTCACCAATAGTTCTGACCTGGAAGTTGAACATTGCACTGATTAGTTCTCAGTGCTGGATATTATTAATTTTATTTTTTTACCACCTGAAGTGATGGTTTGTTGAGTGGGCAGCACTTGGCCAATTACACATCTCTAGGAAAAGAAACTTCCCTGAGGATCAATAGATCAATATTCTCTTTTCCTTTACATGTTGGATTCTTTTTAGGCCTGCCCTAAAACACCACATGGCAGGTAAGAGGATGGTGATCTAACTGCTAAAGTGCATCTTAATATCAAGCCTAGGCTTTCTTTTGCTCATTTTCATGGGCAATAAGAGTGTGCTTTGATTTTAAAATATCAGAACATGTACCACAGTATGAAAGGAAAATGGGTCAGACAGGAACTATAAAATGCCTCGTTAAGCATTTTTTATATCACTGACATTAATTGGACTCAAGAGTTTAACTAAATGTAAGAAATATATTCCTTAAATAGCCATAGCCTTGTTTATTAGCCAGAATTCTTTTTAATTCCAGGGTCAGGATTGTTTTTAAATGACATATTCAGATTCAAGTAAGCATGTTTTTCTGAGCCTAAAAATTTCTTTCAAAGAGTAGTCATTGTTCTTGCATAACAGCTTTGGACATTATCTTGCTTTCTTTTAAGAATTTACCTTGAAAGGAAATAAAAACAAGTTCTAGAAACTGGAACAGAATGGAAGAGTTTAGGTGATAATGACCATGAAGATGAAATTATACGATCTGGGGAACAGTTCCATCACAGTAAAGCCAGGACAGTTTCCACTTTCCTCTCTGTTTTATCATATAATCAGTTTGTAGTAACTATAATAGAACTTGGCCCAGTGTGTTAGTAACAAAACCACATTGTAAATAGGCTAGACAAGTATATGCCTTCTTTGATCTTGTCTTTTTGGTCCATTGGAACTTGCATTCCTTTCCTTCTTCACTTCCTTCCGTAGCTTATGCAGGGACCTTAACTCAAGATACTTGTGTACTCATTTCTGTGTAGCCTACTTTAGGTGGCTCTGCCTTGGCAGGGGGATTGGACTAGATGATCTGCAAAGGCCCCTTCCAACACTAACAATTCTGTGATTGTGAATTTGCTAACAAGAAGCTTTTCCACGTAAAAGAGAGACAATGGCAGTGGTAATCACATTTGTCCTGTTTATCCTATACATTACTATTTCTTGTGTATATTTAGTGATTTTAGTTTGATTTAGTTCAACCCACATAATGAAAAATAATACATCTTGCTAGATGAATTTTTATAGCATGAGACCAGTATTAAATGTTGCCATCTATTGGAAGAAGACCTCAGACTGAGCTGTATCCAGATTTTGTCAAAAAGTGAGTAGCTAGTCTACTTGAAAATAACTAACATTTATGAAATGCTGATGATCAAAAGTGAGTACAGCATGGACATTTTGGTATTTTTTGGGAAAGCTACATATCCACATCTTGAAAAACCTTCTGAATAAGACATAAATCCTTCACAAGAAAAGTTTAAAGAGAAAAGTAGTTATTAGAGTAGTTCAGTGACACTGTCTCCTAACGACAAACTTCTATCTTGGTGTCATAGACTAAACTATATAGCAAATAGCAGGAAATACAGTATTTGTCACAGGCAATAATATGGTTGTCATAGACTGTGATTTTGCAGCAACTCCACCATTCTTTTGTGAGTTGACAGAACCGCAGGAAACTGTATTGACTTAGAGAAAAGCTGCCTCCCTCAATCTCCATCATACAGGGCTGGGACCAAGGACCAAACTCTGGCAGCTAGACAGATAATGAAAACACCTTCAAAAACTCATTCTGTTGAGAGAGATGAAAACATTGTTTATTTCAGCTCCAAGCATTACTCTTCAGCCAAGTCTCCAGGACATGCTATAAAGGGTTGCTTTAGCTGCAGCTGGACTTTGTGCAGAGGAAATAAAATGTGATATGCCCTAAAAGTCAGGAACCATTGGGTTTTGAGGACACATTACAGATTGCATACTTTGAACTATTATATATTAAGAGAGTAAATAACATATATTACCTGTGCTGTTATAAAGTTGGGCTTTATGCAAGGTTAACAACATTGCTGGCTTTGTATAAAGTAGCGTGAGTATCCAGTATAACTTGCTGTAAATAATACAGACATTAAGCAGGATGAGAAAGTTGGGGCTGTTCAGCCTGGAGAAGAGAAGGCTACATGGAGACCTCATAGCAGCCTTTCAATATCTGAAGGGGGCCTATAGGGATGCTGGGGAGGGACTCTTCATTAGGGACTGTAGTGAGAGGACAAGGGGAAATGGGTTCAAACTAATCAGGGGAAGTTTAGACTGGATATGAGGAAGAAATTCTTTCCTGTAAGGGTGGTGAGGCACTGGAATGGGCTGCTCAGGGAAGTTGTGAATGCTCCATCCCTGCTGGTGTTCAAGGCCGGGTTGGACATAGCCTTGGGTGGCATGGTTTAGTGTGAGGTGTCCCTGCCCCTGGCAGGGGGGTTGGAACTAGATGATCTTAAGGTCCTTTCCAACCCTGACTATTCTATGATTCTCTGATTCTATTTGGGTCAGAGATACTAAGGTACCAGTGGCACTCATTGTTGCAGTATGTTACACTGCTGGTGGATTATATCTGCAAAACAAGCCCACAGACTCAGTAAACCCTGTAGATCAGCCAAGAATCAGTTACCAGCTGGTTGCACTTTTGAGTTTTGCTGGATTCCTTCGATGATTAATGATTCATCTTTTCTGGTCGACAAAGCTTGACTGTGCATGGAACTGCTGGCAGTACTTCTAATGGGTTTCAGTTCTCTGATCCAGTTACTCAGAAATGTTATTAAGTGTTTGCAGACTACTCATCTATTCGTAGAAAATAAAATATTTAACCTTTATTCCTGGTAAATAAAAACAAATTCTGAAGATGAAAGACATACTGCTGTCTGTTTTTTTATGTTATTGCATAGGATTTTACTACATATTCTCTATAGGTCTGCTTTTTTCTCTCTAATTATTAAGTTGCAGAAAACATCCAGAATATTTCTGAAAACAGATGAGTTGGCTAGGTGAAGAACTAATCTAAAGCAAGCCAAATACCATAAGAATTTATCATGAATGAAACAATCTGGAGAATATCACAAAGAGAAATTTATGTCCAAATGATTAGCAATGGCAAAAACACTGACCTGAAGATTGGCACTCCAAAGATGACCTGTTGAGGAAGTAATATAAATACCTCCAACACTAAGTCTGGAAAGTTGCAGTTCCACAAAATCTCTTTATCATTGTAAAACAGGCACATCACTTAGGACATGGTTTAGTTGTCTGTACATGAATTAGACATGGCCTAACTCAGCCTACCATTCATGAATTCATGACAAAGCATGTAGACTGAAATGAAACACATCAAATTGTGTTTCAGCATATTTTTTTTGAAAGATCACATGACCAAATTTTTTTATCAGTTCTTGACAAACAGCTTTATTATCTGCATCTGTAGAAATATAATTGCAAAATGTAGCATTTTCAGCTCTGACAGATGTGGTTTTCCTTAATGGCAGTCTTGTAAATGTGTACAGAATAAAGGGTTGTAAAAACAACACTCGTAACTTGTAAGTATAAATCAACTTTCAGACTGCTCACCTTTTTTATTTATTATTTGTAATGGCTTTGAAACTTCTATATATAAAAGAACAACTAGGAAATGTTTCCTTTAATGAGCTGCACTTCAAAAACTGTGTCTATGACAAGAGACTGAGAGAAACAGCTTCTATTGTCCATCAATAATATATATAACATATATAACAGGAATATAGGTTGCTTAGATAGGCTAGATGAAGGATATTGAGAGATATTATTCAGTTTATACTACTTTTGTCTCAAGCAGTAGAAAGTTTTTCTCCATTCAGGGAACTATTACCAGCGATAGGAATTATTCAAATCTGATGTAAGTTTTACTTTGAAGATTTAAATGAGACTAAAATGTACATTTTACAAGTGTTTGTGCTGACCAAGTTAAGCCTAATAAGCTTTATTTTATTTTTATCAACATACTTCTATCATTGCTATGGTATTGAACCGACTTTCTACCTTTTTTTTCTGACTTGCTTTTTCTGCAGTTCACCTGATTGGTTTTCATGGATGCATCTGGCAGCGGCCAGAAACAAGGTCCATCTTTGTGCTCAACCTATGAGGTCACCTGTGTTCTACTCAAACCAAGCAAGCCCAAAAATAAAAGTATCAGTGTCTTTTTGTTCCACACTGAAGTACTGCTAAGGAAAGAGATTTCTGGGAACACCAGAAAGTAAACTGTAGTAATAGCATAATCAAAGAAGGAGGGAATTTGTCTCAGGTAAATCATATACACACAAAAAGCAAAGGAATTGAGTCACTGAGCTCACATTGAGCAATTCACAGAAAATTATTCAGGATTAGCTGTTTGAAGGTTCTTGCATACAGTTCCTGAGTAATGATCCTAGGACATTTTAGGCGTCATTAATACACAGTGACTGCATTCTCTTAGTCAAAGTGGAACTGTACCAGATTGCAAATGTTAGTCACAAAGGGAAATGTTCCCTCCCTTGTGTAATCCCACCAAAGTCTCAAGGGAACCACCAGCAAATGATGTAAGCAGTGGAAAATCATTCTGTCTAGGGCTGTACCTGGTCTGTTTTCCTCATGGGGACGGCCATCTGAGTAGAAAAAATGCTTAGTTCCAATTTAAATAGTTAAGAAAAATATCACTTTTTATGAGCAAAAATGGCAGATTCACTCCACAAGTATTAGGAGTCAGTGGCTTGATTTCCTTCCCTTCAATTTTCTTTTATCATTATTCTTTGAATTCAAAAAATTTAACTGCAGAAAAGAATTGCAAAGAATTGCACCCTTTTTACTTCAAAATATTAATTTCTTCTATTTTTTATTTCTTCATTTCACAAGATACTACAAAATATCAAATTTCATAGACTCAGTGTCTTGTAAATCTAAAAAGAAAGACCATTGAATGTAATCACTCTTCCTTTGAAGTTCAATTTTTATTGTCATTCATGAACAGGTGGACTATAAAACATGTGATACCATTAGTTAATTTTCTATTTTTAAAAAAATCAGCCTTAATATTTGATAAGGTAAACGATGATTTTAACAGATTTTCTGGACCAGAGAAAATAATTAGAGAATTAGAAGCTCTCAGGTCATCTAATTATGTATCAAAGATAGGTTGCTCCTTGCAGTGTGTTTTGGATGCACTAGGGAAAAGGAAGACAGCAGAAAGATTCAAACAGAAGAAGCATGAGGATGTTAACCAGTCATGACTTTGTTTCCCAAGGTCACTGGACGGAATATGAGAAAATGAACATGAGCCGGCAGTGTGTGCTCGCAGCCCAGAAAGCCAACCATATCCTAGGCTGCATCAAAAGGACCATGACCAGCAGGTCAAGGAAGGTGATCCTGCCCCTCTACTCTGCTCTTGTGAGACCTCACTTGGAGTATTGTGCGCAGTTCTGGTGTCCTCAACATAAAAAGGACATGGAACTGTTAGAACAAGTCCAGAGGAGGGCCACGAGGATGATCAGGGGACTGGAGCACCTCCTGTATGAAGATAAGCTGAGAAAGTTGGGGCTGTTCAGCCAGGAGGAGAGAAGGCTGCATGGAGACCTCATAGCAACCTTCCAGTATCTGAAGGGGGCCTATAGGGATGCTGGGGAGGGACTCTTCATGAGGAACTGTAGTGATAGGACAAGGGGTAACGGGTTCAAACTTAAACAGGGGAAGTTTAGATTGGATATGAGGAAGAAATTCTTTCCTGTGAGGGTGGTGAGGCACTGGAATGGGTTGCCCAGGGAAGTTGTGAATGCTCCATTGCTGGCGGTGTTCAAGGCTGGGTTGGACATTGCCTTGAGTGACATGGTTTAGTGTGAGGTGTCCCTGTCTATGGCAGGGGTGTTGGAACTAGATGATCTTAAGGTCCTTTCCAACCCTAACTATTCTATGATTCTAAGTTTCTATGAATATTATAATAACATATACGTAGTCTGTAGAAACATCTTGCATTCCTTTTTTTTACGATATACTGAAAAGAAAAGCTGTAACTTAAAGACATTAGGGATTAGGAAGTGGGAAACCAGGTAAATAGAAAGTTGTGGTTTGGTCATACGGAGGTTGACCAGATGATTGATGGCAAGAACAAAATAACTTCCCTGTATTATTGACATACTACATTGTATCTTGTGAGTTTATAGATTGCTTTTCTTGATCAAATTAATTTTAGGCAGCATTTCTTCACAATCCAAACAAAATGCAATAGAATGAACTAAATATCACTTTTAACTAGCAAGCTTCGTACAATATTGTTAGAACAAGGGGCTGAATTTAGAATGAGAATTTCAAGCATGTTTTATAAATGACTTTCAATCGTCTTTGTTTCTTTTTAGTAATAAGAAAAAAATATACATTTTAATAGGAGAAAAATACACTCAGTTGAGCACAGATTATAATAATATAAAATTCCATAGAACTCTCATAATTTAAAGTTACTTTATTTATAAGCATTATAGAAGTCCTATTGATATAGCACATTTGGACCTCAGATTCTCTCTACTTAGGTTACTTACTTATTAGGTAGATGACATCGGAGGCATCGACAGTCAAAAAGGTTACTTTTTTCCCTCTAGTCCATGGTTTTGTGACAAATTTTATCTTTAAATGTGGCTGAGCAATTTCAGCAGGGCACATCTGAACGACTCGGGATTTCCTCTCAACGAAGAAAGCTCTTTTTTCTTAAACTGTTCTTTATGAAACAAATATTTGAATATAATTATTGACTTCTACCACTATGTTTATAAATTCATATTTGGAGACAAATGTTTCTTGTATAAGTTATCTTGAAGTAAAAAATGCGCTAATTTTTTTTACTAACTTTGATAAATCCTTCAGTATAGTCCTTTCTTGAAAACAGTGCTCTGCTGAGACATAGATGCTTCAGAACATTTGTCAGATCTTGCTAGAAATGTTGCGACATGACATGACATGACATGAAAAAGGAAGACCTGATAAATTCATAGTTCTAATCAGAGTCCCTGAGAGAGATTAAAATTAATTCTGCACATTCACAAAGAATGAGTTCCTACATGTTTCCATTTAGAAGCATTTCCCTTTAGTTAAATAGTGCTTCTTCAGTAGCTGAACCAGAAAACAGAGTACTCTTTCTCTAGCTAATGAAAATACACAGATGGGGAAAATGCACAGCTGATGTATGATCACCCAGTGTTTGAAATATGATGAAGTTTGAAACAGAAACCCTCAAATTTCCATCAAACAAGTTAAGGTAACATATACCAACTGTGTTGATACTTAAACGTCTGAAACTTCATAATTCATTTTATTGGCCTCATGGATTGAAGTCTACAAAAAGTAAATATCAAATCAATCTTGAGTAGGTTATCTCAGCTGCCTCCCTGCAAAAGAGGAGCTATTGGATCCTCTAACGTTTGCATAACTTGAGAACATGTAACAGAATTCCCTTTTGTCTAACAACTACCTTCCACAATTTCTCCAATTTCTTCAAGAATTTTCAATAGACTTTTTCTCTTCAGATGTTGAATGTGCTCATTGAGTTTGAAGGATTGACCTATTCACCCCTGGCCATTTTTGGTGTAAGAAAACTTCTGTAGGCCAAACCTATAAAAGGAACTGAAGCAAAGTAACAGTTAAATTTCTTTTGCAAACAAGACCTTGTTGAAGACACTGGGCAAGAGCTTTTTGGAATTTTTCTTTGCACTTGTAGTGGTTTAAGCCCAACTGTAACTCAAAACCATGCAGCCGTTAAATCACTTCCCCCTCCTTACTCCCCCTATTCCCAGAGGGATGGGGAGGAGAATCGAAAGAATCTAACTCCCACTGGTTGAGATAAGAACACTCCAGTAACTAAAGGTATAACACAAACCACTGCCGCTACCACCAGTAATAATAATGATAAGGGAAATAGCAAGGGAAGAACCTGATGCCAACCTGATGAAGTTTAACCATGCCAAGTGCAAGGTCCCACAGCTGGGTGGGAGCATTCCCAGGTACAGCTCCAGGTTGGGCAGAGAAGAGATTCAGAGCAGCCCTGTGGAGAAGGACTTGGGGGTGTTGGTTGATTAAAAAATGAACATGAGCCGGCAGTGTGCACTTGCAGCCTAGAAAGCCAACCGTATCCTGGGATGCATCAAAAGGAGCGTGACCAGCAGGTCGAGGGAGGTGATCCTGCCCCTCTACTCTGCTCTTGTGAGATCTCACTTGGAGTATTGTGTGCAGTTCTGGTGTCCTCAACATCAAAAGGACATGGAACTGTTGGAACAAGTCCAGAGGAGGGCCACGAGGATGATCAGGGGACTGGGGCACTTCCCGTATGAAGATAGGCTGAGAAAGTTGGGGCTGTTCAGCCTGGAGAAGAGAAGGCTGCATGGAGACCTCATAGCAGCCTCCCAGTATCTGAAGGGGGCCTATAGGGATGCTGGGGAGGGACTTTTGATTAGGGACTGTAGTGATAGGACAAGGGGTAACGGGTTCAAACTTAAACAGGGGAAGATTAGACTGGATATGAGGAAGAAATTCTTTCCTGTGAGGGTGGTGAGGCACTGGAATGGGTTGCCCAGGGAAGTTGTGAATGCTCCATGGCTGGCGGTGTTCAGGGCCAGGCTGGACAGAGCCTTGGGTGACATGGTTTAGTGTGAGGTGTCCCTGCCCATGGCGGGGGTGTTGGAACTAGATGATCTTAAGGTCTTTTCCAACCCTAACTATTCTATGATTCTATGATTCTAAGAGAATACAACCACTCATCACCCATCAACCGATAACCAGCCCTACCCAAGCAGTGATCTAACCCTTCCAGGTAACTGCCCCCAGTTTTTGCATCCTGCACATGACTTGCTGTGGTATGGAATACCTCTTTGGCTAGTTTGGGTCAGGTGTCCTGTCTCTGCTTCCCCCCGGCTTCCCCTCCTCCCTGGCAGATCATGTGACTCAGAAAGTCCTTGGTCAGACCAAACATTGCTGAGCAGTAACTAAAAACATTGGTGTTATGAGTGGTGTTCCCAGGCTGAAAGTCAAAAACACAGCAATGCACCAGCTACTAAGAAGGAGAAAAATGACTGCTACTGCTGAACTCAGGACACCACTGTATGTCAAATTCAGTTTATTAGAAATAAAAAATAAAAGCAACAGGAAAACCAATAAAATCTACAATTTTTTTGGCTCACTGGTGTGTGCATATATATATATCCTATGTATATGCAGAGTATAAATGAGAAGACTTTGGTATCAGGACAGTGAAGGGCTGCAAGAGTTGAAGTGTTTAAATGTTTGTCTTCCTTCCTTTCCTATATCTGCATCAGTAATTAAATGTTTATCTTATGTTAAACTGCAATAAATTAACTTAAATTCCACAAGTCAAGTCTGTTTTCCTTGTGACAATAACTGGTGGATGATTTCACTGTCTATTTTGATGCATGAGTTTTCTCTCTTGTTCTTATTTCCCCCCCCCCTACGCTAACCCACTGAGGGGGTGGGTAGAGTGATCAAATGGCTGTGTGTGTGTTCAGCTGCTCACTGGGGCCAACTCACCAGTCTTTTAAGGTATTTGATTTGTTATTACTTAATATCAATTTCCCTTCTTCATTTCTATCTACAGCTTGCTTTGTCACCTTTATCATATAGCAACATTCATATTGGGCAAAAAGACCCCAAGGTTATTACTAGATCTCATAAAAATTATTTTAAACTTTACCAATCCTGACTTTGATCCATGGTCCTTTTTGTTTGTTTTCTGTCTCTCATTTAATACGACTAAGGAAACTCTTGCCATTAGTTCTGATTGCCCTGTAATGAATCATTCCGCTGCACTTACTGATCTCTCATGGGTAGCAGTCTTCATTCTCTCCTATATCCTTCTTGAGATGATTAATGGAGTTAGACCTAGAGCCCTCACCTCAGTTTTGTTCACCTTCCTTGTGGTGGTAACTCCAGATCATTGTGCATGTTTGCTGTTGAGAAATTAAAGACCTTCTCGACACTTACATCTCTTAGTGTCTTTGTCCAGTTTATCTACCTTACTGGCTTTCTAGTTTGTTAGAGATTTAAAACATATTTGACAATCTTTTTGATTTTTGTTTGGTTTTCTTTAATCTTTCCCTTACACTTAAGTTCGAATTGCATCTGAAACGCACTATAAGTAAATGATTGGTTAGAAGCTATCATAAGCTGAAATCAGTTTATTTTGTACATAATGTTTGTTTTATTTTTAAAGAATCTCAAGCTTCATAGAAAAAAAGTATAACCAGAGAATCATTTGATGAAGAAAAATAAACTGCAAAATTAAAGAGTAGCAAGGAATACTGCATCAGTAACAACCCATTTTTTGAATTAAATTCTCCTGTAATTAAGCAATTCCCTGTAGTCTTAGTTATCAATTGTATTGAAGTGTTTCACTAACCAGGCCATACTAGCAGTCACATCAACACTTTGTCTCTCTCAACAATCTACTTAAATTCTGTAGTTTAAGTTCAATGATACAAAGATCCTATACAACACTGTGCGATTTTACATATTTTTTTCTTTCATTTACCATTTTTTAATCTCTTCACATACTCGAAGAAGTAAATATATAGAAAGGTTGGAAAAGTGCTTCAAGTTTTGGGAAGTGTATTCCTTCACTATGTGAAAGCAGAATTTTTAAGATAGCTGGAGTAAAAGAAGATGGAATTGATCAGCTATTTTCTTCTGATAAAATGACAACAAAAGTTTCACTTCTAGGAATCATCTGTTTTATTCAAGAAGTAATTTTAGTGGATAAAGAGCATCAAACCACCATTTTATTTCTTTGTGTCATCAGTTGAATTTAAATTCTTATGAATATCAGATGTACATTTCCATCCAGTTTTGGATGGTAATGAGCCTAGATTGCCTGAATTATTATATCTGCCCACAGTGCAATTTAATTCAGTGTAGTATTGAACAGCAAGTAGGACAAATGTGTAATAGTCTAGACTATTTCTATAGTCTATTTTTAGTATATATCTATAATATATATATCTATACATACAAGTTGTATATATATGTATATATATGTGTATATATACATAAAATATACACATATATTAAAAATATCTATACACAATATATATACATCTATAAAATATACTTATATATATGTGTGTGTGTATATATATACACACACACACACAACCTGTGACAGAACTACTGAGATATGCTGAATATATTAAATGGAATTTCTAGTCTTCTTGTGAAAAGTATTATTTGATTAATTGCTGTAAATTATCAACATTTAACATAGGAATTCTTGTCCTGCTTGAATTGTCTATTCTATTTTAACACATCCTTGTCACATGAAAATAAGCAGCACCCTACATCTGCAAAAAATAAAAGAGATGAATCACTCACAGCCTGAATGCGTCTAATATGGAGCTTGGCAGTAATGTATATGAAAATCCAATGGATGATTTTAAACAAGTATTCATTGAAACTTAACAGAGACAGTTTTCCAAAAAAATCATCAAACCTCATAAACCATACATGTTTTCAATAAACATTTGGAATGTAATTATTCTGCAATAACTATCCTAATAAAGTTAGTTATATTCAGCAACAGTTGCTGCATAGTTCAAACAGACTAAAGCAAATGGCTAGTATAAACAGATATGCCAAAGATCAAAGGTTAGGAAGGAGATATGTGTAGTGTATATATATATATGAATTCATATTTAAATAGATATAATTCCTTCATATATACATATATAGGCTGAATATTTCCTCCATGTTTTTACATTTCCAGCTTTATATATATATATATATTTCTTGTCTCATACATGCATACATTTAGATCATGAAATGTTTCAATAATGTTTTTAAAGCACATGCTTTTAAAATAAATTGTTATATTAATTTGCCTTTAAAATCCAGATTTAATTAGCTTCTAGAACATCACAACTTTAATATTCACCTCAAGACTATTACGTTAGAAACACAGGATAAAATCTTTTCCCTATAGACTATAGAAGGTTATCTATAATCTATAAACATTTGCAGTTAAACGAGTGTAAATGTCTTCTTTTGACCAGTTTCACTATGATTTCTTTGCAGTCTGTGGTGAAAAATAGATAATTTTAGGGTATTTCAGTAGAATCATATTAGTGTTCAGCAGACTGTTTCCACAAACTTCCTATTGTGCTCTACTGATTAGAAAAAGAGCCTACAGTAATTAGTTCAGGTGTAAATGTGTGCATTACAAATGCATGACTTGACTCAGATTCTTAACTCTTGCAGTCAGGAAATCATGTATTTAATGTGTGTCTACACTGTTAACCTATTTTACAGAGTAGTCACAAAATAAATTGAATTTTTGAGTTCTATGTGCAAAAAATTTGCTCTATAACAAAATATATACTAATCTATCTCCAAAACACAACCTGAAAACAGGCTATTTTGCATTCATTTTTTTTATTATAATATTTTTTACAATCTGAAAGATTTCATTCTATTTGTGAACTCACAGCAAACAGCTACATAATAAAATATAAATGTCAGTCATTTTGAAATCATGGGAAAATTAATTAAAATATAAACCACATCATTATTCATCTTTTTGTCAAAAGTATTTTTAGCATATGGATACATCTTGATGACAGAAGACTATCAAATTGGTGTTTTCTCAAGAACAAAATCTTGGAAATTAGCAGCCAGTGTTTTTTCCAGAGTAAAATAATCTTAATTATTAAGAGGAGGATAGGTTAGACCTCATTTTGTGTTATAAGTACTGGATTTATGATATTTCAAAAGATTATTAGTCCAATAGTGAAACTTTGATTTTACTAAATTTGTGTTCTAAATGCTGTGTGCTGAGCACTGGCAAGTTTTAATGCTACTTGATACGAAATTTCATTGTCACAATAGCTTTATTAATAGCTTTATTTTTTTTAGTGTCATTGCATGCAATGAGGTGACAGGATTTGTCCAATGGAAAACCCCAGGAGTTGGTTGCATGTAGAGTATTTATGCAACCACAGTATGTTAGAAGTCTAGATGGACTACCCTGGCTGAGATATAATCATTTCCCTGAAATGAACCCTAACCATAAATCTGGTGGACATACCAGTATCTTCTTACTCATCTCAAATTCCCAGCAGGACCTATGGTGAGTTTCTCTGGCTCTACAGTTTCAGTCTGGAATGAAGTATGCAGTTAAAGTCTGAAAGGATGTAAGAGCTGAATGTGATCTGACTGAATCAAGTTTAGAAGCTGCTTACTGCCAGCACCAAAAAAAAAAAAAAAAAAAAAAAAAAAGAAAAAAAAAAAAAGACTGAAATGTGCTCTACAGCAGGGTCTAAATAGGAGATAAATTAAGCAATCTAGCCCCAGAATTTAGGAGAGTGTTACTGGAGGACCAAGATTCAGGACCAAGAAGGGTTGCTCAGGAAGAAAGGATTCTGATTTTTTTCCCCACATCAAATCCAAACCTAATTTCTCTTCTATTTTAACCCCTTTGTCATTGCACAACTGCATACTTTTATGGGAAAAAACACATGAAGAAACACCATGAAACTATTCCACGCTTTTGACAACTTGGAGTTATCCTGCTGAGAAAAAGCATATTAGACCAAGTAAGTTTGTAAGGATAAAACACAGAGATCTTAAACAATCAATACCCTCCCCAAAATCCCATCACATTTACCATAAATGAGAAACTTTAAAATCACTGGAAAAATCTGACAGCTGAGAAGCTTCAATCTGAGCTTTGGGTTAGGGACAGCTAAATGCATCAGTCACTCTCCAGATTCCACAGAATATTTAATGTGTATTGTAAAAGACCTTATAGTGAAATTATAAAGGTATGCTTCACAAAATGATCTCTTCAAAGATTAGTACATACAATACTAGTGGTGTGTTCTGTTGTTTCTAAATCAATAGTCTCAGTGGATCATTGAGCTCTGCAATATGATGCTACCTATTGTAACAAGTGCATATTTTTATAGAAAGCTGTCCGGGAAAAGGAAAAAAGCAGTTATACTTTGTGAATCTCTAAATACATTATCTCTGGAAAAAAATAGTCATATTCCATTTCCACTCCTGAATTGTTCCTGCAAGTTTCCCTACACTTGGTGTTGTTGTATAATCTTTTTAATTTCTTCCAAACTAATTATGAAATTAAAGAGGTATGCAGAGTGTTACTGACAGGTACCACTTGAAATAATCCCCTCAGGTCTAGCTGCACAGTCAGAAGTAATTGCATCTTAATGAATTACCACTCATCAGCTGTGCAATAGAAGATGACTGTGTATATTTTTCACTCACATGAGGTTTGAAATAAGGTGTATTTAATCTAAATTATGCTCATTACTGGCTCAAGTTAATGTGTTTTACTTTGCAATTTGGAAAGCCTACAAGCATAAACAGTCAATACATAAGACTGTACTAAAAAGACTCATGATATCCAGCATCAAATGGTTTTGTAAAAAGCACAGAACTGCACAAAAAAGCTAGGATGGTTTCTTTTATGAAATCCATATAATTTTTTCTGTACTGAATAATAATGCAAAGTATGACCATGTTGAATTGTCATGGGTTCAGCAGCAGCACCCATTTTTCTCCCTCTTGGTAGCTGGTGCAGCGCTGTGTTTTTGATTTTGGGCCTGGGAACAGTGCTGATAACACTAGTGTTTTCAGTTACTGCTTGGTTTGATCAAGGACTTTCTGAGTCTCATGCTCTGCCAGGGAGGAGGGGAAGCCGGGAGGAAGCAGAGACAGGACACCTGACCCAAACTGACCAAAGAGGTTATTCCATAACACAGCACGTCATGCCCAGGATGTAAAAATGGAAAGCAGAGACCTGGAAGGGTGGGGGTGCACTGCGTGGTCGGGCTTGGTATTAGGTGGTGAGCGATTGTATTTTTTCCTTGTATTTGCCTTGTCATTATTATTATTGGTGGTAGCAATAGTGGTTTGTGTTATACCTTAGTTACTAAACTGTTCTTATCTCAACCTGTGGGAGTTGCATTCTTTTCGATTCTCCTCCCCATCCACCCGGGAGCAGGGGGAAGAAAGAGGGGAGAGTGAGTGAGCAAAACTGCGTGAGTTATAGAGGCTTAAACCACGACATGAATTTATCCAAGTTTCAGTAAAATTGCCTTCTGCAATTCTAATTGCCTCCTTTCTGTAGAAGAAAAATAATAGGACACAAAGGATAGTTTATTAAGTTTCAAGGTGATACATTTTCCTTGAAATGTCTAAACACTGAAAGAGGAATATATTAAAGTAAACGACTTTTACTAGAACAAAATTTATGTACATCTGAAGATTGACATGATCCTAATAACATGAAAAAAATGAATAGAATATATGACTCGGGGAAACTAGTACTGAAATGGAGAAATACAGGAGCTGACAACCTTAACTTTCAATAAATTGTGCAATTTCAGAATAGTATTTCTGCTTTAAAGGTTGATGCACTAAACATTACTTTTTTTCATGGATAACTATATGAAGGACTTTAAGAACTGCCAGAGAAGTTAAATAAGTTTCCTCTTACTAAGAAAAAAATATATCCACGAGTTTTTGTACATTCAAAAATATACATTTTAATGCAAAAATATATATTTTAATGCAAAAATATACATTTTAATGCAAAAATATTGCATTTTCTATTCACTATGACATGAATCATTGTGCGGAGATGTCATAGCAGCCTTCCAGTATCTGAAGGGGGCTTATAAGGATGCTGGGGAGGGACTCTTCATTAGGGACTGTACTGAGAGGACAAGGGGTGACGGGTTCAAATGTAAACAGGGGAAGTTTAGATTGGACATAAGGAAGGAATTCTTTCCTGTGAGGGTGGTGAGGCACTGGAATTGGTTGCCATGGGATCTTGTGAATTCTCCATTGAGGGCAGTGCTCAAGCTCAGGCTGGACAGAGCCTTGGGTAACATGGCTTAATGTGAGGTGTCCCTGCCCATGGCAGGGGGGCTGGAACTAGATGATCTTGAAGTCCTTTCCAACCCTAACTACTCTATGATTCTATGATTCTATGATACACTATTTTCTACCCTGGTCATAAGATCCAGCTTTAGATTTAATTAGGTTCAATAATTATTTCCATTTCCCTTAAAAACTGTAGAAGAGTCAATTAGCGTGTCATATTTCAGCAAAAATCTGCAGTTGCTTCAGCACAAGAATGCCAAAAATGAGTTTAAATATCTGTGGAAAATTATTATTTTGTGATTTTAGAATTCTGTTTCTGAAGAAATCCCACAGAGAAAAAAAATGTTTTGGAAATCTTAATTACTGTTATATTATTTTATTTTTATTTTTTAACCAGTTCTGTAACACATGCAAGGGAAGATGAACTTCAGGTGTCCTCAGGTGATGTGTAAGGCCAGACTGTACACTCTCATAGTACCTGTAAGATTTGAAGGGTGCTACATGTTCTGGAAATAATATACTTCTAGGGAACAGGAACTGTCTGCCCATGGAAGTTGTGAATGCTCTGTCCCTGGCAGTGTTGAGGGCAAGGCTGGATGGGGGCTTTGAGCAACCTGGTCTAGTGGGAAGTATCCTTATCCATGGGAGTAGAGTTGAAACTAGATGGCCCTTTGCAGCTCCAGCCATTCTATGATTATACGATTTATGACTTCAAATAAATTGCCTTTTCTGAATCCTGGGCTTGCTCAACAGCCTTCTGATTTTGTAGAACACAATCCTCCCCTGCTAAATAAAATCTGAGCTCTATTATAATTGCAAAGATGGGTATTTGTAATAAATCCCATTAGAAATTCTACTTTCAGGAGGTTTGTTACAATTCAAATCTCCTAAAATTGAAACCTGAGCATTAAAAGTCATTTCAGTCATAAACCAGGCATAATCACCTGCAAAGAACTGTTTTCTACTTTTTATTCAGTTTGGGTTTTATTCAAAACCTCACTTGAAAATTTTTTCAAGCCAAAATAAACATCACATACAGAAAGCAACCTGCCTTCCTTCTTTGAAGGACTCTTTGTGGTTTTCCTTTTCTCCACTTACGCCAGCCTCCAAGTAAATTATTTGAAGTCTTGTGTCCAGGCAATGTAAGTCTGCATTTGGTTGACCATGAAAGTGTTTTGCAACTATGCAACAAGGCTTTGCCTAACGACTTTGGCAGTGATAACACTAAGAAAGAACACTCGGGTTTTTGGCTTGTTTTGGTTCTCCCCATTTAAAGTGTATTTGTTTTTATATATTTGTTTGCTTGTTTGTTTCTGAGTTTCAGTTATGCATATCAGAATCAATATCAGTAGATTTCTTGTGATCATGGGTCAGTTTTAACTTGGGCAAGTTATCGCCTGAGTTTCTATTTGCTCTCAAAGAGATTCAGACACCTCCTATACCAGAAGCCCTGCCTTTCTTGAGTACTGAAAGGAATTAGAAGACAAACGTCTCTAAATTAGTCCAGAACTTCTTGAATTCAGATCAACAGTTCCATGTTAAAGATCTGAGAGCATGCTCAACTCTAGAGACTCTGCATCTTCAACCTTCCTTTTCCCAGTTTATGACCCTGCCTTACCGTCCCTTGAAATGACTCCTAAACCCCCACCCCCTCACACTTGTTTTATCTTGGTTTGCCATGTTTAATCTGCAATAAACGAACAAAATCCATTGGAGATGAACAAGAAGAGTATTAAGAATGAAAAGTTGACTCATATGAAAAAGCTGAAAGAACAGAGAGGTTTTTTTATACCACAGTAGCAAATAAGACAACCATCAATAATTTCCCATGCCTATTTGAGTACAGCAAGAAATACTTACTTTATAGCAAGGAAAGATTACTCTCTATCTTAGTGAAACTTCTTTTCTCAGAGAGAGATAAGTAGGCATAGAAATACATTCTCTAAGAATCTATGGAATTCCTACAACACGAAGGGTTTAAGAAGTTAGACCAGTGGTGATGGTCGAGATGTCTCAGATCTCAGGAAAGAGACTGGCAGTTTGCTACATTTCCAGGACTTTATGTCAATGCACTGAATTTGTTTTTCTCAATTTTGTGGAAGTTGTTTTTCCTGAAGCTCATATAAACGAGAAAAGAGTTATAATATTTTTTTGATAATGAGTTGATATTGACATAGAAATAGGTGAAAGAGATCAAATATCTGCTATTTTTAGTTTCCCCACTTCTGACTTTGTCAAAGCATATGATCCCTTAAGAAAACAGATGAAGATTACACTTTTGACTTCTAACATATGCAAAAGAATTGTTTGTCACTTACACATAAAGTTCCTAATACAAATTTCCAACTTTGATAGATGATGTGTTTATAATCCAAATTCATTTTAACTTATATATCTATTAATTCAGATGGTTTAATGTTGAGACCAGAATGACAAAGTCCTTGGAAAAAAACAAAGTATTACACACTGTTTAATTCTTGTAGGGAATTGAGAGCATGATAAATTCCATTGCTATGCATCTGTTTTAACAACTCTAATACAGATAACAAATGTAACAACATTGGGAAATTGGAAAATGGAGAGGAGCAAGAAAGAATAGCAAACCAGATTTTTTCAAAGTGCTTTAGCAGGTGCTTTTATTCAAACATGAGAACATTTACATTCCCTTCAAAAAGTCAATCTCCTTTTAAACTTCAGTATATGTTTTGGTGTATCCTGGGTCCATGATACATTCTGTACAATTGACATAAAATATAAAAAAGTAGAATGATATGAGACTTCTTAGACTCAGGATATTTTTTAATCAACTTCCTTGGAATAGATCCTGCAACATGTAGAAAGATCTAGTGTCAACCATGGAGAAGAATCATAGAATCATAGAATAGTTAGGGTTGGAAAGGATCTCAAGATCATCTAGTTCCAACCCCCCTGCCACAGGCAGGAACACCTCACACTAAACCATGCCACCCAAGGCTATGTCCAACCCGGACTTGAACACCGCCAGTGATGGAGCATTCACAATTTCCCTGGGCAACCCATTCCAGTGCCTCACCACCCTTACAGTAAAGAATTTCTTCCTCATATCCAATCTAAACTTCCCCTGTTTAAGTTTGAACCCGTTACCCCTTGTCCTCTCACTGCAGTCCCTAATCAAGAGTCCCTCCCCAGCATCCCTATAAGCCCACTTCAGATACTGGAAGGCTGCTATGAGGTCTCCAAGCAACCTTCTCTCTGCCAGGCTGAACAGCCCCAACTTTCCCATCCTATCTTTATATGGGAGGTGCTCTAGTCCCCTGATCATCCTCGTGGCCCTCCTTTGGACTTGTTCCAGCAGTTCCATGTCCTTTTTATGTTGAGGACACCAGAACTGCACACAATACTCCAAGTGAGGTCTCACAAGAGCAGAGTAGAAGGGCAGGATCACCTCCCTCGACCTGCTGGTCATGCTCCTTTTGATGCATCCCAAGATAAGGTTGGCTTTCTAGGCTGCAAGTGCACACTGCCGGCTCATGTTCATTTTTTCATCAACCAAAACCCCCAGGTCCTTCTGTGCAGGGCTGCTCTGAATCTCTTCTCTGCCCAACCTGGAGCTGTGCCGGGGATTGCTCCAACCCAGCTGTAGGACCTTGCACTTGGCATGGTTAAACTTCATCAGGTTGGCATCAGCCCACCTCACAAGCGTGTCAAGGTCCCTCTGGATAGCATTCCTTCCCTCCAACGTATCAGCCGAACCACACAGCTTGGTGGCATCGGCAAACTTGCTGAGGGCACACTCAATCCCACTCTCCATGTCACTGGCAAAGATGTTGAACAAGACCGGTCCCAACACCGATCCCTGAGGGACACCACTCCTTACTGGTCTCCAGCTGGACATTGAGCCGTTGACCACAACTTTTTGCGTGCAGCCGTCCAGCCAGTTCTTTATCCACCGAGTGGTCCACCTATCAAATTGATGTCTCTCCAATTTAGAGACAAGGATGTCATGTGAGACAGTGTCAAACGCTTTACACAAGTCTAGGTAAATGACATCCACTGCTCTACCCCTGTCCATCAGTTCCGTAGCACCATCCTAGAAGGCCACCAGATTGGTCAAGCAGGACTTCCACTTAGTGAAGCCATGCTGGCTGTCAGCAACCACCTTGTTGTTTTTCATGTGCCTTAGCATGCCTTCCATAAGAATTTCCTCCATGGTTTTGCCAGTCACAGAGGTGAGGCTGACTGCTCTGTAATTCCCCGGCTCATCCATTTTCCCCCTCTTGAAAATGGGGGTTATATTTCCCTTTTTCCAGTTATGGAGAACCTCACCTGACTGCCATGGTTTTTCAAATATGATGGACAGTGGCTTAGCAACTTCATTTGCCAGCTCCTTCAGGACCCACAGATGGATTTCATCAGGTCCCATGGACTTGTGTACGTTCAGGTTCCTAAGATGGTCTCGTACGAGATTCTCTCTTACAGTGGACCCAGGGTCTTCGTTCTCACAGTCCCTCCATCTACCTTCCAAGACTTGGGTAGTGTGGTCAGAGCATTTGCTGGTGAAGACTGAGGCAAAGAAGTCACTAAGAACCTCAGCCTTCTCCAAATCCAGGGTAGCCAGTTCACTGTTCAGTTGAAAGTAGTAAGGCATCATCTGGAAACGGTGTAAATATTCCTATTGTAAAAACATTATTTTCACTATGCACTTGTTGGGAGTTTTTTCCACCTCAGTTTCAATAGTTTATTTTACCTCCCCAGTCCAACTACCTTATGCAATCTCCTAATCTTTCTGGATCTTGTCAGGTATGATATTTCTCCTTTATTTGTAAATTTTCATTTCTCCTTCTATCCCTTTGGTCACCTTCATATTCCCCTGGCACACTTGTCCAATCTGCTTTCTTTAGCTGATTCTTGTTTTCTTGTTCCAGGCTTCAGATTTTTTTATGTTGTATGATGTAGGAGGAAGAGCACTTCATTTCTCAACTGTTTTCCGTTGCTCTAGAACACAGCAGATCATCAACGTTATCCTCTAAGTGAGATGTTCTTCATGGGTTTTATCTGGGCTCTGATGTTACCTCTATGTTTTGTCTAGCAGTACTGTGATTTAGATTACACTTGTTACTGTCTAGTGGGCCTTCAAGGACCATTGAGATTTATGGACAAAGTTCAATATGGCATCACAGCATGAAAATGATGACTTAAAAATGTGATGCATTTATGAGCTATAAAAAGTTAATAAACATATTAGTGTTGATATCCTACTTCTTGTGTCAGTAGGTTTCCAGATATTTTTTTTCAGGTCAATATTTGATCAATAAATCTGAACACTAAAGCAATCAGAAAATGATTCTTTTAAAACTTCATATACCTGTATATAATAATTTGCAGCTGAATAGTGACAAAAATGGGCATCTGATCCACAATGAAATATTGCAGAGCAAAATGGCTATGGAAAAATGAGTCATATTTTGTTTTAGCTCCCACATCATCAATGGACCTGAACAAAGCTTCAGCTGCGGGACCATTTTCTGCCCTCAGTTTTATACTTCCCTGCTTATAGAAATTTAAACTACAGGCAGAAATTGAAGACAAGAAGGTGTTCCAAGTAGACTAGGTTTAAGAGAGTCCTTAATACTTGTGTTAATGTGTAAGTCAGAAAGAAATCAAAGCAGCTCTCACAGTTTCCAAGACTGACACTTAGGAAATACCTAAAAAAATTTCTCTTTAATTCCTGAGAGGTAATAAATATGGAGCCTTAAAATGCAGATTTTACAGAGCCATTTTCTGAGTAGAAGTATGATGGGGTTTTGCTTTTATAGTAGGAGAGGGATCACTTTATTTTTCAGTAGTTTACTTGCCAGGAAGCAAACAATGCAGTTAAACCATTCATGAATTAAAAAAACAAACAAACAACAAGACAAACAACACTTGGATGGACTTTTATTTTGATTAAGAGGAGCAAAACCTGTTAGTGGCTATCTATTCCTTGGTAAGTTATAGTACTGCTGTACTGAAGTAGTATGTCACCTAATTATGATATTGGAGATGCATACTCTTCTTTCCTTAGTTTAAGGTGCATGACATCAGTGTCTCTAAGTTGGAGAGACACCAATTTGATAGGTGGACCACTCGGTGGATAAAGAACTGGCTGGATGGCCGCATGCAAAGAGTTGTGCTCAATGGCTCAATGACCAGCTGGAGACCAGTAACAAGTGGTGTCCCTCAGGGATTGGTGTTGGGACCAGTCTTGTTCAACATCTTTGTCGGTAACATGGAGAATGGGATTGAGTGCGCACTCAGCAAGTTTGCCGATGACACCAAGCTGTGCGGTTCTGTTGATACGTTGGAGGGAAGGAATGCCATCCAGAGGGACCTTGACACGCTTGTGAGGTGGACTGATGCCAACCTGATGAAGTTTCACCATGCCAAGTGCAAGGTCCTACACCTGGGTGGGAGCAATCCCTGGCACAGCTACAGGTTGGGCAGAGAAGAGATACAGAGCAGCCCTGTGGAGAAGGACTTGGGCGTGTTGGTTGATGAGAAAATGACCATGAGCTGGCAGTGTGTGCTCGCAGCCTAGAAAGCCAACCTTATCTTGGGATGCATCAAAAGGAGCGTGACCAGCAGGTCGAGGGAGGTGATCCTGCCCCTCTACTCTGCTCTTATGAGACCTCACTTGGAATACTGAGTGCAGTTCTGGTGTCCTCAACATCAAAAGGACATGGAACTGTTGGAACAAGTCCAAAGGAGGGCCACGAGGATGATCAGGGGACTGGAGCACCTCCCGTATGAAGATAGGCTGAGAAAGTTGGGGCTGTTCAGCCTGGAGAAGAGAAGGTTGCGTGGAGACCTCATAGAAACCTTCCAGTATCTGAAGGGGGTCTATAGGGATGCTGGGGAGGGACTCTTCATGAGGGACTGTAGTGAGAGGACAAGGGGGAGTGGGTTCAAACTTAAACAGGGGAAGTTTAGATTGGATATGAGGAAGAAATTTTTTCCTGTAAGGGTGGTGAGGCACTGGAATGGGTTGCCCAGGGAAGTTGTGAATGCTCCATCACTGGTGGTGTTCAAGACTGGATTGGACATAACATTGGGTGGCATGGTCTAGTGTGCGGTGTCCCTGCTCCTGGCAGGGGGGTTGGAACCAGATGATCTTGAGATCCTTTCCAACCCTAACTATTCTATGATACTATGATTCTATGATTCTATGATTCTGGCTTAAAATACAAAGTTATTATTTTCCTTTTTTATTCTATAAAAGGAGATTTTTCTAACTTATTGATGTTGACACCCAGTACTGTTTTAGCAACAAAATTGAATATACGCTGCTGGATTCAGATCAAGGATCTGAATCAAACTGTCAATGGTTTTTCAAGTATGTGATTCAACAATGACAGGAAGGATTCATTGTATTTTGTACTGTCTAAAGTGTGTCTGTGGAATGTCTCCTGAAGAAGAGAAGTGAGTTCTAGTTTACAATAGTCTCTGCAAGTGGACTACTCATTAAACAGGAAAAGGACCATCTCAGTCCCACTGTTATTGTGAGCAATAAGAAAGTATTTGGGCTTTTTTTTTTTTTAATTTGTTGTGTGTGTTTTTAGTGTGATTTTTGGGGAGGTTTTTTTGGGGTTTTTTTGTTGTTTGTTTTTGTTTTATTTTGGTGCTGGTGGTGGTTTCTATTTCCTGGAGGAAAGAAGAGTTTAAGCATATTAAAACAAAATAAGTATTTAGTTTCATATTTTCTTATAATGATGTTTTGACCCATATTTCAGCTCACTGATTGACTTTAAAAATTGGTTATTTAATATACAGTGCTAACAATCTGAAGAACTACAACCATATTTATGGAATATAAAATGCACCTAAGACAGAATATAGTTTACAGAGGACAAGGAATTAACAAGATAAAGTGAATCAAAACTATGGAGTGCCACTGGTGTGCAGACTGATCTTCTATCTCAGGACAAAGAAGTTATTTTAGAAACACATTCAGTGTAAAGCACTCTTTGTTATTTAGGTGTCCATACATTATGTGACGACTGCATATTTCCTATACTAAACTGTCCTGGGTTCAGCAGTAGTAGTCATTTTTCTCCTTCTTAGTAGCTGGTGCAGTGCTGTGGTTTTGACTTTCAGCCTGGGAACAGCACTGATAACACCGATGTTTTTAGCTGTTGCTCAGCAATGTATAGTCTGACCAAGGACTTTCTGAGTCTTATGCTCTGCCAGGAAGGAGGGGAAGCCGGGGGGAAGCAGAGACAGGACACCTGACCCAAACTAACCAAAGAGGTATTCCATACCACAGCACGTCATGCGCAGGATGTAAAAACTGGGGGCAGGGACCTGGAAGGGTGCAATCACTGCTGGGTCAGGCTGATTATTGGTTGGCGGGTGATGAACAGTTGTATTCTCTTCCCTTGTTGTTTCCCTTGTCAGTATTATTATTATTAGTGGAAGCATCTCTGCTTTGTGTTATACCTTACTTACTGGACTGTTGTTACCTCAACTCGTGGGAGTTACATTCTTTCAGTTCTCCTCCCCATCCTCCTGGGAGAGGGGGGGAAGAAAGAGGGAGGAGTGAGAAAGTGAACCGTGTGAGTTACAGCTGGGCTTAAACCACAGCACTAAACCTGTACTGATATACTTTATCTACTAAACTGCATTTATCTAGGGAACAGAGAATGCATCTTGTAGCTGTAGTACGTGTTTTTATTTATCTGTAAACTTATCTTCAGAGAAACTAAAAGCAGAATTTTAGTATCTGCTTCAGAAGCATTCTTTGTCCTTGCATGAAATCCAGCTTAGTAGGTTTTCTGCACCTCAGTTCCCTGAGATGACTGCAAAATCCACTTTCACAGAAGTATCATATATTTTCTGGAACTTCCTTAAAATAACATCTTTTTCAAGTCACCATGTGCAGAATTAACAAAAATTGTTTAGTGGCTAGATGTCAGGTTTATAAAACATTCTGTGAATGCAGATATTTGGTATAAAAAAAATCTTCTAAAGATGAACTGACACCTGGGATTGAATTACAGACATTAGCAGGTGGACACTGAGCAATTAGTTTGAAATAAGTCTTGTGAATGGATATTGCAGCATACTTAAATGCAGATCAGGCACAGAGCAAGCAGTGTGGCACACTGATTTTGCATATATATGGTGTTGTGTTTCTGTCTTGTCATAGAATCATAGAATTATAGAACAGTTTGGGTTGAAAATGACCTTTAAAAGCAATCTAGTACAATATCCCCTGCAATGAGTAGGGACATCTTCAGCTAGACCAGTTTGCTCAGAGCACCGTCGAATCTGCTCTTCAAAGTTTCCAGGGATGGGGCATCTACCAGCCCTTGAGGAAACCTGTTCCAGTGACCGCACTCCCCGTAAAAAATGTCTTCTCTATATCGAGTCTAAATCGACCATCTTTCAGTTTAAAAAAATTATCCCTTGTCACAGAATCATAGAATAGTTAGGGTTGGAAAGGACCTTAACATCATCTAGCTCCAACCCCCCTGCCATGGGCAGGGACAACTCACACTAAACCATGCCACCCAAGGCTCTGTCCAACCCAGCTTTGAACACCGCCAGCGATGGAGCATTCACAACTTCCCTGGGCAACCCATTCCAGTCCCACACCACCCTTATAGTAAATAACCTCTTTCTCATATCCAATCTAAACTTCCCTGTTTAAGTTTGAACCCACTCCTCCTTGTCCTCTCACTACAGTCCCTAATCAAGAGTCCCTCCCCAGGAACCTTATAAGCCCCCTTCAGATACTGGAAGGCTGCTATGAGGTCTCCACGCAGCCTTCTCTCTGCCAGGCTGAACAGCCCCAACTTTCCCATCTTATCTTCATACGGGAGGTGCTCCAGTGCCCTGATTATCCTCGTGGCCCTCCTCTGGACTTGTTCCAACAGTTCCTGTCACAATAGGCCCTGTTAAACAGCTTGCCATCATGTTGCTTATAAACCCCCTTTAAGCACTGAAAGGAAGTCTTCTTTTATCCAGGCTGAACAGCCCCAACTCTCTCAGCCTTTCCTCACAGGTGAAGTGTTCCATCCCTCTGATCACTTTTGTGGCCCTCCAATGGACCTTTTCCAACAGGTCCATGCCTTTCTCAAGCTGAGGGCTCTAGAGCTGAATGCAGTGCCTGAGACTGGGTCTCGTCAGAGCAGAGTAGATGGGAATCACCTCCCTTGACCTGCTGGTCACATTTCTTTTGATGCAGCCCAAGATAAGGTTCCCTTTCTGGGCTGCAAGTGCACACTGCCGGCTCATGTTCAGCTTTTTGTCCTTTTGAACTACACATAAGATGTCTCAGCAATGAAATCCCTGTGCCCTAACAATTAACATGCTGCCTTGTATCATTGAAATATTTTTCAAGAAGGTTTGGAAAATTCTTTATATGCACATTACTGCTTATTTTGCTTTGGCCTATTATCAACTAAGCCATAGCATACATAGCAGTAACATGACACTACCTCAAATTCAGTATTGCTTCTCCCAGGATGGACTAGGTTTATGCATTTTTTTTTAACTAATATACTCTAATTCAGTTAATTACTTAACTATCAGGTAAATTAGCTTTATATCTCATTCATATTTATGAACCAAAATGGTCAACAACTTTAGTCCATAACTGCATTAAATGACATTTCTAGCTCCATTAATGACTCCGTATAATAGCTCAGATACTTTTGGTTTTCAGGATACCCTCAGTTCTAGTGGCAAATGTCCAAGAGCATTAATTCTGAAAGAAACTTCAGTGCTCCTATTACAGGAGAAGGTGCCGCTAGATGGACTGAACACTACTTTTTCCTCCATCTCACAATGTGAATAGTATAAACAAGACTAGATGAAGAAATCACTCAAACCTACATAAAAGAAATTGACACAATTCTTGTGAGAATGTCTTTCCAGATGCCCTTCTTTTATGAAGCAGTGGTGATGAGGGATTTTCAAGACATCTTTTTAAACCTGTGCTTTTTTACTTGTCATCGCCTGGACTTCTCTCACTGACTTAATAAAGCCATCAAACTTAATGCAGTACTAAATGATTTATCTTACAAAAAACTTAAGAGTTACCTTAATGGTCAGCTAATGAACAGCCACTGAAGTGATAAAGTCACTTTTCTGCTTAAAATCCTCCTACTCCTTAGAAATTGTACACTGCAGAGAAGAGGTAAAGCACCCATTATTTCCTTGGGCAGGCTGCTTCTTAAGGACAAAATTTTCTGATTTGACTATTTAAAGCACAGAATCAGAGAAGCTCCATTCTGAATTCTAAAATGATGAAACAAGAAATATTGCAGCATTATATAGAGTAAAAAAATATGGAGACTGGAGATGAAAAAGGGCATTAGATCACAATTTTAATTCATTTATTTTATTGTTATTTATGGATACAAACACTTGGAAAGAAGGAGACACCCAGTGGAATCTGAGGTATTTTCAGCTTTCTATATTTCAATACCTGTCACAATTAGAAAGTGTGTAGTGAAAAGTTTTCTTCAGTTGCATGTTGATTCTCAAGTATAAATCATTTTTTTATAAATAGTTGAAGATATGGAATCAGTGAAAGACACCACAGGCTAAGGTGGAAGGTGTACAAGGTACCTAATAATATTAGGTAATAATATAACATAACTGAAGAATTGTAGCAATAAAATAAATGCATTTAGACAGAAAAAGCTCTACGTGCTCCTGTACATTTCTGTGTTAATAGCACCTGTATGAAAGTACGAAACTACAATGAAAGGTTTCTTGTTTGCAGTTTTGATACCCTTCAGAGCTGTGGCAGCACATTAATTTCCAGATATTAAGCATGCCTTTTATAAGCTGTGTTTGACTAAAACCTCAAAAATTTTGGTGGCTTTCAAACATGGATCTTAAAGCCACTCAGTTCATTTGAGACTGAACAACTGCAAGGCAGTCAATACGATATTGCCTTTTATGTTGTTCTCTCAACTTACGCATTCTTGGAGTTGCAGTGACTCCCAAGTTATAAATGGGTGTGGTTATTATGACATATATATCATTAATAAGTTACTTCATACAATAAAACCATAATGGTGCAGGTAGATCTTAGATGCTTGCAGAGGTGGGGTTTGATATTTGTCTGTCTGGCTTTTATTCTGTGAGTACATCAGAACAAGAACTGTTTGCCTTAGGATTTTTCTGACCATCGTGTGCTCTCTCAAGCCTTTCCAGCGACAGGGATGGCAGAGCATAAATAGAGTTAGGCCAAATGGTAATAGAGAGTCATCAAATTCGAAAAGTTATTGGCAGCATTTGCTTTTGGACATTACTTAAGTCCAGCAGTTTTGCATTGCTATTACAATCAATCACATCTATGCTCCCAGATCTCCAGATGGAGCTGCCTCTCGTCCACCCGTTGCCATGGAGTTGTGCCTGTTTTACTCCATTGTTTGCAAAAGGGAAATAAGGCCCAGGAGCTCTGAAAATTTTCAAGAGATCTCTAACACACAGGAAAGTGCCTTCTTACCTCTATAAGACCTCATATTTTGACAGAAAGTAAAACACATTGCCAGCAAGTAAACATACGTTTTGGCAAGTTCAAATAGGACAATCTAAACAGACAGTGCTCACAAAACAGCCAAATCCTAAACTCATAAGGTTCAAATAGACTACAGAATATTTATGGCAAGTTGCACAGCTCAGTTTCAAATAACACAAACCATTACTTCCACTATGATTCCTTATATGTCTCCATATTTCTCACCATCAGGCAAAAATGGCAAATTACATTCATTTTCTTATGACTGAGAATCTTGGTGTTTCTTTTATGAGCATTTCTTTCTAGGGCTATAATCCAAATGCTAGCAAGAAACTTCAGCTCTTTAACCACGTCCATTGCATTCAGCATTCAAAATTTATCTTTCATTATTTCTGTAGGTATACTCCTAGACTGGTCTCCTTTCTAGTTTAGACCTTAGTAGTTTCTGGCTAGATTAATGTAGCAGCAGACACCCTGATCTCTTTCCAGACTATGTGATAGTCTTTTAGCACATTCAGTATAGACACAGTTTGTACCTGTAAATTGGAAATTGTCTTCTACCCCTTTACGCTTCTGTGACTGTCGCAGTATAACCTGTATATACCAATGCTATTAACTTCTTTACATACATAAGAACAGGTCATTTTCTTTTCTTTTTAAATATGAATTATTTTATTCACGTTTTCCAAAATATGTTACTCTTGTGAGATACTTAATAAGATCAGGCTATGACCACTACGAAGCATTTATCTGTAGTGGAATACTTGCATGTTCAATAGAATGACTTTGAAGTTGCCTTAGAAAACAAAAAGCTTTGCATGTCGGAAGTGGTCTCTAGACTATAATTTCTAAAGACCCCTGTCCTAGACTGTTGAGACATCAACAGACTGCTACATAATCCTGGGAGTTTTAGGAAGGTAACTTTTTCATAAAATATGATCACATAGATGAGCTTTTTATGAGGGTAACAACAGGCATCTTGGTGTCAAACAGGTATTAGATGGGGGCTACTCTAGATGAATATTCTGATAAGCATACTGTTATGAGCGCAGCGGGTGAGATGGACCAGGGCAGATATGTAATGGCATGTATTTTACAATCTGAAAATGTGCACAGGATATACATGATATTTAACTTCAAGGAAGCTGTATGACCAAAGGGAGCAGACTGAAGGGTTTGAAGTCAAGCCAGACCTGTTCAGAAAATGATCCTGGGTACAGTGACCAAGTTGTAGCAAAGAATTGTGTGATTTTGTGTTAAGCCAAGTAATGTCTAATAGAAACTGAAGAGGGGTGCACTCAAGGAAGTAAGGAAGGGTCATCGGTGCAATTTGTCCAATAAACGTGAGTTCAAGCATTGAAGCAGAGATAAAAGCTTTTTGTATTAAATCCTGTTCTGAGAGCTGTGACAGTATTATATGCTTTTTATTTTGTCACAGAAGATGGAAATCAAGCACCTAAAACTGTATTATGCAGGGGAACAGAAATGTTCATAAGCATTCTGGTTGTCGGGGATTTTGTTTGTTTGTTTGGGTGGTTTGGTTTTGTTTCTCATCCAGAAAATTATGTCTGAACTCCTCTTTATTTAAAAGTCTACTCTGATCAGAAAATAAGAATATATTTTCTAATAGTGAAGGCACTTTCCAACTGGCAGTGCATATTCCAGGACTTTAAAGATTCTCCATCATTTTCACATCTAAAATCAAAACTGGATGTCTTTCTAATAGACAGCTCAGACTGCAGTTATAGAGCACGTTCAAAACTATTAGTTGATTTTTTTCAGGCTTGATGATCTGAACACGCCCCCTGCTTTCCAACTCCATGAATCTTTTAAATGGAGTTGTATTAATATTGATATGTAGATGTGCTTAAAAATGAATTGAACAAACTCTTGCAGTTAAGGGTAAGGCAGAAAGAAGATATCTGGCTGATATATGTGATAAGTTTTCTCTCTAAAACTCTTCTTCATTCATCAGGGGCGTGCAAATGACGAGCTAATTTTGTTGACGTGGAGTCATACATAGCTGACTGGAAATTGATCTAATTAAAAAAAAAAAAAAAGAATGAGGAATCAATTGCATTTTCAGCTATTTAGCACAGTAGTAAATACATAATTCCTGGCAAAAAAGGACTGTTGGCTGGAAAAATTGTCTTCGGTATGACTGTTGTCTCCCATTTCTTGTAAAGAAAGATGACTTCTGTCATTTACGGTCTTGTAAAAATATATATCATTGTTTGCTCTGGAAAACTCTGAGTGTAAGTAAAGCTACTGTAAGGACTTTATTCATAATCTTGCTCCACTGAGTTCCAAAGTTTATTACACATTTAGTTAGGCACAATTATTACCCAAATGGTTAACCGTGATCCTTTATGAACCACGATGCTGAAATTTCCAATGCTAAGGTTTTGAAGATAGATGCAGATCTTCACACAGATCAGTATCCCATCATCTGGAATTGGATTCCGTTTTACTCCTGAGGCAATGGCAATGTTACCCTCTTACATGACTCTCAAAAGACTAAAATCAGAGAACCTGTAAATCAGCAGCACTCAAAAATGCAAAAATATTTTGATTTGCTGGGACTACAGGATTTACAGAATTTGCTGTCATAGACTATAAGAGGATAGTATTCAATTATAATACATGACAGGTAGACAGATGTGTACAAAATTTAAATAGATGCCTTGGATTTATGCAAGGCATGCTTGTTATTGATTAAAGAGTTCAGCTCAAGTATTTGGTTTCAATTAGTTTACTTTAAAGAAGTTACTCCTAACTATGAGTGTAACTGAGAGAAGAATCTAGCTTACTGAGTGCTATTTTTAAGTCCTCATTAGTAATATAAAATGTTGAGTTAAAAAAGTTGTGAATTCACAAATAATTTGGCAGGAGTTTCACTCCTTCTCAAAATTGTAGGCCAGTCTAGAATGTGTAAAGGATTGGCACATCCTACCTTCCATGTTTTATGAAATTTGAGGCTAGAAAGGTGAAAAAAAGTGAAACACTGCACATATGTAACACATAAGATATTTTGCTGAATGGACTTATTGCACTTTAGAAAACTCTCTTGACAGAAGCAACAAGAGAAATAAAATTCTGTGAAAATAAATACACAAAATGTTTTAAGGTCCCACAATATTGTCTGATTTGCTGCTTTTCGCTGAAGGCATCTCTTGAGTGAGGATGGCTTTGCTAAGGCTGCTGAATACACAGGTATGCCTTAATGGTCCCCTTACTGAAGGGACACTGAAGAGCAGTACTTGCACAGCAGGTTTGTAAAGGGCCAGCAACATAGTTTATGGTTAAAGAGCAAGAACCAAGTTTCTAGCTCTCTAGTAATCAAGGAAATATACCAGCTTTTCCCTAAGAAAGTGAGCTTGTAGCTGTATTTGCAGTGACGAAACTCATATGAGTGCAGAGAATAACATCTCCATATGTTCTTCCTCAACCAGAGCAGTATAAATTCCAGGAGAAATTCCAAGAAATCTGGAAACTGTATAGGGCCACTGTAAACCAAGGAGTTTAGGTGCCAAGAAGCTTCAATCTTGCCCAGATCTATACCACACCCTACATATGGGTTGCGTCTAAATACTGCAGTGTAGTCCTAAATATACTTCTTAAGCAGTTGCATATGCCCTTTGGAGCAGAACACTCTATTATCTACTCCTTCATCCCTGCCGTGTTGACCAATATCTGTTGATAGTATGAAGAGAGAAATAAATTCAAAGAGTTCTCTCTTTGTACATGCAAATCAAGGAAGTTGTCACATCTTAGTGAAAAGGAAAAAAGTGTTGTTCCCATACTTCTGCTTCAAGCTATATTCATTCTTCATTTTAATTCAAACCATCAACAATTTCTTACTGGTTCAGCATCCTGACTTTTTCGACAATTTTTCAGAATTGTCCCATATGGCTTATTCTATGCAGTATAATCACACAAATTCTGATACTACCAAGAATCAATGGCAAGATAAACAGCATTCTAATAGTTTACTGTAGAAAAGGGGGCACAGAGGGTGGATCTATTCTTCTCATTTTAATTATAATTTGTAGCATATTTTTGAAGGAAACTTGTCTGTCTTAGGTGCCTGCTGTGGTTGCCAACACAGAGTGGTCCCAAAGCATGAAAACTGCATTCCTTTCAGAGCAAATGAACCAGAAGAGAAACTCATTAAAGTTACCCAATATGCTCCTCTCAGTGTGTGCTGTGCATGAGACCAGATAAGAGGTATTCTGAAATGTATTCCTTGAAACGCCTGTGGTGTGGACACCGCATCATCAGCACCAACAAGACTCTAAAACCATTGTCTTGAACTGCTTTACTCACTAATGTAGGCATAATCACAGAGACAAAAATAATCTCCATGATTTAAGCTCTCTAAATAACATGGAAGATGCAAAGCAGGACTTGATGTTCAATTCATCTGGTTGTCCAGAGTAAAGAAATAGTCAGCTGACTACACAAATTCTTTGTTCCACTGTCCTTATTCTTATGAAGTTCTACTAAGATCTGTGCAGTCTCATCCAGAATAGACTACTCCATAAAGCCGTAGCAAGACACCCTCTGGAGGAAAGCAGCTGACAGTAGAACAGATGCAGAAAGGACTTATACCTTGAAATGGAGATCTAGTTCTATTAGCTAAAACTGAAATATTTTTTTCACTTTGTAAAATCCAAAGCTAAGTGAAAACATGATTTATGACAGTACTAAGAGTGTAATTCAGTAACACCTGTCTGTAAATAAATTTAGCTAGATAGTTGAAGACAAGGTCAACATGTCAGAATAATGTGCCCCAGGAGCTTTCCTTCTACACTGGACAAGATAAGGTAATTAATGTAAACCTAAGTTTATGCTGAAATTGGCTATTAGTTGGTACATAAAATTGTATATTATCAATAAGATCAGTATTGAAAGCCCACGTTCCTAGTTTCTATGCACCCAAAATATTTGTATGACCAATTCATCTTTAAGGACCATCAGTTACGTAGGCTGGCATACAATTCTTTGAAGCATCAGTCTGTTTAATCAGAGTGCAATCTCACAGTACAACTCCAGCAATGTCATCACTTCTTACGTAGCAGTTCTTCCCTTCATAGCTCTTCTTCAATCTCATCAAAGATGTTCTTCTCCTGTTTTATTAAAAAGACTAACAATTGCTTGTTTTCCAATTTAGGAGAATGAAACAGCCTATGTGACACAGTATTGTCTGTTTATTAAGTGCAAAGAATCTCATCACATTTCCAGAATCTGACCATTTAGAATAGTTTCTGAAGTGGTTTTGTCTATTGCTATATTTAAATCTCAAATATTTCCACATGTGTTTCATGTCAAGCCTGAGCGTTCATTTTGAAACTGAGCATATATACTACTACTAAGAACAAGACCCAAATTGTTTATAAGACCAATATCCCCGGCTGATGTGAATCAACATAACTGCAGTGGTTTCAGTGTAAAACCCTGTTAGCCAATACTATTGTTGCTTGAATGGAAAGCAATTTCTTTTAATTCTACTTTTTTGTTCTATTAACCCAACTAAGCTTATTTGAAATAAGAAAAAAAATAACATCCAATTCCTGCAAGTAAGTGGTATGCAAACAAAAAAACATGGAAGTATTTCCATATCTTCAAAAAATGTGTTATTTTAAGGAAAAATACCCTGGTAATTTCTTTATAGAACTGGACAATTTTATGACAAATTCACTCAAGTCTTTATATCTTTTATTTTGTTAATGTCTAAAATGTGTTTTAAACTCCATTTTATGCAGAAGAAATCAATCACAGTAAGCGTGCATGAAAACAAGTAGTCTATTATTTTTATTTCTGACTGTAGATCTTCTCTTGAGATCTATGAAGTGGTCCTTCTGAAGTCAGTTTGTTTTTATTTCATTTAGTCAACAGTGGAATTATATAAAAAAGTTCAAATTTATAAAAAGTCATGCCTCATAAAAGCTTCTAGGGCTTGAACTATTCCGATTTATATCCCCTTCAACCTCATTGAAGTCAGGTGCCCATGGACTTTTAAAAAATATTTGGCTATCATGATGAGGCGCATGTACATCCAAAATTTACCAGCGATGTGGTTTAAAAGTCTGTGTTGCATTAGGAAGAATCTAAATGTTTTACATTGCATATGATGCTTGCATCCTATTTATAGGCACTATGAATTCAGATGTATTTTTAGATTAATGCTTTTTGGCACAGAGTTTGTCAGAGTAAACAGCCCATTGCATCTGACATCAATTCTTAATATAATGTGAGCAAGGATAATAAAAAGCTGAGGTGGATTAGTGGATGAAATTCTCTGCTGTCTTGTGGATACCTAGGCCCAACTTTTGTTGAACGATATGCACATCTTTACTCAGTATGATTATTTTAAGACACCAGATTGCTATTTGATATTATATCAAATAATATTGTATTCTTGGGGTTTCTGTCCTTTTATATGTATTTGCTTGAATATTTATTTCTTGTAGTCTTTAGAGCTACTATAAGCTGCTGAAAGTTTAATAGAAAATATAGTAGCATTTATATAGTTTCATGAAATAATTATCATCTGCAAGATGCTTAAACCAAGAAGAATTTAATGTTGCTAACATTTCTTCTTCCTGGATTTAATACAAACAGACATAAAATAATTCTCTTTCTGAAATTGCCCGTTAACTATAAAGTTTGATAAAAGATCTCCTGAAACATACTATGACATATAAATGTAAAAATCAAAGAAAGTCCAACAAACTGCTTAAACACAGTTAAAAGTGAGAGTAAGTTTATAATTTAAAATATCCTACAAGTTTTGTGTATTCATAAATGTTAGTCAGAACTTTTTCAGAAGTATTTTAAAAATATTTTGGCTGAAATGGAATGCTCAGAGAGTTCCTGCCTTTTTTGTGTGCTTGTACTATGGTAGCACCCAAATATAAGCACTTTTCTGCACAAGAAGAAAAGCTGGAAACTGTCCTGCGTAGTGGTGTCTAGGTCTCAAGGTAGGAACCTGGTGAGCTACTCATGAACCTAGCAAAAGGAAAAGACTAGAAGAAGCATAGGAAAAAACAATTAAAATCTTGTTCTGAGCATAAATGCTATTTTGACACCCATGATCAGGTCATTCTGATCTTTCATAAATGCCATGGAATATTTGATTTCATAATGCAGGCATTGTTTCTCACTCCACTTACCATCACTATGCCAACCAGATCCATTGCGTCCTGACAAAATTTTTTGGAATAAGTAAGAAAAATATTTTTGAAACACAGGAGAACGTGTGAGAAAGCATGCTTCTCATCCACATTATTTAAGTTTTCCTAATTCTACCCAAAATGCTGTCTACAGGCACTGATTCTATGCATACCTTTATCTCTGAAGCCCAAGCCACTTTCCAATCACATCATCTTACCTTCAGATTTCTCATGTGAGCAGACTAGGCCCACAGAGTCAATCATTCTTTGTAGAACGTGATACAAAAGGTAGGAAAGGTAGGAAAGACTTTCATTCATTCTTATGTTTTGGCTTTTAAGGACACAGAAAAGCTGTGAAAATTTAAAGGCAACCAAGCAGTGCCAAAGCTCACCCACCTGCAAGTAAAGCAAATACTTGACCATGTTCTAAATGGGATAGGAGAAAGTATGTATTGTGACATGTATTGTCTTTAGGAGGGAGTCGAAGTCCACAGCCATCCAACAGTTAAATAGCATGGGACGGGTAGAAAATGTGGTCGTTAAAGTTCCCTGATACCAGTTCTTCACAAAATTGGAGACAGCAGCAAACTGTTTTGAAGTTCAACTTCCATCAAATCAATTTAGGTATCAAGGAATGGAATATTTTTGGGGTCAAAAAAACCCCAAACAAACCAAACCAAAAAAGTCAAATTTGATGTGCTGTATAAACTTTAGTGGGCTATATAAAGGGTGTACATAAAGGGAAAGGATAGGAAGCTTATTGACAGTAATAATACCAATAATCACAGCATTGATAATAATTTAAACAACCTTGGAGACAGACACAGTGAGTACTATCACCAGAACTTTTGCAAATTCTTGTGAAGGTTGTAAATCTGGCATGCATCCTGGCACAAGTTGTTATTCGTGTCCTTTCTGTGTCTTTGTTATGAGCAGTGCTTTCTGACATAGAAAGGAGAGATGGGGAGGGAATTATTCAGCAACAAATGTGTCAATAGAAAGGAAACTATTTTGAAATAGAAAGCAGATTATATGTCAAACGGAAATGTGTCCATCAGCCAATAAACACAGAGGGAAGTCTAACAGGTGCCATGACTCCAAACCTTTTGATGTTTCTCATCTGCATAAATGATACAGACAGGGAAACCAGATGCAAATATGTTAGGTTTACTGAAACACAGTACTAGAGGGAGTATTAAATACCAGGCAGTTATCAAAGATACAGAAGAGGGATTGTGGATCGTCTTTGTAGAGTAATTGCACAACACATGTTAAATCAACATGATTCAAACAGAGGCTGCGATAAAGAAAGGGTTTAAAAAGCAGGTTAAAAAAAGGGAAATAATATAATTTAAATATGTCAAAACTTTATACATGAGGAGAAAAAGCCCACAAAAAAAAAAAAAAAAAAAAAAAAAAAAAAAGAAAAGAACTAAAGAGAAAAAATTAGATTACCAGGTCCAGAAGTAGAGTACATGATCCTGGAAATTACAACAGTGATTAGAGAGACTTTCTTTATTCATGTTCATTCGTATAGCTGTACTGTGGATATGAAAGTATGAGAATTTCTTTATCTGTAGAACAGAATAATGAGGACTTTTTTGTAGAAACTGTTTAAGGAATCTGAATTTGCAGGTCACTTAAAGTCCCACTATGTTATTGAATCTATTATCCTTTCTTCACACCACTATAGATAAATGATGGTTAAAAAAAAGTGAAATAGGAACCTTTGGTTAATCAGTAGTTACTGATACGAATGGATTCTGTGCCAGTAACTTCAGTGGGAGATTTTGGCTAAAATCTTACAAATTTTATGTATATTTTTGTAAATCCTTTTGAAAAATAATAATTGAATTGTTTGTCCAAAAAGACACACACAGAGCCAAAGATATTTAGGGGTTTATTTGCTTAAATCTATATTCACAGCATGAAACTGCAATTAGTTATAGCAATTTAGCATTTCTATTTAATAAGTATAAGCGCACACTTTTTATGTTGAAATCAAGTCATGTTATAATTATTAGTATTTTCCATTTGTATGTGAATAAGATTTTAATAATTTTTAAGAAGTTGAAGGGGGAAATAATTGCAGCTGGTTTTCCAACCATAGTACGATGACAGTGTTTGCTGTATTCTCTATAATTTATCCACAGTAAAAAAACCTATGTCTATTGCCACGGTATAAAAAGTAATTTATTCATTTAACAAAAATGACACCCGATTGTGGTTTGGTATAGAAAAGCTCATACTCAAACTTTACTACTGCCATCTATTGAGGAGGTGGGAGCTACAATAGAAAACAAAAATGTAATCATGAGAAAGCACTTTGATTATTATTGCGAATTGCAAAAATATAATTGCAATAATACTCAGTTGTGGTAAATGGAACTGATGAGTGACACGTTAAAGATTAAATGAACTAAATCACAATCACAAAGAAATCCAGCTTGGAACATATTTCTGTAGGTCATCTGGTACAAACCCACTTCTCCCCCTCAAAGAGGTAGCAGATTCAAAGATGGATTCAACTACAAAGTTAGATCAGGCTGCTTAGGGTCCTATTCAAATGAGGTTTTAGTTCTATTATATCCATAAAGATACAAATTTTCACAGCTGCTCTGAGCAACCTGTTCCCGTGCTTGAGCAGCCTCATGGTGAAATATTCCTAATATCTAGCCAGAATTTCTCTTACTGCAGCCTGTGCCCATTTCCCATTGTGGCATGCATTTGCCGCAAACTGGAAAATCTTACATATTCTTGGTAGACAGTTGTCAAGGAAGACAAAATGTGAACAAGTTTTGAACAAGTTAGTTCAAAAAAACTGCAGCAAAATTCTCTCTACATTCAAGATGTTTTAGTGAAAGAAGAGAATACCAAAACTTCATTAATTCTGAATGAAGAGAGCAGGGAGAGGAAATCTTGGAGCTCTTCACACTGATGCTTGGAGTTCGGTTAAGAACCTGTTTGTAGGGAGATGAATGGCAGAAGGCATGGAGACAAACAGTCCTAAATAGTTTTATAATTAAACATATTTTAGCAGCAAATCACTGATCAATGCAATCCTTCAGCCGTTCAAAAATGTTAATCTTCCAAATGTTCATACAGTTCAGACTATTATTTCAGATAATTGACACTTCCTTCAGTAGAAAATTTCAGCTTTTCTCTGAAGAACAAAGAAGGGAAATAATCATTGTTAATTAGGGGGAATCCCACAGAAAACACTGACTACCGAAAAGTCAGATTTTTACTAAGAAACAGTGCAAATCTGTTGGGTGAACAATTTTTAACCATTCGTGTCACCCTCACCGCAATCATATATGACTTCTGACTATATTAAACTTGAACTGGTCAGGAAGTTGGCTCATTTCTTTTTTAACAGCTTAGTCTTTCCTCATCTCACTGTGTTTTATTTCTATCACCCCCTAATTATTATCTATAGATCTTTGGATATATTATTTTAATATTCAGAATGTGAAATATTTTGGATCAGATGTTATCTACAGATAGAATGCTCAGAAACTCCAGATGCTCATAAACAACAAAAATCAATTCAGTTGTCTTCTTTGTTCTCTGTTATAACTGAGAAATAATTAAACTAATCCAGATGTGCCTATGCCTTTAATTCCATCTGTGTCACAGACAGTAAAGCTATGGTCATTAATGAATTATTGCATATTAATCCCCAGAGCCTTTGATGCTAAAATCTCTGCTAAAATACACATTTGTTCTCAATCGTTGGAATAAAGCCTGATAATTTAACTAAGCATTTCTTAAACATTCCTAAGCAGGGGGATATTTATCCCTCTGTTTGCTATGTTGCTGCAGGAGTGTTAATTATAGGAAAATATAAAAAAAAATGAGGTGAAGAAGTTATGAATTTCAGTCCCAAAAGCATTATAGCAAGAGCAATAAATAAAATTCTTATAACAGCTTGCAGATTTGAAATATACCCTTTTTGCTACTCCTTTTTGCTGAGAATTCATGGTCTATTGTTATCTTTATAATCTCTAATTCCAAAGTCCTCAAACATCTCTGGTTATCAGCAAAATAGGCTTTGTTCTGTCTTCTTTTTTTCTCCTGTGAAAATTGTTTTCTTAAAAGAAAAATGTATCAGTGCTTGTTTTTCTACACCTGTTCTGAATTTCCATTTATTAGATGAATGTGTTTGTATTCACTACAGCAAAATGTGTTATGTGTGTATAGCAGATGAACCATACACTGTGGTTACTTGTAGCTGTTTAGATTTTGCTGGAATTAAGTTTAGTGAGAGGAGCAAGCAGAGTGAATTGTTTAATTCTTTTTGGATCAATCAGAGAAATGGACAAGGAATTAGCAGAATTTATCTCTACAATAACATTATTTAGTACTCAGCATAGCCTAATCAAAATGCTCTCCAACTGGTACAGATGGAAATTACAAGAAACGTGTAAATCTACAGGTCATTTGATCTTAGATCAAATTTTTATCACAGATGAATGAGCAAATCCCCAGGAGAATAATATTGCACAACAGTATGTAATTCTGTACCTTTCTGAATAGTAAATGTTACTTCTTTATACCAACATAATCTTCTATAATGTTAATAAGGACTGACAAAACTTTATGTAGTGCTTTAAGCCCAGCCGATAACTCAGAACCACGCAGCTGCTTGCTCACTCCCCCTCACACTTCCTCCACCCAGCTCCCAGAGATGGGGAGGGTTGTAACTCCCATGGGTTGAGATAAGAACAGTCCAGTAACTAAGGTATAACACAAACTCACTACTGCTACCACCAATAATAATAATGGTAAGGGAAATAACAAGGGAAGAGAATAGAATAGCTCACCATCCGCCAACCGATACCCAGCCCAACCCGGGCAGCTATCTAGCCCTTCTGGGTAACTGCCCCCAGTTTATATAATAGGCATGACGTGCTTTGGTATGGAATATCTCTTTGGCTAGTTTGGGTCAGGTGTCCTGTCTCTGTTTCCTTCTGGCTTCCCCTCCTCTCTGGCAGAGCATGAGACTCAAAAAGTCCTTGGTCAGACTAAACATTCTCAACAGCAACTAAAAACATCGGTGTTATCAGCACTGTTCCCAGGTCAAAAGTCAAAAACACAGCACTGCACCAGCTACTAAGAAGGAGGAAAATGACTGCTACTGCTGAACCCAGGACAGTATGGTAGGTTGTCAAGTTTCACACTGTTCTTCCCTGCTATACCCATCTAAAACTTTCTACAGTCCATTCAGATAAACATGCTCAGTTGTCTTCAGGATAAGAAATATTATAAGAACAAACAGAGAGAAAGCAGACGGCAATTTCTGTCTTGGTCCTGAAGGCACTTGGGAAGTTAAAAGTTCCATTTAGCACATGAAATGCAATTTACAAAAAATTAAGGCCTTAACTTTCCTCATTCTAATTGTTGCTAATGGTCTTGCTGAGCTGGTGACTCCCATGACCAGCCAATTCCCTTGATCTGTAGCTGCAGAAACAACCACCTCACTTGGCTTATCTGTGGAAAAGCTCTGGTACATGAAGAGTTACCTGTGGCCAAGAAACCTTGGACCTTCCACTCATTTTGACAGCTGAACTCCTGCTTCATAGAATTTACGATGTTGACAAGTCTTCCTTTCTTCTTGTTCTCCTAGTGCAAGTATTTAAACAAGCAGGATTAATTGCTGTAGTTTTTTGCTATATTGTTTCATGTATTCCTCCTCCTTTTGCAAGAAATCCTCTATGTTCCATGCAAACCGGCCCAGATTTTTCATATGACAAATTCTTTCTCTTCAGGTTCCTCAAAGGTGGATAAGATCCTTCACCTCAAAACTCATGTCAGGGGCTTTGTTACTGCCATGCACCTATGCAAAAACCTAAGATAGACTAAGGGTGCTAGACTGAAACTTGAGACTATATCTTTCCTTGTCTCCTGTAAGTAGTTGGTGTTTAAGGGCTGTGTCCAACTCTGCCTTGGAATGCCTTTTTTGATTGCCTCAAGATAAGGTGATGCCAAAAAAAACTTATCAGTGCTCCATATGCTCTCCTTACTTAGCAGTGGTGACAATAATGTAAAAGACTCTTTGGTCAGCCCTTGGAAGTGAACAAGTCTTAGTTGTGTTGCTAATTGGCTTGGAGAAACAAGAGGAGGATTATACGATAATATCTTGGGCTGTATCAAAAAAGGCATGGCCAGCAGGTCAAGAGAGGTGATTTCCCCCTCTTTTGTCGTGAGACCCCACCTGGAGAACACATGGACCTGCTCCAGTGAGTCAAGAGGAGGCCACGAAGATGATTAGAGTGCTGGATCACCTCTCCTATGAGGTTAGGCTGAGAGATTTGGGCTTGTTCAGTCTGGAGAAGGCTCTAGCAACACCTTATAGCAGCCTTCCAATATCTAAAGGGGGCCTACAAGAAATCTGAAAAGGCACTTTTTATGAGGGCATGTAGAGATGGGAAAAAGGGAAATGGTTTTAAACTGGAAAAAAGAGGGCATCTTGAGATTAGATATTAGGAAAAAAGTCTTCACTGTAAGGGTGGTGAGGCACTGGAACAGATTTCCCAGAGCGACTGTGGATACTCCATCCCTGGAAGTGCTCAAGACCAGGCTGGGTGGGGCAACCTGCTCTAGTAGAAGATGTCTCTGCCCATGGCAGGGTGGTGGAATAAGGTGATCTTTAAGGTCCCTTCTAACCCAAGCCATCCTAGTATTCTAGGATCACTTTCCCACATCTTAACGTTCTGACATTTCCATTTTCCTTTTCCTACTCTTGGGAGTATAAACATACTCTCAAGTATTTGCTAAGAATTGCTGAAGTATTTTTGCTGAGAAGAATTGCTGATGTGAGCAGCTCGAGAGAGGATGCCTTCAACACCTGAGCGGGGGGAAGCTCAGCGTCCAGAAGCCTCATCTCAGAGTGGCAACAGCCACAGAGGGACCCTCAAGCCCTTGACAGGACTTGCCCAGGAGCCAGCAGCTCAGCTGACGTGAGCAGCTGACTCACAGGGGGCGACGCTGGGAGGAGAGGCACCAGCCCTGACTGGGTAAAAACCTGCCCCAGGGAGAGCAGCGGACAGGGCGGGTTTGAGGGAGCTTGCGCGGGAAGGCGAGCGGGATGGTGAGCACTCGCCGTATGACCAGGGTCCAGTCTGGGAGCTCTGCTCTGGCTGCCCCAGCGGTGGCCAGCGTAGGCACAGAGACAGAGCCGATGAGAGGGGAGGGTGCAGCGCAGAGCTGTAGAGGGTGTAGAGAGCACCTGCACTGGTCTCCTGAGGTGAGGGTGCACAACGGGCAGGGCTGCACTCTGTGCTCCCTGGTGGAGGTCCTCCTGCAGCAGGGGCTGAGCTGCAGGACGCTGTCTATAGGATGAAAGGTGTCATGGAAGCTGAGAGGAAGCATCACTGCTTGCTCCAGGACCAGACTGTGCAGGGGCCTCAAGCATCTACAGTCGCTCATGCAGGAAAGGAGCCGCTAACCCAGGAAGATGGGAAATAGTACCAGAAAAAAACAACAAAAAAAGGAGGAAGAGGGTGATGCAGAGAGTCTGCCTGCTCTAGTCAGTCCCACTGACTATTACCCACTTCTAGTTATCCATGTGGGTGCTAGTGATATAGACAGCAGTAGCTCAGAGAGCATAAAGAAGGACTACAGAGCCCTGGGAGAGGTGGTTAGGGGCTCTGGAGCTCAGATTGTCTTTTCGTCAATTCTCCAGGATACAGGGCAGGACTTTAAAAAGGCTAGGAGGATTGACCAGCTTAATAAATGGTTAGAAGGGTGGTGCTATAGTCAGGGGTTTCAATGTTTTGAACATGGGACTCAATTTAGTGGGCCAGGTCTACTGGGGGATGGTGGAGCTGGTCTGACAACAAAGGGGAAGAGCAGTTTTGGTAGGAGGCTTGCCAGACTGGTCAAGGATGCTTTAAACTAGATGTGTTGGGGGAGGGGGGCATCACTGCATCCCGACACACCTAGTCAATTGCCAGCACCTATGATAAATGCTCTGAACAATATAGAGATACTACAGCTGCTCCAGCCAATGAGCAGGCTTCAACTGGAGCTCGGCTCAGATGCCTCCATACGAACGCCCATAGCATGGGGAACAAACAAGAGGAATTAGAGATATGAGCACATCTACGGGGGTATGATATAATAAGCATCACAGAAACATGGTGGGATGGCTCCTATGACTGGTGTGCTGGAATGGAAGGTTACAGGCTCTTTAGGAAAGACAGGCCTGGTAGGCAGGGAGGGGAAGTTGCTATTTATGTTAGGGATAGGCTGGAGAGAATGGAACTCTGTCTGGGGACAGGTGAGCAGTCAACAGAGAGTTTGTGGGTCAGGCTTAAAGGAAGAACAGCGATGGGAGATATTATTGTGGGAATCTGTTACAGACCGCCTGACCAAGAGGACTCTATAGACAGTTAGGAACAGCCTCATGCTCGCAGACCCTTGTTCTCATGGGGGACTTCAATCACATAAGCACAAGCAAATGCAAGGTCCTACACCTGGGTGGGAGCAATCCCTGGCACAGCTCCAGGTTGCGCAGAGAAGAGATTCAGAGTAGCCCTTTGGAGAAGGACCTGGGGGTGTTGGTCAATGAGAGAATAAACATGAGCTGGCAGTGTGCACTCCCAGCCCAGAAAGCCAACCGTATCCTGGGCTGCATCAAAAGGTGCGTGACCTGCAGGTCAAAGGAGGTAATCCTGCCCCTCTACTCTGCCCTCGTGAGACCTCGCTTAGAATATTGTGTACAGTTCTGGTGTCCTCAACATCAAAAGGACATGGAACTGTGGGAACAAGTCCAGAGAAGGGTCATGAGAATGATCAGGGGACTGGAGCACCTCCTGTATGAAGATAGGCTGAGAAAGTTGGGGCTGTTCAGCCTGGAGGAGAGAAGGCTGCTTGGAGACCTCATAGCAGCCTTCCAGTATCTGAAGGGGGCCTATAGGGATGCTGGGGAGGGACTCTTGATTAGGGACTGTAGTGAGAGGACAAGGGGAGTGGGTTCAAACTTAAACAGGGGAAGTTTAGATTGGATATTAGGAAGAAATTCTTTACTGTAAGGGTGGTGAGGCACTGGAATGGGCTGCCCAGGGAAGTTGTGAATGCTCCATGGCTGGCGGTGTTCAAGTCCAGGTTGGACAGAGCCTTGGGTGGCATGGTTTAGTGTGAGGTGCGCCTGCCGATGGCAGGGGGCTGGAACTAGATGATGTTAAGGTCCTTTCCAATCCTGGGTATTCTATGATTCTATTCTATGATTCTATACATGACAGGCACTTAGCCAAACACCTTCTGGACCATGAATACTTAGGGGAGACATTCCCTCTTACTTTCTTTCTTATTTCCCAAACTGATTTGATATATCCTTCCTGTTCTTATACTACTGGTATTCAGTCTGTTATGGGCCTTGATCCAGTTGGTAATTTGTCTTAATAGTAATATGGCTCTGGCCTGTTCAGCCTTTTGGCATCTGTAGATCCCAGTGTATTCCTTCCACACACAGAAAAGAACCCTTCCTTTGTCTATAATATCTTCCTCACCTGGTAACAGCCCGCAGGTATGTCTTGCAGGACAAGTGAGCAGACTCAGGATGCTGTAGGCAAGGATGTTTGGAGCGTGAATGATCCTGTGTATGAGCTCCATGACTGAAAACGGCTTCTAAGCTTTGCCCTTTAGCTTTTTCTTCACTCATCAAGGAGGCACTGAGCACAGTAAGAACTACTCAAGAGCTGGTCGGAGTGTGGACTTGATGGCTGCTAGCAATGCCAAAGTGGTATAAACAGCACAGGTCAGCCCAGGAATAGTCTCGGTTGGAACATTCAACAGAGTTTTCTGACTCTTTTTTTTTCCCTAATAAACAGAGCCATAACTTTGTACTGTAAAAAAGCTGTCTCTTTAGATTAATGACCTGGCCCCAGACATGCATTTTTCCAGTAAGAAACTGTTCCAGCAGTAAATAAAACACTTTTTGAGACAGGAACAAATCTCATTTTAGGTAGGGCTGTTTATCTACAAGAACCTTGTTCTGCCAGAGCAATGATCTGTAATATACTTAGCGCACCACAGTGTTTGATCTCTTGCCTGAGAAATCATTTCTTATAGCACCTTGTTTACAGCAAGGGGTAAATTGCTTCCTGGCTTGTGCTAAGAAAATGTTTTCATCTGACAAATAAATTAAGCATTACCTTGTTTTCAATATATGGCTTTAAAGTAATCTGAAAAGATCATAATTACGGAGCACGACTAGGACCTGCCAACTGCCCATACTAAAATAAGACTTCTAAATCCTTCTCAAAGACTGTGACACACCAAAACTGTTTCTATGGAACGCATCAATGTAAAACCAAGAAATTTTCAAAAATGCATTTATGTAAAATCAAATATTTATCAAATCAACAGATATTCTGGCTACAGAAGACCAAGTTTCTATTTCCCCCTAGTATGGTTTATCTATTGCATTCTGCACCTTTTTTTCCCTCAACTGTAAACTAGAGATAATGAGACATAATTTGTGGTCCATTAAACAAAATTAACTGTATTTCAATGATACCACAAGATAACAAGGGAGCTTTTTTGCTGTTTGGCCTTTTTTTCAGCTCAACCTCTGTTTATCAAGTACTTTTGCCAGCCAAAGGCACATATGATCAAGAAAAAAATGTTGATATTACTAGAACTTGATCTTAAACCCACCAATATAATTATCTGGGATTCTATTCACTTGAACAGTGAAAAATTAATCTCTTAACAAGATCAGTCCAAAGCAAATAACTCAAGTATTTCTTTCTTTTGCTTTCTGTTTTGTTAGCTAAATCTGAAAAAAAAAAAAAAAACAACCAAAATAAACCAAACCAGAACAAAACTACTTTTCTACCCATCTGGCCATCCATCATTTTCTGCAAACATCTAGCAAATCATGCTCCTTTGTCTCACTATAGTAAATGATGAATATAACTTACAAATAATGTCAAGAATGAGATTTGAGTTGCATGCTTGATTCATCCTGTGGTTCAGTATCATTAAAGAAATTAAGAGAAAATAAGAATTAGATTGCCATTGCCTATGCATTTTGACAAATATTAGTTTCAATGTTAGTTTCAGTGTGCAACACTGGTATTTCGAAGGGAAATTGCTTTTTATTTCCCTTTTTTTTTTTAATGAGATCTGTCATAAATCCAGAACTCATGCAGAGAGGAAGTAGAAAGAATGCGCTTAATGCTTGTGGTTTTGTATTCTTCATCTTGCTGAGAGTATTGCCACTCTGCCAGCTTTTTATGAACTACTTTCAGGCTGATTGCCCTCAAAGCTATTGCCTTTTGCACTAGCAGTTTTATACTACGACATCCATTAGCAGAAGCTATAATACAGTAGGATAGTACAGATTTTATAACTAGCAGGGTGCAACTTGCTTTTTAAACACACTTTTAAAAATATTTAGTGAGCAGTTCAACTGAAGACATCATTTAACACTGATTTACCGAAACTTCAATATTAAGCTTTTTTCTCTAAACCTTGATATTTATATTTAGCTGTGGAACTCCTACCTTGCATTACCTTGGATGTGAAAGTTCTGAGGAAGGTCAAAATTAAAGTGTATTCTTAAGTATTGTTCCATAAAAATCTCTAAAGGGAATAGAGGTAATTTTGTTTCATCTGTCTTTCATGTGTTAAACCAAAATTACATAGAAAAGCTCATATTATCTTCAATGGTCCTTGAAATCTCAGTCCATAAACACTCATTTAGAATTTTTCTCCATACTTGGCAATTCCCATGCTTTCCTTTCCACACCAGCAGCTTTCAAAAGATATCTTTTCTCCACCCCAAAAGAATTAATAAGATCCATCTCTCCCCAGGATAACAGTGCTGTCATAGCTGAAAGTAAGGAGTTGCAGTAACCTAAACCCACACTCTTTTATAAAGGGTCACTTAACTACCATTCTATTGCTGGTATGGAAAAACTATTGTCATTACATTAGAAGCTAAAAAGCGGAAGTAATTGGGACCAGTCACTCCAAAAAACAGCCAAAGTCTGGTTAGTTTAAATGGTCATCACTACTGTGAAATAATCCCTTTAACTTCATACAGCTCAATTAATAAAACTTCTGGGAAGATCCTAATATATGAAAAGATATCTTTCTGCTTTTGTTCCATCTCTCATAGCAAAATCGTAAGATTCAATTCCCCAATACAGCTTTTTTTAAAGTTTGTTAAAAACAGATTCAGGTAAAGAAGCACTTCAAGGATTTTCATACTTGGCAGTTTTCACTTTGATCAAGAAATAATAATATTGTATTGTTATTGTATTTGATGTACAGTTAAGAGCACAAATTCAGGTATGATCTTTGCTGGTTTGAACTTGCTTTGTTTTGAAGCTTCAAGCAGATATAGTGCGTATGTTCTCTCTGTACTCTGAGGAGGGATACTACTCGTGTTTGAGTGTGTGTATGTAGCAGAGGAAGAAGAAAAACATATGAACTGGTAAGATTCCAACACGTATCCTCTAGTCAAGACCAAAATTGTATCTAAAAGCAGAGGTGCAAACAAATTTTATTCATTTGCATAATGAAGTCACTATAGGTGCATAATAAAGATAATTCCTATTATTATGTTATATCATCATCACAGAATAAGGTTAGAATCAGTTCTTTTATAGTCAGAAGTATAATATCTGCAAAAATTGTCAATTAAAACAAAAACTGCTTCTCCTCGCCCTTTCAGCCTAACTGCTTTATATGATATGCACATAAGGACATCTTGGAATAATCAAATTACAGACAGAAACCTGTCAGCATGTCCCTCACTGTCACTATCCAAATAGCCCAGGCTTTGTACATGCGTGACTTTCACAGTGACACTTGTTAGGTTATAATTTAAATCTCAGACCAAAAGTTCTTTCTTAATTTTCATGCCCCCTGCTTATAACACTGTGATTGCTATAGTAACTTTCCTTGTCTGTCTTTATTTATGAATCTTTAATGTCCAGTTTTAATTGTCCTGAATTCCACTCTAAACATAAGTGCCAAAAGTTAGACACAATAGGTAGGCTGGTTTCCAGAGCTTTTTCAAAAACATATAACTTCAGCATCTGCTGACATCTGTGGAGGCTGCTGGAGCTCAGCACCTACAAAATCATGGCTTCCCATTGCAGTGCTGACCACTAATGACAGAAACGTAAGTAAGCATGATCAAAGTTTTTAACTAGAGGTTTAAGAAATGGAAGGAGGAGTTGTACATACCTCGGCTACATAATAAAGACAAGTGCTGGCAAATTCAAAATGGTAAAAGGATTCAAGATACTGACTTCAAGTGTTAACAGATGACTCATTTAATGTGGAAAATAAAGCATTTTGAATTATCACGTAGAGGAATTGTTGAGTTTTATGCCAGGAAATATAAACTTGATATTCTGACAAGATGCCAGCAGGCCTGTGTGAGAACTCAAGTTCAAAGAGTTCAGATTTTGAAAGATGAACTAAGGACACAGGGCTATTCAATAGTGCTCATCTATAGCAGAAATATTAGTTTTCTGTTAAAACAGAAAATTAAATAAAAGCAACTTCTGCAGATAGCAGAACAATGAAAATTATGAACCTTGCTTCTTTCCTCCTTCCCCCCCTGCGCCTCCCCTTGTAATTTGGAAAGCATTGCATTCAAGAAGTAAATAACCAGAAAGCATTCTTGCTGAAAAGTGTTTTGTTCCTATTATGGAGTCTAATATAATATCTCCATCTGCTTGATGACTGATTATTTTCCTGATTAATCATGTAATAATTAGGTTTGTAGTTATCATTGGGTGGTTTTGTTTTGTTTTGATGCAGAGGGTCTGGGGTTTTAAAAGCGTCCTTCTGGTTGAATATTTCACTTACTGTATTGTTATATACTACCCAGTGACCTGATATGTATTGTGATGGTTAAGGATAATGCAAGTCAAAGAAAATTATCACACATTGCGTCCAAAACTATTAGCTCTTGAACTAGTTCATGAGGTTGTATTGAGGGGTCCCTTTAACTTTGAGGAATTGGAATGTATAAGCAGACAAACACGGATAGCTACATAAAACCACAGTAGTGTTGGTTAGAAAAAATTCACATTAGTCTTTTTCTTTTATTAAAAACAAAATGTGAATAACATGGGAAAACTGTACATTTCACTAGTGGATTTTAATACATTTATGATAATTAAATACATGTGCAAATATATATATGCTTATAAAATTTCTCTCCCAAACTCTTCAAAGAGGATCCTTTTCTTTTCTCTTTTCCTATTGTTGGTCAAAGATATATTCCAAATACCCAACAAAATCATAGAATCATAGAATCATAGAATAGTTAGGGTTGGAAAGGATCTTATCATCTAATTCCAACCCCCTGCCATCGGCAGGAGCACCTCACACTAAACCATGCAACCCAAGGCTCTGTCCAGCCTAGACTTGAACACCGCCAGCCATGGAACGTTTACAGCTTCCCTGGGCAAATCATTCCAGTGCCTCACCACTCTCACAGTAAAGAATTTCTTCCTCATATCCAATCTAAGCTTCCCCTGTTTAAGTTTGAACCCGTTAACCCTTGTCCTATCACTATAGTCCCTAATGAAGAGTCCCTCCCCAGCATCCCTAAAGGCCCACTTCAGATACTGGGAGGCTGCTATGAGGTCTCCATGCAGCCTTCTCTTCTCCAGGCTGAACAGCCCCAACTTTCTCAGCCTATCTTCATGCGGGAGGTGCTCCAGTCCCCTGATCATCCTCGTGGCCCTTGTCTGGACTTGTTCCCACAGTTCCATGTCCTTTTGATGTTGAGGACACAAGAACTGTACACAATATTCTAAGCGAGCTCCCACGAGAGCAGAGTAGAGGGGCAGGATTCTAGGAAATTGACCTTATGACCTTATCAATGTTTCAGGGTTTGTGTTGTTTTTATGTCGCCACACTACGGATCATATTCTCTCTAAGAGTATCTCCAGAAGTTTAAAAATGTGAGTGGGAAATGGAAGATTTTTGGAATGCATGCATCATCACACCTCTGCTCTTCTGTAAGTATCTAGTCAGTAGTGATTCAGTTTAAACCTTGACCTGCACTTCAGACTCAGCCTCAATTTTTCCAAAGAAACTTAAAGTCACTTTTGCACCATCACACTTGTTTATCAGTTGATTCATCGTTAAATGAGGTATGTTTTAATCCAAAAATGATGTGTCTTTTAATCCAAAATAGAGTGCCTTGTGGAGAGATGATTTAACCAGTGTTTTATCACAGAAAAGTCTGAGACAAGGAGGAGGGATGTCCCAGATAGATATCATGCTTGGATGAATCAAACTGCAGCAAAATGGAGGCTTCTGGTCTCTTTCTGTACTAAACATTTAAAGTACTTTTCATTAAACAAACAGATATGTATCAGCAGTTTGGGTTTTGTGCAGCTCTTGCAGCTCTAATCTTCCTTTGACAAAATAAGAATACTGAAACCATATATCTCCCTTTGTTTACCTGGCCTGATGTAAAATACTAAGTGGTGCCATCTGATCCATTGCTGTACTTACTGCAGCTCAAATATTAAGATTTCCATACAGATTCTTCTTGTTTATACCATGTGTGACCCAAGTCAGCCCAGTAGAGCTGAACCTGTGTGGTCTGCAGTCTTTTACTATTAGGAAAGAGAGCAGTAATTCCCCAGCTGTTCAGTAAAAGGGAATGTAAACTTTCATGTAACCACTATGATCACACATAGAAAGGATGACTATGTCAGATTACAGTAATAAAATAGAAGAGTTATTTTCTTAAAACTTTTCTATTCCTTAAAATTTACCTTTACATTAAAATATGTGAAACAGTTTTTCTTCTATTATATAACACCTTGCGACAGAAATTTGCCTCATCAATACAATACAGGATATTTTCAAATGCACTTTGATTCTGCATTACTCTCTATGCACAGGAGAATGTTTTCACAGTAACTCCTGTTCACAGACATATTACTGTTTTATACAAGAATTATAGCCTCAATTTATGTGTACAAATATTGTAGCATACTTTCATGGCATAACTTGTGTGGGTGAAATTTTTCTATTCTTTAAAAAGACTGGAAAGATATCATATTTATTGTACTGCTTTGTCTTCCGTTCAGAATAAACAAATCTTGGGTTATTCATCTCTTTCCAAAAGTCACCATCAGCCCTATAGTAATCTGACAACACCACTTTGATATATGATTGCTTTATCAGCTTAACATGTTGGTAAAACTTAGCTGTAAATACAGCTTGTAAAGCTGAGAATAACACAGTATCTGAACATTACTGCATTTATTTTATCATCTAAGGAAAAAATAAAAATTTCCTATTCTTTATTTCATTCCCATTATTAGGAAATTTGACTATTTATTTGCCGTTATTATTTGAATAAATCCAAATTATTTGATCTCTGTTTATCAGTAAGGAGGACTACTCAACCATAAAAGAGTATAAACACATATCAAAGCATCATAAAATCCTGATAAAGCAGGCCTTTTGCTTCTTGGACTTCATATCTCAGTAAGTATAAATGTCAGACAGTCTTTAATATTGTTCCCAAATTATTACCCCAGTCCCTGAAGAATAGATTGAGGGCTTTTTTTTCTTTTTTTTCCATTTGAGGTATTCTAAATTTGGGTTAGAACTGTAATAGCAATGATGGCATCTGGAAAGCATCCTAGTAACAGAAACTCAGCCAAAATAACAGAGGAATGCAACATGTGGACAAAGAGTGCTAAATTCAGTTATGCAACTAGGCACTTAGATATTCTATAGCATTAAAACCATTAAAACTTCAAGATATCCCTTGATGTACAGTAGTAGGATTTTGCTGCAGAGTGTGTTCATGATGAATTAATTTCTTTTAATAATATTAATATTGTCATTGGTGCTTATTACATCTTCATTTCACTTCAAAGAAGGCCAAGACTCTTGGAAGTAAAAAATATTGTAAATTTACATTTTTATTTCTAAGTAAAACACAAGCTGGTTTTGGTGCATCATTGTGTCAAAGTAGGTGTTTTATAGAAATGAAATCTTGACTTTTCTGTTTATTTATAAAAAATGTATTTTCTCAGTTTTGGTGCATCACTGTGTCAAAGTAGGTGTTTTACAGAAATGAAATCTTGACTTTTCTATTTGCTCATTAAAAGGTGTGTTTTCTCAGTTTGCTTATCTTTACTCAGAGCAGATAGTGGAAGCAGAAGAGAAATGAGAGATGCATTTAAGTTATGTTCTCGTGAATTTTTATGTTGCCAAGATAAGCTCATACTTGACACAGAAGTCCAGTTTGGTCCTTTTGTCCCATTTTCCTTGTCCTGTAAGCTTCTTCTGAGTACAGAATACGCTACAGTAACTGCAGACCAGTACGTAGGAAGCAACACATGCCTTTCCCCACCTGTGTGCCTATATAAACCCGGTTGTGACCCACCCCAGAACCATTTGTAGCCATCCGTCAACTAGGTTACAGAAAATGAGGAATAGCAGCTGTGTTGAACTGGATAATTAATGTGAACTTTGAGATACCCTGCAACTGATTCACACAGAAACCACAAATCACAAAGCTTTGCTAAGAAGGTACAAGAAAGTTTTTAGATAACAAAAGAGCACATACAAGGATCTATTCAGAAGATGCTATTTTTAGGTATGCAAAGTAATTAAGTGCTGTCCTGCTCAGCACACCATGGGGTTTTATTTTAGTTCTCTACAACTTTTAATCTTGATTAATTATTTAGCTTTCATGTCTGAGTACATAGGGAGAAGGAGGGGGACTGAAACAGATGAGTACGCAGCCCTTAACAAACAAGCTTCAGAGGACTAAGGAACCTGCTTCATAAATGGAATAATGGCAGGTGGCAAAGGAAACGTAGTACTGACAAATGTGAAGTCATTTCCATTGAAAGGAAAAATAATAAGTGCAAGTACCCAATACAGTGGGCTAAATGATGACTCTGAGTTTCTGTGAAAGAATTAGATCAATTTGTTCAAAAAAAAAAAAAAGCCAAAATTCTGCAAAGGAAAAATTAAAAAGTATCTTGTCTCATTTTCTACAGATGCAAAAAGTCAGTGATCTTGGTTCTACAAAAAAACAGATAAGTACGTTTCAGAATTTACAATTTTTTTCCTTTCTAAATCAGCATTTTTATTAGAAAATTAAAATAAAGAAGAGTGAAATTCTTGAAACTGAAGTTTCAGTTCTTTAAAGGAGGCTCAAGGCAGAATATTTATTACATTTTGCCTAGATTCAGGTGGAATCACCTAGCTCCATTCTCTGGGCAAGACACTGACCTAAATGAGTAGATATTGCATTCATGTTCAACTTCTACTTTATTCACAAATGGAGCACAAGCCTGAATTCCACAGAGATTTCATTAGGGTCTGATGTAAGGCCATGGAACAGAGTACACTTAATTAATAATAGTTCAGAATGAACCCCATTGGTGCTATGAAAAGCATTGTGTCTTTGCAATCAGAGCATATTGGAAGGTTATCATGAATGCTGTTCATCTTTGAAGGCAAGAAGGCTGTTCATCATATTGAAGGCAAAATCAAATATAGTGTTATATATCAAAACCAGGGCAGTACAAAGAGGAGAAAGGACTTTTCCAGTTTGCTGCAAGAAGATGGGGAAAAAAGGCATCAGCTATGGCAGTTTTTCTCATTAATCTCTCCAGCCCATGAGAATAGTCTAGGTGTGTGACTGCAGAGTATGTGGAAAACCTTGTGGATACAATGTCTAGTAATCATTGCTTTCTGAAAAGGAAAAACTGGGAAAAAAGTGTACAAGAGAGAGAGCAATTACAATCCTAATACTGGTTCCCTTCACTGGGCCCAATCCTGATTACTATTCATCGGCCAATGTCCTGTCTCCTTCTCCCAGGAGGTGTCTGATGCCCAGGGCTAGATACTCCGTTCTGCCCTGTCTGGGGATCAAACAGGCCCTGCTGCCCCAGGAACCCCCACCACCCCTGATGAGGGGGGACTGCCAGCCCCTGCAGTGCCCCACAGCACACCTGAAAACCGGGTCAGGCTGGATCCTCCAAATTCCCATGGCCGTTCACAGGGGATCATGAGTTCAGATTCAGGACTCTAGCGGAAAATCAGACAGAACTTTGTCATGTGACCCCGCCTTACATCTCACATTTGTCAAATGTGAGGTTAAATATAGCTGAACAGAAGCATGAAATAAGAAAACAGAAAAAAACAAACAAAAAAACCCACACCAAACAATGAATAATCTAAACCCAGACACATACAACCCGTCCCCCTCCCAAGAAAAAATCCCCACAGACATTTCTGAAGATCGCAATAGATTCAAAGACCTCCAGCTTAACCAGTTAGCTCATACTGTCTGTGCTTCTCCCAGAGTCTGTATTCTAAAATTAATGGAGTGGTAGATAAAATTTAGTGATAATACTTGCAGATCTCTTTTCAGGCGTAAATTACTCCTCAACCTGAAAGTACATATATAATACTCATGGCTTAATGGATTTTTTCATTCTTTTTTACCATTTAAGTGCAAAAATAATACCATTTCACACATAGGTAATTAAATACATGAGGGCAAATATTGTATCTACTCATTTTGACTTGGCTAAGATTGCCGTATTTTCATTCTTATGGTTTTATTTCTCTTGAATATATATTGCATTACTCTACGTAAACATCTAATGGAATTATAATCTTGTATTTATGATAGGATACTTACTATTTCATGGTTTTCACATCAGCATCAACAATTTTTTCATATTTCATATAAAATATCAATAGCAATAACTATTGCTCTGCGAAGAAGGACTTGGGGTATTGGTCGATGAAAAAATGAACATGAGCTGGCAGTGTGCACTTGCAGACCATAAAGCCAACTGTATCCTGGGATGCATCAAAAGGAGAGTGACCACCAGGTCGAGGGAGGTGATCCTGCCCCTCTACTCTGCACTTGTGAGATCTCACTTGGAGTATTGTGCGCAGTTCTGGTGTCCTCAACATCAAAATGACATGGAACTGTTGGAACAAGTCCAAAGGAGGGCCACGAGCCCCCCCCAATCAGGGGACTGGAGCACCTCCTGTATGAAGATAGGTTGAGAGAGTTGGGGCTGTTCAGACTGGAGGAGAGAAGGCTGCGTGGAGACCTCATAGCAGCCTTCCAGTATCTGAAGGGGGTCTATAGGGATGCTGGGGAGGGACTCTTCGTTAGGGACTGTAGTGAGAGGACAAGGAGGAACGGGTTCAAACTTGAACAGGGGAAGTTTAGATTGGATATGAGGAAGAAATTCTTTCCTGTGAGGGTGGTGAGGCAGTGGAATGGGTTGCCCAGGGAAGTTGTGAATGCTCCATGGTTGGTGGTGTTCAAGTCTAGGTTGGACGGAGCCTTGGGTGACATGATTTAGTGGGAGGTGCCCCTGCCCATGGCAGGGGGTTTGGAACTATATGATGTTAAGGTCCTTTCCAACCCAACTAGTCTATGATTCTAGAACACTACATAAGGAAAAAAATCACTCCCTGTGCTTTGGCTCAATGTCTGTGCAATTCTATTAGTAATTCAGAGTGATGGAATGTAATTCTGTCATCACTCCACCTCAGCTACAAAGACAAACTAATGATTTCCTCCACCACCACATTATTAACTGAGAGCTGGCCTAAATCTCTGAGGAGGGTTAGGTGATAATTATTTGCAATATTCCATGAAAAAATACTATTTTATGTCAAAGTGAGCTTTGGTATCTCATTTAGACTTTTCATTTCTAGCTTTTTACTTTTGTTTTAACGAATTTGCATTTCAAGTTCACATCAGTATGTGTCCCTCTATGAGGAAAAAGGTTACCTTTACTTTAAAAGGAATACTGAACAAACCATTCCATTACATTTCTGTCATGTCTACGCAAACTGAGTATTCAATTCTGAGCATTGTGCCATTTGTGCCTATCTCAAGATCCCACTTAATGCATCATTATAGCAAATGCCATCATCATCAGTATATTTTCTAGTAAACCCCAAAAAATCAGATTTTTCCCCTCCCTCTCCCCTCAACTTTCTAATCTTTTAAAAAATATCTGTTTTTTTCTCTACTGCCATTAAACATTCAGTTTTAAACTAGCTTAGCATTTTCTGGGTATTTAATGAAAAATTTGCATAGCAGACTATTATGGATGATCAGTAAGCTGAGGTTTGCATCCTGCAGGAGTCTGCCGGTTACCTCTGCTTTCTGCTTCAGCAAATTTTCAGGCCACAGGGTATCCAGCAGCTAGAATGCAATTTAAGAGATTATTTTGGGTGAGATCTTGCAAAGGTAATGTGATAGCTACTGCAACAGATGAATTAGTGAAGAGGACTTTAAACAAAAGTTACCAAGGGAGGGGAAGCTCATTTCATCCCACTTCTACCAGTTTGATGCCAGTGCCAGCAACAGATGCCCAGAGCCTGGAAGATGGATCACAGGCAAGCAGGAAAGCACCTGAAGAGTAGCACAAAGGAATTCCTGCCACTACAGCCAGTAGGCTGACTTGACTGGGGGCCCAACCTAAATGCCTTTACGCAAATGCATGTAGCAAGGGGAATAAACAAGAGGAGCTAAGAGATGTGTGCATGCCTGCAGGTCGATGACCTTACTGGCACCAGAGAGACCAGAGGGATGGCTCTTACAACTGAAGAGTGGAAAGAAAGGTTATAGGCTTTTTAGAAATGACAGGCATGGGGGCAAGGAGGGCTCTATGTCAATGACCACCTGGAGAACAGAGCTAAAGATAAGCCTGTAGATGGATGAGGAGATGAGCAAAAACTTATGGGTCAGGATTAAAGGGAAGGTAGAGACAGGGTAAATTACAGTGGGGGGCTGCTACAGGCCAGCTGACCAGGAAGACTGAGGCCCTCTATAACAAATAAGAGCTGATCCAATCCTCATGGGAGACTTCAACCACCCCAATATCTGTTGAAGGGAGAACATAGCAAGGCATAAACAACCCAGGAGGTTCCTAGAATGTATTGATGATAACTTCCTTCTCCAAGTGATAGAGTAGCAAATAAGAAGAGATGCTATCCAGGACCTTGTTCTCACCAAGGAGCGGCTGGTGGGGAATGTGAAGCTCAAAGGCAGCCATAGATGCAGTGACCATGAAATGGTGGAGTTCAAGATCATTAGGGCAGCAAGAAGGGCACGATGCAAGCTTGTTAGGAGAAAATCAGGTTTGAGACCATCTGAGGAACTTGAAGATGGACAAGTCCATGGGAAAGATGAGATGCATCCACAGGTCCAGAGGGAACTGGTCGATGAAGTGACTTCGTCACTCTCCGTCGTATCTGAGAAGTTATGACAGTCCAGTGAGGTTACCACTAACTGGAAAAGAGGAAACATAACCCCCATTTTTAAGAAATCAAAAAGGGAAGACCAGGGAGCTACAGGCCAGTCAGTACCACCTTTGTGTCTCACAAGATCATGGAGCAGATCCTCCTGGAAATTGATATATGCATACATAATGCATCTTCATATTGGCAAATAGGCGATCTTTAATAAAAAATGCTGGTTGACCTCTTTAGAGTTTATTTAGTTTTAGTTTCTCAGTGTCAGCGTTCTTGTAAGGGCTATTTTTTAAACAATGGATATTCAAGCTTATCCCAAAAGTTTCTTTCGAGAAGTTTCCTCACTGGAAATGAGAATGTACTCAAAAATAATCAGATACTTCAAAAGAATAATAATAAATTAACACATTTATTTTGATTTATTATGAAAATGTATTATGTCCCCAAAAATTTGTAATATAGATTCTCATTTCATATAAGATGAGCTCTTATACGTCAAAGTTTTGCACAAAACTCCACAGTCCTGTTTATTTTGTTATACCTCCTTTAAAAATGAGGTTTATAATGGAAATAGTGACACCCCCAAGTACAGCCCTGGGAACTGAATTGCAGTCATAAAGATTCACTGAAGCTTTACTGAAATCTCTCCTTTATTCTATAAAATGCTTTTTAATGAAGTTGGAGACTAGGGTAGTGTCATAATCACTTATCTTAAGATTACTACTACCTACTTCTTCCTTCAATTCTTCTGAATTTGAACTCTGTTTGCTCCACTATGTTTCAAAAAAACTTTATTTCTCGCAACTTCCCTTCTGTTGAACTGCTTAAGGATCAATGAACTGTAGCTGTATGTTGTAATATGTTACATAATAAGAGTAGTAAAACTCCTTGGATAAATTGCTGTTAGGCATATTCAATCTCTGCTAGGCTTTTAGTAAATCCATACAGCATAAAGATAAGATGCTTTTCATTTGCTGTCTAAAAATCTATTCCCCTGAATTAGAAATACTGATGAATAAATCTCTGCAGCCTAATGCACTTTATCTGAAACATTAAAGATGATTTGCTTTAGTTATTCAATTTGCATCATGAACTCAGATATACCCATGAGGCCTTCATTTCTAAACGAGACAAAAATGAATAATATTTAACCACTACATCTTCTATGACTCTATTAGAATGAGTCAATATAGCTAAGCACATGGTAATTACCTTACATTTACAATGCTTCCTAGATGTAAAGAAGGAAATCAGTATCGTTAGTCATACTTGCAAGAGAAAACAAATATTCCACCGGTATGCAGAGATGGGAGAACCCCCAGCATTACTGCAAAGGTAGATGGTGAATACTGTTTTGAATAACATGGGAAGCTGAGAGTACTGGGAGGAGTTTTTACACAATGTGGAATGTTCCACTGGACTTCTAATATTAAAGTAATCTAACAGATTTTTAAGTTCCTTTTTCTAATCATTCAATTTTGTGTTATATAAAGCTTGTAAAAAAAGTCTGAGCTATTCAGTTGCTTTATTTCTTCTATTTTTTTTACAACTATTGTAATTACGTATCCTTTTATTCCCTTTGTTTCATGCTCTTAAGAAAAACCTTCATCTTTGATCTTTATGCTTTTTCCACTCCTTTAAGTCTTTTTCTAGAGTTCAAAATTTATAAAGAAAACAATAATTGCAATGTGTTCAGAAGAAAAAAAATCTTTGTATTTTGGTTATCTATGTATTCCTAATATTATGAGCATATGCTAATAATAATCATTGTTAAAGAAATAATTTATCACAACAACATTCCTAGGTACATTATTCCAATATTTGACTATTTTTCTATTATAAAATAGTTTATTAATGCTTAATCTCAATCTCCTTGTTTATGTCCTTGTACCTGGCTGTTGTTTGCCCTGTCCTCAGTGAGTGTGGTGAACAGCTGATACCTATTCTTTTGTTGACTTATCTTCATAGAATCATAAGTTAGGGCTGGAAAGGACCTTAAGATCATCTAGTTCCAACCCCTCTCCAGTCCACCTTTTCATTGCACTAATCAGTTCTTTCAAAAGTTACTCACAGGTGTTAGCCTTTGGGTTGGTGTGTAGTTCTGCTCAATAAAACTTGAGCTGTGTCACAGCTTACAAGTTGTGCAACAAAAAAGCCATTTGAACATGCAAATTATTACAGAGAACAAAGATGAAGCATATCTAATGCTTTAGAGACCTACCAAATAACCCCTCCAGATATCTCTGCTGTCTTCTAATATCTTGATTTTAAATGCATAACCTGTTTATCATACTTCAAAGTGGCATTTTCAGCCCAGCTATTGTTTCCTGGTTGTTGTATTGATGGCAGACACAGCAGCTCTATTGCTGCATTTGTTATGTGAATATTTCCACCCCAGGAATATCTGAAATACAAAACTAATGTCAGGCTGCTGCTTTGTAACAACTTTTGTTTTCCACATCCTCATTTCTGCTCTTAAAATATAAGCAGTTGAGGCCTCTCAATTTGGTCATGTTTAATGTAGGTGTTAATGGCAGTGAATCATCTTGGGGTAGGCACCTCAGTGACACTCTATTAGCAGCACAGTTACACAGATATCCCAAACTGCTGGTTTTAAATCCTGGTTGAGCTTCCAACAGCTGTTAAATTTTGTAGATGAATTCTGCATTGCCTTTTGCAGTGGATGCCACCCCATGAAAATATTGCATCCAGAAAAGTTAGTGACTTTCAAAGGAAACCAACATAGTTTCCCATCTTAGGTGTGGTTGTTTTCCTGACTATAGGGTCCAAAGCACAGAATTCCTCTGTATTATTCTTCTGGACTGTCATGTCCTTTCTAAGTGAAATTAGTAACATGATGCACGTTATAGAAATGCTCCCAAACATGGGCTTATGCCACTAGGATACTAACAGGAGGTTTTTTTTTTTTCAAGATAGCTTCTTTTAAACAATCAAAAATTGGACTTGATTCATGTACTATAAATCCCTACTGGGTTATGCTGTTTTCATGACTAATTTCTCTCAGTAACCACAGCTTTAAAGCCTATGACCTTACAACAGCAAGAAAGCTGTAAGAAAACATGGACTTGTTGTGATGGTTATGCCTTTGCTCATGTTCCAGATCCCCTGTGGCTTGTTAACTCTCCACACAAGTACTACTTCAATTGTCTCCAGGCCAACTGCAGTTGCTGCACTGCCAGGGATCATGAAAGTAACATGTCTTCACTGGACACTCCACATTAAATATCAAAGAAGTCATTCTAATTTACGCTAATATTAATATAAGTTGTTCTCAATTTCACTGTATGAAAGAGAATTATTTAAAGCAAAGGAAAATATTATTTTCAGTCTTTTGTAATCTCATATGCAGTCTTTAATATGAATTATGTTCCTTTGATAAGAAGTTATACTAATGACAGGCAACAGATGATACAATGAGAGACCCGATTGAAAAGAGCTGATGTTTCACAAGTAAAAGTTGCTGAATAAGTATTGAAATTCAATTATAACAGAGGAGCTTTTGCTGACATCTCACACTGGAAACTAGTAAATATATGTCAAAACTTATAGGTCTATCCCATCATGTCATTTACCTGGTTTCCTTTAGAAGAAAAATGTCAGGTTACCATTCAAACAGAAACAATAACATGCTTGATAGGGTTCCTTCCTAAAACAAGTTTCACTTCCTTATCCTGCATATGTACAGAAATGCAAGTCATAACTTTGTATTAAGCCAGAAACATCTGATATGAGAGAGGTAAGTGTGGGAGAATAGTTGAAAGGTGGAGAGGAGCTCCTGTTTAATACCTTGGTCTTATACATATACATACATGTGCGTGTATATGTCTATATACACATTTGTACTGTAATGTGCCCGACTGCACCACTGTGTAGAATGGACAAGTATTGTGAATTCTCAGATGACGTGATGTGGGGTTTCTAAACAGATCATTCATCATAGTCATACAATTTGAAGTCAAATATTTCTTAGACTGTATTTCTGTAAAGAAGATTTAAATGATGAGGAAGTAACATGAACAATTTAGTAGTTGAAGGCTTCTTTGTGAATTGATATTGAACCTGTGACCTACAATTGCGTTGAGGCATGACATACAATGAATAAGTAATTAAAAAAAGGCACCTTTGATCATTAAAAAATCCCACTGCACTCCTTGCAAGAGTACATAAGATGTTAAACTTGGCTCTGGACAAGTTTTAAATTGGAGAATTTGAATCTGTTTAGTTAATTCAGAGGGGGTAATAATCCTTGCTATTTTTGTACCTACAGACTCATTAGAGGTCTGTCTTCACTTCTCTCCTGAACTGTAATGTCCAGTATTACTGACAAGAACTAGAAATTTTCTTCCATATTCCGACAATACAATAAAATCAAGCGTATTTGGATTCAATTTATAAGGACGAATTTTGATATGAGATTAAAGTTCTACTTTTATGTAGTCCTCAAACTTATACATTAATTTTGTAAGGACATTAGTAAGATGCATTTAAGACAATTGTTTAATTCAGAATAAAACTCAGATTCAGGATGCCCAGAATAATTATTTTATCTCAGAAAGATTAGTCTGGGCATAAAATTTCTTCAGTATATATCTCTGTTCTGTCTGCTGGTTGAATTGAGTGACTCAAGATGCTTATATCTCTTTTTGACTTCTTTCTGAATTTAAGGTTCTCAGTAAGGAGATTTCAGCAGAATACTGACTGTGTTGTAATTAGACAATTAAAAAAACCCAACAACACAAAGCCAACCAGCCAAACAACAACAACAAAAAAAAAAGGCAACAAAAAAAAGAAAAAAAAAAGAAAACCAACACCAAAACATGGTAAAAGGTCTGGGTTGTCTGCTTTGTAACTTTGAGCACCTGAACCCTCCCTTCATCATTCAGAATCACTCTGATGTCTTCTCTTATGCTTGAACAGAGATATCTCTTTCAAGATCTGGCGAAGGTGGAAGTACCAACATTAGCATCCTGCAAATGGGAAAATTTCTTCTGTACTCTTGCCATTTTGAGAAGCTGGAAAGGTACAGCTTGCACTTCTATCCCTAGACAGTTATTCTGCTGCAAGTGTGAAAATGCCAATACCCCCTTTTCAAAGCTGCTGGGAAGTCAATATTGACTTGGGAAGTCAATATTGCTGTGGACAGAGAAAGAACAAGTGGAGAAAAGGCAAGTTTTATGGCTCAGCAAAATGGGTTACTCCAGTGGGAGAAGGAGGGGCCTAGGTCTTGTTTCTTAATCCAGGAATCCAGTCTGTCAAAGAATTAATAACTGACACCACACCTAAGCCTTGTCCCATGCAGTGGTTGTGTCTCTATCAGGGAAAATGCAATCTTGTGTCAAAATGAGAATACCAGCTCTTAGGTGCCACTAGAAGAGCAAAGTGTACCTTACATGTTTACTACACTTTCATTCTGTGTAAGTCCCAACACAGATGGAATCAAAGCGGCCTGAATATTTCTGTTTCTGATTTTCTGAGAAGTGACAGACATGTTTTCTCAGTCACTGCAGCATATGCTACAAAAGTGATGCATGTGACACTTCATCACTTATCTGCACTTAAAGAAATAAATGTTCTTAATGAGAATCCTATAGCTTAACTTTGCACACTTATTTCCAAAATGATAGGCATATTTGTGATACACTTGGCTGTGCAATACAAATGACTGACGACTGAAAGGAAAGGTCAAGTTTAAATCAAGAACTATTGCTGTATTCATCAGCCCATGATGAATAAATGAAGCAATTACAAAGATTTTTAGCTAACCAGCAAAATGTTAATTGTGTCACTCAGACACTGAGCGACTTGTTACAAGCATCTGTATTGAATTAGAGAACCATAATGAGTTTGAAAACTATGAATATTATATGTTGTCATCCAGGCCAATGAAATGTTCCACTTTTCCATTTGGAACTCAAACAGCTCTTTGTTAAACTTCACGGTAAGAAGTTATTCTTTAATCACTCATCAGGACAGGTCTTTCTAATGTTTGAATACTAATTTCAGGTGTAACTGTAGTTTTAGTTTTTGTAATCCACGGTTGGCTTTATTTCTTAAATGCAATAAGTGTAACTGCTAGACATGAGGAATACTGTGTTAACACTATACCACAAAAATGAATTTTTTTCATGGGAGAATATACATAGTATATGTCTAATTAATTGAATTAGTAGTGCAAAATAGCCATGCTTAGCAGCATTGCAATAATATAGCTCCCTAATTTCAAGGTTCTGAGCAATAGCGTAGATTTGCCAGAAGGAATGAGCCTGATTGATAACAAATACTTGTCTACAGCTATAATGATACAGAAGAAAATATGAGCTAAATGAAGGTAAGATAGTCATAGAATGTGGCTGGCAAGTGAATATGGGAAAAGTGAAGAAAGAAACACTGAAAGTGATGGCTCAGTTGATGGCTTGGACTAAAATATTAAAACTATGAACTGAAAAACTTAAAATAAAAGGTGAAATTTGTGAGAGTGTTTTGGGCTGTGCTTCCTAGGCAAGTAGTGCCCAGGTGATTTAGTTATTCAGCACGAACTGGAATTAAAAAAAAACAACAACATTTTTGTGAGAAATAATCTTCCATCATAGAATCATAGATTCATAGAATCATAGAATAGTTAGGGTTGGAAAGGACCTTAATATCATCTAGTGCCAACTCCCCTGCCATGGGCAGGGACACCTCACACTAAACCATGTCACCCAAGGCTCTGTCCAACATGGACTTGAGCACCGCTAGCAATGGAGCATTCACAACTTCCCTGGGCAACCCATTCCAGTGCCTCACCACCCTTACAGTAAAGAATTTCTTCCTTATTGAACCCGTTACCCTTTGTCATCTCGCTACAGTCCCTAATGAAGAATCCCCCCCCAGCATCCCTATAGGCCCCCTTCAGATACTGGAAGGCTGCTATGAGGTCTCCAAGCAGCCTTCTCTCCTCCAGGCTGAACAGCCCCAACTTTCTCAGCCTATCTTCATACAGGAGGTGCTCCAGTCCCCTGATCATCCTCGTGGCCCTCCTCTGGACTTGTTCCAACAGTTCCATGTCCTTTTTATGTTGAGGACACCAGAACTGCACACAATACTGCAAGTGAGGTCTCACAAGAGCAGAGTAGAAGGGCAGGATCACCTCTCTCAACCTGCTGGTCATGGTCCTTTTGATGCAGCCCAGGATACAGTATCATAATTAAGCATGACTCACTGAAGGCACTCAAAATCCATTTGTGAAATATATTTCTTCCACAGCAATTCAAAATTAAAGTCCCATTAAATGCACTCGTTTGGGTTTGGATTTTTTTGTTTTGTTTTGTGTTTCTTTTTTTTTTTTTTCCCTCATCTTGGAAAATGTTTATTTTTTTTTAATGACTTAAGATGTTTTGTGTTCTTTTAGAAAAATCTCACATAAACTACAGCAGCATTCAAAGTGTGTTAAAATGAGGATGAAAAACATTCTTATCTACATTTGAGAATGTTATAATATAAGCCTGCGAATAATCTTCAAGGAGAAAAATAAAGCTTAATTTACTGCATATATTCTGTCTTTGGAAGGATTACTTTTAGTTTATTTGCTAGTTTTGGGTTTCATCTGAAAAGCAGTGCATCCAGGCATAGATTGTCTCTTTTCATACTGCTCGTGCAGTATTGCCATAAAGATTAATATTAAAGGATATCCACCATTTTAAGACTAACATAATACTTCCTGTGATCTGGGGTTTACTTTTTGCAGTTTATTCAGATATTGGCAAGATTGAAGATGTAAATCCTTTAGGGCAGCTAATACATAAGGTACTTTGCCTAGTATGTATGGCGTCTAATGTCTCTTTGCATCCCATCATATCACACTGTCGTTCAAAAGTTAAAAGGATGTAATTTTATTTCTGTAGACCTCTGCTAAGTGTGAGCTATGGTTAAAAAACAAGATGCAACATTGCTCTAGAAAGAGGAAAGTCAAGAATGCAGAGAGAAGTCTATTGTCTGTACTTTGAGTCAGTGTTGATGAATCTACATCAGCATATGTCATCCAAGGTCAACCACAAGAACAAGAGGCTGGGGAAGGATATTGCTCAACAAAAACTAGTTCAGAGAATAGTACAAGACTGGTCAAGTATGAAGTAAACTGCTCTGAGGAGTATCATTTAATGATCTGAACGGTTTTAATCCCTAAAAGCTGAGCAAGAAAAAAATATGAGGAAATTGAAGGAAATGACTGAGAGGAAGAATTATGCCAACCTGAAGCCACAAACATATATAAAATGTAATGTCAAATTAAACCAGATAAGCCCTTCCCCTTAACATAATTAATCCAAGTCCAAACTAAGCTTTTGGAGAGGATTTATTCTGGTTTTTATCCTGACTAATAATTCCTATATTTCATTGATCTGAGGAAGAAACAAAAAATTGCACTCCCCAAACATAGTGTATTGTCCTGAAAGATATAATGCTACATTTTAGAAATGTAGTAGGTTATGTGTATTCCATACAAATTATTTCCAATTTACTTAACTAGCAACAAGTTTTCCTGAATGGTAGCAATGTGGTTGGATTCAAAGGTAAAACTGGTACTAAAAAAGCATTGTCTGGAATTTCCACAAACCTAGAATAAAATTTAATATACATTCTGTTCCTAGTGTGCTAGTTTTATCCATTTAAATCTATTTGCTTAATAAATGATTTTTAATAGCTTAAAAGGAAGAAAAGAAGAAAAAGCCCTAAAGAAGACCCCAACAGAGCAGCATACAATGCCTAATTCTCATGCATAACTGATGCCTTTTGCAGTCTTCTTTGATGAGGCAACTGCTAAGACAGCTGGTTCCTTCCCCCTTCCTATGATAATACCTCATTCACACTTTGGGCTGTCGAATCTTCACAGATAGGAGACCCAATTTAAACTGCTCTGCTGCTGTTAACCACTCCTTATCACTCCTCTCATGGCTTCTAATGCCGGGGCCTGCTTTGACCAGCTATTTTAGCTTTGTTAACAGGTTTTGCTCCTTCAGTTCTTAGTAGAAATACATCCAGTACTCTAGAGCTAGTGCAGTAACCTTCAATGTAGGAGAAAACAATAAACAGACTTTCCTGTTCTCCAGCTGTGGAAATCTCTAAAACAAAGTCATCTGCCTTTAGTATTGTTCTCGGCTCTTAATTTGTTTCCTACCAATGCTAGAAACTATCACCCAGTTCATGCTGGACACCACCCAGGCATGCTCTGCACAGTTAGTTAGTTGGTTTAAACTCCCATATGTTATTACAGTGTAAAAATGTTCTCCATTCTATTATATGACCATTTTGATAACAAAAATCCTCCCCCACAATACATCAATACATGTAAAATAAGCGTTCTGTTGCTTCATTTACTCCCTGATTTTTAATTTGAGATTTACTTCAGAATTTTAGTAATTCACACGTGTCATTATCCGGTTTCTGTCAAGGTGAGCAAGTGTTACTAAAAAGGCACAATGGCTGTGACTTGACTGAGGACATGTTTTGAAATCATCATTTACCATCTTATACCCCACTCTACATTATCAGTTTCACTGCTTCGAACAATATAGCCTGAATAAATAACCTTTTTCTGTGGTGTTTCTGGTTTACAGTCCCATAGTCAGAAATTGTAATCAAATTATGCTTACAAAAAAATAAAATTAAATATACATATTTATATTCAGTAGATGGTGAATATAGCACTTAAATTTGTTTTAGGGACATGTGCATTAGAACAGCAAAGCTATTCTATTTCTCTGCTCTGGCCGGGTTTAATTTTCATGTTCTGTTAACCCAATTCAGAAATACAACCTCAAAAAGACTTAGAAACAAACTTCAAAGAAAAAAGGAACACTGCTAAAAGTGAGTTTTAAAATGTTACGAGCATCTGGATTTTGGCATTATGGAAACAGGTGGGAAATTTATCAGCATTTATTTCAGACTGGGCACCACCTGCAGCCTACAGGGGATAATGTACTTCAGTTCCTATGGGAAATATACTGTAGACTGCTACCATCCTCAAGATGTAATTATAGTCCTTTGTATCAAAGAAAAGGTTGATTTTATGCACTTAGTACATTTGTAAAATCCATCTTGAAAATAAATCCAGACATGGATAGGTCTGATCCAGCATCAGTTGAAATAAATCAGAAGGCTCTCACTGATTCCAGTAAGCTTTGTTCTTGACTGTAATTGCAATATGCAGATGTGCATCTTTTCATGAAGCAAGTCAGTAGTACAATGCAAGGGTGGAAAGTTATAATACATTTGAAATCACAGCAGGCGGCTGAATATTAAATACTGTTTACATAGGCTGAGCTACTTAGGGTTGTAACTTCAGCAAATCTTGAAATGCTTCACCACAATGAATTATTTTTCTTCTGTGTTGCTTCGGTTTTTTTTGCAGAAAGCATTTGTATTTTGTGTTCAAATGCTTTCCAATTAAAAAGGGTACTTTAGTAAACTACCCCATATATAAATATAAACATAGGAGCAGTCACTGGTATTTTGAGTTTGGTATAGGCAGTCCTTGTTTGTGATTATGATGCTATTTATTTGTATAATTGCTTATTTTATCCATCTGTATATGTCTGAGATGTGTATATGAGACATCGCATATCAGTAGTTAAGCCATGAATAAAAGTCTAACAATATCTTCCTCCCTCTCTGAAGTAAATTGCAGGACAGTAACACTGAATACTGTATGTTATGACCCTTGATATTTGAATTTCTGGCATTATATTTTATATTCTCTCTAGGGCGTTCGTGGAGGATTGCAAATACAGTCCTTACTGCATGGTTTATAGATTACTTAGGCAAACTGTTTCACGTGGTAAAACCGGCAAGATACAAAGTGAAGACAATGAAAATATATTCAATGTTGCCATCAATTGAATTAACAGAATAAATTATTTTAAAATGTGCCACGGGTTCAGCAGTAGCAGTCATTTTTCTCCTTCTTGGTAGCTGGTGCAGCACTGTGTTTTTGACTTTCGGCCTGGGAACAGCACTGATAACACCAGTGTTTTCAGTTATTTATTGGTAATGTTTTGGTCTGACCAAGGACATTCTGAGCCTCATGCTCTGCCAGGGATGAGGGGGAGCTGGGAGGAAGCAGAGACGGGACACCTGACCCAAACTGACCAAAGAGGTATTCCATGCCACAGCACGTCACGCCCAGGATGTAAAAACGGAGGGCAGAGACCCAGAAGGGTGGGGGTTCGCTGCTGGGTCAGGCTTGGTATCGGGTGATGAGCAGTTGTATTCTCTTTCCTTGTATTTCTCTTGTATTATTATTGGTGGTAGCAGTAGTGGTTTGTGTTATACTTTAGTTACTAAACTGTTCTTGTCTCATCCTGTGGGAGTTGCATTCTTTCGATTCTCCTCCCCATCCCCCCAGGAGCTGGGGGAAGAAAGAGGGAGGAGTGAGTGTGCAAACTGCGTGGCTGAGAGGCTTAAACCACAGCAAAATGCTATGTTTAAATAAATCAGAAAAGATAAGTGGAATAGTCATGTATGTGAGAGGCATTATCATTGAAGACACTTGGTGCTGTAGAGAAGGGGAAGGATTCAAAGCTGAGGGGACCTGGTTGCACTCTAAGTAATAGCAATTGCAGACTGACTTATTTACTCACAAACTGATCATGAGTTTGGGAAGACCTTTAATCATTTTGTTCTGAAAAAGTAGTAAATGATGCCGCCTCCTTCTCTGCAACGAAGATATACTTTACACATTAACAGAATTAATATTCAGTAATGATCCTTACCTAGTTGAAGTGCAGAAAAGAGTTCTTATAATATCCCACGAAAGTGAGTTTTCATAGTTTTTTGATGTTTCAAGTGAGGGTCATTTAAATTATGTGGCAAGGCCCATTGTCAAGCTCAAACAGAGTGTAGGGGTCCTAGTTTCAAAGTTTTAGACCAGATTACTAAATTGCATCTCCAGGTCAAATCTTAGTTCCTCTTTTTTTTGCTGACATTCGCAGTGGGAATAGAGTTCATCCCTTTCCAAACAACAAATATTTTTTCCTGTTGTTCTGCCATGCAGATAACAGTGCCTTAACACAAGAACTCCTACCTTTTTGCCTCTGCACAGGAGGAAAAGCCTATCCATCCAGGAGCTTACTTAATGACAAGCTGAGTGCCAAGGTGTGTTTTTCAGGGTAGCACAATGTCTATAAGGGGTCAGAAGAGAGTAACTATATGCTTCGGCTTGTTTCTCAGAAAGCTGGCCAGCTGTCTCCCAGCATAATATATGCATTGAGACAGCTGGACAAAATATTTCAGAAACATGTGGGAACAACACACGTGTTATTACAGGTCACTTGGTTGCTCATGCTGTGGAGCGCCTTGTAATTCCTGCACGTGGACTCACACCCTTGGAGACAAGTCCGTAGTATCTTGTGCCATGGGAAATTAACTGATAAGCAAGGATTCAGCTATGCCTTAATTCAATATTTAACAATATGCTGAGGAAGCGAATAAGTCTGGAAAAAGAAGAAGTTTTCAAAGAAAAGAACTGGGTGCCAGGTGTAACATAAGATAGATGAGTAGCTTTGGACTCTGAGTTCTACTTCTGTAAAGTCTCTGCTTTCTTTTTTAACACTGAAATTTTGCTTACTTTGCAAAATCTTATACACATTCATTCAACTGGCGTTTTGGAAAATACTACAGCTAGATGAAGTGCTGTAATTCCATTTTTTTAAAATGTTATTTTTTTATTCTGGCCAAATGACATGAACACAGCTTTTGTATATTTTTTTCTTAAAGTGTGTTGTGAATTTTACTCTAACAATCTGTTACTCACCTTAAAAATGTGATACCTTCCAATGCATGTGGTGTCTATTTCTTAATAAATATTTATGACAGAAAGTTTTTCATAAAGGAAAATGAATCGTCACTCTGTCTTTTTCAGGAAGTTTCTAAAGCAGGTTGAGAAACAGTATGAAATAAGTATCACACACAAAAACATGGCAGATCACAGCTCCACACTTCATGAACATTCAGATGCACATGAGTTATTTTATTTCATGTAATATTAAGAAACTGAACATATCACTCTGAAAGGAACTGGGATGTTTGTGCAAGAAAAATTAAAAATGCGGCGTTGTAAGTTACCTTTAAAGACAGGATTTCTCTAACTAAAGTGCAGAGACCAAAATATTTATTATATTTTCTAATACATTTTTTATTGCCTTTCTATTTCTTGACACCTCTTTGGATTTTTCCCAGACATTTTCCCCAGACTTTGTCTGGCCTATGCCTTTACTGAGTAGGTTGCGAAATCCTTTTGTCCCGAGAGAGAACATAATTTACAGTAATTACTTTTTTTTGATTTCTTTTTTCATCCCTTTTTTTGCTTTCTTGCCTCTGACAGTTCTTTATGCTGCACTCAGCTATGACATGATATTGTGTATTCCTAACCTTACAAGGGCTTTTCAGTTGGTTTCCACTGGTGCACTTTAAGATTTTTTAGTAGAATTGTCAGCAGTCTCTCTTAATATGCAATAGAGACTCAAGCTGTTTCCAACTCTGTAACTGCTTACACATACATTTTCCTCTGCATATGAAAGTATTCACAATAAACTTAGTAATGCTCTTTATACACCTAATTAAATATAGAAGTACCTGAAAGATTAGAACCTTACCCAGACTTCCTCATGTTGAACAAAGTTGGGTGCAATTGTTTTCTCTGGAAAGAAGGGGGTTTCCTCAACATTTCATTTGTCTGAAGAAGACAGGAATTCAGAGAATAATCAAAGAGGTAATATCTCCACAGAAGAGTGCATTTCAAGCATGATCACCATATGTGTAAGCTCATAAAATAGGTATCTACAAAAACCTAACAGGAGACGAGACCTTTTCATGTTGGCACTTGTAAATTGAGGCTCTATCTTCTTGCCTGCTCTCCCACAGAGGTGCTTCCTGCCCTATCTTTTTTTAGGCTGTTGATAATGGAAGCCCCACGGTTTGCTAATATAATACCCTAGCACACTGAGAACATTGTGTTATCTAGTGACAACCACTATGAGTGTAATAACTTTTTAATGGCTGAACACACGTGCAAACAGCAGGTTCCCTGGTCTCGAGTAATTATTTTTCACAGCTAAATCTAGATGCTGGTTCCTTTATCCAAGCTGCCACCTCACTGAATGAGTGGCTTTCAGAAATCCATTCTGTTTGAAGAAATTTAGGAAAGAAAAGAGACTTGAAAAAATGTTTACAGAACCTTTTCTATGGCTGTCATCAGGCAGTCATTTGTCAGTGATAGATGTTTCTTTGGTTTATATTTTCAGAACAAATCCCTTAAGATTAAAAAATGCAATCTCTGACTCACAAATGTGATGAAAAAATTAAGAAGATAATTAAAAGAACATCTAAACCAGAGCTCAAATGATGAACCATTTAAACTGTTTAGTTAAAACTAGGACATATAATTGGGACCATTTTTATTGGTTACAGGTCAAGACTGGATCAGTACCTCCTCCCTTTAAAGTCAGAAATTCTGTACTGTATCCAAGTTTTTCATCTTGAGTTTTAATCTGTTATAGAGAACAATGAAGCCATAAACATTCCCGAAATGAGTTGTTTAATAATTAGATTTTTCTTCTCTCTTTTCAGTGAATTCTGGAACATTTCCTTCACCATCTATTTGAAAGGTTTACTAACATAGCACATAATTATTCCTGTTTCTTTTTAAGACCGTAAATTTGCTTTTTTTGTTGTTGTTGTTTTTAACATTATTTGTAAGCATACATTCATAATCTGTGTCCCTACACACATATGTGACCTTTATTTTCCAGGGCAAATTAAAGAATCTGCAATTAATTGTAAGAACAAGAAGTGCTTTCTGAGGATATTCTATGGCTTCCAGTCAAACAAATTCCATATCCAGTTTAAGTTACATCTTCTTTTAATATAAATTCAAAGGTACTATCACTTTGCCAAGAGGGAAAAAACTCTCCCAAAATAAAAACAGCAAAACAGCAACAGCAAAAGGAGAGAGAAAAAAAAAAAAAAAAAAAGCTACCATGAAGGAAAGATTAAAAGCATCTTTCTGCTCAAATGGGCTATGAAAATTATCTCCAGTTGTACATTGATCTTAAAAATAGAACACTAAGGAACAGTGAGCTCTGTTTTTGTCTGACTGTTATTGGTTTTACAGTAGAGTGCCTGCACTTATTAACTTATCTTACTGATTATGGCAGGCCAAATTGGAAGTCCGTGAAAACAAGTGGAAATCTTCCTCTATGTTCAGTTTACTTTGAACCAGCTTCTATGCCAATGTAAGTAAAGAGAGAAAAGGTCTGATATCTCACAGACAATAATTTCTTTGTAAAACTTCATTAAGGTATCTCCAATCTGTATTTACCTCCTCCTCCCAAAGTCTGGGTGCCCAAATTGAAAGAAGGCCATGAAATTCCTTCTAAGATAAATGTTAATTATTAGTTAGCAGAAACCTCACCTTCCAATGTCTGCACAATAGTTGAAATATTTTTATACATTTCAGTTACAAGATGAGGGGGACTTCACATTGCTCACATTCTCTTTTATTTAACTTTCCTGAACGTTCTAGGAGAGTTTTGCAGAATTATTTGAGAATTTGTGTTGTTCCTATTAATTTCTTCCTCCAAGATCTCTGAAAAAGTATACAAAATTATCTGGTGATATCCATAAAATCTGTATTTTTCTAACACTTGAAATAAGTGTGAGAAGAGCAGTACAAAGAAAGAAGTTGGCATGGTTAAGGGTTAGCTGCATGGTCTTGTTATCCCTGAATCTGGGAAACATTTAGTCTAATAAATCAAATTTTGTGTCCTTCTTCTTGTTAGCAGTGAGCAGTGAGTGCTCAAATAAAACCATAAGTTTTGTGGGTTTCCTGAAACTATTACAGCATTTGAATTTACACTTCCATTGGTATGTGTATGATAGATTAGTCGTGCAACTCTTAGCAAAAAAAGTGTTGTGAATTTCTTCCATTGGGCATGGTATAGGAACACACACTCTTTGAGGATGAAGCACCATATGTTTGGTTTTCTTTTTTGTTTAAAAAAACTCAAACCAAACAATACAATGTGTGGAAAGAAACAAAGCAATGAAAACCTTAAGTGAATATTGAAATATGGACAGTGGACTGCATCGTTCCCTCAACCACGATGCTAGCTTTCCATAATTCTGTCGTCATATAATTCACAAATGGCAGCTTTGCTACTTTAACTGTTTCAAATACTTGTTCTCTGAATGTATCTTTAATGAAGGAAGTATCTCTTTTGGATGAATAGAAGTAGATATTTTATACGTCTTCTGGAGAAAAATGCACAGAACTGAATGGAAGTCTCAGCAATCCTTACATGTTAACTTTCTCCACTTACATTTTACTAAGGTGCTGATGATAGAGAGATACAAATTCTTCCTAAAGTTTAATAAAGGCTTTTTACTGGTCTATTCATTCATAACTGTAACTTAGGATATTATATTTCAGCAGATTGCTTTAACACTAGTACATGGGGGTAAATCTCTAGTAAGTAGGCTTTTGCAAAAAATGTGGGTATAAAGATGTCAGAGAGGGCAGAAAATATCTTGTATATTCATTCTTCTTTCAAATGTCACTCTGCAACTCTTTGCACAATGTTTTATTGCTCTCATGCTGGAGAAAAAACCCACAAGCCCGAAAAGAAATCTAATTTCTTTGTTGTTCTGTTTGGAATACCAGTTGCAAATGTTATTGTAGTGCAAACAGATATAATGAGTTTTATGACAGAAAGACTGTTCAGATAACACAGAATCAGCTGCAAATTGTTCAGTTTTTGCACCAGCTAATTTAGTAAACAGGGGGGCAAGACTGAGAATCACCCAATTATGATTTTAACAATAGTTATAACTGGTTTTCTAGACTTCTAAATTCTGAGGGTTTTGTTGTGCTTTCAATTTCACAAATAGGAAAACATGACATGACATGAGTAATAAGGATCTTTTTCAGTCAGCACACTGAGATAGCTGAAGAAAAGATACTCTAGATGATATTTAATTTCTCAAAGGGAAATGCAATTTAAAAGAAAATAGTTCAAATGATATTTTACTTCATAGAATAATCTGTAGTCTTATTTTTTGCTTAGGTGACAGCTTTTTACCACAACTGAGAGCTTTCAAGAGCATTTCACTGGGATATGTTAGGAACAAAGAACTAACATGCTGGTGTGAAAAATGTTGGCTGTAAAGGTTCACTAGAATTTACAGGGAGATTATCATATGTACAGACCAAAAGATATCAGCTTCTATTAAAAAAAAATATCTCCATTACAAAATCTGTCTTTCTTTTCTAACAAAAGCACCACATGTATCATCATACAGCTAGATGATTATTTGTGCTTCGTATTTCCACACTTTCAAGAATGACATAAGCCTATTGATGTTATCCACAGTAGCCTTTTGTGAATAGATGAGTATGAACATCTTAGACATGCTAGATCTGTCTTACTGTTCACAGGCTATCAGATACATAAAAGCAACTAAAATATTCCCTGTACTTCTAGAAGCTTTGTAGTTGTTTGAATAAAAGTGTTTCTTTAACTTCTGTTACAGACATCCCTAGTGTCCAAGTCGCAAAGTAAAATACAGCTTCCTCTGTTTGACACTAGAACCTTGGATTTAGTACCAGACTAAGACCCTTAGGTGACTAGTTTTTACTAAGTTTTCTAAATGACTATTACAGTGAAGAACCTATGGTTTGATTCAGTTTCCTAAATATAAGCCTCTAGAACCATTTGCAGTGCCCAAGATAATCAAAATATATATGCAAGGAGCTGGCAGATATTACACAGGAGCTACAGAATATTCATGTCCTTCTGGATCAGTGGCTGAAGGTCCATCAGGGTATTCCTGGGTATCTCACATATTACTGGAGGTCTACATTTAAGAAATTGAACTGAAAACCTGATTAATACAATGGTGCTTAGAGATTTATTAAGGTGACACCAAAGTAGCTGCTCCAGGAATTTAGTTTGAGGTAAGTCAACCCAAAATTTAGGTATGCATGTGTTCTTGCTTTCGTATTAATTTAATGCTGGATTTCCTTTTCTAGACATAAACATCTGATGTCATTCAAGCTGCATGAGGTAATTCTGCATTGCTGCCACTCTAGAAGGTAATTGATTATCCTAGAAGTTCTGCACTGCACTTGTCAGCAGTATCTGAATGCTCCAATTCAACAGTTTACATTACAGGCAACTGACATCTGCAGTGGGGTGTGACTGCTTTTCGGATCCCCCAGAGGTCATACTATCCTCTAGCAAGTAAGGTAAGTGTCTTCTGTAGGCTAAGCTGCATACCTTCCAAAGCCATAGAGATACCTTGTGTATGCTATAACACCTCACGCAACACTAAAAGTGTTTGTTTCGGATACTGAATCATGCCACTAGTTCATATGACTTGTTTCCTGACTGCATTTATTAGACATTAGTTTCTTCTAATGGGAGCTTAGACATTTAATTTAATATATGTTACTAATTTTAGGTGTCTTAATCTAGAGCTGAATTTCCTTCTACTATGACTAACCCTTCCTTTTCTTTCAAGGACACACTCTCATTTCTATTTCCCTTAAACATGTGTAGGATTAGTATCCTTTTTCACCATTCCATCAGAAACATATTTGTTGTAGCCAATAAATGGGTGGGATCTAAAAGAAAGAAGTATATATGACAGATCAGGCATTTTACTGTAATTAAGTGGTATTTCTGTTGTATAGCCACAATGGTGTAATTGCCCGCCTAGGACCATCACATCAAGTGATAACAATCCATGTGAACACCCTTTCCAAACAGTGATAGAGTGATTTATTTTTATTTCTATTTTTTTAATGATTACACTGCATCCAAAGAAATAATTACTCTGGAGGAGAGAAATTATTGTATTAAGGCAATGTGGCAATGTTTATGTTGACATAGCGAGTTCATGGGGGAGTTATACTAGTTCAGCAGCAATATAACCATCCTGATGTAATTCTCCTGGATGATGTCCCTAGACAGGTAAATCTGGGAATCTGGCATTTCTCCTTTCTTTTGAATAGGATAGAGTTGCTGGTAGGGATACAGCTATGTGTGCTATTAGGTTGGTGATTTCCCTTTCTCCATTCTATGGTCAGATACATTGGACACCTGGAAAGAAAATTTTAGTGTCTAGAAAATTGAATTGTTCAAGGAAATATTCTTTTAGGGAATAATATGTCAATGATTACTGATTTCAAGAGGTTTTCCTTTACCTCTATATCTTGTGAAGATTTGAGTGGGCATCAGTATAATCTGAAGCTCATCTGTTGATGTTAGAAAGGTCATCTTTTCTTTTTGTCAGCTGGTCCAACAAAAAAAACAAGCTGTCATTACAAACCTTGCTAATGATTAAGTTCAAAAAGAACAATGAAATAACACAAAATCGCTAAAGTGGCAGAGGTACATATGGGCAATAAATATGAATATGAATGTGAAAATGAATTAAATATAAATATGATGATCAATAATGTAAGCACATACTACATTTATCTTTGCAATATTGTTTTTGAAATAATGATAAAATATTGATCTAATGAGGGTCATACAGAATCACAAAACCATGGAAACATTGAAGTTGGAAGAGACCCCTGGGGAACATGTGGTTCAGCTCCCCTACTCAAGCAGGGCCACCTAGATCAGGTTGCACAGGACCATGTCCAAGCAGCTTCTGAACATCTCCAAGCATGGAGGCTGCACAACCTCCCTGGCCAAGCTGTGCCAGTGCTCAGTCATGTCCACAGCAAAGATCTGTTTCCTGATATTTAGACAGTATCTCCTCTGTTTCAGTTTGTGCCCACTGACTCTGGTCCTGTTACTGAGCACCTGTGCCATTGGGCACTAAAAAGAGCCTGCTTCCAACTTCTTTGCACCTTCCTTTCCCCTGAGCCTTCTATTATCTAGGCTAAGCAGTCCCAGCTGTCTCAAACTTTCCTCATAGGACAGGTACTCCAGTACCAGTACATCATTGTGGCTTTTGCTGGACTCTCTCCAGTATGTCCATACTCTTTCTAATATAGGGGAGTCCCAAACTGGAACACAGTTCTCCAGGGTCTCACCAGTGCTGATCAGAAGGGAAGGATCACTTCCTCGTTGCTTGTCATCTTCTAGGAGACCAAACATATGTATTAAAACATATTTAAATTATCACATTTAGGACCAGAAATGCACAACAATCTCAAATCTGCACAGTGTTGTTATGTGGGCAGTTTTGCATACTGCAAAGAACTGGTAAAGCCAATAGCATTTCATCTAGGATTTTTATTGTAAACATATATGGCTAATTATAATTCACACACACTTTTCATTTTCTTTTTATTATTTAAGGATGTTAACCAGTTTGGCAATGCCTGTTCTGATTTGTTCCATTTACAATATTGCAGATTGCATGATACTTATAGAGATTATATTACAGTACAAGAAGTAAAAAGAAGTGCAGCACCCCCTTTCTAGATTTACTAAGTTAGCATATTTTTCAAAAAAAAACCACTTTGAAAAGTAAATACTGTTTGATGTCCATGGTGAGTTTAAATGAAATTCGGTGTATCTGAGATGGTATCTTTTTACATGTGAGAAACATTAACTCCAAAGGCACTGGAATGAGCACCATCAATTGAACTAAAAACCACCTGCAGGATTAGACAAAAAAAAAAAATAATCAAAGTTTGAGCTGCAAATTGAGACATAAAACAAAACAAAATGAATTTTTAAACATATCCATAATGACATATTTAAACATGTACCTAGATGTAATGAAGATGTGCCAGTCCTTCATCTGCACATTGTTGTTCCCTAAAGTCACGTAAACCACAGCAGTTTCTCATTCTCCATTGGCTGCATTTAACAGAAACAAGTACTAGCTCTTACTCAAGACACAGAAAGATGAAGAAAATATCCTCTTCTCTCAGACTTGATTTTTTTTTTCTTAATTCAGTAATCTGAAGAACCATGTCATGTTTGAACTGAGTGTCATGACATCCGGTTTTTAATAAGTACTAAAATCCTTGTGGAGAATGAACTTCATGATTCCATAAATGAACCTCCTGAAATTCTGTCAGCTTGGAAATAGCCTGTTTAAGTGTAGGGGAGTAGTTGAAATTCAACCATCTGCCTATAAATTTGAAAGATGCAGTGCTATTAACTAAAGGAAGTGGGATTCTATCACGATCTAAAGCCACTATAAAAACATCAACTTTCTGACTTTGCTTAATCAGGTTATAAAGCACGAGATATTGTCTGACAAATTTATTTTAGGCCAGTATGATATTGGTAGTGTAAGTGAAGTTGAGGAGGAGTGAGGTGGCACTCGAGAAAATTATGATCTTCTTAGTCCTCACACTGTGTTACTCAAGAACAGACTGTAGTTCACCCTTGTAGGTACAAAGCTTAACTGCAATGCCATAAAATGTGCACTTGAAAGACAACTAAACATGTGTAGCCTCAAGCTCAACAGTACTTGGAACATTGAAATATTAAGTTATTTTTTTCCTGATAATTTACCTAACTATAGAATGTCTATTAGTAGACCATTCTTAGAACTACATTCCTTAGTTTCAATAGAAAGAATGCTGATTAATCTGTAGTTTGTAAGATTCATGTACCAACATGTAATACTACCTATTTAAGGTATTTTTCCTTGAAAATCCTTCAAAACCATTTTTGCATGTGCTCTCTCCTACTCCAGAAAGATACACATGTTTTTGGTAGATCCAGTTCTTATAAGTAAAAAAAAAAAAAAGATTTTGGTTGTGAAATAACAGGAATAGGGTTATCTCTGTCTGTGGAATAATCCCAGATCTCCTTTCACCATGCTCTTCTGCACTGATTTATGAGCTCTGTGTAGAGCCCATGTCAAACAAAGTTACAGTAATACAGAGAACTCCCAAGAGGTAGTAGCACTGTTGAACCATGCAGACCTTCCCAAGAAGTGTTTTCTAAGGTTCTGTACAGTTGGTGTCAGATTGAATACATCTGGGATACATTTAGACCAAGTTTGTTTCCAGCAGAGCTGTCTAGCTGCTCGGCGCTTATTGAAAATCATTCTTATCCTTGAGATAACTGTGATCTATTTATCATTCTCTAATATATGGAGATCCATGAAAGGGATTATGATGCTGTGACAATTAGGAGAAAAAAAAATAAATTAAATCCTCAAAGTGAATGCTGAATTGAGAATGTAAACTAAAATGCTGCTTATAAGTATCCTCTAAGAGCTGTTCACTATTTTACTTATGTGTTTAATTTGTTGCAGATGTCATTACCTTCAATAAAATGAAAAAAATATAGGAAGACACTGATGTGCTATATTACTTACAAGCTAAAAAGGAGGAAATCTGTCTGCTGTCCTCCCTCAGATTGTATGGCAGCACAGAAAAACATACAAGTTCAAAGGAGAGAATAAGCTGTATTCGATACAAGGCTGTAGTACAGCTCTTTGAGCCCTGAACAGTACCACAAATTCTTGCATTATCGAGACCTTTCTTTATTTCTTCTGAAGTGTTCCTAACTACAGCCAGTGAGTAGTTTGTGCAATTTAATCCATAATGTATAACTTGTTCTCTTGCTGCATTCCATTGCTTTATCCCCTAACTTGTTAACAGGCAGAAGAGAAAATTAACATGGCAAATATAGTAACTATGTGTGAAGTTAAGGCAAAAATATATACATTTAGTATACAGGAAAGAAGCAGAAGTAGCTAGTAGATGTGCTTTATGTTGAGTTAGCATTTTTGTGTTGGGTTCATTGGTTTGGGGGTGTTTGTTTTGTTGGTGTTTGATTGTTTGTTTTATTCTGTTCAAAAAATATTTAGCCTTGGAAAATGAGATGCGTACGCAGTAGAACATGTTTCAGTTTGAGTTTTGTTTAAATCCAGTCCTCAAGGCAGAGCTAAAGTGTCTGGAAAAGAGTGTAACTTAAAGAAGTGTGTGCCTAGCATGCTGATTTTAATCTATTTTTCCATAGCAGGTGTGAATGCAAATAAAAATAGTTTATATTTGAAATAAACCCAGACTTCACATCTATAATTTTTCCTTCACTGTGAGACCTCCAAGCGCTTACTGCAATGCAGGGGAAAGGAAAATCTATTAGGACTCTGGTATCTGAAGAGTAATAAAAGAAAACTTGTATAATGTAACAGATTTAAAATGTCTTTCTCCAGGTTTGGTATCCATTCTTGCCTTACTCATCTTGACTGCTTCTCCCTGTCATCTGAGAATAGTTAATTATCCTCACACAGGACTCCTTCAGGCTTCACTGAGTCTTCTTCAGCCTGTATTCTGCCTCCCTTTTCAGCTGCACCAGGGCCATTTTTCTCACCTTCCACCCACTTTAGCGGCTAGCTGTCTTCCACACTAATCCACCATGATACACACAGTACTCATCTCCTAGTGTCCCTTTCATCCTTAGTTTTTCTGCAAGTCCACAATAAAGGCAAAAATTGAATTCTGTTCTGGAAAGTCTGTTATCAGAAGGCTTCTGGTGTGTGAAATACTGACAACTAATGTCTAATGGCTTGTGAGTATTTCACTGCAGTGATTTGAATCCTTTTTTGTTTTGAATTGTTTCATGGTGAAACAATATTGGATGGGTACAGCCTAGCTTTAGGAGAAATAACTAAGAAAGCTTGAGTATTAAAACCAGTATGAAGAAACAACTTAAACCAGTGAAAGTTGGAAGTGTAAAAAACCCGGAATTCCGGGGACTTTGACTCACTTTTTCCCCCTTAAAATATTTACCTTCATGTTAGCTAAGAGGCAGTGCTTTGTCTTCCAAAAAATATAAATATTCAGCAAAGGTGTTTTCTGAACTCCTCTCTCATTCTAGAAGGTTCTTGTCCGTTACAGAGTTAGAGGTCCTTTAGCAGTGAACTTGAGCAACTCTGAAAGACTGGAAAGTCTGAGATGAATGATGTCCAGAGAGTTGAATAATTTTGATGGGAAGCTGACAGTTTTTAATTAAAACTAAGCTACATATATCAGGGGCATTTTACAGATAGCGATGTTCATACAGCTTTTTGTCAATTCTTGCTGGTATTAATATATGGTTTCAAAGGCAATTAATTATGACTACATCCCTTTAAACTATTTTGCCCATAAAGCTTTCAGAGACTTTTACATCATTCTAGGACACTATACATCATTTTAATGACTACTGAACATGATATTTTAATATGCTCACACAACTGTCTTGACATCCAGAATTTGGCACAAATCCTTAATTCTTTTGTACTCTGTAAATCTCATGATAATGAATTATTAAAAGCCTAAATTTGAGTTGCAGAAAATAGATGTCTGAAGCCATGTAAGAAGATGCTTTCTATAGGTGTTCTGATCAGTGGTAACTCCTGCACCATGTACTGCTCCTTCCTGCTATATTTTATGTAACCAAATCACAAAGTGGATTTGTCTGCCCTTTTTCTTTTTCTTTTTAAATAGGATAAAGTAGCTGTTAATTTCAATCTCGAATACTTAATTTTCCATTGCTTCGATATTATTTAAGACCTCACATTTTTACTTGTCATTTTAACTGAATATTTGGGGGGTTTTAATTAAAATCAGTATCTTGAATAGATAGGCTGTCAAATGCTCTTTAAAAACACTCTTTAAACAAAAAATCCAAAATTAAATATTTAATTTTAGAACCGTTAAATTAAATGTGCATTTCCTGTGCACCTCAATTTCATATTAAAGATAAAACTATTCCTTTTCTTCAGTGAGATATTGAAAAATAAATCAGCTGTTCTTCATAAGACCTGTGCTCTAGACCATTCATCAGCTTTGTTGCTCTTCTTTGGACATGCTTCAACATCTGAATGACTTTCTTTCAGTCTTATTTCAGTCTTATTGTGTTGTTAGAAGTATTTAAAAATCAGAGGAGCATGTATTAGAGATTATGTCAATATCCCTTGATAGGGAGTTTCAAGCAGAGCAACTTCCTGTCTGTTTTTTATGTTGCAAATATAATTTATGAGCCTTCAGGTTTTTATTTTTATCTTTCTATTTTTAAACTCACATTCCTATGCATCCCTGAAAAAAAAATTTTGAATTTTATTAAATACAGTACTACAAAGAAATGTACTTTTAAACACTTGTAGTGATTTAAATCTTAACAACAAAAAGAACAAGTCATTAGAAACAGATTGAAAGTAGAGACCAAAGATACAAGAGAGCCAGAAATGAAAGCCCCTGACCTGGTACACAGCTGATCACAGTCAGCAGTTCTGGAGCTAGTCATACAAATATTAGTCCAAAAGATTTTTCTTACATATTAAATTACATCAGAAATCAGAAGACATCATTTAATGTGGAATGGTTATTTTTAATTCTAACACAGCTCAGCTATGAAAACATCACCTGTTCCTTTTTAAAAGTAGAGACGGCCTGAACCTCAGGATGGGGCACTGAATTGTACAGGAAGTCCTGAGCTGGCAGGCAGGAAGAGAGATAGAAATGTTGAATCTAGCATTTTGATTTAGATTAAAAATATCCATAAGCACAGAGTTGATTTCAAACGTCCCAAAAAGTAAGAAGAACATGAGGATATTTGGATATAGGGGAATATGAAGCAGAGAGGTGGAAGAGGTTTCTTCCTGTCATTTTTAATAAAAGCTTTGAAATTTGGAAGGTGTTCTCCTCTGAGTGTAAAACCTGCATAAATATATCCTTGCTTTGTTTAGTGCAGTCTGCAACTAATGGGAGTCCACTTTGCGCCATGGACCTAAACTTTCTGTGGTTTTGGAAACTTGTTTCACAAATAACACAAGAAACTAATCCAATCAAAGGTGGACATCTGAGAGAGGTGTCCCATAGCACTTATAGGCGACATTCAATTGCTTGACAATAGTTAAAAGCTGACAATAGCTAAAGTTAAGTAAATTATCTAGTCCCTGTAACTGCTAATTTCTATACAAGGCTATAGAAAGAAAGAACTGTATTCAAATGTTAACTTGGTGTAGGCATCTCAGGTTAAGTCAGACTGCGTAATACCCCAAATTTAGTTTCAAAGTGTTTGTTTCACGAAAATTAACTGCTACTGGTTTGGTAACTCGAAAAATACCATACAAGGAAGTCTTTCAGGTGGTAATGCTCTAAATTCAAGTTTAGCTTACATTTTATCCCTGTGTCGTTAAGAAAACTAATTTTAACCATGAAAGTTTCTAGCTTTTTCAGTTTTCTAACATTTCTAAAACAATAAAAGTATGGTGATTAGAACAGTAAAATGCATTTTTATTTTTATATTTATTAATTGTGATTTGCAATTACTCTAAAACTGTGATTGCAGGGAATTTTAAAACGAAAAAATATATTTCAAATGATGGAAACAATCTTGAAAATGTATTAAGAAATTTAATTTTTTTTTATCCCTGATTCAAAGGAGAAATACTGGCTTTATTATAAATGTTTCAACTCAATAATGAAGTAGTTTCAGCTGAGTAAGTTTACTGAGAGCAATTTATGCACACAAAAAAATGAATTCAATATCTTAAAAAAAAGGGAAAAAAATTGAATACAGTGATACTGGAATATTTGAATCAAGACAATATCCATTTTCCTGTTGAATGAAACTATTGTTTTTCAGCATTGTAATTAATTTATTAGTTAGTTTATGAAATTTAGAAGGTAAAGAGTAGCTTTGCATTTTCTGAAATACAGATTTTTTTTTGTCTTTTTTATTTATTTTTTTAACCACGGGCAGCATGCACTGACACTTCTATGCAGATCACTATTTATTTCTGCATGCAGTGACAATATGCAGAAAATGTAGCTACTTGCACTGACAGAAAATAGCTTTATATATATACAAACATGCGTTCCTATGGTGCACGCAAGATCTGCATCGGTTACGGGATGCATGGCTGCAGTCTGAAGAGAAAAGGCAGGCCACATCTTTAAATCATTATGGAGTTTCTTAAATGTTCATTGAACTATCAAAAGGTCATCTGGAGGACCACACAAGGTCAGGTGTTTAAGAGATTTTGGATATCATAATAGAATGAGATTTCTAACTGCTCCAGGCTTTGAAGATATCTAGTGATCTATGACAATTAATTCCATCATACTTACTATCATGAAGCACAGTACTTTACATGACTAGATTTAGCTTTAATGGATTTTCTTTTTCTGAGGAAAAACTTTAGATGCAAGTAGCTGAATGTGTTATGTTCCTATACTAAAGATTTAATGGTTTTAGTGAGCATTTTAAAGCATCAAAAACTTTACCCAACTTTTAAATGTTTAAATGTATTTTAATGCATTTAAACTTTACCATCTCAGATGCTTTGCTTCATGGAGAGGGTTTCTCAGTACACAGTGAACTGTAAAGTGTCTTAATGATTACTGGGCTGTAGTGTGAATATTTTTAGTATGAGCAAAGAAAGACAATAATTAGTGTCAGTCCAGAGGAGAAAGTTCTTAGCTTAATTTCTAGGGACAGCTGTAGTTCTTGGTCACACCCAGACAGGCTCTGGAGGCAGTCACAAGAGCACATTAGAGCCAAGGATCTGGCCCTTTGCTCCCAAATGGATGAGCTCACTGTACAGTGAAGTCTACCCTTTCAGCAGCATGTAAAATTGGGAACACAGACAAATTTTTCTGTGTGCATATTGCAAGACTGAAACTCATCTCTGTTCTTAAGGCTTGAGGAAAGGAAGAAGTTTAATGAAACCTGTCAACAGATTATCCCATTCTAAACATTTGGAGCATCAACCTACTTTACCTTTGAGGCTGTGACAGTTCCAAATTTTCAAGTCCCTGTCACATGGAAAAAATAAAGAAGGCAATAAGCAGGACTTGATTTACATTTGCTGTTTTCAGTTAGTTACCTAATAATTACTGTTAGAGGTACACCACATCCTGCCCACCAGTCCTGAGCTATAAGGAAATGTGGGACTTGGGGGTGCTGGTCGATGAAAAAATGAACATGAGCTGGCAGTGTGCATGTGCAGCCCAGAAAGCCAACCGCATCCAAGGCTGCATCAAAAGGAGTGTGACCAGCAGGTCAAGGGAGACGATCCTGCCCCTCTACTCTCCTCTTGTGAGACCTCACTTGGAGTATTGTGTGCAGTTCTGGAGTCCTCAACATCAAAAGGACATGGAACTGTTGAACAAGTCCAGAGGAGGACCACGAGGATGATCAGGGGACTGGAGCACCTCCTGTATGAAGATAGGCTGAGAAAGTTGGGGCTGTTCAGCCTGGAGAAGAGAAGGCTGCATGGACACCTCAGAGCAGCCTTCCAGTATCTGAAGGGGGCCTTTAGGGATGCTGGGGAGGGACTCTTCATTAGGGACTATAGTGATAGGACAAGGGTTAACGGGTTCAAACTTAAACAGGGGAAATTTAGACTGGATATGAGGAAGAAATTCTTTACTGTGAGAGTGGTGAGGCACTGGAATGATTTGCCCAGGGAAGTTGTGAATGCTTTATCGCTGGCAGTGTTCAAGTCCAGGTTGGACAGAGCCTTGGGTGGCATGGTTAGTGTGAGGTGTCCCTGCCCATGGTGGGGGGATTGGAACTAGATAACCTTAAGGTCCTTTCCAACCCTAACTATTCTATGATTCTATGTGGTGCTGTGCTGGGATTGAGCAAGCTGAGGCTTGGGGTGTGCAAAATGCCTGCCCTCGCAAACAGGACAAAGGCTGTGGTCTCCTTTAGTTCCAAAGTCCTGTACCCAGGTTCCCTGTGGGCAAGCATTTCTGGTCTTACCTGTGAAACACACTGGGAGGCATGGGATAAAATCCCACTTCTGACATGATTCCCTGCAGGAGCAAGACAAAGCAGCGAGGACTCGGCTGGCCAGGGGAGACTGGGCAGGAACTGTGTCAGCTCCTGCTGTGCTGTCTTCTTTCTGCTTCCTCTGTTGGGGAGCAGCAGGAGACAGGCTGGTCCTTAAGGAGAGGTGAGTAGGGAGCTGAGGTTGATCCCAGAGCTGGCAGAGCAGGCGCCTGGGCCAGGCTGGCACGTTGTTCCATGGGAGAGTGCCAGGATCAGGCCTGGTCATAGGAACCATGGTCACATCTCACATGGAATGGCCATGCAGAGCTGTGGGGATGGAGATGGACCAAGGCCAGGCCAGGAGATCAGCCACTTCTTTTCAAGAACCCTTGGTTTCTTTGCACACCCTTTTCTTCCCAGGCCCACCAGCCCCCAATTATTCAAGTCTTAATGCTCTATATGCAGAAGCACGTGTCTTGCAGTCATGGTTGTCCTGTCTTGTTACTACCTGGAGAACTAACACTCGACACTTCTCCTTAGTCCAGATGCTATCGTAAATTTACACGCGGTTTGTACCAGTTGCAGCTGACAATTACAAGGTGACTGTTACTTGAGAGCACCAAAAATTGAGAGATCAAAGATTCAATTTTGGGCATTGATTCTCCCACCACACACATATATACCCAGTCATTTGCCACCTGTTAGCATTCAGTTTAAGATATTTTAATGCTGTTTTTTTCTCTGGCATCCCTCAAACAATGACCCCTGCTTTTTATTTATTTCTTTTCCACAGGTTTTTTCACTGTTCCAAGACTCAAGACACCTGCTGTCTCCATCTCACTTACCAACATTTCCAAAGGCAGGAAGCAACTTCAAAATAGGCTGTGAATAAAAACGTACCATGTATCAGGCTGAATAAATCTAAGTGACGGCTAATGCAAAGAAGGATAAATCGATTCACTAATCATTTATTTATTTTACAATACGTAACATAATTTACAATACGTAACATAATTTACATATATATAATGGATAAAAATTTTAATTTAAGGATTTCTTAAATTTAAGATACAGATTCTTTCCTGTTGATCTTCCTTAGATGTTTTCAATATTGTCCTATAATAATTTCAATGAATTTTTTCTTGAAAATCATTTGGCTTTACACTTCCTCTGTGAGAAATGTCATAAGAAATCATTATATAGATCTTCATATATTTTTCTGGTCTATGCTTTTACTTAACAATTTATGGTTATTCTGTGGTTAAGAATAACTTTTGTACTGCACTAAAGTGTTAAAAACAACAAAAAAGGGAAAACTGTTATGCTTCTGCAATGTGTAAAAATATTCTGTGCAAAAGTCTGAATATCCTTACTGTAAAACTATGATTTTAGAACAGGAGTTCTTACTGATGTATCTAAATTAGTGTTCTTCACGGAATGATGCTTACTTTATATAATTTAGAGTGTTTTACTCTGGAAATTTTTTTACTTCTATTATTTTATGTATTTTCCTTTCTTAATTGTGGCTCTATGAAAGTCACTGAGCTGTACATCGTTAACAATGCGTGTTGTTTTATGCTGCTTTTGTGTGTGGATATAACAAGGAAACCTACTACTTGAGCTTGTCAAGTACTCTGAACAATTTCATTGCTATTTCAAAAATTTGTAAAGCAAATATAAAAAAGTCATGTTGTTTCACTAATGATTCCTATTATTGGGGATTAGTACTGTTCTTTTCCAAGCTCTACTGATGTAAAGAAAATACCTCAGCAAAAAATAAGAAACTCTTGCTAAGAAATGTTACATTTAAAGAAAAAAATTAAATTACTTACAATATATAATATGGTATCTGAAAAGCCATTTTTTAGTGATTATAAATTAAATAATAAATAATGAGTTATTATGTAACCGTGTTAATTTTACTCTTGTCACCATCTAATAAGGAAGGCAGCAAGTAAGGAAACAAGCAAACAAGTAAACAAGCAAGCTTGGGAAGGGAACTAATGTTGTTTTGTTTTGTTTTTCAAAACCTTATTTTTGAAATAAATCATAATGATATTTCTTTATAATTTCCTGAAAAAGAACACTACAAGAACTGCACAGCACAGCAGCCCCCTCTTTTTCTTTGATAAAAATATCCAAACTGTCAAAGATAAAATTAAAGTTCTCTCTTTCTGGTCACTCACCAGGCAGCTGTGTTTGGATTTCCATAGTGATTCTGCATATTGAGAAAAGATCTTGAGTTTAAGGAACCTCTAAGCACTGGATATTTCTGTGACCATTGACCTATTTCCTGAACACAAACCCCTCCATTCTAGCTGACTTGGGTTCCCAGGGTGTTCAGGCCTTCCAAACTTTTGCAATAGCTTAAACACAACCTTTCCAAATTGGTCTATCCCTCATTTTCTATCCTTATTCTATCTTATCAATTTAGGGATATGGGGAAAAGGACTGGAAAGCCACAATGACTGCAGGATGATTAAAACTCTTGTTATGATGATTGTTATGATGCTGCAATCAGAAAGCAATACAAAAACAGCACTGATAAGTAACTGTATAGAAGAGAGATACTAACTTTGCAGGAGTTATAAATTACCTGTTCTTTAGATTTATCAAGTAGAACTACACAAAGAAACATGCAGAGCTCCTCCAGTTTGAGGCCAGTTGTTAATGGTGTATCTCAGAGATAATGTTGGGGCCTGACTGGACATGGTTGTGGACAAGTTGCTTTGGCTGGCCTGTCTTGAACAGGGTGATTGGCCCAGATTACCTCAAGAGATCCCTTTCAATCTATAATATTGTCTCATTCTGTGAATACGTGTGTGGGTGTACATAAGTATGAGTATACACATATACCTATATACTTGTGAATATATGAATATAAAACTTCTTTATTTCCCAAGAACTAATACTTCTTTTTGTGCTATAAACGTAGTTTTGGACTAGGTTTTAAACTGATATCTGCTATTTTGAATACATTAATATACAGGAACAGAAGAACTTCATGGAACATTGTATGCAACACCTGGAGTGCAGTCCAAGTGGCAAGTCACAGAAGGAGAAGGTAACATACATATATAATTGCACACCCACATCCCCACAATCTTTTCACAATATGGAACACATTTTGTTTGCGCCTGTTATAGCTACTGTATGTTAATTCTTTTCATAGTGTGTAATAAGAACCATAGCCTTGAGTTGATTATTGACTGCGGTCAAACTTCCTGCTACTGTTTGCAAACTAAAATTAAACAGGAAAATTTGAGCCCTCTGTAGATGTATATACAAACATATATATATATACACACTTTCAGGAAGACTAAATTGCAAATGACTTCTGAATGAAGACCACCTCTAATTCAACATAAATCCTTCTACCTCTGAAATATCTTCTATGAGTACTTCAGTGTTAACTCTTTCCTTCCTAAAACAGCTTTTTCACACATTAATCTGAAGACCTCCAAGAAGGTAATGACCATTTTCAAGGATTTTGTTTCTTTCTATCTTTTCCTACCCTCTGGCTAGTATAAATAGTGCTTTTCTTTAGCCTTCTGCAACCTTGTTATATTTATAATCATATAGGACTGATATTCAAAAGCCATCTGGACGTAGTCCTGGATAACCTGGTGTAGACAGCCTGCTTGAGCATGGGGGCTGAACCATACGACCTCCTCCCAGAAGTCTCTCCTAACCTCAACCATTCTGTGATTTTCTGCTTGTGTGTCTGCCATAGTTAATAATATCTCTTCTGCAGTTTCCTGCCTTGTAGCAAACTTTTCGTAGATTCTGGTTGGAATGAAGGAAGAGTCTTCACTGTGCTATGGGAAAAATCAAAATCATTAGCTGGTGTGAGTTTTCCTAGTTACAGTGAGCCAACTGAATTACACCATTGAAAAGCTGAGTTTAGAGGGTGAACTCAACTGTTTGTTGGCACTGAAGAGACAAGGGAATTAACATATGGTTCTTCAAAAAGTCAAATTAAAGTGTTCACCATGCTGTTAAGGAAAGAGAATGAAAAGACAAAGAAAAAGATGGCTGGAGGAGTCAGTAAAAAGCGCAACAGTTTGTCTAAAGAAGTGATGAAAAGAGAAAAACTGAGTAAAAAAAAAAGCCCTAAAGAAAACACTACCTTGTCTATCATGCCCAGCAGTGACTTGGGCATGTCTAGTACCCGGCTGTATGAATGGTCATAAGTAAATAAACCCTTCTGTTTCCACTTGCAGTACACAAACTCAAACTGGTTTGAGACCTGAAATACAGTAACTGTAAGGTTTTCTTAATTTATCCATCATGATGGATTACAGAAATATTATTTTTGGGCATTGCTTTATTTTTACTCTGTACTGTGTCACTATGACATAGGAAAAGAAACTCCATAGTAATAACAACTCTATATACCATAAGTATTTCACTTCAATCAAGGATTCCCTTAATGTGTAGAAATACTTGGCTCAGCGGTCAGCTTTGGGTGACTGGAGAGGGTGCCTGGAACCCAGCTAATAGCACACCACTAACTGGGAGTGGAAGAATGTTGTCAGTCTGATCAGAAATTGAGAAATGAAGGAAATTTTTTCCACAGTTCAGAGCAAAGACTTCTGGTGTAATCATGACCATGTGTCTTGCATGTCCCACTTTATCATCACCAAAGATGATTGCATCACACCATGTGGCTGCAATTAATTGGAAGCATTGCCAGCGACCCAATCTAAAAGTCACAAACCTAGTGTAGTAAATATTTAGGAAAAAGCAGGTGACTGTGGGGAAAAAAATATATAATCCCAGAAAGCAGAATTACAGGTACACTGACAGTGTCTGAGTATCTTGTTGCAGGTGACTACAGCTGTTGTCCAAAAGTGGGTTTGCCACATGAAGTCATGCTTTCTGAAAGGGCTGGGGTAGTAGTGACCCTCATTCGGTAAGTAAATACATACATACTTTGTTTTCTAGCCGAGGCAACAAGTTGTAAGTGGAATTAGGAAAACACAAGTAAAAGAGACGACCCCTCAAGTTCAGAGGCAATGATGAAATGAGTTTCTTAACATTTTTCCACTGGCTATGCATGGTAGTGGGCTGTTCTAGAACCTCTCATTTATGCCAGTTTTTGTGTTAATCAAACATAACATGAGCATTTTTCCTGTGTGCTATTACTTTTTAGCTTTATGATCTTTCCCCCACACGGGTGTATAATTCCTTCATATATTTGTACAGCAAATCATATTCTTTCTTCTTTCTACAATTCTAAACTAAAAAAACCATATAGTTTTGTTTTGTTTTTTTGTTTTTTTTTTTTTTGTAAAATCAATTATTTGTTGTCCTGATTCCTTTACTGTCATTTCTCACGTCACATTACAGTCTTATGATTCTTCATAGTGTGCAATGTACAACTCCATTTCCACTGCTTAAGTCCAAAAGAACACCTAAGAGATATTTTAAAAGAAAATAAATCCAAGCCCTACCTGTGATCTCTGTCCTTAGTATCAACAAAGTTTCTTGATTCTCCCTAGTTAAAATTCACAGGTAGTCTTGGCCACTGTGCTGTATTCATCTCTGAAATTCTTATCTGATCCCAAGACCACATCTTGAAGAACTTTTTAAAGCACCCTTCCAGTTCAGTTCAGCACAACTCACTGACACCTCTCCTTTTCAACAGTTTATTACCTATTTTGTGTTTAGGTTAAACACTTCCCCACCTCTTTTGAGTAGAAAACCTGTCATTTCACTCAGCATATTAAACTAATGACTTTCCTAACCATACACTGCAGCTTATCTCGTTTCCCACTTATTTACAAATTGTTAATTATCACTTATTTAGTAAATAACATTGCTTTTCATTTTGAAGCTTGTTTATGGACTGTCTGACCTACAATATGCTAGTAAGGTGATAAAGATTTTCCTACAGATATGTTTTGCAAAATACTGATGGAAGATTGAGCATCTTTATGCATCCATTTCCTGTATTTTCTTTCTTGTACATAGGCACGTGCTGTTCTTATTTTTTACATCTGTAATGCAAAACATCTGGTCTCACATCTTTGACACAGTCAGACTTTCTTGGTTTTCTTTCCACCCTAGATATGGTAACTGAGATTTTCATAAAGTTTTTTCCCCACACTCATTTTTTTTCAGTGTTCATCTTTACATTTGCATTTGGTGTAAAATAAAAGAAACTGAGACTTATTTGTTCTTTTAGTTATAGAAAGAGTTAAATATTTATGTCATACTACCATTTAGAAAATTTCTTAGATGCATTCCTACAGCGTTTCCCACTTCCCCCACTCCACTTACTGTACACTCTCCTTCACCCTTATTTTGGAAGCTTTTATTTTCCATATTATTGCCTTTCTCAATTCAAATCTCTTAATCCTTTCTTGAGCACTGACTGCTGATCACCAAAATACTGCTTTGGAAAGTCAGGCCATGACCTTTCAATCCTCTCCCTGCTTTGACATCCTGATTTGGCATAACATTTTGCTATGATAAGCAGTCACACCAGGATATGAACGCTTGAATTCAACATTAAAAGAATTATTGTCAGACAGAGAGTCAGTGTGTGGTCACAAATATGTTTAAGATCCTGTGTCTATGCAGTTCTGAAGTCATCTTCATGTCCATAGATATTATTCAGTCCTTGACATGGGGCAACATAATGCATATGTATATATGCCCAAACATTTTAATCTGTAGAAGTATTCAGATTAGAATATAAAATACTCATAACAGCTGACACTCATAGCGTGGGTATGGCAGTATAAGAGATGAGATTCAGAACAGATCCACCTTGAGCAAGCAGAGCTTCTCTCAGTGAAGTCTGATTATAAGATAAAAATAAACAAGACCCCTCAGTATTTTTAGTGTTTATAAATTGAAGAAGTTTCAAAATAAGCTAAATTAAGCAGTATTGCACTTTCTGTGAAGAATTCAGATAATAAAATTCTTCTTTTATTAGAAGAATCCAAGAATTCACCCCAGATTGTCCTGATTGGAAGAAGAGGTGGCTTATAAAGTATCACATTGCTAATCAGAATTATCTAGACATCAGATATGTCAAAACTAATTATTTTTTACAATTCTTGGTCTATTTTTTATTTTAAAATTCTTAATTTTTATTCTATTAAAAATAAAATCTTGTATTCACTATCCATTAGTGTACATTCACAGGCATATTTTAAGTTGGGCAGTAAGGCAATCATGCCATTGATTCAGTCAGGGATTCTAGACAAGACAGGCCTATTATCTGAGCCCTTCTGACTTCGCTGGACATAAACCTTCACCTAGTAACTCACAAAGTCAAACCCCTTTCAGCCATGGCAATCAATTCACAGCGTTTCCCGTTAACATTTATGGCCTACTGATATTTATAATTGGGTCTGTGAAAAGGGTATGAGCAGTCAGTATGTGGTGTTTTTGCAGAAGGAGCACTTCTCACAGTTTATCTTTTTATTCAAGGTTTTATAAAAAACACATGGTTTTCCTAAATTATTGACAAAAATAAAATGAAAGGAGAACAAAAAAGTTCAGAGCAGAATCTTTAGCTAACTGAAGTTGAGTGTGACATTTACAGGAAACCATCCAAAACAGCTTTAAGCTTTTAATAACTCCAATGTTGTTACAAACATTTACACAAAGGTAGTACTTCATTTGGTGGTGATCTTTGAAGGAGAGCACTGATCTTTGGCAGAAGCTAAAGATTTTATTTGCTTTAACATCCTCAATTGAGCACTGAATCACCCCTGCATTAAAAAAAAAAAAAAAAAAAAAAAAATAAAAATTTTTACCTCACTTTTTCTTAAAACATATTTTATAAAGTAATATGGAAACCAAAACACTGAAATAACCATATGTTGAATGTTTTCTGGCTGTACTTTATGCCTTATTGCCTTATAATACCTTAGAGAGACATTCTTATAATAACCACGCCTCTGCTTTTGCATTCTGGCTCACATAAAATATATGTGAGGAGGCAGAATGTGCTAAACTGTAACAGACTGAAGTTAGAAGTTTATTCTGAGCTGATTGCAATCCTTACTCTCAGAAAACTGCCCTAAGGGACTTGTCAGGTGAGGGTGAATTAAGACAGATTAAATGTTTGCATGTTTCACTGAGTTCTGCAAGCCAGAATTCCTACAGCTTGTCTTGATTTGGCAGGACAAATCCTGAGAATTCCATCTGTGAAAATGATCCTCTATGAATCTTCTGTCAAACTAAAAGCTGCTCTAGAAGTGTTTGACATCTAGGTAATTTTGATTAGCAATGTAATACTTTATAAGCCACCTCTTCTTCCAATCAGGACTATTTTGGGGTGAATTCTTGAGGCACAGTGACCCATATATTGATGGCATTCTGCTAGAACTACAGAGTATGTCTTGAAAATAAATCACAGAATGACAGAACTGTTGGGGTAGATCTAGTCCTAACTGACTAACAATATTAAAGCAGGTCAGTCATGGCTTTGCATAGCCACATCTTGAATATCTCCAAGATTATCAGCCTCCCTGCATGATAGTCCTACTGAAAAATTCCTGATGTCCCATCTGAATCTCCCAAGTTGCAGTCTGCGGCCCTTACTGTAGTTTCTGTTACTACTGAGAAATTTTGGTTCCATTATTATCATAGAATCATAGAATAGATAGGGTTGGAAAGGACCTTAAAGATCATCTAGTTCCAACCTCCATGTCATGGGCAGGGACGCCTCACACTAAACCATGTCCATAGCCTTCAAAAAGTCATGCTTTTAGATGGTCATCTGCATTCTTCTTCACCACACTAAATATGCCCATTTCCCTCAGCTTTACCCTGTAAGCTATCTGCTGTTGGGTCTCAAAATCTCTGTAGCCCTACACTGGATGATGTCCTGTTTCTTGACATCCTTCTGGAATAAGCAGGTCACAGATCAGGCACAGTATTGTATCAGTGGTCTCATCATCACTAGAGGAAATGCTTGCCATTCTTCTTTCAGTGTAGTCCAGTATGTGTTATTCTGCCTCAGGTGCAGAGCTTTGCAATTCTTCATGTCAAATTTCATGAATTTTATGTTGGTTCAGCCCTTAAAGTCCCTGTGGATTGAAGCACCTGTTTCCACAACTGGACATAGAATCATAGAATAGTTAGGGTTGGAAAGGACCTTAAGATCATCTAGTTCCACCCACCTGCCATGGGCAGGAACACCTCCCACTAAGCCATGTCACCCAAGGCCTTGAACACCAACAGGGATTGAGCATTCACAACTTCCTTGGGCAGCCCATTCCAGTGCCTCACCACCCTTTAAGTTTGAATCCCTTACGCCTTGTCTTATCACTACAGTCCCTAAAGAAGAATCCCTCCCCAGCATCCCTAAAGGCCCCCTTCAGATACTGGAAGGCTGCTATGAGGTCTCCATGCAACCTTCTCTTCTCCAGCCTGAACAGCCCCAACTTTCTCATCCTATCTTCATATGGGAGGTGCTCCAGTCCCCTGATCATTCTCGTGGCCCTCCTCTCGACTTGTTCTAGCAGTTCCATGTCCTTTTTATGTTGAGGACATCAGAACTTCACACAATACTCCAAGTGAGGTCTCACAAGAGCAGAGTAGAGGGGCAGGATCGTCTCCTTCGACCTGCAGGTCACGCACCTTTTGATGCAGCCCAGGATACGGTTGGCTTTCTGGGCTGTGAACGCACACTGAAGCTGGCTCATGTTGTTTCTCATCAACCAATACCCCTAAGTCCTTCTCCACAGGACTGCTCTGAATCTCTTCTCTGCCCAACCTGGAGCTGTGCCTGGGATTGCTCTGACACAGGTGCAGGACCTTACACTTGGCATGATTAAACGTCATCAGGTTGGCATTAGCCCACATCACAAGTGTGTCAAGGTCCCCGTGGATGGCATTCCTTCCCTCCAGCGTATCAGCCGAACATCACGGAAACTTTCACTGAGGGTGCCATCTAAATAATCATCCAGAATGTTGATGAAGTTGCTTAACAATACACTCCACAATATCAACTCCGGGATAAAGATATCAATACTTGACGCCACTGAGATGAACCCAGCAGTCCATTTAACTGATGTATTTATCAGTGCTTCTATCAGTACTGATTTACTGATCATGAAAACATATTCTAAAGGGCCCCCTCAAAAGAAGGTAAGTTAAAAGAATATTTTTCTGGGGCTCATTGCCAATACATAATGGCAAGTTTGAAAACTTATTGTGATTTTGAAGAATAACTGGATTATTGGAGAGGTAATTTTTGTTTTGTTTTGCTGTTTTGGGGTTTGTTTTTTTTTTGGTGTTTGGTTTGGTTTTTTTTCTATAGTGCTGCTTGGTGAGTAGCATTTTTGGGGGGCCCAGAGAAGTAAGAAGTCTGTTCTGTGGAGTAAAACTGTTATACAAGATGAATACATCTCCTAATGGAAGAAGAATATCATGCCGTACTCATATATCTGGACTGTTGCTGGGAAAGACAGGATGCTTGTGGCAAAATATTAATTCTGTTCCTCTGTTCTTGGTGTGAAGATAGGAGAGTCTACGCCAATTTGCCTATCAAATGGCAGCCTCTCCTCCCAAAAGCAAAGCAAACCAAAACTCACTGGGTATTCTGTAACAATAAATCCATTGCTAACTGATATTTATGAAATTACCTTTGTAAGGTGACCAACTAATGTATAAGCAAGACAGCATCAGGAAAATTAAATGCTTTCAAGGAAGTGTATGGCACTGCAGCATGATGAACGAAACTCTCACAAAGCTTGCTCATTTTCAGGGACATCACAGAGCAGTGCTTAAGTTCTCTGTGAATTCTCCCAGCAACAGACCCTTACCACAAAGCTAGCTGGTGAGAAGAGGCTTCACAGATTATTTCTTAATGAATAGCAGCAAATAATATTCCAGACCCAAAATTTTGGTTCTGACAGAGAAATGGAATTTCTGTCTCTACAGAGATAGCATTCGGTGGCAGTTTTGGCTGACTAAAGGCTAGTAATTATGTGCTTTGATCTTTATGCATGATACCTTTAAATATATACTGTGTTTCAACAGAAGTTTAAAAGCACATTTAATCCTATGTCTCTTCCTGTAAACCCAATACAAAAAAAACTTCCTTTCACAGGACAGAGCAGAGAGTGAACTTGTTTGAGCCTTCTTTATCCCTATTATTTCCAAATCCAAAAGGCCTCATGATACGGACTATATTTTGTAGTCTAAATTGTTACTATGATAGAGAGATGGAGATCTTCCAAAGGAAAAATAGCCAGAGGAGCAAGAAAAATTACAGGCTACATACAGTCCTAGCTTTATTCTAGAAGAAAAAAACCTCACCCACCTTTAGGCTTTGTATGAGAAAATAACAGATTGTCTACGTTTCATATGTGTGTGCATACATATGTCACTTCTTAAAAAACAGGTCATAAGAACAATAAGATATATTTAACACATTAACACCACATGCCATTTCAGACAGTGAGATAAGATAGCATGGTGAGTAGGCCTAACTGTTGGTATTTAAGCTATTAATCATAACCTCTCCTTTCTAGCAGCATGGGATAAAAAGTCAGCATAGTTTACATATTTCTCATGCGTATGCTAGCCTGTAGTTCTGTACTGTAAATGAGCTATCTTTCCAATATCTTGATTTGATCCACTGTGTCTTTTAATTTCATTGTGGATTACAGTAATCAGTGGCAGCTGCAAAGGGAAACATTATTTTCATTATTTCGGATCAAACTGAAAATAAACTTTAGGCTGTATGTCATGGAATAAATTAAATCTCTTGCACTTCAGTTTACATTCAAACGTGATACATCAATCACATTGTCTGTGTATTGCAGGCCTCTTTTCCATCATGTTCCTTGGTGACCTTTCACTGTGTTCAAAGGATAACATAACAAAGCAGCATTACAGAGATCATCTTACATACCTCTCTTATTCTATATTCTTGCAATCCAGTGCAATAAAAACATATTGCAAATCTAAACCAAACAGACCTAGATTAGATATGTTCAACACATCAACCACTGGTTGATTAGGAAGCAGAAGTTTAAGAACACAAGGTACAGCTTGTATAAACCACTAATACCGGTTGCAGTAAACTCTCAGTATTCAGAGTTCACAGATTCATGTGGAGGTGCATGCATTCTAAGGCCTGATTTTGGTCTGAGTGCCTTTTTGCAGCATAGTCACACTATTTGAGATAACAGTTTCTTTTTTTCCATTTTTCAAATCAGTGGTTTCAACAGCTTATTTGGTTCATCTCCAGATTTTCCTGCCAAGACTTGTGTTTCAGAAACCTGCTTTATAGAAAATAAATTAAAAAAAAAATAAAAAAAAAAGGGGGAAAAAAGTAAAAAAAAAGTACAGTAAAATAAACAAAATAAATAAATAAGTATTCCAGATTATAATAGTGATGGCTTAAAAATTTATCCACTAAATTGTGAAATTATCCTTTCATATTTTTCTTCTGGAGGACTATACTCAATCTAGAAATGTCACTTTTAATGCACAAGCAAAAACTGAAGTCAGAAAGCATCATCCTGTAGATTTGCCTTTTTATCAATAAAGTAAAAAATATCTCTGCACCTTACTGAACTTAACAGAAGATCTTTGATGTACACATGTGAGTTCCAGAGAAACCTTTAATTAGTAGTCAGGTCTCATTTCTTGCAGTGAATGAAATCACTATTTTCTTGTAAACAAGCAGAAGTTTCTGTTGTGGGAATCACTACCAAAACCAATCAGTTTCACCTTGATGTTTTCAAAAAAACTGAATTTCATTGCACTCTTTATGCTGAGCATGTAGGCTCACAGAAGAATTAACACAGAAAATAGAACCCAGTAGTTGTCATATATTTTTGTCACATCTAGTTAAACTTTCCAAAGTGTATAATTAATACCAGACCAAATCCATATATAGAAAAATAATTTTTATTAATTCTTTGACCCTGCACTATTAATACTCTTCTTTCTTATACAGAATACACAGTCTTCTTGGTGCTACTTGCCATAGTCAAGGGGAAGCTATCTCAAAATGGAAATTGAGGGGCTACACTTGAAAACACTTAAAATCACATACCATTCTATTTTCCTTACCATAAAGAGGCAGTTTCTAGGCTGGAAACCCTTGTTGACTTTTGTTTTTCCCTGGTGCAAGCAGGGTGTGGACCAAGGCAGCTGTAATCTGTTCTTTCTTAACTGTAACTTCCTATTGTCAGAGCTTCCCCTAAGAAGCTTTAAAAAGCAAATAAGAACTTGACTTAGTGCCACATAGTGCAAACCTTAAGTCTGCTGTCACGTGATTTTATTTTTGATATTCAGTGTGGAGACTTTATTTATTTTTACCTCATTACTTTTTATTATGTCAAGTAAAACCAAATTTCTCCAAGGGCAGCTTTTTTGCTATGGGGGGGGATGGGAGTGGGGGGGTGGAGGGGGTGGCTACTGAACCCATTTAAGGTCCTGGTGGTAAAGGAAGTAACTTCTCCACTCAATTTCTTTTTCTTCTATTTTCACAATTAACTTGCCTCTTCTGGTTCTTTGCTTTTTCTCTGCAATTATATTATATTATTTTCATTTCTTATCCCTTCAAGTTGCAGGGAAAATTCAGATATATTGATTTTACACTCAGTGGAATAAGCCCATACATATCCACTATGAATATATTCTTCCTCATGAACTTTATGGGTGATATAAGCTCACTCAAGTCAGACAAATTTCAGCACTGCAAGGCTAGGCTCATACTTAGAGCATTTATCAGGAAGCATATATAACTCTTAAGAGCATTTATTGTAAAGTCAAAGTATATAAAATGCTAAAGTCAATAATCTCTTTAAATAGCCAACAAAATCAGTGTTTAAGAGAACACCTTCAGAGCAAATTAAACCACTGTAAGATGTTTATCAAATATCATGGGCAATAGCATTTTTGATCCAACAAGGTCATTATTGCTGCCTTTAAAAACAGTTTCCTTACAGAAATTTCTCAGAAAATCCACTTCCACACCAAAGTCCTTCTTGCTTGAAGGAAAATTACTAAGATGCTGATGAAGCATGATTGTATTGTTAATCAAGAGACTGATCACGCCCTATCACTTTAATATCATTCTTGAAATGACTGCAAGTGTATTTCTGTATCGTAAATATTAATTAGAATTTGTTATAAAAAAGGTATAATACTGTTCTGACCACAACATCTTATATTAATTTCAGATGTAAAATATAAATGCATAATTATGCATTTGCATTTTTCAAACAAAACTATTTGTGATATTACACTAAGACTGAAAGAGGGCTGCTGGTTATTTTTCCAGGAGAAGCTGAAATACACCTCAAAGCAATTTCAAAACATAGGTAATTCAAATTTAGTAGATTCCTATATTATGAGGATTGCAAATTCTAGAACAACCAATTTAGAGAGAAAAGCTCTTTTGAGTCCAACTTTAATTAGTTGGTTTGTGGTTGATTTGTTGTTTGGTTGTTTTGTGTTGCTCCAAAGATAAACCAGGACTCCAGTTTGGTGATTCCAGGATTTAACAATGACGTGTACTGGTCTGGTCTGATCAACAGTTCCAAGCAAATTAAAGCTATTCTGAAGTGCAACAGCTGCACAAATTCCCTGCTGGCTTTCCAGAAGCCAGGGACTGGAGGTATAAAACCAGCGGTCAATATCCTCTGTCTCAGCACTGTTAAACTCAGTATCTTGTTATGGCTAAAAGGGGACCATACCTTCTATCTGCCGCCGAGAATTTACTGTTAGCCAAACTGGAAGCTTTAACTGTATAACTAGAATGAAATAAAAAATTCATTATTAGCCCAGATACACTGATGCTAATGCAATCTAAATAGAAAACAAATACAATAACAGTACAATATTTCAAAAGTTGTTATTTAGATAAACATTCTACTACCAACCTCTTTTTTATCTCTGTTGTTAGGCTCACCTTTCGAATTCTCTCTGGAGCCTAATGTCAGCAGTTCAATCTAAGGGGAATTATTGGGTTACATGAGCTTCTTGAAATCTCTGCTGGGATAGCATGATGCTAATGATGTAGGTTAATTCCTTCTCTTTTACAGAACGAGCACAATGGTGACAAGTTTCTTCCCTTTGCCATTTTTATGTTTTCCTACATGCTTTACCCTCTGCTCTTTTGCCACTTTGCATATGTTAGATACTTTTTCCTTGCCCATTTTTTTCCTCCAAATCCAGTTTTCTCCAGGTCCTAAGTTTCCATTTTTTTTCAGTAACTGATTACTGGTGAGTTCCTGGTAGCCCCGTGACCACTGGTATCATACTGTGCCCATATCTTCAAGGCCTCTGCTGTCACCCTGATCTGTCCTCTGTTAAGCTGGACCATAGTTACACTACAGAAGCAGTTTGCACTTTTATAGCATAACTACTTGTTGTTCCTATCCACACCATTAAAAATAGGCATTGCACCACATAACTAACTATACAACGCTAAACAAATTAAAATTAAATAGCAGACACCTGGTCATTAATCAGTTGCTGTTAAAGCTGAACAAATTAGAGCAAAGCAAGCCAAGTCCAAACAAAGCATGTCTGATGGCCCCAGGCCTGCAGTCTGCATTAGCTTAATACAGAGCCAGTGGTCTGCTGCAATGACAATTCTGCACTTGCTGGCCAGTAAAATAACAGATAGAAGAGTATATACTGACTACATCATGCAGGAATTATTTTCTGGCATAGACACCACAAATGACAGTTTAGTCTGCCTTTAAATCTGAGCAGATAAACTATGTCACTGGTGCAGACGTCCTGGCCCATAACATGGAGCAACCGCATAGTAATCTACATTTTCAATGGCCGGGCATTAATGGATTGAAGAGCTTTACTGTTTATCTATCTGCCTAAAAACTTTAGCACTAAATCATCAAAGATCCTTATTAACTTAACATTATGACATCCTCAGGTAATTTTAAGGTGAGAAAAATAACATGTCAATGGATTATTTCAGTTATTGACAAGTTTTTTCTATGTATGATCAACACCCTGCTCTGCTTCCAGATCTGTTTGCCTCTTGACCATCCAGAGACCTCAGAGGAGTCTGCAGAGACCTTGAATAACAGCCCAGAAACCCCTGGACTGGCAACATGGTGACTTTATATTTCTGACAAAATACTAAATGCTGGGTGTGTTATGCTCAAAAAATTTCATCAAATATGAAATATGGCCTCTGGTGATATGTGATGATATGCATTAAGAAAGGTCAGGCAACCTTGTAGAACTCCTTACAAGACAGTTCAAACATAAAGTATTCTATAGTTGACCATTTTATGTACTGAATTTACAAATATACTTCACTGAATAAAAAGAGGTAACACTACTGAAAGCCTGTGACATAGCAGAAGAATTAAAAGATTCAAACAAGATCAGTTATAAACAGATATGACAGAAAAAATAGTTGTTAAAATTAGTTTATTAATAATAAAGTTCTTTTCCTCACATGATCAGTTTAAAACTGTTCAAATTATTTCATTTCAGTTTTACTGTGGATCTTCAACGAGAAATTAATTCATCATAAAATACGCATGATGCATTGTATTTCCTATTACAGAAATCACACCCTTCGGTTTCCATGCTATTGCAACAGACGCACGCTTTCATTTGGTTTCTTTTTAGTATTCCTTAAAAAAAAACAAACAAAAAAGCTGAAGAAATGAAATTAAATGTAAAATTATACTAAAAATATAAGCAAAAAATGTATATAATATATATACATTTTTTAAAAATTGGAATCTCTGAGGAAAAGATTTGCAAATTGCCATGCTCATATCCATCAAAACTAAAATTCCCAACAATAAGTCCTTTATCTACTTAGTATGCAGAATTATTTGCTAGCATGAACCTTTGCAGAGTTTCAGCCCCAAAGAAGGGCTAGAAGAAAAAATTGTTTCCTTTCACAGGATTTTAACTTTGAACCATTTGGAGGACATTTTTTTTTTTAGGTAACCAAAAATCTACATGCATTTAAAACTTATTACATGTTGAAGAGGTCTGTTTATGTAAAATAGTAATTCATTTCCAAAGGACTATGCAATAACCATCTGGCAGTATCAGTTCAGAGCTATAAGGTGGCCTCATAAAGAGAGGAAATCACAGCTTCCTCTTGGGTAGGATGCTGCTGATGTGAATATACAGAAATTAAGTTCATGATTCATTTACTTCTAGCCTAGTTACTTCTTGACTTCTCTAAAAGCATCTGGAGAATAGTATCTCATCCCTTTCTGAAATCAGAGGCAGGAAAACAGGCTCAGAGCCTCATTAAATTAGGTTCTATGATAGCACTGGAAGTTGTTGCTCTAAATTGAAATGGTCAGTTTGTCAGCTGCTAGAACTGGCAATAATCTTACAGCAGAGTATATGCACTATCTCATATGCACTAAGGATCTTATCTATGGCTTTTCTAGTCCCAAAGGTGTTTTAACTCTTTGGGTTTTTTAAAAAGAGAAAGATTCAAAGATGCTTAATTTTGGTTTCTTTTAGCACCTGCTGGGAGATTCACAGTGGACCACTGAATTTGTTTGCCAAAACATATGCTACAATGTCCAGTCCAAATCTTATTTCTTCCATAAGTAACAAAACATGGAAGAGCTGCTCTTCTTAGGAGTCATGCTGGTGGAGCTACTTACAGCTTCCTTGCTTGGTCTAAGGTTTGTGAGCACCCTCCTACAATTTATGATACTATAGGTCAAGTAGATGGAAGGACAGCACTGGCACAAGTTTAGGAACTAACGGATGGCTGAGAGTTTCAAAGTTATGTCAATGTCTAAATACAGCTGAAAATAAGGAGGAAACATAGAAACTATGTAATCGTGCCAATATACAGGAGACCTTTTTTGACAGAAGGGGGCGATTTTTTGGTCTTAAAACTGTTTCTTTCTTAAAGTGAACAATGATGGTGAGTTTCAGCTACACAATAGACTTAGAATAATAAACTGTTCGTTGTTGGCTTTTTTTCAAGTCAGAGTTAGTTACCTAAAGACTTTGAAAAAAGCCTACTCATTTTTTATATATTCAAACATTTATGTGTCTATGTTCTCTATTACATTTACACATAAAATCACACACAAAAGCATACCAGGAACAAAAAAAATACAATATTTGAACTGTTCCTCTAGAGCAGTTAGTATCACTCAAAGTAGGTCACAGGTGTGAGAAAGTATAAGAGCAGAGGAAGTCTGTATGACACTTCCCTCCAGCACTTTCTAATATGTTGGGGACTTTCTGGGCCAGAAGTGATGACTCTGAATTCTGGTGCAGCTTTCAAGCGATTTCTCTTCCATGAACTTATGCAAATTAACCTTGAAGCTGCATAAGCTTCTAACATTCACAGAGATCTTCAGCAAATACCAGTGCTTAAATTTATATCATATGGATAAGTATCCATATGGATAAATATCCATATGGATAAGTCTCTCTCCTCTGTTTTAAATCTAAGACCCTGCTACTAACCCCCGTTCAATTTGAGAACCTTTGGTCCTTCATGCAGAAGAGACAGTGTATGGATGTTTGCAGTTCGGCATCTCTTCTATGCATAGTTTAATATACTTCTATTATACTTTAATCATTCATCCTTCAGTCATCTCCTAGTAAGGATGGAGAGTTCCTTTCCATATTCTGGGTTTCTTTGTTTCTTTCTTTTGCTTTTGAGCAGGGTTTTGATAGGTGTCTCTTCCATCCTTCTTGACAAGAAATAATTATCTTCTTCCTGTACTGTTCCGTGTTTCACACAATATCAAAGTTGATGTATCAAGAATCAACTTCTAACTTTTTACAAAGGCATAACAAAAGTTCTTTGTTTTGATTTCCTCCTGTTAACTACAGGATATCTCCCATCTGTTATAATTCAGTATCTTATTTCAGCATCATTACAGATAAGAGCTGCTCTTGACACAAGTAAAATTGGGACTGCTTTTTCATGCCTGTTTACTTACATTCTTTCCCCAGATACCTAGGGTTGCAAGTTTTTTCTGAAAATCTTTACAGTCAGCTTTTACTTTAAGTGCACCAAACATCTGCAAATTTTGTCAACTTGCCATTTTTTCTCAATGTCAAATAATTTCTGTTGAGCGGCACCAGCTTTTTCACAGATCTCTGAAGGATTTTATTGGTTATCTCCTATTATTGTGAAAAGTGACCACTAGTTTTCCTTCTTATAGCCAGTTCATTAACAATATGAAGACATTTCATCCTGTCCCATTGATGAGAATTTAGGCTCCAAAATAAGGAAATACCAAATTAGGGAATTCCAGTGTTTGCATTTCCTGTGTAATCTCAATACGTCACAGTCTTACATGTAATCACATACTTAAGTTTTCCAAAGTTGCAGTGTCTTAGTCACAGCACTGTGTCAATTTCATTACGAAATCAGTCAAAGCCCTGGACTGATGTTTCACCCCAAGTTTGCGTCCCCCAGATGTGGAAAATGAGTAGTGGATTACAAAGGTTAAGTGTGGGAAAACAAAGTGTAGTTGAATTTTGCCTTGAAAACCTGTTGTATGTATTTGTCTCAGAGTTGACAATGTTAGAAACCTATTTCAGTGAGGTTTGTCTCAATGTCATTAACTATGTGCTCTTTACATTTATTTCTCTCTGTTCATCTCTTATTTTCTGGTATTTGAAGATGCACTTTGTGTGTTTTGAGCTATGATAGTGCTGTATCATGGTATATACTTAAAAAAAACCCAGCTATTAGAAACCTCAAATAAATAGACTAATTTTATTTACTGTATGCATCAGCTTAAAGTTTTCTGACCTTCTCCTGATTCTCTCAACCAACAACCTCATCAGGGGCATTGTGAAAACAAATAAATAAATGAAAAGGACTTAGATGCCATAGTGAGGAATGCCATGACAAAGCACATACTGAATTTAATAATTTATTGCAACTCCAGCATTTTGTGCAGCAAACTTGGAATACGTTGTAAACACTGCACACTGTATACGCAATGTTGATTAGCTGCTCAGTAAGTGAGCACTCCCCATTCTCTGCCAAAGATCACTGTGGAATAAATAAGATTATGTAATTAAAGACTAGACGGTGATCAATACATATAGGACAACCAGAACAACATAACAAGTGCAAATGTAATTGTGACCTTTCATAATCTGAATGCTTTACAATATAACCTTGACTTTGTTGTTTGGGGTTTTTTTTTAATAATAATATTCATTTAACTGACCTAGTTAATCCCTTTCAGAGAATTGCCTGAAGTTAGCAAACACTAGACAGCCCAATTGCCAGACCGAAATCATGTATGGATATTTAATTTACAATAGTCCCATTCAGTTATTCACAATATTTCTGGCTGGATATTTTCCATCAAACAATTTTAACAGAAAATACTGGTTATCTAAATCCAACACTTCCCAAAGAATCATAATTGTGTCAATAATGCTTTTATTCAGGAGAATCTTCCTTAAAACAAGAGGTAATATCTGTCAAAAAAAGTAACAGAATAACATAAGAAAGGAGGAAGTGAAGGAAGGAGAAACTGGGAAGAAAGGACTGCCATGACCTATTGGCTAAGTGAGTAAGGACTTACGTAGAAGATAGATTGATACATTTCAGACCAAGGACTTTAAACACCATATGAATATGATTTAGGACTTTTCTTTGATGAGTTTACTGTAGTTTATGTTAGTGGTCCTGTCACATTTTCTGTAAAAAATTTCATGTTCCCAGAGGCAAAGAGAGGGAAGGAGAGAGAAGTAAATATTTATGTCTATAAACATAGACATGTGACAAGGGCATTCATCTGGACAGTGGAAAATTACATTCAGGACTGAATGGGGAGTACTAACTCAGCACTATTGAGAAGTTTGTTTTTTCTTAATTGTTCAATGTGGGAATAAAATTTATTATATATAAAAAAATATATAAAATTATAAAATTACCTGATGGCTAGTTTATTCACCTGGTCTATAGGTGCTTCATATTCAAGCCTTTCACATATATCATGCAGAGTGAAGAAACAACCCTTTTACTCCCAGTGACATTCCTAATTCCTGTACCTTTTCTAGGGTTGAGAACTAGGTTTTATTTTAAAAAAGCCTATAGGTTTATTTCTGAACTTTGAAATATTTTTTTTTATATAAAATTATGTACAGAGACATTTTCCCGCCCAGTTTTTGCACCCTTTCATGTTTCATTTCATTTCACTTAATGTCGTAATTTAACAAGTGATATCTATGACCACTTGAAGAAGAGGAAGGAAAGACATTGGTAAGAAAAATTATGTAGTGTTTCCTTTGTAATATATACAGAAAACAGAAACTTTTTTTTTGGTTTGGTGTTAGTCTAGAGAAGTCTAGCCACAGAGCTTCTAATGTGGCTAGTTTAGATAGTGGTTGAAATCAGACATGGAAGCAAAGACTCTAGGGGTCTTAAATCGACCAGTGATTTCAGAAATGCTCTAAGGCAACTAGCCTGTATTGAAGTTCAAGTTCATAGTTTCACTTTCATTAATAACACCAATAAAATAGTTCAGATCTTTCAGCTACAGTTAAGACAGTGAAATGTTAGAGAAACTCCAAATTTGCAGTGAAAAATGTGGGAAAAAATTAGAAAGGTTAAAAATAAACTAACCTTTAAAGATAACAAAGATAGGATAATAAAAATGGAAAGGAGAGATCAAAGGAAAGGAGGTGAGATACCGAGAAGATGCTTGGCAGAGCTGAAGGCAAGAACAACATTAAATGTATGTAGAAGTGATCAGAAAGTACGTTTCATTTAGGTTCATTCAGACCATAGGACAAGGAGGGAAGAGGAGATGGAAACAGCAGAGACAGAAAATTAGAATGTGAAGAAAAGGTTTTGATAGTAATGAATAAAATTATTTAGATAGGATTAAATCTCTGAGATCTCAGGATAAATGAAGGAGAAAGAGGGTCTGATATTGATGTTAAGGCTGGATATATATGTGTGCAGAGAAGTATTGTAATTGCTGGAATTAACAAAAAAGAAAAGAATGAGAGGTAGTAGAAAATGTCTCGTTATTCATAGCCAGCACTAATCAGACATTAGCCTGTACTTCACTGAATTTCCATATTGCTACAGTAAATTAAAATAACTTACATTTTTCTGCCATACAAGGACTGCAGAAGCAGAAAGTGAAAAGAGCTATACAGCATGTTGATTTTGAACATTGGCACAACCCAGTACAGACCCAAAGATACATGAATACTTAGCATCAAGTTTCAGGGAGAATAATTATGTTTGGGTACAGAACCAAAGGCAAATGAAAATGAGAATGTGAAAATAAAAAGAACACTTGAGTAGCAGCAAAATCTAAAGAGGTAAAAAATTCTCAACTGGGAAGCCAGAATAAACTCACTCCAGAATTTTAAAACAACTGGCACATGAAATCACAGATCAAGGACCAAGAAAATTTAATGCAACAGTCATATCAGAAATCAAAATGTCTAATGGGAATAGTGAGGCTCAATTTTGATGTGTTTCTCAACTGCATGGAGGTATTATAGCAAGCTGCGGATGAAGGGAATAATTAAAGACATGAGACAATAATAAATGAGGTAAACTTCAACATGTGTTTCCCACAGATGAATCTTAAAGATCTTTGAAAAGGTAATTTCTCTGATAAGGAAACCCATTTCCAAGCCAAAAGAAATGTTGCAGCTTTTGTCTCTCTGTACTTAGGTAAAGGATTTGATGCAATGGTACAAAGGAAATTCCTTGTGAAACTGGAGAAGATTGGGATTAGCAGAGGAACTGAATGTTGAACAAAGGGATGGCTCAAGAAAGACAGTGATTGAGAAAGATAGTATCTAGCTGGAAAAAGGATTTTAAGGGAATATATCAGTTTATAGCCTTTAGAAGAATCTGATTTAACGTTCTTATTAGAAACTTCAAACCTGATTAAGAGCACATTAAGGTAAAGCAGCAGGTACCAGGAACCAACATCATTACAGAGGAAGACTGGAATTACCATCCAATACCTGAATGACTATGATGTCCAAAAAATTTTCTGTCTTCAAGAAAATGAATTTAAACCACATCCCTGGGATATTAGGAAAGAAAGAACCTGTCCTATATGAGGAGGCTTAAGGAGCTGAGATTCTTAACAGAGAAAGAGAATAAAGGAAATATTTTCCACTCATAAATATATATATATAGAAAAAAAAGGACAAATTAAGGTAGTAGCAGAATTTTTTAAGATAAAGCACACACTGGCTCAAGCAAAAGGATATAACAGGAACAAAGTGCTATAATCATTGAAAGGGCCTTTGATTTTTTGTCATACTTGTGTGGTTTTAACATGGAGGCAGACAAGCATGCCAAACCAGAGGGGCTTCTGTTCCCTGCTGCAGCAGGGGTTCAAATATGACTGGAGGAAGACCAGGCAGTCTTTCAGGTTATATCTGATATCCCTTTCCTTTTTGATGTGTGGTCACAATTTGTCTTGCAGATATATTTCTAAAATATCTGCTACTAAAGACTATTGCTGCAGAAAAGTCTTCTACAGTTAATAGCATTTAAGAAGGTACAGCATTTACCTCTGTCAGACATTGCATCAGTTTGACTCATAGTGGATCCCTGAATATACTTTACCTGTGCCAGCACTGGATTATTAAGAAGATTACTTTGATTTTGAAGTGCCAAAATCTGACTGCCACATGGAAGCTGTCTATGACCTTCTTTGGTCTGACTGAGATCATGGGACAGACTAAAAGCTTTTATTGGCATACCTCCCATCTGCCCCAGCCATGCACACAAATGCCACAGAAAAGAGCATATATATCTATCTTAGTTCTTAGCCCCCTTTAAAGGACAAGTTTTTTTTTCAGTTTGAGCAATAAGTCATGTATGAATAGAATCATAGAATCATAGAATAGTAGAATGGTTTGGGTTAGAAAGGACCTTAAGATCATATAGTTCCAACCCATCTGCCATGGGCAGGGTCACCACACACTAAACCATGTCACCCAAGGCTCTGTTCCAACCTGGCCTTGAACACTGACAGGGATAAAGCTTTCAACACTTCTTTGGGCAACCTGTTCCAGTGCCTCACCACTCTTACAGTAAATTTCTTCCTTATATCTAACCTAAATCTTCCCTGTTTAAGTTTGAACCCATTGCCCTTTGTCCTATCACTACAGTCCCTGATGAAGAGTCCCTTTCTTTGACCCATGTGTTTGCATGGGTCAAATGTGTCTACTAAATAGTAGTCTATTCTTCAGTAGTTAGTCTACTAGGCTCTTCCTGTCTACTTACTCAGCTGTCTGCCTCAAAGGACTTCTGCTTATGAGGATGCTTTGAAATAGAGCAGCCTCATCTGGTAGGTAAAGATCCAGGAAGACCATGAATACCAATGTGTTTGAACGAGTCTGGAATGACCAAAATCTGCATGAGTTTCTTCATACTGTTTTAACCTGTAAAAATAAACATGATCATAATCATGATTTCAAAGCACTTGAAGATGACATTCCACCTGTGGTTATTAGCATGGTTCTTATATTAATGAGCATTGCATCATTTATCCCTTAAATCAAGAGGGACATTTTTGTTCTTCCCAGGATGGCAATGTGATATATTTCAGTTGTTCTAAATCTTAATGAAGTTGCAACCATAAATAATAAGTAGGTGTCAGGATGAGACACTAGATTTAATAATCTTAATTAATTTTAGAATGTCTATAGAATTACTTCAGTCTTACAAACAAAGACAATTCAAACTTTTTTATAGAGGAATGTTTATTCCTCCTCAACCATATCATGAGTAGGTGGTAATATACGTGCCAGTGTAGAATTGTCTGCATGTAGTAAAATTTAATGCTTGCAGGAAGAAAGGTACTTTTACTATGTTGTCTCTCCCACACTTTCACCAAAGTTTTGTTAGATTTAATTTTAAAAGAGATAAACATGACAAATATTGCACATAAAATTGTTAATAAAAATGTAAAATTGTGTAAAAACCCCAATAAGTCAGAAAACAAAGAATTAATAATACATTTATGATACAAATATCAACTAAGTCATTGTGTGCATACAATACTTAGCAAAAAAAATTGCCAGTGTGTACATCTAAAAAAATTAAGGAATACAGAAGAAATACCTTCTTTAACTCATAGCAGTTCCACATTTCTGTGGAGTCATGGATAGTTGTACAAATATAGAAAGTAATAACAAATATAGGACTTACTGAAAAGGTGTCTAGTAGCACCCTGGGACAGCTCTAATTTTATTTATGAAGAGTTCATATTTTGCAAATGTTCTCTTTTAAGCTCATGCTAAGCTGGTGGATGGAAAGTCTCATCTTGTATCTTTTTAAGGCTAAGTAATTCTGGGATTATTGCAGGAAGGGTATTTAATTTCACTGATTACATTTATTTAACTTTATTTAAATAGAGAATATCATAGAATCACAGAACAGTTTGGGTTGGGCAGGAACACCTTCCACTAGATCAGGTTGCTTCAAGTCTCATCCAGCCTGACCTTGAGCACTGCCAGGGATGGGGCAGCCACAGGATTTCTAGGCAACCTGTGCCAGTGCCTCACCACCCTCACCGAAAAGAGCTTCTTCCTAGTGTCTGATTTAAATCTAACCTTTTTCAGTTTAAAGCCATTCCCCCTTGTCTTGTCACTACATCCCCCTGATAGAAGTCTCTCTCCAGTTTTCTTGTAGGCCCCCTTTAGGCACTAGAAGCTGCTCTAAAGTCTCCCTGGAGCCTTTTCTTCTCCAGGCTGAACCAGCCTAACTCACTCAGTCTGTCTTCAGGCAAGGCTGCTCCAGCCCTCTGATCATCTTCGTGACTCTCCCCTGGACTTGCTCCAACCGGTCCACGTCCCTCTTGTGCTGGGGGCCTCAGAGCCGAATGTAGTTCTCCAGGTGGTGTCTCATAAGAGCAGAGAGGTAGGATCACCTCCTTCAACCCATTGGTCAGGTTTCTTTTGATGCAGCCCAACATCAAAAACCCTTTCTGGGCTGCAAGAGTGCACTGTCAGGTCATGTTGAGTTTCTCATCAACCAGCGCTCCTGGATCCTTCTCTGGGCTGCTGTCAATCCAGTCTGTGCCCAGCCTGTATTTGTGCTCAGGATTGGCCCAGCCCAGGTATAGGACCTTGCACTTGGCCTTATTGAACTTGAGGTTTGCATGAACTCACCTCTCAGACCTGCCCAGGTCCCTTTGGGTATCATCTGAGTGGCATGTTTAAATAATATTTTTATAACCCTAGACTTAGCTAAGCTTTCCCTCCTTCTTCAATTTAGTGTTCCAGGAAGCACCTCATAAAACAAATTTCCTTTGGATTTTCCCTAATTTTCACCCAATTTCTGAAGTAAAAATATAGGGAAACTAAATTAACATAACTTGCACTCTCTTACAAAACATTTTCAAATTATGCCACACATTAAATTTAAGTAAAATTTTCCAAATAGTTTCCCACATTATTGTTTTGTCAAGTGTAGAATCTACTTAAAGAAAAGATACATTCACTGTAGAAACAAAAATAGACAGATTTTTTTCCTTGATGCATCAAGCAAAAGAATTTTACTACCGTTCGAATAAATGTTTAGTAGCGTATAAAGAATAAAGTGTTTCCAAATCAAAATATTGAAAAAGGAGCTTCTGTACTGTCTGAAGATAAATCGGATATTCCCAGTAATACATGTTTTGGATCTATTACCTCTCAGGAAGAAAGGGATAGGACCTATTCCAATGAAATTAATGATCTGATAGTTTGAGAAATGTAAAATAATTCAGCATTATGAGATTCTTCCAGAAACACAAACATCGTATGCCAAAGCAAGTGTCCATCTTATAAACAGAACTTTGCTCTAACCTCCAGTTGGCAGAGAGGCTCTAAATGGTTTTAAAGTTCAGTTAGCTGAAACAACTTTAAAAATATTTACAGGATGATCCCATTATAAATATGTTCTACATGTGCTACGTATTTCCTCAGATTAAGCAACTTTCTTGTGAGTCATGAGGAGGATTATCTATATAGTCTCTTCGGAGGCTTTTGCCTTTTCACGAATTGCTATAAACTTCATGACATAATTGCACCTCCCTTTTGGTCTGTGGTTATTATCCACTTCATCTAGATTAGTTTCATGCACAGAAATGATTGAGAAATGGATAAATACACCAAAACCTGTGCATATACTAGTAAATAACTCAGGTCGGCTATTCTACCATGTACTTTTCTTGAAAGAGTGAATTAGTAAGCTTTAAGTACGTTTCAACAAGGTAGTTTTCAGTACCTGAGATCAAAACTGGGCATTCCTCCCACTTAAAATGTCTAAAGTAACTGTGTCTGAGCTAGTCACCCTAGACTGCCTCTGTAACTAACACACAGGAAATACGAACCTCAAAAGGTGAATCATCTGACCTGTAAAAAAACTGTGACAGATGCAATGAGTAGCTCTCTGGAAGGGAATAATTTTCTCCGTTAACTCAAAAGACACCAAGAAACAGCTGAAACCCAGAAGTTGAGTATTGAAAAATGTCATTTGGAGCATACTGCTGATGGTTTTCGGATTGCCGAATCCTGAAATGGAACTGAGTCTTCCTTGAGTAAGATTCTGCCTTGGACACCTTTTTTCTCCTCTGAACTCTCCTCTTAATGTCAGTAACTGAGCCTCTAGGGAGGTTTTCAGAAGCAGAAGTTGCTCTTCAACAATCAGAAAAGGAGGGAGTGATCCTTTTTTTACAGAGCTGCACTGTGCTGAGCAAGCAGATTTTCTGCAGCTTTGATCTAAAAATTCATTTCAGCTTTGAGAAGCCTTAGAGAGTCAGTTTTCATAGTTAAAAGGTAATGGGAGTGTGAACTATTTATACTTTCCTGCCCCACACAGGTGATATAGGTCGTAAAGGAATGTGACCAGCAGGTCGAAGGAGGTGATCCTGCCCCTCTACTCTGCTCTTGTGAGACCTCACTTGGAGTATTGTGTACCATTCTGGTGTCCTCAACATCAAAAAGACATGGAACTGTTGGAACAAGTCCAAAGGAGGGCCACGAGGATGATCAGGGGACTGGAGCACCTCCTGTATGAAGATAGGATGAGAAAGTTGGGGCTGCTCAGCCTGGAGAAGAGAAGGCTGTGTGGAGACCTCAGAGCAGCCTTCCAGTATCTGAAGGGGGAGCTATAGGGATGCTGGGGAGGGACTCTTCATGAGGGACTGTAGTGAGAGGACAACGAGTAACAGGTTCAAACTTAAACAGGGGAAGTTTAGATTGGATATTAGGAAGAAATTCTTTACTGTAAGGGTGGTGAGGCACTGGAATGGGTTGCCCAGAAAAGCTGTAAATGCTCCATCACTGGCGGTGTTCAAGGCTGGGTTGTCCAGAGCCTTGGGTGACATGGTTTTGTGTGAGGTGTCCCTGCCTATGGCAGGGGGGTTGGAACTGGATGATCTTTTAAGGTCCTTTCCAACCCTAACTATTCTATGATTCTATGATAAGTACTTTTTTAAATTGAACTGAAAAAGCCAAGTTTTTTCCTTTGCTATTATTTTTGTTTTGCTTTTTCTATTACTGTTATTATTGTTGTTTTTGTTAAAAAAGCCAAACAAAAGAAACTGGATTTCTGTTAATTTTCAAAACTGCTTGTTCTGCCTAAATTAAACCCTTCCAGTAAAACATGATTACTTCGTATGAAAATGTAAGACTTGATTTTGTATTGTCTTAACCCTCAATATGAGGGTTGTCATAATAAGTTCATCCTTGTGAACCTGCTTAGTTATCAAGAGTTGCAGTGCCAGTCTCAGATGAACTCTTTTCATAACCCACATTAATCTCAGCAGTAGTGCCAAAGTAATGCTTTTATTTGAACATTTTCACTTTCCCACCCTATCCTCACATAGTCTATATATCTCACAGTCTGCGTTTGATCTGAATAAATAAAATGGACTGCTGAGTGTTCTTACTGGGATGGGATATCTCAGATTCATTCCACATGGTGTTGTTTGTTTTTTCATTTCTTTTTTTCCACCTGTTTGTTATTGTGAGCCTTTTGAAGTTTAAAAACCAAGTTCTTCTCTCATTTATACAAGTGCAATACAATTAAATCAAATAGGTGTAAGCTAGGACAGGACTTGGACCTGTTCCTACCACTTGCTGAAAGTTGTATTCTCCTTTCTAGACAGGTATCTTAGCTGCTGGCTTCATTGTCCTGTTTCTTTTAATTTTAGCTCTAAGAATGTGCAAGGATAAGCATTTTTCATAACATGCCATGGATTCTGGAGTTTCTTTAATAAAAATAACCCAGCATGTGCCTGCCACAGATTTCAGGGTCTGCATATTGCCTACTCAAAACAGCTTCTCTCCACACTTCATTTTGAGTAGGGATGGACAAATATGGAATTAAAGGCTAGCCACAGGGGTCCTACAAGTGCCTGCAAAATTCAACAAATATACAAATTTTTTCTTTTTTTTTTTAAGGCAATTTTTAATATTTATCTTATTCTGGTAGTTCAAGTGGTTGCCAGGAACATAGTTATTTCTGCTTAGAAAATTGGCTTAATGAAAAATCATGAGTAGCCAGGCTAGAGAACCTATAAAACTGCTGTATTCACAGTACAGTAAAAAGGCATAACTTCAGAAATCACAGTTCTTTCAGCATTACAACAGGCTTGTGAGGCCTTCTGTGTCTGCTTACAGTACTTACAGGGATAAGTTCACCTCATTTCAAACGTGTTCCTAGCCAATCATCTCAAGGCTTAGGAAATGTGGATTCAAATAGAAATAGGGACAGAGAGAACATATTCAATTAATCATCTCAAGGCTTAGGAAATGTGGATTCAAATAGAAATAGGGACAGAGAGAACATATTCAATTAAAACCAGGGCAGGGTGAAAGAAGAAAAGAAAAACGAAATCTAATACAATAAAGAGAAGAGAGAATTTAAAAACTGAGGGATTTGAGGTATCAGTGAGGTATCAGGCCCACTTACAACTTCATCCATTGCTGTGCTGATCAAGCAGCCTGCTTACAAAAGGAAGTACTGGGTAAGAGTCCCTGAACCCTAAATGAAATTTCTGACCAAACTGTAACAATTCATTTTCAGAGAGCAAGGCTCAGCTCAGACATTGCTTTCAGCTTGTTTCTGATCAAATGCGGAGTCTTTAAAACCCTAAAAATATATTTTATCACCTATCATATTATATATTTCCATAGCTCTCCATGATGTCTGAAACATTATGTATCACTTGAAGACAGGCTGTAGTGCAAGTTTTGCTCAAAATATTGCCTGAATTTGACTCAGGCCTGAAGCCTAAGCTAATGAACAGTTAAAACTGTTTTCACGTTTATGCTCACCTCTTTGAACAGACAAAATTCCCAATGACTTTACATGGAGAGTTGTTAATTTTTAAATCTCATAGCTTAACATATGAATGCAGACTGGTTTTAATCAGGTCATAGGGTAGCTGATCAAAGTTACTAGTTTCACCTGGAGAATAGCTTCACCTGTTCTTCATTCAGTAAAATTTCTTTTGAAATATTAGAGTCTGCCTGAGCAAAGGTTAAGGGAAAAATTAAAAGAGTATTCAAAGAAACAAGCATCACTCAGATGATCAATAAACTTTCCAGTCAGGAATGCTTATGGAACACCTACCACTGCCAGTGCTGTGGCTGCAGTATACAGGGTAGACTTGCTAATGCACTCAGTAATTATTTTTCTAGACAGATATGGCTGGAGACACGGATTTAATGCTGTTGAAAAATTGAGAAACATCTCCTTACGTAACTACTACAATTAAGAATCACTACTTCACATGATCATCTGATCAGAGCTACTAAAATGTAGGTTCTTTTAATGCCCTTTTCATCTGTTATCCTAACACAGGTTGAGACTAAATCAGTGACGCACTCCCTATTCATAGAATCATAGTATAGCTTGGGTTGGAAGAGACCTTAAAGATCACCTTGTCCCAACCCAATTCCATATACTTTAAACTTGACATGACTGCCAGACTCCCCTATCCCCCCAACAGCTCAAAGCCCAGATTCAGTAGCAAAATAGCTTGGTATTTCAGCAGAAACATGTCTGAAAAAAATCACGGGCAGCTCTGAGAAGCCAGATCTTAATAAAATTTGGGGAATAGATTTGAGCTTTGGAGATTTTCCTTACTCACTTTTTTCTCATGCTCTATTTTCCAGTAGGGAAAAAAAATATTTTCTTTCAGTAATTTGTATTCTTCTAGAAATTATCTCTCAAGAAAGAAAGAGGAATAGTTTCTGATCTCCATCATAGATGCCTTGTGGGTTTCTTACATTGTGTGGATTTTCCAGCTACTGTACTTTGTTTTGCAGTTATCCAAACACAGGCTACCTGCCTGATTAGAGATATTTGGGTTTGGTAATGTATTTATTTATTAAATATTGCTAAAATCTGCATGAGAACATACGAGAACAAATGAGTTACTGGATAAAACGCTCCCTCTGCTGTCAAAGGAGAGTATCAGTACTGGTAGGCTTGCTCTTAATGCTTCAGACATTACCAGGAATAGGCAATATCACAATCCATTAAGTGTGTTTCTAACTTTACTGGCTAGGTATGAGGTCTCCAAGGGCAATATTTCAGATCTTATCTTTAGTCTAGATGAAACTTAATATCTGAATTTGAACATTTCCTCTGGAGCATTCAACTTTATTAAAAGAGATAAAATAAAACTGGCTTAGTTCTTACATTGTAAATTGTACCGCTAATCTGTTTCAGATACAGTATAGGCCATCAGAAGCTGGCTGGAAGCCCTCTGAATCAGGACAAGTTGTTCTCTTGGAATTGGTGGGTTTGCACTGGACTGTTGTTGGGTAAAGCTTATGTCACTTTTTATTCCTGTAGTTTGCTTTCAACAAACACTCCAAGCAAAAAAGAAAACTTATGCCCTGTAAATAAGATGAAAGTAAAGAATGGAACAAGACCCACACATATGAAATTACTTTTGATGGCAGAAAGTAGGTGAGTTTAGCAGGGCTAGGAGATCATCCAGGGAACTCTGCAAGAACAACGGTATTCTGTTGCTTGCTGATGAATGCATATCTTTGATTCTCCAGAAGTTCACTTTTGTACATCATACTGAAACCATATTAGCATTGGCTCTGTCCTGCAAAAATGTGATCATAAATGTTCATGTACCAGGCGCCACTTGTATTTGCTTTGATAATGTTCATAAGTTCTTTTATTCACCCTTTGAGAACAGTTGTAGAAGCAAATATTTGCTCACAAGAGTATTTCCAGAACGTGAAAATGTGGCGAACAGTCATGCAAACAGGTATGTGTGTGAGTATTTGAACAGCAGGTTTGCTTTAAAGTCCTCCTGACATTAAGGATCTGAATGACAGAGAACGCAGTACCTTCAATAAAAAAGTCAGAAACAACCCCCTTCACCCCCAAAAAACCCAAAGAATTCCAAAACCAAGCAAAATTTGGAGATTCCTCAAATCAGAGCGGTTTCTTATAACTTTGCTATACTATGCAGAACTCTAATCTCTTTTTAATTAAAATTCCTTCAACAGAAGGCTAAGTGAAATCATTATTATGTTAACAGAAAAGGCCTTTTAAAGTATGGGATGCTCAATATACAGAAGAACCTTCTGCTGCTTCACTCCAAGCTTAATGCTCTAAGTTCTGTAGCAGATCCAGGCACCTTTCAACAATATTCTTCTTTTGAGTTTATGACTTATTGTTGGTGTAAGGATCTGGAAACCTCTTAAATGCTTATACTTTTTAGTCTGGTGATTATTTTTTTATGTCAACAAATAGGATTGAAACCTCCACAGGTTTATGAAAGGTTATGAAAGGTTTTGAATTCAGGTGTTTTACTTCCATGGAAGTGCTCTGACCACATAAATGCCAACACTGCAAACATGCAGCAGGCCCGAAGAGTTATACTTCTAGCATGTCTTGCAATATTGTGCCGCCATCAAGCATTTTGTTAGGGATGTGGCTGGAGAAAGACCTGTATGTACTTAGCTCATTGAAGATACTGCTGACGACATTCACTAACACAGATTTAGACTACTGAGGAGGTGCCTAAATTCACCAGTGTCTGTGCCTAAATGAATACTTCCCTGGAAGGCTGAATACCTCCTTAGAAGGCATCATATTGCTAGATGCTTTTAAATGTAGACAAAGCCTCTTTCATCAAGTAAATCTTCCATAGAGCCATAACACTGAAATACCTAGTCTGTTTTAGCAGATCTACCTGGAAAATGGGGACAGTTCCCAGCCAAAATAACCGGTCTATCTGCCCTGCAGCCAGGAACTAGGTATTATGAGATCTGTAGTTCCAAAACTAGAGTTTTCAGGATTTTAGCTTGGAACAGGGTAAGCCTCATTTCAGATGGGGGGAGGGGGGGGTAGCTCCTGACCCTGCAGATGAGTTCCCCTATTACAAGCAAAACACTCCTGGTTGACCTTTTGATGTCAGAGCTTTCTAAGATCCATCTGTAGATGGCAATGGGGTTGTTCTCTTGGCAAGGAACCAGGTCTTAGGGGTTTCTCTTGCTGCTCTGTAACACTGGTCTTATTGTCCCTTCAAGTTCTACTGAACCAAATGCCAATTTCACAGATCAGCCACCCATCTCATTATTTAACTCTTATTTTCATGTGGTACTCAAGCACATCTTGTTCAAATGTCTGGTTCAATGCACAATTTTTAGAAGAGGCTATGTGTCAACTCACACTTCTAAGTGACATGACAATAATTGGAATATATATTAAAGTCCTCAAGGAGTATATTACAGCTGTTTATCTCTGATACATTAAAGTAGTAAATCAAACAGGAGACTTATCAAAGTCAACACAAGATTTGTGTCTATTAGAGCAAAGCCACAGGCCAGAACCTCAGCAAAAAGGCATTAAATTGAAATAGTCAAAGAGTGAGCTGCACTTTTCATGGTTATGTGCAATTACATGCAGATTCAGTTTCTTTGAAAAAATTTGACAGGAGAAAATTTAAATTCAAAGTTTCTGGTAGACCAATAAATCTTGTTTTCCATGACTCATACGTCTGTATCCTGGACAAAAAGAAAGTCAGATATTTTATCTGTGTTTGCACATATGACTAGAAATACAAAATCCCACTCAAAAAAAAAAAAAAAAAAAAAAAAAAAGGTGGGGCAAGGATAAATGTGAAATTTAATAATATTATTTGAATATAAATTTTCTATTAATTTTATGTATCTGTTGCATAAGACATTCCAGCACATTCATGATAAAATTCAGACACAAGAATATTACATTGTGTGTAGTCCAGCCATGAACTTTTTTGTCTACCAGCTTTTAACATTTAATGGCACAAAGATATCTTTGTCATTTAGGAGCATACAAGGTAGATTATAAGACCTTGATACTACAATCAGAGATTTTGAGAAGGGTTCTTTTTCTTTGTTTGTCAGTAATTATTCTTGAACATTTCACTGCAAATGAATGTTTGCTGTAAATTAATGTTTCAATAAATATTATTTATTATCTCTTTCTTCCAGTTTCCTTTCCTCACCTGAAACTGTACTGCTTTGATTTGTATAGAGCTAATTCCATAAATACTACACGAAAGCTTCACTTCTTAAAAACCATTCTCTGTATAACCAAAAGGAGAAACAGATCTAGAGTAGAAGGTGAAACCTGATTTATCAGGTATATTTAACATAAGCTACATAAATCAGAAATAATTTTGGAAAAAGAGAAAAAAAAAGAAAAAGTCCTTTATGGGTAGTAAAACTGGGGAAGAATTACTACTTTACAGAGGATTTTGCAAGGCCCCGTACAAGGTAATTATTGTACTTCACTCTGGTAATTATTAGGCTGCTAGTTCAGGTTCAGCAGATCAGCCTCTAGAGGTGCTTGTCTCTCTCCATTGATTACACAGCGTTGGACCCTGATATAGTTACCTTTAAGTGTAGGTAACTGTTAGGGTAGTGGTGTTTAGTACATAGATGAATAAATATAATTTTAATAATAACTTTAATAAAAACTTCAGGATTATATGTGGTCAATTATATTCTTACAGGCAACAGTTATCTTTTAATTTTAGCTGTGTGAAACTTCACCCAAGGCTCCAATTGAGCTGATAGGAACTGGGTTCTCTAATGTGTATTGACTTTTCCACTTCTCTGGGTCTTAGATCCTGGCAATATTTTCTTTTTAGCCTTTTTTCTCTTTTTTAGCCTTTTTTTTTCCTTTTCCTTTTTTCCTTTAATCTTTATTTTTTGCGGGTTTGTTTTGTTTTGCTTTGTTTAACCTTTTTAACATACTTCTTGGACTTATATACCATAGATTTGAATAATTGAGAAGGCTGACTAGGAATCATGTGAGAAAGCTGACGAAGACGTAATGTACTTGTGGCTACATCAGTGTTAGTAAATAATGTGAGGCATTCATTAACTGGATGTGACATGGCTCTAGCTGACATGAAGGAATAACCTTGCTCTTCAAAAGAGAGACTGCTGGGAACAGTGTCTGTCTGACACTTTCCGCTAAATCACACACAAACATTGCTTGAGAAGGTAGAATGGAGGCAAAGACTGTGCTGGGGACCTTCCTAACAATTTGTAAAGTTATATTTTCCCAGGCCAGGTCACTTGCCTTTGCCTTGGTCCTGTTTATCTAGATGCATCTAACATGTCTTTTTACCTACACCACTTTACTGACCTCCTTGTTAAAGATGATGTGAAAATCCAAAAAACTCATGAGGTCAAAGCAGTGAGAAAGCACGTGCTCTCTCTGGGTTAGGCAGCTCAGCACTGTTTACAAGGGTCCAGGGTGCAAAGATAGATAACCTTATTTCTACCGAGGGAAATGAGTGTTTAGAAAGGCCCAGAGGGGCTAAAGAAAGATGTGACTCTGCCTCAGAAAGCCAACACCTACACCTGCTCTGTTGAGCCCAGATTTGTATGCTTTGGGAAAGTTCAGATGGAGATCTTAACTAATCCTTGATGAACAACATATCATCAAACACCTGTACATTTTAAGGTTAATAAAACAAGTGTAAGTAAGAAAACAAAATGCTGAGTTAATGAAGACCAAAACTGTTCCCCCAAGGCATGAAAGTCTGTCTTCCTACAGGCCCTAAGCTTCCTCTGGACTCAGCAACGGTATCAGGCTCAGGACCGTCCGCCATTAGTTTTATCATGAGAATCCTCTGTTGATGTGTGCTGAGCTCTCCTGCCTGTTCCTCCAGGGAGAGATGTTAATGCACATCAATGGAAGCTGGCGCGCATACAAGTGCAACAGGCCCCAGCTCTGAACACAACATCAGCATTCCCCAGCAATGTGGCAACCGCACTGCGCAAGGGAACAGCTCAGGTGTATGGTCAAAGACAGAAGTGAGTATTTCCAGAAGGATTTAATTTCCTTTTCTCACTATTTGCCAGACTGCTTTGTATATATACTCACACAGGTACCTTTGAAGGCAAAGCTGTTTGCCCCCAGGCAGTTGCTAGCTCCTAAATCTGTGTCAATAGGTGCATTACACAGAACAATTTGGCTTTCTAGGTTAGTGTCCAGAATTAGAGAACCACCTGTGTGGGGAGAGAGGGGAGGAGGGAAGCCAGCATCGTTGCCACCAGGAGAGCTCAATGATCTTTAACGTCTCCACCCCACCATATGTTCGTTCCATTATAAACAAATAGTTTTTAGAGCTGGAGAGAAATTACCTACTGAAATGTCTTGATGTAAAATAAAATAAGCTTAAATAGGAATTTTCCTTAGAAAATGTCCAGGTAGGAATCAGGAATAGCCACTGGCATGAGAAACACAATATAACACTTTGTGATGCTGATTAAACTGCAGTATTATGAAGTATGGTACAGAAAGCCCTGTTTTAAATCTGTGTTAAATAGAAAAGCTTTTAAACATAAATAAAGAATACTGTAGAATAAAGTGCTGACTGAATTCTTGTCTCATGCATTTGAATGAAATATGGGTTTTTTCTCTCTTTTATCGGAACTTCTGGGATACCATTAATTTCTGTATCTTTGCATTCATTTACCATCTTTTTCTTACCAATTAACATAATTTTTCATGTCTTTCAAATGACAGACTCAGAAATTTTTATAGTACATCACCATAGCTGGTTTGGTATCTCTATCTTCAATCTAATATTAAAGAGAAATTTCCATGTCTGTTGTGTTATAACTGTACTTAAGGAGTGACAGCAGGGCACATCCATAAGGCTGTTTCAAACACTTGTGCCGAATCTGTTGTAGCTGTTCTTGCATAGTTTAAACTGGTTCACATAAACTTAAGCCAGATCATGCTGAACGCAGGAAGAGCTCTTCAGTAAGCTCTGGTGCAGACCCCTGAGAAACAAGATAAACTGTTTTCTCTTTTGGGAGAACTACCAATGGCCTGTTCTGAGCCCTACACATTTTAAACAACTCTGTTCAATCGTACCTAAAGCTGTGGAGGTGTCTGAGGCTTCTTGACGTATCTTTGGCATTTTATGTGAAACTTGGAGAGACCTGACAGCTCAGGACTTTGCCAATACATGCATTCCTGCACTTGCAAGTCTGTATGATGAAATAAAAGTGAATATGAGTTTATTTTGTGCTTCAATAAATGTTTTCCTATGAGCTTTTCCATTTTATTTTGTTTCTCTTCTGAACTCTGCTTTGATGTCAGACAATAAAATATCATCTAAAGGAGGGCTAAAGACCAAGCAATACAAGCACACTGTGCATGAAGGGAATTTTTTTGCTTCCCAGTGATAACCTATATGAAAGAAATAACAGCTTTTCCCTATTATTCATGGGGCTAATCCAAATCCCATTAAAATCAATGGGGAGCTTTCATATCAGTAAGAGTTTCGAAACAGGTTTTAGGAGATTTGTGATGCAAGGCCAGTATTTTCAAAGGTGTCAGGAAAGACATTTAGGGCATGGGTGATAAAAACCACCTAACTACTCAGTTAATGAGTCACCACTCATGACCAGAACTGCAGTTGCTGACAGCATGCACAGTCCTCATTTATTATGAATTCACAAGAAAATGTTAATTCTTTTTTTTTTTTTTTTTTTTTTTTTTTTTTTTTTTTTGTAGCCATCATGACTGGGTAGTTTGTGGAAGATCATTTATCCACAACACTTCATCTAGAAATTCACTTCCCCTACTCTAACATCCTAGAAGCCTGAGACTCAAGCTGAAGGGTATTCTGTGTTGCTGGTGTAAGCTTTTTCAAGGTTTCTCCCATTACAGCTGCTCCACCTTCTTTGAAACACTACAACATTCCCTGAAAAAGGAGCAGAACAGGACTTGTCATGGTAAATTGCCTAAAGTTTCCTCTAAACCATTAAACTTGTTATTACTGTACACAGTATAGAACTGCAGAGTTCAGCAGAAGACTTTGAGAAGTTCAAACACTGGAACAAGTGCCTAACTATATTCTAGATATCTTTGTGAAGAAATTTCTGTATCTGATGTATTTTGCTAGAAGAAATTTCTCTGTAGCTGCATGACTTTTATATAAATGCTAAGCAGAATGGCGCTGTCAGCACTACTATCACCCAACTAATGCCTTTCTTGTGGAGCTAACCCTGAATGCCGCAGGTTTCAAACCATTAGCACACTAATGACCTAGCAGCATTGATTTGTGTACTTCAACACAGAATCATGTTTAAGCAAATCGCATTCAAAGTGCTGCTCTAAATGCTTTTCTTCTAGAACAGCAAGTTTCAATGTAACAGGAGGCAGTGAGTTTGATGGACCCCCTTGCTGATAGAATTTGGCAACTCAGGACAGGATGCGCAGCTCAAAGTTATAGCACCAAGCCATTCACTAATTTTCCTATTTGTGCTAGACTTAAGCATATATGAAAGCAACACACTACCACCATTATTGGTTGATTCTATTCGGGAAATAGCAGGGACCCGAACAACAGGGGTACTGCTATTCAGAAATGGAATGCATAGGCCAGACTGAGTGTTTGAAAATTATGCAGCACTTCATCTTGACATTATGTCTTGGCTTAGCCAGAAGCTACATTTTGTGATTAGTATATTCAGACACTTTCTTTTCTTTATGTTCAGATTCCAACTGTTCTGCAGATCTTGAAAACAGAACAAAAAGAAAAAAAAATGCTTTTAAAACCAGTCTGACAACTGCAATTAAATCAATCACCCACACAATTTCAGGTATTTGTAACATAAAGTAATTTACCAAACACCTTTCATCTATAACAGCTCAAGGCGTATTTGCTATAAAAGCACTTCAGTAGAAAATTCCAACTTTTCTCCCCTACTAAGATGTTTTTATAAAGAATGCACTTCTAACTATTGAGACTAAAAACGGCTGAGTATTCACTAGTTTATAATTTTCAACAGGGACCACAAACTTCTGAGGGAATTATGCCTAGCAAATGGCTGGCAAATCTAACACTTCTTGAAGGAATTATTTCTAATTGTACAAATCATACTACTAATGCTTCTAATACTACTACTTGAGGGAACAGGCAGATGAATTGGTTGCCTTCTATTCACCATATCTGAGAAGTCATGGTAGTCTGATGAAGTTTCCACTAACTGGAAAAGAGGAAACATAACGCTGATTTTAAAAAGGGGAAAAGGAAGTTCCAGAGATTTACAACTAGAGAGGCAAGGATCTGACAAATGGACCACTCAATAGATAAGGTATTAGCTGAATGGTCACAATTCAAGGGTTGTGGTCAATGTCTCAATGTCCTAGCGGAAGCCAGTGATGAGTGGTGTTCCTCATGAGCTGGTATTGGGTCTAATGCTGTTTAACATGTTTGTTGGTGACATGGACAGTGGGATTGAGAGCAACCTCAGCAAGTTTGCTGATGACACCAAGCTCTGTGGTTCGGTTGAAACACTGGAGGGAAGGGATGCCATACAAAGAAACCTTGACATGCTTGAGAGGTGGGCCAATGCCATCCTCATGAAGTTCTGCAAGGCCAAGTGCAAGGTCCTGCACCTGGCTTAGGGAAATCCCAAGCACAAAGGCTGGGCAGAGAATGGTATTGAGATGAACCCTGAGGAGCAGGACTTGGGGGTTTTGGTTAACAAGAAGCTTAATATCAACTGTCAGTCTGTGCTGCACTTGCAGCCCAGAAAGCCAACTGTATCCTTTGCTGCATCACCAGCAGCATGACCAGCAGGTTAAGGTGATTCTTTCACTCCACTCTGCTGAGGCACAACCTACAGTACTTCATTCACCTCTTGCTCCCCAAACTTAAGAAAGTAGACTTGTTGGAGTGTGTCCAGAGGAGGGTCACCAAGACGATCTGAGGGCTGGAGCACCTTTCCTATGAAGACAGGCTGAGAGAGCTGGGATTGTTCAGCCTGGAAAAGAGAAGGCTCCAGGGGCACCTTATAGCATTCTTCCAGTACCTGAAGTGGGCCTGCAAGAAAGCTGGAGAGAGACTTCTAACAAGGGAATATAGCGATAAGCTTTGAACTGAAAAAGGGTAGATTTGGACCAGATGTTAGAAAGAAATTCTTTACTGTGAAGGTCATGAGGCGCTGGCACATGTTGCCCCGAGGAGCTGTGGCTGCTGCATCCCTGGCAGTGTTTAAAGCCAGGTTGGACAGAGCATGGAGCAACCTGGTCTGGTAGAAGGTGTCCCTGCCCCCGACAGGGGTGTCTGAACTAGATGATCTTTAAGGCCCCTTCCAACTCAAACCATTCTATGATCCTTTGATTCTATGATCCTGTGATTCTATGATCCTATGATTCTGTGATTCTATTTGTGAAAAATATTTAGGAAAGATAAGGAAAGTATCATGGCATGTTAAACTACAGATAAATTCTATGTAAGTAGTGCTTTCCTTTTCTATTGTACTCCTGTGCATTCTTATTAAGCTATGAAATAGAAACAAGTGCCTGGGTTCCATCCTTGACAAATTATCTAACCAGTCAAGTTGCTGGATATTTCAGTTTCTTATAGTTTGCAGACCTGCTCTGCCCTGGAGGTCACAAAGTGCTGAAACCTAAATGGCTTTCCCCAGCAGAACAAACTGTTCACGGGAATTGCCTTTAAAATGTTTTAAATTAAACAGAATCAAGTTTCCTGATATGCTTTCCATGTTTACACTAGGAGAGGGACCCCGGGACATGGCCAAAGATGCTAGAGTTTATGCTTAATTGGAAGAACTGCGTGGGTCATAGATAGAACTCTAAGAAAACATAAATTAGGAAACAACAACTAAATATTTCAACATATAATAATTTATTGTTTAAAACCTTCTCATTTTATTTCTACTTCTTTTTTCTCATATTAAAATGTAATTTTTAGAATACATAGGTTAAAAGAGAGCACTTATAGCAAATAAGAAGTGTAGTTCTGTCATTGAACACTGTGATCTGATTTTCAATGATAGTTACCAAAGAATATCCAAAGTAATAAATAGTTACAAATAGTACAAAAAAATTTTAATTTAAAAAATATGGATATGGGGTCTTAGACAACAGGATGACAGAAAAATAGACAGCAAATCACCCTACTTTAATTTTCTAAATTATGATCAAATAGGAGTGATAGAATCATAGAATCATAGAATAGTTAGGGTTGGAAAGGACCTTAAAATCATCTAGTCCCAACCTTCCTGCCATGTGCAGGGACACCTCACACTAAACCATGACACCCAAGGCTCTGTCCAACCCGGCCTTGAACACAGCCAGCCATGGAGCATTCACAACTTCCCTGGGCAACCCATCCTAGTGCCTCACCACCCTTACAGGAAAGAATTTCTTCCTCATATCCAATATAAACTTCCCCTGTTTTAGTTTGAACCCGTTACCCCTTGTCCTCTCACTACAGTCCCTAATCAAGAGTCCCTCCCCAGCATCCCTATAGGCCCCCTTCAGATACTGGAAGGCTGCTATGAGATCTCCACACAGCCTTCTCTTCTCCAGGCTGAACAGCCCCAACTTGCTCAGCCTATCTTCATATGGGAGGTGCTCCAGTCCCCTGATCATTCTCGTGGCCCTCCTCTCGACTTGTTCCAACAGTTCCATGTCCTTTTGATGTTGAGGACACCAGAACTGCACACAATACTCCAAGTGAGGTCTCACAAGAGGAGAGTAGAGGGGCAGGATCACCTCCTTCAACCTGCTGGTAATGCTCCTTTTGATGCAGCCCAGGGTACTGTTCGCTTTCTGGGCTGCGGGCATACAGTAAAGCTGACTCATGTTCATTTTTTCATCAACCAACACCCTCAAGTCCTTCTCCACAGGGCTGCTCTGAATCTCTTCTCTGCCTAACCTGTAGCTGTGCCTGGGATTGCTCCCACCCAGGTGTAGGACCTTGCACTTGGCCTGGTTAAACTTCATCAGGTTGGCATCAGCCCACCTCACAAGCATGTCAAGGTCCCTCTGGATGGCATTCCTTCCCTCCAACATATCAACCGAACCACAGAGCTTGGTGTCATTGGCAAACTTGCTGTCCATGTCACCGACAAAGGCATTGAATGCAATATTTATGTAAAAATACAGTTAAAAATGCCCAAGTCAAAATTAATTTCTCTCAAAGCTGAAAAAGCCTCAGAGCGGATAAAATTTGGTGGTTTTTTTTTTAATTTTTGGTTTTCTGAGAAATAGTTATTTTTGCATTTTTTCCCATCTAAAAGATGTCTAAATGACCTGCTATAGTGAAATAATTGCTTTTCACAATCCATTTATCACTATCCTTTAGTCCTAAATAGCAGAGAGGTGAAGACATCACTGAGTGGCTGTAATCAACTTCTGTGTTACTATCTCGAAGTATAGAACATTATGGCTATTTTCAAGTTACAAAGTTATCAGCTCTGCTAAAATTAGCCATTGTTTTCGCAACTCAGTTTCATATATTCCAACCAGGTCAGACTTCAAAAGAACAGGAAACAAATATATTAGCAAATTCCTCCAAAGACCACACTCCTCAAGCATCACATAGGTAAGTAAGCACAGTAAGAAAGTATAGATGATATGACTCTATTACAGTCCTTATATTCTTAGAACATTCAAAGTGTTCATAAACTTAAAGCTGTCTTAAACTTAAAGCTCTTGTAACACCCTGGGAAGCAATACAATCTCCCTGAGCTCAGTCTGGAGGATATTATCAAAGAAAATCTACTGTATGTATTAAATGATGTTGCTTTCTACTTCACATATGTGAAGCTGGAGTAGTGGATCACAACGTTAGGGAAACCAACCAGTAGTTTGTTTTTTCTTCCAAATTTTGGGAGCGGTTAGAATCAAATGAAAGTGGTGACTTTTCCTGTCAATGTATGGTGTGTATCATGGGAGAGTGTATAGTGGGCTACAGGTGCAAAAAAGACACACGTCCATAGTGTGACTTCCAGCTGCTGATTAAATAAGTAACTTCTCAGAAGTTTGTATTTCATGAAACATCAAAAATCAAATCAAAATCAGCTTATTTATAATATGACCGCTCTAGCTACAAAGTTAAAGCACAGTTTAGGAATATGGATATGTATAAAATTCTCAGAAACTGATCACTCACTGTAATATTTTACTAACCTCACTTATGAATTATAGAAAGATTTATAGAAAAAATCTATAAGCCTCTTTTGAGGGTAATGAGCATTAAAAATATGAAATATAGGTAAATCACCCAAAGCATCAAGTTATACTTGCCTAAAAAACAGTGCCTTAAGTAGTGTAATACATGGAAGATGAACCCCCCGGTGGGTCCATCTTTTGCTCTACTGACTCTTCAGGAAGCCTAAACAACCAGCTTAGAATTTAAAAGCTAAAATTTGATACTATGAATCTAACCCCACTGCTAAAGCACTTTTTCATTCCCTGCTCAGCACTAGCCTATACGTCCTGTGCTTATTGCTTAGAAAATATCCACATCATGTTGTGCCTTAAAAACTTCAGGTATTGAGTGACGTTGCAAAAAGGAGAATGAAGATTCAGAGACAAAAACTTTCTCAAACAGTGAAGCTCTAGAGCTTCCTGGAGAGTTGCCCTGAGAGGTGGTAGACGTCCCAACCCTGGGTCAGGTTGAGTGGGGATCTGAGCAATCAGATCTGGCTGAAGATATCCCTGCTTATGGCAGCAGGGGTTTACTAGATGACTTTTAAAGGTCCCTTTCCAACACAAACTGTTCAATGATTCTATGATTTAAAACTAGATCAGTTTCACAAAGTTCTTAAAGCAGACAAGTCACCAGCCTGTCAGAGAAAAGAAAAACGAAACAAAAAATTGAGACAATATAAATTAAAACAAAATGCCAATGCCAATATAAATATCAATATAATGATAGGAAAAGAGAGAATGGATTTAAACTGAAAGAGGATAGACTTAGATGAGATATCAATAAGAAATTCTTTACTGTGAAGGTTGATGAGACACTGGAACATATTGCCTGGAGAAGGTGCGGCTGCCGCATCCCTGGAAGTGTTCAAGGCCAAGCTGGACAGGGCTTGGAGCAACCTGGTCTGGTGGAAAGTGTCCCGGCCTATGGCATTCTGTGATTCTATGATTCTATTATATCACAGCACTCTGATGAAATTGCATTGAGGAAAAGGAATACCTGTGAGAAGTTCAGTCAAAATATTATCATAATAGAGAAGGGAAATCAATAACACTCAATGAAGATTTCTCTGAAAACTTTATACTCATCCTGTTGCAATCAAGTCATGACTATAGCGGAAAGTTGCCCATTTGCTGCCAGTCTTGGTGTGGTCAGCTGGAATTCTTTGCTGTTTTGAACAGGGCCACGTGGTCTCACTGAAAGCCAGGCTGCTGGGATGGAGTCGCTGCAGCATGTCTTAACCCCCTGTGTGCTCAGCGTTGTTTTCCGGGACAATTTTGTAGTGAATTAAGGGATAACAGCTTAAGAATCAGGGAACAATAAGAACTGGGCATCCTAAACTTCAGTGGGGGCTTTTTTCTACATCATCTAATTTGGTTGCTTAACCATATATACACTTTACATATATATACACACACACATATATATGTATTTCTGTGATTCAAATTGTTATATTCTTCTAAAGTAAGGATCTTATACAGACAGTCTCATTTCATTAATTAGATTTTGAAAAAAAGCATTATTTTTCTCTGTTTGCTGGACTTAGCTAACCTCAAAGGGTTGATTTACACCCTAAAAACTCACTGACAACGAGATGTAGCACGCCAGGGATCTTCAAGTGCTGACTGAGAAGATCACATCAAGAGACAGCTCTGGGATGGCCAATAGTTGTCCTAAAATATTCCATCATTTTTGAATTTTTTCAGCAGATTTATCTCCCTGGGAGCACAGGCATGAGGCTCATTGTTCCTTTAGGGGTAACAGTCAGGATCTGAAAGCTTGCCATCCTGGTTTGGCAAGTACTTTTGCTGCTGGAAAAAGCAGGACAGCCAGTTACCGTCTAGCATACAAGATCTTGAAGAGTTTCCAGCTGCACAAGACTTTGATTTAATGCAATACGTAGGAAATAACAGAGGGTTTTGAAGTAGTCTGGTGGAGCAGGAATGGCATTGATATTCTAATTCCTGGTTTAGCTATGTGTACCAATACTGTAAAAAAACACGTATTCCAAATTATGGAAGTGCTAGCAGATCACTAAATATATTTATCCAATAAAGTCTAAGATGATGATGAAGTGCTCAGACTACTTTAATAAAGCTGTTTATTTTAAAGGGATCTTTTAACTGAGCTATTTCCCGTTGTATAACAAGAAAAACAGCATTACAGCAAAGGCCTGAACCTGAACCTCTCTGCCAGAGGCAAGTTCTGCAACTCATCGAGCAATTCCTTTCCCTCTGGAAGATAATTGTAACAGGGTGTAAGTAGTCAGAAATTTAAAGATTGCAAGATAACTCTGAATCATCCCAAATTACCTTATATGCTCTATAACAAACTTATTTTTTTAAGAGGGAAGTTGTCCAGGGTCTCGGGAACTCAACAGATGAAGGAACTTACTGTTCCTATGCTGTCTTGGGGTATGGGATAAAATTCAATCCTGCTTTTTGTTAGGAAGTGTTTGAGGAATAAGGGAGGAAAGCAGTGAAACTCTGAAGCCATTTTATGGTTCTATAAAACTTTGTTAAGCTGGATACCACCGATCATAGAAAATGACTCGGATTACCCTGTGGGGGAGGCAAGACATGTGAATCTTTCTCCCCATGCTGTCTGCCAGAGTTGGACAGGGAATATAACCCTCTAATATCTTAAGGAATTTCATTTGTTTTCATTTGCTTTTATCTAAAATGTCTTATAACTGGACAAAACAATTTGTTATTCAACAAATTAAAGAAAACATTTCATGCAACCAAAAAAACCCCACTTTGATTGTCTGAAAGTGCCACAAAAATCAGTTTCATTTGCTACTTGTATCTGAACCAAAGACATTATAAATACAAGCCCAGTTTTAAGCATGACCTAACATGGAATGGGACATTTCTAAATGCATTAACATTTTTGTGGAACAGGAAAGCCATTTCAATCCAACTAAGGAGGATAGAAAAGCATGATTTAAAAAAGACATGGGACAACATGATTATGCAGATTGTCTACAGATGTGAATCAGAAAAGCTTTAATGAATTCAGTAGGGTTCTACTGATTTAAATTAGTTGATGATCTCAATTTGCTGCATTTTGGATGAAGGATAGAAACAATTTGTCCTGATTTTTTTTCCTTTTTATTTTTTTTTTACCATAAATCCTAGAATACATTCTGAAAACTCCAGTCCACTTGTTCTAATGAAATGCTGGTTTAGAATGTCAAATAACTTACCCTGAAGTGCTAGCCAAAATAATTACAGACTAGTGTTTAAATATCAAGAGACTAAACCATTGATAAAGCAGAAAATATGTAAGACAACACTAACTTTGGAGGTCATAGCAGTAGAAAGGTGGATAAAAATAAGAGATAGATTGAACCAAACCTAGTTGGCTTCTCATGTGTAAGGTCACAAAACATCATAGGTTGTTGTATTCTGTATTTTAGTGATTCACTGATAACGATTCGGCTGACATTTCACTTCATCAACAACCACATATTGCCTATGCAGAGCCCAGCGATGTTTAAAATACGGACTGTCATACTGTATTGCAGTCTTGTTTTGTAAACACTTGTCAAAAGTGGGACTGATGAAGAAATGTAATTCGAAAATGAACCTGACTTACATGAGACCTCTACTGCTACCACCAATAATAATGATAAGGGAAATAACAAGGGAAGAGAATTCAATAGCTCACCACCCGCCAACCGATACCCAGCCAGACCCAAGCAGCAATCTTGGCCTTCTGGGTAACTGCCCCAGTTTATATAGTGGGCATAAAATGCTGTGGTATGGAATACCTCTCTGGCTAGTTTGGATCAGGTATCCTGTCAACGCTTCTTCCCGGCTTCCCCTCCTCCCTGGCAGAGCATGAGACTCAGAAAGTCCATGGTCAGAGTAAACATTACCGAGCAACAACTAAAAACATTGCTGTTATCAGCGTTGTTCTCAGGCTGAGAGTCCAAAGCACAGCACTGCACCAGCTACTAAGAGGGAGAAAAATTACTTCTACTGCTGAACCTAGGACAAGGTCTTCAGCTTTCATGATGTTCCATATCATTATGTGAATGGAAACACCGAAAGTTAATTTGACTTTTAGTCCACAGATAGGGAGTTTTACATCAGTCTTTGCCTAGAATTAGGAAAAGCTGGGCCTTGAAAGTAGCAACAGTTCTATAGAACCTGTTATTCTCACTTGTCTAACCCTCTGATATCCTTTTTGAGAAAGAGCAAAGTGAGAACACTGTCCTGGAAGGAAATATTGCCCCACTTTCTTGATTCTTATGCCTTCTCCTGCTATTCATACTGGTGCTTGTGAAATTCATGTAGGTTAGGATGCATCTGTCATCATGTTATCAAGCAATCCTTATGGGAGAAAGTTCCCAATTCACCAGCTTAGAAGACACAATTTCAGCCATATGAATGTGGCAAAAGCGGTTTTGGTAAACAATGTATAGGCACAAGGCCTCTATTCTGACTTTTCTGCCTTTTACAGCAATGGAAAACTTCAAATAAAGGAAAACATGGGAAGAAATTATGGACTCCGCGCAATTCAATGTGAATCAAGCAGAAGCCATTTATTGCTTGCAAAGTTCGCCTTATATAACAAAACTCCTCCCCTTTACACAATCAGGCAAACTGTAATTGGTTGCATGCACTGTCCACATGCCCTTTTACAGATTCTGATTGGCTCTTTGCATTTATATCCCGTACAGCCCAGATCTGCGTCTCAAGCCACAACGCCCTGTTTACTTCCTGCCTTAGCCATTCCACTTTCTTCTTGCTGGGGCCCAAGGTGACATTCAACGCCCTGGTAGAGGCCTGGATCATGGATCTGGCTCATCGGGAATCCACTGTTAGCAAGATGCATACCCACAGGAAAATTAATCTTTCTCTTCACAAGTAGGAACACCTCAAGGGAATATATGAAGAGAGAAACTTAGAAATACTCTGCCACTACACTTTCACCTCAAGTTAAAGAATTAACATGCTGCCAAAGAAGCCTTTTTGCCTTTTGGATATTGTCTTCTTGATTTTTATAGAACTCAGAATACAGAGCTGCTGTTCTTCCCTGAATAGGAAAATTCAGATCAATGTCAGAATCCTGGTGTTTCTGTCTTTCACATAAGAATTCTATGCAAGGTTTACTTCAGCCTTGTAACTCTGCCTGGTCTAATTAGGACCTGTCTGTGCTAAGTTCACAAACGAATATCTGTTATTTGTAAAACCCACATGCTTTCATTTTCTGCACTTATGCAGTTTTGTATTTCTCTGCTTTTAACTTCTCTTAGGAACATTGAGATCCAAACTGTGTATGAATGAAGTATAAAATCATTACAGAAGCAGATATTGCATGTGTGCTGACTGTGTGAATTATCAGGTACCAAGCTCTTAAAGAGACTGGGTTGCTTGCCCACAAACATTATGTGACTTAATAAAATGTCTTTTATATACTATCAGACGTGTGTGTTTGCAGTTAGGCTGTGCTGCATTACATCTGGAAGGCCTAAATAAATCAGAGAGCAAACTGGAGCTGGTATTAAATTCTAGGAGGAGGAACATCTACATTAAAGACAATGTAACTACTAAGAGGGAACTGCACTATCACATGAAGCAGCATGGTTTTACTCAGTGTGATTTACAGAGCTGTGAGTCCAAATTCTATGCAGAGGTGAATCAATGCTACTGACTTCAGAGGAGTTATGCTTGCTCTTATTATCACACAATGTGTTTCATAATTAGAAAATATGATGCATAATAAAAGTATAGAAATAATGATAGAGCTTCTTATTCTTTCTATTAAAATATATTCTGTAAAGCTAACACAAAAAAATTTGTCATTAATCAAATAATGTATTGGGAAAGAGAAGGTAATGCTATCTACGCATGCTGGAATTCCTTCATCATGAGAAAGGATTATTTAATAGCACAAATCAAAATCCTATAAAATGCATTTGGAAAACATTCCAGATTGCTGAAGTTTAACTCTTCATGTAAGTAAGGAGGGTGAGCCAATATCTTCCTACCAAAGTACCATACAGACTTCTCCACTGAAATACTCTTGTGTTGAAAGTACCTGATATCTGAAGGCTACAGTAAAAGGGTTTTTTAAGGTATGTTTGCAAGCTGTTTCAGATGCTACTCATTCTTTCATGGTTCTACTACATATTTAAAACAGATTTATTGCTAACAGTTGCTGGGTGACTGTCACAGACAGAACAATTCACCTCAGGAAGCAAATAGGTTATAGAAAAATCTATGGATAGCTTGGGTAGTGTTTTACCTGCTCTGGATTTAGCTTGTGCATCGAGAAGTTAGATGCTTTAGTTTGAGCTAAGTATTATGTGCGCCTTCAGCGGCCAATGGAGAGAAAAAAGACAAATTCAGAAAGGGAATTCTTCTGGCAGATTTGAATTGAACTACAAGCTACTAATTTCCCTCTACAGACTATAAAAGGAGACTACTATAACTTGGGCTTCATGTGTTCAACTGTAGGCATTCATAGCTAGATGTGAGGAGTCCACTTATTTAGATCGGAAGCTTTAGTTACTGATTTATGGAACATAGCTGTCAATTCCCCTCCACCTTTTCCCCCGCCCATCCGCAGACCCACAAGTCCCTCACACTTTTGAATTAGGATAGGAGAGCTCCTGAGATCTGTGTAACAGTTTCTATAGCTCTAAAGAAACAACTTTTTTAAAGCTTCTTTTATGTTCCTAAATATTTTCCAGTGTTCGTAAATGTTTGAAATATCCAGCTCATGTGAGATGTAGCACTGAAATCCTACAATTCAAGCTGAATGGATGCACTCATTTCGGGAGTGGGGGAAGGGAGGGGATGATTTTGCCTCTTGGTTAATAGCGATTCCCGCACACATTAAACAAACATCTCTGACCTCATTGCTCTTCTTTGATCAGGTGGTAAAATTCCAAGACTGCTTTTGAAATTGCTACAGTTTTTTTTCTAGTCACTCTAGAAAAGGCATGCAGGCACTTCAAAAGTGGAAAGTGTCTTCTGGATCCTACAAAGACCTGAGATGCAGATACTGCTCTGATATGCTCTCAAGTTTTAGGGAATTCAAACATGTTGATGGAGTGGAGGCTCAGATTCAGCACTTCTAAATACAGCTTTGTCATTGCTCCTTATGTGGTACTGCATAAATCATGTCCATTCTCCCATCACCATAGTAGAGAAATGAAAATATTGCTATGGAATTTTTCCCTTAAAAGGCTGTTTTGGAAATTTGCTAATTATTATGGTATGCTTGAGTATGAATTATTATTTAAAAGCATTAAATATCACCTAGATATAAATTCAGTTGTGGCTCATAATGACCTGGATGAGAAAAAGATTTCTTAGGTTTTCTCCTCTTTATCCTACTGCTGCAGCTTTTCGTTCTTGTACTTGGAATTAAGTCTTTGAAGTATGTGATTGCATAGGATTTATTAAGATGTTTAATGATGAAGACATTTGAGAGAGTTTTTTCTTTTTTGTTAACAGGCCAAATATAGTGCTTAAATTTAGCAATATTAAAAGTCTCTGCCTCTGGGGAAAGAGGAATTGTGTGCAAAGAGGTTTTTAAGAAAGGTTCAGCATGTAAAAGAAATATTTTCATACTACTAAACTTTCTCAAGTAGAAGAGTTTGATATTTGTGTTACCTCATTTCAAAGGTACCGTAAGTTTTCGTGAGCAACTTAGCATATGCCTAATAATTAGTGTTAAACTACAAGGAAATCACTCATTCCAATTTGCTTAGATAAAATTTCTTTGAACTGCCTCCCAACACTGGACTCCATTCACAGTGCATTTCATTCTGACAGTTTCCACTGTCTGCTATGATTGGTAGTTTGCATAAATTTTATGAAGCACAGCATATGGAATTACACATGCTATTTGCAACAATCAGTGCATAAATTTAGCAAAGACTTTAGCAAAGACCTTTATCCTTAGTCAGAAAATGAGATGTGTGTTTTCAACAAGGTGATATATTTAACTGGAGCAGTTTCCTCCTGATTTTTTATCAGTATCAAGTTTTAAAATATTTTCTAAGGAATATGGTATGCTATGATTTACAGTCCAAGAGATTATCAGCTCTTAAAATATGCATGTTCAAAACTTAGAAAAAATAAGAAAACACCTATTTAAAGTCCTATGTAGCCATGAATAAAAACAAAGTTACTGCTGTTTTGATGAAGAAATCGCGGAAAAATTAGTAATGAGATTCAAAGAATCTGCAAAAACAAGGGGATTGTGCAATAGCTTACATCTCCTTAGTAAGTCAGTGTTTGTATTTAACAAGTTCTGGAAGTCCAATGTAAATTTTATTTAATGCTGTGAAATGAGCTGTAAAAAAAACCCCATTTCTTTTATATTTTGTTAAAATATCAGCTGGCTTCCTTTTAAAATTTGTGGAATCATTTGATATAAAGGAATTGCAATAGTCAGCACTGAGCTTCAAACTAATATTCTACATTGAACACTTTTTGAGCCTGCACTTACTTTCAGTTACTGCTGGGAATATGACGTTTAGACTGAGATCAGTTTTCTCCTCAGCCAAGGCCAGTCCTCAGGAATCAAAAAAGATGACTCAGTTGCTGAATACCTTTGTGCCAGCGTAAGAATTTTCTTTATTTATAAAGCTTTCAGTTTTCCCAGTGGCACATAAGACAGTTTTGTGAAGGATGATGCAATAGCTAAATACGCAGGATAAGGAGCAACTTAGGAGCAACCTGAGGCTGTTTTCTCTTGTCCTATCGCTTGTTACTTGAGAGAAGATATTGAACCTCACCTCACTACAACCTCCTTTCAAATAATTGTAGTAGAGGACAATAAGGACTCCTTTAAACCTCTTATTTAGGCTTAAAGGAGCCTCCTTTTCCCCAGACTGAACAATCCCAGTTTCCCTCAGATGTTCCTCAGAAAGCTTGTGCCCTAGACCCTTCACCAGCTTCATTGCCCTTCTCTGGACACACTTCAGTACTTCAATATCTTTACTTCTGGGAGTGCCCTTCTTGCCCACTTGGGCACACACTGGCTCATATTCGTCGGGCTGTTGACAAACACCTCCAGGTCCTTTTCTGCTGAGCAGCTTTCCAGCCGCTCTTCTCCAAGCCTGTAGAACTGAATTGTGAGGGTTACTGTGACCTCATACAATTTCCCTGGGTCCCAGCCTGTCCAAATCCCTCTGCAGAGCTTTCCTATCCTCAAGCAGATCAACACTTCCACAGAACTTGGTGTCATCTGCAAACTTACTGAGGGTGCACTCAATCTGCCCATCCAGATTGTTGATAAAAAGATCAAACAGAACTAGCTCCAACACTGAGCCTTGGGGAACACCACTCCGATCATCTGCCAACCGGATTGAGCTCTGTTCACCACCCATCCAGCCAGTATTTTACCCAGCAAAGGGTACATCCATCCAAGCTGTGAGCAGCCAGTTTCTTCAAGAGAATGCTGTGGGAAAGAGCGTCAAAAGCTTTGATAAAATCTTGGTAGACAACAGCCACAGCCAGGTCGCCTTGTGATAGAAGGAGATCACTTCAATAAAGGAGGACCTGCCTTTCATAAACTCATGCTCACTGGGCCTGATCATCTAGTTGTATGTGTCACATGATGGCAGGCTGTCATGGGTTCAGCAGCAGCAGTCATTTTTCTCCTTCTTGGTAGCTGGTGTAGGGCTGTGTTTTTGATTTTGGGCATGGGAACAGCGCTGATAACACCAGTGTTTTCAGTTACTGTTTGATAGTGTTTTGGTCTGACCAAGGTCTTCCTGAGTCTCATGCTCTGCCAGGGAGGAGGGGAAGCCGGGAAGAAGCAGAGACAGGACACCTGGCCCAAACTGACCAAAGGGGTATTCCATACCACAGCACATCATGCCCAGGATGTAAGACGGAGAGCAGAGACCGGGAAGGGTGGGGGTGCACTGCGTGATCGGGCTTGGTATCGGGTGGTGAGCGATTGTATTCTTTTCCCTTGTATTTGCCTAGTCATTATTATTATTGGTGGTAGCAGTAGTGGTTTGTGTTATACCTTAGTTACTAAACTGTTCTTATCTCAACCTGTGGGAGTTGCATTCTTTTGATTCTCCTCCCCATTCCCCCCCCCCGAGTGGGGGGGAAGAAGGAGGGGGAAGTGAGTGAACGGACTGCGTGATTTACAGCGTAAACCACGACACAGGCAAAATGATCTGCTCCATAACCTTCCCGGGCACCAAGGTCATACAGACAGGCCTGCAGTTTCCCAGAATTGCCCTCCTGCTGTTCTTTTAGATGGGCATAACAAATGCCAACTTCCAGTAAAATGAGACCTGCCCTGTCTGCCAGGAGTGCCGACATGTGATGGAAAATGGCTTCCTGAGCACTTTCACCACCTCCCTCAGCATCCAATACCCCTTGGCAACCATAGGTGATCCCATCTCTGTTATGAAAAACGTTGCATAGGCATTTTGAAAGAAAGGCAACAAGCATTACCCTGAGGTGTAAGGAAATATGTGACAATAAAATAGTAAGGAACAATAACTTATCATAGAGATAGCTGGAGAGATACGTAAAAATAGAGAAGAACATGAGAAATAATATAATTTATTTAACAGTAAGTGAGCATGATACATAAACAAAAGAGTGTGATGATAAAATATTGACAGACTATCCTCTGCCTCAAACTTATATTTTTTATATATATTACTTAATTTTGCTTCATTTTACAATGCTTTTCTGGGCCTATAAGGATGCTAAGGAGGGACTTTTCATTAGGGACTGTAGTTATAGGACAAAGGATAATGGGTTAAAACTTAAACAGGGGAAGTTTAGATTGAATATTAGGAGGGAGTTCTTTACTGTAAGGGTGGTGAGGCACTGGAATGGGTTGCCCAGGGAAGTTGTGAATGCTCCATTACTGGCGGTGTTCAAAGCCAGGTTAGACAGAGCCTTGGGTGGCATGGTTTAGTGGGAGGTGTCCCTGCCCATGGCAGGGGGGTTAGAACTAGATGATTTTAAGGTCCTTTCCAACCCTAACTATTCTATGATTCTATGATTTTTCTATTCTACAATTTCAAACCAGACCAACCCTCAGTACTTTAAACAGTGCATAACTAAGGACTTTACAGCACTTTATGTATTTCTAAGCTCTGTGAGAAGACTGGCTTCTCCTAGATTTGGAAGATTATGATTGATTGCAAATTTGCCCTTTCAACTGTAAAATTATTAATTTTTTTTCCACAAAACTTGCTGATGCTCAGAAGTCTAATATTAAAACTAAGAATCAATTACAATTTTAAGTTTTGTCTCATTTCATTGCTATGAAATTTACGTTTCTTTAGCATGCATTAAACCCAGAAAGGGAAGATGGTAGGTTAGATCTGAAAAATTTTCTAATTTTTCATTTCTAATCACATTTCTAATAATGTGTGATTTGACACATTTTTTAATGCGTCATAAAAAAAATACTAATCCATGAACATAGTGGACTTGAGATATGCAGAAACATGACATCGTTTTCTCAGATCTGAAGTTGAAACCATTGCTGAAATGGTTGCCATCACTCTTGTTACTGTGGATATTAATTTTTTGCTTGCTTTCTTTATACAGTTTAGCCAAATTTGAGCTCAAGCATTTAATGTTATTGTAAACTGGGGATAGCTTGAACTTTAGGACATTAAAAAAAAGGGCATATGGCTTTTAGAAGCACTAAATATTTTATTACTCATTCTCTTCTTTAATATTTTAGTAAAGATTTTAAGCTGACTCTTAGTTTTAAGATTTCTTACAGATATCGGATTGCAGGCACAGTGGAAAGCAAAACAGTTATTGGGTGTTATCCATTAAGAAGAATTCAAATAGCGACTGTTAACAATCTGTAACACCAGGATAATTGTGGGCTTTTCTCTATGTCATAAAAGACCCTCAAAGTTACCATAAACCTTCATTCACTTTCAGTGTGATAGTTTACACATGTGATGGTTTATTTTACAAGCAAAATCTGCATGTAAGCTGTAAAGCGCCTGAATGTTTGGATTACAAAATGGAAAAATAAACAACTGCAATTAAGGGATCCAGCATTCCAATGTTGCTTTTACTACCATGTATCTTTATTTTCCTAAAAGCACTTCAAAGAGCTATCCTGCCAAATTAGGAACGTTAATCTCTTCTGAGGTGATCAACGATATGTAGATACTCTAGTCAGAAAAAGCAGCATCGGCATTTTGACTACAGAAAATATTTTCTGGGAAATCTTTCCTAAGTTGTTTGTAAGCTTTAAATAAAAGTTTAACTACTGAAATCATCTGTCTAGTCTAATTACTTATTAGTTCATTTTCTAAGGAAATTAAAGATCTGTCGTAGCTCTCTTCATCTGAAGGTGTATTAGCCTAAGAGAGCTTTAGGAGGTTTTAAAAGCACCTGTGAAATTAGGTACCACAGAGATAGCATTCTTAAGTTTGCATTAATTTTGTATTACATTGTACAAATCGTGGAGTTCATGCAAATCTTGCTAGAGATCCTATTTTCAACATTAAAAATGAGAAGGAATACCATATGTACAAAAAGAACAAAATTACATACTATTCTTCCCCTGCTTTGTTATTTACTTTGCAAGGTAAAGTTATCCATCTTTTCCTAAAAGCACAATATCTTTAATCACCACAGTGAATAGATGCAGAATTTTGCAGATCAGCAACAGAAAAAATTTACTACCTCAGTGCCCCAGATACCTGTCCAAGATAAAGCTTCGTAATGATTTTGAGGGAATAGTGCCACCTGCTGAGCTAATATCTTCCGTTTCTGTAGCCCTTGAAGAGAGTTCCTGTAAATATAGATTTGATCTAGTGTTGTGAACTTGTAAAATCTTCCAGTTCTTTATTGTAGAATCATTCAATCATAGAACTGTTTAGGTTGGAAAAGACATTTAAGATCATGGAGTCCAAAAGTTAACCTAGTACACCACTAAACCATGTCCCTTGTCATTCTAAGTAGTTTTGTTTCGTTTTTTTTTTTTTTTCATTAAATTAATTCTACCAGCTCTTAAATTAAAGGCTAAACTGTTTGGATGTAGACCAGTAGACCATATCTACTAATAGGATTGTGCACTCTAGCACAAAGCTCAGAGACCCATATGATATTACAAATGCTTTTTGGGATATAAATAATGAACATCGCACAGCTATTAGATAAGGAAAGAAGTCTACTCTTTCCAGCTTAATTTTATTGGCAAACCTCAAGATTTTTGCAAATTATTAAGCTCGGGCATTTGTTATATCTTTAGTTAAAATGAAATTTATCCTATGCATAGCAATGATATTTAGGTCAATGCTATGTTTAAGTTGTTTTCTTACTAGGCTCCCAGGAGACAAAAGATGATCCAAGTAAAACAGAAATGTAGAAGGTTTGTCTCATTTTAGAATATTTTACTTCACATCCTTATAATACTCCTTCAAGTCATAAGATGGTCTATGTCTTTGCTGCAAGTGCAGTTAGGAAGCCTGTAAATCAACAAAAATGCATCCTAAGAAAATTAACTAGAAAATAAACATTGTTCCTCTGTGGACATTTTTATCAAAACAATCCACAGCCGATTCAGGGCAAGATATGTGATGGCAAAGAGAATCAATCTATTATTCAGCTTTCCCATTAGTCTGAGAGGAAGGCAAAGAGCCTGTGCGGATGCAGCTGTGGGGTTTGCATCCTTAAAAAAATTATGGATGCATTGGTAGTTAAAGTTACATTCTGATTTGCACAGAAAGGAAGGTGAAATTCCCTTTTACACTTTACTTACTGGATTTTGTCTCCAAAATCATCATAATAACTCTTAACAGAACAATAAAAAAAATAACTCTTTAGTGAGATCTTTAGCAACAAATCTTGTAGGGAAACATATTTGCATAGTCTCACTTTTCATTCTTTTCATAGCTCTTTTATTTTTCTGTTAAATATACAGTCATTTTCCATTAGTCTTTCTATTGCATTTGCAGGAGGGAAAATTGAGAATAATTCTAATGAAGTTAAGACCTCTCAGTGTTTGAAATCCTGAAATTACTGGGCCAAAGTGCTCTTGATCTGTAACTTTCAGCCATAGTTCTGCTATTTTGTTAATCCATCTCTTTCTTAAGGTGTCAAAATATGTTCCCAATTAAAACACAGCCTGTGATTAATGAATGTGCTATTTGAGTTATGATTTACTTCCACATCTTCTACAGTTAATCATGAATGAGGAAGGCGAGTGAGAGAAAACTCCTGCATACGATCTGCTTTTATTAGTAAAGAATGAAAATCAGAACTCAGAATGAAGTGCAGTTCTCACTCAGTTTTCAAAACTATTTTCCTGAAGGGTAGGAGAAAAAAAACCACAAACAAACCCAAAACAACAAAAAAACACAAAAAAAGAGGGCATTTTTGTGGAATTAAGAGTTCAAAAAATACTAATTTTGAAATACTGCTCCATTTTGGACTGATTAACCATTAATTTACATCTGTTCACTTTATTGCAGTGCTGAATTGAAACTAGTTCTGTCATTTGCTTTCATAGTGAAGTCTGTTTTTTATGAAGAATATTGGTCTCAGGAGAAAAATTTTGCATTTGACTGAGTGAAACAATAGATTAAACAAGAGCAGCATCATATTCTAAATTACAGTTTGGCACTTTGGATTTCCTGGTTGAAAACTTAACATGGAGCACAGTATTGTAGGATGCGCTTTATGACAGAATGTGCTTTATGACAGAATGAGCAGGCAATGCTCATTACTTGGCAAGCAGGCTCCCAAATGTGTAAGATACACCTGTTTTGCATATACAGGATTTTAAAGTAAAATGTACCACTACTTTTTTATATAATTTTGCATCCCAATCCCTTCATTAAGATTTATCATAGGGCAAATGCAGAGGCCATGTAAAAACAAACAGATCAGGAGGTCTGATTCAGTGGAATATTTACCCTTGGGTTCATGAAGGTGAAACACGGCAGAATCAGGACAGAGCTCAAGGATCAAAAGACAGCTTGCAGTCACACATACATTTGTTTTATCCCTATGTTTAAGGATAAACAAATGCAGTTAAAACCTTGATTTTAAACTGAGCATGCACTTGCAAAGTCAAGAACATTTCAGAAGTTTAGACTGGTTTTGTAGATGGATCAGAGGAAAAATGGAAACGTATTGCTTATGATGAAGTTCTAGAAAAAGCAATTGTGCATATTGCACGTGAAAAGTTCTACCAGTGATCCTGGAAAATCCATGCCTGGCAGGCAAAGTCATTGTGATCAATGAAAAAAAATATGTAGAATTTGAAGGAAATGAAAGAGAAAGGGAAAGGAGAACGGAAAGGAGAAGGGAAAGGGGAAGGGAAAGTGGAAGGGGAAGGGGAAAGGAAAGTGGAAGGGGAAGGGAAGGGGAAGGGGAAGGGGAAGGGAAAGGGGAAGGGGAAGGGGAAGGGGAAGGGGAAGGGAAAGTGGAAGGGGAAGGGGAAAGGAAAGTGGAAGGGGAAGGGAAGGGGAAGGGGAAGGGGAAGGGAAAGGGGAAGGAGAAGGGGAAGGGGAAGGGGAAGGGGAAGGGAAAGCAGAAGGGAAAGGGGAAGCAGAAGGGGAAGGGAAGGGAAGGGTAGGAAAAGGAAGGGAAAGGAAGGGAAAGGAAGGGAAAGGAAGGCAATGCAAGGCAAGTGAAGGGAAAGGCAAGGCAAGGCAAGGCAAGGCAAGGCAAGGCAAGGCAAGGCAAGGCAAGGCAAGGCAAGGCAAGGCAAGGCAAGGCAAGGCAAGGCAAGGCAAGGCAAGGCAAGGCAAGGCAAGGCAAGGCAAGGCAAGGCAAGGCAAGGAAAGGAAAGGAAAGGAAAGGAAAGGAAAGGAAAGGAAAGGAAAGGAAAGGAAAGGAAAGGAAAGGAAAGGTGTCCTGGGTTCAGCAGTAGCAGTCATTTTTCTCCTCCTTAGTAGCTGGTGCAGTGCTGTGGTTTTGACTTTCAGCCTGTGAACAGCACTGATAACACCAATGTTTTCAGTTACTGCTTGGTAATGTTTAGTCTGACCATGGACTTTCTGAGCCTCATGATCTGCCAGGGAGGAGGGGAAGCTGGGAGGAAGCGTTGACAGGACACCTGACCCGAACTAACCAAAGAGGTATTCCATACCACAGCAGGTCATGACCAGTATATAAACGAGTATATAAAGGAAAGGAAAGGAAAAGATAAAGCAGAAAAGAGAAAAGGGGAAAAGGGGAAAGGGAAAAGGTGAAAGTGGGGAAAGTAAATTGATCCTGGTGTTCTTAGTGTGTAAGATAAAGCCCAAGATCATCATTCAAATGTTGACTATAATTTCCAATCTGAGTTAGAAGTTTTAAAACGGGTAAAATAGAAATTCTAGTCTGAGGTGGGAGAACAGTGACTATGAGTGTTAAGTATGCTAGCATAGGCACTGTGTAACTTGTGTTCCTCTAAGACCCCCACTTGACACTGGAGACAGAAGTCTATTATATACTGAAATAAAGCAGATTTTGTTACTGTCATGGTTTAAGCCTAGCTGGCAACCCAGAACCACGAAGCCGCTTGCTCACTCCCCCCCCACCCCCCACCTCTTCCTCCCCCTGCTCCCAGGGGGATGAGGAGGAGAATCGAAAGAACGTAACTCTTAAGGGTTGAGATAAGAGCAGTCCAGTAACTAAGGTATAACACAAACCAGTGCTGCTATCACCAATAATAATAACGATATGGAAATAACAAGGGAAGAGAATACAACTGTTCACCACCTGCCGACCGATACCCAGCCCAACCAAGCAGTGATCTAGCCCTTCCAGGTAACTGCCCCCAGTTCATATAGTCGGCATAAAATGCTGTGGTATGGAATACCTCTTTGCCTAGTTCGGGTCAGGCATCCTGTCTCTGCTTCTTCCCTGCTTCCCCTCCTCCCTGGCAGACCATAAAACTCAGAAAGCCCATGGTCAGAGTAAACATTACTGAGCAACAACTAAAAATATTGGTGTTACCAGCATTGCTCTCAGGCTGAGAGTCAAAAACACAGGGTTGCACCAACTACTAAGAAGGAGAAAAATGACTGCTACTGTGGAACCCAGGACAGTATCCACCCCTTATTCCATGCCATTCATGTCATGCTCAGATCTCACATTTTTCAATATATCATCACTCTTGTCCCATATATATATATATATATATATATGTATATATACACACATACACACACACAAAGAGAGAGATATCATTTCTTAGTGTATGGACCAATCCCTATAAAGCTGCCAAGTCCATTCGGTCCATGATGTCAGGCTCCATCTCTTGTAACAGTCTTTCAGAGCAGGAGAGGCCGTGTGCAGTGTTGGATCGTTGCCTGCTGATGATACCACAGAACTCGTCTGGTTTCATCAAAGTTCTTTTTCTGTTGTGATGATGGTAGGAGAGAAGTCAGGGCCAGTCGCTGGTGACCTGAAGACGTCTAGTTGGTGGTCTATAAAAGTATTACATAGCCAATCACTTCCGAAGCAGCTCAAACCCCTTCATAAGCTGCCAGTATCTCTTTTTCAGTTGGGGTATAACTGGCCTCAGATTGTTTGTATCCCCAACCCTAAAAGCCGAGGGGTCAGCCTCGAGTATTCCCTGGAGCTTTCTGCCAGAGGCTCCAGGTAGGACCATTCTCCCTGCCTGCGGTGTAGAGCGTATTTTTTACATCTGGCCCTGTTTGGACTGGTCCGAGGGCTACTTCATGAACTGTCTCTCATTCAATTTGCTCAAAGGCTTGTTGTTGCTCAGAGCCTCATTTAAAATCACATTTCTTCTGGGTCACATGATAGAGAGGGCTTACAATCAAACTGTAATTTGGGATGTGCATTCTCCGGAACCCCAAAACACCCAAGAAACCTTGCGTTACTTTCTTATTAGTTGGTGATGACATTGCTGTTATCTTGTTGATCACATCTGTGGGGATCTGGTGAGATCCGTTTTGCCATTTAATTCCCAAAAAATGAATCTCCTGTGCAGGTCCCTTGACCTTACTTCGTTTTATGGCAAAACTGGCTTTCAGCAGGATTTGGATTATTTTCCTGCCTTTCTCAAAAACTTCTTCCACTGTATCAACCCACACAATAATGTCATCAATGTATTGCAGGTGTTCTGGAGCTTGCCCCTGTTCCACTGCAGTCTGGATCAGACCATGGCAGATGGTAAGGCTGTGTTTCCACCTCTGGGGCACTCAGTTCCGAGTGTACTGGACACCCTTCCAAGTAAAAGAGAACTGTGGCCTGTACTCTCCTGCCAAAGGAATTGAGAAAAATGCATTGGCAATATCAATCGTGGCATACCACGTGGCTGCCTTTGACTCCAGTTCATACTGAAGTTCTGTCATGTCCAGTATGGCAGCACTCAAGGGTGGTGTGACTTCCTTCAGGTCACGATAGTCTACTGTTAGTCTTCACTCTCCGTTAGACTTTTGCACTGGCCATAGGGGGCTATTAAAGAGTGAACGGGTCCTACTGATCACTCCTTGGCTCTCCAGTCTATGGATTAATTTATGGATGGGAATCAGAGAGTCTTGGTTGGTGCAATATTGCCGCTGGTGCACTGTTGTGTTCATGATTGGCACTTATTGTTCTTTGACGTTCAGCAACCCCACAAAAGAAGGATCCTCTGAGAGACCAGGCAAGGTGGACAGCTGCTCAATTTCCTCTGTCTCCAAAGCAGCAAAACCAAAAGCCCATCAGTACCCTTTTGGGTCTTTGAAGTACCCTCTCCTGAGGTGGTCTATGCCAAGGATGCATGGAGCCTCTGGACAAGCCACAATGGGGTGCTTTTGCCACTTCCTCCCAGTCAGGCTGATTTCAGCATCCAGTACAGTCAACTCTTGGGATCCTCCTGTCACTTCAGAAATAGAAATGGGTTCCACCCCTTTGCAGCTTGATGTCAACAGGGTTCACTCTGCACCGGTATCTACTAGAGCCTTGTACTTCTGTGGGACTGATGTGCCAGGCCATCTGATCCACACAGTCCAGTAAATCCGAATGCCCCCTACCTCTACCTGGCTGGAGACAAGGCCCCTCTAATAATCATCGCAACGTTAGACACTCAAGTCTTGTAGAAAGGGATTATTCTTTATCACAGGAGCTGGAGTAAAATCAGCTTTCCACTCCATCTGGAAACCTGCTCACCAGAGACTGAAGCCACAGCTTCCATAGGATGATCATCCTTGACCTTTGTTCTCCTCTTCAATTTAAGCACCTGTTCCTCCAGAGCTGAGGTAAGTTTGCCATCCCACTTCCTCATGTCTTCTCCGTGATACCGCAGGTAAAACCACAGGGTGGCCAGTGGCATATACCTTCTATATCTTCTCTCTCGAACAGTAGGACACCTTTTGTTAAAAGCTGAGACATGTGTTGGCAAACGTGGGGAGCTGGATAGATCAGATAGATTGTCTCTCAATTGTTTGAACTCCTGAGACAGTTTTTCCACAGCTGAAATGATGGAAGGGGGGAGATTGTCTTCAAAATCTTGGAGTTTATGAATCGTTTCATAGAATCATAGAATAGTTAGGGTTGGAAAGGACCTTAAGATCATCTAGTGCCAACCCCCCTGCCATACACAGGGACATCTCCCACTAAACCATGTCACCCAAGACTCTGTCCAACCCGGCCCTGAACACCGCCAGCAATGGAGCATTCACAACTTCCCTGGGCAACCCATTCCAGTGCCTCACCACCCTTATGGTAAAGAATTTCTGCCTCATATCTAGTCTAAACTTCCCCTGTTTAAGTTTGAACCTGTTACCCCTTGTCCTCTCACTACAGTCCCTAATCAAGAGTCCCTCCCCAGCATCCCTATAAGCCCCCTTCAGATATTGGAAGGCTGCTATGAAGTCTCCACGCAGCCTTCTCTCCTCTAGGCTGAACAGCCCCAACTTGCTCAGCCTATCTTCATATGGGAGGTGCTCCAGTCCCTGATCATCCTCATGGCCCTCCTCTGGACTTGTTCCAACAGTTCCATGTCCTTTTGATGTTGAGGACACCAGAACTTAACACAATACTCCAAGTGAGGTCTCACAAGAGCAGAGTAGAGAGGCAGGATCACCTCCTTCCGCCTGCTGGTCACGCACCTCTTGATGCATCCCAGGGTACGGTTGGCTTTCTGGGCTGCAAGCGCACACTGCCAGCTCATGTTCATTTTTCCATCGCCCAACACCCCCAAGTCCTTCTCCACAGGGCTGCTCTGAATCTCTTCTCTGCCCAACCTGTAGCTGTGCCTGGGACTGCTCCCACCCAGCTGTAGGACCTTGCACTTGGCATGGTTAAACTTCATCAGGTTGGCATCAGCCCACCTCACAAGCGTGTCAAGGTCCCTCTGGATGGCATGCCTTTCCTCCAACACAGCCTGGTGCCACCGGCAAACTTGCTGAGGGCAAACTCAATCCCACTGTCCATGTCACTGAGAAAGATGTTGAACAAGACCGGTCCCAGCACCAATCCCTGAGGGACACCACTCCTTACTGGTCTCCAGCTGGACATTGAGCCATTGAGCACAACTCTTTGCATGCGGCCATCCAGCCAGTTCTTCATCCACCCAATGGTCCACCTATCAAATTGATGTCTCTCCAACTTAGAGACAAGGATGTCATGTGAGACAGTGTCAAACGCCTTGCACAAGTCCAGGTAGATGACATCAACTGCTCTACCGCTGTCCATCAGTTATGTAGCCCCATCCTAGAAGGCCACCAGATTGGTCAGGCAGGATTTCCCCTTAGTGAAGCCATGCTGTCTGTCACCAACCACCTTGTTGTTTTTCATGTGCCTCAGCATGCCTTCCAGGAGAATCTGCTCCAAGATTTTTCCAGGCACAGAGGTGAGGCTGACTGGTCTGTAGTTCCCCGACTCATCCATTTTCCCCTTCTTAAAAATGGGGGTTATATTTCCCCTTTTCCAGTCATGGGGAACTTCACTTGACTGCCATGATTTTTCAAATATGATGGACGTTGGCTTAGCAGCTTCATTTGCCAGCTCCTTCAGGACCCGCAGATGGATTTCATCAGGTCCCATGGACTTGTATACGTTCAGGTTCCTAAGACGGTCTCGAATGAGATCCTCTCCTGCAGTGGGCCTAGGATCTTCATTCTCACTGTCCCTGCACCTGCCTTCCAAGACTTGGGTGGTGTGGTCAGAGCATTTGCAGGTGAAGACTGATTTCATCAACTGTTGATGGTACTATGTCATTCCAGGTTACTGTTGCCAATGAATGGGCATATGATGACGGCACATTCCATGCAAATTTCCGCCACATGGGTTGTGTACATTCAACTTCATCTGGATCTATGGGTACATCCCCGGCATCCAGCTTGTGATAGATCATCTTGTGATGACTGCTACTGCTGAACCCAGGACAGTTACAGATTTTACAAAAAAAGGCAAGAAGTTTTCTGTGTGTGGAGATTTTAGTAGTCACAAGTAAAAAAAAATCATCATGAGTCACTTATTCGCATTAGAAATAGATGACCATAGCATCATTTTTCAAATGCTAATTTTCCTGGCAAGGGAACAGCACCCTGCAAAGCCCTATCACTCATTCTCAGAAGTGTATTCTTGTGAAGGTCTTCTTCATCTGGGATAATTTAACATGGCTATAGTTGATGAAATTTCTTGTACTTATCAAATCCTCCTAAATCTATAATGACAAAGTTTACAGTTTGAATCTAAAAGAAACCCCACTCAAAATATATAAATCAGCTCTTTGTCATAATATATTTAGACTGGTCAAAGTCGAGCTTTTTCCCAGCTCTGGTTGTGACCAACAGTGTGGGTAGTCTATTCAAAGGAATCTTTTTATTTTTACTGGATCAGAAGGAAGACAAAAAATAATAATCTTGATCTAAACTAGAATTTTTAAAGTTATGTTGATAGTATCTTGTAAACCATATTATACAAGTACTGCATTTCCACTGTGATGAGTAGAAAACTGAGTTCTAATGGAGACATTTGCATTCTTCCCTGTGAGTGTGGTGAGGCACCGGAAGAGGCTGCCCAAGGAATTTGTGAATGCCCCATCCCTGGAAGTGTTCAAAGCCAGGCTGGACAAGGCCTTGAGCAACTTGGTCTGGTGTGAGGCATCCCTGCCCATGGCAGGAGGGTTCGAACCAGATGACATTATGGGTCTTTCCAACTCTAACTCTTCTATGATTCTATGATCTTTTTTTCAATTTCAGTTTTTATAATTGTTTATTACTTTATATTCAGGAGCCGAAATAGCTCAGTTGGGAGAGCGTTAGACTGAAGATCTAAAGGTCCCTGGTTCGATCCCGGGTTTCGGCAGTAATATATATCCCTGGCAGTGTTCAAGGCCAGGTTGGACAGAACCTTTAGCAATGTGGCTTAGTTTGAGGTATTCCTGCCTACCTCAGTGGGGTTAAAGTAGTTGATCTCAAGGTTCTCTCCAACCCTAGCCATTTTGCAGGTTGAAGGAGGTGATTCTGTCTAACTGGTTTGGTTTTTTTTGTAAAATTTTTGCTTCCCTCCAAAAAAAGACGAAAGAAGCATTAAAAGGTGCAGGAAATTGACTGGAAATTCTTAGAAAAACAACAAAATGCAAGAAATTTAATGCAGAAGGAGAGCTGGAATACTGTCATAGTGTGATCTTTACCCCATACACTTCAGCCTGTATACAATACATCTCCTGCTCTACTTAATATAAAGAAACACGATACAAATGCATCTGGATTCACTGTAGATCTGCAGAAGTCACAACTGCAGAAATTTCCATCAGCTAAGAAACAGTCCAACATTATTTTTTCAAGGCATGAAATGAGTTATATTTTTCAATACAATAGCAAAGAGGAAATTGTATAGGACAGAAATTTCTTTTGTTCTGTCATGCACTCTCACTCCCTCTCACAATTTGTTTTCCTCCTTTTCAGACATATGGCATTTTCCAGTTCCTACTGGTGCCTGTTGTATTTAATGTGAGTTAGGTCACGTCCTTAAAACGGGTTCTGAAAATTGAGCAAAAAACATAGATCAGTTCTTTATGAACAAGTTTCACTGTGGCATGGCAGTTCTGAGCTAAACTTCTCCACCTGTCTTCTCTCCAAGAGTTCAATGGCAAGTTGACCATCTGTCTATAAAGGAGAAAGCTTTGATATGTATGAACCACTCAGCTTGGAAGCATTCCGCACATCAGTGTGAAATGCTTTTAGAAAACCTACCATGACAGTTTTATGAATGGAGCCTATTGTAAATTTAAACTTTGAAATAGAGTTTATGGACTATGCTTAATGCTTAAAAAGGGAGTCAGCTGGGGCAGGTATCTATGGTTCATGGATAGGAAGGTCTCTGGTTCATGAATATTGAGCTCCAAAGTGAGCCAACTTTTACTTTGCACTTCAGAGAATCATTTCTTCATTTGAAGGATCTGTTCTCTTCAATGGTGTTGATGACATAAAATAAGGAGAAAAGAAAAAAGAAAAAGAAAAAAGAAAAAAAGAAAAAGAAAAAGGAAGAAAAGAAACCAAGCCAGTATAAGCTATAAGACATTTTCATGCATCAAAATATGCAAAAGGAATTAAACAATTAAATTAAACAACAAAAATCAGAAAAAAAACCAGTTTCTTACTTTTAAAGAAACTTTCAAGTTAATTTTCTGTTCTACTTTTTCTAGGAAGCTTAAAGGGCTAGAATTTTATCTTGAATGATCCTACCATGCAACAGACATTACACTTTCCTAACAGTGAAAAAGAATGTGGGGATGAGAAGTTCCTGTCTTCATTGTTCAGCTGGATTTTTGAGGCAGCATTTGTGGCCAGGTTTTCCTTCGGACATTTAGGCTTATTAATGTTAAACAAAAATTTTACTGTAGAAAGGAATCTGATTGTTTGATGTTAATGGTATTTTGAAGCTTTAACTGCGTAATAATACCTTAACTACTCCTTCTCTGTCTTTTTTAGTTGGCTGATCCAAGAGTTTTCTCTTCTGACTACAGATTTTTCAATTGGGTTTCAATACACTTTCCTGTCTTAATTCTTCTTTATCCCCAAACCCTCTCATGCTTTTCAACTTCCTTTCCATTTCTTTCCAGCTGGCAGAATAATCCCCTTCCATCACTCAGCTGTCACACACCAAACCATCCAACCATTGTGTAATAGACTGTTACCAGTATAACCTTTCTGTGTGTTTTTTTTGCCTATTTATTTTTGCTGTCATATGACTTGTGTTTTAGATTTTGAACATTTACTAACGCAGACCAGTTGAGAAGGGTGGTTTGGCAGAGACAAGAGAACTAGTTTTGAATAGAAGCTCTGCATTACCGGAGTGTTTTTTATTCAATCTTTAACCTAAGTCCTTGATATGATTTACTCTGTGTTTACAGTAAAATGGTGGTATGTTTCCAGAGTACAATGCATTCCTGCAAGAGGTAACTAAAGTAACTGAGTCAGGTAGCTTCATTTTCTCCCATTCTCTGAGAATACTGTTTTCCCAATCTCTTTTGCTTCATTGCCTCTTATACTAACACAACCATTCTGGGACATAGAACAGATCAGCTTCTGCTGCACAAACAAAGGGAGCACAGAGCCATCCTCCCGTGGACATTTGCAGGATCTGATGAAGGAAAGAAATTTTTTTTCATTTTTGCACCAATTTACCTTGAATTTGCTCCTTTGTTATACTACAATGTTTTTATTTTCCAAATTATTTTAGCATAGAGGAAACGTTTACTCAAATAGTGAGTGATTTCTCTAGTTAAATATTTTTACAATGCACTGGGCTTACTTAATACATCTTACATCAGAAACTTTCACATTCCTGAAGCTTCCATCTTAGCTTTTCCCTCAGCTGCACATATAGCATCACGTTCATAACTTGTCATACTTCATTGTATATATAGACCTAGATTGTCTTTTTAAAGATATTTTCTCAATTGTCTTCAATATTTATAGTGAATTGCTCTAATCTCAAACCCTAATATCACTCTTGAAACAATAGTTTGGAGAAAAGTGTTTATTAAAGTGTAAATTCTTTCCTATATAAACCCAACTTGTTGAAAGAAAACAAGTTCTATCAATCAACTGTGTGAAAAAAAAGAAGACTTATCTTTAACATTCTTTAATATTCCATAAATTAAATATATATTAAAAAAAATTTACAAGAACTTTAAAAAACAGGGATAATTTCATTTCATGTGTAGAGAAATGTCTTCACTATTCTCTTAGTGGTGAGGTAGAGGGAAGTCATAACACTGAAGACAGATACAGCATAAAAGCCTGAATTTTGTATCTACTTAAACAATTTATTTCTATCATTCAATAATAAAGGGATCAGAGCCAGGCCATTAGTGATCAACACCTGTCCCAAAACAAATATGTGTCTCAGTGTCCTCTGGTATGAGATTCTGGAACATTTTCAGGATCTGGCAGTACAGCAACTAGATGTGCCACTTAGTAAATGAAATCAGTAACTTAATTCTGCCAGAGTACCAAAGAAACCAGTGAAGTTAAATCAATGCTGAATTTGAACCATTTCCTCAAAACGTAAACATGATTTGATTGAAACATTGGCATTAGGCAAGTATTTTTGTGAGTGACTACAATATAAGATTTCACTATTAAGCCCTCATCGTACTGAAAAAAGCCCAAGAAATTCAGATCAATTTTACAGAATTTGCAAGTAATATAGTTACTGCTTTCTTTTCCTAAATATATATACTTTGTTATATTACCTTTTCTTTTTTGGTAGTCTCAAATATCAGAAATGGTTAATTATTTGCATAAGAGTCTAAAAGTTACCAGTCATCGTGCTTTGTTGAAAATGAGAGTGAATCAACATGTCTATCACCCTGACCTTCAAAGTACTGATCCACACAAAGCATCTTATATTTGAAAATCTAATAAGAAACATTATTGGCAAAGGATCCTGTAGAATTGCTCTTCAATTGCAAAGATCAAGGTCTGACATTCATTCTAAAGGCAAGCCTTATTTGTTATAGCTGCCTCTTCTTTCTTAAAAATTCCTGTCCTAGAAAAGAAGTTTTCAGACTCATGGCATATGGCTTGCTCCCTGTGTGAAACTTTCTCTAATAAACTAATGTATATTTTTTTGATGAGACTCATCTTGTGGGTTAGAGAGATGTATTGCTCTCTCTGAAGCTACCACTGTAGGCGTAAGGATCACCTTTATCTCAGTGAGGGAATAAGAAATAAGGTAGGGGTTTTTTTTCAGGTTTAGAGATTGTTATCAAAGCTTGAAAGAGACTGCGAAAACAGGCTTTGAATTTAAAATAAGTTAAGGTAAGCTTCTCACTGGAAAGCATGTGGTCAGTTAATTTAACAGTCAGTTTGAATTTTTCTGGCCACCAGACAAGCTAGAAAACACTCAAAAGAAAAAAAACAGCTCACTTCAGTAATTTGTTCAGCCTGATATATGAAAATATTCTCATTATTTTCATAGCAAGAACAAAGCAAGATACAAATAAAACTTAAAAAGTTCTGGTTCAGTCAAACACACAGTACAGCTGCTGGAGAGAACATTGTGATTTTCGTGGTGCCTGAGCTGGGCATATCTTGAACTTGAATTGGACACAAAAGCAGAATGGTGTTAGATAAGATAACCTATGATTCATAAAGTATTCTGTGGGAAAAACATTCTTAAATTCCTGTGTGCCTCCTTCCCATCAGATTGTCTTTGCCTTTGAAAAATATTAAGTGCTGCAATGGAATAAGATCAATTAAACTAGAACAGTCTTTCTTGCAACTTTTCCAGAAGTTTATTTGCAAAGGAAAATAGCTTTTTTATTTCTTAAAGTCTTTCAGGACTAGAAAACATCATGAAAAATGCAAATTATTATACTTTTAATTTTGTTTTATCTAATGAAATTATGTTATTTCTTCATTCTCCTACTTTGCCAGAGAGTAATATTTTTCAACCCTACTCAGACACTGGCATCACTTGGAATTTCAATTACTCCTTTACTTTAATCATCAGGAATATAATGTGCTGTGGCATTCATCCAATGTCTTATTCTGCTGGGAGTGTTTGTGTATTTCTTGATTGCTGTAAGTGGTGAGACTGTACACAAAGTGAAAGCAGACTAAGGGCAAATTGCAAGAAAATAAAAAGCAAAAGAAAAAAATAATATATATAACTCTACTCCATAGGTTTATCATGTGGTTTGGGCTGCACAGTGTACGATGTGACTCTATCTCATAGATTAGACCTACCTTATGCTGGCAAATTCTGTAACCCTGAACATGAATACACTGGTGGCAGCAGTCTGCTTTCAAATGTTTCCATTCAGATCCCTAGTCATATGTGTGTGCTTTGGATTTTGAGCTGGGAATCTTAAACCTGCTCAATAGATACCCAACACTTTCTGGTTTCAGCTTGCCTGAGAACAGCCTCTGAGAATTTAACTTACAGATGTGTGTATTAATCAGCTTAACCACCAATATTTAAAGATCTTAAACTATGCAGAAGTATGGCATCCCTATAGTTCTCTTTCCCAGCCCCTGCAATAGTAATATTTAAACAAGCAGCAACTGTAGTTTGCAATGTAAGCCAATAGCTAATCAACAGAAAGTTAAAATTTCTAGTCTTATTAAATGTTGATCAGACATGCCTTGAGAAAACACTCTCCTGTGTGGCTTTTTTCCTTTTTTATTTTTCTTTCATTTTTTCCTTCTGAATGAAGTGGAAATTTTTGAAATTTGCAGTAGAATCACAGAACCATAGGACGGTTTGGATTGGAAGAGACCTTGAAGCTCATCTAGTTCCAGCCTCCCTGCAACAGGCAGGGATAAATTCCACTAAACCAGGTTGCTCAAATCCCATCCAACCTGGCCTTGAATACTAATTATGTTAGTAATTCTTAATAGATTTTATATAACTATTATCATAATTAATAATAAATTATTAATAATGGTAATAATAATAATAATAGCAGATTTAAGATCTTCCACTCAGTTATGACATATATTGCAGCACTGCTTTAAAATAATACAGTGGTTTACTTGATTATTCATTTATCTCTGTCACATCCCTCAGAAAATTAATCATGTAACTGACCCATCCCTAAGGAGCCTTCAAGATATTTGCTCCTTTTACATGATGTGCACTGAATTTAAGATATTTTGAGAACCAAGCTGATACAGGCCACACTTTCATGTATTTAATAGGACTTGTATCTAATTTAACTACCAAAACCTTATCTGTCACCTCCAGTACTTTGGCTTAAATGAGAACTCAATAAACTTGTGATCACAAATTTAAACCAAACCTAGTTGGGGTTTTTTTGTTTGTTTGTTTAGTTGGTTGGGTTTTTTACTCTGAAACCCACATATTAATTAATGTTTTGGTTTCTTGCTTTCATTTTGTCATCATTCTGTCCTATTCTAAAATAAAAATTCAAAATAATTTCAAAATATAAAATAAATCTAAAAAATAAAAAAAAAATTAAAGTTCCAAAATTTTCTATAGCAGGAATTCCTCCTGAAACTTTTATCCCAACTTAAAGTCTAAACAAACCTAACCCAAGTTATGTTCAGATAATCACCCACAAAATCCATGTTTCAAAACTGCCCCTGTTTGTGGTTATCTGGGCACCATGCATTTGTCTGCAAACTTCTTCATCACCTTATTTACCTGCTGTGATCCATTTGTATATGAAATTCATATCATTGTCAACTGACTATGTGGTCTGAGTCCTCACTAACATTGCTTGTCATGGTTGAACACTGCAGGAGAAGCTTATTTGTCCTTAATAGCTTTAGTGATTCTGGTTTTCATTTCATTAATTTCTACTCTGTTGCATGACTTTCTGGTATTTTACTTCAAACTGTTGGGAAAGGGTCATCCACGTATAAGCTTAATTTCATTAGATCTTGAATTTTGTTTCTCAGCAGTTCTCTCACCTTGGATCAAAACGACTCTGTTAGGTAAATGGATTAGACAATTCAAGCAAGAAGCTACCCAACAGTTAATAGGCTTGTGCATGTGGAATTCTCTAAATCATCCTGTTAAAGGAAAGGCCTTGAAAATTCAGCAGTTAGAAATGGCTAAGTTTTAAATGTTCATGGGCATGAACAAACAGTGGCTTTTCGGCTGAAAAGAGACTGAAATAAGCTTATTTCCACTCCTAAGAATTTTTTCTTTCAACCCAAAATAGCTTTTTCACGAATCCTAAATTATTTGTACACAAAGTTAGTGAACACTTAGCACTTGATTTTTCTGCAAATGATATTCTTAATATGATGGCTCAGACGTTTCCCACAGTAGGCCAAATTCTGGTTTAAATTGCACTCTGCGACTAAGAAGGAGAGTAGAATTTGGTCCATAACATTAATCAATTAGTGCAAAATATAACTTTGTTTCTTTTTTTTTCAGATTCTGACTTTGATTTTAACTACCAAGAATATTCACACTGATAAATACTTTACTTAAAAGAACAGGAAGGAAAATATTTTTCATGATGTAGTGGACTCAGCTATAGAGATGACAAAATTCACTATGAAGATGTTGAAAGGAATATACAGGAAATAACTGGGGGGAAAGGAGAAGGGAAACAGGTTTTTTTTTTTGCTGCCAGTATTCTTGATCAAATCCAGACTAAAGATATAAAAAGTTTCTAATAAAATAGCATGCTTCTCAATTGTCTCACTGCTTGGCTCTTTGAATAATCAAAACTGCCTCCTAATTTAGGAAAAAACATTAATCAGTGACTTCTATGTAAATTTCTGTCTGTCTACAAAGTCTTTTTTTGAACTTAAGTCTCTCATCCTTATTCATAGTTTATGTACTTGAAAGGGGAAAAAATCATTTCAGGTGACCCAAAGAGCATGAAGCTCTGTTTGGCTTTTTTAATTACTATGTGATCAGTTAAAATCCTTCTATCCTTGTGCCATTTGGATACCTTACAGCATCAGTTCAACCCAATCATATCTCCATACATTTTGGAAACCATTTTGAGGAAATTTGTTGAAACTTTCATTCTGAAGCCAAAAATTAGATTTATACAAGTGTGTGAAACAACCCGTTTGGGGAATTGCATGATTTGCCACAGTCTCATACTTATATTGTGAAAAGAAACCTCACTTCCTTTCCCTTTCTACAGCACAGTTACATTGGTGTACACAGATATGGATCAAGCCAATTCCTTTCTTATCTGAGCAAACCTGCCACCTGACAGCCAGGTATAAAATCACAATTAAATCTTCTGCCTGTCTGACTGGCTACCTTCATCAAGCTCTTGGCTTCTGACTGCTGTCAATCACTTTAAGACAACAAAATCTCAAAAACAACATTTGGAATTGAAGCATTGGAACCTCTGACTGGAAGGGTACAGGTATACATGACAGAAAACAGGGTGCAAAGAGAGCATGGGGTTTTGCAGTTATTTTGTATTCCTAGAAAATTCATTTGTTCAGAGAAAATCTGGAGGAATGTTGGAGAAAGAAAATGAACCTATCTACACCCATCACAATAAACCTTTTCTAGAAAATCACCTTGATCTCATGCTACCTTAGCAACAAAATTTACCCCAAATGAAATTTATGCCTTAATCCAGAAAACATTATCTAAAAACCCTGCATTAAGAAAAAGGGTTCCAACTTACTGTATTAAGGGATATCTTAGAAACTGCATATACATTTATTTTAAAATGTCAGAGAAAATAACATCTGGAGGAATTAATGGTTGAAGAGAAATTTGAATGTACTTCTAAGCCAATATGTGTGCGTAACATTTTAGTTCAATATGTACTGTAATAGACTAAGCAGACTATACACACATGTACTCCTATAAAAATCTATATATTTAGCCATTTACACTATGAAACACATTTTAAAAATATATACAAGTTTCTAAAGACTTTGGCAGTTAAGTACAAGCTGTATTACATCAGTGTAGAGTTTGAGGTCAATTAAAAATGTCCAGTACCTGCTTAGCTGGAAATATCGGTCTCTTTCTGAGTTTCCTGCAGTTTTTTAGCAATAGGTAGGAAATGCGGCATACTATCTGCAAGACTGCAGATGCAATCTAGGTGAAGATAAGCCCCATTCTTGAAGGAATTCCTACAATTTTTGCCACTTTCAGTAGCACTTGATAATCCTTAGTACTAGATCTCTGATTGCCAGGATGTTTTAGCACCAGTACTGGCAATTAATTTGAAGCTCTCAGATAAGGATATAGGAATTATCTGGAGCTTTGTAAACTACAGTAGATTTCCATGATTGCTGGAGTAATTTTCACTTGAAAACTCAGCTTTACTTATTGGTCTCATAATTTTTGCCTTAGCTACTTGGTTTGAAATAACTAATGTGTAGTGTAAAGCCACCTAAGAAATATATATAAGAACTTGCTTACATGTAGTGTAAACATGAGTGTCTGTGCAATCTGCAATTACAGAGGACTTCACAAACATGATGAGAAGCACTTGTCTCTCCCTCTGAAAATCCCACAACAGTAGACTTGCAGTAGGTGAGGATTCCCTGAATGCTGAAAAGAGGATCTACAGTGAGATCATAAACACATCAGTTTGTGCCTGGGGAGAAGGAAAACAAGCACATCTCTAGCAGAAGAATGAAAGAAATTCTAGGATGTGTAGTTTCCTCTCAGCTCTTAATTCAGTGTTGCCTTAAAAAAAATGATACTTTGATACTTCAATTTTGAAACTATTTTTTAGCCTCTGTTTGCATTACTTCTGAAGTGATCTTAACAAATAAACATACTAAGATGGGTAAGAATGATAGGGTGATTGAAAGAGCCAGTGCTTTGAAATGAATGCCTCGTAGCAATAAAAGAAGGTAGCACTTGTCATGAGGGTTCTTCTTTCATACACACACACACACACACATATAAAATTTTTGCTTTTTCCAAATTCTTGTTAAAAAAACTGAAAAGAGGAATGAAAGAAGGAGAAATGTCTCATATAATCTCATTCAACCATCCCTGGTGAATGCCAAATGCCCCCTTTTCCAAAGACAACCTGTGTTTCTGACTATTCAAACATCACTGGACTGAGCTGGTTTTTGTGTGTCTTTTACATTTACACAAACTGCAAGGCACCTTTGCGCCACGTACCTCTGGATCTACATCCAGTTTTCACTAATGGATCCTCAGTAACTTCTGCTTCTTCAGCTGTTTTCCTTCCCTTGAATACACTCTCTGTTACCCAGCTGCTAAACGCTGCTACTGATCATAAAGAACATTCGAATCAGGTATTTTTGTACAGTCATTTATGCTCAGAAGCACTTTTTGCATGTTCATCCTTATTTTTTCAGACTTATTTCCCCTCAGGCTTCCCTCATCCTTAATTCTTTCTCTGGCTGGAGGTGTTCTGCTACAGTGACTGCAGCACAATACCCAGAGTGAGAAGTGCGTACATGGCATGGAGATCAGTAGCTCAGATGGATCTAACAGCATGTTTTGGGGAAACCTGTGCTGCTCAGCAAAATGAAAAATAGATACAAAAATCAACTAACATTTTCCAAGCCTGGGTGCCCTTCAGATGCAAAACTTATCATGTCTATGTAATTTTGCTGCAGTTTCTAATGGTGTTAACAACAGATGATAATGCTTAGCACTTAGTACTAATTTGTAATGTGGCTGTAGCTAGCATTTCATGCAAAGGATCAGTTGTTATATGCACTCTGTGGTACAGAGAGCTAACTGTACCTCTCTGCTTGGATGTGTTAGAAAGCCCTGCAAACTCCTCTGAAGACAGGATAACTGATACAAAGATACATGGGAGACTTGCCAATTTTCCAGCGCAGCACATCAATTCCATCTTGTTGAGAAACAGGACATTTATCTAAAGCTGTGTCTATACTGCAGGCTCCATCAGAGCAGGCTGACTCTGAGACCAGCTTCATCTGCTTAAAACTACTTTGTGTTTCTCAGCACTGTGGGAGCACAGTTCAGATACAGCTTGAAAAAAGTTACTTCTGTTAAACATCCTCAGTTTGGAGGTAGTTTTGTGACTTATCCATCTATGCAAACTGGGGATGAAGTTTTTCTCTCACCAGATATCAAGTATTCATTTTAGCAATGCCTAAGCACCAACTGCTCTCAGTCCCCAAGACCTCCTGTGTGCCCTGCAGACTGCTGGGGGCAGCCACCCATGACGTTGAGCGAGGGACATGTTGCCCTCCAGTCATTCTTCCAGAAAGCACTTCAAACCTTTCAGCCTAATGTAAAGAATTCCTGTACAGACTGAGGAGTGTTAAAGAAGCATATGTTATATGTCTGACCGCACAGGATTCAAAAGGAAAAATACTACCTTTTTAAGAAAAGATATAGAGGCTGCCATTCCAGACCAGTACAGCAATGAAAACCCAAGCACAAATCAATCATTGTGACAGTCTGGATTTCATGTTCAAGCTAAGTAGCTATAAATAATCATTTATTGCCTTGCTTCTTCTCATCCTCATTTTTGCTTTGTTTCTCCTGGAGTTACAGTAAGAGCTGAGCACCGGTAGTTCCTGTAGACTTTATGGCAAAAGAGCCTTTTAGCTTTTCTGACTTAAAAGTTGGATTGGGGAAGATGCTTGACACTGTTTTCACAATTAACACAACATGGGGCTGGCTCTTACACAGTACAAAATACTTGGGCTAGCATTATATTTAGCATTTTTCTTCTGCAGTAGACCTGAACACACAAATCAGTGTTAACAGTGAAATTAGTCCACAAAACCAAACTAAATGATTGCTCTTCTTTCATGCATGTGCTGCTACATATGTGATGTGTGGAAATTTCTCACTGCTCTGCAGGGTAGTTTTTGAGAACTAATTATTATGCATTGCCAGATTCACTTTTCCCAGTGGAAAAAATATTTTGTGATTACAGCAGAGCTTTCACAGTATGGCACACAAACTAACTCGTACAGTATTGCAAAATATCTGAAGACTGGGCAAACACATGGCAGGTTTGAAGCAACTTGTCAAATCGCTGGAACTGAGTTGGTATTTAGCACAAACAGTATCACCTTGGAGGTATAACAAATCTTGCATAGACTTCAGAGGCAAAAGCTGGCACAGTTTACTTTTCTGATTGTTCTTGTCTTAATATTTTCTCCAGCTGCTACCACTGTAGGTCGGGAAACTACACATCATAAATTGGGGTTTAGTCATTCCTCCTGCAGTTGCCCATCTATGTACTTGCCTTTGCTCCCCGACTGCCTTCGATCTGTCAGACCAGCTTTGCCTCACTGTCAGTCAAGCCACATTATTTATGCTGCAGTATGCTCTGGAACTTCTGTAAAGGAGTGAGTAACAGCACTGTGAGCTTGGGCATAAATTTTGCAAGGTACTCTCTTTTAGCAAATCCTAGTCCTTGGCCAGAAAATAGAGCAGATTTGTGTTGAAAGTTGGTGATTGCTTTACAGTGTGTGTGAGCATCTGCCAGAACATCTAAAAGCAGTTCATTTCCAGTTTAAGATGTCCCCAGTCCACCTCTTATTGCAGGGATGACAGATTTGGTTACAGATTAACGCAGTTTCTCCTTCACCTTCTTCATTAGAGTGCGGCCAACAGAGGCAGCAGTTTGCACAGAAGTTTCTGGGCTCTGCCCTGAAACCTTCTAGATCTTCTTGACAGTTCTGTTGGGATCACCATGGATCTCTTCAAGGAACATTAGTGTCTCCTTCCTGCTGGGAAAGAATAGCAGAAGGTTGTGATTTTCCATCTTCTAACAAGCTCTGTCTCCTGTTCTTCATGAAAGGGTGATTGAAGCATCCGTCCTCCCTGAGGGCAATGGCTTTAAACTGACAGAGGGGAGATTTAGATTAGATATTAGGAAGAAATTCTTTAGTATGAGACTGGTAAGACACTGGCACAGGCTGCCCAGAGAAGCTGTGGCTGCCACATCATTGGCAGTGTTCAAGGCCAGGTTGGACAGGGCTTGGAGCAACCTGGCCTAGTGGAAGGTGTCCCTGCCCATGGAAGTGGGACTGGAACTGGATGATCTTTAAGGTCCCTTCCAACCCAAACCATTCTGTGATTCTAAGATTGTATTATTCTGTGATGACTTGTGGAAAGTATCTCATGTTAGCTTGCAAGTCACTGCATCACTATGACTTGGTGAATATGGAATGTTTACATCATCTCCCATCTTGAAAAACATGCTCATGATAAGAACACTACCAGCTCTTTCTTTCAAGTAATCCATTTATTTTCATGGTGATTGTCACAAATGTTACTCATGCTACTCAAAATTAGCATCATGACAGTCTTAACTAGGGATATATGTTGACAGTTGGAAAACTCCATTTTTATTATACTTTCCCTTACAGACTTTTCTCAAAAAGTTGGCCAGCTAGTTGTAAACTATTTTCATTCAAAACTATTTTTATCTGTATCTGATGGCAGGATGCTTGTGGTGATAAAGGATTACTCCGGTGTTTGAGCTTTCCAAGATCATGTAGGGAAGCACACTGTTCCTTGAGAGATAAATTAGGTTTCACAGCTGTCATTAGTCATCGAAACCCTGCATCATAGTTTACAGAATACATGTTAGTGATGCACCACAAAATCTTTAATATGCTAACTTCTGCAGGAGAAGGCAAGAAGCACAGTTAGGGTGCAGAGCTGGGAATATTCTCTGGATATATTGAGTATATATAGTCTTTTTTGCATGGAGAAAACCTGACTAACTTTGTCTTTTCCAAAATATTTGACATTTATATTTAGCTACACTTGAGGTTTTTGTTTTTTTTTTCACTGAGGACAAAGAGAAATTTATAAGACAGGTTTACTGACTGTCTCGAGTACTTTATATTCCAGTTTCTCTTGTCACCTACACAAGTAATCACATGTGTTTTTAGCTCAGTTCCAATGCTTTCAGCCAGATCCATGTCTGGGTTTTTATTTCATAGAGTGTCTGGGCTCTGGCTGAGAGGATTCAGAGCTCCACTGAGCATTCCCTGCTTCCATACAGAGCACATACAGAACACGTGCTCCACATATCTGCCAAGAACCAAAACTGTTTTCCACTCTGCCATTGTGCATTTTTCCTACTATCTTAAAGCATAAAAGGTTGTCCTACTTATGTGTCAAATGATCTTTCTTCATGCCACACCATTGACTTACAGTTCTGAGGATTTGCTGTGCCAATACCTAGCCAGCAGTGGTACTATAAGAGTCATTTTTTACTGCATTACATCTCCCTAGTGTGAATTGCCAGTTTCTACAAATGATACTTCTTCCATATCAGGCTCGTTACAAATTCAGAGAGAGGAATAACACTTTTTGGGCAAGCACTGGGTGATGAGATAATAAAGGTAAGGAAGTTTTGGCAATCTCATCTGTATAAGCTTTAGACATGTGGCTTTGGTGCCTTTGGAATAGTTCTGCTTTGTTCTTTCATTGGCAACTGTAGTGCTGATATCAACTGCTTGGTGACATCGATATGTTCATCGCTATGTAGATTACAAATGTTCTTAAATTTCTGAGTTCTGAGTACCTTAAATATGACTGTACACACAATATGAGCAGAATGATTTGGGTTATAAGAAGCAAAAATAAGAATCTGTTACAGCTTGGGGTAATAGAAGCAGGAAGAAGAGAGGCTTTGGTAAGGTTTTTGATATGGTATCACATAATAGTCCTGTATTCATGCTGTAGATAGAAAATATACACACTAGACAGATGGACTTCAGGGTTGGTGAAAAACTGGTTAGGTTGCTGGACTTGGAATTGTGATCAGTTGTTTGAAATCTCTCACTTAAGCTGCGCATCACTTCAAAGAGTTAGGTACTTTAATATATAACCACAAGCTACTGAAACCTGGCTGGTATTGTGCCTATACAGTAACCTGGAGTATGGGACAGGAACTCAGCCTTACTTAATTCACAGGTGGTCAGGTTGGTGTCAAACCAGAGCAGGGCAGGGCTGCCTTTCAGAGGAAAGGGACCTTGGCAAGCTAGAAGGATGGAAGGATAGACAAAGAGAAGTACCATGGATTTCAACAGACACTTGTGAAGTCCTGCATCCAGGGCAGACTAATCCGGTACATCAGTACAGATAAGGAAGTGACTGATATTTAACAGACTAAGAATGTTAACACTGTGTCCTTGTAGTAGAATGCAGGCTGACTGCATACTGGGCTACTTCATGAACAGCATAGCTATCAGGTCAAGGGAAGTGATTATTTCATTCTACTTAGTGCTTCTGAGATCTAATCTGAAATACTGTTTCCAATTTTAACCACCCCTTTCCCAGGAAATCCCTACACCTCCAGTTTACATACCTGAAGACAGAAGTAGAAGACAGCCAAAATCTTCTTGGAAGGCCATAGCAGGAAAATAAGAGGCAAAAGTCACAATGAATAATAGCAGAAATGCTGACTGTAATAACATTTTTGGTTTATTCAATTAGAACATTTAACCTTTGGAATAGATTGTCTATAGACCCTGTCCTGTGGAAGTTTTGTCCTTAGAAACTTTCAAAACACATACTAAGACTCTGAGTTATTTGATCCAAACTTGAAGTCAGCCATCCTCTGAACAAGAGAATGGATTAGAGACAGCCACAATTCTTTTCAATTCAATTGTTCTGTTTCTGTGAGTCTAATATTTACTTAAGTGGGAAAAAACAAACAAACAAACAAAAAACAAAACAAAACCAAAAGATTAAAGGAGCTTGAGAAGAAGTAGGGTGAAAGGTAACCATGGAAATAACATTAGTAGCAGAAAAAAGATGTGGTTAGAGAGTGCTCTTATTCTGGTAAATCAAACTATTACTGGTGCATATTAATATGTCCTGTTCATGCACTGTAAGTGACTGTCAAAATCAGCTTCCAGTGGAAATTTTTTTATTCTTATAATTACACCAATGGGGACTGTTGGATGTTCCAAGTTGCATCTGGCTTCATCCTGATAATGGAAGATGCCTTAAAACTCTTCTGATCTTGTCTTGTGACACAGATGTAGTTTTTGGTTTTTTACTATTGGTCTTGAGTTTGATAGCATGGCTATGCGAGCCTCGACCTAGCAATTTCCCATTTCTATGGCATTTATAAAGATGCTTATCTGCCACAGAGATTTGTTTTTTGTGTCAGAGCATTGTTTTCTGACTGAGTAATCCTGTGGTGTCGAACCACTAAGGGTACACCCATGGTCCTTTTTGAGGTTTCCTGTAGCCTGTATTTCTGTAATTTCTTGCTTTTTATTGCTTTGAGGAGCACAAGAAAATTCTTCAGAGCTCTGTGGGATCAGACTGGAGTACATGTTACAGACTCTAAAACTTCCTTTATTTTGTGTGAAATATATGCTTTTTCCTTGTTCTTGCATCGGTGTTTTTGGAAGTAAGGAGCATTCCCATGCAGTATGCCAGTGCGCTGGCAGATACTGAGCTGATGAGGTGAAGTGCTTCTATACAGCATCAGCATGAAGAATCAGTCTAAGCTTTCAACTCTCTCCTTCACCCCTAAATAGAAAACAAAAGTGCTTTGTAAATTCTGAAAGCTGAGGGTTAGCCTGCTACTTTGGTGAAGGAAAACTAGTGAAAATGGCCAGATGGCAGCTTGCCTAGCAGCACAGAGCCAATAGAAATAGCTTGAGACTACATTGCAAAGCAGAGTCAATAATGCCTGGCAGTAGCTTGCTAGTCTGGCAAACCAAAGCCGCTGCAATAGTTTCAGGTTTCTTCCAGGTCACCAGCTAAAAGATTCTTAGAGCCACTGCAGCCTGAATAAAGGGAAAGAAATTGAACAAGTATGTTGTTCCAGTGCAAACAGCCATGCTGAGCCATCCTTCCCAGTATGTTACTGATGAAGCGCAAGTACAGATTGATTTGGAACATCAGTATCTGTACTTTCCTAAACATCCCTTTTAAAACTGAGTTTGGACCCGTACAGAGGGAATAATGACATACATGCTCAAGAAGAAGGGTGGATTATATTGTTATTTTTATAACTGTCATAATTCGTGTTTATTTGAAATCATCCCCAGCCAAGGTCTTTTGCATGAAATTACCTTTTTCTATACTCTCTGGGCTGACTAAGTAGTTAGAGAGGTGAATAAGTTCAAGAACTTTGTCCCAGATATGTATGTAGGAAAAGGCAGCAGATGTTATAGGGGATATGATCGAGGGAATTTTTGGTTCTGCTATCACTTCTGGAATAGAGAAGCAGTCCTAACATAAATAGTATGCATATATAAATTTTAAATATATATATATTTATGAATGAAAAGAGACAGAATTAGGACTGTGACCCTCAGTGGTAAAAAGAAATACCTATGCAAAAATAAACTAAATTACCTACTGTCCTTTACTGTAAGATTTCTGTTTACTGCCATCTGGCATGGCAACAAACATTTCCCTAATCGTGATTTCACAACATGGTTTCTGTACATGACCAAATGCAAACGTGACCATTCACAACTAAAATGAGTCTCTGGACCTAAATCAAGGTTGCTGTAAATATTGCTAGGACTGCAAATTTTTAAGAGTAAAGGAATATAATTTATTCTGCCAGTGGATTCATATGGTTTCAGTCTATGTGACTTGTTCAGACATTTCAGAACAATTCTCAAATGATTTTAGAGTGTTTTGGATGAAGAAGATATTCATTATTATCAATATGTTTAAAATATCGGTTCAAAGGTGCTTTACTGCTGGCCAAAAGCAGATCATATAGACGTCTATGACAGACACTAAAGTGGCAACGAATTACCTAAGATTCCTTCTGCAGTCACTGGAAAGAAAGAGACATAAATGACAACCTCATATCATCCAAATGTGGGGGTCAATGACAAGTCAACCTAACTTGTTTCCTATTTCTCTTCACTGCCTGTGAAGTGAGCCTAGAGTGATCAGCTCACATGAGAAAATACACCTTGCAAATCAAAAGGCAAGAATTACACGTGAATGTGAATAGATTCCCTTAACTTGCATTGGACTTTTGAATACTTTAAGTCCAATTATCAAGTGTAGGACATCCTAAAACATACTTTGCAATTTTAGTTTTAGATACATCTCCTCCAGCCTCCCATTCCTGTCATCGACTTTCTCCACAAGAAAGCAGGAAAGATATAGCAAGAGTTCCTACAGGCACACACCTAGCTTTCACCTCCTTCACCCTCTAAATATGCCCAGAATTTCTCATTCATTACCCTTTCTAGTCTTCCTTGTTCTTCCAGGTACCTTAGATTTTCCATTCTTTTGAGCTAGCCATCCATTTGCTCCTCTACATTTGCTTCTCTTTTTTATTTTCAGTCATATGAACCATTATTTAAATGTAGTTTGAAACTCTTTTTACCAAAAATTAAGCTCCAATGTTATTAGCCATGTTATAAAGTCACTCCCAAGTGACTTCTACTTTTTCCCGATCATGTCCCTCATTTCTTTTAACAGCCACACAGCTGTTGTGTTATTTCCCTCAAAATCCCTCTTCAAACTTTCCACAAGAAGGAAGGACACTATTAATTGCTAGATCAGTGATATGCTGTTGTTAACTTTGTCTCACAACTTTCTCACAGTCCCCGATTTGTCTGTCTGCATTTATTGTTTCTGATACTGGATTCAAGTGTGAAGTCACTTGATAAAGACCAAAAATTTTGTTGCTGTTTGTCAATGCTATGTCATGCAAATGCACTTTGTCCATGAGTGAGTCCTCAGTAGTCTATTAATAAAAACAGTTAATAATTTAAAATATATTTGTAATAAAGCTGTGCTGTTCTCAGGCTGTAACATCATTCTTACCTTTTTCTTAGGCTAATATTTGTGCCTGCGAGTTGCCAGTAAAGGCTTGAACATGAGAGGAATGTAGTCAGATTGTGTGTTTCTAGATCCATGCCATCTTGGGTATAATTGTTATTAAAAACAATGGCTTGATTGCATGGGGTAAGAGGACAACACTGGGAAAAAAAAAAAAGATTGCTAAAAAGTATTATTGAATTTGGTAAGCTCTTTAAGATTTATCTCTGTGAACCAGTGCACTAGAAACATTCTGTTGTCACTGTCATATTCAAATATTTTTCTGGTGTGTCTATGAAATACATGTTCTGTGACTCTGATACTTACATGCTACTGCTATTTAGACACTTAATAAGTCAAGAGAGTTGAGATAAGCACTGAGGGAGTATCAGTAGCTGAATTTGGCTGGAATTGTATTGAAGTTTATGAAACTTTTGTAGTTTACACTCACCAAGGATCTAGCAGACAGTCTGCAAAAAACGTGAAGGTTCATGCTGGCTCCTGCACAAGTGTAGCAGTTCAAACAGAGTCTGGCACTGGATTAATAATGTGACTCATGGATGTGACAGTTGCTGGGACCTTGTTATAGTCAGAACCAGACTGGAATGTGAGAACTGTAAATCATGAAATTGTCTGAAAGTACATGAAATGTTATTAACCCAATGATAGAAAAACAGTTTAAACTTGTGACATCTCCTGGGCTTCTTTTATCAGGTTTATAAGATTTAAAGGGGAAGTTCAGGGTGAGAAGAAACTAGTGGTGAGATGGAGTTTTCTTTGCTATGTGTAGACAATGATTTAAAGTGTACATAGTTCATAAATCTTATTCAAATCTGGATGGTTTCATACACTCATATTAAAATTCACAAGGTTTAAGAACTGTTGTACCCAGAGGTATCATGAAGTACATTTACTCTTTTCATATAAAAAGATAGAATAAATCTCTAAGCTGGATATAAGCCAATGCTTCTTTCTTTTCATTCTATTTTATTTTTGAAGAGCTCTGCATGTTTTAATTTTTATGAGAATTTGTAATCCATTGATACAAAAAGACACTGAGTTCACTGCATTATAATCACTGTTGCAATCTAGCATGAAGTGAGATTATATATTCCAATTAAGAAAAACTGTAGAACATCAAAACTGTTCTTTAGGATAGCATAGTGACCTACTCATCAGTGTTTGCTATTCTTTACATATCTCTTAACTCCGTTTTTCACTATGTCACTTCACTTTTCACAATATTTTCATCTTCCTAAGATGGAATTTTCTTTACAGGGTCCTTTTTTAACAATGATGCTCTCTACGTGAAAGTAGATTTTCATAATAACTCATTTTGTATGACTAAATATTCTGTAGGAATCATCCTGGTTGTGCTTGCTTCAAGCTAAGCCTGAACAATGGCTGTAACAGTCCAGGACCTATACATAAACAGATCCACCCAGGAAAAATTTTTTAAGCATAGACCTTCTTCCTGTTCTTTCAGGTATAGGTGGAAACAGCCATGAATTTATGGCGATACTTGAAGCAGCTCTCTTCTTCCTTAGCTTTAGTCAGAGCAGTTAACCCACTGCCAAGCAAAGAATTATCTAAATATTTGCTACCTTTCTGGGCACACGGAGAATGTGATCTGCAGTCAGAACAAGGGCTAGGTCACTCAAGCAACTGCCAAAGCTCTTTGGAAATTCGATTACTTGATTCTGCCAATAATACAAACTTATCCCTGATTTGAAGAAATGAGATTTTTTCTCTTTCAACAAGCTGGAGAAGGAATAAGATTTTCCTGGATTTGAGGGCTAAACAGGAAAAAGGCTATCTGATATCATTTGAAGATAAGTGTAGAAGATTGTAATCAGATTTGGCCATAAAAGAGCTCTATAGAGAAAGAGGGCTCAAGACACATACCTACTGGGAACAACAGATTCTGCTATTTTAAAAATTCAATGACTTGCAAATCCCAGAGTGGTCCAGCTTAAAAAAAAAAAAAAAAAAAAAAAAGAAAAAGCTCATCTTAATCTCTTTATTGCATGTAAAAATTTTAAAAAGCAGCAATTTTTATTTATATGTTTGACCTTTCAAATTAGCTCATCCATATATCTCTGCATCCAAGTCATAATTTCTTCATGATTAGTGGAGAACCACTGATTAGAGGATGCATACTCAGTTCTTTAAATATCATTTTAACTTTAAGCTGTAACTTAACAAAATATTTTTCTTATATTAACCTGCCATTTGGAAGCTGTAAGTTTAATTCATCTTTGGGTTAAATATAGGCTTGGCTGATGAAATCTATACTTGTCTAGGTAATCAATTAAAACATTGAAAAAGTTTTAGCACCAAAGAAAAGGGGAGGAAGCCTGAAGGTGAAGAGCTATGTATATGGGTTAGGCAACGTGATAGAAACTTTACAGAGAACCTGTCCCCAGTAGGTTTGTCTGCAGCAAGTGTTATAAAGCTGTTCCAAAAAAGTGAATGAAATTCATCCTGAAGTTCTGTTGTGGGTGACACTGGAAGGAAATTGAATCTCTGTTTGACTTTCTAACACAGAAGAAAAGAATGTTTCCAAAACAGTTTGGCCTCAGAAATTGCAGGTGACCAAACTACTAATGGGATTCTTTCACACTGAGGTATGGCTAAATAGTGTCTACTCAAAATTTCTTTGTACACAGCCAGGAAGTAAGACAAGTACTTGCAGGAGAAATAGGATTTATAAAGCCTGGTTTCCTGTGACTTTCATACAGTTCTCTCACATGTGATTTCTGTGGTATCTAGCAGTAATATACTTGACTGCTCTGGCAGACTTTTATCCATCAGTTGGGAGTATTTATTTGGGCATTCCTCCTCTACTCAGCCACCATTTTTCCAATAATATTTTGTTATCATTCTGTCAGGTATGAATAAAACTGCGTAATAAATTGCAAAATTGTTTGGAAGAATGGGAATCTGCAGGCAGAGAACAATAATTGCTGTTACACTTTCAAGACAAATGCTTGCTCTCATATCCTAAGTCTCCTGCACCCAAGTTTGTTCACAAAGGGTAGGTAGACTCCTAAAGTCTTATTTTAAAGTATTATTGTAAAACAGTGCTTGTTCCGTGGGACATTCCAGTTTTGATCAGCCTAAACCACATGAAAACTAGCTACTGGAGGTAACAAAAATAATCCATAGCTGAACTTGAACTGTATTAAAGATTTTTTTAACACTGATTTCATGCTAATCCAGAGCAAAAAAAGTTTGATCCCTGCTTTGTCATCATTTCAAAGAAATATATCTATATCTATGCACAAAAGGAAATGTATCCAGAGCAAAACTGTCCTTCCTGTCTGAAGGACATGAATACACTGGCAGTGGAATTATAAAATAGATGCACATGCAATCTAGTGAAGTTATGTAAAGCTGAAACCATAGCAAAAGAATTGGTTTGTTGGTTTGTTTTTTGTTTTGGTTGTTGGGTTTTTGTTTTTTTTTTGTGATCCAGATATTCTGGGAGTACAAAGACTTTGACACTCTTTATTCAAGTTCCAAGACACTAACTTGTAAGAAACACTTTCATTTATTTTAGTAAGGTGTAGGAAATTATCTTAATGCACTTTGAAATAGACCTTGATTACCTTTTTTTCTGAGGAAGAGAATCTAACTTATAGCTGATTGATAATGAGAGAGGCTGCAGGATTATAGGGGTTAGGTTTCATGTTTATATTTGGAGAGCTGTGATTCCCTCATCACAATAATCTGTCTCAGTTGAGTGTTGAGAGGCAGCATCATCTTGATTGTCACCAAAGCTGTTGAACATTTCTCAAGCCTGGGAAGAGAAAGGGGTAATATTTTAAAACGTATGCAGTAAGCATTCCTATTGGAAGGTTAATGGCCTCTTCATTTGTTTTCACAAAATAAATACCAGTTTCTTTAATTTCCAGTCTGCTCACTCAATCACATTCTAGCTAAAACACTGCAAAATTAGTTGCATGTGAGTGGAGTTACCTCTAGGGAATTAATTGCTCAAAACAAATGTAGGGGATCTCCCCAGCCTGACTGGCTGTTGCTGTTCTGCATCAAAATCTTGTCAGGAGGATCCAGCTGAGGTTAGCCTTTGCAAGGGATGCTCAACTTTCAGCCTTCAGGCCCTGTGGATGTTAGAAGAATGACAGGAGACAGACAATGTCTGAGGGGAAACACAACCTTTTTTTTCATACTGCAGCAAATACCCAGCTGATCCCAGAACTGTCCTTCACCGTTTAGCTTTGTTAAAGGCTCTAATTTATCCTCTAGTCTTATTGGTTTCAGTGGGGTTTGAATACATAGTCCAAATTAGAAAGATTAGGGTTTTTTTTAACTGGGGTTTTTTTCCTAAGCTAAAAGAAAGGGAATGTCACAGACTACAGGTGAATACTTGTGACACTTGAGATTTAGGTAAAATGCTTAACAACTTGCTTTTTCCCACCTTCTTTCCCTGTCCTTATCCTTCCCTGAACCCTTTGTTCAGATACAAACAGACTATAAAATTCCGTACTATAGGCAAGTCTCTGCTGAGAGATGGGAGCTGGAAGAAGGAACGTGAAAAACAGCATTTCTTGCATAATAAAGTATTTCAGTTAAGACAGAGCTGACAGTTTTACAGCTTTTACCTCCATTTGAAAAAAATATCATTTCTTTTTTCACTTTTTTTTTAAATGAATACAAAATCAGATCTTCTCAAAGCTTTGTTCCTACTTTATCAGTTGTGTTCTTAGATTTTTATTTACCCATACTAATATACCAACTATAGTTATATTACTTGACTAGAATCATTTGGGAAGCAAGAATGCATTTGTATAAGAAGGTTCATGCAAAGAAAATTTAGAAGCTTTCTTTTGTTCATTTGTAGGGGTTTTCTTTGGATTTTTTTAATTCTTAGTCTTTCAGAGATATTCTTCACACTGCTTGCCAATAAATGTGTAGAGTGATTTTCAAAACAACCTAAAAAGGAGTGGTTTATTTCTCACCATATTTCTTTTAGGTACTGCTAATCAGGAATGCATTAAAGGTTTATCCCCAGTCTTTAAAACTTATTTGACTACTAGCTTAGCAATTTGAAACTAGAATCATAGACTAATCTTCAAAATACTCTAGTTTATCCCATTAGTTGCAGCTGAATGTCTCAGTGATGCAAATCATTATATGTAATTATGATTTGTATTGTTATGTGCAATCTCCACTCTTATTTAATGGCCCAGTCCTTATAAATTAGGATCAACAGACTTTGATAAATTAAACCAATATTTTTCCTTAGTGAGCAACATCTTTCCTTTCTTTTCCATACAAACAGCAAACCATTGGTTTACCAACAGTGTTTAACAGAACATAATATCTCCCTACCAAAATTCAAAGAGTTCGTCATTTATACGTATTACGAGATGAGCTGGAGCTATTATAATTAATGTTAAAAAAGGATACTGAAAAGAATTTCAAAAGTCTCCATTTCAGGCTTTCATCAGTGTCTCATATATGAAAGATTTCAAAGAAATCCTTCCATAAGTAATTATTCCTACTGTGAGATCTTTGCCACTTTTTTGAAGCATCTGGGTTTTGTCACTAAAGCCAGAATATTAGAATGGAATGCTGCTTTGCTATAACATGTCATTACCTATCTCTTGGTGGGTAGAAGACCTAACCACTGTCACTCAGAAGGCTTTTTGTTTGCTTTCTCGTTTTCTTTAACTGCTGTTGGTGTCCTTAGAAGCTTAGGGCGGGGGGGAGGGGAAGGAGAAGGAAGGGGGAATCTTAACTATAAGAGGCTCTGGTAACTTTATGTCTCAAAATAAAGACCTAGTTCAGCCCTTTTCTGAAAGGCACAGACACTGTTTGACTCTTGTGTAGTCTGAGCGAAAGCACGACAGCAGGGCTTGGTCTTGCACTTCCTTGAAATGTTCTCTCCAATGGATGTGACTGAAGTTTCTGCTGGAAGATGTGCCAACTAAAGACTTCCCACCACTTCGTATGATTTTTTTCATTTGTTTATTGCTATACAGCATGACTTCTACTTGTTTCACCCATCTGTTTTCTATAGAAAAGTTATCTGCTATCTAATGAACTCAGTTGTTATAGTTTTATGGGAGTTTGGAGAGGGTTTTAGCTATGCTAATTCTTTTTTTTCATGTCTGTCCAAGATAGCATCCATTTTTTATTCACATTTAGTTTTCTTCCAGCCTACTTTTTAAAAGAAAACTCATATGAAAATGACTGGGTTTGACTAGTATTATATTTTCAGTAAATTTTTGAACAGAATATGCTGATTATTTTGGAGCACACTAGGAAACCAGCTGGCTAGAAGCCTATTTTATATATGGAATATATGAAACATTCTCTTTTCCAGGATCACAAGTGGCAGTCCTCATGTAGCATACATACATTCACAACATTGAGAGTTGCTGCCTCAGACATTGTTTGAGTCACCTGAGCTTCAGGTTAGAGTATATACCACTGCAGGTATGCCTTCAAAAATACAAAGGGAAATGACTTAGGCTAGAGACTGTACTGCTTCATAAATGAGACAGCAGTGGTGCATAAGGGAAGGGAGAGAATTGCTGATGTACCTAAACTGGCTCTAGAGACTTGTGAAAGACAATTGCTACTGCTCTTGTCTCCCAGTGTAGCACCTAAATTACAAGGCTATATTGCCTAGACCAAGCAGCCTGCACTTAATGAAATATATTAATATGGCATTTACTTTCTTTGTACATGATTAATAATTACAGGTTAGAATATGTTTCATTTTCATGCAGTCAAATATTATTCGCTCGATTCCCATCATCAAGCTTCAAACCACCAAGGAAATATGGTATAATATGGAGTGTAAACTGTTCAGTTTATCAATATGCAAAAAAAAAGAAACATGAGAAAATGAATACAAGAGCACTACCTATGATCTTTTTGTATACTGCAGGAAAAGTCTTGCCAACTAAGTCATTAAACAACCTTTTTGAACAAAACATTCATATTGACTCAGGCTTTTGTCTTCAACCTATTCTTAACTCTTCCATGTAATTCCTGACACACAATAAAATAAAAATAGTAACAATAATTGTAATCAGAGTTTATTCTAGTGAGAGACTGCTTATTAAGCAGGTTTACTGCTGTGAGACAGTAGATTATTTTTTGATCTTTAGCTTCATGGAGCAAACTAATCAGATTATTATTTTTTTTTTCCAAGGGCAAGCCAAGTCTTCTTTTGAATGTGCCACAGCTTTGATTAATTTGTTTTACTGAGGACATCGGCTAAGAAGAATTCCAGCAGCCTTTAATTATACCTTATACGTTTTATTCTTAGGAAAACACTAGTTAACACTAAATTAGGAAAGAGTTAATATATGCATATCTCCTTGGCAATTCTGGGGCATAAGAATTGATATAGAACTGGTATAAGAATAGTTTTCCTGAAGCTGTTAGGATGACTAGCTTGAGAGAGGACACCTTCAGCACCTGATCGGCGGGAGGCTCGGCGTTCAGGAGCTTCATCTCTGAGCAGCAACAGGTACTGAGGGAGCCTCAAGTCCTCGACAGGACTTGCCCAGGAGCTGGCAGCTCAGAGGGTGCGAGGAGCTGATTCACAGGAGGCGGTGCCAGGAGGTGCAACCCTAGCCCTAAGTGGGTAAAAACCTGCCCCAGGGAGAGCAAGCGACCAGGAGTGCACCAAACAGGGTGGGATCGAGGCAGTTTGGGTGGGCAAACAGGGTGGGTTCAAGGCAGTTTGCGCAGCAGTTCGTGCGGGCAGGTGAGCGGGATGGTGAGCACTTGCTGTATGATCAGGGTCCGGTCCGGGAGCTCTGCTCTGGCTGCCCCGGCAGTGGCCAGCATAGGCACCCAGACAGTGCTGATGAGAGGGGAGGGTGCATTGCAGAGCTTGGGGTGTAGAGAGTGCATGCACTGCTCTCCTGAGAGGAGGGTGCACAATGGGCAGGGCTGCATTCTGTACTCCCTGCTGGAGGTCCTCCTGCAGCAGGGGCTGAGCTGCGGGACACTGTTACTAGGCTGAAAGATGCCGAGGAAGCTGAGAGGAAGCAGCACTGCTTGCTCCAGGACCAGACTGTGCAGGGGCCTCAAGCGTCTACTGTTGCTCATGCGGAAAAGGAGGCCACTAACCCAGGAAGCTGGGAAATAGAAAAAGCCAACAAAAAAAGGAGGACGAGGACAATTAAAAGCAAGGGGCTTCCTCCTAAATCTGTTGTCCCCACCCAGAACTGCTCTGCTGTCCTGCAGGGGGATGATGAGGAAGCACACTGGCACCAGGAACAACCGGCAGATGCACTGGTAAAGAAGATCACTACTGGTGCTGCCAGGAAAAAGCGGCAGGTCGTAATAGCAAGGGATTCTACTCTGAAAGGAACAAAGGCACCCATCTGTCGGCCTGATCCAGGCTCAAGGGAGGTGTGTTGCCTACCAGGGGCTCGGACCAGGGATGTTGCAGAGAGGCTACCTGCACTAGTCAGTCCCACTGACTATTACCCACTTCTAGTGTTCCATGTGGGTGCTACCGATATAGATAGCAGTAGCCTGGAGAACATAAAGAAGGACTACAGAGCTCTGGGAGAGGTGGTTAAGGGCTCTGGAGCTCAGATTGTCTTTTCATCAATTCTCCAGGATATAGGGCAGAACCTTAAAAAGGAGCATGCAGCAAGCTCTTTGCCCTGGACTTCAAGAGAGCAGACTTTGGCCTCTTCAGGAACCTGCTCAGTAAGGTTCCATGGGATATAGCCCTAGAGGGCAGGGGGGCCCAAGACTATTGGTTGATATTCAAGGATAACCTGCTGCAAGCTCAGGAGCGATACATCCCTCCTAGAAGGAAGTGTAGCAGGAGGGCCAGGAGACCTCCTTGGATGGACAAGGAGCTGCTGAGGAATATTCGAAGGAAAAAAGAGGCTTATAAAAGGTGGAAACAAGAACAGGCAGCCTGGGAAGAATACAGGGATGTTGTCCGGGAAGCTAGGGAGCAGGTTAGGAAAGCTAAGGCCCACTTAGAATTAAACTTGGCTAGGGAATTCTTTACTGTAAGGGTGGTGAGGCACTGGAATGGGTTACCCAGGGAAGTTGTGAATGCTCCATCGCTGACGGTGTTCAAGGCTGAATTGGACAGAGCCTTGGGTGACATGGTTTAGTGTGAGGTGTCCCTGCCCATGGCAGGGCGGCTGGAACTAGATGATCTTAAGGTCCTTTCCAACCCTAACTATTCTATGATTCTATGATTGTTCTCCTAAAAGTACATTGTGTAAAACTGTCAAAATTACAGGATGAAATTCTATGACCCATGTTATGGAGTTCGCAAGTTCACAGTAAATGAACACATTCCTTAGATTTTGACCTTAAATTATATACATTTGAGACAAATTTGGCTTATCTTTGAATTTTTCCTTAAAAATCTTTCACAGATACAAACACAACTATAGTCACACCCCAAGATACAAACACAACTATAGTCACACCCCAGAAGGATCGTGTATTTCAAATCTTCAAATGTTCTAGCGAAAATGAAACAGTACCATTAGTGCAATGTCTTCTATATCTGTATAAGGATGGCTGTCCCATAGGTGCTCTTGTGCAGACATAAATATTAAAGACAGGAGACTGATGGTGTATACTAAAAGTTAAAAATGAAAGATGTGTTCATGCTCAGAAATGGAGCACGATAAAAAGGTGCTGAGACCACACTTATCCATCTATGAAGTGCAGACCTAAATAGCTGGCTTGCAACAACAGTGTGTCAGTGGAAGTGCGGTGTCACATCCTCTTTAGTGAACACCTTCCCCATCATGAAGGCAGGGCATTTTAGTTACAATGACATAAGGACAGATTTGGGCTTTTTCCTATTCAATAGAAGTTCTGGATGACACTAACTACAGTGCCCATTGTACAAAGCAGGCATACTGTGAGTGGCACAGAGGTCCCTCTATCTCTGAGGGATGTGCACCAAAACTAGAGTGCAAGTCAGCACTAGTTTCTAGCATAACACTGACATGAAGGAAAACTACCCTTATTTACTTGTGGGCTATGATCACTAGCACAAATTAGCTTAGATGCCAATCGTAACACTCCACTTGTGAAAGAGCCTGGAGGAATATCATCATACATGTCCACAACCTAAATTATTAAGTGCTGCTTTTAAGAAAGATTCTTTACTTGATTTGTCAGGGCTTAGAGGTGACATTATGACAGTGGTTGCAATTAATTAAGAGATGGATAAAGGAAAACACCTGCAGTGGATCTTCTGCAGAGGATCTGGGTGTATGAAACTGTTCTCATTTGAATAAAATTTATGAATAATGTAATGTAAATCTTAAATATCATATATACCCATAGCAAGATATGCCATGTCCTCAACCTAAATTTCCTCTTTAAATCTTGTGAATATGTTACAAGAAATGACAAAAGTTAAGCTGCAGAGCTAACTTGCCCAGAAAAGGCGGAAACTCATGAGGCTGGGCTCATCTGAAGGCATTTCATCTTCTACAGGCTGCACTGAGAAACCAGGAGCCTACAGGATGGCTTGTTACATGGGGAAAGCATTGATATAAAGTAACCTGTGACTGTGGTGAAATATCAGATGTATTCACCATTTAATGTGAAATTGAAAACAGCAAATGGTAGTTTCTGTTTCATTAAAGTACTAAGTACAATAAAATCCTGTTACCTTTGCAATATAAGTAATTAAAAAGACCATTATTGGAACGCTATGTCACATTCAAGCTCTAATGTATTATAAAAGATACTAATAAATTTAAAAGGGTTAATTCAAGTGCTATGTATGTAATTCATTGCACAGCTAATTTTCTGAATTAATGCTAAAGAATTTAAATGCTTTTTCTCTTCAGGAATTTTCAAGCTTTTAAATGTTTTCCTTTTTTGCTTCAAAGCAAAACTGATCTCTTTCTATTGTTCTCTCTCACTTCTCCCTCTTACCCACAGCCAGGTCCCTGCAGAGGGAGTGTTGATACATCATTAATCTATCACTTTAGCTGGTGAAAATGAACTGGATAAAGTGACAAAGAGCAAACACTCTGTGTATAAGAGATTATTCAACAAGTGTTCTTGAACAGATAGAACAAACATTAAAGCTCTCGGAGATTAAGTTAACAGAATACATCAGAGTTTTCTGCTGGAGACGATCATATATGAGAATTATTGCTTATTCATTGGTCTAGAGGAAGAACAAGAGAAGCATTCAATAGATATACAGCGTGAGCTGTGCAAGGCATGGGTTCAAGTCACCCTGCATGACAGAGGCCACACTCAGCTCAACTGGATCCACTTTCTTCCATTAATTATTTTTATTTTTCCCTAAAACTTTTGCTGTTTCACCTGAAAGATATTTTTAGGAGATTATATTTAAAAAAAACTATTCTAAATTCTAACTTCATAAATTTCTGCAAGCTTACATTTTCTTGTAAAAAAAATCTGTTTTAAAGTTCCCAGACTCCTATACCCTAAACTGTGAATCACAGGAGCTCACACTTTCTAATGTAGTTGTCTGCAGTCACCAAGAAGAGTATGTCGAACTCTGCAAACAGGGTGTCACATACATTGAATGCTGTCTTTGGAATAAAAGTGAATTTCCACTCTTGCAAGGTAAATATTAGAGTGTGCCTGTTGTTAATTCAGTGGTTTACCTGTTTTGGTAATTGTATGGCTCACAGTGTGTCACATAGAGTTCAGAGCAGAAGGAGGGCAAATGGTATTTTCTTGTGAGACAGACTGCTGTTTCAGATCATCTGAACCTGGTTTATGGGCTTTTTCTCCCCTTACTTCAATAACACAAAGGAGAGATCCTGTTTGGGAGTAGGTGGTGGTGTTCATTGTGGGTAGATCTTCATTGCATTTACTTATCTTTTGATACCCTTTATGCTGGTGTTGAATTGGAATAGAATTGCTCCAGTTAGAAAGCATTTCAAATAACCCATGACTCAAATACACTATATTTCTTAAATGAAGGCTCCAGGAAGATACATTGGCTTTGGGGGTCTTTGGAAGCAAAATTCTAGGTGGATGGCCTTTGAGTCCATTTTTATTTTATCGTTTAAAAGTTACGATTGCTCTTCTTTCGACTGTTCATTTTACTGTTCAGCTTTTGGTCTCAGCATATGTTGTACGCAGCATGAGACAAACACAATGATAAAAAGAGGTTGTAGTCTTTCTATCTGCCTGAATGATTCACTAGAGATTGAATGGTTCAAAAAACTCATTTTATCCATACACTCAGGAATTATAACAAGATTTTAGATCAGTCATAGGAAAACTCACTATTGAATTGTATTAGTTTATTGGTACTAGCTTAATATAAGTTTCTAAGCAATCTCATTTTATTTCCTTGTCAGCTGCGATGTCTTGGGCAACTTTGAAAAGTGTTCATTTTATTAGCTACTCACAGGAAACATTTGCAGACTTCCCTTTAACTTGCAATTCATATTGAACTGGAATTGTTCAGTGTCTCTGGGAGAAGAAGAAAGGAAAACCATAAACCTGTAAAACAGCTTTAAAATCCCCAAATTGCCTCCGTTATTAAAAAGATGTTTACCGAAGAACAGTAAAATCGAATTTCTGCAAAAGCAGCTGCTCTTTTTATCTGAAAACTGATAGCTTGCCTGTAGTACTTCTAAGTTTTCAGGAAAGATTAACAATTCCTGTCAATAATTGTCGGATCACATAGAACATGAGCTATTGTATCAAATTTTTGGTAAACTAAATTCCTCTCTATGAATTTGGTGGGGTTTTTTTAAGAGGAAAATTTGCAAATACTTGAAATATAATTCTTATAAACAGGAAGGATTATTATTAGACCTACATCTGAAGATCTTGCCTGCTTTCTGCTGAGACAAACCGCCCTATGAAATTTGATTTCAGCTGGAACTAGATGAGGATAAGGTCCTTTCCAGGCCAAACCATTCCGTGATTCTGTGAAAGTAGTGCAACTTTCTAAATATCTGACTAGTTATTAAAAAAGCTCAGTGTAGACCAGAAAGTGGTTTTCATGGAACACTCTCTCAAAAATAAATGGTGAATCAAGATCTGCATTATACTCCTGATTAATCTTCCAGCACTTTGGTTCCAAGTATAAGGAAAAGAGAGGTGCATGAGCAGAATCCCGATGATTGAATCAAGATTAAAAAAATCAACTAATTTACTCAACACACTATTTTTGACAGAAATAATGGATATTACTGACTTAATAATAAAAACCCACACTGCTACAAGCTAAGAGCTCTTCATTTTAAAAGCTCCTCAAGTAATCTCAGAGTTAAAAGATGTTCAGGTTCCTGGGTTACAAGCATAAGCACATTATGCTCTTGATTTAGCAGGATGGTACAAATTAGATATAATTAGGATTATTAATTTTCTCTAGTGATTGCAGCTGGCAATCATCTAGTAGAAGTTAATAAAACAGATTATGATTTCAAGTTAAAACTTTAGTAACGCTATCCTGGACACTTTCCCTAAGCCCTGTATCACACCTAATATTTCACCTTCTTTTTCCTTTTCACCCAGCATCAAATATTTCTTCCAACCTTTTTATCTGTCCACTTGGCTCTGTTCCTCTCCCTCCTTCCAATCCTTTTAGTTCTGCTCAGGTTGTTTTGTTTTCTGAAGTGGACAGATGTGCCTGTGCTTTTTTGAGATAAGAACAGTTTAATAGCTAAAATAAAGTAAAATATAGTAATAATAGAAAAAATGCCAACAATAACTAATAATAATAATAGGGAAAAAAAAGAGAATAAATGAAAGCTCAGAAAACACAAGTGACGCTCAAGTGATCCACCTGCTGACCAATACTCAGCCTGAGCAGCAATCAGTCCCTAGCAAGTAACTCCGCCCAGTTTATATACTGGGTATGACATTCTGTGGTATGGAATACCCCTTTGGCTAGTTTGGGTCAGGTGTCCTGCCTCTACTTCCTCCTGGCTTCTTGTGCCCCTCTTCACTGGCAGAACATGAGAGACTGAGAAGTCCTCAATTGGTGTAAGTGTTGCTCAGCAACAACTAAGATATTGGTATGCTATTCGTCTTATGTTTCATAAGATTTCCTACAAGCAAGGGTAGTCTTTAGCACAGGCATGATCCTTTTAGGAGTTTCCTTAACAAATTATGCTAATTAACAAGCTAATGGTTTGTTACTAGGGGTATTGACACAAAGCACAGAAATAAAAAATGCAGTATTTGATAGGAAGCAATACATAAATCAATCAGATACTTCTTCTTACAACATAGTTTGCACTACAGTTTAAACTTTTAAGCTCTCCTGTATGTCTGGAAGGCAAAGTTACTGGCAGGATGAAAAGCTTTGCTGTCGCTGTTTACAGGTGTTAGAAACAGAATGCTTGGCAAGTCTCTTATTTTCAGGAGCTGGCTTGAGATGAAGTGTTATGAAGCCAAAAATGCGACTCCTTCAGATGAGACAGCAGTAATACTGTTCCCAGGGTCCACACAAAAAAAAATTGCTTCCTCTGAGAAGTATATACACCCTTTAAGTGCAAGAAAATTTGAGCTGCAGTCCTTTTATAAATGTACAGAAAAACATTCAACTTTATGTCAGAAATAAGCTGAATGAGAACCAATTGGAAAAGTGGGAGGCACTGTGTGAGTACTAAAAAGGCCAGCCAGGTTCAGCTCACAACAGCAGCAAAGGTGAGACAGCACCAGAGCTCATCAGAGGAAGTAAGGAAGCATCCACAGAAGCCTGGTATAGTCAAACATCTTAAAGATGCTTGGCTTCATAGGGGACAGTTATTAGAGGTATACAAAGTCAGCAGTATCTTCAGACAAGGCCAGGATGGACTGGGCTTTGAGCAACCTGTCTAGTAGAATGTGTCCCTGCCCATGGCAGGGTGTTGGAACTGACTGAGCTTTAAGGTCCCTTCCAACCCAAACCATTCTGTGATTCTATGATCAAGACAAACTCAGTTGGGGAGAAGGAAACATCTTGAAGAGATACTGCATTGTTACATTTGCCTTTTCTATAACACTATCAATCCTTTCTATCACAGCTACTAACATAACCCTATCGTCTCTTTGAATGAGAGCAGGATTCAGCTCTGAGTCTGCTATCAAAGTCTGTAAAATAATTTCTTTTTATGGAAAACACTCTGTAAAATAAAATTATATGATTACATTTATTTGCTCCAGAAATGTTTTTCTTTTTTAGTTTTTGGAAACTAAATAAGAGATGGATGGATTTAATTTTAAACATGAATAAAATTTTCTTTTGGAACTGACTGCTCAAGTGTAATGAAAAAGGTTTGCTAAAATTCTAGATATGTGATTTATGGGGACTTTATCCAATCCTAATGGGAAAAAGAAAATATAATGAAATTTGTGAACGATTTTATAGAGTTGATGTTTCGAATATTTAGTCCAAATTCTGGTTTTTTTCATGGGTTTGTAATAAAATGTAGAAAAAAAATGTATATAAATTCCATTAAAGATTGTTTTCTTCAATCTCAGGATTTGGTAAATTCAGTATCTAGGGAAAACATGATGCTAATTTACAACATTCTATTTTGGCTATATAAAATTGGAAAATTCAGGATCTTTTTCTCTTTAATAGTGATTTTATTAAAAAGAGAGATTAAGAAACAGATTTATCAGCAAATCCCACATTTCTTTAGGCCCAAATCCAATTTTAGAAGCCAATTTTAAGATTACTACTGAAATTAGAAGGACTTGCACACATGCTTGATTGCATCTCTATAAATTGTACAACTCAGAGAACATATGGTTTGTGCACAAGAATATAAACACAGATGCTTAACCACATGCACTGAGGTCAGTCTCTGGCTTTTAAGAGAAACTTTCTTATTATAAAGTAGTTGAAAGATAGTCTAGCTTCTTTCTTCCTTTTTCTTTTTTATATATTTTTCCCCCTAATAAATTAGAGCTGTAAAGTTTAAATTACAAGAAAAGATGGACTTGGCCATTTCATGGCACACTCAATTACTATTAGAAGCTCCAGCCAAATCAGATACATGAATGAACAAGACATATACAAGAATCATTGCACTTGCCGCTACAGTGCTGGGACTGCTGGTAAAGGAACAGAGCTGTAAGCTCACATCAGCAGCAGCAGTCCCAGGAAATCTGGAAGCAAAACTCTTAAAAGCTATAGACAAGGCATAAGAAGGCAGCAACCTCTGGCAGAAGCAGAGATTAAAAGTCAATGAGGCAGTTTCTGAGTTGTTTAAAATTATAAAAGCACCATTAACAAGAAGCTCCAGCAATGTCTTACACCACAGCAGTGGGGGAAGAATTTATATTCTTTTTATCCACACTGCAGAAAAGGGAGCAAAAGGAGAGAAGGGATTAACAAAATCTTTTCTACTTTGCAGTTCACCTCCTTTGACAAGTACCTGTTTTGATTTTAAGTAGCCAATTCTCTTCAGTCCTTTAACTGGTACCCAGTGGATGTCACAACCAAAGCCTGGAGACAATAGGAGAAGCCAGGACATCAGAATGACGCATGCAGCGACCAAGCAAATTTGTGCAACTAGAAAAGTGCTACATGAAAAAACATGGGAGAAGGTCAGATTGAATGATGAAGAAGATGTAACAATGTAATCTATCAATAGGAAGTAGGTGAGCTTATTAAATTAATTTTCTTATCATAGCATCATAACTAGTGAAGAGCTAAACATGGTATGTCCAGCATCATAGTCTCCTATCTTGAAAGACATCACTCTGGCTATTGTCATGTTATTACTGTAAATTTTTTTCATAAATGGCTTAGAGAAAGCAGTTCCAGATGTTGAACCTTCTTCAAAGCTTCTTGTTAAGATCTTTCAGTTTTCTTCTGGTTTCCTATCTGCAAGCTGAATCAGCTCAATCTTGAGGTGCTTATCTTGTGAGTTGATAGACTGAAACCATTGTATAATACATTGCTAAAAAACCTTCAGCTAGGAGACATATGAAAAGCTGGATGGATGTTAAGGTTCTGTTTTGTGCGCTGAAATACTATTTTCTATCCAATTGGTGTTTAATCTGCAAGTATATTTAGGAGCCAGAAGTAAAGAAAAAACCTACACCATGCTCTTCCTATGAGCCAGTGAATTTTTCATTCTTAGATACATGGTGGCTCACTTCTGACAAGCACAATAGACAGTAGTCATTTTTATCTACCTTTCTTCATATGTGAGAACTACCTATATCAGTATATTCTAAGGATACACAAGAAGGGACAATATCTTAAAGCTTTGACTTCCTATGCAGTGCTCTAACCACTGTTGGGGAACAAAGGTGGTGTTTTTAAATGGATAAAAGGGTACATGAAATTCTTTCAGATTCTGAGTCTTCTTAACACAAGGTCAGCTAAGCTAGAGAGAGCTTCAGAGTGACTACAAGGGAGGTGGACACTCCCTTCTTGCAAGGGGTCTCAGAAAAGACAAGGGGTAATCGTAGAATCGTAGAACCAGAGAATGGTGTGGGTTGGAAGGGACCTTACAGATCACCTAGCTCCAACCCCCCTTCCATGAGCACGGACACCTTCCACTAGATCAGGTTGCTCGAAGCCCCATCCAAGCTGGCCTTAAATGCTTCCAGGGATGGGACAGCCAGAAGCTCTCAGGGCAACTAGTGCTTGTGTCTCACCACCCTCATAGTGAAGAATTTCTTCCTAATATCTAATCTAAATCTACCGTTTTTGAGTTTAAATCCTTTCCCCCTTGCTCTATCCATAAATACCCTCAAAAAAGTCCCTCTCCAGATTTCTGGTAGGCCTCCTTTAGGTACTGGAAGACTGCTCTAAGGTCTGCCTGGAGCCTTCTCTTCTCCAGGCTGAATACGGTACAAGGTAATGGGTACAAGTTGCTCCTTGGGAGATTCTGATTGGACATAAGAGGAAAAATGTTTACAATAACAACAATAAACCATTGGAATAATCTCCCCAGGGAAGTGTTGGATTCCCCAGTTCTGGATACTTTAAAGATTCAGCTGGATAGGATCCTGGTTCGTCTTGTCTAGACTGTGCTTTTGCCAAGAAAGGTTGAACCACATGATCCTTGAGGTCCCTTCCAATCTGGTATTCAATGATGATGATTGATATAGCCCTCTACAGCATTACATGTTGTAGAGTTCAGGCACCATGTGCACCAATTGTGGCAAATCTTGTTCTCATATAATAAATACGAAAAGTTAGAGAACTGTATAAAATAAACAAGTGAAGCCTCACAGTGAATTCTGCTCACAGGCACAATAACAGACATTTGGCCTTGGGGCCATCAGCATGGTTCCCATCTTGCCAGGCTCAGGGTATCAAGTCTGCAGCTTATCTAGTTACTCCAGGCTCCAGTCATAGTCATGGCAATATATGTGAGCTCTGTTAGAGCGTATTTCATCAGGGCTGCCTCAAATGCTTGCTTCAGGTTGAATGTTCTACACCTATGAGCTTCTGGTCTGTGTTATTTATTTTCATGGAAGCTCAGGATAACTGGTTGAGATACAAATCTCTACACTGCAGCCATCCATACCATCAGGAGAGCCTTATACACTGTGACTCAAAATGATGTTTCTTTTTGAACCTATCTTTAAGTGAGTTCTTAAGCCTTTAAAGAGGTAGCCTACAAATCACGTGAAAATCAGCAGCAGAAGTTGGATTGGGTCAAATCAAGACATGAAGGTGCTCCTTCGTTCATGAAAACACCTCATCTCCCACTTCGCTCATCTGAAAACAGTTGCCTTTAATAAAAAAAATATCAAAATTATGTCTGGATCCTGTAATCACCTTTCATGCCAAACCCTCAGATAGCAGAAAGCAGTGTACCTTCCATAGATCTATAAAGTTTTAATAAGAGTTAAGGATATGACTTGTTGGTTTTACCCCAAAATAACATGAAATTTTATATAAATAAATTTACACTATTCAAAATATAGCAGACTGTGATTTTGTTTATTTAATCTGAAACAATTTAACAAATTGACCCAAAGAAAAGTATTTCAAATACTGTTGACTTGTAAACGTCAGTTGTTAGGGTTTTTTAAAGAAACAACAAGATAGATGATGTGTTAGATTAACCTGAGCTAAGAAAATAGAGGCACAGCCAAAATTATAGACAAAGACTAATATATGTGCAAGGAAACATGCTGAAAACAAACTAAGTTTGACCTCTGCTAATGCTAGCAGCTGGGCTATACGTGAGACCAACTTTGGACCTGCTCATTTTAGGAGGGATTTTTTTTTTTTTAAAAAGTCCATTTTGTAGAACTCTTTCCGATAAATTAAATCTTGGGTGAATTTTCTGATATTTTCTTTTCTTTCTCTAAGGAAACCCTTCAGACCAATTGACTGAGAAACAAAAAGAAAGTTCATCCTATGACCTGTTGCTGCATAAATTTTCTGCTATTTTCTGTCTATATTTTATGCTACGGCCAAAAACGCTGAAACGGTGAATTATCACGTTTCCTGTGGATTCCTGTCTTGCATCAAAATTTTCTCAGCCAACTACTTCAACCTGATTTTCCCTCTCAAAGGTACAATTTTATGGACATAGTGTCTCAAGGTTAGGGGTTTTTTTCAGTGTTGCAGTCTGTTCTCAACAGCTTGCTGCCACATTGGGCTGCAGTTTACTGCCCCTTCGGAGTTGCCATGCTGTAAAGTGAAATAGGGAAGTATTTTTCTCAAGGGTATTTTGTAGTTTTTTGTAGCTGGGGTCAGTGTATCATCATGAGGGAGGGGCGCAATAAATCACAACCAGAGATGAATAGACAGGGATGAAAGTCTCTTAAATTGTTCATTTCTCCAGAGAACACACATGTACTATTGCACCCTGGTAGACCTTGGAGAAACACGGCAATCAAAATGTCAGTGAGGGAGAAATAGTTTTGATAAGATCAATAAAAAATGAGGATCTGGGTTTTATCTGGCAGGAGAGATGTTGGTGAGGATTGAGCTGTAATGGTAAAACAGAAGCACTCATCTGAGATGCTTCCTCAGGTTGTGTCTCCTTTCAAAAACCTCTATGTAAGACACAGGTATTTGCATGCACATTGAAATTAATTCTTGAGATCTGAACAAGAAATCTCCATCTGAGAGTGAACAGCTTATTTCAAGAGATTAACCTACTAATATAATGTATTATAATATAAAATTTTGCAAACCCCAAAATCCTTTTAAAAATTATCTTTTTTGTAAATATTTTTACAACAGTTCTTGAGTTGTTCTGTAACTGAACTGAGTTTTTTTACATCATGTTTAAATGAATATTCCAGAGCTTATACATAATATGGTATTTATGAGCTTTCCATACAACACTCACATCTCATGATTTTTCTGGAGACTGTGCAATACTTATAACCTAAGCAGATGCTCTTAATATGATGCAACATTTACACGTGACAAATAAGAATACCTTATTAAAAATATGAAAAGTTATTGCTACATAAATGGGATGAAGAAATGCACTAATCTATTTCTTTTGAAAAATAATCAAGCCAATATCCAAGACTGTTCCCTTATGCATGGAGCATGTGTAAGGCAGGAATCTCTATTCTTGATATTGCATATGAGCAAGCTATTTTTAATTGTATAGCTTAATATTTGTCTAGCACCTTTCATCTTCTGCCAGAATACTTTTACAGCTAGAATAAAAGACACATGAGATTGGATGTTGTTGGCATGAATATTTAGGACTCATGGATTATGTTTCTGGTGCTGGACAGCCAGGAGAAATCATTTCCCTGATCAGGGTTTTTATGACTCCACTAAAATTGATTAATAATAACACTTCACTTCTTTGAAAAATGATAAATAGGCAATGAAAAGACATGAAGTCTAATATCTAGGTTATTTTTTATTCAATTCAAATTTATTCCTCCATGTGCCCTTGGTATCTAAGCATCCTTAAATTCCTTCAAAGAACAGAATGTGGAAAAGAGGTGAAAAGTGTCAGCTGAAACTTCAAGAAGTCTACAGAGAGGCAAAACACTTTTGACTTGAACATGATTTTTTTTATCTAAATTACATCAGTGAGCAAGAATTTAGGTTTAAGCCCAAAGATGGAATCTCTGACACTGCAGGTTTCTCCCCCGCTATGGGTTACAGTTTCTTTTATACTGAAGTTTCTCTTTAGGAAAATATTTTATTCTCATTACTCAGAGGTAAGATGATTCCTGATCACCTACTCTGCTTTCCAAAGGACTCTGCCTTTATTCAGTAACTGGGTAGTTGGTCACTGTATGGTTTCTAGTATTTATTTTTTTTAATTGCAGTCAATACCTCTTTGAGATATTAAAAATGAAATCCAAAATGTAGCATTATATGCTTAATGAAAGAAAATGGTGGTATGTGGTTAAAGCATCTCAATTTACTTCTGGAGATATGAAGAAAGCAGTCCTGACTCTCATCTGACAGTCATAAGAATCATTCGGGGTCTATTTCACTTCAGCAATTTACAGCTTACACAGAACTATGGCATAGCAGCCAGAAAGGATCCTGAATTATCAGACTTTACAAACTTTTGCTGCAGCAGCACTGAGCCACCACCACATACTCTGCACTTAGCTAGAAAGCACAAGGAACTGCTGTGTCTCTGGACCTAACCAGTCCAGTGCGCATGAAGTTTTGATTGTAGATAGGAAAAATCTGTACTGATTACCATTTTCACAAATTACATTCAACCACCTAGTATATTAAAAAAGTAGCATGAGGATGCACTTTCAAACTGTTAACTCCTCTTTCATGTGGTAATAAAAAAACCCTTTTAAATTACAGATATAGGACTCTTACAGCTATTGTTAAAAACCCAAACCAAACCAAACCCATCTTGCTAGTTCAGATGAAAGTGTTTTAGAAAAGGGCAAGTTCTGCATCATCCTGTTCATGTGAGAAAATATATTGTCTTGGCATCAACCGTTTTACAACTCGATATAAAAATAGTTCTGTTAAAATGTTTTAAATGTCACTGTGCCTTCTGTTTCTCCTTTATTCTTCACATTCAAAGCTTCTAAAGCAGCTATTATCCAAGTTTGTGGGCTTTAATTACCTATCTCACATGCCTAAATGAGCTTTGAGATACTGACTCCTTAATCACCTGCTCCACAGTATTTTTTAACTATTTTTGTTTTGTTTATTGCCTGTCGTGCACAGGCTTTCTTTTTGTTATGTTTCTGTATTCTGTATCAGTATCTGAACCCATTATGGAGTGTTATAAACAAGTATCTTTTCCTAAGCATAGACTTGAATACAAAATAGTATTCTTTATGTCCTCCCTATTTTACATTAAATTTGGGAACTGGTGTCTGAAATATATTTACCCTATCACGAGTTTGCAGAGGCCTGAATGGTACCTGCTGCTTTTTAAAAGTGCCTGTTCCCCATTCAGAAATTCTTTTCCCTATTCAGAAATTCTTTTTTAATTATGTTTTTATCTTGACATTGTACCCGAACAGAAATGGACACATTACAAGGTTTTTAAAATACCGTTAACATCCTCCTATCTATAAATTCTCCATGGCTGATCCCTGCTCTGAGAAATGAGTCAGATGAATTTTAATTTAATAGGGAATATCCCTTAAGGTCTCATTCCTTGAAACTCACACTGCACTCCATTTTTCATACTCAAATCACAGAAATATTTCAAATCACCTTTCTTTTTTTTAGTGATCTGCAGCTCTTTTATAAGCTTCACATTCAAAAGCCTGCCTTATACATAATGCTGAGAATTGCGTTATTTTCATTCTTTTCACCAGATGCATTGACTCATCATGTCTTGTTTCATTAGTTACAGTTCAGTATGAGAGTATATACACTTCAACGAAATCAGTAGCTGTGGTTAGACTTTTAACTCTCCATTTCTCCTTTGAGAACCTAATTCTTCTAATTTTTCAAGATTCCTGAAATCCCTCATTTGATTAAGAGCATGTGTATCCATCTGAATATATGGGAAATCAGTTACCATAAATGTAATCTGCTTACCTGATGTACTTTTTCCCCTGCTGGGATTTTTATTTCATTGTGGCTTCTATTTCAACCCTACTAATTTAATCACACTGAAGATGGGGATAAGTACAAAACATGTATTGCGAAAGGATGCTTCTAGACTTACAGAGGCCAAATGGAATTGAAGCTCGTTAGTGACCCTGATTCTGCTGTAAAAATCACAACTTAATATATATGCAACTAAATATACATTTAAGTTATGTTATGACATTCATGTCTAGAAAAGGGGATTTGATCAGTTAATACAAAAACTACCAGAGTAGCTCCATTAATCAGATTTTGTTTCTTCTACAGATCAAATGTAAACAGTTGAGCAAGTGCAAGTTTGTGAAATGTGTTTATTATGTTATCCTTTTAACCTCATGAACTTCTTAGTATATTTAATGTGGAATTGCATCAATCACTCCATTCTAGGCAACGCACAGTGTAGATACTTGGCATTCCTGAGAAATTTCATTAATAAAGTGAGAGAAAATAGTCAATATGTAAAAAAAAAGAGATCTAGACAAAAAGGGTTTTTTATTAATTTTCAGTTTTCCTGAGGATGGTAAGCCAGTGCTGTCCTACAGCAGGGTCAGCTGTACTTCCCCAGCACGGTCCCGTAACTTTTCCTTTACTGCTCCAAGGGCAAGGGACAGTGCAGCTGGAAACCCATTGCTTCCCAGTTCTGCCTGGCTCAACAGTACTGGGAAAAAATGGTGGGTGCAACTGTGGCTACAGGCAGGACAACACTGAGCTAATTGTCCGGTCATTGTGACTAGCAATAGATAACACAAGCTTGTACATTGAAGCGCTGAGGTGTTTAGAAAGCTCTGTCAGTAGGGAAAGGAAAGAGACCTAAAATACCTTAGCAAGTTCCAAATAAAGTTGACAGAGAAAAGTAGGTACCTCTTTTCTACCAGTGTCTTACCTTTTTTCTGTCAATGTATTTGTCCAGTGGCTCAGCCCTGAAGGAAGGAATAGTGTATCTTTTTCTTTAACCATGTTCTTTGAGAAGGAACAGAGCACGCAGACAGAGGGCGATGACTGAACGGAGAGCTCTCTTGAGTCACTGATATAAGAGACATCACATCTGGGCTTTGCCCGTCTAAGTTGGAATGTTCTCACCTATGGCTTTTATACTTTTCTATATAAAAGTTCATGGGGTTTTTCACAAGTAATATCAAAGCAGCTTCTGATTCTTCTATAAATTACTTACATTAAGGCTCTTTTGATCCTATAATAATGGGTGGTTGTTTCAATATATACAATTAAACAGCAAGCACATTTGTACAATCAAAATTTCAGCTGCTTGTAGATTCCCCCAAACCAAAGAAGAGGCGTCAGATAACTGCTGCCATCACTGATTCCATCCTGCGTTAGCCCCCTGCATTAGTGATGGCTTACCAGAAACTAGAACAACCTGAAGACTTTTCTTACTCCCCAATCTGAGGCCACTAGTGTCTCCCTCACAGAACCAGAATGACTGCTAAACTCACTATAAAGTCTTCGGTGACACAATACTCTGACAGCTGCTACCTGTTCAGGACTTAGTGGCTTTTTCCAAGTCTATGGCAATGCATGACCTGTTAGAATGCTGGTGGCTGACTGCATTCTCACTGAAATCTCTGGTGACATGTTTGCACTGTTATTCCCTATTCAGCAATTTGGGTTTGTTTTTAAATTAACCTCATTATGTAGGAATGCAAGAGAGACCCATCTAAGTCTGTTTCTCTTTAGCGTTAACATACCACGAACTGCAGTGAACCAGCTCACGGGCTTCATCTTTCACCCCCATTCACCTGGCAGATGCTCTTCATGGTATGTGAAAAGTGATTCATTAAACTGGCCACAAAAGGCAAACCTCTTGGTAATTTTACTTGCTATCTTTGTTCTCACGTTGATTTTACACCAAGTAGCAACCAGTAAATTGGTTTTATTTTATTACATTACTCACACACCGCTGTTGTGACATGAGATGTTTATCACAGTATGAAGAGCACTTTGGTTTGTTTCAGTCGAGCTAGAAAGGAGATGGATGAAGATATGAAAAAGGAAAAAAGAAATAAAAGTCAAAAGAGGAAGTGGGAAAGAGGGCAGAATTTTAAAGAATGAGTGGATATACAGTGTATATATAGCATAAAAATTGTAGATATTTGGTACCTTCCAGGAAAGGATTATATGTATTTAATTTAGGAAATATTAAATAAACCAACCTTTAAAATGTTTCTGAGCCAGATAAGACCATCAGAATTGACATCTGGGGCTGAAGCAAAATCCCAGAGCCTTTTACCAGATGATCATCAGTAACTTGTCTCTCAGGAAAAAAGTACCCGAAGTGAGACAAACATAGGCTAATTTTTCACAATGTAGACCCTGTCTAGTTTCAGCACTGTGGGAAATTCTGGACTAGACCATACATTTAGGCATGAAAAATATACATACCTATACATCAGATGAATTTGTCTAAGCTCATTTTTAAATCATACACACCTGTGGCCAGAATCCTACAGCAATTTAATTATCATGAGAATGTAAATCTTTTAAACCTTCTACATAACCATCTGTGTGTTTTGAGAAGCAATATAACTTTGATCTTTAACTTCTCCCCAGTACTGCTCCTGACTTTGTAAACCACTGCAATCTCTGCAATCCACTGTTTTCACAGCTATTGTATGTATAGACTCCAATGCTGCTTACGAAAATATCTGCTTTGGAAAATTGTTTTCATGTCATGAATTTGCACTAATGATATGTCTGACTCAGTTAAATGGAAACACCTTCTATGGATCGCAGTATTTGATTGTAGGAGTTAAAAATTTGTCCAAAATGTGTAGAAAAGTTTCACTGTGGACACACACCTTCTAGTCAGAAAATGGATCATGGTTTCACCAACCTGATTTGTACTGACAATAACGTGGCTGATACGGGTGTTAAGAAGATACCACACACCAACACAACCAGATCAGTATGCACTGACCTCTCAGCCCATAAAAGCAGTGGAGGTAACAAGACTATGCCCTAAATATGTCATCCTCTTTTCTGTATATGATTTTCTGCTTATGATTTTTATAAATGTCATTCAATGCTGAGCTACTGTACTCTTTAGAGGCTAAACCAAGCACGATATACCCACTAGATGGCATTTGTTAGCTGTAAGCGAATTCTATCAGACTAGCCCTAAAGGAGGTCTAAAGGGAAAGGATCTATCTACTAACTATCATGTGGATAGTTTTAGGCGAACAATACTGTGATTTAGTAATAAAAAAAAGTTAGAATTAGGGCTAAAAGTAAATCCCGAATGTTAGACACACAAAAGAGAAGAGACTCTTTTGGAATTGACAAGTACAATTAGTCCAAAAGGAAAATTCCTGGCAAGAAAAATAATACATTTGTGTTTGACTGATGGGCAAGAAAGAAGTTTCCTACTTCAGCATGCGGAGCCACGTTCCAGCCTGAGCTTCACTGCTGCTGATGGAGTTGCTGCCTGCCGGAGTCCCGGATCGGGGCTGGGAGCCATGGCTGAGCACATGATGATGTCCATGAGCCACGGTGGCAGCGGACTGTAGAGGTACCGTGTGGGGGTGAGCGGGCTGCAGGGACCCCTGAAACATGGGCAGCACGTGCTGAGGACACTGCCTGCCACCAGTCAGATGATGCCCTATGCAGGGGCCACCATGGATGGTGTGATGAGGCCAAGATCCAACCTCAGCGGACAGATGAGCCGTCACCAGACGCAGAGTGTGATAATGTTCAGTGGCCCCAGTCAGCAGCAACAGCAGCAATACATGGGCCCGGTGGGCACCCAGCAGCTGATGGCCAGCATGCACCTACAAAAACTCAACACCCAGTACCAGGGTCACCCCCTGAGTATGAGCAATGGACACATGGGAGGTGGTGCCAAGCAGTACAGAGTGGGGCTAAGCCAGCACCCAGGCATGCAGCACATGCCCACACCAGCACTGACCTTGAACGTTATGGACACTGATCTCATAGATGAGGAGGTCTTGACATCCCTTGTCCTGGGACCAGGGCTGGACCAGATTCAGGAGCTGCTAGAGCTATTCTTGGGACAGAACAAGTTCGACTTCATTTCAGACTTTGTTAGCAAACAGCAACCCAGTGTCATCAGCTGTTGAAGGGCTTCGAGCTCCTCCTTGTGTCTTCGTGGTTTTGAGTTTGTTTCTCACTTCCTTCTCCACCTGCCATCCTCTTCCCTTCCCCTGCCTTGCCATGCCCTGGGTTCCTGACCTCCTGTCATGGGTTCAGCAGTAGCAGTCATTTTTCTGCTGCTTGGTAGCTGGTGCAGCACTGTGTTTTTGACTTTCGGCCTGGGAAGAGCTCTGATTAACACCAGTGTTTCGGTTACTGCTTAGTGATGTTTTGGTCTGACCAAGGACTTTCTGAGCCTCATGCTCTGCCAGGGAGGAGGGGAAGCTGGGAGGAAGCAGAGACAGGACACTTGACCCAAACTGACCAAAGAGGTATTTAATACCACAGCATGTCATGTAAAACAGAGAGCAGAGACTTGGGAGGGGGGGGTGGGGTGTGCACTGCTTGATCGGGCTGGGTATAGGTGGTGAGCGATTGTATTCTTTCCTTGTATTTGCCTTGTCATTATTATTATTGGTGGTAGCAGTAGTGGCCTTGTGTTATACTTTAATTAATAAACTGTTCTTATCTCAACCTGTGCGAGTTGCATTCTTTTGATTCTCCTTCCCATCCCTCCAGGAGCTGGGGGAAGAAAGCGGGGGGAGTGAGCAAGAGAGAGACTGCGTGAGTTATAGAGGCTTAAACCACGCCACCTCCCCAAAGAGACAATCATCTGACACTGGCTTGCAATGGATTGTTTTTTTTCCTTTGTGTGGTTTTCCTGTGCGGGAGTTCCTGGGGAGGGAGGGTGTCCCCAAAAGTTTTTTTATTTTCTTGGTTGGCATGGTTTAGTGTGAGGTGTCCCTGCCCATGGCAGAGGGGCTGGAACTCGATGGTCTTAAGGTCCTTTCCAACCCTAACTATTATATGATTCTATGATCCTACTGCTTCTTACAGGTAAGGAGTGCTTCACTTTCCTGACACAGAAGAAGCATTCCTGCATGTTCGAGCAGCTCAAAGCCCTGCCCTCCTCTCCAGTAGCCCCCCATTTCTCTGGCATCCCAGCCTATCCTCTGGGCTCTTGGTCCCAGTATTCCCCATCCATCAGCATCTCTACTTCTGTGATCCAGAGCTCCCACCATGAACTCATGGCTCTACCAGCCTTTACCTGAGGACCTGCAGTTCCGGAAGCAGTGCTATAAACAGCTTTCTTGCACACACAGATGTGTGGCTATCAGGGTACACTTGCTTTCAGCTGTGTGACCTGAAAGTTCCCATTGCTTTTTGTGCATATTCCTGATTATTGATATTATTTTTTCATGGGTTTGGTCAGAAAAATATCTCTAAGTCTAGTATTGCCCTCAGAGATAAATTTTAACTTATTCTTAGAACTGCTGCTGATTTTTTTGGATTTGTCAGACACAGAGATAATTTTAAGATCCTTTTCAGGATTTCTGTGGCCCACATCAGTACCTTTCTTTTTTAGGTGCATGACCATAAACAATCAAGGATAACTCAGGACCTGCTGTGCATGCATAATGTCTCACTTCTCAAGGCAAAGTAGCTGCACTTCTACTGCACAACTGCTATGCAGGATGTAGCTGATCAGCACAATCTACAATTTGTTTATTGGCTGCTCTAGGGTTATTTTTTTTTCCTTGGGGAGTTGATTTGATGATTGTGATGCTTGTGCTTGGCCCAGCCTTGCTTATCCTACATGTGTATTGTAGCCATGCCCATGTCCAGTACTCACTCATCCTGCCCATCTGGACCCTGGCTCACTGGCCTGCCTTGTTGTGTCCATGTCCCCATAGTCCCGCCCAGCCACCCCAGGCTCATCTGAACCTGGTTTCCCTCACCACGTCTCCTCCTGCCTCACCTGCAGCATGATATCCCAGCCTGGCCTCTGCAACTTGAATTGTTCTGTGCAGGTAAGGGCCTATAAACTAAATAATAGAAAAGTTACAAAACGCATGATTTTTTAATTAAAAAAAAAAAAGTAGAAGAAAACATCTGAGGTTATTCATCACAGACATCAGTTGAAAAAATTGATTGAAAACATCCCTTTGGTATTTATACAAGTTGGAGGTTGCTTCTTTTCCTGCCATTGCAGCCTGAGCAGCTCTGTCATCTTGACTGCTGGGGTGCGCCAAGGGCTGACTGCAGTGCAGGGCAGTGCAGGCGGCGGTCTGGCTTGGACATTTGATGTAAGTCACTGGAGGGCATTTCCAGATCTTTTAGTTTAGTTTAGTTTTGTTTTCAGCCAAAGGCTTTTCAGCTGTCAGGTGTTCTCTCTGTCCAACAAAAATAAAAGATTAAATTGTCTGCAGAAAGCAGACACATTCCAAAAAAATGTCCTTCTAAAGCAAACTCAATATCCTGTTGGAAAACAGCTCTAGTGGAAAACAACCAGCTAGAACCTTGTTCAGTTTTATCCCAAGGCCAACTGTTTCTCTTAAAACCAAACCCACTTTCAGAGAGCCATAACCTACAAATGTTCAATGTAAGAGAAGGGAAAAAATGGTAATCATGTTCAAGTGGTCACTGAAGGGACAGTGTCAAATATGAATACAGAATAATAAGCATCTTTTTAATCAGGGAGGCTGAGACCCAGTTAAGCACACCATACAGTTAACATGGCTCTTGAACTGCTTTAGGCATTTTGCAAAGCATTTTGAGGAATAAAAACAGTACTTGCATATAAACAGAATATTGTGTTAACATTAATATATTATCTATCTAAGCTGGAAATAACATTAAAAAAATGTTACAAAGCATCAAAGTGTGTTTAAATTATGTCAGTATTATAAACTGTAACAGAGAGCTTATATGTAATTTTTATTGATACAGTTCAATTTTAAGCTGAAGAGAGGTGAATAGCTAGTTATTTTTAGTGGAAGATTTATTCAGTATTGAGTATTCTTTGGTGATTAACAAAGAATCATAGATTAGTTAGAGAAAGCTGCATGGAGACCTCAGAGCAGCCTTCCAGTATCTGAAGGGGGACTATAAGCATGCTGGGGAGGGCTTATTCATTAGGGACTGTGGTGATAGGACAAGGGGTTATGGGTTCAAACTTAAACAGGGGAAGTTTAGATTGGATATAAGGAAGAAGCTCTTTCCTGTGAGGGTGGTGAGGCACTGGAATGGGTTGCCCAGGGAAGCTGTGAATGCTCCATCCCTGGTGGAGTTCAAGGCCAGGTTGGACAGAGCCTTGGGTGACATGGTTTAGTGGGAGATGTCCCTGTGTATGGCAGGGGAGTTGGAACTGGGTGATCTTAAGGTCCTTTCCAATGTTAGATAGTCCAATATCTGTATTACAATAGTTTTACTGTTGAAGACATACTACATAGCTGCTATTAAAATGAAGAAGGAACAAAAATATAATGGCTGAAATATTCATAACTTTGGAAATTAAATATTAATTTCAATTATGAATTATTGGGTTGTTACTGCATTTTATTTATGCTATTTAGAGCTGAAATTAATAGAAGCTCTAATTTCATATGTAAATCCTGTTAATATTCCCAAATGAATTTTTTGTAATTCTTGCTGCAAATGTAAAATAAATTTACCAAATCAAAGTTCATGATGGGTTAAAATGTCCCATAAAGAAACACTAGCAAAATATTTTCTTAGCAGTAATCAAAATTAAGCTTAAATGAGATTTAATTATGGTACTATACACACACATAAAAATTGAAACAGAAAAAAAAACCTTCTTTGCCCTGTATTTGCAAACTGCAAAAATATAATGGGGAAGAGGCAACTGAATCAAACGCTGGGTCAAAATGCAAATAGTGTTAATGAATGTGTGTTCATTGCTCAGACAGTATTGCTTAGCCAGTTCTTACCAAGAGAAGTAAAGTAGCAGAAGGGTTATAATAACATTATTAAAAGACTTGTTATATTTAAAGGCATAGAGGAGGCATATTTGCACTTAGTTTTTGCACACAGCAGTGGTGTTGATATATTTGCATCTAGGTTTTTGAATTACAAATCATTTGAAGTTGGATCTTATTGCTCCCTTCACTGAAGGAACCTACAGACTATGCAAAAACCTCATCAAATGTGTCCAGATCAGGCAGCTCCTTACTTCAGCTTCTAGAGAAAAAGAAAAAAAAAACAAAAAACATAAAAATTCATTCTTAGTTCGCTGGTGTCATCTGGTGGCCACACTTGAAACAAACGTTGTTTTTCATGAGGTTTTTTGCGTGCTTTGCTACGAGCTGGCTTAGAGAGCTCTGCTCTCATACTCAGCCTCACCATGGGACAGAATTCTCTCCCTGTTCACTTCTTGTTTTGTCTTGCTCATTTTGTTGTTCCCCCCTTTTCTTCATACTGATTTCCCACCTTTTTTAGCTCCTTCTGATGAAGCACAGATCCTAACTATCTTAGATTAACTGCTCTAGAGTGAACTGGTGATCCCTGGGGGTAGCTCACTGAAATCTGTGAGCTGCTGTCAGTAAGGGAAGACTGCTTTGAGGTACGTGGGGCTTACCTATAATTGGGAGATCCTTCTTCTCACCTCTGAGCTGCACTTAAGTCTGGTGCAAGAAAACTAAAACCATTAGACTACGACTGTAAAGAGGGAAATTGAGATTTGAGCTCCATAAGAAGCAAGAGAGATTCTAAATATGATCTCAATTTAATTCCTGACATCTATTTATTCTTCCTTCCCATAACTACTTCCACTGCTCAATTACTCTTTGTTGACTCCTGGGAATGACTAAGTTCAGAGATGAACATGATTAAGATATAAAAGGTATGGCTGAAGGCCAGCACATGCCTGTGACATCTGCTTTTACTGCAGGAGGAGGAGACACTGAAAGGCAGAAGACAAGTTCCTTCTTTACTCCATTCTTGGGAGAACCGAGAACAAATAATGGGTCATTCTTATCCATGGGAATGCAAAATAAAAAGACAGGTAGAGTGAGCCAGAGGATAGAGAGGCCAGCTATGCTTGTAAACTGTGTATGTATGTGGAACATTCCATAGAAAATATTTCTCCATGTACTGTTTGTGTACAGTGATAAACACATGTTTAATATAAACAGATCACATCTTGAGCTTTGGAATTTCAGTGACTGATGAAGCTGGTTAAAAAACATAAAAAACCTGGTTTATAAAAAGTTCACATATTAATGCTGTATTGTACCTTCACCTACAGCATATCCACCATAAATTAGTGAAGGCTTCAAGAAAAACAAATAACTGACAATAAATTACATGACAACTATTTTTAAATATAATTTTTTTCTCCCCACAGAGAAAAGTAACTGCCATAGTGGAAGCTCCCCTCTATTTTCCCCACAAAAATTGCATTTGGTGAACAATAGTAATAACAGGCCAGACTTCTATAATCATCTAAGAAAGATTTGCATTCCATTCTTTAAGAAACACGAGTACCATCAATATGTGTCTATACATCTTTTTCTTTTCATCAAATAACCTACTAAAAATGTCCAACCATTCATTCAATATGCATCCAGAACATGTTTTCACAAAACTTGGGCCTTTATTGTTACAGTGCTTGATTAAAAGAGAAGGCATGCAAAACCTTCGTCACACATATTATTGCTACTAGACATGATTATGAAGCCCTAGAAATTTTGAAGTTCTATTTTGTCCCAGAAAAGATGAGAATAAAAGAAACTTAGGATTTTTCATATAATTTGGTATATCAAAGAAACTACTCTGTCAAATTTTAATAATAATTATTATTGAACACTTCTGTTCTAGACACTCCTGCTTAAGTACTAAGTATGCAATACTATTAACAAAATGACCAAAATCTCACTTGGAAATGTGACAATATGATGCAAACATATGAAAAGAAATGAAAAGTAGTCTTTGCCTTTGTCTTTCTTTTGCCTTTTCTCTCTGTACTTGCCCATTATGTGATTGTGCGTCACATCAAGATTAAAGAGCCCAGCGAGATGAGTACTTCCTCAGAGACGCATTTCGGTGAAGAGCTCTTATAGCCCTTATAATCACAGTATCTTAGGGAGAAAAATCTGAATCCATACAAACTGGCAATACTCCCACAAAGCGGGACTGTGTTATTGTTTAGATTTTATACACAGCAAACTGAAGCAGGGACGATCTGATGTTCCCAAGCAGGGACTACACCCAAGTCTCCAAGCTGACATATACAGACCCCCACCACTGACGTACACAGCAACTGTAATAAATAAACCCCCCACTGGTACTAAATCAATCCAGGCTGAACTGCACACTCTTCCAAGGCAAGGCGAATGCCAACACAGATCACACGTGTGGGGGAGGGTGATGTCTGATCCCGAATAGTCACTGGAATTTTGACATCATATTGTACATATTCATAGTCCTTTTTAGCTGATGGTGTTCTGAAAGAAGAGTATGTTGCATATGTGGTATAACTATTATTTATGCTATATGACATCTTTTTAAAATACAAAATTGAGCTTTTTCAAATTACTTTCTTCTGCAAGTAATAGAGGAGCCGACAAGGAGAAGTGCCATGCTTGACCTCGTGCTCACCAACAGGGAAGGGCTGGTTGGAAATGTGACTCGCCAGGGTAGCTTTTGTTGCACCGATCATGAGATGGCTGAATTTGAGATCCTCAGGACAGTGAGAAGAGTGTGCAGCAAGCTCACTGCCCTGGTCTTCAAGAGAGCAGACTTTGGCCTCTTCAGAAACCTGCTCAGTAAGGTTCCATGGGATATAGCCCTAGAGGGCAGGGGGGCCTAAGACTGTTGTTGGTTGATATTCAAGGATAGCCTGTTGCAAGCTCAGGAGCGATGCATCCCTACTAGAAGGAAGTGCTGCAGGAGGGCCAGGTGACCTCCTTGGATGGATAAGGAGCTGCTGAGGAATACTCGAAGGAAAAAAGAGGCTTATAAAACGTGGAAGCAAGGACAGGTGGCCTGGGAAGAATACAGGGATGTTGTCCGGGAAGCCAGGGACCAGGTTAGGAAAGCTAAGGCCCACTTAGAATTAAACTTGGCTAGGGATGTTAAGGATAGCAGGAAGGGATTCTGTAGGTACATTGCAAATAAAAGACAGACTAGGGAAAATGTGGGCCCCCTCCGGAAGCTATCAGGGGAACTGGCTATCCTGCATTTGGAGAAGGCTGAGGTTCTTAATAATTTCTTGGCCTCAGCCTTCACCGGCAAATGCTCTGACCATACCACCCAAGTCTTGGAAGGTAGATGCAGGGACTGTGAGAATGAAGACCCTAGGCCCACTGTAGGAGAGGATCTGGTTCAAGACCATCTTAGGAACCTGAACGTACACATTAGGAACCTGAATGTACACAAGCCCATGGGACCTGATGAAATCCATCCGTGGGTCCTGAAGAAGCTGGCAGATGAAGTTGCTAAGCCACTGTCCATCATATTTGAAAAACCATGGCAGTCAGGTGAAGTTCCCCATGACTGGAAAAGGGGACATATAACCCCCATTTTCAAGAAGGGGAAAATGGATGAGCTGGGGAACTACAGACCAGTCTGCCTCACCTCTGTGCCTGACAAAATCTTGGAACAGATTCAGCTGGAAGGCATGCTAAGGCACATGAAAAACAACAAGGTGGTTGGTGACAGCCAGCATGGCTTCACTAAGGGGAAATCCTGCCTGACCAATCTGGTGGCCTTCTATGATGGGGCTACAGAACAACCGATGGCCAGGGGTAGAGCAGCTGATGTCATCTACCTGGACTTGTGCAAAGCGTTTGACACTGTCCCACATGACATCCTTGTCTCTAAGTTTTAGAGACATCAATTTGATAGGTGGACCACTCAGTGGATAAAGAACTGGGTGGATGGCCACACGCAAAGAGTTATGGTCAATGGCTCAATGTCCAGCTGGAGACCAGTAACAAGTGATGTCCCTCAGGGATAGGTCTTGTTCAAGATCTTTGTTGGTGACATGGAGAGTGGGATTGAGTGCTCCCTCAGCACGTTTGCCAATGACACCAAGCTGTATGGTTCGGTTGATAAGTTGGAGGGAAGGCATGCCATCCAGAGGGACCTTGACACGCTTGTGAGGTGGACTGATGCCAACCTAATGAAGTTTCACCATGCCAAGTGCAAGGTCCTACAGCTGGGTGGGAGCAATCCCAGGCACAGTACAGGTTGGGCAGAGAAGAGATTCAGAGCAGCCCTGTGGAGAAGGACTTGGGGGTGTTGGTCAATGAAGAAATGGACATGAGCCGGCAGTGTGCGCTTGCAGCCCAGAAAGCCAATTGTATCCTGGGATGCATCAAGAGGAACGTGAGCAGCAGGTCAAAGGAGGTGATCCTGCCCTTCTACTCTGCTCTTGTGAGACCTCACTTGGAGTACTGTGCGAAGTTCTGGTGTCCTCAACATCAAAAGGACATGGAACTGTGGGAACAAGTCCAAAGTGGGGCCATGAGGATGATCAGGGGAGTGGAGCACCTCCCGTATGAAGATAGGCTGAGGAAGTTGGGGCTGTTCAGCCTGGAGAAGAGAAGGCTGCGTGGAGACCTCATAGCAGCCTTCCAGTATCTGAAAGAGGCCTATAGTGATGCTGGGGAGGGACTCTTCATTAGGGACTGTGGTGATTGGACAAGGGGTAATGGGTTGAAACTTAAACAGGGGAAGTTTAGATTGGATATGAGGAAGAAATTCTTTCCTGTGAGGGTGGTGAGGCACTGGAATGGGTTGCTCAGGGAAACTGAAAGCTCCATTGCTGGTGGTGTTCAAGGCTAGGTTGGACATAGCCTTGGGTGGCATGGTTTAGTGTCAGGTGTCCCTGCCCATGGCAGGGGGTTGGAACTTAATGATTTTAAGGTCCTTTCCAACCCTAACTATTCTATGATTCTATGACCCTTTCTCATGGACTTCTAGGTGTTGGCTGTCCCTGTGTCATGATTTGAAAACAGTAATTTTCCATGTCTGGTAGTCTCTGTCATCCATTTTTCTCCTCCTTTAAGTATTTTTGCCTTTCACATGACCCATGACCTGCTCTTTTTATTTCATCTACTAAAAATATGCAGTATAGCCCCCAGTTTTCTCCAAATATTATAATTTAGTATTTAGTTTCTTAATGGCTAGGTATTTTACACTTCCAGACAGCATAATAATTCTACTGAATATCAAACTTTTGTAAAAAAAATTACGTCCTCCATTCAAGGTTTTTTGGAAAATAAGATCCATTTCCTTCTCCTAATGTAATGCTGCTTTAATATTTCATTTTATATCTGCAATTGGAGTGCTGTCTTGGTGTATAACAGCCAGTTTTAATTTGCATTCATTTTACTAATGGACAGAGCTCATTTTTGACTATTTATCCAAAAGCTGAGACATGATTTTTCTGACAGATTCAACATAACTCCTTAATAATTAGTGAGAATCACAGACTACTGCTTGTTTACCAGCTAATCACTCAATCAGGTTTTATTTATTTGTTTTCAAATTTCAGCCAATTCACGAAACACTTATTCTCATTTCTGCTTGGGTGAAGCAAGAAAAACTAAGCTTGAACACAGAATTTTCAAAGAGCAATTGAAAAAGTTGTGCATGTATAGCCAGGTTGATAATGTGTTTGCCATTGAAAATAATCATTATCTTACCACTAAAACTCTTAACACATGAATAATTTTAGTGAAGTAAGTGTGCCTTTTTGTAGATGCATAGATGAATGGGAATTTTTTTAATTTCCAGAAGTTGGATCCCAATTTCTATACTTCATGATTTCTATTTCCTCTTTACGTACCCATAATTGTAGGAATTGAAATATATTTTAAAGAAAAGTCAAGCAAAATATTATTTCTTGGGAAAAAAAACATGCCAGGACATACAGGCATATGAAAACCAGGACTGCTGCTATATTTAATAATGCAAGAAGCCAGTGATAAATAACCCAGTAAAGTGTGATTCAGAACAACACAGTGTTATTTACATGGTAATACAAAAAATATACCAGTAAGGGTTTTCTTCTCATAACTGGCACATCAATCATAAACATGAAGGAATATTTATGTAAGCATGTCCTAAGAAACAATCATCTTTCTTACCTCAGATCACACAGCAGTTTTCATATGCTCATGGAAAGTCCCATGACATTGTTGCAAAGCTAGATTTCTTAAGCAAAGAGTCTGGACAAATGCCACTGCATCTGGGGTTATAATGCGAATATTTTTTTCTGCTGATGATCAAGTGATTCCAAGAATGAATTTTCATTTGATTATGTTTATGATCATCACATGTTCAATTAATCCAAACATCAACCAGTAAAGCTTCACCTCAACCAGATTCAGAATCTCAGAAATCAGCTTAATGGTATAATGACTAAAACTTACTGAACTTCTGTTCTAGAACATATATTCTCCTTTAGAGTTTCCAGATACATTCTGACCTGCTGAACAGACAGAATGGCACATGATTTATAGAGCTAAACCACACAGAATATCAGTAGTGGAAAATATTAATCTTAAAATAAGTATCTAAATAAACAAATCACAGTGATATGAACAAGTACATAGGCATTAAGGCATTTGAAAACTGAGAAAGAAAAAAAGCTGGATGGTCTTATTTTTCTAATGAAGCTATACAGCTCATCTAATGGAAATATTGCACCTGCCTAAAAGTCTGGAATTAAATAAACAATGTTCTACTTATTCTAAATTGCCTTGTAGTTTACATGTCAGTCTTTACAGCATTTAGAATTATGCTAACCTGAATATTTCCTTTTTTTAAAATAAATTTATTTCTAGTCCTTTGGGAAGCAAATTTTAAAGTACAAACCTCTTATTTTCAAGGGAAAGGGTTGAAATGTTGATTAATAAACTGCAGAGCATTTTCATAATTCAGATAGCTTTTCAGCCACTTAACTTTTACAGACTTCTTATTATCATAGGAATATTCAGTTCCCCAACTTTCTTGTGAAAGCCACCCTACTGCAGTCATGCTATCATGCTGACTTTCTAATTTGTCAGTGAATCATTAGGACAATGACCACAAGCATAAAATTCTACTGAAATATCAGGCAAAGAGGGTATCTGTTCATATTTACTTTTTCCCTTATTCACCAAAGACAGAAAAAATAAAGTGAATATTCTACAATAAGAATTTTTTTGTAGTATTACTTTTAGACTTTGAAAATATGAAATGTCCATATTACACTTATTATATATACATATACTACATATTATTACATATATTACAAATATTATAAGGTATTGACTAGCAAAATTTTTTTTTTTCTTTTCCTCACAAGCTGCCTCACTTAGCAAGTTCAAGCAACAAATGAAGAAATACTGAAAGCAGAAATGGCACAGATGGCAACAGGACACTTGTCTTAATGTTAAATATTTATTTATTTGTTTCTTGTAAGGCTACGCATGCATCTGCACATGCATCTGCCTTTCTAAAGTCTTGCTTTCCCTTAACATAACCTCAACAGTTATTTTCTGAGTTCATTATGCAGATCTTTCAATACCTCTTCTATCACTGTCTTCCAGGGTACATATTCGTACAGTAGATATCTCAAAAAACAGCTCAGTCAACTACATTTATAAGAGTAAAAAGATCTAGAAGTGCCATGGTTTGTCTACTTGCTAATCAGAATCACAGTTAAAAGGATTGTTAACCTCAGGATCAAAAGACTTTAGCCTTTTATAAATTCTGTTTCAAATGATCAAAATTACAGAAGATTTCTAAAAACAATGACAATATAAAAATTCAGTGCACAGAATGTGGAATATGAGAAGTATTAATACCAGAGCTATGCTGGTTCATGTCTCTTTGCTCTTTTCTAATACAGAGCAGAACTTTTCATTTCAAAAGAAATAGGTTGTGGTTTCAGTTGCAGCCACTACGTTGGTTTATTTGATCCAAAAATGTTTCCGTTTTTGGCTTGCTACACTAAAATCTACCCCTCAGCTCTCAGGACTGACCTTCATAAACAGTCTTGTCTCTGTAACAGGCCAACCCACAGGCTTGGATATGTTTACTGGAAATTTTTGCAACTTTGGATGCGGCACGAACTTTGCTTTCTAGGCTGATGTTAATGACAACATAAAAAGAGATAAATTGTGATTCAACCAATGAAATGAGGGCCTTTAGAGCAAAGTTTTCTCAATTGAGAAATATTTCATGCTATTCAAGTAAATTGCTGAGTCTCTAAAATATCAAGAATTACAATTTGAAGTATAGTTTACAGGGAGGAAAGAAAAACTCTCTCCTGAAAGAGAAATTTCTTGAACATGCAAGGTTAAATCTTAATATTTTTATTTTTCCCTCTTCATAAAATAGGTTTTGAAAAGTAACAGCATATAGTCTGCAAACAATAAAGAAAACAGAAAAAACCCTGTTTAATTCTTAAATAGTTAAAAACCTCAATTTTCCTCTCTTTCCAGAAGATGGTAGTATAGCATGCTGTTAGAATCTTGCAAAACTGAACTAGTGTGGGATTGTTAAAACTAAAACTAAAAAGAGAGTAACTGAGTATAAAATAGGGAGTTGCACTTATAATGTTTAAGATGTAGGGAGGGTCATTTTAGTCCACTGCTTTTATGTTTAAATTTAGATGCTTTATTCATTAACATCAAAATATTATTGAATAAAAGGATTACTGAAATATTTCATAAAAGTGAACAGAATATGGTTTTGATTCTGAAGATTATTTGCTATGCTTGAGAAAAGAACACGAATATGTAAATATGCTCTTGTGGGAAAAACAAGCGTAAGAGCACTTTAGGTTTCAGAGCCTACAACACTAATGCTATTGCTCTTCTGAGAGGTATTTGTGTATTCTAAAGCAGAGAAAAGGTCAACAACTGCTATTTAAAACAAGCAAAAAAGGTAGATTATAAAATAATTAATGTTGATATGTATATAAATAGTACATAAATTGTATGTAAATATTATAAATATGGAATTAAATCCATGGCCAAATACTGCCAGTGTGCAAAGCTGCAATATTCCTGTGAAATATTTTCCTAATTTACTGAATTTAAATTCTCAAGAATCTTCATTACATGTACTGCAACTGACTGTAAATTATAGACCTTTTCTTGCCCTTACTCATATGGAGGCATTTAGACTGGTGGGAAAAAAAGCCCAATAAACCATAAACAAACAAAACTCAGCAAAAATTCTTTTATATATATATATATAAAGATTTTGACATTAATTACAATTAACCTTATGTGTAAGTTTGATTTAATTATCAATTTGTTAAATCAAGTGAATTGTATCTAATTAAAATATAGCAACTAAAAAGCATCCAGTCTGACAAACAAATACAGCATTTTTTGCTTTCTCAGTACTTTTCACCTGTAGTTAACCATTCACAATTAAACTGTCAAGGCCATAAATCAAAATCAAGGAGTTCTGTTTTCAATTTCTAACTCTATAGGTTTTCATACTTTTCTAGATTATATGAGAGCCAAATGAAGTTAAAAATGCTTTTCGTAGAAGGTGTGCAGACACTCTAATTACAGTAATGGTGACATTAAACAATATCTTTCTGGAAAACATTCACCCCTCAGTTAAGCAATTTCTTCAGTCACTGGATTTTTTCTTTTTCCTATTTTCTAAATTTTGTTCATGTTTTATAAGCCTTTAAAAAAGTTGGACATGAAAACAGGGATGCTGAAGTCCTGCAATGCATACAGAAAGAAAATACTTCTCTCTTCACTCCTATTATTTCTCCATAAATAAATTATAGCATGGATGAGCTTTTATGTAGCAGTAATCTGTGTTTCAGTGTGCTTTCCTCCATGATACGCCCTTAAAGAGACCAGTATACCATCACAGGTATTGTCAAACACTTGCATTTTTTCTACATGTGCAGCTTTATCTAACAGTTTACACAGCATTTTGGTGAATGGATGTTGCCAGGAAAGCTCTGTCTCTGGATACAGCTATTCCATCTTCTGTTTCCCACCATTCTGCCAACTTCATGTCATCTGTGAACTTTTATTAATTACAGTCTATTTCAGATAACTGATGAGAGTGTTGACTGCTTGGCCAATTGTCTTCCCATCTGAAACCTTATTAGAAACTTCTGTCTCTATAGGTGGCATCACAACTTCTCTCTGGACTTTCACAGTTCTTAAACCTTTTCATGTGCTCTACTGTGATCATTCAGCAAACGTTTTGACACCAATGCCATAAATCCGCACATCAAAGAGTTGCAAGGGTTATTGCCTTGTTAAATCTTAGTCCCCAAAACCAAGAGACAGCCATGCAGTCCTGGAGAAGGATCCATAAAATACTGTTTCACAAGACTTCGCATACTGAGGCCATTGAAGTTGTCTCAGTTGCCTATATTAACAAGCATTACATCTAGACTAAAAAATTGCAGCTATGACTCTCTCCAAAAAGAAATAAATCTTCCATTCAGGCTAGTCAGATGTTATCAATAATGTGTCTAAGCTTTTGATATTTTTCCCTGTTTGTCACAAATTTAAAGAAGTTTTAAGTTAAAATTCCTCTATTTAGTTTTTTCTTTGCAAGTATTGTAATTACCTTTCTACCATCTTTTGGGGCATCTACACAAAACCCACACAAAACCCTTGACACAAAGCGAAAGCTTAGGGGGATCTTTCTCCTGCTAGAAAACCACAAAAATGAACCATCCATCTCTCTAACCAAAATTTCTCCATCGCAGCATGTAAACATGCAGGCAGCAATGTTTGCTTAGAGTGACCCTGTACATCAGCATAGTTTGTTTGCCTGCATTTTTCCAGATGTGACTTAACTTTTACATTCTTTCTAATGTAAAGTCTTCCAACTAAATGCCTCTGGATGTTGCAAAATATATGTGCAAATTAACCCTGGCCACTAATAGATCTTCCACATCCCTAGTGGCGTCAATGAAGCGTTTAATCCCTTGTTTTTAAAATGTTAACTCCCTGCAAATGTGGTTTATCTGGAAAGCACTACATTTGTCTAATAAGTATGTCATCTTACTTTCCAAATACAGAACAGAAATATTTATAGAAGATAACTACAACACTGATGATCACTGTCATCTCCATTTAGTAGCAGACCATTGCTGTTACTAAAATTTGTATTATTATTGAAATATCTAAAAAATATTATTTTCTTTGGCATGTTCCGTATTTAACTCTTTTCCTTTATATTTTTCTCTTTTTTTTCTTATATTTTTAATTCTTTCTTTCTTTCATAATAATTTTTCTCTCTTGCTTGTCTCCCTTTTCCTCTTTTTAAATCTCACTCCCCTCTTGCCCTTCCTCTTTTTGTCTCTTTTCCCCTCTTCTTTCTCTTTCATTTTTCTCTTTGTCTCTTTGCTTCCTTCTCACTTTCCCACTCTATCTCCCTCCTTTCTTCCTTTTGTCTCATGTCTCGTCTCCCTCTTTCTCCTTTTCTTTTTCTCTCTTTGCTTTTCAGCTTGTACTTATTCAGACTACATTATTTCATTCCCCAGTTGCTTAACAAAGTGTCTTTCAGTTTCTAAAACCTTTATTGTTTTGTCTTCTTCCTTTTAGTTTTGAAACAACAGGTCTTCAGACCTGTGAGAAAGTGTTCTTTTCTTTAAATATCATAAATTTTCTCTTAGTCCACTCTGCTTTCTTTGTCTTTTTTTTTATCCCAGAAAAATTACCTACTGATTACACATTATCAGATACAGTTGCTTATACTGAATACAACAAGAATATGATCACAAGTCCCTAGGCAGTCATGATCTTCCAAAGCTCTTATTAACTTTATCTGATATAAATGAGGCCTAAAATGTAGTTTCCTTATGGTTGGGTAGTATTTTTTGTATTATAAAATTAATATCTACATTTTTTTTTTAAACTCATCATTGGTTTTATGTGTTCAGCAGCTTTCCATTTTATCATTGCAAAACGTCTAATAAGCAAGCCTTATTTGTTCTCTGCTTTCAATGGGTAGCAGACTCCCCCTGCCCACCTTCTGAGAGCCTGTTAATTAGGACCTACTCATCTATGGAGAAGTTGTCTGTAAGTTTTGACCCTGTAATATCTTTCTGGTTCCTCTGGTGACGTGATCCACAATTTAGTACTTCAGAATATGAATTTCTAATTCCTATTATCTAGTTTTATAGGCTTTCTAGTTCTTTCTTCCATCTCTCTGTCACGTGTATGCCACCTGCTTCAGTGTCTAATTCTCTCAGACCTACTGCTGCCAATCTTTTCAGGAAGGCTTCTGGCTATTTTATTGTCATTCTCTAAGAATTGATTCCTATGGGTACTATCAGGTTGACACAAAATTGGTGTATGCAGCAATGTCAGTACAGTGGAAGTTGGATCCCAGCTCCATGCTGTTAGGCTGAGAAGACAGCTCTGACATGCAGGAGAGCAGGTACAAGGGGGAGACTACACCTAGTATAGTCATGGAGTAGTTCAGAGAGGTGTTTAGTAACATTTCATCAGAAATCAGTACTGGAATAATGGGTTAGAGGTAAATGCAAGACTGAATTAGCAATGTCTTTAAACACTTCCTGGTGATGTCTGTAAATGTATGGGTATGTGAGAGAGAGAAAGAGAGAGATTTATTTCAATACTGTGTCACTGAACAATGAAGTTAAAGGATTTAGACAGTTACCATCTGTTGTGTCTGATCTGCAAGTGTCCTGACACTCTGTGTTTCTTATGGCTGTGGCCTCTTAATTTGATTTCCTGGCTTAGTGTCTTAATTGCTTAGCTGGCTATCTCACTCAGGGTTTTATTATTTTTAGAAATTTGGACAGGTCATAACAAAGTGAAAGTCATCTTGGGAATAGTGTATCTCAATGAAATAACCAGAAATAGATATTATGCAGAAAGACAAACTTGATTATTTAATAAGGAATTGGGCCTAATCCATTTCAACTGAGCTATTTGTGAGCCTTTCTACTTCACTCACTGGATGACTGCAAAGGTTTTTCAGCTTTTCTCCTGAAAAGTAATTCTCTTTATGTACACACAGCTATTTAGCGCCTCAAGGCTGACAAACTTCTTACCAGTTGGTCTCCACAAACTTTCAGCGCACTCATAAATCTCCTTATTCAGGGCTGCCTTGGGGTGAACTGCTAAAGGAAAAGATCTAGCTGGAAACGATAACTGAAGTTCCCTAAGTTACCAGGTCCCAGAGTCAGAGAGGTTAAAATTGAAGGAGATAGAATTCCCTGATTTTTTCATAATTTCCTAACGCATTCAAAACCTCTCTTCAAATCCTTCAACTCCTACCATCACCCTTTAATGAAATATGGAGTTTTGAAAATGCTGCAAGTCCTAAGCATCAGAATGTGCAAGCAGTTTGTAAATCTTGCTTTCTAGATTATTTGAAAAAAAGGCAAGTGGAGCAACTAGTATCCTAGGTTGTTCCAGTTAGACAAGTTCACACCCACTTCAGTTCTTTCAAAGTATGAAAACTCAGGTCTGAACATGGATGTGTACCTGAAATATCTGCATAAGCTGTGGCAAAGGTCAGAACAATACATAGTTCTGCATTTAGTATTTGGTGTCACATAGCTTGACTGGTCCCTGGAAGATGCACATGTTTTTCTGATGTTGGGTCATGACCTGACGACTCTAGAGAAACCTAGGCTCCCTTTGAATTTTTCTTTTGGTCAAATATCCACAAATTTTGGGATCTAACTGCCAATTTTTTTCCACGAAACCGGTCTAATATGACAGGCAAATAACACAGTATTTACTATGGTTTGTATCAGGCAGGTTTGACTTTATCGCACTCCGGCAAATTCATAGCTGCGATACAACATTCTGCATCGAAGCACCATTAGTGCAGTTAGGCACAGTAACTAAAAAGTTTGTCTCTGAGAATAAGAAAGATGCAAATTATGATTCATTTATGTAAATTATGGTTTATCTATAAAGATAAAAGTAAGAAGAATGCTAAAAAAGCAATGAAAATCCAGGAGAGACTGACTTACATGATCTAGGCAAAATAACTGCCTAACTATATTTATGTACATAGACAGACACAACAGGTAGACACACACTCATGGAATAAGCAATCTGTTTAGAGTGTTTCATTAAAATACTTTATTGCCTGAGTAGGAATCCATCATTATCTCTGATTCTTAAGTAGAAAGGCAGCTGAAGAGAGGATTCAAAAGCAATTTCAAATCTACTTATAATGCGATATTAATATTCTATGACATAACAGTGCAAGTAATGGCAAAAAGGTGAGCTTGATACCAAGCAGAACTTGGAGAGAAACACATAAAGGTAGAATGTAGACATCCATACAGAAATTTGGCAAGGATACCGATGTTAAACTTCAAGTTCTTGCAAAAAATTATATATCATCATTGAAGTGAAAACTGTTCCTGGTTTCTATCTTATCCAAGACACAGAAGTCTTCAAGAGCACATGCTCTCCTCTTACAGGCTTAGTTTCATACCATAGAAACTGAATTGCTAAGTTGTCTTCCAGCACAGCTACAGCAACCCAGAGATCTTGCTCTAGATTCTTCTCACTTAATTTAGGCAACAATTCTAGCATCTAAATTAGCAATATAGTTGCCATAGACTTTTTCTACATAGAAGGACAAGAGGTAACGACCTCAAGATGCACCAGGGGAGGTTTAAACTGGATATTAGGAAAAATATCTTCACCAGAAGGGTTATCAAGCTTTGGAACGAGTTTCCCAGGAAAGTAGTGGAGTCACCATCCCTGAAAGTGTTTAAAAGATGTGCAAATGTGGTGTTTAGTGACATGGTTTAGTGGTGGACTTAGCAGTGTTAAGTTTATGGTTAGACTTGATGATCTTAAAGGTCTTTTCCAATCAAGATGATTTTGCAATTCTATGATTCTATGTGTTACAAAATAAACATCCACATAGGATGGCAGAAGCATAATCCTGTGTTCCTTCAAAAGTGTTTGTTTTACCTAAGTGTGATTCTGAAGCCTGTAATTCAGTGAAATATATCTCACCTTTCAAAAGATCTTTATTTCATGAAATCCTAGACAAACTATTGTGAGGTCACAGACAGACTGATCTTTTGTCAGCAGAACCCACTCATGAGATTAAATTTGAATAAAGATATTTCACTTTCTGATCACTATTACAGATGTTGAGCAGAATGAACTGGGCACTCACAAACAAGGTTCTAATCACACCTTATTTTGAATCAATTTCCATATGCTTACTCACTGGTATGGAAAAAGTCTGACACCACTTCAAATGGAAATCTAGCAGTAAATGTAGTACTTACTGCAACCACAGGAATGTTGCTGCTAACAGTAGGCTGAACAGTTGTTCTTGGAATCAAAAACACTAGTACAGTCTTTCTTGCTGGATAGCTTTGTTTCCACCAAATTCAACAGTCACTTCAATCAGTGTTTGTAAGTGTAATAGCATGATTTGTGCAAAATATATCCTGCTGGAAAGCCTAAGCAGTTGCCAGAGAAGGAGTGTGAATCAATTATTTGTGTTGTCTGAAAATAATCAGGTTGTAGAATAAGGGCAAAACCCCAGAAGATGAAATGCCAAGATTACAGTTTTATCATGCTGTCCTCTTAGTTTCTAAGCTTAGAGTATTTACTGCACACATAGTATCCTAACATTTCATTTTTGTTTTTTTCTTAGAAATCTGTCAGAGCAATAGAGACCTATCTTATCAGTAACGAAAGGGTGTCACTATTCATAATAGAATAAGTGAAGCAATTAAGTAAATCTTTATCCAAATCCTTCATATTAAGAAAATGGCTCTAACTTGTGTAATATATATTATTTTATAAGCCAGAATACAAGTAGGAGGATCATAATTCAAAGCCTCTAAAAAAATATAAAACCATTACTGGAATAAGATCAGCTGGATTTCCTTCCTCCATCTCTCCAACATCCAGTTAATTCCTGTCACAAACATACCTATATAACTCACTAACATGTCTGAACACACATGCCAAATCATTATCAGTCTACTATCATTTGACATTGCAATTGGATAATTTTCTGTTTTCCTGGTTTCAGCTGGGATAGAGCTACTTTTCTTCCTAATAGCTGGTGCAATGCCGTGGTTTGGCTTTAGTCTGAGAATAGTCATAGAATCATAAAATAATTAGGATTGGAAAGGACCTTAAGATCATAGAATCATAGAATCATAGAATAGTTAGGGCTGGAAAGGACCTGAAGATCATTAAGTTCCAACCCCCCCACCATGGGCAGGGACACCTCACACTAAACCATGCCACCCAAGGCTCTGTCCAGCCCGGCCTTGAGCACCGCCAGAGATGGAGCATTCACAGTTCCCCTGGGCAACCCATTCCAGTGCCTCACCACCCTCACAGGAAAGAATTTCTTCCTCATATCCAATCTAAACTTTCCCTGTTCAACTTTGAACCCATTACCCCTTGTCCTGTCACCACAGTCCCAAATGAAGAGTCCCTCCCCAGCATCACTATAGGCCCCCTTCAGATACTGGAAGGTTTCTATGAGGTCTCCATGCAGCCTTCTCCAGGCTGAACAGCCCCAACTTCCTCAGCCTATCTTCATACAGGAGGTGCTCCAGTCCCTGATCATCCTTGTGGCCCTCCTCTGGACTTGTTCCAACAGTTCCATGTCCTTTTTATGTTGAGGACACCAGAACTTCACACAATACTCCAAGTGAGATCTCACAAGAGCAGAGTAGAAAGGCAGGATCACCTCCCTCAACCTGCTGGTGTCACTCCTTTTGATGCATCCCAGGATACGGTTGGCTTTCTGGGCTGCAAGCACACACTGCCGGCTCATGTTCATTTTCTCATCGACCAATTCCCCCAAGTCCTTCTCCGCAGGGCTGCTCTGTTACAGTGCTGATAACACACTGATGTTTTAGTTCTTACTATGCAGCACTTACCCTGATTTCAGTGTCTCATGCTCTGCAGTGAGAAGTGGCACAAGAAGCTGGGAGGGAGCAGAGATAGGACACCTGAGCCAAACTAGCCAAAGGGGTATTCCATACCACAGCACGATATACCCAGTATATAAACTGGGGGGAGTTACCTGAAAGGGACCTATTGCTGCTTTGGTAGAGCTGGGTGTCATTTGGAGGGCGGTGAGCAATTTTATTGGGAATCACTTGCATTTATTAGTGTTTTTTTCTCCTTTTTCCTTTTAGGTTTATCTCTCTCTCCTTGTTATTCCCCTTATTAGTAACAGTGTTATTAGCATTATATTGTACTTTATTATAGTTATTAAACTGTTCTTATCTCAACCCGTGGGTTTTGCATTCTTTCAATTCTTAGTTACTGGCTGGATTTAAACAATGACATCTGTTACTATATGTGTGTAGAATGACGTCCACAAAAGAAAGCCGATGCATCAGGTTAGATAACCTTTAATCAGCGCTGATAAGTTCACACATGCAACTACTGATTACAAATCCCAATGATTTCACAACAAAGAGGTCAATATGAAAAAAAACCATCTGTCTGAAGCTGGACTTCTGATTTCAGATGGAATGCTGAGTCATGTTCATGCGTAAATATTGATAAATTGGGGATATTTAAAACTTTCACATAATAACAATTTGCTGTCTTCTCCTTTGATGTATTGCTATTTCTCTTTTCCTCATGTATCACAATCTGCTCATGGCAAACATCTGTAATTTATAAAACATGGTTTATTAGTCAAACTTCTTTTATTTCTACTGTTATGCTGAAAATCTTGTTTATGGGAAAAGAGGAATCATGTCTCATATACAAAGAGAGAATTTATTTGTTAGCATAATTGAAATCTTAAGAGTGTATCCAAGAATTACTATGTGTGGCTTGAATTAATATAGAAAATGCAAAAGAAAAGGTAATTATAAAATAATACTTCTATAGAGAAAAAATATCTATAATTCTTATAATAATGCAATTTTAATTTTTAAATACATATTTCTTAGTTTCTATCCCTTTTCCTGGTTGTGGACACATCATTTTCTTTCTCTGCTGTATCACAGGTCAGTGGCTCAGTCTGGCGCTGAGGGCTGTTATGGTGACTCCTCAAAGGGAGGAAGATGGCATTTGTGTCAGTGGTTTATTAAGTCCAGCTCTATGATACACTTAGCAGAGTTTCGTAAGCTTGTTAACATTTTTACCCCTTTTTTCATTCTGCATTGCTCTGCAGCTTTGTGCTACATCTGAATTTACCATATGTGGTGATTTTTGTAGATGTTGCATCCTTCTTTTTTTCTCTTTTTTTACCCCTGAAACTAGCTTTGGACAGCTCCAGGACTGCATTTCTTTATCTGATCATAGTGGGTTGCTTATAGCCATAAGGTGTCTGATGCCAGCCTATGCTCCATCTCTTCTCGCACCAGCCCTACACACCTCTGTACTGCATCCCGCCTCTCCACCCCCCACAGTCACTGCTTTTGTGCCAGAACAGGATGTCTCTATGTGACATCATTGTACTAGAGCTGAAAATACTTATTTCTGCACAAAACAATTATTTGTCAGTACAACCTCTAGAGAGCTATTGTTGTAGTTTAACCCCAGTAGGCATCAGTAAGCAAAGGTAAAACAAACTAGCCATCGCCACCTGATTAGGTGAACAAAATCTGTTTACAGCTAAACCTAGTAAAAACAAAGCTGCAGGTAGGGCATGACAAGTTCAGACAAGCAAATCTATACGAGCCTCAGCTCTCAAGCCTTGCAAACTCAGCAAACAAATCCTGCGAACAGGCTTGTGGATTGTTACCAGCAATGGCAATAATGTATTATAGGAGTAGACAGTTACATTTGTTAATGCTCAAAATATTATCAATGAAAAATATCAATATAGGCTTTCTTTCATGGTAAATACAATGTTCAAATAAAATAAATGAAAAATAAACATAACCTACTATATCTCTTACCAAAAGTTCAGATCATGATTAAGATAAAAGAGTCCATACGAACACTTCTGACACAAATTTGCTAGCGCACTGGGACACCAACTTTCCTCTGAGGTGATAGATTTGATTGGTATTGCAGGATATTACTGAACTTTGCTTTTGTCTCATACCCTTTAGATGGCTAAAAAAGTCCCCAGGAAAACCTGCCAATCACTGAAAGTAGCATTGGACTAAGATTTAACAGGGCTCTTTCTTTTCAGGCATGGTGAATAATGAACACTAGCTTCCAAGACACTAGAAACTAAAGTTTTCCTGATGATTTATGAGATTATTAGCATTTTCTAACACAGTTCCACAATAGTTAGAATGTAGTAGGAAGACATCTTACAGAGTCTTTTGCAGAAACATTAAAATTTATGTTACATGAAAAAATAAATTTTGCTTTCTCTTTTTCCATATTTTCCACTGCAATGCCCCAAAATGTTCTATTTCAACAGAAACAAGCTGAACCTGCCCACCTGATGGTTATCTGCTTTTTTCTTCTATGATGCTTTTTATCTTGTCTATGTCTGTATATAATATTCCAGGGTTGTGAGCCAAATTTTAGTTGGTAGAGAGCTATATTTAACTATAGATCAATGGGGTTCCTATAACCAGGTAGAATGATAATTTTGCTAAACACATCTCGTGTGTGGTCTACATACATGGCCTAATTTCTCAAATATACCTTACTCAGCCAAAGTCTGCCAAGGAAAATCTGAACTGTGCTTTTAATTGTCCTTAATTGCACAGGACTAAAATAACATTTATATAAAATAAGCCTTTGATGAAAGTGTGAATTGCTCCTTTTCCATTGTTGGGTATTAATTTCCAAAGGAAACCACCAGTGATAAGCTCCAAAAGGTGCCATGCTAGTCACAGTTCTGCTGATTTGCAGAGCACTAATATTAAACAGATTGCAATGCTGCTTGAAGGAAGGACCTGCCAGCCAATTTGCCTGGGAATCTATATATCTTTCTAATCTGTTCTAAATTAAAAGAAATTATTTAAATCATGACCACCCAGCTAGTCTTCCCTTGTAATGGTGTATTCAGGAAAGTAGTTTGACATGCTTTTATTACATGTTATATGAAATGGTTTAGTAAGTTAAATAAAGCTGCCTACTCTTCCCTGGTGGTTGCTTTCTGCTTTTAGAAAAAAAATATAATAGACTCAATCCATGTTTACGTAAAGATTGATATGGTTTAAATAAATGGTGGTGTAGTCTAAAGAACAGTGGGTGAGTCATGAAGCTGTGAATGGTTGCAATAAAATCTATTAACAAGATGGCAAAATCTGCCATGAATTTTATAGTTGCCAGCACAGCATAAAAGAATCAAAATAGCTCTCTTTAGACTCAGATTCATATGATCTGTTACACTTTTTCTATGCCAAATGTTAAAGGCACCTTGCCACAAAAAGCACAAGCCATATTGATAAAAGAACTTGGATATTTTTTATTAATTACAAAATACAGATCTAAAAGTGCTATACAGAGCAGGACTTCTCAATTCATGCTCACCATCATTTTTCATTCTATCACATCATTAACTTAAACCATATCAGACATATTCAGACACAGTTTATTACTTTGGACCAGTTGCACAATTCAGAACCAAAACTACATTTTAACAAATTTATTTTTTTATTTCTCCTTTTATTTTTTTTTTAGTTGAATCTTATTTCTACCTTTAAACCTAGAATTGAAAGCAACATAAAAACAGTACAATCAGTCTTTTTTAAAAGAAAGTCTTTTTGAAGATAGTTGCAATCAAAACAGGTATCTATTCAATCTAAAAAGCAGAGAGGTAGCTTAATGTATACATGCTGCCAACTATTCTCAAATCTTGTTTTGCAGTTACAAAGCATATACAACTGAAATTATTGTTTGCAACTGTAGACTTTGTTTAGACCTATGTTAAAACTGTGGCACATAGTTTTCACAGGGTTGTTCTCAACTAATTTGTTCAATAACTCTATAAGTGAAGGCAATATGCATTAATGTGAAAAGAATGATCATCAAATAATTTTGCTACAGCTGAGAAGTGCTGGGCTGAACTAGCTGGGCATCATACCTCTATTTTAAGAACTGTTAATGATGCAGGGAGAAAATGTGACATTATTTAAATTTAATATTCAGGAGATATCACAGAATTTTATTTTATTTCTTTAAAATTCAGATATCCATACAGTCTTCTCATCCAGTCTTTCTTTAGGTATGAAGGTATATTAGGAAGATGATTCATACCATCTTAAAATCAGCTTTTTCAGGATATTCTCGCACTTTTAATTAACCTTTTACCTGTATATCAGATTTTTTGCAAACTAAACATTGCTCTTATATCCAAAGTTAAGCTGTTTAGGCTTCTTTTCTCATAATTTTTCCAGCTGCAGATTTTGAAGATCAATTATCAGTCTAATGAAGGCACTTAGCAGCCAGAAGAATACTCATGGGTTTGATAATTTGATAATTTTGACTTTTACAAATATATTTGTTCCATCCTGCTCATGGCTAAATGCCTGGAAGCCTCTGCTTCATCAGCCCAGCTGCATTATTAGGTGGTCTGTGAATAATTCATAGAATCATAGAATAGTTAGGGCTGGAAAGGACCTGAAGATCATCTAGTTCCAACCCCCCTGCCATGGGCAGGGACACCTCACACTAAACCATGCCACCCAAGGCTCTGTCCAGCCCGGCCTTGAACACCACCAGTAATGGAGCATTCACAGTTTCCCTGGGCAACCCATTCCAGTGCCTCACCACCCTCACAGGAAAGAATTTCTTCCTCATATCCAATCTAAACTTCCCCTGATTAAGTTTCAACCCATTACCCCTTGTCCTGTAACCACAGTCCCAAATGAAGAGTCCCTCCCCAGCATCACTATAGGACCCTTCAGATATTGGAAGGTTTCTATGAGGTCTCCATGCTGCCTTCTCTTCTCCAGGCTGAACAGCCCCAACTTCCTCAGCCTACCTTCCTACGGGAGGTGCTCCAGTCCCTGATCATCCTTGTGGCCCTCCTTTGGACTTGTTCCAACAGTTCCATGTCCTTCCGATGCTGAGGACACCAGAACTTCACACAATACTCCAAGTGAGGTCCCACAAGAGCAGAGTAGAAAGGCAGGATCACCTTCTTCAACCTGCTGGTCATGCTTCTTCTTGTGGTTTAAGCCAAGTCAGACACGCAGTTTGCTCGCTCACTCCCCTCTCTTTCTTCCTCCCAGCTCCCGGGGAGATGGGGAGGAAAACTGAAAGAATGTAACTCCCACAGGTTGAGATAAGAACAGTTTAGTAACTAAGGTATAACACAAACCACTACTGCTACCACTGATAATAATAATAACAAGAGAAATACAAAGGAAAAGAATACAATCGCTCACCACCTATACCCAGACTGACCAAGCAGTGCACCCCCACCCTTCTGGGTCTCTGCCCTCTGTTTTACATGCTGGGCATGACGTGCTGTGGTATGGAATACCTCTTTGGTCAGTTTGCGTCAGGTGTCCTGTCTCTGCTTCTTCCTGGCTTCCCCTCCTCCCTGGCAGAGCATGATGCTCAGAAAGTCCTTGGTCAGACCAAAACTTTCTAAGCTGTAACTGAAAACACTGGTGCTATCAGTGCTGTCCCCAGGCCAAAAGTCAAAAACACAGTGCTGCACCAGCTGCCAAGAAGGAGAAAAATGACTGCTACTGCTGAACCCAGGACACTCCTTTTGATGCAGCCCAGGATACGGTTGGCTTTCTGGGCTGTGTGCGCCCACTGCCGGCTCATGTTAAGTTTCTCATTGACCAACACCCCCTAGTCCTTCTCTGCAGGGCTGCTCTGAATCTCTTCTCCACCCAACTTGTAGCTGTGCCTGGGATTGCTTTGAGCCAGGTGTCAAAGGTATTCAAAAGGTATTTAATTTTTAATTCAAAAGGTATTTAATAAGAATCAGGATAGGTCACAGCAGATAAACACTTTATATCATGCTTGTGGTTTCTTGTTTTATCTGGGTGTGAAAATTATAATCTTATATTTCAGAAACTGAAGAGATCCTAGACACCCCATTGATGAAACATTCAAATCTCTGTCTTTTAACAAGGCACTGAAGTAATTTTGGTTGTAAACACACACACACAAAAAATTACCAATGTGATATATTGCATAGTACCTGTAATAAACCAGAAGAATTCTTTTTTTTATCTGCACTTTCTTGAAATTAATCTCACAATTTCTATTCTTTGCTTCTGTGCCCTCTCCTGCACAGTTTTACAGACATGGAACTGAACTAAAAGAAAAAAAAAAAAAAACAACAAACTTTTTTCAAGTTTTCTCTTGGAAAAGCAGTTATGAGTCCTTCAGTATCACTGCTTGATACTCATGACACAGGTAACGATAACTGGCTTTTTGGTTTGGTATTTCTCATCAAAGTTCTCCAAGCTGGCAGTGTTCAAGGCCTGGTTGGACAGAGCCTTGGGTGGCATGGTTTAGTGGGAGGTGTCCCTGCCCATGGTAGGGGGGTTGGAACTAGATGATCTTAAGATCCTTTCCAACCCTAACTATTCTATGATTCTATGAAAGTTCTCTAAGAATCCTTTCTTAGATTTATTGCTTACAAATTCTTGCAGCTCACTTTCTTGTTTCACCGTGATGTTTTTAAAACTTGGCAATCTCTGTACAAGTTAAGTACTCTTCTATCAATGCTAGTTAGTCATGTGAAACATAAGCAGTCCTCCACTCTGGGTTAAACCAGTGTCAGCATGGTGTGTTTGCTGGAGCCTTACTTATGTTTGTGCTAAAAGACCTGTCCTTCCAGGGTAGTGTGGGATAGTCTGTTGCAGACCTCCACATGCTCACCTCTTTTTTCTGCCTCAGGGTCAGCCTTCCACAGAATGTTTCATTGCTAAATGGAAAGTTTAATTCAGCTTTCCCTATTTTAAAATACACATGTACTTTTCTTCCTGGAAGCCTACAACACTTCACTTGTTTCAAAGGATTTCTGGCAGACTGCTTCAATGTCATTTTTGTGTTTAACACATGACTTGGCTACAACTTCTGTTTTCATGATTGGGATGAGACTTTGAACACTTTGAGGTTAAAGGATCTCTTAATAGTGGGTGGGCATGTTGTGTAATTCTCTTTTACAGCAATTGTATTTTCATATCTGAATCCTACTTAGTCTGCATTAAAAGATGCTTCTATCATTGTATTAGCTTTTGAGTTTTCTGGGTGGTAAGTTGATTAAATAAATCATAGAAGCAAAACACATTTATAAGTTTTTTCCTACTATAAGATAAAAAAGATGTCCAAAAGTTTGATAAGCTACATGGAAGCTGTCAATAATGCTATAGAGACATGCTTTTGGTTTTGGATTGGTTTCTTTTTCCATCACTACAGCCGGTCATGCATAGTATGCAGTCAAACAATGGTACTTAATCAAATGTAATAAAATCTAGCCTTAGAAACAATAAAATGGGTCTATTATTCCTGAGAAACAATTCACTGAAAATAAGACTAAATAGAGCAAAAGTGGCATATTCATTCCTTGTGCTGACCTGTACTTGGTTAATTTTCAGTCACTAACTTTGATTCACATATAAACCTATAGTACTTTACATGATTTCAGCCTGGTAAAGATGTTTTTATGTTATAGCTATTTTATAAAATGGCCTCAGTGTAAGTATTTAACTCTTATTTTTAAATCATGTCCTTTAAATAAAATGATAAATTGCAAAATTAAAACTCTTTAACATTATCAAAATCATGCATGTCTACTAAATACAAGAAGGTTAATTGAAACTACTCAAGAATACAATAAAACTACTGCAAGCTAAGAAGTTAACTTTATTGGGAGAGTAGTTATTGACTAGAAGATGACAAGATTCTGAAGCTATCATATAAAATATAATATAAAAAATATGATGGCTTCAGTAGAAAAATAAAGGACAATATATAAAAAATACAATTCCTTATACCTGAGGAAAGATAGGTATTAATGAAAGTCCAGTATATGAATTGAAATGATACTCTGCTATAAAGCTTAAAGGTGAAATTTGAAATCATATTAAAGTTCTGCTGAGAAGTTATTGATAAAAGTTAGAGTTGACCCGAAAATTTGGGGTCTTTAAACATGGCTATGATGTCTTGTAGACAATCAGAAACCCAGCAGTAGAAAGTGTGATAGATTGTTTTACTAACATCTACAACTTGACAAAATTTAATTTAAAGTTTATTGCTCCTTTATAAACTGTACTTTATTGTAAGCAGTGGCCAAGTGACTATAGTAATTAAGCAACAGGTGGCCAACTGTAGTCACAGATCACAAAATCTTCCTTCCACAGGTCTTTGCTTTGCTCTGCTCACTAGAGGGAAGTAAACATCTGGAATCCTCAAACCAGAGCAAGTATTTGTGATGGTGAGTTACAGCTCAGCAAGCAAAGAAGAGTATGAAATAAATTCTAGTCTTCATTCTGCTGTCTTTGTTATTTTTAAACAGTAAACTTTTACTTAAAAAAGGAAGATCAGAGGCTTCTAACAGGAGATGCAAGCTAGGAATATATAAACATCTTGGGATAGTAGACCATACTAGTCCCATTAAGAACTACATTGGCAAAGGCTTCTGTCATTCTTAATGATTTCTATAAATACACATCATCAATGCTATACAGTTACATTATCAGTCACATGTTCCACTCCATTGCAGCTTTTGAGGATTTTAGGGTTGTTTTATTTTATTTTCAATAATGAGACAATGACACCGTTATTTCTACTACACTGTGATTTAAATGAGAACTGCATCTAATTAGAGAATGGTGTTCTGAGGCTGAAACATGCAATGCAACAGGCATTTTTTTTGCTGGCATTTTTCAGATATCATTCTGAAACCAGAAAGCTATTAATATTATTGTTTAAATGTGACAAGAGAGAAAGAAAGGAGAGGAGAGGAGAGGAGAGGAGAGGAGAGGAGAGGAGAGGAGAGGAGAGGAGAGGAGAGGAGAGGAGAGGAGAGGAGAGGAGAGGAGAGGAGAGGAGAGGAGAGGAGAGGAGAGGAGAGGAGAGGAGAGGAGAGGAAGGGAGGGAGGGGAGGGGAGGGGAGGGGAGGAGAGGAGAGGAGAGGAGAGGAGAGGAGAGGAGAGGAGAGGAGAGGAGAGGAGAGGAGAGGAGAGGAGAGGAGAGGAGAGGAGAGGAGAGGAGAGGAGAGGAGAGGAGAGGAGAGGAGAGGAGAGGAGAGGAGAGGAGAGGAGAGGAGAGGAGAGGAGAGGAGAGGAGAGGAATTAAATCCCCACATTTTGAATTGCCAGAAACAGCTATAAAAAGAGGGTTTCACACAGGTCAGTTTTTGTTTCCAGTTCTGCAGGACTGCAGCTTACTCTGCATAGCAAAATGTATTTTATTTAACGATACATATCTACAGATCAGCTTCTTCTCCAGACTTCCTTAATAATCTTGTTGACTATTAAGAATAATAAGAGTAGTCAGCTCAATCTTAATGAAGATGTTTAGAGTACAAGTCTGGCATATGAGTACAAGTCTCACCCTTACCCTAAACTAAACCCAGGAGGACAGGCTCAGATGTGGAGTCCCAGACTGTAATCGAAATTCAGGGGATTAAATTCCACCTCAAGAGCCAAATATGTATGTGAGGTCTGAAGTGCAGCATAATTAATTAAAAGATTGCCATTGATATGAATTAGCTGGGGTATACAGTATTGATGGGATGATATTTCCTATAAACCAAGCACTCTAAATATTTAACTTTAGCATAAAACTTATAAAATGAATTATAATATTTGCCATGTACAATGTACTTTTACTTTCTGATCTGAAAATTTGTCAGAAAGGTCACAATAAAATGGCCCACCTTCCATCCAGATAAATCCTTGTATCCAACTTATTTCCTGTCACCAGGTAGCTTCATACTCAGAACTTTGCTTCTTTTTGGAGAACCTCAAAAAAGTTTTGTTCTTCACAGTCCTTCATTCCAAGGGCAGGATTTTGTGGAATGCAAGCCTCTCAGTGTAGCTCTCTAAAGGAATTTGTCTCTATCAATCTGCGAACTCTTCCTCCTTTGAAGTTCAGGTTTACAGCAGGTTCAAAGCATTCTCAAGTGTTAAGACAGGTTGCATAAGGCCATAGCTTGATGACATATTAACTCTGGATCTGGAGAAGAGCAGGGGAGCTGGAGAGCAGGGGAGCTGGAAGTGGGCATGCACTTTTTTTTTTTGACAGTATAATTGTTAAATCATTTAATCTTTATTTTATGATTGCTCACGTTAGGCAAATGGGAAATGGGACGGAAAAGGAAAGAAACATAATGGCAGGTTAAATGTTTACATAAACTGAGAAATGCTTCCTCCCTGAAGTACTGGCTGTACCTCAGCACTTCCAGGATAGAAGTATCAGAGCCTTCCTGTGGAGTCAGGACAATACATCTTATATCCAGGTCTTGTTGGAACTAATCAAAATACAGGACAGATGAACACCAAAGCAGAAATACTGAATGAATATATTTGTATTGAAAGATAAGGAAAAAGTAGACACACAATGTGCTTGGACATTTTATACAAAGGTATTATTGATTTGTATTGTATGGAACTGTTAAACAAAAGTGAGATGCAACAGCAGAAAGTATCACTTCAAAACTCAGTATGTGGTAAATTAGGTTTTCTTTTATTAAACCAAAAATCATAATTAGGAATTAAACCAAAAATTTTCAGCAGTATCAAAAGTAAAGAGTCTTGGCTATTTAAGCACAAAGCATAGATTAATGCAGCAAAGCATAGATTAGTGCAGCAAATAAATTGGCATTTGTGTCTAATCACATGGGTTGATGTTTTTATTTATAAGCCTTTTATTGTAATTATTTAAACAACAACAAAAAGAGGAGTTTTATATGAGGAACACTGAATCATAGGAAATCACAAAAAAATTAGTCTGGAATGGACCTCTATCTGTCGTCTAGTCCGGGCCACTCAGAGTAGGACTAATTTCTAAATCAGAGCAGACTGCTTGAGTATAGTTTGATTCTGAAGATCTCCAAGGATAAAGATTACTCAACCTCTCTGAGCAACTTGTTTCCTTTCTCAAATAGGTTCATATTATATTCATTATGCCTTATAACCAGTCAGCATCCCTACTGTTGCAACCTGTCACAGCTGGTTTTTGCCTTCTTGCTGTGCACTTCTGAGAAAGTTTTGGCTTCCACTATCTATAACTCTTTAGGCACAAAAACTGCAAATAGGTCTCCTGTTAGTTCTCATCCCCAGACTAAACAAGCACATATCTTTTAGCCTCTCACAATGTGGCAGTCCCCTAACCATCTTAGTAGTTAGGGAACACTGAACTCTCCAGCTTGTCAATCTTTCTCTTACATGGTGACTCAAACCAGAACACAATTTTCCAAGTGAAACCTCATGAGTTCTGAGCTGAAAGGAATACCTTGCTCTGGTAATGTTTGTCCTGATGCAGTCCAGCATGGAATTAGCCTTTATACACATAAAGACATTACAAATATGTCTTCAAAGCACTAGCATATTTTTTAGCAAGGCTGATACATAGCCACTTAATTGTAGCCTCCACTGATCCATCCCAGATGCAAGATTTGCACATAACTTTGCTGAAACTCATAAAGCGACTTTAGATTCATTCCTCCATCTCAGTAAGGTCCCTTTGAGCAGCAGCTTTGCCTTTCAACTTAACAACAACTCTGGCTGTTTGATGTCATCTGCAAAATGGAGTGTGTTTTCCATCCTATCATCCAGAGCATTGGTAAAGGTTGTAAACAACATAGTCCTCGCTACTAACCCCTGAGGAAGGCCATCAGTTAGGAGCCAAACAATTGATCACTGCATGCCTTGTATTACACCTGTCCAGTTCATATCTTCTCAGTTTGGCTACAAGTCCTGCATGATACTATATTGAAATCCTTGTTGGGAATCAAAGTAGCTGATACCCACTTCAGCATCAACAGCAATCATGACCAGACACAATCGCCCTCAAAAGCCCTGCTGGACAAGTCACCTTCCTGTCCCACAAGTGCCTAAAACTGTACTTCATAAGGACTTGTCGCCACAATTTTCTCAGGGACTAAATTGAGACTGAGCAGCCAGTGGTTTCCTGGACTCTCTTTCTTGTCCTTCCTGAACATGAGCATTCACTTTCTTTTTCTGTGACTGTGATGTTTGAAAACAAGTCATCTGCATCACCTAGCTATGGATCCACATGGTCTTCTCTGTGAAGCTGATGATAAGCTGTTGTTTTGCTTTTAACATCCTTCACTGGTTCCAAATCATGCCAAATCAAGGTCTGGTGTTCCTAATCCCATCCCTGTGTGCCTGTGTGATCCTTTTACATTTTTTATGGGTAGGCCCTCCCTGCTTCTGCCTTCCCTGCATTTTCTTATCGTATTTCCTCTGGGAATCACCATTCAGCTAAGCTGGCATCCTGCTATTTTTCACAGGGAGTTTCTCATAAATAAATGGGTTTATATTACAATAGGCTGTTTTTCACAGCTTTCAGTGACAGGGCAGATACTGGCATCGATTAATCTGCTTAATTCCACTGAGTTCAGTGAAGGTACTTTGTGCCAGCTCAGAATCTGGGCCATTCATAGAGTTTTAATCAATTATGATTTACAGCGATGAAATTGTATTGTTCATGACACACTGTGCAAAAAGTATTTATGATGTCTTTTATGCAATACTTTTGCATAATTGTGACACACTGAATCACCAGCATAAGAATATATGAATCTACTAAATACATGTTTGCATTTTGCAATATATTCCTTTGGCTGGTTTTTTTTTGTGTATTTTAGAACATTATTGTATTGTTTAGTACAAGTAAGATTTTTAGAATACTTACTTCAATTTTAGCTATAAATTTAGCATTCAGTTTATTTTATATTACAGCTGTACCTGTAAAATCTGTCCTTAGTAACAGGGATCTACATGTGCATATAGGCACAGATATGAAATTACCTCCTCTGTATGCTCAAAAAATGGAAAATGAAGATATAGTTATGTATTCTGCACACTTTTTTTTTCAGTTTACAGTGGTTTTCACACACACACAGTCGTTCATTTGAACTAAACAATAATGGTTTGCAGAATGTTGCAATTATAAATTTAAGTGTCCAATGGCATATAATGCATCTTTATATGTGAGAAAAGGTCTCAGTGGCTCCCCTTACTGTGTTGCTCTTTCTGTAGCTGTAAATTCTGTTCCTTATAAAAACATGGAAATACAGAACCTGAAGAGGTTATGTTCATACTCTACAGGTTTAATTGCAATCTTGCATCATATTAACTTTACTTCTGTATTTTTAGTATTATTTTCTGCCTCTTAGTTGACACCAGAGTGCTGATTGTGATGATAGCGAAGGCAGCCTTGTGTCTGATGGGATCAGGTTCAACACCAATACTGAGATCTATTGCTCTAGCTGTGAGAGACTATTAAGATTCTGTTTCACTGTTCAGTGCAATTAAAATATTTATGCCCCTAGAAGAAAAAACAACTGCATGTTTTTTTTTGAGGCAGATTTAAATTAATTATGGGGTAGGATAAAAACAGGTCTAATTTAACTAACATTAAACACAACTTCTATGTACAACTTTGAATAATCTTAGTCTCACAGATTTTTTAGACCACTTTTTACTGTTATCATTAGATACACAATGGAAAGATAAAAGAAAGAATACATTATTATTATTATTATTTATTATTTAGGTCACCCTATAAAATTAAACTGTACAGATTTTTAAGAATGTGTAGAGTCTGTATCTGGCTGTTTATAAAACTCAAGAGGGTTTATTTAACTGCCTCCATTAGTGTACTCCAGTATACTGAAGCTGGCCAGTTCTGATACCCAAATATGACTCTGCAAAATGGGGAATCCACGCGTATATTGTCAAAAACATGTTTGTGTAAGCACTGGTAGCTGTTTTGTTAGCACAAATCTCTTTCACAATGTCTGTGACAGTACCTGTGGAAAACCAAGTTAATATACGATTTTTGTCATGATTATACATAGTGGGAAGCAGGACAGCACAAACCGCAGAAGAAATCTGGTAAAAATAGATAGATGGGTGAATAAATAAACAAGCCTTTGCAGCTTCTCAGCTGTCCTGAAAAGAGAACAGTTGTTTATCTCCTGTCTGCTTTGCTCCCAGGTGTACTTTTATGTATTGCTCTGAACACATCACATCTCCTGCACTGGCAGTAGTAAACAGCACCTCCCCACACAGCACGAGCCTGCTGGTATCCCTGGGGAGAGATTCAGCTTGACAGCTCTGGAGCCTGCTCAGCCTCAGCCCAAGGCTGAAGGCAGTGCTTTCTTTGACACACTATTCGAACAAGACTAATACTGCCAGAGTTCTGGCAGCTTGACCTTAACAGCATAACCTCTCAGCTTGCGCTCCTCATCTAAAAGGACCCCAAAGTGCCCTAAATTCTCCAACAATTGCACTGCGTCCAGATCCATTTAGCTAGTTTAAATCAAAACAATCCCCACATAGAAATACGCTGCATTAAATTAACGGATGATTTGCTTTTAATTGCATATACAAGTACATACCCAGGATTAATAAACTGTAGAAACATATCAGCAATTTACATGTTCACTAGCAGGCAATTAGAGTTGGGGTATTGTAAAAGTACATAAATAATTTTATTGATTCCTCGTGCTTGGTTTTTGTACTGCTATTTACAGTGCTTGCCTTAGTTGTCAAGAACTGTCTTGTTTCGCAGCTTGGGGGACTGTGTGTGTATGGAAATTATCCCCTTATACCTAAGGTATTTCTGTGAACTAGATGGACTCAGTGTATTATTCCTGGAGAAATGTTTTGAGAAGAGCCTAAAAGAAGATTAATTATTGAATTAACCCAAAGACTGCTAAGTTAAAGAAGGTGATTACACAAATTTAATGTTCCTCTAGATGGTATACAAGAATATTATGCTTAATTTGTCATCTACCCTTTCATGTTTCTTTCCCACTAACACAAAAGCCTTTGGGGTTTCTGGAGCTATAATCAAACTGCTGTCACTGCTTAATTTTACATAAAGACATAAAAAGTGAATCTGTGTCCGCTAGCATTGTTGGAATCATCTACTTCGCTTCACAGCATTCACAGTTTCAGCCAAGATGCAAACTTAGTTTTCCTCTTTGAAGTAAATAAAGTTAAACACTTATAGTAACTATAATCCTTGTATTGCTAGCAACAGGTACAGCTCATCTGTGAATGATGGTACATAGAAACGTAACTATATAAGGGAAAATTATTTTTCTACTTGACTAACAGGCTTAGATAGAAAAGGAGATTTGGCATGAAATACCAAAGGTTTTTTGGGCATTTTGTTGGTTTTGTTTTTTTTTTTTTCTGGGGGAGTGCTATTTTGTTGTTTTCTTTTTCTTTTTTTCTTACTAGACATTATTTTCTGCAACAGGAAAACTTTGCACAACCACTTTGACAAAGGCTTTGAGCATGTGTATCTTTCAGCTGCAAGCTAGCACAATTTATATCCTCTAATTATTTCAAGGTTTGCAAATGACCCCTTCGCTTGTGAAAGGAGCCTTTCGCCAGATAGATAGATCATCTGTGTGCTGAAACTGCATCCTTGCAAAAATGTCAAGATCACAATTTAAATATTTAAACTCAATCTTTGGTAATAATTTAAGTATATTGGTTATTTTTTTCAGGCATCTAGAGCTAGCGCATTCTTTTGAATAGGAATTGTACTGAACATTGAGGAGGGCTACTTCTTGTTATATATTTGAAATACATTTCAGAGTACTCGCCTTCTAGCACCTAAGGTTTACCAGCCGGACCCTACATGAGAGACGATACTTCTTTTATTTGTATTTCGATTTTATTAAGTTGAAACTATTATACTGTTAATATGTACTGTAAAGTCCTTATACAAAGACAGGTATAGACATGCTTTATTTTACATTGTGTGCATTAGGATCAGCTGGACTAATTACATGGCATTATATTATTTAAACATATAATTCGTTGATGACTGAGGTTAAACCACATATATAAGTCTCTAATTTATAAAGTTTATTAACAGCTTCGTAAAGTTCCACCTTAACTGAATGACTTGCAACACATGAGTTATAAAAAGAAACAGAAAACAAAGAAAGGGAAAATTCTTCATACATAGGGAGAGGCTTGGCAGAGGCAGGACACCAAAAAAATGTTGAAATAAGGCAAATTGCTAACAGGATGACAAAAGGCTCCATGCCTTCACGTATTAGATAATGTGCAATGGATTTTGCTGCTGCCATAATGATAACTAGTATATAGAACAGGTTATGCAAAAATCAGTAAGATTAGTAATATATTATAGAATCATAGAATAGTTAGGGCTGGAAAGGACCTGAAGATCATCTAGCTCCAACCCCCCCACCATGGGCAGGGACACCTCACACTAAACCATGCCACCCAAGGCTACGTCCAGCCCGGCCTTGAACACCGCCAGCGATGGAGCATTCACAACTTCCCTGGGCAACCCATTCCAGTGCCTCACCACCCCCACAGGAAAGAATTTCTTCCTCATATCCAATCTAAACTTCCCCTGTTTAACTTTGAACCCGTTACCCCTTGTCCTCTCACTGCAGTCCCTAATGAAGAGTCCCTCCCCAGCATCCCTAGAGGCCCCCTTCAGATACTGGAAGGCTGCTCTGAGGTCTCCACACAGCCTTCTCTTCTCCAGGCTGAACAGCCCCAAATTTCTCAACCTATCTTCATACGGGAGGTGCTCCAGTCCCCTGATCATCCTCGTGGCCCTCCTCTGGACTTGTTCCAACAGTTCCATGTCCTTTTGATGTTGAGGACACCAGAACTTCACACAATACTCCAAGTGAGGTCTCACAAGAGCAGAGTAGAAGGGCAGGATCACCTCCTTCGACCTGCTGGTCACTCTCCTCTTGATTCATCCCAGGATACGGTTTGTTTTCTGGGCTGCAAGTGCACACTGAGGCCGACTCATGTTCATTTTTTCATCAACCAACACCCCCAAGTCCTTCTCTGCAGGGCTGCTCTCAATCTCTTCTCTGCCCAACCTGCAGTTGTGCCTGGGATTGCTCCCACCCAGGTACAGGACCTTGCACTTGGCATGGTGAAACTTCATTAGGTTGGCATCAGCCTACCTCACAAGCGTGTCAAGGTCCCTCTGGATGGCTTGTCTTCCCTCCAACTTATCAACCGAACCACACAGCTTGGTGTCATCAGCAAACTTGCTGAGGGCGCACTCAATCCCATTCTCCATGTCACCAACAAAGATGTTGAGCAAGACCAGTCCCAACACCGATCCCTGAGGGATACCACTTGTTACTGGTCTCCAGATGGACATTGAGCCATTGACCATAACTCTTTGCGTGTGGCCATCCACCCAGTTCTTTATCCACTGAGTGGTCCACCTATCAAATTGATGTCTCTAAAACTTAGAGACAAGGATGTCACGTGAGACAGTGTCAAACAGTTTGCACAAGTCCAGGTAGATGACATCAACTGCTCTACCCCTGTCCATCAGTTGTTCTGTAGCCCCATCCTAGAAGACCACCAGACTGGTCAGGCAGGATTTGGCCTTAGTGAAGCCATGCTGGCTGTCACCAACCACCTTGTTGTTTTTCACGTGCCTTAGCATGCCTTCCAGGAGAACTTGCTCCAAGAGTTTTCCAGGCACAGAGGTGAGGCAGACTGGTCTGTAGTTCCCCGGCTCATCCATTTTGCCCTTCTTGAAAATGGGGGTTATATTTCCCCTTTTCCAGTCGTCGGGAACTTCACCTGACTGCCATGGTTTTTCAAATATGATGGACAGTGGCTTAACAACTTCATTTGCCAGCTCCTTCAGGACCCACGGATGGATTTCATCAGGTCCCATGGACTTGTGTACGTTCAGGTTCCTAATGTGTACGTTCAGGTTCCTAAGATGGTCTCGAACCAGATCCTCTCCTGCAGTGGTCCTAGGGTCTTCATTCTCACAGTCTCTGTGTCTGCCTCCGAAGACTTGGGTCCCCCGTCTTCCATGGCTACAGGAATGCATTTAGTATTAATGATAATACATTTAACTTAATGGATTAATTTGGAGTCAGTGCAGAAGTCATGGGCATTTAGGAAATGATCAGTTTCTAATTCCATATGTTTAATATTAAAATAAAGTGCCTCACTCTGGTGCTCTGGTAGATGTCACTTCACAGTGAATTAAAATTGCTTCAGACCTCAAAAATCAAAGAAGTATTCAGAGTTATTCTGCTATATAGTCACACTCACAGATATAATTAAAGGTCTGTCAGCACTTTCATTACATAAAGCCATTTTTAAGCAGTTTATAACTTGGCCATGACATTTTGCTTAAAGCTGGAAATGGGCTGTGAGTTTCCTGCCTGGGAGTGAATTTTTGTTTCTTATGAATGTAATTAGAATCAGATTATTTTCCTGTGTTTTCTATTCATGACAAAGGGGTTAAAGAGCATTGTCTGGTTTTTACGCTCCTCTCACACATACAAAATTGCTCTGTATTTCAATTTAGCACCTTGCAGATAATTAGGCTCTATCAGTATACAGGCAAATAAAACAGATCCAGGGCACAGGCTAGATCACTGGCCTACTGGCATGTGTACTGTTTAATACGTCACCCTGCTGTGGCTAGTGCTCTCCCCAGCTAGAACTTCCCAAATTTTCAGAGGCACTTTGGGGAATACCATAAACAAAGGACAGTTTGGATGAAGATGTGAAGTTTTGGGGGCTTGGAGGAAAGAATTCAGTCATAACTCAGATGCCATAACTATGACAAGGTATTTGGCCTTAGGGCTAGAGAAGTAGACCATTTTATTTGCCGTTTTTTAAATAAACGGCAAATGGATGAGTGTTGTTTTATTTACTGGTATAGACCTAATCTTAGTATACTTTTCAGAGACAGGGTAGTCAAAGGTGTTTCCAGTTCTCATGTGCATGCTGTGTTAGCTGGTATATGGCGGTCTAGTGCCCCTTTAAGATGCAAGTTTGGTTTGAGCTCAGGGATCGGTGCTGGGACCGGTCTCGTTCAAGATCTTTGTCAGTGACATGGAGAGTGGAATTGAGTGCGCCTTCAGCAAGTTTGCCGATGACACCAAGCTCTGTGGTTCGGTTGATAAGTTGGAGGGAAGACAAGCCATCCAGAGGGACCTTGACACGCTTGTGAGGTGGACTGATGCCAACCTGATGAAGTTTAACCATGCCAAGTGCACCCCTACAGCTGGGTGGGAGCAATCCCGGGCACAACTGCAGGTTGGGCAGAGAAGAGATTCAGAGCGGCCCTGCAGAGAAGGACTTGGGGGTGTTGGTTGATGAAAAAATGAACATGAGTCGGCTTCAGTGTGCACTTGCAGCCCAGAAAACAAACCATATCCTGGGATGAATCAAGAGGAACGTGACCAGCAGGTCAAGGGAGGGGATCCTGCCCTTCTACTCTGCTCTTGTGAGACCTCACTTGGAGTATTGTGTGAAGTTCTGGTGTACTCAACATCAAAAGGACATGGAACTGTTGGATCAAGTCCAGAGGAGGGCCACGAGGATGATCAGAGGACTGGAGCACCTCCCGTATGAAGGTAGGATGATAAAGTTGGAGTTGTTCAGCCTGGAGAAGAGAAGGCTGTGTGGAGACCTCAGAGCAGCCTTCCAGTATCTGAAGGAGGCCTATAGGGATGCTGGGGAGGGACTCTTCATTTAGACTGCAGTGAGAGGACAAGGGGTAACGGGTTCAAAGTTAAACAGGGGAAGTTTAGATTGGATATGAGGAAGAAATTCTTTCCTGTGAGGGTGGTGAGGCACTGGAATGGGTTGCCCAGGGAAGTTGTGAATGCTCCATCGCTGGCGGTGTTCAAGGCCGGGCTGGACGTAGCCTTGGGTGACATGGTTTAGTGTGAGGTGTCCCTGCCCATGGTGGGGGAGTTGGAGCTAGATGATCTTCAGGTCCTTTCCAGCCCTAACTATTCTATGAGTCTATGATTCAAAACACACAGAAAAATAATTGGGTATTAATAACAGTATTTATCAAAAAATAAGGGTGAGATTTTGACAGAATTACTCTAAGGAGGGCATTTCACAGGTATGCTGTTTAATTGACTGTTGTGAGCTTTGGAGGCCAGGCCAGAGGCAAGAAGAATGTATGCACAGTAGCTGCCAAGGAATTCATTGAAGGGAAAGAGCTTGCTCATTCCCAAGAGAAATCATGACATTGCTGAAGAGGTTAAAGGAACTCAGCATGCCCATCCTCCACTCAGGCAAACATTTTCCAATATACGGTGTATTTCCATCTCTGCTCTCATCACTTTCAACATCATTACAAGTGTAGTCACAAGTTGTTCTCACAACTGAAAGATAAGCAGTACAGACTTTATTTATTTATGAGCAAGTGTCGTCATAAACCAGGAAAAATTAAGCACTTTAATTTCATTAGTAGTCAGAGTAATTCTTTAATCATAAAACTCACAAAGAATTAAAGCCTTAGTGAGAAGATTACTGCAGCCTGCTTTTCCTCCATCCCTGCAAAAGAAGGTAAGCAGGAGTTCTCTGAGAGGAACTGTTCTACAAAGGTCAACATCATATGCTTAAAGAAGATATTGAGAATTTTATCAACAGCAGGAGATTGTTCTGTCTTATAAACACACCAATAGCATGGCAAAACAGCTTTCACAGTCTCTACCTGGAAAATAATAATTAAAGTAATATAGTATCACCAGTTCATCTTACATAGAAGGAAATGATCTGCCTTCAGTCGCAATGAATATATGTAAATAAATTCAGTGGCCAAGAAAGGGGAGCTACAGACACAGAAGCACCATTGTTATTATTGTAAAAAGAAATAAGGAAAAAGAATAGACTGTGCTCCTTTTGCGAAAAATAAGGCTGCGTGGAGACCTCAGAGCAGCCTTCCAGTATCTGAAGGGGGCCTATAGAGATGCTGAGGAGGGACTCTTCATTAGGGACTGTGGTGATAGTGTACGGGTTAATGGGTTCAAAGTTAAACAGGGGAAGTTTAGATTGGATATAAGGACGAAGTTCTTTACTGTGAGGGTGGTGAGGCACTGGAATGAGTTGTCCAGGGAAGCTGTGAATACTCTATTGCTGGCGGTGTTCAAGTCTGGGTTGGACATAGCCTTGGGTGGCATGGTATAGTGTGAGGTGTCCCTGCTCATGGCAGGTGGGTTGGAGCTTGATGATCTTCAGGTCCTTTCCAGCCCTAACTATTCTATGATTCTAAGGTGTCCTGGGTTCAGCATTAGCAGTCATATTTTGCCCTTCTTAGTAGCTGGTTCAGCGCTGTGTTTTTGACTTTTGGCCTGGGAACAGCACTGATAGCACCAATGTTTTTAGCTGCTGTTTAGAATGTTTAGTCTGACTAAGGACTTTCTGAGACTCATGCTCTCCCAGGGAGGAGGGGAAGCTGGGAGGAAGCAGAGACTGGACACCTAACCCAAACTGACCAAAGAGGTATTCCATACCACAGCACGTCATGCCCAGTGTATAAACTGGGAGCAGTCACCTGGAAGAGTGTTCACTGCTGGGTCTGGTTGGGTATCGGTCGGTGGGTGGTGAGCAGCTGTATTCTCTTCCCTTGTTGTTTCCCTTGTCATTATTATTAGTGGTGGTAGCAGCAGTGGTTTGTGTTATACCTTAGTTAGTGAACTGTTCGTATCTCAACCTCTGGGAGTTACATTCTTTTGATTCTGCTCCCCACCCCTCTGGGAGCGGGGGAAAGAATGGGGGAGGGAGCTAACGAACTTTGTGTTTGATTTAGGGTTGGGCTTAAACCATGACATAAAGATAGACACTTGCTTATAAAATTATGTGCAACGCGGCAAAAAAAATCCATCTGCTGTGACTGACTCTCAGTAAGTTGGAAGTAAACGTAGTCTGTCTTGCACAGATTAACTCGTGGTTTTCTTTCTTTTTTTTTTTCTAATCTTCACAAGAATACTTAAAGCAAAATGCGAGGCTGACGATTGCCTGAAATTCCAACTTATTGTGGGGTGATACAACACAGAAAAATTCTGATTAGAAAGAGGAAGATTATTGTCTACATCCTTTGAAATGACAGGTGCTTTTGCTCTGGTAAACTGCATTCTGTTGCTGACTTCTGAAGCCCATTTGGCAAGGAACTGCAAGGCAGTCATAGTTCAACGAGATGGTAATCTAATTGTAGCTCCGTGAAGGATATTATGATTGAAGAAATTAATAAGTATATAAAGCAGAAGTGCAGCTATTAAATGTGTTTTGAGGCATTCTATGCAAAGCTTAAAAGAAAGAACACAACTCAAGAAACCACAGAAATGGGAAAAGGCCTGTTTTGATCATTTGAACACTGACTGAAGCATCATAGGCCAGTTCATGTAAGAAAAAGCATATTTAGCCTGATAAATACTGTTTACTTCTTCCCCTGTTTAAGAGTGAAATTTAGCAGTAAGCACTTAAGGTTTTCCAAATAATAAAGAGATTTTTCCTGGTTAATAGTTTTCAAAAAAAACCTCCTGTGGCATATGAAGGGATTAAATAGTCCAGCAAAACCTTTTGCAATTGCAAGATGCTTTTCTTTTATCTTTGTCTAAAATAGACAAATTATAGACAAATAGATTTTGTTTTACAGTACGTTGCCTAGATATAAGCTAAAACATGGAAACATGGATATGCCTTTACCACATAGCTTGTGTGTGTGAAGGGGTCTGGAAATATAACAAAACACAAATCAGGTGACTTTGCCTGCAAGTACTAACTATACTTTTCATATTTTTGTTATTTTCAGAAGTAATCTAAAAACTAACTGAAAGGAATCTGGTTTCCATTGTTTACTGTACTATTTGAATACTTATTTCATTTGTGCTCTGGGTTTTAATATGGAACTTGTTTGAAAAGACTTTTTGTTCTTAAAATTTGTGTTTACCACTATTTGAATTCTGTGAGTTGCATTTCCAGAATGAGAAAAAAAACCACCAAGTACATCTGAGATCTGATCCTGGGACTGATTAGGAATGCAAAGGATCATGCAAACTGGCCTTTAGACTTTGGAAGAAAGCTGACAGCAGAGGAAGATTAGGTCTAACATGGCTTCACCCTGCCATGGCTTAACACTTCCAAAAACCTTCCCAACTGACAGTAGATACAAAGTGGAGAACAGGGATATGGCTGATGCTGCTGGAAACAACTTCATTCTTTCATTTACTCTAATAAGGAGGTTAGCAAAGGGCTGTTCTGCACATGGGCAAGTATTTTAAACTCACATAATTGTGCTCACTGAGGACTAGAAAAGAGCAAAGAACATGCAGAAATGAGTGCATGAAAAGCTTCATAGTGTTAATTGATTTTTTTCTAATGCATTTTTTTTCCTGAATTTATATATTTTAAATATTAAAGATAAAAGAGGAATATTATTGACTCCAGGAATTGCTTTTGACTTTTTTCACTCCACTCTTAGGAATAAAAATTTGTGGGGGCACAGCCAGCATATATTAAAGTTAATAGAGTGAAATTTACTGACTAAGGAATCATTTACTTCTCCATTAAGGTTATTACGAGTCTACCAGTTTCATGAATTTATGACAGGCTTTTAGGCACCATTCAAGGTAACTTTTGTGCACTGCCACTGTCCTGTGAAAGCAATAGTTACTTTAAAAAGTGCAGGTTTTGATTATCAAACAAGTTGCTCTGAATCCCACCTTTGGGAATATATTTTTTTATCAGTTTAACAGTTCTACTACTCTAAGAATGTTAAACAGTACTTTAATAATTAATTTTATAATGTAATTTATAGATAATAAATTTTCAGGCTTTTGGAAAAATGTATCATATGAAACAGCTCATTAAAATTAAAAGGCATGTTTTGACTGTCACAAAACCCCTGTGACACAGAGATTGGACAGTGTTTTCCTTTTATGTCTAACATTATCTTAGGTATGGAAATATGAATCCTACTATCTTAAATAAAAAGAAACTTCAGCATAAGATTCATGATGGTGAATTCCAAAGTAAATTAGCTGCACTACGTACTCTTTCTTAAAATAAAGTGGGTCAAGTTATTATAAAATTAATACCCCTTTATTATTGTTAATAATTAATGATTGTCTTTTCCAGTCCTTAGCCAGTTAAATGCTATTTTCTTATGTTCAGGCCAACAGACTGATTGGAAAACAAACCACACAGCTGCAAGGCCTGCTGACTTCAGCTTAAGCTCTTGAGTGTTCAACTCTTCTAAAAATCAGGTCAGATGGCTGAGGTCAGAGTCTGGACTGCTATCAGTTCCTTACCTTCCTGGTTTGGACCTGTGTTAAAGAAAAAAACTCTGATCAGCTAACTGAAGAAGTCATCTCTGGCTTTAAAGCTTGTAGAATTGCTAACAATTGCATATTTATTTTCTTTCTTAACACAAGGACTCAATTGACTTCTTTCAAGATGAAAAAAAGTGTAAATAAAAGCAACATTTGGCCTTAAAGGCTGATTTACATTCTCCAAATTCATGGAAATTATATTGATGCAAAAGGTCATACTGAAGTTGCTATTGCTGAGTACAACTGGTCAGAATTGTTTTGGCAAAACACTTTTTAGTGAAAGGAGACTGCTCTGTACTGAAATATTTTCATTTTTCTGAAAGTTTCTGCAAAAAATATATTTCTAAAATTGAAGTGATTTCACTTGGAAAATGGGAAATTTGCATTTGTTTTCATTTCTTCATAGAACATAGAATGATAGAATGGCTTTAGTTGAAAGAGACCTTAAAGATCACCTTGTTCCAACCCGCCTGCCACAGACAGGGTCACCCTTCACTAGACCAGGTTGCAGAGCACCATCCACCTCATGATGACCACTTCCAGCAATAGGGCAGCCACAAGTTCTCTGGGCAGCCTGTTCCGGTGTCTCACCACCCTCATAATAAGGAACTTTTCCTAATATCTAATATAAATTTACCCTCTGTCTGCTTAAATCCATTCCCCCTTTTCATATACCTACATGTCTGTAAGAGGTCTCTTTCCAGATTTCTTGTAGGACTCCTTTAGGAACTAAAAGGCTGTTATTGTAATAGTTCATTTGACTAGTCAGGCAAAAGTAAAGGGAAAATAATTTTAAAAATATAAACATTAGAAATATTTCAGTCTGTAAATACATCCAAATGCAAAAAGCTGGGATTCTCTACTGAACAAACCATGCGGAGTTTTCAATCAGGAAACCTAATCTTTTTTAGAAGATGTAAAATTTCTGCAAAGTAGAAGTTATGAATTCTACTCAAGATTCAAAACTCTTTCCAGCTCATGATCTAAATATTTCACTCAGTAACCATCCTGTCTTCTGCCCCTCTTTTTCTGATTTCCAGATTCTAGTGACCCCTACTTTCATTTAAAATGCAGCATCACTGTGTATACACACAGTATTTGGGGGGCAATTTGCTGTGCTTTAAATCTTCAAAGAGTATTAAGAGTGGATTAATATTATGAAATGTCTATACCATTCCTTTGATTTAAACAGTCTGAGTACTTCTTGTTTAGCTAAGCTGTGCAGGAAGTCACTATAAGTTACAAAATTTACTTAAGAACTTGAATAAGTAACAGGCTCATTAACTCCAAACAACTTTGGAGCTATCACATTTAACTGAACAAATATATGGAATAAGGACTTTAAAGTGAGCGGTCTTCCAAGAAAAGCTATAATGATTGTGATTACATTGTAGGTCACATCCCATGCTCAGTTTTAGATTTGTGTTCATTTTTATAATCTGAGATTTTCATATCCTAAAAAAAAAGTGGTGTAGGTCTAGCATAAGGTACTAAAATTCCATTATTCTGTTTTTGTGTTATAAAACACAGGATTTACCAAAATGCAACAGAACATATCAGTTCTGGTTAGATAATTCACTTTGATTTCCTGAATTACTCTCCATGTTTAATATATACACATGTATTCCTCTACATTGTCATAACATTTTTGGGTGGAATTTTGATTTCTCATATAACTGAAACTCCAGATTTACATCTGTGTCTGCATACCCATCCAGTAAGCTAACCAAAAGAGAAAATCAAATAGTTACAGTATTTTATTAGTCTTAACAGTTTGAAAAACACCCCTTTAAAAACAGATAAAAATCTCACATCATGAAACAAAAGAGACGTTTGTCGAAGGCAAAAGAATATGTTGAAAAGAGTGGTTTTGAAATAATCATTGAAAACAGCAATGAAATTTTGTTCTATTTGTTTGCTAAGAAGAACTCCTCAGGCAGTAAGAAAACCAGACTGCCATTTTAATTTCACTCTTAAACTGCAGAAGAATTATCAGGATCTAAAAAGTCACCTTTAACATTCTTTACTTTTGTAGTAGTGTTTAATTGTAAAAACATTTCATATTTTTAAGTATTCCTAACCTAAGAAATGGTAGATTGAACTTGATTGAGCTGTTTCCTGCTGTCTTGGTCTTGTTACCTGTCCCATTCCTCACCATCTGACCTGCTTTAGTTATTTCAGAGTTTAGCTTTATTATTATGGTTTGCAGCAGTGATATGCATATCACTAGCCAACACTTTTGAATTAATTATGTTTTCCTGAAGAAGAATCTAGGCCAATTATTCACTATTAACCAACAGAAACACATTCACACTAGTAGTCTCAAATGTTCCCTGGGTTTCTGTTTAAAATTAACCCATCAGAAAATCACATGGAGGATGCTCAAGACCCTCCCCCCCCCAGTTATTTAAAATCATGTCATTAAATCAGACAAATGCTGGCACTGCAACTCAGCAGGCGCTAATTTAACCCATATGCTTTGGGACTGTTCCTACATCCTTTTGTCTTGGCCAGAATTTATGCAGGAATTATTTTTTTCCTATAAAATAAAATTACATTATAAAATAAGCATACAATTCTAAGTGCAATGGATTCTAAATGGAAGCTGGATAAATATGACAAAAAAAAAACAACAAAAAAACCAAAACCCCAAAACCTTTAGTTCAGCAAAACATATAATGACTTGTTGGAGACTAGTATTACAGAAAGGAAGATCCAAAAAGTACCAGAAATCTGAAGACTGAAGCACAAAGCATGGGAGTCCAGTCACCATAGAATTATGTTCCATAACACAAATAATCATGATGAATTCTTAGAGATGCATGACATTATTCTGGAAATATCTACCAAAATATTAAATATGTGCCTCCATCTTAGCCTTATAGTCACCTTTCTTGTCTTTCTACACTTCCCTCTGTCATTTCTTCATGCTGTTTCTTTCTCTATGTCACATGTGAAAAGAGGAGCAAATCAAATAAAGGCTTAACTTCACTTGGGTTTTTCTGAAATGATACAAACTGTACTCAGCTTTTCATACCGTGACTCATTCAAAAGGAATATTAACTAAATTATTATGCTGATTTTATATGACTTAGTAATGAATCTTTGATTTTTTTGTATTTGTAAGAATAATGATTAAAAAGCACTGAAGTGTTGGGCTTACTAGAATACTGATGAAGAGCTAAAGTATAGTCTTGGCTAGTGGCGTTACCCCATTGGCCATTTACTATGTAGTTAAATAAGTTTTAGTGCAGTAATCCCAAAAGGAAGATGCAGGAAGTACTTACCTACACAAAAAAAGAGGATCTTCATTATTTATAGTTTTGGGTTGTGTTGCGATTGTGCTAGCGCCTGATTTAAGAATTTATATGGGTTTTTTTCTGGTTGTTTTTGTAATTGTAGCAGCAACTTACCATCTGGAAATGCTAAAAGAGCATGAAAGAAATAGGATTTATATGCAGAAACAATACGCTTCAAACTTTCTTCAGTCCGGCCTGTGTTTTTGTATGCAAGTTGCTCTTCTCAATTGTCATTTGGGTTTTGTTTTTGTAATTGGTCATCACCATGGGACTCAAGTATATAATTCTGTGAATACTTCTGTGTATTAATGAGCACTTCAACTGATTAAATAATAGGCCTTTTCACAGGAAATTTAAGTGATGCATACAGTTCAGACTGAGATACTTCATTCTTCAAGCAAACTGGGATTTATAAAGTACTTTTATTTAAGAAAAGATCAAATGCAGTATTAACAAAACAAGCTCATGCCTTGAACTATGCAAAATTTTGTGAGTTTAATGTTTTATGAATGTTGTACAATTAAGAACTTGATAAATGCTTGGTTGCAAAATATGATGCAAGATTCTAGAATCTTGCTGCCTCAAGGGAGAAGTTCCTTCAGCCATGGACTTTGTAATCTCATTTTATCTCATCTCAGGATTAGCAGTCTTTTTGCTGAAAGAGTTTCTATGCTCTTGCATCTTGCTTGCCTTGAAGCCTTAACTAAGGTTTTCCCACCTGCCTTTACAAAGCATTGGGTGACCGTTAGTTTCCTCTTTCCATGATCAGTTATGCCCTTCCTGGTTAATGTGCAGGTACAAAGCACAATGATATTGGAGACAGAAAATGGAATTAAAGAAACTAATTGATACATATTTATAGTAATTTGCATAGGGAATTACAAAAGGTGCACTTTCCAACAGTATGGAAACCTGAGGGATGGAGACTACAGAAGTGGCAGGGGGAGCAGAGGAAGGAGTTCATACTAGTGGAAAAGTAGAAGTTTGGAGGCTAAAAGGGCACAGACGCATTGCTGATGGATGTGACACATTGCGGATGGATGGATGGATTTGCAAAGTTTCCTGAAAATATCAAGGAGAACAGAGAGCACCTTTAACTAGAGATCTAAAGGAATGTCTTCTAATGTGTTGGGTTTTTTTTTTCACCATTGTGACTCGCAGATGGGAGATGAGGTTCAGTATGATCTTTCCAGGGTATTGGCTCTATAGAAAATATTCCTGCTCAGTTATCAAAGTGAGATATGATTAAGAGATCTGAGCAGTCAAGAGTCTATGCCTACAGCGCAGCACCAAAATTGCTCATAAGCTGTTCCTGTTATGATAACTTAAAAGTTGCCAATTGTTTTAAAAAGGAGAATACACTGTAAAAGAAAATACTCCAGGTCTCTCGCAGGACAAACTTGAAAACCCTATCAGAGGCTCATCTTCCTTCACACACTCTCTGGGCAGATGTGCGTTACTAAGTGTCTAGAGAAAGTTCCCTGTTTAGCTGCTTTCCCCTAAGATTCTCTTAGTTGTGTTAGTTAAAGCATGACTGAAATGTGCACAATTACCAGAGCAATTAACATGGCATAAGAACCCATACAAACAAGAATAGCAGAGCCATACAATGATTTATACAGCTTTTTTTAAAATATTCACATTTTTTTCCCTCTGCTCTGAGCAGCTGTAAAGCATTCTTTCATTTGCTTCCTCTGCCTAGTGATATCCAGGAGGGAAAGCATCCTCAGCTTTGCCTCAGGGGACACATGGCAAGACACACTTGCATGATACTCATACCTCCATGAAAATGAATAAATATTATCTAGTTGACAAAAGCTCCCTTTATGGTTAATGAAAAGAATTAGGCACCCCCAAGTATGAAATTAATTAAATAAATAAGTTATATACCTCATAAATGCCTATTTTGTTCCACTGAACATAAATAGGACTTATTTAGCTCAAAACTGCACACCTGATAATCTAAAATTCTATTAAATATTTCCCTGCATATATTGCGGGAGAGGGACTCTTCATTAGGGACTGTAGTGAAAGGACAATGGGTAACGGGTTCAAACTTAAACTGGGGAAGTTTAGATTGGATATAAGGAAGAAGTTCTTTACTGTAAGGGTGGTGAGGCACTGGAATGGGTTTCCCAGGGAAGTTGTGAATGCTCCATCGCTGGCGGTGTTCAAGGCTGGATTCGGCAGAGCCTTGGGTGGCATTGTTTAGTGTGAGGTGTCCCTGCCCCTGGCAGGGGGGTTGTAACTAGACAATCTTAAAGTCCTTTCCAACCCTAACTATTTTATGACTTTATGATTCTGTTTTCTTTTTCATATCTGTCTTTTTTGCAGGTTCTAACAGTGTTACATTCTGCATGGTACTTTGGATTATTTTGTATTTACCACAATGAGATGCTACTGTTATAAAATAAATGATTTTGTGGTACTTCAAGTTTTTGATAGAAACCATTCAGAGGGAGCACTAAATATATTACAACTTAATTTGAATCCCAATGAAATCAATGGAAAGTTTCCCAAGTTGTGCACTGCAATTGTATTTAAAATTTTTCTAGGTTGACATTTTTTCAAAGAATCTCTCCTCAATTACAATTTTAGGAGTTTTTAGTGAAAATGCATGTGAATATATAGTTTTGGACTGAGAACAGGATTTTATAAATATAAAATTCAGTGACATGTTAACAGCTCAGCTGCAAGGTAAATTTCATATATAAAAAAAGGCTGTGGAAATAGTTGGAGTAAATTCTTTCGGAAGACTTGTCACTTCTATTTTCTAATTCTTTTCCCCCTCTCCACAGGACATCTATTGCACAATATATCTTAAATCAAAGTAAGACTCTAAAAATCAATAGAAAAAAATAAGATGTTAACAAAGAAACCATATTTCTGGAATAAATACTGTTTACAGATAATTTTATAGTTTTACTTTAGTGTCAGTTTCATAACCCAGAACTGGTTCAAAGGCTTTATGAATCATTCACTGTCTGGATACACTAAAAAGAATTTAGCTGTTTTAGCTGAAGAATGCAACAGAGAAAAATGAAAAACAAAATAGTTAAACAAGCAACATTTTTTTCCCTTATGTCTTTTTTAAAAGTACTCTTGAAAATAGCATACTGTGAGCTAATATTAATCATATGAGGATAGATCACGTAAACAAAGTCTATCTATTGATCTAGTTCCAAACTTCAAGACTGTGAAACCTGTTAATTTTTCATTTTTATACTCCCAAGCAATTTTTATAATGTAACATTTATTTTTTATAATGCTCAAAACTATAAATCATTTTACTTTACAACCCTTGAGTCTTAGGATTTATGAATACAGAAGAAAATCTGTTTCTTATTTGTAGTCTCTACTGTTTGGAATTACATGCTAGCAGAAGAAAATCTGTCCTTATACAAATGTGATAACACAAAAAATATATGAAGGTGCTCTTGCTTAGGTATGACTAGTCAGTCTCAATTGGGCAGATCTGGTGTGTTATGTTACTTGAACTATGTAACAATAAATAAAGTTCTTGGCTCACAAGAAGAGGAATGCTATTACAATATATATAGGCCATATACTTCATTCTGTTTCTGTTTCGTGACTGTAATTCACTGTAAGACTCAAAGGTTGAGGATCAAGTGTTCCCAATTTCACATAAATTTATATCACCTTTATTCCCAGCAAGTTCCCAGTCTGGGCACTATGTGTCTTAGGGTTTAAATTCCTTTCTTATGTTCAGACCAAAATCCTATTATGTATCTTAGTTGCCGTTTTCTAACGGAAACTATTATGTATTCATGAAGGATTTCTCATCTTAAAAATACGTATATTAATCAAAAAATTCTCAGCTGCTTATAGTTGTATTCAAAGGAAATTGCTGCTTTATAAATAGAGCACAGAAGCACATATTAAAAGTACTTGCTTTTTCTGCATTAATACAAAAAAGCCTCTACGTAGCAATAAGCATAAATTGTAAAATAGTTTTCTTTTGCTCCTTTAAATAACTTGGAAAGAAATATGTGCAGTTTATACTTTGGCAGAACTAGAATTCAGTAGTGTTACAGACAATGAAGATGCTTCTGTGATCACTGAATTCTTTTATAAAGATACGTGATCTTTACATGCTTAAAATTTAAATCTGTGGGCAAGGAGGATGACAAACAATACCAAAAGTCAATTAGATATCTATTCAGGCTAATATAGTGAAGGAAAATTAGTCTGAACACAGAACATGTGGAAGAGAATGTAAGCCTCTTCATTTTACAGTCTCTTTCCCTATGGGATTTCATAGAAAAAAATCAAATGTGGTTACTTGAGATTGCTTTCAATAACATTTCAAGAGCATATCTTTAGACTTAGACATATCAACCATCCTCCTGCTGTGAGCCAAAAAAATTTCATAAGAGCACGTTGAGCTTCTCAGCTCAGTCCTGGATTGAATAGGTGAAGAGAAGAATGATTAAGAACATATGACACAAAAAACCAACGGCATTTTAAGACTATGAGAAGACTAATACCAGCAAGGGATGTTCACACAATTTCCAAGGTGTTGATCATACAGTGCTTCTTCGGGACAGTCTCACATGCAGATAGAAGTCCTTCTGAAATATAGCATTGCATTTGGACACAGACGCCTGTTCAATTGTCATTACATTGCAATTGCAGTATCTTAACAGAAAAAAAAGTAAACGACAAATACATATTTTACAAAAGAGTAATTAAAATAATTGACATTTTCAATCATCCACATATATAATTAGCCAAAAAATCCATTCTCAAAGCACACTTAATCTCTTTCAGCATATGTGCATTATTATGTACTGTGCTGAGTGAATGCCCTAATACTTACATTTAAATGGCATTCCTATTCAATAATCCATCTGCTCAAATGATATTTCAACCAATGGCTCTGAAGTTCAGTTTGACAGACCTAACCAGCTACACCATCTTTCCAGGAATATCCCCCTTGCTGTTGTCCACAAGGATTTTGATGCACTTATGTTTATTTTTGGCTTTTTTCAGGGAAAATTATGGAAAAATACATGCCCCAGCTGCATAAAATGCACCACACACAAGTCTCTAAATCCAGAAGTCTTTATTGGAGAAGACTCATATCACATCACTTTCACAATCTGCAATTTTCCTCCATCCAGACATTCACAAAGAGAAATCAGAACATAAAGTGAAGCTCAGTTCATTAGATAGGACATTTTTTTTATGCATATTTTATAATCCATTTCAAGGGTTCTTCAGAATATGGATCCCTTGCAAGAACTGCACAGACAGCTACAGACATTGCACACATTCCAGGAAAAAATACCGACATACCAAGGACATAAAGTAAAATAAAAATAGGCAAAATTACTTTGAATGAAGTCTGTTTAAGTCTTTGAAAGGTCTGATTTTATTTACATATAAATATGCATTGCAGTAAAGCTTTCAGCACAGTCTATCTATAGTTCTTAGGCAAAAACTGACAAAACATTGATATATTTCAATGAAATTAATAATAATAAAGAAAAAGACATTGAATTTCATCAAATCATAGAATCATAGAATAGTTAGGGTTGGAAAGGACCTCAAGATCATCTAGTTTCAACCCACCTGTTGTGGGCAGGGACATCTCACACTAAACCATGCCACCCAAGGCTCTGTCCAACCTGGCCTTGACCACCACCAGCCATGGAGCATTCACAACTTCCTTGGGCAACCCATTCCAGTGCCTCACCACCCTTACAGTAAGGAATTTCTTTCTCATATCCAATCTAAACTTCCCCTGTTTAACTTTGAGCCCATTACCCCTTGTCCTCTCACTACAGTCCCTAATGAAGAGTCCCTCCCCAGCATTCCAGAGCAGCATACTGGAAGGCTGCTATGAGGTCTCCATGCAGCCTTCTCTTCTCCAGGCTGAACAGCCCCAATTTTCTCAGCCTACCTTCATAAGTGAGGTGCTCCAGTCCCCTGATCATCCTTGCGGCCCTCCTCTAAACTTGTTCCAACAGTTCCATGTCCTTTTGATGTTGAGGACACCAGAACTTCACACAATACTCCAAGTGAGGTCTCACAAGAGCAGAATAGAGGGGCAGGATCCCCTCCCTTGACCTGTTCGCCACGCTCCTCTTGATGCAGCCCAGGATACAGTTGGCTTTCTGGGCTGTAAGTGCACACTGAAGCCGACTCATGTTCATTTTTTTATCAACCAACACCCCCAAGTCCTTCTGCTCAGGGCTGTTCTGAATCTCTTCTCTGCCCAACCTGCAGTTGTGCCTGGGATTGCTCCCACCCAGCTGTAGGGGTGCACTTGGCATGGTTAAACTTCATCAGGTTGGCATCAGCCTACCTCACAAGCGTGTCAAGGTCCCTCTGGATGGCATGTCTTCCCTCCAACTTATCAACCGAACCACACAGCTTGGTGTCATCAGCAAACTTGCTGAGGGCGCACTCAATCCCACTCTCCGTGTCACCAACAAAGATGTTGAGCAAGACCGGTCCCAACACCAATCCCTGAGGGACACAGCTCGTTACTGGTCTCCAGCTGGACATTGAGCCATTGAGCACAACTCTTTGCATGCGGCCATCCAGCCAGTTCTTCATCCACCCAATGGTCCACCTATCAAATTGATGTCTCTCCAACTTAGAGACAAGGATGTCATGTGAGACAGTGTCAAACGCCTTGCCCAAGTCGAGGTAGATGACATCAACTGCTCTACCCCTGTCCATCAGTTATGTAGCCCCATCCTAGAAGGCCACCAGATTGGTCAGGCAGGGTTTCCCCTCAGTGAAGCCATGCTGGCTGTCACCAAGCACCTTGTTGTTTTGCATGTGCCTCAGCAAGCCTTCCAGGAGAATCTGCTCCAAGATTTTTCCAGGCACAGAGGTGAGGCTGACTGGTCTGTAGTTCCCTGACTCATCCATTTTCCCCTTCTTGAAAACGAGGGTTATATTTCCCTTTTTAGCTTCAAAAGGAAAAAATGAGTTAAACCTAAGCATAGTTAAATATCATTGCCTAACAGAGGCCATATGTGATTTAAAGGTGGCAGGGTATCAAGTAAGAATCAGTTAAAAGACTGAGAGACAAAGTTGGTGTCATACAGTTTTGTATTCATTCTTGGAATGCAGCCTTTCACTGGAACTATATTGCCTTAATGCCACTCAGAGTTCAGTCAAGAACAGTCAATTCACACTGAACAACTATGTCTCATCTGTCTCATCCTATTCCTAGTATTTATCATACTTCTTTTTTAGCTAACAATTGCTATAGAATATTTTCCTACCGACTGACATGCTGCAAAACTTTTTATAGTATGTCCCTGTGTTTTAATATGTGTAAGCAGATTTTTTTTCATATCCTAGACAGTATTTTGTAGCTGTGCTGCTTAATGCAATCCATTCATTCATTTAGCATTATTAAATAAGCACTCTTTCTCCCTAGATAAATACTTCATGGCAGCACAAGAGATAGCTGAAGATGTGCATAAAATATTTCATTTACCATATTACAAAGACCACTTGTCTTGTACAAATAAAACAGAAAGAGCTTATAGTAAAGGCTTTGCACAGTATACTTGTTTTTTGTACCCAAGAAAAATTCTCCAAGCCAAATGTATATTGGCTGCTATTGTCGTTGGCTTAATACCTAAAAAGGGAGGCCAGGGCACTTGTTCAAACATATCTAGTACCCTTGGCTCCTAGCACAGCTAGCAAAAAGGATATATAGCCAGGCCATCTTTTGAAAAGCAACTGTGAAGTGAGGGGTTATGCAAAAGGCATGTATTCTGACTCTTTTCTTGGGAGGGGTGATTACCAGAACCTTGGTTCCGTTGAGTTCTACCTAAGTAGATTCAAGCTACTTGAAATTTACGTGACCAGACCTAACTTTTCTCAAGGAGATATATGAGCAATCATGATGAAACACGAGAGTCAGCACAGTAATATTAGCTTGTGCTGTTTGCCTTTAGCTGCCCTGTAGCAAGCTACAGGATCTGCTCTTGCTTGTCATATTAGTCTTCTCTTGGTTGTGTTATTTCAGCTTTACTCTCTACGTCATAGGCAACACAAGATTTATGAAAGGTTATATTTTATAAATTTTATCTGCCTTTTACACACACTTGTAGCTGCATCACACTGCTGCTCTACTGAATAAACTTAGAAGTTCAATGGTAACTTGCCTCCCGGCATTGAAAAACCTAGTCCGCATTCACATTATTAAGAAATATCATTACTGTATAGAAGGCAATGAGAAATTTCAACAGAAGCAATAGAGCGTCTCTCAATTCTAGAGGTATGGGATAGACTTTTGGCTCCTCAAGACTGTCAAAAAGACTGAAGAAGCACGGTCCTTTTCTAGGTATGTTGGGGTGTGGTTTTGTTTGTTGTTTTTCTCTTTTTTATAATAATGGAAAATAAGATCTCATTGAAATGCACCATTGATTTTACTAAGATGGCAGCAATTTTAACTTTTCCATGTATTCGAGAATGACAGCCCATTATTTCTATTTATTAATTTTAAAATAAATCAATAATATTGGGCTATTACGCCTTATGGAAAAATCAGTTTTAGAATGTGGCTTGTAAAAAAGAATATGTTAAATGTAGAAGTCAAAGGAATTTTTTTTTAGCAGCAGTCTAGTTAAAGTCCACCAGAACTGCTGAGACTGAAAATAAAAATTATCAATAATGTTTATATGGAAAGAAACATTTCAAGCGTTCTTTTGAATATAATAGGTCTTTGTGTTGCACAACCAACTAACAACTAAGGTACTTTCACACTGGAGAAATTTCCAGGTAGTCTAGAGTCAGCATAGCTGGTTTATATAATCTCTAGGTCCAAAGCTGTGTATTCATCAAAGGTTCTAGTTAGGGATTGTTTGTGGTGGGAATACCCAGGGGCTATCTTCCATTAATGTTTTTTTTGAAATATTTTTGAGCATAAGACCCCAGACATCTTCACATTATTATTGCTAATGTTCTTTTTAGTGAAATCTGTGTTATCCTCAGTACCAGTAAAGTACAAATACAGGTGAGAAGATAAAAACAATACTATTAGTTCTTGCTTCAGTATCAAAGTTATTTTGGTACTGAAGTCCTTAGCAGAAATTTATTTTATCAAGGCAACAAAGAACCCTTGGAACTAAAGAAATCCCACATTCAAAGTTAAGAATGTGCTGAAAAATAATAGTTTTATCCTTGAACCAAACTCAAGAAAATATTGAATCAAGGCTTAAGTGCTGTAGATCTGAAAACTGAAATACTACAGCAGCTGGGAAAAATTCTCATTTATTTTGATGGTAGAAGACACTGAAGTAAAAGAAGATCTTAGTTGGCAGTACTTTTCCAGAATAAAACTAATATGTGAGAGATGACGTAAAAAGCACGAGTAGTTCGATTTAAAACACATAGAATAAACAACAGCTTATAACCCTGTTTATAAAGAAAAAAGCACATCTGGGCTTCAAAGAATCATGCTGAAGAAAGAAGACAAATTTTAGATGTGTTCAAAAGAGATGACGTTTTGGCAACTTTCTAAGATAGTTTCTCAGCCACAGTTCCTTCTCATATTCTCCTAGTACTGCTGATTTTCAACAGCAATAGACATCAGCCAAAAATCAACCTGAAATCTATTTTGGATACAAAATATAAAATTATCAACTGAGTGAGAAGAGCAAATCCAACAAAATGCTTTCAAAATTTCAAGAACTGTGTTATTTTGGATTCTATCCATATGAGATACTGCTTTTTTTCAAATATGTGAGAGCATTTACTGGTATCAAACAGCTCTGGGAGTTGTCACTGTCATGAAGAAGATTAGTGTCTTGCACTCTCCTAATGGTATTTTCAACTTCTGAACCAGCCTGTGACTAAATTTTTATAATGAAAAAAGTTTGCAGTACTAATGCTGACCTCGTTTGTCTCTTAAATGCTAAATGAACTTTAACCTTATGAATCTAAAAACTCTTTAGTAGAAACACAAATCTGATCATTTACACATAGAAATGGAAAATATTGGATTTACTGATATCCAACTAAACCACCATCTGTGGAATAGAAAGTGAACAGGTGATAATGTTATTTGTATGTTTCTCTTCCTTTTAATCTTGCTAGATTCATTACAGCAGGTTTATTTTCAGTTACATTGATAGAATGCAAAGGAACAGTCTCCCCAAAAGTTTTATTTATTCTTGAGAAAGCAAGAAAACCCCACTGTGTGTTACTCCCAAACTAGAGATTTGCAGCTACATTAATGCGGACATCTGTTTTACCAGGTGAAAAAAGGTGGCTTTGAACATTAAATACTACACTATTCTGCATATTCTGCACTCCTTATTCATCATCTTCAACAACTGCATTTCACAATTCAGAACACTGAGGCAGGATAAAGCAGTTCCCTGAAAGAATAACTCTGTTCTAAGTATTAAAGTCCTTGTCACTCTGCAGGCTGTTAATGAAAATGTCTACTTGTGCATGTGTTTTTGAGTAATATGAGTGGGCACAATGGGTACAAAGTGAAACACAGAAGATTCATCTGAACATCAGCAAACACTTTTTTACAAGGAGGGTGACTGAGCACTGGCACAGGTTTTCCAGAGAGGTTGTGTAATCTCACTCTTTGGAGGTATTCAAAAGTATCCTGGACTTGGCTCTGCACAAACAGCTTTAAGTGGCCCTGTTTGAGCAGGGAGGTTGGACAAGATGACATTCAGAGGCCTCTTCCAGACATAACCATTCTGCAATTCTGTGTGATTCTGGATATGCCATATATTTGTGTGTCTATTTTTCCATGCTTTTTTTTTTTTTTTTTTTTTTTTCTGTTTCTGTAATGCTTCAAAAATAGTGGGTAACTTATAACTGCACACAGCAATTATCTTTCAGCTATAACACAAGGTAGAGATATAGTACTCTCTATGTCATTTACCTGTCGTCATTTTTAATGTCTTCATCTGTCTGAAAACTCTTTAGACTGAATGAAAAGTGGATATCTCTCATTAGTATCTATTTTGGCTGTAAATCAAAAATAAAACCAGGTTTGGTTTGGTTTGGCTTTCATATATTGTTGATAGGTACTGCAATCATTTGTCTCTTATTTTGATTTCCTCTAAAACCAAGTTTTAAAAAATGTTTCTCAAGTTAAGTTCAAGAAGAAAGTATTTTTCAAAATTCTGCTACTTATTTTAATCTTTTGCATTGGAAATCCTTTGAAAGTTACTCTGGACAGATTTGGAAAAAAGGCCAAGGCCTAACCCCAAGGTTTTGCTGTCTGTTTTCAACATTACAACTTAAATTATTACCTTAGTAGTTGATGAATTTAACTTAATGCTAATCAACCTTGATACATTTTTTTTTTTTTTTTAAATCTTCATTTTAAGCCAATCCAGATTTATCTTCATCTAAACCTTTAACAAGAATGGACAGAAGGCCTCACTTCTATTCAATTTACCTTTAATTGATGTTTATTGATAGATTCTGTCCTGAACCCTTTATGATAGTAGTAACACTGGGAAGTTACTGACATGGTTTCCCACTTACACATGGAATAGTATGATGATGAGTCTTAGAGCTACACTAAATTAAATCAGTAAGCCAGAAAAAGAATTATTTTGTCTCAGTTTCTAAGTGTTTTTTTCCAATTCTGTCCGCAGTGGATGATATACTTCATTACAATGAACATGAGCTAATTGACAACCTTTTCTGAGTGTTCTCGAAGTCAAGTCAAAATCTGGCTGTTCATAAAGTCTGAAGTTTCTCCTGTAAAGGGAATATGTCTTCCTGGGTTACGTTTGAGATGTGTTAGCAGGAAATCAGTGGGATATTTTAAGACTTTAATTGCGATGTATGTCTCTGACATAAGGCAGCAGGGTTTTCTCTCAGAGAGCTCTTGTCATTCATATTTCACCAGTTGCAGAGAAAAGTGTTTAGGGGAGAAAACATCACCATTCACATGTTCCTTCTATAAATCTAGGATCAGTTACACCTGTGGTTTTTAGGAGAATAGAAAATACTTTTTGTGAAATGTGCTTTTTCCCCACAGAGAAAACAATATTTCAAGTTGTCAGTTCATACCTTTTTACACCAGTTTCAGAACTGAATATGTTATTATTTGTAATGAAACTAGCACATGAATAAAAGCATAGATAAGCACACTTATGTAATTTGCATGATTTCCTTGAGATCTGAAACAAGACTTCCCTTTAAAATTTTAAAGGCTTTCAAATGCATGCCAGATGCTTTGAAAGTTCACATTTATAAATGCAGTGTATAGGAGGTAAGCTTTCCCTTTTCGCTCAGTGAAAAAGTCACATGTCTTTGGTTTGGGTTGATCATCAATAGCATCTAGCTTAGGTTGTTCTGGATCATTTTTTATTTATAAACTGCAATTTTAATCCTGTCTTGCAACTTTAGGTTTTAAGAAAGTAAATATTCAGGAAGAGAAGTGCATGACAGCTTGTAGAACTATGGTTCATTAAAGGGAGTCTGACTATTTCTACTGTCATTTCTGCATAAACTTATAAACAGTTTCCTTAACTGAAGTACAGTGTAGTGGAATGGGAACATGCTCTACTTGATCATGCTTGTGGAATATCTTTTGTAAAAAGAAAATATTTTGGAAACTCCATCAATGGAATGAACACAGATTCCAAATCTTACTCTGGCCAGTAAAGATGCCGATCAGGAATGTACTTAAATGATTGAGTACAAAGCAAATTGGGAACTTGCTCAAGTCAGTGCTGAATTCTTGCAAGTTCCCAACAGTTTGGTCAGATTTTTTTCTGCCAACAGCAATAGGATAATAAGTTTGGCTTGATTCTGTGGCAACAGGTTTGATCTTACTGAGATTTACTGAGTTAGTGATAAATGTGAGATCAGCTGTAACCTTAGAAGCCAGGATAAACAAAGAGACCAGAGTAAATGAAAACCATTATAAAAGCAGAGGAAGGAAATGGCATCTTTGTAACATAACAACCAAAATGATCTTCATCTTGTTCGAAGTTCTTCCCTCTATCATTAATTGAGTTTCTTAGCTAAAGTCCTATTCAGGCACTGACTCCCATGCACCAGATCAAGCAGCCACATCAGTTTAAGACATAAACCCCTCATCTTTCTGTTTTGTTTTTCTGCCAGAAGTTAGGCAATGGGACTGGGGTAATATAAGCAAATGTGTTTACGCCTCAGTACAGGTTACTTGGTGCAAATCCATTACTTCTAGCTTCAGAGGTACAAACATACTTTTCTTCCATCATCCTTTTTCAGATTGTCCAGCAAAGAGTAAAATAAAAACTACCTTCAACCACCACTGCTAGATTTCCCAAAGGTTTTGAATCTGCTCTTTTTAGTGACTCATCAAAGTTCTCTTATTGTTAATCCATTTTTAAATGTTCCCCTTTTTGTATTTGTATTACTATGTCTTAGTAAGTGAGGCATCAGCCCTGATTACAATATTCACCAAAAGGATCTAATGACAGCACAGCTCATGAGAAAGGAAATTTCCAATATAATTTATGCAATCTCTTCTCCCTGATCTCACACTCAAAAATTAATAAAGACTCAGTTTGTATATCCTGGCAAACTCATTAGGCACCAGGGACAAAGATGTGATGTTTATATTCTCTGTTTTTTCTTCTTGTTCAGTTGTGAAGAAGTTAACTTCCCAAAATGAATGACTATCTACCACCTCTCTGTTAAAAGTGAAGAGGAATTTGTAGACAAAAGAGAACACACTAAAGCTGGTGAGCTGCTGTCTCCAAGTCTTGAATCTTATTATCTCATTCCTGGAATATCTACACTTTCATAAACAAGATTATATATTTGGGGCCTTGCTTCCACATATCTAAAGCACTTGGACAAAATGAAACACATCAAGCCAGGTCTTAACCAGTGCTTCAAGGAAACAACAGCTTGCGCCAGCTCAACATGTAATATTTCCTTTGGATGCTTTTAAACATGATTTACATTCTTCATTTGGCCATTTCATTCAGTTAGTGATTTTCTGTCCTCAAAGTGCAGCTAAACTAGACTGTTAATATCAGAAGTGCAGGGAAAAAAAACCCTGTGTTCAAACCTGCTCCTGCATGAGACTCAGAACAGCTGAATGTGAGCTTGTATTTTCTCCTGCTTCCTTTATGTGAAACTGCTTAGAAACGGAGCCCAGCTGAAACAAACACTTCAGTAAACTCCCTGCAATGACCCAATGCCAGACTTTCTCTTTTTTTTTTTTTTTTTTTTTTTTTTTTTGCTAAGGGGCTGACAATACTGAGGTCGTATTACAGCTGATAGCAGTTTGTTTTGTTTGTGTGCCATAGCTGCAGATGACAGAGATCCAAAACCCATTGACTTGAATAGGTTCTGGATTGACTGTAGGGAAAGGATTTCCACTGTAGATAGGAATGCTAAAACCATAATTTTTTAAGGCTCCAATTTCTGAAAAAATATTCCAGCCTCTCTCCCTCTTTCATTCTACCCTGCACATAAGCATTTGCTTATGTTCAAATTCTGTCTCCTTTGTACATGTTAGATAACTATAAAATTTCTGAAGACATTCAAACTGCAAGGTATAATTCAATGTGAATAAAGCTTAAAATAGGTGGGAATTTTCCCTTCAGGCCTTGCTGAAAAGCTGTCAGGCGCACTCTCAAATGAGGTCAGCAGATTCATATATGTTTTTACATGTGATATTGTGATCAGAAACCTCAGCTGTACTAAAATCAAATTAAGTTGCAAAGTCAGGTACTCCAAAGCTAGGGTAGCCAGAACTGGAGTTGCCCTTTCTTCACCAGATAGAAAGCACCAAGCCTCAGGCTGTCCGTGGTTTTCCAGGACTATAGCTCATAGACGCAGTGACTGGTCCAGGCAGCACTCGCCAACACATGCATGTCTCAGACTTCCTCAGGACAGCTGAAAACGGGATTGATCCAGTTACCAAGAAGAGAAGACTGAGGCACAGCAGCCAAGTAGCTTGCTGCTATCCATCATTTATTTTCAACTTTCAAAAGAAAAGAAATAATTTAAGAGGGCCAGGGGTGCATGAGAGGAGGACAGCAATGGGGAGGGAAAGAGGAAGAGGGAGAAAGGAAAGGGTGCTCTGACTCAGCCAGTGAATCACTTTTTTTTCCTCCCTGAACAAAAGTTCAGACTTATCATCAACAAGTGAAGAACTTCTGAACTGATAACTTAAGTATCCCAAGGAGACAAGCAGAAATTTTCAGTTTCATCCCTTTTTCTTTTTTTTTTCATGATAATCCAAACAAGTAATAGTTACAGGATTTATTAAATCCATAAATTCCTAAGTTAACCAGATATTTATCTATCAAGATAGTATGTGAATTAACTTTGATTATGAAAAAATGGAAGAAATTAAATATTTTTTGCACATACAAAGATGCCATTTCATGATGAACAGAATAAATGTGATTTCCAGAATTACCTTAGGTAACACAAACTGAAGACACACAAAGCGGCTGAAGCCTTTACAAGGTGACTTTGTGCATCAATCAGGACTTGCTGGGTATTCTGCAAACTATAGGTGATATTTCTGACTCTGCCACTGGCCCACTGGATTAATATGGACTAACCACTCTTACTACCATAAGTTTATTAATGCCTTTTAGATTCACTTTAGGAATGATGGCAGGGAAACATTGTATGGGATATGTTTCACTCAAATGCTTTAAAATCATAGAATCATAGAATAGTTAGGGTTAGAAAGGACCTTAACATCATCTATTTCCAACCCCCCTGCCAGGGGCAGGGACACCTCACACTAAACCATGCCACCCAAGGCTACGTCCAATCCAGCCTTGAACACCACCAGCAATGGAGCATTCACGACTTCCCTGGACAACCCATTCCAGTGCCTCACCACCCTTAAAGTAAAGAATTTCTTCCTCTTATCCAATCTAAACTTCCCCTGTTTAAGTTTGAACCCGTTACCCCTTGTCCTATCACTACAGCTCTTAAAAAAAGCAGTAGATAAAAAGGATGTTGTCTTAATGCTTACAAGGCATGATATTAGTACATGTTATACATGATGGTCGCTGGAGCAGACAGGCAGAGGAAACTGGAGGCATAAATCCATCTGAAAAAGACACCTAGATTTAGATGTTAACGTGTGAGTGAGGTAAATAAAAATCTACTCAGTAGAATATGGAGAGTCATTTGGGGTAAGACCCATGTATATGCATAGGGAAACAGTGCCACTGGATATACTTGGGGGTAGCCCACCTTGCCTTCAGCTGCTGGAAGGCTATGAATCTGTATGTGATGCAGCAGAAGTGCTGTATCACGTTTGCCAGCTCCATGCAACTGACAAAGTTCCAATATTAGATGTTCATGTTTAGTCAACTGAATCTATCTTGCCCCAAACAAGTGTTTACTTTGAAGTTAGTCGCTTTAGGATCAACTGAATAGCCCCTCAGTGTCACTGCCTATACCGTATAAGGACTCAGTTCAGTTGCCTTTATATTTGGGCTGTTAAGTGCCATCAGTTTAAGATGCCTCCAGGTGTCCTACCTGAACTCCCACTGGTGGTCCAGAGGTCTGTTTCCAGGGATTCTGTGCGCTGCCTGTTTCATCCATGTGTGCATTTGAGTTTCATCCATGTGTGCATTTGGGACACCTTTGGACAGCCACCTCAAATTGCATTAGAAGCTTGTGTTAGGTTAATACATGCCAGTGGCTGTAATGGGAGTTTTAGATCCCTTTCTCAGATGTAGATGCCTCTGGCTATGAGTTGGGTCTGATTATCCAAGCCCCATTAAGCCAAGGATTTAAACTTAGGATAGATGTCTGGTTTCTCTGCACTCTGGGAAATCACAGCAGTGAAATACGTGGCACCTGTAGCATTTGGGGATTGAAATCAAAATATCCAACAAGTGGTGATCATCAAAGTTAAAAAGAAACAGTTATAATTTTAGAATTACATTTGTGTCTGTAAATTTTACCTAGAACTTCAGCTTGATATCAAAGTGATTTTTGAAGTCTGATCCTAATTCACTTATGAGCAAATGACCATTATTCTCTGTATTAGGACAATTAGCAAATATATTTTTGAGTAACTAAGGTGTCAAAATTTCACAGTTTACATACTTCAGTTGATGGATATTTTCCATCATTTTCGACTGCTAATATTTCCCTGTATTCAGAACTCTTCATGAAAAGTTTATTCTGAAATATGTTTCCTGCAGTACTTTTTTTTTCTGTTTCTGTCTTTATAAAAATTAATGCCACAAGTGTACTCCCATTCTTATATTTCTTAGTAAAATAAGAATAATGGATTAAGATAACTTTAAAAACCTTGTGTTCTTATTCTATGAGTTATTTTGTGAAATAGCACACTGAAACCAAAGCTTCCTGATTAAAAGCCAATATATCTATTGCATCCTGGTGATAGTTGCATTACAAAGATACATGCTTTCAGTGCTATAGACTGCATGTGAATTAAACATCTGCCTAGTATTATAGCATCAGTATAAAAAAAACCCTATTAAAGCATGAAATTTTCATCTTGCAAAGCTGGGAGACTCATCCTGTCTCTGCGGACTTTCAAATATTAGACTGATGTAATACTTGTTCTTAGCCAAGTAAACTCTGTGCTACTTTCTTTTTTTCATTATGTATAAATATGTACATGCATTGTTTATAGACTGTGTATACTAGGCAAGCCATGTCTGATTCACAGCTGTGAAATTAATCATGCTTTATGTAGAAGGGATTTCAGGGAAAATTGTTCTTTATCAGTACTCTGACTCTTCACATTGTTTCTTTTCTTGTACAGTAAACCTTTAATGCCAGGCAGTACAACTGGTAAATTAAATCTACTATTATGTAACGGGCTCGAAGAACAGATTAAAGGTACAAGCAAACAGAAGAGCACAATAACTTAAAACATGTACTGAAACATAAACATGCAGCCTTCAAATCATAAGTCAACAGCTTAATGCATTAACTATTTGGCATAAGAAAGACATTTACCCTGTAAACTTTTCCTCCAGCAAACTCCTTCTCTGATGCAGATCAAAATACACAACAATGGGAAGTTTACAGGCCCACCTGAATGAGTGGATGACAGGAGCTCAAATGGGAAAAGACCAGTGGGTACTCTTAAAGTGTAAATCCAGTACATTTTATGAACAGCTTCTTCAGATCGTAACAGCAGCAAATGCTTTCTGATGGTTCATAGCCTGCCTTGCCATTTATAGTTATGCCGTTATAGTGCTGACTATGAGGCAGCACAAACCAAAGGAGTTAGAACTTGTCTTTCTTTTACAGTCCGGGAAATAAAAACTCAGGGTTCTGAACGCGAAGACATATTTTTAGAAAAGTAACATCTGTATCTTTCAAACATGGAACAAGATCTACTTCCAGATATATTGTGTGGGATTTTTGGAAGGAAATCAACAATCAGTAAGGAGGCCTATCTGCTGGGATTCATTGCTAGTGCCTTATAACACCATAAAAAAATCAGTGCCACAGGACCAAAGGGATAGATGTTCCTTCGAAAAGAAGTTATGGACTGAGCAGGATCCCCATGGCACTGGGAATGACACAAGACAATGAAGACAGTAACTGAGTCCTGCACATCTGTTCTCTTTTTTTTCCAAAGAGAGCTAGAAACACCTCTCCAGACGTAAAAGTGCTGGATAGAAGAGTCCCCAGCATCCTGTGCAACATATATTCTTTTTTTACTCTTCTTTGTCACTCTTCCACTCAAGAAATACTGTTCAGAGATGCAATAAATCAGGGGCTGTGCTCCAGTAACAATCCTAAGTGAGACAGGAGAATACCATCAGGATCTTCTGAGAAGATTTAATCAGCCTGCATTTCTCACTCAGCAGGTTGTCCCAGACTTAACCAAAATAACCAATGGATGGAGTCAGTTGTCTCTGAACAGTAAGTCAATTTACATCCCTCTACTTCAAATCCACATCCTCTGTCTCTCTCCAGAGCCAGATGTTTAACATCTTTCTAAAAAATCCTGGGAACAGATTGGGCAGCTCCCTCTAAATCTGTTTACACCAGTAAGAGTCCAGTCATTCCTCTCCCTAATCACTAACTAAAGAGTAAAAGTTCCTGCTTTCTCTGATGCCAATATACTTTTCGAATGCAGCTCCAGCATATGAAGAGAAAGTTATCAGTGCACAGGATTCCCTCTATGCCTTCGTTATAGTGTTGTCATTTACTGAGAACAGGTTGGGCATAGAAAGACTGATGGGAATGTTCTGACCCACAGAGAAAACCATTCCACTAATAACTATGTTTAAGAAAAACAAAAAAATTTACACCTAAGCCTGCAAGAGGGTTTTAAGTACTAACCTGGAATTTCATAGACATTCTGAACTACAGTCCTGAGATGTAAACCAAAACACTTTGGTGAAAGAATCTCAAAGGTGCTTGGGCATTTCCTATTCACTGTCTGTCATGGGTTTGGCAACAGCAGTCATTTTTCTCCTTCTTGGTAGCTGGTGCAGCGCTGTATTTTTGACTTTTGGCCTGGGAACAGCACTGATAACACCGATGTTTTCGGTTACTGCTCAATAATGTTTGATCTGACCAAGGACTTTCTGAGTCTCATGCTCTGCCAGGGAGGAGGGGAAGCTGGGAGGAAGCAGAGAGAGGACACCTGACCCAAACCGACCAAAGAGGCATTCCATGCCACAGCACTTCATGCCCAGGATGTAAAAAACTGGGGGCAGGAACCCGGAAGGGTGAGTTCACAGTCAGTCGTCGGGTGGTGAGCAGTTGTATTCTCTTCCCTTGTATTTCCCTGGTCATTATTATTATTGGTGGTAGTAGCAGTGATTTGTGTTATACCTTAGTTAGTAAACTGTTCTTATCTCAATCCATGGGAGTTACATTCTTTCGATTCTCCTCCCCATCCCTGTGGGAGCAGGGAAAGAAGAAAGAGGGGGAGTGAGTGAGCAAACCGCGTGAGTTACAGTTTAAACCATGACAGTTCTTGGTGCTATTGAGCCAGTTTTCAGAGCCTGTCTCCATCTGACTACATAGGACACAGAGCAACAATCTAACTCTGCATTGTGAATGCCACCCGCATATTTATGGTGCTCAAATCTTAGGCAGTGCAGTGCTAAGTTAAATCAGCCTCTAATTCTTACCTGAAAATCAAGTGAACCAAAGAAAAATATATTCTTAGACTCATTGAGCATTAGATTCAGCAACTTTAAACCTTTTGCAAATTTATGTTAATTCCTCTGTGTAACATTTTTTTTTCTAAGAAGATCTAGATTCCTCGTTGCAAAAGAGTAGAGTGGAAAAGATCTTAAAAAAGAAGAGTAAATCATAAAACTAGCAGCTGAAACTTATAGAACTTATTGTTCTTCCTAAAGGCGTAGACTCACGTAGGGAAAAAGAGATCATTAAAGTTAACATTTTTCAATTCCATCTAATCATACTTATTTTAGGACTTTACTCCTTCAGACTTGTGAAGCCAATTCCTACTGAAATCATGATGTGCCATGCAAAGTAAAAATTGGAACATGCTTATTTTTTGGATCATGGCAGTTAAGTAGGTGAAATCATCCTGTTTTAATTACAAAGCAACTCTCCCCCTCCCACTATGTTTCTTCTGCTTAATGTTTTTCCCCTAATAAAAGGCAAAGAATTATTACTATAAAAAAAACTGATGTCATTTCTTGACAAAGAAGAAATATATTTCCTGTCCACTATGTGTCTAAATATTGTTCACTTTTCTAATTCAAACAATACCACTGAGTCAAAGCAGCTTTTGCATAAAGCAGGATTTGACCTCATTTAGTTCCATCCTGAAGAATGTATTTAGGGGAAATGAGTAATATGCTGAGAATTGTTAGTCTGAAGACACAGTACAGGAAAAGTGGTTTGTAGTAGTCATTTTCATTATAAAAGTGTATATTTTTTGTATTTAATAAAGGAAAGATGAGCTACTTAGATTCAGGTTATGTTCCCTGTTACACTGGAAATATCTTTACAGTCTGAAGAGCTGTCCCCCATCCTACATGTCAAGTATTCATTATATGGTTTCGATTTACACCTTTAAGTGCCAACTGATATAAATGATGTTATATCAAACATTTCTCATGACTTGTAAAAGCTTGTATTCTGAAAATGCCATTTCTTGGGCTCAGAAAACATGTAATTCTACTTAGAAGTGCTGACTTCTTTTGCAAACACAAATGCCATGGGCATTCATTCAGAAGGACAGCTGTCAGAGACGAAGGAGTTATGTTCTTTTCTTGATATCTATATGAGTGCCAGATCATATACTCAGAGGCAAGAAACTTAGACTCAAAGCTCTTCAAAAGTGAACTCTGTTAGATATTTTTCTCTTTCAAGAAGAGGGGCTCAACTACCAAGCTTGTCAGATGTTTCTTGCTCATCCTGGTATAGCTTTTGAAATAGCCTCTGTGTGGAGCTGGAGCAAAAAAACTCACTTCTCCCAGTCTGAGCGCACTGTTTACCTGGGAATACTCTATTCCTACTATTATTTCTGTGTTCTACATGATTCTTCCTTGTATAAGAAACATAAATAATCTGGGAGAAGGAATTAAAATTTGTGATCCTTTGCTGATATCCAGTGGGAAATCATATACCTTTCTTCACAGTCAACCCATTATTGAAGACTTCCCTGAAAAATAAAAGATAAGATATTGACCCTTTCAGCAGCAAAAAAACACTGAACTAACATTTCATATTACCTAAACCAATGTTTCAACTGTTGTTGTTTTAATAACTCTCTTAATCACTCAATCATAGACGCATTTAGGCTAGAAAAAACCTTTAAGTTCACTGTGTCCAACCATTAATGCTTATCTTGATTTGTTTTGAAAAGGACAGTTTAAGGAGTTTTCCAAGCTGTAAATCGTAATCTCAAATATGGTGAAACATATGAGCATTTGTAATATAAAAATCTCTTTTCCTCAAATACGTTAATAACAGATGTCTGCCTCCTGCACATTCTGCAAACTGCTTACAGGTGCAAGGAAATTGTTTCAAAACACTATAGCAAAGATTCAGACTAAGCTTGTATCACCTACCCAAAGAGACCTTAAAAAATCCCCAGAAAGTCATCACAGAAGAATAACACAGGGAATTAGAAACAGAATAGCATTCTTCAAGAAGTGAAAAAATGCTTTCAAGCAAGACAAGTGGAATTAAGCATAACTCAGGGAAGTCTACAATAAGATAAGCCAAAAAATCACTTTGTTAAATAATTGCATGAGAGATAAAAACTAGGAATAATACTTTAAGCATATCAAAAGCAGGAAGCATTCTAGCTTGTCTGCAGGGTTGATAGATGATATAAAAGGTAAAAAAGATTTTCTCCAACAGGATGCAGTCATAGCAGAAATGCTAATTGAATTATTTGCATTTCTTTACTGTGAGGGTGGTGAGGCACTGGAATGGGTTGTCCAGGGAAGTTGTGAATGCTCCATCACTGGCGGTGTTCAAGGCTGGGTTGGACAGAGCCTTGGGTGGCATGGTTTAGTGTGAGGTGTCCCTGCCCCTGGCAGGGGGGTTGGAAATAGATGATGTTAAGGTCCTTTCCAACCCTAACTATTCTATAATTTTATGATTCTATGATTCATTTGTGTTCACTACAAAGGAACATAGGTAAGCTCTGACACTGAGCTTTTCCTTCTGGCAGACAAATCCAATGAAATAACTCAAACTGAAATGTGCTTACAAGAGTTTTAGAGTTCTGATGAGTTTTTTATCATTGATAACATGAAGAAAACTAGTTTTTCTTTGAAAATTCAAAATCAGATTTTATTTGATTATATCAGATTATATTTGAGATTGTCAGAATTGCTCAGATCAGCTCAGATGCTGAAAGAGTGGAAGTGTTGAATGATATTGTGTGTTTTTAAAGAATCTGTCAGGAAATATCCAGGAAACTACACGTTACTAAGCTTCTTTTGTCTTGGACCAAGCAGCTGAACTTCATAGCAAACCACATTAATAAATATGATGTAATAGTGAATACTCAGCATGAGTTTTGCTGGGAGAAATTTTGCTTTGCTACAGACTCAGGGAAACAAGAATTACAGGTGAGGTCCCTAATATGCTGTATCTGCACGTTCGAAGAACTTTCAAGAAGTTCCTCACCAAAACTCTTAACCTAACAGGAAAATTTCCTTCACAGATTAATGGTCACTTAAAAGCTGGGTAACAGATAATGAGAACTATGTGAAATGTTACTAATGGTAAAGGATGAGGATCTGCACTTCAGTGTATGTAGCTAAACATAATTGGTTTGGGATGGATGCAAACATAAAAACTTTGTTCATATACATCTTTTCAAGGCAATCATGCCAGAAACTGACTATGAAGATATCATAGGATACTGAATGAATAGATATTGAAAGGTCAAATGAAAATCAAATTCTATTAACTATGAAAATAGTTAAAATCTAGTTACTCATATGCCATGGTGGACTTTAAATTAATTACTCTCAATGATCTTTGGATCATTGTTATTTCCATAGAGTCACTAGCTCAGTGTTCATCAGCAACCAAAAGAAAATAGAATGCTAGTAAAGACAGAATCAGAAAATTTGTACCACTGTAGAAATGCATGGCAAATGCACAGGCCTTCTGTCTTATGGACAGTACTCCTCACCATCCCTCTCTCCAAATATATACATAGCAAAACTTGTAAAGCTATAGGCAGCTGTGACAAGGATGATGAGAGATAAGGAATGCTTTCCATATGAGAAGATTTTAAATAGAGTGGAACTATGCTTGGAAAAAGAGGGAACTGAGAGTGATTTGATAGGTTGTAAAATCATGAATCAGATGGAGAAGGTGCCGGGGGAATAATCATTCACTGTATTTTATAACACAAGAATGAGAAAGCACCAAGTAGAATCATCAGGCAGTGGGGCTGAAGGATGTAAAAGTAGTACTTTTTCACAAAACACCTCATTATATTGTGGAACTCTCTGCCACAGATTACTTCCATTGCCAAAAGTGTATATGAGTTCAAAAACACGTTAAACAAATAAAGGATTGGAAGATTCATCAGAAACTAATAAACCTGATGATGTGGTACAATCTTCAGTTCAAGAAAGCTCCAACAGGAGATGGCTGGAAGCTGCATGGCTGTGTTGTTACCAAATCATTTGCTGACCATTATCGATAATATAATATTAGCAGAGAGGAGTTTTAAATCTGACTAAAAGCAGATGTTTATATATGTTTAACTTTTGTCACAGTTTTCAGTGAGTTCCCATTAACCTGAGCACAATTCCTGAGGTACTCTATTAAGTCTTTAGTGACTATCTTACTCGGTATTTGGGCCTGTATGTTGCATATGCACATCCTCATCCATCTTTGATCCTTGGATTAAACCCATGAAGAGAAACAACATTCATTCTGGGTCACATGAGTCCAACCAGGCACATTTCTCCATCTGGAAGTACATGTCCCTTTCACTTGACAACCTAGGTTTTTCAATTAGGCAACTTAGTTCTGCCATAGTTCTGTTGAACTAACTACCACTTAGTTCAACTGGTTGGTTTAACCCACAGTTCAACCAACAGTTAGGTAGGACAGAGCTGGATGGTAGAGTAGTTTTAGATTCCCTTGGCTTTATTAAAATAAAAAAGGAAAAGAAAAAAAGGAAAAAAAAAAAAAAGAAAGGGATGAGAATAAAGGACATATCTAGAAACAGAGAGGAATACAATGAACACTGAGTTATAAAAGAAGTTGAAATACTTTCTGATGATTGTTAATACCTGAACTCACCAACATCAAGATGTAACGTTTTTTATCTGTGTAACACCTTTCCACACAAAATTTTAGTCTTTAATTTTATTTTTAACCCACCTTTTCCAGCATCTTATATTTCAATACTACGAAAATGACGACAGTTCCATTAACCCCTTTTCGTCATTGGACTACAGAGGAATGCTATAGAGGGATGAAAAAAAAGACAGAAATTATAAGGAATTTCCTTTTTTGTTTTCTTTTTCTTTTTCTCTTTTTTTGAGAGGGAGCTTATTTGGGAGACATTCTGCCTCTACTATGTCAAAAGAAAAAAAAAGGTATGCTTTGATAATAGTCTGCCTGTTTTGTTACTGGGATGCCATTATTTTGAGTTTCAAACAGTTGGAGATTGAGAAAAGGTGTTTTCTTTCAGTACTCAAATTTCATCACGCTCTCCTATTTTTTTCCCATCACAGGGGAAATCCCACACATGAGAGAAGACATATATGAGTACAACTTGGAGTTTCCTTGAGATGACAAATGCTATGACAAAACAGAAGAAATTTTCCATTAAAATAAACCACATGTCAGATTTCAGCTCAGTTTCAGCCAGCTCTCAGCTAAAGAAATGCACCTTAGCTGCATATCACAGAGTAAATACGCATCTACTTTACTCAAAGTGGCCCACAGAGAAACAAACAGAAATATTAGATAGTGCTGATTACGATAACAAACAGAAAAGCCTTCCAAGAGCAGTCCACCTCATGTTTTTACCAGTGTACCCCTGAAAGAAAAAGATGCACATATATCCTTGCCTTAGGCAATGCCTAATTACCTTGTACCACAATAAGATATGTAACTCAAGGCCAAACCTATCCAGTGAATGCTGGACCTCATACTGCTTCTGGTATTCCCTGTCACTGGGTATAAAAACTGTGAAGAACTGAAGCTTCCCACAAGGTTCTACAAAATATAATGAATTTCCTTTGCCATAGTTAAACACATTTCTCAGGACCTCAATTTTTCCAATTAAAAATAGCAAAAAAAAAAAAAATCTGGGGAGTAAAGGAAATACTGGAAATAGGGATGAAAAAATAATATGAAACTCCCTTGTTACAGGTGATTAGCTTTCTCCATCCTTTAAATAAGTAGACCTGGGAGTTAAGGTATGTACTTAGCATTCAGCTTAGCTCATTCAGGCTGACTCCATCCCCACAAAAAGTAATATTGAAGTGTTAAGGAATTTTTTGTATGGATTTTTTTTTCCTTAGCATCTCATTGTTTCAAGAAAATGAAAAAAGTTTTCAAAAGTATGCATATTAACAAATTTTCTTTGGGCAAAATTTCATATCTACTAGGGAGAAAACTAAGGGCTGGAATGCTCTTACTGCTTCTACTTCCCCTTCTCAATTTCATAAAGCCTAATTTTGTCTCGACTCAGACATTCAATTAAATCTACACAATGATTGCTTTCAGGTCAGCCTGCTTTGCTGTAATTCCTTAGATGCACACCAGGGGATAAAGTATTCCAGAAAAAACAGGTGAACCAACTTTCCTGATGTGTGAAAAAGAACTCTTGAACAGCTGACAGGATTTCAGTCCTGATAGTTGAAATGTCCTGCCTGTAGGTTACATCTTGTCCTTCTTGGATGAAAAGTCAAGATTAATATTTTTCTAAAATATTCATTTCATTCAATCCAAGACCCACTCATGAGTAAACTATAAAGGACTTAGTAGCTAATCAAACGTTCTTTTCTCAGCTGAAGTAGTCAAACAGCTTCTAGGGAGCTTTTTCCATGAATGGGGCCACCATTAACCACACACTTCATAGCAATGAAATAGGAATGGATTGTTGGAGAGATCCTAATTCACAGGTAAAGCTCACATTCCAGTTAAAACAAGCACTACATATCAACAGAAGTAATAGCAAAGACAAGCCCCACTCACCCCAAAGAAATAATCCAATATATAGTTGTATTTTACTCTAAAACTATATAACTAAAATAATTCCTGGTGAAACTGAGTTTAAACAAAAGTCAAATGACACAAAATGACTCTTGCATATTTAGTAGATATACATGAATGCTTCAATACTCACACTCTTTTTTGCAAATCTATATCTGTGAATAGTGGGATAATGGTGAAAGTGACCTATTATATGGATTTTACATTTCTTTAGAAGATCCATTTGGTAACAAGGCTGGATTGGACATAGCCTTGGGTGGCATGGTTTAGCGGGAGGTGTCCCTGCCTGTGGCAATGGGGGTGGAACTAGATGATCTTCGGGTCCTTTCCAACCCTAACTATTCTATGATTCTATGATTCTATGATTTGACACAAAGATGCAACTATTGCTAGCCAAACCGTTTATTTCTCCCCAAAGATCTGACTGATAACATGTTTGGTAAACTTCTGAGCTACCTCTTTCTGGCTTTGGGGATTGCCCCATTTCAGACCTGAAGAAAGCCTTCTGTGTTGTAAAACCAGTTTATTCAAGCTATAGCAGATGCTCTTATAAAGGCATTCTATTACAGGAAGCTGTCTTTCTCAGTGAGGACACCAATTCACTAGTAAAAAAATCTGGTTTATGTTATCTGTTAGTCTATCTTCTATTTTTAGCTTAATAATAAAAAAGAAATTAAATGTGACTAGCAACTAATATAGTGCTAACATGATCTTATTAGCACAGTATGACTGGCAACTAATCATGTACCACTAAGAAGAAATAAATCATGACTTTGAATAACCAACAAATTTAATGTATTCACAAGCATAATGATCACTGATAATTACAAGTAAAACCAGAAGTATGCAGAAGTTATTTGCAATAATTTAAAGAATAAAAGACTAACTTTTCAGCTAAAAACACAGCTGAGCTTAGGCTATATCAAAAACTTGGAGGCGTCATCATTACCATTATAGATGGAGCTGTGTGATTTCACCTTTTTTGGTATTATATTTCAAAACCTCTTTGTTGAAAGAAAGAGCGTGATGGAGGCAGAAGTGATGAATGCACTGAAAAATTGCTTCCTGTCATAAATAACTTTATAAACCTACTGGGAAATTTTTCATGTCTACATCTGGTAGATGGTGACTAATGCACAATAATCAAATTAAAAATCATTCAGCCAGTAGGGACTAGTGACCACACAAAGGTCTGGTGATTAAAGCAAGATTAGAAGTTGATATGTGTAAATCACAACTGATTCTAATCAGAAGCAGATGCCTGATTTCAGACAGGTCTTCATGGACAAAGTGTCAAAAAAAATTAGAAATAATTGAATAGATGGAGACAATGAAATGCAGACTACGCTATAGTACAAACAACTGGCGGAGTTCTATGCAAGTAGGTATGCATAGTTGAAATGCACAGTGTCCACAGAGAATATATATTAAAAAAAAAGATTACTTTCTACCCGATGATTATGTGATTTATATTAATAAAATTTAGTGTAGAAGTCATGTGTAAACATATTGTGAAAATGTGGAATAGTTAATTCTATTTGACACGTGAAATAATATTCCCATTCTCTGTTTTTCTGTGGGTGAGCACCATACGAATCAAGCATTTATTATCAGTTTCAAGACTAAAAATACACTTTTGAGGATTCCATGTTTATCTTTATCCGAAACCGATTCTAAATTGTAAGTTATATAATAAGTGAAAAAAAAATATTTTTGCTGTGGTGTTTATTATCTCAATTCCTTTGTTTTCCTCTGGAAATTTCACTATAACTCCATGAAAACTTTCTATTATTGCTGATACATATCTCTGGATTTATTTTACAGGTCCTATATAGAATGTGTATCAGTGCCTAATAAAAAATATAGGAGCTAAATAAAGTGACAATATATTTTTTTCTATTTGAATCATTTTTACAGTCCATTGTCATAGTTTAGGGGTACTGAATATAGATATGTGTCTCCAGCAGTACGCTGAAGAATAAATACTAAACATACAATACCTCGTCCTCCTCCTACCTTGTTTACACAGACACCGAGAACTAAACAGCATTAACCACATGTTGCATTACATAGGTTTGAATTTGTGCAGTGCATGTTACCCACAAGAATGTTCTAAACTGTGTCTGGAATATGTTTTGCCATAGAAGGATTTCTAATTTTAGCAGAAGACAGCAATACACTCTCCACAATATTTTGCTCATAACAAGCACAAGAGTGGTCACTGGGTAAAGAAGTTTGACATTCAGATAGCTGAGTGATTTTAGCAAAATACTTGTGAAAAGCCAGGGAATAGGTTAATTTTACTAAGTAAGCTATTTTTACAATTATTCAAATTTTAGTTCTTTTCTAATTCTGATTAGGGGATTTTTCAGACTCTGTTTGCCAGCTTCTCAGTCTGAATATTCATGTGACTCATTACACATCACTCACACTTTTGATTGTCCAACTAAGTCTCAAATGGCCCCATCTCCTGTCTGGATGACTATTTTACAAATGAGTTTTTGCTGATATTTAGTCATAATTCCATACATAAACATTCCTGTAACTTGCTGTTTAGAGGAACACATACACAAATACTACACTGACATAAATGTTCCTCTAAGCCAAAGAACAATTTAGACAAAGTGAATGTTGGAGAATATTAGTAAAAATGTGAGTCAGAGGCTTTCCTGTAAACTGGGTGGATGGATAAGGTTAATGAAAAGGACTGAGATTACAATCAAGTTACACCTTTACTTTCCTTGACTGAAAAAGGTCATAAAAACAAACAAACAAACAAACAAACAAACAAAAACAAAAAGCAAAAAACCCACACACACACAAAAAAAAAAAAAAAAAAAAAAGGATTTTTCCGCCAGTGTCTTTCAGCTAAGTGTTCTGTATTGACTTTAATGGTAGGACTCTCAGCATGGGTTAGGGCATAATGCCTGGTTTGTTTCCAGCATCACATTTATGGTTTGCCTGGAAACCTTGCAGATAAATGTGATGCCATTTGTGTAACAATTCTGCACTTCTAAAAACAGTGTAAGAGTAGGCTTTAGCTGCTGCTTGTTATTAAAGCACATATAAGTCATGTATATTAAGCATATAATCACTAATCCAGGGAATAAATCATACTCCAGTGCATAAAATAGGAACTTTGACTTAACCAGCCATATATAATAGTTTTCTAAAGATCAAGACAAAGTACTTGTACCTTTTGTACAAAGATTGATAGATCAAGAAAAAAAGGAATTTTTCTGAGTGTATATAAGATATATTTAGAAGGATAGGATGAGAGAGTTGGGGCTGTTCGGCCTGGAGAAGAGAAGGCTGCATGGAGACCTCATAGCAGCCTTCCAGTATCTGAAGGGGGCCTATAGGGATGCTGGGGAGGGACTCTTCATGAGGAACTGTAATGAGAGGACAAGGGATAGTGGGTTCAAACTTAAACAGGGGAAGTTTAGAATGGATATGAGGAAGAAATTCTTTCCTGTGAGGGTGGTGAGGCACTGGATTGGGTTACCAGGGAAGTTGTGAATGCTCCATGGCTGGTGGTGTTCAAGGCTGGATTGGGCACAGCCTTGGGTGGCATGGTTTAGTGGGAGGTGTCCCTGCCCCTGGCAGGGGTGTTGGAACTAGATGATCTTAAGGTCCTTTCCAACCCTGACTATTCTATGATTCTATGATAAATTCGTGACTCAAAGCACATGCGTAATTAACATCTAGGACCTTTTCAGCTTCTGAATGCAAACCCCAACAAGCAGGAAAAATTAGCAAACCAGAAAGTATATTACAGACACTGAACAGACAGGATTTTTGAGCATTAAAAAAACTCACTCTTTGTTAATTCTTTGAATCAACAACATATGTTGTTTACTTGTTGTTGCATCTTGCAGAAAAAATAAAGTTGGCTTCAGCAAATAATGAGCAGATGAATTTTGAAGAAAGAGGACTGTGCGGCTAGAATTACGAATACCAGACAGCAATGCCATTATATTGTGGGCTTAAGGTTTTTCCACAGCAAAATAATACCCTGCCATGGAGACAAACAAATTAGCTGATGATGGACCTCCCTTCCGCAATTAACCTTTAATCCAAGACAACCCATTTAACTAATGAGGAATCTTAATGTTCTACTGTGATAATACGAAAGTGGTATGCAGCTGATAAGCTGAAGTCAGTCAAGTTTTTGACCTTTCTCAGAAGTCCCTTAGACATCAGCTGGATGAGAATATGAGGACTCAGCCATTTGAGTAAATCTCCAGTGATCTAGCCCCTAGAAAGTTTTGAATAACTTCCTGAGTCATAACAGGCACTTTGGCCTTACAAAAAAGACTAGCATGTAAGTTCAACTCCCACTTAAAATTATTAGTGATTTGAATTCATCTCACTCAGATTTAACCAGCTTAAAAATAGGAGTCCAGTCTTAACTAGTTGATTTCCAAGATCCACACAGAAGCTCCTAAAAATCTTTCCGTTTCTGAATTGTTCTCATAAAGTCCTTTGAATTCTACTCTAAGGTATGTGCTTATTTTGAGTAAAATATCATAAATGAGCTTAGCAGCTGTCTCATTCTTTGCTACTTTTGGACTCACAAAGCAGCAGTTTTCCAACCCCTGACATCTGTTGACCAGTAATTTCAGTGTATATGCAAATCCCCACAGAGGTTAAGGAAGATGAACTGCTGCCTTTCTTCTCCCCAAACTTTTTGCTATTTGACACCGTGGATGATGGAGCATTCAGCCTTTTATTCCACTGTCACATGGTATGGCTTGAACACACTTCCTTCACATTACTGGGACTAAGAGGTAGTAAATGTGTTAATTAGCAAGCTCTTTGGAGAGAGGGCAAAAAGAAAGAGAAAATGTAGAATTCTTCTCTTCTAACTTTTACTCAAGCTAGTCTACTTTTCACAAAATGAAATATGAGTGAACCAAGAAGCAGGTGAGAGTATTTTGCTCTGACAGCTGTGGAAACAAATATGAAAACATGCCTAAAATGTCAGTCCAATCAGAAATTGCATGACAAGCAAGATACTGGAATGGAATTGACAATGTTACATTAGTAACATTTGAAAAAAGAATGGACAGATTTGAGGATAGCAATTACATGTTTGGGGGCAGAGGTTCTCTTTACCTCAGTTGACACTGAGTGCAATGTTATCTCCCTTTGTATCAGCAATGTGAGACTTCAATTGTCAGAAAAAAAGGAGGGATGTAAACATGTAAAAGTCTTTTTGTCCTTAATTTTTTTAAGTCCTCATTATAAGGCATTCCACAAAAAAAAAATGATCAGATTTAAAATAACTCTGGAATTAGGATTTTTTTTTAAATCAACCCTTGTTTCTACAGTATCCAGAGTTAATGACAAATGGCTCAGTGGATTATTCATTCTTCTCATGGAGTCACTGTGGATCTTCACTGTTTAAAGTTCAGATCATGCTCTGATACTTAAGGAGGAACACTGGGGCATAGCAGTAAGAATTTGTACAAGAAAACTGCTGTGATGACTTTACCAGTCCTGGTTTGCATGATTTTGTTTCTAATTTCTAAAGACATGTTTAGCCACCCAACCCAGTGCATCAGTCTTTCTAATCATACTCCATTAAAGGCAAAGGGCTAGGCAAGCACATTATGAAAAGGAAAACGCTTTGAGCTTACTGTTAGAAATAATCAACAGTAATAAAAGACTACTGCCATTATGGTGCTCAAGTTTTGTTATGGACTGAAAGAATTATGAATTACCAGAACGAGACCTATTTGTTCATATGGCCCCTCATTCCCACAGTACACCACCATTTCAAATGATATATTCTGCCTTGAAGGCGAAGCTTCCATGATTCTTCTTAGCCTTCTGCTCCACACTTCCACAGATCTTGTACTTAGGGAATTTGTGATTGTGCCCTGCACTTTCATTTTCTTATCTACTACTCAAAAATCTTCTCTCTGTCACACACTTTCTTTGAGAAGGTGTTGATGGATATCCTGAGTGGTGGTGGAGGCTGTGACATGCATTGGCATGAATCTGAAAGCATGTTGTGCCTCATTATCAAACTGTAAGAAGAGTAAGTCAAGGAAATTGCAGGACCCAAGGATAATTATAGAACCATAGAATCATAAAATCATAGAATCATAGAATGGTCTGGGTTGGAAAGGACCTTAAGATCATCTAGTTTCAACCCATCTGCCATAGGCAGGAATGCCTCACACTAGACCATATCACCCAAGGCTCTGTCCAAACTGGCATTGAACACTGCCAGGGATGGAGCATTTACTACTTCTTCGGGTGACCTCTTCTAGTGCCTCACCATCCTCACAGTAAAGAACTTCTTCCTTATATCTAACCTGAACTTCCCCTGTTTTATTTAAACCACTCCCCCTTCTCGCTATAGTGCCTGATGAAGTGTGTCTCTCCAGCATCTTTTTAGGCACCCTTCAGATATTGTGTAAGGCAGGAATGAGTATTTTATTTGTTGTGTTGGTGGACCAGAGATTACAAGAGGAGAAGCAGTATTCTGGAGAGAGCACATGGTCCCACAGTGGCTATCCGTAGGTTAATAAGTGTCCTGATCTACTGGTAAGAGGGAGGATGTTCTAGCTAATTGATATAGTTTATACCACAATTAAAAATCCTGGTAACACTAGTGATAAGCATATTTCTCTTCCTACTTGTAGTACATTAGCTTTTGATCTAGCCCTGCCTTTACACCTTTTTCTATGGCAATACCAACCATTAAGCAATGTTTAGCTGCGGTTGCACCCACTCTGTTACTTCTGTACCTTTCCCTGAACCACTGAAGTTAGTTCATGGCATCTAAATGTCAGTGGAGAATCAGCAGCGCAGAAATAGCTTTAGGATCTAATTTTCTATCCCTTCTGATCATGCTAGTATTAGTATGATTTCAGAAGGATATTCCTTTGAGAAGGCATACCTCCCAACCAGAAATTTTGTTAGAGTATTTTGGTAAAATATTTCAAGAGAGCAGTTTTATGAACAGTAGACCATGAAGCCAGTCCTGATTTTGCTTATGAGCTGTGTACAACTGAATTAAATACACAAACCCTGTCATCTTAAACCTGTCAAAAATTCTTCTAGAAAACAGGTTGTGCATGCAGGGCTTGCAGACAGAAAAAACTTTCAACTTTAATGAAATAATTTATGCCCAAATCATTCAATGTAGTCTGTCAGTTTTGTGGAATAATTTTTTGCAAGGATGTAGCTGGAAGACACTTCAAGATGGACTCAGTGTACAAAGTAGTTTAGAAATTAATGAAATACTGTTGTTTTAAATAACCCTTTAAAAAAATGCAGATTCTTCCTTCCTATGTACAGCTGTCATGTATATTTACCCTCAGTTCTGCTGAAATTCTGTTATCCTTTAAGACATCAGGAGTTGGCTGTTATTGGAGGACAGAAACGTTGATTGTCTTCTAGATGGATATGACAAGAAAAATTGATCTGCCTGGGGCATAAGAGATTTCAGTTCTTGTCTTAAAAGGATGCAATGCAAGAGATTTGGTGTGAAATAGGTTGGAATAATCACAGCAACTGTCTAATTATACATGGCATGAAATAAAACTCAATTTCAATAGTTTGGGAAAATCTAATGAGGTCTGATGTTTCCACCTATTTCCTGGTTCCAAGCCAAGTTAATATCTTCATCAAATCTGATTTGCTCTGACAGGATCAGAATATCTGGCTTTATAGTAACATAAACATTGAAAATAAAGTTTTATAACACTGTACTTTAATCCATATTTATGTTAAAAGTAACCAGTTTGTCTGTCTTTTCTCTCTTTTCATACTACTTGCACCTTTCACCCAAATGTTTAAAATTTGGTTTCACTCTTTCAGCAGTCTTGATATGTAAGTGTGTCTTACTTCATTGGCAAATGGATGACTGTGGCATTGGATGGAATAAATAATTTGATTACGTGAAAGTATAACATTCAGAAAACTCAACAGTATAATTTGATGTACCTGTACTCAACATTCACACTTAACTAATAAGAATTATTTTATCAACCAACAGCAGGTTTCTGATAAAGAAGCAGTTCTGTTCCCTCTCACACATAAACACTGTAATGCTGTCTAGTGCTGGAAATACAGGACAAACAAAAGCAGATGAAATCCTAATGCCATAAATCCCATATCAGTTAGGACTTAGCTCTCTACAGCCTGTCACATCCAAAACAACAGCTCTATTTTCCAGGACAGCCTAATCTTGTATTTATGAACTGTCTCCTTTCACAGCCTTAGAGTTCACCTCAGGTTGATCACAAGTACTTCTTCTGATGAGGTGGCAGTCTTTTAAATACCAGGTAAAGCTCTGCTGCAACCCTGTTTATGGGCAACTGCATTGGAAATATGTCTAAATGTTCTTGATAAACCCTGAAATTTTTTATGTTGTCATAATTGAAGCCAATTTTAATAGGGGGTAGATGACTGTGTGTAGACTGGGTGGCTTTCATATGCTCGTTGTCTGATCCATGTCAGTGCCTGCATAGCGATGCAAGGCAGCAGACCATAGATAGCCTCAGGGAGGGAAGCACTCAGCTGGGCTGTTGGATTATATCCTGACAGAGCCTAGAGTCCTGCAGATATGAAGTCTTACTCATTTTGCAACTTTGGAGATTTTCCACTTCTACACTGAAAAGGTAAGGTACATCCCAAGTGAATGGAGGAGACAAGATGAACATTTCACTGTATTCTCAGTAGAAAGGGAAAGACATGTACCTTAGACTGGATTACTCTGTGGTAGTACATAAGTTGCATATACAGACAACAGAACAGACATTTGATTTCAGTAGCCTGGAACTCCATCTGCAGATCTCTGAAGTGTTTGTTTTCAAAACTCTTCAAGGGATGCAGGCAGCTACATTAGAGAAACTGAGATATTTTTTCTTTCCTTTTCTGGGGCCAGGTACTTCAAGATGGACATGAACCAGTGCCTATAATGAAGACTAGACACCACCATATTACATTATTAAACAGAAAATCTTGAAAGAAGGAACTCAAGTCTTAGGTTCACATGAGAGTCCTAAGGTCCTTCTCTGGAAGAAAAGTTCATTAATGTGGATCAAGCTGCCAAGTCCCAGCATAAACCATGACAAGCATAAGAGTATGCAAATGAAAATAGGAAAATCCCTCTGGAAACCAGCTAGACAAATCTGATTTTATGCTAAAATGTGAGAAAACGGGTATGGCCAAGCCTCATCTTTCTACAGTCTCCCAATTCCTCTCTCTGTTAGAAAAAATGATTTCACTAGGATTCATTTTCAGAGTTTAATGCAGAGATTCAAACTTTGTCTGGATATTGATGCCTTCAGAGAAATGAATCAGAAGGAAAATTGTGCTTCTTCAGTACTGCATAGTTACGTTTTATGTATGGATAAATTGTGGAGAGATTACCTTATAATAACCCAAATCCTCTCTTTTGCTAACCTGATCTTTCCCACCAGATTCCCATCCCTGTTTTGCAGCCAATAGTGGACTAATACATACAAATCCCAGAAAAGACTGTTATTACGTAATCATTACAAAGCCAAGTGTCAGGGTACAGTGTAGGAAGTAAGGCCTGAATAGGGGCTTTTTCCTGAGTGTCCAAAGGGAAAATGTGTTGCAATCCAAGCCGAATTGGTTGAGATTTGAGTACCAAAGATGGGTTTACACAGAAACCAAAGGACAGTGCAGTAAAACTGAGACCCTTGCAGTCAGAAGTGAAGATTTTAATTGGTACGAATTTTTAGCCCTCAGGAAGCTGGTAGATTGTTACAACCCTTTGACAGGTAAAGCTTTGGTCTTGTGCATTTGGTTATTCATATTTGCAGGCGACTGGTTTGGGAAACTAGAAAGAGACTGTGCATGGTATAGACATTTTCAGAGACCTAGGGGAGGTATTTCATAAATTCAGAAGGCTTCATTCTTGACCAAATAGGACCATGCAGTATTTTAAAACACAAGTGAGCAGTGCTTTATAAACAAAGCAAGCACACTGAAGACATACTACAAACTGAACTAGGATGTTTCCTTATTTGCCTTATTAACTAAAGCACAGACTTAAAATTGCATCAGAAAAAATATAGAAACTTGGCAGAAACGTAGTACAAAACTCAGAGGGAGTTAGAATCATTGCCTTATGTAATACGATGAAATAGGTTGGTAATGACTCAGAAGCCATGATAGAAGTCTGCACTGTCCACTCAATTTTTATATATTTAATAAAAAAACAAGAAGCAGACAGAATAGACCTTCTCAGTCAGGATGTTACTGTTCCAGACATCACATGGGAATAGTAGATCTGTAGAGACAGCAGCAACATTTTCACAGCAATGAGTGTAATCTCACTGTTACATTGTTGGAACTAAACTATAGCTTTCTGGACACAGTTATGTTTATGGTTGATTTCTCCCAAATGACTACTCTGTGTTAGCCAAACAAGATTTTTTCAAACACTACGTGGTTTATATTACTGTGTGTGCATGTTTGTGCATGTGTGTCCATGTGTAACTTAGATTTTTTTACAATTGTTCCATCTGAAGTAAAAACCCATTAAATAGTATCCCAGACACTACAGAACATCTTACAAATAAATGGATATTGTTCTTTGACTATCAGCTGCTTTTAGTTTAAGTAGTTTACTGAGCTAAAAGCTCTGACAATCCAGATACTTTTTGCTATCAAGGTTTATCTCAACCTGCTAAAGTCTAGATAAGGGGTTGCCAGTTTTCCTGCTTCAAAGGAGACAAGAGTAATTGGAACTATTAACTCTCCCCTTCATCATTAAAACACACATTTTATAGGACCACAGAAAGCATCTATATCTTTACTAAGACAAGGCATGCATTAGACAGATTTAAACAGACTGTTCAATACAGCAGATCACTTGTCTGACATTTACAGACGTTAATGTGCACACACTCATTTCAGAAGAGGAGAAAATAGCACATGCTTAATCATAAGATTATTTTACAGAGCGAGGTCCTCACCATACATAGTACTTTGCTTTAGCTGAAGCCAAAGGTCCTTTATCCTCCACCACAATCATTCAGTACCTTCCATGATCAGATCCTGTAACTTTTTTCAGTACAGTTTCTCTCACTTGTGCCTTGGCACAAAGAGAGTTTCATACCGCTAGATTCAAGACCTATGGAATCCTGAAGATGCTTAAAAACACTAAGCCTTGGCCAAGTCTGACAATCATTAATTTCCACAGTCCATTAACAAAAAGTGGAATCTACCCAGCAACTAAATAGCCCTGGTTAGTATAAGATGCATGTATTTCCTAATGGTCAATTTGATGGAATCTTTACTTCCTTTTTGATAGCTTACAAATTCATCAAAGATACAAACTGTTTTGAAGTCAGTTAAATTTACTCCTACAGGATGCCATTATCATCAAAATATATAAAATCTGTAGTCTAAAGTAAGGTTTTGCCAGAAAATTATTAAAATAAAAAAATCAAAACTGTTCAGTTCCATTCTCGTGTGTTCAACAACTCTAAAATGAGGCCCAGCTTGTTTCCACTGGAATACTGTAAAAAAGGCTGCCTGATAAGATGCCCATTAGTTTCCCTAGTAAAAGATATTTTAGTATTATCATAAAAGAGGATTTTGGTTAACAAATCACTGACATTTAAATTTACTGCACTTCCAACAAATCTAGAAGTTTCTGACAAGTTTTTTCCATTCAAATGCTGTCATATCCTACAAATGGGTTTTTCAGGACATGTGATTAGCCTCCAGTAGTCATGAGAATGAACGAACAAGGACCAGCTGCACAAATATTTTGAAGTTTTTCTACATAAGTGTTAGATAAGTTTCTAAGGAAACACGACCACAATATCACAGAATAGTTGAGATTGGAAGGGACCTTTGGAGGTCATCTTGTCCAGCTTACCCTCTCAAAGCAGGGTCACCTACGCCTGGCTGCCCATAACCCTATCCACGTGACTTCTGAGAATTTCCAAGGATGGAGACTCTACAACATCTCTGGGGAACCTCTTCCAGTGTTCAAGCACCCTCACAGTAAGAATGTACTGTCTTTTTTTTCTTTTTTTCTTATCTTCGGATGTAATTTCCTGTATTTCAGTTTGTGCCTATTGCTTCTTGTCCTGTCATCAGATAACACAGAAAAAAGTCTACTTCCACCTCCTTTACACCCTCCCACAAGGTATTTTATCCCTTTAGGACATATTTATGCTGACAAATACCCCCTGACCCTTATCTTTTCCAAGTTGAACTCAGATCCCTCAGTTTCTTTTCATATGTCAGATACTCCAAGACCCTAAACGTGTCTGTGGCCCTGTGGCACAGGAGGCTATTGGTCTGCTTTGTTGTGATGGTTCATTGCTGGCCCATGGTGAGCCACTCACTGTTCAGGTATCCACCGATCCATCCTTCTCTAATGATTTTTGACTACTCTGATCAAATTCACTTTAAAGGAATCATAGGACTCAAGAAAACAAGGATGTTTCAGCTCTGGCAGAGCTCAGGACCACTCACATTACTGCTCCCTGTTGCCTTGTGAGGCAGAAGTGGTGTTACCACATAGGAAGTTATTTAAGGGAGACACATCCATAGGAAATCAAGCTTCCTTTTTTCTTCTGTTAACATAACATCTTTTTTTATTGTAATTGCATGGGCTATAGCCACACTTGATAAGTCACTCAAATCTGCAATCCAACCATGTATGAAAATAAACCCTAAATTCAGTAGACAACAGGAGGATTTAAATAACATAATAAAGAAACTACTCCTAAATTATTCTATAATGAATAGTACTTATTACACTAAATAATGAGCCCAGAACTCAAAAAGAAAATGATATTTTTGTATGACAGAATTCTGACAGCCTGTTATGTACCCTTTCTGTGTACCTCTTTTTATGCATAACTTCTTTAGAAGTCCGTCTAGATATCCATGTGATTAGGTTTCTTTTAAATATTTTTTGCCAGGCCCTTAACCTCTTCATGACAAAAATCGATTTCACTTGGTTTTCTTATTGGTACCTTGCATACTATTTGTCAGAGTGAATGTAGTTTGGCTAGCTCTTTTTCTAACCCCATAAATGTATTAGTTATTTACATTCCCGGCCCATTGCTGAGGTGACTGTCTCGAGACGGGACGCCTGCAGCGCCTGATCGGGGGGGAGGCTCAGCTTCCAGGAGCTTCAACTCAGAGCAGCGACAGGCACCGAGAGAGCCTCAGATCCTTGGCAGGGCTTGCCGAGGAGCTGGCATCTCAGCAGACACAAGCAGCTGACTCACAGGGGGCGGAGCCAGGAGGAGCGGCACCAGCCCTGACTGGCTAGAAAACCTGCCCCAGGGAGCACGAGCGACCAAGAGCACGGCGAACATCGCAGGTTCGAGGCAGTTTGCGCTGCAGTTCACGCCGGCAGGTGAGCAGGATGGTGAGCGGAATGGTGAGCACTCGCCGTAGGACCAGGCTCTGGTCTGGGAACTCTGCTCCGGCTGCCCCAGCAGTGGCCAGCAGAGGCATCCAGACAGAGCTGATGAGAGGGGAGGCTGCAGTGCAGAGCTCGGGGTGTAGACAGCGCCTCCTAGGAGGAGGGTGCACAATGGGCAGGGCTGCACACTGTGCTCCCTGGTGGAGGTCCTCCTGCAGCAGGTGGTTGAGATGTGGGACACTGTTACTAGGCTGAAAGATGTCAGGGAAGCTGAGAGGAAGCAGCACTGCTTGCTCCAGGGCCAGACTGTTCAGGGGCCTCAAGCGTCTACTGTTGCTCATGCAGGAAAGGAGGCCGCTAACCCAAGAAGCTGGGAAACAGTAACAGATAAAGCCAACAAAAAAAGGACAATTAAAAGCAAGGGGCTTCCTCTTACATCTGCTGTTCCTACCCAGAACCGCTTTGCTGTCCTGCAGGGGGCTGATGAGGAAACACACTCCCACCAGGAGCAACCGGCTGATGCACTGGTAAAGAAGATCTCTACTGGCGATGCCAGGAAAAAGCAGCGGGCTGTAGTAGCAGGGGACTCTACTCTGAAAGGAACAGAGGCACCCATCTGTCAGCCTGACCCAGGCTCAAGGGAGGTGTGTTGCCTACCAGGGCCTCGGATCAGGGATGTTGCAGGGAAGCTGTCTGCTCTAGTCGGTCCCACTGACTATTACCCACTTCTAGTGATCCATGTGGGTGCTACTGATATAGATAGCAGCAGCCAGGAGAACATAAAGGACTACAGAGCTCTGGGAGAGGTGGTTAGGGGCTCAGGAGCTCAAATTGTTTTTTCATCAATTCTCCAGGATACAGGGCAGGACCTCGAAAAGACTAGGAGGATTGGCCAGGTTAATAAATGGTTAGAAGGATGGTGCTATAGTCAGCGGTTTGGGTGCCTTGAACATGGGACTCAATTTAGTAGGCCAGGTCTACTGGGGGCTGGTAGAGCTGGTCTGACAAAGAAAGGGAAGAGTGGATTTGGTAGGAGGCTTGCCAGACTGGTCAAGGATGCTTTAAACTAGATGTGTTGGGGGAGGGGGGCATCATTCCATCCCAACACACCCAGTCACTTGCCAGCACCTATAGTAAACGTTCAGAGCAATGTAGAGATATTCCAGCTGCTCCAGCCAATGAGCCAGCTTCAATTGGAGCTCAGCTCAGACGCCTTTATACAAATGCCCATAGCATGGGGAACAAACAAGAGGAATTAGAGATGTGTGTGCGTCTACAGGGGTATGATATCATAGGCATCACAGAAACATGGTGGGATGGCTCCTATGAATGGTGTGTTGGAATGGAAGGTTACAGGCTCTTTAGGAAAGACAGGCCTGGTAGGCAGGGAGGGGAAGTTGCTGTTTATGGTAGGGATAGGCTGGAGAGAATGGAACTCTGGGGACAGGTGAGCAGTCAACAAAGAGTTTGTTGGTCACAGTTAAAGGGAGAACAGCGATGGGAGACATTATTGTGGGGATCTTTTACAGACCACCTGACCAAGAGGACTCAGTGAATGAAGCGCTTTATAGACAGATAGAAACAGCCTCACTCTCGCAGGCCCTTGTTCTCATGGGGGACTTCAACCACCCTGATATCTGTTGGACGGATTGTACAGCCTGGCACAAGCAATCCAGGAAGTTCCTCGATTGCGTGGAAGACAGCTTCCTTCTGCAAGTAATAGAGGAGCTGACAAGGAAAGGTGCCATGCTTGACCTCATGCTCACCAACAGGGAAGGGCTGGTTGGAAATGTGACTCGCCAGGGCAGCCTTGATTGCAGTGATCATGAGATGGTCGAATTCGAGATCCTCAGGACAGTGAGAAGAGCGTGCAGCAAGCTCACTGCACTGGACTTCAACAAAGCAGACTTTGGCCTCTTCAGGAACCTGCTCAGTAAGATTCCATGGGATATAGCCCTAGAGGGCAGGGGGGCCCAAGACTGTTGGTTGATATTCAAGGATAGCCTGTTGCAAGCTCAGGAGCGATGCATCCCTACTCGAAGCAAGTGCTGCAGGAGGGCCAGGAGACCTCATTGGATGGATAAAGAGCTGCTGAGGAAAATTCGAAGGAAAAAAGAGGCTTTTAAAAGGTGGAAGCAAGGACAGGCAGACTGGGAAGAATACAGGGATGTTGTCCGGGAAGCTAGGGACCAGGTTAGGAAAGCTAAGGCCCACTTAGAATTAAACTTGGCTAGGGATGTTAAGGATAGCAGGAAGGGGTTCTATAGGTACATTGCAAATAAAAGGCAGACTAGGGACAATGTGGGCCCTCTCCAGAAGCTATCAGGAGAACTGGCTACCCTGGATTTGGAGAAGGCTGAGGTTCTTAAGAACTTCTTTGCCTCAGCCTTCACCGGCAAATGCTCTGACCATACCACCCAAGTCTTGGAAGGTAGATGCAGGGACTGTGAGAATGAAGACCATGGGACTGCTGTAGGAGAGGATCTGGTTCAAGACCATCTTAGGAACCTGAACGTACACAAGTCCATGGGACCTGATGAAATCCATCCGCGGGTCCTGAAGGAGCTGGCAAATGAAGCTGCTAAGCCAACGTCCATCATATTTGAAAAATCATGGCAGTCAGGTGAAGTTCTCAATGACTGGAAAAAGGGAAATATAACCCCCATTTTCAAGAAGGGGAAATGGATGAGCCGGGGAACTACAGACCAGTCTGCCTCACCTATATGCCTGGCAAAATCTTGGAGCGGATTCTCCTGGAAGGCATGCTGAGGCACATGAAAAACAACAAGGTGGTTGGTGACAGCCAGCATGGCTTCACTAAGGGGAAATCCTGCTTGACCAATCTGGTGGCCTTCTAGTATGGGGCTACAGAACAACCGATGGACAGGGGTAGAGCAGTGGATGTCATCTACCTGGACTTGTGCAAAGCATTTGACACTGTCCCACATGACATCCTTGTCTCTAAGTTGGAGAGACATCAACTTGATAGGTGGACCACTCGGTAGATAAAGAACTGGCTGGATGGCCGCACACAAAGAGTTGTGCTCAATGGCTCAATGTCCAACTGGAGACCAGTAAGGAGTGGTGTCCCTCAGGAACTGGTGTTGGGACCGGTCTTGTTCAACATCTTTCTCAGTGACATGGACAGTGGGATGGAGTGCGCTCTCAGCAAGTTGGCTGATGACACCAAGCTGTATGGTTCGGTTGATAAGTTGGAGGGAAGGCATGCCATCCAGAGGGACCTTGACATGCTTGTGAGGTGGACTGATGCAAACCTGATGAAGTTTAACCATGCCAAGTGCAAGGTCCTACAGCTGGGTGGGAGCAATCCCAGGCACAGCTACAGGTTGGGCAGAGAAGAGATTCAGAGCAGCCCTGCGGAGAAGGACTTGGGGGTGTTGGTTGATGAAAAAATAAACATGAGTCGGCTTCAGTGTGCACTTGCAGCCCAGAAAGCCAACCGTATCCTGGGCTGCATCAAAAGGAGCATTGCCAGCAGGTTGACGGAGGTGATCCTGCCCCTCTACTCTGCTCTTGTGAGACCTCACTTGGAGTATTGTGTGAAGTTCTGGTGTCCTCAACATCAAAAGGACATGGAACTGTTGGAACAAGTCGAGAGGAGGGCCATGAGGATGATCAGGGCACTGGAGCACCTCACTCATGAAGGTAGGATGAGAAAGTTGGGGCTGTTCAGCCTGGAGAAGAGAAGGCTGCGTGAAGACCTCCCAGCAGCCTTCCAGTATCTGAAGGGGGCCTCTAGGGATGCTGGGGAGGGACTCTTCATTAGGGACTGTAGTGAGAGGACAAGGGGTAATGGGTTCAAAGTTAAACAGGGGAAGTTTAGATTGGATATGAGGAAGAAATTCTTTACTGTGAGGGTGGTGAGGCACTGGAATGGGTTGCCCAGGGAAGCTGTGAATGCTCCATCCCTGGTGGTGTTCAAGGCCAGGATGGACATAGCCTTGGGTGACATGGTTTAGTGTGAGGTGACCCTGCCCCTGGCAGGGGGGTTGGAACTAGATGATCTTGAGGTCCTTTCCAACCCTAACTGTTCTATGTTTCTATATTCTGAGGCCAAGCTTTATAACAGCCTTTAATGCTCTAACCTTCAAAAAAATGTCATTTTTAAAAGATCCTCTAAAATGAGAGGCCCTTTCATTGTCTTGTAATTACTTTATACTTGTACAAGGCCCTGTTTGTGTGTGTGTCTGCAGACCTTGCAGAACAGAGTTTGAAGTGGCTTCTTCAAGGATACTAAAAAAAGTCAGTGCTGAATTTCCTCCTGTCAAAGATCTGTTGCATGGTAGAAACTGAATGAATTTTAAAAGTCGTTTTAAGATTTGGCAGTATGAACAATATTGGCATATAATTTTTCAGCAAGATGAAATATGCATGTGGAAGAAGAAAGAAAAAATAAGATACTTGCAGTCTAATCCATTTAGCAATCTGTCTCTAATTTTAATGATGTATTTGTCATTTTATTACTCACAAAATGTCATTTATATGAAACTGTCACTATGATATTAGGGAGGAACAGCTTGTGTTAAACTGTGTAATGTCTTTGCCAACTTTCAGTTAGTTGCATTCTACCTCTTTAGAATTTCCCTTACGCTTTCAATTCAGCTTGGATATATTATTTCATGTGCCAAACTTCTGTACATAGCTGCTGCATTTCATCTTGGGCTGGACACAGCAACTATTGTGTTTAGTTAATTCAACAAAATGGAAACCATTCTGAAAATCATTATGTAAAAATATCCTGATGTGAACTGAAAATCCTACAGGATCCTGAAATATCTATAACGGTTAACATTAATATTGACTAGGTGGAGTTGCAGTCACTTTTAAAGAGAAAGAATATATCTTATTTATTGAAAAAACAATAATAGTACATTTCTTTTTCTCTTAAATATACTTAAAATTATCTTCATTATTGATAATCACTGAGATGGAGGAAATATAACTGGGGTCCCTTGTTTGATTTTCATATACTAATATCAGCCACTGTGATATACTATTCATTGCTGTTAAATGCAAAAAAAAAAAAAACAAACCAAAAACAAAACAAAACAAAACAAAAAAAAAACCCAAAAAAACACAACTAGTCAATTCTCAACTCTGTAAAATCTTCCTCAGGAAATACAGACAAACCAACACAAAGTTTATTGTGTTATTATGGATCTTTAGGTTCTCATCTGCCTTTCTTGAAAACTACCAGTTTTCTCACATTTTTCATGTTCTATTCAAAATTGTTGCTTTAAGAATCTAAAAATAATTAAAACCTTATAAATCTTAGAAGCACATTTGTAAAATGAAGACAATATCTGCTAATTACTTTTCTACATTCTCATGAGGATTCCGGGGAGCGCAATAGCATTTTGTAGAGCATCTCGAAGCATTAAACAAAAGATTCGTAATAAAGTTGTGTCACAGAATTTAACACTCAAACCCAAAGAAGGAAGTGTTTTTATTAGAGCTTCATTAAATTATGGAATTAGATTAAAGATATCTTTTTAAAAGGGCTCATTTCTAAAATGAAACCTTCTATTTAGGAGACTACAAGCAATTTCTTTTTACTACCTTTTTTTAATGAGCAGTATTTGATTTCCATTTTGAAACCAAGTCTTTCCATGAGAAATTAATGATTTTTAGTGGAAAAAAAGGAAATATGAAGAGTTAAATTACAGAACAGGGGACAGATATTGAGGATGTTTCATATCAAATAAAGCAATTCAGATTGACACTCCTTTTTGCAGGCACAAACCCTTTACGGCAGCAGGAAGGAGTATCAGAAGCTTTCTTCTTGATTTTGTACATCTTCCACTAAGCTGAAAAAAAGTGTTATAGCTGTATAAAAATTAAGAATCAATGTTATCATGGTGTTGGGAAGGCCAGTGTTTCCTTGAGCCAGTGGAAGGTGTGTCAGCAGGAACAAGGCCCATCAGCCAGGGTTGTCCTCCCCAGGCAAGGAAGGGCAGGCTGGGGGCAATGATCATCTCCTTGGGAATGTTGGGCAGACATTGGGATGAGCCAGGACAGGTTGAGATACCATTTTATGGCCTCTCTGGGTCAGGGGATGATAGCCCCCACAGCCGGAATGGAGTCCTGGACTGTGAGCAGGGCTGGGGGAGCCCTGAGATGAGCAGGGACATTAGGGCCCCTGAGTGTACTCAGGGTCTCAAAAGACAAAATGACTCTTGCCAAACCAGAGGCTGGGACAAGACATGAGTACAACTCCAATAGTTTCTAGTTTCACAATCTGTCTTGACATTAAAAGGAAAAAAATTCATGATAATGAGGAACTGATGCGTATGTTGATTGCAAAGGGCTATTTAAGAACTTATTGTTCCTCTAGGGAGGAGCGTGTCCTCAAGTTCTTCCACGTGAATCCTCACTTGTCATCAACATTTGGTTTTAATCACAAATCTTCCATGCTAATCTCAAAGCAATTGCCTTGTTTGTAGAGCTGTGGAATCAACCTTTGCAAAATGATTTAGCATAATTTATTGAATGTAATTCAATTGGCTTGATCAGATAATTCATGTGACATAGGTATTTGTAGAAAATTTTTCAAGTGTATTTTTCAAGTCTTTTTTAATCTTCTGAAATCCTTCTAAGGATGGACCAGGGTTTAACTTACAGAAAAAAAAAAAAGGTTGGAAAGCCAAGATCTGGGGCTTTTGGATATATGCTTTAATTCTCTAATGTAATTATAAAGGGGTTTTGACCCAGCCACATGTGAATGTTTTGGGCTTCAGCCTGATCTTAGATGAAGCACGTATCAGACACAGCTATCATCGTGTTTTAAATATATCTCCATATTCTATCAAATAAATGTCAGGCCTGGTATACAATCTGTCATTTGCAATTCTGAATTCTAGGAGATGCGTCTAGACAAGTAATATAGATGATGCAAGATATACATTCTGAATTTAACTCCAGAGCACAGACCAGTTATAGGTGTTCCCCACAGACTATGAAGTAATTGGACTGAATGCCATTAAAATGCAACCATGTTGAAATGTTCTCTGCATTACCTTTCAACTACACGAAGAGATGCAATAAGGCATCTAATAAGACTCTGAAGATTAAACCGTATCACTGCATCTGTTTTTACATAAACTACAGTTAAAGCAGAAGTAAATTTGTATGTGTCCTCTCTCACACAGTTGCCGTCTTTGAGACTTTGAACATCATTTTCAACTGTTTTGTTTTTTTTTTTAAAGAGGAATTAAAGGAAGCCATTAACATTCTTAATGTCAGATTTGGAAGTCTTTTTTATGTTTACATTGTTCCTAGCTTAGGTAGCAATGTTTTATAAATTCATTGGGTTATTTATGTCTCCAGAGAAAGGCACTTGTCAATGGGACTTGAGTTTATGCTTGATGTTAAACTTATGTTTAATTATGGTTCCGAATTAGAACCTGAGTTGCTTGATACAGCATAATCTATCCATGTTTGTATTATTGTGCTAAATAAGTCAGAAGTGACAGTCTACTTATTCTGGCTGAATTTCTATAGGTAAATTCAGTATTTAGGAGTAATGTCACAAAGTCTATGCATGAGATTCTTTCTCAGCACTGTGAAAATTATGGCAGTATTTGAAAAGCATAAAGAAGCACAGCATGGTGATAGCACGTACAGATTCATCTCTTGCTACAAATACAATGGTTCCTGCTGTGGAATTTTTAAATTGTACAAAACCTAATGTGTCAGTTAGCTGGTTCAGCGATCTTGCCCATAAACTGACTGACCTTGGAATATTTAGTATTATTTTTTATTTTTCACGTCATCATTTAACTATTTCTTACAGACCTCCTGACTGTGGAGATCACATTTAGTATGACATCAGTTGTAGCCTCCATTCTATCTAATTCAATTGACCTAGCGCCTGTTACAACAAGTCCTAAGAAAGGTGACAGAATCTCCAATAATCCAATTCATTCTAGTTTATGTTACTTATTTCAATGGAATAAAACTTAATTTTGGAGGCAAAACCAACCCTAATGAGTCATACCTCTAAATGGGCTGCCCATCTTTGCAGCTGCAGTTTTTTGCCACATTGCAGGCTTGCAATCTACTGTGCAAAAATCATCTATCTAAAGATAGTTCTCAATAATACAAAGTACTAGCCAATATCCTCAAGATTATGAAGGTGAGCTGTTAAGTAACTAAAGATCTTTTAGTTTTGATAGTCTATGAAACATTTTCTTTTCCCAAAAGCTGGTATTTTATTTGTTTTGAATGCAAAACAAAACATTAGGAAAGGCCTGGAGGGAAGTCTAGCACACAAGTGACTAGTAACAGTCTAATCTTCCTCTGCTATTGAAGGAAAATGTGTTTTGGTTTCTTTCTTCTTAGTCAAGTAAACATAAATATATTTCCCCTGGCTTCCATTACAGCAAGTTGGCAGTTACAGAAGGATTCTTTCAGTTTTGATTTCCTGTCAGCTTTACTAACAAATGACCACAGAGTACAGTATTCTCTTGGTGTGGTTTTTATAGACTCTGTGCCTTAAAAGGAGTGTTTCTGAATGAAATTGCTATATGTTCTCATTTGGAGAGCTCTGTTTGTTTTCTGTATGCAGTACATTTCCCCTATTAATGAATGTGTGAAATTGGGAAAACGATAGGCAGGATATAGCCTGAAAGAAAACATTTGTTAGAGAAACTTCTCTTCCCTTGATCTTCATCTTCTAAGCTGGAGTCAGAAAACTAAATTCAGATAGGGACAGGAACTGGTTCAGGCCACTTTTTCAATCTGCCCATAGCAGAGAGAAAACAACAAATCAAACCAAACCAGCTCCATGTGCAAAAGGCTGATCTCGGGGAAGTCAGTGGCATACTGCTGAGTGTTTTCAGCAGAACTTGCTGAAATCTCTCCCTCAATATCGAATTTCTTCTCAGAGGTCAATCTTCCAGAGAAAGAGACCTGACAACAGCAGAGCTCATGAGATACGGTCAGAAACTGTGTGGTTCCTAGGCTCCTCAGTAGCCACTCCTATGGGCTGGGACCTAAATAATTGCCCTGTTTTCTCACACTTAAAATTCTCTGAGAGCAGCCGCTAACCTTTTCATTTACCTCTAGAGAGCTTCTCTATTTCAAGCAGTCATCCATTCTCTACTTATGTGTGAGGAGTAGACCATCTTGAAGAGCAATCAAAAGCCTACTGTAAGAGCAACAGTCTTTTCTAACAGTTTTTTCCAGACTGAAATTTCTTTTTCTGCTCTGTCTTTATAGCCATGGTCTCTGGAGAGAGTAAGGCAAATATAGAAATGCCACCCCACTCAGTGCATTTGCTGTATTTTGTTCTACAACACACGTATGCCCAAGTAGCCTTTTGCTCTGTATTTTACAGAAGGAAAATGTCCTTCAGTGAAGTGCTCAGTACTGTTCCTGAATCTGCAGTGAGGGATGTGGACAGCAGTGTGGAGCAGTGCTAAGAAAGGCAAAGTGACTTCATCTCTTCAACCCTTACAGAGAAGATAATGAGGAAAACACTTCCTAAATAGAGAAAGCGTAAGTGTCTTCAGACAGCTAAGGAGGCCAAGAAAACTGCCAAGAAAGGAGTGAAAGGAAGAACATTCCAAAAAGCTGTCCTTAGCAGACCATAAATCTTACTCAGCAGACAGTTCAAACACATCACTTGTAACAGTCCTACTCTTCCCTGTTTATTTTCTTCCTGTCAGCCTTAAAATAGAATAATAAAGTACCAAAAAAACAAACAGGGCAAACAAGAAAATAAGCACCAAAACCCAGTAGAGAAGAAAACGAGCTAGAGTCCTTGCCTGTCAGCAAGGAGTCCCTTGGATCACACTATGTTGCAGCCTGTGGAAACACCAGTGCTTCATGTCCCATCCAAGAAAGGAATTCATGAGCTCTTCTGAAGCATCTGAAATAATCATTCAGAGGGATACGGGAATGCCAAGACTATATTTAAATATTTAAAAGGAAAGCATATCCAAAAGTTTTGTTTCATGCCCAAGTGAGGTGTCTTCCTGTGAGTTTTGGCTGTCCAAGCTTCCATCAGCTTAAGATTAATTCCTGCATTTGGTTAGAAATTTAGAGGTAAGGTAACTCTTTTAAACATAAGGAATATTTTACTTGTGAAGAATTTTTCAGGGAAATGGGAAGAAAAGTCCACCCTCCCTCCCCAGTTTGCTGTGGGAAAGACAGAAAGCTCTGCAGCCAATTTTGAAAGGGAATGCACAATAGGGCAAGGAAATACCTCTTTGGAGGAAGCCACACAGAGTGGGAGCCTGGGGAGGTAAGCGAGCATGCTGGAGGGAAAACAAACAATTTCAGTTGGAAACCAGCCTGGCCTCTGTCAAGCATACCAATAAAACTGACATGTTCCTGCATACTGAGTTGGTAAAATCTGCGTGTCATGATGGGAAAAGTACCGATAAGAAAACTTAGTAGCATTAACCCAAAGGCCAGCTACAGAAAACTTGAAAGCTTTTTTTTGCCATCCCATCCCCCCTCAGTCATGTGTATAAACCAAGCAGGAAGGTAAGGCTAAATTAAATTTTTCAGTAGAAAGTTAAAGGTATTAATGTTCAGGGTTTAGTTTTAGGAGGTATATAAACTAAACTGTTGCTAACATTAAGCGGCATCAAAGAGGATTAAAGAACACCATACTTATAAATACAGCTTGGCCTCTTTGCTAAGACAAAGTCAGCCTGAAAAACCCATCCAGAACTTTAGAAGAGACTCCTAACCAAATTAAATAAGATAACAACCCAGAAAGAGCCCCAGTAGGCAAGCAGGTTTCTACAGGAAAAATATTCAGGTTTAAGACAACTTTAACATCAGCATCCGGTGATACCTAATAAAATTAAAGTGGAATAAAAGGAAAAAAGCACCCAGAAGGGCCTCCAAAGGCCCATGTACCAATCTAATTAGTGTAGATGCAAATGGTTATTACTGAGAGTTTGAGCATCTTAATTGCTGAGGCCATGGTTTTTAATTCCTAGCTTTCAGGGCCTTCACATGCAGATTATAGTAACACTGATATTTCCAAACCAGCAGGCAGCTGGCTGAACACTAATCAGGTCTACTTGTCTGCTTCCAGGGCAATAAACATCAATGCCAGAGCTTCTAAAGCGCTTCAGGCAGAAGAGGTACTTGTGTATGAACACAGACACACACACCACAGAACTTATTTGATTGGTTTGGATCTAGTTAGTCTGGAGTGTGGGCAAAGATGCTGGACACAAAGACTTTTTCTCACAATTCAGGCTTGCACTACAAAAGTTTTCCATCACAAATGTGCAAATTCAGGGTCTGAAAAATTCATAATCATGGCTGTCACCACTAAGCTCCCCTTTGTTATTCTTGATTATTAGGCAAAGTGAGACGAGGGCATTTGGTATGAAGACCTTTCTTCTCATGTTGTCCTCGTCCTATACTAAGGCACAGCTGTACAGGACAGGGAAAATCCCAGGTTACAATAAACCTTTCCCTGAATTATCTGTGTAGATCACAAAGATTAGAATTAGCTAGATACCATTGCAAAGGCATCTGTGTGCATTTGTGTGGGTGTGGTGTGTACTTGGTTTTGTGCCTGTGTAACCTGCTCTCTTTAGTGCTCAGTCACATCAAGCATCTAGCTGTGTATGGATGGCTTGGTATAGCAGGCTGTGGAGTGCCTCCCCAGAGATAGCAAAGCCTAGCGGATGAGGGATGTGTAGAATCCATCTATCCCACTAGCATATTTCTTTCCTTGTGTTAATGTACTTGATGGCAAGCTAGGAACATCAGGGTGGGTCGTTGAAGGCTGGCATCTGAATATTTCAGGAATACAATGAGTTTTCACCTCCTACAGGTATTCTTACAGATATATCCTGAATATATTCAAAAGGGAAAAATAAGGCTATGTGGTACTTTGCAGCAGAAACATAGACTTCAAAGAGTTATAGGATCAGGCAATAACTGGGACCCAGCTGCCGTGTGAGGATGCACAGCAATGAAAACCAGAGGTCTTTAAATGAGTGTTTAATGCACAACTTCTACACCTTACACTGCTGTGAACAGCAAACTTTCTGAGCTTTCATTTCATTAAAAAAAATAGAAAAAGTAAAAAAAAGTAGAGAATAAACTATGTGGCGGCAGTTTTGCAATGCTACGTGAAGTTACAGTATTGTTAAACATAAGGCTGAACAGCAGATGGCATATTTACACTCAAGACGTGAGACTATAGTTGACAGGGTTTGTAATAGCAATGTTGATGTAAATGCATATATGCTCAGCCTGTGTATCATGCTGAAATTAATCCTCAAGGAAAGAAAACCATCTGTAAAATTTTCAGTTAGCATAATCAGAACTGAATTAAATACTATAAGCTTACATATTATTCAAGATAAAGCTTCTCTCAAGTAGATAGGACTGTAGCTTTGTTTGTGCTTTATACTAGCCTTGTCTAATCCAATGTGTGCCTTTAATGCTATATTTCCTGCCTTATTTTTAATAAATTACTATGAATTGCACTCTCATGTGTATAATCTTTTCTCACAGTAGAATATCAAATAACCCAATTGAGGACAACACTAGCTTAAACAGACACAGCTTAAGGTATCTCAGGCAAACAGCAACATCTGGGCTCTGAAGTTTGCAGGCTTTTTTACTCTAGTGGAGGGCTTTTCCCTAAGGAATTCCTAAGGAATTTATTATTATGTGTATAAAAACTGTATTAAGAGTAACTGCATCCATCCTGTATTTTCAATTATTATTACTTTAATGAAAAATATTTGAATAGTAAGCAAATCAACCAATCCTTATATTCAGTTAGACTGACTAAAGTTGATAGTCTGCAGTGGAACTTTGATACCCAGGTTTGAAGTAAAATATATATATTTCTCCTCTGCCACTTAGTACCAGTCTGGACCATGCTCTGAAATAGTCCCACGACAAAGTCCAAGGGGTTCATAAGGAGGATTTAGGATCTACCATTAGCTTTATATGAAGTTTTGATGGTAATTTCTATGCTGGTAGGATCAGGTCCTCAGATACAGAAGCACAACTGGTGCTACAACTCCTGTAACCATATGGAGAATTCATTGCACCTTTCCAAGGGTTCTGAACCAGAGTGAAACAGCTTTAGGAAAGCTAAGGCCATTAAGCAATTCTATTGCAGTTTTTCACACCACATGTCCTTTGCTATAAAAACTGAGTCAACATGAAAATGAAAATTATCTCTTCATTTTAGGGCTTACTTTGGTATTAATCTTTTTGTGCTTTGCCTTTTTCCTCCCAGCTGTTTTCCTTCCTATTTAGTGCACGTGTTTTTTATTGGAACATAGCTGTCCAGAAATTGATGCTTTTGAAGGCAGAGTAGATACATAACTGAACTCTACTAAATGGCCTGCTCTGTTCACACAAGGTTTGTTAAATAACAAAGAGCAGAAAGCAAATACTGAGCATTGATGTGGGTCTTCATAATTTATCATCTGCAGATAATAGTGTTCTTGCAACTATGGAAGATAAAGCCGTGACAGGATATAAAATGAAGGCAATAATCCTTTATGGATACTTTTTGTGCAAATTGCTGTACAAGCAGTTAATTCTCATCGCTCCCAGGGGGTAGACAGGTCATCTGAACATCTTTAACTCTTTGAATATAAAACTACAGCAAGATGTGGTTTTGGCATATGTACTATTTCTAGATTTTTATAACTTTGGAAGCATCCCTGCATGGTTGGAGTTATTGGCCAGCTTCCCACTGATTTTAGGAGTTCCTGATAAAATCCACCGATTTTATGAATCAATTAGAAAATCCCCTTTTTGGACTACAAACAAAAAGAAAGTGATGTTTACCATGGAAAATTCAGAATCAGACTTCAAACACTCTGCACATGGGTTTATTTGAAGAATGATTCATTGTTGATATAGCTGGAGTTGTTAGCAAGTATATGTTTAAATCATCAGAATTGCAGTGTAACCAGAAATGCTTAGAACTTTGAAATTTCAGCTACATAATGAAAAAGAAGTAATGAACTTACTGTCCCTTACTTGAACTTGCTGAATGAGTCCTTTGTTGCTATAGGAGCTTGACAGTACTGGGCTGGACAGAGGCACTAATCTGATGGGGCTAGTAAGGGTGCTGCTTGTTTCTTTCTTTGCAAGCTATTGCTGAGGCTGCTTTTGATATTAAATGCAACAGCAGCACCTGGTTTGTTCAAGTTATAGGTCTCCTTTGTATCATCTTTTGTACTATCAGTAGTACAAAGTAAGACAGTAAGCCCTTCCCTGAAGTGTAAAGTTCATTTAAAGAAATACTTAAAATTCCAAGCCTCTCATACAGGAATTGTGAGGAACTACAAATCTTTTGGTAAATATTCATGTTTAAGTTAAGCACATCCTTTCTACTGCAAATATACACTCTCCATGATACACTTAGGCCATTCTCAGCGCAGATTTCCATCAGGAAGCTCTTGGGGAGACTCAGCAGGATCACAGCATGGATTTGACCATATATTTAATTTTATGTGCAATTCTGCAATTACACACATGAAGGTCTTTAAAGCACCATTCCTCCTTAGTCTGCACACTAAAATCCCTCACTGAAATTAAAGCTGGGAGGCTAGCCATGGAATTCCAAACCTTTTTCTTTAAATAAGAAATATAATGCTAATTAAGTTGTTGTTTTTTATAAAATACTTTATTAAGAATAATAAGAGTAAACAAGGCTACAAAAATACCAACTTTATTAAGTAATGCAGAGGCAGTTAATTACAGAAGATTTTTAATACAAGTTATAACCACAGTGTTCCCTTTTCATTAGGTATTCAGACAGATGTGTTTAATGGGAGCATAATTTTTTCCCACTTAAATATAAAAAATACTGCCTATCATACACTGAATTCCACAGGCAGCTCCCTGAAGTTAGATCCCATGCAAGGAAACACCATACAAAAATTCCCAAAGGTTTAAAAAGGAACACTGTAAAATTTTAGGGTGAAAAGCCATGTTAGTTCCTGCCAGCAGCCCCAACATTAATAAAACAATAATATACCAGTGCACATGAGGGAGGAAGAAAATAATTGATAAGGAAACAAGGCTAAACAACCAGTCCAATAGGTTTCATACAGGTTCTATGGGGATCAACTAGTTTACAACCAATGTGCCAGAAGGATAGCAATAAAGCCTTGCCTCCTTCTGCAGTTGCTGCAGAGTTGAGAATCTGTGTTCTTTTCAGTGTACAAGGATGCATAAAGTTCAGTGCACAGCCATAGCAAAAAGCACTGAGCACTTTGAGCCCCACCTCTTTTGACAATCACATTCACTGATTTCAAGGGACATTTTGCCTGAGTAGGTTTTGACCCTCAGAAATATATATGGACCCTCGTCTGAAAAGCTCTAACTCAAGTGAGTAGCTCTGTCAAGTACATTGGCATTACCTGCAGCAAGGGTTTGCAGAATGCCTCAGAAAATTTTAATTTTAAACTAAAGAAGATTTCAGCAGTAGCAGCAAAAATCTAGACCAGTACATTCCCAATGAGAGATACAGTTTCTCTGAGGGTCATGAGGTTTATGAGAGAACAAGAGATAGGGAAAAGAGCTTTTCTAAGGGAAAATTGTTTTCATTAATGAAAGGAAGAAGCATCAGCCAGTTCCAATGCCCAAAGAAAATCAGTAATTAAGTTGAACTAACTTCAGTAGTGCAAAATCACCTCTTTGGCTTTAATTCAAAAATTTTATATCCAGTTTTTATACTTTTCAGAGACCAAGGATTAGTTACAGCAAAGAGAATGAAGATGAAATTCAATGGTATTTAAGAATATTCTTAGATAAGAATTTAAGTTGCGTACCCTTTAATTCTAATATGAATAAAGCCACATCTATGAAGTAAAGTCCAACTCCTGCTGAAGTTATTTAAGAGGGTTTCCAGCAATTTAGATGGGCACTAGACCAGGTTCCTTTGCTATTGCAGCGAGAAAAATATTAGAACAGTGAAAAAATATCTATAGAGTGTCCTTTCTTATGAGAATCCTGTATTTATAACAGTTGCCTGGTACAGTACCATTGGTACCAACAAGAAATATTCACAGGAATAAATGAAGTACAAATTCATTACCACATATCATCATTCTTCTCTTCCCTTGCTCTTCAGAGTCTCATGTGCCCTCCATACTAAGATAGGGAGAACAAGAGCACCCAATAAGCAAGTGCATATAAACATGTTAAGTTCTGGAGCAACAACTCTCCACAATTTATTCTACCGAGGAGCTGCCCAGAACAAACAGGTAAAAATCCTTACACATTGTCTAACAAAAAACAGTATTTTTATCATATATATATGTGTATATATATATACATATAAAAATCAGTCTTCTGCACAGCAGAAGCTTATAACTGAAATATTTTAAGATTCAATTTTTTTTAGATAGACATAACAAAATGCCTGCAAATACAATACAGTGGGCACATAACAATTCTGAGAATACAAAGAATGAACATGGAGTTATATATTTTATCCACATTCTGCTTGTGACTGGAGACAAAACTGTCTTGAAGTTTTTTAAAAGTTTCTCTTAAAAAGTTAATCCTTTCAGTAAGATATGGTCAGTATATACTTACTAAGAATACGCTCTTCACATACATGCCAATAATTAACTGTAAATACAACAGGCTAAATCCTGTCCTCTTTAGGCCTGGCAAGCAAGAGAGCCCAAAAGGAGCATACAGTCTTCAGAGGCAGCTGGAATGTATCAGTACAGGCTATCTGCGTAGCACCCACCACCTCCGGATCCACTGTACAGAGAAGTCGCATCTTATCCAAAGAGACTATTTACATCAGGAGGAATTTCAGAAGCTCTGCTTGCTGCAAGACTTCTTCCTATGTGCCAGTAGAATCTTCTGGATGCTTGACACAAATCTTAGCACGCCAAACCACGTAAGCATGGGCTGAAAAGCATCCCAGTTCACCAGGAAATGTAAGCATATTTGAGTCCCATTGAAATGAAAGTGCACTGCTGAAGAAAATACTTTGGTGAGCCAGCAGGAAGACTGCCTCTCAAGACAGCTCCCCTGAACTGGTTACTTTCTGCCAGGGCAAAATTCAAACCTGTGTCTTCTGAATGAAATGTCCTTTTATAAATGTCCTACACCATGATGTCAGCTTAGCGGCTATGCAATTAGATATGATACACATATCATACAATTTGCTAATGGAAACATTTACAGTTACACAGCCACAAATGAAGTAACAGTGCAGTTACTTATGCAATTGCATGTACAGTAGTAAAACTAACACTTTGATATATGTTTTATCAATTTTCCAGAAATTACAGGGTAATTGGTGCCACCTATAACAACATATTTGTATAATACTTCCAGCCATACCAGTAAATGCCTAAAGGAGAACGCATGCTTTTCATGGACGCTGATTATTAGTTCCCTTTCCCCATCAATATAAAGTGATGGCTTTACATACAGGCAGAAAACACAAGCTACTAAACTCTTGGTGATGTTTTCCATATTACAGACAAGATCATATCAATATCTGCAATAATTTTATTACCCTGAAATGCATTATACAGAGGATATAAATTTGTTCAAATCTAGGTAAGGTTTTATTAAAGATCTTAAGTCTCTGAAATGCTATTAATGTATAACTTACTTTTCCCAGTATTAAGTCTCTCAGCCAGGTGCCAGATCCAACTATTCTAACTATTCTTTTTCATGCTGTAAATAGAGTTACTTACATGAAATAATTAGAATCAACTGAGTTTTTAATACTCGTCTATTGAGAAAGATTTGGGTATATTTGATTGAAATTTCTTTCAATGGTCAAAGTTTGCCAGTAGCTAATCAGGATTAATTTTTCAATCTGTATGAAATGTTCTCTTTAGCATTGTAAATCCATGGTTATATCTGAGATTAACTTTAAACAAATGATTGATAGTTTACCAACCAATCCACTTTTATGTCTCATCCCTCATCCAAAAGGGATTTTGAGATATCTATTATGGGACCACATACACACTGGAAGAACTAAGTGCAGAACTAGACTCTATAACCACTATGTAAGAGGAAGTTATATTGACTTCTATGAGAACTCTACTTGCGGCAGGCTTGTCAAAGTCCATCAATAATGAAAAGATTAATTTCTAAGGAGACAATTTTTTAATGAAATATTGACCTCCTATAAGGGGGAAAGAGAAACAAGATCCTATATGCTGTCCTTGACAGAGGCATATATTTCTCAATAGGTCTTTTGTAATATATGAAGAGAAATATATGGCTCATAGAAAGAATAAGATGTGATAAATAAAACTATGATTTGATTCTCCTTCTAAGACAATCTGAAGAGCAGCATAAAAGAAGTCATATGATCTATTTCTACAAAACCATTTATCATCCAGTAATGTCTTTGCAAAATTGTTTACCCATTCAAGTATCTTCAGGAGATATGTCACCATACTTGCATATACTGTAAGTCACTCCAACATTTATAAAACAACACTGATTGATAGACAAAAACAACAAAACCACCCATAAATATTAAAAGAAGCTCAACAAACTTGACTATCAAGTAGTTAAAAAATTGTTGATCTTTACATTACACATTAATTCTGCGCTGTCCAAAATCTTCCTTTGGATGGAAGTTGTCGAGTTTTCAGGGTTTTCTGTAGGTCATCATAATCTTGTGTATCCACCGGGAATAATATGAGACCCGAACAAAAATCCCAGGACGATTTCGAATGGCACATCCACGGCCAGGAACAATGACACCAACTACTATCTTCAGTCTGTTTTGTTCACAAACCAAAGGACCACCATAATCTCTCTAGGAAAAAGATAAACATAAAGAATGTCACTTCTCAAAATGCTTCAAGACGCAGCTCCCACCTGTCTCCTTGGTGTCTTTTGGGGGTGACCTATCTCAATGAACAGGCAATAGAACTATTCTTGCCATAAGACAAAACCAAATTCCAATATCTTTTCCACAGCCAGAATTTAGAGGAACCAATGCCAAGGTCGGCCTTTAACCTTTGATTGCATCCCATGCAAATTAAATCCTGTGATGGATCTTTCCATGTGATTCTAGTGACTTCAGACTAACAGACCTTACTGTCCTCTTTCAGCTACCTGCAAGCATAATATTTTCTTATGTGCATATAAACCAGATAAGCAGGAAGTGAGTTGACTGATAAACATCTGTGTTATGGTAAAAGGCTTTATATCAAAGACAACTGACAAAGCCAGGTTAATATTCTTCTGTCAGGCCATCATCTTGCAAGGCCCTGGAATAAGAACCTATGCATACTCATAAGAAAGGTGGAGAATTCCAAATATAATAAAAAGTAATATTTTGCACACATAATTTTGAGACATAGCTTGCTAAAATGCTCTTGTTCATTATTCTGAGTGAAGAAGATATCTATGCACCAGTACATGCATTCAGAGAAAATTTGGAGTATGGCCAACTCAGATCTGGGTCTTATTTAGCACTAAAATACATCATTTAAATTAGATTGAAACAGTAATTTAGATACATTCACATAGATCTGGGACAACACAGCCACTATGTTCAACACAAACGCTGCAGCTTTTACCCAGGCAAAACATACACTGAACCTAGCAAACTATCTGCAAAACTAGACAGTAAATGTCTATATCAGATAGTGAGATATTGTTTCAAAAAATAAAAGCTGACAATTAGCATTGTATTCTCTCTGGATCACCAGAGAAACAACAATGCTTGACCTTTATTTGGTTAAGATTTTTTTTTCCTGACTGGCTGCAGATTAGTTCCCACATGAGCAATGAACTATGTCAGTACCATCAGAGCAGCTCATAAAACACTTTCAAGAGTGGAGTTTCACCTGCCAATCTGATTTTGTTTCTCTGCCTGTTCTCTGCTGAGGAAAGTAGCTTCAAAGGGGAACTCAGGGAGCAGGAAACCATGCAGTCATTAAGACTGATTGCTAATATTAATTCAGTCCATTTCTTCCAGCAGGGGAAAAAGGGCAGGATCCCCTGCAGACTTCCATGCAGATGTTTCATTTATAAGCCTTGACATGCCTAAGAGTTCAGTTATGATTAACTATTTGATTTTGAAGAAAATACTTTGTAATAACAAAATGATAATGTGGAAAATTAATAAAAGGAAGAGGCTTTAGTCAGTTGAAGAACTCAGTTCACCATGGTTTGGTAGAACCCTTGGGTAGAGAAAATTTCACTAGTTGGTTAAGATCAGTACTAGCAAATCATCTGTCACAGATATTAAATGCATAATAATGTTCATGACTGTCCTCCTTCTATATATCATCAGGATGATTTTCCACATGAAAAATGATCTTTCTCTAATAAACGATTTGCAGCAGTTCTTCTCAGATGCCTTTTCTCCATCTTCAAATCTAATCCCAAACAAAACAATATTGAACTACATACTTTTTACTGAGGTAGGTTACAGCTGTCCTCACTGATATGTTGCTCAGGTTTGATTAGGAAGACCAAATGCTTCACCCTTCTGACTAATATTGAAACTCAGTACATTTTTTGATCTTTCTTCTTCCTTCATAACTTTATCAGCTCTGTTGAGCAATGACTTTTCTGTATTTTGCATGCAAGTCCTCATCTAAACAGTTAAATTTGTTCCAGACTTTGCTTTCTGCTCAATCAAAATATACTGCTGTTGCTAACACACAGCCCAGTGTAGCCCTTATCATACAAACAGAAATTTGTCTCAGTCTAGCAAACTGTTTAGTCATGTAATTATATCTAACATTCATGCAAATCCTTTACTAATGTGGCGGTATGGTAAAATTGAAGTGAAGAAACCTTTTCCTGCACTCTTGCAGAAAATAGGTCACTAGAAACAAATAATTTTCCTGGGCAAAATATTAAAAGAAGTTTTGGGGTATTTTTTTGCGTAAAACTTTAATGCAGAGAGAATAATTGTAAAAACACATGCTAAATTATTTCTGGTAAATTATATCTGGCTGATGGCTCCTCAGAATGGATTAGGAAATGTGATATTTACCTCACAAGGCCCAGCACCAATGGTTTCAGCCACAGCACAGATTTCTGACTCATTCACAGTGATCTTCCCTTTCAGATACTGATTACATTTCTCATTTCCCAAAATAAGCAGATTTGCTACCCGGAGAAGGCCATCGTAGTTAATTACTAGGATTGAAAAGAGAATGAAAACTTTATTCTATTTTAAGGGAAAAAAATATTGAAGATACAAGTCTGAATAAACTTACTCATGTAACTTTGGCTATTGTACTTTCCCACCAGTAGTCACATTTTTTGTCCATCCACATTCTTATCATGCATTTGTCTTTTGGATTTCTTCTATTTGCTACAAACAAGATTTGCAAGAAATTTGTTTGATGGACATGTCTATTCAGTTCTCTCAAGATATCTGGAGAAGTTTTTTGTATTAGAAGCAACGGATAAGTATCTGGTTTTACCCTACAGTTCAGCACCAGCCTGCCCTGTCACATCACAGAAATCAGAGCTGAGAATACTATCTCTCCCATGAGTGGAGTGAGGATTTTGCTCCCTGCTTCAAACACAATTTTAGCGTGTAAGAGTGCCTGCCATGGCCTAAGGAAGGACGTGTGACTTGAAAAATACTGTAACAGAGCAAAGTCTTTCTCATTCTGTGCTGGCTCAGCTACACTGAATGACTTTGTGCCTGCAAGGGCAGAGCCACAGCCTTGTGAAATCTCCATTCATCAGCGTGAAGGTCAGGAAGCAGGAGCCCTGTGGAGCTTACTCTTGTTCTACATGTCGAAAGACAAGTCTGTACAAGCTGCAAAGATAAATAACGGGCTTAGACTTGCCCGTTCTCCGCATAATCATCAAAAGAAAACAACAAGCTTGCCCTTCACTGACTTATTATCCTGATTTCTTGGGGAAAAAAAAAAAAAAAAAAGGATGCAACACTTACTGCTTTCCTGACTGGGATGCTGTGAGGATTATAATAAGTAGTGCATAAAATAATATAGTGCAAAGTCCTAGGACAACAGATGTTATGTATTCACTGCATTATGTAACTCCACAGCATTTCAAATTTGTTATCAGTTCTAGTAAGCTAAGCTTTCCTGCAATGCTGCCTCATACTCCAGCCTGACTTTCCTGTCGCCTAGACAGCCATTCCCTGCAGAGGATGGCCATTATGGCCATGCTGGGAACACCAAATGTAGTCATCTGGGAAAGGGCTGGTACAGATTACTTGCCACCCACAAAGAAATGCAGAGTAATGGCTACAAAGAAGAGAGCCTCAGAGTTACGGTCTAGTTTCTGCTCTGCTTCCAGGAGAGCACGAATGTGTTGCTGCTGCTTACTCAGGGTCTGAGGCAAAATGACATTTGAGCACAGCAATTATTGTAGTAATTATTGTCAACTGGCAGCTATTAACTTTATCATCAACACATAATTAGGCAAATATAGTATTTAGCAGGCTAACTAAATGTCTGTTCTCCCATGTATTTGTATTTACTTCACAGAAAACCTGTGTTTAATAAACATCAGTAAGGTTGCAATGTCAAGTACTGAAAAGTTAGGGACTGCCAGACTTACGGCTGCCTATGCATGCTTAGCTCAATGTCTTTGTATATGTTAATTATGTTCTTTGATTACATGACTCTATTAGTTTTTCCACAGGGTGGCCTGCTTTGGGATACAGAAAGACTGCTCAAGTAGATGAATTGGAATGTTTCTAAAAAGGTTTAGAACTCTGCAAAATAATTTTGCCAGATTTTGTAAACCTGTAGAACAATATATTTTGCTAGCTCATTATTTGACATGCTTGAATCATTTTGCCTATTAAACAAACAAAAAATAAAAGTTGGACAGGAGAAAACATTTAATATTAAATGATCTCAGTTGAAATGCTCAAAGATTTACAATATTGGGAAAAAATTGAAACTGCATTTTATAACAAAAAACTGTTGCACAGTAGTGGCACCAGGCAATACCAGCAGTCTCACCTATAATGACAAGAGGAAGTAAGCTGTCAACGCACTCATTTAGTTTTTAAAAATAGTTTCTTACATCCAGTGTATCCCCATCCATAAACACTGCAACTGGTCTTCTCTGGAATGGTACATCCAGAAATGGGCAATCGGATTATTTCTACAAAATTTGTCAATATGGCAGGTCTGAAAAGAGAAAACAAATAATAGATACAATAGATTTCACTTAGCCTTTTAAAATGTATCTGAAAAATAACTTCAACAGGAATCAAAAGCTGTGCCAATTCGTTTCCATCTTTGATAGATTCTTCTACCTATATTTTGTGCTACAGCTGTTAACTGTCAGAAGATTTCTTGAAATGCTGTCAGCACTATTGTGCTATTTAACTTGGGTTTTCATCTTAAAAATAAGTAATGATGGCATTTTGTTTGAATATACAGTTTTTGCTAATATGGAGAAAGTTTGAAAGTTCGTATATACACAGGGATCTCAGTTACAATCTGGTGCTTATTCTATAAATTAAGACCATATACTAGTGCATGTGGATTGTTATTTAAAAAAAAACCCAACAAAATTAAAAACAAAACAAACCAAAAAACCCTCCTAATAAACCTAAACTTGGTTAGAAAAGTTATCTGGAAAAGCATATAGGCACAATTTTTCAGTAGTAACATCTGCTTCCTGATCGAGTAGATGAATCTGCATTTCTGCATATATCAAGTAAAATTTCTTTCAATTGGAAGTTTATCCTATAGAGACATCATCATCATGCAGTATCAAATGCAGTATCAAAGACAGCAGAGAACTGACTTTGCAACTCTTATTTAGAAAGAATCCCATTCTTTAGTTGAAAGTTCTGGAATTCACAATAATGGCTACTAACCGGCTAAGTTTCAGTAAGACCAAATCTGATCCTGCAGGACCATATACCAACTGGGAGATATTCAGAACTTGTCTATGCTTCTCCTCTCCCTTTCCTTTGATATTATGGACTCCAAGCCAGGCTTTGTAATCTTTCAAATCTTTGTACCTAAATGAGGCAAGTTGGTTAGGATTTTGATGAGCACATGATACAATAACTAAAAAAACTGTTTAAAATGCTAGATCTTAGCTAATACTCTTCACAAGAAACAAGTTTATGCTGCCAACTTCTATTCCAAAATCAACATGCTCTGATGTAAGCTTTTGGTCTGAAGCTGTTACATAATTTTAACTATTACTAAAATCTAATTTTTGTTTCCTAATTGTATCCAAACATTTCAATCCTTAGACAATATAAACCTTTGATTATTTTGAGATTTGTCCAAGTTTTCTATTTTATTTTGTCCAGCTAAGCAGAAGCATGAGATTATTTTCATAAAGAGGCAATTGTCTAACCATTAAAGTTGGAAAATATATTTATACTTCTATGTAGAATAGCCAGAACCCTTTTAGGTTAACAATAAAAACAGATAATACCAAAATCCCACAGGTCTTTTATATCAAAAAAGCAGTGTTAAAGCCAAACAGGAGGGAAAAAAGCTGCATTTAAGTTGAAGAACTGTTGCAATGATAAGATCCCAAAAATAGACATATTTCAATATTGCAAAACTACAGACTACTGTACCGAGAAGGGAAACACTGCCTTGCTGTTAGAACCCACTCTTCCTTTATCAAAGTACCTCCACAGATATGCTTATTCCTGGGAGAAAGAATAAAAAAAAATGTAAAAAAAGAGGTAATAGAATGATTTTCGACATAGTCCAAATATTTAAATAATGTTTTTGTTCCCCATGTATGTATGCATGTATGTATGTATTTCTCTGTGCTGGTGAAAGGTAGATGACTGCCAGTCTACAGAAAACACATCCGTATCACTTTGCCCTACAGTTTCAACACTTCAAGTAACATGAACTTGCAGAGATTTACTCCAATGTGTAAAAACCAAGAGCAAAGAGAAACTCAGTCACTCTGTTCATTTAGCAGTTTCAAAACTGAATTTTTAATGAGACCTAATTAAAAAAATATAATAATAATAATAATCAAAATAAAAGCAAGCTAATTCTTTGTAATTGGAACTGGTCTGAAACACTCAAACAAGTCCCCAAACTGCCACCAGATGTAGACAACATTTGATCATTATTCATGTAGGTTTTATTCAAAGCATTAACCTCAAGGTGGAGAGTTCCTATTTGATTACAAGCCCTGTGAGATTTCTGTCCCCACATATTTCAGTTGGAAACAATCTGCAGTGTGTGACATCCTACATATGATTATAGAAAACCTACAGCATAATATATCAAGTAAAATTAAAGCAATTAAGCATGACAGTTCTTTCAAAAATAAAGACGACTGTGGAATGCAGATTAATTAGTTTCCTTCTTTCTGCCTCCAAAATCACATTTATTTTCTGCAGCTCTTTGGAAAGTGAATCAGAATTGTCAGCAATTCGGGAAAAGCATAAAATCTCAGAATTTATAAATTCAAATTACACAAATGCTGAAAGCTTTGCAAAGAACTTCTGGAAGGAGCCCAGACTCTGTACGGAGTTCAAAGACACCAGAATAACACAGATGCTTGCCTATGTTAGGGGTTTTTTTTAATTGTATTTTGGTTGAGGAACAAAATATCTCATCCAAAAGACTGGGTTCTTTCTAAAATATACATTCTGCCCAGTTTTATTACGAAAAAAAGTCACAATCAGGGAGCATATGTATACTTCCATGTTATGTTTACATCACTAATTATCAAGATGAATTTATAAGATTGTATCCTCTGCTTTAGAAGATTGACTACTACACATGACAAGGTTAAACTTATGATTTAAGCGTGGGACAAATCCAGAACTGATTCAATGAAATAGATGAAATTCATCCAAATACACTTAAATTCACCTGATAAGAGGATCTGGATCGAATATATAAGAAATTTTGCCATTGATTGTTTTAATATTTAGAAGTGGTTCTTGGTTACCAAATATGAATGAAAGTTCCTACGCTGCACTAAGCCTTTACCATTCAGACATGGCAATTCCATTTTGAGGTATGCAGTTAGATTTTTGCAAAAGTCTTTAAGACATTAAGTTTTTGTTTCAGACAACATTCTATTTGCTTCCTTGGAAACAATGCAAAAATAAAACTACATTTTTATGCCCACATGTAATACTTAAAAATATATTTACTGCTGGTGTATTCCAGGAATCCCCTTTTCAGAGAAGAATCTGCAGTCATTTAAGTATACATCTACTTCATGGAATTTTGTTGCGTAGCACAAAATCCAGGTTCAACTGCCTTGACGTAAGTTATTTAATTTCTAGACAACCAGATGTAATTCACGTTACCTGTCCATAAGTTCCTCAAACATCAAGGCTGCTTTAAAAATAAGTGCACAGATAAACTTTTCCAGGAATGATTCAGCCCACCTGATTGGTTATTTAGTTTAGGAATAGAGTGGTGGTCCTTTCGAAATGTCTTTCTGGATCATTCATTACACTTCCAGCAAGGTCTAGCTCTGATTGGATCTCATAAGATGCAAAGATCATCAAGAATGGGAAGGACCCCGGAATTTCTCTAGCAATGAAGCAGTGTAGAAAACAAGAGGTTTATCTTTACTCCATTTTCCCATTTAAGACCTGGTTACAGCACGGTTTTAAAAGAGATGAGGAATCATAAGGTGATAGAATTGAGCCATATCTTAGTTTGTATCACCAGACAAAAGAAAAAAAAACACTCTGGGGTTTTTTTGCTTCTTTTTTTTTTTTTCATTATAGAATATACAGGGCAAATACATGAGGTATATTAATGATTAACACTTCCAGCTGATGAGTTATGAACCAGAGTAATGAACATAGGAAATAGTAATTTATGTTCTGGCTTTTACACAGTAGAAACTTAAGATCTGACATAATGTAATACACATTTCCAGCTGTACATGTTAGGGTCTTGGTTTAGAGAATGAAAAGGATTTCCTTAGAGCTCTTACTTTAAATTGTATGCAATGGTATGTGCAGAACGCTGAATTTGACATGGATATAAATCCTGAATCCAACACTTCTCAACTAAATGCACTGTTGTTGAAGTGAAAATATTTATATGAAACTTAATTTCTTTTTTTTGTAACAGTTTCTAAAATAAACAATTTAGTGCTGGATGCTAAGCCAATGTTATGAAAAGGTTTGCAGCAGCTAATCAAAAAAGCAGAATGCTATGAATGCTTCACAAGACATGTGCGTAAGTTAGTGATAATGAACATGTAAATATTTCACTGACAGGGTGAATACTATAAAATCACCTGACATTCCAGGAATATTGGTTTTCTGCTTCTACAGAATTTAACTGCAATCCAGGAGCTTTCTTATTATGGCCAGTTCTACAGCTCCAAAACCAATATATTAGTACATGTATTGTCTTTCTAATCAAAGTTATAGTTACCTGTATGTCAAGCTAACCACCCATCCTTCGTTAGTTTGTGTTGGGATTCCATTTACAACTCTCAAGTGTTTTGTTGAGGCACAAGGAATGACAGTATCTGAAAGCAGGTCCAGAGATAACATTTTATTAAAAACAGCTGTAGGAAACCTGTACAGTTGCACTTAAGGACCACAAGAAGGCCAAAATTTATTACGGATTAACTTTCCTGCACTATTGAAATATATTTCTACAGCATCAAACCTACTTCAGTGAAACTGAGTCAGTCTATATAAATATTCTTTGCAATATAAAATACATATATTTAAATGTGGGGGTTTTTTTTGAGATTTGCATAATTATAAAGAAAACATTGTAAATCATTACCATATCTCACCACTGTCAAGACAGGATAGTGAGAATACATAAAGGAGTATAATAAAACTATTCTACATTTTGCTCTTGTAAAAGCTATTTTCCTTAATCTGCATTGTTTTTAATCTTTAACTGATCTTTCTTTTATTTCCTAATGGGAAAGAAATGGCTACTCTTAGAGGATATAATACGTGCATTGCACAGTACTTCTGCAGACTGACTTACCATCCAAGCTGGTTGTAGTAGGAGTTGTATCCCCTTCACCTAGGCAGATGCATAAGATAGCCATAATACAAAATTAAAACATATCTAATAGTTGAACAGATTAAAAACAAACAGCAAATGGCATATTGTAAATTTTAATAGTTCACAAAGTTCTAAACTTCAGTGATTCCTTTATTACTCTGCAAAAGCACAGCTTAGTAAGGATTAACAGAAATGTGAAATTTCATCCCAGTAGAAGTAAATAATTAAATATTTTGCAACAGGAGTTTAAAACATATTCCTTCTTGGCTGAATCCTCAATACATCAGACTATCTATTATGTTCAACTTACATATTTAATTCATAAGAGCAAGTGCTGAAAAATGAAGTTGCGACTTTTCTATATGCTCTCAGGAAGTATTGAAGTCACATAATTAAATATAAATCAGATTTAATGAGAAATCCTAATCTCCTTGAAAACCTTTGAAACTTCAAAATTCCTTTTCCCTTGCTATCAGCAAAAAACTTATCCTTATCAAAATGTGTTCCCCAAAATTTGGTTTGGTTCTTGCATTTAGTCGAAGTCATAATACAGTTACAACGAGCTTGCTTAGACCTGCTTCAAAGTTCTTCCCTTCAGCAAAGTCTGCAGTGACCCAGCATTACAAGCTAGAGGTAAAGGTGTAGCTACTAAAAATTTGCACAGGTAAAATTGAAACAGTCTCATCCAACTAGATTTCCACCATTAAGCAAATCTCTCTCTCCCTCTCTAAAGGCATATTTTTAGATACATAGTTAAATTTCCATGCATATGTATACACATATGCATATGTGTATGCATATGTATATGTGTACCTATATATATGTGCATATACATATAGAGAGAGTGAGTGATGTTTGAAGAGACTAGCTAAAGGCATCAAGTGAGCACATTTGGGAACTGCTAGCATTTTTCTGTACTGGTTAAGCTGGTTATCAGTACCTGAGTGAGCTACTAGTAGTTTAATACTTGTCCATATGAGTTACAATTGTAAAACAGACATTGTCCAGCTCTGGAGGTTGATTCCAGAAACCATAATACCATTGCCGTGGAACCTATAAATGTTTGCTGTGAATATTTCCCTAGGAATTCATAGACGCAGATAATGCAGCTATATATCCACTATTTATACTGAATAAAATTTATATCCACTCTTTATAGTGAATAAAATTTATATTCCTTCAGCTGCTGTTCTTTATCTACATTGACACAAATAACCTTTTGCAGTTTGTTTACTATTTACATAGGTGCCAAAATATCACCTGAGACTTGAAGTATCACCTCTTAGAGATGCTGCAGTTCAGACTATGAGGAAACACAGCAGATTGCTGGTAGGAATGAATGTAACATTATCTTTAACCTCTATCACAGACATGCATTCAAAGGCCTGATTTACCATTTAATTGTTCTCTCAGGATATACAGCACAGTGATTTAGAAATAAGAATTGAAGAAAAAAACCCATTAATGGGAATTGCACATTTTTCAGCATAAATCTATCCTTTTCCACTGAACATCAGTCTATTACTGAATTCCCTAGTGTCTTTAATTCTGTTTATTCAAGCTATTTAGATTTTAACATGCAACTTCGGAGGCGTGATGTTCCTAGTTCTTGCCAGGAATTAAATCATCCTATAAACATCCAAAAGCAGAATCTAATCTATGTAGCACATATACACTTCAGCATATATGTAGTGAGTTATCCTAACTTTGCAAACAAATACAGATCACACAAAGAGTCTGTGAAGCTTGTAGCACAGAAGATAACTGTCTCTGGGTTTCATGAGGCCACAGCCAGCTTTCTGACCACTAGACAATTCTTTGTCTCCATCCAGCACTCATTCAATAGCTAGATCTGTTGGAAAATGTTTAACCATCTGTAATAGCCCTTTTATGCTCCTGCTGCATAAATAAGCCTTGAAATCTCCAAGCTGGTCAAGGAAAATGATACCTTGTTCATATATTACACAAGCAGCTTCTGTCCGTTCCTTCTCAGTCATACACATTTGATTCTTGATAGAATCACATATTATCTGTTGTCATAAGTGACGGTACAAAGGTATGACGACACCATGGCTTCACTAGGACTGCATAGTTGACAATGCCTGAGGCATACCAAGTACTCACATCGAGAAATAGGGCAGTAATCCCAGGGAACAAGAGGATCATCTGTGTAACACCAGGGACCATGAAAATCATCATCTGGATTGCGGCAATAGTTTTTCTTCAGTTTACTAACATCTGGTTCTCTGAATATTTGTATATGCCTACAGGGAAAAAAAATTCAAAGCGCTGAAAAGCTGTATACTATAGCCCAAATTTTAAAAGGTTAAATGTTGCCTTGCTCCACATTGTAATATTAGCTGATTGAGAAGCCTACAGGTCAGGGTTTAGGGGTGGTTAAAATCAAAGGGAAGATGAGACCCAAATATTTGCTGGATCTGGGTCCAAGTTTCCTCTAGTTGATATTTTAACCTCTGTGTCCACTGGACAGCTGGGAGGTTTATTGGTCTCCCATTAATGCTAAAATCCCTGAACACCCTCAGCAGGGATCATTACACTGATTAGAAGAGAATATGTGTTGCCCTCAGCAAATCTGCAGGCCTCTCTGTGAGCACAGGTACCTTCTTCCTCCAGATTTACAGCTAGTACAAGGGAGTACTGAATCTGCAAAGAAAGATGAATTTTAGGCAAAGTAAAGACAAACACAAGAAAGTTAGGCAGACTGAGCAGCAGGCAAGGAGAAGGTTGAATGGCTCAGACAAACTGCAGCAATAGGTCCCCTAAATTGCAAACCTACATGAGGCACTTTTAAAGGAGAAAATTTGGGGTAAAAATCTGAAGCAGAGAAATCTGTTTATTTCTGGCTTATCACATAGACACTTACAAGCTTCCTAACTTATAGCTGCACTCCCTTTTTCAGATCATAATGATCCATGCATCCTGCCTCCAGCACACCTATAACCAGAGTAACTGTTGCAGTGAGACAGGTAACTCCCCAAAGATGTTCCCAGACGGAAAATTTGTGGGAGTAAGAGAAGAAAGGCTGATCTGTGCTCAAGACTGTATGAAAGCAATTGCATCAAGCATCCAGTCTCATTCACAGCTAACTGAAGACTTATTAGAGCTCTCAGAATGCATGATCTTAAACCTCTTCCTCCCTTACATGGACAGCATGCTAGAATATGTATTCTGCCTCTGGCCCTGGGACAGCCAAATTCCAGAGGGCAGTATGCTGAGCACTATGCCTGTGGTGATCATGAGCACTAGCTCAGCAAGTATCAAAGGTAGTACTGAAATAATCACATCTACCTCAGAAACTAAAGGAAAATGAAGGAAAAACTGTTTCCACCTGAAACACTAATGTGTGTAATATCTCATACATAGAAAATTTTTGACAAATCTCTTTGCGCAGAACGTGGAAGTCCTTGTTCTTGTCATTTACTGATTTACTATTCTGAACCAGCAAAGACAGCACATGATCAAAAAAGTCCTAAAAACTCACAACTTCTTTTGTACATACTGCTGATTCATTTTTTACATTAACAAATAAAGTAACTTGCCATTTCCACTACTTGAATATGATAAATAACAGAAACTACAAGTTCCTTTCATGTCATTTGATGTCAGCATCATTAGATCATAGTCTCAAGATTCAATTTCATGCTGCAAGGGAACTTAGGTAGTTTAAAGTCCAACCTCCTGCTTCAAGCAGCATGAGCTATGAGATCAGATCGATGAGATAATTGTTTCCTACTTCATTCCTGCTATTCTCTCATAGAACAAAACTTTCAAGGACAAAGTAAGGCCTGGTAAACCAGGCCAGTAAACTATAAACACTAAGAAACATCCCAAAGCCTGCAATTAGTGGTTAGCCTGAACAAAGACATGTTGTGTAATACATTTAAAGGGGGAAAAAAGAAAAAAAAAGATACTGAAAGCTCCAGGGCATAAGGGGTTATTTTAGAATCACTGCAGAAGAAAAAGAGATGCCATCTGGAGGCAGTATTTATTCAGGACTCACTGAACCATCTCTTTTTGTTTCATATGTACACACCTACGTAGGTCTTCAATATTCTTGTCCCATGTGGAGCAAGTTAGCCCAAATCTTGTCTTGGATAGGTTCCCCATGTAACTCTTTCCATTGCCACGGTAACAATCTGAACAAAGGATGTTGAGACAAAAAAGAAGTGGAAGGTGATTGTGCAAATTTGAAGAGAAAACTCCTCATTTCCATCAGTAATCCAAATACTTAAAGACAAGTGTTATATTTAGCAAACACTATACAGTATAAATCAGTCAACTGTATAAATCAAATCAGAAAGAAAATGGGAGAAAGTTTTCCCAGTTAGATATATAATGTCCTGCTTGAGGCCCTCATTCCCAAAAACAGTAGCATTTTAAACTTTGTCTTACTTAGATAAACTGGAAAAATTTCTTTCATAAATAGTTTATGGTTACTTTAAAACGGTCACACGGAATATTCTGAAAGTTGTCAGGAGCTGCTGTGTACAAAACAAAGCAAAAATGCCCCCTATTCCTCCATCTTAAAAAAAACAGGCACTCAGGTTATTTGAAAAACCTTACCTTTATGTAGATTCCGGATACTGGCAAGAGTATATAATCCTAGACTTAAATTCTACTTTGGCAAAACAAAAAAATCAACATGACTTTAATTTTAATGTAATTCAGAAACTTGCTTGTTCTCTCCAGCAGAAGTCATGTTTAATTCATAAGCTTTTATCATAAGCCTTTCTGAAACTTTTCAAGAAGATTGTTTAAAATGATCACTACTATAAAGACTTTTTGCATAAAGTATTTCATTTCATATTCATCAGTATTTTTACTTTTGGATAATTGATACTTTACAGAAAATACAAAATGAAAGACAAAGTTTAATCCTTTCTCTGAATAACTTTTGCAACTGCAACTTTTTCAAATTTTAAGTGAAAAAAAGGCTAGAATTTAAAGATGGAGATCTTAATGCAACCTAATGTAAGGTCATAGGTCTGATGCCCTAACCTTAGTTTATGCTGTGATTGACATCAGTTCTCAGGATGCAATAGTACTCCTTAGAGTATTACCAAGACCTCATGGGAAAGCATTTGCCTGAAGACTTGGAGTGGACTTTGCAGGCAGAGATAACAGCTTGAATCTAAGAGGTTATATGTGAAGTCCCATGTGGTTTTCTTTCAGCTCAACATCTTATAGACATGGGAGTACATAAAAAAGATACATTTAAAAAATTGCTTTTGGTGGCCTCATATGCAATTATAAATAGACTGTAAACCAAGGAAATTGTCTTAGCTCTGGGAAAAGGGCTTTCAAACTAAGAAAGGTCAGAGAGTGGAGCAGATTTCCAGTTAATATAAAATGGATCTCCAGTTAATATAAAATGGCACACTGATTTACCTTGTCTAAAAAACAGATCCAATAACAAATCTTTGCTGCAGCTTTCCCTGTTGGAATCGAAACATGAACTGAGAAGTGAATCTCATTTACACCATGATGAATCCCAAATATGCAAATAAAGCTAAAGCAGAACTACACAGGTGTAATACAGATGCACTGAGACCAACTTCTCTATTTTTCAAGCCTGCCTATCTGTCATTTGGAACAGTACAGCATTCACTTAAAATCACGTTATCGACCTTTCCTCTGTTACCTTGCTCATTTGATACATCGCACTTCGGAATCTGGGAGCAATAACCAATACGGATGTTTGGGTCAGTGGTAAAACACCAGGGTGATTCAGATCCATCTGGATTTCTGCAGTAGTTCTCCCTCAAATCCCTATAAAAATAAATATGTTAGCTCACAACAGGGATAAATTAAACCCACTGATGAATTCTATTGCTTTTTATCACGAATTAGCAACAATATAGGCTCCGATAATACTGATCAGTGTCCAGTGCGAGGAGATGAGGAACCAGTAAGAACACAGTGTCAAAAAAAAGTAGTGAATGTAATAAGAATATGGTTATGGGAATTAATTTTCGATGGACCTATGTTTTGACTGGAGAGAAGATTTCATTTGAAGATTAAAAATATTTTCAATATAGCTATTTTTACTCAGGATTCTCTGTCAAAATTTGCATGCAAGCTGACACTGGATACACCTGCAATTCATTACAAGTGCTTTTAAATACAAACATTACCAAAGTGCTTAAAATTCCCTGTACTTTGAATGGCTCTGCTGAGTTTAGAGAAACGGAGTCCTGTAGACTGTCAGCAATTCATTTAAGAGACTGAATCTTGGAACATAAAAAAAAATGTCTGTAGAAATTCTATACAGCTGTTGCCTTTAAAATAAAAGTCGGTCACAGGGGAACATCTTTAAATGTCTCTTGCAGCTCGATTGAAATAGTCAAACCTCTTAACTGTAAGTTTTATTTTCCCGTCCCCTGACAGTTGTTGCCAGGTTCTGGGCATCTCCATATTTCATTTTGTTTTTCCGTCTGCAGCACTTACTGATAACAGACTATAGAAAAAAAATGAGCCTAATACCTTAATTCTTACTCATGTGAGTTTTGAACAGTCATACCAGTGGTTCTGTTGATTTAGCTCATAGTGACATCAGCTGAATAAACAGTACTAATATTAACCTCTCTACACTGCTAGGAACATTGTATGATTTTAGGGCCTAATCCTTCAGCGTTACCCAGGTACAGCACAACTTTAAGTGGTGTTTTGTCTAAGAAAAATGTGTGGGATCAGGCTTAAGCACTAACTTCCAGGTAAATTCAAGGTGGTTCTGAGACTGGCAGAAGAGGCCCAGGATCAGTCTCATTTTCCATTATAACGATGATTGATACATTTTCAGTGTATGTGTAAAATGCACAGTATTTGACTGATAAACTGAACAGTAACAGTGAAAGAATTAAGACAACAAACCTGTTTTGCTCAAACAACCTATTGTTAGGTGATAATTTGAACTCAGACTGGAATATTTTCTTTACTTGAGAGTTTGGCACCATTAAACTCCAGCACAAGCCCAAACTGATATTTAGCCATCGATAAAGACATTTAGCACAAGTCAGGCATTGTGTCCATGCTGGTCAGCTAGGTTTCCTCTATGCTCAATGAAAAAAAGGACTGAAAGAGCATGACGGAAGTAACTACATAAAAGAAATAGATTATTCACTTCCTAGGAGTTTATGTACTGTACAGAAAGGTTAGATGATTAGTGGTCCTTTGGGTAAAAGCAGTTGTATTCATGTAAGTACCTTTAGTAATGAGACAGAAAAAGAACTGAAAAGATAACGTCAAGTGTTGCCAAGGAGATCACACTTAGGTAGCATTTAGGACATATTAAGTTAAAGTTAGTAACGAAACTGAGAACAAGTACTTACCTCCATGAAAGAAAAACAATAGTGTGCACCAGAACTGCTGGGATTCAGGTCCCAGTTTAGAAAACATCCATACACTTCACGATCAATTAAAATATAGTGAATATAAGTTTGAAGAGAAAGTTCTTAAAAAAAATCTACAGTTTCACACAAGTTCATCTAGAACTAATATTTTGAGATCTGAAGACCTGATTTTCCCATGTTCAAATGGTTTTCAGAATCAGCAACCAGAGTGAAAGCATCAGGTCACAGAGAAAGGACAGGGATCCTATAGTTTACTTTGGTGGCATGAATTTCTAAACCTTTGCAAACTCTTTTTTTAAGCTCTTTTACCACTGCAGCAATACCCACATGCATCTACTTACTTGCACTTGAAGTTCTCAGGAGTAATGTTGTGCTGGTGAGGAAATTGCGAATCCCACCGCTGGCACTGGATCCCACTCCATATGGTGTTGACTGTGCCACGGTAACCCTCACCCTGTGCCTGGATGCATGTTGATGTCTCAGCTGCTACCTCCGTGCTGTTCATGACTCTTTCATCTGCAGACCCAGAGAAGAAGGGCTGTTTCATACGCTTAAGACTGAGCCTGGCTTAGGATGTCATGTTTGAATTCTACATTGCAGTTAAAAACTTGATATCTGGAGCTCTTTGGTGCAATTGCCAATCTCATGTCTTTTACAAAATAATTTCTTCCTCTTCACACTTACGACATTCATGAAATCAAAATAGATGTTAGATCTTAAGCTGGTTTATCCACATGCAGGCAAAGAATCTGCAATGTTTAAGAGCTTTTGGTTAGGAAGACATCGTTCCTATGCTATATCTTTGAAGTTCAAGGGATGTGCTGGGTTCACTTTTTCATTCACTGAGGTTTATAAAACTGAGTGACCACCCATGAACACATTGTTAAACATGTTAATACATGTCTGCAGGATTAAAACCCAATTGGTTTGCTCCAAAGAACTCCTGGAATAGTCAGTCACAGGGAAAAAGATGCACAGAAAAAAAAAAAAGGAGAAATCTTATTTTAAAGGCTAAATCCTATTATGGAAGTGCTGAATCCTCCTTGAACTTTCTCTTTTTATGCCTCATAGTTAGAGGGGAAAAAAAAGCTCAGTTTTTGGACATCAAAGATCAGTATTCTCTACAGACAGACAAATGTTTTAGACTAACAAATTCATCGGACTCAAGATCTTTTACAGATGTTGATATGCTCTGCATTCATCCTGGTGTGGGTTGTCTTGAACCAAATTCAGAAAAATAGTGGTTTTTGAAATGACTCATTCACATAACTTGAAAGTCTCTTTCTATTTCTTGTGCAATTTTTGTAATTGCAAATTAATAGCACAGATATTGCATCAGATATATACAAAGTAGTACAAAACTAAATACACTACAACAGCAACACTTCTACGATGTCCCCAAAAGCTCCCAACACAATATTTTTGCAAGTAAATATCCATCTGTTTGGTAATTGTTATTGTTCACAAGAATAATTTTATTAATTACCTTAAAAGTATTAGTTGCCAGCAATAATTATATTATTAAAGTTCTAAAATTAGTTTTGCTTGAATGCTCCAGTGATTAGAACAATATTTGTGCGCTACTCATAATATAGTTCATTCCTGGTAACTTGAGCCAGTTCTATGAACTTGCAGAGAATATGGATCTTAAGGAAACCAAATGTCATAACAGATGGGTTTGGCGGATTTGCTGTCTAATCTTCTATGTTAAAGATCACTTCCCTGTCAGATGATAACATCAAGTTGTGCAGTTGAATTATACGTTTCTCCATGCTGGAGAAAATTTCTCTTTATCTGGTTGATGTTTCTACATCACTGTTTCACGGTCAAATTAATTTCCTGTCCTTCTTTCACAAGGCATTTTGTCTGCAAAGGTTGTTCTGTTTCAGCAGGTTTGTGAGTTCCAGGCTCATTTCAAAGCCAAAAGGATATGACGCTGCAAGGATCACAAGTAGGCTTCCAGAAGCCAGCAAATGCACCCTTTCTAGTGGATTTATCAAACAAGCTTGCAGCTAGTAACTGTATTTTTAATAGTTATTACTCATTTTTAAAATAATTGGACAACAAAGAGACAAATTCATACATCTAATAGAAATATATGGCTGCATATTTCAGTTTTCCATGATAACTAATGTATGAAAACAAATTGGAATTATATTCTAAAATAGCTACTAAGCTGATTAGACTAAATATTGCTGTGCCACGTTCAAATACATATTAGTCTTTTCAAAAATTTTTGTGATGCTTTAACTAAAAAGGAAAGAGATGTGGGGTATAACTTGGGAAAAATAGTTATTTACCATGATAAATTTCAGTACACATATCGCATCCTGGCTGCATAATATTTCTCAAGTAAATTAATAAGTTACAATTATATAATTCTAGCAAAAAGTTTTCTTTATTAATAGTAATAATGTATACAATTAATACATGATATTAGAAAGACCTTATTTATCCAGAAGTTACTATTTCAAGTGTAATGAAATGTAGATACATGATATTAGAAAGATCTTATTTATCCAGAAGTTACTATTTCAAGTGTAATGAAATGTAGATCTACTCTGTACTCAGTCATACTAGAGAAAAAGTAATTAGGTTGGCTTTTATGTATCATTGTGTGGCTTTGGTTTTGGTTTGTTTTTTTTTTTTAATTACTTTCCTAAATTTAATAACTAAAGCATCAAATGACTTAAGCAAGGCCATAGAGTCATTCTGTTGAGCATTCCTTTTTATACATCTACAGATACACAGCTTAGGGGTGTGCCTGGACAGTCATATGTCATATAGTGTGCCTATAGATCAGATTTTACAACAATTTGTCTGTGCCAAAAATACCCTATTTGAAGGAAGCAGGCGAACTTAATATTCACATAGCAAAGCCACTACTGCAAAGACATGTTATAATGGCTGAGAGATTGTTTCAAAATCTGCAACATATGATAGATTATTCGCTACTACTACTTTGTGGCTGCTCTCAATAAGAATTCTAGTGATGAAAGAGATCATTACAATGTTTTTATTGAAATAATAAAGCAATTTATCCCTTGAAAAGTTCCACAGAACCCCTCCAAACTCTTCTTGCTATACCACCTGCATTTCCTGCAAATGTTTAATTTTCAAACATGAAAAATGAGACTCCAAAAAATTTCTGAAATTTAATTCTGAAATGCTGGGGGCTTGTGCCTTCAGAAATAAACTGTCCAATTCTGGCTCTTGAATCTCACAAAAAAGCTCAAAATTTATCAAAAAAGGCTCAAGAAATCCTACATTCAGAGGGTGGTTTCTTCAAATAGGCATGATGGGAACAATCTCCCTGTTCATGTGGGCTGGATGCTCGCAGGGACATTCAAAAGCTTGGAGAGGTGCTCTGCACACTATAAGGCAGTTTACAAACTCGAAGAAGTGCCCAGGCTTTCCAAGCCTACAGCTTTCATATCCATTCAGTACTAGTCTTGTTCTTGAAGCTAATTACTCTTGTCACCCACATAGGTGATTATCTAATATTTATTAACTTTGGGCATGAACATCAGATGTGCAGAGCACTGATGGAAGAGTCCTGAGACCACACTCACCAGTTCTTTTACAAGGAGCTGGAAACAAGATCAAGCTGACAGTCAGTAAGGCTGGATTACCATCTTTACCATAGCAATTCCTTTAAAATATAAATTAAGACTTACAACTCCAAGGGTTTGTTCCAATGAGAAAGACATTATGAATTAACTTTTAAGATGAAAATTCAATAATTAATCCTTATAATGCCGGCAGTTCAGCTTTTAGAGTTCTGAACTGAGATAAAAAGTGCCATTAAAGGAAGGTCACACAAAATGTCATCTTACAAAATACTAATATTTATAATTTGTTAAGTGTCACTCTTTATTCCTGCATGGAACTTGACTATAAACAGAGGAATTTGATAATTGTCTAGCAACACTTTGATGCTTTTTTGAACTTTGTTGTAATTTGTTTTGTGTTCTGGATGACTCAAATTAACCATGTAATTCAGACAGCTACTTGAAGATTTCCTGTTGGTAATATTTCCACCTTTACATGTTCACTCTGAAATCCCCAACCAAAGTACAATTATGCAAAGGCTTTTTTTTTTCCACAAAACCCTCCCTATATTTCAAAATACATAATTTTATTTATAAAGGGCCAGCTCATGCATTCATAAATGCTTAAGTAAAGAGATGAAACATTATCCAGAGCTTCATGTGTAAAGCCACAGACAGTCTTCTCAGTTCTGGTTCTCACAGTAATGTCAGCATGAGGGAATCAGCAGGGGCCTTGAGTCATTCTACAGCTGAAGTAACCAGTTAGAGTACTATTTCTGTCTTTGATACTAATGACCCAGAAGAAAATCCTGCACAAATTTTAGGTCAGTGGTGAAAATGCTGCTGACTTCAAGGAAGGTATGGGTTGTGCTGGAGTATCCATGTTCTTTCATAGTAACACTATCAAGGCATTTTTGGGAAAAGACATAGCTGGAAAAGAAGTAGAGTCCTAAATTACTTCATCAGGAAAATTCATACATTCCCTCGTATTGTTGCAATTTCTTTCCTAATGTGACAGTCAACAAAAAGAAAATGTGTCCAGATTTTCAAGAAAAGATTTTGAACAGTAGATTTTAAAAGACATGCCTAACCCAGTGAAGAAAGTGTAAACACCACAAAGTCCTTATTAAACATGACCCATGCATTTCTGCAAATGTCATTAAAAACCATGAGTGACATGGGAAGAAGCTGCTTCTGCTTCCGGGCATCTCTACCTCAAACAATACCATCTAGCGTTGTAGGCAGTATGATAGTGGCAGTTCTTTTCTTTCCATGTGTTTCCTCCAATGGATTATCTCACAGTATACGAAATATGAAAAAAACCTCCATCACTGATTTATAGGGGATTTGTTGGTTTGTTTGTTTGGTTTTTTTCCAGTAAAAACATATAAGAAAGCAAAGAAGTAAATGAAACCAAAGCTCAAGAATCACAGTACTGAAGAACTAATTTTCAGCTCAGACCTGCACACCTACAGTTCATTTGTCCTTGAACAGAGAGAGATCTTTTCAGGTAATTCCAATGCGTAAAACCAGGCTTTAATTCCAAACAATTTTTAGCTTAAATCCATTTAAAAAAAAATAATAATCTCAATATCTGCAGATTCAGAGCTCTTAAATCTCACTTTCAAAGCTATCATAGAAATGATGAAAAGGATTTGAGCAGAATACTTTTTAAGGAAATGTAAATTAAATAATTTCTCACAATGCAGCTGGACCTCTGTTATGCCTCCCTGTGGAACAAGGTGGAAAGTAACACTTTATCAGCCACTAAACATCACTCTCTTTCTACTGCCACTTTTCTATAAACATCTTTATCTTACACAAATATTGAGCTTAAATTGAGTGTCGCTTTTATTTGTTTACATGCTATGATTCAACAAATAATTTTAATAAGAGCTTCACATTCAAATGAACAGTTGAAATCTCTGCTTCTAAAGAATGACTAATCTAATATAAGTAATTTTTTTGCCTTCAGGTTCATTTTACATCTAGATTCTCAATTTTGCCATTTTATACTTGCTTTTTCCCATTGTCACGGGTTCAGCAGCAGCAGTCATTTTTCTGCTTCTTGGTAGCTGGTGCAGCACTGTGTTTTTGATTTTGGGCATGGGAACAGTGCTGATAACACCAGTGTTTCGGTTATTGCTTAGTGATGTTTTAGTCTGGCCAAGGACTTTCTGAGTTTCATGCTCTGGCAGGGAGGAGGGGAAGCCAGGAGGAAGCAGAGACAGGACACCTGACCCAAACTGACCAAAGAAGTTATTCCATACCACAGCACGTCATGCCCAGGATGGAAAGCAGAGAGCAGAGACCCGGAAGGGTGAGGGTGCACTGCGTGGTCAGGCTTGGTATTGGGCTGGGTGAGCAATTGTATTCTTTCCTTGTATTTGCCTTGTCATTATTATTATTGGTGGTAGCAGTGGTGGTCTTGTGTTATACTTTAGTTACTAAACTGTTCTTATATCTACTTGTGGGAGTTGCATTCTTTTTGATTCTCCTCCCCATCCACTCGGGAGCGGGGGGAAGAAAGAGGGGGAAGTGAGTGAGAGAATGAGCTGCGTGAGTTAGAGAGGCTTAAACCGCGACAGTTCTTTTTGTCGCCCAATGGGGGGCACAAAGAATGGCAGACTGCCTGGTGCAGTGCCTCACTTGGATGTGTCTGCAGTCTTGGAAGCTTGACTACCCTACGTTCTCCTACAACTGGACCTTGAGCTTGTTTGGAGGTTCTAGCAGGGGAGCGCAGCTACCGTAATACCCGTGACCGATGAATGGTACCGCCTGTATCGGGGAAGGTCATCCTCTTCGACCGAGCGCGCAGCTTCGGGAGGGACGCACGTGGAGGGGTGAGGAAGGAAGGGGACACGCGCCTAGCCAGCCAGATCAGCTGAATCAACCCTGGCAATCAATGGGGTGACAAATGTCGCAGCCAGATCGCCATCACATCCAGGGTTTCATCGATGACATTTTCAACAGCAAGAAGTATCCACCCCTTAAAAGAACTGTCGCGGTTTAAGCCTCTCTAACTCACGCAGCTCATTCTCTCACTCACTTCCCCCTCTTTTTTCCCCCCGCTCCCGAGTGGATGGGGAGGAGAATCAAAAAGAATGCAACTCCCACAAGTAGATATAAGAACAGTTTAGTAACTAAAGTATAACACAAGACCACCACTGCTACCACCAATAATAATAATGACAAGGCAAATACAAGGAAAGAATACAATTGCTCACCCAGCCCAATACCAAGCCTGACCACGCAGTGCACCCTCACCCTTCCGGGTCTCTGCTCTCTGCTTTCCATCCTGGGCATGACGTGCTGTGGTATGGAATAACTTCTTTGGTCAGTTTGAGTCAGGTGTCCTGTCTCTGCTTCCTCCCGGCTTCCCCTCCTCCCTGCCAGAGCATGAAACTCAGAAAGTCCTTGGCCAGACTAAAACATCACTAAGCAATAACCGAAACACTGGTGTTATCAGCGCTGTTCCCAGGCCCAAAATCAAAACTACAGCGCTGCACCAGCTACCAAGCAGCAGAAAAATGACTGCTGCTGCTGAACCCATGACACCCATCAAATCCACACATTTATTGAATTCTCTCAGGGCTTTTCAGGTTCCAGTCACTCTTATCTATTGCCTATGAGTACTAATAACAGATGTTAAATCCACGGTAAAATCAGCTGGGTAGGTTGGAAATCAAATAGGCATCAAACAAACACTGTCTTTCCTGTATTAATACCATATAGCTCAGCTCTCAAATGACTTTATTTCTCGGCCTTTGCACTTCTCATAGCTCTACAGATCATCTACAGAAGTGCAGCTATCCTTTTTCCTATTTTTTTTTAACTCCCCACTCCTGTCTCCCCTCAGTAGTCTATGTCCTCATTCATACTGAAGTAACAGTCTTTTCTTTTTTCATGTTTGCTGTCACTGCTTCCATTTCTTCATTTCATCCTACACTTTTTTATTGCTGTTATAGTTGTCCTTTTATCCTCTCTTCTAACTAAAAAATGTCTCAAGCCAAAAACCACAGACGCATATGTGAGCAACTTCAAACCAGTTCTGGGGTCCCTGAAGTCTTAATCCAGATCCAATTTTTGCATCTTGAGCCATCTCTAATCCCTAATTGCTCCTGTCATCTCTTTCTCACAGCCCTGGCTGTAAGCCACAATGTTTTATGCTGCTTTCTGTGCTTGGAAATAGAGTTACAATGCCCTCCTGTCTCTTCAGGCTTAAAAACATATTTATTTTCTGAATGCTTCCTTCCACTGACTTTTTTGCTGAAAATTTTGTATATGAGCTGTTGTCAGCATTTTGGCTATAGAGCATGCTACCACTCATGACATTTAGCAAAAGCCACAAGCAGCATGCTGCCCTGTGGTCACTCTCCCAAAGAGAGGACACCTACGTTTTTGTATATGCTCCAAGGACTTGGATTTGAAAAGCATTTTTACTAATTAGTATTTCTTGTAAAATGTATAAACAGTCCTAATCATAAGAATTAAAAACCTGTGTGAGAATCCAAACCACAAAGCTATAAAGACGTATAACTCATGATCTCTTTTTAGTATACTGAGACTGAACACAGCCACAGCTTCAGAAAATGAAGCTGCCACTGAAACCCAGAAAGGCCTAGCATTTTGGGCTCCCTGCTAGGATGTGGGAAATAGTTTTTCTATGTGCCTCCAGAAAGACAGAAAACTGAAAACAGCGCTTTGGTATTTTGTGTTGGTATTCTAGTCACTGGACTGGTGATACAACAGTATCACAAGCAATAAAGTCCCTCTCTGGGTGATAAAGGAAAGCACTGAGCAGCATTGCATCTTACGTAGAGAACAATGCCATAAGTCTGTGCCAAATAATCTTTGAAAATATCTGCTGGATTTTGCATCTTCAAGTTCACTATTTCTTGTGCTCTTCTTCTATATATTGCTTTAATAATTTCCAAAGATCTACAGTTTTCTGCAGTGAAAATATAGTTTTGCATGTGAAATTTCCACGCATACTATACTTTCTAACAGCAGGTGAAATAATTAATAATTAATTCAGTCAACTTATGCCTAGAAATGAGATAAAAGGCTTTCATTACAACATTAAAATCATTACATCCTCTTGGGGTTTTAAATTTCATTTTGATGATTACCTTTTATTGAGGACTCTAATTGTCATTTGAGCAGAAAAAGGTGACATTAGAGTAGTTTGCAGTTCTCCCACCCAGTTGTTTTATAAAGCTTAGGCCAGACAGTAGATACTGAAAGTTGCATGAGCTGTAAGCTTACATGACCAACAAAGCCAGATGTGAATCCTCAGAACACTGACACATCAGCTCAGGAAATGCCAGAGGATAAAGGTTTATAAAAGTTGCATTTGTGAAACAGTCAGCTGTAACTTACAAATTTTGTTGGGGTTTTTTTTGGTAATAAAAACACTTCTACCAAGGGAAAAAAATGGATCTAGTACTCTACATATGATTAATTTATTGTCTAATAAATAACGAAATGTTGGAAGCACAGTAAAAAAAAAAAAAAAACCCAACAAAAAAACACCAACAAAACAACAAGCTCTAACAATTAATTAACTAAAAAAAAAATGAGAAAGATGGTTCAGTTACACAGCTGAGCAAGACTGCTAAAAATGGGGAAAGACTGAACTTTCCCCATTATCAAAGATTACCAAGAACTTTAGATTCAATTACATGAGTTAGTACTGCAGTTCACAGGCAAGACTTTAAGCATGGTATAACTTACTGGGTGTCTGACACAAACCAAGCAGTAGTTCTGTTAAGTTTCTTCTGTCTCTTGAAAACGTGATTACAGACATTGCCTAAAATAGCAAATTAACCTCACTTACTTACCGTGGAATAATTTTGGTAGTTTTAACTACTTTATAGTAGTTTATGGATTTAGAATGGCATATGATAGGACAGAGTAAATTCAATTACTCCACATCAAGAAATACATTAAGAGTATTCTTATTCAATCTTTGCATTTCAATTGACTAATCGACAAAACACGACTGACAGTCCAAGACATTACACTGGCCTAAGCCAAAACAAGCAAGGAGAGAAAATGCTGAACTGTTGGTGATGGAAGCAGAAGGCACAGCAGCAAAATTTGGTTTGGCAAGAACTTCAAATGAAGACAGAGAATCTCCTGCTTCCCCCTTCAGGTAGCAACTGCACACATATAAAGGTTAATGCCAGAGCCATTCCCTTTTACTTATCCACATCACCCTGTATTTATATATTTGCTAATTTTTTGGGAAAAATATAGGATTATATCATGGAAACAGACTTTTTGTAAGATTCACTACTGTCTCTATTTTATCTGACTTTTAGGTACCCCAGGAATGGTTTGTCTTGATTTATATAACAACAATAACAAAACACAGAGAACCCTGCAAATTAAACTGTCGTAAAAAAATCACTCCTTTTACGCTGACTGTAATTTTTTCCTTTTTTTTTTTTCTTTTTCTTTTTTTGAATTCTTATGTTAGTCTAGTTCCAGGTGAGCTTTCTTGTTCATTTTAATAGATCCTGTTCTGTTCTTCTATTCTCCTCCCAAGAGACCCAAATAAATTTTACAGTGACATAATCCTACTGAAGTGACACTTAGAGCTAGATGAAAAACTGTGTCTGGTTTCGAGAATTAATTTTTTTTTCACACTTAATTTTGGTCAAAATTGAAGGAGGACAACAAAGGAAATCATAGTTTCCAAAACTGCAGATCTAACAGAAACTGACTTTCTCATGAGATAACATGACATTGAGTTTCACTCAGCAGTTTTAGAAGCAGCTTTTGCCTGCATTTCACAGAAAATCAAAAAACACTGTTTTCCCTTTTCTGCCCATTTTCCTTGGGTATCTGCCACAAGCCTGGGGCCCATGAAGCTGACAGGCTTCAACAGTATGGATTCAGTTAAAGTCATGCCTTATTTTCAGAAATTGCCTTTATTCCAGAGGTGCTATAAACAAAGTGTTTTGAGTAAAGAGAATAAAAAACCAAAACCTGCCTAAGTGATACTAGTCTGCCTTTAATATCATGTTTGTACATTGATTGTTTCACATTTCAGTTCACTAAGGGAAGAAAAAAACTGGACCCCAAATCTGTCAATGAGAAGTATGTGAGATAAAAGGAGAGATTATCACCTGTAGACCCCATGAGCTGTGAATGAGGCAAGCAATTTCAGAGACACAAATCTTAGTTTTCTGGCTAAAGCATGTCCCAGCAAAACTTAATTCTACCACTTGCCTCAGCCCCAAGGTTACCACAGAAGTCTAGAAAAATTACCTAACCCAAGTTTTCATGCAAGTTCCAACAGTTTTACCTTCTTCATTGTCCCTGTAGTGCTTGTTCAAGACATCTAATCATCAGTAGAACAGAGCTGTCAGAGTTAGCACCAAAGTTAGGAGGATCTGGTCTTTGAAGATAGAATACGCTGCAGAATGCTTTAAAAATTCTGAACTAAAGCATCTCTAAGTGGGCATCCAATATTTATATACCTTAATGTTGCTTGGATTCAATTCTCTGTCTGTAAAGTGAGGCTAAAAAAAGCTACCATCTTGTTATTGATGGATGAAAAGAAATTAATTGACTGTATAGTGTTTTGATACTGTAGTGCTGAATATCACAGAGAAACCCATGAGGAAACCAATAATTTTGTCTTCAGTGCAAGGCTGCATAGCAGGCAGGAGCTGAGGCCTAGAAGCACACAATGTGCAAAAGGAAACCAAAGAAATGGGCAGCTGTTAGATAGAGCACTGAGTAGGGAAGGTGTGCATGCACCTGGTCCCAGACTCATTGGATAATGCTCAGAATGGCCAAACTAATACTGTACAGATCTTCATGATGACATTGTCTCACTGGTTTAGTTCTTGAGATTCCTACATTTTAATGTAAATTCCTGTATGTGACATACAGACATTTTCCAGTGCTAAGTAAGACACAACTCTTATTTCCTGTCAAGGTTAAATATAATGTTGTTATAAGTGATCCTCTTTGAAAACTATGTTTTAAAAGTCAATGAAGGGCAACAAATGAACTATCTGTGGCCCTATATTGCTTGAACTGTGTTTCAGATTTTGGAAAGGAAAAGGAAGTAATAAATTTTGCTTGAACTCACCACATGTTTTAATTGCACAGAACTCCCAGGGGGTGTTAGGGTCAAGAGTGTAGCACCATGGTCTCAGCTTGCCATCAGGATTGCGGCAGTAATTATCATCAAAGCCCTTGTCAGGATATCTGCAAACCACAACAAGAAAGGTGTCAGCGAAGTCTTCCTGGCAATGTTGCATTGGCTTCTACAAGGTACTTAACAGGACAGTCTTCACCAGAGGCAAACAAGAACCAGTTCCTGTTAACCTGGAGTCTGATCCTGACGTGGGTGCAAATACTTTTTTAACACTATTAGAAAGTTAATAACGTAAAGTCTCTTTCCAAATATGCAGCAGAATCAGACCTCCACTGAGGGGATTCCCTGCTGTGCTAACGCACAGGATACCGGATGGGGTAACTACTAATTGCTAAACTCTTGCTCTTGTGTCCATCAACTGATGGCCAGACTCTAAAGCCACCTGTTTTTTTTTAAACAGCCCAATTAAGAGTAGATTGTATAAACACTGCCTGGCATGCTGGACTCATTAAGGAAACAGGTTTTTCAGTGCAACAGCCCTGGGTTCAAACTGAAAACTATTTTGAATAGCTATGTTATTAATGATAGCTCCATTTCTGTAATAGAGCTCATTCTAGGTCATGCCCTCATTTCGAGCGCTGGGTAAAAAAAGAAAAGGAGAAAAATAAGGAATTATTTTCTGTCACCCTTATCTCATTAAGATTTGAAACTATTGTGACATTTAATTGTTTCCACTTTCCTACCACTATCATTGAAGAATCAGGCAGATATTCTAGATAAAACTTAAAGAGAAGGAGATAAAGGCATACTCTTTTCCTCCAGTGAATACAAATTTTCTTGGTATTCCAGTTTTATTGAAACATGTTTGTAAAAGAAATAAAAAGTAGATTTGCCCCTGAGGGAAAGATGAAAAGTGTGTAAGAGAACAATAAAGTTAACTACCTGGGAACCTGAGCCCAGTTACAACTTCAAGCAGATGTGTTTCACACAAGCAGACGAAAATATGATTTACAAGTGCGTGTTTTTTCTAGGATGCTTTTTCTGTCAAACAATCATGCTAATTTTGACTCAGTGCAACTTGATCTCCCATTCCTTGGGAAAAATCAGGTTCCTTCATCTATACAAAGGACAGGGATGGGATTTAAGTAGAATAAAAACAAGCAAACAAACAATAACAACCAAACAGCAAAACCACCAAGGAGAAACCTCAGAAACCTGAAAATTCAAGGCCAGTCAAGAATGTGGTAGTTTCAGATCTAGCATCAGTAACCTGTTTTCTGCTAGGTGGAAGACTAACTGTAAAGGACTAAATTGTGTCCAAGGATTTCACAAGAAAACAGTTAATGGGCTAGTAACACAGCATAAAGAGAGATTTTTTTTTTTTTTGTCACCCAGTAGGTGCGGTGATGAGCTTTGATGTTAGCAGCGCATGTCACATAGCAATGGGGAGTCCATGGTATTACCCAGGAAATGAGATGAGTCCAGGAATGGCAAGGTATCTGAAGTCAGAACTCCCAAACCTATTCAGAACAATTGCGAGTGGAAAGAATTCACTTTCTAGAAAGCAAGTGCCCTTTCATAGCACTGAATGCTCTGTCCTTCCTCATATTATATGATATGTTCCCACAGGATGTCAAAAATATTATTTACTAACTTAAGTAAGGATGGAACAGTTCATCAGGATCCAGCTTTAGGTGTCTGCTGCATGGAGTAGCTCCTGTGAACTTCATCTTTCCACCTAATACATCTGTGCTTCTTTTTTAGAGCAACAACAGCCTTTCCAGTCACTGTTTCTTCCCTCAGTATTCAGGCATGTTTCTGCCTTCCCTCATATCCAGTAGGCAACAGTTTCTCAGCTCCTATAGAAAAGGCCAACTGAAAAATACTAGGGACAAGATAAACAACAGGGCTTCAAACCCTTCCACACAACTCAACAGTGAGACTGTGGAGGATTCCCTGAGGGCTCATCCCTTTGCTATGCACAATTCTCCTTCCCCTGTACGCTTGGGGAGAGACCTCTTACTTAGATCCAACAAAAAGCCTGAGGTTTCCAAGATCTTTCAGAACCCTACATATTTCTTTCCCTCTCCTGCCATTGAAACTTCAGTAGCTGTACTTCATTGTTGAAATTGAAATGAAGCATTAAGATACACATCTGGTGTCAAAATCAAGACTTTTTCTCAGTTTCAGGGAGGGGGGAAGAGTGTTAGATGAAGAGATAACATTTATTTTTTTAAAGAGACAGATGCTGAGTTCTAGCTCTGCTGGAGCTAAACTGAAACTTAGTGTCTAAAACTCTTCACCAGTATTTCTTTTCCCCTTCTTTTTGTTTTAAAAGACATGCAGGACTAGAAACTTTATTCTGTATAACGTACATTTTCATGCAAGAGATATAAACCAGAGTATTTTAATAAAAGTATAGCACACTTCAGTCCTACATTTCTCTGTGCAGTTAAGTACATATTTTCAAAACATATTTAATTTTAAGCAGAAAATATGCTTCTCTATGCCTATCCGAGTCATTATCCTCAGTGGTTTTCTTTCTATATTGAGACATAATCCTGCCCATAAGGAGGACACAGGAACTGGAGCTTCAGAACACAATTCTGCATCCACTACTAGCTAAAAACAGGTCATGCAGGAGCTGTTTGGGCAGATACCTACTCCTACCTTCAATCACATCTAAGTACACAGATATTACCAATTCTCTTCAGTAACTGACCTCTGAAGGGAATACATGTGGAACAATTCATCAAGGTGACAGAAAGGAAAAGTGAGGTGTATTAACTCTGAGCATAAAACGTTGTTCTACAGCAGGTAGACTGAAGCATTTGAAAAGATTACTAGTTTTACTTCTTTTCCTTTGTTGTTGCAATTGATGATTCCAGAAATGAAAATAAGTTGAAGTTTGTCTAGCTAGTCCCTCCTGGTTTCCAGGTGATTCACATTATCTCCAGATGGTATAGTATAAGCCTCTCTAGAGACTGCTGTATTTTAACGGATCATTTGTTCCAGACCTCTTTTCTTATTTTCAACTTCAGTAACTATTAAAAAACCACAAACAAACCAAAGCCCCAAATATTTTTAAAAGCTAGTATAATCAGAGTATAATTGTCACTACCTTTAGTGACCATTCCATGAAGTTAATTGACATCAATGTTAACTAACTGTACTGTACCCCAGTTACTCTTCTGAAAGCACATACAGATCAATTCAATCTGGATGGGTCACTTTTTGATAAAAAAGCATTTTTATTACAGTCTAAAAGCTCTCACAAAGATGTTTTCTGAGAGGAATCTTTCAAGGAGGAATGTGATTGTGAGATTGCAGTTAGTCTGAAAAATCACTCTGCAAGCAATCCAAAATTAACAAAATAAATTTCCTCCTGACAGTAAAATTATTATTGTTTGTACCCAGAAGTTCTGTAACTGTTTCACTCCCAAGGAACAAGACTCTACTCTAGGATGCACAGCAAGTGCATGGCAAAAATCAGAAACAGATTATCTTCAGTCCCAGTCTGTTAAGAATTACAGGACTGCCTGCTACTCATGAAGCAGATCGTATGAACCAAGAGGAAAATAGAGGTTATATCACATAAACTCAAAAACTGCAGTTCATTACTGTTTTGCTGAATAATCAGGCTTTCTAATAGCTACCAGTACCTGTATTTCTGAGTATGAAAAAGATGCTTTATTTGGCGGAACACTTCAAAAAATATAAAAATTCTTTCAGTGGTAGGTCTCAACCATCCTGAGTTTGTTGATTCTTGCAATCCTCCTCAGTCAGTTTAAGTTTATTCAATGCACTTACAAATAGAGATAATACAAAATCCTGAGTAAAATGAAAATGAAACTTTAGTCCAGTTTAAGGGAAACACAAAGGCCTTCCTGTGTGTGGCCTAAACCCCCACACAAAATCCTTCCAAAATGGTGTATCATAGATGACCCTTTGCGGCTGGGTGAATTTTATCCTTTAGGACAAACTGTAATGGGGATGCAATTTATCTTGCTATTTCTGACTCATCTGGCATTAGGTACCTATGCTTAAACTAAAAAAGAAAAGTCTAAAATACAAATCCATGTACATAAAATGCTAAACAGAATGATTAACTCCTTTCCGAGGCTGAAAAAAACACATGTAGTGGGCAAACATTTTGCTGAAACAACTTGGATACTTAAACTTTATTACAACAGAAGATCATCTACAGCTGTAAAGCTGTTCAATATTTCAAAAATGGAGCATACTCTGCCTTGCCAACGTTGCAAGTTTATATTCACTAGTTGTGTTAAGAACTAACAAAAATATATTATTTTTTAATCATTATTTATTTTCTGATTGCTTTAAGGTATTTTAGGCTGATTGAAGTTGCATAACAACATATATAGCAACATTCAGAAATTTTGTTTTCTACTGTAAGTGAAGATAGGGGGGAAATTTGGATCAATTAATGCAGCACGTGCCCATCACTACATTACAAAGCCATGGGATGTAGCCACAGCTGCATGACATAGCCTCTAGTCACTGTCCTTCCCCTCCAGCATGATGGCAGCCAGCCTGCACACACCATGGGCTTGGAGCCCAAGCAGCTAAAACTGGTGAACTCCATAAACTTCAGTTCAGCTTATGCTGATTTGTCCCAATTAGATCCCAAATGTGTGTCATTTTCAAATTATATCCACATGAATTTCCTTGGGAGGTGGGGAAGGAGGTTACCTCTCTGGACGAAATTTGTGCTTGTGTGGTCTCTGAAGATCCCAGCGCTGACACTCCTTGCCTGTTTCAGTGTGATCCATTGGCCCTCTGTAACTCTCTCCATTGCAGGTCATGCATTCAACTAGGAAAAAATATAGGTAGTATATTATGCTGATGACTCGTAACGCACACACAAATAAATTAGAATAATTAAATCACATATCTGCTGTTATAAATTGAAACCAACCTAAAGAGAGATAAAAAAGCAGTATATTTAAGTTAGGTTGGTATGGTAAACGTCCTTTGGAATAGATTTTCATCTCTTAGATCTAATCCAGATGCTTAACTTTGATATCACTTTATTCACTTTATAGGACACTTATAGTTTGAAGGCAGGTGGGTGTGAGCTGCTACAGACATTCATGTTCCTAGAAGATGTTTAACCTTATGGTTAGCAACAGAGAGAGACACATAACTAAGGAAGGAGTATATTTTAGGGGTGATATTTTACCATTAAGTAAAAATAATTATTCTAAATCACTCTAAGTCATGGCATAATTACAGTACAAGTTTAAGTACAAAATAATGGCTGAATCACAATTTCAGTGCAGTACAGTCTGTTTCTTTAAATTCCAAGCACATTCATATGATACTGGTTCTTTTCGATACTAATTCTTTTTGGCAGCCTAAGCTAAGATACATTTTCAACCCTGGTTTGGGAAAGTGGGGGGCGGAGGGAGAATGGGCAAAAGCTACCAAGGGGATTTGATATCACTGCTGAACAAAATATCCTCCATAATTTACAATGAGAAGTCTTAAAATACAAAATAAATTCACCCTAACTAACTGTAGACAAGTTTCTCAAGTGCTCCCTAATTAGAGTAATTGTAACAAAAGACCACTTAATAAATAGTAATTTATGCAATTACAGATCTCACACTTCAGACAAAACATCCGCTACCAAAGTCTTCATCCTGCAGTGAGCTCCAGGTCTTATTACATTTGAAGCTCAAATTGATCTTTAAATGTTAGCTTTTAACAGATTTTCAAGCTCCTTGTAAATCATTCTCTTCCTCCCTCCTTCTACCTTTTCTTCTCCCACCACATTATAGCTATTGCACATGACACATTAGCAGGAAAATTAAAATCATCCTATCTTGAGAATTTAAATGAGTTGATTGACTGGAACTGAATTGGCTGATTAGCAAGATATAAGAGCTTAGTTTGGAGCTTAACAGAACTTAAAATTCAACAAATGCAAGGGTGCACAAGAAATATCTTTTGAATTCTGTGACTTGAAAGTTGAACAGGAATGAATTTATACAAAGTTTTATTTACAGTATTCATTTGAAAGGAAAAATGAAAAAAATGTGCTTAGATTGATCTTTTTTCCTGTAGTTAAGTATCTCTATTTTCATTCAAAAGAAGAAAAGTTGATTTTACCATGGAATGGTACTAGATGATTTTATCACATAGTAATAGCAATGTTAATGGATTCTCTATGGACCAGATAAGTGAAAAAAGGGTCGCATTCATGCGATCAGCATAACTTCTTTGTTCCAGCTCCTCCATGACCTGAAAAAAACCTGCTGAGTCTAAAAGCTTGTTAAAGTCTTCCAGAGTACTGGAACATAACAAGACCTCTTTCTGTAATAACTTCTTTCCTTGTTACAAGAGTTATTCTTGCTGAGAAATCACCAATTCTTTCTCCACAGTCCATGAGCAAGTGTCAGTGAAACTAGCGGAACTTCTGCATACCTGCTACCAGCAGGGAAAAGTAACTTTCCACATAAGCCTTGCCGGGTTACCTTGTGAACAGAGGGGGATGTCACAGACTTCATGGCGTGTCTCTGGACTGGTGGTGAAGCACCACGGCCCTCCCTCTTCCCCTCGGGGGTTTCGACAGTAGTTTTCCCGCAGGTCTTTACCCCGATAGCTCGAAGGCAAAAAGCTAGTTTTAAAATGACAATCATTACAGTATAAGAGCATGCAAACTTTGGTGTTAAATCATACTATTTTTTGCAAACAGTTAAAACCAATTCCCTTTCTGCTTCCTTATCCCTCCATCCTGCCTAAACAAATGCACACACCCAAATATCTGTCCATACACAAATACACATCTTCAGCAAGGATTACTCAATCAGTGGCCTAAATCTGGGTCAATTAGTCTAGCCCACTGCTTGCTGTATCATATTTTACTCCCATCCCTTGGGCATCCAGAGCCAAATATCTGCTGCAGAGCCAAAGGCAACACACTCCCTGCTAGCCCAAACTGCACTGTCCTTCACAAGCTTGTAACTATTCACACAAGGCCCCTGGACAAGGAGGGGAAATGTATTGAGTGCATTGGACTTTTCTGGGGGGAAAATCCATTGGGTCTATCACTGTGTCAGACCTGTTGTTGCTGCGCATGTTGTGCACATATATAGCACAACAATATATATAGCTGGCTCAGCTGGGCTTAATGTGCACCTACTACATAAAGCCCACAAGTAGAGAAATCTCTTCTCATTTCTGACCAGGCAGCAGCTAAAACTGAGCATCAGGAGTGTGTGAGCGTGACTGAGCACTGTGACACATCATGCTGAGAGGCTTTCACTGCCTGAAACCACAGACAACTTTGCATTTCAGCATCAGAAATTTCCCCAGATTCCTCTTTAGCCACCCTGCCTCATGTTCTGCCATGAACCCCGCTGTTGTCACCTTAGGGTCTGCTACTTATAGATCCACTCATCATTGATATCGTACAAATTAGGTCATTTAACAGCAACCTAGCTGACTTCAGCTGTCCAGGGTCAAGGTTTGGTGCTCTTAGCTGTCTGCAAAATCTTGTGCATACCTCTGGAGAAACTTCCACATGCACACTGAGATATAGATATATATGTAGGTGCGTGTACATATGCGTATATATTTATACATGAAAGTAGTACTGGTTATTTTTTGCTACAAAGTAGGGAATAGCACATAGTGAAGAGCCCAGTCCTGGAGCTGGTCTGTTTGATGACAATGCAAAAGCTCTGACCACACTCAGACTCTGTATTGCTGACAAACCCATTGGCACTTCACTTCCAGTTTCATTACAGTGAGGCTTAAAGAGCAGTTAAACCTCTGTAGATAAAAACATTAAATTCTGAGTTATGCTCAATTCCATGAAGACTTTATGGTTTTTTTGGTAATTGAAAAGTTGGGCAAAATACATAGGTGAACACACAAAACCTGCAATTCATCGTAATACATTGATTTAATTTTTGAGCTTTCTAAGATTTGTACAGGGTTTTTTTTTCTTCAGAATGTTTACATTCTGGTCAAAATATCACAAGTGAAGTGCAGCTTTTATTCTGAAAATGCCTAATACTTTAATTTGGATGTTTGGGTTTTTCTCTGTTGGTTTGGTTGGTTTGTTTTCTTTTGACGTGGGTTTTTTTAAAATTCCCCAAGGAATTCATATGTATCTATATTCTGTAGGAAAAGAAAAGGAATAAAATTTCATCTAACTTCATTTAGAAGATTGTAGATTCTTGCAGTTTAAGAAATTGAACTAGAGCCCTTGGGACAGTCTTTATGCTCAGACACCGACTTAATTCATACACAAAAGCAGAAATGTATGAAATGTATGGTCCTTGCTGTCCTTGGCACATTCTATGTTACAAAGGCATGAGAGTGAGAGTCTGAGATGTGACATTTTAATCATGTTTTATTCCCGTTAATGAAATCTTTGAACTAAGTGAAGTGGAAAATACCTCTGTTAATTGCACTGTGGTTCAAGTCAATGCAATGTAGAAGCATTACTTAAAAGTGCTTTTCTTATTTTTGGAGCGTGAAGAGAATAATTTTTATGTCATTACTGCTGCCTATAAAATTGTTGCTTCTGGTTTTCCTCTGTAGCCTTGTAATATTAAATCTCACAAATTTTTTTAGCTAAAGACAGCCCTGGGCAAACTTTGCTGATGGGACATTGCAACCAGAGTAAGTGTTAATGTAGTATGTCAGTGCATATTAGAATATTCTACTTAATTTTCCTGCTGAAAAATCTTCCTGCTCAGAAATAATGAACATTAGAAAACCAGGACAATAGGGAAAAGGCACTTAAAATTATATCAGATATGCTGTCATTAAAAATTAAAAAGTCTAAATGAATAGCATAAAAACCCCAAGATGAATCAGACAAACAAATAGCTTCAACAGGTACTGAAGCAACATTCTTGAGGGAGGAAAAGATGAGATGCAGTAAAGACCCACCCAGAAATGGAAGATAGAGCCACTCCTAAAACTGTGTACCAATTTAGTTCAACTACTAGGTAAGCAAAAAAAGAAAAAAGCTGGAAACTGAAGCCAATAAGATTAATGGTAAAAACACATTCAACCACAGCAAAAGTCACAGAAACAAAACGCCTGTGAAGTGCCGGTCTACTCTTTGACCATTTCTCTTTGAACTCTTTCTGCATTGACTTTATCCATGTAAATAAAAATAATCTTTAGAGAACAAAATAAAAAAGATACTCTTGTAACCTTTACTAGGATAGACAAAAACAATAGAACCCTGATTTCAGCTGGGAGTTTCCAGGTTCTACTGGAATACAAACAAAAATGTAATTTCTTAAATCCAGACACAAGTTTAAAGGCTGAAGTTATTTCATTTCTTTCTAGAAAGATAATGAAAAATCAGTAAAGTGCATTTCTCCCTTGAATATGAAAAAATGGATTTATTTTCCAATGGCACTTTGTGATAATCAGATGTTGAGAAAAACTGACCTAAAAATCTAAGCCTTTCATACTAATAAGTTCCAAACATACCACTACTGCCTGCTTCTTCCCATCTCCCTCATGTCTCTGATGATGAAATCATATTTTCTGATGTTGAAAAACAAAATTAGCAGCCACCTCATTTATCCAGTGACCTTTTAAAAATTAAACTTATTGCACAAGGCAGGAGAAAAGTCATCCTCATAAAATTCATCATAGAAAAGTGGCTGCCCAAATGTATTAGATAAAGTTGTGTATGCTGTATATTAAAATGGAATTTAGTCATAATATATACTACTCAGACACTTTCTTTAATTATATAAATTCATGTGTATGTTTAAAGAATAAATGCTCTTGCTTAGGTTGTAATTAATGAGAATTCTTTAACTTCTAAACAATGAAGATTATATACTTCAAGGTGTTGAGTCTCAATTGGTCATTGCTGTGGAAACTGATTGTATTTATCATATGTTTGCAATTAAGAATGTGTCTGGTCACTGAAAATCAGACACACTACCATCTATATTATAAGCAGCCAAGTCTAGTCAATTCCAAGCCTGAGGCTCATCTTTGTAACACATCATAAGAGAGAACCCAAGTATCCTTTGCCTTTTCATGTTGTTCCAAGATATCATCTTGTACACTGGATAGATTTGGTCAGGACAGGATTGAGCAGTGCACAGCCCAGTTCCTCACCAGCAATCTCCAGCTTGGCTCCTTCTAAACAAAGTGCTGATGCTGGGTGTCCAGAGCAAAAGGCTGCAATGTGAGTAGGAAACTTAGGGGTGAGAGGACACTTTGGTTTTGGCTCTTAAGTGTTTACCATCTAAATGGCTAAAGCCAGTAGAAAAGGTTTCAAAGAGAAAAGGTCAAAGAGTAGACCAGTACTTCATGATCCTTTTACTAGTTTCCAGCAATGTTTGTTGTGGTTGAATCTGTTTTTCCTATTGCTCTTACTGGCTTCAGTTTTTGCCTTTCTACTCTTTTTTTTTTTTTAGCCAATATAATTGAACTAAGTATGCTCTCAAAGTGTAGATTTGGCCTCAGTTCCTCACTATATGAGGTCTTAAACTTAAAAGTAAGTAGGTCCTGTAGCTGCTGCGACAGCCTGTATCATACATAAATATTGCTTGTATGATCTGAAGGAAAAGATTTCAATAATCTGCTCAGTCTTTTCCATGTATTTGTTGCCTGGTCTAAGGACTTTATAGGATTTAATATATTCTCTATATAATAGAGAATTGATAGTAACTATGCATAATGCAGTAACAATAATTATACACTGATGAAATATGTGGGATAACATTTTTCAAAATTACCCATTTTCTGGGAGTCAGTTAGAAAACATTGATAAACTTCCAGACCCGATGCTGAAGTTAAGCAGATGTTTTGTTTCTGCCAGTAGCTGAGAGATACTAGGATGCAAACGCTTAAAAAAAACCAGCCCTGACACAAGAGAAGCGATCCAGACACACAGGCTGGCATTAGGAAAGACCTCTTGGAGAAAGCCCAAAAAAGTAAGTGCTTTCTGCGATCTGGAGAAAGGCATCTCTTGGGGAAAGGCAAGAATACACCTAAGAGGTTTTGTTGTCTAAGGTCAGTTTTCTCATAAATTCTTTGTCTGCTAATAAGTCAAACCCTGCTTTATGGAAGCCGTCTGGGCACTATTCCCATTGTCTCTGCTCCTGAACTCTTACCTGTGCTCATGGGGGATCATTGAAGTCCAGGCTTGACACTGGATACCACTTTTGGTAACAGATATTGTTCCTTTGTAGTCTGCTCCTTTTCCGATGATACAATTCCTGACATAGTCTATTGAAAGAAAATAGAAGAAAATTAGGAGTTTTGTTAATGTATTTAAAATTTAACTCCTCATCCATTCTCACATAAAATCAATATATTTATGATTGACTTTAAATAATTATTCAAAACACTCTTTAACTCACTGCATATGTTCTTGTATCTTTTTTTCCCCACATCTTGATCTCTAACTTCCCAAAGAAACATACTGAAAATGTTTCTAAAGTGTCTGACCAAAAGTCCATGTCTGAGGACTTATATTCCCCACTCATGAATGAGATAAATAAAAGTTATATTAAGTCTACAGTAACTCATACAACTGAGTTTTTAAATGTTAAACTAAAGAAGAAATTCAGACCAGTATATGTGATGGTAGGCAAATATGTGTGCTGGGAAACTGAGCAAAGGCAAGTAGGTGAACAAACTTGCATGATGGAAAAATGAGGATATTTGTAAATAATGCTGTAGGATTTCAGAATGTATAAAATCATCCCGTGCCCAGGATGCTCCTACTGTCAAAAAGTCACTGACTGACCTCAGCTTTTTCCCACTCCATAGCTGGAAAAACAAAACCAGTAAATAAATCAGTTACCCTTCTTTTCATACAGATCAAAAGCGTGGTCTTGTTTCCTTCTCACGCCATTTGTCAAGCTGTTGAAGGATAACCAATGGCACCGTTTTGTAACTCTGTCATAAGCAAAGGCCCTGCAAAGAAAATCTGGATGAGAAAAAAATCTCTGTGTGGTTTATAATAATGACACATGGCCTGCCAAGGAGCATGCAATGACATCAGATTTATTTTTACTGAGAAAGTCAGAGAAACAGTCCAAATTACTATCTAAACCTACAACTGTGCTGACAAGAACAAAGAAACAAAGAAATTAAATTGATGTGGTCATTGCATTAAATACCAGTTTGGTTATTCACACTAATCTAAGAGTTCCTTTGTCACTGAAGATCTTTATTTTAAAAGTGAGATAACTGTGACTGAGACAGCACTTGGGGCCCCAGTTGCACTGTTTTCTGGGGGGGGGGGGGGGGGGAGAAGGGGTAAACATGCTAAAACATCTTTACTGTGTTTATAATATATGTTTGAAATTCTTAAGTATCTCACAATGATAGCTTCAGGAAAATTCAAGCACATGGAGCTGTTTCTTGCCTAGAACAGAACTCTTTAAAACCAAGATTGTTTTTATTTTTATGAATAATCTAAATTGATAGGGTACCTACAGCTTGTTTTTGCTTTGCTTTTGTTTTCTTTTTTTCTCTTATTTTTCAGCTGCTTTCAAGGATAGAGTACATGTGCCGAATTGAGCAGATTTGGGGGGGCAAGAAAGACAAACAGAAGTCAGAAAAGTCAAAAAGCTCTTCCAGCTTTTTAAAAGAAGCATGCGGACCTTTTTCTCCTAACATGATTTTGAAAGAAAATTACTTAAATGTAAGTAAAATATTTTAAAGTATTTTAAAAACACAGTAAACTGCCTGGGTTGGGGCAACTTATACTCCAATACATTCCAAGGAAAAAAAAAAAAGAAGAAAAATAACAAAAAAAGCTTAAAGTTCTTTTTACCCCCTTAATTTCTCTTTAGAACCAAATAACAAATCACTGACCTTATGCTATTGCTCTAGCCCACCACAATGTCTACATTTACGTCAGTCATACCAAACCTCCAGAGTTATTTTATTCTGACTTGAGAAGGCATTTTAGCACTACTTGATAATATCCAAAAGACACACATTTCCTGTGCTTCACCAGTACTTCAGCTGTGCTATATTCCTGAGCACTACATCCCTCAACTCAAAGCTTTTTGATCTTTTAATCTGCCATCAAGCTTTTGTTTGTGAGATCTTGCTGGCTTTAGTTAAACTCATTACAAGATCCCATCCAACCTCCCCACTCTTCTCTCTTTCGAACATCGTCTTCATTATCATTTCCATCACCAAACAGATTTTTCATCCAACTGCTCTCTCTACTCTGTTGACTCCAAATGTTTCCAACCTGCTAACCTTCATCCTTCTGCCTTTGTTCAGCCTTCTGTTCTCTCCTGGCCGGTTCTCAAATATGAGCATACCCAAGTGCCTCTAACTCCATCTCCACAAAAATATCCTTGACCTTTCCAGCCTTTCTAATTACATTCTCCTTTCCCCTCCTCCTTCTTAAAGTGGGAATGCAGAATGCACTGTTTACAAACATTTCGTTCAGTTGTTGCCTTTCAGCTGCCTTTTGGTTTCTTTCCAGTTTGGCTTTAGCCACTCCTTCACATAAAGTTTGCAACAATCTTTTGTTGGAACCAACTCTGGATGGTTTTTACACTTCCAAAGTCAACATATTTAATCAAATTCTTGGACTTTACTGATACTGCTGATCACAACAATTTTTGTTATTGCACTTTGTACTGAGACGGTTGGTAGATTTTCTGATCAGATACGAAAATCTCCTGGTCTACCTTGGAATCCCCTTCAGTGAAAATACAAAGACACTCCAGAACGTAAACAGATTACAAAGGATAACACCAGGCACAGTGTTGTAGATAAGGAAGTGACATGTCATCCACATAGTCAATTCAGTAGTAACTGTAATATCTTTTTCTCAACCATAAAAAATGTAATGGGAAAAGCTGCAAAGATGACTGAAGGGAAACAGTGGGAGTAATGGACTGCAAATAGTAGTGAATCCTTTAAGGAATAAGAGCAGCTTAGCAGCAGGTTAGTAAATCTGATAGCAAGCAGAAAAAGATGCAAAGAGAATTATGAAGTCAAAAAGACAAGGTAAGTGAAGCTAAGGAGAATTTTGATGGGGAAGAGAGCTAGGAATAGTGCTATAAAGAAGAAACAAGTCTAGATAAGTATCCTATAACTCAGTTGGAAATGATCAAGACCCTTGCAAGCATGATAGCAAGGGGAAAAAAAAAAAAAAGGTTCATTCTGAGAAGTGTCATGTATTAGCTCCAACAGAGGTGCCAGAGTTAAACCAAGCAACAATTAATGATTATCTAATATAATATTCACAACTAACTTTCAAGCAATATAGAAACTGACCATGCAAAATTAAAAGTTGTCATAATATTCTCTCTTTATCCCCAGAAAATAAGGAGTGGCTGATCCTTTTTTAAGTCTGCAGTGCCTGGAATCTGCGACTTTACCATTTCCTGGCAGAAAGAAACCCAGCCCTCTTCCTGCTTGTGTACCTCACACGGCACAGACTCAGGTGTTGCTGCTCACAGTACTATTGACACAATTATGTTACAAAATATTTCTATTTTATTTGATCTTAATACTTCAACAAATTGAGTTTACATCCAGCAAATAAAACATCTGCTGTGACCCAAGTAATGGGGAACTACTGTATGGATATGGAGTATCAGAATTAAGCCATGAAAATGTCAGTAAACAAAGGAAAATCCAAGTCTTTTATTTCAAGTCTTTAAAATGCCATTTTGTGTTAATTCTCTTCTTATTTTAGAATGCTTCCACAGCAACTAGTTAACTAATTGGTTTTAATTTAAGTTGGCAACAAATTTCACCTTGTAGCAACCATATGCAGATATGAAGTTAAAGACTGGGGATCCTAGGAAAAAAAGGGAAACATTAGTAATCACTGGTTCCTTTAACAGGGAACACATGTCAAATATGTGTTTACAGTAGCATCAAAGAACTATGCACGCTACAAGAGGACTCATCTGGGGCCAAATGGGAAACCACAAGAATGTTCCCAGACACAGAAAAGCCATCTTACTTTGCTGCATAGTGGTAGCACATGCAAAACCTAATCACTTACACCTCTGCTGCTAGGCTTCCTTCCTAAAAATCTGCCAGGGAATATTGGAAATTCAGGGCATGAGTAGTCAGATTTGTAATTCTTTTTCATCTTTAGTGCAAAATAGCTACTTGACTGATTGCAATTGTGTTATCTGTGAGTAGGACTCTTCCAAGCTGTGTTCTCAAAGTCCTTCATGGCTCCTCTAAGCTGCTTTATTGACTGGTTACAGCAGGGAGAATATGCTCCTTAATGAATCCATCAGAGAGAAATTCTTTACAAATTAGAATGTTTTAAAAATTCAAAGAGATTCTAGATTATTATTCATGCAAAATAGAATAAAAAAATATACTAACTTACATTCTATTTTCAGAACACAAGCATACCATCCAGAGCAGTTACAACTAGCTTGAGACAGTATTTCTAAGGATATGTTGGAATACGGAATTGTTGTTTGCTTGGCATCATTCAGAAATCTTGTATAATGTGGAACTTAATTTTATAATACTCCTCTCTTCTGACCATCAGAACTCAAGGATCTCTTGCTGTATTGAATACAACCTGATCCACTTGGCAATGATAGCAGTGGAAGCTCTGCCAATAGGAAAAGGATTGTCTCGTACCATGTGAAAAATATTAGTGCCTGGAAAATATTTTCTAACAGAAAATAAGTAAAGTCTGCTCATTGTTTACATACATAAGTAGTCAAAATATAAAGCAATACAAACTAGATCTTGCAACACGGGAATTAAAGGCTTAAAGAAAGATTAAATTACAATTGAGGCCTGTTTATGCAATGGAAGAGCTTTTGTTATCACATTTAGTCTAGCTTCCATTTGTAGTGATTGCAAAAACTTTTTTATGTGTCAAGATGAGGCTGACATTTAGCTCGTACTCACCATTACAGAAGTCATCAATTCTCTTCAAGATTCTCCTGCATTCACATCTTTTCATAAACTGCTAATAGTCTAGACTAAGAGAGGCCAGGGGGATATTTTATGTCTAATACATAGGAAAAATAATAGTGATTTGTTCCAGAAAATAGTAGAGAATATGTACAAGGCAGACAAGAAATCAGCTACATGATGTGTTTCTAAGAGACAGCAGATGCTGAAGAATAGCTATGATATACTTGTAATGATTGTGCACCCAGAAGGTTTGATTCCATTGTATCAGATTCATAGTACTTGCCAGTGAACCTCAGCAGTGAATGTATCTGTGCTCCATGTGTGAGGTTCCCATTGATTTCAGCAGGAGTAATGTGCAAAGAATGAAGACAAAATATGGTCTGAAGTGGTGCTGAAATACTGCAGCTGTGATGTGTGACAGTAACCATTTTATAAAAGACATAAAAATCTCAGAAATGTTCACTGAGCACTATAGTGCAGCACAAGTCATCCACATCTTAACATAAGTTTTGGAAAAGATTACAAATTAGACCAGCTAAGAAGATAGATCAATTCAGATAAAGCTTTACAAAAGACTGATACTCTTTGGACGGGCAAAACAAGATCATGGAAATCGAAAAGCACGGTCTTTAGATTGTCCTCAGTACAAGCTATCACCAATGACAATTCCAGACACCTTGGGTCAAAGGGTTCTAATAGGAAAAAAAGCCCCAAACCACAATATCAAACAATTAAAATAATGGAGATACGTAACTCACTTGCAAGTGAATAAAAGGCCTTTGTTCCTGCTGCATCTCTTGGCACATTGCTCAGTGGTGTTTAACAGCTTGGTTTTTACTTCCAGTGTTTTGTTTACTTTAATGAGCATCAACTCTCCTGTTTTTTTGAAGTCATGAAGAGGATTTCTCTTTTTTCCTCTACACTCTAAGAAAAAAGCAAAGAAGAAAAAGAAAAATGAACAAAATAAACACTGTAAAGAATAGTTCTGAGATTAAAGATGGCATTATATATGAACAAAATTCATTAGGAATTATAGGAACATCAGCATTGAAATCACAAAGAAACTCACAAAAATTAGCAGATACTGAAGAGGAATTTATTATTTTAGATGGTCATCACCATTCTTAGGAATGGTAGGAATTACAGAAAAACTAGTTTTAAATAAAAACTTGCTTAGTATTGGCGAAAGCTAAAGAGGAAAGTTTTTCACCCTTTGTAAATCTTTTTCAGAATGTCCAAAATATGTCTGATAATCTGAGATTTTATATAGATTTCCATTAAAAACTCTGGTGAAAAAGGTGTACAAATGTCTTTTTTGGATGGACACAGTGGACTTACAAAGAGAAGGAAAGCATATTAATATTACAGAAAGTCTACAACTGAATAAACTTTAAAATTTAAGAACAGTGACAAACTGCTCTTAAAACAGGAAACTTTTTATCACAAATTGTGAAAAGAAGTGGAGCCTGGAAGTGACACAAAATAATCATTTTTGTCCCACCTGCTCCAGTGAAGACTCAATGTGAGTGTTGTGCCCATTTTAAGTGTGACAGATTTAGAATTTTCAGCCCACAGTAAAGATGACAAGGGGATGCAGAGGCTATTGCATGGAAATAGTCTGCACTGTTGCAAAGATTTCAGAAAAAAGAACAGGTTGATCTGGTTTCCATGTCTCTGTTGAAAGGTCCAGAGGAAGGGGTAGGAAATGTCAGGGGAGGCTGGTTAGAGATGTTTGGCTAAAGGGCAAGAAGAAAAGTCTTTGACTTTTGCAAGAAAAAAAAAAAAACAATATATATGTATATTTCACAATGTATATGTATATTTTTATTTTTTCTTCCATAGAAACCAGTCTGCCAGTATAGGCTGCTCCATCGTCAGTGAAGGTAGATGGGTGTATCTGGAGAGTGATTCTCCCTATTCTGACAAATGAGTAACATAGGGACAGCCAATTGCCCTTTGGATCTATTTCTCTTATTTTACTCAGTGATCCCAGATGATCTTTTTGGATTCAATAGCTAATCCAGGTAAGGTTAGGTGAATGAATACTTCCTTAATTCACAAAGCAGGTAATAGTATTTTCAATACCTTCTTTCCATGCACCAGTTTTTACAGCTCTCCCTGCATTTTTCTCTGCAGAATCTGCAGCAATGCTAGAACACGAATGCTCAGGATCAAATTATTAAATTTTGCCAGAGTTTTTCAAATATATGAAACCTCAGCCTAATGCTCCATTATCCTGAACAAATAATTCCTCATGCAAGTGCGCTTAAGTCAGTAAATTTTTGCTTTGTGCACTCTGTGCAGAAGCTCAGAATAACTTTGTAAATGGAAATGGCTGAGGCTCTGAAGGAGTTTCTAATAACTCCACATATTGCAAAGCCACAGAGGGCTCAAGGGTGTTACTTTTGCAGAACTTCCATCCTGATCATTACGTGAGCTCACATTTTCAATGGATTCAGCTAAATCACACCTCAGTGGTGAGTTATCCCTAAGACACCTAAAAATACAACAATACAACAAAGACATTTAAATTAGATTTCACCGAGCTTCAGCCTTATAAAAATAAAATCATTTAAAAAAATCAAAGGAGTAGAATATCTCTGCTGCAATGCTCACATAAAATACCTTCATCCCATCCTGGTCTTCTTTTTGAACTGTTAAAGGTGAACTAAGCTATTCCCCTGCACTTAAGAGCCCACAGTTTTAGTTCCAACTACAAACATTTTCAGGAGAAAAAAAAAAAAAAGAAGAAAAGAAATATTTTATTTACCTACAAATCCATGTTCTTATCACATAAAGCTTTAGATGGAAAGACCAAATGTTAATAGTTTTGGTGCTGTGTTGGGGTCTCATATCAGCTCTCTAAATAATTTTCAGCCTTGTATTTGTGCAGTGGACATGCATCCAAACTAAATCATTATGCTTAGCAAAATGCTAGGAAGACTTCCTTGCCTAAGTATCAACACCCTGTTACTGGAAACCACTGTTTACACTGAAGCTGCTTTATTTTTTCCTATAACTGTGATAGAGCCAAAGTGCTGCAAAAAGGATTGCATCTGCTCTTTAAGACAACCACAGGAAAGCAAGTCTTCTGTAAAGCTTTTGTGGTAAATTTCTCCATCTATTATCTTACATGACATATTTGTTAGTTCTGTGTTGTCTCAGCCAGGACTTTAATGTCAAATGGAGGTAAAATTCTGTACAGAAATATCAAAGTATTTTCTTTTAGTTCCTGATAATAACATTTCCCATCTACTCATAAGTGTCATTACCTTAATTCCCGATAACAGCTTCTTAAACTCACCAGCTAGCATACAAGAATATTGTTGTGAAAACCCAAGGAATTCTATTCTGCCTGAAAAACATGGTTTACAGTTCTGCTTTTTCAAAAGAAAAGAATCCTAGTAGTTGTCCAAAGAGGATTATGGGTTTGATATTGCATTTAACAATTTATAACAGCCTGATTTACTTTAGCTTTCAAACAACAGCATTCTATGACTTGCCTATAATCCAAAAGGCAAAGTGCCAAATGCATCTGTTGTGTGACTGTTAGAATCATGAGAATAATGCAAAGCATTACTTTTACAACAATGAAATAAATAAAATAATTGAGCCTTTCCACTTCAAATTGCATTATTAAAATCTTAAATCAAATATTACCCTAGAAATATTCTGTTACAGGTTATCATGCAGTATGCTATAACTGCAGTTCTTAATTTGTGATTGCCATTCATTTCAGTTTCCTAAACTTTGATTTGTTTATATTGTGGGTTACGTCCTCTGATGGCTTTTGTAGTTGAGTATCATATAGCTGAGGAAGTTTGACATAACACTTAAATTTGAAAATAATAGCAGCTTATTCAAACACAAGAGAATCAAGTAAAATATGAATCAACATTTTTTCTTCAACCACTAAGTACATTTCTTCAGCTGACTTAAAATTCCTCAAAAAAAAAAAAAAACAACAAAAAAACGAGGATGCTGTCTCTTTCTATTTCTTAACATGACAGCAACCTTCCTTGAACAGAAGAAAGAAGTCAGCCAGTGCCCAAGAAAATGAGACCTACAACATTTACTCTAGTAGATGCAGCATTGGACAAATACTCTAATTTCATTTGGGATGTCCAGTCTTCCAGGTGAAACACTTCCATTTTAACAAAATGCTTTACTATATACTGGAGGAAAAAAAAATCATACTTCATAGTGAAAGACTGTGAGGAGACCTACAGGTTTCAACTTTCGGCTCCCTAACTACCTTTTTCATATGAGATTCCTGTATAATCTTCTCAGATATGAAGCATTAAGTGAGACTGTTCAAACTATAGACCATCTGGAAGAAAAGATTTCCAACAATACCTTTTCTTGGGGTAGTTTCAGTCCATGCCAATCAGAGATAAAGTTATCATTCTGCAGCATTTTAGTGAGAAAACTTGCTAGGAGGTTGCAGAACCTACCTAACTGCAATTTTAATTATATTTATACAAAATAGAAACATGATTCTTAATAAAATCTTGATGGTTTGGCATGAAGTTTTATTTCCTTACTCTGTTTCCTTACACTTGCAGAACTTGGGCATTTTACTAAGTAGTTATTTGCTTTGTTGTGCTGAACTTTCACTGTGTGGGGTAATGATTTTTTTTTCCTATTATCATAGTTACTGATGTAAGTAAGCTGGGTACAGGTCTTTATACCATGGAGGGACAAAAGACCACTTATAATTTTCAGTTTTGATATAACAGCACCATTGCTCATTATGGTTGTCAGATGTCAGAGGTAAACTAAATCTTTGGGAGAAAAAATAAATCAAGAAAAGGAAGGTGTTGCTGCCCACGCTGCAGGGGTTTGGAACTGGACGATCAATAAGGTCCTTTGAAACCCAAACCATTATGTGATTATATGAAGATATCTAAATTACTTGGGCTGGAAAATGAATCCAGAGAACTTCAGAAATCAGCTGCAGTCCTTCCAAATAGAGAATGACATACAAAATAAAGATGGCACTGGGGAGAAAAAGTAGAAAGAGGAAAACTTTCCACGTACTGTGTAGCAAGCTCAGAGAATCTGAGGAGCCAAAATATTTTTCAGTGAAGAAAAATGGTTGTATAAAGTGACACAATTATTTCAGGAGTATAAAAGAGACATAGTCCCTTTCTTTAGCGTCAACTGGCATTTTAGATATCTGTTCAATATTTTGCATCATATTTGTAATGAAATGAAGTCACTTGACCTTGAGCAGTTAACAGATGGACTAATTAGAGATTGAATTATTTGTGTTACAATTAATAACCAGGTCAGAATGTCAAAATGAGATTAGCTATTAACTGAATTTTGCAATCATCACTGCAAGCCAAAGTAAACTGGCTATCCCCATTGAGCTACAAAAAAAATAAAATATGAAACCTGAATTGTATGTGACTTAGAACTTGGGGTGGGGGAAGAAAAATGAGAAATCTACCATCATAACAGAGAAAAAGAAAAAAAAAAAAAAAAGAAAAAGGAAAGAAAAAAATCCCCAACCTTAAACGCATCTGAAATAAATGTAGGAAAGCACAGTTCAACACAACAAACATTTTATCAGGGAACACCATGCTTGACAAAATTTGCATGGTAACACCCATGCAAATGCATTCATAAGTATGTATCTGAATGGAAAAAAAAAAAGAAACAAGCAAATGTTAGATCTCAACAAAATGTACAAAGCAAAAATCTGCAAACCCATGGATTATCACAGTGTTAGACAATACTTTTCAGCAGAGATATCAAAGCTGAAGACTTATCTCAGTATAAATAGTGGAAACTTAATATGAAAATAAACAATAAAGTATGCTTAATTATATGCATAAAATTGCATTGGCAAAGCTTGTGTAAGAATGAAAATCAATGAGTAGGCTTTGAAATAAAGCAACAGTTCTTGGCATACATGAAAAGCAATATGTAAATGCACAGAGGTGTTTAACTTGTCAATAAAACATGGTTCGAGGGATAATTAAATTCAGTAACGTATTTTCAAGAGAATGCTTTTCAAAGGATATAAATCCTCAAGGGTAAATTGCATATTGGTGCAGGCCCCAGTATTACAGCATAGATATACTAGCTTCATAAAGGGAAAAAGAAACCAACAAAGTGACAAAGCTTGACCTGATGGTGAAAGTAGATGCTACTAAATGGTTTCAGACACCACATGCTTAAGTGAAGAGTATGGTCACAACAATAAAAGAAAAGATGTTAAAGGTGAATGTTGATATTAAAATCATTAATAGAGTCATAAATGCATCGTGATCTATGAGAATTGTTAGGAAGCACTTTTCAAACAAATACATTCAAGGCAATTTTCTGTCTTAAAACAAGTCCTAAGAGAGTCACTTTGATAAAAAGATTAATGTTCAGCACTTTTAACTTACTTTCATTTACTTTGAATTCTCCTTATGCCTATTTCAGCATCAGAACTGTACAGATTCCTGGCTAGAATGCAAAAAAGTGAACACCTTTTCCAAAAAACTTCTTATTTGAAAAAAAAAGACAAAAGAAAAAAGGAAGAGAGAAAGACCAACATAATGAGAAACTGAAACAATTCTGAAATGTGCCCAAGAAAAGATCTTTGTAGATTGAATAGGCTTAGATGCCAGATTAAATTTAATGCTTTTATTATGTAAAACAATAATTTGGCATGAAAGAAGTTTACCAACCATACCCATAAAAACTGCAGTAGGCTGTATAGATGGAAAGTCACCAAAATAAAACCAGCTGTCCAAGGAGACATCTCTAGCTTGTCACAATGAAACAGTTTCTCACAAAGGTATATGGAGGATGATGTGATTATTTTAAGTTCTAAAATTTATTTTCTTGGCAAAAAAGCCATAATGGAAAAAAATCTACAATTTTGAGAAAGGAGTTTGAAATAGAGACATACAATATAGAGATAATTTTTTCCTTATTTTTATATTGGCTTTCAGTCTAGTTGTTGAGCAGATTCAGGAAATGTAAAAAAAGATATTTCTTTTTTGGCTTTATATTGTATATTACCACTCACACACACACCCATGAACACATACCCCTTATTAGCATCTGCAAAGATTGCCATGTTACTTGGACCCAGCTTCATGTTTGTGCTGTCCTGCCTTTGTAACCTTCTCTTATAGCCAGCGTGAAAGCTCAAGAAGCTAAGGATAATGCTAAAAGCTGATAGTATAGTCTAAAAGTGGATAGCAAATGCAAAAGGACAGCTCTTTTCCTTACAAGAAAAGGTTATCTGCTCAGCAGGATGCTGGGACCCACTGGCAGATACAAATGTTTTGCAGTTTGTACTCTGACTTGCTATATCTAACCTCTGGATAAATCATTGAGAGGATTTTCCTTTGTAAGATTTGTCTTCTTATGCATTTTGCACAAGAATTAAATCCCCACCATTTTGCATTGCATTTCACAATCTTTACAAGCCTTTGGTGTCTCCTCAGAGGCACCCAGCACATTGTGCTCTTCTTAGTGATGGGGTCCTAGCCGCCGCTGAGGACACTGGGGCATGGAATAGGGGGTAAAGAGAACAGCATGAGCAGGCAGGGCAGTGATTTGGGCAAAACAGAGTTACAGGCTACTGAGGGCAGCAAAACAGCCCCTGTGAGGAGTGATGAGAGCCTTGCCGTATGGTGTACACACAAAAATAGTGCTGCTGGCCAAGGCCAGGAGTCACAGGAAGAGCTGGAGCTGAGGGGAGACGGTGGGAGCAGCCAGTTCCCAGCTGGGCCAACAGCACCGAGGACTGCCAGGCATGGCTGGGCTCATCAGACAGCACAAGCCCCACAAGGGTGGAGGCCCACAAGCCATTGAAACCTCCTGCAGCTAGATTTTGCCAACACATCTGACTAATCTGGAGCATGTTCCCAGCTCCGTTTCATTGCAGCGTTGCTTTATATGGGGGTTCTGACCATGTTCAGAAAGAGATCCACTATTCCCTAGGGGCACTGCCAAGAAAACCTAAAGAAAAGCAAATGGGGTAAGGATGTCCATACCCCTTCATGTTTCCCCACTGCAAAGTACAAACATTGTTTACATCATGCTAATTCTCCTACTATTCATGCTTCCCAAGCAAGTGTGGAGATAATTCTTTCTCACCTCTATGACCAATCCTTTGTCACGTCCATGTTGCATTCTAGCCTCTGACCTTCAACCCCACCTCAACACTGAAGGAGAGAAAGTGAAATTCCAATGCCCGTCTAGTACAAGTAATTGCAAAATGCTCAGGGCAACTTTCTCCTCTCCACATCAAGCTTTTACCCATTAAGAGGCCAAAGTCATCCTGCTTTCAAATCTCCTTGGAAAAGTTTGAAATGCTTGAGTGACAAACTAATGCCCGGTATAAAGATCCAAAGGGGAGATATTATGCTGTCCAAGGCAGACTGCATGCTTCCCTTCCAACACTGGCCTCAGTTGAAGTATTACAATAATGACAGATAAGCTCCTCCAATAAGAGGCTTTCCTTTCCTTGACTTCAAGTGCTCAGTTTTCCAGAGTTTTATGCAACATTTTCATCTCGTGTATTTCAACTCTGTGTTCTTCTGCTATGGTGCTTATGAAAATGGCATTAATAGAAACAGAAAATCTGTTAAGGAGGGTAAGTACTGTATTACATGTGAGAGCAAAACAAGCAGCCCCTGGCACCAAGCACTAAAAGGATTCCATTAAACAGAAGGAATACAGTCTTCCAACTGGCAGAGTATCATTTCACTTTGTTGACAGTGTATAGTACAATGATTATCTACAGCTGGGATGGTGAAGTATAAATCACATTAAATTTTTAAAATATACTTAGCTATGCAGACCACAGGAATATACAACATTTTTACATTGATCATGGATATGGGATTTTATTATTTTATTTGGTTTAAACCAATAGTTATTTATAGGAACTAAGTGCAACTGCCACGTCTTCATTAGCAACTGCTTCAGACCATCCAAACTGCAGAAAGTGCTGAGAAATTTGAATAAAAACACTCGTCTGACAGACTCTTCACAGAAAAAAAATCTGTATTTAAATAAAACTTGCAATATACCAATCTACTTTTTCCTTTGATTAAAAAGTTATTTTCAGTTTTAGTAGATTAACTTCATTAAAAAGATACTGTTTAAGAATACTGAATGATAAGAATATCTGCACAAGGAAGAAAACTCCCTAATAAAGTTGTCAGCTACAGATTAATTTCTCTGTGCAAGTGACAGAGACTTATGGGATATTGATAATGACTAGGCAAGCAGTCTACAGGAACCTTGCACATTTATCTTTCACCAATCACTGTCTTATCTTTTATATATTAAAAAGAAACTCAGAAACTGATAGTGTGGACAGCTTGCTGACATTAAAATTTCTCCTGTTTTCTTCACCCTCCTTTTTCTTTACCCTTTAATATAACCCAAATGTATTAGTCAGCAACCACAGTAACACAGGACATTGTCTTCACACAGGATTTAGGACATGGGATTCCAAACCTAAAAGATCCATTTACAGAAGAAATAACACTCAACATTAGGCACATTCAGAATCAGATTTACAGAATAGTAATAGAAGAAGCATAAACATGCACTAGCAAAACACAGGGTTTGTTTTTTTTTTTTTTTCCTATTTTTAAATTCTGTTTTCATCATTTTGCTTGTTTTTCATTTATAAAAATAATAAAAATGCAGGCAAATATTAACCTTTCTTAAAGACTTCCCAGTAAAAAGAATTCAATATCCCATACAAAGATACCATGTATGCTTAGAAAGTAATCAATATGTTTCAGAAAGGAACGGCACAACTTCCTCTTGCCTACATTGTAAAAACCCAGACACTTTTGTTGAAAATCAGGTACTTTTGCAAAGCAAGGTAAGCACAATGGCAGTGTGCGGTAAGACTAATCTTTCTTGCCCATAAGGCAAACGATAGAATTGATTAATATTAAGGTAGGTGGGGGAAGAAAGTTAAGAAAGGAAGGGTTGTCAAGAAACTGTCACTATGAAAGTTGGCCAGAAAACAAGTCCTACTCTGTAAAAAAATATAAAGTTTCAGAAATCTAATCTCCCTCCACATCAAGATGAACCATCCAATTCTACACTGGGGAGCTCATTGGTTAGGGCACAACCCTATTTGTCAGCCTACTGATACTGGCACTACTGAGGCATAATCTATCCTGTTGGAATATTAGATTAAATATTCATTGAGCTTGGTAACGTCTCTCATTCAAGAAACACATCCTAACTATCAAGACAGTAAGCATGACATAGCTTCTTATAAAATTGGCTATAGAGCAGTACCTGTATCTTTGGCCCATGGAATAAAGTTGAGGGGGGATGGGGAATAATTACCCCCTTTTTTTTTTTTTTCAAACTAAGACATTTGTTGAAGAGTTTCTGTCACAAGTGAGGATTTCTAAATAGTAGCTAACACAGGATATTGTGAATGTCTCTCTTTCATTTGATTTGGGAGAACCAAGCCAAAGATAGTTTCTGTTTAAAAGGCTCTATTTTTGTGCAAAGTTTTGATGGGTCAGCATTTTTCCAGTTAAAAAATGCAAACTTTTCCTCAGAAAATCCCTAACCAGCTCTAGTCATCACTTTCCAGAGAGGTTGCACGTCCATAAAATGGAAATTGCAATGAACATGGAAAAGGAGCTCAGAAAAGTATAGTAGCACCATGTCTGTGTCACCTGCTAAGAATGCCCACAACAACAAAATCGTCACTGAGCAGACTTAGCCCAGAAGCTTTGGCAAGATGTTCAGCATCCTACAGAACTCACTGAATAATAAAAATGGCAGGTTCTACTGCATGTGATGCTTCCAGGGTTTTTTTCTCCTTGCCCTCTAAGATCACGAAATATTCCACTTTGAAATCCTACTTCAAAATATAGATATTTTGAAGTAGGAAATGTAGTTATGTCTTGGAAGCCACCAACACCACTTGCCATGCACATTGCACGAAGTCCTCAGACCTTGCCCCAGGACCCAAACACTATGTGTCCCTGCCCTAGCTCTGCCCACTCCTGGCAGATCCTTTCCCTGAATTGTGATGTCTTTTGTCTCTGTGCAAAGGTCTGACCCTAACAATGTTGCCAGAAGGAAGGAAGGAAGGAAAGGTTTGTAGAAACCTTTGCAAACTTTCTTTATCCCCTTAAACATCTCCCCAGAGGGCCAATAGAAATGCAGCATGAGCTCTTCAGATATCCAGTCCAAGGGGGACACTTCAGGAAATAAATTCAGCTAAAGAGCTTCCAGCACTTGATTACTTATTGTTTGTTACACACACACACACACACCCACACACACACCCCGTATCTCACTGGAAACATCTAATGAAATTACAAGTATTTCAGTCTGGAAATAGCATGCTCATGCTGCTGCACTTCAGCAAGGACATTCCCTTTTAGCAGTGTGCTCCCCCGTGGTTTGTGTGCTCCCTGTCAACTTTTGTTGCTTAACATCTATTCCGTCACTTGAAAATTAAAGGTACACGTTCATGTCTTGAATAGAGCACCTATGGACAAGGACGGTACTCCCTTCTCCCGTTCTTAGCGTCCCCAGGGCCCGAGCTCCTGTTCGCCCAGGGCGGAGATGGTGGGAAGCAGCGACCTCTCCGCCAACCGCCGGACATGCCGTGCTCCCCGCGCACACCTCGCCGCAAGACCGCGGGCTCGCCCCGACCCGCCGCGCTGTCCCCGCTCCGCAACGCATAGCTCCCCCTGCGCGGGAGGCTCCAGGCGGGCACCGATGCACTCAGTGCCCAGCCTGGGAGCCGGGGGGTTGCTCCTCCTCTCAGGTAGGAGCTGCGGAAGCTGGGATATCTCCGCGTGTCCCACCTGCACCGCCCGCAGCACCAACCCGCGCCCCGGCGCAGCGAGGGACAGGGAGAACGATGCCGCGGTGAGGTGGAGGGGGGTGGCTAGGGAAAGGATAGATAAACTAACCTGCCACGGGGATGGTGATGGGAAGCAGCAGCAGCTGATGGAGCAGCAAGGCGGGCAGGAGTTGGGTGGCCCACATGGTGCTGGCGGCCCCCCCCCCCGCGGCGGCTGGCGGGGAGGAGAAGAGGAGATAGCTCCTCCGAAGGACCCTGTGCACAGCCGGTCACTAGAGGAGGCAGAGTGAGCCGAGCTGCTTTTTATTGCGATGATCTAAGTTTGTTGTGTGATTAACTGGAAAGATCTGGGTCCCAACTCCCTCTTACGGTAAGAAACTGTTTAACAACATCCCCTCTCTGCCTCCTCTCCTCCTCCCCTCCACAGGAGCTGCCTCCCCTCCCGCCCCGCAGCCAGCCCAAGGACAGGGCTCCCACCGTCCCATCTCTCTCTCTTACTCTTCATCCATCCCTCCCTCCCTTCTTTCCCCCGCCTCCTCCCCTCCATCCCCTCGAGGCTCAGAGGGAGTAGCCTGCCCGGACCAGACCGGACCCCCAGCTCTTGCCCTAGGACTGGTGTCTGCTGCCACCAAGCCTCCTGGCCCCACAGCCCCTTTGCCCTCTCACTTGCAGCTGATACAAACCTCTCCCTCCCTTGCTGCAGACATTTCCCTTCACAACCTGTCTCTTTCTCCACCTGCCTCTAGGCCCCATCCCCAGCTGCATCCTCAACCACAGTCATCTCAGCAGGACTCCCCACTGCAAACCTAGGGACAAAGCAAGGCCAATTTCCCCAGTAAGGAAACACCTTTCTTCTGACCAGCTCATGGCTGCCCACTGCTACCAGCCTGGCCTTTCCGTCACCCTCTTTGGCCACCTGACAAATGCCATTTCCCCAAAATTGTGTCAACTCTGATGAATCTAAATGTCAAGTATCAGCTGGCTGGCATTGCTCCATGGAGACAATCCCAACGCGAGGCCTGACCTTCCTTCTGTCGCAGGCAAAGTGGTTGAAATTCTTCTGTTGCACTTCATTTTAACCTCATGGAAGCAATGGCTTTGGGTTTTGTTTAAAGTCATGAGACTGGCCTTCATGACATGCAAGTGTTCAAAAATAAACACTTCGAGAAAAGTTCTGCCTTAATTTAAACTGTTCCTTTCTCCCATGCACTCACCTACCATCTATAACACGAGCGTGTAACAACACAGGAAGCCTTTTCCCTCCATTTTCCGCAAATAAAGCAGAGTCCTGTATGCGGCCTCATGCCATGTGAGTCAGGAAACAGGTCTCCTTCTCCTTTGCTCTGACTTACTATCCATACTGCTGACAAACACCTTTGAGCGAAACAGCTTCCCTTAAAAATGGGTTGTTTCCCAAGCCCCAAATATTCATTGTCAGGTTTTATTCAATATTTTCCTATATTCCCAAAATTTGGCTTTTTTTCACCCAATTCATGCCCAGTGGCAAAACATAGAATTTCCATTTGGGAATTACTGCATTATGAAGTAAAAGAAAGGGGACAGAAAGGAGTTGAAAGAAAGTCTGTGAAGAAAATATTTTGAACATTTGGCATTACAGGAAAAACACATGTATGTGAGGAAAAAAATACTTTCTGCTGCAGAATGAAAATAATTTCTAGGGGACTGTTTTGTTGTCCTTGTTTTTATCATAAGAATGCAGGTTAATTTACAGGAGTTCCTTAGAGATGCACAACCTGAGAACAGAGAAAATGTATTCCACTGGCCAGTGACCTTGTGTGAAATCCTTATCCACTGCAACTGATGGAACATATCTAAGGCTTTGTTTTTCTCCCTGTGCTCAAAGATAGACATGAATGTAAACAGTAAGCAGCAAAAATAATCATAGCACCATGCTGAGCTCAGAATAGCCACATTCTGTTAACCAGATGTATTTGACTTGTTGTCCATGCATGTGATGAGTGACTTTTTTTTGGTTAAAAGCACAAAATCATGCACCATTAAAGTCAACTAGAACTTTTTTATTTGCCACTGACTTCCCTAAGAAGGTGTTTGGCCGGTAGTCAGGTTTCTCCTGAATTTTAGAAGGATTTCTGCAGTGTCTCTTGAGGACTAGGATGCTCTTTAATGGAGTAAATATTTTGCTATATGGATACCTTTTATTAATACATAGTCCTGTGTATTATTCATGATGCATCTGCAGTTCTGCTCAAGAGCTGAAATCATGGTCGTACGCTTCTTTGACTATGTTATGCTGGGCAGGTGCAACTCCGTAACCCTGGTTCTCCATTTGTCCAACTAGAGGACACCTCCGCTTTTTTCATAAGCCCTATATATCTCCCCTCAGTGGAAACCAGGGCATATGGAGAGGAAGGCCAGGGACAGAAGGGAGATTAGGAAGGCAAAGAGTCTATAAATGCCATATTCTGATGCTCTATTTGTAGGCAGCCAAGCCAAAGCTTTGCGTCTGGATGTGGGAAATGAAAATGTTCTTTGGTCCCGCATCATATACTGCGAAATGTAGTGTGATCTTTTTTCTGTGCTTTCTTGCCCCATGTGTTTTACAACTGAAGCATAATATTTTAGTTCAGTTCAATCAAATTTTACCTTGAAACCAATTTCAATATGAAGGAAGGCTGCAAAAACTTCATTTCATGCTGAAGTTTGCAAAAAGGATTCCATGTTAAATTTCAGTCTACACATAGAGAAACTGAAGATCTAAATATGATAATAAAAAGTTGTGGATTTTATGCAAGAATATTCTGTTATGTTTTCTGACCTACAAATCTTCTCTTTTTCTGTTTCTATGGCTTAGCTTACTGTGGGGATTTTTGGCTCCTTTTTTTTCTTTTCTATTTTTTTTGGCAGCATTGTAAACTTGCCTCGATAACCTGACTTTCAAATCAGTGCAGCTCTGTATTAGGAAAGTAGCATAGCATTTCTGTGTAAGATATCTAAGAAGAAAAGTGTTACTGCACACTTTACCTAAGTTGTATTTGCTCTGTACTGCCCACATGATTAAAAAAGTTTGAAAACTCTTTATTTTGGTTGGAAAACTAAGCAGACATGACCAAATACATAGAAACTGCTGCTTCTATAGTCCCTTTTCTGACCATAATCATAGTTGGATCTGCTTTTCAGATGTAACTTGCTATTCAGAAATGCTAGATATGCACAGTTTTAGCAGGAATCTTCACACAGAGTAATACCAAGCCACAATTAACTTTAAGGAAAACTTTTCTAAATGACCCAGCATCTGTCATATTAATCACCTCTTGTGTTCTACATAAAACTTTTTACCTCTTGATTTATCGGGTATAGGTATCACTCCGTTAAGGTCCTATTGGATAATAAACCAAATACAATAAACTGAGCTTGAGGCTAAGAAGGGAAGAGGCTGAGGAACGGACTGCAAGATTGGACACTGCTGGGAAAGCCAGAGTTTAAGCAGAGCTTCAGCACACAGCAGGTGTCAATACTTGCTGAGGCACTTCAGCCAGACACCAGCTGGGCACATGGCACCTTCCAACCTAATCTGCCACCCTTCTTCATGAAGAAAGAAAAAGGCAAATAGGGTGGAAAGGCTCAAAGGAAGATGTGGAAGAAAAGGATAACGAGATTCAAGGCAAGGTTGGACAGAGCCTTGGGTGGCATGGTTTTGTGGGAGGTGTCCCTGCCCATGGCAGGGGGGGTGGAACTAGATGATCTTAAGGTCCTTTCGAATCCTAACTATTCTATGATTCTATGATCCGAGCAGAGTGATTAATATCTAGCTGAACGCAGAAGCTCAGAAACTCCCCTGAGTTTGCCATTTTAGATTCAGCCAGAAGGATTTTACATGTCATCATACTAAATGCTGCAGACCTGAACTGCTACTCCCAGGGGACAAATTCACCACACCATTCAAGTGTTTAGAGCCCCTTACAGTGAAGCAGAAGAGTGTAGCACCTCAAACGAGGCTTCTTTTTGATTAGCCACCAGGGAAACCCAAGGATGAAGACAAGAGCCACATCTCCCCCTGCAACGTAGGCACTAACCTACATTCCTGAGGCAGTCACGTCTGCAGACATGGCATTCACAGGTAAAAGTCCATATGTATTTAATAACTTAAACTGTCTACCTTTAAAAAGCTTCTTATTCCTTCAGCCCATGTCAGATCTTAGAAATAAAAATTAGTCAGGGGCTGTTACCTGACTGTATAGGCACAAGGTACGGTATGGTTTGGCTTGAAACTATTTAGTTGTACTTCACCCAAAACCAGATTTGTGCAAGCAGCTTCACACTTTGACTGAGTCCTTTCATGGTACAAACAAGCAAAATAATGCAGGTTATGTGCAAAATTCAAAACAGTCTAGATTATAATTTTATACACAGATGCATGCTCCTGGGTAATGAATAGTATCATTTAGAAGCTGTTGAGGTTAGAAAGGTATATGAGCTCCAAAGTGACTTGGCTGTGCTTGGTTCCACCCATTACAATTCATATATATTCGTAATAGTCAAAACGCATAATTCACAACTCTCCCCACATCAAGACTCCCAGGTGCTCAGTTCTGGGACCTAAACTCTAGTAAGGGTAATCCGGCATTCATAGAACCATAGAATCATAGAATAGTTAGGGTTGGAAAGGACTTTAAGATCATCTAGTTCCAACCCCCCTACCATGGGCAGGGACACCTCACACTAAACCATGCCACCCAAGGCTTGTCTGACTCGGCCTTGAACACCGCCAGGGATGGAACATTCACAACTTCCCTGGGCAACCCATTCCAGTGCCTCACCACCCTCACAGTAAAGAATTTCTTCCTCATATCCAATCTAAACTTCCCCTGTTTAACTTTGAGCCCATTACCCCTTGTCCTATCACTAGAGTTCCTCATGAAGAGTCCCTCCCCAGCATCCTTAGAGGCCCCCTTCAGATACTGGAAGGCTGCTCTGAAGTCTCCACTCAGCCTTCTCTTCTCCAGGCTGAACAGCCCCAACTTTCTCAGCCTATCTTCATACAGGAGGTGCTCCAGCCCCCTGAACATCCTTGTGGCCCTCCTGTCGACTTGTTCCAACAGTTCCATGTCCTTTTGATGTTGAGGACACCAGAACTGTACACAATACTCCAAGTGAGGTCTCACAAGAGCAGAATAGAGGGGCAGGATCACCTCCCTTGACCCGCTGGTCACGCTTCTCTTGATGCATCCCAGGATACAGTTGGCTTTCTGGGCTGTGAGCACACACTGCCGGCTCATGTTCATTTCTTCATTGACCAATACCCCCAAGTCCTTCTCCACAGGGCTGCTCTGAATCTCTTCTCTGCCCAACCTGTAGCTGTGCCTGGGATTGCTCCAACCCAGCTGTAGGACCTTGCACTTGTCATGGTTAAACTTCATCAGGTTGGCATCAGCCCACCTCACAAGCATGTCAAGGTCCCTCTGGATGGCATTCCTTCCCTCCAACTTATCAACCGAACCACACAGCTTGGTGTCATCAGCAAACTTCTGTACACTCAGTTAATAACATAAATTCCTTATGGTTTTCCTGTGCAAGACATACGGTAATTGCTTTTTGCATATATGTCATACGGTAACTAAGAATAGCTAAGATGAATAACAAAACAGTTTTAAAGTTGTGGTATGAAAGCCATTTTAGCCATTTATGGCATTGTGCCCAATGGCTGATGCTGATAACACAGCCCTTCAAGATCAGTTTGGAAATTACTATTTCTAATGTTTGGGGGAAAAAAAATAGTAAGGGAAAAAAGTAGTAATCTGTGCTCTGCACATTGCTATTAGTGGGAAATATCTGATCTCATTTTATCTGATAAAAATCCAGATATTTTCACACATCAATCATTTATCTACAAGGAGACAAATTTTTCAAATAAGTGTGCATTCAAAAGATTTATTTTAATAAAAATTCCTGGTAATATTCATTTGAAGTTTTTGGTAGTGTGCTGCATTGTGGCTATAGGCTTTTAGGAACATAAAAATTCCCTCACTCTACTCATAATTGTTTCTCCTAAGTACTCCGAGTTTAGGTATATTGACCGAAGAATTTAAACTTTTTGTTTATATCTGTTTCCTCCTTTATTAGTCTCCACAGTGCCAAGAAAGTCTAGAAAGATAAATGTCATCAACAGTACTGTCAAATAGATTTTAATATACTTTTTCTGTATTACTTAGGGCCTAATTTGCCCTGCAAATCTTTGCACTAGATTTATTTGTGCAAGAATGTAAGAAAAAAGTGAACCTCTCTTTGACCTTATTCTTCTAAAATCAAGTTGTGGTACTGGCCATTGTTAAAAAAACAGAAGCTGAATACATTTGATATGAAGCAACAGCCCCAGAAGACCTTAATTTACATGCCATAGTTACTGAGTTACTTCTCTGAGGGTAGTTGCTCTCTACACTATTTAACCATTCAAGTATTCAGCCATTTGTGCTTCTCCATAAGTGTCTTATTTTTAGCAAAGACATAAGTGATTTTTCAGGCTTAATATATGATACATTATCTTGGACAAAGTAATCTGAAAATCAAAGGTTTGGCCAAATTCACCCAGACTTCAGATTTCCCTTTTTCCAGCTGTTGTTTTCCTTTTTTTTTTCTTTTTTTTTTGATTCAAAAAGCCTTCATTCCTTTGCATATTTAGGTAAACTACAAAGCTTAATCACAGTCAAGGAAATCTATATTTGTATATGTATTTTTAAGCACATTTCATCTTCTTTTTTATTTTTGAAAAGCTTGAAATTATCACCTCAAAATATTCAACCACTGAGGGAATCTCCAAATCACATTGCTTTTAAAATTGCCTGGTTTTAAATCAGTGTAATGATTTTAGGACCTGAGCTAATGCGCGTATATATGTGATATTGATGATACAGTTATACTTACTCTGAAACTCTTATATGTACAGATAATTACCTCTTCTTTTTTTAAGAAAGTGAAACCCAAGAATGTACTGGAATAAAACCACTGAACATACCTGGCTGAATATGTTTTTCATTTAACTGGGTAAACCATAAAATTCAGGGTGTTTTTTCCAAGCTCTTTTATGTGTTAAATCCCAAACTGAAGAATAATTTTGTAGTTTCCTAGAGCAATTTTTTATTTTAAAATAAACTTTTGAAGCATTTCAAATAAGGACATAATTTTTACTTACAAATTAGAAACACTTTTGTGTACAAAAGAATTCCAAATACATAAGCAAACAAAAATGATTTCCAGGAAAATTTTGTCAAAAAAAATGCAGATAAGTTAATGTGGGACCATGTATTGTTTTGTTGAACTTTAATGTCTGTTTTTAAGGTGGGAAAACTTTAAAATAAGTTTTCTGTAATATATATTTTACTTCTAGAAGAGGTAAAACTGTTGGCAGACAGCAAAGGGCCCTTATCTCCCAATATGATACTTCTGCAAATGCAACATCATTGAGATATGCTGAGAAGACCCTACCAAAACTGATGCTGAAAGACACACTACAAAAAATAACATGCAGAGATTTAAAAAAAAAGAGTTATTGCTGTAAAAATGCTATTCATATCTCTCATACTGGTAGACATTTAAAAATGCATTTTCAATATGTTTGGAGTAACAAAGGATAAAATTAAGCTGGTCTTTGACTGTGGATTATATATTACGGAGCAGTTTCAGCAATTCAACAATCCAGAGACAAAAGCATTAGCCCTTTGAATTCCAGAGAATGAAGACTTCCAGAACCTGCTTGTCAAGAGTAAATTCTCTAGGATTTCATATCAAAGAAGGGAATTTCTACCTAGAGTTCTGTTAAAGATTTTAGAGAGAAATCTAACCAGGAATTCATCAGTTTCCTAGCAATCTCTCAGACATGAGGATGTATTAATACCAGCTCAGAGACAATACAAACAACAAAAACGAACTCACAATTCATGGCCATAAGGCACTGATCTTTCCTGGTTTAAGGTTTGTAACCCCAGAGAAAGAAGCCTTGCCAAGACATCAGAAAAGATGTTATCAGAGCAGGAATCTCAGCTTGACTTCTTTTCAAGAACAAGCTTTGGGTACTTTATTGGAATCGAAGTCTCCTTGTTTGGGATATGAGCTTTGTAATGCAGTTACTGGAAAATAGTCAAGTAGGGAAAAGGGACATGTGGCTGCAGAATCAAGACTGGAACTCTCGAGGGAAGACTAAGGCAAACTGTTAAATTTCTCTGCTGTTCTCAGTTTTTTATATACAAAGAGAAACCTTTTTCAGTAGTTTTGGCCCTTAAAGCTCTTACCACATGTATTGCAATGCTGCTACTGAAATAACACTGATAACTGTGATTGCTCTACATTTGCTATGCCAAGAAAACGTGCACTTTTTCTCTAAGCTATTTTTAGAATTCCATACCTCAACATTATGGTGTCTGTTTTCACAAAGTACCCAATCCCCACTTTTCATAGAGATTATTTGTTGCCAAGCTTCTTTCTTATAGGTGAAATCTGAGCATGGATGATTAGGTTTGCTGCACATTAAACACTGGCAGAATATATTCCTACCTTAGCACATTATTCTGCTGAGGATTTTGCTACCAACTTCTGCTGCAAAAATAAGATTGAAGGAGAATTTAGATGTCTATGGGCTGAAATTATACAATTCCAAAGCTGTCTGCTTGTTCACATGCATCAATTTTGCTCAACCTTCCCAAAGTTTTGATCCCAGTCTTCAAGTCTAAAATTAATCTTATAGATTAAATAAGAAGTTCTTGAGTTTGGGATGCTACTGCTAGGCAAGCAGGTATGATGGTTTATTTCAATATTTTTATCATATTATTAAATAAAACTATCTTAATACAATCAGATTGATATGAACAGACATAAAGCAACAAGTGCATTTATAATAGTGACATAGAAAAAACTTTATGGAAAAGTATTTTTTTTTATCTGTTGAATAGCAATTGTGGTCTATCCCAAATTGAAACACTTTCTTTCTGAATTTGTATTATTACTGCATGTTTTTTTAAGTCTTTTTTGAATAGCATTATACAGAATAATATGCATTGTATGTTTAACTGCCCAGATCAGTAACACTGTTTTTTAATTCAAAAATCTATAGATTAGGTTGAAGGACAAGTCCACATAGACAAGAAGTTTAATCTGACAGTAATCAATGAAGGTTGTCTAGGGAAAAATACAAAAACAGATCAAGTTTGCAGTGATACTTCCTTAGAATGTTTTCTAGCCTTCCAACATCTGATGGCCATCCAGTTTCTGGCGCTATGAAATTAATTATCTTAAGGGTGATTTATGACTTTTTCCTCTCTTTATGCAGGTTCTGATGTAAACAGCTAAATAAAAATATGAGATAAACCAGCTGGACAAGGAATTTTCAAATATACAATTTTGTGAGTTGCTTTTTACTTCTGGTCCAAAATGATTCACATATAAAACCACTGAAAAATACTAACTTTTGCATATACTATCAAACAATAAATGTTCAGTGTTGTAATTTCACTGTTTTTTCCGTAAGAAGAAAAAAAAACCTAAGCAAAGCAAAACAAAAATCAAGAACCCCTGTCCTTCACTTTATTTTCATGTAAACACTTGAATAAATTTTTCACAATAAACCCATCAATTCTGAAAATATGTAGATTTACATGCCACATACCTGAATAGCTAGTTTTTACCATTCCAAAGTATTTCTTCATTTATTCCCAGTAGAGAAAACAATGTGGTTTCAATTCATACAGTAAAGAGCAATGGCAACAAACTGTCTTTATTTTTGCCTGAGATTATTTTATACACAAATCCTTTGGTTATGGAAGCACTTCAAATAAACCACTGAGAATGTGCATTGAGCACCCACAGGAAATAGAGGGCTATGTCACTCAGCTTGAGATGAACAACATTTCAACTACTTTTCTTATAGTTATCCAAGGGGGGGAAATAATAAAAAACTGGTATTTGTTACCCAAGATTAAAATAGAAAGCACACTATTGACAATCTGAATTTTATGACAAGGATGCCTGATATAGTCCCATTGAAAGGAGTGGCGCTAAAAGCTGACTCTGTATCTGGAAATAATCTTCAATTCTTTTAACAGGGGGCATAATTAGCCAAAATTTTGAATGCTGTATATCACATTAAAAAAAAAAAAAAAACAACCCAAACCACTCTGAGCACTAGTTACTCTGGTAAACCACTGTCCTGGGTTCAGCAGTAGCAGTCATTTTTCTCCTTAGTAGCTGGTGCAGCGCTGTGGTTTTGACTTTTGGCCTGGGAACAGCGCTGATAACACCCATGTTTATAGCTACGGCTTAGAATGTTTGGTTTGACCAAGGACTTCCTGGGTCTCATGCTCTGCCGGGGAGGAGGGGAAGCTGGGAGGAAACAGAAACAGGACACCTGACCCAAACTGACCAAAGAGGTATTCCATACTACAGCACGTCATGCCCAGGATGGAAAAAACTGGGGGCAGGAACCCAGAAGAGTTCAGTTTGCGGCTGGGTCGGGCTTGGTATCAAGTGGTGAGCAGCTGTATTCTCTTTCCTGATATTTCTCTTGTCATTATTATTATTGGTGGTAGCAGTAGCGGTTTGTGTTTTACCTTAGTTACTAAACTGTTCTTATCTCAACCTGTGGGAGTTGCATTCTTTCGATTCTCCTCCCCATCCCCCCGGGAGCTGGGGGGAAGAAAGAGGGGGGAGTGAGTGAGCAAACTGCGTGATTTACGGCTTAAACCACGACAACCACTTCTATGCCTCATTGCCAGTAGCTGACAGTGTATATGCAATTTAATCTCTTCTTTACTTTCTTTTTGTTTCTTTCTCTCTCTCTTTCTCCTTCTTTCTTTCACTTTCTCTTTCCCATTCTTTACCCTTTTCTCTTTCCCTCCCTTCCTCTTCATCTTTTTACTTATTCTCTTTCTGTTTTTCTCTTTTTCTCCTTTTCTTTCTCTCCATCAGTGTCTCCCTTTAACATGGTCTCTGCCTTTCCACTTTTCTTTTTCCTCTATTTTTATATTTCTCTGTTTCTTCTAAGAGTCTTATTAAAACCCCACACAATTAGAGAAGTCTTCCTGCCTATTGTCAATTTAAAAACAGTTATGTCAGCTAAGATTTATGAATTAAATTCTGGCCTCTGAAACAAACATTAGAAGAAAATTTTGCAAAGTATCATGAATTTGGGGGAAAAAATTCAGCAACTACAACTCCAGCTAACAGGCATTTTAGGTGGCATACTGAGATATGCTAACTACCATTCTGTTAAGTCTTCTTTCTATACTTTACAGACACCATAATCATTGTTGAAATATGAAGTTTCAATAGGACCAGACAAAATGCTTCTTCAAAGTGCAATAGATTTTTAAAGAAACTTCTAAAGGAGCCAAAGGAATAATAACAGTTCTATCACTTACATCAGTGTATCCATCGAGTACAGATAAAGTACTGTCGCAATAAACAGCAGACTATTAAATCTTTATTTCCAAGGCTCTCCTGTTGCAAGTTAAAAGATGGAGGTTAATAGTGGAGACCAGCTTTTATAATGGTCAAAATTATCACATGCGAATGTGTTATACTTTGGAGCAGGTGTTACATCACCTGCTATACATCAGGAATATGCCCTTCCATCTGTGATACTGTATAAGCTTTCTAGCATCCTGTGGGCCAAAAAGCAGCAGCTGTTGTCACAATTTTTGTAACATCGATGTTTTCTGAATCTTGCTTATAGCCATTCTGTCTTTTACATAGAACCTTAGCTTCAGAAAAGCGTGTAAAAGTCTACTTGACATCCTGATTCTCATGAATGTTCATTCACTTACATTTTCAAAGAGGTGTAACACAAGTGAAGTTTAGGTTTGCCCTAAATGTTGTCCTTCATCAGCAATAATATAAACTAGTTGTTGTTCTGTGTGACACATTTAAAGATGTAATAAAACACGACTGCAAATTCAAATCTTTGGCTATTTCCAGTTTATATCTAGGAGACTATTCATGTTTTTAGACATGTATTCAAAAGAACATTCTTGGGTCTAGGCATATGGGATGGTTTTAATGAAAATAAAGAAGGCACCTCAATGGACTTTGACTCCAAAATAGTTACAAACTGTTGATCAAAAAAATATAGAGTGAAGTGGAAAACCTATTTAATTTTATCCTGAGCTAAACCTCAAAAAAATTGATTAAATAAAAGTCTCAGCCTTGAAAAATTAAGCCTGAATGAACAGCTAGCTTTTGCAATGCGATTCAAGGAAGAAAATGTCAGGACAGAAAAAAATGCATTCCAATTGAGAATCATAGGTCTTCTGGTGAGCAAAAATTCCAATGAAGTAGCAACCATGGTGAAATGAGGATTCACTCAAACATGCCATAACTTCAACAGAAAGGAAAAACATTTCTCAGCAGTGCATCAGTGTTTAAGCCAAGACTGATCACACACTTGATGAACAACAAGGCAATGACACAACTTTCCTTGTAGGTAAAATCACTGCAGACAAGAGGGCTGTGGAACAGCAACTGCAGTGAATGGATAAAGTGGTTTGTATATTCTTTTTTTTTTTTTTTTTAGCTAGGTAATAGAGCACAAATGTTCTATTTTAAATAAGAGTCACTGTACTGCATCCAAATTTGATAAGTCAGAGAGAACAAAGAATAGTTACAGTGGCTTGTAAAAAAGTTCACTTAGCATGTCTAGATGAGAGATGCAGATGTGCCATCTGTGTTTGGAATGGAAGGTTGCCTACTCACAAATCAATTTTAAAAGGCATTTTTAGGTACATACTAGGAAACCAAAGTGAAAACAAGGAACATAAGAAAACTTTCAGATACTTTTTAGAGTCCAGGAAGTCAGTTATATTACAAGAAGGGAGGCAAATCATCGACACTATGATTCTATCATAAATAGGTTGGAAAATGTATATTTCTGCTTGAGCCACACTGTTTCTCTGCCATGTTATGCCCTGTATTGCCTATATATTTCTGTCTCATGGTCCTCCAGCATTACCAATGGAAGCCCAGCTTCCTGGGTGCACATGCCTCCTCCTGAGAATAAACCTGTTCTTCCCCACGCTGCCTTCAGCTACCTGCTGCATTCCAAACAACCAGCTGAGCTAGAGGCAGTGGGTTCAGTGGTGAACTCGGAAAAGTAGGTGCACCTTTTTGCCCTGTAACATAGTATATGTGTGTTGACTGGTCACAAACAAACTCTAATAAAGTACATAATGACTTCACACAAATGGCTTCTTTCCCAATGGAAATGTTTATATGGGCCTCTCACATCTACCTAGCTATTAATTTTGCATAGTATTCATTTACATATAATGTTAGATATCTTGGGGGGGGGGCAGTTAAGTCTGAGGTAATTACTTACCTTTCACTGTAGCACTGTTAGTAATGATCAGGCATTTGTGGGCACAATTAATCTGACTGCATAAATTAAACTTTCAGGGCAAATTTTAGGTTGACTTCAAAGTATCCTGGAAGGATTTACTTCCTCTCAGTCAGATGCCTACCTTTCTGAGTATTTTCAGCATAACTCCATTTAGATGAAACTGGATTGCAAGCAGATACGTTAACCAATGAGAAGAATAGGAAAAAAAAAATGTAAAGACTTAAGGCAAAAAGTAGGAAAAGTGCAGAAATTATGTTATTCTAGTGCACCAGACATATTCTAATGAATTAGAAAACTATCCTGAAAACAGGGGACTCACACGAAACTCTCATATTCATATGTTTATGATGTAATACAGAATCCTCAGGAATTTGTAGAAAATTTCTTGTGGACTTCAGATTTTGGGTTAAAAGACAGATAGCATAATAGCTCAGTACAGGATTCAAGCTTGAGTCCAGTCTGTAACTCAGCACGCTGAAATGAAGATTTCTTAAGTCTTAAATCTTTACTAACAATTCTGGGGGACAATGAGCTGTTAACTCAGATTTCCTGAGTGTTCTTCTATGCACACCACAGCAAAAGAAAAGAAGGACTATAGCTGCAGCATTTCAGTATTTGTTTTAAATGTCTATTGTTTCAGCCAAGGGTTCTAATTCCCTGACACTGAAAAGAAACCATGAATAGAGACATTAACTCTGGAGAAAAACATGGATTAAACCCCATACTTAAGCTTTTCCAGCTTGCCTCTTAGTTTAGCAGCTATGTGCAATGTTCAGTTTATTGACAGATGGAAAGATATCCCTAAAACTGCACCTACCTGTCTCTAGAACTAGAACTAGGAGAGGCACAGAATTCCTGGATTGCATTTGAGTTAATTACTTTTTCTGAGATTAAGTTAAGGCTGTTAGGCACAGCACCATGCTGTATATATTCCTTCAGGATCTAAAGGCAGTACCTTTAAATTGTCTTGTTATATGAATGTACCAATGTGATCAAAGTAGCAAAAGGAATATTTGGAACTTGGAATATGATGCAACTTTTATCATGTGTCTAAGTAGCTCAGGCAACCAGCTGTGGCTTATAGATTCCTTATAGAAGACTAATTCCCTTGTTTTTTTTAAAAATATACAGTCCTTGGCTTTTACATTCCTTGTTGAACTTAACACAGCTGATGACAACTGAGGTGAATGGAGCTCAAAAAATAGAATGATAAAATCTATTAGATTCAAAATATTTATATGATTGAGAATGATATTTTGAATGCATTTAACTTCCAGAACATGATCAATGAAGACATTGTCCTTATTGCTAATACATGTAACATATATAGAAGTTACATCAAACTACTTACAGAATCCTCAACTTTAGTTAAAACTGACTGGTAATTTGCAGGTCAGATGTTTTCAAATCAGAATGCAATTAAAACCAAAACTGAAGAATGGGTACATTCTGCAAATCTCTTTTTTTTTTTTTTTCTATTTTTAAGGAGTTCTGAATTACAAAACAATCTCAACTTTTTGACAGCAGAATTTTAAATGACGTTTTCCAATTTAAAGATGTTTCTAGATGTTTTAAATTTAAATCATAATTAATGTGTAACAGAAAGAACTATAAAATAGAATAAAATTAAAATAAAATGAGCCATTTAAATTGCTACAATGAGTTCCCCAAAATATCAGATTTTGACATTTCATTAAATACAGGAAAAAGCTAGAAAAGGTAAAAAAAAAAGTTATAATAAAAAAATTCTTGTGATGATAAAAATTAATTTCCTGTGCAGCTATGATCTGATTAAGAAAGTCATGAGTCAAGAGCTCAGGAGGTCAGTGAAACCAGTGTTCTGGCTATGAGGACAGCACACTGAAGTTATAGTTGATCTACAATATACATTTACTAATTTTTACATAATTCTTATCTCTCTGATGTTCTGTTATATGTGTTGTTAGTGCAGGAATCCATATGGGGACATGTGAACATAATATGTAAATCTAGATGTGCATTACGTCCATGAATAAGTTTCTTAATTCCTTTAGTTACCGGTTATCAATTCTTATCCATAATATCCAGAAAGTGTTGTGAGGTTCTGTTCATTCATTAAAAGCATGAAATCTGCTGTGACAGCTTTGCATGAGCAGTGCTAGAAGTCTACAACTAGAAAACTTCTGTGCTCATAGGCTTATAGCCCATACAAGGAAAGGGTATTCTGTATTATGCATAATCCTGTTTAATAGGCTTAAACCATAATTAGGTAATTTGAGAACTTCCTTGTCAACATTTTTAAGTATTACAACTATTAATGTTTCTTGCACTAATATTGCAACTGGCAGTCATCTTCATAATTTCTTCTTTAATTAAATTATTGATTTTATTGATAACAGTTTAATATTTAGAAGATAAAAGACACACAGTGTTTCTTACTTCCTTGGAGCCAAAATTTCATCCAGAATATTTCATTCGGCTTATTTTCTTCAGATTAAAAAATATTTCTCTTTCACTTTTCCACTGCCTTTCATTTTTCTTAGATTAATAAGTTTTGATGAGTTGAGGACTTTTTGGTTTGGTTTGGTTTAGCTTTTCTGCAGAACCTTCTGGAGAAAAAACAAAAGCAAAAGAACACTGGAATTCCAAATAAACACTTCTCAGCTGAACCACCCTCCACAGATCAGCAGGCTCCTCCCTTAAACATTCAGATATATGACTGTTCATGAAAATCAGATTGGCACGAGGAGATGATTTCATTTGCCAAATGCAGTTTTGATCCATATGGCAAACAGCTGCTCTTCAGTTGAGAAAATTTCTGGGAAGCTAATTTGCTAAATCCAAGCAGAGGATCTTGCAGTCAAAGGTAAATACATCATAGCACCTTGCAGTTTTTATTTGCTGTCATCACCACTGATAATGCAGTCTCTTATGACATGCTGTTTCTTTCTTTCAGAATAACCTGCAAAGTACGAGATAAATACACAAAATATAGGATCTGAGTAGCCGCCATTGCTGAAACATGCAGTAAATGGGAACATAATTCCTCATAGTCACAGCAAATAACCACAGACATTTTCAGAAATGTGTGATAATCGAGGGCTTGCACAGAGGGCCATTCCAGAAAGATTCCTTTTTGGTTTATGATTTTATCACCGTCACTCAGCGCTAACCTGTTTCTGCCTCGACGTATTTAGGGTAAAACCTGGTAATTGATTTTATTATGAACAGTTGCCAGGACTATTAAAAATACCGCCTTTAACAACTTAAGTGTATATATGTGAGATGATGTCTATGCTGCTTTACCGCCTGGAGCTTTTTCTCTTGTTTGAAACCCTAAATTTTTTTTTGAGTCTGTAGCAATTTTTGCAAATTTTTTAAACAGCATTTCTTTTACACAAGAAAGGCATGTCATATTTCTTACCATCCACAAAGCTACCTCAAGGAGGGCCTGTCCAGACATGTCCAGCAGCATGTTGATTTGTGGGCGTTCCTGAGACAGAAGGCTTTGAGTCCTGCACTGATACACCTTCCAGCCTGAAGGAAACCATGACTCCAAGCCAACAGGCTGTATATCTTGTCTCAAGACTCTGCTATTTAAGCTATGCCTTACTTATGTAACTAAACTAAGAGATATCCTTTGCAGAGATTGGATTCACATAGAAACAGGTTCTCAAGGAAGGTATAAATCTGGTCACTTCAGCATACGAAGCAACATCATTTGAAACAGCAACTGGTCTGATTTTATGTCTTTCTCACCTCTTGTGATAGTATTAGTTTGATGCATAATTTTTCTCATCAACTTAAGATCTTTTGCAAAGCTTAGCTCTCTTTTTAAATAGTCATAATGGCATATTCTTTTCTTTATTACTACAGGTGCGCTGGGGAAGTCACAATATGAGTGAAAAAGAAATAAGATATTTACTGCCAAATTGTCTCTGGAATAAGACCATAAAAACTAAAGGACGTAAAAAAAAGGAAGAAGAATGAGGCCAGATGGTCTGTTGGAAGGCAGTAGAGAAGAAAGCATATCAGTTCCAGTTTGGGCCAGGCAAAGTCTGAGAAAATGTTTGCTATTTGGATACTTACGTAGTTAAGGCAGTAACCATTTTGGTTAATTTTTTTTTCTGGTGCTTTTCAGGTGCTTGGGCTCATCAGTGCTCAGTAGAAGGAAAGAATCACTTCCTTTGACCTTCTAGCAACTCTTAGACTCTTCCTAATGCAGCCCAGGATACCATTTCCTCTTTTTTCCACAAGGACCCATTGTTGGCTCTTTGTTCATCCAGGCATCTAGCAGGACCGAGATCTTTTGTAAAGCTGCTTTCCATCTAGGCAGAGTGCATTTCAATCCAGACTTAGATATGACATTTAGGCACATAAATTTGTGTGTCTACTTTTAGCTATCTACGTGTGACTAAACCCAATGTAGTCCTTGCAAACATAGGGGGAAAATTGCATAATCTTTCTCAATACTGGTAGATATCAACCTTGGTTGAGATTCCACAGGGTAACATACCTGAACTCCCACTGCTGATTCATGAGAGTATGTATCTCCCATAAATCTTTTGTGATATCTTCTTATCTAATCTGCAATGGTCTTGGACATTCTCCAGCATCTCAAATTGCACTAGTCATTTACGTGTATGCAATTGAATCAAGTCCTTTGATAGTTTACTCTCAAGTGTCCTTGTTAGTGGAGTCAAAAGAGCCTACTCACCTAACCAAATTTAGTGTCTGCATTTAAGTGATGTGAATGCAGATGTCCAGTGATGGTAATGGGCTCATACATGGTCATCTATATGATAGACAACTAAATTTAGATATCTGAATCCTGAGTAGCGATACTTTGTAAATATTAAACTTTATAAAAAATGCTAGCAAAAGGTTTGGTTTGTTGCATGTTAAACAATAAATGCATACCGGCATTTAAAAAAAGCAAGATTAAAAAATACTCTTAAAAATTTTCTTACTTTCAAATACATAGCATATACATATTTTATAAATTAGAACTAAACACAATGTTCTTAATGCATTTTTTAATTAAATGGAGGGGAAATCTCACAGGGAAAATATGACTCACACACAATTCATAAAGCTAGATGCTACCCAAATAATGAAACACTTGCTTCCTTCAGTTCCATTAACATTCATTCCATGACAGGCACAAATCGTATTTCCTCTTCCCTTAGCTCCTGGTTTGCAGACAATAGCTCCCAGGAAACTGGATCAGATCAGAGCAACCGTCCAGCCCTTCTGCCTAATCTGAATTGCCAAGAGACAAGATTTTGTCTCACGTTGCATTCATGCAATCAGTTTAGACACAACCTGTGAGACTGCTGTAACCATTCACTGTAAACTCCCAATACTGTAAATAGAAGGAGGAGGGAGAGGAAGAAATGAGATATAAATGCCACTTGCTAACACATGGCACAGAAAAGCTGCGCTAGCTAGTGATTGGATAGGACACCTACCATGGGCAGGTTTAATACAGCTTTCTTAGAAGAGCAGGAGGCAGAAAGTAAAACTGAAACCTAGGACATACCTCTTAAATTTATATTATCAGTATTAAGGATAATCAGATGTTGAGCTACTCAGCTACACGTCGCCTCACAATTGGGCTTGTAAGAAAGTCAGGTTTTAGTTATGAATAAAAGGATTTTTTTCCTGTAAAGCCTTTGCATCCTAAATGACAATTCTCCCTTATAGAGCTTCCAACTTGGGGTTAATGACTCCAAACCACTTTTTATTTTGCCAACTTGCACATTTTTAAGTCTTGTTCCCTTATTTGGTAATTTAACCTTTTTAGACATTTTGCATTTGTGTTATTTTACTCTGCTATCATTTTACAGCTGCCAAAGTCAGCAGACTGAATGCATAATTGCTTTAATTTCCATTAATGCTGGAGGCAGATGAAAAAATTGTATAAATTTGACCAAGATTTATCATTCATAAATACTAGCTAATCTACCTATATGTATCTGCTGTGGGTTTCTTCTTCAAGAAAGTGACTTTCAAGTTTCAAGACTGAAACAATCCAGATATTCTACATGATGTTTTCATATAAAAAATATAGTAAGGAATGACAATGCAAAGGACACTATTCATCTCAGAGAAGTGACTTGACAATGAAGAAATAAGAGGATTCCTTTAATATATCCTGAGTGCACCCATCTTGATGCAGAGAAAATGTGGTTAAAGGGGGAACATCACTCTGTGAATTTCATCACTGTAGGAACTTATGGAAAGCCTGTGTTCTTAAAGTTCTCAGGAAGGCACATCTGAATATCTCTCAAAGTAAGAATGATGAAAAAATGAAAGTATTAATATATAAAGAATTAGACAAATACATAAATCTTCATCTTATGATTGTCCAATTGGAAAGACTTCCCAAAACTTTATTGCTCTGATGTTTAGAAATCTTTATATTAGTGTTTTGTTTTCATGCTGAGGGTCATAAGGACCAATTTCTGCTATTAATAGAGATGCATTACCAGAGATTGGTAACATCTGTCTGTCTTTTATCAGGACAAATGGACTTTCAAGCAGTGTACATAGAGCCTTAATTTAGGTGACTGATCTTTCTCTGCTTCTGCATTTATGACTGATGAGTTATAGGAAAATTTTCTGTTACGAGATCCACATGTAAGTCTAGGCACATAGTACTGTTGGATTTCATTTTATTCCTAGCACTTCATTCTTCTAAGTTATCATTCTTACAATGACAATGTTTATATTTAACCTGCTTGGTGTTAAGAGTTCTCCTAAACCTACCTCAGGGCATGATCCAGACACACAGCCACCTCTCTTCTGCCATGCTTCAGTTCACAAAAGAAAGACACTCAAATATCTGGATCAGAAGGGAACTGTGGTGTATCAGGTAGGTCATCAATGCAAAAAATTCAAGAACTGGGACTTTTGGTAGCTACATAGTATATGTGACACCCATCCTAAATACACCCAGTCTAAATACACCCAACAGCTCCTGACATGCTACCATTAACAAGCTTTAGGGCAATACATCTTCTTTTTATTCTGTACCTGGGCTTGTGCAAAGCTTTTGACACTATCCCACATGACAACCTTGTCTCTAAGCTGAAGAGATGATTTTGAGGGATGGGTCACTCAGTGGATAAAGAATTCACTGGATGGCCTCATGCAGAGAGTTGTGGTCAATGGCTCAGTGTCCAGCTGGAGACTAGTAATGAGTGGTGTTCCTCAGGGATCAGTGTTGGGACTGGTCTTGTTCAACATCTTTGTTGGTGACATGGACACTGGGAGTGCATGCACTCTCAGCAAGTTTGCCGATGACACCAGGCTGTGTGTTTTGGTTCATGTGCTGGGGGGAAGGGATACCATCCAGAGGGACTTTGGCATGCTTGCTCATGTTCAGCCTGAAGAAGAGAAGGCTGCTTGGAGACCTCATAGCGGCCTTCCAGTATCTGAAAGGGGCCTATGAGGATGCTGAAGAGGGACTCTTCACTGGGGACTGTTGTGATAGGACAAGAGGGAATGGGTTTAAACTTAAACAGGGGAAGTTCAGGTTAGATATAAGGAAGTTCTTTACTGAGAGGGTGGTGAGGCACTGGAATGGGTTGCCCAAAGAAGGGGTAAATGCTCCATCCTTGGCAGTGTTCAAGGCCAGGTTGGACAGAGCCTTGGGTGACATGATTTGGTGGGTGGTGTCACTGCCCATGGCAGGGGGATTGGAACTAGATGATCTTAAGGTCCTTCCCAGTCCTAACCATTCTATGATTCTATTTATGCTCTGTCTAGGAAATAGTGATATCAAAAGCTTCCTGTTGGCAGGACATGATTAACTTTGATAAACTCATTGTGTATTATGTCATTTTCTGTTTATTGTAAAAACTTAAATTACTCTTTCCTCCAGGTGTTCCATATTGCAAAGGTTAAACAACTGCTCCTCAGCCACCCAAGACCTAATTTTCCTTCTTCTAAACACAAATTCTGTGTTGCATAGCTTCTAGCTATAGAAGTCAATCTTTAATGTCATTTTTAAAATTATTTCTTGCTGCATTTTATGAGTCACTTTTCTTAAAGGTCTGAAATGATGCTGACCAGCCCTCCCGAATTCAGCATATAAATTCATGACACAGTAATTCAGGCATCACCCAAAGACATCCTACTTATCAATGGAGAAACAGGAATTTTCAGACACCAATTTAGATTTTAGGGAATTTCAATTGCTGTTCATGGAAGCTTTTTTTACAATTGATTTTGAAGGAGTGTGCGAAAACCGCTTCTAATTGCTTTGCTTAAGTGCTTAACACTGGGAAAACTTTGCCAGAGCCCTGCGTGCTCTCAGGGACCCTAACATTCCTGTTTGCCTCCAGGGCTCCCCACACCCTACCCAAGCCCAGGACCCCATTCTAGCCCCAAATGCCATCAGTGATTACCCCAGAGAGGCTGGAGGATGCTTTGGCCTGTCACTGTCACCAGGGATGTGCATGAAGCGTCTGGCTGCCTCAGGTGCTGCCCTGTACTGTCCTGCCCTTGCTGGACAGAAGGGGCCCTGGCTGCCCCCAGCCTCAGGCCAAGGAACCACAAGCCCTGGCCCACACAATGCTTTACTTCCACTGTAGATGTGGCACTGCTTTTCTTCTACCTGCCTCCTCATTCTAACAGTTACTCTGTTGAATGTCAGGGTGTGCTGTCATATTAGATTGCCTTTTATCTCTACCCATCACTGAACAGGAGTCAGACTTCCAAGTTTTAGGCATTATTAGAAGAACCTTTTCTCACTTGTTTTATTTTCCTTTGTTATGGCAAAAGCAGATTAAGTTTTTGAAATTGTCACTATGTGCTTGCACTTTTTGACCTTTGAAGTGTGGCTTCCTTTAATGATCAGACCTTTTGCCATTCCAGATAGGCTCCCTGTTTGCGTCTAATATCCTTTTTATGAGATGGTTGTTTATCCAGTTAGGCCTTTAAAAAGCTTTCTTAAATGTCTTTTCTTTTCTCTTTGGATGAGATGTGAGACCCAGATAATTTTTGCGTATTTGATATAGATAAATTCCAGTCTTGTTCCCACTGAAGTTTCTGAGCTATATAGTCCAGTTAACTTCATTAATTGATTTTCTTAATCGTCAACATTTGTTCTTTGGAAACAAAAAACCAAAATAAATCCTTAGCTGCTGACCCATCCTGCTGAAGTCATTTGGAGGGGAATGAGCCCAGGATGGTAATACTTCCCCCTGTTTGCACAGTGTATTTACAAAGTGATTTATACTAGTCCAGTCAAAATGCAAGCACTTCTGTTGATACTGAGTTTAATTGGGCACAGTAATGACTAAAGGCTTTAAAGGTCACTGCATCCAGATGTTCAGCTATTAGTCACCATCACCCAACAAACTTTCTACAGTAAATAAAGATAAAATAAAGAAACAAGGCAACCTTCAACAAAATTAGTGTGTGGGACTGGTAGGATTATGTACTTCTGCTTTCTGGTCAACTATGTTTGGTCTCCCTGGAACCTTAAATGTTACTGAAAATAAATTCTACCTTATGAGGAATAGCCGTCCTTTGCTTTAGTCAGATAAGTAGGCTTTACTTTCATGAGTAACGCAATTACAGTTTAAAGCTTACAGTCTTTATAACAATTCTGATATTTTTCCCACTGAACAATCAGGGTCTTTGTTTTTGAACACTACAATGTGTGTAACCTCCTGTGTGTGAAAGTTTAAGTAACTCACAACAGCTTCCTTAGTGCAGTTTAGGAAGTAACATTGAAAATGCTTTGGTTTCTTTTCTTTTTAGGTTTCAAAAATTCATCCTATTGGAATCAAAGTTCATGTTCTTTACCCTTGGCTGATTAATAGCTAAGTTCTTGATCTTTCAAAATAACTTTTCACAGAAATTGAGTAGTTAATTTCCAGAAAGCAGGTTTTATAAGGTGACTGACTATGATATTTCATACAGTTCATACTATTTTCACGTTAATGTAAAATAATTTTTCAAACTCTTTTCTTCTCACTTTCTAAAGATGCAAACAGGCCTTTTAGCTTTCTGAAAGAGCTCTATATTTCAGCTTCTCATATTGCTCAAAGCTGGAATAAATACAAAGGAATTTTCACCACTTAAACACTAATGCAGGATTTAGTTTTCTAATAAATCAAAAATTCAGTTGAAATTGTTTTAATTTTGGGAGAATTTGAAATAAAATTATTGAAGTGCAAGTGCTCAACCTTCTCTTGTAGATATAAACTGGTGAAATTTATTCATTCAGACTGAATGGAAACATAGCTAGGAATTGAAACTACTACTGAAAAAAGCATTCATCATCAAATTCTGCGTAGAAGCTTTTCATATGTAATTAGAATTTGCATAATATGGGAAAGCAACACTTCTTAGATACTTTTGTTTATCATGCTAAAACTTACAGAAGTTCAATGAGAAACCTTTAATTTTAATCAGATATATATTATGGAACATTCCTACACTGAAGAAGGAAAGCAAGGCTATTGAATCTTCTTTCCAATCCATCTTTACCATGTTTCATTCAAAAGGCTGTGCTCCTTATTTATCAGCACTCTACTTCCTCAGTGAGATAAACAGCATTCTTCAGAAGATATATTGCCAGACTTTACAGTAGAATTCATTTGCTGGAGTGATAAATCTAGAGCTAAACCAGAATACAGTCTCATTTAATCTGAGAACATTGTCGCAATTTATGTAATGGGCTGCTCTAAAGGTTAACAAGAAAACATCCTATCCCTTTTTTCAAATGTCAGCCAAATATGTTATAGATTTCTCTCCATCCCCTCATGTAGCCCCTTTAGTTAAATTAGCGCAGCTGCCTGAAATATCAGATTTAAAGCCTGTCATTGTTCCCTTGATCTGAGAACAGATGCCTCAGGAAGTCTGCCAGGCAAAAGGTAAAGTGGACCAGTGCAGCATATTTTCCAAGCTATATACACAGAATTAATAAGTGGGTAGCTACACTTTATCAATTTTTTATCTAACTTTTAAAATACTGGAAACAATCTTGCAGTGTCCAAAAGCAGATCCAGCTAAAATACACAGGGCCAGTGCTGTCCTTTTTTTATAAACAACTGGTAAAATTTTTGTTGGTTAAAAATCAAGTAAAAAGTTAGTTTAACAGGATGACTCAAATTTAGCATTGGTATTGAATGTCAATATGTGTACTTTACAAAAGAAAAAACTGGGACTCCTGAGAGCTCATATGAAAACATGACCTTTAGGCACACAGCAAGGAAAACGTCTTTTATTCCACCTCTGGTAGGTGTTAAAGGCAAATTTTCTAAAATTACTTCTGTGGTCTAAAATGGAATTCAGTGTTGCACTTTTGGCATGATGATCAGAAGCTGTCTGTCTTCTGCACCTCCACATATCAAACCCTTCAGCCACAGACAACTTCACCAACCCCTTTGAAAATAAATGACTACTGAAACAAGAGAACACGATTTTTCTTTCCTTCTACTTCCTTTGCATAAAGGGTAGTTGATAAGTAGGTTGATAGGGTCAGAGTGCAAATCACCCGACTAGGACATAAGGCCTCTGACTGTCTGGCCATTTGTGTCGATGCACCAAATGATTTAAAGAACTGTAATGTGAGCACTGCTAACACCACATCCAGCAGGGAAAAGTGAAATCTCTGACAATTAAGCAGAATATGAATAGCATTATTTTCAAAGAAAAGAGTGATCTTTATCCTATTCCTCCAAGGAACAGATGTATTTTTTCTCAAGGCCTTCTTCCATGCAAGGACCCTGCAGATGTAGACCAACAATATTCTTGGTTCTGCTCTAGTCCCAGAAAAGAGTGGTCAGGGAGTCATCAGATAAATCCTTTCCTCATCTAATCATCTTCTGGAAAAGAAGTCAACATAGATAGGACACGTACATTTGCAAAATAAAGAAAGAGCCATATTTTGTACATTAATAAACCCTACCATGGCAGGTTCTTGTTTTGCAAACACCTGAAGAAATGGGCTAGTGGAAGGACTGGAATAGCAAAACCATGCTTTCAATCTTTGAACTGACAGAACCACCGATATTTTAATATGTCTTAGCTGTGGAATGGCAGGACATCTAAACCCTACTTGGGGATTTCATAGGATCTACATTTTAATTAACATATTGTCTATTATCACCTGACCAGAGTGACTCAAGGACCAGCAGACTGTCTATGCATTAAAAGATCATACAGTGTTTGTGTTTCAGTTTTTATATTGCAACACTTTCCTTATCTGAATCATCAGTAAGGATGTAATCTTTAAGGATGACAACCAGTAAAAGTATTCTATAAATTATTGTCATAGTGTGTTCAATTATAGGCACAGAAATGTGTTTAATACAAATGTAAGACATTTATGAACATGAGATGGTTATACCTAAGTGACTGGGAAAAGATTGATAATATGTAGATGGAGCACAGACATAGTGTATCTTCACTGAAGCTCCTAAAAAAGTGCTACAGATAAAGCAGTTACTACTGCTATCCTATAGTGATGCTGCTGGCATCTGTCAGAATAAATGGAACCTACTTTACTAGAAATTGTCATCAGTTTCTCATTTGTGCTGTAAAATTAGCAACTCCAGCATTTTTGGGAACAGGGAGGAGAAAACACTACAGTTTAAAGTTTTCTGAGCTTTAAAAATGTTTTTTCAAACACTTGGTGTTTTACTACGCTAGCTTAAGCATTGTGAAACATCCCATCTAGCCTTGTAATTAAGCTACTGTTTATTTGTTTTTATGGAGTTTAAATTAAAACCATGATTTTTCCTACCTAAAGGGAAGCCAGGGTTGAGCAAACATCAAGAAAATCATAAAAGAGAAACTTCTGTATAATGTTGCTTGTTTTTTCTTATAAAATATAAAGGGTGAAATCCTAGCCTATTGAAGTCATTGGGAGATTTGTAATTGACTTTGAAGGGCTGAGATTTCACCCTTAAGAAACAAGGCAAAATTTTCCAAAAGCAGTCTGATTTGGAGTTGCTTGTATGTGCCTACTTGATCCTTTGACTGTGCTGAGCTTTAATGCTCTAGAACTCAAAGTTGCTGATACTCTGCACTTCTAAAATAGGCCCTCACTTGTCTTAATTTGGATGCTTAAATCATCGCTGCACCAGGAATTAAAAGTTACCTTTGGGAATTTTTAGCCTACTTCTTTAAAAAGGGTTTCAAAAAAATGTGCATATCAAAACTTTGTTATTGTTTTTAGAATAAGCTGTGTGAAATAAATTGAGCACAGAAGTGAAAATTGGCAAGAGACATAATCATGAAAATGGCAGGTTTTCAGTGTTGCCCTGGTTTTTGTAACCCTACTTCACTGGAAATATTGAGAAAGGGGAAAAGACTTAGTGGGATACTCCCATCAGACTCTATTAAGAGATAAAAAGAGTCTGAAACTACAGAAAACAGGCGCAACACATTTTAACACTTTTAAAGGAGAGGTAGAGAGAATGGATTTGTTTAAAGGGCACACTGAAATTTATATTGGCATTTTGGTAGTATTTAAAAAATTTCCTCATCACAAGTTGTAGGTTTTTCTTCCTGAACTCATATGCTTTTCATGTTGCTATCAATCATTAGCAAGAGTTATATATATATATGTCATGGTATATATAAAAGATATATAAGAGGAATCATATGGAATTGGAAATAAAAAATCCTTAGACAGTATGGGTTGAACTATTGAAGGTTACATGAAAAGTACAAAATTATCTCTGCTTTGTTGTCTCCAGCAGGTGTTATGAGTTTTTTTCTCATGCTTCCTCCTCTGTTGGAATTACAGGGCACAGCAGAAGAGAAAAAAGGAGACATTTTTAAAAAGGAACAAAAGAGAAAGAAAGTTCACAGTTCATCGTAATTCTTACTAGGATGGATTTAAATTAATAAATTTAGTATATCTCCATAACTGTGGAAGCAGAAGAGGTACTGGGCTGTTTAAGTATGGTTTTCTTCCACTGGACTTATGGAGCATTTGGGAAAACAAGAAATAATCAATGTGGCTCCCCATTATATTGCACGCCAACATATACAGACAAATCTAAAACACCCATGAGGATGCTACATATTTTATCCAAAATCCAACTCTGTCCTTTTTGCTACATCAAAAAGAAGGTAAGGGCTATGGCATAGTATACTATGGCCATATACTAACAGTCCAGGATAGTTACAGGACACCAGACCCTGCATCCATGGGAAAATAGAGATTGATGTTAACATCACCTTTGATTCCTTCCCAATAACCTTATGCAGTTGAGGTGTAAGTGCAAGTCCAGACCTTTACTCCTATGCCTATTCTACACCTCAAAAGCAAACAAAGGGTGTTTCTGGCAAACAAAATGAGAAAAATTGATGAAATGTCAGAGACAAGATATTTCTAGCCGACAAAATATATACGTTGGGAACAGCCTGACTTGGTGGGTGATTCTTCTATTGTATTATCTGAGGAGGCCAGAAATATTGTTCTGGGAAAAAACAAATAATACGTCCAATCTGATGTCTCCTTTCTTTTCTTAAACCCACTGTAGCAAGTAACTAGTTTCAAAATTATGTCAGCTATGATGTTAACTGCTCAAGTCATTTTGGATTAATAGAACATCCTCTTCTTGGATATAATTTCCCAGTTTTTACACTGTAGTTGTTCTGAGCTCCAAAAGGCAAGATTTTTATGGTCAGTACAAGTGAGGTCTTGATTAGAATAAAAATGAATATACATGTAATTTTTTGCACTGTATTAAAAAGATTTCCACATCTTTTGCCTTATTCAAAAAGGTCAGTCCTAGAAACAGCTGAGGTTTGAAAGTTTCAACATGACATGGAAATAGTTGACAGTGTACTGTAATGTTCAGTCTTGTTCCAGACAAAACCAGATACATGATTTGAAAATTGCCTGATGAGCACTCTTAGGACTGAGGTTATCTTTTTTTTATTATTATTAACTTGTTTAGAACTTTATTCTGTTTCCAGTTCATTTTGCACAGTCTTAGATACACTTGTGCAGTATTAAACCAATCTGTGAAATAATAAACCAGTGTGCTTTCAGTAAACTTTGTAAGCAAAGGAATCAAATCATGATATTAACTCTAAATTAATCGATCACTAAGACTTATATTTCAGTAGCATATAAACTAGGAACATGCTTAGTATTAAAATTTTTCTATTGGGTGATGCCCATTTTTACACCATATAATGAAGAAAAAACAGTTTGAAATGTCTTAAAAAATCTTGTGTATCTGTTGTGTACAGCTGCAGTTTCTAATAGTAAATTCTAACTTATTTTCTCCTGAAAATGCATACACTTTTTTAAAAAGGTAATATTATTTTAGAAGAAGAGCATCCCAACAACAACTGGCAATAATTTATATTGAAAAATGTTTTCCAGTGTGTAATACAAGAAGATGCAGACCTTGTACATAACCTGGAAATCTGTAAAGACCATAATCTGTAGTCAAATACATACAGATAGTGCATGTTCTCATTCTTAAGAGAAATGTTATGTAGGATCATTAAATGGAAATGAAAATCGTCAAATGGAAATTCAATCAAATTGGACTTGACCACATTACACACTTTGATATATTGATGTCAGAAAGACCAAAACGTCTATAATAAATCCTCTGTATTACTGGAAACCCATGATGAAAATTAAATTAGGGCAAGTATACAAAAATACACAAGTAACAAAATGCTTTGCATATATATGAGAAGCATTAAAGGGAAGTATGTTCTGTAATAGTAAATAAATTTTTAATACTAAATAAAAATATTAACTTGCAAAGCAAGTGTCAAAGAAATCCTTTTATTTAAATACCAATGTTCTATGTTCTGAATGTTGTAGATGTATGGTTGTATCTCTACATTTTCTTATGAAATTTCCAAGAGAGCAAAAGGAAAATAGGTAGTGATAGTCGAACACTGACTTTATCTTTGACTCCTTTGAAAACCCAAAGGGAAACGTGCAGTCTGTTACCCTCATTAGCCTGCTAATTAGTCTTGTTGAAGACAGACAGGAATGCTAAGTTGTACTGGTTTTCCATAAAGGTATGAGAAGATGACATATTTGTGACTCCTTTCACATTACCAGAAAGTGTTTTTCCAACTCAGCTATCACACTGATTTGCCGAACAAAAAAGTGTGTCAGCAGCTCATGTCTCAAAAAAGACATGTTGTCATGGCTGAATTTTTTTAACAGCTTCATCCCAAAATCAGAACAACTGGACCAAATTCTGGTCTCCTTTGTACTGTCCAATATTTAATCAGGGAAAACAGTCCATCCAGTAAGGCATTCTCAAGCAGATCATAGACCATACAGACATATCTGCTTTATTAATTAACATATATATACTCATATGTTGAAACTTAAGGTGAACTATAATGATTTTGAGTAATAATAACATTCCCAAATGGATAACATTTGTATCAGTCAACATTGTATAAGAATGAAAGAAATCATTAAGGGGGTTTTATTCCATAGCTGGAGTTAGCTGGAGCTGGAAAATGAGTTGTTTTGGAGATCGACTGAGGACAGAATTTCACTGATAGCTTATTCTCATATATATAAAAACATAGGTGGGCAGATATTCTCCTGTGACAACTACATATGTCAATCACATTTATAATTGTGTTATTAAAAATAAAATCAAATAAAATAATTCACCATGGCTAGAATCCTTAAATGTGGCGATTGCATTTTTTTCTTTGATCTCCCTTTTCAACATTAGGGTTTAAATTCATGCTCTGACAGTGTCAGATAAACTACAGTAACAAAACGGATGGTCAGTAAAGTAAATGGTATTTAAACTAAGATTAAAGTGGCACATTCTTACCATGAGTATGCTATGCAAATCTTTTCATGCCTTTTAAAAAACATACAAATGCTAGGACGATATTTACAGTTAGTTATGTAGTAATGGTGGTGCCCTACAGACTTTTAAGGGCACAATTTCACTATATTTAAGAAAATAAGTCTTTCTCTTTTTTTTGTGCAGTGGGATAAAAAAGCAGTATATAATTAAATAATATTAATTAGTAGAGTTATCAGACAGATTTTCTGAACAGCACAGTTTTTATTTGCTTTGAAATTATTCCAATTAAACATTGCATTCTAGCCTGTCAATAAATTTCCACTCTAGACTTTGTTCCACAACCTGAACAATTCTTCTTAGGCAAGATATTTGCTTATACACATCTGTGTATTCTATGATTCAATCTAGAATTAACCTCAGTGGTGTGTTACAATAGCTGTGACAATGTGGCACATTAGCTGTTCGTGCTTTGCTCATAGGCGATATTGCTTGAGTTTGGCCTTGTTCTCCACTCTTCCAGGAAAGCCATGGTTGTGATATTTCTGAGTGAAATTGGAGTAGTATTTTAGCTCTTCTGATTATTTTTCTCTTTTCAGTGATTGTGCCACTACTTTTATTGTAAGAACACAAAGACTAGCATAAATCATAAAAACAGATAGAAAACTAATAAAACGCCACCCATAAAAAAACCTCCAAATCACCAGAGAAATAAAAGTACTCAGGGTGCCCTTTTACCCTTTGATTTTCCCCATCACATTGCATCTCATGAATCATCTCTCTAAGGGATACTGCTGATGTCCAAGAAGTATGTTTAGTCACTTTTTTTTAAGAGGGGGCAACAAAAAGAAGGGTCACACATTTTGTTTTTAAATTTGGAAAGTACTGCAGAGCTGACCTAAGCAAAGCACTAAAACAGTACAACAAGCTATCAATCCAAATACAGGATTTGTAGGAAAAAAGTACCAAAGGAAATTCATGCTCTAATTTCCCTTGGTGGCATTTTTCTCTCCTTTTCATACACATTATGAAATTATTATTCTTGTAATTGAGTTGTATTAGAAATGTTTTTTACAGAACTGGTGATTAAAAGAGAAAAGCAATTAAACAGAGGCCTAACTCTGATATTATTAAACTATTTGTTTAATGTTTAAGAATGTGAGCAGTTCCATCAAATTTACTCGGGTAGTTCTTTAAACAATAGTAATAACTGGAGTAGAGAAGTCAATCACTGAAGTCTCAGGGATAGATTGGCTGAACTCCCATCACACAGTGATGGGAACACACTTGTCTATATTCGAATGCCCTGTCTGCTGCAGCTCTGGAGACAGCACAAATACAGTTGAGTGACAGTACCTGTTTTGTAAGGTTTGCACTCTGTGTGTTCATGAAAGAAAGAAGGCAGAGGTAGTACAGGTGGTAGTAACAATAACAAACCAAGAATAGAAACTGGCTTTTTCAGTACCAGGTTAATGCCATGTTAAATGTCTAGCTTTGTCCTTATTCAGCTGCAACACTGTAAATGCTGCAAGCTTATTTTCACATAGTAATACCATTGAACGCCGAATATAAGACCTTGAGCATTAATTAAAAGTGACAAGTAATATGTTAGCCCTTATGCCATGTTCCACATATTCATATAAACTTTTGTTCTATTAAATTCTATTAAAAAAACAATAAGCTGAGTATTAAGTGAAACATGTACTCTGTGTACTTCTTTACTGACCACCTGCCTGTACAGAGCAATAGACAATTAGTACTGATGCTTGCTGAAGATGAACATAGGACTACTAAATTTATATTGGTCGCTTCTGGGTTCTTTCTTCATGTGTTTTAAAATTCAGTATTGCGTTTCTGTTTCCTGGCATGGACCACATAGGGCATCAGTATTTTTAGACTGAATCGTCATTACAAGAAACCCTTTCAAGTATTTTCAAATCCAAATGAAGAAGTATTTGAAATGCGTTACGCCTAGGAGACATCTTCCACACAATACATTATTAACTATAGACCGAGTTCAGAGATACATCAAAACTGACACTAAAACTTAATTAGTGGGGATACAGCTTTTTTATGAAACAAATTTTTACCCAATATCCTCTGGCACCCTTTCTTTTGCCCAGACTTCTCTAGGGTCCTAACATTATGGATGAAGATTACTTAGCAGTGAATGAATAACAGAGGCACCTAACTTCATGTGTGCTAATAATTAACTTAGGTAAAAAAAGAAGGTAATTAGTTTATTCTGCTCCTTTTACTCTTTTAAGGACAACTGGAACAACTTCGTTCTCTTTCCAGGGAAGTTGTTTATTTCTTTGTCAGTAGCCATCTCTCTGGCCTTTCAGTATATTCCTGGATTTCTGTCAGACTACAAAGAAAACAAGGTTTGAATTTCTGTGCATCAAGTTTGCATCTTTTTAATGCTCTCATTTTTCCTTTCCCAAATATATTTCCCAGTTCTTTTCACTTTAGTGCTTTTTTAAGTGCTTCACAGAATTGCCTTTGTGATACTCTCTCTTTTCCATCTGCTGAAACAGCTACCTTATTTTCCCTTCTTCCTCATTCTGTTGTTTCTTTTTTGTCACCATGCCTGAGTGACTATTCTTGTTTTCCTTCTTACTATATTAATTCATTTTCCTTTCCACTTACTTTCCAGAACAAATGAATTTAGACGACTTTGCAGAACAAAATAGCTATAAATTCAAGTAAATTGGAGAGGAACTTCCTGAAGACCATCCAGCAGATCAGTAGAAAAATTAAAGCCCATGCCTGAACCATTGTGGTTAATTGTCCTGAGATTTGGATTATCTATTTTCAACAAAAAAGGACAGAGGAATGCTTACAGCTTTCAACCACTAACCTGTTGTCTTGCTGGTGGCATTATCCTGTAAAAAGATCCTAGTTCAAGATCTGTATTAAAATTTGCAAATTGCTGTTCTCTAACTAATTTAGGAGTCTCAAGCTTATCATTACTTGTAAATTTACAGCTGTCCCATCCATCATCAGCTTGCTAATAGGCAGTTGTGCAACTCTCAGGAGCCTGCCATAAGAAATAAGAGCAGTAGGTAGCTGCTACAGCTGGATTCCCATTCCACCTCAGAAGCTTCTTAACAACATTCTCAGATGTGTAAATGATCCATTACCAACCCGAGGGAATTGCTACAAGCATAAAAAGCTACCATCACGGAATGAGATGAACCTTTCACATTGTGATGAGAAACTGCTGGAACAGAGAATCCCTTTACACCAGATTAGTAGTGCACAGGTCAGAAGAAGAAAATTTGGAAACAAATATCAAAGATAATGACAAAAAGCCAATGAAATTTGATGGTCTGCTCTGCTGCCTGAGAAGTTTTATGGGATGTCATATCTCTATCTTTTATTCTAAATCTTTGAGTGCTTAGAGCATCTCAGTTGTTGCTTTTATTGCAGAATAATAATTCAATGCAGCACATGAGCCATGGTAGCTTCCCTCTGACTTTCTTTTTCTGGCTTGGCTCAAAGCCTATTTGCTCTTCCTGTTGTCCTTTAATACAGTTAGTCATTTCCCTTCTTTTTGGCAGCCAGTTTCTTCCTGGACCCCATGATTATTCTTCACTGTTCATTTCTCTAACTGCTCTGTCAGCAGCCCCACTAGCAGTATTGCTTCCTCATTACCAGCCATTACATCAGGACTCCCCTTTTTCCATGTTTACCTCCTTATTTATTTACATGGATTCTTTGTCTGCCATGCCTAGGCTAAGTACTTCGAATTTACACTTCTGTGCTCCAGACCTTTTAGAGTTATGAACCCTCTCATACTGTTCTTATCTAGAATAACTTGTCTATTAAGTCAGATATAATCAAGGCAAGTTGTCTACACTATTTCGTTTAATAATCACAGCTAACCATGCTCTTGAGTTGCTTGAACCCCATATAAATGTAGCACTGTAATGCACATCTTTTAGTTTAATAAGTCCAGCAAAGTTTCTGCAGTAAGCATTTCCTCTGCTGATGCATCCACTGTATAATTCCAACATCTCTTCCTACTTTCCAGTCCATACCTGACACAGTTATTGCCAGCCTGTCTTTTGAAGTGTATATTCCTCATTAATTTCGTATCAGTGTTTTTATTATTTGCCCCTATTCGCTATCCACTTGCTTGTTCCTTGAATTCATAGACATAATGGTAGCAAACCAGACTAACTGCAATCATTCATGCAATCATTTTTAAAATTCTCACCTACAAAAAAAAAAAAACCACCCAAACCAAACCGAAAACCAGTGTAAGGAGACAGAAGGCAAGAAACTGTGAAGACAATATGAGGAAAATCCAGGACCATTTCAGTAAGTTCTTCTGCTGGGTAGTTTTATGATCTCATTGTCATGCATTTCCCTCCTCTCGTGAGTTTCTGGCTTCTGACACATTGAATATAAATGGCATATACTTTAATTTTTTGTGAGAATCCTAGATAATTTGTGTCCACAGGAAGCAGATAACAATAATAAAGACACTTTTTATTATTTTAGCATTAAAAGACAAAATCAGTTCTAGAGACTCAAACGACAGTTCAGTATAAATTGATAGAATTGTTGGCTGAGTTTGAACCTCTGCTATGCAGTGGTGATCCCTTCACAGATCCATCTTAAATAGTCAAATTCTTAAGGACAATTACTATAGGGAGAAAAAAAACAACAAACCACTGTCTTTTGAAAAGACACAGACTTAGTCAGATCATATCACTTGATCTTGTCTGGTTGTTATTCTGGATGGCTGCAATACCCAAGACTGCACTTTCACTTCCTAAACGGTCTTCCAGAGGCAGAATGCTGTTGATGACTCAGCTTCACCTTCAGAAACTAAAACTATTGCTCTCTGAGGAGTTAGTTCCTGTTCTTTTTCTTTTGGTTAGATAATTGTAATGTGGTTTTGTTCACTATGTCTAACTGATCCAACAGCAATGTTAGAAAATATTGCTTTTTATGCATGAAGATAAAAAAAGAAACTTCTGCTATATAGACTGCTTAAAGTGCCATTGTTCTACATGTGTCCACTTGTTTTGTTGGTCTTCTCTTTTATTTATTTATTGAGTGCATAAATTACAATGGCTACTTTGCCACTGAGTAAGAATACAAGGTGTTAAGAAACCTAGATGTGATTTATTTGACTATATGTTGATGACTGACTGCATCTAAGATAGTTATCAAGGCCCCTGTCACAGTCAGTGGAAAGAAGCAGTCATGTCAGCCACACTTCATTTCATCATGGGCTGGGTATCTAGAACAGATCAGAGAAATGCACCCTTTTCCCTGTATTTATAGAAGAAGCATGGGAAGATTATTTCTGAAGTAGCTAGATACACTATATATATTTACTGATTAAAATCTTATCTTTATAATTTAACTCTTTATTGGCTTTGTGGGCCTAACTGCTCACTAGCAATAACTATACAGATGTAGACAACTGTCACTTCCTCTAAGACCTTATTTTCTGAATAATGACCTTTCAAGAAAACCAAAGGAGTGATCAGTGAAAGGTGGCCAGACGTAGTTTAACTTCTCTTTGTCCCAAAAGAAAATGTAATCAAACTGTTCAGGAGCGTCCAAAAGCCACTAACAAGCAGTCATAGGACAACTGCTTTCTGAATCAGAGGACTGAGGTAGAACTAGATGTTCCTATTTTCCTTAATAGAAACTCCCTTTCTGCTTCATGACCTAGTATCACCACTGACTCAGATCTTAGAAGTAAATGCTGTCCAGGAAGGAGGAGTTTTCTTACTCCTCTCTCATCTGTATATAGTTGCTAAGATGAATTCCCAATAGCCATAGAATTATGAATCATAAGTGATTCTGTCATTTGCTGGTGTGTTACACAGTATATGTTCATCCAAACCCCCTTAGCTCTGAGAATGAAAAAAAATATACATTTAAAAAATCATTTGCAGAAGAAAACACAACACATTCTTGCTGTAGGTCTTATTGTGATGATGTCAAGGCTGGTTACAAGGACAATATTGGCTGGAGGATAAAGCAGACTTTCTTCATCTATGGGCATGGAAAGTTCACCTATTGTAGACTCCAAAAGCTGGCAACGACCAAAACCATAATAATTCTAAATGTGATTTGCCACTGCACATGTTTAAATCCCTTATCTTTAAACCCCTAAAATATCTATATGTTCTGTTTTTCTTTCCATATCTACATTCACCTTGACATCACACAGGTTGGTGTTTTAATGTAGACTTAGTTTAGGTTGAAAATGCAGTAAATCATGGTACTGCTCTGAAACTTGTTCAATAATGCGTGTCTGTTCCACAGACATAGGGGATTTTTAAAAGACTTTGAAAGGAACTTGTCTGCCATGTTTTATTTCATTCAGCCTACCAGAGTAGTGAGGTTAATGATGTCTTCCTGAAATGGGAAACAGATGGAGATAGACTGCCCATGCCATGACACCTGGCCAAAATAAAAAATAAATAGGAGATTCAACTGTAAAAGTAAGCATCCTAATTTTCCTCCTCTGCTTAAAGAAGATACTGGGCATTATCTATCTACAGGAAGAAGACTTGAAAGGGGAATGTGAATCTTAAATACATAATTGTGCATTACAGCACACACAATTTGATGTTTGTGTTAAAAAAATAAAAAGGCCTGGACTTTGCTGGGAAATCACTTCCTTCCAAAGAGCTCTTTTTTTAAGTGTTTTTTAATTTATTTCCTATTTTATTTCCTGTAGACTTGAAGCATTTGCAACTCATATGTTGTTTTATTCCACTGTCTCAGTTTCATCAGTATTTGCAGTATAGTGAAACTAATTGAAATATGAATTATAAAACCCCCAAACAGCTGTTTTATTTTAATGCAGATGAATTTTTGGGGGGAGAAGAGGGAAGAGAGGGAAGAAGAGACCTTTATCCTCTCGTCTATCTGTAGCAGAAGCAACCAGCTTCACAAATTATTCCTTCACTGAATGAAATAAGTGTAAGCAAATTAATCAATTCTATCGATGCAATGGAAAACAGAGCAGTTTTTAAGTGAAAACCAATGAGAAATATCATGTGACACAAAATGAAGGGTTTGCTTTAATATTAATGAACTCTGCCTATGATGCTAAGTACTCTCCTATTCAGTGTTCAGAGGCATAGATACTTCTGAATGCTCTTCTTTTTAAAGTCTGCCTATCAACTTTTTCCATGTTACTGTGCTTTTATTTTAAAATCTTGGACTTCTGGAAAGTAACTCAAATAAGTGCTTAAATATGAATCTAAGAATCTAGACATCTGGTTTTGAAAATATTGGTTCAAAAGTTTCACACTTGTTGATTGCTGTCTAACTCAGAGGGAGATTTATTTGTCAACACAACACACATTCTCTGAACTTCCTGTACAGTTTTCAAAGAGCAAAACATGTTTTCAAAATTATCTTTGTAATTGGGCATGTAATTTCAATTAAAATGAATAGGAGTGGCGTGTCCAAATCGTGGGGCATTGAGCTGCAAGGCACTTACTTCCTTGATCATCAAGCCCAGAGCTCCTTTATTAGAGACAACAATATTGTACAGTTCTTTCCATCAACATATTAAAAATAGGCACGTTTCAAGCCACCACAATCTCATTAAAGTTATAAAATCTCTCTGTGTTAGCAGTTGAAAAATTTCCTTTGATGTCTGGCCTAACCATTTCATATTCACCTATTTAGTGTTCTGTCCACTTCTCTTTACAGCACGTTTCTCTCTCTCTCTGATGTGTTTAAATAATATTTTTTTAGATATATTTAGACAAATGAAAAAGAACTGGATTCAAAGTACTGGGTTTAAGGGGCCAAATCCTTGGTTGGAAGCATTGTGACTGTGGCAGCTGAGGGTTTCAGACAATTCCAGGAAAAAAAGATTGTGTGTGAAGCCTTTGAAAAAAAATATTTCCATTGTTTTGATCCAAAGTCAATTTGTTCTCCTCTAACAACACTGTGTCTTCAGGTGATAAAAAGCAAACCCTTTCTTCAACTATCACCTATACTACTAGTGATTCTGCACATTAGGCAACCTCCGTGTCACTGTTTGGGGTCATTATGAAGTCTAGATTTGCATTCTTGAAGAGAACAAGAAAACTTGATTCTTGTAAACACTCATTTCACTTGAGTCATAATGACACAGGTTGAACTTATGGTCATCAACCCTAAAATACTCTATGTGTGTATGCAAGAAGAAAAAGGAGAGCTGGATAAATTCATAATAATATGGCATATTTTTCATGCTGTTTGGAAATTTTTATGTGGCCATAAAATTATTTATTAGGTAATTGAGTGCTTTAAGAAATTACACTTTTGCAACCAGATAATCTTCTTTCTGATTTTATCGGATTATTATCAGATTTTCTGTCTGATAAGTATTTAACACCATCCAATTCCAGCTACATTGTCTAATTTCAATCTTGAAAAAGGGAAGAAGTTTCAAAAATAGACGCATTTCTGAAAGTTTTGTGAAAATTAAAAAAAGAGACTCCTCAGGAAGGAAAAGCAGACAGAAATTAGCGGTTACCCAACCCTTTTGGAAGTAGCTGTATGCCCAGTCATATAAAGGATTTTCCAGCTGGGCTGATCAAACATGCATGTCTCTGGGTGAGGACTAACCCCTTTATGCAAATATGGAACAGTCTATGGTAGGTTTGGACTAACCTGGCTATGTGAACCTTTTGACTGATTGGGGGGTTCATATTCCATATGAACAGTACCCCTGTCTTGAGGAAGGATGCAAATCCATAGGGAAACAGTCTTCTACTGCTTATGGAATAACAAAAGAATCCTGCTATGAGGTCTGAAATCCATGAAGTACTCCTACAAATGAGCAATACTGGGTGATTAGATGGACTAGATGAAATAATGGTGTTTCCCAGCCTTAAGTAATAAGATTATGATAAAGCAACTGTCCCAGGCTGGGTTAGCCACTAGTGACATCATTAACTAGAGAGGACAAAACAAATGTGTCAGGGTTTGAGGACATTCTTAACTTTAAATTACTCAGCATCTTAATATATTCTGCACGCTATAAATGGCAGATGAGGAACCCAAATTACCTCCAGAATTTGTCACATATAAGCATTTCAAAATTAAGCTTGAATTTTCCACTTTCAAGTTTTTTCCACAGTCATTATTAAGTAGTTAAGTGAAAGATCTTTTACCTATACACATTGAGCTATAATTATGGGTCCCTGAAGACTTGCTTCCTTATGGCCTTCTTTAAGGCTAACACCCTGTACATAGTTAAGAAAAGGTAACACTTTTTGCTAATGCTTCCTTTTCAAATAAGAAATCCTGGAGGGATGTTTTACAAATATGGGACCAAAAGAGACCAATTCTCCACTGATAGTGTCAGTAGCTGCCATAAGTTATTCTTTCAAGATACATTTCATACTATGATGAAAACTGAAACCTGCACCTATAAATCATTGACAGAACTCTTTTAGGAGAGTATTACCTGCTTAGAAAAATCAAATAGCTACAGCTACTACTGCCAGTTTGCTTTTTGAAACATACATGAACTTTGAAAGCATACTTCTACCTATTTACTCCCCAGATTTCAAGTGATCCCAGATTTCAAAGTTTCACTTTCTACAGTAAGGAGCAATTTCCCATCACTGCCTATCATACCTGTATCTGGATGCCCCAGAAGACCTTCATGTCTTAAAGACAGCTAAGTTTAGCTATCTTGAATTTGGCTAGCATTATAACTGTTGGGCATTTTTAAAATTTGCCCTTTCACACCATTATGTAGCATAAAGAAAAGAAGCAAATTACACTATGTTGGTCTGAGTTATCAGTCAGATAAAAACACTAAGGAAATTCGCCGGAAGCATATTTGTGTGTGGTTACATCATTGACGTCAATTCAGAAGTCCTGTGTATCTCAAGAACAGATGTCAGTTTTCAAATGTTTTGTATTATAAATAAATTGGCTTTTGACCCAAGTAATGAGATAGCTGCACTTTGGCTGTAAATACAATTACGGCTAAACAACTGTGAATTTCCAGCTCTGAGACACAGTGACTTACAGAAGCATATGAGAAAAAAAAAAAAAAGCAGAGACAAAAAATGTTGTTCTGAGGGTAGAAAGTGTGTTACTGAGAATTAGGATAAGCAGGTTTAAATCAACAAGTAAGTAGGTTTTTAATCAAAACAGCACATCTGCATTCATATTTCTCACTGGAATATTATGAGTGAAATCTTAGTGATTTCTCATTTTACTTTATGGGTTTTGATTCTTAGGAGTGTGATCAATAGGGTAAGATAAAATTATTAACAAATAAAAAAAGCAAATAAAGCAAACAAACAAAAAACCTACAAAACTTCAAACCTGAAATGAAGTGCTTGTCTAAAAGTACTGTTTTTTGACAAAACTCCCTCTTTGTCTTGACAGCCAAGGCAACGCTGCTTTGTTGTCACTTATTCATCTGAGTTCTCCTTTTTCACAGATTTTAAAGGAGTCTCTAGTCGGCATAGAAAGCTGCAGCTGCCACAACAGAAAGATCTGTGATCAGTTCAACCAAGGGATCAGGCCCACAAAGTCTCACTGAAATATATCAGTCCTATCTTCTAGACTTTAGAGGCAAAATTTGGATTAAAGTGAGGGATAATATCCAAAACCTATATAAAGAAAGATACCACTTACTCAGTGCCCAAATCTGAATGGGGTCAAAACTGGCCTAAGTCCATGCCAGCCGTCTCAAAACTAAATGATACTGAAAAACTATTGCCATAAATATATTTTAAGGTGTAAGTAACACGAACATCTCACTACCAGCTGGCAATCTTTCGAAATGGACCTGTTTAGTCCTTTCTTCTATGTCTGTCTTGAAACCTTATAGGATAGATTATCTGTTCTTAGATTTGATGACGCTGATGTCCAAACTGTCTCTTTAGTTCATTTTCCTTGCATTCATATACCAGTTCTGAAGATTTGTTCTATGGCAACAAAACACAGGACTTTGCAGCCTCTGCTGATATAAGGCTTTCCACAGCAGACTTGGCTTTTGCAAAAAACTGTCCTGGAAGATGATCAGTCTGTTAGATTTGGGTGCTTTGATGTCCTCCTCCTTTCTTCAGTCACTTCACAAGAGACTATCAGAGAAATGAAATAAATGTATGTTGAGAAAATACATTCTTCTTAAAACAATAACCTATGTAGAGAAAATGCTCTAAATATACTTAGTAGGTCTACTACAAGTATTTTAGTAAAAATGCTTTTCTGTGAAAAATATATCAAGGAGATATGTCCAAGGACCTATCCTTTACTATTATTTTTTGTGTGTTTTGTTTTACATTGAGTATTCAAAGCAAAAAGACTGAAAACCTGAAAACAGATAAATCACAACATGAAAAATTCTCCTTAAGAATAGCAAAATGTTTGTACAAGAATGCATTTTCAGCATTGTTTTTTTTTTTTTTTTTCCCCTTCAAAAATGCTTTTTAAAACCAGCTCCCAAATATCTCTCCATTGTGGATTTAAGCCAAGGCTGCAGTGGTGGCCATTCAGAAAAGTGAAAGCTTGCTCAGCAAATTTGTGTTGGCACAGGATTTAACAGATTTTCTGTCTTTTTCTTTTCCTGGAGACAATTAGCTTCTCTTTGCTTCAGTTCCACTTCTGGAAGAAAAATGGAGAAGTAGAGATTCCTGAAGACAAGTAGGTATTGATAGATCTTATAGTTTGAGGCTTGCAAAAAGCCTACATAATACTATGATTTTCTGAGAACATCAATTCATTGTGACTGGATATCTCACTCCAAAATCTAAATCCAAATCTGCTGATGATCATTTGCTGTGACTAATTCTGAAGGAGCTGAAACTCTGAAGGTCTCTGGAGACCCAGCTTAATTCCAGAGTGTCCTGAACACCTTGAGCTACATCTTTATTATGTTCAGTGCCCAAACTACTCAGAACACTTGGTGAAGGTAAAGAGACTACACTTAAACCATGCCATGCATAGGCAGAAAGATGTTTGAAATGCACTGCAAGTTCAGACTTTATACGTTAGAGAAGTGACCTTAGTATAAAAATGATCAAACTAAAGAAATTAAGTGTAGGGTTTCGTTGCCAGAAAAACTGTTACATAATTTTAGCTTGCTGAGGTTTGTGCATCTCTGTATCATGCTCCATCACACAGTGTGAACTTCCCTAAATGTTATATACGTTTCATCCATGAGCTCTCTCTTACATAGAACAGAAACATTTACAAACTCTGAGCCATTTGTCGCAGCTCCATTAGTACTACCTATTATAACCAAATTGATAGAAAACCATAAAGGGGGAGTTCAGTGCTCTTTTGTTTTGTTTGGAAGGTTTTGGTTACTTTTGGAAACTCTACAGACTAGTCTTCATGGGTTCTTAGTAAAAGGGCTAGAAAAACCTAAGGAGGGAAAAACATTAGAGAGCTACAAGCTTGGAGTGCCATCTGGACCTTACTTCAGTGGAAATGTTACCTTATTTATATAGAGAGATAATTAATAATGACAATGCAAAATGTATATTAACCCTTGGAAATTCCCTTTGCAGAGTATATGGAACTGATATTGATTAAAACAGAAATCCCACATGTGTTTTTGTCCTGTTCTAAATTACTCAGGTCCTGGCATTACAGTGCTTTATGCACATCCAGCAAGAAATAAATCTTTGACAATCAGTTTTGAATGTTGTATTTTGAAGAAGGAAAAGAGAAATTGCATGTCCATCCACAAAAAATTAGGAAAATTAACTTACTGTGGTTGGGAGATTTGTTCCTTTCTGGAAAACAGAAGAATTTGCCTTCCTATCTTAATAAATTCCAAACCTTTGGAAATGTCAGAACTATACTCTTTTTTTTTTTTTTTAATCTGTTTGAGCTTTCAATAACTCCTATTTTTAAGCACCCAACTCATTTCCATTGAGGAGGGATAAAGCTCTTTAAGAGGCAGACACAAGATAGACCTAAAGCAATTTACCATAAATCTGGCCTAAAGTTTAAATTCTTTGATTACAAAACTGCACAACAAGCACTGACCTACACTACCCCAAGAGCTGTTCTCTCTCTCACCCTATGTACAACACATGCCTTTTTTTTTTCTAATTTTTTAAATCTGTGTCATTCTCAGCACTTCACTTCTTTAAGTTGTTTTAAAAAATATGAATGAACTAATAGTATGGCATTACAAATTCCTGTAATCAGTATAAGTCTTCATAGCTCCAAATGGAATTGTGATTCCACTTAACAGACAACAATCATTTGCCCTGGCTAGCCTCCAGTCTAATAGAGGGGTCAGGCACAGGGTAGAGCCACAGCTTCGGGGCAAATGAATGGTTTAGTGTGGGGAATGGACATGACATCATGAGATGTTTTGCCAAAGATCCTACAGTATATCTGTGGCTGAACCAGACATATTACATGGGTCTGACCACACAGTGAAGCCAACAATGTGAAAGTGTACACCCACCTCTTATAGAGGTAGACATTGCTAGGGTGAATGTCATCTCATCTTAAAAGGAGGCATCTAAACATAAGGTAGCAAGTGTCTAAACCACGTTTTTGATCCATCATAGACAGAAAGCTAAGCACTGAGCTCAACAGCAGACATCAAGAATATAGACGCACATAGTTAAGTGAGACACATCATACCCTATACTTTTATATGACAAGACTGCTCATCTTTTCTTCAGTGCTACTTTGAGACCAGAAAATAAATTAAAAAATCCCATTTTAAAGATGAGAAATTGGAGACAAAGAAAAAAATTAAAAAATAAAAGCAAGCCAAGAAAATATGGATGCTACAGTAAGTTCGTTGTAGACAGCTAACCAATTGAATGAGATCCAGAACCCTGACTGAACATGAAAAGGCAGAATGAGACATCTCAGCAAAGAGTTAAAACAGCTACATGACATTGGGACCTTTTCCAGAAAGAAGGCATCTCTTCTTTTTTTTTTGTATAAGATTAGGAAGGACCCTTCTGTTCTTGGAATATCTTGAAGATTAGAAAGAGACCCCTACATTTCCAGTGCCCCAGTCCTCTACAGAAAGCTCAGGCTCTCTCAGATGTCATTTTCTTGCCCTTTCCTTGGAAACTGTTATATTTGCAATTGCGTCAGTCTTCATCCATGCTTCAACTATTTCCAGGCATTCAGAGATCCCTTGGTTGAAAACTCTGCAGCAATATAATGTCTGCCTTTTACCAAGACCCTTCAATGAAAAGAAAAATGACTCAGAACATGCAAAATACCTTTTATCTCCATTACCTTTAAGCGTCCCTGGCTCCACAGTTCCCCCCTAACAACACAATCTCATTCTGCCTCATAAAGTTGTTATTTATTTTTGCTATCAGAAGGTTTAGGTAAAGTTAACAACTTTGGACTGCAGGCTTTTGATGACATGGCATCTAATTGGCAACTTCCAGACATGTGAGCAGTGTAGCTACATGTAGAGTCCTAATGACCAAATACTCAGGACTCCCAAGGTGTTCCTTTACTTAGCTTTTAATTAGATAAGTAATTAATTTGAAGAATAAACATGAAAAAGCACTTATTTTCCAATGCGTATTCAATTTTGGAAGGCTCCAGAGCAAATTGTTTTCTTAAAAAAAAAAATAAATAAAAGAAGTTCAATAGAAACTTGCATGGTTCCTGGCAGAGAAACAAGATTGGAAGCTAAGCTTTACTTATGACTCAAAGCAAACCAAATGCTCAGCTTTTCTAAGTTTCAGAAAACTGGCTGTTTCTATTGTGTGCCTCAATTTTGCCAAAGATGTAGATACCTGAATATATTTAACTGAAGATACATTTCCAAGGCAACAGAAGCCAAAATTACATCCATACATCATGGCTGAACACCAACTAACTTGCCTTTCTCAGCTTCATGCTGTTTACAGTATAAATGGTTAATTTAGAAATGGCGGCAAACTAGACAGTGTGTTTCTGAGCACTGGTTTATTAAATTTGTGTTTTGAAAGCCCACAATCACTTTGAATTCAAAATATGCAGTACAGCAATCAAATTACCCTTTCAACTTTCTTCTTCTCAGTCAGAAATCTACACACATAGGAAAACCAATGGCCTACTACTCAATTTTTTTCCCCCATAGCTTATAGGAAGCTTCAATGGCTTTTCAGCCCAGTATTCTGAAATGAGAAAGCCAAGAGAGTGCTGAGTTGTTACTACAAAATCAAATTTATGAATAAGAGTCATAGAGTCACAAGTCCTGCTGCAGCTGACCATGGACTTTCACAAAGCTATAAAAATTCATACTGAGAGGGCTGTATTCATGTTTAACTGAATCATTGTCAGATAAGCTATCAAACCCTTTCTTTTTCCCCCATCCATGCACGCTTCTTTCCTTTTATATTCTCTGGCATAAACTCCCAATCCTCAGAGTCACCAAGGCATTGTTTTGTCGTGAGGAGTGGTTTCCATTTTTAATGACTGACTGCTTCTCTTGATACAGGTACTGTGCCAACACTGCTGGAGGATTAAAGCAGGAGCCGTTAGGGTGGATTTAACTTATCAACAGCTTTTTGGCTTTTACATCAACTGCAAATTACTTAGAGCAAATGAGATGCCACTCGCACTTTTGTGACATTCACTGCCATCTCCTAAGTTGCCAAGATGCTGGATTCCAAATCCTGCCTTGTGGCAACCCACATTAGTGATTACCAACAACACAAACCTGCCTGTAAGGCTGCACCCACCATCAAACTGGGAAGAGGTAGATGTGCTCATGCGGAACCCCAGTCTGTATTAGGCTCACAGCATCCTTGCTCTCAGTGTGCTCCTGCTTTCACCTCACACAGAGATGTGAAAGGATTTCCTGGAGCTCTCTATCTGATTAAGCTCCATATGGGCAGGAGAAGACATGTTCGTACAGCTTCTGCCTGCAAGCAGGATAGTTGTCCCACCTCTGGGCTGCAGAATGAGTGCGAACACTTCTCATCCATTTTATCTGTTCTTGTACCTCCCAGGGCAAACTGCTTTGGCTGAAGGTGTGGAGGTTGGATAGCTCCTAATCAGGATTCTTAGCAGATGAAAATAACACTCAAGAGACACAGAATCATAATAAATGTACCAAATTGTAGGCCAGGTGTATGGCCTTTTCCATTTATATTAAAGAAAATATTTAATCTAGTCCTACATACACAGCTCACATAAAGTCACACTACAGTCTGCTTTAAGCCAAAAACACATCGGTATGGATGTCACACCATGGGTACTTATTCCTACCTCACACATCTGAAGTGACATAGCTGAGCTGCCTGCTTAAACTTTTCTGTTCATAATACCTGGGGGAGGTGAAAGGACTTAGTCTATGCCATAACATTTTAATATCATCTCCCAGCTCTTCTTGTTAAGTCTTATAGGCAGACTCTAAGTTCAGCCTCAGGACCAAACAGTGCTGTGAGGAAGATTTCTGTGAGTGTAGGTCACAGTTACTGCATATTGTCAGCACAAAGATAAAGTAGGAGGTACCATGCTTTACATCATTTAGATGGAAGTAAGCAAGCCCTGTGGGCAGGGAGTTCATTGTCTCAGCACTGAGTGTGAAACTGGAGAGAAGCTACACTCCTATGCTGAGTGTGAGAAAACAGAAAAGGAATAATTAATCATGTGGAAACAAAAACAAATTCTCAGAGAGACCTATTTTGTCCCAGATGACTTGTGAATATGAACTAAGAGTATGACCCATACATTCTAAAGCCAGAAAATGCATTATAATTTTTTCTGGCCATTACATAGATCGCACTTGTGTAACATGGTCACGTATATTGGGCTTTGGCCTGGTTTTGACAATGTTTCTCTGTTTTCTTCCTTTAGGCCGATTGTAATTAGAGATGGGATAAAGGCTGTGAAGTACAGAGTTACATATAATGTACCCCACATCCAAGGATCTTTGTGATTAGTGTTTGCAGCTGGGTCTATCCACCAGCCTCAGTTTTTAATTTATCCTAACTCCACAATGTAACTAGAGAGTTATCCCACATTAGGAATTTGGTGGGTGCTATATGCCTGGAGAAACAGCTTTATCCACACAGTTCCATTGTGGAGGTGTATCTTCAGCCAAGGCCCTAGCCTGTAGTGAGCCACAACTAATGGATGGGGGAAAATTGCCTCTAATCTTGGACTATAACTTTTATTTATTTATTTATTTTACTGTGTAATCTTTTTACCTGAACTAGTCTTGCCGTTGACTAGTCCCCATTAAACACAGTTAAGATGAAAATGATTGTGGCTGTGAGTCCCAGACTAAGTGCTTCTGACCTACCACAGAGTTGTGATTTGGGTTGTATTAGAAGAATGCTGAAGTGAATGAAACCTCCTCTGCCTCACTGATGGCATTTTGGTTACAAATGCGATGTGACCCTTAGGTAGGATATTTTTCCCACTTCCTAATCTTTATAAAGCAGTCCTCTTCTGGTATACCCTACAGCAACCACTCCAGTCAAAATTGTATGTACAAAGGCTCCTTTTATGAGACTGCAGAAGCTATTTATGTTATGGACATGAGCAGCACCTAACAAACACTGACTTCTTGTTCATGGTAATGGCTCATGAGAACTCAGCCATTCACAAGTCTCATACTTGTCATTTCTAAGTCCTACACCAGTACTTTTCCACTGCCAGGAGCAGTTGGCTATACTGTAATAGTTGGGAAAACATATTAGAGATGTCATAAACTTGTCAGCATAGATATAAACCAGAAAGAAGATAAAGACCTCATCCAAAACTGAAGAGAAAAAATAACATTTCAATTTTGCACAGAATGGATTAAACAATTGGTATTATAGTGTCCTTGCCCATGGCGGGGGGGGGTGGAACTAGATGATCTTAAGGACCTTTCCAACCCTACTGTTCTATGATTCTATATTGAAAAAGCATTCCAAAGTACAGAGTTAGAGCAGGATAATAAACACTTTTTGTTACGTATGCGTGTGTGCTCTTTTTCCCCAGTCAACAGGAGAAATTCTCATTACAGAACTGGAAGGGAAAGTGAAAGTTCACCTTACACAGCACTTTCTTAAGCAGTGTTACAGGAACTGGGTCTCAAACAAGAAAGGCAGAAGTTACAGCCTGGCCTGGGAAGATCACACAGGAGATAAAGGTGTCAGTAAATCCCATGCAAGTTAGGTTGTTTTTATCAGGACCATCATCTAACAGATTATCAGTAACCGTCCCTCTGAAAAGATGTTCAGGAAAGTTATTATAGGCTCATAACTCTTGTTGCCACAGTCCTTTCTGAATTAAATAGCATAAGTCAACACTGGATTTCTTGGTTTGATTTCTAGGGACACGAGTTTTTTTCGTTTTTTTTTGGTTTTAGTAGAGAATGACCCTTGTTGAGTGTGTGTCACTAGCCAGTGAGAAGCAAAGCCTGTCCTGACATTTGGTGACTTAGAATCATAGAATAGTTCGTAAGAAGCGAGAAGACTTACTGAAGTTCTCATGTTGAGTAAAAACATTTTCACTCTGTTATTTCACCATAAGCAGAATCATCAGCAATCAAATGTTTAAAACACTGCATCTTCAAACTGGTGAGGTACTTGATACCACATTTTACCTAGCTCTGGCATTTACAAGGAAATGCAAATGAATAGCTACCAAAGGAGTGATGAAATACAGGTACCTGAACTTGGAGCAGTGATCTCAGAAGTGTACAAAAGAAGTTAGAGTTTCCTTTTTTTCTTATTATTATATCTGTGCATGAACTTTTAAGAAAGGGGAATGCCCTGGCCTTAAATCCAACATCTATTTCTCTTGTGCAAGAACATTCATCCCTTAAGGAGAAAGAACCAAATGATGTACTTTAAAGCTATTCCTTCCTGTGTCTAATGCAAGAATCCTTGTTTAGATAATTCAACAAGTCACATGAGCTTTCCACTGAAGTCAGCAGGACAGCTCACACGGGATGCTCATGTGCTTTAATTTTGCAAGACACTGATCTCATATATTCATTATTTATTAGTGTATTCTTATGACATTCTTGTTCCATCTCATATTTGTAACTTTCTTGCACTTCAAACAAACCCTCTGTCCACTTTATACCTGTGATTTGGTACAGAGTGCAAGACAGGCATTGAATATCAGCGTGGACTAGATTAAGAAAAATCTATCATTAATCGATTTGCATAGGCCAAACAGTGAAAAAAAGTCATCAATAGAAAAAGCAAGTTGCATATGTCTTACATTACCCCACATTCATCTTTCTAGCACTGATTGCAAATGCTACTCTATGATTAAGAAATATATTAATTCATTTGCTGGAAAAGTGTTCTGAGAAACTTCGTAAGTCACTAAACAGCTTATTGTTTCTTGTGATTGCTGAGGCATAGGTTTTTGCGACAGGCAACACTTACACAACCAAACACAGCTGTTTAAAAAGTGCAAAATGTGCAGGTGCACGAAGGACAAAAAAGAAATAATAAGAAACAAACCCCACCCCCTAACAAATTTTTCTACCAGGAATCTCAAAATACTCCTTGATTTTAATATTCTGCTCCTGGGGTCTCGGCTTTCTATTATTATTAGTTTGTTAAAAGCAATTCTTCATAGAAAAATACGAAGAAATTTGACTTAAAAAGCTAGAAACCAAGTTACTGAGCAAAAGGGAATCTCAAACTTTTTTGATAAAAACCATTTTTGCTTTATTGACTTAAACTACTTCAACCACCCCCCAGTGTGAGTATGAATTTAGTCTAGATAACTGGACCTACCAATCTGCATAGGCAATAGACAATAAAGGGTCAAACATGTTTTCAATACATGTTTTTTTAAGCTGATTAACTGGCATTAAAACAATTGTGCTTGGTATTACTTTGCAGTGATTCTGTTGGTTTAACACCATAAATTGCTTATTTATGAATGTGATAGTTTATATTTGAGAAACAGAATTGTCTTCTCTGGTATAGATGTGAGAGTCAGACCCCCATTTTCGGGAATGCTGCTGAACCCATGACAACATGATACCATGATCAATTAGCAGCTCCAAGAATACTGATATTCTTAAATTCTGATACTCTTAAACAGCACACTCCACATCTATTCTTTCAAGCTTCTTACCCAGCTTCCTAGAGCTGAAGGAATAGAGGTCATTCTGGTTATTCTTTCACACCACCTGAATGTTTGTTAAGAGTTGGGCATTTACCTTCCTTTCTTATCTGTAAAAATGAAACCTAAGTCTTTACTTCGCTTTTTTTTTTCTTTGACAGTTAGATAAAAACCTGGAAGATCTGAGAGATAAATGTTTTCTCCATGAGTACTGCTTATTCTCTTTTGGGGAAGTTAACTCTTAGTACTGAACATGATGTTATCTAATGTAAATACTGACATCTTTCCCCTCCTCCAAAATATAAATAAACGAGATCAACTCATGCAACAGGGAAATACACTTAAGAAAGGGGTATTTTCTACCATGTTTGTAGATCTGGAAACTAATTATGACTTGTAAGTGAACACGCAGTATGCCATAAAGCCCAGGTATCCCATATTGTTTATATTGTGATACCTCATTTTAAGAGTTGAAGGTATCATTCTTAAAAATGGTGTGGGTTTGTTTTTTCTTTAAAGTGTGAATGCATGCAACTTCAAAATAGTAAAAGACAAAATTAGCTGTGATACCTCAAGGATAAAGTAGCTTTGAAAAGGATCATAATAGAAATCCCACTGTAGACATTAATGCATTAGCTGTTAAATACTTTTATTCAGTGAGACTATTTAAACACATAGTTGGCTTTATTCATGTACAATGTCTCCCTCCCCCACCCAGCAATATAGTATAACAAGTGCTAAATTTAAAGCAAGTGCTTCAGTTCTACGGTTTTCAGACAATTGACTGCAATGGTTGTTTGGTGGAGCAACCAGATGGCACTACTAGAATCCTCAGACAGCTTTTCCATAAATACCATTTCTACTTTCAGAATATGCTCCTTGAATTTCCACAACTAGAAATGAAAATGAGGCTTTTGTCCTTTAATTGTTGTAACTTATTATTAGTAATAAAAAATAAGTAGAGAGAGATCCTGCTACATATATTTGAACTCTATCAATCATAGAATCATAGAATAGTTAGGGTTGGAAAGGACCTTAAGATCATCTAGTTCCAACCCCCCTCCCATGGGCAGGGACACCTCCCACTAAACCATGCCACCCAAGGCTATGTCCAACCCAGCCTTGAACACCGCCAGCGATGGAGATAGTTGCTGAGTTAAAAGGACAATATATTGGTAATCCGCTCAGCATAGTGTTATCTTCTACAACAATATAACAAAAAGACAAAAATTCTTCCGCTTTGCTCTGCTTGGGAGAAAAGAATAATTAAAAAAATGCATGATTTTCTTCTAATGTCTGTAATTTATAACTGTACAAACTTTAATTCATGTTTCACTTATTGAAATATACAAAAATATTACACTCAGTGAATGTTCTTTCTTCTCAAGCTCTATCATGTTTTCTTAAGGTTAGGTCAACAATAGTGGAACCCAGGATGAAAGATAAATTACCTCTAAAATATTAATCATAAACGGTATTAAAACATGAGGCAAAATATCAGTGAAGTCACTTAAAAAATATTCAGATGATTTTATAGTCTGTTTCCCAACAGCTGCATCTGGTTCTATTTCATATAAATGCAAGTTGGACATCTATAACCTCTGGGTTCATAACAGATGTCATGAAGTTGAACATTTTTACATAAGCAAAAGCTGAACAAATTAATTTAAGGCCACCCAGTGTTTCCAAAGGCAATTGTCTGGCAATGCCAAAGGTTGCATTAGTCCATGCCAAACTACATCCAGACACTCTAGACATACTTTCCAAAATTTATTATTTGTGGCTTTAATTATGAATTTCTTCTGTCAGGGTTTCCTCTACCAGTGGTGAGTAATGCCATCAGATACAGAGACTGAGGCTTGTTCTGCTGCGTGTTTGCATGTAGAAATGTTTGAAAGACGCCCTCAGTTGCTGCAAGCAGCACCTCCGTGGTTGCATTGCTAAGAATGAGGGTTGGCACCTGCTAGCAGCTTGCATGGGCTAGGAAGGAGGAGAAAAGATAGCAGATGGGAAAGAACAATCGTCACTGTCCTGAATGATGAGATGTGAACAGTATGGATGGCAACCTCAGAAGAAATCAGCATGAGCTTCAGAGTCTCTGCTTGTGCATTGCACTCTGTGCACCATTTATACAGTCTGGCATCTCAAAGCTTATGTGGCTCGCTGGCTTTAAGCTTCTTGTTGCCATTGGCCTACAGAAAGAGCAACTAACTTTTCTAGGCCAGTTTAGATTTCCTCAAAGTGGGGTTGCTTTCCTTAATAAAGTATGTCTGCTTTTCAGAAGTGGCTAATTCTTCAACCTTCTCTTCCAGTTTTTGCTCTGAGATGCAAATGTCTGGCAGTCTTGAACAGCCAGACTCTTCGTTCAGTACATTACAATGCATAACAGTGCCAGAAGAAAACATTACAGGACAACTCTGAGTTTTTAACTTCAGATAAACAAAGTTCATCTATCACAAGCAACAAATTTAGTATCTACATACATTTTAAATACAGCCTCACTGATATACAACTGGTTGAATCACTTCGCATTTCTGATTTGCTCAGATTGAAATTAGCTATTTGGTTCAACAACTGTCAATTTACAAGAACTAAAGTATGTCTGATAACCTACAAAGCTATAGCTATTAAATTTCCTGTTGTTTTAATAAGAGATTCTGTATCTATTGGAGAAAGTTTATGTCCAGTATAACACTTATTCCATGTTGCCCTTAAATAGCTTGGCTTTATTTTTGATACAGATTCATACACATGTGATAAACTCTGGAAAAATAACCCACAGTGCAGAAAAATACTAACATGAAGCAATGAAAAATATTGTGATTCCTAATGGCAATCAGCTCAACATGCATATTTTTTCTTAAAGTATTTATAAACTAGGTGTTGTGATTGGCTGGGTAGGTTTAGTAGGAAAAGAAAAAAACAATAAAACTGCTCCACTGTTACCACTGTCATCAGCATCTGCACTGTTTCAGAACTTGATTCTGGAATGCACTGGAATGTGTAAATCAGCTGAATTATAAGTTGCCCACAAAAGCTTCAGCTATGGTGAAGGCAGATCAGGGCGTCAGTTGCAGAAGGGTGAATACAGCTGAGCTATAAAATACAGCATTCCACACTATTCCGTACTTTTAAAATGGCTATTTAAGCTATTAAAAAACACAAAAAGCCCTCTAGCAACAGAATATCCATTTACATGAGACAACTTCTTCTGGAAACAATAAAGGTACCTATCTGTTCAGTGCCCAGGATAGGTTTTCATTCAGAACAAGGGCAGTTTCTATTTAAGACATCCACTCAACTACAGATTCTAAAAAATCAAGTGCTATAATGTAGGTTCCCCTTTATGCTCTGCAGAAGAGGCCTTACATGCAGTCCGCTCTAAAGCAGGGTTTCACTCATGTCATCTGCCACAGAAAAAGTACAGTGGGCCTGTTTGACCTTGTGAAATCAAAGCATACCAGCAGATTGTTAGAAGCCCATGGGTAGTATCTAAAAGGCATAAAAATATTTATGCCCACAAGCATACGTACCAAAAAGCATCTTAATACCTCAAAATCATAGTTTAACACCTACGTTCCCCAAGAGGTGAGGAAGCAATTAAGGCTATTCTCTTTGATTTACAATTTTTCTCAGTGAAACTGTAGGCATCTGAAAACTCAGAGAAAATCTTTGAATTTCCTCATGCTATAGAAGGGAAGCAGAGAGATAGATACACCAGTTTGCTTCATTTGCTACCTAGACTCATGCAAAGTGTTTGACACTGTCCTGCATAATATCCTTGTCACTAAATTGGAGAGACATCAATTTGACAGATGGACCACTCGGTGGATAAAGAACTGGCTGGATGGCTGCATGCAAAGAGTTGTGGTCAATGGCTCAATGGCCAGCTGGAGACCAGAAACAAGTGGTGTCCCCCAGGGATCTGTGTTGGGACCGGTCTTGTTCAACATTTTTGTCAGTGACATGGACAGTGGGATTGAGTGCTCCCTCAGCAAGTTTGCGGATGACACCAAGCTCTGTGGTTTGGTTGATAAGTTGGAGGGAAGGCAATGCAATCCAGAGGGACTTTGACATGCTTGTGAGGTGGACTGATGCCAACCTGATGAAGTTTAACCATGACAAGTGCAAGGTCCTACGCCTGGGTGGGAGCAATCCCAGGCACAGCTACAGGTTGGGCAGAGAAGAGATTCAGAGCAGCCCTGAGGAGAAGGACTTGGGGATGTTGGTTGATGAGAAAATGAACATGAGTCAGCTTTAGTGTACGCTCGCAGCCCAGAAAGCGAACCGTACCCTGGGCTGCATCAAAAGGAGCATGACCAGCAGGTATAAGGAGGTGATCCTGCCCCTCTACTCTGCTCTTGTGAGACCTCACTTGGAGTATTGTGTGCAGTTCTGGTGTCCTCAACATCAAAAGGACATGGAACTGTTGGAACAAGTCCAGAGGAAGGCCACAAGGATGATCAGGGGATGGGAGCAACTCCCGTATGAAGGTAGGCTGAGAAAGTTGCTGCTCTTCAGCCTGGAGAAGAGAAGGCTGCGTGGACACCTCATAGCAGCCTTCCAGTATCTGAAGGGGGTCTATAAGGATGCTAAGGAGGGACTCGTCATTAGGGACTGCAGTGAGAGGACAAGGGGTAATGGGTTCAAACTTAAACAAGGGGAGTTTAGATTGGATATAAGGAGGAAGTTCTTTACTGTAAGGGTGGTGAGGCACTGGACTGGGTTGCCCAGGGAAGTTGTGAATGCTCCATCCCTGTTAGTGTTCAAGGCCAGGCTGGACAGAGCCTTGGGTGACACGGCTTAGTGGGAGGTGTCCCTGCCCCTGGCAGGGGTGTTGGAACTATATGATCTTAAGGTGCTTTCCAACCCTAACTATTCTATGATTCTATGATTCTGTGATTTAGATGTACAACCCTTCCCATTATTCCCAGAGAATCATCTGGTAGTGCTGACAACACCTGGTATTCCCCTTAGTTTGGCAGATACACAGCATGGAGAGTAGCAGCCACTACTGTGGTGCCAGATGTGCCCTCTGCATTGTGGCAGCTGCAAAGTACTTTCCTATTTGCTTTCTTCTTGGTCATGTTACTCTGGTTGCAAAGCAAGCCAAGATCAAGGAAAGAAACTTTCTTTGCCATACCATGATCTGGCAGCTAAAGCAGTGTAAGATGACCCTCAAAATAAGAGATCTGTCACCACTGTTCTTCTGTGCTACTACCTCAGCTACAGGGTTATGAAAAGTTGGATACTATCACAAGCAAATATGACATTTTTGGTTGAATCTATAAGCAACACATTTTCCAAGCAATAACCAAACCCAAAGTGATAATAATTAAAAAAAAAAGAAAAAAATAAAAGTAAAATAACATTTTGCAGCTGCTTTGTTTTTGCTTATTGTAGACGTTTCTTCAACAGCCTGATGGCAAGACTACTCAAGGTAGCCATCTAGCTTGTAGGCCAGATTTCATTGCTGCCTCTGTTTGCAAGTGCTGATTGCCTCTCCCATAGATAGATAAAGACAGATTAGAAACATAGTTTACACTTCTGGGACAAGTACTTTAAGTGGAAGCAGATGATGCAAAAGATGAGTAACATCCCCTTCACCACCACCACTACCTCTCCTCTACTTTGGAAGTGAATTCCTTCCAAAGTAGCTGGCCCAGACTGTACTCTAGCCACAGCCACCAAACAAGCTTCTCTCATGACCTGGAGTTTGACATCTCTTCTGCTATATCTGCATAGCAATGGCTGTTAAAGCAGACAAAAGTCTGTATCATTCTCTGGTAGCTGAGAGTCTGAATTTCACATCTGTCTGCCTTTAGGAGAAGTTTACTGAGCCCAGATTTTAGGATCCTATTGATCCAGTAAAACAGAAGAGGCAAGTTTTGAATTAATCCATCTCCACTGCTTGGTCTGTATTTCTCTGGATCTAGCATCCTCATGCCTCATTTTCAATAGAAAACTTGTGTGTGCAGCTGCAACTGCAATCAGTGGTAGGACATCTGAATAATTCTCCCTCCTCCATTGACTATATTGCATGGATCTCCACTGATCAGCATAGGAACACAGACACCCAGTGCTCACCTGTGAATCCCACTGCATAGGATTTAGCCCCAGGTTCTCAAAATCTTTATGCCTCTTATTTCCCATGCTAGAATTTCCAAAAGATGTCAAAAGCAAACCCTGCAATTATATGGAGTCTTTTATCCTTTGTGCAGGCTACAGGTAAGCAAGACAGGAGAATGCTCCTAATTCCTTGGCCATTTGAAATTAGGTATTACAGTATCTTTCCAAGCAATGCTGAATCACAGTTGCCTGCAATTTTCTTTTAGAACTAATTGATTCCTGAAGATGTAAGAGCTTATATAGCAAAATGACTAACCCTTGCCATAGTGAGTATTAATTGTTTGGACTCTCGAAATAGCTTACAGGAATAATACATGTTAACCACATATACCAAAACATACTACTATTAGTCAATGTTCCAAGCATGCTAATTACCCTTTCCGTAGTGTGTGTGTTACAATGCTACAAAAATGTATTTTTAAATAATCAAGCCACAGAATGGAAGCTGAGATCACAAGAGTCTGGGTTACAAAAAGAGTCTGGGTTAAAGCAGCCAAGTTAAAATGGAAATTCTGAGATAGCTTCCACTCCCGATTCCACACATTTTATTTTGTTTGTGAAATAATTAATTTAGTGACTGAAAAAATACTTGAAAGAATTTCTGAAGAGTGAACACCACTGAAGTTCTGTACTTCATATTTCCTGTCTCAAAACAGCTGTCAGAAACTAGCAGCACTAAGAGGCTACGAGAAACTAAACATGAAAGTAATGTATTAAGCAGCAGATGCAGCTTTTACTTAATGTGATAATTCCCCTTTGAAAAAACATACTGCTGAAACAGCAGTAGGAAATTCTTTCTTAAGAATCCACCTTCTGGTCATTAAGGCAGATGGTCAAAGCCTGGACAGGATCAGCAGCCCATGTAGCAAGCTCCTGAACTCTCTTCACTGCAGAGTGAACTCATGACTGATTGCTGGCAACTACAGCTACATGAGACAAATCACAAACATGTTTACAATTTCCCCAAGAGAAACACTGGCTACCATGTTCAAATATCTGTTCTACAAAACATGGGATGTATACTGATGGTCAAGAAAATGCTTGTGGGATCCAAAGAAAAGAGGTTCAAACCCAAAAAGAAACAGTTGTCGGTGTTCTGTTAAAAGGAGAGACTTTACTGAAAGGTTTCTAGTTCTGTTCTGTATACATATCAAACATTCAGAGGAAATACAGTTAGAATTTAACTAAATTCTAAACTAAATTTAACTAAACCATTCTCCTGAAAAAGTCTCATTTTCCTTCCCTCCTCCCATATATGCTTTGGGCTCCCAAAAGCCTTTTGGAAATGGAGACATCGCTTTCAAAGTCTTATGCAACAGGCAGGGAAAATGTTGTACCACGAAGGACATGCATTTTATTCAGTCGAGCATTACATGGAGTTCTGGGCTAATAGCTATGATGGTGAAGGGGTTTTACAGCATCAGCGTTATATAACATCTTGATTTTTGTGGACGGCTAGCAGCAAGAGAGCTGCACTGGACAATGTGAAGTCATCTCTCAAAATAATAGGATATGGCAGGCCAAGTGTATTCTGGCTTGATTTGCACCAAGACTAGTATAGAATATCTCACTGCAATGCAGCCATTCCCAAATCAAACTGATGAAGTCAAAGATGCTTGTATGCTCCAGATATGGGGGAAGAAATCCTGTGCTTTCTGAGACTGTCAGCTCCTGGTACTTAGTGATTTGTGTATTGTAATACAGAAATTAAATTAAAAGTGTACCAGGAAGGGGGTTTTGGGTTTTATTTATTTCTACATCTCAATGGCAATCAGCATACAGAAAACATGATACAATGAGTTCAGCATGTGGATGTAATCATGTAGTTAGGCAGCAATGTTTAATCTAGTTGGGGCCAGTAATCTCTGGATGTCGATATTCAGTGTCATGCAGGGCCTTGCAGCATTTCCACATGGGAGACCTGTTACTTTGCAGCACTAGAATCTGCATTTGATTTCTTACTCTCTTATCTGACTCCTGGGGGCCCAGTAAATCCAGCAGTAATTTGTGCCTGCCGCTCTCTTGGGCTTTGACACAATGGCAGTCAAGGATTAAAATCAGGCTCCTAAAACTTGCAGCTTTCTGCCCCGCCCTTCTGATGTAGGCTGCCACCGCCACCGCAGTAAACGTGAAAATCCAGTGAAGCAACTCCTGAACATCCCAAGGCTGTTTATTAAGGAACATAGATACACTGAGTTTAATGCTTAGCTGAGAATGGCAGCAGCAACAAAGCTGTTTCATAAATCACACAGCAATCTTTGTACAGAGGTGGGGCAACAACTTGTGCAGCACCCACCTCTGTATCTGAGCCATCTGATTTTATTCTGTGTCTCCACGTGGATGAACCCTCGGACTTCATCAGTGTTTACAAGTTAGTAAATTACAATCCTTCCAAAAGTAATCGTTGCAGAACAACAGGGTTACAGATGCTTTGCAGACTGTTCTTTTACTCAGTGCTGAACAGACTCTCAAGTTTTTGATGGTTATTTTATTTTTTCCCATTTTTTTAACTTTTCATGGCCACAAATAAAAGCAAAAATGAGGGTTTGCTGCACACCCTCCTTTGCACCCCAGACAAGAACTGTGTTAAGTCACTGTCTCCATGCTGAAAAATAACTCTCTTTCAGACACTTGGGTGCAATTCTATAGCAAACTCAGAAGTATTATAGAGCAAATTACATAGGCCCTTATTTACATATTTGTATTATACAGAGTGAACAATCAAAGTAGCTGTTGATTTTAAATGATAAACTTTTATTCTGAATATACTGTTTTTGCACAAGAATTAACACAACAGTTCTAGGATTATAAACTTTTTATAACATTATTGTACAATTTTTTACAAAAAAATTAGTTTTTCCAGGCTTGTCAAGTTCCACAAAAGTGTCAAGAGAACACAAGAAAAGGGAGAAAGACCTGACTGCCAAGAGAGAGCAACCAAATCTCTTTTTGCAGGAACGCAGACGGAGCATTTCAATAAAAATATCCCAGAAAGCATGATGCAGACATTCCATACAACACAAGAAGAGAAGACAGCTTTGTCAGATCACAATCACAATTCATGGCATCTGAACAAGACAGTATCCCTTTAGCCTCAGTGAAATTATTTCTTCAAGATGATGTTTTTCTTTTAAACCATAAACAGGACAGATGCAAGTAGCTGGGAAGAGGGTGAGGCTAACTGTTCAAAACTCTTGAATTGCTTTCAGACGCTTTGTTTTAATCTTTGTACAATAGTTTACAATGAGTATTAACAATATTAACATTGTGGTATGAAAAAAATCATAATAAATCTGGCCTCTGTTAAAGGCGTGGATGTCTGATGGAGCAAGAGTAAAATTTATCCTAAAGAAGGAGTTATTAAGATTTCACCTTCAGTTTACATTCCCAAAACACCCAAGTGTGTTGCAGTGCCTTGTAGGCATTAATGTACTTCTTAATAACCAGTGTGCTAGCAACTGAATTTTTAGGCCCACTGGGACTGAGGTTGTGTTTTGAAATTAAGACATACTTAGAACATTTTCTGAGCTTAAGTGTTAATGGGAACAAAAGGTCTTAATGTCTCTTCAGTGATAGCGAACCACAGCAAGTAACACTTGGGTTGCAAAGGTCACTTAAAAGGGATACTGCTTATTTGAACCCAGTAAGGCCAGTTTTTAAGTTAGTAAAAGGAATAGTATAGGAAAACTTGCAAATGGCAGCAATACTGTTTTTTGTCAAGTCAAGCAGTAAAGCCTCAAGCATTAGAAATATGAAAAATATCATACTAAAATCTTAAGGGTACAGGACCTAAAAATCTTGTCACTCAAACTTGTTGCGTCATGTTAAAAACCTGTTACAAATATGGACCACAATCAGTGTTTTGGCAGTAATGCTGGTTGTTTAAATGAAAAACTACAAAGAAACCTTTCATGTTAAATCCTCAGATCATGTTCTGCAAAGTAGCATGCTGTAAAAACTTTAGTGGTGGTTATTTGTCAGACATACAATAGGCTACATGACTTCTGAACTGAAACAGTCCCAACAGTTCCCTTAGTACTATTTAAAGGGTCTGAGCAAAGATCACCAGAGCTTTTTATCTGGCTTTAAAACAAAAAAAAACCCCTTTTTACAACATATTGTAATTTTAAAATGTCTTCAAATTTCTTCTCTCACAGACAAGAGATGACTATTATGCATTATGTGACAGTAAGAATACTTTTCTGCATGAGGATATGTATTTGTTCATGCAAGTTATTTCTATCAGACTGGTTCACATTTTGAGATAGCTAGAGTTCACATTGCATTTTCAATCTGTGTTTTGTAATTTGCAGATATCTAGGTAGTGCATTATAAAGAATCTTGACTCTCACTTGGATATAATCAAAATATAGATTGCTTTCTGCAGAAAGAAGCCAAAATGTCTTTTTTCTCCTTTTTAAAGAATTGAGCTCTGTGAGGAATATACTAAGCCCTTCTGCCAGGGCCAGATCCTGATTTTTCTATCAGATGGGTATAATGGCTGGAAAGTTACATGCTCATACAGAAATATGTTTCCTCAGGTTATACAAAGGGACAGAGGAGAGAAGCAAAGGACATTTCCCTCTCTGGATAACCCAAGAAGGATGATGTATCTGCATGGCACGAGCTTCTCCCTCCTTTTGCATTTGAGCAGTCTAAGGGAAGTCGGATGAGAGGAAAAGCCACAGTCGTGTTCTGTGGCAGCACAGATTTTTGCTGCCTTTCTACCTACATGCTCTAATCAAATATTAAGTAATTCAAAATACAGCCTGCCAGGGTAAGCAAATTGTTACAAAGTGTTAAATAACATAAATTTTCCATGCCTTTGGGAAGCTAAGTGAAGACTATAGAGGACAACATACTGACAATCTCTCAAGAAATTAATAGAGCAAAATGCAAACTAATGTGTATTCTAAGTAATCTTAGAGTAAAAGCTATGAATGTAGTAAGCATTGGCCTAATCCTACAAAATTTGTTCTTTCCATAAAATTTCTATTGACCATGTTAAGGAAAAATACAGGATGCAGTCTCAGCATTAGAAAGACTCAAACTAAGTGTTTATGAGATGGTGACCAGTGATAGGGTGAAGAGAAGTGCAGTAATAGAACTGGAATGAAGAGCTCCAAGATTATTATTATTATCCATATTATCAAAATTAGCTCCCCTTCCCTGAGGAGGACCTGGACTCATCCAACACAATTAATTGTCCTTTTAACCCATGACTTTACTAGAGATATTTTTTCTTTAAAAGCTAAATCTGTTTGCTGAACAAAAGGTCAGGTTTTACTTTTTCACTTGCTGTATTCCCAAACATAAGAAAATACACAGCTGGAGCCAAGATATGTGAGAAAAACAAGAAACCAGCCATGGGTACCACAATGGTAGGCATCTGATCTTCAAAGCCATGCCACGGCTTTCAGTAGCTTCTTCAGTTTTCATAGGATACTAACGCATGCCCAATTATTTCCTTAAGCTTTTGTCATGATTAAAATTATATTGATCAATTGCCAGCATATACATACCAATGCTTTGCAGCTTCTTATTTTTTTAAAGAGCTAGTGTATTGTGCCATGTTAATATTTGCATATTGCAGTTGTTAGCAGAATTATACAACACCAGCAGAGTTGCACATTCATTGGTTTAGCTGTCTTGCAATACTGTTTAGTTCTGAAAACTAGGAAAAAAGCGCAAATCATATTTTGCATCAACACTGCTACACTGTAATATTGTAATTTACTGCACCAATCTGTTTCACCAATGAGGTTGTATAAAAACAACTTCTAAAAGTGTTATTCACAATCAAGTATCAATGTGCATACACATATAATCAAGGCTCCCCATTTGTTTTTTTCTAATCTCAGAAACCAGGACATTTTGCTGTTAAATATGCCATTTTCAATAATAAATAGCAACAGCAGAAGTTTTAGTATTATGAGGGTATTTATATGAAGGAAACAAAAGGGGAACCTGATACGAACCTTAGAGAACATATACTTCCAAAAATAAATGTGTTAAATCTGATTTTTATATACTTAAAATATCTGTACACAGATTTTCATGTGAGATCACTATTCTGTAAAAAATCCAACTCAACCCTTTTGTTACGATAGCTAAATTTACCCTATTTTCTCAGTTTTTTCATTACACAGTATATTCAGAGCTTTGTTTTATAATATAATTTAATGATCTGATTGCAACACATTGCAATGTTCAGTTTCTCACACAATAACAGAATCACTCATTTACCTTTTCAATGGACTATACTCTACCATCAAAGAAAACAAACTGAAAAACAATAACATAGCATCATCATCATGCAAAACACCCTTGGAAACCAGTGTTCAAATATCACAAAGACAGTTTTTATTCACAAGCATTTTTGTTTGAGCCTTTGAAGAATTCTCCTAGCTTTATGCATAACTGCATTGTGAAAAGGAGGTGAACATTACATTGAAAATAAAATTTTTCTGACAGAGGATGACATCAAGTTTAAGATGAGAATCACTTTTTAGTTGAATTCTCAAGCACCTTCATATTTTTAAAACCAGAAGTTTCTCTCCTTCCTTATTTCAAACTAACAATTTATCAGCCTACCTTAGCTGGCTACATGATTCATTCGGAAGAATAACTCACTCATCATCAGGTGTTGAAATCATGCTGAACTTCTGATGACTAGCCAATATTTTCATTTTACCCAACTAGTTTCGACAAAACTGATACTCAAAGCAGCCAGCATGGTGCTAGGAGTGCAGACTGGGGAGTAGGTTTTCTTTTTTCTTTTAAATAACGGTTTATGTAAAAGAATATAAATCTTCAAGATATCCAAAGCTTAAAAGAAATAAAAGTCATGTACATAAGCTATTGTCAGGGGAGCCCTTTTACATGAAGTCATCAAGATTACAACAACAAACAAACAAAAGGAAAAAATAATCTTAGATTCCCCAATGGAGCACATACAGAATTCTGTTTAGATGGCATAGATGATGCAGCATTCACACATGTTTAAGGATCTGACACTCCAACATGCAGCCACCGTGGGTGCCTTAATGAGTTCCACACCGAGTGACAACCAGGCACAAGCACTGCTGTTCTGCTGCTGCCTGAATAGCTGACCCTTTTAAAATGAAACTGAGGCTATCGTTTTGGCAGGATCTTGATTAAATTATGCAGGTTTTGGTTTAGCAAGGTCATAACTGGTAGTGTGTGCTGCCAGATAACAGCCAAAGCAGGACCAACTGAATTCCTACCATAGACCACAGTGATGGACTCAGACCAGAGGCACCACCACAGTCGGCTGAATCTTCCTGTTGACAAGAAAAGAAGAAAACATTTAAAATTAAATACGATTAAATTTCCTAAGAAGTAATCTATACTTTAGCCTTCAACATTATGAACTACTCTTGAGGCATCTTTTTGGTATTATACATGTTATTTTGCCTAAAATAACATCAAAATAATTCCTGTAAGTTGGGCTGATTTTTTATACTGAGAGTGGCAATGCTACATGGGAGGACTAAATATCTACAAGCCTTACAGCAGTCATTTATGAACTAGATGGGATACTTACACAATCAAACAAGAAATGCTATAGGATATGCCAGCAGGCCCACTAAGCCACACTTATATTCCTTAAAATTACATCAATTTGGAGATTTTGAGTTAACACTTTATTGTGAGGAAAGATGAAAAAACGGATATCTTTTAAGGATTAGAAAATGAATACCAGAATATGTTCATGTCTGTTTTATCAACATGGTCACATGTTAGGATGAATAGACTTTGCAGGTGAAGATATGATCAAAGAAAATGAAAAACCTTTTCCTGTCTCTGATGCTGTATTCAAGCACAAGAACCAATTTTCTATTGGCTTTTTTTGTACACATTTGATGCAGTCCCTGGAGAAGACACCCTCCAGCTTGACGACTTGCTCTGAGCTGCACCAGTCTGTCGTGCATCAGTGGACCTAACTATTCATTATACCACATAACAATCACACCTCTTTTCCCCATTCGTTTTTACTACTAATTACTGTTAGCCAGTCCCACTCTGTATATAATTCACAATATCTTTCACATTATGGACTTACTCATTAGTCTGGCTGAAATAGGTTTGATACCTGTTCTGACTTAATGACTCTTTACACCTTCTTGTTTCTCAGGACTGGTGCAATCTATGTTTAGCTGCCTAGAACACCAGGACAATGTTTCAGCCATCCCCTGCACAGGTAGCTCTGAAGGCTGAAAATACTTGGTCTTCCTCTTGTTTTCATTGTATTCTGTACCCACAGTACAAACAGACTTTCCATTTTCCAAGGAATCCCAAGACTCCAAGGTCAAGACAACAGTGTAGGTGGGTAGGGACTGAGATATAGTAGGAACTGTGAAAACTTCTTGAACAGGAAGAACATGTGCAGGGAAGGGCAGACTGCACCTTAACAGTAACAGAGCCCGTCTGTTTGCACAGACATTAAAAAGGCTTTAGAAATGAAAGCAGAGGAGAGCCAACAAACATGAACAGCCCCTGGGTCAGACTGACATGCCACTAAGGCACATGTAACTAATACTCAGTGTGTCCCAGAAGAGGGTGTGGGGGTTACAGATGAAAAGTACAATCAACATAAATATGGAAGGATCAGTAAAACACCTTTAATTTATTGGCAGATCCTTAAGCAAAACTTTCAAGTGCTTCAACACTTATGCTAGGAACATAAAATTAAGATGGGGAAATGAAGACAAGTCATTAATGAACCATCCCGATACAATACACATATCCGAAAACTGTTGGAAAGAAATTAATCAGTAGCACAGAGCATTGCCAGGCTACCAACTTTGTAAGACTGGCAGCATAGGACATACAGCAGAAGCACGTAAAGTATTAAAGGGTAATACAAAGTGTAATAGGATAAAAGTATTACAGGAAAAGTAAAGTGTCATGGAATCTCTGTAAGGGTAAGAAATATCAGTCTAATAGTAAAAATGTAACACCAGAATTGCACTGCTGATCACACTGTCAAAGTGACAATATCATTCAGGAAATGTTATGTGAGATTAGAAAAGTCATGTATAAACTGGATAGATAATACATCAAAAAGAGATGTAGAGACCATATTTTTGGATATGATAAATGACTGTCTTTTGTAATAAAGAGTATTTGAATCTTTACTGGTGCATGGGGCCCTCTTCAAAATCATTAGTAGACAGCTGCTCTGTATAGCTCTAGTAGACCACAATGCAATAGGATTTACCGTGTTATGTGAGAGATCAGACCAAACAAATCCAAACCAAAATACACCAATTTCAAAAAAGGGAACTATGTGAAAATTACCAAAGCAGTTAAAAGCCCCCCCCCAACACAACAACAAACCTAAGAGAACAGAAAAAAAAAACTTTAACAAAAAACAGAAAGCAGGAAAAAAGCAATAGAAGCATCATCTCAAAAGCAAGTACCTCAAGAGGATCCAGAAGGATATTTAGAAATATCATTTTAAAAATCCAGGTAAAATGAATGCCAAAATTAGAACAATTAACCACCCTCACTACCCTCCTCTCCCCCAAATTCCAACCCCCAACAAATTACACCCCCCAAAATAAACCAAACGCAGCCACCTAAAGAAACTCCCCTTCATGAGTCAGTAGGGAAATTAAGTACACTGTCATACAGAAAAGGTCAGTATTTAAGAAATCAAGTTTACTCAAATGGACGAGAATGGGAAAGCCCATGAAAATGGCAGATTAGATATAAACAGGAAATTAAGAATGCTGATAAAGATTTTTTTTTTATGACCTCCCTACAAAATATGCTGAAAAAAAGTTTCAAATAAATCAAGAGTATGAAGCCAAATACAGAGTTCGGGCAACTGCTTGATGACAGAGGTGTAAAGTGGGAACTTGGGAATTACAAGGCATAGCAAAGGACTTCAGTGAGTTCTTTGCGTCAGTTTTAAGGGGCAAGGACTTTAATGAGATTCCCACCACACACAATGAATTCTTTTTAAAGCAGAGAGGTGATAGGAATCGGAATCTGTTTGGAGTAAATACATGGTAAATCAGATAAAGCAGCCAAATTAGATTCAATAAGTCATCAGAAATTAAAGCATTCACTAACAGTCTCTTTAAGAAACTTGGATGTAATGAAAAAAACCCAACTCCTCCTCCCCCGACCAAATCAAACCAAGCCAAAACAAAACAAAATCCAGCATTCAAGTTCTTCAGGGGAAAAAAACAAATAAACAAACAAAAAAACAACCGGCAGAAAAAAACGTAGTAATTTCCTTCTCTCTTAAAGCAAACAGCTCACGTTAGCTGCCATTCATTATGAATAGTAGCCATTTCCAGACGTCTCTCTGTGATCTATTAGCTTTGTAATTTAGTTCTATAATTTTGGCTTAGGTTTTTATTTTATTTTATTTTATTTTAGCTGAGTTCACTCTGCAAGTCCAAAATTCCTAAGGTTTACAGTCAAAAGTAAGTCATAAATGAATTCTGCTGCACCAGATTTGGAGTAGTACGTGAACATTTGAAGATGCACTGAACTTTCCGGTTTATTTAGTTTGGCTCTGTCACTTTTTTGCATCTGCATTATCATAGAATCATATAATCATAGAATAGTTAGGGTTGGAAAGGACCTTAAGATCATCTAGTTCCAACTATGTCTTGTCCTGTAGTTTTAGTTCTATTCAAAGCAACTAAAAATAATGCTGTTGCTTCTTCCTCACAGTGAGTATCATCAGAAACAGAATTATCAGTAATAGTTTCTTCTAAGATGAATTCAATGAACAGTACTCTGTTACCTCTTGGTATTTATGATTCTTAGCACTGAAATTACTTAGAAGAGTTATCTTTGAAGAAATTGTCTAAAGAAAAGCACAAGGTTTAAAATTTTCCAACAGAGGGAGATGTCTGGAGAGTAAGAAAGAAGTAAATTGAAGGTCTTAAACAAAATTCTGCATAACATGAAGGGAAAAATATCATTATAGTGAAAACAGCACCCAGGAGAAATACATAGTAGATGGACCTCCACATATATAATTATACAATACCCAGCTTTCATGTCACTCTGCATTATACAAAATATTGGGAAAAATACATTCATTAATCCTACCACTAAATGTACTTAAAAAAAATAAATCCATTCTGTTGCCCATTTCTATTCACTTTTTGAGAGGCTTTCTTTCGTTGTGAGGGTTTTTTTAACTAGATGAAAATTTAAGGGCACTGCTTTTACATTCAACAGTTATACTATGTAATATTCTTATTGGACTAAAAATAAATATCTTAATATCTTTTGCTGTCTCCCTGAGACTACACAGAGCAGTTTTTGAAAGATTCACAACATCACAACACTGGAGAATGTCTTGGAAGCCTCATGCAGGAAAGGCATCTTCTTATGAATGACACAGTTAAACTGTACTGGAAAAAAGTATACAAGGTTTATATGCATATTTGAAGGTTGGTGAGATTTTAAACTAATATTGATCAAAGTCATCGAATTTCTGAGGTTTTACCGGTTTCCCATGGTAAACCAGCAGTTCTGCCAAGAACAATTTCTAAATATCCTCTCTGGAACCAGTTATTCCTTTGTATCCTTAGCCAAGACAAAAATAGTAGTGGCAAAGAAGGTACAGCGAATCCTATCTAAACTACTTTTTTCTCCCCAGCAATGCACATTGTCATTTTCTTCTGTGCTTTAACAAGAAATGAGATCCCATCATTAACTCGGAACCAGACTGAGCAAAATGTCAGTTTTGAATGGTCTTCAAAATGTCAGTTTTGAAAGCACTTCCATTATACCTGAGCTTTGAGAAAATCTCACTGTCTCCTGTAATTGTTATTATTGACATTTCTCATAAAATCTCTTTTAACAGATTACATAGCATAAATTTATCTTTATCTTGTCTTTACCTCATCCAGTACAATTAGACACTGAGCTTTCTTTAAGCAACTTCACTGAAATTGCCCAGCCCACTGCATTAGTCACTACTACATTAGTCACACAGAAAATCTGAATAACCAACAGATCAGTTGGGGCTGTCTTTTCCTTTTTGTCTTCAAAATAATATTCAGTATATTACTTCCCTTTGAAGACAGAAATAATAAGAAATTTGAAAGAACCATTTTTAGCCAGTTTAATTTCATCAGAAGTGTATCAGAAATTTCTTGCATTAATAATTCATGTGTCAAGTTTCCTTGCATGCTTGAGGTAGAGAAGCATCAAATACAAATGTCATCTCCTTCATGTCATGCCTTACTGTGATAATTCTGAAGAGGGTTATTTTACAACATCATACTGTGAAAATTATTCAGCAAGTGCAGAATGGAAATGAATGCTTTTGTAAAACCAAAAATTCACTGTTAAGTATCAAACCCACATATTCATTGATATATATCAACATTTCCTTGAAAGCAGTGCCAGTCCAAAGTCTTAAAGACATACATGCAGATATAAGTACATATATATATGCATACATGTCTAAGTCTATAAAAATACTTGTTACTCCTTTAGAAGCACAGTGTAACTACTTAATGTACTAAAACTTTGTCTTGAAACCTTAATCAAAGGATAAAGCAACAATATCTGCCAAAAAAGCTTCTGATCTGGCCTTTGACATAACTGGTTACTTCAAAGTTATATTTTCTATAAGCATATATTTTAAATGCTTCGTATTGCATGGAGAAGACCTTTACTTTTACTCCAGAGCCATTTCAAGTTCTAATGCATGATCTTTCATAAGTATGTGTTACCCTCCTTTGGCTGGAGTACCACACAAAGCTGTCAAAGCTGTACAGCCACCCACATGTAGATAAGAGATACAGCCAATCCCATCAAGACATACACAATTGTCTGGGCTGCCAATCATCCTCAGATCTCTGTCTGACATCCCTGGGAGCTGATGGGAATAAGACATTCCCAGAAGGTCCTAAAGACTTGTAGAGTTGTTCTTCTGATTATCAGGCATGGCAAACAAAAAGAATGCATGTACAAAGTAAGAGCAAGGCTATTCAAGGTGGTGGTAAAGACTATTATGTTACCCTTGATAAAAAAAAAAAAAAAACCAGCTGCCATTATTGAACCAGCTGATGCTGGTTTGTATCTGCGTTGGCTGCAATGATTTTAATAAAATGACATAGATTAACATAAAGTGAGAATCCATTTCCAAAATCACAAAGTTATTAAAAACAGGATGGATGAACAAAACTACCTTTATAACATTCTGCTGCCAAAGGTCCACCAGCTAAAATTATATTTTGTGGGTTTCCCAGTATTTTGGTTGAGCAGAAATACCATTTTGGGTATAAAGAATACAGCTCAAGGTGAGTCTCTGCTGCTTTATGTACGTCAGACAGTAGCTTTTTAATTAAAACAAGGTTACTTACAGAACAAATTGCATGAGTAAGAACATGAGATGTTAATCTTCCAGATTTTAATGTGAAAATACCACTGGCTTGGGGGAAGGGACTTTGACCCTTTCTAAAACCTTCAGCCATAGTTGTGCAGGTTCCTAGGTTTGCTAGAAATTACATCATTTAAATACAGGATAGGAAACTCCAAAATTACTCAAATACAGCTGTTTAACAGAATTTAAAGCTTTTTTTCACAGATGTTTGAGTGCTGTTCATTGAACCTTCCCCCAAATATAAAGAGAATATAAATTATTGAGAAAAGGAGTGCTCTAAATTGTTACAATTGTCAATATTTTACCCCCCTAACTCTGATAAATGACCTAAATTTCCATTTCTGCCTCTCAGTTGCTTTACTTTGACAGGTATATTAGTATCTCCCTCTAGTGGTTTTCTGAGTAATAATATTGATCAGAAACCCCTCCACTGTAAAAAGTCATGAATTTTGTTCCCTTTAGATCAGCTGTTCCCTGCATATATGACACTAGCACAGCAATGCGCACTCTCACACCATTAAATGCAGCACAGTCTAAAACGCCAAGGCTTTTTTTATGAGCTCCAGAGTCTGTTATAGGTCAATAACCTGGACTTCAGGTCCCCGTGTACTCCATTAAAAGAAAAAACTTGCTGCAACTAGGCAATGAGTATGTTCAAGTTGCAAAATATAAAAAGTAAAAATATAATTTTGTGAATTCACAGTTTAAGCAAGTTGATATGCACTGTTACCTTCCATCATCAACATTTGTGTTAATGTGAATGCAATGAAAACTCCTTACTCTTTAGCAACACTTACTTATCCTTGCTATCCCTACACACAGCTTTATTTTTGCAGGTATAATCTGTCCTCATTACTTTGTACCTTTGTGTGGAAAACTTTCTTCTTCTGTTCATTTTAATAGGGACAAGGGAAAACACATTCTTAAGTGAATGACAGTGACTCAGTTGGTAAATGTGCTATCTCAGGGTTGACCAAACAGGTTCCCATGTCTTTGTATTTGCTATGAGAGAGGCCCTTGTGTTCTGTAATTGTGATTTACAAGGCTCCAGATAAGTTTTTTGCATATTTAATTTCCCTTAACATTACAATAGGAATTTGCTCTGGATTGCTGCTTTTGCAACTTGCTTCATTCTGTTTTCTTTTGTATGTTTAGTAAGTAAAAAAGTCTGCTAATTTTTTAAGCCAAGAACAAAACACAAAATTAGAGAAAGGAACTGACCATCCACACCACATGAAAACTTGCAGAAAAATGAAGATAGGAGCGGACGTCATGGCAGAGGCACGACTCGTTGTGCATATAGGCTGATCCTATTAATAACAGGCAAAGTAGCGAGTAGAGGAAAGGAAAGAAAACACAGAAAAAAAGACACACAAGATGAGATATCATGCAGATTGCTGCAGTTAGCAGAGTTAATGTGAAAGCATTCACCCAAGAGCAAGAGATTGACAGCAAATTTTGCAAATAAATTTAACCAAAACGATCCACTCTTACGGAACACATGACTTACACACTGATTAGCACATCAAGCTAGTGAGCAAGAGTTGTACTTTCACACACAATCGTATCAGGAAGGTTTGGATTACATTTACAGTGGCTAAATAGTTTTTGGATGGTTTTTCAACTTTGTTTAAACTTTGTCGGCCAGTAAGAAGACTTCCTTTTTAAAATAAATTTTAGTTATTTGAAGAAAAATGCATTGAATACCAACTGTCTGGACTCTTGTAACACTACTGACATCTCAGCAAATGTGCCTCATAAAAGAAAAGCAGAGAATATATTGGAAAAAAAAATTGCATCGGTATACAGCAGTTATAGCCAACTAAGTGCACTGGCTTTGGACAATTTTTCCCTTGCAGAAATTGGATGAGGCATTATAAATGCACTTTAAAAATATTTACTTTATATAATGGCAGGTACTTACATGTTCAGTACTTTTTATCTTGATGATCAGGGTGCTGGAGCACCTCCCGTATGAAGATAGGCTGAGAAAGTTGGGGCTGCTCAGCCTGGAGAAGAGACGGCTGCGTGGAGACCTCATAGCAGTCTTCCAGTATCTGAAGGGGGACTATAGGGATGCTGGGGAGGGACTATTTATTAGGGACTGTAGTGATAGGATAAGGGGTAATGGGTTAAAACTTAAACAGGGGAAGTTTAGATTGGATATAAGGAAGAAGTTCTTTACTGTGAGGGTGATGAGGCACTGGAATGGGTTGCCCGGGGAAGTTGTGAATGCTCCATCCCTGTTAGTGTTCAAGGCCAGGTTGGACAGAGCCTTGGGTGGCATGGATTAATGGGAGGTGTCCTTGCCTATGGCAGGGGGATTGGAACTAGATGATCTTAAGGTGCTTTCCAACCCTAACTATTCTATGATTCTATGATTCTATGATCTTGAAATTTATACCGAACATTTTGAATTCAACATATTCTCTTTCATAAAGTATTTTGAGAGGCCAGACAGAGGGTATATTCAAAATAATCTCCATACGTGGCAGTTATAATATCTTTCCTTCAAAACTGTGATGCATACAATACAGGGAAGTACTAAACAGCATAGTTTTGATGATTTCAGTAAACCAATGCTCTTTTATACCTGCTCAGAATGTAACTCATGGTCAATACATATTTGAAGACTTTTTAAGAGGAATAATATCCTAAACTAGAAGTTTTAAAACACTTATCAACACCTTAAATAATATTTGGAAATACTAGAATAAAATATTACTTCTAAGGCAGGATTATTATTATGTATTTGTGAAAGCCATAGAAGAACTGATTTTGACAGCACTGTACAGAGACCACCAGTTTTATACTTGCTGATATTTTTTTGTTTTAGTGAGAATCATGTGTGAAAGTTCAATGGTTATAGAAAAGGCAGATAAGAAAGCAGCTGTTAATTTTATGTTAATCATGGGATACTTGGAAGTAGAGTGGCTATGGTCTAGAGTGAACAGTACGTTTAGTGATAGATAAGTTACCAGGCACCAAGGTATATTTAAACATAGTTTTCACTGCTTTTCTAAAATAGTTCTACAAGTGCTTTTGAAGATAGTCGTGAAGTCTTACAAGTTCAGTTTTACCTGTTTGGCTTCATCGAAACAGACATCAGGACCTTTTCTGTATCTAGGTTGTTTGACCATTTCACACGGGTTTGGCCCTTCATCTGTTTCTCTGGTTAAGGAGCATGACTGTTTTTTCTGCATCAGACATTAACAGGATTAACATTCTGTTTTTAACTTTGTGGAGAAGATTTATGCTATTTTAGATATTGAAACAAACATCTATAGTCACCATTCTTTGTTTAAATTAAAGAAAACCAAACCAAACATCCAATTAATAAAATACACTGCTTTAGTCAAAGAAATAAACATCCTGCATGACTTTTTAGAACCAATACTTCCAGAATCATACACAAAATAAAAATAAACCATGAGGTTTTCAAAGAATTTCTGTATTGCTTTTACTGACATTGCATAAATATTACTTAAATTATTTGCTAAAGTAATAAACTTTCAATACTGATGATTGGTTATAGCATATGTTACCACAGAGTTACCGTGCTCAAATGAAGATACATGAGGAAGCCTGTTTGGAAGCATGCTATATACAGGCTGAAAATTTCAATGAAGGCCTATAATAACTACTGGTTTCGTTATGTGTACATCTCTAGTATCTCAAAAATCACAGACAAGATCATCCCGATGTTGGCATAGAGAGTTAATGACAGAAAACCTAACCAGATCTCATTAGCATTTCAGTGATGAAGGAGACAAAGAAAATGCTGTCCAAACTAATAGCAGAACAGCAGGATAGAAATGGGACCAGTGACACACTATTAATTAGCTAACTGTAAACATGAAGTAGTGCTTTAGCTTGTGTCTCTGAAATCTGTAATTGCTGATATTTAAGCGTAAATACTACACATTTGACACAGGCTAACAAGGGACACAAGTTACTGCAGCAAACTTGAAAGGCATGGATGTGGTATACTGCAAAACCGCCTTCTCTTTGAAACCTACTTATATTACCATTCATTAAGTTAAGGGTTTTTTTCTTCCATTCTTGGTAGTACACACGTTAAAGCTAATCTAGAGTGTTTTAAAAAAAATTGAGCACCAAAACTTTACTTATCTTAGTAGCTATAACTTAGACTTGAAGCAATCTTATTCATACACCACTGTGAAGTACTACAGCAGCTTCATTGCAATGAGTGGAGATGCTCAATGGAAGAGAAGGCAAGAGGACAGGGAATTTAGTTGTACAGATCTACATCTGTCTTTGTCCCAGTGTTATCAGATTCACCTCCTCTTTCCTCTGCCAGGGCTCAGCTGAAAGGGAAGCCAAACCCCAGAAACATTCTAAGAGCAATGTGCATGAGGAAAGCTGCATCAGCCAGAAGGAAGCAGAGTCTAATAAAAACCATCTGAATAGCACCCAAAGGTCATTCTGTCTGCTTGTGTGATGTTATGCTACATCTGCATTTCATAATGTACCTTAGTTATAGAAAAGAGAGAATAGCTTAGTACTGCATAGTGGGAACAAAGATGAAATAGTGCACTTAGTCAATATAAGCCCACCCAGCTCCTCTGGGTTGTTTACTGCTTTCTAGAAGGTTTGGGGCCGACAGGGAAAGGCAAGTCATGTGCCCATTTCCCACCAAACGTGCTCAATTTCTTATAGCACTGTGTATAAATTCAGACAGTGGCAACAGTTAATCAAACTCTCACAGAGAGGAGCCAATTGGAATATTGGGCTGTGTTTACATAGTTCTGTGATGACATGGGTATTTCTTCCACACCAATGTAACTTCCTTTTCAACCCAAGCATAGATGGAATTCCAGTTTTATTCATGTGGCAATGAATGCATTGCTTGTGCCAAAGAAGCACAGTCATCTCTAACACCATCTGCTTTTCTTTCAGGAATGGGAGAGGCTGTCTCAACTAACTTCCTGACATGGACAAAGGTATTACTAATTTTTTTCCATATTCTGTTCATACAAATACAAATTATAATTTGATTTACCAACTCTGGCATATTATCCTTCAGCAGAGAAATATTCAAATGGATTTATCCTGGCCTAGAATATGTGTATGTCAGTTTTATGTATTACCATCATCATCTCCTACAGGTATCTACACAAGTGAACAGGATAAAGGCAGAGAGATTGGCATGAACGTGGTTGTAAATAAGAACCACCTTTCACATGCTTTTAATTTTAATGCATGAGTTGTAAGGACTCTGCTTAGCATGTAAGCCACTAATGTCTCCAGCCAGCTCTGAAGAAATTCTATGCTAGCAGTTGGATAAACTTTAGCCTTTGATGGTTAAAGCAGTTTCCACAAAAAGTAAAAAGTTCTCATTGGCACTGAGCACACACTAATGTCCTCCATCACTTCACCTCAGTGTTCCAAGTATCAGGGCAGCATCCCAGCTTTTCACAACCAAACGCTCTTATCTTGGTGTTGCCCTTTTTTGTTATTTCTTGAGACAAACATGACATACCCTTGTCTTTTCTAAAGCCTGAACAAATCCAAACAGGCTTCCTCGCCTGTCCTGTGCTCCAGATGCCAAACAGCTTGGTGGCCCTTCACTGGATTTCCTCCAGTATGTAACTGTGGTACTGGGGAGCCCCAAACTGTACGTTGAATTCCAGATGTAGTCTCGCTAGTGTTGAAGAGATGGCATGGGTCAAGTCTCCCAGCCTGCTGACTACACCCTTGCTACCATAGCCCAGGATGTGACTAGCCCTCTTTATTGTAAAGCACAGTGCTCACTGATGTTCAGCTTCTTGTCCATCATGATTCTCAAGTCCTTTTCTGCAAAGCTGTTTCTAGTCACTCTGCTCCCAGCCTGTCCAGCTGCATGTCATTATTGTGTCCTGGATCCAAGACTGTGCATCTGCCTTTTGGAAACTTCATTAAATTCCTGTGAGCCCATTCCTGTTTAGGTCCTTATGAATAACAGCTTTGCTCTCTACCTCAGTGCCTCCTGCTGCAGACCATTTGGGGCATCATCCACAAATATCTGCTCCTTCAAGCACTTTAATGGCAACCATGCTACTAACATGTATACAAAAAGGCCATATTTTTCCCCCAAATATACTGCACCACATCATTGCCAAAAATCAATCCACACTATTAAATAATATGATCTTAAAGGATACCCGGCTTCTCCGCTTGCATGAGTGGCTTTGGGTCACAGGAGCGGCACAGCAATTGGCTGTCACTAATAATGAACACTAGATTGGTATTTGAAATCTTCTCTGCATGATAAAGTCTGAAAAAAAAAGCCAACAAAAGCCTACATTTAAATGAAGCAAGGAAATCCCTATTTGAGAAGGACGCACAGTATTGTAATAGAAGTAATTCAACTTCACAGATTCAGTCAGCCTGCTATTGTTTAGCTTTCTCATTAATGAACAGGAAGCAACATTTATAAAAAATTTTGTAATCTTTTTTGACATTTCCATGGTCTCCCTTTTGACTAGACTTACTAGTGGAAAAAAATGGAAAAGAGCATAAAGTGAATTTAATTGTGTTAATAGCTAGTTCTGTACTGCTGCAACAGTAGCTGCACTGAGAAATAAAACCAGTCCAGCATCAATTCCTTCCCTAACAACACTGAGAAAACCCCCAACCACAAAAAGCAAACAAAATCTAAATATCCTGGAAAGGCAGACAGCCCTTCAAAAAAATCCCAGAGAAATAAATCTTAATATATCTTAGTCATTAATAAAATATGTTCCAGCTGTCAAAAAGAGGTAAAGTAAGGACAATCTGTCAGGTTAATTGCTTTTAGAGGATTCAAATACATTTTAATACATATAAACCAACAAATATACATATAAATCAACAAACAAATCTTTTAATATAGGTGGTTACCAGTCTATATATGCAGAGTTTTGTTACTTAGGTGTGAACTGATTGGGTTACTTCTGAAATTTCACAGATGAAGAGATTGTACACTGATTGGGTACAATAAGAGGACAAAATAACTGTTAATTAAATACCTTATGCTGTGTTTACATATCTGGTTGTTCTAACCAGCTTAAATTGTCCTTTTATATTCGTTCTGACACTGTGGCACTATTTTTGCAGTATGAGTGAAATGGTTCCTGCAGCCTCTCAGTAAACTGAAGAACTCTTCTGAAAACTCTCCAGATTAAAATGAACAACAAACCTCAAACAAAAAAACCCCAACTTCCAAAACAAAACCAAAAACAAATAAAAAAACCCTACAGAAAACAAAACCAAAACCCCAGCTTAATGAGTTCTCTGCACAACCAGGTACTGCACAAATGCATACTAGCAACATCGAGGAGGAAGTATGGAAGAAGAAAAAAATGTCTTCATGTTTTGTTTGAATTCACCATGTCCTCTGCCTTTCTTTCCTGGCTTGAAATATTGTCTTCAAGCAGTTTGAAATTTGACTGTTAATTTTAATTTCCAATACATTTTCAGAAACTTCTAATGTATGCAAACTTTCAACACAGCAGAATATTGCAGGAAACACAGAACTAGGTCCCAGGTGCTATGTTTATGAAGTATTGAGGGTTTTTTTTTAAACCATAACATTAAACATCATTTTGAATAGGCACATGGAGCCTGAAAAGTAATTCTTTTAATCACAAACCAAAACAACATGGCTTGCTTAATAAGATCCACAGCTCTTAAATCATGAGCGCTATTGACCAGAAGGTAAATTTGAAGATAAATTGCACAATCTTTTTGACCATCAAAAATACCAGTACATAACCAGATTAAAGAAAATCATCTCCTTCTGAATACTGTGGAATGCCTTCAAGGTGACATAATAAATTTCAAAAACCCAAACTATAACAAGGACAGAAATACAATTTCCATGGAGCTTATACAGACTATAAACAAAAATTTGACTAAAATATTTCTATAATTCTTTAATTATTACTCTTAAAATTTATTATAAATAAATGCAGAAAAATGCAATTTATCTTTTTACTGCCTATATACCCCTCTCACTTTTAGGTAAGTTTGGTGTAATTAATTCAAAATTTTTTGTTCCTATAATAGTGTCATTATCTTTTGGAAAATAAATGAAAATCCAAAAGTTATTACTTATATTGAAGCAATTTTACCTGGAGCAGTTTATACAGTCTACAATCCCACCAAAGGATTTATCATCATTTTCAAAGAAATACTGAGTTTGCTCAGTGATACAGCTTGTTTTAGGCAGGGCGGCACCAAAATCATCATCTTCCATATCAGCTGACAGAAAGACAAAAATAAATAAATATAAAATGACATTTTTAAATCACAGATACAATGGGGAGATCCAAGTATGGCCCCCAGCCTAGATTCTTACCTTCTACTTCACTCAAAGTTGACTCTTTAACATTCTCTTGACTTACCTGCTTCAAGGAAACGTGGAAAAGTCAAGCTCAAAAACAGCTGCTGTAAGATAGACCTGAACACAAAAAGAAAATATGTATTTGTTAAAGGCTCTTTATCTTCTTTGTATTTTAATGGATCCTTAAAAACTACTCAAATGAGAGTTATAAACAACACAGTCATCATGGCTTATTTTGCATTTGCCACTTATTAAAACTGTCTTTCTTGAAACACTGCAGTTTGACTCTGGTTTCCTTTTCTCACTTTCTCCCAGGTCTTCTTTCACACTATTCTTTTATTCTGCTGTTGAGATTTGATATAATTTGTTCCCGTAACTCACATAATGGAAATGTTATCTTGTCATCCATGTCCTCCTTTTACACTTCTGTGGGAGGTGGAAGAGGCATGTTGGCATTCCTGTAACACTTCAACCAGAACTACTTTTGAACACGCTCAGAGGAAAATGCTCCTGAATTAGATACTTTACACTGATTAAGGTTCATTAAATTGCTGAGAATGAGAGGACCACTGGAATATTACAAGTGTATTATAAACATAATTACTGTAGTAGTTGACTTTTAGAATCGTCTCTATTCCTGCTCTTGAGATATGAAATATATTTTCCTTCTAGATGCAGTTGAAACACTTAAGGAGCTCCATTTATTTAAGATTATTTTTCTTCACTCATGTTCATATTTTTCCTATTTTATTTACTTGAAGTGAGTACCAGCTTGCCACATACACGATCCCCTTCAACCTAACCACCAGTCAAAACAGGAACTGCAACAGTTATATTCTTTGACTCACCACTTCTGCTTAAACATTCTAAGGTGTAGTTTCTTGTTATGTTTTAGGTGTGCTTCTGCCTATAAATATGACCCGACCTCTCCTCATCTCATTCTGTTCTAATGCCTGTTTGGCATTGTAAAGGAAATGTATAATTTTATTCAGCTGCCAAGACTTTTTCCTTTTTTCCTAATCCAGTGTGATACACATGTAAAGAATCTGAATCTGCCTGTCACCTTCCTAGTGGAAGCACTGTCTGAATGAGCACCGGTTCATATCCTCATCTTTGTGCCTTGAATCATCAGATGAACAGTGCACCAACCATCATGGATGAGAAGAGACCTAATACCGTTCAACAGTGAAGAAATTTACTGACAGAAAACTGCAATGCTTCATAAGGGCTTACCACAGATTTTACAGGGAACTGAGTGAAAAAGACAGCCTGTAAAATCCAAGTTAAAAGAGCGTGATGGAGAAATGACACATACTCTCTTAACTAAACGCTGATGCATCCCACATACATTTCGAATATTATCACTCACACCTTTATCCTACATTGTTGCCTGAAACATTATAGTTTGCTTTAATAACCTGGTTTCTCTTATTTCCTTGCATTTGCTTTTGCCAGGTGCCTCACTAATTCCATTTTTGGTCCGTCCTTTTTCATCCTGCTTTCTTAATGGCCTTCTCTGCCTGCTTCTGACCTAGAATCCATTAAAAACATGTCCATAGAAAGTACTTTCATGTGATGCTTTCAAGTTAAACATCATACAAAATAAACCTCAGGTCTAAATTCAGTCCAGACTACTGAGTCTGATTTGAACACTGATAAACTAAAGTTTCTTTGAGAAGAGCTCAAGTTTCTCTTCTGGATTATTGCCCATCTCCAGTTTTTGAGGTCTGCTGTTGTCCAAGAAAACTGATATTTTTGCTGTTAACAAAATGTAACCAATAAAAACCCATATGCAATTTTCATGGTGTTATCTGTGAGAAAATTACTGTTTGTTCAGCTGCTACATATTTTAACTCTTAGCTTTATAAAGTAGGTAATTTATTCCAGCTTGATAATTATTATAAGAAAAGAAGCATCATTGAACTTTAGAAAAAGGAACCATCTCCAGAATTCAGAACAGTGCAAAAGTACCACATCAGTCCCCGTTACATATCCCAACGTGGTGCTGGAGGGAGCCTCTCATAGCAGTGTCTATCTACATGGCTCTGAAGTAAGTAAAATTCTTTCTGTGGCTATTATTCATAATGCAGAAACCAAAGTAAAAAGAAAACTCCTAAATGGATCTTTAGTTTTAAAATTTATCCAGCATTCTGATTGTGAAAGATAAACCTAACTACTGGTGCAATCTTGCCTCTCTCAAGGTCAATCCTAGAACTTCACAACAGTCCAGATATACCAACTTTTGCCCTTGGCTACAGAAAATGCAGGTAGGCAATCCAGAAGATTCTATGATTCATGTATTTTTGTAAAATGATTCACTTAAGGAGACCATTGATTTTCTTAAGACTTCTTTTAAGAAGAAGGGGAAGATGATATTCTGAAATAGGGAACCAAGTGATTAATAATTCTAAACGTAATAATTTCATCTGAACCTTCACACCTGCCAATCAGACTTAGAATATTAATCACAAGTCTGCTTCCTGAAGCTGATTTTGTAGCTTCCTATAGCTGATTTTTGAGTCAGAACACATAATCACAAAACCACACAAGAGTAGTTTTGTATTCAGCTGTTGGCAGAACACTGCAGACACAGCTACGAATTTTCACCATGAGAAATTGCAGAAACTAAAGGATTCAGAGCAGTTTTACTATTCACCCACTGAATACTAGTTTGGACATACAGTTTTCTTACACATTTGAACTTACCAGGCAGCAGCTGAAGCCCACCATCCTAGATGCAAAATATCTGTTATAGTAGGCTGGAAAAAAAACAACAGAGACGATGTTATTTGTATAAACACCTGCAGACTTTTAAGGGAATGTCAGTCACCACACAAGGGACTACTAACCACATAAGCAGAACGAAGTCCAGCTCCTTGCTTTGGCTCTTCTTCAGGATCGCAGACTGATTGATAGTCATACGACTTGTTAAAGGCATACAGGGACATGTTAATCAGGTTTCGCATCAGACCAGGGTCAATTTCACCAAAGAATCTTCCAATCTGATGAGGGAGCACATAAAGAGATGTTGAAGTATTTCCAGGTACTTTTCTCATTAAAAAGTAAAAAAAATCTGTTTCCCACACACACACACACTATTTTTTTTTCTTCTGCACAACTCATCTGACTGTGCTGCTTATGCATTTATTTCTTTCTTTGACTAGTTATCTCCCCAAAGCTTAGTTAGAGAACTCCAGTTAGACAATAATTGTTAAATGCACTATCAATGAGATCACTCTGCCCTGGGAAAAGCAAGAGAAATATGAGAAAGCAGGTGTGTGGATGCCAAACTACTTGCCCTCACCATCACAGTCCATAAGCAGTCTAACCTGCTTAAGGGCAGAGCAGAAAGAACGCAATTTTGTAGGAGCATGGCATCTTGAGCCATAAGTAAAAGTGTGAAAAAGACTTACAAAATAACTTGAATTTCTGATACATCAAACTTTTTGTGATTCAGAAGTATTATTCTTAGGGTAAGTTGCAAGTGAAGTACTGTGTTTTTTTTTCTCTTAAAACTTCTTATTGTTTTTCACGTTCTGTCCTTAAAACTATACATACCTGTTGTGTATATTCATCCCGATTTGACATCAAAAGAAATCCACCATCATCAAGGATAACACAGTCCACATGCTATTGTAAGAAAGTAAAATATGTTTACAGGAAGGATTTCTCAGGACAATACTCTGTAAGAACCTGTTTTTTATTCAACACTTGAGAAGTATCTTTAAATCTATGTGGCTCAGGCTAAATCACAACCCAATTCCATAGCCAAGGGCCAATATTAAGCTATAATAAGCAGCATTATCATATTATAAAATTTTGAAAGATCAAAGGCTCATTTGTGGCTTAATTTCATAAAAGTTGTTTTGTAAATTCTTATTTGCTCAATACTTTGTTAGCTCTAAGAGTGTTATATCCTTATTAAATCTGATTATAATTGAATCTCAACTCATAATAAGGTACTATAACTTCTCATGTGCTTCAGCCATGCTTCAAGTCCTTTTCCATTTGCAGCTTTCAATGGTAAAAAGCTTTAAGGGCAGACTCTCAGCTTGCTAGTCATGATTATTTTGGCTTGCCAAGGACTATAGTGGGTGTCTTCCAGGTGTCAGGTGCAGGAATTAGAAGCACTGGTTCCCTGTGCTTTGCACTTTGTAAAAGATCCTAGCAGTCAGAGATTGGAAAGATAGCAGTGCTGCCAAATAGATAACCTCCCAGAGCACCCTTTTAGCTGCAACTCTTACATTTAATGATCTTCACACTCCACAAAAGAACTCACAAAAGACCCGAGCAGAGAAAGCTTTTAAGCACATGGCAGAATCTGATACTGTGATAGCCCCTAAAGCTGTGCTTTCCTGAGTGCTAGGAGAGCTACAGGATCCCCCAATCCTGAACGGGCTGGGAACAGAGGAGACAATGATGACTAACAACTATTGAAGGGCATATGACATACTCTGGTGCTTTTCAGGTTGTCTTTACCTTCTCTGAGGTACTTCTAGTTCTCTTTTTCTCAGAGCTCTGTTTTGTTTGCTTGTTTCTTTAATATTCCCTTTCCTCAGGATTCACTTTTTGCATTGAAAATTACAGCTACATTTGTCTTACATTTCTCTTCACATCATTCTCTATTGCTATCACTCTACCTTTTTTCTTCCATCTAGTTCTTATAACCTCATTGCAAGGATTATCACAACAACCACTTCACCTGAATTTCACACCCTTTCACCCCTTCCTTTCATTATTTTACTCTTTCTCAAGACGTAAGTCCTATTTTCCATAAGATTAACCTTAAAATAATGGCAGAATCATTGTCTTAGATAAATGTAGAAAGAATGAGTGGATTTTCATAATCTGCCAGATATTAATAAACTGAATATATTCTTACCATACTGTTTCTCTCACAGCCACAGATTTCACTGTTGCACTGAAAAACAGAAGTACAGTAAAATTCACAAAAATATTTCAATAGAAACTCTATTTTGCAGTGATCTTAATCAATTAAGACAAGAAATTATTTGATTTTCAATATCCCAGTCTTCACCGGAAAATGCTCTGACCATACCGCCCAAGCCTTGGAAGGCAGACGCAGGGACAGTGAGAATGAAGACCCTGGGCCCACCGTAGGAGAGGATCTGGTTCAAGATCATCTTAGGAACCTGAATGTACACAAGTCCATGGGAACTAGATGATCTTAAGGTCCTTTCCAACCCTAACTATTCTATGATTCTATGATCTTTGTATGAAGTTAAATTAATTTTGAGTGTGTGCAGTTTATCACAAATATCTCTGTGAAAAACCTGCATTTAGTAATTATCTAAAGCATAATCTCTACTGTCTTTTACAAAGTCTCTGATACATCTCCCTTTTTAAGTATCCTTAATATATTAGAGAAATATTAGTATGGAGGACTTCTCAGGATGTCACTGTTGGGAGCTGTAGAGAAAGAACATGTACATTTGCATGCATTTGAGGTGTGGAAAGAAGGCCTAGGAGATACATTGCCAAGTATCTTTTTCATGATCATGAAAGGCTTCACCTTTCTCAAAGCATGGGAATCCCAAGTGATAAAGGAACCCCACCATCGCCAGTTAGGTTTCATGGCTTCGATAACATGTTCTCTTTTTCTTGCAATATATCTATACAGATCCATGTAACTGTCTCCTTGCATTATGCCCTGAGCAAAGTAACTACCAGATAATGCTCCAGTCATTCATCTCAAATTAATTTTGAGATATTCCTCTTTATTTCTCTGTTCAGTTATGTATTTTTGTCTTTCACTGTTCTGAAATTTAGGCAATGAATGTGCCTACCCACTGAACTACAGCTTTAATACCTACAATGAACACTGTTCTCAATTCCCTTAATACAGATCCAACAAGAAATATTGACTCATCCAATTGTTCCGTAATTGTGTTCAATTTGTGCCTCTCCTTTCCCAGTGTACATTAATTCCTTAGTTTTTCCTTCCCCTTTAAACCCAAGCATTAGATATGAGGAATGAAACGGTCATGCACTTGTTTTCTTAAGTTCTACTAAATTGCTGTGATGTTGGTTACAATACGAATCCTTACTGTTCACTGCTACCCATTCTCCATATTAAATAAAAATAGATTCACCAATTCTTTTGCAGATTTAATTAATTGCTACAGCATAATCTTAGTAGGGAGCCTACTGGCTGGAATATGTCATTTTTCCTTGTCTTTATCCATGTTCTGTAATTATGAAAGCAAGAAGTACAAAATACAGCCTATTTCAACATAGATTTATTTTGTGCATTTGGATGATTTAAATACTACAACTAGTTGGCAACTATGCATCAGTGTGACTCTGGCACAAAGAGCTATTAGACCTATTTGCATCTGAAGCTTTGAGAAATGCAAATTAAGTTCAAAAAAGACTTGGTCAATTGCTTACCAGGCTCTTGATTGTGGTTTTTGTGAAATTTTCCATCCAGCTGGTTGCATCAATTTTTATTCCAACAACTAACAAGAAATACATGAAAGTCTTTTTTAGTAAAATGAAAAAAAAAAAATAAAGGTAACTAGAATCCTAAAAGAAGGAGAAAATTATCCTAACATTTAAATTATTAAACTGGAAAAAGATAAAATATAATTTTTGCTCCATTGTCTGACCACCAACATCCTTCATGAGACTAATATATTAAGCACTCCAACTCAAACACAACCAGATCTTTGGCTTGATTTACTCTAGCAAGATTAAAACAGTCTCAGAGAAAAGAATGTTATATGAAGTGAAGTGCCTTTGAAATCTCAATTAAATGCCTTTGAAATCTCAATTAAATTTCTAATTCACTGCTAAGCAACAAGCAAATAACTAATGTTTTTAGAGTGGTTTCTATCTTACCTGCTGGTTTCAGAAGCTTCCCATTAATTGTTATTTCCACAGCCTTGCTTACCATAATACCTGTTTCATAGCTATTGGCACCACTTTCTGAGAGTATAGAAGGGAAAAGAAAAAGAAAAAGAAAAGGTTAGGGTGATATAACCTCTAAAACCAAAATTAAGTGATTGTTCATATACCTAGAATGATTCAAAAAAAACCTTTTTCAAAAGCACTGACCCAGCTCTACTGCACATTTATCACCTATAATAGTTCAGATCACCAACATCTGGATGATGAAAAGGAATACTTTTGTTTAATTTTCTTCATTCACTTTTTGTACATGGCTCCACTGCTTCACAAAGTTACTGTAGTCTTTTTTTCTTTTTCTACAGATCCATGAATAACTTTACACATGTGAGCAGCTCTGTTAAAATCAGGATCCAAGCCAAAGATTTTATCCTGCTGTCATCTGTGTATTTTTCAGTGCAGGGTGTACTGACACCACTCACTAACCAACAATTACTTCTCTGACAGACTTCAGCCTGTTTTCAACACTGCTTAGTATGAAAAAGCAAGTTAAAAGTACATTCCCTGGAGCTCATGAGGAACAACAAAGGCTTCAGGGAATATAGTTAATTACCTTCTTAATATTTTATTGAGAAAAGATGCAAAAAATAAGTACAAAATAACAGCAATAAAAGATTCCATATGTTTAGGAGAGGAGAGTGTCATTTGTGGTAGCATCTGCCTTTTAGATGAGCTTGGGAAAGTTAATGCTGCTCACATCAGTAATGAGTACTAACTATTGTACATATTTAGGGTTTAAATATCATGGTATTTCAGACAAATTGGTTTTGGTGAATAACAGCAATTTGCAATAGAATTCAAAAGCAACATCTAAAGTCAGCAGGGGTGCAGTGGACTTTGTTGTTGTGGACTTTGGACCCTTGTCCCTGCTCCCCCAAGTTAGGTTTGGTGCTGAGGAAGTATAAAGAACTCAGCTCAAGTAAGGATTTTTAAGGTAATGTAATTGTCCTTGAGTGCAATATTTTTTCACTTCCTCTTAAAACAATTCTGACAAAACATCTTTGTAAACCAGTGTTTCAGTATAATGCATGAACACCAGAACTCTGCATGTTTTCAGCTTTGTCAATTCTGAGCATACAGGGCCACTGTGTTGATAAAAACTATGATGTCTTTCACTTAGCGCCCTCCTAGCTACCACTTCCTTAATAACGAGTGATGTCCCAAGATTTTTTTCCATATAAAATGCCCCACTTGCATCCTTTGACAGCAACCTCAACTGCTATGGGAAACTGGCACAAGTACTCTTACATTGGTCTAGCTAGCTCTGACATTTTAAAATGGTGGTGACTTACTGTTGTAGTATGGAGCTGTGAAAATATAGTTGTCATTATCTAAGCTCCGTTTATAGAAGCTGACTTCATAAGTTTCAGCATTTTCCAACCAATCTTCTCCTGCCCTAATCACACACACACAAAAAAGTGATCAAAAAAGATAGTTAGAGTCTCATTACAGTTGTGCTGCAGAATTATAATGTTCTTTTTAACGTTTCACAATCAGAAACAATGTGAGATTCATTCATATAGTCCTGAGACTTTGTCAGCTTTCCCTGGTTAACTGCCAGGTGTAATTATTAAAATAAACCTTGAAGAAAAAGAAGAAATTAGTATTCTCGGAACAACATGGATCTTGTCTCATCATTTTTAGATATATTGAGACAAATATAGCTGCAAAACTGATTACAAGAAAATACAATCAAAACTTTACAGCACATGGTAGCTCTGAAGAAATCATAAAATCATGGAATGGTTTGGGTTGGAAAGGACCTTAAGATCATCTAGTTCCAACCCCCCTGCCATGGGCAGGGATGACTCACCCTAGACCATGTTGCCCAAGACTCTGCCATCCTAAAAGATTTTATATTGTTAACAACACCAAAACAGGAAAAAAATATTTGAGGAGTAAAATGCACTGCCATTTTCCCATTTTTGGGAAGCACAGGATAAACTAAAAAAATAAATAAATTTTCCATTTACCAGGATATGTATGCTGGTGCCCACACTATTCCCAGTCACTGATGGGGATGTCCAGTTTACTATAGGACAACTTTCACATTCCCTTTTTACCCTCTGGTAATGATACATTTTTCTCTCCTGAAGTCCCTGGACCATTTGGTCTGCTCTTAATTAGTCTAAAAAATAAAAGATCACCTACTGCTTTACAGTACAGGCCTGAGAAAGAAAATGAGAGCTCAAGAGTAAATAGGGATTAGCATAGCCCCACTACTACTACAAGGGCACTGCATTTACTGCTACTCTACACTGATTAGAAACTCGGCTCACAAGACCTGCAATGGAAATGACGTTACAGATCAGTTTCAAGCAGTGACACAGGTAAAATCAAAGGAAAACAAGACACTCCATTAATTTCATAGTTATCATAGTTACAGACCAGAATGTAGAAGTTGGTTTTCATTCAATAAATCCATTATTTAGCACTCCATTCTTTCAAATTTCAAAATGATCATACTGTACTATTTTATAGCATTTGTTACCTTTTTGGGAACACTCTAGTAATCCCACCGTCTGTAACAACAAATTGTGCAACAACTCCATCACTGTCGAAAAAATAAGATATAAAATGAAAACTGACCAAAATTATCACAAGTTCCTATGCTAAGGGTTACATTTAAGTGCATAACTGTGAATTAAATATCTATCTTGTGTAAAAATTAACTGTATGTACACATACATGTATATTATTATTTTATTATCAAACTTTGAAATGCATCAAAAAAAACCACAGTCAATAAAATGAATACTTACAGAGACAGCTTACTCCAATAATTTTGGGCAAGTTCATTTGTAAATCCTGCATCCAGCAAAACTCTAATGACCATATCAGTATTACCTATCAAAAGAGTTAAGACACACATATGACATGAAGTTTTATAAAGTGGCTAAAACAAAATTGTGAGTTGTTGAGATTCTACAGCCACAAAAAATTGGCTATTCCTGTTGGACATACTGTCTAACTTTAAATTATGTAAATAACTTATCATTAAATAGATTGCTCTCACATTGTTGATTTCACTTGAACTTTTCCTTCACTGTATCCTAAAAAATTATCTTTCTGTCATTGGAATAAGAAAGGTGATGAGTGTCCAGATCCCAGCTTTGCAAAGCCCCTGTGTTAGACTTTGAAAGTAACCTATATTTAAAGCATGTGTTCATTCGAACACTTTTTATCTATCTATCTATCTATCTATCTATCTATCTATCTATCTATCTATCAAAAGTGATGTAAGAAAACAACATTTAGTTATATTCACTCATATGCTACAAAAAATTGAGAGAATTCAACTACAATGTAAATACATACCACTTAAGTCCCAGCCTTTCAACAAAACCTATTTGCCCTCTGCAAATGGGTACAGGGAGATAAACTAATTTTGAATTAGACACTTAGATTGATATGTCACCTTGTTGCATCCACATTTTTCTAGAGATTAAATTGATAGTTTATATGAATAAAAATATCAAAACATGTCTCAGAGTGATTTTTATGTCTGCTAATATAGACTCCTAATATTTTGTCTGGTCCATGTTTTGTTTTGCGTCCCCTTGCGCTGCATGCTCTTTCACAGTGAGACTTGAATACTTATAGGAAGCAGATGTTGAAGACAAGTAGAGTGAATCGCTTTTACTGTCCCCTTAGTGACGACAGAGGTAGTTGTCTGACTTTCTGACTAACATCTAACGGCTTATCTAGCTTATAGATTGATTCTCTTTGGGGACTTTCATAGTTATTCCTTTTGAAAAGCATTTTTAGCTGAGATAATTTCAATAGCCACTGTTTCCTTTAGTAAACACTGTTTCCTTGTTCAGGAGACTATTTTTAAAGTAACTTAAGTATTAGGAAAGAGAAAGGAAAAGGTGAAATTGCTGTGGATTCCAAAAGTAAATACAGCAATAATTTGATAACATTTTGGCATCATTACTTATTAGGCCCTAGTGTATACTACAACAGCAGTACATGTGTCCTCAATTTTTGCTTAAATTAGTGAATATCAAACTAGAATTTTAATTTATTAACTAATTTAATCAGTTGAGGTGAATGCCTTGATTTCTAAGATTGAGTCAAGGAACTCCAGTAAAATTTTGGTCAGTCAGCAACATGTCAGTGAACAAGATCACTCTATTAAGAACATCACCACCCACACAAGCACATAAAAATAGCCTTTTGTGAGAAGATCGCATATCTAAGTGCACATTCTTTCAGTTACATGGTCTGATTCAGCAGAAAGATTCAGTGATCCATGACAATAACATGTTAAAAAGACACAGGGAATACAAGGAAAAAAAAAGTATATTCCAACTGTTTATAAATTATTAATAATGCTAAACACACTGGTATGCATAAACAAGCAAATCCAAACATTGAATTTTTCATGAGAACAAGACTTTAATGCGTTACTCATAGTTCATTCAAAAGCATTAACTCATTTAGTCTACATGGAGTTTAAGGCCCAATTTCAGAACATGAATACCTTCTCAAAGCCCAGTCTCACCACTGTAGCAGTTACATGAATCTGTGGTCTTAAACAACCTAAGCCCAAATGAGATCTCTTTAACCGACTTGTGAACCAGCAGTAGAACTTCCTTATCTTTTGTTCTGGTTATAGGCTATTTGAATTCTCAGCTCCATTTCTTTACTTATTTTATTTATATACACTGACAAGAAAGCAGACTGAAGATGTCACTACAAGATTTTGAAGTCTATTTGAGACTTACTTTGGCTGATGTACTCCAGAGGAAAAAAACTACAAATTCAAAATATCTGGAGCGTATTAAAATGAACTAGTAGCATTTGCTGCTAGAAGAGAATGCTGAGAGGAACTGTGGAAAACACTGGAGGCATAATGCAATGTCCTGCAAACTTTCTTAAATAAACCCAGAAAATTGCAAACTAATTTGACAATCTCTACCTTGGGTAGAAAACCCTATCGCTAGATGTATTTCTACTAAAAAAGAATAAAATATCAAATCAGGGAAGATAAAAGCAAAAGCACATGATTTGGACATGAAAGATTTCATTTAGACTAGTTCTCATTTACTAGTAAGTATTTTCCTGAGGAAAAATTCAGTGAATTGAGAAGAATACTTACATGATGGACTGCTTGGAGTATTTCTGTCAATAAATTCATTGAAATTTAATAGAAATTCAGTGTTGTTTTCTGATTTTTTTACATCACTACAATATTCTCTGAAAAACAACAGAATGTTAATCTTCTCAGATTATAATCTTCTCAGATAAAAGAGAGAAATACGGCTCAGCAATTTAGAAGTCCAAGTAGGATTGCACAAGCATCAGGCTGATACTGCTGCATCAGCTGACTACCACAGTCAATATTGAATGTTAACCATATTGAATATTTCAGGCATCTACAAGAAATAAGGTGTTCAAGTCCCTGCCTAAATCTGACATGTATGAGATTTGGCATAGTTTCACAGAAAAAGTACTCAGGACTAGTGCAGACCATGAAATTGGGAGATCATATTCTGTAAAGTAAACAAGTGCCCAGTGAATTTATACTGCTCCTGGGATGAACTGTACTGAAAAATACATGAACTGCTGATTAAAACATAGTCACTTCATGCTCAACTAAGTCTGGATTTATGGGTCACAGTCCTATCCTCTGAGAAGTCTTAAAGGCAATTTTAATAGGGTACATACCACATAAACACATAAACACTCTTTGTTTTGACATATGCAAAACAGATAAACAGTAAACTACTGTCCTTTACACAACGTAATAAGGTAAAGCAATATATCGTTAGGCAATTCATCTAATGCAAGCAAGCACAATAAAAGTCACTGGGCATTTTGAAGGCAAATATTAGATGGTGAGTGCTATAAAACAACTTTAATTAAAATGTACACGGTATTCATCAGAAAGCAGGGAGCTCTCTTTTTAAATAAGCTTTTTATAGTAAATTAATTTTATGAACAAAAGAAGTCTGTTCAAGTATTTCAGGTAAATAAGCTATCTTATTACCCTTTACTTACTTTACCACATTCCTAAAAGACTGCAGGCAGATAGGATGAGAAAGTTGGGGCTGTTCAGCCTGGAGAAGAGAAGGCTGTGTGGAGACCTCAGAGCAGCCTTCCAATATCTCAAGGGGGCCTATAGGGATGCTGGGGAGGGACTATTTATTAGGGACTGTAGTGAGAGGACAAGTGGTGATGGGTTCAAATGTAAACAGGGGAAGTTTAGACTAGATATGAGGAAGAAATTCTTTCCTGTGAGGGTGGAGAGGCACTGGAATGGGTTGCCCAGGGAAGTTGTGAATGCCCCATTGCTGGCGGTGTTCAAGGCCAGGTTGGACAGAGCCTTGGGTGACATGGCTTAGTGGGAGGTGTCCCTGCCCATGGCAGGGGGTTGGAACTAGATGATCTTAAGGTCCTTTCCAACCCTAACTATTCTATGATTCTATGATTTGCATTTTAACAGACTTCCATATCAAGTGTTCATGTAGATGAGCCTATCAACTAGAGACTTGCAGGAAACTACTAATTGGTACAATTGATTATCAATAACTTCAGTCTTTCAGAAAAAAAAACAAACAGTTAAGCTGAGAATACATTTGAAGATAGAAAACTGTTTCACTTCCAAATCAATCTATTATTGCAATCAATTTATTAGTTGAAATTTAAAAGGATAGAAAAATTATAATATAATATGAAATTCAACAGTTCTTAACTGAGCTTTGTAGTACAGCATTTTCCTCATTTAACTATCACTCAGAGGAACTTAATTTTTAAGAACTATGTATATGCTACCTTTCCTTTGCAAATATAATTTACAAAGGCAATAAATACTACATGATTTCACATTAAAAAAAGTGAACTCTTGAACTTACTTGATCATTATTAAACGACTATCATTTTTATGTTCAATGAATGAAAAATTAATTAATCTGTAAGTGTTAGAGAGATTTGAAACACTTTATCTCAAAGTTGGAAAACATCTCAAGGTAAGTATTATGGTACCAATTTTGCAAATGAGAAGTTAAGGTACAAAGTTATAAAGTCTTTGAAGTCATAATCACAAGAAATGAACAGATGTGTATAAGATTTCCATTGAAACATCAACATCAGATTTTATAGCTCTCTCTGATTAATGTAAACAGGAATCAGAGCCTGAAGATGCTATTCATGCTCCAGGAAGGTTGATCTTATAAAACATGAATTTAATAACTACTCTTTTACTAATATCTTTTACCAAAGTAAAACTCCGTTGGTCTAGCCTGTATTTGTAAATGTCACTAAGCTGATCAAATGCCTATACTACTGAAATAATACTTATTACTGGGAAATTAACCAACCTTGGTGCTAGAAACGTAAAACCAGCTTCATCAAAATGATCAAGCTTCAGTGTTTCTGAATCTACAATGAAGAGTAAACACCAAGTAAGTAAACTGGACTTTTTGCCATAATTTTTCTTCTCAAAATATTTGACTAGCTTTTGCATGCATCTGTGAATTTAGAAAGAAATGTTTATTTTGAGACACTTTCCTACTAATACACTGTATACTTCTCAGTATTTCACAGTATTGAAAGAATATGCAACACACACCTGGCAACAATAATGTATCTAAAAACTTACTTAAAGAAGACATTTCATTAGCATGACAACGTGAAAACATATGAGATGCTTTCATTAGAGTTACAATCTGATTTAAAAAAATAATATTTGGGACATGAAAGAGCATGAAGAAAAATCCTGCTAGTATTTTTTGCAATGAAGTTTAGAAAACTAATCCATATAAGCATTGCTTCCAATGCTACTGAAAATAATGTCTTTAAAAGCTAGTGTCACTAAACACTGACAGGACCAGACAAAGAAGGATTAGAGATTAGTAACATATTGAAATGCGCATGAAAACAAACGCTTCACATAAGTTTTATTTTTTCCACTTTCTATTGCTATGGTATCAAATGATCATGGGAAAAATCCTGAGATGAGGAATACAGAGGAGAGTATCCAGTAGGAACAGGAATACAAGTAAAAAATATCAACTGCAGTAAACACAAGGAAATTGAGCAACAAGAATATACTTGCCCTTTTTGACTGCCACTATCCATCAGAAAGAGAAAGCAGGGAAACAGAAAAAAACAGGGTAAAGCAAAAGGGGTCACAAACCAATATTTTATTCAAACAGCCCCTTGAATAAAAATATTGTGCATAGATAGATCAAAGGTTCAATTTACATACAACTATAGTCTGGAAAAAAAGACAAACATCTTTGAAGACTGAAGAAAACATCCTTCTCAATTATTTTTCAAGTACCTTCTATATACTGTGACTATTTCAAGGGTCTGTTTTGCAGACTGTATTGATAAAAGTGCAAATCCAGATGATATATTCCATCAAAAGAACCATATTCACTGTCTAAAACTTTAATTTTAAACTACTTACTATTTGATAAAGTTAAAAAATAAATTACTGATTACTAAATCTTGCCATATTCCACTTCATATGCAGGAGGCAATGGTAGAGGACAGTGCTTTAGTGCTAACCAAGTTTTCTCCAAACTAACAGTATCTATACCTGTCAGAGAGATTCATAGTGCTTTTCTAACTTTCCATTTAGTAGCATACTTGTTCAAGTTTGTTGTAACACTTGGATAAAGTTAAAAGGATGTGATGGATTCTATTTTGTCTACTATCTAGATGAAACTACACCTAATAAACAATAAGCATTTGAGCACTCGCAAGTATAATTTCCAATTATCTCTCCAGCATCTGCAAATAGCTTGAAATTAGTCTAATCCAAAAATACATTTCAAACATCCACTAAAACTATTTGCAAAATGCAAAATAAAAAACCTAGCTGCAAGCCAAACCAAACAGCACTTTCACATTAATCTATTCCTACAGGCAGCAGGGGCAATTTCCTAAATACTATACTGTAACTACTATAAATATAACTACAACAACAACAAAAAAAAGCTTTACTACTGTAGTCTATACCATGACATTTAACAAGTAGAAAGTAAAAATAGAATCCAGACCCTTAAAATGACAGCAACAGAGGATACAGGAAGCAATGATTCTATAGGCACAGAGCAAGAGGGAAGGGATTGTCAGTGGAACTGGGGTACCTGCACATATTCTATCTTTATAGAATATTTCTTGTATCTTGGATGTTACAATGGGTTTGAATCATTGCTGCAGATTTTGGGTACATCATGAGAACATCCGTGAATTCCACAAAATTTATGAATTTTAAATGCTGCTTTTTTTAAGTACATCTCAGACTTGACAATACTAGCCCAAACCAGGGAACCTTCATAGTACTTACATCTGGCTTGAGTTATTGGTTCTTCTATTTTGGCTTTAATATAATAAAAGCTGTATGATGGTAACACCAATGCCAAACTGCAATAGAAATGAGACAATTAAAGCAATTATATTATTTGCAGCAGTTTCCAGTTTCAGCTTCTATATGTTTTGAAAGCAGTTAACATGTTTGGAAGTTGGGTCATCATGAATAAGGTGAAATAGTTCATATAGTGGCAATACTAGCCTTACACTATGTAGACACAAGTAGGTTCATGCTGGTCCTGAAGCTGCCTGTGCTTATTTTCATTCTTTTAAGCATAAATATACTTTTTAAAAGATCAACAAGGAATTTAGAAATAATTGCAAATAATAAGACACAGTTTCTTGTATCTTTCTCTAACATTTAGCATCCCAATGTAAGATATGCCAAAGTGATCACTGACTGCAAAAACGAGCATGTGGTACTGGATGGATTTGCATGCATCGTATAATGACGGATTCTCCTTTTACTAATATAAAAGCCCTCAGTATTCATTAGGAAATGTATCCGGCAATACCTGAATTCACATTATATTCAAGATGCAAAATATTTTCTTGAATCATGCAGATACCACAAAAAAACTTTAAAGATCATTGTCCAATAACATTTTAAGATTTGCAAAGTATTTGCAATGCATTTTCTTGTAGCTTACACTTATTTTTGTTCAAAAAATATAGGGCTTCTTTTTGCAAATAAACTCAATACATATGTAGAAGAGTTCAGTTCTAAAAACATATGTAAAGGACAGGAGGTAGGTGTAGTCATTGAAGAGGAATAATCATCTCCCATATCACATCCTTAACTTTTGCACTCGCATTTCATCACTGTAGAAGTGCAACGGTTTCTAATGGATAGCCACAGAAATTAACATTAATAAAGTTGCACAGTTGAGTCATAAACGAGATGACCTTTAGTGACACATTTGCCATTTAAACAGAATGTAAGTGAGATTGCTGAACATTTAGTGATAGCCTTCTACCAATTCTCCTCTAGGGAAATCAGGAATAGTTTACCTGTCATTAACAGTTACTGCCAGCAGAAATTGCCAATTAGAATCTATAATTTCATGTTTAATAGGTTTTATGCAATGTGACTCAATGGGTTTTTTGTTGTATCTCATGCCAGGGAGCTCAGTAAGAATTAAGTCATATAACTCAAATGTATTTCCTTACTGATTTCTAGATTGCACAATCTGATAAAAACTTCATTTTCTTACAAAGTACAAAGATAGTTCAACAGAAACACTGGATGCTGAATAAAAGATCCTACATTTGCATTCCCTGTTAAAACTGATTTGTTTGGTTTTACATGCAAGTTAACATTGGCATTCCCACTGGTTGTACACCTGTGCAGAACATAAATGAAAATAGGAACCAGCTTGGCTGAGACTACTGCAACTCACCACAATAAAGATACTGTTTTGGTAAAAATTTGACTCAGTATTTGTACCATGTAGTTTTGAATTACCGTACTTTACCTTTCGGGGGGTTGGACCAGATGACCTTTGAAGGTCCCTCCCAACCCGAACTATTCTATGATTCTGTGGATTTTTCTGGGACTTGTAAAACCTTAACTTGTTTTGTGTAGTGTCAAGTTTCGACGTTACTTCTAAAGTTGTGGAGCTGTGTGTTTAAACAAGTTTGAAATAATACACACCCCAATGTTGCATTCAAGGGGAAATGTGATATTATCCATTACTTCCTTTGTTCCTGCCGCAATTTACCATATAATTTTTGCATACAAGCCAGTATCAGTGCTAATTAGTTAAAATCTGACACAAACAGAAACGGGTTTCAGAGAAAATCAGTAGCATGGTTCCTGCCCCTATGAAGATGACATGAAGATTAGCAGTCATTGATAAAAGCAATACCTGTGGCTGAAAAAGAGTTGTACAAAACATGTCACATTTTTTATTCAGCCCAAAATATAGCATCTTCCTTGTTAATATGAATATTAAAACAAGAACATGGAGAAAATTCAAGGAGAAGACGAAATAAGAGGAGGAATCTAAGAGAAAGTATATTATTAAGAGTCAAATTATACTGTGATAAAGTAGAATCAAAAGTAAGATTCTTAATACCCATCATAAAACCCTTTCTTTCCTGCATACTGAAATATCCTAGTGCTATATCCCAACAGTTGGATGAAAGACTGAGATTCTGGTCCTTAGGCAGAGCAAAAATGATGAGCTGTTAAGCAGCCCAGAAAACCCTATTAGCCTGGAAACAAGACAATGTGCTCCTGCTAGTATAGAAAATGTAACACTAAAAATATTAACCAAAATAAACAAAACGTATATTTAACTACACAGAAGTCAAAGAATAGAAGTGAATTACCTGTAATCAGTGCCATTCACAGCAGTCCATGTATATGTCCTGTTTCCTTTATCAATGTACCTCTACAAAGAGATAACGATGAAAAAAATAAATTAACTTAGGAGCTTTAACAAGGGTGAACTTTTCTTGAGAAATACAGTGTAAAATCAAGCTCAAATCTCTGGAATTCTGTTTATTATTTTGCTAAAAATATAAATTGAGCGGCAATTCCTTTTCTTACCCATTTTCCAAACATACTACGCAAAAGAATCACCTTCACCTTGTTTACTTAACATTACCAAAATGCAAATTTAAATAAAACCAAGAAAACATCGCCTATCATTTTCCCTTTTAAATTCATTAGACAGGCCTATGCAAATCTTTTCATATGTGATTTAAATTTGATAAAAGATTATCTCTCTTATGCAGTTAAAATATTTTGCAGTTAAACTATGAACAGTTAAAACCTCAATTATACAAAGACTTTGTAGGTAGCTCTTTAACCACAAAACCACACAGTACTTGTCCTTTCAGGTCACAGTACCACTGGCTAAATGCATTTAGATTTGTATAAATATATACCATATGTATAAGTACAGCCAGGTAATCCTGACTGTACACACAGCCCATGCTAAACTTACATGTGTTTCTAATCTCATTAGGAGGGTCTTATATCTGTGAAAAATTTAACATCGAAGGAAATGTTTATTTTAAAATAACTTAATACATTAGGATCATCTTTACCATTAATTTTCTTTCGCTATGAAAAATTATGTGATAGACAAAGTCCCACAGTTCCCCATAGATTTGATCATTATTGCATCTGGTTGACATCATTATACTCAGTTTTCCACTTTGAAAACTACAAGTTTATGCCAGCTGCAACATAGTATTATTTTACAATCAGAGATTTGTAAGCATGCCAACAATGAAGTCTGTGCAGCTGGTGCGCTACAACATTACAAACATCAGTTAAAGGTACCACAGGTATATCCTTACATGGCTTTTGTTTCCTGTGGTAAAATAAAAGTGTGAAAATGACCATGGTTATGAAAAATAGATGTCTTTTTTTTTACATTTATAATTTGAAACCTTCTCATATGTCTGCTGCTTTTCAGTACAGCATGAGAGTGTAAATAATGTAATAGTCATTTTGGAAAGAAAAAGAAAAAAAGGTAAAAATAAAGAGAAAAAAGATACATGTATCAGAGTCTAATGCCCTGAAATATTTTATATTTGAAGTAAAAAGGTGGCTGAAGAGATTCCTCTCCAAGCTTATTTATATTTAATAATGTGCTTACACTATTACTTCAGCTCAAGAGTCGGTATGCTTGAACTTCGTGCTGGCAGTCCCCCCAAATCAGGCACAGTGCCATGGATTGCACACCATGTACACTGGCAAAAAAAAGCAAGCACCCAAGGTGGGAGGGAAGAAAGAGAACTGGGCTCTTATTAAATCCTGTTGCCACCAGCACTGTAAACATACTCAAAAGTGAATCGGCTGAAACATCTCTTCAATGATAACTCAGCAGACGACATGTTCTCGTACACTGTCTCCCATTTACCTTTGCCTGACCCACTATTGAGTGGTACGAGACTGTCTCATTCCCAGCTGGTTGCTGCCAAAGAGCCTATGCATACTATTGCAGCTTTGTGACCCTTTAGTTTTCACTACTGCCCACCCCGGCTGCCTGAATGTGGCAATGCTTTTGTTTCTATGGCATCTTCTCTGTCAGCTGGAAAGTCCCTGAGGCCTTGGGAGACTCCAGCTCACCCCACCCACACTTGCTACAAGTCCAGTCTCTATGCCTTAGTATGAGGTCATCTCCCAAGACACTGCTGGGGCCAGCTGCAATACAAAAGGAAAGCAATGCAAACCTAAACCAAAAAGCAAAACAAAAAGGACATAAATTTTAAGCCTTGAGACTGCAACTGTCAGTTCACAGCAACCAACCACATCAGCCCTATTTATAAGAAAATATATGAACCTATCAAGACCTAAGTGATGCACGGCTCATGCATGGCCTGTGGGCTGAAGCAGCTTTATTCTGGCTCTAGCAGCCTGGAGCTGGGAGGGTGCAATGGCTTGAAGCAGTCGCCATCACCAGCCATCCCTGGTTGCTACTGTCTTCTCTCAGAGAGATTGAAGTAAAGGAAGAAATCTTAAGCTGTGATGCAAGGGAAGGTGAGGGAAAATGATTTCATTGGGCACTTGAAACATCTGGGATCAAAAGGCTTGGGCATTTCTATTCAAATACAGAATGTGGTCTGGGCCATGCGTAACTGACATATTCTCATGCACCCAGAGATGTTACATTTACCCCCATGCCCCCATGCTGTAGCTGACTCCAGCACTTGCAAGTGTAAATGATTCCCCTCCCTCCCTCTTTGGTCAAACAGTTGCAAGACCAACTGTTTCAGGTCTTTCTTATCACACAACCTTAGAAATGAAAGCCCAACCTGAGATCTCTTAGGTCTCTTTCACAGCTTTGCCATGAATGCAATTTCTTCAACAACCCCAGTGGGGTTACTGTATTTTTCTGACATTCTAATCCTCCCTTTTCTAACCACCTACACAGAGCCCTTTTCACCCCTAGGCTTGGAGAGGCACTCCTTAAACAAAACACCACCACAAATCTCAAAATGTTCCAGTGACTACAGTGAGGATGGTGAAACACCGGAACAGGTTGCCCTGAGAGGAGGTATAGGCCCCATCCCTGGAAAGATTCAAGGTCAGGTTGAATGGAACTCTGAGCAAATTGAAGATGTCCCTGCTAACTGCAGGGCAGGTCAGACTAGATGACCTTTAAAGGTCTTTTCCAACTCAAACTATTCCACGATTCTACATTTCTAAGTATGTTCCCAAAGATTCTGCTGTGTATGGTTATGGTGTACTTATATATCTAAGGGTTGTGTAGCGTCTGCTTGATATTAGATGTGCTTCATGCTCTCTACATTTAAAGTAAAACATTTTCAACAAGCTCCTGTAGAACTGTAACTGTGGGGTATACTCTGGCCAGAACTGCTCCTTTGGACACCAGTCATGATTCTTCTCATTAAGGTCCCCAAGAAGAAGAGTACACATTTAAGGATCCATATTAAATTTGAGTATTTCCTATAGCTAGGAAATGTGTCTGTATTACTAGATAAACTGATAGCAATCTTTATGAGCATTTTGGACAAAAAAATAATGAACTCAACATGTTGCTCAGAAATCACAAGTACATAATATAACTTTGAGATGAATTTACTTATCCCAAATAGTCTTTGTTTACGGAATATAAATGCTTTGGGTTTTTTGTTTTTCGTTTTTCTTTCTCACTGCTTTCTTCCTATTCAGCCACAATCTAAATTACCAAACCCATCCTCACACATCTCTGCAAGCAAAATAACTACTTTGTTTTAGGATTTATACACAGAAGTAGGCTGGGTCCATTTCCTGGTGAACAGAGTGTAAGACCTCATCAACAACTGCTTGATTAATGATGCACCAAAGGAACAAAAAAAACCCCAACAAAATAAGCCTTCTTTTTATAAGTATATAATTTCTTTAACTGTAAGCCAGTAAAACTACCAAATCTAGAAGGAAAAATGATACAAACTGACATTACGAAAGGAACATCTTTACACCATTTCACAGTACTTTTCTGGTTTTATTTGTTTCTGTAAATGTAATCTCCTGTTCCTAACTTACCTCATCTTGGGACTTGACCAGTGTTTCAAATGTTTTTTCTCCACTTTCTCCATCTATCATTTTTTTCCGAATCTATTGGCAAGGAAGAAAAAGGAAAAAAAAAAAACAAAACAAAAAACAAAACCAACCAACCAACCAAGAAGCAGGTGTTGCATGAAAATTGAATAACCTTTTCAGTGATTCAAAATAATGCATAGAAACACAGGAAATGGTAATGCAATGAAAGTCATAGCCCTTCAAAACCAAAACATTAAGTTTACAATTTCCAGATATTTCTAATTAGAAATTGCTTTATCTAACTATATAACAACTCAGTAGAGTTATGAAGCAAAAAATTCTGGTATACTTTGCATAGACCATCCCATAAAACCCCTTGATGTTGGGAACATCATAGAGAGAGCATGAAATCTGCATGGACGAGAAGGAGTTTTGCCTGGCATTTCTCATGCTTCCCAGCACATCTGTGTGATTCTGGTAGTTGCAATGATTCACAAAAACATTTTTATACCAGTCTGAAAAGAATTCCTCCCTGAAGCAGGAGCTTCAAAGAAATTTAAGGCAGAGTTTAACAGACACCAAATGAAGCTGATTAGTGTCATAATGAAAGAACCATTTCAAAGTGAAAAAAACTGTTAAGAATATGCAAAATGTTTAAACCCCTCAACTTTAGTTCACAAAACTAAAGAAGTATTCTTTAAAATTATGTTTTCTGAATGTCTCATGAAATTAGAAACTGAAAAATATAAAAAGAAACACTATTTCTCATCTCTCTCTCACCACAGCAATAAGCATGTATTAGTAAGAGAAAGGGAAATGCTTTAAAAATATTTCAGGTAATATATTAAGATCCTATTAAAAAGTGCTCTGTTCTGAAAAAGAGTTACAAGCCCCCTCCCCAAGAATTGCCACTGAATGAAGATTTATGTAAATAGCAAACATGGTGTCTTTCAAAATGAGGGTAATATAATGCATTGCCGCCTACGAAAAGTATCATGTCTCAATTTGTTTAATTATAATTATTCTCTCTATAAATTCATTGTCTTAACAAATTTTAAATTGAAATTTTTAGTGAAATAGATTCCCATTCAAAATCTAGAATATTTTTGGTTATTGTACAGTGAAATACAAGCAGCAGCAGGCACTAAGAAGCCAGGTAACCTCACCTCAACTTTAATATCATTTTCCAGTTCAGCATCTAGAAAATCCAGCGTAACAGGCTCCTGGGATTTAGGATTCTGAAGCAGAAGATATTGGATGATCAAATAACAAGGACAGAATAACATAACGTTACAAATCATTCTAAACCCTTCATTTCAGAGTATCTGGGCTTACTTACCCATCTATTTTAATCTCTTATAGCATGATGAATTACTAGTGGCCCTTTCTCATCTATTTTGTTTCATTGGATAGAGAGGTTAATTGGGTGAAAATCAAATCAACACTAATGGCCAGTTTCTGCCCACAGTCTGTCACGTATGGGGCTCATGCTGGGAAGCTGCTTCCCCTACTGGCGTGTCACAGACCGTAAGGGTTGAAGAAGATGCATCAGAGGAAACATCAGATATGAACCTCTTCAGGTGTCCTGCCTCCAAGAGGAAGAGAGAAATCTGGGAGAATTTTCCAGCTCAGTAAGACAAGGCAACTATATTCTTCTGCAGTTTTACTTTAAGTGGACTACAAACTAGCTGTTATGACGTGGGAATAGAAAGTGGTTCAAGATTCAAAGAGGCAGCAACTGATCTGTTATAAAGCATAAAAATCACTTTTGTTGCCAGCATTACAGGACTTCCCTAAACATCTTGCAGTTTTGAATGCATTTTTCTTGACATCAGCACTGTTATCTCAATTTAGGAGACAGAAACCTGTAACACAGAAATATTGCAGCCCAGCAGCTTCAAGACCTAAGGAATGTACATGATGTTGACCCTCAGCTATGGACACAGAGAAGTTTGGCTGTTTGCATCTGCAGTCCTCCTGGTCCCATAGGAGTGTCAGAAGACCACTGTAGCTCTGCTGAATGAACTCACATCACCCTCCAGCTTCTGCCCCTTTCTCAGTTGCAGTCTGCATTTACTTGGACAGAGCCATCCTCTGTACAAGTTGTTAGGAATCTGATCATTTTTTTTCCTGAATAGTTTTGGCTAAGCCCCGTTGACTTTATATTACATGTGGTGTAAAAATCCTCAGTCCTTATCACTCAATAGTTATTTATTGCACCCACCTAACAAAGGATCTTTAGAAAAATCAGTATGAAGATATATATTATATTATTTAACAATTTAAATCTGATAGTTTGAAATAGAAGACTAAAAAAGGCCAGGTTTTCCTTTTTATTTTTAAATTATAATAATTTGCTTTGTGTAATAGGGCAGTTCAAACATGAAAGGATCTCAAGGCCTCGTTTTCTCAATAACTGAGCATTGTTTCTCATTTGATCAGCAAAACAAAAGTTGCCATTAGTGGATACTACTATTATTTTGAGAGTAGTGTAATTTCTGATAATGGCATTTTTAGGTGATTTCAGTGATTCAGTTATAATCGTTTATTTATAGAGTAGACTAAAGTCTCTTCGTTTAAATTGATGATTATACTCATTCTATCCTAACATTTTCTAGCAAGTTTACATGCTGAATGTACATGTGACTATTCTGTCAAAGAATGCAAGCATGTTTCACCACAATTTATGTACTTTCAGCTTGTACTGGAAGAAAGTGACATCCTGAAGAGCTAGTAAAAGATGCCTTCATATGATAGCCTTGAGCATGAAAACCTTAATAGCAGCTCTTATTTTAGAGACTATAATATAGAATACTAACAGAAGACAAGACTACTCATTTTCTTGAGGAACAAATGTACATGTTTCTGGGTGTATGGAATCATTCCTGCTCCTACCAAGTAAGCCTTACTATTGCTAAGAGGAAAGTCGAGAAATTTATTCCCAGAAAGAGAAAATGCACTGGAAAGGTAAAATTTCTGGGTATTTATTTTAAACACCTACTGATAACTTCAAATAAATTTTTATGTTCCTATTTATACAGGATAGATAGAATCATAGATGGAAGTAGCAGCTTTAAGATTAACGTATGTTCTCTACTAATTCGAAACGATTTTGTTGTCATGCAGCTTTTTACTCCCCATCAAATCCATACACTTGAAATAAATAGCAAAAACCTAAAATGTAAAAATAAATTTTAAAATACATGTTTCTTACATGCAACGGATAATGAATAGCATGGTCAAACCCAAACAGCATGCATGAAGGCATTGGCACGGCACAGGAGGCATGAGTGAAGTTCAAATTCCATTCCAACACACAAAGAAACGAAGTAAAGAAATGGTAAAAAAAGAGAAAAAAAAAAAAAAAAAGCCATCACATCAAGTCAAGGTCAATATTCATTTAAAATGATAACCTGGATTAGCAATAGTTAAGGAGTCCCAAAGACAAAACAGACAGCAGCCCATCAAAATTCAAGTATACGTTGTTTGTTCTTTTTAAGACATAAGTTATATTACCAAATATTATTTATAACATACTTACTAATGACTTCTAATAGATAAGATACTAAGCATGATACCTTTTGTGATGTGCCTGAGGCACAAAGAAATCCATTATAAATTAGAATAGAAAATTCCTAGCCCCGTAATTTAAATGGAAGGCAATTTTCCCAGCTGTGCCTTTTTCCCCCAAGAACGTGTTTTTACCAGTATTTGGGATCCACAGTTTTTTCTTCCAAGGTTGCCATTTAGTGGGGTTTATTCCAAACCATGAAGAAACAAACTTACTGTTCAGTTTGCTCTTCTCTTTTCCAGTCATGCATGTGACATGACTAGAAGAAGCACACCACCACCACATTCACCAGCACAACTTCATAAAACAAAACAGAACTAAATCACTATTGATGAAGCATGCAGATAAAGGGAACGCAGTTCATTTTCAGCATGACAAATAAAGGCAAAGATCTATCATTTCAATGAAAAAACAAGAAGGAAACAAAGAAAGAACTGGTGCAGCAACATAAAAGACATTCATTGAAATGTCGTTATTGTGTGTTTTGGGAGGTTAGTATTCTCACAGATTCTACAGAAGGCCTTTGCTGAACTGCAGGAGCCTAGCTCCTACTCATACCTGCAGTACTAATGAAGACATAGGCTGTCAGGGTTTTGAAATAAATGATGGTAAGAATGCAGCAAAGTCCTGGGCCCCAGAAGGAAACCCAGGAGCAACTGGAGTGGGTGGGAGCCTAGAGCTTTTCCAGAGTTGCACTTCTCCAGGCAGCCAGCACAGCCAGGAAAATCCAGCACCAGTCAAATCATACCACAGCACACTGAGGAGTCAGGGGTGCTCAGAGGTTTTTATATCCCAGTGCTGTTTTCTCCAGTGCACAAATGTCTAGCTCAGAGATCGCCTTCTACACGTGGTATAAATGCAGAAAACTGACTCTTGATGAAATCACTGATTTGAATTAGATCAGGATTTTACACCGCATTTTACTAGTGTTGGTATGCAAGCCACCATTACATATTCCTGCACATGTAAGAAATTCACATAGAATCATAGAATACTTTGGGTTGGAAGGGACCTTCAAAGGTCATCTAGTCCAACCCCCCTGCAACAAGCAGAGACATTTTTAACTAGATCAGGTTGCTTAGAATGACATCCAGCCTGGCCTTGAATGTCTCCATAGTGTGTTGTACTTAATTTTGTTATTTTGCTAGTTATAGTTACTTTATTCCTTTAACAATTTTTAAGTTTTCATTAAGTGTTTTCTGCTCAGGGATTACATTATATAAACATTACTAATTTCCTTTTCCCAATCCAGGTTAATGGCAGTTAATTCTCTGGAGTTAGGTTCTGCTAAACCAAGACACCTGATGTAAGTAGCAGATAAAACATGTGCCCTTCTCTGGCTTCCCCAGAAGAAAAATAAACAGCTCATTCAAATTCTGTAATGTCATACCGCACACATGGTACAATAAAACTTGGCAATAAAGTCGCAAGGATCTTCTCTTCAGTTCGGGTTTATGCAAACAAAGCCAGCACAAGTAGTCTCTTTTTTTATTTCCAGTCTTCAAATTAATTTCAAAAACTGAAGAATAATTTTTACAGCACGTCTCTAATTAGCACCTATTAGTAAAGCACCATAATTTAATGGAATGCCCTTCACTACAGCCAATATGTTTTCCATTATTTAAACAAGGAAGGATGCAAGCTTCATGCTTTGGAAGCTGTTTGTCACAGTAAACAGTTCTCTAGTTAGATTTTTCCTAGTAAGCAGGGGCAGAAGCTTTCTATTTGTATTTTCAGGTCTATGCATTCTAATGCACTAATCATCTCCATCCAAAGTTACCTGTACATTGGGTCTCCTTTTTCTCAATTTAACTTTTGGTATGCCCACACCAATTTGCTGAAGTAACAAAAAAGCAGTAATTTATATTTTTACACTACTAGTAAACAGGCAACTTAGAGGACTGAAGTCTTCCCTTAACATCTATACCCTCCCGTGCACATTTACTGTTAGCAGAGACTAGCCCTCATTCCCCAATCAAGAGCTTTTTGTCACAACTACACACAGGTTTTGTCTAGAGAAACAATAACCAAATATATGCTAAACAACGCGAATTAAGTTAACAGAGAGCTCCTCCTCTTACATTTCTTTCAAAACCATAAATCATAAGACAAAATACTGGGCCCTACTGCAGGCATCTGGAACTACCATTAAATGGATCATAACCATTATGAAAATGAAGAAAATTATGCTAATCTTTAGAAGATTGAGAAATTGAATTACTTAGCATTTCCCAATCTTATCTAATTAAGACTAATCCTGTTAATATATGCTTAATACATTCATTCCAGTGACTGTTTATTTGGTGGACTATCAGCCTGCTCCCTTCCAGGACAATGGGAAAAATAGATGGACATACACAAAGACACACAAAGAAAATTGGCAGTAAAGCATAACAAGCTTTAAGTGCTTAAGCACTTGTTTAAAACGTGATGTCACTAACTACATAAACTTGAAAACAGAATTTTAAGCAGTTTAAAACTGTATTAAACTGAAAGTTAAAAAAAAGGGTTTCCTGTGTTATGCTTTGACATGTGTTTCATGTGCAAATAAGAATATGACGGGAAAGTTCTTAATGATTGTAATATGCTTTTGAATCTGCCTTTTGTTAATTTTTCTCAGTTGGGTAAACAACTTTACAAGTTCTAAATTTCTAGGTGGCTTCTTTCTGTGAGATAATACTGCAAGACAATTTCTCAAAACAATAGTTGTGTTGAACCAGTTGTGATTTGAGGTAACAGATTTTCAGAAGGAAAGCAGAAGACATTCAGAAGAAGGGACCACTGAAAATATAATACACCCTCACCTCTTCAAAGGTAAAGACGTACTTATGTTTTAGTTTACATCTATCGAAAAACTGCTGGCAAAGAGCATTAAGAGGGTTGTTTGTTAATAAGTTAACAGCTACTAGGAGGTTCAACTAAAATTAATATGACATGTTAAAGAAAGTCCATGAGTTCTAAATATATGTCTTTGTAGTGTACCTTAGTTTTAAAACGTAGCTCTTGTATCAGTCTGAATAGCATGCACCACCCCAAACAAACTGGGAGTGAAAAATTCTAGTCTTTGTAACTGCTAATAACAATAACAATAATAATAATTCATAGTCTTAATATCACATTTAGACATTATTCTACAACACAAATTACTATCATTCTACAATCACTTATAAAATATATTTTTTTAAACATACTCCAAAACAAACATTTGAACAGTAAGTGAAACCATCTCTGGACTTCCATATGCTTTCAGGTTAGAAAACTATATAGAGAAAACATGACAGTTAGTATCCTAATAATCCATTTCAGATTATTTAGTTGGGATGAACCAAGTTTTTCACTCTCTAACAAAGGTTCTTTATTCTTCAGTGTTACGAGTTTACATAGCAGTATAGTAATATATGCGAGATGAACAGAATTCATATCCATCAGTTCCTCACAAGATTGTGCTTAAAATGAGAATACTACATTGCTTTTATATTTAATAATTTTATATTTGATATTTTACATATGATATGATATTATGCTATATTTTATATTGAATTATATCAATTAAATAATTTATATTCCTTCTGTTAACAAAAAGATAGCTTAATTTGCATATAAGAAAAAGGAATTAGAAATGGACCATTTGCCATCATGTGAATTTCTAATAATCTCCAATGAAGAAATTATTTGGTCAGTAATGATGCATATATTTGGCTCAGAATAATTCATCAAATAATAATTCAATCAATAATTCATCAAAACTTTCTTCTTTTTTTTTTAACACATGAAAACATTATGCATATATCCAGAAACTGAAGTTCTTCTGAATCATGAAGACCAAATTAAAAACTTCTTTTTCTTTTTTTTTTCTACTGTTTCTTATACTGGGTCAAAAGTGATATTTCAGAAATAGTTAAGATCAAGTTATTCATTCTCTTCTTTAGAAGCATTTTTTACCTTTCTTCTTTTGTTACACACTTGGCAAAAGATATCAAACATATGCATTACTTCACCAGGAAATTAATTCAAATAGTTAAAAAGCTGACTTCCCCAAGCTTAAAAATATAATGAATCACTAAAATATGTAGATGAATTCTTCATTTCATCTTCTGCCTTTAACAGTTAAAAATGTTGAAGTAGTGAAAACAGGGTATGCTATCCCTCTTGTAGCTATGATAGGACTTTCTGGTGATGAGTCAAGAGAAGATAGTTGCACGGCCCAGAGGTCAATGACTTGCTACTATTCTGCTGCACGAACACAGCTGAGAGGAATAAAGTGATGGATATGCATCCAATTTACAAAAAGCAGTATTTCCATGCCTAGAGGCAGCAGATATAGGCTTCCATTACTTCAGAATTTTCTGTAAAGTGTATTGAGTGCTAAAAAATAACAGGAGTAGAGTGCCACCAAAGTTTAAAATCCTTACTACCTTCATTTGTCTGTGTATTGACATTTTGCATTTATCTTAGATATATATTGCTCAAACCATCTTAACGAGCATTTTAACTGATAACTGAGTAACATGGATATATTGTTTAGTCTTCAGTACTTACAGTGATTCATTATTATCTCTAACATAATGTCTGCAAATAATCCATACAATTTAATTAAATATTAACCTTATGTTTGATATACCATGTCATTTGAGCACTACCAACTCAAGAGATAAAATATGCTGAAACTATTTAAAATGCAAGCATTTTCAAATATTCCACCAAACAGAAGACTGTTGGATATGGAGAAACCTTTTGCTAAAACAAAATCATCCATTCATTTTGAAATATCTCATCAAAGTCAGGAAGGCAATTTATTTAAGGATACACCACAAAGTCAGGACTACAGTTAATTGATATAAAAACAGACTTAAGTCTGGGGTTTAAATTTTCCTGAAATTTGAGGAAAGTCCTGTCTTAATCATATTTAGATAAAGATTTCATCTTTAAGGATGAAAGACTTTCTCAAATTGAACTACTGAAAGATCTAACACTGTGGGATGTAGTGCTTGGCTAGATCTATACCCAACTCTGCAGCTCAGGTTTCAGCTCTGGTAAACAGAAAATAAGCAAATAAATAAATATGAAAATGCAAGTAAAATACATTGAGTTTGCCCCTGATTTCTGCAAGTACGAAAGTTTCAATTTCTGAAATGAGAAAGCATCATAAAATAAGCATGTGCACTAGTAAACTCTTTGGTTTGCTTCAAAAGCATTTCATAACAAACTAGAAGTTCTTCACAACAATGTTACAGCTACCACTAGTTGGTTTTACATTAATATGTATATTAAACAACTTATTTCTTATATAAAAATGTGAAATACACATATTTTGTATTTTATGGATAACCAAATTTAATACAAGCCAATGCTGACCTTTGTCCTGACTAAAGGGATTTGGATGAAGCCATAAATGCACCACAGATTTTAAGGACTTCCCCACAACTGAGAATTCTTTAATACTGCTCTCTGGCAGATCTTAGTTTCTGTTATTTCTGACAATGTTCCCTTATTATAGTGAAATAAATTGGAAGGTTTTTCATACCTTTGGTTGGAGATTTGGATGAAGTAGCACATACCCATTAGGATCAATTGCAAAATAGTATCCATTTGGACAAAGCTGAAAGAAAGAAATGAAGTTTAGCATTATAAGGTTTCAAGTTTCCAAGCAATGATCACATGGAAGAATATACATTGTCTCAAGTATCATGAACTATATGTGATATTAACAAAGAGAAGATAACTGCTTAATGTTTATTCTTCTAGAATATTGGCCAATAGAACCTCTGGAGGTCAACTTCAGAGTACAAACCTTCACTGAAAGCTGAGCTACCTTCTAAATATGATCCAGCTTTGAAGTTGGACTAGGTTTGAAAGAGTCTTTGAATACCTCCATTGGTGATTCCACAACCTGCTCCAGTGTTTAATCACCCTCACAAAGATTTTTCTTCCCTATTTCCAGTTGGAATTTCCATTGCCAACACTATGTTGATTGCCTCTTGTCTGTTGTTATAAACCTTCAAGAAATGTCAAGGTCTATCTTCTCTATAACTCCCATTAGGTAACCCATTAGGTTTCTTCTTCAGTCTGAACAAACCCATGTCTCTCAGCTTCTTCTCATACACCGAGTACTCCAGCCCCTTTGGCCAACTTAGTGGTTCCACGCTGGACTCTGCCCAACATTTCAGTCTATTTCTTATGCTGAGAAGACCAAACCTGGACACATTACTCCTGATGCAGGTGCTCACTGCACAGTTGGTCTTCTTTGATGCAAGGACACACTGCTAACTTATGTTGAGCTTGTCCTCCACCATGACCCCCAGGCCCTTTCCTGCCTTTTGAAGCAGTCTGTCCCAGCTCATACTGTGGCATGGGATTACTCCATTCTAATTGCAGGACTTTGCATTTGCTTTCAGTCAAATTCATGATGTTCCTTTGCTTTCTCAGCTGTTGTTTTCCACAGTACTAGTTGTTTTCTTTGAAATCCCCTGGATAGATGTCTACATATATAAATCAATCATACTGAGTAGGCTACAGAGAGAAATTTATATTGAAGAACTTTTCTATAACAAGCTGTCCTATATAAATGCTAAGTATTATTATTAGCTGAAATAATTGTGTACTCTAAACTGCAGTAAGAACCAAGCACTCAACTGAAAAGCAGTGCTTTAAGCTACAGGAAAATAATTACTTGGAATATATATCCCAACATAAAAGTTGCCTTTACAGATGCATCTTGATGGACAATTCACACACAAACACATATATGGCTGGAGAGAAAACCATCAGAAAATCTACAACAATGGAAAAGAATATATGAAAAGAAGCCTTCTGGTATTTTGACACAGATCCAGTCATTGCTGTATGACTAATGAAAGAGCATGAAGAGAAATCATACATAAATCATACATAAATGAAACCACCAAAGCAAGCAACTTACCGTAAATCGGGGTGTCAGTTTTTTTATGTCCTCCAAAGAGACATCAACCCCCATTACTCCAAGAATCAGCTGATTCTGGTAAGATTCCAAAATGTTAGAATATGTCTGACATATTTACAATGCAGAATAACTGCAACACTCAGTGAATTTTGATTTTGCCTTCATCTCGTTTGACAGATACACTTGAAAACTTGCTTGTATGTGTCAATTCTAAATGTTTCAAATACTATCCAAGTGATTAAAAAAAACATTCAATACTTTCAGAATTTAGTATAGGATATGCTAATTGTTTATGAAAATTAATATGGATGCTTTCCTGGATGAATAAACCATAAATGTAAGAACAAAACAGGTAAAAGCAAAGGCAATGCATTAATATTGCCAATAATGTAGATACTAAATTACTAGCACCAATAAAGAGCTACTATTGCATACTTAGGTGGGGCAATTAATGAGACCCCAAAACAATTAACTTGTTTTGGCAATGGCATAATGATGAATGAAAAAAACCACCCCAAAGAACAAAGCAAAAACCTCAGTGACTCTAGCAATCATCAGCATTTGAAATCAGGGACTCAGGCACTACGTTTGTTTCACCTGTAATTTATTTTCCTACTACAGAAAAGGAAGTTAGACCTTCATATAGTATCACCTGAATTCCTTCTTCATATTAAATAAATTTAGAATATGTATTGGAAGATGCATCTTGCAGTCTGTAACCTAAAGTGCAGTTAGAGATGTAAATTGAGCATATTCAAGTTCTCTTGTTCCTCTGTATTAGACCATGGTTACTTTACTTTTCTGAAAGACATCCCTTTTTGGTATTCAGCAGTTACTCACTTTGCAACCACAGTCAGTGAATGCCAGGCATTATCATGTAGATAAGACTATGAAACCTTTTATTTTCTTTTGTTGTTTTGTTTTTAAAGGGAAACAAAGAGAACTATTCTGAAAGTAAATAAAAGAAATGGTAGTGATTAAATTTGTATTTATTCATTCTGAGTCTATGTAATATCTGAAAAACTGCATCAAATACTTTTTTCTTTAGACTTCTGCATATTTTGACCTGGATGAGGATGAGTACCACACCAAATGTACAGTATTTTACTACACACTAGAAATCATATTCTAGGTGTGATTTTTAAAGAAGCAGCATTTTGATTTTGTGAAGAGGACATCAATTGATTCCATATCTGACAGTAACAGAGATGGGCAATTGTATTTGTCTAATATCTAGATTTTAATCTAAGCACACAGTGCTATTTTCTATTATCATTACAATCAATTAGTTTAAATTCTCTACATCACTGCCTTTTGCCCTGAAATAGCTTCACCCTGTCATAGCTTCGCAGTTTTGTTAAAATTTTACCTGGGTAGTCCTTCCCTGGCAATGTCTGATTAATATAATAATCTCCTTCCCATTTACTGAGCAGTTAACACATTCCCACTGCTAGCAGGTCACAGAGATAGATCAAGAAATATCACACCCTGAAACTCAGAATTACAAAAAGGGTAATCTGCATTTTCTAGTTCCCAGGGGGCTATCAGGTAACTAGAGATGACCCTTTTGTTTCTGAGGTACAAGACAATTAAGCTGTAGAAAGCTCTATGGAAATATACATTATTCAAGGAGGTTAACATTAAATGTAAGTCAAATAAATGATTTTTTTTTTTTGTGCTTTGAGTAAGAGCTTACTATTTTCCCATTTTGTTCCTTTGTTAGATTGAAGACAGGTAGGGTTCCTGTAATCACAAGGCCCAGCTCCTACGAAATAACCATATAGAGAAGAGAGAAAAAACTTTTTAGTTAAATAACAGGTATTGAACTATACAAAATTAGAACAATCCAGGTATTACTGTATCCAAACACTAGATTAGAGTACTGACTTCTAGTTTGTAAAAACATTAAAATACTTAATTGATTTTATGCATAGAAACTTACAGGTGTTTTCTGTGCCCATGCATTAGTGAGAGGAATAAAATGTCTTTTTTTTTTTTAAATAGATGGTGTGCAAGAATGTAGGATATAATAGTTTAAAAAAACCTACACGTGTTTACAGCTATAGTACCCACTATACTAAAAATTCCAGATAGTAGGAGAAAAAAATAAAACAAAAAAATGAAAAAAAAGGAGAAAGCCAAATCAAACTTAAAAATAGCAAATAGGATAATCCATCAGGGAAAACAACTACTTTTCATACTATCATTACTTTTCAATGGCTTGCAATAATGTCCATCATCAGTTCTGCAAAATCATATAGTCTCTTCAGGTACTGAGGCAAGGAGCTGCACTTATTTGGGAAGATACAAGAAATTTGGGTTTCCTTTATGAACAGTCACAACTCATACTTTAAAATAGTACTTAGAAAAGTATCTTTAGATAGCCAGAAAAGTACTGTCTTCCATTCTAAATATAAAGGTAGACTTCTACCTTGTTTTTTTATGCAAATGTTTGGGGTATATTTCAAATTTCATACCCCCCCCCCATGCTTGCTCCTTCCATGTTATTTCATTGAATAAATCAAACATACCCTTTTCTCCCTTTGTTTCATTTAAAAAAAAAGATAAAACACTTTCTTAATCCACTCTAATGAAAGTCATTCTTCATTTGCCCAGTCTAATACCACCTTTTTGAATTTTAAATCATTCCTCATGAACTTAAGTTTGTCAAATGAAAAGTGATGAGATCAGAGTAATGTTACAAGCAAGGCAAAGAGAAGTGGACTTGTTAGGAGAATAAGAGAAACAGGAAATGGAGAAGAATCAGAAGAAAATAGACAACAGGATATTTTTAGAAGGAGCATTGAAGAGACACATAACAAAACAGAGGGTATGTATAGGGGATAATACCCTCTGCCTCCCCCCCTCAAAAAAAAAAAAAAAAAGAGAGGGCAATAATCATGGATAAGTTATAATAAAATTATATATATACAAACACATATATATACAGGTGAATGGAAAAAAGCTTGAAGGAAAGACTGAAAATATAAAGTGACAGAGAAGTCTGCAGCTACCACAAGTTTTACTTCATTAAAGACATATCTTTCTATTCCAGTTACAAATTTAGCTTTGGTTTTACAACAGGATATGCATAGAACATATGAACTTTCATCATAACATCCTTTATGATTCCAGTAAGTACCTCAACAGTAACTGAGGAAACATGGTTAATGAACTTCTGGCCATTGAAATTCCAATGAAAAACTAGTTTCTCTGAGTCACATTCATGATGTGTTGATAAAAAATTTTCAGTAACTCTGGCTGACAGGAAGAAGCAGATTTTGACATGACATTAGATGACCATGTGAACTTGGATAAATACATTATTTCAGATTACAAGTTTGTGGCAATTTTTGCCTAGTTAGAATTACTCAAATGAAGGTTATCTAAAGCAACAGATTGGGTTGCTGCTAATAATACTTTGCATTTTGTAGTTTCCTAAATATGTTTGTTTTACAAGACTGAAGTGATAAATTCAGCAGTAAGGAAATAATTTCATATATCTTTTTGTTTATTTCCCCACTATATACACTGCCCAATTAAAAAAAATCATTACCTTGAGGAAGCAAGTAGTTACAACAACCATAATAGTTTAAAGATCCAAGTTCAAAATCTCTACAAACACCCAGTAACAGTGACAGGTTTCATTCTGCCTGGAATACTCTTTTCGGTGGGGGGGATATGGGATTAAAAAGTAAGAACTCCTCACCAGTAACATAACAAATAACCTCTACTGCAGCAAAAGCACAGCATTAGAAAACTATTTGGTTCTTTTTTTTTTTCTTATTAAGTTGAGGGTAACAATGATCTACACTTTAAAGATCTGTGTCTCGGATAAATTGCTTTCCTCTGTTAAAGTTTAGGATGCTTAGGAGGATACTAGATGTGAGTAATGAGCAGCACGTTAGAAACAGCAGTTCAGGAAATTGTACAGGTGCTTGAAAGGCAAGAATATGATGCTTGGAACTGTAGGAAAGTTAGCCCTCAGGACTGTGGAAAATTAAATAGTTACTGGTCTGCTAAGATTCTTACTTTACTAGAGGTAAACACAGATCATACCAGAGCATCCAGATAGACATTTGTCCATTGGACTTGTTTTGCCTTCTCTCCAGCTAAAACCATTGGTCTGCCCAAAACATCCAGATATTCCTGCCAGAAAGTGTAATAAATTCATCAGAAAGCAGTTATTAGATCAAAGTCCAGAAATAGCATAAAAATAAACAATAATGACATAAAAACAATCAAAAGATAAAAAAATAAAAAGGATAAAAATTCACCACCAAAACAGGAGTAATATTTAATGACTTCTTTAAAATTGTATTACCCAATTCAGTCTTCAGTTTTTAGTATCTACTGCCAAAGTAATTCCTCTGTCACAGCCTCAGTTACACGGATCTTGCACATCCATAACCACTGTTCCCTTTCCACAATGTGAGAATTGCAACTATTTTTTCCCCAGAATTAATTGCTAATGACATAATGAAATTACAAGCACACCGCAGAACCTTCAACCGATAAGAGAGTGGGCAATGGAGAGTGAGTGGTTTAACGGCTGGTTGTGTTAAGCTCCTACAGCAATAACCTGCATAATTTCTAATGAAACAAAAAAATCAGAATCATAAAACCTCATAGTCCCTGCCTTCCTTGAGTCTGGAAGTACAGCTAATGCTGGTGACCTTACGAGGTGTCAGACTTGTAGTCTGGTTTGGGAATGGATGCCATCAAACTTGTTTCAGTCTTCAACCTTCTCTATTTATCTGATCACATTAGGGATATTTCTTGCCAAACTCTATCTGGATGAGTTTAACAGAATTAAAGATCTCTTGTAGAAGCCAAAAAGAGGACTCTCATTTCCAGCCAAAAAATGTCATGCCCGGCCTTGGAAGGACAAAGAACTGCTGTGGCACTTCCCTGGTTTTCTGGACATGCAAATACATGGACTTTCAAACAACTACCCTGTCAGTCTGGATCACATCATACAATGCCAGAGCCCTGTGCCCTTAATTATCTACATGCATGTCTGCTTAAAATGTTCCTGAATCCTTTTTGATGGAAAAAAAGCTGTCTCTCACCCAGACTGGTTGGATCAGCCCAGGAATCAATCTTATTGTACCAGGTCACTGTTTCTGCCCAGCTAAATTCAGATACTGTAGCAGGGCTGTGCCTTCAGAGCCTTCTCCACATAATACAAGCCTGCTGCAAGTATGGCAGGAGACAGACTATTAATGTCTAGACACGTTATAAAAAATTACTGTTTATCGAACTTTATAACAAAATTGCTGTCTTAAGGTCAAAAAGTGACCATGTAAGTCCAGGAGGAAAACGGAGTTCAAAGCATAGTCCTTGTGCAGGGGTCTATGGGATACACATCACTTCAAATGCTGTTGTGTGCACAAGGTCAGCCTGCTTTAGAGGATGCTAGTGCACCTAGTATGCATGCAAGCTACTGTGGGCCAGCTAGCCAGGGAAACAGGGATCACATCTTAAATCAGCACATTGCAACCACTAAAAGGGAAAATAAATGAGAATAACTTAACAGAATAATCCCCTCAGTTGTACAAGAAAGCCTTTTTTTTTCTCTCTCTGTTCTTAATGTAATGTATACAGAGGCAAATTGCAACAGATTTAATAAACAGGAATTACTCCGCTTCTTTGTGTTATACCTGCAACTGGATTTGACCAACACACTCACCTGGGTGTTTATTCTTATGGCTCCAATGGACGGAATTTCATAATAATAACCTAAAATTTTGAACAGAAATAATGCCATCTTACTATAATATATAGATAGTCTCTTAATTTTGAGTAATTTAATTAACCTGGTAATTTCTAATTTAATGTTTATAGAAAATAAAAAATACTTTTCTAGTAGATGCCACCACATGTGGCCACATATGGTAGGTCACCACACTCTATAGGCCAAACTAGTTACTTTTAAGCAGTGAGAGTATATAATGTGTTTCTTTTGTGTGTTGCATTTAAAGCTAACACGCTGAATTTATACTCCTGAATTCCCAGTTACTCTCATGTGCAAGTATATTTAATGGTCATTTTAACACGCTGTGATTTGAACATAATTATATGCTTAACACATATAGAAATGCAAGTATAGCTACAGTCTGCCACAATAGTACTCATACTATAAAAATATCAGGTACTTTGTGGAAAGAATGAAAAAATCTAATGCAGATTTCTTCTAACTAAACACCAGAAATGTTTTTATTCAGCACTGATCTATCACTTCTTTGTTTGAATTAAAAATGTTGTCCATATGCATCAAATAAGAGTGAGGACAGGCACTGAGATCCAGTTTCAGACCAAGTAAGTCAAATTGGAAGGAAAGTGTGGAGGACTGGAGAAGTAAGAGTCTTGAGGTTTGTGATTTACTTTGCTGTAAACAATGCGTGACTTGATAATAAATTAAAGATTTTAATTGAGGAAAACCAAAACTTTGCTTCTTTGGATGTTCAAACAAATAATCACATCAATTTAGGACAGAAGATTATGATCATTTTGCCTCAATAAAATGACAAAGATGACATAGGTGGGTGGTTACGCTTTAAACCAGCTGGTCCTCATTTGTTTTTAAACAATGGAGTTCACATGCACGTAGTATTCAGCAATACAAAGATGTGAGACAAAAAATCCCTGTTCAAAAAAACCCTAATTGATTTTCTGTAATTATCGGACAATACAATCCGCCCTTCATGAAGTTGTAGCAACTTCTGCAAAACTTTCCAGCACGCGGAGGGGTGCATGAGGCTACAGTACATACACTGTTCTGCAGGATACACTCTATATATTTTTTTCTGCACCTCTACCTTTCTCTTATCTGTGGTTTATGTTAATTTCATGCCTGAAAACTGTATCTTAATCCCCTTCCTTACAGTCTAAATTGTCATGATCGCTTGTAATCTATCCCACCTCTCACCTCTTGCTTCTCACTGGTTTGTAAAGTACTTCCACATTTTCAGTCAGGCCTGGAAATTGCTCCTTTTAAAATATTGACAATATTGCCTGATAATTTCTCTATTTTGTATCTATCTTTTATCTCTTGTTCCATAGTTATAGTGTAACATATTTGAGACACCTCTTCCTCACACTCTTTTTTAAATGTTTCTGATGACATTTTTCATGTAGAAATTTTAGGAGAAAACATCTTACTTCCTTACTTTCACCTTTTTAACTTTTTTTTCTAAATTAAAATACAGTTTCAGGATAAAATTAAAAACTGTAAGATGCTCTTAGAAGCTGAGAAATCACAAGAATAATTTTGATATTTTCATCAAAAAAGGAAAAAATAAATCATGTCATCTGGTCCTTTGTAAGTTTTGGAGAAAAACAGGAAGAAATCCAACCAGCCAACCAACCAAACAAAAAATCCCTTTGTACAGACCTTTTAATATAAACCAGCTTTGCTTTATTTCTTATCTGTCATCAGTTTCATCTTTTCATAGATGGCTATTACAAGATTTCTCAGAACTGAACCATATCATCTTATTATTATGAAAAAAGCTGTGATTTTTTCTTACAATATAAGGTTTTAAATAAATTGGAAATAAATATGCAGGCTTATTTTTTATATCTGTATATATATTCTTATGCGTATCATTTCATTAAATTTTTATTAAAAAATATGATAAAGCTAAAAAAGCAGTCTGAAAAAAAAATGTAATTTTAGAGAATAATAAAGATATCACCTATCCAAAGCTCCAGCAAAGAAAAGTCTGAAAGAAAAACACAGTACCTTTATTTTCACAGGCCATCCACTGTATAGGTCCTTTGTCATAATTATGTTGACCAACAGAAAATGTGAACACACGTACCTATGCAAGGTAGAAACCAATGCATATAACTTAATTACATGTCATTAACTAGCTGTGACTCTCCAGTTAATCATACTTGGCGTTTTCATACATTTGAACAGAAAAAGACAACTGTGAAGTTTCCATTTTTTATCATCATAATAGATACACCATTATTATGATAGCTTATGTATTTCTATTAATTGGTCCATAAAGTAGAACTCAAGAAGAATGTTCTTTCATACATCTTTCATACTTCAAAGCTCTTAAATTGGTTACCATCCATGAAAAAGTTAATTTGTTTTTTCCCTTAAGGTGGCAATTATAACTTTTCAGGATTTGTTAAGTTAGTTGACATAAACTCCTATCAATATTAGATGCTTACCAATGAATTAAAATGAACATATGCATGGCAGTAGAAATCAAAACAGTTCAAAGCAGGAAATAATTTCAGAAACAAAAAAAATTAAATTTTCAGATATCACAGAAAAATACAAATTTTTTCAGACTTTCAGTCTTTTTCATATAAAATCATTAAGTTAGTTCAACAAAATTTCATAGAAGTTTAAGCTTCAGACATTTAACTTTAACCTCTTGATATTCATTAAAGCTATGCGTATCATAAGTGTAACTCTACTCTGTTTAGACAGTGCAACTCCAATCTACCTCAGCAATTGAGGCGAGTCACTAATTCAGAAGAATTTACCAAATTCTATTCAAGTTTTGCACTGAAAACAGGCTTTTTGGTTAAAATTATTTTCCATGGAAATTATTTTATTTGAAAAAATAAAAATAAAACCTTGTATTGCTGTATAAATATAAAAAATCCCACAATACACAAAAAAAAAAAAAACCCAATATTATGTTTCAGCTTCTGGCTGAATAAATATTTAGCTCCAAAGCTGAGCATTTCTGTGAAAGATGGGAACGATAATATCCCAACAGTTTTAATAAGCTGTTCATTATTATTATCCTGTCCCTCAGAAGGAATTTCCAAGGACCAGACTGCTTTTCTGTTTCAGGCATCTCTTCCTTTATGGATCTTTAACTTTACCACTTCACTTTACAAATCACAGATCATGACTGAATTCCTTTCTATGGAACTTGATGATTATGTTTAAAACATAATACAATTGATTTGCATGCAGCTTATGACTGAGGAATAAGGCAAATGTTTTCTTTAAACAACATTCACAATATAAAACTGCAGACTCCTTGTAAACCACTGATATTTTTTCTTTTTTTAAATTATTACTTATAGAAACTCTCATTGCATTATTTAGCATGTGCAATTACTACCTACACCTTCATTTGTCAAATAAGCAACAAAAATGTGACACAATCAGAGCGCATGTATTAACCAAGAGCTGCAGGAATAGCTCCACATCATCAATCAGCAACTGGCAAATGGCGAAACTTTATTAGCTTTGACCCCTATATGCAAGAAGGGTGTATAAAGCTTTGTGCTACACGTCATTTTTAATTAACAGCATATTTGGTTTGCTTTATCCATCCAAGCTCTTTTTTTCTACAGTTAAAAGCAGGATTAAAGCAACTACTCTGCTGCACTGAATGCTGATTCAGGTGTTTGATTTTTCTTAAAATACAGAGAAAATCTGAAGTTCTTTTTTTTTTTTTTTTTTAACTAATAAAACTATCCCATACAGGGTTGTTTCTCAATAATGAGTCAAGCCAATTACACTTCTAGTTACACAGAATGGTAAGATTTACCACCATCCAGAGTGGATTTTTTACGTGATAAGATTTTGTTCTCATAGCTTATATGGCCAGAGACATGAAAAAAATGCCTTCTATTATCTTGAAAATATCAGTAATGATAGTGCGAACACGACGACTTCACCTGATCTGCCTACATCTCATTTACTTTTTAAATACTGTATCACATCGTAAATTCAAGTTACATTTGCCATCCCCTGTTTGTTCTCGACCTCTTTTACAAAATGTCAGCTATAACTCTTCTAATGGATCTTTCTGTTTCTATGTAACTACTATTTATTTTTTCTAAGCTGAATATCACAATATTATTTTCTATTCATATCTCTCAGTTCACAAGGTCCCTGCCTACTACACTTCTGTTCTTCATTTTGCACTCACCACTGCTAGTGGTGAGTCTAGTCCAGTGTCCACTGAACACTTGATTCAAAATACATTCTTCTCAAAAATTATGGTGCAATAAGAAAACCCCACTGAAAGCCTCTACTTAGATAGTTGAGTGACCTGATGTCTCTTTTGGATTAAAAGTAACTAATTAACTTAAGACAGAGTCATGTGGATTTGCTAGTGTGTGTATAAAACAAGAGTCAATTAGACTGGACTGTCTAGCATTTGATCTCAAATGTAAAAAATGAAACACTGCATTGGATTCAAGTTGTGAAATGGTATGTAATTTAGGGAAGAGAAGCAGCATGTTAAATCTGCAACAAATCTATAAAGAATTTAGAATTTAAATTATTGACAACAAGCAGAGGACAATATATCTGATTTACTGTTCCTTGGATAATTAACAGAGATAAAGAACTGCAATGAAAATTGAAGGTTTTAATTGTTACATGGTTTGGCAAGAGGGTGGAACATTCAAAAGAGTTTTCTTTTTCCTATTGCCTCATCTGGTATTAAGTAGAATGACAGACCAGCTGGAAAAATGAGTCAGCAAGTCAGATTAAACAAGCCAATTTTAGCAAAAAAACATGTTCTGTGCTAACATTTTCTGTGACAGGACCCAGAGTCAGCCAAAGGACTGAGACCCATCTGTCTATACCTTTTCCTTATAGATATCACGCCAAAGAAGACAAAGGGTTTTTAAACTAAAAAAGACTGATTTAATTACATCTAATAGGGAATATATGACTGAGAGCACTTGGAACAACTAGATCAGAGACATTGGATATGAGCACCTCTCCCTTTGCCTGTCCTTCCTTTTAAGTTTGGTTACCAACGAAGTTGATTTCCAAGTTGAAGCAAACTGCCAAGTACTCTTTGATCCCAAAAAGTTGTTTTCATCACCACCAAAGCCTGTTTATTTCTTCTCTGTGCTTCTCTGCAGCCTGTTAGGTTCTGCATAAACTACAGGTTCCTGGGTCCTTTGGCTATGACTCTTGTTCTCAACCATCTACACCAGAGGACAGACTTTTCTGCCCCTCATTTTTTTTCCTAGGAAAGTGCAACCTTGCCTCCATAAAAGGGACATCCATTTATCCTTTTCATAAAGAAGCAAATCAATAAAAAAAACAATGGAACAATCAGAAAAAAATAAATAGGAGCTGTCATTCTCACTTTTAATGGACCTATTGGAAGTGAAGTACTCTAGAAACTCACTCCCCTAGAATGGAGCAACAGGCTGCTCTGCCAGCCCAGTCACATAGAGTCATGAAACTGTTCTGAAAGATGGAAGTCCTGCTTTCTACCACTGAGAGTTCAAGTCCAGAGCTGTGTTAGTTCTGTCAGCAATATATCATGTGCTGGTAAAGGGTAGCTAATTATCTGTACTTTTCTCACTCTGAAACTAATCTTGGAGAGAAAACACAAAATCTTTTACTCTTTGTATTATTCATTTCCTGTAAATAGTAGAGCAATCTACTTAATAACAAGCAAAACAAGTGTAGAATGAATGGAAGGACAGTCAGACAGGCAGCACAGGCTGCCCAGACATTGTAAAACCTGCCTCCTTTGAGGTTTTAAAGACCAGACTAGGTAAAGCTGATCTTATTCCTGAAATTGGACTATAATAAGAGACCTCAGTAGGTCCCTTGCATTCTGACTCATCCTAGGATTCTACAAAGGACATCAAAGGAAAACAAGCAAATATCCAACTCCTAATCAGAGGAAGTGGTAGACAAACAGAGCTACAGAAAATAGAGGAAGTAGCACTGTATTGAAGAAAACTGCCTTATTATATAATGAATTTTATTTTTATTTTGCATTTCTCTCTACCAGAAAATGCTCATACAAGGTAAATAGAAGGATTCTGACTGCTACAGATATTACAGGACACTGGCACTCAAGACAGTTGTGATGAAGAAATGATGAGCTTCCCATTAAAAGGCTGCTTTCCCTACAGACCTCAGTTGCTTTTTACTTATCCTATTTCTTCATTTTGCTACTGGTATAAAACAAAGATTAAATTAGACTCTTCCTTTGAGTTTATCATGTTATGAGTATTACAGAAAATTAACAGCTTGAGTGAAGTTAATTGGAAGTGGCAACTAAGCACCAAATCACATTTATAATTTAGAACACTACCTATATGTGTAGGCAATAATTGTAAGCCTATGAAAGTCTGAGGAGTTACAACCACTCTGTAAACAGTTCAGAGTGGATGAACATGCATCTTTTTTGACAGATAAATTATTTGTCTTGAATTCTGTGTTGCTGCAGGAGAGAGCTCTCAATAACCAGTTATGTGCATCTCTTCATTTCTCTGTTTAGAAGGAGATAAACTGACTTTCTGGGATATATATGTCTCTATCAGATATCAACAGAGCTACACAATTAATTTACTTAAGTAGATGTAGGCAAGATGGATTCCATAATTTTATTTCTATCATGTAAAAATAGCAGGAGTGCAGGACCACAAGAAACTGAATCAAAATCTGATCTCATCATAGAACTTCACTTTTCATGATGACAGTATGACTTCAGAGTATTTTAATCGGGCCTTTGTAACCGCAAGTAAAGATTCACAGAAAATTGCTTTTACTGTTGACCAAGAGAAGCTGTAATAGAAAGGGATAAATAAATCAGCAATTTCAGCATGATCCAGGAAATTATTTTTCCCACTGCTGTGTTTATAGATTATCAGATGTGATGACTGTTTGAAGTTTATACTTAATAGGTATAATTCTGAAATACGACAATATACAAAGCCTACTTTGCTGAATAAAGCCATAAAACTGCTTTTCTATATTCCATTATGTACTCTGTCTTCTAAATCCCTTGTACATACAGCCTTCAAACCACTTCATAATTTTGCTGCTTTTCTGCCATGTATCAGGGAATTGTTATGTAGTTTTCAAGCTGCCACAGTTAAGACTGTGAGTACATATTTTGCCTTACTGTCTTTACATCTGTGGCAGAAATCTGAAGATGATTTTCGATTCTGCTGTGAAATAACTAAGACCAGAAGGCATTTATGACCTATTTGAACTGAGAACAGAACTTCAGAGGATGATCTGATAACCCTACATACTCATTAGCAAACCATTGGGATTAGCCACAAGGAAGCACAAAATGCAGTTTCACTTAAATTCTGGTCCATAACCTGTCATGATGAACTACTGAATTCAAGACATCTAGGGATGCAGTTCTGAACCTTTTTGGTTTTATCTATAAAGGTAAAGCAGTTCTTTTTTCCCCGAGAAGCACAGGAACAAGAGAAATAGGTCCGTGTTTAACAGCAGGGGTAACACAGCAATGTGTTGGAGCGAAGCTTGAGGCTATCTTTATGCAGTAAATAAAATGGGACATAACCCCTTTTCTTTCTCAGGCCATGAGGTCAAGTAGTACAGCATGGCTCACATCTTTACAGCTAAATTATGTGGTCCAGGCCCTTCACCAGCTTTGTTGCCCTTCTCTGGACCTGCTCCAGCACCTCGATGTGACTCTTATAGTGAAGGGCCCAGAACTGAACACAGGATTAGAGGTGTAGCCTCACCAGTAGAGGGGAATGATCGCTGCCCTGGTCTTGCTGGCCACACTACTGCTGATACAGGCGAGGATGCCATTTGCCTTCTTGGCTGCCTGGGCACCAGCTGCTCATGTTCAGTGGCCATCAATCAGCACCCCCAATTCCTTTTCCGCTAAGAAGATTTCTAGCCACTCTTCCCCAAGCCTGTAGCATTATATTTTGTTATAACATCTTTTGAGAAGAGGCCCTGACTCATGCTACCCCCTGAACTGAGCCCAAACATAGTTCAAAAGAGTCAATTGCCACAGGCCAAAAACCATACTGTTGGGTCTGTGAACAATTAAACACTATGGAAAATTGTGGACATTTCTCCAGCCTCCACCCTGTGCTTGTGCTATTTACTGGAGGAGAAAAACCCACATGGAAACCAATGAGAATTTAGCTCTCAAATATTTAGATGCAAAGATAATTTCAGGCTGGACATCTCTGAATTTATAAGGACTTAAAGAAAGTATTAATATGTTTGATAAAACACCTGCTTGAGTGTTTCCATAATTGATTCCCTATGCCCTGATTCAGCAAGGCATTTAACTATGCAAGTAGTACCCCTGACATAAATAGAAAAACACTTTAACTGAGATAAATAGTGCAAGTCCTTGGAACTACTTTTCTAGACATTTATTCACAGTTAATTATTTTGCTCAGGCTTTCCATGTATGTATAGAGTCTTCTCTATCATTAATATCTTTCATTCACTACAATTCAAACTTCAAGCTGCAATGCTAACTTATGAATTCATAGCCTAATTATAGTCTGTGTAATTATAGTTTAATAAAGAAAAGAAATGATGACACTAAAAATCAGCTCACATTACAATCTAATTTTAATACTTGTATTGCAAAACAAAAAAGACCAAAAATCTATTACATATTAAGAGATTACTGAAGAATCTCACTTGCTTTGGACATGATTCTGTAATGATAATGTGGGCCCCAAACCACATGTCAAGATATCAGGAGAATAGATCCAAGAACACTGATGCTTTACACGCAATTATTCTATAAAAAGAACTAAAAGCTCAGGATTGTACCTGAAGTCTTCATAACATATGCATACAACGAAAGGTGCACGGTCACTGAATAAGTTTTAAAGTGAATGCCATAAATCCCTGAAATATGTTTTTAGATCTGCAAAGTATTCCAGAAATTAAAATAGTGGTTTTGCCTGTCTTTTTTTTTTTTTTTCCTCACAAAGAAGACATAACTGTATTAAAGTGGAGGTATTTTCTAGTGCTGAGGTTGAAAACACCATTCTGGTTTACATACTGAAAAAATTCAGAATTAATACTCGCAGAACTAAAACGCCTACAAATTCAGTTACACTGTTCTACATCATCCTAGTGCCACCTTGTGGAACTACAGCAACTCATTCCTTACTCACTAAAGGGAGAGCATGCAGTGCCCCTTCCTCTTCTGTTGTATGGCTAAAAGTATAAAGGTATAAATACCCTGCTTATATCTACTAATCCACCTCTGCTAAATTGATTACAACTAGATAGATGGACCACCGATTATGTGATCATTTAAGTTTTTACCTAGTTTAGACTTAATGTAGGAATACTGCATGATGATGAGGGAGCTATGCCCTCTGTACTAGACTGTCTCCACAAATAAAGTTTTTAATCTCAGTATTTTCTAGATGTAGATATAAATCAGCTCTGGCTTATTAGCTTATTTACAGCATTAGTCTCAAGAGCAGTGTTAAGAAAGAGAAAAGCTGTGCTTCAAAAACACCACTAAGACTCCACAACGGTATGTTTGATGTCTGAGAGGCAATTTGGCTGTGTCAGCCCTACCAGAAACTAAGCCTCGGTCCATGCTCCAGCCTCAAAAGCAACTGTGGCAGCAGAGCCTACATATATGCACTGAAGCTAAGCCATTGCTCCTTCCCTCTTCCCCTCGCTGCTCCAGGAAGAGTCCCAAAACCTTATCTGGGAGTGCGCCAGTTGGCAGAGGCTGAAAATCTCTCAGTTTTAACTGACAGTTAATACCTATAAATGATTGCAGGACAGTGTCCAAGCCCATGTTTTGGCCCCATGTAACTTTACTAATACAAATGATGCCTTAAGACATTTAGACTAATACGATGTCTCTGACAGAGTGTAATGCAGTTGTTGTATGCTTAGCTCTCCTGCTGAAAGGCAGAAAAGGATTTTATCCAGAAAATCCCAAAGTACTCAAATAGTCTTCGGTGCTGCAGATTTGTGGCTGTAGCTCTGGATCAAAGGATGCTGATGCATGGGTTGCTTCTCCTGTGATTTCCAACCGAAGTGCTGTTCTCACCAGATCACCCCACCCTACCTCACCTCAGAAAAAAGGTAAAGCACTCAGCTTGGATCAACTGATTTTCTAGCCACTCACCCTGACTCCTAGTCTTCAGATAAAGAAATTACAGTCATCTTTTTACCAATTCAGCTGTTGAACGTTTTACTTTGTCTGCCTGGGTTCTATTTACTCAGTTGGTTTGTTTCCTTTCTTAGTTATGTTAATAACAAAGTTTCTTTGTTGAAATGAAAAACAATTAAATTCCTCCTTTCCCTAAGCTATTTGTCCCTGACACTCAGCATTTAGCATTCCCTGAAGGAAAGAGCAATTTTTTTTATGAAAGTTCCTTGTAAATTTGGTGGCCCATATCAGGAACCAGACAAAGGACTTGACAAAGTAATTCCCACTGTATTCAGGATTAAAAGCATTTTAGGCATTTCTTTAGATAGTCAAAACAACATTTGGAGGCAGCTCAGCAGCTGGAAAGGACCAGATTAATTAGAGAGATATTTATGGTTCATATTGTGACACTAAGCATTTTTTTTTCTTTTGGCCTTATAAGCCCCATGGAAGAAATATGATAACTATCAGCTACAGATTTAAAGGAATATTTAATATTACATTGAATATTGCAAACACTAATTTTAATCAGGTGTTCTGCCTTTTTTTTCTCATGCAAAGTCTTTTAAAATAGTGTACTAACTATTTGTATAGTTACTCCTTCTATTTTACACTTCCATTATTCCAGTTCCTGTACAGCATGGAAAAGAGTAGCTGATACTAGGTGGATGAAAATGCCATACACTTGTATTAGAAAAGGTAAAGGATGGGAGGAAAGGGAAGCGGCACTGGAAATTCTCATTCCCACTAGAACACATTTACAAGAAATCTTTCCCTCTGGAATAATTAGTTACACAAAGTTCATGTCTTGTTTCTTAGTGGCCCAATCTTTGCAGGAACATGAAAATTCTAAATGCAAATGATTTAATGAGCTTAAAAAAGGGGTATGCCAGCTCAACAGAAGGGGCTTTTGTCTGTGTTCACATGCTGCTTCTTGGAGACTGACCTGGGAACAGAATTGTACCTTCAGATCACCTTAGAAGAGAGAGAGAGACTGAAGTATGAAAATGTTTCAAGTTTGGCTTCCTATCCTTTTTGTTGGGGAAAAAAAGTAATTATATAACAACGGAAACTCAGCAACTCAGCACTGCCATACACGACTGTGTTCAGGGCAACCTGACCTTGTCTCTGCTTGCAGTTAAGACGTTCTAGCACTAACACAAGCAGGCAGTGATGATGCCTGCTGTCAGCAACTGGCAAATGCCCTAGCATGTCTGGAAGACCAAGTCTTATGCACAGTCACATTATAGAGAACGTCCTTCACAGCTAGCAACCAGTGCATTCTTGCTCACTGTACTTCTTGCCTAACTGCGCCTGAAATATCAGGATCGCCTATGAAAAGCTTTGCATATATACAGATCTATAGATACAATATATTTTACAGATGGTTTAATAATAATAAAATTATTTATGGCATAGTTCATTCCTATACTGAATGCATTTTCATTTCTTTTGTTATCAGCTAAATAAATTGAATTTTCAGAAAAAAACCCCAAACAAACAAACCACCCCTGATCCTACATGCAATTGACACATAAAGCAACCTTGGGGGTTGTCTATAGCCCTGGTGTGTTTAACAGTTTGTAACAGAGTTTTTTAGTAAATTTAGATGTAAATTTTGCATTCACAACGGCCGAAAGTGAAGAGTAGAGACAACGTACTTCAGTTAAATCACACTTTAGGTGACAAGACATAAAACATTTTTCAGTCTATGATGTGAGACAAATTTTAATAGTTTCTCTCAGTTTGTTAATTGAAAAAAAAAAACAAACAAAAAATGTCTTCAGCCTTATTTATAAATATACTTCTTACAGAGAAATTTATTATAGACAAAGTATTGCCTTAGAGGATTTTGGGTTTCCCTTTATTTTTGTTTTCAAATAAAACAGCATCTACAGACTAAGTTTGCAACAGAACACCCTGAGGTTATTGTTTTTTTCCTGGCTACAGGTAGGCTTGAGAATACCATGTGGCCAGTCTGCATTATGCAATTCATGACCTGTGAAGAGGTGGCTTCATAAAAATATCTGTAAATAAACCAGATTATTTCTTGTTTAAAAAATCCATTTAAATAAACTTGGAATTATTAAAAAAGTACATCTGCAGCTTGCACTCCACGTTCTTTTGGTCAGTACAGATTAAATGTGCTCTTTTGCACATAACTAATAATGTGATCATAAAGCACAGAATTCCCAACTAAGCATCATTTAGCAACTATCACATTTTAGTCACTTAATAATACTAAATTCTTTTTTTAAAATCCATGCAGTTATGCAGGCTTACTTACATTACTTATTCTATTAAGGGGACAAATTCTACAGTTTCTTCCCAGAAAGTTACACTTTTATACCAATATTGTAAAATTAATCTTTGGAAAACTCCAGACTAAGTGAATACAGAAGTGTAAGAATCATGACTATATAACGGGTCATTTTATAGACAGGTATCTCTTAATCTTCATAATCATACTGGGTATTTTTTTCTTCTGACCAGTTTTGCTTCACTATCTGAAGAAACCAATTATTAACCTTTACATTTTCTTCATTTTTATGTTTTAAAATGAATTATATTTATGAGTTTCTCTTAGGTGGCAGTTATAGCAGAACAACTTTTATCTTCTCTGTTTATAGATGCACTATTACAGTCAGGTCTTATTTACTTATGGCACTTGCTTCACAAAACACAGGAAGCATATACAAATTATTTTAAACTTTAATTATATAGGCTTATCAATATAAAACAATACAATGGAAGACACAATTCCTGAATATCTTGTAGCACGTTAGAAAAAAATCTTATTCTAGAAGATGCCAAGACCAGTTCAATTTATTTCTGAATTTTAAGGAAAAATGAACTGAAAACTCTTGAAGAAAGACGATCTTTCAAGTGAAAGATCAAGAAATGACTTTTATTTTGAGGAAAGGAAGGCATGACAGCAGTAAAACAAGGATAAAGAGACAGACTTCAACAAACTCAGACAACTAGCTACCTGAGTATTGTGGGAAGATAATCTAAAGAATAAAGGACTAAGAGATATATGGCAATTCATGAAGAGGAATACATTAAACATACAAAAAGAATATTCCTAATGCAATATAAGGTTAAAAATGCTTAGAAAATCAAACACAGAAATGGAAATTGAAGATTACCTGAAAAAAGCAGCAGTTACGGGAAAGAAAGATTCAGAGCAAATAAAAACCCAAATATCGTTTAATAATACAATGAAGTAATATAAAACAATTCCAAAAAAGAACCATATTCTGATATATTCACCTAAGTGCTCTGTGAAAAAAAAACAAACCCAAAACATAAAAAATACTATTTTCTCTTGGTAACACTTAAGTTTCTTTAAGTGTTCCAGAGCATGTTTTAAGAAAGGTAGAGATGACATTATACACAATAGGGGTAATAATAAAGAATGAAAAGAATTTAAGATATAACAGGAGAATTTGAAAGAAATTTGTTAGAAGTTGAAAAGTTGGATGAAGGTGACAACATAAAAAGGGTTTCTTAAAATGTAGGAGGAAATTATGAGAAGTAATTGTACTCTGTAATGAACATAAAATGAAAAGAAAAAAAACCCTCTAAGCATACTTTGCCTTGAGGAAATTTAAGAGAGCTTTTCAACAGGTAGGTGTTGAAACAGAAAAATGTTTCAACAACTAAGGGAGCTGTGAAATTGGACACTTTAAAGAAAAGGTTGCATAAACATCATCAGGCATGGCCTAGGTATTAAATTGCTCATTGCAGAAAGTCACAGTCCTCCAATTCTTGAATTACAGAAGAATACAATCAACTCACACAGCATTTCACTGCAATCCCAAATTCATAAGGATGAATGCATGATGAAATGCATGGGGAGATTGAGACAGGATGAACCTTCTGATGTCAAACCTCAACTAGTTCTGCTATATGTAGCATTTTGTTTGTATAAATAAGTAAAATGCAGTCTGACTCTCTTGCTTTCATCCCAAACCAAACATAATGTGCTTTTTATATTAAGTGATATCCTATCCTCACTGCCTTGATTAATCATTTCATGCCATCTGCAGCAGCAACCTCTATGTGATACCCTGAATCAATCACTATTAATGTAGTGGTTTGGAATTGAAGATCATAAAAATAGAAGTATCAAATAGCCTCCTTCATGCCAAATTTGAAGGAAACAAGCTGCCAGTTGGGTTTATGTAACAGATACACATGATGCTAATAAGACCGATAAGGTTACTTTTCAACAAATCTATATTAAAACCTTCATCAGCCTTCTGCACATCTCAACACCATCACGTGGATTTTTATCTTGCACAGTAGATAAAAATGCCATGTGGTAACAGATAAGACTCATGCGTATAATGAAACAACAGCCTAAAGAGAAACTCAGTATCAATACATATGTGTGTGTGGACACATGCATGAAAAGGCTCTTCTGCATGCAAATATTCTTCCTAAAATAAGCCCTCCTCTGTCCCACTGCTCTTCTTGATACACCTCCTAAGTCTGCAGCAATCTTGCCCAGCAAACTTGTGTACATATGCAGATCAGCACAGGGGATGTGACAGTTGAATGGCAAAGTCGGTGAAAAAGGAAGAAATATATAGTGTATGACTTCTTTATTGAAGCCTTTAAGAAAAACCTTAGAACTGATGTTATACAGTCTAAAGGTAAATAAAGGGGTCAGTGAGACAGGGTGAGAAAGACTGCTGTAATCCAGCAGCATTGTCAGGGCAGGGACACATGGTAGTGGCACATCACCTTAGGAGATGATCACGGAAAGGACAGCATATACACATTTTTGAAAGAGTATTCTAAAAAAACAATATACTCCAATTCCTAGTGGAGCAATAGGGCTTCACACACTGTCAGATAACTGTGGTTCCAAAATCAGGTTTATGGGGAAAATACATGTCTAATATCATACCAAAAATATAAATAAATCATTGCATAGATTTACATGTGACATTAAATAACAGCATTGTGAAACTTGGCTATTCAAAGCATATTTGGGTAATGAGTGTGCAGAGGAAGACTGCTGATAAAGAATATTTCAGTTCATTAATGTAGCAGCATTAATCTATGTTAGGAGCACAGGAGCTGGGACAGTGGATATATTGCAAGTCCTTCATTAACAAGTAGAGCTAAGGAAGAGGTGAAAAAATAAATAATTTGCCTTAAGAATAAGACATTTCTGCACTGAGCACTCTAATAACACAATTTCCAGTTTTACTTTGAAATAAAGAACAAACCAGGGAATGGACTGCAGAATTTATAAATACTGATCCAGGTTTCACTCAGAATATTTTAGCTTCACCAGTTGTGCATGTCACAATATATACAATAAGTTGAAATTAACAGCTGGAAGATGACACAGTCTTAACACAGATTTGATTAGGCAAGGAGCCATGGGGAGCCAGTTTAACGAGCTAGCTGGAGAATTCTTCTCTGTGGGATTTCCTGTACCACCACTTCAAGAAAATACGTAGCACAAGGGACTATCAGGAGGAATGAGAAATATCTTAGCATTTGGTTGTCTAAAGATCACAGAAGGCTGATGCAGTGTAGAGAAGGCCACAGATCTATAATCCAGAAAGCTTAAGAAAAAAAAGCTTAAATTTTATCTATCAAACTATGCCACATGTCAGTTAGATATAAGCCAGAATTTTGCTGGGTTCAACCCTTAATTTAATTACTTTATGTTATATCCTGTGTCACAAGCCAATCACAAACTGAGAAATGCAAGAACTGTTAGGGTTCACTTTGATAGATGTTAAGCTCTGTCTGAAGCTGATACTAGTGTTGAAAAAGATGCTGTTTCTATTTTTGGCTCTATAAGCAAACCTAGAAAGTTACATTAATTTAGTCTGACACCTGGTGAGAATCCCATAGTTACCCCAAGTGGAAATATTATGGGCTTTTACAGTAGTCATTTGTAGTCAGGACTAGCACTTTCAGCCTTGTCTGGAATGATTCATATATCGTTGCCCAGATTAACACAGGGTTTTTTTCACTTTGTTGGCTTGCAGTTGTGCAATAATGGATTCAAACCAACGAAGAAACTGGTTCCCTCCTTTGGCAGTGACAGAAGGTGGCATTTGTGTTTTAGAAGCAAGTTTTGCAAGTGCTTTCTCATAAATATTTCATTTATCATTCTATTCACATGCTGAATGTGTCCCATTTGGAAGAAGTTACTGCCAATCATAAGCTTCCCAGTGGAGTTACAGCAAGCTGGAGCCTCCTCCCATAAGACCTCTATCACTGTAGCACTTCTGTATCCACCACATACAGATATTTTTAATGGAAATGAGTTGCTTGAAAACTTCATACCATTTCCTCTCAAATGACACAGTCAGAAAAATCTACACAAAAGGAGGTTGCATTAACTATGTGAGAATGAGACATGAGACCCATCTTATGGTTCTCCTCTTATCTGCAGGGTTGGATTAAACTTGCATCTGTTGGTCTGACCCCCACAAACCTGTACTGTCCTAGGAAATTTCAAACTGAAAGTGCATGAGATATGTTTAAGGTCTCTTCCTACTCCCCTAAATTGAGCAGTCTTTTAAAACACAGGGATCACAATGTGCCCCAGTGAGCTGTAGTTAGTTTTTTATTTTCAACCTGAATTCAAAATTCTCAGGATTGAGAACTCCTACTGGGCCCCATTCCAATTAAATTCATATTGCTGTCTTCAGTGGAGCCATCTGCAGTATGAATGCAAATAAAACGAAAGTTTACCACCCCCATTCCTGAAATATAGTGCATGTGTGGCATTTCACACATTTAATGTGAGCACCCCAAATGTTGCTGTAAAGGTAAACATGCCAGTTTTTAAATATCAGGCACAGCATGCAGCTGCAATCTGTGACAATAAAATCTGGCTTTATAAAGGGAAAAAGACATGCAAAGGTGAAACATAACTGTGATTTTCCACTTCAAACAGATGAAAACTAGGAATGTTCCGCCTCAAAATGTAAGTTTCGTAATAACTCTCATATTCACAGTGTAAATGATTTGTAAAGACAGAATATTATTTTAAACATATCTATGTGCTATTTCAAACAGATTAAACTCCCTAATTTAATGGGAGAATTTCCCAGCACCTAGATTCTAGGCTTCTCTTTGAGTAGTTTCCAATTATTTATTGTTTTTTGTCACTTCTTAACGTGAAAGTTGCACTAAGGGCATTGCAAACAAGTATCCTTGTCATCTGATGGGCCAAAACTCATTGAAGCTTCTTTGGTATCAAGGAACTATGAAGTAACTGACAGAAGAAGGAAATACTTTTAGAGCTGAAGGAATTTTACATCAGGAAGATGAAAACAAGGATTAACAGATTTGAATGAATGGTCTTTTAATTGTATGAGAAAAAGAAAGTAAGTTTATGACACTGCATACCTAAGATGGGAAGTGACTGACTGTGGTATAAATGTGGTCTTACATTAAATGGACTACTTGTGAAACAAAATATAAATTAACTGAAATAAAGACAACAGAATCTAAATCCACATAGCTTTAAATCACTTACCAGATGAAAGCAGTCTACTATGCAATCTAAAAGAAGGTAACACTATGTTTGCGACAATGACTTTAAAAAAATTGAAAGTATATGTGTATTTTTCATGTTAGAATGTGTCTGTCGGTTATGTTATGATGCTCCACTGGAACATTAAATTACACAGAGAGGAAACAAAAGGGGGCTCACATATCTTCATTCTGGAATCAGATGTAGTTTTACTAACAAGAGCATGGCCACAAGCATATTTTGAAGTACTCTGTTTTTTAAAAATATTAAAATCTTACGAAAGGTTATCAGGGGGGTTCATTATAAATGTTAAAAATGAATTTATTGGTTCAATCTCATTAGAAGTTTTTCAACCATAAATTTCCCTTCAACACCACAAGAATTGTTACTGATTGAAAACTCTAAGGAGAAAGCAAATGGTTCTTCAAATTATACCTGCAAAAACCCTGTTAGTATTTCTTGTATTTCCAGTGTCACCTTGGAGAAAAACAGCAAAGGATAGTATTTAGCAACCCAGTGCTTTATTACGTAAATAACAAAATGTAAGTGCTTACTAAGAACTTGAACATGTAAGTATATAGGACTTGAATCAAGTGTAAAAAATCTGCCTTGCATTGCATCTTAACTGCAATTAAGTATATACTTCAATATTCAGAAATCCTTACAGTGACTATTATCAACATTATAAATCTGTTGCATACAATAAAAACCCCAAAAGCCTCATTCACTAGAGGGAACAAGAAAATGAGCATGCACTGTAATATATATAACAGTATATATAAAACCAGTCCATCCCTTGGCAGTACAAATTTACAGTATTAAAGGATGCAGTAGAATAACCATTTTAATTAGCAAATCCTACATTTCATCCATTATACTCCGCGGAATAATCAATCGTCACACATGATGTGAGTAAGACCACAAATTTCAGCACTGTAAATCTGTTTGGACTGGACATCTTCCTATACTTTCTTCCTAACACAGCAAATTAAAATGGAAAATAGTAAGAAATTAATCATACATTTCCCCCCTTATGCACATTTTCCTTTAGCTGATGGCTTTTGTTGTAACACAATAAAAGCTACCAAGACCAAGTTTGAAGAGGAAGTTCTGTGTATGTTTTCAGAATACTAGCATGTGTGACAAATTGCTATGATTTCAGTCCTTCCTTCTAATTGTCAGTTTAAAAAGTACTTTCATCTCAGATACAAAGATTACCTAAACCCCACCATATCATTCTATATGAAACACAATTAAAAAGCAGAGACAAATTGATTACTGAAGGTCACTGAACGAATCGTTGATTGAGATGCAAATTCTGTGTTGTGTTTCTAGTTCTCTTTTTGAAGGGATTAATTTAAATATATGGGAATTCCTATGGAGTATTTCCACTGTTTTATATGCAACCATCCATGTCAACTGGTAAAGTGTCTTGGTGAATTGTAATCTTACTTCTAGCTGCTTTTTTTTTGAAAACAAATTGAAACAAACAAACAAAACCCCAGAAAAAAACAGGTACAGGCACAACCCCAAACAATAGAAAAGGTAAATTCTTGGTTGTACTGTGAATCCAGCTCATATTTAATTTCTAAAGTGATTAATCTTCTAAATATAATGATTTCTACTGACATGTAGCAGGAGACAATTCAAAAAGCTGCTTTCTTTCACACACACACTCATGCATTTTTACATCAAAGCCAGACCAGAAGTTTGATTAGATTCAAAACTTAAACCCCCAAACCAGCACAGCTAATAATCCAATCTAATCTGAACAACAGAAGCCATCCAGTGATTCTTGTGTCAAACCCATAATTCTGGTTGAACCACAGGTCAAATTTCATCAATAGAAAGCCATCCTACTCCTACCTAAGGCATCCAAAGATATAATTAGCCTCACTGAGAAAAATGTGGGTTTATTTCAGCCCAAATCTGTTCAGATTTAGATTCTAACCTTAAGATCTGGTTTTGTCATTGCCTGATGAACAATAAAATTATATCGAAAATTTTCACAGTAAGGATATAAAGCTGTATCTCATATCATTTAACTACCTGTGCTCCCTCTTGATTACAGTAATACAAAAAACCTGCCAATAAAATGTTTAATACCTCATGGCTTATGGTATGCTTCTGTACTGCCTGATACCAATGAGTCACAAGGGGTAATATTCAATGTATTTTATGTTTTTTTCAAAGAGATGTTATAGACAGAGAAAGCTTTAAGTGCCCTAAGGTTCAATACAAGTGCATTTTAAAAGGTACTTTATACATACACAAAAAAATGCTTTCACTTCCATATTTAAATATTCCTCTTTGTGCTGTTGTATTTTATATAGTAAAATCTTTCATAGAGCACTTACTTTTTTGTCTTCATTGTATTTATGGAAAATTTCCTGTGCTCTTTCTTCACCACCATCCGTAAACAACATAATAATCTTATTGCAGTTAGCTCTAGAGACGCTGTGCTGCAGGAGACAGAAACAGAAGGGGGGGGGTATTTCAGGCTATACGGTATAACAACTGTCATGTTTGATGGCTTTCAGATCAACATGCTTACTACTTTAACATGGTAATGGCAAAACTTCCAAAGTCTTAGGATTTCATTCAATACCTTCTTCTGAATGAAAAATAAAATAACCCCCCAAAAAGCCATTTTTCTGTTTAATAAGACTTAAATATGACTGATTTCAGACCTGGCCCAACACAGAAGAATGTGAGTCTGGAGGTTCCTCTCACTTCCACCAACACAAGGAAAGCTCTCTAGCTCATACACATTGCATCAATCCCACAGCATTCCTCTGCAGATGTTCTGAACAAGACTTGTACAGTGAGAGTATCTAAACATTTTTACTCTTCTCTTTTTTCATCCTTATTTTTTTTCTTTTTCTTACTGTCCTTGTGGAAATTATGGAACAATGACCTTCTAATGAATTACTGAATATGGGGTTTTTTGGCTTCTGGACTCCTGCTCACAGAATCTATCAACCTCACTGACCACGTAATTGAAAAGTCTGATTATTTAGGAATCCTATAGGTACATCTAAAAACTCCACCTTATAAAATTAGGCTGGTTTTTGGTTTTTTTTATTTTTTTTTTTTTTTGCATCTGCTATTTTTGTCAAATTTTCCTTAAAATAAGCTCCATCTTCCACTTATTTCTTTCCTGATTTTGTTTGTTTATATATTTTATATATATATAAACAATGTGGTGAACTGTGATCAATGTATATTAATACATTGAAATGAATAACATTTAGGAAAGTATCTTAGAATCAGATTTACAAAATATGTTGCATCCAACATATGGCTGCCTAAATTTGTAAGATTTCTGCACCATTGCTTTTCTAATGAGATTGCAACTCTGAGGTGAAAAACTAAGCATGTTCCATTGTTTCTGGAGAGCAAGCCTAGAAAAGAGAGTTGAGAAGAAGCCCCTCTGATTCCTGAGTCAGCAGTCAAAGTAACAAGCAAAGACACTGAGAAAAATGCAGTGTGCTGTGCAAAGGAATAAGAAGACTGTTCCACAGCCAAAACATTACAAAGATGAATAAGAATTTTGGCTCCTTATGAAGGGTGCCAAAGGCTTCTCTTTTGGCATTCGTCTTCTTCCCCTATTCCTTAAAAGTTAAGAATCTAATCTAAGCAAATTGCTCATTAATTTACAGCAAACATCCCTTGTCCTCTGTGTTGCATACAAATGGCCCTAGTCAGCCAGATCTTAGTACTTCTGAGTAGTTAGATGTGACAGAGTAAAATCTTTAGAGTTTCAGTAAAATAAATTCTAATTCCCTTTCCACAAGCCTGAATTTGGCTATATGAATTTACTATAGACTCAGGAAAATAAATAGGAGAGTCATCCTTACAAAGTGTCCAGTTTCCCCATGCTTTAATCTTTGTGGTTAGATAGTGACTAACTTTCACCTGGCTGGTCAGGTGAGATGATCCCATTCCCATTAGCCACTTTTCATCCTACTCCCTGATCTGATTCCTTGTTCTTCTCTAATAAATAGAACAAAACGCCAAAGCCAGACCTCAGACATTAGCCAATATTCCTAAATACTGCAACTCCATGGTTCTACAATGATCCCAGAAAACTGAAGTGCAAAAAATGTATTTGCCATCACTATATTGATAAATGAATAATTATTCCTCACAGTGTGATTTGCATTAGTAGTTCAATATTCAGTAAATAACTACTTAATAATTTGAAAAGAACAAGTCCAAAGATTTTTTTACATGTAAGAACACAGAGAAAGATGCTTGAAATCAATACATTCTCTCCAATCTCATCGGCACACTGTGTTTCATTTGTAACTAAGTAATTTATGACCATTTTTTCCTTGTAAAAATATAACCTACAAAATGCTGCTTTGGCCTGCAGTCTTTTCAATATTAAAAAAGTAATAAAAGTAGAGCTACTCACCTACATTTACAGTAATTTAATATACAGGCCAAAATAAAGTAGGGGGAAACTAAAGAGATGATAAGGAAGGGGACCAAAGCCTGTTCATTTTATAAAACTTTCCTACTGATTTTGAAACTGAAATAATGGGCAATGTGAACTTCAGCTAGTATTTTTCTTAAAGATCTAAATAAGTACTTTACTAGGGGCTTACTTAGCATATGCTTATACAGTATCAGAAAAATGCAGTTTTCTCATCAGCTAATACTTACAGAAGGGCATTTACATACACTACACTAAAGTCAAGCTTAGACACTAAAGTCATGCAATGGAAAATAATTCCAGAAGTTTAGCCTCCAAACAATATTGGAAATCTGAATATGAATAAGCTCAAATAATATATTTTCCCACCATTAAATCTTGGCATCCCCATGAATGAATTTAATGTATCAGTCTCTTACAAAGGATCAAAAGGAATGCAGAATTGCCTTTACAACACATCTTTCCTGCATGCTCCCTGACAATTGTACAAAGATGGAGAGATACTGGCTCAGGGAGTGATTATAAGTGATTTTGCAAAGTTGATGGAATAATTTCATCATTTTTGTGAATAGTTTGCCTCATCAGTCCAATGGACGGCTTTGCTTCCCATCACAGACCACAGCTGAAAAGCAACGTGTTGCTCATAAAGCAGCTTCCCTGGGAAAAAAAAAAACTGGTGTTTTAGCTGAAACCACAGAAAAATACAAGTTGGAGCTAACTCTGTGTATTCCTTTTTAGCTCTCCCTTGTACTTGATAAAGGCCTTTTCTTTATTCCCCAAACAAGACATGATACATTTTGTACTGTGCCTAAAATTGCTTTTGGTTTTGGTTTAGACAAGTTTCACATCCCTAAAATTAACTCATTCAGTGGCTTGTCAGGATTATACTTCATGGCATGAGACTTTAGGAATGCATTCTTCTCATGATGAGTCTCATGCCACTGAGGAAGGAAAGGTAAACAAAATAAAAAATCAACTACACAAGCAGAGATGATTTTGAGATAATTTTTTGACAAATCATAGTTATTATGGTATGGAGGAAAAAAATCTTGAATTGCTGAAGCTGAAGTTTTATTATTTTCAAAGAAAAAGCAAGTCTATATAACAATAATGGGAAAATAGTGCATAAAAATGATGGAATCTAGAATATTGATAACTGCTTGAATAAGTATGTTGAAAAAAACTGAAGTGTCTATTTGCATCTAGCAATGTAACAGACAGTAATTTTCCCATGGCACAAGTGAAATATTACTTTGTTATTTGGGAAAATTGTTTGAACTAACTGTCATCCAGAAACAACACCCACAAAATGATCATCAAAAATTAAGCTGTTAAAAATACTCCATTTCCATAGACCTTAAAGCAATTGGACCGTTTGAATTCAAAAAATATACAAATGGAAAGTATCCCAAAGCATACTTTTTATTTGTTTAAGCCTGTATTATATCATCCTGTTGTATTGTCTTGTCACCAGAATCTAACACTAACTCCATCCTCAGCCTTTACTCTTCCTGCCAAATGGATTTGCCAATATCTGGAGAAGAAGATAGTATTACTATAACTAACTTAGTGCAATCTCTTAATTCCCCTTAACATACATACCCACAATGTCCAGCCATAATGTACAGGCTCAAAGAGATAATGGAAGGCTAATTGCAACTCTGCTTCCAGTCAAGAAAGACAGTCCCAGTATGAGACTGATCTCCAATTATTTTTATCAGCAATATTTTTACTCCTAGAAACAAGTTTACTTTGAGGCTTCCCCTGTGTTCATGTCTTTTTAATACTGCCTCTACACAAAGTACATGTATGGTGCTGCACCAAATATAATACACAATGTTAATCAGCTATAAATGTTATAAGGAACATACTTGGTGAAATTTCTTGTGTCTTCCTGGCTCCCCCTGAGAAGATGGCAAAAGATGTAAAAAAAGGGGGAAATGCCCCTAAACCTAGTCAGAAAAAGTCCGTCAGCCTTTAACATTATGTTTGCAGTTTTATATAATCATCAGCAGAGGGCAGCCAATGATTTCCCCACCAAACGCCTGTATTATAACGTACATGGTAATCTACTGAGAAATACACTTGAAAACATTGTATTTTATTTTCTTCCATCAAAATCTTACAAGATTAGAAATTTTTCAACCAGCTCTAGCCCTAAGATGCATATATACATAAAGGCCTAAGATCCAATAGCAGGGAAGAGCTCTGAAGTCCAGAATCTGGCAGATCAGGGAAAAGAATTAAACATTTGTATACTGAGAGACATCACTGATACTTAAAAAAATGTAAAATAAAAATAGCATAATTTATATATTTTTAAACTAGATCCTTAAGTGCTGTAAGTTGGTATAGCTTTGTTTACACTAAAGCCAAGATCCCATATGCAGTCCTTATGAAGGTGAAGAGTAGGAAAAAATTTTTAAAGCAACGACATGAAGTATTAAAAAATACTAATAAACCCCCAACATTTGTGGTAAATTGGAAACATTTCCACTGCTCAGAAAGGGAGTGCTTAGGTGCAAATTAGAAAGTACAATGTAACTAAAACATGGAAATAATGCATTTAATTTTAAAGGAAATTATTTTTTTATACATGAGAAAGAGAAGTTTATTAGAATATTCTCAGGGGCCTAATATTCCTCTATTAACTAAGTCATTTGCTCTCCTCTGTTCTGCTCAAGCCATGGTCAACTACTTATGACTTGTAAAAAGTATAAATCTGTAGGTTAACTAAGCATTGCTGGGAGATACTATGGTAAAATTGAAATAATAACACTGTAACATGGAGCCTTCCCTTTTAATATTACCTGCAAATCAACCACTACCACAGCTACGTGTCAACTGAGAATTACATGGTAAATGAAAAACTAGCTGAATGAAATAGAAACAGTGATGCACACTGAAAAGCAAATTTATTCCCAAATCTTAGTAAACTGCTGAGGGATCTGCAAAGAAAAAGACATACTATTGAAATAAATTTACTTGCAAAATAAAAGTTTGCACTTCTACCACTTAGTTAAATAATGGAGGAGAGCGCAGTGGCCATCTGAACATTCAGGTTCTCTTTCACGTTACAGCAGAAAGAGACAGCTTTCATACTTACATTTAGCAGCTGTTCAAATGCGTAGCTAAACCCTTTTTTGTAATCAGTGATTCCTTTAGCAGAGATTTTATAGACAGCTTCTTTCAACTTCTTCTTGTTCCTCACATTAGCTTGGACAAGATGATTAAAACAACTGACATTCTGAGCATTATTGTTAAACTGCAAAATAAAGAAAACAGTATTAAAGACAGTCAAATCTGTTTTCTAGGTACTGGAGTAGTGAAGGATAATCTTTTCTTGATCCATCAGATAAAGACGTCATATAGATTTTCATTTCCACCATTCTATGATTCTATGATATCTCTTACAGATATAGACAAAGGAAGCACATGAGAGTACAGCTGTAAATACGGGGATATTATTAATGATAACACAACTTGTGTATTGAGAACACATATATTTGTGCTTGTTTATCCACGTGTAAAGGCTACTGCCTGAAACATTCATTCATATGAGATTCTGATATTATTATAAACATACATATAATTTTCTTAACGTGCAAAATATCTACACAAATATAAATTAATTTATGATCACTTTGAAATTTGTCTATGTATAAATATACATTCATACATGTATGAGTACAAAAAAAAAAAAAAATATATATATATATATCCTGGTAGAGAGAAAGGGAGGGTGATGCAGAAATCCATTTAACTTTTTAGCTACCTCGGTATTTATCTAAAGTCAGAGATCAGACTTAATGCTGCAGCACATATAATTCTAACTGTAATTTTGAATGAAAGCGTGTATTACTGCACATAATCTGATTTTAACACTATTTGAATAAAAATCTCCTTTTAACTCCAACCCCATGATTTCTATTTAAGATACTCTTTACTAAAACTATTGTCTTGGCAAATTTTTAAACTGTTTTATCAATCCAGTTTTTTTGTATAAGCTTTTTTCCTCACTGGCAAATAAAATTGCCAAAAACCCTGCAAAATTCCATCTCAGTAAAGGCACTAAAAATCCAGACATCTTAATTTGCATTTTATCTGAAACAAGACTATTATGGGTCTTCAGTGAAAGTAAATGTAATTTTAGGTTGCCAACCTGGTGCAAAGCCTTAAAATAACTTAGAAATCAGGCTTGTTGACTTAAGTCTCAATACTGCTAATTAGTTCAACAGCACTGTACAGAAGATAAGGTAAATAAGGTCACAGATTTCAGTAACAGCTCAGACTACTGACATGTCTAAAATAAATCACTAAGTATGAGGCACAAAGTACAGAGAACTGCTATTAGCAGCAAATACCAACTTGCATTGTAATTATAGGACAATTACAATGAACGGAACTTAAAACAATGAAGGGATTGATAATATCAAACCATTTTTATTAATGCATAATAATTAATTCCAGTTAATAGGATGCTTAGGAAGAACAGAGACTTTTCCATGTTCTGGAATCAGATGCATACAGATACATGCTTCTTGGGACCAACCAAAGAAATTTTTATCAAGCATCCACTTTAATCAATGAGGCTTCTGTTGTTGAAAGAGCAAGTGCATAATTGCAAATATTGTACAGCTTGTGGCAGAGATGACTGACAGAAAGCTCCATCATCCTCAGCAGAAGGCATAGCCTCATCTATACCGCAACTGTGGGGGTTTTGGCTGCAAGCGAACAAATCCAGGCAGATTATGAGAGCATTTGCTCTGCTGGATTCTTACTTAGAGTTCCACAGTAATTTCTTCCTCCTGCAAAAAGGATGTATCAAAGTGCCCCATGAATTAGAGACTTTAAAGCATGTATTTGCCTGCCTCATCTTCTAGTATTATTATTGTGCCACAACCCACTCCTGCATATATATCTATATATATAAAACCTAAACAAGAAAACCCACTATTTCAATTTTAAACATTAAATAGGTCACAACTAAGCCTTGTCATCTTCATATTGTATTGATTTTTCTAGGGAGATTATTTTTGCCCATTCCACATGAGTTAATATTGTCTTTTGGTGAGATATTGGTATTTTTATGCTATAGTTGCTTTTCGTATTAGATAAAAAATTGTATTAATTCTTGCTAGGCAGAATATACTATGAGAACACCCAAATAAAAATCTTCATACATCTTTCTAATTAATAAAGACAGTTATTATTCTGTCCTAGTTTTATAGCTCTGGTCCCAGGTGATTAAGAGTTGCGGGAGCAAGTTATTCTCAAATGACTTTATGTAAATTTTTCTGTAAAAAATATTTTCTTTATGTAAATTTTCCCTCTTTCTATCAATATGCGGTTCCCCATGTGTCACAAGGGGTCAAGTTTTTCCAAAATCATACAAAACAATGAACAAGTGCTTTAACTTTGAAAAATTAAACATTATGTTTGACAAGTGTTCTACAGAAGAGTCACGCATATTGAATAACGCGACTTAAGTTGCTTATTTTTTTTAATATTCTATTTATTAGGGCTTGAATTTTCCAAACACTACAACTATCATTATAGAATACTGTGTAACTTAATTATTTACAGTAACAAAAGTATGAAAACAGGATGAGATAATTAATATGAAAAATATTTTCCAGTTCTCCCAGTATTACAGTGCAAACTTCAGCTTTAAAATAAATGGACACATTGAACTGGACTACACATAAACAACTTTTCAACTTGAATATTCCTCTAATTTACATCATATTTCCCAGAAAGGAATATTTTTCATAGGACCAACCCTCTGCTTTGATTAAAAAGTGAAACCTCCAGCTGAACCCTAATATATTGCACCATCCCTGGAAACATTTCAAGCCAGGCTAGATGTGGTTCTGGGCAATCCAATTTAGATGAAGATGTCCCTGCTTATTGCACGGGGGTTGGACTATATGACCTTTTATGGTCTCTTCCAACCCAAACTATTCTATGATTCTATTATTTCCATTGCATGATTTTAAATCCATTACCTCTTAGAAAAGTTCATTCCCCAGACTCAAACAAATTACAGTCATTCATTTTTTCCATTTCCCCTCAATATCATGTGATGATTAATATTTGCTGTACTTAAGCAGCATCTTTAAGTTTGTTACAGTTTTTAAGCAAAACCATAAAATCGTGACACAACTGTAATCAATTCACTTTGTTGCAGAACACTGACACACTCAAAGGTGCTTCTTAGAAAAGTTTTGTAGAGAAGTAACCAACGGATCCCAGATAATTACTAGGTACATTAATCCTGTGGGAATGCAAACAGTATTGTGCTGCGGAATTATTTCAGCTTGTCTTGGCCTAATTTTATGGCCTTCTGCAAACTACTAATGTCAAGTAATTTTAAAAAGATTGGGTCTAAAAATTAGTTTTAATTTTGAGATGGGATGAAAGTAAAGAACTGTCGTGGTTTAAGCCGTAAATCACGCAGTCGCTCTCTCACTCACTCCCCTCTCTTTCTTCCCCCTGCTCCCAGGTGACTGGGGAGGAGAATCAAAAGAATGCAACTCCCACAGGTGGAGATAAGAACAGTTTAGTAACTAAAGTATAACATAAGACCACTACTGCTACCACCAATAATAATAATGACAAGCCAAATACAAGGAAAGAATACAATAGCTCACCCTTTCTAATACAAAGCCCGACCACTCACTTCCCCCTCCTTCTTCCCCTGCACTCCGGGGGGGGGGGGGGGGGGAACTGGGAGAAGAATCAAAGGAATGCAACTCCCACGGGCTGAGATAAAAACAGTCTAGTAACTAAGGTATAACACAAACCACCACTGCCACCACCAGCAACAACAATGACCAGGGAAATGCAAGGAAAGAGGATACAATTGCTCACCACTCGATGACCGAGCTGTGAACTGAACTCTTCCAGGTCCCTGCCCCCAGTTTTACATCCTGGCCATGATGTGTTGTGGCATGGAATAGCTCTTTGGTCAGTTTGGGTCAGGTGTCCTGTCTCTGCCTCTTCCCGGCTTCCACCCACTCCCTGGCGGAGCATGAGACTCAGAAAGTCCTTGGTCAGGCCAAAACATTCTAAGCCATAACTATAAACATTGGTGTTATCAGCGTTGTTCCCAGATCAAAAATTGAAAACACAGCACTGCACCAGCTACTACGAAGGAGAAAAATGACTGCTGCTGCTGAACCCATGACAAGAACTTAAGTTGTGCATGCTCCATCGCTGGCGGTGTTAAAGGCTGGATTGGACAGAGCCTTGGGTGGCATGGTTTAGTGGGAGGTGTCCCTGCCCCTGGCAGGGGGGTTGGAACTAGATGATCTTAAGGTCTTTTCCAACCCTAACTATTCTATGATTCTATGATTCTGTATCTGGAAAGAAGAAGACAAACACTATCTGGTGAGGATTTAGAGATGTGTGGACGTCTACCGGGGTATGATATCATAGGCATCACAGAAACATGGTGGAATGGCTCCTATGAATGGTGTGTTGGAATGGAAGGTTACAGGCTCTTAAGGAAAGACAGGCCCGGCAGGAGGAGAGGGGGAGCTGCTATTTATGGTAGGGATAGGCTGGAGAGTATGGAACTCTGTCTGGGGACAGGTGAACAGTCAATAGAGAGTTTGTGGGTCAGGGTTAAAGGAAGAACAGTGACGGGAGACATTATTGTGGGGATCTTTTACAGACCACCTGACCAAGAGGACTCGGTGGATGAAGCCCTCTATTGACAGATAGGAACAGCCTCATGCTCGCAGGCCCTTGTTCTTATGGGGGATTTCAACCACCCCGATACCTGTTGGAGGGATGGCACAGCCCGGCACAAGCAATCTAGGAAGTTCCTCGACTGTATGGAAGACAATTTCCTTCTGCAAGTAATAGAGGAGCTGACAAGGAGAGGTGCCATGCTTGACCTCATGCTCACCAACAGGGAAGGGCTGGCTGGAAATGTGCCGGGGAACTACAGACCAGTCAGCCTCACCTCTGTGCCTGGCAAAATCATGAAGCAAAGTCTCCTGGAAGGCATGCTAAGGCACATAAAAAACAACAAGGTGGTTGGTGACAGCCAGCATGGCTTCACTAAGGGGAAATCCTGCCTGACCAATCTGATGGCCTTCTGTGATGGGGCCACAGAACTGATGGACAGGGGTAGAGCAGTTGATGTCATCTACCTGGACTTATGCAAAGCATTTGACACTGTCTCACATGACATCCTTGTCTCTAAGTTGGAGAGACATCAATTTGACAGGTGGACCACTCAGTGGATAAAGAACTGGCAGGATGGCCACAAACAAAGAGTTGTGGTCAATGGCTCAATGTCCAGCTGGAGACCAGTAAGGAGTGGTATCCCTCAGGAACTGGTGTTGGGACCGGTCTTGTTCAACATCTTTGTCGGTGACATAGACAGTGGGATAGGACAAGGGGTAACAGGTTCAAACTTAAACAGGGGAAGTTTAGATTGGATATGAGGAAGAAATCCTTTACTGTAAGGGTGGTGAGGCACTGGAATGGGTTGCCCAGGGAAGTTGTGAATGCTCCATCGCTGGCGGTGTTCAAGGCTGGGTTGGACAGAGCCTTGGGTGGCATGGTTTAGTGGGAGGTGTCCCTGCCCCTGGCAGGGGGGTTGGAACTAGGTGATCTTAAGGTCCTTTCCAGCCCTAACTAATGATTCTATGATTCTAAGTAGCTCTGCTCTACATAAAGCATTTTCACCAGAAAAGTATAGAGTGAAAACACAGCTGTGATTCACCAATGACACGATATGCAAATCACTTAATGACTTAATATAAAAGTAACTGCAAGTTCAATCTTATGGTAAGTTAAGTTCAATCTTATGGCCAGCATATGCCTTGTCTTGGGCTATAGCAAACCATGGTTTAGGTGTTCACGTGGAAGATTAGTGACAAGTGAAAATTTCTCCCTGAAATGCCACTAACATTAAACTGCAACTCTGAATTGCTTGCTAGCAGTCCTGCAAATATATAACGATAATTATGTCTATGAAGGTCAAGTATCTAGCATATGGATCAGCAATTATGGATACAAAAATGACATTTTAAAAATTGACAGGAATACTGGCTCAAACTGTTTTAGCAGTTAACAGCTCTACTGTATTACACTTACACATGACGTAAACTGAACGAGGGGTAAAGATAAAAACACCTTCATCTGTAGATTGACAGATACTGATGGAAAATGAAGGAGAGAAATAACACATTTGTAGAATGGAGAATTACATCAACCAAAGTCTGCAAATGCTGTGATTTAATTAAGAAAATATACAAGCCAGCTGTTTTCAAATACATCAGTCAGCATTAATGTTAATGCCAGTCAACAAAGCAGATGAGAAGAGATTTTGATTAGATAAAGGAATCAGTAGATGGAACAATAATTCTCCAAAATGAACATTTCCTTGTTTTTTAGGAGGTGAAGGCAAGTCTGAAGGTTGAAATGTGACTAATAAAAATGTTCAAGAGAGGGGAACAAGATTCAGGGCTACATTTAATAAATTTGAACGCCAGTAAAATACTGAAGTAACTGAAGAATATCAAGTGCAAAAGCCTTCAGATCTTTGTTAAAACTGGCTTTTCATTGTTTTTTAATATATAAGCATTTTGTTCTTTAGCCAGGTAACTATGTGTCAAATACAAGGACCATTCACAACTTTGAATTAGCCAAATTGAGCCAGCTTTCAGTTACACTCATATGAAATATAATAGTGATAGTGGCATTATAATGTTTCACACATTAAGATACCAAAAGCCAAAATACCTCCAATAAGTCTTTAATGATTACTGATCACATTACCTGTCTCCTAAGAACAATAATAATGCTCATCTAAGTTTGGATGATTACTTGGAAAATCAGTTAACAATATACTGAATCATTTTAATATTTAACTGAAGAAAGAACATATAAGATTCCAAAAGCCAGTTGCCACTTCAGGAAGTTTATGTTCTTACAAAATCAAATCCTATCAAAGGTGTAACATTAAAGTACTTACAAGCCATACTTTATTGAATAAAATACTCCCAATGCACCTATATGAAATATGTCAGTTGGGTATTTATCAGACTAGCATTTCCCCCTAATTATTGCAGTAAAGATAAATATATGTCACAAAAAATGCTATTGTGGTAGAAAGAACATAAATGGAATTTGCATATCATGCCATGGGCTCTGTGATTCACTTACTTGCAAAACAACAGATGACATTTGGTGGCAAACCATTCACTTGTTGAGATCTAAAGCCACTCTATACAGTATGCCACCACCAGTGACAGTTTCTACTTCTTCAACTATGATAAAAGCTTATTATCTATCTAAGCTATAATAAGAGGGGCTTGCAATAAAACACTTGGAAATCATGGAAAAGAGGATAACCTTAGCTTTTTCAAGTAACATATAGTATTAATATAGTTAAGTTTGACTTATAAAGACAGGTATGGGATCTAGACTTATTTTTCACTGGATTATTCCTCACTACCTGATTTATTTAGATCTTGTTGCAGTCTCTGCCTTAGGGATCTCCCAGAACGATCTCCAGGTCTGAGGAAATTAAGACCTTCTATTCAAGGTTTGGGTAGGAATACTCAAGCCTATTACCGGGGCAGAGAAAGTGTTAAAGAAATTCATCTAGTCAAACTCAAACCATCAGTTTAGCCACATATGGCACAACTCAATTCAATTCAACATGACAGTGTGAACAAAGGGGTTTCAGTTTAATGCTGCTTGTAGCTTGTTCTGGAGAAGTTCAGAAAGAGAAATAGTAATCTGGCAGTCTTACAAGGACATTGCCTTTACCCTCTGCTTCAGAGAAGGATCAGCTTGCAAAAACAGTGGAAAATTATACAAAACTGCAGTGAAGTATCTAAATGCTAGAGACTTTCCCCCTCCCTTAGGTAGTTCTACTGAGCTGTGGGCTCCTCCAGACACATGGAACTCTGCAACCCATAATATAAAAGCTAAAACTGTTGATAAGTGAAGGATTGTAATTCTGAAACCTTTTGATTCCAGAACAGTTACTTTTGCATTGCTAAAAGCTTCCTCTTTTCCAGAGTCTCAACCTGGAAATCCTTCATTAACTTTATTAAAACTCCTACTGCAACACCAGGATATTAGAGCATTCAAGGGGAGTAGAACAGATGTTGATTTATTTCTTATATCTGTTCCAACTCTAAGCACTCTGTGGATATAATGGTAAATAAAAAAAAATAATAACAACAGGCGCTACAGACGGATGTTTTCATTAAGAGGACATTATAAAACAAAACAAGAATGGGGAAACCTCATGGAAAATGTAGAAAGGATCAGCATTAGAAATGGGAGGTAAAGGGACTGCATTTGGGTCAATATGTTACCTGCTGAACAGATACAAACTGGCTTGTCTATGGGGAAATTTTTTTATAGATCTGCCTTTTGCAGATACCAGCTGACCTGCCCCCAGCTGACATGCTTTAGCAAGTGGCACATAGCATATAACTCCCAGGGACATCCACACTTTAGCACCACAGACATTTTGAAACATCACTGATTTCTGCAGACTCCTTGTGAAATAGCTCAGAACTGTTCTTATGTTATTGGTGAGAAAAAGGAAGCAACAGGGAAGAAAACAAGTAAATCTAATGAAAAGGCATGACCAGAAGCTTTATTCTCAATTCCCTACTACTAGAGCACCAGAATATGTTTTTTCCCTTTCTGCAACCAACTCCAAGTCCTCAAATTTGCATCTTAACTTGACATTAATTATTTTGCAACTTGCCATTAACACCACAAGGTCAAATATGGCACAAATTCTTACAGCATGAATTCTCATAAAACAGTTTACCACTTAAACTTCTTCAAAATATAAAGAAAGCTAATGCAACTCATTTTGAAGACTACAGCACTGCGGGGGGAAAATCTGTGGTTTCACCGGCAATGCATGGATAGATGAGTATTTCAAATTTTCTTCTGTATATCCATCTATCCCTCTCTATATATCAAAATATATTTCCATCTCCTGAGAGGTATAAAGGATATAAATCTGAAATCCAAGGTCAGTCATTCTTTTGGCAAGTGTAGGAAGTTATTTAAATACAAAATACAACCTTTCAATTGATTCTGCTTTTATAAAAGGAAACCCAAAGCATCCCCTTTATTTCATTGTCTTAGAATTCATATATATATAATGGTGGTAAAACAAGCAGGGACTGAAACCAGCAGCATAAAATAAACATAAATAAAGAGTAACACCTTGAGGCATTCTAGTGGGAGGTGTCACTGCCCATGGCAGGTGGGTTGGAACTGGATGATCTTACGGTCTTTTCCAACCCAAACCATTCTATGATACTATGAGTCTAAGATTAATTTATCTTGATAAGAAAGCGCTTGTTACTGTTTCTGATTTTTTTTTCTGCTGTATATATCTTCATACATATACGTGCATACATATTTATATAAAAATATGTTTATGTAGAGATATGTGCTTAATAGTTTGTATGACATGAAAGCATAAGAAAGCTGCCTTCAGTCAACATTTAGCAAAATCTACCTCGACAAAGCACTAATCTACGAAGGAAAACCAAAATTCTCAAAAATAATAGCAATAAGTTTATGCAAATCCTCCAGAAAAGAAATTGAGGAAAGCAGTGCTAGCTCCACAATTCACTTTGAAAAGCACAAAATCTGCTGTAAATCATCTCATTACAGGAGAATGCAACAACATAGACAAATCAAACCAAATAAATCAACGAATTTTTTTAAAACAGTTCCACGTTTTAGTCACTAGGTGGCACGAAAACAACAAAGTTGAACTGGTCCTATAAATTTATCTTGAAATGGGAAATTTCATACTTCTGGCGGAAGTTGTTGGCACTTTCTGTGACTGGTGTACATTTCTCATTTCAACTAAACCAATAAAATATTCTTGTGCGCCAACTGAGTAAAGAAGCAGGAATATTGAAATCCAGACTTCCTCCTTATAGAAAAATTTGCACATTAAACTCAAAAGGTCCCGGCTCCAGGAGGATGAAGATTTATTTTTTCCATACAAAGGATTCGTATTACCAAAACAAGCATCTCAATTTCCACAGCTTTCCGAAATGTGTTTGCAATACTTATCATGGAAAAGCTGTAAACCAACTTCCAGCCTAAACATCTTTCTGCATCTCCAATATCTGTAGAAGTGATAATATTCTGATTGAATATTGCTTAATATCAAATCTGTTTAAAAATTCAGATTTTCCCAACCATCATTACCTTCTGCCCCCTCTTCTTCACACATCCCGTTTATTTTGCTAACATCTACTGACTGAACATAGAATGTTTAATCAGAATCTCCTGAAATTATACTTCTAAGCTAAAACCCAAAAACTCCTAAAAACACTACTAAAAAAATACCCTTCCAAAACTTCCCGACACTAAATGAGACCCTGCCTTGAACTGTAGGCAAAATGTGCATTTTTAAGCATTCATAAATGTTTATCCTTTATAAAAAAATTACACAAACTGGAACAAAACAATAATTCATATATTTAAATTTGCTATAAAGACAAAACTTGTACATTTAAAATACCAAGATTATTATGGCTGAACAAATTAGAAGCATCACTCTGGGAATACAGAAAACTGAGAATAAAATAGTCAGCTTGCTGAAGACCTAATCAGATGCTACCGGTACTGACATTCAATCTGCTGAGGTTTGTTGCTATGCTACTTCTACCTCATGGCTAAATCAGCTTAGTGACCCAGTTGTATCTACACGTATTAAATGAGCAATAGTGAAATAGATCTGATTTCACCAGGCTTTCATCTTGTAGCTAAATCCAGCTTTGCTGTTTTATTTTCCTTTTTTTCCTGCTGCTTTAGGCTTGGTAATAGGATTTTAGGGTTAATCCCAAGAATAACTGAATCTTGAATAAGGCCAGTTAGAATCTGCATTTCAGCAGTGAGAAGATATTATAAATATTTATCAGACCCCATTTAGAGAATAAAAAAAAGGCAATTTGCGAAGTTTTATTCCCATGTAGATCTCAGTACCCAGAAAATTTGAGGCAGCTCAAGCAAGAAAGGTTTCTTATTTGACATGCCAAAAAAATAATAAACGGTATTAAAGTTCAGCATTCATATCTTGCTATAGAATAATTGTTTTCTCCTACCCTATGACTTACATACAGAGAGTCTACAGGTATACAGTACAACCCTATATATAGACTGTAGGGAAAATATAAAAACCTTGTTCTAGTACTCAGAAGGAGCATACCTGCATTTCTTAAGTTGTAATGTAAGTATAGGATGAAATAAAATTAGGTTTATATGCCAATTTACACTATTGGCATTTCCCCAGATTTAAAATGTACCACTTTTCACTTTGAAATGTAAATGTATTAGAGTGTATTATGGATCGGAGGTATATCAGATTATAGATCAGCAGTGTTCAACAACAGTAAAACTGTTAGATCACAAAATATCTGCTGAAAAAAATACTCTAGCATGATATGAGATAAATGCTTGGGAAAAGACTAAATACTAGGCCAAAATCTGCTCTCAGTTAACTTTGTTAACCTTTATAACCAACATGATTATCTGCACATAAATCAATCCAATGCTACCACTGAGCACAAAAGGATTAATGTTCAGACCATAAAGTAAGATGCTGTGCTGTAAATCTCAGAGCTACCATAAAGCATGTCAGCACAAGCTGAAAGATGAATTAGCTCAGCAAGATGAACTCATGATCATTTCATGATGCTGTGGCTAAGTTAGCATGTATTATTTACTTCAAATCACGTGTTTCTAGAAAGTTCAGTGCTGTAAACTTTAGCATCTCCCGGAGAAAGCTGGCTAATGGGAATGACTGCACTCCTGTAGTGCTGCAGTACTGCAGTTCACTATACGGTACTGCTACCTACCCTGACACACTCTAAGAGAGAGCAGTAACAAAAGGAAACTTTCTAGAAAATTGTTTAGTAGTCTTCTTTTATTTTCACTTGACTTCATTCAGTAAAATTCAAGTTGTTTAGAATATGAAATACTCTGGCCAATCACAGAATATCTCAAGTTGGAAGGGACCCATAAGGATCATCAAATCCAACTCCCTGCTCCTTGCAGAACTACCTGAAACTAAACCACGTGACTATGAACATCATCCAGACACTCCTTGAACTCTGACAGTCTTGGTGCTATGACAACTTCTGACCATTCTCTCAGTGAAGAACCTTTTCCTAGTATCCAAACTGAACTTCCCTGACACAGCATTATTTCATTTCCTTATGTCCTATTATTGGTGACCAGATAAAGGTCTGAGAATTAAACTGTTACCTGTAAATTCACTGGATATATAAGATTGCTACTCGGGGCATCAAAACCAAGATGAAAGCAAATCAGTGCCCCAAATTACAGGATAGACACCCATTTCAGCATCAGGCCACACAGCTGGGGCATGCCAGGGGCTACAATGTCACCTCCATATTCTGACAGCCTGACTTCAATGTGCATGTCACCCTTCCAGGCAGAGCAACGTGCCTGGCTGCGCATGGTGGCTGGGGTTGATGAGCAATGAAGAGGCTGCGGCCGCACACTGCTGATGCATGAGATGCTGCTGCTAAGGCAGGGAAGCGTGAGACAGGAGGGAAAAGTGCGAGCCTTGAAAGTGTGAGACTTGAGAAATCAATGAGTATTTCATTTATGTTTTGCCTGAGTTAAGAGATCCTTTAGATTCACTCCAAACTAACACCTTGCCACATATGTCTTATAATTTTCACCTACCAAATATATTTTTTTTTATAGAAAATGTGTTAAAAAAGGGGCATGATAGAAAAAATACTCCCCCCCCCCCCCCATCCCAAACGTTATGGACAGCCTGAATTTTCTTCTTCTTTCATTAACATGGTAAGTCATCTTTTCCCAGAAGAATCATTAAAGCCAGCCCAGTCCAGCCTCTTCAGAACTGGTAAGTAAAGAGTTCATCGGTCAAGAGACCATGCATCCAACACAAATTTTTAATTATACTGTCACAGTGTCCCCTAGTAATTGTCTCCCAGTTGGAAAGCTGACTCGGAAATGCACTGTTGGTTCAGCATCTGATGTAACATAAAAACCCCGGGGACTGATGACACATCTGACAAAGAAAGTGTCTCTTTAGCAAGACTTGTGCTTTACTGGAAATTAAGAAAGTGGAAATAGCCAACAGATTTATTAACCGGTGGAACCATGAGGTAAGAGTTATCACTTCCTTTTATATACTACTATACTACTCATTTTAAATACTACTAACACTACTAGAGAGCTAGGACTTATTCCGGAAATCACAGAAGCCTGTGCCATGTGTTGTTAGAAGTCTGACTTCCTGACATTTCACAACTATATCAATAAAAATCTGTATTGATGCCCGAAGCAATCCCTCAAAGTGGGAACAGAGGTGACTTGTTTAGTCATCAGGAATTGTCAGCTATACTGCTCAGTAATGAATGTACAGTTTCCAGCAATATCCCTAATATAATAATAATAATATCCTAACACGCTAATGTAGAATTTCAGCTTCTAATTTCCATTTCCTTTGGCTTTTCATCCACTCAAGTACTGCATTCCCTAGTATTAACATTTTGTGACAGATCTAAAATAAAACAGATTTCATTTTAGGATTTGCCTTATTCCTTTTCCAACTCTTTCCATTACTTTTTTCTCTTATACACATTTTGAACATCTTCCTTCCACAGCAAAGTTACAGTAAATAACATAACAGTAAAAAATAAGCTCATATGTTGAAGCAAACTGCAACACACAAAAAGAAAAGGAAAACAGGTATGAAAATCTCAACAGTGCCTGGGTTTTATATTCCCACTGACTGCCTTTTGCATGCTCAGCTGAGCAGAGGTAGTATGATTCAGCTGATACTAGATGATCTTTAAGGTCCCTTCCAATCCAAACCATTCTATGTTTCTGTAATTTCAGTGATGTTTTAATCAGGACCCCAGTCCAAGAGAGTGGGCCAGGCTCCCCCTATAGCCTACAGACAAACACCACATGGCCATAATTTGTCCTCAAGATAGTCAGGATGCCTTCTGGAGGTGTATTTAATTTCCTGTAACTAACTAGGGCCTAAGCAATAATTTATAATAAAATAACTCCACATTTGGACTTGGGGAGGTTGTATGGGATACATTATGGTGTGCAGGGCTAAAAACATGTGAGGATTGCTTAGGACTTACTTAGTATAGAATATTTAAGGGAAGAGCCAGGGTGAGGAAAGGGATGGGTATAACTGATTTAGAGATGAACAAGTGGGGGAAAATTGGCAGCTGCTGGGCAAATAGAGGGATCCACATATTTTGCATACATATATACATATGTGTGTGCATATATATATGTGGGTATACATATATATATATAAATATACACACATAAAATCTTCCATTCAGCTTAGGCAGAGAGGGGAGCAGGATGAGACTGCTGGCCCTGGCTCTGCATTTGTCTGTTACCTGTGTGGCTGGCCTGGTGTGTATGTGAATATATGTTATGTGGTATATACATGTGCTCTGTGTGCATGTGCCCACTGGGAATACATTTTCAGCCTCACTACTGGTTGGATCTGTGTCACGGAGCTGCAGCAGCTTTTTTTTTCCATTCTGCTAGCAAGTACAATTATACATATATAAACAAACAAATTACTAACTTTATATGGCTTGGTGTACTTTTGTAAGTCTAAAAGAAAACTAGCTTCATCTTCTACAGGTTTCTTAAGTTTGTAGCTACGTAAGGCTCAGTTTAAGTGAGAAATCAGAAAAAAAAACCCAAACATGGAAGCGCTTGCTTTCTTTCTTTGTAAATTCTGAAATGATATATCAGGTATGGCTGGATGGCCATTAAATACAAACATGAGTAGCTTCTGCGTGGGATCTGGTTGTCTGTGCTTTTATGAAAGCTTACCATCTTAAGCAACTTGGCTTGTGGAGGCAGCCCTGGTGCTAGCTAGGTGTTAATTCTCAGAGATAAACTTGACCTTGCACTAACAACACCACGGGTTTGTATTATATTGGTTTTACATACTGGCATGTTATTTTAACCCAGTTATTAAAGAAAATTGTAAGCAGTTACTATAGGGAGTATTATCACCCAGACAGCAAAGAAACAATTTTCACCTCTTTATCATGGGCTATTCTGTAGATGTCTGCTTTATATACGTATGCACTGTTCTGTGTTATTGCACAGACAATACTGTAGGGATGGTTAAACTGAAGGTAACAAGGAATTTCTAAGCACATTAGGTATAAGGGAAAGCCTAACTACTGAGCATATCTGCTGCTAGATAGACATGGCTAAACTGTTAAGCATACACAGGTAAGAAAAAGTACTTAGTAAATATACCTTGTTTACAAAGATGAAGGCTAAAGTATTAGCATCATATAAAGATGAAGTACTTTCCAGTTTATTAGCAACTAAGGTGGATGATGAACAGATACTTGGGGTAAACATTTAAGTCAGCAGGACAAAACAAAAACAACCAACCAAGGAACCAACACCTTGATTTAAGGCTAAAATTGGATCTCTTGCACACTTTCTTACTACCCATACATCACTGATCCTTAAAACTCTGTTGGTTACTTATGTAAAAGACCTTAACAATTACGTTTAGTGGTAGATGTTTGCTTAAAGTGCGTCTTCCAGAAAGCATTAAATATTTATATGAAGATAACGAGAATCTTTCCTTGTAATTCATTGAAGCATATTAACTATTTATGTGCCATTAAAATTTATTGAGCTTCAACTAGTGAGTCTTGCAGTGCATTTATCTCAATGTTTTGAGAGTCTAGGGATGCAAGAGTTTTCCCCAGTGACAGTACATCTCAGCTGTGATTAAAACAGTTATCAGCCTACTTATTTATGAACTCCAGAACAGCCAAAAAAAGGTAAAATCCTGTAAGTTTCAGAGTATGTCCGAAATTCAGCTTCCCAGATGACTCACTCAGGAGTGCGAGAAGGTGCTCTCAAGAACCAAGCAATCAACCATAAACCACTTTCTGTCTTCAGAGAAGACACTGAGTCAAGAAGTTTGACTGCTAGTGGTTCTTCACTTTTCTTTTTTCTTGATACAAACTGTGCCATTTGTTTTCCAGAGGATCAGGGTCACACTGCAGTCAATTAATTTTTCTTTCAAAGAAGCCAACTAATATAACATCCTCCCTACCCTAATCTTCCTGTAAACTCTAGCCCCACCTGAAATACTTTAATGTAGCATCACTGACTCCTTTCTTGACTTTCTCTTTAGAAGGGAAGACAAACTAAACTGTAATTCTGCAGGCATACAAACATTTCACAATGTTGTTCATGCTACTGCATTTCTTGCTTCCTTTCCTATTCACATTAATTTATTTAAAAGGAAAATAATTTCTAACTTTTTAACAATTGCTAGGCATCCATATTTCCCACTTTTCCTGTGTTATTTACAGAATACTCATCTTCATTACATTTGCTAAATGTTTCCTCCAGATATATTTCCCATACATATATTTCCATAGATACATAGCCTTACCTTACACCTGCAACTATTAGAAATGCAGAAATTGAATACTAGATTTTGTTAATAACTTTTATGAACTTTGTTTAATCCAGCACCTACTTCTAAACACATCTGTATGAAACTATATGTAAAAATATATACAACAATTCACTTAGTCCCTGAATACGGAAGGTGCCAGATAATGACCTTCATTAGAAATGTTAATGATTTTCTATTAAGAATCATTCTTATGAAGATGGGTTTCTCTACAGCTATCATTGTTCCCTCTTTTCTTGAAAATGAGCTATTCAATTTAAGAAAAACTGCAAGGTCATGATATAATTAGACAGATTGTTGTTAAGAGAATCACAAACCTCAACACTCAGCTCTAAATTTCCCTTTATATCACTTTTTATTGACAATGACACCTCTTCCCCCCAAAAATAAGGAATAAAACACATGTGCTTACTGCTTCATACAGCTATGACGCTGAGGAGACTGTATACTTAAATTTGAGCTACTGAGATTTGTTACCTGAAATGCTCCAGGATTAAATCCGTAAGAAAGATGCTTATGCAGACCTACAGTGGGAACTTGAATCTCTATCTTTTTTTAATTTGCCAGATAATGAAAAAGATGGCAGGCATCTTTATATTTTATCCTTAATATAATGCATTATGAAGAATGAGAAAGTAGGGACCAAAGTATATTAGCAAGTTTACTGGCAAGCCCCTTCAGAGAGGAGGAGTCCTATTCATCAACTCCACTGGATACACCAACATAACTACATCATGTACGTATCATGCCATCATCTCGCACTAATACTATGATCATGTTTTATTTCTTCTTCATATAGTGATGTTATTTAGAAAAACTAGCCACCACTGATATTTTCTGGGTCAAAATTTAAAAACACAAGAAAAACCCAAGATTTTAGTCTATTTGAGTAGGCAATTTTATTAAAGGTTCACTAAAAATACATTAAAGCAATAAAGAACTAAACTTTAAGCTATTTTTAAAGAAAATTCTGGAAGTTTTTGCCAGTTGAACAGAAGTACACTTATACAAATATACAACTTTGAGCAACAAAAGCATAAGCACAATAGGCTGTCTGGCTGCAAAATCTAGTATCCTCCTCCCTTCGATGGGACTTCAGACTAAGGTTTCCACCCATGGCATGCTCGTTAAGTTCTCAAACAAGGTTAAGAAATTATTTCACAGAAGGAAGCAACATTTTTCTGTATCTAAGAGAATATAGGAGCAACCTGAACTGCAGAATGAAGGACGAAACATGCAGCAGAAAGAGAAAGAAGCCCTTTGATAAACGGAAAAGCTGTTTACAAAGCTTCGTTTCTGTATCATCACATTTAAATATTTTAATTAGGAAGGTATAAAGATTGTATCAATTTGAGAGTAAGGGTGGCAAAGTAAACAGGTTTGCAGTTACTGAGCTGTGGGAATTACATGATATTATGCTATGAAAAATCAGTGGGAACGGGAATGTATCTTCTACAGATTGCTTTTGTCCCCAGTAATAATTTTGTAAGATGAGTGCATGAGGTTTTTTTACATCACTTCATCCAGAAATCTCCTTCCCTCTGATCTTAGTTGATGTGCAGAACTGCACAAGAGCAAAATATAAGCTTTCAGTTTTCACAGACTATGATTCTATTATCCGCAGAATGCTCATAACATCTCATTTCCAGTTCCTAAACAGTAAATACTGCTTTGGATTTTTACAAAAGCTAAGTGATTTCAAACACTTCTACAGCTGCTGACCTTTAACATGTTTGTTGCTGTAAGGTAAATTTTTCCTTTGTGTGGTTTACCGCACCTCCACAAATTTGAAGTTGGAATACGTTTCTCCTGCAAACTGCAGCCTACCCACAATCATAAACAAATTACACTCTCTGTGTCAACACTTGAAACCAAGTCACTAAATCATAACATGCTGGGATGGAATTGCTGCCCCTATCATCTACCACTTACTGCTACCAAAGCATATAACTGGATTAGTGGGAAAACAGCTGTATTACTCATACATTTAAGCTCTTTCAAACAGCAGGTTTTCCTTCTGCAACAAAGCATAGCACTTTAGATAAGAAAAATGCAAATCCCAGGGGAAATCATGACATACTAGCCCCTGGCAATCTTTACATGACTTAATAGTTCATTCAACCTTTTTTCACTGGAAAAAAGTTCAGTCACTAGAACTGATATATTTTAACACATTTACTTTTAAAATTTCTGTTCCCTAGGATTTCTCCATATACCATACCACACATGGTTCATTAAACAATCTTGTCAACTTCTGTATGTTATTGGCATGAGCTCAAATCTGTGTCTCCCAGTTGTGGGTATGAAACATCATGCATACGTTTTTTGTGGGGTAACATCTTGGCAGAGGACAACAGTAAAACAGCTCTCTCATTAACTTGAAACCTCATTACTAAACAATCTATGGTTATTAAATCTAACAAGCCATAAAATAAATGTTGCTTTCTCGGCCGAAATTGTAGAAAACTTTTAGTTATTACTAGTGTTCATACATCTATCCACTATTGTATTAATATTGTATTAACTGAAAAATTTCACCTAGCTTTTGGACTTTTTAATTATCCAATGATATCTAATACCAGGATGCTTCAAGACAAAAATGTCCTTAAGAAATGTATTGAATAAATCTATATTTTGTTCACCTAGAACAAAATGTTTAAGTTGAATTGTCAGGGTTCGGATTTATTAAGAAAGCAGTGGAGTTGGACTTTAGGAATTCCTTTTTTGTTATAGAATATTCTGTGAAGAATAATGATCACAGAATCATTTAGGTTAGAAAATACCTTTCAGATAGTCAAGTCCATCAGCCCATCTCTAAACCATGTCTCTAAGCACCCCATCTATCTTCACCAGGGACGGTGACTCAACCACTTCCCTGGGCAGCCTGTCCCAATGCCTGATAACACTGATGAAAAAATTTTTCAGATATCCAATCGAAACCTCCCCAGAACAACTTCAGACCATCACCTCTTGTCCCACTACTTATTACTTGGGAGAAGAGACCGACCCCCAACTCCCTACAACCTCTTTTCAGGTAGCTGTAGAGAGCAATAAGGTCTCCCCTCAGCCTCCTTTTCTCCAGACTAAACAATCCCAGTTCCTTCAGCCATTTCTCATAAGGCTTGCTCTCTAGACCCTTCACCAGCTTCATTGGCCTCCTGTAGACCTACTCAAGCACCTCAAAGTCTGCCTTGTTGTGAGGAGCCCCAGTTAAACACAGTATTCAAAGTGCGGCCTCACCGGTGCTGAGTACAGGGGGATGATCACTGCCCTGGCCCTGCTGGCTACCCTATTTTTGATACAGGCCAGGATGACATTGGCCTCCTTGGCTGCTGGGCGTACTGCTGGCTCATATACAGCCAGCTGCAGATCAACACCCCCAGGTCCCTTTCTGCTGAGCAGCTTTCCAGCTGCTCTTCCCCAAGCCTGTAGCATTGCATTGTTGTGGTTGTTATGGCCCAAGTGCAGCACCTGGCAATTTGCCTTGCTGAACCTTGTACCATTGGCCACAGCCCATTGACCCAGCCTGCCTAGATCCCTCTGCAGAGCCTTCCTACCCCCAAGCAGATCAACACTCCCATCCAACTTGGTGTCATCTGCAACTTTACTGAGGGTGCACTTGATCCCTTTGTCCAGATCATTTGCAAAGAGATCAAACAGAACTAGCCACAGTATCAAGCCCAGAGGAGCACCACTTGAGACCAGATGATTTTTTGTGTATCACCATATCTCTAGGTAAGCCTCAGAACATTTAGAAAAAACAAAAAGGAGATTATTTTAAAATTAGACAAGAATTAATGAACCATCTGCCTTTTGACACAGTACCTAATCCTAAAAAATCATCAAGCTTTTCAACAAAGGTACAAAGAAGATTAAGTGGTTAAAAGATAAGCAGTAAAATGAAGAATTTAATATTTGAAAAAAGATGAGATCTCAGGCCTCATAAATGAAAGTCATTTATGTAAATTCCAAAGATTTAAGCAAACAATCAGAATGCTGGTCATTCTAATGCATTATGGTTCACTTCCAGCGTCAAGATATCTAAATCAAACATTAAAAAACCCACCATATGTGAAAAACTTATGGCAACTAACTTTGTAGTGGATAAATGCTTGATAAAATTTAGTTCTGTGCATATGCTTTTGAGAATAATCTTAAGAACAAATAATTCTGAGTGTGATAATATATCACCTTTAGAGATGTCACCTCTCGTGCTTAATGTTGGTTTGAGGCTTTGGTTGAACTGTGGAAAAACTGAGCAAACTAAAAAAGGATAAGGTATAAATCCTAAAAACAGATCGAACTTCTGTGTTCAATTCTCTCACTTAATGAACGCCTTGCAGTAGTACAGCCATTTTTTTTTTACCTGCACCATATGATTCCCTTTCTGTTAGAGAAACAAAATGTCATAACACGTCTCCCACAATTATAATAGGTAAGCCACATGAACACATTAAAACATCGGTTATACAAAAGTAATTGCAATACTGAAAGGATCTAATATGGATGATTAAATGATAAGCGCACAACACCAAATAGCACTTTATGAAAGATTTAGAGATGCCATGTTCTGTTATGTATATTTCTACGAGTGTTGTCAACCTCTGAGGAGGAATGCAGTATGACCAAAAAGATGTCTTTGGTTCTGCAGGTAAATATCTGAACTACGCCTCTAAAGTTCATTCAAAGAAGAAAGGCTCTTAAGGTTTTTAAGTTATAAACCACTCGGAAAATGCACTATAGAAAATACTCCACGATTTCTAGTCCTTTTTTAATACAAATCCCAACTTTGGGGTCTCACCAGAATAATGCTGAACCCTAGCTATTAAAATATCCTGAGCCTAAGGAAGGCTTAGCGTTAAGATACACTATTTCTGGTCAGCTGGGAGAAAAAAGGAAAAAGGCTGGAAAACTGTGTAAATCAGGAGGTATCGGGGGTCTGGATTTTCCAAGGGCAAAAGCTGGCACAACTACACTGAACACAATAACCAATTTCCAGCAGTGTAGGCCTGCAATCTTCTTTTGTTTGTTTTCAAACCAGTGAGCCTAACAACAAGATTTCAGCTGTTTAATGTCTTTACAGAAAAGCCTATTTCCTTTAATAATAATAACAATAACATTAGTTTCTTTTTTCTCCACTGTAAATTAGACTAAAAAAAAAATGGTCTAATCCACCATAAAAAAACTTTAACAAAGGAAATGCCACTGCAAATAATAGCCTTTCTCTACTACTTGGAAAAAAGTTTAGCTAGACTGACAGCCAACAATGAAGCAATAAGCAGTGTTCAAAGATATTTCTGATAGTGATATTTTAGGTCTTTCTTCCTACAGGCTTGAAACAACACATCCGTACAACTTGAAAATTGTCTTCAAAATCACCATCATGCAGGCTGTCTCAAGTCATTAAGAGTATGTCAGTGTTCACTTCCTAAATCCTTAGTATCAAAGCTCTACAGTTCAACAGCTTAATAAAAAACAAAAAATCCTTGCACAAAGCTAAACCATGACATCCAGGGTATCAGCCTGAAAACTAGAAGTTGCCCATACCATATTCCCGCTTCCCAAATGTATTCTATTTTGCCTTCAGCTTTCTTGAAAACCAGGAATTTGAACTTTAAATTCTTAGCAAGCATTAGAAAGACTAAAATGCTATTAAAAAAACCAAACAAACTCACAACCCAACACTACCTTCTATTTAAAAGCTCTATTATATAGAGACAGAAGTTATAAGTCCGGTATTCAAGTTTGAAGTATACTAATGATAGGTAGTACTAGAAGTTTCAGATCATGTTCTGAAAGATCTCAGCTGCTGAAAAGCTAGCCCTGAAAAAGCCACCACCACCTTCATTTGAAAATCTTTACAACCCCACCCTCTTCCTAATAATCCCCTGACCTGCGCATCACATATGCTGCCCCTGTACGCATAAATTACTTTCATTTTTAAGTTTCTTCATGGATTCTCCCCTTGTCATGGTTTAAGCCCAGCCAGTAACTCAGAACCATGCAGCCGCTCGCTTGCCCCCCAGTATTATATTACTTAACTATGGGGAAAAAAATGCTATGCAACCCATTGAGTTGCTAACTGTAGAATCTCTCAGCAACACCTCTTCAGCAGGTCAGACATATGCCTGTACATCTTCAGTCATCATCCACCAATTAACACAAGCAACCCAAATATCAGCTGTGGAGAAAAAGGAACATCCCCTGCTTCCTCTATATCATTTTCCTCCATAGCATAGCATAAAACTTGCAAACTATTTATTATTTCAAGAGAATTTGCATATACCAGTCAAATAGAAGATGTGCTACACAGACCCCACTAATATATTGGAAAGAGGATTTGGTTAAACAGAAGTTTGTGACTTTTGTCCTTCACTAAAATGTATAGATAGGAACGATACTAGGACTTTCATTATACTTTACAAGAAATCAGTAAGCCAAATGGGGTATTTTGCAATATAATTAAAGTCTCTTAGCAGCTTAACATTCAAATATCTCATATCTGGCATTAAAATTGTTTGCTTATGGCTTTGATGACAATACGAATTTTGGGGAAAGAGAGGATACTCACTGAAACTACATTCACGAAGTCATCATCAGACAAGGTCTCCAACATCTCAATGACTGAAGTGCGGATCAGCTTCAGCGTCAATCCACTGACACTTCCGCTCCTAACAGAAATCCACAAGGCAAAAAAAAAGTTGAGTTTAACAGATTTTATTTAAAATGTAAAAAAAAAAAAAACCAAAATACAGAACATGAACCAGCACTGTCACCAACATTCTCACTAAAACTGTCAATAATCCTCCTGAGTTCCCCAGCTCATCATTATTTTTATTACCTTGTTATAATAAGAAATTAAGTCCAAAACTGGCATTCAGAGCCCCAGTCCTGTGGCACAGGTGAAGTTATAACAGTACAGCACTTCTGCATTTTCATTTCAAGAAATCTGAGAGTTTACCACCTACAACCCATGCGTTATCTAAACATTTTATACTACCACGCATAGATTTACAGCTTTAGATTTTCAGACACCATACTAATAGCTTGTTGCTTTCCAGGAAAAACCTAAACAGAAGTGAAGAAATAAAAAACACTGATAAAACTCATTGCTAATACGAAAGCACTTCACATTTTAAAACATTAAATTTAAATTCTCTTTCTGATAATTTTTTCAGCATAAAGCAATCTGTTTGACACATAAGGTTAAATTCTTCCTTTGGTTCCTCAACATTAGCTAAACAAAGGAAGACTTGCCAAGGCAGAGAGAGGTTTTAGTGATTTCTTTGCTCATTTTCTATTAATATTTTATTGTAAGCAACCTTCAGAATTTTGAAATATTTATGGTAAAACACGCAAAGTCTGTATACATCCTCATCTTTCAGGCTAATGAAACCATGATTAAACCTACTGTATATGCTTCTAGTCATTTGGGTTTAGGTCTGAGTTTTACAACAAATCTTGGCAAGCACAAGAGAAATTTTCAGTTGATTACTTCAGTAATTAGAAGCTGAAAGCAGAATAATAATAAAGTGATTAAAAACACTTCCTTGTCCCCAGTTTAAATAATTTTCAGGTTTGGTTTCAGCTCATTGGAACTATTTCTCTTCTGTATATTTATTTTGCTCATACCAAGATTTTTGATCCTTGCATATAAATACTTCAGAATTCTCTGTCCATTTTTCAGCATCCAGAGACTTGTTCAATATATCTAAGTACTTTTATCCCTCTAATATTAATAACCAGACATTAAACACTTACGCATCAACTAAAATAAGCATGTCTTTGGGAGATGCAGCTCCTTGAATATACCTGAAATAAATAAAGGGTATGAAAGACACAAATTTGGAAACATATTTGTTGTGTTTGATGAAAGACCATGCAGTCTCTAAACTAAACCTAGCTGAACCAATAAAATCCTCCCATTGTAGCTAATAGAAAAACATGTGCTATCATCATCTCTCTTGATGTGTCTTCTATGTAAACCAAAGTCTAAACTATTTTAAGAAAGTCTGGAAATGGGATATACCGATCAAAAATATATTGTTTTCTGATGTTGATAACTGAAAAACATAAATGCTATTTCAGAGCTAAAGATCTTGATAATAGATGAATTATTATGTTAGGCCAGCTTAGGGAAAAATACATTCAACTAGTATCAATGTACAATATGCCTTGAGAGGCTTACAGAAAAGAATCTTGAGAAAGAATCCCATTGTTTCATTGTCTTTTACTAATCTAAAGATTTTTCTGCTGGTCTAAACCACTCAGACATATTTGTAAACATTTACAAAAGTCCAGAAGAGTGGCTCAGTCTAATAATCTGAATTATATTTGATTTTGGCACAAAAATCAAAGTTTTTAATTGCCATATGCCAATTTGACAGTTCTCCTACAAAAAGGTCCCTGCAGTGCTACAGTATGACACACTACAGTGGATATTGTATAACAAGTAGTATGATTTGAGAATTGTTTACTCAGAAGAATCAAATCCTTTTTAAAAAAGAAAATAGCAACGTCTAAAAGCAAAGGCTACTATATATAAATGATAGAAGAAATTTGTCTTTACAGTCATCTCTAGAAAATGATCTATATATCATCCCTTCAAAGAAAACTTACCATGGTCTTCTACGAACATCATAGAGATCAATTTTGTTTGGAGTTCGACTTTTATCTACCCAGGGGGAAGCTAAAAAGGAAAAGAAAACATATAGAATATATTTAAAACTTTACCTTAAGTACATAAATATAACAATATAATGAAATCATATCACAGACTTTGCACTATATAATTATCAGGATTCGGTATGGATAAAAAATATCTGTGTTTGTGTAATCTGTTTTTTGGAATACCCTCATACTCCTATATATATCAGCATATAATAAAATGCAATAAGAATTAAATAAATACAATTTATTTTAAATAATATATTTTAAATATATGACTCCTAAATAAAATAAACACAAATGCAGATAAAGACTTTAAAGGGCCAAGCTATGTTGAAGAAATAGTTACTGACTATACCTGACCTCAGACTTCAATGAAACCAGAATTTCAACCAAAATACTTTAGAATATGAAATAAGTCTTTTTTGGACAAGAAAGTACTTATAAACTTTTATAAAAAGTTATAAGTTCATTAATGTTTATACAATAATACTGATTTAAAACTCAGTTATGCATCTAAAAAAATTGTATACCTACTCAACACAGATTTACCTAAAAATGCAAATTAGAAAAGTAACATGCAAGTACTGTACTTTCTGAACAGAAAATGACATGGAAATATTCATGTTTCTGTAAAGAAAATACTGAGATTTGTAACATTTTGCAAGCATTTAATCTAAGCTTTGCCACAATTTTCACCAATGGTAAGAATCTTTCCTTTCCTAAAAAAAATATGAGCCTTTCAAAAAAATTTGACAGCTTAATGAACACAAAAACGTGAAAAGTTACATGAAATGAAATAATGTTCTTCAATTTGCTCTCTCAATGTATGCCAACAGCATTGGGGGAGCTATTTCCTGATATTAATAATTTTTTTCTGTCTAGGAAATAAAGAAAGATATAGGCAGCTCCAAGTTTCTTCCTGAAAAAGCATTCATCTAAGACAAATTGGAAGAATTGTGAGTTCTTCCATTCTTGAATGTAAAAGAAGCCACCAGCTTAGAGTAGCTGATTATTTTTGAATTACTGGATGAACCATTTCTTGTGACCCTAACCTGAGCTGGAACATCAGTTACCAGAAAGTTTAAACCAAGCATAACCCACAGGACATTATCAGTATATATTCATCAGACACAGAAAATACTGCGTATTTGTAGAACTACAAATATATTTTAACATAATGCCACAGGTAAGCACATCAATTCCTTGAGGTCAACACCCGTTGATGGAACAACACTTCAGAATTTGGCCTTTTAGACCAAATTTAGTGTAGCAAATATTTCAGAAACATGAAGATGCAAAATTAATATTAACCTGAACTGGTGAGGAAACACCAAATAACAAAATATGAAATGTCTGAAACTTGCCCTAATATTTCCAAAACCACCAAAAGGCTCTGTAGGAGAAAAGCCAGTTTTTTTTTAACCTGGAATATAAACTCAAACACTTTTAAAGTTTACTGTTACTTTCTCCTTTGCTGTTTCCCCTTTTCCCCTATGAACAACTATGCCTTGCACTCAGTTCTACCATAGTTTTGCAGTAATTTCCTGGATTGGAACAAAGTTTAAACCACCCCTTTCTGGCTACATGTATATTAGTAAGCTAAAAAGCACAACTGAAGGAAAGACATTCACTGGAACTAGACTAAGAACTACTACAATTGCCGGTTATACACAAAAGACACTATAAATAACCCATTCAGAACACTACTTACAGCCTATCTAACCCTTGGGGAGATTACTGTGAACAGTAACTCACTAGCTTGGCCCTTTCAGTGTGCAGAGTCCTGGAAGACTGTTAATAGCTTCAGAGAAATTTGGAGAAGGTCTTTAAAAATATAATTTCTTACCATACTGTTGAAATAGTATTTTCTGTGCCACACGTCGGTAAATTTCTTTTTCCTAATTAATATATTACCTTCTGTTGAGACAAATATATCAAGCACCTACGTTTCCATGTGAGGAAATTTGTCTGGATTTATGATATGATTGCAGATTTTTTAATCAGATATTAATGGCTGCTGAATGATACACACACTAATTACAAAATATACTGTTTACTGAGAAAACTACTTCTATTGATCTTTACAATGTTTTCTACAAAAGTTTACATAATCTAGTAGTAAGTTTCTGCAAGGCTAAACATTAATAAGTATCTAAAAATTCATTCACACCAAAGAAGTGATGAATTCTCCCTTCAACCTCATGAATTAACAAGACTAAATTACTCATTCATTCTAAAATCTCTCTGGATTATCACTTTCAATTTTAGATGAGTTTGAATTATCTCAAATCTATTCCCTGTTTTTGTTAACGTTTGCAATATTTAAGGATCCAATTGAAATTGCTATTAATAGGAAATCGAAATTCCCCTTAGACATTTGCTCTCCAATGATCTAATTTTAATTTACCATGATTTTATCTTTTTAAACGTGATTTTTTTTAGAAGATTAGAAATTCTCTCTATGCAAAAATAAGTAATTATGCATTTATAATTATATAGGAAATAGAAAGGATGGAGACCTATTGAAAAAGACATATGTTGCCTTGGTCCATGTACAAAACACGTGATAAAACCATTTAGGGAAACTGGCTTACATCTTACTGACAAAAGCCATTATATGGTCTAAGATGGAAGCAAAATGAAATACACAAGAAGATGATTACTCATTTTCCTAAAAAAAAAAACAACCAAAAGTAAAGATTAAAGATTTTGAGATTTACAGTTTTATTTGTATAACCTCTTGTTTAAAACATTCATTTTAATTAGATGCCTTGGAACCTGATGCACCAAACATCTTGAAGAAGTCAGCCTCACCATTCTGCATTGTTGCATACTCCTATCTTTGAACTATGTCAACACTGCACAGTTCTCTGTTGCATACATTAAACTTCAGTCATGTTCGCCTTTTATGACTTTCTTGTTTGGCATGTGGTTAGATTTGATAGTTTATAAACTATTCATTGGCTGTTATATCCCTCACACTTCTGCTGTCTGCATTATGGAGATACAGACCCACCTATATTTCAAGCAAGAGCAAGGCATGTTATTCTGTTTTCTCTGCATATGTAGAGCGGAAATCCTCATTGTGGTTGATTACACTCAAAACCAGTTCATGAAGGATAGAGACTGTCACAGGGTAAAGTGTAAATGAAAGTATTTATTGGGAAAGGGAGCCCTTAGCTACATCTGCCCATTTTTAATTCATGAGATGATTCCAGAGGCATAGGTCAGTGTCATGGGGGAGGCCTTCCTGAAAAAGTCCTGCCGAATGAGACCTTGGTTACAACTGCCCTTCTCTACTGGTTAGGTATGCATGTGGAAGGAACAGAGAGGCACAGATGAATTTAACAGTTTTACACCCCTGTAAAACATTTGAGGAAATAGGCTAAAAGCTGACAGTAAAACAGGTAACAAATGCCAATTAGCAAATCCCAGACAGCATCATCTATTCTGGCTCAAACTTTATTACCTTTCCATCTCAGAGAGTTACTGAGTAGTCAACCTCAATATAACATTTAGTGGGCTAGGCAAACAAACATTTCCTAAAGCTGAATTTTACCTTGCTATTTCTCAATAATCATTCATGTAGATATTCAAGACATCTAAACCCAGATGATTCAACTCCTTGTGTCGGATTCAGCAACATCTTCCTCAGGTGTAGCGAAGGTTCAACCTTCAGCTTACACTTTGTCTTCAGTTTCATTTCATAATTCTCATATTTTAGAAAATTTATGTGAACAAAGCTGTTTTCCAGTATACAGCAGCCCACCCTAGCTGGGAAATGTGGCATTCCTCAGCTTACTACTCATAAAGAAGCCATGTGAATTTTGGTGTAGCAACAGCACCTTTGCAGAATTACTTAGTTATTTTTCAGTAAAAAGTAAAAAGTGGTGAGAAATGGGAGCTAAAAATAATAAACAACCATGATTTTGGGAGACTTCAACATTAATTGCCATAAAGTGTTTTGTACCAGTGCACTTAGGATATTTACATCATAATGATGTCTTAGATTGCACAAGGAAGCTGTAAATCATAGAATCATAGAATAGTTAGGGTTGGAAAAGATCTTAAGATCATCTAGTTCCAACCCCCTGCCATGGGCAGGGACACCTCACACTAAACCATGCCACCCAAGGCTCTGTCCAACGCGGCCTTGAACACCGCCAGGGGTGGAGCATTCACAGGTTCCCTGGGCAACCCATTCCAGTGCCTCACCACCCTTACAGAAAAGAATTTCTTCCCCATATCCAATCTAAACTTCCCCTGTTTAAGTTTGAACCCGTTAGCTCCATCCTTGGCAGTGCTTAAGGGCAGGTTGGACAGAGCCTTGGGTGACGTGGTTTAGTGTGAGGTGGCCCAGCCTATGGCAGGGGGGTTAGAACTTGATGATCTTCAGGTTCTTTCCAAACCTAACTGTTCTATGATTCTAGTAACTGATCAGTTGTATCCACCCAAGACAGAGAATGATCCTGACCAGCTCCATGCTACCACAGAAGATGTTCAGTCTAGACTGAATGCAGCACTTCTTAAATATTTTACCCAAATAATGGTCTTGTAAGACATCAAATGATCTTCAGGTAAAATCTACGTAACATAGCTCTGTGCAATGTCCTCTGTATCTTTAAATAGCACCATCACCATACAGAAACGAGAGGATAATTATCTGAGTTTTTTCAGGAATGTATTTGAACATGAAATGCATACTGTAGTCTGCAATGTAAAATTAACCTATCAAATGGCTCTGTGTTCAGCCAAGAGGCAAATATTTCCGCTTCCACATGCATAAACTGAATTTCATCTTCAAAATATGGGTTGCTTTCATTGGTTTTAGCTGGACTAACTGCCATTCCCCGCCAAAGGGGCTGGAGTATCAGAGCTTGAGGAGGAGAGGAACAGAAGTTAACAAGATGCTTTGTTGGGGTTTTGTTGTCTTTCTTCCATTAGAACAAATTCTGAAGATTTTAATTTGTTTCAAATAAAGGAAGTAAACAACACTCAAAGAGGTTTATTTCAAAGTAAAAAGTAGAACTATCCAACTTACACGCTAATTGCATTAATTGATGAATTTGAAGCTGCATTACTGAAAAAGTGTTTTGGATTTTGTTTTGTTCTGTTACTTTAAAGGCTCCTTTAAATGTTGAGTTGTTAAAAGGAACTAACAGCCATTAAGTATGAAACCTTTTGCACACACAAAAGTGAAGTTCTCAGTTTTTCAAGGCTTTTGATTAATTTTGTATGGATTTTTTAGGCTTTCTAGTCTACTTGTATCTGCTTCAGTAATGACTTTCTTTGGAGAGTTCAATAACATGTCTGCAACACTATTGCTTGCTATTACTGGTTAACACAAGAGCAGCTGTGCACAGCAAGTCCTTCATTTAGAAAGATATTTTTTTATTTTATTAGAAATTGATTTTTAAAGCTCTTCCATTATTAATATCTATAAGAAGGGAATGCTCCCATAGCTGACTGAGACCTGCTTCATTGACATCTGGAAAGAAGTTCCAGATTCTTTAATCATAAATAGATAACACTAGCTTTTCTCTATCCATAATTTTAATCCAAGAATTTTAAGACTTTATGGACAAAATTATTTTTCTGCATAATGGGCACTGAAGCATTATCTTTTCTTTACCTATTAATTTGTCTAACACCTTGTAAGCCCAAATTACATAGGAAAATCCTAGTAAAATACTGGCATGAGCGATGTATAAAGGCATTTTTCAAATTAACTAAAGTTCCCATCATATTATACTTACACAGATAAAGAAAGTAAAGCTAAATACAAGGTAAATCTGCAGTAAAAAAAGGAAAAGAATAAAACAGTTCTTAGTGCTGTATTCTTCAGCACACATATTATAAAGGCCCTGAGATTAACACACCAGCTAATTAAACCATGGTATAAATTTAACTATGAACTAATTAATATAATAGCACATTAGATCTTGGTATTACACATATTCCTGGATTGAATCCCTAGCCTTCAGAGGATCATTAAAAAAGTAATTTTATCTCTCTATATACCTGTTTGTTTCATCTGCAAAAGGATTACAGTGAGATTTTTGTTACTTTTAAACCAGAAGGTGCTTTGGGGATGTCATTAAGCCACAAGCAGCTGTCCATTAAGAAAGGCTGCCAGCATTGCTGTCCCTTCAGTCACACCATGGGGCTGCGTAAAGAATTCATATAATAATAAAACCCTGACTTGTTCTGTTTACTAGTACAGATATACCATAAAAATGAGAGCAGATGAGCTTACGAAGCCAATTGCACGAATGATTAAAATATTAAGATGTTTTAAAAGTAAGAATTAAGATTACGTAGGGACTGCAATTTTGTTCAGTATCTACTCATTTAGCTAAGTGCTTTAACTTCACAGATAGTTTACAACTTGAATTCTATAATTCACCTGGAAGTCTGGCAAAGAGTCAGTCTCCTTAGGAAATACTATTTCTCTTCAGGAGTATGAAGTTCCTAATGTCCACCTAAGAAGCGGATATTGTAGCACATTTTACCGGCTCTCTCATAGTTATATGACCCTAGGCATTGCCAAAACAAAGCCATCCTCTATCCATTTCCTTTCTTTTCCTATCTTTCTTCTCTGACATGGCTAAGGTCAAATGAAGATGACAAATATCTGTGTTTAGGTTATGTAGTATGGGCTATAGAGCTACAGGCTGGAGACTGCTTTTTCTCTATAAAAAATAAGATAAAATAAGATAAAATTAAAAATAAAATAAGATAAAATAAAATATAGAAACCAAAAAACCAGAGGGAAGTCAAAGCTATACAGAAACAGAGCCATACAGCACATTGGGAGAGTGGAAGTTGCCAGACATATTGTACTGGGAAATCAAGCTTTAAATTTAATTTCCCATAGGCCCTTGTTAAAACTCCAGATGGAAGTGGGAAGATTTGGAACATTTGGGGACAGGACAGTATTTCTTTTTCAGTTTTATTTTTGTTATTAATTGCCTTAAGTTTTCAGATTGTGACCAAGTATGGCACATTCCCACCTTAAGCACACTGCAGGCCACTGTCACACCGACTCCAGGTTCAATATTTCTTCATAAAAGATGCTGAATCTACTTATACATCATCATGCTGCTGTTATTGCAATATAGAACCCACTAAATGGAATCTGAAACTATACATATTAGTACTACTCTTTCTAGTATTACCTTTGGCTAACACTACTTAGAGAATTTACCTGAGAGAGCTGAGATGGGGTTGCCGATCAAACAAGTTTTTTCTGAATATTCATTTAAATTAAGATTGTGATTTCATTTGAGTAATGCTTTGCAGCCAAACTTTCTTAAGTGTATTTACTACTATAACTAGAAAGCCTCCTGTATCATATTTAATTGCAAATATGTGCCTGCTGTCTGCAGTCCAAAACTAAATGCATCCTTTACTGAAGAACTTGGCCTTACAAAAAATGAACAAACCAACAAAAAATAAACAGAGGAAGCTAGTATCTGGCAAAAGGCACATAAATACAAAGTGTTTATAAAATCTAATTAGTAATTGCGACAGTAAAAATAATATACTTCTGATCACAGAATGTTAATGAAACATTGATTAACAATTATAAACCTCATTACCTCTGTAATTAAGAAGGATTCCAAGATTAAAAGACGAACCAGTCAGTTTGCACCTACGCTTCCAAGTAGTCTGCCAAATATTTGATATGAAATTGTTCTTTGAGATAGCTGCTGTCTAAAACCTAGTCCTAAATTTGCTGCATAGACTCTTCACAAAATATAAGCAACTTAATATCTGTCAAACTATATTAAACTACTTTAATTAAGTTAATTTATTTTTGTGTAACAAATTTGTCCACTGCTCTGAGGTTAATTATAAATTAAACCTGTAGTCTGATCTGTATTAATGTACCTTTCTGTCTTCATGGAGTCAATGAAGCTCTACATTTGCAAGCCCACGGGGAACAGACTCAACATTAAAAAAGAAGAAAATTCAATTTTTCAAACTCCTGCCTCCAAAAAAAAATCTCTGTGGAAACAATATATTAAAAAAAAAACAAAAACAAAACCAAAAAAAACCCAAAACGTAACCTATGTTACAGATTCTTTGTGGCCCTGCTTTAGCAGGAGGGTTGATCCAGGTGATTTGCAGTTTCCTTCCAACCTCAATCACTCTGTGATTCTGTGAGTCATAGTTTTGAGTTATACATAAATGATGAAAAACTGTTCCCTTGCAGAACAAAGGCTGGAAACTTCTACAAATATTTTTAAACCTGGTGGATTTTGAAAAGAAACTAGAATTGAAAACATGTACTCAATACAACAGAGCCCTCAGACAAAAAAAAACAAAAAGAAAATAAAATATTTATATGTCCAGCCCTATCTTGCCTTCTGCAGACAGATTCAGATAAAATTCTGTTTGCAAACTGAACATAAAGAAACAGGAAGGGTCATATGTAGGAGATGATCAGAAAAGCTGGCTGATTTCCTTCTGAAAAGATGAAAGGAAGCTGTAACTAATTCCCCAAAATGCTATTATGTAAATTGAGATTCCTTGTTTTCTGAGATGACTCAAGACAACCTCTGAGTATGAACTGGGCAGTAGAGCAGGATAACGAAATCAAGCTCCCTGTGGCTTCAAGTCAGATAGGACCGTACACCAAACAGTATCATGTCTAACAGAATGTGATGCATACTACATGGCTTTATGTCTGGGTCTTGCTTTTCTGGTCAGGCTTGTCAATGTAAACAAAGAAACTAAAATTCTGATTTCAGTTACATTCTGGCACATGGATATTTAAAACTGTTCAAATTTTTAAACATTTTTTTTAATACCCATATTTCACTGCAACTTGAATTTATTTTTACTGAAATTGATCTCATCCATCACATTGTATCTTTTTGATGTGGAAATTAAGTCTATTAACAAAAGATTAAACAAGGATGTTAAGGAAAACTGCATCAAAAGACTTTCTCTTAAAGTCAAGACAAATAAAATCACTGCTTTTCCTTCATCTACCAAGTCTGCCACCTCATCATAGACAACTATCTAACAATCAACAGCTTGATCAGGCATGATTTCCCCTTTCATCCATGCTGACCACTCCCAATTACCTTTTTGCCCTTACAGTGTTTCAAAATAGCCTCCCGGAAGACTTGCTCCATCACTTTCCCAGGGACTAATATAAGTTTGACACCTTGTAGCTCCCCAGATCCTCCTTCTTGCCCTTCTTAAAGACAGAAGTGACACTTGTTTTCTCAGGAAAGAAGGAACTTCAGGAATCTCTCCCACTCTCCCAGTTTCTATGACCTTTCAATGATAAACAAGGATGGCCTTGCAATGACATCCACCAGTCCTCTCAATACTTCTGGATGCATCCCATCAGGTGACAAGAACTTGTGCATGTCCACTTCGTTTAAATGATCTCCAATTCAGTCTTCTTCACTGAGTAGAAGTCACCCTTGCTCCAGAATTTCCCTCTGATTCAGAATCCAGTGATTCCTGAGGGGTGGTCTTACAGTAAGGACTGAGGTAAAGAAGGTAATAAATACCTCAGACTTTTCCGTATTTTCCTTAGGCTTTCTTTTGCTTTTGATGTCCCTGTAGAAGCTCTTCTTGTCCTTCATATCCTTCACCAGATTTAACTCCAAATGAGCTATGGCTTTTCTAACCATTTTTCTGCATGCTTGGATGGTGTTTCTATATTCCTTCCAGGTTATCTGTCCTTGCTTTCACCTCTTGGCCAGTGCTCTTCTGAATTAAGAATTTAATCAGGTATCTTCATCACCTGGAGATAGAGATTCCTGTCTTGATTCTTCTACAACTATATAAATGTATGTAAAAAGGACAATGCATTCTCACAATACTGAAACCATCTCTTGAAAGAAAGATTTGGGATATATAATTTTAAATGCAAGAATGAGTATATATTACATCCTTCTTAGAAGTTCTATTCAATTTATTTATTTATTCTTCTGAGCTCTTTTATTAAACTACTGTTTACTTACTCTTGATTTATTCAGCGCTCACAGAATAGCTAACAGAAATCTCAAAATTGCTTTTGACATCTTCATATCAAAATGGATGGTTGCCAACACGGTAATAGAGCTGAGCATTTCTCTTCACAAATATGCTGTCAGTGAAACTAATGAAAATGTTGATAAAAAGTGCCCTCGCTAATCTTTAAAATTACTCTAGGGAAGACACACTTTCTTAAATAATCTAAAGAAGAAAAAGTTTAGTATAAGAAAACTCATACTGACTCTTTAAATCAAGCTGAATAAAACCCTAACTGAAAGGGATGAAAATATAGGTTTGAGGCCCATGGAGTTATCCTACATCTTTGGCTCTTCTCTGCCATTTCTTGATGTTTGACAGTGAGAGCTTAACTGAGTCTATTCTAGGGAAAAGTAGTTAATAAACAAAACGATGTAATGGATTAATTTATCAAAAGAGAAACAGACCTCAATGCAGGCTCTAATGTTTCTACAGAAGCATCTTGTATGACAAACGTAGGAAGTTGCTATACAGTTCCCTTTTATGCCTGGTTCTGCCATCACTGCAAATATCAACATAGGTACCAAAGAGGCAGACAAAGCACAACTGAAAATTATATTAAATCATATATCTGATCCTAGAGAAGTGTACAACAGTACAAAAATAGAGTATATGTAGGAAAAAATAGGATATATGCAATAGAAAAATAATCCTATTTTTCACATATACTTTCCACCCATGGGGTCACTTATAGAAAGATTCCTTCATCCTGCTGGTTACTATAGTGACAAGGACATCTCAAGAGCCTACTTGAGACAGAAGTGATGTACTGCCTAGCCCATGACTTCAGGCAGCGGGATACTATCAGATAAAAGCATTAATTCAAGAAACCTGCGACTGAAGACACCCTCTATATCTCAGAGGTAACCAAAGATCAAGTGTTTTTAAGGGAGGAAAGACTGAGGGGATATATTTCAGGTAATAATGAGCAGACTTGTCCATGCATTTTAATTCTAGATTTTGATACTTCCAAATTCTTTCACAAATTTCATCACTATGGAGAAATTTATCACTTTGAAGCAGGTTTACCTAAGGCAAATATAATGAAGCACTGTTTACCGATTTGCAACATAATTTTCAAAAAGCAAATATTAAAAGCATCCATTCCAGTATATGAAACTTGATTTTCATTTTCAGAATGTTTGTGTGTGTCAGCAAACTGAGACAAAAGTTTAACAAAAAGAGGAAGACAGACAACCTCACACAAAGACCTATTCCAAAAATCTGAAACCCAAAGGGCTTACTGATCTGAGTTATAAATGGAAATGGGAAGAAGATGCATAGAATAATACACATGGAACTTAAGGACTGTCAGAATGTCCCAGGTTGCTCTCTGTGTATGTAGAACTTAAGGAATGGGTAATTATCCAGGCATTTCTGAAGTTAATTACTGACAGGACTAGATAGATCATAAGGACTCAGGCACTTAGCTATGGAATAAGCAGGAGGTGTGGGGTTCTAGATTTAAATTTGTGTTTGAAAGTAGTACACACAAGCAACATATTCACCTGCAAAACAGGGAAAGCAAGCCTCTCCCATTTTATAGGGATGCTCTAAGGAAGAGAGGCTCTTGTGTTAACAACTGACAGGTTAGCAAGACATAAGAATATATTTGTCAATATATGAGATAATCCCACAATGGAAAATTAATATCCTGAAGACTGGCACAGAGATGCATTAAATAAACACTTATTTTTTCAGCATTTGCAAAACATCACTATACAAGACGCAGTGACAAATGGTAACCTCAAACACAGCACTAATACATCCCAAAAGCATTGAACCAGAACACTTGGAAATAAAATAAATGTGAAATTAGCATTTTCAAGATTATTTTTTTCTGCAACATCTCACTGTATTTCATTAACATCTAGCATGACAAAACAAACAGCATTCGAGTGTTGTTAAATATTCTTCCTAAAAACTAGCCTAAGGCAGTTTCTCTGCCTGTGCTAGCAATTGTGCTAATGATGCAGTAAAAGCTTCAGAATAATCCCCTTCACCCTCAGAAACACAGTCTTGTATAAACAGAAGAGAAAAGATCTCAAAGTTCTTCCTTTGCCAGCTGTAGGCAAGAAACAACACACTGCACACAATTATCTTGTGCATAGTGGACACATTATTCTGTCGCTGATAACAGCAACACTTAACAAGAACAACAGCAGGACAGGAAGTACACCTTGCCATGAACCAAGCCTTTCCATTAGCTAATACACATCAAAAATCAAATTAAGGCTACTGATGACCTAAATTCAATACAATATACATCTATTTAAATTAATTAGTGTGATCCAATAATGAGATTCTTCAATAGGTGGAACAAAAGCTGGTTGAAATAATCAAGTTGTGTTTATTGACCTTAGCTCTAATAGCAAAAACATAATAGAGATCGTGGATTCTGCAGGACATAAATATAGCATGGTGCAATCATATTTCCACTGACTTTATCATGACATTATCTGTCTACTCACCGAGTCACTACTTTTAAAACTAGACAGGTAAAAAAATCTCACTGGCAAATATTTAACTATTTCTACAACCCACATAAAACAATACAAAAATAAAATGCAACTTTTCAGCTTTTCAAAGAACATACTCTTCTGTTCCTCTTACTGTAAGAAACAGTAGCTACATATTTCTCCTTGGTTTCTTCTCCCTCAAACTAGCTTTATGCCAGAGTAATTTCACAGTTCTTTAATTACTTCTAAAACACAGAAGCTGCAGCTATGTAATAAAATAATTTTTAGTTAATTTTATTGCTTGAAAATAATTCAGAGTATTTTTTAAGGCAATACGTGGCGTAGGACAGTTTTTTAAGAGACTACAGTTACCTGGGTAATACCTAGCGAGGCCAGTTGCACTACCAAAAACCTGCCATAATAAAGTGGGGTCTTCTTCTCTGTTCCGCTTGAATACATCATCCAACGCTGCAGTCCAGTTGAGCTCATTTAACACTATCGTTGCTGTCAAAGATAAAACACACTTGGTGTCACAAAGTTATACCCTAACAGAAGCTGCAATGACTACAAAAAAGCAAACTGAACTATTACAGAAAGTAAAAATATTTTATTTAACTAAGCCATAAAGGAAATTAAAAGAAATGTACTACTTTTCCTTGGGAATTTTGTTTAAGTTCCTCATGTACTCTTCTTCCTGTTGCATTATCTGTATGCAATAACTGTTGGCTTATTTGCAGAACCAGTATCTTCTACAAATACTTTGTTTCTGAGATGCCACTCTAGTTGCACTTCCCACTTATAGAAAATTAAATGTAAGCATACAGCATTGGTGTTTACAAACTACAACACTCTGCAATAAGAACAACTAGAATGACATCACTAAAAGTAGGTATGTACCTCTTATAAAGGTAACAAGGGTGTCCCTTTCCAAATGGATGCTGTAAGAGGATTATATGGGAAAAGACAATAATAACTTATTTGAATTGTAATATTAATGTGGGACTGCATGCACAATAGTACTCATTATAGCACACTAACAAGATCTTAATGTTCATATATGTGATTACTTATAGAACAATCAGCAACGTGAACATTAATATTTATAAGTTGTGTCAGTTCCACAATGAACTTGAAATATAAGTTAATTCACATTTCAGCTAAACACTGTGTGGCCAGTTATACAGAAACTTACATTCACAAAGTTGTCCCCTACCTATGTTTTAATCAATCAAATATATTATGTAATCGATCAATCAAACATATATTAACATGTCCTATGCATTTTGAAAAAAACATATCTTGATGAGAACTGCTACAGTAATAGTCAATTGACTATAGTCAGTAGTCAATGAAATTGCATTGTGACACAGAATACCTTATGTAACTCACGACAAATCATGCTTTTCACCTCATTTCATCACCTGCAAATATCTCATTAATTCCTCCCTCCCCCACTAAAAACATAAATCTTAATAGTTATTCAGCAATAGCAAGTATTCAATTAATTAGACAAATCAAGGGCATTTTTTGCAGGTTTGGTCACTAATTCTTGCTTTTGTGTTTCCTAATGGCATTGTAAGCAATGTTTCTAAAGCTGAAACACCTAGATCAGCAAGCCAAGGGAATCAGAGGGCAACAATGTCTGAAAACAGCTAAAGATACAGGCATAAATTCTATGAAAGCTAACACTGTAATATAGATTCTTCTTGCACTATGGTATTGCACACAGGGAAGAAAATTCAACTTCTCTTGCAAATAAGCAAGTCAAACTGAAATAAAAACAGTTCACATTTAAGGCTCCTGAGTGGCATCCCGGTACAAAACTTGGTACATACATCTACATTCCAGCCATCTGCTACAGTGTAAAAAAGAAACAATAAAAATAAGGGGAAGCTGAAAGCTGACATTTGACAGGCCATTTCCAAAGAGAGGTTGTTAACAGATACTAGAGAAACGAGATCAAAACATTAAATTTTATAGGCTTGTTTTTAAAGGTTAAGGAGAAAATTGCTGTACGGTGTGTTTTGCAGAAGGGTTTGTCTGTGTTTTTCAAAGTAGTTTGGAGATAATATTGCCTTCTCAAGATACAACTTTTTATAGAAATATCAAATTAAATTTCCAACCCCTGAGCTGTCATTTAAGCAATAAGCTTGTGCTATATACCTGTCTCTTTGTCAAGCAGATAATTATAAATATAGTTAAGTTTACTTAAGAGAGAGGAATAATTCCGTAAGGCACAAAAGGAAGTTAATTAGCATTTTAAAATGGTTACACCTGTTTGACTTACTGTGTGATTAAGCATTATATACAGGATTGCTAAACTTGCTTTAGCGTTAGATATCATCTCCTGAAGTGGCTCCATGAAGTCATTAGAAGCTCTGCCATTTACTCAAGCAATTTCCTTTCAGCTTGATTTTAGAAATTTTTCATGTTACTATTTCCCCACCTTTCTTGGCCCAGTGGAAGCCGATGTTGGCATTTACAGCACTGGAGCTTAGGACACTTACTTAAGGCACACAGGAGACAAAGCTTACATGTTTCATGGTCCCCTATGTATTCCCAAGCCCCACAACAATATAAACCAATGCATTTCTTTGGCCTTATGGCCTGACTTAAAATTGCTGCAGTCTCTACCCCCAAGACTTTACCACCCTGGTCAGACCTCTGATTCGCTTTTTCAGCATGACATTTAACCAGGAAAAAACTATTTTGAAGTTAATCATAAGTACTTTTCTAAATTGGAGACTATACAGCCCATGAATTCATATGCAACTATATATTTCTAAATATAGTATTTCCTTCAGATCATAACCTCAAAAAAGAAAAAAAACCATACTAATTAAACATATAGTAAACATCTTACTATGTATTTTCAAGTACTGTTGCAAAGAGTGTCTGTGTAACAACACCAAAAAAAGCAGTTATATGAATACATGAACCTATGTTTACACACACCTCTGAATATGCAGTCATTCACTGGAATGGGTTCCCCAGTGAAGTTGCGAATGCTCAATCCCTGGTGGTGTTCAAGGCCAGGTTGGACAGAGCCTTGGGTGACATGGATTAGTGTGAGGTGTCCCTGCCTATGGCAGGGAGGTTGGAACTAGACGATTTTAAGGTCCTTTCCACCCCTAACTATTCTATGATTCTATGATTATATATATACAAAAAAACATACGCATATAAAACCAGATGTAAATACAAAAATGAATAACCAAGGAGACAATCTGCATATAGTAAAATAACTAAGTACTAAAGTACTGAGTGGAGATATTGGAACTGATAATTTCAGCATTTTATTAGACTCGTTGAGATTAGGCTATAAAGCAAGCGATACAGCTTACTAGATCTTATTTGTAATGTTTGTGGAGAAGTGATGCTTTATAGTTCGAGACAGAGTTTTATGATCTTATTTACATCCCACTTTTGCCATCCCCCTCCTCTAATTTTCTCCCAGAGACAAATATAACACCCGAAAAAAAAATAATCCAAGAACTTGCAGCAAGGGGAAAAAAAAACCCAAACAACAAAACCAAACCAAAAACAGAACAAACCAACCCAACACAAGAAGTTGGAATTAAGAAATAAATAATGTGGAATTCAAAATGAGCTACAAGAACAGAGGATCCTAACAGAAGTAAAACAAAATCAGTCTGTGACAAGACTACTAGGAGTATGTAACACATCTGTTCTCAAGTCCTGAAAAACATATCTTCCTGCACTCCAGAAATTCATAGTTAAGTGCCTGAATCTAATTTCAGAAATAAGTTTGAACAGCACACATGTAAAGTTCAACATGAATCCCCCCTTCCTTTTCATTCACTGTCTCATTATGACAACAATTCGTTCATGGAACAGACAAGCAGAGTTTTTCCACAACTTATATTACTCTTTTGCTTTTGCTAAGGAATACACCCTGGACTTCAACAGGCAAGCTGTAAATCAAGTGCCCTTCTTTTTTTTTGAATACAATAGCTCTGTCAACAGGCAGTTTCAAACCAATATCTCTGGATTCTGTTTTAAAGCCTATAGCAATGGATTTGAAACTTTCTTATCCAAAAAAAGCAATAAAAATAAACAGCAACAAAACTATTCTTCAAATGGCTCCTGCTAAAACATCATGGTTCTCAATTTGCACCTAAAATACAATGCACCTCTGTTTTCACTACGTCATAGTAGAGACCATAACATCTGTCAGAATACCCAACTTTGAGAGATAAGGATTCATACTGACCTCATTTAATATGGAATGCATTTTACTAAAATTAAATGTTTAGAGTAGTATCACCACACGTGCTGAGATGCCGTATATCCTAGAAACACCTGCCTTTCCTTTTGAGTTAACTTCTGTACAGGAAAGAGCTTTTGACTGATAATTGGCAGAAAATCAGGTTGGAGACAACTCTTCAATAAGCTTATTTCCAATTCCACTAAAAAAAGTCTTTGAAGATTACTACTTCAAAGTACATCCATGAGTACCTTTCACTTTGTATGGGCAAGATGAAAAAATAAAAATTACCATCACACAATAGGAAACATCATTCTTTCTACCTAATACCATTGAAGTCCATCCATCTTTTCTTTTCCCCTCTTCTTTACAACATGAGGTTTAGGTGCCTTGACAAGGAATGGATTCAATTTTCCTCTGCAAATGCAATCAATAAAAAATAGAGATCACTACTGTGCTCTCTTTAGAAGAACTGGAACACACTTCTGATGATTTATTCAATGTATAGGCCCCGGCCTGCATACCAGGCAGAATACAACTTTATTTGAAAAGCCTGAGAGCTATTTACTATATCTGAAAATATGTGAGCTGCCGTTCCCTGATGAGGCAGCTACACATACACTAGGGAGAACAGAAGAGAGCTCCTTAGCAGTTCATTAATCTTCTTTCAGTGCGTAGAATGTATTACACTTCCATATCCTGTTTAATGAAGTTGACTCATTGATTTATTTAAAGATAACACTGACTAGCTATTGTTATAAATTAAATAGATATCTGCAATCAAATATTATGGTATTTAAAAGTGGGTAAAGAGGGAGAATGCATTTGCAAGTGCATATTTTTGTATATATGTGCAGGAACAGGTTACCCAAAGAAGCAGTAAATGCTCCATCCCTGGCACTGTTCAAGGCCAGGTTGGACAAAGCCTTGGGCAACGTGGTCGAGTATGAGGCATCCCTACCCATGGCAGCGGCATTGGAACAAGATGACCGTAAGGTCCTTTCCAACCCTAACCATTCTATAATTCTAATTACATTTTTGCACTGGCTTATGCATATGTATGCATGCATATATATAAATATATATATACACACACATAGACATACACATTTTCTACATAATTCTCAAATATAGTAATCTGAAGAACTATTGTGGCAGTAACTTAACCTCAACCCTTCAAATTTAGGTGCATGCTTTAAGCCATCTATTTCTCTCATGCCAGTTCAGTATAAGCAAAAGGCTTATACATACACGGATCTTAGGGGGGTGTACCCACAAACTGCAAGCTTTAAATACAGTTTTTCACACATACTCCTTAGTACCAAACTTACCAGATTAGTTACAAACAGTGCAATAACTTGTAGTTAGTTTGAAAACATCCACCAGGTGATTTGAATGTGTTCTATTTATTTATTTATTTAACTACAGGTTTTTAAAGGTAAATAATCAGTAATGAGAAAAAAAAAATAGACTTTGTTAAGTTTTAACAAAATATGGATTTTCAAATGCAGAGGACGTATTCTCTTCATTCAAAGCACAGAATGAAAAGAAAATAAGAAGTCTTAAAATTTAATTTAATTTAAGCATTGCTCTGTTGGGTCTTATATATACAAATCAGTTCCAAAATCTTCCTTTGAAAGTAGCATTTGTATTTCCTTTCATAAAGTAATTTGAAATTACTGGAAAATCAGAACTGTTTGGGTAATATTCATTCAGCAGTGCATAAAAAGCAAAGTATTAAAATACAGTTTTTAGCATATAGAACAATAATTAAATAAAATAATTTCAATGTCTAGAATTTCTGACAGAAAATTTTAGAGAGGATATATTTTACACTCTTAATTAAAGCAGAATGATAAAATGTCATGTACTTTTCTTCTTTAGTGAACAACTTCTCTACTCTCCATTAGATATCTGACATTATGTCCCAGACACTTCTATAAATAATTCTCTGAAGAAGTCACTGAAGTCTAGCATACTGTTGTGTCTGTGTCAAATCAAGTAAATTAATTGGAAATGCCATACGCTGTCTGCTGAGTGGCTTGGCCGCCACACACTGATAGCTAGAGAAGCACACTAAAAGCTCATTAAAATAAGAAATGCCCAGGAGAAGGAAATGAGAATAAATACATCAAGAAGATGGAATTAAGCTTCAATTATAGCTCAACAAAAAAGGTTAACACAATACAGAGTCAGACTCTTCAGTACTCATAATTTTTCAATGTGTTCAACTTATTGCTATAAAACACTAAAGAAACCCATATATTGTAACCTATGTTACAATTGGAACCTATATATTGCTGATAACAGTATTTGTGCACCTTACAACTTGGGAAGGGTGAATGTTGGTTTTTTGCCTTGTTTCCTTTATTATCAAAATATACCAGCATGAATTCCACGCTCAAATAATACCTGATGTAAAGAACCATACAGTAATGTAGCTTTGGTTTGTTGTTTTTTTTTTTTTTTTTTTCTGGAAAGATGACAAGAAGACAAAATATATGGAAGATATTGTCTAGACTGGCTCTGGAGGACTTTCAGATTTCATAGAGCTATGCACAGTATAAGAGCCTAAATAAAATGAAAATCAGAACTAACTTAATGAAGTGATTACACCACCTCCTGATTTTTTTTACCATTTATCATTGTTTTTTACAGGTTATTTCAAGGCAGGCCCCCTAACTGGAAACAATTCCTTCTTAGAAAAACAGATGAAGTATTACTTTTAAATTAGTATGTTTTAATTTTATGGGTATATCGGGGATTAAATATGAACAAAACATCCACTAGGAATGTAATAATGACTATATTACACATATTAACTCTGGTCTTCCTTCACTTTGCTATAATTCTTTGTTAGCATTTCAAAGGATATCATAGTGACACTCAAATTAAACTAGCTACAGAGATATGCTTGATCTTTAATGAAGACGTCTCTCCACAAAAGAAAATTAATTAGGTGTTAAGAAAAACAAACAAAACCAATCAAAAGACTGTCTGGAAACACTGCTCTGGAATAATTTATTAAAATTAAGATTTCGGTCTGCCAGAATACCAGCACTTCAGTAACTTTCCAGGCACTAGAGCACCTTAAAAGACCAGGAAATCCGAAGCAGTATTTGGGTAAAGTGCTAGAAACCAACCAACTCATGCAAATATGTTCTCTCTCTACCTTGTGCTCTCTGCAATCTTCTAACTACTTTGCCAATTCCCATTATAATTTATACTACTTGTAGTCTGAAAACACAACTCAGAAGTAGATGCTATCATATTATTTTTATGTACATTACCTATTAAAAAGTTCTTTAATTTTCAATACAACACTCATATGGTCCATCAACAGCAGCTCCTCCTATGCTCTTCCCAGCCACGGCAAATTGGAAAGCACAAGCATCGCCAGCAAAAATAGAGATATGTCAATGCAATAAAATAAAGATCTTGACACATTGTCTGGGATACTGTGTGTTTGCTTTGTCCATTATGCCAAAGACATGAATTACAAGTGGACAGAGTGCTAAAAATGGTCACTAAAATACCTGGTGAAAAACAGAAAATCTGTTTTCTGAAAAGAGAAAGAGTTTGACTAATATCATAATATCATATCTGAGGCAGCCAGAAAGCAAGCCCTCTCATGAAAAGTGCATGTAAGCATAAGGATGGCATAACAAATGGGTATAAAATATAGCAGGCAATTAGGAAGGCTTTTTTTCGAGCAGAAGGTCTTAAAATGTATTTCTGCTAGGAGACGTGAGTCAGGAACCCAGATCTTTTAAGCTGGAATTTGAACAGTTTATTAAATAATTGACATGGACTAGTTAGATAAGGATTTGATTTGTCAAGCAAAAAGCTGACCTATCCTGACATACACAATCATGGAATCATAGAATAGTTAGTGTTGGAAAGGACCTTAAGATCATCTAGTTCCAAACCCCTGCCATGGGCAGGGACACCTCCCACTAAGCCATGCCACCCAAGGCTCTGTCCAGCCTGGCCTTGAACACCTCCAGGGATGGAGCATTCACAACTACCCTTATAGGTCCCCTTCAGATACTGGAAGGCTGCTATGAGGTCTCCACGCAGCCTTCTCTTCTCTAGGCTGAACAGCCCCAACTTTTCTCAGCCTCATACGGGAGGTACTCCAGCCCCTGATCATCCTCATGGCCCTCCTCTGGACTTGTTCCAACACTTCCATGTCCTTTTTATGTTGAGGACACCAGAACCGTACACAATAATCCAGGTGAGGCCTCACAAGAGCAGAGTAGAGGGGCAGGATCACCTCCTTTGACCTGCTGGTCACGCTCCTTTTGATGCAGCCCAGGATACTGTTGGCTTTCCGGGCTGTGAGCGCACACTAAAGCTGTCTGATGTTAAGTTTCTCACCAACCAATACCCCCAAGTCCTTCTCCGCAGGGAAGGAATTACCCTTTGTTACAAATAAAGTTAGAAGCTAAAATTTAACCACAAACAGTGCAGTTTTAAGTAGTTAATGGCAACAAAAGAATTGGCGGCAAAACCACTTTTCTTACTTCTATTTAATTAATGAATATTACATGTTTGCAAATAAACTATAGATAATTTTACTACATTAATATTTATCTGTAGTGCATACATATGTATGTTATATATAAAATTAAATCTATACTTTAAATATAAATAATTACATACTGTAAAATTGTATATACTATATAGCTTCTATATATAGAACATGCATATGCATCATAGACAATATTTATTTATGAGGTTTAGGGCATTTTAATAAATATTAAAATAAAACAGTGGATTTGGCTAATGAATTCTAGTCTAATCCCCATATAAATGAAATATTAATGAACAGCAGGCTGGTTTAATCTATCTAAATGTATCTCTGGCAACCGAAATCCAAGACGCACTGAGTGTGAGGGCAATACAAAGCACAAGCATGAAACATGAAAAAAATGATGATGAGGTCTGTTTCATCACCTGAGCTCATACAGATGTGACAGCTCTTGCTTCTTGTCGATATCTAACCATCATCTCATGAGACTGAAAATAATGAGTTCTCCACAACCAATTTTTGTTTGTTTGTGGTAGTGGTGGTTTTGGCCAAAGAGGAAAGAGATTTTCTAAAATGCAGCTATCGAAGGAAGAAGTCCCATCTCTCCAACAGATGATGTATCTGTCCCACATGCAGCTGCATTATGCCTTCTTCGAAGCAGGACATAAAAATAATACAGCAATTTTCATTCTGTAGCCCGGCATCATAAGTATTGTACCTCAACTGCTAATTAAACGTGGTTTGGTGTTGCTTTCCAGGTTATATAGAGGGAATATAAATAGAGTTCTGCTCTTAAAGATTGAGGGGGTATAGGGCACTAGAAAGGGGAATGTTCAAAGCTTGCTGCCTGTGCAAACAGAAGTTCTCCTTCTGTCTCTGAAGACATTGCTATTTCTTGCTATAAACAAAAAAAATTCCTGTATCTTTACAAGAGGAAAAACATGTTATATTTATTTTATCTACAACATTCAGTCTATGAGGACCTAAAAACAGACTCTCAATGCTATGTTTCTTTGATGCCAAGCTGCATTCCACTCCTGGGATGAATCCTGGCCTCCCTGAAGTTAATGACAAAACTCCTTTACAACACAGGGAACTGATTTCATGCTTCATCTTCAGAACACTCTAACTCTGCAATGTTCAGCTGCTCCCTCTGTATGTAGTATTTTGTCAGTCTATTGTAGTAAGCAGATTACAGAATCAGGAGACAGGACCTATTACTTTAGATTTTTTAAGCAAATGAAAAAAAAAAAAAACCCGTCGCCCTTACAAATCACTTCATAAGACTCAAAATGCCTTTGAAATAATAAAAGACTCCAAAGGATCTTTGTTAACACAGTAAAATAAAGATTCTTTGCAGGTTTTTTTGTCTGATTCCATGTCATGAGGATTCTCTTAGGATTCATCTGAGTTTTCTGTATTCACCGCTTTAACCACTGGGTATAGCAAGTTTTTGGTCTACAATGTTCAAACAGAAATACATTTTTTTAGTCATGTGCTTGCTGAAGGTTTCCTTACTTTGAATTTACTTTGTGGTTATATAAAACCACAAGAAGAGGCAGTAGAGTTGCAGAAAAAATAACGAAATGGGATGAAGAAAGAAATCTTATTGCCCTATATATACCTATCCTAGTGCTTTAAACTGTGCTAAATTTTAGCTACTTTGGATTTCCATATTTAACTAATGGCCATAATCCTTCCTGAATGAGTAAATACTGCATAAATAGAGCTTTTAAGATCAGAGAAGTTGACGAATGTCAGGTTTCTAAGGGCTGCTGTATAGATCATTCCCAAAAATAGGAAGAGACCAATGTGTTAAGCAAATACAGACAAAGACAGAACAACTGCTATGGAGTGAAAAAAATTATTCAGGAACCAAATTGTTTAAGAATGCATTATAAAGACCTCTGAAGTAGTACAGCATTTTAAACACCTACTTTCAACTAAAGTGAGGGACTGACAGTACACAGTACCACATTTCCTAGGGTAAGGAAAAGGGTATTAAAATATGAAAGGATATTAAAATATGAAGGCTTTAAGAAGAGTCATATCACAGAGTGGAATATAGCAAGCTTCAGCCCCAGTCTTACAGGCATTTATACAAATATCTAACTTTGATATTTGATAAATGAAGAAAGCAGAACTGAATGCCAAGAGCTTAGAACCAGCTAAATCCCACTGTGCTCTGGCAATCTGCACCAATTTGGGATGAAGTCCAGTCCAAAGCTGCTAACAACCCATTGCAGCAACTGTTTCAAGAAAGAAAAAGGAAAGACATAGTGGTTTGTTGTTTATTTATATAGATATATATGTAGATATACATATATATATGCAACTCAACAAAAAATACTGTATGAAACAACAGAAGACTTACTGTGAGAAACTTACTCCTTTGATTCTCTAAGAGCATACTGGTTTCAGTGTCTTCACTTATTTCAGGCAGTCGTGTAGTGCAAAGGAAGCAGATCTGTATATTAAATCAGTAGTGCTGGTGGTTGTGACATTCATATTATACAGGATTTGGAGATTTTATTTTCTGCTACATCTGTTCTGTGCTGTTGTCTGAAGGCCCATTAACAGTTGATACAGGCCAGATGCACTGTGAGAGTGCACCTCTGGGTTTAGCTGCATCAGAAGGTAATCCAGCTGCTGAATGCTCAGATAGCTCAGCAATGTCAAGTCAGTAACTTGGGCCAACACCTGTTTTACCATTAGAACTTGCAGCCCAAAAGCAAAGATACGAGCAATTTGGCACTTTAAGGATCCACCAATATTCTACACAATAGCTGTATTTTACTTTAGACAGTTGCTCTAAATGCTTTATGCATATAACAAAGATTCAGAAAATGAGACATCACCATCAGCAAAGAAACAAGAGCAGGAACCCTGACTTACTGAAACTGATGCAACAATGTTGAAGGTGTTCGTGCTAAGTCAATTTAAATTTGATTCTAATATTGACTCTAAAGAAGAATCTTTGGGGTATCACAACTTTACTAAGCACCTTTCTCGGGCAGAGAACACGAAAAACTTCTTTATTCTTAATGTCATTGCCAGATGTCAATAACAAACTTTCAGAGTCTTTAATGTCTTGAGGTTCTTTTGAATGTTTTCTTGACAAAATCTGGCACTATGGCACAAAACCAGCTCTATGATGTACATAGTTACTCTATTGTTTGAGTCAACATCTGTCCAACTTTTTGCAGTTGTAAACTCATGTTAGAAGAGTCATATGGAAACAAATTACCCCATAAACTCTTTTTCAAAGCAGCAACCCAATAATTATAACATTGACAGATGCTTGCAGAGCTGTCAAATAAAATTAACTTTTTCAGTCAATGCACATAGTATTTTTTTATTTCAGATCTTCAGGTTTCCTTCTGACCACTGCAAGGATTTTAAAAGTATTTGGTTGTTCTTGTTTGGTTTTTTTTAGAAACAAGAGATAAAAAATATTACATTTCAAAGAATTATTCTTTTTTTTTTTTTTAAGTAAGATTTCTTTTTTGCAGAAACAAGAAAAAAATCTTTTATTCCTTCAGTTATATAGAAGATAGAACAAAAAAAAACCTGGCAATGTATAAATGTTCTGCATGACAGACTCCTACAAACTTACTTCAGGGACAGCACTTAAAGTAACATTGTAGGATTAACCGAAGATAATTTTTTTTCTCACAAAATGTGACTTCAGGTATATGCCCTAGCGAGTAATCTTTGGATATCCCTCCCCTGCCCCTCTTCTTGTCAGCTCATGTCATAGGAAAGCATAAAGTACTGTCAAAGGCATTCAGTTCATGCTTTCTGTTGTATACTGCTTTGTGGCAGTTTACAACGAATCCCAAAAGGAAACAAGCTATCCATCATCTGCTTAGAAGACTAGAAGCGAGAGAAGGAAAAAAGAGATGCTGCACCTATGTAATTTGTCATTATTAATTAGTTATTTATTAATATACTTTGATTTCATTTTGCAGAGTACTATCTGATCACATAAGCACGGATCTTTCATGGCTTGAAAACTTGAAAATGAGAATTAAGACCCGATATATTAAGACAAACACAAGCAGTGGACTGAGTGAAGAATCATAGCAGCAGCAGAACAAGAGCAGAGGCTACTGCAGAGCTCTGCCAAAATCTTCAATTACCTACAGTCCTCCTGGTTTCTGAAAAATAAAAACAACTGGTCAAGATCCCTATGCCTCTGACCTCTCATCCCCCGTTATCTGTGACAGAGAAGTCAGATCAAATTAAGGAATAATTTGAAAGTGGAAGAACATTATATTGACTATAAATGGAAGAACTAAAGGGAAAGTGGTGCAAGAAACCAACTGCTGCAGAAGTGGAGAGACATTTGTGACAATTTACCTGAAAAGGTGTGTTCTGGGCAGGCATGTCGTGAGATACTAACAAATTAAAAACATTTGGGGGGGAGGGGGAAGAGATCAATAATTGGAAGCAACGAATCAGATGTCTCAAGACAGTAAGTCAAGAATAATGCTTATGAGACAGGCAGAAAGCATTTCATTAATTCAAGTACTGATTGTTCAGAAAGCAAGCAAGGAATAAAACATTAACCCCACATGGTCAGTTTCAACAAAGCTACTTGCAGAGATGCACAAAGATGTTTGACAAATGGCATATTTTGTACCATTTTCCATCATCAAACATCAATAAACAGATAAAAACCTTATAAAAATGCACATATATATCATTTGTAGCTAAATACATTTTAAATATTAAATGTTTTCTGGATTAAAAAAAAAAAATAGTAGATTTAGATTTGAAAAAAAAAAAAACAACCACCATCAACAACAAATTGGCATTCAAATGACACTATTTTATGTAGATCTACTGATTAAGAAAATGGAAAAATCAAAATTTAGCCATTTAGGGATATATATTCAAGCTTGCAGCAGGCTGTCAGAATGATACATTGCTTGGGTCACTATATAATGCCTTTAGCTCTTGCATAATACAAAGCACTATTCCCAAACAATTTATTAGTTTATGTACAGACAAAAAGACTTTATATAAGAATAAATGATATACATATTTTTAATATTTAATCTATGTTCAGGAAGACAATCATCTTTCTTCTGTATTTTCTACATTTTTGTTCTGTTCCAGCTCACTTCCATAACCAAAACTATCAATCATCTACGCATTTTTATGTTGTTTCCACCTACATGAAGCGATGTTAAGGATTAAAACACAAGTAGCACCCACACTACTAACACCAGCATCAGAATCCTGTGCTAATAATTAGGCAAAAAGTAAAGATGCAACTTTTATACATAAACAGAAACACTGTTATTGACACTTTGAATAAAAATTACTGTTTTTTCTTCAGGATTGAACTCTCAGAAGTAGTCCTGTACTCTAATGAGCCTGGGAAGCTTTAATTGCTCAAGGCAAAGATTAATTTTAGAAAGAACAGATCTATAGTTTATTTCTAGAATGTGTGGATTTGAACAAAACTAACAGGTTAAAATTACCATGACCTCTTCTGTGTGTAAAATGCATTTTAGTAAATAAAAATAAAAAAGCTTGAATATTAAAAGCTACATCCAGAAAAAAAACTTGATCCGCACAAGAAAAGTGATCTGTGTTCCAGAATCAACTTAGGATTCACAGAGCAGGCAAAAACCTCAACATCTGAGTAAATACAAAAATGCTTCAATTCCTAACAACAATTATATACATTATATAAGAAAATATGTAAATATATGATTATACACATGTATATACACATATACATACAACATATACCTAAAAGCAGTGAATAATCAGTTCAATTTGTGGTTAAGACAAAAAACACCATTCTCCCACTGGAGTAGGAAGCAGAGACAAACAGTATCTAATTTTCCCTCAGGTTGCATATTCAGTCCTACAATAGGTTTACACTAGCCATTCCAGCAATTTATATTTTGGTCACCATCTTACTCCATCTGCCTAGAGCTGTCAGAGTTTGTGTGCGCTTGCAGCCCAGAAAGCCAACCGTATCCTGGGCTGCATCAAAAGCTGCGTGACCAGCAGGTCGAGGGAGGTGATCTTGCCCCTCTACTCTGCTGTTGTGAGACCTCACTTGGAGTATTGTGTACAGTTCTGGTGTCCTCAACATAAAAAGGACATGGAACTGTTGGAACAAGTCCAGAGGAGGGCCACGAGGATGATCAGGGGGACTGGAGCATCACCTGCATGAAGACAGGCTGAGAAAGTTGGGGCTGTTCAGCCTAGAGAAGAGAAGGCTGCCTGGAGACCTCATAGCAGCCTTCCAATATCTGAAGGGGGCCTATAAGGATGCTGGGGAGGGACTCTTCATTAGGGACTGTAGTGAGAGCACAAGGGGTAACGGGTTCAAAGTTAAACAGGGGAAGTTTAGACTGGCTATAAGGAAGAAATTCTTTACTGTGAGGGTGGTGAGGCACTGGAATGGGTTGCCCAGGGAAGTTGTGAATGCTCCATCGCTGGCGGTGTTCAAGGCCAGGTTGGACAGAGCCTTGGGTGGCATGGTTTAGTGGGAGGTGTTGCTGCCCATGGCAGGGGGGTTGGAAGTAGATGATCTTAAGGTCCTTTCCAACACTAACTATTCTATGATTCTATACACAGCAAGATGTTGTTAGGTTGCAAATAAATAAATAGACAGATAGATAAACCAACTGGAATATTTGCTTCCTTTCTCTGCAAAAAAAAAAAAAAAAGCAAGAAACAAGCATGGCTCACCATTACATTTCTTGGAATCCCCTGGGTCTGAAATCAGGACACAATTTAGTATTTCATCCCCTGACTATATTTACTGATTTAATTAGCATTACATTACCCTAAATGCTGCAAATAATGCACTGTTCAGTGGGATTTCCAAGTAACACCTGAATCAGCACATGTATCAGCAACCCAAACACACAAATTTGTTGATGAGAGTAGTCTCACTGATATCAATGCATTTTTATATATTAGATTGAAAGGTTTTTTTCCACTGCGATGTGAATTGCAAAGCTGAATACCAACACTGTTAGCCACTATATCTGCATATATTACATTGTCAGATTTTAATTACTATTTTATTAGGTCTGCAGAGTATATCTAACGGAAAAAAAGAGCAAAGTTCTAATGCAGGAGCTCTGGCTTGCACTTCTTTAGACCAGTATGGAATGACAGTGGTCATCTACCTCATCGTTTAGTTCAGTGAATTCGAGATGATCTCAAGCAGTGAAATTAAAAACTCAAGTAATATTTCTGTCTTTGGAAAGTTTAACTACCAGAATGCATGAAAAATGCTAATGGGTCATTCATGAAAGATCATAAATCAAACGACTTATCTGAACAAGTAGCAAACAAATCTCAGTGCTATTACAACTGTAATCTTAAGTGATAAAAAATGAATCTAGCTCAGTGACAATCAGCCTCTTATTGAAAGTTCAACGGCACTTACTGAATTACCTTTTTTTTTTTACTTTCCCATATCTCTACCTGCACATATTGATGCCATTTCAAGTTTTTTTCAGTAGTCAATACTAGCGTTAAGAAGTAACAACCTTCAGAGAAGTGGGCTTGCCACATCTAGTAATAAATTACTACTACTGCCGTAAAGCAAAACTGATACACATCTGAAAAAAAGCTGTGTCATTACAGCTATTGCTCCAAAAACCCCTATCCAAACACACACAGTCATGCTGTATCTGCTAACATGAAATTTCTATGGCATCCTTATAAAATGTCCAGAATGGGGGACAGGAGGGTATAAGAAAGGCAAACTTCCATTTGAGTCACTATTACCTGGTAACTGTAATATCGTGGAACATCTTCATTTTCTGCTACTCTACTGAAACATAAAGCCTAGAAAGTTTTCTTTTGTGTTTTGTATTCTCTATTCAGTACTATCAAACAGTGCGTCCTTGCATGATAAGGAACTGAATTATTTATAAACAAAACAACTGAAAGAACTGTCCAGGAGAGACTATTAACTATAAAGCTGGGCCTCCAGCCTTGAAGATATTCAGAACTCCTCTAAGCCTAATGCTTAAGTCCTTGTTCCACCAATGTTTTCTCAATTGAATACATACATTTCCAAACTTTCTGCAAGTGAATGTTGAATGATAGATTGAGAAGTAAACACACACGTGTATTTACTGAAAGATCAGTAAATTAGTTTTTAATTAAGAAACAAAAAACACCCAAAGCAAAACCCCAAACAAAAAACCCAGATGCTTTCCAATAGCAAAAAATTGTTTAACTCCCCCAGTGTGACTCTTGATTAGCACACAGGATCTTAAGATTAACCCACTAACATTTGGGCTTTTTTCTTTGATGCATAATTATTCAGATCTCTCAAGTAATAGAATAGTAAAACATAAACATAAAATTAGTAGAAGTGGATAAAATGAAAGGAAAGATTTTGATAAAATTTGAATACTAAAGGAACAAGCAGACAACTCTTTCGGGTCATGTGAAATCTCCAAAGAGAAGAGCATTAGGAAGCAATTAATTTGCAAGAAGAGAACATATTTCAGAGTTTTACTGGTGGTCAGAAACACCTTCCTTTAACCTGAAGTTATCTGCACAAGTAAAAGCAATCTAACTATTGATCTTAGCATTTATTGTAAACAATATTTCCCCTAGTTAATGTATTCAGAAAGCATATAAAGTATTTCCTTACAGTGAAACAATTTCAATGACTTACTGGGCTACATGAAAACATCATTTACCAGAAAAAATATCACAGAGAGAGCTACCTTAAGAGTCATAAAAAATACTTTTTTCATTGTGAAGCCACAGCCGCAGTGTGGTTAACTTTAAAAGGATTCTTTATCAATCCACTCATCACGGTGATGTATATACAAATCTATTTGCAAACATTTTTATCACATACTTAGATGCTATGAAGTGACATAGTAAATTTCTTCATTTCACAGCAAAGCTAACCTCACTGTCAAGATGCTGGGAGAATTGGTCCCAGCTCTCCAAAGTATCCACCTATTTGTACCTCTCAGGCTACACATGGCACGGTAAATTACAATATACAGTAACATAAGTGTTAGGTGCAGTATGCAGAATCTAAACCCTGAACCTTCACAGAAATATCAGGAGCAGAACTTTTCCAAGGGAACATAACAATGAAGCCCCTTCAATTACCATTTTTTGAGAATAAACCCAGAAATGTATCGAAACTAGAAAAGAAAAAAGACTGAAAAAAATAAAATGGGACTTGACAACAACATTTTCATATGATTAAGACTTGGCCTGGTGTCTAAAGTAGATGATGCTTTTCTGTTTTTAGGGTTTTTTTAGAGGGTGATAGACTACTGTAAGAATATTCAGTTGCTTTTATTCCAAATGGAGCACTGTTACCTTGTTTGAAGGTGCATTTCAACTGATTTGACATATTAGTAAGCACTCTGTATGGTTCATTTGATCCATCTATAGGAGAACCTGAAAACATTCATTTCTATTCTGACACCAGCACTGGAAGGCTATTTGGCCCAATTTTCTGCTTACTCGCAGTGTTATTTATCATAATGTAGCTGCCATTACTGTTACATGTGCATTAAAGAATGAAAGGTAATTTCTGTTCCTTAATGAAGTTCAATTGCTCTTGCTTCTAAGTCACTGCATTACCAGTTACTGTAAGTGGAATTTTCGTTTTCCTAAACTGTGTACAAGACAAGGCACCACCTCTTGAAACAACTACACACACAGTGGAGAGTGTAAGTGATGGAAATTATATGCATTTCACCACTGAAAACTCTAAACCAAATGTTGGGTTTTTTTCTGATACTTGTTTCTGATAGAAGTTACATGTATGTTCAGAAGTGCAACCTCCGTGTATATATGCATGCAGAAGGTAGAAATCCTGACTGAGAAAATCTGAAGATTGGAAAGCAATTGATGTCAGGCAAGAATTAGAGGGTGTGATGGAAGGAGAGAAGAGTAAGACTGTGCATAAAATCACTTCTACCAGAGCAACTAAATCGAACAATTGAGGGATGCATGGGTAATCAGTGGAAGAATGCAACTGCAAAAACAAGGCAGAGAAAGACAAACTACTGAAAAAGCAACAGTATAAATTTGCTGTCTTTGAAGACACAAAGGAAAAACAAGCAGTGGCAAATGATGGGAACTGGAGAGAAACAAACAGCTAATTCAAAAGGAATGGATGATATTATAAGTCCTCAGAGGCTGCCTACGATGTTATATCTTTCAATGTCTGAGACAGAGATGTCAGAGTGATACATATATTTAGTTGAAAGAACAGGAGACTGAACGTTGGAAAATAACACTAACACCACTAAAAGTCTTTAGAAAACAGTACTAATGAAAACAGGCTTATTATAAGCAAAGTTCCAGAAATCAGACAGGTATCCTGTCCTCTGGGAACTAAAATATACAAAGAGAAGATGCCAATGGCAGCAAGACAGAGGTTACTGATTGCTTTTCATGCTGGAATAAATAATTCAGCTTGAACCTCCTTTGTGCGGATCAGAAGCAAGCATGTCAGGTGACAAAAGATGTTCAAAGTGGAGACTTGGATAATCCTCAGAAAGGAACCTTTTTGTCCACAGAGAAAAAACACAATGCCTCAGAAATCAGTGTCATCATAATTTGATGATCTCTAACTACAATAAGCACAAATGTATTTGTGTGAGTAAAGCTCTCAAGAGTTTCCAAGTAACCTGTGAGAAAAATAGGCTCAAACTTGGCACAATTTTTCAGCTAAAATGGAGCAGATGTAAGACATTTGCATGACCTCCACACCTCATGCAAAAACACAAAGAAGGAAATTAGATAAATGCAGTAATGTTAAAAAGAAACCTCTCAGACTACCAAGCAGAACAGTATAGTCCATGTATCAGTTGTGCCATTTCCATGGGAATTTTGATTTGGCTATAATGAAAGAAAATGTTAAAGTGCGTGTTCTACTTAAAGTACTCTGGTCAAATCCTGGAAAAAGTAGAGGTCTCAGTAGAGGACACAGAATTGAGTATGAAGGATCAAACATAATGAAAATTATGGCTGAAACAGAAGAATGTAAATACATAATGTAGTACTATTTGTATTTCCAGAGGAAAACAAGGAGATAAAGCTGACGCATTATCCACAGATAACTCAGCATGTTAAACAAGATACAAGAATGAAGGTACAGATGAGAGAGTAAAAGATCAGTAGGGAGAATTACACCTTAGAAGATACTGAAAAAAATCAGCATGGTGTTTCTTTCACCTCCTTTCTTTCCTACTTCTCTTTGACTCATTAAAATCCCAAACAACCAAACAAAAAAACTCTGCAGAAAGGATAACAGGTATAAAATGTATTTCATAAAATGAAGAATTGATTCAATAGGGATTCTTTCAGCCTGAGGGGAGGAAGCCTTATAAGCCGTGGGCAGTACACTGAAGAAGGCTAAAAAATGGCTGGTATGCTGGAAAATGTACATACAGAACAAGCATTTACTGTCTCTTTTAATACACGAATTAGGAGAAACTAGCAAATGGGGGAAAAAAAACCCCACCCCAAATACAACATTCTTTGCACAATACTAATCCTTTGCCACACTATGCTGAAAAGTCTGAGTTACTATAACTTCAAAAATCCACTGGCACAGGAAAAAGATCTGCTGAGGGATACGAAATATTAGGACTGAAGGAAGCCATTCAGCCACAAATTTCAGCAGACTGAAAGTGTATTAAGGGTATATGCTTGTCCTACTTCAAACTCGCCTGGAAGTCTTCCAGTAGCTACAGATTAGCTACAGATACTAAAGAGATTTTTAGATAAATTGGTGAAACTTTCCATTTCAAATTTTAACTTAACAAATGTACTGCTAGTGTTGGAATAAAATGCACTCAATCACTCCTGCATTTTTTCTTGTGACACACTTTAACACTGTCATTGCTACTGTACTTAGGTCTTAAGTTTACCACAGGTGGAAAGTACTTTGTGACCCGTATCTTGCAGTGCCAAGAGAGCAGATGATCTGTAGGATGTAGATTTTTGAAGTGGATATCTACTTCCCCTGGTGAGATCAGCACGGGTGACACAGAGCTATAGCTGCAGGAAAAGGAAGTTGACTGCATGTTCCGTCTTCCAGGATTACACAAAGCACATGCATTACTTCTGCAGGCATCAATAATTTTTATAGAAACTTTAAATACTTAGGTTTTGACACAAGAAATCTAAGCTATTAGCTGAGAAACAGCTGCAATAAAGTATCACATTTTAAATACAAAAATCCCTTAATCTTCAGAAATTATTGTGCACTTGCTTCTACCTTCCTAGAAATAAAAAGGAATAATTGTTCATTTAAAAGTTGTGCTTTCATTCATAGTAGCATTAAACAATTACACTGAATGACTAAGTGATCAATAGTTATTGATCTAATGGCAATAAAAATACTAGATTGACTGTGATGTAGAAATAGCAGGAAGAAATTTATCAGTATAAAGTGTTCACATGCAAACCTATTTAAACAGTAGCTTCAGATGAGGCTCCTCTGCAACACAGTCAAGTGTTTTATGAGCCATCCCAGTAACAATTATTCTAAGTAGGAAGTGAATTATGCTGCGCTCAGGAAATTTCAAGCAGGTAGTTTTCTCATTTTTTAATCATAGAAAAATGCATCTCATCCAAGTAGAACATATGAAATATTAAATATATTCTTGCTAAATATTTCCTCCTTTTAGTTATACTCATTAGACAGTATGGCATTTGGCACAGTGATACTGTGCTTGAGCAAAGTTTTATCCCATATCAAGAAGAAGGTGCTTTCACAGTGGCTCCAGATACACATACTATTCCAACTCGTGGAAGACTCCTCCTCTGCTTACTGAGAAAGAGAAATGTATTCTACCTCCTTAACAGAACCACAGTTAAGTGCACATATAGCTTTATATGATATTAAATAACACACTGACAAATATATGTTCATAAATTGACTGTGGATAAATTCATGCTTTCAGATAATGTTTAGTTAGCATATTGGCAAAGACAAGCTAATCACGTAAATTACCTTACTTTTTATAGCGGAAAGCATGTATATTCTGACCACAGACATTGAACAGGGCTTTGAGCAACCTGATCTAGTGGGAGGTGTCCTTGCCCACAGCAGGAGGATTGGAACTAGGTGATTGTAAGGTCTTTTCCACCCCTAACCCCCACAGAAATTACAGACACTGAATAGGATTAAAAACTTAATGCATACAAACCAAGGGAACGGGTACTCCCTATCACTACATTCTGAAAGGACAGGTTTGTGAATTTACAGGAAGGGTTTGTAACAATAATACCATAGTACCATATGAATACAGGACTTACATTTAAGAAGAAATGGGAGGAAGAAGTGATCTAAGTAATCAAGAGACCTATAATGCATCTTTTAGAATGAATAGTGAAAGAGGTAAAACATAAAAGGAAAATAAAAGTCAAAATATGATTATCAGGGTAACATATTAATTCTAAATATTTATTTCTTTGATAGTTGGGAAATACAGAGGATGAATGAAGTTTAAATAAATGCATCTAGTTGACAGTAAAACCTTTAAAGTTACGTACATAAAACCACCTTTAGTTAAAGTGAAGAGTGCAAAGATGGGTCTAATAAATGTGGACTGGATAATAAATAATCAGGAAGATTGGTGGAATAAATATGGAGCTAAGAAAACACTGCTACTGAAGCTTGTGAAGATCAGTTTTAAGCACAATTTCAGTATTTTTAGTTGTTTATACCAACAACATAAAATCAAAAAGCCTTAACAGTGAAGAGTCACGGTCTGAAAGACCTCTGGAAAGAAAGAGATAACCTCAAAGATATGAATAATAGAAACAGGATTACATCTGGCTGTGAAGATTCTTTTGAAAGGGTCACCTTCCAACCTTTAGGAAAAAACAGAAGCAGGAAGGTCCAGATGTGCTTCTCTAATACTGCCATTGCATGAGATGTGAGCTAACACAGCCATTGATGTTCAAAGATTATTTTTGTACCTGAAATAGAGTGGGTGAGTACATCTACAGGGATCATGTAAAAACAACCAGAGAGCAGGTTTAAAGCAATGTCACTTTTTAAGCCTAGTAAGGTGCACAGGACAAGGGGAGTGCTGGTCATAAATATATCAGGGAAAGGGAATTTGCCTGCTGTGTGGCACCAGTTTATATCCTGGACTTTCTTGCCTTTGAAGTATTTGTAGTTAAAATTAAATGTACTTCATTCAACATATGTTAATTATAATTTAACTACACTATTTATTAAGGCTTTTCTACAACAGATGCTGTCAAACTGTGCAGTTTACTGGCTGTCTTGACACTACAGTTTCAACAGTCCAATATGTGAACCCTTCCTTCTCTTCAAAGCCACTGGCAGAAAGCATTTTTCAACATGAAAGCCAATAAATCCCCATGGGTTAGAAAAAACAACCCTAATATGTACTTCTAAAATTATTATTGCATAGTGATCACACAGTCTATGACCCAAAGGAATTATTGACACTTGAAATTACATCATATTCTTGACAAAAAGTTGTACAAATACAGGAAGGTGTAGCACACATATTATTTGCAAGAAAAAAATATATCATGATGTTTTAGAGCCTGACAAGGAAAAAGAATTTCCCCATACATCACAACAGTAGGAGGCATTCATAAAATCAGAAATGCAAGTGGTGTGGAGAACAGGCATGGTCTGATCTTATGAGCTAAGATGAGGCATCAGGCTGCTGTGACTGACTGTATCTCATCCTGCACAGGATCAGTTCAGTAATCCAGCCTAATGAACTGGAAACTCAGGAAACAAACAGCAAAACTTGAACAAAGCGGCTGCACTGAACAAGCAGGTAATCACCCAAAGGATCTCAAAACATATTCCAGTTTAGGAAGTTTAGGGTAATAAACTTCAGAAGATGTAAAAATAATGCTACTACTACTAAATCCACCCAAACTAAGGGTTTTGGGGTTGAGAAAGGGGATCTGTTTTTTGTTTTGTTTTGTTTTTTTCTGGCATTAATAAACCCTCAGATTGTAAGATGGCTATTTTGATTTATTTTTTTAATATTTTAAATCTGATTTTTGAAAGGATTTGTTGTGACAATATATAATGATTTAATAATAATAATAATAATAATAATAATAATAATAATAATACGTCACAGGTTTTCTAGAGTTCTTTCCAGCTGTGGCACAGGTTTTTCTCCTTATATTGATTGGATAATGAACAGGGTTTGGATTTTGTTTGTTGTTGTTGGGCTTTTGGCATAATCACCCTAAGCATCATTTCCAGAGGCCTGAAAATGAAGTCATTGAGACCAATCATCCTCTCAATGACATCTGCATTTGCATTCAGTTTCTGGCAGTGAAACTATGATACAAACTGTTTTGATCAAAATTAAGTTGTTTTTTTTTTTTTAATCTGCTGAAATAGCATAATTGAAAAGCAACCTCTTCCTTCCTTTTGAGAAACTAAACATCCCTATTCCTAAAGAGCACTCCATTTAAATTGGCTCTTTCAAAAGCACGATAGTAACGACCAGTAACCAGTAATAGAAAGAAATGGAATTAAATGAACCATGTAATCATGACGGAGGAAACAGTCTATGACACTGGAAAACTGAATTTTCTCTCAAATCCATAAACACAGAGATTTGTAAATGTAGTGTTCCCACCATCCCCAAACCACCAGAAATATTCATTTGCAGGATTTAGGGAATGAAACACCAGCATAAACCTGAATCTTCTCTTCATGATGTATACTGCTTAATTGATATACAAGAGTATACACAGTATTATTGCACTAGGGTAAGATACATGTAAGGTGATGGTCATAAATCACTGCTGGATGATGGCAGATTTAAAGCTGCCCTGGATCAGGATGCAGCTTTTTCTAAACTATGAATATTGCTGGAGGAAACTTCTAACTCTATGCTGCCTTAGAAAGATTGTTCAAGTTTTGTTTCAATATTTAATGAGTTTTCTATGGTATTTCAAAAGAACAACTAGAAAGAGACCATTATAGAAGTATTTTTTATGGATGACATGAAAGGGATATGGATAGCTAAATTAACAGCTAATCAGGGCTTCTGAGAGAATTTAACTAATGCATTTATCATTAACTTTACAAATATGGTCTTGCAAACCAAGGAAGGTTTTTAACATTTCTCTTTTAAAATAGGGGTTTAGTCAATTTTTTTTCATTAATCAAAGCAAAATATTCATAATACTTGTCAAGAACCCTTACACTGTGAAAAGAGAAGCTGGTACTTGATCCCTTTCTTTTTCTGTGAGGAATCTTCCTCTTTTTGCCTATTTATTTTCATATAGTTTAAATATTTTCTGGCAGCTAAATGAAAAACAAATAATTTGTATCTTCCTAGATGTAATCTATGACTGCATTTGGAGGTACTCAAAAGTTATAGAATAAAAGTAGTGAATGCAGGAATGAATCCTCTTATCTCTTAATGGATTTTATAAATTAGCTAAACTCTGATTGCATCTCTTCCCCTGTCTTTCTTGGGAAGCTCCATGAGACGCCAACATCTCAGAGATCAAAAGATCTTTTGTCAGGCCAGGCCTCGAAAAGAAAATAACAACAAACAACCCACTAGAAGAAAAATCCTTGAGAACCTGCCAGATGATGAAAACAGACAGACTTCTTATACTTCAAATCCCATTGCTAATTTAAAAAGCAGAGACAAATCCATACTTCTGAATTGCATTTGAAGAATGCTTCCTGATGCATGGATGAGTGACCAGGAGATTGATTGCCTGCTTTTGATTTCAAAGGATGCAATTTCCACTTGAGTTTGTGGGTGCACAAAGTTTCAGATAGTATGAGACATTAATCCCCCCCCCCCTTTAAAAAGAGAAAATGCATGTTTTGATTTTTCTAAAAAAAAACCTGAGATAAAGTAAAAAAGGTGTTGTATTTGTCTTATTCATTTAAATGTTACACAATTATATAAAAAAATAACATATAGAAACGCATACAACTGCATTGTCAATAAACCTGAATAATTCTACATAAACTAGCTCTTTTAAAGAGGACCAGCAAGTTTGTCTGGTGTACTATATTGAATTTAAATTATCTGATTATCATTAATTTCTGTATTTCCACAGAAGTTCATGGTGCTTTAGCAAAATGCACTATGAAAATGTATTCAAGAAATGGTATCAGGGAAAATTCTACGAGTGAAATGCTCCTAATCTGAGCAGACATGAAACAAAATCCCAGAATCCAGCATACAAGGTAAAGTTTTTGTTTACAGAATACACTGTCTATAGAATATATACAGATGTATGTTTAGGAAACAGCCAGATCTTTCATTAATGAATTTCTCATAAAACTTTTCACACCATGGAAAGTGTCTCTACCATTGTTATAAGGAGTGAACCTTTAGCCTTTCAGAGCTCTCTTAAGTTAGCCTAAAGGTACCTACATGTACTTTGAGTAGGTAAAACAGGGTGTTCCAAGTTTTCTAAGATTAGATAAACTAACAAGTTGATGAAAACAGTATCTTCTGCATCAAGAAACTACACTGGTTTTGGAATAAAACAATGAAAAAAAACCCAACCAAAATCTCAGTTTATGTAAGAAGTCTGCTCCAAATTTGAGCTGAAGCTGATAAAGGCTGATTACCAGCACACAGAACTTCAGGTTTATACAATGCATGACACGCCATATTGCCCGTGATTTACTCTCTTTCTGCTCTGTTATGATAACAATCTGGTTACCGCGTCTTTAACCTCCTATTTGCCTGATTGCAATGTTAAATTCCCATATTCTGATGCTAAGCAAAATATGCAAAGAATTTCTCAGAGATCATAGAAAGAAAAACTACATGAACGAAAAGTTAGTTGCCAGATTATATGCAATACGTATAATATTATATTATATGCAAGCAATAAAGTCTATACTATTTTTCTTATATTCCACAACTTTTCAAATCCATTTACTATATATTGATGTATATTTATGTACTGTGTATTTTACCACACTTCAATACGGTTGTTTCATACAATCCAAGACACACCAGGAAGTTACCACTCTGAGGAAGACCTACAAGCTTGACCCTGCTCTCCCTCTTTCTCAGCTTCTATAGAATAGATCACTTCATTGGGAAAACATAGCAGAAAATAACTTAAAAAATATATTACAAAACGAATGTTAATCATTTCATCATATATCAATGAGGCAGTAGAGCTTTGCTATAACATACAACAAAACTCTTGTTAAAGCAACTGTAGATGGGATAATGTGTACTGGAAAATTATAAGGAAATAATTCTGTTTTCTTAGCATTTCCAGAGTGGACATGTTCCCTGCATGTCAAAGAAAAGACAAAAGTGAAAGAAAAAGGGAGGAAGTGGGACAGGAAATAAGCACACCCTTGAACAATAATAACTGTGATTTTAAATTTCCTGTAAGTATGGTCCATGTTTTGGATAACAAGCCTGTCAATGGAGCCAAACAGCTTTTAGCTATGTGAAGCTGCTGGAGCATGTAACTCATTCTAAACACACCAGGCTTCTTCAAAGAGGGGGAAATGTTAGCTTCTATATCAGTAATTTGCAGTAATAGAAAGCTGTTATGAAATCAATGTCTCATCTGGAAATAAATGCTTCCATTTCACCCTGCGCTTAAGGTAGAGGCAAGAGACTATTATCCTGTAACTTTCTATTACATCAGGACGGTCTCAGACATTCATGTACAGCAAAAATGACCTGAAAGACTAAACACTGCTTTCTAGGTTCACTATAAAGAAAAAAATAAAATAAAATAATGCAAGGAGATTTTTTTCAGTTGATCAAGACTTGTACCACAGTCAGCTTTGAAAGCTGTCAGCCTGGTAATCCATAGATAGATCAACATCCAATTTGTTTGAGACAATCTGGACACCTTTTGTAACCAAATAACTTCTGCACTACAAATATTTAACCTAAGAACAGATGCTACTGAACTGAGAGATAACATTTTGATTTCATGGCAGGTTTTCACAAGATAAGGGACAACCACGATTTTCTGAAAGATAAACAAGATGGGCAGTGACTCTTGAACATCATACAGCTTGTTGAAGGCAGACATGTAATTGAGATTCACATTTTTTCAGGACTATTAAGGAGAAACAACTCCAATAAACTCTGAAAAAATTTCCCATTTCTACGATCAACTGCTCATTTTTCCAGTGTTCTCCCTTTTTCAAACCACTGTGTCTCTCTTCCCTCATATCCAGTACAGTGTGACTTTTGGACACCTGAAGAATTTCTGTATGGACCTACATGGGCTTGCACTTCACTACCTATTCACTGTTGTAATACTTTTCAAGCAAATGCTTCTTCAATATTTTAAACAGATAAGGATGATGTTCAGGATAAAGGGAAATCACATTCTGTGACCCACACAAATGATTGCAACATTGCCTTTTCTATATTCTTAAATCTTAATGTTCTTAAACAAGAAGTCCCAGCAATAACAACTCTTGCAAAATAATATGCTTGAAATGAATCTTAGCCCTTTTTTGACAGCAAAAGATTAATATTAATTGCAAACAGGTATTTTATATAGAATCAAACCTCTTTTTGTGAAAGTGTAGTCCACAAAATGTAATCTTCCTACCAGACAGAAAAAGGTTAGAAACCATCCAAAATCCTGTTACCCTCAGAGAATAGATTAACACACATAGAATCATAGAATCGTTAGGGTTGGAAAGGACTGTAAGATCATCTAGTTCCAACCCCCCTGCCATGGGCAGCAACACCTCCCACTAAACCATGCCACCCAAGGCTCTGTCCAACCTGGCCTTGAACACCGCCAGCGATGGAGCATTCACAACTTCCCTGGGCAACCCATTCCAGTGCCTCACCACCCTTACAGTAAAGGACTTCTGCCTTATATCCAATCTAAAATTCCCCCGTTTAAGTTTTAACCTGTTATCCCTTGTCCTATCACTACAGTCCCTAATGAAGAGTCCCTCCCCAGCATCCTTACAGGCTCCCTTGAGATACTGGAAGGCTGCTATGAAGTCTCCACTCAGCCTTCTCTTCTCCAGGCTGAACAGACCCAACTTTCTCAGCCTACCTTCATACGGGAGGTGCTCCAGTCCCTGATCATCCTCCTGGTCCTCCTCTGGACTTGTTCCAACAGTTCCATGTCCTTTTGATGTTGAGGACACCAGAACTGCACACAATACTCCAAGTGAGGTCTCACAAGAGCAGAGTAGAGGGGCAGGATCACCTCCCTCGACCTGCTGGTCACGTTCCTTTTGATGCAGCCCAGGATACGGTTGGCTTTCTGGGCTGTGAGCGCACACTGCCGGCTCATGTTCATCTTCTCACCAGCCAACATCCCCAAGTCCTTCTCCACAGGGCTGCTCTGAATCTCTTCTCTGCCCAACCTGGAGCTGTGCCTGGGATTGCTCCCACCCAGGTGGAGGACCTTGCATTTGTCATGGTTAAACTTCATAAGTTTGGCATCAGCCCACCTCACAAGCATGTCAAGGTCCCTCTGTATAGCATTCCGTCCCTCCAGCTTATCAACTGAACCACACAGCTAGGTGTCATCTGCAAATTTGCTGAGGGCGCATTCAATCCCACTGTCCATGTCAATGACAAAGATGTCGAACAAGACCGGTCCCAACACCGATCCCCGAGGGACACCACCTGTTACTGGTCTCCAGTTGGACACTAAGCCATTGACCACAACTCTTTGTGTGCAGCCATCCAGCCAGTTCTTCATCCACCAAAGCCAGTTTTTTATCCACCAAATGCAGACCCCATTCTACTTATATCCTACACACAGGTTTATGCAATAACTATCATATAACAGAATTTAAGATTCCAGATACAGTTATTTTTAAATAATATTTTCTTTTTTCCCCCTCATTGAAATTGGGCCCATAAGATGATTGAGCGCTGCAGTCTGACTTGCTCACATGTGGCAATCAGCACTAATGCTGAGGTATATATGGAGAGTGCATTCACTCTTATTAGAGGGAAAATGCACTACGATGGATGAGGTAATAAATAACCACAAATAGGCATTTATATGTACAACTTTATCAAATACCTCATTTTCAATGTAAAAATTACAAGAACTTTTGGAAGTTATTAGCTAAAGAAAAAATTATGGCAGATCCCAGACAAAAAAAAAAAAGCTCCAATTCATTAAAATTGGCAACATTATGAAAATAAAGTGATGTTTACCACTGTCCACTGGCAAACACACTTGCTCAAGAATGTGGGCTAACACTATTTCATCATCAAGCATTATAGCATTTCTTCTGCGTGAATAATATTTACCATATCAGAAAAAAAAAAAAAAAAAGATTAAAATCAAGTCAACAACCATCTACATTTCTTGACCTAAAAATAAATGTTGCAACTGTCTAGCCTGGCTGTCAAAACACAGTTCTCATACTGCAATAAGATTTTTAAAACAGAAAGATCTCCTGGTTAAATAATGTAAATTTCTCATGCTGGTGAGAACTGCAGGAAATGAAATTTAAAGTTAATAAAGTAATAATTTAACAGTGACATTCTGTATATGTCAGCTGATCTCTTCTAAATATAGAGCAGGCATCCTTCAATGAAATCTCATTTATTCACTGTCCATGTTATTACATTCAAGATGGGACTAATGAAATTTTAAGGACACAACTCTTTCTCATGTATATGTTGTCAATAGGAAATCATTTTATTTCTCTATTATTTTGCTATCACAAAGCACCTAAAAATTTATCTGCAATGTGCTATTTTATCCATTCTTTTAGGATTTTAAATTCTTTTTTTCTGTTTTAACTACAGATGTGACTACCTTCAATTTCTCAGTATAGCAAATATTCATAGGAAAAGCGGATAATATATTACTATGAAAATATTAACACCTTTTCGTCAGTAATTTAAATGCTTCAGGAGCAAACCTAGCCCAAATAAAATCAGTACTTCAACAAGATAGTTTTGAGCTAATTAATAATCTCACTGCATCTGCATCTTCAGATTTCCTCACAAAATCAGATTTAGTGTTATATCCCTGTTAAGAACATGTTAAGATAAACTATTTGCTTGATTTGCACTACTGCTGAGCAAAATACTGTCAAAATGCAAATTTAGTTCAAGCCACAAATGCTCCTTATAAAAGTGAGAAAACATTGTCACTTGATTAGGAGGGAAGGAAGCATATTAAGATACGCTAGAAGTCTTGCACGAAATGAACAATCTGAGACATTTTCTGTGATATATGGATAAAATAAGATTTACAGGTGAGGAACTTGCAGGACTGCAGCTTTATGCTGCTTGTCTTCTTCATGTCTGTGAATGTAGTATTCTAAAAGGTACAGATAATCTATACATCCAAATTTTAATGAAAGTTATTGTTTAAATACTGAGACTAACTGCAATTATTAGATAAAAAAAATTCAATAATTTGTACAGGAATTTGTATAAATTTGGCACTTTATAACTACCGATGATAGATATCATTACTTTCTAATGTGTTGATAATGTTATTTCACAACTCGGTCACCACACAGTAATGTGAGAGTGTCACAGGCAGTATTTCTCTTCATAATTATTAAATGCGAAAAAACCTAGTCACAAATAAATTCTGTTGAACATCACTGGCATCAAGTCTACTGATGCCAGAATATTACATTGTTTACATGTGAACGAGTGATTAGCTCTTTTTCTGAGAAATAATGATACAACACAGTCCCCTTAGAGGCTGCATTTCAGTTTTACAGTATTAGAAATATCATGGTCACTGGGACCACTGCACTGTGTCTACTGGGTATGAGACATCACTGAGTCATTCCTGCATTTTATGTAGAAATGTCTCACTCAGACATAACAATTTCAGAGCACCTTCATTTAGAGAAGCAGAAGGTAAAACATAGGTCATCTGAACTGCAGAAAGTAAAACTCTGAGCCAAATGGCTCTGAGCGCATATGCACTTGAATTCACAACTAAACTGACAGCATTTGATATGCAGTATGTTGTCCAAAACGACACTGAAGCAATACACAAAACATATATTTGATATGACCAGGGTGACTGTGCAGCAACTTCAATCAGATACACAGCAAAATGTTCATTCCTGAGATTCGTGCTTCAGTTAAAAGAAAATAAGAGCCAAAACAAACAAGCTTCATTTCATACCCAGAAGATTAAGGGCTAGGAAATAGTCAACCAACATCTTCTGGCACTCCCAGCTCAATAGCACATATGCTACTTCCTTCTTCCATCATTTATTTTCTATTGTCCCAAGAAAATATTTTAACTGTGAACTAAGCTGATATAATCCTATCTGGTCATTTCTAACACTGGACACCAGTGTTGCTCTTCCAGAAAAAATCATAGGAATACAAATAGTTTGAAAACATCCATCTCTGGCATAGTATTGCTACGAAAATCTGCTTTAATCCTGCTGCCTGTATGCAAAACAGAAGATACCAAATGACACCACAGTCTCTTTGGACCTTCACGCAGCTAACCAGCACAGATCCAGGCATCTCTGGAGACAAGTTCACACGGTACAGTTTCAACATTCAAATTGCAAGGCTCTTCAGATGTACTTGACTTTCTGCATTCCCAATCTTTATTTCTTCTTCCTCTTTGTCAAGCTCTATGTGACTTTTGTAAATTTGTTTTGAGCTGTTCTGTCAGCCTATTTTGGAAGATTTTCTAATTTAAGATTTCATTATCTTTTTTCTTTCAGCTCTGAATGGTCTGTCACTTGCTATACCCACCACACTGAGCTACCCAACTGCGCTTTTGATTTTCAGCTGCCAACTGAGAAGGCCAAGGTCTAGATGAGTGTCCTGGTTTCAGCAGTAGCAGTCATTTTTCTCCTTCTTAGTAGCTGGTGCAGTGCTGTGTTTTTGACTTTTGGCCTGGGAACAGTGCTGATAACACTGATGTTTTTAGTTGCCACTCAGTAATGTTTACTCTGACCAAGGACTTTCTAAGTCTCATGCTCTGCCAGGGAGGAGGGGAAGCCAGGAGGAAGCAGAGACAGGACACCTGACCCAAAATAACCAAAGGGGTATTCCATACCACAGTATGTCATGCCCACTATAGAAACTGGGGGCAGTTACCCAGAAGGCGTAGATCATTGCTGAGTCAGGCCCAGTATCGGTCAGCAGGTGGCGAGCCGTTGTATTCTCTTCCCTTGTTATTTCCCTTATCATTATTATTATTGGTGGTAGCAGTAGTGGTTTGTGTTATACCTTAGTTACTGGACTGTTCTTATCTCAACCTGTGGGAGTTACATTCCTTCGATTCTCCTCCCCATCCCCCCGAGAGTGGGGGGGAGGAAGGGGGAGAGTGAGAGAGTGGCTGCATGGTTCTGAGTTACGGCTGGGCTTAAACCACGACAGTGTGTTTTCCCCCCATTTTCCCATTCTATTTCCTGTGGTCAGGAACTATTTATTGGTTTTCCACATCATAAAATAAAAGTGCTGACCTGAATGGGCCTGAGTGCTTCCAAATGCTACTGGAAATAAATGGATACCAAGGACACACAGCCTTTCTCAGGAGCAGGCCAAAAGGTTAAAAAATGTAAATAGCTTATAATGAAATACTCCTACAGAATGAACAGTTATACAGATAATTGTTGTGAAGAGTGGTGTGTTTAACTGTATAAACCAAAATCATTTAAATTAACAATTTGTAAGCTGAAAGTTGGCTTGCAATTAGATGAGTGACCTTGTTTATTACAGGCAACTAACATTATAATGTTGATTAACAGAGAAGTCCTGGTCTCATTTTAAAACAAATGTTTAGGTTAATTGTTTTTGTACAGGTTGAAAAATTGTACATTTACTTGAAGAAGGTCTCTCAGGCAGGGTCTGGCTAAAATAGACAGGGCAGGTAACAGCCTCAATAAAACGTCCTGTCTAAGGTTAGAAATCCTGCTAAAAAACAGATACTTCAAGCACAAATACACTTTTTTAACACATACATAGCTTATTCAATTTCCTTCAAGTAACTCAGAATTCAGTGCAAATCTGTATAAACATATCTGCTGGGTAATGTTCAGAGTTTTGTTCCAGTATATTTTTTCTCTGAAAATTATCCTAAGGAAACAAAACTGAAGACTGTTTGTACAGAAGTTTGACAATACTTATTTTCAGCGGTTTATATCCTGTATAATAAACAATTATTTGAATTTTAATTAGTGGTGAATGCCATTTTCAAATCAATGTTTTTACAGCTCTGAGAGAGAAAAATAACTTCTAGGGCTGAACTTCATACATAAGGAGAGGGAAAGCAGGCAAGTGCAGACTAAAGGATGGAGAAAACTCAGGGAAGGCAAAATGGAAAACCAGTAAAACTAGTGTGCTATTTCTGATAGAAACAGTTACCTGAAAGGAACCAGTATCAGAAAAATAATGATATCTAATTCGGCGTGAAATGTTTTGACATAGAGTAGCCACAAAGATACTGTATGCTATGCAAGACCATAAGAACGTAGTAATCTAACTCAATTCAAATTAATTGATGTGAGATATCTAAATGATGTAGAGAAGATGATGTAATTAATTCCCAAAGGGACATCTGAAAAAAGTATGAATTCAAAGTAGTTCAGCAGTATTAAGTATCTTTATACACATAAATGCTAAAAATTCAAAATGTACTATCTAAACTACAGAATATGCCTCAATAATGGGAAAAAAGTCTGCACTTTTTATAGATATATTCTGTTTATATAGAAACACCCTATTATTAAATTACATATCATTCATTCCTAATAGTTATGACTAACTCATGTGGGAGAAAGAATGAAGTGGATCAACCAAATCAGTAAGTCAGGCAGTGAAATATAAACAAACAGTAGCCATGTCCTTCTAAGTCACATTCTGCATGTTATTACAACATTTAAAGACTGTAAATTTTGGACATATCCACAAAAAAGCTGTTGTCTAAGGATACTCAAATCCACATATGGTTACATAAACTTGTTACTAGTCTTTTCTTTTCATTATCCATCTTTCTCAGTCCCTAACTGAAACTGAGCATATCATTTGTGAAGGCGGTACTCCTTTAAAAATAATAACTACAGTGCTGGATAACATGGTAATGCAGATGATAAAATTATAGTAGATAAGATATATTCTGATCCATTCACCCAATGCTGATTTTACAAGCAGTTGCTTGGTAAACAACCCTGATAAATTTATCAATGCGGATATTTCAAGCACTTTCCATATTTATTGCCTTTCTTTATAATGTATCATCTACCAGGCTTAGTCTTTTTCAGAATAAAATACTTTGAATCTCAATTTTTATCTCCTGCACATCTATAATCTAACAACTTGATTTGATTTTGTTCTGAAAGAATCAAATTAATGAGATATTTTTAGAGTATAGGATTATAAGGATTCATCATGGAGGTTTTGTAAAGTCTAATAGCCCAGGGATACAATTTTTAACCAGTAGAGGTTAAATCAAAACTTATAGCCAGACTGCTATAAACAGAGTGAAATTTGAAGCTGTGCAATCACAGGTTAGAAATGCAAGACATTCTAAATGTAAGAACAAATTATTTAATAATGGGTTTTATAAATTTTGAACTATTTTTAAACTGCAAAGTTGAAAACTGTATTTCTTTCTGTTTTTCAGAAATCTTTCGGCACCTCGTTGGTAGTAAGTACATTAAACTGTTTAGATATTAAGCCCAAGACAAAACACCAAAATATTTCTAAAAATATTAATAAGAAAAGAGATGGTTCTACAGGAAATATTTCACATTTCCAGAGTGAAAAAAATGACAGTCTGAATACACTATTTCTAATTCTTTTTTTTCATCATTTGTGTGTGTCAAGAATAAACACAAGCTTTTCTTATTCTAATAAATTATTTTTGTGTGTATGTATGCACAGAGGCACTTGTTCTTAGCAATGCATGATAGTTATTTCATGCACCTTACAATATTTTGTAATGTATTTAAACTCAGTTTAATGAGTTTAAAACAGCTTGCCCTCATCTGTAAGGGTACGCCCAAGTTTATGCTATACACATGAACTTTCAGCCCAGACAACCCCACTGGATGCTGCAGGCACACAGGGGTGGAGGCAGAAGTGCTGGCACAGTCCCATCAGCTATTCTGCAGCTCAGCACAGGGTCACAGAGGATGTTAACTTTAGAGCTCAGAGCATAGCTAGCAGCTTGTGTGAGACCAGAGCAAAAACAAAACCAGGGGTAGGCCATACTTCTCCTTCCTTTCTCTTCTCTTTCCTCACCCCACATCTCAACATACTGAAATTGAAAAATAACAACCAAGTATGAAATAAGAAAGGAAACTTGTTTGAGGAGAGGGGCAAAAGAGAATTGACAGACTTTCAAGGCAACCAAGGAGTATTTCCAAGCCTTTCACTCTTCCATTTAAAGTAAATGTCAAAGCCCTTTACACAGAATGCCTTTTATTGTTTTCCCATTAAGTGCTTCACAAAAATTGGTATTTTCTTGTTAGATATTAATTACTTCAATTAATTTAGCACATTTTTCCCAGTAGTCAGCTTAACTCATCATATCCATTTATCTGGCATACTGAAACACATCTAAGCACTTATTTTCACTCTGAGTTTGCAAATATAACAACTATTTCTTCCCACACTCCCTTTTAGTTGTCTGGAAACAGTTTTGAAGAAGTAATTATACATGAGTTCATGTGAATCCTATAAGACTTGTATGTGCTGGGAATTTAGGCTTACAGAAAAGCGCAGGCAACTTCCTGGTGCTCACCCTTTTCTGTAGAGCAGGTCTGATAACACAGCTGCCATCCCTCATCCACAGTGACAGAGGTTTTAAGCTGATGTAGCTGAACAAAGGATTGAGGTGACATTTTCCCTATCTTGAGGACCTACACAAAGCTTGGACAAAATGTACACCCCATATCAGCCTATTTTGCAAAACTAAGCCAGATTAACGACATAAAGAATTTTTGCACCTCTTTCCATACAGGGAGAATTCCACACACCAGAATCACTCACTCTCTCAAGATCTCCATTAAAATTGACTCCTTTTTTAATATGTCAAATAACAAAGATCTACTTATATTCAGTGCTATGCTTGGCAGTCTGCATTGCAAAATACAAGTGCCACTGTTGGCTAATTTTATTGGAAGAATATGGACAATCTTACTGCAGAGCCAACTTTCCCCTCTTGGTACAAGAGGATTCAATACTAATTGTTATTCCAAGCTGTGCATAAGGGAGAAAATATTGTAGGAGTGGAAAGGGATCTGAGGAGAACTAATCATCTGGCCTATAAACCAGATTTTGGCAGTATGCACAGCTTAAACATTTATTACTCAGTCAAGCAGCCTAACAGATGCTGGAGTCTCAGGACCTGCTGCAATGTCCAAGATAATTCTGGATACAAAACACATTTAATGGTCAAGAATTCTGCAGTGAAAGGCACCTACACTGAACGATAATGATAAACAGCATGCAATTTACTAGAATTTTTTTTTTCACACATTTTATTACAAACTGTGAAAATTAATGTTACATGGTTAAAAAAACGTAGGAACACAAGGGTGTTTTGGCACCTTCTGCCTAAAACCCCAAGTTTTCAAAATCAAAGGACATTGGAGAGAAAAGTCCTGAAAATCTCTTAATTGCATGCTTTTCTATTTTGTTGAAGCCAGAACCAAAATGCCCTGGTTTTGGCTGGGATAGAGTTAATTTTCTTCCTAGTAGCTGACACAGTACTGTGGCTCGGCTTCGGTCTGAGAACAACGCTGATAACAGGCTGATGTTTTAGTTGTCGCTGAGCAGCATTTACTCTGATCAAGGACTTTTCAGTCTCTCATGCTCTGACAATGAGGAGAGGCACAAGAAGCCAGGAGGAAGCAGAGACATGACACCGGACCCAAACTAGCCAAAGGGACATTACACACCACAGCATGTCATGCCCAGTATAAAACTGGGGGAGTTCCCCAGAAGGGACTGATCACTGCTTGGGTTGGGCTGGGTATCTGTCAGCAGGTGATGAGCAATTGTATTGTGCATAACTTGTGTTTATTCTTTGTTTTTTCTTCCCATTTGCCTTTCAGTTTTACACCTCTCTCCTTGTTATTTCCATTATTAGTATTAGTATTATATTGTACTTTAGTTATTAAACTGTTCCTATCTCAGCCCACACATTTTACATTCTTTTGATTCTCCTCCTCATCCCACCTGGGGAAGAAGAAGAGGAGGTATGAGTAAGTAGCTGTGTGGTACTGAGTTACCAGCTGGGTTTAAACCACTGGTAATAACCAGTTTAACCAGATATCATAGTTTGGCTTTACATACCTCAACATGGTATTAAAGATATTAAACAAGTAGTAGATCATATCCTTTTAGGATTTAGGAAGACTGAATCATGCCAGAGATCCACGCAGATGAACTTGTGGCTCTATACTGCAGAAGTACTTGAAGTGTTAGCTGAGAAAACTATATATACACAAAATACAAAATAATGGATGGCAAATAACAAAACCTAGTAGAATTCAAACACTAGTCCAAGTATTTTAGGCACAAATTACTATGCTGTATAACTTCCCCCCAAAAGAAAAGTATCTAAGTAATAATTTATATTTCAAAAGGGTTTAAAAAGGATTAGCATTCCAGCAAAAACGTGGAATCTTAAGAAGTGTCAGCAATCTCATAAAGCCATCTTTCAGTCAGCTCCCATACTGATAAATACCAAATACATAAAATCAGCCACATTGCTTTTGAATGGCTAATGCTTGATTAATTTCAAATAAACTTCTCTAAGTTTAGAGGTAGAATATTTCCAAAGACGCAGTTTCAGTAGAAATTAGTGCTGAGAAAATTACATCTCTATGAAAAGTCTGTAGTATTTATGGTCTAAATTTACTTCTGAAAACAGGAATTCTGCTATTTTTTTTTTTTTAACAAACATTTGAAAATTCTATTCAAAGTGCTTAAGATAAGACAATCCAAGTCTGGAAGTTTAACTACAATTACATCAGAAGTATGTTTTATTTCAGATTTGCCAGAATTTCTTTTTCCATCCAAATGCTGTTGTATTTAATAATCAGTTAAACTCGGATAAACTTTCCAGACCAAAATATATTTGCAAATATTCAGCTTGAGAATAGGGCATTATAACATTTTTGTGCTGCATCATTTTCAGGCAGATTGCTTTAAATCTACATTAATCATAGAACCATAAAATCGTTGAATAGTCAGTGTTGGAAAGGACCTTTAAATCATCTAGTTACAATCCCCTGCCATGGGCACCCTAGACCATGTCACCCAAGGCTCTGTCCAGCTGAATGCTGCCAGCTTACTACAACTGGTATCTTCAAAATAGCATGTAGCTAATCAATTCAGTCTTCAAAGGAGGAATAAATTAACCCTGGTACCTTTCCTTACCCTAACTTATTATATTCAATTTTGATAATTTAAGATAAAAGTAATGATAAACTTGATTTTGGGCGAATATGCTAGACCATTCATCCAATAAACTAACGTAATCCCAGTACCAAAATACAAGTAACTCCTCATGATGGAGGATACTGTTCAAGTTGTTTGGCCTTCTGAACTCTGACAGAAATAAGCTTTTTCACCAGGTCAGAAAAGGTGTTTCTTTTTGCTTTTTATTTGAAAAGATTTTCATTCAGAGAGCTTTAGTAAGCTACTTGGTGGGGGGGAAGGGGAGGAAGGGGAGGGGAATCATAACTGTCAGAACATAAAAACTGACACTGACCCCACAGTTCTTTGCTTAAGTTTCTACATCATCATTTTCCTTCCAGGTTCAACACCGAATCAACCAGGCAGTTCTTAGGGACCTAGCTGCAACTAACATTTGCTTTATTCTTACACCAAGCCATGGTTTGTATTTAAAACAGGCTGGCACTGAAAATTCACTTAAAGGTTCACTTCACTCATGGCATGTTTTCACAAATAACTCTGATTAAAATCATGGTAAAAATGCAATTAGAAGAAAAAGGTAACTTACATGCTATCTACATAATATGTATATAATGATATAATCAAATTTCTGTTTCCAAATTGAGAGGTGTGAACACACACACAAAGCCAGAATTGAAAGAATCATTTTTCAATCTCAACTGTAGTAAAACTGCACTATTTATTCCTTAGAAGAAACCATGAGAAAAATAGTTCTGAATAGCTTCAGTTTCTCAATTGAAATATATATTTTATATACATTATATAAATATATAAAAATATGCAAATATATATAATTTAATATATATTGCAAAATATAGCAATAACATTAAACTTAAAATAGTTTGAACCAAGCAATTTAATTAATAAAACCGCCTTCTTTGTCTGTTGTTCCTATTTAAACTGTGTACAAAAAAGCACAACAAAAACTTAGTGCTCCTTTAGTTGTTTAAGGATTGCTGATGTAGCACACCAAAATACTTATTTGGATTGTAGAACACTTTATCAATTTGTTGATTCCTGAATAAATCTCATTTATTATCCACACATAATAAATGACAAAAATTGAATAAATGGCAATGCATTTTTTACAGCTGTTTTTTGTTGGGGAGGGGGTTGGAGGTAGAATATTCTTGTTCCCATGGTTTCATTTCCCAGCATTTCTAACTTTCTTTCCAAAGAATATTTCTTCTTTTCAAGCTTATAGCCCCAAATACCCAAGGTATGAAGAAATATTTCAATAATACAAAAAATCCAAGGAGATAATATCGCAGTCAAGATAAAGATCACTGCAGCATCAAAACAGATTTTTTTCAAGTTATTCCTAAAAGTTTTGGTTGCCAGTACCAGCATTATTATGCCAAAATGCTTTATCGATAACTGAAAATTTACATATATAATGCTCTACTACAAAGGTGAAATTGATGTCTACTACCAAACTTGCTATCAAGAAATAAAACTTAGACTATTTTTAAGGAGCTTCAACATTTTGACTGCAATCCCAATAAAAGGAAGGTATGAATAAACAACATGTATACTTTATGATTATTAAGCTATATGAACCATCAACTAATTGTAAGTCTATTTATGATTGGTTTATTGGGTTCTGAGCAGGAGAAGCCTTTTTTTCTTGCTGGTAGCTGCTCAAACATATTCAAAGTGACGTCGTCATATTCACGACACATTGCTGTCATCACGACACTTTAATCAGCCCTTCAACGTTGACCAAGTAGTAACAAATGGAAGCAATATTTCAATTTCTGATTTAGAGGAAGTAAATCAGGAGTAACCACACGCACAAAGAGAAATCCCTGTCTGTGCACTTTGCCTAATAGCTTTCCTAAAACTGCAACACCAGCACAGACTTAGACCTAGAACAAGCACTGCAGCAGACAGTGCTTTATCCATCTCAGATGAGAAGGGCAATGTGTGGTGGCATCCAGTACACAGTTAACATCACTTGCCCTGTGCAGTTCCCATCTTCTGCTTCGGGACAAGTAGGGTACAGTTTTAACAGGAATTTAGAAATAAGACTTCTGTTATTACGAATAGGAGATTCATTACTAATTCCCAGTGCATGTGGTAGAAGGATGACTTGAGGGTTTGTTCTGTTTTCATCAACAGATTGATTTTTTTTCAAAATCTAAGTGGGACTTGGAAAATACTGATTTAAAAGCCTGATTCGGGTCTATTTTATTGGGAATACTTTCTCCTGTTGTGGGCCTGCAATCCTCAGAAACAGGCAAATGAATTAACTCCCTAGACTTTTCCCTGTCTCTACTTGGTTTTGGTACCAGATACAGGGAAAAGCAAAAATAACTTTCATAATATTGCTTTCTGCAGTCTAGTAAGCCCCAAAGTAATAACCTGGATATAGTGAATGGATATTTTGTAATGATGAATCATGTATTTCTATGGTGAAATAAAAGGGTCTACTCCACAGGAAGCTCATCACTGTATTTCAAAATAAGCAAATCGTTTTGCATGTCGGAAGCCAAAGAACATTGCTTCACAGCACATACAGTTTATTAGGTTGAAATAGGTAAGGCAACATTAGAGAATTGAAAAATCAAATATCTTCAATGAAACCTGTTCTGTGAGATCCAAAAAGCAATTCATTGTTTCTTTGGGCATTCTACAAAAATATACAATAAGAAGGTCAAAAAAAAAAAAAAAAAAAAATAGCTTCCAAGCACTAAAAGTTGTAAACTGTGTCTCATCCACTGTTTCTCAGAAGGATTTGTTGTAATATCTGTTTTGTAAATGTTGCCTAGCAGACTGTGATGTAGACATGGAATTGCAGATTTATTGCAAACTATTTCCAAAGGGTACAACTGTTCCCTACTATAGTGGCCACTGTCAAGATTTGACAGGTTAGCTCATGTGAACAGGAAGTAAAATGACAAAGGGTTCAAGTTACCTTATCTGCTTTTCTAGAGTTATAAAAATTCCTTGCAGATAATAGTACTTGTGAAAATAAAATTAAACTCTAATTGCTCTCTGTGCTTCAGATGACTCATTAAGTTTATTGGTGTAAAATAAAGCCTGGTGACAATTTTATGCTTATCGCTATGAAATCTGTGATTTTTAAACATTCACAGGCTGTTATCTCTGAAAACATCATCTGTAAAAGTTACCCAGCCCCCAACTAGATGATTTTGCTGATGCAGAATTAGTCTTCCTGGTAATTTTGCAGGCTTACCCAGCCCCCCAACAAAATGATTCTGCTGATGCAGAATTAATCTTCCTGGCAATTTTGCAGGCTTCCATGTGTCTAGTAAAGAATATGATAGCCACACAGAAAGAATTATGAGTTTCTTATGAACCATGTATGTTAAACATACAGTCACCTCTCTCAAAAAGATTTACATTTCTGCTATTTTTATTACTTACTAAGGTTGTACCTTTCCTATGGATGTCATAGCCTGTCTTAATTTTTAGGTTAATGGTTTCTAAAGTAACATTATCTAGCATGTATTCTTAAGAGACACAGGAATACCATCTAAAATGGTATAAATTCAACATAACTTCAAACATTTTACATACTGTTATAATGACAAACATATCAAACTTCACAAGGTGTTTAAAAATATGCTAACAATTTGAGGCAAGCTTTTATAACATTTTAAGAGTGAAGTATCAATTCTTTTCAAACAAAAGCAAAGGAAATGGCCTGTCTATTCCCTGTAATCCTACAATTAAGGTGCACTTTACCACTTATTAAAGCCAGAATCCCAGAATAATCCTCCAGGTCTGTCAGTCAAGCACACCACATAAGAATACGAGCTACTATGATTCTTTCCCCCATCATACTGACATTTCCATTTTCATCCCTGTGTCATCTATATAAGCTGCAGACAACTGTGGTCATGAATTTTAAAGAGCTCAGGTCATATTAGGGTCTCTTTACACTTGATGAGATTTTGAGAGAAGAGAAGGGCTGCATACTTGAAATTAGGACCCTAAATAAATAAATAATACATCCCCCCCACAACTTCAAAATACAGATCCTATTTATGTCTTCTTCCCCCATTTAAAAAACACACAGCCATATGGAATGATGAAAAGTCTTATCATTGGGTAATGATTTTTTCTTGATGATGGGTACAGAAAAAGGAAGTTATTTTCACCAAGAGATAACATAAATACTTAATTTTGAAATACAATTAAAGAATCCTCAGCAGTAAATGCATATATATATATAAAAATTTTTGACATAGTATAATAGAATTTATTCAAATTCTCTCCTAAAATACATAAGTGAAATTCTGGAAATGCACTGCATGAAATATAAGTACTACCATCTCACAGGGGCATGTTACTTGCCTAAACTGCGTATGCTTTTGGGACACTCAAAAATGCTTTCAGTACTCATCTGTGCCTAAAGCCAAAACCATGTAAAGAAGAGCTGTCAAGAACTGTTTGTACTAAATGAGAACACAGCATAGAGAAAGAATGGATTAAAAAATCAGAACATGTAAGAGTTTTAACCTTCAGTTCAATTTTTGAATCTCAGATCCAGTGCTAATGGATAACTTCAACTACGGCTCCCTACTTACTCATTAGATCAGTCATACACCTAGAAGACCACAACTCTGAAGTACTATTGAATAATAAGCTTAGTATTAAAATAAAATCACTTTGTTCACATGCTACTTACAGCCTTCATAAATATCTGTTGGTATGTGGACTGCTGCATGCTGGTAAGATGTTTGCCGTCGGAAAACAGGATCTTCTTCAAATACTGGTCTGATTCTCTGGCTGCCAGATTCAGTGTCATTCTTTTCAGGCTTTTTAAAGAAAGACATGTAAAGGGCAAAATATTACAAAGTATGCTAAAAACAATTCCATTTACATTTGTTTCTTTTTACATAAAAGGCTCAAGGCCTTTCTTTTGTAGCTAACATTTTGCATTTGTGTATAAGCACACTTATTTGCTCCACATCCAGAAATATTTGCGTATACTTTATTTTAAAGTATGAGTTACCCAATGCAACTCAATGAAATTAAGAGCTGCAAAGGAAAAATACCAGCCTAACGCCTTAAACAATGTGAGTGCATGGAATTTTTACAACAGTAATGCAAGGTAAATACATTATTTTCTATTATGTGTAATAATTTGTACCAAACCTTAAATATAAATCCTGTGTATCTTTTCTCCTGCAGATAATAAATTGCAAATCTTAAAATGGTACCATTAAGATATATTTCATAAATGGATTTTTGAGAAACAGTGGTGCACATCCAGACAAAGAAAAGGAATTAAAGCTTCTTAGAACTTCTGACTGAAACAGGTTTTGTTCACTAGTTTTAATAATAAGTCTCAACAAAATCTCATCTACTCTCCTGCCCAGCTGCCTAGGTAGAAAGGTTCCCAAACACTCAGGTGCTCACCTCCACCTGCTTGCTTGGGTTCCCATCCTCGCTCACCTATCTGCACCCCGGCTTCTTGATTCCTTCCAATTCACTTAGTCATCTGGATTAGTTTTTAACTAGTAAAAAAAATGCTACTTGTAAAAATAGAGGCTTTTCTAACTCAGCTACAAAAATTGCATGGAAACCAAGGATGTCACGAAGACCAGACAAAGGGGAGATGGTAATGTCTTTACATGGTTCAGAAGCAGCTGGAACATGCAAGAGTGCCCATGGCATGAGTAGAGACAGACACTTAAATCAACAGTGAATCCACTATGATACCAAATGATTACACAGACCGTAGAATCATAGAATAGTTAGGGTTGGAAAGGACCTTAAGATCATCTAGTTCCAACTCCTCTGCCATGGGCAGGGACACCTCCCACCAGAGCACCACCAGAGGAGGTCCCACCAGACCAGTAACTGTATGCAACTATAAGGATATTTTTAATACGACAGAGTCATTGGCTATTGAAAATGTGCTCTGCTAAAAAAATAGTGCTGACAAAGAAGCACCTGTCTGGTCAGTCAGGCATGTGTGTGCTGAGACTATTCTTTATACATTACCATCTGTTTCATCAGAGTTACAGACGAATATTATATTAGGTATAGGATCAAATGTTGCCTAAAGTAAGCAGCAGTCTAAGATGGGTTTCAAGGAGGCGGCTTCCTTTGGAACCACAAAGGGCAGAACTCATCTAACCAGTGACATTCACTGATTCCAACAACATAGGAGTGTTGAGCTCATCACCCCAGGCTGCCTTCTTAGTCAATGAAGAGCAAGGGGCATTTTTAGAGGGCAATTCATCTTGTCTTATTTAGACAAGAGTCATATCTTAGAAGTGCCTCCTACTTTCCATTGACTACAAAGCTAGCCCTAGAGCAAGCTGCCTAGATGTAGAAGACTGCAACACAATTAGAATTAATTAATAAATAGAATTAGGTGAGATGACTCTCTGGAAGAATAGAAGGTGGAGAATAATTCTGACTATTTTTATGCAGCAAAACTAGTATATCTTATGCTAAGAAGTTAAATTTGTTACTTAGTACTTAAGTCCACTCTTGTGGATGAGACGGGGGAAGCATAACCCTTAATACTCAAAGTAAAGGATGATTTTTTACAAAAGCAAACCTATTATCAATTGAAATCCAGGCATATCATGATATGAAATAATCTAAATTGCTAAAGTGTGTAAATTGCCCCAAAAAAATTATTTTTCTTGGAACACCTAAGACTACATGTTGCTTTTTACTTTCATGTGTGTGGTATTATATTCATTACTATTTCTAATGGACACGATGACCTGTTATGGAAGAAGACTTTTGAATACCATACTTTTGCATTTAGATGTTTCTAAGAGAATAATGTTTTGGTTTTGTAAAGTGAATTAGAAAAGCAACAAATACTTGTACAACACAGCCTGAAATGTTTTATCCAGTATGCCATTCTCTTAAATCTATCAGAAAGGAAAAACATCCCAGGGTCTGGCTGGGATGGAGTTAATTTTCTCTATAGCAGCCCTTATATCGTATTGGTAGCTATAAAGGTGTTGATAGCACACCCATGTTTTGGCTACTGCTGAGCAGCACTTCACAATATCAACGTCCCTCCAACATTCTCACCGATAGGCTGAGGGTGGGCAAGAGGCTGGGAGGGGACATGGCCAGGAAAGCTGACCCAAACTGACCTAAAGGGATGTTCCATACCATATGATATCTGTCTGTTATTCTTCCCACCAATATTCCATGATATCTAAACAAAACCATCAATATCTCCTCTCAATTTCATTGATGCAGGGCAGTGGATCTACACAAATTGCATAGAGTAATGTAGAAGCTTTTGCATCCCTATTGTGGACTTTTCATGGGAGTATTTTGTGACATTCAAAGCAGATATTGAAACAATGCAGCTATCTGCCCCCAGAATCCCAAAGATATGTCAAATGAGAAATTTTTTTCATAGTTCTATAGCTTCCTTCACATAAGATACCTGAGCTAGTTCTGCACACAGGATTACAGGCAGAGTAGTGTTGCACTCACGTGGTCCACTAACTACTGACCAGCAAGACTAAGTCCGTGCCAGGCCTTATACATCCAATGTTCATGGTGGATCCTTCTATATAAAGTGAAAACTATTTACTTTTCATTTGCCAGATTCCTTAATTTCAAGTAAGTTACATCTAAATTAAAATATGAATATATATATATTAAAAAGGAACACCTCAATGTTATTATTTCTTTTAGTCTGGAATTTCCATCAAAAGCCTGACAGATTGTGGCATTGGTTGGTGCAGTTTTAATACGAAGTTCAACTTTCTTTTCTGGAAAGTAGCAAACCGCATATTTTCAAAGTAATCTAGCATGTGAATACAATTAAAATCCAACTCCAACTCTCAAGTCAGGAGCTGAAATGCAATCAATACTGGCACAGGAAAATCCTGCTGGAGATATTGGCTGAAGATTAATTTTCTATCTATTCAAACCTGGCCTTCACTTATTGAATTACATTGTTACTTACCACTGACAGTCAGCAAAATCACTCACTCACTTCTCTGCAATGAATTGACAGACCAATTTCTCCCTCCCAAGTGAGGCAGATAGAATCAATTTCTCTCTTCAGTTCATATTTGTGCAATGATAAGACTTTTTGTTTTAAAATAAATAAAATACTTCTTTCAGGCGCCTACCATTCACCATCAGAATAAAGGGAAATTGATATAGCAGCTAAACTTCAGGTAAAGTGGGTTCTTCTGTAGCTGTTCCTTGTCATCTTGACTAAATCACTTTTGGCATAATCTAAAATAAACTGAAGGTTGCTTTTTGTTTTTTGTAAGCCAAACACGTCAGAAATAATGCAAATTGTCTCTCAAGGCCTTTGTAAACAAATTACTATATCTACATGAGGTAAGTGGAAGCTTTCTACCAATAACTATCATTGAAAGATGTGCAAAGAGAAGGAAACAACCATTAAAATGAAATAAAACAAGGTCATTTCAAGAATCTCTGTCATAGTTTAGCTGCCCATTTCACTGCAGCCAAACATATCCCAATTCCTTTCCACAGCATTTACTTATTTTTTACTGTCACAGCCATGGGAAGATGAGTGGATTTTGTATCTGTACCAGTAAATATTCAGTTAGCTGAAAAGCACTGGTTACTGTAGAGATGGGAAATATTTTTTTCCACAAATACAGAACTTATTGGGTTTTGCTTATTGCAAATGTTGAAAATGGAGATCAGAAACATATCAGTGCCTAATATCAATATCTGCCTAATTTCATGCCAATGTAAAATAGAAAGGAATTGGTTACTAGTATTCTCCATTGCCGTAATACCTAGGGACTGTGTTTTGCATGAAACCATGTTGTCCCTATCAATTCCATTTTCAAGCATGATGGTGGAGTCTCACTGCCTATGGTTCTTTTAGCATAGTACAGATCTACTCTGTACAACTGAACAATATTGTGCACAAAATAAGCATAGAATTTTTCCTACTCTCAGTTTCTTACTCAAAATCAGTGTTGCTGTTTTGTTGGGCTTTTCTCTCCCTGAGGAAAGTAATACAGTAGAACTACATACACAGCCCCTCCAACACTGCTTCTGGCCCCATTAAAAAGTTACAGCTGGACCCGACAGCAAGAGTAAAATGAGATGTTCCTTGAAGCAGACAGCTCAGCAATACTCCTGCAGCAAGCAAAGGATGAAACAGCTTTTCTAAGGACAAGATAGAGGGAAGTTAATTTTGACGAGGCAGCTAAAATGCATTCCTAATAGCCATAGCACTTCCACAGCATTTTCGATAATGTCATGAGTGCATTGCCTTCTGACATTTTCTTTCATTTCCTTTTCGATAGATGTGATTTTCCAGCTGTGGGAAAACTGCCAAGTGCATTTAGATGGTTGTGACAGAACTGCAAACAGTTTACTTCCTTTTTGTTTGTGTGTCAGCGGGGGACTGTGGTCTTCATTCAGCTACACCAAGATTTTAAGTAAAATGACATTCTTCTGTGTACTCTTAGGGACAAAACTGGACCAAAAGTGTTATAAATAAAATAAGAAAACAGCTGGTTCCGAACTTAAATATTCTTACTTTTCCTGTGAGACAACAGAGAGATGTTAAACATAAGAATATATACACATATTTGCATATATAAGCATAAGAATATATATCATATAAATATAGGGTCTGGGTAAACTTTTGTTGATAATCACTTCTGTAGACCTACTTAAAGGCTTGCCCCTTCCTACTGTGTACACAACTATATCATTTTTATGGATGGTTCAAAACCCTCTGTATGCATTAATTTATCTGACCTTCATGGTTCAAGGCTGCTGATAAGAACTTTTAGATACACACAGAATTATTGTATATATCCTAAACATAATAGTGTCTACTACTGCTTTGTATCCCAACCTATTCACAAAATTCACTGCATCATGAGCTTGGCTTCATGAATAAATGAATCCTTGTAATTAATTTATTATGGAAGGACATGGAAGTTTGAGGACTAGAGAAGGGAGTCAGCATATGGCTGGTCAAGTATTAAAGAAGGAATTCTGTGATTAGCAGTCCAAATAGGGCAGAACATGGCAATATATCATACTAAAAATTCAAATAGGTTTAACTAATACTTTTCCAGAGGACCTGGACTATACACCTGCTCAGATTTACCCTTTTAAACTGAATGTAACAATTCAAATTCCTACTGGACAAAATGGAACTTGTTCCACTTTCTAAGCCAAGACATTCCTCCATCTCCTTGATATTTACTTGAAAACTAGAATTATAAATTGCCTGAGGCACTCTGTTCCTGCAGTTAATGCCCACTGAGTACAGAGAGACCACCTACTTGTAAGCACAGATCTGAAGCAATCATGCCACAATATACATGTGTCTGATTTGAAGAGGAAAAGACTCTACTCTGTAAGTGTCCCAAGACTGGGGTAAGGAGGTTAGATCAGGTGGCAGGATGAAGGGCTGAAAATCTGGTTATCTAAGCATATTAGCAATTAACGTGATTCATTGCGGTGTTCAAGGCTGGATTGGACATAGCCTTGGGTGACATGGTTTAGTGGGAGGTGTCCCTGCCCCCTGGCAGGGGGGTTGGAACTAGATGATCTTAAGGTCCTTTCCAACCCTAACTATTCTATGATTCTATGATTTTAGAGAAACCTGTGCAATCAGCTTGTCTTTTCGAAAACTGACATGATATTTTAGTGAGAAGAATTATATTTGTTGAAACCTTGATTTCTTCCTTAATAAGAAAAGAACTGTAAGGTTTATTCTTTTCTCATTAGTACATTACAGCTGACCTTCAAAGCAAAGCTGTAAAGTCTGCTGCTGTAACATCAGTATGCAAAAATCCATTTCTGTCCTCTGCTGCTTTCTCTTTAATTACAATGTCAGGTAAAATATAATATGCATTTTAAATATTCAAGCACATAAAACATATTTATCTTCCTAAAGATATTGTGACATTTTCCCATTCCCACGTCATCAGCAACTTCTAACCTCCCCAGTGTTTCAAGGATGATGGAGAGCTGCCTCACAATAACATCAGAACCCTTGGATCCATCCCATCTGGTCCCATTAACTTGCTTATGTATGATTAGCTTCAGTTACTCCTAAATCTCCCCCTCCATTACTGAAGATACAGGCAACATCTCCATATTCTTCCCGGGTTGTGCATTCTATTCATGTTACAAGGGAGTTACAATGTATAACTCCACCCAAACCTCCCAGCTTGGGGCTCTTCTGTATAGGGCGATGGCCTTAGGAAACTCAGGGGTTCAGGTCCAGAGTGTTCACTAAAAGTGACTTTCCTACCTGCTCATAAGTTATCATGTTTGGCACAGAGCTGCTTTCTTCAGCACTGACTTCAGTAGCAGCTTCACTGGATAAGATAGTATCATTAGCCAGCACTAGGAATACAGGGTCATAGCAGAATAACAGCACATTTTACTCTAACTGATTCAAATGTTATGAGAAGTTCAAGAAAGCCCAGTTAATTATAAAAAAAAAAATCCTTTAAAATTCATAACCTCCTTTAAATAGTTGATCATTCAGATCCCATTAAAGTACTCGAAGTTATGTAATAAAATGAAATAAAAATATCCATTGTTGACAAAAGTCCCGTGTAATACTTGGTCATCTGTAATTTCCAGACCAAAATACGCTCTACACAATTTAGATTTTTTTTTACACATCACCCCATTAAATTTCAAACTAGGAACCGTTCTACCCTTGGAATGACTCATACTGCCTACCTCTTCCCACCTCAACACCTGATTAAAGATCATACCCCTGGAGAACAAGAACTATTAAATCATCTTAATGCTTAATTTACTTATAATACCAACTGAATGTGAACATTTAATTAGTTTGATTTTTTTCATCTGATGCAGTTGTCTTTGCCATGCTTTGCTAAGCCATCAGCTGCTCCTGTTTCACTTGCATTCTTACCTTCTGTCATATTGCTTAGGTCCAGATTTTGTACATCTTGCAGCATACTGATTGGTTATTGCTCTTTGCTTTTAATTTGTTCCATCTTCTGTGTCAACAGCAACATTAATAACAGCAAAGCCCTGCTTTGAGAAGGAGGTTAGACTACATGACCTCTAATCTGTTTTTTTTCCCTGTGATCCTCTGAGTTAACACTAATGGGGCTCAAAACACTATCCAAACATCACTCATTAATTCATGCTCACATAAATATAATGCAGCTTTTCACTAATTAAATGCCAGCTGTATCTAGGTAGATAAAACCAGTAAGTAATGTTAAGCCATTCACTGACCTCTGGGTTACATATGGACCATAGACTTTCCCTGCAGACTAAATACAGTCTAATAATTTAAGCAAATTGCCCTAACACTATGCAAGACTATTTCTATGCAGTTTAGAAACACCTGTATGGGGAAATCCTAACAATGCAATAAATTAGAAGAATGGCATTCACAGAGACTGGGGAAATTTTAGAAGGATAATCTGCCCAAGAAGCACATCAGAAGGAAAAAGACTGAAGAAACAGGTCAAACTGAAGCCAAGTTCAAAAGTTTTTAGGGCCTGGACAATGTAATTCCCTGCTGAATTAAAAGTTATTTGCAACGCACACCATAAAGATTGCTGCAAGAGTAGCTTTAATCCACCTCTCACATACCAACACTAAAATCTCTGAAAAACTTTGAGTCAGAAGACAAAAGCACAGAAAGCCTTTCAACAGCCCTGTGGGCAAGAAATGTTCCTGAAGCTAACTCCCAGATTGCTTCCTCCTCAGCCTACTCAAGACATGACCCAGGAGCAGAACTACAGCGTGAATGACCTTGCATAAAATCAGAAGCTTCATTTCTGAAGGTCTGCTGCTTCACCACATTTATGCCAAGTGCTATAAACTAGAAATGTTATTGAAGAGAACTGCAGGAAAAGAACACTGGATACAGTAAGAAAGCTGGATATTTCACAGAATAGCCTGATCATCCACTTACAAACACCCAAAAATGAAATGCTTTGTATTGGATATGGTTGTCTTATTCAGTCTACTTTTTTTTTCACCTACTCGCCGAAAAACAACAGGGGTAGAGCATGTTGACAATGAGCAAGGTGGAAAGGCCAGGAAAAGTGATCTGGCCTTTTGTAGATTGCACTGGCCAGTTCAGAAATGCTCTTATTTGCAGAGTCAGCAGCAGGAACAGGCAAAGAACTGCATTTCAATTTACCTGAACTACAGAGAACTTCCTGAAAATCCCCTAACACTGCAAGGAACAGATTATTCATTGTTTGGAGATCTATTTGGAATCATAAACCACTTTGAAAGCATCTCTAAGAAAGCAAATATGGTACTATGTCTCCTAGTAAAGCAGCATTTCATGTCATCTGAGGAAAGCAAAACTACATGTTAGTCTGCCAATCAATTCATAGTAATTATATAGATTTCCCAGAATGAGGACTCCAGAGCATCAGCTTTGCCCCATATACAATCTGAACACTAAAGGCAATTATGGAATTATAATAATTACCTCTTTTCTCACTCATGATAAAGGGTTCATTTGATCATTTATTTCATCTGACATATGAGTAAGCAGTAGATCAGTAGAACCTCAGAAGATACATCTACCAGCACTTTGTCTTTCTCTTTTTTAACTTCTTAAACCTGAAAACATGACTCAAAGATTTTGGTGATTTTAGCTATTTTGAGTCTACATGTTAAATCCTATTAAAAAATATTGTAAGTGTTCCATTCCATCAATCTTGATATGACTTGCAATTCTTAAAGCCTACTTCCACCTTCAATCAAACATGCGAAAAACATCAGATTCTGTCATTCATTTTGGTTTGTACCACTTAAAAAATCTCAATGTGACCCATACATTTCCAAGTGACATGTCAAAACACCTATACAAGTTTGCTGTCTGAAATTAGGCAACAAAGCCTTAAAATCACTACTTCAAGTGCTATAAACTGTCTATAACAGGTTCAGCTTTTGGAGTTGCTTTTATTTACCCATAAATAATTATTCATTGCATTCACTGCAATTATTATCACTCATGCATTTAACATTAGTAGGAAACACCATGAAAGAAGAATTTTTTCATTAAACTGATGAATCACTACCTTTAGGGCTGAATTCTGATCTTTGATGTGGCATAAACTTAGTCTTCATGGAGAGACTTCAAGCATCGCTCTTTTGTGCAAATTTGCCTTCAAGGTAGGATTCTCTGCATTAAGAACATCCTCAATCTTTTTTAGGACACTGACAACTACAGTTGTCACTCTTGCCATTATTATTTCATAACTCAGATTCACAGGTAGGAGATAGCTTTGGGGAAGTCATATATTTCATTACCATTTATTTTTCATTGCAGGCTCAAATGTATATTCATGTGGGAAAAGAGAAGACTTACAGAAATTTAAACAAAGGGACATAAACCCAACATCGAGTTTTCAAATCAGAACATTAAAAAAATAATAATTTAAAAAACAACAACAACAACAAAAACAACCAAGAACCCCCGCTTCCTATGGCAATAGATCACAATAATTTCAATAGGAAGCTCAAACGAATGCCTTTTCTGTCTATGGGTTGGAATGAAACTTACCTAAAATGCATTGAAATGGAAAAATCTAACACATTTTCCAGTGATACATGGTAAAAGGCACACATTCCTCAGTGAACAATGCACAAAGCCTGGGTACTAAATTAGACAATGTCAATCGTGCCCTCACTATCAGTTCCAACGCTCATTTTCAAATTGTCTACTAGAAATTATAACACTGGATTCCAGACATGACAGAGGAAAGTACTCAGCAAAAACCCTGGAGTATGCATTTCCCTAAAAGATCTGGAAGTCAAGGTACTATGAAATTACTAGAAATAAACACTTTTGTATAAAAAAGATGAACAACAGATGTCAGACCAAAGAACATAAAAATATGGTTTTCCTACTTAGTCCTCCTCCCCATACACTACAGATAAGATCTGTGTGCTATCTTATAACAAGATTTTTGTACCTCTCCACTACAGTAAGAAGTGTGCATTTTAATCATAAGCATTATTTTTGTTATACACTACAGTGCAAAAGATACAACTCCCCAAAGTGTAATTAATTTGTTACATAAAAGAGATAAAACATGGATCTACCTTTTCAGAGAAGTTTATTTTCAAACATATTAATTCAAATGAGATTTTTCAACATATGTAGCATAGTAAGTATATTCTATGATATCTAGGATACAAAAACTTTAAAGAGTAACATCTCTGAATATGTTGCATATTTGAGAAGCACAATACAGAGGTTTGGAATATTCTGAGGAATTAAGAAGTGAAACATCCAGGAGATGTTTTCATTATGTTAGGACATCTATGGGAATCTATAAATTTTGCCACTTAATTTCATAAAATTTTAAATGTATTATAGACTTAATTATTAATTCCAAGTAATAATGCCAGTAGCAAATTATATAGGTTAATGTTCAAGATATATTTTGGAAAAATTGAAATATATTTGAAAAATATGACATTTATTACAGAGTAATAATTCATGTTCTAATGAAACTTTTCTAAGGTTTTATAAATGTTCCGTGTATGGGTGTATCAACAGTTCTACTCTGACAGTCTTCCATAATGGTAGATATAATTAATAAGAGCATAAATGCTCTTTCCCTCTTATATCTTAGGTCATTCTAAGAACAAACTACCTTGGCAAAATGTCACCCATGTGTATACCACAAAAAGCTAGAATTTGTCATTTGCCTATATAGCTAATAGCCATTACAGGGAGAAATTCAACTTATATGCCCAGAACTGTGGTATGTTGAAACCCACAAGAAATTTTTTTTAAATGATGCTTATATTCACACCTAATGAATGAACCTGTCTTAGTTTTACAACAGATTTCAACTCTATGTAGATATATCTTTTTATCATTATTATTTGGGGAAACAAAAGATGACCAAAAAAAAAAAAAAAAAAAAGAAAAAAACCTTGATAGCTGCATTTACGCTGCAGTTTTAAACTCAAGGAGATAATGTTTTACATATTATTCCAAAAAAATGAGGTTTACTGAATTAAGAATATTATCAAACCCATGTGGTAGAGACAGCTTATTAGTTATAAAAGATTTCACCTTGCAAGTTTTATAAAGTAATAAAAAAAATGGTTTTCATATTTAAAACAGACATACGCATGCTTCAGATTGCTTCCCACTAGTGGAACCCACGCACTCTCATCACAGAATGAATTTACATTTTCTGCAGGTAGCAACTCCCAAAGTGACCCATAATTCTAGAACCTCCACGTTAATTCAGTAAAATAACATTTAAAAGTACTGCTATCACTTAATACCTGATCAATAAATGCACAAGAAGCACTGGTTTGTTAGTCATGATCGCAGTACAACATGGAGCTGGATGCACGCATTCTCTAATAAATCACTTGTGCTAACTAGAGACACAGCTCACGCCAGGAGATGCAACTGGTTGGTTCCAATTAAAGCCTAATGAGTAAGACCTACAGAGCAGCTGCAATCATCCAGTGAGGTGTGGCTGGTTTCATGTTAAAGAAACATTTGTTTCTTTATTTGTAATCGTTAGTCTTTTCAGTTAATCACTGAAGCATTTCAATCTCCTTTTCCTTAGGCTGCAGTAACTTGTGCAGGAAAGAGTTTATAAAACCATGACCCTAAAAAAGGTAGAAAAAAAGCAAGATGCAAAGAAGAGATGAGAGAAACATTAAGGAATGAATCAAGGAAGAATGAAAATTAAGCCACTGAACAATTCGGCGCCCAATGGAGAGAATTACCTGAACACAAGCAAATAATAAAATTAGATTTACAGAGAATCTATAAAGAAGATGGGGAATCACTAGAAATAAAATGTAGGCCAGTATAAAGAAAGAGGAAAACTGAACAGTGAAGCAAAGATGACCGTAAACAGAGTGGGGTACAAAGGGCAAGAAGAGAAAACAAGCAAAGTAATATTGAAACTAATAGGAAAGGGCATCTTCATGTGGTGCCACTCAGTTGTCCAATAAAACCACCACAGCATTTGTCCAAATACAGCACAAGCAGCTGACAGCTGCAAATTAAAGTGCACAACCCAGGCTGCAATATATCAAACTGAAAGGGTTCAGGGGGAAAAGGACAGTGAATGGAAACCTAGGAGACCTGTATTAAATTACAAGTTTGACCATTATCTTCCTATGAGATACGAAAAATGGGACTATAATGCCTCCTACTTTGTTGTGAGGATAAAACTCATTAATTACCATTAAGTGTTCACACATTACATGCAGAGCTGTGGGGAAATAAGCAAGTAGAATCTAATTGCTGTTGTAGGATAAAGAGTACAAAAGGTATATTACTGATAGATGGACTAAGGGCTTACAAATTGATTGCTTTATCTGGGAGACTGAGAAATCCAAAGGCCAAACAATGATTGGTCTTCACATTCCTTTCCTTTTTTTTTTTCTCAGTCCAAGCAAACACAGTCATTAGATTCAAAAAGGCCCATCAAGACAGCAGATGAAAAATGAGGGAGAAGAATCTCCTGAATGCCGTACATAAACAGGGATTAGGAAAACAAACTCCACTGCAGCGTATTAACATACACAGAAAAAAATACACAGAATTTAAGTTAGAGGACTGTTCTTCTGATAAAGCTATAATTTTAAAAGGGTGAGTGAAGACAAAAGCTGGCAGGCAGGACCTGTGAGATTCATTTCTTCTAATGCTTGAAATGTAAAATCTAAGATCTAAAAGGGTCTGTTCTAGGAACCTGGTCAACAGAGAGAAACACATACCTAGAATTTATTCAGCTGACCACAGGCACCTACCTCATGAAAAACTCAACAACTCTCTAGAGGCATCCACAGTGACTAGCTTAGATAACTAATTTTCATAAATAAACTTCTGTGGCTGATCATTCCTTTTTATACTGAAAGAGAATTATAATATCATGTCCTTTGATTAAATGAAGGCTTACAGCATGGAAGACGGGAAAATATGAACTTGCAAGAGACAGCAAAGAATGGGTGGCAAAAGCAGTTTTACTATCCAGTGCTTCAGAGATGATTCTGTTTACGACTTTCTTTACTAAGAAAAAAGATACCACCTATGTCCTCTCAAGTATTTTTCAAGCAGGAACAAGGGAGAAGAGTCTGTTGTGTTTGCATACATAGCTGAAAACCTGGATTCAGATTTTCCCCAAAAAATCAGTATCAAATCATAGACCAGCTTATCCTTACGTCTTCTTCTTTCAAGTTAGATTACTGATCACAGTGGCAACACAAGCATAAATGCTGCTACATTCACACTCTCAGTGTTTTATCATGACATATTTAACTGATTGTTACCACCTTAATGAGATGCAAAGCATAGCCACAACTTTCTATTCCCAACAAACTTCTACAATTAGAACACAAATTTTTCTGGGATTTCTAATCTGCATTTATCTGATCAGCTTCAACTTTACTGATGAAGGGAAAAAAAATCCTAAATTTTTACTTTTTTAAAGAAAAACTTCCATAGAAGTTTTAACAGTTGAAACCTCAAGACACATGGGAGAGACTTTTTCAGGAGGTATATGGTTCCTGAAATACTGGGCTTTTTAAAGAGATCTAAATCTGCATGTATAAATTACATCTCTAAAATAATTGTTTTCTATAACATAAATAAGGTTTATTTTGCTTCTGAAGAATTAATACTGATATTGCAGCTGAAGGACCAAAACATTATTCACCTTTTTTAAACAGCAAGAATCATATAGGTAGGAAAAGACCTTTAAGATCATACAGACCAACATGTAATCCAGCACCGCCATGTCCATCACTAAACTATGGTCTACATCTACACAGACTAGCCCTGATTCACAGGGAAGTATTCTTAGCTCAACAATACAGATTATTATAAACTTCATTCCAAGAGTTCAAAAAGACATAAAAGAAATAAAACTGAAACAGAGATTCAAATAGGACACATGTTGGAGTAAAACATTTTGTTTCTTTTTGTTTGTTTTAGTGGGGGGATTTGGTGGTATTTTGGGCTTTTCTGGGGGTATGGGAGAGGGGACTACCCAAAGAAAGCCAAAGAAAATGAGATTAACTCTGGAACAGTATTTCCTTTCCCAACTTGCCAAACAAATTTGGATTTAGGTTGTAGAAATAGTCAACTCAAGACCTTTCCCACTACTATTTAATCATAACAGATAGAGCAGGGTCTTTTACTTCACGCCACAATACCCCATCACTTTATGATACATTTAGAATAAATTCCAACATTCAATCTTTGTAATTCTGCTTCCAGAAATGATTAGCACCTGCAATTTCAGTGAATTTGATGAGAAGAGACCAGTACCTTTCAAATTTTGGTTACTTTTAATGACTTTTATTTAAATCATGCAAACTTTAAAACTCAGGGCTGTAGTCTTTGTTGCATCTGAATTCTAGTACTTGTGACTTTATATAAGCATATAAAATAGTTCTTTTTGACATGATCTATGTACCTTCTTTAATTGCCTTACAGCAGAAGCATCAATTATAATAGTGATGCCATCAATCTCTAAAGAATACTTGATTAAAAAGTGTAAATGAAGCATGCTGGCAATTCTGATTAATACATTTAACACATTCTTCTATGGTTTTCTAAATTAAATCTATAATGAAGACAAGCAGTTGTATTATCTCAAGCAAAGGTGAGGGCAACTTGGCCTCTCCCTAGAAGACATTAAGATTTTAATAGTTAAAACCAAACTGGAAACTTCAAACCACTTAGAGTAAGAGTTTTAGTAGAATCCAGAATTGAAATACCAGACATTTAATCTAAATCTTGGGAGTGGATTTTCAATTTCCCCACAGCTTATTACAGTCATATGAATGACAAAGTGCGTGAAAATAGTTTGTCAGTAATATTTTATATTTGCTTTCCTCCATGTAAAAAATTTCTTACACAAAAAACAGAAAAAGATAACATCAGCTTGGAAAAACAGGGCCAGAAAAAGGTTTCGTTGGAGTAAAGAAGATTATTTACATTTACAATTTTGATTCTCCAGTCCTCTAATTAGGATTTTATTAAATTTCCAGAAGTCACTGATATTCCTGTCAGGATCCTTTTTCTCCCAGCGCATTCCCTGCCTGATCAGTAGCTCAGATTGTATAAGTGAAGAGAGATTTTAATAACTAGGACACAAAGTAATATCTGGCTCTTGAAGAAACTTTTGAAGACATTTCTAAGTTTCTTGGTTTCTTGTTTCTGCAGAATATTTAAATGATGGTCTTCGGACTTCATTAGTGGTTTCAATCCCTTAATTTTCTGAGATTACAGGCAATGAAACAAAAAGAAACATATTACTTACATCATTCTGATCATCTTTTGCATTGTAATAGATTATATCATTATTCTGTAAGAGAAAGAAAAGTAATTGTTAGTTTGAAAATAAAGAATGACGTTTACCAGCAATAATTTGTATTAAAATACATTTTAAAAGAAGTTCATATTTCATTAAGTATTCTTTGAAATATGACAGAATCAGACCTTTGCTCTGTTGTGTGTAATATTTCCCATGCTCGTGTTTAACTTCATTCATTTAATGCTTTTTAACTCATAAGCTAGATAAGTCACTCAAAAAAAAGAGCTACAAAAGAACAAAGTTGGACAAAATCCAGAGCCCATAAAAGAATTTCTGTTACAGACATACGACTCCTTGCCTATGCAGTTGGGCGATTTACGCACCATGACATCTAGCAGGCAAGAGATATGACGACGCATGTGTATTGCTAAGTGGGTACAGTGTTTGCTGCACACACGTTTATTGTTTTATTCACCTCCCACAGTGAAAATAAAATCTGGGAAGATACATCACAGGAGAGTCTGGCTGTTGTAGCATAGAGTGGATGCTGTCAGCTCTGTGGAAACACTCTACCATGTAATTCAAGCAAAGCAATCAAGGAGAAGATTACTAGTTTCCATTGCAAAATCAGTCAGAAGCATCATTCAGTGTAACATCTACAGCAGTTTGAAAATTGGGGTATTCCCTGTGGAATACGATTTTGTTTTCTCTTGAAATATTTCTGAACCATTTAAAATCCTTAAAGACTTAGGCTCACTTTATTAGCTTTCCACTAAATTGCTGTAATGCGCCGTATACCTATTTGAATGAAAGTAAGGAATTGTCATATGTATTTTTCCATGAAATAGATACATATATTTACATGAAATAGATACATATATACATATACAGCATTTTTTTAGATACATATATGTACATAGCATTTTCTTAAGTCCCATTACAGATTTTGAATAAATAAAGGAGAAGTTACAATTCTTCATGTCCAGCAGCTTTTTTAAAATAGGCAATTCCTGTTAATCTAACAAAATAGCCTTAATTTATATTTTCAGTTTTGTTGATGGTAATACCTTTGGATTTATGTATCAACATAAAAAGTTTGCCACTAAAAATGTTTTTTTCTTTTAAAAATGCCAACAGGAAATTATGATCTCAGTTACCATTTTTCAAGTGGGCAACAACAACTACTACTTGCACTAATAAAGTATCATGACATGTGCTACAAGGTAATGTAGTTAATCTTTGTAAACCATTGTTTTCCTCACTTCATAAATAATTTTATTTATCATTCATTTTCCTTTGTGACCTTTTTTGAGATGCAACCATGAAATATATTATAGATGAGCTAAATACCACTTTGAGGTAAATGCTATTAATATGAACTCGTCCTCTTTCTCCTTCCCTCAAAATGCACTTTTCCACCAAGACACTGTTCTACCTGCAGGCCGGTTGGTTTGGTATCATTTGGGTAATGAAGCCAGACCCCAGTGTGGTTATGTTGCTACACCATGTGATTTTATGTTATGTTATGCTATGTTACGTATGTTACATTACTTATGCTACCTTATGTATGTTATGTTATCCATGCTAAATTATGTTATATTACATTAGGTTATGGTATGTTATGGGATGTTATGTTATGCGATGTTACGGATGTTACCTTACATGTGTCATGCTGTGTTGTGTTGTGTTATATGTTTTAGCAGCTGCCCCACAGTCTCTTTCCTGGAAGCTTTTGTTTGGGAAAAATGAGACAAGGAAAAGCACTGTATACATATTTAGCTGGACATCATGTGTGTATTCTTTCTGGCTAATGGCTTCATCTTAAACAGGCACATTTTCATAAGACACAATTCTAGCAGGCCTTCTCCTGTATGGACTCTCATTTAGGTATCAGTTTATTTCTGCACCCCCTTCCCACTGGTCAAGTTCACCCTCACAGTATACCTTGTCTTCAAATCATTTAATGCATAGGATTTTTAAAGCTGTCCTCTACGTGTACAATTCTGTTTATCTACTTCAGCAAAATGAGTCTTTACTGTCACAATTATATTTCTACTGCACTAAGCAGTATCTTTTAAATCACCTATTAAAAAATTATGTTGCAGAAACACGATAAATTTACAAGTTAATTAAAATAACCACTACCACCACTCCCAAAGGAATTACGTATTTTGTTAGGCTATTTATATCTTATAGTTCATTATTCTCCCTGGAGATATTACCTATATAATGCATAAACCGACACTGGCCATATCTCACTACTTTCAATATGGAAAAAAATGAGATACACAGTGCTACAACACACCAAATGCTATAGAGTTCACAAATTAGATTCATGGATCAGTTAGATGTTTAAAGGACAGTTTTTCATAATTTACCACTTCTAGCTGACAAGAACAAATTGCTTTGGTGCTGGTTCCCAAATGAGTGGTTTAGCTATTTTATTAACTTCTTGATGAAAAGAATTTGAATCTCACCACCGTTATACACTTCTGGTACCAGGTAATACTGCGCACTCATTCAGCAAGCCCAAGATGCAAAGTAAATAACGCTAGATGTTTACTTTTATTCTTTATCCAGTAATGCTAAAAGAGAGAGAGGTGAATACTCACTGCTATTGCTGTTCACGAATTAAGGGATTTAGTAAGACACTCCTGAAGCTGAATTGATGGAAGTGTGACTTTAGGAAGCCAGGACTAGGTCATAAATGTTTTATTTGTGACTCTTACTATTCTTTCTATTGCATCCTAATAATCTTTTTTCTTCCACACTTTCATTTATATTATTTTATGCTGGTTAGATTGTTCCATTGTCTTTATATTCCTTTTCACTTTAATAGTACTTTCTTTCCCAGCTTTGGCTATAAAACACTTCCAATGGGAAAAACCACATATTGGGTAGCATGAATGACTTCCTAAATTTCAACAGACAGAATCCAAATTTTTGGTCTTTATGAGCTCTATGTCTAGAGATTTGAAGAAACAGACAGATTTATCAAATAGAAGAAAGCATGGGAAAATATAATCTTTCAGAACACCTGCAGGTGAAATTTGGATTCACACCAACACTAGCATTTTGATTCTTTATGGAGAAAGTTTACAGACACAACAGTTTATTGTTTTGACTAGATAAATACGTAATCTCAACTCAAGATTATGTGAATGGAGCTGAACTTGGCTTCTTGTTTCAGGAAATAACAATCTTTTCCAATCAAATTCTTTCAAGAACAGCACGAAGGGATTACATTGCAACAAGAGATATCTGACTCTAGAGATAATTTTGTATAGCAAATCACAATAATATATATTTGTCATTTTTTTTTACTGAAAGCTATACATCCTGCTTTTACCAAGTGCCTAAGATGAAAACTTCTTGTCATCAATGCCACATAATGGCTTCCGTAAGAAAACCTCCTCTATGAATCCTATGCTACAATTCCAAGAATTGCCCATGAAATATGGACCCCATCAACTGGTCAAACCTCCGTTTCAGTAGAAATATTGGATGTGTGATACTTGAAGTACCCTTTTTTCCACAAGAAATGTTTACATTTCATTCAGGAAAGAATAAAAAATAAATACTGGAAATACTAATATTTTCAACAAACATCCAATGCTGCCTATTCAGAAGTATTACTTTCACTGAAGCTGTGATATTACTTATGCCCTCTGGTCTGTATGTGAGGTCTCTACTGGCTGCATCCTGTGATGCAGCCCAAAATGGCGTTAGGCATGTAGGGAAGACTGAAAGCCTGAAATGAATTATGACTTTGTGAGACCCTATAATGACCTATCTGAAACATAAATAAATCACAATTAAAAATGGGGAAAGAAACTAGTTTATTGCAGCTTTTCATAAAGAAATCAATGTAATTTGTTCATTTAGAAGTCATCACAATTACCCTTTTTTCCTAAAAATAGCCTTTCCAAAATAATTATAGATAAAATGTGAAAACAAAAAGTAACATTCTTCCATGACTGTATTTGCTACAGAGATGCTAGAAGATAATGAATTCCCTCACACTAGAAAACAGAAGAGTTTTTGTGAAAGGCCTCCTTACTTCAAACATTTTCTTCAATGAGCCAGTGGAGGCAAAAATAAAACTAGCACAGTAGATTATATTGCAAATATGCATTACTACATAATTAGTAGTGCCAGTTTTAAACTCTGAAATTGAGGCCAAATATGATTACCTGAATTTTGTTTTAAAGCAGCATACTTCCCCTGACATCTGTTTCATACAGCATGTGCTAAATGAATCAAAAAGAGGCAATGTATAATAGTTTTTTACATTGCAGCTAACCTGGACCTTGACACGCTTGTGAGATAGGCTGATGCCAACCTGATGAAGTTTAACCATGCCAAGTGCAAGGTCCTACAGCTGGCTGGGAGCAATCCCAGGCACAGCTACAGGTTGGGCAGGGAAGAGATTCAGAGCAGCCCTGAGGAGAAGGACTTGAGGGTGTTGGCCGATGAAAAAATGAACATGATCTGGCTTCAGTGTGTGCTTGCAGCCCAGAAAGCCAATCGTATCCTGGGCTGCATCAAAAGGAGCGTGAGCAGCAGGTCAAGGGAGGTGATCCTGCCCCTCTACTCTGCTCTTGTGAGACCTCACTTGGAGTATTGTGTGCAGTTCTGGTGTCCTCAACATAAAAAGGACATGGAACTGTTGGAACAAGTTCAGAGGAGGGCCACGAGGATGATCAGGGACTGCAGCACCTCCCAGATGAAGACAGGCTGAGAAAGTTGGGTCTGTTCAGCCTGGAGAAGAGAAGGCTGAGTGGAGACCTCATAGCAGCCTTCCAGTATCTGAAGGGGGCCTATAAGGATGCTGGGGAGGGACTGTAGTGATAGGACAAGGGGTAAGGGGATGAAACTTAAACAGGGGAAGTTTAGATTAGATATGAGGAAGAAATTCTTTACTGTAAGGGTGGTGAGGCACTGGAATGGGTTGCCCAGGGAAGTTGTGAATGCTCCATCGCTGGCGGTGTTCGAGGCCAGGTTGGACAGAGCCTTGGGTGGCATGGTTTAGTGGGAGGTGTCCCTGCCCATGGCAAAGGGGTTGGAACTAGATGATCTTAATTTCCCTTCCAACCCTTTCTATGATTCTATGACTCACTAATTATATGAAATTTGCATAATGAAAACAAAGAAGAAACTGAAGATACTTTTTCTTAATAGTGACTCAAAGTAGCCAAACTGAATTAATAAACACTTTTTTCTTTTTTTTTAATTCAGCTGGACTCTAATTATCTAAATCACACATACACAGACAAAGCAGATAGGCAAATGAGAAGTAAACATGCACAGAAAACATCGTCATAAAAACATTTTCATTAAATATTTCAGGTACTGTGTTTATGTGATGAAGAACTTTATACTCTGTATCAAAGTATTCTATATAATGTAATGTCTAATCTTGTGTATAGGGGAAATCAGACATTAACTATATATAAGTATACATATTTGGCTTTTTCTATATGTATATATGTATATAAATATATGTATATACATATATATTTAAAATCTGATTTCCCTTATACACAAGACTGAACACATACCTTGATATAGACCTAGACCTAGATATTTGCAATTATCATATTCCTCCCCAAACCTGTAAATTATGTTATCAAATTGTATTTGAAGTTAAACAAGGCAGAGAGAGTTCAGATCATTATCATTTATAAGATTTGACCTGGTAAATTGTCATTCAAGTGCATTCTTTTCCACAAACTTTGTACTCACAAAATATTAAAAAATGTAGCTTTGTATTGCCGTATGTCCACCAAGAAAGGCTAAATAAGAATATGCAGCCTTCTAGTATCTGAAGGGGGGCTATAGGGATGCTGGGGAGGGACTATTCAGTAGGGACTGTAGCGAGAGGACAAGGGGTAATGGGTTCAAACTTAAACAGGGGAAGTTTAGACTGGATATAAGGAGGAAACTCTTTATCGTAAGGGTGGTGAGGCACTGGAATGGGTTGCCAAGGGAAGTTGTGAATGCTCCATTGCTGGCTGTGTTAAAGGCGATGTTGGACAGAGCCTTGGGTGACATGGTTTAGTGTGAGGTGCCCCTGCCCATGGCAGGGCGGGTTGGAACTAGATGATCTTAAGGTCCTTTCCAAACCTAACTATTCTATGATTCTATGATTGTAGTAGTGACACCTATGAGGATTCTTTTGTTTTGCAGGTACTGAGGTAGAGTAAGAAAAAAAATAAAAACCAAGAATAAACAAACCAGATCACAAATATATGTCTGATTTTGATTGTTTAGTTTAAAACTAAGTTATTGGAATTACAGATACAAATTTGGAGAACATTTTAAAATCATATCAATCCCACAAGCTTTTAAAAGACATAGAACACTAGCAAAAGAACTAGGAGTACTGTTGCTCAGCATGCAGCAATAGAAATACTTAGCATACTAGTTTATTTCATCATCTTTCATAGACATATTTAAAAATTTTTATATTTAAAAAAATATTTCATTAATTGTTGATGAAATCCACCTGCTTCAATTTTAAAAACATTTTCTCATAACCCCTTGGATAAAGTTGTGCATTAAAAATTGCTCACTGTAACACTTTTAGGGTAATTAAGATTTAAATCCAATGTAATAAATTCTATGACAAATAATCCAGGTAGATTTGGTTTAATCCCTTCTATAGCCTGACATGTAGTTTAAAGCACAATTAGACTCTTCAGAAATGAAAGCTAAAAATGGCCTACCACAAATAAAAAATGACATCTATTTCTAAAGAAAATAACTTTAGGAAAAAAAGATGAATAGGGAAAAGAAAGAATGCCAACTACTACAACCAGCTTTGTAATTTTACATAGTAAAATGTCACAGGTAAAATAAGGCAATTACCAGCTAATAACTTCATTTTTTTCTCTTCAGTATCCATGAGTAGAACTACTGATTTACCTCCTATCTTTAAAGTGTACAGAAGATCAGGCAATATAGAAAATTAGTTGCAATTACTGTGCCTGAACATGGTCTGCAAGAAATGGGTTAGTAAGTACATTTAAAATGGGATCTTGAAACAGGGCTTACAAACAAGATCTTTTAAAAATCAAAGTATTTTTAATAAAAAATTACAAATATAAAACAGTCCGATAACATCCCAGTCTAGAAATATTTCTCATATTACCCACAATATGGGCAAGTGAGTCACTTGGGTTTGACATCTTTCCCCAAAACATGATTAAAGAACTACTTTCTCATATTAAATTTCATACACTAATTAAAAACTTCCAGGTCTGCACTATAATTTATGGTAAACTTTTTTCATCAGATTTGTGTAAGGGGCTTTTCTCAAGATTCTACTGAGACTATTAATTGGAATGAAAAGATGAAGGTGAAGATTACAGGAAATAACATAAAGGAGGATTAAAGGTACTGCACACTTTTTGTCATAGAATACAATTTATTTTAAAAGATGAGAAAGATCAACTTATTCAGCATTCATTTACAGGCTATTCCTTCACTGAAATAATCTGGAAACCTTCAAATTTATAGACAATTTTCATTAGATGGTCCCTTGTCCATTCACAGATGCATTAGAGTGATAAAATGAGTAATCTATTTACTCTTCTGCATGCTAGACATGAGGACTAAAACCTATAGCCCTCACATAAACATAATTATCAGAAAAGAGTAAAGTACAGATACAGATTCCAGATAAAATATGCTATATGAACAATGCATTTTCAAGCCCTTGACATCAGTTCTGAGGGATTTCGCTCTGAGGCGAGATGAAAAGATTTCAGGGCTGACGATGGACAGAATTTAGGCATCTGACTTAAAACCTAAGATAAAGAAAAAGTTCAGTGAAGTCTAAACTTGGAAGAATCTAAAACTCTGGAAGTACTTGAATTCCCAGCATTAACAGTCTCTGCATACCTTACTATCATATTTCTATAAGGATTCTTCAGGCTTCACATCTCTTAGAAATTTGGACCCTATTTTGCATCTTCTCAGAGTCAGGACCCATAAACTGAAGCCTCTTCCCCTGTAACTTGACGTACTTCCTATCACTGAATACCTCATTCTTTTCAATACATAATGATAAATGTCAGCAAAACATATTAGATCAGTTAAGTTCACAATTAGTAAATAGAGTGGACACTTGCTCTGCTCACACTTCGTCTTCCCCTCTCTTCCTTTCTCCTGACCATGTGAATAGCACAGCTATACAGCTGTCCTATTTAGAGAAATTATGACATTATTCTGAACTCTAAATTCTGCATTAGAGCATACCATACAGCAAACATCTATTTGCTTCCTCACTTTGACTGATGATATATTTTGTGAAATACATTTAATGTGAATGGTCCAGCTGAAACTCAGAAACTCATACAGTGAAAATAAAACTGCAAAAATCAAACCAGATTTTTTTGAGAAGAAATATATTAAGATAGCATGTATTTGAAAAAATTCAAACCTATGTAAATGCTTATCTTATATATCATAGAATCATAGAATAGTTAGGGTTGCAAAGGTTCTTAAGATCATCTAGTTCCAACCCCCCTGCCAGGGGCAGGGACACCTCACACTAAACTATGTCACCCAAGGCTATGTCCAACCTGGCCTTGAACACCACCAGCCATGGAGCATTCACAACTTCCCTGGCAACCCATTCCAGTGCCTCACCACCCTTACAGTAAAGAATTTCTGCCTCATATCCAATCTAAATTTCCCCTGCTTAAGTTTGAACCCGTTACCCCTGGTCCTATCACTACAGTTCCTCATGAAGAGTCCCTCCCCAGCATCCCTATAGGCACCCTTCTGATATTGGAAGGCTGCTATGTGGTCTCCACGCAGCCTTCTCTTCTCCAGGCTGAACAGTCCCAACTTTCTCAGCCTATCTTCATATAGTGGGTGCTCCAGTCCCCTCATCATCCTCGTGGCCCTCCTCTGGACTTGTTCCAACAGTTCCATGTCCTTTTTATGTTGAGGACACCAGAACTGCACACAATACTCCAAGTGAGATCTCACGAGAGCAGAGTAGAGGGGCAGGATCACCTCCTTCGACCTGCTGGTCATGCTCCTTTTGATGCAGCCCAGGATACGATTGGCTTTCTGGGCTGCAAGTGCACACTGCCGGCTCATGTGTATTTTCTCATCAACCAACACCCCCAAGTCCTTCTCCTCAGGGCTGCTGTGAATCTCTTCCCTGCCCAACCTGTAGCTGTGCCTGGGATTGCTCCCAGCCAGCTGTAGGACCTTGCACTTGGCATGGTTAAACTTCATCAGGTTGGCATCAGCCCACCTCACAAGCACATCAAGGTTTCTCTGGATGTCATTCCTTCCCTCCAACGTATCAACCAAACCACACAAGTTGGTGTCATCAGCAAACTTGCTGAGGGAACACTCAATCCTCCAGTTGAGAAGTAAGTTATTTTACCAAATCATGGTATTTTTGATGGCTTAACGCGGGCACAATATGAAAGTACTTGTAAGAGTAAGTATGTGTTACAAATAGAGGATCATTGTCACAGCTTTGGAATACTTACAGCTCCCGGGAGCATCACGACCTTGCCTTGATCAAAAGCCGTGTACAACGAGCCATGGCCAAGGGCACAAGGCTGAGTGTGGCAAGCTATGGCACACATCGCAGTGCAAACAACGGGTGAGCGTGATGAGCCTTAGTAATGATGAGCCTTAGTACAGGCTGTGCATCAGGGAATGACAGGAGAACGCCTGAGATGCTGGAAAAGCATGATAATGTCAAGGGCTGATTTGACTGGCATTCTATAACACCTGTCTATAAAACCCCCAGTAACAGAGACTGTTGGGAAACATTGCCATGTAGATATTTGACATGCCAGAAAAAAAACAAGCATCCATGTGAAACCAGCCCAAATCGGTGCCAAGCCACTGCTCAGAGTCTATAATTGAGACTGGCTAGAGCAAAGACCCCATGTATCCCAGGCTGGGCTTTGCCAACTCACAGCACTGTGACCAGGGCAGGTCTCAGCTACCTTTGTGCATGGGGAGCATGTGTGCAAAGATTGCACTGTCGCAGCCCATCCATCACGTGGTCCACTTAACGATATGACCTTCAAACCAGCACATCTTCTCATGTTCCTTTCCCTACCGTGACAATATCCAATTGCATGCTGATTTCAGCCACATTTGATTTAATTTGTCTTGTGCAAATTATTATTAGTTAAGCTGAGTAAGAAGTCTTTTACATCACGTTCAAAGTTCAGGAGAAAACCCTGCTATTTTTTACAGGGTACAGTAAGTAGGGAGGTCTAATATTCCTCCCCACACACATGCTACAGTATTCATATTATGATACATTATGCATTTACTCTAGGAAAAAGAGAAGTAGTGAAGAGTATTAAGGTTGCATGCACAGCCTCAAAAAGAAGCATAAAATACTTTAGAAAGAATACTTCTGTCTTCAGATCTCTACAACTGATCGTAGAAACTGTAAAGAATAGGAAAAACTTTTCCATGTCAAACAAAACTTCCTAATTTTCAGGTATTTTTTGCCATAAGAATTGCTGTAAGAAACTGCCATGGGACTACTTAAGTTCCTGAAAAAATTAAGAATCCACTTTATGTGCTAACTGCAATTTGGCTCTAGAATAAAAGACCAAAATGGTTGAATGTGTCAGGTTAAATGTAATACAGCCCACAAGGCGATGAGAAATACATGCCAGACAAATACCTGAAAAAGAATCTGCAGAGTTTTCTGTTCTTCTGTAATAATACAACATCCTTAATGAATACTTTTTCATAAAGACATCCTACAGCTCAATGGCCTGCAATCAGAACGCAATCTCTTTGGACATGCAGATAACTGGTAATATAACAGTGGAATTTTGTTAATTTGCCTGGTAAGGATAATCTCTATTAACTGTTTTTATTTTGAGGCTTGGTTTTTTTTCTTTTATATAATATTTTAGTGCAGCTTTTGGATTAAACAAATCAAATGTGGCAAGCAATTAAGTATTTTTTTTAATTGCAAAACATCAAAGGCCCAAAATTTCATGCAGGAATGAAGAATTAGTGGCTGAGGATTTAATAATGAAAAACCACATAGATATTACTCTATGGTATAGTTGATCATATCACAGAATGACTATCGACTTAGTCAAACTGAAAATTTCTCTTCAAGGATAATATTTTGATCTACAGTAAAAGCACAATGATCATTATGCAAGAGTATATTCAAGCATTACCCATTACACTACAGCCACCGTTCAGCACATCATAGTAACTGTATATGGGGGCAGATGACAAACCCACATCATTTTACAGTTTTAGCCTTTCAGAATTCTGCTGCAACAGTCCTTAAATGGAAGACTTTTTTCTTGTTATATCACCAATCACCTTCATATCGGTACAACATTCACTGAATGGGAATTTGTATGTACCTACAAAATGGAATGATAAGCTCTCAAGTTGGCAGTGCCTTCAAATGTACCAAGACTAATTCAAATGGAAGAATTTGTTCTTGAGAACAGAATTGTTAGAGTGTATTTCGTTTTCTAATAAACAGTGAACATACTAATACAAGGTTCTCTGTAGCTAAGACAAGCTGCCAGTCCCCAGTCAGCTATGCAACCTTTTATCTTCTCTTACTGCTGAGTTTCTTGTTGAACTGAAACCCTGACACAACAGATACCAAAAGAAATAGGGTACAGAACAGTACTCTAATTAAACCTGAATGTCTTAGACAATAAATTAAACCTTTCCATAAAGAATTGCTTCATTCATTTTTCAGAGAAGAGGTTACTTTAGTGAGGTTACTTTAGTAAGGTTACTACCACAATTCCACAATAACTGGGCAGCAGAACTTAAGCTTCAAAACAGTTAGATTTTATACTTTTCAGCAGATCAAACTGAGTAAAATTGCCTGTATTGAGCAGATGCAGAAATAAGACATTGCTGAAGGTTGAATTTCCCCCACAGACTTTAATGACAAAGGAGAAACAGAGAAACAGGCTTTGTATTGGGAAAGATTGCTGGTTTTCTGGCAGTCTGCATCTATTTCTCTCCAGTAAAAAGCACCAATTAATTTTAAAACCACCATGCATTATTTGCTTACTTCCATCCTATGTGTACCCAGTAGCTAAAGTGCCAGCCAGAAGAAACTCTTGCTCTTATATCATCCCCATTATTTTAAGACTTGATTATTTGATTGTCTAGTCCTGCAGCCACTTGAAAACAGCATTGAAATGGATTTAATCTCATTTACCAATATTTTTTAATTGCGGTATTGCAATTTTAAACTTTTTCTTTGAATAAGAAGAATATAATACAGAGGCAAATACCATCAGTTTTGCATAGAACTCACTTCAGTCCACACTATGTTCTGAAGACTTTTTCAAGCCATTTTATTTCAGGCTCTGGAACAAGCCCAGTATGGACATACATTTCTTGTTACGAGTAGAAAGTCACAAGTCATATTACTATAGTCCCAATGGATATAAATACCAAAAATCAAAATCCACTCCCACTGAAGTTGAAGAAAGATTCATAGTATGCCTTTGCCCTACCCTGATAGGTAGTTAACGGAAGGTAATGATTCAAAAAGTTATTGTCTCCTTCTCCTACCAGCTGAACCTTCTTCGATATCCTTACCATCTCCTCAAAGAATGACAAAAAAAAACCCTCAGAATTTTATGTACTTGCGTGTGTCACACATGAATAAGAAAGAAAATGAAATGAAGACTCCTCTGGAGTTACCAAGTTTAACAGGAATGGCTACATATATAGGGATTAGAGAGCCACCTTCTGTGTTCCTCCTCCAGCCACCTTAAGTAAAATGCAAAGCAGCCACAGACAACCCTAAGAGACAAAACTGCCTTAAATCCTCTTCATTTTGGCAAATACAGTCTTCCAAAAGGTTCAGGAAACTGCTGATCTTCTCATCACAGTAAATTCCTCAAAGTACAAGCAGCTGCCATCAGCTCCTTTTGCAAGGCAAAATGCAATCGATTGCAAAGCAGATTTCCAGGTGGGAAAATGAAATTAATTTGTTAGCAGCTAATTAACCTCCCTATCACACTATCTGATTTGTTAATTAAAGCAGCAAAGAATGTTTAATTTATTCAGCATTACTTTCTCTAGTTGATGAAAGAACATAAAAAGAAAAAATAATAAAAAAAAACCAAGCCAGAACTGAGTGCATATTACCTAGATTGTAAATACTGGGATCAGTATAGTGCAGAAGCCTAGTTAAACAATTTGGACATGAGTTTAAACCAGATCCATGAGAAACTGGCATTCTGAATCCATAGTTACGTAGGTGTGAGGATATAATGAACTAAGCTACTTCCCTTGCACTATCATAGCTGAATATAGCAAATATGCCAGCTGTCCAACTCCCGCAAGTCTGCAAAAAACTTTGAGGAAATTACTTTGTACCAAGTAATGGGTACGATTTTAAATTATATTTCTATCACTTTTTGCATGCTGATTCATATTCATTTGTCCACACCTGGAGTCAATCAGAATCTGATAAAACTCTACTAGTGCTGAGCAGAGCCACAAACACTGAAAACGCTGATAGATCACAACAGGAGATGAGGACTCTGAGTGGAGAAACCTTGATTCGCTTATCGCTTGTGTTTTCAGATGATAATCAGTAAGATAAAATGCATGAAGAATAGACGAAACAAACGTGAACTCCACAAGTCATGACTGTCAGTATTACATGAGTAAATTTATCTTATCCTAATCCCTCTGGCTTCCTAATGTATTAAACAATTGATGGCTATAAATTTTTACAACTTTTACGTTGCAAAGTTTTCACAACAAGAATTATAACTTTTCTATTTAAGAAATTATGATGAACTATATAAAATGCAAAGTATATTCCTAAAGAGATATATTTTTTTGTGCTTATTGCAATTAAAATGGGCATTGTTATTCTATAATCAAGGTTATTCTGCCATTCAGTTCCACACTTCTACCATGAAATATATCCAGTCTAACAAACTTACTCACAAGCAATGCCATGGAGCTTACACTACAGCTATTGGAAATCCATTGACACAACAGGCCAGATAGATACAAAAAACATTTATTTTTTAAACTAGAATACCTTTTTTTCACTTTGTTATTCAAAGGCTGCACACTGTTTTAAACCCACCACCTAAGCTCCTACTTCACTGGGAGATGCACAACAGTTACCAACATTAAAACAACAAATAAAAAAAAAATAGTTGCAGGAATTTGCAAAATGTTGCAGGAATTTTGAATTATCAGCGCTGGTAATTACTCTTCAACTTGACAATATAATATGTGGAGTGATAGTTGGATTAATTTTCTGAAGTCCAGGAACCATCGTGTGATTTTAAAAGAGTATGAAGGAAAACTATTTAAACAGAAATACAAAATTTGCTTATTAATATGCCTATTTAAGCAAGAAATAAAGAAGAAATAAAAAAAGTAACCATATAATTTCAGTTTAAGTTTGGCTCCAAACAAATGAATTAATTTGAATTCTTGGTTTGATCCATTCAGAATATGATACTGTTACTGAATAAAATATATAATGTGTATATATGTCTATAGTATATGTTAACAGAATGTAAACATATTTTCCATGCTGAAATTATACCAAACAAAACCAAATCAACATTTTAAAAAAATATATTTCTTTCACCCTCCTCTTTAAACTTCATAGAAAACTTAGAAATTTAATTCTGATAAACATTATTTTCCATAGAATATCAATTACTACAAAATGTAGTAACGTAGTAACATAAAAAAATGCTTTGAAATGAAAGATGAAAACATGTAGACTAATTTTTATGTTTACACGCGTTCCTATTGAGCCTTGAGAATATATCCAGTGGCTGAAACAGTTCCACAGAAACAGAAATTTCTTCCTCTATTTGATTTTCTTCTCTATTTATTTTTCTCTTCACAAAGAAATAGTATATGGCAAGGAATATATTACACAAATCACTGTAACTAAACTCTGAGCAAAAATACCCAGACAACATTAATGTCTTTAAGAATCTCACTGGAATAGAAAAAAATGCCTACATTTTGCATAGTTTTCCTTAAACTGCAGCAGCAGAGAGTTTTATGCATCCTTCTTTCCTCTTGTTTCCATACGTAAAAATCAAAATATAAAGATATTATAACTTATATTTCTGAAGGGAAATTAAACACATACTGTTTTTTCCTTAGTATAACAATACTGTGTAGCACAGGAAAAAGTAATTTTCGCATCTAAATTATGAAAGTCTGATCCGAACTTTAGATCATATCTTATATAGCTGACACTGACCTCTGAAGTTAATCTTAGAATAGTTTAGGGTGGAAGAGACCTTCAAAGGCCATCTAGTTCAACCCCCTGATCTCCAATACATTTTTTAAAAGCATCCGATTTCTTTCCCTGTCTATATCAGTTCTTCATTTGATTTATTCAATCACTTGAAGTCTGTCCATAAGAAAACACAGTGATAACATGCAAAAAAGCAATTGCTGCAACTTATCTTATACAATCTGCTTAAAATGGGAACAAAAAACCACTAAATCTCTGTATTTCCTCCTAAATGTAAGAAGTACCTTTCCAAAAGGCAATGAAGTTCAAAACATGTCAGGCCATGTCGTCTTTTCAGACAGCTATGGTTCACGCACATAACGAATGTGTCTGGCATTTTGACAGTTAATTATTTTAATGGAACACTTACAAAGATAAATCTTACCCAGTTTGTTAGGATTTTACTTTAAATGCTTTTGCTAGATACATGATGTCTTAGAAGGAAAGCAACTGTGGACAGCTGTTACCAGGCTTTAAGAAATATCCCATGCTCACCCACTAAATAAAGAACAGAAGGAATCATAATCTAATTATTCAGCTTTGACATCCGTTTTGTGCATGACTTGCACTCAGTCACTGCAATAAAGCAGAGCTCCGTGAGTACACCTTATTTCAGAAGCAGCTCACTAGCATGAGACAAGCTAGCAGCTGGAAAATGTCATTCATTTTACCATTTAGCATAACATGATGAAGACTTTTCCTGTTAATCTCTATAAGAAAAGGGCCATATCAAAAATAATTAAACCATAATTACTTTTCTTCTTAATTATTGGCTATATTACACTCGGTGTGCTGGAATTCACACAGAAGAGCAGTAAGATTTGAGAGCTGCATCAACATCTGGCTATTATGTTTCTCATTTTCTATTTTAACAATTGCACTAAATGAAAAGTTATCTGTTCTTCCATGGATCACAACAGGGGTTTTCATTTGCCATGTTTTTTTTGTGCTTATGCCACAAACTGCAAAGAAATACAGACACCCAAAGCTCTGAATAAGCTGGTTCAGATATGACAGCAGGGTAAGGTGTTTGGATGAGCATTTGCTTAATTTCACAGAAACGCGTACATCTCTTGACAGTGAACTGTGCAATTTAAAAAGACTCTATATTCTTCTTTGAATAGTGAAAGCATATGAATATTTGCTTCACCACCCAGTCCTGTCATTTTCTAGAGATTTTTCTTGGGTTTGCTTTTTTCCTGAGTACTATAAAACACAGGTAAAAAATAAACAAATGTGCTCTGAAAATGGGGGCCTCCTGATCCTAACCCAAATTTTAAGTAAATAATCACAGATCATAGAATGGTTTGGGTTGGAAGGGACCTTGAGACCTCCTGGGATGGATAAGGAGCTGCTGAGGAAAAATCAAAGGAAAAAAGAGGCTTATAAAAGGTGGAAGCAAGGACAGGCAGCCTGGGAAGAATATAGGGATGTTGTCCGGGAAGCTAGGGACCACGTTAGGAAAGCTAAGGCCCACTTAGAATTAAACTTGGATAGGGATGCTAAGGAAAACAGGAAGGGATTCTACAGGCACATGGCAGATAAAAAGACAGGCTAGGGACAACGTGGTCCCTCTCCAGAAGCTGTTGGGAGGACTGGCTACCCTGGATTTGGAGAAGGCTGAGGTTCTTAATGACTTCTCTCCCTCAGGCTTCACCAAAAAATGCTCTGACCACACTACCCAAATCTTGGAAGGCAGACACAGGGACAGTGAGAATGAAGACCCTGGGCCCACTGTAGGAGAGGATCTGGTTCAAGACCATCTTAGGAACCTAAACATATACAAGTCCATGGGACCTGATGAAATCCATCCGTGGGTCCTGAAGGAGCTGGCGAATGAAGTTGCTAAGCCACTGTCCATCATATTTGAAAAACCATGGCAGTCAGGTGAGGTTCCCGATGACTGGAAAAATGGAAATAAAACCCCCATTTTCAAGAAGGGAAAATGGATGAGCCGGGGAACTACAGACCAGTCAGCCTCACCTCTGTGCCTGGCAAAATCTTGGAGCAAATTCTCCTGGAAGGCATGCTAAGGCACATGAAAAACAACAAGGTGCTTGGTGACAGCCAGCATGGCTTCACTAAGGGGAAAACCTACCTGACCAATTTGGTGGCCTTCTATGATGGGGCTACAGAACTGATGGACAGGGGTAGAGCAGTTGATGTCATCTACCTGGACTTGTGCAAGGCGTTTGACACTCTCCCGCATGACATCCTTGTCTCTAAGTTGGAAAGACATCAATTTGATAGGTGGACCACTCGGTGGATAAAGAACTGGCTGGATGGCTGCACGCAAGGAGTTGTGGTCAATGGCTCAATGTCCAGCTGGAGACCAGTAACGAGTGGTGTCTCTCAGGGATCGGTGTTGGGACCAGTCTTGTTCAACGTCTTTGCCGCTGATATGGACAGTGGGATTGAGTGCGCCCTCAGCAAGTTTGCCGATGACTCCAAGCTGTGTGGTTCGGTGATAAATTGAAGGGAAGGAATGCCATCCAGAGGGACCCTGACACACTCGTGAGGTAGGCTGATGCCAACCTGATGAAATTTAACCATGCCAAGTGCAAGGTCCTACAGCTGGGTGGGAGCAATCCCAAGATACAGGTTGGGCAGAGAAGAGATTCAGAGCAGCCCTGCGGAGAAGGACTTGGGGGTGTTGGTCGATGAAAAAATGAACATGAGCCAGCTGTGTGCACTTGCAGCCCAGAAAGCCAACCGTATCCTGGGCTGCATCAAAAGGAACGTGACCAGCAGGTCGAGGGAGGTGATTCTGCCCCTCTACTCTGCTCTTGTGAGACCTTCACTTGGGAGTACTGTGTACAGTTCTGGTGTCCTCAACATAAAAAGGACATGGAACTGTTGGAACAAGTTCAGAGGAGGGCCACGAGGATGATGAGAGGACTGGAGCACCCACTGTACGAAGACAGGCTGAGAAAATTGGGGCTGTTCGGCCTGGAGAAGTGAAGGCTGCATGGAGACTTCATAGCAGCCTTCCAATATCTGAAGGGGGCCTATAGGGATGCTGGGGAGGGATTCTTCATGAGGAACAGTAGTGACAGGACAAGGGGCAATGGGTTCAAACTTGAACAGTGAAAGTTCAGATTGGATATGAGGAAGAAATTCTTTACTGTAAGGGTGGTGAGGCACTGGAATGGGTTGCCCAGGAAAGTTGTGAATGCTCCATCGCTGGCAGTGTTCAAGGCCAGGTTGGACAGAGCCTTGGGTGGCATAGCTTAGTGTGAGGTGTCCCTGCCCCTGGCAGGGGGTTGGAATGAGATGATCTTACGGTCCTTTCCAACCCTAATTATTCTATGATTCTATGATCTAGTTCCAGCCCCCTGCCACAGGCAGGGACACCTTCCACTAGACCAGGTTGCTCCAAGCCCAGTCCAACCTGGCTTTGAACACTGCCAGAGATGGAGCTGCCACAGCTCCTCTGGGTACCCTGTGCCAGTGCCTCACCACCCTTACAGGGAGGAATTTCTTCTTTATATCTAATGTAAATCTACCTACTTTCAGTTTAAAGCCATATAAGTAACAATAAAATATACATAACACATAATACAATATTAGTACTTATATCTGTTTGCTATCATTTCATCCATCACTCATACCATATTATCTGAAATAACAAGATTAATATTTGGCAATGGGGATTTTGCGGATGAACTAGAATAAAAATGTTTAAAATACTTAAAATTTCAAAACAAAACACAGATCAATCCTGAACAGACACGGCTGTTCATCCATATTGTGCTTGTTACAGGTGCCTTCAAGGTACTTAAGCAACATCCAGGAAGCATTCTCAACTGATTGTGCAGGCAAGACTATAGAGGGCTGCATCCTTGTCATGGGTTTAGCAGCAGCAGTCATTTTTTCTCCTTCGTAGTAGTTGGTGCAGTGCTGTGTTTTCAACTTTCGGTCTGGGAACAGCGCTGATCACACCGATGTTTATAGTTATGGCTTAGAATGTTTTGGCCTGACCAAGGACTTTCTGAGTCTCATGCTCTGCCAGGGAGGAGGGGAAGCCGGGAGGAAGCAGAAACAGGATACCTGACCCAAACTGACCAAAGAGCTATTACATGCCACAGCACGTCATGCCCAGGATGTAAAACTGGGGGCAGGAACCCGGAAGAGTTCAGTTCACAGCTCGGTCATCGAATGGTAAGCAATTGTATCCTCTTCCCTTGTATTTCCCTGGTCATTATTATTATTATTGGTGGTAGCAGCAGTGGTTTGTGTTATACCTTAGTTACTGGACTGTTTTTACCTCAACCCACGGGAGTTACATTCTTTAGATTCTTCTCCCCATTCCCCCCACCCTCGGAGTGGGGGGGAAGAAGGAGGGGGAAGGGAGTGAACCGGCTGTGTGATTTACGGCTTAAACCACAACAATCCTGTATTGCTTTCTACATGTCTCCAATGTTATCTCAGCACGTTTTATACTCTTAGATACTCTTGCATGCCCTGATGTAACTGCTGTAGCACCTGAAGCATGTGAACTCCCTAGTTTTATGCCTTGAAAATATAGTTTTCTAAGCTGAACCACTTTCTTTATATTATGTCAGAAACACGAGCAGAAAAGTATGCAAATGTACACATATCACTCAAAGCCTCCTAAGTATCACCAAGAGAAGTCATAACACCAAGCCTACTTTGAACACTAACAACCTATATACCTCTTGGTCCAACACTCAGGTCCACACATTTCTTTAAATCAACAGAACAGACATATAGATGTAAGCTTTAGAAATGTAGTCCAGTTCTAATCTGGAACTTATTTCTTTGAGAAATGTGTAAGTGAGCCAGAATTAAGATTCCATCTTCTTTTGTGCATGAAATATTCACTAACAAAAATGGGTTAAGCACAGGAAAACACACAGATTTGATATTGCTACTGCTCTTGTAGGGTCACTTCACCTACCAAAGCCTTTCATAGCCGTCAGGCTGGCACTGCTGGCTCTCTGCCTTTTGCTCCCTACCCTATACTTTGCAGGTAGTTAGAAAGTTCCAAATGAGCTATGGCTTTAGGTAAGTACAAGGCTCTACTCAAAAACTATCTGTGATCTCATCTCCTGCATTAGCCCCAGTTTTCCTTTCTACCATTTGTATATTTAAACAGCAGCTCTCCACCTTGAATGCAGAATCTCAAAATATAAATTAAATTAGCTGAAAAACTTATGCATCAATGTTAGTATCAGCAAATCTTTACAAATCTGTTTTATAAATGTTTTACACAGAAGACTTCACTAAAGAGTGTTGTTTTCTTCATGTGCGTTGCTAGGGCTTACTATGTTTTCCCCAATACCAAACTTAATGAATGGTATCCAGCTGAAAGACAGCTTTGAGGCAGAATTGCACAGGGAGCAGGGAAGGGGTGAAGGAGACCAAAAGAGAGACAGGAATTTTTCGGAATTACATCTCCTGTGTCCTCCGCTTACCTATAATAAGAAAAAGAATCTCTTTCCAAATCAGCAGGCAGCAGAAGAAATGGTAACAACCATCACTTGGGATTAACACATATATTGGTAATATTTTTTAAAAGTTTAATTGTTACTCCAGTTTGTATTTTCTTCTGCTGGTATCACTCACCAAAAGAAACAAAATCACCTTTTCCCACAGTAATACACAACCCTAGCACAAAATACCATCATATACTAGTAAAATAAAACTCAAATGTTCTGTCTGAAAGACAAAAAAGTGCTACGGTAAAACAAGATATTTCTTCAAAAGGAGTATCATAGAATGCTTTAAGTCTAGAAGTCCCTTAAACTACTATATCCATAGCAAATTAGGAAAAATTAAACTTGCCTATGTCAGGATCATTCAGTCTAGAAAATTTTTTCTGGAAGACTTCCTTCATTTTTTAAGCGGGAAAAAAAAAATCACACACAAAGCATTAAAAGTTTTACCAGGAGAAAACACCAGAATTTTTTGCAAGCAGAGAAAAATATCAAGATAGCCAAGCTCCCTAGTTTTACTGTTCCCATGTGTAACTCTTAAGAAATGCAAAACAAGTTCCTCTCCTGAGAAGTGGGTATGGCCAGAGGACTAACAAGAGAATCCTACCTGAATTAATTATTCATCAGAGATTATTAATCCATTTTTAAAAGCAAAGATCTGCTCTAGATTAGCATAGTCATGTTTATATTTATTTTTTGTATTTTTAAGACAGTTAAAAAACACAGCGCTTCAGTGCAGTACAATTTGGGACTACCAAATGGGGAAATGGAAATGTAATGATAGCACTTTCTATAAACATATAAATTAAAGGCAGTCACAGGCTTGGCCTAGAGCTCTCAGGACTTGCTAAATCCTAATGTCCTTCCAATGAGACCCAAAGTTGTTTATATACTCATTTACAGAGTTCTGATTTGCTCACGGATGATAGCAAAAATTAACTGGAGACAAATAAGCAAATGCTTAAAAGCCCATATTTCTGGGCAAACCAGATAGAAGTTTTCAATGTTCTTTTTGCGCGATGTAGAAGAGTTTCTCTGCTATGTGTTATGCACATCTCTTGCTTTGTGGCAAGCCTACAATATTGGCTTCTGCTTGAATCGCACATCATTTTCAAGACATAAAAGAGCCAGTTTCACCTTTTGTTTAAATTCTGATGAGAATTGCACTATACCTTGGGGATGGAAGGCCAAGAATTCCCAAATCCCTTGAGCAAAATGCAGCTCTTATTAATAGGATTGCTTAGCACTCCCAGAGCATTTTAAAGTCCCTGCAGAGTGAAACTCTTATTAAAATTCCAATTGCATTTCAACCACAAAATAGTACAGACATAAAACATTTTCTGTTTCCAACTGCCGCACAAGCCACTGTTCTGAAAACATCACCTTTTGGTAGTGTACTATAAGTACATAATGTTTGGAAAATGACATATTTTTCATTTTCTTAAGCCTTTGTTTCCTGTTTTGGTTTGGGATTTTTTTTTTTTTTGACTTGGTATTTCATGACATCTCTGAGGCCTACAAACTTTTAAATACATAAGTCTTCCAGCTCTCATGTTAGCTCCTTTTTCTTTTTCTGAAGATGATGAACTGTGATAAAAACAACCTGGATTTTCATCTTGTACCTTACTGGAATCCTGTAGCAAAAGAACAAGGAAAGCAACCAAGGCCTGCCTGACTCCTGTGGTTTTGTCACTTGAAAAAAATAGAATGACGAAAAATGCAAATATCTTCACCTCCAAAAAATCCAAGCCACTTATCTCAGAATTTCAGAAAAGCTCTATTTTTAATATTTGATAATATGTTCAGGTCTAAACCCATATCTATATATTCCCAGTATTTACCCCTTTTGACAGGAATGGGTCTAATTTGCTTTAGTAAAAAAAATAAACCTCTAAGGTTTGCTATGACAAATGTCATTCTTCTCTGAAGTAAGAATCAGAACTTTGTGATATCTTCTGAATTTCTCAATCTTTTAGAAGGCTGCCTCCATTATGAAAAGCTATAATTGAATGTTACTGTCTTACCCCATTACTTTTTTGTGCATGTTCAGTTATATCGGGTTTTGTTTTTTCTTTTTTTTTTTTTTTTTTTATTAAAAACCCCAACTTTTCTATTAGTAATTAGGACCCTCAGAATTAAGTAGGTTAATACTCCTTTTTAAAAAACATTGGCACATTTCCTCAGGTCAGTGCAAGAAAGGTCCAGGATAACATGAATGTGATGGACAATGGAGGAAATTAGTTTGTCTAGGAGATGCTGGCAACAGAGTAAACAATTGCGATCCTCATAATACTGCCAAGAATTAATCTAGGAGAAAGATGCTGTTATTTTTGAACTGAAAGCGTTCCCTAAAAAAGCTTACAGACAAAGTAAACAGCACCCTTGAAGTCCATTTCTAATTGATTTTACTGATTCACCTAAGGTAGTAAAACAATGCTAAAAATTACTTATTTCACATTTACATTAGCAACTGAATTTGAAGGAGAAAGGTAAAATCAAAAAACTAGTTAACCTCATCTGTGTTGCAAGGTCAGTGAATTCTTAGAAAACATACAGCCTGCAGAAAGCTTTTCTGAAGACATCATTTTTCTCTGTTGTAAGCTAAAGAACCTGCAGGGTGTTAATAAATTGAGTAGAATAGTACATCTTGCTCTTAATAAGATGTTTGTTCAGAAAGCACATTAAAGACTCATTTAAAACGAAGGTGATAATGCATATGTATGGTGTCTTAATGATGAGAAATCACACCATCTTTCTTTTTTTCTTTCTCAGCTCCTTCCCTCCACCCCTTTTTCAGAAGCTGCACATTTTTTAAATTAGCTGCCTCGTCAATAAGTAAAAAGGGTATTAGATGTCTTTTAACATATTTGATTTTCCAGATAAAATGGAAAGCTTGAAAGATGCAACAATGATTGAAGGTGTTTCTTCGCTTTACTCTAACAGCTTTTTTGGCAAGTTCACTACCAGGGAAGCACTTCACTTCCCAGATGAGAATCTTGCAGTGATTTATATTATAAAGTTACACTCCTGTACTGAATGCAAGAATATTAAGAGGTAATAAATGACCAAAATCTAAAGACTAAAAAATGTTGCAGAAAAGCTAGCTCCTCTGCAGTTACACATTAAAAATCCCTGCTTATAGATAATCTTAATTCCGAATGTAAAGCTACCATTTGCCATCTTCTTTTCAGCTTCCTAATTGGTTTAAAATTCCTAAAGTGCAAACATATATGTATATAAATAAATAAATAAATAAAGTATTACACATACAAGTGTGTTCAAATGAGTAATCACACTAACACTGATACTGGGGTTATCCTTACGAAGGATTACCTTAGATCTTTCATAATAGAATAAAAGCATGGAAGATCTCTCCTATGGTAACCCAGAATTTAGAGGAAGTCAATGACTTCTAGACTGAAAGACTCACCTGAGAGAGTCTAGGAAGTGGCACATTCATAGTGAGTTTCTACTTTAAGACAAATCTCTTCTTCCTAATTACAGAGATCCTAGGAAAGTACAGTGAGTGTTCTGAATGTTGCAACTGCTGCATCTCCTGTTTTATTTTGAGAAAGCACTATTGAAAAACTTACAGAACTGCCTGTTCCTGCAATGTTTACAGGGCATTTTTATGAATCAAAAAGGTATATGTGATTTGATAAGCACCAAATAAACACTGTCAACCCCTAAAATCACTCAATTTTAGTTAATGACTTTCACTTTTATTTGCGCTACACCTTGCTTCCTACCACTTCCAGTGCACACACACAGCTTTGTCCCCTCAGTTAGAAAGGTGTCAAAGTGCAATCACTGACACAAAAAAATGTGATTTTGTCCCTTTCAGTGAGATTAGGTACATTTAATTTATACACAAATGAAAGCTATATGTCACAGAAGAGGAAATGGCACACAGCCTTTCAGAGAATATTATCCTCCCTAAATCATCCACCATCTGCCTGTCAATTTACATCAATCATTCAGCATATTTTTTTTGTCAAATCACAAAGGCTTTAGAAGCGTGAGGCCTTATTCAAAATGAATGAAAGTCAATGCAAGATTTATTTCACTGGGTTTTGGATCAGAGCGTTGTGTGAAGATACAGGCAGCTTTGACACTTTGCCCATGTTTAGTGTTGTTAAACTTCCACAGAACTATAGAGTATATATGACTTTACAGGAAAGGATCCCACACCTACTTTGCACCTGTAGGGACTGGTTCCCTGTACCCCAGGTCCAGAGCCAAATCTAAACAATAGCATTTCCCGCAGATGCCCTTTGCACACAAAAGCACCATCACAGGAACAAGCCACAGGAGAGCTGTATCCTGATTCTGATGATTTGAGAGAAAAAGTATTCTAGCTTGTTTTTTTCACAGAGCTTTTCCCTCTTTCAAAAGACAACCTATGTTTACTAAACTGCCTCTTTAGAAGGCAGTAATTAAAGTACTAAAGCTGAAAGCTTGGTGTTTCATTTGTTTCTTTTCCAGTTGAGGCTTTTTAGATGCAATGTTTTAGTGTTTTAACATCCACAAAAAATTACAGACAGACCTGAAAATCTTCAATCTGCAAGACACAGCAAGCGCAGAGCGAAGCCAACTACTACTCTGATCTTGCAGGTCACCTCTTGGATCAACTCTTGTGATGCAAGATTTCTTTTATCTAAGTTGTCCTTTTTATTTTCCAGTTCTTTGCTGAGCTACTTTTCACTACAGTTTTGTGCAGCCACTATTTCTACTAGGGGGAAAAAAAAATTAATCATATTTTCAAAGCAGTATTTCCATGACCTTTTGGTTTTACTTTTAAGTGCAGTTGGTACATAAACACCAGCTTACACATTATCCATCATAGCAAATGCTGTCCTTGAAATACTGTGGACTCAGAAAACCATCATTTGCACATAAGAATATAAGTGACATTACTGGTTAAAAGATAAGACATATTGAAAGTTTTTTTCATGTGGCATTTTGATTTGATAAACAATTCCTAATAGTCTGGGTTTCACTCTTCATATAAATAAGTGGATGCTAACAGGCCATCCATAAAACATTCCTTGTTAAAATACAAATGAGATATTCCTTATGTTTATACATGTGTAAGTACAATTAATATTGCAACCCAACTGGAAACAAAATTGCTTTAGTAAACCAACCATTGCAAGGCAATCAAATGTGGTATAAAATGTAATTGTGGAAGATCCATTAGGGGAATAACAGCAATTATTTCATAAAGAATCCTCTCCCCCTTCTTCCAATTCATGTTTTTTTCATGCATCTCTGTGCCAGAAAAGTAATTGGACCATCACAAGTGTCAAAAACACCCCCCATTCACTCTGCAGCATACAAGAAAATTTAATCTGACATGGCTGTTTCATTTAGCAATACTGGTTTGTACCTCTGATTTGTAACTGCATTAATCTGAAAACATTTATTTACGTTTCCTTCCTCTAACTGAACATGCAGCTAGGGAATTGGGCAATACTGGTGGAGGGGTTAGCAGAGAATGGCATTTCTTTATTTGCCTGATGCTAAGCGCTTTGGATTTGCCTTCAGAAACTTCACAAATATTCTCCAAAAACTCAATCGTTTTCTAACAGGTAATTTTTATTTTAAGCTGTAGTTGTAAACTATAGCTCAGATATCTTAATTACTTTGTGCTTAATCTGGAAACAACATGTTATAATCCAATATTAATGACTTTTTTTTTCTTTTTTACTCAGAAGACATTCAGTATTCTTCATTATTCTTAATAACTATTGTTTTGAATAATTTTGTACATTTTAGTAAAATACGTATTAATTGTCAGAATTATTTTGTTATTTATCAATGCAAAATAGCAAACTCCATTATGATCTTTATTTCTGCCACTTAGCTAAAAGCTAATGTTAAATATATTATATGTTATTAACTCATTTTACATTTTCATTTCTGCTGTCAAGACATTCATTATGCACCTGACAAGTGTTCATATATTAATTAAAAGAACACATGTAGTCCCCAGTGTCAATGAAAGCTATGCAAGGGGACCAAAAGATAGGAATATGAATACTTTACCTAACACCAAATACTCTCTGTTCAGTGAATTGCTGGGTCACAGCTTCCTAGGTTCAAATTAATATCAGTCTTATATTTCTATGTTCATGGCTATTTTAAGTTTTGGTAAACATTAATATAATTTCAGAAAAAAAATCTCAATAAAATTTCAAAACTTTGGTTTAATTTTTTTTTTTTTTTTTTTTTTTTTTTTTCCTACTGATACTGGCAAGATCATGGAGCAGATCCTCCTGGAAACTATGCCAAGCCATTTTGAGAACAGGGAGGTGATTTTGAGACAGTCAGCATGGCTTCACTAAGGGCAAATGGCACCTGGTACAATTGTTGGCCTTCTATCACAGGGTTACAGCATTAGTGGAGAAGGGAAGAGTGACTGATGTCAGCTACCTGGACCTGTGCACAGCATTTGGTACTATCCTGAACAACAGCCTTGCCTCTAAAATGGAGATACATGGATTTGCTGAGCGGACCATTTGGTAGATAAGGAATTGGTTTGATGGTGGCACTCTAATTGCCAATGGTTTGATGTAAAGTGGAGACGATTGATGAGTGGATTTTATTAGATGTGGATTTGTGTTTCTATCATTGGTTTAGTCCCAACTTTTTTTTTATAAAAGCAAGTAAATTCTCTCCTTTAGACAATTCTGACAGTCTTTACATGAAATTGTTAGCTGAAATAAGAAAAATGAGGCTGTGGGACCAAATCTGGATCTTAGATTCTTTCCCCATACTAGATAATTTCAGAAGACCATATCCAAGGATACAGAATTTTTATTATACAATGGCACTAACCTGCAAATAAAACCTTTAACAGTCTTTAATGTTTACATGCTTCTTTTGCTGAAAATTATACTCATATTTTGAATAAGGTGTTAGAATAGGTACTCTAGCAGTCTTTTGATTGACTCATTCCTTGTAGCTCTGTAGAGACCTTGGTATTATAACCAGCCCTCTTTGCCCTTCCTCTTTTGGATTTATTCCACTGAAGGAAGCCCATATATACTTCCCCAGAAGTAATGTTGGTGATTGAATTGCTGATCATGAGCTCATTAGAAGCAGAAATAAACTGTCCCAAAGAGTTTCTGTCTGCAGTGACTCATGCAATGCTGCTAGAAGGGCTTTTATCACCCAAAACTAAATCCTCAACAAGAAATAAACCTCATATAGCATGATGTACACCATTCATTATGTGTATCATAATGTGTAAAGTACTATCAGAAGTACTTCACAAACCCTCATCCACAAAAAGTTTTATGATATTTCTTCTGTCTTCCATCATAACTATTAGGAGAATGAAACTTCCAGTGAAAATTAAGTTTATCACAAAGATCTGTGTGCAAACTAATTTGAAAAGGCATTTGCTAAAAAGTAGGCCAGAACAGAAGAAAGATTACTTCTGGCAAAAATGGAACAAATTAAATTATAAGAGGCTTAATATATTTATTTGAAATTGAATTGCATAACCTAATGTCAAGGTTATTACATAGTGTGCACTGTTCCCATCCAAATTCAAGTCAGTAAAGCACAAGCTCAGTTTGCAGTTACTTTATTATAAATCCAACAGCTTTTTCTTTTTTGTTTTAATTCTGACCATAGTCTTTGCCCGAGCCACAACATTAATATAAAATCACATTTCAAAATTACTTTGAGATCACTCCATGGCAACAAATTCTGTTAAGATCAAAAGCCTCTCTGGTATGACTAACTTCTACTGCAAGTAAAAGGGAAAAAGAAAACCAAAAGCTGAGACAGTGTTGATGTGATGTCAGTGCAACCAGTAAGCAGCAAAATGATTAAAAAGAGCATCTGAGTGTATTCACACTGTTCTGCATTGTGTCCATCAAACTTGCACGTTTTGTTTTCTATTCAAAACAGAGACAGATCAGCAGTAAAGGTTGCTGTAGCATTCTCATTATTTCACCCCTATGGAATATGTGCTTTTACCATGTATTAGAAGCTGTGCCTGTACTGAGAGCACACTTAAAAGCATTCAGGCCATGTCTAGACAGTCTTTACACTCCTAAATGTGAGTTGCTCTTGTCTGAATTATTTGGCCTCACTTTAGGTGTTTGGTTTGTTTGGATTTTTTTTGTCTCTTTGTTTTCAGATGTCCAAGTGTCTGAGAAACACTGGATCAGAAAGGACATTCGTGGTGGCTTTTGCTGGGATAGATTTTATTTTCTTCATAGCAGCTGGTATGGGGCTGTGTTTTGTATCTGCGCTGAAAGCAGTGCTAATAACATAGGGGTGTTTTAGCTAATGCTGAGCAGCGCTTACACAGAGTCAAGGCTTTCCTGCTCCTCACACCACCCCATCAGTGAGGAGAGTGGGGGTGCACAAGGAATTGGGAGGGCATACAGCAAGGGCAGCTGACCACAACTGACCCCAGGGATATTCCACACCATATGGTGCCATGCTCAGCATATAAAACTGTGGAAGAAGAAGGAAAGGAAGGGGAGACATTTGGAGTGGTTGTGTTTGTCTTCCCAAGTAACTATTACATGTGATGGACCCCTGCTCTCCTGTAGGTGGCAGAACACCTGCTTGCCTGTGGAAAGTGGTGAATCATAGAATCATAGAATAATTAGGGCTGGAAAGGACCTTAAGATCATCTAGTTCCAACCCCCCTGCCAGGGGCAGGGACACCTCACACTAAACCATGTCACCCAAGGCTATGTCTAATCCAGCCTCGAACACCGCCAGCAATGGAGCATTCACAACTTCCCTGGGCAATCCATTCCAGTGCCTCACCACCCTCACAGGAAAGAATTTCTTCCTCATATCCAATCTAAACTTCCCCTGTTTAAGTTTGAACCCATTACCCCTGGTCCTCTCACTACAGTCCCTAATGAAGAGTCCCTCCCCAGCATCCCTATAGGCCCCCTTCAGATAATGGAAGGCTGCTATGAGGTCTCCATGCAGCCTTCTCTTCTCCAGGCTGAACAGCCCCAACTTTCTCAGTCTATCGTCATATGGGAGGTGCTCCAGTCCCCTCATCATCCTCGTGGCCCTCCTCTGGACTTGTTCCAACACTTCCATGTCCTTTTGATGTTGAGGACACCAGAACTGCACACAATACTCCAAGTGAGATCTCACGAGAGCAGAGTAGAGGGGCAGGATCACCTCCCTCGACCTGCTGGTCACGCTCCTTTTGATGCAGCCCAGGATACGGTTCGCTTTCTGGGCTGCAAGCGCACACTGCCGGCTCATGTTCATTTTCTCATTGACCATCACCCGCAAGTCCTTCTCCTCAGGGCTGCTCTGAATCTCTTCTCTGCCCAACCTGCAGCTGTGCCTGGGATTGCTCCCAGCCAGCTGTAGGACCTTGCACTTGGCATGGTTAAAATTCTTTATTTTGCTTTGGCCATGTTCAGCTTTCGCTTTACCTCTTAAACTGTTTTTATCTCAACCCGTTAAGTGTTCTCGCTTTTACTCTTCCAGTTCTCTCCCCATCCCACCAGGGGATAGTGAGCTGTGTGGGACTCAGCTGCCAGCTAGGGTTAAACCACAACAGTGTTTTAGAAAACTATTGTGCATTTAACTGTGCACCACTATCATTCTAGTGGATGTGCAAACGCAATCTAGGTTTGTAGCAGCATCATGTAAAAGCACCACCTGTTTGTATTTTCTGAAGAAACAGGTAATGAAGACATAATAAATGACGCTGACATAGCAGGGAACTGTAGTCTAAAATTAACAGGCTTATAATAATGCAGCACAATATTAATTTAGCATGCTCATTAATAAAGAATTAATATTGGACATTTTACAATCATATCATTTGTTTTTCAGTAAAGTCTGAAACGATTGAAGAAGATAGTTCAGTGTTTTTATCACAGAGAGGCAGTTAATAAAGTATAAAGATGGATTCTAAAAACAGCCTCTTATTCCCTATGTAGTCAGAGAGTCCTGTAGATAATCAAATCCTTTTGTATTAAGCTTTTTTCCCATTTTTTCCTATCATAAGCAAAAAACAACTTGTAAAAATCTTTTCTATGATTCTGTGCTTCAGTGCTTGAAGTAGCACACTTTTAACTGATATTAACCATCACTTATACGCCTTCTCTGTAATCAGTCCTTGTATGTCAAAAATAGATGTCTTCTATAGAGCTCAGATCTACATCCCTCTCTCTGTGAAGCTGTTTAAACCACGACACTCCCCTATGACCTTCTGAATTTCAAAGCCCACTTTAGTCTCTAGACACCCAGCCTTTGATTCTGTTTACTGAATGGAACCAAATCTCCATTCATAGTCAATGACTCCTTCTGTGGTGAGTATATATAAACAGCGTGTCTGTAAGACTATATTTAACATTTCAAAAAGGAAAAATGCAAGAAGGTTAAAAGGTGAAAAAACTGAAACTTACCCCAAACTCGTCCCTCCACTGATGTGATGCTTGGTACTTTTCTGCTTCTTTAGCGAGGCGCTGGAGACCAAAGAGAGAAAGGGCATAAATTTTAGTATGCATTGATTCTTCACTTAGCAAAATCTTTCTTTTTGGTTTTCTTTATATACATATATATTTCTATATATAATTTCTATAAATCTATGCTTTTTTGTATTCACTTTGAAATTACGTATATTTGAGTAAAGATGCACCATCTTATTTCAAAAATGTTATTTTTTGTTGGAGAGTAGCAGGCATCCTCTTAGAAGGTATTTTTCCTATTTAAATAATTGAAAAGAAATCCAGTTTGTCCCCACGGAAAGCAAAGCACAGTGCACAAGAATGATCCAATGATGCTCTTTCAAATCAATCTCTTGTAGAGACATCCATTGGGTTGGTGACGTGTCTTTGCAAAAAGCTATTTGACCACACTTGTGAGAAGTTTACTTAATTTCTGCATATAGAAGTTGCCATGTCCTGCATGTTCTCCAGCTGAATGGCTCACAGCAACCCCCATGCCAGAGCCCCGGAGTGAAGCAACCATCTGAAAAGTAGCCAGCTCCCTCTGCAGAAGTAGCTACCTGGTATGAATGCAGTTCATGTAGACTCAAGGCACCTCCTAATTTTTGAGTGACTTACTTAATTTCATTACTAAATTATTCTATAACCAAACAAAAAAATTAGCAAGTGTTTCTGGGGAGTCATGGCCACTTTCCAACAGAAATAGCCTGACAATATCCACCAGATAACTAGGGATGAAAACGCTTTACTGTGTAACAATATGTGCACAGTGAGCCTTATGATCCTATATAACATTCAGACCAGCTCCTACACAAAACGAATTGGTCTAGGTCACATTTTCAGTTGAGTCAACTGTCAGGTCTTCCTAACAACTAAAAGGAGTAGACCAGAAAGTTCACATAAGCTGGAATGGCAGAGATGGTGTTGTCAGAGCCTCACCTCAGCCTCCCACCTCTAACTCAGACTGGGGTCAAAAATAGCTAGATTGTGAAGCAAACTCAGGATGCCTGTGACCTTTTTGGTGACACAAGGAGAGGCTAATTTTTCATCTCTCTCAAAGAAATCATGCCTGCTTACATCTGAGAGATGCAAATGTCAGGTCTTGCCTTCCCCGTTTTGATGGAAGAGTCTCTGGAGAACAGCAACAGAGGAGCATCACAACAGCAAGCTGACGCCTGACACATCCCATTCTCCCTCTCATTACAATGAAGGTTTAATCAGGTAATATCTAACCCTGTGACCCACTGCAGTTCCCTACAGGCTTCTCTAGCAAATACTAAAATGTTGAGATTCATATTTGTATATGTAAGAATACGAGCAGAAATGGTTCTAAAACAAACATGCAAACCAGTATTTCTCCATATTAGGTTTTAATAACTTTTTACTCCACGTCTCTGTATTTGTGATGTGAAGATGAAAGCTATGAGATGTTTTCAGTCCTGGTATGAAGCTCTATTTAACATCACCTTAAGTGGAGAAGGAACAAAACTAACACGTAACAGAAACATTCTGGCCTACTTCAAGGTAAGTACTTCACTTACTTCAAGATACTTACTTCATCCTTATAGGCCTCCTTCAGATACTGGAAGGCTGTGTGAAGACCTGATAGCAGCCTTTCAGTATCTGAAGAGGGCCTACAAGGATGCTGAGGAGAGGCTCTTCATTAGGGACTGTAGTGATAGGACAAGGGGTAACGGGTTCAAACTTAAACAGGGGAAGTTTAGATTGGATATAAAGAAGAAGTTCTTTACCGTAAGGGTGGTGAGGCACTGGAATGGGTTGCTCAGGGAAGTTGTGAATGCTCCATCCCTGGCGGTGTTCAAGGCCAGGTTGGACTGAGCCTTGGGTGACATGGTTTAGTGTGAGGTGTTGCTCCCCATGGCAGGGGGTTGTAACTAGATGATCTTAAAAGTCCTTTCCAGCCCTAACTATTCTATGATTCTATTATTCTAAGGTATTTTTAAAAAGCCCTGCAGTCTGCTGGAGAGCAAGGATTCTTAGATGAAGGCAATGAAATTCAGATTACTCTGAATTGAGAAACCATGACGAGGAAGAGAGGACTGCAAAAGCTAACAAGGTGCTGAAGCATCTATTCTTATGCTTTTGGAGGATGCCCGACAGCGGTGAGATGGCTCTTCTATGTAAGAGATCACAGGGGCTGATGCCAGATTCAGCCACTGTGGTTGGACATAGTAGCATGTCAGATTTAAGGTGCTTGAATACACATTGATCAAACAAGCATCTGCTTAATAAATGTTCCTAGATTCAACAATTATTTCTACCTTTTTTTAAAAAACAAACCAAAACAACACAACTTTTTTAAATGGGTAAGAACTGCTCTCTCCCTTGCTGCTTTCTAAATAGTGTGCAGGGTGCCCACAAGTAAGTATTTTTAACCAGACTTTGAAAGATGTCGAGTTACCTTCCACTAGATTTCCTTAAACCTTTCAACAAGAATAGATACCTTTAAAGCAAAACAGTTATGAGGGAAGATAGAGAAGATGCAAGTGTTATTTAGTCCATCAGCCTATGAATATTTCTTTAATTTTTAAAGGGATTACAAAAGAGATTACACACTCACATAAAAAAAAATAAAAAAGCAAAACCAAAATCCCCAAAGCCCAGGGGCCTGTCAGCCTCAAAACTGTCCATTTTGAAGGTCTTGTCCCCAGGTTCCAAGTCATCTGGAAAGATGGCCTTTGATGTAGCACAGACTGCAAGAAAGACCTGAAGAATCTTTATCTGATTTGTAAAGATCAGCTCCCCAGAAGGCCTATTCATCTTCCAACCTTCATTTTTTGTGCACATGTCATATCTTTATCTCCTCCTAACCAGCACAGAATTCTGTCAGGTGATGGCCCAATTACAATTATATTCAGTACAATGAAATAAATCTTCTTTTTGTGATTTTCACTCTAAGTATTTTATCTTGAAAATAATATTTCACTACCCTTGATATATCAAGCTATTATAAAATGTGTAAGCTTAGAATTATTAGACATCAATACCCTTACAAAACTTTCTAAAATACCAAATCCATGGATTTTTAAAGTTATTTTAGGAAGACAAATACCCAGGGAGAACATATCAATATCAAGTTTAAATACCACAATGTAGACACAATACAATGAACTTCAAGTCCTGATTTTAAAACACAAGCCAAATATTCAATCCTGTTCTTGCCTGAACAGTGTAAAAGCCACAAAGAATATTGTAAAAGTAGCTTTGAAAACAGTTTTCATATATGTATCTGGAGTATAAATATTGTTCTTCTGTAGATTATTATGAATTGCACATAAAATACGAGAGAGAAATATGAGGAAAAGATTTGGAAAGACTGGGATAAAGTGTCTCAGGTGACAACGGAAGACTGCTACTGTAATTTCACTACAGCTTTAATACAGACCAACAAAATTTTAAAGAAAAGAAATGCATTTGCACTTCTGTAAGTAATTTTTTATTCGCCTTTAAAAGTATTCTGATCACTAACACTGTAGTACATGAGTTTCAAGAGAATGCATATTTCCCTACCTCAAATAAGAACTGGTTTCCTAAGCACTGCTGCACTCCATTATATAAATACCATCATCCTCAGTATAAGTGTAACCAGAATTTTAATACTTACACAGATTTTAAAAGATGGTGACCAACAGTAGGGTTTTGGTTTGTACTTATCCCTAGCCCTACTGAACACCCACTATTTCAATATTACAGAATTTTGATATGCATACGGTATGCATGTGGTCCAGCAAGGAGCAGGGAGCTGGACTTAGTGATCTTTATGGGTCCTTTCCAACTTCAGATATTCTATGATTCAAAGATCCGCAGTGTGGTTTTATTTCATGCATTTACACTGCAGAGTTACAACCTCTCTCCTACTCCAGCATCTGCTGTGCCACATGATGGCAATCTGATCTGAGGCTTGTTAATGAGGAAATCTGAAGCATATGAAGTCCCAAATAAAAAGTGTGTTTATAATTGCTCTCCTGTATGCAACATAGACCTCATATGATATATTCCTCAGTTACTCTTTGGAGCCAGCTTCGCTCTCATCATTGTTGTGGTTCAAGCCTCTCAGCCATGCAGTTTTCTCCCTCACTCACTCCCCCCTCTTTCTTCCCCCTGCTCCCGGGGGGATGGGAAGGAGAATTGAAAGAATGCAACTCCCACAGGTTGAGATAAGAACAGTTCAGTAGCTAAGGTATAACACAAATCACTACTGTTACCACCAATAATAATAATGACAAGAGAAATACAAGGGAAAAGAATACAGTCACTCACCACCTATACCCAGCCTGACCAAGCAGTGCCCCCCCACCCTTCCAGGTCTCTGCTTTCTGTTTTACATCCTGGGCATGACGTGCTGTGGCATGGAATAACTCTTTGGTCAGTTTGGGTCAGGTGTCCTGTCTCTGCTTCCTCCCGGCTTCCTCCCGGCTTCCCCTCCTCCTTGGCAGAGCATGAGGCTCAGAAAGTCCTTGTCCAGCCTAAACACTACCACACAGTAACTGAAAACACTGGTGTTATCAGTGTAGTTCCCAGGCCCAAAATCAAAACCACAGCGCTGCACCAGCTACAAAGATGGAGAAAAATGATTGCTACTGCTGAACCCATGATAATCATATGAGTCAGGAAATGAGTCATAATGAAAAAGAGTATGTTAGAGGTCTACTGACACTGTGAAATTTATGAAAACACTCTTCCTATAGATTACTGGCCTAAAATTACACATAATCTAACACAATCAGAAATCAGCTTTTTAAAAACAAAAAAAGCTGATGTTATTATGCTCTGGACCACAATTCAAAATAACACCTCAAACGTTGTTTTCCACTCCTAACCATTACAAACAATATAAACTGATAGGTTTGGGGTTTTTTCCTAATCCAGCTGTAAATTACAAAATTCAATTTAAGTTAACAAGTAAACAGAAAAATCCATGCTTTGTGTGTTTGTTTAACACATTTCAAACCATTTCTGCTCTATTCACATGAACAGTGATTTTATTTCAGACTTTATCAGTTCTTTTAAGAAGATGACCTAATTTCCAACACAAGGCTGTCATGTTCGTTAAAAAAAAAATGCAATGGAAAAGAATTCTTAGCACCTTCCACAAATTTGGAAGACAGAGCTTTAAAGGTTTTCTCTCTGTTAACAACAGTAGTGATAATCATTCTTTATGATTCATGACAACCTTTATTCCTATTATTTCATTAAATGAGTAAAAAAAGTCAGGCTAATTCTCCACAGAGAAATTCTACCCTTCTAGTGGCTTTCTAATTCCAAAGCAGAAGACCTAAAAGAATAGAATGGAATAGAATAGAATAGAATATTTAAGAATGGAAAGTACCTCAAGATCATCTAGTTCCAACCCCCCCACCATGGGCAGGGACACCTCACACTAAACCATGCCACCCAAGGCTCTGTCCAACCTGGACTTGAACACCGTCAGCGATGGAGCATTCATAACTTCCCTGGGCAACCCATTCCAGTGCCTTACCACCCTTACAGTAAAGAATTTCTGCCTCATATCCAATCTAAACTTCCCCTGCTTAAGTTTGAACCCATTACCCCTTGTCCAATCAGTACAATCCCTAATGAAGAGTCCCTCCCCAGCATCCCTATAGGCCCCCTTCTGATATTGAAAGGCTGCTATGTGGTCTCCACACAGCTTTCTCTTCTCTAGGCTGAACAGCCCCAACTTTCTCAGCCTACCTTCATATGGGAGGTGCTCCAGTGCCCTGATCATCCTCGTGGCCCTCCTCTGGACTTGTTCCAACAGTTCCATGTCCTTTTGATGTTGAGGACACCAGAACTGCACACACTACTCCAAGTGAGGTCTCACAAGAGCAGAGTAGAGGGACAGGATCACTTCCCTTGACCTGCTGGTTGCGTTCCTTTTGATGCAGCCCAGGATACGGTTGGCTTTCTGGGCTGCAAGTGCACACTGCCAGATCATGTTCATTTTTTCATCAACCAACACCCCCAAGTCCTTCTCCTCAGGGCTGCTCTCAATCTCTTCCCTGCCCAACCTGTAGCTGTGCCTGGGATTGCTCCCAGCCAGCTGTAGGACCTTGCACTTGGCATGGTTAAACTTCATCAGGTTGGCATCAGCCCACCTCACAAGCACATCAAGGTTTCTCTGGATGTCATTCCTTCCCTCCAACGTATCAACTGAACCACACAGCTTGGTGTCATCGGCAAACTTGCGGAGGGTGCACTCAAGGGCTCACTCAATCCCACTCTCCATATCAGCGACAAAGACGTTGAACAAGACCGGTCCCAACACTGATCCCTGAGGGACACCACTCGTTACTAGTCCCCAGCTGGACATTGAGCCATTGACCACAACTCTTTGCATGCGGCCATCCAGCCAGTTCTTTATCCACCGAGTGGTCCACCTATCAAATTGATGTCTCTCCAATTTAGAGACAAGGATGTCATGCAGGAAGCCATTGGTTAAAAAAGATCGATGGGAAGAAAAATCTGAACTAAACTTCTTGAGATTACAGCATTTCAGGTGAAGTTAATGCTTTCTGACATGAGTTATCATATTGATTTTAATAGGGAAAACTGGAATGGGGAGACCCTAAATTAATAGATCACATATGTGGCTTTTGACAACTAAAATGTTGTGTCATAAAATCATCTATCTCTGTTAAAACTTTCAGATAAGTCAAAAAGGATAAAGCCAAAAGACCATTGGCACAGTAACACTTCTCCACTAAATAAAAGCAGCTCTTGTCTAAAACATGAATTAGAAAGAGCTCTTATCTCCTGTTTTTTAATTTCTCTTATTGTGTGGATCTAAGAATTTAGCTAATGGTATCAAATTATCTGATAAATTATCATATAAATGAACTGCACGTGCAGAGCCATTGCTGGAGGGCACCTTTCTGAGTAACAGAGAATAGGACAAATCAAATACAGCTACAATGACAACCAGAGGGAGCACAAAATCATCTTCTATGACTGCAGCGCTGAGTCCAGTCCATGAGGTATGAAATATGGTTTGTGTGGAGTACCCTACAAACTTAATAAGCTGCAGAATGAGTGTACAAAATAATTCTGAACAACTATTATTAAAAAGCAACAAGGAATGCAGGAAATTTTCAGCAGAAGGTAAAGAAGCAGCATTTTGTTAAATTCTACACTTTCCCCATTTATGAGGAGAAGGAGGGAGGAAGAAGGTTCAGTTCTCAAATCTGAATATATGTCTAGGATGCTTGCAATTGTTGGAGTTGAGAAGCTGGGCAATATTATGACAGCTTGATATTGCCAAGAAATGTTTCAGTAGACAGTAGTAAGATAGAGAGAACTTTAGATAATAAAGGCATGAGGAAAAGCAATCATAAAAGAGGAGTAAGAACTGATCTGTCAAATGCACCCTGATATCCAGCAGTGAAATTTTGCTAGAGTGGTGTATAAAAACAGCAAAAGACTGCTTCTTTTAACATGTAATTTATCCTTCTCATTTGCAGAGGTTTCAAACCCTTAGAGCTTATTATATTTTCACTCTAGTAATTTATATGCCTTAAATGCAAGTCACATCAGTTATATTTTCAAACAAGCTCAAAGTGAAGGACACAAGCAGAAACCATTAGACTGAAACTGCCAATTGCTCCATTACACCAACAGCTCCAGTTCACTATCTGCCTTAGGAAACTCTTTTAAGATTCACAGATGAGCTAGTAACTTCACAGGCCTGATTGGAAGATGACATGTATATTGAGTAGGCAATGCCGCGTTACCCTGATTTTCAGCTGTAATGCATGTGTAGTTTTTAGCAACCCAGGGTGAAATCAGGACTACACACACTTATTTTAGAAATATGAAAACTAACCTGCTCAAAAATAAGCATTCTAAAATTTCAATAATGCAATTTTCTTCTAACTTACAAGAAAACCCCCAACTTTAGCTTAGATGCAGCTCAGCTTGTTTCACAGCTCCTTTAATATCTCCTCATTAAGTATCCAGTTAAAAAAGAAAAAAAACAAAATACAAACCTTCACCGCTTAAAAATTATACATGTCAGTAATTCCATAAAAATCTGACTAGGATCCAAATAAGAACAAGCAACTGAAATATGCACACAAGTGACTTATTTCAAAAGGAAAAGTAGGAAAAGGAACAAATCAAGTAAATGCCTCCGATTAAGAGTCAGATACCTTTAAACAAATAGGGGATGAAAGAGCAGCTCTATTTTGCCTCATTGCACAGTCAAACTGAACAATAAATTTTACAGAATGTTATAGCTTTATATGATTTCAACAGCAATATATTAAGTTATATCAATTTACTTTTTATATAAATTGATAACATTTTATATATATTTAATATATAAATATTCAAATTACTGTTTGCAGTATTTTTGTTTAAAATTATCATTATTTTCATATTTATTATCATCATTATGATATTAAAATATCATCTGCTAGTTAATGCAATTCACTATACATAGGTATAACTATATATATTCACTATAACCAGGTATAACTACTATAACTAGGTATGAAACACTACACTGAAAGACAGGTAGTCAGTTCTGGATTTACTCACACTTTGTGTGTTACAAAAGACACTTAGATGTAATGTTGTTATAATCCCAAAAGACCAGAAACCTGGCATCATCAGATACAGCTTTAAGCTCGCTCAGAATGGCATAGGTATTTATATAAAGAGAAAAATCCAGATTTTCAAGAAATAACAAGAGTGAACAGAGAACATTATGATCTCTTCCTCTGTAGGAATGGGACTAAATCTTTTGATTTCATTAATACACATTCATAACCTCAACCAGCCTTATAAAGTCCAAACAAGTTAATGATTTAAATAAAATTGAGATAACACTGAAATCTGCACTGAAATAACGTTTCCAGACACGGACCCAAGAAAGAACTTCATTCATAATTAAAATTCAGAGCTTGAATGGTAGAACCATAATGTGAAACTAAAATAAAAACCAATAAAAATTACCATCTTCTCTTAGGTTCTCAGATGTATGAAACAGAATCAATCTGAATTTAAAGTCTGTTAACAAATGAATCCTCCCCATAAATATATATATATGTATATATATATATACATATAAAAATCCCAAACCCACAGCTGAATAACAACTGTGACTTTAACATGGCAAGGCAGTGTATTAACAGCTTTGCATGTCAAGGAAAAAAAAAGGGAGCAGGTGGTGGGCAATAGCTGCTGAATAATCAACTTGATCTCATCAGCAGTCAGTGGGTGAGAGCCAAGGAAATATGTTACTCTTGGCAACAACAGAAACAAATGAAACATTAATACTGCATGCTATTTTCAGGCAACATTTCCCTAATGGAAGTAATTCTAGTCAAAAGAAATAAAAAGAGTTTAACTGTGAGTCCTGGAGAAAAATGAGGGCAAAGAAAAATGACCTTCTACTGCTAACCCTAAAAATGTCTTTTATTTTCCCAGAGATAACATGCCAGTCAAGACAACCATGCTGGAAACACACCAACGCCTCAACTGCTCCTACACCTGGCTTTGCATTGCCGTAACAAGATATCCAGAGCTCCTTATTTTCTCTTTTATTAAATAGAGCGTAATAACATGCTGCTTCTAAATTTTCCCAAATATCTTTTAGAAGAGGTGCTGCACTCCAAACCTTTTCTATACATACTGTAGTATATATTATTTTTTTACCCTCCAACAGAAAACCCTTTCAGATTGTAATATAAAAACACTCTGCAATTAAAGGTAGAGAAAAATGTAAGAGCTGAATGCTAAAACCAGTGTCTTTTACCTTTCCTCAGTCCATTTAGCATCTGTAGTATTTTCCCATGTCCTCTGAACATGGAAGAAAATCGGCACTTTTATGCTTCCAATCAGTGTATACTCAGACACACCTTAACTTCTTTTCTCTCAAATGCAAGTTTTATCCTAATATAGATGCACGGTTCTGAAGCAACAGTTGCTGAACTTATGATATAAAACACTTTCAGTCATTGTGATCATTTCTCATGCAGACACAGGTCCACCAAAGGGATATAATTAATTATATAGCCATCGGGATAGCTATTAAAAGATCCATGTTAACATATTAAAAATTTCAGCAAATGCTTAAATATCTCTTAAGGTCAATGAGTTCCATAAGAACTGTTCTCTGAAATTCTCACTCTACTGAAATTGATGCGAGGATTTCCACCGTCTTCATTGAGATTTCACTTCTGCTGCCTCAAGCCCTATGTGTGTGAGATCATAAAATTCATAACCAGACATATTCTTCTAGATTCAGTGATCTGCAACAGCCATGCACTGTTTTGGTCATTCTTTCTATTCACCACCTCCTGTCATGTCTATGTCACATATTGGACAATGTATCTCCTTTATTTTATAGGCACGTCAGTGCATTTCTGGGCATAACTGTGATTATAAAGAAAATCTAACCTGGTGCAGGTATACCATTAACATCTTCAGTAAGAGAGTCAGATCACATTTCTGCACCATTAGATCTTAAAAATGCACTTACATGTGAAAAAATATATTTTTTCATCTTAAAACCTGCCAGCTTAAAAACTAATGGTTCATATTGTCAGGGCTACAAAAGTAATTAACTTTTCACAACTTCTGTGAAGTAAATACTGTTAATGGTATTTAAACACGAAAAGGAAAGTGAAGCAGAAAGGTGAAACAATTTAACCAAAGTCACAAAAACGTTATTGTCAGGCGCTAGCAACACCTAAGTCTGTAAGAGTTAGCCTCTGGCTGAACACACTGTATTTTCCTTTATTTTCCCCCTTTCTATAATTCCATATATGACCTATAGCTATGCTTAAAATGTATTTGACTACCTTAGTGAGTGATTTACATATCTGAATCAACATTCAAATGATAACTTCCTTTCAATTTATATATATATATATATAAAATAAAAATAAAAGAGTAGATATTTTTTCTAGTGTAACCCTGGCAGGTGACACATTTGAGAACTACTACAAGCAGTTTGGGTTTATCTATGATGACTCTTCCAAAAGGTGCTTAATTAGAATGTCTCACACTTTTCTGGGTATGAAAATCTAATTGCCACCTTCTAGCTCAAAGAACACAACCAAGAAGCATTATCCCATCTCAAAACTGCCTCTTCCTTATGTCACTTCCACATCTGATCTTACTTCATTTTCTTTTTCAGTCTTGTATGCTTCTGTTCTATAAAGGAAATATATTGAACCATAACAGCTAATTTAGCACCATCTTAAAAGTGTGTTTTCTTTGATTCTAACTACAGCTACTTACTGAAAATCATCATCAAAATCAAATGGTGAATAGAAAAAGGAAATACAAAAAGTCTAAAACAGAATTATAAGAAAGAGAAAGTAAATGGACATGTCAAGAATGTCACAGTACAAGTAGATTTTAAAGCAAAATATGGCAATACCTCGTCATCTGGCTTCTCTTTAAAAAAATAAAACTACAATTTCCCTTTGGAACTGGAAATATTAGCAGGCACAGACAGATGTGTGGTGATGGCATAACAAATAAGAAATATTTTATCTCTTTATTCCCTGAATCATTAGTCAATTTCCTTTGTGATTTTATTGGTAATTTTGTGCAGTGTGTAGCCTACTATTACCATATATACATATATAAATATATAGATCTATAGATATATGTATATACACACATCTAGAGTGGTGATTGTATTATTCTAAAGTGAGCTGAAGGCAGCCATTATAGCTAAGTTTGTCAAAATGGTATAATGCTTTCTTATAGTTACAACAAACTTTTTGACTTCTTACATGCTGAGAAAAATCCCCAAAGCCTTCTGACACCTGGATTTAGAAACTTCTTTACACTTTGAACAATGTCAAATAAAAGACATTGTATGAAAAAGCTGAGAAAATGGGGTCTTAGTGTTGCACACAGATTTATTCTTAAGGCCTTCCTTTCTTATTCTATGATTTGCATCAATTCTTCCCATATATTTTTGTCAAATGTGAGTGAAGTTTGTTCAATCGTTTGTTTGAGTATAAAAGCAAAGGAAAGAAACACTTTCCTCCTACTGTGGGCAATACTTTGCCACATTAGCAAGAGAAGGCTTCCTAACACTTCCAAACAATCTAGAATAGTGAATATTTCCAAATCAAGATCTTGCTTCACAGCAATTAAATAAAATGAAAGTCTTGTTAAAGCGAACTTTTTCCCAGGCTGACATAACAGTTTCACAATAATTATGCTCATTTCAGTGGAAGGACGTCTCTTCTGTCTTATGTATTTCATGTGCAACCAGAAAGGAATTTACAATTAACAGATATTTATGCACTTGGTTTTATATAAGAATTGTGTACACTTTTCTTGAGCAATAACATTTGCAGTGGTTTAAGTGCTGAATCATCAGTATACACCTGAATCTCCAATACATATTTTATTATGACCTTTGCCATCTTAGCATAAATCCAGTCAAAGGTCTGAGAAAGAAAACATGTTCCAATTTGGAATATATATTTGCTAATAATACTTGAAATGTTTATTTTTCAGAGATATTGTTTCTAGGCATAGCACATTTGACAATGTCATAGAAATGCACTTCTTTCTTATTTTTAAACTATCAAGTTGTCAGGTTTATTTTAAGTGCAGCCCACAACATTGCACGAAAATCTGCTCAGTCAGAAGTATCTTATTAAACAGATTAAGGTTTGCTTGGGTTTTCTTGCTGTTGTTCTGTTGTTGGTGGTGGCTTTGTTCTTATTTTGTTTGTTTTGTTTTGTATTTTAATTTATGGAAATAGCACTGATTAGATGATAGCACAATCCCTAAACAGATTATGTTACTGGCGCAAAACCTAGGTAGATAGTCTGGAGATGGATGGAAGGTAACTCTGGTAAGCTGCAGAATAAGAAAGCCATGCCACACTTGCCCCTAGAGGTCTATACTGCATCTATGGACCAAATATACTCTCATACTCTACAGAACTATTCCTCTATTGATATAATTATGATCAAAATTAACTGCTCCGCACTGTAAGGCCTCCAACACTGTCTTCTCTCTTGCCTCAGACAAAGCAGCCTGATTTACGGCCAGAAAATGAGGAGTAGATAATCAAATAGAGTAATTTTACTGATCTTAAGTACAAAAGACTGTATTACCCTTTTAGGGATAAGACCATATCATCTAGAAACCTAATGCAAAATACAAGGTATATGGAGATTTCAGTACAATCTCATCTGCATTATTATTATTATTCATTTTTACTCCCTTGTCAACTGTAATTTCTTATTCTGCATTTAGAATTCTATCATCCCTCATCATGTCAGGTTTTAATGTTTGTCACAAAGACTCAATAAACCATACGTGTTCATGTGTACACAATGCTGTTTCTATCTCAGACAATATATTTATGGTAATATATCTGGCTTTGAGAGCTTAACAGCTCTCTGAAGTACCCAGATTCAGTACTTAAACAGCTTTATGAAATCCAGTATTATGGCTGCCTTGAAAACAAGTGAGTACTTTTACGCATATTAAAGATACTCCTTACTAGTGTATGTTAACCAAATTGTGCTGTACTGTAAAGAAACCTATTATTTCTTACTACAGCACATGTGCTCAGTCTTGTTAGCAGTCAGGGGACCCATTTCCGTGCAGGCACCACAGTAATCACTGCAGAATTGGAATGTAGTGATAGACAGCAAACTTTTTATGCAGCTGAACTCTTTGGACACCAGAACAGAATAGGAATCCCTAAAGACTAATGTTCAAATACAATATTAGAGAACATCTAGAAGTGCAACTTAGCTAATAGCACAGACTGAACTGATTTTCTTCAGTTATTTAAATCTCATTATATATGCCCTGTTTAGTTCCCTCTCCATTTAAATTGATATGGAATATAAAACAATCTCTAAATAATTTAGTGGAAGAAACATACAAGCCAATTAAGAGTTAAAATTTGAAACCCAAACATATTCCAAATGCCTCTTTAAGACTCTTTTCTGTTCTGAAGATGTCTGGGGTTTTTTTTTTGTTTTTTTTTTTTTTTTGAGAGACAATGAGTTTTTGTAGGGTTTTTTCACAGACTAAAAAGTGTTGACTAAAAAGAAGCCCCTAGGTTTCAGTTGCTTTGATTTTTTGCTACCAATGAGGGTTTGCAGTCTTTTTAATGCTGTTGAAATTGTAATTAAGTGAATAAAACCTCAATGTGGTATTCTTAACCATGCAACGTGATTTTCCGTAATTACAAATTAAAATAAATGTCATCATGATTATTAATCTCTTTCTCTAATTATAACTTGTGCACTCAAATGCCACCTTACAAGATATTACCAAGGTCAGGCTTTGCTAGCAGATGTCATTGGGAAGGATGGAGGGGGAGCAGCAGAAAGAGGGTGCATTAATGCATCAGCACTTTCCATTAGCAGATCCATGTGCCTCAGACATGTAGAAGGCAACAATTACAAATAAAACATCACTTCCTGTAAATCACGACTTGCACTACTGAATACTTCACCTATATGCCAAATAGATCTTACAGCAGATATTTGTACACTAAGGGCTTAAGTTATTCTTGTTCCTCAACAGTTTTCAGGTAAAGATCTGACTGAGAATGTAATAAATGCAAGTAACATCTAATTAACATTTTTAATTAATTGATATTATCTAGTTTCCAAAGTATAAGAATTAGCCCAAAAATATTAATGATACTCTGTTCCTCCGACTGAAACTGTATCATCCTTGATTTTTTTTTATTTTTACTCTTGCTAGTAATATTTCAAGTAGTGTTTTTATCTGCCAAAGATGTGTTTTATCCTGTTTTCAAATGCACATTAAGACATTATGTTCACACTCTTGCTCAGTGCCATTTATAGTCTTCTGCAACTAGTCAGTACACAATTCCAAAACTTTTCAGTTCTCTTTATTTTTTCAATCATAAAATCTATTAATGAAAATCTCGTTTTGAAATATGAAAAACAAATCACCGTTTCTGATAAAATAAATCTGTGACTATTATTTCAAAAAACTAAAGAAACGTTTAAGTAATATTATTCCAAATAACACTATTCTTATTTAGCTTCCTCATTAGCTAGAGTGTTCTGGAGACAAAGCTCTCTTTATCTTTAAATAGATAAAATTATCTATTATCCAAACTGTTCTGTGACTCTTACTCTCACACACACACACATAAATTGATGCCTGCAATAGTCTAACCTATAAAGCCAAATCACACAGAACCTGGCAACACCTTGACTTTATATTGTCAATTTAAGCCTTAGATCTCAAATGTGAGAGGAGGCACCTACCATTTTTTATTTAGAGAGGAGTTGCTTTGTAGCTTAACTAAAGCAGTGTCTGACAGTTTAGAAGATAAGAATTTGCTTCTCCTGCAAGGTTTGACAGCATCCTCAGCTAAAATGTGATAATGCAACTTATGCAAGAAATAATGCAATGTAACAACAAACCTTAGCCCCCAGCATTACAGAATTCAGACTTCAGTAGTCCTGTCTTTCTTATATTTCTGCTAATTTATTTAATAGAAATACATAACTGCCAACTTAGTATCTAGGTTTTTTAAGTGAAATTTTAATGTACTTTAGAACAATATCTGTAATGTAGCTTTATAGCCATTAGCAAACATTGAGAGAATTACTGTCATAGTAACCTACTCCAGACCTATTTTAGGGAGTCTGTACACATTTACAATTAAATATCCACACAGTAGTAATTCAACTATAAACCAAATAGCTCAGGGATTTTTTTGTTTATTTTTTGTGGGTTTTCCTGTTGTTTTTTATTTGGTTGGTTCATTGGTGGTGTTTTTTTTTTTTGTAGGGGGGTGGTTATTTTGGGTGGTTTTGCTTTGGTTTTGGTTTGGTTTTTACTTTAAAAACAGCCGTTTATCTGAATGAAGAACTTTGACCGAAGTGGTGAAAGTGTTGTCAAACAACAGTTCCTCATATCCATAGCAGCATTATTGGTCCAAATAGGCATTACAGAAAAGAAAAAGAATAGGGAGGGGGAGGGGAAGAACCAAAAAAAGAAGGGAAAGAGAGGTTTTCTTTAAAATGAAGGAGAAAGAAAAAAGGGAAATTAAGTACACATTTAAGACTAATTTCTCTATGGTCAAACTTATCTTCTAGGTCAAAGAAAATAAGAAATCAGACTATAGATCTTGAAACCTCAGCAAAAGGGCCAACTGTGAAAGATAAATTTCTATCAGATCCATCAGAGAGAAAAAGAGGGATGTATGCATCTGACAGTAAGTCTCACCTATATCTGAAACCTGCTCTGTGTCTTGGCCGTGTTAAGCAATATAATGTATTTTACATGGATTCCTGTATCACACCCTTCAGAGTAAAGCAGTTAAAAGCAGCGTTTTCTTCCCCCTGGCATGTACTAAGGAAACAAAGATGAACTTCCATTCACCCTAGTTTATATGACACGAGAAGAGACATTCTTCACCAATTTCCATACAAAGAACGTGTGTGTCTAAAAGTTCAGTTTTTTCATGTGTGGCTAAGAATACCTTAAGGTCACGCTCTGGCTGAAACAGTGTCATTTACTTCCAACAGACTAAAAAGGATGATATGAAGGAGCTAGCCTACGGAATACACAATTAATTTTATTCCTTTTCTTTTCTCCTCTCGCTATCTGACATACTGGAACACTGGAGAGAAAAAGGAAGAAAAAAATGAGGGGAAAAGGAAATTTTCTGTTCTATCTGTTCTCAAAGTAGTTTTGATACTTTTGCCTTTCCAAAGGCTGTGATTTTCTAGACGAAGCTTGTGCTCACTTAGAGCTTGCTGGCTGCTGAGGAGAACTCAGGAACTCCAGCAAGCACGAAGCATGCTGGTTTTTTTTCCAGAAACAACAAATGGACATAATGCTGCAGCAAAATCCTCTGAGGTTTAACCCAGAAATCCACAGGGGTGGATCTGTGCTTCCTTTCAAGTCTCAGTGATCAATCTCAGGGTCATACCAAGTGCTAAAACACCTGGCAGGCTCCACCGAAGCATGAAAAGTGGAAATACCACTGGGACTACATTTTATCACACCACTGATGTTGCTTGGCAAAGAGCAGACATAGTGAATGAGGCCTTGACTTGGCTTATTCCAGTCCCTTCCAGAAGAAAATAATTGGTAGCAAGTTGTCAGCTCACTGTGCACCACAGTTCTGGCCAGGCCTAAGCTGTCTGTGAAAGCAAGCAAAGAGTTCATCTTCCTTACTCTCCACCCCTGCATAGCTTGATGAGCACTAGGAATTAGCCTTGCTTTAAATGCCAGGCAGCACACAGATACACGCGGCTGCCACTGGGAATACGCATTCAAATGCTATTGGGTTTTCTCACACAAATTTCTGTTTTCTTAGCATGCATGAATGGAGAAAAAGGACAGATTTAATGTGAGATTAAATTTCAATAAATTCACCATAATTGATTTTTAATTAAATATTTTGTTTATCAGAAAGCAACTAAGGATAAAAAACATAATGAATCTCCATCCCCTGCTGCATACAATATCTTGGTAGAAAAGCATCCAATGAAAATGGAAATGAAAGATGGAAGCTGCTTAACAATGCTGAAGGCATGCTCTTTTGCTTCTTTTGATTCAGTAAAAGCTGTCAAAAATCTACATCCTCTGACGTACTTGCATTTAGACTGGTATTAAGATGTCCTAAAATTCCCAAGAGGGTAGTTCATCATAACACAATGTAGTGTGTGAATAATGGAGACCCACATAAGGCTCAGCTGACATGATGGAAGTGAATGATAGGTGAGTTGAGGTCACAGGCTTGATGCAAAGACATTGGACAATGTATACCCAGGCTGTCAGTCAAACCATTAAAGAGGAGAAAGTACATGAATATGAAAGAGCAAACAAACAGATTGGCTTTTGTTTCCTTGTGCCTAACAGCTCAAAGAAAATAGATGCTGGAGCTAAAGAACACATCCACACTGTGTGCCAGAGCACTTCTGTTACAGCTCCAAGTCAAAGAGAAATATCCCGTAAATGTTCCAGTTATGGATTAATAAGGCAAGTGTGGGGTTTTAGTTTGCTAGTGATAATGTGCTTTATTTTGTCTTTTTCTACTCCCAGCATACATAGAGAACTATGGTCCAGTAACAAACAGCATCTCCAGTCAAAGTGAATTTACATTAACGTATGCTTTGATTTACTGTTCATTTTACTACCACAAACCTATAAATCTAGGAATACCATTGACCCTATGCTATTATAAGAAGACTAAGAAAATAGAGATAGCATCTGTCAAAACAACCCAAAAGTTAAATGAAAATCTTGCCTGAGTTCAAACAAGGCTACAGAATTCTTGGTGATCCAGTGAAAAGAACATTTCCCAAAAGAGGAAAACAATTCATGTTATTCCACTCCTAACTGTAAAATGCACAACTGTTTCCCTTCAGTGCCTTCCATCTCCCTTTCAAATATTTTTGTCCAATAAAAAAGTTGTTCTTTGTTATTTGACCAACAAGACAGGAATAATGAAAACATTGCAAATACAATGTACAAGTGTTTGAGGGATACATCTGTTGTTCTTTGCCTGTCATCCAGCTTCATCCACTCACATAGTTCACTGATCTAATCTTTGTTATTAATTACACATTTCGCATATAGCAAGTGCATATGAAAAATAGACTTCCGTTAGTGTATAGTCCTGTCTCGTCCAGTCTAGTCTGACCTAGTCTAATCTTGAAGTACAGTCTCAAAATGCCTTATTTTTCCTACTCTTGTGTAAGTCAGTAGATGAACCACAGTGTGTCCATGTGTTACTCCTGGTCTCCAAGCTACCAAAAATTAAACATAATTCACTATCAATCAAAGCTGATAAAAGAGGTCCCAGCTGTGACTTCTGCAGCTATTTTGCCTTCAAATATTCGCATGTATCAGTCTTTTATGAAAGCCTGCCTCTTCAAGCTGCTTCTTGCCTGAAGATCCCTTTCAGCAGTCCTCACAGCTTTCAGTTCCTCCTAGTTCAGCCTGTAGCATAGCCCCAGCACTGAAGAACTAGCTTATTTTTGCAGGTAGACACAGTTTTCAGCTTTTCAACCACTCATAATTCTCAATCTAAGGCATAAAAACTTTAACTCATCCCGAGTATTCAGAATTAAACACCACATTCAGGCTCAGAAAGGCATTTATATAAATTATATCTTGTCATCATTTTCTCCCTGGGCTTACTTTAAGATTCCAAGTTTCCTCCTTTGACTGCACCAGCAAAACCCTAGTTTTCAGAGATCATGAAAAATCCAATTAAGCTTTGCCCTATTGAAAAGAGAAAAGTAAATTGTTATTGGGTCCTTTCAGTTTTCTTATTGAATTCTTACTGTTTATAATTAAAATTACACTGTGGTGACCAAAGAACAATTTTTTTTTCTTGGTTTATGTGGCTATTATCTTGTGGATAACATACCTCCCCCCAAATGTTTATATTTATCAAGATATCTACCTCTTTCTTGTTATATCTGTATTAGTAAATAGCATTTTACATTGCAGCAGGGAAAGAAACAGACTGGAGAGTGAAGCAGTTGCTGCTAAGATCCTGCATCCCAAGTACACGTATCAGGGAGCTGACTCTGAACTAGCTATAAATGTGTGAAATTACTGCCTCTCAGACACTGGAAAACATTAGAGGTACTTCTAAACATCACTTTCTCCCCCTTCCCATCTCTTTCTCTACTGTTTGTTAATTTAGCCAATGTAAAGACATACCATACCACAGTTTGAGCTTCCACTCAAAACATTCATTGCTCACAATTAACAGTGCTAGATTAACATTAATATTTAGGCTGTTAAACCAACTACTAAAGCAATAAGGAAAAGACTATAAAAGTATATTTTTCCCTTTATACTGGAAAATTAGATGTTTATGAAAAAATACAAGACATATATAGGTATATAGTTATAAATACCTTTGTAATAATAGTCAGCCTTTTTTTAAGCACAGATTAGTTGCATTCATAAATAAATAATGAAGAACTATTAGTTAATGGAAATTATGCAGGTATGTACTGGCTAGACCAAATGTTGGTGTCACCCAGTAGCCTCTCTCTGAGAAGAGTGAATCTCCTGATCTAGGATCTGCATCACAGCATTTAATATTTTTTGATGGAACAGTTTTTTTAATCCATTTATATTTTGACATTCACAGCACCTGCAATCTAATTGTTTTCTGAAGAAATAACAAAGTTTTGTTTGTTTTGAACAAAGCCAACGTAATTTCATTTGTCACTTCCTTGTTCTTAATACTTAAAAAAAGAATAATTTCAAAATCATATTGACCATGTTATTTGTGAAATTATTTATTTCAGTCAGCCTTCCACAATGACCTCCACAACCACCTCAGCTCTTTTTGCAAGCTGAAGACCCCAAGCCTACCTCATCTCTTGAGTAAACTCTGTCTTAGTTTACAAGAAGTGTTTACAACAAATCAGTACAAGTTCATCTTCTTCACATGCTGTAAACGGCCACAGAAAATCATTGGGAAACACAGACATTCTTAGTCTGCTGAAATGTTTGAATTTCCTACTATAAGTCTTTCACTGCTTTGAAATGGTGGTATTTTCAGAATATGCTATTATTCAACTGGAAGGACAGTATTTAACTTTCAGGAATGGTGGCTGATCTAGGTGGCTCTGCTTGAGCAGAGGGATTGGACCAGATGACCAACAACCTCAACCGTTTTGTGATTCTATAATGTAGCTTCAGGTTAAGATACTTTAGATATTTATGCTCTTCCAATGTTAGTAGAGATACAATCGATGCAGTCATTGGTGTCTAGACAGCATTTCAACTGCACAAATACGTCCACCTTTGAGTAGAATGGCTCACTAGAGTGAAGTTAGATATCTATAACTGAATCTATCCCAGTGTCAATAATTACTCTAGATATAAACCTAGAAACATAAGCCTACACCACTCTGCAAGAATGAACAGAGTTTACTTAAATCCCACATAAATTCCATGTGTAGACCTCTAGTTTTACTCTTGAAAGAGATGAATGTCAGATGATAAAGATTGCTGCTATGGAACTAGAATGAGTAAGAACATGAATTCTGGTGGTGAGTTTCGGGATTGCTTTGAATTTTTTAAGTTTATGCCTGTAGGGCAGAATTACAATGTTTTTTATTCTTCTGTGAATTTTCTATATTTTGAGAGATTCAGGTCTTCTGAGAGTTTAAATTTGATTCTATATTTTCTGCTTTGTGAGTCTAAGAGATAATATTGATCTGCACCTTCAAACTTTACTTCCTCTAACATTTGATATTAGTCATCAAGATGAGACCATGTCACTTTCTTTCACTAAAATGAGTCATACGCTGAACACTTCCTCTGTTGTTTTTAAACGTCTAATATAGCTATTGATTTATTGTCAACACATCATGTCTTCCCAGTTAATGGGATCTACAGACTTTATCCTTCCTCATTCTTTTATTTAATTGTCATCTATGGAAGGTGCAAACATTCTGTCTTGTGCTCTATTCTGGAAGGCAAAGGGCTCTTGTGATGACATTTATTTTCTTAGTCCTGTTTGTGTTCTGACAACTTTTCCTTCACAATGGAGAATGGTTCCCTTTTAGAATTCAGAAGAATTTCTTTGGAAGATGCTATTCAGTTTGTCTGAATATAACAATGATGATAAGCATGTTACACTCAGTTTCAAACTGATTTCAGGAATCATAAAACAAGTTTATTTGAGAGGGACTTCTGGTGGTCACCTATTCCAGTGCCCACTCAAAGCAGGGCCAAGTTCAAAGTTAGATCAGGTGGCTCGGGGTTATATGTATTTGGTTTTTTTACTCATTCAATGATAATGTAACCATTTGATTCCAAAGTGTGTCTGGAAAAACTTTCATTGTTGACCATTGTCATGGGTTCAGCAGCAGCAGTTTTTCTCCTTCTTAGTAACTGGTGCAGTGCTGTGCTTTTTCGACTTTTGGCCTGGGAACAGCGCTGATAACACCAATGTTTATAGTTATGGCTTAGAATGTTTTGGCCTGACCAAGGACTTTCTGAGTCTCATGCTCTGCCAGGGAGGAGGGGAAGCCGGGAGGAAGCAGAAACAGGATACCTGACCTAAACTGACCAAAGAGCTATGCCATGCCACAGCACGTCATGCCCAGGATGTAAAACTGGGGGCAGGAACCCGGAAGAGTTCAGTTCACAGCTCGGTCGTCAGGTGGTGAGCAATTGTATCCTCTTCCCTTGTATTTCCCTGGTCATTATTATTATTGGTGGTAGCAGTAGTGATTTGTGTTATACCTTAGTTACTGGACTGTTCTTATATCAACCCGTGGGAGTTACATTCTTTAGATTCTTCTCCCCATTCCCCCCCCCCCCCCCCGGAGTGGGGGGGAAGAAAGCGGGTGAGTAAGTGAACTGGCTGCATGATTTACAGCTTAAACCACAACCACCATCTTTCTTCTTAAAATTGTATTTCCTAATATCTAATCCCAGCTTCTCATGGCACAACTTCCCCTGTGAAATTTTTAACAGTGACTGAAAATGAAAGAATTTGCATTTCAATAAACATTCCGAATTTGTTAAAGTTCACATTAAGGAGAAACCTTCAAGGAAAACAAACTTGCCACTTATTGTGTATGTACCATCTATGGCATCTTCCATAACGGAATTTTAAGAAATCATCTCCCTGTTACCCTCATTTTCAAAATACCCTATTTTATTTAATTAAGATTCTTCAATTGTGGATTCTGTAAACAGACAAATTAATTACATAAGCTATCAAAAAACTACTACTGTAGAAAGAACAAATACAGGTTTAATAAGATTTACTAATAAGTATCAATAATGGTAACATGTTCTTCTTAAAATTTCAACAAAATTAAAGTAAGCTTTAAATATGAAAAATTGAATAATCAGTAGGAAAATGGGAAGATTCCAAAGACAGAGGTTTTCAGAGTATGTCTGTGACCATCTCTACATTGCAAGAACAGTCATGCATCTGTTGTTTATTCCAACATAAATTCTATGGAGAAGTTCCTTGAAAATTCTGTAGAATTTGATTTTCATAATTTTGTTTGGATAATGCAATCATTTGATTTCAAAATAATAATGAATAGTCCTCACGTACTTTGGATATGTGAGAACTTTCATTAGCACTTTCCCTCCAACTACACACTACAGGGAAACAGGCACTGTAGCATTTAAAGATTATACACCTTTTAACAAGCTCATTTCTTTCAAAGGAAAGACTTTTAAAAGGGAATGAACAAACCTTGCTGGCAAATTTTAATCTGTGGTTGTAACTCTTCAAAGTTAATATAATTGCTCCTTTATGTGATACAGTAAATTATGATACATTGATTTATACTGATAGATTAATAAAATACTAAGCAATAACAAAAATTATATTACCTTTTAAAAGTATACAACTGGATTTTCTGTACAAGATTAGCTGGAACTTCCTTGCTAGGACAGTTAGCTAATCTTTTTGCCTGATCCCCTTTTTTTTTTTTTGTGTAGGAAAATGAATGCAATTATTGTTCTTGCCTTACAGGTAGGTTTAGAATTATAGAATCATAGAATAGTTACGGATGGAAAGGACCTTAAGATCATTCAGTTCCAACCCCCTGCCATGGGCAGGGACACCTCCCACTAAACCATGCCACCCAAGGCTATGTCCAACCTGGCCTTGAACACCACCAGCCATGGAGCATTCACAGCTGCCCTGGGCAACCCATTCCAGTGCCTCACCACCCTCACAGGAAAGAACTTCTTCCTCATATCCAGTCCAAACTGCCCCTGTTTAAGTTTGAACCCGTTACCCCTTGTCCTGTCACTACAGTCCCTAATGAAGAGTCCCTCCCCAGCATCCTTATAGGCCCCCTTCAGATACTGGAAGGCTGCTACGAGAACTCCAAGCAGCCTTCTCTTCTCCAGGCTGAACAGCCCCAACTTTCTCATTCTGTCTTCATACGGGAGGTGCTCCAGTCCCCTCATCATCCTTGTGGCCCTCCTCTGGACTTGTTCCAACACTTCCATGTCCTTTTGATGTTGAGGACACCAGAACTGCACACAATACTCCAAGTGAGGTCTCACAAGAGCAGAGTAGAGGGGCAGGATCACTTCCTTCGACCTGCTGGTCACGCTCCTTTTGATGCAGCCCAGGATACGGTTCGCTTTCTGGGCTGCAAGCGCACACTGCTGGCTCATGTTCATTTTCTCATCGACCAACACCCCCAAGTCCTTCTCCTCAGGGCTGCTCTGAATCTCTTCTCTGCCCAACCTGTAGCTGTGCCTGGGATTGCTCCTACCCAGGTGTAGGACCTTGCACTTGTTTCTTGTAATGCAACAAGAAATTCAGGTCAGAAATAGAGCTGAGGGAGAAACTGCTCTCTTGATGCACCTGAACATCTTGGCATTTTGAAAACCACTTTCCCCTATTGTTTCCCTAAAGGACTGTCTTTTCCATGTCCCAAGACTTAAATTTATCTAAGGTTTTGAAATTACATAGACTGCAAAATGTTTTCTGGGAGATGGGATAATATCATGATGTCAAGAAAGAGAGATTCAACACTTCATTTCCCCCCTTCTTCTCCCCTTAACCCTCCAACACCCCACCCCCCCTAGCTCCCCATGAGAATTGGGAGCCTTTTACTCTCAAGTCATAAGAGAACTGTTAGCAGGGCAGTAACAGAAGCAAATGCTTCCTCTAAAGGCATCTTACTCCAAAACTACTCATGATAGGATTCACATTCTAAATCATTACATTAAAACACCTTATTAAAAGAAAAAAACCCTCTACAAAATAAATGAAGAAATTGTAAATTCCAATCCATATTTCATACTGTGAAAACAGGAACCCAACAGATGCAGAGTTTATGAAAACAGCAATAAAAGTACAGCCAGTTTTCCATATTTATGCAAGCATTGCTGAAAATATTCATCGCATTCATCTTTGGGAAAAAGTGAATTCACCTGATCACACTGTGTTATATTCTATAAATTGAGAAAAGTAAAGGTTTTTGTTTATATGACACTTTGTTCATCTAGTTTGTTTTATCTGGGCAATCCAGCATTTTTCCTCTTCATCTGACCACATTAGGCTATTTCACCTTTCCAGTCTGTCCTCAGCTTTGTGTGTACAATTACTGACTGGCAGCAATAGCCTTTCAAGCACACTCTGTGGAGTTATCTGAAACATTTAATGACAGTAAACTGCTCATAAGTAAGTTTTACCTAAGGATTGATCACAATGGTATGGTTAAACAGTTTTTCGGCTTTGCCTTGGGACTCCTAGCTGCCCAACACATTCAATCATTGTCTGTAATCAGTGCTTAACTGCTATATGTTAAAGCATTTGACACTTTAAAAGGAAAGTGATTGAAGAAATTGCTGCTTTTAATGTGGCAGCTCTCACCACCACAAAGGGCACCTCCACTCTTTGTTCTTCAGTTAGTGAACAGAGAGCCAAATGCATCACTCTGAGGGGCTACATCCTCATTTTTGAATGCAGCTTGCAGGCTGCAGGCTTGCAGCTCACTGGTATGGTGGCCTCTCAATACAAGACCATGCCACCTGAATGCATGAGGAAAAGCCATTCCTGTGAATCTAATCTCTTTCATTACAGCAAAGAATATTCCTTCCTTTGATAAACAGCAAAACATTGTGTATGGTGGAAACAAGACATTGTGTATGGTTTTTAAGAGTTGCACACGTTGTCAATACAATCTTATTTCTAGCAGACTGTTTGCTTATCCCAAAAAGTTGATATTACCTTTTGCTAATTTGTTTTATGTTCATGTACCTCTAACAGGCAGCCCTGCTGCTGAACCTGGGAGTAAGAGCCCTAATTAATTGTGTTTCTCTGTCCTTCACTTGGTTCATGGTAATAACATGCAAAATGTAAATATCAGTGCACCAGTCAGAGCTCCTGTAAACCAATCACCAGCCTGTCAGATGTGGAATGTGCTGTTCCTGTTCAACTTTTCCACTTCTAAATCTTCTAAATGAGCCCTTGTGGCACAGTCAGCTGCCATCTGCGACAGTCTTTAAAGACAGGAAGGTCTTGATGCAAAGCAGACCAGGAGAAGCTTTTTGACACCTGTGTATACTGCTGTATTCACAAACCTTTTCATTCATGGCACTCTCAAATGACACAAACTAGCTGATGCTGACATGCATCTAGAAAATAAATTTCCCCTTTCTAAACCTTCATGAACACTCCATACGAGAAATATTCCAGCTCTGCACTAAAATTACTATTTGCATTAGTAATCCTGTTGATTAATTGCACTTCTAATTCTTCAGATAACAGAAGCTGCTCTTCCTTTAAACCTCAGCAAAGGTACAAAGTTAATATGACTCTTGCCAAATAACATTTTGCTAAAAAATCTTCTGATTAGGAACCAAAGCAGAAGAGATTGAATAAAACTAGATTTGGCCACTGAGTATTTCCATTCTAAATGGCAATATAGTCAGAAAAGACACAGATGCATGGATCTCTGAGTGGCCTGTAATTATTTCTAAGGAAATAAGAAAAAAAACAAACCCCAAACAAAAAAATCCAGAATAATCTCCTGAGAAAGAAGAAAAAAAAAAAAACTAAAACTGAGTTACCTGCAACTTATGAGTGCTTGCAACTATTCCAGTTGAGAGAAGCTAAGTTCATTTTTCTTTGGAAGCACAAATAAATTACTATCAATCATCACTACATATACTGCTATATTTATCATTAATATAATATCTCACATAGCATTTTCTCCTGCTTCACTTCCTCAAGTTCTTTTTTCACTAAAGGATTTAATTTTAAAGTCCATCTGGTAAACCAGTGTTCTGCACATAAAATGGTACTCAAATGTAACGACAACACCACCTTTATGTTCCCTTTACATACCAATCTTTGTTTTAACATATTTGGACTCTTTTTCATGGTCTATTCTTATTCTGTCATTGTTTATTCATCTAATGGTATTTATATGATCTGATCTGGATGTCAGAAAAGATTTTTTCAAGAGTATATCACAAGCTGATGGTCCATTTGTTAGAAACAAAATAAAATATTATATAGCTATAGTCTACTGAATTAGCAGGTACTATGTGGAGCCTGTTTTATCTGAGTCTCAATCTTCCTTATAATGTATACATCATAGAACAAATACTTCAGGAAAATCATCATCATCATAGTGCCTCAAACATAGCAGTTTCTGAAGGCTTCTACATACAACCCAGAATAATTCACACTACAGAACTGAACATGTTCTGTCTTCCCAATATTCAGAAGAATCATAGATTAACAGAATCATAGAATCACTGAATAGTTTGGTTTGGAAGGGACCTTAAACATCATCTAGTACCAAACCCCTGCTACAGGCAGCAACACCTTCCACTACAGAAGGTTGCTCAAAGCCCCATTCAACCTGGCCTTCCAGGGATGGGGCAGCCCCAGCTTCTCTGGGCACCCTGTGCCAGCGCCTCATCACCCTCACAGGAAAGAATTTCTTCTTAATGTCTAATCTAAATTTACTCGCTGTCAGTTCATATATATCTGAGTCTAATTTTAACCTGTTTATTCTGTTGGAACATATTGATTCCATAACTTCTGGCAGTAAACTGCAAATCCCACTGGAAATAAATAGCCATTAGGCTGGATAATAAATCAATGTCTTGAAAATGGTATCATATACCCATAACAGTAAAAAGCAGCTGCAGATGACTTTTCGACTTTGCCAACGTGGCTACCAGATATTTGACACAGGCAGTGATATTAACTCATACAACTGAGGGGAAGCAAGTTCTGCCAGGCCAGTCTGAGGACCTCAACTTTTACAGGAAGAAGGTTTTTCTCAGTAACAGGGAATGTAATAGAAATCAGACACTTTCTAACTTGGACAATACATTAAAAAAAAAAAAAAATATTGCCTTGAGATCAGGAAGAGACACAACACTAAGTTCTGTATTATGAGTTCCTTTGAGAAGGAGAGGTATGTTTACCTCTATATGTATTTACAGAGCCCATAGCACATGATGAATCTCCAGTCCCCTGCATATTCAACAGCGAAGCTTTCTTAATCATAAAGAACAATTCCACATGCCCATTGACTGTGTGATACAGTCTACTGTTTTATTTTATTCTGACTACTGCATACAGTATTTACTACACCCATGAATGGTTTAATCCATTCTGCTGTGCTGCTCACATCTTGTTTGGCCCTGCCACATTTCTCCCAGCACTATTGCCACTTTTTGTTTCTTTGGGTTAAGGATATGATTTTCTTCTTTAGCTGCAAATTACTATCAATGTAATGAATTACTTGCACTGCGCGTGCTTAATACCATAATCCTGGTAAGTTATTGCTGCATCTTTCACATCTCAAGGAAAAAAAGTGTTTAAAACCACTGAGATAAATGGGGGAAAATCTCATCACAATCTGCCACTATGAGATGTGAAGAAAATCAGCACAGCTTATTTGTGCCTAAAGAATGTCCCATCAGTCCTTGGCGATTTTCTATTCACAGCAGGTACCACATATTACGCATCCAGTTTGAAGCATCTGTCAATACCTCAGGCTGCAATGAAGCGGCTGCAGTTTATTGGTAAGCCCTGGCTGGAAGGGTTCTCTGGGGAACCTCAGATATTACAGGCTCGTGTTAAAAATGCTACTGGAACAAATACATTTTTGCTTGGCTGCAGTATTAAAAAGTGATGCCTGACCAGCAATTAAAGAAGTGCCAGATAACACAAAATGTGTTGGGCTAGTTAATGTATGCAGATGTCACTACAGAGAGTGATCTCAGAAACAAAACAGGGAACAAAGCACTAGCACAACAAATTAACCTTTATGGGTTAAGCAGCTTGTAAGCAATGAAGAGGGATAGGATGTTTGTGGGGTTTTCCTTAATTAAGTCACAAAAAGATCTTAATACTTTTGACAAACAGCGTGAACATGAGCATGCCTTAGAGTTTCTGACCCCAAATTGCTCAAATGCCACTGTATATTGGCCATTATCCACTTTTCTGTATATAAGGACTGTACATTCTTACTGCAAAGCAGTTTATTGTGCTAGGTGCTGCACAAACATGGTGTTATTAGTTTGTGTCTGCCAGCATTCTAATCAGATGTCACATTATGCAAAAAATGCTGATAACACAGACCACCAGCCCTGCCTTTGCATAATACACCTACCCGGATGCTCCCTGCTTAGTCAAGCAATGCTCCTAGAGTGCTTCCAGGATTTAAACAAAAAAAGAAATCAATTTCTTTAAAAAAAAATCAGAGTAGAGGAATGTTAACACTACAGTGTGATCTTCAGGACTGCTACTAGAATGAACTGAGTAATTTGAGGTTAGATATGAGGGAACTCTTTTTTCCTAGAGATAAATCCAGGATCTGGCAACACAAAGAGTGCATATTAACACTTGTCACAGTTTTAAGCTGGAAAGTTCTCAAGTGTTGCTGCATATATACTATCATTAGGATTCCTTTGAAACTTTGCTAAGCTACTTTCCTTCCACATCCTTCAGCTGTTAATTCTTTAGGTTAATTACAGGCCATATCTATGAATATCCTGTAAACAGTCATATAAAATAAAATAATTCCTAGGTGCTTTTAGAGGAGACAGACTAGAACCAATATATCATTACTGTCTGCCTTGTCAACTCTTCTTAGTTCATGCATTATTTACCTGATAAACTACGGTGACAGTGGTGGAGCAATAATGCTCTGTTTTGAACCTCCAGGTGCCATCTATGCAAAATAGATTGAATTCCAAAGAGATATGAAATATTCATGCTTTCACTTTTTCTTTGTAACTGACAACATCCTAATGCATAGGTGACTTTAAAGGCTCAGTATTTTGGTCATTCACTTACCTCTTCCACTCAAAATATAATGTGAGCGGCAACATAGGTAGCACTATTTTCCCGATAGTATCTCTTGATATAGGGGTTAGTCTTTAATGTATGGATTAATTTATTATTCTTATTCTTGCTATTAATTTAACTATTTAATTTCTTTTTTTTTTTCTTTTTTATAAGTCAGCTTTCGGCTTTTAGACAGGAAGATGTAAATTTGCCTGTAACCTGAGCACTAGGTACAAGATTCAAAAATTTGGAGATCTACAGATTTCATCATTATGAACAGGGGTTTCATTGGGTTTAGCATTTACCTTGTCAGTCATGTCTTATGGCATGTTGAGCAATCAAAATCTGACTTCCTTCAGACTTTGTTAGCATCATTCCCATTTTTTCCTCAAATATGTTCAGCTTTTCTTGCTCTTAAGATGTTTCTATGTGGAATTCATTGTGTCACAGAGAGCTTCAATGAAACAACAGATGATAACAGATGCCTATGAAGCTGCTTGTCTGCGTAGGTTTGTACCATGAAAGCAGCTTTACTTCTGAGCATATCCCCTTCATCTTGAAGTAAATATTTTAAATATTTCAAATAATATTTTACAAGTTTTTTTCTCACATGAATGAAAAATTTGAATGCAACTTTTGGTTGCAATTAAAATGTAGGTGATGATACGCTTTACCTTACCCCATTGCTAGTGAAACCAATCTGGTGGATTCAAACAAAAGGCTTCTTTGTAACAGAGTAATCCACAGTCTACATTTAGTTGTCATTGTTTCCTCAGTTTTTGAATTGACAGTATTATGGACTCATAACATACTCATGTTTGCTTCTTATGGGAAATTGTAAAAACTTTCAACAGGCACCATGCTCTATTCTGAATTTAGAAAACTGTTTCAGGTACATTGCTAGAGTGGTTACCGTAATGTTTTAATCTTCTAGGGAATTTATGTAATTCCCTATTGGAACATAGAGAAAAATGTAAAACATAAAGTGAGTTTGTATTTACAAATGCATTACCTATATTTTTATAGAAAATGTAAAGATCTCCTTTAGTATTTCAAAAGCAGAAAAGAATCATATAATTACCAGTTACAACAAAATCAATATGAGAAGTCTCAGACAGATTTACAAGAACTCTTTGGTTTCATTAAGCCCCAAATGTCCCACCTTAAACTGTTATGCAAAATTTCCCAAGTTACTCTCACAAAGTGTTGGTACAAATTATCATAAAGGAGCTGTCAAGGTTTAAGAATGACAAACACAAACCTGTAAAGAAATATTCTGATTGGAGGCACTTTGTAAACCATTCCTTCTTTGCTCTCTCTAAGCTAACAACATTTTTGAAAGAAGTATCAATGGTCAGATAAGAATATATTCTACTGTATTTACTTAAATTGCTTAAGTTCATTATCCTGTGAATAGTCCCATTCTTAGGCTCAAGTCCTCTCTTCTTGCTCCACCGAGAAACTAATTTCCTGACATTCCTTCACAGCAAGGTATTCTTCTGCTGTTGCACTAGCTAAGTTCTGCAGATGGTCACATTCAAAGAGACCAAAGCGTCATGATAAACCTTTCCCCCCTATTCCTGCTATGACAAGAATACGTCATCAGAACTATGAGCAGCTGAGGAGAGGATTTTATACTTCCATGGACCTCAAACTGACAAAAGCAATTCTGTTACAGAGAAGGAAAATGAATGATAGCGAGGGAGCTCAATAAGCCAAAAGAAAGTCAGAACAAAATTTCAGCAGTGATGTCATGGTTTAAGCCTCTCAGCCACGCAGTTTTCTCCCTCACTCACTCACTCCCCCCTCTTTCTTTCCCCCGCTCCCGGAGGGATGGGAAGGAGAATCGAAAGAATGCAACTCCCACAGGTTGAGATAAGAACAGTTTAGTAACTAAAGTATAACACAAATCACTACTGCTACCACCAATAATAATAATGACAAGGCAAATACAAGGGAAAAGAATACAATCACTCACCACCCGATACCAAGCCCGATCACGCAGTGCACCCCCACCCTTCCAGGTGTCTGCTTTCTGTTTTTACATCCTGGGCATGACGTGCTGTGGCATGGAATACCTCTTTGGTCAGTTTGGGTCAGGTGCCCTGCCTCCTGGTTTCCCCTCCTCCGTGGCAGAGCATGAGACTCAGAAAGTCTTTGGTGAGACCAAAACATTACCAAGCAGTAACTGAAAACACTGGTGTTATCAGCGATGTTCCCAGGCCGAAAGTCAAAAACACAGCACTGCACCAGCTACTAAGAAGGAGAAAAATGACTGCTACTGCTGAACCCATGACAAGTGAACACTGAAGTACTGAGGCAAAAACAGAAAGCTCAGGAAGGTTGAAAGGACAGGTAGATAGACAGCTAGATAGATAGATAGATAGATAGATTAGATAGATCGATAGAACTCAACACTGCAGAACAAAAAGAAAGGAGTAGTTTAAAAAACTTAGTGGCCAAAATGAAGGAGTGGAGGAGGAAGTTTGCAAATAAATACTGATCATTTTCAGTATTACTAATTTTATATCCGGGGCAAAAGTAATAATTTGCCAATCAATACCACCAGAAATACAGAATGTAAATAAACAGAATTTAATTATTCTAGATATGATTTCAATCAATGAAATGACAGCAAGTATCTGCAGAAATATACTACTGCAGATCCAATGTTCACACACCATTTAGCATGCACCAGAAAATAAAACCCTCCTCTGCAATAACCACACTGCGTCTTCATTTATAAGTGTTATAGAAAAATACATGAGGCAGAAATCTGATAACAAATTCATACTGGAAGTTTAAACATTCAGCAGTAAAAGGCTATTGAGTTCATTTAGACTCACTGAGAGAAATCCCCTGTGTATAACCTACTATGGCTCCATTGATTTCACTTAGGAGCTTATGGACTACTGACATTCACTGAAGTCAATACAGCTGCACCATTTGGTATCACCTGCAGGTCTTGCCCTGTATGCATAAAATTAAGAATCAGACTTTGCCTGCTTGGGTTCTGCACTGCTAAAACTATCAGCTTCTTCGGACCTGTTGATTTACACTGGTGGACCTAAAGTCACAATCAGATTTACACTGGCTTGCAGAAAATATGGTTGCTCAAAAAGTGAGCATTTTCAAGAAGGCATTGGAAAGGAAATGTGAAAAAAAAACCTGGAGGAAGGTTGAATCTCTTTATCTTTTTCAGTCCCCAGAGCAAGCTTTGCCATTCCCAAATTAAATACCTTACAAAATCTCCTTTCCATGTTCTTCATCATAACAAACTCCAGAAGCACTGCAATTTAACCCCTTCCACTCTTCTGTGTATTCTTGGCTTTGTGCCTTAACCTCCTTTGACAAGATGTGGTGAGATGCAACATCCAGAGAGGAAGGAGACTGTTTTTTTCTCTTCTGGATCAGTTGAGCAGGCTCACAGGGAGAGATGCTCAAAGTGAGACCTGCTTCCACACCAAAGATATTCAACTGAAAATTTAGAATTCCTAGTAGACACGGCAGAAATTAAAAGCTTTCTGGTTGCATCAACATTGCATTCTACTGAATGTGTTTACAAAATGCAAGAATTCTGTGAGGATGGGGAGACAGACACTGGTATGTATTGGCCTCAACTAGCATCACTCACCCAAAGCTCACTTCTCTGGGTCCTGCTGGGAAAAAAAACCTTATGTCGTATTTAATTTTCTAATATGACTAGTTCTGTTGATGTGATTAGCAGTAGTCATACCCTTAAATAACCTTAGTTTTCTGGACTAACACGAAACATTCAAAACTGTACTGAGCCTTAAAGAAATATCTCAACTAACACAAAATACTAACCAGTCAAATGCTCACATACAAATTTCTTTATCTTCTATTTACATTCTTTAACTCATATCTGCTTATTTTCTGCTGGTTTGGGTTTGCATGGCAAGGTTTGGGGAAAAGGTTGAGAGCCCAAGGGTGGCTTCTGTGAGAAGCTCCTTGAAGCTTCGCCCATGTCCTAGAGAGCCAATGCCAGACAGCTCCAAGACAAACCTACCACTGGCCAAGCCTGAGCCCATTAGCGATGGTGGTAGTGCCTCTGGGACAACATAGTTAAGAAGGGGAAAAAAACTGCTGCACAACTGCAGCTGGAATAGAGGAGTAAGAATATGTCAGAGAAACAGCTCTGCAGACCCCAAGGTCAGTGCAGAAGGAGGGAGGAGGTGCTCCAGGCAGAGATTTCCCTGCAGCCCGTGGTGCAGCCCATAGTGAGACAGCTGTGCTCATGCAGCCCATGAAGGTCAATGGTGGAGCAGATTCCACCTGCAGCCTAGGGAGGATCCCACGCCAGAGCAGGGAGATGCCTGAAGGAGGCTGTGACCCCATGGGAAGCCTGCACTGGAGCAGGCTCCTGGCAGGAGCTGTAGCTCCGTGAAGAGAGGAGCCCAGGCTGGAGCAGGTTTGGTGCAGGGCTTGTGACCTCACAGGGGATCCATGCTGGAGCAGTTTGTGAAGAACTGCAGCCCATGGGAAAGACTCACATTGGAGAAGTTCATGAAGGACTGCTTCCTGTGGGAGTGACCCCACGCTGGAGCAGGGCAGGCATGTGAAGAATCCTCCCCTGAGGAGGAAGGAGGAGCAGAGACAATGTGTGAGGGTCTGACCACAGCTCCCATTCTCTTTCCCCCTGTGCTGCTTGTGAAAAGAGGCAGAGAATTTGGGAGTGAGGTTGAGCCTGGGAAGAAGGGAGGGGGAAGGTGTTTTAAGACTTATTTATCATCACCCTACTCAGATCTGATTGACTTTACATTAAACTGATTTCCCCAAGTTAAGTCTGTTTTGCCCATGGCAGTAACTGGCCAATAATCTCTCCCCACCCTTATCTCGACCCGTGAGCCTTGTGTTATATTCCTCTCCGTTGTCCAGCTGAGAAGGAGAGTGACTGAACAGTTTTGATGGTTATCTGGTATCCAGCCAGGGTCAACCCACCCCAATTTGAAAGAGGTTCCTTAGATAGTAGCTGTTTGCAAATTCCTTTTAATTCCATTACTTTAATACTTGTATTGGAAAGATATTATTACCAACCAGCTACACAATATGCTCGTGCACAGAAAATGTCACTTAGCCAATTAAGAGGCACAAGGAGCATTCTGTGACTTATGTTGTCATTCACGAAGTGAGTTCTCCTACCTGCCGGTTTCCAGCCCACTCACACACTGAAATACATGTATTTATGCATATATTTAGTAAATGCATTCTCAGGGGTCCTTGTTCTTCAACATGTTTGTGAATAGCAATAGTTATTTACATATTTGAAATTAATAATTCAGGGACCCTACTCAACAAATAAATTGGGTTTGCTTAACTTCTATGAATCATAACCCTAAACTTACTGGAAGCCAAAGATGGAAATCTAAAGCTTGTTAAAATATATTTTGAGAAGTTATACAAAGCCAAAGAGCATCCAGAGTTAGAAATTTAAACTGAAAAGTAGATTCTCCATGTAAACATAACCAAGAACAACACAGACAGCTAGTAAACACCACAGACTGTACCTTGAGGCCAATACCTCACAACTGTAACCATATGTGTGTGTATGTGCCTCTACCTTTCTCTATAATACATAAAAAACTATTGTAAAGCTAAGAGTGCAAAAAAAGGCTGCCCATTAAATGTAACTTTGTCCCTCTTGGGACCATACGCATGCAATAATTAAATTATCACAGTTCCAAAAGTCTCCTACCAGACCCATTAGATAAGAGGTGGGTAGAACTAATTCTTCAGTTCAGTTTCAGTTTTTAATGTATGGGTTTGTATCATACTGACCACAAATCATTCAGATCTGTTTTACATGTAGAATTCTCTTGCTCTGGTTAGCACATACAATACATCTGACACAATATCTGATACAATAAATTGCCAAATTTTCCCTTATTCTTCAGTAATATTGAATTAAATTCTTGGGGAAAAATTGAGCTTTTTTATTTATATACATTATATATACTTAATATAATTTTATATATAAATACTCTTTATGTCTTAATTAGCGATAGCAGCTTTTCTTATTCTACTGAATTTTCTTAAATATTATTCACTGAGATAGGCATAGAAAATCACAAGTGTCATGCCAAACTGGTAAGTCATGCACTTCTATTGTGAACTATTGCAGATGAACTAAAAATTGAGAGCAAGCAACAGGCATAATCTGATTATTCACTTCAGAAGGCTTCTTTCTGTCTCACTGAAGCAGTGCCAGGTGTAAATTGGACTTCAGACTGGAATGTACCAAGATTCAATCACATCTTTAATATAACTTTAATTTCTTCCACTCTGATTTTTTATTTGTTCTTAGACATGGAGATGCTGATACTGAAGAAGAAAGCAAACTGGTTGCTAATGAATTAAACATACTGCAGGCACACTAATGCATGAAAATGTTAGATGTTATTTTTATGTTAATAGTAGTTATTTTTAAATATGTATGTCTACATATGGATTGGGATGACATAACAAATACATTACAAAAGATAACAAAATAACCTTTTTCTTTCTATACTAACTTCAAAGTGTGTACTTCACAACACTGTCCTTCAACTTGATGTTTGGATGCACTATTTAAGCAATGAGATTTCCCTAGTAACTCTAAAAGTTATTAAAACATGATCTCATTATTTAATCATTTTGTGCTTCAAAATTCAGTCATCCATAATATGTCTCATTATTTCACAATCAGAAGAGCAACTGTTAATAAAATAGGGAAAAACAAATTTGAGTTCAAAGCTTTGCTGATTTTCTTAATTGCTAGTAATTGTAGACCTTTGTGCAGCAGTTCTCCAAACAATAGGGAATAGTAAGTAATTTTTTTTAAACAAAAAGGTCTTCATAAAGTTGAAAGAAACCTTAATATACTTTGGCTGAGCCTCGTAATTATACTTGGATGAGAATATTCCATGCCAAATTTTCTAATTTGATATCGTAATAACAAAGGACACGGGGATAGCAAGTAAACAGGCAGAAATGCACAGAAAGGTTATAAATTATTTATAATTCCTCCCTTTTTAACAAGGCACTGCCTCATGCATCTCCTATCAAACTGTAGAACAAAGACATAAATTTATCTAAGTTTTAAGAGATTAGCACCTTCCTTCATCCATTATCCCCTGATGATGGACTAAGGGTCTGAATAACAGAATAATGTTCAAACAGGGTAATAACCGGGGGAAAAAAAAGTTAAAAGTTAAATTTTTTTACTTATCCATATCTGTATTTCATATTCATAACTCCTGGACTAGAGGGAGACTGAACCAAATAGACCTACAAGTTCCCTTCCACCCTAACTTATTTGTGTTTCTAAGAAAGGCAAAGACATATATATATGACTAACACAACTTTAAATATCTAAATTTTTTGAGTGCGATCAAAGTTGAAAAATGAAGGTAAATGAAGGTGCTGCTTTCTCTCCATGTGTCAGACGCAGAATTTCTATCTTAACTACTTGTCATATAAAACCAATGAGGTATTCTCTCTGGGATATATAAAATAGTAATATTTGTCAGATTTACATAAACACTGAAGACTTTGTAACATCAGAGCCAAGAATTCCTTTCTCAGTGACTTTGAGGTAGATCACAAGTGTCTCACACTTTGAAATAGAAGCAATGCAAAGCAATGGAAAACGAGGCAAAACATTTTCAGATTTTCATACTTTTTGTTTTGAACATTCCTCTTTCAGCAAAGAGTGATGTTAACATAAGAGTTAGAAAAACAGAGGAAAAGTACATGTGTAAAGAAAGCTAGAATAAATTTTATAAACCATTTTCAAATCCATATCTCATTTATATAAAATCAATAAGAGTTTTTAAGCATTTACTTGGTAGAGCCAAAATCATTAGATTTTTACAACAAACTGTTCAACTCATGTCTAAATGAAAATGATACATCTTTAGAAAAAACCCTTAACTTCCAATTTCATTGCAATGGCAATTTTATTCAATAACATTTATTTCAGGTAAGGGTAATTCCATTATCCTCTGGTACTCCCGTTTGAATCTTATATAGGAGTATCTTTTCTTCCAATCACAGCAGTGTTCCATAGCTAATTCTACAGTGTGGTCTATCAAGCCCTGACAGCAAGAGCTTCTAATTTGTCTATAAGCATCTACAACCCCATTTTCAAGAACAACAACTGACACTAAAATCTCACATGCTCAATACTCTGTTGACTTCCACATTTCCATATTTTTCATACAAGCTAAACAAGGATGGGGGAACAGGAGCAAAAAAACATAAAAAACATGGTTTGCATGCAGATGGCTTGACACACCAATATTTTAATTAGTCAGTGACTCAAATCCAGACCTTGGCAATACAGAGGAAAACGATTATGAATGTGAAATTAAACTAGATAGTGTGTAAGTACTACAGAAACAAGTGGCATGGTTTATGATGTACAAAATACTAAATTGAGATACTAGGGGAGGAAATTAGCCAAGATAATTAATGACATTGTTCTAGAACTTAAGAAGCATGGTGATGAAGCAGATTTCGGCATAAACCTGTTTTATCCACCATATAGCTTCCCTATGCATGCTTTCTCTTTTTATGGCTATAGCTAGTTTCATTGGCAGCATGCCAGCTTCAGAAAAAGTAAACAGAATTGTTGCTCTAAGAGCAAATTTTATGTTTAAGTTATTATTTTGGATAATTGTTTCCCAGTAACAGTGGACAGCAGAAAAAATGGCAATACCCTGTAGGTAAGGAAGATGCTGTGTTCCACAGGTGAGTTCTATGTATTCCTTTCATTTCAAAAACATCCAGGTAGCAAAGCTAGAAAATGGATGAATTGGTGAAGAGGTAAGTCAGCTAAACTTTTCCTCCTGTTTTATATCTTTATGCCTTAGAACAAATGTACTGTGAATGATCCATCTACAGGACCAGTTGACAGCAGAAAAGCAGTCGCCCTTGTTTCAAATCCTGCTCTTTATAATCAATCTACTACTAAGGATGATATTGTTCAGCCTTTAGGCTATGTGATCAAGAAAGGAAGACACGAGTAAGCATCCGTAACTGTGTAATCACTGTAATGTAGAGTACCTCTGCTACTGTAATTTTACTGTCTAGTTTACTTTTGGTTTTCCATCAGTACAAGACAAGAACATAATGAAAAGCTTCTCTCTGTCTGAACAGCCAGTTTTCCCAAAGGTATAAACTGGAGCCTTTAGTCTGTGGTCAGGTTATCACTGCAACTGTGAAGCAGCTGCTGTGTAGCAACTGCTCAAGATTCAGACGGTTTATAGAGTTTTCTGAGCATTTTTCTAGTTAACTTATATGGACTTCGAGGTCAAAATGAGACTTTAATGATGGCTTCTTCCTATCCAAAGAAAACTGGAATGAGATTAAAAATCACCTTGTACAAAACACGTAGTTAGAGATTGGAGGTTTTAATTACGTAGATAGCAATGCATTTTATGAATTGAAAAGCCTACTTTTAATAAAGAACAGTTATTCTCATCAGGACTCAGAATATTCATTTTCACTAGTCCTCTACAACACCACCAAGAAATGTTCTAAGACTGACATTTGTGCTAAGAGATACTTATGTGCTAATATGCTCTTAATAACCCTGACTTTAACAAATGCACAAAATTGCCATACCTCATTTTCCTAAGGCATTTCTTTAACAACAAAAATACACCATCCTAGGAATTAAAACTAATACCAAATTCTGCCAGTGACCTTTATCACACCATGTAAGCTCCTGGTACTTCAGTTTGCCCATTAAAAGGAAAGCTTGGGGTTCAGTCACGTTTATGCAGTGATTATGAAAGTATAAGAGACAGTGACTACGTGACTATTGTTGGGAGAAGTCCTAAGACAGGCTCCTCCAGGAAAAAAAAAGGAAAAAAACCAACAAAAAAAACCACAAACCTTTTATGTTCTTTTTCTTCTTTTGAACTTCATATTGACCAGATTTAAATTTCATTTCTAAGAAGGCAGACTAATATCTGACAGCTTTCCATAACATGAACTAGGGTCATGTTTAATAAGCTACACTATTTTTTATAATTATGAGCTATATTATATATATTATAATTATAAATTATATTTTATATATAATGTTATATTATATTATATATTATATATAATATATATATATTATATATATTATATATGAGATCTCTCTTATTAGACCTCACTGGGAGTATTGTGCGCAGTTCTGGTGTCCTCAACATAAAAAGGACATGGAACTGTTGGAACAAGTCCAGAGGAGGGCCACGAGGATGATCAGGGGACTGGAGCACCTCCCGTATGAAGATACGCTGAGAATATTGGAGCTGCTCAACCTGGAGAAGAGAAGGCTGCATGGAGACCTCATAGCAGCCTTCCAGTATCTGAAGGGGGCCTATAAGGATGCTGGGGAGGGACTCTTCATTAGGGACTGTAGTGAGAGGACAAGGGGTAACGGGTTCAAACTTAAACAGGGGAAATTTAGATTGGATATAAGGAAGAAATTCTTTACTGTAAGGGTGGTGAGGCACTGGAATGGGTGGCCAAGGGAAGTTGTGAATGCTCCATCACTGGCAGTGTTCAAGGCGATGTTGGACAGAGCCTTGGGTGACATGGTTTAGTGTGAGGTGTTGCTGCCCATGGCAGGGGTGTTGGAACTAGATGATGTTAAGGTCCTTTCCAACCCTAACTATTCTATGATTCTATATTTATGATGATGAAGTATTAACTTCTGTCTTAAGTTGATTGTTTTGAGTAATTTAGTATCGAGTTACACAGTTTAAAAATATATGCATTTGTTTCCCAACATTACTTATTAATGAAATTAATCTCATGACAAATGAGGATAGCTGCAACAATAGCCTAAATTCAGAGGCATAACCAACACTGGAGATGTATTAAGCCTCATGAAACAGGCTTAAAAAGGCTTAATCAAACACTCATAAAATATTATGCAAACAGAACCACGCATATATTGATACTGTGGCTTAGGAAGTAAAGTACCAATTATAAATAAAATTCCCCATCACCACAGGATTTTTATTCAGCTGTGATAAAACCAGACACACTAGTTATCAGTGACAATTAAAAATGAAAAGGAATATGCTCATGTTCTTGAAAAATCTAACTTTTCTTATTCACACTTTGTCTCCAAGCTATTCTTTTATATTCTTTTATTATCACATTAAAAAATTCCATTTTTTTTTTCCTAATTTGTTAATAAACCTCCTCCGGCATTTGATGCACTTCATAGGCTGTCATAACAGGATACATTGCTCATTCACTTTCTTTATGAAATACAAGATTTTCTATGCTATTAGTTTTACAACCAAGGCATATAAGAAATTTACCTAATTATTTGTCACTGATTAAACAAAAAACATAAGGTGGGCTTTTAATTAGCCTGCCCGCTCTTCAGTCTTTTATAGTTCTAATAACATGTAATTTCTAATAAATTTGACAGAGAAATCTGAGCTAAGTAGATAGCATTTCAATTTAGCTCCTCCTCAGTAAGATCAGATGATATAAGGAAAAACAGTGAAAACACAAACCCAGTAAATAACATACATTTACTGTGAGAAGAAATTGCCTATTAAGCTTAACTCTAAATGAAAGATTGCACCAATTAAATTAATTTTTCCATCCTTCTTTACAATGATACAAAGCTTAGAATTGTCAAGTCATTAAGTTTTCCTCAGGTACTCTGTAATGCTTATACTGTGCTTTTTGCTGATAGTAACAGCTTCTCATTTTCACTGCAAACTTCCTTTGCTTACGAGGAGCAGAGAAGAGTACCGCATGCAACAAACCAACTCCCTGAGAGCATTAGGATCAACCTTAGATTACAATATCATCAACAGCTCCATAGCAGGGAGAGAATACTAAACTCACAGCTAGGCTTATCGCAACTTCCAGAGGCATGCTTGGGGATATCACTATTCTACTACTGCTTTTCTATCTTTGGTCTGCCACATCTAAAAATGGAAAATAATCCCGAAACATATAAATCTTATCTTGTGGCATGTATTGTTGTGATCAGAATGAGTATTCAGCCTTAATTAGGCACACTGTTAGCATCAATACCTGCTGAATTCTTAGCACTGGTTCTACTGTGCAGGCTCACCACACCCTTTGGGAAGGTTGCGCTACAATAAAGTTTTAAAGAAGAACAAGACCATATCGCACCTATTGATAAAACTGCAGAGAAATCAGTGGAATTTTAAAGCTTTTGGTCAATACATCAGACTGTGTCCTGAAGCATAATACAGAACCCTAGCAAGGTCTCACTCTTCACATGGTTGTGGTGTCATCTGAGGGGTACAAGCTTTAATTGCATTCCTCATCCCCACTCTTTATTCTAGAGATTAGCTTTAGAAACACTGCATCACTGCATTTAGTTTCAGTTGCCTTTCATCCAGAAATTATACTAGATTTTTTTTTTCTCACTGGCGCACTTTTGGAATTTATCACTACTGGCAATATTGTCCAAACTCATGGTTAAACAGAGGAGCACAACTTTACAGTAGATGAAGAATCCTTGACTGTCAATTATAACTCAGCCTGTGAATTAGCAGTCATGCTGAGTGAGATGCTGGCTGGGGACCTGGCTTGTTTAATAAGTCTCATTTTCATATCTGCCCATTTCCCCAGAAACCCACTTTCATTAACACACCTGAGCATCTCCCGAATAATCTCCTAGATCTAATTATAATAGATATTTATTATTGAAACATCTTATGTCTATTTTTAAGATGGATTGCATAGCTCATGCTATGATTTAATTTTGATTCAATTTTAAAGTGCTTTACAATCTCTTACAGACAAAACCCAACAGATGTAATAAAGACACACAAGCATGGTTTCATACTGAAACTGGACGTCGCATGACACTTCAGTGAGCTTTAGCATGTCAAATGTGCTTATGCACAGAAACAAAGGAAAGTCCAAGCCAACAATTGTAAGCTGTCACAGTACAGAAGATAATTTTAGGGATGCTGTTATAAAGTTAAATATAGTGTGTATTACTATCAACTTGAAAAAGACCACTGATTAACACACAGCAGCCTACAATAATATGATTGGCACAGAGAGGATGACCAGAGATTGCTTGACCTCTGGCAATTCCACTGCAAGTTCAAGTGGGGGATGCTTCGAGACAAAGAGAATGAGATGCTTCTTCACACACCAGACAGGCTGCAGAACACATCACAGATTACTGACAGAGCTAAAAGTTTACATCTGTTTAGGGCAGACCAGGCATATTCATGGTAAGAAAAGCTACCAAGTATTATTAATGCAATTAAAACCATCTGTGACTGGGGAAAATCCTGGATTGCAAACTGCTGGAGGTGAAGAGAGCATTTTGAGGAAGAACCACTATGTCTGTCCTTCTTTTACACCCTCTCCTACATATCTGCTTTTGACCCTTTGAGAGAAGCTACTGAGGGATGGGCTCAGGGGCTGTACCAGGATGCCTTTCTTGTACAGAGTGAGAGAAGAAAACAGGCATATTCTGGGTACCCACCTTTAGCAGGGTAGAAAGTAGTATACTGATTCTGATATAAAATTACATGTGCCAAAAAAGTAAGTTGCCTTCATGGCCTCAAAACCTTTCCCATGCATAAAAAGACAAACCAAGTCCCATGTCTGAAGCACTCAAAAATATATGGGAAAATTCTGTCTTACAATGGAGAACAGAACTTCTCTCAGCTCCTTTTCAGCAGGAATTAGTTGTATCTTCTGTGCACCCAGTTTAAGTGGGCAAAATAAAGACCTGTATCATGTCCCCTTCCCTCATTTTCTACAATACATAACATATACATAAAAAGAAATATACTCTGACCTCAACATTCGTAAATCATTGCCACAAGCCTCATGACTAATGCAAGGAAAAATAATAAAAATATGAGTAACAATAAACCAATCAATGCCTTCTGCTTTATTGACTGAGTATTTTTGACACAGATCAAGTAAGATGAATTTGAAGTCAAAACCAATGGGGTGAGTTTAGGACAACAAAAGGCCATTAGACCCTTCCCGTTAACCTCAGTTAACACTTAAAATGTAGCTTTGGTCTTTGTTTTGGCTTCTCCTTGCTTTTGTGAGGTATTTTATGAGAGGTTCTAAAAAGAAATTACAAATCTATAGTGGAAACATGATGCTATGCTACACTGTGATGTTTACTTTGGGACAAATGAAATCCTGACATTTATGTATCACTATTCTTCTGAAAAATTGATTCCCTAGTTTTCACAAAGTTGATTATTCCAATCAGCAACCCGTTAGCCTCTTCTCAAGTGCAATATTTGAAACAAAATGTAGATTCCTGCTGCTTTCTGATATGAGACCTTTCACATCAGCTCTTAGATACATAAAACCATAAAATTGTACAATGGTTTGGGTTGGAAGGTACCTTAAAGATCATCTAGTTGCAACTGCCCTGCCACAGTAGCAAGAATGCAGAGAAGCCTTTCTCCAGCAGCTATGGACTCATGAAAATCAAAAAGGATGCAGTATGGAAAAGTGAAGAGTCAATGATGTGAGGCCACATTGCAGCAATGCTGCTCTCCTGGTATAGGAAAATCCACGGTACTTTCCAATGCAATGGCTTAAATTGTCTCTTTACCAGCTAGACATCCGTGGCAAACTCACAGTTATTTGAGAACTGCACTGAAGTCCTCAGCCACCTTAGAGCCATAGCACTGCACAGTGGGAAGGAAATGTAAATATACAGACAAGATAATAGTTTGTATTTCAGCAATCTATGTGAATTTCCTGTTAATTCTCAGCACGCTCAATATTCTGTATGATACCTCTAGTGGCCTTTGGATAACATTCTGTCTGTTAGCTCCTCTTTTAGGACTCCGATTTTCCTGTGGTTTAAGGTGCTTTGCCAAGGCTCATCTTGATTACATACATTATTTCCTACCAACAGAGCGGCTGCTGTGGTCTATCAGGTTCATACACAGTATGTTATCAATAACACTTCCTAAAATAGAAATTTGCCTCAAACCAAAATGTGTCTCTGTTAATTGTGTTTTCATAAACTTCTATTGAAGTCTTAACTGTTTTTATAAATCATGAGATTAGCTAACAGATAGCAGATGCTCATTTGATCCTTCCTGCCATTTGTTACTCTGCATATTATTTCTTTACAAGACCAATCACTGATTCATCAGCAGAACACTGAGTCCAGTTTTTAATATTAAATTTACATTATATTAATGATAAAAATAAATCAAATGCAAAGTAAAATCTGTTTAAATATTTGGGCGATTTCCTGTCCAAAACATGTTTTAGGTGACATTATGAATGAAATGTTTCTAATTCATTAAAATATAAAACCTTTCACTCCTAGCTCTTCAATTTCCTAAGGAAGAGCTTATTTTTTAAACATACTGAGTCCATGATTTTATACTTATCTGGAGAATCTAGATAGCAAGTTGAGGGAAGATTCACAAGGAAGGCCAAACACTTCATGAACCAGAAAAGAAATTATTTCCAGAGGAGCTTACACATATTGAAATGCATGTGGACCATAAATATGCAGATGAAATCCAGAATTTAGGATATCATGGTAATTTGCTAAATGGTAACAACTGCTTTGGGACACATGCCCAGCACATGGTTATTACCCCTATTCTTCAGATGCAAGGATATAATATCAGTATTACATTGTCCTTATTTTCAAGCTGAAAGCAAATAAAACAATAAAAATATAGTTTCTGGAAAGTGTCTTTTCATAACCTTTTCTCCATAAAATATTTTTAAATCAAAATATTGTTTTCAGAAACTTCTTTCCTAGACAGGCTCACACCTTGAAGCAGGTACCCATACCTAAAGAATAAAATCAAAGCACAGCAGAAGAAATTACTCTCTCTGGAGGACAAAGCTAGAGGAGGAGTTTTCTCTCACCAGCTGAGAGGCAAGACCTCAAACCAGAGTAACTCCCAACCTGGCTGTCTCACAGCATTATCATATGTCAGTCTATTCAGGGTCAGTGACTGGCGATAACATCCTAAGAATTCTCTAGTTTCCTGACTGTTTCTGACACTTATGAATAAATATCTCCTTGCCTAACCTTGCATGTATATCATGTGGGCTGCAGGAGGACGAATTACAGGCTATGAACGCTCAGTCTTGAACATAAAAAGAAAACATATCACATGAGTTAAGTACAGTTCATTAATGAGATGACTGGCCAGCTGAAATCCTATTTGCTCCTTGAAATATGCTCACAATAATATCATTAATTCTTCTAAATAACCTCTTACTAACCAATCTCAAGAATCCATCTTCAGACTTTATCTAATGCATCACTTCCAGCACAAAGGTTCTCCTGGGAATACTTTTTCTCTCAGTTTCTCTGATGCCATTCTTTCCTAGTTCTCCACCCACTGTTTTGATCTCTACTACATCAAGTTTAGCAGAACCTTGTCATTTTTCTGCAGGATTCTTATGGGAGTTTTGTAGGGCTTTGACTACAGTCTTTTTTTTAATTATTTATTCCTCTCTGCATTTTTTCTCCAGGTTACATTATCCATAGCCGTATGTTCCATACCATTCATTAGCTGATGATGATGATTCACAGCCTCATGTGTTTATTATAAACCTGCAACACCTCCAGACTAAAATCTTTTCGTGGGTGACTGACAATCCGCTCTATTCAGTCACCGGCTAAAATCAGACTCAAACTTCCTTCTTCCCAGTAAAACAAAGGAAAAATGCCGAGAGCCTGACAAAAGCCATGCTTTGGCAGTATCCCAAGACAACTTCCCAAAATCCTCAATGACACTGGCTTATTCATCCCTTGGGCGTCATCTGCTACCATTTATCTCTATGCAATCACAGCAAACATCTTCATTTCAGCTTTCTGTTTGCGCAGCGTCTGCATCAACAGCACGACAACACACGCAGCAATCAACAGCCATGGTTTATTTGGAGGCCAGCTCGATCCCGAGCACGCACAGTGATTTATACCTCATTCTTTCCGAGCGACTCTCACAGATTTCTACCTTGAAGGTCAAAACAATGCTAAATTGATATTTGTGTATCCATGTCGTTTATACCGGGAATGAACTCCCGGCAAACAAAGCGGGCGCTGCCCAAGAGGTGGACACAGATGCAGCGGGCCCTTGAAATCGCTTTCAAGGGGGGTGTGGCGGGCTTCGGGGGCGGAAGGAGGACGAAAGAAGCGTGGGACTGGGCCGCCGCCCGCGCTCCTGCAGCGCCACCTGCCGGCCACCCAGGGGCCGGGCCCTGCTCTCAGTCAACAGTCCCCAGCAGCCGCAGGCCTGAGGGAGCTGCCGCTGCACCCCGCGGGGCTGGCTCTAGAAACATCAGCCGCAGGCCGAAAAGAACCCCCAAAACACCGGGGTAATATTAGTATTAGTCGTAATAATAGCAGCCTTCCAGAGTATTTGAAGGGGGCCTACAAGGATGCCAGAGAGGGATTCTTCATTACGGACTGTAGTGATAGGACAAGGGGTAATGGGTTTGAACAGAAACGGCAGATTGAGATGGGCTCTTAGGCAGAAATTCTTCCCTGCAAAGGTGCTGCAGCAATGGCACAGGGTGCTCAGAGAATCACAGAATCATAGAATAGTTAGGGTTGGAAAGGACCTTAAGATCATCTAGTTCCACCCCCCTTGACACGCTTGTGAGGTGGGCTGATGCCAACCTGATGAAGTTTAACCATGACAAGTGCAAGGTCCTACAGCTGGGTCAGAGCAATCCCAGGCACAGCTACAGGTTGGGCAGAGAAGAGATTCAGAGCAGCCCTGAGGAGAAGGACTTGGGGGTGTTGGTCAATGAGAAAATGAACATGAGCCAGCAGTGTGCACTTGCAGCCCACAAAGCCAACCATACCCTGGGCTGAATCAAAAGGAGCGTGACCAGCAGGTCAAGGGAGGTGATCCTGTCCCTCTACTCTGCTCTTGTGAGATCTCACTTGGAGTATTGTGTGCAGTTCTGGTGTTCTCAACATTAAAAAGACATGGAACTGTTGGAACAAGTCCAAAGGAGGGCCACGAGGATGATCAGGGGACTGGAGCACCTCCCATATGAAGACAGGCTGAGAAAGTTGGGGCTGTTCAACCTGGAGAAGAGAAGGCTGCTTGGAGACCTCATAGCAGCCTTCCAGTATCTGAAGGGGGCCTATAGGGATGCTGGGGAGGGACTCTTCATGAGGAACTGTAGTGAGAGGACAAGGGGTAACGGGTTCAAACTTAAACAGGGGAAGTTTAGACTGGATATGAGGAAGAAATTCTTTACTGTAAGGGTGGTGAGGCACTGGAATGGGTTACCCAGGGAAGTTGTGAATGCTCCATCACTGGCAGTGTTCAAGGCTGGATTGGACATAGCCTTGGGTGGCATGGTTTAGTGGGAGGTAGCTGTGGCTGCCCCATCCCCGGCAGTGCTCAAGGCCAGGTTGGACGGGGCTTGGAGCAACCTAGTCTAGTGGAAGGTGTCCCTGCCTGTAGCAGGGGTTGGGACAGGACGAGCTTTAAGGTCCCTTGCAATCTAAACCAGTCTGGGATTCTATGAAAATAACAACAACAATAATGACATGAGGGTATGGGGAGATCATGAGGGGACAGGAGAGGCAGCCATGAGGGATGAGGGGAGATCGTGGGGGACAGCCATGAGGGAAGATCATGAGGGAAGATTGTGAGGAAAAAGCAGGGGCACCCATGAGGTAAGATCATGAGGGGAGAGGTGAGGCAGTCAAGAATAGGGATTGTGAGGGGACAGGAGAGGTGGCCATGAGAGGAAATCATGAGGAGACAGGAGGGGTGGCCATGAGAGATGAGGGGAGATTATGAGGGAAGAGCCGAGGCAGCCATGAGGGAAGATAATGAGGGGAGAGGTGGGGTGGTCATGAGAGGTGAGGGGAGATCAAAGGAAGAGCAGGGGTGGCCATAAGGGAAGATCATGAAGGGAGTTGTGGGGAAGTTGTGAGGGGAGATTGTGAAGTGAGAGCAGGGGCAGCCATGGGCCATAAGGGATGGCCATGAGGGGAGATCTTGACTGGAGATGGGTGGTGGCCATAAGGGGTAGGAGTGGCAGCTATATTGTGTGGACCACTACAAGAGGGCAGATGAGGGATGGCTGTGACTGGAGATCATGAGAGGCAGACATGAGGAGAGATCATTCTGCCCTTAGGGACATGGCTTAGTGGTGGGCTTCATAGTCCTGAGGTAACAGTTGGGTTCAATGATCTTAAAGGTCTTTTCCAACTTGGTTGAGTCTATGATTCTATAAACCACAACCACTCAAGAGCCAGATCTGGATGCCACATGGTCATCCCATCCTACATTCACCTCTGCTGAATGCCAATGCTCCACTGCTGTCTTATCTCCCCCTGCAGCACCTGAATGAATCATAAAGTCTGCTGTTGTTCCCCTACCGCAGATTTCTATCTTCATCAGTGTTTAAAGGTAAACCAAGGCCTTTGGTGCAGGGTATTTCAGAAGCTTTGCAAAGCTTCCTGCTGCCATGGCAGGTCAGCCAGTTGAGCCCTTCTGAAAGGGCAGGGCCACGAGACACAGAAATAGTGAGTTTTGGCTAAGAAAATCTCTAATAAAGAAACGCCCCTGGCAGGGGGGTTGGAACTAGATGATCTTAAGGTCCTTTCCAACCCTAACTATTCTAGGATTCTAGGATTCTATGAAATAAGCAAGCACATCCCAATAGTAACCAGCAAAGTATCATGTATACACACAGTCAAAATGTAAGCAGTCAAATCCAGCCCAACAGTTGCTTTGATTTTTGAAAATGCACAGTAATTATGCTTATAACTATGCTCTAATTGAAATATGGTCATTAAAAATTGCTCTAAGAAATAGTACCACTTAGGACTTCTCACTGAAGCAGAATAATTCGACTGTAATGCCTTTATCTTGAAAAGTAAAATGTAATTTTCAATTTTATGCACTGAGTTATTATTTGGAATAATATAATTTATTATATGAATGAGATAATGATAATCTAATTTAGAATTATTTCTTCTTTTTTAAAAATAAGTTGAAATCCTTTACCCATTCCATTAAGAAGTAACAGCAGCAATTTAAAAATCCTAAGATAATTTTATTTTCAATTTTATTACTCTTATCTTTTGTGATTTTTTCCTCTTCTCTAGGAGGCTTCATTACTGCCAGAGTCTAAGTATAGATTTTATTTGAAATAATTTTTTTTGTAAGTATGTTCTCCAACATTTATATCTGATTTCTCTGCATCTGGTAGGGAAAAAAAAAGGATCCGGTATCTGCAGTCTGAATGAGCAGTAGCAATTTTCTGGTTTATCTCTCATACAACAAACATAAATCAGTGATAAAGTAAAACTGAACCAGCTATCCCATTCATTACCCAGCCATAACTGCAGCCTATATTTTAGAATCATAGAATAGTTAGGGTTGGAAAGGACTGTAAGATCATCTAGTTCCAACCCCCTGCCATGGGCAGGGACACCTCCCACTAAACCATGTCACCCAAGGCTCTGTCCAACCTGGCCTTGAACACCGCCAGTGATGGAGCATTCACAACTTCCCTGGGCCACCCATTCCAGTGCCTCACCACCCTTACAGTAAAGAATTTCTTCCTCATATCCAGTCTAAACTTCCCCTGTTTAAGTTTGAACCCGTTACCCCTTGTCCTATCGCTACAGTCTTAGCACTTAAAACTCAACAATCACGTCACCCAAAACCTACAAGTCCCATTGGGATTCAAGAGTATAGTAAGAATTCTGAACATAATTAACGTGTTATACAATGAATCATATTCTTACTGTCCTTAATATATAGTATTTTTAATAATCACTGCAACCAATGAAGAGAACGTGAATTTTAAGCAGCAGCTGAGAATGAGTTTAATGTTGCACATTGGGATGATATTCATCCCTTTGCATAAGTCTACAACAGGACAGCACCCTAGACAGCAGAGTTTGGGTGTATTATCTTTTCTTTCCCAGACCAGGCACTTTTGGGTGTCTGAAGTACTGCTCCCCAGCGCAGCCTAGCAAAGCTCTTTGCACTTTCACTCAGGACTCAATAAGACACAGAGCCATCAGCTAAGGACAGCACCTTCTGCTTGCTTCTGCTGTGAAGAAGAGTTACAAGGACATGATACTCATGCTTTAAGTCACCAGGCCAGGTGCAAAACCAGTACAAACTACCATCTCCACAGCATGAAGTCCTGCTCACTTAACATTAACAGAAAACTTTGCCTTGAACTTGTTTATGGGGACAAGGTTAGCTGGTTGCTTTTATAATTCTCTTTTCAAGTCAAAAGTTCTGTACAGCATTGCTTCTATATGCACAACGCTGCTGCACACCTGCAACATTACGATAAATTCCAGATACAACAGATATTATCTCTTTTACTAAAAGGGCTGCTGTACTTTAAAAAAATCTGTAAAAAAAAGCTACTGGACCTCTTACTCTGTTGGCATTAGGAAAAACATAAAGCAACACTTCTATCAGCTAACACAATTAATTTTGAATGCATGAATGTGAGCTATAAAATCTCAATTTGCACAAGCAATGCTATCAGAATTTGGGAAGCAAAATGCATTAGCTGGTTTACAAAGCAGATTATATTACTGGCAGATTACTTTGGCATTTGTTTTATACCTGGGTTGTGAAAGGGTAGGGGATTAAATACTGTACCTGTAGCCCAGTCACCATCTTCGCACACCACCAGGTGGATTTTAAATATTCTCTGAGTTTTCATTTGCGGTATGCTAAATTTGTACAAAATTGTTCATCCCCATATCCTAAAAACATTTTATGAATGCTATGATCTGTGTATGCCTTGCAAAACATAACAAGTAAGGTAAGTTTAATGGAAGAAAAATATTTAACAATTGAAATCAAAAAAGTAAATGTTTTATCCAGAGAACATTCTAAAACAAAGCCATATGTTACTTGTACAATAAAACTTCTCTTAATTAATAACTAAATCAACACACATAAAGAGGCACTTCACAACATCCAAAATTAGCTGATTATGTGGCTTTTAACAGCAGTGAGGCTGCTCTACTGATCTAAATCTGAATGCTGAACTGCTGAACCCATTTTCTGGGATAAATTTAGCTGTTCTTTCATGTTCCACTTTTCTTTGGTACATGGATCAGTTATGCAGTGTATAATTATACCAGCGCAGTTAGACAGTGCTTTCTATCTGAATGTCTCAACATGCTATTCAGACTTAATTACTTTGGACTTGGAAATCCTTCATGACGTAGATACCATTAGTCAAATTTAAAAGAACAGTAAACGCAGACACAGAAGAAGGGAGTACCCAGAAAAAGACTGAAATGAATCTTCAGCTTCTGGACATACTAGGAAATACCTTGCTCTTGACAATGGTAAGTAGCTTGACACTTACTTTACACAGAAACCCAAGTAAAATCCAGGCACTAAATAATTCCTTGTTGTCCACCCAAGTACTTTGACTCTTATCCATTCTCAGAGGATGCCTAACACATGCCTAAAAGCTCAGGCCTGGGGTGAGGTGCAGTGGCATCCTTCCCACTTCTTCTGAACACACAGCATCTCTTGGCAGTAGGAGTTAAGCACTTATACAGAACATGAGACAAAGCTCCAATTTTTCTTAGCATGAGAGAAAACTCACACCTTGCACCTCTGTAGAAAGTGACCTATCATTTTAGTTTGTATGAAATACGCCTTTCCCTATAAAGCTATTTTTAGCAAAAAATGGACAAAAATTACTTAGGATTCTTTTTTTTTTTTTTCTGAAATAAATCCAGAGAACTCCCTTTAGTGGTAGTTTTTGGCTGTAGATGCCAAACTAGGTACTTACATAGTAGAGGAAAAAGATGTAGACATACCTATATTCTCAAAATATTTATTCAAGTAATTGACTGTGAATTCTTACCTGGTTTACCCAAATTTCCTTATAAGCTAACTAACTTGGAGGCTTGAAGCAAAGGGAGAATTAACCCCACATTCTTGTCTTTACACATGGTATTTTATCACATTTTTCTCACCCTGAAGGATTCCCAAAATGCAGCATAAACTTCAGAACTGGAGGGATCCTCTGGGCTCAGCCCTAACACCTGAGCACATCACCTCTCACTGTTTTAGCACCTTGGCTTATCAGGAGGACTGAAATTGCATCTCTGGCACCTGGAGCCCTGACACCAGCTTGCAAGCTGGTTTTATTTTCCCATTTTTCTTGGCTGTGGGACTTTCACTCAAAGGACATGACTCAAATGCAGAATAGATCTGTCTGCTAACAGCCATGCCCAAGCTAAGGGAAGAACTGAAAACACTAGCAGCTAGTAATGCTACATGCTGCTTGTGTTAACAAGCCCCGCTGAAGGGCAGGGTTTATTAAGTGGAACGTAGGATCACAAAAAGGAAGGATGCCTGCATAGCAATGTGCTGCATTATATGATACATCAGTCAAGCAGAAAGAGATCAGAGAGGTAAAATGCTTATTAGCATTTCCCAGACATACCTTGCTTATCTAGGTCACTATAAAATGCTCTCTACTTCTTTGTCTGGCCAAGATCTAATTCTTCTATAATGCCTAGAAACATGTGATGAAGTAAAATAGTTAATTGTTAACATATGACTGGTCTCGTGTTGTTCATGTGTACCCACATAGTTCTGCACTTATACTTTAAAGAAGTAAATACAATATAAGAAAAATGAATCCAGAATAAACCCTGAACCCTGAACAGCAGTCGCCTTTTAAACCATCTTGTGTCTTGCAAGCAGTATGGGCTGCCACCAATACAGAATTCACAGAGGTCATATGTCATGGTTTAAGCCTCTATAACTCACGCAGTCTCTCTCTCACTCACTTCCCCCTCTTTCTTCCCCCCACTCCTGGGTGGATGGGAAGGAGAATCAAAAAGAATGCAACTCCCACAGGTTGAGATAAGAACAGTTTAGTAACTTAAAGTATAACACAAGACCACTACTGCTACCACCAATAATAATAATGACAAGGCAGATACAAGGAAAGAGTACAATCGCTCACCACCCAATACCAAGCCCGACCACGCAGTGCACCCCCACCCTTCCGAGTCTCTGCTCTCTGCTTTACATCCTGGGCATGACATGCTGTGGTATGGAATAACCTTTTTGGTCAGTTTGGGTCAGGTGTCCTGTCTCTGCTTCCTCCCAGCTTCCCCTCCTCCCTGGCAGAGCATGAAACTCAGAAAGTCCTTGGCCAGACCAAAACATCACTAAGCAGTAACTGAAAACACTGGTGTTATCAGCGCTGCTCCCAGACCGAAAGTCAAAAACACAGCGCTGCACCAGCTACCAAGAAGGAGAAGAATGGCTGCTGCTGCTGAACCCATGACATCATAGGACTGGAATTCAGCAGCACAGAAGATCACAACTGCAAGTGGAAGGTCTCCATAGGAGTTGCAGGAGACTCCTCCAGCATGTGTCTCCACAAACCAGGAACACTAAATCCTCTTCCACAGGTATAACTGTGCAACAACTGCATACTTGTTTATAGGATCAATTGTATCCCGATGATCTCAGGCAAGCCCAGCCAGATATTTCCTAACTCATAGTTCTAGTTAAAGGTTAGAGGTAGCTCAGATGCCTGAATGGAAGAAAAAGCATTGATTCCTCAAGGATGTTGTTAAGGATGTGAAAACAAAGTCATCCCAAAGCCCTGTAGTGAATATACAGCCATATTTCCAGGTATGGTTTTCTCTTTGCTATTATTTTTTATATCAAGTGCACATGGCTAACTACCAATCATTTGGAACCCTGGATTAGCATTTAAATGCCTGAATAGAACAGCATCACACGAATATATGAAGGAATATATGAAGAGGTATGAGAAACTGAGTATACTGATAAATGCCCTTAATTTAGTAGACCTCAGCTTAACCTTTGGCTTCCATTGTGCATTTATATGTAAAATGTTCCTTCCTCATAGCTGTACAAGTGATTGTTAGTGACAAAGATTATCTTATTACTGGCTTTCTCAGTGAAAGGATATAGAAACACTGGGAGATGCATGGAATGTTTAATGATGCATGTGGCGTGCAAGAGAAACCGTAATTTACTGGGAAAGACACTTGAGGAAAGATTGCTCAAGTGGCACATTGCAGTTCCTCTTTCAAGAATAAAAATAACAAATTGGGGTTTGTTCATTTCCTTGCCCATGCTTTTTTCCCCAGCTAAGAATTCTGCAATAGAGAAAACTACATTGCTCTAAAACATGTGCTTTAACAGTGGGGGTCATATGTAAAACAACATAAACTTGAGTTCTTTTGGCATTCTGGTATCACACATTTGAGACTAAGGTATGTCGTGGTTTAAGCCCAGCTGGTAACTCAGTACCACGGCAGCTGCTCTCTCACTTCCCTCCCTTCCTTCCCCCCACTCCTGGAGGGATGGGGAGGAGAATCAAAAGAATGTAACTCCCACGGGATGAGATAAGAACAATCCAGTAACTAAGGTACAACACAAACCACTGCTGCTACCACCAATAATAATAATGATAAGAGAAATAACAAGGGTAGAGAATACAACCACTCACCACCAGCCGACTGATACCCAGCCTGACCCTAGCAGTGATCTCACCCTTCTGGGTAACTGCCCCCAGTTTATATAGTGGGCATGATGTGCTGTGGTATGGAATACCTCTTTGGCTAGTTTGGGTCACGTGTCCTGCCTCTGCTTCCTCCCAGCTTCCTCTCCTCCCTGGAAGAGCATGAGACTTAGAAAGTCCTTGGTCAGAGTAAACATTACTGAGCAGCAACTAAAAACATCAGTGTTATCAGCGCTGTTGCCAGGCCGAAAGTCAAAAACACAGCACTGCACCAGCTACTAAGGAGAAAAATGACTGCTACCGCTGAACCCAGGACAAGGAATAATTTGCTTATGGAGCAAATGTGTCAGTAGCAGTCTGTGCAAATTGTGAGTGTTTCAGAACCAGTAAATGTTGTCTATAAAAAGGACTTGAGGTAGATACTGCTATGTCTCACATTGCTCACACACTTCTGGGCACTGAAGATACTTGTGAGTGCAAAGAGTACATTTAGAATTTAATAATACAGTGGTAGAAACAAAACCAATCTGAACCCTGTGTGAAAGAGCTACAGTCTGCGATGGAAGGCAGCTGACAACCAAGCCATCCTGCAGAATTCTGCCCACAGGCTCTACAAAGTGAGCTGCAGGACCCAGGGAAATGTACTGAGCATCCTTCAAGCCTTCCCAATTAGACCAGTCTGCAAGGACTTTAACAGAGTGTCTCATCTTTTAAAGGAGTTAACAGAACCTCAGGTAGCATAAATTACTCTTGTCACTTCAATTCCACCACCTATTTAAACTAATTTACACCATTTGCCTTAGTGAGCAAAGCAGAAATTGACCTGGGAATACTATTATGCTGCATTTGCAGATTAAAACCTCTTATTCTCATGAAAGAATTGTGCCTGCAATGTGTAACCCCTTTTGCTCTGATGTAGCTTTAGAGAGCCTGCAACAGCTGTATTTTTTCAACATGTAATAGCACTAATCACCATGAAAACCATAACTACATAAACAACCACCACAGAGCTAGGAGGCAACACGTATTTCCTGTCCGAAGTAACAGTTTTGTTTAAATACTCTATTATCCTGGCAAAATGAAAGTCATCTGAGTTTTATGTTCACAAATGGTGTAAATGGAAATTTCCATCTCAGAAATGCCATGTCTTCTAATGCCCACTCTATGCCACTTCTGATTGTACCTGTTATGGATCTATGAAAGCCCTATTATTCAAGCATTAAGTTTTGCTTGCCAGAATAGGTGTCATGAAGTGTTATCATATGTCTACTTGCATGAATATTACCTTTCCAGAGCTCAAATTATTTGATCATAAAGAAAAAAGGCAAATGCATACAAATTGAAAAGACAGGATATTTCCAAATGGCCTGAATTTAGAATGAAAACTTTGACTGCTATTTCATTACAAAATTAATGCATTAAGCCTGAAGCACAAGCTAGTTACATTATCAACATACCAAAATGTGTTTTGTTTAGATTGTTGGGTTTTTTTATGCTTATTTATTATTGCTGTACAGGCTTTCCTTTTCTGACAGAGTCAATAAAACTTTTCATAAATGTATTTTTCTCCATGTGCCTGCATTCAACATCACTATCACTTCACAGCCGGCATATGGAGTAACTGATAGATTATTTTAAAGAGTTCATTGTCATGTTAGATTTCACTTCAGAGCTGACCTCAAGCAGTTTTTGTGCTGAAATGCTTTGTTTGTCTGCAGTTACAGCAAGGCACTTATATTTAGAATTTCTGATAAACAGGCACCTCATATAAACAAAAGCAAAGCACTCTGTATGGACTCGTAGTATTGATAATAACCCTTTCCATTACTACAGAGTTTGAAGCCAGAAGGGACCACCCGAAGTGGAGCAAAGGTGAAGGGGAGTGAGTGAGGAGAGAAGAGAGCACACACCTGAATGCAGAGGCGTAAGGTCAATGCTATCCCAGAGCTGGCATGCCCAGAAAGTTAAAGCAAGAGGCTGGAGAAAAGCCAGGGATAGAGCTATGTCCCAGCAGCACACAGCCTATTTTAGCAGGAAAGGCAATGTTGCATCATTCCCTCTTTCTGGGCTGACACATCAATGTACATTTTCAGTGCCCAGGAATGGCATTTTGCCAGCATCCGTAAGATGAGAGATGGAGGAGAGCCTCCCCATATGTTAAGGCTGGTAAAGAGGAGAAAGCATATCATAAGCTGGGAAGCAGAAGTATGTGTAGAGACATCCTTAACATCCTACATGCAGAAGCATTTTCCCATTTATTCACCACTTTCTGCACTCTTAATTATCTTCCACACCGTCTACACTCAGGTACCTAGAATGCATAAACCACCATTTAACATACAGTGTAAAAGTTTCCCATACATTAGTCCTATACATTGATTGAATTTTGCAGGTTTCTTGTGGTACATATACCAGTGTTGTATATTGTACCAAACTGGAAACTGTGTTAAACTGCTTGACCTCTATAACCTTTGTAAAGACACTAGTTTTCTGAACGCAGCTCCTTTTCTCCAGTTTACTTTATCTCCTTTTTTTCCCGGAGGAACACATTTATACTGGGCCATATTAACTCCAAAGGACCACACTAAATCCAGACTGAAGTAAAACCTTTAAATTAAAATCCTTAAATTGCAGGACTGGTGCTCTGCAGATGTAAGGCAGGGCATCAGTCAACTCCTTCAACCTACTGATCTGCTTCTTGTGCACCTTCAGCAACTGAATACAGGATCATGATCTCCGTTCCTGATGACTGATGAACAGGTATCAGATTTACCAAATCATACTGTTCACTTCTATGAATCGTGAAAATATATTCCTGCTCTTCCAATACCACTGGACCAGATGTTTTCTTAGTTTATTCTTCGGGTTCCTTAAAACATATGGATGTAAGTTATGTTCAAGATATTCAAGATATTGTTATACATCCCTTTAGTTTATTCATTAATTAGTTTTTAATTGTTTTGCTATTAGATGAGTATATTGTTTTCCTCTCTGAATCATACAGCAGCTATTTTGATTTATTAACATTGATAGTTTAATTTCTGTTGCCAATATTCTGAAGACCTGGGTTCATCCTACAAAGCTGTTCAAGCTTAGTCAGTAAGCTGACAAAAAGTCGAGAATCGTGTGTCTAGGAGGAAAGAAATTGAATCCATAGCCTAAGGCACCTTTGGCAACTGAGACACATATAGAAGCTATGGGAGGAGAGAATAGGCACAAAATGTGCGTTCTCCAAGCCTGTACACAGGATGGGTTTAATTCCTGAAATTTTGGAGCATGCAGTGTGAAGGGATTCTTACGTGCAGGTGGGAGTCTCCTGGGCGGCTCTCCCAAAATCTGGCTCTAAAATTCTGCCTAGCAACCTCTGCATCACGGCTGTTATTGCTGAGGATTTGCCATGCACCTTGCTCTCCCCCACATCTGTGGTGCCAGATTTTTCAGCTCTTCTGTATTGATATTATTGTCTTAATCACACCATTTTATTTGTATTGTTTACTAATTATTTTTCATTTGGGTTATAAAGAAATGAAGAACTCCAAACACAGCCCTTCTGTGTCTTGTGTTCTGGAGTATCAGATGGAAGGATCCTGCTGACAAGAAACACAGTTTTTGTCTGTTACTGATATTACAGTATCATCTGGAAATCTCCAACCACTTTCAGTCTAAACTGGAACAAACACATGGCAAATGACACTGCATACTACGAAGAGCTTACTGGCTCAAAAAGAATGGAAAAAGAAATACATCATTTTTCAGTAGCATACAGTGATTAAGTCAATTGTCTTAATTATGAAACCCAGGATGGCTGGCAAAAAAAAAAGAAAGAGACTTAAAGCTGATCTCCAGAGGTGCTCAATAAAAAGTTGGAGTATTCTTCCACACAGATTCTTTATTCACTGTTATTTAGAGTCACAGAATCATCAAATCATAGAATAGTTAGGGTTGGAAAGGACCTTAACGTCATCTAGTTCCAACACCCCTGCCATGGGCAGCAACACCTCACACTAAACCATGCCACCCAAGGCTCTGTCCAATCCAGCCTTGAACACCACCAGTGATGGAGCATTCACAACTTCCCTGGGCAACCCATTCCAGTGCCTCACCACCCTTACAGTAAAGAATTTCTGCCTCATATCCAATCTAAACTTCCCCTGTTTAAGTTTGAACCCGTTACCCTTGTCCTATCACTAGAGTTCCTCATGAAGAGTCCCTCCCCAGCACCCTTATAGGCCCCCTTCAGATACTAGAAAACTGCTCTGAGGTGTCCACACAGCCTTCTCTTCTCCAGCCTGAACAGACCCAACTTTCTCAGCCTATCTTCATACAGGAGGTGCTCCAGTCCCCTGATCATCCTCGTGGCCCTCCTCTGGACTTGTTCCAACAGTTCCATGTCCTTTTTATGTTGAGAACACCAGAACTGCACACACTACTCCAAGTGAGGTCTCATGAGAGCAGAGTAGTGGGGCAGGATCATATCCCTCAACCTGCTGGTCACACTCCTCTTGATGCAGCCCAGGATACGGTTGTCTTTCTGGGCTGCAAGCACACACTGCCGGCTCATGCTCGTTTTTTCATCGACCAAAACCCCCAAGTCCTTCTCCTCAGGGCTGCTCTGAATCTCTTCTCTGCCCAACCTGTAGCTGTGCCTGGGATTGCTCTGACCCAGGTGTAGGACATGATGCACCTGAAATTAACTTGAGGCAGTCTGCCAATCTACTGGTGTCACAGCACAGCACAGCACCTCCAGCTCACACAACAATCACAGCCTGGCTAACAGGGAGAGGGGCAGGATCATCTCCCTCGACCTGCTGATCACGCTCCTTTTGATGCAGCCCAGGATACGGTTGGCTTTCTGTGTCCTATGATTATTTCCATTACTGTGTTGAAGTTAACTTTTTTTGAATAAGAACAGTGAATCAATTACAGTATCTCAGAAATGATCCTTCCTTCTGCTGGTACTGCACATTGCTGAGGCTCAAATGTTGAGTGCTTACAAATAAAGGTCTCCAGAGTTCTCATTCCTCATACAGTAATTACAGCTTAGAGAGGTTGGAAAAAATATTTCATAGACTTTAAGGATCCTATGATGGCAAAAAATGCAATTTTATTTTAAAAACCTAGAAGACAGTAATAGCTGCGGGTTTGATCTGACAATTTATTCCAGCTATCTGAAGCAGGAATTTAATCTTTAACTTACATCAATCCTTCCCATATATGAGAAAATTAATTAAACTGAAACAAGCAGACAAATTAAATAGACTCACTAAATTCACTACAGCAGCTGATGAGACCATCACCAAACAGAAGATAATGAAGAAATATTTTTTGCAAAAATATCCATCATCCTGAAATTACTCTGTGAAAACAAAAAAAGAAACACAGGTGGTTTTCTGAAGCATTTATTTCTAATTTCAACATGATTAAACAGAAAAAAAGAAGTATTTCCCTTCCCCTTGCCAATAAAAATGATTATTCAAAAGGAAGATTAAAACTAGACTTTACAAGGGCATACTTCAGGCAAAGCAGACTTTTAACACCTCTAGTACTTTAAGATACTGCCTCATTCAGGGTAAAATATAATAAAGTCACCATATTCTCAATGCTAGAAAAGAATATGAAGAAATACAGCACTTATAATTTGAGGCTGATGCAATAAATACAAAAAATCTTACTTTGAGTCTTCATATTGCAAAAAAAAAAAAAGAGAAAATTTATGTCATAATTAATGATCTGGATCCTTTGCTCTCATCTCTTTACAGCTTGAGGCACTTTGGCTGTCCTCTCCTGTCAGGAATTGAGAGCAGATCTAGCACCTACCAGCAACAAGAGCCCGTGAGAGCTTGGTAGTGGTGTCAAGCAGCATCCTTAGTACCCCACCAGGTAAAGAGAGATAATAGCACTTGCCTATCTATCTCACACTGCTTTGGGAAGAGAGAGAATAAAATACACAGAAATGTTAAATCCCAGCTACTCTTGAGAAAATTACTTCCTAGATGAAAAAGATTTTACTTCCCAGATATTTTCCATGCTCTCAATTTGAATCTTCACTGTTGTGATTCCCCTTGCTGCATTCACACAACATGGTGTTACCCTGAACACACATCTGCCATTCTCACACGTGCACTGAAATATTCCCCATATCTTAATTCCTCCCTGAAAACCTATTTTGCCTCGAGTACTTTGTATAGATTATTTTAAAACTCTGCTCTGAAATCAACATCTTCTCTCTTAATGTTATTGGTGTATTTGTAGGTATTCTTGTGATTTCCTTCTAATCTCTCAATATTTTGACATGCCTAGAAGTCTATCTAATGTGTGTCCTTGTTTAAAGAAGTGTACCAGTGGTATGATCCCACTAATAGAGTATAAACATGTTTCATTAACCTGCTTTTTTAAATTATTATTATTATTAATTATATGAGAATTCTTTGTCTCTGTGGACATTACCCAGACTTCTTCTTACGCTGTAATTCAGAATATTAATAATTTCTTTTACCAACCTAAATTTTGCTGACCTGAATCTTTTTTCTATTTCCTTTTTTCTTTTTGTTCTTTCTCTGTTTTCTCTTTTCTTTTTCAATTTTTCCCTCTTTCTTCTTCTTTTCTTCTCTTTATTGGTTTTGTTCTGTCAAGCTTCTCTCTGTCTCTCTGTGGTTTTGTACTTTCAATGGTATTTGAAACCAACCTTTGTATCACATGCAAATTTAATGAACATGCTGACTGCCACATTCTTCCAGATCATTAATGATGATGTTAATCCAGGCCAAACTTAAAATCCCCCCTGTGATACTCCATTAGACCCCTCTCTGCAGTTTAACATACCTGGTCAAATTTACTCTTGTAAGCAGAGGATATTTTCAATGAACCTTAAAAACTTGCACCAGTGAATGCAATTACTCAGGCCCATTACCTTTTATCATTAGCCTTTGTTTGCAGGCATGTACTCATCTCACAATGGCGTGAATATGTGTAAAGCCAGTTGTAATTAATTTTGTCACTAACACTTCACACAACAGTATCTGACATGCCACTAAATGAAGTGCACTACTGTTGCTGCCATCAATCTCACTGAAAAACTCCCTGCCTGGACAGTGCCCTAGACAGTTGACTGCTCAGTGTAAGAGAGGGACGAGAATGAAGGTATTCTCCACCCTTTTGTCCCAAGTCTTTTCAGTTTGGAGAAAGAATATGTAGCTCAGATTGAGCCCAAAGAAGGAGTGAAGAATGAACATGATCCTGAAGTCTAACAAAAGGGAGCTCATCTGAGGGGCAAGAGAACTTTTCTGCTTGTACATATTGCTCAAACATCCATTTGATGTACAATACAGCCATGCCTGTTGTCATGGGTTCAGCAGCAGCAGTCATTTTTCTCCTTCTTGGTAGCTGGTGCAGCACTGTGTTTTTTGATTTTGGGCCTCGGAACAGCGCTGATAACACCAGTGTTTTTGTTACTGCTTAGTGATGCTTTGGTCTGGCCAAGGACTTTCTGAGTCTCATGCTCTGCCAGGGAGAGGGGAAGCCAGGAGGAAGCAGAAACAGGACACCTGACCCAAACTGACCAAGAGGTATTCCATACCACAGCATGTCATGCCCAGGATGTAAAGCAGAGAGCAGAGACCCGGAAGGGTGGGGGTGCACTGCGTGGTCGGGCTTGGTATTGGGTGGTGAGCAATTGTATTCTTTCCTTGTATTTGCCTTGTCATTATTATTATTGGTGGTAGCAGTAGTGGTCTTGTGTTATACTTTAAGTTACTAAACTGTTCTTATCTCAACCTGTGGGAGTTGCATTCTTTTGATTCTCCTCCCCATCCACCCGGGAGCAGGGGGAAGAAAGAGAGTGGAGTGAGTGAGAGAACGAGCTGCGTGATTTACGGCTTAAACCACGACACCTGTGAGTTTGGAAAGACCTTTAAATTATCAGTCTTTCAGAGTATTTTAGTGATTCATAATCTTTCTCCTCACTTCTGTCCAGATACTGCGTTTCACTTTGCTTCTTCTATGACTGTAAGAGATGTCCCTAGGCCAAATACCAAAGACCAATAGTGTCCAGAAAATACAAGACATTAAAATAGTCCTCTTTTTTCTTTTCCTTTCTTCAAGAAAAGCATTTAGTCCATTTCCACACGGCAATGCACAAAGCTTGGCAGTGGCAGTACGTGGAGCTTTCACAGAAAAAATTACAAGGAGGAACAGTTACTCAATACAAAATGAAACACAGATTTGCAGGTAGAAGAACCATATGCAATTCTGAGCAGCCACAGTATCTCAGTTTCAATTAAAAGAGGTGAAGTTCTAAAGTGCAGAGATTTTCACTTAACCACCAACTAAATAGTTCTGTCAGAGGGAAAAGGCAAATGAGGAATGAAATGTAAAACATTGCTTGTTTCTCTGGTTACACCAAGATACTCATTTCTTTTACGATGGAAGGATATCTATCTCAGTGCAAAGCCACTGTCCAGCCCATTTGTTATTACTTTGTGGTTTCTTTTTCTAAATACAAAAGTAAAATCCTTTTTTTAACCCCATTCCCAAAGAATTTCACACATAGGTTCACTGCTCCAGGTCTTTGATTTCTAGCATGGCAGTTATTGGACAGGTTGTTGGTAGCACAGCAATCCTCAGTTCATCCCATCAGATTCACAGCCAACTGCTTGGAGAAGGTACAGAGATACAGATTCATCTTCAGTTGACTTTTCTGTCTCATTTCTAGTATATTTAAGAATTGTTGTCCTCTGTGTTAATGACAGCAGGATTGGTTTCTACATACCCAGCCTCATATTTCCTGGTCACTGCCAAATAGTGGCAACATTTCTGTCAAGGGACACATATGTACTGTGAGACAGAAAAAGAGCACTAATTACTTTCAGATAGGTCACTCCTGGCTGTCAATTTTTCTTTGAACTCTAGGTGCGTCCACATAATTCTTCCTTTAAATTGAATTGGTTGAAAGCTATTCAGTCTCGAATGTAAAACCGGACAGCACAGTTAAAACTGCTGTAGTTAAATCTGAACAAATATTGACTTTCCTATGTGTGGATGTGTCCAGTTGCAAGGTGGGATCCCTTTTTTCCTGTTTATCTACTATGCAAGTCACTGCTTAGGGATGAAACTATCCAAGTCCATCCACAGTTCCTTTCATTTCTGCAGGCAGCTGCAGCATTTGAACTGCAGACTTCAGGGCTTAAATCAAAAGATGTAGTGAGAAAGGTAAAGTTTGAATTCCCAGTTCAATAGGTTCTATACAAATATTTCTACTAGCATTGGGCATTCAAAAGATAAACAATACCCTAACATTTAAGCCCCTTTTACAGTTACTGTCCTTATGCTTAATACAAGTGAAAGAATTAATATGCCAGACCTCAGAGACCTCGTAATACTTTTAAATAGTCTAAAATGTAGCCAGTAGTCTTTCACTGGTGAATTTTAAAAGCTGTTTCAAGAGGAGGCACCACTGGTTCTAGCGGAGCTCTTGCTGTTAGTACATTTTTAGATGTGTTTCTCCAATGTGAAATTATCGCTCTGTGGTTAAATTCTAAATCGGGCCTTTCAGTTCTTGTAGTTTGCTTTTTCTTCAGTGAAACACTGAAGTCTTTTTTAGAACAGCAGAGTTGAACCAGTTTTTCAAACTTTCACAGTAATCTCTTTTAAGGTCATTTCCACCTTTTCTAACTTTTAAAGCAGGCTAGTAGTAAAGATCATGGAAGAATCTTAGCAAAAAAAAAATAAATAATAAAAAAAATACAGCAAAACAAAATAAAATAAACCACCAAAAATTTAACATCTGTAGTTCTGTAAAATAGTTTTAATTAATTGCTGGTTGTTGCCTTAGTGTTTTGCAACCTGGAAAATACACTTTATGCTTATACCAGATCACTTACATTTCCTTGATTTCTTTAATATTTTCCTGCAGAGATCCAAATGACTAAGCTACACTATCAGATAAAAATATTTTTTCTTTCACTTACTGATATCTATGTCGAGTTAAATCCTTGTTTTTGCGGACAAAATTCTGTCATTCCTTCCTGCAATATACCAGCCTTCTGTCTTACCTCATGCATACACTATTTGACAATGCAACAGAATCATAAAATGCATTTAAATAAAAACTTTAGCTCACTTTTATAGTTTTCTTTTATTAAACTTAATACAGAGCACACAAAAGAGTGATAGTATGTAAAAAATGTTTCATTACACAGAATATGGAAAATCAGATAGAGAAAATAGTATATTAGAATCATAGAATCATAGAATAGTTAGGGTTGGAAAGGACTTTAAGATCATCTAGTTCCAACACCCCTGCCATGGGCAGCAACACTTCACACTAAACCATGCCACCCAAGGCTCTGTCCAATCCAGCCTTGAACACCGCCAGTGATGGAGCATTCACAACTTCCCTGGGCAACCCATTCCAGTGCCTCACCACCCTTACAGTAAAGAATTTCTTCCTCATATCCAATCTAAACTTCCCCTGTTTAAGTCTGAACCCGTTACCCCTTGTCCTATCACTAATGAAGAGTCCCTCCCCAGCACCCTTATAGGCCCCCTTCAGATACTAGAAAACTGCTCTGAGGTGTCCACACAGCCTTCTCTTCTCCAGCCTGAACAGACCCAACTTTCTCAGCCTATCTTCATACAGGAGGTGCTCCAGTCCCCTGATCATCCTCGTGGCCCTCCTCTGGACTTGTTCCAACAGTTCCATGTCCTTTTTATGTTGAGAACACCAGAACTGCACACACTACTCCAAGTGAGGTCTCACGAGAGCAGAGTAGAGGGGCAGGATCACCTCCCTTGACCTGCTGCTCATGTTCTTCTTGATACAGCCTAAGATATGGCTGTCTTTCTGGGCTGCCGGCTCATGCTCATTTTTAAATCGACCAAAACCCCCAAGTCCTTCTCCTCAGGGCTGCTCTGAATCTCTTCTCTGCCCAACCTGTAGCTGTGCCTGGGATTGCTCCCACCCCAGTGTAGGACCTTGCACTTGGCATGGTTAAACTTCATCAGGTTGGCATCAGCCCACCTCACAAGCGTGTCAAGATCCCTCTGGATGGCATTCCTTCCCTCCAACGTATCAACTGAACCACACAGCTTGGTGTCATTGGCAAACTTGCTGAGGGCGCACTCAATCCCACTGTCCATGTCACTGACAAAGATGTTGAACAAGACCGGTCCCAACACCGATCCCTGAGGGACACTACTCATTACTGGTCTCCAGCTGGACATTGAGCCATTGACCACAACTCTTTGCGTGCGGCCATCCAGCAAGTTCTTTATCCACCGAGTGGTCCACCTATCAAATTCATGTCTCTCCAACTTCGAGACAAGGATGCCATGTGAGACAGTGTCAAACGCTTTGCACAAGTCCAGGTAGATGACATCAACTGCTCTTCCCTTGTCCATCAGCTCCGTAGCCCCATCATAGAAGGCCACCAGATTGGTCAGGCAGGATTTCCCCTTAGTGAAGCCATGCTGGCTGTCACCAACCACCTTCTTGTTTTTCATGTGCCTCAGCATGCCTTCCCGGAGAATCCGCTCCAAGACTGTGCCAGGCACAGAGGTGAGGCTGACTGGTCTGTAGTTCCCTGTGTCATCCATTTTCCCCTTCTTGAAAATGGGGGTTATATTCCTCTTTTTCCAGTTATTGGGAACTTCACCTGACTGCTATGATTTTTCAAATATGATGGACAGTGGCTTACCAACATTCGTAAGACAATTTCTGCTAAAAGTACTGCTTACACTATTACATCCAGCACTTTCTGAATCCCTGCATTACATTAAATTACTTTATGATTTTAAAAACTTCCCTTACAAAATTATTGAGGCAGAATAATTTTACAATGACTTTTTTAAAATCAATATTAAGACTCACCATTTTGTCTTGCTCCTTAACCCCTGTCATTGCAGGACCAAACTATGCAAAAACTTCTTGTGAAATGGTCTTTCTTTGCATCTGGTTAACCATCCTCTGCAGCAAAGGTGTGAAGAGCATCCAATGATCTTCCTTCACCTGCACCCTTACCAGAGAAGGATGGAGCAGCAAGGTGGAAAAGCAACACAAAGGAATGTGACAAGAGACTTTTCTATCCCACCAGGTGATTGGAAACTCCCCACACAAAGAGATACTAACCTGAGGCACAACTTTCCCCATTGCCCTGTATTCCCATATTCCCGTATTTCTATTTCTGCTGTGACTGTGGGAAGTAACCGTGGAATCCAGTGTTCACATGGTTCAGAAGTTATTTTGTGTCACTACATTTGGTTTCTCATTTCTGCAGTTACAACTGAGAAAATATGCAATTGAACTACAGAACATGCTAGGTTCTCAGCAAGGTTTGGCACTGCACATAAGACAGCACACTGGCACTGAGCCGACAGCAGACTATGTTTAACAACTAATGATATACTTTACCATAGCCTTGACACTAAAAACACATACCTAGTGCCAGTCATTCTGTTGCCATTTAAATTCATATACGTCTCGGGATGGTTTCCCTCCATGCTGGCAGCCCAACTGTAATGAAGAAGGAGACTGCACTTTGTAGATAAATAAAAGCAAATGTGGGATATACCTAACTGGATTTGACAGACTGTAGGAATAATTTAAAAATGTAAGAGTACAAAACATAAATGTTGGCATTATTCATTAAGAGGACAAGAATTCATGAGTTATATGCAGCTTGCTAGACCTGAAATACAGGAGAAAGTACCATAGATGTTCAAGTCTTTCAATTTATGCAGCAGTTCTCATGCTTAGAATTCACCTAGTGCCTTTTCATTTGTAAAGCCCTAAGCTACCTCCACAAAAAAATGATTCTGAGCATGAATCACAGGGCAAGGAGGCAGCTTGTTTCTTCTCACGTGGAAAATCAACACATAACTAGGAGGAGAGATGGCAAAAGATGTTGTAGGCCATATTCCAAATCGTGAAAGGGGAATGTAATTCACATTGCTGGGGTTCTTCCTGGGGACTCCTAGCACTGCATCCTATTAAGCAGCACTAAGTATCCTTCCTAATATCCCCTACTAGTCATCTGCTTGTTATTGGCATGGTTCTGTAAATAAACATATAAAAAAGGCAAAGTCTGTAAAGTATGAACTGTCTCATGAACAAACTAGAAGGCCTTTTTTAACATCTATAATTTTATTACATGGCATACTAGCAAGTATGCCATATTTAAAGGATTATTAGTTTGGAAAAGATGACTCATTTATACAGCTCAGTAACAAAACCAGAAGGGTACTCAAATAGAAAAAAAAGGTAAGTGTTCTACAGAGATATGATTTGTTGTTCAAAAAACTGAACACCTTTAACAACACTCCCAAAATTACCAATCAATTCTTAGAATATCCTGTTGTTTTTCCTTGGACATTTTCCCTTCTTTTTTAACTTGTACCTTTCCCTTCCGTAAAAACTTATTTTTATGTGTTATCATGATCACACTATAAACAGTGGCCATCTTTCTGTACTGTGTTTATATAGTGCATTGTAAAAGTATGAAGGGCAGGTTGATGCTGTTATTTGAAAAAGAAACAATCAAAACCTCCACCACTGAAATCCACCATTTCAAAAGTCTGTCCTGAATTTTAATTATTTATTGCATTCTGTATATTGAGGTTGTCTCCTTTGATGATTAAGCAAAATATCGCTAATAAAGAAAAAACATGCAGAAAAAGCAGCTGTTTAAGGAAAAGGAATTATATAAAGAGCGAATAATTTGTAAAAATAATTTTTAAAAAACAAACTCTAGAAACTTTATAGCAAACACTGTTTTAAGCCCTGTGTCACCGCTCATGTGCCAAGCTAAAGCCTGAAGGAATGAACATGATCTGTGTTCCTTTACATTAACTGTGTTTATTCCCTATGCTATTTTTCTTAAAAAGGTACCACAAAATATAACATATGAAGAAAATAAATGTAACAATTGAAGAGAAATGCAGGAAACTTGGATTACAAGCACCAAAGCAATGCATTGAATTAATGCATCTTCAAGATGATATCACACATAATCCATTGTCATGGTCACTCCAAATCTGAGCTAGCAGTTTTGCACCACTTCTTTCCATAGAGGATGGCTTGCTGTTATTTGCCAGGATAACTAAACTGAATATGTAACATCCCAATATGAGTACCTTCTGTAAAAGACCCCAGCTCCTCCATATGCCCTTTCATAAGCATATTTGTGCCGATTATTATACTAATAACCCATCATTTATTAGGCTTAGAGCATGAAAATGCACTTAAAAAATAAGATAAATGGAAAACTATTTATACCAGAAATTATGAGAAAAAAGTTCATCCTTGCTCCCTTTCCATCCCTTCATCAAACACCCAAATCCAGGAAATCTATGATTAATGCCACAAGCACCTCTAACAATATGTAGGAACTGCTAGTTTTGCTAATTCAGGTGACCTGACTTCACCAGTGATCACAGCAAAAAAACATGATTTCTCACAAAGACCAAGCTTTGAAAGGACTAACATCAGTGTCCAAGCTGCACCTGAAAATAAACAAGAAGCCAGTGTTAAAGAGACTGTTTCAGTGGCATGGATATGTTTTTCTCAGAATAACTTCTGATAAGTAAGTTTCACTAAGACAAAACTAGCTGGGCAGTTATGAGGTTTAACTTTCTTTGACTTGAATCTCATTTATTAGAAGGGTAGAGCTTATCTACTTAAGAGATACATCATTAGTTTCACAGCAGGATATAAATAAAGGTTCCCCACATTATTTTGAGACAGACTTCTCATAATATTAGTAGAATACTATATGTCTTATTGCTATTAAATGAGCTCCCACTGATTTTAAATTTCATTAGGCTCATAAACTCTTCCAGTTGGTAGAGAAATTAAATTTTCTGATTTCCAAAGCTGCATAATGAGTCATGACCTACCCCTTCCCTTTGTCTCCTCAGAATACCCTTCTGCTGGTTAATCTCCCAGCTGTAATTTTGATTTCACCCCAACACTCACAAGGGTATTTTCACACACACAGGTAATATTGCAGAGCATTCATTTTTTTGTTCCAGTGCTCAGGATGCTTTATCTAGGCTTCCCTGTAGTCATTACAAGCAAAACCAGCAGAGGAAAAGGCAGTTTCATATCATGTCTCCTGTCTTTGATTAATCTGCAAGCTGCACATTTTAATGACTCCTCATAAATAATTCAATTTCTAATTATGCTATAAACCCCCTAACCTGGAGACGAAAAAAAGGAAGGTAGAGGAAAAGTGCATATATTGGATCAAGCAATGCTTGCAGCAGCTGAGTGACTCTCACTGAACTATTCTGCCTATGCAAGATGCACCTCCTTCTAACACCTGGAAGTGTTTCTCTAATAAACATGACAGTACTACATACAAAGAGCTGAAGACAATAATTTTGGAATCTGTTTATTTTCTACCCACTTTCCCATTCCAGAAGGTAGATACATGACCGAGATGTGCTCTTGCTCTGGATGACTTGACCATGCTGACCCCTCTTCTGCTGATGGGACCAGCCCTGTGCCCTTGCACATTGCCCTGCTCACACCAGAGTGGAGTAAACAAGCCATAGAAGAACTTATACTTTTGATTCTCGCTCCTTATTTCCCCTCTTTGAACTCCTTGTTAAGGGCTTGGAAATCCAATATTGGCTACTCTATTTTCCCCTGTGACTCATTGTCTGAAGAGATGAGACAGAAACTGCCCTTCTGCCCTCCTCCAGAGACAACTCATGTTTCCCTATACACAGACGAGCCAGGACTTCAGGAGGAAACCATTAGCTACCATCACATGAATGACACCTGGTTTCTACCAGCATAGAAGTTCTGCAGCTCTCTTCGCACCCAGGTCTCACTTTTCTACTGCAGAGAACGTTACTGCCAAATCAACTACAAGCTACAGACACATTTTTTCCCTTTTTTGCTTTTATCAAAATGCATGGGACATACCAAAACCTGGTCAAGGTACAAGTGACAGCACACAGACAGCTGAATGATCTCCTCCTACCTGCAACTATTTTTCAATTGCAAGAAGGTCTCTCAATACACAGCAGAGCATCTGCTCATTAGCACTACAGCACTATTTCTCCTACTGACACTTCCTACCCTTCCTCCTCTCCAATCTCTCACAACTATTCCTAAAGCACTTGCAAATTGCAAACTCTCTGTGACCTGTGGGGTTGGATTTATAATGTGCATATTAATGCATTTCTTTCTAAAAGTTCCCTACAAAAATAATGAGCACTCCAAGCTCACTGTGGCTTTTGACCAAAATCCCTGGGATTTATTCTGAATGGCAGATACTTGGTTTGTCTTGATTCCTGCCTGAAACAGTATTATATGTTGATACCATATACAGAGCTTGTGGGCTTCCACATTTCTAATTTTATATTTCAGGCTAGAGAATTCAGCCCACACTGCTACAGAGGCCAAAGCTCATTGTGTCAAAGCTGCATCAACAGCATTCTATGGAAGAAAATGATAAATTGCTACAATTCTATGGGTTAATCAGAAGGGTAAGGGAATAACCTGCATTACAAAATGCAGTGCATTTGATTTAAGAAGTTAATCTGAGACTACGTATTGTGACTTCTCTTGGTTTACATCCAAATATTGCACTAGTTTATAAAAGTGAGGAAAATATAATGCTAGATCATCTTTAGTCTTGCCAAATCTTGTGATACAGTTGTTGACAAGGAACATTTCCAAATGCTTTGATGTAGAAAAATGTTCCAACTTACCCTGGGGCCAGGCTTACATGCATGTTGCCATTTCATCACCTATATAGACTCTTAGGTCTGAGGGAAGTTATCCTGGGTTCAGCAGTATCAGCCATTTTTTTTCTCCTTCTTAGTAGCTGGCGCAGCTCTGTGTTTTTGACTTTCAGCCTGGGAACAGAGCTGATAACAGCAATGTCTTTAGTTACTGCTCAAATGTTTAGGCTGACCAAGGACTTGCTGAGTCTCATGCTCCACCAGGGAGGAGGGGAAGCCAGGAAGAAGCAGAGACAGGACACCTGACCCAAACTGACCAAAGAGGTATTCCATACCACAGCATGTCATGCCCAGGATGTAAAACTGGGGGCAGGGACCCAGAAGAGTTAGTTCACTGCTTGGTCGGGCTAGTTATCAGTCGGCGGGTGTTGAGCAATTGTATTCTCTTCCCTTGTTTCCCTTGTCATTATTATTATTGGTGGTAGCAGTGGTTTATGTTACACCTTAGTTACTGAACTGTTCTTATCTCAACCTGTGGGAGTTACATTCTTTTGATTCTCCTCCCATTCCTCTGGGAGCTGGGGGAGGAAGGGGGGGAGAGCTAACCAACTGTGTGGCTGATTTACAGCTGGGCTTAAATCATGACAGAAGGGAATGGGAGACACAAGCTAAAAAGCAGTAATGTCATTTGCCTGTACCCAGAGGAGGTTTGGCCACCTCGACTGAATATCGAATGAAGTGATCTTCACCAAACCCTTACGAAGTAACACACAAAAGTATTTCCTCTTCCAAGATTACTGATACACCCCATGAATTAGTGAGAAGGAAGCCAGAAACAGCTTAATGTACTGGAGTCACATATGTACCATGTTGGTCATCCTAGCACTCCACCTATGAACACTTCTGAAAAATAAGGAACGTAACAGAGAGGATATGTTCTAAGACTTCATTTGTCTACAGTTCCAGGATAGTTATAACGAATTGGGCAGAAGATACCATAGGTGAGGTAACTAACTTCACCTGCTTAAATATTAGATGTCTTTGAACTAATTATCCATACTTGCTCTACAGAAAGAGAGGGCACTTCCAGATATTTCCTGGAAATGTCTTTGTCTCTTAAATATTTGAAGGGGAAGGCAGATATGACTAATTTAGAAAACCATCTACTTGGACAATTTTATATTGAAAATAATTATATTGAAATATATTATTATATTGAAATTAATTATACCCAGGACATATACATATAATTATATTGAAACCACACAAGAAATCTGCAGCAAAGCAAAATCTTCAACCAACATTCCCCATGACTAGGACTAAAGCTCTTAATATTGGGCCATTGTTCCGTTTGCACACACAGGTCCCCATCCAACAAAACTTCATGTATAATATGTGCTTTAATATTTCCTTTTTACATTATTCCATTTTCACATAGACTTCATTAGGGCTGCTCTTAAACATAAATTTGCATAAAGCACACTTGGTTCTTTCCAGGTGCAGGGCCCTAGTGAAAGCCAACAGAAAAAAGTTGTAAAATAACAAATATTTATTTTATCAATCCTTAAGACTATGTTAATGCCCGTAACAGTTATAAATACCACCTATATCAGACAGTTCCTCCTGGGTTAAGTTCTTCACAGACACATATTAACTATGCCAAAGCGTTCAGTGGCTGCATTCTTTAAGAATAACTGCATGAGTGCTTTCCCACAACCTCAATTAGTGTTTTGGGTGTTTTGTGCACTGGTGATGCCCTGAATCATAGAATCATAGAATAGATAGGGTTGGAAAGGACCTTAACATCATCTAGTTCCAACCCCCCTGCCAGGGGCAAGGACACCTCACACTAAACCATGCCACCCAAGGCTCTGTCCAATCCAGCCTTGAACACCGCCAGCGATGGAGCATTCACAACTTCCCTGGGCAACCCATTCCAGTGCCTCACCACCCTTACAGTAAAGAATTTCTGCCTCATATCCAGTCTAAACTTCCCCTGTTTAAGTCTGAACCCGTTACCCCTTGTCCTATCACTAATGAAGAGTCCCTCCCCAGCACCCCTATAGGCCCCCTTCAGATACTGGAAGGCTGCTATGCGGTCTCCACGCAGCCTTCTCTTCTCCAGGCTGAACAGCCCCAACCTTCTCAGCCTATCTTCATACTGGAGGTGCTCCAGTCCCCTGATCAACGAATATATGTGATTCAGAGTTTGTACAAATCTCACCGTAAGACTTGACAAAACTCTCCCCTTCCTTACAAAAAACATCCCTTCTTAATTCTAAATTTCAGGAAGAACTGAATGACACTGGAAGCAGTTCATTTTACTACTATTGTTCTTTTATTGTATGGTATCTTGCACCCAAGACTGGTTTTATCAGAAACATGGGGATCTATTCTGAATAGTGAGGTAACAGTTACGTTCTGTATAAACCTCAAATCTTCAGTCTCTCAATTTCTCTTGACTAAGAAAAAACACTCCCCCTTCAAAACCACCCCCACAAAACCATCAAAACCAACAAAAATCCACCTAAAAAACACCCACTCTTGCAGAACACATTATGTATTTTAATGCAAAGGTTAGATTTGGTCTGACAGGATAATTAGTTTTTGATTTTAAGAAAAGTCCATCAGATAAACTCTCTGGGGTACTGAGAGCTGGTCCAGTGTATCCGTTCTGAAATTCATTACAAACATCAATCCTTTATTACTGTGCAAGTAAATATAAACTTTGCACTCTGGAAGACCTTGGTACAAAGTTTAATGGTTAAACCAGAACATAATACCAGGTGGCTGGAAGATTATGCTCCCTGAACAAGTTCCTCTCATCTCATTACTTAAAAGACGAGAAGGCTGAAGAGTGCCATATAGCTTAAAGCTGTATAAAGAGAATACAGTGAACTTCTGCATGTCTTCCTTTGTGTATGTGAACTTTCATAGCAGGCTTCAGATCTGGCATTTGAATTTGATTTTTCCACATGGGTCTAGATTACCCAGGGCTGAAATCTCACCATCTGTTCAGAAAACATCAGCTTTAAATGGCAAAAGCTTTATTTTTTTCACTTTTCAGATGGTGTGAGAGAGTCCATAACCCAGAGGAATGTATGTGAATGAAGTCCTCTCTCTCCCCAAAAAATCCCATTCAGTTTTGGAGCTAAGGTGAAACCAAGACCATAAAGACAGACCAAGAGTTTGTTTACATAGGCACCCTAAGGAAACTTGACTCCAGGTATCTCTTAAAGTGACTGAGCTACATTACGCTTAACTTCCATTTAGAGAGAATTAAAAGTAGGCATGGTCAACATGGCATTATTATTATCATTATTATTACTACTACTACTACTATTACTAGCATTGTTGTTGTTATTATTTATTTGGGGAGTCTTGTAAGGCAATAATCCCTATCAAATGTGAGCCTAGCAAAGAGTGTATTCCTCCCACTAGTGAGAACACGTCTTCCTGGTGATAATCTCCTCAACCTCCCAGCAGTGAGTATTTACCCACTGAAAAGTCACACTGAGAACCACAACAAGCCCAGAAATCACCTGCCATAAAATCACTTGGCTACTGTGAAAGCCCCACATTGAGGCTTCCTGTCTTCAAAAGATCTAAAGGGTAAAATTATAAATAAGACCTTATCTTGTGCTCAGTTCAATTTTTACACACATTTTAAAAGAATATTTACCTGGAATGTTTGCCTCAAAACATATTTTAAAAAATGAATTTTGCTAAAAAACACATTGAAAACTGGGAGAAAGATAAAATACATCAAAAAGAGAGAAAGCAGATCTAAGCAGCTGAATTTAAAGCTGTTGTAGCAATTTTTTTAACGTAAAATAAAGCAAAATATAAACCAGAAACATTTTTGAAACATCTATAAGTGATTATTTTTCTTGGCCTTTCTGAAAAGATGATAGTGGCTACAGGAGCAGACGGCGACACAACAACAATACAAAGAAAGAGGTCCAAAATTTCATTCCCCATTCAATAGCAAATATTACATGTACAGTGGCAAGATAATTATGAGGACAGTAAAATGTGTAAGAACTAATTAGATTAATGCATAAGAAAGGAGTTCTGTGATAGAAGCAGCGTGGTTTCTGAGCTACAAGCCTCAGAGAGAAGGGGTCCATACCGACAGTTGATGTTCTTACAGGACTCACACTTCAGAGGGGTTTTGCCTCTGCAAAGACAGAGGTTCCTGCCCATGAATTCTGGAAAGTTCCAATGTAGGTTGTCGGAACAGTCTGTGTTGACACAGGAATATCTGAGAAATTCTAGGTAAGTCAATTCTGCTTTTAAATGAACATGCAAACTGAAGAATAATGAAAACCTATGTGTACTCAGTAAGAAGCTATGATTGTTTCTCAGGAAGGAAATAATCCCTACAATTTTGCATGTGCCTAAGCCAAGAAAATAGATGTAGAAGTGTAAACACATCTTCTAAAACAAGCAAATAAATTAATGACTCCATCTGAAATCCACAAACCCATGCCCCATCTGGTGAATATTGTGCCATCGTGTTCAAAGCTCTTCTGAAAAGGACTTCTGACAAGTTCACCAGGCATCAGGAGAAAAATAAGTTTCTTTTTCCTCCATTATCTAATTGGTGTCTAAACAGCTCAGCCAACAAAACAGGATAGCAGAGCTCATGGCTGCCTGCCTTTGCCTGCTAGGACAGCCTTCATGTTTTCTGACATCTCAGATCTCATAGAGTGACCAGAAGCCTCATAAAACTGTCTCCCGCTTTCTGCTCTCACACATTTTCACAGGGCAGCACAGTCACTTTACCCACAACAGCCTGTAACATTTATTTCCCCAGCAAAACCCCTCCTTCTGTTGTCTCCTGCATCAGGAGTTACCTCAGGCACTGGCTGCAGCACTTTGAAGGACACAGTTCTGATATACAAAGCCTTGTCCTTCCATACTCACTGGAAGAGAATCTGACTGAAAGATCCAGCATGAATAGATCCTGGAGTGAACCCACAGGACTAAGGATTTCAGTGTATTTTAGAAAAAGAATGTAATTTTTAGCTATGTCTATAAGAGTTACCACCCTTTTCCTCATCCTTTAGCAAACAAACACTTCAGAAGACCTTATTGTCATGAACTCACATAATCTCCATTAAGACTGTAAATGATAAATGTACATATTCCTAAGAAAACACAGAAGTAATACAAAAAAGTGCCAAGTTTGAAAATGGTTTCACTAGATCTATTTCCTGCAAAATATCTGTAGTAATTACATATGAATAAACTGTAACAACAAAGTCACTTTCTTCATTTCTCATTCACTTCAATTCAATTCCAGAGGCTCTAAATTGAATCTCATGTTTATTCTTTCTGCATAATTCTGCAGCATAGCCTGCAGCTGGGACATATTCCACAGGATATCCTTGGCCTCTGGCTGAGAGCATCATTTGAGAAATGTTAAGGGATACCCTAAAGCTTCTGTCATAAGCTGTACTGGGACCACACCATAGTCCCATAAGGTCCCATTTAGACACAGACCTTAAAGTTTTGTCCTTTATGTATGAAATAAACTGTAAAATTTATCCTCATTTACTGCTTGGAAGAGATGATAAATTCAATTCTGTACTCAAATTAAAAGGGAATATTGGCTGAGTTTACAAATTAGAGCTTGTGAGATACCATACGCTTCGCTTTGAAGGCTGCATTTGCTCCTGCTGCAGCCTGGCTAGCTCTCATATACCATAGACAGAAAGGCTTTTGAGTTAGGTGCAAAATAAGAGCTTGCCTCTTAAATTAATATTTAATGATCTCATTCATTAATCATTTTTTTGTAAAGCTGAAGTAAAAGCAATTGTATTTTGTGACTAAGTTCCAACATACATATTCACAACAACATCTTGGGAATGAGCACAGGGCATTCTCTTACCTTTGCGATTGAAAACTGGGTTTGCATCCTTACATGGAACAAAATGCTTTATCAATAATTCAACTAACAAAGTCTGCTGGGTATTAACTTACAACTGAAAGAGTAAACAAGCACTGAAGCTTAGCAAAATTGATTGACACTGCAGTAGCAAGAGGATCCCATTCTACTGTACTACTGAAGCTTTATTATAAGTGTGAGTTATCATTATCATCTGTAATGAGGTCCTAGAAATGCAGTGGTTCCAAAGTATACAGATCATCTTCCCCATGGAAGGTTGTCAGATCATGACTATGTGTGATCACAGACCAGTACTGAAACTGGAATTACTCTGTTCCCACACAACCCTTCATGACAGCAACAAAAAAACCACAGGATTTGTCCTAATGTGCTCTCCAGCATGAACAGCCTGGCAGAGCAGCAAAATCCCGTTATGCCTGAGGAATGTGGAATCCTGAATGACTCAACTTTATTAAAGGACTTAAAAAGCATTACACAAGCCACAACACAGAAAGCTCAGAAACAGAGTCAAGGACGAAAAGATTTGATAATTACAAGAAAAAAAGGGGGACCGTGAACAAGAAAAGTACCTTTTTTTAATGAAAGCACAGAAGAGAGGTTCTGCAATCTAAAAGGTAAGTACTGAAATCAAAAGTGGAGAATTATTTGAGTGCAGGATAGAGAAGTTACTATGCATTTAGCCTGCTTTTGCAGGGACACAAAAAGGAGACGGGTCTTTTTTTTTTGAGGGTTGCTCTTTGGCTCAATGATATAACCAAGAGCACTATATATAACCAAGAACTATAAGTGAATGTCCATGAATTAAGGAGGCCAAACAATCCATAGGGTTTTTTTCTCTATGAATTCCCATATATCTTTTGAAATGCAATCTAAGACAATGCCCTTTTGAGGTATTTGATTACTTAAATATTCCATCAAAAAGCAATCACTAACAATCAAATAGTTTTGCAGTGCTTTGTGCTAATAACATCGTTATCAGCTGTGGAAATGAAGCAGATATTACCTTAAAAATGTCTCTAGTATCAAGAAAAATATAATAAATCTTAAAACTTGTGGTTACAACCTCCTGGGGGGAGAGGGAGGGAAGTGTCTATTCCTTGATTTTATTAACAGTTAGAATAAAAGATTTAGGACTTCGATTCCTGTTTCTCCCAACTTCTCCTCAAAACTTCTTAGGACTTTCCTCACTCTTTCTATAGGGATTTTTAACTTTTTCCTTCCCAAAATTCAAAACAGCAGAGTGAAGAATCAGGGTTGTATTGTATTGCTGGGTAGGAAAGAGAGGGACTGCCAGGCTGAAAGGCAGTAATCAATGACTTGCTATTTAATTGGTGGCTGGTAACAAGCAGAGCACGAGGGGTCAATAGTGAGGCCACCGTTGTTCAATATCTTCACTGACAACCTGGATGATGAGACAGAGTACATCCTCAGCACATTTAAAGGTGATACTAAATTAGGCAGTGACTGACATGCTGAATGCCAAAACCTCAACCCAAAGAGACCCTGAGAAATTTCAAAATTTAATTAAAAGAGATATCCTCTGGATCAACAAGGAGAAGGTCAAAGGTCTGTTCCTAGGATGGGATAATCCTTTGCAGCAGCACCACAGGGGAACTCACCAGCTATGAGTTCCCTGCAGAAAAGAACTGGGGGCGGAGGAGACACCAAAAAATGAGCCAACACTTGTATCTCATTGCAAAGATGGCAGACTCCCTGTCAGCTGCACCAGGAGCAAGGGGCCAGTAGGTCAGATGAAGTTTTTATTCTCCTCTGCTCAGCCATGGTGGGGCTGCCTCCGAAGTAACATCCACCTGCACTCTTCTGAGTTCAACAGGGGATGCTGAGAAACTAGAAAGGGTTCAGAAGAGGATGGTCATAGGCCCAGAGCATTCAAGTTATACATTAGGAGAAAAATGCTTACTAAGAGAATAGTGCAATTCGGAATCAGGTGACTCAAAGAAGCTATTCACCCTCCATCCTTGGACATTTTCAGTTCTTGGCTAGGTAATGCTGTGGCTGACCTGGTTGTATTGTTGGCAACAGTCCCACTTTGAGCAGGAGCCTGGATTAGATGAACTCCAGCGTTCCCTTCCTATTAGCATTTCTGTGATTTAATAGTCACTGCAACATAGCTGTGCTTGGCATATGGCAGAAATATTTAATTATACATTATTAAGCCTTAGGAAGAAGAGCCAATGAGGTCTGTATTTAACAGCAGCATTTAGAGGAACATGTAAGGTTCTCACTCTTGAACTGCCACCTGGGAATGGCACAGAGAAAAAAGGAGGACTGAAGGGGCAAAGGTACCAAGGGAAAAAAGATTCAGATTGTGTGGGTAGAAAGGATGGAAAAGTCTTAGTCAAAAATTAGGGGAACAGAGGAGAGGAAAAAAAGGTAAAAGATAAGAGAAGACAGACAGAAGATTTGGAACTGCTGATGGAGGCAGATGGATTAAAACCTCTGGAGGCTCCCCCTGATTAAAAGGACTTAGGCTAGGAAAAGCAGCATAAAAGAGAAAGATAGGACTCCCTATGCTGGGAAACAGGAATATAAGGAGGCAGGTTAAGGGGGAGAGAAAAAAAAATTAGGCCAAGCAGAGCAGGAAGATAAGTGGCAATTACATTTGGCAATAATTAGGCAAAAGACTTTCTACTTAAAGAGCACATTTTCCTACAGACCCCTTAAGGAGGGTTCAGGATTCCCAAGTTTCACTAATCTGCTATGAGCAAGTATTTGCGTGAAGTAAAGTATGTAGCTTGGAGAGTGACAACTGTGATTTCCAGAGGAGTGACTAGTTTAAGAGATTGCTCAGCATGAAACAAGACACAGATGGAAGTTAATGCTTACAGGCAGGACTGGTTTGTTCATGTTACATGCTACTGTGGTCATGATCAATGAATGAATCAATCGCTTTCAAAACAGATCAAGACAAACAAAGATAAAACCAGAAGAAACCAGCACAGAGTTAATGTGTCAAAACCTGATACTGACAAATAATAATTTTGTCAGTAACAAAAATCAACAGACACTGCTGCAGAATCACTTAGGAGCTAGTTCTGGCTGCTAAATGACTTCTTCCTAAACGCCTAACTGAGCAGTCAGAATTTCTAAACAAGTTAATCAAAGAGAAAGAATTTATTTTGAATATTAAAATCAAGCCTGTAGGAATGGCCGTAGGTTCTAATCTTTCCCACTCAATGCTTTGCATATGAGACAGCCCAATTTAACTCAGCAATAAACATTTTGGAGTGCATAGTCTATCTACATCTACATAGAGGACTGATTTTCTTTTTTAATTCTAAAAGAAGGTTGACTTAGTCAATATGGTAAAAAAGCAGCTTTTTAGTGCAATCTTATTAAATAGACTTCAAGACAGACCAAGGTTCGCAGAAACTCTGCACCACTTTTCTTCATTATGGAGCCTGAAGTCACAGAGCAAGTCAACAGACTTAAGCTTCTCAAATCGCTTTTGACAGACAAGATTTAAGTACTATGGAAAAAATTACCCAGAATGTCCTCAAAACTGCCCCTGCTCTTCTCAGAAGCACAGTGCTCTGTGCTAATGTGTTATAGAGATCTTTGACAATATGGTGCTGGAAACCTCTCTTTCCTTTAATCTGTTTTTCATTCTCCTGCTGTGTTGAAATAAAACCTATAAATTTGGCTTTTATTTCGCTTTTGGTTGGGTTCCTCCAACCTCATAGGAATTCCAGCAGCAGAACATTATGTCTGCAACTCTCTCTCCATTGTCTTTTCTACCTCCTGTGTCCTTGAGCTGAAGTAGTGGCCTAAAATCTATCGAAGCTACAAAAGAGGTAAGAGACACAGAGGTCTGAAATGACATTAGATGACCTCTCATGTGTCCACTGATTTTCAATTTATTTTGATTCTTTAATCCTGACAGGATTTTTCAGAGCATTCCCACATTGCCTGGAGCAGGGATTTGGTGCATATTCCTCTTCCTCTTGTTTGACAACAAGCTTTGGCTAGTACCAGTTTTCCCATTTGAGATTTCTTCACTAACTCTAAATTAAGAAATGGTAAACTTTCTGCTAGTTTAAGAACTCATTTAATCTTAACATTTTTTCCCCAAACAGCACAAAGTGTACACAACCACATATTTACACACAAGTTTTGAAAACTTGAGGCACACATCTTGCAAAACAGCTGCTCTTGTGAGCTGCAGCATGCATTCAAATGATACTCAGGATCACAGACTAACTGTAGTTTTGGCTCCAACCCAGAGGTAAATCCACAGAAACAGATCCTAACTCTGGAGGATCAGATATGAATTCAGCCAAAAATATTCTAAGGTAATTAGATGAAAGGCTTGAGTTGAGCTGACATTATGTATGGATCAAAAATGGCATTAACTCTTTTCTGAATATAAATGCTTCATTGCCAATTCAAACCAATTAGCACTGTCCAGCTCTAAATGCTGCCTTTTCTCTTCCTTCCTCTCCTTTCATCATAAGCACTTTTCATTATTTCAGGTTGATCTAACGTCTTGTCAGTTGAAAAACCTTGCTAAACAATTTGAGAGAAGAGTAGAGTAGAGATTGTTTTGACTGCCCAGTCTTCTTCTTCTGGTACGCCTTACTGTATATCTTTCCATAATGAACATTTTTATCACACTTCCATCATCATAATAAGTAAGATAGGTAATATTAAAACACATAGAGAGAAGCAAAGGCTTCTGTAGCACAAACACAATTACATGGCACAAAGGCCTTTGCATCTGTTGTTTTTAGATTCCCCTTTCTCCTGTTTTACCACCCTTGGTACAAAAGAAACAAAATCAGTGGAACTGGCAGCACATTATTACCTCTTTTTGGGGCTGCTCCAACGCAGGTTGGCGAGACAGGGAACTTTTAGTATCTCACTTAGAGACTGTAAAGAGAACATCTGTCTTCCACACACAAAACCCATCAGTGTTCCCTGCCTGAAGAGAGAGTCTGTGAAAATTGACAACTTGTGGAACTAATCAGATTGCTTGTGATTTTACTGCCATCTGATGTATTCGCACAAAGGGAACTTCTCATCTGTCTCTCCAGAAGCAAAAGGTCTTTCACCAGCATTCATACCAGAAACGTGCAACCAACTCATCTTGGCAGCGATTCTTTCAATTCCATTTATCAGCTTCTTATTTTGTGGGGTTTTCTGTTGTTTTTTGTTGCTTGTTCCTCCTGCATTTTAACAGATTAGTTGAAAAAATGATAATGATTGTACTTGCAATTTCTTTACTGATTCATTCTTCTTTCATATATTCATATGTGCTTCCTGAAAGCAAACAGAGCTGGTAAATTATTGATATGTATTAATCCGCAGACAAATGCACAATCCCAAAGAGAATTTTGCAGAACGAAAGCTATGCACTTGTAGCTTGTCAGTTTCTCTACCTTTCTGCATCTGTGGCAGCAACAGGTTTTCAACACTACTCTGTGTCCTCAAGTCACAAAAAGTAAGAAGTACTGAATCACAGAATCACACATTAAAAGTAAATTTCCTCTTAAAATACAGAATACTTGCAGCTTTTCTGAATTAAGGATCCAATATCTAAGGAGATAATAATAAAGAAAGACCTTAATGCAACTTTGAAAATAGTAAGTCCTCTGTGTATGAACTCCAATACTCCCTACAATTCATCGGTCAAGTCAGGAAAGAGTCATTAATTTCATGTGAACTTATCCTGGTACTCATCAGCTGAAGGTTTGCCACAGTAACCGTATCCCTGTACAGTGTGATCATGTAAACAATAACAAATCAGGCCTCAACAAAGGCACATACTCAGACACAAGCACTACACACTGTTCTAGCCACCAGACAGGCATCTCTCAATGGCAATGCCAATTAAGCGTCTATGTAAACCCAACAACGTTAATTAAACATGAGAATTTACAAAGGACCTCCTGCAAGAGGCTTGTATGTCTCACTGCGGCTTTCTGAAAGAGTAGTGGAGAACATAATACTTTTGGATACTTCCCAGAATGCATCCAACTCAACAAATCCCATTTCGATCAAGTTACTTGGAACAAAAAGTTCCCCCCCTGCCAAAAGGAGTCAGCACAGGCTGCCTGTTCAGCATTCCCTTACCAACTCTGCTGCTCTTCTGGAAAGGGTAGCACAGCCAGTCACATAAGATAAAGCAGCATTTCCCCCATCAGATTCCTATCCAGATCCATCGTTCCTACATGGAGCTGTATCATTATCCCAGGAAGGGGTCCTTCTGCAGAGAACCCATGGCCTGTGTGTGCTTTTTGTGCTCTCTCAAGTGAGACAAGTACCATCCAGCAGGGCTTAACTCTGTCATTTTCTCTGAGAACCTGTAATTATCTTCCAAAGGTGACACTTCAGTCTGTTTAACTGATGAAAGGCCAAAGACTCTCGGTGGCAAAAAGTGACAGCTAGGGGAATATCTCATCAGCATTGAATCACATCAAGACACTGCATTCAGCAACGTTTGCACAGTACACCAGTTTAATGCCCTTCTGTGACTCAGGCTCTGAACAAGCTTTTCACTTATTTAATCAGTTCTACTTTATTCACTCCTTTAATATATAGCTAAATGTCCAGGGCAGGTCTGATAATTTTCTCATGAAGCTGTAGGAACCTTTATTGCTCTGGGCCTACTGGACTGCTCTTATGATCAGCAGTGGGAACTGTAGAGGAGGGATAGTAGTCTATAAAGGGTGGTTAATATTTATCATGATCTTCTTTATTAATAGACAATTGAAATATTAATTCCAGGAGAATACAACAGTACGTTCTCTGTCTTACAATGGGAAATAAATCACATAAGGCTTATAAGTCCTTCCCTTTGAAAACAAAACAAAAATGCTTTACAGACTAATGAAATACGGCTACTTCCTGCAGCAGAAAATGGTTTGAACATGCAACTGTACCATGATACACTATGACACCATTATTTAGAGTAGAATAAGAGGAGGTAAAAGATACTATTTTTCATTCAGAACTGCAGGAATTATTTGAAAAGTAAGAACAGTCCAATTTCCTAAAGTGGAATTGGTCTTAGTTGACTACATTGAGTTACTGAAGTGTTGTGATCGCATTAAAATGTGCTCTAGGATCTCTAATAACTGTAACAAAAAGGCTTAATTTTTATATCTTCATTAGAAACTAACAAACAAAAGCTTTTTCAGCAGTTGCCTTCTTTACTTCTTTGTTCAACTATAACTATATGATAATACAGATGTATGTATGCCATCTATCTGGACTTCTGTAAGGCGTTGACCCCACAACATCCTTCTCTCTGAACTGGGAAGATTTTTCCAGGCCTGATATCATTCAAGTCCCCATAAACCCTCATGCAGAGTTGTAATACAGAAAGACACTTAGACTTGCTGGCTCATCTGTACTGTTCCTATAACATCCCCTGTGTGTACACAAAGAAAAGCAACAGAAACTAGACTTACTTCCTAAACTTCGGAGCTGTAGTAGTGTCCCATTAATCTTTCTGATTTACAGCCTGTTAAAGGAGTGTCATGGGTTCAGCAGGGGCAGTCATTTTTCTCCTTCTTAGTAGCTGGTGCAGTGCTGTGTTTTCGATATCCGGCCTGGGAACAGCACTGATAACACCCATGTTTTCAGTTACGGCTTAGAATGTTTTGGTCTGACCAAAGACTTTCTGAGTCTCATGCTCTGCCAGGGAGGAGGGGAAGCCAGGAGGAAGCAGAAACAGGACACCTGACCCAAACTGACCAAAGAGGTATTCCATACCACAGCACGTCATGCCCAGGATGTAAAAACAGAGAGCAGAGACCTGGAAGGGTGGGGATGAACTGCTTGGTCGGGCTGGGTATAGGTGGTGAGCAATTGTATTCTTTCCTTGTATTTGCCTTGTCATTATTATTATTGGTGGTAGCAATAGTGATCATGTGTTATACTTTAGTTACTGGACTGTTCTTATCTCAACCTGTGGGAGTTGATTCTTTTGATTCTCCTCCCCATCCCCCCAGGACTGGGGAAAGAAAAAGGTGGGACTGAGTGAACAAACTGCATGAGGGGCTTAAATCATGACAAGGAGAGAGTGGATAAAGGGAGAAGGAGACAAATAGGGAAGGTGAGATTCACCTGACCAAGGTAGGTATGTAAACAAGACTAAACTAATTGTGCTCTAGGAAGGGCTATTTCTATCCACTGCTTGCCAAGTTTGCATAGACTTCTAGCTCACACAGACTCATAGAACAGTTAGGGTTAGAAAGGACCTTAAGATCATCTAGTTCCAACCCCCCTGCCAGGGGCAGAGACAGCTCACACTAAACCATGTCACCCAAGGCTCTGTCCAACCTGGCCTTGAACAGCACCAGGGATGGAGCATTCACAACTTCATTGGGCAACCCATTCCAGTGCCTCACCACCCTCACAATAATGAACTCCCTCCGTATATCCAATCTAAACTTCTCCTGTTTAAGTTTGAACCTGTTTACCCCTTGTCCTATCACTACAGCCCCTAATGCCCCTAATGCCCCTAATGCATGCAGGCACCTGTATCACAGAAAGAGTTTCTTTACAAGAAAGTGCGATCAAACAGTTCTAGTCTCTGCATTGGCACATATACTCCAAAACCTGTGCTCCAGCAAGAAGGGTTAACCAGCTAATCATAAGGAAATGACTGAAGCACAAATCCCATTATGTGGGCATTAAATGTGAATTAAAGCAGGATATATAGAACACATTCATGTTCATATCCAGTGAATAGCCCCACTTTTCAGTGAAGTAATTTACATCTAGTTACAGAAGTTCCACTGATTTGCAAGCACAAATAGTTCATCCTGACATGGAAGGGATGTCTTCTTTCACAGAATTCCAAAAACCAACATTTTTGAAGCCAATTTTGTAAATACTAAAGGTAGCTTGGACATGAGACTCACTGGAATTTTCACTGACAACTTTAAGTGGTTTATGTCTCCCTAATATTTTTAACATAATTCTGTATTTCTATATTTTTAATTTCCTCACAGATTTCTAACTTCAGCTCTGAACCAAGCCAGACCTTTTGTTTTCTGAAATCAGAAAACAAAAGAAGTGAACGCAAGAAATGACCCAGAGTAATTATGTTTCCCCACAATATGGTCTCCCTTGAGAGACCAATATGCCCATTGCTATGAAATATCAAATCACAGTAGCATTTATCTGTAGGAACTGAAGCTTTATGGCATCAATCCTTGCTTCAGAGATCAGTAACAGACTGTTTAATATTTTATTGCTTTTTCTAGTGGTGACTAGCTCAGCTTTCAATGAGTTACTAGCTTTTAGTAAGTCACGAAAAATCCAGATAAGCCAAGACAGGATTTAAAGCAATATTTCAGTCTCTGTTACCACAGCCTTTGTATAAGCTGTAGTGGAGAGGAGTTTATCAAGGTCCTGCTAGTAGAAGGCAAATCAAGCTTCCAATTCGTAGCAGTTCTTACCTCTTCAAAATATGCTTCATCTTCAGAATATGTTTACTGAAAGATCTTGCTAAGTGTCTGATGCCTGTTATTAAAGGGGTCAAAAACTAATTAATGTGCTAAAGGTTCATGCACTTTAAAGTCAGTGGGATTTACTGTTCTACTGATTAAGTCCTGCCATGACACTTATTTTGTCTCTTTTCATGTCAGATTTAGGTTTTGGTCTGTATTTGGAATATATTCAGTTAGATTTAGTGTTTTGTCTTATGAATTAATGGTGAAATACATAAAAATTCCATAACCTACAGTGTATAAAACTCACTTTCTTCTTCCTTTTCTAATTGAGAAACACTAATAAAGAGATTATCTACTCTATGCCTATAGAAAATACGTCTTTTCCTGATCCTCCCATCCTTCACCATGAAGACTACATCAGTCAAGTCAATCAGCATGTTATGTGCCCCCTGTTTTCTGATGTGCAAAGCATAGTTTATTAGGGTGCCAGTTTGTTAAGACCAGGTTTTCAACTGTTCACTGTTGCCATTCACACCTTCTGTTCTGCAAGCTTCAGAAATCCCTTGGTTGCGCATCTGCAGGTAAACCATCACCAAGTCCTCTTCCCCTACCATAACAGAAATTGCTTTCTAGTCTGCTCTCACTCATCTGAAGCTCATCTTGTTAAGTTCTATGGACACAACCCTGAGTCTTGCCTTCTCTCCAAGCTCAAGATCCCAAAACTAATCATAAAATCTTTATAATTGTAATGAAATGATAATAAAGAATTATTTACTGATCAATTATAAAAGACAAAACACAAGGATCAAGAGGACTATGAACATGGAAAAATAATCAATTTCTACTGTGTTTTCTTCTTATTCTTTCATCTTTTTTGATTGATCTCGTATATTTTAAATCTCATCTTTCTCTCCTTGCACACCAATTAACTGTTGCTTCTACCCGAATCCATCTCTGCTGTTTATCTCCTTGTGCTGGTTCTTCTTTGTTTTCGACCCATGTTTGTGGCTTCTCTTTTGTGTTTCCTGTGTCCCTTTACAGCAGCTCGCAGACCCCTGAGACCAATTTTAATTATATTTAAATTGACATTGATATATTAAACCACTGCTGTGTAAGGATGTGGTGCTCTGTCATTCTGCCATGGGAGTCAATTTACTAAGCTCTGATGTTAACAAAATAAATCCCTTTTATTTTCATAAAAAACACCACAGGTTAAATTCCTCTGAAGAACTAAAGGACACAGCATGGTATTTTTCTGCAATTTCTTTAATTAGCATCTAACTGGTGTTCCAATTTTCTGAATGCACTTCATCCTTTTAATGATAATGCTGCCCCTTGACTCCCATGAACAGAAAGTAAAACAAATTACCTGAAGGTCTGTTTGTGTTATAAAGGCCTGTTCTGTTTTTTCTTCAGAACCCAGATCTTTGCTTGAATTAAGCAACATACAGGGTTTTCTCACTTTTATATAACATTGTGAAAAGTGAACAGGCATTACTGCAGTGATAACAACTTGGATTTCTTTTAATCATTAGCTGTTTGTGGTATTCAGGGCTTGCAAATACCACAGGTATCATTTGATGTCATTTTCACAGGGGTGAAAAGTATTGTTCCTCCTCCACGATGCATCATTTTATAAGCTTAGACACAGAAAAAAAAATAACCCATGTCCCCATTAATGGGAATATGACATTTCTCCTCTCTATTCCTTAAAATAAAGAGAAATATCCAAATGACAATATTAACTTCATTTCTCCGTATATCCACTTTGCAAAATTATTTTGAGCAATCTGAAAAGTTCAAATGGTGTAGGACAAAAATACAGTCCTCAGGCTGTTGTGTGTTATCAGAGGCACCAGAAGAGAAAAAAAAACCACTCCCAAAATAAAACAAAACAGAGGAGAAAAAGAGAGAAAAATAGAAACACAACAGGAAAAATAAGCTGGAAATACATGATTTGCTCTGGTTTTGAACATGGAGATCAATCCAGTCTCCCCTCCCTGCAAAGAAGAAGGATGACATAGAATCATAGAATCATAGCATAGTCAGGGTTGGAAAGGACCTTAAGATCATCTAGTTCCAACCCCCCTGCATGAGCAGGGACACCTCACACTAAACCATGTCACCCAAGGCTCTGTCCAATCCAGCCTTGAACACCACCAGCGGTGGAGCATTCACAACTTCCCCGGGCAACCCATTCCAGTGCCTCATCACCCTTACAGTAAAGAATTTCTGCCTCATGTCCAATCTAAACTTCCCCTCTTTAAGTTTGAACCCATTACCCCTTGTCCTATCACTACAGTCTCTAATGAAGACTCCCTCCCCAGCATCCCTACAGGCCCCCTTCAGATACTGGAAGGCTGCTATGAGGTCTCCAGGCAGCCTTCTCTTCTCCAGGCTGAACAGTCCCAACTTTCTCAGCCTATCTTCATACAGGAGGAGCTCCAGTCCCCTGATCATCCTCGTGGCCCTCCTCTGGACTTGTTCCAACAGTTCCATGTCCTTTTTAGGTTGAGAACACCAGAACTGCACACAATACTCCAAGTGAGGTCTCACAAGAGCAGAGTAGAGGGGCAGGATCATCTCCCTCAACCTGCTGGTCACGCTCCTCTTGATGCAGCCCAAGATACGGTTGGCTTCCTGGGTTGCAAGCTCACACTGCTGGCTCATGTTCATTTTCTCATCGACCAACACTCCCAAGTCCTTCTTCTCAGGACTGCTCTGAATCTCTTCTCTGCCCAACCTGTAGCTGTGCCTGGGATTGCTCTGATCCAGGTGTAGGACATGATGCACCTGAAACTAACTTGAGGCAGTCTGCCAATCTACTGGTGTCACAGCACAGCACCTCCAGCTCACACAACAATCACAGCCTGGCTAACGGAGAGGGCATCAACATCAAAACTTCAGCCAACTTACAACTCATTAAGCTACTTATTAAGTCTACTCTTTAAACACTGGGTTTTTCTTTTTTTACTAAAATGCTGCCTTCACCCGAGGACACTCACAATTAGTATGGATGCATTATTTTAGCTTCCAGAATATGGACACAGAGCCACCCCCCAGGGTCTGAGGTGCAAATCAATCAGTGTATAGCAGGGCAACCTTCTCCCATTTTCTTTATCTCTGTTGTAGATAGCTGGTCCATGGCATATTTACAGAGCTTGATTTGCGGTTAGCTAAGTTCCCATTGTGCAAGCAGATCCAGACAGAATTCATTTCTTCCTTTCTTAAACATGATGTAGTTGTTGCTGTGGCTGCCCCGTGGATGTTTTCATCCTTTCCAATTCAAACAGCTGAATCCCTGCTGAACACTCCCTGCTTGTGTTTGCGTGTGCATTTCTGTTGTCTGGTTGTCTGCTGCCTTTTCAAACCAAAACATCTGTTCAATATGTTTCCCTGTACTGCCCACACAGTGAAGTAAGTCAACATTGGAGAGAGATTGAAAATCAAAATCCTCAGCAGGAGCTAACCCTGCCTCTGAAATGATAACACACCACAGGTAGTACCAGTAGTTTACGATACATCTGATGGCTCCATGCCCTTAATTAAAATGCAATTACAATATTTCCAATATGGGAATAAATTCCCCATGCTTTGGGACCAGAACTGCATACTCAGAGGCAGCTTGGACTGGATTTCAAAGTTTTATGATTCTGAAGATAAACACCTGGTGATATATACACAAGTGTATGAAGTGCATTGATGCCATCCTCCAACTGAAAATGGGGGCATTAGGAGTCTAATTTTCTTCTGTGCTTTAAAAATCCCATTCTGTAATGTCTTGCACATCTAAGTATATATATATATATATATATATGTCCCAGTACATGGCTTTTGGCCCTTCTTTTCAACTTCTACAGGTGAACCCTCTTACTTGAAGATCCCCTGAAAATGATTCTCAGGGGATTGCAGAATAAAATCCTATTCTGTGAAATCAGCTTCCCCATTCTTCATAATTTTTCAACGCTTTGGCAGCTTAAAGGGAAGATGTTTCCTAAATTCACCTCAAATGGTTGCTTTCCTATAAATAAATGCATAAAAACTCCCAGGAAGTCCAAAGATTTCATCATAAAAGCATCTTGAGCTAGACTTACACATAAGTGGTACATTTAAGTTGAGCCAACAACAGATCCATTGCAATTGGCATCATCTTTGTTAGTCAACAAGAAAGGACATAGAAGAATGCTTCCTTAGGTTCTACCAGTGACAAAACTGACATCAAACAGACAGGATTCTACAGTTTTTATTTATGATTGATAGGGAAAAGTCTAATTCTGGAAAACCTCTTGAGCCTAGGGAAGTTACACAGATACAAATGATACCCACTACCTACGAAGACACTAATGAAAACTAATTCTGTACTTTGCAGGTCAGACTGAAGCCTGCTATTTCTATATGTTCCAGTTTTAAATGCTTATCAGTTTGGAAAATCTGTCAAACACATGAAAGAATTATTAGCTATTCTTGAGCATCAGGGCTTGAGCTTTTCAAAGAGAATAAGGGCTTGAAAGGGATGCAGAAAAGGTTGCAAGCATTAAACAAGTAACAATCTCCAAGGTAGGTGAGCAATGAGGAATTAAATTGTAAAGAAATTTTAAAGGATCATATGTTCTTCTCTGCTGCAGAAGAGGAAATACCACTGAAGGTACTGAGAGTGAAATGAATCTTCCACTCTACTCTGGTAGCGCCTATTTTTCCAGAGGAAGCCTACAGCCACAGCTTAGAATAGGCACCTTTCTCTTCTAAAGCTTAATTTAAGCAAAATAAATGATAGACCATAGGGTTGGTTATTTTTTTCATTTTGTACTCAAGCTTTTAAAAGATAGTATAATCAAAGTGATCTCAAAGATAGCTCATTGGGAATGCTGCAAAAATGAACCTGTTACTGGGATATCTTGTGTCAGGGATTTATACCTTCTTGGATGCAGCTCTAAAAGGTATTGCAGAGGCAATATATATCTGACACCCAGTTCACTTAGACTCCATGACACAGCAATGGTTCAGAGGGAACACAAGTATTGACACAGTTGGCATATCAGTCTTCATTTAGAAAACCTATGAAAAAGCATCTGCAATCTCCCCATCTTTCTCAGGTTACCTGAGTCTCCTACCTTTAATACGCTGTGAGCTGCTGTGAAATACTTCCTTACAGCACTGCTGTTGGGGCTAAGAAAGCGGTTACAGACAATTTCTAAGGAACTGCCAAGCCCTTTGCCTACGGATTTTATTTGCTGATCACAAATGTTTCCCAGTGGTTTTTACTGTAGTGCTCATTTTTTTTGTGGCCATTACAACTGCAGATTGGAAAAATATCAGAATTTAGACTTCTATTCCAATATTATAAAGAGTAAATATTGCAACAGTTCTGACTGAAGATCAAAAAAGTTTAACTTCAGTATTTTTACACTTTGTATTTCTATGCCTACCTTTTCTAGACAGCAGTATTTTCCTTTAAGTGACTTACAAAGTTAGCTAGATTATTATTAAAGTTTTCAATTCATAACATAGGAGGTTTTCCTAGATGCAGAAACCATTCTAATACATGGTGATATAAAACATCACTCCATCCGAACACTCCCCTTACAAGAACCAAATGAAAACTTGGTCACATCAACATTTATCACCTTCCCCATTCACTTGGCTGATCGTTGCTCAAACATGTCAAAAACATACCAGAAATCTTTGCTGAGATCGATGTAATTTGAAAAGACAGGATTTTATTCTGATGTGGTATGAGAGCTTCTAATTATGCAGCTATTTCCTACCATTCATTTAATTCTATATAATGGAATTCCTTAGTTTCCAAGCTGACAAATGGCTGTCAGGGAAGAAACAATTAGAAGTATAATGTTTGTATAGACATGCTGATATCAGACAGTATAGAAACAAGTGTAAAATAGTGTTTTCTAGGCATTGAAACCACTGTGAAAATATATTCCATTGAAAGCATGGAGTAGTAGCATTAGAGTAGGAACAATGTCCAAGTCGCTACACAAGAGTAACTTGACACACAGACCCCAATGGCACTGCAGGAAGAAAAGCTCCCCTGCTGAACAGAACACAGCTCACAGCTAAATAATAAATCAGAAGATGTAGTCAAGCATCCTGCAAAAGCACATCTTGTTCCCACATCTCTGCCACTTCATGTCCTTCCTACCAATTCTAATACATGGCCAATAGTCGATGCAGCTGTGGTTGTAGCTGAGACCACAATGAAGATATCTTAACAGAAGTATTTTGTTTAAACAGCTTAACCAAGAATTTACTAATAATTAGTGAGACTACCCAGACTGTAAATAGTATAAATACTTAGTATACTATATACTAGTATATAGTAAAATACTTAGTATATTTTATACTATACTTAGTATAAATACTGAATAAAAATAACAGGGGAAAGAAAAGAAAATAAGAAAATACAAGCACAGCACAAGAATTGTGTTGTGATATGGGTAAGTATGTGTGTGTGGGTACATATATATGTGTGTGTGTATACATATATATACACACACAAACATATATAGATATATATTTAAATATATATGTGTGTATACGCAATTCTGACCTACTAGTTCAGTTTGCGTCCAGACAATCTGACGAGACTGAAGTAGCACTGGTTCTACCCCAAACATCTCCTCTAACATCAATGTAGAAAGCCTGACTGCAGCAAGGACAATGTGTTGTACCCCTACTCTGCCCTTATCCTGAGAGTGGAATTTTGCAATGATAGGAGAGGCAATTTTGAATAGCATTAACTTAGAATTTAGCACTAATAGTTATATATAAAACATTCCCACCTGCTTTCAAGATCACTGCATTGGAAAATACCAAATCCTTAACACTAAGACCACTAAGATAAACGGGGTCTCCTACATGAAATGTGCAGTAGCTTAACCTAAATTTCCTAACAGTAGCTAAACAGGGTGAATATGCACAAAGTACTCTTAAGTAGGAGATACACAAGTCGCAGGCAGACATACACAGTTAGAAATATCGTGCCCATTTAACTTCAGTGGGAAATTAGTGGAAGTTCTAAGTCTAGGATGAACCGGATGAGGCATTGTTTCTCTGTTCCACTTGAATATAATTCTATTAATGCTTCAATATTGTTTATTTTATTCACTACTACAATATTTTACATATTTTTAATTTCAAGTCATACTATAGACTTTTTGATTCAAGAAAAAAAATGTCATTAAACTATTACATGCTTAATATTAAATCCATGCTTAATTCTGCACAAAATCAGGAACAAGCCTGAAGCTATAAGCTTTGCCTACAATACAGCTATGATTATCTATGCAAATATGTATCTTATGCGAATCTATTGCATACACAGAAAGCCGTTTTATGAAATATTAGAAAACTTAAAAGCATAAAATGGTTCACTGAAAGGTTAAAACCATGAAATCAGAAAGTTAAGGCACCTTATAGCAGAACCTATGCTCCATTCTCCCAACTACAGTTGTATATGACTATAGTTATGCTACCTCACAGTTTGCACTTTGTAACATTAATTTTTCCTCATTTTCATCCTCTGTAGTCACTTCTTTAGCATATTCTTAGTAAATGCAAAGACGAGTAGCAAGCACTGGATTTGGAAAATTATAATCTGAAAGTAAGATGCATATTGAATATTAGGAGTTGAGGTTGTAATACACAGGGCACAGAGAAAATAATACATAGAAAAATCTGAAGGCATGGGAAACAATAAGTGAGGGTAAAATTACACCATGGGATGTCTACTTGTGGAGAAAAAAAATAGAAATATATTCTTAATGAATACATTTTCAGATTGTAGCCATAAATTTGAAGTTACTACAATGTATTTTCATAACACACACACGTTTATACATAATATTTTAGACATTTTAGTACACATAAGAAGACAGGACCACATTTAAATATGCTACCATCTTTTTACATGGAGTTGAAACCCTGTGTGTCATGAGATGAAATACTCTCCCTAGAGTTGCAAAATGCCACGGACTAGTTCTTTGACTTCCATTCCCCTCCATTGCTCATTAAAGGAATGTCCTTAAGGCGCTTTCAGTTATTACTTCTCCTGGCATATAGCTATTACAGTGTACAGCAGATTTGAGGGAAAAAAGCTAAAAAGAGGATAGCTGGGGGCCAGGAGGGATGGCCTCCTCAGATGAAACAGTGCGAAGTCTGGCATGTCATTAATGCTGTGGAAGAGAACACTGTTTGGAAATGCTGAGGAAGTGCCTGGTGGGACTGCGAGGTTTACACGTCAGGATCTTCTGTGTCACTAAAGGTTGATTCTGTTTGAAATCTACCTGGAAATACTCACCCGTAGGATTTTGACTCAATCTGCTTTTACCACCTTGGGAACAGGTAAACATATTCCTCTGGCATTTACTGTTCATTCACATTCATTTTCTTAAAGACCTGATTAAACATATACACATCCTGACAACTCCAGAATACATGTAAACCCTTGAAAAAAGTACAATAGAGAGAGGGAAAAAACAAGAAGAAAACCCAGAGCAAACATCAAGGGGATTGCTCACTGCCTGCTCAGCAACAGAAGCATTGCAGCTGCCCACCCCTGCACTACCCGCCCAAACACATCCAGCAAAAACAAAATCACTGCTCCGCTTTGCTCTGACTCAGGCAAGGTACTTAGGGAATAGCCACTGAATACAGCAGCAGGGGCTGTCTGTTTAATACCTTACACTGGGCTGAGCATCAGTGAGTCACTGCTGCTGTAACACAAACCAACTTGGAGACAACATAAAAAGCAAAGGAGAAGAAACCCAGCTATAGCCAGCATGCAAGCAAAAAACTGAAGCGGAAGGATTATGTAAGGTTTTTCTGTACAAGAGGGCAAGAACTAAAGCATCTTGGTGACCTTTTGAGTTTTTACAAGTGTCCCCAGCTAGCTTCTTGGTGGGGGGGATTAAAAACCCTTCTTGATTAAGGTGCAACATGCTGAGATCTGTAACAGGTCACATGACAGAAACATTGCAGGAAAATATTCCTGAAATACAACCACCGATGAGTTTCAGGGTTTTTAGCAACATATACAGAAATACATGTTTTTCTTAGTAATGTCAGAGCTAAATGTAATCTCAAGATGCTAATGGAGGAAATCTCCCATTCTCACAAGGCCCACTGAGTACTGCACTGACCGTGTTACTCTACGACGGGACACACCTCCATTCATTCTTCTTCATGTTGCCTGCTCTAAGTCCACCACCACAAAGGAACATTTTCCCCTGTACTAATTCAATAGGGTGCAATTCAAAAACCTTCCTGTCTTTGGTCTGGAGATAATTACAGGATTCATGGAGCCAGGAGAGTGCATTACAGACCTGGGTTCAACGAAAAGTACAAACTTTGTTGCTCTGTTCTGATCTATTAAAAAGGGAAAAAGAAATCTTAATCCTTTTTTTTTTTTGAACTTCATCACTTATTTTAACACCACATGAAGAGCAGCAATATACGAACAATTAGATTCTCCATAATTACACCTGTCATATTTGCATAGAACAAAATTTATTGCCTCAGGGCAGTTTCAATTACAATCAAGTGGTGGGTGATTGAAGTTTCAATAAGAAATAGTGAACTGAAAATACATTAAATACCCAAACAATTCTATATAAAAAAGCCAATCTTTGTCCCAGAGTGTCTTGAAACTTAAGACTGACAGAACTTCTCTTGCTATTAAAAGATGAAAAACTTGAAATAGGTTCATGATGTCACTGTTAACTAAACATAGGGAAGGTGTTAAGAGCTCACACAATGCAGTTCTTTCAGCTTGGAAGGAATGAGTAAGAAAAAAACAAACTAAACCAAATAAAAAGCAAACAAACCAACCAGAACACCCCAAAGCCCACTAGGAATTCAAACTGGGTTTTTTTTGTGGGAGTCACAGTCCAGTAAACTACTGTTATACAAAAATTGTATTTTTTCATAGCTAAACTAGATATCACCACACTCTGAATGTGTTATATTCTGCACTCCTCTATAACAGTGGCTTCTAAACAATTTCTATTTGTGGACCACTTCCAAATCCATATTGACACTTTTTAACTATTTTGAAAGTTAGTATTAAATAAAAGTGAATTTCTCTGGCAGTCACAATTCAATGAAAACTGTTGAAATATATTTGTGGATTCATCCCCTCCCTTGGGAACTGGTGCTGCACACCTTCAACTGATTTCTTTTGACAAATATCATGTCCATCAACCTGGAAGAATAAACCAACTGATTTTGTCTCTGGAAAATATTAGCAGATTTCTGTAAATAAAGTCTGAATGGTATCAAAAATATAATTTATAAAGGCCAAAAACTAAATAGTATTTTTTTAAAAGTAAAAATTAAGAGCCCAGAACAAGACTAAGGAGAATGTAGAAAAAAAACCCCACTAACTAGGAAAAACCTTATTCACTAACTTTGCTGGCATCAAAGATTCAGAGAAGCAGAGCAGAGGCTTCCCCTACGGCTGACTTTTGGGCATTAGCAGAAGTGCAAGAGCATCTACTTATGCCCTAAATACTCATCCTCAGTGCTTAATTCAGAATCCTTTGTTCCTCACACAATGGCTCAGCAGTGATAAGATGGAGGAATAACCAAGGAAGAATTAGTGTATTTCTGTTCAGTCTAGCTTGTAATTAGGTGATCAGAAGACTCTTTTGGAGGGCAGAAGATAAACATAACCTTTCATCAACTGAAGATAAATTTGATCTCAAATCCCTAATTTCCTAGACAGCCATTTGAGTTACAGAATCTTCTTCCAAACATATTAGAAATGAAAACTTACAAAAAAACCCTAAATCAAACACACAAAAAGAAGAAGAAAAACCTCAACCACAGCATCTCTGTAGCACAGTCCTAAGTAGAAGATTTCAGGCTGATCCTGAAGAACTTAAGGTGTCTTCTTGCAACATTTACCCAAATTGCTACAGACAGGACTTCTGTTACATCTGTGTAAGACCTCCTGGTCTTAGCACATTTATATCTGTCTTTCAGCTGTGCTTGTCTCATATCTGAATGCCACAGGTGCAGTATGGACCCAGGTGACTCTGCGTTTCTGATTCCATCAGAAAACCATCAGGTCCTGGTGTTAAAATCAGGCATACTTTGGATACTTCAGTGTTTGGAGCTAAGTAATCAAAAATCCCCTTCCTTCTGAACACCAGAAACAAACATGTAAGCATGTTTGTAGAGAGACCACTGAGGACCACTTCCACCTCCACGTGAGTTCATAAATTAAATCCAAACACATAAGAAATGTGAGCCCTTTAGGACTTTATTTGAAGAGCATCAATTTCTATCTGCTAACCAGCTGCATAAAAGTGAATGAAAAATGTTCCTGGACTGACCTTGGACTTTGAAGAAACTTTATCTTCATCACATTGACACATCATAAAATGTGTCATCCCCTTGTTTCTTGAAGCTTCCCCATCAAAGGGAGTCTTTTTGTTCAAGCAAAAGGACTAACATAAAAACATGTGAAGTACCTTAGCCTCTACTGATTAATAGAGCTTTTTTGCAGGTGAAGCTTACATTTGTTTATCAGCAATTTTACAGTTGGATCACAGAAAGTTAGAAATCGCAACTTAGACCTCAGGAAATAGCACAAAACAGTTTATCCCTCTGCTTTCCTTCAGCATATCCTGCTTTCTAAACTTTTTCACAGAGACTTATGGCATAAGGAAACAGCTGGGTTCCTGGGGAATTTTGCCTTTTGTACTAACAAGTACATCAAAGTCAGTGTTGCAAAGAAAGCTGACAGGAGCTCTCTTAAGGCATGTTTCAATATGGAAATTCCACTGGAAAGCCCAAAAGATGTGATAAAGGTGGCAGGTGGACACCTTAAACCGGTAAGGGAGAAAAAACTTATGAAAGAAAACTCCCAGGTGAACACAACACCTGAATCTGCTTCATACATTCATGAAGACAGAAATTCAGTATTTCTTCATAACTAGCTCTGCAGCAAGCTGTTTCCAAGGACTCAAACCCTGCTGATCCTATTCCTTTAAAGCCTACTTGGAAGAACCCCAGATTTACCTGCGTTCTTTCCCGAGGGTCCCAATTAGCTGCATGCCTGAAATACTGGCTCAAACTGAGCTACCAAAATGCTGGAGGAAAAATTCAACTATTCCAGGAAACAATTTGTTACACGACTGAACCCATACTGTTATCCAGTGCTACAGTGCATCTAAGGATACTGCAGCTATATAATAAGCATTATGGCCATGTGGTAGATGGCTACCTTGACAGAATCCTTTCCAGAAAGGGAAAAAACATTAGGAAGACTGACTGAAATAAAAGACCGTTCAACTACTCATTGTTGAATTTTAGGTTATCAAATTACATGACCAGCAACAAACCCAAATGTAGGGGTTTATCTTTTACTTGATCATAGAACATGACTCTAATAGGGGGTTAAAATCAGATTCTGATGTCTATTCTGCAATTCAATAGGTCCTTATTGCAGCAAGAGTTCTACTGAAGTTGAAAGTTAATCTGATGCATGCATGTATTTCATCAGTCAAAACTGTCATCTTTAAATTTAATCTTCTTCTGGCTCCACAGTAACAATTATTGCCTTTATCTTAATCTTACTGAAAACGTGACCTAGAAAAGCATGGAACAAGCACCTGGAAAAAATGAACAGTTTCACTGTAGCAAAATATTTCAATTTCTCATTAGGGAAGAAAAGATTTAACTACATTTATTCCAAAGTAAAACATTCACCAAAAATAATTAAAACCTTTTGGATTTGGATAACATTCATTTAATCTGAACTTAATTTATTTTTTATTTACTATATTTTGTCGGCTGCTAATGATTAACTGTTGATTTTTGTTGTTAAGAATTGCTTATCTGAACACCTACCACTGCACACATAGTTGCAGCACCCGAGCACTCTGTCATGATCTTCTGATCTTAGGCCTGCCAAAGAATTATGTCTGAAGTCAGAGAAGAGGGAAATCATGTGCTGAAAGATGAATGTTCTATCCTATCCTACCCTATCCTACTCTATCCTACCCTATCCTATCCTGTTCCCAGTCATGTTCTAAAAGAGGACATGGAGCATGACGCAGGCACCCAAGACATGGTAGTACCCTCATAAAATCTCTGCCTTGCCCCAAAAGCTCTATTTCCAACCTCACACACAAATTATGAAAGTGAACACTGCATAAGCACAAAGCAGTGAAATGGTAAGCCTGGAGACCCAAAAGTCCTTGACAATTAGAAACAGTTCTGTATTATTATCTATCTTTCACTGCATTTGTGCTTTAATTCTGCCTTCTAAAATGCAAATTGAACTAAATTACAATTCAAATGTTTTGAGAACTTATTAAAACTCTCTAAAATTCCTACAGGAAATGTAATTCAAAAGAATTGTCATCATCAGATGTTTTATCATTAGAAATAGGACCAGGAATTTAGAGATTTCATAGCATTTATAGACAACAGTGACTGTGTCTTGGACACAGGCAGCCTAAAAAGTATTTATAAGGTGAAAAGGGTGAACAATTTAAGATGAGTTACTGTGATGCTGTAGCAACACAGTCTAATATGAATTTTGAATATGGGGAATGCAGAAAAAGAGAAACAAAGGGTACAAAGCATTCCCCTAAGACAAATACTGGTATCATGCATACAGTCAGGTTATCAATGCTCTTAAAAAAAAGGTACCGAAAGACAAAATAAGATGCAGGAATGTGTCCCAAAATTAATACACAGCTACTATATAACAGTTTGTGTATAACTTGTGTGCGCGAGTTGGGATCTCTGAGATCACAACTTACACTTGACTCTTCTCAGTAATACCCAATAGAGCTTTCAGCAAACAAGTGAAGTTTTCATTTCACAGAGGATTTAAAAGTTTTAAAATACAATTTTGTTGTGGTTGAAAAAAGTAAACTTTGGAACTGAAGGAACGGTCAGTAGCCTTGGGAGGGTTGACTAAACAGCAGTAGAGTACAGAAGCTAACATCAGCAATCCTCAAGAACTCCTATATTCTTCTTCAGTCTGTTTAGACAGGCAAACATCCATTAAATAAATTAATAGGAGCAAATTCAACTCCTAAGACAAAATATTCTGATTTTGAAAAAGTCAATTTTTCATCACTGAAAGACCATTGTTCTACAAAATTTCTGACTAGCCACAGTGGAAAAGAGTCCTAAAGCAATAAATTCATCAATGTGCTTCTTGGGCAGACAATCTGAAGTCATCAGGCCAAGAAATAAGTAAGAAAATAGTTCTCTTTGCCTGTCAGGCAGAAGCAGATACAAAAATATCTGCAGGAGAAGAAGCTGCCTGAGGGTAAGCCTCAGCTAAGAAGGGTAGCAAAGCCCTGGAGACAAAAACTGGGATGAATCCAAGAAAAGCAACAACAGCAGTTTGGGTTGCATTGTTTTCTTTTTAAATCTGAGCTTTTGAAGCTGAAAAGAAAGTAACTTTATAACCAAAAGAAACCAAAAGAGTTATCTAGAACAAGATTTCACTTTTCACAGCTGGTACATCACCCCCATCCCCCCAGCTTAGGGTAATGCTTTAATGAGGCATTGCACCTGAAGAACATAATTCACAAAGGAGATTTCAGTATCCATAAACCTAGACAAAGAAACTTGCTTGTAACAAACACATGAAGAATTCCCCAGAGAGCTTAAAAAACAACACCACAACCTCTGGGAAATTAGCCATGGTGGTTTATTTTGTAAGGGATTTTGCTCAAATGAATACATACAGGGGACTGAACGGGAAAGAACTGCTGCAGCTATCACTGCTCCTTATTTTTCTCCATATCAAATGGGAATTCAAGAAAGCTATCATTGACAATCTACAGTGTAAAGAGATAAAATAGTTAAATTGTGAAGCTGATCATCCAATAATATTATTTACCACAAGCTCTTTTTAGCTTTCATCATCCCAGCCACACTTACAAGCTCTAACTGCAATAGGCTGTGCTAGCAGGACAGAGATTCAGCAGGTGTCTCTCTAAGCTAGCGTACTAAATGCTGTTTCAGCACTACATACAGTTGAGGTCCACAAAAATCAAAACGATGACACATGGCTACCTATAAGGATATGGTAAGTAGGAAGGATGAACCCCTCTTTATCTGTCAACACTAATACAACATCTGCAGAAGGCAAATCAAGTAAACTGTGAAAACATGGAAACAGATATTATTTGTAAGAACTTTCATTGCAAGCACTCCGATTTATTTTTCCAGACTTCTATGATGCCTTGCAAGGTATGTGAGTTATGTGACTCCATCCTCTGAAGCATAATATTGCATCTATACAACCTGGCTTTCAGTTAATAAAATAAGACTCTAGGAAATACAAATAAAACCACATTCAAACCTCTGAAATGGACAAGTTGACAAATGTTTGTCTTCACAAGTGCCACATCTTGCTAGCTATCATTCCAAAACACACTTGCTTCAGCAGCTACAACTGACTTTAAAAACAGGCTACATTTGCATCTGGAGATTTAAGGAAAGTTCATACTGGCTAATGGGCTCAGTATTATAGTCTAAAAAAGCTTATCGAAAACTAGTTCTAGTGTGCAAATTTCCAGTGAAGCTAGTTTTAAAAGCAGTGCAGTATCAATCTTAAACTCACTTGCAAAGTTCCTGCCATATCCAAAGTAGCTATTTCTTCTGTTTGGACCAGCTCTAGTCGTGGATTGAAATCTAAATCTAACACTGCTGAAAGTAGCTGACAGTGTCTATTCTGAATACTCACAGAAAGCATCCAGTAATAAAATTTAGGAATTTTCCACCCCAGCGAGTTACTCAGTATGTGGAGAATTGATAGGGATATAAAAAGTAAACATATAAATAGCCTTAGTGTCCTAAGTCTGTAAAATTCTACGAAATAAATAATGGGAAAGACTTAAAGAACCAATGTCATGTAAAAACATATGGTATGCATGATCTTACAGTCCTTATACAGAGAAAAGTTCATTTTATTTGTATTTTTTCTAAAACATCAGTATTTTTTCTGGTAGGATATTGGCACAACTAAAGCTGTTTGGTTTGTGATGTTGGTACACACTTTGTGTGATCTTTTCACTAAATATATTTTCCTACAGCCGAAAAGCCACCTCCAGTTTTAAGTAAAAAGCTAAAATAAAAGAGTAATATATGTTGAAATGTTAAAGAGAAGAAGCAGCTGCAGCTGAGCAATTCCAAGGGTAAAAATAACATCAGTGAAAAATAGCATAAAACCTGTGTACATGGTAGAAAAATATCCACAGAAAAATTTCAGTTCATCTGTTTGACCAGTAATTTACTCAAGCTTATTTGCTCTTCCCCATCCTTGTAGACTTCTTAGAAGCCAGACCTGAAATTATTTTGGTGAACAACCCAGCACAGAAAGACCTCTGCTAGGAAAGAGAGGAAGAGAAGGACATTTTACCTTGATTAACCTTCTGACATCACCACAACTCAGTATTAAAATGAGACCTCTCCCTTTCTTTCCTTATTCTATGAGATATCACAGCTGTGCATAAGGAAGTAATAGGAAACATCAGGTGATTCCATCAACACAAGGCCTAGTTCATCAGTGGCTTCTAATGACAAAATCATAAGAGTTTATTCTGTCATCATCAAAATAACAAGGAAAGTCAGAGTCACAGATTGCCCTCAACTTAAAGAGGATCTAAATTACAGCTCTGGAGAATGGCCTAATTTTCAGACAAGGACTTTGGCTCTCACAGCCTGAGAATGAGAACAAATGGATTTAACATATTTGAAGGGATGATAATGAAGGTGGAGGGCAACTATTACTATGTGACTGGTGGAAGCAAGGACAGGCGGCCTGTATAGTGATGCTGTCCAGGAAACTAGGGACCACATTAGGAAAGCTAAGGCCCAGTTAGAATAAAACTTGGCTAGGGATGTGAAAGATAACAGGAAGGGATTCTATAGTTACACTGCAAATAAAAGACAGACTAGGGACAATGGGGGCACTCTCTGGAAGCTATCAGAAGAACTGGCTACCCTGGACTTGGAGAAGGCTGAGAAAGCCAACCATATCCTGGGCTGCATCAAAAGGAGCATGACCAGCAGGTCTAAGGAGGTGATCCTGCCCCTCTGCTCTGCTCTCGTGAGACCTCAATTGGAGTATTGTGCACAGTTCTGGTGTCCTCAACATAAAAAGGACATGGAACTGTTGGAACAAGTCCAGAGGAGAGCCACGAGGATGATCAGGGGGACTGGAGCATCACCTGCATGAAGACAAGCTGAGAAAGTTGGGGCTGTTCAGCCTGGGGAAAAGAAGGCTGTGTGGAGACCTTACAGCAGCTTTCTGAAGGTGGCATATAAGGATGCTGGGAGAGACTCTTCATTCAGAGACTGCAGTAATAGGACAAGGGGTAATGGGTTCAAACTAAAACAGGGGAAGTTTAGATTGGATATAAGGAGGAAGCTCTTTACTGTGAGGGTGGTGAGGCACTGGAATGGGCTGCCCAAGGAAGCTGTGAATGCTCCATCCCTGGCGCTGTTCAAGGCCAGGTTGGACAGGGCCTTGGGTGACATGGTTTATTTGGGAGGTGTTGCTGCCCCTGGCAGGGGGGTTGGAGCTAGATGATCTTAAGGTCCTTTCCAACCCTAACTATTCTATGATTCTATGACTTTTGCACAGATTTTAGTATGGATTGGAGGACTTCAGCCCTATGATCAGAGGATTTAAATGGGAAGGAAAAGAACTGAGTTGCACATACTTCTCCCTGGTCAGATGTTTTGTCTATTTAGTCTTTAGTTTAGAAAATAACTGGAAAAATACATACTTCCACTCTACACACTGGAACATAGTTTAGACGCAATTTCAACACACCTGTGCAAGTGTATCTGGATCTAGATGCTTATCTATACGTATACAGAGATATTTTCAGCTCACAGACCTGGCCCAAATCTTCACAGAGTGATTAGCTCTAAGTTTTAGAGTACCATATTAGTATAGGCAATTTACGATTAGCAGACCAGAAGGTGGGTGTCCCAAAGTGTATTTGAGAAGGTTCAGTTAGACATCCAAACAAAATTCAAGCTAGAGTTCTGGATCCCTTCCAAAAAACAACAGTACGAAACACACTTACAAAATTTATTTTAGTTTTGTAGGTCTTTCAGGCTACAGAAAAATTCCCAACCCTATTTAAAGTTTACAGTGTCTCAGGCCAGGAGTCTCAAAATACATTATACCACGTTTATTTAATCTTCCTAGTTATATTGTGAGACACTGAAGGCGAGCAGGGAAATACTAAGAGATCTGGACACACTTGCACAGCTGTGTTGAAACTGCATCTAAACCAGCAGATAAACATTCTAAGCTCTGCAGTCCCAGACACAGTTGTGCACATTGGACATTTCCCAACAGCACGTAGAGGGAACCTGTCTCCTAGCACACAGTCTGTGCCTCAGTTTCCATGGAAACTCAGTTTCCTCAGTTTTCAGAAGAAACCAAGGCATAAAGACTGGACTGAAGATATGATGCCTTTGGCTGAGAAGGCTGAAGAAATCTAGACAATAAGGTGCAAATCCATATGGAACTCATCTCTGTCTACATGCAACCCGAGAAGACAAGATTATTGACTAGTACCTTCCATTGAATGACCTTAATGTAAGAGTTTAATAGATAAAAGAGAAAACAAATGACCCCACAGCAAAATAAAGCAATATTAAGCAGGAATTTGTCAGTGCAAATATGAATGTCTCATTCTGTTGTGAAATGTAGTTTAGTAGACTTTACGCAAATGATTATTCTGTTGCATTAGAATATGGGCGGTAATCGAGGAAGAGTTTATTAATAAATGTACTGTGAGCATACACCACACTGTTGACAACAAGATACTGACACTGAGGCTTTTCAGAAAGAGTTCTTTCACAGTGGAAAAGAAGATTTGCAGGAATATGCATGCATTTTAATTTTGAATATGAGGACAAGTAGGATTCATCTTAAAGTATTACACAAACATGTTGCCAACAGTTAAATAAGTTACAAATGCAGAAAGGAATCTTATCTGAGCAAGAAATACAATGTTTTGATCCTGTTTCCAACATTTTCTGCTGGCTGTGTTTGCAATGACTGTTAGTAGGTGTTTATTCATCATTTTTTCTCTTAACTTTAATTCCCTGTTACCTAAGAGATCCACATTTGCTTACTCTCTTCAAATACACCAGCAATAATTACCAAGAAGTTAAAACTGCAGATTTTCCTTCAGGATGCTCCCCTATACTTGATGAATAATGGACTGCTCAGATGAGCAGAGGAAAGCCAAGGGCTGCACCCCGGAGATCACACAAGAGTGAAGCTGCACCTTAGATTTGGTGGGCAGCACTGGAACGAATATTACTTTCAGATGTCATATTTCATTTCCCTCACAACACAATGCATGAACAGAAAACAAAACCCCAGAAAAGTACTTTACAAAGCACAGAATTTTTAAAATATGCCTTTCTAAAAACAGAATTCACAATTTTAAATTTTATAGTGTGGTAACAAAAATTACAATCTGTGCAAATCCTAATACAGTATTTTACATGCATGATAAAATATAAGTCCATCTCATATATTAATAAGTTTAAGAGGATTTATTTTTATATAGTCAGTGAGAAAATATTTGTAACTCCTCAAACCATATTTTATAAATATATTATAAGGTTAGGTACTTGTCCTGGGTTCAGCAGGGGCAGTCATTTTTTTCCTTCTTAGTAGTTGGTGCAATGATGTGGTTTTGACTTTCAGCCTGGGAACAGCACTGACAACACTGATGTTTTCAGTTACCACTTAGAATGTTTGGTCTGAGTCTCATGCTCTGCCAGGGAGGAGGGGAAGCCGGGAGCAAGCAGAGACAGGACACCTGACCCAAACTGATCAAAGAGGTATTCCACACCACAGCACGTCATGCCCAGGATGTAAAAACAGAGGGCAGAGATCCGGAAATATTGGAATACTGTTGGGTCAGGCTTGGTATCGGGTGATGAGCAGTTGTATTCTCTTCCCTTGTATTTAATGGGTCATTATTATTGGTGGTAGCAGTAGTGATTTGTGTTATACCTTAGTTATTGGACTGTTCTTATCTCAACCCGTGGGAGTTACATACTTTCAATCCTCTTCCCCATCTCTCCGAGAGCTGGGGGGAAGAAGGATGGGGGAGTGAGTAAGCAAACTGTGTGAGTTACGACTTAAACCACAACAGTACTCTATTTAGTATTTATAATGATACTCATGAAATAATGTTAGTAAACCCCAGATACAAGTATCCTTGTCTTTTGCATAAAGAAAAGTGTGTGGGGGTTAATTATTTAGTTTCTATCTGAACTGAAAGATTATGAGCTATTATTATGATCTACATAGCCCCAGAAAGCTATTGCACTGATGAATGGGGTAGGGATTTTAAAATAGAGGATAACTCTAGTGAAAATGAACAATTTAGCTGCAAGACTGCTTAATGGGCTAGGCATACTATTTGTTGGTATCCTTGGAAAGATTGTGTACATGAAAAATATCCAAGAACCTTTGTGAGTTTTGCCTGTAGTTATTGCAAGATATATTTTCAATGAAATCTCCACCCATTTTCCATTTACACACCTGGAAATGCAGGTTGCAATGGTCACACAGCTAGTCTGTACACTACCTTTTAACAAGATAGATACACAAAGGCAGACTATTAACTTGCCTATAATACCATAGAATCATAGAATATCTCAAGTTGGAATGAACCCATAAGGATCATCATGTCAAAGGACAACATCATACCATACATATATGGAAATTTCATAATATCAAAATAGTGTGTGCTCAGTAGGGTTAGGCCAGGCAGACAGGCAATGGTAAACAACGGTAAACCGCTAAAGAAATGTTTACTATTTGACCAATAGGCTGTACTGCAAGATAGTCTTCGACATCCTTAACTGTAAGGCTGTTGCCTGTCTTCCTCCTTACTACTCATACCACTCTCTTCGTCCATTATGCTTTGCTGGAAAATTCTCCATTTTCTTTTCATCCTAATTTTTTCTCCTCTTGCTAACATTTTCAAGTAAAAGCTATCTAGGAAAGCCCTCTAAATTCAGATTATGCCTTTCCCTTTTCTCCTTCCCCAGGTAGGTACCTATTTCAACCACCATTTTTAAGCTTCTCCCAAACATAAATTCATGCACATGACAAAAGTAATAACAGACTTTTTTCCTTGGAGCAGGATAAGTCATTTTTGTCCAGATTTTTGCTATAATCTTTTCTCATATAAACTAGAAATGAAACCACATAGCTTTTCCATGTTTCCACTAATTAATTTACCTTTAAGTCACAGCATAATTTGGAATGCAAGAGTTATTTCCCTTTCAAAGGTGCTCTTGCAGCTCAAGGGAAGACAGCTTATTATTAGAAAAGTCATCACTAATATTTGCTTATTATAACCTTGCCCAAAGATAGTTTGTGAAGCAAGCCCACAAAAAATCATGGCACGCCTCGGGTATGCTAGTCTCTGAACAATGACACTGTTGATGTCATTCACAGGCACCTTCCTCATGGCATCACTGGAGGATGTATCGTCCTCTTGCATCATATTCTTTCAGGATTCCGGTCTTAATTAACACTTTGAGTCATATAAGCCCCGACAGTAAAATCCTTTGTGCAATCATTAGTAGCAGTTTCATTCAACTCCACTCCTAATTTCAAAAAAATGTGACCCAGCAGATTTAAGAAGACTTAAACTTTAGATAAATAATTCAGCTTCATTGCATAAAGTTTACAAAATGTCATCATAAGGATAGTCCTTAAAAAACAGAAGAAAGAGAAATACATATGGAAGGTTAAGAAATTCTTTTTGTAGCAAGTAACAGTTTAGATGCAGGACATAATAAGTGAATGTCTACTGTGTATAAAAATAATCCAGAGGAAGGTTTAAAATCAGAAGTCATTGAAAGCTCTGATGTAAATCCAGGATAACTACAAATAGAAAAGGCAGTATAAATATCTGAGCCACTAGGAGCAACTGGACTTACGGAACATCCTTCCCCTAACTGAATCTTCTTTTACGTCAGGGAACTGAATCGTATTACTGCTTTCAAGAAGTGACTGTGGGCTTGCCTGAAGTGAGGCAGGGACTATTCTTCCACACTGACAGAAAAACTGTTCTGGAATCTCTTCTAAAGCATGAGATACTTAATTTTCCTACAGTTTCAAGATCAAACCACCACAGACACACACAAACCCTTAAACATTAATCTTGAGTCACAAGAAAATATAAGGTTTGGCTGTGACAACTTAAAAACATCTCCTCTTAAGAATACAAAGGCAGGAAAATAAGTACGTCCTGTGGTACCTATTCAGGGATAACAGACAAAACAAAATCCCATTGCCTACAAGAAGGCTAGTCCTCATGACAGTTTGCAGCAGCAGTTTCACTCTCAGACTGCTTCTTCAGCTGCATGAAACTGTACTGATAACAGGACTGCTTGGGTGGGACTCATCTCCAACTTCATACATCTACAATATAGACATTTACATTGAGGCTCTTCTGAAAGAGAAAGTGAGAAGTGAGTACTTCTGGGCTGGAGTTCATCCCATTTTAAAGTCTTATTCAGAGCATGTCAGGTCAATCCTGACTGAGAAGTGCCTGTTTTATTCTACTGAACAAAAAAGGAGCTTAGGACTACCAGCTGAGTAGATGTCTACAGTTACGTGAAGTAATCCCTCTTTCTTCTGTCTTTAACTTTAAATGACACGTCCAAACTCATCTGCAAGTCTATGTGGATATGAAATTGCTCAGGGAATCCCAGTCTGCTGTTCCATCCTTTAAACCTAGCAGTTCTAGTCTGTAAAAAGCATGTTTATGAATTCATCCAGATCCCCCCATGCATGTTTGTTCAGCGTCTTTGGGAAAGCATTCTAAATTCTTATACAAGTCAGAGTGATGTGAGCAGGAATCATAAAAAGCAATTACCCAGGTTTGTTGTCTTACAGGATAGAAAAGAAAGGGACTGCTGGCAAAAGTACTTTTAAGAAATAGCTACTTCTTATTTAAAGCATGAAGAACTGTGAGGTTACAGTGCAACACGGTCTTCCCACTAATAGTTCAAGATTAAATTTGCTGATATGAAACATGACTGAAATACAGATCAAATTAGCAGGTCAGAGATAGAATAGGTACAGAAATTAATCTGATTCACACATGGTTACATGTGTTGAAGGAGAAGGAAAAATTGCTGCCATCAGGAAAGATTGACTAAGACAGACCAAATATCAACAGATTTAATTAGTGTACATACACAATATCTAGAATAGTTCCAAAATGAACAATCATGACTTCAAAGATATCATTATTTTTACATCACATTTAAAAAAGCTCTACTTCTTGTTTCCCCAGCATCACTGCTGACTGTAAAGTACAGTGATCCTCAAGTCATAAACATTAATGTGCATCACTTAGAGGAATATTTTCCAATCTATCTGTAACTTGATTTGTTACTTGGCCGTGGTTCCTAATCTGCCCATCAATATTATGAGCATCTGCCCTATGCCAATGAACTAATGAGTTCATTTTCTACCATGAAGTCACAAGCCATCTTTCTACATGACATATCCTATACACATCAGGCTGACATTGCCCGTAAGTGTGTAGGCAGCAAAAATAACAATAAAAGCATGTTTCAATAATAAATAATTATTTTTTAAAATGCTAAATTAAAAACTCAGTCCATTAGTACTCACCACCAAGGCTTTAGATCTGTTACTCAGAAGCTTTTCAATGTCTCTGGCTGCAAGTTCCACGAGCTGACGAGGGTTGTTGGCTTCCACAGTATACAAATCTCTGTTCTTCAAATAAATCTGCAAGAAGAGGGAAAAAAGGAAATAAATCAAAATGGCAACAGGCATTCAGAATCAGCAAAGTGACTTGACAGGACAGGCATCATGATGTCCTCTGTTCTTACTGCAGAGCTTCAGAGAGGTGCCTTGGATTAAAGAAATACTTCACCTTTTTGTCTGAGAGGTAGGAGGTGCCACTAAAAATCATTTAATACATCTTCAAAACTGACTGTGTCTAGTGATGGATAGTTCAGCTGCTAAATGCTCAAGGAATCTGATTCCCATATCATGTGAGAGAAAAGTAAAATGGAGATCCTTTGAAATGACAGAAGTTGAAATCAAATAGCTACTGCTGGATCGAATTCTTTCTTGAATGCTGAACAACAAACATAAAGATAGAAGAAAAACATTTAAGTTATGCTAATGTAATGAGTTTAGTCCCTTATTTATTATTTCATATGATAGTGAAGAAGAAAAGGACAAAAAGAAGAAAATAGATAAAAAGGTGAAAGAAAAAAAAAGGGAAATAGGGAAGTGACAGGAGGGGAAAAGATGGGGGAGAAGAAGGGGGAGAAGAACTATAACCATGTTACTCCTCTATCATGAGTAAAGGTTATGTCTGGTAATATAAGAGAGACGTTAACTGTTTCCAAAGCGGAGCAAGTATATAAAGGAGATAATTTGATTTGTTAAACAAAGCCACAACAATGAAATGCACACAACCACAAGAAATAAGAAAAAAGTAGCAAGAAATACATTTGCCTATCACTAGAACTGGATAAAACAAAAACACATTTTTTGGGGAGGGGGCAGGGAAAGAAAAAAACCTTATGGCTTGATAGGCAAATGGGGAAAAAACTAATTGATGCAACCAACAGATGGCCTGAGTTTACTCAAGTACTTTGCTTCTCCACAACGCTGCCTGACAGGGGCCATGCTGTCTCCCAGGGAGTAATTCCAGGCACAAGCAGGAACGAGTCCAGCACTAATGCACTGGCTGTCATCCAGCACAAGAACCAAGAAACTACAGAACAGACAAAGTCTTCCAGCCTTGCCAGATTTCTTTGGTTAAAGCTGTGGAGACCTTAAAGGAACTCACCAAAATGTGCTTCCAGTGCTTGTAGCTGATGGGTATTTATCACAGTCAAATTTCTGACAACTACAGTCATAGCTGCAAATTTTTACTGGGCATGTCTCACAAGCTGTCATAGGTTTTCAGCACTTTTGAATTTCACAACGATGATGCTGGGGTTTGGATTCTTTCCTTCAGAAGTACCATCTTTCCTTCCCATCAGTAACTGAGTAATTGGAATAAGCTTTAATTTTTTATATAGTAGCAATTACTTTAAAAAAAAAACAGTGCATCAGGAGCAGAAAACCACTACTCAGGTTATAGTTTGGATATTTTTGAGGGTCTTTATTTTCAAAATTGCCCCATAAAATGTTTATCTTCAGTATAATTTGGTATAATGGACTGTAGTGACCAGAAGAGCCTTGCAGTCCTACAGGCAGGGCAAGAGTAGAAATCAGTTTTATAGATCCATAGCTTCTTGAATCAAGAATGGAAATTTCAGAAGAGCCTCAAAACTGGCAAAACTCTCAGGTTCTCCCATCAACAGCAAATATTCACCCTGATCACATAAGGAACAGACACTGGAGTGTGGGTGTTACAAGGTGTTTGTGTCTTATTCTTTGAAGTGAGTACCAAATTCTTTAAACTTCATTTGCGACTGTGTGAAGTGCACCTGCATCAAAAGTTACTAGATTTATAGAAGAATGGTCACAAAATTTTGTAAGTAGGCTAGAAGAATGTCAAATAACTTTTTCAAAAGTTTTTAAATAATAACTTTATGCTTAATTATTAAGTTTATGCCTTAATAAGAATGTTTTTAATCAGAGCTTTAAAGCATTCTTTGATTTTAATTCTGAAAATGTTTACTTTCCTTTGTTCAATGTTTTCCTGGTTTCTCTTTTGCAGAGCTATTCATGTAGTTGATTTTCAATTGCTACTCAATGGTGAAAGCAATAAGAAAATTTCAATATAATCCTTTTTCCTTTGAAAATTTTAACTGAGGAAAAACATGTTAAAATTTGGAGAAAAAAAAATCCATTTCATTGTAATTAAATTTTTTACTCTCAATAAACAAACATTAAGAAAGCCACAAGCTAAGAAAATATACAGTAGGGGCACAGTCAAGCATGTGCTCATGAAGGTTTGAAGCAATGGGTGATAGGGATGACGTGGAGATTGCGCTGACCAGCTACATAAGGACAAGTGCTGTGGATGCATAGAAATCTTTAAGCACTTAGTTAAATATGGTTTCCAACAGGCTGTTACCTCACTGCCCCATGAGAAGTTAAGGTGATGGCACACTGCATCCACATAACCATGATTTTCCACCCCACCAACCAGAAACCCAATACAAATAATTTATTTGACTTAATGTTTCACTACAGAGCAGTTAGAGTAAGCAATGCTGGTAAGGGACTGAGAACCCGAACAGAAAGTTTATACTTCCATCCCTATCTAACCCATTATAGCAAACACATGAACCTATAAACCCCAATCTGAAAACACGCAACCTTTTCACACACTGTATTCCTAGAAGGAAGCTGTTCTCATACCTCCAAGCTTGAATGGTTTGAAAGCTGCAGACTACCAGAGCATGGTCTCGTGGGTGTATTTGTAAGAAAAAACCAAACATTTCATTTTTAATTCTCCAGCGCAAGTTATCGGAATAGTTCAAAAACCTGAATCATTCAAAAAGGAGATCACCACCACAAGAGGCAGGAGTTCTATTAATACTTAAGATCTTTCTAACAGGTATTGTGGGTCCTGCTGTACACAGGATCCCATGTAGATTTGAGTCAGTGACTCTTTTATTCCTCCTCCTTGCTTTACCCCATGGCAGGGCTCACAGCACGTAGCTCCCCTGCTTCCACTGCTGGTGACAGATTTATTCCACAAGCTCCTAAACAAAAGACATCAGAAATAATTCAGAATTTCAACACTCCTTTATTTTCCTGAATTTTGAGACCTGCCTCAACTATCAAGGAATAGCTTAAGAATTATTCACTATTTATTGAAGAGGTGTGTACATAATTTAGTTATTGCCTGCTCCCCCTCAATTCAGCTGTAGCACTACAGCATTTCAGCACAACTCCCCATGAGGAAATGATACATGCTTCAGGATTTGGCACCCTGTGACTAACTTTTCCTTCTCCAAGCCTCCCACCTAGAAGTCAAACACAATTAGCAGAAGCTCATCTCAAACAGACACAAAGGGTCTTTTTAGCAAAGGTGTGCTCATTTGTCTTTCAAAATGCAATTTGGTAGGCTCTGTGGCTTGTTAAGAAGAGCTAATTTTAATACATTTTATTAAATTGCTTTGACCAAGTGAATACAAGTTTCTGTTGGCTTTTACATCTAAAATAATTTTTAGTACTTTAATCACATATGTTTTGCTAAAAGCCCTCCCAGTTGTCAGTAAAACCCTAGCATTTCTTGCAGAATAAAGCCTCATTACATGACTAAGTAAAATCTGTAAGGTCAAAGCACAAAAAACACTTCAATTTTTCTCTGAAGTCAATAGCCTTGTACTGCTTGAGTCAGGCAGGAATGTAATAAAATCGCTTTCTCAATGCTGAATATGTATTCTGGTATAATGAACTGCAAGGTGTTAGGGGAGAGAATATGATAGCGTCACATTAGGGTGAAACAACACAAGGACAATAGTTGACTGTGGTGAAGATTAGAAAATCTGACAGCTTCTCAGCAGAACATGGCCCTCTCCGTTCATTCTTCAAGGACATGTTTATAAACCTCCCACAAAGAGACATTCTCTTGTTTTACATAAGACTCATGAGGGAAAATCAACCACTTCTGTACAAATTGAGAGAGAACGAAAGATGCGCCTTCGTTATATGGCTCTTGCTACACTGTAGCCGGCATTGGGATTGAGGCCCACTGTAACAGTAAAATGTTATTTAAATGGCCCTTATTACACTCAGAAAAAGTTCCTGAGAGTAATAAATTATCTGTGCTTTGGATCCATGGCTTTCCATGGTAAATTTCCCCTGGTTCTTCCAAAAAGTCTCTCACCTTCTACCACGACAGGGCATTAATAGGTCTCAATGACCATGACCTGCCTCACTGGGAACCTCCACCTGCACTGTTGCCCATAGGCTCCATTTCAGTCCAGTCCTTGGCTATGGAATATGTATGCCTGTCTTCAGCCGTATGCCTTCAATCAACCTTGACCCTCTGCCGTAGCTAGCCTAGCTCCCAGATGAACCCCTCAGATGTATGCCAAATCTTTTCTTCAGTCCTGCTTCTTGGATGGATGTTGTATCTCACTGATATGAGAAAAGGGGAGAAGGGGAGCCATTTGACAGACAGCCAAATACACGAAGAGATCCTGGGAGCAGGAAAAGTCAGAAAACAGAAATAATCACTCCAATCCATGTAAGTGATAATCATTGTTAACTTTTTATTAGTGCAGATATTTTCCTTGAACTCAAATTTTTAGTAGTCATAAAAAAATACATAATCTACCCAGAGGCAGCTAATTTTATCTTCTTTCTACCATATCCTATTTCCAAAATTATACTAGTTCTTTCTCTTTCTAATACATGCCTTAGATATCTCTTTCCTCACAAGACATTTCTTTTCTTTGAATCATAAGCCATCTATTGTGGAACACATTGAAAAATGCTCCTTTCCAAGGAGCATTCTGTCTGTTCAAAGAACTCAGTCTGAGTATTTTAAATATGTCTTGCTCTCTGTTATATATAATGTATAAATAAGATTACAGCTGCTCCCTCGCAACTCACAGATGCCTTCATACTTGAAATTCATGGCAACAACACAAAGGAAAAAAACCACCCCAATAGTTTACTGTAGCTGTTGCTTTTCAGAATCACTCGCCTGATCACTGACTGCTGTAAAGGTCAGAGATGACAAGTGACAGGGCAGCTGATATGTCGAAAACCATGACATGTCATAGCAGTAATGTGCACATTAGGAAAAAAATTATCAGAGCTAGTTCATTCTCAAGTAACATATTCAGGTCCAGGCAGCCAAAAAGGCCAATGGCATCGTAGCCTGTATCAGCAATAGTGTGGCCAGCAGGACCAGGGCAGCGATCATCCCCCTGTACTGGGCACTGGTGAGGCCACAGCTCGAATCCTGTGTTCAGTTCTGGGCCCACCACTACGAGAAAGACATTGAGGTGCTGGAGAGGGGCCAGAGAAGGGCAACAAAGCTGGCGAAGGGTCTAAAGCTGGTGAAAGGTCCTCTTATGAAGAGCAGCTGAGGGAACTGGGGTTGTTTAGTCTGGAGAGGAGAAGGCTTAAGGGCGACCTCATTGCTCTCTACAACTACCTGAAAGGAGGTTGCAGTGAGGTGCGGGTTGGTCTCTTCTCCCAAGTAGCAAGAGGTAACAGCCTCAAGCTGTGACAGGGGAGGTTTAGATTGGATATTAGGAAAAATTTCTTCAAAGAGAGAGTTGTCAGACATTGGAACAGGCTGCCCAGGGAAGTGGTGGAATCACCACTCCTGGAAGTGCTCACAAACTGTGTAGATGAGGCCCTCAGTGACATGGTTTAGTGGTGGACTTGGCAGTCTTGGAGTAACGGTTGGACTTGATTATCTTAAAGGTCTCTTTCAACCTAGTTGATTCTATGATTCAGGCTGAATTCCGCTAGATACTGGGAACACTTACACCTCAGTTACCATAAGTAGTGACAGAGTCAACTGGCTCACTCAGGTGCCTACTCAAAGTAAAGCAGATAATCAGGGATACTTTATAGGATGGAACCATCAGACACTTTTGACTGGTGATCATTAACAAAGTAGTCCAGAGGACTTTAAAATTAAGAAGCAATTTTTCTAATTGTCACTTTGTATTCAAACCTGCAAAAAAAAATTAATTCAGCTTTGTACCTCTGATATGGTACAAACATCAAAACCAGATCTAAAAACTCCTTATGGTAAGAAAAATGTATTTTAAAGCATTCACTTCTGTTTCATAGTGATAGCAATACAGTACTGAACAAGACTACATCATTTCTTGGTTTCAGAGCAGTTTTAGCTCAGGCTTTTGGCTGAGAGTGGATGAGAACCCAAAAATCTCAACACATGATGAGTACAGAATGTACAAATGAATCTTTCCTATAACAGAAGAACAATAGAAGAAAAAGTTCCACATTTCTTATGCATTTATCATATATTTTCAGGTGGGCACTTACATAATTTTTCAAACTCACTTATTCATGGGAAATGTAGTCCTGCTTCAGCTGCTCTTAATGCAATTTAACACCTACTGACTCTCCCCAAAGGTAATTTTAAGTTGCAGGCAACTAGCAGAGTCTTTTTGGTTGTTTCACTAACCACAGGACTTAGAAACCGATTAGCTATAATGTTTTGTCGGTTTTGGTGCTCTCAGCTTTGACAAAAACCATCTCAACTTAAGCACCAATAGGACAGATTTTATTAAAGCCAGTGGACAGTTATAAATGAATCAAACACAGTGCCTTGCTTAAAGATTATCCAGATCATCAAATAGTAATTAAAACTGTGGTAATATTAGGCCATCCCTTCCCTTGAGACTGAGCAAGCTTTGTTAATGCAGCCACCTATTCTTTGTCATTTAGAGCAGATTTCGCTTTGTGGAAGAAGGAACTCTTCAAAATGCCAGTTTATTGCTAAGGGAGTAGAGGGAGAGTAGCATCTGCTAACAATAAATGAGGCTCCCTGCATTTGAGTCTTTTAATTTCCATTTGGTTTACAAAGAGAACTTGCAGATATGTCTTCAAATTTTCCACTCTTCATTTTTAAAAGTTATTTCATTCATTTTCCTGACATCTCAGCATTGGTTAGAATGCGTAAACTCAACAGAATTCAGTTTGGAGGATTCTATTTTTAATGCCTGCAGCTTTGGTGTTTGGTTGCACATGGCACATACCTTTATAAACACTGCATTATTAAAAGATGGTTACTGTATTCTGAGAATTTCTAACCCATCTAACCTACCTCATCCATTCTTTAAATTCTGGTAAATGGACTCCAGCCTCTCAATGAATACTTAAAATGTCCGTGTTTCCCTATACCAACCCTTCATAATTCCATTTTAAATGTAATCTTGACCTCAGTTCCCTTCGCCACACCCAACTGAGACAGCAAACTAGTGTCCTTGTCTTAGGGATGAGGCAGACACAAGTGTAAATAGCGTCGAGTTAAGCTTAGAAAAAATCCAAGTGTTTCAGAGCACTGGTTTCATATACAGCCTACTTGGCCGAACTTTATGATAAACTATTTTATTGCACATTACTGAAGGCATTTAAGAAAATAAGGATTTTGTTTTAGAGAGGTAAATAATCTGTATTTTATGTTTTTTTTTTTAAAGTGGATAGTCTTTTGTTCCATTGAGGACAACAAAGAGAGACAAAAGGAGAAAAGAAGGGATATGAATTTTTTCTGAATTTTGAGATCAGTCATAGTGAACCTCACTGGGTGGCACAATTTACTGAATGAACACAAGAGTTTCCTTAATTCCCATATTTGACTAGTGTAAATACTTGCTTTCCTTTCTCAGAGCACTGGAGAGTACATCCAGGGCACATACTGAACAGCTTTGCAGTCATGCAAGCTGTGTTTGCAAGTGTTGTGGTATTAGCTATGTTTCCCATTCTCAGGGGTGAAAAAGGATGGAGACTGCACAGGAATATATTAACATTTCATAGGCCAGAAGTCAGAAGTGTCTTAAAATTCAGGGTCAAAATAGCGACAAACTGATCAGAATCTCTATCAATCAGAACATTCAAATGAAATTCAGATTTATGTAGTCCACAGACAAGACCTCCGAAGAAATGTAAACCAAATGTACCTAGCTGGGTTGTTACTATTAAAATAAAGCCATCTTAAAAAAAGAAAAAAAATCAAATTCTCACATTTCTTCATTATATTTTTCTTAATCATAAAACTCTCCATTACTTCAACCTTAACCAGGGTGTATGTAGTATATTCTGGAATGTGGCCATTTATCCCTCAGGTCCATCTGGTAGTTCATGAGAGAATAGCACGAGGTACAAATCTCTCTGCCTTTGGCTGAAGCATATTCAAGCTGAATAATATTCAAGCTGAATCCAAGCTGATAAATACAGCATATATAGGTATATATATAAAAAGCTGGTAAAAATAAATAAAAATTTCATTTCTATGGATCAGCTCATTTTTTGTAATAAATAATTCCAAATTTATATAAAGCCTTTGCTAATTTATCCCATTAACTTTATGACTTTAAAGAAAGATACACATAAATATGCCACTCATAGAAAACAGTAATAATGAAAATGTGTACTGCTAACATGTCTGTCAAAATGCTTTTTGAAACAGGAAATTCAGACCACTTATGATAGTGGGGAAGACTCATCCAGATACAAACTGTACATGTTTAAGTATGCTACTGAAGACTCCCCTTGCACAGACCTTCATTACTGTTAAGGAAGAGCACAAGGCAAGCTGTATGTTTCAGCTTCTACTGGTAATAAGTTAGCAGCATATCTCTATCTGTAGAGCCCTTAGAACATAACACTAACTAGCTAAAACCTGTAATGAGTCCAACAGAAAATTATCCATAGTGTATAATTCCTTATGGCAGAAGGAACCATTCCTGAACATCCCTGCTCCAGGGCAGCTGAAATCAGAGACCAATGTCTCTTACAAGTCACCTCAGTTAAACTCTAGGGATTGATCCAAGACCTGAAAAGCTAAAAGCATGGACTGGGAATCTGCTGCTAGCCTGAGTGCTTCAGCAGACTCGCACCATCTGTGCATCATTCACATAGACCTCACACTGAGCAATGGATGAAATGTGCTCATGCAGAACCTCGGCTGGGTGTTCAGCAAGAAAGAGCTCATCATTATAAAACACCATTCAAGAGACAAAATAAATAATAAACTTCTAACAGTTGCTGGTGGATTCATTCTGTGAATAGAACTCATCATCACAGATCAAATATCTGAATGTAGCTCTCATTTTGGAGGAAGAAACAGTATTTTTATCTCAGTATGAATATCATTTAAAGGCCAAGTCAGTCTATATGGGTTCACTCTGCAGCTCCTGGGACTGTCATAACAGCATGCCTTATGAACATCATGCATGGATTGTTTTTGCAGCAATATATCAGAAAGGAAACAGATTCAGAGATTAGATTTCCTTAGATTGCCTCTATTTGATGTTTTGTTCAATTATGCTATTGCTTGAAAAGGTTATACTGTACAAGATGGCATCTTTTGCCATAACAGTCATAGTGAAGCTCCAGTGTGCCTGTCATGTCAAAGCTCTTAAACACAGACCCACGTTTTTAATACAGTGTTTATGTAAAAGAGTAGTCTCTTCAATCAGTTTGGAACAGACAAGCACTGCTATAAGGCATGCATTCTACTCTGAGGTTTTCATTTCTGGGTACGGCAGGGATCCCTCCCTCCTCTCTCCTGTCCCTAGAGGTATTTTAGGAGCTGGAAATCAGAAGCAGGGTTGCTGTGCTTTATTAGATTAAAAGAGCTGTCAATTAGCTTAGTCATGGGTCTCTGCTATGAAAGGTCTATGTAAAAATGGAAGTTGAACATATCCATCAAAATGGAAATTTTTACATATTTACTTAGCTCTGTAGTTCAGTTAGCTCTTCACCTATTTTTTTCTGCATGCTGAGGTAACTGTAGGTCGAACTTCGTGCACTTTCTTGTCCTTACTAAGACAAAATGGCAACTGATAAATGAAGCTGGTGAGATCAGATACACCCTCAATATTTATTTTATTATATGGATTTTAAACATCTATTAAGCTGCTCTCTGTTCCTTATATTTTTCTAAAAGTCTATTTGCTCTATAGAAATCACATATCATTTACGCCAGAGCAGCTTCATAATGCCTGACTGCACAGAGAGTTAGGGCAAAGTTGCATGAACCTTTTTAAGTTGAAAGGATAACTACATGATTGTTTTGTGGGGGATTTTATTTTAAACCACGGCCCTCATAAAATTAAAGGGCATATACTCATCCATGTCTTTGTTGAGAGACATTTAAAGAAGAACATTGGGCATGTGGTACCTCTTTAAAAAAGACTTTTCTGTTTATCCTCTTTTCCTGCTTTCAAGTCTCAAGTTGGTGTATATACAACACCTTATAAATATTCTCTTTGCTCTTCTAGGGGAAAAAGAAATGTGTTAAATCATAATATCAAACAGTACCTTTTTCAGCTGGGCAACTACAGCAGCAATAAGATCTAGCTGTAGCCTCTTGTTTCCCTCATAAAAATGGGGGGGGGGGGGGGGGGGGCGGGGGAGGGGTTCCAAAGTGCTTTTAACCCGCTTGAATTGTAAATTAAATGTTGTTAGGCATGTTTCTTAGCAAATGTAAATCAATGTAATCCAGTGAAGCCAGTGGAGCTTTGCCAGTTTTCAACCAGCTAAGTATTTTGGCATCTCGAATCCTGACATCCTGCCTTGTTGAAGCAATCTTTGCGTTACTGTAATGAGGATATTACATTGGTATTAAATCCAAGTTGGTGTTCTCCCCGATCTCGCCTAAATTTCTAGCAATGTCCAAAAAAAGCAGTATTTAAAAATAAACTTTAATACTATTTTTGAAAGACTACTTTGAGACCATTCCCAGATAGCTTAAATTAGGCTTGAAGGACACAAGGAAGAACTACACTTTAAATGCAATCAATCTCACTGATAACAGAACTTACATTTAGATGTTAGTAGTATTTGTGTTGATTCATACCATCAAAGTAGTAATTTACCACAACAAATTCAGAAGAATGATCCAGATTTAAAGCTCTGAATGGAAAAAATGAAAGTCTGAGCTTAGTTTTTGGTTGGATCAGGATTCTCTGTATGCACATCTATAAATCAAAGATCATGTTTTCTCTGTGCACCATAATAAACCTCAGCTCTCTCCTGCCTATCCATCTCCTACACTTACCATTTTGTCTGTTCTTTCTACTGCAGTTATACTGGTTTGTTTAGCTAAGGCCCTGGATAAGCGTAACCTCAATGCAGAACTCCTAATTTAATAACATCCAAGCTTTCTTTCTCAATTTTGCTTACTACAGGCATTACATTGCTGTCACAACTGCTAATAAGAGAAAAGGTGTGTGAAGTGTCTGTTGACACTTGGAGCAGATTCTCCTGGAAGGCATGCTAAGGCACATGAAAAACAACAAGGTGGTTGGTGACAGCCAACATGGCCTCACTAAGGGGAAATCCTGCCTGACCAATTTGATGGCCTTCTATGATGGGGCTACAGAACTGACGGACAGGGGTAGAGCAGTTGACGTCATGTACCTGGACTTGTGCAAAGCATCTGACACTGTCCCACATGACGTCCTTGTCTCAAAGTTGGAGAGACATCAATTTGATAGGTGGACCACTCGGTGGATAAAGAACTGGCTGGATGGCCACACGCAAAGAGTTGTGGTCAATGGCTCAATGTCCAGCTGGAGACCAGTAACGAGTGGTGTCCCTCAGGGATCGGTGTTGGGACCGGTCTTGTTCAACATCTTTGTTGGTGACATGGACCGTGGGATTGAGTGTGCCCTCAGCAAGTTTGCTGATGACACCAAGCTGGGTGGTTTGATTGATATGCTGGAGGGAAGGAATGCCATCCAGAGGGACCTTGACATGCTTGTGAGGTAGGCTGATGCCAACCTGATGAAGTTTAACCATGCCAAGTGCAAGGTCCTACAGCTGGGTGGGAGCAATCCCAGGCACAGCTCCAGGCTGGGCAGAGAAGAGATTCAGAGCAGCCCTGAGGAGAAGGACTTGGGGGTGTTGGTTGATGAGAAACTTAATATGAGCCAGCTTCAGTGTGCGCTTGCACTTAATTAGTGTGCGGACTAATTCACTCCAGCTGACAACACAGTAATTGTATTACTTTGAGAGCTATCTTGGTCACTTTAAATGTCCTCATAGAAAACTCAATTGCATGAAGCAGACACAGATTGTAATTCAAGTCCCATTGATTCAGAACTGATTTAGACTTCCTTCCCTGAGTCCACGGAGAGGGTGACTAGGCTGTGAAATGGTTATAATCTGTTGCATGCCCTTGCTATAAGCTTTAGCCTCATCACTCTTGCCAAATTAAAATTGCTTTTCTCTAGAAAGTGGAAAGACATTACTCCTACCAAAAATCCATCTGACCAAAGTACAGCTTTCCAACCCTACACATTTGGGTACTACCGCTGTTCACAGAAAATCATAGAATCACAGAATCATAGAATCATAGAATAGTTAGAGTTGGAAAGGACCTTAAGGTCATCTGGTTCCAACCATGTCTACTATTTTATAATAGGATCACTCTGCTCCTTTTTATATTAATCATTTTGCTTTTGGAAGGATAAGGGTCAGAAAAACTAAACAAATGTAATTTCTTCTTTTACGTTTTCCAAAAATAGGAAGACTACAGACCTGGTCCAAAAAGTTAGAATTAGTAGTAAGTCATAAAAAAAGCTGACAATTGAGTCTTTTTAAAGCTTGAGCAACTGAAGGCAAGTTCTGTGAATAAAAGTGACAAGCATGCAAGCATGCTGGTTTTAATGTCTTGTAGTCTCCAGTTTTCCAAGATTTCATTTTGTTTCAGAAGAGATCAGACTAATAAGGTGCAAGCAGAAAAGAAGGCATGCAATTTAAAAATGAGGAAGTGACAATAGCCTGTAAACAAGAGGAGAGAGGGAGAGACCGCATGGCTCACACCTTGCAGGTCTTTGCATTCTCCCTTGCAGACAGAGAGCTAATTCAAACCTTATGGTTAGAGAAAGACATCATACAATTTAGGTCAAATAAATGGCTTTGATATAAAGTGATATTTTACATGGAAACATTCCCTTTCTTTCTTTTAGTCCTAAGATTACAAGCACGTATTGACTACCTTGCAGATACCCTCTAAGATACCATTGTATCTTTTAAGTGCGGCAGGGGGGCTGGAACTAGATGATCTTAAGGTCCTTTCCAACCCTAACTATTCTATGATTCTAAGATTCTATGATTCTAAGTATGCTGTAAATTCTGGCTTTCAAAAAGAAACACACATACAGTATTCCCAGACTAATGGGGTTTCTTTTCACTGTGACTGTCACTGTGGTATACTTTAAGTAATGCTGGTAGCACTACATATTATTATGTTTGCCCAGCAGTTCCCATTCTTAGACTGTTTTAGCAGCTTGTAAATTTGCTGAAAATTAACTACATAAACTAACATTTTCCTCTGGGGGAAAAAAAAAAAAAAGTGACAGCATCAATCTCTTGGCTTTTTGTTATCTACTTACTGGGTGGTGTTTGCATGGAAATGCCAGGGAAAATGGGTGAGACATTAACTCACTGTTTTGCTAGAGTTAGAAATACCAACTCATCTCCCTTTGAAATGACCTATCGCCCCTGCACTGTCGATCAAAATGCAATATATGTATTCAAAGATACACTTTTTATCCCATTGTGTTTAGTGAACTTTAGCCTGAAAACTACCAGCAGGCCACTGCAGAGATTTTATCAGATAAATCCACACACAGGAGTATTCCAATCCAGAGAACATCACTCCTAGAGAATGTCACACCTCCTCTGCAGTTGAAGCTCAGGCTTGCTATGATCTCTCACCCTTGTGGTCTAAGCAGTGGGGGGAAAAAGGAGATGAAAACTTAAGGAAGAATAAAGGACAAGAGATTGGGATATATAAGCAGGAAATAACAGAATGGAAAATAGCAGGAAAAGAATGCAGAGATAAAAGACTGGAAGGGGAGGAGAAACAGTAAAAGATTACAGGAGAAAACCTCAGCAGTCTTATGTTCTATGTTCCTCATGTACATGCAGCCCCTGCTTCCATAGGACAGTGTTGATCCCATGTTAAACTAAAGCTCCTACAATGTAAATGTGGCCATCTGTGCTAGTCATATAACCTCCTCTTAGAGTCAGTAAAGATAAAAATGTCCTTCTGGGGCAGGACACACAGGAGATGTGGATGTCTGGGGAAAAAGCCCTTAAGGTCAACATTAATATACAGCGTTAAATCTGAGAAACTTCACCTCTGATTTTTCTGTGTGTTTCTTGATGGCTTTGAAACACAGCTACTATTCATTTCATGGATCATTTGGGGAGATTATGACTTCTGAAAATCAAATTTCACAGCATCGTTTGGCTTCCCAGCACCAAGGGCTTTTGTTGATTGACAGAATAACTTCTTTTCCTGATCTAACAGCAATATTTCCTGTCCTTATACAGTCCTACATCAATCCAGAGATCCATTGGTTCAGAGAAGGAGCAAAGGGACTTGTGCAGGGATAGGGAGAGGGAAATCTCTGATCATGAGGTTGCATACTGTATCATGATACATATATACAAATTTGTATTGGCAGCATAATCCTGACATGTTTCTGAATTGCAACTTAATTTTTCTGCAGTATCAGGTGTGTTTTTACCTTCTACGAATGGAATATAGCATAAAAGGGCTTTTTAATGACAGAAGAATTGTAAATTCTTCCCTAAAACACACTTTGGTTTAAACTTGAACAGCTAAATAAAAGTAGTTTTCATTCTTATTTACATCCCTTTTAACCAGAAGTTGCCTTATTTCAGGAAATACATGTCAGAAAAATAGTCTCCTTTGTTAATACAGAGCAGAATTTTCCACTGGAGTAAATGGTTGCTTCCTGGATACCGTATTTGACAAACATATCACATAAAAGCACTTGCTTCAGGTGGAAGGGTAGCAACAATGGCAAGCTGATTAAATATTAGCAATGAGCAAGTCCTGCAACATTAAGAGAGTGAATTGACAGATGTCTGTGTTATTCATCTCCTTCTCAGTAAACACTGCAGAATTTGATTCCCCAAAATCGTTTTACTACATTGGGATGAAATGATTGTAGTGCCTAGATGATGCACAACATTCACTTCACTTCCTAGTTATTGCAGCCTAAGGGGCATCTTCTTACTCACCGCAGCAAGCTGGTCCACTCCGCTTGCAGTTCGTGCTAATGTTACGAGATCTTCTTGCATCTTATCTACCCATGATTTTATCCTATAGAATCCAAAAAGAAAAGAGAGACATCCAGTCATATCACTGGCAAATGGAACTTGCATACGATTATAGCACAAGAAAAAGGTAAAAAATCAGAATATGTTGATAAAATTGAATACAGAATGGACAGGACCTGCCTTTGCTAAAAAAGAATAAGCTTGGAATTAATCAAAATATTCAAGCTACACCCTGGTGATGTTCTCTTTAGCTCACTCAAATCTAAGCCCCTAGCTTTTTTCTTTATTTTACTTCCCATCAGCTGGAGCTTGGCTGGTGCTCTCCAGGACAGACATTGTCTTAACCATCAAGTGTAACACTGTAGCTGCCTCTCGTTGACAAGTACCAAGGTCTGTTTCCAAATGTGAGGGAGCCTAACTTACATTCTTTTTTTTTTAATACAGCCCCTATCCAGCCTTGACGACCTGATTATCCCATACAATATTCTGTGGTGGCCACCACACTAAGCCAGCTGTAAATCAAACATATCACTGTACCTATTACTAGCTGTAGCAAGGATCACTGGACAGAGCTGGTACATTGCCTGCCAGGGCAACCTGCCTGACTTGCAGCTCACTCCCAGCAATCCCTTTCCTGAGGGACCTGCAGTCCCTCTCCCAGCAGATAGCACGAACAGAGAAAAACAGCAACTGGGAACAGGCTGGTACATCAGAATAAACCTTCTGGCCTATAGCTCCTCACGAGACACTCCAAGGAAGGAGTGGCGGGCACAGGTAGCAGCAGGCGTAGATGGCACAAGGTGTTTTGGCAACGCAGAGGTTTGTGGTTGCTGTTTTTCACCAAAGAATAGGCAGTGATCTGCTGCTGTGCCCAACAAGCCTGACTCTTTGGAAAAGGGTTGGATCAAATACAGGTTTTATGATTTTGTGCCATGTCCCATTTTGTAGCAAGAAAGGAGCCATGGTATGAGTTTATTCTAGTGCGGTCCATGCTCAGAAGGAGGTTGTGTCGCTTGCCTAGCCAGAATGTCTGGTCTCCAGATCATTTATCATATCACCCCTGTCATTATCACCGCTCTCTGATTTGAAACCTGGTGCAAATACATATGTTTATCTTTGCCATTTCTTAGCCTTAATCTGATAAGCAAGGAATGACTGGTTAGACTAATCATGAAAGTAGGGAAGACAGGAAAAAGAGACTTCATTAAAGGATCCTTCCTCATATTTTAGAAGAAAGTGATTACTCTTCCCAACACTAAAGATTTAGGCCTGTGACATCTAATATGAAGAACCTTCTGACAGCCCAAACTAACATCTTCACAGATTGGAATGGGAACTACCTAGACAGGAAGGTACTGAGCTTTACAGAAGTACTAGGTTTAAAACAAATCCCTTTTCTCGATCGATAAGGGGTCTCTCCTCAATAAATACACCATCTCTTATGATTCCTGTTTGAATCTTATTTCCTACATACAGAATACTCTGACATAGTAAAGAAGAACTTTTTTAAAGTTTAGCTCAAAGTGTCTGAAGCCTTCACAAAAACTCTGTAGCAGAAATTGAACTAGCAGGTTGTAACCATGGCTTCTCATCAACCATAGCTTGTGCCTGTGATACTACTGTTTTCAGCCTCCCGCCAGCCCTGGCCTGGCTTACTTGTCACTCTCATCTATTATATTATATTATATCTTTTATTTTCTACTGTGTTGTATCCTTATTTTTTCCTTCAAAATCTTTGGATAATGAGCAGTGATTTCAGTCTGTCCCTGCAGCACTTCCATTATTTCCTCACTGGATTCCAGGTGTTTCAGACATACAAAAATTACATGTTAAAAAAACATGAATTTAGAAAAGTAATGAAACAGTTTTAAACTGAAGTCATTTCACTGCTCTCACTCATCACTGAGCAATTGTAATTGATCTAGTTCAAGTTCTAGTTCGTTGAGTATTCTTCTCAGTACACTCAACAAAGACTGACTGCTAGTCCAGATGGCAGAATGCTAAGTTATGATTCCAAAATTTTGGAAAGAAGCCATATATTGACTGAACAACCTTGTATGCCAAATCAATAATGCAAAAGGAGACCTCATCATGTCTTTTTTGACGATCTAGATTTCCATGAACCTTTTTCTTTAGTTTGCAGATATTTTTTTCTAATTTGGGCTAAGCTTTAAAAAACTCTTTTAAAAGGCTGCAAAATCAAAGCTTCTAAACAAAATAGTTCTTAAGTCTAGACAGGAGTTCCACTGCATAAAATATTCCCCAGATTCTCCATGAGGAAAAAGGGTGTGCAGAAAATTGCAAAGTTGTAGAAAAAAAAAAAACCAAACATGTAGCATGCAATATAAAAAATGCTTATTGAGACAAACCCTTTGGCAACTAACAAGGACAGATGGCTACTACAACAGTTGTTAAGAATTCAATCATCTCATATCTGATTATTAATAAAATGCTGAAATATTAGTAAGAGTAAACCTCTTCACTAGCAACATAGCCTTTTAATGGGAAAGTATATGAGTGTGTATTGGAAGGAGAGTTCAAGCAAGTGTTTTCAATGGAAATCTTCCTGACATGCCCCTGAGGGACAAACCCCCGCCCTCCCCTCACATATCATGGCATGAAAAGAGGGTTTACCTCAAAATGGGTCTACCCCTGAACTGAATATATCCCCACTCTCTTGACAAATCCTGAGAGTCAGAGTGGTAGCAGAATGAGTAAAAAGACAGAAGATTCTGCGTCAGAGCTTAACATGTCATTAAATGCTTACAAAACAAAGCATGATAAGAGAAAGGCCTCCTTACAAACACAGCATTTGAATAGGTGTCTAAAGGCTTCTTTTATCCACTATAACTGAGCAGCCCTTTCCTGAAATTTTTAATATGTCTTACCCTTTGTGTTATTTGACCAGTCTTCAGGCTATTTTGCCATTCTTTGGTGAATGTTTGCCGCACCATTAGAGTCATTTTGATACCTATCTCCAAGCCAAATAGCAAGTAGGTCCCTTTCAGGTTAGTAGTCATGCTTTTCCATAGAGGTTCAACAGAGCCTAGTAAGTGCAACAGGTCAAGAGCCATGGTCTATATTTGCTTTCTCCTTTTGCATAGTATCACCAAGAGTACTGTTACCACCTATTTCTTTGCTCATTCACATCCTGCATCTCTAACATGGCCACATGAAAGTGATGTATGTTGGGATTTAGGGACCAATTATATTTTCATTTACTATTACAATTGATTCCATCATAGTTCTAATGCTCCCAAACTTTCACCACTATACTTTGGTTTCCAAAATCTGATGAAAAAAATACCCTAACTTCCTTGCTTAAATCTCCACAAAGCCCTCATATTGTATAAATGTTTAGTTCTGTACAGAAATCATTCTGTTATAAATTGCCTCTTATGGTGCATTATGTACACTTCCGCTATAAAACCGTCATGTGTATCTGTGAGAACAGTACCAACTCATAAGAACAGCCATGAAAAAAACCAAACTGCTATTGTCTTCCATTTTTCAATGGTTTCTATTTTTCTGCATGAAAGAATGAGGTACATGAAAGGTGAAAAAGTGAAACCCATTATCCAAAAGTGTTTTCAAAAGCATAAAATAAATAATTGAACACACGGAGATTTTTAAATGATCCATTTCGGTTATAAAAATTCTGAGTGTTATTTCTAAGAGGAGTTGATAGAAAAAATCAGGGAGGATTGATTTTTAAATTGACTTTTTCCATTTCCATCTGCTTTGTGTTTCTGATGGATGTATTCATCTCTGTCCTAAAAAGAAACTGGAATGGTGAGAACATGAATCAGTTAGTTAAACTTGAAATTGCGGAAGAAGTTACCCTTAAAAATTTGAATTACTTATTCCTAATATCACATGTTAATGAAATATGGATCATTTTCCTTTCTAATGTGCAAAAATAATCTTGATTTTTCAATGAATCCTTCCTGTATATTTTCTAGGATTCCTGCCTCCACACAATTAGCCCACACCTTGCCTTTTGAAGTTAGTCAGCTAGATTTGTTTTTGTTTTCTTTTTCTTTATTAATTTGCAAATGAGCGAGGCTTCTGCTTCCCATGGAAGCATCTGACCCATTCTGCCCTCAGCCAGGTGAGCTGAACCACCTCCCTCCTACATTGCTTCTAGAAAAACTTTGATTCCTAGTCCAGGTTTTCCAGCATAGCTAGGCTGACTTCTAGGCAGGTTAGGGTAGATAATATCAGTTTCTAAACTGAAATCGTAGAATCCAGTCTATTGTTTGGGTTGGAAAGGATGTTAAATCTCATCCAGTTCCATCTCCCTGCCATAGGCAGAGATACCTTCCATTAGACCAGATTGCGCAAAGCTCTGTTCACTCTTGCAGCCTTCTTGTAGTCACCCTTCAGGCACTGGAAATTTTCCTCGGAGCCTTCTCCTCCAGCCTGAACAGCCCCAACTCTCAGCCTGTATTCACAGGAGAGATGGAGAAATCTATCTTCAATCTAATTTAATGGCAATTCCCTCCCCAGCTGTAACATAAAATTAAATAATGATGCTTCTTCCAATATTGACTCTATATTTACCTTAGAAGATAATTTTGTTGCATATCCATCTTAGCCTATTACACCTGTAGGTGAAACTGTCCTTTTCTTACTTGCCTCTACAACATCTACTACAGCAGAGCCCAACACAATAAAAAGCAGTAACTTTGGAAGGGTTTTCCTAGATTACTATCCAAAGTACAAAGGATAAAAAATTGCATTCTAGAACTCTGAGGCACTTCAGTATAATCCCTCTAACCTTCCCAACAAGAACTTAAATAACATCATTAACATTTTTTAAGTGCTAACATCAGTATTCCTGCATCCCATCTTTTCACTGGACAAAAGCATACATTTGAGATATTTCATGCTCCTCCTAGACAATCTTTTCCAGAAATGGACACAATCACATCCTATAACTTTCATGGGAAAATGTGACAGATTGTTCAATGCAAAGGAATCACATTATCTGCTTGCATTTTTTAATACCCTGTGTCTTCAGAAAAATGAAACAAGAGCTTTTAGGCACTGAAATGCTTGTCTGGTGCTCCTTTTAGCTGAAGCCTGCAATATCTGCCTGGCAGCTGCTCATGGTCAGAGTTTATTTAACTATTGGAAAGCTGTCACAGCAAACAAGAGCTCCCATGACTTAAAGAAGCAGCAGTCATTTCTTCCTGCAAAGGGCACCAACAGAAAGCCTGTACAAAAGCTGAGTTTCTTCCTATTTTAGTTAGGCATGAACGTTGCAATGGATGATCCACTGAAAGGTGATTACATTTTGCAGTATAATTGTTTTTAACCCCCTTCTCCCACACACAGGTTTTCCCCATATCAAGCAATGACTAAACAGAAGGGGTGTGCACGTGCCTTTCCACAGCAACTTCTAAGTGATGTGAATGATGAAGGGGGACTGTCTGATTAAAGACAAACAGACACGGGTCATTTACTGGGGAATTAGAAGTTACAGCCATGCTGCTGCTGGCTGGGTTATGATGAGATTGATGAAGAAACAGCCAGAACACTACAAAGCCATCCATCCACATTAGACTATTCGCCAACTTGGCACAAGAGCAATTTTGACAGCACAGAAAGCAATTTTATTTAATTAGTTACTTTTATTAATTTTCTTTTTTCCCCTTTTTTCCCCTTTAAGTAAGACAATTATATCACCTAATATCAAAGGATTTTCACAGATACATCCTTAGTCACACTCCAAGTAGAACTTAATACAGCATGTGCTAGACTAAGAAATCTTTCTTTTAACTTCATTAAAACCTGTTTTTAGGTTAAACATGTATACCAAACTATACTGGCAGACCAGACAGACCACGGCTCAATTACATTGGTGAAAGAAGCCAGGAGATCCAGATATTGGACAGCCTGGCTGCAACCTTTTTCCTGCTGAAACTGATGCAATATTTTTCTGCTGACTTCAAGGAAAGTAGGTTCATGTAAGTGTATGCCACAGTTTTTTAGACCACTAACACTAATTTAAGGTCCATTAGCTGACTTGTGCTTGGATAATGTTTTGTAATCTGAAGAGGCAGGTATAGAACTGAACTCTGCCAGCTGAAGTCACTGGGCATGTTTGGAGATCCAGCTCTCCTCAGTTAAGGTTACGTTTTGCTCAAGTTTCTGAATTCTTGCACACAAAAATAACAACAATAAAAGTAAAGAAAGCTGTAAGGAGCAAGAAGAAAAAGTGTTTTCAAATTAGGTCAATATTTCTTAAGATTATCAAAAAAGAAAAAAAAACCCTATTGCTCCTAATTCAGTGGAAAAGTGGGGTTTGAAAAATGAAGATAAATGAGATTAGATGCAGAAATTGAAAGAAAGTAACCCCTGCTACGTTTTTTTTCAAGCTAATCTCACTCTGCTTTCTTGTTCAGGAAAACCTTCACTTTCAGGATCAGATGATTTTTAGTAGATTTGCTGTCTGTGAAAGAGGGGGAAAGGCTACAAAATCGTCATAAAAGCAGGATTCTCAACCACTCTTTGCTTTTCTTATGCAACACTAAAGGGCAAACAGAAAGTGTGATTGCAATTTATAGAAGGCATGTGAAAGAAGAAGTTATGTTACAATGGAATTGCTAACCTTCTATACAGAAATTACCCATGTTGCTGCATTCATACCTCCTACCACAAAACTACTGAGTTTTAATAGCACTGTATATTTTGATGACCTATTTAGCTGACAGTACTCTTGTTTCAAGTATGCAGATGGATGGCTATATAATGAACTAGATTTTGGAATAAGTAATAAAGGCAGGTTTTGTGCGATGCTGAACAAATTGTCACAGTGTGCTAAATTCCCACTGATTCTAGTTCAGGGAAATAAAACTGTTGGATACTGGGAGACTGATGCAAAGATCATTAAAATCTCATGGTTATCTAATCAAGCTCTTGAATCTCACTTCATAGCCAAAAAATTAATAAAATTATATCAAATATACAATTAAGATGTAATATAAAACCAAATTAAGATAAAGTAGTCCATATAAGCATTTGTGAATTTCCCAGGTCTTAGTATAGAGCTTCTAACAGTCCAATTACATGCCACAGAGTGGAGGAAATGATGTAAATTCATCATTTAGAGACCTGCTGACTTTATTCTTTAACTTCTACAGTTAAAGAACACCTCAAGGTGGTGTACAGCCCTCCAAACCCCTTCTTTTGCCTGAAAATTAGCTAATGGACTCTGTGAAGGTATTACAGCTTACAGCTATAGCACAAATACTACATATAGTAAACAGCAATTTGAAAGGAAGTAAAGGATTCAGAAATTAAAGTGAAAGAGCTGTGTTTTGCAAGTGGTGGGAGATCCCACTTTATTCCAATGCAAAAATGATACATGTTTGTATACCCACTGCCAGCTATCTGTTGAAAAATATATCACATAATTTTGCATAAATGTTTGGAAGAACTTTTGTGTAATAAAAGCAAAGCACATATGAATTCATGACATTTAGCTGCTGCTCTGAGTGAGGAAAATAGGGAAGTTATGCTATCTCTGTGCATGCAAATGGATGTACAAAATGCATCATTTGCTCCTCAGGCAAAGATTTTTCCTCTGCTGGTGTCCTGGGTTCAGCAGTAGCAGTCATTTTTCTCCTTCTTGGTAGCTGGTGCAGTGCTGTGTTTTCGACATTTGGCCTGGGAACAGCACTGATAACACCGATGTTTATAGTTACGGCTTAGAATGTTTTGGTCTGACCAAGGACTTTCTGAGTCTCATGCTCTGCCACGGAGGAGGGAAAGCTGAGAGGAAGCAGAGACAGGACACCTGACCCAAACTGACCAAAGAGGCATTCCACACCACAGCACGTCATGCCCAGGATGTAAAAACGGAGGGCAGAGACCCGCAAGGGTGGGGGTGCACTGCTTGGTCGGGCTTGGTATAGGTGGTGAGAGACTGTATTCTTTTTCTTGTATTTGCCTTGTCATTATTATTATTGGTGGTAGCAGTAGTGGTTTGTGTTATACCTTAGTTACTAAACTGTTCTTATCTCAACCCATGGGAGTTGCATTCTTTCAATTCTCTTCCTCATCCCCCCAGGACTGGGGGAAGAAAGAGCGGGGAGTGAGTGAACAAACTGCATGAGGGGCTTAAACCATGACAGTTGGCAAGAAAGAACTTCTTTTTTTTTGCCCTCTTTGACTGTCTTTTCTGCCCAAATGTGACCAGCTGCTGGTCAAGGACTTTCCAGATATAAGACAGCCCCAATAGCCAAGGACAGAGGGACTCTCTTGCTCTTTCCTCTTTTCAAACTGCAAAATCCTTGCTTGGAATAGTTACTGTCAAACTGAAACATTTGTGGAGTAAGACAATTTCTGTGACATGTCTGTCATTCTGTAGAAAGGCTTAATGGAAACAAAAACTCTTCAGGACACACTTGTTTTTTAGTAGCAGACACTTTAATGTTTTGAGTTGGGATTTTTAAGTTCTTATTTCACCTGTTTAAGCCATCCAGTCACAGAACCTATTACAATGTCCCAATTTTTTTCAAAACACTCCCTCTCTGTATAAGCATGGGTCCTCTCCGTCGTAGCCTTCACAGAACAAGGATACAGGAGCACTCATTAGACTGCTCTACCAAGTACTCTTTCAAGGAAACCCTGTGTACCACACATAAATAGGAACTAGGAACCCAGTGACGCAGCACTGGTACAGACAGAAGGAGCAGAAATTGCCTCATTCCACCAGCAGTTCAGGAGATTTAAGTTCCACCACTAACTTCCAGGACAAAGTCAGTGGCAAGTCCATCTCTCATGGCCAATGAAGGGCAGAACTGTCACACCCCAATGACTGCCTACGTTCTAGCATTTGCTCCTTAATACCAAGTCCTAGTGGCAGGTTCCAGGGTGGAAATAGTTAACTGCGGATGGCACCATGAGCTGATCAGTGTTTGGGGAAACTTTTCTCCATCTTCACCCAAGAAATTCTAGGCCCAACTATCTTTAATGGGGCCTTTGAGCACAGCTTGAATGGCTGCTTTATTCTCACTTTCCAACAAAACCTCGCCTAAATTGCTCCATCAGAAAGCTCTGGGAACAACATCCTCTGACCCAGAGACTAGACCCACTCACTGCTGCTCACTCCCATTGAAATACCCCCTCCTCATGGTTAAGTTCAGTTCTCCAGCTGTAACTGCACTTTCCACTGTAACAAACGGGTGGTAGATTCTCTGAAGCATCCAGACGTTAAAAAGGAGTGACCAAGTAATTCCTCAAATATGGTGTTCACTTTCAATAGCTAGGATCGGGGCAGGGACATGCTATTTTGCAAGCTTGTTCAGTACAAACCAAGCGGCTGACAGGTGTTCAGCCACACGTGTTCATAATTACAGCTCCTGCTACACCAATATTTCCCTTCACTGTACCAGAAGTATTCTTTTGGAGTTTAAAGATTCCTATAAAATAACATGAAAAACAGCCTCTAATGGAAATTACTGTTGCACAAAATATCACTTAATAATTTAAGCTCAATCTTTAATGTCAGCCTGACACAGAATCAGCTGCAAAATTACAAGACACAAAAAGAACTCCTTAAAAATTAGTATGTTTTAATTTTTAAAGATTCTCGTGCTAAAACGGTTGAAGAGAGAAAACAATAAGTTTTCAGCTCAAATGACTATCTGTAGTCCTTAGATGTGTTCCATTAAAGGCTCTTACAATCAGATATACATCTAGTACCACTTATTGCTCGACATCAGAAAAACAATCAAACACTCTATTTACAGCTTCTGTGTCTGAGAAATATAAATTCAAAATGAAGAATCCTTAATTTGTTTCTAATCTGTACTAGATGAAACACAATCATTTTGGTTTAAATTGCAGTGGTCTAACATATGGATCTCATGGAGGAGCAGCCACTGGAGAGACCTGGGTGTATTTGCCCCCACTGTAGTTCCCTCTAATAGCAACTAAGATGCACCTCACCTTCTCTTTGCTTCACCTCTGGTTAACTAGCATTTAAATGCAATCTGGACTAAGTTCATTACTCTAGTACAAACACAGATGCTTCACTAAAATCATAGAGTGTTTGGTAAAAAAGAGACTGAAACTGAATCTCACATACATCACTGCAGTTATTCCAGAACTGTAGCAACAGAACCTGGATTAGAAGATGGTCCCTATGAAAGTAATATGTAAATGCTGTTATTTTTTTGATGGTTTTGTATCATACAATACACCCATATAAAAAAAAAAAAAAAGTCTTAAAAAAATAATTGAGAAATAAACCTCAGTGTAACAGGACTTTACCAAGTGCTTAACTGCACAATTTTGCAAAGGCGTTTCAGGCACAAATTGATTTTATCAGTTTTGTTTAAGATATCGCACTCACACTTTAGTGAGAATTTATATTCAAATTACTTTTTTTTCCAAAGTAATAAACATGATATTTTAGCCTGAGAAAAAAAAAGAAAAACCCTATAAGGAAAGCAAATTAATGACATATTGGATACCAGTAAGAAAGAGATTAAAGAAAAAAAATTGTTTCATACAAATCAGGAACATACTCAGAAACTTACTTATGCACATTCATCCACACCCATGTGCACCAATTCAGCTCCAGAAATTTCATTTCATCTGATCTTTATGCTATTACCACTGCAGTGTCCTGTTTTCATGCATCTAGAATGCAGGAGCTACATATATGGACTGCACTTGTGTACTTTCCATACTGAATAAACTCTACAGGCCACCACAAAAAGAAACATACATTTTTGTCCTCAAAACGTTAAATTAGTTTGATCTCCTTCTTGGATTAAGTCACTTACCTTCTTTCATAATATACATAAAGGAACCACAATATCTAGGTGTAACTGCGTGAAAATGGAGACTACATAATGTCTCCACAACAAAGCAGCATAATATCTCTGTACCATGAGATGGTATGATCACACTGAACTCAAAACCTGCTTCAGCCTGACAAAGAAATACAGGATCAGATCTTAGATTGAAAAGAAAATTTTTACAAAAGTAATATGAAATATATAAAGTATATAAATATAAAATACATAGATAAAAAAACTAGGTTTTCTTTTTTTTTATTATCTAACATTTAACATGTACAGAGTAACCTTTTTTGGTTTATGTTACGTAGCACTGAATGTATATATTTAACAGAATTGCCAAAATAAGCTTTCAGAAAAACTTCCCTCAAGTTTAGCAACACATGCACCAGTGCATCTCACTGACTTTTCGGGTGTAAAGCAGCACTTGTATTAAAAATCAGAGAGGCTTTTATCTTTTTAATTTTTTTTAGTGAGACAAATGAGTATTAAAGTACTTCACCTCTCATAGAATATATCAGGTAAGTGCAACTAAGGCAACAACATTGCATCAGCAGGGAGCTGAGTTGCTCACTTCTCTATATTTATCCGATTGTCTGATGTGGGTTTTGGCTGTAGCAGCAGAATTCCATCACACAGGACTGACATCAGCACCTGCAAGCCATTGAAGTACCCTGTGCCAGAAGCTTTGCTGCAGCAAGGTACATGAGCAGGTGAGTAATTCCACTTATGCAAGTGGCACTAGTCATATAATTTAAGTGCATAGCTGAACAGGGAGTCTGCACTCTGATCCTGTACAGCAGGTCTACCTTTTCTGGATTTGTTACTTGCCTAAATGTAAAAGCTGAATGTAAAAACAGAGGGATGCTTCTAGATCAGCAGGTGTTTATGCATGCTTGGAAGATAGGGCATGATTGTATAGGGAGAATCTCCCCTATATCTCCATATAAAATAATAGTAAGAGTAGTAATAATAATAATGTACATTATTTATAATTGTCATTCAATATAAACTAATTTTGAAAATATTCTATGATCATTTAAGACTGAAAAGAGCAATAAGGATTGGCAAAAAAGTGTAGGGATTTTTAACACAACTATGAGCTGTTTGTTCACTCCCAAGCTTCAAATTCCATAACCTCCTTTCAACTGCAGTTTTCTGTGATGTTGCTCCTTCTTGTTTAATAATGACAAGGATTCATAAATAAATCATCAATTATGCCAACGAGCAGAATGCCACCTTCTGATAAACCCCCCTAGTCTGAGGAAAAAAAACCCTGACTCAAACAATACTCCATCAATGTAATGCTACTCTTCTTCTTCTTGTATTTTTCTAAATTATTACTTACTTTAAGAGTTTTTGTTGTACAGTGTACTCCAAAGAATATTACTTGAAAGCTGCACATCCAAATTAATCAGCTGCTTCATTTGCAAATATATACTTCCATTCAAAACCTGACTTCCAATGTGCTAAGCTGTCACCTCCCTAACGTGCCACTGCAGTGGCATGTGGAGTAATAGCATTTATAGCAATGAAGAGACATTTTTTTGGAAAGACCTAAATAGACTTCATCTTCTGAAAGCTCGGCACTATCTGCATTCAGTGATGCCATTTCAAACAAAAAGTAAAATAGCATGAGAAAAGATGCAGAAGATGCAAAGCAGAGATTATCATACGAGCAAAAGATTGGCACAGAATATTAAGTTTCTACAGAAATTAACATCAAAATTAGCAAAGCCATGCTGTCTTTAAATTCTTTCCATTTCATGAAGTCACACTGAATTACACTGAGCTTTTGCTAAAGGTGCAGCTAGCATGTGGCGGTTCCAGGGATGCAAACACATAGTAAATGCTATTTGAAAATTATAATACTATATGAGAAAATAAACAATGCATTCTTTTATTCCTGTTCAAGAAGTTATCAGTCTGATGCCACACACACTGTGGTGTCTTGAAAACAGCTTCGAAAACTGTTCATTACTCCATGAGGTCTGAATCCATGAGTCCGAATCCTCTTCGTACATTAGCTAGCCTAGAGAAGGTCGGGACACGAGATCACAGGATCAGGAGAGAGTCTGCACTGGTTGGTGTAGGAGGACCTTAAATATATTAAAATCATGACTAAGTTTCTCCAAGGTGTTAGACAGACCACTTGTGCATCAGAAGTGCTACCATACTGTAAACTACCAGAAAAAAACATGAATGCAGTCACCCTATGAAGAACCAGGAGCAACCAAAACCATATTGCAGTCTTCCACTTTACAAAATTAACCTTTTGAAACGGCTAGTGTCAGGCTTCACAGGCCAGTTCAGCTGTGAATAGCTGTGCAGGTTTTGTGAAGGTTTTATGCAGGTCTGCTGTAATCCTCCAATAGTGATATATAGTATTTTTCTTAAACCTGCTGAAACTGGAGATTGAAGGATAGTGCTAAATATCGTTATTGGAGTGATACCAAAGTCTCAGTCTCATTCTCTAAAAGAAAAAGAAGTCTTATAGATAGCTCATAAATTACTTACATAAACCTTAGAAAAATAAGAGTACATGCTCATGACATTTGGGCTTCACTTCTGAAAGCCTGTCTGATGAGACTGCAAGTGTTTGATTCAGAAAGCTCAGGCACAGAAATGGTTTCCAACTGTGCACGCAGGGCCAAAGGCCTGTAAGGGTCAGTCCACAGTAAAGCTGAACAAGAATGACATTAAATGTAATTCAGCTTTAAAACAATGTCTTCTCAAAGAGGCTTCACTCTCCTTTCTCAGGCTGGGGTAAATGCTCTAAGGTCAGGAGGCCACAGTGTTTGTCTGCATTCAATGCACATTAAAAAGACAGGGTATTAAGGAAGAGTCCTGACATTTACTTGGGAGCAAACCCTTCCTTCTTTCACTTGCCCCCTTCCCCAATTTCAATACATTCTCTAATTAAGCATCAATACAATGCACTATAATTGTTGTAGTAGTCATTACCAGGAATTACCCATTCTCCTATCAAATCAGAGCATACAGATAGGGCTGTGTCAGAAATGGGTGAACTTAACTGCCTTATGGTCCCCAAGAGAGATGTACAAATAGATCAAGACATCACACTTGCACAAATGATCTCAGCTCTTCCACAAGCCTTTTGTCACTCTCTCATCCATCTTTGCTTACTAGGGTTAATGGTGGCTGGAGTCAATGCCAGACAATTTAAAAAATAAAAGCATTAGATGTGTTTCAAATGAAGCATACCAGAACACAGGATCTAGTGACATTTTGATTAAAGGTCCATACATAATGAAGGCTTTTTATGAGGCAGCTGCTTAAAAGACAATCTATTTGAGTAAAAACAGAGCAGGGTAGCTGGTATCCCTTGGCAATTTACTGTGGAGCATTTGTTTGCTTCACAAAGATCTGATTCACAATCATTGCACTTGCATGGTTGGTTGATTAAACCAGTATCTCTAGCAGTCATTACAGTGAGCAAAATAAAAAAGTCAATTACTAAAGTAATGCCCTTCTGTGCTATGCAAAATAGATAAAGCACAAGAGTGCCTTCTTCAGCACCTTGTTCTCTGTTTCCATTTCCCACTATAAAGTACTGGGGGTTTAAGTTACAGAGTCATAAATAGTATTTAATTAAGAAAAGTGTTAACCTAGAGCAGTGGTGATAGCTATTCTGAAGAGAGTGCACCACCAACAGTTTAATGAATAATCACAGGTTCACTGGTATTGATCTAGGAAAGGATTGATTTCCTTTTTAAATAAAAATAAAATAAAAGGGTGTACAAATAGAAACAACAACAGTAATTTGAATCTGATAGTGCAAAGAACACACAAGCCACTCTCCACCTCAGGCTGTCTTTCCCTATGCTATGATCTGCACTGAAACACATAAAGAGATGCCTTTGTTCCAATCCAGGCTATCAGAAGTAACTAAAGAGTATTTCAAAGGCAAAGATATGAAGTATCCAGGAAACAGAGAAGAGGGAAATAGGAAAGTGCCTGACAAACAGAGAAAATGTCAACTCTGGAGGGTCATTCTGCATTTATTTAGCGCTGGATGGGTGTCAGCATGTAGAAGAGAGGAACAGCTGGCAGGGAGGGAATGTGGGAATGAAGGGACAACTCTTATACTACAAAAGCACAAACTAAAAGATTGAATTGTTTAATTTTGATAAATCTGTGAATGAGAGCATTTCATCTTTTTAAAAAATGTATTTTATTTATAAAACGCTACCCCAGGCAGTTTCCAAATTGCTTGGTGAAAAGGCTGTCGATACCATTAGAGAAAGATGAAAGAACCTTTTAAACTAGGTGCAGTTTCTGCATTTCTCTTCATTGTCATGACTGTAATACAATTTTGCTGTGACAACATACCAGATTCCAAGGATACATTGAATGCCTCAGCAGCTCTGAATATGTAACATTTGCCAGATGGGAGGGAAGGCAAAAACCTTAGTACAACTGTGTTCTCATGTTCACCATAAAGATAACTCTGAAACAGCAGAGCCATACCTTTGCCAGACAGTCATTCACTAAGTCACAATCTGTACAATTCTCTTTTTCATAAGCATATTTTAATATTTTTCCTTTTATTTTTGTCACCTAGAGCACATTACACAGGATTGTGTCCAGATTACTGTTGAATATCTCCAGGGCAGGAGACTCCACAACATCTCTGGGAAACCTTTTCCACTGCCCAGTCACTCTCACAGTAGAGATCTTTCTCATGTTCAGGTGGAACTTCCTGTGTTTTAGGTTTTGCCTGTTACCTTTTGTCATACTGCCTGGCACCACAAACAAGAGGTCCTATCCTCTTGACACCATCCCTTCAGATTCACATTGACCAGATCACCCCAGAGCCTTCTCTTCTCTAGGCTGAACAGACCCAGCTCCCTCAGCTTTTCTTCATAGGACAGATGCTCCAGATCTTTAATCTTCAGCTGCCCTTCAATGGCCTTGATCCAGGAGCTCCATGGCTCTCTTGTCCTGGGGAGCCCCGAACTGGACACAATTCTCCAGGTGAGGCCTCACTAGAGCTCAGTAGAGAGGGAGGATCACCTCCTTTGACCAGCTGACAATGCTCTTCCTAACCACAGGATACCATTGGCCTTCTTGGCGACAGGGACACACTGCTGGCTCATGGACAACTTATTGACCCTCAGGTCATTCTCTGCAGAGCTACTTTCCAGCAGGTCAGTCTTCAGCCTGTCCTGGTGCAGGGGTTATTCCTCCCCAGAGACAGGAGTCAGCACTTGCCTTTGTTGAACTTCATGAGGTTCCTCCCTGTCTAGATCCTTCTGACAGCACAACACTCTGGGGTACCAGCCACTCCTCCCCATTCTGCATCATCAGCAAACTTGCTGAAGAGGCACTCTGTCCCTTCATTGAAGTCACTGATGAGTAAGTTGAACAATACTGGCCCCAGTATCGACCCCTGGGGAGAAGTGCTACTTATAGATATACAGCTAGACTCTGTCACTGAGCACAACCCTCTGAATTCAGACAGTTCTTAATCCACCTCACAGTCCATTCGTCCGGCCAACACTCCCTGAGATTGCCTACAAGGATGTCATGGAAGACAGCACTGAAAGCTTTGCTTGGGTAGAAAACATCCATCCACTACTCTCCCCTCATCTCTCCAGCCAGTTCTTCCAGGATAGGAGACAATCAGCTTGGATAAGCATGGTTTTCTTTTTGGTGTATAATCTGTGTGATGATTTATGCCATAAAGGCTGTGTCTGCTAATATTTCCAGATACAGAGAGAATTACGTTTAATTTAAGAAAAGGCGAGATCCCTCAAAATTACGGTATGATCTTGATAAACTTGAGATTTTAATAAGTTCCAAGTTTTGGGGTTTTGCTAGTTTGGGATTTATTTCTCCCCACAGAATATTGTCTGGGTTATACATCTGAAGTTTGTTTTGGTTTATTTTGTTTTTCTGGGGAAGATGAGATACACATGAAATGAAACCGATAAGAACTACATACCTAATCCAAAATCTAAATTTTAGAGGAAGTTATTGGAAAAACTTGTGATAAAAGCCTGGCCTTGCAAGTGACTAATAATAATACAAAAAAAAAAAAAAAAAAAAAAAGACAACAAAACCTTGAAAATGCAGCTTACAATTTTAATTTATTAAATAAAGTTAATTTTCATTATGCCTCATCTCCTTCTGAACCTAACACAACTGAATGATTAAACTGTTCAGCTGTCAAGGAATGTCAAGCTGTCTGGTTTCATGCACCAGACCTCCAAACAGTGAGACTGCCATAAGGTATGATGGGGGAAGGGATCCCTGCTGTTGCTTCTTGTCTGGGTCTTCACGTTGGTGCACTGTAGGTGGTTTTCTCAGTTCACAATTCCTATACCCTAGGTGCAAGTTTGCTAAAGCAACCCAACCACAGGACACAGGTGAAGAGTTCAGTACAGGATTAAACTTAGCTGCAATTTAACTTAATCAGGCTTTAAGGTTGGGGTTTACTTGCTCGAATCCTCTATTCAAGGGAATGGGTTTTATTGTAAGTTAGGGGAATATTAACCTATGATGAATCAAAAGTCATTGTGTGATGCAACATGAAGATGAAGCTGTATTTTCAATGCAAAAAGAACTATTTCAATCCAGAAGAGTAAGATGTTTTTATCCTTAGCACTGAGTCACTTTCTAGCTCTGGTAGTAGAGGTTCAACGTTTCAGTGCTATTGATGAGAGCACAAAGTGTCTGACTTCTCACATCTTCATGTTTTATGTGACAGGGAAGAGGCCAGAAGAATTCGTTTTCCAGTATTCCTTAAGCATAAAGCCCAAACACAATTCCATCACACCCTACAGAGTTTAAAAAAGTTCTAAACCTTCAAGAATCTGACAGAGCCCTTCCAGTTTTAGCTCAGGTCTCTTAATTTAAGATTCAGACTGATTTCTGAAAATCATCTCTGCCATTTAACATACCACTGAAGAGGTCTATGGGAGAAATTTTTCCTGCAGGCAGGATCTGTGAGGTTTTAAGTGCAACTAAGGTCAGCTCCAGTCAACTGCCTCGTAGCTGCATCAAATATCCCATCCAGCAAAGTACTGCCATGTTTCACTTTAAGCTCTACTTGAATTGTGACATTCTTGACATGTCCATTTACTTCCGCTTTTTTATAATTAAGTTTTAGCCTTTTTGTATGCCCTTTTGCTATTCAGCATTTGATTCTGATGATGATTTTCAGTCAGTAGCCCTAGCTGCAATAAAAGAAAACACACTTTTAGGATGGTGCTAAATTTGCTGTTAGGTTCAATACATTTCCTTTAGAGAAAAGAAGCATACGAAACTAAAAAAAAATAATGAAGTGACACCAGATGTGGAAGTGACATGAGGAAGAGCAGTTTTGAGATGGGATAATGCTTCTTGATTGTGTTCTTTGAGCTAGAAGGTGGCAATTAGATTTTCATACCTGGAAAAGTGTGAGACATCCTAATTAAGCACCTTTTGGAAGAAGTCATAATGGATAAACCCAAACCGCTTGTAGTAGTTCTCAAATGTGTCACCTGCCAGGGTTGTACTAGAAAAAGATCTTCTTTTTTTATCTTTATTTTTATAAATTTGGAAGGAAATTATCATTGGAATGTTGATTTTAAATATGTACTCACTAACACAGCCAGTCAAATACATTTTAAGCATAGCTATAGGTCATATATAGAATTATAAAAAGGAGGAAAATAGCTGAAAGGAAAATACAATGTATTCAGCCAGAGGCTAAATCTTATGGACTTCGGTGTTACTAGCACCTGACACTAATGTTTTATGTGACTTTGGTTAAATAATTTCACCTTTCTGCTTCATTTTCCTTTATATGTTTAAATATCATTAATAATATTTACTTCACAGTGGTTGTGAAAAGCTATTAATTACTTCTGTAGCCCTGACAATATGAACCATTAGTTTTTAAGCTGGCAGGTTTTCAGATAAAAATATAGTATTTTTTCACATATAAGTCCATTTTTAAGATCTTATGGTGCAGAAATGTGAACCGACTCCATTACTGAAGATGTTAATGGTATATCTGAACCAGGTTAGATTTTCTTTCTAATCACAGTTATGCCCAGTAATGCACTGACATGCGTAGAAGATAAAGGTGATGCACTGTCCAACATGTGACACAGCCATGACAGGAGGTGTTGAAGAGAAACAATAGCCAAAACAGTGCATGGCTGTTGAGGATCACTGAATCTAGAAGAATATGTCTGGTTATGAATTTTATGATCTCACACACATAGGGCTTGAGGCAGCAGGAGTGAAATCTCAATGAAGACAGGGGAAATCCTCATATCAACTTCAGTAGAGTGAGGATTTCATCCTAAAAGAAGAGTTCTTACAAAACTTAGTGACCTTGAAAGATATTTAAACATTTGCTGAAATGTTTAATGTATTGATGTGTTTAATATTTAATATTAAAATGTATTATATTTTAATAACATATTTAATGCTAAATATATTAATATTACTTATATATTAAGTATATTATATTTTAATAGCTATCCCTATGGGTATATATTTAATACTTATATACTTGAGGGGACTTGTGCCTAGATGAGAAATGATCACACTGACTGAAAGTGGTTTAACATATAGGTTTGGCAACTGTTACTTTACAACCATGTAATTAAAGCAGGATAAATCTTTCATTTGAGAGCAGGGAAATGAAGGGGCATCTAAGTGTAAGCTGATTGGAATCATAAAAGTGCTGATTTTCTTCCATGTTTGAATTACATGGGAAGATACTACAGAAGCTAAATGGACTGAGGAAAGTTAAAAGAAACCATTTTCAGCATTCAGCTCTTACATTTTTATCTACCTTTAATTGCAGAGTGGTTTTAAATTACAATCTGAAAGAATTTGCTTTTGGAGGGTAAGAAAACAGCACATCCCATGTTGTCCTTCATAAAGAGGATTTACTGATGAAACACGTAAATCGTTATTCAAAACATTGTGTCGCTACACTTTAAAGTTAAAACTTGAACTCATGCAGTAGAGTACTACATCTACAACCACCTAATCTCTGTGGGTATAGAAGAAGGTAAACAAAGAAAGAAAGAGACATCTGAACACCCCCATTTGCAGAATTAGCATGTCCTTTTTTCTACTAGCAATCATGACTGCTGAAGGACATCTGGAAAGCATTCTGAGATAAGCTGATGTTTAAAAGGTCTGTAGCACACAACAAAGTAGGACAATCAAAATTTGATCCATATATACCCCTTTGTAAGCATGTTGTTGAAACATAATCTCTTTTCATTTAAGACACAAGAGAGCAGCAGTATGTGAGATCTGCTGCCTGCAGTACAACTGATGATACTTTAGATAAGAAAGATGAGATAGCTTTGTCTTAGAAAAGTAACAGACCACTTTAATGAAAGTTTATAATTTGTGTTTAATATTTAATCAACTTAATACTTTGATTTATGTAGGCTACTGTATATCCTCCAAGGGAAAGAGGAGAGTACTTCACAGAAGAGCATTTGGGGAGAAAAATGTTGACATTTCCAGTTAAACTCCTAATTGTGTATAAATCTTTTATACACAATCTCCTGTTTCTCTGAAAAAATTACTTTCATATTGCAAACACAGATAGTTCTAAACCGTCGTTTATGATAAGTAATGATCATAAAACACTAGATTCTCCTCATTTCCAGTACAAAACCAGCACGAGTATCAGACACCAGGAAATGTGTTAATGCATGCACAGTACAGGTCTATTGTCATGTTCTTCAGGTCTGCAGAAATCTTTTATTGAGATAGCAAAAAGCAGTTCTTGATAAGATAAAACAAAAATGAAAGCAAAACAATGATGTGCCATGCCATGAAAAAGCCGAAGAAAAAGCGAGTAATAGATTTATGCACAGAAGTAATGAAATTGTGAAAAATAGGTTTAGATTTGGATGTCTACATCCTAACTACATAGTGTTAGTTGATATGAAAGATCTATGTATATAAAATTTAATATCACAATACGCAGGTTTCACTCATACACACTCTCATTTCATAGTATACAGCATAACCAGATATTGAAAATGTGCAACAAAATGCAGTGTAAAAGCATCTGATAGCTATCAGGTTTCCCAGACAAGCAAGGCATTGGCAGCCTGATTACCATACTTTTGACAACAGCTACATGCAAAATAATCAAGTAGCCTGTTCTGGACTAGTAAGCTGTTGCTGTTCCCTGTCATGATAAGATTGCAGTGTTCTCTCTTCTGCATTTCTGAGAGGATACTCTGAAATTGTCCCTTATGCCACCCAGAATCGTATATCCCTTAGCAAGAGCACATTTACTGCATTGACTTCTGACTTTTGACTTCCAACTTTCGCCATTTTCTTTCAAATGCCAATCCAAAAAGCATGTCAGCACAAGAGTCACATCATCATTCACACAGTCCATTGATAGTGGTCTTGGGGAGGGAAAGTGGGCAGATTGACTTTGTTCCCACAAGAAAAAAGTAAGTGACCTATGAAATGTGAAACTGACCTTTTCTTTGTTATCAATCATCTGGACAAGTATAGGGACCACCCTCTTTGTTATGGTTATTGGCCTTTTGTCAACACTACATGCTCCAAATGGGTATTTCCTGAAAGGCTAAACGAATTACAAGTGACCTGACAAATCATAAAGGAAATCATGGCACAACCATGGAAATAATCATCTTTGTCGTGGGTTCACTAGAATTCTAGGGAGGAAAGTGTGAGCAGAAATAGCCTTGTCCTGCACACATCTAACATCTCCGGCCCCCTTCAGAGAGAAGCAGCAAGCAAAAACACCCAGAGCAGTTGTACCTCTCCACATCCACTCAAATCCCTACCACTCACTTGATGCAGTAAAACAGGTACTTTATTCTACATTACTTTGTGCTACTTTTATGCTGGTGTAAGTCAATTGGTTTCAGCAGTTTCCAGAGTAAGAGTGACATGGCAATACAGAAACCAAGTCCTACTACTTTTCCACTATGAAAAACTGACATTACACAACAAGGCACTTAAACCTTCAGAAGAAAAGTGAATGAACAGCTTTGTACGTGGCTATAATTAAATGATAAGTTACTATTTCTTTCTAAAGCTACTTGATAATGGATTAAGTGAGATGCTACTTGCTCCTTTCCCAGCTTGCATCTCCTAAAAGCAGTGGACAACCAGTCAGGGACAACAAGCTCTCCAGTTTCCCCAGGTGTCATCTCACCTTTAGGCAATCCAGACCTAAGGGTCACCTGCACTGGTAACAACTGATTCTTTCAGAACTGTGCCTACTCACACCTCCTCCAGAGAAATATTACTCACCTTGCAAAGGCATAAAATTAAGCACTGTATTTCTCACACACGGCTACTTTTAGGCAACATGCCAGCATGCTTAACAATTGGCAAAGTTCTAAGCTCAGCTCTCTTATAGTTTTAATCAGAAGAATCTAAAGCATGGCTCTTATACACATTTAGTAAGTTCCTCATGCATTAGCTGATGCATTCTTCCAGTGTTTCTCATCTTCTATCATATACATACCACTTAGCTCATTGTTTTAGCTGTTTGCTAAACACACTCTCAAGCTCCAGTTTTGTGTTCTATGTGTGCTATGTATTAAAATGCCTATTTGGATGGCTCTTGGTTTGCATGTCTTCTGCTACAAATGGTTTTTGTAGACTTCTGTAAGTCCTTTGATAGTCACTTCTGTGACTATGCACAGCCTACTCGATAGTTTAACTGCTCAATCAGTCATACACTGAAGCTCCCACCACTTAAGAGACATGCATACAGTAGACTTCATAATTTTCAGATTTGTGTTCCCGTAGCCTTAGGCAAAAAAAAAAAAAAACAACAAAGCTTTTTTTTTTTCACATGGCCGTTTCAAAAGATGCTGAGCAGCTATAAAATACTATGCAATATTTGATTTGTCTGTCCACTTTTATTGGTTAGCAACCATCTTCACGATCTTGATTACTTCCACAACTCTATATAATCAATTACTTTAAGTAAAAAGCCACTCTACCTCATGACACAAACACATTAAAATTGCATCAGTTAATAAGGAAGCAGCTTGAGGAAAATTACAGCACATACCTAAAGAGTTTACCATGCTTTTTGGATGTCAGTACTAAACAGCCAGAATTCCTTGTACCAAAATGAACACTTTACAGCACAGAGTAATGGCACTTGTAAACATGAAGCATGACAGGCTGGAAGCACCTGAAACAGTAATTGCAGCTTCCACTTGAAATTCTTTGAGGGAATCTGATGAGCTCCAGTTTCAGTACCACAATGAAAAATTGATACTTTAAGAATGGACAGGGGAATGGAATAATGAAGTAATGAAAGAAAATACTTCAGGGGACTTGCTTTTTTCCTTTTTTATTGTGGGCCTGGTTGTCTACAAACAGCAAGTGTTTGCTATAAAACTATAAATCTCTTCAAATCATAACAATTTCAAATAAATACAAAGTAGAGGGATGGAGGGAGGAAAGGCTATGAAAGGGTTTTTTCATCACTTTCAAAATGTTCACTGATATCAGTAATGTCAGGATTTTCCCAAGAAAAATGGTGGAGCTAGAAAATGTCCTGAATAACATCACTGAAACTGAAGCTATGTTCATATTATCAAACACTGTGGCACATCAGGAGCAAATCTGGGGAGCAAAGCAGTTACGCTGAGGACCAAATACCCAAACAAGGTGTGCCTGGGGCATTTTACTTGGGGCTTCATTATAGCTTGGTCCTGTAGACTGAATGCCTGTGAACAGTTAGCCAATGTTAGTTGTCCTCTTGAAGCACAACTTCCAATTAATTTTTGTCTGGAATAAAATATGTACGCACCAAGATTACTCTGCAGCTTGAATCTAATGTGTACCTTCCCAAAATGCTAAACACAGCAGAATCCACAGCTAAACTGAATAGCTTTTGTGGTAATATTTGTATTTCCTTTCTCACAATCACAAGAATTTCCAGAACTATTCCTTCATCATTTAGACAACACTTTTTTTTTTAAACTGAGACTCCTGTAATATAGTTTGCAACATCAAAACTTGGGGTTTACGCTCATTTTATCCCATTATTGCTCATTTTCATAATGATGGCTTTCACTGCAATCATTTCATCAGATCCTAAGTAAATCAAAAGGCATTCAACTACTGGTAAGAACATGAAAGATCAGAAAGGTTTGTCTCAAGTGTCAGAATTGCTGTGCAGTAATGATAGTTGAGGGTGAGGATGCATCGCCTATTTTGCCAATACATCAAGCACTGTGGAAATTATTTTACAACTCAGAATACTCATTATCGATCTGAAAGGAAAAGTTCATTTATGGAGGTTCTTATATAGGCAGCTAATTTACTGGGCTGCATGCATGGAAAATGTTATCCTTAGATTCCATTCTCAACATCCTCCTCGGGCTGAGCGGCCTAAAATAGGTGTTGCACTCCAATTGCAGCCTCACCACTGCCTTGAAGACCTGCAAGAGCAATGGGGCTCATAGTATGAACGAGATACAGGGTGAGTTTCAAGCCAGTTCTCACAGTTACAATTCTGATGTACACGTGCATCAGGGCTGTGCCGGTGTGCACTTGGGCCATTAATTCCTTGTGTGGGCCAGGAATTCCTGCACAAACGAGACCATGGACTGATCCGAGTCAGAGGACTGACTTTAGCCAAGGTGAACAATTGAATCCCAGCCACCTCCACAACAAAGTCCCAGCAGTTTTAAGCAGATCACCTAGTTCTTTAAATGTGTACATATGTGCCTATGTGTGTGTATGTAAATAATCTGTATCTACACACAAATATAACTTCAAACAGAAGCATTTTGCAATGATTCATGAATATATCAAATAATTAATTCCAAATGCACTTTAGCAGTAACAGAAAAAAAATGTAATATTTATACAATTAAAAATCATAGTTATTTTGGAAATTGTTTAGAAATAAATATGAGTAGTTACTGGCTATAGGCGCACTATTTCTCACTCTAACTACTTTTAATAGAGTAGTTTTTCTTTACTCTCATATTAAAAGGCATTTAGCAAATTAATGTCTTTATTTCTTTGTAACAGGTGTCTAACCACTGCTGTAAACAAGCCTGCATGAACAAGGAGGGGAGGGAGGAGGGAACACATAAACATAACTTCTGATACATCACTTCACTAGAGAATAAAGACCTGATTTTTTATTGCAATTTTCAAAACCAATTTTAATATTTCCCTGTCCTTAATTTAGCCCTTAATCCCACAAACTCTTCTTCATAAGAAGTCTTCTGCACCTTAATGAAAATCATAACAGGTGACAAGAAAAATTATCTCGCACTATCCCATATGGAACTGATTACAGACCTACTGATTCAATCTACAATTATTAGAGCAAAGAAGAGCAAGTATGACAGCATCAGCTTCCCTGCACAAGCTATTAAAAATGGCCACATTTCTACTCCTCTTATCTACACTGAATGTATTTACTCATCAGCTTACCACTGTGTATTTCTTACTCACCCCATACACAATTTCCACTCCAGGCATTAGGCATCAGGCATCCAGTGCAAATAGGAAGTATGCAACAAGCATTAGAGAGCTGCAATGCAGACAAGACAATAGATTTTTGCTACTGTTTCAGTCTGTGTTTTCTTATGTGAATACAGAGCATTCTGATTACCGCAGTGTCATCTTTGAGCACGCTTTAAACTGTGATACTCCAACTTAATGGAGAAAAGGGAAGAACTCTAATACACTTTAAAAAGGACTAGCCATAAAAAGATGTTGAAGCACACATAAAATTACCTGTGCTATAAAAAAAATAGCACTAAGGCAATCTCTAACAGGCTATTATAAAATTTGTATCTATAAAAGAAATTAAAGTGAGCTCCAAAAAGCCAGAATAGGTTCCATTAGTATTATAGCTAATGGATAGGAAAGAAACCAAAATCTTTAATTTATTATGATTTTCATAATTTGCCTCCTAAAAATAAAAATTGCATTCCATGGCCAGAAGGGTCCTTTAAATCAGTGCAGGGGCTTTAAGTATTATCAGCATCTCCCACCTCCAGTAGCAAGGAGACCCAATAGCTGATTTTCATGTGAAGATCTTGAGAGCATGAAGAACTTAACCTCAGAGTCAGCAAAGTGCTAATAAAAAGACCGACATCTTCCAAGATTATCAAATTCAGATAATGAAGCAGAAAAGGTGTGGTATAGGAACCACTTGGCTACTTATATGACTGAGGGTCTGAGTATTACACAATTTCAAGATAATCAGAAGAAATAAATGGGAGGCAAGCTTGGGAAGGAGGCTTGTACGAAAATGGCACACACTGGTAGTAAAAAGCAGCCTGCTGAGTTTGAAGGATGTTGTTCTGGGGTTGTGCAACGTACTACAGCACCAAGTGCTGAATTCTGTTATAAATTATTTCTTCTGCAATAACACATGGGAACCCATGGACCACACTATCCGGCTACAAAAACAAGGAGCACAAAGGTCATCTCTGCAGCAACAAATCATCAGTAAAAGTGTGAATCTTCTTGGGAAATTCTGTATTTTGCTCCTGCTTCCAGCTGGCTGGAGAAAAGCCACTGCCGCCCTAAAACCTGTGTTAGCACTGCCTTATAGGCCTGCCTCTCCACAAAGCCTATTAGCCAGCACAGCACTGCTTCTGACATGACCACATGCACTCTGTCTGCCAGATAGCTCAGCAGTCAAGCAGAGTGAGCTTGAATTTGCTTGCATGTATAGGCACAGCTTAAGGAACAACACAGTTATATGCAAAGCTCTCACGTTTCCATCAGCTTTTCACACTTCAAGTGCAAAACAGAATTGCCATGTGTCAAGCATGTGAGCTGCAATCCATGCTGACAGACCATATCCTTACAGGTGAATACCTGAATGGCCCTTGCAATACAATCATCTCACATCATTTCACCCTCACAGCCTAAGATTTCAGACATCTAACAAGACAAAAAGAATCACTTACAGACATTAGTGAAGAGGCAGATGTGAAGCAATCAGGAATAAAAAGAAAACAAACATACTCAAAACCCACGTGCTAATGCTTGCAAAGGGTTAGCTGAGCGCAGTTTGGCCTTCAGGATTACCACTTTGTTAATTCTGATGAGCATTAGCTCATCTTGAATGGTGATGCTTGGTTTAGTGAGGTTATTTTATCCATTCCTGATGTTAGAGTACAAAAAGAACTTAAAAAAAAGGAAAAAGGCAAGTATCCTGCCAGAAACCTGTACTTCAAAGCAAGATAACCACTCTGCTAACCAATTACTCCAGTGGAATCTCACCATATGTTGCTTGCACTGTACCTGTTGATATTTAGGCTTCAGGCAGCAGCACGGAACATTTAGAGAATCTTGATGTTGCGGCAGAGGTGTGAAACTTCTTTAAAGATTGCACTTAAGAAGCTGAACTTCAAGCATTGCTCGGCACATACATTCACGTCATGCCGTGTGGTTAACTCTCTCGGCAACACAGAGCCCTGAGACTGAAATATTACTGGGGAAGGAATGAGAAAACTTGGAAGAATATTATGATTTTTCTTTTCTATCCAGAACCTGGGCCAATCTTTTACATGTCATGGAAGTGTAAGCGTGAACAACACCCCCTGCTAGTACAGTTTTAGCTTTCTGGCATCAATTCCAAGGGGTCTGTAGTTCAACCAGCTCAGAAACAAGCAGCTTTTTCACTTGTGAAGAGTGACACAGTGACTCTAATATTGCCCACAACATGTGGCCTGAGAAATTATTTCTAGAGGCAAAGGGACATTCAGATTACAACACTGTCCACTCCTTAGTCTATTGAGACTATTATGCTATGCACCTCAGGTCCAGTGACATCCAGACTGGTACGGGACTGATGGAGTTAACACAGACCTCCCAGTTATCACTACTGCTGGCTGGAATCAAGCAGGGACTTGGCACAAGGACTAAGGGTTGAGGTTCCCGGGAAGAATATACCCCCAAGCCATATGACACAGTGAAATCTTCCATCCTCATCACAATCAGAAGAGAAATGTGCTGTCTACTGCATATAGGGAATCGCTCTAAACTTCTCTGTTTTCATACAATATCTGGACACTAATTTCTTGAAAACCTCTGCATACAGACATTTCTGACAGTTTGGTTTAAAAAATTATTCTATATACAAATATTCATTACAGTTCATGAAGTATTATGAAAAATAAAATGGCTTAGCTTCAAATAACATTAAAAAAACCCATAATGTTTTCAAATCTTAGACTTTCTTTTAAAAGTTTCTGTTCATTCCTTTCCAGTTTTACTCCAGTTATGGCCTACTATATGCAATGTGAAGTAAAACATATCCATTTTAAGAGCATTTTAATGTTTTTGAGAAGTTTGACAGAAGTGGACTTTTCCTATTTATCATTTTACATAGGTATCTATTCACCCTCAAATGTCATCTTGGACTGAGAAGGTTTATTTGTTTCCTTTTTTTTTTTTTTCAGTAAGAAAAAAAAGCTGGAAACTGAATCGGGAGGGATGGTTGATGAGTTCTAGACAGATAAAGAGATTCTTACCCAAATTCTCTGGACAACAAAATATTTTTTTTGGTTCATCATTACACAACAGTTTAACTATTGTGCTCACTGCTACAAAAGATACAGCTTTAATTACTCTGCCAGAAAATAAAAGACATATTGCTTCTGCTTATAGACACTCTATAATTCCACATCATGTCATGGATATTATTTCTCTTTCTGGTGGGAAAGGTTTCAGTCTTTACTATGACTTCTAATTCCTAGAATTAACTTTTATTTCTTAGGGAGTCTAACACAAAAAACTTTGTGTCTTGTAGATTTAATGCATCCCTTCTATAGGACCCTATGGTCAAAGTTAAGACACACAAGCCAGGCATTTCTGAATCCCAGGACACTGCAAATTTGTATCATTTTTCTGAAAAGGAAATATATGAGATACACTAGAAGCTTCTGTAAGACTGAGCAACAGACAAAAGAAAACCTGCTGATGAAATACAGACAGAAATAAAAGGGGATAAATAGAGACATTGTGGTGCTCAGGCTGGAACAGCCTGAAGAAGTCAGGAAAGATTACTGGCCTCTTTCAGCCTCTTCAGGGCTATGCTGGCCTGAAAAACTGTTCTTATTTAAAGAGAATGAAAGAATGAATGGAAATAGAATGCCTACTCCATGCAGCTAATCACCACCTTCTTCATCCTTTGAGTCTGAGTCTTTACTGAATAATGTCCTTCAACCAGTCAGGAAATTCTCTAATGATATGTAATCCCAGAGCTGGAGGAGAGGTCTTGTGCTGACTGCAGAAATTACTGTTAAGGTGTCCATTAACCAGAAGGTCAAAAAATGTGATAACACTAATCTATGGTCCAGGCCACCATACTACCTGCCACAGGTCTTAATAGCCTGCTGCTACTTGTGGTTTAAGTTCTTCATCATTTTTCCAGAAAAGGAGAAAAGTAAGGTCATATGATTATGAATTCCAGGGCATGTATCTCCTGCACATAGAATCTACTTTGCCACATTTCACCATCACACCATAAACGCATCACAAATGAATTTCATCCTATTACAGGGTAGTTGTGATGATAGTACAATCTCAGTTATGAAATACATGCAGTACAAAGCTTCACCTACTCTTCCTGCTAAACTCACATGGAAAACATGTCCCAGAGAGAAAATAGTCCACTGCACACTAAGTGTGTTACTGTTATCTTTATTGTTTTGTGACAAAGTCACACTCATGGACCATAAGCCATGCTGCTATTCTTTGCATGCAGTTATGCCATCTTTGTATTGTGGGTAGTGTCCCATTTCATAAATCACTTACAAAATACAAACACAAAGATAATACAGGTGGATAAGACACTTCAAGAAAACAGCAGAGCTATATTGCTCCAAGTACCAGGCAAACTTCTTAGCATATCACCAGACTAACTGCTGTCACGTTTGCTGATGAATTAGAGCAAATGAGAAGGTTAAAAACAAACCTGAAGAGGAAAAAGGAACACTGGACATTAAGATGTTTTACAGAGAGACCCTCTGTCAATAAAATACACAACAGCAGAGAAAACAAGTGGAAACTTTAAAATGTGCATGACAGCAATTATCATCATGGACTAAAGAGAAATAGAAACTCTTTCCAGCAGAATAAACTAGCAGAGGTGGAAGGGCCATCTGTAATGTTTTGTTTCAATACAAATAAAGAAACAGAGCTTTACATTTTTGTTTTTCCTCCCTTCTGCAAATATTCTTTTGAATTCAAGTTTTCCTTGAGCACAGTCCAAATAAAAGCAGAGTCAAAAATCCAGTATTGTGCCCTCTGCAGACTGCTGTGGCCAGAGAAGAGTGAAAAATCTATCTGTATTTGAGGGCGTTGGTTATGAAACTGCAATGACACCTCTACAGCTATGAAACAGTGATGCTTCTTAACAGCGTAAGGGTCTAAACTATCTCTTGAAACCAAGGGGTAGGGATACAGCTCTACTCCCAAACAAAACAGGAAAGAGACTATGGTCTGGCCCAGATAGCAACTGTCAACACAGACTGCATCCAGGTACCTCATTTCTCTTGCTCTTCCCCAAGTAGGGACCATTTCCAAAAGTGGCAACTACTTCCAGAGAGCAGAAGTTCACTTCAGTTTACTGAGCTCAGAAGTAAGCTTGGGCACTGTGCAGGAGTTAGCTTGCACCAGGGCAATCACTTAAACCGCACAAATGATCACAGGCCAGTTCAAAAGCCCATGCTTTGGATACATTCTATTTATTAATCCATTTTAAGTCCGTTCAAATTGACCAATCCCTTGCATATTTGTAACAGGCAAAGTAGATTTTCCAAACTTGCTTAACAGTTAGGAAAATCTAACCTCAAATATACAAGCACAGAGCCACTTTCAAAAAGGCACAGGTGCTCATATAAATATTTCTTTTCATGTGACAGCCTTTTTCTTTTCTGTCTTTCTGAGTGTTGTTTCCTGTAATGTGACTACTCCTCTCCCCTTCTTTTGCCTCTCAATAGTTTCTAAATAGCTCTCCTCTCAAAACATTTTTATACACTCTTTAATCTTCTACCCTCAAAGTGACTTTTTTTAATGAATTAACAATGAGAACATTGCACAAATCTTTTCCTAGACTTTCAAAGACACTGTACAGCAAAGTCAGGTTTGTTCACTTGCTACTTTCTGGATGTTCTCAGCATCTTAATGCTGTTTAAATGGACAACTGTAGACTTCTATTACGCATCTTCATATCAATTCCCTCTTCAACTGTCTTCTGCTAAAAACTACTAGAGTTAATGAAAAATATTTGTTTAATAGTATTTCTGGTTAATTCCATAATGCCATTTAAAATATCCTGTAATAACTCCTGTCACTGTTTACATATCTTTCCAGTAATTACTTGGTATCTCCCTAGGTCAGTCTCAGCTCTACATTTTTTCTTCATATTTTTCTTTTTTCCCTTCTTTTCAAATATCAAATATTTATTCTGACACATAGGATTTATAATAGATAATTGCGCTCATTTTAGCTGGGGTAGAGTTAATTTTCTTCATAGTACCTGGTATGGGGCTGTGTTTCAAATTTGGGCTGGAAACGCTGATAACACAGGGATGTTTTAGTTACTGCTGAGCAGCGCTTACACAGAGCCAAGGCTTTTCCTGCTCCTCATTCCATCAGTGAGTAGGCTAGGAGTACACAAGGAGTTGTGAGGGTACACAGCTGGGACAGCTGAGCCCAACTGATCACAGGGATATTCCACACCATAGGAAGTCATGCTAGGCATATAAAGCTGGTGAAGAAGAAGGAAGTGGGGAGACATTCAGAGTGATGGCTTTTGTCTTCCAAGTAACTGTTACACATGATGGAGCCCTGCTGTCCTGGGGATGGCTCAACTCCTGCCTGACCATTGGAAGTGGTCAACAAATTCCTTTCTTTGCTTTGCTCACGCACAGCTTTTGTTTTACCTGTTAAACTGTCTCCATCTCAATGCATGAGTCTTCTCACTTTTACGCTTCTGCTTCTCTCCCCCATCCCAGCAGGGGAGAATGAGTGAGCAGATGTGTGGGGCTGAGCTGCCAGCCGGGGTTAAACCATGACAATAGTTTTCACAGATTCAGGGGCTATCCCTTTAGAGCTCTAAAATATACACTGTCTGGACCTGCACATTTATAGACTGTGTAAGTCTGACTGACTAATGCCTAGTTATGCTTCCTTGGGGATATGCAAAGGTGACAGTTTGACAACTTCTATGGGATAATGAAGTTCAAATTTTCTGAGACTGTGGACATGGATTTTGGCATATGAAAACTGAATAGTCATGTTTTCCATTAACCCACAGTCTTAAAGATATACCTCACAACAGTAAAATCAAAAGTTGCATTTAATTCTGCAGGATGCTGTTGAACAAGTCTTTTCTAAGTTTTGCTGTTGTAGGCCCTATACTCTTATTCTTTTTTTATCCTATTTTCCCATTACTTTGACATTTTCCAATCTGAATCATTTTGTATGCATCCACTGCAGTGACAATGTACTGCTATCCCCTTTCCTTACTTCCTCCCTTTTTCCTATTCTAATTTTTTCTGTATAGTCTTTAGAGACACTTAACTCTCAGATATGTGCAATCGTAATCTTTACCATTTTTATACTCTTATTGAGTATTAAAATTGGTGTGATAAATGTGCCCCTTTGGATAAATTTACAAATCCAGAAAAAGAAAACACATATAAAGCAAAACCAAAATTGAGTTGCATTTATGGTTCAATCATTCAAGAAACATGATTTTTATAAAAAACTCTACCATAGAAGCACATTCATACAAAAAAAAAAAAACCCCTTCTGTACTAAAAAAACCTCTGAGTGCTACAGTATAATGGTTAATCATAGAATCATAGATTAAGTCTTCACTTAGTCTATTGAGCTGCCTCACACTGAGGTAGGATTTTAGTCTGCTACAGTTCCTCTTTTGCATGGGATTTTACTTTCAAAAGAAATCTTTTTATATATAAATTAATTACCAGATCCAGGCTCAAATTGCAAGTAGATCAGATGAGTTGCTCTCTTAACAGTTTGCCACTAATCTCATTAATATTTACTACATTTTGTTAAAGTTCAGCCTCCACATTATGTCAGCTGGACTTCACAGGCACCTATCAGTCTTGACCTACAAAAGACTATCACGAATTTAGCAGCAGTAGCACAGTCCAAGAATAATTGCCACGACCACTCCATGCCTGAAGAAGATGACAAGCTGAGAGTGAATAAATCCAGAACCAGGTACCAGAACAGTAGTTTTATGATCGACTGTCTCCCAGTGTAAATGGAGCAGAGTGATGCTTTTCGCTTATATTTATCTGTGGAGAAAAGATGCTTTATCTTTTCAGTTGCTGCAACACAAGGAGAGGTTTCAGAGCAAATGTGGCAGCTTGTATGAGAATCTCTGTGTTCAATAACACCTAAAATGCACTGTTTCTGCTAGGGCAACTAATTTTCCTCACTACAAAGGAAAGCATGTGTCATATAAATATACTTTGCAGTGAACTTTTTAAATGTTGGTTATAATGGAATTGGAGAAAATAAGTATCTTACATATACAGAGAGCAGTCTATGAAACCTATTTAAATAGTGCCTACTACTTTAAAATCTCAGTGCTTTGTGATCTGAAATTAATTTAGCACCCCTGTGTCATCAAAGGTGACTACTCTTTGCATTTCAGAAGAAAGACTCAAGGAAACCAAGTGCCAGTCTAAGGCTCCAGAGGAAGCACTCGGTTCTTTGATCTCTGCAGACTCAGGCTGTTGCCATTACCCTTTCCTTGCAAGAAGAGAGAAGAAATATGTTCTGACAGCACAAAGAACCACATTGGCTTTTTGTCATGACGCCCGATGTCAGAACTGGGCGAGAGCAGTAGCTGAGAAATTCAAGTTCGTACATCACATGCTAGTTCAGGCATGAATCGTATCTGCCAGCTTCCTTTACTGGCTAAGTTGCACAGCAAATGCACCAAGAACACAGCCAAGGTTTGTCCCATCTCATGCCTCCACCAGTTTACATCCTTTGTGCAGGAGAAGGCAGCCCATTGCAGCATCAGAATCACCGTCTGACTGGATGGAGTTACATAGCATCTACAAGAGGTGACAGAGCACATTAAAAAGGTGGCAAAAGAAAGGGAAAGACAGCTAGTGACATACAGCAAGTACACTGGAATGCCTCCAGCCATCCCTTAAAGGTAGCCGTGTCCGCAGATGCTTCTTACAGCTGCACAAGGGTTGATCTCCAGCAACACTACCAACACTTGCACCATGTCCAGGACTGACACACTGTTCTTGAAAGAATCAAGAACTGCAGTAGGGCTGTAACCCTGAAATTAATACTTCCTACTCTTATCAATGCTAGAAAAATGGATGGAAACTGCTAACTGAGGAAGTTAAGCACAAGTCCTGCCCATACTGCTGTTCTCCAATGTGTTTCAGTCTCTCCAGTCGTCAGGCTGACACTCTGACAAGCACTAAATGTCTCCTGATGAAAACCATTAAAAATGTGGTGACTGTTTATAAAGCGCTATGTTTTGGCATGTCGCCCTAAGCCACACGGTATCAACACAGCTCCAGAAGACATCCTCTCTGGGGCTCTTGCTGGAACTAGGAATAGAAAAATCTCTGACACCTCTTTAAAAAGCTGAAATGTGCAACACCAAAAGCTAACACATGAAGTGCAGTGAACACAAAGCTGTGCTGTCTTGCCACCTTTTTTCAGCTGTCCTTTGAGAGTTGTGCCGTTCTCGATTGCAAGGGCTGCAGTTCCAGGCAGTCCTTATACGAGCTGTAAGACTGTGAGGAATACTGAAACTCCTGCAACGTAATGACATACAGGTGAACACATCTTCTACAAATGACACACATAAGAAGCAGCATTTATGCTGCTGTGTGATCAGTGTTAGGAATCTGACTTCTTAATGTGAAAAAAGCATATCTATAGTGAAAAAAATGGAAGTTACTTATATTTCTACCATTAGATTCTTAGCAATTTCACAAATCTAGATCAGATTCTTTAATTAAATAACCCAAGATTAATTTGAGCACAGTTGATTCATAAGATCTTACAGATCTCTGATTACAAAGACTAACTGCAAAACTGGGTTACACTGCCAGGTGGCCACACTCTCCTAGCAGGCGTCCCTTTAATTATCCACATCCCATCCCTACAGCTGCAAGGCATGCAAACAAAACATCAGTTTTTGGACAAAGACACAGGTGGGAATCTCTCTGTTAAGTGTCCCCCTAAGAACTTTGCAGAGCCACAACTCTGGCACATGTACTTTTCCCATAAGAGGATCATGCTGCTTGAATATTTGCCACTCCTGTGCTTTGGCCACCAAAGGATTAATTCTTGAACTGGAAATGGGATGACTGTGGTCAAGGAAGTTTGCAAGCCAAGCAATAAACACAAAACCTATCAATGGTTTAATGGTATAAAGCCCCATCCAACCTGGCCTTGAACACTTGTCAGGGATAGGACTGCCCCAGTTTCTCTGGGCAACCTCTGCCACTGCCTCACCACCCTCACCATGAAGAATTTCTTCCTAATACCTAATCTAAACCCCTCTTTCAGTTTAAAGCCATTAACATCAGTAATTTTCATAACATCATACACTATGCACATGAGCCTCTCCAGTACAGGAGCAAGGAGGTGCCAATTACAACTCATGCCTACATTGCTAGTAAAGTCTTCCCTGAAAAACGAATAATGTAGTCTTTCTTGGAAGGTTTTGCTGGGAAGAGCAGTTTACACCACATTTGAGATTCATAGCCTATATGAATATAGGCTCATGGGAGAAAGCTGTGAACCTCTACCAGACCTGCTAATAAGCATTTTGCAACCAATACCTTCCATACCACTGCCATCTTCTATCCTGTATAGCTGTCACATTGGTACCCACACTCCAACACCTGGGGACAGGATGGCATAGCTGGAGCCACTCTTTGTCACAAGAGACACTTGGGTAGATAATGCCCTCTGACCATGGTGTGATCACTGAAAAATGCACAGCATGTGTACATCACTGTCATGGGATTAAGCTAAATGTTCTAACTAAATTTAGAGATAAGCATTCTAAAGAAGGAAGGAAGGAAAGGAAAATGGCAGGCATATGTCCGACCTACAGGTTCTGAGATCCTGTAAAACCTAAGCCAGAAATGACAGAAAAGATGATACCATGTAATTGCCATGGCGTAGGTTTGCACTCAGACATGAGGATCACAGTTCTTCCTTGCTTCTAAAAGCCTCCATCCTGCCCATCTGTTTTCTAAACCTTTTGCGTTCACAGCACTGGATTTGGCCTCTTCCATTTAACTCTTGCCATGAAGAATCCCATTTCACAGGATGCAAACCCGAAACATCATTGCACCAAGAGTATGGGAATGATGCCTCATAAGAGGATTTTGTTCACTATTACGTTTAAAGGCAGGGACTAGAATTAAAAAATGAGGACATATATTACTTTCACTGTAAGAAATAAGATACTTTATGTCCCCCACAAGGTTTGAAATAGCTTAAATGCAAATTCTGGCAATATAAGTGCTATTAAACATAACTGAAGAAAACATTTTAAAAACTATCCAGCCCTTTAAAAAGTAAACATTTTGTTTGCTTAAGGGACTACTGTGCTACTTGAGAAGATACTTATGTATCACGAAAGATACAAGATCTCCACTATTTATACAGCTCGCTGTTAGTCACAGGTCTGTTTTGAAAACAGTGAACGGCTCCTTCTCTCTGTGGGAAAATCATAACTGACTGCTTTATTCAAGATTTATACCTCCTATCTGTAACTCTGCTGTCTGAAAGTGCCTGAGTGCTTCATCCAACCTGACTGCTCTTGCTCTAATGACTAGCACAGAGAGGGAAGAGTATCCTACCTTGTACGCAAAATGTGTGCACACAGAAGGACCACTTCACAAACTACTTCAGCATAAGAGATTATGAACTCTGTTTCTAGGGTTCCTACTCTCTTTATTTGTACAAACATAAACTCGTATCACCAGCAGCACTGCAAACCAGTCTTACCTAATGCAATAGATTCCCAGTAATGCTTTCTGTTCCATATATTTGGACTTTAAGCACAACATTACCAAGCATGTAACATGACCAGTGGGTCTATTTTTATTAACAATCTTAGTCACTCTGCTCACAAAGCACCCTTATATCCTCTCAGCAACCTTCTTACATCCTTAATCCAGTTACAGGCACTATTTCTTATCCCCAACTTCATCCCAGTAAACACATAGATAGATGGATAGACAGATCAAAAGATCGACAGTTAGGCAGGTAGACAAGAAAAGGTTTTTATTAAGAATGTATTTTCCCAACCCTCACAATCCAAATGCATTTTTTTTTCTTATCTTTTGTTAGAAGCAGTTTTAGTATGAATTTTAGTATGAATTTTCCTGAACAAACACTATTTTTGGCTTCATGTAACTTTATGATTTAAGATATAAAATTTGAAATATTTTCACATAATCCTGATATGGACCTCATTTAACATCTGTGGAAGTTGACAGAAAAATCATCTGACCCAAGATTTTATTCTATTTAGAGGATGTATCTACACTATGAAAATACAAAGGTGAAAGTAGAGTACATGGATTCTGTCTTGGATAAAGGGTGAACAAGAAGCACATAGACAGCACCCTTCCCATATGTTGTAACTAAAGGACAATGCTCCTGAGAAGAGACTGCCACTCTTCTAACATACAGGTGCTGAAATAAATCCAGCAGAAATACTCTTCCCTCTGTATTCAGCAAATGATATGCCAAAGGCAGACCGAATCTAGCCAGGTCTCTAGCCAGCTAGAAAAAAACAGTGCTACAGTGAAAATTAAGTTTGGAGAACTGAGAAGAGAATAAACTAATTCTTAAATACACAAGCATTTTTAAGCAAGCAGTTCTGCCTTCCAACCTGGTGTCTCCTACCTCAGTAAAGATATGTTTATCTACCATAGTAGCCACTGGTTGCAGCTAAAGCTGTGCTCAAGTAGCTGCATTATGAGCTTATAGCAATTGCGGTTTGCTCCTTTTATAAGTCACCATCAGATCATGAGCTCACACTGAAGAATACTCAGTTTCCTTTGAGCCCAAAAATCTCAAGCTCATAATCAAAACTGCTGGGCTTCACTGGGTTCAAGTTCTGATACGAGAAATGTAAAATAGCTTCCACCTAGAAGGTGCATTAGATGCAGTTTGGATTTTCACATACAAAGCCTGAGGTTATCTGTGCCAAGAAAGTTAGATCTATCCCAGTATTTCTTGTCCAAAACCTGAGAAAACAGCCTTTTCTTGGAAAGGTGTGCCTTAAACCTTTTCCTTTTCTCAGGGCCAGTCCTACTATTTTACCTAGCAGCCCTCGTACTTCTTTCTGGGGGTTTGGATCACCCTTCATCAACCTCCAGAGCAGACATCCCAGACCTTGGGCAGCAGCTTGTAATAAATTACACCAATTTATAAAACAGTAAAAAAATAAATAGGGGAACAGGTTGTTGCTCATGGCTTAGTATAGGAAGAACAAGTTACCAAAAATAAACCCTTACATAAGCATAATGAACCCATGCTATATTTTGCTACAGAATTTTTCACAACCAGGCAGACCACATGTAATCACTACAACTACCATGAGAAAAGTACTACTGCCTTTCTGAGCCACATAAAGGCACAGACTCCACTTGTGTTCCTCTGTTTAACACAGTGTTTAATATCCTAGAAGTGTACCACAATCACAAAACATAAAAATCAAAGCAAATTAGTATCAAGCAGGTTCTTCATCACAAGCAACTCACTTGTCATAACTAAATACTGTATTTTAGGATCTCCTGCTCTTTTCTGTAGACTGTGAAAAATTGCCATGAATATTAATGGCAACTAGCGACAAGGAAGAGAAAGAATTTGAAACGCCTGCCTACAGCTTAACAGAAAATGTGTAAGCTATCTTTAGTGTAGTGATACAGCCCTTGTTTTTTCCAAATATTCTAACTAGAACTTTTTGCAATGGCAATACATAATATTTGGCCAATTAATTTTTAAGAATCAGTGCTGTGCTGACCTCCACAAAAGCATAAATAAAGCTACATCATGAGATATATACTTCTCTGTTAAAATTACTTTTATTGAGCACTTGTTTGCAAGCAGTACCAGGACAACTGCATTTCTCACCACATGCCTAATTTCTGTGTATAGCGAGGTAAATCCCAGCTAATCAGTGCACTTGCAGTTAAGCCTTTCCTCTTGAGGAAAAATTTATAGGAAAGTGTAGAGTTATTCATGTCTGAAAGTGTGTTCCTTCATTTAAAAAACAGAGACTGTACATATACCTAGTGTCAGTGTTTTCCCCAATGAGGTACTGCAGCGTTAACTAAACTGCTAAAATATCGGAGCTCTTTAAAAAGCATTTTTCTCTCCTTTCCATCACAAAAGCCATTCCTGACAACTATCATTCCAGAGACATTCTTGCTTACAGTATTCTGCACGCTGTAGATAACCTGATTTGCAAATAATTTTAAATAAAGCTTGTAATTCAAAAAAGAAACACCCTTCTGGAGCTTAGCTGGTTAAGACAAATGCTAAACCAGTGCTTGCTGATTGCTGAAACCAAATGATGGGTGGGTTCTATATTTAGGATCCTTCTTTACACCTGTCAAGAGACAGAGAGAGACAGCCAGTAAAAAAGAAAGTGTGTGCACTAGAGCAAGCGATCCAGAGACCCATCTCTGGTAGCAAGGAGCTAAAAATAAAAGTCACAAAGAGCAATAAAGAAAACAGAGCAAAATCTTATTATTTATATTATCCCGCTGCTTTGTGACATGCTGTCAGCAAGCACTCCAAACATGGTATGGACCTCATTAGTTATCAGCAACTCTGGCTTCCCGCAGGAAGCCTCAGTGATATTCAAAGCTGGATGAGGTCCAACTGTGTCAAACCTGTGCTCCTCAGGTGGAACCCTTTCCCTGCCACTCCTCGGCTGAAAGCACAAGGCCTTTGAGGTAGCATTTTCATTCTAAAGTGAAGTCCACTGAATAATCATCCCTGTGCTCAACAATGTCATTAGAAGTGGCTTTCTGGCTTTGATTGGCACCTGCCTGAATGCTGGCTGCTCTCTGTTTGCTAATCTGACAGCACTGCTTTCTGTGCTAATGATTTGTAGATACGTATGTGAACACAACAAAAGGAAAAACATGCAGATTTCTTTAAATAATGCTGTGGAACCAATTAATAAAACAATCCTATTTTAAAGGCTTTAGATTCCTTTCTTTGTTTTATATAGCATAACACCACTGCATTTCAAATGGAAGGGCACTCAGCTGTAACAGAAGCTTGCTTCCAGCACATGGATGCTGCATTCCTCCACCTGAGGTGCACCACTCCTTTCAAATTCTGACCTCCCAGTAAGCAGAAATATTGGGGTTTATACAGATAAGGGATAAAGAAATAGCTCTGCTGGGGAGGTAGGGAACATTATTCTATTTCAATTTACACACATACCCCTTTCTAAATGCCACATGGTAATTCCTAAACAAAGAAGATTAATTTCAGTCTGCCTTCCCTGACTCATATCATAACAATCCAAGTAACCTTTAAACAATATCTGATTCACCACCAGATTCCCTGCATTCTTTTTCAGAAAAGGAAACCAAATGGCCTTTAAGTATTCCCGAGTGTTCCACAAAAGATACCTATTACTGGCCAAATCTAATTTAAGTTTTGGTAACTATTACTTTCTCAGAAAGCAAACAAAAAAGGTGCTTTTTTCCCCCATTAACAGCAGATGAAATACATATTTATTTGTTAAAAATTAATGATGTGCATGTTTGGGTGAGAGAAAATGCTCAGATGAGAGGAAATGTCCCGATGAAACGTGTTAAATACTCATAAATATTGGATGCTTCAGTTTGGACAGACAAACAGCACAGAGAGCAACTGCATAAAGACCTCTGAATCTTCTTAAAAGTAACCCTAACTATTTGCCTACCAATACTAGTTTTAACCACTAGTCAGTAGTTACTCTTAGCTCATCTGCCGAGTGTATATAACTAAAGCTTATGTAGATATTAACTTTAATTATACAGAGGCAAGAGACAAATGAATATAAAAACATGGAAGATAATGAATTTACATTCAGCTCAATAAAGAACTAAAGGCACACAGAGGAAATCTGTATATGATCAACATACGCATACAGTAGTTATACGTACCTTCATGTCACAGAAATAACTTTTGCCCTCTACAGAATACTATACAGGGCAAAATTATGGCTTTACTGATGTCAGCATAAATTTTGCAATCTAAATCTATGCATTTCCTCCATAGATTAAATGACAAAGGATTAAATGATTCAATATTTGATAGAAATCAGATCCATAGCAAGACACTATGATTTCCACAGTTCAAACTGGCTAGCTAAGGCAAAGATCACCATGTGATATGCCTAAGGCCACACAGTTACTAGCAGTTTATAAATTTACATTTGAAGTATAGTTTATATTTTTGAAGAGCTCAGTGCTGTTTTCTTTGGATGTTGTGTAGGTTAATATTCAATCATTTGTAATTCTGCAGTTACAGAATATCCTACTGGTTATTATCATAACTCATCATAATGGGAAAGTACAATGCTGCTGTATAGCATCAACAATAATGCTAGCACATAGGAATAAGGCAAAGAACGTACCAACAGTTCACACATATCACAGGCTACTCCCATCAAGACCAACGCAACTCCAATGTACTCATACAAAGTCGACAGCCTGAACATCTGTAAAAAATTCATTGAAGCTCAGATACAGAAATTTAAGTCTCTTCAACTGATCATAGTCTGAAGATAGAATGGGATCATACTACTAAATGTATTGTAATACATTAATGCAGCAGTTCCTATAATAAACTATCTGTGCCCAGTCCTACAAATATTTTGTTTTCTATCTGTAGTAAACTGGAATGTCCAGAAATATTCACATGCAAAAGCATCTGGAGGATAATGTTAAAAGAGATCTATGAGGTTTCATGCAGTCATAAAGGGTGACAATATCCATTTACAAAAGACAGAGAACCTTTTAATAAGTATTGAGCAAACTATTTTTCTGTCCTATCTACCACTAACAGTTAACGGTGTCACCTATGGCAGACGTTATGCCATTCTCTTGGGTACTGAACCATAAAACCATTTGTTGTCTGTGTGCGTTACAGGTATGACTGTCCTACATTGATAAAAGCAATGAACATACAGGAGAAGAAAAATACAGAAAGCGATCTGGCTGTCTTGCATCATGGTAGAGGTGCACTAACATTAGTATACATAATATTACCCCTGTCGTTATTTGTTCCCCTACAGCTATTATCAGAGAAATCCCCTAGGAGACATACGCTATATTGCTTTATTATTACTAGAGATGCTGTTTCCATGCTAAACTTCCTGTGTAAAGATCTCTGCCTCACAAGCTTCTGTCATACAGAATCCATAATAATACAGGGTTTGTTTCTTGACTGGAGCTCCAAAGCAGTGTGCTAGTAAGAACAGAAACACACATATACAATGCATGTACTGCTGCTGTTTGAGGTGTGTATAGAGAATCACTCAGTGACCTGGTCTGAGATACGGCATCATCCACATGTTAAATTTAATCGTATACAATAAATTCAGCCATATTAGAAATTATATTCAGGAATACATCAGGGATAACAAATGATATGAATGATTCCTTTCTGTACATGATTTCATAAGACTTCAAAATTCTTCTACCACCACACAAAAATTGAGGATGACAGATTGTTTTCATGCAGTTTTAGCATTATTTGTCCCATAGCATGATACATACAAAGGCCAAGCTTAATTTCACTAAAAGATATGACCTAAGACAAAAGTGGACATAACTCATCATCACAGTACTTCTTTGGAATGGGTTGGCAACGATGTCATATACAGAAGCCTTTAAAAGTATCCACAACACTTCTACTGAAAGAAGTCTTCAAAAATCAAGTAAGAAATAGAGAATTTTATAATCACAGTGTAGTTAGAGTTGGAAGGAAGCTTTAAAGGTCATTTTGTCCGACTCCTTTGCATTGAGCAGGGACATCTTCAATAGATCAGGTTGCTTAGAACCCAGTACAACCTGACCTTGAATGTTTCCAGGGAACATGTTGTATCAGAGTCATTTAGAGATAATTCCTTCAGATGAACTAGCTAATGCAGTACTCGATCCCAAAATCTGAAAGTCAAAGTTGACAGTAGAAGTATTATATTGAAAAACATTATGACACCATTCCATACTTCTACCTTCTACGTTAGCTTAAAAATGGAAATGTTTTATGGTTTGGGTTTTGGTTTTCGGGGGCTTTTTTTCTTTTTTTTTTAATAATATAAAAGTTGGAAAGAAAATAAGCAATGGGAAAAGTACTATCCAGCTCCCAAATAATAGAGGAGACAGCTTTTGCTCCTTCAGATTTCTTTCCAGCACAAATTTAGAAGCTTAACAGTTCATAAGCACCACAAAAAGCTTTTGAGAAAGAATCCACAAGCTGCTTGGTTGTACTATCAAGGCATTGTGCATATTTAATCTGAGTTTTCATTATCTTAATTTGTAGGTTAGTCTGTGAAGCAGCTGATAGCCTAAATAGGCATTCATCTTTACCATAATTCTAACTGCAATTTGTATTCAGACTTTTACTCTGTTCGAATAGCAGAATAAAAGCAGGAATAACAGCAAAAAAAAAAAATAAAAAAAATTAGCAGATAGGAAAAATCAGCACTTATAAGTTGTATTAAATTTTAAAAGCATTGTCCAAGCAATTCTCTATGGCCTTTAGAAGAATTCACAGATCAAAGAGAAAACTGGGTAAGAACAGACAAAACCAGACCTTCAAATTCCTGTTTTAATTTTGTAAATAAATAGCTTGAAATCTTTAATCCAGCCCTAACTTAAAACTGAAACTATGTGAATTCAAACCATGTCTAGTTTTGAGATGCATAGAATGAGCTTTTCTTCTAAAAACTAAGCATAGCAGGGATAAGGTATTACATTTGTATGGAGGCAGACAAATAGTGAATTACTTCAGTTTAGAGAAAAATCAGCTGGGCGTTAAACTACTGATTTTAAAACTTCTGAGATTCTTTTTTACTGTATCATTTCAGCATCATTTCAGACTCTCAGGGAACTACGCAAACAATGTAAAATAGCAATACTTCACTGTAAATAGCCCTTATTCTTGCATTGATTTTATTTAGATAGACACTGAGTGCGAAAAAGATTGTGTAATTGCTCCATTCTGTAAATGGACAGCATTAGCAGCCAAGAAAACCTTCATTAGTTCATTATCCAATTTTCCCAGGTGAAAGAAATGTTGCATGGAGGGTGTGTGTCCCTGTTAAATCACGTAGTAACAAACCACAAACTGGAATCAATCTAAATTACTGTTGAATTAGAACAAGAATTACACAAAGCTGTGTATCTCACACAGTCTATGTTTGCCTATCATGTATTTATTTAAGGACTTTGAATACGCTTACAGCTCTGGAAGTTAAAAAAAAAAAAAGAAAATGACAAAAAAAGGTTTATTTTATTACTTTGCAGATTTTTAGGGATGTTTCATTGTAAGTAATGAAGAACTACTTTATTTTAAGCAGTCTTTGAATGAGTCATCTTGCAGATGATCCCCAGTTTGCAGACTATCTATTGGGATACTAAAAAGCCTTGAATAAGTTCTATCCAAATATATGTCATTAAGTGTCACTATATGACATTTGGAACTGGTACACCAATAATGTAAAATTTCAGGTATTGCTGAAATCTTTTCAATTAGGATATTACTGCTCCCAAAATCAAAAGATTAAATAAAGAGCTAGACAAACAAGAAGCATGAGTTCCTAGTCATATAGCTAACTAGAGGGGTTGGTGTTTCTGTGGTATATACCGCAGATACTTCCAGTTTGTTAATTTTAATGAAAAATCCCAGCTAGGAAATAACTCCTGCACAGTGAAGGGCTGCACCATTTACTAAAGTCATACAGCACAAAAACCAAAGGATCAGTCAGTGATTTCTCTTTCCACAGTAAAACAACGTCTGAACAATAGAAAACATCCAAACATATTTCAAAAACATTTATTTTCATAAGGTATCTTTGCCATAGCTTTTAGAATCAAAGAGTAACTTTTAGCTAATAGCTTACTTAGGATTCTCAGAGGCAGATGCTTCTGCAATCTCCCCATATACTGGAAGCTATTACTAAGTTTCATTGCCAGAGACAAGGTATATCTTTTGCAGCTTTACCAATAAGTTACCAACAGTATCCACCTGTCATGCTAGTCTTACATCTTGAATAATTAGCTATAGAAAACCCCTCTTATTCAGTCAAAATCATAAACGCTGTAAAGTCAAATAACCAAAATAAGAATTCATTGACATTTTAATATGTAAGCACAAGTAAGTATAATTCTGGCCTTGTGTATCTATTTCGTATGTTCAATGAAACATGTTACAAGCAGAAAAAAATAATGGTTGATTTTTGTAACTGAAGACAGGATCACAATGAAGATGCATAAGGAAAACAATTTAAGGCTATAAGGCAATTTTAATATCTTGCATTTTCTAGTTTTCAATTCTTTAGCTTTACAGTTGAATGATCAGCACTTTATTCTATAAAGAGATTATTCCCGTGGAGAGCAATGAGACAATTGTAAGATGCTAGTGACTAAAAAGAAATAGACCTGCAGGTAAATAGACATGTGGAACAAAATATTTTATCACAAATCTTAGAATCATAGAATCCTAGAATAGTTAGGGTTGGAAAGGACCTTAAGATAATCTAGTCCCAACCCCCTGCCATAGGCAGGGACACCTCCCACTAAACCATGTCACCCAAGACTCTGTCCAACCCAGCCTTGAACACCGCCAGCGATGGAGTATTCACAACTTCCCTGGGCAAACCATTCCACTGCCTCACCACTCTCACAGTAAAGAATTTCTTCCTCATATCCAATCTAAACTTCCCCTGTTTAAGTTTGAACCCGTTACCCCTTGTCCTATCACTACAGTCCCTAATAAAGAGTCCCTCCCCAGCATACCTATAGGCCCCCTTCAGATACTGGAAGGCTGCTATGAGGTCTCCATGCAGCCTTCTCTTCTCCAGCCTGAACAGCCCCAACTTGCTCAGCCTATCTTCACACGGGAGGTGCTCCAGTCCCCTGACCATCCTCGCAGCCGTCCTCTGGACTTGTTCCAACAGTTCCATGTCCTTTTTATGTTGAGGACACCAGAACTGTACACAATACTCCAACTGAGGTCTCACAAGAGCAGAGTAGTGGGCAGGATCACCTCCTTCAACCTGCTGGTCACGCTCCTTTTGATACAGCCCAAGATATGGTTGGCTTCCTGGGCTGCGAGTGCACAATGAAGCCAGCTCATGTTCATTTTCTCATCAACCAACACCCTCAAGTCCTTCTCCACAATCTCTGCCTGGGATTGCTCCCACTCAGGTGGAGGACCTTGCACTTGGCATGGTTCAGCTTCATTAGGTTGGCATCAGCCCACCTCACAAGCATGTCGAGGTCCCTCTGGATGGCATTCCTTCCCTCCAGCATATCAACCAAACCACACAGCTTGGTGTCATCGGCAAACTTGCTGAGGGCACACTCAATCCCACTGTCCATGTCACTGACAAAGATGTTGAACAAGACAGGTCCCAACACCGATCCCTGAGAGACACCACTCGTTATTGGTCTCCAGCTGGACATTGAGCCATTGACCACAACTCTTTGCATGCGGCCATCCAGCCAGATCTTTATCCACCGAGTGGTTCATCTATCAAATTGATGTCTCTAAAACTTAGAGACAAGGATGTCATGTGGGACAGTGTTAAACGCTTTGCACAAGTCCAGGTAGACAACATCAACCTCTCTACCCCTGTCCACCAGTTCCGTAGCCCCACCATAGAAGTCCACCAAATTGGTCAGGTAGGTTTTCCCCTTAGTGAAGCCATGTTGGCTGACACCAACCACCTTGTTGTTTTTCATGTGCCTTAGCATGCCTTCCACGAAAATCCACTCCAAGATTTTGCCAGGCACAGAGGTGAGACTGACTGGTCTGCAATTCCCTGGCTCATCCATTTTCCCCTTCTTGAAAATGGGGTTATATTTCCTTTTTTCCAGTCATCAGGAACTTCACCTGACTGCCATGATTTTTCAAATATGATGGACAGTGGCTTAGCAACTTCATTTGCCAGCTCCTTCAGGACCCACGGATGGATTTCATCAGGTCCCATGGATTTGTGCACATTCAAGTTCTAAAGATGGTCTCGAACCAGATCCCCTACTACAGCGCGCCTAGGGTCTTCATTCCCACAGCCCCTGTGTCTGCCTTCCAAGACTTTGGTGGTGTGGTCAGAGCATTTGCCAGTGAAGACTGAGGCAAAGAAGTCATTAAGAACCTCACCCTTCTCCAAATCCAGGGTAGCCAGTTCTCCCGATAGCTTCCGGAGGGGGACCTCATTGTCCCTAGTCTGTCTTTTATTTGCAATGTACCTATAGAATCTTTTCCTGTTATCTTTCACATTCCTGGGCAAGTTAAATTCTAACTGGGCCTTAGCTTTCCTAACGTGGTCCCTAGCTTCCCAGACAACATCCCTGTATTCTTCCCAGGCTGCCTGTCCTTGCTTCCACCTTTTGTAAGCCTCTTTTTTCTGTCAAATTTTCCTCAGCAGGTTCTTATCCATCCAACAAGGTCTCCTGGCCCTCCTGCAGCACTTCCTTCTAGTTGGGACGCAACACTCCTGAGCTTGTAGCAGGTGATCCTTGAATATCAACCAACAGTCTTGGGCCCCACTCGTTATTGGTCTCCAGCTGGACATTGAGTCACTGAGCACAACTCTATGCGTGCGGCCATCCACCCAGTCCTTTATCCACCAAGTGGTCCACCTATCAAATTGATGTCCCTCCAATTCAGAGACAAGGATGTCATGCGGGACAGTGTCAAATGCTTTGCACAAGTCCAGGTACATGATGTCAACTGCTCTACCCCTGGCCACCAGTTCCGTAGCCCCACCATAGCAGGTCACCAAATTGGTCAGGTAGGATTTCCTCTTAGTGAAGCCATGCTGGCTGTCACCAACCACCTTCTTTTTTTTCATGTGCCTCAGCATGCCTTCCAGGAGAATCTGCTCCAAGATTTTGACAGGCACAGAGGTGAGACTGTCTGGTCTGTAATTCCCTGGGTCATCCATTTTCCCCTACTTGAAAATGGGGGTCATAATACCCTTTTTCCAGTTGTCAGGAATTTCGCCTGACTGACATGATTTTTCAAATATGATGGACAATAAATGTTTTACCTGTGCTTGCAAAACTGAAAGCATCACTACTGAATACATCAAGTGTTTGTAGAAGCAAGAATATCTACAAGAATAGCTCAACATTTTTGCTCAAAACTACTTAGCAGGCCATGAAAGTATTTTATCCTACAAGTAAATGGATTTATGAAAGGAAAAATCACTATCAGCAAAATACCTGCAAGCAAAGTATTTTTCTATGCATCCCCCACAATATTCTTATGGCCATTTGTTAATCTTACCTCTCACCGTTTACACAAGGAAGTGATGGGTGCTTTAATCCTAATTTTGTAGACTGGAAGATTGTACCTATACTAGGAACATTTACATTGCAGATGACTAAAGATACTGGCCTAAGTACTTCTAACAGCAAAGCAGCTATCATATCAGAATGTCACCTCATGTCCACATAACGAACCTACATCATCTTTAGAGTAAACCCAACTTCACTGAAAAAAAAAAAAAAAAAGAAAGAAAGAAATTGGAAAAGAATAAAGTTTGCCTGTAAATTTCTTGCTGGTTTTAAATTTAATTACCTGAAAAATCAAGATTTCATACCAGATGAATTAATTATTCAGTTGTGCATAATGAGCGGTTGAAATAAATGACTTTATCATTCCTACCATTCCAAATTGCAGTGTTGAACTCTAGAACTAATTATTTAAGAAAAAAAAAGAAAAACAAAAGAAAACACAAAAAAGTAAATTTGCAAAAGCCACTTACAGTGATCCTGCACATTATTAGATGCTGCAGTATTTTGAAAGGAAACTGTTTCTTCCCTACAATTCCATACCTAATAGAAAATTGTGTTTGTTCCTAATCTGAAGGAACATTTTTCAGTGCCTTCCTGCATATTAAGTAGTTCTTTTTTACACTGGTACTTGCTCAGTGGGGCACAGACAATGAAGTGGCATTAGAGCTTATAATTTAAAGGGAAGACATCTGATATCACGCATGGTTTCTTTGTGATATCTTACTATTCCCCTATGTACAGTCTAATACAATCATGTCTTCCATTTTATTTTATATAATTTTTACAATCAGGCCTTGGGAGTGATGACTCATTCCATTGTGATGGAACCTGCTTGTATTTAATCAGAAATTATTTTATGTGGATTCATTCTTGCACTCAGGATTTAAATGATACAGGACCGATACTCATTTTGCTGAAATGACACTGGTGCAAAGAAGGATGAAATTGGGTACCTAATCATTTCCAAAGACAGTCAGTGTATATCCTGAGACATACTCTTAGTCATGCAACAAACTAATTAATCCTTTGTTTATTTCTAATCAGTCAAAAGTGACTATAAGAACCAGAGTCCGTTTTCAGTTATAACATAGCTATTCCCCATGTGTGCAGTATAGTGAAATCTCCTGAAGACATGGTCCTGTACATATTAGTGATCGTCTTCCAGGTTATATATCTTCTCACATAATCTAATATACATTCACAACAGATAAAAATCTAACCCAAGAAGATGCTAAGGCAAGAAAAGCACCCTGCTAAATAACAAAAAAAAAACACCAAACCTGCGAGGGCTACGCTTCATTGTTACCGTTTGTGGTAAATCAAAATAACTGCAGGAGAAACTATGTTAATTCTGCTTGAAATCTTAGCGATTCTCAGGTAATCAGTGATTGCTACTGATCTTCTTAAGCATGCTACTAGTCCAAAACTGGAAATAAGTTGACGCCAGACCACCTAAACAGCATTAATTATGTCCTTTTATGACCATTTTTCTTACAGAAACAGGACATCTTACAATAGACTTTTGAAGTATATTTTGAAGTGTATTTTGAGGTATATTTTGAAGTATATTTTGAAGCATTTATTGAAGCAAGGTGACAACTGGGGTGTCAATGGGAACAGAAGGAACAAAATCAGCTGTAGCCAGGGCTGAGAAAGAAGCAGATAGATCAGGTTAATGAAAACCACTCAAGTGACGTGTGCCTTTGGCTAGTATTGTACCCACCTATTGTCTCCGTTTTAATTAAAAAGTACAAATATTCAAAGCACAAATTTCAGATAAATTGGGCATCTACAGCTCCAACTGATTTCAGCCGTTGAGAACAATTATTTGCAATGTGGTGAAGGCGTGCAACTACTGCACAGCATTGGCATGAGTCAGATACGCTGGCTTCTGTTCATAATACTGCCTGCAGATTTTTGCTGACTCCTGTTAGTTTCTAAAAATGTTGTCAAGCTTATGTTTTTCAATCTGTGTACATCCAAGAAGTATAGCTCATGCGGATTAACTTCTTCTAGCTCCCCAGATCTCAAGTTACTAAAAGAAGCAGAATTGATGGCAACTTTTCTACAGGGATTCTACTGAAAAAATCCCAAACCTTTGAGAAACAGGTAAACCAGAGACATTACCCATCCAGGAAAGGTTTGGTCATGCAAGTTGTTGAGGTAAAGTGGGAATAAAGCAAAGACACATCTTAATAAACAAGGATTAACATCTTAACAACACTTATCAACTACAGACGGTGTTAGAGGCATTAGCTAACAAATCAATCTTGACAATAAATCCTTGCCTGACTAAATGGTAAACTACTGCAGTTTCCTACTTTGACAGAAAATAGTGTGGAAATGTAAGGTTCAAAACTTAAGAAATAATGCAGGGCAGATAAAGGGAGGCAGATAACAATAGAAAGATACATAATGATAAAGAATTCAGCCAAGATACATACAATTCAAGAGGGACATCATACAAAACCAAATCAGAATATTTCTGATTAAATAAAAGTAAATTTTAAAAAGCCCACTATTTCTTCTATTTCTATTCTTTTGCTTTTCTTTTTTCTTTCCTTCTTTCTTTCAAGTGCCGTTGAATTAACTTATGAGAAAAGTCTCAGGTCAAGAAATACTTGCTGCATTAGGCAATACACACAGATCTAACCATTCTAAGGAAGGGTGACTTTACACAGAAGATGATGCTGCAAGAAAGCTCGTTGCTCACTCCACTCAATTTCCATCTTCGCTCACCTTTATGTGTCTCTCCAATCTAACCTGCCTTTGAAATAAAATCTAATGAACTTATTCCATCCATATAAAAAGAGTAAAATTGTATATGGAGCCAATAGAAAATACAGACATTCAACAACCCCTGCAGGAATTATTCTAAATACTTACTGAAGAATAGTATATTATGGATTATATTTTATTCTAATTCAACCTACTAAAAGAAATCAGCCATATACTGCAAAAAGGCAACATATGCAACAATGTCTGTGTGAGAAGCCACCAAACTTCTGGATTAAACTGACAAAACAGGATATCAACATATCTCATAGGGTAGAGCACTCCCCAAGTAAAGTGTATTGCCTTCAAGCACAGAGCTGTATTTAGGATCCACAAGATCTCTACCAGATATTCAAATTCACACTGGGGGACCATGAGGGTTCTTTCAGCAATATGCAAAATAAACCATTTTTCCCTCTAGTCCACATCAGTATATCAAATAAAAACTTCCCTCTTAATTGATTGGTGAACTTATCTCTCAGCATGTTGATTAGTCTAATGGGATATTGGATCTACATATGCAGGAGTAAGATATTCACCCATAAGAACAGGGAAAGGAATAGTAAAACCCCCTAACTTCGTAATTCATACATCTAGTCATTTCTTTTTCATTACTCTCCTCCTTCCTGCAGTACCAACAAATACAATTCTTCTAGCTCAGACTCAGAATGTTTCACCGTGACTCAGTTTCCTCCCATCAAGAATGAACACAAGCCTAGTGTGGCAAATCTCTATGCAGGAGCAAAGGAAACTTCCCTTTCACTGGCTTGTTTAAGACTACCTTAGTGCAGAAAAAAAAAATGCAGCACAGCATTTAAAAGGGACAATTGAGAGAAATAGCATGCCTTAATGCAGGCTTTAGTCCTGCCACCCTTACCCAGAGAAATTTAATAGATCTATTTTTATGACTACTCAAAAGATTTAGTCCATGCTTAGCAAAATGCAATACAAATCCCAGTAAAGATATGGGAGAGAGAGATTATCTTGCTGGGAAACATTTTAAGGTTTTGGACCAGTGTAGTGAGGAGCTGCAGAAGGGAAATAGGAGCGCTTGAGTTAGAAAATTGTTCGGATGAACTCAGTCTAATTTTTCTCCTTTAAATAAAAGTAATGTAATTTATTATCTGATTGCTACAAAAACTAGACTGTGGACTCAGGAACTCCTTTGTGTTCTTATTTACTTTTCAAATCAGATCAGAAGTGAATCAGAACTTATTATAATGAATAAATTTCAGAGTCTTTGATCGTAGACTTCAACTGAAGCTTTATAAGCATGAGGGCTCGAAAAAGGACCACTGCTCCAATATACACGTCTATGTTAAAGATGATTGCTGTGCCAAAAATTATTCTTGGCCCATATGATCCACAGGATATGTTCTTTAAAGAAATTCCCTTCTATCTGCATCCCTGGCTCGAGATTCACGGCTCTGGAGAAACAGAGATTTCAAAAATGAAAAATGCTTAAGTCACTACATAGAAGATCTGTTACAAAATCGGACTACAGTTCTTGCTTTGACTGACTCTGAAAAGAGAGGAAGCGAATGTAATTTAAAAAGAGGGTGAAAATCCAATAAAACATTATAATAGTCAAAAATATTATGACTTCACATTCCAATTCCATGGGTATTTCAGGCGTGCTTCAGATTAAAAAAAGTCTGATTTTGAATTACTGTAATTAACTGCAAAAGCTTGCTGATTTGTTGATGCAAAATAATGTCAATCTTTTTCAGAAACTTGTTAGAATCTTAGTAAATAAATAGCAAAGATTACACAAGGAACTGAAATTCGTCTCTTTGTCATATATTTGCTGTTGGTGTACAGAGAAAGGTGCTGTAAGGACGGACAGAAGCAAAAACCCGTGGTCCTTTCCCTAACATCTGTAGTGTAACTAGCAAGTGGGGAGCCATATTCTCATCACAGCGTGCTTGTGATAGAGGGAGTCTATTTTACATTTCACCCTGAAAACCTATGAAGTCTGGAAGGAAGGAAGGTGTGAAACACTGAGTCTGCTTAGAAGCTGAGTAGGTCAAAAAAGAGTTTGGAAAGTACTAGAGGAGGAAAAGACAAGTCCCTCTTGAGTTGAGTAGCTTCAGGCATATGCCATTAATTTTTATCTACTAAAAAGTGCTGAGGCATAATTTTAAAATCTTCATCCTTTCCTGAATATTCTTTTTCAGAGAACATGAACAGGACTTTTTAATTTCAGGGTAGAAGCAGCATAGTCTGGCCCTAAATTGCAAATATCCAACCCATTATTGAAGTATAAATGCAGCTGAGAGTGATTTGCACCCTAAGCGTGAGCCACTCCTGCATTGCTACTGTGTGCATTACACAATACTTACTGCTTGACATAAAAATCACATTCTGCAAACAATACTGATTCCAGTTCTCTCTTACTATTGGGAATCAGGAGGGAAAGAAGAATCACAACACTTTGTATTAGCAATGACAGATTTGCTGTAGTAAGGATTGATTGGCACAAATGATACAAAATCCAGCTCTTGGTCTGATGGTACAGAACAAAGCACTGCCCGATATATGTTTGAGAAAAGGTAAGGGGGATCAGGCTATTTAACAGATGCAACAAGAGAAATAAATCAGAACTGCAATTTCAAATTCAAATCGTGCAACTATTCATTGATACCTGTCTTGCAGCAGCTGTAGATGGTATGAAAAAGCTGATGCAAGAATGAGATAAGAGTGACCTAAGACTCAACACACAGGTGCTGCACAGAAGGGGGTGCAGAAATACAGTTATTACTTTGTAGCTCTCAAGTTCTGTGCACTTTCAAGGTGCTAAATATGTTTTACCAGGACACCAAGGACACTAAGCTGCCATTCTTTCTATCAAGAAGTCTGATTCAGTATTTGTAGAAGATCTCATAAAGTATGGCACCTGGTTTTCCCAAATCATAGCTATGGTCCAAAAGTTTGATTCCAGTGTTGTGTTCCGGTAAATCTTTACTTCTATTAAAGAAAGTATTTTAACAAGGCACTAGAAAACATTTTCTGCTGTCCATAGTGTCCGCTGTTGTCACTAAGGTCTTGGTAAGTGCTCTAAACAACATGCATCCCAAGCACACAGGGATCAAAAGCTCATATCCTGCATGCCCTGCAAAGAAGTACAAACCAGTATGAGGCCCAGTTCTGTTTCGAATATGATCAACAATAGTGAGAATGAATAATTTCTCTCTTAAACTACTAAAACAATCCTAAACTGTAACCCCTATCTCGCAGGGGTTTAAGTCAAACATTGGTCCAGAAGATTACGCTACCTTGGGTAAAGGATTCTTGCAGACGAAAGAATAAAGGCATAAGCAAGCATGTCAGATCACAATTATCAGCAAGAGACTGTAGTCTGATTTGTTTCTTTGTTACTAAAGATTAAAGTAATAATAATTTGACCATGCTTTCACCAATTTAAAAAGCTCTGCTAGATAAATATTTTTAAGATCTGTACAACAGGCCTTCTATTTAACAATGAATACATTTCAGACTAATGTGCTGCCAAGCTCCAGCTCTCTTTCTAGCAGCTGAATTCTTGGATAAAATCATTTTGCAGGGTATGAGCAATGCAGTTCTGAAAATAGCATCACTGCAAAATGAAAGATGGCAAGAACCTCTACAATGCTTATTTATTTCAGTGAAATTTCATCTCTTATGATCAGTATCTACTTTGTCATTCTAAGCTGAATTTTCACACTTAATAAAACGTAAATCTATAGATTTTGTTAATTTTGAGGCCCCAGCACAAACTTCTAGGAAGGAAATAAGAAAAAAATATCACATTCGCAATTCACATAATAAAATACGCAAAACAGAAAAATGCTTTGTGGAACCACAAATTTACATTTATTACCACCACATGTACAGAGACACAAAAAGAAACCAACACCAATCAACAAGCTGTTTCACACTTATCTTTAAGTATGCTTCTACTAGAAGAATGGGTTGGAGCAATGCTTTTTAAAATACTGGTGGGTTTACTCATCTTGCATAAAGCTCAGCATCTAGACCTGTGCTGCTGAGAAAACACTAAGAGGTGATACTGTTCCTCCTTGATTCTAGGTAGATTACATCTTTGGCTTTCTTTCCAATTCACTGATATGGAGATGATAAACTTCTGATAATTTTTTTTCTTAATAATGAAGATTTTTAAATATACATTTAATTTAAAATGCAATTTTCAAATTAACATCACTTTCTAATGAACATCAGCATTAAAACTGGCATTTTTATTTCACAGACTTTGTGTTAAATGTGAGATTATATGTATATGTGTTGTGTCAAAATCCCTAAGTCTGACAATAGGAATAGATGAACAGAACACATCGTAAATAACCTCTATCTACATTTTGGTCACTGACTCTATATAGAGTGATATTGTATACCAAACCCAGCTACATTCTCAGCAAGATCTACACTTGTTCGGTCCATGTGCAGAAACCAAAAATACGAATGTCCCAGTTGTGCAAGCTCTAATTCACATGACTCATACAGACTTCCCTGAGCTGTCCTAATGACACCAAAACAGTAAGGATGATTCATGCAAATGAAAAATGGGAATACACAACGACTCCTCTAAAAGTTTCCTGCCTGCATACATATACATATGTTTTCATATGTATATTATTTTTATCTTCTGTATATTATTTTTATCTGCAGATGTTTTACACCATTTATTTAAGTAACAGATCTGGCTTGAATATAACATATAGTTTAATATTTACATACAGAACAGGTGTCTGAGGGGGAAAAAAGGATAAAAGATAAAGGATAAAAAGAGTGGGTGAGAGAAATTAGAGAAAAGAAAATAAAAATAGATATTAAGCTGTATCCAGAATGATGTAATTACAGCAACAGTCCCACTGGTATTAAAAGGCTTCATCTGTAATTTTATCCAAATTAAAATAACTGCTTTGCTTTGTTGTTTTTTTTCTTCTTTTTTCCATCAGCGCACACAGGTTTATCATCAGAAAGCAGCAGATACATCTTTATATCATATATTGCTCACTATCAGTAAAAATCAAAACTAGCAAGACATACTGTGTCAAAAATATACTTTAGAATTACAACATATTTTTAAACTCAAGACTACCTGCTTTGATGCAGTATAGATAACAGAATAGAAATAAAGTGAGTTCTGTTAAACCTTTATCACAAAACACACAAACTGCATTTACTGAATAGTATCTTTTTCCTCAAGCCTGTGTAGATGTGGATAATAAATAAATATATACGGCTACAAAGAAGGAAGCGCTTAGCGTACTGTGTTAGCAGTAGTGTGGTTACTGTGACAGGAGTACTATACACAACAATATTCTCCTATAAGTGCAAAATATCTTCTGTGCTGCATGTATAATTGAAGTCCTTGGAGCTGCTAAGTTAAAAGTAAGAGCATGATATCCTGTACCAACATATAATACATCCCTAATACATGATACAATGAAAATGATAAGCTTTAATGAAACCGAATATGTACCAACTGGTAGCTAAGCCTTATAGCTAAAGATCAAGACATTATTACTGCTATACTTAAATAGTTCATTAAAAAAAAAAAAAGCCTTCAATATTTGCTATGAAATACTCCAACACAGGAAGCAACAAATGCAACTATGCCACCTGCTCAGATTCACAATGAAAAAGTAAGGCTCCCATTCCAACCCGCACAACCCTTCCCTTTAAATTCTCTTGGGCTGCTGGGTAAATATATCAGAGCCTTTCTGCCTTGTCAGAGAAGTAAAATTAATCAAGTGACTGGGATTCTATCAAACAGGCATTGCTTAAACCTTCATCACTTTTTTTGCTAAGAATGTTTCATACTTGCATACTACTGATAAGGACTTCTGAATGCTTTAGTAAAAGCACATGTTAAACTATATATTGATGCAGAAAGAATAGATGACTGAAGGGAAAGAGATTGTGTAATAATGAGCTGTTAATGAAATCATGAACTATATAGTCCTGATTATGCACATTGCTCAGACAACAGCTGGGAAATGCTGCTTCCTCAGACCAACTTTTTAGCTAAGAGGAAAGGAGACTGAAAATAATGGAGAGAGAGCAGGTAGCTATGAACATAATATCAGCAAACCTTTGGTTCTTTAATTATTAATGTCCCTTCTTTTCTTTATTCTCTCCTCCTGTGTTTTTTCCTATTTTTAATATTCTTAAAATATTAAATCTTTCATATAAAAGGCATTTGCGTCACTTCTTGCTCTTCCCCGTTTGTAATCTATAGTGGGAAAAACACGGCTGTCAAGTCTTAATAAAGAAACACAAAAATGTTTTCTCTTTCACCTGTTACATCACTACTTTTTGCAGAGTAGCTCTTCCTGCATCAACCTGTTGTGCTGTCTTCTAAACGATCTAAAGCGTCTTTGCGCTTTGATTTAATTTCAAAGGGGAAACATTACTGTGAAGGATGGACAGGTGCTATAGATTGTTTCTACAGTGTTTCAATGGGATAATAATGAGAAAAAAGAAAGCCAACAGCAAGTGGATTGTGTACAACATGGAAGTGCTGCGGACTAATATCATATTCTGAATTACTTACTCATAGGTATAGTTATAATTAAAGTTATATATTTCCTTGTTGACAATTTCTGTTATCATGACTGGCAGTGAAGGTAAATTCTGAAGGGAATCAGCAAACATACAGAGGGGAACAAAAACAATTTTAAGGAAATATCACATAATGTTATGCTAAAAAGTGATCTAGATTTCTATTTGAAATTATACAATATTCTTTTTATACAGCATTCTTCTAATCTCACTAGGTTCCGTATTTCTTTCTCCTCTAAAACCAGAAAAATCTATGTAGAAGATAAATTTTAATTACTTGTATATGATAACTTATCAGCTCAGTAAGAAACAGTAAATAGAGGAGCTCAAACACAAGAAAAACACTGAGTTAAAAAGCCTTGGCTTTGCATTTATCACTCTTTCTTCTGTGTGACACATGTTTATAAACTGCAACACAAGAGTATTTTAAAAGATAATTTTCCCGTCAATGAAAGGCTATATTTACTCAACTTAGAAGACATTAAGTGGTTATTTTATACTAATCTTTGTATTCCTTTCTTTCATTTAACAGTTCGAGCATCCCTTTGAGTCTCTCATAACTGCACCGATACTTAGAAGTGAATCCAATTGCAACAACCTACCAGCAGTACTAATTGGTGAAAATGCATTGCTGGTAACTGCTGTAAACTCATCCTTCTGCAACGGCTGAACAAGGGCAATAAATTCTACCCAGCGTTAAACAATAGGGAAGGATACCATTAGCACGGTTTTTCTTACGTAAAATGCATTAAAGTCAGACATCCACTTAAAAGTTACCTAGTGGTGGCTTTAACCCGGATTCAGGGGCTAAAGTATGTGCTTCCAAACAACAAAAAGGAATATCAAAATAATAAGGTAAAAAAGAGAAGAAGAGGGAAGGAAACCCTATCCACAGTGTTTTGCTGTGGATTTTTTCCCCCCCGATCTCTAGGCGAATCTCCAGTATGATGCAAGCTTATTTCTGCCTTTCTCTTACTGCACGCTTTCATTATGTGATCTTTGCACTGCTCTGGGCAACACTTCCATGCTGCTAAGCATGCAGTGGTTTGAAGATCTCTATCTCACGGCCACACAAAACACAAAGCTGCTCGCACCGACAGCATCCCTCAGCTCCCGCAAAGGCGGGTTTTGAGAAGTAACGATTTACAAGGCCAGCGCTGAGGAAAGCGGTTCTTCTGCTGTGCTGCTTTAAGGATGCTGAACCGCTTCGGTGTGGCACAGGCGTGGGCACCATCCCGTATCCCCCACAGCCCCGGGCACAAAACATACCCCGCGGCTGCCAACACCCTCCCGGGTGCGCTGGACCGCGGCCAGGAAGGGGGGAGCTAAGGCATCGGCTCCGAACTCCAAGCCTTCCCCTCTGCCTGATTCACACGCCAGAAAATCTGCCTTTTGAGCGCATTTTCAAAAAATCTTGAAAGTTTCAGATTTTAAATATTTTTTCAATAGTGTCAGAACTCCAGCCAGGCTGAAATAACCTTTGTGGGAGGAGGGGGCGGGCTCTGTGTAACGCGAAACTTTCCTCTCAGCACGGCCGAGCTGCCGGGGTATATTTAGCACAGGGATGTGCTCGGGATCGGGGCTCCAAGGGAAAGCCTTCACCTCACAAGTCCCGCCGCCGGCCGTGACCGGGGCACGCTCCCTCCTCCCGACACGCCGCACTACCGTGACTCTTTCGCAAGCGAAAACAGCCGAAATCCTGCAGTTTTACCTCACCGCCCGGACTTTATTTATTTCCCTTTGTATTGTGGCCGGGGCCGAGCTCCCCTTGCCGCAGCCCCGACAGTGCCCCCCGCCCGCACCCCCGTCCTGCACCCCTTGGGACTTACGTGGTGGCAGAAGGGAAAGGTCCCTCCGAGGAGTGGTTCATCACCAGGGACTGGAAAAGTGTCAGGCTAAAAACCAGCAGCCAGCCAGCAGCCATCTTCCTGATCGAAGATCGATCCCCCTTCCCCAAGTCGGCGAGACGGCAATAAAAATAAATTCAACTATTGTGTGTGGTGTGGTGGTGGCGGGGGGGGGGGGGGGCTGTTGTTTTTTAAAGCCTCCTCCGCTCCCCCCCACCCGCCCCCTCGCAGGAGGCGCAGCCCAGAGATGTGCGGAGAGAAGCGGGAGCACGGCCGAGGGTGGGAAGGAGGAGGAGAAACGATGGAGATCTGTGGGTGGAGAGGGGAAGAAGAGAAATAGAGGAGAGGGAGAGATACTCTACTCTCCGCTACTCCAGCAGCAGCTCCAGCTTCATCTGATCCGCCGCCATCAGCGCTACTTTTGTAACAGATCCCCGCTCACTCTGTGTGCGTGTGTGTCCTTCCCTGATTTATTCCCCTGATTGCAGAGCAGGAGGAGGAGGAGAGAGAGGCAAGGCGGGGTTGGGGCTCCTGAAAGGAGAAGAGGAAAGAAGGGAAGAGTTGGAAACGGGCAGATCTGCTCCCAGCTCCTTTCCCTGCCGGCAGCGGGGGGAACGTCGGGGCGGGGAGCAGGGGGGGAGCGCCGGGCGCTGTGGCTGCCGCGCTCCTTACAAGGCAACCGAGGAACTCCCGGGCCGGGCAGGGCCCCCGCGGGAGCCGCGCCCGCCCTGCTCCGCCCGCCGCGGGCTGCGTGCTTCACCTCCCGCCGCCCGGACGCTATTTTTAAACCCGCTTCGTGCCTTGTTTTAATTCTTCGTCGTCCCGTCCCCCCCCCCCCCCCCCCCCCCCGTTTGAGCACAGCCTCACACAGCCCCTGTGCCACCAGCCGGGGCTGCGCTTTCAAACACATACATAGATAGGTATAGCTCGTTCGCCGCTGACTGTAGCAGCGCTTCCCAGCGCGGAGTGCCGAGCCAGGCACGGTGCCGCCCCTCGGACTGGAGCTGTCCTCCGTGGGATCCCGTTCCCGGCGCCGCTCGTGGGAAGCGGGTCCCTGGGGCCACGGCGGAGAGTCCGCAGGCTTCACCCCTTCCCAGCCGCGCCTCTAACATCGACTGTAATTTCAGGTTCCCCTGAGAGGACAAATTCTGTCTCGTCCGTTATTTTACCCCTGTTCACCAGTCTCTGTGGCAACTATGATGGGGAAAGTAATCCAGGGAAAGATCTCTTAGCTTATTCACCAAAGTGGTCAAAAGTTCAGTGACAATTCTGGCTTTCTTAGATATGGAATAAATGGGTTGCTATTTTTGTTTGGCTTTCTTTCTTTTCATGTGCTTGTACATTTTTATTTATTTAATTACATACAGTTATGTAATTAGAGTGATATTCTAGTATATTTAATTAGTCCAACAGGTGAAAATGAAAGAGCAGACCCAGTATTCCTGTTTTTTCACATCCTTTATATTTAACGATTATCTTGAATGCATTAACTTGCAACAATTTCTGTAAACTGAAAAAATGCTCATCTCTATTTTAAAGGTGGCAAAAGAACCAAAGCTGAGTTCCACAAATGAAGAATGGAGTGTTCACATTGCTCAGGCTCGAAGCCAGTGTGATATTTCAGTTGCAATCTGTACAGTATGCAGTCACTCATCTATATTGTTTCTGGATTGGAGCTGGCACTTTGGAGCTGGTGGGAAGAGCTCCCAGTTGTCTTCACCTATCCACCTACCTATAGGTACGTAGGATTCAGGGTTTGAATGCAAGTCCAAAATAGCAATTTCTAAAATGATACTGCAGCCTGCAGACTCAAACAGGCTTAAGAGTATCTACAACCCGGCTTTTGTAGGTCTCCATAGGCTTTATGGTTTGGCCACATCAGGTGCTACACTTCAGGTACTAAGCCAACCATATCTTCGGCTGCATCCAAAGGAGCATGGCCAGCAGGTCAAAGAAGGCAATTCTCCCCCTCTGCTTTGCTCTCATGAGACCCCACTGGGAGTACTGCATCCAGCTCTGGGGTTCTCACCACAGGAAAGACATGGACCTGTTGGAGACAGTCCAGAGGAGGGCCACAAAAATTATCAGGGGGATGGAGCTCTTCTCCTATGAGGAAAGGCTGAGAGAGTTGTCATTCTTCAGCCTGGAGGAGAGAAGACTCTGGGGAGACCTTATTGCAGCCTTTCAAAGGGGCCTATAAGAAGGATGAGAGAGACATTTTATCAGGGCCTGTTGTGTTAAGACAAGGGTAATTGTTTTAAACTAAAATAGGGGAGATTCAGGTTGGATGTGAGGAAGAAATTCTTTACAATGAGGATGGTAAAACACTGACACAAGTTGCCCATAGAGGTGGCGGATGCACCATCCCTGGAGACAATCAAGGACATCCTGGATGTGTTTCTGGCAGCCTGATCTAGTTGAAGATGTCCCTGCTCATTGCAGGGGGGTTGGACTGGATGACCCTTGAAGGTCCCTTCCAACCCAGACTATTCTATGATTCTATTCTATGTTTCTACAACTGCTCCTCTGAGCACCTCTGCTTTCCTGACAGGGCACAGAGGCAGCAGTGGCTGCAGGGTACAGTGGGTAACTGAAGAGTCATGGGTTATGGGAGACAAAAGTCCTGCTTCACACATGATGTATAGCAAAGAGATATAGGGTGGAGAGAAAACACTAGGGAGTGGAGTAAATATCTGGGGAAAAGCACAGAGGAAAGAGGCTGGAAATATGGAGTCATTCAGGTTGCACAAGGCCATGACAGATTTACTTCTTAAAGTGTCATTTAAGGCATCTACTTGCTCTTGGGGCCCCATAATGTTTAAGGGTATCACTGTCCAGTATCAATTTGATTATGAATATGAATATGAATATTCACAAAAAAACCCACTGGTTCTGGTCCTTGCTAGGACTCTGAAGATCAGCAGAAGTTCATGCCTAAACTCTGATGAGATCCACAGACGAGGTGTTCTGTTAGTTGTGCCCCAAAACACCTACAGCCTTGCAGTGGACAGCACAGGAATGGATTAACAGTCTGATAACACCCTCGCAGAATAAAGCGTGGAAATGCCTTGTCTGTCTGCTTCCTTACCTGAAGGATCCAGCATTCACCCATGTCATCTCTGCTCAACAGGGAAGTGCTTGTGTTCAATTCCCAGCTGTGCTTCTTCTAGAGCCCACACATTGCTCACCAAGCTGTGGGCTTGGAAAAAGGTGGTCTCCTGTGGAAGTGGGCAGGCAGAAAAGGATGCACAAGAGAGTGTTCAAATGACTGTGCAAAACCCAATGGAAAATAGCTTCAGTAGGTGGGAATAATCAAAACCACTCTCCCCCAGATGTACTGTTTCAATATAACATACAGAAAACAAAAGACAGATCAAAAGATAACATAAAATAACAAATAGAAAAGTACAGTGTTATACATGTTTATTTCATCATTAGTGCATTCTTCCTTAAGCCTATATTTCTGATGCTGCATCCACCATTTATATTGCTCCTAAGGGCAATAATTATAACTACTAATAATTCCAATAGCAATAACACATGGCTAGTGATGCAACAGTGTAATGCCTGGGCTGATTGGCACCCCACCTAGTACTGTCAGATCCAAATTGTGACTGTTGCATCAGTACTAATGCACTGTAACAAACAGCTGAAATATGAAAAGTATGCTAGAGAAAATAGTGCTGTATTTTAATAGGGCAATATTTGAAGTATCAAATCTACCATGCTATTTACAATTGTATAACAAGACTACCTGCAAAGTAGACTTGTACAATCCTGTAATGAATGCTACTTAGGTGTAAGTGAATGCCTGTGAAGCTTACTGAAACTCAGGGATGAAGGAGAAAAGTTCTGTATGTGTGACTCCAACACAGAGAAGGAATACACAGGTTAGCTCCAAACAAGCTGGTTGAGGTCTTTAAGGAACAGCCAGGGCTGGAAAACAGAACTCAGCAGGGGCTCCCTTATGTGGCATTCATCGGAAGACTCAGATCTGTAATACACAACTCACGTTCAGCCTGCAAGCTTTACAAGATTTACATGCAAACTTGGACTGGAGCCCAGTTTTAAAAAAAGCTGGACTCAAATAACAGTTTTCCTTCAAAATTAAGTGAGGCTTGAAGCTGGGTTTTGAATTTTTGCCTTTTTTTGAATCTGAAACTTAGGAAACCTGAAGCATGGGGAAGAAAACAATGCAGGAGTTACTCCAAGAGTAATGTGCTATTTACTAATTACTCACCCTTCTGTTTCACCTAATTATGTATGGCTTAAAAATGCATTTAAATGCCAGGTATTTAATGAATGATGAAGAATGCTTAGAAGTGTTGACCTCACGTACAAACATGTATCAAAATGAGTAATTATGCTCAAAGGAGCTCCCACTAGCTTTAAGTGTGATTGACTGACTTAAAACATGATACTAGTAGAATTCAGTTTCTTGATATTTCTTCATTATCCTTAATCCAGAAAAAAAAGCCAACCCCACAAACGTAGTTTCATCATGAAATTTTAAAAAGCCATTAAAATCTCCTAAGCAATATCAATTCCGTTGCATTTGATCATACTCTTTCCCTATGGAGTCACATTTCAGCCAATATGTTATATATGTGGTTTGTACTTCACAGTAATGTTGCACTGCAGATAATGTTATAATTTATCTGTGCTAAGGTTCCTAAAGATCTATTACAGCTGACAAGTCTTTTTTAAGCATTTTAATATAGACTTGAATGACAAACCACGAAAGTAAATCTTTCTTCATTCTTACTTCACCTCATTCTAAACTTATTGCCTGTCATATCTGACCAAGACCTTCCTGTGAAGGAGCACAGGAATGGCAGGGATTGATATAATGAGAGGGGCTTTATAAAAAGTTTGCATTGCACGTGCTTAGTGGGCTTGGTAAAGTTAGGCTTATGGTTGGACGAGATGATCTTAAAGATCTTTTCAAACCTAAATTATTCTATTCTATTCTATTCTATTCTATTCTATTCTATTCTATTCCATTCCATTCCATTCCATTCCATTCCATTCCATTCCATTATGTGATTCTGCTGAAATTACTGGTAATCTTTCAATTGACCATGGTGGTCCATACATCAGAAATAAAAATTCTTATTGCAGAAATACAAAATATATTTTGCATCAAAGGCTTCTTTTCAGTTTAGTATATCAGTAACAAGTATTAATTAATGAACAAGCTTTTCTCTTTCATTTCAATTTATGGATATATTATTTACATTTTCATTAATTATTTACCCTGTTGCAAATCCAGCATAAGAGACAACAAAGTGGGGCCTTCTGCTTCCTAAGAATTTTTTAAAAACTTCAAACATATTAAGTTAGAATTAGATTAAAAGTTTTATTGATCTGTTTTTATGCTTGTATACAAACTCATTCTTTAGCAATCAGCATTAAAACAGTAGCAGCTTTAAACTTAATATATACAGTGATTGCAGCACTTTTGTGAAGAGATAGCGCACAGTGACTAAATTCCAGTATCTGAAGGGGGCCTATAGGGATGCTGGGGAGGGACTCTTCATGAGGAACTATAGTGAGAGGACAAGGGGTAACGGGTTCAAACTTAAACAGGGGAAGTTTAGATTGGATATGAGGAAGAAATTCTTTACTGTAAGGGTGGTGAGGCACTGGAATGGGTTGCCCAGGGAAGTTGTGAAAGCTCCATCGCTGGTGGTGTTCAAGGCTGGATTGGACATAGCCTTGTGTGGCATGGTTTAATGGGAGGTGTCCCTGTCCCTGTCCCTGGCAGGGGGGTTGGAACTAGATGATCTTAAGGTCCTTTCCAACCCTAACTATTCTAGGATTCTATGATTCTATGTTTTAAAGGTCTTGGTTTTTTGGGTTATAATCAGTAAATCTGTAGTGGCTGTGGTTCTCGCTGACCCTAATCTGCACTGTGCTGGGTATGCTTCACCTTTGTGCTTGGGGTGTGAAGTTGTTTGCTAGATGGAGTCTGAGATATCATTTGGTTCGGACAGAATGTGCTTGCTGAAATCCTGTAAAAAGTATGGCAGGGCCTTATTGCATGTCCAGAGAAGAGCAGTGAAGATGGTGAAGGGTCTAAAGCACAAGTCTTATGAGGAGCAACTGAGGGAACTGGGGTTGTTCAGCCTGGAAGAAAGGAGGCTGAGGGGAGACATTATTGCTCTATATAGCTACCTGAAAGGAGGTTGTAGCAATGTGGGGGTTGGCTTCTTCTCCCAAGTAACAAGCAACAGAACAAGGGAAAACAGCCTCAAGTTGTATCCGTGGAGGTTTAGGTTGGATAGTAGGGAAAATTTCTTCACCACAGGGGCTGCCAGTCACTGGACCAGGCTGCCCAGGGAAGTGGTTGAGTCACCATCCCTGGAGGTATTTAAAGACATGGAGATGTGGTGCTTGGGAACATGATTTAGTGCTGGTCTTTTCAGTGCTGGGTTAGCAGTTGTCCTGATGATCTTAAAAGTCTTTTCCAACCTAAATGACTCTATGATTCTATGATAATCAATGCTACAGGAATGCCAAAATACCATTTTCTTCCTGGCATGTGGTAACTTCTTTATGTCTGTGTGTTACATAGGGCAGGAAGGAGCAATCTTACTGAATAATTCTCATTCTGTTTGCTTGTGCAGGACTGACTAGCGAGTGCAGGCAGCCTGATCTAAATTTCTAATTTTAGGGGAAAAATAACCAACCTCTAATTGAAGTCTGCATCAGATGGCAATGCAGGATCCGTCCCATTGCAAGTGAGCTGAATTGGCTTACATGTTTGAATCAAATATTTTTTTATATTGTAAAAACTTTGTCAGCTGCATCCTGCAGCAAGGTAGTCAATACTGTTTTGTTCTCACCCTTGGTTTTATTTACATTTGAGAAGCCATGTTGAAGCCAGTAGCAAAACTTTCCCTGATATAATTGTTGTGGGTTTTTCTTCTTGTTATTGTGAGATTTGAGAAAACATTCATCCTAATTCTAGTCATGAGAGCAGAGCTGTATGCATTTTCATACTGCCTTTTTTTGTTTGTTTTGTTTAATTCTTTTTTTGGCACTGCTGTTAAACCAGCAATAATTTTAGGATAGTTTAATGTTGAAACTTGGAGCCCAGGAGAGTAAGTATTCTCTCTGTGAATACTAAAGAAAACTGCCTTAAAACAAAACTTGAAACTTCATCCATTGTGCTGGTTTAGGCTGTGGTAGAGTTTATTTTCTTCTCAGTAGCTAGGCTGGGGCTACATTTTAGATTTGTGCTGACTATGAGCAGTGCTTACACAGAGTCAAGGCCTTTTCTGCTTCTCACATCATCCCACCAGCAAGCAGGCTGGAGGTGCTCAACGAGTTGGGCGGGGACCCCAACTGGCCCAAGGGATATTCCACACTATAGGACATCATGCTCAGCATATAAAGATAGGGAAGAAGGAAGCAGGGGACGTTCACAGTGACAGCGTTTGTTTTCCCTTGTAACCATTAATGTGTGATGGAGTCCTGCTTTCCTGGAGATAGCTGAATACCTGCCTGCCGATAGGAAGTAGTGAGTCAACTCCTTGTTTTGCTTTGCTTGTGTGCATGGCTTTTGCTTTATGTGTTAAACTGCCTTTGTCTCAGCCCATGAGTTTTCTTACTTTAAATCTTCTGATCACACCAGGAGGGAGGGAGCAAACAGATGTGTGAGGCTTTAGTTGCCAGCTGGGGTTAAACCACAACACCCATTTAAGCAGGAAACATAATGCAAAGTTTAGTTAATTATCACTGATCCTGGTACATCTGTGCAGGGTGTAGCCCTATATGGAGATAGTAGTTTAGTTCTGAAAGGCTCTATATTCATTCTAGTGTTATTATTGCAGTTCTGAGTTTCACAGGAAAATGAAGTTGTTTTTTTTCCTTCAAGAAACATTGTGCTGTGTTTCACAGTGTAATGTAGAAGTACTTGTTTTCAATCCGATATTGATGTTGTGACACTATTCACAGAAAACCATAAATGTCATTAATCTTGCTGGAGGAAATCCTCAATTATAAATGTTAAAGCATGTTATGTTCTGATCTTGTAAAAAAAATGTGACTTCTAAAAAAAGTCTTATACAAATAACATATATGTTTTCTGTAAGGATGCGATTAAGTGATACAATTCTTTAGTACAACCTTGTCTATCTTCCACCCAGTCCCTAATCTGTTTTAAATTCGTTTATTCCATCCCTCCCATTGACAAGCAGATACAGTTCTTTCCTGAAACCAAAAATATATGTGTATTTCTTCTTTCACCTCCTAAATCAGACATTTTTCCCCCACATTTTCACCCTGTGAGACTCATCCTCACATAGAAGCTTTTCTAAGTGTAAGAATATTACTCTCCTGAAATCTGGTATTTTGCAGCTTGCTAGGACTAAAGAAGGGTACATCGTCCCACTGGAAGGAGAGGACAGCTGCTTTCTCAGATGGCAATCAGAATAATCATAGCAAGCCACTTTCAGCCAAACAGAATGAAGCCACCTCAGTATCTCATACTTGCTTAACACATCTAACCTAATTAACCAGGTGGTAATAAAGCTGCACCCATGAGTTATTGCTGAGATTTTAAATAGCAATACTCCTGCAAAAGAATGCGTGCTGCCATGCTGTCCAGCCACAGATGCTGCGTTTTGGAAGTTCACCAGCCTGAGCTAACGCTTAGTAGGCAAATTGTGTTGGACTCCCTTCTTTTGGGAACATGGTTATTACTGTTCCCATTCTGCACTTGGTGAGATACACATGGACTACATACGAGGAAAAAGGGTTTCTTTTGTCTTATCCAATACGTAACAACAGTAAGTACTGTGCTTTTAATTAAATGACTGTTGTTTAAGTGACTTGTGCTCCCAGCTGAGAATGACAGCCTAAAAGTACATGGGCATTGCTATCTTCAGAGGAGGTATTGGGCATGCATGAGACAGGATATTTGTCAGAGAATTGCCTCCAAATACCTTTTACAAAGTGACATTTGCATGCAGTATTGGATCATCAACCTCCTGATGCTTTTAAGTTTAAGAGCTAGGGAAAGCTAGTGATGGTGCCTCCATTTGTAGTTGATGGACATGTACCAGCGCCTCCACAGAAGGATGCAGCCCATCCTAAAATAGGTGGTTGAAATGGTATCAATATCCTGTTTGATCTGCTTTACTATTAGTAAATGCAAAAATAAATTAGAAAGAATATGGGACAGGGAGGAGATTAAAAAAAAGGTAGGAATGAAAATTAATAAAGAAAAAGTTAGTGTCAAGAACAGGAAAGTACAAATCACGAAGGAAGGGTATGCATGTGAAAATAAAGACAAAACATTCAATTTATGTCTCACAAAAGGAAGATAAAATTTTAAAAAGGAAAGAGTTAACTGGGGAAAAGTAATATGAAACAAGAAAACAGGAAAATGTGGAGTTAAAAGTAAGAAGATGAGATAGTAAGGGGAAGGAAAACTTATTGCTGAAAAGGAGGAGATGAAGGTAAGTAGGAATGGTAACAAGAAACGGGAAAGAGAACACTAACAGAGGTTTGGTCTACACATACAGATGTGCACATGCATACTTAGTTTTAAAACATGGCAAATTAAGACTTGTAATGGCAAAAAGAAGAGGCATTTGCAGCAAGTTCTTATTATGTCATACTGCAGAGTGACATGGCTTTGCCATGACCATGCTGTGGTGTATCAGAAGCTCCAATATCTTGGATTGGGACCGTCTAATTTGCCTTGCCGCTAAGCAGAGATCATTAGCTCAGATAATGGAGGTCATGTAGATTCTGGTTTAGAAACACAAACCCCGCTGCTTGTGCTCAGGGTGAAGGCAGAACTCTTTCCTATGTAATGCAGTATGCCTCAATCTGAAAATACAGTATCTGCTACATATTTTACACCAACTGCAAAAATTGTTTAAGATGAATTAGAGTCTTTTGTGTACCCATCGTTTCTAATGAGAGAAGCTAGTGGAAAGTTTTATGCCAAGTACCCTTAAGAAATAATAAAATAACAAATAAATATTTATAATATTCCTCCTCTGATAAAGCCTAAGGAAAAATAGGTTCTCTCATCTCTTTCATGATTTGTTAAAAATCTCTAATTGGCATTTCTTAAAAAATTCCGGTTCAGCTTTTAAACTGAGAAGTCAAAAGATAAAAGCAGCTATAGGTGAACTTGCATATCTGATCAGCCCTTGTCTCTAAAATTCAAATGAAGAAATGGATTTAAAAGTTACATTTCAAGCTTCTGCTATCATTTTAGCATCGAGTATTTCCATGTTGTCTGAAAGTGTTAAGTACAATTTTTGCGTTTGCCCATAATATCTGTCTAATTCTTTCCAGAATCATAGTCCATTGAACTATGTAATATTGATGTCATTTGTTCATATGGGTTAATACCCTGCTATCGTCCGAACTATTTCACAAGCCCTAACATATCAATATGGTAATGTTAAACCCCCTTGTTATTATCTGCTCTGCACAGTCTGCAGTTGCATGCAAAGCAAAAAGGGCAGCTCTGTACAATCCAGTCCAAATGCTGGGATTAATTATGTTGTAGATTTCATATTACACTTGCAGATGTTATTAATTACCACCACTCCCAGTTTAATAGCTGTTTCCATAGTAACTATGAGAATTTAAAGAAGGTGTGAAGGGACGTCAATTGAGTAGTTGTTTTGTTTGGGATTTTTTGTGTGTTGTTTGGTTTGGGTTTTTTTTCTAAAATGAAGACAAAGGCAACCTGGGAATAAATAAATAAATAAATCCCAAAACCCTAAGCAGTGGAAGATGCATGCAGACTACTGACATGCAGGAACATGGACATTTTCAGAAGATACGAAGCTACTTAAATAATCAGTTAAAGTAACAATCTACTCTCACGTAATCCTTTTAAAATTATTTCTAGTTTGCACGTTTGGGTACAATCTAGAATGATCACTGGAGTCAGAGTGCATGCAGGGAAAGTAAACATGGAGCTATGTGTGTCTCCAGCATCACGGGTCTACTAGATATAAACGTACTGCCAGTAGCGCTGGTTTAGAACTTAAAGGTTAAAAACCATAAATCTCTATTACTTGAGAGAATGAAGATTTAATCATAAATTTAATACCTCATGTGAATTAAAAATTAACCACATGACTGTGTCTCCTAAAACTGAAATACAGCTTTTTATATCCACTGCCCAGCACATTTTTAAGAGCAAGAGCACAGTGTGTCAGCTAACTCACTGGGTACCTGTTATTACCTTTGAGTCATGTCTAAATTCTGTCTTCAGACTAAATTCTCTCTTAACCACTTACTGTTGGTTAAGAAGCATTCTGGAAACATCTAGGTAGAACGTCCTGGTAACTGGAGATATGGATAGTTTAATATTTAGAAACATAGAATCAAAGAATAGTTTGGGTTGGAAGGGACCTTCAATGGTCATCTAATCCAACTCCCCTGCAATGAGCAGGGACACCTTCAACTAGATCAGGTTGCCCAAACCCACATCCAGCCTGGTCTTGAATGTCTCCAGGGAAGGTGCATTCATCACCCCCCTGGGCAACTTGTTCCTGTGTTTTACCACCCTCATTGTAAAGAATTTTTCCTCACATCCAGCCTGAATCTCCCCTCTTTTAGTTTAAAACCATCACTCCTCATCATTTGTCCTGTGCACTTCTGAGATCCTGGTTTCAGAGTCTAAGTAGGTCAGAAGTGATGCCCAGTTTGTGACTGATCTTCAGAAGGGTATACAGCTCCTCAACTGTTTGTATGTATTAATAGTCCAGTACTTGAAATTGTCAACAAAACACCTACCTAACACAGGGTAAGTAATAATAATCCAGGGTATATTAATATAGTTAGACTATAAAAATAGAATCTGTTAAAAAAAAGGGTGCTCTATTAAGAAGATAAATCAGGACCAAGAGTTTTCCTTTTATAACAGATAAATGTTTTCCCAGTAAGCTGGGAAATTCCTGTAGGATCTAAGCATCTTTTGCCTCCTACACAACACTTTGCAGCAGACATCCTCTTTGAGGAGAAAATGCTCCTCTCCAGGAGAGGCTACTGTTATTTTCTCATCTGCCACCTTGGATTGGATGCCCATGCACTCTACCCTCGAGGCAGCTAAACTATGTCTTGATGGTGATGCCCTGTAGAGAAGTCACCTTACCACCTCCCCAGAGACTGCTAGACTAGACCGAGGCACCTGCTAAGGAAAAGCAGCAGCAGTGGTAGGTGGGACCACTGTTCATTATTCCCTGGAAATAGAGTTCCTTTGTTTCTTTTTGACCTTGGAAACTTCTTATTGCCCTTGTCTAGCCTTCCCTTCTGTCCAGTCTCCCAAGGTCTGCTTTCTAGTTGTAGAAAGAGATGAGAGGGAGATCATTTTTGAAAGCATGAATATTTTTAGGCAAACACTGAGAGAAGGACATAACCTTGAGAGTACACGGGTAAAGTAGACATAAAATCTCATGCAGGGTCAGAAAAATGAAAGGAAAAGGATTACTTAAAGCATACTAATAGAGTTTTGAAGATGAAAAGAGAATATAAGTGCTAAGTATTTTTCTTTGTAACAGAAGCTTTCCTGAAAATCAATGAGGAAAGCACGGCTTTTATTTGACTGGCAATTTGCATATTAATATTGTGATAGCATTATGCAATAGTATATAAGACAGATTGGGTAAATAAAGGCTGTGACCAAACATTTCAGCTTTTCCCCCACATCTATTCAAAATAAAACTGGCAGAATGTCATACTGTAGGCTTGTCCTTGATTTGTTTCCAGTAGAACATTAATTGACGTGTTCCTGTGTTTTGATATGTGATTTACTAGCTCTGTAACTCAAGGGGTGATTGCAGCCAGGCTAGCAATCTGGATGCCAAGCTTCTTTTCAGCGAACTGTCCGGGATGTTTCACTCTAGAAATCACGGCTTTCTAAGTGTGTGGGTTGACAATATTAAGTAGTGGCAATCAACAGTACAGTTTTCTGTTGGTGTAGCAAGAGGGAGTTTTTTGAAATAGCTAGTGCATCTGCTTGGTAGCTATTTTTTTCCCAAACTGGAAAAATCTCCAATGCCTCAAACAAAATACCCACAAAATACCCAGAAATGTAGAAGTCTTCACAAAGAACATTCTGCATTTTTTAAAAAATCTGTTTTTTTCAATGCGAGCAAAAAGAATGGAAGAAGAATATGTACAATCAGTCAAAAACCCGAACAATTTTCTTTCTCTAGCACTTCAAAAATTACTTTTCAAAAAACTTGCACACCCAGAAATTTTTTAATTATAGTTTCATTCCAATACAATCTAGAGTGGCTCAACTGTGACCCCCAAATACCAAGGCTATAATAGGAACAGTGAAAAATTCAAGACCACGATAATAATACCCTACAACAGTATCATCTATCCATCTTGTGTTTTTTTTCTGGTTATCTAATATTAATTCATTTGGTGAAAGATGCTTAACAGGAAAAAAAATATAAATACTTTTTTTTTATAACTCTATTATTAAAGAAGTTAAAGAGAAATTGAAGTGATTGTAAGTTTATTCAATTGAAGGCTATTTCCAGTAAAACAGCTTTACAGGTTAATATCCCTTGTTATAGATCATTTTAGCTCACACATCAAAATCAGCGAGAATATGGTATTAGCATTGATGAGCAGAGTACTGGAAGATGGGTAAAGGCACATTACTATCACTTTGCAAAATGAAACCTGGCACATGTTGGCCACAAAGCTGTGGAAGCAACCAACAGCTGTAAATTGGTGACAGCAAAGTATTAAATACATTTAAAACACCAATGCTAGCTAATTATTTCATACATTGAACTTTCTGTCTGAAAACATTGAGTATTAAGGGCTTTGCTTTATCTAATAATTCATTTTTCTTCTTTTTTTAATCTTTTTTTTATCCATATAATTTTACAGTAGAAAGCCAAGCACATCTTACTGTGTGGTCAGAAGGTGAGGAGAGTGGCCCAGCCTCAGGCTTTTCAGTGCTTCAGGCAACATGAAATTTTGATGTGGAAGCAAAGTGGCTTCTTAGCGGATGAAAGACCTTGCAAGAGTTTAAACAAGGTAAAATCAATTGAAAGTATGTGGCAAGAAGAGTGGGATAATTAAAGAGAGGCCAAGTCTGGGAGACAGGGCTGATAGGAAGAAAGTGGACTTCTGTGGAAGTTTGGGAAATAAGAATTTGCGTGACGAGATATGAGGTGGTATCTTTTCCTACTACTCATAGTAAGCATGTTGCTGTGTCTAAGAAATGAATTTGCTGCCCTTGGCCTTCATTCCAGGTACTTAATTGGTCTTTAAATATATTTGAACCAAATTATGCAAGGAATGTCCTCCATATGGGGAATGAAGGCTTTAAATGTACACCATATTCTGTGGAAATTACAACTCAGAGATGAGAACGTATCTAGAAATACAGTTGCAGCCTTGTGTACAATAAGTGTCCAGTGGTCCACCTTCCCAAGCGCTAAAGTTTTCTTCTGTTTGTATCTCTCTGAGTGAGTGAAGATGCAAAAGATCAACACCAGGTCATCCTGTGGCTTGGAGGTTTCTGCCAACTGGAAATAATAGAATTAATTTCTTGCCGATTCTGCTGTATGAAATGAGGATGCTAGGAGTTAGCAAAACATGCTCAGAAAATGCTGTGTACCTGAGGACAAAAAGCTTTAGAATAAAATAAGAATTACCAAAAAACTAACTGAAATTAAAAAAAGAACCAGAAGTTTCACTTCTTTCATAAAGAAGCAGAGGCATTATACAATTAGGTTAAGGAAAAAGATGGCATAGCTATTTTAAAATAGAATTTTAAATTGGTTAAAGAATAGATGTAAAAGAAAAAAGTGAAATGTTGAGGTAAAATGTTGGTTAGACAATTATCTTAATTATTAGATTAGAGACTTATTCCATCTAATACTATCATTAGTCATCTTGGCTTTAAGTATGTCAGCCAATAAGCACTGAACAAAACTCATAAGTCCTCTTCCCCCCTTAGGTCAAACACAGAGCAACTAAACTCTTGTTTGTTCTCAAAATTTTCTGGGTTTTTTTGCTTTTGCTTGTCACTTTCTCAAATAGATACATTTTTCAGGAGTGGTGAAAAGTCAATGAAATTGAGGTGCTTACTTTTGGGGAAGTTTTTTACTAGCTCTTGACAGGATATTCCATGCATAGCACAGAATACTTTAGTTGTTTAGTCCTTCTATCCTGATTTCTTTTAGCAAACCATTTAAAACATTTGACTTTCAAATAGAAAAATTACCGTTAATAGTATTCTTGGGCAAGGCAGTTGTTTGGTGTACTTGATGCTAAGTCAGCTCCTGAGCTATGTAAGCAGTGGTTTCTAAGATTCAGCTATAAACGAGCATTCTTTCAGCTTGAAGTAAATGTTAAATTCAGAAATATCATATCCAATGTTTAGCTCATTTTAAAGGTAATATATGAATGTATGCAAGTCCAAATAAGGATGACCAATTATCTTTGCTTCAGAGGGATTAGATAGTCAGACAGGAATTGTGTGCTTACTCTAAACACATCAGGAGTTATAACCTGTTTATAGTTTAGTCCTTGTCAGAGCAAGGTCTCCTCTTCTCAGGAGAGCAACAGGGACTTGGACATTTCTGTTCAGAAACAGTTTTCATATCTGGTTTTGTTCCAGGTAAGCATGACATCCCAGTCCTTCAAAATGTTCCACATAAATAAAGTGGTAAGTTGGAGCCAGCTAACAGTGGTTTGATTTTACACCTAAAATGTTAACAGTGATAAAAAATGCAAATGGAATACTGAAGCTGTTATTACAATTGGATTGAATTTGCTAAGTGCTTTGGAATTTTTGCTGGAAAAAAGAAAAATTTTGGAATATGTGTAAGATCTAATTTCAATACTCCACACCATGCTCTATTTTTACAACAGCTGAAATAAAATTCAAATGATTTAGCACAAAACTTATGTGAGTACAAAATTAAAGAAATATTTTTATTTAAATGGAACAAAAAACATTTTAATTTGGCCACTTAGCTTGGGCATTTTTCAATTAGGCCTCATCTAATTGTTTCTCTGTCAGTCAGTGAATGTCCCAAATCCATTATTCACTCAGCTCTTTCCCTGATTCATGGTGATGTATGGTAGAATTAGAAATAAGGCTTCTTCTAGCCTTTATTAAGTGGAAGAACAAACCCAATAAAGTCAAGATCTTGAAGTAAACAGAAATAAAAATGAACAGAGAAAAAAAGAAAAAAAAAAAAAACTGAAACAACCAAACCAAACCAAAAAAACAAAACCAACCCCAAAACAAAATACAGAATAACCTCAAATTGCAATCATGCTTTCAAAAAACTGTTACTACAGGTTTTCACCTCAATAAGAGATGTGTTATTCTTCAGACTATAACATTCATATGATAGAAACTCTTCAGGGCAGAGCGCTATAAGACTGGGTGAAATCTATGAATTGGCCATGCTGCGGCTGTTGGCAGGGTTTGAGATCGCAGAAAGCTCGTCACTGGGTGAGTGGAAAAGGACTCCAAAACCTGCACTGTGCATCAACCCACCTGTGTTCCTGCTTTGCACGTCGCATCCTCCAGCATGTAGTCATTTGCTCATTTTGCAGGAATCAAGGAGAAATTTCCGAATTATAAGTGCACTTCTTGACACATTCAAGGCCAAACGAAGAAAGTTGACCAAGTTCTATTAAAATATATCAAAGAATCATAGAATAGTTAGGGTGGGAAAGGACCTTAAGATCATCTAGTTCCAACCCCCCTGACATGGGCAGGGACAACTCCCACTAAACCATGTCACCCAAGGCTCTGTCCAACTTGGCCTTGAACACCACCAGCTATGGAGCATTCACAACTTCCCTGGGCAACCCATTCCAGTGCCTCACCACCCTTACAGAAAAGAAATTCTTTGTTATATCCAATCTAAACTTCCCCTGTTTAAGTTTGAACCCATTACCCCTTGTCCTCTCACTACAGTTCCTCATGAAGAGTCCCTCCCCAGCATCCCTATAGGCCCCTTTCAGATACTAGAAAACTGCTCTGAGGTCTCCACGCAGCCTTCTCTTCTCCAGGCTGAACAGCACCAACTTTCTCAGCCTATCATCATAGGGGAGGTGCTCCAGCCCCTGATCATACTCATGGCCCTCCTCTGGACTTGTTCCAACAGTCCCATGTCCTTTTGATGTTGAGGACACCAGAACTTCACACAATACTCCAAGTGAGGTCTCACAAGAGCAGAGTAGAGGGGCAGGATCACCTCTTTCGACCTGCTGGTCATGCTCCTTTTGATGCAGCCCAGGATACGGTTGGCTTTCTGGGCTGCGAGTGCACACTGCCGACTCGTTTCTCATAGACCAACAGCCCCAAATCCTTCTCCTCAGGGCTGCTCTAAATCTCTTCTCTGACTGTCCTGGGTTCGGCAGTAGCAGTCATTTTTCTCCTTCTTGGTAACTGGTGCAGTGCTGTGTTTTTGACTTTCAGCCTGGGAACAGCGCTAATAGAAGCAATGTTTTCAGTTACTGCTTGGTAATGTTTTGGTCTGACCAAGGACTTTCTGAGTCACATGCTCTACCAGGGAGGAGGGGAAGCCAGGAGGAAGCAGAGACAGGACACCTGACCCAAACTAGCCAAAGGGGTATTCCATACCACAGCACGTCATGCCCAGGATGGGAAAAGGGAAAGCAGAGACCCAGAAGGGTGGGGGTGCACTATTTGGTCAGGCTGGGTATAGGTGGTGAGCGATTGTATTCTTTCCTTGTATTTGGCTTGTCATTATTATTCTTGGTGGTAGCAGTAGTGGTTTTGTGTTATACTTTAGTTACTAAACTGTTCTTATCTCAACCTGTGGGAGTTGCATTCTTTCGATTTTCCTTCCCATCCCTCCGGGAGTGGGGGGAAGAAAGAGGGCGGAGCGAGTGAGGGGGCTGCATAATTTCCAGCTTAAACCACGATATGGACCAAACTGCAGCTGTGCCTGGGATTGCTCCTACCCAGGTGTAGGACCTTGCACTTGTCATGCTTCAGCTTCATAAGGTTGGCATCAGCCCTCCTCACAAGTGTGTCAAGGTCCCTCTGGAAGGCATTCCTTTCCTCCAGCGTATCAACTGAACCACACAGCTTGGTTCCATCGGCAAACTTGCTGAGGGCGCACTCAATCCCACTCTCCATGTCACCGACAAAGATGTTGAACAAGACCGGTCCCAACACCGATCCCTGAGAGACACCACTCGTTATTGGTCTCCAGCTGGACATTGAGCCATTGACCACAACTCTTTGCTTGTGGCCATCCATCCAGTTCTTTATCCACCGAGTGGTCCACCTGTCAAATTGATGTCTCTAAAACCTAGAGACAAGGATGTCATGCGGGTCAGCGTCAAATGCTTTGCACAAGTCCAGGTACATGACGTCAACTGCTCTACCCCTGGCCATCAGTTCTGTAACCCCACCATAGAAGGTCATCAAATTGGTCAGGCAGGATTTCCCCTTACTGAAGCCATGTTGTCTGTCACCAAGCACCTTGTGGTTTTTCATGTGCCCTAGCATGCCTTCCACGAAAATCCACTCCAAGATTTTGCCAGGCACAGAGGTGAGGCTGACTGGTCTGTATTTCCCCTGCTCATCTATTTTCCCTGTCTTGAAAATGGGGGTTATATTTCCCTTTTTCCAGTCATCGGGAACTTCACCTGACTGCCATGATTTTTCAAATATGATGGACAGTGGCTTAGCAACTTCATTTGCCAGCTCCTTCAGGACCCGCGGATGGATTTCTTCAGATCCCATGGACTTGTGCACATTCAAGTTCTAAAGATGGTCTCGAACCAGATCCCCTACTACAGCGCGCCTAGGGTCTTCATTCCCACAGTCCCTGCGTCTGCCTTCCAAGACTTTGGTGGTGTGGTCAGAGCATTTGCCAGTGAAGACTGAGGCAAAGAAGTCATTAAGAACCTCACCCTTCTCCAAATCCAGGGTAGCCAGTTCTCCCGATAGCTTCCAGAGGGCCCTCATTGTCCCTAGTCTGTCTTTTATTTGCAATGTACCTATAGAATCTTTTCCTGTTATCTTTCACTGGGCAAGTTAAATTCTAACTGGGCCTTAGCTTTCCTAACGTGGTCCCTAGCTTCCCAGACAACATCTCTGTATTCTTCCCAGATTGCCTGTCCTTGCTTCCACCTTTTATAAGCCTCTTTTTTCCTTTGAATTTTCCTCAGCAGGTCCTTCTCCATCCAACGAGGTCTCCTGGCCCTGCTGCGGCACTTCCTTCTAGTTGGGACGCAACACTCCTGAGCTTGTAGCAGGTGATCCTTGAATATCAACCGACAGTCTTGGGCTCCACTGCCCTCTAGGGCTATATCCCATGGATCCTTACTAAGCAGGTTCCTGAAGAGGCCAAAGCCTGCTTTGTTGAAGTCCAGGGCAGTGAGCTTGCTGCATGCTCTTCTCACTGTCCTGAGGATCTTGAATTCGACCATCTCATGATCGCTGCAATCAAGGCTGCCCTGGAGCGTCACATTTCCAGCCAGCCCTTCCCTGTTGGTGAGGACAAGGTCCAGCATGGGACCTCTCCTTGATGGCTCCTCTATTTCTTGCAGAAGGAAGTTGTCTTCCACGCAGTCGAGGAACCTCCTGGATTGCTTGTGCCAGGCCATACCATCCCTCCAGCAGATATCAGGGTGGTTGAAGTACCCCATGAGAACAAGGGCCTGTGAGCATGAGGCTGTTCCTGTCTGTCTATGGAGCGCTTCATCCACCAAGTCCTCTTAGTCAGGTGGTCTGTAACAGATCCCCACAATAATGTCTCCCATCGCTGTTCTTCCTTTAACCCTCACCCACAAACTCTCTGTTGACTGCTCACCTGTCCCCAGACAGAGTTTCATACTCTCCAGCCTATCCCTAACGTAAATAGAAACTCCCCCTCCCCACCTACCGGGCCTGTCTTTTCTAAAGAGCCTTTAACCTTCCACTTCAACACACCAGTCGTAAGAGCCATCCCACCATGTTTCTCTGATGCCTATGATATCATACCCCCGTAGATGTGCACACATCTCTAATTCCTCTTGTTTGTTCCCCATTCTACAGGCATTTGTATAGAAGCATCTGAGCCGAGTTTCAAATGAAGCCAGCTCATTGGCTGGAGTGGCTGGAGCTGCTGGAATGTCTCTACATTGTTTAGAGCATTTATTATAGGTGCTGGCAACTGACTGAATGATGAAGATGATGGTATGATGCTCTACTCCCCCAACACATCTAGTTTAAAGCATCCTTGACCAGTCTGGCAAGCCTCCTACCAAATCCACTCTTCCCTTTCTTTGTCAAACCAGCTCCACCAGCCCCCAGTAGACCTGGCCTACTAAATTGAGTCCCATGTTCTAGATACCCAAACCCCTGACTATGGCACCACCCTTCTAACCATTTATTAACCTGGCAAATCTGCCTAGCCCTTTTAAGGTCCTCCCCTGTATCCTGGAGAATTGATGAAAAGACAGTGTGAGCTCCAGATCCCCTAACCACCTCTTCCTGGGCTCTGTAGTCTTTCTTTATGTTCTCCGGGCTACTGCTATCTAAATCACTAGCACCCACATGGACGACTAGAAATGGATAATAGTCAGTGTGACTTACTAGAGCAGGCAGGCTCTCTGCAACATCCCTGACCCAAGCCCCTGGTAGGCAAAATACCTCCCTTGAGACTGGGTCAGGCTGATAGATGGGTGCCTCTGTGCCTTTCAATATAATCTATAATTTCATTAAATCAGGGAATGATTTGGTTTGGAGGGGACCTTTAAAATCATGCAGTTCCAACCCACAGGCAGGGACACCTTCCACTAGAGCAGCTTGCTCCAAGCTCCATATGACCTTGCCTTAAGCACTGCCAGGGATGGGGCATCCCCAGCTTCTGTGGGCAATCTGTTCCAGTGTTTTGCCACCCTCACAGTAAAAAATTTCTTCCTAATACATAATCTGAATCTACTCTCCTTTTTAAAGCTATTACACACAGCTGCACTGCTACAAAGGGAGATGGGTGGCTAATGCTTTGTTTTCCACAGTACTTTCTCTTTTTTTTTTTTTCCCTACTTATTTGCTTCTATATTGGATTTTGTTTCTTTTCTTTTTCTTTTTTTTTTTTTTTGGACAGCTTAAGTCACTTACCCAAGGCAAAAATAAAGAATAATATAAGGTAAAATTGGGGAGAAATAAATAATCATGGATATGCACTGTCTCACAAGCAAAAGGCATTTTATTTTGTGGAAATCCCATACAACATTCATCAGCTTTGGAGCTTATTTTATATGCTGTTATATGTTAACTTTACAATAGAAAAAACTTTCTTTTGTATTTGAAATATTCTTTTTTATTGCAGTTTTATTGTGATGTCTAACAATCGTAGGATAATACAATGCAATGACAGCAAAATCCTTTTTTATTATTTTACAGGGACACTGTGGAAAAAAAACTAGTTATTAAATGCTATTTGTTTCATTAAAAATGCATTGGAACTCTTTCCTATTTCTTCTATTTAGATATAATATATAAAATGTTAAAGCAGGCTGTTTTGCATTTGTTCATGTTTGTGCAATGTTCACCTTAATGGTCACCATGTAAAGCTGATAGGTGCTAGCCCATAAATAATAAATCATAATAAAAACTGGAATAAATAACAGATGTTTCTAAGTACAGTAGAATAGACAAAGGTTAATAGCTGTAAGGAGAAACTCATTATGAACACCACAGAAACCTGTATTTACAGAGGTAGAATTTCTATGTTCTGAGAAATGTATTGCTAGTAATCATGGAAAAGTTTGGGTTGGAAGGGACATTTAAAGCTTTTTTAGTCCAATCTCCCCTCCTTATGCAGGGACATCTTTTACTCGATCAGGTTGAGTTTGCTTAAAGCCCTGCCCAATCTGACCTTGAACACTTGCAAAGGTGGGGCATCCACAGCTTCTCTGAGCAACCTGTTCCATTGTCTTACCACCCTCATCATAATATGGAACTTCTTCTTTATATCCAATCTAAATCTACCCTCTTTCAGTTTAAAGCTATCATTACAGGCCATGGTAAAGTCTTTCTCTGTCATTCTTAGAAACTCGCTTTATATATTGGAAGTCTACAATAAGGTCTCCCCAGGGCGTTTTCCAGGTTGAACAATCCCAGCTCTCTCAGCCTGTTTTCATAGGAGAGGTGCTCCAGTCTTCTGATGATTTCTGTGGCTGTCCTCTGGGCTTGCTCCAACAGGTCCATGTCCTTATACTGGGGACCCCAGAGCTGAATGCAGTATTCCAAGTGGGGTCTCACAAGAGTGGAGTAGAGAGGAAGAATCACCTCCCTTGACCTGCTGGTGATGCTTCTTGTGATGCAGCCCAGCATACAGTTGTCTTTCTGGGCTGCAAGTGTATATTGCCAGGTCATGTCCAATTTTTCATCCAGCAGTATCCCCAGGTCTTTCTCTTCAGGGCTGCTCTCAATCCATTCGTTCCCCAGCCTGTGTTACTATTGGGATTGCCCTGACCCAGATGCAGGACCTTTCATTTGGCTTTGTTGAACTTTGGGAGCTTAAAAATGTCAATTATCTGTTTTCATGGTCCTAAAAAGTACATGCCTAATTCCTGGAGACTTTAGTTATACTGGAGGAAGTCAAAAGCTCATCTGAATGAAGGTTAAGGTTCTAGGGTCAAAGTTTCTAAGCTCTGCTTTTCCAGCCTGATGATATTTTACTGGTAAAAATCAGAAGAAAAGGTCATTTAAGTAGATGCTCAGTTAGATCTGTTAACAAAGAAGCTTTGATACATAACTATTAACATCTCTTTTGGCTTTTGGGTTTTGCTGTGATATTAGGTTTTGGGTTTGTTACAAAATTATTGCAATGAAATATTTCTGCCTGTAGGTTATTCTCAGCCAAGGTTTATGGGGATTCATGGGCTAAGCAAGGCTGTTTTGGTTACCAAACACAAAATGTGCCCTGATCTTAGAGTTGAACAGGTCCAGCTGGACACAGTTCACCCTTGGGAAATTGTTTCCAGACAAGACACTTGGCCCAAGAATATCAGAGAAATGCAACTGGTTTAAACCCCCAGATATAAACCCAGCCAAATGCTGGAGCTGCTATGAGGTCTCCATGCTGCCTTCTCTTCTCCAGGCTGAACAGCCCCAACTTTCTCAGCCTATCTTCATACAGGAAGTGCTCCAGTCCCCTGATCATCCTCGTGGCCCTCCTGGATTTATTCTAACAGTTCCATGTCCTTTTTATGTTGAGGACACCAGAACTGCGCACAATACTCCAAGTGAGTCTCCAGAGAGAGCATATCTTCCTAATATGGGTGCCTCATCTAGACATCTACAGTGAGGTTACATTAGCCTGAGTCAAAAAGACAGGGATTAAGTCTGAACAGTTCACATATTGTCCAGTAAATATATCCTAGGACCACAGATTAAACCATGAAGATAAAATACATGGTGAACAGATAGTTTCTATATGAGATCTTCTGTACTGCATATGCAATATTGCCTACAAGCTCTTGTGCCACTGTCATGGTGACATGAACGTAATTTTCTATGAGGCATATATATGGTATAGAAATATGAGGGAGAGTCATGGGAAGATGGAGAAAACATACAATGGAGACTGAAGTAAGGTTGCGGAGGTAGCTTTTGAATGCTTCACTCTGTAACCTTTGTAACCTTAATAATGTAATTTTAATGCATACTATGTTTGATTTGTTTAATGCCTCAGCTACATTTGGAATGAACTCCATCACCTGCACTGAAGGAAGAAACTCAACAGGGCCTGACCCAGCATGGCCTTCTGTGATCAGCCTGTGTAAGGTCATATGCATCACCCTTAGCCCTGAGAGCTGATGACAGGGTGCAGAAAAATTCTGTCTTCTGTTTCATGAATGCCTAATTGCTCACTTTGTCAGGTTGATCTTGTAACATGTTTCTTGCTTCTACTGCTTCTCAGTAATTTTTTGCATAGAAATACCCTCTGTGCACTGTCACCATTCACTCTGTGACGTGGTGAAAGTACTGTACAGGCTATTTCTGTTAGATTTCACTGGGGAATGTTATATCTCCCTGGAGCTGCTTCCATCAGCTTCATGATATTTCTATCTCCAAAGCAACAATTCTAAGCAGCACCTTTTCTACTGATACCAATCCTTTCCCCTCCTCCCTCTTAAAAGTGGCATTCATTGTTGATCATGTGCCAAATTAAAATTCAAGAGGGTTACTATGCAAAGCTTTTGATATATTCTAATACTTCAGGATCCTTCCACTGTAATGTCATCCCATACTTCAGCAATGTATTGCTCAGCCTCTGAATTCAATGTCTCCAGAATCCTGAAGCACTGCACTTGTGTTGAGGGCAGATCTGTCAATTATAATATCAGTCTGCAGCATGCTATTATGACTTTATGGTCTTAGATGCCCTGAGTGAATACAGCAGTGGTCTAACAAGCTGCCTCCTCCTCTGCAGTCCTGTGGGCCACTTGCTTGAACACAGGGAGGGGAGGGTGATGGGAGAAGGATTCAGAGGGAACACATTAACCTTCTCCATGCCCTTGGATAGTCCTGAACTTCATGGGCAGAGCTATAACTCTAGTCTAATTCTAAAGAACATTTAACTTTTGTGATCTCCTCACCTTTGCTTTGAAGGTCATTTTACTTAGTGAGAAAAATGCACCCAAATTACATCCACATCACTGGTGTCATATGTTACCTTCAGTTGCCCCTCAGAAAAGAGAAACATCATTAAACATAAATTCTCTTCACAAATATGCTATTCTGTCACGAGTTATTTCACACAATGTTATCTTCCTTTCCTCCTTATTTACCTAATGACTTGGTGTTGTTATTTATACTACTTCTGTGTTGATTTATCCTACCACCATATGTTAACTCTAGATTTGATGATAATGATCTTTTGTGGTCTATGCATTTCCACGGATTAATTATTGCTGAGATTCAGATGTTTGTTTTTCAGCAGTAAAAAGGTAATTTCTTTGTATATTTTATCATCTGTAAATGCAGCTTCTTTTGCACAAGGAGAGGTTTTTGTTTTAAAGGATCAATATTTTAAAATAGCACATAACTACAGAGGAAATAAGGAGGGTGAAAAAAACCTAATCTGTCAAACCGTCCACATTTCTAAAACTTTTCTTTCCTAGTTCTGACTGCTAAATGTAATTGCCATATAATTTCAGAGGTTATTTTAATAGATAGATTGCAGAATCTGTGACAGGAAGAAAACATCTAAGCAGATCTGTATTATACTTAATGTTGAAAAGCAACTTCTCACTGATATCTGCTGCTGTAATTCCTTTATATGATGTACTATGTTATGCTAATACATTAGGAATTGTAAGCCAGCTGTCTGATCCAGTGGTCTAAGTGTGGTTTTGTGGGATGGAAATTCATAACTGATGATCTTCACTTCTCTTTTGTATTCTGCTTTCACTCCAGTTTGCAGGATGGAATGCCAAAAATTAAGATCTTGGCTCTAGAGAAAAGGATGCTCTTAAATCATTAATTCACTTTTGGGGGACACAGGAAAGCATTTGGCCAATGTTTGTTTTCATAATCCCATAAATCTTGCCCTTTAGCAGAACAACACATCAGAGATGAAAGCCATAGAAAGCCATTTATTTCCTGATGTTCCTATGGGAAGGGTGAGGACGTGTGGTTTTGCGTGGTCACATATTTCTGAAGAATTTGATTTGTATTGATAAATTTGGCTCTTTATTATGTTACCTGGAATTTTGAATTGCTCTGCAGCAGCCATCAGAACTGCAGTATTCTTGATGAGTCGCTTTCCTTCACTGACCTAGCATTAAACAAGCTGCCTTTTTGTACACCAGACTGCAGGCTGCATTAGAATATATATATTCATACCTTGATGCTGAAAACCATACCCTCAGAACAGAGAGGAATCAAAGCTGCAAGGATTAATTGAGCAACTGCAACACCTGCTTCTGTTTTGTTTGCAGAGAAAAGTTTACCAGTCAAATCCCATATTTAATCATTAAGTAGTCTAGATAATTTAGTTTTAATCCACCAGCTGAGCTGAAAAACACGGGGAAATATTTTGATTTCATCCAACTTTAATAAAAATATTTTCATTACCAAAAAGACTGTAAATGAAACATTTCAAACCGCAGCAATAAAATAGTAAAATTTCAGCTTTATTTTTATTTCATAGCATGCAATTAAGCTTAGAAAGGGAACCCTGTTTCAAATGGTTTAAATTTGCATGTGTTGAAAAGAAGATATTAAAAAATTAGAAATTTTCATGTGCCTGTAATGTCTGAAGACGTTTATAAGTTCAGTGCAGGTATCTATCTGTTTGACCTATCTGAAGCTGTAATACTTGAGAATTATATATTCTTTTTTTATTATTATTATTCAGATCCTCTTTAGCATAAATTTCATATTGACTGGAAGCTTCAATACCTCAAAAAATGTGCAATAACCAGCATAAATATTTTAGGGGAATAAAAGATTAGATATCTTTATAATCCTCAAATAAAAAAAGATGGGAACCCATTCTTTCAGTCATGGCCTGTGATCCTGTGCTTTGTGCATTTACCTTGTTATTATAGCTGACTATAAGCATGACTTGGTAAACTTCTGAGTATGATATAACTACTCCTATGTAAATGGCTATTCAAATGTTTAAGTTGTTAGAATCAGTGTGTTTAACCTTTCTGATGTTATCATATTTAGGTTATCTACTTGCAAGAGTGGGAAATGCTGGCTTTTCTGTGAGATGAAAGAATGCAACTTCAGAGCCCAGACAGTGCATATCTCTGGAAGAGAAGGGAAAACCACCAATGTCTGTGCTACTGGGATCACTGACAGCAACCTCCCCATAGCTCTTGTCAGAAGAGCATTTCTCAACGGTGCCTGAGAAAATGCTATTTGTGCTGCACATTCTACTGCGCAGAAACACATGTCTGCAAGCTTGCAAGATGGTAGTGCTCCAGTGTGGAGCTGGGCCTCAGGTCTTCATCAGTAAAACCAAACTGATGGAAAACTGGAGGTCGGCAGAGCAGTGCTTTGTTCCTCCAAAGCAAGTCACATGTAGTGTGGTCTGGGAGCCAGATAAACTTGGACTGGTGTCCTGGGATCAGCTGTAGCAGTTGTTTTTCTCCTTTTTAGTCGCTGGTGCAGTACTGTGTTTTCGATTCTAGCCTGGGAACAACACTGATAACACCAATGTTTTTAGTTATTGCTCAGTAATGTTTACTCTGACCAACAACTTTCTGAGTCTCATGCTCTGACAGGGAGGAGGGGAAGCAGGGAGGAAGCAGAGACAAGACACCTAACCCAAACTAACCAAAGAGGTATTCCATACCACAGCACGTCATGCCCACTATAGAAACTGGGGGCAGTTACCCGGAAGGGACTGATTGCTGCTCAGTTCAGGCTGGGCATTGGTCGGTGCATGGTGAGTAAGTGTATTCTCTCCCCTTGTTATTTCCCTTATCATTATTATTATTGGTGGTAGCAGTAGTGGTTTTGTGTTATACCTTAGTTACTGTTCTTATCTCAGTCCTTTGGAGTTACATTCTTTCGATTCTCCTCCCCATCCCTCCGGGAGCAGGAGAAGGAAGAAGGGGGGAGTGAGTGAGCAGCTGCGTGGTTCTGAGTTACCGGCTGGGCTTAAACCACAACAACTGGAAAGCCTGCACACACTAAATTGGCCTTGAGAAAATGCCTTTGTCATTGAAAAATATGTATACTCAAGCTTTTCTCATGATTCAAAGGAAAGTAATTTTCATAAATAGATGGTACTTTGGAGACTGGAAGTTGTAGTATTTGTAGCATTATGTTCAATAATGCTTTTGGAAAAAAACTTCTGGATGAATCTTTTCTTCCACAAAACCCTAGCAGAAATTTCTTCCATAAAACCTACAGGAGAGTTCCCCAGTCTTCCTGTTCTCCCAGAAAGGGATTCGGGAGAAGACCTTTACTTAGGAATGATAACAAGAATACTCATAAACATGAAAGTTCCTAAAAGAAGTATTAATGCAAATAAAATTTTACATGTATTTTAAATTCAGGATGACATGTTTTTTACTTTTATGCTGTTGCTATCATTTGTCAGATTTTTTTTTCTCTTCTTCATTAGCTAATTTAGATGGGTGTTGAAAGCTTTTTATAAAAGAAGCATGTGTCATATCACTTGGATGCTAATGCTGAATTTCTTCTAGAATCTAATATAATGACTGCAGTTACAGCTCCGTCCATTACCTGAATAGATAAGAAGCTTGCACATCAGCCATCATAGCTCTAGCATATTTGAAACACGTGTTAACAGTTGAAATATATCTCGGAATATCCATAATGAGGAAAAAGCCTCATCGAAGAAGTGGGAGGCATCCTATTCACTGAGGTGTTACAGGCATATAATCAATAGGGCATGGAGGAAGGAGGTCATTTCTATTTCCTAAATTATCTTGTTCATTTATATATGAATCAGACATTAATTAGCATTTAAATACTTTTTGACATTTAAGACACTCACCTATTTCTATGAGATTTTGACACAATTACACTGAATATCTTTTTATAACCTGAATCTAGAAAATTGTTTTAGACATTTCTATATATTGTCAGATGTGGGTGAACTGTCAAGATTTAAAGGTTTGCTTTTATTTAAAAACTCAGCCGTACACGTTTGCAAGTTGCTTAAGCCCTGGTTTGGGCCTGAACAAGGCATTTGCTGTTACATCTTTTAGAGGCAGTTGATGAACCCTCTGAAGCAGATGATGTGAAACTTTCTGTACTACTGTCTGCTACAAGCAACTTCCAAACCCATATAGGCAAAGTGGAAAAAGGGTGGAAGAAAATACAATACTGTGTCTGCCTTAAAGGCTAGAAGCTAATGGGGGAGTTTCAACTCCCCAGAGATCAGAGGAGAAGCCTGCAGTAGACTACTTGAATGTTAAAACTTTTATTTCTAGGTATGTCATCACAGGTGTGAAACCACTCTCTATGCTGATTTAATTTTTACTGAGAGATCTGACACCAATAATAGAAATCAAGCAAGTCATGGAAAAGAAAATAACAAGTTAAATCTTTGCATCTGGCATTGAGTCTTATATTTTGGACCTGATCTCTATTTGCAAGGTTTTCCTCAAATCAAGAAAGCTTCTCTGGGTGTCTTACTGGCACCTAAGCAGAGGTACTGTTGTGCCAGATGTACTGTTTATATCTGGGTTTCTAAAGGAGTGAGAAATATCTAACCTTTTTAATGAGGGTCTGGTATTTCTTCACTTTACTTCAGACTTGAACTACAAACTTCCTACAATCATGAGTATCTTGTTAAAGCTGTAGCTAAATACATCTGAAGGTTTCTGTCAAGGTTGGCCTAAGATATCTAGTGCTTAGTTTACAAGGCTCTGTTATCACTTCTTCATGTTTAGGTTGTGTGCAGGGTGAGCAAAAAGAAGTGAAAGGAGCATATTTCTTTGTTTTGCAAGGAAGGACAAAGAAAACAGCTATGGCGTAATAGACCTTGAAGCACATTGGCTGCACCATCTCTTGGGAAAGACTTCAGTACATTTCCTCTCATCAGCTACCCACTTCTCCCCCTCTGCCTCGCTACAGCTGTGTGAATAAAGGATTCTTTTTTCCCTGAAAGTTTTGAACACTGGAAAAACAAAGCACCTTTTGTGGCCAAGCCAAAACTCATTTTAGCTTCTTGGGGACTCAAGAGTTTTCTGAAAAAAAAATTAGCCACTTTAGCTTAAACAAAACATTACCTTTGTCAGGGAGTAAAACATTTTGATTTTAAACCTTCTCCTGTTATAAAAGTGTCATAATGAAAAGCTTTTTGAATTAAAAAATAAATCAAACCTTGCTTTTGTTTATTTCCAATCTCACATCTACTTGTTTTTTTCTTTCAGTCATGTCTTAATGTGGTTAAAAGTTTTGCAATATCAGTGCACAGTTTTAAAACCTTGTTAGTGCTCCCACAGTTGTGGTTTTCTTTGAAAACAATCCAACATATTTGACACAGGTTGTATTTACTCCCAGTCCACCCATCTGTACATCCACAGATACTATTTGGGATTGATTCAGTAACTGCAATTATCTGCACCCCTACTCACCTCCCTCCACCTTTTGTTTTTCAAGGAAGAAAATTGCGCCAAACCCTTTAATTTCCAGAACTTCAAAAGAAAAAACATGAAGTCTCTGTTCTAGAGTAATAAGGAACTTTTGGTCCATCTTCTGACCTTTCACTTCCAGTAGCTGAAGGTTTTTGATGCTGATGTTCCTACAGTATCTTGGTGGATTTCTGCTCCGTGGCCCTCTTTTCACAGAGCCCCAGAACCAGCTGCCTGCAGAACAGAGTGGGATTATCAAAGACAGTAACTGAATCCCATTAACTTATTTTTAAACCCCCAGTATAAGAACACAAATATAATGCAGACAGCATAAAACAGCATTAAAGATTTACATTTTTAAAAGGGTTTAAAGCTAAATAAATAAAAAACATAGCCTTACTAAAATGGACTAAGGAACTGAATCTTCCTTGAATTCTCCATTAACGAGGACTACCCAGCACTTTGCTTGCTTCCAAGCCCACTACTAGGATTTACTTGTTTCCTGAGATTCAGATGCATTCTGACCTGCCTATTTTCTTCAGGTGTGCAGCTATGCATGCCAGTGTGGGCTTTTCCATCATACTTATTAGTCTTATACAAAGCAGCTGTTACCTCTTTCTGAGCAGCAAAAGAGTTGCCAGACAGCCTGAGGGCTAGCCATCTGACATCCATATTTTGTTCTGAATAGGTCCATGACTCATGCTTTCAGGGGAATACAGTGGCAGGTAGGTTTTGCCTCCTTTTGTGCAGATGATAGACGAAATTTCAATTCCTGCTGCAGCTGGACAACCAGTACACTTGTATTTCTTTTATGAACACCCCTTCTCCCTACATATTTAGCTTCACTGTTTCACTTAGTGGTAATACATGCTCGTGAAATACTGCACAAATAACATTTCTGTTTTGTAACTTAAAATGAAATCTATTACTCACAGCCAGTTTAATTCAGGAATAAGAAAAAATGATGTGAATGAACTTCTAGCGAAGGCTTTCAGTGGTTTTTAATATAATGCCTCATGAAAAGAACCTTCTGGATGGGGAGAAAGGTACATTATTATTTGTATTCAAGTTGTGTACAAGTACCCCAGTCTGAACGTGCTAGGCACTGTGGGGAGGTCATGAGTTTGCTGTTCTCCAGACAGCTTACTGCCTTGGCAAAAAAAGCATGGTGGGAAGCAAGCTGGGAGGGTGAAGAGATGTGCTCAGGGACAGTCAGCAAAGCCAATTATAAGTCCCCAGCTTTTGATTCTCCTGGCCAAGTTGAATGCCTGGAAAAATCCTAGGAATCCTAGGGAAAAAGTGATTGAAATCTATAGATAAACCACCAGAAACAATATTTTTGCTCTTAGAATTATAAAGGATATATTTTTCCTGCTGCCAGCTTTGTGCAAGCTCCTCAATCCATAAATACTTCAAATCTGTCTCTCTAATTTATTCAGAAGTAATTTTTACACTGAAGAAACCCTTTCTTTACTGAAAGAGTAAGAAATAATAACTATTATTTCCTTTACTGTGTTCTCACCTGGATGCTGCATACGTTCCTTGGCCTGGAACCAGTCCTTTGTTGTCTGCATTACAGCATCTGTGTATTGTCATAAATTAACATAGTCCATATAAGGAATATTCCACTGATTAATTGATTCTGAATAATTCTTTCTGACTAATGAGATATGCACATTAAAGAAGAGATGCAGAACTGGGTTTGCCTTTCAGCGTGCCCAACTTTAGTCATCTGACTAAGCTGCTCAGAATCGCACCCAGCTGTAGCATTGCACATTGAACACTAATATACTGAAAATAAAGCAATAAAGCAGCCTCATCAGTGCATCCCTAGTCTAAATTAGTACGTGAGAAATAAATAGTCATAAACAAATCACTGTGAATAATAAGATACTTCAAAACATTGTCAGGTCCATTTGATTTTTTTGCTTTTATATTGTGTTAATTAGGCAACATAAGGAAAACTTAATGATGACTGCTGTTTTAATACAAGTTCAAATTTACATGTCCACCCTGTTTCTGAGTGTTTCCCACTCTCCCACTGTGTCAGAAGAATGCGTGGGCTTATTCAGTGTTAATGTAGAAAAATACCCATTTACCTTCTTTTTTCCACATGCCAGCTGTACATTTGCACTTCGAGTAGTTCTTCTGAGCTTTCATGAAGCAGATATTTAGAAAACAGACACTTTACTCCCTATCTCATCATCTTCCTTGAGCAGCCACCCATTCTCAGACCTTTTTTTGACATGATTAGCACATATGTTTAAAAATGCTGAATGCCTCTTTCTTCACCCTCTCAGCTGTAATTTCCAAAACTTCTTCAATTTGAACAGTGATTTTTAAGATGAAGTGGGTATAGGATTGTGTAAAGCAGCACAATTTTAAAAGATCAACACATATTTTCTGCACCAAAACCCTGGAGTTCTTAGGGTTTCTTCTTCAGATTGAAGCCTTTCTTTCTTTTTCAGCCCAGCCAAAACATAACCTAGCATTGATACTGTGTAACTTAGAATCATAGAATCATAGAATAGTTACGGTTGGAAAGGACCTAAAGGTCATCTAGTTCCAACCTCCCGCCATGGGCAGGGACACCTCACACTAGACTATGTTGCCCAAGGCTCTTCCAACCTTGCTTTGAACACTGCCAGAGGTGGAGCATTTACTACACCTCTGGGCAGCCTGTTCCATTGCCTCACCACGCTCACAGTAACAACCTCACAGTGGGTGAGGTTCCTTTTATCTAACCTAAATCTTCCCTGTTTCACTTTGAATCCATTACCCCTGGTCCTATCACTATGGTCCCTGATGGAGAGTCCCTGCCTGGCATCCTTGTAAGCCCCCTTCAGATACTGGAAGTCTGCTCTGAGGACAGAACACAGTGATTCATTACACCAGTGTGTAGTAACATGTAGCACACATACATGCCAGAAAGGAAACATAGAATAGGCCTTTATTTTACTGGTATCATATATATCTACACTTCTTCCAGTTTCTTTGTATCTGAAGTTATGCAATCAAAGTGATGGAGTACTGTAGCTTAATGAGTAACCACATTTGAGCTGATGTATGGTGACCAACCAAATGCAGCGGTTACCCACCCCTCTTGCCAAGTAAAACACAGTAGTTTAAACCATGATTAAGTCTGATAAATGTTTTGTGGTTTAAGCCTAGTACCTCCTGATTCACAGGCTAACATACGGTCAGTTACTGCAATTTGGGTGATGAATGTTAACTCATTAAGCTCCAGTTCTGATTTTTTTTCCCAACTGAAGCATCTGCCCTTCTATGCACTTCTGTGTATTTTCTCCCTCTTTTTGCTTCACGATATTCAGCAGTCTAGCAAAGGACTGTGTGTGTTTGAGAATTAGAAGTGAATGTAACTTGGTAGAACCCAGAACTGCAGTTTCAAGTCTACAAATGCTGTTCAGATCATTTCGTGTTTTGGTAACTGATGTAATATCAAAGCTCCTGGTGCAATGAAACACACATGCAGTTTTGGCTGTGGAAGCAATGTCTAATGTAGCTGGATCAGTGAGTGCGTAGCTTTTTAAGGGAGTCCTTGTCAACACAAGTGCTACAGAGCACCATCTCTTCTCTGTCTGTGATTGGAAGAAAGGAATGAGAAACCCCTTTGAACCAGATGGGGATGTCTTCTAAATGAAATAGGGGTCTTGAGCTTAGTATTTTCTATGAAGTTCAGTTTACTCTTTGTGTCTTGCAGAAGGTACATTTGGCGCATCTTGTTGCACTTTGTCCTGTGACAGAGAAAATCAGCATGAGGAAATTAAAAGAAAAAAAAGACTGCAGGAAAGGCATAAAGAAGGGAATGAAAATCAACCTGGAATATTTCTTATCCTTAACCACTGAGCTGTTGCCTTGAAGTCAGATACCCCTATACGACATTGACAACGGAAATAGTCTGATGTCTGTTAGCCAGGAAATTACGACACTTCAAATCTGACAACCAAGGAATTTCCATCAACAATGCTAGCAATTCTTACTTGTTCATAAACACTTTCTACTGCCTTCTATCTGGGTTGCTATATATTATTGCAAGCATGAAGTTTTGAACATCTTGGAGACAGTTTTTTAAGATACTCTTAAATACCCAAACCTGCTAATACAGAGAAGAGTAAAACATGTAAGCAAAGCAGCAGAACATAGATCATCATATGTATAGCTAACTAACCGCAGTCAAAATGACACGAAAGAAGTGAAAGAACTGCATATGCATCAGCAATGCTTGCCTCTTTTACTAGTCCTAAAATGAGTATTTGAAATGCCAAAGCTCAAGAGTGTCTATCAAGGAGCTAAAGGGTATATGGATGCCCAATCCTTCTCTTTCATCTGCAGATCAGTATTAGTTTTGACAGGATTGCAGAACTGAGGGACAATGGACAAATTAAGACCCAGTTCAGGTTGTAGTGTAGTTTGACTTCAGCTATTCCTCTTTTGCAGACAGGTCAGGGTCATTCAGACCTATTGGTGCACCCAAAGCCCTGACAAGCTTCACCCAGACCCTCCACCCAGGCACCTTCTTCTGCCCAGTGCCCCCGGTGCTCCACTTAGGCTTAGGCTCATGTCCCCTGTCTTTAGCTGAGCTACCTCAGTGTGTGCCTGTGCTCAGCCCTGCTCTTGCTGCCCCAATTTGCTCACTGGGCTTTCTGGGTTGACCTTTCTATGTCCGATGATCTCCGGACTCTCATTGTCACCACCCCTGTCCTGATTAAATACTGCAGGACATTGTCCTGCGCAGGGAGATCACTGTTCTTGCCTGGGTTGGGGCTGTCTGCAGCCACAGCCTTGTGGAGCAGCCCAGCTCTTCTTGTCCCCTAACCCATTAGCTCAGGCTTCTGTGAAGGACCTGCAATTATTATACCACCAGACATCTTGTGGTGCAATGGAGCTCAGGCAAGGATTAGGGGCAGTCTGGCCTGACCTTGGGTCTTCCGCTGGATTTCCGCTGGATTTCCACTGGATTCCCTAGAAAATATCTTTGTGGTCAGTGTTCAATGAACTCAGTGTGGTAGCTGCATAAGCAATTTTGTTGGTATGAATCTATACATATAGGGTATGAAGCGCAGTGAAACTATGCTACGCTGCTTAGGGGGAAGGAGGTTCTCTACTAAAGGTCCTCTACTGGGACTATTTCCTAAGAGAAACAAGCTTCCTTAATGACAACCTCAAAAAGGTGATAAGCCCAAAACATAGCTGTGGGCTATTAGTTAAAATTATATTTCACCATCCACAAGTTAAGTATAAAAGATTACAGTTCAAAGACAGTGGAGAGGTCCATTGATTTTAGTGCAATTTACATACGTCTCAGGAACTACTGGATCTCCAAAAGAACTCAAAGAAACAGCACTGAAAGTCTTTAAAATCAGAGTGGGGGAAATGAATATTTTAAAGAGTGAAATATGAAAGAAAGTGTAAACAGAAGTGCAAGTGATTCAGGAGTCAAAGGTTTGAGCCTAAATGCCGTGATATTTCAATGCTATTTACCACAAACTACTGATATGCCCTTAGCATCAGAGGTGTGCTTATAGTTGTGCATCTAGAAAGGGAGAAATAAGTAAACACTCTCATTTTGATCTTTGGCAAAAAATGGATTACTTAAAAAGAAATTGAAACCTCAGAGGTCACTGTTCAGGCTTCCTTTCCTAATTTTTATTTCTTTTCCTCCTTTCAAACTATAGTTGTGAATTTGGTGCAGCAAAATCACACACACCAAAAAAGAAAATTCAGGATGTGACCTCATGTGAAGTATTTTGGATTTCTTTCTTGCTATTTAATGTCAGAGAATAATCTGTCATTCTGTCACAGTACAGTATATTCAGGAAGGTCCAAGGAGTCCCACTTTTGTCATCCTGAGCACTTGATCTATGTTACAGATGACAACACTGGCAGTCTGTAATATATGATACTTGGTGTTCTCTGAGAGAATGCTTTATACTTTCCTAGCAGCCTCTGTTATTAAACTCTTCATAACATTTACAGTAGTTCAGATGCTGAAAGAAAATGAATGAGTCTTGTAAAGCCCTGGAAGTGAGTAAAAATGAAAATCAAAAAAGACAAAAGCAGCAGCTGTGAGCTGAGGTCTTTGGGTTGCTGGGAACTCCCTAAAGCATGACATGCAGACATGCCAGAAAGGGCTCTTTTTCTTAGTTATGTTGGATAGTTGATGCTGGAAAGCAGCAATGAAGAGAACTGAGCTGAGGTGCGACTTTTTATCCGGTTGTGAGTCTAACTAATGCAGTGTATGACCAGCTTCATCCTTGGTTTTGCTTGGGAACATTCTGTACTTGTGAAGAAGTATTTGGTGCATGTTCTTGCAGCTACTTGATTGTATTTACCTATCATTCATGTAAGCTGCCCCCCCTCAACTCCCCTTAATAATCAGAAGCATGAAGTGCCAGGATCCAGACAAAGACTTTTAATATTTTTCATCCATCATAGCTGTACATAAAAAAGGGCTTTATTAAACTAATAGATAAGGCTAAAAACATACCACCTAGCAGAACCATATTACTTTCACTGCTCAGCACAATGCTCTTTGCTCTAAATTGGGTGATTAGCATATCAGGGAGAAAAAAGATAACGGTTAATGCAAAAGTCCTTACAGCCAAATGGCAGCAACTGTGTGTTAGTGCCTTTTTCCCCATAGGATAGACACCATCTGAATATATACATTGGCATGTAAATACATTCATGACATTATTATAATGACATTCCATGACTGTTTATTTGTCTGGAAGCGCTGAACACGGCATTTTGAATACTCATTAAAGAGATGTGACAGCTCTACCTCTTGCCTGATAGAGCACTGTTCCTGCACTTGGAAACTGTGGTTTGAGCAAAGTAGATGATAGAAAATCCCTATGAAATTCTGAGACAGAATCCTCCCTTCATCAGGCTGTGCAGCAGAGCAAAACAGGTCTCTCTGAAGTACTCCTTAGTGTAAAAATCAAAAATACTCACAAAGAGCAAAAGAGAATGACCCCATGACTTTGCCTTTCACTACAAACATGAGAAAAGGATTTTTTGGAGTTCCATTCCCTTTGCCAATTGATATTGCTGCAGCTGGAGCTTCCCACTCTGCTCTGAACACTTGCACAGTTACACAGAAACAGTGGATTTCAATTTCCTAATTCAGACAAAGGAACAGAACATGCAATTCCGCAGTGAATTTCTTTAATGTCATTTTCAATAAAATAGGATGTTTCCTGGCCATCTCTTTTATTTCTTTTTTTAAAGCACTAGTAGCAAAACTTTTAAAATTCAGACGAAGGAAATGTGTAATGACAAAACTGCGGTTTTCAATTTGTTTGTTTCTATTGAGAAGATTGCTCTTTATTCCTCTCCATCCCTCCCAAATCTCAGGTCAGACTGAACTTAAATTCTTCACTTTTCTCTTAGTCAAATGAGAGTTGGAGCCAAGTGAAGTGTCTGTTTATCTCTTTCCCAAGACTGATCTTGGATCTCACAGTCTGAGAGAACGTGGTGAAAACTTGCAAAGTTGCAGTAACAATAAGAATCAATAAAATCAAGTGAAAGACTGCAACAATTCCCAGTAGTGTGAGCAATTTCAGCTTGACAGGAGCAGATTTGAAATGATTGTTGTTGTGACTCAGAAGTGAGGGTGCTGCGAAGCCATTGGCTACTGCATGCAGAAATCACAAATTCCTATTCATAAGACTTGGCTGTCCAAGTGGAACCATTCTTCGTTTTATTTTTATCTGAATATTTGAAATTACCTGTTTCTCTCTTCACTGTGTAATGGTGCTTTGTGTGTCTTGTGTTTGGTACTTTGGTTTCCTTGATTGTAGGCAAGAGGGTTGCATGGACACATACAGATTGTGAAACAACTGCACTTGTGCTCAGTATGATCTCTGCTTGATGAATGGATTTGTTGCTTACTGGATTTATTGCTTCATGGCTGGACACCAAGTTCTGTTTTGGGGGAGTCATATCCCCCTTCCTGGAACAGAATGCAAACCCTATCTTCCCTTTGAAGAAAAGGAAAGGAGGAGGACTTGTAGCTGCTCTGATTCTCCATGGACTCCATGCTATCAGATATGGTTTAGGAAGGTTCTTCATGTTCTCTTCATTCATTCCCAGATACATAAAAAAAGATTAGAGAGTCCTAAATTTGCCATAGGATTAAGTCCAAGGGGGAATTATTCAACATAAATGCCAATATCAACCAGCATAACTTTCTCTGAAAAGATCAATATCTATAAAGGCAAACTAGAAACATGAGTTTCCTCATTTTGAGGAATCCTAGGGAGAGATTGAGTTGATCTAATGGCAATCTGTATCTAAAACCTTTCTCCACTGGCTGCAGAAGAAGGTGGGTGCATACTACTTCATTACATGCCTAAAATTTCCCACACATTTCACACCCAATCTAAAACCATAAAATAGATGCGAATAACACCAAAAGAGGCAACTATGTAACTTGAACACTGAGCTTTTTAGATATGAGATTTCTTAAAGCAGTGTCTGGATACATGTACACTGTAGCACAACCTGAGTGCTGTATTGCTTACGTTGCACATGCCGTGTATCCCATGTTGACTTTCTGTTCTTTTTGTTGGTCATATAATACTGTGTGCTATATAGCATTGATAAAATATAATATTAAAAAAATCACTAAACCTTCCCCTGAAACTGAAAAGCTTTATCAAAAAGAGAGGCCTAAAATGGCTCTGTTGCCATTATAAAGCTGGTGCTATCGTCAGTAATGCCAAGGCATTTCTAACCAATTAAAGAGTAAACTGGCATTCTGCACAGAGAAATATTTTCACTCTGAAAGACAATAAAAATCCAGTGTATTCTGGTATAACCTTCAGATTAAATGTATTTATAGGCTTTATATCCACAAAAGATTTGTTATCGCTTTATTAGAATTTGAGGATAAAGCATAAATGAGCAGGGTTTCAGGAAAATGCATATTGATTAGATGGTTGAATTTGCTGATTGATGCCATTTCTGAAATTAACATCCAAATCAGTGTGCTTACTAATTACACATCAATATTCGATTAACCTGAAAGTTCTGGAATCACTCTGGTTATGCTAACAGAACATCTGTGGGCACTTTGGCTTTCAGATCATTCACACAGATACAGGGACACAAATCCATCGAAATCGGACATTTAATTCGTGCCTACATTTTATGTCTCTAATGGAGCACTCTTTCAAAGAAGTAGTTAATATAGAAATAGAACATTAAAAAAGATATTAAGGAGTTAAGGTACAAATACTTCCAGTGAAGGATCTAGAATACACAAGGTGTCTGACTTATGTGAATAGGATCTCCCTCTGGAGGCCTCAGAAGACACCTATTTCTGTTCTTTGCCTTTACTGAGAAGATAAATACTTAAGAGTTTAGGACTAAGGACTTAAATTTATGTGTGAGAACTGAAAAAGTCAGTATTAGATAGCAGCTACATTGGTGGCTTCTGATGTACTTCTGAAGTTATTTCCTATCCTAATAAAACCAAATGTATGTCAATATTACCCTGTGGCAGGAACTGGTAAATACCACTATTTTAAATGGTGGCAAAAATATAATTTGGGGGGCATTCCATCTTTCGAAAATATGGTGGGAGGAAATCACAAACAGGTTTGTCCTGTTGTGTTATGTAATACATAAAGGAACAGTGTGAATCAGGAACATTTGTGTGTTAAGTAAGCATAAACCACAGAACTAAGACGTGAACAAAAGCAGGTGCTTTCTTTTCTTACCAGCCAGATTGACCTAGGCACAGACTCCCCTGTGCCTGCAGAAAGGTCCACATTAACACATAAGCAACTCTTACGCTAATACTATTTCTATGGTAATACTATTCCTATGCTAAAACTTAGGATTCTTTAGGCGTTATAGAATCTCAGAATAGTTAGGTTTGGAAAGGACCTTAAGATCATCTAGTTCCAAACCCCCTGCCGTGGGCAGAGACACCTCACACTAAACTGTGTCACCCAAGGCTCTGTCCAACCTGGCGTTGAACACTGCCAGGGATGGAGCATTCACAGCTTCCCTGGTCAAACCATTCCAGTGCCTCACCACCTTTACAGTAAAGAACTTCCTACTTATGACCAATCTAAACTTCCCCTGTTTAAGTTTGAACCCATTACCATTTGTCCTAGCACTATAGTCCCTAATGAAGAGTCCCTCCCCAGCATTCCTACAGGCCCCCTTCAGATACAGGAAGGCTGCTCTGAGATCTCCACGCAGCCTTCTCTTAACACCTATATTTCATATAATTATAAGCTCACAGGCTATTATTAATTGACTGTGATGAAAGGTAATTTTTTATCAAGTCATGCTGATATGACCATGAATATAAGAAAAGAAGCCTCTTTTGGGTCAGAAGGAATGATTTTTGCTGGAGTAAGTAGCTCGAGTTCACTTCATCATTTTCAACATATATAAAGCATTTACATACCCTAAAAGCAGTCCTGAAAATAATTTTAGTTTATTTTTCATGCTAAGTGCATACATTGAAGATACATGTTCAATACTGAAACTGAAAGAGTCTGGGACAAAATTCAAAGTAGACTATTTGTAAAGAAGACTAGGTCAGACTGTTAAAATCCAAATTAAAGAAAAGGAGAAGCTATATTACTAAAGGATATATCCAGCAATTGAAAATATCTTTTATTATTTTTAAATAAAGAAAAAAGTAAAATATTTCATTGAATACAGAGTACTGATTGTCCTTGTGACACTGCATTTAGGCAGTATCTCTGGAAGCATTTGCATGTACGTACTTACATGACTCCCATATAACCACAGACTGTGTACCTTGCAAGCACTAATTTACACTGAAATTTTTCTCCCTAACTTATAGGTTCTCTGAACTGTCAGTACCATTTTCAACACAATCTTCATCCTAATGCCATTTGCTTGTTAAAAGTTTTTGAACCTGTACTTTCTTTTTTCCTCTACCCAAATAGCTGACCTGGAGTCCTTGTTAAAGACTTCTTTAATTAATCCAAGATTCAAAACACAATGTCTGCTCCAGTCTCCTCACAAACTGACCTCACAAAATGCTTAATCAGAAGTGAACTCATTAGCATTCAGAACCACTGCAGATGAACAAAGGAGGAACATTACAGAAAATAAAAGGAAAGATATTAAAGGAAGGGCATTGTGGGGAGGAGAAGGGAGAAAATAATTTCTTAAGTGGATTGGAGAGAAGGGGTAGGTGAAAGAGGCCACTCTGTATCAGAACATAGAATCATAGAATCATAGAATAGTGAGGGTTGGAAAGGACCTTAAGATCATCTAGTTCCAACCCCCCTGACATAGGCAGGGACAACTCACACTAAACCGTGTCACCCAAGGCTCTGTCCAGCCTGGCCTTGAACACTGAAAGCGATGGAGCATTCACAACTTCCCTGGGCTACCCATTCCAGTGCCTCACCACCCTTACAGTAAAGAATTTCTGCCTCATATCCAATCTAAACTTCCCCTCTTTAAGTTTGAACCTGTTACCCCTTGTCCTATCACTGCACTCCCTAATAAATTGTCCCTCCCCAGCATGCATATAGGCCCCCTTCAGATATTGGAAGGCTGCTCTGAGGTCTCCACTCAGCCTTCTCTTCTCCAGGCTGAACAGCACCAACTTTCTCAGCCTATCTTCATACAGGAGGTGCTCCAGTCCCCTGACCATCCTCATGGCTCTCCTCTGGACATGTTCCAACAGTCCCATGTCCTTTTTATGTTGAGGCCACCAGAACTGCACACAGTACACCAAGTGGGGTTTCACAAGAGCAGAGGGGAGGGCAGGATCACCTCTTTCAACCTGCTGTTCATACTCCTTTTGATGCAGCTCAGGATACGGTTGGCTTTCTGGGCTGCGAGCGCACACTGCCGGCCCATGTTTCTCATAGACCGTCACCCGCAAGACCTTCTCCTCAGGGCTGCTCTGAATCTCTTCTCTGCCCAACCTGGAGCTGTGCCTGGGATTGCTCCCACCCACTGTAGGATCTTGCACTTGTCATGGTTAAACTTCATCAGGTTGGCATCAGTCCACCTCACAAGCATGTCAAGGTCCCTCTGGATGGCATTCCTTCCCTCCAACGTATCAACCAAACCACACAGCTTGGTTCCATCGGCAAACTTGCTGAGGGCGCACTCAATCCCACTCTCCATGTCACCGACAAAGATGTTGAACAAGACAGGTCCCAACACTGATCCCTGAAAGACACCACTCGTTACTGGTCTCCAGCTGGACATTGAGCCATTGAGCACAACTCTTTGCGTGCGGCCGTCCAGCCAGTTCTTTATCCATTGAGTGGTCCACCTGTCAAATTGATGTCTCTAAAACCTAGAGACAAGGATGTCATGTGGGACAGTGTCAAATGTTTCGCACAAGTCCAGGTACATGACGTCAACTGCTCTATCCCTGGCCATCAGTTGTGTAGCCCCAAAATAGAAGGTCACCAAATTGGTCAGGCAGGATTTCCCCTTACTGAAGCCATGTTGGCTGTCACTAAGCACCTTGTTATTTTTCATGTGCCTTAGCATGCCTTCCACGAAAATCCACTCCAAGATTTTGCCAGGCACCGAGGTGAGGCTGACTGGTCTGTATTTCCCCTGCTCATCTATTTTCCCTGTCTTGAAAATGGGGGTTATATTTCCCTTTTTCCAGTCATCGGGAACCTCACCTGACTGCCATGATTTTTCAAATATGATGGACAGTGGCTTAGCAACTTCATTTGCCAGCTCCTTCAGGACCCGCGGATGGATTTCATCAGGTCCCATGGACTTGTATGCATTCAGGTTCTAAAGATGGTCTCGAACCAGATCCCCTACTACAGCGCGCCTAGGGTCTTCATTCTCACAGTCCCTGCGTCTGCCTTCCAAGACTTTGGTGGTGTGGTCAGAGCATTTGCCAGTGAAGACTGAGGCAAAGAAGTCATTAAGAACCTCACCCTTCTCCAAATCCAGGGTAGCCAGTTCTCCCGATAGCTTCCAGAGGGCCCTCATTGTCCCTAGTCTGTCTTTTATTTGCAATGTACCTATAGAATCTTTTCCTGTTATCTTTCACATTCCTGGGCAAGTTAAATTCTAACTGGGCCTTAGCTTTCCTAACGTGGTCCCTAGCTTCCCAGACAACATCCCTGTATTCTTCCCAGATTGCCTGTCCTTGCTTCCACCTTTTATAAGCCTCTTTTTTCCTTTGAATTTTCCTCAGCAGGTCCTTCTCCATCCAACGAGGTCTCCTGGCCCTGCTGCGGCACTTCCTTCTAGTTGGGACGCAACACTCCTGAGCTTGTAGCAGGTGATCCTTGAATATCAACCAACAGTCTTCGGCTCCACTGCTCTCTAGGGCTATATCCCATGGATCCTTACTAAGCAGGTTCCTGAAGAGGCCAAAGCCTGCTTTGTTGAAGTCCAGGGCAGTGAGCTTGCTGCACGCTCTTCTCACTGTCCTGAGGATCTTGAATTCGACCATCTCATGATCGCTGCAATCAAGGCTGCCCTGGAGCGTCACATTTCCAGCCAGCCCTTCCCTGTTGGTGAGGACAAGGTCCAGCATGGGACCTCTCCTTGACGGCTCCTCTATTTCTTGCAGAAGGAAGTTGTCTTCCACGCAGTCGAGGAACTTCCTGGATTGCTTGTGCCAGGCCATACCATCCCTCCAGCAGATATTGGGGTGGTTGATGTCCCCCATGAGAACAAGGGCCTGCGAGAGTGAGGCTGTTCCTGTCTGTCTATAGAGCGCTTCATCCACCAAGTCCTCTTGGTCAGGTGGTCTGTAACAGATCCCCACAATAATGTCTCCCATCGCTGTTCTCCCTTTAAGCCTCACCCACAAACTCTCTGTCAATTGCTCACCTGTCCCCAGACAGAGTTCCATACTCTCCAGCCTATCCCTAACATAAATAGCTACTCCCCCTCCCCACCTACCGGGCCTGTCTTTCCTAAAGAGCCTGTAACCTTCCATTCCAACACACCAGTCATAGGAGACATTCTACCATGTTTCTGTGATGCCTATTATATCATACCCCCATAGGCGTGCACACATCTCTAATTCCTCTTGTTTGTTCCCCATGCTTCGGGTTTTTTTCTTAGAGGCATCTGAGCTGAACTCCAATTGAAGCTTTCTCATTGGATGGAGCAGGGGGAGTGTCTGTACATTGTTTAGAGCGTTTATTATAGGTGCTGGCAACTGGCTGGGTGTGTTGGGATGGAATGATGCCCCCCTCCCCCAACACATCTAGTTTAAAGCATCCTTGACCAGTCTGGCAAGCCTCCTACCAAATCCACTCTTCCCTTTCTTTGTCAGACCAGCTCCATCAGCCCCCAGTAGACCTGGCCTACTAAATTGAGTCCCATGTTCTCGACACCCAAACCCCTGACTATAGCACCACCCTTCTAACCATTTATTAACCTGACCAATCCTCCTAGCCTTTTTAAGGTCCTCCCCTGTATCCTGGAGAATTGACAAAAAGACAATCTGAGCTCCAGATCCCCTAACCACCTCTCCCACAGCTCTGTAGTCCTTCTTTATGCTCTCCAGGCTACTGCTATCTATATCATGAGCACCCACATGGATCACTGGAAGTGGGTAATAGTCAGTGCGACTGACTAGAGCAGGCAGCTTCTCTGCAACATCACTGATCCGAGCCCTTGGTAGGCAACACACCTCCCTTGAGCCTGGGTCAGGGCAACAGATGGGTGCTTCGGTTCCTTTCAGAGTCCCCTACTACTATGACCCGTTGCTTTTTCCTGGCAGCACCAGTAGTGATCTTCTTTACCAGTGCATCAGCCGGTTGTTCCTGGTGGGAGTGTGTTTCCTCATCAGCCCCCTGCAGGACAGCAAAGCAGTTCTGGGTAGGGACAACAGATTTAGGAGGAAGCCCCTTGCTTTTAATTGTTGACTTCCTCCTTTTTTGTTGTTTTTTTCTGTTACTGTTTCCCAGCTTCCTGGGTTAGTGGCTTCCTTTCCTGCATGAGCGACAGCAGACGCTTGAGGTCCCTGAACAGTCTGGTCCTGGAGCAAGCAGTGCTGCTTCCTCTCAGCTTCCCTGACATCTTTCAGCCTAGTAACAGCGTCCCGCATCTCAACCACCTGCTGCAGGAGGACCTCCACCATGGAGCACACAGTGCAGCCCTGCCCATTGTGCACCTTCCTCTCAGGAGAACAGTGCATGCACTCTTTACACCCCGAGCTCTGCGCTGTATCCTCTCTCATCAGCTCTGTCTGGGTGCCACCGCCGGGGCAGCCAGAGCAGAGCTCCCAGACCAGACCCTGATCACACGGCGAGCGATCACCATCCTGCTCACCTGCCCGCGCAAACTGCTGTGCAAATTGCCTCATAAACTGCCTCTTACCCGCCCTGTTTGCCGCAATCCTGTTCGCCACGCTCCCTGGGCAGGTTTTTACCCAGTCAAGGCTGGTGCTGTTCCTCCTGGCACCATCCCCTCTGAGTCAGCTGCTCACGTCAGCTGAGCTGCTGGCTCCTGGAGAAGCCCTGCCAAGGACTTGAGGCTCCCTCGGTGCCTGTTGCTGCTCTGAGTGGAAGCTCCTGGATGCCGAGCTTCCCCCCAATCAGGCGCTGAAGGTGTCCTCTCCCCATCATTAGAACAGTTTGATACCTCTACTTATTATAGCACCTGTGATCCAAAGAATGTGTAAGACCACAAAAGAGACCTAGATTTTGCTTACTTTCCTGCGAGAGAAAAGAGAGTGAGAAGTGAATTGACATAATTAATACCTCATGATATGAAATGAGTAATTTTGTTAATGACTAAAGACTGATTTCTGTTGTTTGGCCAAGAGAACATTTCAGGAGTATGTTGTACACAAAGTATTCTACTCCAGCTAAGTTAGGGATTGGAGTCATTTTAAAAATAAACCAGCGTAGTTGCTAAGATATTCATCAAGAAGTCGACAGGAATGCTGAATCCCAGAATCCTGCTCTCAGAATTATTTTCACTTTCACCCAATGACTGCCTAATATAAAATGTACAAACAGTGATGGGATAGGTTAGCAGGGCTCAGGACTCTCCAGTTGACCTAAAGACTACATTAGGCCATCTGTACAGAGTCGGGGTTTTTCTTCTTTTTTTTTTTTAACCTTGTTTCCATTCTGTTCCTGTGAATCTTACCTTCTTTGTTAGTCCATAGGTTGAATTTCAGCAGGAGGGGTGGAAGGTGTCACACTGAAGCCATATGGTAGTTAAGGCTTCCTGAATAATGCAAATAATATGCATTTGAATCTCTTAAACTGAAGATAGATAGTATTCTAAGTCTGTAATGTCTAATACCTAATACAGATTGTTGGCACCACTGATTCCTCTTGCTAAGATTTGAGTGAAGGTAGCTCTGGCAGTTATATTTGTATTTCCTTTAATATTCCTAACCAAACAGGCCAGACCCTGTCCTGTCAACCTGTTGGAAAGTAACACAACATGACCTGTGTCCATATAGCAGCACTGTCGTCTCCTCTTGGACCATGGCAATTTCATCCATGCTACTTGTTATTCCAGGTTATGCCATTGACTGCATTGCTTCTCAATGGTGTGCATTTTTAGCAATTAAATACTGTGGCTCATTGCATTCTCATGGCCTGCTGCTATTGCTTTAATAGTAAAGATGTCCGATTTAATGCAAATGATGGTCATCCAAACAACCTTACAAAGTCTGATGTTGTTGTTTCACCTAGATTTTAGCTAGGTAGGTTTGGATGGGACCTTCTCTGGCTGTTCACAGTACAGCTCTGGTCATGTATTGAAGATAAACATGAAGGCACTAATGAAATAATTGAGTAAAATTAAAGCTGACAGTTTAGCCTCTTTCTATGTCAGGAAGACAGTGAGTACTAGCTATTTTGTTTTTCTAGGTGGGAATTTTGGATTTAGATGGTTAAAGTGTACCAGTTTTATTTATGTACTTAAAGCCGTTGTGTCTGGCCTGTGGACAAATGCATTCACAGAGTCACAGAATCACAGAATGGTTTGGGTTGGAAGGGACTTTGCCCAGGGAAGTTGTGAATGCTCCATCGCTGGCGGTGTTCAAGGCTGGATTGGACGTAGCCTTGGATGGCACGGTTTAGTGGGAGGTATCCCTGCCTCTGGCAGGGGGGTTGGAACTAGATGATCTTAAGGTCCTTTCCAACCCTAACTATTCTATGATTCTATGATTCTATGATCATCTAGTTCTAACCCCCTGTAGCAGGCAGGGACATCTAGACCACTAGATTTCCTATATTTCCTGGAACTGTATTCTCATGGTAACTCCAGTTTAGCAGTAGATGAGTTTTCTGTTCTTGTTTGAAAATGATTAATACATTATTTGCTAAGAAACTGTGAGTGGTTGTTGGGTAGAGGGAAAACAAAGGACCAGATTGTTCAAAACTCTTAATTGAAATAAGGCAAAATATCCCTGAAATTCAGTAGTGTGGCAATATTTTTCTTTGTATTATTTATTTCCAAACTTCTCTAACCTTTCATTAAACTGAATTAGGAAAGATTTAGGATGGACTTGGCTGTTTTTTGTTTTGGTTTGATTTGGTTTCTTTTTTTTGTTTGTTTTGTTTTGTTTTTTTCCTAAGAAAGAAACTCTGAGGATAGATGTTTTCTTTATTCCCAGGGGAAAACCCTCAAGCTACGTTTTGTAGTGTCTCTCTTTGGGACAATTATGTAAAGGGCATCTACCCTGTGTTTCAGAGGCTACAATTATCAGTTGCCAAGCTTGCTCAGATGTTCAAGGAAGACTCTGCACATGTGTGTGTGTTATTTTTCAGCTCTCATGAGCACACTAACTCAAAGAAGGACTAACCGAGTCACTGTTAAAGTTATATTACCTTACTCTTCCTGTACAGCAGATTGGCTTTGCAATTCTGTAACAGGCATTTTAAGCCTCTTCAGTGAAAAAGCATATGATATACATTAATAATTGTCTGTGGTAGTCTGACAGAGACTCAAAAACAATGTAAGAAAAGGGACCAGCATGAAAAAGGCTTCTGAGAGAAAGACCCAACGGAGTTCTGTACTGGTTCAGTCTCCTTGGAGTGAATACCACAGTCATCATCTCTCCTGTAGAAAGCAAGCATTAAAAAAGCCAGCTGGCTATTCTTTCTCAGGATCTGATTTATAGCACAAGGGATTTTCTTTCTAAAACACTGTTATTCTTTTTTAAAAACATTTTGTTACATTTGTGTATTAGCTTTTGAAAAATCATAGGAAAGCACTGTCATTGCTAATTAAAAAGCAGTTAAAGAGACTAATGAAAATCCATCTTTGGTCTTTTATGCAGAGAATTGATGGGATATTTTCTTGAGCAGACACAGTTCTCAGACAGATTCATTAGCTGGTCTCTAACATGCGCAATACAGTTAATGAGCAGAACATATAAGCCATTTATTCAGCTATATCAAGTGATGTTTACCCATCTGGGGAAAAGGATACATGTTAAACATAGTTATATGACCATAGAAAGTTATGCAACTTTAATGGGGATGAAAGTTAAACTTTGGAAGAAATTGTCAATTTCATAAATTCACCATAATTTCATAAATTCTTCACTGCTTGACTTCTTTTGTTTTTCAAAGAAAGTCTAAGTAAATCTTAAAAATATGTGGTTAAGTTCAAATTCAGTAAACCAAATTTTGGGGAAAAGTCTTACTGTTTCCTGTTGCTGTGCAGAGTGGCAAACTGCATGAGCATAATGTTGCTTTCAGCCCTCTACTTTTCCAAGCAAATGTTAAATAGCCTGGTGAGTGAAACTGTACAACTAACAGATCGTGAGTTGATTGTGACAAATGCAATTGTAAATACAAAGATGTTGGTGGGTCAAATCTGAGATGCTGTAAATTACCATGGCTATATATATGCAGTTAAACTAAATTCCACCAGCTAAGATATTGTCTTTGGTTTTTCACCTCATTTGCAGTTATGCTGTGCTTATTTTTCATCATAGGTGCAAAAAAATCAGACATGCTATACAGATTTATGATTAGTAGCCAACAGTTTCATCATATTTTGTGCTCACTGTGACAAACCTGGAAATAGAAATTGTTTTAAAGGATATGGTACCTAGTTTTGTGGCTTTACAGTAGCTTATTTGCAGTTGCATCACTTCCAAAAAGGGCTGTTAAGGGGCTCAGCCAGGAGTATGATGATCCCAATGAAGGATAATCCAATAATACCACCACACTGTAGCCTGTGGCGTATCCATGAAGTGGATCTTTTTGATCCTCACTCCTAGAGAAACAGCTGGTGCACATTGCAGAAGGACAGAGACTGAAAGAAATGTAAAGCTTTATAGCCTGGGAAAAGGAGGAGGAGGGGTTAGGGGAAGCTATTCAGGCTTTCAAGGCAAGATGGAGAGCAAATAAGAAATCAGATTGTCATAGGTATGCAAATCTCGTACTCTGATGGTACAGGAGGTTACTATGGCTCTATGCATCTTGTTCCAGTCAGCAGAGAGGCTGAGCTTTTATTCCCAATGGACACGCTCACATGCTGCACACACTACCTTATCAGCACCCCCACAAACATGGCAAGCATAGATGGCTTGATGCTGGTCCTTCTCTTCTGCTGATCAGGATGGAAGAATATATGTATGAAGACAATAAGAATTCCTCAGAAAATGGCCTTAGACGCCCAGTCTACCCAGTACGTGGCCCCAGATCCCTGGCCCCTCGCGCTCACAACCTCACTGCAGGTGCTGGGACACAAACCTCTTTTATGCTTTGTATGTTTTTCACTTTAGATCAAATGGAGATTGAATTCTTCATTTCAGAGAAGCTTTTCCATTTTGCATAATATAATTTTTATTAGGAAAATAATTATTCATTGGAACAGAGAATGAGGCAGTTACCTTGGAGGCCCAGACTGAAACCCCTCTTCCAGTGAGAACATAGTTATGGTAATAAGCAAGATTCAGAGTAGCACACCTCAAGACTGCTGCTCATGGCACTCTTCAAGAAGATGGAAGTCTGATAAACTCAGGATTTTTTCCTGTGCTCCCTGGTAGGCCTGGCTTGCTCAAACTGCTTCTCTTCTGAGTACAAATGTCATGTTGCTATCATTTTGTTGTCTGTTGTACAAGATGATATGCGAGTCACTGATGTTTCCTGTGGTGTGCTGATTAGGATGGATTTCATTTGTGAATTCTACCAGAGATTTCAAAATAGTTCTTGGGGCTGTCAGTAATTAATATTGAGTCGGTCATGGCCAAGGACAGAAATAAAGATATCAGCAGGGTTTTCAGTTTTATTAAATATACTACTGAATTTTGGGGGGTAGAAATGGTAGGTCATAAAGCTTTCCCACCCTGTAAAGTCCTGGAATTAGCTCATCATCTGGCTTCATTGAGCCAGGCCCACCATTTTAATGTTCTGGTGGGACTACAGTCACCCAAAGCTGTTAGCACTGTAATTAAATAGCATTAGCAAATCAACAAAACCCAAAAGCATTAACTAAAATTCTGTCAAAAAAACCAGCTATTTTTATAACAATGTCATAGTAATGCCCAGCCATATCCATGCAGAAATTAGTGCAATATAAAATAATGACAGCTGAGATAGTTTTAAACATCTTACTGAGGTTCCAGCAGGTGTCTAAATGCTTTAGACAGCTCCTTGTAGAGTCTTGCCTTACGAAGTATTATGTCTGAAATGTTGTCCAGGAATTCTCTGTCCTCCAAGTTGAATTCTACTTGAAGTCACTGAAGCACACGTGCACTTTTGCTTCTTTTTCCTTTGCTTGATCAAACAATGTCTGAACATTTCAACACTAAGCCCAGATCAAGGGAAGCAGTGTGGCTAAAAATATCACAAGTCCTGAAAACACATACTTTGACTCTGCAAGGTGTGACTTCAAAGTCTATTTGGTGAATCACCGTAAATCTGCTCTTAAGGTTACTGAACTTTCTTAGCTCTATTTCTAGTATTAATTGAAAGCAGAAAGTGGACAAAATTCAGTTGCCAAGAACTGGGGCTTAATGGGTTCAAGGTTTCACCCACAGTTGCTGACAGAAACAGGCGCGATTTTCAGCAGCAACTGCTTATCTCAAATATTGCAGGTTTAGGTGTGACTGTTTAATGACCCTTACTCTTTACAGAAAACACAGGCAAATTGCTTTCTAAAGATTTGGCTTGTTTAAGAGATGATGTGATAGCAACATTTTTTCTGACCATATTTTCTTTTCTGTTAGCACAGTTTCCATGCTGTGGTAAGGTTGCCATCACTTTTGCGGTTTGATCTGCACAGCTGTAACAAGATGTGTATGCTATTAGCTATGCTTTAACAGATAGTTTGCATCTCTCTTCTAATACCAGCTAATGGCCAGATAGTCTCATTGATTACTAAGCAGAGTTGCCTATCGATTTCACTAGACTGTTTGCTGGAAAATCAATAAAATAATGTGGCCCAAATTTCACTGACAAAAATCTACAGCCCATTTTACTTGGAATATAACTGACTCTATGGGGCAAACTACATGTCAGGGTATTATATGTGCCAGTTCATTGTGAACTGACTAAATGTGAAAGCCATTAGCATTCAAATCTAGAAAATAATGTAGCACACACAGGGGTTCTAATTTGCCTTCTCATGACTTGTGTCGTCAGTTACACTGATGTAAAGTGCGTATAAAACGTTATTATTATGCTCTGGATTTTTTCATTCTTACTAGTATAAATGACTTAGGGATGCTTAAAGCAAGGGTTAACTGAGAAATTCTATTTAATTTTTTTATGGTATTCCTATAAAGGAGATAGTATTTCTGTAATGTACTCATGCTGTATCATTCCTGTTAGTCTTTAGTATTGATGAGGCCAAATATCAGCTCTAGAGTGCCTGCCTTTTGTTATATGCCCTTGATATCATTCAGCACCTAAAAAGTAAGGATGGTCCACACTGAGGATATTGGCTTCCTCATTTCCACAGCCCAAGGTCAATTCCCTATTTTTGTGCAATTTGTGCAATGCCACTAACCCCATACAAAGCAATTCCCCACAGAAGTGCTAGGCTAGCTCTGTCTGAGCTGGTGTTTTGAGGCTGGCAGAGATATGATTTTGAACCTTGGAAGTTTCATGACAGTTTTATAGGCCATGTGTACTAATTATCCATGGATCTTGCCATGTTTGAATGTCAATGCACAGCTAAACACCATCTCAGCAGTCTGAGCTTCACTTTCCCATCTGTGAAATGGAATTAATAATACCTTGCTATGTCACAGTACTACTGGTTGGAAAATATGTTTAAGATTATGAGATACCCATATAGTAAGCTGATAAAGGTGTTGGGAATCCTTGGAATATTTAGTTATGTTAATTGGTTCTATTAATCTGATACATCACTTGAATTCAACATAAAATACGGAAAGTCTTAAACCCCTTCTCATGCAGGGTTTAGTCTGGCTCTGTGATGTAATGAAGACATTTAATTGCATTCTTGTCTTGCATTTTGCTGGCGAGTAAATCAGCCTTAATGGTGCTGTTTTCAGGGCCTGAACCTCAAGCTTCTGCAAACAATTTATTTTTTTTCCAGGATACCGTAGCTTTTACAGTCCAGGCTTGGGCTTTATCCCAGCTACTACAGTCTGACTAGTGTGGTGTTTGGGTTTTTTTTTAGGTTTACTAAAATAATGTTGTTTACTTGCAACTAGGACATGATATGCCAATGTGGGGTAGGAGTCAACTGGGTGACACGCTTCTTTGCATCCCAGTGCTGCAAGGCAAAATTTAGTGGACTGAAGATGTAGAGTCAAAGTCTGGTAAACAGACTTCTAAATTGCCTTAAAGGAGAAAAGTTAAAAAGAAGGCCAAGTGTGGTTTGCCTCCTCTAGGTTGAGCTTTCCACTGTCCCAGGTAGGAAGGACACAAAAGGGGTTGAATGACCAAGATCAGGAATGAAAATTCCCTGTTATGCTGGCTGCATATCCCAGGAATACTGCAGATCTAACAGCTTGCTGGTTATTAAAACTGTGGAGTCATTCCTATTTCTTAGACATGCTGAAGGACTGGCTATGGATTGCTTGTTTTGTTTTGTTTGACCTTAACTTCTCATTGATTTATTTTTGCTTTACCAGAAACAGTTGGCAGAGCAGATAAGTCAAACACACTCTTCCAAGAGAAAATAGCTGTCGTGGTTTAAGCCTCTATAACTCACGCAGTTTTGCTCAGTCACTCCCCCCTCTTTCTTGCCCCCCACTCCCGGAGGGATGGGAAGGAGAATCGAAAAGAATGCAGCTCTCACAGGTTGAGATAAGAACAGTTTAGTAACTAAAGTATAACACAGACCACTACTGCTACCACCAATAATAATAATGACAAGGCAAATACAAGGAAAGAATACAATTTCTCACCACCTAAAACCAAACCCGACCACGCAGTGCACCCCCCACCCTTCTGGGTCTCTCCTCTCCGTCCTCCATCCTGGGCATGACGTGCTGTGGTATGGAATAACCTCTTTGGTCAGTTTGGGTCAGGTGTCCTGTCTCTGCTTCCTCCCGGCTCCCCTCCTCCCTGGCAGAGCATGAAACTCAGAAAGTCCTTGGCCAGACCAAAACATCACTAAGCAGTAACCGAAACACTGGTGTTATCAGCGCTGTTCCCAGGCCCAAAATCAAAAACACAGTGCTGCACCAGCTACCAAGGAGGAGAAAAATGACTGCTGCTGCTGAACCCATGACAATAGCTTACAACAAAAGTAAAGTGAAACAGAAGCAGGGAGAATAAAAACATCTAGAGAGGAAGTGAGATGAGGTGATGAGAGAAGGGAAGAGGCATTTGGATTAGAGAGGATGATGCCAGAAATTGTATATACACCTCTTTTTTCCTTTAGAGAAATGCCACATGTTGCCAAGGGCTCAGGCTGGAGAGGGATAACCTTTTATCACGCTCAGCAGAGTGAGAGAAGACAACCGTTAACCACTGGGACTTGGGCAGTCTGCAGACTACATCTACTACTGTCCTTTTACACAGAATTTCAAATCAGGTTTGAAAACTGTCCTTTGCCTTTACTTAAAAAGCAGTCAAGATCTACTCAGCACCGAAGATACTGTCACAGCATATGATAGGTTTTATTTATGGCAGTAAGTAAATACCAAATGTGATGCAGAGCGCCACACTTTGATGCTAGTAATTAGCCAGCAAGTTATTTAAAAAATAGCCTCTAGTAAAATATTTAAAATGTCTGTATCAATGTTGGAGACTTCTTCAGATTCACTCTCAGGCAATGAATAAAAATATTCAGCCTGAGGCTCAAAAACACAACATATTTTCTTAATTGTATAGTCATTACTGGATGGTAATTACTTTGTACACTTCTGAGTAAGTAAGATTCATGATGCTTCCTTCTGGGCAGCCATGCTTTAATCATTTTGTCAGACTTTTATGTAAGGACAGGTGTCCATAAAAGCATAATGCCATACCTGTCCTACCAGTTTAGCACTTCTGCTATTACTGGAAATGCTTCTTCATTTCATTGGTACTAGGACAGGTAGCTCAGGGAGGTGTGATATCATCTAAGCTGGGCACTCTGGCTAAAGAGTTTTCCAGTCTACAGAAAGCACCTACATAATGTCTTTCAAACTGAGAACAGTGCAATTTTTTTTTCAATCCTTACCTATTTTAAGGTTTTTCATGAGAGATTGTACCATTTTCCCAATGGTAAACCCAACAGCAGACATCAATGAATTGCTCTCAGAAATGTCAATGCGTTTGGTGGAAGTTGGAAAAAAACGTCAAAGTGAAACCAAGAAAATTTGCGTTCAAAAATAAGGTGTCTGTATGAATGAAATTACAATTTCTGTCAATAAGTTAAATTTCTTCATCATTTGGACCACTGCAATCAAGAATACTCCTTTTTGTTTGGTTGGTAAGGTTCAGAAAGTGAATGATGGCCAACAAAGCTATCTAGATAAATGTCTGTGACATTTGCAGCAGTTGGCTCCACTTATAATTCCTTTTATTAGTTTTAAGCTCATAATTACTGTTGTTTTTTAGGATATTTACATTTCTCTATGCTTCCTAACATAAAGACATGTTAGGCATGGCACATAAATCTGTCGCTTGCTTTATTAGGAGTTGTCTCCATAAAGGTAGATCTATATTTTTGATTTTCCCAAATAGTGACAAAATCAAGCTTCTGATCTAAGAACTTTCTTTTAACACAGTGTCTCAGTTAAATGAGATCATAACTGAGGGCACTTCCTCTGGTTAAAAAGTCAATAGTCATTATAAAAATGTCCTCTTTTTTCTCCTTATGGCAGGTCAGTAAACTCTCAGCGCTGCATCCAGTGCCAATGATGGTATCAACCTGCAAACTGTATGGACACAGTGTTGGAAATATTCTGTATGCCTCCTTTTCAGCTTTCACCAAGTCAGTATAGGAGAAAGCTGCAAGCTCACAGATGGGTTTTCGCTTTGCTGCTGTCATGGTTATTTTTCAAATGAATTCTTAGTTCATGTGTTCCTCAGGGAAGTTCCTTTCCTTGTCTAGTGCAAAGCTGATCGCTTTGCTGCTGTCCTTTTGATTTAGAGTGAAAAATCCCATGTCTGATGTACAACTTTGATTTCAAACTAATTAAAATTGCAGTGTGGGAGCTCTTCACTCCTCCTCCAATCCACCCTGCTGAGGTTCAAGGCTACCTCTGGAACATTTCCACCCCCTGATGTGTTAAGACTGAAGAGAAGTTCTTGTTGCTGTTTACTTAGTTCCCCTAAATTTGCTAAATGCTTTCTGAGTCTACAAGCATTTGAGCTGCTTTAAAGCATGAACCATGGCTAAATAGAACACTTATTTGTACTGTCTGGGTAATGGGTTAGTCTGTCACCTTTATATGGAAAGTGAGTGGTCTGACTTTTCTGTCTTTCAAGTCCCTTTTTGTCTGTCTTTCAGAAAGACAGTGTCATGGGAGCTTCCAGTGCTACAGAGATCAATAGCAAATTTTCATTTCTATGTTAGTTTTGGAGAAGTGAACCGTAACAGGTTCTTTACAGCACTGTTATCACTGCATGGAAACCACTCCCCATCCAAGTCACAGAAACTTTTACACTGACAAAGACACCCACCTGTACTGCACACATATATAACAATAAAGATCAGTAAAACACTTCTACAAAATGATTTGGCTTGAAGAAAGATGTTTGGCTGGTTGGTTTTAAAGGCAGTCCTAGAAATACCATTCTGCAAATAAAGTCTTTTCTTCCTGCATCTTCTCCCCAAAGCTTCACTTTCACACTTCAGGCCAAAACTAAAATTGACATTAACTTTGAAATGGGCTGCCAAATAGTATTTGCCTCTGCATCTTTTCCTTTTCTACCTCCTCAGGGTGACTGTCAGTAAGCCAGGAAGGCTGTAGGTCAAACATAAAGCCAAAGCTTTTGATTCACATAGTTTTCCTCCAGGACTGGGTACTAGAGAAGCAGGGACTTGTGATGCTTATCAGGAAGTATCCTACTTGGACACTTATTCTCAATATTCTACAATTTTATACAGACAAATAATAATTATTGAGAAAAGCCATCCATCCAGGTTCCATCTGTGTCTTCAAAGCATTTTTCTAACAGAAACTAATGAGAACAATCTCTGCAGCTCATATTAGAATGATATATGAACCATTGTTACTCAGAGAACTGGAAGTTTACCTTAAAATAAAATACAGATTTGGAAGATATATGTAGTCTTGCTTGTGTTGTACACATACTTCTCTGTTTCACAGCATGGAGCAGCCACATCACCATGCCTCAAAGAGGCAAAGAAAAGCACTGAGTTTTATTAATCACTCATTTTCTCCAGTTTATCAGCACTGAGTTACTTAGCACAGTCACTTCTCTTATTTTGACACGTTTGAGAAAATTCACAGCATCTAATTGGCTTTCAAACTCCCACTTCTACCTATGTGGTTTGTTAATCTGTCATTAGTACACATGGGATATAAAAGAAAACATGTAGCATAGGAATATTGACTGGCTGAATCGCTGCTAAGATGTTTCATGCTGCATGCTAGATGCCTTTTTCAGCCTGGCATTGGTTTGTATTATATTTACAAAATAGAAAGTAAGTCTTGGAGTCTCTAGTTTCTGCCATAGGCATCACCCTACTGAAGTACCATGGTTTGACAACATTACTGGGGGAAAAAATAATCCATTTTCTTGGCTGAAACAGCCATAACCCTGTCTTTTGTTGATATGGTTGAGTGATATGTTAAGGATGAATTTGGATACTAATCTGACTGTGGATCCTGAACCTGTCTATGACAACCCAGATTGCTGGCTGCCCGTCTGGACCCAGACAGGCAAAAGGAGTTGTATTCTGGTTACAGTGCAGAATCAGGGCAGAAGTCATCATAAGGGTCTCTAACAATAACTGGTATATTTCCTGAAATGTTATAGGAATTTGATTATCATAAAGTTAAGGAGATTACTGAATTAGCTGTTTGGTTTCTGGATTTTTCATTCTTATGATACTGCTATGTAGATGATGGACAGCATCACCACTGTGGCCAAAATAACCAGAAACATCCTGGTGAATCAGTCCTTACGTAAAGACTCACTGTCTGGAATACTGGATGAGCAGAAGTGATTAATCTGCAGCCACAAATGTGGCATATATGTCAAAGTCCTACTGGAATTCAGCTTTCTAAGGTCCACAGACAGTTAGGATAGTCAGTGCCTGTTGCTACATAGCTCCAGAAATTTTTTTGGGAAGAAAAATTATCAATTGACCTGCTAGATGTGTCCAGTTTTCATGTAACCTTCATGGAAGAAGGAGATTCAAGATTTCAGACACCCTGAGTTGCTCTTTGAAGACAAAGGCATCTCTTCTGCTGTTGCACAGGCATCACATGAGCTCACCTTGGGATCTCCAAGAAAGTCTACCAGGACAGCATGCCAGACTGTTTAGGCATTGGTGTTCCTAAATTGAATGACCCAAGTTAGCAGGGGAAAACACGAAAGACAATTACAGCTGTTCACAGAGATCTTCTGTACTATTTCAGAAGTATAAATTGGATTCCTGTGCACTTTGGGGTTCTTGGCAACACGTTCAGAGCTCAGGAAGGAACAAACATGAGTATCAAGCTCTTTTATTAAGTTTTGTACTCAGCATTTTTTTTGGCCGGGGGGGTCTTAGTGAGTTGAGCTGCCATATCTCAGTAATCGAGTGCTCTTACAGCAGGAAATGCAACATTTTAGCTAGGGTTAATTTGAACATCATTAATTTCTAACAAAACACTACAAAATGTTCCTAGTTCTATAATTAATACCTAGACGCTGTGTCTGCTTCAGTAAAAATTCCCATGAAATGTCTTCTTGAGACTTTATAACAAAAAATAAAAAAAATTTTTCCTAAAACTAAACTTAAAAATCTTGTGTCTGGTATAGGAGACACAAAGACCGACCCACCTCTACAGGTTACTAAACTTTCTTGGTCCATTCACCTCACTGGAAGGTTACTGACATACATAAAATTCTCTTACTTTTTTATATTTGTATGAAAACCTTTGAACAAATGCAATAATAAATCAGTTTAACTATCACCAACCATAAGACATTGCTCATATTTAAGCAAAAATAAACAATACAGCAATGTAATCAAGATTAAATTAGCTAATTAACAATTTAGCCTCAGTAATTGGAATGGTGCTTACGCAAAAATAATTTATACTAAAAATAATCTTTCAGTGCTGAAAAGAATGATCGTCATTTGATTATAAACCAAACTAAATTACTTTTCTCAAGTTAATTAGGCATTTTACCTAAACGTTTTTAATTCTGTTAGAATCATAGGATCATAGAATAGTTAGGGTTGGAAAGGACTTTAAGATCATCTAGTTCCAACCCCCCTGCCAGGGGCAGGGGCACCTCCCACTAAACCATGCCAAACAAGGCTCTGTCCAACCTCGCCTTGAACACCGCCAGCCATGGAGCATTCACAACTTCCCTGGGCAACCCATTCCAGTGCCTCACCAGCCTTACAGTAAAGAATTTCTTCCTCATATCCAATCTAAACTTCCCCTGTTTAAGTTTGAACCTGTTACCCCTTCTTCTCTTACTATAGTCCCTCATGAAGAGCCCCTTCCCAGCATCCCTATAGGCCCCCTTCAGATATTGGAAGGCTGCTATGAGATCTCCACGCAGCCTTCTCTTCTCCAGGCTGAACAACCCCAACTTCCTGAAGCTGTACTCGTACTTAATAACTAAATTGCAGCTTAGAACCAATTATGATCCTGTTTTCGTATTTTTGCTTTAACCCAGCAGCTATTTCCCTACTTTCATGAACTGAGATACAGGGTTTATAGGAGACGATTCAAAATAAATATCCAAGTTTATTTACTTTCTATCAAAAGTTATAGGTGATAATTTCAGATATCTTCTACAGAACATATTTTGGTTTGTACTGTAATGAATCTGTTGGAATTGGGGAACATTTCTTTCATAACCCTTCTTCCTTGCAGTGGCTCCTAAAGATGCAGTCACGGACCAAGGTATGCAGCCATATTTTCACATCCAAAAATAAAAAGTTTAATTTGTCTCTCAGTTAGCAAGATACAAGAAAAAAATATTGAAAAATAATATATTGGGTATTTATAATTTGTGTACACACTCTGTCAAGCCAAAGAAATCCTTTGACGCTTTCTTACAGGAAAAACATCCACATCACTTCTTTTAACATCTAGCTATTATAATAGAGGAGTGTCATGGTTTAAGCCCAGCCGTAAATCAGCCACACAGTTCTTTAGCTCCCCTCCTCCCTTCCTCCCCCCAGTCCTGGAGAGATGGGGAGGAGAATCAAAAGAATGTAACTCCCACGGGTTGAGATAAGAACAGTCCAGCAACTAAGGTATAACACAAACCACTGCTGCTACCACCAATAATAATAATGTCAAGGAAAACAACAAGGGAAGAGAATACAAGTGCTCACCAGCTGCCAACCGATACCCGGCCTGACCGAGCAGTAATCTAACCCTTCCGGTTAACTGACCCTGGGTTTTTACATCCTGGGCATGACATGCTCTGGTATGGAATGCCTCTTTGGCTAGTTTGGGTCAGGTGTCCTGTCTCTGCTTCCTCCTGGCTTCCCCTCCTCCCTGGCAGAGCATGAGACTCAGAAAGTCCTTGGTCAGACTAAACATTTGAGCAGTAACTAAAAACATCGGTGTTATCAGTGCTGTTCCAAGGCCGAAAGTCAAAACCACAGCGCTGCACCAGCTACCAAGAAGGAGAAAACTGACTGCTACTGCTGAACCCAGGACAAGGAGGTAAGCCTATAATAATCTATATAATAGCCTATAATAGTTTATCAAACTATAAGGAACAAGGATTTAGGAGTGTGTTAGTAAAAATGAGACGCAGTTTTAATTAGATGTGGTTTGACTGAAAGTGTAGAATGCCAGCGTATAGAAAAAAATGCTTGAAAAGATGTATTTGTTCATCCAGATGATCAAAATTCAGACTGTCACACGTTGCCAAGGGCCAAATTACTGTGGCATACAAGATGGCTGAAGTCATATATTACTTCTGCTGACATACGGATGTGAAATAGGAAAATATGATTATTAGCAAATATCCAAATAGCTGAGATATGCAAAATAGACAGCTTGTCATACTGACAGAGCCTAATGAGTTTATAGTTGAATAGGATAAAGATTATAATGAGAGAAGAATGCAGAGTGCATAAAACTATGCAGTAACAGGAAAGATAATGACTGTTATAACAACACATGGGCTTTCACCATATATTGTCATCTTCCACTTTGCAGAACATCTGCTGACAAAACAGTCTGGCTGTAGGAGAACGAGAACATACTAATTTTCTATATATTAGAGCTTGGAGTAGAAACAGTTATATATGAACTATGTTCTTTTCATCAGAACCACACTTTTCCTATTTCAAAGGATATAAATATAATAGGTTACAGCAACTGAGGGACTAAAGATATTCAGCTGAGCTGTAAGAGCTGACTGGTTGAGCACTTAGCCCACTGCAAATACAGCATCGGATACTACTTTAAACCACTTTCATGTCAGGAGAAGGTACAAGTAGATACTGTAGAAAGGTTACAAGGTATAAGGTACTTTTGTAGGCTGCATGTGCATGCAATTATCTCTCCATATTTTCAGTGTTGCCATATATCATTAAGTTATCATTTATTTATGATTTTACTGGTAAGTTTCCATTTTCTAGTGTTAACTTGTTGCTTGCATAAGGATGTACTATGTCCCACTGCATGTAAGGGGAACAAGCAGAATTTAGCAGCAGTATTTTAAGGTACCTATTTTAAAGGCTGAGGGAATGTTAAATGCAAGCTCTAAGTATTGTATGGCGCAAAAAAGAAATGTTTCTCTTCTAGATATAACTGCTTATATATCTTGTAACTACAGAAGGTGAAGACAAGCAAAAAGATCATCTCTTAGGCTTGAAATGACGAAATATCTCTAATGAAAAATGTTGGCCACATCAGGCTAGTCATATGTAGATATCTTAATTGGATAGATTGTTATATCACCAGTAAGTATCTGAACTGAATAGGAAAACAAAACATCTTAGCTTTCTACCTAAAAAGGGAAATTAAACACCCTTGAGTTTCTGACCTTTTAGAAGACTCTACTGAATTGTAATACCTCCATCTTCTCAGATGGAATCAATTTCTCTGACTTTTATATTGGCATGTAAAATTCTTCATTCTCTCTACTCTTTGCAGAGGACTTTCCAAAGGATATATTTAAGACAAGAATGATTGTAGGAGAAGTTATAGAATTAACTGTAAAAATTAAGAGCAACAGCCCGCTAGGCGCAAGGAATATTTATTTAGAGTTCCCAAAGAAACCCAGAGATGAAGTAGCTGAATTACTAACACTGTTATCTAAACTTTAATTTAAAACTGCTTTACTGAAGACTGGGTGATGGCAAACATAGCACCAGTTAAAAAAATCAACATTTGCAGAGTTGCTGACCTGTAAACTTGGAGTCTACAGTGAGCAAATTAGGAGAAACTATTATTAAGAATGGAATTGGTGTACCTATGGATAGATGTACTTTACCTAGGAAAAGTCAGCATGCCTTTTCCAAAGGGAACTACTGTCTTGAAAATGTATTGGAGATCTTTGAAAGGGTCAGCAGGCATATGGATAAAGCTGTTCTGACTGATAAGATCTATTTGGATTTAGATGTTAAGCAACCATGTGTAAGAGTTAAAAAGGTCATAACTTGGATTAATAATTGGTTATAAGACAAGCAACAGAGAGTGGGAGTAAATAGTCAGTTCTCCAAGTGAAGGGAGGTCAGCAGTAGAATTCCACAGAGATATGTGTAGGTGATTATTCTGCTTAATATGGCTATCAGTGACCTGCATAACAGAGTGAACAGTGGTGTAAGAAAGTTAGACGATGATATTAAATTATTCAGGTAGCATGAGTTCTGAACATAAGAAATTGAAGGATGTTTGTACGACACAAGTGAAAAGACAAAACGAAACAAAAAAAGCAGATGAAATTCAGCATAGAAAGCTAAATGAAAAATTATGAGAAGAAAAGGTGATCCTACTTTTATATACAAATGAAGCGCACTGAGATAACAGTTGCCACGCAGAAGCAAGATTTGTTATTGAGAAAGAGATTTCCACTGAAATGCCAGCTGGTGCTCAGTTGCCATCATAAACCAAATGTTAGGAATTATTAAGAGCAATAGAGAGCAAAACAGAGACCACTGTTTCACACTGTAAAGCCATGGGTTCAGCCATATCCTAGAATATTCTATGCAGTCCTGAGCCTCTCATCAAAAATGCATGAAGCAGAACTAGACAAAGTCCAAAGAAAGGTGGCAAGAGTCACCAAAGGTCTCTAATAGGTTTCACACAAGTAACCCTTGTGTAAGCTAGGAGTCTTCTGTGTGGAAAAAAGATAACATGGGGGAAAGATGTGCTAAAAATTTAAAAGAAAGGTGAGTGATATGAAGACAGTGTGTGGAGATTAAAGTTGAAGGAAAAGAATCAAATGAAGCTCACTAAACCCACCTGTTTTGTTGGGGTTTTTTTTAAGACAAGGGAGAGACAATAGCTGATTTACAGGACAGGGGACATGAGCAAGTTCTTGCTGAAGACTATTTTGCATGCTAAAAATTTCCATGGGCTCAAGGGGACACTGAAAAAGTTTATGCAGAAGAAATCTATCAAGGTTTACTGAACACAACAGCTCTTCATCTGGCTCAGCAAATCTCTGAAATTGAAATAGCTGGAGGATAGCGGAATGATAATGAGACATATAGATTGTTACCCTTTTCATTTTTATCATGTCCTCTAGACTTGTGCCCATTGTTAGAATCAGGTTACTGAGTAGACAGACCCCAGCTGGTCTGACCTAGTAAGGATATTCTTACATTCCTATATCCCCTTTCAACCGAGTTTCCTTATCAGGATACCAGTTGTCACATTCCAAAGATAAATTTGAATGCATGCAAAAATGTAGGCACTGTGGTAGGTGTAGGAGCTGGGACTTGAGCATGTATTAAAGAATGAACTAATATGACTATATATATATATATCTCCAGTTCATGCCCATTGAAGCTGGGTCAAGTGCATACAGAGATATAGATCATCTTTGTATTTCATCCTACACTTCTGCTCTTCTATTTATAAAAGCTTGCTATGGGCTTAAAAAAAGACAGACATGCAGTTGAAAAGACAGTCTGCAAATGGAGGGAAGATGATCAGTGGTATGCAGCAAGAGTAGAACTGTGTAGTCACATATACAAAGAATTATCCATCTGCCTGTTTGGCTCCTGGTAAACCCTGAGCGCTTGTGACTGTACGTAGGCAGTTATTATGAGCTGTGATGGTGACAACTTCATATATGCTTTGGAGATCACGAATGTGAAAGTTTGTTGCAAGTATGTTTTTCTGGAATTTTGTGTATTTAGACTCCTTTTTCTCATCACTACAATCCACCAAATAGAAATAAAAGCTTCTGAATATACATGGCCTAGGACATCTTAATAAATGCACAAGTATCTTAAAACATGAATGTTGTGATCTTGTTTTTTTTCCTTGTTTTGCCTTTGTCAGATTTACCACAGTAGGCATATACTTTTGATAGACTGGCATATGAGGGACCTTCTATGCATAGCCATCTTAAAATAAATTACATTGTCTAACCTAAATGCTACTGTGGAAAACATGCCTGATTCATAATATTGTTAATATTTATATTTGTTTATCAGAGATTATTATTAATCTCTGGTCCCCTGTCTTCCTAGAAAGTGCTCATGTGTTTATGTTCCTTACACATACATGGTAGCTTGTGGTAAGAGCTAAAATGTGAATTTATACAAGTGAATTATTGCAACATTAATTATTAAAGACTCCAAGAATAGTCTTGAAGTTAAAGGATGGGGGTTGAGACACCAGCAGAAGGGGGTCTATTGCTAGTTTTCTACTGACATCCTAGTTAGGAAATTTCTTTTATTTCCTAGACCAAAGCAATGGAAGAAATTATAGCTATTTTTATTTGTTTATTTATTTTTTTATTCCTAAAGTAATCGGAAAACCTTCAGTAGAAGGATATTTTTTCAACAAATTTCTTGATGAATGATATATATATTTTCCCCTCATAATTTACCCAGACATTTTCAGCTGAAAGAATAAAAATATGGACAAGAATAGGGGTAGCAATTTGAAGCTAAAATTTTGGAAAGTTGTCACTGTAATATTTTTGTGTATGGAGCTAGTTCCTGCTAGTAGATTTATTTGAGACAAAGTACACTATCTGCACAGAGGGGTTATTTTATGAATAATAAGTACTTAGAACAAACCAACATTTTATTTTATCCAGTGATTCACTTAGAAGAAACTAGGAGAAGGGACACAGTGAAAAAGAAAATGCCACTAACTTATCATTCAAGTGTTTTATGAGAGCTGTGTCCAAGTACCTATCTAAGACCAACTCTGAAGAATGTTCGGAGATTGTCTGAAGAGAGTTACGCAGCTGATGCTTACAGTAGCTGAAACACGTCAGGATGATTGAAACGTTTTTCACTTCTAATTTATTTTGAAAAATAGCCAGTGAATCAAACACTAATGTAAAGAAAGTAAATTCTACTTAAACTACTGGTACAGCAAGAACTTAGGTGATCAGGTGCCTAAGCATCTGTGATATTTTATGACCTTCAAATGGTAAAGAAGAGTTCTCGTGGTTTGGTTCATAGAATCATAGAATCATAGAATAGTTTGGGTTGGAAAGGACCTTAAGATCATCTAGTTCCAGCCCCCCTGCCAGAAGCAGGGACACCGCCCACTAAACCATGTCACCCAAGGCCCTGTCCAGCCTGGCCTTGAACACCACCAGGGATGGAGCATTCGCAACTTTCCTGGGCAACCCATTCCAGTGCCTCACCACCCTTACAGTAAAGAACTTCTTCCTTATATCCAATGTTTGTTTTGGTTTGCTTTGCTTTGTTTTTCCAACAAGAGGAAATTATTACTCAGGGAAGGATTAAAGAAGGAGACACAGAAAAAAGATGAGATATAATCTCATGTTCTGCAAGATCTATATCATTCTCTTCTTGGTGGTCAAACAGATCATTTGTAATGTCCATACTGTTACTGTGTAAACACAAGAAAGAAAATTTAGAGGACAAAACACACACACGTATATACTACATAGATATATTTAGGATACCATCCAAAGCTCCCTGGTGTCACTCTAAAAAAAAATTAATACATATATCTATATGTTTGTATACACAGACAGATTTGTGCTAATTAATGTGCAAAAAGTGTTGATGGAGAAGGAGAACTAAGAAAACCTGAGAAAGTGAGAAGGAAAACGGCAAAGTCTATTTAAGAATAACAACTAGAAATAAGATGGTTCAGTGGCTCTTGATTTAATACCTCTGGACAACTCCCCACTGGAAATCAAGAGTTAGAAATCAGTGATATGTGCTTTGTTCATCTCCTCATCAATGTGCTGAGCATGAAAACGGGATCTAATTTAATGAAACAAACATCCCACCCTATGAGCTGATTACGTGATGTGCGTGCAGAGTACTTATTCTTATATTAACATAAAGGCTTGAATATAAAAATAATAAAACCACATCTGTTACAGAATCTTGTCTTTTTTTAGTCTGAGGTTGTCTGCATTTTTTTTTCCTCATTGTAGATTTCTGCCTCGTATTTGAAATTTCATAGTTACAGCATGCATTTCCACTCAGTCCACAGCAGTAGATAAGAATTTGCTTCAATTTTCCCTAAGTCTATTATTCCACTCCCAAAAGAGAGCAAAGAATGAGATTTTTGTGGGTTAGGTTTTTAAAAGAAGCAAGAAGAGGTATTCTTTTCTGATATGACAGAAGCAATATGTGGCAGAATGCATTCTGGGATCAAATTCTTTAGACAATGAAATTTCCTAACAGGATGATAAAAACTAAGGGTATTTAATCAGAGAGCTGTCCAGAAAGAAAGAATCAAGTAGCCTTGTGAATAAAAATGTCTTAGATCTTGTTAAACTGTTGATGATTTTTGGTTAGCAAAAATTTTATTTGAAGATCCTGTCCATAAATAGGTGCAAACTCCGAATACAATGTCAGCTGCGTGGTAATAAATGCTTTGTTTACGCGCTTAGTGCTGAGGTCAGGACTCTCTGATCTGCCCTCAACAGTGATTCCATTCCATACTTTCGCCTCACATGAAAACTACACAAACATAAAAAATATTAATAGCTTTTTATGGAATTCTGCCACATTTTTTGTGTCAGGGCCTTAAGTTATGCTTTAAACTTCTGTATGCATCCTTTAAAGGGGAATGCCAAAGAAAAATAAGTAATGAGATATCCATAAGCAGCCTTTTGACATGCTGTCATCATTACTTGGTACTGCCTCCTTTTTTTTTGTTTCGGGTTAGTGTAGTATAGATAAAGTTCAATCTATTCATCTACTGTGCAATACTAGATTAATATATGACTAGATCTGCAATACCCTATACTAAATGCACTATATTTTAGACACCTTTGAAAGTTCATCAGTGTCACTTGGAAAAATGTGACTAAATTCACCACCACAGGGATCTGGCCTGTAGATTGTATGATAAACACATCTATCTCTGCTGAAATTACACACTACCAGGTTAATCCAACTCCCAGTACATTTATTCACAAATGGTGCAACTTATGTAATACAATATTGAGTCTTGGGACCTTGAGATAGAGACTGTTTCTGACTGGGTATTAAGCATGTGTGAGTGTGTGTGTCTGCACATAAGTCTTGACTACTTATTTTTTGAGAATATCTGTGTCTTATGACAACTGCATGTAGGTACACAAAGTCAAATGTTAAGAAGACAACATACTTGAAGGTCTTCACTGTGCAGAAAAGATAGTTCAGCTTGGTTAAAAATAGGCAGAAAAAGTCAGAAAAAGGGAAAGACTATTATAGCATGTGTGGGTAGATAGCTAACATCATAGAAGAAATCACTCCCCAGTTTGATATGTTTATTGTTTTGCCCTTTAGATAACAAGTTCTCACTTGGGCTTGATGCTGTTCTGGAAAGCACATCACTAATTAGCAACAACAACAAAAAATCCAAAACCCAAACCCATGATAAAGTTAATTCTCCCCAGAATCAGTACAAGAAAAAACAAAAGGAGGAGGGGGAAGATTTGTTACCTCTTTCTTAGAATAAAACTCATCTTCATCAGTGAGCTAAAAAAATACATGTACACTTTCTTCTGCTTTCTGTTGCTTAGAAATACAGAGCAGTGGTATTAAGGTCTAGGGCCATTACGGTCGATTTGCAGTAGCCTGTTTACGCTCGCTAAGGAACTGCCTCATAATGTTGTTTAAATATGATGACAACGCAGAAAAATTCCTGATGAATGAGTCACCCAGTTGTGGAACCAAAATTCATTCCTAACGAGGCCAAAGTCTGCTCTCTTGAAGTCCAGGGCAGTGAGCTTGCTGCATGCTCTTCTCACTGTCCTGAAGATCTCGAATTTAACCATCTCATGTTAGTTGCAATCAAGGCTGCCCTGGAGTGTCACATTTCCAACCAGCCCTTCCCTGTTGGTGAGGATTAGGTCAAGCATGGCACCTCTCCTTGACGGCTCCTCTATTACTTGCAGAAGGAAGCTGTCTTCCACACAATCGAGGAACTTCCTGGATTGCTTGTACCAGGCCATACCATCCCTCCAACAGATTTGGAGAAGGCTGAGGCTCTTATCGACTTCTTTGCCTCAGCTTTCACTGGCAAATGCTCTGACCACATCACCCAGGCCTTGGAAGGCAGATGCAGGAACAGTAAGAATGAAAACCCTGGGCCCACTGTAGGAGAGGATCTGCTTCAAGACCATCTTGTGAACCTGAATGTATGCAAGTCCATGGGACTTGATGAAATCCATCTGTGGGTCCTGAAGGAGCTGGCAAATGAAGTTGCTAAGCCACTGTCCATCATATTTGAAAAATCATGGCAGTCAGGTGAAGTTCCCAATGACTGAAAAAAGGGAAATATAACCCCCACTTTCAAGAAGGGGAAAATAGATGAGCCGGGGAACTACAGACCAGTCAGCCTCACCTCTGTGCCTGGCAAAAGCTTGGAGCAGCTTCTCCTGGAAGGCATGCTAAGGCACATGAAAAACAACAAGGTGGTTGGTGACAGCCAGCATGGCTTCAGTAAGGGGAAATCCTGCCTGACCACTCTGGTGGCCTTCTAGGATGGGGCTACAGAACTGATGGCCAGGGATAGAGCAGTTGACGTCATTTACCTGGACTTGTGCAAAGCGTTTGACACTGTCCCACATGACATCCTTTTCTCGAAGTTGGAGGGACATGAATTTGATAGGTGGACCACTCGGTGGATAAAGAACTGGCTGGATGGCCGCACGCAAAGAGTTGTGGTCAATGGCTCAATGTCCAGCTGGAGACCAGCAACGAGTGGTGTCTCTCAGGGATTGGTGTTGGGACCTGTCTTGTTCAACATCTTTGTCGGTGACATGGACAGTGGGATTGAGTGTGCCCCCAGCAAGTCTGCCGATAGAACCAAGCTGTGTCGTTTGGTTGATACGTTGGAGGGAAGGAATGCCATCCAGAGGGACCTTGACATGCTTGTGAGGTGGGCTGATGCCAACCTTATGAAGTTTAACCATGTCAAGTGCAAGATCCTACACCTGGGTGGGAGCAATCCCAGGCACAGCTCCAGGTTGGGCAGAGAAGAGATTCAGAACAGCCCTGTGGAGAAGGACTTGGGGGTGCTGGCTGATGAGAAACTGAACATGAGCCGGCAGTGTGCACTTGCAGCCCAGAAAGCCAAACGTATCCTGGGCTGCATCAAAAGGGGCGTGACCAGCTGTCATGGGTTCAGCAGCAGCAGTCATTTTTCTCCTCCTTGGTAGCTGGTGTAGCGCTGTGTTTTTGATTTTGGGCCTCGGAACAGCGCTGATAACACCAGTGTTTCGGTTACTGCTTAGTGATGCTTTGGTCTGGCCAAGGACTTTCTGAGTTTCATGCTCTGCCAGGGAGGAGGGGAGCCGGGAGGAAGCAGAGACAGGACACCTGACCCAAACTGACCAAAGAGGTTATTCCATGCCACAGCACGTCATGCCCAGGATGGAAAGCAGAAGGCAGAGACCCGGAAGGGTGGGGGTGCACTGCGTGGTCGGGCTTGGTTTTAGGTGGTGAGAATTGTATTCTTTCCTTGTATTTCTCTTGTCATTATTATTATTGGTGGTAGCAGTAGTGATTTGTGTTATACTTTAGTTACTAAACTGTTCTTATCTCAACCTGTGGGAGTTGCATTCTTTTCGATTCTCCTTCCCATCCCTCCGGGAGCAGGGGGAAGAAAGAGGGGGGAGTGAGAGAGCGAAACTGTGTGGCTGACTGGACTTAAACCATGACACCAGCAGGTTGAAGGAGGTGATTCTGCCCCTCTACTCTGCTCTTGTGAGACCTCACTTGGAGTAGTGTGTGCAGTTCTGGTGTCCTCAACATAAAAAGGATATGGAACTGTTGGAACAAGTCGAGAGGAGGGCCACGAGGATGGTCAGGGGCTGGAGCACCTCCTGTATGAAGATAGGCTGAGAAAGTTGTGGCTGTTCAGCCTGGAGAAGAGAAGGCTGCAGGGACACCTCAGAGCATTTTTCTATTATCTGAAGGGGGCCTATATGGATGCTGGGGAGGGACTCTTCATTATGGACTGTAGTGAGAGGAGAAGGGGTAACAGGTTCAAACTTAAACAGGGGAAGTTTAGATTGGATATGAGGAAGAAATTCTTTACTGTGAGGGTGGTGAGGCACTGGAATGGGTTGCTCAGTGTCCTGGTTTCAGCAGCAGCAGTCGTTTTTCTCCTTCTTGGTAGCTGGCGCCGCGCTGTGTTTTTGACTTTCGGCCTGGGAGCAGCACTGATAACGCCAGTGTTTTCAGTTACTTCTCGGTAATGTTTTGGTCTGACCAAGGACTTTCTGAGTCTCAAGCTCTGCCAGGGAGAAGGTGAAGCCGGGAGGAAGCAGAGACAGAACACCTGACCCAAACTGACCAAAGAAGTATTCCATGCCACAGCACGTCATGCCCAGGTTGTGAAAACAGAGAGTAGAGACCCAAAAGGGTGGGGGTGCAGTGCTTGGTCGGGCTGGGTATAAGTGGTGAGCAATTGTATTCTTTTCCCTTGTATTTGCCGTGTCATTATTATTCTTGGTGGTAGCAGTAGTGGTTTGTGTTATACTTTAGTTACTAAACTGTTCTTATCTCAATCTGTGGGAGTTGCATTCTTTCGATTCTCCTTCCCATCCCTCCAGGAGCGGGGGAAGAAAGAGCGGGGAGTGAGTGAGCAAAACTGCATGAGTTATAGAGGCTTAAACCACGACACCCAGGGAAGTTGTGAATGCTCCATAGCTGCAGTGTTCAAGGCTGGATTGGACAGAGCCTTGGGTGGCATGGTTTAGTGGGAGGTGTCCCTGCCCCTGGCAGGGGAGATGGAACTAGATGATCTTAAGGCCCTTTCCAACCCTAACTATTCTAAGATTCTATGATTCTAACCCACTACGGCTACTACATTTATAAAGGTCATGGTTGGCTGTATGTTGAATATGGTACCCTGAGAATTTAATTAAATGGGATTTAAAATTATGAATATGAAAGCCAGATAGGTCATATTGGATAATCCAGTTTCATTTTACAGTAATTGCTTATTCAAGTTATTATTATATTATTTAGAAACTTCCTGATTCTCAGTGGAAGTCCTTGTGCATTTCATTAATCATGAGTACAAAATGACTTCAACAAACTGAAGCCATTAAGCCGTCCTTATATAGTCTTTTCAGATAGAAATGGATATTTTCATTTAAATTCTTATTATTTTTCTAGTTTTTAAATGAGGAGACAAGTTAAATAACGCTGGCTTAATTATCAGTTTATTTATTAGATTTACTTAGCCGTTTTAAGTGGATATTGCATATTTGGATTTTGATGCAAGTTTTTTGTAGCTTAATTTTCACAGGTTCTGACATTACGGGTAGCTTGACCTCCACTTAACTAAAGTTTTCAGAACTTTACATTTTTAATCGCAAGAAATACTGGCTACTGTTTCTGTGTCTTTGCTGAGGTCTACAGATTTTGATGTATTTATAAAGAAAGGTGAAAGACTGTGATGACGGTAAATTTTAAAGGAGAAGTGGAGATATAACCTTTACTTAACTGAAAGACCAGAAGACCAGCTTGTTAGTGAGTGCCTCAGCATGATAGTCAAGCGTGATGAAGTACTTCGTAACTTCTTCTGGACCAGGCCTATTTTTTTCTGTTGCTTCTCTTAAGCATTTTGAGATGCTGCTGACTACAGTTTTCAGAAGCGCTCGGAGTAAAACAGGTTATTCAGACTGTGATATCAAGGCAGCCCTAACTCACAGTGTACAGGATGGGTCAGTGAAAAGCCCATAGCAAGATTTCACTTCCCTAAAGAGTCTGTGAATTATATGATATAAATGTCCTTCGGCCATTTTATGACTTTCGGCCAGGGAACAGAGCTGATAACACTGATGTTCATAGTTACAGCTTAGAATGTTCGGTTTGACCAAGGACTTTCTGAGTCTCATGCTCTGCTGGGGAAGAGGGGAAGCCCGGAGGAAGCAGAAACAGGACACCTGACCCATACTGACCAGAGGTATTCCATACCACAGCACGTCATGCCCAGGATGAAAAAAACGGAGGGCAGAGATCCGGAAGGGTGGGGGTTCGCTGCTGGGTCAGGCTTGGTATCGGGTGGTGAGCGGTTGTATTCTCTTCCCTTGTATTTCCCTTATCGTTATTATTATTGGTGGTAGCAGTAGTGGTTTGTGTTATACCTTTAGTTACTAAACTGTTCTTATCTCAACCTGTGGGAGTTGCATTCTTTCGATTCTCCTCCCCATCCCCCTGGGAGCTGGGGAGAAGGAAAAGGGGGGAGTGCGTGAGCAAACTGGGTCAGTTATAGTAGCTTAAACCATGACAGATGGCTAGAGGGCTGGAGCACCCTTCCTAGAGAAGCTGAGAGAGTCGGGCTTGTTCAGCCTGGAGAAGAGAAGGCTCCAGGGAGACCTTAGAGCAGCTTCCAGTGCTTAATGGGGGTCTACAAGAAGTATGGAGGCAGGCTTTTTGCAAAGGGCTGTGTATAGGGGCTAGTGACAGGACAATGGGGAATGGCTTTAAACTGAAAGAGGGTAAATTTAGATTAGACAATAGGAAAAAATTCTTCCCCGTGAGGGTGCTGAGAAGCTGGCACAGGTTGCCCAGAGAAGCTGTGGCTGCACCAGCCCTGGCAGTCTTCAAGGCCAGGTTGGACGGTGCTTGGAGCAACCTGGTCTAGTGACAGGGGAGTGGGAACTAGACAATCTTTAAGGTCCTTTCCAACCCAAACCATTCTATGAGTCTATGAGAGAGCTGATAGCCATATCAGTAAGGAGCTTCTTTCCAGCAATTCTTTTCACTAAATGCATTTTACTTCATCTTGTTTGTCTATGAAAAGTGATTTATCTGGGTTACCATCAAGAACATGGTACAGTGGAAGTGCTCTTTGGCAGATCATAATATGCAGTATTAAACAGTGTTTACTTGCATGTTCATTCACATTGCAGGTCTGGGCAATTGTGAAACATAAGCATATTCAAACCCAAATTCAGTAGGGCTCATAAAAGACTGGTTGCTATTTGTGCTGTTTGGTTAATTGTTCTATACGACTGAGAAATAGATGAGAATTTACTGGAGTCTTTTGATATTCAGTATTGCTGTGTCACAGTACATTGAGAGTAATGAATAGGACATTCACTTTGGAGCAAAGAACATCAGGTTTTTTTTACTCAGGAAGAGGGGAAACCAGCTGGAGAGGAGAAAATTGACAGGTAGATTGTCGACATAAAGGCAAAGGTAACACACAGATCATAACCAGGGGAAATATGAAGATAACAACAGAGGATGATAACAACCCAGCTGAGGAGAAGAGAGGGGGGTCTGGAAGATCAAGTGCTCCCAAGCTGTGCACAGCTATTATGCAGATGGAGGGACACCTCCGCTCATGCAGAAAGGAGCTGGTTTATTTCCTTGTAGCAGAATGTGTTAACTCCATCCTTGTACTAAATAAGATCAGGCCTTGCTTTCTCCCTATTATCAGGAGTATGTATTTCTTGACAGATTTCCACACCACTGCCTTGTTGTTGTGGATATATTATTATTTATCCCTCTTTCTCCTCCCTCCCCCTTCCTCTTGGCTGTGGGGCTCTACAATTTGCAGGCAACTGCCACATCAGGTATACATGAATCTGCGAGATGCATGATGAGGAAAGATGGAGTGATCACTTCTCACTGCTGTGTTTACTCTGTTTTCTGTCTTCAGCAGGCCTGTTTGCAGTGAGATGCTTTCGTGAGCACTTCCCATCAAGGATCCCAGGAGGCACAAGAGTAGCTGTGATAGCCATACTGCTGCGCAGCAATGACAGAAACCTTGGATAATCTGACTGGATAATCCCTGACTCCAGCAGCTCATCCTGGAATACCTTTCCTCCATAATACACCTACTCCTTGAAGCCTATCCCAGCTCCTCTCAGCCATCTGCCATCACTGGCAGGTGAGGAGCAAGGAAGAGGAGATGAGGAGGGGGAGAGGAAGAAGGTCAGGATGGGGAGATGTCAGTGAAGAGCTCCCAGTGACAAGACTGGGGGGAGCATTTTGTCCTTCCCTGGAAATCAGCTTGCTTTTAACAAGTGTTGTTTTCTATTTTTCTCATTCTCCAGCAATGGTGGCTACGCAAACAACTTTTTGCCAGTTTCTTTTCCAAGCCAAGTCTTAAGAGCAGTTTTAAAATGGGAAATTTCCCAAATTGTGTTTCTTCTTCATCCTTTTCATTTTCTTCTACTTGTTTTCTTCTCCTCTTTGTCCTGTTTGTTTTGTTTTGCTTTGTTTTGTTTTGTTTATATATATATGTATATATATGTTTTAAATTACCTCACTGGGACTAGAATCTGCACTTGAGATGTTTTCTGGGCTAGGCTTAGATCAGTGTCCTAACTCAAACTTGAATGACTCATAACCTCTTGTGACTCATTAAAGCTTGCCTCTGGAGAGAGAGGGAAAAAAAGTTCTTTGCAATGTGATAAAAGTCATTAGGCATTATCCTGTATATTTATGAAGGTGATTCACACAATATTTTGAATCTCAGGAACAGCAAATGTATCACAGAATACAGAAGCTGAAATAATACAGCAAGTGCTCTTTTTAATTACTATGCTAAAAACCTGATATCAGACCTGTGTCTTGCTTAAACATACACTATAAAGCTCTGCTTTAGCAGGTACCTTTTCTTTTAATTTTTTTTAAACTGTGAAATAGTCTCCTTCTCCTGGAAAAATATTTGCATGGAAGAAAGGATGCAAGTATCCCCCCAAAGCAATTTCCCATTGTTAGCTACTCACTCGTCGTGTTATAGAAAAGATAGTGAAGTGTGACTAGTTAGACAAAGATTTTCTTTACCATATTCTGTGAAAACAGAAGTCTTGGGAAAATTCGTGTCATTGACTTTGAAATGGGAAGTATATTTCCTCTCACACAACTCTTACCTGTCAGAAAGGATGATTCGGGAGTGGTAACCTCTGCTCAGAACCCCTGATGTGCTGGGAAAAATAAGCAGAACCTGAGCATCATGGGAATGGCCACAGAGCACAGACACTGTAGATATTTTTGAACAGAATTCTTTATTGCTTTTTCTTTCCCCTTCTAATAGCCTAACCACAGAAATTAAGGGTATGCAACAATTTTCTTATTGCTGCGATGGATCCTTTAGCTCAGGTAAATGCAAGCGCTTAATATTTAGTGCACAGTTATGTCCACTGCTCTTCCTCCCAAACAGTGTTATTTATATAATCTGGTTAAAGAAATCCTGTCAGCATCATTCCTTTCTGTCGTGTTAAGCTGTCTAATAGTAAGAGCTTATTAACTTGTGGTTTATTAGGTTCTGTGCCTTTACAACCAAGTCATTAGATAAAACCATTATCCTAGCCTCCTTTCGTTTCTGTCTCAGGATCCATCTTTACTATGATACCTGTGCTTAATAAGAGTGCTTAAGTAGGCAGACTGCAAGTGATTCACTTGTATCTGTTGTCCACTTGTTTCATGGAATAAAAACCCCTTAATCTTTAGAGCTTCTAGCTGGTTGCTTAGCCAATGGCTTTCACAATCTTGTGTTCCAATTAGTTGCCCTCAGGTTCAGCATCTTTCTTCCACACGCTTCCTGCAAGCCCTGACATGCATTGCTATTGTCTTGATTGTAGTGGTTTTGAGGCAATGGATATTTTCAACTTATGTTCATGGAATAAAAATCAGCACAGTGAGAGCTCCGAACTACCTGGGGCCTGTGGCTGTTACTTGCTTACTACTGATATACATTATATATACATCCAAACAGAGATTCTAGTTTTCACACTGTTGCTCAGTTTTGCCACTACAGCATAGTTGTTTTATATTACCTTCATTAACAAGCAGCCGCAATGCTCAGTTCAGGTTTAAGATGTGGCAAATACTTTTAGAGAAAAACTCCACATCTGGACACAGCTAGTTCAGATTTTACTTAGAAAAGGTGAAACAAGGGGAACCTTGTGTAAACATTGACATTTTCTTTAGCAAAATCAGTAAAAATATTTCCTGAAAAAATTGATTATTTTTTAAATTTAATTTTTACCTTCAAATGTAAGAATTTATACAGGTATTTGCTAATACTCTGGTTGTACTTTGGTGTCACACTGAAATGTTCGTTAACTTGAATAGCTTTGCAGGGGCTTTATTCTGATGCAAGTAGAAAAAGGCAGCCTCTGACCTAAACGTAGTTCTAGAATTGTTATTCTGTTTCTATTCCATTTGACAGTCTTCACTGAGGCCCTAATAGCATGGCAGGTTGGACTACACCAACAAAACCCTCTCAGAGGGCAAAGGCAAATTCATGTCTAACAGCATGTTTTTCTGCTGGCGATTTTGTGCATTCATTCCTGGTTAAGAAAACATTCAAGACCATAGCAATGGTTCTGGAAATTAGTAAAATCTATTGGTACATGAAATCTTACTTTGGAAGTTGTGCCTTAGAGATATTAAAAATGAATCTGCTGTAGAACCATGAGTAAAGCTTTTTGCAAAGCATTTATTTGATGTATAGTTGTTCCCTAGAGAGAAGAGAATCCAAGAATGAGCTCTGAGTAAATGAGCGCACTTGGCGCATCCTGGAATAATGTCAAAGCTTCGCTAGCTCCAAGGGGGAGCTTTGCTTTGACAAACTTAGCTCCAGTGCCTTTTGCTTAGAATGGATTCAGGGAATTTGGAAGTATATAAGCACAATGATACATACAATGAGAGAAGGCATCCATTAACAGGCAGGGGAAGAAGAACAAACAAGTTCTTGTTACAGTTTCCTTAGAAATTTGCTTTGTTTTATCACCTGAGTGTAGCTATACCTCAATCTTTCCAGCAAGCAAATAAAATTGCTCCACTTGAACTGTCAATACAGAATGATCCTGAACTGTATTTTCAGAGGGAACTACGTTATTATCTATATTTGTTGTGTGGATGCAGGATGCTCTGCCTAATGTGTATTTGTGATCCGTCTGAGATCTTGTTTTCAAGTCCTGCAACATTCAAGACCAATCAGTACATATTTTGCTCATGATATCTTCCATTAAGTCGACCAGAGAAAATATGGCTTGGGACCTGCATGTTTCTGGCTCATTGAAATACTAAATGGAAGCACCTGGAGGGTGAATTGTTTAATGTAGGAGTAATCTATCAGTGTGAGTGATGCATAGTCAAGGCTCGTTGTGCTGGAGCTGGTTAATTAGGCAGCCCAGGTGTGGGCTGTGCCTCTGTAGCTCTGCCTTGGGGTTTACTTCTTTAGAGTTGAATGGGGATGTGCTTGCAGTCCCAGCCTCTCCTCACAGGAGGCCGCTGGGAAGATTACGATGCTCTCAGGGTGCAATACAGAGAGAGAAAGCAACACATAGGCCCAGAAAGATTGGGGGTCACTGCTCTTGGATGTAGGGAAGTTCTGTCTGTACAGACATAAGGTGCATTCCCAGCTGGTTCTGCTGCATAAAAATGTGCAAATTAAAGACTCTTGCCCAAGCCTTCAGTCTCCATTGGGTTTCTTTCCTTGGGAAAAGGCACACTGGCAGGGTGACCCATGGTGTCTTGCAGGATGTGACCAAAAGTGAGGATGTAACTAGGGTGCATTACCAGAACTCTTCCAGTCTGCAGAGATCAGCTGCAGAAGTAGGAACCAAACTCTAGGGAAGTGATGGTAGTGTTCCCTGAGAGAGTCAATCTGACAAGTAAAGGTGCTGGTGTATTCCCTAGATTTTTTTTTTTTTTCAGTAATGTGGTCTTCATATAAAATATGGACGTTACCCTGGAAGAAAGGAGTTCAGTTTTCTTCACCTGAATGTGTTCTAGATCTTCTAGTGTTTTACAGGACATGGGAACCATAGCAGAATTCTGTGGCTATAAATTAGAAGAGCAGTTCCTCCAGAGAGCTCTTGTAAATGCGTGCTCTGCCATGGAGAGAGCTCAGAAATCTGAGTGGCTGGAAAAACCTACAATGCAGCCTTGGTTCCTCCCCTTAAGGCCCAGAAAAGTGCAGAAGTGAACATGTACGTGCCTGTGGTTACCTATCTACCCTCAGCTAAATTTCTTTATGAACAGAATTTCTGAAATACCCTTTTCAGATGTTTGAGTTGGTTAAAAGTTACATATTGAGGTGAGCAGCAACCCAAAATACGCACATTTCTTTCTGGAAGTTTTCATAGTCCTTTAATAAAGCTAGTTTAAATGGGAATGTTATTTCAGTCCTGGTGGAACTGCTGGGGAATTTAAGGTCCAATGAAGTAGGGGGATATTGCAGTGCATCTCATACTGATGGAATTTAGGTTCATTAAAAGATTACACAGAAACAGAACTAGCACTTGGGTTTTGTTTATACTGCATCTAAGACTGCAGTAGAGGGACCTTAAATCTAGCTGTGGCTGAGACAGTCATCATATATTCTTCCAGTGTTTGATCATTGCAAACATAGTTATGGCTTTTTCTGAGCTATGAATCATAGAATCGTCATAGAATGATTTGGGTTGGAATGGACCTTAACATCATCCAGTTCCATCCCCACTGCCACAGTCAGTGACACCTCCTGTTAGACAAGGTTGTAGAAGGCCACATCCAACCTGGCCTTGAACTCTGCCAGGAAATGCATCTGCAATTATTTCTATAGCCATGGTGCTTAGAGAGTATAACACATGTATTTTTTGTTTACTTTCCTGCAGTTAAATGGTCTCAAGCAAAAGGAGAACATAGGAAAGTGCAATTGATTTCTGTCACTCAAAGATGAACCTCAAGTTGATTCTCCGGAAGTGCATTGTATGCAGTCTTAACACACATAGCCTAACTTCCTGCAGTATTTTGTTTTTTTTTCAAAAATATTTTATTTGCAAAATATATATAAGCAGTATTTGCACTTTGAAAAATATACAGAAGTAAGTTTTATTTGCAAGTTAAACAGTTTCTACAAATGTTAGTCTGTAAAATATTTGATTAGTACTTATAGGTGATTAAAGACTAAGAACTTATGAAGAAAGAATCTGTTTACTTTAGGGGAAGAAAGCAGACATTGTGAAACATCTTTTAAGATAAAGCTGGTTTTCTTAGATGCAAAAATGAATACAGGAATATGCTATAAACCATAAATTGTATATTATAAAGGCAAGAGATTGGTTCAGATGCCAAACTCTAAAATGTGGTCCTGGGAGCCCTGCTTAATAATTATTAATAATTAATTATTAATAGTTGCCTAATTTTATACTTTGTGGATCTCTTCTGTTTTCTTTTTCTGAAATTTTTCATAAACTCAGTTTTAAACTTGTGCACGAAAATGTGAGTTACACTTCACCTGGGAGCTGTTCTGCTACAGGAGAAATCAGAAAGATTACATTTCCTATAGATACCCAAGTTGTAATTGACAGTTTCCTTTCTGCATGTTGTATCTACTCTTAAAATAGGATTTCAAAAGTGTTTGAACACTGTTACAAAGTCTGCCTTTGCACGAGCACTTTTCCATTCTAACTAGTATGCAAACGTGTTTGCTAATACAATTCTTAAAAGATGTTTTTAATGCTCTACACTGTTAATATCATGTGGCATTAATTTATTCTGGAAACATTTCCAGTCAAAACAAATAGGCAAATATTTTCACCCTAACTCATAGTCATTAAATTGAATAATTCGTTTATTACAGTTGTGAGAAGAAAAGTAGAGTGTAATGTGATACTAAAATAAGTTTTTCTGAATCTCTGAAGCAAAGTGTGCCTTTCTGCATGATGTGCCTGCAAACATCTCTTTCAGACTTAACGCTGCTGATGCACTTCTCCTTATGCCTGAGCTAAACCTGATGAATTCAGTGTCATTCAGACTTTGTATCAGGTTCTTCATCTTTTTGTTGTCTGTGTCGACTCCTTAAATCTTAAGAAGGAATGTACTCTTTCTGACCAGTTTTCCCCAGCTGAACAGGTGCTGAAATGTTCAAATACTGTAACTGCTGCTGTTGTTTCTGTTAATTAGGCCACAGCAAAATATATTTCTTTTCCTTGTAACAGGAATGGGGCAAAATGATGCATTTATTCTCAAGGGATATGTCCATTTTCTATGCATGAATGCACTATCCAAAGCTTTGCCTAGCACATGTGTCAAACACATTTGTCTCATCTAGTAGAATAATTAAAACACAGCAACTTGTATTGTAGAAACAATGAACATTTTTTTTCTAGATTAAATAACTTCTTTTCTGGAAGGAAAAGGTTGTAAGATATTAATATATAGAATTTCTTATATACTGAAGAAAGCCAGCATATTGTATGAGTAAGAAATTTTTTAAGTTTGATTTTATTTTGAGGATAGAGCTAGTCGGCATCAAAGCCTTTGGATTTCTACAGGACACTGAATTAAGATTTCCTTGAAGATTCTTCCTACATGTGTAAGTCCAAATATTAATCAAACTCCTATTTCAGTCAGTTTTTAACTTCAGCACCCAAAGCTGCATAAATGTATTTATGAAAGTGCAGTAAGGAACCATATGTACAGAAGTATTTGTAATGTCAAGCCATTAAATTATATAGTATTTTGGCCTTTGACAATTTGAAAATACAGTAGTTAGTTTCTGAAAGCACTGGAAATATCCCTGTGCATTTATCAAGCTTTTTTTTCTGTATCCTTCAATAGTGAGTTTCATTATCATCCTGTTATCTCTGGCATTTCCACTGTGAAATGCAGTCTTTGCTGATAAATAGGCACTCAGATTTTCAACATATTTTGCTGTCACTGGAGAAAACTAAGAATACTTTGCTTTCTCTAATGTTTGATCTGCTTGATGCTAGTGATCATTGCAGTATTCTGCTGGGCAATTTGGATTAGTCTGACATTTGGGAGAAGATAGGTAAGAGTCCCCAGAAAAGTTAGATGGAAATAATAATGCCATCACATCAAATTCGTATTCCCTTACAAGTCTGAGATGTTAACAATACAGTGTGAGGTTCTCCACTAACTTGATTCTGATCATTCTAGAAAAAAATAGATAAACCTAGGTTTGAAAATTTGCAGGTAGCAGGGAGATTTTTACTTCAATGCAGCTTCAGGGAACAGTTGTGTAGAAACGCTGCATGATGTGTTCATATTTCCTGCTGAAACTCAGATGGCTAACATCAGTAATTGGAATTGAGACTTCATACAGTGGAAGCTGCACTGCAACAGTAAAAAGCACTGCAGCAGTGAGGAGGAGGGATGCAGTCAGAAAAATCTGAACCACTCAGTTTGATACCCCTACAAGTAGCGAAAACACTTCCACTGATCACAAATGAGTGCTGGATCACGGGTAGAGCAAAAGATAAGAAGGATAAGAATATGGGATAAGAAGAAGCGGGTAAGAAGAGACACAGCAAATGTCAAACCACTGGGGTAGGGATATGAGCTCACAACATTCCTTCTCTCCAGTGTTTTACCTGCATGTGTGTTGGCATGTGCATGCTAGTCAGAGTAATTTTTTATGCAGATTTATAAACATTGTATGATTTTTACACGTTTGAATACCGAAAGGGATTTCACATTTTGGATATAATCTTCAGCACATTCACTGCAAATGCATACTCCTATATTTTGATTTCATTTTTCTGTTCTTACTTTAGAATAAAATTAACAAGGTCTAACTCTTTAGCTTCTGGTTGTATTAGATAAGTGCAGGCAGCTTCTTGTCTACCAGTGAACATTAAAGAAAGTAAAAACTGTATTCTAAGCCCAGGTTGGGGATAGCTGCTGAGCAGGATAGGTTCTTCTCTCTGTAGAGGAGACAGGCTAGTAAAGAATCTAATTCTGGGAGCTGTGCAAATTATTTATGTCCTCCAGCATATTTTATGCAGTTCCTAAAGTAGATGACTCAGTTTTAAGTCTGCTTGGAGGCAGGGGTTTAATGTAGATGGCTCCTTGCTTCGGTAAGCAGCCTGTGATCCTACTAACTGTTGTGCAGGGGAGAGCTGTGAGAGGGTCTTTGGTGTGTTGCATCCAAGAGGCTGTGGGAGACTGGAATAACATACATACAAGGCAGCTGGAGAGCCAGTTCCCCATCTTGATGTTTCCACATGAATTGAGCCCAAGAAAGCTTTAATGTTGCAGAAATGGGGGAAAAGGCTTGTTTCCTAAAGGTTTAAGAACACCTAAATTCCTCAGCTGATGCCCTGGAGAGTTAATAAGTATTTTGGACATTGGCAGCATAGCCTCAATTTTTGCTGGATATTATGTAACATGTGCTGTATTCTAAGAGAAATTGAAGGAACAGCCGCTACCAAATATCTCTGAGCCCATTAGCAATAATATGAGAAATGTAGCTGCAATTGCCCCATGGTAATTTAAAAATAAACTATAAAAAGATATTTCAGGGAAAATATTACTTTCCCTCCCAAAAAAATAAAGCAGTAATAAAAAATATTTTCTGGAAAAAGTACTATTTTGATGCAATGTGTGAGGTACTAATTTTTCTAAAGAAAAATTACAATAATTTGTAAAAGTTATTTTTTCACAGCTATGACAATAAAAAGGAAATCTCTTAGATCTTCATTAAGAAGTAGGTAATCAAAATGTTTTCTATGCCCTTGTTTAAGAAAAAATAATATATATATATATTTATTTTGTATTTTTTTTATCTTTCCCTGCAACTGCCTGGCAATCTGGTTTCATTTTGACCCTGTTTGGCTTCCTGGAACACACAGCTGCTAAAACATAAAAATAGCTAATTTGACTTGAGAATGATACTGAGTTCACTGTTCACTGGAATTTGTATGCCCACCAGACGTTTCCTTGTCTCTCTGGTACTGGGGTTTACCACAGATTTCAGTGCTGGTTGCAATAGGCAAACCATTAACTTTGAGAACAGAGAGACCTTAAAGATACTTTGAAGGGCTCATGACCAGTCGAGGGACAGTAAAGAACCTTGTTGCCAATGCTTTCAATATAGGACCTCATTTGCATTTTGTTCTAAATGTAAAAAGATTGTTATAGGCACTGTAGCAAGGGTACCTACTGGGGATGGTAATTTGAGGATAAGTTGAGCCTTCATCTTTATTAATACAGTTATTAATACAGAATGATTGCAATTACTCTTTCTGGAAAGGTTTTATTTGGTTAATGAAATCCAGGAATAAGGTTCCCTAACAATGCCCTAGGGCTACTTTGAAATGGTAGTTGTGCCTCAAATGCATTATTCTTAAAGAATAATTATCTCCATATATTTGGTTTGTATTTGGTGTAAATGAAGCACCTACTGAACAAATGGCAGCTATTTTTCTAACATGGTTAGGATTCCTTCCATTAAAAAAACTGACTTCCAATAAATAGAGTCTCTGAAGAAAATATTAAAGGACATATTTTGAAAATATGAAATGTTCTATTTTTCAGTAATGCTGTGCCAAAAGCAGATCTTCAATTAAAAAACCCCAAAATTTTAAAAGTTTGTTTTGTCAAAAGCGAAACAAAAATGGTCAGTTTCAGTGTGGTGCTTACCAAAACCGATATGCAGACCATTAGATGACTAGACAGAGGGTGCTATGGGAGGCCACACCACTGTCATCTTATAGCAGACTAAACTCATGCAGGAGCAACAACTGTGAGGAATGTTCTGTTGACCTGGTCTAGGAATGAATTTAGTATTTAGCTATATAACATGCAGCACAGGCACTGCCTAATCCAGGCATTCTGGCTGATGCAAATATATGGTGCTAGAGCATTTAGGGACTTCTCACATTAGGGATCGCCTAAATAAGATGTTCCTATAGTGTATCTTTATTTGCAGTCAGGCAGGGGTTGGATGTCCAAAAGCAGTAGTAGCAAATCAGAATAGAAAATATTCTGATTAAGAGTGTGCTTATACAAAGATGGAGTCTAAAAGCCTGAGTCTTCCAGCCTGAGGTCTTCTTTTGGATGTGTCTCTTGTGAAAGGTGAGGGCAAGAGAGGTGAGAAGTAACAGAACAAGGAGCATCTACTGCAAGGCGGGAGCTACATAATGCAAACCCTGTAATCTCTGCTCAAGATGGTATGCCAGAAAAGAGCAGAAAAATAGCACTTTTTATCTCACAGATGATAATGTGAGAACAGAGAGAATATATATATTAAAGATTAAAAAGAGCTCAGATACTAACTTAACAACAAGAATTTAAAACTGCACCAAAATTACAATTTAATAATTTGGCAACTATGAACTGGTGAGGTGACTGATGGAGTGGCAGTACCAGAACATTCTCCCAGTGGCCAGGCTATATAGATAAAAATAAACCTAAGGCTGTAATTAGGCATTTTATTTATTAAAATGTAAGCATCCATGGTTATCCTGAAATAATATGAGGAGCTCCTTTCAAATTTCTTTGTCTTAAACAATATGGTCCTGCCTTCATTGACCATACTATATGGGTATATTTGGTTTACTTTTTTTTTGATACAGAGGTGAAATTTTGTTTTTCAGAGAACCTATGGTCCTGAAAGTGAAAATGAAGAGTTGATCCAGATGAAGAACTAAATTCAAACACAAAGATGTGTGAGAAATGATCCTGCTGTGAAATGCTTTATATTTCTTGTTTGCATAGCAATGGTATTAATGAACTAAAAATAAAGTCCCAGTGCACATATACCTACATGTCCACTTGGTAATACAAATGTGAGCACATTCAAGATCCACCTTATTAGTGGTGTGACAAGCACTGTACAAATACAGCTTACAGCTTACAGAAAGGGGTTGCACAACCAAACTTGTTCCTGCCTGCACGGCTGACATTCCTATCACCTACATTTGTAGTATGTGTCTTTGTAATCAAAAGGGAAAACCAGAAACTCTAGGGGTGGGATATAGTCGGTTTCTTATGACTAGAAATGCTACATTTTAGAGTGACTATTTTTCGTAAAGGCATTCTCGGGTTCACTTAAGTCCATTTGGTCAGATGCAACCCATCACCCATGAGTGTCTAACTAGCTTTGTTTTTTACATAAAGGTAGCAAAAAAGTAAATCTCTGCCCGAGAAAACTGGCTATCTAATTTGATAAAGAAGGAAAAGAATATTCAAAACTTCTGCTAACTAAACAAGACTTGGAAGTATTGTGATATTTACTTAAATCATAATCTTCATAGCCATCTTCTGCTGGTATTGTCATGGAGACCAAGGCTGTTAATGTCATGCAATCCTATAATATATACAGAATGAGTATTGCATAGCATAATTCATAAAGCCAGGTTTATACAATGTCACAATCCTCACAAAGCAGAATTATAGCTGTACCTTTGTTGTCAGCTTCGAACTTTGGACATTTACTGGGTATGTCACTGACAAAACTGAGCAGAAAGATTCAGTGCTTAAGACTACTTATGCATGCTTAATACTCACTTGTTTAGTAGAGAAAAAAGAATCCATTGCAGTGGGTTTATTTTGGTTGCAACAAAGAATACAGTCCAAGTGATCTCAGCGCACAGAACAGCGATGTAATTGACAGCTACATAATCAGTGTAAAGTGTGCTCACTAGGATGGGTCAAATTCCTTTGGGAATCCAAATGAGATTTGTACGGCTTCTGCACTCAGTGTTTTGCTACTTTGCATCACAGAGGCTGACATTAATATTTTACATGAAGAGGAAAATGACAGAAACTCATGTTTCCAGGGTCCATCTGTGAAATGTAACACAGATTTATATTTGTAATTAAAGCAAGGAAGCCCATTTTGAAAGTCCAGCGTTCACAAACACATGTATAGAAGAGGTTGTTTTTGTGAGTAGCCCCTGCAATTACAATCAGACTGAACACAGTCCAATTCCAATAGAGGCCAGCAATACATGTTTGTGTAATGGGAACTTGAGGTCTGGGCATGAATAATGCGGTCTTGCATGTCTAGCTGTGGTGATTTAAGACAGTACTGCCCCAGCTGTTCACTTGAATTTGCAAAACAGAGGCACATTTACTATTTACTGTGAACGTTGCTCATCCTTCGTGAAAAGTCCACTCACAATTTAAAAATAAATCCTTTAGTGGTGACTGAGATTAAGGCAGATGGCTTTGAACTGAAAACGCACTAACTCGGGCCCTTGGCTTAGCTCAGGCACAGAACTGGTATTCTCAGAAGAGACAGTAAGAATGAATCTTGGACAAAAACTTTGCTGTAACTACAGAAGACCTCATTTAGACATTTTGAATCACATCACATGTATTATTTTCTCTGCAATGATGAAGATACAAGAGCAATCCACAGCTTCATTTCCTCTTTTACCTGTGACATAGACACTAGACAAAGTCCAGGAACACATTTGATAGTCTACAGTAAAAAGAGAAGATCCAGATTTCCTAGAATAGGATTTAAGACTTGGAGTATGCTATACAGCTTGAAACACTGTCCAGCCATTGAACTAGTTTTATGCCTAAATACCTGATCTAGTTGAAGATGTCCCTGTTCTTTACAGTTGTCTTTGGACTGGATGACCTTTAAAGGTCCATTCAAACCCAAACTATTCTATGGTTTTATGATTCTGTGGGTATCAAATGTATGAAGCCATGCTTCAGAAATGATGACGACCAAACTTCTCTCTCCCTGGAGAATCCAGGTACATTACGTAGGACAAACATACCAGATAAACCCAGGTGAGCCAGGAACAACCATTCACTGCCTTTAATCCACTCAGCTTTTAATTCACTCAGCTGAAATATATTAAATATGGGAGATAAAGGGAGTCAGGTGTAAAGAGAATGAACAAAGAGAATTCACATTTGCAGATATGTCTATCATTAAAAATGCATACTGAGTTTTACTTACATTCAAACAATGTGATCAGCAGTATAAAAGACTCTATGCCAGACTGTATAGGTTCTGTGGACAGAATGAACTGAAAATCTGAGGAGATAATTAATAAGACTATAAACATGAAAAAAAAAATCACTGCTAATACATTTCTGAAAAAGAGGTGCATGATCTAAGGATGAATACATGCAATTATATTAATGCTTCTTGGGCTCTTTTGAAACATTAACACTACTCACAATATCAGAATGACATTGCTATATTTCTAACTTGGCAGTCTTACAAACTTTGTGCAACACTTTCACCCAATATTTATCCTTTCCTAGTGATTCAGCTTGATTCAACCTCAGCCAAATATCGTTCTTACCATTCTTTTCCTTACATATTGAAGTGTGCATTTTCACCCTGCAAACATATTCTCACTTTATGATTAAATCGCGTAGGATTCTCAGATTGTCATAAAATGAAGTCTCAGACCTCATTTGGGATTCTTTTCTAGAAACCATTAAGAACCAGTACACCAGCATTGCCAGCTACTTGGCTGTTTCTGACATGTGAACTCTGGTGGTCTTAACAGATCTCTGTCCCCTAAAGCCAGCTGAGGCTTTGTTGCATAGTTTCACAAGTGGATGACTACCAATTAAAGTTATGAGTGCTCAGCTTCAAAACCCAGCTATTTAATTTAGTTGCCTAAAGGTAGGGATATTTATTTTGGCTGAGTGATCTAGGGTTATAAAAAAGAAAATTAAGAAAGATCATATTGCCCATGCAGTGTTATGACCACACTGAGAAAAGTATACTCCACTCAACAACGTCAGAGAGAATGTAAACTCATATGTGAATTGCTGTGCTTTATGTCATGCAATCCAAGTAACTTACTGCCGTGCCAGAAATATGGCTTTGGTGATAAGATGGTCCAATAAAGTTAATTCTGTGAACAAATATTAAGTAAAAACCACTGTCAGAAATACATGAAGTGCTTTTACCTTCTCCTTCTCCTGGAAAGTCTGTCCTTTGGCAGGCATCTATGCACACTGTGCAATTCATCTGTCTGAAAGGACAGCTGATGTCACCTCCTGGCCAGCTGGCAAGGTGTTACTATGCACACAGACGCCAGTACATTCCTCTGAGGGGGAATAAATCAGACAATTGGCACCTGTGACACTGATGTCCGTTCAAACATTTCTCTGTTCATGTAATTTAAACTGTAGTGGAAAGGCAGAGCTAGGATCACACTCCTTTGTTGTAACCCCTTGCCTGGAGGATGTGAAAATGGCGCACTAAAGCAAGCTGGTGTGGGTAGTAGTTTCTTCCCATACATAATCAACCAGGACTAGAAACTCCTTCTCGGAAAAAGGAGATAAATGATGAATTCCTATGGATTGACCTGAGCAATAATAAGCAATAGGGTTCTTGTGTGTCATGTAGTCTGTTATATATTTTCTTCTTTTACTAGACTATACTTAAAGCAGTATCTATTTGAGGAAAGTCCTTCCTACCTTAACATATAATGAATTGCACAATGTGAAATAGGGTTGTCAGTATCAGTGGTCTGGTAGAAAATGTATTATCACTCCATATTTTTTGACCTCTTCCAACTTCAGTACCCTCTGTAAAGGTGCATTAGAATAGAGTAAAATAAATCTAACTACACCTTTCTCCCATGGCTCTTCATATATTTCTAATACATAATAGCTAGAAACTGGCAAATGACAGACAGTGCCTGAGGCTTCTGAAGCTTGAACTAAGCCTAGTTCTTATTCTACTTACGTGAGAAATCCTAATAATTAGCACACACAGGTCAAAAAGATTTGTGACAGGCAAAAAACCCCCATGAGAGTGCCTAACAGCTTCAACCAAAGAATGTAGCTTCTACTCCTTATCACCTTTTATACAAACGATTAAGTATTTTAGATGACATAAATTTTAATATGGATAAAATATATCTGTAGGTACTTTAAATTTTTAAGGTATCAGTTTATTTCTACAGAGATATACACAATTCATAACATCTGAAATCTAAAGCAGTTTCATGTTTGTGGCAAAAGTTCTATCAGCTCCAGGGAATTTTCACTGCACTTTTCTGTTAACCAAGGGAAGTTAATGTAGTAATACAAGTGACTTATGGTGTAAACACTTGAACAAACGGCACTGTGTCTTCTGACCCATGATACACACTCTCCTGATTCTATGCTTCTCCTTCCTGTGCCCTGCTGTAGACATAAGGTATTTCCAGTTAAGAGCTAACAGAAAATGTATACCCTCTTTAATTAATTCCAATCACCTCACATTTTCTCTAGGCTAAGAACATGCATGTGGATGGTAACAAAAGACTTGCTGATGTGTGTAAAAGCCACTGTACTTTCTTCTAAGGGTGTGAGAAAAAGAATGGTTGTAGGAACCCCTTATTGTAGACAACCACAGTCTCAGGCTGTAGCACTGGTTCAAAAATAGGCTTGTCCCTTGACACAGTGGTGTTCTAAGCATTACATTATGGTTATACGCACTCTGTGTAACCATAGGTCTAATGAATATTCAGTTGTCACCTCAAAGACTCCCTGTAAACAGCACAGGATTTCACAGGAAGACACTTCCACAACAGGGAAATTGAGCTGGAGCCCAAACACTGAAGCTGAGTGGGCTGGTCATTACAGTCCTGGCAAAAGAGGCAACACTAGCTCCAGGTCTGCCTGATGCATGTGACATTTTTAATGCATGACCCAATCGAACATGAATATGGATTGCAGACATCAATGAGAAATACAGATTACCTGCAGGTGATCTAACACTATTATTATTTGTGACACATTAACGGTATAAAATCCCAGCCAGATTAAAGGCAACCATATAGATGTCAGACATTTCTGGGGCACTTGGAAGTGACCAGGTGACTCACAACAGATCTTCCAACATACTTTGACCTTCTGGATTCCATAGGTAGAATATGGTTTTGCCTTTGGTTTAAACATGTCTTCCCTGACATACACTAAATGGCTGCCCTGGAACTCTGGCTCCTGCTTCATTAATAGAGACACAGCTCTAGCACATTAGTGAAGGAAATAACGTAACACCGAAATATACTTTTTAATCTCGGTTTCCTTGTTTCTTTCCCAATTTAGGCTGCTCCAGGTGTGCCCAGCAACAGATCTGTTGTTTCTTGAGGGCTTGTTTTGGTAAAATTTAGGGCAAATGGGTGATAACGCTTCATTTAAGTTTCATTCATCACTGGGACTTACAATGACAGGTTTATTTAATAATTTTGCATGTCAAACTTTCTCCCCTGAAGCTCTACAGGTCATACATAAAGGGACTGAAGGAACATTTTGGATTATATAGTCCTTTATGTCTGTCAGTCAGACCACCCACAAATTCTATCTTAATAACACTGAAGATTTTTTTAATCCATTCTGTGGTTTCAGGACTTTGCCACTATAATTTTAAGAAATTTCACCTTGAATTAATTCTTGGACAGTGTGTATGCTTATTCCTGTATTGGAATTGGTTAGAATGTGAAGCTCTTCTCCCTTGATGTTATGTATTCTTTTCTCACTTCCCTCACTCTGCCTGTGCATTTTTAGGAAACAATCAAAACTCCTCAAAGCTTTTCTTTGCTATGCTAAATAAGCCATACCCTCGTATTGTCCTCTTATGTGGCAGTTCTTTCACCATAATGCTATTACTTGTAGCTCTTTTCTACTCTTAAGTGCTGAGGTTTTCTCTATATTAATCTTATTCTTTATTCACCACTTGTGTGTATTGTTAAGGCTCATCGGATCATGAGCCTGCATCATACCTGCGTCTCCAATAGGATGGGCCCGCAAAGGCAGGCTAAGGTTAGCAGTAGTCAACAATAATAGTTTCTATAATGCATTTGCTTTAAAAATCTTTACTAAACAGAAAGGAACAGGGTACAGGCGCACTACAGATGAGAAGGTTCTCAGTTCAGTAACATGTATGTGAAGATCAGTCAGTACAATTAGATTTGCTAAACGTAGATAATAAACAGGAATAGAAATTACCAAAAAGGTTTGATCTCCTTCTCCTTCCCCTTTTCCCACAAATAATAATTTAAATTCTCAGCCTTTAGGAAGAAAGTTCCTCAACATACTTTTATATATGTGTGTGTGTGAAAGTGCTGGGCAAAAGGAAAATCTCTGCCTCTTTTCTCTTCTTGAGGCCCTTGAGTAAAATAAGAGGAGTGATCAACAGTTTATTTTCCCTTAATCATCCAGGCTGCAGAGATATGTACTATGTTCTTCTGCACTGTTCTAAAGACAGCCCCTGGGCTGATCTCAAGACCAAAACCATGTATCGTGCAGACAGCAATCTTATAAATAAAGCCTGATGAAAAACATGGTGCATCCTTTTGAGCATACAAAACACATGGTTCCCACATGCTGGTATATTCCTCTGTAGAGAAGGCAGTCTATAAGCATGTAACTGTATGGATAGAAAAGGAGCAAGGAAAGAAAAGTCCAGTGGTTTCACTTTGGAGGGCAGGTAGGTGCAGCAACTGAGTTTTGACCACTTTGCTTTTGTGATTCTTCTTCTTTGTCTGTCTCTGTTGCTGAAAGAATTTCCTGAGAAGTAGCAGCAGCAAATAACTCATGTAATTCTTGACTGTTTGTCTTCTGCCCACATGATCTGTGACTGTAACTGTAAAGTTGAACAATCTTGTGAAATTCTTTTCTGAGGGTTCTCAGCAAAGCTGTAAGCAGGACCAGAAGGTCTCAGATTTCTGTGTACAACCTTAAAACTACATTGATTTGGTTTATACTTGGTTCATGTTTAGAATCATGAGTTAAAAACAACATTTCAACAAATAAACACTGGATGTTTAATATCTGAAAGAAGATGGATGCTCTCAGCCCTGTTGCTTGCCAAGGCAAATTTCTGAATTATCAATAGAAGAGAGTGTCAGGGATTTGTAAGCTCTGCATTTGCTATATGAATACAGATTAATTGGTGCCTATGCAGCCTTCATGTAAACACCCTCTAATCTGTTAAAAAAGGGAATATGAATGATCCTGCTCACTAATACGAATTTCCTTAGGGACTTCAATGAGATTTGGACTAAGCAATGAATGATTTGAGGTTCTTCTGTTAAACAGCAACACAGAGTCCTTATTGGGGGGGCAGAATTTTTCTACCAGTAACATAGAGTTAATGCTTTAGGTTTGATAATACTTTTCCCAGTGAATATCAAAAGATAATGAGATTGTGGGACTTTATATTTTTGCCAGATTTTCAAAAAACTATTTCTGACCTTCTATTATGTGAAATGTTGGCAGATTTCACAAGGTCTTTGCATGATCCTTCATCACTAAAATCCTTTCTCAGGTCTTCAGATATTTTTCTATATGTCTGTGTACAAACTGCAAGTTTTATAAGACCTCTGCTTTTCATTCTACAATGAATGTTGACATTCTGAACAGGAGCAAGGCAGACCTCAAAAAGCTTGACTTAAAGACCTCTGAAAAGGAGGAATTTCTATTTTCACATTTGTAGCTAGGATGTTGGAGTGTCATGGAGAAAGAGACTAGGACTGTGATTCTGGGGTCTGCTATTTTTTCTTGGCTGTATAACAATTTTTGCATGCCTGGAGGGTGTGTGAAATAAGTGAGTACTTTTTTCTTCTGAGATGGATTTGAACAGCAAGCTGCAGTCTTTAAGTCTATAGGCTACAGTTACTGCAAGGGTTGAAGGCAGAGAGGGCCTGTGTGATGTTCATGAAATAAGTTCTCTTGGAACGTGTTTCTGGGCACACGAAGGCAAAGTGATTAGGAACAGTTAACATGAAATTACCAAAGGTAAAACATGCCTGATCAACCTGTTTGTCTTCTGTAATGAAATGGGCAGGTCTGTGGATGAGGGAACAGCAGTGTATGTCATTAACCTGGACTATAGCAAGGCTTTTGACACTATCTTCTGCAGTGTACTTGTATCCAAGGTAGGATGAAGTGGTTAAAAATTTGTTTGCATGATTGGGCTTAGAGGACAGTGGCTAATGGTTCTTTCTCTACCTGGATCCTGGAAAGAAGAAGGGTGCTACGAGAGTCTAGCCTAAGGCAAATCCTGTTTAACATCTTTATTAGCAACCTGGAGAAGACAATGAAGTGCACCCTCAGCAAGTCTTCAGTTTTAGGTTCCCAAATCAAGAATGACATTAACAAACTGGAGTGAGTTCAGCAAGGGGACAGTAAGATGGCTGGAGCATCTGCCCTTTGAGGAGACACTGAGGGATGGGGTTTATTCAGCCTGAAGAAGAGACTGCTTCAGCCCTCACATACCTACAAAGAGCTTGGCATGAAGAGGGAGCCACTCTCTTCACAACAGACACACACTGGAACAATAAGGGTTCAGAAACTTTTTCTATGCAAAGACAGACAAGCAATGATATATGTTATCCAAAGCTGGGCAGTCTCCATCTTTGAATGTTTTCACTGCTTCAGTAGATAAAGCTCTGAGCAACCTGGTCTGATCTCATATCTAGCCCAGCTTTAAGGGCCAAGGGTGGAAGGAGCTCACTGCAACACAGGGCAGGACCTAGCAGCTAGGGATGCCCCCCCAGCCAGGAGCAAGTCAGGGGTGCAGGCATTGGACACCTCCTGGGGGATGAGGATAGGGTGAGCTGAGCTGGGATTTCACTTTGTGGGCAGGGTACACAAGCAGTTGGGAGGGCACATGGTTGGGACAGCTAACTCCAATTGACCCAAGGGATACTCCATACTTTATGATGTCATTATCAGCATATAAACTGTGAGGAAAGTTGGCTGAGGCCGCTTCTTGGGAGCTGGCTGGGCATAGATCAGGAAATTGAGAGCAATTGCATTGTGCATCACTTGCAAAACACAAGTTTTCTCACTTTTACTTTTCTGATTCTCTCCTCCATCCTGCAGGGATGAGCAAGCGGCTGTGTTGCCAGCTGGGACTTAGTTGCCAACTGGGGTTAAACTGTGGCAGGTACTTTCACAATATTAGTTGGTCATATCTCAAAATGTTCCTGAAAAGGGGATAAGTATTGCCATATCTATTTAAGGAATGGGAGAATACAGATGCAGCAAAAATGCATGACACAGATATGTGAAGATGATGAGGTAAGATGGGGCTGGAGCATGAAGTCTCAGGATCGCTCTCTAGACAGCAAGTGCACCCTCAACTTCGTAATGCAGCCCAAATGTACAGCAAAATATTAGTTGTATATCTTTTATCTAATACCACCCTACTGATCATAAAATCATAGAACAGTTAGGGTTGGAAAGAATCTTAAGATCACCTAGTTCCAGCCCACTGCCATGGGCAGGGTCACCTCGTACTAAACCATGTCACCCAAGGCTCTGTACAGCCTGGCCTTGAATACTGCCAGGACACATCCAGGGCTTAAAGTATGCGCAGAATGTCTTTGCATCATAAGAAAAAAAGTAATAAATAGTAAAGTGCTTACTGATAGTTTTACTGTTAATGCAATGTAACACAAATTCAAACGCCATTATGTAAGATTAGAAGCAATGAATAATTCAGAGAAGTTAATCCTGTCAACTACACTTTGTCAGAAACAAGTCCGATGCATAAAATAACTCATTGACCACAAAGGAAAAAATGAAATCTGAGCAGTGTATGGACAAAGAGAACAGTGGGTACTTGGCTTGTTCTATTTTCCTGTTTGCTGTGAGAGCAAGTTTAGAAAAAAATTGCTGGCCTTTCATTTAATCCATTTACTGGGGTATATTCGCACAGACCTTTCACTACCTGGACAGCTTTAACTTTTTTTTCCCCAGACTCAGTCTTTATAGTGGCCCGCCTGGTTGGATATATTTAACCCTGAGCAAAGACTCTAAAAGGTAAATAATGGTACTATTTGACTTTGAGAGAACAGATTGTTTAAGCTCAGTGGTGAACAGAGCATTAATCTGAGGCTCTTATATCTGCTCAGGCGTACTCAGAAAAGTCCACAGATACAGATACCACTCAAATAAAAAACAGAGTTGAAAGGAGCAGGTTTGGTTCTCTGCTGTACACGAAACAAGACCAGAATAAAAACAAGAGCTCATCTTCCTCCAGGTTTGGGACCTGTGGAAATTGGACTGATCCCTGTCATAATTTAGGGTAAGCTTCTGTATCACTTCCCAGAAACGAATCCAGCCATAAGTGGTAACGAAAGCTCTAGGGCATGAGGTTATTCTTGTTAATTATTTTAGATGCATCAGATTCAGGAAGTTAAAAAAAGTTTGGAGGCTATGTGTTGTTGAGAAACTCATCTATGGGACAGCTTAGTTACTGCTGACTTTTCTTAGTATCAGTTTACATAAAATCAGGTTTCTAGAATATTTTATTCTCAAAGAAAAAAAATATAAACCTTTCCTCCCAGAATTTTGTGTGAGTCTGCATTCATATCCTGAGAAGTTAAATTTAGCAAGTCTTTCCATTTTATATATAAAACATTTCAGGCTGAACTGGGCCTTTGAGATGTGCAGGTTCCAGGTCCAAAGTTCACTTTATTCCCTAGATTCTCCTGTGCACATGATAAAAAAAAATTATTAACAGGAGCCTATTTATGAGTACAGTTTTGGTTTGAACTGCTTTCAAGGAATGGAGTCTTTGGATGAGAGTCTGTGGAGGTCCAGTGCTGAGAGCAGGACAGCAAATAAGTAAAGCAGATGTTGAAGGTGCTTGGGAAGAAATCGTTAGAGGGGGAAGGGAAGAAAAAAGCAGGAAAAAGTCTTTAAAAGATAGAGTAAAGAAAAAACACTAAAGTCTAGTGGAGAAGGCCAGACTGTCAGCAGATATAGTATGTGAACAGGGCAATCTTGCAGATAAGCCAGAGTAATGTCAGCAGCTAAGTTAAGATGACTGAAATACAGCACAGGAAGGACTTGACTTCCTCAAGTTAGCAATGAGAACACTTTCACCAGAAGGGAAAAGACTTATCCACACAAGAAAAGCTGAAAAGCTGGGTTTATGTTTTATTCAGACATCTTTTATTTTAGGAAAAGTGACCATCTATGTTCTGGGAATAGTGCTCAATCTGCAAGTACCATGGGATGACAGAAAAGTTTATATCCTTTTACTGGTCCTTTTCTACTTTTCTGCTGTCTTTCTCCTTTGTATTTTTGCCTCTCCTTGCATCAAAACTAAATTATAGCATTTCTATGTTTTCACTCCTCCAAAGTTTGTTTAGGCCTATAATAAAGGTTCTCTGAAATATTACGATCCTATATTCATTGCTTATTTTCTTATATTGTTAATTGCAATAGTAAATAGGAGGTAGCAAAACAATAGTAATCATACAGAGTAAAGTGGGTTTAAATTGTACCACAGCAGCTCAAGATCAAGTCATGTTAAGTCATGTCCCCTTTTCCAAATACATTTAGCCCGATCCCTACTGACTGAATAAATTCCATCGCTGCAGAATACACAAACCCAGTAGCAGATGTTTCTAAATTGGTTGATGGTTTTATCCACGTATATAGCACATACTCATGGTTCAGTTTTATAAATGTTGTGTCTTTAGTTTATGTATTCAGGCAAATAACCAACTATGCCACACTTGTATGTGCCCCATCTGCATGTGCTGTTGTACGGTGTCCTCCCCATGACTGCTACAAGCCGGACTAGTGATTATGAGAATAGCTGCTCATTAGAGCTTTGCTGGCACACAGTGATCCTGTTATGATTAGCCTGTGATCCCCTGACCACTGCAGTCACCCATGTAAATAACCCATTGCCTACTTGCAAGCAGCCAGTCAGATACACCGTGGCTCTTTTTTTGATAATGAAAGTGCCCTGTGTCTATCTATTAGCTCAATCATAACTGGATCATGGCTGACTTAGACAAGCTTCCCTTTAAAAAACCAAGCCTTGCATCTCATGCAAGACTTTAGACATAAAATTTTACCTTCATAGTGCAGCTTGCCCTTAACCCCATATCAACACCATTTTGCCTACAGCCAACTGCTGAGTTGTGGGATGCTGACTTATGTCATTCTGTATGTCCTTCACATATAAGTTTTGGCAGTTGCCTTCAAGAGTAAGAGCTGTACTTCTGTGGAAATTCTCTTCTTAAAACACTTCCTTGCTTTTGCTACACAAGCGAAGTCTGATCTTTCTGATTTGAGCAGTCTTTTAGCTTGCAAACTAACATTCTCCATTGAAAATAGAAGTATTAACAGGAATAAAAATAGAAATAGAGATTAGCACTGAAATTTTTCAAGGAAAGGGAAGATAAAATTTTTAGTGAGAGCTATTGACTGTTATTCAGCCTTCAGGCCCATCTCAGAGACATTGTTTGCTATTTAAGGTCACTAGGAACTTTGTAGTGTAGAAGAAACTTGCAGTTCTTTCAGATTCTGAATTTTCTTTGTACCAACATACTCAATTTTTTCCATCCCTCTTAAATTACTATAAGAAGAAAAATCCTGTATGTAACCTCAATGCTTTCATTATCTGGCTCTCTTTCTACAGACATTGGATACTAAATCTCTTTCTTAGCATTGTCCCAGTATTTGACATTTACCATTGCAGCATTTATCTTTCAGAAGCTACATCTTTGTTGACTTTCCTTCTAGACCGAATATTTATTGTACAGCCCTTACGGTACTTACATCTAATCCTCCCAACCTTTCCAGATACAGCAGCCAGATATTATTTTTTGAAACCCTATTAAACTTACACTAATAAAAAAGGACCTAGTGAGTTCAGTCTTTTTGCCACTGGTACTAGCTCTGAGAGTCCACATAGTTTTGATTAGAGCCCCTTCATAAGCTGCAAATGAGTAGCAGCTGCTCCTAACATCTCTAGGAAACTTGGCAAATTAGACCACCTCACGTGTGGTGAAGCTGCAGGTGGGAGATGACAAGTTTTGTTTGCTGTCTTCAAATCAGTTCCCTCAAATTAATGCTCTGCATCAAAGCCTATGCTATTTCTAACTTTCTGATGAAGAGAGTAAAGGAAAGGAAAAAGAAGAATGCTTCTCAGGTAACAGAGTTACCTGCATAACCGATATATCTGCAACATTAAATATGACGCAGAAGGACTATAAACAATGTCTGTGTATATGCCGAAGCTTCTGTTGCCTGGAACATTTTGAATGATGGGTTGCATCAAAAGCTTGATGAAATAGCAATATATCACAAACACAGTAAGAGGCAATAAATCATATTATGGGGTGTGATGAATAAATCAAAAGGAGACAATGTTCAATTATGGGAGAGAGGAGCTATCCATGCATTCTGCCCCAGCACCAGGACAAATATGATCAGTAACTAGAGGATTTGATAGGAAATTCTGAAAATAAATTTGAAATTTTTATGTAGAAAAAGACTCTTGTTATTTTTTTGGAGCTACTTTTGCTTTGTTTTCTAATGTAATGCATCCAAACTCTGGATATTTGGAATTTTGGGGTTTTTTGTTAAATTATAAATTCTACCATAAGTGCCATAATGGAATAACTTCTTTTTAGTCATTTTATACATTGTGTACTTCTCTTCAGAACCTATCTTAGTAAATTCAGGCCTGCACAAAAATAATCTTCACTTACATTACTTGCTGCTTAGAAACTGAGATTCAGAATATATTAGATGGAATTTTGTATAAAAATCTGAGAAGTTGCACAAAAATTTTGAGACCTAGAGAACTTTCTTTTCTAGACTTCCAGTTCTTACAGTTATGAAAAGGAACAAAAGTTTAGTAAGTGACTATTCAGAAACACATGTATGAATTTAAAGGGCAAGCTAAGAAATAGTTGCTTCTGTCTTTGGTAACTATTGTAGCCTCACTGGCAGCTCACAATAAAACCTAAGAGTTTAACGTGAAAAATAGCATTCCTTTTGACACCTTAAAGTAGAAACATAGAATCAACGAATCATACAATAGTTGGAAAGGACCTTAAAATCATCTAGTTCCAGCTCCCTTGCCATGGGCAGGGATGGCTCACACTAAACCATGCCACCAAGGCTCTGGCTTTCAACACTGCCAGGGATGGAGCATTCACAACTTCCCTGGGCAATCCATTCCAGTGCCTCACCACCCTCACAGTAAAGAACATCTTCCTTATATCCAATCTAATCTTCCCCTGCTTAAGTTTGAACCCGTTACCCCTTGTCCTATCACTACAGTCCCCAATGAAGAGTCCCTCCCCAGCATCCCTATAGGCTCCCTTCAGATACTAGAAAACTGCTCTGAGGTCTCCACACAGCCTTCTCTTCTCCAGGCTGAACAGCCCCAACTTTCTCAGCCTATCTTCATACGGGAGTTGGTCCAGCCCCTGGTCATCCTCGTGGCCCTCCTCTGGACTTTTTCCAACAGTTCCATGTCCTTTTTATGTTGAGGACACCAGAACTGGACACAATACTCCAAGTGAGGTCTCACAAGAGCAGAGTAGAGGGGCAGCATCACCTCCTTTGACCTGCTGGTCATACTCCTTTTGATGCAGCCCAGGATACGGTTGGCTTCCTGGGCTGCAGGTCCACACTGAAGCTGGCTCGTGTTGTTTCTCATTGACCATCACCCGCAAGTCCTTCTCCTCAGGGCTGCTCTGAATCTCTTCTCTGCCCAACCTGTAGTTGTGCCTGGGATTGCTCCCACCCACTGTAGGATCTTGCACTTGTCATGGTTAAACTTCATAAGGTTGGCATCAGTCCACCTCACAAGCATGTCAAGGTCCCTCTGGATGACATTCCTTCCCTCCAGCTTATCAACCAAACCACACAGCTTGGTGTCATTGGAAAACTTGCTGAGGGCACACTCAATCCCACTGTCTGTGTCACCAACAGAGATGCTGAACAAGACTGGTCCCAACACCGATCCCTGAAAGACACCACTCGTTACTGGTCTCCAGCTGGACATTGAGCCATTGAGCACAACTCTTTGCTTGTGGCCATCCAGCCAGTTCTTTATCCATCGAGTGGTCCACCTATCAAATTGATGTCTCACCAATTTAGAGACAAGGATGTCATGCGGGAGAGTGTCAAATGCTTTGCACAAGTCCAGGTACGTGACGTCAACTGCTCTATCCCTGGCCATCAGTTATGTAGCCCCACCACAGAAGGCCTACCAAATTGATCAGGCGGGATTTCCCCTTAGTGAAGCCATGCTGGCTGTCACCAAGCACCTTGTTGTTTTTCATGTGCCTTAGCATGCCTTCCAGGAGAAGCTGCTCCAAGATTTTGCCAGGCACAGAGGTGAGGCTGATTGGTCTGTATTTCCATGGGTCATCCATTTTCCCCTTCTTGAAAATGGGGGTTATATTTCCCTTTTTCCAGTCATCGGGAACTTCACCTGACTGCCATGATTTTTCAAATATGATGGACAGTGGCTTAGCGACCTCATTTGCCAGCTCCTTCAGGACCCGTGGAGGGATTTTATCAGGTAACATGGACTTGTGCATGTTCAGGTTCCTAAGATGGTCTCGAACTAGATCCTCTCCTAGAGGACCTAGGGTCTTCATTCTCGCAGTCCCTGTGTCTGCCTTCCAAGACTTGGGTGGTGTGGTCAGAGCATTTGCCAGTGAAGTCTGAGGCAAAGGAGTCATTAAGAACCTCAGCCTTCTCCAAATCCAGGGTAGCCAGTTCTGATAGCTTCCGGGGAGGGCCATCATTGTCCACGATCTGTCTTTTATTTGCAGTGTAGCTATAGAATCCCTTCCTGTTATCTTTAACATACCTAGCCAAATTTACTTCTAAGTGGGCCTTAGCTTTCCTAACGTCGTCCCTAGCTTCCTGGATAGCATCCCTGTATTCTTCCCAGGCTGCCTGTCCTTGCTTCCATTCCTGAAGAGGCCAAAGTCTGCTTTGTTGAAGTCCAGGGCAGTGAGCTTGCTGCATGCTCTTCTCGCTGTCCTGAGGATCACAAATTCCATCATCTCATGATCGCTGCAGTCAAGGCTGCCCTGGAGCATCAAATTTCCAGCCAGCCCTTCCCTGTTGTTGAGCAGGAGGTCAAGCACAACACCTCTCCTTGTCGGTTTCTCCATTACTTGCAGAAGGAAGTTGTCTTCCACACAGTCGAGGAACTTCCTGGATTGCTTGTGCCGGGTCGTACCGTCCCTCCAGCAGATATCGGGGTGGTTGTAGTCCCCCATGAGTACAAGGGCCTGTGAGCATGAAGCTGTTCCTATCCATCTATAGAGCCCTTCATCCACAGAGTCCTCTTGGTTAGGCGGTCTGTAACAGATCCCCACAATAATGTCTCCCATCGCTGTTCTCCCTTTCACCCTGACCCACAAACTCTCTGTTGACTGCTCACCTGTCCCAGACAGAGTTCCATACTCTCCAGCCTATCCCTAACATAAACAGCAACTACCCTTCCCCTCCTACTGGGCCTGTCTTTTCTAAAGAGCCTGTAATCTACCATTCCAACACTCCAGTCACAGGAGCCATCCCACCATGTTTCTGTGATGCCTATTATGTCATATCCCCATAGAGGTGCGCACATCTCTAATTCCTCTTGTTTGTTCCCCATACTAGAGGCACTTGTATAGCAGCAAAATAAAATTTAAACAACCTAATGCCATGGAATTGCTAATATATTTCTAAAATTTGTTCCATCCACTTTTTATGTAGAAAGTTTGGCAACTGAATTCTCTTTGGAAACAACTAAATTCAGAAACAGAATTTCTATTTATTCCAATCTTACTTATTACTTGACAGAATACCTAATAATTTGTAGCATGTTGACATATCTCAACATTAACAAGCATCTCCAACCCTGCAAATTAGAGGCAATAGAAGATAGTTAGACTTTCACTCATGGTTTAAATGTCAGCACAGACACTAGAAGAAATCCCATTTCCTGGAATGGTATGGTTCATCACCTCACAAAAAAAGCCTACACAGACCTAAAAGCATAATCTTGAAATTAAAAGTATAGTTCTCTTTTCACCCACTTTGATGCTCTGGGAATGTCAGTGTTACATACCTTGAATTGCAGAAGACTGTTGTTCCCTTGGAACATTCCCTGGACTATCATATTGTGGTCCTTTAAATGTGGTTATTAATTTCTTTCTAAACAGTCTGCTTTAAAATTGCATTTGCCTCTTTTCTTGTGCGCACTCCAACAGTCACTTGTGAAACGCATTTCACAGAGAAGGGCTGAAGGAACGGTGCAAAAATGATGCTTGACATGTTTTGCATTGACCTTGACTGGTGTGATTTTTTTCTCTAGCTCTCTGTCTTGGTTTAAGCCTCTATAACCCACGCAGTCGCTCTCTCACTCCCCACTGTTTCTTCCTCCCAGCTCCCAGGGGGATGGGGAGGAGAATCGAAAAGAATGCAACTCCCATGGGTTGAGATAGGAACAGTTTAGTAACTAAAGTGTAACACAAGACCACTACTGCTACCACCAAGAATAATAATGACAAGGCAAATACAAGGAAAGAATACAATCGCTCACCACCTATACCCAGACTGACCAAACAGTGCACCCCCACCCTTCTGGGTCTCTGCTCTCCATTTTTACATCCTGGGCATGACATGCTGTGGCATGGAATACCTCTTTGGTCAGTTTGGGTCAGGTGTTCTGTCTCTGCTTCCTCCTGGCTTCCCCTCTTCCCTGGCAGAGCTGAGACTCAGAAAGTCCTTGGTCAAACCAAAATATTACCAAGCAGTAGCTGAAAACACTGGTGTTATCAGCGCTGTTCCCAGGCCCAAAATCAAAAACACAGTGCTGCACCAGCTACCAAGAAGGAGAAAAATGACTGCTACTGCTAAACCCATGACACTCTCCCTCTGGATCTTTTTTTCCCTCCAAAATGCAGTAGACTTGCTAATTTTCCCCAGCAACAGAACAGCTTTGAAAGTTTTCTTTCTATGAGGGGAATTAAAATGGGTATTGCAAGAAGCCTCCTAGCCAGCAGCATTTTTCTATACCTACTGGTGTCTGAAGATAAGTAGCTTTAAATGCATCTTCTTCCTAATGCTACACAAGGGTCAATGTTCCATTCAACTCTGTGGATCATTTTTACGATTTGATTTTTATTGGAGAGCAAAAAATGGAAAGAATTAACAATGTTATATCCTTTTAAAGCCTGTAACATCACAGCAGCCAGTATTGTAGTGAAGGGTGGTCAAGGAAAGCACTAAGCTGTTACAAAGCTTTTAAAAACATCCAGAATGTCAAGGTTTAGTGTAGGTTTCCACTAAAATTTGCACCTCAGTTCGTTACAATATTGATTTTTTTGAATAATTGGTGCATTCACTTCTCCCTTAGGATATGAAGAGGGACAAATGTCTTCTTTTACTAAGATGTTCTATATGATGTTTCAGGCTGTTGCATCAACTGTTTGCTGTTAGAAGGAGCGTGCAGAGAGATAGGCCGAGGGAAAGAGCTTAGGTGTGCGGATTAGACAGGCAACTTGTCTAGATCATGTTTCTGCCGAAATGAAATCTTGTGGCAAGGGAATATGGAAGTTGGTGAATCTGAAAGATAGGAACATGCTGTCATTGCCTTTGAAAATTTGATAATAAGTTGCGTGTGTAACACAATCTATGTTTAAAAAAAAATAAAAGACATTTGTCTTTGTATTTGGCATTGACAGCACCACCTACTAAAACACTGAGTTCTTTTCCAGTGTATCAGACTGAGTCCACTTCCAAAGTATCCATGTCTCACAAGCTTTACAATAGGATAATAGGAAAGTGCTCTTCCTTTCACTACAGGAATAAGAAACTGCATCTCTGTGGCTAGTTCTAAACTGGAGGACCTGGGAGCACTTCTGCACTGTTCCTGATTGTAAGCTCTTCTCTCTGTGTCAAGGAAATTTGGATATTTAAGCCAATAAGGGCTGTGAAACATAACCTAGGAGATGGGATGCTAGAAGACAACATGCCGCATTATTGTCATGGACAAGGAGTCTGAGAGACTTGTCGGCTTGTCACAATCAAATGAGAAACTGTCATCATGGAAAGGAATTTTTGACCTTTAGATTTAGTTTGTGATAGTAGTTTAAATCACTAGTGTCAATAAATTGGAGAACAAACCAGGGTTCCTGCAACTGTGAGGAGGTGGCTATAGTTGTAACATGAAAACAGTGTGAGATCCTTTGACAAGAGGAAGCAAGAATGGGCTGCAAAGTCCAGTCTCTAACATGTCTGATTAGATTTTTTTTTAATTACATTTGAAAAATACAACAGTAGATTAGAACTGCAGAATCCTACTTCTCTTCTGAATCAAACATTAGAAGACTTTTACCAGCTGCTGCAGTTATCCAGTTTAATGTTGTATTGGGTCTGGCTGAGATGGAGTTAACTTTTCCCATAGCAGCCTTCACAGTGCTGTGCTTAGCATTGGTAGCTAGAAAAGTGTTGCTAACACCCCAGTGTTTTGGTTTCAGCTGAGAAGTGCTCCACAGCATCAAGGCTTCTTTCCAATGCTGCCCACTCACCAGTGGGCTGGGGAGTGAACACAGCCAGGACAGCTGATCCAAACTGACCAAAGGGGTATTCAATACCATATGATGTCTGCTCAGCAAAAAAAGCTAAGAGAAAGGAGCAGGAAGTGGAGGCATTCATTATTTATGGTGTTTGCCTTCTGTAGCAACCACTACATATACTGAAGCCCTCCTTCCTGGGGAAGCGGCCAGGCATTGACCGCTGACGGAAAGTAAAGAATAAAATCTTTGGTTTCCTTTGCTTACGTGTGTGACCTTTGCTTTTTCTTTATTAAACTTCCTTCATCTTGACCCATGAGAGGTTTTTTAGTCTTATTTTCTACTCCTGCTTGGAAGTGATAAAGTGTCTCGGTGGGCATATGGTGTCCAGCCAAGGTCAACCCACCACAAATGCTATCTTGCCCCACCAGCATGACTCAGCCACCAGATTCTAGGAGTTTCTACACTTCCAGCTGTCGTGGTTTAAGCCCAGCCGGTAACTAAGAACCACACAGCAGCTCGCTCACTCCGCCCTCCTCTTCCTCCCCCCTCGCCCGGAGGGATGGTGAGGAGAATTGAAAGAATATAACTCCCACAGGTTGAGATAAAAACAGTCCAGTAACTAAGGTATAACACAAATCACTACTGCTACCACCAGTAATAATAACGATAAGGGAAATAACAAGGGAAGAGAATACAAGTGCTCACCACCCACCGATCGATACCCAGCCCGACCTGAGAAGTGATCTAGTCCTTCCAGGTAACTGCCCCCAGTTTCTATAGTGGGCATGATGTGCTGTGGTATGGAATACCTCTTTGCTCAGTTTGGGTCAGGTGTCCTGTCTCTGCTTCCTCCTGGCTTCCCCTCCTCGCTGGCAGAGCCTGAGACTCAGAAAGCCCTTGGTCAGACTAAACATTACTGAACGGTAACTAAAAACATCGGTGTTATCAGCACTATTCCCAGGCTGAAAGTCAAAAATATAGCACTGCACCAGCTACTAAGGAGAAAAATGACTGCTACTGCTGAACCCAGTGCATCAGGAAAGGTGCCAATCCTGTTGGTAGTTCTGACCTACACACCATACCCCATGAGAAAAATGAACTGAGAAGCCCACTGAAAAATCCACTTGATAATGGTATTAATATATGACTGCCATCAGCTTGGGGACAATTCAAATCATTGCCATAAATTATTAGAGGTGGAAGATCATGGCAGTGTTCAAGGCCAGGTTGGATGGGTCTTCAAGCAACCTGGTCCAGTGGAAGGTGTCCCTGTACATAACAAGGTGGGGTTGGAACTGTGTGATCTTTATGGTCCCTTCCATCCCAAACTATTCTATGATTCTATGACACTATATAGCTCTTTCTGTGCCATCTAGTCTCCCCCCTCCAAAAAAAACAAACGAACCCAAAAGCTATTAAGAATATAATCTAAAACTGCTCACAGGTCTGACTTCAGAATAACAAAAAAGCTAAAAACCTCATGTACAATTATATAATTAAGATTCTGTCTGAAACTGGCATTGTTCATTTCTATAACAGAATTAAGCACTCATTACTTTCATTACACTCCATTCTGTTCATATGATTCATCAAATATATTTAAAAATGAAGTCATTTAACTACTATTGGCCATAAACCCTTCTTCTAACAAAAATGAATCCATTTAACTACTGTTGGCTATAAAGCATACTTCTAATTTCTCACTTCATTAATATTCATCTGTCATCTAATCTTTGATTTTTCTGCATTAGACTAGAAAGAGTACAAAATAAGAGACCTTTGTCTGATGCCAAAGAATATTTAGCTTTGACCATTGTAATCTGTCAAATGTCCTAGTGAGACAAAATGGAATCTTCAATCCTCTTAGCAATTGTTATTGATTTGAAAATGGTGATATTTTAGGTAAGCCTTTGAGAAATATCATTCTTCTCTTGTGTAAATATGGGGAGTGATCAAATGCATGCATCTGTATTCCCTCATATCAAATGATGTATAGGCAGGAATAGATTAAACTGCAGCACACAATTAACCTAGGGCAGGCTATCACAGAGGAAGATATAATACAGTACGGAACACTTATGCCCTATTAGCGAAAAACAAGCTAATAGAATCATTGCCTGTCGTGGTTTAAGCCTCTATAACCCACGCAGTCACTCTCTCACTCACTCCCCCCTCTTTCTTTCCCCTACTCCCGGAGGGATGGGAAGGAGAATAGAAAGAATGCAACTCCCACAGGTTGAGATAAGAACAGTTTAGTAACTAAGGTATAACACAAGACCACTACTGCTACCACCAATAATAATAATGACACGGCAAATAAAAGGAAAGAATACAATCGCTCACCACCTGTACCAAACCCTACAAGCAGTGCACCCCCACCCTTCTGGGTCTCTGCTCTCTGTTTTCACATCCTGAGCATGACATGCTGTGGTATGGAATACTTCTTTGGTCAGTTGGGGTCAGCTGTCCTGTCTCTCCTTCCTCCCGGCTTCCTCTCCTCCCTGGTTGAGCATGAGACTCAGAAAGTCCTTGGTCAAACCAAAACATTACCAAGCAGTACCTGAAAACACTGGTGTTATCAGTGCTGTTCCCAGGCTGAAAGCCAAAAACACAGCACTGCACCAGCTACCAAGAAGGAAAAAAAAACGACTGCTACTGCTGAACCCATGACATTGCCAGTCAGCTGTTTCTTAGCAAGGCAGTTACCATCATTGGCTGAGTTAGCCTGATTTCTCCTGGTTTTGCCTCTCAGCAATACAGCAAGCCAAGCTCTGCTTTCTCAGAGACCATAAACCAAGTAAAGCCGTGGGGTGGCAAATGCACTGGACAGAAATCACAGCCATATATTAATCATTAAGATCTTTTTAGTGTTTCACGGTTGCAATAAATCCCATTTCATTTCAGGTTTGTTATCATCTGAGTGTAACACTGACATCATGATTACCACAACATTGGCCCCATCCCTTCTTGATTTCTCCACTGGGTCATAGATGTTAAATAGATTTTAGTGGAAAAACAACTGTATAAAGACATTAAGTGCACTATATCAAGAGAAGTGGGAACGTAGGGGGTTGTCAGAAAAACTGCTTCATATCTGAGTATGCCACCAATGGAAAGGGGCAGAATTGCAATGTCTATGTGGATGCACTTTATCAGGAAAGGGAAAGGCATAGCAAATGCAACTGGAGTAAATTCAAGAAACATTTGACTGATAAGAATTTGATCATGGTTCTATGTGTAATGTCATTTTTACAATAAACTTTCTGGCCAAACACTAAGCAGATTTCCTCTGAGGCTGTTTTTTAATGTTGCTGTTGGCCTCGGTTTCATTATTCAAAATGTCGGCAGTTTTGTAAAAAAACAATACCCATAAATTATTCTTGTATTGTTGTTGTCATGGTGATAAATGAACAAAGATTAATTAAATGTGTATTCAAATGGGCTCCACTACCTTTAAAGGTTTTTTTCTCATCTGAGGTTTCACTGAGGCTTGGGAGTGGTGTCATGGTGAGAGGAAACTTGTCCGGAAACTTCAGAAGTTTAGGTGTCTGGAAATACACATGAAAAGGCACTGGCGGATTATGTTTTTAAAAACAGCACCTGGGTGCCCCTTTGTGGGCTGCGGTGTTATTGCACTGGTGAAGGCCACAAGGTACCGACAGGGTTTCTTTAACTGCTATTTTTGGTATCTGTCTGATGTTTATACACTTTGCAGAAACATGCCATTTTGAAATTACACTTTTACTGCTTCAGTGTCCTTGCTGTCTCGTTCTGTGGTATAAACTATCCAACAGATATTCCAGCACAGCATAGTACTCTATTAAATTCCAAGGCAGATTAATGTTGTGAGTCATTTATTATCCACATTTGAGGCAAAACACAGCCGCAAAAGTAGAAATATTACTGTGAGCATGAGGAAACGCAAGCAGAGGCTAGAAAAGCAGGAACAGTTATCAGCAGATATTCGAGGAGTAATCTTCCATCGAGAATAAAAAAAGCCAACAGAATCTTGGTGCTGTTCATAACAGCATGAGAGAAATAATAGATTAGAAAAAGGTCTAGCTAATGAACCCATGCTTCTAAATACTTCTGAATTATAATGGATATAATAATTTTATTTATCACAGAACCACAGATCACAGGGACCTCTGAAGGTCATCTGGTCCAACATCAATGCTCTAGCAAAGCCAGCTAATTGCCCAGAATCATGTCCAATCAGGTTTTGACTGTCTCTGAGGAGTGAGATTCCACAACTTTTCTAAGCAACCTGTGTCAGTGCTCAGTCATGATAACAGTGAAGAAGTGTTTCTGGGTGTTCAGGTAGAGCCTCTCATCCTTCAGTTTGTGCCCATTACCTCTTTTCCCATCACTGGGCATCACTGAAAATAGCCTGGCTCCATCTGCTTTGCACCCTCCTATCAGGTATCTATACATGCTTGTTAAGATCCCTCCTGAACTTTCTGCTAGATGAGAAACTCCAGCTCACTCAGCTCTTCCTCATATGTCAGATCCTTTAAGCCCTTACTCATCTTTGTAGTTCTTCGCTGGACTTGTTCCATTCCCTGTCTCTCCTGTACTAGTGGGTCCTGAAGTGGACCCAGCACTCCAAACGTGTGTCACCAGTGCTAAGCACAGGGCATCTCTCTTGGCCTGATAATGAGTGCCAGAAGGCTGTTGGCCTTTGCTGCAAAGGTACATTGCTGGATCATGGTCAACTTGGTGTCCACCAGGACCCCCGAGAACCTTTTCTGTAAATCTGCTTTCCAGCTGGTAGAACCCCTTTGGTGGCACTTGGGGCTATTCCTCCCCAAGTGCAGGACTTGGCATTCCCCTTTGTTGAACTTCACAAAGTTCCTGTTGGCTAATTTCTTCAACTTGTCAAGGTTCCTGTGAGTAGCAGCACAAAGGTCCTAATGTATCAGCCACTCCTCTTATTTTTGCATTGTTTTCAAACTTATTGAGGCTGCACTCCAAGTTATTAATGAATATATTGAACAGTATTGACTCGATTAACCCCTGGGGTATTCCACTAGTGGCTGCCCTCTGGCTGGACATTATGAAGCTGATCGCAGTCCTCTTCACTTAGAAGTTCAGCCAGTTTTCAATCTATCTTACTCTCTGTTTATCTGGATCGTACTTTATCAGTTTGTCTATGAGGCTATTATGGGAGACAGCAATGAAAGCCTTACTAAAATCAAGATAAATCACATTTTCCTACCCTGGCTTGTAGAAGGCTATCAGGCACGATTTCCCATTTGTACCTTCATGCTGACTACATCCTCTTGTCCTTCACATTTTTGGACTTGTTTGTTCCAGAAGGACTTGTTCCATCATGTCCCTGGAGACAAGATGGGGTTGACTAGCCTTTTGTTTTCACCTGTTTTGAAGATAGCAGTGACATTTACTTTCTTGGAGTCCCATGATTGCCATGACCTTTCAGTGATTATTGATGCTAGGGTCTCAATGGCACTAGTCAGCTCACATGTGAGTGTGTCCTGTTGGGTCCACTTTGTTTAAATACTGCTTAGCTTGATCCACTGCTACAGGGGGTAAGCCCGTTTATTAGACTGATTTAAATTGTGTTTTTTCAGAAAAAAAAAGAAAAAAATAGACCTTGACTTGAAGAACAGATATCACAACAGAAGAGGCAGACAATGAAAGAACCATCTCACTTGCATCACTGTAAAACCAAAGTTTAGAATACAGTCATTGTTTAGTGTTAAAATGGGTAACAGTGGTAGGAACTGCCCTCAATTTTCTTGCGTTCCTGTCTAGTCTGATATACATTGACCACCAAAGACCTGAGAGTTTTTTTTCACATAAAACTTCTAAAAGTTAAAAATACTCTCTTTTATGTCAAGTGTATGTGTTAGGAGGTGGGGAAAAGAGGCTTTGGTTTGCAGAGAGAGAATCACAAGTTTTGTCTCTGCCACTCTAAGGTAATTTCCTGTGACAGTGGTAAAGTCTAGGGCTCGGTTTTGCAGGGACTATATCCTTTTCTGGATTAAGTGTCCATACTACTATTATTATTTCAGAAAATATTTAAAAGCATTAAATAAAAACCAACAACAATGGTTCTTAGTCTCTTTTGTTCCAGTATCTCTCACGGGCTGGACCATGTTCGTCTGGCCCACAGCTCTGGGTGTGCCAATATTGTGTACCACGGTTGCTCCTCATGGGATATTTCACTATATTTCTTTTATTTCAAAAATAGGGAAACAAAACATTTGAATTTCCAGTGAGACAGGACACCCAGCTGTTTTTCAGAGTTTGTCCTTCTCTCCATCCTATATGTCTACCATCTCTGTAGTTGTCACTTGTCATTACCTATCAGGTAGCTTTTCCTCTTCATGATTACTTTGAGTTTTTTAATTTTTTCACAAAGATCATATCATGGAGGCAAGTTTGATTGGTCAATGCACAATAAATTAAGGCAGCTGCAGTAACAAACAGCAGAACCAGATGAGTGTGTTGACTCAGTACATGGAGTCATAGAGTCATTCAGGTTGGAAAAGACCTTTAAGATCACGGAGTCCTTTAACACAGCACTGTCAAGTCCACCACTAAACCATGTCATTAAATGACACGTCTACACATCTGTTAAATATCTCTGGGATGGTGACCCCACCTCCCTGGGCAGCCTGTTCCAATGCTTGATAACCTTTTCAGCCCTGTTGTGCTTGCTTTCTTATTTGCTGCTCATTGAAAACCCTTTCCTCTTAACACAGTATTATTAAGCTGCAGAACCCTGTTCCTTCCATATTCCTCTTTTCTCATTGTATTTTCTGCTAAATTGCACATTTTGAACTGGTGAAGTGCAGATAATCACAATACAAATTCTAGACTTAAAAGCCAGGAGAAAAAATTCAACATTCTCAGTTCCACTCAGTAGAAAAGTACCTGGTATGGGCGCTGCTGAAACTATTTTCCAGAGCCTGCCTGCAGTAGACAAAGATGGGCACAAAAGACATTTGAATTCATTGAATCATAGAATCATAGAATAGTTAGGGTTGGGAAGGACCTTAAGATCATCTAGTTCCAGCCCCCCTGCCATGGGCAGGAACCGCTCCCACTAAACCATGCCACCCAAGGCTCTGTCCAACCCGGTCTTGAACACCGCCAGCAATGGAGCATTCACAACTTCCCTGGGCAGCCAGCTCCTGGCTCCATGTGGGCATGCTGTACTGTGTCTTTCAGCTGCCTAGTCCTTGGCCTTGCTCTGAGCCTCCATCTGTTAGACTAACCCTATTCTGTTTCCTTTCTTCCACTTAACTTTTTCAAGCAACAACAGAAATTCTTTCCAACTCCCTACAGGGCTTTAATAGCACTGTTACCTTTTGACTTGTTTCCCATTTTAAATGTTGCTGCAACAATAGCGGCAAGAATACCTTATTTTTAATGGAAACTTTATTTATGTTTGCAATGCTGGTTTTCCTATAGTTCATGGCTGAGAGTGTAAATGAAATTTTCAAGTTTTCAACATATTATCTAAAATGATTCAGAGCCTTGTTTATCCTTTTTTCCACCAAAACAGGTACAACCGAAAGAACAGGAGTTCAAAGTCAATGAGTTCCTCTTGCAGGAACTGCCAGCAGCACAGCTGTGTACTTAGCTTTATAGAAAGCGCTGTCAATGAAAGAAGATAAAGAGGTCCATCATAAACCAGATTTTCAAAAAGTCCTGGACACAATGTCCATGAGATATAACATCTTAAGAGAGAGCAGCATGTTTGCTTTCAGTACAGAATAAACATTTGATCACAATTGTGACTGTAGCATATCTGAAACAGCTTTGAAAAATAAAGAAAAGCAATTACTATCTGGAAGTTAATTCACCCATGGTGGACTTCGGAGAACACATATAAGGAAATTAAATCTTAAACAGATTACTGAATCCATGCTCTTCTTTAGTTCTCCATTTATAAAATGTGGATAACATTTGCTGGTCTAGCAGGATTCCCAGTATTTTATATTGATAAAATAATGAAGGATAAATATTCTAAGTAAAATTTAGTTGTACAACTGTAATTCTGCCTTTATACAGTCTGACAAGGTTTTTTAAGCTTGAGAAGTGGTCCAGCATGAACCTCATGAGGTTCAACAAGGCCAGCAGCAAGGACGTGCACCCCTTTTGGGACAACCCCCAGTATCAATACAGGCTGCCGGATGAAGGGATTGAGAGCAGCCTGTGGTGATAAAGTAATGATTTTAAACTAAAAGTGGGTAGGTTCAAGGTAGATATAAGGAAGAAATTTTTTATGCTGAGGGTGGTGAAACACTGGAACAGGTTACCCAGAAAGGTGGTAGATGCCCCATCCCTGGAAATATTCAAGGTTGGAATGGACAGGTCTCTGAGCAACCTGATCAAGTTGAAGATGTCCATGCTCATGCAGGGGATTTGTCTAGAGGACCTTTGGAGGTCTCTTCCAACCTAATCTATTAGTCTATGATTTTAGCATTTGTTCACAGCTTTTTGTAAGCAATTGCTATAAGCACTCTTTTCTTTCTTTTTTTTTTTTTTTTTTTTAAATTTTTAGTTCATCTAGTTTCTCAAGTAGAACTTGAAACTCAACCAAAACCATGCCTGTTTTTTATGCCTTCTATAGGTATGGTCTTACGGAAATGTTAGATATGGATTCTCAGACAGGAAAACCCACTCTGCCGAATGTAATACAAACATTTGAACGCTCTACTCAGCTGTTTCTGCAGGAGATCCAGACCTCTTAATTTACTATCTCTCTCCCTCTTCACACAAAAAAAAAATCTAGTTTAATTGGCTGCAGGCAGTTCAGGAAACCGTGTGGAAATGTCTGGCATCTCCATCGTCTTGGGAGAAAATATAGCTAACACTACTGAGAGCCCATGTAATAGTATGGTGTGTTCCAATTGCTCACCGGAGATGAAAGACCATTCTACACACCCATAGGGACTGAACTCAGACTGTAAAAGGAGGATCTAGCCATCAGCTGCCCTGGTGAAAGCACTCCCTCTTTTTATATTGAGGGAGATGCAGGGTTTCAAACCCATCTTAGAGCAATGTGCATTATTTGTTAGAGCCTTGCTGGGTTTATTAAAGTCACCTCCCCAGGGTAAGCCTCTCATACTCAGATGTTGCCAGGCCTTTTGTTCTCTCCCTGACTATTGCACACCTGACTGCACAGCAGGAAGGAGGAAGGTATCTTTACTTGGGGCACTCCATGCTGCTTGGGGCACTCCTTTGGGATGGGGATAGAAAGGGTCATTTCCTCAGGCTAGTAAGAATTGAAGAAGACCTAGATGCCTCGGTGAACATATGAGAACTGAGCAAAGCTGCCACTTCATCAGATGAAGGTAATTGTAGCCTTGACTCTTCTGTCTCTTTGGACGTCTCCAGGGAACTTAGGCAGAACAGAAACAGCTGTCTGTCTAATCAGGATTGCATTAGAGCTCTCACCTTCACACAGCAGGCAACTCAGAAACAGTCATGTAACTGAGGATGCATGAACTGAGGTTACTGAGGCTACAGGGAGCTTTAAGAAAAGTAGGGAAGTACCAAAAAAGCAGAAACCTATATAGTTAGGCAAAGTGAGATTTCTGTCTTACGACACTCTGGGTTGAGTCCTAATTTGAGAAGATGATTCTGAATTGTTTTGTAAAGTACTGGTGCATTTAGCACGTTATTTATTACATATATATAACTCTATTCACTAACATGACAACTAATTTGACTGCTCACTTTCTTACTTTATACAACAAGTGAAATAATAACAGTAACAATAATGATAAATAATACAATATTTAAGGGTATGTTGTTTGCCAAAATCTGCTCTCATATATACTGGCACCACTAAATCAGCTGAAAGTGCAGCTGGGAATTGGGCCCAACTCATATAAAACTTGGACACAAACTCTAGTTTGAGACTGTATGAGGTTTTGTGTTCTGGTTTGGTTTGGGCTTTTTTTTTCCCTCCTCTCTTTTTCTTGTGTTTCTTTTTTTTTTTTTTAATGTGCCAACACTAACAAATTCCCAAACGTTTAAAACTTAATCATCAGTAGCTGAGAAGACCGAAGGACAATTGTAGCAGAGCTGTTTATCTGCTTGGATAGGATTCATTTCCTCAGCCTTTATTTGACACAAAAACAGATGTACCTTTGTCATTCCTCTGACCTCTGTGGCAAGATGAGCAGCTAAGCTGGTACATTTATTGATCAGGGAAAGAAGCACTCCATGGGAAATAAGCTATAGATGCCTTGCTGTGAAATTGAAGATTTAACATCTGTCCCATGCAAATGGGAATTAATCTTGGATCTGTAATGCCCACAATTGGTTGGTTGACAGCATTACTTTCTGACTCTAGGAGCATGGATAAACAAATGTATTGGATTGCTCTATGGTAACAGTTTATGAATGTGTTATAATTGCATATGCAGCCCATAAATCAAATAGATTTCTCATCTACATTGCTAATTGTGTTTATTACTGGAAATGCTTCTCATGTTTCCTGGTATTCACTAACTAGTTGATTTCCCACTGTTGCAATCCTACAGCCATGTAGAAATCAAAATCTTTACTGTTGCAAATATTTTAGGAAATAGTAAACATTCTCTCAATTCTGATTACCTGGTAGCCAGGTGTATGTGTATAAAGATAGTTTGACTATCAATTTTTATTTGATTTTATTTTACAGAATCTTCAATTATGAAATAAATTTTATAGTCTAGATAATATATGGGTTATGAGAGATGTTACCAGTTGTTTTTGTATCCATTTCTACCCTGATAGAATTTACTCTGCTCCTTTACAGGCTACTTTGCCTTCTGAAACTGAATTCCTTCCCCATGTCTTCCTCTAAGGATTTATTCAGTGTCTATCTGCAGATATATCTAGATTCTTGGCAGGATCCTTACACTTCCAAATCTTTATCTCTCAATTATTCTCATGCATGTAGTTTACTGTAAGTAGAACAATAATAGTGTACAAATGTTGAAGTTACTGAAATTACGATGATAGCCTACATCAAAAAAAGATCTTCCAAAATCAAGGATGCTTGTAGCAACTGAATCCGTGTCCCCAAAAATTGCCCATAAGAGGGGAATTTTGAATACATTATCTGAACCCTGTGGCTGTGTGGTTTTGAATTACTGGCTGGGCTTAAACCATGACATAGAGGTTTCAAGACATAAATATGTGATATGTATTACATGCTAGCTTAAGCATATAATAATTCATGTGTGTATATAGAATGCAAACAATGGCAAATTGGTGATTCCTTCTCTGATGTATGTCAGTAGCCTGGAGGAACTGCATAATCTGTGCCAATTAGAGCCATAATGGCGTTTGAATTAAATCACAACCTTCATGCTCTAGCATAGGCTGCTGGACATCGGGGTGTAAGGGAAAGAAGGAAAAAGGTGCTTTCCTTTCTTGAGTTGTGTAGGCAGTGGGTCTTCTCCCTCTTTTTTCTCCTCTGTACTGGCACTGGGAAAGCTTTACCTCATATTACTGCCTGCACAACAAGCAGCCTCAAAACACAGTCCAACAACAATAATTAATTTCATATTGGCTTCTGAACAGACACGAGCAGGCGTCTGAAGCTTTTGATTTCAGTTCTAAGTTAAAACCCTTTGAAGTCAATGGAAAGACTGCCATTTACTTTAATGTGCTCTGAATCAAGCTTTTAGTCACTAGTGAGGGGTTGATTTAAACTGGCCACTTGTTAATGGAAGATTTTGCATTTGTTACAGTACTTTGAACATAGCTGAAATGTTTGCTTTTGTTTTCTTAAGGAAAGATGTAAGTTCTAGGAGCTGGTGCTAAATCTGTTCTGACAGAATTTACTGTGCCTCTACATTTGTATTACTCTGACTTTAAAGGGTAAGCTATTGATAGAAATTAGGAGCTGATGGCTTTTGTTGTAGGCATTTCCAAACATAAAGACTGTACTTAGATGGTTTTAAAACATTCTGAATTGAGTCATCAATCTTTTGAGTAAATCTTGAAGTGAAGTTTGCCCTGGATTCTAATAGCCTCTGACTTCAAAATCTACGTTGCAGCTTTAGCAATCATCATTAAACCCATCTGTAAGTTTTCTAGACTACACTATTTTTTTTTTTGTAGAGTAGACAGAACATCAGCATGAACTCTGAAATTATATCAGCCCCATCATGAAATGTTCTTTAGTCTTGCACTTCAACTAATGGAGAGCTTCTACAAGGTTTGTGGAAATGGATCATGTCACTACATAATTTTAATAACAAAATCAGGGATTCAAAATTCTAATAATCAAAAAACAGAGAAGAAAAAAATTATCCTACAGCTAGTAAATCATTGTAGAAGACAAAATATTACCAGATTTGTAGAACTATTTTTCAGCAAAGCTGAAATTCCTCAATAGAAAATTAGTTCCATTATTTTCATAATAAAATTACTCCTGTTTTTTTTTTCTTCCCCACTACTTTTTATGTTGCACTTTCTTGTTAAAAATTATTTTATGAAAACCGGTGTCTTTCTTTCCAGAAATTGTTTGTATGTTCCTGTTGAAGAGGTCTGTGCATATAAATTTAAGAATAAGCAAACAGACAAAAAAAAAAAAAAAACCCCAACCAAAAATGCCTTAAATTTTATGGTTTTATCAGACTACTTTTTTTAATCTACTATTTCTGAGCACTTCTGCCACTAAAACTCAGCCAAAAAAAAAAAAAAAAAAAAAAAATGTCTGCAGAGGGTAAGCTTAAAAAAAGGTGTGAATATGGCAAAAATGAATTTGTCCTAGTATTAGAGTGGATACTGCTGGGACAGAAAGTAGCTGCATCAAGCTTCCAAGCAACACCTGGGACTGCTAATTTAGAGGGTGGTTATTCAAATTGTCATGAAGAAGCTGCTGTGTAGGTCTGAAGTAAATTAACTACTCTGCAGTAGTTGCCGATGTGCAAAGCTTTAACTTGTTGTAAATTTGGTGGGTGATTTTGCAGTGAATGATAAACCTTTTTGGCAAAGTTCAAGATTTACTCTGGAAAATTTATTGCGGAAAAGAAGCATCTTGTAATTCCAAAGTATCACTTGCTTGTGGGAATTTGTTTCTGCATTCATAGTATCTCAACCATTATACATATGCAAAAAAACACTGGAATTCATAATCTTCATGCCTGACTGTCCTGGGTTCAGCAGTAGCAGTCACTTTCTCTCCTTAGCAGCTGGTGCACTGCTGTGCTTTTGACTTTTGTCACGGGAACAGTGCTTATAACACCGATATTTTTAGTAGCTGCTCAGTAATGTTTAGGCTGACCAAGGACTTTCTGAAACTCATGCTCTGCCAGGGAGGAGGGGAAGTCAGGAGGAAGCAGAGACAGGACATCTGACCCAAGCTGTCCAAAGAGGTATTCCATACCGCAGCACGTCATACCCACTATAGAAACTTGGGGCAGTTACCCAGAAGGGTGCGATAACTGCTAGGGTCAGGCTGGGTATCGGTTGACTGGTGGTGAGCAGTTGTATTCTCTTCCCTTGTTATTTCTCTTATCATTATTATTACTGATGGTAGCAGCAGTGGTTTTGTGTTATACTTTAGTTACTGGATTGTTCTTATCTCAGCCCGTGGGAGTTGCATTCTTTCAATTCTCCTCAGTGATCTCACCCTTCTGGGTAACCACCCCAAGTTCCTACAGTGGGCATGATGTGCTGTGGTATGGAATACCTCTTTGTCTAGTTTGGGTCAGGTGTCCTGTATCTGCTTCCTCCTGACTTCCCCTCCTCCCTGGCAGAGTATGAGTTTCCGAAAGTCCTTGGTCAGCCGAAACATTACTGAGTAGCAGCTAAAAACATTGGTGTTATAAGCACTGTTCCCAGGCTAAAAGGCAAAAATGTATCACTGCACCAGCTACTAAGAAGGAGAAAAATGACTGCTACTGCTGAGCCCAGGAGACAGAGACAGAGAGTAGCTTTCTTTCCTCTGGCCACAGTTATATGATAGAAATACTATAGAATCAACCAGCATGACTTCCAGATACCAGAAGGATCAGTGAGGCTGAGAAGAACGTGCTTTAGACTATTAATTAAAGGGCGGAGACAGTCAAGTTGCCTTGCCTCCTGGCTGTTTTGTTAAAAAGCTGAAAAGTTCCAAGCTCCAATAGCCCGATATGTTTGCTGGATGTAGACACTGGATTCAAACCAAGACTTACCTACCAGGAGCACAGTTCACCTTCTGACTGGTCTGAGTAACCCTCAGACACTGGTTTAACCTGCGTTCTGGAGCTTGCATGAGGTCTTTAGTATTAGCCCTGGCAGTTCTTCTAGAGCGTAGAAAAAACAGAAACTATACTCTATTCCACCAACAGTTTCCAAGTTAATGCTAACAGTCACACATCTATCCTTTAAAAAAATGAAGTCAGACTGAAGGACACTAGTGGGATTATCCATGGCAAGAAAACATGGGGATAGTGGTGCTCAGCACTGTTCTTGGAGCCCAACTACTTTCTCTAGAAACATATCAGATATGGTTATCTATCATGAGAGGCTGGCACATATGAAAACTCAAAAAAAAATTATTTTAATTCTGAAAAATTGAAGATAAGGTGAGGCACGAGGAATACTCTTGTCTGTCTTTCTCACATATGTACAAGGCGGTCTAAGATTTTTCTCCTCAGGAAATTTCTGGGTTACAAAGAAAGTAGCAATACTCAAAGCATCAGAGTATGTTTTTCTCCCTGCAGACAGAGTGAAAATAGACATAATATCTACAGTGTGAGTGTCACAGGCAAGATCCTTAGTGAGATTAAATGGGCATTATGCCAATGAGTTGAGCAGAGCTTTTCAGTTCACAACAGTATGGCTTAGAATATACAAGTTAGTGCAAATACTTTCTTATTTCACATATTACAGGAATAAACAGTCACATTGTTTCTTGCTTATTCTGATTTTTCTTTTGAAATCTGCACTATGCATGTGTACAATAACACTAGTAAATCATAGAATCATAGAATAGTTAGGGTTGGAAAGGACCTTAAGATCATATAGTTCCAACCCCCCGCACACCTCCCACTAAACCATGCCACCCAAGGCTATGTCCAATCCAGCCTTGAACACCGCCAGCGATGGAGCATTCACAACTTCCCTGGGCAACCCATTCCAGTACCTCACCACTCTTACAGTAAAGAATTTCTTCCTCATATCCAATCTAAACTTCCCCTGTTTAAGTTTGAACCTGTTCCCCCTTGTCCTCTCACTACTAATGAAGAATCCCTCCCCAGCATCCCTATAGGCCCCCTTCAGATATTGGAAGGCTGCTATGAGGTCTCCACACAGCCTTCTCTTCTCCAAGCTGAACAGCCCCAACTTTCTCATCCTATCTTCATACAGGAGGTGCTCCAGTCACCTGATCATCCTCATGGCCTCATTTGGACTTGTTCCAACAGTTCCATATTGGTTTTTTGTTGAGGACACCAGAACTGCACACACTACTCCAAGTGAGGTCTCACGAGAGCGGAGTAGAGGGGCATATTAAGATTAATTCTAGAGAATTGATTTTCCCATTTCCTTCAAACTTGGTCTCATTTTCTTATTGGGACTCGATTCTTCCTAGTAGAACCAAGAAGAATCTATTTGCAGTGGTTTTGCCACCATTATCCTCCTGGAAACCATTTTGCAGTTTAATGTAAAACCCACACTCTCTCTGTAGTCCTTTATGTAGGCAGTTTCTTCAGTGGCAAAGATCAGTTCTCACACATAGGAAATCTGAGGCATAAGCCAGCAGCAGAAACTGGGAGTTAATAAATTATGAAAATATAGCATACAGTGGCATTATCGTATGCATATAACTAGCATGCATGTTTTATTTCAAGGACCACTAGCATCCTAAATTTGCTTCTATAATCAATATAGACAAATAGATGTCTGTGAAAGTAGGAGTTCCTGTTTGTCCAAGTTCAAGTTCCTAAAAATAGGTGGATAGGATTCCAGGTAGCCTTCACTGAGCTTTGTCTTTCTTGTGCTTCTTATTTTTCCATCCAAGTCTGTATTCAATGTGGACATAACCCTGGGTGGCATGGTTTAGTGTGAGGTGTCCCTGCCCCTGGCAGGGGTGTTGGAACTGTATGATCTTAAGGTCCTTTCCAACCCTAACTGTTCTGATTCTATGATTCTATGTCATGGCTGTTTCACTGCATTAAAGCAGGATGTGTTGGAATTCACATTTATTACTAATACTAGGTGTTTTCACTGTCTGCTTGGTTTCTAGCTTGCATATATGTGTTTTGTTTTACAAAACTTACAGAAAAGAATTGTGGACTGTAAAGCTCTGGTCTTGCATTACACTATTATTACGGAAATATGGTTTCATATTATTCTTTCAAGAAGAATCATGCATATTGGTTAATGGAACAGGACTTTGTTGATGTTATTTCATCTTCAATCTAAGTGGGTATTGATGAGAGTTAACAAGAAATGCTTGTTAGTGAGGTCCTTCAGTCTTCTATCTCAGTGGAGATAGAGGATGGAAATCCATGCAGCAGCAAAGAATCAAGGGTTACCGATGTGTTAGCAACCATGGAAGTGCCTGAGAATGGTCACATAGGAACTGGGGCTTCTCCTCCCAAAAAGGTGGAGGGAACAATAGCCCAACTGAAGTGCATCTATACCAATGCACACAGCATGAGCAACAAACAGGAAAAGCTGTGAGCCATTGTGCAGTGGGAAAACTATGATTTAATTGCCAAAGGAAACATTATAGGATGACTTGAACAATGGAAGTGTTGCAATGGATAGTGATAAACTTTTCAGAAGGGATAGGCAAAGAAGAAAAGGTGGTAAGGTAGCCCTGTATGTTAGGGAATGTTTTGACTGTCTAAAGCTTAATGGTGGTGGCAATAGGGCTGACGGTTTACAGGTAAGAATCAGGCAGAAGACCAGCAAGGCAGATATGGTGGGAGTCTGTTACAGACTGTCCTGGGTTCAGCAGTAGCAGTCATTTTTCTCCTTCATAGTAGCTGGTGCAGTGTTTTTGACTTTTGGCCTGGGAACAGTGCTGATAACACCGATGTTTTTAGTTGCTGCTCAGTAATGTTTCGGCTGACCAAGGACTTTCTGAAACTCATACTCTGCCAGGGAGGAGGGGAAGTCAGGAGGAAGCAGAGACAGGACACCTGACCCAAACTAGCCAAAGAGGTATTCCATACCGCAGCACATCATGCCCACTGTAGAAACTTGGGGTGGTTACCCAGAAGGGTGAGATCACTGCTTGGTCAGGCTGGGTATTGCTTGGCTGGTGGTGAGCAGTTGTATTCTCTCCCTTTTTTTTTTTTTCCTTATTATTATTTTTGGTGGTAGCAGTAGTGCTTTGTGTTATACCTTAGTTACTGGACTGTTCTTATCTCAACCCGTGGGAGTTACATTCTTTTGATTCTCCTCCCCATCCCTCTGGGAGCAGGGGGGGAAGAAAGTGGGGGGGAAGTGGGCAAGCGGCTGCATTATTCTGGGTTGCCGCCTGGGCTTAAACCACAACACAGACCTCCCAGACAGGATGAAGAGGCAGAAAAAATGTTTTATTAGAAGCTGGGAGAAATCACACAATCACTAGCCCTTGTTCCTGTGAGGGATTTCAACTTCCCAGATATCTGCTGGAAATACTATACAGCAAAGAAGAGAGTCCAGGAGATTCCGGGAGTGTGTGGAATTGACTTTCTTCACACAACTGTTGATTGAGCCAACTGGGCAAGGCACTCTGCTGGTGTTGTTTGCAAACAAAAAAGGCTACGTGGGTGATGTGTTGGTTGGAGGCTGTCTTGGGCATAGTGATCATGAAATGATCATGAAATCATAGCGGTTTTGATTCTCGCAGACGTAAGGAGGGGGATCAGCAGAACCGCTACCTTGGACTTTCAGAGGGCAGACTTTGGCCTGTTTCAGAGCCTGGTTGACAGAGTCCCTTGGGAGACAGTCCTGAAGGGCAAAGGATCTCAGGAAGGCTTGGACACTCTTTAGGAAGAAAGTCTTGAAGGCACAGGAGCTGGCCATACCTATGGGTCAAAAGATAAGCTGGTGGGGAGGAAGACCAACCTGGCTGAACAGAGAGCTTTGACTGGAACTGGAAGTGGCAGGTCTTGCACTTGGGTCATAACAACCCCTCACAACGCTACAGCCTCGGGGAAGAGTGTCTGGAAAGAACTCTTTCAGATAAAAAAGGACTGTTTGTATGCATGTGTGTGTGTATTTGTCTTGGCTAACAGCCAGCTGCATATGAGGCAACAGTGTGTCCAAGTGGCCAACATGGCAATAGCATCCTGGGTTGTGTAAGAAGTAGCATGGCCAGCAGCACTAGGGAAGTGATTGTCCCATTGTACTTGGCACTGGTGAGGCCACACCTGGAATACTGTGCTCAGATTTGGGCTCCTCACTCCAAGACACTGAGCTGCTGGAGTGTGTCCAGAGAAGGCCGCTGAAGCTGGTGAAGAACAAGTCTTATGAGGAGTGGCTGAGGGAACTGTTTAGTCTGGAGGAAAGGAGGCTTACAAGGGAGACCTTATCACTCTCTACCACTACATGAAAGGAGGTTGTAGGGAGATAGGTGTTGGTCTCTTCTCCCAAGTAACAAGTGATAGGACAAGAACAAATTACCTCAAGTTGCATCAGGGGAGGTTTAGATTGGATATCATGAAAACTTCTTCACCAAAAGGGTTGTCAAGCACTGGAACAGGCTGCCCAGGGAAGTGATTGGGTCACCACCCCTGGAGGTATTCAAAAGATGTGTAGATGCAGCACTTATGGACACGGTTTAATGATGAACTTGTCAGTGCTGGGTTAATGGTTGTATTCAATGATATTAGAGGTCTTTTCAAACCAAAACCATTCTATGTTTCTATGATTCTATTAAAAGTATTGTAAAAAAACAGCATTTATGCAGTTTTCCTTTATGTTCCTCTCATTCTGTGATCAAGTAATAATGTGTCATACTGCAGTTCTCATTAAATGTTGTTATGCAAAGGGGTAGCTAGGCTCTGATGAGTAATGGAACAGCGTCACTAGAACCTTGCCGATCTAATGTAAACTAAGGAGACCAATTTTCTACTTATTCCCTCTTCCTCCCACATCAAAACCCTCTTTTTTCCCCCTTCCAGAATTGAATTTCACTGACCTCAGTGTGCTGAGCTGTGTATTTCATATTCCTGAAGTGCCCAGAAACAGAACGCTCTTCTGTAAACAAATACAAAGCAACTTGAATGAGACCACTGCCCTTCCCAGAAGGAAAGCAAATGTGCTTTAATAAGTACTCTTCAAATGCATGTTTTGCCAATTAATATATCAGATGCTGATTTTCAAATGAGGCACCAAAGGCAATATGCTGAAAAAAAAATCTGCATTACAATGCTTTGCATATTGAAATTGTTATGGAAGATCAGATAGGTGTAACTGCTATACTGTAAATGGCTTGAATTAAAACCTATGTCAATAAAGTCAGTAATACTGAACCATAAGTCTTCAATAGATTTATGAGGACTATATAATGATGCTCACAGTCATGGCAGTTCCATCTTGGTTAACAAAAAATGTTATCAAAATGAAATCTGAAGCTGGCCATTGCATGGCCTATAATTCAGGAAACAAATATGCAGAATGCATGAAGCAGTTCATGGTAGAGTACTTCACAGGGTCTGACCAGAAGCAACAGAAACGCTTGCCATTCCACATGAGAAAAGGTTCTACGACATGACAGCCTGACATTACCAATATATCAGGAGCTTGGTGGAAATAAAGGACTTTGCCCTGCAAGAAGTGCTGAGCTGCCCATTTGTGAAGTGTTTTCGTGTTTCAGGCAGTGAGAATAAAGCAAAAAAAAAGCCTTGGTTTGCATCCATGAGTGTCGTGGTTTAAGCCCTACTGGTAACTCAGAACCACACAGGTGCTTGCTCACTCCTCCCCCCCCTTCTGAATCCAGGACAATGAGAAATTCACTACTAATGTTGAAGAATTTAATGTGGTTCTTGGAATGTGCACTTAGAATGAAAAAAGACGCAAAAAAGAAAACTATCAAAAAGACTGTCTGCAAACATTGATCAGAGTGTAGCCATTCTAAATGTGTGGTCTGTATCAAAAGATTTCCAGAGGTGTGCAGGTTGTTAGTTCTGTCCACTTTTTAGTGACAAGTAGATTTTTCATGGATTGTCTAATGAATACAACTGGCTTTACAAGCAAAAGAAAACTCTCTTTTGCTCTTTATAAAGAAGGAAGTGCAGTGGGAAGACTGGATAATTCAAGCAATACGAACTGACTACTTGGTAGCTATCCAGAAGTTTATAAAAACAAAAATATGCAAGGGTTCTTTGGGTCCATTTATTATATATATATATATATATATATGCATGCACACATATGTGGCATGTATGTATGTCAATAGTCATACAAAATTAAAATTCAGTGATCAAAATGTGATCAGATCCGAGGCATAGTTGTGAGCTAACTATCTAGTGATGCCCAATGAACTGACATCATATTTTATAGCATCACTTCCATGATATTCCAAGCTAGTCAAATGAAGACACTTACAGAAGAAACAAACAATGCTAACAAATTGTGAGAAAAACACTGGAACATGTCACCAGGACAAGAATATTGCAAAATTTAAGGTTGAAGCTGCCACTGCACTAGAAATATTTGACCACAACCAGGGTAACTAAATTTTGCAATTCCAACAGTCTGTACCTTTCGAATAGTATTATTTTAAAGCAGATCAATAACCAGAGAAGAAACTCATTTAAAGTACAGTAAGTTTTGGAAGTACGAAAAATGTCCCTTCCTTTTAGATATTCCATCGCAGTTCAGACAATAAGCACTTTAGCACAGTTCTTTCTACTAGGTTATAAAAGATGCAAAAAAAAAAAAAAAAAAGAAAAAAAAGAAAAAAAGAAAAGGGTCTGTTCTATAGCTTCTCAAAATGACCAATATTTTCTTTTTGATTGTGAAAGCTTTGGATCAGGAGAGAAGATTTTGTATCATTTCAAGAACTTAGATATTTTTCTTTCTTCATGTCTGTTTGAACTAACATGGTGTTTCCATTTCTGTCAGTATAGCACGCACACAATAAAAGGGAAGATTTTTCACATACAATTAGACTCTTGTCCTTTTCAGTGTGTATGCTAATGACATGTTTTTAACAGAAGTGGTTATTTTCTTAAAGCTGGAATTTATGGAAGTGAAAGATCTGATATGATTTTGGTATTCTTAAAAGGCAAAAAGATATCTTCAAGAAAGAGTTGAAGAAAGAGTTTTAAATGCAAAAATCCGAATTATTCCATTTCAGACAAGTATTAGTGAAGGACAAAACACAGTCAGTCCCAAAATCCAGAGGTTATGGTCAAAATGAAATGATGATTTAGTGATTGCTGGTCACCAGAATACTCTTCGAGTTTATTTGAATGCAATTTGGCACACAGCTTAAGATGACCTACCTTGCTCTAGTGATTGCAGTGGCTTCCTGCTAAGGGTAACAGTATGAAGTAGCGAAGATGAAATAAAGCAATAGTTTGGATCCTGATCAGGACACAGCATGAAGATCAGAGAACTGGCATCTGAGTTCTCTGCCCTGAATAATCTAATTCCTTCATTTTTCTTGATTTTTCTGTCTAAAGTATACCCCTACCTTAAGTTTTCATGTTTGTTTTAGCCAACAGTGCATTACCCAGATCATGACAATGTGTTCTGTCTATTGCAGTACACTCTTAGGATCAAAAAATTTCATTTCGTCTTCTTTTGAAAGTGATTAGAATGAATACTTTCTTATCCCCCCTTCCAACATAGTGTATGATATGAATTAAGAAATTAATGTTTTTAAATAAAAACCAAGTTGCATTCCAATTTTTCTATGCATCTGGCCAAACAAGATGGTTTTAAAGATGGGTAATTACCTAGTGATTAAAAAATTTAAAGGATTTAAGGAAAAATATTTAATCAGATTCAGCGTTCCTCTTTTTTTATATGATATACCTGTTTCTTTCGCTGTAGGATATTATGTATTCTTCTTTGTTGGTCTGATTCTGTATTGCTGGACATGACAATTATGAGAAACCCACTAAACAGTGTACTTTCTATCAGCCTATAAATTTTCCCTTTAGTTTTAAAGGAAGCATACTGGCTGCATTTGAACAGCCTATTTTGTGTTTATTCATCCAGAAGTTATTTTACAACGTGCAGTGATGAGAAGATTAAGTAATTTGTCCTAGTTAGTGTGTTACACTACATTCTAGAGGAGAAAAATCTTCAACAAGCAAAGCAATATGATTTCTTTATCAAACTTCTTTTCTGTATGCATCATAGAATCTAAACATGTCACAGCAGAAATATTCACACTACTATAGACTTTTATATCCGCATTGGATTTTTATGTAGATTAATTGCTTAGTGAAACTGCTGGATATGCATATGAGTGCAAATCTGAAACTTGTCCTAAATACACCCCTGTTGCCACTGGTCAATGTAAATTACATATTCTTCACTATCTCTCATAGGGAAATACTAGGTGAAAAGATAAAAACTTTTACTGGCTAGTAAAACCCAGTTGTATAGCTCATGTCTCTACCTAAAATCCATTTCAATCACAGTGGGAGTTAAAATCCATGCCAGACAAGACGGGAGCTATTCTGTTCATAGAAGGAAAAGGGAAGAAACTGTGCAGCACCTGGAAAATTTCCCACCCTGTGACTCACAGTGCAAGCAACTTGTCTCATAAGGCACTCAGTACATCACCCTCCAAACAGTGCAGATATCAAAACTGCAATTTAGGAACTGAAGCATCTAAAGAAATGAATTAAGAGACTGAATCTGTTCAGGCATGGTTCTCTGTTTTCTGAGTGACAAAGCTGTTGTCATGGAGCACTTCAGTCTTAAAATAGAACTTTGATATCTGTTTGGATTTGTGCTGTCCAAAAGAGCGTTAATGGGCGATATAATTTTAACAACTAAAATTTCCATAGATCTTAGAAACACTTTTAAGTAGGTTTGACTGAATGTACTTGTCAGCCTTCTCTGTTTTGTTTCTGCCATGCTGTTTAGTTTTGGGGGTTTGTTTTTTGTTTATTGTTTTTTTGTTTTGGTTTGGTTGGGATTTTTTTCCTTTTTTTTTTTTTTTTTTTTTTTTTGTTATTGTTATCCCATGACCATGAATCTAATCAGTAAGACATTTTGCATGTCATTGTGACACTATTCTTTGCACTAGTTAGATTCCTTGGTTTGCTGGGAAACATGGATCTAAATATACATAGGCTGGCAAAGCAACTTCCATGAAGACTCAGCGGCAAGACTAAACTGATGCAATGCGTCTGTGGAAGTTCACAGGGGAGACAGTGATGTTCCTAATAAAAGTCAGTCAGGGATGCAGTATGTGCTCATGCCATCTTCATCATGCAAGGGTGAATGCTTCCAACTCCACTTTGCAACTTGCTTCCCTTGTCTACCCATATGGCTCATAACTGCATGAAGGTTTTGACAAGTATCTCTTAGGGGTCAGTGAGGCTGACTAGCAATAGTGAACATGAAAGAGTGTATACAACTCTTTCAGCTATGCTTTTGCTTCTCTTGCAATTGTTAATAAATGAAAGACCATACATAGAATTTAAAAACTTGTGACTTTCTCTCTGCTCCTTTTGAAAATTAACCTTTAAGAACTGTTAGCTGATAAAGTATTGGCAGGATGTTGGGGCTGTTTAGTTTCATAAGCACCAGTAAAATATGGTTTTTAATAAACTCTGTATTTACTGCTAGAAGTCCGTAAAAATTATCTGCCGATTTCTTTCCCTGTTACAGAATACATTAAAGTCTACCATTTTATGTGTACCCATTAAAATTTTATAGAATAGCTAGTGCAAAAAGCTCTTTAAATCTCTGCAAGATGTTGCCTCGTTATTTTATGTTGATACACTAAATAAAATTGTAGTGAAGAAAGAGTGCAAGTCATGGTAGAATATTTAAGTCAAAGTAGCAGATCTATAAACACTTGGACTGAGACAGCAAAAAATATCAGTCTAATCATATTTTCCTTTAAATATGACTAACTGGTATATGCAGTAAATGCTGTTAGTTGTCATGCATTATATTATAGCTAATATTAGGTTAACTAATAATCATAGAATCATAGAACAGTTAAGGTTGGAAAGGACCTTAAGATCATATAGTTCCAACCCCCCTGCCATGGGCAGGGACACCTCCCACTAAACCATGCCAAACAAGGCTCTGTCCAACCTGGCCTTGAACACTGCCAGCGATGGAGCATTCACAGTTTCCCTGGGCAATCCATTACAGTGCCTCACCACCCTCACAGTAAAGAACTTCTTACTCATATCCAATCTAAACTTCCCCTCTTTAAGTTTGAACCCATTACCATTTGTCCTGTCACCACAGTCCCTAATGAAGAGTCCCCCCCCAGCATCCCTATAGGCCCCCTTCAGATACTTTCCTGCATGAGCAACAGTGGATGCTTGAGGCCCCTGCACAGTCTGGTCCTGGAGCAAGCAGTGCTGCTTTCTCTCAGCTTCCCTGACATCTTTCAGCCTAGTAACAGCGTTCCACACTCAGCCATCTTCTGCAGGAGGACCTCCACCAGGGAGCACAGAGTGCAGCCCTGCCCATTGTGCACCTTCCTCTCAGGAGAACAGTGCATGCACTCTCTACACACTGAAGTCTGCACTGTATCCTACCCTCTCATCAGCTCTGTCTGGGTGCCTGCGCTGGCCACCGCTGGGGCAGCCACAGAAGAATTCCCAGACCAGACCCTGCTCATACAGCGAGTGCTCAAAATCCTGCTTGCCTGCCCATGCAAACTGCCTCTAACCCACCCTGTTTGCCACTCTCCTGGTCGCTCGTGCTCCCTGGGGCAGGTTTTTCACCAGCCAGGGCTGATGCCGCTCCTCCTGGAGCTACCCCCTCTGAGTCAGCTCCTTGCGTCTGCTGAGCTGCCGGCTCCTGAGCAAGTCCTTTCGAGGACTTGAGGCTCCCTTGGTGCCTGTTGCTGCTCCGAGTTGAAGCTCCTGGATGCCGAGCTTCCCCCCGATCAGGTGCTTAAGGCGTCCCCTCTCAAGCTCTAGCTATCTTGGATTATGATAATAATCCAACAATCTGATGGCAATAAACAAGCTGTAAAATAATGGTAAATAGCCTAAAATTGTGAAAAATACATAGAAAAAACTTTAGTACGATTCAACTAAATCAAGGTGAGTTCTTCACTGCAAGCACTTATCTTTCATATTGAAGTTTAAACATGACACAATAAATCAGAGGTAAAATAAGCAATTTCCTGCTAGAAATGGTCCATTCCAAACTTGGATTTTGAATCAGACCATAGAGTTTTGAACATTTCACTAATTACCAACTCACTTTTCAGTTTATTTGGTTTGGGTTTTACGCTTTCTATTATGTTCAGGTCTTTATTTTGCATGGAGTTGTATTATTGCTAGAGAATTGCTTTATCACAAAGAAGGGATATGGTCATGAAAAAAAAAGGAAAAGTCTGCCAGCTATGATATTTCCAATTCTTTCAATTCTTCCCTAAAATCCACTTACTCCTTTCTTACACTGTCTTTTCATCTGCCTTGTATTCTGGCTGCACTATGTAAGTTGGTCTGTATGTCTCTGTTGGTGCACCTACAGTGCTACTACATGGGGAAAGCAACTTGAGCTAAATCCTCAAAGTGAGTTCCTTATGTATTCCAGTACAGAAGTTTTCTGTGTACTTTGGTTTATGCGAATTTAATGTTGAAGTGTCAGGTGTATCTTACACAAGAGTTTGGTGCTTAGAGCTTCAGAGAAATTTGCCTGTGACTGAGGAGACAGAAGTTTGTCACAAAGAAAGCTGGAGAAATGGGTAATATGAAGAACTGTCCTCACTGAACAGAAGCAAGTTCTTCCGTCCAGTTAATATTTGAAGATATGGACTCTTTCTGAAGTAAGGCAATGATATGAGATCAGTCCTGGATCACAAAAGGGAAATAAAACCCAAACAAAATGAAGGAATGAAACTGTTGGTAACAATTTTATCTTGGTCAACTGATCAAATTCAGAGATGTGAGAGAGTGAATTTTATGTACTTCTTCCTCTTCAGTAGGTAGAGAAAATGGGACTTTTTTCCCCCCAATACAACCATTTTTCACACAACAAGATAAAACAGAGGGAATTCCATGAATAGAAAGAATGCCACAATTCATGTATATGCTGTGTTATTAGGAAGACTGCTTTTCTTTCACAGGTTAAAATGGCACTTCAAGCTGTGATCTGTTACCAATGCACAGAAAATACAATTTTGTATTTCCCAAAAGCAGAGGAATCATACACACTGTGTATTCATCAATAACAGAATATCTTCCCATTGCAGAATCACTGACACTTGATTTTTACTTTTGTTATAAACAAATAGGTATTAGTTTTTCTAAAGACTAATGCAGGAGATGGCATATTTTCACACTATAAATCTCTCTTTGCTTATGCTTTGTATACTGCTTTAGTCCTGATATATAAGTTCAAATATCTCATCTAAAAGTCTAAGATTTAATTGCTTCAAAAGTGATCCTTTATTTGCATACATTTTAGTAGAAGAGCACTGGTGGACAAGCTAGCAGAGAACTGCTTGGAAGTCCAAACATGGCTTCATTCCCTCCTGCCAAGCTTCCTGACAAGTGAGAATAACTTTTTCTCCAGCAAAAGCCGAAATCACACTTACAGCCTAGTATGATGGGCCTGGCTTGAAGACAGTTTGTTTCCTAGGAAGTTTTCCTTTCACCTTATTGTGAAGTAGTGTTTCATGTCAGTTCTGAGATAATAACGTTTCCCTTCCCATTCTCTGTGTGTGCTATTCCTCTGCTGTACCTGAGACTGTGAAGTGAGAGTCTAACAATGCGGTGAACTAGGAACAAACCCTTTCCTAGCATCTCTTTGCCACAATAGAAGCAGTGTCTAATCAACTGAAAATAAAAAAGCATTGAAATTCTGAGTGTGCCTGTGCAAATAGAAATATGGATTTCATTGTAGTAAAAATAAGTCACTACCCATAATCTGATGAGTCCAGAGAAAATTCTTCAACAAAGGAACCAAGAAAATCTTACAGTCATCTACTACAGGGTTTCTGATCCACTCAGAATCAGGTATGTGAACAATTTTCAGGAAGGTGTAAGAACTAGAGATGTGGAGAGGTTCCTGGAAAATGCAGCTTAATTCTAGACAGAAACCGCCTCAATAGTTAGTGTATATTTCAACTTTTAACTAAGTTTTATATAGTTGAGCCTTAACCAGAAAATTAGCAGCATGATCTATTTTGACAGAAAGATTTTGTTTTCTTTTTGCATGCTGAAACCAGTCACATAAAGATGAAAGGAAGGAAATACTACAGGCTCTATGTCCTGACATAACCTAAAAGAAGATTGCAAGAGTCCGAAAGATTTGACATACTCTTGATATGAAGATCAGTTATATTGTACAAATCACTTGCTAATGAGCACTTGAGGTAGTAGAACATAAAAGGAAAAAAAAGAAACCCCTATCAATATATTTCAATACGAATTAACAACATACAAAACCCCTCAGACTTTGGTCCATCATATTAGAAATACCAATGAACATCCTTCTGAAGGCCTTCACTTGATGTTGCTCATAGTATGTAGGTCCCAAAGGCAGATACTAATGACCAAGTAGTTAATTGAGATTAACATTCTCTTGTGTTCTTCAGATACCTGGACTACAGGAACAGAGATTTACTTGGAAGTCAAGCCAAACAAATCTGTACCCAGTATCACCAGGTAGTATCTACAGTAGAATCCACAGCTATGAAATCTCATTAGAGCACACACTGTTAAAAGCCTGTATCTAATTCACATCTAACTCTCTTTTGATGGAGTGATCATTAAACTGAGTACCACTAATTTCTGAGGAAAAAATTTTGTCTTGAAATAAATTATTCTAGTAATGCTACAGGTCAGTATTAGAAATACTGTAATTAGAGAAATTGCATTTGGGTGAGCTGCTCATTACTTTTGTAATATTTGGATAAAAAAGAATATTTGAAATGGACAGCATGTTTTTCCAGCTGCTGTCTGTATAGAAATAGTATCATAATATTATCCCAGATAGTATAGGAGTATGAGTGACAAGTTTTTCATGCCTTTACCCATCAAAACCAAGAGATTCAATTTGACCTGAAGAAATTCTTCACTTTGCTGTCAGCTGTTGAGCTACTGAGTGATTTTTTTCTTTCTACCCTTTCTAAAGTTGATTTTGCTAGTTTGATGAACCTTCATTGTGTTATGGAGGTAAGACAAAGGTCTCAGGATTTCAAAGAAGTGACTTCTCATGCCTGCCAGTCTGAATTCCACCTGGAAAATACACAAAAGAGTAACCCTAGCATCCAATGTGACAGCGTGATAAGTCTTAAAGTTATAGCTTGATAACTTTCTTTATTTCAACAACTGAAAAATAAAAGGGAAAGCAAACTCATGAAATCCTCAACAATGCCACTGGATCAGCTCCCCTTGACTAAAAGATGCCATCGGATAACATATTTTTTTTAGCCATAAGAATGACAGTCATTGTCAGGTATTTAAACATTTTTTTCAGTGGACTGAGAAGATTAAGGTACTAAAGTCTATCATAGCTATAGGATAAGGGGTTCAAACCTAAACAGGGCAATTTCAGGTTGGATATAAGGAAGAAGTTCTTCACTTTGAGGGTGGTGAGGCACTGGTACAGGTTGCCCAAAGAAGTGGTAAATGCTTGACCCCTGGCAGTGTTCAAGGCCAGGTTGGACAGAGCCTTGTGTGGCATGGTCTAGTGTGAGGCGATAAGGGTTCAAACCTAAACAGGGCAATTTCAGGTTGGATATAACGAAGAAGTTCTTTACTGTGAGGGTGGTGAGGCACTGGTACAGGTTGCCCAAAGAAGTGGTAAATGCTTCACCCCTGGCAGTGTTCAAGGCCAGGTTGGACAGAGCCTTGTGTGGCATGGTCTAGTGCGAGGCATCCCTGCCCATGGTAGGGGGGCTGGAACTAGATGATCTTAAGGTCCTTTCCAACCCAAACCATTCTATGATTCTATGATTATTGATTTTATGATTCTATGATTGTGTTAAAGGAGAAAATGTTGCAACATGGAATCCTAACCTAAATGCACAAAATTAAAAACCCTATGCTTCAGTTATCAAAAGTTTAATGCATTGCTTTCTATTTATATATATGTATGATTTCCTTTATTGTATTTATTTACTATATGCAGAAATATATATACCCGATTCATGTTAGCGCGTTTATTCACTTTAGTATGCTTGTTTAACAATCTGTGGATGTTATACGTCTAGTATATGCTCATTTTGTTGAGCAACCTGCCTGTCAGCAGAAGTGCTTTCCTATTTATTTATATTCTGGTTCCCAGCGGAAAAATTCTTCTTGGACAAGCGCAAAGAAAAGACATAAGATGAAAGGCCTCTAATTTTGGTCTAGAGTCTCCCCTATCTTGAATAGCCGTCTGCATTGGTTCCTGTAACAGTTTCCAGCCATTTGCTGCCAGTCCAAGACTTGTGCTTGATTTCTCAGCATTCACACTCCTCCCTGCTAATTCATCCAAGCAGACTCATCTGTGTCGGATGTATTAGCACTCACGGAGGATACTCAGTACATTGATCAGCTGCCCAAGTACAAGCACTACAGCCTTAAACTACACCCAGGCAGTTCAATGTTCAGCTGAACAACTGCAGGCACAGGACCTAGATATTTGATTCAGTTATGATAGAACTGCATGCTCATTTGTCTGCTCTTCCCATCAACTCATCATGCTAACCACCCAGAACCAGAAGCTCTGGCAACAGATGCCACTGAAAGCCAATTACTCAACTACCCAGCAAATGTATTATTTGCCTCTGGCAGAAAGCTGCACTGTTGGTTTTTTATCACCGCTATCTTGCCAAAATATGTAATTCCAGGGCATGTTCCTGTTTCTTCTGATGACTTCTTCTGGGTTGGAAAATTAGATGCTGTTCAGAGTAAGCAAGTCATATTTTAAAAATAAAGGAAAATAATCCATATGATAGATCTCGTGAGACCTCACTTAGAGTATTGTGCACAGTTCTGGTGTCCTCAACATAAAAAGGACATGGAACTGTTGGAACAAGTCCAGAAGAGGGTCACAAGGATGATCAGGGGTTGGAGAACATCCTGTATGAAGATAGGCTGAGAAAGTTGTGGCTGTTCAGCCTGGAGAAGAGAAGGCTGCATGGAGACCTCAGAGCAGCCTTCCAATATCTGAAGGGGGGCTATAAGGATGCTGGGGAGGGACTCTTCATTTAGGGACTGTAGTGAGAAGACAAGGGGTAGCGGGTTCAAATTTAAACAGGGGAAGATTAGATTGGATAGAAGGAGGAAGTTCTTTACTGTAAGGGTGGTGAGGTACTGGAATGGGTTACCCAGGGAAGCTGTGAATGCTCCATCACTGCAGTATTCAAGGCTAGATTGGACAGAGCCTTGGGTGACATGGTTTAGTGAGAGGTGTCCCTACCCATGTCAGGGGGGTTGGAACTAGATGATCTTAAGGTCTTTTCCAACCCTAACTATTCTATGATTCTATAGATGGTGGAGAGGCAACTGGAGGAAAGGTTTTGGGCAAATTATAAAGTCTGGTTTCTGGAAATGGTGGAGAGACAACTGTCATGGTTTAAGCTGTAAATCACGCAGCCCGCTCACTCACTCCCCCCTCTTTCTTCCACCCACTCCGAGAGGGAAGGGGGGAATGGGGAGAAGAATCGAAAGAATGTAACTCCCACGGGTTGAGATAAGAACAGTCCAGTAACTAAGGTACAACACAAACCACTACTGCTACTACTACTACTAATAATGACCAGCGAAATACAAGGGAAGAGGATACAACTGCTCACCACCCGACGACCGAGCTATGAACTCCACTCTTCTGAGTTCCTGCCCCCAGTTTTACATCCTGGGCATGATGTACTGTGGTATGGAATACCTCTTTGGTCAGCTTGGGTCAGGTATCCGGTTTCTGCTTCCTCCTGGCTTCCCCTCCTCCCTGGCAGAGTATGAGACTCAGAAAGTCCTTGGTCAGACCAAAACATTCTAAGCCATAACTATAAACATCGGTGTTACCAGTGCTGTTCCCCAGGCTGAAAGTCGAAAACACAGCACTGCATCAGCTACTAAGAAGGAGAAAAATGACTGCTGCTGCTGAACCCATGACAGTAACAAAAAATGTTAATCATGGATATAGGCCAACTATGAAGTCTGGTTTCTGGAAGAAAAGCTAGAGAAAACATTCAACATTTTTCCTTTAAGAAAATTTGTTTCATTTGACAGCACAAATTTCAATTAAGCTCTTTGGAACTAGGTATCTATACTGCAGACTTCCCTTCACTGCATTTTTGTCCTATGTTTTGTCCTCAAATGCATATTCCAGATAGATAGTGAAATCTGTGGTGTAAGGACTGCTCCTCCTGGCCTGTGTTTTTTGTACCCTGGGTTCTCATTTCAGTGGGAATTTGTCACATGTCTAAATTTAGGATTACAGTTAAGAGGTTAATAATTCTTTCAGGAGTGGAAATTTTGGTTACCTCTGGAGTATGTCTAAAGAGTAGGGATTAGGTAGTGGACTGATGAGCAGTCTATCCTCTCACCCTGTTCCACATGTCATTGTTGACACCTGTTGGCAATCTGTAAGTTACTGTTCACGAATTATAAGGGCAACTTAAGATCTTAATCTTTACAAGCCCTTTCACGTTTCTGGCAGGAGATACTATGAGTCTTGTAGAAAAGTAGAAAGGATGTTGCTTCTACCCATAAATTTTGGATATTGGAAGGCGCAGAGCTGTTTTGAAATACATCACCCTTTAATCAGTCTAGCACAATAAATTGCTAGTAATATGTTGGTAGAAATATGAATAGACAGGAATACGCTGCCCTCTGTCTATAGATATAACACATTTATTGAAGCCCACACTGAAAATAAAATATATTAAGCATATGGTAAGATGTAGTGTGGACCTAATTCCTACCACTGCACCCCAAATGCTTTGAAATTTGTCTCAGATTGCCATCAGACTATGGCATAGCATGGCTGCTCAGCAATGCTAGACACAGGTCTGCACTCAGTGTGCTGACCAGAACAGTCCTTTTTGCTCATGCTGGTTAAGGACTGTAATGTTAAATGAAACACTTCACAAGCTACATATCAATTTAATGAGTTCCCAAAAAAATTTAAAACATTTTTTTTTATACTGGACATGCTCAGCGGCTTAACAAAGCCATTGCTATCATAATTCCTGAAGTAAACGTAAAACATTTTTATTTCATCCTTAATTGAGTTCACTACACTTCAAAACCCCTTCTTTTACTTCCATTGCCTTTTCTCTCAGTACATTTTAACACTTCATTTGTCACCATCTTGTAATCACAAGGTGGAAACACAGAGTCAGGACATATATATTTCTTAACAGTAATGTTGATGCCACCCCAAATGCTCCCAACTCTCCTATTACTTCAGCCTGACACATTTTAAAAACTAATTGTGTTTCAATTTTATACTATTGGAACTCATCTTCACTTAATCCACAGTTTTCCTTAGTACAACACTGTGACTATGTTTAAGACTCAGGCAAGAATATTACAATCCTTAAACTTAAATACCTGTTCAGCTGGCAACTCAGGCCATTCTCATCTATAAAACACAATGCATCTAGATAGGTATTGGTGCTAGCTGGAAGTGCTACTTTGCTACTAAACTAACAACTGCTGCATGGTAACAATCACAGAAATCACAGCATTGATTTCTGTTTCATTTAGTTTGCAAACTTGCATCATACGTAGAATCATAGAATAGTTAGGGTTGGAAAGGACCTTAAGATCATCTAGTTCCAGCTCCCCTGCCATGGGCAGGGACACCTCCCACCAGAGCACCACCAGAGGAGGTCCCACCAGACCAGTAACTGTATGCAACTATAAGGATATTTTTAATACGACAGAGTCATTGGCTATTGAAAATGTGCTCTGCTGAAAAAATAGTGCTGACAAAAAAGCACCTGTCTGGTCAGTCAGGCATGTGTGTGCTGAGACTATTCTTTATACATTACCATCTGTTTCGTCAGAGTTACAGCCAAATATTACATTAAGTATAGGATCAAATGTTGCCGAAAGTAAGCAGCAGACTAAAATGGACTTCAAGGAGGCGGCTTCCTTTGGAACCACAAAGGGCAGAACTCATCTAACCCGTGACATCCGATTCCAACAACATAGCAGTGTTGAACTCATCACCCCAAGCTGCCTTCTTAGTCAATGAAGAGCAAGGGGCATTTTTAGAGTGCAATTCATCTTGTCTTAATTAGACAAGAGTCATACTTTAGAAGTGTCTCCTACTTTCCATTGACTACAAAGCCAGCCCTAGGGCAAGTTGCCTAGATGTAGAAGATTGCAACACAATTAGAATTAATTAATAAATAGAATTAGGTGAGATGAATCTCTGGAAGAATAGAAGGTGGAGAATAATTCTGACTGTTTTTATGCAGCAAAACTAGTATATCTTATGCTAAGAAGTTAAATTTTTTACTTAGTACTTCAGTCCACTCTGGTGGATGAGACAGGGGGATGATACAGCAGATTTTTCTCTCAGTTTCGTCAGCTCAAGTTCTTAGGCAGCACAATATTTATTAGATAGAAATGCTCTGGATGTGTAAGTGTCATGGTTTTAGCTCAGCCGTCAACCCAGACCCCCGCAGTAGCTAACACACTCCCCCCCCACTTCCTACCCCCGCTCCCAGAGGGATGAGGAGAAAAACTGAAAGAATGTAACTCCCACAGGTTGAGATAAAAACAGTCCAGTAACTGAGGTATAACACAAATCACTACTGCTGCCACCAACAATAATAATGATAAAGGAAATGACAAGGGGAGAGAATACAATTGCTCAAAACCCGCCAACCAATACCTAGCCCGACCTAGCAGTGATCTAGTCATTCCGGGTAACTGCCCCGTTTCTATCGTGGGCATGACGTGCTGCGGTATGGAATACCTCTTTAGCTAATTTGGATCAGGTATCCTGTTTCTGTTTCCTCCTGGCTTCCCCTCCTCCCTGGCAGAGCATGGGACTCAGAAAGTCCTTGGTCAGACTAAATATTTGAGCAGTAACTAAAAACATCGGTGTTATCAGCGCTGTTCCCAGGCTGAAAGTCAAAAACACAGCACTGCAACAGCTACTAAGAAGGAGAAAAATGGCTGCTACTGCTGAACCTAGGACAATAAGAAATTAGACCTTGTCTTTATACATAGAAAAGAATTAGAGAGATTTAAAAATGAACCAAACCAAAACCTCAGGTCTGCCCCATCTAGGAGTTTAAGTGAGGCACCTCATATCTGTATGTGTAATTGAACTACATGATTTCATATCTAATCACTAAGCTATGATTCAGCTTACCTGAAATTATGGTATGAGTACTTAAAGTAAGTATGTCACCACTTCCAATGTATTCAGAAAAAATAAATACTGCAAATCTTTAAGAATATCTACACTATAACACTAAATGGGCAGTATTCTTTCTATTCTGTTCGTTTTCTGTCTTTGCAGTCACTGTTGGGTGGAAAAACTTAAATGACATTTTTACTTGAAAGGACAAATTTTAGCTTCAAAAACAATTTTTCCATTGAAGATAGAAGGTAGTTCCCTCTCATTACCTTAAGCTGCTGAAAATGGCTCAGGAATATTCTGATTGAATAAAGGATTTAAGGCTGTTTCCCACTGATACTGAGACAGGCATAGTACAGCATCACTGCCAGCCTCTTTCCAGCATCAACATCAACTGTAATTTCATCATGACAGATCTGGATTCGTCCTGTGTAATTATAACCCCTAATTGAGAACTTTAAATCAAACACCCCTTTCCTCAGTGGTAAATGAACAAACCTGGGCATGGTGACTGTAGGTGTAATGTGGGATTTCTATGTTGAGTAACTTCGGTCCATATAAATTCCTAATGCTAGCTAGGATTAATCTGGGTTGGATTTTTTTGCTGTTCTTGCCACCAATAAAAAAAAATACCCAACTGTTCTCAGTAGAATTGGGAGTGGTAAGTGTAATAGGTGAATAATCTCTGGGCCCAGTGCTGTAACTTATGGAACAAAGTTACATCAGCAATGATCTTACATCAATTTATAGCTGATCTACTATTGATTTCAATGACTTGTTCAATTACAGCATGTTTGCTTAATATTCTCTCTGGCCAGTAATTACACTATTTAATATTTTAGGTAATTGTCTAAGCGTAGAGCAGAAAGCCACATGAGGCACCATTTTGCTTCTTCCTTTTTTATTTTCTTTTTCCTGCCTTTCCTTTACTAGTGATTCCTTATTCTATGTCAAGCAACTAATTTATGAGCAGACTCTGAGTCATGTCTGGCCCGTTGATTTATTATTGAGCAGTGCTGAGATGCGACTGTCTGCTGTGCATTTTCATCTTTCTGAATGACAAGCAATTGCCGATTTTATCTTCCAATTTCAGATTTTTTTCTGCAAGTCTACAGGTTACAATTGTTTTGAAATTCCTACCATAATTTCATACCTATATATCACAACACCTCTTCTAAGCCATACCATTTCATAACAACAAGAGCTGTGAGATCAGGGGCAAAAGTAAAGGGTAAAACAGGTAAAATATTCAAAGATTCTATTATGGATAACCAAGTTTCAGTATCATGCTTTGTTAAGCTATAGCTTAAGGAATTTAAATATATCTGTGTAAATATTTAATGTAAAATGGAGTTGAATAAAGGAATCATCACTTACTATTTCACACTGCTTTGGATTTTTTCTGTTAAATTGTGTTGTTACATTTCAAGGTTTAGATGAAGCTTGCTCTTCTTATTGCTATGTAAACCCATGTTACCTTCTATACTTTTTATAGGTGCACATATATGTACACAGACAATTTTAATTTAAGCTAATATTCTACCTTCTATGAACACTGAAAACCAGCAACAGGCAGTCAAAACCAATTAATGAATGCAGTCATGAATGACAGGCTTTTTCCTAGCTTCAGAAACAAATAGATGCTACAATTTCTATGTTCAGATCAGTAAAACACCTTCAGACAGAAAAATGTCATGTAAGAAAGGGCTGTAATGTGTAAATGTCCTTTGCATTGGCTATAGTTCCAGTGCGGGTATCTGTTCCCAGGAAGCGTTACCTATATGAGAGGATGTAACACGCTGTTCTTCCTCACATTAATTAAGCAAAGCACTTACTTGCTCAACATTAGACATCTAACTGAAATAAGATATCTACATTTTGAGTTTAAACAGAGATTTGAGAGTGGTTAAGTAAGCTAAATGCTCTCTCTTTTGCATCTACAAGTTTGTGAGGGCATAATGAAGAGCCAGGCTCAAGATACCATCTCTGGAGTGCCTAGTGTACTATTTTGGTTAGTAAGTTCAGTTCCTCTGCACAATAAAGACTTAGAATTCACAGGAAGCCAACAAAAAAGCTCAATTTTCCGGTCTTACTAAAGTTTTAGTCTCTTTTTCAGTTTTATCAATGCTTTTGTGTTAACATATCGAAAATACGATTAATAAAAAACCCCAAACGTCTCATTCAGCATACTTGGTTTGAATAATCACTAAAGATATTTTAAATGCCACTGCCATAAATTTAGATTGCATACAAGATGGAGAAAAATTAAAACTGGTTTCCCAGGGAAGTGTGAGATCTCTGTGTTTGGAGATATTCAAAACTCAATTGGACAATGACTCTGAGCAATTTCCTCTGCCTCTGAAGTAAGTTGTACTTTTAGCAAGCACTTGGATTAGGTGGTTTTCAGATATTTCTCCCAATCTAAATTACTCTAGGACTTTACTAGTCTCTTTCAGTGTTCACTCTATGTCCTGCCCTCCATCCTCTCTGCTTTTTCCTCTGAAATAAAAGAGAAACATCCTACAGTTTGTGTAATGTATACAGTTGCCTTTTCTGATAGTCTATGGAATCAGGATGCTGCTGACCTCACCACTTCATTGGCTTTTTCACTTGTTCCAAAAAACTTGCCAGGGAAGAAAGGATATTTCAGGGGAGGAAAGAAAATCCTTTCATCTAAACTTCTACCTTTTATGTTTACTGCACATTCATGTCCTGTAATCTGATATGCCATCTGCCCCCCACACCAGCTGGGATAATTTTCTTCTTTACAATTTTCTCAATTTATTAAACCCTCAAGAAACAAGCAAACAAACAAAATTCAAGTTTCCCTTCTATTTTCTACTTCTTTGTCTCCTTATTTTGTAAACTTCTCAGGGGCTTCTTCATGACAATGTTATTTTCACAGTACTCATGTTACCGTAGTACCTTTGAAGAAGAATTAGCATAACATAATTTTATGTTGTTTTGTTAGGAATAAGGCCAAATTCCGGCTACTTGACTAAATATGATATTCTACTCAACATGAGTGCGAATATTTGCAATTTACTGTTAAAGCTAGATGGTAAGCCATGTTTTTTTTTAGTAAATGCACATTTTGCTACTATTTTAACTGTGAATTACTGAAGAAAGAGATGTATATGATTTATGATATCCTGCTAATGCTTATTCTTTCCCACTGGATCTTGAAGATATGGATATATGCAAAAGAAAGAGACTAACCTAAGATCTTTTATTTTTTATCTAAGAGAAAGGTGCTTCCATTACTATCTCTCAAGCTGCTGGTTATTTTTTTGCTGAATGAGCAGTGAGAATGAGCAGTCAGTTTCTACTGGCTACCAATTTCAAACTTGAATTAAACTTAAATGAAGAATTCAATGCAACTCCTATCTTCAGTAAAGCTGCTTCACTAATAGTAAAACAATATTAAACATTTTTCAGTCATTTTCATTATGTAGACAAAAGAATACATGTACGTGATCCTTTATCTTGACTCCATATTAGTGTTTAAAAATGAGTACAGAAAACAGAGTCACCACAAAGTGCTGCCAAACTCAGAGATGCACAAGATGTTGGGAATAATTAGAGTATGTAATTGTGTGAAAAAGGAAGATTGCTTTTTCCAGAGGAAAAAAGGTAAGAACAAGGACAAAGAAAGAGTGGACAAACAAACAGATTTGTTCTGTCAAGATGGTGAGACTCCAAAATAATCAAGACAGGGGAAAAATAATTTGAAGATTCTACTTTATATAATTTATATGTACTACCAAATGATAACAACTGTGAGAAATGAAAAAGGCAAAATGAGACTATAGAGAATTAGGAGGATGGAGACAGGACAGTTGTGCTTGTCAGCTTCAGAAGGAAATGAAGAACATATTATGAGCTACTACAAGCCTCTGCGGGATTCAGCCTATTTTTTAATATGAGACTGAATGACTAAAAGAAATTCACTTGTATAATACTGCATGCAAGCTATAAAAAGGAGAGATTAAACATATATAGCAGATTAAAGGATTTGAACAGAAAATATAGGAATAATGGAAACACCTGCTGTGATATCCTATATGGCAGTAATTTTTTACATATTAGGAATTGTCTGAAGTCTTATGCACAAGATGTTTATTTCTTATCTATGGAGTAAGAGACTTGAGTGCAAAGACTCCCAATGGTTTCAGTAGGCTACAGCTATGATGACAGGTGGGTTGGAACTAGATGATCTTAAGGTCCTTTTCAATCCTAACTACTCTGTGATTCTATGATTCTATGATTCTTAAGGTGCCTGCCTTTCAGAATTATACCCACTAACACAGAATTCAGTGGCATTATTTCGTATTTATACTACTGTAAGAGAGAATATTCTTTTATTAATTTGATAAGTATAAGCATACAGTGGTTCTATCAAGCCAATGAAACATATCGTATGAAAGCTTGTTGAGAATGATATGATTGCTGCTGTGATGCTTTTAACATGTTTTTTAGGTTGTTTCCTTGTATTTTTTACTGTTGTAGGAAGAGAGAAGCCCCGAATTTATAAAAGAATCACAAAATCATAGAATCAGCTAGGATGGAAAAGACCTTTAAGATTATCAAGTCTACCCATTACCCCAGGACTGCCAAGATCACCACTAAACCATCACTGATGGCCTCATCTACACAGTTTTTGAACACTTCCAGGAATGGTGACTCCGCCACTTCCCTGGGCAGCCTCTTCCAGTGCCTGATCACCTCTCCATGAAGAAACGTTTCCTGATATCCAGTCTAAACCTCCCCTGGTGCAGATTGAGACTGCTACAATTTTTTTTTTTACAAAGAAAGACCATTATTTTTTACAAAGTCTTCAGATTTACTGGCAGAAGAAACATACTATTGCTTAGTCCGCTCATGGATGTATTACCAGATTTGGTGCAATTAAACACAGTTTATAAATATAATAAACAATAAAAAAACCCAGTAAAAACAGCTGTTCGTGGTTATTTCAAGCAACTCTTTAATAAGGGTCAGCAGGGGAGACCGAGACAAGTAGCTCAAAATGCATCTGACACTTGAGTTTGTATCGATCACTAATACATTTGGATACTGCTTTGGCAACTTTATCGATATAAATTTTCTCTGCAAACATGTACTTTTTAAACTAATAAGTTTTTTATGAAAGAAGCAGTCATTTTCTACAGGAAGTCAGTAACCGCAAATCACCAGAGCTGCATATTAAGCATCAGTTCTTCCCACTTGCTCAGTCACCATATGGCACCACACACTGTGCTGAAAGATAATCACTTTATTGTTGGCTGCATTTTTAATCAGATGCATCGCATACTGTTTTGTTAAACATTGCCTTGTAAAACACTCCCCAGCCTTACAATACATTTTTCTGTCTTGGAAGCAAACATAAATAAGACCCAGTGAAACACAAGAAGGTCTGATCAAACTTGAAACCCAGAATTTAATAAAATGATCAAGCATGAAGAGTCTAAGCATTTTTTAGAGTACCACAAAGATGCTCCCAGAGGAACTGGGTTGGGAGCTGGGGAATCCACTGTGCAAGGTGCCTGTTTCCTAGCAGTAGTTTGTAGGCTGCATTAGGCTTGACAGCTGTTGTGCTTGGTAGCTATCAGGCTGTGATCTGCTCTACATCTAGCAGCTGTTGGGATGCTGTATTTCACCCACACTGGAAGGCTGCACAAGCAGTGATTTCATACAATGATTGGTCATGCCGTTTGTCGCCACAAACAGAAACTCCTGTGCAATGTTATCCCTGGGTGTTCCACACACAAAGGTCATTGCTTTTAATTTTACATTGTGCCCACCCCAACAGAAGCTCCCTGGCTTCTCAGACAGACCCGTCACTGGCCAAAGCCGAGCCCATCAGTGACAGTAGTAGCATCTCTGGGATAATGTAATGAAGAAGAGGGACAACTTGCTGTGCAACAGCAACTGCAGCCTGAAAGAGGGGGGACAATATGTGAGAGAAACAGTTCTGCAAACACTGAGTTCAGTGCAGGAGGGCAGGAGGTGCTCCAGGAGCTGGTGCAGATATTCCCCTCAGCCCATGGTGCAGCCCATAGTGAGGCAGCTGTGCCCCTGCAGCCCATGGAGCAACATGGTGAAACACATACCCACCTGCAGCCCAGGGAGGATCCCTCACTGGAGTAGGGGGATGCCCGAAAGAGGATGTGACTCCCTGGGAAGCCCACCGTGAGCAGGCTCCTGGAAGGAGCTGTGGCCCCATTGAGGGAGAGCCCATGCTAGAGCAGGTTTGCTGAAGGACTTGAGATCTCACAGGGGACCCGCACTGGAGCAGCCTGCTGCAGAAAGACTGCACCCTGTGGAAGAGACCCATGCTGGGACAGTCTGTGGGAAGGACTCACCTTGGAGAAGCTCATGGAGGACTGTGTCATAGAATCATAGAATTATAGAATAGTTAGGGTTGGAAAGAACTTTAAGATCATCTAGTTCCAACCCCACTGCCATGGTCAGGGGCACCTCCCACGAAACCATGTCACCCAAGTCTCTGTACAGACTGGCCTTGAACACCACCAGGGATGGAGCAGGGTGTCCTGTGGAGGGACCCCACACTGGAGCAGGGGAAGAATGTGAAAAGAAAGGAGTGGCAGAGAGAAATTGAGTGCAGAACTCATTCTCCATTCCCCTGTACTGCTGAGAGGAAGGAGGTAGAGGATTTGGAAGTGAACATAAGCCTAGGAAGAAGAAAAGGGTGGAGGGAAGGTATTTTTGCGATTTGGTTTTATTTCTCATTACCCTAGTCAGATTTGATTGGCATTATATTAAACTAATTACCCCAAGTCAAGTCTGTATTGCCTGTGACAGTAATTGTTGAATGATCTCTCCCTGTCTTCAACCTACAAGCCTTTTGTTATGCTTTTTCTACCCTGTCCAGTTGAGGAGGGGAGTGATAGAGCAGCTTTGGTAGGCACATGGTGTACAACCAGGGTCAACACACTACAGGGATTAAAAATGCATATGCCCGATAAGCGGGAAAAAGCCCTCACTTACAACCAAGATTTCTTAGTTTATGACAATATTTCGTAGAAGAAGTGGCTGAAAATTCATTCCCTTGGAATAAGACTAAAACAAGCACAAATATACAATAGGAACAGCTTGAGCTCAAAAGTGAGAAATTAGAGGTTCTCTGTATTTCTGATCTACATGAAATTACATACAATTAAGAGAATGTTATGGTTATGTAGGCAAATGCTGACATTAACATTAGCTATGAACCTTCCCTGTATCCTTTTGCATACTAATTGTGATGCACAACCCCTTTGGGACTGGTGTAATCCCCAGACAAACTATCTATCATTTCCTGCACTCAGATTATTCCTTGGGGTGCTGGGGGGCCAATGGTAAGGAAGAACAGTTCCTGATTGTCTGAGGAATTTCTGACTCTCCTGGGGTAGACCATGTTCAGTATGGATATGGTGTTCTGCAAAACTGCTCAGTAAAAGCTCTTTGGATACTCACATTTAGGGAAATCTCATGAGATGTTAAAACATTTCTGAGGCAAGAAGAAATTCTCTGTCAAGTGTTTTGTTTCTTTCCCAGATGGTGGAGGTACTTGAACTCGCAAAGGCTTGCACGTTTCTTGGTCTGAATAAAACTAACATCTTTCCTTGTCTTCAGAAAGGCTGGGCTGGTTTTGCAGAAATATTCATCCCAAGATTTACTCCGTCGGGCTCAAAGAATGAATAATATCAGAAAAAATGTTTAATGGTTGGCTGAGCTGTAAACAACTAAAATCAGTGTCTTACAAGCAGTCCTCTATATTTACATCTATATTATGTTATGATTCAACAATGGTTTCAGAGAAACAGTCATAGTCACAATGCTGGGAAATCTCAGGGTATCAAAAGGATGACAGATGTGATCCACCGTGTGAGTTCTGGTGGCAGAATCACAGAGGACAAAAGACTCAAGAGCTTGCTTTATCTTGCCTTTCTGCCAAGGCAATGACAAGAAGATATCTTAGCAGACTCTTGTCTTAACCACGCCTTAGAAAAATCATACTGGTATGACGTAGATTCCATTAACATTCCAGGTAGAGCTTAAATTCTTGTAACGTTCCCATTGACTTTGTTCAACTCTGTAGCTCATATGGTGAATTTCATATTAATTCATTCCATGAATGCTGAGCATCTCAGCAAAGACGTGAGGCTCCTTCTTTTTCCAGCTTATGGATAGCGCTTGATTTTAAGGCCTTTATTAATCCACTTAATTAGTTTAGTGGGTATAACTAAGCTCACTTGCACTGCTTGCACTTTTGTTTGCATGTCCTGTTAGTACTTTACATTTTATGCGAATGTACTGATGCACACTAATAATTCATAATAAATAATATCATAATATAATAATAACGTCTGTAAAGTCTTTTCTTCTTTGGGTATTTGCTCCTGAGCCACATGTTCAACTGTGGACCATAATCACACAGACTTTTTCACCTCACTATTCTCAAACATAAGATTTACCTAATGTTTGTTGCCATATTTGTATGTAAATACCTGTTCTAATGCCCTAATCATGCATATTTTTTCTTTTGGGAGAAAAGTTTCTTCTTCCATATCCTCTATTTGTTTACTTCATTACTGAAAAATGTTGGCTTACTCTACAATGTGTTGGAATATATTTTGATGTCTACTCTCTAAGGAAAAAAATAGCAGGGCAAGGTAAAATTTTGCACATTAATATTGATGTATGCATAGTTTTGAGTCCTGTGCATGGCATTCTGGAATCCTTGGGTTTTATGTAGCAGGTATGTACCAGGGTTTATTGTATTGTCAGGAATAGCTTTAGTTGTTTTAAGAAAGAGCAAATGACAATTTCCCAGTTCTATGTCAGCAGACTTCTTTTTTATCCTTCTGTAAATAAGTTTCTATTTGGTTTGTTCCTACTCCACAGTTTGCAGCTAGACCATCTACTGAATAAATCCTTCTGTGAAAGAGAGGTTTGAGCACATGTGGGTGCGTATTATATAGACAATACAAATGCAACTATTAGGAACTGACATTTGTATGCTCATGCACTGAAGCCAGAGTAGAGCACAGTACCCTGGTGGCTGCAACAGCCAGGGAATGGATGAAACATGCATTTATCATTTGGCAAGCAGAGACAGAGGTGTTAAGGAATGGGTAGCACACCTTGGAGTTTAAGGGGCCTGAGAAATGTAGGGAGTTAAGGAGAAACATAGGAAAAGAAAGGAAGATAACACTTCTGGGCATGTGTGTTCTCTCTCATATATCCTGAGATTCTGGCATTTCTCACGGCATTAATTGAAACTGCTTATGATTATGGCAACATTTTCCATGATATCTAGATATGTCTTTTCTTTATAAAATTTTTTGCCAACCACGAGTTTCTGTGTCTAAATTTGATTAGTCTTTTATTCAAGGAAATTTTATTTCGGTTGCCAAGAGATGGGAATAAAGAGCTTGGCTCTGGGAAAGTTTTCTTGCCAGCATTTACATTTGAAGGGACTCTCAGGCAGATTGAACCTAATCTTTTCTGTTGCAAATAGCACCTGACACAAAGGCTCCTGTATATGCTTTTACCCATAAACAAAAGTGAAATCAGCCCTATAGCTGACAAAAGTTCTCTCTATTACATATGCTGTGTCTATTTGGGTGAAAGAGTAGTAGGAGAACAGCTGATGAGAATGATTTTTGGTTTTAGGTAACCACTGGTGCATTACAAACTTTAATTAAGATGATCAGAGCAATTTCTCTTCCTCATGCCAATTTTTGCTTCATAGTGAACCTAGTAAACAAAGGCAGCATAAACGGCTTCCTACTCCTTGTGCTTAGATGCGCATCTCAAGAGTGTATCCATATCTATGCAAAAATGCTGCTATGTTTCCAGCTGATCCTATCAAATACTATGTAAAATAAGATATTTGGAAATTCTGCCTTCTTTCTATAGGCACTAACATAGCCCTAGCTCTCTGCTTCAGCTTGTAATGCTGAAGGTTTCAGGAATGCAGATGGCTTTATTATATCTACACATACCTTAGAATAGAAAACAATTTACTTTTGTTTGATTGTTTGTTTGTTTTGGTTTTGTTCTTTTCATTGCAGATTTGGAATGAAAACTACTCTGGATCCATAACAAACTGACATTTCTTTCTTCTCCTTGAATTTGTGTCAGCATCCCTTGATTCCTTGATATTACTAGTACTTCCTGGCTGGGGTTGAATGTTGGCAGTTAAGTGCAGACACTGTAAGCATAAGCATGCTCCTTTGTAGTAGCACAGTGCTCAGGAAGGCTGAGAGAAGTGAGTAGAGGGTAATAGGATAGCATGAGAAATGTCCTAGGGTGACTGGGTCTTCCTGGTATCATAATCTGTCTATGGGATTTAAAGTACTGATGGGCACTAGATTATAGAGTTGTTTTTGAAAGGAGCAGATTTCCCCAATAAAAAGGGATGACATTTAATCAAAAAGTAAAGTTATAATATTGCTCCACATTGTCTAGGATAGATTTGAATAATCTTAGTCATAGAGAGGTAGGTAATTATGTGAGTAATACAGTTGACTTCTGGAAGTTTAGTCAGTATGTGAGTAGGAAAATTGCACTGTTGTCTGAATGCGACAGCAGCAGCAGCTGCTCACAGTTCTCCCTACCTTTCTTTCTCTACTTCAGCATACAGAATCTTAGAAATTGTTTGTGCTGCAGTCATCTGTCCTTCTCTTGTTTATTGTTCATGAGACTTTAAAGCCTGCCTTTTCCATTAGTGATTTAACTGGAGTACAACCATCTTGTCTGGGAATATTTCCCGGTAGTTTAAGTCATGTGAAATATCTTCTCTTTTGTTAGAAACACATCTCATAGGGAATCTCCACTGAGTTATCATGTCCCTCATAAAATTCTCACCACAGAAGATCCCCAGGGGTCTCCCTTGCTACAAGGGGTTACAAGGGCTACAGCTGAAAGGACTGCAACTAAAAGAATTTCAACTCGCTGGCCAAGAAGACGTGTCTGGGTCCATGGGGTGGTGGTCCAATTTCTCTGTTTTCTTTCCTTCTTTCTTTCCTTTCTCCTTCTCTCCTTCTACTTTGAGTCTTTTATAAGAGTAAGAACTTGCCAACACTTTTGTTCCTCCAGACACAGTTTTAGGGAAGTTTAGGGAAGTTTATGATAAAATTAATTGCTATTTCATTTTTCAACCTCTTGAGGGCCTGTGGTTTCTTCCAAGAACCTCACAGGGTACTGTAAAGGATCACCTTCCCCAGTACCTGCTGAGCGGGATGGGACACGCCCTTAATGTGACATGGATCATAGAATCATAGAATCATAGAAGAGTTAGGGTTGGAAAGGACCTGAAGATCATCTGGTTCCAACCCCACTGCCAGGGGCAGCAACACCTCACACTAAACCATGCCACACAAGGCTCTGTTCAACATGGCCTTGAACACTGCCAGCGATGGAGCATTCACAACTTCCCTGGGCAACCCATTCCAGTGCCTCACCACCCTTACAGTAAAGAATTTCTTCCTCATATCCAATCTAAACTTCCCCTGTTGAAGTTTGAACCCGTTACCCCTTGTCCTCTCACTACAGTTCCTCATGAAGAGTCTCTCCCCAGCATCCCTATAGGCCCCCTTCAGATATTGGATCGTTGCCTTGGTCAGCAACATTGGCAGAGTAGATATAGACAAAATCTACATCTGCATATTGACTGTAACTGGTCTCCTTTCAATTCAGCTGTTCAGCTGACCCCAGCTTAAAAGAACTTTGAATTACCTAGTGAGTTTCCTCTTCCCAACTAGCACATCTCAGCTCACACGTAGTTGGCTGAAGATTCCCTCCTGTGTTTCACTTCTGGATGTTTAGTGTAGTGCTTTCCTGGCTTTATTTGATGCTTTCTGTTTAGGGAATACATGCTAGGAAAGACTTCAAATTTCATTCCTTAGTCTGGCTTCCAGCTTTTGCTTTGATCTTTCATGTATTTCACCACCGAACTACTTTCCTTTTTGACCTGGTCTTACCAGTTCTGAATCCTGCTCCTGGTCCACCCTTGTATCCGAGGCCAGTTACTTGTCTGCTGGTCAATATCCTTTTCCTGGATGCTTACAGACAGCAGCATATTGTGACAGCTGCAAGCCATTTCTAAAAGAAAACATAAGCTTTTCCTATCTCTGAGTGCTCTTCTTCCTAGCTATTGAAACATGTTACTCTTTTTTCTTTTTTTTTTTAAGTGCTTGCTGTTCGTGTTTTGCAGTTGAATTCTCCTTTAGAGGGAGCTGCAGATTTCTGAGCTAAATTAAACTTTAATCTTTAAACAGATTTGTCTTCAATAGAAAATATGAACTAAAAATAAGAGGGATTGGTTTGCTCAAGGGCACCTGCCTGTGACTCATGAGCACAGATGAAGCAGAAATTAAATCTCAGTTCTCCAATGCCACCTTCTTTTACAGAAATGTACGTTCAGACAGCTTGAATGGAATCCATTTCTCCCCTCTTAAACATCTAAGATTTATATGTTAAAAACTCAGCTTTTTACTTGAAATAATTTTCAACAATCACTGAAGATAGCAGCAGATTTGGAGCAAATGACTTGCCTTACCCAGGAAAAACTTCTTTGGGCAGGTCAATGACCTGTCACTGACAAGGAACATACTGTCTGTGTAGGAAGCCATTGGTAAGAAGGCTGAGTACAGATAACTAATCTCTTGATCCCTGATGTTGATCAGAAGAATTCAGGGCTAGGACTACAAAGCAAATATCAGACATAAATATTATCTTTGTGAGTAGGAAAAACTATATTAAAGTGAGAGAGTATCAGTTGCTTGGTTCCTCATTTTAAACTGTGAGATGAGCCACTATGCGTGATTGTCTCACAGTAAAAAAAGACACATGCAGTCTGTGTCCCTGAAGTAAAAGGGACTGCACAGAGTCAAGACAAATTGGGAAAATCAGGACTGGAGAGCAATTGCATTGAGAACTAGAATGTAGCCTTGTCTTTATGTGATGAACAAAGGGATGTAGAGAAAGCATAGCAGTTAAACAGTGGGAATCTCATATCTCAGAAGATAAAACACAGTTACCAGTTCAGTGATGTTGTGGTTTAAGTCCAGCCGTAAATCAGCCACACAGTTCTTTAGCTCCCCCACTGCTTCTTCCTCCCCCCGCTCCCAGAGGGATAGGGAGGAGAATCGAAAGAATGCAACTCCCATGGGTTGAGATAAGAACAGTCCAGTAGCTAAGGTATAACACAAACCACTACTGCTACCACCAAGAATAATAATGACAAGAGAAACAAAAAGAAAAGAGAATACAACCGCTCACCACCTGCGACCAATACCCAGCCTGACCGAGCAGTGAAGTAACTCTTCCGGATCCCAGTCCCCAGTTTTTACATCCTGGGCATGACTTACTGTGGTATGCAATACCTCTTTGGTTAGTTTGGGTCAGGTGTCCTGTCTCTGCTTCCTCCCGGCTTCCCTCCTCCCTGGCAGAACATGAGACTCAGAAAGTCCTTGATCAGAGTAAACATTATTGAGCAGCAACTAAAAACATCGGTGTTATAAGCACTGTTCCCAGGCCAAAAGTCAAAAACATAGCACTGCACCAGCTACTAAGAAGGAGAAAAAATGACTGCTACTGCTGAACCCAGGACAAGTGAAAATAACATGAGACTCCCTTTTACCTTCATGATAAATGTAGAAACTATTTTACCTTGATTTTTTTATTTCATTTTGCATATTTAGGTGTAGTGTCACCATACAAAATGGGAAGAATCTTAAAGTTGCCACTTACAAAAATGAATAAAACATACAATATTATTAATATTTATAACTAATAGCACAAAGATGGCTGATAGCAGCTAATTAATGCTCAGTGGTACAAAGTGGTCTGTATGTTATCCTCCCTGGACAGCAGTCAGTGAAGTTGGATTCTAAGCTGACTAACACGATGTCCCTCAGATGTCACGTGGTTTATTACTGTCACACTAGCTTATTACCTGCATGTGAAAAATATCCTTGCTGTATTGGTTTTCTGAAGATATGATCTTTTCCTAGCTGATAGCTGTCCTGATAGGCAGCTGTGATGTTTTGAGACTGATGTGTTGGTATCAGTCAAACCATGTTTATATAAACTCAAGCACACTTGCTCAGTCAATGGTTTGTTACTTGTTCTGAAGAATCATGGTTATCCTTTAAGTGCTTTTTGAAGAACTGTGGCAGAGTCTATGAAAATCTGCATTTAATTTTAATTTGAAATCTTTCTGTAAGTATAAGTATTCAGTGAAAACAAGCATTCTTTTAAAAAATATATTAACCATAGATATATTTTACTGTTCTCTGCAAATTTAAGGTAATTAGAGGAATGCAGAACTTGCATGATAAAGGTAGAAAAATTACCCTTGATATTATAGGCTAAATTTATTGCATTTAGCCAGTTGTGAATTTGAGGTGACAAATGACTTAAAAATACTGTGATTGGTAAACTGCCTTCATTGACAGCAGGTGTCATTTAAAAAGATAAAGGCATTAGAAAAGATACAAAACCTGATATAAATTATAACCAGCAGACTCCTTTTATTCCATTAATTCCTGATATTCCATTAATTCCTGATTAGCTAGTGTGTAAGGAAGTAAAAATGGGGCCACTATACATACTTGGAGAGAAGAAACTATAAGAACATGTAAGTTAACTAACATGCTCTTTCCTATTATTAAATGTCCTTTGTCATTCTTTTTTTTCCCCTGCTACTTGGCGTATAAGCTACTCTCACTCAACCTTCCACATTCATCATACGGCAGATCTGAGTAGGTTTAAGGGAATAATTTAAAATATCCTGCTAAAGATTCTTGAAAGTATTTTATGGACATTATAGAATCATAGAATCATAGAATAGTTAGGGTTGGAAAGGACCTTAAGATGATCTAGTTCCACCCCCCCTGCAAGGGGCAGGAACACCTCACACTAAACCATGCCACCCAAGGCTATGTCCAATCCAGCCTTGAACACCGCCAGCAATGGAGCATTCACAGCTTCCCTGGGTAACCCATTCCAGTGCCTCACCACCCTTACAGTAAAGAATTTCTTCCTCATATCCAATCTAAACTTCCCCTGTTGAAGTTTGAACCCGTTACCCCTTGTCCTCTCACTACAGTTCCTCATGAAGAGTCCCTCCCCAGCATCCCTATAGGCCCCCTTCAGATATTGGAAGGCTGCTATGAGGTCTCTACGCAGCCTTCTCCAGGGTAAACAACCCCAACTTTCCCAGCCTATCTTCATACGAGAGGTGCTCCAGTCCCCTGATCGTCCTTGTGGCCTTCCTCTGGATTTGTTCCAACAGTTCCATGTCCTTTTTATGTTGAGGACACCAGAACTGTACCCAATACTTCATCATCTCACTGAAGTGTCAGAAAGTTCTGCCTCTGGAAGGTCTGATTCCCTCTGATATGATTATTCTTCTTCTGAAGATGTGATGCGTTTCAACTGAGAGTTAATTGGGTGGAAATCAGGAATTTGGAGTTCTTGTATAACTCCGCTATCAGCCAACTCTGTCATCTTGATCCTATTACCGTGAAATAAAAACTTTACATAAGAATGAAGTAGAATTGAGATGTTTATATTTAGTCTTGTAAATTCTTAGATATTACACTTGGGTTTCTACCGTATCTGCCATGTCTTTAGACAGAAAACAGAGCTCTGCTCCTCTACATGCTTAAATCTTAGCAGTGTTCAGAGCCATGTGATACTGCATAAGTACATCTAGAGCCTTCTGCTTATGGTACAATACTCAGAATAAGCAATATTCTGGTGGTTAAACTAAGTTCAAAGCAGGCAGATTTGGGTTTTCTGACTTGAAATGGGAGGAAATTGAAATGTAGTGAATACTGAATATTTTCAAAAAAACATTTATATGACAAAGCCAGAGAAGGTTTTGAGGGATGTTTCAGCACTTAAGTATTTTTAGTGTAGTCTTTAATTTTCTGTAACATCAGTTTTTGGTTTTATACATGTATGAACTGTATCCAAATGTACTGAAATTCAAATTAGACTTTCAAGTCCATGCATAATGTTGGTAAAACTGTTTTTATGTGGAGCTGTATTCCCTTTTATTCAGTTACAAGGTTCTACATAGATTTTACAGCCAGTATTAATTTTTTGGGTGTGTTTTTCCTCACTTCTGTTTTTATAACCTGATTTTATTCATCTCAACTCTTTGTAAATTCAAACTGGGTTATTGTGGGAAGTTTTGTAAATTGACAAGAAAGTACATTTCTTTATGTACGGATTTTACCTTCTGTCTCCCAAAATACTGCCTTGAGAATCTGTATCGCATGATCTGAAATGTTATTTCCCCAGTAACATCATGCCCAGAAGTATCATCCTACACAGACGCTTCAACAGGGTGCAACGTTAATGCAGCAGACACAAAGGGAAAAGGAGGCACTTCAGTATAATTGTGAGCAGAGAGAGGTCATTTCGTTACTGCTAATTTGGATAGGTAAAGAGGGGTAAATGTAGGAAAGGAATCCAAAACCAGTAGATCTTACAACATTCAAACTGTGCATTCCTTGAAAGCTCCATCACTTCCGGAAGTAGGTAAATACTGTATATATACCTCCTCATTGGTTTTTCAGGTGAGTACCCCAAAGGATAGGCTATTTTCATGAGTCAGGAAGTCTCCCGTGTATCGCTTCATGGTGTGCTACAGTGATACTATTTTCTTATTGATGCCAGAGCCTATGCTGTTGCATGGAGCATATGTGTTCTACTTTTTCTTGCCTCCCATTGTAAGCTTTGCTTCAGTTAACATTCCCATATATTTGCTTTTGCATTTTAACTGATTGCAAAAAACAGAGCACTGTTATAAGACTTTAAGAACATAAGAATTGCCATATTCTGTCAAACAACAGGTCCATCAAGCCCACTATCCTGTCTCAGGATGCTGCCAGCAGCTGGTGCTTAGGGAAAGAGTATGATGGTGAGGAAAATGCTCTGATTTCCCTACCCCATTTCATTCCATTACAACATTTAGATTCAAATATTAATTGTAACATTCCATCATATTTACATGTGTGACAATTCATAGACATCCAATGCCAAAAGAAATCGGGTATGCTACCGAGGGTTTCTATTAACAGTTTGTAGTGACAGCAAATTAAGGAGACAAAATTCTTTCCAAACCCTCAATATGAAGGTATTGCATTGCAATTTAAGACTTTAATATTTTCTGCAGAATCTTATATCACAGATTTCATGGGTTCTATAATATATAGAAAGAAATAAACTTTTATTATTAGCATGGTTTTTTTGTTACTGGAACTGTGGAGTCTACATCACCCTTTTATGCATGCTGTGAAAAATTCTTTTGTGGAAAAATACATTGGGAACAGTATATCAAGATTACTTAGAAGACACAAAGCAGGAATAAACCACACGTAGATATATCTAAAATCTATTTAAAAGCTAATTAAAATAGTGCAAATAGTTCCTGACTTTCAATGGGTTAAAGTTACTTCTTTTGGGTGTCTATGTCTTTGATGACTCTTTATAGGCTGTGCTTTTACTAAGAAATTTGGACCACACATTCCTTGAGGTGCCTTCCAGCTTGGAATTCTATTATTTTATGACTGAATCTATGATTTATTTTGATACATGTTTATTCATATACCTCAGTGTAAATATGTGTCTAAGTTCTGATGAGAGGATTTGGTGTCTGCCGAATGAAAATGTTTAATATTGACATGAACAGAGCAAACAAAATTTAAACAAACTGTTTCTTCTGCTGTATTCTTTAGATCTTTTGAAAGTTAAGATTTTTCCTTTTCTACTTTTATCTTGCTGCTGGATGTTTATAACTGACATTCAGTAGGTTTCATGAACAAAGAACACTGTAATGAGGCCTGAGCTGTTGTGTTATTCTCTTTCTCACGTGTTAATATAATGGAGAAAGTAAAATCTTAATCACTAGCTATCACTAGTAAACTAGCATCACAACTCAGTCCCATGGGTATGCTTTACTAATACTTTGCAGAGCATATACAGCATTAAAGACTTTTAAAGGCTTATTACTTGCCAAGATTTTAATAAAAACACCCCACATCTGCTATTTTAGTTTTAATGAATAGAAAATTTCATTTTTCGTGTGTGAATAGAAATTAACAATTAACTTTTTTGGCACATGCATTATCAAGGGGGATTAACTCAATCAATTATTTACTGTTTTTTCTAGGTGTTTCATTCACATTCTTCCTAGAGAGGACTGAAAATTATTGGGGTAGGCAAAGGTGGAAAAACTTTAAGTTTCAGGAATGGATCTGATAGAGAAATGCACATATTCATGGTATAATGGCTTTGTAATTATTTCACTACATTTTTGAGTATATAACTGAGGGCCATTTCTATTCTTATTTCTTGTATGCAATAGAAATGGCTTTGTCAGCACAGTGGTACCTGTATTGATTCTTCAGGATGGACGTCAAAATCTGTGTCTTATAACTTACACAGAATCCACCATCTCTCCTCATTCACTAATCTTTGTGTCCTGCCCTCTGTTAGAATAATACAAATGTTACACGAGATTAGTTAAATTTCTGTGGCATGAGGAGTTCCCTTCTAATTCAGTGGTGTTAATCAGGTACATCAAGTTTGGCATGGTAGCATCATCTTGATTATTTGAAAGTAGATTATAATTATTTGATTTATATTATTGCAGCATCTACTGGTCATAGCCAAAATGTGGCCTCATTCTCCTAACTTCAACTTGGAAAGAATACTCTCCAAAGGCCACCAAAGTACTAATGTGTGATTGATTGAATACCTTACTGGATCAATGCCTTGCAAGCACTGTTCTGGCCTTAATTAAAAACTCACTCTGCTCAGATACGGTTGTTAATTACATAGGGTCATTGCAAACTAGTGGGAAAAGCTAAGGTATGATGAACAATGTTATACTGAATAACATCTGGTGCTAGCAACATTCTCGGTTTTGGATATTAATGATGTTCTGTCTTAAGGACACATATTTAATAGTTGACACTTTTAAATCCATTCAGCAAGCCAGATGTGTGACTCAGATATTTGCTTTCTCTGCTTTTTTTTTTTTTTTTTTCCCACACCTATATATTGAAGCATCTCTACAAGAGAACTGAATAGAAAATAAAATTTTAAAACAGTTTGATGTAATGGACTTTTATTAAAGGATCACAGCTTTTCTCTGTCATCTCCTGCGTGATGTTATTGTATCTTGTGTACCTGGTAAGAAAGTGGCTGTCCTAAATTTCAGAGTGATTAGTTGGTTATAGCAACTGTCAGGAGCAGATTTTTGGCTGCCACTAGTAGGACATGTTGATGGGTTGCTGTTATCTCATACCATCCCTCCAGAATACAAGCCCGTGAGATGTGAGTTGTATGCGAATGTGACAGAACGTCTTACAGCCTGAGGTACTCATAGTCACTGGAGCCTAAAATATTTCAACTTCAGTGTGTAGAGATAACTACTACTTAACCATCTCAACAGCAGATTAATATATATGATAATTTTATAATCCTTCAAGGTATGGCTCTTTATTTGTCTTAGAAATAATACATCTTGAACACCTTTTTCTAACAGAAAAGCATGCATCCACAATAAACACTGGAGGAAACAATTCAATAAAAGAATACATATGCATCAGGAATTCATTGAATATTCTTGATTTCCCTTGGTTCCCTTAGATTTTCCTTCAAGCTTTAAACTCCTAGGACAAAATTCATCCCCAGCTGTATACTGAGTTCCCTGAAGCCAATGGAGTTCTGTTGCAGGTGTGTTTGAAACTGTGAATTTGTGCATTTGTTCATAATAAGCATAGAGTTTATACAGAACTGCTGATGAAAATGTCCTCTCTAGGTCTCCAAAGGACAGTGTTGTGTTTCACTTTAAAGGGAAATACAGTAGAAAGTGATTAATGCGCCTGACTGAATATTCATTACCATGGGAAAGATAGGAAAGTGATTAGTTACATTTTTCATTCAAATGTGGGTGGGGTTTTTTGTCTTTTTTTTTTTTTTTTTTTTTTAATAAGCAACTGTTCTTTGTACCCCTGGTCCCAAAAATGCCTGAAAATACTTAGCATTGCTCTGGAAAAACTGGGAATAAGGGTACACTTCAGTTACAGATATACCAAGCTTAAAAGTAGATAATGGTGGTGTTAGAAGCAGTCAGTATGGCAACACCAGATTCAGGATGTGCTGCAAACCTCTGGATGAATTCTCAGAGGTAAGTCTTAAATATGTGAAATTGTTGTTGAATTTGAAAGGTTTAAAGTTTACCATCATCCTGTATGATGCAGGCATCACAAGTGCCACATAGTCAAATATTTAGTGGCTTGCATTCACAACTGCTTGTGAAAAGCTTATGTACTTTTCTGTTTTGGTGGGTTTGTATTCCTAAGGTAAATGAATATTTTGCTTCATGTAATGTGCAAATACTTCCCTTAATGAAAAAACATGAAAAAATATTAAAATAAAGCTTAATGAGAAAAAAAGGATAATTTGGCATAGAGGCCTATTGGTTGATACTGAGAAATCATAATGCATATTGTAGTGCAATGGGAAAAAAGTTTTCTCTCTAGAGTTCTCCTTTAGAAGAACTTGCTACCTAAAGCAAGTTCTCTTTTAGAAGCTTCTCTACTTCAGATCACATTTATTTCTGTGGAAAAAAATCTGCCTTTTTTAATATTTATGGCAGTTAAATCATTCATATTGAAGCATTAGGGTTTTTTGGACTATAGTTTTAATACAAGCTACAGCTACTAAAAAGGTCCCATAGAAATGAATGTAATGTCGACTGCTAGAGCCTTTTGATAAATTTGTACCTTGAAAAATAACCTGTCTCACTATACAGCTGGATGCTCATCAGGCTTCCTCCTTTTCGTCTAGAATGAATATCAGTGTTTATACATATATATACATATGTATGTGTGTGTCAAATAAGGGAATAATACACCATTTTTATAATGAAAGTCCTATGATGCAAGAAAAGTATGTGATTTAAATCAACTTTGTTAAAAACAACACACAACAAACTGGTGGGAGTATGAATTTATTTCCAAGGAGTCCAGGGCATTGATGTCTGGGTTAGGGTTTTAACATACTTCCAACCCTCTAAGAAAAGCAAAAAGTAGCAAATAGCAGACTGATAAACTTAAATAGCAAACAGCACTTCTCAGACAAGTGAGCCAGCTGGCATGGTATCAGTCATTTCCATAACCTGTCTCTCCAAAAAGGTGGCCACATTAAGACTGCCTCATCTCTGCATATATCTTTTGTCCAGACTAACTCTTGAAGCATGCCAGAATGTATTTCAGAAGGGTTTTGCATGGCAAGGACCAAAACCACCTCAGTGATTAGCCTAGAAATTTAACTGCGTAGCAGGAACCATTTGTGTCTTTTTTAGTTTACTATGTAAATATAGCATCATAATCTTGAAGCCACTGGTCTTGTAGCTAGACACACTGTCAATAACTCTGAAAATTACTTGGTCACCATTGTTCCCAGCAGAAAAAAATAGATGGCTCCTTCAGAGAGCTTCACATTTTAACCATAATTTGAAACAGATAAATAGTGTCTGCAAACTCTTAATTGCTATAATCTATACATTAAGGAACATGCATTTCCTGCTCAGTCCCAACACAAAATATATAGATAAAGAAAAATTTAATAGTTAAATAATATTCAATTTTAGGATTATGTAACCTTACATATATGATCTTTATTGTAGAAGTCAACTCCTCTAAGTAGTCAGAAAATCAAGCTCTTGAAAGATTTTTATAGAACGATCATGGATTCTTCAATTTCTCAGATTCTTCAGAGCATATCTGACATGTAGAGCTCATACTGAATTCTAATATATATTTTAATTATTTGTGCAAAGACACAATTTTAAATGGACCAACTGACTCTGCCCATTTTTCTGAAAATACGGTAATTACATAAAATAGGCCATTGTGAACTGCATGGCAGTAATGTCCCTAGTTATATTGCCTGACTGGTTAGGGTGCGAGCCAGTCTACCTCACCTAAATATCTAAACTCAAATAGACCATGTATCTCTTTACAGCCCTTAGAAATATTTTCCTCTGTCTCTCTCCACAACTTATTTCAGCAGATTATTTCTAATCTTAAGAAACAGGCCTAAATTAGATGACCTAGAGCCCCACAATTTCTTTCTTTCATTTTAACATTATTTTAATGCAAATTTCAAGTTATATTATTCACAAAATGTAAAATTGCAGAGCTACACAGAACTCAAGCCTGCTGTGCTTTTAGTCTCAAAATAACTTACATTTGCTGCATATCTTATTACAACTGTGTAATGTGCGTAGGGCAGTAATGAAGCTGTCATTCTTAACATATAATGAGCTATTTTGCTTTGTTATTAACTGCCTCTATATTTGTATTATATTTCATAACTGTACCATATCTTCATAAATATGATTGAATACAATAATAACTTTAAGGGAACTGCAGCAACTGCTTTGTTTTGTGAAAGGTAATGTTTTAGTGTCTCACCATTTTTACTGGACTTGTGCTGAATATGAATATTTGTAAAATTTGAAGATTTTAAAAAATGAGGAATTGTTTAAAGTAAAATATGGCACTAATTAAAAAGAAGCCTAAAACTGTGTGGAACAGTATAAACCTTCGTTACACATATATGTAACCTGACTTTGAAATACAAAATTAAGCAAATTAACTAAAACTCTGGCTTAATTTTCTAAAGGTGGTAAACAGTCAATATCTCACGGATTTCATTAGAAACTATCAAGCTTTCAGTGTTGCAAACCCAAGGAAATTGCTAAAAATCTTTTCACCAGCAAAAAATGCATCAAGTAAACGTTGGTATAGTACTTCTAGACCCTAAGAATTGCTTTCCTGGAATAAATAAGATTATAAGAGCTTGGGTTTTGCACAAATACGGCAATGACAGTCAGAGAGAGAATGTGATTTTCACCTGACATTCATATCTTAGGTAAATTAATTTATGTCAAATTATCACACCTATGTATTTATGAGGCTTAATTAGACCTGATGTAGAGTTTTGTAAAGGCTTATCTGTGTTGTAAGCCCCTTCCAACACACCAGTCACCACTTTTATGAAATCCTTTTTTAATTTTCAACTCCCTAAACATTTTCTCATATAAGAACAGTTGCCCCTGAGAGAAATTCAAGCCTACTGATAATAGGTCTGTTTTCTTTATTACATTTAACAGTCTTCCCAGAAGGATCAGAGTTTATACACCATTTTGCTACTTGGGTAAAGGATAGCTAAATAATTAAAGAAGGCAAAAAGTATGCTAAATGTGGCAGTAAAATGCTGATTCACTGGAAAAAATGAAATGCTGGTAACCAGAAAAATTGTTTCACATTGACTCAAAGGGGGAAAAAACATTAGAGGAAAGGTTTAATCCATTTTCTTCTTTTCAAAGAGCCCATAGACTGAGTGTAGGCACTTTTTCTTGTGTCCTAGACAGTTTTTGCTGTTATCTTTGTTCTCTTCATGATTTGGAGAACCTTGAGTCAGACATTCTTTTTCCTTGTTCTTATGGAGTCACTGAAAGTGTTTTTTCTGTTTTTAATACAGTGCAGATTCACCCCTATGTGTCTACAAAGACTTTGGTGACTGTGTTCACTCATCTACTGTTTAAGACTACCTTGAATATTTGTTAGGTCTCTTCAGAGCCTGCCACCCAAGTGAGTTCCAACTGCTCCTGGCTCCACAGACAGGCAGCCCCTGCACTCCCCTGATACTCGACATCTGCTTTTTCACATCTTCATTTCTCCCTTCTATTAAATTACTGAATTTAAAAAAAAAAAAAGTGTTCCTATTAACTGTACTAGAGAAATAAACTTTCAAACTCCTTATTTCTAAGCTAAATCATGGCTTAAGTTGGAGAGTGCTAAAGTATTCTGAAGTATCCAACTTAGACCACCGTTTAGAAGGTCTGCTTTCCAGGGTTTCTTAAATTCAGGTTTCCTATATTAGCTAGGGGTCTCCAGAAAGTTTTAGATGCTGAGTTTCAGTTGCCCACATTATTTCAGATGTGTCTGAATTTAGGACAAAGGAGATTATATTTCTGAGTATGAAACAGGTTTCAGTGGATAGTCAGGTAAGACCCACATTAGTCCACTTCCCAGGAGCAGAATAAACCTCAGACCTGTGAAATGGAGCAACTCTGTATGCAGGCATGAGGGAAATATAGGGTCAGTTGGAGAACTGGTAACTGAGACCCTGACTCAAGCACGTGTGGTTGAGTCAGTCTGTTAGAGAAGTCAAAATTATTTGATTCTGTTTCATTGAAATGGGCTTGTGTATCATCATCACATTAAAAAAAAGCCAGCAAAGATCCTGGGATCAGATTCCTCACCCACTCAGCCAAACATGCTAACCCCCAGATCTCATTTTCCTGCTCTTCTTGTGGCTCCATAACCCTTGCATGCTAAAGCACACCACCATAATGCAAGTCCCTTCAGCATGATATTTAGGAAAGCAGAGTCCAAGTGAACCAAAGTGTCTACCTTGTGCTGTTGATTCCCTGTATTTAGAAAAAAGGGTAGACATTTAACCACTACTCTAATCCATCAATCCAGAAATGATCTGAACTGGATGAACTGGAATCCTGCCCGTAGATATTTTACAGGCACCTATCTCTCTCCACTGCCTGTACATAGATTATATGGGGTACCAGATGGATAAATTTTCATGAAGCAGTGTAAAAATAGATGACTACAAAAGGTAGCCTAATATTTTTCATTTCAGATATGCAGATGACTCAGAGGGAAGACGATGGAATAATACAAATTCAGATTAAAAGTAATATTGAATGTAATTAAGTATAGGAATAATTTAATAATGAAAAGATTGTCATATATGACTGTATCTTCCTGACATACACTAGCGCAAGGAGAAGCTATGATCTTACAGCAAAAGAATGCGAAATTATTGTCTTCTATTGATTTCTCCTAATGTACTCTTCCACTAACATTTTGCTTCATGTATCATGCTCTTACTCTGAGGTGGTTGTATCTGCAGGACTTGCAATCTGTGGTTACCTGAAAAGCTTGTTGGTTAGCTCTGCATGTACCTTTAGATACGCTGACTAAGAAATTAATGACATTCCTTTAGTACACAGCTGCCTGTTACAGATAGCATTAAATGGCTGGAGATAGTATAAATTACCTAAATGCAGTGGCTATTATACAGCTGCAATGTAACAAAATTTATTAAATTACAGGTTTTTAGTTATGATGACAGTTATTTGGCATTTGCTATTTTCTGGTAGCAAGTATTAGCAAGCTAAACTAAATTTACAGTGTTTTGAATTACTTCTTACTATTTGTAGAATGAAAACTAGAGAGTTTGTATAGCATTCAATGCAAATTATTCTTGTGAGATTTTTAAAGCTTCATGGCAAAAAACCTGATTCCACTCATTGGAGCATAATTAGTGTATGTTAACAAGTAGCAAAAATAATGTAGAGGTTATGTTTCCACAGTTTCCAATATGGTATGTTCTTGCTGTCTACACTGATGATATACTGAGACCTCACATCATATATGTACATATCTTACAAGTTAACACTGTGAAAATATAAAAATTAAATTCTCCTGTTGCTTACAGAAAGAGCAGGGTAGAGAGCTTTGAAGTCCACAAGACAGTGTAAATAAATTGCGTTAAAAGGCCAGAAGTTATAAAATACAGTGAGGCAAGAGCTGGTATCAATAACTTTCCAGAAACATTCTACATAAAAAGACAAAGCCCTGCAGTTAGACTTATTCCTTAACAGTGAATGACTTCCTTGTGAAAGACAAGTTGACTTGATGTGGGATATTCAGCTTGAATAAAGGACACTTACTCTATTGGGAAAAGCTCTCTGATTTTCATAATACAAAAGCTAAAAGTTTCCTCTACCATCTTAGTAACTAATACCAAAAGAAAAGAAATGTCTACTAAAGCAAAAGCTATGACACTGAACTTGTGATTACCTGATGAGATGTCAGATGAAGATTCCCAATAGTATCCCCACTGGCTGATGTAGTAAAATTTTCAGAGAGTCTTAGGTTCAAAAATAAAATAAATCAGACTTTCAGGAACATTTCATGAAAGGCTGATGATAAGTATTTGTCAATCCAGTGAGTAATCAAAACCCAAATAGTGGGAATCTTACTGCAAAAGGAGACACTCTTAAAAAGGAATTGATAACTTAGATTTTTTTTGCAGTTTCTTTTCAAAGTGCTTCACAGTATTCTCACAACTGTGCACCACAGACTATAAGGTGTCTTTGATCTCATCTCAGATTTTACTGTGAAAAGGTTTAACCTCAGTTGTGCCTGTTGCGTAGTTATAAAAGTTATCTCTGACTTGATTTGTTTGGAGTCTTAGCAGGCACATAGGATGTAGTGGATTGTGAAGACTGATTGTGATTAAGGAGAACACTCAAAACTCTCGGTGTCAGGGACAGTGGTTATCTGAAGGACAGACAGATGAGCCAAGAACAGTGTTCTGATGTGATACCAGCTTCTAAAACCCTGCCAGTGCCACAGCTGCTTGGTGTTTTGGTGGATAATTTTGCTGCTGTTATGTGACTTTTCATTATTCTTGAAATATATCATAGAAATTTGCTCCTTGTGTGACTTTATCACAGTTTGGGAGATGATATGAGCTGGACTTGGCTGCATCCCCAGGCTTACTGTGCTTGGAAAAGAATATGATTATGTATGATAGCAGAAGCACATCATCCAAGAGGAAATGGAAAAAAAGACTATGCTCCCATTCAGTCTGTGTATTCCTGGTTTATTGTAAATATTGTAAATTGTTTTGAGATCAGACTGATTGTAATCAAAAGGTAGAATTTTATAGTGAAATGAATACATGTTAAAGCTTATCTATTGTTTGGTTGCTTGTTTAGAGATCCCAAATAGCTAAAGACAAGGAAAAGAATCATCTTCATTTTTGCTCTGTACTTGCAAAAGTGATAACTTAGAAAGTTAACATTACTTTCCCCAAACATAAATCATATTGTTATTAAAAAATATCACAGTCTGGGGACTTCTGCACTGAAGCCTGCTTTGTGGTTTGGCACTTCCTTTTCAGGCTAAACCTTAAAGAATGAAGCATTCCATGAAAATGTTTTCATTATGGTTCTTTTGGTTCTGCATTTTTTCCCATCTGGTAGAAGCTCTAACGATGACTTTGTTCCCTGAATTTCAGTGAGAGTTCAGGGCTCCATTTATTTCAATATGAGTTTAGGAGATTTTTATTTTTTCTCATTATAATTTCTTATTTTATTCCAGCTATTCATCAGGGTGGTTAGAACTTAATGTCTTCTAAGCTTTTCTGAAGCAATGGTCTCCAAAACAATAAACGTCAAAGAATCAATAGGTGTGTTTGTGTAACACCAAGGGCAGCATTACCATCTTCCTTCTGAACAAAATATACAAAGGTCACTTGGAATATCTGGGAACAGTGGTCACTTTTCCCCAATTTAGTGCAGTAAGTACATTGCTTGTTAACTAGATGCACACAAGACCTTCTCAGTATTTCATTCTGCTACAGGCATAATTGGAAAGTTATCAATTCCTACTACTGTCTTTAGCAATCTCTGCAATTCAAACTCAAAGTAACAGGAAGCTCAGTAATTGTTTCACTGGCAGCTGTAATTTCTTTTCTGGAAATGGCATTGACGCATTGAGTAATAAGCACCAAGTGCCGTCTGGTGTATATATCACAGAACATGGACAAAAGCAAACTAGGAAAGCCTAAACAATCTCATTATTACAGTTCCTAGCAAAAAAGTATGTAGAAAATGTTGCTATGTCTGAAATAGGAACCATTACATCACCTTATCTCACTACAAAAATAATTAAGAACATATTTCAAATAAGAGGGAGAACAAAAAACTATTGGGGGGTCATGTATATTATTGCTTCTGTAGGCTGACCTCATTAAACACACCAGTAGTTCCTTGTACCCTTTTATTCCCCACATGATTTCCCAGTGTACCACCCTCTCATCCCACTTTATGTCTTAGAACAGTAAAGCCATTTACAACTTATAATTTGCTAAATTACTTCTGTTCATTCCTTCTGGGAGGAAAGTAAATCTTAACCGAGATATTTGGCAGGGTTAAAAGCTTTGTATTGCTCCAGCTCTTTGATCTATAAGCAATTATAATCCCATTAGGAGACAACTTGACATACCAATTGTCGTAGTTCTGTTGGTACCACATTTAAATCTTCAATTTTCCAGTTTCCACCAAAATCAATAAGATGTTTCCTACTGATATCTGGTGATATTTTCTGAAAGAATGATTGTACTATGGCCAGGGGAAACAGAGTTCTTGCAGGAAAATATCACTAGTGTGAATTGCAGAATCATAGAATCATAGAATGGTTAGGGTTGGATTGCTTCAGTTCAGGCAGTACAGCCTGAAGATTTTAATCATATAAAGGCTAGGATTAACCCTCTATCAAAACTTCTAAGGTGCTGCATACCTGTGTAAATTGATAGCTGGTATGGTTGTAAACGGCAAAAAATGGAACTTAACAGTCTGGTCTTACACATATATCTCATAAGTGTATTTTTCCAATAGAATCTGGATGTTTTTCATACCCACATTTGCATACATTAGTACTGGTTTTGTTTACCTGATTTGAGTTATATATATATATATAGTTTCTCATTTCATGTTACAGATGTAAAAATCCTATCTAGGCGGCTGACCAGATGGAGTCATCAACAGATGCATTTCCAAGCTTAGTATCACTTCATTTAACTGTTAATTCAGCTTTCATCAGGAAGTTGTTTAGGTCTGTTTCTCTACATGCTCCAAAAGCCTGATTGAGATTAGAAATTCCATAACATGATTTTGATGACAAAAATTTTTGAGAGTCATTGTGTTAAAAGAAGAAAGTACTAGCTCAAACGAAAGCTTTATAAAGCCACTGAGAATGTCTCCAAGTTGATCAATAAAATATGGAACTTGTTCTTTTAGAAGAAAAACGACCGCTTGAAAGGATAAATGACTCATGAAGTGCTTGTTAAGTGCTGTATACTACATACGGCTTATATGGGTCCAAAGGTAGAGAGATATTAAAAAAAGCTAGCTGCTGCTATCAGTAGAGAAACTAATTAGCCACGGAGCTATTGCTGTTTGTACACCTGAAGTGAGAAGGATAGAAAGAACTACCGCATCCAAGTTTACTGACTGGACTGAGGTACCAATCATGTTACTACGGAGGGAGGCTGGAGGAAAAAAACCACACCCACACCCCTGCTTAGAATTCTGAATATACTTAACTTAGTTACATAGTAAAGTTAACATGTTAGAGATGGCTCCTGTGCTGCAGCGGCAAAGCCTGGTGAATGGCAAATGAAAGAGCAGCACTCTTTCTTTTCCAGAGGAGCTGAAGGACCTGCTCCAGATACCCAACAGCACTGCCCAGCTGCAGCATCCTTCCCCAGAAAAACAGGGCTGGAGCCATCCTGCCCTGCTGCTTCTGCTTCTGCCCCTATGCTCTTCACACCTTCTTGTCATCTGCTTTGTGCTTTCATGCTACATAGAGTGTTTTAAAAGTAATGAAAACATGTTTTTTGTTTTCTCTGCTGTGTATAAGCCAGGTTCTGCCCAGATCTCAAAGCTGCGTTGCTTTAGTGAGCAATAATATAGCAGTGTAATTTCTGCTGGTACCCAAGAACAAATGGTATTACCTTATACCTGTAGTGTCAGTTCCTCTGCTATCAATGTAAGCTTGAGGTCTTGATATAGACCAGGTAAAGGATTGAAAGCTGATAAACAGGTGCTATTTTACAGTAATAGACTTGTTTGTGCTCATTAAACATATAATTTCTGTTGTCCTTGAGTTGGGAAAAAAAAATCAGCTTTATAGGGAGATTATTTTCATCCATGAAAAGATGGAAGAATGTACTAAGAGCAATTTTAGATCAATATTATATATTAGACATTTTTATAATAGGCAATTTGCCATATATTCGTATGTTTGAGGCACAAACAAACAGCTGTGGGGAGGTGACACAGTTGCAATACCTGACATGAAGATGGATCCAGATGCTTACTTGCTTACACATGGATCAAGCTCCAGAAGTGCCCATCATGAAGATGGAGATAGTGTTACACTCAAAATCTCCTTTATGGGCAAAGAGAAATTACACCTTTATATAAAGCCAGGAATTTATTGCTAGAATAATGAAAAGCTTAAGAGTTTAATCATTACTAGCCCAGATCTGATTGTTAAAGAAAATGAAGAATGCAGCTAGAATATAGAATAAAGTCTCAACAATAGTAATAAACCCTCTAAAATTGCTATACACACACTTAGTTTCTACCCTTTTCCTGTGTTATTCTCCTCCTTCCCCTGCTCCTCTGGCTGCTAAGGTTGGTTCAGATGTCAGCTGTCAGAAAAATATTTAGAGTTCCACTAAGATACAGATCCAACAGAACTAAGTCAGTTAAATTTCTTTTTATTTCATGTCAGGTCTATGTCTACGAACATGGCAAACAACCATACTTTTTGCTAGCTTTTATTTCTGCCTTGTATCAACTCAAGTTCTGTAAAATGCAGATAAGCAGGCTGTTTGGGCTTTTTTAAAGTTAAAATATTCCAAAATGAACAATAAAATGAAAGTCACAAGGAAAGGTGCAGAGCATGTGCAATTCATTTAGAACATTTTGATTTGGTGCAAAATGGTGGTCTGAAGCATGGCTAGCTTTTCAGGACAGGAGGTTCTGGAATGACCCCAAGCTTCCCAAAACAGTCATGTTTTCTTTGGGTGCTTTATGGACCCAGATTAATACTGAAATCAAGAATGCTGCTTTATGTATCAGTCAAAAATATCTGTCTGGTTCCTTCTTTTTTAGATCGTAAGACCTATCAGTATTTAAATCAACCTTGTATCGTAGAAGTCTTATTAGTCTTAATAGTTTTGATATATAAATTAAAAATTAAAGCAGAATGAAACCAAACCAAAAACATTTTTACTGAAGTAAGCTAAGATGAAGAAGAGACCAAGCCAAGGAAGACAGTCTTTGGGTTATGTCCTGGTCGTAATTATTCTTATGAGCAGTTTCCTACACAGAAAACAAACAAGCAAGCAAGCAAACTCTCCACAACAGATAAATTTAAGAAGCCTCCAAAACTGAAATAGTCTTGGGGCTCAATAATTTATAGGTAGATTTTATCTTTGTTTTAAATGCTGAAGGTTAAAAATGTCTGTCTAGCAGTGTTAAAATCTGTACTTTTAATTTCCTGTTGAAAACACAAATCCGCGTTTTCTGGAGTTTTGTCACCATCTCCTGGCAAGATGGAGTGTTTGCTCCTGATGGATAATATGTACCATGAATCAGATAAAAAAAAGATATCTAGATGCTTACTCTGAAGTTTCCATCTCCAGCTCAAATCAACTACCAGAATTCCCAACCGCTTGTGGTACACCAATCGGGGCTGGAGGAGCAAGTCCATAGTATTTGCATTTTCTTACCAAAAGAAAAATTAAAACAGAAACAGAAATACTAATGGTTTACTTTAAGAGACTCGGAAAGCAGTTGTGCTTTGGTGTGTATGCAGAGAGGCTCATCCTCTTACCTGCAATGCGTACAATATTATGGTGGAAATTCATTGTGAAAAGGGATGGACTTCCTTCCCCTTTGTTTCTTTAGTCAAGCCTTCTCCCTTCGTGACAACATGGAAGAGTCATGTCCACATCTGACAGTCTAGGTACAGAAAATCAGTTTTGAGGTTAGAAAGTGTGCTAAGATGTGAAACAGTATGTTGTAATTTTTCCCTCAATATTTAGTGGTTTTGCTTCATGCTTCAGGCTCAGCAGAGCCACCAAAACACACCAGACACAATCTTCTAAGGTCACATATGGCAGAAATCATCCTTTGGTCCTATGGATTATTCAATGGCATGAGTCTATCAATTTTTATTTAAAACATTTGTGAAATAATTTAATTGAAGGTGAAAGAAGTAATACATACACAAGCACAAAGACCTGATGATTCAATGGTCTCTGATTAATGGTTTTTGCACATAGAGGTTACTGGCAATGTTCTGTCACATCTTCACAGCCATCGGGTATCTGTTAATACAGTGTTATTGCCTTTTGAAGCTGTAGAAATTTTATAATCAAACCAAACTAAACCTGCAGATCACCGGGATGAGGATTGAAATGGTAAAACCTATTAAATAGCAGTTTTCCAGGGAAAATGTTGGATGTTCCATTTTTGGAGTTATTTAAAATGTACAAGATCATATGGATGAAATTGTCTTGGTGGAAGAGACGAGCTAATATTAGGTGTCTTGCAATCTGTAATATGCTTCATTTGCATCAATAACTTCAATTTTGTGCAAGTTAAATTGAAAAAAGATATAAGATTACTTTATTAACTTATGTTTAAATAGATTACTTTTTTAACTTATGTTTAAAAAGAGCTCTTGGTGGAATTAGTTTACGAGTGGAACATGATGTTTTCTCATTCGTGTTCAAATGCAAATGCAGCAGCACTGACCTGAGATACCTGCGGTCTCTTTCAGCATTCTTGTATTGACTTTTAAGGCATTTCCCACATGACTGTATTTTGCAGTGCAAGAAGAATGGGTGAATTGTCTTACTAATGTGCTAAACACTTGTTCAGTAGTTAGGTCTCTATTAATACTTCTGGTTTTTGATATATTCTCTGTACAGAAGATTAAATTTTAAAATTTTGGCCTGTAACTAATTGGATATTTATAGGTGAAAAACAAATAGAATTTAGAAATATATGTGGTTTGTGTGGTTTTTTTTCTATCTGCCTCTATATCCAAGCACTTTACAAGCTGAACTGAGCAGCAAGACCATAACAAGAACTCTTGTTACCTTTTTAGACTGTCTGAGGTATAAGGGGTACTGCTCACCTGTTTGAATTGCCCCTTTTCTCCAGAGCTGGTAAATCTTGAGCAATTCTTTTTAACAGACACATCACACAGTAAACTTTCCTGGATAGATACCTGCTCTTTCTCCGGGTTTTGGGTCCTTATTTTTTTTTTTATTGTTGGTGTTTTTTTTTTTTCTTTTTTTCTTTTTTTTTTTTTTTTTTGTAGTTATGATCCATGATGCATATTAATCCATGAATTATTATTATTAAAAAGGGGAAAAAAACAAAAGAAATTACTTTTGATTGAAAAATACAACCATTTAGTTAGGCTCTTGTAAGACAGTGTTTAAACTTCTAAATTTTACAAAATAGTTTCTGACTTTCTTCTAACAAAAGACGAGCTTTTTAGCTGATAAAATGGTCAATGAGATTTACTTTTCCAATCAGTAATTGCAGATCAAAATTTTATAAAATTCTTTATGCAGAATCACACTTATTCAACAGTATCTGACAGTGGAGAATGAGAATGTATTTCAATATATAGATCTATTACAATACAGATATATTCCAAATGGTCCTTTGTCTGAAATGAGTTGGAAACAGCAGTAAAGCAGTGTTAAAAAATATATTCTTAAGCAAGCTGATGCTTTTTTCAGCAATGGATTTTCATTTATGTCTTTGAGTCTGGTTTGCTAATATTCAGGTAGTGGTACACCCAGAATTTTAATTTAAAATATTCATTGAAACTATTCCTCTAGCTTAAAAATAGGCTGTCTGATTCTGAATTTCAGTCACATTACTTTTGGCATTCGTGGAGTAGAGGAGAGGTGGCAGATAGAGACACAACTTTAATTTTTAATCCCTCTACTCCCGTTCTGAATGAGAAATAGTGTCTTATTGCACACAACAACCATTCATTCTCTTCTGCCAAACCCCCAGATAAAAATCCATCCTGTTCTAGCAGAGAAGTCCTCAGATGATTGCTCATCATACTTGTATTCAAGTACCATCACAAAAACTATTAAAAATGCTTTTTTCTTTTGACTTGCAAAAGTGTGTGTAACTCTGAGAGCATGAACAAGTAGCTAATGTTGTAATGTTAATTTTTTTAAAGGCACATTTTTCCCAAGATTTTCTAAAGCCTGCCTCTTGTTAGCCTGCCAAAAATGACGCTTTGCATGCAAATGCTTTGTTAAGCAACCAAGCAATCAGTGGATTCATGATTATGTTTCACATCACTGTGTTCATTTGCACAGGCTGGGACTACTGAAGGAGACCCCTGCTTGCCCCATAAGTCTGAAATTTTGTCACATCATCACTGCTGAGTGGCTTGAGCTGCCCATAACACCTCAAACTTGTAAAAATAACAAAAAATAACACCTCAAACCTGTAAAAATAGACATTACAGGCTAGCACAGGACCTCAGAAATACATTCAAGAAATATTGATTTAATCTTATTTATGTTAAAGCAATGCCTCAAAATTCTCAGTTGAAAAGATTTCCTATCATTTTTAATGAAAAAACTGTTTGAATTTTTGGAGGGTTAGATCAACTTACAGACTTTGCTGCTTTCTAAAGCCAAGATTTCCCCAGAACTGATAATTGTAAAGACATGTTTCCACATAACATTTGAGTCTGGCAAAACCACAATTTCACATTTCTGTTTAACTTTTTCCTTAAATCTAAGGTCCAGACTCATCAGATGGGGAAGCTTCTCCCTCTGGAGTCTACTGGAAGTTAGTGTAATCTATCCGAATCTAGCTAAAGGCTTGCTAAGTAAACCTGAGGGCTATGTTGCAGTCGCTGCTGCCATCTGCTGATTACTTTAAAATTAACAACCTTTAAACGTCGAGAAAAACAATTCTGATGCGTAGCTTAGAGATAAACTTCTGAGTTTCAAAAATCCTAATTAAAGATGTGACAATTGCAGCTTATGACTGGTCTTTATTCTAAGCAGCATATACTAGTGATCTAACTGTGTTCTTCTAGGTTGTTACATCACTGTTGGTAACACCTAAAAAATGTAAAAATTAATGTAAGAAGCTGCACAAAGAATTGTTTCATAAAATGGTTATTAATGTTTATTTTTAGTTTATAATTTTAGGAAAGCTTATTTTTTTCCAAACAGTGTCACCATATTTATATCACTATAAGAAGAAATCATATTGCCTTCATCTTCAACTTCTAAATAAAAATAATAGCGTGTATTTGTGGGGAGTGCTCCAGTTTTATGTAGCCCCTGGGTTTTCTTCCTCAGAGAGTTTACTCACTCACTTATTCTCATATCTTTAGGCTGTTGCCTAGTCAGCATCCTTCATATTCTTTTGAAGTTTGAATCAAAGTTCTCAAAGACTGGCTGCAATGTATCTGACACTGGAAATGCATCACAGATCTGGGATGATGATTAAAAAGTAATATTAAAATTCTGAACACCAGGGAATCTTGATAATAATGCTTTTTCATAAAAAGGATAAAAATAGCTGTTTAAAATTGATATTATTTCAGTTCTTGTTAACACAGAATGAAATCTGCAACTTTCATAAATAACCTGAAGTTTCCATACTGACTTTTAGTCTCATGTGAAAAAGCATATTCTTCAAAAGTCTGTTCTTATAACTATTGAAGTATTTTTTTAAAGCCCATACTGTATCTGTGTCTGCTTCCTTGCAAGGGTAGCTGCTTAACAGCGTGAATACACACAAATAAAATAGGCATTTTTGAGTCTCAGTAAAGACTCAAGCAGATCACTTTTGCAGGCATCTTTCTGGGTGGCTAACGCTTTCTAACACATCAGGTCAGTTGGGCTGGACTGAGGAGGATGTATTTAGTGAACACCTTTTCTCTTAACAAGCAAGATCCCACTTTTTTTTTTTTTTGTTAAACCTTATTTAATCCACAACACAAATTTTTAAAGTCAGGATTAATTTTTAAGGAGATTATTTCCAATACCACTCTGGATTTTGAGCTATGATGTTGTGAATGCCAGAGTGTCTGCTGCCATGTGAGGTTTAAATCAAGTGCTCTAGCTCGTGTGCCTTGTTCTGGTGGCTGGTGAGGAGGCACATTATCTATCCCACTGAGTTAAATCCATCAAGGCTACTCAGCCCCTAATATTAGCTTCTGTCTTTAATCGTCAAACTTGGGTGTCTAGTGAACAGGCTCTGTATGTTGCACATTGAGCTGGATTCTACAGAGGGTGACTGACAGCAATCTATTTAAATTCCTGGTACTGTCAGACATTTAGCTTTAAAAAGTAATAATTTAAATAGAAAAGACCAGTCTGGCAAGCCAGGTTTCAACAAATTTTTCCTTTAGGAGTGTAGAGAATTTCTCGGAACTATGTCAGTGATTTCTGTGCAGCCTGAGCTCTCCCCAGCATCCAAATAGACATTCAAAACCAGTGATTCCTTGTATAGCCCATGTGTAAGGGTCCTAAGCACTCCCTCTCCCCTTTGGGAGGTCTTCAGGGGCTGCTGAGGGTAGTGGGACACTGGCACAGATCTCCCAGAGAAGCTGTGGCTGCCTCATCCCTGGCAGTGCTCAAGGCCAGGTTGGGCAGGGCTTGGGGCAACCTGGTGCAGTGAAGATGTCCCTGCCCATGGCAGAGGGTTGGAACTGGATGATTTTAAGATCGCTTCCAATCCAGACCACTCTATGGTTTTATGCCAGGACTCAGGGTAGCACAGGATAAGGGCCTGCTGGAGTTAGTAAAAAAGAAAAACATTTTTCCAGGCCTTGATGAGAAACATGTAGACATGAGGAATATGAACCATGATCGTTCACGTCAGATGAGTGCCCAGTTATTGAGCGAATGTTGATACGAATTCCTCTCTCTCTATCAGTCCACCACTGGTGTCTAAGCCCAGCAAAAGGTCTTTGACTTTTACTCTTGAGAAAGATAAAGTGCCTCCCTCCAGCCTACTGTATAGTACCTGAATCTTTGAAATGTGATAACTGTTCTTTGATAAGAAAGAGTGGCAGCATTAAAAAAGCATAATAGTGTTGTGGGGTTTTTCAAATTTGAAAAACATGACACGACATACTTTTTTAATGGTTTAAAATACATTTTTTTTATATACCTCTTCATATTCTTCCACACAGAGCTTGACTGGGCTGTAGGATTCTTTCTTTAGTCCTTGTCGACATAAAATGTACCACAACCATTGAAATAAAGATTAAATTTTGTACAGTTGGAAAATGGCCTGAATCTATTAAAGACTTATAATTACTGACTAGATTTAATTCCAAGGCAAACAGGTCACTGGTGTTGTCTTTTTTCTTGTCTATAAACAGAGGCTTCAAGAGTATAAGTGTAGTATGACATCAGGAGTTCTAAGGGCATGAATGCATTGTCTCATCTGCTGTACTTCTGTTCACTGAAGTGATGCAGCCCTGAGAGCTGGGCAGAACCTGGCTCAGGAACAGCAGAGACAACAAAAAATCATGTACGCATTGCATATAAAATACTCTGTAGAGAATGAAAGCACAAAGGAGATAACAAGAAGGTGTAAAGGGAAGTCACAGCCCCTGCAAGAACAGAGGCAGAAGCAGAAGCAGGATGGCTCCAGCCCTATTTCTCTGGGGAAGGATGCTGAAGCTGGGCAGTGCTGCAGGTCCTCCAACTCTTCTGGTAGAGAAAGAGTGCTGCTCTTTCACTTGCCGCTCATCAGGCTTTACTGCTGCAGCTCAGCAGCCATCTCTAACACGTCATCTTTACTATGTAACTAGGTTAAGTATATCAGAATTTTAAGCAGGTATGTAGGCATGTGCGTGTGTGTCTTCTGCTCCAGCCTCCCCACACAGTAAGGCGACTGGCAGCACAGCGGTGAATCAGAGCAAACTTGGATCCATCACATCTTAAAAGAAGTCGGGAGGCATTGCCAGAATTCTGTGGCTTGGTGTTATTACTTGGTGTGGCTATAGCAGGAGTGTTTTTAAGAGCTACAGAAAAAAATTAAAAATAAAAAATACTGGCGAATCGTCTTTGCTTGCTGCATTAGCATCCATCAGTGATATTAAGTACATAAAGGTGAAAACATCAGTTTAAACCTCAGTTTAAAAACATCAGTTTTTCACCTCTCGGTGCTTTTTCCCCAAATTATACTTACTTTAAATAGTAATAATAATAATAATAATAGGATGTGTTTGACAGAGAATCTATTTCATCTATTTGGAACATGCAAAAATATTGCCTGTAAGAAGTTTTCAAAGTAACTCAATAATGCAAGTAAGTATTTTTCCCAAAGGCATCAAACTTCATAATATTATTGTATCTCTCCTTCATTTGCACTACAATCAAATGCTTTTTTCTGTTTCTTTTGGATTTTCTGATGACTTATACAGTAATAACTAATTCATTATTCAACTGTTTAAGTAACTAAACCTTCCCTTGGAGAGCTTATTATAATGATTGATATTGCCCTTTGGGGTTTCTGTGTAGGCACATTGTTCTACTATGCCCTCAAATATTTACTCTCTGTGTTGCTCATACTGATGCAGAAATTAAGGTAAATGATAATGATAAACCTAATTTCACCCTTACTGACAGTTTAAAAAAGCCACATGCCATCAGAATAACATGGTCTATAAAGTCATGTTGAACTAAAAAGCATCATGGTAGGAATAAGAAAAGAATTCTTGCTTCAAATACAAGCTTTTACTTAAGAAAAGCTTGTCTTGTGTAGGTTTGCAGCCTTTATATTGATTTCAGAAAGCTTTTAGTGTTTCAAAGCTACTCTCATGTAAATGTGTATGTAAATTTTCCTGTGCTGCACATCACCAGACACTACTTCTTCAGGGATGTAAGCCACGTTTCCTTGGCATTCATGTACTTTTTACACTTTAGAAAAAATCTTAATACTTTTACAACAAATTTCTTCTTAGAAATATGGATTGCAAGACTGGCAGTATTCAAGCACAAGTCCAAAGGAGGGCCATGAGGATGATCAGGGGACTAGAGCACCTCCTGTATGAAGATAGGCTGAGAAAGTTGGGGCTGTTCAGCCTGGAGAAGAGAAGGCTGCGTGGAGACCTCAGAGCAGCCTTCCAGTATCTGAAGGGGGCTTACAGGGATGCTGGGGAGGGACTCTTCATGAGGAACTGTAGTGAGAGGACAAGGGGTAATGGGTTCAAACTTAAACAGGGGAAGTTTAGATTGGATATGAGGAAGAAATTCTTTACTGTGAGGGTGGTGAGGCACTGGAATGGGTTACCCAGGGAAGTTGTGTATGCTCCATCGCTGGCGGTGTTCAAGGCTGGATTGGACATAGCCTTGGGTGGCATGGTTTAGTGGGAGGTGTCCCTGCCCCTGGCAGGGGGGTTGGAACTAGATCATCTTAAGGCCCTTTCCAACCCTAACTATTCCATGATTCTATGATTTGAAAACTTTTTTTTTAAACTGCACTTGAAAAATGAATTTGCTTTTAAATATTGGCTCTTTGTTTTTTTTTCTTTGCTTTTAGAATTCGTGCTGTGCATGTCTTATGCCTCTTTACTACACTATGCAATTTGAAATATGCTAAAAATAGCTGAAAGCACATACAGTTTCTTATCAGAGAAAGCCTGACCTTGCAGTAAAACAACAAAAAGGAGATTCATTTCAGGTAGCTTTAGATGCTACCACAATGTCCTGAATAGCTCAGATGAATACATTTTGTGTGAGTGGTGTTAAATAAACACAGTCTGGAGGTCTGGATTCTTCTCCTAAAGCAGCATCGGACATATCATATAATATCAATTAGACTGTCTGTCACGAGCAAAGGATTTGAGACTGCACAGAATTTATTTTCATTAAACTAAATCACCCTTATCTCTTTACCAAGCGTTATTGTTGCACTTAAAATTGCAGTATTCATTTGGCTTGCAATTTTGTGATGATAGTTAAGGCTTCCAGAGTGAGATTTATTTTACCTAAATTTGAATGCCTACAGTGCAGCCCTCTAAAGCTGCAAGGCTCTTCTATGCTTGAATATAGAATTTAATCTAAGCTAAGGAGGTAAGGAAACATCATGATACGCTGGTGGGAGCCAAGGAGTGAACCAGATGAAGAGTTCCCATCTGTGTGATATATACTTGAACTAGACAGAAAAAACCATGGTGGAGCAACAGCAAAGAAACCACCAATATTAACTGAAGAAAGATGACATTAGGTGAACTCTGGTAGGAAAGCTGTTGAAAAGTTTGCATGCTTGCATCCGGCTATCTGTAATACAATAATGAAAAGAAGAAAAATAATGCTAAATTTTACTGTGCCCTGAAGTCATACTAGATGAGATTGGGAACAGAATATAGTCCTAACAACCTGAGTCTTAGCTTTCAAGTAGCTATATTTGTGTTTATTCCATCTTCTGAATGCCTAGGACGAAGCAAGAATGAAGTGCCCCCAGGTTGTAAAAGCTTCTCCAAATTCTTAAACCCACTGATGAAAATGAGGTTGTTATTTCCATTGTCAATTAAAGCTGGGACTGCAAGCAGCTCTGAGCAAGGTACCCAAATGTATTCAGCCCAAATCTGCTTCAAAGACAGCGTGCAAGCTCCGGGCGCTTGCTGTCAGTGTGAATGCTTACTGCTCTTTAGTTGGAGTTTTTTTTCTGACCTCCTTTCTCCAGACACACAAAATAATTATTCCAGGTTTTATTAATTTGATTTTCAGAAAAGAGCATTTAAATGAGGTTTTCTTTTATTTAATTTGCTTTTAGAGAAAGAGAATGAGAAAGGCCTATTATTTACAAATGGGAAATTAGAAAGTTCTGGTAATGTAAAGACCTTTTGAAAAAGGCTTGTAGCTTTCTTATGCCTCAGCTTCTCCACCTGTGAGGACCTGTGAAAGAAAAGGAATAGCACTTCCTTACTTTCTGTAGATTGCATGGATGAAAAAGCTTGCAAATTCTTATAATCATCTTTATTGTCCTTGGTAAGTCTTGAAATGTAACTGGCTGAAAAATCAGAAATTTTATTGTATTTTCCCTGGGATGCAAGTATTTTTGACATTATCAGGACCTGCTTTCAAAAATTCTGTTTCAGTAGCATAAAACAACCCACCTAAAAATATCAAATTTTGATTCCTCTGTATTTTGAAATGCCAGTCACAGAGCGTTAATGTCGAGTTAGATATGGAAAGAGCAATTTGGTGCACATGTCCAGTCCCCATTCTCTAACACCTTTGTCTCCACGATATTTTTTTTGTGAAAAGAGTTGCAAATACAAGTCATGGAAAATATCTTGTTCTTTCCTTTTTTTGTATTTATTGCGCTCTTTTCAGGTGTTCTTCAGAGCTATTCAGTGTTTATTTCATATCTGGAGCAGGGGTCTTACACCTGGGTCAGAGCAATCCCAGGCACAGCTACAGGTTGGGCAGGGAAGAGATTCAGAGCAGCCCTGCAGAGAAGGACTTCGGGGTTTTGGTTGATGAAACAATGAACATGAGCTGGCAGTGTGCGCATGCAGCCCAGAAAGCCAACCGTATCCTGGGCTGCATCAAAAGGAGTGTGACCAGCAGGTCGAGGGAGGTGATCCTGCCCCTCTACTCTGCTCTTGTGAGACCTCACTTGGAGTACTGTGTGCAGTTCTGGGGTCCTCAACATCAAAAGGACATGGAACTGTTGGAACAAGTCCAGAGGAGGGCCACGAGGATGATTAGGGGACTAGAGCACCTCCCGTATGAAGATAGGCTGAGAAAGTTGGGGCTGTTCAGCCTGGAGAAGAGAAGGCTGCGTGGAGACCTCAGAGCAGCCTTCCAGTATCTGAAGGGGGCCTATAGGGATGCTGGGGAGGGACTCATCATGAGGAACTGTAGTGAGAGGACAAGGGGTAATGGGTTCAAACTTAAAGAGGGGAAGTTTAGATTGGATATGAGGAAGAAATTCTCTGCTGTGAGGGTGGTGAGGCACTGGAATGATTTGCCCAGGGAAGTTGTGAATGCTCCATCGCTGGTGGTGTTCAAGGCTGGATTAGGCATAGCTTTGGGTGGCATGGTTTAGTGGGAGGTGTTGCTGCCCATGTCAGGGGGGTTGAAACTAGATGATCTTAAGGTCCTTTCCAACCCTAACTATTCTATGATTCTATGACTTGAAATCTTTGTGTATTAACAGTACTTTACCATTTTCTGATGCTGAGTGGGGGATGTCGAAGTCATTATAGCTCCTACTTATAGGATTAGTAGGCAATGTTTGTTCAAAATCATCAGTGTATCCATTAAATCCTCAAGTTAATAGAATTTGTGGTGACACAAATTATTAAACAGAACTATTACTCGGTTTTATTCTCAAGCATATGCACATACAATAAACTCGGAAATTAATTAAAAAATTAATTTTAATATTTCAAGTTATTCATTAGAAATAAATTAATCAACATAATTCTATGAATAAAATCAGGTAAAGCCATAATCATGTAAACAGACAGCTTTTAGAAAAATCTGAAGGACTGAACATCCTGCCAGTATCTGTGCTATTGTGTCATTACTTAAATGTTGTACCTTTTCCCATAAAAAGAGGACTATAGTGGTTTTAGATCCTGGACAAGTCCAGTTCCTTTTCATCACAATGTTACAGCTCTTGTCTACTTTTGCAACCCACTTATAGCTGATTGTCTCACTGGCTGTTTCTCTTTGGTGCATAGGGTCCTGAAGCAGGAGAAATGGAGACCTGTGCAGCAACTGGATTTCTCTGTTTCCCCACTAAAGTCCTGCATCCTGCATTGCAGAAAGGAGAAAGATAGTTGGTAGATTAGCAACTTTAAAATGGGACTAGACTTCTGTATTGCATCTGGGAGAGGCAATTTAGCAAACAGGCTTTGCAGCTCTTTGGTGTGAAAGATTTATATTGGCCAGCAATGAATTTCACTCAAGAGTGATATTGCACTGCTGCCAAACAAGGGATGCTGGTCACTTCTTTTTTCTGCAGAAGCTCTTCAAGTCAAAAGCACAAATAAACCCTTATGATTAATCTAACTAAAATATAATGTATATTGGTGACTGACATCCTTGAACTCAGAGGCACTGTCCTTCTCTTTGAGTATTTAAAAAATGAAGTGATAATACAAGGGTGTAATTTATTGCTGCTACATTAGCTCTGGAGTCCAAGACAGTGGTTTAGTTTGGAAAACACAATGGCAGGTCATCTAGTCAAATTCCCCACCCCTGCTCAAAATAAGACTACATGTATCAAGTTACTTAAGCACTTGTCCCAATGTTTCAAATACTTCCAAGGATGGGTATTTCACAGACTGTTGGTTTTTGGTTTTTTTTTTTCCACTGATAATGCCCACTGAGATTTTTTTTTTCAAATATATAAGCAGAGTTTATTATGTTGTAGCTTGTATTTCTTGACGCACTGCACACCTCCAAGAGCCTGATTCTTTGTATCCTGCTATAAGGCATCTGTAGACAGCTGCACCCAAGACAACTAAATCATAGAACCACAGAATGGCTTGGGTTGGAAGGGACCTTGAAGTTCATCTCGTTCCAAGCCCCTTGCCATGGGCAGGGACACCTTTCACTAGCCCCGTCTAACCTGGCCTTGAATGCCTTCAGGGATGGAGCACACACAGCCTCTCTGGGTGACCTGTTCCAGTGTCCCACCACCATCATAGTAAAGAACTTTTTCATAATATTTGATTGAAATCTACCTCTTTCAGTTTAAAGCCACTCCCCTTTGTTCTATCACTTCATGGACTTGTAAAAAGTCCCTTTCCAGCATTCTTGTAAGCCACTTTTAGGTACTGGAAGCATGCTATAAGTCCTCCCTGCAGCCTCCTCTTCTTCAGACGGAACAAGGAAACACTTTCAGACTTTCTTCTTAGAAGAAGTGCTCCAGCCGTCTGATCTTTTTGGGCTTCCTCTGAACTCACTTTAACAGGTCCATTTCTCTCCTGTACGGAGGGCTCAAAAGCTGAAAACAGTTCTCCAAGCAGGGCCTTACAAGAGCTCTAAGGCTTAGTATTCCATGAGAAGAAAGCTCTCATGATGTCCTAAAGAACATAGGGATTCATGGTCAGGACATTATGCCTGCAGACCATGTTCCTGGGGAAAGTTTTACCAATTTAAAAGTAGAAGTTCTTATGTTCAGACACGCTTTACTTACTAATATAAGCAAAACCAAAGAATGTTGAGTTGACAAATCTGCAAAACTGATAGGAGAGAAACTGAGAACAAAGTTCTGGAGGGAGAGTACATTGAAAAGAGGACAAAATAAAGAAGCATGATAGAAAATTTTCTGATATAAGGTGAGCTGATGCCAACCTTATGAAATTTAATCGTGCCAAGTGCAAGGTCCTACACTGGGGTAGGAGCAATCCCAGGCACAGCTACAGGTTGGGCAGAGAAGAGAAGTTATTCAGAGCAGTCCAGCAGAGAAGGACTTGGGGATGTTGGTCGATGAGAAAATTAACATGGGCCAGCTTCAATGTGTGCATGCAGCCCAGAAAGCCAACTGTATCTTGGGCTGCATCAAAAGGAGCGTGACCAGCAGTCAAAGCAGGTGATCCTGCTCCTTTACTCTGCTCTTGTGAGACCTCACTTGGAGTATTGTGTACGGTTCTGGTGTCCTCAACGTAAAAAGGATGTGGAACTGTTGGAACAAGTCCAGAGGAGGGCCACGAGGATGATCAGGGGACTGGAGCACCTCCCGTATGAAGATAGGCTGAGAAAGTTGGGGCTGTTCAGCCTGGAGAAGAGAAGGCTGCATGGAGACCTCATAGCAGCCTTCCAGCATCTGAAGGGGGCCTATAAGGATGCTGGGGAGGGATTCTTCATTAGGGACTGTAGTGAGAGGACAATGGTAGCAGGTTAAAACTTAAACATGGGAAGTTAAAGACTGGAAGTAAGGAAGAAATTCTTTACTGCAAGGGTGGTGAGGCACTGGAATGGGTTGCCCAAGGAAGTTGTGAATGATCCATCACTGGCGGTGTTCAAGGCCAGGCTGGACAGAGCCTTGGGTGGCATGGTTTAGTGGGAGGTGTCCCTGCCCCTGGCAGGGGGGTTGGAACTAGATGATCTTAAGGTCTTTTCCAACTCTAACTATTCTATGACTCTATGATTCTATGATATGTGACTTCATTGGAATAGATAGGAATAATTCAGACTTATTTTTATTTAAAGGAAAAAAAGATAGTTAAAAAATGCAGTAAGTAGCTATTCGGGCAGTTCTAGCAGCTTGAAATCAGCGTGGATGAAATGCAGCTGCACTGTTAGACGGTGCTGCAAGGGGGCAGCGCGGCCTCTCCGCTGGGACGATGCGGGAGCATGAGCCTGTTCTCGCGCTGTGAATTCAGTGACTATTTGATATTTCATTTCAGTATCTGAGAGCTGAGGGACCTGTCCTTAGAGACAGAATGTGAAGCTGAAACTCTGTGTGTATTTTTCGGTGATTTCTCTCTCCATGAGCTTTAATTTTGTCTTGTATTTTAAAAATATTCCGTGAGCCACCCTACTACCGGTTTTGCATCAGGTACGATGTGCAGCTGCTGGGCTAAGCCCCACAACAGCACTGTGAGGAAATATTTAATGCATAGTCTGCACTTTGCTGAGGGCTTTAACTGGGTAAACATGCATTGTTGTTATACACTGTTCATTGTTTAAAAAGAAGCATATTAGTCAATTATTCTTTCTCTGTGTGTGTGGAGTTACACTGGGATTTTCTTTCTGTAAACTGGAGCTAGATTCAGATTAACCTACAGCTTCCACGGCAGTTAGTCCTAGTCAGGTTTCTGTCCCATGAAGCTTTAACATTTCAGAAATGCTTTCTAACCATATCTATGGGGCCAGCATGCTGGGCAGGATGATGAGGAACTGCCTCATCAAAATAACAGAGTATGCTGAGAAGTGGGTCTGAATGTGTGGTGAAGTATTGCCTGTAGCCATGACTATTTCACCAGATTGGTACTCAAAGGATGTCTTTGTGACTAAGGCAGGTACTGGGAAGACTAGATTTTGGCTCCAGATGGACAGTAATAGAAGTTAGCCTGTGTCACTGTTGTATCAAGTAAGCTAAAGTGAAAAAAGTGCACCTCTTTTCTTGAGGCATCCTCCAAGTTGTTGCCTATGTCTCACTACCTTACATTTTGAGAAAAGGGCACCAGCTGACAGAAAAAAAATCCAGTGTATATGTTCCAGATGGCAGACTCAAACATCAATTTGTCTTACAGGGCAGTATAAATGTTTTATTATTTGTATCAAAGCAGGAAACTAGGCAAATATAAAAAATATAGGTCTAGACATGGCTCAGAGATGCAGGCTCGATGTGAAAACCTCATAGACATTCAGCAAGTCAGGTACAATTGAGTAATATAGAAATGATTGCTGAAAGAAACTTATTTCTTGTTTATAGCTCTAAAAGACATTGTTCCTGAAAATCATTCATTCTTTCTACTGGAGGAAAGAGCCAGAAAATCCTTCTATAGTTTATCAGATGCTTTCTTATTCTGCCTCCATCGGTAACTTAAAAGGATACATAGTTAGGCCATATTTTCGTCTTGCTTGCAGTGAGGAGACAGAACCCTGTATGTTTCTAAACTGTGCTGATGTGTTCACCTTTATTTATTGTCTTTATAGGACACAAGAGACGAATCTGTGTGAAGACAGCAACAAGCTGCATGTGGATTCTTGTTTTGATTTGTTTGAAGAAAAGTTTTGATGAACTAACCATTCCTTCAAAATGAAACATGGGACACTAATAATACCCAGGGAGGTGTGCTAATGATGAAATAGAACAGATGAATATGGGCAGAGTGTACAGCATTACAATAAAATCACTATGGTAAACACATGGGAAATCTGAAACAGCAAAATATATTTTCATGTTAATTAGGGAAAAGAAACCAAACCAGATATTTTAAATATTTATTTGTCTGACTGGGATAACAGCCTTTATAGAGCACAATTTGTATAAGTTCTCAAGATACATCCTGTATACAATCACAAAACCATGACATGGATTTATACATAAAGTGAAAACTGAGACAGATTTACAAGCATTTTTATACAATTTTCATACCGCTTTTGTTTCAGTTTTTACAACTTTTAGAACAGGTCTGAAATGTTTTTTTTTTTTTTTTTCCTGATGAATCTGGAAGAAAAATGATAATTAAAGGAAATTCAAACCAAAATGAATATCAACTAACCACCACCTATGCATGCAACATTCACTGTGGAAACATTACATTTCTCCAAGGACTAATCTTTTTTGTTTGTTTGTTTTTGTGGGGATTTTTTGGTGATTTGGGATTTTTTTAAACATTGGGTATGCTGTACACATTGTCCATAGCATGACAGCACACACGCTAGTCAGCCATTGTTGAGCACCTGAGCACATCACTGAACATCTATAAAGTACAACCAAATAAGGACACATTCACATGCTTGGATGTCGATGGAGTTAATGAGTTGGACTCCGTTTGTTTTACAAAAATGTATACTTATTTACAGGGTAACAAATTAAGAAAACAGCTTTCGCTCAAATAATCTATTTTGCGTTATGGATATCTATATATATTATAATTTTTGCACTCATTAATATATTTGCTTATTAATCTTTTCAAAATAATAAAACCAAACATATAGAAAACATTAAAATGCTTCTTGTGATTTAAAGAGAGAGTATCCAGTTTCACTTTTTCTATTTTCCTTCTGAAGGCAATATGTATTCATAAAGAGTAACTGATCCTACATGCCATGTGTACTGAAAATTCACAAAGCATTTAGGACTAGTGGTTAAATATAATGTAGGTGGATACTTACACTAAACTTCCTCTCTGTTTCATTACCTTTATAAGGTATGCTCACACAAATGCAAATTTTCTCTGTTATTCACATATGTATGTACATATATAGATATATACTCAAATAATGAAATCTGGGACATTCAACATTGTAGCAATGAAAATAAAGTTTGACTTAAAATAGTGTCAATTATGATTCAAATAATAATCTAAAAAAATACTATTAACATCTTTATGATATCTCCATGAAACTAATTCCCAATTAAATAATCTCTATTGGGCACACACTAGCTTACAATATAATAGATGTTTTCTTTTTCCTCATCATCATCCTCAAAGTAAGAATCAATATCAGCTGGTTACCAGCTACCGCAACCTAACCATGCAAACACACCGAGCATCCAGAAAAATAACTCCAATACTTCCTAGGTTTTGATTAAAGCCAGTTCAAGTCAACAGGTCAGTTGTTATTGACATCAACTGGTTTGGATTGGGTTTTTATTTCTTCCACAAGGGATCCATGTAATGTAAAAACCATGGGTAGTAATAAAGGAGCAGCACTCATTGCCCCTGGATACTATCCCTTTAAAGTGTAATGATAAACAGCTAGTTCAACATTCATCATAGAAACTCTCATGTCTAGTTTTAACCTGGAAAAAAAAGTGACTGCTGCTCACTGTATGTATAATAATAATAATAATAATGATAATGTTGGAAATCCCTATCATTTGTAAACACACACACTGTGCTTTTGCTCATTTTTCAGCTTGTTTCCACTATACAAGGCCTTGAACAGAGAAGCAGCTTCAATCTCTGTTGACTCAGCAGATTTATGAATAAAAATAGATAAAATGCTTCTGCTGTTGCCTCCCTGCAGTATGTGTCTTTGAAGCAACCATAGAAATGCGTGAACTCATCACTAATCAATCACTCAGAAATTATAAAAGCTGTTGCCACATCTAAGCACTTTTGGCCAGGTAAAAGAAACAAAACTTAATGAGAAAAAAAAGTGAAAAAAAATATACTGAGATATATACAAAAAAGTAAAAAAAATACTAATAGTCTTTGTTTGATTATTCTTTACAAAACGTTGTCACAAGAGAGTTTTTCCTGACCACTCATAAAACTAGGGGAAAAAAAAAAAAGCGTTCAAACATGAACCTGTGTTGCATAGAGTGATTCCAGTACAACCTAGAAATTTGGTCAAAAAAGGAACTTGGCACACTTTGGAAGCATCCTCTGACCTCTAAATGATGCTGCATCAGAAAAGAGGGAGTGTGTGGGCCCAGGTCTGTCACTAGCCCATCCAGGGTGACAACAAAGGAGCCCCAACCTTCCTGCAGCTGACCAAGGCAGTGCTGCATTCCTGACAAACTACTCTTTGCGTTTCATGACAGGAGTCCAAACCTGCCATTTCAACATGCAGAAACATTTTGTGTGTTGATCAGAGAATCAAAGATTCTTGAATTAAACCAGTTGCTGACAGCTGATTACCCCACAAAGGTAGATGTTCCATACAGTCACAGCTACACCACCCAATGCAACTACTGTAGAAAAACATTTGCCGCATTTGTATGTGTGTGAGAGCAAAGCACACCCGTCCAATTTCTCAATTAACAGTGATGATTACAGGTATCCCAGTAAGGCAGCCAGATAGTGCTCATTCCCGTTGGAAATCTCCATAGCAACTGCCAGCATGATTCGCAGTCTTTATAACAAATCTTAGAAAGAACAAAATTACCAGCAGTTTGCACAAAATTGCCCACCTCACGACTTGTACTTCACGCAGTAATTGAAACTAGAAGTTGGAAGGGGAGTTTGGTATTTTTTTCAAGGAAAGAACATGCTGTAGTCATCAGGAATGCAAAATAACCCACCAAAAGAGCAACACACTATGTCGAATATACCCACATAGGATTTTTTGATTCGATTGGGGATTTTTTTCTTTGAAGTATTTACCTTCTTATAAAAACATACACAACATCAAAACATATAGAATGTTTACAATAACTCCAGCGGACTGTTTTCAAAATATATGAGAGGTAGGGTATACATATACTGGTGAAAACATAGAATTCAACATTGAAGCACACATCTTACTTCCACTGTCAGTGTTGTTGTGTTTTTAAGACAGCTAATAAGATTTTGATGAGATTGTTCCGCTTGCAAGGTAAGCAGGCTACCAGCAGGTTATCAGTAACTTAACAGGAGTTTCCTTGGTGTGTGTAGCATTAATATCTTCTGTGTGTTTCTTCTCATATTCCTTTTTACCAGTATTATTAGAAGTTGACAAAGATAAATCAAAAACTGTATGTGGGAAGTGCCATCAGATTAAATGGTGTAACTTTTTCATGGTCTGTTCAGCTTCTGAGTAAACCGAGCTTTTTTTCCCCTTCTTTTAGAAACATGTACTATTTTCCAGAAAAAGTTGGTCTAGTGCAACCAGTGGAAGTGTACTACATACATTCAGAAAATATAAGAAAACATACATTAAATAGTTTGTGAAAAGTCCTTATTGGGCCAGAAAAAGAAATATCTGAAGCACAAATTTTTGGTCATTTTCTTTTTAAATATGCAAAGGTCATGAGGTATTATTTTCAGGGAAACTACTTTTTAATGAAGCTGTGAAATATTAAATGACTTGTGAGCAACATGAGACGTAGTACCATATTGATTCTTGAGTTTTAAAGAAACTGCCATACTTTTAGGAATGGGAGAAAAAACTCTCCTATCTTCAAAAATGGTATAATGGAAAACACAACAACCAGCCTAAGCCATCCCAGGTAGTAGTTTCTTCCCAAATGGTCTAACTTCTTGGCTTCAAGCCCCTGGAAGTGGGACTATGAGCACGGAAGTGCTGACACAGTTGCAAGCTACCTTCCTATTTACTTCTTTCTGAACAAAGAAACCACACTGTAGAGCGGCTTATACTCAGACATTCACCTGAGATAGCAAAAGGTTGTTCCTAATTTGTTCTAATGCAACAGTATCCAGGCAGTAATTGCCCTGCTATCCCTTCCTTTTAGATTTAGTGTGTCACTGGTGTGATACAGAGCCCTGCATCGAGTGGATTGGTATCAGTGTGGTGGGTTCACCGCTCCAAAGTACCCATAAAATAGTCTAGAATTCATCATCTCTGTACAGTTTCAGTTAAGGCTGGTTGCTGAAAGTGGAAGAACTAGTTGGAATAATGGTGTTAGTCCCAGTGCTTAAGTCTCTTCAATTCCAAACTTTTTTAAAACTGCCGATTCAAAGGGAAGGGTGAAGTACGGTGTCACTGGCATCAAAACAGCATTTTTTTCTTCCTGTTGTAGCGCGGTTTGCGTCCTGTCCTTTTTTTTTTCCAAACCACATCCCAAATTATAGACCATTAATATATTTTTATCACTTACATTTCAGGACAGTGGTTTAAGTTCATTGTTAACACACAGAAACAAATGAAACAATCAGATCTGATTCTTCTCAGCATAGTTTTTGAAGGAAAAATAAAGAAGGAAAAAAATAACGTAAAATAACATTACCACACCTTGCAGTTTGTGTCAAGTGGCATAATCTCACTACAGAGAATTATCAGAGATCTTAAGGTGCAGAGGAACAAGTTTGCACTTCTGATAAGTGAGATCTGGAAAGTCAGTCACACTAGGTGTTTTTGCATAAAGTGATCTCCTTCTGGTCGCACAGAAAGCCAGACTGCTCTTCCCATCACACTACCTCCAGCTGCAGCTGAACTCTGCATTAACACCTCCCTTCCAGCCTTCATTATTTCCTTCACAGTTACTGTCTTCACAAAGAGTCCAACACCACCGAGCCCTCGTGGCAGTCTTTGGTTCAAACAGCCTCACTTTAACTTCTGGGCCCAGGTTTTCTTTTACTTTTGCTGTCTTTTGCAGCAAAACAAGAGTGCTAGCCCTCATTTAAGTGTGCTATGTAGCCCAGAGGCTGCTCTTTTCTACTTTGTATTCTGAAAGACTAGCTAAACATAATGATATCAAACTATAGTCTTGGAGTGATGCTGTTTATAGCAGACTCTGCAGATTTTGTGCCCTAAGCAGACATCTCTGCTCAGTGTGTTTGTGTGGAGCTGACCAACAGTTTGTGCCAGTTTACTATTCTTTTCCTTAGATCCACTTTGTCAAGCCAGATACAAGCTTCCCCAATCAGTGTCTTTTTCATAAACTTCCCTCCATTGGAGACAAGCAGAATCTGCGAAAATAGCAACAATAAATAGTTATCAATGTGCATATTAACATACCACATTTGCTAGCAAACATGAAAGCTTCAGAAATGTCAAGCTCTGATTCAGTACCCACAGAAGAGAAAAGAAACATAACTCTTATATATAGTCACCTTCCCAACAGAAAGCAAGCCCAGTGAAAATTGAACCTTCTCTTCTTCTATTTTATTATCATTGGATGAAGCAACTAGAAGATGACAATCTTGAACTTCAGTAAGCTATTTGCTCACCTTCTTGTTACCAAAGACAAACACAAGCTCAAGTTTTAAGATACAGTGTAAAGCTTCGTGAAGGCAAAGTACCAGCTGTTTTTAAGTATGTGGAAGCCAGAGGGTACTCTACATATAGGCTGTAACTCCAAGCAGACTAGCATGTGAGAAACTCCAAGGTTCTAGTTTCTGCAAGCAGTAGTGTAACCTAAAATATAGACTTGGTCTGAAATCTCACTCCTGCTATGTCTCTGCTGAGAGCCACTGGTCTTGCGCCTTTTGCTTGCCCAGCTGTGGAGAGTGGGAAGTGCTGGGAGCAGCCCTGGCACTTATGTGAGCTATGCAGGCTTAGGTGCTTAAGATTCTCCAATATATATCATATATGCAGAGGTTTTCCAGCTAAGCTTCATGCCATGCAAGCAATAGATTTCTCTGAAGGATTCTATAGGTTCATTTTACACGTTTCTGGGAGGAAATGTTTAATATATGTTTATATATTTCATTATAAATATAAGTAAATGTTTATATACTTCAGGGGGTGAGCTATACACATGCAGGTAAATTTTAGACTTCCTTAATTATTGAGTAAGTAAACCAACAAACTCAGTGGGTTTTTTGTTTGATTGTTTTTCTTCTATCAACTTACTAAGTTCTTAAAAAGGAAAAAGATCTCATGAAAGATTGTATTTCCATGGTAGGATTAGCAGGAGGTTTGTGATATCAACAGTCACTAAGCAGACTTCCAGCAATGAGCAAGGGTGGTAACTGCTAACAGTAGGAGGCTGTCACCCTCTATGTGATTCAGCAGTAGAGTAAAATAGGACATTTTGTTGTTTGGTTTCAAAGATCTAGGCTAACAGAAGAATTGCAGAATTCAAGGATGAGATGCTGGAAGAGACCAAATGGCAGTAGACATGTAACAGAAGTGCAGGAGAACTAGAATTTCCAGGAGTCAAGAATTTCAACATTTTTTTAAAATCTCCGTTCTGATTTGGGGAACAAAGTAAGAAATGCAAAATTTACATTACAATGGAAATTTAAAAGAGGGGAAGAAGATTGCAATAATTTTCCTGGATAAGCTTCCCAGTTCCTTGGCCAATTTTGGTATCACCTTGCAAGTAAGGTATGTACCTGGGCAGCTTCAACACCTACGTGCCCATTAATGAACAGGTTTGAGGAGGGAGGACCAAATGACTTTTAGGCACTGAGCTGTTTAGGTAACTCCACTCATCAGAAAGCCTTGGGGTAAATAGGCATCCTGCCTCCGCTGCTGGCTTTCTAGGTCACTTGGTTCAATGTTTCCTGAAGAAATGAGCAGCGCAGAAGCTGGCAAGCCAAACCAGAACATCTGTGAAAAATATTCTTTTGGGTTTTTCTGATTACCCTCACAAAGGACATTATGTATTTGTAATTGCAGCTAGCCAGTCAGCCAGGAGCCAGATAAGGAACAAGGCAAAGGAGCCAGGAGCTTAGTGCTTTCCAGAAGAGTCCCAGGTGGGTTGCCAAGGAACAGGGAAAGCAAGGATGCGAGCAAGCAAGCAAGCTGCCAGGGGCTGAAGCAAGTGCTTGTGTTAAACCTGTCAAAATGTTTTCTGCAGAATGTTTTCATTCTGACACATCCACAGTTTTGGGAGAGAAAAAATTCCTAACAAATTTTTCATCGCTTCAGTCCTTGATCCTTCTCTCCACTCTCCCAGCTGGATCCCTAGTATATGTCCTGTCTAGCTTATCTATCTCTCAGCCTTGTTTCTTCCCTGCTCTGCTTTAAATTTCAGACTTGTTATCCTGAATCAGGTAGTCTCAGTTTCTAATCCTCAGGCTGTCTTTTCCTTATTTCAAATACTCTTGACCAGAAAATTCTGGCAATTCTTTTCTTCTCCTTTATTTCTTTTTTTTTTTTTTTAATATTTTTTCTTTCTCAATAACCTAGTGTCTCATTTTTATGACTAATATTCACAGCTCTTCTGCTGATTTTTTGAGTGCTGACCCTTGTCCTAATTTCTGCTTCCAGTTGGTTCTCATCTCTCTTTATAATGTACTTTCTATGATTACCAAGTTTGATCTCATCTTACTCCCTCTTTCTGATCTTATTTCCCCTCTTAATCTTCCAATTCCATTTTTGTTCTATGCATTCTGGTTTTGTTTTTCTCCCACATCTCTTTTGACAATGCCCATCTCTTTTCCCCTAATGTTCACCACTCAGATTATGCATTCAAATCAGCAAACTTCATGCTTTGTCAGGAACAAACTCTCTGATAAGTATGAGGAGTGTATAAAAACAGATGCACTGAATCAGATTAAAGATCTCTCCAGGCAAATACTCTGCTTCTGAAAGGGTATATGGTGGTGTATAAGGAAGAATATAACAGAGCAATCAGGTAGTGTCACTTTCTCAAAATACCTGTGGACCATTGACTTCCTGACTCACAAGTGGTCTGTTTGCCTTTAACAGACTATGAGGTATTTTTCTCATGAATTTATCCAATTGTTTTCTCCAATTACTTTTTCCATGAAGATATTTAGCAACCCCAATATCCTAGGGCAATAAATTTTACAGCTCGAACTATAAATTGCATGAAGAAACACTTTTTTTTTTTTATAAGCTTGTTCCCCTCTACTTTTACAGACTTTGTTCTCTTAAGTCTGGTGTGCAGCCCCAGTACGTATCACAGAGTTTCAAAGCAAATGTTACCAAGTCTCAGGCTGACTGTTCCTATGGCTTCCTCCCTCACTGTCTCCCTCACTGGTAACTTGATGTCTTGTTTTTCCATAGGATTCTGTGAGTTCCTCTTTACTGGTCTACATACCCCTTAGAGTTTCCTCATCAAACCACCACTGGAAGCACATTTTTTACAGGGATATTAGCTCTTCGACTTTGGCAAGGCTTTATTGACCACTCTGCATTTTCCTGGGTAATATAACAACTAATATTGTTTCATTAAGTCAATTGAATCAATAAGGTTGTTAGGACATCTTAACACAGGGAAAAGAGTATCTATTTCTGTTGGCATTGCTTTGTAAGTGACATCCATTTTGGCTTTAATTTTAATGATATAACTAATAAGCCTAACATAGCATTCAGATAATCCAGTCTAACTGTAGTCATCAAAATGTAGCTGGCTTGTTTACATCAGTCTTTCAGATAAAGGTACATTAAGTGGATGCTGGTATGCTCAAAAATTCCTCCCACTTACTTTAAAGTTTAGCATGCATATACACCTGGAATTATCCATAACTATCCACTGACTAAAGGAAGCCTTAATATCTGGCTTATATTAGTTATCTCCTCATATGAAAGTAAAGTAAGTAAGGTGAATCCTCACCGTCTAAAAAAGCAAATCTGACCAAATGATCAGATCTGTCTAAGCAACTAAAACACAGGAGAGAGACTATTCCTGAATCAGTTCCACATATCATTTGGTGTGCCACACACTGAAAATACTGTCATCTCCTTTACATATATTTCATTATATGTTTCATGAATATTTCAATTGGCATAATCAGTAATTCTGCAGTATCTGACATTACGACTATTGTGCCTAATTCTAGTCGCCAAAAACTTTTAAAGAAGTTGAAGAACTGGAGAAAAGGATAAAACCATTAGTTATTTAGGCAACAGGATAGATCAAAGAAATTTCATTTACTTAGCCTGGAAAAATAGGGAGGAGATATATGATAACAACCTTTCAGTGTGCAAATTTTTTTTGTAAAAAGAAAGCAGATCAGTTTTCCTCTGTGCTTTTTGAGGATACAAAAGGATAATTGAACTTAATTTAAAAATATGGTGTTAATTTAGACACTAGATTAAACTTACTAAATACGTAGAAAATATTTTTGGAAGGCATCCGTAAGTTTTTTCTCCAGGGGCTTTTAAGAACACATCAAGCTTAAAATTTTCAGACCCAGTCTATAAATACCCTTCCTCAGTGTGGGGCAATGGATTAAACCTTCTTGTAAAGTCTCCTTCAGCCCAATATTTCCATTATTATGAAATTATGTCATTTCCTTTGTAATTTTCTCTTTTCAGCAAAAAATTGAGGTAGAATATTGATCTCAAATGCCCATAGCACAACATGGACAACATCCAAAATTAGGTTTTAATAAAATGCAGAATTACCTGAAGAGAATGCCCAGCAGGACTCAGACTAAATCTAAATGTTTCATTGAATGAAGGCTCTCGGTCATGTCTGCATACCCTGGTTTTCTTCTTAATTACTCTCTTTTGGGTAGACATATTGACAACATACAGCTTCACGTACAGGTCTGGGGAAGAACATTCCAATGAGTTAAGTGCAGAAGCTTTTAAATAATCACTGTTAATGATTTCAACAGAAGAGAAGTGTGAAGAATCAGAGCATGGTACTTTACAGAGCTGCATTTTGTTCTCATTCACATGATGTAGAATTGGAATCACCCCACTCACTCCAAGGGAATTACTTTGGTTTGCAATGATGACATTAACTGAACAAACACCTTGATGTCTTTATGTACATATGAAAATATTATTAACATGCATTTTTAAATTTTAAAAAGCTTTTTCTCCAAAATACAATTTTTCAGTGCATATCATTGTTCTTTAATAATCTAGGGAACTATAATTTTTGTTAAACTTAAAAGAGGATTAATTTTTAACAACCAAAAGTAAATTAAAAGGAGGATTAACTTCTGAGAGTGTAATTTGCTTCTACAAAATATTTTTATTTTCATTAAAGATGCTCATAGGCGAAAAAAAGCTCTTCAAAAAGAATCTTATAAAATATGTCATTCTAGTTAAGAAGCACTTTTTTCCCCATCTTAGTGCTGATGTTACATGACTTCAGATACATCCTCCCTAATGTTCTCAAAGTATTGTGAAGGTGGTTTCTATGTGATACCTGGTAGATGATCTGGAGATTTAAATTTGTATGTGATATTTCTGCACTGAAGGATTTCTACTATCAGTTGCTCTCCATCTGTCTTCATTTCCTTCTTTAATGCAATCTTGATTTCACCCATAACCTGTGTTTTACCTGAAATAGCAGAAAAAGCAACCTTCATTAGTTTAAAAGGAAAGTGAATGTACCTTTCTAACTTGGAAAGAAGTTGAGTTTTCTGGGCATTTGAGTTTGCGTGGGGTTTTTTGTCTTTTATTTTTCAGGACAGCTTATAGGTTTTAGGGGTATAAGGATAATGCATTGTTTAGATGAGCAAATGGTAGCTACAAACGGTACACTTGTATAACTAAATTATATGTTTCAGAATGTATTCGTTTCAGAGGAGCTTTTTTCCCCAAGAATAGAATTCTATCTAAGAGTCCTTACAAGTCATGTAATGGTCACTATAATTCAGCTTTCAGAAACCTTTGTTGTAAGATTCTGAAGTTATCCCATTAAAAAAAAATAAAAATAAAAATAGAAGGAAAAATAAACAACAACAAGAAGAACGTTCAATAGGGTATTAAAAAGTAAGATTCTGAAAGGCAATGAATAAAGACTTAAGTGAAGTTAGCATTTTGTTTCACCTTCTTACGAATATGGAGCAGTACCTTTCACAGAATTTAAAGGGAAATGCTTACTGTGACCTTTAAAGGTAAAGGTGATTTTTCTTCTTATGTGGCCAGAAATACAGACCAATTTTTCCTACTCTGTATGGATTTCTCTCTAAATCAGTCCAGAAATGGAGAGAAGGCACAGAATGAAATATAGGCAAAGCTGTTTTGCCTTTCCCTTGTCTGTCCTCCCACAAGGCTTTACAGAAGCCAGGCAGAGTAGAACAGAGCTACATCTTCTAAGTGAGTACGGTGGCATAAGCAGAGCCCATGCTCTCAGCACAGTGCTGTCTATAATAGCATCATATCATAACAAGGGTTGTTCTTCTATACCTATTGTCCTGTTACTGTAAAATATTATTTCACCTTCCTTTTCTCTTTAGACGTTAGTTATAAAGAAACCAGACCATAAAGCCTCTGGAAGTCTTTATTACCTAGTTTCTGGTGCCAGCAGGCTGAGGCTTTAATGCATTACCAGGAAATTCTAGAAGCTGATGCCAAGATATTGTAAGGAACAAAGCATTTCTGCAGAAATAAACAATTATGACACATCTGGAGAAGCTTCTTTCTTAAAGAATAGAAAGTTACTAAGTGGCATTGAGAGATTGCTTACATGTATCACAAATGTATAACCAAATTTGAATAATCCTCACTAAAAATGCCATCTGTTGCTTCACAGATGTTCATGTACAATCCTACATTCTCTTTTATTTTCCTATTTAAAATGTTTTGGGATCATGAATAGAATAACAAATAATAATAACAAAGTAACAAATAATCACAGCTACAAGGTGGGGCCCCAACCCTCCTCACAAGCCCAAGCTGGAACCTAGTTACAGCCAATACAAATTTTCAATTGGGGTTCAGCTGGATCAGCATTTCACCCACAGTTTGTAAGGTGGGAGAAGACCTGTTAAGAGGCAAGTGATTCTTTCACTGTATTTAATCACCACAAACCCCTTCCTATAGGTTTGAGCAATAATAGCGTCTTGCTTTCTGCTATATGTTTGCGCAAAGAGAATGGAGCCCAAGTTCTGTGATGCCAGCAGAAAAGATCACCAGTAGTTGGGATACTCTTTATGATAAATATCTTGCTTTACTACTTAAATCTCATGAGGAAAACAATGATCTCCTTGCGCAAGCACATGAAACATGATAGCTTTCTAGTCCTTCCATCCTAATTTTCATTTCTCCCACAGCATGCAATAAAAAAGCCATAACACCAGCCTTACAAAATATTGAAATAAAATAAATCACCACTTCAAAACCTAGCAGAATTTTGAAGACTTAGAAGAGATTCCTATTCTTTCCATGGCTTGGCTTTTCACTCTTTCTCATATATGTACATTGCATCTTTCCTTTGACAGGTGTGTAAGAATAGAGCAGAGGTACACTGGTTTGTGGAGCTGATTCTTTAACTGGAAAAAGAGATATGCTGATGAGGGGAAGTGTTAATAATGAGCTGTCTATGAGCTGTTGAGAGAGGCCACAGTGGGATACGCTGGACAGGAATGTTCTTTGTGATAAAATTGTTCAGGGTGTCATGGGATTGGATGACCCTGAGGATTGCATTGGTAGGAATAACTTAAAATACAGCTCCAAGTCACAACTATTTGCATTCTTACATGAGTTTAGAAAACTTTAATCATAACTTATGTGTAAATGGAACTGATCATGGGTATTTTGGTAGACTGGATGATGATAAACAAATACTACAATGCAACTCTGAAAAAAATAAATACAGTGAAAAGACTTTGCATATCTTTCTAGAAAAGTATGACTTTCTAAGTTACTGGAAAATAATTTGTAACTTTGATATTAATATTTGCTTCAATAAAGATGAATTCTAGATGAAACAAGCGCAAACCAGGATTATCAGAGTGACAAAGAACCATACAGTAAAGGACTAAAAGCATTATTTTCTAGCTTAGCCTAAGAAACAAGGAGTAGAAAAAGATGAAATTGCTTTCTACAAACAAAGGATAAAGTAAATATTAAAAAGGATAAGGAATATTTAAGCTGAATTTGTGCAATATTTTACCTGTTACGTATATATCAAACACAGACTTACTGAGGAGGACCGTGGGCATGGACAGCAACATTGTGTTCACTTTAGGAACACGTTAACAGTAACTAATTACTTCTTTAAAAATATGGCTATGATTTAATATATCTGTGATTTTTTTCATGACAGTACACTTCTTTTTAGGGACCAGATTCATTAAACATCTATTAACAATTAAAAAGTGATGGTCAATTAACTAAATTGGTGCAAGGTGTTTCAGAAGTCAAGTGGTTTAAATTTGCTATGGTGATGGCAACATGAACTGTCATTCTTGTAGAACTGTCACAATCCATGCTTTGAAAGGTTAATTAGTTCTGCTATTAGTCTTAAGTGACTGCTGCTTAAATTACAAGATGTGTCATCTGCACTGCTGTTGTCAACTTCCACTGTTAATTATGGATTGTGCTCCCATTCCTTTTTTGATCAGATGTCTGTTGTCAAGCAAAATTACCCAAGACAGCAGTAAACAGTTGTTTCCATCAGTTTGTGTTATCAAGGCTGATTCAGCAATGCATTTAAATGAGCAGGTAAATCTCAGTGGACAATGGCAGGAATTTAATTCACTTCAGTTGTCTAAATGTAAATTTCTGAGATAACTTACACATTTATTGATCATGAGATAGATTGACTAACTATTTGTATACTCTAGTGTGAGTATGTTAAACTTTGAAATTTAAATATAAGATGCCTCAATGCTGCTACCTGATGAACAACACTAGACTAATTTTCTGAATGGATACCAGATGGCCGAAAACTAAAATTGATGAAATATGTAAACTGATGTTTGTTCCATGGTTGCATATAAGTTAGTAAGGGCTCCTTCAGTTCCAAAAGAATGACCAAGGGCAGTAGAATTCAAAATAAAAATCAAAAAAAACCAGAAGAATTCAAAACAGGGGGATATTGAGAATAATTTCTCATATTATTTTTTTTTTAATAACAGAATCATTGCTTGTAAAATAGGTAGAAAAATATCTTCTGGAGCTTCAAGACTCATACATTTTATGGTCAAGGATTTTCCTTCCGAGCAGTTTCCAGCGGGTCTGGCCTACTGAGTGTGGCAATGTTAATTGGAGGTTGCAATGGTAGGGGTTTGGTTGGTTTAGGGTTTGGTTCTTAATTTGTTATGGTCCAGATCATCCTCCTACTGCTCAATCAAAGAATTCAGATGCTGGAAAAAATAACCTGCACAAACCAAATAAAATTGCCAACTGAACAAAAAGCAACTACAGCAACAAAATCACCAGGACCTTGTTCTCACCAGTGGTGGGAATGTGAAGCTCAATGGCAGTCTTGGTTGCAGTGACCCTTAGGGCAGCTAGGAGGGCGTGCAGTAAGCTCACTACTCTGGACTTCAGGAGAGCAGACTTTGGCCTCTTCAGGGATCTGCTTGGTAGATTACCATGGGATAAAGCCCTGGAAGGAAGAGGAGCCCAAGAAAGCTTGGTAATATTAATGGAATGCCTCCTTCAATGTTGGAGATGCTGGGCTGCATCACAAGAAGAGTGGTCAGGAGGCTGAGGGAGGAGATTCTCCCCCTGTATTCTGCTCTTGTGATACCCCACCTAGTAGACTGCATTTAGCTCTGGGGCTCCTAAAGTATGAAGGACATAGACCTGCTAAAGTAAGTTCAGAGAAAGTCCAGGAAGATGATCAGAGGGCTGAAGCACCTCTCCTATGGAGACAGTCTGAGAGAGTTGGGGGTTATTCAGCCCGCAGAAGAGAAAGCTCTGGGGAGATCTTAGAGCAGCTTCTAATACTCTAAAAGGGGCCTACAGGAATGCCGGAAAGGGGTTTTTTACAAGGCCATGACTGTGGGAATGGCTTTAGACTAAGAGAGGTTAGATTTAGATTAGATACTAGGAAAAAGTTCTTTACCGTGAGGGTGCTCAGGTGCTGGCATAGGGTGCCCAGAGAAGCTGTAGATGCCCCATCCTTGGCAGTGTTCAAGGCTGTGTTGGATGGGGCTTTGAGCAACCCGCTCTAGTGGAAGGTGTCCCTGCCCATGGCAAGAAGTTGAAACTAAATGACCTTTAAGGTCCATTCCAACCCATACCGTTCTATGAATCTATGACTGTAAAAGAGGAAGGAACATAGAGCCATGATTTGCTTTAGCAGGATTTCTCCTCCTATTTTTGCTTTTGTGTGTGTTCAGAGACTTAAAAAATACACACTTCTTCAGAGTTTATTTCTACACTTTCTGATTATGAATACTCATATTACTTCTGTATCTCTGAACACACCCACCCCAGGGAACAATCCCAGCTTAACCTAATGTTGTTGAAGAATAAGGCTTGCTCTACTGCTGCAGGCAAACCCCCTTTAAAGAAGACCAAACACATCCCACATCCACACTGCTTTGTCATTAGGCCTATGCCTTCTGACCCCCCATCTTGTTGTCTGATGGCAAGAACACAAAAGTGTTCAGACATTTTTTTTTTTCTCGTGATATTTTAGTGCAACAAACCTGAGAAAATTAGAGTTGTCCTACTGTAGCATGATGATGTTGGTATATAGAAAACATGATGCTGCCTTCGGGGATAGCAAGGGAGAATGTTGAAGTATTTGGTGATGCAGGGCTAGCTGTGTTATTGCTGACCATCAGTATAAAGCACAGGGAAACAAACATGTCCTCTGTGCTGTTGGGAGATGAGCAGACTCTCTCCAGAATCTATGCTTTGCCTCAGAAAGAGCAAATCTGTGTTAGCAGAATTGCCAGGTGAAAAATAAATAACTCAGTATGGAAATTAGAGAATACTGATCAGGGAGTCAACCAAGGAGAGAAATTATGTGACAATGCAAATGCCAGTTATGACACTACATGGCACAACTCTGTAAAATGTTCTCTTGAGGGAGGTTTGGGAGTAAAGAATCTCCACAGATTTCTGCATTAGCAGCTTCTGGTGTTTCGTACTTTCACTATTTTGTATTTTGCATGAGTGCTCCCCATGAACAAATTGAAGTGAATGAAATCCGCCACACAATTTGCCTTAAAAGCATTTCTGAGTATAACATGAAGTATTGTTTCTTCTGAATGTTACAGCTATAATTCTGAGAGTAGCAAGCCTCAGAATTTCTGCAATCCTTCAGTCTGAGATGAAGAGATGAGTAATGATTAGCATGGTGTCATCACAGGCATATGATGAAAAACAAAGACGTCTTCTGTTAGAACTAATTTTGTTTCCTTAGGTCTTTATCTGTTTTAATACCTTGCGAGATTAAATTAATGAACCTCTGAGAGCTCCATACATTGCTGATAGAAAGCAGGCATTTCTTTAATGTATTTTACTACTGTTTGTCTCATAGGTGTCTAATGACCTGGACTTGGTGCATATACATTTATCTCTTTAAGCAAATCAAATATTTCCCATGTTCCCTATGGATTTCTTTAATAAACTAAATCTTGTATTCAGTTATATTGGGGGGTGTTTGCAATATTTAGAAAGTTAGAATATGTAGTAGAATGTCAAAAAAAGTCTAAGGAATCCAAGGTGGGTCCTCGAGAAATTCATTTAAAAAAAGCAAAAATTACAGCTTTAAAATTTGGGACATGATTAAAGAGAACGCAAAAACATGGGTTCTGGTCTGAGATTCCTGTCCGTTAGTAGCTGTCTGTGACCTTAGACTTCACCTCTGTGCCTAATCTCAGAGACAGAGATAACAACATCCACTTCTCTAACTAAAAATTGTTTGCATTTAGTAACTGGGATTGTATATACTGTAAAGAGAGAGATTTTCTTCGTGTAAATATAAACAGGGCTTTGGTGTGTGATCCACAATCTCATGCGAAAACACAAAGACTTAGAAAGGGTGATGAGGACCCATGTCACTGTTATGTCCCCCTTTACCGTAATCCATGATGCGCATACAGTCAGAATTATCTGTCTAACAGAGTGCTGCTGTAGCAAAAAATATGTTTCTGCTGGATCCCTTTAATGCTATTTTGAGAATGAGAAGTCCATCCTCCAGCAGGCAGCTTCAGGAAAACAAGACAACATCACCATCTTGCAATAAATAATTCAGTATTACTGCAAGTACTAAGCATTTATTATTTACGTCTCAGTATTAGAGTTAAACAACTCCAACTGAAGGTAAAGCAAAATGGTATTCAATACCATTTTAAAATTTAATATACCAAGAATTGAAAACAGCCAAAATCTTCCAATCTTTTCTAAGCAAAACTTTTTAACTTTACTGGACCAGCTGTTTCTACTCATAATGGCTTTCATCCTCTTGCTGGGACATGAGGTACTGACAAAGCAGTTGTAAAATAATGATGGATAAGATTTATACACGATGCTTTCCAACATCTACAGGCTCCAACCTTTTCTGTCTTTTCGAGATTTTTCATTACCATTTTTTTGTTGTTCACCTTTCACCCATGTATTTTTTTCTCCTTGAAACTGCCACAATTTCCTCTGTAAGCTGGTTTTATCTTTTTGTTCCCTACTGTAAGCAAAATCAGACATCTAACACAGTCTTAGCAACTACCTCCTCCTGTCTCACAGAGCTTTAAAGAGATGTTTGGTTTATTGACACAGGACTATTTCAGTAAATATGCTCTCTGGCTCCACAGAGATGAGACCAAATACATGCAGGGTCTGAAATTTGTTGTTCCTCTTGCAAATGGATACCCAGTCTGCCCTGCACGGAGCTAACAACCAGTCATGGGACAAACTAATGCTCTGAGTAAGGCTGTCTCTGTTTTCTCCTGCTCTGAAGAGGAGCTGCAGCTGCTGAGGGTCCTTGGTATGTGTTCAGAGTGTTCTCTAATCTGTCTATGAGAAGGCTAGGTGCTGTTACACATGAAGGGATCAGGTGTTATTACCATCTATTCCCTCCCTTACCTGATGTAGGTAGGGATATGGTGTGCAGGCAGTCATGGTCCTCTGAGGTGGCAAAGAATATAAGTTCAACTTCTGACAAATATGTTACCTCTTGCATACAAGGATGCTCTGCAGTGGGAGCCGGCACGAATCGAGGGAACTGCTCTTTTTCCCTTCCCTCTCCTTACCCTTAAGACATGAACTGGAGTGAATAGACTGTATATTATGAGATGAGCAAAGAAGACCAAGGTCTTTCATTAGTATCACCCTGTCTCTTCTGATGTGATGTGCATGCAATCATGTAATGAGGGAGAAGAGCAGAATGAAGGAACTTTGCTCACAGCAAACACAATTTACAATTTTGGGGGCAGTGAGAGTGGCTGCCTTTAAGGCTCAGGCACATGAACAAGCTGACAGCTTTAAGTTATAATTCTTAGAGCTAGCAGGCTCACTGCCCACAAAGTTTTGAGTGTACTGGGGCAGAAATTTAGCCTATATGCTCAGAATTCTTCACGGGATAAAGTAAAAAGTATTTGAAGGAAAATACCGCTTACCTTTTACTTTCAGATGAAACAAAACTGCTGCATAAAATACATTTTAAAAACAGAGCAAGCTGTCTGCCTGTTGAGGTTTTGAGGCATGGAAGGTTTCACAGAAAAAAACCCAAACGCTCTGTTCCATTTATTGTTATTGGAGTGTGTGCACGTCGTTCAGAGCTTTGATTCACTTCTTTTAAAAGAAAAATAAAAGAAAAACTAATGCTGACCATGGACTCATGCCATATGTAAAAACTCTTGGTCTGAATTGAAGTGCTTTGTGGGAAATTAAAACTGATACTTTACATGCGCTCAAATAAGAAAAATAAAAATCACAAACTTGTATCAATCCAGTTTCAACCAGCTTTATTCCTGTTAGATGGCAAACTAAAATGTTGAAGGAAGAGGTTAATGAGGCAATGAGATTAGAGAAGAACTAGTGTCAGAAGCTGTCCAAATCAGTGACCTAATGGACAGTATAGAGGATCAGTGATTTCTCCAGAAAGATTTTTTCAGGATTTTGTGAGAGTAGTCACTGCATCATACAGGCATTTGGAATAAATGGAGAGAAAACCATAATAGCTATAAATATCTCAGTCAACAAACTTACATGATCAGGTTGATGCCAACCTAATGAAGTTTAACCATGCCAAGTGCTAAGTCCTACACCTGGGTTGGAGCAATCCCAGGCACAGCTGCAGGTTGGGCAGAGAAGGGATTCAGAGCCGTCCTGCAGAGAAGGACTTGGGCATGATGGCTGATGAGAAAATGAACATGAGCCAGCTTCAGTGTGCACTTGCAGCCCAGAAAGCCAACCGTATCCTGGGCTGCATCAAAAGCAGTGTGACCAGCAGGTCGAGGGAGGTAATGCTGCCCCTTTACTCTGCTCTCATGAGACCTCACTTGGAGTATTGTGTACAGGTCTAGTGTCCCCAACATAAAAAGGACATGGAACTGTTGGAACAAGTCCAGAGGAGGGCCATGAGGATGATCAGGGGACTGGAGCACCTCCCGTATGAAGATAGGATGAGAAAGTTGAGGCTGTTCAGCCTGGAGAAGAGAAGGCTGCGTGGAGACCTCAGAGCAGCCTTCCAGTATCTGAAGGGGGCCTATAAGGATGCTGGGGAGGGACTCTTCATTAGGGACTGTAGTGATAGGACAAGGAGTAATGGGTTCAAACTTAAAGAGGGGAAGTTTAGATTGGATATAAGGGGGAAGTTCTTTGCTACAAGGGTGGTGAGGCACTGACATCTGCTGCCCAGGTAAGCTGTGAATGCTCCATTGATGGTGGTGTTCAAGGACAGCGTAGACAGAACCTTGGGTGACATGGTTTAGTGTGAGGTGGCCCTGCCCCTGGCAGGGGGGTTGGAATTAGATAATCTTCAGGTCCTTTCCAATCCTAACTTTTCTATGATTCCACAATTCCATGACTATAGAGATTGCTTTCAATTATGAAGATGAGCACAGAATACCTCTGTGTATTTGTATTTGACAGGTGGTAGGTAGAGGGAGAATAAAAATGGGGTGAGGAAAGTCAACGGAGTTACAGAACTAATTCATAGTACATCCTCCTATATATCTCTTATTGATATTTATACTTCTGCAGAAGGGAAACCTTACATTCTAAGTTGATTATTCAATCGATATCCTCTCCACAATTTATGCAAATACAAGAATTCCTCAAAATTTAGCTTTGATTTGTAATAATAAACTAATGAGAGGTTAATCATAAGGAAGCTTAGGTGTCTAACTCAAACTCCCTAGACTCTGTAGTCAGTAGGGATAGTACCTCCTCAAAGTTATAATGCCTTCTGGATGTACCTGCTTTTTAGTTCAGTGATAGTTGAGAGGCGAGGTGATGGCTTTGATATAGAAAACTGATTTTTAAACAATAAAATTAAGCTAGAAGTATTAAAATGCAAATCTTCGTCTCAATTTCCTATAACTTCAGTGAGAGGAAGGTAAAATGATGGTTGAAATTATTCTTTCTATTTTAATTGAACTTCAAATATAGATGTAGCCTGGATCTGAAAGGGCAAACTATGCAGCCTCATGCCTCAGAAGGCAAGACTCTCTTCAACCACCTTTTCTCCTTTTCATCCTCACCATAAATCACTGCCTGAGCCTAAATATACATTCACAGTCTTCACAATTTTAGCATCTTACGTAAGGAGACATATCAGACACTGAAGATTCAACTGCCTAAAAGATGGCTTGCCACAGCTCATCTGAAATGTTGATGATAAAAGGTACACTTTGACCTGACTTTCGGATGGGCAAAAGTTTGTACAGGGAAAAGAAGAAAACTATTGAATGGCACACATACAGAGCAACCTGACCATTGATTATTTTAAGACTATTCTATTGCAGCTTTACCAAGGAGAAAATGTTTTGCTAAAGGGAGAAGTAATTTGCAAACTGCCATTAAAAGTCTGTATTTGACATAACCACAGTTTAGTGAAGGATTTTGCACAATACTACAATAATCTTTGTGTAATATAGCATAAATGTTCTGTCAAAGCAGGACAAGTCAGTTTGCAAGCTCTTTTTTCATGTCAGTTTGAGAACACAAAATGGGTTTTACCTATACAAAAACAGGAAAGATTTTGCTCAGGTTCTCATTTAAATGATGACAAATTTTTAAGCTACTTTACTTCTTGCATGGCAAATATATTTTTATCTTATTTTTAGTTTTGATAAGTGATTTTTTGAGAGCTTGACAATATAGTCTGAAATGAAAGAATCCCTTTAGAGCCAAGCTTCATTTTCTGTGCCAAATTAATGGAAAAGTTTGCACCTTATTGCTCTGAATATCATAGAATCATACAATATGTAGAATATATATATGAAGATGCAAATATCACAACAGGTTTCTTTATTCTTTTTGTCTGCTTGATGTCATGAAACTAGACATGCTGTCTTGAACCACTAGAAAACCAAGGAAATGGATTAAAGTCCATTTATTATTGATTATTACAATGATGAAAGTATAATGGTAATAATATAAGCAATTTAATATGAGTGAAATTACTCTCATGGATGGTAGCAGCAGATAGTAGAAAATTTGCTCTAAAATATAACAAAAAGGATCAAATAATTATAAATATAATTCAAAAACATTGGGTATCAGAAAGGAAACAACTAGATTGCCAAATAAGTACTGTATATTTTTTACTTTTGTAAATTTTTTTGTGTTTTACTTTTTTATCTAAAAAGAAAATGATCCTTTGAACATAATATTTTGTACTTGGGATGCAAACAAAGGTCCACCAAGAAAATACGCAGCGTGTTTTGAAAATACTATAAGAACTACATGTTTCCTAAGGGCAACAGCTAAAACTGAAAGCAATGAAACCAAAGTACTTGAGGATTGCATTTCTGAGGAGCAATTGTTCTCTTAGGAAGCCTGCTGACCACTTGGGGAGCAGAGTGACATGAAAACAAAATGTATTTATATAATTTTTGCCAAATATGTGGGTCAGTCAGAAGCAAAACCAGTTATATTGCATTTAAATGTAAACTAAAAAACATGTGTTACAGGAACTCCCCCATTTGCTAAGGCAGATAGCTGCTTAGGTAGTTATTTTTCATTCCTTTTAACGTTTTGGACGTCTGGTCTGAATAAAATAAAAAATCAAGCCTCAGGTAGATGGAAGAAATTAGAGGCAGATCTCTAAAGGATTTAGGTCATTACAAAGATAAATAGAAAAACAGCTCAAGGATAAAGTTCTGACTTCAGGAGTATGTTACCTGCAGTTTTAGTATGGGCTTAGTTTTCCTAGACACGCTGAAGGTTTTAAGAGCAGTAAACAAGTTAAAAAAATACTGATGTTTTCTGAGGTAGCAGTGCAAATAACATAATATTTTGGTACTTTTCCTTTGTCATAAAGCTGTCCTATCACAGGGAAGTATACACAGTGAATAGGAATTGGTATAAGTATCATATGATGTGGATTTGTTCCAGTTACTTTGGAGAGTAGCTCATTGCACATTTACTGCAGAGACAATAAGTACTGAGCCTGCACTGTTAGTGCAGTGGAACAAGCTGTTTCATTTCACAGCTCGGCCAAGTCATTTATAGCCCATAAAAAATTACTTAACACATGGTGGCATATGTAACTCTATAAATCTTTCTTTGAGAAGGAGGTGGAAGATGGCATTTGTATACACAAATATATCCATACGCATACTCAGGCTAACACAATATGTTAGCACTCTTTTGTGCTATAAACCTAGTAGGCACACTATCATGGTAACTGAAGATGAAAATTTTTGGTAAGAACCTGCCTATTCATTCCTCACATTATGTTTTGCAGATTCCCCCCTCAGATTTATACTGCAGTTCTGAGGCTCTTCAGTGAAATATGCTTAAAGTCTTGCTCATACCTCCCTGGAACTACACACTGGTGAGCATAGTCGTGTGTGCTGCACAGCTTGGGTACCAGAGCAGATGCTTCTGCACTGACTGTTCATGTGGAAGACAGGTAATGCTATTATATTAATAGATTTTATTTTGCATACTTACATTACCTAGTACAGTGGTAAAAGCCCACTGTTAAGATACTGTTTCTCTCTCATTAAATAAGAATGATTATTGAAATAATTGTTGCTACTAAGACTACCAAGTATAAGAGTATGAGAAATTGCCTATACAGTGTGATAGAAAGAGCTGTGGTAATTCTGGCAAAGCTCGTTGTGTCTAATACACAAAAGAAAGCCAAATCTGTCTCTCAGGACCACCAGAGTGTTTTGTGGCTGGCTGTAAAAAACCTAGGAAATTTTAGGACAAAAATGAATACTTATAATTATTACTGGGATTCAACTACCTGCATAATCTGTCCAACAGAGCAATGAAGGATGATCCTTTCCATTAATCAGGATAAACATGGAATCAGCTCAGTCAAAACTGGAAAAATATGTTAATCCAAATTTTGCTCACAAGGGATGGACAGAAATATTATGCAGAATATTCCGCAGTATTAGACAGAATTCAGAGTTCTACAGTCTCTTGAGGGTTGATGCCTGGAAGCATTGCTTACAGTAATGTGGAGATGATTCTTAAAGTTGTTACCACTGTGGAGAAATACCAATTTACCTTTCAGCTCCTGCCCAGAGGCTCCTGTTAAATGCTTTTGGGTTGTTGGGTTTTTTTAAGTTTGTAACCTTCCATTGGAAATCTTTATAGTCTAAAGTACCTGCTTTTCATTGAAATATATACTTTACATTTTCCCTCTCATTCGGCTCTCAGCAGTGCCATTATTCTTCATTTCATGCAATGCTGACAACCTCAAACTGCTATAACAGACATATCCTGAAGTTGGTATTTCATTGCACTGTTGAACTGATGTGTGTGGTTAAAGTCCACAGAGATACATTTGAATAAGAAATAACATATAAAGACCTAGAACAGAAGAAAAAGTACAGGAATAGTACAGCATTTATGTAAATGCACTCATACGACTTTGTGGTGAAGACTGAAATAATGGAAAGAAATAGAGAAAGGGAAAGTGTGCTCCTATTCACAGTGTTCATGAACTGGGAAGAGACCTGTTAAGTAATGGAATTATGTATCACTTAAAAAACAATGGTGAAGCTGAAAATGATAACTCCATACTCCAATTAACTAAATGAATCTATAGAAGAAGTCTCAATCTTCTATTGGAGTGAAAATGTCAGTAATGTTTCTGAGATTCTGAACTTTCCTGGGGAAGGAAAGGAGATGATAGTGGAAGTCCTCTTACAGAGAAGGGAGAGATGGGAATTACAGATTTTAGAAAAACAGAAGGGCCTAATGTTCAGTAATGGGAGAATGTGATAGGTTGATGGAAGAGATGCAAAGGGAAAAAGTTTTATAGTGCAAGACTGAAAATTTTCCAGCATGATGATGATCTAAAATATTTATTTGGGCTCTTTGAGAGTGCAAAAAAAAGTCAGAGACTGATTCCTGGAAATGTCAATATCTCAGATGCTGAAACCTCCACCTGGTGCCACACAGAAGTACTCAATACCCTGTTCTGGGAGCTGAGAGTGTCCCAGGTAAGGAGTTTTGAGGGCTATGATGGGTTTGCTTTCACCTAGATTTGACAGCAATTCCACCTGCAAATGGGAAACTCTTCTGATGAAGTTTTGTCTAAACTATGTGCCCAAGGAAAAGTGAATCAGAAAACACACAAGTATTTGTATTTAAATATGTCTGGCAGGCTGACAGGCTTAGAAATTCCCCCTAAATTTTATGAAGTCACTGAAGCAAATACCATCTATTTGTAGATAGAGAAAACCCCAACCCTTTTGTCATTAAAGATTCTTTCTGTTCCTGGATGGTACATATGCAGTACATAACTGTAAAATTAACTGAACCTTTTTAATAATGGATACAAAGTAATATCTCATAGAGAGCTAATGTTCTGGCAGCTCCTATCAATTTACTTTCTGGCAACCGTCTTTAAACAGAGATGACGCTTTTTTACTTTCTGCTGCTATAGTACAGTGAGACTGCTTTGAGACTGCTCTGAGACTGCTCACAGATTTTATGAGGCCAACACTCATGATTTTATCAAGAATCTCTGAAATTTAGTAGCTCTCTTTTGGAGATTACTGTTGAAGTCTTGATTGTAATTTATACTCAAAAGTTAGAGCTGTGCATGTAGGAATTGAAAGTAGGGTTTTGCAAGATCTCACTGAAAGTGCCACACAGGTTCTTTGCACATAATGATTTAAAACTTGTCTCATGGGTGTTGAAATGTAAAATACCTAGGATCTGGGAAAATACTATTATTATTATCATCATTATCATTATTATTATTGTATATTGATTATATAATAAAGTATGGCAAATATTGTATTTGTGATCATCGTCCATGAATATGATTCCAATGCCTGCAGAAATTACACAGGCTCTTTTTACAGTTCAAATCATCTTAGAACAGACAGTAAAAAGGTTTTTTTCAACTAAAATTGAGGAGAAAAGAATGCATATTCTCCTTGATTTGGAGCTTACTCAGGAAGCATTCTGAGCTGTAAGGGAGAAGACTGAGTAAAAATCTGATATACAGTTCAGGTTTATATAACTGAAGTAAGATGCTTTGCCCCAAACAGTCACACAGGAGTATTAGATGACGTAAAGAATATTTTAAAACTCTACAGCACTGTCTTTATAGAAACCCTAAAGAGGCATGATATGGCTACTGAGCATCAGCCTGGAATTAGCTCAAAAATATGAAATATAGGCTGAGAAAGTTGGGGCTGTTCAGCCTGGAGAAGAGAAGGCTGCATGGAGACCTCATAGCAGCCTTCCAGTATCTGAAGGGGACCTATAGGGATGCTGGGAAGAGACTCTTCATTAGGGACTGTAGTGATAGGACAAGGGGTAACAGGTTCAGACTTAAACAGGGGAAGTTCAGATTGGATATAAGGAAGAAATTCTTTACTGTAAGGGTGGTGAGGCACTGGAATGGGTTGCCCAGGTAAGCTGTGAATGCTCCATCATTGGGGGTGTTGAAGGCCAAGTTGGACAGAGCCTTGAGTGGCATGGTTTAGTGTGTGGTGTTGCTGCCCATGGCAGGGGGGTTGGAACTAGATGATCTTAAGGTCCTTTCCAACCCTAACTATTCTATGATTCTATGATTCTAAACTACACAGTCCTTAGGGTAGTGCTCATGAAGAAAAACTTGCTGAGCAAGTGCCAGATCATGCTTAGTTACCACACCAGCTGACACACTCAGCTCAATAGGCAAAACCTTGTGAAGAACAATAAAGTATCACATGAAATTCTGGTTTCATTACCACGCGGAAGAACTAGCATCAAGTTGAAACTTAAATGCTATTTGTGAGCAATCTGCTGCACAACAAGTTGTTTCTGTACCCATGAGGAAAAACAGCCTGTGTAGGTATCATTTCTTACAGAATATGTGTCTCTTAATTCTAGGTCAAAAAAAATATTAACACCTGTAAAAAATCTTAGAAATAATTTCAGCTGCTTAATGTGTATGCTGAATATTAAATGATTGAACACAGTGAAAAATTCATAGTCTCTGAAGACTACTCAGCAGTTCTCATTAGTGTTTGACATTATTTAGTTACTTTAACAGCTGTTCACTGAGTTTCCAACAAATTGAACACTGATGACAATAATAGAAATAAAAGCAGAAATATTATTCCAGTATACAATTATTGATGTATAGGCACAGGTATAGATTAGCTCAGTAATAGTAACAAAGTCACTAAATATCATTTCAGATTATGATCCATCACTGGAAGGAAAATATTTTCTTAAAATCCTATATGACAACTTTTTCAGTAGCAGTGAATATGATTGAATCTGAATTAATTTCTGCCAAATTCAAAGTAAAATGTCTGGATTCATCATGTAAAATTGGCTTTCATTTGCTTCCCTGAGAGCAGTATCAAGCTACCCATCTAATTTGGAAAATATCACATATTCAAAAACTCTACTACTCTGCCCACTTTAATGGACTTACTGACTGTGGTAGTAGCGCTTATTATTTCTGTAAAGTAATTATCATTGTGAAAGACAGGGCTGCATGGCTGAAGAACCTGAAGACCACCTTCTATCTCCGAAGTTATTTCAGCACAATTTCTCCCTCTTTATGACCACATGTATGAGAAGTGTCCTCTTGCATGGGGTTTTACAAGCAAATCTTGGAGATCCACTGCTGAACTTTAAGTCTTTGTGTGCTATTATATTTATGTTCCTCTCAGTGCTGAATCCACAAGGTCTCTGCATTGGCAGCTCTTCCAAAGAGAGAAAGGTCTTATTTTATCAGTCAAATATACAAATTTTACTATCTTCAGATCTGAAATTTGAGGATATGTATAGAACACGACTCAGGTCAACACTGTTTTTAAGCTCTTTTACAATTTTCATTCCTCCTTCCCGATATATGGCTAAAGGAAAAAAATGCAGCCATTTAAATCCATGACTTGGAACCAAGGACATTATACTTATGTGGGAGACTGCAAACTTGATCCTAAAATGGCTTGCTAGACACCTAATTAATCTGTGCAAGACACTCAACTTCAAATTTTGAAACAAAATTCATACGATACAGTTCAGTTGAGCAACAGATACAACCCCCTACATTAAACAGAATTAAATTTAAGTGCCCATTATACTGTTTGTTAATAGTAATCTGATTTCCATCAAAATAATAAAAATATCTGTCTCAGGCCCTCTGTGATACATACTCTCAACAGCTTGCACAAACTGACTCTTGTGATACTTTGGTTTGCTTCCCTAAGTAATAGTAATACCAGTGGTAGTTATCAAAAGACAAAATTAAAAAAGAATAGTATCATTGTTATTAGTTTAGAACTAACTGAGGCTTAAAGACCGTGAAAATCTGTCTAATATTACCCGGTGCAGCAGGAAAATGATCTTTCTTTTTTAAGTCTGAGCCGTATGTAATGGGGTACAGTATTTTTTTTTTTTTTTGCACCTATATTTTGAGTGTTCTCTGTTTATGTTTACATTCATTATTTGCACAGAATTATAAGTAATTATAAGCAGGTCTTCTAATCAGAAGGGTCGGACAACTACAGCTACAGTGATTGCCTCTAAATGTACATTCATAATCTTCACTACTGTTCTAACCTATCTCAGAGAGGCACAAAGACACAACATAATAAGGAGCTTTCAAGCTCCACACTGAATTTTCTTCTTTTCTCCATGTGGCATATAAGCTGCAGATAAGGAGCACTTCTTTAATCTAAGATGCTTCAAGAGACATAAGGCAAGTCTGCTACCTTGCTCAGCTGTGTGCTTTTTGATTTTGAAAGCTGTTTGTTATGCTTTGAAAACAGGCACTAGTAATGGCAGAATTAACTCTTAGTGTCAAAGACAAAGCTGGCATCACTGGAAACTACAAATGTTGTTGCTGAGTCTTCCTAAATGGTTTACGCATAAAACTATCATCCTCCTGCTAAGGCAGAGAAAAGGTAAAGGAAATCTGGTTTATTTTCTCTTATTTAGCAAAGATTATTTTTTTAAGATAATCCCTTATTTACAAAGCCTATGGTGAGATAGTCAGGTCTTGTTGACATATGTAGGGTAGGGAAAGAAGGCATTATCTACATGCAACTGTAGCAGGGAACTTCAAGCAATAGAACATAATTACCTAGGGGAAAATTGACCTGCTTGCTATAAATAAAAAATACTGTGCAGTGTTTAGTGAAAAGTTGCAGCAGATTGCTGCTTTAAACTCTTTCTGGTGAGATATCCCCTTAAAGAAAATAATCCTTGGCACTGGTCTAGCCGCAAAAAGCATCTTTACCTATAACTAATCACTGATTCTTGCTCATGTTAAAATGGTATAAGCAGGCACTGGCACTTAAAGACCTCTCTTCACACTCATGCTGTTTTCCTCCCACATAGGTCTCTGACGTTATCTCCTTTAGCCATGGATGTTTGTACAGCTGCCTAGTAAACTAGTTGGCAGAACTGCCACCTCCCCCAGCATGTACCGGTTTTGGATTAGTCATCCAGCTTGATTCAGAGCACATGTCATACCACCATGAAGGATGAAATGAGAATGAGGGAAAGAAAGAATGATATTTTTCAGCAACAATGTTGGTTTATGGCAAAGTGTGCTTTATGAAGCAACTGTGGACTGATAAGATGGAGGTCTCCAGTCTAACCCTACATTCACATTAGGGTTAACTTCCAAATTAGGACTGAGCCTGTTTGCTGAGTTCTGAAAATCTCTGGGAGAGATGCCACAGCCTCTCTGAGCAACCTTAACCAGTGTTTAACTATACTCATGGTGATTTTTATTTTTTTCTTATATTCAGTTGGAATTTCCCTTACTTCATCCTGTGAATGTTGTCTATTACCTTTTTTTCACCTGTGGAGCTCTGAGAAGAGTCTGGTTCCGTATTTTTTATGCTATCCCATAAGCTAGTTAGCTACCCATGAAGCAGAAAATTTCCTCCGGTTCATTGAGACCCTTTGTTTCTCCTCAGTGACACTTGCGCCAGCCCTTAACCATCTTCCTGGCACTCTGTTGGAGTCTCCTCAATATCTCCAGATGCCCCAAACCAGACACATTGCTCTTCATGAGGCTTTACAAGCACTCAGTGGAGGAGAATAATCCCTTTTAGGACCTGCTCCAGAAACAGTTACTTTCTGTATTTTTAAAATTGCCTTGGACATCAATTTTATGTTTTCAGTTTTACTCATTTTAAGGAAATCTAAAAGATATTGAATCTGATTTGTGATAACTGCATTATTCCCTCATTGAAAACAAATAGTGGCACAAATATCTCTTTTTATAGACCATCCTTTTTACTGTCAACAGCAAAGAAAACCTGCCTCAGGAAAAGAGCTTTAAATATATGTTGATAGCTGTGGTGTTATCAACAAGTTAGCACTTCTGCATGCAAGTTCAGATTTTTATTTGAGTTTTGCTGCAGGAGATATAAAGCAGTAGTTCTGTAGCATGAATGTAAGCCCAGTTCTTCATTGCTTATTTTTGCTGCAGGGAGCTGAAGAGATCATATTCACACATCTTCTTGATTGGTCATGTATGGTTGGGTTTGCTCTTCGTATAAAGGCTGGCTGTCATTCCCAAAGGTTTCTAATACACAGAATGCGTGTTCATGAAGTGAGCTAGACTCAGCTGAAAATGAAGAGTTTATATAAAGACAGTTTTGCAGTTCTCAGAAGTGAACAGGTTCACTTTTGTCTCTTTGGCTCAACTGTTATGCTGAAATCAAAGAGCAAATGTAACAACCATGATAGTTTTTGTCAGCTACATAGAAGAGGTGTGATTGTGAGCCCATGTGTAACAGTCCATTGGGAGCTGCTCGAAGTCCAAGGATACTTCAATTCCTTGTTACCATTCCCTAGGAAAGTCTAAACAATTAAATTAAGTATTTTTCTCACTCTTGTTTTGACAAACATATACCTGATTTATTTGCAGGCTGCTCACTCCCCAATCTTTTGAGGTCTGTGCTTCCAAACAGGCCTGTGGTGTGGATTATGAGGATTATTTTATACCCTCTGACTAGTTCCACACCAGCTTTGACCCTTCTGCCCAGTTTTATCTTATTTCTTCTAAGGGCTCTCAGAGTTCTTTTATCTTCCACCTTCCCAACTGATGAAGGCAATCCTGCTGCAATTCTTGTCTTCGTTCCACTAGGAAACAGTTAACTATCTAAATACAGGTGGGTTTTGAACTTAGAAGAAATCACTGATGTATGATACATTAAACTTGTCTGAACTATTGAGAATATTTCTGTTCCTGTTCTTAGGCCTAATTCTAAAATTACATGAGACTGTGGTTTAAGCCTGTGACAGATATTTTTATCTTGTTATGTATCCCATTACCCAGTTGTGACAAATATTAAGGATCTTGTGTAGAAAAGGAGGAAGTTACTAATGTTGTGTTTTAATTTGATTTACTTGTGTTTCCTGTTGTTTTTTTCCCTGAGATTATGACTCTGTGAGTTCTATTTGCCAAGAACTACAGTGAAGTAAACAGGGATAGAACTGCTATTTCCACAGAGGTACAGAATTCAGAGAAAAGCATATATGGTCTCTGTAGGCAGCTCAGATCTTTGTGCCAGGCTTGCCTTGGGTCAACAAGAGAGACTGCAATCTTCTAGTGTGTTTTGCAGGTGAAATTCTCTCAGCAGATACAAGTCACCAACTCTTCAGAGAGACAAAACTAATTAAAAGGCAAACAGTAACTCCAGGTACAGTGAATCAAGAGTGTTCTTGGTTCTTTCCAACAAGCTTTGTGTCAATCACTGAATATATAAGAGAATTCTGCAGGCTGTCTTTACATTTCTATCTCTACAGTGTTGGGTTTTTTTTTCACTCTTCCTAGTGAGAGGCGGAGAAAAGGGAGGATTCGAGTGGGGCTTTCCTCAAGTAGAACCAAAAGAGAAACTTACTTTCTTGCTAAAGTGATTGCTAAACCTGGCAGAATTCCTGCTGCCTTGTGAAAAAAAGGACTGATTAGCAACACTGAAATTGGAGAACTGAAAGTATTAGGTTATATAAATGCAGTGAAGACAGAATTAGTATCTGTAATCTGAAGATGCACAAAATTTGACCTTAATTTAGATTTGTAAACAGCTTCAGTTTTCATCTTTAATGAAATAAACCTGTTTTGTTACCATTATATGTCTGTTATTTCAATGTTATGTTGTATCTGACTAAAGTGTTAACCCAAAATTTCTCCCTTACTCCATATTTCACATCCTAATTAGAGCCTTTTCTAACAATAAAAACAGCAGCAAAAAAATAAAATAGCCAAAACAAAAAACAAAACTACAACAAAACAAATTAACAGCATCTTGTGCTTCTTGTTAGTTCAAGATAATTATGGAACTTAACACTCCAAATGGTAATTACACTTGCTGTTGAGCACAGCAGCCGTTTTAGAACTGCAGACCAAATCAAATTAGCATTTTTGTCAAATAAAGTTAAATTTGCTTAAAAGTTACTTCTTGATGCATAGAGAATAACATTTCACAGTGACTGTCACTAACGTCTGTTGGAGATAAACCCTGCTGCTAGGATTCATCTGCCTGAACGCTGATGTCTATATCTGAGCTAGATGTCAAGGCTCCCTTTGCAGCAAAAGGAGAGCAACTGCTGTTCTAGCATGTGGTTTGTGTTGTTTGCAAATAGATCTTTAAAATAAGTCACATGAATTGTACCTTCAAAATGGCCATTTCTTTCCACTGATTGCAAAAATTTCTACTTAAGTGGCTGATCCTCCCATAACTCCCATCATAAAATTTCTCATTGCATTATCGGTTTCAGAGGTCCCATCTGTAGAAGGATATTGGATTAGAATAATATTTTTGTAGGCAAAACTCTAGGTTTTTAATTAGACAATTAACATAGAAATAGGGGTATGAGACTGAAATAAAACCTTTACTATTCAGAGACATTCTTAGACTACTTAAGCAGGTCCTGTTTGCAAAATCTAAAGGATCAGACCATAATCCTCCTGATCTATTAAAGATTATATATATTTAAGATTCAAAAGAAATTGTCAATGAAATCACTAGTCACTAAATTACTGCAAATGTATTTAAATAACACAGACCATTAAGCTAGTAGAATATGTGAGAGTCAATTGTAAAAGTGAATGAGATTAATAGAATTTGTTGCCTTTCTGAGTGAGAACCAGTAAGGAAGGCAGGTCTCATCTTTTTTGCTATCCATTGCAATCACAAACAGTGAAGTTTATTTTCCCAGCCATAGAAGCTCATGAAACAAAAGTGATATTTTCAACAATGGAGAATCCCAAGGACACAGATGGATCACTTAATTGAGAAACCAGGAGGCTTTTATTTCCAAGCATGTATGTAGAACTTCTATTAGGATGTAATATATATGTGTCGATAGATATATATGTGTGTGCATGATCTAATTATTTCTATATGTTCACATATATATACATTCATATATGTGTGGGCATATACATGCATTTGTACAATGAAGTTGACCAAATCCAAGGAATCTATGTATATAGAGATATAAATCTATATCTATGAATATTAAATGTGTATTTTAATAGAATTATAGAATCATAGAATAGTTAGGGTTGGAAAGGACCTTAAGATCATCTAGTTCCGAACCCCTGCCATGGGCAGGGAAGCCTCACACTAAACCATGCCACCCAAGGCTCTGTCCAACCTGGCCTTGAACACTACCAAGGATGGAGCATTCACAGCTTCCCTGGGCAACCCATTTCACTGTCTCACCACCCTTACAGTAAAGAACTTCCTCCTTATATCCAATCTAAACTTCCCCTGTTTAAGTTTGAACCCATTACCCCTTGTCCTATCACTACAGTCCCTAATGAAGAGTCCCTCCCCAGCACCCTTAAAGGCACCCTGCAGATACTGGAAGCTGCTCTGAGGTCCCCACGCAGCTTTCTCGTCTCCAGGCTGAACAACCCCAACTTTTTCAGCCAATCTTCATACGGGAGGTGCTCCAGTCCCCTGATCATCCTCGTGGCCCTCCTCTGGACTTATTCCAATAGTTCCATGTCCTTTCTATGTTGAGGACACCAGAACTGTACACTTCAATACACTACAATACTCCAAGTGAGGTCTCATGAGAGCAGAGTAGAGGGGCAGGATCACCCCCTCCTTTGACCTGCTGGTCACACTGCTTTTGATGCAGCCCAGGATACGGTTGGCTTTCTGGGCTGCGAGTGCACACTGAAGCTGGCTCATGTTAATTTTCTTGTCGACAACACCCTCAAATACTTCTCTGCAGGACTGCTCTGAATCACTTCTCTGCCAGCCTGTAGCTGTGCCTGGGATTGCCCCAACCCAGGTGCAGGACCTAGCACTTGGCTTGGTTGAACTTCATAAGGTTGGCATCACCCCGGCTCACAAGCGTAATTTGGCTCAGCACAAGGTGTTTGTTTGTTGAACTAATCAACACTCAATCCTTGGGCTTGAATTTAAGTTTATGAAGTTACAGGTAACTAAATAAACCTCATATTGTTGGCTCCATTTTTCCTCTAAAATGTAGTATAATACAATTTTTTTTAACCTCACACTGTTCATAAATCTTAACTTCCGTTTTCTTTTCCTAATCTAGCTGCACTTCCAACAAACAACACTAACAGAAACCAACCCTACAGAAATCAACTAGGGCAGCAAAAAAAGAATTACATGGTTTGAATAGTTCTCTGGGCACAAGACAGGTGATCTGAATTTGAACAACTTTGTGCTGCAAAGGATTTCTTACATTTCTATAAGCAACTTTCTGAAAGTTACTACTTATTTAAAGTAAATACTGTACAGTGAGTGAATCCAGTGACAACCTGGGGAGTTAAAGATCATGGGTACAGTAGTGCTGCTACACTAAATAATGAGTAAAAGGTGCAGAGTCTGAGCTCAGGGTTGCTCAAATGACAGACTTCCCACCTTCAGGGATCATTTGTAGCACTTTATTTGCTCAGAGAGCTAAATGCTTTGATCCTAAGTTTTCTGCACTCTTCAATATTACTCCTGTGTTTTTCATAGTACTTGAGAATTTCTCATTACACAATCCCTTTTCTCTTATGACAATCTTGGGCTGATGAAATTTTAGAGACTTTCATCGAGTATTTTCTATATAATGCAACAACATATATTCAAGTATTTTATTTCACAATTTATTGCAGAACTGAAAGGGCACTATGGATAATTCTGACTCCCAATGGTAAAACTCACATTAACTCCCTGGAAGCAGTCTCTCCTGTCACAAGCATTATTTGAAGTCCAAAAACTTTATGAAAGGATGAGTTTAATATAATTCTATAAATTAATATGCACATTGAAAAATTACTTCAGTTCATATGGTGACTGAAAAATATATATATAAAGAATGAAAGAATCCTGATTGTTTGCAACATAACAATACCTCTTACCTTAAGAGCTTTAAATAGGTTTTGAGATTAAGAAATACAAAACCAATAGACAGCACCTCCTTATAGGTCAACTAAGTCCACATCAAACAAGCAAACTAGGATGACAAACAATTCTAGGGAAAAGATTAAATGGGAATGTTGTGGGACCTTCTTGTGCATTTTTATTTATTTCCACCTTAAAAGGACCTGAAAGGCTTTCCCTCAGTGCACTGTTGTAGAAAGAGATGAAATGTTCATCACTGTTCACATCTTTCTTGTTTGATTTCTTGCAGAATATGGCAGCTGACACATTTATCTCCTTTATTTTGTGTGACTCAGGCACAAAAGGGTTTTCTCACCAAACTGGTCACAGAATGGCCGCATGAAAACCAGGTGTGTATATTCTCTTTCTTTATTCCTGTATATTAAGTTTTAAAGATCAGTAGGAAACTGGGTTCTCAAATTATCTATAGTTATACTTGAGTGTTTGCTTAATTATCTGCTACTGTGTGTACACTAGCACTAATTTTGTGTCATAGGAAAAAATCAATAGATCAAAGTAACTGGTTCTGAGGCACCTACATCTGTATTGTGTAAAGTTCAGAGCTTCTATTTGAAACTGGAGTTACTCTGGTCTGTGATGCAAATATTCCTTTTCTGCATGTGTTCCTGTTCAGTCAAAGGATCATGATCGGCTATGTCGCACCTAGGAATAGGAGTACACTTAGTACTCATCTGGAACCAAGTTTCCAGTTTAGTTTCCCTCAAAAGCAACCGGATCTGAAAGTAAAATTGAAGAATTGTATTAAAATTTATGTTGCTGCTCTGTATCATAACAGTACAGTAGGTGGAGCCTGCATGAACATAGTGATGTTAGAGAGACTATTTTCAGAAGTAATGTAAGCAGGGAAGCACTTGCTTTTAGACTATAGGTCTCAGGCAGTGCTGCATTTATTAGCAGGGCCACACCCAGCTTGCTTAGTGGGATGTTTTCTGTAATCCCTGAGATTTAGTATTTTTTCCATATCTTGTAAATTAGATTTGAAGATTTTTGCCCACCTACAAAGAGGTTAGATTTGATGCAAAGTAGACTGGATTATTATGGATTTTGATCTATACATGTAAGATAAGTACATTTTTTTGTGAGACTACATGAGATTGATTGTCTACTGAGGATTTCACAGTCATACTGAATTGATGCTAGAGGTAAAATACTGATCTGTATAAAGTGAAATGGAGGTGGATGAAGATTTATGACTTACATTTGCCTACAGGTGGATAAACAGATGAGTGCTCTTAGGAACAGGCGAGCACAAAGTACACAGTACCTTTATGAAAATTTCCAGGGTGATAGCAGAGGGATTGACCAGCAATCTCTCCTCTTAATCCCATTTCAGGTGGAGGCCAATAACACTTAAGTGATGATTTTCTCAGCTCTGTGTTATTCCAATGAGTTGGATGTAATTTCAAATATTCAAGATTACAAAAATAATAGTTAAGAAACACAGATGGAAGGACAGGGTGAACACAGTGTATATTTTCCAGATAGAAGCATTTTCTATAAGTACTAACTCTGTTGTCTTAATGAAGTTATACAGAAACCTTGAAGTTCCTGTACTAACAATCAAAGGTAACTTGGAACCATCAGAAAAGGTATTTACACAAGGCTCTCCAAGCAGTATTCTCAAAGCATTTCAAGCAGTTGAAAATATATGGGAACCCTCATTTTGCCATGGGAAACTACATTATAAAGATCAGGCGATTCACTCAAAAGATTCATTAAGAAACTAATGGAAAAAAAGGTGATTTTATGTATCCCTTCCTAAATTGTTCAGGTTTTGGTTGGATTTTGTGGTGGCTTTTTTTTTATTATTTTATTTTATTTTTTATTTAAAATGTCATCAAAACTTTCAGCCTTTTGAAGAAATCTGTTCCGAGAAATTTGTTGACATTGACCTTTATTACAAAAAAATATATTCTGCTATTGTGTAATCGGGATTATTCATATAAAAATAACCATGTGGATAAATTAACAAAATGCATCCAAAAATATTTGACATTTTTAATTCATAATCACAGTTGACATAATACTCTTAAGTAAGAATATTCTGCTCAAAATTATAGCAGAAACAAGAATATTTATTTATTTTTGTCAGTGATTTAAATATGCATCCATATATTCAGTTGATCCCAGAGAGGGGCAGGGAAGAAGGAACATGTTTGTGGGGTATGTGTGTGTTTCCTTTCTTCCAGGATTTGCACCACTTCGTATTACATCTGTTTTTTTTCAAGCTACCTTCAATTTAGAATCTTCAGCCAGTAACAGAAAATTTTATTTGAAACAAATTACTCAGTTTTGTTCAGCAGGAAAACTGCAATACTTAATTTGGGAATTTGATTCAGAACAAGTTCATATTATACTTGGATGCATTTGTGACTTCAGTGCAATTTTTCCCTTACAATGTGGCAAGGCAATGTGACAATCTCACCCCAAATGATGTGACATTTATGGGGATACACATTGTTGCATAATTTTGTAAATCTGGAGTAGCGCCTTTAGTCAGTGGATCAACACCTAGGTAAGGTGTTGCTGATAAGAAGAGGTGAAGAGCTCTGCTTCCCAAATTCCATTTTCCTTTTGATGTAAAGGCTCTTCTTGCGCACAAAATGTTCATCAACTGGAAAAACAAAATATATATTTCTCTTCTTAATTCTCTTTCATTTTCTTTTTAATACGGCTCAGATTCCTTTCTTTGGAAAGGCCAGCTTTCATGTACAAATTTATCATGGTCTTAAAAACCTGTTGTTACACTGCATAGCTCTGAATTATGATAAGCTGTAGTACAATTTTACAGGAATTTAGGTGATTTTGCTTTGTGGGAAAGTTTGAAAAGAAAGCACTGAGTTTGAAGGAAGACACTCAGGGTGGATATTGTGTAGACTTTTCAAAAGTGGAAAACTGTGAAAAATGTGTATATACAGTCAGATTTTACGTACTGTTTTTTGACATAAACAAAACACCAAATAGACTTAAAACCAACATAAAACCAATGAGCTAAGGTGTCTATGTTTGTTATTCTCTCAAATGTCAAGAGACAAGAATGAAAGGTTCCTTTTCATTTGGCAAGAAAGAATTCATAGGACGATCAGACCAGTCAAAAGGGCATAGTTTATAAAAAGAGACAAATAATGGCATTGAGATAGTGAGAACCCAATTCCTTCAAGAATATAACAGACTATTTCATGAATATGAATATATTTCTATGAAGCTAAGCACACAGCTAGGCACAGCCAAGGCAATCAGGAGGCTGTTGAATAAATGCTACAGATATTAGATGAGCAGTAGGAGTTAAAACTAAGAATCCATATCATACTCAGCAGGTGTTGATGCAAGTTACATGTGGGGCTTTTTCTAGTAAATCACTCAAACTGACTAATTATCATAGGCAGTATGTTACCAGATTTCAGGAAATATGTGAACTTCTAGTTACTACAGCAGTGTGAAACATGAAGGTAGATGTGTCTATCAGAAGTTTGACCCAGCTGATCTCTAGAAGCTTTGTGCAGTTTTTTCCAAGGTATAGAAAGTCAGTCACGTCATGTTATTATCACATCACAGTCAGTCAGAGTGCAAAGCTAATGTGGCAGACAAAAAAAAAAAAAAAATAAAAAAAGCTCATAAAAGGAAGTATAACAAAAAGAAAACGTACCAAAGGGTGTTTCAGAAAACAAAGACCTGGATGGTATTAACACATGCAAACCCAGGGACCATTTGGCAGTACTAATATCTGATATCAGCCACCAAAACTTTAGATATGCAAGCTAAAACAAATGATCTGAATTTTCATTATAATCTTTTAGTTCTTAATGGATAGTGGGAAAGGACTGTCACTCTAAGTAGCTGACACTGAAGGGAATGCTGAATACTGTCTTGGCTGCAGAAACAAATCAGGTTTATGCCTTTACGAACATGTGCATCTGGGGTGCTAGTGAAACTGAAGTATCTGGTCAGGAACAGAAGATGTGATGAAGAACCTGTGGAATACCCATGACTTTCTGAAGCAGCAACTGGATTGAGGGAGAAAAATAGGGTATTTAAACCAGCAGGATACACCTATGTTTAAAGCTCCTGAATCCCTTTGTAGATAAAGATATATAAACTTGCACCCTACTCTATGAACACATTACACCACTTTCTGCCGCTAGATTTGTCTGTTCTTCTGTCCATTTGATTCCCTCCCAGTCACAGCCTACTAGTACCAGCATAAATACTAAACAAACGGGAAGAACAACATATAATAACCTAAAGGAATTACAAATAGCTACACAAAACAAACTGTTAGGAATTCTGTAAGAAAAATACACACTCCAAAGCTTTTCCTTAACAGACAAAACATTATTGACATACTGTTGCGATGGATAATGCATTTCATTAAAGCTGCAGTCCTCTAAGACTATTATCATAGGACAAAATAATGAAAATGGAGTGTTATAAAAAGCATATTAATCTCAAACTGGGGGAAAAGCACAAGGTTCTAATATAGAAATGAAAGCAGACTCTCTACCATGAGAATCAAATACATCTAGGCAATTTCAGCATATGAAAGATTTATATTCATTGTAATGCACTGATTTACAAAAACTTCTGTCTTGAAACACAACTTACAGTCCAATAATTCTGAGCAGTCTCACATGTTAACATAAATATCAGCTGAAGTTTAATTTTAGCTTGCCATGTGATTCCCACCTAGAAATGTTGCAGATTCATCTGCATTTAGACAGTGTTCCAAGATAACTGTTGGAGCATCAGTCTAAAAAAAAGGCTTATACTACAAAAAAATGTGAAGGTAAATAAAAAATTCCTCTCTGAATCTCTAGCATAATATTGTAATTAAGCAGGATAAAATTAACTAAGAAAAGAAATAAAGAATAAATAATATTCTAAACATATAAACATATAACACACAATACCATCTCCTTTTACGCAAGTTAAAAACATTAAGGAGCTACAAAGGACTGGTAAGTATAGAGACAGGTTATGTAACTTTTTCTTTTTCTTTTGATATTTCAAATAAACACAGTAGAAGTAGACCTCTGATACAGAACTGTTCAGCAGGAACAGCTGTGCTATCATTTGTAGGCAAGCTTAGAAAAAGCTATTCATAGGAAGTGCTTGATAAAATATGCTACGATTGTGAGGGGAAGAGCAAGGATTTTGAATTCCTATTTCCTTAAGTATTGATTTCCGCAAGCAAAATTAGAATCACAGAATCATAGAATAGTTAGGGTTGGAAAGGACCTTAAGATCATCTAGTTCCAACCCCCCTGCCAGGGCCAGGGACACCTCCCGCTAATCCATACCACCCAAGGCTATGTCCAATCCAGCCTTGAACACCACCAGCGATGGAGCATTCACAACTTCCCTGGGAAAGTGTCAAGGATAATCAAGCACCAGAACAGACTAATGAAGTTGTAAAGTCTCTATTACCGCAAGAATTTTTTGGTGCAAGTCAGCAAAGCCTTTGAGAAATGATATTGCACTTTGAAGCAATGGGATGACCCTTGAAGTCCCCTCAATTACATTTCCGCTACATAATTGCTTATACATATTAGAGCACTGAACATTACTGATTGTAAATCAGATATATTTTACTTAGGTTTTGCTTTGTTTTTCTTTTTGTTCCTTTTTTGTTTGTTTTTTATTTGTTGGTTTTGTGTTTTGTTGTTTGTTTTTTTTTTTTTTTTCCTGGAGTATACATAAAATTCCAGGTCCTAATCACACTGATAAATTGAGAAAATAACCTGAATTATCTGTCTATATATAATAATATATAATTATTACGAAGACAACATTTAAAACCCCAACTTAGTACCTGCTAGTTTCATTTCCATCACAGAATGGAATTTATCCAAGGTTTAACAAATCACCATTTATCATAATGCCTCAACCTGACTTTTGCTGATTCTAAATGAACACCTATTATGAAAAGTGACTCTATTTCAAAGTTGTTTTAAATTACTCACTAGGTGAACCAGCCCTACTTCAGACTTAAACCAGACAGGGTCAGGTCCGGTAATCGTACACTCCAGTATCTTCCCCTTTATCTCATCATTGGAGGGGAAATCCCCCTATTTGGTTTACAGTATTGAAGGTCTTCATTATTAGTTGGTATTTCTATTAAATGTGCCAGTTGGTATTACATCAGATTTCCTTCATAACCGTATACTTTTAAAGACATAGATTACCGAATTCTACCAAGACATCCCTCCCACACCCTCAAAATGAAACCATGTAGCTTTGTTAGCTTTTTTGGTGGAATTGCTAGCACTTCAGTTCCCAGCCCAAACAACTGATCCCATTCCATCTTTAAGAAGTCACTAAAAGAAACACCCAGAAAGTCCAAGCAGCTTTAAATTGCAAAAATGCATTTAAGAGGCAGGCCAATAAATGTAATTAAGAACAGGAGGCAAGCAAATTATCTTAGCAGGTGACAACTGAAGCATCATATCAAAGGGTATATTTTGATTTCAAGATTAAATACATGTACTTTCAGGTTTTTGTGGTTTTCCTTTTGCTTGTTTGTCTTCTTAATCTTTGTTAATTTTTCTACAGATCCCATGGGAAAAGGAGAATTTTTAATGAATGCTTAAAAAATAATATTTTTTTCTCACAATTTTCTTGTCACTTGATTTAACAGCTAATAGCCATTCAGTCCTAGTTCACACAAGACTGGCACAAGCCATTGGCCAGCCACTAGTTAACCCCAGCCAGACTCCTGGACTATTTTTTTCTTTTTCAATAACACTATAACAACAACTCAGGAACAAGGTGATTTTTAACTATGCAAAGCAATGTTGTGTGATGTGGCTACATGAATACAGAAGAGTGTTTTGTCTTTTTTTCTTTTATGTTTCTATCTTTGGCTGCATTCTTTATTCTTATTTCAGTTCTTTCTGCTTATTTTTAGGAAAACCAACTGGATTATCTCAGCAAATATCTCAGGAAGGCAGAACTAATTGCTCCTGTTATTACTGGAGAGCCAGGTGGGCAAATTAGAGTGCTGGACCAATCAGGGACAGATAAAAGGAATGTTTCCTAGAGTTTAGGGAGGAAGCTGATAATTTTTAGGTTTACAACTGCTGTTTATCTTGAATCACTTCAAATTAGTGTGGTATTTAGGTATTAGCAGTAGGGACATTCCTCACTTGAGGGAGCATGTATAAGATAAACATAGCTTGAAAACAAATAAAGAGAGATAAGGGATAAGGACTACAGTCAGTGCATAGGTCTGATTGATTGCTTAAGTACCCCTTCTGACAGAAAGTATATCTGATGTTCTCAACTTTTAAAATTAGAATTTGCATTCCCCAAAATAAAAGAAGCGCATTATGAAGACCTCAACATGCAACAGACTACCTGCAAGTGTTTTCATTACTTATTTTCTACTCCTTTTTGTCCCTTTTTCCTCTGTACTGGCGCAGCTACTCATGCAAGAAATCACTCTTGCTGATATTTTCTGCTTTAAATTTTGTGGGCATCGATTAATCTTATCCTGTCAAGAGTGCTAGATAGCAGACCTTTGGTAGAACCTAATGGCAGAAAGCAAGGTGTAATTTTGTATCAAAGGTAGTTTGAACAAGGCCATGTTGAATTTTAGCTTTTTTATTTATAGAGATAGCAGAAAAGTCTGGCAATATCTTATTTTTTCATATAGATCTCTTCCTGGGTAAAGATCACATTTTACTCAGTAATATTTCATTTCACAAACTGACCTCATCTATGTGTAAATCAGAATGGAAATAAGGCTAAATCAGAATGGAAATAAGGCTATAAAAGCAAATATTACAGCTGCTAAAAATGCTCTTTAGAAAGAAGAGATTAGGTTTACATTACTCTTTAAGAAGCATACTGGGAGCCTGCCACAATTTGTTTTGCTGTGTACTACTGGACATGAACTCAAAACCAAAAGAATACAATTAAACCACTCTTCAAGCCAGTGTTGGCAACATTTCAGATCGGTTGGATTTCTCTTTAAATCCATGCATCAATATCCATCACAGTCTAGTCAACAGTCTCATATACGGTCAGTACAAGATTCTGAAAATACAAAAAAAAAATACTTGAAAGTCCAGACATTTTTTTCAGGTTCTCTGATGTATTAGTATATGTTGGAGTTAAAGGTTCAATACTTCTGAGATATTTGAGTTACTGGGAAGGCAGCAAACAACAATGATACAGTATCTGACATGTTTGCAAGAACAAAATTGATGATGATTCCTGTGGTTTTGAGATATCAGCCTAAAAAGGCCTTGAAAAGAATTGGATTGAGCCTTGGTGCAGAAACATGGAACTGTTCCAAAATAACATAAATTCTCTGCTATTGTGAAAGCAAATGGTTCTGACTTGGTCATTTACTGCTGATCTATATGCTGTCAGTGTGCTATGAGTCAAGGATTATGTTGTGGGAGATATAAATTTTTTGGTCTGAAGATAAAGTTCTGTTTAAATTTAAGAAAAATAAATGCCAATTAGTGTATGATTTGTAGGTTAATTGGAGTCTACTCTTGCTAGTAAACTTGGGCATGTGGATTCACAATTCCTCTCTCAGTCACTTCATGACCTAAACCTAGAAGTGATCAGTTGAATTAAATATAATGATACTGTTAATTTTTCTTGGAAATAACAGCTCTCAGACTCCTGCTACTCAATGCAGAATGTCACCTGCTTCAGTAATCATAGCTCAATACAGTGGGAAGAAATAAAAAAAAAGAAAGGGCAGTTTTCCTGGCACAGAGTCAATAACTGTATCTGTTCAAGACAAAATATTAGGCGAAGTGAATGAGGTGTGCATGCTGATGCTCAAACTCAAAGGTACAGAAGAAAACGAAGGATAAAAGTGTTCCTCGTTCTACAACTGCAAAATACCTTTCTCTGAATCAGCATCTTTTCCGAGAACAGCACTCACATAGTACAGAAGTATTTGCAGTTTGTGTATCAAACTCTTCCATAACCATTGTCACCTTTTTCATATAGAATGATTTGGGTTGGAAGGCACCTAAAACATCACCTAATTTTAACCCTCCTGCCATGGTCAGGGATACCTTCCACTAGACCAGGTATGTAAATCCCTCTTGTCCAAACCCAGAATATAAATTTTGGAGTCCTTTTATTGCATTCTTTGCACTTTTATTCCTAATTACAGTGCCTCCCCATTAAATATCAGATAACTTATTCCAAGCATTTCAAAGAAGTGACTGCATGTTTTATTATCTGATTTCCCTTAGGTACCTTTGTTGCCTATAAACGTTGTAATACTTGCTTCTTTTCTATTTTTTTAATTTCTTTTTTTAATACTTAAGAACAATAAAACAGACAGATGCTCATGAAAGCATTTTTAAAAATGGCTAAATATGTCTTTCTGGTATTCATGTTAGATGTCATAAGATGAGTTTATGTTTCCCAGAAGTTACCTTCTAATAGATGCAAAGATATAAATTAGTCTTAATTATGAAAGAAAATTACATAAATTTAACATTTAATCTGATTTATGTCCTACATTATTCCCAGTCTCACTGGTTCATTCAATGTCCCCATTGCTTGTCCAAGGGCAATAAAATTCACCTTAATTTTAATCCAGCAAGATGTTAAATTCTAATTATAACTTTCCTTCATGAATATCAGGCATCATATTTTTATTCCTTTTTTTTTTTTTTTTGAAATGATACAGATTTCTTCAAGAAAAGTTTCTCATCGACCGTAAACTCCATATTTTCAGCCTGGTCAACCAAGACATCAAAATAAGTATTTTTGCTTAGGCAGAAAAGCATTTGCAAGTATAAGTAACTGTATCATGATTAGCTTTAAGTAATTTCCTTCATCTGCCATTTTTTTCCTCTTTGTTATAACTTTCTGGTTGAAGGTCTAAAATTGAGACCATTTGTCTCTGAACATCCTCAGAAGGGCAAATATTATAGTTCTGATATTTCAACCATTGGAGTAAAAAGAAATCAAAATGTTAAATTTTTAAAGTGCAAATATATATCAGGCTGATTCAAGCAACATCTTAAGCCCTTAGTCTGGTATCAGTCACAGCGCAGTGAGTCCTTTGGCTTAAAAAATATTACTCTAGCTAGTGAAAGGAGAATTAATTTTATTCTGAGTTTTAACTACTTTGAAGAATGTGGCAATGCTTAGCTGAAACTGTGCTGTCCATTTGTTTCACGCCTTATTTTACTCAGGAGACTTAATGCACGTACTACTCCCGGGTATCCCTTCAAGATATACAGTGATACAGTTTGCAAGATAATTTGCTCCAGTGTCTATCCTATGCAGACATTATGAATGAGAATTTCAGCAGGACTATTCAGAAACCTATAACAGAAAATTTACAAGTCAAATGATTGCCACTTCCTTACTTAGAGTTGCCATGCACCTTTGCTCCAAAATGTTATTTGAATGACCTCCTAGCCTGTTTTAAGGTTCATGTGGTATTTCAACCATTTTTCTCTAAGATTACACTGTCTTAATAAATGAAATATAAAAGTAAGTGATGAACCTATTAAAACTGAATTTCTTACTTTATAATCCACACTTATGAAACGCAAAGCTCTAAACTTAAAAAAAAAGAAAAGTGAGTATTTTAGCTTAGAGTATTCTGAATAGACGAAATAGAAATCACAGTACTGTAAAATTTGCCTGTTAAAGCATGATATTATCACAGATCTTGTTTGCCTGTTTGTCTTTAAATCTATAACTCAGACAAATACACAGCATGCAAAAAAGGAAAACCCTGAAGTTCATTAAAGGGTATGTAAAGAATGAGTGCATATCACAAGTATGTGATCTTGCTGGCATTCAGTAAGTATGTGTGCATCAGCAGATTTCAAAATAGTACAAATCTATTCCCTTCTGCTCAGGTGTGGAAATGCATCTACATATACTTTACTAGAATATTCTGCAATTTTCAGTCCAGGTTCAGTCATTTATACAGGGAGAGAGTTTCTTACTTACAAGACTTCATTTTAATGCACTCAAAAGATGATGCTCAAAGGACTGCTGGAAATGTCAGAAAGGGAGAGTCTGAGCTATGGCAGAACTGTCTAGAGAAGTTTCTTGTACTTGAAGACGTGGGCAGGGAAACACTCTGTTCCTATACAAAGTTTCCAATTTTCTGACTGAAAATCCTAAGAACAATGAGGTCACAGAGGATGACAGAAGCACTGTGGGTACTCACTCACTCCAAAAAAGTACTGAATGAGTGAAGCCAGGTCATGCTTACCAACATGTTCATCTTTCCAAAAGGAGTCTGTGTTTGAGATGAACCTCAATGTCTGTAAACCTAAAGGAATGATATTTTGCATGTATGCAGCACCTTCAAAATGAGAAGATTCAAATTTTCCTAATAGCAAACTATTTTAATTAAAATGTTATTTCTACCTATATATCTCTCTTCTACTAGAAATAATGACAACTTTGGTTTACCTAGTAAATTCATACTTTTGAAATGCATGAAAATAATTTTCCCCATTTATTTCTTAATTGGATGAATAGTTGGGTAGGTGAAAAATAGTTTGTGGTCTTTTGACTGAGTGATTTCATAGGGCAGATAGAACAATCATGATCTGTGACTGAATCAAGATATTAATCATGTGCTTTTTAATTGTTAGTTTCAATCCTTACATGGAATGCAGTTTTTGTCTGTAATATTCCACAGAATGTCATAAGAAATCTTTTAACAAAAAGGTCTTGGACTTTCTGAAAGGAATAGAGAAATTGGTTTGTATGACTCAATGAAGATCACAAAATGCATCATAAGATTTACTGAAGTTTAAGAAGATGAAGCATTTCATCTGCTCAGAGCAGGATGTGCAGGGTAAGATAGCATGCAACCATGCATATCAGAAAAGAACTGTAACACAGTGTCCAAGAACAAAACTCTGAATTATTTTATATTATCCAGTAGTATGAAAATACAGAATATGACACGATATGTTCAGAGAAACAAAGATTATCATAGAGATACTCAAAGTTATTTATATCAACCATTTGGTTATGTCAGCAAAGTAAATAGTACTGTTTTCCAATATTTACTTATAACTCAACTGTTACATCTTAATAGCACAAAAAACTATTCCCAGCAAGACATTAGCACATTTTTGTAGTGGGTAAACAATTACAAAAGGAGCATATTTTTCCCTGGTGATTCCACTTATATAGATGACTAAACTTTGGTGTCAGCCCTGTGAGCTGAACCCAAACCCCATTGTTACAATTTTGATTCAGCTGTCTAGAAACCAGTTTTCATTGTCATTTGAGAGTCCTACCTTTCTTTCACTCCAGATACTGGTCTTAAAGATTCTGTCCCTGTAAGTGCCCTGCCACATTTGCCAGGCCTGTGTGAATGACTTGAATGACTAAAACATTTCAAGTAGCAGTAGATTCTCATATTTAAGCGACTGAATTTATTCTGCACAGTTTTAAAGAGAGTAACCCACAGGATACTTTCACAGACACTATCCATTAAGAGTATTTGAAAATGTAAAAATAGTGTTAGTATTAAAAGGTTTTAAGTATAACACCACTAAAACCTTATTTGCAAACAAGAATACAAATGTTAACTATGGGAACTCTCTACAAATTAATGAAAACTGACGATGTATATTTGCTTCCAGTTAATTGCAGAGCTCATCTGGTCCACAACACAGATATACAGAAAAGATATTTGATCTTTAAGACTTTAAGTTTTTCATACACTTTTGTTCATCTTTGAAAAGAATACCACAATAATTCTGTAATACTGAAGTAATTCTCAGTTAATCTTGAGTTCCTCTACATTCTGACCTACTTGCCCACATGCTGAAACTGAAATGCTCTTGAATTGTTTTTCAGCTTTTAGTTTAATTTAGCATTTGATATTGATCTATCCTATCTTAGTCAGATAGAAATCAGACACTGAAAACCAGGCTGGCCGCCCCAGCTTCTCTCAACGGAGTAAAACAATGTTTAGTAAGAACCACTCATCAGACTTGGAGCTGTAACTCTCAGAGTTCTCAAGTTGCCAAAGGTGAATTGCATCATAAGTGAAAATTAGGAATTGCAGCTCTTCAATTATTTGCAGATTTTGAAGATGAGCAGAAACATCACTTTTAATAAAAAAGCAATTTTAATGACCAAATGTTATACAAGCATCTTTTAGAATGTTTCAAAAGTTTGTTTGGGTTTGTTTGGGGTTTTTTGCTTGAGTTTGTTTGAATGATACATACATCAAATTAAAATATTTTGTATCTTTAGGTTCTGAAATTTATGATCCAAAACCTTACCTAAATGGTAATTTATGATGAACAAAATGATGAAAAGCTATTTGTTTACAATTATCATTCTGTATAAAACACATCATGACAAAGTAAAAATGGAAAATTCCTGATTTCCCATTTTCATCCCACTGTTTCTCTTTTAAAAAATAGTTTTTCAAATACTTCAAAATACTATTGGACATACTGAAATTTTGATAAGCAGCTGAATTTTTACTTTTGTATGATGAGTACTATATACTGAATGCATATGCACTGTTAAGGATTCTTGCTTTGGAAAAGACAGTTTTATAGTTCTATCTTCAAATTCTAATTTGATTTCTTCAGATCTGTGGTACATCAGACCACTTTTACCTCAAATATAGCAACAGCAATTATTTCCCCATGTATAGATTTCAAAAACCTGAAAAATATTGGGTTTTTTTAAGACTGAACTTAACATGAAGGTAATTTCAACTGTATATATTAATTACAATTTATGATTTACATAATACCTTAAAGCTTCATTCAAATCTATTTAAATGATGAAAGTACTATTTAAATAATAAAAGGAAGGTCATAATAATTAAATTTTGTATTTGAGGTCAACAGAAACATACACTTGAAAGAATATACCTCATAAGCAAAGGGAAATGGAATTTTCCTAACATATCCTTCAATACAAACAGTCTCTTAATTTTCATGCAGTTGTCCATTATTACACATGAAAGAGATAATCACATTGCTAATGAAACTTTTAAAGCCATTCTGTCAGGCTCTTTCCACCTCCAGTATTACAATGTCTCCTTCTTTGGCAGCACCACATTCCTACCAAAAATATTCACTCAGGATTTCCCAATCAGATAAGTTTCACTATTGTCTAAGTGCAGCAGTCAAGCCTGATATTTTGCTAATATTTTATTTAGTGTTTTTTGTAGACACCAAAATTAATAACTGTTTAATGAAGGAAATATTCTGAAATGTTATAAAAATAGAGCCTGGCAGCCATTAGATATTTTCTTCTAATTTAATAAGTATTGAGTCAGCTCCATACTTCATTTTTTTATTCCAATACTATGAAATGCAATGAACATTGAAAGACAGATATTATTCATTGCAATCTAACTATATAATTAATTTAAATAAACAGATAAGACACCATTCTCATTTAAACTGAGGACTCATCACATTGGTACTAGATTAAATGTAGGTCAGGATCTTAACTTACAATACAAAGAGAGCATAAGCTAATCTTTTGTAACATAACAGTAAAAGAAACTAACACATCGATTCTATGAGCAGGGGATACCACTGTAGTGTTGTTTGTATTTCTTTTTACCTTCTGCATCGGTTAATCCTACTCCCGACTGCTTTACTGGTTCTTGTCCATTCTGGCTCATCTTCCCTCTGTTAAAAGATATGGTTGTAGCATCAGTAAGACTGTAAAGAGATCAGATCTAAGTAAATGATACACCCAAGCTAATGAGGCTTGGTTCTCTACAAAAAGACAAACATCACAGGTATTTCAAAGAAAACAAAGTATGTGTATATATCTTTAATTTCAAGAAAATAAAGTGGACAATGGTATTTTTTTCTATTGTTATTTGGACAGATCACAGAAGAATGTGATATTTTTCTCTTCTGACGGCATGGAAATCACATCTTGCTAAACCTGTATATTCTTTTAGAATGGGGCCATCAGGTGCTGTCTCCTACGTGCCCACCATCAGCCTTGGATTCTGCAACCAGCCTGCACAGTTCCTCTCCTCATTTTATCCTGTTATAGTGAATGGTGAAACATATAATAAGGAGTCAAAATTTATATTAGGTCTATAATATGTTTACTTCAAAGGTAATGCATGATTGTGTTCATTAGCTACTTTTAATGATGCTTTTACTTTGCAGTTTAGGGTTTTGCATAAGAAAAGATTGACTTCTGAGACTTACATTAATCTTAAGGTAAGTTTAGTGGAATAAATAATGCTCTGGAGTTCCATATCTTTCTCCTCTGGATGTAGAAAGAACCTGGATGTCTATTTTTAGGTAATGAAAGTTAGGTATCTTTAAGCCTTTTTATAAGCAATCTTTAAACGTACTTGTTGCAAGCACTAAGGCATGATTACAATCACTCTCAAAACCATGATTGCTACTATGAGATGTTTGTGCTTCTGTTTGTCTTTTTTGCCTTAAGACTCTGAAATGCTGTGATAGAGAATATAAGGTGTTATCTTCAGATGCATGTGATTCCTTTGGGAATAAAGAGTCAGTGCAATTCTTTGCTACCAAGGAGTCAGCTTCATGCTTCACAGCAGAAACAGAAGCTGCTCAAATTAACAATTAAGTGAAAAATTACTATATAATGTCACTTTTAAAAATTATTTTATATTGAGTTTTAACTGAAAATTATTCTTTTCTTCTGTGAGGTAATCCTTCATAACATATGTTACAAATATGATACAAGAATTATTTGTCTCCATGGTTCCTCACACATTGTTCTGTTGTTTTTTACCTTTGCATTCAAAATTAATATAATTTTACAGATATAAATAGTTACACAATACAAAGGCATAGACAATCTGGTCCTTATCAGAGGTGATAGCAGAAATAACTTTCAGAAGTATTACAGCTGGATGAGTCTTTTAAAAAGATATCTCCCAAATAGAAAGACTTTACAAGTTTTATTCAGCTGCATATAACTGTATATAATTATTAATTTCCCTTGATAGTTATAAGTATTTAATATTGGCAAGTATTCTAATTAGTTATCCCATTAAGCATTTACCATCGTGTCACTATTTAATTCTTTTATTTTGCTTCATGAGTAAATGTTCGTATGCTTAAACCGTTTTGACTACAGTTTATAAGCTATTGAACACTTTTTGTATTGATAGACCAGAAACTTCACCTAAGCAGGGAGCTTATAACTAAAATATTTTTATATGCCAAGACACTTAAAATTATTCAGCCTACTACATCCAAATTGTGAGCTGTGGTCTTATGGATATACTGAATTAATGGACAAGGTCAGAGTCCCTGAAGTCATTATCAAGCCAGTATGAATGCAAATGTGACTAGAATTTCAATCATACATATATTCAAATATATGCAAATTTTTATCCATCATTTTTAAAACATTCTCCCCAGGAATGATTCCAAAAGTCTCAGATGTTAAACAGTAATTTTATCTCTTTTTCATCACATTGCAATATAAAGCCCTTCAGATAATGTGAAAAAGAAAGAATATTTTGTCTATTTAAATGTCCTGTACAACTTTTAAAATCTCTGTCTAATATCAGCATTTAAACAATTTATAGTCTAGGCCTTTACTGAAAATAAGAGGGCTGGATATATTTAATTCAGTAAAATTCATGGGAACAAACTGCTGCAAAAGAAAAGCTGAAGCCATGAAGACTTCTTTCTGCTATTCAGTAGAAGTGGGGCTGATTTCATGCTTAATATACTGGTGAATTTGTCAGACAAATACCAAGTAACTGTAGATACTGTCACATTGCTAGATAATACACAGAAATGATACTATTTGGACTCAAATTTAGCATATGTGAACCGAATAATTCTATTGGGAGCTCCATCTTGTGTTTCTGTGCACAAAGATTTCTATGCATCTTTTTTTTTTCATTAAGAATGACAGGAATATATATTCTTTGTGACTGCCAAATCCAGTTAAGGATCACCATTTTGCCACTGAAAAGTACAACTCATTTTAACCTAGAACAACATGAGTGAAAACTTCAATGTAATGTAGAATAAACAGTTGGCCCCCAAAACCTGAGATCACATTGTTGTTCTAGATTCTGGCAAGTGAAAGGCCTGTACCTAGTGCACAGAGGATACGGTACATTAAAGGAAAGCCTTACATTCTTGGGATGGGGAATAGATTATTCTCTCCTGTGGCACTGCTGCTGCCTTCGCTATCCATGCTGTATCCACTGCCAAAGCTACTGGCTGAAGAGCCAGTGGAGACAGAACTTTCTGCAGGTCGGTGATTAGTAGACCTTGCTGTACAGGGTGGGAACAATGGGTTATCAAAAATCTTGTAAGACATCAGTATCACCATGTTAAAGAAAAAAATTATCAAAATTATATGCTGCAAACACTTTTGCTTTTTTACTTTACATTCTAGTAGTGCGTTATCATCTTTCCCAGATATTATTTTCACACAGAATAAGCTGTTCTAAATCAAAGGGTATATTACCATTATTTTTTTTCTCCAGTCATGTTAATAGTTCAAATTAACAGCCTGAAGGAAAAAAAACAATGGGTTAGATTGATTAACACTGTTTTTCTGATTAAAGTTACAAAAAAACACTCATTCATCTGAAAGATTTCATATGGTAATCTTGTAAAAATGAAAGTCCCAATGGGCATTCCTTATATTCCTCATGAAACATTCTTTGCATTTGGTGATTTAGAGAAGGAGAGGAAGCTGAAAGAAAATATAAGTACACCATCTATTCTCACAGAGACTGTATGAAGACTTCCACCCCTTTTCAGACGTAACACAGCTACTGCATTATATTTCTCAACTGCTTCTACCCATCTGAATCTCTCCTACCACATACCTAGAATATGAATGCACATATTTTGATGGGAGATACCTTAGTGTCATTTAAAGTCATTTGGTGTAGAAACTGTACACCAGCATGATATGCTTTTATTTCAGATGCCTTATTTTGTGTTTTCTGTATTATTGTACTACATGAACAAATCTTCTGGTATTCAGCGTTTAGCAAGTTGAGAAACATAAACAAAAAAGGACACAGTGACATTACACATAATAATTTATACAGGAACAATAGAGTAGATGTTATCATATTGAATAACACAGTTGTCTGGGAATATTAATACAGATCTTGAGATGTTTTTTTTGTTAAATGTCCCTCTCCTATATCTGCTATTATCATGTTTCATCTATTCCAACTGACTGAATGTATATACTGAAGATAAACCCTACTTTTTTGTAAAGTTATTTTTCTGTGAAGACTTAATGACGTTTTATGTTATTTTCGGTGAACCGTGAAGCTCTAATGCAAGCATTTAAAGAGATTCTTCGTTAAATAAGAAATTAGTCAAATATCTAAATGGAAATTACTTCAAATAAGAGCCAGAGCCCCAAGAGTGTCTTGCCTTAAACTGGCAATGAATATTATTTTTGTTGAACTGAATGAATAATATTTTTGCTGAAGTTGATAAAATGAAACTAGAAGAGAAGAATGTTACCACGTCTCATCAAACCTTAGGCAAAATTGTGAATTAAGACAGAATTCCTACTCTGCAAAGTGATTCTTCACTGCTAAACAGAGCTGTCACATCACCTTTTTTTTAAACCTCTATTAGCCTCTTGTTTCACTATTTTCTACAGTCACAGAAGGACTCTATCAGTCTAAATTACTTTCAGACAAAAATATTCTTCAGCTCTATTTTATGATTTTATACATTGATCATAGGTTATCTTCTTGAATGTTAATAATTCTAATAACCTGTAAAATCATGGTGTTATTAATAGATACTCTCAGTATCTCATCTGGAGAGTAAGCCACTCATTTTCCAGCAGAGACAGCCAGAGCACAGCACTGTGTCCTGCTCAGGCAGCTGTGAGCTTCATTATTTTCAGTTTGTGATACTGTGAACGAATTCCTGTGACTATAGTGACATGTCAGCAAGCTGGTGCTGGGAAAAGTTAGGCAAAACAAGACTTCAGAGAAGAGAGGTAAAACTCTCCTTTACAATGCATTATTGCCCTTTATTCAACAGCCTGAATGAGGGCTATCTCATGCCTGTCCCAAACTAATCCTTAACCTCAGCTCTTACAGTGTTTATGTGACCTGCACAACTTCTGGTGTTTTTTGTTTTGGATTCCAAGGATTTATTTAAGTTTGATAATGGGTTTTTTGCCATGGCATGACAAACGCCCCGTAAGTGAGGACATGAGGAAAGCCATACATCTGCAAGACCCACGGAAGCCAAGACTATTATGCCAGCACAAAAAAACCCCGTCTTTAGTCCTTCACTTAGGCATAAATTTTCTTTGTGCAGCATACATCGTCACCATAACATATGTGTCTGAAAGGGTGGTTCATATTTGGGCTCTTATTTTTATTCAGTTTGCTGCAAAAACTAGTACCTGAAGCAGTTTCTTTACTGGTGGATTTCTAAAACCGGTAAGTACCTAGAATTTAGTTCAAGCCAGAAAACCTTGAATTAAACTTTTATACATGATTTAGAAGTTTTGCTACATCTATTTATAATCTAAACATATCTGTTTCTTCTGAAACAGCTGTATCTTGATGATACATTCAGTATGATGCATTTTTAGTTTCTCTGCTGTTTTAACTAATTTGCATCTTTTTCTATAGTGATGGTTTTATTCCCCATAAGATCTCATGGTGAATGGTTATAATGGATCCAAATTTAGGTTCACGACTGGATTTTGAAAATTCTAATGTTTAATATTTTGGGGTTTTTTCTTGTCTGCTCTATGAAAGCAATGTACTACAGCATCAGTTTGTGACAAGATGAAATCCACAAATAGATTTACATCTGGTTTTGTGACAAATTAAGAATCTGGATACAACAGCCTCCATAACACGTGAGACACCCACATTTTTATATAACTGCTTTTTTACAGAAAAATCTAGACCTCTGAGCTTCTGCAGCTGGTTATATATGAAACTTCCAAATTCTGCAGATGTATCAATGCTTGCTGTCAGGCAACAACATGTCTTGCAGTTAGAATAACCATGGTTAGACTTATACTCTAAGTTGAAAGTTAGAACATGGTCCCTGCTAGCGTGCAACTGACTTGTTTGTACATTTACTTGCAGTCTTCCCCTTTCTCTTTGACCAAATGCAAACGTTGTCTTAAGAACTTCAAGTAGAAAGTCTGAGTTCACTGTGGTACTACTCTCGTTTTGCTAGTCTGTGTAAGGTCAATAAAGCCGTATTAAGGCAGGCTGTGAAAACTGGGGATGTTCAGCCTGGAGAAGCGAAGCTGTGTGGAGGTCTCAGAGCAGCCTTCCAGTATCTGAAGGAGGCTACAAGGATGCTGGGGAGGGACTCTTCATCAGACACTGTAGTGATGGGACAAGGGGTAATGGATTTAAACTGAAATAGGGGAAGTTCAGGTTAGATATAAGGAAGTTCTTTATTGTGAGGGTGCTGAGGTGCTGGGACAGGTTGCCCAAAGAAGTGGTAAATGCTCCATCTCTCGCAGTGTTCAAGGCCAGGTTAGACAGAGCCTTGGGTGACATAGTCCAGTGGGAGGTGTCCCTGCCTGTGGCAAGGGGGTTGGAACTATATGCACTTAAGGTCCTTTCCAACCCTAACTACTCAATGACTCTATGACTGTAGGTGTCAGAACAATTGCCACCATGCTTCCCTGGTTGCGTTGCTACCAACATATAGGACAAGTAATTAAAGTGATATTAAGGCTGGTTCAATTCTCAGTTACGGAATTTCTGCTTACAGGTGCCTATGTTAAAAATGCCTAAGTTCTCAGGTTTTGGCATCAAAGGTTCTGGCAGGAGGTGTCTTGGTCTGTAGAGAGTTGAATAGTTTCGTATGGGTTCATTCTGGTCCAAAGATTAGCTATTGTCTTCTGGTATCACCAAGGTACCTGATATTACAGAGTATAGTCTTGCTTTATTTAAATCTGCAACATTAATCTGAATAGGAACTTGGGCAAAGGCAAATGCCATCATTTAAATATTAAGTATACAGAGTATGGAAGAGTTGTTTCATTGCTTCCTTGCCCTCTGTTTTTTCAAATTACTTCCTGGTTCTTAGGGTGAAAAAGAGACTTTTTAGAAACAATTAGTAAGCTTAGAAAACTTTTAAAATACTTCTCATAGGCAAGATCTTGTGGTCAATTGCATATGAGGCTGATATCTGTCCATTTTTAGAGAAAAGAGTCTTCAAGCCTTAGCAGATGGAAGAGATTAAGCTTAACTGAATGTCATTACCCAGCATCATCACTTGGCCACTTCTGGGGAGAGAGGAGATAACGCTTCCCTCCCTCTAGCCCCTTCTCCATGAACTTTTTATGCAGTTTATCAGGGTTGCAACTTCAATGATGTCTAGGCTGCCCAGACACTGAACTACAAAGAACACAAATTAAAAATAAAAGTTTAAAAGTCTAATATATGCTGCTTCCTCTGAAATAGTGCACAAAAATCCTATTATACAAAGCTACTGTTGTAGTTTGATTTAATTTTCATCAGCTGATCTTATTTTAGCTGGTATTTCCCCCAATGAAATGAAATGTTCTCTGCTTGGAAGGTGTGATAATGGTTAGTCATGTCATATTTAGTAGCTATCAATGTGGTGTTAATGCTGCCTGTAAGTGAGACGGCTTTCCTGTCTGTTGTACAGGCTGGCATGAGCAAAATTTTCGGCTCAACCATTCTAGTGAACAGTACATAAATGTGTTGGAAGAGGTGTCGATTGTCTACAGTAATTCTTGCAGATCCTAAGAAAGTGGATCATAATGTTATACCTGGTGGAGGATCAGGGTTTCCCAAGAAAAAAAATAAAATGATTAGACAGATACCTTTTGTACTCTGTATCGTACAGGTAAAAAAATCCAACAACTTTTCCTTTGAGAGAATGATATTTGACCACGTATTCCCTTATGACTTCTTGGAAAAGAATATGTGATTCAAGAAAATTGAGGTCAGCACTGACCTCACCTTTCTGCTCCATTTTTTTTAGTCCATTGTTTTTTAAATTATTATTAGTAATAGTACAATATTAGTTGAATGCACCTATGGCAGAAATATGCTTGTGCTTATGATTTGGCCTATGGACCAGGTTAGAAAATATGTAAAACATGTCCTAGCATAAAGAAAATATTGAGCTATAATCAATAAGAAAGGAAAGAATGGAAGCCATTTGATTTCACTTAATTTTCAGAAAAGTCAGTTTTTGTGACAGAGAAGATGCTTTTTTAGAACTTAACATAAGGGAGATGGATAATTCACACAAGACCTATAGCCATGACCTGTCAAATCTGTCAGCAGCAAATTGGAAATAATGCAGCACTGTCAGCCACTCCAGCCATTCTTCTACATTGAATGGACTTTTTTTTTTTTTTTCTAATGTCTTAAATTTGAAAAATGGGACTATGCTGTTCTGTGGTTCTTGTGGATAAAACAACAGACTAAAGTAGAATTCACTTCTGAGGATTAAATTGTAATTGTTCCCCTTTTCAGGTATCGGACCAGGTGCAGAAATAAAACTGTCAAAACCCATTAGGAAAGAAAGTTCTAGTTATGAATAAAATGGTGTGAGGGAAAAATGCTTTTGAGTGTGCATTCAGGATTAAGTTTTGAGTATTCTCCTCTAGTTGCTTGAAAATAATTGTTCGTAACTGGTGGCCTTGTGAGAAACTGTAGGTGACAAAAACAGCTGATAGCAACATGTTGACTCGTCTCAAAGAGATGCAAACCTATGCGAGCAGGTGAAATCACTTATCTGCCTTGGACAGTTATCTGCTGACCAATAGACAGGGCAAACCGCACATAACATCTTCTGGCAGAAGTTTGTATACTCTTCATTCTCAAGTTACCTTGTATTTCAAGTGCTCCAATCTCGAACTGCCCCCAAATGCTAGTTTACCTGTTTTCATGAAGGGTTTGCTAGGACTAAAAGCAAGTGCTGCTCAGGCTGGGTTGGTTTTGCAGTGTAAAAACCTGTTGCTTGGTTGCATCTTTTGTGAACTATCATTGGAATGGATATACATTAATAACTAGTGATCAAAAACATATACCTCTGGTGAGTTCTGAAAGTTTCTTTTCCTCACTCTTCCTCATATTGAATATTATTGAATATTATTTCTCACATTCATATATCAGACATGGCTTTAGCTGCACACAGAGCAGTGATATTGTGAAATTTCAACACAACTCTTTACAGAGCAATTTGCGATTTGAAGTAATAGCAGAACAGCACTCAAACTGTGGTGATAGCATTCCTTTTCCCAACAAAGCAATTCTGATGAAATAATTTTCTTCCATGTGCTCCATAGGGTTAGGCTACCATCTAACAGACTTTTGAAATAAGAGTTATCAAATGAAGAATCTGAGCAATTTCCTGAAATTATGTGTCATCTTAAAATGATGGAAGAGTAAATAGTAGGAACAGCCAAAGCAAGATGTGCCAGATATTAGACTGAAACAAGACACAAAAGACAGCCTCAGATTATTGCTATCCGTGGAGAGTGGGGACAAACTGTTCTTGTTTTGGTAATGATTCTTGGAAATGGGTTATTTGTAGCAATATGAAGCCCATTTAACTTGGAAATTAAGAGACTAGTGAAACTAGGCATAAAACGGCTTTGGACAGTAAATTATTTAAAGTGTGAAGGAAACACCCTAAACTACCTTAGGAAATTAAAACTTGGCATTGCCTATTAAAAGTGTGAAAATGGGTATAGACCTAAAGGGAACCCAAATAAGAAGGAATTTAAATTCACAATCATATCTAATTCAAAAGATTTACAGAACCAATTTCCTTTCTCTCCATGTTGTTGCTAGCGCCAGTAAAGAGAACTTAGTGATAAGAAAAATTCCTATTGATTTTAATTTCTTACAGCTAAGTGGTTAGAAATTACACAGCACTGGCTCAGACCTCTATCATGGATTTAACAGTGTTAGCAATATATTGACTTTGATAGTAGACCTCCCTCTGAACAGTAAAATCACTTGGCACAACTATTTAGACAGTAGCTTCCTTTTAATATACCACAGAAAAGCTTCTGGGTCATGATGGAAAATTTACAATGTAGAATATAAAATGTTCTCTATGAGATGGGAGAAATAAATAGGTTCTGGGTGCATTCACTAGCTTTGGAGGTTATCCAGAAAATGTGATTTTAAATTCCCAGAGGTTTGGGGTTGAAAAAACCTTTTCTATTATTGACTAAAAAACATAGGAGAGACAGACAGAAACTGCTGTAGAAATATATTGTTTGTATTACCTTAAATGGTAATTCAACTGCATGATTCTATGATTCGATGTTTGGACTTTCAACTGAAACACATGGTGCTGGAAGTTATTACAACCAAAGCATGTAGTTCATTCTTTTAAAACTATAAACTGACTTTGAAAAGGCCTTTTGTATAAAATCAATAGAATAATAGAATAGTTAGGATTGGAAAGGACCTTAAGATCATCTAGTTCCAACCCCCCTGCCATGGGCAGCAACACCTCACACTAAACCATGTCACCCAAGGTTCTATCCAACTTGGCCTTCAACACCGCCAGAGATGGAGCATTCACAACTTCCCTGGGCAACCCATTCCAGTGCCTCACCACCCTCACAGTAAAGAACTTCTTACTCATATCCAATCTAAACTTCCCCTCTTTAAGTCTGAATCTGTTACCCCTTGTCCTCTCACTACAGTTCCTCATGATGAGTCCCTCCCCAGCATCCCTATAGGCCCCCTTCAGATATTGGAAGGCTGCTATGAGGTCTCCATGCAGCCTTCTCTTCTCCAGGCTGAACAGCCTCAACTTTCTCAGCCTATTTCATACGGGAGGTGCTCCAGTCCCCTGATCATCCTTGTGGCCCTCCTCTGGACTTATTCCAACAGTTCCATGTCCTTTTTATGTTGAGGACACCAGAACTGTACACGATACTCCAAGTGAGGTCTCATGAGAGGAGAGTAGAGGGGCAGGATCACCTCCTTCGATCTGCTGGTCAAGCTCCTTTTGTTGCAGCCCAGGATACGGTTGGCTTTCTGGGCTGCATGCACACACTGCTGGCTCATGTTCATTTTTTCATCGACCCACATCCCCAAGTCCTTCCCTGCAGGGCTGCTCTGAATCTCTTCCCTGCCCAACCTGTAGCTGTGCCTGGGATTGCTCCCACCCAGCTGTAGGACCTTGCACTTGTCATGGTTAAACATCATATTGCAAATGCACCTACTGTTTTTTATGCATATATCCAGAGAACTGATAATTATCTTTAGAATATCTCTAACTGCTCACATATCAGAAGAACACTAAAATAATTTTGTTTTAAACATAAGTGACCTACCAAGAAAATTCCATATAATGGAAAGATCCTTCTGTTCAAGATATTACTGACTTAAAAGGAGGTGGACTGATTTACACCGTCTCTAGAACTGACTCATCTGGTGTATAAACTCTAATACACAGATTTATGTTGAAAGCAATGTGCTTAATTTTATGGGAATCTGTAATTGGCAATGATTCATATTTTTCACAACAACAAAATCAAATTAACTCAAACATAGGCACTACTCTCTGCCTCTGGCTTGGATCCCCTGTAACTTCTGCCTTCAAAGGTTTGGCTCTGAAATGTTATTGTTCCTTTCTGAGGGGTGTGACAGGAATGTGCATTATGCAATTGGTTTCTTTGCAAATCACACTCTTATCTCTCACAGGCAACAAGAAAATTATATTTCAGGGTTTAATTTTAATTAAATGCTACAGTTGAATATTGGATTTTACAAAGGTGCTGAACAAGGACCAATGTTTTCTGTCGTAGCTTCAACTTAATTTTAAAACAGATTGATTAGAATACATGTTTTACTGTTTAAAATGGATACAGAAATAGTTCAGTCCAATAAATTTAAGCTGATGCAAGTCCTTTGCATTCACAAAATATAATATGTATACATGGGTGTGGGTTTGTTTGTGATTTTCTTTTTACTTCTCATCAGACATACAACTACTAACTGACAAGGTACATCCAGTTGAAGAGATCCTAGGAGTCAGAAGCAGAGAAGATTTCTTGGGGGCATTCTAAAAATGACTGAGGGTTCTTCTTTCGTTTTTTTTTTTTTTTTTTTAAGTCCCAGTTCAATTAAAAGAGACTAAGTTAAAGGAGGAAACTCTGAGAATTCTCATAGGTAGAGAAGGGCTGATGACCACTCACATCATAGAATTTTCCCCATCACCCTTTTGTGCTTGGGCTGACAAAAAAACAAACAGTTGTTCTAAAAGGTTCTGTTCTCTGATAAAATCAGAGAAATTACTATGGTAAAAAATTATAACAATATTGTGGATTATCTGTAATGTCTTTCTTAATAATGGGCTTTGGGACTTTGTGACAAAAAGTTAATACCTAGCCAAGATGACTGTTCCAGTCCATAAAACGAGTTCATAGGGGGTTGTTTTCCAGAAAGAAAGGAATAATAAATTAGTAAAATAAAGTCGGCTGTAATGAGGGAGGCTGTCACAACCATGCAGCATCTCTGTAGCAATGGTCTTGAAAACTGATGATCCCTAATCACTGTTCAAAAAATCACAGATTTTAGAATTTTTAAGGTGCAGGGGAAACCTCTCCTTCCTTCATCACCTCTCCATTCCACTAAACTCCATAAATTGAAAGCTGTTGTCAGATGTAAAAAGAAAAGTACTATGTATCTCCATAGTATCTCTAACCTTGCTTATATATTAATGATATTAATGTGGGCTCTTATTCTCACAACTCTCTATGATGCTTCTAATATTGCTGAGCCAAGTGCATATCGATACCTATTCTTTTTGCAGTTTTAAAAGTAAAGAAGCAAGCATAATAGTTCAGTGGTAAGGGTACTTGAAGCCAACACCCTAGCTATTTCCTTATCATACAACTGTATATGAACTTTGATTCAACCATGTATCACAAGCATTGCTTGTTTATGCCAAAAGGCATCACAGGACTGCAAGTGTTTGTAATAAATTTCTACAGCTAAGACACCTCAAAAGATCATAAGAGTTACTTCAATTTCTATGGTATACATCCTAGGAATAAGATGGGTCTTTCAGACACAATGACTGAATGAGTACCATGCTACCCTCTGGCGCCTGCTTGAACTGAACGTCTGGAGCTGAGCTGTGGAGTCTGACAATATGTGTGTGAGTGGACACTCATGTGTATAGAGAGATATATTTATGGAAAGTTGTTAAGGCTCTCATAAGAAACAACCTGTTAATTCTAAACACAATGTTTAAAATTATTTGTTGAATTTGCACTTCTTAATTAGCTCTTTGAACATCATACGCTTAATGACTCATTGCCTTTAGGGTATATTTTTCAAGGTATCATACTCCTACAACCTTCTCAGCCAGACTGTACTGCCCACAGTGCACAATGGTGTTGACAGAAAAACCTTCAAGGAATCATGAAAGCTTGGGAACTGATTACTGCACAAGAGAAAATCTTGGAGTCCAGTCTGTAAGTTTATTGGGATAATCCCTCAGATTCTGTGAAAATAACCAAAACGCTCCAGAAGTCAAAAGAACAGTGCCAATTTGAACCAATTGGGATTCTGGCTCTATATTTGTGATGAGGGGAGAAATTGATGATTTAGGTTTGATGTACAGGTGCCTACACGTAAAAAAAAATTTTTAGGAAGCTGGTAGTAAAGATATCCAGAGATTGAGCCACGCAATACTCCTTTGTACTGGCAGTTTGAAAAAGTATCTATGCTATTGACTTTTGACATAACAACTATGCTGGCAGGGGAAAAAGAAATTGTTAATGACCCAATCAGAATTCCAGAAGCAAAAATATGTAATTAAGTTTTTGTCACAGTACAAGAAATGTTCAATCATGTTTAAGCAGACCAGCTTGGATGCATGCTTTTTATTAGGCAACAACACAAGCAAAGCTATACCATTTTTAACAGAAGTCTAAGTCCTTCAGTGAAATGGAAGTGCACATTTATTGGTTTGCAATGTTTCTTAGTACAGTTCTTCATTCTGGATTTATGCGCTGACATGGAAAAATCAAGCAGAGTTCTTGATTCATGTTAACATTTACAGCACTTAATGGAGGGGTAAAATAAATAATTAAATATCACAATCAATTAGCAGACATGGAAAGAAGGATTTGGAATGTGATTGGTTTCTTAACCATGTCTTTCTGCTCACCTCCTTCAGGCTTGACTGGTCCATCAGACATCACTTTCCTGAGGGCTAGTTGGCTTTGGTCTTTGTTGTCATTGGCTGGTGGAGGCAGATTGTCAGACTGAGTTCTTTGAATAGGGAGGACTCCTGCTATGCTGTGTCTGTGCTGCTTCCTGGCATGATTAGACTGACCGCTTTTATGTGCTGCTGTGGCAGTGTGGGTGAAATGGAAACCCAGAGTATGTATCCTCAGATGGAACCAGCTTAAATGTTATTCATGCAAACAGAAGTGTTTTTTTCTGTATTTAAGTAAGTAGTGTTTTCAAACACCAAAGAGACACCACATGCACAGCATTAAAGAGTATTAAAACTGGCTGTTTCTTTATTAATGATGGTGAAGACAAGGGAAATAATTTTCCCCTGTTTTTTGCATTATACCATAACTTTATGGCATATCAACAAATCCTGAAGACAAACACAATGTTTCCACAGTAAGAGAGTTTTAATTTGCCATCAACTAAACTGTCAACTAGCAATCACATATGGGTCTGAATTATATTCTGGACAGCAACCTTTTTGAATGGAAAAGTTTTAATTTATTAATCTATTTCAAGTTGTCAGATGCAATCTATCTTGACTTTAATCAATCCATGGCACAAAAATTACTAGAAGAACTGAAATATGTAATCTGACTTAGCACTCTACTCCCTTTGACTTTGCTAACTTAATAACACTGTTGAAATCTGATGCTGTTAATGGCTTTTGTGTGTTTAACGATTTTGTATTTAATGTGTTTAATGTTTTTGTCTATTGCTGTTTGTTGGCTGAACCCAGGACACTGCTCTACTCATCACTAATATATTATCTGAGATAGTTAGAAGGTTGCTTTATATTTTCTTTAAAAAAAATTAGATATTTACAGTAATGTTTCAAAAATAGAAATCTCAATCATGTAGTTAAAAAACTTTTTTCTTTAACTTTAAATCTTCTTTTGTGTTTACAGTACTGTCCTTGATTACTACTTATAGATGTATTTTGTTTTTAATGTGCTCTCAGTATTTGTGTGCAACTTGAAGAACTGGCAGCCACATCTCTGCAGGTTTTGATTATTTCATTGGTAGTGACATCAAAGTGACATCAAAGCACCACCACACAATGGAATTCTCTGTGAATCATGCACGACCATGGAACATCATGAACCATGAGTGAAGGGACTGATGGAGAAACAGCCAGTTTCACTGCAGTCTACATAAATTAAAATAAATAAATAAATAAAAGACTTCTAAATACAAGAGTATATTGTAATTATATGTATTCACACACAGGCACACAAAGACATTGAACAGAGTGAGCACGGTGTGCCAAGAACAGAAAAGAAAATAGCTGAAAAGGGAAGGACAGCAGGGAAAAAGGCAACAGATGAACATTAAGCTGCCATGCTGAGGAATTTATTTGCGTCTTTTACTTGGTTGAAGGCGAAGCTGTTGGACAGCTGCTTCAGCAGCGGCGATGGCTGCCCCAGCGTCTTCGAGGTGAGTTTGAGTGACGCTGGTTTTGCTTTGGCTGCGAGATGGACCGTGAGAGCGTAGATGTCCTTCAGAGGAAGATTTGGAGCTCCCTGGACTGCTGTGGGATTTCTCAATGGTGGGCACCTGCATGTCTACCAAGAAAACAAAGAAGCACAACTGTTGCATTTAATAAAACCAAACAATTTCATTTTCTTTCTAGCTGCATTCCAGGACAAGGAATTAAAGGTTAAGCTGTGGAATGCCATTCAAAGTCTTGGGATATATCATGATTAGAAAACTCTTATGAAGCACAATTTTCTACTTACCCACTCTGTCCTGGCCTAGGAAATAATTCATTTACTATTGGTTTTCCATCACCTGTGAATTAGGCCTCCTGTGCTGGTTAACACTGGTGGAGTAACAGGGTAGCTTAAAGACTAATTTGCTTTCCAATGTCTGTTTCTCTAGTATGTAGAGACTAAATAGCATCACTTATATCTGTACCAAATACTTAGCTAATGCACGCAGTTTTGTTCTGATGAATGCCCTGGTCGAAACCATAGCCTAACTTACAATAACTTCTTGACTAACTTCTTAATTAGACATAGATCTTATATAGACACAAATCCTAAGCAAAACATTACACAGAGAAATAGAGAGGAGATAGAATAGAGTCTTAATACTCTGAAGCTCTTATATGGGTGCTATTTGGGATAGTTTTTGCTTTCATATCATATAAACTGTGTTTTAAGTGAGTAACTGGCCATTGACTACTTATATTTAAAAAAAAAAAAAAAAAGGAAAGATACATTTCTTGGAGCAGGAGACACTGAGATCAATTCTGCTTTTGTAAACACCAGTATAATCCTCCTATATCAGCTCCACTGGTTTCCAATACAATTGAGATATGCTACAGCCCATTATCATTGACTGGAAATGCATATGCATTATTACAGCATAACTGTTATACTAGAAAATATTAATGTAGCACTTCCAGAAGATATAATGCCATAGAAGATCTAAGGAACATAAAAAAAAATAGAAAGCTAAATACGTATTGAATTTGGCCAAGGCTACCAGAAAAATGAAAGTCACACAGAATCTATGGTAGTTGTGCAAAACACATATCGCGTATAAGATGGTTTTTTAAGGACACATTTACTCAGTAAGCTGGTTAGCACAGATGAAGGCAAATTAATCCTTGGTTCCAATGAATTAATCACAGAGATAAATCTTTTTAATAAAAGTGTATACAAACTTCACAGCAGTAACTTTATTTTTCTATTATAACTTACACATAGCAAAGGTTTTCCCATCATCTGGGAAAACATTTCATGAGAGGTGCACCAAGCCATTCCTACCCTTGGAAGGGTCCGGGAAGATTCCATGACTTCTGCTTTTGATGACAGATGGTTTTGGAGACTGCTGGCTACTCTGTCCAGAATGAGATTTCCCATGATCAATGTTTTCACTCTGCTCCTTCAGAGGGTACCACCGAGGAGCGTTGTCGAGCTGAGAGACACTGGATAATTCGATCAATACCTACAAATAAATCAAAGTATAATATATGGCCTGTATCTGATCTCATAATGATTGTGTACAGCAGAAGAGTCTACAGCTGTGTTATGATACCATGCAATCAAATCTAAGAAATTAAGTGTATAAGGCTGTATGCTAACAGATCCAGGACCCTTTGCCCACGCTCTGACCTCACCTCATATAAACCAGCTGTGATCCTGATCCTAAACTCACATTTGTTAGTATATCGATGCGTCTGAACTAATACATCTTCTCAGCAGGACCTATATAAGGATTACGAGTTTAGACATAGCTCCATTCTGAGATGGATAGATAGTTTAAAGGGTAGCTTGCAAACACTAGCTTGGGGGCTAGACTAAAAAGACATCTGGTCATTTAGCCTCTGTATAAACATATTCTAAGAGAAGCAGCATTGTTTTCTCCCTTCTGTACTTGCTGATTCTTTAAAAAATCCACACATTGAGAATATGTTGCAAAAAGTAAAGAATAGGGATACCTTTGCACTTCACTAAAATAATAGAATTCAGTAGGCCATCCAGGCCATGAAACTACACTGGTAAAAAAAGAAAGGAAGATGCAATGGCAATGTGAAAATGAAACAAAATTTGGCTAAAAAAGCCCTAACGCTGTAGCTAAAATCTGCTCTAGGTCACATGCATTGTTAGCAGGAGTTCTGTGAAATTTCTTTAAGAAAAGAGAAATAAAAATAATGAGCATTGGGACCAACAAAGACTCTTCCTCCCTTAATGGTCTTATAGCTGAGGGGGCCAAGTGATGTAAAGGACTAAGGAGTCATAATAGTCTTTAATGAAGGAAAGGACAAAAATAGCCTTGCATTTGGCTCTGAGGTGAGAGGATTAAAGCTAGTGTCAAGAAGGGAAGTTTTAAAACTGCTAGACAAATAAAGCGTGCAATTTTTCAAGCAACAATATTTATTGCAAGAAAAAAAGTGTCTTCAAGTTTAGGAATGGGGAAGTCTCTTCACAACTGATTGTTTCTAAAGGGTTAAAAGCCTTTTTTCTTTCAGCTGCACACATTGTATATGATCTGGCCTGTTCTTTCTGGTTAGGTCTATACTTAATGTGAACAGAAAAACTATTTAGCATGCTTCCTGTTGCAGTTTTTGGTCATAGCTTTGGGAATGACTTGGAAGACAGTATGACTGACAAAGTTCCCAATAGGCAGTATAGGCTGAGGGCTCAGCTTTGTAGAAGTGGGTTCACGTTTCATGGATGTGAACCAGGATGTGCCACTTGTCTTTTGGTGCATGTAAGTGGTGCTGGCTCTGTTCATGTAAGTACTTAGGGCACAATTTGGATATCCCATATCCAAAAATGTTTGAAAAATATGAAAAACTGCTTTCATATTTAAGTCTGAATTATTAAATAAATAAAATAGTTCTAGAGGTTAAAAATATTTGAAGGCAAAAGTGTGAACCTTCCTGTAAAAGCAGCTGCAGAGCATCCATTTTCTAAATGTCAATGAAATAGATATTGAGTAAAGTCCTGCATTTGGACAAACATGCTGAACTCAACAAGAATACTGACACAGTATGCAGGAAATAAGTAATCATGTAGCTGCTTCCTATACATTTATTTTAGTAATTGTTCAAATAGTGACACTGATTGCTCAGTTTTGTAGTCACACAAAGAGGAACTGGAGCTGAACTGAGTGACTTCTTTGTGAAATTTAAATGTAGAATGAGCAGAGACACTCTGAGTTGCTCTCTGACTGATCATTTTTCCTTGGCTTCTATTTCTAATTATAATCCTCTTCTGTGATAACATTTTAATTGTTTTTTTGACATCATAGTTATTGCTGGTAATTCAGTATTATATGTGCATATGTTTGTTTATTTGCTTTTAAGAGAGAACGTTCTTTCCACAATCATTCATCTCATTTATTATTTCCAGATTTTGCCTTCAGTCATACTTCGCTAATGATATTATTATTTTGTAGAGTTAAAAATGAGACCTTGATCAGTAAGATCAAATTACTCATAGTTGCAGATACTTGTGCATATGCTAAATCATGGTGTGATGGCAAAATGTAATTCTTTAATCTTTTACAAAGACTGACACTTCCTCAGCTTTCCCATGTTATGCTAAAATCAAGGGTTATCAGTCCTAATAAGTATTCCCCATTCAGTCACTGTAAAGGCTGTTACCATTTCAGGCTAAAAAAAAAAAAAAATCTTAATTTTCAGTGAAGTTACATTTTGCCAAGGCCTAAATGAACTTGTCCACAGTTTATTGAGATAAAAGAATGGCATCTTTCATGTGTGAATGAGAGCAATCATGATAATTTGCTATGAAGTCAGCAGTAAAACTGTGATGTAAAATATGTTTCACTTAGCATATTTACCACACCTTGGAAGAGAACAGTCTCTAAACACCATAGCATGTAGTTAATCAGCTTTCTAACTAGTCAGGGTTAGAGAGGAGGAAATAAGTTACTTACTTCACCAAGGAAGTCATTCGAGGAGAATCTATCATAATCCCAGACAGTCACTTCCAGTGTTTTCTTTTTCAGCTGTAAATTAAGTCAAAGGATAATTAAGCCATTGCCATCATAAACTTCAGATCAAGTCTTTATGGTGGTTTTATTCATTACCTCCTCCTTTATCCTTTTTCATAGTGACAGCTATACAGCTTTTGTCCTCCCATCAACCTTGATCTCAGAAAGATAATTTGGGGCTATTCTTTATTATCAAAACAAATAGGCTTGTGCTTGGCCCTGTTTTAAGAATTTCTGTAAATTGTTTTTGACGGAATGTGTGTTCACTACAAAAGCCAAACTGGTTTTTAAAGCTACATTTGTATTTGCAGCCTTTCTCATTGTCAGGTCTGACATTCACTTAAAGTCCATCTGAGTGTGAATTTCAAATGTATTATTTAAAGAACCCTGCTTGCACAATCTCATCTGTGAAGACCAGGCTTTTATACCCCCAGAATTCAGTGTAGTCAATGGGACTCTGCCAAGTGTCCCTGCAGGACAAGTTGTACTGTTAGGTATTAATGATAGTCATCAAAAACCATTACCTGCAGACATCAAACTGTGTCAAGCACTCTTCTTACAGACTGCAGTAAGAAACAAGTCTTTTTATACAAAAAGAGAGCGCAAGACAGAAAAGCTGTTGACCAAGGAATTTTACCTTATTGGAAAGATTGACCTGAATGTTATTCCAGGGGTCTGTGGGGACAGACGGGGAGAGGATTGATTACCAATGCCATCTGATGGGGCAAAAGGCTAGCAGGTGGTGGGAAAAGAAGTAATAAATTCATGTGGCTTGAAAGACAGAAGGACTAACTCTTGGGGGTATGGGATGTCTGCAAAGTAGGCTGAGAAGTTGTAAGTGAATAATTTGTTGGAACCTTCCAAGCATTATTGCACAAAGAGGTACTTGTTTCACATACTGGAGTACTGCATTCAGCCGTGTGGCCAAAAAACAAGAGGGATGTGGACCTGCTCGAGTCCAGGGGAGGCCACAAAGACGACCAGAGGGCTAAAGCATCTCTCCCATGAAGAGGGGCTGAGAGGGCTGAGCTTGTTCTGCCTGGAGAAGGCTCTGGGGAGGCCTTACAGCAGCTTCTAGTGCCTGAAGGGGCTTACAGGAATTCTGGAGAAGGACCTTTTCTAAGGGCATGTAATGACAGGACAAGGGCTTTAAACTTACAGAGGGAAGATTTAGATTAGACGTTAGGAAAAAATTCTTCACAATGAGGATGATGAGGCACTGGCACAGGTTGCCCAGAGAAGTTGTAGATGTCCCATCCCTGGAAGCGTTCAAAGCCAGGTTGAATGGGGCTTTGAAAAACCTGGTCTAGTGGAAGGTGTTCCTGCCCATGGCAGGGGGGTTGGAACTGCATGATCTTTAAGGTCCCTTCCAATCCAAACCATTCTGTGATTCTGTGAGTGCAAGAAAAGAGGTCAGAACCAGCAATCTTATCTGATAATTTATGTCATCATCCTAACAGAAGCAATATGTCAGTCACTGCTTTAACTATTGATTGGCTGCTTGGGACAAAGGAATAACTAGAGATCAAGTCATTGTTCGAAGTCTAAGCTACACAATTTAGCATACATATTATATATACTTTCAAGAAAAGCACTTTTTGCCATTAACCTCCAATGCCCCTTGGTCTAGTGCAACAGATTCAGACAACTCTTAATAACTTTAAATTGTCTTTAAAAGATAATTTCATCTCATTATTCTGTATTTGGAATATCTTCTGCTTCCAGCTACCTCTAGAAAAATGACCAACTATGTAAAGGCAGTGTCTTTGAGAAACAAGTTTAAATCAGCATATCCTGGTAACCCCATGCAAAGGGGAATTGTACTATGCTTAGCATTAGCAATGTACTCTTAAGCAGACAACATAACCTGAAATCTAAGATTAAAAAAAAAATAAAATTGAGAGCAATTCTTTAATTTCTCTACTTTATTTGTACATAATTAGGCATCATTCTTCTCAAATATTCTTTTAAAAATAACCTGCAAAAATTAAGGAAAAAGTTGAACAAAAAGATTCTGTTTGGAACATCCTCTATAGAATATTTCCTTGACTGAATAAAATTCCTTTTCTGAACTGTTCCAAGACAGTATCAAAACTGAAACATGAAAAATAAGATGGAAAAGTAAGCTGAAAAAGTGAGTTAATCAGTCACTGATCCAGGCTACTTTTAGCTTCCTAGATGATATAATTTCCTGGTAGATGTTATACAAATTATATGTATTTTTACCCTTTAAAAAAGGGGAACAATATAGCACAAATAATTTCAGAAAAGTATTACAAATAATATAGCATAAATAATTTCAGAAAAGTATTGTCCTAATTGTGGATGTCTTGGGAGGACATGTCTTCTTGTTTCAAGTGATGACTGTTCAAAGACAGAGAGAACAACGTACTGATCCAGGAAATGAAAGAAAACCCACCAAAACTAAGATTTGAAGGCTTTTTGGTGGAAAGAGGAAAAATAGAGAATATTTACAAGTAACTGCAACCCTGCTTTGCTTGCTTCTTTGTATCATTATGGTAATAAAATTGTGCTGAAAACTTGCAGTACTTTGTATTTCTTTGAGATATCTATTTCAAGCCCCTTAGTTTAATAAAGCTTTTATAAAATATTATGACAAGGAAGAACCATCAAAAGAGCTTTATTAGGCAGAGTGCACGAAATGAGTTTCAAAGAGGAGGAAAATTTGCTTTTATGAAAATATGTACCACTACTGAAGGCAAAGATGACTCAATGGCTAGTGACTTTAAAAGCAGTCATTATACCATCACAGCAAATTAGGGTTTTCTGCCTTACATCATACTGGTTCAGTTCATGAAGCCAGAAGTTCACATTCCCATCAGGAATTTAACCAACAGCAATACTTAAATGTGTTGCAGAAACCCACTATCCATCTGATCACGGGTTTCTGCAAGTGGGAAAAGTGCTAATAGGAAAATAAGAAAGTGTCCCAAAAAGAAAGTAAGCAGTGCACATGTTGTAAGCCTCATCTGAGTTTCTAGCATATTATGAAAAAAGTATTTCAAACTAATTTCAGATTTTTGTGAAAAAACTAAAAGTAAAAATATAAATTAAAATTAAATAATAAAAGCCCACCTAAAAGAATATTACTGCATGTGAACTCCAGTTATTTTTTGGCTGCTGTGGACAACCATAATTTAAAGAAAATGAAGGAATATGCAGAAACAGCCAATGTGAATAATATTTTCTCTTATGGAAGACATCACCAACACCACAGGTACAAAAGTGTCTGTTTCTTGTTTCAAATGTCTGGAGATTACAGGGTGTTTTTAAAGATAATGAGGGTCTATGTAAACAAATATGCACTACTTGAAACATTTAATACATATTCCTTGAAAATCTCATACAAGAATTTGCATGAGGAAAGAAATAATTTTAATGCAGTTTGGTTTTTTCCTACGCTGAAAGTAAATTCCTATAATTACTTCAGAAATAATGTAAAATATTGCAATCCTAGTCAGGATATTAGATGAGTAGAAATGAACAAGTTGTATTAGATCATGCATTATACCTACTTGTGTTTACATTCATGTTTAACATTTTATTGTACTCTTCTCTATATTCCTATTGTATGTGAGAGGACAAAAAGACTTTCGCTAGATCACTTAGAAACTTTCTTTCTCTTGTTGAAGATGTTAAGCAAGATTTACATACCTTACTGATTCATAAGAATGCTTTTCTTACTTTTGGAAATAAGACACAGGCTCCTACATCACTCAAGGATTTTGAAAATAGTACTCTTTCTAAATGAATTACCTTGAATTAAAGGACATGAGCTACAGCAAAAGCTATTTACTTTAATGAATTAAATCCATCGTTTAAGGAAATAATTTTTCTTGCTTTCTGACAAGTAAGGAATTAAGATAAACAAAACCACACCTTATACTGTGGTCATACATTATGCCAACAGCCTGACCAGCAAATGAACTTTCATCTCTTACCATCTTCTCCTTAAATCATTCTAATGCTTTCTTTCATGCTCTGAGAGGGTATTTGACATGAGTTAGCAGTAATTATATAAAATTTGCAATGTGTGTACTTGGTCTTCCTCTCAAATTGCAATTATCTCCGCTTTATTACTCTAACAAAAACCTGAAATTATTAAATAGTCAGAGTTTAATTTATTTTTTTCTCCAACTGCCAAAGCAGAATTTGCTACATGATACAACTAATCACTCTGACCTTGAAAAATTCTGTTTCATTTCAAAGAGTGATCTATTTCTCATAATTATTTTCACTTTAATACCAGCTAGGGTGTGAAAGAGAAAAGGAAAATGAAAAATTGCACAACCAGCTAAAGTCTAGACAGTGACGCTAAAAAGAAACTATATTAGGAAATATTCAATAATAGTTATTTGCTGTCAGCAAGCATCTTAAGCTTTGATGGAGGGAAGGAAATGCTTCTTTGAAGAAATAATATTTATAAAGGTTCATTAATTTATACTGCTAACTCTGTATAACTTAGTATATGATGCAGTTTTGCTTGCCTGGTGATCATAACACTCAGTCTCTCACAATTGTCCTGTACTTCTCTTTATATCCCTATTTTGAAATATCCATTCATGAGGGTTATGAGTGCAAATGTATCCTGTTGCATACTGATAGTTCTTCAAACTATAGAGGGTACTTATCATCAGCAAGGAATCATTTGGTGATTTAGAAATATGCTTTACTTTATTTAACTAAGCTAGGGCACTGAATTTTATAGAAGAAACACTCACACCAGTATCTTAGTACTAGATACAAGGCATGGGAAATTAGAAGGAAATACTGTCCTCTCCACACACTTTGATGTGAAATGAGGACAAAATATACAACATGTGATGCTCACGTGAAGCTGACACACTTATTATCATAAGCACTGAGTAACAGTCTCAGAGGAAGGGAAAAGGAGGAGATTTGCAAATAAAAAGCAAAAGTCCAAAGAATTCTGCATGTGACCTGAAGGCAAATTGCATTAAATAAACATCCAAAAACTGACATCAAAGATATTAGGAGATTTTCTGTCATTAAAATCTCTGTCCAAGAAATCCTAGACTAAGATCTCCATCCAATTTAAAATTACCAAACAGCTACTGAATGTTCAGCATCCAAGTACCCTTAAGTACAGCTCTGTGAAATGTCACAGCAGAATCAGAAAACAAATTAAGTAAAGACCCTTTATTAAACGGAAAGCTCAGTTTGGAAATATTGCCAAGACTTATCGAAACTTTTCACAGAACTCAGAAAACCTAGGGCTACCATTTCTGTAAGACTGCAAGAAACAGCATGCAAAACCCAGTGAACCATAACCACTACATACAACAGGGCATCTTTGAACTAAATCTGAGCTACTGCCTGTTAAATTCAGAGGTGTAGATAGCATGAGCAGCCATGCAAGTCCCTCCGTGGGAAGGGTTTTGTTCCATGCTCCAAAATTAGTTTCTTAATCTACGTTCCTCTTAAAGAACAAGAAGAACGAATAAATAAATTTTTGATTAGGAAGATAATCTTTAGGTCTTGGTGTTGTGTTGTCAAAGTATATTAAAAACATTGGAAAATCTATTCATTAAAGAGTCTGGATGTTCTGGGCTTTTTAAAGAAGTACTGAAAGATTAAATGACCTTGAAAAATGAAGTTGAAATTATCAAGAAAAAACACTAAGAGAGTAAAAAAGATTTAGCATGCATACAGATCTATTAATCTACACAATATACTTCATAATTTAAACAAATTGATTGATCATCATTTTGTTGATTATGCCTTCTTCAAATAGCAAAAAGTCCCTTTAAAAGGGGAGATTAAGAAAAAGAATATTCAATTTCTTTATACTGCCTCAGTTAACCCTGTAGTTCACAGTTAGGAAGCCACCAAAAAGGAAAGACTTCTTTCCCAGATCTGAGTTAAATCTTTCTATAACAAGGAAACTAAACAACTTTTATTTTTTCTTTTTTCAGGTAATTCATATTTCAAGCCTATTGCTGTAAATTCCTGCTAAATCTAAATCTCTACAGTTTATAAATATTTTTGAATAAGAAAATGGTAGGACCTGTGTTTTGTGTGAGCTTGCATGGCTTTTGGAATGAAGAGTGGCAGTAATTTCTGAATCCACTTCAGAAATTTATGGCTTAATTTATTCCCTCCATGTATTCCATTATCATTTTTTAAGTTGCCACATCTGTACTTATGACATGATTATGAGTGTAATCCCATAATTTACCATTTTTATGAATAGACAGCACAAGAAAAGAGTATTGATATAGTAAGCTCTATCAGAGGCAAGGGAATAGTTCCACATTTTTCCTGAATCTGGCAAGATTTTACAAGGGTTCACAGAACTGCCAGCAGCTCTACTCTCTTCACAGTAAGCACTGCAGACCATACAAATAAAGCAGCAAATTGCACTGAACAGTACTACCAGTGACGCACCTGCTCCATGGAGATATTTTTGTAAATGACTGTCTGATTCCACTCAGGATTCAAGCTTTTCTGTATGTATTTAGTTCTCCGCTTGTACTCGGCACTGAATTTGAACAAAGGAAGGAAACATTATGTTAGTGATCTTGTGCTTCTTTCAGTTCTAAGGCAACAAAAAAAGCACCCACAAAATAACCTGTTTTTAAAAAGAATTGGTAGTGCTTTCTATGATACTTTGCATTTCCTGAGTATGCAGAAAGCAATAAGCTAACCTTTAACAGAATATGGATTCATCTAGCTATCTAAGCTTTGATGTCAGATTTGCTTCCATTCCAATTATACTTTAATATAAATTTTAATGGACACCTCAAAAGAGCTGGGTAAGAGAACATCAGAAGCTTTAAATACTTTGAAAAAACAAGGTAGAGAAACTCTTTTTGCCAGTCTGAGAGACATTTGTCCTTTGTCTTTTGTTCAAAACCACCATATGTTAAAAGACTTATGTGTTATACCTATTAATAAATTAAATGTATCCAGGATTGCTCACCACCACTAAGGCCAAATAGCACAGAATGACCCATATCTGCCTTTTTAAACTCTTTTATGGATCCGTTACATTAATTTTTTGTGGTGTGCTGTTCTCCCAGTTCTTACTTCTGACTTTTGGTTGAACTGTGTTTTGGTTCATACTGTGGCATGGTCTCACAGCTAATACACTAGATTCATCTCATATGAGATTAACTCAGAAGGTGCACTACAGGGTCTCATTAAATCAGGTAGTCACTAATGGAGTACCATGCATGGTACCGGATTTGAGCAGACCCAAATTAAGGTTATGTGAAAGACACATACTTTTACTGACACATATATATTGAGGCTGGGTCATCAGAACCAGCAATTTCACCCTACAGACTCAATTCAGCTGTGCAGTGCTGCCGTCCAGTTACACTGGAGTGTCTAGTGGCCTTATTCTCCAAAAAGGGATGGCCATATCCAACCTGTCTACTAGAATAATACCCTTTAATGAAAGGGACTTACAGTTACTTTTGCTTTTACATTTTGCTTTAGTCATTCTATGCATTTCCATTTATTTTCTTGCAAAACGTGCCCCACTGTCTTCCAGTTTCTTGAAAAATGTGAAAGGTATTGGGACTCACGAAAGAAAGTATCTGCCTACTGCTGCTTATGAGAATTAAGCAGCAACTCTCCACAGTTCAATCTGTTCTGTCAGCCATGGCATACAATGGTGTATTATTGAAGGTAAAAGTAAAAAAGGAGATTTATTTTCTATACTGACTGTCAGTAAGAAAAGGATGAATAAAAATCTAGGAGCACCAAGGGCATATGAAAAAGAAACTCTCAAAAAGTTATTACTTTGCATATCTTGGAAGGAAGGCTGAAATACAAAATCTGAATCCTTATAGAAACTAAATTTTGATGGCAAATCCTATTCAGTAATGCACTTTTCCCTTCTTTTCCCACTCTGCTCTAAGACAAGTATCCCCTTCATTCAAAGCATTAATGAGATTTGACTGACCCATATGGAGACATGGAACATGGACAAGCGACAGGTGGACTGGCAGCATCTGTCTCTCTTACTTGGCTCCCAGTACTCCTCAAATGAATGTCTACTCTAATCAAACATTAATGAAATATTAACTTATCCAAACTCCTCACACACCCAGAGCAACTCAATTCTTACCTTAACTAAGCCAGGATAGTATTACACAGATCAGGCTTATCCAAATATAAGATCTACTGTTTTTAAGGAACTGATAAACTCATCTTTGAAGAAAGTAGGAAAGGATCCTTTGTGCACTCAGCCAAAAAAAACGACACCAAGACATTCCCTTTCCTTTCATGGATTTCCTTTTGCGCTATTATAACTTCATCACCTTTTCAAAGTTTCTGATTCAGAAATAGGTGAGAAGGTGATTCATGCAGTGTCGGGTTTCAGAGCTGGCAGTGACAAAAGGTAAATGTTCTGTTAACACTGTAATTCTGAAGTATTTCCAGTGAATTATATAAAATATCTGGATCTAAACTGGCAAGGGTGACGTTAGCCCACATTCATGTTAACCTCTGGTCAGGATCTGTTGCAGAGAGAAGCAGGAGACCTTGACCACTTCTAAGAAGGTTCAGACTCAGGCTGAGCTGGATGGCAGCTGAAGGTTTGTAACTCTCTGAAGGGAAGGAACTGGGAAATACATCAAGTTCATACCACTGATGCACCTTCAACATGAATTTGTAATTAAGAGATGGACATGCTTTACTAAAATGCATTCATTAAACCAGTCAATACCTAGTATGGAATGCATGAAATAATTTGTATTTGAAATTCACAGAGCTTGCTGAGTGAAAAGATGCAAACTGCATTACTCTTTATCATTTCTCTATGCTTCCTTAATTATAGTTTATTAATTCATGATGCAAGTGAAAGTACAATTAAAAATTTACAATAGAATAACTTCATATAAAATGTGGCATTTAAACACATCAATTAAATAATTTGTTTTATGAATAAACAGACATGATAGAGAAGATCTGTTTATTGAAATTAATCTGTTGAATTGTTTGGTCAGGTTTCTACTTTTAAACAAATATATAGCTTGGTCTGAATTACTATTCTTATGTATTTAGCCGGGGCTGATATTAGCATATATTGAGAATGAAGCTTTGCTTTATGTTTCCAACTCCTGGGTAAACAAAGCATTAGTAATTTCAATAACTAAAAATTCAACTTTGCTTACCATAAATAACCATTTATGCGTTCAAGCAGCTTTAAAGCCAGCTGAGCAATTAGGTAGAATTATACCTGGATTTAATATCTATACACTGTGCAAGGCATATAGAGAAAAATATTCAATTTAATTTCTGAACTATGACTTTATCTTAGCAGTAACATTGTTCAAAATCTTGATACAAATTCACAGTTAATTATTTTGTAACTTTCAGTAAGAATGAATTTTCAGATGGCTCTGAACTAAATTCTTCTAGAGCTTGAAAGAAAGATTGTCATCAGAGTTTGGCCTTAGAATTTTACTGCATCAAGGAGCATTAATGACTTGTTTCCAGTTCCTCCTGACTTGTTCATTACAGAATGAACAGCAAAACCAATGCTGCAATTGCATGCCACCAGAATTCAATAGAAATCTATAGTTCAATGCACAGGCTTATTGTATAATGCATGCATACAAAAATGAAAGAATAAAATTGGAACACAGTAGACTCTACCTTGCATTTTGGACAACCATGACTTGTCTGCATACCCAGCATTTACAGAGTTAGGAACACAGAGGAAGCAGTGTGAAAGACAATGAGAACAGAGATTAAAGAAAACATGTGAATAATGGGTAGTTCCTAGTATCAGAATCAAAGAAAATAGAGGCATTAGTAAGAATAAGAAGTCTAGCATGTACTGAACTACACATAAAAGGTAGTCAGTAGCAATTCAGGTTTCTGCTTTCAGAAAAAAAGAGGTTGGTCCCTTCCAAGCAGCTCTTCATTTCCATTATTCCCTAAAGCCCAATCTACATGCAAAACTGTGACAGTGTTTTAAAATAATGAAACCAAAGAAAACTAAAATCCAAATTCTTCATAACTTGTCAGCAAGTTTAAACCTATACTCAGACCTGGCTTAGGCCTCTGCAGGGTGAACATCTCTCTAGTTCCAAGTTTTACTTCTAGATCAGCAAATTTACTTGTAAAAATTCCCAGTAAGATTGATTTGATAAATATTTCACAAGACTCTTAAATGCATTAAAAATCCCCTCAAGACTCAGGACCTGTTCGCATTATATTCAGTAATAGTTTTGGGCCCAGTGCCACTGAACAATACTGAATGCTGTATAGCTGGAATTAGATCTACAAAAGAATATACATGCCTTTAATTGTACCATTCATACACTTCTAGTGGTGCTTGTCTATATGCCAAATGTTGCACTGTGACCTGAGCATCTGCTTTCTGGTTACTTTGAATAGAACAGAAATACAGTTTTAGTTGCATTGTCCTAGCCTAAGTGTCTTTAAGGATGTGCATGATTACACAGAGAATTTTGCAGGAATTTGTCTTTGCAATCTGAAATCTGATCCATCAGCTTAGTTTATCTAGTACACCTACTGTGTCACTGAAATCAGCAAGATTATTATAACCATATATACTTATGCATGCGTACGACATTCTGCAACTTCAGGGCACAAAAAGGAGTTATAATATTGCTGATAGAGAAACATATCTTTGAAAGGAAACACTAATGAGGTATTTGTAATTACAGACTCTAAAAAAGCAATGATCTTTGAAAAAGTCATTAGTGCTTTGTATAGTCACTAGATACAAGATTATGAGAATTGCTAAAACCACATCTTAGCACTTAAATAAAAAGTCATCAAGTCACATGGAATCAATGCTTTCTGACTAGCATTTCTCACCTTTGAAATTATACTGCAACCTCAAATTTATCTCAGAAACTGTATTCTACATTCTGCAAATCTGTCCCAAATTCAGAATGCCTTCAGCTGAGGCAACCATTCTACGTTAAACATAACATGTATCTTTCTATGTTGCAGTTACTATTACATGTATTTAGTACACTTCAGTAGTGTGTTGTTCTTTTAATACATATTTTTGTATGCATTACAATTTTTAAATGGAAACATGGGAAAAACAAGCAAAGAAAAAAAAAAACCTATGGGTATTATCATGAACTCTCTCAGGTCATCAGCAAAGAATGAACATTCTCCTGGGAATAGCATCTGGCTCTCTATTACAACTCCACCATTTTTCCTGGCGTTGCCCCTGGATTTTCTATAGCAATAACTCTTAGTTCTGTTTATTAGTAACAAGTAACAAAGCCAAATTAAAAGAAAGTTCAGGTTAAAAATTCTCCAATGCTTACCCTCTCCCTGGAAGAAGATAAACTTTAACAAAGGGGTCTGAATAGCCATTGTTGTCTCTGGGAGCAAGGTTTCTTGCCTGAAGGATGTGGATGATAAGGTTGCCAAGGTGTTTGTCATAGTTGATTTGAAGCTAGAAAATTGCAATAAACACAGTAAGTTTACTTGTTATTTTTATTTCCTAAATGATTCAATACTTCCCCTAAATCCTTCAAATGAAATAAGTTTTAGACCTTTAATTTGGCTGGAAATGAACACATTTTAGATGCTTTTGGTTTTTTCTTTCCTGATTAGAATGAGATGCTAGACTATTATGTTGGATCTTGAAAGAAATTTTTCTTTTGAAGTCTACCAGTCTTGGTTAAAAAAAACCCAACCAAAAACCATAAAAATAAAACTCAACCTAACCCACCAAAAAAAAAAAAAAAAAGAACTCCAGTCATATTGATCTATTCCAATCAGGAAAAAGCAGACCAAGTTTGAATCCTTGATATGTTTCTGAGTAACAGCCAGCTTATTGAGCAGGAATTGCATGAATTCTGACTACCTGAAGCTCAACCCCAGGGATATTATAATACTATGGAAAGATCCTTAGTGCTAGTACAGGAGAGAGAGGGATTACTTAAGGAAAAAAAAAAAAAGACAAAAAATCTATAGGAAATGATAGTCTTCATTTATTCTGCTGCTCCCAGTTTCATTGTCTTAAAAAGCTAAAGGCAGTTTACATAAGAGAAAAACACAAAATTGGCATTGCATGGAAATAAATACATTGCCCTGTGAGAAACCCACCACAGTCTTTGCTTAAATCTAAACAGTCTGGCTTAAATGTAGACCAAAATATGTGACCAAAAATTAAAGATTATAATGAATTTCACTAGTTTTAGCCCCTTCAGGGGTAGAAGCATTTTCTATTTTTCTCTTTGTATTTCACAAGCCAACATTAATAATAGAGGCAAAAATCAAGCACAGAGTTAATGAGTGACATTTAATGACTTAAATGAGTGACATTTCAAGGTGTTGGAGCTGAATAAGTAATCAATTAATAAAGATCGTTATCTGCAGATTTATTACTCAGAAAAGTGCAGCCACTAGCAACAATTTACATAGCAAAAGCTACTACATATTTACCTGAATCTCTCCAGTGATTGGATGGGAAGCAGACTTTGTAGTTTCTGTGGGCTGCCAGATTAAAATACATAAATAAATACATAGTCATATACTCTCATATATACTCTCATAGTAATACTCTCAAATATACTTGTACTGGAAAGAATAGAGCTTCAAAGTTTTTCAGTAGGTGTTGTTTATACTGTTGTATCACCACAGATTTCTAAAACCCATTTGTCTCCAATTTGTATGCTCAAAACTAAAGGTCATCATATTCCAACAGCACTTAAAGTCCAGACCAACCATTTTGATCAGCCTTCATACAAGTACAGAATCAGACAACTTGAATAGCAAAGTCTTTACAGTCTGAGCAGACTAATCTCACACGGAGGCATGGTGAGAAAAAGATGGATAGCATTAACCCTGTCTAACAAAAGTAAATGTAGCAAAGAGAAACCAAATTCCATGTCAAGTACAACACAGCCATATTTCTATTGAAACACAAAGGTTACAGCAGTTTAAATTGAGTCTGTGTGCAAGAGTGTAGAAAGAGTAGAACGAATGATAATGAAACTGAGTGATGTGCATATGTGGATTTCACATTTGCAAGCCATCTCATATAATATTTTTTGCTTTATTCTGTGTTTTCTGATAATCAGTTCAGTTGTATCAATTCAAATTCAAATTCCTCCACACACTTTCCATGACATGAATTTTAAATTTTCTGTCTTTCCCTTTTCAGTGCTGTATAATAGTGCATGTTCCCCTCCATCACTGTTCTGTATCACTGAGCTTCTCTAGGTTGCTGACAAAAGCAATAAAATCCTTGGTGTCTTTTTATTTCTCCATTTCTTCTCTTCCTTTTTTTAGTGGTTTAAAAATAATATCAACATTTGCTTCAAATCCTGAACTCTCAACAATGCTGTTTTGTTAAATGGTGGTGCCCTTGAGCCACCCTGGACCTACCTCTAATCTGCAAGCCATCAGTCAAGCAAGAAAGCTCCCATTTCAATAGCAAGATTTGAATATTTTTGCATACTCTCCACATCTGCTTCCTTTGTTGATGCAGCAGAAAACAAAGGATGTAGACAAGGACAAACTTACTGTTCTCTGAAGACTGATCCGGAAGTCATGTTTTCCTGTTTCCAGATGCGACCAGCATCCTGACATTCTATTCTGTGTAATTAGGATTTCTTTTCACTTTCTGAGAAGAGTAAAACCCCTCTGCCTTTTTTGTGCTGTCCTGCCCTCCAATAAAACCCTTACAGATTTTCTTGGGAAGTGGGACATGAACAGGTTTAAATTAGGCCAATGCAGAGCTCATGTCTCCTGAACTAGAGCACAAACTTAAGGTGATGCACTACCATTTTGAGGTTTGTGATGAAGAAACATCCCCTCAGTCATTCAGATCTGCAGACCAGGACTAACCAGGAAAATCTCAGCCAAACACTAGCACAATGAAAACATGGGAGAAAAAATGTCTGAGCCTATTAGTTATATAGTTATATTCACTGTCTAGTGTTGCTTTAGTTTTTGTTTGGTTTACATGCTTTACCTGTCTTCTAGATGTGTTTCTTTACGAGCACAAGATTTTCCAGGAAAAAAAAAAAAAGATATTTTTTTGCAATCCATGTGCCTCTTAAAAATAATTCTTATGGAAAATTTTTAAATCAGCTTTTATCGGTACTTTACAAAGCTTTTGAAGAAGTGTAATCCCTCTAACAGCTAAACAGGTCATCGATATTTATAAGATGTTCTGAATCTTAAATGATATTTTAGATTGACAGCAAAATACTCCTAAAACTTGCTTGGTCCTTTTCAGAATATTCAAAGAGAATTTCACACCTTTTGCCAAAGACAGAGCCTACCTAAGCACTGAACCATAGACTAGTTTGGGTTGGAAGGGACCTTAACGATCATCTAGTTCCAAACCCCTGCCATGGGCAGGGACACCTTCCACTAGACCAGGTTTCTCAAAGCCCCATTCAACCTGGCCTTGAACACTGCCAGGGATGGCGCAGCCACAGCTTCTCTGGGCAACCCATTCCAGTGCCTCACCACCCTCACAGTAAAGAACTTATTCCTTATATCTAATCTGAACTTCCCATGTTTCAGATTGAACCCATTACCACTTGTTCTACCACTACAGTCTCTGCTGAAGAGTCCCTCTCCAGCATCCTCATAGGCCCCTTTCAGATGCTTGAAGGCTGCTATGAGCCCCATGCAGACTTTTAAGGCAAGGCTTTAAACGACTTAGATTTCTCACACTTTACCTCTATGAATGGATTTTATTATACTTTAATAGTTCTGACAGTCTATACTAGCACGGACAATACTGACAATGCTACAAAATAACTTGGAGTTAGCTGTGTTGCAGTTACAAAATCCCTGCTGGATAATCTAAATGCTCTAATTTTTTAAGTTTGTGTGGGGACTTGCAAAGATGGTTAAAGTGGAGTTCCTTTTAGCTACTTCGCTTTCAATTACTTGTCTGTAAAAAGATATGTGCATTTTTATGTTTCTATATCATTGTTAAACCTCTGTATTGGTTTGCAATTCAGCATATTAAATATTTTGTTTTCTCTCTGATGTCAGCTGGTTTAAAACTGACCATGAAGAAATACCAAATTTATCAAAGACACCTGAAAATTTTAGGCTGAAACAGACCTCTCAAGGTCATCTGGTCTAACCCCCAGCTCAGAGCTGGGCCAACTTTGAAGCTGGATCTGGATTGAAAGGCAGAGATGCAAATGAGTACCTATCTTCATTGGGGCATCAGTGAGGATTACTTTGAAAAAGACATGTTTTTCACTGCTAAACTTTTCTAGACTTCTCTAGAAGCTAAAAGATTTGAGGATTTAGAAAAACAATCCATTTTTCAAGATACAAAGACAATTAAATATTTCTATAGGGTATTTATATCTTAGATGTAGTCTGCATTGTAGAATGATCATACATTTACATTACAAAAGAAACAGGTCTGCAGAGGATATAGCCAGCTCAAGGCTCCGAAAAGGTTAAACCTCTCCTGTTCTGGCTTATCTAATTACACACTAATATCTCTCGATACTCCCTGCAGGCACCCATACACCCTGTGTAAGAAAAGCTTGTGCTTTGTCATGCCGTCACACCTACTGGAGAAGATTCTCATTACCATTATGTGAAACTTGCTAATGCCAAGTTCTGATGTTATGCACGATCACTCTTTGTAGTAATGGGACAAAGTATTAAATATGAGAGAATCAGCTCTGCAGAATATCAAAGAGGCTCCTATAACTTTTCTGGAGTGCATATTCTATACAAAAAGCTTTTAAAAAAGAATTACTTGCTAAAAATAAGAACAGTGGCAAACCCAAGATCTAAGCAGTTTGGATATTTAGTCTGTGATGATACTTTGGCAAGCCTGCAGCCTGCTTAGAAATGCTGTTAGCCCATGGCAAAGAGTTGTTTCAGAAATGATGAGCCTTTTCTTCTAACAGGGCCCAATACCATTATAAACTTGGCCTGCAGGGGATGAACAGAAACTATACAAATCAACAAGAGCTATGGTTGTTATGAAAGAAATGCTTCTCAACATGATTTTCAGAAAGAAGCAAAGAATGTTTTAAATATTTACCTGATTAGTTTTGACTTTTGCCTCACCTACATAAAGGCATTAGTTTTAATAATTTTTTATTTTATCTTTATGAGCCTCCAGCTGAACTTTCACAAAAGATTACTAAATCCTCTGTGAAGCAAGAAATGAAATTTATGCTTCTAACTTTAGGTGACCTGCAACAGGGCCAAAGCTGGGAACCCAGTCTTCTCATGTGGACAGAGAGAGGCGCCTCTGCAGGATACAGCACACATCAAGGATTTATGGATCTCCATGCACTATGCCGTGAATTCAGCAGTGTGATTCACCTAATCAGATGGAAGGGGTTTCAACACAGGTAGTGGCATCTGCACTAATAGTCCTGCCCTTTCCTTCCATGAAGTGCACACACTTTGGTGGCTGGTTTTATCCAGTCTTATCAATTGTACTTCAGAAGTGCATTATTCTTGCTGGTAAACATAAAGCACATAGCAAACTGGTTAATATGGAGATGCTCACAATATCCAAGGTAAGGTGTAATGAAAACAACTATTCACCTGATGATTAGGCAATTCTATCACATCCTTGAAGTTAAGTGTAGCAAATCCTAACATAAGGATTTAACTTTTGCATCACAGACCTGAACTAGTTCATTAGAAGTCTATTGGAATTGTGGCAAGACAGAACTACTATCCAAAACAAACTGATTGATTTACAGTATTTACAGTACAACTGATACTTACAGGACTTGCTAAACTACTGTATGAAAGAGATTTTTGTGTTTCTTCTCACATGAAAGTTATGCAAGCATTTTGAAGATCTACCTGAAATGACGAGGCATTGTTTGCTGGTTTTGGTCAGTACAGCACCTAACGCGTTGGTTCATAACACAGTCATAGCTTCAACAGCACAAAAACAGAAACATAACAATAAAGCAGTAGGAACTTGACAGTGCAAAGCAGTAGGAACTTGACAGTGCCAAGAAGGAGTAAAGATACAGAGGAATAAATGTGTAGGAAACACCTTGTTTGCAATGTGAAGCTTTGCTTCCAACAGTAAAACAGTGAGAAGCTGGGTATTCAGGACAGCAATCAGCTTTACTGATCTGGAAAATTGCTTAAGCGATCTGGAAAATTGCTTAAGCAAATGCAGTTTTCACAGGAATGATTTGCACTTCAGGTGTTAACTTTTTTGACACAAAATGCAAATCTGTGACAGATGACTTTATGATCAAGTTTTCAGTTTCAGCTGTGAAAAAATGTTACTAAATTCCCACTCTGCCCCTTCTACATGGTCAGGTGGGTGCACAAGGAGAAAGAAGTTCAGCTGAGAAATGGACAGGACGTGGCAAAGAAAATGAGAACTTACACTTAACAAGTTCACAGAAATTAGCTAGTGACAAAACACATTTTGATGGTAAATCTATTTTTCACTCTTTCCCCGGCTTTTGGAGAAATGCTTGATATTCCTATGACTATTCATAGCTTGTAACATTTCAAACAGTAGCTTAGTACAGAGAGAGAAGTTATGGTCTTTGCAATATCAGCTTATTCTGCGGAACTAGTACCTCACCACCATGTAGAATGCACTTAAAAAGCAACAGCAATGAAGAATGAAAAGGGATATTATTTTATTTAGAAACAATAATACTAAGTTCAAGAAATCTATTTTCAGAGAAGGCCCAATCTTTTATGACCTTGCATAAATTGCATAATCTCCTCTCCTTGTCCAAATTTTACATCTTAACAGTAATACTCATCACTGTCAGAGCAATGAATTCATCAATATGTGCTGTGATTTCTTGGTACACTAAGATAAATAGGCAGTTTCTTCTTGTCATCAAAGTGATACTGCCGCATAACTGATAAGTTTCTTACCTTGCTGCTGTGCCTCTTTTTGCTCACCGAGGGAGAACCAGGCTGACCAGGGCTGGGAACAGCGCTGGAGGTGGCAGAAGTGGCTCCAGAGTGAACATGAGATCCCTTTTCGACTCCTGATGAGGCAACCAGAGGCGACTGCTGTAGAGAAACCTTTTGGAGCTCTGCAGCCAGCTGTTTGGGATCAACCCCTGGGGACTTCGCTTTATCTACTGGATTAAAGTAAGACAGCTTTGTATTGATAAATACTTTCAAATCCATCTTGCAAATGGTACAGGACAGGATAATGATCTTTACAAATTTACATGTCATCTGCTTGTATACTTTGAAGATGCAAAAGGCAACCTCTAAGAAACAGACATCTCCCCCACAACATCAACATCTCAATCCAATTTTACTACTCAACACTGTCAACTAGTGTTACTCACTTCACAAGCTTTCTGAGAAGATTATCCTCTAGCTGAAGAAAAATAGGCCTTTCTGATCATGCTGAATTATACTGGAGCAAATTACAGTTCTAAAGACTGGCCTAAGTGCTAACTTCCACTGTTTGGAACAGGTCCAGTTTTAGCAAGTATCTGAACTTTATTTTAGCAAGCTTTAATTTCAGCTTTCTTTTTTTGTTTTCAATCAACTGGGAATTCAGCAGAAGTTAATTCTGCTCCTGAGATAATTTATACAAACATAAAGAAAAAAGGAGCTCAAAACCTTCAACCAAAAATTAATCAAAGCAGAATAAAATGAAAGCAAATGAAGAGCAAAAGCCCTGATTCATCTTTCCTTATTACACACATCTATGTGAGGCATCTGTGGTAGGAGTCTGATTGCCCTCCCTCCTGCCCAGGAACGAGTGTGGAAAATTTACCCTTTGTAGATGACAATCTCCATTTCATACAGAAATGAGGTCACTTAAGTTCCATGTGTGCCCTCAAGTGCATAGAGTTAAAAGGATACTAGGCTCGGCTTACTTCCCAAGCTCTCAGAAGTATGGTTTAAGACGTTTAAGGCAAATGTTAGCCTTATCTTGCCTGCTAGGCAGTATCTGGGTTTTCTTTCTGAAAGGAGTTGAACTGTTCTTTTCTGAAGCACAGTCTGCAAAATGTCAATGGTAATAGCAAGAAAGACTTGGCTTGGCAGCCAGTTGTTCCAACTCAGAAAACACTAGAAGATAGCTAGATGAGGGGAAGCATGCCTGCAAGAACAGGGCAATTTACTTTTACATCTGTTCTTTCTCATTTTGAGTTTTCTCCATTAATTTAAATGTTGTTTATTCTACTTCTATCCTTTCAAACCCAGTTTCAGTGTCTATGAATGCCTTTGGTGTTTTTGATTGGCTCACTATGGAAATAATTGTGGGTAGCTTTGCCTCAAAGCTCTGTCAGACTCAGTTTTCACTCTCAGTTGATATGAATAACATGAATTTTCAACAACAGGTATCCTGATGGTAAGAACATCAATACATGGTTAGAAAAAGGAGGATTTAATCCAGGTAACTTGTGTACCGATTGATGAAAAAGCAGCCACAAAAGCTCAGAATTCAGACTGGACCCATGAGATGCTGAGTGAATCACTCTTTTAATCTCCACTGAGCTTACTGAAGGGCTGCACAGCTAGTATGATTGTGGATGTTGGTTCCAAGTTAGGTTAGATATGATCAATACCATGACTGGAGACTGCAGTGATGGTATTGATTGAAGAGAAGGAATTCCTCCAAAAGCACTGCCATCTTAGAAGTCATATAAAAAAACTTCACACAAAGTGCTTCCTATTGCATCCTTGTATCCTAGTAAATACTGTATTTTCATTACTAGTAACAGGCGATAAGACTTGTATTAAGCTAACATCAGCCTTAGGACTTCTGTGTTATTTGAACTTGCTCCATGTTGCTAGGAGCTTTGTTTTAGCTTGTCTGTCTGCAACACCAATTGCTTTATGACCAGAGAGCTATGACCTCAATTTGTCTGAATTATGCTTCACCTTGTATAATTGTACTGTATCATGCCCATTCTTAATATCTTTGATGTATAAAGGCACAAGAGTACTTGTACTATGTATACTGAAGTATTTCTGACTTCAGTTTAATAATGCAGTTTGTAGGAGCACAGACCTGGGGTGACAACAGAGTGCGGCAAGGTTTGGGCACAGGGTGATAGCTGAGGGATACCCCAGGGATACCAGCAACCTGCTGGTCAGTTGCTAACACTGATGCAAACTTAGGAGCTGCGTAAAATAAGCTTTAGGGGCAGAAGGAACAACAAAAAAGAATATATATATGTATATATACATATCATATGTAAAGTGTATGATATCCAGTCAAGTCATTCTCAATGCAGAGCTGCAGACTGGTGAGGAGAGAGCAAGGCATGCTACAAAACATTAAAAAAGGCCCCAAGCAGATCCTAAAGTGAAGAGGATGGAATCGTGAACATCATCCACCTCCCAGCAAGGAGAATTCAAAACCTCTCACCACACATACCACACTCCTCCTAGCAAATTCCTCAGGACATTGTGACTTGCTGTGATGCCCCAGGAGTGAAATCCCTGCCCGCAGGGCCTGAGGAAGCTGCTGAAGGGGGATATTTATGCCACAGTTCTCTGTGGCATGTAAAGATGAAGGGGTAGCTAGCAGGAGCTCTTCCGTGGATAACAAATGTTAGCTGCAGTATTGTTATTGAGATTTCCTTTATATTAATTAGATAGTGTAGACTGTGTCAGTATGGATTGAATTGGGCTAATAATAATAACCAACCAATAATCAATGTTTGGCTTTGTATATAAGGTGTGGTCCGCTTTCTGCTCATGGCTAGATTTGGGATGTAACTCCTGAGTGTACAGTGCCAAAGCAACAGCTTGTCACTCACCTGCCCTTACTGGTTCATGCAGCTCCAAGTGCTGCAGATTCTCAGAGTCCGAGAGCATGTTCAGGTCCCTAAAGAAAGAAATAAGAAGCCTGAGACAAAAGAAACTCTTTCCTCATGCCATCATTATTGTATTAAGTAGATAAATGAATAGTGGTTCATGACAGAAAGCAGCTCCCAAGCATGGCCCCTTCTTAGCTGATACATATTTGCAATGCTGCCAAAGAGCTGAGAAGAAAAGGTTCTTTTAAGGTGAAATCTTTAATGGATTGGATGCAAATTATACATTTCTCTTGATGCTGAAATGACTTTAATATAAAGGATACAGATTTCAGTTAAAGTCAAGTTAGAGCTAAATTACCATCTTTTTTAACTACCTTTAGCAAATTCAGTGAATTGTATGTGTGTCTATGAAAGGAGATTGTGGCCTGACAATGGACATATTGCTTAAAGAAATATAATTACTAATATCTGCCTCATCTTATCTTTCCTTATGACTTCAAGGGCAAAAAAAGAACAAACAGACCTCCCACACTCACAATGAACTCTTGGTAATCGTTACATTGATGCTTTGTGCTAACAGAGGTTCCACCTTAACAACTGTAAATTTAAAAATAACAAAATAAAAAACTAAAAAAGCCATGAAAAGCCAAAAGAAAAAAATGGAAACAGAAAGATGGGGAAAAACTCACAGTCTTACACATATTTCTGCTTCCCCACTCTGTTGAATAATAATGCTCTGGACTTCTTCGTAAGTTTTCCCAGTCAAGGGGATGCCATTCCATTCCAGCACCTGCATTCCTAGGAAGGCAAAACAGCATGAGGTGATGTGCTCAAATTTTGACAAAGGCAACACATAGACTGCTTTGACAAGATTTGATGTGACATTCAGTGAATGCTGTTTAAATGGCACAACACATCAGCAAAGCCCTTTTACTTCACACAGATTAGACTGCTTAATATTACTGTCCCATTAACTACAACTTACCTGTTGAAACACGACACAAGATTAATTCCTTTCTGATTCAAACTATACATGCACTCTTCACAGTCTGGGTTGCATGATATTGAAAAACGTTTGCAATATCAAAAGCATGCACGCTTACCAACACAGCAAGAAAACAAAGCATTTTATGTATCAGACATGTCCTGGCCAGCCATGGTCTTGGTAGATAACTGTTCCCTACAGTGGCACATTGCTGTTAAGAAGCTGAGCCTTGGAGCGGAACTAAATTTGTGAATGTGATTCAGAAATTCAAATACATTTTCTCCATTTAGTAAGTTCAGAAAATACAAGATGAAGACAGTTGTGTTAACTGATTTTAAATGAAAAATGTACTTCCACATTTCAAATATCAGCCTGGAAATATTGAGGTTTAAATTTTTCTTCAATATCTTTTCTTATGAAAAAGTGGCAAACCAGCTGAACATAATTCATTATGGTAGATAGGCACAGAGTTATGGTAACAGACTGAAAAATACTGAATACTGGTCTAATACATTATGTCTTCCAAGCGTCCAAGGACTGGGCCAGGAGATCTGGTATGGAACACGGGACTGCTATAAGGAAGTTTTATGCTCAGTATTGACAGTGTATAAATCATAAGCCTATAAATCATGTGAGGTGTATTCTGATAAGATAAGAAAACTTTTGGTTACAGTAAAATGCTTACAAAAAGCAAACTGCAGAATTGATATCTGGGAGTTATAACTCTGTCTCTGAGAAGTGCATTTATATTTTGATGTGGTTAGTCATAATGATGACTCCAAAGAGATTAACTTCTCACTAATGTACAAATGTCAAAAATTCAAGCCTCTGGCTCTAGGAAAAAATATTGCTTAATGGGACAAAATACTGAATTCTTAATAGTCCACTAAAAGCAATGTATTACAAAACACCTAAAAACACATTATCCACACAGCAAGGAAAACCACAAACACTTAGCTTGCTACCACTTACACAGATAAAACCAAGTCTTCACCTGGGTCATATTTTTATTTCAAAATCCTGTGCTGTTGTACATAACAAATGGGAAAAATAACTAAGTGAGATGTGGAGACAAACTTATAGTAAAAAATGATGCTAAATAAAATAGAATGAGAATCATTCATGGAATAAAGCAGATGAAAATATTTGACAATGAAAGAATATGAGAAATGAAGACTATAACTTCACATCATAAAATTTTTCATAGGATTCTGTAAATTAGGGTTTGAAATATCAGATATTCCCATAACTTCAGTCAGAAAGAATTAATGATTTTGTTTGCAGCAGTTTACAGAAATACAAACTGTGCAGAATGACTAAAAAGTGACACTCAGAAGGCAGTGAAGCCAGCTGCTTACTGCCAAAATAGATTTGCTTTTTCCTAAAAATTACCCCCTTTCATTTACCAGCCATCATTCGAAACATGATCTTGCTTTTGCTTGTTAGAGCAGATCTGGTTTTAAGTTCAGTTCCTCTGGAATAAAGCAACAGTAATTATGAATAAAAGCATCTCGCCCTGATTTTCTGCCATATAACAGCACACACTCTCTCTTTAGAAGGCTTCTAGAAAGGAAGTAACTGAAGTTATTTTTGTTTCCTTGTCAATGTGTGCCCTCGTAATGCTATTGTGGCATAGGATGTTGAGTACAACAGTACAAACCACTTGAATAAGACAAGAAAACCACCACTTCTATATATTGGCAATGAACAATAAAAGTGGGAAGTTTTAGATAGCTCAGAAAGTGGTTAACATCCTTTTGCAGAAAAGCGCTTTGTTGGCAAAATGCATCCAGTACTGTCCTAGGTTTATCACACCCTCCTTGCATGGCTTCAGGAGAAAATTTACCAGGGGAACAGTAAGACTACCATCAACAACTTGGTTTAATTTAAAAGACTGGTGGGAAGAGCCTAGCTGAGTACCACTGCAGCACTGGGATGTGGAAATCAAGTCGAATTTCCACTAGTGAGAGTCTGAGTGCTGAAACACAGCAGTCACTCAGTTGGTCAGTAAGGCTAAACACACATGAACAAAGTAGCAAACAGAAAGGAAATTGAATCTCAACAGCCTTGGCTCACACAGAGCTCCATTTAAGCTGTCAGTACATAAGGGGTGTTTTCTTTTTATTGGCTACCTTGTGGATTCATGAATGTTTAAAATCAAAGCAATTTAAACATGACTTAATTGACCTGACTGAGAGTCCTGAAGTCTAAGGAAAAGTTTTTAGGGAAGAAGCCAATTTTTCTTTTCTTAAGGAGTAACTACTAAATACTTTCTGCTTGAAAAAAGTAATGTTACAAAGAAAAACTTAATGGCAAATGTGAGGCTAATCAAGAAAAAAATAGGACTGAGAAGCCACAGGAGACTGGTGACAAAAATGTTTTTTGCCAAAAAGCCAATCACATTCTGTAGCTGGTCTTTGGTATTCAGGACATTTTATACACGTTTCCACAACTTTGTGTACTTCAAAACACCACTTCAGAAGACAAAAACCAAACCCCTGCCTACCAAGGAAGACAAGTAATAGCCCTGATATTCAAATCCATACTTTTTACTAACTTTTTTTCCCCCCTTAATTTTGTTGAGACAAGTACATCCTGAATTTATGGTGAGCAATGACTTATTTTTAGCAATATCAGATCCCACAGTCAGCAGATCAGCTTTGTACATCAAGACCTCCTCCCTGCTCCACTCAGTGTGCTGACACACATGATGTACTCATTCTTTTGGGTATCTACTTTATGGTGACATTTAGAACCTGGTATCAGTATAATTGTATAATTTTCCACTGATTACAAATTGATTATTCCAGAAAGTGAACATCATGCATTTGTGACTGCCATGGAGATACTGGCATTTAGCTAGATTAATTTAAAAAAAACATGTTAGTCCTATTGTACTGAAAGAGAGAAAGAAGCCTAATGTGTCCATATATTCTTCCATACACATATTACTGGCCACGGTTGGAGCTATTATCAAAATCAAGTGTACTTTTCCTCTGACACAGTATAGTCCATATTTCACCAAAAGCCTCACAGGAAGGAGAGGGGGGAATTTTGTTGTATTGTATTATATTGCCATACTTAACACAGGAATCTTAATGCTTTTCAAGACTGCCAGGCTCTTTTTAGCAACTAGTAAAATGTTAACATTTATTATTTTTTTGTAAAGGCACGTGTAGGCCTGTTATCTGTTAAAAAATAACAATATAACCTGAAGCTCTGCAGAACTGATTTCCCTTTCTGACATTTTGACTAGCCATTTAACAGCTTGTGAAATGGAAGCTAAGTACTGGTAAAACTTGAAATCTGCTTTTAACAGTGAGGAGCCTGGGACTATTAAGAAGTAACTTCTACCAGCCTAAGGGTGAAAGTACTTGAAAGAATTACCTGGGGAGCATTCAGCGTGCTTTGTTGATCCTAGAAGATCTGTGAAATTTGGGGAAAGGGAATTTTTGGATAGAAAGTTTTAATAATGTGGAAAAAAAGGATTAGTTCGCATTCAAACCTAGGGCCAGATTCAGCTTATAATGCCATACACAATTTCTCAGATGCCCAAGAAAACTTGTGTCCAAATGCAAGGAGGTGGTCTACTGAAACTTGCTTGGACTAATCACATGGTTTAAACTGGCAATCTTCTGCTGATAGCTTTTTTTGCTTGTTAAACAACTAAGCCCTCTAATAGCTATTTAGATTTATTCACATCGTATGTGGATCAGCTGTCAGAAAAAAAGATATTTACATAGCAGCAAGGGCTATATTGGTTTTGCTCTCTGTTCAATCTTGTGAAATGTTTTATAGCTGCTCAATCAAGAAGTGCAAAATGCAGCTCACTATGAATGTTCAACTGCCTGTATAAAATAAAGCACATTTTAATCTTAAATGTTTCCATGTATTTACAAACACTGCAAAACTGCAGATCATCCAGAGAGGTTCTTGAGTCTCTGTCCATTAAGGTGTTCAAAACCCAACAGGACACAGCCCCAGGCACACTGCTCTCACTGACCCTGCTTTGAAGAGGGTGCTTGTATTAGGTGATCTCTGGACGTGTTTTCCAGACACAGCTGTTTTGTGATTCAAAAAGTCTATTTGAAAGTCATCTAAAGAGTCACCTAAAGATCAGTAAACAATGAGGCTGTGGGAATTTCTTTTTGTTATCTCCTTCATGAGTGGTATATAAATAAGAACCATTATTTTCATGGGGATTTAATGTCAGGTATGAATGTAGACTACTATATCTCTTTTGAATTTTAGATGTATCAATACTGTTGTCTTCAGAATTCAGGAGAGATTTATTTTTCAATTTCCATTTTTGAGGCACAAAATTATTCTCATTTACACAAATGCAGTTCTCTTAGTCCAGATTTTACCAGTTACAACTGAGAATGGGTTGATATTTGGATTTGAAAATTTCTTTGGGAGGGACAAGAGGGACATCATGAGATACAAGCCAGCATTCTTGTGGAAGTTACAGTGTCTTAAGAATCTCTCTTTCTCTGTGTAACTTAGTATCTAGTCTCCTTAAGAGTATAAATTACTGCAGCAAACCTGTCAAAGTCTCTATAAAACACTCTTCTATTGCCAAAACAATTAGACTCTAAGCACAACTCTTAATTTATATTAAAAGAAAACTGACGTAACTTATTAGTGTTAAAATTTGTTTTGTACTTCCAAACCGAAAAAAGCTTTAATGCCCTGTCTTCTACAGATGATGAGTGAAATTACCCATACTCATGCAGGAGGAAGCCCACTGGCTGCTGCTGAGATACCCATGGCCTGATCTTGCTTAACAAGGTTAATCTCTGCCAAGATCAAGCCTAACATACTGGATCCAAGACACAGTCAGACTCCACAGCCCCAGTAGTTCTGATGTCTATATGTCAATGGAGGACACCTCCTGTCTCTTCTCTATCACCTTTCTTTCTTCAACCAAAATATCCTCCATTAATGAAAGAACACAGGACAGGTTCAGACCAGTCATTGTTGCTCTATCAACAAAACAGAGAATGCATATCACCCTGTGGTACCTTAGCTGCCACTCAAGTGGCAACAAAAACTGAGTCAATGGAGAAAACCTCATCAAGATTAGGTCTCAGCTCTGTCAAGCAGAGCTAAATAATAGAAGCCTTAAGACCAGTATGGATGAAATACAAGTGGGAATTTACGTATGTAGAACTTCTATAAGGAACGGTGGAGGGCAGAAAAGGAGATTCATGACACATAGATTAGCAGGTCATCAAGATCCTAAGGTATTTACATGTGGCTTCCAAAGAGACTTAGGTCAGGAAAGGGAAAGCAGCCCTAAAGAAGATAGGGCAGAGCCACACTTTAGCACGACACTGACTAAAGCAAAGTGAAACCAAAAAGAGACAATGTCAGGAACGTAAAGAACAGAACTGAGGCCGTAAGACCTCTAGATAAGGAAAGAAATGTCAGAGAATAACTCAGCAACATTTTCCAGTGACTCACAGAAGTATGGACTAGAGAAACATCACAACCACCAAGAAAAGAGCACAACCACCATCACCTTCTAAAGGTGTGCAAAAGGCACCTTACCTCTAAGACCGTTACATGGCTGCCAATTTAAGAACCCAGAGGAAGACTCAGTAGTTGGTATCTCTTGCTCTCTGGACATACCACTTGCATACACAAATCCTGGTGTTTAGGAGAACATGAGTTTGAGAGAATGGGTTTATTTAGAAAGCACAACAAAGAAAGAAAGAAACAAAAGAAAAGTTACTCTGAACCTGCTTGCCTCTTCAGAGCCTCTTCAGTGGGGGGTGAAGTCCCTGAAGAGGCTCTGAACTGCACTACCCTGCAGGATCTACCCTTTGCCTGATGAAGCCTTGGCTGGTCTCCAGCAAGTGTCACCACTAAGGAACTAGAGTCCAATTCAGAAAATAAAGGAATTACTGGGATAATTTAAACACTGAAAGCATGCAAACTAAGCAAACTTAGTTTGGCAGCGAAGGCCACAGTTATGCACTGAATGGCAATGCTACTTAAGGTCACATACAAACAAGAACAGAAAGTTTTTGTGACTCACAGTAAGCAAACACCACAGATTAAGTAAAAAGTCAAGCCTTCTTAATGAGCATGACTGAAGACCTCAAATAACACTTTGTCATATAGGATAGAGTGAGATCTTTCTTTGATGTGTTCTGTCAGATAATCAACCTCTTTACCCTGGGGTGATTTTACAGTTCTGACACTATGTGACTACTCAAATAAAAAGTAGAATTTACTCACTATTATCTCATTTGTGAGGGTTTGTTTGTCATTTGAGGGTCTGAATTCTTGAGGGTCAAGGAAACTGAATATGAACTGCTGGCCAGTGCTATGCAGTCCTGATCTTCAGGTGAAGTTCCTGATGACTGGAAAAGGGGAATATAACCCCCATTTTCAAGAAGGGGAAAATGGATGAGCCATGGAACTACAGATCAGTCAGCCTCACCTCCGTGCCTGGCAAAATCTAGGAGCGGATTCTCCTGGAAGGCACGCTGAGGCACATGAAAAAAAACAAGGTGATTCGTGACAGCAGCATGGCCTCACTAAGGGGAAATCCTTCCTGACCAATTTGGTGACCTTCTATGATGGGGCTACAGAACTGATGGACCGGGGTAGAGCAGTTGATGTCATCTACCTGGACTTTTGCAAAGCATTTGACACTGTCTCACATGACATCCTTGTCTCTAAGTTGGAGAGACATCAGTATGATAGGTGGACCACTTGGTGGATAAAGAACTGGCTGGATGGCCACACACAAAGAGCTGTGGTCAATGGCTCAATGTCCAGCTGGAGACCAGTAATGAGTAGTGTCCCTCAGGGATTGGTGTTAGGACCAGTCTTATTCAACATCTTTGTCGGTGACATGGACAGTAGGATTGAGTGTGCCCTCAGCAAGTTTGCCCATGACACAAAGCTGTGTGGTCCAGTTGATATGCTGGAGGGAAGGAATGCCCTCCAGAGGGACCTTGACATGCTTGTGAGGTGGGCTGATGCCAACCTGAAGAAGTTTAACCATGCCAAGTGCAAGGTCCTACACCCGGGTGGGAGCAATCCCAGGCACAGCTGCAGGCTGGGCAGAGAAGAGATTCAGAGCAGCCCTGAGGAGAAGGACTTGGGGGTTTTGGTTGATGAAAAAATGAACATGAGCCAGCTTCAGTGTGCACTTGCAGCCCAGAAAGCCAACTGTATCCTGGGCTGCATCAAAAGGAGCGTGACCAGCAGGCTGAGGGAGGTGATCTTGCCCTGCTACTCTGCTCTTGTGAGACCTCACTTGGAGTACTGTGTCCAGTTCTGGGGTCCTCAACATAAAAAGGACATGGAACTGTTGGAACAAGGCCAGAGGAGGGACACAAGGATGATCAGGGGACTGGAGCACCTCCCGTATGAAGACAGAATGAGAAAGTTGGGGCTGTTCAGCCTGGAGAAGAGAAGGCTGCGTGGAGACCTCAGAGCAGCCTTCCAGTATCTGAAGGGGGCCTATAGGGATGCTGGGGAGGGACTCTTCATGACGGACTGTAGTGAGAGGACAAAGGGTAGCGATTTCAAACTTAAAGATGGGAAGTTTAGATTGCATATGAGGAAGAAATTCTTTACTGTAAGGGTGGGGAGGCACTGGAATGGGTTGCCCAGGGAAGTTGTGAATGCCCCATCGCTGGCGGTGTTCAAGGCTGGGCTGGACATAGCCTTGGGTGACATGGTTTAGTGTGAGGTGTCCCTGCCCCTGGCAGGGGGGTTGGAACTAGATGATCTTAAGGTCCTTTCCAACCCTAAATATTCTATGATTCTATGATTCTATTCTGTACGTTTCTATTTTTCAACTGCATATATAATTGTCCTTTTAAGAAAACTTTGGGGAAATTATGTTCTTCATAATGTAAGTAGGTAGGGTAAATCCATGATATTATCTTGGAACCAACATGTTCATGTTCTAATTCAAGCAGTGATAAATTTTCCTGTCACATAGGAAGTGTTCAGATAGACATATTCATTATAATGAAGTTATTTAAAAACTAATTTAAAAATTTTGGAATTATTGTAGCTGGAAAAATTAAGTAATTATTTATATATTCTTTAACAACAAAAAAAACTTTATAATTTCAAAAGGACTGTTAATTCCTATTATTTTTAATAGATTTAATATTTAATTTGAAACTGAAGCATTTTTATCTCCCACTTTTTCAAGAAGAAATGTTTATTTCATAAGAAATCAAAGTTCTATTTTTATCCCAAGATAGATACAGGGCATAGCCATGCCAAAATATGACAGTGATACAGAGTTTGCTCCTTTTTTTTTTTTCCTCTACAAAAAAGGTTATTTTTTTTGGGGTGTTTTTTTCCTTGTTTCTCATGTTTTCCATCATGTAACATCATGGAGCAGATTTATTTTATTATTTGCTGGTTTCCACTAGCAATAATGTGAGCCACAGGTGAAAATGCATAAAATTATCCTTAGTTTAATTTGTCATCACATTTTGAGCATATTTAGAATAATAAAGAAAAGACTTGGATAGCAGTATGCACGTCTGCAGGGAAGAACTGTCATGCACACATATAAAATCTCCCTTTTGGTTTTACCTTGTTTTGGGCTTAGAGTCAATGTGCCAATTTATCAGTTAAGCATCCTGCCTTGTAGCCTCAATATCTATCTAGGAATTTTGAGTAGTTAATGAATGAAGAGAGTCAGGCTTTTCTTCGGATGGTTCATCTCAACTGACACCTATTTGAAATGAGATGAATCACATCCCTTCAAATACCTTTCTTTCACTTTTGGGCAGAAAATGAGCCCATAACATAAGCTTAGGTAAGATATTTACTTTTTAGACACCTAAAAATATGTACATCGGCTTCCTCACTTGTCACCTAAAATTATAAATCTGTCTTAGAAACATAAATGGACTTTTTCTGTCCTCAATTTAGCAAATTGGCAGCTGTACCTTACCAACAATGAGAAGAACAAACTGAAAGATAGTGTACTTCAAGTGAAGTGAATTAACGGAGCATCATCACAGACTGAGTTGTAGGTCTGCTTTTGCTGCAGCCAGTCAGGTGACCACCACAGGCAAGCCAACTAGCCTCTTTGTGCCTCAGTTTCTTTATGTGTTAAAAAGGCATGTTGGAATGATAATGGTATAGTACATTAACTATGAGACTTGCAAGTGACAAGCGTTTTTAGTAAAGAAAAATGTTATGATTATTCAACTTTAAAAAGTACAGTTTATGTATCTGCTAGACAAATGAGTTACTAAAAGTTACCAGTTGGAAATTCCTGGCATTGCAACAGTAAAATTGAAAAACTGAAGGATCTGCATTTTCAATAAATATTTGGGTTTCCAAGTTCAGCAATAAGATTAGGCAACCCCTCATTTTTAGGAACATCTGCTGAGTGACATTAACGGTAGCTCAATTTCACTGCTGGGTTCAGAGCAATTAGGTTCCCCCATACGATGCTAAGCCTGCCTGAAGCAGTGTTTCAAGTTCCCAAAGTAGCCTCTCCTGGGAGCTCAAGCACTACTTACTGTCTGGGCAGAACCTGAACTAGGAGCTATGAATCCAAAAAATATGGCAGGTTTAAATGTGGTTTATGAGTAGATTTTATGAGTAGAGTCAGAGACAGCTAATCAGATAGAGATGGAAACTTGTGCCTGGTCATATTAAAGATTATGGTTCAACCTGATGTACTACTGCCTTTGGCTGAGATACAACCACCCCCATCTCACTTCAGGGGAGTGAGTGAGTGGCTGTGTGGAGCTTAGCTGCCTACCAGGGTTAAAACACACTTCCAAATATGCAGCATGAATAAGAGAAAAGGGAGCAAGCCTCAGTAACAGCTGCCATACATCCCAGTGAGAACAGTCCGTGATATGAAACTAAAATTGCCTTTAAAAAAACATCAACAATGACAAAATTTAATTTTAAATTAAATAATTTAAAATAATGAATACTCTTCTCACTACCTTAGAATGTAATTCTGCTGATGCTTGCACATCTCCAATATACTTATAACTGTCATACAGTTTTTTATTAACATCTCTGTATACGAATTTGATCTGCAGTACTTCATCAAGGAAATAGCTTTATTCTCACAAATAGGTCCATTGTAACAAACATGGAATTTGTGCATGAAGAAAGAAATTGTCTTGAAAGAAATCAATGATGCAGAATTGGGCCCATGGTTATGGCAGGTTCACTAAAAGAAACTTGAATGCATAGTTACTGCAGCTATACTGTATTTTCAAGATATGATGGCGATTTATCTGGCAACTGCATACTTAATCAACTCACTAAGATGTTAAAAACAGACCCTATTGCTTTTACTGTAACTGTTATTTATATTGCAATAAGCTTTTGGAACTCAAGTCATAGCTTAAGAACTCAACACGAGAAACAGCATACTGGCAGCAATAGAAAAAGCAGGCTGTGAAGACCAAGAAATAATTAACTCTATGCCAGATAGGGTAAGACAGAAGCTCCAGGGAAAGACCAAAGTAATAAAACAGTAACACAAATGTGTTCCTGTTTGTTCCATGCTATCTACTGACGTCGAATTCTGATTCAAAAGAGGTGCTTACATGGAGGGTTCCGGAAAACAAGCAGCCTTGGAAAGGAGAAGCAGGTCTGGAAAGAAGAAGGTGAAGATCCTGGCTAGAGGAGAGATATGGGAAGTGGGGAAGACCCTGGAGATCCAGGAGATGGATGGAAATAAGTGCCAGAGGCCCCAAGGGACCTTGGCAGGGGATGCCTGAGATACCTGTGAGCAGTGGCACAGCAGGAGCCAACACAACATCCTGCCCAACTAGCCCAAGCAGTCAGTACTGGAAGGGAAAGTGGGACCTCCTGAACTTGGTGCTGGGCCTGGAATGAGCAAGCGTGAGAACAGGGCTAGGCAAAGATACTGCTTTGCTTTAGTATTAAAACCCCCTCTCTATTTAGGTCCCCTACAGGCAGGTGTTTGTGGTCTCACATACAGTAATGGGAAACTAAGGATAAACCAGTCAGAACAACTGATCCCATTACATTTATTGCCTGCTGGCTTTAACAATCCAATTAATTAATTATTTTTAAACCCTTTAATATAAGGGCAAATTCAAGCTAGCTTTGGCAGTCATACTGATTAGTAGCAGCTTCTATTTGCTCTCATTATCTATATTAAACAAAATGATCTCTTACCAGCCAGTGCCTGTATACTTGTGTGTTTCTTACTATAGCCATGAACATACTGAATTCACCATGTAAGCATCAGAAAGACAAACATAACAAGTGTGTGATACCACATTTGTTTGTGGATAGCTATAGCTCTAGAAATATTACTCATGCCCCTCCAGGTAAAGCATTATCTTAAGGGGAGAGGCTGCTGTTACCCCAAGGATGACAGCAGCCACAAGAAGGCCCTGCTTGCAGCTGATGACGAGCAAAAGGAGGACAGGGTGGTAGTTGCAGGGCTTGTTTTCAAGTCTCCTGAAGGCACTCTGGTGCTTTTCTGCTGAAGCAATGGAGTAAATCAAAATTCACAGGGAATAATACAGCATACAAGATCTAGTTTATGACTTCTTAGGTCAAAAGATAAGGAGTTGGGCTTGATGAAACTGTGGCTCGGTAGGGGCAGGGAAGGTGCTGGAAGGATGTGTCCCCAGCCTGAGTGCTGTGTGCCAATGGTGCTGTACAAACACCCATCCTTTTTTTTCTGCTGCTGCACAGAAATCAATGATTGCTGCCCATGAAGGCAACCTCTTGCTCTGTACAACAGCTGTTACAGAGCAAGAGGTTGCTGTCATAGTCATACTTAGCAACTGCACACTAGCCCTACAAGAACCTCTACCCCTATTTCTCAAAGCTCATGTGTCTTAATTATGCATCAAAACCACATTTAAAGACTGTTTAACAGTTACTGAATAAACAGCACTGCATCTTCACATTAGCTTCACTGGGTATAAGAATGGTCTATTCTCCTTCAAAAACATGTCCCAAGTGAGATATCGAGCATTATTTTTATACTGCTAAATGTAAGGATTAAACTGACATTTCAACACTGTATACTCAAGCTCAAATGTGTATTATAGGTCTACAGGGACAAAGGAGTTTGATCATTTCACTATGCAATCTTTTAAGACTGCTTTCACCAAAGCTATTGTACATCCCAGGACTGATGTATAAAAATTATAACTGTCAAACAATGTAAGAGAGGAAAACAATTGCCTCTGCTTCTTTACATAAAACCCCTAAATATTCTTTTCCAGACAAAAGGGGGTAAAATAGGTGATGTATTTAACAGAATAAAAATAACACATCTTCTTCCTTCTAGAGAAAATTTAAGCAAAAGCACCCTCCCCTCTAAACTGAGTAATTACATCCATGAAATTCTGTGACTCAGTAATGTAAGAAGTGTAAATAAGGTAAAAATATACACAAGCAGTAAAAAATGCCAGCTGAAACTTTAAATTCCAAAAAAATACTGAGTACAATTAAAGAGTAAACCACAAATGGCATCATATGCTTTAGAAATGAAAGAGTTTAAGCAATTCTCCTTAGGTAAAAACTATCCAAGGAATTGCTAAATTGCCTATCAACTCATCACCATTTCAAAGGCATTTCTGTGTCTTCACCAAAACAAATAATCATTTTCTCTAAAAGTAATGAACCAAATTCATGTGGTTTGATTTTTTACAGATGATAATAAATATTATCTTGAAGGTATGCAACAAATTTTAAAGAAAATAATAAAAAGCCCAGTCATTTTCCCCAGTTAATTCCAAAGTCTCAGAGGCAATAGAAATATAATTGCCAATTTTATTTCTTCTTTGCCAGTTGCCTGGAGGCCTGCAGGACCACTCCTAATAATACTGCAAACCTCTCTCTTCACAGGCAAATGAAAAGAACTGAACCCCTAATGCATCCTGAAGACCTATAAATGAAAGCTGCAGGAAGAAACTTGGTCTCATTCATTTGAATGAGGAATTTGGACATCATGCAAAGTTCTCAACTGTCATAGAATCATAGAATAGTTAGGGTTGGAAAGGACCTTAACATCATCTAGTTCCAAACCCCCTGCCAGGGGCAGGGACACCTCCCACTAAACCATGTCACCCAAGGCTATGTCCAATCCAGCCTTGAACACCACCAGCGATGGGGCATTCACAACTTCCCTGGGCAACCCATTCCAGTGCCTCCCCACTCTTACAGTAAAGAATTTCTTCCTCATATGCAATCTAAACTTCCCATCTTTAAGTTTGAACCTGTCACTCCTTGTCCTATCACTACAGTCCCTCATGAAGAGTCCCTCCCCTGCATCCCTATAGGCCCCCTTCAGATACTGGAAGGATGCTATGAGGTCTCCATGCAGCCTTCTCTTCTCCAGGCTGAACAGCCCCAACTTTCTCATTCTGTCTTCATACGGGAGGTGCTCCAGTCCCCTGATCATCCTCGTGGCCCTCCTCTGGCCTTGTTCCAACAGCTCCATGTCCTTTTTATGTTGAGGACACCAGAACTGCACAAAATAGTCCAAGTGAGGTCTCACAAGAGCATATCCTCTTTACTTCCTGCCTGCTTTTACTACCTTGTGCCTTGTGGATGATAAGATGATTCTTTTTCATCAGATGAATTACATGTATAATCTTTAACTCCTTATGGACTTCTAAAGACCTAATATTTCTCAGTTATAAGCATGTCCTTTTGATTTGTCAGCAATGGATCCCCAGGGAAAGGTCCCTTACATTCACAACATATAGGTAGATGCATAACATTACTGAGGTAGGCGGATAAACATCGTTTGAGATCAAAGAATGTTATTCAATCAAATTAGTAATAAATTTCAGTGGGATTCTTCTTAGCATTCATAAGTGGGCATCAAGTTCCATGCTCATTATTCTGTATTTTTTGTATATTATTAGCAAATTTCATCACCACAAAGCATTTTCTCTGTATTTCCCTAATATCAGAAGGTCGACACTTTTTTTTACACCTTTTTCATGTGACATCTTATTATTACTCAAACTGTTCAACTTCGATTCAAGACCTAAATGAAAGTGTAGACTCATTCTGCATGTTTTATTTTGGACTGACAGTGACCAGATCCAAAGAGAAGTTTAACATGTCATAAACAGATGAACAAGGTACTTCTTAATTTGCAAATGTTTGTCACATAGAACTATATTAATGAATAATCCCTTTTGTGAAGTCAATGTAACACTCAAAACGTTACAAAAATCCAGCTGGAATGAGCATCACGGTCCTATAATGACTTAAATGTTTTATGGTTTTATAGGAAACAATTTGTAAGAAAGATACTGTTTCGTAACTGGGTGGTTTGGGAAATAACAGAAATGTGTGAGAAAGCCAGGAAAAAAGAAGTACAAGCAACTCACTGAGCAAGAAAAAGTAACTTAGCTGAACTAAATTCCTATTTATGTCAGTTGGAGAAGCCACTACTCAGCACCTCTGACTTTTCCTTGGCACTTTGCAACATATGTTTCTAGGAAAACAGCAGATAAGAACTTATGAAGATGTCTGACTTGAGCTATTGAAGAGGAAAATCACTAAACAGGAGCGTATGCCTAAGAGGAAAGGCTGTAAAATCACAATTCTTGCTTTAATTGTAGGTCACATGGCAATACTTAATGAGAGATGCCAATGCCACAGGAATCACTACTGGACTTTCTCAAAATTCATGAGTATTTCCTTCTCAATAAATATTTTTTATTTTTAATAAAGTCTTATTAAAATTTTAAGCTTCCTAAAGTGTTAATGTAAAGTCCCTCATTTTTATAAAATACAAATATATATTAAAGTGCAATGCATTTTAAATACTAGCCCAATATAAAATTTACACCTACAGATCATAGAATCATAGAATACACTTATACATAGATAATACATAGATAATACAGTTCCACGTGGTAACTGTGTATAGAGCCCACAGAATTAGTCCTGTGGATAGCCTAGAATACAAAGAATTGTTTTCAGACCATCTCTTTTGATTTACCTTAACATAACTGACACTGAAACCTTCTCATCTACTGCATGTCCTATGTGTGCTGTGTCTCTCATGTTGCCATTTATTACATTAATAATGCATAAAGAAGAGAATACTAAGCAACTAATTTTCAGGTAATCAGTATTGTGAAAAATGTTAGCTAAAATAAAAGTATATGAATGATAAAAAAGCCCTCCAAAATAAACTGCATGTATAGGAAAAAAAGAAAGGAAATTTTACAATTGAACAACATAAATTCAGACTTCACAATAGAAATTTTTGCTACAATCAGATTCAGAGGACTACCTGCTACTTACTGGGAATGACACTATAACATTATTTATCATGAAGTGATGTTGTGTCTCTGAGAAAGCCATGCCCAAAATCAGTATGAAAAATCATAACTCCCTGTTTTATCTATGGTATTCTTCCATTGAACATGTTAATGTATCTGTTCCCCTGCTCAGTCTTAAGCATTTGCTACATAATATGGTATTCTGTTGCAGTGAATTATTAATCTTAGCCTGAAACTGTGTGGTTCAGCACAAATGGCAATATAGTTCAGATCAACTGTAATTCAGATAACACATGTCAATTGGCAGTATTTTATTTTATTTTCATGCAAGATGAATATTTAGAGAAGGTTATGAATGTTAACGGCATCCCTTGGAAAGGAGACATGCAACTTGCTCATGTTTAACCCATCCTAATTAACTGTACCAGTAATATCTGTCACGAGGGAATAAATTGTAGGACACTAAACACAGATGTACTGGGAAATATGTGAGAATTTGGGCCTTGACAACATTATTTGAATACTTTCGAATCTGTGATTGGTATGATTATAGCTTTAATGAAGACTATATTAGCTTTAGGACTTTCAAAATACAGAAGCTACCCTTTCATGCTAAATACCATGGAGAATCATAGAATCCTTGAATGGTTTGGGTTGGAAGGGACCTTAAAAATCATCTAGCTCGAAACCCCCTGCCATGGTGCAGGACTGGAACTAGACCACTAGACCAGGTTACTCAAAGCCCCATGGAATCTCAGAAAAGTATTTAAAAATGGTTAAACAGTGTTGAAATTAATATTGTGTCATGAATAATCAAAGATGGATGCTAAATTCTGCACCATGGTTTTTAATGGGGATCCAAAGGCTTTCATCATATTTTCCTAGGACCTGACTGCAGATTTTCCTTCTATATCCAGACATTAAATACTGAGTACACCAGGAAGCCTTCTCAAAGGACTGCAACACACCATATATGTGATAACTTGGAAATATTCTTAAAAACTTAATTTTTCAAATGCAGTGTGAACCACCTCACATACACTGTGTCTTTTCACAGAGAAGCAGAGCTCAGACCTTGGAGAACGTAGTTGCTATCTGCCCACATCTGCCAGACACCAAGATCAACAGTCTGAAATCTCCTTTCCTTCATGCTTTTCACATTTTATATTCTAGTTTAGTTCTCATGTTACACCAAAGAAAAGAAATGTCAGTACCTGCTGACCTAAAAATGCTCATTCTATTATATGTCTTTCATGAAATCTGATCTGCAATATCCAGAGAAATAATACAGATTTCAATGAGTTCTGGCTCAAACATTCTACAGGAAAAAGCATAGCATACCTTCTTATTTTTCAGGCAGTATTTCAGGCAACATATATTTTTTTCAGGTAGAAAAAGTTCAAAGTTGGAAAAGGTCTGTTATCTGTTACTTGCACCAAGATGCATTTTGATTCTTTTATAGTTTTGGGATTTTGGGGTTTTTCTGTTTGTTTTTTTTTTTTTTTTTTGGTTATTTTCTTCCCCAAAGTTTTTTGTTTAGTTGGAATGTAGAACAAAATTAAGATTTGATATTAAATTTCTGCTTGAGGAAATTATTTCAAACTACAGTCTCTAATAATTTACACAATTTGCAATTCAGTATCTTCAATTTCAGTTGCCTTTTAAGTTGTGCTTTTACATTGCCAGTATACATTAAGTGGCTTGATTTCAGCCTTTTCTTGTAGAAAGGTGAAGTTGTAATTATTTATTTTTACATGGTGAGCCTCTAATATGTACAGTAGTTGAAATGATAAATCCAGATAAAGAATAGTAATTTTTAATTAACATTTTGATCTGTTTTCTGTGAAATGATATAATTCTCTGCACCTTTTGTCTCAAAAAAATCTGAGATTCCAATTCAAAATTTCCCCAGCCATACCTTATGGATGATCTAACTAGGCTTTGGAATAGAACAGGCTTCAAGAAATTTGAAATAAAGTCTTTATGCATTTTTTTTCAGAGTGCTCATTGGTTTTTTCTTTCTTTAAGCTGACTTTTTCTGTATATGAATAATACTCCTATCTTGTGACATATTGCAAAACTGATTGCAGAAAATGATTTTTGTTCTTGTTTTTTTCAGATTTTTGTGGGATTTTTTTTTGTTTGGTTTTTTTTTGTTTTGTTTTGTTTTGATCTGTCAGATCAGATTAGGTCAGAGCAAATTACAGCCCAGTTCAGAATCTCCTCTGAAAACAGTTGATACAACATGCTTCAGAAGTTGGAACCTTGGAAAATTCTGGAATAACTAGTGTTTTAAACTAAGTACCTCCAGATATTGGTTGACTTAAGTAATTTAGGAAACATCTAATTTTTCTTTATTTCCTCTCTGTTTGTTATCCGATACTTATAGAAAACAGAGGCTTTATCTATGTCACCATGTCATGTTTAAAAACAGTGAACTGAAGCTCTGTCAGGAAGCATTCCAAATGTGTGTCCAGGCCTTACACATTACCATGAGCAAAGTCCACCTAAAAGGCGAATAATGCTCTACTCTGAGACAACCGACTTTCAGTAGTCCTTCTTTCTTCACAGAGAATTATTAATAATTGCTAATAATGTTCCTTATGGTCTTGGAAGAATCAAGTGTGCATGTGCCCATCCAGAAAACACTTTGAAATAACAAGCCATTAAAGAAAGTCTGCCTGCTGCAGTACCCAGCTTCATTGGCAGGAACATGAGCTGCTTGTAAGCCTCTGTACTTCTAGGAAGTGTGTCTTGCAAAGAGCTAACACACTGTTAGCCTGCTCATTTTAGATCACAATAACCTGTAAAATAGGAAACACAGTTACGGTATTTTTAGTTTCCCAGTTCACTGGGAACCAAAACCATAGTTCAGTCGTTATGAAAAAAAGACTTTTTTATGCCATAGTAAGATTTTTCTTGGAATGCCCATTCATGTGAGCCCAAATACATACTGTCCCTTAAATACAACAAACAAAAAATTCCTGGTTTTGTTTCATGAGTTGTGCACCAGCATGCCTAACTTAGGCACTTAGCATCTAAATTTTAGGTTGTTAGTGTGCCAGTTCACCTAAAACGAATATCTACATTCCCTGTACAGTCAATGGAGACAGGAGGGTGTTTTTGATTACTTAAACTGGTAAAACAAATTGGCTTCAGTTTAGATACTGAAGGATTTACATTTGACTGGTTTCTTTGTAAACCTGTTAGACAGAAGCTTGTCCCTGAAATCAGAAGACAAGAAACAGAGCAATACAGGCACGTATTTTTAATGCTCCAAGTTGAAAATCAACTTGCTTTTAGCACCTGTAGTGAGTAGTTGCTATGTAAAGGGGCAGGCACAGTTTCTCTATGTCTCCATGCTTTTATTTGCTTGTGTATCAGGTATAACAAGATTTAGAGAACACATAACCTAGTCTACCTCTTACAATCCCAGACACACTGCCTTTGTTTGACTAAAGCTGTAGCTTTAGCCTTGAACATCTTGGGCCCAGTAACTAAACCTCTTGCTATAGCTGTTTCACCTCTGTGCCCAGAGCTCCCTCTGCATTCTGTATTTTTCACTCCAGTATGGCCAAATCAGAAAAGTCACAGCCTTCCCCTTGTCACCCCTGCCAGTGTGTACTGGGAATACAGAAATAGTATCTTAAAATTTAACTGTATCTTAAAAATACACATCAATTGGATTTTAATTCACTGTTATAGTGTAATACAGCCAATGTCCAGCCTGCAACCATGTTTTTGATGTAATAACGGACAGATCATATGAAAAATAAGGAAAGAAGGAATTAAACTCTTTTATAAAGACAAATGAACCTTAATAGTACTCACAGCATCAAAATACAGCCAGAACTATCCAAGCAGGGTAAGAGGAGAAGATCTGGACCACATGGATGGGTGATACCTGCCAACGTCAGAGGCAGAAAATCAAAGCACCCATGATGTGTATGAACCCAGAGGACAGTGGAGAGTTGTATGGTCCCAGTGGGAGTGGAGAAGAAAGCTTTGTGGGCAGCCTGGTGACAGCACTGACGATTGCTGTTTCTGTTGTGCTCAGAGAAACAGTGCTTCAGACATTTTCTGGAAACAATGAAGACTCTTTCCAAGAAGTACCTGGATATCTTCCTACCAGGAACTATACATCAAGGTCCTGAATAACAGCTATTAAAAGCAGTGTTTCTGATAACTAATTGTGTGGCTCCACATAGTGCTTTACAATAGCTAGTAGTGCTTTCTAATGTGATCTTAGTGGAATGCTACTGAAAGCTAGTTATGACACCAATGACATTTTTTCCAGTGATCTTCCACAATTTGTGTTATAAAGAATCTGATAAATGCTCTTAGTCTGACCTTTGTGATTTTTCTCTGCTTCATTACCTCTGGAATGTCTAATGGTTGTGTTTGCATCTACTGTCTGCTTGACCCATCCAGGTTATTCTGCTTGTCTTTATAAATTAGACTTACCCATTAAAAACTAAACAGAAACTCCCTAAAAAGATATTTTGATGAAATCATTAATTTATTATTAAGAATTCTATTTCCTGGTGCAATCTGTATCAGAGGGCTTTTTCCAGCAAAAGTGATTTTCAGCAATAATTAGTTTATCAAGGTACTTTCAGATTTCTTGGTTTTAAAGAATATGTGGCACATAATGAGCCTAAGTGCAGAAGTAAAATATCTGTAACTTGTGGTATGCAAGAAGACAGATCCTTACTGGTCCTAATACGTATTAATTTAATGCTTCTTTCTCTTAACTTTAAAAAAATTAAAAGTGCCCCATAAGTTTTCTTTTATCTTCTGCTTTAGATTACATAAAGAAGATCCTGAAAGCTTAGTCTATGCAGCATCTCAACTACTTCTTAGATCCAAGTTGCTCTTCAATAGATATTTTCAGCATTGATTTCTATTGCTGGGAAATTAAATATAGAACAATTAGACTGCTGGGCAAAACCCTTACAAACTCATATTACCTGATTTATCTCATTGAAACATATTTTAGGTATACAAGATGTTTTCCTGATGAAATACTCTTGCAAAATCCCAGCTATATTATTCTGCCAACATGAGATTAAACTAAATCTCCAAAACCTAGATGCTCAATATTGTAAAACATGGGAAAAAATTATTATCTAAGTGTATTTCAACTGCCACAAAACAGATTTAGTAAATAAAGCTGTGGACAGACTTACAGTATCCAGCTTTCACAGATTTCAATGCCAAACATTCATACTGGAAGCTTTTCTTCTCCCATTTCTTTCTGTAAGTCCCACACAGGTGTTGAAACAATTTTCACTCCTCCTGGTGAATCAAGAGCTCTTTCTCATATCTCAGCAAATGGCCAAACAAAAGTTTCAGTGCAACTCAACTCCTACCATATTAAAAATGGAACTGAGACCACTGTCAGTTGGATTGCATATGAAATAGCTAAACCAGTGTAAGATAGCTTTTTTCCTTCTTTTCTTCATTAGAACAGATATAAGCTTAATTGTGATGTTATCCTCTTTGTTGGGATGTCCTTGCTAACTTAACTTTTAGAATACTTTTGCTTTAAAATAACCCCAACTTTTTAACTGTTTAAAAGGTATTTTCTCATATGCTGAATGCTTATTGCCACACATAGCAAGAACAATGCTGCACATTCATTATTACTTATTTGAAAGAAATCCAATGCAGAACAAAATACATGGAAGTAAGAGGAACACAACTATGCAAGTGAAGATTTACAGCTGATAGGGCGCATTTAGGGGTTTGTTTAGATTAAGTTTTTTCTGATGAGCTTCAGGGCAAAGCTTTCAACCAAGCGATGGCATTGCCTGTTATTTTGTGCACACTTCCTTTGATAAAGTTGGGTTCTGCTGGGACAGATAAACCTGAGCCTGTAGCCCAAGGGATATGTTGAGAGCAAGTTCTCTTGTCTTCTGACCCCACAGAATAAGAATGACAGAACAATAAATCACTAAGACTAATGCTTAGAGAACAGGGTAGAGTTAATTCTTTGTTTTCTCCTATGCAGTAACAAATTAAAGCAGTCAAATTGCAAGATGGAAGTGCCGGATGGGCAGAGTATTTCTGTTCCTTTAAGGCCCGATCCAAAGTTTTTTGAGATATTTCCTTTCCTCCTCGTGTTAATTTCTTTTCATCATTTTCCAGCTTCATCATGCTATCTTCTTTCTGCCAGAAGTGTAATTATTAGAGGGACTTAAGAAAGAATGCTGGCTCTTCCCTATCCCTAGCTTCATGAGGACTGGAAAATCTCTTTTCACTGTAATGCCCTGATCAATGTTTCTAATTTTAGTTGTCTAAACAGCAAGCAACACTCACTACGGTCTTTTAAAACTTAGAAAGATCTGGTGCCTATTGCATAGATGACCAAGATCAGACAGCGCTATGCTTAAGCCCATATATAACTCCGGGATATGACAGAAGGGTGGCAAGAGGAGTCAGAGGGAAGGATAGTAACTTACTGTTTCTATTCTGGTTTTCCAACTATTGGGTGCCCCTAGCCATTCCAGCCACACTGTGTCTTCTGCATGCAAAGCATGTTTATGATATGACAAGAGATTTGATATGATGGACAGCCATTACACACGCAATTGCATTTGCAAAAGACCTTCTGAAACCGGGTTTGGTCTTGTTATTCAGCTACCCAAACCAGCCCAAAAATGCTTCAAACAAGCTGCCGAAAAATTGTTTCTCTACTTTCTTATTCATCCTTTCATGGACTGGTCAATAATTCAGTTGGATGTCCCACTCTTCTTCTGAGAGGACTTAAAATAAATCATGTGTTTCCAATGACAGTATATAATAAGCTTTAAGACAACAAGTGTTGTCTTTTTAGTGTGAAGTGTTCCTGGCCAAGGCAGGGAGGTTGGAACTAGATGATCTTAAGGTCCTTTCCAACCCTAACTATTCTATGATTCCATGATTCTAAGAATTTTAAAACTTGAAAAGTTATGAAGGAAAACTTATGATCTGAAAACATATGAAAGAAACATCCCTGAGGCACAGCTGTGGTGAAACAGCTCCTGGAAGCCCACTAGTTGGCACTTTTACCTGGAGGAGTAAGAAAGATGCTTGTATTCAAAGATGTTATTGCTCAGAACAGAGAAAATACATTGCAGATTAAACAGTGATCCTAGTATTCCAAGAGGTTCTATACAACATTGGTTATGCCCTGATTAATTTTACTTATACTAGACAACCAAAGTACGCTTAATCATATACCCATATTGGCCTTCTCCTCTAGTCGGCTGATCAGCCTTATTTACATTCTTCTCAGAGGCTCTTAGTTTCAATCTGAGGAATGATTCTGCTTATTTAGCCTCATATTAGGGCACAAGAGAGACAGAGAGACAGTAAGCTGTGCAACAAAGGTTGTCTTACAAAAGGAAATTGTGACACCTCAATACACATATAAAAACTGTAAGACTTTCTTTAGAAGGAGGAAAAGAAGCTTGAATAAATAGGGATAACAGGAATAAAGAGATTTCAGCTTTATTTCCTGAAGACATCTGAAAGTTCTGAGATTGCAGCTTTCTAAAGATGAGAGAGAGCTCTAACATTCCTAGTAAAGACCTACTCATTCAAAATACTCTGCTGACGGGAACTGGCCATGGGCACAGTTAAAGGCAACCAAACAATTTGGAAAACTGACCATCTGCATCTTAGCAGTTGAATCTAAGTCTAAAAGACACCGAGTACATTTCAGAACTCATTGCCATCTTCAGATTTCGATGCTGAGGACAATGGATGTGCTTTTACCTACTCTTCATCCTGCCAAGAGGCTGGAGGTGGCTCTTCTTAAAGGACCTTCATTGTGTTTTGAGGAGCAATGCTTCTTGCATCTTAAGGAGAGTAGTTATTAATCCAGACCAAAACAAGTGCCTAAGGACTGGACTGACATGCAGGGCACCGTTAACTACTACAGAACTCTCAAATGGCAGTGTATTTTCCCTGACCTACTAAACAGTTTTAACATGGTGGCATTTTCTTTCATTGTCTGTATGCACATCAGGTAGTTTTTCTTATACTATTGGACCAGCTTCAGGATGGGGAAGCTTAAAAATGCCCTGTATGATGAATATTTTAAAATATAACATGCAAAAATTCAACTGAATTTAACTGAATAGCATGTCTCTTTGCTAGCATGGATTGTTTATTCACTAAAATTCTACAGTGAAAGTCTGTGAATCGCAAGATAGGGGGCATCATAGAATCATAGTATAGTTAGGGTTGGAAAGGACCTTAACATCATCTAGTTCCAAACCCCCTGCCAGGGGCAGGGACACCTCCCACTAAACCATGTCACCCAAGGCTATGTCCAATCCAGCCTTGAACACCGCCAGCGATGGAGCATTCACAACTTCCCTGGGCAACCCATTCCAGTGCCTCACCACCCTTACAGTAAAGAATTTCTTCCTCATATCCAATCTAAACTTCCCATCTTTAAGTTTGAACCCATTACCCCTTGTCCTATCACTACAGTCTCTCATGAAGAGTCCCTCCCCAGCATCCCTATAGGCCCCCTTCAGATACTGGAAGGCTGCTCTGAGGTCTCCACGCAGCCTTCTCTTCTCCAGGCTGAACAGCCCCAACTTTCTCATTCTGTCTTCATACGGGAGGTGCTCCAGTTCCCTGATCATCCTCGTGGCCCTCCTCTGGACTTGTTCCAACAGTTCCATGTCCTTTTTATGTTGAGACCAGCCATCCTTCCATTTTATGCTAGAAATGTTACTTTGCAATATTTGTTATGAAATAGGAACTGGGAGTGCTATTTCAATATTTTTAATAATAGGAAGTTTTGTCCATATATGCTTAATTTATCATACTATATATGATTTTCCTATTTTAAGTTTGGAAAGATATTATTTAAATGAGGCATACATGTTAAAAATAAACATGCATTCATAAAGCTTCAGACAGGTTAGCAAAAATCTGATCAGTGTCATGGTTGCTCTTCAGTGGAGTGTCAGTAAAAAAAGTAAGATCATCACAAATCAAGTTCATCTTTAGCTTTTAGACCACGCAAGCTCCCCATACTTCAAGGAGACTGAAAATTCAGGGGAACTCTTCAGCTCATTGAATGTCAGCTGGCTCTAGCACTGCAACTCATTAAGCTTGGATAACTGAAAATTTGGAACAAAGACACCCCTGGTTCACCACTTCCCAGGCTCTGCACTCAACCACTCGAAATGTTTCAATAAGTAAACTTTAACACTGAGGGCATCCAGCAAATTTGTAACAGTTGGTAACACATCAATATTGGATTTCTGCTTTTTACTCTAGGTTGTTCTATTTCTAAAAAAAACAGTGCTGGCAGAAATGACATTCCCCCACAGATTTACCAGGTGGAACATAACTGAACTACTTCTGTCAACACAAGAGGGAGCACAGACTCAGCTGTCAAACTGACACAGACCCTGCACTTGATGAGCTCAGTGGAATGAGTCTTCCACCTACAGCTTTTGTAATGCCAGTGAGCGATGATTCAGAGATATTTTTGATATTTGAAAGCAATTTAAGGTGAAGGAACCAAGAAGACTGATATTTGCCAGTCAAACTATAGATAAACTCCAGCACTAAGACTCCTCCAAAGTTATTTAAAAAGGTTATAAATTTATGGATTGCAATTCCCTAAGGAAAGGAATTCTAGCTATGTCTTACATTGTATCATTTCTTCTTATATGCAGTCATGCAGCCAGCATGAAGGCCTTTGGCTTCCTTTATAATCACAGTAAATCTATCCTTGTTCTTTATGTTACTAATAGGTGAGACCCCACTTGGAGTACTGTGTGCAGTTCTGGTGCCCTCAAAATAAAAAGGACATGGAACTGTTGGAACAAGTCCAGAGGAGGGCCATGAGGATGATCAGGGAACTGGAGCACCTCCCGTATGAAGACAGAATGAGAAAGTTGGGGCTGTTCAGCCTGGAGAAGAGAAGGCTGCGTGGAGACCTCAGAGCAGCCTTCCAGTATCTGAAGGGGGCCTACAAGGATGCTGGGGAGGGACTCTTCATGAGGGACTGTGGTGACAGGACAAGGGGTAGCGCGTTCAAACTTAAAGATGGGAAGTTTAGATTGGATATGAGGAAGAAATTCTTTACTGTAAGGGTGATGAGGCACTGGAATGGGTTGCCCAGGGAAGCTGTGAATGCTCCATCGCTGGCGGTGTTCAAGGCTGGGCTGGACATAGCCTTGGGTGACATGGTTTAGTGGGAGGTGTTCCTGCCCATGGAAGGGGGGTTGGAACTAGATGATCTTAAGGTCCTTTCCAACTCTAACTATTCTATGATTCTATGATTTTCAGACCTGACCTAGTGTTTTCTGGTTTTAGAATAAGAGGAATTAATTAAGTTGATGGGATTTTTTGCAGTGAATCATGTTCTTACAAATGCTAATGAGTCAAGGTATTACCTTGTAATGACAGTAGTATACGTTTACTTGATGAATAGGTATATACTCTAACTGGAAGTCATACAGCATTTCAGCAGAAAAAGTGACTCATGATTACTATACAAATTGCTAATATGTAATTATCATTTACAGAAAAAAATTTTTATGGTCTCATGTGATGTGAGTGAGAGCAAATAACTTGAAAAAGAAATGACGGCTAGCCTCTATTTTCAGACACAACAGCATCAACAATATTGGTAGCATTAGCAGTTTGGCTGGATTTCCATGGATCAATATGAGAGTGATTGAAGACCTCAGTGGATTTTAGCACTTCTGAAGGGTAGAGGTTAAATGTGCATCAGCCATAGTTCTACTAAAAAAACCAAACAAAACTAACAGTGAAGTAGCCAGATATTCTTTGTTGGCCTACAATAGCCATCTAAACATAAAAAGTAACTTAGATATAATGAGACGTTAACTGACAGTAAGGGGAAGCATTTGTCTTGTATGCTATAGTAATGGCACATTTGCAGAAGCATTTTTGCTCTCTGACAGTACACTTAACACATCAATAGTAAAACATATTCTGGGCCATTATGTGGACAAATTCTACAGAGTAAAGTATAGTGATTTTGACAGAGAAGATTTATGCCAACACACCCAAATCAAGGATACTTTTATAAAGGTCAGATCAGAAACAGGAGTGATCATAGGCCATGAGAATGAAAGATAGGAATAAATAGTTTACTGTTCTGTTCATCTTACTAGAAAATATGAATAAACCTTCAAAATACTTTATGTGAACAGACAGAAAAGCAAACTGCCGTGTCTGAACTTTTCCTGTAGCTATTGTAAATCCAAGATGTTCTTGATCACTGCTAAAATATAAATTGAGTGAAGAACTCATTCCTCAATTTCCAGAGAAGCTCCTGACAACAGAAACCAAAAGACCAGAGATAATCCAGGCAGTAATTGCTCATCGTCTTTCTTGAATGTCCAGTCTTGGGGAAATGTTGAATAGCCACATTCTCCTATTTACCTGCTGGTACTGAAATGATGCATGCATGATCTAGGATAGTTATGAAAGACCTACTGTTTTGCATGGAGGGAGCTAAAATGAATACTTGCTTCAAAACACACTAAATTAAGGTCAATTCATGTACAACAAATAATACCATCCTATCATTTGATGAGTGATATACCAGCCGTAAAATACAAAAGGTAGAATTAACTTGAAAAGGCAAAAATTAAGATATTTATGTTTATACATAATTTCATTGAAATTGGTGTATGTACACCATCTTTATGTCTATCATTAAAATATTAACAAGGAAACCACCAAAGATGTAAAAAGCAGCAGGGTAAAGGCAGGTGACACTGTTTTATAATACCCACAGCATATAAAAACTATTAGTTTTGAATATATTCTTCAATCAATTTGCTCAGCTTTTCTATCTGCAAAGTACTTTTGATTTAATTGTGACTTTTATTGCATGCTTACTATTCAAAGAATTTAATGTGAATTGAATTCTGCCTGGGAGAACTATTCTTCCTGCTTATCTTATTTCTTTAGTAATTTTTTTTCCTCAATATCTGCCTTTATTAAAGAAATAAAGATTATAAGTTGAATGAATTAGAAACAAACATATTATATTTTTGTGCATGGATAAACTGACATTTCAGGAGCATACAGATATTTGTATGAAAAAAGGACCTAGAAAATACAGGTGAGGGGCCATTTATGTGATCTCAGATAGAAAAAAACCTTATTATTAAACAGAATTATCACATTTGCAATAATCCTAGAAAAAATAACTATAAGCCAAATAAATTTCAGCTAGCTTTAGTTGCCTAAAGGATGATATGTAGTCTAATGCAGTCTTCTTAAAGTCATTTAAATGAGGAAAACGCTCCAAGTTCTTGAAACAGAAGTCTGCGGTAGATTAAATAATTGTCCTTCTGTAGATGCTTCTTTTCCTGTGTTGCCTGTTGAGGCAGGTTGGATGACTATCTTAAACTAAAATTAGGTCAGATAAATTCAATCAAGTCTGACTTTAGGGAACTTCCAAAAAAGTTAGTGCATGTCACAGAGACAGTTGGATCTCTGATCTGTTTTACCTGTGCAATGAAGAAATGTAAGTAATCCCAAACATAGATACCTAGGTGATCAAGCTATGTTAAAGATCTTCAAAACAGCATGTCCATGAATATACACTGATGGTGTATGTCTATGATATACAGCTGGACTCTTGACATATTATCTTACACTTAGTGCAGACAGCATGTTGGCACATATTACCAAAGACATGCCATAATACGGCTCATCATGGCAATTCTCATTGGCTACAGAAGTCATAAAATGACCTTCTATCAGCCCTTGTCTGCTTTAGGATTCATGGAGGTTTAGAGGGGCTCTTGGGTGCCCCTCACTCTCTGCACAAGATTATACATCTTGTGCAAGAGAAAATGTATAGTACAAATAACTCTACTGAAGTAGCAGTGCTCTCGTGATTCCATTTTTTAATCATGCATTTATCTTACCTTCTATCAGCTTCCCTGTCTGCTCTGCATTGCCCCCAGGCAAGATCTTGGCAATGTAAGCTCCAATTTCCCCACTGCTTCCTGGAATTTCTTTCCCACCTACAACTCGGATTCCCAGACCATTGCCTGTGATCAAAAGAAAGAGAAAACTTTAAATGAAGATGAAGCAATAAATAATTCACTGATAAGCAAAGAAAAGAACAACTCAACAGAGGTTACTGAAGGATGTCACAAAAAACTTCTGGCTATGTTTGGAAGTTTAAGGTTAACAGCATTCTTATCCACCACTTTCTCAAAGACTTGAATTTGGGAAGTGTCACAGTGAAGGAAAAGATCTTGAGTAACTACTGTCAGACTGACATAACACAATTCACTAAAAACTACATTGAAGCCAATCCTACCTTCTTCTGACAGCCTTGCTGTACTGAAAAGGGACTATTTGCATGACAAACCTATTTCAAGAAAACCATAATTTGCAGTATTAATTAAATTGCACTAAATTGCTAGAAATCCATGTGAAGTATGGATTTGAAAGATAGCTTTATTTTATGCTGTTGTGGTTTAAGCCCCTCACGCAGTTCGTTCACCCACTCCCCCCTCTTTCTTCCCCCAGTCCCGGGGGGACGAGGAGGAGAATCGAAAGAATGCAACTCCCACAGGCTAAGAACAGTTTAGTAACTAAGGTATAACACAAACCACAACTGCTACCACCAATAATAATAATGACAAGGCAAATACAAGGAAAGAATACAATCCCTCACCACCTATACCCAGCCCGACCAAGCAGCGTACCGCCACCCTTCCGGGTCTCTGCTCTCTGTTTTACATCCTGGGCATCACGTGCTGTGGCATGGAACATCTCTTTGGTCAGTTTGGGTCAGGTGTCCTGTCTGTTTCCTCCCGGCTTCCCCTCCTCCCTGGCAGAGCATGAGGCTCAGAATATCCTTGGTCAGGCGAAAACATCACTAAGCAGTAACCGAAACACTGGTGTTATCAGCGCTGCTCCCAGGCCGAAAGTCAAAAACACAGCACTGCACCAGCTACCAAGAAGGAGAAAAACGACTGCTGCTGCTGAACCCAGGACATATGCCTAAAACCTGCATGCAATTTAGCTCAACAATTGTAGTAGCTGAGCTTTTAAAATTACATAAATATAGAGACAGACAGAGATCACTAAGCTCCAGAAGGAAAACATGTACATTCACATGAACTTATATTTGGCAGATGCTATTATTTCTCTTAAATAATTGCATTTAATTGACATCTTTTACAACAAATGATGAACAAATTATCAAACTGAAAAAGTCTACAATAGTTCTATGTAAAGCATCAGGAAATCTCCCTTTTTAAAATATTACAAAGATGAAAGCATTTTGATCACACAGAGTTTGCTGATGACACCAAGATGTGTGGTTCTGTTGATGCGCTGGAGGGAAGGAATGCCATCCAGAGGAACCTTGACATGCTTGTGAGGTGGGCGGATGAAGTTCAACCAAGCCAAGAGCAAGGTCCTACACCTGTGTTGGGGAAATCCCAGGCACAGCTGCAGGTTGGGCAGAGAAGAGACTCAGGGCAGCCCTGTGGGGAAGGACATGGGGATGTTGGTTGATGAGAAACTGAACATGAGCCGACAGTGTGAGCTCACAGCCCACAGAGCCAACCATATCCTGGGCTGCATCAAAAGGAGCATAACCAGCAGGCTGAAGTAGGTGATCCTGCCCTACTCTGCTCTCTTGAGACCTCACTTGGAGTATTGTGTACAGTTATGGTGTTCTCAACATAAGAAGGACATGGAACTGTTGGAACAAGTCCAGAGGAGGGCCATGAGGATGATCAGGGGTCTGGAGCACCTCCCATGTGAAGATAGGATGAGAAAGTTGGGGCTGTTCAGCCTGGAGGAGAGAAGGCTGCGTGGAGACCTCAGAGCATCCTTCCAGTATCTGAAGGGGGCCTATAGGGATGCTGGGGAGGGACTCTTCATTAGGGACTGTGGTGATAGGACAAGGGGTAACGGGTTCAAACTTAAACAGGGGAAGTTTTGATTGGATATGAGGAAGAAATTCTTTACTGTAAGGGTGGTGAGGCACTGGAATGGGTTTCCCAGGGAAGCTGTGAATGCTCCATCCTTGGCAGTGTTCAAGGCCAGGCTGGATGGAGTCTCGGGTAGCATGGTTTAGTGCGAGATGTCCTGCCCATGGCAGGGAGGTTGGAACTAGATGATCTTAAGGTCCTTTCCAACAATAACTATTCTGTGATTCTGTGATTATTTTAACTGGAGAGAAGCAGATCACTAATCTCCCTTATGTACAGAACAATGTGAGAGAAAACAAAAGCTTAAAAATAATCTCATTAAGCTAATCTTTCTTATGCATTGCCATTTTTTTATGCTATCTTGCTTTTCTAAAAAATGCTTCCCATACAAAAAACCCCAAATGTCTTCTTTGAGGAAAAATAAAATTTCACATAAGATGATTGACACTTCAATCTTGAAATGTAAAGGCTAATTTTCCCACTTTTATAGTAATGGGCAAGTAATTTATTTTCAATATATTAATTTAATAAGCCAACCGTGCTAAGTGGTTAAACTAGTCATCTAGAGGAAGTTCACCATGCAATCTCTTTTGAATTCTTTATCTTTACAGATTAAGGTTTTTCCTCATAATGCTATCAGTGTTTTATAAATCAACCCTGAGTTTGTAAGGGTTTTCCTCATAATGCTATCAGTGTTTTATAAACCAACCCTGAGTTTGTTTTAGAAGCAAGACAGCCACATTGCATTTCTAGCAAAAAAAAAAAAAAAAAAAGCTTTTCTATCCCAGTTTAGCTAATTCTATGTCCTTTGTGCCTCAGCTTTCATCATAATTGCATATTTTTTCAAACAAGCTTTTTCTTTTTTCTGGTGTTCAATATATGCTTGGATCATGTACAGCACAATATAAAAATAAGGAAGGCCACAGCCCTTAAGGAAGCCCTTAAGTCCATTCAGGACTTAAGGGGCTTAGCAGGAATCACTTAACATGGAAACAGGTCTATCCACCACAGCAAGTATCCCTCTAATATACTGATAAAACAGGTGGGTGAGAGCAACCAATTAAAACTAACGGTAAGAAATTAAAAGGAAATATATGAGGATTGTTGTTACAGCTACAGCATCATAATTAGCGCACATTGCTGAAGCATGAATGAAGTTCAACCACGCTAGTGATGCAGGCTGGCGGCACCTCAGATGATGCACATAGATCAGCCTCAGAGAAATAGTGTAGATTCCATTAGACCTATGTTTTCTGACTCAACACAATTCGGGTGAGGATTCAATGGCGGGATGACCACTGGCAAGGTGCTATCAGAACACAGAACTTTTAGTGAATGATTTCAGTGGTGGCTGATGCCGAAGGATGAGTTTCAGGGGTACTGTGGGAATAAACCATGATATGGCTGAGGATAAGTGTATGAAAAATTGTATGATAGGCCTAGAGTTTATACAAAGGATGATCAAGATCCTTTGCAGACTAGATCTTATCCACCATAGTGTGTAGCAGCAGAAATTGATCTTGGTATGGTATGACTGGGCATTCATGTAAGAGATTTGTATGCATATATTGAATATAATTCACCTTTAGATTATATTTATAACCAAGTTTGAGATACAGTTCAGATCTGTCATACAAACCAATTTCAGTCTCTGCATTTCTGTTTTACATATGTGGTGATATTTAGTCTTCATATTTTCAGAACAGATAAGAGATTTAGGGAGCATGATAACTCAACCCTATGACAAAATGAACAATAACTCTGTAAGTTACAACTGCACAAAGATTTGATAAGGCAAGAATGTCCCCTCAAGTTCAATTTGTCTTTTGTCCAGTGCAACTTTGCCAGTTCAAAAATCCACTATGAAGTGCTGTGCAGTCATATCAAAATATCTTGAGTAGGAGTTGTGGATACTCAGGTGATAGCATGAAATTTGATAGTAAGTTCCTGAAATTAATGCTAAAAATTTTAGCCAGTCTGGCCCTTCTCTACCTGTTTGTCTTCTTTTTTTGTAATATGAAAACCTGAGGAACATCTATAAGAAAGTCAGCTTCTTGTAAGACTTTACACCTGGGAATGCAAAGTAATGCAAATGTAATGCAAAACAATGTAGCCCTTTTTTGGACATGACAAGTGCACGTTTCTCTCCCCATCTTTTAACACCAAATTAAGAATTGGAAAAGTATAAATATTTTGGCTTCAAGGTGACCCTCTAAAGAAAAAAAATTGAAAGGGACACGAGAAATAAACATAAAACAATACCACCTAAATACCAAAGCAAATGACATGAATGGAAAATATGATTAGATTTCCGCTACAAGATATATTCATCATGGTAGTTAATATTTCTTTATAAACTTGGTATGGATGATAATTGATTAACTAGGCTGGTTTCTAGCACAGACGATATACAGAAAGGATGCTGTGTTTTAAACAATAGCTATATCAGCACTCTGGGACTGTGATATGGGAAATTCTAAGATTAATTTTGTTAAAGAGAGTAATTTTTCAGGGTAATTGGAACAAATTACATACTTATTTTTAATTTATTACCTTATTTCAGAGCAAATTTGAAATTTAGCACCAGTAAAACTTATTTTTCCTGCTTGACAGGGAAAGCTAACTCACCATTCTAAGGATGGGTCTAAATGTCCTTGATAAGAGTTGAAAAATACAGTCTTTAAAAAAATAAGCACCTCATTGCATAAAGCAAATTCATACCTCAGCAAAAGCTCTTAAATATTAGTCCATCCTTGGACTTTGAAATTCATGTGGGCTGCTCTGCACATTTTTCAAAGGACTTCTGATCAAACACTACTGAAAGACTAATTAATATGTTACAGATCTGAGGCTCACAGCTGGGAATTATGAAGATCTTCAATTCCAATAAAAAACTATTCTTTGTACAGCACACACAATCACATAATAACTTACTCTTAATCCATGCAGTCAATATGTGGACTTCGCAACACATCAGCAGGACTGGACACTTTCAATTACGTAGGAGAATAACTCTACAGGGTCGGAATTTTCTCATGATATACTATGCTACTATCTTTACCTCTGATAGCTTAATTGTGACAGAATGGCAGAGAGGTGGTTTGTCATATAAATGAGTGTATAAAGTACTTGATTTCGGAGGCAATTCTGTGGATACCTATGCTAGATAACTTTGAAAATAATGGCTGACCTAGTGGTTCTCGTTTTGCAAATCTAAGGTGTTTGCCCATATTACTGCTCATTACACGCTAATGCATAAACATTTTCATTTCTAGATACTTTGAAAAGCCTTGTGATTTTATATTTGCAGGTTTTAGATTCAAATGTATGACTGACATTATGCATTAAGTACAAGAATGCTTGCTAAAGGACAACTACAGGTGGATGTGTGAGTGTGTTCTTGTTGCTGTATAAATCAGGGGGCCTTTAATCTAATTTGATCTGTTTGCACTAAATTAGAAAATTGTATTCCATTATTATTATGTTGCAAAAACATTACTGGAAAAAATATTTTAACTTAAATCACAAAAAAAATTCAATTCCTGGTAGTCAGAATGAATGGGTTACTTTTTACCCTATGAGCTTTAAGTGCTCTGATCTGACTGACAAACAAATACTGCTTGGATGTTGCTATATTTTCTAACATGAAGATGGAATTTCAAAACTCTTTATATTGTATCTATTGAAAATATTGAGTTTACTACTTCTTACTGATATTGGCCAATAGCTTAAAAATACCAATCACATGCTTTCTCAGATCATTTTCCCTTTTTTTTGATTTTTCTTTTTTTTTTTTTGTCTTAATTTCCGTCTCTCAGACTATTTAGATATAACCAGACATTTATCTTTCAATTTTAATTTTCAGGTTAACAAACTACTGTTTTCTTCTCTAGAAGACACAGGGCCACTTAAACCTCAGAAAGTGAATCACTGCACTTTGAATAAGAGAGGGCACCTTTCTGAACTCTGAGTATTGATTTCTATGGATAATATCTTCAGGACAACGTCTATTCAAAGGGAATTTTACACACTGAAGATCCAATCCTCTTTAGGACACTTCAAGTCTAGAAGACTGATAACTATTTGCAACTGTTTTTACTGATCTTCCAAGGCTGTGATTCTAATCTCCTATCTAGTCTTAACTAAAGCCTTAAGATGCAGCACGCTAAGCAAAAAAAAGCCCCTCAATCCCCCTATCCACAACACAAAAAGCATACTTTAATAAGACACTTCACGCAAATAATTTGTTTTTATACTGTGAAAAAATAAACAAATATGGATTCTAAATCATTACAGTTAGCTTGTGAGCCACTGACTTTATATAGCTGTTTCAGTGATGCATACTCATTATATATCTATATCTCTATATAAATATAGATATATATGTATGTGTATGTATTTGATTAGTGACCAACAACTTGACACTAACAAATTCTGTCACTGGTGACCTGAAAAGCATCAATGCAAAAGTATTTAAAAATTCATCATCCTTTTTTTCTTATTTCCACCACCAGGTACTTTGTATCCAATTAGACTTATTTATCCTGAAATTGTGCAGCTCAACGTATCTTAGACCACTATGACATTGTATCCTCTTGTACATTTTGTTGTATCACAGTGGAAACACAGCAAAAAAGACTATAATTTATTTTGCTGATGTAGGCTGACCATAACCTGAGCTCTGCAATTGCAATTTGGTCTTTTTTGTCCATTATGAAGATAATAACCTTCAGATTGCTGTCAGTCTGCTGCTGTCACTCTGGTCACTGGGCAGCTCATGAAACCTTATCTTCATACTACTTTCCTGGGCAGCTCCACTACAGCCATTAGAGAACAAACAGCCTACATTTCCTGGAGCTACTTCAGCAACCAAGCAATGATTACGCTTGCCTTTCCAAACAAATGTCAACAACATTTTACAGGTTAAAAAAGTAAATCAAGGCACACCAGGCTTTTGCTGGTGTTAAGGGTCCTGCCTTTACAAAAGGTGAAAATTAAGTTTCCAGGGATGTTTTCTCCCATAAAAGTAAACAGAATTACTATTATTACAAATAATGTTTTATTTGTATAATATATATATATATTTATATATATTATGGATATATATTACAGAGAAGCTGTGTGGAAACCTGATAGAAGCCTTCCAGTATTTGATGGGGGCCTATACGGATGCTGGGGGGGACTCTTCATTAGGAATAGACCATTAGATAGCATAGACTGTGGTGATAGGATAAGGGGTAACGGGTTAAAACTTAAACAGGGTAAGTTCAGGTTGGATGCAAGGAAGAAGTTCTTCACTGTGGAGTGGTGAGGCACTGGAACAGGCTGCTGCTGCCCAAGGAAGTTCTGAATGCTCCATCCCTGGCAGTGGTCAAGGCCAGGCTGGATGGGGCCCTGAGAAACCTGGTCTAGTGGGAGGTGACCCTGCCTGTGGCAGCACGGTTGGAACTAGATGATCTTAAGTTCCTTTCTACCCCTAACCATTCTGGGTTTATATGCCTTGAAGCTGAAACTCTACAGAAGTAGATGGAAAAAAACGGAAATAGGCTTAAACTGCGAAGTACAGCTGAGGGCTACAACACGTGTCCCTGAGTGGTTTGAAATGGAAGGTAAATTAAGTGTTATGTTTCAGACTCATGAGCCAGTAAACAGACGTACCACTGAGGGCAGAAAATATACAAGTCCAAATACAATTTCTATCACTTTCTAAGAATACTTTCAAAAACACAGTTCAAACCCAGAAGGATGAATCATAGCAAGGAAGATCAAGGTTGGCCTTTTTTTGTCAAGATCCAATGGTAGGAATTAGAAAAATGCATGGGGATAAAGAATGAAAACGAGACACTAGGCATGAAAGATTTTGCAGTGTGCCAGAATATCATGCTATAGCAATGAGAACACATCAATCAAATCAAACAATAAGAAGTCTTCCAACCCTTTTTCTGGCTGTGAACAGAGACAGACCATACCTTCCTCCTGTGTTCATTTACTAGATTTATCTTGCCATTCCTCCTCCAGCCTTATGTAGACCAGACATATGCTGGGGTGCTGGTAGGCCTTATCAGCTGGAACAGTTTTACACCACATTCAATTGTCTGTATGAAACAGAAGTGTCAGCTACAAAAAAAACAACAGCAACTTCTCCTTGGAAAGTTCAGATTTAAAGGTCTCATGAAGAAATACAAGCTATTTATTCAGATATCATAGCTGTGATAAAGCAATCTGTAAAGACTGGAGAACAGACGGAAAAGAAACATAACAAAGCAAACAAAACCAAGTTAGAGTAGGCACTAGGAAAGCAGCAGGAAAAGTAATGTGTATAATAAAACCCAGGATAAATTCTTATTTGCATTGTTATTCCTATGCAATTCTCTAGAATACACAGCACGCTGCTCCGTATCACAGCTTGGTTTTCCAGATAGGTACAACATTTTCAAGATTGTGCTCCAGAGAATTTATTTGATGCTTTCTAACAAAATTATCTTAAATTAAGTTGTTTCCCAGAAACATGATTAAACCTACTCAGTTATTGCACTTCTTGGCCATTGGCAATTAAAGCATAAATACACACGAAGCCAAATACTAAGCTTAGGAAATTTAGATATATTCCAGTTGTTTTAATAGGATGGCATTGATTTATACCAGCTGCAATTCTGCATTGTGCTGATTTGCACACTGGTTATCATCCTGAAGGATCATAAAGTGCTTTACAAATTAGCATCTTGGAGCACTTATTACATCTACTTGAAAACAAGATACAGATCTCTCCTTTTTGGATGATTTGTCACATCAGAATCTAAGGTGCCATCTGTGGTGAACTGTAGCTTTAAATCTATGAGAAACCTGTAGGCACTGAGATTCATCTATGTTTACTGATAGACACTAATGACTCAATAGATGCCGCTGACTGACTCAAGTTCTTTGATTAAAATATTAGTCTTGAATGCTCCCATCTGTATCAGATTTGATACTGCAGAAACATCAACAGAATTAAAGTAAATATAAGAGGATATAGTATTATACAATATGTAAGATATATAAATGTATGTGCTAGCTATAATACAATGCATAAACAAAAGAGTAGTCCCCCATTGAATGCAATCACTACTTCACAAAATGGCTGAATCACAGACTATTGGAAGCTGTAAGAATATTGCACTGTGTTTATCCATGCTTTATATTTTTAAATACCTTCTGTCACAGCCATGATGAAGGGTTAAATGAACCTTATGTCTTACCTAGTAAGACTGTTCTTATGTTTAATAAATTTGGGAAAATCTTGCTATCTTCAATAAACAGTGATAATTATTGCACCTGCTAAAAATCTTGCTCAGGGTGCTGCATAGACTTGTCCAACATGCAGTCATGCTAAGAAGAAAGCAAGAAACACATTCCTCCACTTAAATTTGCATTACTTCTCCAGTAATCATGGTGCTGACATTTGGGAGCACAAAGGCTGTATCTATCATACATTCTTTTAGTGAAGCTGGTAAACTGGAGGACAGAATTAAGAAGAAACAAACGTCACTTCATCCAAACACCTACTGAACAGTAGCTCATGCTATCTATGCAAAATGCTGGTCTATCCTAAGTTAAGACATGTCAACGGTGACACTGTAACCCAGACACTGGGTCCCCAGCTTGACTCATTACACAGGGCTCTTTCTCTCCAGCTTCAGGATTTGTACTTGTTCTTGTTCAACTTCAGAGTGTTTCTGTTGGCTGATTCCTCTACCTCTTAGTTCCACTGAATGGCAGCCCTGCACTTAAGCATGTTCCCCAAATTTGATGTCATCCGCAAATGTTATAAGTGTACTCCATCACTGCCTCCATGTCACTGAGAAAGATATTAAATGGTCCCACACTAGGGTCTTCTGCCTCCAGGAAAAGCATGCCTATCAACCACAGCCCTCAAAATCCCACCATCTAGCCAGAGTTTACTCATCTAGCTGCCCAGATAGCCACACCTTTACATTACAATTCCAGACTAAAAGTTAATGTATGAAAATACCTGAAGTCTAGAGCCTCTTAGCTTACTGCAGTACCATAACTTCAGTCATTTCACACAACTTTTAGAATTCATACAGGGATGAATCTACCAGAAAAGACAAGCTTTCATCTGTTAAGTCAATCATTCACGGCTCCACTGAAAAAACATCAATCTTTGTGATACCTTTAATGCCACAGTAGTTGCTTTTAGCTCAAGTTTTTAATTAAAGTTCTCAATGAGAGGGAAAAGTGTAACAGATTTTACTGATGTTTCTCACATAGTATGAGGCAGCCCTGTCATCAGAGGAAAAGAATATACATAAAGAAAGCTCTGCTGGCATTGTAGTTGGTATGTTATGACATCATATCACAACTTTGTTGGCATATTATGAATTTGGGGTATTAATGATGCCTTAGCAACTATAATTAGCAGCATATATAATAGTTCAGTTGTAGGTGATGCAATGAGCTTTGCTAGCAGTTATCTTAACATCTTGGACCAAAACCTCAAAAAAATTGATCTTATTCAGCTATTTTGGAAGAGGATCTCCAGCTTTTGAAGCTATTTGCATTTTGTTAAGAAAATACTAAGATAAATCTTGAAGGTCTAACACGTAAATTCTCTCTATTACAGTCTTTGTGTATGGATCTTGTGTTACAAACTTTGCCTAATGCCTTGGTACAGATTCACACAAACTGTAGACAGCTGTTTATTTGTGTAATTAATTGGTATTGATATTTGTGCAAATGTGTGTTGGCAATGTTTAAATAGAATCTTCTCCACTCTACCACTTCCTCTGGGACAGGAGACACCATGGGGAGTGCCATGGGGAACATTGACACTCTTGGTCAACATTTTGAGCAATCTGTAGAAAAGATGATATCACCTGTGCTTAACAGCCACCCAGGAAAGCCTCTGCACACTGGAGAATTCCTCCTGAAGGAAAGCCAAAGGAATATCTCACCCAAAAGATTCTTCAGCACAAAGGAATCAACTGATACAGTGTTTCCTGGATATCTTTCATAAATGTGGAAGAATTTGTGGAACTATAAATTGTAAAATACCATTCATCCAAAACAAGGAATAGCTGTCTTTTTAATTTAAGTCTGTAAAAAACTCTGAACTTTCCTTCTTTTCTTAAATAGAATGACAGTATCTGCTTTTGGTGTATAAGTCATGGAAAAAGTCTTAATATTCACATAAATTACACAAAATAAGTGAAGGAATTGTAGCACCTCTGTTGTTAAACTTCAAATTAACTTTTGACTCATTTCTTGGGAAAGATCCTAGGCTGGCAACAGCAGAGTCAGAAGCTTACGGTTTATTCTTAGAAGAGGCATCACAGAGTTGCAGTTCAGACTGTCCCTGGGAAGGACTGTGTTGCCATTTGACAGTTCATTTCTCACAACTGTTCTATCTGTGGATACAGGCTAGCTTTGTGTTTGGAAATAGAAACTGTCCACTAAGACACATGTTGAGACCTTCAGTTCACTGCACATGCTCTTTCCTGATGACATCAGTCACTGCTTAATGAGGGTAGTAACTGTATCCAATGATTTCTCATCTAAACTTGCTTTAAACTGTGCTTTTAAGTAATGAAGTTATTTCTGTTGTGCCTGGTTTAGGCTTATAATAAAAAAATAATAACAAAATAAAGAAGTAAGTAACATAGAAAAATAACTTTTCCACATTTTAAACTGGGGGAGTTGACAAAGTGATTGTTAGTTGCTTTTCTTTTTTTCTTAAGAATAGGTATAAATCTCAGGAGACTTGGTATGTCATTTTTTATTTGTGATATACTCATTTGATGTCTCACACAAAATGAATATTTCTTGTAATAACTCAACTACTACAAAAGAAAATCAGTATACGAATAAAGTGTATAGTAATTTACTAGTCAGTTTGATGTTTGTTGAAATTAGCCCTTCAAAATGCAGGGGCTTTGTGACAGGGGTAAATGTAATTTATTTACCTGCATAGCTTGTTCCTTTAAATACTGCAGTCTTCACTTCTGTACCAAGAGAATGATATGATAATTTTTTCTACCCACTAGAAGAAGCTGTCAAATGAAGGAAGTTTTCATTTTTTTCTGAGAAAATGGTACATTCTCAAGCCAGTGACTACTGCACTTCAAGACAAGCAGCAAAATAAAAATCTTTTTTACATAAACCAGATAATTTCTACTCTAATATGAAAATTAGCACTTTGATATATCTTACACTTTTGACTCCTTAAATTGTACCACTTTTAGAAAAAATGTGCAGTGAAGCAACTAAGCGGGGGGTGTTATTTTTTGTGTGTGTGTGTAGGAGGACATTCATACAGTTTTGGGGTGCCTGCCCTTAGATTGGCTTCATCAGCCTTGACGTCTACTATCAGCTTTGCTCCCTTTCTTGATGAACAGATTTATTCAGGAACAAGAACACTTTCTGGCAAACTTTAGGTTATTGAAACAAAATTTTGCTGCCAGCTTCTCCCCCTCAACTACTTTTTACTGCAGTAAACCAGCAAACAAACATGCAGGCACTGAGCACATATTACCTGTAAAGAATACTACAGTTGAAAAAAAATAATCAGAAATGCAGATAATGAAGAACAGAGATTTCAGCTGACAAATGCTGCATCTTAGTTAGCTCGGTGAAATGATGCTATGAGACAATTAGAACCTTAGAGCCCCCTACCAACCCATGAGGAATATTTTGAGTCAGTGACCTGCAGAATCAGAGCATCCTAACCTTAATCATCCTGCATCCAGATTGCCTGGGAGTACACAACTACTGCACTTCAAAGACCTGTACAAATCTGTGATTAGGTAAATAGTAAATGGAAGGCAATCATTCTCAAACTGTTCAAGCACCCTGCTCTGGAAAGTGCATCCAACTCAAACAGGAGTTTGTCTCTTGATGATGAGGGGCAATGTGGTCCTTTAGACAATCAGTCTTCTACAAGCCTTTTGATCTATAGCTTCCATGCACATAAGCCATACCTGTTCATCTCATCTAATTTAAGATCTCCACAAGACAACTGTTGTCTAAGTTAGTCTCCTCATGCTTCCTTTATAATTAATAGAGGAAATTAGCCATTTCCAAAAGGTGGCTTATTTAAACTATTTTAACCCTCAATTAATTGCCCTTTGTAACTGCCTCATTCTAGTGTAATTAATAAACCTAGGCATATTTTTGATAGCCAGCATGAAGAGAAGAGAGCACAGGGTCTTTTTTTTCCTCTGAGAGTCATTACAATAATTTATGCCTCACCTGTGAAGTGAAACCTTAAATTGACATTTCTGCATTATGAACTTTTTTTAATATCCTTGACAAGTTGTCTCACCAATGATCTGTGTCCCTGAATGTCTTCTAATTCTTTATGAGAAAGCGCTGACCTGCATTACTTATGTCCAAAACAGAGAGGTTACTGATTTGGCTTCTGTGAATCTCAGTCTTAATTGCCAGCTTTCTTCATAGCTTTTCATGGGAACATGGGGGCCTGAGAATTCTAACATTCAGTGTTACAGTGATCTGTTTCTGCAGCCTTTTCTGCATGAGAGCTATGAAAACCAATTGAACCTTTATAATCAGTAGACACATTGCCCTCTCAATTACCTGCACTCATCTTCAGACCTTATTACACATCCTTCAACAGATGTTTGTACAGTGAAAAATGCATAACAACCAAGCTGCCAAAAAGGGTTAATAGAAAGTATTTTAAATACACACACTAGTGCTTTTCAAATTAAGTTAATGTAGATAGAAGACACATAAATATGTAATATATGGTCTGCATCTCTACAAAACTGTTTCCAACAAATAAAAAAAAAGTGTTTTGTTTTTTGTTGTTTTTTTCTTTTTTTTTAATTTTGAAAAGCTGAAAGGTATGAAAATTCTTTTAATATTGCTGTAAAGACACAGCAGACATCACTCCTTCCCTTTATTTCTATTTGTGTCCTAACTGCCATACGACTTCACTTGAAAATCTCTGACGTTGCTTTGCTGTAACAGCTGTCTCTTTCTGTTTACGGGGTTTTACCTTCTATGCCACTTGTCTGATAAGGAGTGTTTGAGGGAATGATGGCTGTTAATTAAGGATTAAATCCTTCCCCAGTGACAAGTGAGTGTCAGAGGAGGGTATTACTTTTGTGTGCAAAGTATTACCTCAGTCCTCACATCATTAAATCAAAGAGAAAGGGTAAGTAATCCTCTAAGAAAAGAATATGACAGCAAGAGGTGGGTTACACTTCTCACCCTCTGCCTTTGTTATATCATACTCAACACAGGCTGTGATTATATTCAGTGTGTTTTTTTAATTGATTAGCAATCACATATGCACTGCACTTCAGCATTTTGCTGTAAGATCTGTATTTGAGGAACTCACAGCTGAAAGAACCCTAAGGATATAATGTTATTTTCCCTACAGCAGTGAGGGCTTGATATAGAAAAATTTCAAATCCTCTTCCTTTCTCTCCAGATAAGTAACCCATGAGCTGGCATGATGCAGAAGTGTAGTGTTGTGTGCAGGAACTAATAATCCTTATGGAGAGTATGAGGCAGCTCTGACGTGTGTGCAGTGTTACATCTACCGTGTCATCCTCTTAGCAGTTTCACTGACATCACTGCTGAAGTGAAGATCAGGGATGCAGTCTTCTGCCCACAGCCTAATTCTCTTTACTCCACTATAAAGTTCACAGCTTTTTCTGAATTGCTTTTTTTTTTTTTTCCAACAGAATTGGAGAGAATGTTCCACAAAATGGGCAGTCTGGCTGCTCAAAGGTACATTTTGCTGAAACACAGAATATCCTACCTTTGGAAAAGGAAGAATTACTTGTGACTCAGCCTAAGTGAGGCAGAGAAGCAAAAACTGCCTTTGTAACAGAGTGTGCTCATTGTGCCTATAGTCCTACTGAGATGTGTCTGCCTTGTTGGGTTTTCAACCAGTGCACCTAAACAGCTTTCTGATCAGGAACAACTCAATGTGAAGTTTTTATTTTTGCAACATTCCAAAGGTATTGCCAATGCTCTCATTAACTTCAATAGCCAAGTCCTCACTTCACTTTTTCAAATATAACTATGATGACATGTTAAAAAACAGAAGAAAAATTACTGGCAGTATAAAACTGGGCTTATGCTGCTACTCTACATGATCCAAAAGGAACATGGGATTCTCAGTGAAAACAAACAGTTTCTGGAGCATTAAATACTGCTATATTATCATTCATTGATCACTGCCATCATTGCTTTGGCACTTCAACATAATCATGATGCCAGTTCTTTAAAAACAATAATTGCAAATTATCAGTCAATCTTTGCAGAGAAAACCCTTGGCAATTCTCCACATCTATCGCCATTGCCTGAGACAGGGACATTGCACACCTTGATTAGAAGAGCTGAGAGTTCAGATGATGGCATACGCTAAAGAAACAAGAACCCTCAAGAGAGAGGCCAGCTAGTAAGTACACATCTATTTTTCATTCACAGCTATTCTCTTGCCATCAAAATTTTGGCCTGGTTCCTCGGTTTTTAAACACCTCATTCACACGCTAAAATTTGCAGTAAATGTTTTTGTGTGCAAAATTATGCCAGATTATGTAAGAGGCATCAAAGGCATCTGTACCTCAGATACAGTTTTCATTAACCAAGAAAGCAAAGAAACAGAATGCATGTGCACATAATATGTAGCGATACAGCCTGAATTTTAAATTATTTGGGACTGCTCTTATAACTGATATGCACAATTTGACAATTTCTGGATCCATAATCAGGTAGTAACCTCCACTATGGTAAATATGTGATGAGATCTATGGAATTCAAATTATAATGGTGATATTGGGATGAAATTCAACCTTGCCCTATAGTTAGAGCTGACCCAGGACTCCCCACTGAGGTGAGCTGATGGTCTGAACCACTGGCTAGCTTCCTAGCAAGGAAGCTGATCAACAGTTACAGGAATTAGTGGGAACTGTGGACAGTTTGGGAGATATCCCCATGTAGCTAGTGCTGTGCACATACCAGTTAAGGTACTCTATTTGTATATGTAAGATGTGTTCATTAATTCCCTGAGAAGAGAATCTGTCAGTCTCAGTCATCTCCCCAGGCAGCTCCTGCTGCTGAACCGACCAAACTGCACAAAGATCATTTAAATCATCTGTAGAAACTGTTCTTGCATGTGCAGAAACGATCACACAGGACAAGCTTTTGACAGAGAATGTTTTGTACCTACTGTAAGATAATCAGAGACAATTGATGATGCATATGCTGTTGTGGTCCCCCAGGACCACAGCCCAGGTGATAAGACTCCAGCAACACAACAGCTCAGAGAAGTCCTGTCTGATACAAGATGCAGTTGAAAGGATGATTGCAACAGGGACTCCCATTGTCACCCAGGCAGTGATTGGCTCTTCTCTCAGAGATATGAATCCCCCTGTGAGTTTTATTGAGGGTGGCTGAGTTTTTTAACATACACTCTTCCTGTGCCTATGCATCAAGTATAAGGCAAACAATTAAAATTACTCAATACTTCATTTTGGCACTCTTGATAAGAAAGAGAAGGGGAGGGAAAAAGCAAGGGAAGGGAAGACACAAAGAAACAAGGAAGAGAAAGAAACCAGCCAGCCTAACAACCAACCATGGCATCTTTATGAATGTCCAATAATCTTGTAGTGAGGTTGCTATGGTGGTATGAGTATATATTGCTTCATCTACCAATTTTTCAAGTAATTTTTCCTGCATAATAGATTTCTAAGTCTGTGTCTGGTTAATGAACAAAGATACTTGCTATTAGTTTGCAGATGATGTTAAATCAAAAGTCAATTTTTTTAAAAAGTGAAAAAAAAAGTGTGTGGCTCTGGGAAAGGTCATTTGGAAAGCTGAAGGATAATTAGGAAGCACTGCACAGTTAAAGAGAATTTCTGGTACTTTAATCCTTCGGACACTGAGAGAAGGGGAAGGAAGGGAGGTACAAAATCAAGAGTGAAAAGTACAATTTTTTCTGGTTCAGATATTCATTGTTGGTACCCCATGCCAGCTTTGGCTCCTTTTTGTGCAATTTGCATTTAAGCTTTTTCATATTTGTAGAAAAGTCTGTATGTGCATCATACAGAAGTATGTCTGTGCAGGTACGCAAGGGTGTTCTGGACCAAAAACCAAAAGTATGATTGCAGCCTGTAGACAAATAGCCAAGCTTGCTTACCCCATTTAGAATTTAGGTAGAATATAACACAGCTACAGCAGTGAGCAATCTCAGTGTGGGTTATGCAACCTTAGCAGGATCCTGAGTAAATACTTGATCCTGTGTGATGGCATGTTGTGCAGGGCATTAGTAAATGGGAAGTCAATATCTACACCTTGGTTTTCCAGACGTTGCTTGCAAGGCATTTACCCTGATGCACACTATGTTGCCGTGGTTGCCAGCAAAGAGCTGGTGGAGAATTTGGAACAGGCATTTCACATTGCGCAAAGGTAAATAACTTTACATAGAAGAGCAGGCCTTCAGTAAAATAAATCATGAGCTATACACAGTTGTGTGGTTGTTTTTCCACTTGACCTTGAGCAAAAGAGCAGCTTGGATCACAGCATTACTCATTGTCCTGCAGGGCGAGGATCTGCACTGGGATACCAAGAAGCTCCTCTGAACTGCAAGGGCCCTGGGGCAGTGGAGGCTGACACAGCAGTGGACCCAGTAGCTGCTCTTAGCCTGTGATGGATGGGTGAAGGGGTCTTTCTGTATCTTGGAATCATCAGTGGGTGTTAGGCTGACTAGCAAGAAAATACCTCGTAATATACAGAGAACACTTGCTTAACACCCTAAATAGGAGGAAGATACTGGAAATGGAAGATTTTACTGCCAGAAACCCTGTAAAATCAGTATTTAGCAATTTAAGTAAGTCTGTGCCACTTTCTCTTTAATGTTCTAGGGAATAACAGAGCTGGCAGTAGGTAATTCTGGGCAGGAACAGTTTGAAACAAACCCTTAGAATTTTTTAAGTGAGTTAAAATAAAGCCAGACAGCTTCAGGACAGAACAAAGCATGTACCTCTGAAAGAAGACAAACAGCATATTAAAAAACCTCTGAGTTCCTTATCAGTATTAGATGTGAGAAAGAGGGAAACTCCAAAAGCTCAGACAGACAGACCTTACCTGTGCCAGACCTTGGAACTGGCAGCCTTTTCCAGTGTGATACATGAAAACATCACACTGTGTCCCTGCTCACACTCCGGGAGGTGAATGAATATAACCTTTGCCACTTTAATCTCCTTGCAAGAAGACTCAGACTTACACGAACATTTGTGTTAGCGTTAGAGATAAGAGAATAAATCTGAAGTCCTGTGATAAATGTCTCCATGTGAAGATAGCACAGAAAAAAAGGGATCTGATTGTTCTTCCACACCCCCTCTGTGGAGAAGTTCCAGTAAAGAAAGAATAAAATTCTCGATTCTGTACATGTTGGACACCTACACAAGCATGTTTTACAGAAACTTCCCATACAGAGAATATCAAGTTATGTAAAAAGCAACAGCAACACAGACTGCTCATATGTATAACACAACAGATTTCCTCTGTTTTTCATGTCTGTACAGCTCACATATCTTGAGCAGATGTTGTGACCTTTTTTCCGCACTGCCGCTTTCTGTTATAACCAACCAGCAAGATCTGAAATGACCACTGAATTTCCTGATATTATACAGGATCTATTTTTAATACTGGAAATCTTTTGCATGATTCATGCTAATCAAATCAATTATTATGTCTCGTAGAGGGTTGTTGTTTTTTACCTGAAACTGTGTGATCCTTTGGGTCTCTCAGTAGCTTGAACCTTGCATGAGGGAAAATGTACTGCAGGGGTTTCCCATTTATCTGAGGAACACAAATGTGCATGTCATAAAAAGATAAACCGACATCAATTGCATCAATAATTTCAGACAGTTGAAACAGAAACAAGCAAACAAACTTATTTCATCCAGATAAATATTACAACTTCACAATTCAAACACTCCCCCAAGTTTCAAGACGCTTGTCAGACTGCAAAATCCTTCTGTAGGGTAATGAATGTTACCTTCATTTTAAATATGGCTTTAGTTCTGATTTAGTTACTTCCTAATACCTAGAAGGTTGTCACTGTCTTCTGTAGCTCCTCTTAACATTAATCCTTTGCTCAAGCAATGTTCAAGAGAAGAATGAAATTACACATAACTTCTGTAATCATTATAAAATCCTATTCATACAAACCTAAACAAAATGGTAGTTGAATGTGTACACAGCCACAAGTCACTGCTTTAGTTCCAGCAAACTCACATATTCCAATGTACCTCCTGCTATCAAATTTCAAAAGCTTTTTGAAAGACCCAACTTAAAACTTTTAGGATTACATTTTATATGAAAATGTGCAACATTTACTTGGGCTGATACTGAAAAGTGTGAAAGCTGAAAGTAACGATACTCCACAAAATGCACTAAAGAGACAGGTTTCCAGCTGGGATGATCCCAACTGCCCCGCAACAATGGCACAGGAAGGACAATGCTGGGGAGCCAGATTCAAGGAGCCAGTGGGACAACATTAATCAGCATGGTAATGCAGCTGAGCGTATCAACAGTCTGTGACAAGAGTTTATTACTATTATTTATATTTAAGTAGCACTTAAAGAGATTAAGCTCCTCCTGAACTAAGTACTTCAAACCCAGTTTTTGCCCTAGAGTGTTTATGATGTTAATGGATAGCACGCAGAAGTGATGGGAGTGAAAAGAGAGAAGTCAAGTGACTCGCTTAGCTTAATCCTACAGCGAGCAGAAGAGTTTATACATCTATTGTCATAATTCATCTTCTTATTGAATGGATGACATTGTATCTAGAAGGCTGAAATCCTCCCATAACACACTGAGAGCAGTATTAACTGTAATTAATCTTAGACATTAAAGAGATCATGGATTTAATTGTGGATGTGCACTCCAGAATAAATCAAACATGCGACAAGGCAGACTTCAGGATTTATCACTGAATTTTGCCAGAACATTGGGTCTAATATTGCCAGAAGCATATGAAATGCCATGAGACTTCCATGCTTATTAATGCATAGGGACACTGTTATGTTTCTAAGGACATTATCAGAAACTCAGCAAGTATAATTTAACAGCAAAAATAATGTATTTGTCACATGTAGCTTACACACAGTTGTAAAATATCTGGAGGAATGCATCAAATTTTATTTTTAATTAAACAAAAAGGAATACAAAATAATGTAATTGAAGAGAAGTACACGAATGCATTTGAACAGATCCTTAGCTCAGATCTGTTTTTGTGGGACAGCTCAATTTAACTGAAGAACACTGCGGGTCATAAACTTCACATTGTTTTTAATTGCTGTATCTTATCTGTCTTTAGCAAGATTTGGTTTTGGCATAAATAATAATTCAATGCTATATTGTACATGACTGCTGACAAATATTTCAGAAAATATAGACTGTCTCGTACTTTAGTCTATTACTTCCTCATTACTTTCACTTCCGTAATTTTATGGTAAGTCTAAATCTTGGTGATTAGGATAGGTATGAATAAAAGCATTAAAGTTTATTAATATTCAGGGTAGCATTTTATTTTTTATTGTTAGTGGGAATCAGCACTTAAACTGAACATTTCATTAGGCGTTTACCTTCAGAACGTCATGTGTCTAAAAGTGGCAGAATAAATGGAAAAAACATGGTTGCCGTAAACAGATAATGCGAAGAAGAATAGTTACATTTTTTTCTGGATAATTTAGTAGTATATTTGAAAACCTTTAGAACACAAAATATTTTGGTTTTCCAATTGTTCACATCTAACTTTCACTAAAGCTGATTTCTCTTCTCCTGGATATATGTCAGGAGGTCCTTCTATCTGACTATTCAGCTGGTTACTCAGTAAGCCCTTTGAGGTTTCATCCCAGTGAGTTAAACGAGTATAAAGTTTTTCCTCCAGGAATTTAAGCTCTGGTCACGTGTTTCATGTTATGAGTTAGATCAAAGCCCCTTCAAAAGTTGGAATAAATGGCAAACAAATGTGCTGAGGTTTTCTAACACTGTTATAGAAAAACAGTTTCAACTTGCACTTTAGTTTCCCTTCGGTGTCTTTACATGCTTTGTCTGAAAAGGAAACTCTATGGAAGACTCACATACAGAAACTTTATTAGGTAAGGAGGACAATTAAGAAGAATAAATTTCTTTAGTCTTGTATAAGAAATAAAATACATAAAGTGCATTTTAGTATTCTGGGCAAAGTCCACAGTAACGGCTATAACATATTAACTGGTCTTTGGATCAGGTCATCAAAGCCACAGTAATTTCTGTTTTTAAACGGTGCTGCACCTCCTCTTCCACCAACATATTACCCAGGGTCTGATAAGGTAAATCTCAGCACCTGCTCCTGGTTGTAGTCTTTTAGGAAATACAGTCTTCAAGGGAAAATTTACCTGAGTTAGGTATCCAGGAACAAGATGTCAAGATGATGGGTTACCTATTTAATTAGCTATTTAATTTCTGAATATCACAGGTACTCGTATGAGAGTACAAGGCCTTTGGAAGAGGGCACCAAGAATTTCAATAGCTAAGTTAATCCTGCCCCTTTGAATCACTCCATCATCTCCTCTGTGCAGAGCACGAATGTCAAGTTCTCTAGGAATCCTGGAGGTAGAAAGTTATCTTTCCTGATAGACCCCTGATGATTCAGACATTTTGCAAAAGAAGCATTAAAAAAAAGCTTAACAAATACAATGTTCCCGCTCATTAATCAGTTGCAGAGTGGCCTTTTCTTCTGCAATTCGGTCAGTACAGAACTTTTGACTTTTGATTTAGAAGTCATTCTGGCATGCAGTGAGAACAACATTTCTGAGTGACCAAATGTGAGAAACGGCCTGCTAAATTCTGTCTTGAATTACAGTGAGGGGATGACTAATCTTATTAGATTAGGTATTTTATGATTTACACTAAATTTGGAAACGTCCCATTTCTCATCATATTTCTACAGAATCTGAATCAGAAAATGCCTTCTCCCCCCAAACTCAAAGAGAGAAACCAGTATACTACAAATAGGAATGAAATCTCCTTGGTAGCTGGAAAGCAGTCAAAACTAAGCAGGATGGATTTAAAGAATGTGGAACAAAAGTTTGCAGGTAGCCTTCTGGCTCTCTGTCATAACCAGTGTTTTCTCACTTTAACCCCACTGCTCACTTCATGACCCATTTTTTCATAATCTTTAATATTGAAGTGCCCCTAGAAAGGCACAGATTAAATTTCAAGGGAATGGTAAGGACCCATGACCCAAGACATGCATTTATTTTTTGAAGGCCTTTAGATATGGCGATTAACATTCAAAAGGTTGCATCTTTAGAGCTATTGCCTTCTTTTTGTTATAAGGAAACTGTTGACAAAATGAACTGTTGACATTACACTGGTATTATGATGAGTCTGGGATTTTATGATTCATTAAAAAGACCCACTTATGATCACTGGAAGTACTGTACTTAAAACCCCTCACTGTGAAGCTACTTATCTCCTGTTAATACACTCTCACTGTCCATCTCCTTGTAATGATGTCTTACTCCCCTGGCACCTCCTCCTACTGTTCCTTCCAACCTGTTACAAAGAGTCAGTTTAGTTCAAGATGTAAAATGATTTTCACAGAAAATAATAACAAAAAAAAGCTTTGTTGATTGGAGATTTAAAGAAGTTGCTGGTCAACTGGCAGTGACTAAGCAAACTGTTGAGGTCAACAGCGAATCGTGATAAATCTGCAATACATTATGTATTGATTAGGTTTAAACCATGTTTACCCTGCTTAGGCAAGCAGTTCAGTATCACTATATTGGGAAACAGCTATTAAGATACTAAACTGCACTGCAATTTAATGTGATTTAAAAATACTGTGTAGCTGCACAGAAGTTGCTATAGAAACAAATATATTTTAATATGGATAATACAGTATGTGCACATAATCCACTAGGTTATATAAAACCTGGAAGTTAAGGCTTGTCACTCCATTGCATTCTTGCTCCAAAAGTCCAGTGCTGTGCTTTATTTATTACCTTTAGTTGGACAAGTTGTCTGGGATAAGCAGTTCTGATTTCATGTAGTAAGAAAATTGATATTTCACACATGTAAAACAAAACCTTCTGGAATACAAATATCTTAGTAGCTAGTAAAATACATTTTTGATAAAGAATAAAATACAAATGGCAAATTTACAGTCAATAAATGTGTTTGAAAACATGGACTGATATGTTAGAAGCAGATTAGTACTACTGATGCAAATATTTCCTTTTGTGGCTGGTTTATGCTTAGTATGGGATATTAAAGGAGTAGCAATGGCTTAATTGTTATGCTAACTAGGAAACTGTCCTAATTGACTTCAGGAAAGTCTCTTGACAGAGAAAGCTCTGGGATAAGGTGGACCTGTTCAGATGGTCTGGATGTAGAATCCAGCCATTGCATTATGCTTGGAAACCACAGCTCCCTGCAGAACTGAGTTGTGGACACAGGCAGGAGACATAGGACAGTGAATCCAGTAACTTTTATGTTACAGAAGAGGCAGGGCTGAAAAAACCTTTAGGGAGAGAGTTTAATTTACCTCAGCACACTCATTGGCCTGAAAATAGTTTTTCTTGAGAGCTTTAGCACGAATGGTAAAAAATAGACATGTTAATACTGATTTACTGGCTTCTATTGCTAAGTGTTTTACCTTCAGAATTTAGTGGGGAGCTAATGAAACTTTCTGAAACAGCCCTGCCCCTTTCTCTCTTGTCTTAAAGTAATTCAATTTCTGGATGCATCTGGTAATAGTTGTTGATTTTTTTTTACGTTATCTCAAAAAATATGTTTACTGAAGGTATATAATATACACAAGCTCTGAGTAACATTTTGACAAAGCAGATGATGCAGAGTTGGTGAGACCTGGCATTTCTCCCTTCTGCGGACACACTGATACTATCTTATACCAGCGGGTGAATGACAGTAGCTAACCTGGATGGAAACAGACGAGGATGGAACTGTTGTAAAGCTTCTTCCACAACAATTTTCTTCTGCAGAGATTTTACATGGTACCACACAGAATCAGTTACTGTTTCCCAGGAGAAAAGCTCTGAAGTTGTGAAAGTTAAATAAGTTTTACAAAGCACCTCCATATCACAGAGCTGAAGATAACAGTAACAATTTTTGGTTAAAAAAAAAAAAAAAAAAAAAAAAAGATTTTCAAGGGAAGTTTTTAATTTTACCTCATGATGCTGTAGTGGCCAAATAGAATAGTGTATGGTCAGAATAATGCATGTTTCTTATGAGGATTTAAGTGCTCAGATAGACAGCTTTTATCTATTGCCAGTGACATTAAAAGCTGTGAAGACTCTATAAAATATCCTTTATCCTGCAATAAAATTGTTTTATAGAGTGAGTTATTTGAATAGATACTTGTAAAACTCATAAAACCCTCTTTCTCAACAAGAAATAGATAGACTCAGTGCAGCCTAGGTTGTGCAAATCTCAATGTATGCTAAACTGGAGGTAGGAAAAGTTGGGAAAATAAACAAATGTTATCTTGTATTGTAAGATATTTGAGTGTTTACTTCATAAAATCCACATCCTTACTTCATAAAACCTACATTCTTTTGCCAAATGTTGTTAAAAATCCTCACCAGCAAAAAAGTTTTGAAGGTTGCATGACAACATGATATTCCTGTTTCAGTGTTATCTGAGGAATTAACAGGAGCAATTTAAGCTATTAAGTACCACAAACGGGCTATGCAATACCTTCTCTTGCATCCATTGCATTTAATGGAAAATAGAGTGTAAAATGATATCTGCAGCAATCAAGTGAAGACCTTAAAGATCTGAAATATATAAGCTTCATTAATACAAAGAGGAAATGCCATGGTATACTAAAGTGACCTAGACTTCAAAGACAAATCTTAAAAAGAATAATATGGTATTTTTAGTTCTTACTGTAATAAACGAAATATTCTAATTATTAGATTGATAAAGTCTTGCTGATTTGTTCAGTAATAGATCACAGACTGCTGGGATTATAGTGATCATCTAAAATTGGGAATGAGTGTCAGCAAGATAAAGCAATCCTTTTCCTTAAACTAGTAAAAGAAGTGTTTGAATTTGGATGAGATAAAGCTGATAAGGTAAAATTGGACTGTTACACTTTTTTTTTTTTTTTTAAATAGGAATACTGAATGTATAGATAGTTCTGATTAGAAGATTTACTGCTTTCAGTTATATTTCAAAAATCAAAGGACAACTGGAAAAATTAATACTGAAATGTAGACAAATATTACTCTAATTTTACGATCAAGTAAATACAGGTTCCACAGCACTTCAGTTGAATGCAGCTGGAATTTGATTAAACCTGTAGTCCCTACACTTGTACAGCATGATTAAATTGTCAAACATTCATAAAAGTAAAGGCACGGCTTACTTGATAGCTTATTTGATCTTGGTGTTGACTTGGTGGTCGAGAGTGGGACAACTTCTCTGGCAGCCTTCTGTCAAGAGGATGTCCATTCTCCAAACGAGACTCCCTGGGTTTGTCAAACCAATCTGTTTCTTCACGACGGAGGTGATAGGCTTTGAAAACCAAGGACAGGTCAAATGTTCTGATCCAGTGGTGGGGATAGGCAATAATGTGCATTGTGCATAGCAAACATGCATAGTGGTCACCAATCGGCCATGCAGCTAAAGCAAAATTACAGGTGAGACTTGAGACATTGAACTCAGGCATAATTTAGGTGTAAGTGATACAGCAAAGTGAGAAGGTTCTGTTTCTGTCAAAACTATGGTATTAAATACCAGAAGAAACCCACTGCTCAGTGCTATAGCCTTTTCCTTCCTTCTGGCAGATGATTAACACACTGCAGATTTCACACATCTCTAAAATGTTTGATGAAAGAAATCAGTCAAATTAGTTACTTTGCAATAGGCTAAGAGAAAAAAAAAAAAATCAAACCAACCCAAAAAAACCACAAAACCCCAAAACCAACCCTCAAACCCAATCTCCATTAATTTCCAAACTTCTGAACTGAATATTGTTCAAAATATTTTGGAAATAATCTAGAGCTACTTATAAGAAAATAGAGACTCCTTTATAAAATCAGTATCATCCCAAACAATGAAGATATGAAGCAATCTGTACTGTTTATAATTCTAAGCAGAAATATTGCAAGTGTTCTTATTTTGAATTCCATCCCTTGATATTGCAGTATGAACCTTTATGCGTGGAAAGTTAGCCAGAATGTTCTTTCTACAATGATTCTGTAAAACTAATGTGCTTCTACTTGGAACAGATTTAAACCTGTATAAAACCTACTGTGTTAGACACACTTTTGTGTGTAATACCATTTCATTGAAATCTGTTTTGCAAATACACATACTTATGCCTACTACTCAATGGGTGAATTGACAGGTTTCACTCCATTTGGATCAGAATCAGCTTCTATGTGTTTAATATTTCCACTACACAACATACAGATTTTTATCTATGTTGGCCATCAGTGACAATCAAAACAATATGCATGTAATTGGACTGTGATGAAAGTTTAAATTTTATGCTTTAATAAGCAAGATAAATTTGGAATTCAGAGAAAGATAATATTTGTTTCATAAAAACCACCAAAAATTGCAAATCTTAAATAAGGTCAGTTGTTGCTATAGTAACATGAGTGAACACAACTGTTCCATGACACAGAAGAGAATTTAAAATGAAAAATGGTGCTGCGCATAATCTTCTCTATTTAGTTGTTAAAGTAAACATAAGCCAAATGGTTTAACAAATAATTAGAAAATGTTTAACAGGAGAAAAATAAAAAGTTCTAGGTTCTCATTACTATTTTATTAAATTTCTCCCAAAAAAGGATCAATATATATGCATAGTTTTTGAAAAATAATATTTTGCATGTGGTTAAAACAACATTCTGCATTATATTAGGCCTTTGGACAGTTCTTAATCTTGGTTCAGATATTATGCAGTCTCTTCTTTACTGTGCACAAATTCAATGTAATACAAAATGGTTTGAAAATATTACTTAGATCAGCATACATGAATTAAATAGAAATGTTATTAAAGGTTGATGCTTGTCTGGCTAGTTATTAATTGCTCTCAAGAAACCATTATGATTTAATACGCAAATCCTTTATGCTTTATATATTTATGCCAATTGACTAGTGCCTGTGAGTAGCAGGCTGGTTCATAACTCATCCTGACATAACTTCTTACTGAGGCTTACATGAAGAACCTAATGCATCTTCCTGATCCCAAATACTAATGCTGACTATCACAATCTGTGTCATTAGCTGAGCTGTCATTTCCTCCTGGTTCAGTTAAAATAACTTCTGCTGAATTTCTTCTTTTGAAAAGCCAGCACATATAGAAACCCATATTGCAGTTCAGACCAGCCTTTACCAAACTTCTTTATCAAACTGTGATGAATGTGTGTATTTTATATGAAATATGTTTGTGCTGTTTTTTTTTTTTTTGCGTATATAAACACACACCACACACATATATGTGCACACAGAATTGGTTTTGGCTTGATTAGTTGGCATTTGTTTCAGCTGGAAACCTGAGAACAGCCAAGATGAATCACTGACAGTATTGGAAGATACATCCTTTTTTCTGAGACTAACAACATGCAGACAGATGGTTCCACCTGTAAAAAACTCCTGCTGGAGTCAATAAGGTCCCCTGCTGTTAATCACACACAGTTTAACAAGGTGAGCTTGAACTCTAGGCTGTGGAGCCCAAGAAACTTGATCAGAGAACTCATAGCAATCACTCTAAATCCCACAGATAAAAAATTACAAGGGGTCAGTTGTGTTGATGTCTCGATGTCTTCATATCTCAATTTTAAACTTCTAAATTTAGAAAAATTAAGTAGAATTGACAATTTAGCATATAAAAGAAAAAAAATCCTTTAGGTGAAAAAGGGTACATTATATACATTTTATATCTTCTCAGCTAACGAGCAGCGACTATTTATATTCATAAAATTGAGTACTAGCTTCAGCATCCTTCAAAATTATAATTCAATCTGACATTAATTAATATTTTCTGGAAACTGCAGCAGCTGTGGGGTTAATAAAGAGCTGTTTGGTGGATTAGAGCTTCCACGGTATTATGAACCCTGAGAAAACACTGTATGCTTCAAAACTCAAAATGCTATCTCTTTTCAATGGGAAGCTCTGGATGTTGTGCTTCTTTGACATTAAAAATGTTTTTTTAACCTGCTGAAGTTTGGAATCCTATTGTAGGTACTACTTAGGTGTTGAAGCATGGTTTTATGATTTGTTGTGATATGTAAGTGTGCCTAGTGAAAAACAGTAGTTTTGGCCTCAAAGTCCTAAGTTTCTATTCTCTTCTGGTATTTATTATGGAAAGTAACTATAAAAACTGAGCAGAAAGTCAAGCATATCTCTCAATCTGAATTGATGAAAAACAATTTAAATTTAATATCTTGGCTTACATTAGTTTTTAAAAGTCTCTAAAGGTGAAAATTTGAGCTTTAGCACAAGAAGAGATTTCCTAAGGTAGTGTTTAAGACTGATTTCTTTTAATGAAATCTCATCAACACCATGCAAGAGCTTTCCACTGTCAGGACACTAAGAGCAAAGTACCGTACAGAGAAAAGAAGGTCATATCTTTCTGAAGGCAACTGTATTTGTTTCTTTGGAAGATTTTTTTTATCTTACATCCAAATTATATGAATGTTTTTCAAGTTACTTATTATACAGCATATTTAAAAATAATGTTATGAAGTGTGTTGATTTCCCAAGACTTTACATAAAATGGAGCAAAAATAAGATACTTGTAAAGAAACAAAAGCTTGACAGAAAGTAGAGAAATATTGTAAAAGTGGAAGCCTTGGTATTCAGGGACATTCATTCTAATAATGAACATGTGAATTCAGTTAGAGTACTTCTAAGAGAGTGTAACTAATCAGAGACTAATTTAAAACTAAACCATGTTCAACCTAAAATGTAACGTGTATTCCTTGTACAAATATGTAACAAACATAATGCTCACTAGTATAGAAATAGAATTTGCTATGCCCTGTTTATCTGTGGCAGAATAGAACCAAATAGGTTTGTTTGCCTTTTTTTTTTTTTTTTTTTTTTTTGTGCAGTTTGGTTTTCGTTAAGTTTTCAGGAGGAAAAGTGCTGTGTCTCAAAATGTGACCTAGGATGACAAGTATTGTTGAGACAAGGTAACACCTACTTATTTAAGAAGGATATGAATTGTGGCTTATGGGGTTCCTCTCAGCTGCCTTCAGATTTAATTATAGGACTCTGTGCACTAAGAATTTAAAGAACAGTAAAACCACTTAAGCTTCTGATAAAAAGCTGACGATTCTGAATCTTCCCTGAAACACAGACTTCATGATGGGGTTGTAAATATCTAAGAAATAAGAAAAGAAACTTACAGAACAAAACTCTTCAATATATTGTAGTATCAAGGAAGGCAAATATATTCAGTTTTGTAATGCTTATGAAAAATTCAGCATATGTAAAAAAGCAATAATGCAATAATGAACATGGAGGATAATATAAACCTGAAAAATAAACCATACTACTTCATAATCATGCAAATGTGTCTTTTGAGACAATCATTGCCATTTACAGACAATATAGCGCATGCAGAGTTGTTTTTATTGTGCAGCAATACACATAAGAAAAAGTTAAGGGAGCGCATACAATTTTGAACATCTTAATTTCATTTTCTTCCAAACTGTCTTTATGATTTTTAAACAATTTAGAACATATTAAATCTGAACTGACTCAAACAAAACTGACACATATTTTGCAGTTATTTAGTACTCAACATCAGCTTTAACATTCTGCTATACTTACTCAGAAGAAATATTTTTAATTGCATTTATAATACATCAGAAAGATCCCTTTCATAAATCTAAGTGAGATAAACACTTGTGCTTATTTGGCAGACATGTTGTATGGGGTGCATATAAAACCAGCTATGCTGCATAATCCATCATTAGAAGTAAAATATTTTATGCAAGTTTATTGAAGGATGAGATTGTCTTGCACCATCCAAAGAACAAGTTATCTTACATCATCACAATTCGGAATGCACAGAAGTTCACGTGACTGGATGCTTTCAACAAACCATATGTAAAATGTAATTTTGCTATGACGTTAAGCTCTATATGGTTCTAACGTACAATATGCACTTAATGAACATACTATTTCTATATAAACATATATCTAACATGATGCATTGGGAGATGGAACTATCAGTTCTTGAATTCTATTATGAAATGTCATGCAAATAAAATTTCTAGAGTTTTTTAGAGATTTGGGAGATTGTTTCCAAATCCCAACAAAGATATTGTAAATGAGTTCAATGATCCACAGTCATAGGAAAAGGCTCCACAGAAAGACTGATGGTAGGGTCTGTATTGTACATGGAAATTTCTACACAACATTCTTAGAAACGTAGACATCAACAAATGAAAAGGAAAATCCACAAGCAAACCAAAAAGTAAGCATATCAACAGCAATATAGTAAGCATGCTAGAATAGCTTAACAACATCCAGAAACTGATGTAAGGGTAAAATAAAAAATATCAAATAAACAAGACAAATCAAACCCCCAAAATACAGATACACAGAAGATGCACCAACAAGCAGAAAAAAGAATGAGTCTTTGAAGTATAACAAAAATTAGACACATGCATAGAAATGAGGATTTGCGTTATGATAGTAAGATACCAGTCTGAGGCCTAATTTACCTTCACTGTCTGACATTGCATGCTGGAAGTCATCCATGATGAAGGCTATATCTCGATCATAGCCTCGAGTCCGTGACTCCTCCCTCATATGTTGCTGGACCTCAGGTAATGAATGGCTCGATCCAAATTGGTCCCTGGTATCTGCAGAAATTGGTGGCAAGGGTCCAGCCGCTGCTCTTGCCATGCCCATTGGCTGGCCAACAGGACTTAGTGGGCTCTCTTCCTCTGAGTTCTGTGCTACTATAGGGATCCTTCCCCTGCTTTGGCTAATAGGTAGACTGGTGGGTTTAGTTCTTCCAGAAGGTGCAGCATGGCTAAAGGAAACATCTAAGGGTTCAGCTTCCTGGGCTTTCAGTCTTAAAGAAGAACTGGAAGAATCCCTTTTCAATGACAAATCAAGCCCATACACTGAGGAGGGTCTAGATGAGGGCCTAGATCTACTACCACTGCTATAAGACTTGTCTGAATCATCTTGTAATGTGGATCTCATTGTTGGACCTAGTGCATTCCCAAGGCCTGCTCCAATGGATGAAGTCAGTGCTGGCCCCATGTATTTCTGTTGGTCAGTGATGTTTTTTCTAAGGCCAAAAGTGATATCATCCTGAAGAAGCCTTGCCCTAGTTGTAATCCCCCCAAGTGTTGAAGTGCTAGAAGTCATATAGCTTGAATAGTCAGGTTCAAGGTCTCTGCTTTCTTGGATAGGTGAAAACTTTGTTAGTTTGGGGTCTATCAAAGCTTTCTTGTGTTTTGACTGCTTCTGGTAAAGGAGGGCTGCTGGGAGCTGCTTAGCAGCCTGTTTCTCAAGAGTAAGCCTACCTATGCTGTATTTCTCAGATTTTGGAAAATGCCTGTAGCTGCCCTCTGCGTGGTAATACTGCGACAGGCCAGCCAGATGATCAAGACTTTCTGCACCTCTACGGAACTCTTGTTTTATCTGGTGTTTCAGAAGTTTGAGCTCGTAAGGGTCCTCCATTGGATCTTCATCAGCTTTAACATAGGAATGTAACCTAGAAGTCTGAAGTGGTGCCAGGAAGTCTGACACTTCTTGTGCTCTCCTGGCCTCAGTTGTCCGAAGCAGTCGATCTGTTTTGGTCAGATCTTTCTCATGGAGGGTAAAACTGGAACCAAGTCCTCCTGTTCCTTTAGTAAGTTCTCCTATATCATCAATCAGCACATAATTTCGGGGCGTATGGTGGTGGTCTATATCTGCATAGAATGAATCTGCAGATATGCTTGATATAGGGCTGCTTGCTATGCTGTTTCTCTCATCTAGCCCTATCCTTAAGTCCAAGGTAGAGTATTTACTGCCCAGCTGGGAAACTGCATAATTATTTTCAGTTGAAACTGGTGCTATCATAAGAGGCTGATTTCGAATTACATCATAGTTTGTTGTTATCTTAGGCTCCAAATACAATGTAGTTTGTCTTGGCTTTGGCTGTATCACCATCATCTGTGATGGGATTTGATATGATGGCTGTTGTGATGGTGGAGGTTGAGCCTGTGGAGTATAGGACATTGTAGCTCCTGTTTGGAAAGCTGTCTGGGTTTGATAGGGTGAAACCTGCTGGTGATATAAAGGCTGCTGTTGTTGGTAATGTGATTGCTGTGTGAACTGAGTTGGTGCTTGAGTTGGCAGGGCAGGAGATGAATACTGATATTGAGCATATGGGCTTGTAGCAGGGGCAAATTGTGTTTCTGGCTGGGTTTGTGGTGGCATAAACTGGTTAAATTCTGTCTGGGGTGCAGTACGTGGTCTTTCCAAGCCATGCTGAGTTTCTATTCTGGTTGACCTAGTATTATTAACTTCACTGTCTGACATATAATCACGTTCTTCTGCTACTCCTTGGAGATAGGCACGCTCTCTCTTTTCTCTTTCTTTTAGTAAGGCTTCTTTTCTCCTATTAATACCCATTTCCAAGTATCTCAGCTTGGCATCAATTTCTTTTTCCTCCTCATCTAGCTCTGCTTGTTTTTTCCTAAGCTTGGCTGATTCACGTTCAACCAGATCCAATTCTCTGTCTATATCCTGAAGAATTTTGGCTCTGGCCATAGTGTTGGTCCTACAAATCCTTCTCCGTGAAACTGATCCCACAGAAGTATATGGTGACTGTGTTCCTGCTGCTGCTTCCTCTGGAGGTGGGTTGGGCAGAGTCCTCTTCACCTTCTTTTGAGTGCCCGATGGAGTTATGCTTGAAGAACCTTTTGTCTGCAACAAAAGAAACAAGACTGGATCACTATTCTGGAAGTTTGATGGCAAATTAAGAAATGGTTTAATTTTTTTGTTTTTATGGTATGGTTTTATATCTTAACCACACACTTTCCCTAATGGAGAGGAAATCTTGTGTCATCTGTGAATAAGAAGCAGAAAATGGCATGAAAAAAATGCCATCAACCTGCTAAAGGTCAGGAATATAATAAATCTAACAAAATAAGGGTGTCACACACTAAAACTTTGTTTAGCCTAAGATTAAAAAGTTTACTTATATTCCTGAACCTGAATTGACTGCAATTAAAAAGCTTTTTATTTTCATATGCTTATAAATGAACATGTACAGTGCATGTTAGTGTGGGAGAGGAATAAATATAGGCCTATGCATCTTCCTTTTATATAACATTTGATAGAAAAATATATGTATAATTATAAATGTACATATATATATTCATATATAAATATGTGTACAATCAAATAGAAATCTCTGAGCCAGACACTGAGTGCATACTAAGCAGCTACAACTTGTACTGAAATCCAGACACCATAGGAGGACTTTCTGGTGACAACACATCTGGCACAACAGGTAGTTCTGGGTCAATGTTGCAAATTTTGCCTCACCTCTGCTGCTACGTATATATGTTTTCAGGGAAGATTCTTGGGCTTTACAAAAATGCTATGCACTTTCTTGAGTTCACTGAAGACTTTCTTAACTGAAATTTATTCTAGCTCCAATACTACAGTTTAAAACTTAAAAAAAGTTAAGCAGCATAAAAAATATAGGATCCTAGTTCTGTCCAGAAGTCCAGACTTCCCCACAGTTAATGGTGGAAGTGTGATTAATCCTGATCTAGGGGAAGTATTTACCTTAGACTGATGAGTCATTTTTTGGAAGTGCGTATCTCTCTCCATCAACTAGACACTGCAACTGGCTAAATGCAATCTAAACTGCACCCTAATTTACAAGTGGTTTTGAGAAGTTCTTTTTATTTTTTAATACATTTAGGCCCAGAAAGAATGCAGGTACACTACCAGTGGGACTTGAATGACTTTGAAATTGTATTCTACCATCCAAGTAGTTTCCCACAAATTTTGTCTTAGTAAAGGAAAAGAGACTGACCTATACACATACACTAAAAAAAAAAATCACCTCAGCCATCATAGAGTACAGCTGTGTTAATAGCAAAATGTGGAAACACTTTAGTACAGTTTAATAAGGAAAGTAAAAAAAGTATTAACCAACTGAAGTCTTCTGCCTCTGCAGACAAGGCCGGCACTTTAGCAAGCGTTAACTGTTATTAATTAAACATTCGATTTCTTCTGAAACAAATGTTACTTCACTTAGATAAAAAGTTAACAGGATGAATTATAATTAGTTTATAAATCACTATTTTCCCTATTTATTCTAATATGTCATCAAGAAATGGTGAAAGATTTTAGAAAGTATTGACAACCCTCTTTTGCTGCTCCTCTGTCGCCCAACCTTAGCAAATCATAATAATCAACACATCATTTGTCATAGATCTTTAAAGAAACATTCACTACCTTTTTAAGTGTCATTTAAGCTCTTTTCATCCTCTTCATCTAAATTCCATCAACTTTTGCATGTCTCAGATTTCCATAAATGCAATTTAATTTCATTTTTAGCTTCCCGTGGCCATTTCCCAAATCCATGTTGTGCCAACAAATCAAAGAAACTAATTTTCTCTTGCTCGGTGTGTACTTATAATCAAAGACAAATTAATCATCTACAGTTGGTCTGGTTGACTAAAAATTTATATTGTACATTCTGTGCAATATCACTGCTATTTCCCCCTCCCAAGCTGAAAGAGCAATCACAGATGGTAAAGCAGTCACAGATGGTCACTGGTATTGAGGAAGAGCTATTAATAACACACTCATTAAAAGGTCTATAATACATATGCAATTATTATTTTCAGGTGACAGCTAAGTTGCTGATGAATAAACCCCAGAATCAGCTTAGAATACATTTTATAAAAAAAACAAACCAAAACAAAAAACTTGGTTTTATATCTTTGTCTACTTATAAAGAAACTCAGACTAATAGTACAGGAAGATGCACCACTTGCCTTTGAAAAAGTACTGATAACTTCTAGTTCTTAGCTGCTATTCTCACAAAAGGCAAGTCTTCATTATTTTTACTTGATTTTATACTGGACTCAGAAAAATAAATGTATTTTAGCACTGGGATAATATATATGGTTTTTTTTCTTCTTCCTGGATGTTCTCAGCATCAGTCGTATTAGCATGTTACCTGGGAACTGCTTTAGTAGCCTGAAGGGATTTGCAACTGCAGTATTTTGACAGGTAACTTTAGAACAGTTGTTAAACTCAGGGTTTGCATTTTGTTGCATTTGTTAATCAGCAAGGAAAAAAAGACAAGCTAGGGGTGATCTTCACCAAATTCTAATCTCTTTATCACAAAGAATTGGGAGTGGAAAGGAGTAATCGTGTTGCCTAGCCTTACCCTGTTATTTTTGGTCCCTGTAACCCATGTATAATGTTACACATACTTTAGTTTTAAAGCATACAAAGCAAAGTTGGGGCAGAAACCTTCACAAGACTACTCTGGAGCCAAAGAAACCTATCAAATACAGGTAGGCATTCTTAGGTTTTACAATTACTGGTCAAAGGTTATGTTGTATGTCAGGCAGGTGACTTTAGCAAGCTCCCTGTCTAGATAAGTCATGAAGTTTTCTACCCTAATTTATCACGTTTTCCATCTTCTTCATTCTTACCCATTTGCTTCTAGCCTTTTACCCTCACTGATTTGTCAAAATCATTCTGTGTTTAGCAAACAATCAGGCTAAATGCTGACTGTAAACCTCAAGAAGTTGTTTTTTTTTCTGCTGCTTGTTTCACCATTACCACCTTACAAACATTATTAGTTTATTTCTGACCCTTGTACATGGTAAGAATTCCACATGAGTCTGGGACATCCTTTCAGAATGGACATAATGGTAATAAGATCTACTTCTGAGGCAAAGCTGACTTTACTGAAATAGTAAAGCTTTTGCTGGAGATAAAGCTGCAGATATGTTCTCCCCAATAATACAGACTAAAGAACTGAGGAAGAAAAACAGTCTCTTGGTAATAAAGAGAAAAATGCACTCCTCAGTCTTGCAGTTCAATGACAAGATAACATCACAGTGAGGAACAAAAAATACTGAGATGAAGGTTGCATGCAAACAGATTTAGCAAAAAACTTTCTTTTCTGCCTTGCCAATACATATTAGTCTTGATGTGCTTTATCTCCTGAGTTTTAATTTTTACAGGGCATCTGGACAAAGGCTTGTGAACCCTGTTAAACTGTGTGGTGACTCTGGAACAATTCCTTTGAGATGATCATCCTATTCCTTGTGAATCTTTGTGAAAATATTTTTTTTCTACCTATTTTTGTCTCTTCCAATTTGATGGCCTTGCTCGTAAGGCCGGCAAGACTAATCCACTACAAGAATCAGTCAAGCACTAGAAAATACTCATAACGATCCACCACGTTTACCTGTTTTAAAGAGATAGTTTACTTTGGAGGACTAAATGGCTCAGGAGATCTGTGATGAATTTCTACCTCTAAACACTGTGCTTGATTCTAGTTACTCAACCTTTCTCCTCTTCTCAGATGCATTTGTTTTAATACGATATAATGCCGTTCTTGCATCCTTCCCTCTCTCTGTTCATCTTGTCATGCTTGCATATTAGCTTCATTTGCCCAAAGAACTGGGCGTACAACTCATGTACTTCTTGCGTATTTTGGATTTTAGTAGCAAATATGTAATCCTCCTTACTAATTTTTCTGTCAACATTTTCTATGATCACAACACAAACAAACTTGAACTTCTTTTGACATCTTCAGAGCTGACAAAACAGACCCGTATCTATACACATTTTTTGGTACCAGTAGCAGCAAATCCTGAAAAAATGTATACACTATGTATACATATATACATATGCACAAACCAATTACAGTTGTACATCCTTATTAGAGTTTGCCACCACCTATCTAAGTAATATACACAGTGATGTCAGACTACGTACAGACTGTGATGCTATGAAAAAACAAAGGTAAAATGGGTCACAGCTGAAGCCAGTACTAGGCTACAGTCCTTTGAAGATGCAACAGCATGGTGGAAAGCCTGTTCTACACTCTAGATAAACAAAACCTTACCAGAGTAAGGTTTCCTGAAGCATCTGGTGTTGACTTGCAACAGACTTGAAATTTCAGCAGAAAGTTGGCTGTACTTTGTACCAGAAAGCAATGGAAATAATATTTTCTGTCTTCAAGAAAGGGCTATGTATTCAATATGCTTGGTCACCAAACTCATGATAGCTTGAGAGTTGTACGCTGATGTGTTAGATTAAATTACTGGCAACAAGTTGTCTCCATAGAGAAAAGATGTCAAGCAGTGGAGGGACAGAAATTATTCTCATATTCAGAAAACAGTTCACTTTATGTAGGGACCAATACAGGTTACCAAGGCAGCAATGGGGTGGAAGGTGAAGTCTGTGCTGCAGCTCTTTGTGTTCCAGCTCTCATACTTGAGGACTTTTTGTCTATGAAAAAACTCCCAAATGCAACCCTTCCAAACTACAAATCACAAAGAAAAAATGCAATTGTAATGAAGCTATATAGCTTATGACGGTTTGGTATGTGTTACTTGGTATTACAGTATGTGCTCTTCATCCTTAGAAACACATCAGTAAGAACAGTTCGAAAGCTTGACCATTCATTATATTAAAAATTTACTTCAAAGAATCTAAGAAAATCAGCTACCATTCATAAAGAATCTTTTGGAAATATAACAGTATGTTTAAAAATGCTTCTAAATGAAACCTAATTCCAAAAGATATTAACATAACACACTAACATTAGATTACTGCATTGTAAGTATGGGATCCTTAACTGCATCTTCTTGTAGGATGCAGAGATATTGGACAATGTTTTGTAGCTTGTCCTGTGCAAATCTTGACCTGTGGACCATTCTGGTCTTAATATCGATTATGTGGTAACCACTGATTAGACGGGACCAGCTTTGCTAGCCCTTGGTAACAAACATTAGAGCAAGATAACTGAGAAATTTCTCTCCACTGGCTGACATAGGGTCACTTTTATGGCACAAAGAACAGAGTGTGGTCTGAACTCAAAAGGTAAACAGAAGCAGAAGAATTGTGCAAGGTAAGGAACACATATCAAAACAGGTATTTATAAAAGCTGGTCTCCTCGGCAGTGCTGAGAATGGAGTAATACATGTTCTGAACAAATTCTAACCATCAGCAAAACCGTGTCAACCAACCTGTACTCCCTTGGCTTGTGTGCCACTGCTGGCAAGGGAAGTAGAAGATTAATTTGATGAGCTGAATTTGGCCTTGTTTATGGGAGGGAAATACCCAGCTTTATAAGTAATATACTAGAGCTTTCTTTTAATGTAGCTCTTGTCTTTTCTGCAAGAATTTTGCTCTAGGGACTGAGCAGTCAGGCAGAAAACTAGTTTCTAAATCATTACGCAGCAACCCTGAGATGCCACTCAGTCTGATTTTCTCCCCCCCCCCCCCCCCTTTTTTTTTTTTGTTCTTTTTTTTCACTCCTTTGGAGGTAAATTTCTATTCTGTTAAAAATAATAGAAAATTTTTAGAAATAATCTATTCCAAAACAGCAATAGTTTTCCAGATTTTTTTTTATTTCATTTGTGTCAGTCACTCATTCTTCAGTTGAGCACTTCTGCACTTTCCATCCTTTGCTCCTTTCATTTTCTCTCTGAAATTGTTTGAAATTGCCATTTTCACTTCAAATGCAAGGGGAACAGCACGGTGCTCTTTCCAACAGCTGACGTGACATGAGATAACAACTTCTTTCCTCAGTTAAGCACATAAAAGACCATATGCTTCTTTTGATCTCGAGAGGAGAATGGAGAAGTTCAATGGAAATTTGATATGCAAAGTACAGACAGATGTGGACCTTACACAGTGATTTTCAAAGGAATCTATACCTATGTTTCATCTGCTTTATGAGAGTAGGCATAATAGTTCTCAGTCATTTGCATAGGAGAGGCAGGTTTACACAGACTAACCAATTTGTGATTCATTTGGAACAGGATTGACAACTTTTGCCTATAAGGGCAATGGGGCATTTCCCTCCTCAATTTATACTGCTAAAGCTTAGGAATAGCAGTTTAAATCAGCAGAAATGCATCAGTGGAAAATCAGCTTGTGAGAAGAATGAAATCCAGTGCTTTGAAACTTTGACTTTAAACAGTGTAACTGGAACAATACTCCATATATGTGCATTTCACTGATTTTAGACAACATCCACATTATTCACAAGCTCATGTTTTCATTTCCTCAGCTTCTATGTACAAACAATTTCTATACTGTTTTCTTTTTCTGCTCACTGGAGACACAGCAGTCTCTTTACCAATTTCCCTCGGTACAATTCACTACCATCATCTTTTTCCTTTCATAGCTCAAGCCTTATATAAAAGGAAGACATTTCTGGTTAACACATAGGGCTACATCATCCCCAAATTCACCTGGAAACAATTTTTTTCTTTGTTGTTCTTAATCCTCTGCTATTCTTTGCTGTTTTTCTTTGTAATCATATTACTTGCCTTTTCAAAGTGTTGTGGGATACAAGTTTATCCAAGAGATTCACTGTTCAATTAATATTAAACCTCTATAGAATCACATGTATCTCAGCTGCTCTAGCATGGGGAAAAAAATCTATGGCAGATTGATTCAGATGATGGGCTAACAGAAAGAGTTAACTGTCAGAGCTGAGCACTGCTTCTGCATTGAAATCTCTGTATTAAATGGGCTTAATATTCCCGCTATTCAATCTCTGAAAAAAAAAAAAAAAAAAGGAAAAATAGGAAAAGAAGGAAGAGGAAAGGGGAAAGGAGAGGATAACAGAAAAATGCTCTCCTCAAACCAGAAGAACATGGTCAGAATTTCTTCTCTGAATGACAAAAACTGATTTCATACCATGTTATAAATGTCTTGAAAACACTGCAGGAAATATATAGCTCCTGTTAGGCAATATCTACTGATGCTTACTAGATGTTTGTATGCTTTGTACTAAAATAGGTTAACACTTCTTAAGCATTTTGTTTATATATCTCTATACTAAAAACTATCAAGAGAGTTTACAGAAAGAAAATAGTGTTCTATCACTGCTAATGTACTGTGGGTCTAGTACCAACTCCAGCTAGCACTCTGAGTGCTGCAGTACTGTAGTCCTACTCCAGGACAGAAGCCTGAATCTGCTAAGGAATTCAGAATAAATACTTTTGTCTGTGAATTAAAATCTTTCCCTACTTGCAAATTTGAAGAAAGTAGTCCTATTTTTGCTTAAAAGACAAAAGAATCCAAATGAATGGATTTATCAAGATGGTATCTTCCTCATGATTCATGAAAGTTTCTGAAGAGGAGTATTCTGAAACATATTCTGCTTTGACAATCCACAAGATTATGAAATAAGTGACAAAATTGAGGATGAGGTATATGGAACTACATACTGCATAACAGTAAGATGGAAAAGAGGAAGATTCAATATCTGAAGAAACACTAATTGCAAAGCTAGAATTGCTATGAGGTAGGTGCTTAATAAGATAAAGACAAAGCTTGTAGATTCATGGTGACTGTACTATACTATAACACAGCATACTACACTGTAACATAATTAATATTTCGTAATCACTCATTACTTCTTTTCCCCCCATATTGTTTCACTGACAGTCTAATAGACCTTTTACATAAATCCAGAACTGTGAATACTCAGAACTTCACAGCCTAACCTGTGGAAAGTTATAAAAAGTTCTATGAAGCAGATGGACCACTTGATGACTGTGCTAGGTTAAAATACAAATACTGTCTGCCCACAGCGCCCACCGTCTCCAGCACAGCCTGGTTTTGGATTAACTAACTAATGACACTGGACTGTGCCTCAGTAATATGTTCTGATATAGAGGCAATGTGATTCTGCCATTGGTAATTTAATCAGTTATATTAAAGGGTATTTTGCCAAAGTATTAATTGTTAGGTTCAGGATTAGCTGATCATGAAGCTGTTCATGGCAATACAAAAAGACATCAGTCATCTTCACTTTGGCATGACAAAGTCCTTAGAATAAATCTTTTACACATAATACAACATCCCCATCATGTGCTCATTCACTCATAGTAATTAATAATATACTGTGTCTCATCATGCAACACACAAATCATCATGTGTCCTTCCCCTCAGTCAGAATAATTAATTCTATTTGAAATTCAGATCTCATCTATGAAAAATTTTACTGGATTATAAAGTCTTTTCCCAGTCAATGAGAACATACTTTAAAATCTCTTCCTTTGCAATCTAACTGAGAATCCTGGCCAGAAAATGCTGGTGAGAAAAATTCAGAACAGTTTATACTTATCAGTAGGATATGCATATGCTGAATTAACACCATCTGTTTCCAACTGATATCAGACTACTTTGCAAACTTTTAGCTATAATAAAAAAAAAAGAAAAAGAAAACCAACACCAAAACCCCCTCTATATCTCAAAGCAAGGAAATAATAATCTTGTTTTACAGGAAAACAAACAAAAAAGGTGTGAGAAAATCTTGGCTTTTTCTGCCTCTCCTTCACTACTGACTTCCTCTAAAGAATGGTAGCTGATGACACTCCACATGCTGTGCCACAGCCCTTTTTTACTCACAAGAGTGAGAATTCATCTGCCCAAGCGCAGACATGATGTACAGAGCTAATCTGAGCTAGTCCTTCAGACTACTGAACTGAAAGCAAGTGCCATTTTAGTTCAGCTCACTTTATCATACCCATTTCTCTTACTGACTGTAGAAACAGCCACATGTAACACATGTCACCTGTAAATGTTTCAAGACACAGGTTAGTCCCACTTCTAGGAGCTGCAGCAGTTTGAATTCCTACTTCTGGCTCCTTGTGTAGGATCTGCTCTATAGCAGAGTTTTAATCCTTTTCTCTGTACAGGAATCACCACCTCTGCAGTTCTGCAGAAATGACACCTCTCCTCAGCAATCAAATGCTTTAGGTTTCGCTCAGTTTGATCGTTCAGGCAGTATTTGTTTTATTCTGCATTCACGATGCTTTGCTTCCCTGGTTTAGGATTAAAGGTGGAAGAATGAGCAGAGCCCTAGATTAATCATCTTCTCTAAAATGTTGTTTGTGCTGGGGAACAATGGCCTGTAACTCCTGCTGTAACACCTGGATTAGACAATCTCACCAAATGCTTACCTGCATAATTCAGGCCTTTCTATACACACCACAGGTAAACCTCCTCTTTAGCCTGAGCAGGGCTTCTGCTCAGTCCTGACTTCATTCATACTGTTGTGCACCCAAGGAACAAGCTGCACCAAATAGCCTTCCTCCTCTTTCCAAAAGTGCCTTTAAATTTACCAATGCAACACATTCTATTGTAGAAAAACATAATTGCTTTTTCAGTTGTCAGGCTTTTCAAGTTCTGTAATGACTAATAGTGCTTCATGGTGGCTACACAGTTGTCCAAATCCCAGCATTACACACTATTAGAACAGAATAGGGGAAAAAAGGCAGAATAGAAAAAAAAGGTTTATGAAACTCTCTTTGGCTGCTGACACCTGGCTTCCAGACTTCACTCCATTTCAACAACTCACCAGCCTTCTGGTCCGCAGCAAATTCTGTATCATCCCCTCTGCATCAGCTGGACAATTTGCTTTCTCCATCAGCTCAGGTTCTGAGTCCATTCCTCTCTTTTTTCTGCAGCTTCCCAGCTTTTCCCTAAAACTTCTTTCTGCCTGAAACTTTATTCCCCCTGTCCCTCCACCTCTCCTTTTCTGAAGCATGAGAACTCCCCCTAAAATATCCTCAGCTGCTCCCAGGACAGGAGTAATCTCACTCTCTCCAGAAGCTTCCAGCCAACCCAATCCTCTCCCTTTTTTGAAGCAATGTAACTGAACCTGACAACAACCACAAAATAGACGGTCTACCACAGATGGCTAAACCTATGAAGTGTGAAAACCACTCACAGTATGTCCAGATTTTCCATTATACTTTTGCTACAGTGAGAGAGTGTACTAGCCAGACCACACAAAACCTCATATTCCTATTCTTACTCTCATATAAATAAGGCAATTTCCAGTTTGATATAAACCCATTTCCAAGTGACACAAGTTAAAGAAAACCAAATCAACATCTCCACTCACCCAACCACAATGCTTTCAAAGAAGTCATTAAACTTGAATGAACGTGCTGTACTGATATAAAACAGAACTTCTCATGGAAGAAAAATAGCTTTCATTGCGTTGTCTGTTTAAATTTATACCATTTTGTTCTTTTCAAACAAAAAAGGTCTCTTAAATGGCATGAAACCATTTATTCAAAATTTACTTGGTTTTTGTTTCATTGGTTTTTTATTGTTTTTCTTGTATATTACACCATACCTACTCTATGGAGCTGGGAAAGGCAAATGGCAATGTCTCATCATTAAGGAGTACTTAAAAGTTGGCTGGACATCAGCACCAGCTCTTCACAAAAGAAAACTAGTCACGACACACAACTCAGTCTTGATTAGCTCAACTGGGAAAAAAACTGGGAGAAAGTCATGATATTTAGAACAGCCTCCATCTTTTCTAAGTATAAATGGATATAATTTTTATACCTGACTATTTTAGCAATTATTAACTAGCAGTTTATATAACACTGAAACCGAGGTTCATTTTCAGAAGAGAAATTCAGAGTGTTCTACTCCTGGATAGTTTCAATCAGATGACAGTCTTGCAGGCTATGTGATATTTAACACAACTGTGTAGAGTTGAGGAAGAAGAATGAAGCAACCTTTAATGAATTTTCTTCCTACTATTTTAATAGCAATTGCACTATTTTAGATTCATGACCTTCCTCTTTCCATTTCTGCTTACTGTGACAAGCAAGACAGGAAGAGAGAAATTTGGCAACTTTTAAACGCTAATGAAGTTAAAAATAAAGAAAAGACAGCAGAAAAAAAAAAAAAAAAAAACAAAACCAGAAGTTAATGTGAAAGAAGTGCCACTTGCATTTTCTAAACCTACATTTGTATTAAAAAAAAGTATAATGAAAATTCTTCTGATTGACCTCGAATCTGAGATATACTTTCACTAGAGATACAAAAGGAAAAATGTTCTCCTACGCCACATTTTCAGAGCCCCTAATTACCCTTGTTCCAAACCATTCTTTTTCACCACTGCCATAGCTCAAAATAAATCTAAATAAAAAGTAGCTTTACTTGAATACATACATATGGACTATACCAATTACCCTAAGCAGACAGTACAAAGTGAGTTTTATGATAAAATCACAGGAAATTAACAGTAAAAGATGTTTACAAGATGAAAACACATTTGGGTTGGCTGAACAGTGATGGAGATTATATTGCCTGAAGAATCACTGATGGCATTTCCCTCAGAACGCATCATATATGCACTATGCATTAGTGTGCAATTCCTTATCATGTTGTTTGAACATCAATTTACACATAACTAAGTACTGAAGTCATGATGAAAAATTTTTCTTTAGCTCCTGCGTTCACTTTCTGGAAAACATTAAATGACTTTGTATCTGACCATAGCTAATATTTTTAACCTACAATGCTTTTCTACCACAGTTTCAAGTCCTTCTTATGGCATTTTACAAGTTACATATTCATGAAATATAACTACAATGCTGTAATATAAAAATAATTCAAGAGATGTAAGATGGCAATGATTTAGAAAATGGAATACATACCCAATATATTTTAGTAACATAATCAAGGTACATAAGAAGAACAATTGGGGTTTTTTCTACTTTCAGAACAATTAAAATTTTGGACCAAGTCAGAAGGAACCCACTGGCACAAGGGTCCCCTCCAAAAATCAAACCTTGAGCAATTTGTAAGACTTAAAAAGAAGACTCTGAAGAGGAATGAAAGGTGATATTATTACTTTATAACTTGCTCATAGATCTAGATCAAAGCATAAGATCAGCCTATTCCATTCAAGAGAAATTTCCTTAACACCTACACTCATACAATGAAGCCCCCAACACCACACAGTCTTCCTATGCAGCTGTTCTGAAAGAACACTGGAAAAGTACTGCATCGCTTATATATATGGGTCATACACATGAGCAATATACTCCTTGTCTTGTGCAAAAATTATGTGTTTGCATGTAAAAAGTATGTGGTTTCCTGTGTGCAGTTCTCTAGCTCACTCCAGGAAGAGTAAGCACCCAGTGAACTTCTTAAAGCACTGAGTATTTTCTAAGATATATATCTGTATTTTCTGTTCCGTCTTCAGTTCAAAAAGAAAGAAAAAGATTATATACAAAAAAATTTGTGGCATTTAACACTTAGCATTAAGTAAATATTTAAAGAAATATTGTTAGCTCTCCATGGGTAAGCCAAATTCTGTTACAGAGGCTTCATCCTTTCCTGAAAAGAAATGGATTGGTCACTGTGATGGAGAAAAGGATGAATTAGGTGGACTTTGATCTACATTTGGGCTGTGGATCCTGTGTTCATGAAGCTACATTTCAATTGCTGAACTGCACATGAAAAAAAGCCAAACACCTGAAAACTTTCAGCTTGTTCTTCAGTCTATTCTTTCTGTACAACCAACTAAGGAGAAGCTACAAAGCACTGATTTCAATTTGCTCTTTCTTAGTTTGCCACTATATTTCAAAATTATGTTCAAACTCTGAATATTCTGAACTGCAGGCAAAATATTTTCAACACATTTAAGAAAGTTTTGAAGATTAATAGCAAATTATTAGGAATCCTATACCTTTCAGCAGAGAACCCACAAGTGATGACAATGACTTTCAGATAGAGGATCAAAAATATACTGGAATTTTAAAGCATTTTAATGTTTCTCTCCATTACCTAATTACCCAGTGTTTAGTATAATGAAATTAAAACACTATATTTCAAATTTGCATTATTTGTGAGCAAGACACCTTTCTTGTTCCATCTTGTTTCTTATTTTATTGCTCATTCCAGTGCTTGTGTAACAAAACATATCAATATGGGTAAGATACATGTCAAAGTAAGTTACTAGAGACTGATAAAACCAGAATCACAATCTGATGCAAAATGAGACTTCTACAGTCTCAGCTATTCTATTAATATCTCCAGTTCAATACATACATTCAGAGCTATTTTATATATCGAACCCCTTCTGGGCTTAGAAGCAAACAGAGGTGATTAGCACTCTCTGTCACTTTCCACTATTTACTTTACTGACTGTATTGTCAATACTTCCAACAAGTCAGTCAGTTGGAAATTCTTCTCCATTGATAAAAACTCTTTCCCCACCCCCACAAACTACTTCAGGTAGTATCAGATGTAGAGGAAAAAACAGCCCATGCCTGTTTGTTTGTTTTGCTGTTTGGTTCGTTTTAATCTGAATAGGGAAAAATGTGTTCAAGGGGAATCACTATTTCTGAAGCTTGCCAGCTGCCATGGCCTCATTTTTACTTTCTTGCCATAAGCAGCTGGCAAACTATCACTATAAAAAACTACTTTCTTTTTTCCTGTGCAAACTTGAACTTCTCCAATATAAAATTCAGATTTAAGGGATATTTCTTATAGGAAAATTTCCAGTGGCACTATTTCAGTCATTTAAATAAACAGTAGTGAAGGTGACAATTTGGCTGACATAGTAACATTGCCAGAAACTGGTGTGAATATTAATGAGGTAAAAGATTCATGAAGCCAGCAAACACGCTTTAAAGCAATGACTAAATGGTGAAAGTAGAAGTGACATGAAACATAAAAGGGAGAAAATAATACAGTTAGTAAACGATAGGAAGAAAGAATGGGGAGAAAGAGAAGGACTAACAAAAGTTTGAAGAGTGGATGAAGAGGTTGCAGAGGCTGAACAAAACAGGAATAAGTGTATATCCAGTATATCCAGTGTAGTCTGGATGCAAGTGATTGTAGAAGCACCTATGCATTACATGCCTATAAACAGACACTAGTTTTTATTATGAAGGGATGATTTCTCTAAACTTCAGTTTATTTTAAGAAAATCTGGAAAAAAACGGAGGAGGTTCTAGTGGCACACCTCCCTTCCAGAAATTTCCCAAATTATTTTAACCTTAATTACTGTGTTTGAGAGATTAGTAGGGGGCATAGGCTAGTGTTTCCTGAACTGTACTGTGTATTTCTTTATAAAGCTGCATAGGAAGTGCTTGAGGGAAAACAATTTGTTTCTGAAGTGAAGCAGCACAGCGTTTCAAGTGTCACTGCGCTCCAGCTAATGAGAAGAACAACGCTAACTAAAAGAGTGGGACTTAGATGGGATAGTTTCCCATACTCTTCCCATCCTATTATATATCCACCCACAGCACTAAAATTCTTGACTAGAGAGCCGAGCACAGGCCCAGGGCTTGAGGAGAGTGGCTGTTCTATGAGGACAGGCTAAGGGAACTGAGCAACTTCAGCTTGGAAGAAAATGGGGAATTGCTGTCTTCAGCTCTCAGATGCAGCACTCCAGAAAGGTCAGATTCAAATTCTTTGAAGAGATGCACAGTGAAGGACAGAAGGCACAGGCTGCACACAGGCTTAAAGAGGCTTAAACCACGACAAGCATTCTTCACCAAGAGAGCAGTGAAGTCCCAGAACAGGATGCCTAGAGAGACAGTATAATCTCCATCCTTGGAGATTTTCAGTATTTGGCTGGACAAGCCCACTAGTCCTCTGGTCTAACTTTGAAATTAGCCCAGCTTTGAGGTGGAAGTGAAACTACATGACCTCCACAGAACCTTCCCAATTGGATTTGTTGGTGATCCTTTTCTCAGTCACTGTGATGGCTGAGGAGTTTAGAGAGTTAATGTTTGAAAACATGACACATATACCAACATTATGGATTTACTGCCAAAATTCTGTGGAAGGTGTGAAAGAGTAGGGACTGCAGTATTTATTTTAATTAAATAAAAGCTTCAATGTAGGCAAGAATGCTCCATAACTGCAGTGTCACTGAGATGAAAAATACCATTAGCCATGTTTGCAAAATACCCCCCAGAAAAGCCATTTGCTTTTTTTACATAGAATTTTATATATGTGTATATGGTAAAAATGTTACTCTTATAACACTGTCAAAACTTCTTGCTTTCTTTGGTGAGTTCTTGGGCCACACGACAAAGAAATGAAAAAAAAGAGATAAAAGTGAGTTCCTGAGCCCGGGTTATGGTTCTCTCAGACAAGCACTGTTCAAACAGGCTGCACGTACATAAGGACTCGGAGCAGCCTAGACTACTGCTGTCACAAAAATCACTTTTACTGCCTAAAGAAATATCTGAAGGAGTTACTATAGAACTCTTTATACTACTGCTTTACTGACCAAATGAGCAAAGGCCACACTCACTGATTCCTTTCCATGCTTCACAGAAGGCCATGATATTTCTGCTGTGAGTATCAAAATAATGTATTTTACTTCACTGTTACTCTCTTATGTCACATATATACAGGAAAAAACACAACTATGACAGGTTACAGAAAATGTGCTGCAAAAGCTTATAAAATAAATATTACTTCAATCGACCTTATGATTTCCTGAGGCTTATGTCACTGTGTATTATTAATGCTACAAAGCAATTGAAAGTAAACATTGAGTCTCAAATTAATCTTCCCCACTTCAGGCTTACATTTTTGGTGGGTAACTCTCATTCTGATTCATCCCATCCATTACCCTTCCAGATTATCTTTTTACCTTGGGCAACTGCTGACGGTAAATCAAGCAGTTTTCCAGTTTTAGAGAAATCAGGGTGGTTAAACTTCACATCTCATGCACACTGAGGAGACACCCAGCATTTAATCCTCCTTCAGGCCTGCATCCATGCTAGGTATTTAATTCCAAATGCTACCTTTACTTTTAGTTAACAGGTAGCCCACTTAACCTGTTTGGCAGTTATGATCCCAAACCAGGGAAAAGGCTTATCAGGCAGTGTAAGAACACCAGCACATTCGATGCTTGAGCTGGATGTGACATCACTAAACAGCTTGCAAAGTGAGTAAGGTGAGATAATCAAAGCTGTATTTTGATAGGAACCACATAGATCCGGTAAGAGAAGGTGTCAAGAGAGGGACCGGCTGGGTAACAGCAGTAGGGTTTAGCAAGGAGATAAGAGAGAAGATATGGACAGATGGAGATGTGAACAGAAATTGAACCAAGACCCACATTCATTCTATACAAAATGCAAGAAGTTGTGGGGGAGGAGAGCAAAAAAGGCAGTTTCATATAGAGGAAGAGCAGGAATATGAAGAGAGAAATTTCAGGCTTTGCATCATTTTCAGGGAGATGTCTAAACTGTATCTTTTGACGGTGTTTCAGATTTACTCCAGGCTGTATAGGGAGTTTCTAAAAGGCTGACGGCACTGAGCAAACTGACTACTGTTAATTCCAGCCTCGTATCCTCATTTTCAATGCAGAGAAAGTAAGCACTTACCATTACGGATTCCACTCCCTAAGCTGAATATTGCAACAGGTATATCACTCTTTTGGGTTTCTGAAAAAGTCTACTTTCAAAGTACATTTGAAAGTTAACCTTCAATGATGTTCAACTCCTTCCAGGTAACAAAATGGAAATTATTTGGAGAAAGTGAACTGAGAAGAGAAGCTCAAAGGAAACACTTGGTCTTCAAGTAAGATTTGAAAACTGTTGACAAGATACCTTCTGAAAGTCAGAATTGGAACAAACAACAACTTTGTTCTGTAAATAAGAAGTTTGTCTACACTTTGATGCCCATTTGTCAGCAGACAATGACCTTGAAAGCATTCTGGGAGAAACCGGAAACTATTGGAAAGACTTTTTTTTTTTTTCCTAATGACATCTCAGTGAACTAAATAATTTTATTTTTTTTAATTGACCTTTGGCAACTACAAAAAAATATATAATCCTAACTTTAACTGAATCATAACTTTTGCTGTTCAGAATTGATAACAGGAAAGTAGTACATGACCAAATTATCCACCGTTCTGAATGAGAGAAAAAGCAGGAAATAAGAACACAGGAGACTCACAGGACAGGCTTTTCAAGAGACCATGGGATTCCCCTGATCAAAATCAATCACAGTCATCTAGAATCGATTTGTAGTCAATTGAGAAATGGGTGTGATTCATAATTTTTTTAAAATTAAAATATAAAATTAGTGAATCAAATATTGTCCCCTTGGAATTTTTCTGCTTGCAGAATTTAACAGGAATCTAGAGTGACCAGGTCAGGTGGAATTTTACGCCACCAATATCTAATATTAAACATTATCTTTCCAATTCTTCATACCTTAACTAGGTACCCTTCGTCCTTTTATCAGTCAAGGTATATACTAGAGTATATGTAGGCTTGTGAAAAGCAATGTAAAGAAGAAAGTAAAATGGGGAATGAATGCCACTCTGGCAAAGGGACAGAAGGAACAATATATGTGGCATTTAGGCTATCTGATTATAGAACTATTTTCTTAGTCTCAGCTTCCTAACTCTTAAATGAAGACTGTATCACTGAAGTCATTCAGATTATAGAAAGAGCCCTCTGTGGTCTGAGTGTTTAGTTTACTTGAGCAGTCTGTGACAAATGCTTTATCAATGCAAACTGACAGCAATGATGTGGATGATAATGTGTAAGAAGAGCCATGAATACAAAAGACAGTTGTATTTAATTTTATAATTAATTTTTTAAAGATAATGCTATTACTTGTACCGCTTAAGATATTCTTGGCTTGGAAGGAAAATAATTACATAGGCTCTTTCTCCCTTAATGCTATTCCTAATATTCAGATATAACACAATTTCACAAAAATATATGGATTCTAAGCCATTTGTGCTATTTCAGTTATGAAGTTTTTTGTTCATATCTACTAAATATTCATGGCCACAAATTAAGATATCTGTTTCCTACCTCTGCTGGATGAGGAGAGTGGTTAGTAGCTGTCCTATTTATGACACTGTTTAACACAGTGAAAGAATCATAGAATCATAGAATAGTTAGGGTTAGAAAGGACCTGAAGATCATCTAGTTCCAACCCCCCTGCCATGGGCAGCAACACCTCACACTAAACCATGCCACCTAAGGCTATGTCCATCCTGGCCTTGAACACCACCAGCGATGGAGCATTCACAACTTCCCTGGGTAACCCATTCCAGTGCCTCACCACCCTTACAGTAAAGAATTTCTTCCTCATATCCAATCTAAACTTCCCCTGTTTAAGTTTGAACCTGTTACCCCTTGTCCTATCACTACAGTCCCTAAAGAAGAGTCCCTCCCCAGCATCCCTATAGGGCCCCTTCAGATACTGGAAGGCTGCTCTGAGGTCTCCATGCAGCCTTCTCTTCTCCAGCCTGAACAGCCCCAACTTTCTCAGCCTATCTTCATATGGGAGGTGCTTCAGTCCCCTGATCATCCGCATGGCCCTCCTCTGGACTTGTTCCAACAGTTGCATGTCGTTTTTATGTTGAGGACACCAGAACTGCACACAGTACTCCAAGTAAGGTCTCACAAGAGCAGAGTAGAGGGGCAGGACCACCTCCCTTGACCTGCTGGTCACACTGCTTTTGATGCAGCCCAGGGTACGGCTTGCTTTCTGGGCTGGAAGCGCACATGGCCGGCTCATGTTCATTTTCTCATCAACCAACACCCCCAAGTCCTTCTCCGCAGGGCTGCTCTGAATCTCTTCTCTGCCCAACCTGTAGCTTACGTTGTCCAGCTTTGGTCTTATTTCTAGATGAACACAGCCAGATCTTTTAGTCTTTCAACAAATATTTTGTTATCTATAACTCTTTTGCTCAACTTTGAATTTTTTCAGCCTCTCCAACTCAAGTGGTGCTGACCTAAACTGTATGTAGTATTATTTCTGAAGTGGTACCAACCACTGAGGAGGGTAGGACAATTACATCTCATACCTTATATATGTACAGGTTTTCAGTATTTCCCAGGAACACCACTGCCTTTCATGCAAACACTTCAGAATTTGAAGTCATATTAACTCTGAAATTTTGCTATTACACCTGAACATCTTCAGTACTGTTATTGCCTAAACAGCTATATTGATTAATTTTTTCTTTTCTATCTGTAGCATCTGTGTCATTACTGAATTTGATTTTGGAGCATTGCTCAAAATGACTTTGCTTTCGAAAGTAATTTTGTTTCCTATATTGGTCTACAAATGCTGGATGAGTGCTTTCTCCATTCTCTAAATTGCAACTGAATTATTAAAGAGTCAAGTTTATGATAAACCATCGCTTGACCTACTTAAAAATGCTTTCCAGTCTGACAGTGGCCAATTTGACCTGAGATATCTTAACCTTCTTTTTTTCTTTTTGATATAAAATCACTGACTTAGAAAACCAATGCCTGAATAGCAGGATTCGGAGGATCAGAGCAGAGGTAAAGTTAGTTCTAACATGAGTGAGTCTTAATTAAACCAAAATCAAATCAAAAACAAACAAACAAACAAAAAAACAAACAAACAAAAAAAAAACCCAACAACCAAACAAAAACCACCAAAACCCACAACACCCCCCCTTTCCCAAAACCCAAAGTAACCCCAAAAACCTGTTAGGTGTTATTAGCCCACACTGTGATTTGAAACACTGATAGCAAGTATTTCTAGAGATAAGAAGTAAAACTTCAGATCTCTGATAAACTACTTATGAAGGTAATGATGCAATGATGAGTATTAAGAACACACAAACATCTAGCCCAAAGATTACTGGCTACTTTCATTTCATTCTTTTTTTTTTTTTACATTTGGGGGTGCTCATATGGGGCACATCTAGCTCTGCAGATATTTTTCATATATTTTTCCTTAAGGGAAAATAGAAAGTTTTGAAATTTTTAGTACCTCATATGCTAAAAATAAATTTATCTCCAGAGATAAGTATATCCTGAAGAAAGTATGCCTAGGTATTGAAATTTCATGGAGATGCACCCCTTAAAATTCTAAGGAATTAATTGAACAGAATAAAATCTCAATAATGGCATACTGTGAACTCTTTCTAGAAAAACATCCCAAAACCAAAAAGCAAGGAGAATTTTAAATGCACTGATTTGTGATAAAGAAGCATCCTGGAGGCCTCATACGCACAGGAAAGGTAACCATTTGGGCAGTGGAGAATGAGAGGCATACAGAACATCTTTTTACTGCTCTGAGTATTTTGTTGCATTTAATTATATCTGATCATAATTTTTTGATGCACTGTGGTTGTGTTTTGGGATTTTTTAGCAATCTTCATATAGAACATATGAGCTATCAAGGGGTATTGCCAGCCCTGGATCACTTCCAAACAATGCGTAATCACATTTGGCTGATCAAGACAATAGCAAGACAAAACTTAAAAATATTTTAATAAAATTATGTGAAAAAGTGTTGGAATTAAAGCTTGCATTTTGCCAAGAGATGAAGTTTGGAATACTTTGACAAGAACAAATTGGTCTTCCCTAGTTAGTGCACCTTGCTGCAGTTTGCAGAGAGGTTTTCATACATGCAAACTAGATTCACACTGGAGAAAATTACATAAGAAGCTCTAAGTGTATTTTGAATGTCCTCAATTCCCAGTAGGGAAAACCAGTTCAAATCAAAGACTGGCTCCCTTCGAACAAAACAGTATACTCTAGCAGATACTTTAGCATGGGCTACTTTGAGTTATCATTCTGCTTTTATTGTACCAAAGAACTTGGCTACTTTGAGTTATCATTCTGCTTTTACGGTACCAACTTGCTAACATAGCATAGGCAGTGTTTCCTTTCTATGGAAGATTTTCTAGACATTGCTCCTTTTTGGAGAATTTATTGTCATTTGCTCAGTGCATTATGATTTTCCTGTGTTTCACTCATAGATGCTCATAAAAGTAGACAGAATAAAATGCAGGAAGACAAACTTTTCAGCAGAACATGTGGAATGCACTCTGTTTTTAGTTCAGTCAAGCAATTACACTAGTAATTTTACCCTCCTACTATGTATTCAGAATAACTGCAGTAATCCGTGGCTTGATAGGAGATGCAAGTCTGAAGTAAAACAGTCAAAGGAGGCCAAAACTTGCTAGTTGGTATGTGCCTCTCTGTCATACTTCCATGCCTGCTTGGTTCTGCTGTGTACATTTATATGCTGTATTTATTACTTTAAAGCAGGGAACATGATATTAGCTTCTCTCCACACCCAAAACCTCAAATTATTCCTAAAATGGGTAACAACGATAAACAAGTCAGCTGGAAATAAGAGGAAAGATATTACTGGACCTTCATTCTTATTTGTCTTATTTATGGAAGATGAAAGAGCAAGGGATGGGATTTGTTGGCCAGGAGTGGTTTTTTAATGTGTATATAAGAGCTGGCTTAAGAGGAAGATGGGTAAGCTGACAGCAGGTGAGAAAATGCCCAATTGACAGAAAACCTAGGCTCTCTGCCAACTCTGCCATAAAACTCATGCTTTATAAAAGATTGTTAAGGATCCCTTTTGAAAGCAAAAAAGTGAATACCATAATAATTTTACGTTATGCGGGAATGTCCTTTGGTTGAATAAGGAAGGTGTGAAATCAACTAATATAAAAGAATCAGGCAAGACAGACTGACCCAGATGAATGTGTTTTAGAAAATAATGTTTATACGATATGTTAAACAAATGTGGAGTAGTCCTTCTGTTTTGAAGATCTGGCAGATGGAAAAAAGACACCTCATTTGAATCACATAAATGTTATTCCAAAGGATACAGCACAGGAAGCAGTAGCTGGAGTAATGCATCCAGCTCTGCGGCTCACAACACAAGGACATGGAATTGTTGGAGTGAGTCCAGAAAAGGGCTACAAAGACCACCAAGGGGCTGGAGCACTTCTTTTATGAAGACAGACTGAGAAGGTTAGGGTTGTTCACCCTGAAGAAGAGAAGACTCTGGGAAGACCTTAGAGCAGCTTCCAGTACCTTAAGTTGCCTACAAGAAAGCTGGAGAGGGGCTTTTGACAAGTGCATGTAGGATTAGGACAAGTAGTAATGGCTTTAAACTGGATAAGGGTAGATTCAGATTAGATATTTTTATTAGGAAAAAATTCTTCACTACAAGGGTGGTGAGTCACTGGCACAGGGTGCCCAGAGAGGTTGTGGCTGGCCCATCACTGGCAGTGTTCAAGGCCAGGTTGGAAGGGGCTGGAATTGTTTCTAGATGTGAGATTGACTCAGTTTCCAGTTAATTTGTCCGTAACATACGAAAAATCGTGAGACAATACTGAAACACAAAAGGAACGCAGTAGGTACATCTACACCTTCTTTGGATTGCTGGTCTGAATTCAATCTCAAAACAAGATCTCCTGTCCACAGGCAATGATGAACCAGCCTCATAAATAGCTGCAGGGCACTCGTCAGGGATTCAGGAACCTGTGGGTCAGACAGACCCACATATGCAGCTCACAAACTGCATGCAGACTATATGAATCATGTCAATCAGGCTGCTTCCAGACTGTTCTTCAAGACTGGCATATGCATAGCCAAAATGAAGGACCAGTTGTCACCAGCGCCTGAAGAAGAGTTCCATTAAACCACAGCCCACAGATACCACTTAGAAGCAAATGAGAAAAAAAACCCCACAACTTTGCACTTTAAATCTAGGTCATTCTAACGCACTACCAAAGATGGTTCCTCACTCAATACCCATCTGTACTTAAACACAAATAGCAGCTGTTTCTGCAAGAGGTAATTGCTCCTTTATATTGAAATTTAACTTTTACATAAAACAAAATGTTCTTCCTTTTTTTCTGAACTGAATCATGGGTCTAAAACGGAAAATTAAAGTCACTGAATTAAGACTTTTGCAGTTACAACCATGTGACCACCTATGCCTCAGATCCCAAGACACTTCAGAATAATTTATAGTCACTGTAAGAGTTATAACAAAGTACCAACCCCTTGTAGCTGGAATTCAGGCCAGATAACAAGAAAACATGGGAAACATCAACTTCCTGTGCTCTAACAATTGCAGAAACCTGTTATCTGCCATTTTGGCATGACACTAATAAATGAACCTCTTCTCTGCTCCTGATGAAGGTAAACAAACAGAAATACACAACCTCAAACCAGGTAATTATCCCTATCTTTATTCAGTACCCAAGAAGAACATTTCTCATTGAAATATAAGCTGGGTGATCAGCTTAGTCCTGAATAAACAATCAAAACATCATGGATATGATATATGGAAAGTTTTAATTCTACTGGGAGCAACTACCCTGTTTCCTCTCTTCAGTGCCCAGATGTATGACATGTCTGGCATAGCAAATGGCAGCCCAAATCACTGAAATCTTATCCTTCAGTTTTAGGGTTGAAAGTTTTAGGATACCATAGAAGATAAAACACAGTTATACAGATTTGGGTGCTTTGTTTTCATTAATTTTAAATTTATGCCTTTAAACAAATTTACAGCTATAAAATCGGTAAAAAATCTCTACAGCAGTAGACGAAGTCCCGTGATTCTCGTCTAAATAAAGAAGACTCTTTAGGGATTTTGCTTGAAACCATTATCTTTTTTACTACAGTATAAGGATTTGAATTATATTTACCTTACAAGTATGGCAACCCACATTAGCTAAAAAATTCAAAAAAAGACTTTGTTAACTCTCTTAATAAACAGATTGATATAATTTGTTCTAAGCGTTGAAGCTTAAATGTACAATTTCTACCCTGAAGCTGACAGGCTGTTGACAGATGTGTCTTTGCATTAGTTTCATGAATACAAACATTTCTGCTGAGTCTTTATGCACTGCTTGGCTGTAGATGTTGTACGTGCGTGACAGCTCATGTGCAAGATCTTCTCCAATTTGCTTCTGTTTAGCTGAGCAGGCATTTTGCATCCAAAGGCAAAAGGAAGACAACTCCCATCTTTGATTACACACATGCAATGTGTACAACTGCCCAAGTTTCTCTGACTGGCATGTGACTTGTTTCTGTAATGCACTGGTGTAATGCTATTTCTTTATTAAACTAAGATACTCACAATTTATTGCTGCTGAACAAAATTCAATCTCCACTTCCAAGGTCTACTAACACTTTCCAGTGCCCTCATGGAAACCATTGCTATGGCTTTGCGCTCTGTGGAATCCTACCACACTGGACTGCTGGACAGTCTATCAAAATCAGTGCTAGAGAGCTCACTGCCAGTGGGAACTCAAGTGGCACAAAGCTCACAAAACAGGAAAATCAGGTATTTTTGCAAAACATCAATTCCAGGGCAGTGGCTTCCACAACTTTTTTGGAGCTGACAACCCATAGCTCACACTTTTTCCTTGACACAGCTACATTTGATTACTAATATACATCACAGAAATGCATAGCACATAAGAACTACCAAATAGGACATAATGGAAACCAATACTTTCACTTTGGATTAATAGTAAGCCACCATTTATGTTCATTCAATAATTGCTCATATAGAGGCAATGACTATGATAGGCAGTAAGTGAAAATGCAGTGTAAACATATACCTTATCTAAAAATTAAATTTGCATCACTGAAAGCAATATTATCTGGATACTTATTTGGTGATTAGCTACTGGGTTATTTTTCAGCCTTTCAGACTAGATTAGATAAAACTTTTTAATAACTTCCTAAAAAAGGTGCATTAAAAATAAAATTGTATTCAAAGCAGCAGTTCTAAACCATATAGAGCTAATTTAATCCTCTTTGTCACAGTCTCCATAATCTTTTTTCTCGAAATGTTGTAATGTTGTACATGAATGATGAAAGTGCACTGCCTGAGGCACAAGGTATCATTTCACTGTAAGACTTAGAAAAAGACCAGCTTTATTCCTATACTTTTAGACCTACTGATTGCATAAGGAACAACTTTTTTGATAAACTGCCATAAAAAAAGCCTGTGAAACATACACGTGAACACAAGAACACCCTTTTCACCTGCAGTGTTTATAAATGCAAAGACATAACCTTGAAACAAGAACTGTTAAAAAAGTGATGGGATATTTATTCATGCAAAGAATATCCATATACACACTCAATTTCCCTAAGGTAGTGAAAGAACAATCTTTATTCTTTTATGCTCAGCTCAAGCAACTTCTTTCCAGAGTGAGCTGTTTCATAAGTTTTTCTGCACTGAACTTTACTGTTTGACTGCCATAACTGATTCTTTCTACCTTTCCCTTTCTATAATTCAGTAATTAGGAACTCTCCAGTCAGGAGGCACAGAAGTATACACAGAGAATCAACAGACAAAGACTTTAACTGTTGTGGACACTGTACAAAGAAAGAATGATAAAACATTCCCAGTGTCAAAATTATTTTTTAAATTATCCAAAAGCTATCCTGTATTTAAACTTGAGAATACCAATGATGTGTTGCTATAATTATACCATTCTAAAGCTGAAAAAAAGTTAAAAACATTTACACTTTGTCAACAGTGATACTGTGTGTGCCACTTTTAGGAAGAGTTTTTGAGTGTGGCAAAATGTACAAAAGAAGAAAACACTATCCATTCTTTCCTAAGCTTCCAAGATGATACAGTCCTAAAATCAAGTTCTCGGCTAGTATAAACATATAGATGTCCAAACACATCATCCATCATGGATGAAGTTATCATCCGTCAAAGTATACAATTCATATAAAATATATTTGTATCTATGAAACAAGTGAACTGAATAATTTGTCTTCAGAAATAGTTTCACTACACTGCCAGCTATTTTACAATATTATACATACTCTTTGATATGTAGTAGAACCCAGTACTTTCCTACACTTGAGCAACATTCTTGAAGATGCTGTTCCACTCTACAAGAAACTTCAGTACTTGTGCTACAGTTTCCCCAGTGTACTAATCCTGCAATAGGGAATGATGTTTATATGGAGTGCCAATGTCATGATCACAGTTATCCCTTCAAAACTCTTAAGTACCGTTTTCCAATCAGTTGCAACATTTAATATCTGCACAAATATCTGAAGCTGCAGAAACTGCTTACAGTGGGAGCCTTGGAGGGCATAATCAGCTAATTCTGCATTTGAAAGCTACCACAAATTACTAAACACAGAGAATAAACCCTCTTTATTCTATCCAGCCCATACTAATCAGTCATGTATTTGCACATGACTGAATATGTGGAAGAAATTGAATGGCAACTTGTGCAGACCTCTGACAAATAAGATACTGACCCTGCAACTGAAAGAAGGGAATGGACTTGGACAAAACGTCAGCCAAGAACATGTTAAATTATAAAGGAATTGAGTTTTTTTTTTAGCCAGGACTTCTTTCTCTTCATAATAAATAACAGACTGGTTCCCAAATCAGAAATCTTACTTCTTATTTCCCAAGGAAAAAGAATACTGCAGAAATGAAAACTTTGTCCTGATGATGTCAGCCTTATTCAAAATTGCCTCCTCTAACCCCACAAGAAACAGCCCTCAACACTTGGCATAACTTCTTCATAATCCTCCTTATCCAAAACAAACAAACACATGGCTTTGTGGTACGAGAACTTTTTGTGTGGGAGACAGAAGATTACCCAGAGTCACAAATAGACAAGAAACCTCATGAGGGTTAAAAAGGACAGCTAACTAAGGTAATTATAAATCTGGTGTTAGATACTTCTCAGAAGGCACATGCAGTAATTTCAAGGTAAATGCACTGCAGACTGTGCCACAATAGCTGAGTACGCTTAGAAGGAAAATGGTTTTCATTCTCTTAAGAATTGGCACTAACCACTCTATGTAAAACATAAAGAGCTTTCCAAATTCTGAACAAGAATTTGTTGTGCTTTTTTCCTGAATCTTAGTAAGAACATAATACAAATTCTTTTACTTCCAGGGAAAACAATGAAGCAAATAACTATTAGTTTAGACAGCAGATATTCCTTGGGAATTTTTAGCAAGGTGAGCAAAAGGACTACATTCACAGGTACTGCAAATGACTGTGTCAGCCCTCATGCTGTACTGATAACTGTAGAACTGCATATTGAAAAAAAAAATAAAAATAAAAAAAGAAAGCAAGCACTTCTTACCATGTAACCCTCGGTGTACTGAAACTGAGCTCTTGAACTGTCTTCTGCTGTGGGACTCAGGGGCTTAGGGTCAGACATAGAGCGTTGCATCATCTTTGCTGCCTTTGGGCTTGATGGAGGAACCTTGGCAATGTCAGCATGCAGCATCTTCTGAGGGCTGATGTCATCAGTGATGGGCTTTTCATAGGGTACAAACGCTGACTCTATAACTTTGCTTGGTGAAACAGGTGAAATGGGTGAATAGAGAACTTTGGGAGATTTGGGAGGGGAAGGGACTACCTGCAGTGTGGAGTCTGGACGAAGGTGGGATGAGTATCCTATCTCTAATGGTGTAGGGCGTTTTTTATCTTTCTGAGGAGATGAAGCTGACAGATATTGGGGACTTTGAGTATCTGACTCTGTCTCTGTTTGACATCCCAAACTTTCTCCTTTATATGTCTTTTCTGGAGCTGAAATGTGTTTTATGATTTCAACCTTAGCATCCAATCGGGCCCTGACTGAAGGTGTTCTTATTGTTCCTACGGGTTCTGTTTGTACTGAAATCTCTGCCACTGTCTGAACTGCAATACTAGATACTTTGGAGAATTGTTTAGTTTTGTCTGCCTCAGCAGTACTCTCACTGTATTTCCCTACACGAGGCTTCCTTCTGGATCTGCTAGAAAGATCCCATTCATCTTGATCTTCATCATCTGTCTGAACACTTGTATCAACACTCTTCTTATTTCTCCGTCTCCTGTTTGTGTAACCTCTGTCTGCTCCGTCTTCATCATCAGTTTGCACTCCACTGTCCACTATCTTTTTGAAGCACCGGGGCTCTTCTTCTAGGGTCTCCTCAAGCTCCTCATACGGACCACGTAATTTTGGCATAGAACTTCTCTTTTTCAACTGCTTCTCTTCTCTAACATCAACATCCTTAAGAGACATTTCTGAAGCAGAGCTTAGGATACCAGACCTGGGTATGTACTGGGTAATGCCATCAGACTGTACAGTATACCACGTTTGGCTTTGTGGAATTTCAATACCCAGGACTCCTGAAGCTGTAGTGGTTGCATCATCGGCAGGCCAAAACTGGCCATCTTCTGTGGTTGCATACTGTCCTTCCAAAAGTGTTTGATCTGTGGTAGTTTGTGGCGAACCAGTTCCTGAAGGGTCATAACCATACTGATATATTTGACGAATCTTTTGCTCCTCCAACTGTTGGTGAAGCTGCTGTTGAAGTTGTTGGAATTGCTCAAGCTGCAACTGCTGCTGGGCTAATGTCTCTTGCCTCATCATAAACTGAGCTTGTCGCTCCTCCTCTTGCTGAAATAGGAGATGATGTTTCATGGATTGCAACTCCTCGAGCTTTTTTTGCACCATAAACTTTTCTTGCTCCCTAAATCTTTGAATTTCCTGACGTTCCCATTCCAGCTCTTCTGCAAAGCGCTGCTGCTTAATTTTCTCAAGCTCAAGAAGTTCCCGCTCCAAATCAAGCTGCTGCTGTTTGCCTTCTTCAGGGGCAATGAGAAGGGCAACCTCATCTTCAATTACATCTGTATAAACTTCAGATGTTGTAGTTAAGGTGGGTATCAAGCTGGTTGGCTCAGTGGTAACAGTTTCAATAGTAAGAGGTGGTAACCCTGTCTCCATGTCAATGGCAGTAATTGCACTATCTTTTTCAGCTGCCACTGTCGTCAAGAAACTGTACGATCTTGGGAGAGGCTGACTTTGTTGCAAAGTTGATAAAGGGGGCACCGAGTCAATTGTCTGGAGAGTAGGTAAATCTCTGACAGATGTACTAAAAATAGAACCGGGTTGTGTAGTGATGGCAAATGTGGATGGGATTGGAGTCGCTACTGAAGAATAAACAACACCATTGGATGATCTTAAAACACTTCCAACGCCAAACTGGGAACCCAAAGATGATACCATTCTTGCTTGGGAATACTGTGGTGTACTGAGCCCGATGCCCGAAATCACCTGCCGAGTCTCTGGATAAGGACCAGTAGTCTTGCTTGAGTAATCCATAACCTCACCTGAAATTACAGGGCAAAGTTACAGTCCAGTCCCACAAAAGAATGCTGCTTTCTGGATTCTGAAAGTCATCCCATCTTGATGAATTAAATAGGAAGGGGAAACTGCATGCAAATCTTCAGGTTAATGATCTACTTTAGATGTGAAGGAAACAGCATTTCTGAACATGCAGGCACATGCAGGCACGTCTGTGCAAAACACATATGTGAAATGAAGAAATGAAATCGTGTAATCCAGAATAATTTGTCACATTGTCCAAAAGAAGACAAAACAACAGAAGGAGGGAAAAAATAATAAAAAAAATTATCCTGAAATGAAGTGAGGAACATCAAAATTATATTTCAAAGAAAGATCTGTTGCTGTGTCATACTGACCTTTAGTAACTCTTCCAGCAGTAAGATCTACTGCTGCATCAGTTGCCCCAACACGATAATCAAAGCTATTCTTGCTTTTGTATGCAAACAGTCCAGCTTCTGATAAATTTGTGTCAGACATAGATGGTTTCATACCTCCCACTCCTCGGTAGCCATATGACCCTGAACGATCATACTGATAATGGTCATCTCTGTAACCAAAGCGATCTTCAGGAAGTGTAGTTGGTGGCTGCTGTGCTGTACAGCTCCTCCCAAACGGCAATTTATAAACCACATCACAGCAGACAGCTCTTCTCCCTGCAGTCAGATCCACAGGCTTTTCATCATCTTCTATCACCGCTGTTATGATACCTGAAGTAGTTTCATCCATCGTTACTATTGTTCTGTGGGATTTTGTAGTGCTAAGGTCAACTGCTCCACTCTCCATGGGCTCCTGAGAAGTGGAGACATTAGTCCAACCATTTGTAACACTAATAGGTGGTACAGTAACAGGCTTTGTAGTAGCCCATGTCACTGCATGGATTGCAGTACCTAGGGATAAATTTATTGGCACTTCATCTCTACCTGCAGAGTATGCCTGGCTGCCTGTTACTCTGTATGCAGGCTCAAAATGCTTTGCTGTTGTTAGCTGCAGTGGCATTGTCATCGTATGTCCCAGATCCGCAAGGCTGTCTGTACTGGAAGTGTAGCTTACAGTGGCAGTGCAGGTCACTACAGTTACTGTCTCAGTTACTACAGACAGAGAAGGATCAGCAACACATGTGCTAAGATTTATTATAGCTGGCTGGACAGTACTTACTGGCCGCCCATACGTATCACTTGGCAGCATTTGCCTTCTCAAGTCCATGGAAACAGCAGACAGATCCATACAACTGTCTTTCATGTCGATATCCATCTTAGATAAAGTGCGAAGATCTATGACATCGCCCAGTGGATGGAATCTTCCATTCTCTCTATACCTCGGTTGATCTCCTATGTGTAGTGGCTCCGGAGGTACAGTAATAGTGACACTACTTAAATCAAAACCAGGCACTGGGCCCTTAACCACAGACACTGTGGCCTTGGTTACCTCTGTTGTTACTACTTCTGATTTTGAACTAGGCATTTTTTTGAAAATTGACTGTGTTGTGGCTGGAATAGCTTGCAAAGCACCTGAAATATACATACTCTGATCTGCCATACTTTGAATTTCCATAGTTTTCATGGGTGGAGTAAAAATTGGTTGCATAGGCTGGGGAATCTGTTCTTTAGAAGGTGGTTCTAAAGGCCAGCTGGTAACAGCCTGACTAGTTATAGCTTCTGTGGGAGTTCCAGGCTCAGATGGCAATGTGATGACAACATAGGTTTCCCGTGAGGGTTTTGTCAGCCTTGGTGAAGATTTGTTAGAATGTGGAGACAAAGGGGAAGTGGGAGATGCTATTTTATATTCAGTTGCAGGGACCAAATTCAGAGTCATACTTGAAGTCAATGGCAAACCTATTGGCTTGGGCTGTGTTTCTGCTGGCTTATGAACAGTTATGGGGAGTGGAGGAACTGCTGGTTTAGGAGCAATTGGAGGTTTAGTTACTTCACTGGGCCTGTGACTGAAAACAAGCCCTGCTGGAATGGAGGATGGTTTGGGTGGTACAGGAGGTGGTGTTGGGGTGTATGTTTTTGTGATAGGTACCATATGACTCTTTAATACAGATGTGGACTCCAGCATTGGAACACTTGTGACTGAAGGTACCACTGCGGGAGCTGTTGCTGCTGGAATCTTAATCTGTGTCTTCTTTTTGGGATAAATGGCTGGCTTGGGTAAAATAGGTGGAGGTAATGGTGGTGGAGGAGGTGGTGGAGGAGGAGGAGGTGGGGGTGGAGAAGGTTGTGCAGGAGAATCCAAAGAAGAGCTTCTAAAAATCGAGAATACTTCATCTGTTACAGCAGGAGCTGAGGAAGGCACAGAGACCATGCTGGTCTTACTTACAACACTGGGAGCAGGTACAGAAGATGTTTCTGATGTAGGCTCTGTAACTGGTACTGACACTATACATACAGGTGGCTGCTCAGATGTAGTGCTAGTTAAATTAATCCTTGTCATATCAACACCAAATTCTTTGTGTGAATCTTCATGATGAATTTTGACAATGCCAGCCTCTACTGTACTTTTCATTTTCCTAGTTGCTTCCTTTTCTGATTTGGAGGTATCAAAGGTAATGATATCAGCTGCATATTGCTTGGGTTCTATAACTGTAGTTGCCATTCCTGAAGGTGCAGTTTCAGGCAAACAAACTGCTGGTTGATCCACACTTTCCTTATCTGATGCTATAGATGGCTTTTTAGTGGCTTCAGTAATAGATTCATAAGGCATGCTCACTTCAGAGTACTCTTTTGCAGATGTTAAAGGAACTTGGGTTATTAAGCTGACACCTTCAGACTCTGCTAGCTTACATACAGCATCTGCTCTATCTACGTAACCTGCGGTTGCACTGTCTATAGGTGATGAGCTATCTGTGGTACAAACTGAAGATGTAGATGATGTTAAGGAAGCTGTATCAGAAGGTAATATTGATGTAGCACCTTCTGACGTCTCAGAGTATGTCAACATCGATGTTTCGTGAGAAATTATTTCTTGAATTTCTCTGGCATAATCTGTTAAGTATTCATCTTCAATTTCCTCTGCTGTAAAATGTTGTGTTATTTTAACATCTGGAATAGAAAGTGCTGTGCTACTGACAGGTGATACATCTGAGATCGCTGAAGTAGTGCTTGATGTTAAGGATGTACTATCCACCATTTCTCCAACACTAGATACCTGTGTATCAGATGTGGGAACAAAACCTGAAGTTGGTTGTGTTGGACTGGACCCTGGGGTTAGCTGCATTCTCTGCCTTTTCATAAGCTCTTCATAAGCAGCTTCTGCATCTAACAACTGCTTTTCCTCAGTGGTGGAAGTTACTGTGCTGTCTAATACAACTATTTCATGACTTTCTGGGATAATGTAAGAACTAGAAACAATATCTTCTTGAGGCACCATAGAATGCAAAGTCTCAACACTATAGTAGTCTTTCTGTCGATCAGTAATTTTATGTGGTTCCTCATAGATCTGTTCTGAAGCTCTTATTCTTTTCTCTTTTCCTCTCTGTTGTATATAATCACTGCTCTCATCTTGCCTCATGACAAGGTTAGTATCAATAGTTTCATTGTAAGTATCTTCTACTAAAGATTCGTAAATGTAATCCTCTATTAACATTCCACCATATAAAGATTCTTTTTCAAATACTTCATCTTTTTCATTTGCAGTTTGAAATGACTTGGACTTGTGCATCATCTCCTCATAGACCTCTTCAGCACTTTTCAATGTCTTTTGACCATTTTCTTCTTTTGGAAGTCCAATTGGTTGTTCATCTGTTGGCGAGTAGAGAGAGACAGCAGTAGGCAATTTGTAAACTTTTTGCACTTCTATTATTTTTTCTGGGCTTATCTCAAATCCTTCCGGATCTGACTCAATACTAGGTGAATATTCGGAACAGGAAGATCTGTGCAGCTCTTCCATTTCTGCTGCTTGTCGTAATTCTTCTGTTGGAGATGCATCTTCAATTGGAGAAAGATTACTTGGTGGAGTCTTTGGACGTTCCCTTCTTCTCTGAGCTCTGAGTTCATCCTTGTCCTTTTTAGATTTTTTGCTTGAACTTTTTCTTTGTTGCTGTTCTAATTCACGCTGTTTCTCTTGTTCCTTTAGCAGTTCTTCCTCTTCCCGTAGTTCTTCTTCTTCAGAAGAATCTTCAATAGTTGGAAGAAGAGGACCATGTGACCGATGTCTGGCTTTGCGCTGTTGTTTGCTTTCCCCTCCCAGTTTTTTGTGACTAGGACTGCTGTCACTGTCTTCATCAAGTGATGACACTGAAGTAGGAGACGTACCGGGTGTAAAACTAGAAGCATGTAAACTAGAAGACCCTTCTCCTCTAGATCTATCTTCTGGTGAATCTGTAAGACTCTCCATCTCTAGCTCAGGCTCTTCATCAAAATATAAAATACCTTTCTGCTGTTCAGATGCTTCAGAATATTTGTTTGTTATTGTGCTATTTAATTCTATTGTTTTGAAACGCCGAAGGCCTCCTCCTCCAGTTACCACAAGTTCTTCACTGTCTTGACTTTTAGTTTCCCTGTATTTCGGCTCTGGGCTTTCATCAAAAGTCTCATCATCGTCATCATGCCATGAATGTCTTCTTCCTGCATCCTCATCATAGCCTGCACTGCTTTTCCGTGTCATTCTTCTATGTTTTCCAGCTGTTCCTTTGGCTTTGCTTTTCACTTCTTCTTTCCTTTGGCTTTCAGTTACACTGATCTCTTTGAGTTGACTTCTAATGAACTCATCATCTTCAGAACCTGAGGCATCTTCATCAGCACTCATTTCTATAATCTGTTTTCTAATGAAGTCTTCCTCATCACCTGATCCCTGACTGTCATCTCGTTTGTACTCATCACTGCTTGAAGAACCAACACTAGCTCTTCTTTTTCTCCTTGGGACAGGTGAGTTTTCACTCTCACTGCTGTCTTCCACAGAATCATAGCGTTGTCTTCTTGCCAATATGTCATCTCCTCCATCTTCTTCCTTGTAGTCTGTCCGGGAGGAAGCACTTCCCTTACCGTCTTCTACAATGGTTCTTTCACATTCTTGAATAGCTTCTAAGTCTTCCTCATCTGAACTGTAAGATTCTGGAGTGACTGGCAAAGGTTTCGGTTTATGTTGATCCTTTGTTTCTTCACCATACGTATCATAAAGCCCTTTGTTCTTCACAGATTTTTCATCAGAAAGTGTACTTGCCTGAGCTTCCAGAATAGATAGCACAGTACTTTCCAATTTAGCGAGATCTGAGGGGCTTGGTGGACTTTCTTGTGAAATAGTGTCTTTTTTATGAGATTCTCTGAGTAAATCCTTTTCATCACTGGGGATATGACTTGGAATTTCACCAAGTGAACTTGATATCCCATCAGAAGAATACCCGGTGTCACTCAGACCTTGTGGACTTTTCTGTTGCTGTGAGCTTGATGTGTCTGATTTGTCATCCTCCTTTTCCTACAAAAATAAATACATATGCGTGTGTATATATTTATACATAAATTCTTAATGTCTCCAGGCAATTAAATACATGTGGGTTTGTTTTTTTTTAAGATGAGTTAATGTCTCAGATGAAAAAAATATGATGTCAAGAATAATAATTTTAAACCATAGAAGACTGAATACTAATTTTGTTCTTCAAAGCCATTAAAATAATACCATAAGTTCCTCAGATTTTGAGTTTTTGCATTGAACCTAAGTATGCTTTGCATGACTGTACATTGAGTTTACTAGCTGCAACTGATTTTACTAGTTTAAAGATGATCTTGTATTTTTCAATATATCAAACACGGCATTTTATTTTTTTTCCAGAACACTTACTAAGGATAATCTATCATTTTTCATATATGCATGGGACAAATTGTTTGGTGGTTAATTTAAATTAAGACTTTAATTACCTTTGTTTCAAAACTGCCTACACAGTCCCAAATACAAAGTAATGTAGCTTGTCAAATGCCACCTGCAGTATTTCTGAGCTCTGCTCCTTTCTTTGCCCATTTAATATCTTCATAATTTTTAGCAGTATGTCAATCATTTCAAATTTTAGACCTAGGGTTTAGTTTTGTTGATACAAGTGTTACACATTGTACCATGCAACAGAATACATGGAGTATTGAAGCATGATTTAATGCAATTTGAAATGCTCCCATATCTGCAGTTCAGCATTGTACAAATATTTCCTGAGTACCTCATAAAGAAGAAGATTCTCAGTACATTTGTAATGCAGAGGTAAGCTACTGGTAGGGAAGTATAATTGCGGGGAAGAAAGCATAATGGTCAGCTATTGATCAGAGGAAATGAGGAAGCAAAGAAGGCTTGCAAACATGACACAGCATCATAACCAATGTTTTCCTTCTAATCCCTAATTAAACACCTTTAGTCAATCTCCTAGCTTCCAGATCCTTCTACACAATTCTGAATGACAAGCACCTCCATCTCCTTCTTTAGATAACAAAAATACCACTAGTATCCTACAGCAAGTATGCCCACACTGGAATTCCATTCCTGCTTCTCTAAACTCTGTACTTGGTGAAAGCACCTCACCATTTGGCTAACAGAACAGTTCATTCTCCAAATGACAGGTCATCTGTCAGCTGATAATCTTATGAAGTGTCCTTACCTCCATTAGCAATTTGAGAGTAAGCATCCCAAAGTCTCCTGATTTTAATAACATGAAGTGATCTTCATATTTGTTATGGTCCTTAATAATACAAACAGGTAGTATTTCTCTTTGCTAACCAAAGTCAATGACTTATCAAGTACAGCAAACCATTTATTTAAAGCTTTAATTTACCAACTTGCTTGGCAAAATGCTGAGTAAAAAAAATTACTATGGAATAAATAAGTTAAGAAAACTATAATAATAATTACAATTCAAAAGTATATTTACACTCAAGTTGGCATCAGTTATAAGCATTTTTAAATATTTATTCATAGTAAAGTTATTTTTAATTCTAAAGTATCATAAACCAAATATTTGTTCTTGCCAGTTATTTTATTTTCAAAAAACAGCCAGTTTTTTTTCTTTATTTAATTTACATTTAAAGTACCCGTTCTTGCCTATAGGCATACAGCTTTGCACATCACCCTACATTAAAACACTAATATTACAATAATCTAAGAATTAATATTTTATTAAGTGATATCTATTTCACATTAGTAATTAATTATCTACTTTGCAAAATCAGATACTACCTTGAATATAAACTACATCTGTTGTTACCAATATTGTACCCAATATGATAAACCCAGATACCTAACATCAGAGCAAAATCCACTGCAATTAAAAACCAAATATGATTGGTAACAAGTATTTCTAAGGACAATTCTAATCATAAGGATGAGTTTATAAATATGGAGAAACCTATAGTTCTCCAAACAAATAATGGCAGAATTCTTCTTCATTAAATGTCAGCTATGAGGCATATTTAAAAATTTTGGGGTTTGTATGTTGTATTACATTTTTGTTCCCTTTATTAAAGAAGAGAGTGTTTAAGGGGAAAATCCAAACATTGTTCAAGCTCAGAAGGTCTCCTAGGAACTGATGAACAGACTGCATCAATCTAGTGAAAGTAAACCTGTCAGATTTTGGTTCTCCCCAGGGAGATGAAGTGATACAGTCACTTTTAAAGCAGAGATACAAGGCATCAACTAAATAGTTAAGCTCAGAAATAGGTAGACAGCACTTGGTCGTGGAACAGCTTTAGCCATTCCCATTGTAATTTCTGATGATGCCACTATCTGTCTTTTGTGTAGTATCTAGTCAATGACCAAACCAGGGGCGATGGGAATATTAGTATTGTCTGTCCTGTTGTTGAACCTCTGCATATGCCATTACATTGCTGCTAAGAATAACAGGAAACTGAATATAGTAAAAACTGCTATTTGTACAGTAACAGAAAAATATCTACAATAAGGAGGGACTTCTTTTATCACTAGAAATAATTATATGGGAAAATCCAACTTTCTTATTAAGAAAAAAATATGAATACCACAATATGAATATATTTTCTATTATGTGTAGCTGTCTGCTCCATGATACATCATGCAAAAGTTATCCTGCACATCACATTGTGAAATCATATGCGTGTAATTTACAATAAATAATACTTGGTCTTTGAGCTTCTTTACCCTTTTTCCTGCAATCTGGGAACTAGGCTATTCTCATTAGCTACATCTGTTCTTAAAGGACTACTAATTTATTTTCTACAGGATTGGCCATCACATCTACAAAGACAGCATCATTGTCAAACTTGTAAACATTGATATCTGTGATTTTTCAAGAATCATTCTACAGATTGCACCAGATCAAAACTTTAGCCTCTCCGTGTGTTAGGGTGTTGCTGCCTTTTTTTTTTTTTTATTATTATTAGTGAAAAATGTGGTTAATATTATTTACTTATCTCATTTGAATACTACAAGAGTTAATAATTATTATTTGCAGAGCTCTGGATACAAAATGGCATCAGCACTTTGTCAAGTGCAGAATGTGTTAGGTTTTCCCTTGCATCCCTATTTAGAAATACAACTACCTGAAAGCCTTCATAAGACTCTGTCCTGAAAGACACATAAAATGTATACTTCAATTTCTAGATATTGTCCTTTACCCACTGAAATGGAATCAGTGTCTGATATATAATATTTATCTCCTCTTCTGCTTCTGTCACATACTGTTTTGGGAAGAATTGTTAGAAGGATGTTTGATGCAAAGCACAGAGAATATAGAAATGCTTCAAAAAATAAAAATAAAAATAAATAAGATTTAATAATATGACAAAGAAGCAAGGTGAGGCACCAGCCTTTTTTTTTTTTTTTCTAATTCTTAACAATTTGAGCTCCTTCTTAATTTTTTAATTTAATTTTTTGTTTTTTAGAATTTTTCCAATGAGAAAAAAGAGGAAAAAGGGGGGAAAATTCTTTTGGCGCAAAATAAGTTATTCCTCTTTCAATTCTGTTTTGTATTTCAGAGTGTTCTAATTTTAAAAAAATGTACAAGCAAATATATATGGATTGCTTGGTTTTTTTTTAATGAAACTTGCTTTATCACCTATAAGTAAGTGCTTCAAAGTCTGATAACGAAAGATAATCCCTATTTATGGTATTGCTCAAGAAATACTGATTTCAGTTAGAAGGCAGTGGGGGGAATTAAAATAGAAGTGAAATAATAGTGAAATATGTGTGCGACACATTTGAAATCACTAATTAATCTACAGTTAAAATCTGTCACTATCAGAGATGGAAATCCAATATATGTATTTCAGATTTGTTCAGAGTATAAAATGCTTTCACATCCTTATAGAACACAAAAATGACCAGATGAAATTTTTTCCTTACAAATGCTTTTCAACAGGAAAAAAAACCCTACAAATTTTTAACAACAGTAACAGAATTCAGTCTACTTCATTATTCTGATATGAATTAAAAAAAAAATTTACTTAGGATTTTCTTGTTTATTTCAGAAGGCAGGATTACCGGCTATGTTACTGTAAGCATAATTCAGAGATTCCCTTGGTACAGTCAGGGGACACCATGCTTCCTGATACTATAATTCAGAAAGGAAACTTGGTTTATAAAAATAGTAATATTTTCCACAGCACATTTTCTGATTCAGAGTGTTTTTCCCAAATACCTTGCTTATCACAAGTAGGGGGGGAGGGGGGAGGGGAAGAAAAGAAAAAAGAAGAAAATAACCCTAAAAAAAAAAAAAACAAAACCAAACAACCCCCCCTCCCCCCCCAAAAAAAAAAAAAAAAAAACCAAACAAACAACCCAAAACTTCACCAAGCAACCAAACCTAAAAATCCCACCCTTCACCTTTCTGACTGGGATTATTTGAAAACATAATTTTGGCAAAGGTTAAACACTTCTCCTAAACCTACTTCTACTTTCGTAACAGAATTCAGCACTTAATTTGTGGTGCTGATATTAAAAAAAAAACAACATTATTTTTCATTTCTCAACACATTGTGTATACTACTCACTTCAGCAGGCGAAGTGACTTTTTGGTGACTTCACGTCCAACAAATGCATTTATTTAAGAAATGCAGATCTCCATGCTATCATAAACTCATCCATTTATCTAAGAGCCCACCAAGAACCGTACTGAAAAGTACTTGTCCATATGAGATAAGCAAATTAAATAATTAAAAGATGCAAAGGTTGCATACTTCAACATACCATCTTCAGCCATCACAGTGTTCCACAAATGTTTATTACATTTTGGTATTGCAGAACACTGGACACCTTACCATCACAGATATCCCCCTTTTGGGATTAAGAACTATGAAAACACTTGAATTTGAACAATTAAACTACAAAGTCCAGAGCCAACGGAAGCAGGTAAATAAATCAGGAGCACTTGAAAATTGATTAAACAAGAACATCTACTTAGTTTCAAATGCTTAACTGGTTGAAACTGAAAATCATGCAAGAAGTGTTGAAAAGTTGCATGTAGAGCATAGGACTAACTGGTGAAACTCCCACTCAACAGGAGTCATTGATTTTATCATTTTGAATCATAGCATCATAGAATAGTTAGGGTTGGAAAGGACCTTAAGATCATCTAGTTCCAACCTCCCTGACATGGGCAGGAACACCTCCCACTAAACCATGCCACCCAAGGCTATGTCCAATCCAGCCTTGAACACCGCCAGCGATGGAGCATTCACAACTTCCCTGGGCAACCCATTCCAGTGCCTCACCATCCTCACAGTAAAGAATTTCTTCCTTATATCCAATCTAAACTTCCCTTGTTTAAGTTTGAACCCATTACCCCTTGTCCTAATCATCCCGTACAGAGAATAACAATAAAGAGCAGAAGACATAGAGGGTCAGATTCTAAATTGCAGCAAGGAAGAACAAGGGGTGGAGGTACAAAGTCACTTACTATTTTTTCTTTCACTGCTTCCACATGGTCAGTTCCTGGCACAGGTGCTGCTTGAACAGGAATTTCTTCTTCCTGAGCTTTTTCTGCTTTCAAAACCACTTGTGAAATACCAGTTGTCAAACCTTCTTTCTTAACATCCTCTTGCTTCTTAGCTTGCAGACCCTTGTAAGGGGCATCAACTTCTGTTTTTTGTTCAGCAGAATGGTCTTCAGTTTCAGCTATAATTTGTTCTTTTTTGTCCTCTGGATGTGGTGTGCTATTTTCTGGGAGCACAGGTTTTTTATCTTCTTCCAATGTGCTCAGGAGTTTCTTTTGGTCTGAACTTACAGTTGCAGGAATTTTATCTGCTGAAAGTGTCTTTGACAGTTTCCCTTGCTGAAGTTTTGATTCTTCTTTTTGAGCCTCCTGTTGGATTTTCTCCACTGATGAAGTTTTCATGATTTTCTCATGTTGCAGTTTTGGATCTTCTTTCTGAAGTCTATGTTGGATTTTATCAACTGTAGGTGACTTTGACAATTTGACCTCCTGAACTTGTGCATCTTCCCTCTGAGCTGAAGGCTGGATTTTTTCAGATGATAGTGCCTTTGCCATTTTCAACTGCTGGAGTTTTGGGTCTTCTTTGTGAATTCCATGTAAAATTTTGTCAGCTGAGGGTACCTTTGCCAATTTTGCCTCTTGAAGTTTCAGGTCTTCCTTTTGAACTCCATGCAAAATTTTATCAGCTGAGGATGTTTTTGCAAGTTTTGCCTCTTGAAATTTTGCATCCTCCTTCTGAACTCCATGCAAAATTCTATCAGATGATGCTGTCTTTGTCAGTTTTGTTTGCTGCAGTCTTGGGTCTTCCTTCTGAGAAACACGTTGGATTTTATCAGCTGAGGGTGTCTTGACAAGTTTTCCCTGATTATATTTTGCATCTTCTTTTTGAATTCCTTGCTGGATCTTATCTGCTGACAATGTTTTTTCCAGTCTTCCCTGTGGAAGTTTTGGAGCTTCCTTCTGAATGCCTGGTTCTTCTTTTGGTTTTGTTGCTGCTGGAGTAGGCGGTGTGGAAGTCTTCTGAGGGGAATGTGAGACAGCAGGCACAGGCTGTTTTTGAGGAGAGGCAAGTGGTTTGGATACTGGTTGTGAAGGACCTGTTTTTGGAAGTGGCACCTTGCTCATATCCCCAAGTTGTCCTGACATTGCCCTTTGGGTCTGGCAGTTTAAGCACAGCCATTCCTGTACCTGTGATACAACAAACATAGGAAGTTACTTAATTTGAAAACTTAAGAGTAAAATTACATATTTTTATCAACTGATTGTCCTGGGTTCAGCAGTAGCAGTTATTTTTCTCCTTCTTAGTAGCTGGTGCAGTGCTGTGTTTTTGACTTTCGGCCTGGGAACAACACTGATAACACCCATGTTTTTAGCTGCTGCTTAGAATGTTTACTCTGACCAAGGACTTTCTGAGTCTTATGCTCTGCCAGGGAGGAGGGGAAGCCGGGAGGAAGCAGAGACAGGACTCCTGACCCAAACAGACCAAAGAGGTACTCCATACCACAGCACATCATGCCCACTATATAAACTGGGGGCAGTTACCAGGAAGGACTAAATCACTGCTCGGTCGGGCTGGGTATCAGTCGGCGAGTGGTGAGCGGTTGTATTCTCTTCCCTTGTTATTTCCCTTATCATTATTATTATTGGTGGTAGCAGCAGTGGTTTGTGTTATACCTTAGTTACTGGACTGTTCTTATCTCAACCTGTGGGAGTTACATTCTTTCGATTCTCCTCCCCATCCCTCCGGAAGCAGGGGAAGGAAGAAGGGGGAGTGATGGAATGGCTGCGTGGTTCCGAGTTACTGGCTGACTGAGCATAAGCCACGACAGTTCTTTTTGGCACACAACGTGGGGCACAAAGGGCTGAGATAAGGACAGATCTGACCAGAGTGTGTCTAATCATATTTGTGATAAGTATTCATTGTTTCGGATTAATAGTCACTCGTCACAATGTTGATTTACTGGCTCTCAAAGTTGTTGCTCTTGATCCCACAGTTTCAGCATGTCGTACCTTACTTACAGCTGGTATTTGCTGTCTTAGTGTTTATCAGCTGGGGTGCTTGGGCTAAGGTTCTTGAATCACTGTACTTTATGCTAATGACTTATAATACAATGGACTCATTGATCCTGAAACTGATCTGGCTTGCGTTCCCAGTGTGGTCACCACCCCTATATATTGGGAGGTATATAATAGAAGTGTATAGCAATTACACATCTTTTTTCCCCTCCTCAGGTGGTCAGCCTGTGAGGGAGACATACCCAAACACCCTAGTGACAAGTACAGCAGCTATTCAAACTCTGACTGCAACAGATAACGCAGCTACTCCAACTCCAAGCACAGCAGCTACGCCAACGTCAGTGACAAGTACAGCAGCTACTAAAACTCTGACCCCAGCAGACAGTGCAGCTACACCAGCCCCAGTGACAAGTACAGCAGTGTTATTTGAGAGTTCTGAAGGTTTTGAATGGCCTTTGGGTATCCTTGAGACCTGCCTGCTGATTGTGATGGGGATCAGCATGTTGGCACACATTCAGAGTGTGTTTTACCCAAAACCATTTCGTCTGATCTTGAGAGTTAAGCGGAGTTGTGTTTGGGTCACATGATGATACAGGAAGACCAAGAGATTTTCCCCAAGGCTGGACAGTCATGAGTGGCAGGGGGTGTGGGACAGTATGGGCGAGTATCTAGTCCACTGGGCCCCTCCAGTGCTTTGGAAGTGTCGGAGATGGAAGGCAGCTGCATGGAGTCCCCAGCGACAAGCTGCAGAAACTGCTGAAGGGGAGGGTGAATTATTTTGAGCCTGGTGGGCCCATGACACTTCAGGCCATCAGGGCAGAGATGCAACATACAGATGGGCTCGTGATCAAGGGGTGGACTTAGCAATGGACACTATTGTCCAGGTTATTCATGAGTGTGAACACTGCACATAGCCTCTCCTGCTCTGAAACACTGTTACAAGAGACAGAGCCCGACATCATGGACTGGATGGACTCAGCAGCTTTATAGGGATTGGTCCATGCACTAAGGGATGATCTCTCTCTCTCTGTATGTGGATGTATATATATGCATATATATGAGATAAGGGTGATGGTATATTGAAAATGTGGGATCTGAGCATGACGTGAATGGTATGGAATAAGGGGTGGATACAGTCCTGGGTTCAGCAGCAGCAGTCATTTTTCTCCTTCTTAGTAGCTGGTGCAGCACTGTGTTTTTGACTTTCAGCCTGGGAACAGTGCTGATAACACTGATGTTTTTAGTTGGTGCTCAGTAATGGTTACTCTGACCAAGGACTTTCTGAGTCTCATGCTCTGCCAGGGAGGAGGGGAAGCTGGGAGGAAGCAGAGAAAGGACACCTGACCCAAACTGACCAAATTGGTATTCCATACCACAGCACAGCATGCCCAGTGTATAAACTGTGTTAGTTACCTGGAAGGGCTAGATCACTGCTCAAGTTGGGCTGAGTATCAGTCGGCGGGTGGTGAGTGGTTTTATTTTCTTTCCTTGTATTTCCCTTATCATTATTATTATTGGTGGTACCAGTAGTGGTTTATGTTATACCTTAGTGACTGGATTATTCTTATCTCAACCCATGGGAGTTACATTCTACTGATTCTCCTCCCCATCCCCCCAGGAGCAGGATGGGGAAGGGGAGGGAGTGAGAGACTGCATGGTTTTTCTGAGTTACAGCTGGGCTTAAGCCACGACACTGATATAGTTGAATACTTTTAATCTGAATGCTATGCATACTGAGAAATTATTTTGTCTGTTTGCTGTTCTTGCAGGAAGATCCATAACCTTTTTGTAATGGAAATGATGCATGTCAGGTTCCAGAAAGCAGAGCTGAACCAATATAAAAATACACTGTGAAAACTAATGGCAATTACATTGTTCCAAAGTATTAGTGACCTTTATGTACTAAGTTTGCTGATATATTTCTAACACCTATTGTTTTCTAAAGCCTCTATAATCTATTAATAGGTCCCTCTAATTTTGTAAATTTGAGTAAAAGTTGACCAACTGGGACTCATGGCTCTTCGTGGTTCTCTTCAGAAGTCACCTTCCCTTCTTCAATTTCTGTATATGTATCACTGTATTAATTTGACTGTAAACCAAAAGGAACATCACCCGTCTCTCTCTTTACTGCTAAATCCCTGCTGCACACTGGCTCCTTTTTGCTCTTCTTCCCAGAAATAAAAAAAAAAAAAAAAAAAAAAAAGACAAATGCTTATATCTGTGCAAAAGATCTTTTTTCTAGTTGCCTAGCTACTACATGAGAGGAGTTTTCAGACTGTTTTTAGTGGTATTTGGGGTACAGATTCTTTAGAATAGCAAAAGGAATTTTTTAACACAGAAAAGTACCGGAAAAAGCGCAGAATCTTCTGGATACTATAGCAAACAATGAAGCTTTACTTCGCTACTTCGGCATGAGCTTCACTGGAGGATAAGAGGTCAATGCAGTGCATTAAAATCTTTGAATGCTTGTTTTTATCTACTTTTACTGTGATGATGGAAGGTCTAAGCAATTCATATTTTGTATTTCTCTGATTTAGAGAACCTAGGACCTCCTGACTATGAAGCACATGGAAAACAGAACAAAATTGTTTTATTAGTAATTATATAGGTAATGCTACTGATAATATTAGGAGAGTGCAGATGACTGACCAGTTATATGCCACTGAATATTTTAGAATATGCAGTGGTAAATAATCAGTTGCCCAGAATATGTGGCATTTAGTCAGAAAGGTTTTCTGGCAGATGTCCGCAAGCTCAGAAACATTCATGCATTTTGTATTAACAAGTAATATAGTAATAAATGAAGCAACACAAAAAAAAAAATAGAAACTGGAACTGAAGCTCTGTTCTTGCCTGCAAAGAATGCCCAAATTACAAGGTGCAAGCATCAGACTCCCTGGCCTCTGACATCATAACCTGCCTTTTCAGTATAAAGAGGGGCCTAAGTTCAACAAATGCTTTGGCAGGTTTTCCTCCCAGGAGTACTCAACAGTTGGTGATGCCAGTCCATTGTCATTCATATGGAATCTCTCAGAGTGATACAGATGTGATGATGACCACAAATGGCTTTTCAAAGTAGTTAAGCAGAAGGGAACATCCCTATATTCATCACTAATGAGCTTATGTGCTCAGCTCTCACATCCTAACCAGAATATTTCTGAGTGCAATGGTGTTTAATAAAGTTTCTGTTCACAGTAGGCGTGTCCAGATTTTTGGTACCTTTAGAAATTAAGTGGGTTTGAGATTAGCTGGCTTCAAATGCTTTTGAGAATCTAAAAGGTACCAAAACCCCAAATTGTGAAGTGTATCTGCATAGTTCAGATCCAAATCCCATTGTTAAGTGGCTTTACAATTCTTTTGCTTTTAATTGTTTTTCAAACAAGCAAATCACCACTACGATGCTGCCCTTTTGAAAAAAATAGGTGATTAAGTTAATAAGTGTAATGTAAATGACAAGAACTGCAGAAAAAATGACAATTGCATGTGAACTCATGTGGGTTAGTTCTGTTGAGAAAAAATTAAGAGGAGGCTATTTAAAGTATTAAGTAATTTTCGGACAATTTTGATACAGGGAAAAGAAATGCAAGAATGCATACCTTATTATTCAGGTAATCTAACAGTTGTCACTAATAGGCACTATACCCTATACAACTGCAAACCGAACATGGCTCTGTCTATAAATACAATTTTGGTTTAGGTTTTCTGTGGAAAAAAGCATTAAAATATAAACCTCCAGGGAAGATTATCCTTCTCCATAGGACTTAACGTACTCTAACTACATGCCATTTATCTAGGGAGCACTAATTAAAAAATGCAAAAAAAGTAACATTTTTTAAAGAATGTGTAAAATATAACTTAGTTCTTTTGCAATTCTCTTCTCTCTGGAAATTTCACTATGCTTCATTTTTAAGGGCAGCAACATTTATTTTTTTTTCCTAGAAAACAATACTGGAACCCCTAAGTATTTTGTGAACCGTCTTTTATAAACTTAAGAGAAAAGGAAAGAAATTTTGCCCAGAGAAAATCATGATGTTAGTATGATCAGGAGTTTGTAAGATAATATTTAGCATAAATAAATGACAACTATAATAAAAAAGATCCAATTCCAGAGTATCCTCGATTCTTTTCTCATAAAGTTTGTAAAGACCACTACACAAAGTTGAGTAGCTAATTATAACAGATTTTTTGTTTTCCAGTTAAATTTATTGGAGGCCTCAAAAGCTTTTAAACCCAACCTAAAGAGTGGGCAGGTTTTACATTCTCCAATCAGTCTGACAAATACTCATTTTACAATGTAAGCAGAAATAATACCATTATTTGTGCTAATATAGCTTCTGTCAGCCCATAACATGGGAATAAGCCAATACTCACCTGTTACTAAGCTTCTCAGAATCTAGACTTAACCATCTTTAATTTCATCGAAACATAATTAAATGGCTACTCTCATGAAATAATCCATGTTTCAATAGTTTGCTGAATTTCACATACACGCAGTAGGGATATTCTTAAAGAACATGTTTCTTTATACATTAAATGAACATGTTCTCACAGTACCATTTGTTTGTGACACAATTTCCATTTATTTCTGTATAATATATCCATATCTGGTTTCTAGGGTTTCTATGCTTGCTTCTTTTCTATACATCCACATTTGTCTCTTATTACTTCTCCTAGCTCTGCTGGTTATGTAGAATCTATTTAGTATCTCTTCAACTGAAGCTTACACTGCTCACTCTTCAGCTGAAGCTTACTCACACTGCTCACAACTTTGCTTTGTCTCAGATTCATCACTTCCCCCATTTAAATCCTTCACAGATTCAGTTCTTTGAACTGCCTATAGTAACATTAGGAAATTTAGAAATAGTATTAAGTATTTAAAGATCAAATCAGTTACCCAGCCACTCTTTCCTCAGCTTTGCTCACCATCCTTGCTCACCATCCCTGCTCACCATCCCTATTCAGTATCTCTGGGATAAAGCTTTTCAACTCAAGGACTGTGCTCTAAGCTTAGCACACAGTAGAGTAAGTCTCTTGAAAATAAAAGCAATTACAATTAACATGAGCAAAGTAAGGTGATAATGAGAAAATTGGCGAACTACACTAAATCTTGTCAAGAGATGGGAGTCCCAGTCTTGCCTCCCTTCAATACTGATGCAAGTGATGCTAGTGAAATGACCTGGAATTGTCCAGATCGAAAGTAATTTACTGAACCTTGAATTGTCCTCTTGGACTTGTGTTGTATCTGCATCTATTTACCACTTTATTTTTCAGTGTTGCTATATATACATGACAAATACTTCTCTTGGGTTATATGTTTTAAATTCCAGTCTGATTTTTTATAATCATGTGGATATTTGATCACAAAAGAGCCAACAAGAATATTCTTATATCAGCAGCCCTCAGCTCCTGATTGTCTGACAGAATGCTTCTCTGTAAAATCAGATTTTGTACCATGAAGTCATATGCCTCAGTTTTAGACTTGTCTTCCCCTCAGTTAACTTCATGCCCTAAATGCAAGCTTTTCCCTAAGGCGATCTTTTCAGTTAGCCTGTCAACTCAAATTTATTAGAACGTGGGAAATGGAAATCATCTTCTTTTAGCAGTTTTCACTAAATAAATCTTCTCAGTTCTTTACAGAATTCTTCACACCCTTTGGTTCCTGAATTAGTAGTAGACACTATTATTGGCATCACAAGTGATACTAGTGTGCTTTAGCATTCTGAATCCATGCCTGTCTCCCAGCAATCCTTACAACCCCATATTGATGGACTGAGGAAAGTAACTGTGTCAAAACATTCTTCTCATTCAGTTTCATAATAAATAAATGTCATAATGAAAAGGGCAAACATTTAATGCTCATTCTGAAGGTCAATTTTTCACTTGTCATGCAAGAGCTCAGCACTTCAGTCCTTTGCTTTTGCATTCACACACCACAATGCTAGATACTTTCACGTTGAAAATAACAGGTCAACTGTTCCATCTCCCTGCCAGTCAAGGATTTTTTTTTATTACAGTATGCTGATAAATTCATTACACACTCTTGGAAAATGCTAATTGGTAAACTGGAGCTTTTCTCAAGCTGAAAGTAACTCGAAGTACTTACTATGTTTGTGAAGGTGAAAGCAAATGCTTCTTCCCATAAAATAGCTCTAAGTTACTTCAGAAGGCAAATGCTTTAGTTTCGTCATGGTTAGATAATTTTTTATGCCCCTTCTCTGGCAGTGTTCAAGGCCAGGTTGGATGGGGCTTTGAGCAACCTGGTCTAGCAGAAGGTGTCCCTGCCCATGACAGGGGTTTGGAACTATCTGATATCTAAGGTCCCTTCCAACCCAAACTATTCTATGATTGTATGATTTATCTCTTCCTGATTCTTCCTCTTCACTGCTCTCAGTAAAACAAAATAATAAAACCAACACAGGAATGAAAAATCATTAAGAAATAAATCTTTGTAAAATTAATACCCTTCTGATTTCACTATCTAAAATAATCACATCGCAAAACAAAATCATTATCAAAAATATAACTATAAAACCCTGACTATATCTATGAAAAGAAAAGCATGCTTTTTCTAACTACCTCATAAAAAATCCAGGGGTAGAAGCAACGCAGGCAGTCACTAAAACATATTTCTTATTACAACTTCTTTTTTCCTAAGCATAGATTTGAATATGTTTCTTAGAAAATGTGATAAACATAAGTTTAAAATTAAGACATCTCTGATATAAATACGAATATAAAATATTTGTTCTGAGACTCTAAGACAGTTTTACCTTGGATATTTATTTTTAATTGATTTGGTTTTTATTTTCACAAACTTGCACAGCATGTTTCCAAGATCTCACACAAATAAGCCAATCAATGGAATAATAGAAAATACCCCATCAAGAAAGGAAAAGCAACTTGATGAGCATAGCAAACTCTATCTTGAAGATAAAAAAGAATAGGGATAGGAAAGAACTTCCAAAAATTGAGCTAAATCAAATTCTGCAAAGGAAATTTAAACAAGCACCAAAATATTTGGTATCCTTGTAGATACAAAGATATCTACAGTGCAGTTAAGATTCAGAATTAAAGGTATGGTCCACATAATATATACTTTAATCATGAATTTTTATAATAGATTGATCACAAGCAAATGTCACACTCCTACTTTTAGGGGAAATGGGCACATTACTAGACTTACATGTAAAAAAGTTACCACCGCCATTGCACAGTATGATAGGGGGACATATGTATTCAAAACTTGACCACCAAATCAGACTGTAGATCTGGCAGGGGAAAAAAATACCAAAATGAAACACAAAACCCCCACACTCTTCTCTATCTAGAGTGTTAGGCCAGGAGGCAACTGCCTAAGCAACCAGCTTGGCAGAGGCAAGGTCCACAGCTGAGGCTCTGGGGTGCCCAGATTCAGGAAAACATAGAAAGGTTTTTACAGATACTGTGTGCTTGTGGAGGTCACAAGCAGTTTTCCAGGGTCATTCTTCTGAATTTATACATATAAATTTTGTCTAAAATGTCACTTAGGATCTTAAACATATTTTGGGATTTCACCCCAAGTGGAGAAAGGATGTGCACACAAATGGTTAGTCTAGTCAGATAGCTGAATTTGGAGAAGTTAGAAGAATATAGTTAATACAACCTAGGAAAAGGAATCCCATAAATATCACTTGTGTAGGAGGAAAGGTATACTGCCTTGTCATGGTTTAAGCCACTATAACTCACCCAGTTCACTCACTCACTCACTCCCCACTTTTTCTTCCCCCCAGCTCCCAGGGTGATTGGGAGGAGAATCAAAACAATGCAACTCCCAGAGGTTGAGATAAGAACAGTTTAGTAACTAAGGTATAACACAAACCACTACTGCTACCACCAATAATAATAATAATGAGCAACCTGGTTTAGTGGAAGGTGTCCCTGCCCATGGCAGGGAGGTTGGAACTAGGTGATCTGAAGGTCCTTTCCAACCCTAACCATACTGTGATTCTATGATTCTGTATACACAAGAGTCTCAAGATACTTTGGTCAGTGTATTGGAAAACACAACTAATATCAAAATAAGACTGGAATAAAGCTTCTCTTTATGTGAACTTTGAAGTGCAACAGAAACCTAGAACAAAAAAATGCCTCCAAAATTATACTTAACCTTTGCCGGTATTTGTTCTGAACTGCGACACTTTAGCATATAGTCTGCTCGATGACTTGTCATTTCTGCATGCTGCGCTTTTTTTATTTGGTGTATGATAGGCAGAAATAAAAGTAAAATCTATTTTATTCTATGGCTGCAGTCCACAATCTTCTGTCTAAGATTATGGGAATTATAACCATTACAGAAGGAAATAAAGCATTTCTAATAAAAGGAATCATAAATTTCTGAAGGCTGTTTTAGCTTGCCACCTTTACAATAAAGTGCTTTGAAATAAAATTGTCATTAAATCCCTTAAAAATTACCTCTTGATCTTTTTTGACTTCAGTTACCTTAAGTGTCTTCCAGCATCTCATAATATCAACATATTTCATGCTTTTACAGGGAGAAAGAAACAGTCCAGAATATTAAAAGACATATTCAAGTCACATAAATTCAAGTTTATTGGAATTACTGTATAATTACTCAGTGAGGTCTAACTTAACACTTTTTCTTTAGGCTGTTAAATCTTACTTTTAGATTAGCATAGTTCAAAACACTTAGGTAGGAACTACCTGAGCAGTGGAGAAACTAGGATTTCCACAAAACTGAGGATGTGTATTGTATAGACATTTACAATTGTAGTTGGCAACTTTTACCTTCAGTGGAGAAAACCAGAATCATTTAGAAGGCTGTTCATCTTCCTGTCGTGGTTTAAGCCACTATAACTCACACAGTTCACTCAGTCACTCCCCCCTCTTTCTTCCCCCCAGCTTCTGGGGGGATGGGGAGGAGAATTGAAAAAATGTAACTCCCACATGTTGAGATAAGAACAGTTTAGTAACTAAAGTATAACACAAGACCACCACTGCTACCACCAATAATAATAATGACAAGAGAAATACAAGGAAAGAGAATACAACTGCTCACCACCCAATACCAAGCCCAACCCAGGAGCGAACCCCCAACTTTTCGGGTCTCTGCCCTCTGTTTTTACAACCTGGGCATGACGTGCTGTGCCATGGAATATCTCTTTGGTCAGTTTGGGTCAGGTGTCCTCTTTCTCCTTCCTCCCGGCTTCCCCTCTTCCCTGGCAGAGCATGAGACTCAGAAAGTCTTGGTCAGACCCAAACATTACCAAGCAATAACTATAAACATTGGTGCTGCACCAGCTACCAAGAAGGAGAAAAATGACTGCTGCTGCTGAACCCAGGACAGTATCCACCCCTTATTCCATACCATTCACGTCATGCTCAGACCCCACATTTTCAATACACCATCACATATATATATATACATCCACATGCACACAGAGAGAGAGAGAGATCATCCCTTAGTGCATGGACCAATCCCTATAAAGCTGCTGAGTCCATCCAGTCCACGATATTGGGCTCCATCTTTTGTCACAGTCTTTCAGAGCAGGAGAGGCTGTGTGCAGTGTTCACACTCATGAATAACCTGGACAATAGTGTCCATTGTTAAGTCCACCCCTTGATCATGAGTCCATCTGTATGCTGCATCTCTGCCCTGATGGCCTGAGGTGTCAATGGCCCACCAGGCTCAAAACAATTCACCCTCCCCTTCAGCAGTTTCTGCAGCTTGTCGTTGGGGACTCCATGCAGCTGCCTTCCATCTCTGACGCTTTCAAAGCACTGGAGGGGCCCAGTGGACTAGATACTTGCCCATTCTGCCCCACACACTCTGCCACTCATAACTGTCCAGCCTTGGGGAAAATCTCTTGGTCATCCTACATCGTAGTCTAACCCCAGACAAAGCCCAAACCCGACTCCGCTTAACTCTCGGGACCAGATGAAATGGTCCTGAGTAAAACACAGTCTGCATGCATGCCAACATGCTGATCCCCATCACAATCAGCAGGCAGGTCTCAAGAGTACCCAAAGGACATTTAAAACCTTCAGAGCTCTCAAATGAGGCTGCTGTACTTGTCACTGGGGCTGGTATAGCTGCTGTGCTTGCCGGCTCTCTCACCACCAGCTGCTCTTTGTCTGAGTTCAGATCTCCCTGCTCTGCCTTGCTGGGAAGTGCTGCGTGGTCTCCTGCATCCTCCTGGGGCTCGGGCTCACGGGGCTCTGCGGGCGGCTGCCAGGGGATGCCCTGGGCTGCGGCGGGGCTGGGCTCGACCGTGGGGCTCAGCTCGGCCTCGGGGCCCATCTTCTCCGCTGCCTCTCCCCTCCACTTGGCAGCCGCAGGGCTTGGGTCTCGGTCCCTGGGGTGGCGCTCCCCAGCCGTTTCGGCTGCCGGTGGCTCCTGGGGCCACCCCCCCCTCGGCTCCCCACAGCCACGCGAAGATAGAGGCAAGGAGGACAAGGGCCAGGACGGTGAAGAGCAGTCGGGCAGCCAGGTACAAGTCCATGGCCACGTCCGGCCCCCTATGCTTCTGAAGCCCGCCCATATTACAAGTCATTCCAATAAAGTACAATGAATGAAGAACCTTAACCCAAAACCCATATCTGAAAAATGCTAAGATAACAAATACCGGCTGTAAGTAAGGTACAACAGGCTGAAACCATGAACTCAAGAGAATCAAGAGCAACAACTTTGAGAGCCAATAAATCAGCATTGTAATGAGTCACTATTAAACCTGTCATTATCTCAAATCTTCGAGCCCCATGTTGGGCACTAAAAAGAACTGTCGTGGTTTAAGCCACTATAACTCACCCAGTTCGTTCACTCACTTCCCCCTCTTTCTTCCCCCCAGCTTCCGGGGGGATGGGGAGGAGAATCAAAAGAATGCAACTCCCACAGGTTGAGATAAGAACAGTTTAGTAACTAAGGTATAACGCAAACCACTACTGCTACCACCAATAATAATAATGACAAGGCAAATACAAGGGAAAAGAATACAATTGCTCACCAGCTATACCCAGCCCGACCAAGCAGTGCACCCCCACCCTTTCAGCTCTCTGCCCTCTGTTTTTACATCCTGGGCATGATGTGCTGTGGCATGGAATACCTCTTTGGTCAGTTTGGGTCAGGTGTCCTGTCTCTGCTTCCTCCCGCCTTCCCCTCCTCCTTGGCAGAGCATGAGACTCAGAAAGTCCTTGGTCAGATCAAAACATTCTAAGCAGTAACTGAAAACATGGGTGTTATCAGCGCTGTTCCCAGGCCGAAAGTCAAAAACAGCGCTGCACCAGCTACTAAGAAGGAGAAAAATGACTGCTGCTGCTGAACCCAGGGCACTCACCTATCGTAGGACGTATGATAAAAAGACTGGCACTTTAAAAGTGCCTGTTTGTGTCCACTGACTACAGGGCAAGAGTGTAGCTGATCAGATGAGTTAGGCATGTCTACAGCTGACCTAGTGAATATCACCTTGAATATTGTGTTCAAAGATATGGCAAGAAATAAAATAATAAATGTATACAGGAACGGAAAATATCAATGAGATTGACACTGGGTGCATAGTTACCCCTCAAAATCCATTCTGGAACTTTTATCTTGCTGCAGTGCAGACGCAAAACCACTAACTGGATCCTCCCCTCCTTTTTGTTTTCCCTTATGCTTAATGTCTTCCATTAAAGTCTATGTTTACTCATTAGCAGAAGCTTTCAGCGAGTCTGAATTTCTGAATAGACACATCTTGGATGCTGGACTGATAGCAATAGCATAACAGATCAAAATACTGCCAGTCTACCTTTGTTTTTTACAGTACATCCCAAGAAATTCTACTCTGACTTGTTATTAGCCTGTTAAACAAAGCCTGATGACCTCCACAGATCCCTTTCATCTGCAGCCATTATGTGATTCTGTGAGTGTGCTAAAAACTAATACCCTGGCAGCACAAATTGTAGGATTTCATTCAGTCAGAAGGTTTCAAAACATCTTAAATAAAATAAAAAGGCCTATTTTGTAGAGCGGTAGAGCAATCAGCGAGTTATTCCTAATGCCCTAAGATTTTTCTTTGGGTCCAGAAAAAAATGAAAGCACTTACGGAACTTTATCAGCTGGTTTGTTGTTGCTAATGATTTCTGCTTTCTCTCCCACATCAAGCGCTAAAGGAAGAGAGTTGCAAATACTGCAGTAGATTACCAGAAAAGCACAGAGGTATTGGTGTTTCTCCCATGTGTCAGTGCCATGGGTTCAGCAGCAGCAGTCATTTTTCTCCTTCTTGGTAGCTGGTGCAGCGCTGTGTTTTTGATTTTGGGCCTGGGAACAGCGCTGATAACACCAGTGTTTTGGTTACTGCTTAGTGATGTTTTGGTCTGACCAAGGACTTTCTGAGTTTCATGCTCTGCCAGGGAGGAGGAGAGCCGGGAGGAAGCAGAGACAGGACACCTGACCCAAACTGACCAAAGAGGTTATTTCATACCACAGCACATCATGTCCAGGATGGAGAGCAGAGAGCAGAGACCCAGAAGGGTGGGGGGTGCACTGCGTGGTCGGGCTTGGTATTAGGTGGTGAGAATTGTATTCTTTCCTTGTATTTCTCTTGTCATTATTATTATTGGTGGTAGCAGTAGTGATTTGTGTTATACTTTAGTTACTAAACTGTTCTTATCTCAACCTGTGGGAGTTGCATTCTTTTCGATTCTCCTTCCCATCCCTCCGGGAGCGGGGGGAAGAAGAAAAGGGGAAAGTGAGTGAGAGAGCGAAACTGTGTGGCTGACTGGACTTAAACAACGACAGTTCTTTTTGGCGCCCAACGTGGGGCACGAAGGGTTGAGATAACGACAGGATTAATAGCCACTGGTCACAATGCTGAGTTATTGGCTCTCAAAGTTGTTGCTTTTGATTCTCTTGAGTGTATGGTTTCAGCCTGTTGTACCTTACTTACAGCCGGTATTTGTTATCTTAGCATTTTTCAGATATGGGTTTTGGGTTAAGGTTCTTGTTTCATTGTACTTTGTTGGAATGGCTTGTAATACGGGCGGGCTCCGGAAGCAGTGGGGGGCGGATGTGTACCTGGCAGTTCGGCTGCTCTTCACTGTCCTGGCCCTTGTCCTCGCCTCTGTCTGTGCGAGGCTGTGGGGAGCCGAGGGGGGCTGCCCCGGGAGCCGCCGGCGGCCGAAACGGCCTGGGGGAGCGGACCCGGGGACCAGGAGCTGAGCCCCGCGGCTGCCGAGCAGAGGAAGGAGGTAGCAGAAGGGGTGAGCCCCCCGGCTGAGCCCAGCCCGGCAGCCGCCGAGCCGCGGGAGGAGACGATGGTGGAGAAGCCGAGCCCCGTAGCCGAGCCCAGCCCCGCCGCGGCCGAGAGCATTCCCCAGCAGCCGCCCGCAGACCCCCGTGAGCCCGAGCCGCAGGAGAACGCAGGAGACCATGCAGCACTTCCCAGCAAGGCAGAGGAGGAAGATCTGGACTCAGACAAAGAGCAGCTGGTGGTGAGAGAGCCGGCAAGCACAGCAGCTATACCAGCCCCAGTGACAAGTACAGCAGCCTCATTTGAGAGCTCTGAAGGGTTTGAATGGCCTTTGGGTACCCTTGAGACATGCCTGCTGATTGTGATGGGGATCAGCATGGTGGCATGCAGACACAGTGTGTTTTACCCACAACCATTTTTTCTGGTCTCGAAAGTTAAGCAGAGTGGGCTGTGGGCATTGTCTGGGGTTAGTCTGCAATGTAGGATGACCAAGATATTTTTTCCAAGCATGGACAGCCATGAGTGGCAGAGTGCGTGGGACAGTATGGGTGAGTATCTAGTCCACTGGGCCCCTCCAGTCCTTTGGAAGTGTCGGAGATGGAAGGCAGCTGCATGGAGTCCCCAACGACAAGCTGCAGAAACTGCTGGAGGAGTGGATGAATTATTTTGAGCCTGATGGGCCCATGACGCTTCAGGCCATCAGGGCAGAGATGCAGCATACAGATGGACTCATGATCGAGGGGCGGACTTAGCAATGGACACACTGGCCCAGGTTATTCATGAGTGTGAACATTGCACACAGCCTCTCCTGCTCTGAAAGGCTGTTACAAAAGATGGAGCTTGACATCATGGACTGGATGGACTCAGCAGCTTTGTAGGGATTGGTTTATGCACTAAGGGATGATCTCTCTCCCTTTCTCTGTGTGTGTGGATGTATACATATACATGTGATGGTATATTGAAAATCTGGGATCTGAGCATGACGTGAATGGTATGGAATAAGGGGTGGATACTGTCATGGGTTCAGCAGCAACAGTCATTTTTCTGCTTCTTGGTAGCTGGTGCAGCGCTGTGTTTTTGATTTTGGGCCTGGGAACGGTGCTGATAACAACAGTGTTTTGGTTACTGCTTAGTGATGTTTTGGTCTGACCAAGGAGTTTCTGAGTTTCATGCTCTGCCAGGGAGGAGGGGAAGCCGGGAGGAAGCAGAGACAGGACACCTGACCCAAACTGACCAAAGAGGTTATTCCATACCACAGCACGTCATGTCCAGGATGGAGAGCAGAGAGCAGAGACCCAGAAGGGTGGGGGGTGTACTGTGTGGTCGGGCTTGGTATTAGGTGGTGAGAATTGTATTCTTTCCTTGTATTTCTCTTGTCATTATTATTATTGGTGGTAGCAGTAGTGATCTGTGTTATACTTTAGTTACTAAACTGTTCTTATCTCAACCTGTGGGAGTTGCATTCTTTTCGATTCTCCTTCCCATCCCTCCGGGAGCAGGGGGAAGAAAAAAAGGGGAAAGTGAGGGAGAGAACGAGCTGCGTGGTTAGAGAGGCTTAAACCACGACAGTCAGGAATTATCTCCTCCTAAATTTTAATGGGGTTGGGACTACTGAATATTCCACTTAATTATGAGCAGATGAAATACAAAATATGACAACATAAGGATGACCTACTTCCTCAAGTGGTGACAATTATGAAACAGGTATGCCTCAAACTTCCTTCAAGATACAGCCCAGCACCTTCATAAAATAGCTGAAATTTTGTCTTTTTAACAACTGCTCTGTTGATCAGGAGTTTTTATTTTAGTAATTAAATTTGATAGATATTGTGATTTTTATCTGCATAGTGTCTGTGTACACTCTGATTTCCTATATTTTGCTAAGGGCATTTAGAGGCTTAGAATTATGTTGTCAATGCACAACCACTAGGGTATACATCATCATAGATTCAAAAGAAGCTAAGCTGTCAAAAAAATAACTGTTTTTTTATTGTGGAGGAGGAACATTATTTATTTTTTATTCTGCATCTAACTGCACTGTCATTGGTTTGTTGCTTTTTTTTTTAGACACTGGTATAACAAAAATGACTAATAGTCCTCTTTTTGTATTGGCAAGTGTAGTTATAGGGGTGCTGTTGCCCAAAACAATGCAGCTTTCCTCCTCAGTGGTACACAGAGAAATTCCCATCATTCACTCTGGTGACCACTTCTTTTGTTGCCAGGGCAAAACCAGCCTCAATGCAGGAAAAACAAAGTTGAGATGGGCCTCATCAAAGAAATAAATGGAAGAGCCTCAAGCACTTCAGTGGAATTGGGGTGTTTAAGATCCGTGTACACTTAAAGAAGTTCTAAATTACAATGAAAATCCAAAAGCCTTATGTGAAGCAGAATAAAACTTTTTTTACACCTGTGCAAGCAAAGATTCTGAGACTGTAGCTCCTTTAGGCAATTATATATCATACACTTGCAGTGTCTGTCATGATAACATTAAAAGATCTCCAGGTGCTACCATAAAATAAATTTGAACATTAACCTCTAATTCACATGGAATAATATGCTGTAAGCCTACGGGTTAAATGTTTTAATTAGCAAATCTGCAAAATTGAATTTAGGAAAGCCTGTTAATAATTAGTGTTTTATAAAGGAACGGTTAAAAAAGTCTCTCCTGTATAAATATTCTCTTGATTTTCCATTTCTATCAAAGATTCATGAAAATATGTATCCTACTATCATACTATTGATTTCTTTAGTTCAAATGAAGAATATCTACCTTATGTACATACTTTGTGCTTTTACCTTTATGTACAAACTTTCCTGACTCCATATTATAGCTTTGTTTTGGACTACATATATGTATTTATTTCTGTATTTTTGATATGAACACCTGAAGAGTTAGATATGTGGAGTGGCATTCAAGTTTGTGTATTGAGTTTTCTGCTGAAGTGTAGTACTCCAAATTTTGTTCCAGTTAACTTCTGTCCTCTAGTCAAAGAAAGAACCCATCCCTATCACCCCAAGTTAGTATACACCTCTTTCTCTGTGAAGAACTCCATAAACGGTATAAGGATCAGATCTGTCCTTACCACAGTTTCCTTCCTGTGGCAGGAAACCAACTATGCGTGCTCAGTTTTGCAAGCTATATCAGTAGTTACAGGTATTCATGCCTTAAGACACTGCAATTTTTAGAAACCAAAAAGCTACTCAAAAAAACATGAACTAGATTTATTTTTCATTTTCTTTTTGTTTTTTAAGTCTTTAAGATATTTTTTGATATTGACTTTAGCAACAAAATACAGTGAAAATCAGGTGTGGAGAGCTTTCTGTTCTTAAACACTAATGACAACAAAATCTCTATATTAAGCAGTTTTCCAATCCGCAAAGTCCATCCCAGCCTGTTTTTAATATTATTTTGCTACCTCACTTTCTACTCATAAACAACACTAGAGACTCAGTATTTAGGTTCCATGATTAGAAGATAATAATTACATATATAAATATATTTCAGCATATATCTGACACTCAGATGACAATTGTTGCAATGACATTCACTTTCCAAGGTTCTTTTAAGGAGATTCTCAATTAGGTGACTAAACCAATTTCAATCTATTTGCATCCAAGAAAAATGAACATGCTGTTTTGCATGCATTAATGGCAGTATACAACCTCTATTTACATTATTCTTAACTTGCTTTGATTGTATTATTGTATTTATCCCATTTAGATCATACAGACCAAAGAAATCCAAGGTTCTGTTAGTGTCTGAAGTAATGATTTTTAGTATAATAAATGGTTATTTACAAAACTGTTTATTCACAAACTAGTTTACTCTGAGCTTTAAAAATGTTAGTTTATTGCAATCTTTCTCAGCTATATATAGATGTTGAGTGGCCCTAGTATGCTCCTTTGTACCCTTTATTATAACAGTCTCAAAGAATAACTGTTTTCTATGCCTTCTAGCAGCTGAATCACTATTCCCCACATAACTGGTCAGCAGAGAGCATGAGTATTCCCATCCCATCTTTGCTATTATTTGTTCTGAACTGACATAATGTCTAGTGCCACGAATGGCACTAAACCAACAAACAATTCCATCCCCTGAAGAGTGTGTGTTCTATTCAGTCCTGTGTTCAAATTTGACCTTTTAGGGAGAGTCTAGAGAAAAGTGGTTTTGTTCAAAAAACCAGGGGTTAGCAATGGAACTAGATGAGATGAGTTCTGTATTAAAAGAAGAACTGTTCTTAATGTTCCAGAGTGCCTAGTGCTTAGTGGCTCTTCATCATATTTCAGAATATATATTTGATGATAAACTACAAGTACAACCTTTTTATCTAAACCTTAATGGATCACATTAATAAACAGCTCAGCCATTCCCTGTAAAATCTTTTTGATTTTGGTCATCCCCAACAGAAATACAGAGACAACTGATATACATCGTTATTCTGAAGAGCCATTTTGCAATTTGTTTGCTCTTGCAAGCCAGATAATCCTAAAACTAACACGTGTAGCTCATTTCAGCAATATGCTTTGCAAAAACAAAAATCTCTGCTAAGACAGATTGAAATGTTTCTGCCTTTTGCTCATATTTTGTCTATCACTGCATGAATGGTCCTTTTCATGAAGAGGGATCTGCATGCAATTTCACATAAGTGGAAGTGGCTGATCTACACTCAAAGTGAAATGCCATGGAAGAGGAAGGAAATATATACTTAAAGAAATGCTTGTTTTTTTAACTCCTAGCTCCATCCAGTCTCATCTCACTTAAGTTTTAATACCTAACTGAGGACCTAAAGTTTTGACCCTGGCTACTCAAATTCACTCACCAGCCTATACTACGTTATCTCCAGATATGAACACCATTGGTAGGCTGACTACTCTATCCCTGATTAAGGAGAGACCCTGCATCAAACTATGCTCCAGACAAACCTCACTTCAAAGATGAGTTTCAGATATGCTGAGAGCCTACACTAAAGTTCAAAGATAATCCTTTCTTAAAATGATGGCCTGAGATAAGGTCCTAAATACGTAACGTGATACCTAAATAAATGGTGTGACTTTTGAAAGCTCTAAATACCTAAAGACACTTCACCTGACTCCCATTTTCAGTTTATCTCTTCTGTTTGAATCTTACTTTAACCAGAACTACAGTGTGCATATCTGTTTCATCAGTTATGTTTACTGCACATGGGTTTATCATTTATTATCATTTATTAATGATTTATGTATAATGTTTGCTCTCTGTGTTACATGACCGATATATAAGTCCTTTAGTTGCCTGAAAATGAAGGGGAAAGGCAAAAAACCAAGCAGACAAATGACTGGGGAATAATTCACAGTCAGGGAAACAGACTTTTCTCAAGGAAGAGAGCACAGGTGCAGCAGAAAGTGAAGGAAAATCACTTACCTGGCTTTGGAAAATTATATTAAACATTAACTACAAAACAAGTAAGAAGGCTGCATACAACCATTTCCTGATGTACTGGCAGCTGCTATGGCAGTAAAGAGATAATAAAGTAAACAAAGGAAATCAATATTACGCATATGCAGAATGACCACAACTTTGTGTGATATGATACATGCTGAGAAGTGCATAGACCTTCCAGCAACTTCTGGAGCTCTTTGCAGGGCAAATCCTTCCTAAACGCTCAAAATGAGGAGGTAAAAACCATACTGACTTCCTTGCTTTAAGACCATGACAAAAGCACAAAGAGATAGCAGAGCATAGGAGCACACAAATAGTCACAGTTGCCATCTCCTACAAAACACTGGCTGCTTTTGCAACATATGTGTCTGAATAACACTTTAACATTAGGTGTGGTCATTTTCAATGATAAGAGGAAAATTCCTATGCTTTGAGGCAACACAGCCCAAAGTCCAGGGAAAGGCAAAGGGATAGATGAGGTGCAGGTGCAAAGGGGAAAACCAAGCTTTTTTAGCATCTTGGCTTCTGCCTCCTTTGAGATTTATGCTGGTTACGTCTCAAGAAGACTGTAGTACATGCATTTTAACTAATAGCAATCTTTTCTGTAGGTGCTGCTCATTGATTTTACCTTGCACTTTCCTGCCTACAATTTTGCTCTTACAAAGCCACACAACAGAAAATACTGGAAAGATTTGCCTTGAAAAGCTATAAACCATTTAGTCAGCAAGATAATTCTGTCAAACATTGTAACGCAAAAAGGGGAGCATGCTGCGTACTTCCATAATTTGGCAAATATGTGTGTAAAGAATTAAAAATAAAATATTTCTCTTGGAAAACTTTAGACCAATATTCGCTAAAATTTCTTCTCAATATTTTTTTAGAAACATGCTTATAATCTGTTGAAAAGTATAACTGTGTGATGCTACAGTATGACTTAAAGCAGATATTTTCTTGGTGTTCAATGTGCAAGTAAATCCTATATATTCCAGCAATCATACATAATGAGCTTGAGTTCACTTTCAAGAGACACCATAAGTACAGTTATGCAAAGAATATACCAAATAATCTAAACCCACATAAGACTGCCCAAAACAAATGTACTGCTAACTCTAAATATAAATATTAAATATAAAATGAAAAGACAGGTTTTAATTGCTTGGGGAAAAGCAAAACAAAACACAGAACAAACTAAATCAAATTAAATAAGGGGACTTAATTTTTCTTATTTTTTTCTGTCTCATCAGTGTTAGAAATCAGTGTGTCATGGTTTAAGCCTCTCTAATGCACGCAGCCCATTCTCTCACTCTCTTCCCCCTCTTTCTTCCCCCCCGCTCCCGGGTGGACGGGAAGGAGAATGGAAAAGAATGCAACTCCCACAGGTTGAGATAAGAACAGTTTAGTAACTAAAGTATAACATAAATCACTACTGCTACCACCAACAATAATAATGACAAGGCAAATACAAGGAAAGAATACAATTCTCACCATATAAAACCCAGCCCGACCACGCAGTGCACCCTCACCCTTCCGGGTCTCTGCTCTCTGCTTTCCATCCTGGGCATGACGTGCTGTGGTATGGAATAACCTCTTTGGTCAGTTCGGGTCAGGTGTTCTGTCTCTGCTTCCTCCCGGCTTCCCCTCCTCCCTGGCAGAGCATGAAACTCAGAAAGTTCTTGGCCAGACCAAAACATCACTAAGCAGTAATCGAAACACTGGTGTTATCAGCGCTGTTCCCAGGCCCAAAATCAAAAACACAGTGCTGCACCAGCTACCAAAGAGGAGAAAAATGACTGCTGCTGCTGAACCCATGACACAGTGTTAGCACCTTGGAAGTAGGTAAGCGTAAACCCCCGAAATACTGAGTTGAACTGTGGTATCCCAGTAGACTCACAATGCCTGGCAATACACACATATATTATGCTGTTACTTTATGCCAAAGATTTGTAGTCAGGGTAAAACCTCCAACTATATAAACTACTAAGTCCGAGAGTGCATTCATAAAATTCAAATTTTTAACAGCTTATCCTTATTTGTAGTTTAAGATGAAATATTTGTTTCTGTAAGACTGAATAAGTTTTAACTGGAATTTCACAATTATTTCTAAACAAAAATACCAAACATTTCCAATCTCCAGGAATTCTACATAAATTACTTGAAGATTAGTTAATTTTGTAAAATTCAGGTTTTCACATCTCAAAATACACATGGCACTGCTTTAGTGATAATGAACTGGATAAAATGTCTACACAGACAGCAAGAAATAAAATGTCACCAAATTTATCTCCCTACAATCCTTAGTTGCTCTTTCACTAGGTGCTATCTCCAGAAGCACAAAGAATCCTTTCAAAGCAACTATGCTAGCTCAGCTCTAATACTAATTACACAATTAGTTAGCTAGTTAAGATGATTGAGAATTCCCCCTTAATGAGAGGGCCGAGGATTCCTCCCCACAGCTTCAGCCAATTGCTCTAACCTAACAAATTTTTCATGAAAAGGGCAAGTCAATCATCTTCACTCATACGTGTATGAGTGATACACAGATGGACACTCACATGTATGCAGAATACTGTATGAAGCCAAACAAACTCATTCAATATATTCATAAAATCTTATGGCCAGAAGGGGCCATTATTCTCAACAGATTTGATCTTTTAATTCCGAAGTCCTTCTAGTTTCACCAAAAGGTTTGTATTTTCAAACTTTCAGCATTTCTATTTGAAAGATATGCAATTTTGGGGGGGAGAAACCATCTTCAAAGTTAATTGTTTCAATAATTACTCTATCTGCAGATTTTTTTTTACATGCAGACTCTAAGATAATACAAAAAAATATAAAAAAAAGCTAGTGAAAACATGAATTTTTAATTCTATTTTTCTACAGAATAATTTCAAATCTTTAAAAAGTTAAACCATAAAGGAAGTATTGCAAGACCAAAATTAATGTGACACAAGCCCAGTGTTTTCTTACCCCATGAAGCCCGATTATAAACATATGTTACACTCAGTCCTTTTGGCATCATATATCACAGTTATTTTGTCTCAAAACTCTAAGACACTAATGAAAAAAAACCCAGAATAAATATGGCTGTACTTATTTTGAAATCACACAATTTTAATTCATATTTAAATCATACTTACTGATTTTTTACCTTATATCAGATTTAAGAAACCTTATTCTTGTGGTTAACATCACATTTTCATCCTTCTCACAATGACAGCAGAAACTGCATGGAAGCTTAACTTTTATCTTGAAAGCATGGCCTGTTCCGTACCTAAATGGGCTCTACAAGAAAGCTAGTGAGAGATTTCTTATAGGGGCATCTAGGATGAGGACAAGGGGGAATTGCTCTAAACTGAAAGAGGGGAGATTTAGATTAGACACTAGGAAGAAGTTCTTTCCTGTGGGGGTGGTGAGGCACTAGAACAGGTCACCCACAATAATTAAAAGTTGTAAATGCCCTAGCCCTGGAAGTGTCGAAGGCTAGGCTGGACAGCATTTTGAGCAAACTGGTCTATTGGAAGGTGGAAGGTTAGGGACTGCAGTAGGGACTAGATGATCTTTCATAAGGTCCCCTCCAACCCAAACCATTCTGTGATTCTATGATTCTTCAACCATATTTTAATGGGGGTTTTATGCTAAAAAGTCCTTAGTAAAACCTTTAGATACATTGCAAACTGTAGAAAACTTTTGGAAATAATTAAAAATACTGTATCCTATGGTTAACTACTTTATTCACTCAACTGACAAGAACCCATCTCTCCTTTTGGAAGTAAACATTTCTCTTACTTTAATAAGTAAACTGAAATTATTAGTACACCTAAATTACTGACATCTGTCACAAAAGTGAACAAAAATTTTAATTCTCTAAAACTTGCACTGAATTCCTTCTTTTTATTCTGTATTTGAAACAAAACAAAACCCAAACAACACAAATAGCAAATAAGTAAATAAGAGCAACATTCATATGAATTTTCACATTGCCAGCTTCTGTTTCTTCATGATTCTCTATGTGGGAAACAATTAGCCATCTATTAAATGTGTTGCTGTTATTCGAAATAGACTGATCTTATTTTCTCCTTGAAATTCAGATTTTGATTCTTAATTAATCTTGAAGCATTTGCTCAACCCTTGAATCACTCTTTAAAGAACCTGTTTACATCATGGACAACATAACATGATGCAATCTTCCAGGATAAGTGATATCAGCTTCTAATTAATTTAATTGTAGGTTCCCTATCAAGTCAAGAACATATATCTGGAGATAAAAATGACATGGAAGTCAATAGCTCTCAGTTGCTTGCTGAAAAGTGAAAAACAAAAAAACACAAAAAAACCCAAACCATATGTACAACTTAGTTAATTCATTGCCACCTTAATTTGCAATTTAATTTTTACATTTTTGGTCTTTTTTTGTTGTTGTTGTTGTTTTGGTTTGGTTTTTTTAGAAAGATATCTTTGGAACAGAAAGTTACTCATTTTTATGCAATTTTACAGTTTAAATTAGGGAATCTCAATTACTTTTTTTTTAATCATATAAATAATGTAATCCAATTTAAAAAAAAAGAAAATCTTTTTGGCAAAACAGGCATCTGCCTGAGTAAAAAATAAAAATCAATTATTCTACATATTGGTAGAAATTATATATAACCAGAAACTGCAAAACCCTTTGTAGACATGGGTTCTCAAGAGTTGCAGTCATAAAAGCATGAAGAGTGTATTACATAGATCATAACTCCAGATGTATGGCACAGAGAATTCAAATTTCCTTCTAAAACAAAACAGAAATTATCATATCTGTATTATGGTCTGTGTAATCAACTCCCAGGCCTTTGACACTAGAACAATATACAGTGTGCTTGTAAAATGAACCATTTATGGAGCTATTTTCAAAAAAACATCTCCAGGCAATGAAGTGGAAAGTTCACATCTGTTTTCAAGGGCAGAACTGGAAGCAGCTTTCAGTGAGCAGAAGTGAATTTCTGTACATTAAACCAGTTACAATTATGTCCTCCAAAAATCTGCATTAAATATAAATCCAGTACTTCAGAAATAATGTTTTTATTTAAAGATGGCACTTGGATGCAATCATTCCAATAATTCTGCTACGAAAACTAAGCAGATTTTTTTTAAAGCTTGAATTTTTACTGCTGTCTTTTCAGATATTTTGCAGTATAAATTTAATTTTCTGTTTCAAATAAAATTAAAATATAGGTAAAGCAGCAACTGCAAGCAAGAAATGTTTAAATTACATTGGCATCTGGAAGAAAAAAAAATAAAATTGTGCAAATAGCTCTGTCAACTGATTATTCATTCCATAGTCAGGCTGAGAAAGTTAAACCATAACCTAAAATGCCTAGCCAGATTCATAAAATTCTGTTTAGATCTCACAGCTGTAACAACACCTACCTGGATAACTAATCTGCCATTCATTTTATCACAGTTTTTATTATGCTTTTGCTTAAATCTGACTGATTATGCTATATTGGCACTTAGAAAAAAACATACTTTAATGCTTCACTACCTACTTTTCCATCATAGCTTGAAAAATGTGCATTACAACTACAGTGTATTAAACCTGTAAATAGCTCAGAAATTACTAGGTCTTTAATGTTCTCTTTTTGCAATAGAGTAATTGCCTAAGAAATTCTCACTGGGCTTACTGTCATGGGTTCAGCAGCAGCAGTCATTTTTCTCCTTCTTGGCAGCTGGTGCAGCGCTGTGTTTTTGACTTTCGGCCTGGGAACAGCACTGATAACACCCATGTTTATAGTTACTGCTTGGTAATGTTTTGGTCTGACCAAGACTTTCTGAGTCTCATGCTCTGCCAGGGAGGAGGGGAAGCTGGGAAGAAGCAGAAACAGGACACCTGACCCAAACTGACCAAAGAGGTATTCCATGGCACAGCACATCGTGCCCAAGATGCAAAACAGAGAACAGAGACCTGGAAGGGTGTGGGTGCACTGCTTGGTCGGGCTGGGTATAGCTGGTGAGCAATTGTATTCTTTCCTTGTATTTCCCTGGTCATTATTATTATTGGTGGTAGCAGTAGTGGTTTGCGTTATACTTTAGTTACTAAACTGTTCTTATCTCAACCTGTGGGAGTTGCATTCTTTCGATTCTCATCCCCATCCTCCTGCGACTGGGGGAAGAAAGAGGGGGGAGGGAGTGAACGAACTGAGTGAGGGGCTTAAACCACGACAGTTCTTTTTAGTGCCCAACGTGGGGCTCAAAGGGTTGAGATAACAACAGGATTAATAGCCACTCGTCACAATGCTGATTTACCGGCTCTCAAAGTTGTTGCTCTTGATTCTCTTGAGTTCATGGTTTCAGCCTGTTGTACCTTACTTACAGCCAGTATTTGTTATCTTAGCATTTTTCAGATACGGGTTTTGGGTTAAGGTTCTTCATTCATTGTACTTTATTGGAATGACTTGTAATACGGGCGGGCTTCTGAAGTCGGGGGGGGGGGGGGGGGGGGGGGGGCAGACGTGGACTTGTACCTGGCCGCCCGACTGCTCTTCACCGTCCTGGCCCTCGTCCTTGCCTACATCTTTGTGAGGCTGTGGGGAGCCGAGGGGCGGCGGTCCTGGGAGCCACCGGCGGCTGAAACGGCCTGGGGAAGCAGCCCCAGGGACCAGGAGTTGAGCGCCTCCGCCAAGCCCAGCCCGGCAGCTGCCAAGCAGCAGGAGGACATGACGGAGGAGCCAAGCCCTGCAGCCGAGCCCAGCCCCGCCGCGGCTCAGAGCATCCCCTGGCAGCCGCCTGCAGAGCCCCGTGAGCCCGAGCCCCAGGAGGATGCAGGAGACCACGCAGCACTTCCCAGCAAGGCAGAGCAGGGAGATCTGGACTCAGACAAAGAGCAGCTGGTGGTGAGAGAGCCGGCAAGCACAGCAGCTATACCAGCCCCAGTGACAAGTACAGCTGCCTCATTTGAGAGCTCTGAAGGTTTTAAATGTCCTTTGGGTACTCTTGAGACCTGCCTGCTGATTGTGATGGGGATCAGCATGTTGGCATACATGCAGACTGTGTTTTACTCAGGACCATTTCATCTGGTCCCGAGAGTTAAGCGGAGTCGGGTTTGGGCTTTGTCTGGGGTTAGACTACGATGTAGGATGACCAAGAGATTTTCCCCAAGGCTGGACAGTTATGAGTGGCAGAGTGTGTGGGGCAGTATGGGCGAGTATCTAGTCCACTGGGCCCCTCCAGTGCTTTGAAAGTGTCAGAGATGGAAGGCAGCTGCATGGAGTCCCCAACGACAAGCTGCAGAAACTGCTGAAGGGGAGGGTGAATTATTTTGAGCCTGGTGGGCCATTGACACCTCAGGCCATCAGGGCAGAGATGCAGCATACAGACAGACGCATGATCAAGGGGTGGACTTAACAATGGACATTATTGCCCAGGTTATTCACGAGTGTGAACACTGCACACAGCCTCTCCTGCTCTGAAAGACTGTTACAAGAGACGGAGCCCAATATCATGGACTGGATGGACTCAGCAGCTTTATAGGGATAGGTCCATGCACTAAGGGATGATCTCTCCCCGTCTGTGTGTGTGTGTGTGTGTGTGTGTGTGTATGTGTATATATATATATATATATATATGTGATGGTGTATTGAAAATGTGGGATCTGAGCATGTCGTGAATGGTATGGAATAAGCAGTGGATACTGTCCTGGGTTCAGCAGTAGCAGTCATTTTTCTCCTTCTTGGCAGCTGGTGCAGCGCTGTGTTTTTGACTTTCGGCCTGGGAACAGCACTGATAACACCCATGTTTATAGTTACTGCTTGGTAATGTTTTGGTCTGACCAAGACTTTCTGAGTCTCATGCTCTGCCAGGGAGGAGGGGAAGCTGGGAAGAAGCAGAAACAGGACACCTGACCCAAACTGACCAAAGAGGTATTCCATGGCACAGCACATCGTGCCCAAGATGCAAAACAGAGAACAGAGACCTGGAAGGGTGTGGGTGCACTGCTTGGTCGGGCTGGGTATAGCTGGTGAGCAATTGTATTCTTTCCTTGTATTTCCCTGGTCATTATTATTATTGGTGGTAGCAGTAGTGGTTTGCGTTATACTTTAGTTACTAAACTGTTGTTATATCAACCTGTGGGAGTTGCATTCTTTCGATTCTCCTCCCCATTCCCCCGGGACTGGGGGAAGAAAGAGGGGGAAGTGAGTGAACGAACTGCGTGAGGGCCATAAACCACGACACTTACAAATCTCATCATCTTACAAATTTATTGATATTTTCCAGGAAGAATGATGAGTGATATACAATATTAAGAAAACACTCCTTAAAAATAACTTACAAGAAAAGAATTACTATCAATAGTCATTAATGAGTTTCATTTGTGATGTTGATTATGCCAGTAGGAAAACAAAGCCATATCTGTAACAACATGGAGCATTTTAGGACAAAAATTTATCTATGTAATTTCAGACTAAATTGTGCTGAACAGAAGAAGCTGAAGAAGAACTAAGTCCTGTTTTGTCTGGTTTTACTTAAAAGGATTCACTGAATTGAATCAACAAACCCCACGAGCTGATTTTACAAGCACATGCACAAATAAAAGTAGAAAATGTCTAAGATTTTAGCAAAAAATCTGAATAGAACAGCAAGACTCAATAATTAGAAATTAACAGTTACAGTGCAAGGCTTGACAGAATGAATGCTCACAGGCATCACTTCAAAGAACTGGGAAACCCACTTGCTGGAGGATGAAGCACAACAAACCCCAGAGAATCTTGGCAAGCTCCAAGTCAACAAAGAAAACCCTTTATTCTCATTCCATCAATAAAAATCCTCAGAAAAATGATGATTTAAAAAAGAGAAAAGGAAAAGATTGCTGCTCTGTCTGCTAAGTCTTCATGCTTCAATAAGTAATTTGCGTTGCATAACAGCCGTAAGTACAGAAACAATACACTTGAAGAAAAATACATATGCATAGGACTGGCTGATCTGCTTTTAGAGCTTCCTCTCTAAAATCTGATGAACTCTCTAGGAAGCTGTATGTTTCCTAGTTCAATTTGAAAAAAACATGCCATTGTGAAACTGTTGTAACACCTTACTGTCTGCGAAAGCATGGGGTTGAAAACTGGTGTCTAAAAACATTTTTTTAAGAGCTGCTTCTTAATATGAATCAGTTTTAATCAATATGTCAGAAAATGAATCAATTTTGTCAAAAGGACTATTTGAATAATATATGTGTTTTATAGGGCTTTTTGTGCAACCAACTAGGAAATAAATTCACTGAGTTTCCAGAATTATTGGACAACAGAAAGTATGTCCTGCCCAGTCTGAACAAGACTGTAAGTAAATAAGAGGCATGAATGAAGCTCTAGAAATTATTAAAAGTCATGGTGAATATCATGCAGTACCTCAAACTCAAGCTACTTAAATGCCACTCAACAATGTTAATGCAGTTTATATTTGCTGTCCAAAACCACATACAACCCTTTCCAAGCTGACCCAGATTAGTTCTATTTGGTTTAAATTTTCCATGTTTAGCCAGAAAGTGGAACCACCTTACATTATCTTTACAATGATGAAAGGCATGTAATATTTCTATCTTCTTTCTTCTTCCGAAAAAATGGTATGACCACATTACATTTTTATAAAGTCTGCATATTTCTAATGAGACACATAGAGACAACTAAGAGAACAAAAAAACCACTGTACAATAGAGCAGACCAAGGGAATCTGGAAAATGTCACTTGTGAGCAACAGTGAGATTGCATTTTAGGAAGCTCAGACAATTGGGGTTTTTTTGTCCCATCTTCTGTTCTCATTACAGTTTGACAGGTTTTACCAGGAAAAAAAAACAGGAAAAAAAAAGGTTTCAATATTTTTTGCTCTTATTACAATCTATGTGACAAGAATGCATTATAAAGTTGCCATTTTCTATCCCTTTTATGATCATTGTTACAAGAATAAATTGTATCAACATTAGTGGCTGATAGTTTATCACTTTGTGCACAGATCTACTAATAGAGAAGCAGTACCTGACATTAATATCACATTTACCTGGTGAGATTTACAAGTGCCATCAGTAAAACAGAGACCTTTGCAAATTTATGCAAATGTCATGTCAGATATAAGTCAACATAAGTCTAATTTACAGACTTCAGATGAAAAATACCCAGAGAATCTGGTGCAGCAACAGATGAGGTGGGAATAAATAACATTTATGTCTCTCTTCTTTAGTTATTCCTTCTGATCCGGGCAATTTATTATACATTCTCCTCAGTTTCTGCACACGTAATTTATGTTTTCTAAAAGATCACTCTTCCTCCTGACTCCACCACTCTTTCTCCTATAGGAAATGAATGATATGATTGTCGCATTAGGACAGTTTGCACATTTCAGGACATCAAAGTCCTGCTCAGACTTTAATTCACGATGTTCCTAAGAAAAAGCTAAGAAACATTACAGCATTTTGTGGGATAATCAAAATGTAATTGCAGAAGTTATGATTTACTTTAGACCACCTAGAGAACCAGACATAAGCCTAGAGGTTGACCTCTAGTTCACTCTATTTTTTCTTCCTTCCTGCTCACATTAATTTTGAGAATATCCGATTTTGTATTTCCATAGAAAAGGGAAAAAGGAAAAGAAACTTTCCCATTATTTGATGATAAATGTTACAAACTCTTGTTTTCTATGGTAATCCAGGAAAGTGTCAGATAACTGTATAATTTCTCATCTAGGAATACAACTCTTACTAAGGCCTTTTTATAATTCTATGTAGGGAGAATCTGGCCATTCCAAATAACAGGATTAAAGAAAGAATTCACAAAAACTCCAGTTACCTTTCTAAAAATATTGTAATATAATTATTATTTCCTCACAAACAGATCTCTGGATGCTAAACAGTATCCAATCTTGATGTGGGAAGAACATTTGACGTCTTCCACAATACACATCTAGAACAGATCACTGTAGCCCCATTCAAAAACTGCTGATGTGTTTGAATACGCATCAGTAATTGCCATTGGGGAAAAAAAAGAGTCAATAAGTCATGACAGGCGTCTTGAAGTTATGTGTTTCCCATAAAACTCATCTGAACTATTAAAGAATCATTGTAATTTAAGGTAGGTCTGTTAAAGTACATCCTAAGCAGACCAATTAAAATTAAGATTCAGGATGTTGTAAAGTAATGAAATTGTTTCCTGTGCAGAACCTGTGAAAAATTATTTAAACTGCAGGACTTTCAATAACTATTCCTCAAATAGAGAACACTTTAACTGAAGGCAATTAGATCTGTTCAACCCACAGTGGCTGAAAAGAGCACCTGAAATGTTTTGTGTGTGCAGGTATGTTTGCTTATCCACAAATTTTAAGTTTCTAGGTCTGTAGACTACTTGTATTCTCTGCAAAAGCCATCCAATCTTGATGAAATATTCTATTTTTATACCTGGAGTCACCACAATCTTAATTGGAATCAGCTCAATTTGTAAATAGTTAACTCAGCAGATCCCACTTTCATGCTGAATAGAAAAGATGATGGAAAAAAATAACGTGAAAGCCCTAGAATGATAATCTTTGAAGGATGCCCAGCCTCTCTTCTGGAAAACACAAAAAAGAACAAGGAACAAAGGAACTGTAAATCTATCTCCCCCTCCTCAAGTGTATAAACACCATCTCAGTTAAAAGAGACAGAGCAGATGTCAGAGGTATATTAATCTCACCTGACTTTGAAACACTTAACAGAATATATCAGAGCTAGTTACCCTAAACTAATCTTAGAGTGTATGAAAAGAAGCATGCATCTCAAGAATGCAAGTCATTGTCTTATTTATCCATCTTAAAATTAGATACAACACAGTGCCTAAAACATTTAAAGGGAGAAAATTAGACATTAAGTCTGTATCCTCCTGAGCCATTACACCATTTTATCTCGAGAGAGGTACAAGTCATGCTGTTTTGTGCCATCAATCTCCCTTTTGGGCAGGACTCCATGGCCACATCTAAAATAATTAGGTAGGGGGTCTGTTCTCTATCACTGCATTCAAGTAGCACAGCAGAGCTCCTGTCCTGGCTTTACTGGCTCTTGCCCCTAAATACATTTCTGCCAAACCCAGAATGACTTCATCCAGACTGTCTGTTGTGGCTATTTTGCATGCTATTACACAAACTATGACCATAAATTGCCAGGATTTTGATAAGTTGGCACATGCTAAAAGCATGCCAGGGTGCACGCTAAAGATCAACAATATAGACAGCTTCAGTGAGGTCTTGTTCCACAACTCATAATTACTTTAGTAATAATTTATATTGCTTACGGTCTTATTATATCCACTATGCTTTATGAAAACATTATTTTAATACACCTAATGACACTTACAGTATTTCATTAAATAATACAATTTACTCAGGAGAAACCTGCTTCAAAACAGTCATTAATTGAAGGAAATTGTTACTTCTGACCACTTCAGCATCGTAGCTGAAAAAAAAACCAGATGGATTCTCCCTTCTAATTGAAGAATAAAGCTTACTTCTGAATGAACACTATGAATTAATTCCCTCAGTATTTAATTTACAACAAATTAAAAATTATAAGCTCTAAAATAGCACAAGGTAGACGATTTGCATGATAGAGCAACTTTTAAAAGAGTGTAGTTCAGTCATTAAAGACAATTTGCAAATTATCCCATATGACAGAAAACAATTAATAGTGTGAAATTACACGGATAGAATCACACATGAGGAGAGTTAAGTTGGTTCAAGAAGACAAATGAAAACAGTTTCTAGCAAGTTCTATATAGGTTTAGCTGGAGAAAAATATTTTCATAATCGATGGGACACAGATACCTTCTAACTCTTCCCTACAGAAAATAAAAAATGTTATTTTGTAGAGTGTAGAGATATGTGTGTTTGAAAGACTGCATGCATACATAAGCATGTGACATATTTGCTGGTAATCTAGCAAAAGGCCCAACTAAACACAGACTAAATCCTCAGTGTTCAGGAAAGACAGAGAAACAGATGGGTAGAACTGGAGAAAACGTCATTGGTGTACCAAATTTCCCATGAAGTTAAATTACAGTTTTTCACAGCACCACTGCTGAGTTTGTTTTTGATGTTAAAAAAGAATGAAATCTGAGGATTCATATGTGCAAAATAGATATACACTGCAGTAATTCTACCAACTTATTTTTTAACTTAATCTACTTTTTATATTTCTATGTATTGTTTCTGGTTTTTACATAAACTAAAGTCATAGAGCCTTCACTCAGTTTTATCCATGCTCTCTCAGTAACGGGATAAATTGAGAAAGATATCTAATTTTCCTTGCTTAAATTTCCTGTGCCATTATAAATAAGGAAAGAGACAGTATACATTTTAGGTCAGCCCATAAAATACTGCATTTCTCTATGAAACTGATTATCTTGGCAAACAACTTCAGTACCTACATGGAAAACAATGAAACACATTACCATGAATCTGTTTGGAAAGCATGCTGACAGTTACCACAGAAGCAAAGCTTTGCATTTTAACATTACTAATTCATGTCAACAAGTCTTTTTAAGGCTTTTATATAGTTAAACCCAGGATCCAAAACTTAAGAACATATTCTAAAATCTGAAATAGTTTCTGATAAGATCTCACAATAGAACAACTTCAGAATAACTTCAATAATCTTCAGGTCTAATAGCAAGCTACCTCATTTGAACTCAAAGATTCTTTTTGGACGTACACCTTTCAACTAAAAATGGTACACGTTTATAGTGATGCTATCCCCTCAGTGAAGACAGCCTTATTCAGAAAGGTGTCAAAGCACCCTAACAGCCTTCCAATCCTATTTCAGAGGAGCCAACAAAAGCTTTTAAGTGAATATTAATTTTAGCTTAGATTATTTCCAAAACTCACTTGACATGTTGTCTCTGACAGCAGGGTAATATTTGATGCTTTCGCAAAAGGTGAGATCATCTACTGGTTACTCACTGCAGGTTAGCTGAAATACTGAAACACTATGATTTATCTCCACTTTTTATAGGCAATTACTGTATGTTTTTAGACTTCCTTGTTCAACCCTTTTTAATTTTGCAATTTAAGCTGATGAACAACTTTTAGCAATGAAATACACAGTCAAATTTTGTTTGTCATAGCATATTTGCTTTGATTTTGAATGCATCATTTTAACACTAATGATTTTCAATCATCCCGTTTCTAATTTCACGAAACAGCCGTAAGTACAAATCTTTACTAAGTTTATTATTTTAAACTTTTACCTGCACTGAAATGGATCAGAAATTTGCAACTGGCTCTTACTATTATAACCACTATTTGAAATCAGGATTTGAATTTTATGGATTTAATTCACTTTTAGTATGTGTAAATTAAGGCAAATTAAGAACAATATCTTTAATGACACAATGAGAGAAGTATCAAATGGAGAAGACATCTATCTAGAACGCTATCAGGAGAAATGGCTACCCTGGATTTGGAGAAGGCTGAGGTTCATAACGACTTCTTTGCCTCAGTCTTCACTGGCAAATGCTCTGACCACACCACCCAAGTCTTGGAAGGCAGACGCAGCGACAGTGAGAATGAAGACCTTAGGCCCACTGTAGGAGAGGATCTGGCTCAAGACCATCTTAAGAACCTGAATGTGCACAAGTCCATGAGACCTGATGAAATCCATCCACAGGTGCTGAAGAAGCTGGCGAATGAGGTTGCTAAGCCACTGTCCATCATATTTGAAAAATCATGCCAGTCAGGTGAAGTTCCCAACGACTGGAAAAAGGGAAATATAACCCCCTCTTTCAAGAAGGGGAAAATGGATGATCCAGGGAACTACAGACCAGTCAGCCTCTCCTCTGTGCCTGGCAAAATCTTGGAGCGGATTTCCCTGGAAGGCATGCTGAGGCCCATGAAAAACAACAAGGTGGTAGGTGACAGCCAGTATGGCTTCACTAAGGGTAAATCCTGCCTGACCAATTTGGTGGCCTTCTATGATGTGGCTATGGAACTGATGGACAGGGGTAGAGCAGCAGATGTCATCTACCTGGACTTGTGCAAAGCCTTCGACACTGTCCCACATGACATCCTTGTCTCTAAATTGGAGAGACATCGATTTGATAGGTGGACCACTTGGTGGATAAAGAAGTGGCTGGCTGGCCGCACACAAAGAGTTGTGCTCAATGGCTCAGTGTCCAGCTGGAGACCAGTAACGAGTGGGGTCCCTGAGGGATCAGTGTGGGGACCAGTCTTGTCCAACATCTTTGTTGGTAACATGGACAGTGGGACTGAGTGCGCCCTCAGCAAGTTTGCCGATGACACCTAGCTCTGTGGTTCGGCTGATATGCTGGAGGGAAGGAATTCCATCCAGAAGGACCTTGACACGCTTGTTGGGCAGATGCCAACCTGATGAAGTTTAACCATGCCAAGTTCAAGGTCCTCCACCTGGGTGGGAGCAATCCCAGGCACAGCTGCAGGTCGGGAACAGAAGAGGTTCAGAACAGCCCTGAGGAGAAGGACTTGGGGGTGTTGCTCGATGAGAAACTTAGAATCATAGAATAGTTAGGGTTGAAAAGGACCTTAAGACCATCTAGTTCCACCCCCTCTGCCATGGGCAGGGCTAACATGAGCCGGCTTCAGTGTGCGCTCGCAGCCCAGAAAGCCAACCATATCCTGGGCTATATCAAAAGAGACATGACCAGCAGGTCGAAGGAGGTGATCCTGCCCCTCTACTCTGCTCTCGTGAGACCTTACTTGGAGTATTGTGTGCAGTTCTATTGTCCTCAACATAAAAAGGACATGGAACTACTGGTGGAACAAGTCCAGAGGAGGGTCATGAGGATGATCAGGGGACTGAAGCACCTCCTGTATGAAGATAGGATGAGAAAGTCGGGGCTGTTCAGCCTGGAGAAGAGAAGGCTGAGTGGAGACTTCATAGCAGCCTTCCAGTATCTGAAGGGGGCCTATAGAGATGCTGGGGAGAGACTCTTCATTAGGGACTGTAGTGAGAGGACAAGGGGTAACAGGTTTAAACTTAAACAGGGGAAGTTTAGATTGGATATAAGGAATAATTTCTTTACTGTAAGGGTGGTGAGGCACTGACATGGGCTGCCCAAGGAAGTTTTGAATGCTCCATCCCTGGTGGTGTTCAAGGCCAGGCTGGACAGAGCCTTGGGTGACATGGTTTAGTGGAAGGTGCCCCTGCCCATGGCAGGTGGGCTGGAACTAGATTATCTGATGGTTCTTTCCAACCGTAACTCTTCTATGATTCTAAATCATGTTGCTTAGTTTAGCGCTGTAGTACATGATTGTATAGAAGAAAATCTACACTGAACTTGCAGAATTAGAAGAAAATTTTTCTAGGAAGAAAATAAAAATAAACCACAATAAAGAAAAAAAGGAAGATGACAACCTTGGCTACATACCTGCATGAAAATACGCGTAGAGGAAGTCAGCAGTGATACTTACATGTAATTGGGAAACCATTTTGACTATGAACAGTGAAGAATACAATAAACTGAGTAACTAAACACTTGACAGTGTCAACTACTATGTGCTTAGAAACAGGTGGAGAATATAGAGCTAAACAAGTAAAACAAAATATTCAGAATTTTCAATTCTAGATGATATTTAAATCAGTTTTTCATGCTCTATTGATTTATTTTATCATCTAAAATTATTCAGCAAAAGTAACAGTAAAAATTAAAGGTATTTTAGAGTCCCTTTTTCAAAAATGTTCATGTATTATTGCAAGTCAATGAGCCTTCAACCCCAAAGCCTCTCTGTAGCACAGGCCATTTTTGTAGATGGAAATTTCATTTTATTTTCATCTTTATTACTCTGTTAGGACAGCAGCCTTCTTGACAACGTATTGGCTTGTTAATTTAGACATGGCTCATTGAAATGAAGTTCACTGAGAAGTTCAGAGGTCACTGAAGTTCAGAGATTCAACCATGTTGTTTTTTTAATAGAACTGACTCTGACTTAAGGTAACATTCAAAACAGCTTTAGAAGTTTAATCAGCAACACAGAGGCATCTGCAGCCTGTGTGCTATGTTATTACACATGATGCAAGAACATGTAATAATATTAACATGTGATAGTCATGAGTATACCTAAGAAATTAGCTAGAAACTATAATAAAACCTACCAAATTCAGTTTTCTACATCATCTATTTCCCTTTTAGGCTATACCTTTTAGAATATACCACTGTTTTTTTCTACATAGAAAAATAAGAACTAAAAACGTGCACATTTACCTCCCTTCTATCTGTTTGTAATGCACACAAATGGCAATGTGAAAGTACAAATCCCATTATAAATCAGAGCTAAACTAGTATTTTCTTATAATACAAAACCTGCAGAACCTAGAGCACTCAGCATACATAATCAAAGGTGCATCTGAATTAATAGAGAGTGTGATTCGGCATCTTTGAAAACAGTTTGCTTAGTGCGTAGTGTCTTACTGATAGAGCGCACAGAGTTTTTTTATGCATGACATACCACAAAATGCAATTTCCTAGTAATTAATAGGAAGAGAACCCTTAGCTTCAATATGAAACCTTGCCAAAGAACTGACTGGATTCTAGGGAGAGATTCATGTTTATCACCTTTGCTATCATTCAGACAAGTTAAGGTTTTTGCTTTTTCTTACTCCTACGGAAAGCGGCTGACAGAAGCAGGATTTCACTGTTTTAGCCATCTGTTGAAATGCCATAATGGAGCTGGAAAGAGTAATTCACACATTTTTCTTGCCATTGAGATAAGGTCAGAGGAAATCACTTCAGACTGGAGAAACTTTTCCTTGTTCATTTCTTCATGAGGTAAATTAGACCTAAATTTGAGGTGCACCAGATCTGAAACCACCACCCTGTTCATGGAGATATACATGGTTTGAATCACTTTGTGACATGCTCTTACGTGAATCATTAAAATGTTATACCATAAAATGCTTGCTCATTGCCATGAACACAATCTCGAATGGGCAACAAAAGCCTTGATAATGTACCTCTCATTCCTATGGTCCAAAAGAGACAAATTATCTGCATGATACATTGTCCATAATTAATTCTACCAGCACTTTCTCCAAATGATCAAGAAATGACAAATGATTACATATTAACACAGACTGATATTTTAGAAGTAAGCATTTTAAATGAAATTACTATGGCATTTTTTTTATATATTAGATGTCACAATGTAGTATTTCAAAGTCTCTCCTGCACACTCAGATTAAAATCCTCCATAGATGGTATACACACACGCAAAAAAAAGTAGCACTAAAGAATAATTTAACTTCAGGATATTATTCCTCAAAAAATTCTTCTTAGAAAATTGGAACTTTACATGTTGAAAGATCACAATGAACAAGGAATATTCATCACCTTCAATTTTAAAGTATTAAGTCAGAAAATAACTCACTGAGAATTTCCAATGAAGTACTTCCTTCTGAAACGCTTACTCTTCTGGAGAAGTGCATCACCTTTGATAAAGTGTTCTCAGATTTTCTAATACGGACAGTACCAAAGAGTGCTCATAGAAATACAACAAATACCGATATCCATAAATTTAGAAGAGAGATACAGAGCAATCAAAGATATCGGAGTGCTACATTTACATTTTGAATGCAATTATACATTTTGAATTAAATTTTTATGTTAATTATTTATGCAAATTACAATATTTAAAAAAAAAAAAAAAAGACATTAAAGTAATCCACTCCAGACTTTGCAAAAATGTGAAGAATCAGTCTTTGCTTGAATCAGGTAGAGCATAAATATGCAACTGTCTTTTCTAAACAGTTCTAAAATCTCTGACCTGGGAATATTTTGTAAATGTCAAGAGACTGGGGTAATAAAGAAAACACTTCCTACTCAGTTCCAACATGAACTTTTCTCGAATGCTTTTAAGCATGTTTAAAGTTTGAAATCTTTTTGTTCCTATGGAGTGGTTCTTATAATTACTGCTAAGACATAATCTTACTTTCTTGTTCAGCCAACATTCAGAAAACATTAACTCACTTCCACTCTAGAGAACTTATTTGATGTTTATTTAAGGATTTAATTTAATTCGGCAACAGTTCCATTAAAGATAAAGTCCTTAGACAGTCTCTCTCTCACAGACATGCACAGAAAGTAAGAAGAAGAAAACTGAGAGGAAGAGATAAGTGTATGTCGTGGTTTAAGACTAACTCACGCAGTCTCTCTCTCTCACTCACTTCCCCCTCTTTCTTCCCCCCGCTCCTGGGTGGACGGGAAGGAGAATGGAAAAGAATGCAACTCCCACAGGTTGAGATAAGAACAGTTTAGTAACTAAAGTATAACACAAATCACTACTGCTACCACCAACAATAATAATGACAAGAGAAATACAAGGAAAGAATACAATTCTCACCACCTAATACCAAGCCCGACCACACAGTGCACCCCCCACCCTTCCGGGTCTCTGCTCTCTGCTTTTCCATCCTGGGCATGACGTGCTGTGGTATGGAATAACCTCTTTGGTCAGTTTGGGTCAGGTGTCCTGTCTCTGCTTCCTCCCGGCTTCCCCTCCTCCCTGGCAGAGCATGAAACTCAGAAAGTTCTTGGCCAGACCAAAACATCACTAAGCAGTAACCGAAACACTGTTGTTATCAGCGCTGTTCCTAGGCCCAAAATCAAAAACACAGCGCTGCACTAGCTACCAAGAAGCAGAAAAATGACTGCTGCTGCTGAACCTATGATAGTGTACTAAGAATTTCCATTTCCAGAAGGGTGTTATGAAAGGCACTGATTAATCTCACATGTCTGAAATGACAGGCAATGTGCAAAGACATGACTGCTTAACACTGATAGGAAGTGTCAACAAATAGGACATTTTTTTGTGGTGCTCAGAGATGAACCACCAAACTGCTGCATGGTGAGGGAAAATGTGTTGATATAAATAAACATAGTTTCAAGTGAGTGATTAGGTATTAGGAGCCTATGTATAGTCACCTGATCCTAGTCTAGTTTTCTGAGTTTACATTATAAAGAACTCTCACTAAAACATATTCTTAGTGGCATCTCTGTAGGCTACCTAACTCTCTCTTTAGGCTCCATTAGGTGGACTGACTGGATCTTCACTTAATGTAACAGGAGGCTGGATACCTACTTTCAGGCAAGTAAATTTAGAGACAGCAATCATTAACAGAATCCCACCCAGTCTCAAGAGCCACAGTGAGCCACAGGAAGAGAACAGGAAAACTTAAAAGCCAATCCAATGTCTTAAGTTCCTGACATTTCATCATTGAACTTTGTATTAAAAAATGCGCATCCACTATAGTGCAACCTGTGACTTCAAATTATTTTCTAATATTAATAAAAATCCTTATAACAACACTAAGAAGTTAAAAGGTTCAAATATAATTTAAAATAGAAATAAACAGAAGCCAGTAATGTTCCTACAAATGATGATGGAAAATACATGGCATATATAAAATGCAATCACACAGGTCATATCACTCTTTAGTCTAAAAAGTAGTTACATTTCCTCTTCAATTTCTGTTTATTAAGAAGCAATGAAAAACTTGCTAGAAACATAAGTTATAGCAGAAAACTACACGTATTTATAAACAAGGATTCACACACAGTGAACACAATCACAATATGGTGCTCAACAAACAAGCACTCATTAGAGAAGCTCATGTAACTATCAGCATGTCCACTTTCAGGCCATTCCATTCAAAATTAAAACACAACCGTTAATCATGATTACACTATTTCTACTGATGTTTAGACTAATGCATTTTAACACAATATAGTTCTAAACAATCATGTTACTGTGGTTTAGCTTTCAGAGTAGCTACACAAACTGACTAAATGTTCATTTCTACTCTGCCTGAATTTTAAAACATGGTACATTCACATTTAACATCACATTCGTAACAATGAATGTTGTTTTATCATCTGTTAATGCAGCTCAGCTGACATGACCTAACTCATAAAAATGTGACACTGATTTCTTTGCAGTCATTTAACAGTGGACATCTACTACAATATCAGAGAATAATTTAGGTCAGAAGACCTTTAAGATCATCGAGTCCAACCCTCAACTCAGCACTGCCAAGTTCACCACTAAACCACACCCCTAAGCACCACATCTACACCTCACTTAAATACCTCCAGAGATAGTGACTCTACCACTTCCTTGGGCAGCCTGTTCCAGAGCTTGACAACCCTTGCAGTGAAAACCTCATACAGTGCAGTTGAACCTCACACAACTGGTCTTGGCTCATTGATCCAGCCTGTCCAGATTCCCCTGTAAATCCTTCCTACACCCAAGCAGATCAACACTCACACCCAACTTGGTTTCTTCTGCAAACTCACAGATAGTGCGTTGATGAGTAGTGTAAGTACTTGAGTATATGGGTAGGTAACACAACTCAGCTGAGCAGTAGTTTGTCAAGCTGCTACAATTCAATTGATACCTGATCATGTCTTTGAGCACATTTTATAACTTACTCTAAAATAACTTTCTCCTTTGCCAGGCAATTAGTTTAAATAAATTGATCAAGTAAAAGAATTGGTCAAGTAAAGAAATAAAATTACACAGGAGAAGTATGATATCCTGCATCAAAACTACTGTTCTGTGATGAAACTGTAATCAAACAATAGCATGCTGAAGAGCTGTAGCAACAAGACTTAGTTATCAAGCACTTTGAGGTACCTATAGCTTCATTAATGTAGCCACTGAGCCTGCCTGAAAAACAACTGCAAGGAGATTCTGTATTTGGAAGAAGACATGACTTTGTGAAACATCTCTGTTAAACACTGGCAATAAATTTGTCAACATATACAAGAAATAGAGAAGTCAATTTTATAGGTACATAGGGGTGGGTTTTTTTTGGCATTTCAGCACCAACAGATGTCATGAGGTAAGGAAGCATGTGGCAGCAATGTGGCAGTTTCATCTTAGAGCAGAGATAGCCTGCAGAAGAGCTTTTGTAACTGCCTAAACCCACATTCACTTGGCACCTGTAAACTAGTGTAATGGTCCGACCAACTTTAAGTAGGAATAGTGCCATGGTAACAGATGGATAAAAGTGTAGGCAGCAATAGGAGCATGTACCACCATCCAGTGTATTTACTGAGACTTGGAAAACCTAGCCAGGGATGAGTCAAGTGACTGAAATAAAAGCCTATGGCTAAGATGGCTTGCCAATGGCAATTCAGCTCTTGCCTCAGTTAGCATTTCAAAGTACATATATTCTGCCCTTTGTAAGCTACGGATAACAAAGTAGGAAACCAGGACGAATAGTAAATATGGGGGACCCTGGGTTTTCAGTCTTCTCTGCCATTGAGGGTGTCTGTGCAAGTCTGCATAGGCATTGACCAAGCATCTCCCAGTTCTGCTGGCAGATCTGGGACTACTGCCATGGCTACCCCATACAAGACTGGGACAGCCTTGTAGAGCTTTATTTACAAGATTCCTTAGGGCAAGTAGTGCTGTTCTCTCAGCACTTTAGTCACCAGTGTAATTGCTGAGCTTTCCCCTACTGTGCTACAAATGAGGAAGGCAGGTTGCTATTTTCAGAATTCTGTGAAGAGATGTTTGTGTCCCTTCACAAAGCAGTTTTCCACCCCATTATGTAAAGGCTTTTCAGACTAACAGGAGGAAGCCTCTAATAGCTCTTGTGAACCACAACTGGCTGGAATGTCAATAAGGTAAAGTATTTTCTATTTGTATTTTCACAGACTAGTCACAGGAAACTGCTACAGAAGATTTCCCTGACTTTTTGCATTCAAGATTTCAACATTAAATCGAACAGGACTGTATCCAGACCAGGATCAATCAAGCAAAAAAGAACACAAGTAAAAGAAGACACCTCCTCAGCAATGTCTGCTCAGAGGGTGGGTAGCTGTGAGGTTATCTCTTCACAGGGAAAGAGCTTGCTTTTTTTCCTGCCAAATGCAGATCACTGTTCCATTATATGAAGGAGACCAGCAAGCTGGTCTTCTTTCATAGTTATCAGTCTGACAGCAGCCTACAAAATAAAAAAAGGCTGAACTCTGTCCTGGAAATAGGACTTGCAGACATTAAATTTGTGTGTAACTTGACATACAATGCAGTTAGAATTAAGCTTGTAATAGACTATAACCAGAACTCTACAACTCAATAAAATGGCGAGGCATGAGACAAAGGAAGAAAGAGCAAAAGAGTTATTAAAACTCTTATACCAAGTAGTGTCCTCAAAGAGCATACAAGACATTATTAAACAAACTTGCCTTCCAGAAAGTTGCTTTGCTACAGCACAAGCTTACCAATTCTTGTAACAATAAAGATATGACAAATGACATGATACAATCAAATAACATATTTCAGTGTCAAGTCTTAAAATGCCCTCTTGTGAACTTGAAAAAGCTCTTGTTATCTAGTACTTGAAATAAGAGGCTTTATATAACTCTTGTCTGCTACTGCTTAAATGAGAGACATCGTGTAACATTGTAACTAGACTCTCATGCCTGCTATGATCAAAAGCTGTCTTCTCTGATATGGGCTAATATATACATAGAAAATAAATAGAACATATGCATGCTATTTACTGTGTAGAGTCAGAAATAGGCTGTTTTCAGAATAATATCTGCATAATGCTTTTGGCGCTGTTCTAAGGGTTAGACTGACTTAAGTTCAAGAAGGAGAAAGTAATATTGGAAACGGATGTTACTAGGTCAATGGTTGGACCCAATGACCTTCAGGGTCTTTTCCAACCTAAATGATTCTATGATATCTTCCTATATAAAAGAAAGTTAAATTCAATAAGATCCTGTTATATTACTTGAGTATTATAATGCAGAGCTCACAAAATTCACTACCACTACCTTTGAAGTAATTTGTGAGCGAACACATCATTAAAGAGACAAAGAGCAGTAATTTTTGACAACAGGTTGCAAAAGAGGAATCAAGCCTTGTAGCTTTCTAGAAAGGCATGTAACCTTTCCAAGGAGTTTCACCATCGTCTGGAAAAGAGGGAGAGCGGGAACCAGAGGGAATACCTGTGTGAAAATGAAGGATGCTTTAGGGGGAGCCTAAAAGGTTGAAAAGAATTTCCTTCACTCTACGAAAACTTTTAGAGGGTAGAGATTAGCCAAGAATATCTGCCATGGACAGCAGTTTGTGATGTTTGGGTATTTGATCCATTTCTGCAGGGTAGTAGCACCCACTAAGCATTATAAACCCATCTGTTAGGTGAAATATTGCTGCAATATCCAGGAGGCATCCTCATGTCAGGGTACATACAAAGGGTAATTTGTCAGTGAAGGACATCAACAAGATTTCTGTGTGGCATGCAGAGCTCTGGGTCCAGAGGGAGCTGCTAGTTCAACGGAACACATGCAGAACTGGTGCAGTACTGTTCATGAAAAGGTATTCTGTCTCTTAAATAAAGCAGGACATTAATAAGACCAACACTGTCTTGAAATATTCCTTTCTTTCTAGTGATTACAGCAGGGAGTAGCATATTCAAAACCAAGCATATTTGTTTTGAGTACAATATGCTGGCCTAATGCCAACAAGCAAAACACCTTATCAAATTTTGGCATTGTTTCACTTTCGTAACTCCGGGATCCTTCACTGGATGCTTAATCTGATAATAGCTCAGTAAATGCTTCCTTCCATTCACCTGATGACAGATTCAGAAAGCTAGCACCTGTGTCCTGCAGTAAATCAAAGAAGATGCCCTGAGGACACAGAAAATGCCTGATCTCTATATCTAGGTTCAGGCAGATTCTGCAATGTGCAACAGCAAGCAGCCCAGTAAGCACCTTCATGTTCTGCAGTCATACATCACAGAACACACCGTAAGAGAGAGATTAGCAACTGTCTCTCCTAATGAACCCTTTTTAACCCTTTTTTTTTATTATTCTCTAGATCCTGGGGCATAAACACAGTTAATGCACCAAACCCAAATCCATTTGATTTTGAAATATCCTGAGGAATAAGGTAGGGAAAGTTTACATCACCAGTAGCAAACAATTGTTTCATGTGTTCCAGACATTTAATGTACATTGTCACAGAGTCACAGGATCATGCAGGCTGGAAGATCATCTAGATCTTCTAGTCCAACCAAGGTTTGTCAGACCTTTTTCATTCATGTTGTTCATAGAGCTTCAGCTCACACGAAGTTAAGACAACAGGCACCTGGCCACCTAGACAGCTGCTAAAACAAATGTCCCTGTGGTCTTCTACTGGTTATGGCAAAGACAGTATTTTCTGGACTACACGACATAGCTCTCTTGACTTCTATTTCAGTTCTGAAATGATAACAGATTTAATGCTTTTGGCATCAGAGGAAAATTTGCTCTAATATTTATTCTGTCCAGCTGGAAGACTTTTTTAAAGGTCTCTTATTGCTCCTTTTTTAGCATCTCAGTCATCTCCAAGGGACATATAAGGATAAAGCAGGTCTCCATGCTGGATCTGTGAGGGGAGGAAGACAGAAAGATCTGGACTGATCAAATATATGGGTAGTCAATACTACCACAAAGGGCAATAATTGTAGACAGACAAATTCTTGCTCGTGAAAGAAAAGATGGGCTGACCCAGACTGCAATCTCTTCCTCTTCCTAAATATGCCAGTGATTAGACTCATAGAAAGGTATTTCTCAGGCCAAAAGATAAGTTATAGGTTTGGGCTTCTGTCCTTATGAACTGAATACAGATTATTTCTGCAACTGAAGCTGAACCCTCCTGTTTCCTGTGTACTTATGTCTACATCATCTCTTCACATGAAATCAGTCAACACTGAAATGCCAGCAGAGGTCTATCACTAGTGCTGGCCCTTAAGATCTCCTCCTGCTTTCCCATTTGTGAGGAACCAACCTCCCAGGGTCACCACAACCCCCTTTCACTGCCACAGAACCTGCTCTAGGAACTGAGTGCATGTGTCAAGCTCTGACTTCAGCCATTCTTTCACAGATGTCTCTCAGTCAAGATAGGGCTAATTGGTTGAGATACTGTAATAATCACAGCTAGGCTATAAACACAATACTAGCACTAGCTTCTCTAATTCATCTGTAGGCAGTATAATAAACATACGCATGAATCTTTAAAGTCTCATACCAGATGCCTCAGGAATGGAACAAACATTCTTTCTGATTAAATCAACCATGTTCTAAACATAGCTTTTGAAGGGAGGTAAGCATGGCTGACTTGGGGAGAAGGGAACTACAGGGACTGTTTTTATAAGCATTCCCTACTTTATTTTAAAATAAAGATTGCCATTAAATGTGAGTGCATGCTAACCCTTAGCAGAAAGAATAAGGAAATAGCTTTCATTGCTTGTAATGACACAAGATACTTTCTATTGATTTGTTCATATATATATATAAGCTGCTAGTTAGCTACTCAATATTCTTTGCCGGTAATGTTTCTACCAAAATGGATGTAGACTTGAACTGCAATAATCCCATGGGAATTTATTTGGGAGAAGCATGTTCTTTTCATGGAAAAACAGAAGGAGAAAATTGGATAAATTAAATAAAATGGCTATTACACTGCAGATGACTGGAACAGAAAAGAAAAAAGAGACAGAACAGTAAAGTAATAAATTGAATAACTAAATATCTGATAATATCTGATAATCTTATTAACTTGAAAAGCTAACAAAGGTTGAAGAGACTCAGTAGTATCTATGGTTACACTGCCTACATGCCACTTGGTTACATCTGGCAACTGTAATACAATAAAGCAAGAAATTATAGAATCATAGAATCCTTCATGTTGGAAAAGACCTTTAAGATCATCAAGTCCTGCCATTAACCTAGCACTTGTGGTAAACCATCAGGGAGACCTATAAATTTTCAGTTGGCTTATGTTTGGCTGTTTCCTGACAGCAGATGGGATCAAGATGACTTTGTTGCTGTGACTTTGATTTACTCTTAAGAGACGATTTCTGTATCCTTAAATTTAGCCTTCTGTATACTGAAGCATATGCTACACTGTCCACAAGACATAATTAATCTAAAATATACACAGCTCCTAATCAGTGCTCAGTTAGTCTTTCACTAGACAGAAATCATTACTGGACATTACATACAATTTTGAGAAAATACTGCTTCTGAAGAGGGCCAGATGTTCTTTTCTACAGCTACTGCTTCAGTTTAACTGCATATAAATACTGTACACTCCAAAGTAAACATTTTAAAACCTAGTAAAAGAGGTAAATGGAAGAGGAAAACTCCCTTGTGACCTCTTCTGGAACCTGTGTAATAGATTTACTTCTGCCTAATTCCAGATCAACAGAAAGTAAAAGCATATCCTGCTCAAGCATCCCTTTTTCTTATGCTCAGAAGACAAGGCAAAGCTCTCAGAAATCAGCACTGCTCCTCATGCTTTCCATATAGAGGAGCCTTACCTAGAAGTACTATGGCAGAACAGAAATATACATGCCACTGCAAATAAAAAGAGTAGAAGAACTAAAAAGACACAATATCTGCTCATTTTTTTCCAGGAAAAAAAAAAATCAAAACATCTCATTGTGTATAGCAAATCAATAAATCTATGTATGGACACAGAGATACATCCATATACATACTTATATATACACACCAACATATAGCTTTATTAATTTCTTAGCCACAACAGGAAATTAAAATTAAGGATAATATTAAAGATTATTATATATATTTCTGGAATTACAATGGCATGGGGCCACTTTGTCTTTGTAGCTAAGAAAATGAGAGCCCAGAGATGCTTTTCTTGAAGTTGTAGCTTTTATAAAGAATTTTCCCAAGTGGTTTCTGCAATATGAAGCCCATTCTTAATGCTTTTGAGACCTTTTTGACTTTGTGAACACTTTCAGAAGTTGCTACAGTCCAAGATTTTCTTACTCCATTTTAAAGAAGAAAGTGATGAGTCCTGAATGCCACTTGCACTGTTCTCCACACCTGCATGAACCTGTTCCAGTTTTTAATTTAATCCTGTAGTGTGTAAGATGACAACAGAACTATGAACAAAGGAAAGAGTTGCATTTCTGTTAGTCTAAATCAAGGTACTTGATTATATTGCAAACTAATTGTCCATATTCTGAAACTGTGATGGTTTGTGTTTTCTTGTTTATTTCAAATAATTTGCTGTCAAATTTATTGTTTCAAGTTAAATGTGATTTCAGTGCATTTATCAGGTGTATTCATAGCACTATCAGCTAAAGTGCATTAGAACGCTCTGTTTGCTGCTTGGGTCTTTTCATGTTTTGGCTCAAAATCTGCAGAAAGCTGGAAACAGTAGTGGATCCCCTCAGAAGCTTTACCAGTGAAGTGGTTTACAGCAGTTCTTGAATCCCTGCATTTAACATTTTGCACTGACTGTGTTACAGTTTTTATCCTAAGACCTTGGACTTTCTCTTTGACTTCATAATGCTGAAGATATTCAGCCACTGCCTCCAGCTGATCACACCCATAATTTAATTTTCCTCTCTGCCACAAACTCTCCCTGTTAACACATTTTTAATAAGGAATGATACTGGCATCCTAGCTGCAATTCAAACTCATAATCTGGACACTGCTGTCAACTCAGAGCTTCCTCTAGAACTTTTAATTCAAATCATGCTTCATAGAAACAGCATCCTCCCTCACTGAACTACACCATAAGACAGGATGTAAAACTCTTTGAGACTAATACAACCCCTTACACAGTTTTACATATACATATACATATACATATACATATACATATACATATACATATACATATACATCTCCTTTAAAAAGATTTCTAATATCTAAAAGCCTTCCAAAATCTATTTTCCCGTTGTTTGAATATCTTTGTAGCCAGATGAATTTTTTTCCTAATATTGAAATCAGAAAGTGAATCAGTTCCCTGATTACCTTTTCCTATGGCAACAGATTGGAAAAATAGAATGATCTTCTACATGAACTCTTACGTCTCCATACAATGTTCTCTATTTTTGAGCAATCAAGCCGAATTATTTTAATCTTTTTTTCATATGCCATTCTTATTCACAACTGCACTATCTCTCACTGGTCTATACCTTTCTAAAAGTAGATGGGCTCAAAAGGGGACACAAAATTCTAGATGAGCTCTTAAGAGCAGTGAATGCAGATGAAATAATAGCCTCCTTATAAAATGCCACTATAATTTAGCAAAAAGTTAGATTTGTCTCCTTTGAAACCACTTCACAATGCTCAATTACATAGAATTCATGATGCATTATAACCTTCAGATGTTTTTCTGCCTTACTGATGCCAAATACTTATTTTTTTCATGTATTTGTTATATTTCTTCCTACTAAAAGTAGAGTTTTGTTCTTGTCTTTAGTGAATTTATCTTGTTGATTTTAGACATCATCCCATTTGTAGGTGTATTAGGAATTCTAAACCTTCACAGTATTTGCAATTCTTCTTAGCCTTACTTCATCTTCAGTTTCATACCTGTACCCCTCTCTAACACTGTCAGTAATGAAAATACTGGGATCTCACTGAGAGAATTGGAGGCTATAAATTATGCTGCTGCTGCTTCAGTCCTGTTGGACTTTTCCTGTCCTCCACAGAGTCTCAAAATAATTATGTACAGGTCAAAGACTATTTTGAATGGATCTTTAAGTACTCTCATCAAATGTTTCATTATGACCTACTAAATATTCATCTTTTCCAAAGTCTCTAGTCTAGTCTAGCCTTATTCATACTAAAAATTAGTGGGGTTTTTTTCTAATTAATGTGATTTAGCCTCTGTTTGCCACATTCATAGAGGGGGCTATGAGAATTAATGCGCCACAGATTGCTCAATAAGCATCAGGCAACAGTGAAAGGACATTTCAGTGATCATTAAAAAACATACAGTCTAACATAACTTAATTGCACAGGTCTGCAATTCCATTTCTCTCAATTTTTTTGTTATTTCCATGAAGTCTGACGGCTGCTAATTCCCCACTCCTCATGCATAATTAAAAGCTTTTTGACTGTGGGCTGTAGTGTCACCTGCATTTTTCTTGCAAAAATACCTCCCCAAAAGCCCATTTTCTTATCATCCATTCACTCAAAAGTTTCTGAAAACAGATGTGAACAGATGTGAACTTGACTAGGGAACTAATATGGCAAAACCCAAATATTTCCCAGGCTTAATTTTTATTAGGAAGAGGGAAACTTTCCAGGTCATCTTATGGTCACACAAATAGTTGGGTTAGCACAATTCAAAGGGTGGATATGTGGATATGGGAAAGGAATGAGCAACAGTGAACAAATATCACTTAAATCATAGAAAATAAAATTGCTATCGAATACAAACCCCTTCCCTTGTTTAGCAGTTCAGTACTTCAAGCAGGACGTTTACATGAATCACACTGGATTTAGCCAGGTTTCCTTTATAGCTAGTGGAGAAAAACAGTCATTTTTCAGTCAAAATTTTTATCATTGGAAAAGAGGCATACAGGGAGGGTCAAACTAACACATGCTAAAATAAATATCACAGTATCATTCATACCATGATTGATTTGATCTAAAGGGGTTCTGCGGCAAGCATGCTCACGGTAGTGTCTCCACTAGCAATGTGCCTTCTCTGTTTGAAAAGAGAGCACTGTTACTGACCCAGAGTTACAGTACCAAAGCTTGCATTGCAGTTCTGACTCAAAACATCCACTTAAAACATCTAAAAATATACTCTAAAAAATCCCTCAAAACCAAAAAACCCACTATTTTTCTTGTGATTCTGCTGGTCACCTTAAACTAATGTGATATTCATGTGCACTTAGTTGTAGAACAGTCCAAGTTTACATGCTTTATATGTTTTTTTTTAAACTTCCATCTGAAGTTGGGTATCACCAAAACTTTTTTTGTTTCTTCAGTCTCTGGTTAAATCAAAGTCTCATTGATTTTTGCCATTATTCAGTTGCTAACAGTGCTTTAACTAAACATTTTACTATTTATGTAATAAAATCTGTGCCAAACTACTGCATATAAACATAAGGCTTTTATGATAATTAAATTCTAAACATTTAGTATGGTTCAGTTCAGTTCAATGGCCTCAGTGGCTATTCAACTAACAGATTCTAACGCACATGAATTAAAAAAAAAATAAAAGATTCATAGTTAATTAGAGACTAGAGCAGTGATTTTCAAATCTGCATTTATCTCAAAAGCCTTCTCCCAGCTACATAATAAATTTTAACTTTTCAGGACTGCACTGAAACCCACAGAAAGAATAACATAAAATGGCTCTTTTCCCCCTCCCCCTGTTAATACGATATTCTTTATGTTTTTCTCAACAAGAAAATCCTATAGCTCCTATCTTAGGAAGACTTAGAAAACATAAATGCAGCAACCAGCAGATCTAGTGAAAGAAATTAAAATCAGGTTAAGTACTGTTCTCTAAAAATCAAAGTTCTATCAAGGAAATGTTAAACTATACTGCTTTAGTATGAAATTAAAATGTAAATGTTTTTTCCAAGTTAACTTATTTCTGCCCACTGAAATTAAGTATTTTATTTTATACTATGTGAGTCAGAGCCTGCCTGCCTTGGTAAGAGTTGGGGGTGAAAATTTCAGTATCCTGACACTTGAAATTATATTCCCTCTCTTCGCCCCCCATTGTGGAAACTGATATAATTTTAATTCTTCACATGACATACAATTTTTTTTTTATTTTTATCCTGTGATGTCAACAGCTTTATTTTTAATTTAACTTGACACTGAATTGTCACAGTTGATCTAATGCAGTCTCTTGGATGAATGCTAATTAATTCAGTGCCTCCTTTCTCACCTCTATCAGCTAGTCTCATGGGCTGGCCTTCCTTCTTAATGACAGTGCTCAACACAGCTCCTCTTGAAAGTCCCATTGCATGTACCTTATAGGAAATATATTCCTAAGAGAGATCATAACAAGGAGGTTAATTGCAAACTATTAGGAACTTCTGTGAAAACCCAATCTTTGACAAGGTTGAATGAAATCTGAGAGTAAAAGTATTAATAACCTGAATAGCAAAATCAGAGATGTTGGAAATATGATGATTCAGGGACCAAGTTACGTTCATCTCTAGTTTCTCTCGTTCATAATAATGATTGTGTGAGATCAGATTTTACAATACATTTATTCGCTGATATAGAAAGCACCCATATCGATTTCCTTTCCCCACCCCAGTACACCTCATTATGAAAAGCACCCAAGAAGTCTGATATCTTTCTCTTTGCTCTGAGTTTCAACACAATAGAATAACTACTGCATCACATAAAATAGATTATTCTGCTTTCAGTGTAATTCTTGTATTACACACTTAAACTAGTTTTCCATGTAATATATATATACTTTTCTATGTTCAGTATTTTATGTATCCTTTTGTCACATATGATACATAGCCCATCATATTGGTTTCAGTAAAATGTATAAAGAAGCTTACTGATTATTACATAGATATCCAGGTTGGATGTATGTTCTCTTTTATAACTACCTGGTGCAATGGTATGCGCTTCATGTCTAGGACAAAACTCACCCCCATATAAGACATTTTAATGCATCTAATGCAATAAGAAGAATATTCCAGAATCTAATAAATAGGAAAAAAGCTACCTTCTTCTTCACTAACTCAGCATGTATGACCATGTGGAGGGAAAAGCTGAACAGTCATAACTGGACTTAAAACAGTTCTGTGCTGCATTATTACAGCAATAAATAGATCTCTCTGCATCTGGAGCAGTAGATATTCACACTTAAATTTAACACAAATAGAAAAATATCTAATTAGTAATGCCATGCAGTTACCAGTGCTATCCTCCGTCACATTTCACCATTGGCACGGTGTCTGAGATGTTCTGTACTATCCACACTTGCAGTGGGAAACCAAACCAAACCAAACCAAACCAAACCCAAAACCAGCAGAATTCCCAAGATGCGAGGAGCCAGCAGTTATACAGGCCAGGTTTTTAAGCCATTTTTACTCTAAGATGACCACTTGCAAGGCTGGAAATTTATAGAGGAACCAAGTTGGCATTACAGAGACTGGAGCTGCATCCCATGTTAGTCCAAAGTCTGCCACTGTCTTTCTCCTCCTAAAAGTGTAAGTCTTGGACCCCTAATTTCTGATTAATTTATAAAAACAACTTATGATAATTTGTGAAGCAAGTTAAATGGAATCCTGCTGAAATAATAATTACTCAGGTTCCTGTTTTGCCTGCTGATCAATGGGAGCTCTCTGCTACAACCACGAGACATCTCATTTTAGAGTCAGTGTTTTTTTTCTGAAAAACAAAAGCTACAGGGATGCTAGGATTTTTAATGTACATAAAATTAAATCAACTTTGAGTAATTTTAGTTTTAATGAACAGGCGTACAAAAGCAAAGATGAAATTGTAAACATGAATAACTATAGCATTCTCTGAAGAGTTTAGTGATGTTCTGTCTATGCAACTGTAAAAACAAAATCAGCTTTAACAGAATGTTTTTTTCTTGCTTTCAAGATTTATTTTAATGTAGGAAATGTAATTTTCTCTTTAAATGAGCAAAGAAAAATGAGGATCAAGTGACTCTAAAATTGAATTTTAACATATCTAATGTAAATATTGCAAAACTGCTCTAAATCAACAAAGACCACAGGTAATAAGCTAAATAACTCTGGCATCAAAACAAGAAATTCAGGCAGAGATTAAAGTAAAAATGCTGAGAAGTATTAAATTAAGAGAGAACTGTGTTACCTTCAGTACTTGCAAATGGAAAGCTAAAAATACCAATTTTATGGTAGCTAGTTAATCAGGAAGAAACACGAATTCAGATTCTAAGCTGAACATTAAGCAATTCAAAATTATACAGCAAACAGGACATGAGATATTCCAGTTAAAACTGAAATTGATGGAGTTGGATGTATGATTCAGCAGGTTGGTCTACAGGCTACCTCCTAACAATCTACCAAGTAAACATCCTGCATTTCCTACTATTTGACCTGTTCCCAGTAACAAAATATCTCAAATCCGAGAATATTAATGAGAAAAAGTGCAAAAACCAATGTCAAAACCAAAATAAAATATAATCACAGTACAGGAGTACCTCCTGTATGAAGATAGGATGAGAAAGTTTGGGCTGTTCAGCCTGGAGAAGAGAAGGCTGTGTGGAGACCTCATAGCAGCCTTCCCGTATCTGAAAGGGGCCTATAGGGATGCTGGGGAGGGACTCTTCATTAGGGACTGTAGTGAGAGGACAAGGGGTAATGGGTTCAAACTTAAACAGGGGAAGTTTAGATTGGATATGAGGAAGAAATTCTTTACTGTAAGGGTGGTGAGGCACTGGAATGGGCTGCCCAGGGAAGTTGTGAATGCTCCATCGCTGGCGGTGTTCAAGGCTGGATTGGACATAGCCTTGGGTGGCATGGTTTAGTGGGAGGTGTCCCTGCCCCTGGCAGGGGGGTTGGAACTAGATGATCTTAAGGTCCTTTCCAACCCTAACTATTCTATGATTCTATGATTCCAATAGGAGAATGTCAGTCTCTGTGATAATAGGGAACATTGAAACTATTTGGCAAGTCATGGTGATTATCCTACAAAGTCTGCCCTTACTGTGCAATGACATAATAAAGTGAAGAGATGAACTGAAAGAGCTGCATGAATAAAAATTGTAAGTATGAAGATTAAACAGTCTTCATTAAGAAGGGGAAAAGCACTCAGAAAGACATTTCAGAAGCAATCTAAAATCTGAGCCTTAGACTTCAAGTTTCTGGGTAGCTTTGGAAAACGTCATGTTAAGTTCCTAGGTATCAATATATTTTATCAGTCTTAATCTCATCGAAATGCATTGATTCTCTGCCTTAAGTACTTTTCAAAACAGAAATTGGAACATTGGCTTTTTCTTTTTCCACTTACAACATGTAGTAGAAAAATACATTAAAGCAGCAAGTATTAAGTGGAAGGCTTGAGTTACATGGGCAAATACGCTATCACCAGAAAAGGATTAAGGAAAGCAAGTAGGAAGAAAAGACATTTACATTTTGTATTTGCGTGATTATGAAAACTGCAGGGACAGGGAAGTAGCAACTAACTGGAATGCAACATGAAGCTTTGGTTAACTGCAATCACAATAAATAAAACTTACAAAACTGAGACCTCCCTGGGCCATTCCTGGCTCACAAGACTTCTAATAAGGTATTTTTCTCTGGAGTGATGAAGCCTGGACTAAGACTGCCAGAACAAGGGTCGCTTTTCAGTGAGGGAACCAGCTGAACATTTGGGAAGCTTGAACTAGGTTGTGATTTTTCAAAAGTTTATGAAACAGATCTGTCAAATATGCTTAAGTATTTCCTAATGAAACGAACACAAGACTTGTTGCTAACTCCAAGCACTGCCAAGCCTCTAAGAGGGAATGGGAAAAGTGGGAGCAAGTGTGGGTAAGAACATGCGCAAATACAGTTAAGCAGGGTCCACTTAAAAAGAAAAAAAGACACAATCAACATGGATTTTAGGATAGCTTTTGCATATGAATTCATAAAAGCTCACACAGAGAAATGGAAACATATTCTTTAAATAACTAAAAAGGCATGAAATATTAAAGAGATTTTGGAATCCAAGTTCAACATCTTTGTCAGTGACATGGACAGTGGGATTGAGTGCGCCCTCAGCAAGTCTGATGATGACACCAAGCTGGGTGGTTTGGTTGATATGCTGGAGGGAAGGAATGCTATCCAGAGGGACCTTGACATGCTTGTCAGGTGGGCTGATGCCAACCTGATGAACTTTAACCATGATAAATGCAAGGTCCTACACCTTGGTCGGAACAATCCCAGGCACACACACAGGTTGGGGAGAGAAGAGATTCAGAGCAGCCCTGCAGAGAAGGACTTGGGGATGTTGGTTGATGAAAAAATGCACATGAGCCGGCAGTGTGCACTTGCAGCCCAGAAAGCCAACCATATCCTGGGCTGCATCAAAAGGAACGTGACCAGCAGATCAGAGGAGGTGATCCTGCCCCTCTACTCTGCTCTCGTGAGACCTCACTTGGAGTATTGTGTGCGCTTCTGGTGTCCTCAACATAAAAAGGACATGGGACTGTTGGAACAAGTCCAAAGGAAGGCCAAGAGGATGATCAGGGGACTGGAGCACCTCCTGTATGAAGATAGGCTGAGAAAGTTGGGGCTGTTCAGCCTGGAGAAGAGAAGGCTGCGTGGAGACCTCAGAGCAGCCTTCCAGTATCTGAAGGGGGCCTATAGGGATGCTGGGGAAGGACTCTTCATGAGGAACTGTAGTGATAGGACAAGGGGTAACGGGTTCAAATTTAAACAGGGGAAGTTTAGATTGCATATGAGGAAGAAATTCTTTACTGTAAGGGTGGCGAGGCACTGGAATGGGTTGCCCAGGGAAGTTGTGAATGCTCCATCGCTGGTGGTGTTCAAGGCTGGATTGGACATAGCCCTGGGTGGCATGGTTTAGTGTGAGGTGTCCCTGCCCCTGGCAGTGGGGTTGGAACTAGATGATCTTAAGGTCCTTTCCAACCCTAACTATTCTATGATTCTATGATTCTATGAAGTATAAAAAAAAGATACTAGTCTGTGAATAACAGAATCATATTTCCCAGTGTGGACTGCTCTCTATCAACCAAACTGTCCCCAGATTCAGACTGGAAGCATTGGTTCAGAGATCTGAAGCTGAGCAGTTCTTCATCCTTTATAGGCTAGATCAGTTAGGTGGAGGGAATCATCACCTGCAAGTGTTCTGCACAAAAACATATGAACCAAGGCACAACTGCTGCCTGCCTGAGACTTCAGGATCTGGCCAATATGGTTTGTTTATATCTGTTTGCTCATAGTTTGGCTTACTACTGTTTTCTAAGGAGGAAGGTGTGAATATCACATTGCTCCATAATGAATCACAGATAAGCATATGACCATTTATTTTCCACTGATTCATTTGTTTTATTTCATGAATAGGAAGAACAAGGAAATTTGCAGGCATGCTGTACAGGCAGTACACACACAGAATCTCATTATCACTAGCTCATTGGGCAACAGCCAATTTGTTCATCAAAGCACTCAGCTTTATATTTTATATATATATATATATATATATATATATATATATATATATATATATGTTTCTATATGGAACAATAAACCAGCAACTCCTTTAGTCCAGATAGCTTACGGTTACCTTTCTTTTTGACCTAGCACATTTACGCCTGTGTTTAGAAAATGTCTATGTGTTCTAGGATGCAGAAAAGGAGAAATGAATTGTGTCCCATACTTGAAAAACTCAGATGTTTCCAACACACTGTGGTGAAATCTTTGAAAGGCACCCATAATATCCTGCAGATGAATTATTTGCTGCCACTTTGCTTGTTTTCTTTGCACATAGAGATGGCAAGAGACTAATTCCCCACAGAAAGCTGACAAACATTTCTCATAGCCCTTGGACAGCTGATACTTAAGAAGCGCTGTGCAAGTATCAGTTTCCCAGGAGTCTTCCTGAGCACGCAAGGTTGTCTGGCACTGCTAGAAGATACACCAACTTGTAACCTCTAAGGGACATACAGGAAAACGAAGAGCTCAGGATTAACTAAGCAAACAAGAGTTCTAGGTAAGACCATCTGTACAGGCTGTTGCATTAATATACTTTTTCTTAGGCTGCACCTTTTCTGTTGAGATAATGTCTGTCTTTGAAGAGGTTGATTTGTGCCATTGTGTTTGAAGATCATAGCTCCTTACAGGATAGTCAAACCCATTCAGACCTATAGCACTATCATGTACCTAAAATTTACCCCGCACACGGACCCACCTAACAAATGGAAGAAGTGGAGGGTTAATATAGGAATAAGATGCTGGAGTTTTGCTGTGGGATAACCTGCCTGGCCTACCACCACTGTCTCAGATGGCTAAAGATACTCAGCAATCCTGAGTCACATCTGCCAGCCCAATTATTTGCAGATAATTTGGATCCCTAAAGAACCTCAAATAGCACAAGATGCCTATATTGGAAAATTCTCATCAGCAGAGTCTAGAGAGCAAATTAGGTAATAGGATGGTACATATCTCTCCTAAAACGGGTTGAAGAGCTTTCCGAAGTTTGCTGGCCTGTATAAAGTACATCTGTATTGACTAGAACAAGAATTTAGAGATCTTTTCTAAGTATATGTGAAGCAGAGAACTATTTTTATTTGAACATTCTAAATTAACATCTACTATTGCACATCTGAATCTTGACATTGAACTGGATCTCATCCTATGCACCACTATGGTAAGTAACATCCCAAGAGTGAAATGATGCACCCAACCAGTTGGCTGATTCTGCAGACAGGCCTGCTACCTGCTGTTTTTACAGTATACAGAGAGGGAGAATGCATTAAAAACAAAAAAAAAGCAAAACACTGCACTTTAATGTCTAATGAGAATCAGCAAATTTGAGCAATAAACTCAAAAAGCTTTCAAAATGAAAAGCTTTCTGAAGTAAATTTTCCAGGGTACCTAGCTGGAAAAATGCTCTCAGCTATTTTCTTCCTTATTAATATTACTAGTCACAAGGTGAATAAAAAAAGGAACTAGTAAGGTACAATAAATCCATGTGCACAACAATAAATTGCAAGGTTTTATAGAACATTTTTTTTAGATAAGCATTTCATAACAGAAGAATAACATCAGTGATCACTTCTCAGATTTGGGCACTGACCTGGGCAAACTGACCTGGCTAATAGCATGGAATAAATTAGTGGCAAAGATGGGAATAGGAACATTTCACTTTGGGGTCAGACAATGAACAAGTCTATTAGCCAGGCTTCTCTGATATAGTTCAAAACTGATCCATTATGTCACAAGACGTTAGTTGGGAGAAATAACTGAAAAAAGGAGAAACCATGTCTTTTTTCACCATTGAAGCTAAATGCATGAAGGTCAATGGAAGGCTGAACACCACTTGTAGTCAAAAGGTTACAGAAGCAATTTTTAATTATCTTTTTCTCAGTGAAAAAAAAATATTAATGCACTTTATTGATAAAGCCTTCCAAGGTCCTCAAAATCCCAGTTATGTACTTCTTTGCTAAATAAAACTGGAAATGAAACTTGCATAGCTGGATTTCCAAGGAGTTTCAAATGAACAATTCACTTGTTTGATACTTCTGGTTTGATTTTGGTGCTCCAATATAATAGATATGATGTCCACACAATCACTGACAAATTTTGTGCATCATCATCTGCTTCACTTTAAGAAAAGTTCTAAAAACCTATCAGTTTTCTGACATAGTGCAATTTGATTGTTTTTCCATTTTGGAAACTGATTGGAACTGAATTGTGGACATAGAACTGGGGATTAGAATGTATCATGCCAAGGCTATAATGAAAATGCTTATCCCACTCATTAAGAAATGGACCATTTTTCAGATTTTTCCCTAAAATTATTTCACCTCCATTCTACTTTTAGTAACTATTTTAGTGCCCATTTGAAGCACATGAAAACCGAGTTTCTTGAGTTTCTGCCTAATACCCATTGTAATTTGGCACTGCCTCACTTGGTTGACCTATGCTTCTTCTGAACACCTAGCACAATGTGTGCCTCCTGAAAATGGTTGGTAGGAAAATGCAAATAAATTATACAAGAATGCTTAAAAGTGACACTCCTCTCCGTTGTTCATACAGCTTTTCATTTTACCCAATCACAGTATGCTCTTTCCTTCACCAAACCTCTTTTAGAAGTATCTCTTACTGTATTTTTTCAGGAAGTAAACCAAATCATTAGGTACTAAAATAACAGTAAAACTGACATGATTTTTTCAATGAGTTTTGGAAATAAAAAATTTTTTTTCATTTCAACCCAGAACATTCTGCAGAGGATACAGCACACCAGAGATTGAAGAATTTACAGTATTTTCCTGCAGCAAATTATTTTAGGGCCAGAAGATCAAATCACACTGAGACGATGAATTACTGGTTATTTTAACATAGGCATAGAAGAGAAGGGTGTTTCCTTTCCTGAGCCCTTTCTTCACTGTTACTCACTAGTTAGCATTTTGCTGTTCGGAAAAGAAGCCTCTGGAGTATTTGATGTCAAAATGAAACAACTGTACCAAGAAAGTACACTGGCACAATTGTAATGATTACTGCCTATAAGCTGTATTTGTGCTCCAGTTAATTTCTTAATAGTCGTCCTCAGCAAGCATCATCCACACCACTTCAAAAGTAAACATGGTTCTTGCTTTGGAAAGATAATGAGAAGTTGCAATCTCATCAAAAGTAATATGTAATGGGATCACATTTAGTAAAACAGAAAAAAAATACATCAAACCTGTTCCTCTTTTACCAATCTACACAAGAAGTAAGATTACCACCACAAGAAGACTTGCACTATGTACAAGTGACAGTGCAACTAAAAAGGTTTCTTCCCTTACAGAACCATCCCATAATAAGAAAACAAAGTATATTTTCTTATAATCTTCCAAGGAAAGCTCTGAATTTTGAAAGAAAAGGGAGCTGGTCCTGTTCAGCCTAGTGAAGAGAAAGTTCAAGGGGTATCTGATCAATGTACATAACAATCTAAAAGGAGGGTGTTGAGAGGATGGGGCCAGACAGACTCTTCTCAGGAGTCCCAGGCAATACGGTGAGAGGCAACAGGTATAAACTAAAACATGGTAAGTTCCATCTGAACATGAGGAAGAACTTCTTTACTATGAGGGTGATTGAGCACTGGAACAGGTTTCCCAGAGAGGCTGTGGAGTCTCCTGCCCTGGAGATATTCCAGAGCAGTCTGGACACAATCCTGAGCAATGTGCTTTAGGTAATCTTCCTTGAGCAGTGGTTGGACTTGATGACCTCTGGTGGTCTTTTCTAGCCTCAACTATTCTCTTATAAATGAAGTATTCTAAACCCAAATTTATACTGCTTTATTCTAATATGCTTCTCACTATAAAAATAATAATTCTTGGTCCAATCTGTTGAAAAATTAAACCTGAAACCAACTGTTTTAATTACCAGGGTGAACCTCTTCTCAATATCTCACTCTCTGTTTCCCATTCTGTATTTGCAACGCAACTTTTGAATCATGAGCAGTTTAAATACAATGACATTAAAAATGTGTTGTCATCCTAAGATGAAGTGTTGCAAATTTTCAAAGTGTTTGTAAAGTGCTGTAATTCTGGGAGTTTAAGAGAGAGACAAAGAGGGATTGAAGTGCTGGGAAATAAATAATCACACCTTAGTGGCACATTCTGTTAAGTCAGTAATATCAGTCCTAGCTCAATACCTACTGTGGCCTTGAATTGCAGATATTACATAGCCAAAAAGTGAGTAATTATTCATAATTCACAAAAACACTTCAGTTATTGCCTATATAATCCTGCATTTATGACTTCATAGAATGCTACAAATGAAGCAGATAGCTGTTGCTACTCCAGGATGACTCTAAAGAGCAGAGTGAACAAGAGGTAACAAACACAAATTTAAACACAGGAAATTCCATTCAACCATAAGCACAAACATTTTTACTGTGAGTATTGCTGAACATTGGTGCAAGTTGCCCAGAGAGGTTGTGGAGACTCCCTCCTGGGAGATACTCAAAACGCTAATGGCCCAGAGCAGCCTGCTGTAGTGACCCTGCTTGAGCAGAAGGGCTGGACAGAGGTGCCTTCTACCCTCAGCAACTCTGATTCTGTGTGAGAAGGCAGCTAACATACAGAATAAAGACTGAGCCTCGCAAACTGTCCTGCACTCAATATTTATTTTTTTTTGAAACATAACACAAGCAATTCAAGGAAAGCTAATTAAAACTCATTACTTTCAGGTGTTAATTTTTGTAGGATGAGGATAGGTTTGGAACTTCTGGAGGGATATTAGAAATAACATGGCACTGAATTACAAAAGGATTTCTCTCAGGACAACCTACACTGCCAGAAGTGGAACAAATTAATAAGATAATGATTCTGCAAAATGAAATTGTTCCCTTGTAACAGCGTAAATCAGAACAAAAAATCATATGAGTCAGGTAAAGATATGCAACTGTGAAACTGTTAGTGTTAAGCATCTTTCTGTAGTGCAGAAATTGTCTCATTGCCACCAAATTCAGTGCCCAATGTATCACAGGGACCTTTTAAGGCTCTGGAAAAGCAACTGACCTATCTCTAAGAAAATGATACCCAGGCACTGGGATCAGCTCAGGGACTTGGTTCGCAACTGGTGGCTTTAAATACACTTACAGTCCAGATAAAAGGAAGAAGGCTAAATGCATGCCTCTAAGGACAAGATGCTCCCAGAAAAGCAGGCCTTTAGCCTCTCTCTGCAGAGATGTCTGAAGGACCAATGATGATGCCTGAGTGAAAGGGAGAGATCAGGTTTTTCTGCTGTTGTGGCTCATTGCTCAGAGATGCCTGGCTCTTCTGCTACATGGGAAATAGGAATTGATTTTCAATTCCTCATTAGGTGGCTGGTTGCATGTGGAAGGATACTAGAGGCAAGACTAGCCTTGCACCAACTTTTCCTCAGTGTTATTCCCTGCAGTCTGATCTCAGTTACCAGTCCAAAAAAAAAAGAACTGTGGAAGGAGAGTTACCCTGTTTTTCTGTCATCACTTTTGTGTATTTACCATAACAAAAAGGATCACCTTTAGGGCATAAACCAAGCCTACACTTGCCCAATTTCAGAAGTGTAACCTACTGTCAAGCATGACTAAATAGCTAAGAATTTGACACCTAGTTTATTTATCATCAGTCAGTGGGGAAAAGGGGAAAACATAGTGTCTACAAATATGCAAGACCTCAAAAAATGAATACTGATGTAAACTATGTCACATCAGTGCCCAGGGAAAATGCTGCTAATTAAAGTCAGAGCAAAACCAAAACCAACATCAGTAACAAAAGCATCTAACTTCTTCTGCATAGAAAAGAGGATATCTTTCCGTTACTTATGGTTTTAAGAGTGAGAAAACCTTTCATCTTACTTAAAATCACAAGAATGGAAAAAACTATAAAATCCATGTTATAGAAATAATTATGTAATTTTGAACTTACACATACCCTTCAATGATTTAGCTCATTCTTTAGGCAATGAGAATATTTGTTGCAAGTTTCTTATCTCACCAGTATGAAATGGAAGCAAGACTTGGGCCCTTGAGACATGAATAAATATAACACTGAACATCTGACTCAGTCCACCAGGGCAGCAATTAGGACAGGGTTACAGAAAAAACATCAGAATTCACAAAGCACTGAGAGAAATGTAGTCTGTGTAGTCAGCTCTGCAGTCTACAAAATATGCTTCATGTTTCTGTGCAGATTTTAGTTTAGCTCTCAGTTATTTATCACATGAAAGTGATATAGTGCATCCAAAATATTACCAAAACATAGTGTAAGTGACAGCTGTGGGGTCACTGTAAAGCTGAAGGCTACTTTACATAAAAATTGACTATAACATGAAACAACAGGTCCTGATGTCCCTCAAGTAGTTTTTATGAGGTATCTATTGAGATTTTTAGATACCTGGTCTCTCTACACCTGAGGAAATATAAGTGACTCAAGTGCATAGAGTTTGTGTCTCTCCTGACAGGAGACCAAAACTTACTGTGAAACATAGACAGGGAACCATCCTTCTGGTTATCCATGACTGAACAAATGCACGCACCATCAGGTAGATAATTTCTTCTTGGGTTTTGGTGGTCGTGTTTGGGTTTCGGTTTTTTTCCGAGTTCAATTCTTTTCAAGAAGCATTTTTCACAAATATGCAGCAAATTAATTTTCCATCTCATATTATAGGACTGATCAAAATGCATTTTATCAGTTAGCCTCAGAAAATACAGCAGTGTGGGCTAAACTAAAATTTAAAGGGCTTTGCTGGTAAGAGTGGCTTGTGGTTTACATCCAACACATGCTAGTCACTGGTAAACCATTTCTTATTGTTTCTCACACACTATTTGCAGTTGAGATGTGGGAGCATGAAAAGCAATTTGGCAGTGCTAAAACTAGAAACACTTTGGGAGAACTGACAGATTCCATGATAGAATCTATGATTTAATAAAATAGCTTGCAATTCCTTGTATTAATGTTTCAAGGGGAATACAGTGCCATAATACAAATTTATTTTTCATATATACAACATCACTCCCTGCCAAGCTCATCTCTTCTCTCAAGCTGACATCTTCTGCACTTGGGAACATCAAAAGGGACAGTAAAAAACATTTGCAAGACTGCATTTCCACAAGCTTTCTACAGACTTCATTCTGAAGGAAAACAGTTCTGCATAAAGCTCTTGTTTGATTCAACTGAACAGCCTCTTTTGGAGCTCTTAACTGGTTTAACTGTGTGACTCAGCCAGCATGAAAAGAACAGTTTGGATGCTACCAAAATGAGATTCACCGAAGTCAAGATTTATATCCTTGCGTCTTTTTTATTTGGTATTTTTAACATTGCAAAACTAAAAGACATCTGTAGTGTCAAATCTACCTTTATGTTTTACCGCCCACAAAAAGTAATATTAACCTGAGCCTGGGATCATCTCTAGGTGTGACAATCAAGCAAAAGAGTAATAAAGAGGATTAATGCCATTTCTATCACAGAGGTGATCTTATCTTGGAACATGAACATCTGGGTAAACTTCAATTCCTGCACCAACTTTCCATACAAGTTAGACACTTTATCAAAGTTTCAGAGACTTTGACCGTATCAAGTTAAGCAAAGCCATGAGTGCCCCCAGGCATTGGCAATTCAACACAATGTCATTTAAATGTTAAATGGATCACCAGCTTTAGTTTCTGACCGTGTAAATAGGACTGGCCCAAGGAATCTCCAATGGGCAATCTGTGTGAGTCAGCCTGGGCTGTGTGTGGATGTGACCATCTATCACTTATTGGGTGAAACAGTTCAGTTCTAGGGGAATGTATAGTTTTCTGCCAGCAGGTCTCAGATCATACTCATATCACCTATATAATGTATATATAGAATCATAGAATAGTTAGGGTTGGAAAGGACCTTAAGATCATCTAGTTCCAACACCCCTGCCAGGGGCAGGGACACCTCACACTAAACCATGTCAACCAAGGCTATGTCCAATCCGGCCTTGAACACCACCAGCGATGGAGCATTCACAACTTCCCTGGGCAACCCATTCCAGTGCCTCACCACCCTCACAGTAAAGAATTTCTTCCTCATATCCAATCTAAACTTCCCCTCTTTAAGTTTGAACCCATTACCCCTTGTCCTCTCACTACAGTTCCTCATGAAGAGTCCCTCCCCAGAATCCTTATAGGCCCCCTTCAGATATTGGAAGGCTGCTATGAGGTCTCCATGCAGCCTTCTCTTCTCCAGGCTGAACAGCCCCAACTTTCTCAGCCTGTTTTCACACGGGAGGTGCTCCAGTCCCCTGATCATCCTCATGGCCCTCCTTTGGACTTGTTCAACAGTTCCATGTCCTTTTTATGTTGAGGACACCAGAAGCGCACACAGTACTCCAAGTGAGGTCTCATAAATATTTAATATGTAAATGTAGCTGAAGAATTTATAATCTACTCTTAACCTTGATTAAGTAATGAGGACATACGCCACAGAAGCTTACGGGCTGTGATTTTTGGTAGAGACATTTCACCCAGTGGTGACATGCATGTAGCTCCTATCAAACACTCCTCTGCTAAGACCCTATCACCCTGAGCCGAAAGCCTGGTGCCACTGCTTCCTCACTGCTTGGTGTCTCACATACATGCTATAGCTAGCTGTGGATGAACTGAGGGCTCATAGCCTGCAGCACCCAGAGCATGAAACATTCAAACACTGGATTACTCAGAGCTCAAAAAATCGACATATACTAGCATTCTGCTCTGTAAAATCAAATCAACTCACACTTACCCACCATGATAAAGTGCTTTAAATCCAAACTCAAACTGTTTCCAAGACATTCAGACGCTGTGTTCACTAGCAGCATGCAAGCATTTACAGAAATAACATTAATTTATCCAATGCTATAGAATGAAGCTACCTGACATCAGTACCAGGAAACTTCTTATGAATGACTATATTTTGCAAATGAGAAAGGAACACACTCCATTAAAACATGGCTATCACAAATTGGGCTGTATTTATTTGACAAGTTATAGCACAGTAATCTAGCAGATATGCCACAGTACATTCCAAAAATGCAGGAAAGCCTTAGTAGTGTGAGACCTTGCTACAGCATCTGCTATTAAATCCTTGCTGAGAGCTGTAGAAGAGAGACAAGAATTTCTTTTCTTTCCTCCCTCTCTTTTTTGGGGGAGATTATAAAGTAAACTGCTTAATGAAGTGCAGATTATGATTGACACTGCCTCACATGACATCCTTGTCTTTAAGTTGGAGAGACATCATTTTGATAGGTGGACCACTTGGTGGATAAAGAACTGGCTGGATGGCTGCATGCAAAGAGTGCTGGTCAATGGCTCAATGTCCAGCTGGAGACCGCTAATGAGTGGTGTCCCTCGGGGATCGGTGTGGGGACCGGTCTTGTTCAACATCTTTGTCAGTGACATGGACAGTGGGATTGAGTGCGCCCTCAGCAAGTCTGATGATGACACCAAGCTGGGTGGTTCGGTTCATACACTGGAGGGAAGGAATGCCATCCAGAAGGACTTTGACACGCTTGTGAGGTGGGCTGATGCCAACCTGATGAAGTTTAACCATGGCAAGTGCAAGGTCCTATACCTTGGTCGGAACAATCCCAGGCATACACACAGGTTGGGGAGAGAAGAGATTCAGAGCAGCCCTGCAGAGAAGGACTTGGGGATGTTGGTTGATGAAAAAAATAACATGAGTCAGCTTCAGTGTGCGCTTGCAGCCCAGAAAGCCAACCGTATCCTGGGCTGCATCAAAAGGAATGTGACCAGCAGGTCGAAGAAGGTGATCCTGCCCTGCTACTCTGCCCTCATGAGACCTCACTTGGAGTACTGTGTGCAGTTCTGGGGTCCTCAAAATAAGAAGGACATGGGACTGTTGGAACAAGGCCAGAGGAGGGACACGAGGATGATCAGGGGACTGGAGCACCTCCCATATGAAGACAGGCTGAGAAAGTTGGGGCTGTTCAGCCTGGAGAAGAGAAGGCTGCGTGGAGACCTCAGAGCAGCCTTCCAGTATCTGAAGGGGGCCTATAGGGATGCTGGGGAGGGACTCTTCATGACGAACTGTAGTGAGAGGACAAGGGGTAACGGGTTCAAATTTAAACAGGGGAAGTTTAGATTGCATATGAGGAAGAAATTCTTTACTGTAAGGGTGGTGAGGCACCAACATGGGTTACCCAGGGAAGTTGTGAATGCTCCATCGCTGGCAGTGTTCAAGGCTGGATTGGACTATCCTTGGGTGGCATGGTTTAGTGTGAGGTGTCCCTGCCCCTGGCAGTGGGGTTGGAACTAGATGATCTTAAGGCCCTTTCCAACCCTAACTATTCTATGATTCTATGAGTCTGTGATTCTATTACTTTACTGAACATAACTGTGACACAATATTCTCACATAACTAATTTATCTCTGACTTTCCCAACTATAAAGAAGTTTGGAAGAGAGGGTGAAAGGATGAGGGGGAAAGAAAAAAAATATTAATTTTCATGTCTTTGGTAACTTTGAGGTTGTCAGGGAGGGAACCCTGAGTGAAAATACCCGAAGTTAGTTAATGGTTGCACCGTAATCACGGTGATGCTAAATACGGCTCCTGTTGCAATGGTTCTGGACAATGGTGCAAAACAGGAACCCAGCTGACAAAGAAGCAATGCAGCTAGGCCCAGGATCAGGTCAGCATGTTCAGCTGGCCAATTCCATTGTTATTCCAGTCACTCATTCCTATTTATGAAATTTGCACTAGGATGGTCTTGTTCAACATCTTTGTCAGTGATATGGACAGTGGGATTGAGTGTGCCCTCAGCAAGTTCGCCCATGACACCAACCTGTGTCGTTCAGTTTATACATTGGAGGGAAGGAATGCCATCCAGAGGTGCGTAAGGCTGGGCTGGACAAAGCCTTGGGTGGCATGGTTTAGTGGGAGGAGTCCCTGCCCATGGCAGGGGGGTTGGAACTAGATGATCTTAAGGTCCTTTCCAACCCTAGCTATTCTATGATTCTATGATATGTCTGGGTTTTGTCATATCAGTATCTTCTGTGCTGTTCAATCCACCAGATAATCAGAATCAATAAGCTACTTCATGAGCATCCCCAACTCCCATTATCACTGAAGAAATGCAATAGTTGAATTAAAACTTATGAATATCAAGAATGACAACTAAAACCAGTATTTCTCTTGTTTACCTTATGGATCTCCCATCACAAAACCTGGATTAGAAATTGCACAAAGAATATATAAATAAGTTCACATTCAGTCTCTTGACCTTAGCAGCCAGATTTCCTTGAAGCTCCTCATAACCTGCAAGATATCTTCAGAATCCCCAAAAATGCTCATTTCCCAAACGGGTTTCATGACTGCCATTTCTGAGCCTCTATTGAGAGCTGGTAGTAAACTGAAATACTTTTTGTCCTTTACACTTTAAATACAGAGAGCAAATTCAAATCTGTATGTTTAAAGAGCTTGGTTCTGAGATATAAACATCACCTCAGAAAAATCTTCATTCACTGCAGGTCATATGAAACTATAACTAGTTAGTAAAAAGTCTGTTAGGTGTTGAATTTGCCTTTCATAAAGAGGTTGCTTCACATGTGGCTTATCCTCACTACAAACCAAGTCCACTTGGCAGTGAGTTAAAAACATATATCATGATTGTCAAACCTACGATTTATAAGACACGTTCATGAGAAGGGTGGCTGTCTCATTGGATTGTCAGGGAGTAAACAGACAAAAACATTAGTTATGAAATGAGCACAGTTTTTCAGGACAGAAAAAACACCAGGATGAGACCTTGCAGATTTCTGAGCAGTGGCTGCCTCTGTGCAAATATCCTGAGAGCTTTTTAGAAGGAAAGAGAGGAAGAATTATATTAAGTTAAACTTGAGAACAGGCAGCTATCAGTTCTGGGACAGTTGTATATGTTTGAGCAGGCATTACAGTAGTTTTATATGTTCAGTAGAATATATTCTTTTTCCTTTCCTTAATAGTGATGCCAGCGCTGTTGGAACACTAAAGTCCACCCCTCAGTCAATCAGTTGCAACCAGGGGGAATGGCCCCTTCTTTAAGCTCTCAGTACCCTAAACACATGAATAAAGGTCTCCAAGGTGCTGCAGTGTGCTCCTCCACTAATCTGCAAGGAATAGTTTAAAATTCAGTAAAGTAGGATATCAGTTTTGAAGCAACATTTCTGAGTAGCAAGTGTTAAACACAGTCCTCACTGCATTTAGCAGGATAGCAGGAAGACCATCTGTATACATGAAGAAAACTGCCTTCACAGCAACTACTCTTGTGCTTCATCTTCCTGACAAACCTCTGCAAACTGCTTCATTATTTTTTCTTGCCTTTTTAGTTGCTTTGCTTGGGCAGTTTTCTGTCCTTCCTAGAGCTTGTGAGCAGGGTAACCACCAGCATCAACATTTCTCTCCAGCTGAACAAAACACGGAAGTTCCTGCATTTGTTGGCCCATCCCCAGTTATGCGTGATGGAGAAGAGAGAAGGAAACAGTGAAAGAAAAGTCTTTTGAACACGCGAGGGGAAGGAGAAGTGAGTGGATCTGCCACTGAGCTATTGGACCACTGTCTCCTTCACCTTTCCACGCAGGTCTGATTCACTGCTTCAGGCAACTGATTACTCAGGAAAAGATTGCTTCCTGTAAAGGAAAGAAATTTTAAGGTCTGTACTTTCCTGAATTATCTTGCAATTGTTTTTATCTTAAAAGGCATGTAAATCAGAGAAAAATCCTGCACAAAAAGGACTTTTTGACAAAAATAGGCAAACTAGTTCTCCACCAGTTGATCTTCTCTAGCTCAATCGGAATATAAAAGGTTTTTTTTTTGTGGTGGGCTGTTCGTTTTGGGTTTATGTTTTGTGGTTTTGGTTTTTTTCACATGTGCACAGAGATTTATTTCTAGCCCTACACATCTGAAGGTACAATTTCTACATGAACTCCCTAGATAGTTCCAGGAACACATAAAAGCAGGTCATCACATAAGTATTGCACGGAATACTTCATAGAGGGTGAGACAAAAGTATAGTAGGAAAAAAAACTACTCAAACTGCTTTTTTGGAAAGGTTCTCCTATTTAAAAGCATGAAGATTGAATACGAGATTATGAACTGCATATTTCCAGTTTCCATCTGATTCTTGAATTTTGCAGACATAAGCGGTATAATAAAGAAGGAGGAGATGAGGAAATAATGTCAGTTTTTAAAAACCACATTGTTTCTTCTTGTCTTGATTTACACAGGAATCTAAATATAATAATGTATGGATTCCCTCAATTGTAATTAACAGGGCAGAGGTTGTGATTCATAAGGGTATAATTACTGCATTTTTCCAGAAGAACACAAATGAGAATAACTTTGAAAGAATAGAAGAAAAAGCTATCACAAGCAAAACTGAATAGAAAGAATGCAGAGTACTACTGCAGCTCAACAAAACCCGAGAATGCTAATTATAAATCACTCAATTGCACAGGAAAGCCCAGTTCACACTCACACTAATTAAAGGATGTCTTTGTGAACAATCTAAAGCCAGCTGAAATTTAATTTTCTTAAAGGATTAAATCTGCAAAAGCAATGGCAATACTCAGACCAGAACAGCAAACTGCCAAAGGCAAATGATGTTCCAGAGCAATACAGAAAAGAGAAACATGTCAGAAGCATTCATTTTTTAATTCCTTATAAACAATCCAAATTGGAAGGCAAGATACCTTCAGTTTATGCTCGCACACCGTGTTCACAACCCTTTCCCTTCTTTCAATTACTATACACCATTACTACTCAGGGAATTAGATTGCTTCAGATAAATTAGCAAAGAACTCAGGTGTTAAAATTAGACCCACTGAAATAATTATTTTTCAGCTGTAAGACTGCAACTATAGACCATAATGTGTTCTGTAAGCACTACTCCTCTTCTTAATAATTAAATACTCATTGAGCTACAGATAGCAACAAACTGATGCGGCAAGCCTAAAGGTTCAGAGATATGAGATCAAAGCTCAAACCTTGCTCCAAATAGGGCTTTAAAAGCATTTCAATATGGGATTTCCTCTGTCCTGAGGAGTGCCTAACTCCTTGATATCTGGGACTATAAAGTCAGGCAACACTGTTAATTCAGCTCCTGAGAGCTAATAAGCTCCTTCTCCTGAGGAACTGAATCTTTCAATAGTTGAGCTTCCTGTATATTTAATATCAACACATTATTGACACTACTTCTAGCCTAGTAAAACAAATAGGGTCAAGACTGAAGCACTTGTCCACGACTAACCTGCTTTGCTGTTAGCATGCATCCTGGTTTGATATTACCTCTATCAAAAATTGGTCATTGTGGGGACAGTGCTAGACAGACCCTCATCCTGACATGGCTCCCACTTGCAGGAGGACAAGTAAGTTTAGCTGTAGGGGTGCAACCTGTGCCATGCAAGGTCAGCAAACAGGCTTAGGTAGAGGTAGAATTTTGGAGACCACAGCATCAGGCAGATTCCTTGGAAGAACCAAAACCAGCAAGAAACTGTGTTCTACTCAGCAAACACATTCACAAGGAACATGTCAGAGCACTAGAAGAGTTTTGCTGAAAAAAGTGCCACCAGAACTGAGCCTGGGAAATTCAGAAGACAACAGTAACACATATTTGCCCAGACTAGACTCTCAGTGGAAGCAGTCAGCCTCAGCAAGAAAGAAGGCCATCAGGAGAGCCTGATGCCCCATAACTACTGGTTCTGTGGCACCTGATGTACTCAAGAGTTTTCAGACAGCTAATGAAGAAAAGATTTACTATGAAATTAACAGAGATGCAATATAAAATAAGGGAAGAAATAAAAATTAACAAAAAAAAAAGGTACCAAAAGAAGGCCAGAGGAGAATTTGCAAGTGATGTGGCATATGATACCACACATCGAACCTCATCTGAACTAAAAAAAGGCAGTCCTGCGATTTGCAGAGGCTAGATAAATTCCTACTAAAAATGAGATTGCAATTTGGTAAGAAGAGTAAGTATTAGTAAAAACATAAACCAGAAAAAGAATAGTTACAATTGTTACAATCAATAAAGCAAACTAAAGTTCATCGATCAAAAGAAATTACCTAGCGGAATGAGGCTTATCACAAATGACAACACTTTTTCATGAGACAGTATCCAAAATACTAAGAAAAAAAAAAAACTAAAAAAACTCAGGCATTAAGTAAGGCAGAGCTCAAAGCAGCAGCACAGCAAAAAACAACATACACAGTTGCATATACTGTTAAAATGAAAATAAGCCAAGAAAACTCCCGTGAGAATCAAGAATTTTGCAAATGCAGACAGTACATCCATAGCACAGAGGAGGAAAAACACAGTCTTTTTTGATCAGAATATTTGTAAGAGTAATACATGATGTTGTGAAGAAAATGGGGAAAGAGAAGGCAAAGGGTGATCTCAGCTGTTAGCTCAGACATTCATGTCTGCCACGGTTTCATAAATATTTGATAGGCTGTGTGTGTATGTGGGAAACTGCAGCAAACTCAGGGGTTGACACTGGCATTTAAGTTTAGCAAATTGGGCAAAACAGCAACACCTCCTCACAACCCCAGCGGAAACAGCACTGAGACCCAGCCAGCCTACAGCTTTCATTTGGACGGTCTCAGAAGGCACTAACAACAGTAAGATGAGAAAATGGAGGAGCCAGGATAAGAGGATTCACAAGCTCTAAATATTTAATTTTCTAGAAAAGCCAGGAGGCCTGAGCAGGACAGCTTTAAAAATTAAACAAGCAACATTTGTGAGCTGAAGCCAGAAAGTTCTTGAACTTGGGTGTTATATCGATTTGGTCTTCATTTAGTTTTGTACTTTTATGGATTGACCTCACTGGGCAGAATCTGCAAGAGGAACATTGAGACTCCTGTTGGCATATGTAGTACCTGAAACAAGAAACTAATACCAAAGAGCCTTGCCAGCACTCTACAGCCACTTCAAAGTAGTTTAGCAATTACAGAGTAACAATGGAACAAGGTAAATATCCCTTGTGGAACAAAAAGGTTTTGCATTTCACAAGAAGTGTGCATTTCTAAAGGGTCTTTCTTGGTTTCAGCCTGTCTCTAGACAGGAATTAAAGCTACATTTGTAGCAGCAAAGTCCTATAAACTAATGGAGTTCTGGCCTGAGAAATTAAAATCTCTAGTCATTCTGATAATGACTTCGGCTTATTTCATTATAACTTCTGTATTAGAATTTATCTCAGAAGCTATTTTAGCATCTACCACATTTTCCAAACTACCATTAGTAAAAGATAAACAGAAGAAATTCCCAATGCGTGAAATCCAGACACCTACATTGCAGAAGCACCAGCAAAAGGAATATTCCTGGCTTTTCTGCCATTAGAAACAATCAGAATTGGAATAAACAGTTGCCGTTCCTACTGATAGACAAGAATAGCAGTTATTGAACAAAAACCCCTCATTTGCACTTAACTGAAACTACAATAAAGGGAAACCCAGGATATTTTCAGTATTACGGAGTCATTCTTTAGTTTATTTACATGAGAAAGCAGCTTGTAATTGTAAAATCTCATAGCTATTTGAGAATGATGGAAGTAATTTCTGAATCAGGCTGCAACAGATTAACTTTATTTTTATGGCATATGAACGCTATTTGTAACGTTATACAATATGACACAGAGTATTTGTTTCTTCATCTTCTGCCCTGGAGTCCAGTGGATCTCTGTACGGCTCACACATCATATATAATGTGGTTGTGTATTTATGCTAGAAAAGGTGGTGCAGTGCATGACAAGAATTTAATTGCTGTGGACAACACTTTCTGGTATTCCACTCATGGCTCTAAGCACATGCTCAGTCATGATCAGATAGTATATGGCTAATTATAGAAATAACTACTACATCATAGGAAAAAAATGGAAGCTTGATATCAATCATTCATGCCCTTTACTGGTGACTGAAGTATCTTTAAGCATAGCCCCTGCTAGAGTTCTGTCTTGTACACTTCACCTTGCATGGTTTTACTGTTTCTTCAAGCACAATTTGTAAACAAAATATACACAACACTAAATTTTTGCCAATACAGATATTGTTGACTCTAATCTTAAGTGAGATGAGTCCCTCTTGTTCATACCCACCTTTCTGGGATGATACAAAGAGTATCAGAAAGTACATTTAATAATAGTCATTATAAAGAGTACAAACATCACCAAACCAAAGTACTACATAAACTTGTTTTTGCTTTTGCTTGCCACTCTTTTACCCATTTCTCCTGACTCTATTCCACATTCTGTAAAAATGCAATGGCACCATATTCACTACAGCAGTACAAATGATAAAATAGTTGGATAATTACCTTGGTTCTAAAATCTTGTGATCCAAAAATTTTAATCATAAAGTCATTATTTTCCAGGACTTGATAAAGATACTGGGAATTTTTGGCTGTGTGCAAAACAGTCAGGAAATGAGAGGAAATGACAGGGCCCCCAGCTGAGAACAAGCCAAAAGGCTTACTGGCAGCAGAACCCATTACCTGCCCTTCACACCTCCCTGGGGTGTTCTGAGAGACAATAGGCACTAGCTGAACATGCAGACTTTTGCTATAAGGAAAACCTTTTCATGCCTTGGAAAATGTTGCCCAGAAAAGCTCTGGAATCTCAATCCCTGGAAACATTAAAAACTTCAATGGACAAAGTCCTGATCTAATTGTGGGGTGGAGAAAGCAGCTGGAGTACAAGACCTCCAGAGCTCCCTGTTTAACCTCCATAATTCTTTTGCTCTATTGTGCAGACATGCTGTGGGATGGTGATTTGACATTATGAAAATAAAGCTCAGGAACATGCCCCAACTACATTGCACTACCTTAATGAAATAATTAACCAGATTAGTAGACATTCTGATATATGCTGGCACATGAAAATAGATTAAATGTATTAAACCTGGTGATGATTTTACAACAGTTCATCTGCAAAGCGGTAGCATTTAACGTGACAGTTCACAGTGGAAAGGAAAAGCAGAACCAAAGGGTGATAATCTGTGTTATTGAAGGTGAAGAGTGTAACCTTGGTATCTTTACTGACATTAGTAAGAGCAAAGAAACAAGCTTTGACATGACTCTACTCTGCACAGAATTTTCACAGACCGCAGCAACCTTCAATAATATTTTGTGAAATTTAAATCTCATGCCATTCCAAAGAGTATTTATTTTGAGCAGAAATGAAAGGATAGCTTTTTTACTATCCATAATTATTAAGTATTCTTTAGCTTCCTATAAAATTATTTTCAATGGTAAAAAAAAGTTTTACTTCTGGAAGAAAGCTCAGATGCTTTAGAATAATGATTTGTATTTGATGGGTAGACTCTTAGGGCAATCAATGACATTTCCATGCACAGGGCTCTGACAACATAAAACAAATTCAAAAAACACAGCTTGTGTTCCTTCTGTTTTTCTATTTGCTAATACAGTTTCACAAACCTTTGACTTTGACGGGAAAAATAAATACACTGCTTAGTCAAACATTACATGGGTTTATGTGTTTTGCTTAGCATCATTAAAAGCAATCAGATGTTTAAAGTGCATAATTAAAGGACGTGTAAATCTTTATAAAATAGGGGCCTACACCAACTCATACTAAAGAATGGACAGTCTTCATCCCAGTGAAACTCAACCTCACTCTCTTTGCAGAATTTTTCCATATGGCAAAATTGGACAGGCAAGATGGATCTCTTTAACAGCAACCAAAATACTGTGCTGGTATCGAGCTGCAAAAATCCACACAATAACTTCTGCTGAAAAAGAAAAAGATAATGTTGCATTTGCATCCTTTGTATTGATTTCCTACAGGTTATGAGTTCTAAATGATTTCTGTTTCTTCACTTGCCCTCACTCCCACTGACATTTTTCTGTAGCTGTGTAGTTGTATTTTCATTATGTTTATTTACAGTAAAAGGTTTTCTGTTATTTTTATTTTTCTTGTTTCTGGATGAAAGAATTGTTTACTGAAAAAACTGTTAGGGAGGCCTTGAAAAATCAACTGTTTCAAAAAAGAAAACACTGTCAAATATTCACAAAAGTGCATAAGTGTTTGCAAAATTTGGCCTTAAAACTACAATACTTCTAGCATTAGAGTAGAAAGTGCTCATTGGGAAGTTAGAATAGAGTGGCTGAGTCATCAGCAAAGAATACAAAATGACCACTTGATGATCTGGGAAATAAAGCTATTCTAAGAATAAAAACAATATTCCAGGAATTATATATATGTATATATGAAAAAGATACTACAGAGAATTGAAGCTGAAGAAATAGTCTACATTTTCTGGAATCACAAAACTCTTACTGTAGCACAATAAAAATTAACAGGTTCTTTGTTGCTATAAACTGGCTTATTAAACCAGTAGGGCTCTCAATCTTCACACAGCAAAGCATTCTTAAGCATTACATGTGAACTATGTGTTGTTTTAACGCTAGTTTTTTTTCCAGCAATCCAAATGGGAATAGATGGGGACTTTTTTTTTCAATTTTCAAGTCAAAACAATAAACCTTTCTAACTTACTGGGAAAAAAAAAGAGGTGATTTCAAAGTAGAATTCAAGTCATGCAGTTTATTTTGAACTCTCTTCAGTAACTTTGAACAAGTGATGATTGCAACATTAACCTGCAAATGTTTATTACAGTGATCCACTCTGAGGTGAAAAACATCATCAGTTTTTTGCAATGTCTTGCTTTACAGAGATCCATCATAAGCAGTCTATAGAACAGAGCATGAGAGAAAGGATAATCCTCCAAGAAGAACCACTGGAGTAACTGAATACTGTTCGAGACATTAATGTAGCGCAGGCAACAGACATATTTCTCCATCTTGTTTCATCACCAAAAGCATGCCTATGTATATGTTACCTGTGTAATCCTATTGGCCTTGGTAGCATAGAGCTATGACTGAAAACAGTACAAAGAGTTCATGAAACGGCAAATCATTTTCTTAATTCTTTTATGCAGATTTTTCATCTTCATTTGCAATGTTAAAAGAAACACACTACTATATGAAGTATGAGCTACTAACTTCAGTAGGTTTTGAAATGTCTCTAAATTAACAAAACTCCTGTCTTCAATGGACAGTCAATTAAAAATGTAGTGTGCTGATACAGTGAGATGCTGAGACTTCCTCTGATTTCTCTTTGGAAAGGGAGGAAGTGACAATATTTGTTTTAGAAGTTGTCAACAAAATGCCTTTGATTCCCTATATCTGATATAAGAGAAGCAACAAACTCAATAAATTACCTTTGACAGCTTTGGGATGTTAGGCATTTGCCCATAATTTTTATTCCCCAAGGAAACAGCACCTGCTAATCTAAAACGTCTTGAAAACTAAAACAATCATGACATGGCAATTCAGGCTCTCATACTATTATTCTGAATGGTTCATCACCTTGATTGCTTAGAGGGAATATGGTAGGTACAAAAGTTCAGTGACAGTTTCTTGATTTAATCACAAAACCAAATCCAGACAATTAAAATTTAGGCCTTGAAGGAACCCCTTTGTGGATACACATGTGCATACCTTACCAATAAAAACAGCCAGTGATCACAGCCAGGAACCAATGCCAGGAACCTACATCTGCTGTGCCTAAGACAATTAAGGTGCAGAGTGCCTCAGCACATGGAACAGAAGGGGGTGAGGGAAGAGAGAAACTCTTTGTATAGATATTTTCTCTCTTTCTATTTTCACTTGTCTTTGATCTTCCCGCTATTTGCCCTTCCATTGCTCTTTCTTTGCAGTTTCTACATTGCCTGTCTACAATATTTTTCTCATTTACTGTGATCATGCTCATATATGATACTTCCCTTAGCTCTTTTTTGATCTTGTTTGCATTCTTTTTTATTTCTTTTGAACTTCAACTCCATGCCTTCTCTTCAACTTAAACGAAAATTAGTGAACCACTTTATATTTTTCCTCTTGCCTAGCTTACAAGTTTTTAATTTCTTTTCCCTGGAGCCTTTTGTTTTCACTACGCCTCCCTAAACACTAATTCGATTGAACACATGATCCTGGATCTCTTCTTGTGCCCCTCTTTTACATCTCCCAGATTCAATGGAAATACTTTCATTTGCAATGGCATTATTGAGAGCACAACCCTAACAGATGAAACATTGATTTATTAATTCATCCTATTTGAAGCTGTTCTATTTATGTATTCATGGGACTACAGAATGACTCTCCAGGCTATAAAGGCAGGAGTTAGCAGTTCCAATGAATATTCAAGTATTTTATATACAAGCAGAAGATTTCCAATTGGAGAGAGAGAGGTTATGTCCAACCAGTGAAATAATATGGGGACAAGGAGCAACAACACAATCTAAATTACAATGCTTAATAATTTGTATTCTTTTGCTGCATTTTTGGCAACAGCAAGGTATGCACTAGGGAACTGACCAGAGAATGCACTGTTCCTGACAAGTAACTGAATGCGGCTTCATTGCCTCTGGATATCTCCAACCTACAACACCCTTCAACCCTGTCCTGGTAACCTTTGCAGTCTTAAAACAAGTTCTCATGCTACATCATACCATAAGGTACAGAACATATAGATTAACTTTTCTGCCAGTAAAACACCAACACAGTCCTCACACTACGTAAGATACTTTGAAAAGAGCTCCTGGAAGATGGGAGATCTTGGCTTGAATCCAAACTTTGAATGAGGCAAAATGATAGAAATATGTCTTGAACCAAAGTTCAGGGGTACAGCATAACACAGCAGAGAAAATCAGACTTTTTTTGGTAAGTTTCATTAGTCTTCCACCAAAGGATGTCAAGAGAGTGGTAGAAGACACTAATTAGAAAGGTGTCATTATTATACTTTCTGAAAGCAGAAAACATATAGTATAGCTTGCCAAAATGATCATCTGGCATATTTGGTTGCTTTTTAATAATAAACTTGTAATACTCCTTTTAGAAAGAGATGGTTTGGTTTGGCGCTTTTTTGGTTTGTTTTGTTTTTTAATTTAAAGTCAACTAGTACTGGAAAAAAAACCTGCACCAAGAAGCAGCCAGAGACCAAATAATCACATTTTGCAAAATCGATTCAATATTTCTCATTTAAAAATAATTATAATTTTACTTTATAAAGAGGTCTATATGCAGTGTACTAACATTTTTTTTTTTACCCCAAAAAGATAAAGTTTTTCTTGCAGCAAACCACACAAATTCAAGATGACAAAACCAAGAACTGCATGTATATTCAATAATTTACTTCCATTATGTCATAAAATGGGAAGTTAGAGAGTAGGAGAATTTTCCTTAAGGCAATCACTTACTGCTTTGACATTTCTAAAATGGGACACTTAACAGCAAGTAATACCGCAGAAAATATTCTTGCAGAATAATAATCAAATCAGAGGGAAAAAGAGGTGAAGCATGAAGGTCTCAATGTCATGATTTGTTTAATTACCTTTTTTATTAAGTCTTTTTTCTGCTCTGACAGCCTGTAAAATTTTTTTACTAAATTTTACATATCAAACCAAGTTTACATGTTAGATGGGACACAACAGGTTTCCTCAGAGAAGGTGTAACTTGGCCCTGTTTCTGTTAACCCTGAAATACAAAATGAGCAAGAAAAAAATAGAGCGAAACTAAGGAGGGAAAAGAAACATGAGCAAATGATGGTAGAAGAAATTGAGGTGATAAGAGAAAAGGAGGATTAAAGCTCAGACAGATGGAGGTAAAGACACCATTTTAAGGGGGGTGCCAGAAAACTTGCATCTTGCGTAATTGTCCTGACTAATGAGCATTTATTGCTGTGTTTCACCTTTGATCTTGGAAGTTTACAAATGTAGGGGAATAGTATGAATTTGTGTCATGGGTTCAGCAGTAGCAGTCATTTTTCTCCTTCTTGGTAGCTGGTGCAGCACTGTGCTTTTGACTTTCAGCCTGGGAACAGCACTGATAACACCCATGTTTTCAATTACTGCTTGGTAATGTTTTGGTTTGACCAAGGACTTTCTGAGTCTCATGCTCTGCCAGGGAGGAGGGGAAGCTGGGAGGAAACAGAGACAGGACACCTGACCCAAACTGACCAAAGAGGTATTCCATGCCACAGCACATCATGCCCAGGATGTAAAACAGAGAGCAGAGACCCACAAGGGTGAGGGTGCAGTGGTGGTTGGGCTTGGTATCGGGCGGTGAGAGATTGTATTCTTTTCCCTTGTATTTCTCTTATTATTATTAGTGGTGGTAGCAGTAGTGGTTTGTGTTATAACTTAGTTACTAAACTGTTCTTATCTCAACCTGTGGGAGTTGCATTCTTTTGATTCTCCTCCTCATCCCCCCGGGACTGGGGGAAGAAAGAGGGGGGAGTGAGTGAACGAACTGCGTGAGAAGCTTAAACCATGACAATCTGTCACCAGCAGATATTACTTATAGTTCATTCCAACCCAGCATACACTTCCCACACTTTCCTGTCTGAGCGATCTGATGTATACACACTCATGAAGAGTACTGCTGGTGCAATCAGCTGTTTGTGTGGTAACACGTGCAACACAACACTGGTCCCTAATACTTGTTCATCTTCAGTGGAGAGGATTTAAGCACAAGCGAGAAAGAGTTTGGAAAGCTGCAAAGTGACTAGGTAGGGCAACAACTTAAGTTTCACATATAGCATATACTACTGAAAGTAGGATGTACAACAGTGTGGTTAGAAAACCATATATAAAGCTATCAAAGAACATTAAAGGAGCAAGAGCAAAATTAATACTGAAGCTCAGCTTAAATGTGCTCCCAGTCATGTTGCATGAAGGTTGAATTTCACTGCTGAAAGCTTCTATCAGATATGTACATTGGACTATAAAGCACCATCTGCAAATTTGCCGGGTATTTCATAAGTACTTTACATTCTTTTGTCCAGGCAATTACAAACAATGTGCTGCTTAATTTCAATGATATCCCTTTATGAGATTCTCACATAATTACATTCAAATAGAAAGGTTCCAAGAACCTAGTTTGCCAAGATTTGAAGTCCCCTGAATAACCAACTGTATGCTTGAGAATTTTAATCATAAATACCACAGGATAGACCCTAGGAAATACAAAAGGGACATATCCACCTTCAGCTGCAGAACCTTAATCTGGAAGGACTGCATGAGTTCTCAACATCATGATTTTCTCCATTTTCATAGGTATAGCTACAGTTCTAATTTTCTTCATGTCTCATTTTTAGGGCTTACAGTTCTGTTTTATCAGATTTGGACTTCTTTTACATTTGCTTCTTCCCTTATTTCTTTGTTTCAGTTCAAATACCCAAAGTGACTAATAGGTCCTTTGAATCAGTTACCAATATAAACCCAAGCAGCACCAGAAATTCACCAAGTACCTGTAACATTTTTATTTCTGCCACATCATAAATATATGTCTGTTTGGGTCCAGAGGCAAATCCTAATACCTTCTTGTCTGTACACACAGCATCGTATATGTACAGACAGGTTAAAGTCAGAATTCTTTGTGGAAAATATTTGAGTTTGACTATACCACAGCTGCTTGAAAGCCTGGCTCCTCCTGCCATGGGCTATTTCATATCAAATGCCCCTTTTAAAGATTTCCAAGGTCATAATTTGCTTTCAGACATTTCTGCCTCAAAAATGAGTTTCTTTTATGCTGTTTCTGGAAAACAGACGTTTTAAGGGTAGATATCTGTTTTAACCAGGTTTTCATAATGGCCAAGCGCCCAAAGCAGAATGGCAATGCCATGGATTTAGCTTCCTGAGAGATTCAGTTCTTATTAACCTTTGTATGATCTTGGGCACATTTCCTGTAATCCAAGACACTGCCCAAGTCCATAACTAGCAAGTACTTTAGAGTGCACACACACGCCAAAGGAAAGTGACATTCTAATAAGGCAAAGACGAGCTACATACATTGTGTAAACTAAGATTAGTTCTGCTTGTTTGTTCAAACTGGCCGTGCTGATTAAGGGAAAGAATCCGCTACGTGCATAACAAGCGGCTCGATTTATCTTAAAACCCTGATTAGGCAAGAGCAATGAAGAAAAAAGGCAACTGAGCAAGCTACATGATGAAAGGACACCAATTAACTGAAATAACTTAATAAAGTTTCAATATAAATACAGTGCTGTGTAAGAAGAACTTTGGGAGGTGTGGGGGTACAATAAGGAATGAGAAGAGAATAAAAAACCCACAAGACTTGCATGTAAACATGTGAAGAAAACATTGATAAAATTAGTTATCTAGTTATTGCTGCGAACAAACATATCTCTGTTATATTTAAATATATTATGTGCTAGAATAAAAGCTATTACATGTATGGCAAAGTATATACTGATATGTCTAGTAAAGAAAAATAATTGTGGAGAACATAATTGAAACAAGAGGACATGATAGCAACATGATGCCACCTGCTTCGAGATCTGCAGTTAGGTTCACACTCTAAAGACAATCAAGTTTTCATATATACATCAATTACACTCTGAATGTGACGATAATCAGAGTTCCTGCAAATGCCTTAATGTAAATATTACAGAAGAAACAACACAATTACATAATTCTCATAATGTGAGGCTAAGACACACTACCACAGACACTTAGTGAGGACCAGTAGAACTTTAGACAAGAAAATAACCTGCACTAGCGCTTTTTCTCTTACATTTCACTGTTTTGACTAATTGTATTTTCTACAGTGTAAGTCCTGCTGGTATAACTGTATGTCTCTCACACATTTTCTATTATAAATACCACCTTTTTTAAGGGGTTAACCTATTCATCCATGGGTGAAATATTTTCTTGAGACCTTTTTAACTTAAGAAAACTGGTTTAGTAAGCAAAGCTTCTCCTAAGCCTAAGCTGGTTCAAGGTAGAGCCTGAACTACTGTAGTTTCATCTCAGATATTTTTTTTCAGATTTATTTTTCAGCTTTGCTCTATCATTTCCAGAGCCAAAACCCTTAATGCCTCTGTCTGCGTGTGATCCATTGAGACCAGCTATTAGCAACTACGCGAGTCAATTACTAGTAACGCAAAACAAAATGATCATCTGTCGGAACTCAAAAGGTGCCAACCTTTACCATTCATTACAAAACAATGTTGTGTATATTAATATCTTATTTTAATATCTTTTATCTTATTTTTATTACAGCTTGGCCTTTTTATTAAAATATACCTTAAGCACCTATTCAACAAAGGAGAATTTAGCACTAAATGCTTTTACATAAATATTTATCCTGTAGTCTGCAAATAACACATGGAAATTCAACATCTAAACTAAAGCTTCTGGTTTTCAAAAAAGACTTTAAAGAATCTTCTTGATTTTAAGATTAAGAAGGTCAAAAAATATTATTTGAGATTATCTAAAGATGGATAGACTAGGGATGGATTTGTCTTAAATTCTACAAGGAGTCAATTTGCAGAGAAGTAGTTGGATATTCATCTATCCCTCTGGAATGGAATCATTTTGGTTTATTTTGTTTTTTTCTCATGAAAGAGTAAAATAAGGGGAGGGGGGAGGAGAGGTGAGATCATGATTTTCTTTATGCTACTGTTGGTTTTGTTCAACCACAGTGCAGGTGTTACGAAAGAACAGTGCTCATTGTGGTCAGTATGTTATGTGATTCCTCTGGTTGATTATAGTCTCTCACTAAAACTTAGACTAAGTGAAGCATCAGTTGAAAATGTTTAAAAAAAAAATAAAACAGAATGGTACCATTTTTGGCTCATACTTTCCAATAAATAAATATGAATAAAAATTACTGAATAAATTATTCCATATTCCATTTGAATATGTGTTTTGAGTAACATCACAAAAGAAGGAAGCTTTTGAGAATTCTGTCAGAATAATGTTCCTGGTGAATTACAGAAGCACAAAGATGCCAACTGTATCCCTGTTTAAACTGTAATCTTAACTTGAGTTTATGTACCTAAAATATCTTCCTGTAATATTTCTTTTTATATTTAAGGGGGTAAAGTATTAAATTGACCATATCAAAACCCAAAAATACATAAATAAAGGAACAGGTCCATTAACTGAAATATTTAAAATTCAACTGGACAAATTTGCATGTTAGTTATATAAACCAGATGGTACTTCTGATATATACTACAAGCACAAAGTATATTTTACCCATCTCCTTGAAGGATGATACTGAGTAAGATTAGCGATATGCAAATATAAAAGGCCAGTGTCTGCCAAATTATATATTTTTTAAAAAGATGAACTATCATTTAAGTGCTTAAATACAAGCTACATTTCTGAAAATTCAAACTTACAATTGTTAAAAGGTCACTAAAACACCAATATGGGTTTTTTTTCCACACAATTATTGCATTGAAGAGCAATTTCTACTCTTGATAATGACACATATTAGCACAGCCTGGAATAAGCTACTGCTAACACCACCCTGAACAATAAAATCCTATCAAAGACAGTCCAATTGGGTAGGGTAGGAAATGTGTTTTTTACGTCAATGTTAATGGATAATCGTCCTTGGTAACTGAAATGACTGAAATCTCTTCTATTGCTCTTACTCTGAATACTCATATAGGTTAGTGATGTTGCCACAAATGAACTCTAGAACCAAAGAAGTAACCCATAATTACTACTGATGTTATCCGTAAGCATTTTCAGGCAGACATTATGAGTTATGATCACAGTCAAGTACCCTGGACTCCAGTCCTGATCTGCAATAGCAGGGTACACAGTAACACACACTTTTAAACAAACTCCATGTGATTTTTTAGCACTGTACTTTGATTTTTGTAAGGCAGCTTAGGCTGCAATAATGAACCCATAAGGAACTATCTCATTCTGGGCCTGCTTATGAGTCTTCCCACCTGAACCAGGGAAGCCCATAAGTAGGTAAAACTTACAGAGTAAGCAAAGGGTAGTTTGAACTTCTGTCCAGCTGTGGGTAGTAAAAAAGATTAATTTCTTAAGTTTTCTTACTCCAGCAATACATTTAATACAGTGGAGTCAATGAGATAAGTCCTTCTGCCAAGAAGTCATTTTCTCTTATCAATACTGAAGAATTAGAAAGTGGTGGAATTATTTTTCTTTTTTTTACCTGCCAAAAATATAAATTAACTTGTGCTGGACATATCTTGACAAGTATTTTACCTGCTGGTGAAGCACTGCAGTAACCATTCTCCCCTTATCTCTGACTGGCATAATCATATTATTGAAGGGGAATTAGTGTGAGAAAACAGAGATATTTAATTCATCACTGCAACATTTATGCTTAACAAACACAGAAATGTACTGTCCTTTACTCAAGACAAATGCTGGCTATCTACATTAATCTGCAATTCTAGAAAAAGACATATCTGTAAGCGGCAGCAATTCAAAATGTCTTTCGAGCCATCTTATTTTTAAAGCTGGATGATCAAAGAAAAAAAATTGAAAGTGTCTGCAATGAAATTTGTTTAATGCATGCCAAATATCCCATTATCTTGTGAGCCCTCTTAATACTTCCTTATCCCTCAAGTAAATTTATTTCACTCAATTGATGAGCAGGGTATAAACTTGAATTTTAAAATTACTCCAAAGAGTTTTCCAATGTGTACACAAGCAGAAAATGAAACTGAATTCTAATTTTGATATCAGAAGTACAAAATTTTCTACCTGAGAAGCAGGTGTGCTCATCCTATCTTGCTATTCAGCATGCAACAGTGACCACTTCCAAAGTATGAAGTGAATTAAAACTGATCAAAAAAATATCTCATTGTGGAACTTGTCTTAAAGCAAATCTGAAAGGATATGATAAGACTTTTAGATTTGTTGTGACATATAAATATATTTTATTATCCATGTTCACCATCCCTTTTACTGCTCCAAATGAAACACCATTATCTTACCAGATCACATTCTCTCAACACCAGAGACTATTCGTAACAAAACCTAATGATTTTTCTTGATCTTCTTGTCTGACTGAAATTTCAGTCAAACCAACATTCTAAGATTGACAGAACTGGGTTTTCTTCCCTATGGAAAAAGATTTTTTTCCCAAAACAGTTCTAAGAGAAATGTAGAGCAAAATACTGAGCAGTTACGGGACAGCATCCCCACAGAGGGATGGTCTCCCGGCATTACAATGAGAACAATGTGAATTTATAACCCTGACTGTTTATTTTAATAGACTGTAGTTGATTAATGGTATCATCTTTGACATATAAAACTTAATATCAGAACCTACAAAAGAAAAGTTCTGTGGATGAATCTTTGCTAGAATGCGTATTCTAATTTATTTTAGATATTGACTTTACCATTTCATCAAGTTTTCCTTAGTCTTGAACTGTATGACTAGTACAAATAGTTATTTCTAGCACCTACGTAAAGAGTGCTATTCTTTCCAGTTTATTTTTTGTTGATAGATAGTTCATTGAATGGATTGATCTACAACATACATGTGTATGTGTTTCCCACTAAAGGCCTTCATCCTGATCAGCTTGAGAGGGAAACAGGATGAGGCCATTAATGCCATTTATGTTCACCTGAGTGCTGTGCTTTTTGTCAGTGGTGATCTCCATGTCCAGCTGTATCTGGTTTTCTGTATATAAGATATATGTGTTTGTGCATGTACCTATCACGAACAGATGTCGAGCCTTGCCGCTGGCTGGACCTGAGGACAGAGAGCTGTCAGTCTCATTTCTGTTGGATTCCTGGAATTGGCAGCCCATAACAATCTCCAAAGGTTTCCTGTTATTTCACATTTTTAAGATACAGAGGGCAGAAAGCAGTACAGATTTTCAGGCCAAAATACTTAACTGATTTATATGATAAAACTTCAACAGGCCTTACATTTTGTTTTATCATTTTCCTTAGCAATTAAAGGGTACATTCATGTACCAGGTTAAAATTTTATTTCAGCTCTCCATTATGACATCTACAGCTTTTCCCCTCTACCTGAAGAGATAATGATCTGTACACACAGACAAAGAGCAATCAAAAGTGAAGCAAAAACACTACCACGAACTTCAAGTCTGAAAAGTGTCACTGCATGCCGTAACACAAGTTTTAACTACTGCATGAGCATTGATATCAACATGTTAATCGTGTAATATAGTTTATCCCATACATATCATTGACTATTTCATAAATGTCTTGCATGGTCCCTTCTATTAATATATTTTGAAAACTGAGAAAGGCAAACTCCAAATACAGAAGCAGTTACTAGATAAAGTAGAAGAAAATTGCATCAGGCTATCTTCTTTACTCCTAATTTCGAGTGTTGATATGCTGGTGGAAGAATAGTTAAATATACAAAAAATTCCCTTTGCATGGGGACTTCTGTACCTCACTAGATTTCAAATCTGGGAAATAACATTTTACACTTTGAGAAGTAAAATGAAAGTAAAAAAACAAATCATTGCATTTTATTTAGTCACAAATGATCTAACAATTTAACAAACTCCTTTCTGAATGCAAATAATCTTCAAAACTCCATTTCTATGTAGAAATATCACTTGCATAAGCAATTCCATCCCACTTCTTATATGAAGTCGACACTTCCACATAGCAAATTATATACAATGTGAATGTTTTGATGCACACAAAATTGGCAAACTAAAAACCAAATCCTTTAAGGTGCATTAAGAAAGCAAAATCTGTTGTGGGTGAAACTGAATTATGTTTTTTTCTCACATGTCATCAACCCCTGACATGATTCACTATTGTTGGAAGCATGTAAATGCTTGCGTGGTTTTCACATGAATGACATGACACTCCACCATAGGGCATGAAATATTTTCATCTGGGAACAAGGGTAAGCAACAACTTCTTCTTGATGAGAATGTCAAAGCAATAAGCACAGACTATAGGGCAGTTATTGAGAAACCACACACTGAAATCAATGTTACAAGCCAAATTTCAAATCTCAGTAAAGGAGTGGTAACCTTCAGAATGAAATCTACAGTTCTGTGATTAGTGGCGTGCAGCTTCTAATCTCTCCTGGACAGCAAATGAGACTTTCCACTAGCAAATTCTCATCCTGGTTTTGTGCTAGAGCCACTACCTGAAACATTGTCAATTAAATTAATGATATAAAGTAATTTCTCCTTTGTCTAGTTTAGCCAGCTGAAAGTTTCCACATACTGACTACATTACTACTGTGGGTACTTCCAAGTAAATTCCTACACAGGAAATAACAAAACAAACAAAAAAAAAACCATAAGCAATTAACCTTTTTCCTACACAAGAGTACTCATATTTTTATTATTAGAGGGGGCAAGCTAATCACAACAACAATTAGGCTGCATTTGCCTTCAACAGTAATGTGAATATGTATATATCTAGATTGGCATCCTGAGAAAAATTAATTATACATTCTTTGTATTGCTCCTTAATTTACTATCTAAGGTAGTTAGAAACAAGATTTATTGTCTATATTATCAGGATTCTGGGGAAGTGCAGTTGTATCAAATTTTTGTTGCATAAGAAATATGAACAGCCAGGTGAGGTGGTTCACAGAAAGTCACAAAGAAGCATTCAAAAACCTTGTTTACCAACAGAAATAATATTCAAGATCATACACTTAGACTTACAGAAGCACTTCTTTTCCTTCCCAATTTTATCTTAAAAAGTATCTTCCAATGGTACCTATTAAGGAAAATTTGGACTGAAAACTGCAATCATGCCCAATTCCAGATATCAGTGAGTAGCATATGAATATATACACTCACAGTAAGATTGCTGTACATGCAACCCATAAAGGAGCAGTTATAAAAATTACAGAAATGGTTTGCAACTTTTAATTTTAAAAGCATTTGCTGAAAGGCATCCTAATGATACTGTATCAGATTTTAATTTTCAGGCTTCATCTTTCCACTGTCTATATCTCAAATCCAAAACGCCATAATTAAAGGAGGTAGGGAAGCCATCAAGCACATCAGATCATTCTTACAATACGGTGATGGAGCCACAAATTACTCCAATCTACAAAAAAACTAACAAACAAACAAACAATCGGTGAAAGTATTCTCAAATGCTTACACTGCAAAATGGGGAATGAACATGTTAGGTCAGTTCTTAACTACTTGCTATCACTGTAGGAATATACAGCAGAGTAAGTCCACTCTCTTCATAGTATTGCCATGACACTCCCAAGGAAATAACTTCAATTAAGTACAATGGAACAATGCCCATGATACAAAGCAGCACAGATGTGTAATTCTTCCCAGTTTTCTCCCAGGAAGAGGAAACAAGTTGCTTCCATGGCCAGTCTCATTTACCACCCTTTATGTGAACATACTGTACATTTTAATTCTTACCTGTTAAGCCTGTAGCATCTTTCTATTCCTGTGGACATTTTTCCCATCAGAAACTTTATGGGTTAAATCAAGTGCCCTACACAATATCATTTCAGTCCAGTAGAGAAAAATTCACCCTTGAATCAGGCTGGTTATTATTCAGCAAATCAGAGAGTCATGTCCCAAGGGGATAAATTCTTCTTTCCTTTAAACAGACCAATACTGAGATACCTCCAGCATAAAACTAAGGGGGGGAAAAAAAGTTCGGAGTTGGAAAGAAAGTTCTTTTTCTAAGTTCTAGCACTTCTAGCCTTTATTCCTTTTCAGCACTTAATATAAAGACATTTTGAAACATTCAGCTTTTCTAATGAAACTCGAAGCAGAAAGAAGCTACCTTCTGTAGAGGATTTAACAGCAAAACCTGAATGCAGCTGAATTTTTAAAAGGGAGACATGAAAATTGCTTAACTAAGTAAAAGCTATCTCTAGTAATCTGGGTCATGAGCCTTATTAAATTCAAAATGTTACCATACTGCAAAATCTATTGTGAACTTATGTAAAGCTGAGAGATTTGGGCTGTGGTTTCAGGTGGAGTTTGAGTTTATTTAGTGAACCTCATACTGATGAGTCAAAGGCTTATCCTATGAGATCTCTGCTGAGCTGTCAGTGAAATCAATATGATTCTGCACACAGCCTGCTTGTCTGGGAAGAGGATGCCTCATCATCTCATACTAGAGCTGGAGGTGAAATATCCTGCATGAAATGTCTGAGGCAAAGTTGCAGAATTTTCCATAATTAAAAAAGGAAGTAAAAAATATTGCTTTCAAGGAGACTAATAGCAAACAATCTTTTCCAGACAACTTTGCAAAGAAAAACATAAAAACACTACAAGGCATTTTTTATTAGATTAATTTTCCCTCAGCAATTGTGCTTCTCTGGAATATATTTTACTAAATTAATCTTCTGGGTTATGCTCTTCAAAGTGCTTATAGGATCATCAATCTCACTCTCAAGCTGCTATAGCTGAGTAATTCATATTGGTACTGCAGTGTGTGTCAATCCTTTATTCCTCCCTATTGCTAATATAACAATTTAAAGGTCAGTAGCATAACCTGAACTAAAGAAAGCACAAATGTATCACGAAAACAGTATGTAAATTTGCAGTCTCCATACTATATCACACACAGGAATCTTTCCTTTACACTGTTTCCTAAAGTTGGTCAGGTTTATGACCTTAAGTTAGTGAACTTCAACTGTTTCTCTCAGAGGGGGAATAAATTTGCTCTAATTTACTATCTTCCATCAGGCACTACCATTGCACTGTGTGTAAATTCAAGAAGAATTAGGCCCATCACTTTAAACAGTGCATTCCAGGCATAAATTATCATGACAGCATATTTTACCCGGAAGTGTAATTACAGAATCTCAGAGATGCTAACTAAGAGGAAAAAAGCTGCATAGCTAAACAGATGTTTGTGCATCTTGCTAAAAAATTCCCTCATGCTTGCAGAATCAAGCAGGAGGGAGAGAAAGACAAATCAAAGGAAAGCAGGTCATGTGCATGCGATTATGTGCATCCTCTGTACCACAGGACTTTATCATGCTGCTAAGGCAGCACCCTAAGCTAAACAAAGAACTGCTGAATATCACGGAGACTTTTGCTTTCTGAGCAATGCCCTAAAATCTTCATGGAACTCTGCCTTGAAAGGCTCGGGTTAATGAAAAAAAAAAAAAAAGACAAGTTAATGCTTCGCTATGCTTGTCTCTCGTAGTAAGATCTGCAGGACAATTACAAAGCATCTGTCAGGAAGGACACAGCGCCATTCTTACTATTCTCTAACCAAACTTGCTTCCTGACCAGGCTAAACCACAAGTGTAAATCTAAAATAAAAGCACAAACAGTGACAGAGATAGCATGTTAGACAATTACTGATTTACACCACTCTTGCCATTACTGGTCAACTTGTGTATTGATATACATGTAACCTACAACTCTGAAGGACCCAAGTGAAAAACTCTTTTTATAGACAGTCAGTGATCTAGATTCCAGTAAAATGTCATTAAAAAACACAGTGGCATTTACTCACTTGGTGCTGTTACCTTGACATTAACCTGATCAATGGGTTTGAGCTACTCTGTTATTTAGTGATGTTGTCTGGTGGGGAAAGGAGTTTGACAAATGTCTCTGGGGAGGCTTAGGAGGCACTCTTAGATTTGCATAAAGCAATTTTTCTTCCTGCTCTCCTTATTCTTCATCTTAAACTGAAGGACTAACCAACCACTTTCCCCAATTAATATTTTTTTTTCCCCAGAGGTGATACGCATTATTAGCCTCATTTTGACAGCTAGGCAGTTAGTCTTCCCACCTTCTTGTGAAGTAAAAGGGAAGAAATTAATGACTTCACAGGATAACAGAGGGGAAGCTTGCTTTTCATACTCTGAATCTCACTATGCTAGACGCCTGGAGTCAAGTAGCCTTATATCCTGTAGATTGGGGCTTCAAATATCCAAGAGAGCCCTAATTTCAGTTAATGGTGAAGTGGTATGTGAATGCACATGAACCTGAAAAACACCACCCTGGGATGTTATTATCTTTGGTAAGCCTTAAAAAGGGAAGGAAAAGAGTTGCAGCATGTAAACCTATCAATGCCAGTAGGATCTGAGTGCATAAACACCACTTCATAAAATTTTGTAATATACAAATGACAGCTCATGTAAACACCAAGGCCATCTAAGACCTATGTTGAGTATTCTCTCATATTTCAGTAAAACTGAGTATTTATGCTTCCTTTTAAAAGTGCTTGTTTCCATTGTTCCACACTATAGATGCTGCAATACTACAAACAACATTTTCTTGTCTTTAACATTGCAGTTTTAAAATTTTATGTATCCCTTCTAATGTGCATCAACAAACTTCTCACAGTGATCTAGCAGTCATAACCTTTATTTATTCCAGAGAGATATGTGAATAGGAGGAGGGATAGCTATATGATCACAACCCTCAGCAATACAATCAGATGGACTGGTTTCACTGGCTTCCACAGCACAATTTCTAGCCCACACTAACTGCAGACAACCTATCCCACTAAAAAGGCAGTAACGGATCAGGCTGGAAAGCAATTCAACCCACATCTCAGCCAGTGTTTCCAACCCTGTGCATCTCTGTTAGTGCACAGACTTTCTTGATATGGTTGCCTGAAAGTTCCCTCTGCGGTTATCATGTCATGTGAAATGTTCAGAAAAGCTTGTTCTTGGGCAGCGGATGCCTCTGTTCCACTCTGAGCACCACAGTGGCTGAGGCTTAGGTGGACAACCATTTACCTCCCAGAGGAGGAAGCAGTGGTAGAAGTAGTGGTATTTTGCACATCAAAGGGATTAAAGCATTTAGCAAAGGACTAGAAACCTGATTCTAGACCTTCCTGAACCTACTACCTCCCAAATCCAGCCAAATGTACCAGCCACAGCCATACAACAGGAGAAATTCTCTGATTTCTCCAGGCATTTCAGACTACCTTCCCTAATGATTTAGTGGGCTTCTCCCAGATTGCCCTGTGACTGCTTACCAACCTTACTGTCCCCCACCCTTTGCTGAAAGTCACGAAAATGAGGCATAGCATTATATTCAAAATCTTATTATGGACAAAAAGGAAGATACTATATATAAAATGATAAGCATTTGCTGTTAGTTGATTTAATGTTTAAACAGTCACATAGTACAAATTAGCTAAAAACTACAACAAAACCCATTAATAATAGCTATACCAAACTGTTCTAGGATCTACTGATTTTTTTTATATGCTTGTTCATCCAATATTCCTCTTGTTCCTAGGGTTGACAGCTACAGTCTTCCTTAAATAGAAAGAGGGGGAACTACAACAAGTCGTGAGCAACCTGAGATCCTTGCTGTTCACAGTTGTGGGAGTTTCTTCCTTTCCAATCCTGTGGTATGCTTGCAGCTATATTTATGTTTTCTTATCACACTCACCCTCCTTCTCATCAGTTCCCTGCTGAAGTCTGAGCATTGCCTCCCTAAGCCTCAGTTGACATCAAGGGTTGCTACTTGCAAGGCAGTGCTGTCCCCAATTTGACAGACCTTTACCATTCATGGTGTCCACAGAGCTTCTGCTCGCACAACAGTGAGGCAATAGTCACTTGGCCACTTGGCTATCATTAAAGTAGTCTGAAACCATATCAAGACAAACCCACACACATCCCAACACCTTGCACTCCCAACTCAGGGTAACACCTTTGGCCTTTTACCAGTAATGGAAAATCCATGTTTCCAGAGTTACAGCAGCAAATATTCTGACCTTCTCCCCTTACCTTTCTTCTTTCCTTTTCTACTTAAAAGATAACCTCCATTTATTAAGTGTAGTCGACAACTGACATGCATACCAGTTCTGGATACAAGATTCATTTAGAACATGTAGCTCCTCCTTATGATTTTGAAATGAGAGGAACTTGGAGAAGACAGCAAAGAGTATAGCAGAGAAGACTGCCTAGGTCAAGGAAACGAATCACATATTTTTTAAATAAAACCACAAAGCTCTATCAGATCTTCCTTTTTTCCCCTCAACTGGGCAGATGTGAGAGAAAAGCGGGCAGACGTGACAGAAAACTGGTCAGACTGTTTTCATTACAGCTGTACCTAAAATCTATCTCCTTAGTTGGTATCCTAAGCTTGACAAAAAAATTGCTAAAAGAACTTGACTACCTATACTATGCTGGAAGTTAGTTCTGTATCTTTATAACAATTTTCTCTGACTTATCGATAAATGAAATTAGATCAATCTGCCTAATGAAAATTTATCCAATGCAGTATTGTCGTTCTTTTTTCTGTTGAGATCATTGATGATAGAGTAAAGAAGCAACCTCTTTTACAGTGTATGTTTTTGATAATGCATTACCACATTTCTCTCTTTATGGAGAGGTAGAGAAGAATGGTACCTTCAAGTATGTTGTAAATAACATACAAAGACCTTTCTGCAATATGGTAAGCACTAGGTATTGCAAATAGAATTGATCTTAGAGATAAAATTAATCACAGAATTCTTGGGCCGCTATTCCTTTGTCATCTGCATGCTTTTTAAAGACAGCAATTTGTACAGCATTTTGAAGCACAAATTCTTTAATTTTCATTTTATCCTAATTCTGTAAGTATAGGAGTATGTATCGCTCTGGAAGTACCTACACTGCCATATAGTCCTATAAAAAGTGGTCCTATCAAGGAAAAAAAAAAAAGAATTTTAAATTTCATTGATTTCACAAAAATCTGTTGTGTTACCTTTAAAATAATACAGGCTTGAGGAAACACAAATTTACGGGCAGAATAGAAAAAAAATTCTTTGTAGTTTTAATGACCAGTTTAGGGTTTTGTACATTTTTTGAAAACCAACTGGAATTTACAAAATGAGTTTGCTCCAGAGGTCCTTGATATTTTAACATTAAGAATCGCAGAAGAACTCACGTAAATGGTAACACTGAATTCGAAATACAAGGATCTCATCAAATTAATCAGTGTTCTCAAAAAAATTAACTAGCTAGTTAGCTAGCTTATTACCAGAAAAATGTCCTATAGACATGTTTCTACTCAACATGACAGAACGAGATATGATTGACCACACTCATATCTTAAAAATATTAACTGCAAGCTGAAGAAAGGCTAACAAAGTGAAAATCAGCACTGAAAGATCAACAAAACTCCAGTGTTCCTAAATTTGTTGCCACTTTTCTCTGCTTAATTTAGCACAAATTGTTATTTCAGGATGTTATGTCATGATTGCAGTAGAGTGGTTTATTATTTAAATCACTATGGTGTTTGAATAAAATACTCAAAATCTGATGACCATATATTCACTGAATGCATGCATTGTATCAGATGTTTGTGAATCACCAGTAAGCAACAAAGAGCCATGTTGACTTGTGAATGGTTTGTGAATCCCTAAATGAACTGTTGGATATCTTTAAAACCCAAATGAAGATCTTAATTGTCAAATTTCTGTAATATTCCTTGTAATGACCCAGCAAAATATCCCATCAAGTGAGCTTTTTGTTACCTAAAACTGTGGCTTCAGGACAAGGGTGGAGAAATGAACTCTGACACCCCCCTAAAATACACACACAGAGCTGGAACCCAGCCAACATTTCTTGTTCCTGTTTATTTGTATTCACATTTACATGCTTTACATTTAAATGGACAATATGGATGTTACCTTGGCTTTTGACAGTGAAAGACTAAACATGCAAACCTATACTATTTCAAAATTGTCATATATTTAATATTTTGTGGGTTTGTTTTTTTGGTTTTTTTGTTGTTGTTGTTGCACTGCAAAGATTTTACAATGCAAAAAATTTACATTCTATTTGTCTTTCTTTCAGTGGTGGTGTGAAAGTGTAACTCGTTTCTCATCTTTTCCCCAAGAAATAAATGACGTTTGATCACTATTTAAAGAATTCATCCAGTATTCTCTATTTTAGGATTATATATATACAGTACTGCTATTTACATTCTAGACCATTTCTAGTCAGCTTCACATGAGGATATACTATACTTAGACCTACTTCAGACACCAGGAACAAGGGTAAAACCTGTTTCCCTGCATATCATCTTATGCAGTATGTTTTCAGGTGCTGAGACTAAGCAAGCCCTTCAGCCCGCATTCCACTCTTCACTTACATTTATGGATCTCTCCACTAAACAGTGGTGACAAACCAGGGCTCGATGTCCAGACAATGGCCCTTCTACCTACAGCTGAGCTAAACGGCTTGCTCAGTCCCACTACTCACAGATCCTGAAAGGATTTGGAAGTGAAATGCTGTGGCTGCCTCTGAGCCAGACAAAACACCTCAAACACTTTTAGAATAGAAAAATTCTCTCTTTCATAAGGCCAAAGGGTTTTTTTAAGTCTTAGCCACTGTCTACTTCTCATGCCTACAACTGACTCTCTCTTCAGTACTAAGCGTCTTCATAATAACAGGGTCTTATTAATGCTTAGGACTATATTCATATTTATTCTAAATTCTGAACAGGAAGCTCTGAAAGCCTGTGCTGGGTGACTGGATTCACACATGTCCATGAACAGCACATAACACTTTTCAATATCTTATCTTTATCCAGATTCTGAAGCACACTTGAATAATATCATCACAAGATGTGGGAAATCATTAATATACGCAGACACTTTCTACCACAAGCTGTAAATAACATGCCAATGATTTCATACAAAGAAGAAGAAACTAGTGCTCTGACATAATTTCTCACATACATGTATGTTCACAGTTTTTAAAGACAAGTTACTTGATATGGGTTATTTATACTAAATCTACAATGATGGCAAATACATCTGAAATCAGTCTGAACTGCTAAACACTGCATTATTAACTTCCAGTTTACTGAAAAAATACTTTATAATAAACACTTCAGTCAATTCCTCACCAATGAGAATGATTTAAACATGGGAATAAGTCATCTTGAGATCTCCTGATCTTCACATTTACATTGCTAAAAGAAAAAAATAAAAATAAAACCAGCAAAATATCTATTTAAATGAAACTGAAAATTAAATGTGAGTTTTAAATATCTGAAATATTTCTGTCTTCTAGAGTCCCCAAGAGCTTTTATTAGCCATTAACTGGAATGCTATCAAATATTTTACAGGAAAGAAAAGATGTGCATTCTGTCATCAAACATGTTACTTTGTTTATATTCTGACTAGGATTTGTTAAGCTCTATCACCACATTTTGAAATCCATGGAGTGGTTAGCTTAAGTCTGATTTTCTAATTTCTTCTAAAATAGAATGAGCAAGAAAAACAGGGGGAAGAAAAAAAAAGAGCTCATTTCAATCTGACAACATATTGCATATTGCATATAGATAAATCTATTGCTTTGTCTGTCCAAATCTTCCATTTAGAAAAAGGAATTAACCAGATATAACATGAATAAAGTAATACAGAATTAATAATAGAATAATACTAAAATTATCACTAAACCAGAAATATTATTGTGGATGCCAACCTCTGTTCATTATGCATGTGAACTAAAATTGTTGAATTTCTATTAAAAAAAATCCCCCTCTAATCCCCAAAGGCAGTCTGTGTGGCAAGGCCAGCATGATGGAGCATAATGCATCTCTGGGATCTGCAATCTGGCCGCCACTGGTGCAGTTCTCCAAGTCACCAGGGGGTAAGAAGTGTTTTCTGTAATTTAACCTGCTCAGTGACCTCCTCTTCTCAAACACTGGGTACAGCAAGTCTAGCTTGCTAGTCAGTATAGGAAGTATTTCTTGCCTCCAGCATTCCACACACAAACCCCAAACAATGAAATGCTAATGTATGACTGATATCGTGCATCTTTATTGTAATGGAGACAGTAATTCCTACATCATACACTTCCGTAATAAGGCTGACTGCATTCACACCTATAAGCAAAAAGCATGTATCATAATAGTAGTTCAGGTATTAGTACTTTTATTAAAATTTACATAAAATATATTTTATCTCAAGTGGGCTAGATTTTGGGTCTTTCTTTGCAGGACTTCAGCTAGCTGAAAGTAGCAAAGAAACTATTTATTTTGTGTGTGTACTGCTTTGTTGCTGAACAAACCAACTTGATACATGTAAAGAACTCCAGTGGCCTGAAACAGACGTCAGCAGAAGACCCTCAGCATTAAACCAATGCCATCAGATACGCCCGGAGACATTTGCATGATGGCGGATGATACAATCTGTAAGCCTCTGGATCAGCCTGGAAGCCAGGCAAAAAGCCCACAGGCATCTCCATTAGTACTAGATGTCACGGTTCAGGCAATTAAACCAAGCCCCTAGCCAATACAGCCAATAAGACTTAGAGCACTATCCATCTCACCAAGTATAGGTGTCTACTTGAGGAAGAGATTGCATGTTAACTCCATCCTGAGTGCACTGAGCAGCTCTCCCCTGATGGCAAAGGAAATTTAAGGGGTCTCTTGCAAACACAGTCACCAGACAGCTGAGCTCACCCAGAATTCTAGCTCATTTGAAAACTATACGTTCATTTATGAAAGTACCTATGGCAATGATAAAAGGAAATGCTAACCTGCTTCAGCATTGCAAACAGCACAATCGTATTTATCCTAAATAAAAAAAAGTAATTATAAATTCCTCTATGCATTTTGGACTGATTATACATCTGATTAGCACACAAAGATAGTTCATATGGGTTATTTGCCAACTACATTCTCCTCTGAAAATCTTTAATTTCACCTATTCAGAATTAAATATCTTCCTGACATTTAATCTCACCATCAGGGTTTTTCTCTCTCACAAGATTAAAATATTCTTGGTGTTTAGCTTACACATTTTGGAAATTGCTACCTCCCTGCCTCATGACTTTTACACAGCACCTTACAGCACCCGCTATTTCAGGTTTCCTGTCTTCTGGCAACTAAAATATGGGCCCAACTGATTTTCTTGACAGCAATGTATGATTCTGAAAGAACACTAAGAAAAATCATGATAATTACATGATAAAAGGAAAATAAATTTAATTTATAAGACAGAAATATGACATTATTTATCTAAGTCAATATGTCATGCAAACAAAAGACAAATTACAAATGGATCACATTTTGTGTTACTATGTTATTACTTTTGAAACACTTATTTCTTTGAAATAAGAACTCTGGAAAAAGTGAACTTCAGGTTAAATATCTCAGCATTAATTACAAGAGAAAAAAAATTGAGAGTGAGGAACAAAGGAAAGAATGCAGGAAATAAGTTTTGTGGCAAATTGTAGTATTATGAGCTATTTTAAATGTAACTGTAAGCTTTTTTTCCCCTTCATCTTGTATACACTCTACCTTCAGATATGAAGGATACCTAGTCATTTCAACTGAAAAATGGAAATTCCAGTATATTTGTGCTTCATACCAACACTGGAAAAGTTTTTATTTTCACTGTGACATATAATAAAACTAAACTTTGAAACCATGAGACTCCAAAGTAATACATAACTCTCGAGGTCATCTGGTAGGTCTCATCTACTTACACACTTCCTAATATATAATCTTCTATACTAATTCTTCTCTAACATAAATTAATTCCACAATTAAGACACAGCTCTCCTGTCTAGTATTTTAGAAATTTGTCATTATATTGCTTTGTCTTTCACAGTAGGATGCCTTTTGGTCTTCTTCTATACAACATGCTCACATCTTATGGAAATTGTGGGCTGCTGGATTATGAACAAAGGAAATGCATTTTATGGTTAGTTTTTTAAAAATGGGGAGTACCATTTCTATAATGTCTAACATGTAAACTGCCATAAATTAATACTTGAACATTAGATTGCCTGCATGGGGACAGCTATTACATCAAATACATCAAATACTTGGGGACAGCTATTACATCAAATATCCTTCTTTAACACCAGAAGGATAAGGCTATCTATGGATCCCAGTTAGGAATCAAAATTTGCCTTTTTCTGTGGTCATCAGTTCCGAATTTCTGCTTGCGAGTAAATTTGAAAGTGGTTTCCTGCAAGCAGAGCACAGCCGCAACCTCTTTAATCTTGTCCTAAGCATTAAGAAATTACAGAGAAATACAGTTGGTTTGAACTTTCACAGGGTGGACCAAGTCCAAAATCCAATTGTCTTCTCCGTTCCACATAAAAATTCCATAAAATGCCTTTCTGTTATTTTGGACATCCACTCCTAAGTCAATTTTATGTAATTTATAAAATGCGGGAATCATACTGAAGAAGCTGTCTGAACAAACAGGATGGTTGCCATTGACTGTGCTCTGCCTCAGCTCTGGCTGCTACCTATTGCCCATTTATCCAATTTCTTATGGAAAAGTAAAGATGATGTTCCAAGAAATAAAGAAAATGAGGATCTAACAATATGCATTAGAAGTGTCCTCCATCCCACCAGTACAAAGGAGGAGCGCTGTGCATGATGAGTGATTTAGCTTCCCAAGGATAAATCCATTGATCACTTGGAACATGATTTAATAAGTTTTCAGAGCTTGGTACATACAATGCAGAAATGTCACATCAAATTACTGCTAAGCAGTAAAAGGAAGTTTAACATTTTGCTTAGACTATTATCTTTCAGTAAAAAACCCTACTTTGGGGAAGTAGAAGCTACTAGCTTTTAAAGAAAACTATAATTAACGCTAAAATGATTCTTCTGGAGAACCTCTGAACAGAGGATTGGCTATTTTTGTAAAAAAATATTATGAGAGAGGCTTGGGGGGACAAGGTGAGTAGAAAAGAACCATATAACCAAAACCATACCAAAAAATACCACACAGGTAAAGACTCAGAAGACTATGCATCAGCTCTTGTGGAAATACTTTCAAAACAGTAATATAAACTATTAATAAGCTAGACCTGATAGCACTTATATCTAAATGAACAGGCAAAAATACAACTGAAATTTCTAAATGAAACACCATAAAGATATTTAACTAGCCTTCAAAATACTCCCAACACATAAACACATCTTCCATAATTAATACCAGCGGGATTTTAAAGGCTATGGATTTGCGCTTTGATGGGATATTTCATTAATAACTTTGCAAATTTTTACTTAAGTTTCCAGAGAATTCACAGGAAGCCCAACCTGTGTTCCACTGTACCTCAGTCACTAATACCTTTACTTTTTATCCTTTGAACCAAGATGCCCACCAATTTCTATTCATGCAGTCACATGAGGTTGATTACCTATGCATTCATTAAGATACAGTTTAGCTCAGAATCTTCTCCTGCCTTCCTTTCAGTAAGGTCTACAAGCAAATAAAACACTTGCCATAGGTGAAGATTGTGACTATGCAAGTTTAGGCTCTACAAGGTAGTCACCCACCTGGAGGCACAAATGCCCTTCGGCTCCATTGTAATCTGTAGTAAAACCAGGTATTTTAATAGCTAAATTTAATCTTGCCTGTGTCAGATGTTTACTCCAGGATGAGGCAAAATGCTAGAAATCCTTATGGGTTTTTTCCCACTAACTGTAAAGGCAACCAGCTGAGATGGAGACACATACAATGGATACTCCTACATCTGGTAGTATAATTCTCATTCAATACTTTGCTCTATACACCATACTTACACAAATTGAACTAAATTATGAATAATCTTTGTTTTCCAAATAAAAATGTAAATCTAAATTTTATGATGAGATTTGTACATGGAAGATTGTGTCATGAGAGACACAGAGAAGTTCTTTCAATAACAACATTCAAATTGCACCCAGCTTGTACTGTCTCCCCCAACTGCCCCACCCCACACAATAAAGGAACACCTTGAGAGATGGGAGAATTTTTAATAGAGGGCCACCGAGTTACTTAGGGCTGAAGGACCTGCCCTGTGAGAAGAAGGTGGGGGATGGGGCTTATTCAGCCTAGAGAAGAGACAGCTTCTGGAAAACCTCACAGCAATCCCCCAGTACCTACTAGGAGATTATTGGGAAGATGGTGCCAGGCTCCCCAAAGCAGGGACTGGTAGGAAAGTGAGGGGCAATGGACATAAGTCGAAAGAGGAGAGGTTCAGACTGGACGTAGGGAGAAACTTCCTCACCACGGCTGCCAGGGAATGGCACAGACTGCCCAGAGAGGTTGTGCACGCTTGAAGGTCTTCCAAGCCAACTGGATAAAGCTTTGAGCAACCTGGTCTAACTTCACAGCTGACCCAGCTTCACGCAAGAAGTCGGACTAGATGAAACTCAGATTCCTTTCTACCCAAATTATCCTATGATTAAGTGCTGAGATTGCATTATGATTGAACCCATGACACACATGTATTTCTGGATCCACACAACTGAAGAAAATAACCACCTTATAAAACAAGTCAGTAACGTCCTAGCTAGAATGCGTGGTTCTGAACCACACATTTTTGATGCAAAATATTCTGACACGTAAGCCCAGAAATAGCTGAGCCAACATCACGCGTTTTTACAAGACAGATCCTCATAGTGAAATACACAGAAAAAACTAAAGAAACTGTGTTGACTTTTTTGTTTATAGATAGGCACAGCATGAAAATCTCCTAAAGAGTGAATTTGGCTTTTTCTTTTAGAAAGGTCTGTCTATGACGGCTTGTGGATTGTGAGATCAACTGCGACAGGGCCCCTGACCTACTTTGAATACAGCAAAATTCCTTTGAATTCTTAAAACAAACAAACAAAAATCTACTTCAATTGTCACACATTGTGAATCACTCATAAAAAGTGTCATATAGCCTGACAGTATCATTAGTCTAGATACCAGAGTTGCTTAGTGGATTACAACATATTCAGGATTTACAGATTCTCTTGTAGCAAATCCTCCTTCTTGGCGCAAAGATGAGAGATTAGCCCATTAATTACAACCCTTAAAATAATGTTACCCTAAATCTCCTCTCTTGCAAGTCTCTATAATCTCTATTATCTGTAATATATATATATTACAAACATTAATCAAGTAAGTATTCTGAAATCTTCTTAATGATGAAAGCTAAATGAATGTCCCATGAAAGAGCAAAATATGCATTAATAATAAGAGATTCTGGGGATGAATATGTTTTCAGACACAAGAATTCATAAGTAAAAGATGTTAGAAAAATTGAAAGCACTGAGCAAAATTTAATAGGAGAGCAGTCTCTTCACTACTTTATGCAACGCACAAAATGGGGTATTTGGGAAAATAAACTGATTTTGCAGCACTTAGCATGTACTTCGCATTCCTGCCATAGAATCATAGAATCATAAAATAGTTAGGGTTGGAAAGGACCTTAAGATCATCTAGTTCCAGCCCCCTGCCATGGGCAGAGACACCTCCCACTAAACCATGTCACCCAAGGCTCTGGCAAACCCATCCTTGAACACCGCCAGGGATGCAGCATTCAAAACTTCCCTAGGCAACACATTCCAGTGCCTCATCACCCTTACAGTAAAGAATTTCTTCCTCATATCCAATCTAAATTTCCCCTGCTAAAGTTTGAACCTATTACCCCTTGTCCTAACACTACAGTCCCTAATGAAGAGTCCCTCCCCAGCATCCCTATAGGCCCCTTCAGATATTGGAAGGCTGCTATGAGGTCTCCACGCAGCCTTCTCTTCTCCAGGCTGAACAGCCCCAACTTTCTCAGCCTATCTTCATAGGGGAGGTGCTCCAGACCCCTGATCATCCTTGTGGCCCTCCTTTGGACTTCTTCCAACACTTCCATGTCCTTTTGATGTTGAGGACACCAGAACTGCACACAATACTCCAAGTGAGGTCTCACAAGAGCAGAGTAGAGGGGCAGAATCACCTCCCTCGACCTGCTGGTCACGCTCCTTTTGATGCAGCCCAGGATACGGTTGGCTTTCTGGGCTGCAAGCGCACACTGACGGCTCATGTTCATTTTCTCATTGACTAACACCCCCAAGTCCTTCTCTGCAGGGTTGCTCCAAATCTCTTCTCTACCCAGCCTGTAGCTGAGCCTGGGATTGCTCCCACCCAGGTACAGGACCTTGCACTTGGCATGGTTAAACTTCATCAGGTTGGCATCAGCCCACCTCACAAGCGTGTCAAGGTCCCTCTGGATGGCATTCCTTCCCTCCAATGTATCAACCAGACCACACAGCTGGGTGTCATCAGCAAACTTGCTGAGGGTGCACTCAATCCCACTGTCCATGTCGCCGACAAAGATGTTGAACAAGACAGGTCCCAACACCGATCCCTGAGGGACGCCACTCCTTACTGGTCTCCAGCTGGACATTGAGCCATTGACCACAACTCTTTGTGTGTGGCCATCCAGCCTGTTCTTTATCCACCAAGTGGTCCACCTATCATATCTCCAATTTAGAGACAAGGATGTCATGTGAGACAGCGTCAAATGCTTTGCACAAGTCCAGGTAGATGACATCAACTGCTCTACCCCTGTCCATCAGTTCTGTAGCCCCATCATAGAAGGCCACCAGATTGGTCAGGCAGGATTTCCCCTTAGTGAAGCCATGCTGGCTGTCACCAACCACCTTGTTGTTTTTCATGTGCCTCAGCATGCCTTCCACGAGAATCCGCTCCAAGATTTTGCCAGGCATGAGGTGAGGCTGACTGGTCTGTAGTTCCCCAGCTCATCCATTTTCCCCTTCTTGAAAATGGGGGTTATATTCCCCTTTTTCCAGTCATTGGGAACTTCACCTGACTGCCCTGATTTTTCAAATATGATGAGCAGTGGATTAGCAACTTCATTTGCCAGCTCCTTCAGGACCCGAGGATGGATTTCATCAGGTCCCATGGACTTATATATGTTCAGGTTCCTAAGATGGTCTTGAACCAGATCCTCTCCTACAGTGGGCCTAGGGTCTTCATTCTCACTGTCCCTGAGTCTGCCTTCCAAGACTTGGGTGGTGTGGTCAGAGCATTTGCCGGCAAAGACTGAGGCAAAGAAGTCATTAAGAACCTCAGCCTTCTCCAAATCCAGGGTAGTCAGTTCTCCCAACAAGCTTCCGGAGAGGGCCCACGCTGTCCCTTGTCTGTCTTTTATTTGCAATGTACCTATAGAATCCCTTCCTGTTATCCTTAACATCCCTAGCCAAGTTTAATTCTAACTGGGCCTTAGCTTTCCTAAGCTGGTCCCTAGCTTCCCAGACAACATCCCTGTATTCTTCCCAGGCCGCCTGTCCTTGCTTCCACCTTTTATAAGCCTCGTTTTTCCTTCAAATTTTCCTCAGCAGCTCCTTATCCATCCAAGGAGGTCTCCTGGCTCTCTTGCAGCACTTCCTTCTGGTTGCGATGCAACACTCCTGAGCTTGCAGCAGGTGATCCTTGAATATCAACCAACAGTCTTGGGCCCTCCTGCCCTCTAGGGCTACATCCCATGGAATCTTTACTAAGCAGGTTCCTGAAGAGGCCAAAGTCTGCTCTCTTGAAGTCCAGGGCAGTGAGCTTGCTGCACGCTCTTCTCACTGTCCTGAGGATCTCGAATTCAACCATCTCATGATCGCTGCAATCACGGCTGCCCTGAAGCATCACATTTCCAACCAGCCCTTCCCTGTTGGTGAGGACAAGGTCAAGCATGGCACCTCTCCTTGTCAGCTCCTCTATTACTTGCAGAAGAAAGTTGTCTTCCACACAATCGAGGAACTTCCTGGATTGCTTGTTCCATGCAGGCATAACTGATTAAATCGAGAGCAAGTGAACAGGCTACAGCAGTATTCAATTTCTCATTTATACATTATATGTGAGCAAGGTACAAGAGAACCAACTTTCCAGAAAACATTGCTGACGTAACTCTGACTGGTATTAATATAATAAAGATTTAATGGTGAAAAAAAGATTCAACTACTTAATACATTTTTTAGTTTTGTAGACAGAAAAGTTGTAGAACTGTTTATTTTTCAAAATTGCTGTTGTTATAAGCACCTCCTAACTCTAAACTTTTACATCCAGAGCTTCTGTAAATACAAATGTCCTCACAGCAAATTATACACAGGTTTGTTTAACTCAGGCCAAGGCAGTACTCTGTAATTACAACTGAAAAGATACACTGATGAGTAATACCATTTTTCAGTGGGACCATCTATAAGTAAAGAATGTGCAACCCAGCATTTCATGGGGACCAAATCATTTCTGTTTTAAGGATCACTTATTTTTTCCAGCCATAGCATCCATAAGGACCTACAGTCTCAACTGTGCTAGACAGTCTTTAAAAATAAACACATACACTAAAGCTTGTTCATAACAGGGACTTTTGAACACATGGGTTGTAAGAAGGAATATAAAAAACAAACAAGAGAATATAATATTACAACAAAATCACTTAAAATTTAAAATTTTTAATAAACTCTGCTATGTATTTTTTCCCAGACATGGATTTCCAGACATAACTTCTTCTTTGACGAAGAATCCCTTAAAATAGATAGAAGCACTGATAATAATGGGAGAAGATGAATCTCCAGCAGTAAAATTCTCAGTAAAGATGCCATCCCTATCAGCCATGGTAAGAATGAAAAAGACTCACCCTCCTTGGATACAGCCCTGATAAAGCAAAACATAGGTCTCTAAGTTGTAGTCCTGTAAACCAATGTTTAAAAGTGGGAATAATTCTGACATTAAGGCCCCTAAATTTTTGGTACACTTTTAAAGACCCCATCTCTTTCAGAGGAAAACAAGGACTCTATTCACAAATTATCTAATTGCTTTTTTTGGAACCAGGGTAAAGCAGCCTTCCAGCTTTCAAGGAGGCCTACAAGACAGCCAGAGAGGGACTTCTGAAAAGGGAATGTAGGGACAGGAAAAGGGTTACTGGCTTTAAACAGGCAGAAGGGAGTTCTAGATTAAATAGAAAGAAGAAGTTCTTAACTGTGAGGGTGGTGAAACACTGGAACAAGGTGCCCAGAGAAGCTGTGTCTGCTCCATTCGTGTTAGTGCTCAAGGCCAGGCTGGACAGGGCTTGGAGCAACCAAGTCTAGTGGAAGGTTTCCCTGCCCATGGCAGGGGGGTGGAACCATATGATCTTTAAGGTCCCTTCCAACCCAAAACTTTTGATGACTCTATGATACCATGGGTAAATACGGCATTTTCTTTGGAGTTACACAGGTTCATTATCAAATGTAAAACAAAGAAAACAAAAATTTACACTTGCCTAATAATTTACTTCATTGTTCCCCTATACCTAGGTTCTGAGGAAAATCATTGTTTGTGTTCTCACATAATTAATGATTTTATACGAATGCCATAACAGTTACAGTCTCTTTTTCAAGATGAAACATCCTAATAGATTTAACCTGTTCTTGCACAAAAGCATTCCTGTATTTTTGAGTTGCAAGGTCACCCTTCACCATTTCCTTACAGGCCCTAGAATAACCACTCTTTGAGATTGGTAATAATTCTAGAATTCAAGATATCGGTGTGATATGAAATTGCAGAAAAACACAATGCACTGTTGTTTTGCTCTTCTTGCGCACTCCTCTCCTAGGATATTCTATTTAACTTTTTGACTGCTGAACAAAGTTTACTCTTTCAAAGCCCCCTCTATGAGAACTCCAAGAAATTTTTCTGTAATGACAAAATCTAAGTCAAAGCCTACCATTTTCCTGGGAGAAATACACAACCATACAAGCACACTTCATTAATTAGTTGACTGAAGTTGTTTCATTCATTAAAAAAAAAAGTTAATTTTACCTGTGATTTTACCTCCCCTTCACTCATCATTCAATGATTTTTCTCATTTACCTTCAAAGAAAAGTCTGCTGAAATGCTCTGTAGTGCCTGCAAACTTTAGCAACTCATTCTTCACACCAAACGCAAGTCATTTGTGCATGGACATAAGCTCAAATCTTGGGGGAGCCAACTGGCAGCTTCTCAGAACTATGAAATAAAAGACTATTTATTTCAGCATTTTTATTTCTCTTGTCACCTAATTTCCGTCTTACCCAGCAGCAGCAATATTACATTGCGCTATGTACCATGGGTCACATTTAGAGGAAAAACTAAACCTGAATGCTATTTTCATATGGTCTGTTGTAGCATTAAGTTACAGGCAAGTGCACATTTGGTGACTCATGCTCATAAGCAGAACACAATAGTTTTAATACCCAAGTCCCTGAAAAGATTATTTTCTTTACTGTATTTGCATGCTTAGCTGACTTTTAGCTAAAAGGCTCTTCCTAGTGATATCACTGACTTCATAGAATCATAGAATAGTTAGGGTTAGAAAGGACCTTAAGATCATCTAGATCCAACCCCCCTGCCAGGGGCAGGGACACCTCTCACTAAACCATGCCACCCAAGGCTATGTCCAATCCAGCCTTGAACACTGCCAGTGATGGAGCATTCACAACTTCCCTGGGCAACCCATTCCAGTGCCTCACCACCTCCACAGTAAAGAATTTCTTCCTCATATCCAATCTAAACTTCCCCTGTTTAAGTTCGAACCTGCTCTGAAGCTGAAGACATGTCATAGGCAAGCATCTATTTCTTCAGAATTTGAGCTAATTAATTTATTTAAATAAATATTTATTGTGGTCTTTTATTTATATCTACCATTCTATGTTTTCCCCTCACAAATCAAACTCTTACACCCTAGAGTACTATAATTTGCCATGTTTCATTTTCTGTTAAAAACAAAAAAAGATAACTACATTTTGCCAAATGTAAATTCCCCTTTTTTATTCCATTTCAGTAAACTGTTTTGAAGGGACAGGTGCAATTTGGGAAAAAAAACCAGTTGTCTATGCAAAGCTTGAATAACGCTTTATTCTGCTTTTGTGACTAGAGTTACAGGAGGTAATAAATGTTTTATGTATAAAAGCATATACAGGAGTTGCTTTGTTAAAGCATCAGTCCAATTTCAAAGAAGGTTAAATCTAGGTGGTAGAGTCACAGATCAGGTTGAAAGGAACCTCCTGAGCTGAGAGAGTCCAACCACCTGCTCAAGCAGGGTCAGGTACAGCAGGTTGCCCTGGACTGCATCCAGTTGGGATTTGATTATCACCAAGGAGGGAAACTCCACAATCTCTCTTGGCGAACTGTGCCAGTGTTTGACTGCCCTCACAGTTAAGAGGGAAACAAAATAAAAAATGAGTGAAGTAAAAAAAAGAAAAAAGCACTCTTTTTTTCTTATGTTCACACAGAATTTCATGTGATTTAACTTGTGCCCACTGGTTCTCGTCTTGTCAGGAGGTGCCACTCAGAAGAACCAGGCTCCATCTTCTTTACAACCTCCCTCTAGTTATTTATACGCACCGGTAAGATCCTCCTGAGCCTTCTCTTCTCTAGACTGGGCAAACCCAGGCTCTCTCAGCCTCTCCTCATATATAAGATGCTTCAGCCATTCGAAGCTAATACAGCACAAAAAGCTGCTTAATGACAGAATTCATTAATTACTCCAACAAGCAAGCAGCATGCTGTCAAATCACTGTTTTGCCAGACCAGCCACAGCAAAAAAGACCCTTAAAACCAGACATTTTTCCTTGGATTACATTGGGAATAAATTATCAGAGCATGATCCTTAAGTCACCCTCTATTTAAAAAATTAAAAAAAAAAAAAAAGTAGAGAGTGCATCCAAGTTCTATGGAGTTAGCTGAGAATAATTTTTATTACTCTCTCTTTAATCCACAAACAGTAATATAATCTTCCATACTAAGTAAATAAACTGCAGAGATTTTTGTCCTTGATCATGTCTCAAAGAAGCATCTCTGTTTCTTGAAATTAACTAAGCTTTCTGACATTTTAGCTTTTAGGATGGGCAATTTACATTTGCAATTATGATCAAAGACTGCATTTCCTTTCCAATGAAAAGCAGACAATTGCTCTCCGACAAACCAATCTCATTAACACTTCCCCAGAAGTCAGAGCCAGACTGTGGAACCAATACAAGGATAATAGCACAGCTTAAGACAAAAGTGCTCATCTGAAGGGTATATATGGCTTATTGGTATGACTTCCAAGCATCTCACAGTCTTTGTTCTGAATAAGAGAAATGTCAATTTCCACAATTTCTCTGGAGAGTGCTGAAGCAGACTGAGGTTATGTAAGAATGCATTGATAAAGACTGGTGGAAGAGAAAAGCTGAGATGAGACCAAGTCTAACTGAACTGTGTAAAATAGCATTGGCAGGTGGTTACACTCCACCCTCTCACCAGGTTGGCACAGAATAGAACTTTGTTCACTGATCTGCAGCTTCTCAAGGCCAGGAAACAGGCAATTTATTTAACCCAATGCAGCTTTACCTTATATGCTTCCTAATATCTCCATATAACATGAGTTAGGCCAATTAGTGTACTCTATACACTGGATGAGAAGAAATAAACACTGAAGTAGTTAAGGACTTAAGTGGTCATAAAGAAATGCGTAAAAAATCTTCTGATTTACCTCTGCTTTATCAAGTCTCTTTTTTTTTTTTTGATGCATTTTCATTACCTTTTCAATCTTTGGCACTTCTCTTTTTAAGATGCAAACTGCTGCAGCCAGAGGTTGCGCAGAGGCTGTGCAGAGCTTATGTAGGCCTTGGCGGCTCTCCAGACAAGTCTTGATAAAGTGTTGAATAACTTGGTCTGACCTCAAAATGAACCCTGCTCTGAGAATGAGGTTGGACCACGTAACCTCCTGAGGTCCCTTCCAACCTGATGCATTCACATTGAAATGAATACAGCACTTCATAAGAGGTATTTTTTCTGCTTCTACTAAGAAAAAGGCATAAAAACAAGTGTTCATTACTGCTGCGTGGGTCAGACAGCTATTTACTGAATCATATTTATCATATAAAACAAATTGTGATTATTAAGGCAGCACCGCTTTAATTGCACTTTCAAAGAAATCATTATTCAGCTGCAGCACAAGTGAAAGCAGCATTCCTCACCAGAGGAAAAGCAATAGCAGTGTTCAAAACCAAAGTTATTTTATCTATTTACTGAATGGGAGATACTAATAAGAAAGAAGTGTTAATTGCTGGAAGACTCTTTAAAAACAGCATTTCATGATGCAGACTCAAGGCTGCTGCTACACAGGACTGGATGCAAATGATGGCAGGATCTTCAGAGTAAGATTCACAACATGGAAAGGTAAATCTGCTTAAAGAAGGCACCAGATCAAGCTAGTTTTCCTGAAATCCTACAGTCAAATACCTACTTCTAGGCTTTAGGGAAGCAGGACCACTCTGCCAGAAGCAGAAGAAAAACAAGAATAATACCTATTAGGTCTAAATAAAAGTAGCAGGATTTCAGGTAGCATGACAAGGAGCTATTGTACTTATGCTTGCAGTAGCTCTGCTATGAGCATGAGATAGCTTTAGCCCAGATGCTACACAGCCATGTCATTATCACAGTACATCCCAGCAGGGAAATAGGTCAAACTTCCTCAAGCATGGAGCAGCACTCAAGATGAATACTTCAAGTCTGGAGATTTATCTTTATACAGCTTAGGGAATGAGACAGCACGGCTGGTATCTATTTGTGCATGTTCCTATAGCTATGTCCTTTGTGGTCTAGTGAGTAGGACATATATTGCTCCTGCAGCACAGACAGAAACTTTAGGGGTTTAGGTTGTCATGCAGTAATTGCTGGCAAGTTACTGGTAAAATGAAGCTAAATATAGCAAATCTCTGGTTCCTTTTTGAGAGATGCCTAGCAGTATCTACGACCAAGTATTTCTATCTTTACATACAAAAAAAAACCTGCTTAAGATCAAAATTTCAATTTAACTCCTTTATGTGACTAGAAACAAATGACTTCTAAATGGGCAAAGGTCAATTGCAACCTCTTTCACGCAACAGTACTATGAAGATAGCTGAGGTATGCAGTCCTCCCCACACAAGGCAAGACAATCTCCTTGACAGTCATGAGAGCTGTGTCCATCCAGATTCTCAGACTGACACAAGAATTGTTCTTCTTTCATGACCTAAGCCACATTTTGACATGCTGTATAAGGTCTCCGTGTGTCACAGAACAGCACAATCTAGACACTTTCCCTTCTGGACAGAGAAACTGATTTTTCACAGACTTTGACAAATCTACTTAAAAGCTGAATACTAAACTTTTGAAAAGTGATTCCTGAGATCCTTGTGTCAAACAGAAACCACAATAGATTGCAAAGAAACTGACTCCAGAGTACTAGGTGGGGTCATCCCCTCTAAGTGTGCTCCAGTGAATTTAGACGACATAGTGAATGTCTATGCTCCTACCGGCAAGTCAAAAGTAGACAACAGTCTGATGTACATCAGAATATACTGACACAGCATATTACAACAAACAGCTGTTATGTCCCACTTGAACACAGTTACCAGGCATAATTTATATCAAAATCATAATCTGTGCCAGAACTTTGGTGTCAGAAGTTGTAATAAGACAACTAGGAGCATCCAATTCATCTTAATAGCAGAGATCAGGTAAATCCAATACTCTGGTCACAACCCTCTCCTCCAGCCAGAATAAATCCCTGATTCTGTAGTCCTGTCCAGTGTCTGGAGTGCTATGCCTCCTTCTCATTAGCCCTATTCCAGTATAACATCCACTACGTTCTTCACTAGCTCTTCTTGACAGCAGTGACACCTTCCCACTCCACCTAACCACCAGCTCATACATGTATTCTGGAACTCATTCTGGGTAGCTAACTAAAACATTTAGTTCCTTTAACTGCTATGAATCCAATTTCTCCTTCCATTCAGTTAGGAATCTGAGGTATGGCTTTGCCTTACCACTAATAAAATTACATTCAAGTGGCTTCATCCTCTCTCCCAGAAACACATGCTTCTTGCCCTATTCTAATTCCTTTACAGTCAGCCCTATGTACATTGCTTTTAAAGGTTTCACAACACTGAGTAAATTAAGGAAAGTAACCAGAGAGTGCAAAGAACACAAAGTCTAGAAGAAGCTAATTATAGCATTACATATGAGAAAACAGAATGTGTTCATTTGTGTGGCGACCTGTACCGGTTTCCTCTATGAGCTCCCCATAATGTAGATGAAGAGTGAAGATGTTCTCTTGATAAATGAATGAAGCTAAGTCAGTATCGAGTATTTACTACTTGGCAGAAAGCAGACAGCTGGTTTACACCTTTGAAAACACAAAGGTAAAGCATCAGCAGAAGTGATATAGCCTAAGACAGCAAATGTACCATGGGTAGCAGCAATAAGAAGGTGGTGGACTCAAATGATTCATTATGTGCATGAAATCAGAGCCACTAAAAGCTGATGCCCTTTCATAAAATAGAAGAATGGGTTGGCAGGGACCATTAAAGGTCTTCTAGTCCAACCCCCCTGCCTTAAGCATGGACATCTTCAACTAGATCAGGTTGTTAAGAGCCCCATCCAGCCTGGCCGTGAATGTTGCCAGGGATGGGGCATCTACCACATTTTGGGACAACCTGCTCCAGTGTTTCACACATCAAAAAATCCTCATTAAAATATTCTTCCATATATATAGTCTGAATCTCCCTTTATTTTAGTTTAAAACCATTACCCCTTGTCCTATTGCAACAGGCCCTGCTAAAATGTTTGTCCCCATCAAGCAAAGTTGCTGAGGGTATCCTCAATCCCACTGTTCATGTCATTGATGAAGATATTAAACAGCACTGGTGCCAGTAGGGACCCCTGTGGCACACCACTTGTCACTGATCTCCATCCGGACATACAGCCATTGACCACTACTCTCTGAATGTGACCATCCAGCCAATTCCTTATCCACCAAACAGACCATAGAGAAATGTTTCTACACAAAATGGTGTCCCAAACCTGTATTTCCCTTATTTGCTGCTTATTCTTCCTCATAGGCTGCTTTTGTTTATTTGCCTGTTTTGCTGTGTTGTTTTTTTTAAGAAGCTCTCTCTCCTTGTTCCTTTGTTTGACAAGCTTTGCTCTAAGGAAGGAACATCCACTTTTCACTTACAGCAGGACTCCGGGGCTCTCAAGTTCAAACAATCTGTCACAGGTGATTGTATTCAAGCCATGAGATGCCTGGCAAGCAAATAAAGGTCACACTTCATCATGAAATATTTATAAGAATCATACCTGCAGCGAAATCCTTGCACTGAATATGAATCCTAAAATGGGATGTGGCTTCCCCTCATAGGCTGCAGTGTAATGACTATGGGTCACCCCTTATCAGGTCCCTTGCCCATAGCAAATGCAAAGCCACTTCAGAATGGGTATATAAAGGGACTCTTCACAGACACAATCACGTATGGTGACTCATGCCTAAATTAAACCTCATCCAGAGCACAGTCCCTGGACTGCACTTGTCCACCCTGTCAAAGTTGCTTGAAGAGTTTCTGGAGTGGGTTTGAGAAGTAGGTTTGACCTGCATCATTCTTGACCATTCCCAGGCAAAGGGAGGGTTCACTCCCAATACACATTGCAGATTTCATTTCTGTATTTAGGGGGTAAAGGATTTTTAATAGCAAGGACAGAAGCTCCTCTGTGGATGGCCTCAGCTGCACAACCCGGGTATATGCTGTTGATTTCAGCATGGCAGAAGAAATCAACTGTCTTGTACCAATTTGTTTTCCCACATAAAACGTTTTGGAGTTACCTTAGCCCCTGCTCAGGAATCTCAGTTCACAGACTGTATACCAGGCTGCTGAAGGACAGGGTCTAAAGCTGTAGGGGTATGACATGAATGCGATTTGACACCCCATTATCACTTTGGGAGCTCTGTAGTACTATCATACACTAAATAGACTGAACAATCAGGTCTGATGTTTCTCTAATTACCTAGCTGATGGATTTGCTTTAATCTTTATGTCATAGTGCTAGAAAAAAAACCTAAAAACTTTGTATTCTCCAATTGATTTTTGCAATATGCAGTAAATAATGAACAGGGCCAAAAATTCAAAATGAAAACCATAAAATAGTACAGCTAGTCCTGCAGCAAAAAACAAAAAAAGTCATTATGCATTTCAAACACCTTAAACTTGGGAAGGAAGGAAGGTACAAATGAAAGTCACATTTGTCACCTAAATTCCTACACATCCAATTTTTAAACCCTTGACTTTGCAACTTGCAATATTCCTTCAATGTACCTTTTATGCACCTTTTTTAATTTTAATTTTATTTTGTTTTAATTTTTATTTTTAAAAAGGCAAAATCCTGATGATAAGACCAGTTCTAGCATTTCAAGACAGTAATTTCTGTCTGATAGTTCTCCTATAAATGGGAAAAAGTAATCAGGAAAATAGTTTTATTTTAGGAAAGCTCTGACTATAGAAAACGAAGGTTTACCTGAAGGTACTGAAAACAAATATAAAACAGAGAAAGCTACATCGTAAAAGCCAACAGAATAGATGAAGAGAACACACCATGAAGACTGGCAACACTGCAGAAAGCAGGTACAGGCACAAAGGCCAGAAAAACCTCAAGGGAGTTTGAGAAAGAACTTTAAATTGAATACAAGGAAGGCTGGCACAGCCTAAGTGGGTATGAATAAAGGACCTCTGCCTACAGAGGTGGATGTTAGGAGAGCATCAGGGTAAACTGTGTTTTCCCTGTTCTTACTCTTCCTTTGGCATCTATCACTGATAGAGACAGAACTCTCAGCTCCATGTACCTTGGTATGACTCAGTACCACTGCCCCTTACGTTAATGTAATCCCCCTGTATGTGAGCTGAAAATACAAAAGGAATAGTTTATGGAAAATGGATTATTATGGTCCATTCCAAAACCATAAACAAATCGGCATGACATTGCCTTATTCAGTTCTTCAGGGAATGAATTATTAATGTCTTGAGAGCTGTGCGGACAATTACACACACATATAAGCACACATATGAGAGACAGGTAGAAAACAAGCTTCCTAAACTTTAAAATTAAGACTGCCTCTGGAAAAATAAAAGTTGTTTTCCAAACCTTAACCATTTTCTGTGAGTTACTTTACTTAACTTTTCCCTGCATTCTATATATGTGTGTACATATGTATACATAAGTGTATGTATGTGCATATATAAAATTAGATATTTAAAATACCCGCTTTAAATTATTCTCGAAAATTAGAGAAAAGCCTAAAAACATGGGAATGGAGTTTCTAGCAAGGTCACCTGGTGTACACTGCTGGTGGAATAAGAGACTCTCAACAGCACTGAAGTGGATGTCCTTCCATTTTTCCAGCTGACCGCTTGAAGACACTTCCATTCTTTTAGTTTGTCTCAGTGAACACCGGGCACTATTCTGACAGACAGCTTCTGTCATCCTGTTCATAACGGATGGTAGCAAAATTCTCTATTCTCACCAAGAAATAGGCAACTACTTCAAATACTATATTCTTTGCCATTTGGACAAGTTTTTCTGTTACTACTTCATTTTAAATTCCTTTTTATTTATATTTTACAAGAGGATAATTTGGTGACTGAGAAACAACGTGTTCAAAATGATCACCAAAGGGCTCCTCTGCTTCTGGCTGCATTCTTGGCTGGAACAGTTGCTTGAAGCACCAGATATCTTCCAACCTCTAAACATACCAGCACTTATTGCTTAATAACACATCAGTTATCACGGTTATTGCTGTAGTCAGTGGGGAAATTCACCTCCAGCAGACAAATACTGACATTCTAAGCAGATGGACTGACTTCCTCCAAAAATGACATCTCACCACTGAATACACAGAGAGAGCCCTAAGGAATAATTTAGGCAAGATGCTTAAGTTCTTCATGGCTAGAGGCAGAAGAGATTAATCTGAGCTTCAGACAGTAAGAGAGATCAGAGTATTACGTGGTACGAACCTAGTTACTGAATGGCTGCCCCCAAGAGTAAAGGCTCCTCTTTTAACATCTTATATGATAGGCTTACATTTACAATACATAATTTTAGCCTCTTTAATAAATTGCAAAGCTTTGTAATAATAACTTGCAATTTTAAGAAGTAATTCTACCACCCAGGGAAATAACATGTTGTCCTGGGTTCAGCAGTAGCAGTCATTTTTCTCCTTCTTAGTAGCTGCTGTAGCACTGTGTTTTTGACTTTCAGCCTGAGACAGCGCGGATAAACACCGATGTTTATAGTTACGGCTTAGAGTGTTTGGTTTGACCAAGGACTTTCTGAGTCTCATGCTCTGCCAGGGAGGAGGGGAAGCTTGGAGGAAGCAGAAACAGGACACCTGACCCAAACTGACCAAAGAGGTATTCCATACCACAGCATGTCATGCCCAGGATGTAAAAACTGGGGGCAGGAACCCAGAAGAGTTCAGTTCACAGCTCGGTCGTCGGATGGTGAGCAGTTGTATCCTCTTCCCTTGTTATTTCCCTGGTCATTATTATTATTGGAGGTAGCAGTAGTGATTTGTATTGTACCTTAGTTACTGGACTGTTCTTATCTCAACCCGTGGGAGTTACATTCTTTTGATTCTTCTCCCCCGTCCCCCCCCTTGGAGTGGCAGGAAAGAAAGAGTGAGGAGTGAGTGAGCAGACTTTGAGCACGCATGAAGCTAAATTAGGGAATCATACTGGTCTGAAAATTTCTGGTATTTAGTTCTAATACCAGAACTAAACAGTAACAGTAGAGGTAGAACAACCAAATTAAAGTTTAATTCAAGGAATCTGTGGCTAGAGAAGTGAACATCCTTGTCTCTGACATTACCTGTCTAGTTTACAATATCCCATATGAACCTGTTATTCATAGCTGTTACATTGGGTAGCATTTCTCACTGCTGCTATGGAACAAGAAAGGGTCTGTTTCTTTCCAGAATAACCATTGCACACGATTTTAAACATCAGGTTTGCTTGAGCTAAACAACCAAAAGGAAGGACACCTGCAGGTGGAAGTGACTGCCAGAATGTCATGCAGAGAAATGACATTCCGAAGGCGACAACTGTTCTAAATGGCAGAAAAGCACAATATTTTAGGGCATCAACAACATTGCCCATCTCCTACAAAGGCATCACTGCCAGAACGTTACCTAATTTTAAAAGAAGAAGAATTCACCTCAGATGAGTGACAAACTGGAAAGTCTCTGAATCCAAGCCACAGTTTGCATGACTATGAAGGCCCAAATCAATACAAAAATAAACAATTCTCTATGGAGACTATTAAAGCATGTGTGAATGTTCTCACAACTCAATAATCATTGTCTCACCTCAGTTTTCAGGATTTAAAAAGAAAAAAATAACCTTGTTTATGATAGTAAAAAAGCTCTGCCTAGTTCTCAAATTATGCAGGTTTGTATGTCTGTAAACCAGGAAATTCTTAGACTAGAAATTTTCTGCTTCACCAAGAATCTACTAGCACTTGCAGCACTACACTGATACTTAGATTAAGAGTAGAAATAACATTCTGGCAAGGCACCTTCAGCAGACCTCTGTGTAATATGTGTTATAATAGTACTGAAAATACATAAAGAGGCTTAACTAAAGAGATCACACAATGCAAGGGCAAAATGTCCATCCATTTAGCTGGAGAGAAAACGGAAGACATAGTAAAAGTTCAGGGTTTTAAAGGATATTATGTTAAAACAATAAAACTTCCCCTTTCAAGAGGGAAACATTTCCGGGTGACTTATAATAATAATGCGCACATTTAAAATTAAATCATCAAACCCTGCATGTCTGGGAAATGTCATTGTTTTCACCTTATAAATGTAGCATTTACAGATCAGTACTTAATAATGTTCTATTTTTTTGTCTGACATCACTGTGTTGGGAAAGCTAAGAGGCAGGACTAGGCTGGCAGTTTCTATGCTCTTATGAAACTATCATCTGTGATTATCAGGCTGTTTTTAAATATAATCTACTGAGGGTAGAATGTGATTTGCAATATTAAATGGCATCAGTGCAACCACATAGATCAATTCCCATATGCTTCTTTGAAAATCTGCTCATTTTTGTAAGTAAACCTCCTCTTCCCCTACAGAACAGAACATTGGTTCCTCTTCTTCAGCAAGATGAATCCCTTCCCACATGATTTCACTCGTCAGTCTATTCTAATCACTTCGAGCTGCCTCTGGTCACCCAAGCACAGTGTGCAGGCATTCAAAAGGGCAATGAGATGCTTTCCTTAGGAACTCCCCTGGATAGGAAAGAGATTATTTTGATGACTCTGAGACATGGACAAGAAGAAGACATTTCCAGTATACTAACCTGCTGTTGACAGAAATAATACTGAAAATTTAAATGCGTGCTGTACTGTCTGACCTACTATATGGCTGGGTGCTTCCCATACTCTTTTTTCTTTGACTGATTTGCTGCTGCATTTAATAGCTTGTCAGAGGAAAACCAGTATTGTTTCCTATCACTGAAACAGTGTTGAACAAGGTCAGGATTCAAATAAAACCATGGGGAAAAAAAATCCCTTGGACTCCATGGGAGCATGCAAAACCTGTTTTTGTGTCTGTGTGTGTGTGTTTCTGCATACATTCCAACTAATTTGATTTTTCTCAAGCATTTTACCAGACATACACATACACATATGTGCATTGTTTGCATATATACACATACGTTTAATTGGTTTGGACATTTCTCTGACTTCTGTGGTATGGCAACAGCTTTCAATTTACAATCATTTGTGAACATTAGTTACCTATTTACCCTCTCCTGAAGTTCACCAATGAGACCATTAAAATACAACCAGTCCTAATAAGAAAACCGAGAAGGTGTCTTTGGCACAACAGAACACATATTATTCTCATTATCTTGAAAAATACTGTGGGGTTTGTTTTTTTTTTTTTTTTTTGCTACTTCTACAAAGCAATATGTAAGCAGTTTTTCCACAAAAAAAAGAAAAATCACTAAAACTCTTAGCTGTAAATGCTGGTTTTCCAAATAGTTTCTCTTTTATAAACTAAATAGTGCATATCATGTGCTTGCATATTTTACTAGAATACTATCTTTTAAGACTAAATACAATCAGTAGTACACATATTCAAATTTATTTCAATATCACTTGCAAATTTTTATGTTCACACACTTCATTGCAAAAAATAATTGGAAAGTAACTTAATATCTAAAATTAGTGGCTATATCTGTATTCTCCCTCTTTCATATATAAACCTAAATGTAGAATATGTAATTGAATACAGAAATATAGCTTCAGGGTTTTTTTTGTTTTGTTGTTTTTTTTTTTTTTCCTCGATTTGAAGAATTAAGAAAAAAAGATTCAGAAGAGTACTAAAGCTGATTTTTAGGTTGTGATTAATTTTCATATATACATATATATGTAATGTGCATATATATATAAACACACACACATATATATCTGTAGATAACTTTTTCCAGTTAGAAAAATGTACTTTAAAAAATAACCACACTGGTTTCAAAAGTGCTTAATATTAACTAAAAATCCAAATCAATTCTCTAGCATTTTACAGTTTGCTTTTAATTCCCTTTACTCAGAATTAACCATAAAGCAACTGTTTTCAGGTTACTTCCTACCAGCATTATTAAGAATACTGTGATTCTGCTCTCTTCCATTATTTAACATCTGAGCTTTTCTTCCCCTTCAATCTATCAAAGGGACAAACCCCAGTATATTATGGAAAACAGATTTACTGTCTCCATGAAGACTGTATGTTTAGTTATTCTTTACTTCTTTTTCACTAGTACATGAAACACACTATGAATGCATACATACTGTGTATACATTATAGAATCATAGATTTCCAGGTGGGAAGTGACCTCAAAGATCATCTGGTCCAACCTTCCTAGTCAAAGCACGACACAGACTAGATATCCCAGCACCCTGCCCAGCCCAATCTGTATACATCACATTTAATGTATACACTGCACGTTTGTACATGACTGCACACAATTGTTCATGTATTTTCTGGACAGAAAGGCTTTTAAATCCACCAACATGGAGAAAGGCGCAAGGCAGACTCTTCAGTGTTCTCCAGACCTGAGTATATGTTGTAAACGGGAGCCCAACATGACTACTACACCAGGCAGAGAGAAAACAGAAAACACAACCAAATAACCCCCCCAAAAAACCAACTAAAAACCAAATCCTCCAACACAAAAACCAGGCAAAATAACTGGTGGTCATATCCTGTCAATTACAGATTTCCTTGCTCTATGTCTTTAGGCAACATCAAATAAAAAATAAACACCTAACTGTAAGGGACGAACTACTGAAGCACACATTTTCCTGAAGTATCTCTTCACTTGGCAAGACACTTGCGTTGATCATCATCTAGCTAGGATCCAAAATCTGCTCTGTAAATTAAGTTGTGGTCTTTCTGTTTGTTTGCTCAAGGAAACAGCCAGTTCCTTTTCTAACTCAGTCATTTGTTCTCCTTCAGCAGAAATTCTTCATTTGCTGCAATGCTTCGTAAATTAGTAGGAATCACATTAAACAATGGTTGGATTTGTGGTATGAATGCAAAAGAAGTGATTTCTAAGTGGGTGCAATTATGCCTAAGTAACTCTAAATTGGTTTCATCTTCATTGCATCCATAGATATGGAAAAGAACTACAACTTGTAGAAGTTAATGTAAAACCTCAGAATGAGTCGGTACACCCTGAAGTTATTTGCTTTTCTCAATTCACTTTTCTAACTAAAATGCAGGTTTTGCCATTTCAAGCTCTTTCTTATTGTGGACAATTAGTATCAGTAACCCCTCTTACTGCTTGGTGTTGGTAAAGCTGCTACATGAAAATAGCAGTAATTCACCCCATCACAGAATCTGTTATAAAGCTCATTTCATGAAGTATCCAGACTGCATTTGCAGTTTTAAACTAGTTCTTCATTAATATAAAACAGAAACTATCACTAGAACAGGGGAGCTCCTAAGAAGCAAGAGAGAAACAACTCCCAACAGCGACACAGTTGATGAAGTGAATTTTCTATGTAGGGGGTTGGTAGATAGTATTGAGGTCGGATGGAAACAATCACTAGTTGTCCACTGGATGCCAACTTCATGAATAATGGCTGTTCTTTCATCTCGAGATAGCAGGACATCACCACAGAGTCACAATGAGTTAAACTTACATATAAAATGATAATTTGAGTAATAAATGTCTTCAGTTCTGTCTTGCAATTGATTTAAACTACCATGTAGTAATTGAAAATGCTACCATCCCAATTCACTAGGATGTCATATTTCAATTCAATAGGCACATCTGGCTACATAGAGGGTCAGGAGGTGGCAGAATCTTGCTGTGATTGTGCAACAGCTAAACTTAAGCATGTATTTACTGAAAGGGTAGCAGAGCAGTGTGTAGCTATCCATTAACAGCGACAGGTGTGATATTATGGTATGGTGTCTATGTTATGACTTTGTCTGGAATGGTATTAAGCCCTGAATATCTTCCTTTGAAAGAAGACTATTTTTCAGATAACAAGCTATCCTAAAAATTAATTGTGGCTTCCAAGTTAAGAAAGCCAAGAGTAACACTAAATCAAAAGCTTTGTTTTATCCAATGCCTCTTCTCATTCATCAAAAGAGAGAAACTGACTGCTTGAGATAATGTTTCACTTACAATAAATCTAGATAAAGAAAAAAACACCCAACTTTAAATTGAACTCTGAAGCATCATTTTTTTGTTAAAACACAGTTTCTTCTGCATGTCACATTAGATATACTGTTACATTCACCCTAAGAGATATTACCACCCTTTATGTAACTACTTAACAGTTCACTAGATATTTTATCAGTCATTCTGAAAACTAAAACCCCTACATTTTCAACAGTGTAATAACAAAAATCTCAAAGTCACAGCTTCTGTTAGAATTATATGTGTATATATGTGCTACTATAAAGGCTACAATGTGCTATCACAAATGCTATGGGGAATCAAAACCCAAAACATCTAAATTCACACTGAACCATGCTAATATTCTTCCCAAAATAGCAACACTCTCTGGGTGAGAACTTAATATACTTTTATGTCCCAAATTCTCAAGTGACATGAAATAGTCACTTCATTTTGCCTTTCTATGAGTAACTCCAACCAATAAATCAGTGTTTCAATACTCAGGATGAATATAGGTTAGGAATACATAGTTTATATTTGCATTGAAATTCTTTTAAAGACAACACAGTAGCTTTTGAAACACAAATAAAAAGAATGGTTTGTTCTGGGAAAAGAACATTTAATTTAGGATAAAAAAAATCAAATCTGACATATTCTTTTGCATTTTCACAATGCTGCTGACAAACCTTCCTCCTGCAAAGAACAGGTCAGACTATTCGGAGGATCTAAAGCCACCATGGAAGAACTTTGAAGCAAGACAGGAGAAGACCTGCTATAAAACACTGATATAACACTTCTGATGGGAGAAGTACTCATCTTGATACATGAATTAAGAGAAGTCTTCATTAAGGCACTCTCAGTAACAATCTTTTGGCATTTCTTACAGCAATAATAAAAGTATATTATTATATATTATAAAAATATAATAAAAATTATAAAGTAATAACCTTTTGCATAACTGGCTTATGGTAAAACCTGAAATTATTTTCCACCACTAGGCAATGTGACCCTTTACCATTATATTTGAACTTTAAGAAGACTATTTTACTATGGAATGCCTGCTTCTGTGTTTATTTGTTGTTAAAAGTGGGGGTTGAATACACTAATTTTTACTAAAGAAGTGCTTATCAGCCATTTATATCAGATTTTTATTAAAGTTTCATTACATTACGTGACAAAAGATGAAACTTCTCCAATCTAGTTATCTGAACCAGCATGAAAGTTACATTTTTACTGAAGTTTGTCATGGTTTAAGCTCAGCCATAACTCAGAAAACCACACAGTCTCTCTCTCACTCCTCCTCTTTCCTCCTCCCCACTCCAAGAGGGATGGGAAGGAGAATCGAAAGAATGTAACTCCCACAGGCTGAGATAAAAACAGTCCCCTAGCTAAGGTATAACACAAATCACTACTGCTACCTCCAATAATAATAATGCTAAAGGAAGTAACAAGGGAAGAAAATACAACTGCTCACCACCAGCTGACCGATACCCAGCCCGACTCAGCAGTGATCTCACCCTTCTGGGTAACTGCCCCCAGTTTATATACTGGGCATGACATGCTGTGGTATGGAATACTTTTTTGGCTGGTTTGGGTCAGGTGTCCTGTCTCTGCTTCCCCCTGCCTTCCCCTCCTCCCTGGCAGAGCATGAGGCTCAGAAAGAAAGTCCTTGGTCAGACTAAACATTACTGAGCAACAACTAAAACCATCAGTCCCAGGCTGGAAGTCAAAAACACAGCACTGCACCTACTAAGGAGAAAAATGACTGCTACTGCTGAACCCAGGACAAAGCTATTTAGCAATACATTTTATTCTTAATTCCCAAAATCTCATAGACAGATTTTTTCCAGCTTTCCTCTGATCCTATTTTCCCTGTATTTTGTCATATTCTATATACAAAGCAATTATTGGTTGAAGAGGCAAGAACTCTGCTGCCAGGGGAAATGGCTTGCCTTCTTCAACTCAATATCTATACACTGAAGAAAAAATATTATTAAATAAATAAAAGCTAAAAATAGGTTTTATTACATTAGGACATGAGTCTAAATTCAGTATCCTCTATACTGTTATGTCTAACATGTACTTCTTTCTAAAGTAATTTCAACTTCAAAGATTTCTATTTCGTTAAAAAAAATAAAAATCTCACATTTAAAACAAACTGACCTCTGAATTACAGAGGTCAAGATGAGTAACTACACCTGATGACCACTAAAAATACACTAATCTTTTCAGAAATCTGGCTAAAGAAACCTACTGGATGCCATGCAATATAGTTCTGCTGGTTGGGAAGTATTCCTGTAGTTCATCCTGGGTGGAGTGACACTCTCCTTAAACTGTGTGCACGACTGTGATGAAGATACTGAGTTGATGTTCCTTTTTAAATTTGCTGAGGAATCTTCTCTTAGATTAGGGTCCTAATCTGTTCTCAATGTTATCATACTCACTGTCAGATGAAGAATTAAATAACCTCATTAGTACTTCATACACTGAATAGCTGGAAAAGATATTGATCAGGTTTTGTCCCAATTTTTCCAGTCCTAGAAACTCATTCTTAAAGAGTCAAACTCACAGCCATGGCAAAGCCTCCTAGACCAAAAAAGCAGCACACCACATTCAGTTTTGTAAAGCCAGAACTAGTATCCCCAGAGCTGTGAGTGGTAAGGAAAGAGAGAAAGCCAGAGACTACACAACTCCTATTCCAACAGCTTTTTAGACCACGCTGATGTGCAGATATTTCTTTACTTAACACAAACAAAACATGCAACAAGCTCTACTACAACCATCCTTTCCAGACCTTTTCTTAAGTCTTTTCAAACAAGCTGTCCATTTCATTGAATTTCACCTATATGCAATAATTTTATGCTAATGACATCAATTTGGGCTTTTGATATTTGCCTGATTTCAAATTTATTTTTATCATTTAGTCAAGGCTTCATACAGCTCGTTTCCAGGACTGAGACTGTTAGCTTCATGGAAAGAAGTGGGTGTCTACAGCAATATCCAGAGTCAGTTTTGCTTCCTTTGTTTCCAAATTGTATTGCTTTGAATTACAGAAAACTAACATTTGTAACACCATTTCCAATTTCTATGTTACTCTTCCACTTAATCTCCTGGATTGGGGTGAGTTTTTGGGGGTTTGGGTTTTGGTTTGTTTATTTTTTGAGATTACTGAAAAGCAAGAGCAAAATTTGTTGGAGCCTCAACAAAAAGGACAGGTTGATTCACATGTTTTAGTGATGGCACAAAGTTTTACCAAATGTTTGGTAATTCAGGAAATTGATCAAATAGCAGGAAACTTTACTCTCTCCATAGCTCTTTTGATGGATTGTTGCACGCTTGCCCAAGTGACTTTTAGTGAAACTACTGACACCACGTTTCATCATCTTTCCTTTTTGGACCTCATGTTCAGAGGGAGAAACAGTAAAGCATCATGGTGCCTAATTCTAGCCAGCTAACCCCTCCCCAGATTTCAGTTCTGCATGTTTTTAAATGCTTTATTTATGCAAGAGTTTGTACAGTCTATAGGAAAATTATCTCCCTCCACCTTGTTCTGTCTAGTGGGGTCTCTCTCTCCTGGGTAGAGGCATTGGTTGTCAGAGTACTTACCAGCAAGCAATCCACTGCATGCATATAGCAAGGTTCCTGCTAGTAACATAGGCACAGGATTTTTTTTGTTTTGTTTTCTCTTGAATGACAAAACTCACTGTTTAAAACAATCTCATTTTGAAATTCTCAAATACTGACAGAAATTTATTCAACAAGCAACACATGATTTTGGAGAAGCCTATAAACTACACCTGTAGCCCAATAGGCACAGTTTGAGAATTGAGTAGAAAGCATGTAACTATTTCTCCATCTCAACTTGTATTACTGCTATTTCAGTTAAGGAAGAAACATGGTCAGTATATATTTGCCATTGACTTGTACAACAGTGTATAGATAATTAGTAGGAAATGACAACTTATTTTAATTCTAATAGCAATATCACTGCAATTGCTAACAACTGCCTCATTCCAAACACCTCTGCAGCAACCACAAAATGCATGACACAGTTCCCCTCATCCTCTCTAGGACTGGAGTGACCCATATAATCCATTCTTTAGATAAATTATTAGACATACACTGGATCTGATGAACAGCACCAAAAGATGACAACGCCTAACAGATTCACAATCTCATTTGCCACCAGGTAATGCAGAAATGTCAGCTTTTTAACATTTTGAGATGTTTTACTGCTCTTTGAAGGAATACTACTTATTGCCTAATCCCAATCTTATATTAAGTCTACCAGCAAACACAAATTCTGTCAAATGTATATCTCAGAGTAAACTGTGTAAAAAGATTCAGTGTAAGAAAAAACAGCAAAAGTACATTTATAAATAAAAGAGCAAGGCATGGCATAAAATAGCTTGGACAGAAAATAGTATTTTAATACAACTTGAATATAATGTGTTACTGGGGTTTTGAGTCATTAAGCATTCATTATTTGTGAGCCTTGAGAACTGCTATTTTCCCAAGCACATAAAATTCCAGTTTGCCAGCTACAATCCTAGCTCAGCGTAGATCATCTCACTTTCCTGATTATGCAAGCACTACTAACATTTTGCCTGATATATGCTCCAAATGAAAAACTAACATCTATTTTTATTTATTTAACAGAAGAAAGTATTTTTCTTTTTTAAGAAAAGCAAAATACAGCAGTATGACACATTGGCTATTTCCTTGTCAATAAAAATGTCTGTGCAATATAAATCACTGTACTCTGCTGTTAAAGCCAATAGCAGATAATATTGTTCAGTAATAAGTCACTCCATGGCTAACCATTTAATACCTGGTTTATAAATGCTCATGTCATGTTATTAAATGCCAAGTCATAAATGTTACACTTAAGTAATATATAAAGTCAAAATGTAACTCCTCAAGATTACTATAAACCACTGAGGAATGTTTTTTGTTCGGTTTTTATTTTTGCAATCCACCATTTCATTACCTAGTGGTAAAGAAAGGAACATCTAGCACCTAGTAAAGAATATAAAACTATGCTTTTATGCTCACTGATACTGTTTTGTTCACATTGGCAAATACAAAATGTATATTCAAATGAGATTTGAGATTGCAAAATATCACAATCAAACACCACTTTACTTCCCTTCTAATCACATCTAGAAAAGGCTGCAAGGCATTGCAAAAGGACTTACAGTAAAACAAATGGATAATGCCATGTAAAACTAAGTTTGGAGCAGGTGCAAGGACACATCTGTTCTCTTTATGTCCAATGAAAACTGCATCACCAAAAATTGGAAGCCTAAATATCAAGATTAGTCAGAAGGGAAAAGACAGGGCTTGCAAGGTGCAAGTCAAGATAACCACTTCACATATTTCTTAATCTATTCCAGAACATCCCTGAAGGTGGCGTAGAATAAAATAAATACCTGTTACCAGGTACCAAATTAATTTTAAAACACCTATGAAATAAACAGCAAAATTAATAAGGACAGCTGAATGATTGATCCCTCTCCACCAATGTGCAGCTAAAATGAGCAAACCCAAAAGGCTGATACTGAAGCTGCTACAAAGCTGATAATACAGTTTATCATATTAAAAGCACAAAGTCCATCACCTGATTCCCCCCACCCCAGCTCTCTGGGCTCAGATACAGAGAACTAACACACAAAAACAGTCCAGAAACAGGAGATGATAAAAATGTTTCAGTGGTTGGACACATCTCTACACATGGAGCTTTTGGATGGACTGGGACTGCTTAAGGAGGAGCTGAAAAACGCTACATTCTGAACCGACACAAAATGATTAGTGCAACAGTCAGATCTGGCTCTACAGGCAAAATAAACAGTTGCCCTTGGCAACAGGCTGCCAGGAGCAGCAAAATGGCTGTGGGCCCTCCTCCTTCGAGGTCTATGCACCTGGGAAAGCTGGGGCTGCTGCTAGTGCCCCTTCTCCTCATTCTCCTCTTCCTTCTGCCCCTTTTGCCCCAGCGATGCGGCACTAGGGCTGCTCTCACTCCACCCTCTTTTTCTGGTCTTCCTCTGGCCTCACTTAGAATAGCAAAAATCATTTGTACCCACACTACAAAGCAGCCTGCAGCTTATTCTGGTGAAAAGCAAAAAAAAAAAATGAGCAGCTATGCACTCAAATTTACTCTTTCTTTAAAAAGCAAAAAGAAAGCCCTCCCTCATGAAATGCAGGAGGAAGCCTAGCCCTGATACAAACATACATCAGCAGATTTGAAACAGATAATCCAGATAATTCACTGGCAGAACATATTCTCAAGCTTTAAAGGAGATTTCTATATGGACAAAATATTACTCAATGTTTCATTTGTGTTCATTAGAAAACAAATGTGCAGAGTAAGATACAAACACTGACAGCTCAGCCACAAGCTCTCCACCAATAGATGTGCCCAAGAAAAGTCCCCCGTCCTGGCGCACAGGGAATTCCATACCAGTCATCACAATTTTTATAGACCCCATTCTGAAATACCTGATAGTAGCCAAGGTGAGAGGTTAGTGATGAGCAGGGTTGAGTTGTGTTTGTTCTGGTGTATTTTACTCCCGGCTTTACACAGAAATCACATCACCTTTTTCCTTTCTGCTGCTTCTTTCCCACTTCATAGCTTCTATTTGCATTGTCAGTCTTGTCCACTCTTCCAACAATCACACCTAAGCTCTTTTATACTCCTGGTCTATCAGGAAAGACTTGGTTGCGCGCTGAGCGAGCCAGAGAGACCAAAGGTCTAGGGTGCTTGATTCACTGTAGAGCTGCTGTCTGCAACCAGTAGCTTTCCAAGAAGCCAGCCCACACCGTTGTGCTGACCAACATGGACAGGAAATACGACATGATTAATATATACATCATAGAAATGACCTTTAACTGAGGTACTAGTTAAGGATACAGCCACTCAGGTTATTTTTGGTGCTCTTCGGACGTAACAATTCAAACATTTTCAACCCGCACCAAAACAAAAAAACAGAAAAGACTGTTAAAAAAATATAGCAAGAATTAGAGGCAAACACACAAACAAAAAACACTGATGCAAGACATCCAGAAATTGTATGGACTGGCCAAAATCAGGAGGTTCATTCATTTGTTCCAATGCAGATATCTTTATGGAGGTAATTGAGATGCCCTACAATATCCTTTCTCTGTGGCCTCTAGCTCCTATTGCAGAGAGTATGTGTCTGAACTGCCAGCCCTTGTGACACATGAGGGACGTTCAGCTGAGGCAGCTAAACTGAGCCCAGATGGTGTAAAAAAAAAAAAAAAATAAAAAAATTGATACTATAAATCAGTCAGTTTTAAGAAATTTAAAAAAAAAGTAACAGTAACATCTTTAGTATATGGAACCCAAACCAGCTACACACACAGATTATGAAGTCAAATTGATTGTTTCCAACTCTGTTCTTGATATTTATTGTATTTATTTAATTAACTGATCTACATGAACAGCTATAATGCTGAAAAACGTCTGTTAAGGACGACTATTCTTCCAGTGAAATCTGATGATGCTTAGCACTTGGTAGGAGAAAGGCTCCATGTAGAAGGACAGACTGATCACAAACTGCAGACTTACAAGTTCACACATGGTAAAGCAGGACAGAAGAACCTTGCCACAGCAGCCGAGGTTATTACAAGTGTCATACCGTCATTCAGTCACTACAAGCAGAGGCCTACACCCCTCAAGTTGTGCTTAACAACAAAAATTGCCATTAGTTGAGAAAGACAAAAGCACAAATTCTAACAGGGCTTTAACCCAAGCAGCAAATTAGAGCTGAGGGAAATTTTACTAGAACCCACCTTCTGAACTCCAGAAACCAACACAACCCCACTAATTCCTGACAGAGTTCAGGCAAACAAACATCATAATTTTGAATTAATTGTCAACTCTTTAGTTGTCGCTTGCTGATTAAAACAGTCCCAAGCTTTTGATATCCTAATTTCATTTCAATTACACTAAAAAAAAGATGAATGAAAAAACTTACTCTGAAGCTGATGGAAGACTTCTCTGCCACCATGGGGAGGCTTGAGATGCAAACCTGCTTTTCCCAGCCCTAAAACCACCAAGGTGGAAAGCATCTGCCTGCTGCTTTAGGAGCCTGGAACTGCTTCAGACTTGCTGGGCATTACTACTAATTCTGATCAGCTTTCCATGCCTAGATTTCTGCTTTCACTCTCTGTACTCTTGCCCATTCTGGTTCGGCAGTACTGTAGCAGTGAAAGGGAATTAGCTCAGATAAATGTATACAGACATAGTGAGAAACATGGTAAGAGGAAAGGCAAAAAGTATTTTTCATTCCCAGTTGTATATGGTATGAATATCTGCATATCGTCCCTACCAGAGCTGATGAGTGTCTCAAGGGGATAAGTAGTTTTATCAAACTCTAGTTACAACCAAGAATTGTTAATGTATTAAACAAAATGAAGGAGGTTCTCAGCATAGAGAAGAGCCAGGAAACACTAACAGGCTCTATCCTCAGGCTGTTAAAAATGCTTCAAATGACACTGGTTTTCCTAGGAACTGAAGCTGCGTAGCTGTATGTGACCAAAAATGATAGCTTCCCGCAAACACACAGATGGTCATATACATATACTGCAGTTCAAAACATTTCACTCTGTTATCAAAATAGGCTAGCAATAGGATTTTCTAATTTTACTTATGGAAGATATTTATACAACTGCCCAATGTCTTCCCATTTTTTAATCAAAACATTGCACACTGTATGCAAGAATACTAAGCACATCCATATTCCTTCCACAAGGCTTTTGAGTCACTATAAATGTATACAAATTAACAATATTTTAGGAGTAACATCATCCTCCTCCTTCATGCACATGTATACACCAACACACACTAGCCAATATGCATCTACTCATCTTTTTCCATGTCAATCCCAAAAATCAGTCCCAGGTGGTATTAGTTATTTAAATGCTGTTGACAGCTTCATGAGAAATTCATAACTGTGCTCACAGTGCATAGAGGCTCACTGAGTCAGACAATGCGTGAGCTCTGGATAGTTGTTATAATACATCCCTCTTTTTAATCAGGGATTACTACGTCAGATAGGGAGCCTCTCCTGCAATGCTTTGCATCAAGGAGAATAAGGCAGGTTATTTTCTACTATGAAAAGAAAAACCTGATGAAAGACTTTCCAACCTGACCTTAGAGAAAGACAGAAATCAAGTAAAATAGCACCGAATTTTATTTGGTGCAAGCTTTCATGAATCAATTAAAATCAGTAGTTGCATAAGATTAAAATAGAGTTTCACTGTATTATATATAAGGAAGAAGAATTTCCCAACCCCCACAGTTCAGTGAATCAATTGTCATGGAAAAGGAACAAAAATACCATAAGGTAAAACACTGTAGAACTAACATAATCGCACTGCCCAACTATAATAAACAAAATTAGGATAAATAAACCTACAATTGTCAAGTGTTAATATATAAATTAGTGTTAGGTGCACTTTCAACATACAAAAGGTTGCTATCTATATTTATTGATGCAAATAACTATGACACCTACATCCTTCAAGGCTATATTAAAGTGAGCATTACTTATCACACAATGATATTAAAGGTTATGTATAACCTCAGTTCAGGAAAACAGCCTAGAATTATGGAAAATACATCTAGATGCATTTTATGGATACCAGCAACTACAGTTCCAGCTAAACCAATAAAGTGAAGTTTTAGATGTCCAACTCTATGATCTTCACACATCTTCAGGAGCAATGCACAATGCTGCAGACACAGAGTCTTTTTGCCCTGAAGGATTTCTAGGAGAATGTGTTTAATCCAGAAACGGTGAGATACTCCTGTTAGTACCAAGTAAGGAAAGAGACACACAGCACTTGCTGTGTTCTGAGTAGACACTTTCCCAGAACCTCAGCGGGCTCATAAGAGTTTTACTTCCACATGAGTCTTATGCATTTGGACAACACAAAGGGAAATTCACCACCGAGCCACTTCTTTAAGACTTGCAATATTACAGAAAACCTAAAGACTGGGGTGGAGAAGTGTAGGAGGAGGAAAGAGAGCTGAGGTATGGAGAAGGAGCAGGTATCACACCATCACTTTCACTAAACTGCAGAAAGTCACAATGATACAGGAGTTGTGAAATACAAGGAAGGGGCACTGACTTTGCTCAGAGAGCTCCCAGTAATGCTAGCTTAGCTCATCTGCCTACCGCCACAGAGGAAACCAGTGGGAATAGGAGCCAAATCTCTGTTTTGATTTCAGTATCACAAAGCATATGATGAGGCACTGATGAAGAACTTCAGGGCATCTTTGCTTTGCTTTATTCTTCTTCAATTCAGGCCAAAACTGGTTTTACACTTTTGAGTTTGACTGTGACTTATTCCCATGTTGACAAATTATAATTATCACTGAAACAGCTGGATACAGCAGCAAGAACAGGTGGAGAAGTTGCCCATCTGCTACACATTAATAACTATATGTAAGATAGTGCAAAAGCAATGAAGTTTAAGTCCACACTATTTTTTAGCTGCAAGTATGCAAAATGCTGCATAAAGTCTGGCAGCAGCAGCAATAACCAGCCCTCCCTACACATACCCAGAAGAATGTGATTTGGTACTGATTCAGAGAGACACAGAACACAGAAAAAAAAATCAGGGGGGGGAAAAAAAAAAAAAAAGAGATACTACTAGATTTTAAAATAAGACCAGTTAAATGGTGAAAAGTGAGAATGTTTGAGAGGAGCCAAAAATAGAGTTAAAGAAACTAGGGGAAATTATAGGAAGCTATTTTTAATGTGTTGTTAACGCTTGCTATGTTTGAAGTAAGAATTAAGCAAAACTTAAACATCCCAAAATAAAAGTTTGCATTGAATAATTCATAGAAAGCTTACTCTTCTGAGAAAAGTGGCATCTTCATGTTTTCCTAGCTCTTTAGTTTACATACAGGAAAGGTTGCGGTCAATGTGTTTCAGATAATTAAAGCAAGGGGAGAGGAGGCAGGGAACCAAACAACCACAGGACCCTCAGCCATCTGTGAGTTCATGTGAATCACGTTATTTCCCTGGGTACAATGACAGCCATACTAATAGTCCACTTGTCAGAACTTCAGCTGCATAGAAAACTCATAAAATGCATTTAGACATGTTCAGTTCTCTTTAAATTTAAGTCTTGCTTCACATTCACAATTATCTAATCAGTAATGAAGCTGCTTTGGCATAAAACTAAGTTAAAATGAAGATTAGTCACTCTGACTCTGCCACAGCATCTGTCAAAGATATAATTTCATAGTGTTTTTCTTGGACCCAGGCCACACTTTGGCCAAGAAGATGGCTGAATTTAGAGACTGCAATTTCATTGAATTTCAGTTGTAATGAAACAGACCATTTTTATAACTGCACTGGTAAAACCGGGTATAAATTGTCATTGTCCCATCCTACCACACATCAGGAGTATCACAAAAGAAGTTTTGCAAAGGCTGTTTGGTAATCTGAATTCAAACTCTAGTCCTAGAGCCCCCGAACATGCAGTTGATCTGGTTTGGGAGTTTCCTTAGAAAACAAAAGCAATGACAGGGTGAAAAAGCGTATCCATTCCCACACTTCATTTTCCTAGAGCAAAGACTCACTGGCAAAGCAGAGAGCAGGGAACAAATTACTACTACACCTGACAAGTACCCAGGATACTCAAGTTTAGACCTATTCAGGTACACAGATCAAAGCAAGTGCGTGTATGAAAGAATGTTCCTGTAAAGTGTCAAAGGCCATAACTGAATGAGCAGCAAATTAATGCATCCACAAAAAACTTGGGAAAGTGCTAGCATGAAACTTAGATCTGACAGCACGTAACAGTAGCTGCAAGAAATGTGATACAACAGGCTGAATATATTCCTGCTGGAATACAGCACAGTGACAGACATAGCACAGACAGAGCAGGGGAAGAGATACAGAGAACTTTCTTTTGAAACTGCTTTTGGTTTTGTTGCTGGTCCAGAAGCTAAAAGGCCCTTAGCTGGATATATAAATTGGCAACCAAAAACAATAATGTAACACACAGAAATAAGTTTTAAAGTATGTAAGTGATTATCAAACCCTGAGTTTTTACATTAACATAAATGAAACTAGACAAATGAGGACAGATGTTGTCTTGGGGCGATTATTTCCCATCGTTAATGTATAAAAGTGCAATAAATGTAGCTATTAGCATAGGAATGCTTTCATTCAGCTCAATCTCAATATTCACTGAATTAAAAGAAAAGTAATAAACCTAGAGATACCTTTTCCTTCTCCATATTAGGAAAACATAACATACATCTCATGAAGACAGAAGACTAGAGAAAGAGACCTTTTATTGTCTATACAATCCAATAAAAAGAACAGAAGTAATGCCAACCACAAAGCTTACATCTAGCCCTACATGTGAACTTTAAAAGTGACAGAAGAGTTCAGATCTAATGATCCAGCTAAAGTCCATATCCACCAGCGATTCATTTTATTTGATTTTAACACTTGGAGATGCAAAATTCCTTCTTCTGCAGCCTGCTCTTGTCATATTTTGCAGAAAAAAGGCAAAGACAAGATTCAATGCTACCTCTAGAAGAGCCAAATATTAAGATATGGGGTTTTTCCAAGTCATTAGTTATTTGCTGGCTCAGTAAAAATCAGTTCTGTTTTCTGAGATGTTTTAGTGAATACAGTACTAGGATGAGTGTGATACACAGTGTTACAAATGGTCAGTGGCTGGTTGCAGTAACCTTGGGTTCTGTTTTTCAGAGTTAACACTTGTCCATTTGCCAGACCACTTTGAAACTAGACTAAATTGTAACTGTAACAGATTTTTAATGAGAAATTTTTTTCTTTGACTATGTGATGAATACTGTGTAAGAGAATGGAAATAAATGAAGACTTTGCCTACTGCTAATGAGAAAAAAACAAACAAAACCCAGTGTCATCAATCAACACCTAGTGGCATATGACTCTTTAGAATAGTAACAGTAGAATAGTAGAAGAGAGAGCGCTTTGCTCATGAACCTAACAGGCTTTGCTGCTCAGGTGGCAGCACTTTTCTGCTCTTTGCTCAGCCATGTGCCAGAGGAAATTTAAACTGAGAGCTCATTTTCAATTACACTACTCACAGGCAGAAGATATCACTTTTTTCAATTAGTCTGACTTCGTGTTTAAGACTTATCCAAACTGAGACAGTACCTATATACTACATAGACTTCATCTATTTTTTTTCTTGACTTCCATGGTACTCCTGGTAGTAGTTCCTCTTGTCATACAATGGAAAAATTATGTCTTATCACCAACTTTTGGTACTTTGCTGCAATAAGTAGCTGTGCTCAGTCCTGTGATTATCTAAAATTAGCTTTGTTAAGTTTGCAATCAGAATTATTTACCCTGAGAGCTGTATGTTATTAGAGTATGATCACTGGGTCCTCGAAGAATCTTGCATAAGCGGATTCTAAACTTTCCCTCATCAAAATAAGGTGAAAATATATTTTTCTCTTTTTTTCTAGAGGCCATTGTTGCAGCTTCTGGGGTGCTCTTTCTACATTTCAGCATACTTTGAACCACAGTCACAAAACCATGCTTTATACATACAATAAGAACTATCAAATATCTCTTGGCCTTTAAATCCAGCACATCACATTACAGCATACCAGCATTCTTGCTAATCCAGGATTCATATACCCACTCTTTCATATCCCATAGTGTGCGCTGGAATTTATGTTTACAGTGCAGTCAGTGATTCCCTCTTTACTTTAACCATAAGATTACGCTTTTCCTTTGCCAGCAGTCTATTATACAGCATGTCTTTCTAATGCAGAAAGATTATAATAACCAACAACAGAAATAAACAAACAAAACCATATTTGCATATTCATTTTAGATAAGCACACATGATGAAATGCTAAAATGAACCTTTCTGAAAACCCTGGCTCTGCAAAATATAGGTAGTAATCTCACAAGGACAGACTTCCTAATGATTTCTGATGATTTAAATTCCTAGTTGGGTCAGAGCAGGATGTATGAAGACAATTTTTTTGTTTCCTATTGAACACAATGCAAATTAGGTATCAACTATTCTGTATGCTGATATACAAGCAGATGGAGACTTTCTAGAGTTTAACAATTTCCATTTTAAAAGCTGTTGTCATCATTTATATTTCTGTAGCATTTAAAAACTGTGGCCAGGATTGCACTGAGCGAAATGGAAAGCAAACAAGAGCTGGCAGGCCAAACAGTCAAGTCAACGACTGAAAAGGGAAATGCAAAACATTGCCTATGCATGGTCAGTTTTAGAATCAAAAGCTTTAAATATCCAGTTCCAGTCCACCTTCAGCAAGTGTTCTGAGCTACTGTGGCTGCAGACAGCCATTTGGATGAAAAAGATGGCTTGCTTTCAGAAATGACTGCAAAGCTGAATTCCATTCTTGAATATACTGGTACATATGAGAGAAATTTTACTGTGTTTGTCAAGTTACTTCAGATTTATACTGATTTAAATGAGAGCAGATGACAGGCTGTAATCTGCTATACGGTTGATGCTATGTCAGAGGTTCACATGAAAATGTTATATACCTATACTATAACAACTCTAATAACCATACTCTTGCATAAAGAAGAATCAGCTGATGACATTATTCCCAACAGCACATAGTGAATGACTGGACTGAGGTTAACCAACCTGCCAGCTGCTATACACATACCAAACAGGAAAAATGACTGAGCGGACACAGATTTTGGGGCTACCTGGTCATGCCTGCTGGCCAACTTCTCAGCGTCTGGTACTTGTATGTATTCAGGGTGTTCTTACCTCTTATAAATGAAGGATTGACAACAGTTGTCAAGGCAATTTGCAGTTCTAAGCCTGTCACAAGCTTAGCGGGAAATATGCCTTTAGCTCCTGCCCTTCCCCCAAAACAGCTGAGCTGTAGCAGAAAGTGGCTTTACAGCGCTTGGCTATGGCCTGGTGCAGGGAAAGGCACCCAGTTTTTGAGCCTAACCAAACATTTCCTTCCTACTCTGAGTCAATAGCTACTGCCAGGTGGAGCTGGGCTGATGACAGACTTCTACTGAAAGACCATGGGGGTTAGTTTTTCTGGCTATTACCCACAATTCAACTGCAAAGACCAATTCTAATCTAGGATTCAAAATAGAGATATATATTCAATCCACATAGAAAAATAAACTTCTATTCAAAGTACACCTACAGACCAATAATACACAGATGCTTTCTTCTTTAGCTTACACAATTAAATCTTCACCAATTGTCAAGACATTTGGTTGGGTTTTTTTTTTTGTTGTTGTTTGGTTTTCTTTTTCCTAGGGTTGAATATTACAGAGTCTTTCTTTGGCTCGTCACGATAATTTTATGTTTACCACATTAAACCTAGCTCTTTCACAACACTGATTCAACCTCATTTTTTCCCCGTGACTCTATATCATTATGTATTAGAGGTAATAAAAGAGCAAATACAAACAGGCAGTCATGTAAAATAGTAATCTGCAGTAATGCCTCTTTCAGGCAACCTCAGAACATCTGTCACAATTTCATTCAAATATAACAGAAAAATAAGTGTTGATATAAGTAATGATAAACACAGTTTATCACACTAACTTTTTTACTGTTGATGGACAAACTCTCTGCTATGGCAAACCACACAGGTCTCATACCGATGATACAATTTGATGTGCTGATATGCTAAGTCTGACAATTCCTATCTAAAAGAAAGTTGAAGAGGAATGTATTTTTACTACATGTGACAGATATAATGGTGTCAAGTAGCTCTAGTGCAGAAAAAACAAGATATTATCATAAAGTTTAGCCGGACAACTGCATTAACATTCAAGTAAATTTGACACACAGGAGCAACAGCTTTCTCGTCTCTGCAGAATGGCTTCTTATGGCTATCAGAAATATAAAATGCCATAACAGGCACAGCCTGTGCCTGGACTATGAGACTGTCAAAGAAGGTTGACATTAGTATATGCTATTTCAAAACCCATACAGCATTGCAAAAAAAAAAAAAAAAAGTGTATTTCTATATATCTTTGCACTTGCTAGCTTTCTTCCAAAATATTCCCACATATTTGCATATATATAAATTTGCGCATACTGTTTGCAACAGGATCTATGGCATTAAAGCAACCTGCGTGCCCATGCAATGGGATGCCCACATCACTGAACACTGTTCCTACTCCAGATTTAGCACTCTAATTAGACAAGCTACAAAGAAGGAATTTAGAAACACTGAACAGCCATGTGTCCCGGAATAGCAAAGTTTAACTAGGATTAAAACTGGCAAGGGACATCAAGGGCAACAAGAAGAGCTTCTACACTAAACAAGCAAGAAGTCTGGACAAGAAAAATACAGGCCCACTGCTACACATGGTGGATGCAGCACACCCTGGCTACAAAGAAGGCCTATTGCATTTTAGGCTGTTTTTAAAGGACCACAGCCAGTAGATCTAGGTACTTATTAGACTACATCTAACATACTGCACCCAGTACCATGCCCCCAGTACAAGAAAAATAGTGACAAACTGCGGCAACTTCAGTAAAAGGCAAAAAGATAGTCAGAAGCTACAACAACTCCCCTGTGATGAGAAAGTGAGGAAAAGAGGTTTGTTCAGTCTAGAGAAGACAATTTCAGGGGACTCTAAACCTAACAGCACTTATGACGAGGTCATCAAGAAGACAGAGCCAGGCACTCCAAACAAGTGCCCAGTGGCAGGACAAGATACTACTGACTTAAATTTAAACTGAATATAAGGAAACACTTTTTCCACCATGAGGACTTTCAAGCATTGGAACAGGTTGCCCACAGTTGTTATGCAGTCTCCATTCTTGGAGGTGTTCAAGACTAGATGGGATAAAGTCCTGAGCAACCTGGTCTGGTCCACTGACCCTGCTTTGAACAGGAGGTTTGACTAGGCACCATACTGATGTCCCTTCTAACCTCAGTCATTCTGTGTCTGCAATTTAAATGTCTGCATTTGACCTAGCTGTCAAAGACCCCATTATTTTCAGTGGAGATACAGTCAATACCATCAATGGAATTTACTCAATAATTCATATGACCAAATGTAGATGAATCACATTACTTCATTACATATATTGATTTGCTCACTCTTGAGTGGTTAACCCTCATGAACTTGACCAGTTGCAGCTGTCCACATCATGTACACATGATCATATGAGCTCCCCACATTACGCTTAAAATACCCATTTCCAAACACAACTCTTCCCACTCTAAAAAAAAAAAAAAACCCACCTAAATTCTCTGAAGTGTCAGAATCCTGAAAGTGCACCACTTTGTTTTATCAGAAAAAGTCCATCCAACTCTAGGAACAATTTTTGGTATGGATTTATTTAGAGCTGAAATTCTGCCATTAGCAATGTCTGTTACAGTGTATGCATTAAGGGTTATATGTCAGGAAGATGAGATTGAAGAGCAGTCTCCCATCCCTTTCATCCCCTTCTTTGATGCACCCAAACATTAGCGACACTAGCTGGAAGTGTCAGGGTCCTAAGTAAACCAACAGGCTCCAGTTGTCCTGCTCAGTCTTAAACCATCTTTCTCCATAAACCTTCTCTTTCCCTGTCCATAGGTTTAAGTACTTGGGTTAAAGTTCCACTCTGGCATGCCCTAGCTGTGTAACCCTGGATGAGGTTTCTATGAAAGAGCTAAGCTATGAAAAAACTGTGGTGAGAAGCTCCAACTGGGACTTCTATCCATGTAGCCTCCATCCACTCGCTTGGGTATGGCATGGAAGCCTCTGCCCCAGTGTAGATATGCTGCACTTTGGTCATACCTTATTGATGTTGGCCCTGCCCTGCTGACTTGTTTTCTTGGCTCAAACTCAAATCTGCCTTATGACTACAGGCTTCATTTACAATCACCAACCAGTCTGTTGGCTGAACTCTGTTACTGTCACCAAACCTTCCCTGCTTGACCTGTTCAGATACTGTGGGACTGCACACCTCATCAATGAGGTCACTGTCTTGCTGTTGCCCTCAGCACCCTTGTGACCGAGCTCGGTCATGTTGGCTGCTGACAGCAATTGACAAGTAAGGATTCAGTAGCATCACCACTAATACAAATTGGAAGCAGAAACAATAAATGTGTATAGCACTGACTCAGACTCTTGGGCATCTTGTTGATCTATTCAGATTCAGCATCTATGGAGCCATAGGTCAAGTGCTGCTTCAAAATTTCTGCCTTCAGAATTGCTTCAAAATGTCATTCCTCCAAATTTGCCCTCAAAATCTATATTTTTATGGAGTTTTTTTCCTCTTCTTACAAGAACATGCATAGGCTAAAAACATTTTTAATATATGTCTCATATGAAACATGCTGTAATGTATTCATATATAACTCCTCCTCTCCCCAGTTAAAGTGAAAATCTAATTGTACATTCAGGAGAGCTTGATACAAGATCCGAAAAGTACTGAGCAATCATCCAGAAGTGCCTATGATATACTTCTTTTTATATTATTCAATTATGGTTATGTGACTAAAGTTTCTAATCATAAACAAATGACACATTTTCAAAAGTTCTCCATCTATGCACTAAATCATTGCACATTGAAACAGAGCAGTACCATGAAAAAACAGCATGCATCACTTCAAGTGAATGTACCACATTATTCACCTTCCTAGAAGATTTCACTCATCATAATAGTCTTTACACAGGAAGAATGAAATTTGTCACCTACATTCCTATTAATCATTCCCTTTCTCTTTTAATAGCTCAGTCAAGCAGACTGAGCTCCTTATAGGGTAAGTTACTTCTTCAAAGGAGTGAAATGGCACGCACCATACCCATAAGTAGAAGGCTGAAGTAGGTCAGATTACTCATAAGAAAGTTTATTATTTGCAAGACTAAGGCTTGAACAGTTAATTCCTAAAATTTCCTGAAAATTGTCATTCAGGATTCTAGTGCCATACCTTCGAACATACCTGGAAATATCGAACATACCTGGAAATAACTACTAACATGACCCAGTTTCTCACGTACCTCCTCAGTTTAGAGGATGAAGACCTGAAATCCTAAATGCCACTATGAAAGTATAACCACAGAGACAGAATGCAAGCAGTTAAACCAGTAATAAGTTCTGCTTCTGTTAGCTCTCAAGGCTGACCTGCCGCGTTAACGTCCTGTCAGACAATACTATCTACTAAAACCAAGAAACATACTTCTATCAATTTGAACAATCGCTACATGATGCTGATTGACCAGTTCTAGCCTCTCTGAAATCAGAGTCGTTGCCAGCAACTCCTGAGAAGTAAATCAAGGAAAATGACATTTATATTACGTATTTCATCAACTTTGAGACTCCTTTCCTCTAAAAGGCAGCTCTTTCAAACTTTTACTTCAGCTGCCTCTCAAATAGACATGAAAAATATGCTTTTCAGAGCTTGAGGAGTTTCAGCAGCATGACAAAAGTAAGATACATTCTTTCTGGTAGTGATGTCTACAAATGCCTTGCTCTTTTGCCACAGTTAGCTAACTAATGGGGTTTATCTTTCAGTGGTTTGTAATCATCTTTTTTTTTCCTGTTTTAGAGCTTTGATGTCTCCAAAAGGGGCTTAGATAGGTAGAAGTCAGCAGCAGAAATTCCTAATCAACAAGAAACATACAAACTCCAGGAAAAAAGCATGATTAATTGAACTGCTCAATTTGTGGCTAATGATTGAAACCCACTCCTGTAACTGATAGTCACTTATGTCTTTCTATCTTTATCTTTGTAGGTCATGCATAATTCCAACATACACTGCTTTCATTTTCCTTATTTGAGATGATGTTAAGAATGCTTACTTGCAATCTGAATCAAAACCTTATAAGAAATGAACTCTTGTATTCTTTCTTTCTAGGTCTCAATCAATTTTGTTATGCTCCTATAAAGCCTTCAACATCAAGCATCCAAACATTGAATAGAACAGACTTCTGGCATTATTGACTGAACAAGGAAACAATTTCACCAAAATTAAAAAGAACTAGCAATAAGGGAAGGTAACAATTTACAGTCTTCATTGGAAACTAAATGGCTTACAAAATGTACATATAAATATTCGAATGAATCATTTGCAATGAATCCTTGTACCCCCCTACATTTACCCCATCAAATACAAGAGTCTGCAATGTATTCTAACCAGTATAAAATTAAACCTTTAAAACATAATATGCAAAAATAGACACCATTTGCAGATATATAAGGAAGTGATATACAGTATGAATCTATGCATTTGAATTTCTGCATATGCCCATTATTTTTTATGATGCTAAGAATATATAGCATAAAGACTGAAGCCCCAAACAAAATCATGACACAGATAATGTAAGACCCCTTCATTTTATTACTTTCACAGAAGTAATTGCATCTACCATATTCTACCAACGCTGAAGTACTGGCTTCAGGTTTGGTACATTCAGGAGACAAAAAGAATGTAACTGCAAGGAAATACACTTATGTTAACAACTGATCTTATTACTTTTTATTACACTAACTTGCAAATAATCATCTTTCTGTCAGCACCTTCTTATTTCCACTTGTCTCATATCATTTCTCTTAATGTTTTAAAAATGGATCTTACTTTTTGGTAATTAATCAAAATGAGATGTTCACACGCTTAACTTTACTATCAAGCGGAAAATAAGCAATAAGAATAACTGCTCTAGAATGGCTGAAAATAAAAGGTGGAGAGAAGAGAATGATTCTATAGCAGTGATAGTGTTTTGAACACAAAATTCAAGATACATCTCTTCTCAGATAGATTCAGTGCAACAGACTTAAAGTCAAAGGCAGAAATACAAGTAATGCCAAGGAAACATAAGATGAGATCTGTCAACAGAAATAAATATTTTTATCTGAAAAGAAACTATACATGAAATGTATAATCAAAAATGTGAAAGGACTTAGAACGCTTGCCTGGGAAATGATTTGTTTCTAACACCTAGCACCTGACCCTATTTTATCAGGACGTACATATTTTGTACTTAGAAATTCAAAATGCAACCTTCTTAAAACAGTGTGAGTCTACTGGCATTCCTTTCCCTTTTTATTGAAGGAGTTGCATAAATAGGATTCTAACACATGAAGAAAGAAACCTGTAGACAGAAAACTGATGCGCCATTGCAAGGACACCTTGACTTGTCCTGTTTCCTATTATACACATAAAAGGTTTAGTAGTGAAAGGAATTAAATGCTTTCCAATGCATTTTTCAATGATTCCTCACAATGAAGCCACTTTTCACACAGCGTATGTGAGCAATAAGCAACTAATTAAAAGGGATATTAATACCCTGCAATACACACAGAATTATTCCAAATCATAAGGACAGAACTAATCAACCAGAATAAAGCAAACTGAGGAAACAAGCCATCCAAGTGTTGTAATCACTATCTTAGCTTCAGAGTTCAGAAAGAAAATTAGCACAAATTTTCCTATATATGGACTAAAAATTACAGCTTGCATGCTGATGAAGACATTTTCCCCTGACTCTTCTTGTAATTATAATGCAGTAATAATTGTTTGCTATTGATTATCAATAACATACAGAAAAAGTGGAATTCATATTAGCTCTAGTAGAATTTCACTTTAGTGATGATACGTCAATTCTGATGTCATATCCCCTGATTTAAAAAGAAAATTACTATTCTTGAATAGCAAGTTTAGATCAAAATCATACAGACTGTGTGCTAGTAGAAAATTATCAGCTATATATGGACAAGTCATACAAACAAAACGTTATTTTAGAGCATGAAGCTCTTCACTATGAGGGTGGTGAGACACTGGAAGCAGCTGTGGCTGCTCCATCCCTGGAAGCGCTCAGGGCCAGGCTGGACGGGGCTTTCAGCAACCTGGTCTAGTGGAAGGTGTCCCTAGCAGAGGACCCGGCAGAGGGTTAGAACTGGATGACCTTTAAGGTCCCTTCCAGCCCTAACCACAATTATATAAATCCTGTTAGAATATAGGGATTATCAATTTTCTTATACACAGAAGTTCAGAAAATAGATCTTTACTGAATAAATTTTAATTTCAGCATGCTTCATAGGTCTGTAAATTTCAAGGTAATTTTTAAGGCCTCATATTTTTCAATATGCATATAGCACTTCAGATGCAACAAGTTCTGCAACTGGAAAATCAGTTACTAACTAATTAAGTTACCTAATTAACCCTGCATCATTTTTTTCTCCCCACTTGAGCAAAAAGAGACACTTAAATTAATGAAAATCTTTAATGTAAAAGATGACAAGAGGAAGAAGCCCCACAGTAAATAAAAGAGAACAGCATAGGTAACTTAGCATGTAGGAAGAGGAGGCTGATTTAGGAGGAGGAGAAAGTAGAAAGCAGTGTTTAGCTGAACTGATTTGATTATAAATACCCCAGACATAAAGATCAGGTGCAAAATTCAATTCCTGGAACATGCTGTGAAATTTTTGCTTGGATTCTGTTCTAACCCTTCTTTCCCTTCGAAACAGTACCTATACTTTTTACTGTTAAACTGTTAATATAACTTGGAGAGGTCAATATACACCTGCCATGGAGAAGATCTGCTAGGACACATATTTTGTAGAGATATCACAGTAATCAGAAATTTGCACTTTATACCTTTGGCTACAATCATCATCTGTGTGAAGTCCACCAATGTGGACTAATGGCCAATTTAACGTTAGTACCCCTTGGAGTGAACTGATCAGCATTTCCTCTGGACCCCCTCACCTTCAAAAACATTTATAAGTTAATAATTATGAGCCAGGTTGGATGGGGCTTTGAGCAACCTTGTCTAGTGGAAGGCGTCCCTGTCCATGGCACGGGGCTGGAACCAGATGATCTTTAAGGTCTCTTCCAACAAAAATTCTATGATCCTATGAACTGTGTTTACAGCAAAGTGTTTCACTACATCTTGTCAGCATGGTGCTATAAGACACAATGCATGTGCATTCCGTGTCCTTGAATATGGGCTGTATTAGTTAAAATAGCAGGTCTAGAGGGGTGATTATTCCCCTGTACTCAGTACCGGTGGGAGAGTGCTGCATCCAGTTCTGGGCTCCCCAGTACAACAAAGACATGGAAATACCGGAGCAAGTCAAGCAAAGAGTCATGAAGATGATTAAGGGACAGGAGCATCACTCATACAATGAGAAGCTGAGAGAGCTGGAACCTGACAAAACAAACTTGGAGGAAAGAAGGCGCAGGGAAGTCCTCTCAGTGTGTGTAATGTGCCTTTAGTACCAATACAGGTACTAAAGACAGTAACATCATCAATGTATCTTCATTTCATCCTGGAAAGATAACTGGGAGCAAACTCAAATGTGCCCAAGGACATCACCAGGGAAAGTACATCATGCCTCAAACCAATTGTTCCAAGGACACTTAGAAGAAGCCAATTCACCATATAGATGAGAGTTAAAGCCGAACCACTCTTGATTTCAATTACCAACAGGTTACAGAAGGAAGGAGGGGGAGGGAAGGGCATGAATTTTACTGAAGCCTCCAGTTAAGACTGTAACTAGTTATAACACATTATGCGTTCAAAAAAAGTTCCTTTAGCTACATTGTGCATTAGGCCTCACAAAAAAGAACTGACCAGATTTGTCATTTGAAGATGATACAATCCTTACAGGTTTGGAGAAAAGGCAGCACAGCTAAAATATTTTAAAGGATGCCAAAATAAATGAGAGATAATGTGTTGATCAGGAGATCCTTCTGCTGATAGGTGACACAGAAGAAAAATGGCAGCACTCTTTCTGTTCAGAGGTCTGAGATAACAGTGTAATTGAGTCCCAGCTATACTGGGCACACGAGTTTAAAAAATCACTACACAGCACAATACAAGTGTTCTTGACTCAGACATGATTCAGGACAAAAGAGAAGCATATTGTGTAGGTCAGCGCAAAGCCATATGTGCAGAAGCCTGCAAAAGACATAGCTCTGTTTTACTTGCTCTGTAATGAGTCCAAAGTCAACACATTCACATCTTGCAAATATCAGACCGTGACATCAACCCTGAGCCACCTTAAGTATATTTAAAATATAATTTCTTTCTAAAAAAATCTAAACCAAATCTTTGTTTCCTTCAGAATTCTTGCCTTTGTGAAGCTACAATTAAACATCACAAAATGCAAATACGTTTAGAGATAGAATGCTGCTGGAATCCAATGTCCAGTTCTGACTGCAAAAGTGGAAAACAATTCTATCAGGAGACAACAAAAACACTAGCCAAAAAGTACAGCATGTTGAAACTTCACTGGTTTAGCTAATTTTCAGGGTAAAATAGACTTTTTATCAAACAAAATATTCAGTGCATATTTCAATACAAAAAAATATTTAAGAACTATCAAGTACTTCAAATATTCCCTTTTTTCCCCTCAACTGTGAATCTAAAAATAAGAGTGCATTTGAAGTAGGGTATGTGCTTAGGTTGGTTTTTATGTGATACGTCAGAGTTCCATGTTTCAGTGAAAATTCCAGCTGAATTTCTGTCAGAAAATGATATTAATATTGAAATTTAAGGGTTGGTGTGTTGGAGTGGGGAATAGGAACAGGTATATATGAAAGCTTTTCCAGAAGGTAAAGGACTCAGTGTCATGTTCTAAACATATAAAAAGATAGTTACTAACTAGGATTTTTGTGACAATAGTTATGAGTTTGTCAGCATTCAAAAAGAAATATGTCTTTATGTATTCTTCTATGAAAGAGAAGATTTAAAACTTAAGATTAATTATAAGAGTGTACTTCAAAAAAAAAATCAGAGATTCATATTGACAACAGCTGATGAGGATCAGTTCGGTTATCATATTCACTGCCATCGCAAATGTGTGCAATTACAAGAATGCCATTATTAAACAAAACAAAAAAAATTACACCAATATACTCATTATGGATGGGTCAGGAAAATGTTCAGAAATCTAAAAAAAATGTGGAAAAATTATAAATTTGCAGGTTTTAACCCAATTATACAGTTAGCTGCTAGGACACAAAAATTTCTCCAAAAAAAAAAAAAAGTAGCTACATTAATTAAAATTATATATTTAAGGTCAGTATTTCTTATGCTCATTTTCTAATCTCTGTATGTGACAACTGGGCCGTTTCCAATGTAAAGGCTGTTTGCTAAGGAAAAGCAAAACAAATAAATAAATAAACCCAAACCTAAATAGAAATACTAAACACAGAAGACCACCATATGGTCTTTCAAGTCTTGTCCTTAGAAGCCTACATTACCTCACTGTCTAAGTAATTTCACTAACTTCCAAAATACAGATGGAAAACTAATATACCTTACCATTCTTCCAAGTGAGTGCTCTGGTCTGATACAGCCCAGTAGCTTACAAGTCTTTTTCCAGTGACAGCAAAATTGTATTATTTCCCCCTCCCTGACTCAACAGCATTTCGTATAAAATTCAGACAGAAGAGTTTAGAGGCCGCTAATCCCCCTCTTCAGCATCAGCCTATGACCTCCTGCTTCAAATGCAGCTAGACAGCATCTCAAACAGCTTATTGGCATGAATCTAATCTCCTTTCCACAACTATATAAGTGCTTAGGTTCCCCTCAACTCCCATCCTTACTCTTTGTGAAAAGTAACTGATGGAGAAATCAATTTAATAGATAAGTAATATTAAACCTAAAGCTAGGTTTGTTCTCATTCTGATCCACTCAACCACATGCATTTCAGAAATAGTAAAAATAATTACTGGCTACTGTCATTTTAAATGACACCTTCTTCCCATTACTCAGAGAGAAGCACTATTGTGTAGCATTGTCATGGGTTCAGCAGTAGCAGTCATTTTTCTCCTTCTTAGTAGCTGTCATTTTTCTCCTTCTTAGTAGCTGGTGCAGTGCTGTGTTTTCAACTTTCAGCCTCGAACAGCGCTGATAACACCGATGTTTATAGTTACAGCTTAGAATGTTTTGGTCTGACCAAGGACTTTCTGAGTCTCATGCTCTGCCAGGGAGGAGGGGAAGCCGGGAGGAAGCAGAAACAGGACACCTGACCCAAACTGACCAAAGAGGCATTCCATACCACAGTACGTCATGCCCAGGATGGAAAAACTGGGGGCAGGAACCCAGAAGAGTTCAGTTCACGGCTCAGTCGTCGGGTGGTGAGCAGTTGTATCCTCTTCCCTTGTATTTCCCTGGTCATTATTATTACTGGTGGTAGCAGTAGCGATTTGTGTTACACCTTAGATACCGGACTGTTGTTATCTCAACCTGTGGGAGTTACATTCTTTCCATTCTTCTCCCCATTCCCTCCCACCTCAGAATGGAGGGGAAGAAAGAGAGAGGAGTGAGTGAGCAAACTGTGTGACTTATGGCTTAAACCATGACAAGCATATAGAACAGAAATCAGAAAACTGCCCCGTCTCGCTCATTTCTTCTGTTTTCTTTACATCTCAAGGTTTAATTAATTATTTTTACTTCTGGTCACGCTCCAAGCAGCTACAATCAACTGCAAAATGCCTTCAATTACACTTGTGCAATCCCATTAAATTTAAAATCACTACACAGCAGCGTCAAATGATTTTTAGATCTGCTTCATGCAAAATTTTGATGTTTCTTTGCTAACACACTGTCATGGTGTGGCAAACATTGACCTTTTAAACATGAACTTTTAAACATATGCAGTAATTAGAACTATTAACTGCTGTAACACCATGAACAGTTTGATTGTGTAAGAAATAAGAACACAAAATACATGCAAGTGTTTAAATTTACAGTATACTCCCTTTCCAGAATTTTATTAAATAATTAAATATCTACCTGTTCTAGTAATTCAAATATTGCATTAACAAATATCCAGTGAAAACTATACTAAGATATATAATATCCTCAGAGATAATTAAAAAATGCTATTGTAGAATTTTTTTCCTAGAAAGAGCACCAGCTCTTCATACGGCTGGAATAATAAAAAAAACATAATTTCTTTTGCAGCTCCCCCATAGTGAATCTATCATTCCAAACCAATATAACGTTTCTGATACAAAACAGGCAAATCATAGAATCACAGGCTGGTTTGGGTTGGAAGGAACCAATGCCTTTTATTTTTATGATCACAGAAGCTTTTGACACTGCTTGTACACGTCATTATTGTGATCAGAGAGTAAATAAGGTCTTACTGAGGTATCTCAGCCTGGCACCAAAAGAAAATTGAGGCACTTCCCACCTATTAGATTTTGTCTGCTTGCTGAACAAAATCTGGAAGTGGGTCAGAATGTTTTAGGCTCATTGTGTCTTATCTTTAAATTTACTAGGTTTGACACCAATATTTAAAGTCTCTAAGTAAGCATTTCTGTTTCTCAGTAAAACATGAACAGAAATGTATTATTCTGTAACATAAAAGACAAAATAAAATTTCCTTATCTCAACAAAACACAGTCTATTTAAAATACTATTACACAGTTCACAAAAAAACTCCAACTTGGATACAGCTAATACAGACTCAGCTTTCAGAAAATGTCTTCCTTGCTTAATAATGGGGCACCAGCCAATTTTATAATGAAATAACGGAGAAGAAAATCACCTGGCTCAAAGCCAGGTCAGTAATTTTCCTGATTATCTGTTTCAGATTTGTGACTCCAGCCTGACCCTCTCTAAACACTAGTCTATAAACTGCCTGATTTTCCTAATGGCACAGGAAAAAGTAAACCACGCACACGAATCCATACTGAAAGCTTTGTGCTAATCGTTCACCTACATGTTTAACGTTTCAAAGGTTCAAAGACATATGTAATGTACATACGTAAAAGCACAACTGCATTTGAATTCCAACTGGATGAGGAAAATAGCCAGCTAGACAGGAACTTTTTATTTATCCATCCCTGGAGTTCTCCAATCTGAGAGGTAATCTGCAGACTTTGAGGCCAGAATAAAGGGAACAAACAGCAGGCAATTAATCACGGTAATAGGGCTTCCAAAGGTCACACTATCACTTTGAGCACTGATACTAATCTTTTTCATTACTTCAATTTAATTCGGGGGGGGGGGGGGGGGGGGGGGAGGAATCTCTAAAAAAACCCAAGAATGCAGTCTTGTAGCTAATGCCTTGACTAGTAACCCTGGAGATCTAAGACACCTTGCTTCCAAATAATGTACCATGATCATCACATTCCATCAGTAACCATCAGAACCTGACTGCCAAAAACATGAAACTGTATGATTGGCTAACTTGCTTTGGACCAAGTAGCCCTACTAAAATGGAAGACATCTATCTGTTCAGAGAAACTTCTGAGAAAGTAAGGATGCTTACATTTCCCTCTACAGTGACAGGAAATTCAAACAAAACCATCACAGGACATCTAATAATTAACTTATCTGGATGCAGTGACTTACTCTTGGCTTCAGTTCCTCTGTTGCAACTCAAAGTGCAAACTCATGGGGTCTTGGAGGAGACAGGGAGACTAGAAGCTTGGCTGTAGCATCCCCTGAGCTGAGGATGGAAGTCCTAAAGTCACATGTCTATTTGTAGATCTATATTTTGCATATAATATTACTGGAGAACGAATAAACTCAACACACCACCACACTGCACTTGACCGTGAACAGGCTGTTTTATTATTATTATTAAATAAAGTAGCCTGACATATCTAATGCCAAACAGTACTGCCTCTGGGCGAACTATTCACAAGACATGCCAAAATCATATCGCAAAAGCAGCTTCATCCAATGTCTGGATTTTAAAGGGATTTAAACAGAATCTAGACATTACTCAAAAGGCATGGCTCAAGCTGTGTGCAGAAGACAGAAATTCAGGCCTCTAGAGAACCATCAGGTCAAAGTAGGGCTTTCTGGAATACAGCTTCAGCTGAGGCATCACAGAAGGACAGAAGCTCCTATCACATACTTACAAGTATCAAGGACAAGTCCCTGTCTTTAAGCATTTAAATACCTGTGCAAATATGAATAACAGAAGCTTAACTGTTGATGAAGCTTAAGCTCTTCATCCTTATTTCAAAGGTGATTTCAGGCACCTTTTTTTTTTTTTTTTACATATTTATTGTGTTCAATTTTTACTAAGCCATCCATCAAAGGGTCATTCCATATTAGCCCTCCCATTCTGTATATACACAATAGATGTGCTTTACATCTATTAAATGGAAGAGGTGAGTTGTTCTGCTATTAAAGATCTTCCCATTTAAATGTTGTTTCTATTGAATTAAACAGAAGTAGGATACCTCATTTAGAGTTAATTTAATTCTGACAGTCAAGAAATACAGTGGGGGTTTTATCATCTAACATGCACTCTGTCTTCAATGACAGATTTTATCTTTCAAAATAATGATTAGTGGTAGTTTTAACATTTTCTCAATTATAAAGACTTATCATTTAAAGGATGAAGATTCCATAAACTTTGGTGAATACATTGTGTTAGACTATTATGTTCTGTACTATTTGGTTACAGTTATAAAACAATAACGGCATTTGCTTTCTTACAATCAAAATTTTAAAAGGAGCTTTAAATACATAGGGAGAGGGAAAAGGCAGAGAAGACAAATTAAGCAACTGAAAAGAGTGGTTGTTTTTCTTTTTGTATCTTAAGTGCAAATCCTTCTTCAGTGTGTTTCCCAGACACTATCTGTTTCCAAAATAACTTATCACCAAACAAAACAGAGGAGATAGGAACTCCCAATAGGAATTAAACCTGCTAATCTGCAGAATGGCCTGAGCTTTCTCAAATGGGAAGAATATCATAATGCAGAGTTGTTAATAAATTAAAGAGAGGCAATGTGTGCCACTTCAGATGATGCAGTACCCCACTTTAGGGATTTTCGTTAGATTCATAGGTGGTTCATTACTTTACAATGTTCCTGCACACTTGCTTTATGAAGTCCAAACTACATTTGGGCATTCAACAGCAGGGTACATTCCACTTTGGATAGGTTTGTTTGGGGTTTGTTAATTAAAGTCTACTATTAAAACCTGAAGGAAGGGTCACACCTGCTGAAGGCCTCAGTTCATTTGCAATTATTTATCAGTGAAAGACTGACCAAACAGAAGCTGTCAGAATTATCTACACCAGGGGCCCACCTGTGCCAGTACCCTTTCTACAGGGTTTTAGGAGGAGGTACAAGAACTCACCATGCATTCAGGTATATGACATCATGCCATGACAAGAGAGCTCCTTTCATCTTCAGAGAGCCTTATATAAGTTCCAAAATGCTAACTATTTATTGTTACTTCTAGAAGTTCTTGCTGGAAGAGCAAGGTACCATTTTTAACCTGTTTATCCTATCAAGTTTAATCATAGCACTGTGCTTACTTAGAAAATGAGTTTATCTTTTTTGCTTTTCCCTCTCTCTGTAGTGTGTGGGGAGAAGTATTTAGTTTGATCTAATAAGTAACAGTGGGAAAATCATCAGAAAAATATCTAAATTTTTTCTGGTGAGTTATACACCTATTTAAAAAGAATCCATGATATAAGAATATGTATTGGACAGGCATCATTGAGGTAATTGTTTATAGATTCCTGCTATCATATCCACACATGTCAAGCAATTTCAGACGGACTATATTCTCTGTAATAAACATGTTAAGAAACATCACTCCCTGTGCAAAATTGCTTGTACTATCTATTCTGTTCACCTCTCTTACATCTTTTTCAAACAAGAAAACCTTAGCAAGCCTGAGATGTCTTTTCTGCCCTTCCCCAGTCCTCCCTGTCCTTCTTCAGTGAAAACAATTCTCGCCTTTCTGTAGGCCCAATAATTTAGTTCACACAATGGAACATTCTTTACTTCCAAGTACCTTCCCAGATAATGTTATAGCTATCAGTACACTAAAAAGTGCTCCTGTTGTTCCCTTAGCAGTTCTATTACATTAAAACATTAGCACACTCACATGTACACACATTACATTTTGAGATCTTTCTGTTCATAACATGTGACTCCATTAAGATGTTATTCTTTCTCGTTCCCCATACAGATTCTACAAATATGGGTATCTTGGTTTTCCTTAGGTTAGTTTTTAAATCTTTTTATTTTACTACTAGATTAATTCATCACAGATTCTATATTCCTGACCCTGCTGCCTCAACATACTTAATTACATTATAAGCAATCATCTCTGCTCCTGTTCAGTATTCCAAACGGCTTCACTGAGTTTTAAATGCACAAAATGGTTGTTGCCACATACTTCATTTCTGGCTTTGGCAGTTGTGATCTTGTGCTTTGTCACTAAAAATAGAGCTGCTTCCAACTACCTGAGCTGGAAAGCTCATTACAGAGCTGGTAAACAGTGCCCCTCCCTATTGAGCAAATGTCAGAATGAAGAGTCTGCTAATGCAGTAGGGTGCCCATAGTCCTGTCGGTCTTTGAAATCTATCAAGCGTCATTTGTTTCATCATTTGTGGCTGTTTGCTTCATGGATAAATTACCATTTAAGTAAATAAGTGTTTGACTGTTGGATCAACAAATCAGGGAGAAATAGAACAATCAGCACATTTTTGGAAAAAGTATTCTAGCCTAATTCTCAAATCAGAATAATTTCAGTGAAGTAAATAGCATGTTGCTGATTCAGACTAGGTAAAAGCCTAGATATCTTATTTCCTGCAGCAGAGGGGTTATTAGAGGACTGACTCTTTGCAGCAGCTTAAAGACTTTTTCTTGAGAGCTGTTTCTGTTACATACAGGCAAGAACAAACAACTGCCACTATAAACTCCTTCTTCCCTTAAAAGTACTCTCAGCTATGTGTGCAGTACAGCAACATGATGTCTGGAAGACATTCCCTGGTGGAAGACCTTCAGGCAGAAGTGCCCATTGAGTTTAAATGCTTCTCTATATTTGTCAATGTAATGCTGGTTTCCCTACTCCACAGGACTGATTCTTACCATATAGCCCAATGCAAGCTTTGTTGGTAGGTTTCAGCCATCACTCAGTCAACAAAACTCAACTCATATTCAGCCATTGCTGAGGCAGCATATAGATAATACATAAGCAACCATTATAATCACTGTGATATAGATGCACCCCCTAAGCAAAACTGTAAAATACCTGTTACATTTGTTCACACAAAACACTTTCTGGGGCCAACATGAACTATAGCCTTTTGGAATTATTGTTTTCTTTAAATACTGAATATAGAATGAGATAATTAGGTAGAAATCCAAAGGAAACACAATTTTATAAAAGCATTTCTAGTTCTCCTTCCTAACCCTCCCCAAAAATAGAGGCAAGTAAATACAACCTCCAAGACTGTACTCAACAGGTTAGAAAGTTTTGGTGGAGAAAAAGAGTACATCAGTGAGCATAAACTATTTGTCATTATCAGTAACAGCTGCATATTATACACAGTGTATACAAGCATCTACTTGCAGGGACTAAGTGCTATCTGAGGTTAATTACACAGCTCATTTGGGACAGGAGAGGATGAGCTCCCTCTTCTGTCTCTCTCATCTTCATGAAAAGGAAAGTCAAGCTGTCCTCAAACCTGAGGCCAAGCAAACCACCTCCTCTTGTGAAGGAAAAGCAGTTTTCCAATTTTTAGCAAAAATGATAGGAAAAAAGAAGGTAAGAAGGTACTTTGGACAGAGGTAGAAATGTGTAGTATAACAAATAAGAAAATGCAAAAAGGATCCAAAAAAAGGCAAGGAAAGGCATGAGGAAGACAGACTACAGTGATGGAAAAGAGAAACAGGTTTCCTGCTTTCTCATCTTAAACAGAAGAAATACAGAGTATGTCTCCACACTACAAGGCAGACCCACACCATCACACCTAAATCAACTCAGAAGACGTGAATTCAGGTACCAGGACTTGCATAGTTGTCATTTTAGCACAGTACTTAACCTGAAATAACACATCTTGTTTCCATGTTATTCTGTGTATGCATGCTAGAGCGCCTCTGGAGAAAATCATATGCATTTTTCATATTTAAAATGTGTGTGTCTATGTGCATGCATGTGTCTGTATACGTATGTGTGTATCCATGTGTGTGTATGGGGCAGGAGGCTGGATAGCAACGAAAGAATGTGTGCAATTGATGGAATTCAGTGCATAAGCAACATTAAAAGTCAACTGAATCCTGTTTCTTAATCACTGATCAATCTTCCTGTATTTTCAGACCTTTCTTTCTAACCTAAATGACCACAAAGACAGCAGTCAACATATTCCTAAATCAGATAAAATGTGCTTGTTATTGTAGGACAAATGCCTTTCAAATGACAGCATATTCCAGAAAACAATCCACAAAAAAAGCATATGCAAACATAAGCAGTATTTTCCCTGCAACTTGGTATTTCTCCAAACATTTGTTCTCCCCTTAAGGCAGAGACGTGATAAACTTTAACCCTGTGAACCATTTCTAATCTATTCTTTCAGATTTCAAAGACAAGACTTTGACAGCCTCTTTCCTCACGTGCTGCACGGACCAACCTACACATTTAAAGTACTCACAAGTATTTTTAGGTGGTCTGCTTCTGCTGAGTTGAACTTGCCAAATTGACAGGGCAAGTAAGATGCACCTCTGTTAATCTAGCATAAAGTTTCCAATCCTCTTGTCAAAATAAAAGTACAAGAAAGAAAGGAAGGAGGGTAAAAACACAGAATGTGAGGGAACTGTTAAAAGTAAGTTGCTTAGTTCTTCAAACATAAGCTGACCCTACTGGATCTGTCTTCGACAATCATGGAAAAGGCACTTTCAAACTCATACTCCATAATAAATGAAATATCTTTTTGAACCTTACATTATTCGCACCAAAAAATTACATATTTCTCCATACAGGTATCACTCAAAAGTAAAGCTTCCTAATGGGTGCATCAGCATGTGCAACAACTCCAGAGCCAGAATAAGATTAATGGAATAAATTAGGGATATGTTTAATTGGAGGGAATAGGAATAATTAAACATTAACACCTTCCTTCATTCAATAATTGTCTGAATACAGGGCATTGATTAAAGAAGCACACACTAACATATAATACTGAAGCGCATGAAAAAGAACCTTATCCCATGATAGGCTGAAAGTACAGTAGTCTGCTGTATCACAGTAGCACCAATTGCAAAACAGTTCATAACTATAATTATCTGCTTTTGCCTCAAAAACCTAGCAACCACCTATACCAGACTCCCTTAACCTGCAGAAAGTTCATTGGATGTAGTTTCTAACTACTGACCAAGTTTCATTTAACAGAGATATTTAAAGCCCTCAGATGATGAAACGTTCAAATCTTCAAATATTTCAAATTCAGTAGCTAAAAATCAGCCACAGATTGGTCTCCACAGCACAGGGAGCCTGCGAATAGGAACATAGGGTAAATACAGACTTCATCATCACCTTACCTCTGCTATATGCGGCATCGGGTTAAATCCACAGAGATTGCAGACAACTTTCTTGCACTCTGTACATGTATTAAAGTTGGGGGGATCCTTAGAGCCAATATTTAGTCCAGTTTTACAAAGGGGACACGACTCCTTAGGCTGGCTGGCTTTCTCCGGTTCCGACAGCCCAGCAGGTTTCTTGGCTTCAGCAGCCTGAGGCTTGCTATCTTTAGCCAAACCAGGTTTCTTTTCTAAATCAGACCCTTTTGCTGCTAAAACACTATCCACTTTTGATGGCTCTGTTTTTTCAGTCATAGGAGGCTTGGCTTCTTTCTTCAGAGGAACAGCTTTTGGAAGAGGCTGAGCCTGACCAGCCTCTTTGGAGGCTGCCTGAGAGGCTGGAGGCTGTTTCACTGCAGGACCAGGTGGAGGGGGGGCTGATGTCTGAGACCCCGGCTGACCCGCTGTGGAGATTAAATTTGAGGCCTGGCTGAAGATGGAAGCTCCAAATCCAAAGAGTTTCCCAGTAACCGTTTCTTGTGGTGTTGTAGGCTGAGGCTTAGGGGCATCAGTGATGCCTCCCAAATTAAGACTGAAACGCCTTGGCTGCTCTGGAGTTTTCTGAGGCGGCTGAGGTTGAGGTGCCAGCTGGGCTGGCACTGGCTTGGGACCTGCCCCTGCCTGTGGTCCCTTGGGAGGTGGTTTGGTATCAGGCTTTGGGGATGGTTTTGTTTGTAACTTCTTAGGATCATCCTTTGCTTGTGTTGGCTCAGCAGGCCTTTGAGTTTTAGCGTCTGGTCTAGCCCCAGGCTGAGATGCAAGCTTGGGATCCGACTTCTGCCGAGACACTTGTGGAAGAGGCTTTGAATGTGATTCGTCCCCAACTGGTTGTATGTCCTGTGGTGGCTTGGCAAGCTCTGGCTTTGGGAAATCTACCACTTTCTGTTGAGCTGGTGGAGGTCTGGGACCTGCTGAATCCTGTTTCGGTCCTGGTGCTGCAGAGGTAGGCACGGTGTCTGCTGTGGGCTTCTGTATACTGGGTTGGTTTTGCTTATCTTCAGCCTGTGTTGGTTTGGCCTGATCAGACTCTGCAGTAGGATCTATTTGCTGGGAGATCTCAGTTGGCTCAGCATGGGGCTGTTTTGATTTTACAGCGGGAGACCCAGCCAAGGAGGGTTGCTTTTTCTGTGGCAGGGGTTTCTTCGATTCTGCCAACTGAGAAGCATCAGGTTTTGGAGAAGCATCTTTCTTTTGAGCTGGCTGTGGCTGCGGAGATGGTTTAGCTGGTGAAGATGGAGTGGGTGTCTTCTGTTTGGGTGGAGGTGGCTGTGGCCTGGGACCATGACCTGGTGCTAGGTCACCACCTAACGCTCTTTGCATCTGGCAGTTTAGACAGAGCCATTCACTAATCTGCAGAAAAATAAAATTAAAAATTAAAGGTATTATTAATAAGACAAAGTGAATAAAATCAACATAAGAATAGGCTATTCTACTGGTTGCAATGGCTTGTTGCAATATTTCAGACCTGTGTGTAAAAATGGAGAAATATTACAATTGAAAATGTTTTGCAGTTAACATGCCCAAACGATTTTTTCATTCTTCTCCACATTCCTGTGATTCAAGCTATCACTGAGCCCATGCTTCTAACGACTTCACAGTCAGTTTACACACAGCTGAATATTGGAGGATTAAAAACACAGCAGAATGAAAACACGCACTGGAATTTCATGGGACCCAGAAGTGATTCATTTACAGCAATGATTTGCCAGAATAAAGACGAATACTGCTGAAACAGTTTGACATATCAAGTCTGCTGACAGAAAATAATCAGAATTAAAACACAGCAAATGCATAATTACCTTTAAGCACACATCTATCAAGCCCTTCATATAGCTTATGGTTTTGATAATGGTTTAAATTACAGAGCACAAGTATTGGCAGTAAACACATATCCAATGAATTGGACACAGAAGTGTGTTAATGGGCATCATACATTACACAGACTTCTACTTTACCCCCACTTCAGGACGCAAGTCTTCATGTGGAATCAGTGAGAAGCTTTGCCTAAGCCCTGATGGTAAGCCATAATCAAGTTTCCCAACATCTTCCTTTGTTATTAAATCCCAAGTTTATTACTGTACACCTATACGCAACGGACCCCTCTTTTCAGGAAGGGACAAGTAATGTATTTTGCTATGTTTCTCATCAATTTTAGTACCTCACAACTTTAAAACATTTTTTTCTCCTTCCCAAGAAGTATCATGAGAGAGGGAAAATGTATTTTCTAATAAGATAGAATAAAACAACAATCCTAAGTGGTCATCCCTACCTTTGCTTTTGTAAAGCATCACAGTCTGAGGACGGATCAAATAGGCTAAAGCAACATATGGTCAGGAAACATCACATGCTATTCTCCACATTTCTGTTGCTAGCAGGAACCTTATAAGCAGCAAAAATGCCATTCAATGTGGCACGGATCCTAACGGCCCTACACCTGCAAGTAGATACTACATGCAAATAAAGATTTTGTCTGTGTAATATCACACCTTACTGGAAGAAAAGAACTCTGAGGTCACAGACTGGGGCAATGAATTCATAATCTTGATGTGCTCTACCAGCTGGCCTTCTAGCAGCAAAAATTAAAAGAGATGCAGCTGCTTACACAGTTATTCCAGTTATTCTGATAAACATGGTATATATACACATTCTAGAGTATGAGCTCGCTACTGCTAATAGCTTCACAAAGAGGTGCTCAATTTTGGCCCCAGCTGTAAGTTCACGGTAATCAAGTTACCATTCATAATAATGCTGGTTTTAGCTCCCATTTTCAGCGCAATTTCTTCAGATTGTTTAAACAATTCCCCAATCTACGTGCAACCCATATAGCAAATGATTTAAAAACTGAAACCAACTGAAACAAAACTCGAAGATGTGTTTAAACTCTGAATTACAAAACAAATTAAGTTCACAAGTGAACACAGGACCTGAGCAAAGATTAGATTTACCTTAACACCCATTTTGTTTGATTGCTGATCTGTACTGCTATAAGCCTCCTGTACAAGGGACAATTACTTACAATAAGCACATCTTAATTATGACACCTGGCTATAGATATTAGTAATCTAATTTAATTAGATACATATTAACACCATTTCTGGGTGAATTCTTAAGGGTTTTCTAGAAGTTTTAAGTTTCATCAAAAACCAGACTTAAGCCACGTACTCCGAACACCCAACTCAGCTGTCTGGCTTTGGCAAAATAACTAAGATTTCTTATATTAGGGAGGCAGGCTCCCTGCTATGGTAGAGAAAGATCCTGTGGGGAGCTTCTTAATGGGACTAAGTGAGGAATGTCTTTTCCCACTTTCAACAGAGCTTTAACAGAGTTTTGGACAATGCACTTTTCACAGTGATTCACTGCTCCTGCTTCTTTTCCACTTGCTTCTTTTTCTTTTTTTAAATCAAAGTCCTGTACTCTAAAGTTAGATAACCAGATGAAACCATCCCAGTTAGCAGTGTATACCTGCTATCACTCAGCTTCCAGAAAATCTTACTATAAGTTATTATGACACTCTTAATGCCCCAAACAAAGTAGTTCTAGGATTGGGTGGGACTACAAAGTAAGTAGTCTGAATAATTCTTATGTTTAAGATGTTCAGATTCTGATTGCATTTATGAACATTTAGGCTTGTCTTCCACATGCAGCTGCTACAGTCTAACTACTACCTAATTGGAGGCCAAAGAAAAGTTGATTCTATACTACAGTTTTCAACAAATTCTTGTGCAGAAGACAAAACCTTAACTGTTATTTTTACCTTACCTTAACAAGAAAAGAATTAACTTATATGTAAACATATACACATATTCAGTATTAAACTGGAGCCTTTAAAATTAAAAATGAATTTGCTCCTCTTCCAGCTGAAATTCAAAATGGAAAATGCAGGAAGTTTTACTTCGCTGTATTATTTTTTAAATCTTTCTGGTATAGATATAAAATTCTTCCCGCGCATGTTAGCACTTATTCCTCCCACTAAATCCTCAAGTCTTTATACCTTACACACATCACCTTCAAATAAATACAAAACTGCATAAACTGTAGTTCTGTGATTGAAACTGCAGGAGTTCAAAATGAAGTGCGCTACATGATGCAGTTCTGTACCAAAGACTGGCCTGTTTGTTCTACTGCAATTGCAGAGATTTTCCATTAACAGGTGCAAGCTTCTGTTAAATACAGATGAACTTACACATTATTACAGATGAAGTAAAACTTACTGCTGTTATAGATACCTAAAATACCAATGTTTGTCTATTCTTAAAAGTCTTACATGATAGCAGTTGTATGACTTTCTCGTTTCGTTCTCCATATTTCTCATATCGCTGGCTAGAATAAAAAGGCAAAACTTTCCAGGGCAACATGGGAACTGCAAAAGCTCACATCTACTTGTAAAGGAGATTCTTCTTTGATGCTGAAGATCCCAAGCTGACTATTTTTACACTGGGAGACAGGGGTGGGAGCTGGGTCTTATTTCTGGAAGAAATCCATATGTGATTTTCTTCATCCTGAGACCCATGCCGTTAAGTGCCATGACTAGGACTGTGAATTTGACAGATTCCATGCAGCATCCTTGTTCGTATTTCAGATACTGAAGACAGAAAGTGCTATCTTGCTTTCTAACTCACTGATGTAGAAACTGTATGCCCTCATAACAACAAACAAGTATCAGAATATATTTTACATATTCATCAACCACAACATCTTTAAAAAGCTTCATAAAGACACTGCTAGTTGGGAGCACCAAATGAATTTCTGCACACCGTTTTAGTAAGAACATCCATGGAGAACTATATTGAAGAAAATTATAGTACCATGTCCCGTAAGTCACCTTGCTTTTTGCATTCATATCTGACAGCTGACTCCAAAAACAAATACAAGCTGCACTCCAGTTCTTTTATCCCAAACAAAGCCAACAAAACTGAAGGAAATCTGAAGCCTATTCCCTTCCTAAGAAGTGTTCAGATTCATTCTAACTACACAAACTGACTAAAACTAATAGAAAAAACTATCAGAGAGTGAGAGTATTGACTGGCATGCTCAATTTCTATTCCTGCAGATGATGTAGGGGAGGAAGAGAATCCAGCTTGATTCTGTGACTCCAGATGTACATGAGAAAGAAATTTTGACTTGCAGATTGAGCATACTTCATATAAAAATTACTGGCACACTATATGAAATTAGCTCTTAGAAGCCATTTTAACAGTTCTTTTGCAGAATAGAGCCACATTCTAAGGCAGAGTCCCATTCTCTTTTAGACCAGTCATTTGGTGCTATAAAAAGGAACTTTAAGATATGCATAAAATGTTAACATCCCTTTACATTATCACAGAAATGTAAAGATTTATAGAGCCTTTACTTTGCCATAGATGTGTAAATGGACTTTGCTGACCTTGCTCAGAGCTGCCCCAAAGTTTTATTGGCAAAATCGGTTTCTAGTCTGAAAACACATCAGTTTATTTAGTTCCTGACAATTTCAGAGAGGAGTGAGGAATCCAGAATTGTCTTTTAGCAGACACTCCTGCCAAGATGATGAGAGAAACTTGAAAAATAAAGCACTTGAGCTCATGATTTTATGCAGCTGTAGGGTGGCAGAGACAAGTGTGAGGGTGTAGGGTGCAAGAGTCCAGAAACTAGATCAGAAAATCCAGTTATGGACAAAAAAGAACAACTATGATGGGACAAACTCAATTAGTATGTCGACATACAATTGAAAAGGTCTTCTAAACAAGCCTGGGCAATAGTCAGACAAAGTTTTCCTTCTATACCATCCTTCCCTGAGTAAGATCTCAACTATCCAAAGTAATTACACTGAAGCAAATGTTTAACTATTGTACACAGTATGCAACTGACACTCGTTTGAGACAAATAGATCATCATTACAAAATAAATATTTACTTTCCTTTCAGCTATCAAATGTAAAAGGCAACTGGGGAGTTTATCAGGGAACACTGATTCAAGATGCTCATGAAAATATTGTAGAGTCTAGCCAGCAGCATGGTTCCCAGGTATCCATACCACAAACCATTAGTAATAGTTACAAGCAGTGTAGCTGGGTGGTAAACCAATGTTTGAGCAAACTTTTTAAATAGCCATTTCAAAAGACTGTTTTCAAATGTTACTTCACTATTTTAAAACTACTAAAGAACATTGCTGGATGAATTATGTTATGCAGTTACCACTAACTTAAAACATACTCCACTGCTCTGTTTAAATTACTAATACAAAAAGCTATAATTTGCATATGAACTATGAGTGTTTGGGGAACTGTTATTTTACAGCTTATATGATTATAAATCATAAAGCAAAATAGAAACATAATGTTTTGACTATTTTTTATCTTGAGCACCCCTATTTCAGAATATCTAAAAGTTAGTTATTTACAGTCAAACATGTTTAAGCTGCCTCATGCACAGGACAAGGAAAATGATTTAAACACAGCTCAGTACACTGCATCATGCATCACTGCAACAAATGTCAACTGCTTTCACTAACTGCATTAGGATTTAATATACTACAATCACATGAATGACTAACAAAAAATGTCACTGCAACTCAAGAGAGCAGCAAAGAAAAGGTTAACAAAGCTCCTCTATGCTGCATAGAGCGTATATGAGTTAATATCACTGGGATTTGAACACGGATTATGCCGTCTGGTCAGAGAAGGGCTGGGCCATGCTTCCTGCCCAGTGATTATCCAGCAGACAGCATCTCCACATCACATGGCCCAACATAGTAGTAAATTACAGTTGCTGAGCAACAGCAATAGTGGTGCAGATGGCTCACTGCAGTTGACATCTTTAGCTATGCAGATTAATTTATTATTTACTTGTGTTAAAAACTGGACAGGACAGTTTCCTGAGTTAATGAGAAAACACTCCAACATATTGTAGAATATTGCCTAATTAAAATATTGAGAAACCATTTCCCATTCATAGGGGTTTGCTGTTCTCTACTTTCTGCCCCTTTCATGAAAAACAGAAAGAAAAATCCACAGGGTATCAGTACTATTAATACATCTAATCCTAAGAGTAAAGCAGAAATGAAGGCACACAGCCTTCTCCTGAGAAAGAAACAGTGTGGGCATGTGATTAAGAATATTCCACAGACAATATTCTGCCATAGCCCTTCTATTTGAGAGTCTTGACAATTTTCCCAAATGCCCATGTGGGAAATGGGCATTTCCACATGGAAATTAAGGAACTTTATTAACTTCATTTCATCACAAAAATTGTGAAGAATCTCCATTTCCATATAAATTGCAGTGTTGGTAACACTGAAACACCCCAAGTACCGTCTGGACCAAACCAAATATTTCACACAGAAATATTTCAAACTTTGATCATTTTTAAAAGACAGATAAACAAGGCTGGTTTGAATCTGCTCTCTAATCTGTTTGAACCCAGACTGAACTTCATCCTCTTTTATAGAAGATCTCTAGCTTCACTGCGGCACAGTTATGAGTTGATATCTACATTAATACTTTGAGAAATTTAAAAAAAAAAAAAAAAAAAAAAAAAAAAGCTTTGTGTTTTATTGGGTTTCTTTAAACTCATTTCTTTACAACTTATGGTCATAACAGCTGATCATCAAATTTAAGTCCTTATTTTTTTTCTACTTTGTTTTGCTTTACTTGTATATTTAACCCTGAATATCCTCCCAATCTAGGTTTACATAGGGCATACAGTTTCAAAGCTGCTTTTCCTGGCATTAAAAAGCTTAGATTTTGTGGCATGTCAGTATCCACAGTGATGGTAGTGTTATTTTTTTTATGTGTCATTTCCAGTCCATGCTGCATTCTGGTTCTTACGCACTACTACAACACAGCAGGGCTTAGACTGTAAACCAAAGGGGATATTTCAATTTGATCAATAGCCTCCTTTACTGTCACATAATCAACAATGATTTAACAGAGTTATTTCTATTATTTTTACTGTAATTATAAGCAAAACTTGTGGAATCAACACAAGAATTATAGTCATCTTTGTTATATGAATAGTATTTTAAATTATATATTCCTTTCTCTGTACAAGCTAATAATAATAACTGAAGAGAAATAATTATTTTCTGAGTGCTTAAATTCTCTTTAGTTACTAGGTGTGGCGTGGCAGTTCATGCAGAAGTGCGTGCAGGAAGGGCACTGGGGTCCTGCCAACTTGACCAGGGAGCAATGGGATCCACCAGGAAGAAAGCCATGGCTTGAAGCTCTGCACCCACCGCAAGACTCAGCTGCCCTGTTCTCCCTCCGCCCAGCTGAACACAGAGACTTAAGGGGCAGGGGGCAATGGTGACAGGTCCCTGACTGGTACAGCAGGCGCATCTCCTCTGTGACTGCCCCACCTTCCCAAGTGCCTATGCACAACAGGTGTGAGATTCTGCAAAAGGAAGTGAACAATGACGAGGATGATGATTCATCTGGCATGGAGATGTCGCTGTGTTTAAGTCAGCCTACACCCTGCATTAAGACTGCTTCCATAAAGAAAAAAAGACAGGCCCTTGTCCCTTCTGAAGGGAAAAAAAGGCCCAAAATGCAGAAAAGACACACTTCTTGGGGAAGTCTGCTGTATCCCTGGAGCCTGCGTTAAAGATGTGAACAGAAAGATTCCTACCCTGGTATAGCCCTCATATTACTATCATTATTGATTTTTCAGGCAGGAAGCAAAGAAGTTGCAACAAGAAGTCTGAGGGCAATCAAGAAAGACTTCAGAGCCTTGAGATGACTGGGTAGGGGAGCAGAAGCAGCATTCTCCTCTATCCTTCAAGCTACAGGGAACGATGAAGAATGAAACAGGAAGATCCGACAGATCAATACCTGGCTCCGAACCTGGTGTCACCAGCAGAATTTTGGGCATTTAGATCATGGGTCAGTTTACACAACACTAGGAATGCTAGCAACAGACAGGCACACCTGTCTTAAAGGGGAAAAAGGATCTTTGTGCAGGAGTTATCAGGGCTGACTGAAAGAACTTTAAACTAGTTTTGAAGGGGGAAAGAGATAAAACCAGGCACGCTAGACATTAGCCTAGGGGTAGCATGCCAATGTTTGCGAGTGCGCTAGCGAGGTCCTTTGGTCTGGTGTCTCAGTGTAGGTAGGGGATGGAGATCCATGAGGCAGCAAAGATGCAGCAGCAAAATTATGATTTAGCATGGAAACAGACAGATGACTCTCACAACTGGAGTGCTGCAATGGGTCATGATAAACTCTTCAGAAGGGACAGGCAAGGAAGGAGAGGCAGTGGGGTAGCCCTGTATGTTTGGGAACGGAGAAGACCTTGTGGGTGATGTGACGGTTGGGGCTGTCTTGGGCATAACAATCATGAAATGATAGAGATTTTGATTCATGCAGAACTAAGAAAGAGGGGCAGCAGAACTCTACCTCGGACTTCCAGAGGGCAAACTTCGGCCTCTTTAGAAGCCTGGTTGACAGAGTCCCTTGGGAGTCAGTCCTGAAAGGCAAAGGAGCCCAGGAAGGCTGGACACTCTTCAAGAAAGAAATCTTAAAGATGCAGGAGCAGCTCATCCCCATGTGCTGGAAGACAAGCTGGCAGGGAAGAAGACTGGCACAGCTGAACAGAGAGCTTTCGTCAGAACTCAGAAGAAAAATAAGAGAGTTTATGACCTTTGGAAGAAGGGGCAGACAACTCAGGAAGAATACAAAGATGTTGTGAGGTTATGCAGGGAGAAAATAAGAAGAGCCCAGCTAGAACTTAACCTGGCCACTGCCTTAAAGGACAATAAAAAATAAGTTTCTATGAATGCATTAGCATCAAAAGGAGGGCTAAGAAAAATCACCATCTTTTATTGAATGTGTGGGGAAACACAGTGATAGATTATGAGGAAAAAAAATCCAACAACAAAAAACAAGTATTTTCAGATTGGGTTTAGGATTAAATCAACTTTGATACAGACATGTTGCTTCAGAAACAGTCAGAATCAATAAAATATTCTTTAGAACTCACTTTGCTTCCATCCAGAACAGCTTCTGGCAAGTAAACAAATCCTGCATCAATATACATAGCTTCACACTATCTGAATGTGCAACTTTTAGCAAGTATTTCAGTAAAAAATCATACCTGGCTCCAAGACTGATTTTAAATGGTCTCTCAAAAGCTTAATGAAACTGTGGATAACATATGGATTAACACTAATAAAATGCATGAAAAATAAGCCCTCCTAAAAACTACCTAGAAGACAGGCATCCACATATGCACACATATCATCAAGGGTGGCCTCATGGAACTGAGTCACATACAGCCAAGTTTCTAATATTAACAGCTTTAACACTCTACTTGATCAACTTTAGAGATGCCCATCATAAAGAATGTAATGATGAAGTATTATACTTTAAATGCTTGTGTCTGTGTTGTACGTATATTCCAATAACTAGTTCAGAGGGGATGAAAACTTCCTCCAGCTATCAAGCATATACACCCATCATTTAGATTTAACTATAGCAGCTCATGTTTTTTGCTTAGCTGTAGCAAAAACTATATGAAAATGTTTATCAAAATGCATAGGCCCTCAGATGTCTTTGCTCATTTTCAGAAAGTCTACTCCTACTCAAATGTTGTAGGGCTGAATCTTCTTTGGGTAAGTGCTGGTTTCTGTTGCTAACGGCTCATGGGAGTGGTTTTGGCAACATTTTGAAGAAGTGAGAAAAATAAATCACCAGGTAATAGAATAAATACACACCTGCTACAAGTTTTGATGTATATGAAAGGAAAAGGGAACAAAGTACCAATCATCAAACCTGTTTATATAATTTTTCCATTACTTTATGCAACTGTTGCTAGGCAGTCATGTGCCATGGTGATGAGTGGAGTGTGAATACCTAGACAGATTAGACAGACATATGTTACCAAACACGTAATGTATGGTGTGTTTTCTCTCTAGACTGCTGTACAAAACCAGGACACCAACTATCCCTTTTCCCCAAGGGGACTGCAGTGTCAGATCATTCAGAGTAATAGTTAAGGGGTCTGACCTTGTAGCAACACAGATACCACTTTCTGCTCTTAGTTACACAGCTCTCTCACTAGAGTTAAAACAGGCAGAGTGCATGTACTACTGCATTTTAAATAGAGGTTTAAATTAAAAGAATGACTAAAAATTTTCAAAATCAGCAATTTTATAATGGTTTTACAATTCATGCAATCTACTTCTTGAGCCAGTTTGTAAACCCTGTTGTATTCTTTCCAGAATCAGCTAGAAATATAGAATACAGAAATTTAGAAATATCTATATTGGAAAAGAAATTCACTCTGTTAGTTATTAAGACTGAGCTATCCTGTAAGAAACTTGTAGAAGAGTATCTTAAGAAGGTAGTTCAAGCAGCTGTACAAGGAAAAATGTTAGAAAACAAAAGGAGGACAAATTCATTTCTAACTAAATGCCTTCCCCTCTCCCAGCATCCAATTTCAAATTATTGCTTTCCAACTGGTAATGTGTTCTAACATAAGCAATAAAAACAGTGGCTAAAACAGACAAGGGAAAAGCACAACACAGAATCACGAAACTTGCAAAAAAAACTGCAGAAAAAGTCAAAGGATAGCAATAAAAGGTGAAGATACAGTCACTAAATGCATGGGTGAGAGATGAAGACTTTTAGTCAATAACACTTTTGGACAACCTAAAACAAGAGAAGCCAAAAGAAAAACCTTGTACCATAATCAAGGAAACTGACAGCTGAGACACAATCTACGGTTTTCATGCCAGACAGGAAGAAATGTGTAAACTATTGCAAAGGAAGAATCAGAAACTTTTGTTAACAATCTAAACATTGAAAGAAAAGGGAAACTAGAAGGCAAGTTTGATAATAACTCAAGTGGGAACCTTTGTAGCTGAAATAAGCAATATTTCCGCATGTGCCAGAGCAGGTTCTATTACTTTGCTCCAACTGTTCAGTAACAAAGTCAGGCATGATTTTCATCGCACTTCATTGCAGACTGGAGCAGGACACCCACAATGAAGTTTCAGCATGACAGCTGGTGGTGTAAAGCTGAGCAAATGAGAAAAGTCTGAGTGGGAGTCAGGAGATTAGAACTAATAGCTGAATAAATCAGCCGTCCAATACCTTCATTTACTGAAATGATTTCATCGTTAAATAAATGCATATCCTGTGTTTATTTCACTGGGTAATATGAAATTCAAATCTGCTTTTACATATGTATGCAATCAGTTAGTCTTAAATGCAGCTGTATTTATTGTCTTAAAGTCTTGAATTCCACACTTAGAGAGTACCCCCTTCAAAAACTAGTATTTATTCACAGAATTGCCAAATACTTCGAGATCTTCTTACATAAACTCTCTCTCTTCTCTCCTAAAATCGATTTCATGTGAACATACCAAAGTTGCTGACCATTTCTATGGCAAATATGAAGTTTTTAAGAGAATAAACTTGGAGCTCCAAGAGACTCCAGGAGTACACTATGGAAAAAAAACAACTCGGCACTCACAAATTTTGGTCTAAAAACATCCTGTCAAAACTTGAAGGCAAAGTTCTCTTACAAAGTTCCTCTTTGACTTTAAAATCAATGCATTACCATCTTGCCTGTTATACATAAATATATAAATATATCTTTTTACCCAAAATTGCCTACAATGACATGCTTTATGACCTTTCCTCAAGTAGGCCCAGATAATATAGACATTCAGCAATGCTCTAAAATTTCTGCACACAGCTGTTCAAGTCCAAGCATTAATGCCAACTATCTCAATGCTTAATTTCCCTAAACTCAAACATGAGAGTACACCCCTACATGACACAATGCACTATCAATCTTTACTACAATTAGTCTTTCAGGTTTAAATTTGCAATTTTAACAACAAATCAATAAATAATTGCTGGACGCACAAAGTATGCTGTTTTTTTTCCCACTAATAAACATCCATACTCAAAAAAAACCTTAACTGCTGGCAATGTTCTTAAATCATTATGCTACCGATGCCTGTCAGGTTTCTGTCTTTGGAGATACTGAAAAATGGCTATGAACAACCTGCTTTAGGTGACCCTGTTTGAGAAGAAGTTTGGACTACCAGATCTCCAGAGGACACTTCCAGCCTCAGTGATTCTTTGATTCAATTTTAAACATAGGGATATTTTTTTCCATGCTCAAAATATAGTAGCAGTCCGCACTTCTTCCTATCAGCATCACTGATCAGCTAAACAAATACCAAAACAGGAGAAAAATATGCTTCTCAAATATCCTTTCCAGCTATTTTATCACTAGTTAGTCCTTGGTGCCAAGTCTGCTGTGCTTGAATTTCTATAAATTGATAAGAGTGTTGGTACTGAAAACAAACTCAAACTACACTGCAAATTTAAAATTAACATATCAGAATGCATGAGAAGCTGCTCAAACAATAAGAGATTAGATATTCATATGAAGTCTTATTCCCATACAGAGCAAGTAAAGTATATGTATAAGAACATAGAATCATAGAATAGTTAGGGTTGGAAAGGACCTTAAGATCATCTAGTTCCAACACCCCTGCCATGGGCAGGGGGGTTGGAAAGGACCTTAAGATCATCTAGTACCAACACCCCTGCCATGGGCAGGGACACCTCCCACTAAACCATGCCACCCAAGGCTCTGGCTAACCTGGCCTTGAACACCACCAGCGATGGGGCATTCACAACTTCCCTGGGCAACCCATTCCAGTGCCTCACCACCCTCACAGTAAAAAGCTTCTACCTTATATCCAATCTAAACTTCCCTGTTTTAGTTTTAACCCGTTACCCCCTGTCTTATCACTACAGTCCCTAATGAAGAGTCCCTCCCCAGCATCCTTGTAGGCCCCCTTCAGATACTGGAAGGATGCTATAAGGTCTCCAGACAGCCTTGCCTTCTCCAGGCTGAACAGGCCCAACTTTCTCAGCCTGCCTTCACACGGGAGGGGCTCCAGTCCCTTGTTCATCCTCATAGCCCTCCTCTGGACTTGTTCCAACAGTTCCATGTCCTTTTGATGTTGAGGACACCAGAACTGCACACAGTACTCCAAGTGAGGTCTCACGAGAGCAGAGTAGAGGGGCAGGATCATCTCCCTCGACCTGCTGGTCACGCTCCTTTTGATGCAGCCCACGATACGGTTGGCTTTCTGGGCCACGAGCACACACTGAAGCCAGCTCATGTTCATTTTCTCATCAATCAACATCCCCAAGTCCTTCTCCACAGGGCTGCTCAGAATCTCTTCCCTGCCCAACCTGTAGCTGTGCCTGGGATTGCTGTGACCCAGGCGTAGGACTTTGCACTTGGCATGGTTAAAATTCATAAGGTTGGCATCAGTCCACATAAATTAAGCTACCACAAACATCAGGTTAAAAGACGTTCATTTGAAGTCTTAATACTTTCTATGCCATTTCTACATTATATAATTACAGCAGGAATAGTGATCAAGGTTAGAGATAGTCCACAGAGCTCTGTTTCACAGCATCCCACAAGAATGAAATAACCTGAGTATCACCAAGTCAAAACACATGACTCAGACTTCCAGCTAATGAACACTGACATAGTTACAAAGCAAACACACCACAGCATCCTTTTCCAAAACACACACTGAGGCTATGAAAAGTCATCTTCTTACAGCAGCAAATTTTATTTACTTATAAACATATTAGCACATGACTACCATGGTCAAATTATAAGCATAGCCAGTGAGTGCTTAAAATCAAGAAAAATGGCAAACAAGTCACATTGGGGTTCCTCCTTTTATATGAGGAAATGAGAACACACTTCTAAACACTGTGCAGAAAACCATTACCTCCTTTTCTTCAGAATTTCACACTCTTTTCCTCATAAGCAGTTTTCCCCAAAAGCATGATTTTTGTTCACTGAACTTGTTAAGGCCTTAAATGATCACAGTGATAAAGACTATAATACAACTGATGTTTCAGATAACAAAGGTAAACCTAATCTTTGCTCTGGAACATCAGTTTAAAAACTACTCACCTCTGTTATATGAGGATTGGGATTGAATCCACACAGGCTGCAGACTACAGTATGACACTGTGTGCAAGTGTTGTAATTGGCCTTTTCTGGAGCATGCAGCAGCAGTTCAGTAGTTGTGCAAAGAGGACAGAAGGTTTTCTTTGGGGTGGACTCAGTAGGTTGGGTTGGACCAGCTTGCTTTTGCTGCAAGGGCTTTTCAGGCCCTGGTTGCTGGCTTGGTGGTTTTGTAGGTCCTGGTTGTTGTGCCATGGGCTTTGTGGCCCCTGCAGGCTGAGAAGATGGTTTTGCTGGCCCTGCCTGTGGTGGCGGCACTTGTTTTACAAGTCCTGTTTGTTGTGGTGGTGGCTTCCCAGGTGCAGGCTGGGATGGCTGTTTTGCAGGTCCTGTTTGCTGAGCAGATGGCTTTTCAGGTCCAGGTTGTTGAGAAGGCTGCTTTGGAGGCCCTGCTTGCTGTGAAGATGGCTTTACAGGACCCCCTTGTCGTGCCGGCTGCTGAGATGGCTGTTTTACAGGTCCTGGCTGCTGCGACGATGGTTTTGTGGGAGGTGGTGCTTGGGCTGACGGTCTAACATTGTCTGTTTGCTGTGGTGACGGTTTTGTGGGGCCTGAAGGTTTTGCAGATGGTTGTTGTTGAATGGGCTTCGATGGTTCTGACTGTTGGGGCTGAGATTTTTGTGGTCCTCGTGGCTGGGGTGGTTGTTTCACTTGTTCTACTTTTGAGTCTGCCGGGTGACCAGGGCCTGGTCTCTGAACTTGCTTTGGTTCCCCAGGCACTGGTTTGGAAGACTCAGTTTGCTGAGAAGTAGGTCTGGCAGGTCCTGGTTGTTGAACAGCTGGCTTTGGAGACTGTTGTTGAGCTGGATGTTTTGCAAGACCCCTCTGCTCCTCAGGTTTCCCTTGCTCTTTTGGGGTAACCTTTTGTTTCCTACTGGCTTCTTGGGCTGCATCTGAATCTGATATCAAATCAAAAGGATTGAATTTGTTCACAACTGAAGTGACTGCACTCAATGGATTGGCTTCCGAAAGAAAACTGGGCATCATACTTGGCTTCTGATCTTCTTTAAAATCAGTCCTGGACTTTGACTCCCTTAGGCTAATAGAAGAAGGGCTCCTCCCAGGTGCCCGTTGTTCTGTCTTCAGCACATCTACTGTTCTGCTTTTACTTAAACTTGGTGGTCCTGGATCTGGAGGCTTACCTGGTTGCCTGGGTCTTGTATCAAGCTCTGGATGTCTGCAGACAGAAAATGTAATCAAATTAAAACAACGCACAGTACAACAGTACTAGAAAAATAAGATAAAATAAGATGTATCTGTGACCCTGGGAGTTCTCTGCTAACACTGTGCAGTCTCCTGAGTGTTTGCAAGAGCAAGGCTTATAACATAAGGTGCATGTAAAAAGTATTTAAAAGAAAACTGTTGCTCTTTAAAGCCTTACACCAGCACTCAGGCATAGGCTGATTTATTATTTAGAAAATAACCTAATACAACAACTAATTTTCTTTTCAGAAAGAACATAAAGCATAACCGCTTGTTTCACCTAAATCCAAACGACTAACTCTCCACTCTACCCCTTGGGATACAAACATCGAGAAGACTGAAAGAAACAGAGGTGTCAGAAAATCAGCAGATCAAAGCACAGCCATACAAGAAAAACACTGCACAATACAAAATGTTTATGCACTTGTATTTTGGCTACTTGTACAAAATTTTGATATATTTACAATTCAATATGCAGCAAAGATTTAAAAACCTAAAATACAGGTACATTAAGGAGTATATATTTCTTTTAAAAACCATTTTTTTTCAACCCATCCACTCACAAATAAGAATTTTCAATCAGACAAACCAGATGCCAGTTCATAAAATTAGTCATGAAGATTTTTTCTTTTTAAATACAACTGCTATAAAGCTTTCCCTCAGCATCATCCCAACAGTTCACATTGCCCAGCAATAAAATCTCTCATTACATAATAGGTATTTTTCTAAATATTCTAACAATAACATTTTGCTGTATTTTCATATAGAAAAAAAAACAAAACTAAAAATTTAGGAACCACAATAAAGATCATGCCATCAGATGTGGCATAATATTCTACTTGCTACTGTACTTGGCTGCAGCTGAAGGAAATAATATTGTATTCAACACTATTGCATTATAGGAAAATATTCTATTCAGTGCTACAACTGTGCTTCTGCTGGAAGATACGATGTTCTCTTCAGTGCCACTGCAGTGTTACAAATATAAAATTGTCAGCTTTCATTTTGAGAGATGCGCTTGCAGCCCAGAAAGCCAACTGTATCTTGGGCTGCATCAAAAGAAGCGTGACCAGCAGGTCGAGGAAGGTGATCCTGCCCCTCTACTCTGCTCTCGTGAGTCCTCACTTGGAGTATTATGTGCTGTTCTGGTGTCCTCAACATAAAAAGGACAAGGAACGGTTGGAACAAGTCCAGAGGAGGGCTATGAGGACGATATGGGGACTAGAGCACCTCCCATATGAAGATAGGATGAGAAAGTTGGGGCTGTTCAGCCTGGAGAAGGCAAGGCTGCGTGGAGATCTCATAGCATCCTTCCAGTATCTGAAGGGGGCCTACAAGGATGCTGGGGAGGAACTCTTCTTTAGGGACTGTAGTGAGAGGACAAGGGGTAACGGGTTCAAACTTCAACAGCGGAAGTTTAGATTGGATATGAGGAAGAAATTCTTCACTGTGAGGGTGGTGAGGCATTGACATGGGTTGCCCAGGGAAGTTCTGAATGCTCCATCGCTGGTGGTGTTCAAGGCTGGATTGGACAGAGCCTTGGGTGACATGGTTTAGTGGGAGGTGTCCCTGCCCATGGCAGGGGGCTGGAACTAGATGATCTTAAGGTCCTTTCCAACCCTAACTCTTCTATGATTCTATGATTCAGTTAACTGATCTTGTTTTTCCAAACATGACAGTGTTTTTTGGACATTCATGAGCATAAACATAGAATCATCAAAAAATCACTCATTACACTTAACTATATTCCTTAACCATCAAATAAATAAATAAAAAATTGCACAATTGGCTGAGAGTTTTCTCAGAATTCTGCAGAACTATATATAATAGACACACTGAAAAATATTTTTACACTGTTAATATTACTATGGGTTTACTATTATTTCTGATTAATTTTTAGAGTTTTCATTCCATACCTAGCAATGGCAATAGGAAAGGGCAAAACTAAGTGGCAGCTATTTCTGTGCTCATAATTCTTACAACATGAGATTTTCTCACAATCTTGTGTCTGAGTTTGTCTGGGCAAATTAACAATTTCCACATGAAATACTTGTTAAGGACAAACTATTTCCAGCCTTCCATAACTCCACTTATCCTTCCCCATTCTTGTAAAATTATTGGCTGTAACACTGGCACCTTATTGTGCAACCCACTGTGAGTAGGTGTGTTTCCATTGGCATCAGTGACTATTGATTAACTCATTATTCATAATAAAGAAAATACAGAAAAGCCCAATGATAATCTAATTCCTTCAAATAGTCAGCATTTTTACTTGTTAAAAACAACAATTTTACACTCTTATTAGTGACTAGGTAGGTCTACCTGCAGTTCTGTTTCATGTTATTTAGATAAGCACTCCCAAGTTTATCTCAAGAGGTACGGCATGCTAAGTGAAATCATTTCAATCATTCTATTAGTGGCAGTCTGGTACACCTCCAGAACTCATGTTTGCAAATGTTCAAAATTTTAGAAGGCTTCATTCAACAATGCTGAATGAAAAGGGAAAAAAGAAAAGGATCAACGGTACTACTGAAACTCAATTCAGGAAACTGCGTACCATGCCCAAACCTTAAAGTATGAAGGTAGAAAAAAGCAAAAAAAGCAAACAAACAAAAACCTCCAGAACTAAATCTAGTTTTAGAAACTGAACTTGGACATTAACACAAATAAGTATCGCTATAATGTCAATCACTATTGCAATAGAGTTCTCCAGAATTCGTTTTCATCAAAATAATGTGCTCCTTAAATTTCTACCTGATCAGATCTCAGGACCTGGAATGAGATTAAATCTCATGAATCTAGGAAATAAACCCAGATGACTCTGGAAGGCTGCTTGTGTATTGTCTTGCCTTTATATACAACAATGTTTCTAAGCAATGGATATAGAGTATGGTTAACTAGTGGAAGAAAAAGCCTTGAAACTACAAGCTTCTTGAAAATTATTACTTCTGGCAAAAGCCAGGACTTACTTTATTTAGTTTTAGGTAGCTGGAAGTTGAAGCTTTCTTTTCTAGAATTATTTTGAACCCAGCTACAGACTAACACTGAACAATTTTAATTAATCTGGAGAATAGAAATCCTCAATTAAAAAAAAAATCTTCTTTTTTTACAAAAATTTTCTTCTTTTTAAACCTTTTGAATCATTAAAAAAAGACAAACAAACCCCAAACCAACATTGTCCTTAAGTCTTCAGACCTAACAAGCACAATCATTTAGTCCTCCCTCAGCTAATACCTTACTTCATGCTGCTATGTTCTTTCTCACTTAGGCCTTGAATCACAGTACTCATCTTTATTCATTTACATGAATATTAGAGCCAAATCAAAGCCTACTTTGGAGTCAAGAGGAGATTTCACAAAAAGACTAGTGCTTGAATGCCACAGCTATAAAAACCTATTTAAAAAGCCATGTCTTTTTCCCCGTTCATCAGGACAGTATTAAAGAGAAGTGCAATGAATACTATGTGACTCCAGGATAGTTAGATCTTTTCATATCTACAGACAAGGTAGGTATAAACTTATGCATACCCCTAGTGGGTAATTCATTTTTTTTTTTTTAAGTCAATAGAGTGATAGCATTAACAAAAATACATATTGTTTCTGGAAAAAAAAACATAATCATACTTTAGAAGTGTGACACTCAGAAAGACTTCTGAGCATTTTCTCTCAAAATGTAGATTTTTTTTTTCCGTTAATGTCTAGTGTGACCAACTTAATGAACTGAAAACAAACAATACCAACCAGCTGCATTAGATGGTTCATATATACAGTTTGGTCATCTAATCCTTTCAGATGATGTGGAACAATTCCTCAGCAAGTGGACACTGACACAGTTACAGAGTCATTCAATGAAGCTACAACAACTAGGACTTGCTTACAAACTGACTGTGTATGTTTCAGCTAAACTTCCTAACCATGGGTTTTCTGAAAACAAGTAATTAAAACAGGACAGAAAGATTTCCACAGGTGCTAAACATCCCAAATGGTGACCAGGACCTAGAGAGTAAAATGCTCAAAGGAAAAAAAAAAAAAAAAAAACCAAACCCAAACTAAAATGTACATTTGATTTAAGCAATTCATTTTAGGTGCTCTAGACCTAAATGCTTATGTTAAAATGCATAATAAATATTTATTGCATCTACTTAGCTATTGCATTTTTTAAGACCTAAAAGCTCAAAGCCTATAGAAGTCCTAGAAACTACAGCATGTATTTCATGGTGGTAAGCATGCAAGCATGTTTCCTGGTACATACATTACTTACTATTAAAAACTACGTAGTTGCAAAAACTGTTACATCAGGATATAACCAGTCATAAGGAATTTGTCCATTTTAAGACTGGGGTTACTTAGTTGGGCAATGAAAGCACTGAGAACAGAAGATAACTAATTTGTCTCTCAGGTAAGACTGGATAATAGCTCATATTATAATGGACATCACAGTGGAAAAATCCAGTTAAAAAATACCTAACAGACGGTGCAATAGTAACACAGTCATAACATGGGGCTATATAAACTGGAAGCCAGAATTCCTCTTTCAATCACTGTTTCTGTCATTTAACATTTGGACCAACGTAACCCAGTGCTGTGAACAACAGTTGTAGAGCATAAGCTAAGAGATATTTTCCTCATCTGATTTTTTTGGCCACAAAAACTCGAAAAAAAAACAAAACCAAAACAAAACAAAAAAACACCCTGAAGCTAAAGAATCAGTCTCAGCAAGCTAGTTCTTCACTTAAGTTAAAGCCTGGAAGAGGCTGATCCTTGATTCTCAGAAGAGTCTTACTCAGAGGGTTTGACCAGGTTCTCAATTATTCCCATCATTCTTGGTAGATCTCAGTAGCAGAGAGAGGCATGCAAGAGGAGCAAGTAAAGCCACAACAGAAGAGTAGAGACAAGTAGTAACTTCATTACAGTGTGACAGGCAGAGAGATGTTATGATGCTACAACCCCACAAAAGAAGCTAGTTGCCTGGATATTGCACTGAATGCTGAGATGCCAACTTTGGCTAAAAGTTAAAAGGCTGTAATTGACAAATATAGACTGCCTTTACTTTAAATGGCAAGTGTTAAGTATGGCACACTAACAAGATCAAAATAGTTTCTGATATCTTAAGTATGTTTGTATGAAAGCAGACCTTTATAAATGCAGAAAGATTCACATTGCAATGAGTTTAGCATATTCTAACATCTTCCCAGGACATCTATCTATCTCACTTTTTTCTGGAATATTAGCATGAAACAATAAACTTTCAAAGTCCTTGTGTCTTTGCCCACTAACTGTTACACAAAAGGGAATTTTGAGCTTAGTTTCACAGAACTAAGCAGCAAGATTTATTTTTCCTTTTTTTTTTTTTTCTTAACATCTATAGAAGCTGAGTAGAGCTTTCAACTGAATGGGAAATTATATTATACATACAGTATTAATACCTGTTTACTAATTATGCAAGCCATAAAATAGGAAGACTTGAATCCCAGCTTTAAAAAATGGAGACCATCATCTCAGGTATAATCCCAATGGTTTCAGTAGCTTGCCCAGCTATGAATTTGGTCCCACCCTCCTTGCTTCTCTTCTAGAACTCACTCATAAAAACCCGGTATTATATAAAGTCAGCATGTATTCATCTTGGGTGAGGTCCATACACAAGAACAGTGTTGAACGGTCGGCCGAGGAGGCTCCTTTCGACATCCTCCTTCTAGAAAAGCAACTGACACAGCTCCGGAGATGGAAGCAGGGGACGGCCGGGGATCGCCCGCTTCAGCACCATGGACAGGGGCAGAGCAGCAGGTTCATCACCGAGGACAGGGGCAGGGGGGCCGAAGGCGGGCGGTGGCACCGCGGAAACCCGGCCCCGGGCCGGGCCGAGGAACGGGCTTGATGCACGCCGGGCAGCGTATCCGCCAAGAGGCAGGTAAAGAAAGGGGAAAGGAATAACCCTAGCCATCGCAGAGGCACAAGGAACTAAGGCCATTACTATATAGAATATTGAATCTCGTACGAATCAATTTAATATTTTGCCTCTTTTCCCCTTACAGCAAAAAAGGTAAAAAAAAAAATCAAGAAGAAAAATACTGGGGGAAAAAAGACTGAAACAGAGCTACTCAATCCATGCCTGTTTAACGAAGCCAAATGACAGCTGCAGAGGTTAAGAACTGGCAGAGTAATGGCTAGCAAATACATGATGCTCAAAAGCTGTCAAAGATTCTGCAAGATCTCTCCAGGAAGAGAAGCTTACAGAACCGACCAGCCCCGGGTAGAGCTTCCTTGGCTACTACCTGAGCTGCGGGGCACTCCACAGGCACACACACACACAGAGAAAACCGAAATGATGTCTGCAAATCTCTCCCCTTCCTAGACACAGAAGCTACCCGTGTTCCGGATCGGTGTGAAGGGAAGGAAGGGGAAAGGGTGCAGCCCGCTGGAACCGAGGGCCGCCGGTAGTATTAGAAACCACCGGAGTGGGAAAAGCTGGAGAGCGCGGGCTCCGTCCCAGTGTCCGCACTCGCGCAGCCGCCCCCTTCCCTCCCGCAGCCAGAGGAACGCAACGCTCCAGTTAACGCTCCCGGTGCGGCGGGCCCGGATCGTCCCGCGCCTCGCCCCCCGCCCCACCGCGAAAGGACAGAGAAGGAGGGAGGGAGGGGTGGGAGAAAGGAGACTTTCCGTGCGTGCCTTTGCATGGGAGGCGGCTCCGCGGCGGCGAGGTTCCCTCTGGGCAGCCCCTGCGCCCTTGACATGACAGCGGCGATCTGCCTCCTTTCCTCCTCGCTCAGCTGGCTCAGGTCCGCCTCCACCCCGGCCGGGACCAGGCTCTCCAAGGTGGCCGTGGGGCCGCCGCCATCCCCGGCTGCCGCCGCCCCTTCGGGGAAAGAGCCCAGCCCTTCGCCTCCTTCCAGGCTCGCCTCGTTGCCCATGGCCGCCGCAGCTCCCCGCTCGCCGCCTCTCCCTTCGGGTGCAGCCCAGGCGGGGAGCGCCGCTCAGCCCCGCTCCCCGGAGGGCGCTCAGGGCTCCGCGGCCACGGCCACCGCCACCACCACTGCGCCGCACGACGGCAGCGGCAGGGCCGGGGCCGGTCTCGCGGGCTGCTGCCGGGGACGATCGGCGCCACCAACCGCCCGCCGCGCCGCGCTCCACCACCCCGCGCAGCGCATGCTCGGGGCTGGCGGGGAGGGGGGTACCTTCGCGGCACCCCGCCCTGGCAATTAAAGGCACCGCGCACAGCCCGCGCCCGTGGACGGGCGGTGGTCGCGGTGGGCTCACAGCGCTCAGCACGTAGTAAGCAGGGCGCATCTGGAGGATACCCATCCAAGAAACCCCGTGAACGCAGAGCCAGCTAGGTCAGGGTGCTCAGGTCTGGGTGCAGCCAAGTTGTGAATGTTTCTGTGGGTGGAGATTTCACAGTCCGGGTCCCTGTCTCAGTATTTGACCACCCTCACAGAATCACAGAATGGTTTGGGTTGGAAATGACCTTAAGATCATCTAGTTCCAACCCGCCTGCCATGCTCAGGGACACTTCACACTAGACCATGTTGCCCAAGGCTCTGGCCAACGTGGCCTTGAACACTGCCAGGGATGAAGCATTTACCACTTATTTGGGCAGCCCATTCCAGTGCCTCACCACCCTCACAGTAGAGAACTTCTTCCTCACATCTAACCTGAACTTCACCTGTTTTAAGTTTAAACCCACTACGCCCTGTCCTATCGCTACAGTCCCTGAAGAGTCACTCTCCAGCATCCTTGTAGGCCCCCTTCAGATACTGGAAAGCTGCTATGAGGACTCCATACCACCTTCTCATCTCTTCTCATGATGACTGGCTTCAGTGTGTCAGTGCTGTTCTCGGACTGGTGAGCCCCAGGCTGGATGCAGCACTCCTAAAACAGCCTGGCAACAAATAAATACATTGAGAGGAGTCACCTTTAACTCACCTGCTGCAGTTGAGGTAGTACAGCCCAGTCTGCCTTTCGCATTCCTCATCGCAAAGGTATGCTGCTTAAACACATCCAGCTTCCCATCCAACAGGACTTTTTCTGCAACGCTGCCTTTGGGCCAGCCTGTCCTGGTGTATGGAGTTATTCCTTTCCAGACAGAGGCCTCTGCATTTGCCTCTGTTCAAATTCCTAAATTCCCTGCAAGCAGCAGGCCTGCCTTTCAGTGTATGTACCATTCTCTGAGCTGTTGTGACTACAGGCCTGCTGAGGGTGTACTCAATGCATTTGCCCACATCATTAACAGAGACATAGAACATCATTAGAAAGGTACAACTAGCAACATACCACCAGTTGGACTTGAAGTAACAAACCACAAGCCTTTTAAGCCTGATAGTTCAGTCTACTTTTTACCTACTGTACAGGTCTCACTAATTTGACTATATTATAGTTGATCACACTGAATGCCTGGTGAAGCATGATTTGCCTGGGGCAAACACATGCCATCTGTTTCCAATAACCTTCCTGTCCTTCATCTACTCGGACATGGCTTCCAGGAGGATTTGCTCTGCAACCCTACCAGGAAAGGTACTAGCCACAGTAGCCAAACTGCCTTGAAGTTCTCTTATGGATCCCCCTTCTTTAAGACAAGTGTGATACTTGCCTTTTTCTGGTCATTAGGGAGCTTTCCCAATGACCTTTTCAAGATAATAGAGTGACTTTGCAACAGCATCCACCAGCTCCGCCAGCACCCTTTAATCCACCCTGTCTAGTGCCATAAGCTTCTGCATATCCAGCTGTGCTTAAGTGCTTTCTAAGTCTTACTCTACTACAGGCCATGCTTCACTCCCACATACTCTGATGCTCAGCTCAGAGACCTGGGAGACTCAAGGACAAACCCTACCCATAACAGCCATGGAAAGAGCCACTAAATACCTCGGCCTTTGTATGCCACTTTCCACCAGTTTTCCTGCCTCATTGATTGACGCCAAATTTTCCCAAATCCTTCCCAGAGATCTTATTAAACTGCAGCTGTATTTTGAATATTCCAATGTGTTTGTTAAATTACTTGATCTTCACAGCTATCAGTTGTTTTAGCTACAGGGATGTGACAGCACTTGGCGCTCTTGTCTCCCTCTGTAGCACCATTTTCCTACAGACACAGCTGTATGCAGATCCATCCTCCAAATGACCTATATAATGATGATGTCCAAATATTTATAGTACACTCATACTGTAACAATCAGAGACCATTTTTCTCCAGTACTGGTACACAATAAATGATGCAACTAGTAGCAGTTGGGTGCTTCCTATTTGTCTCTCAAGTGACTTTAAGTTACACATCAAAACAGCAGCTCAGCAGAGAATGTGATACAGCACAAAGGGAAAATCCTCTAAATGGATTTGTGTGACTTGAGTGTAAGTAGACACCTACTCACAGAGTGTTCTAGGTAAAGACATCAGGGGAGCCTGTGGAAGAGGTGACACACAACACAGTCACATCTGGATGAAGGTGGATTCACTTGGCTTGTGAAGGAAAGATACAAATTTCAGTGAAGGTCTTTTAAGGGAGGCAAATACACATCACTATTCATTTAGCACAAGTGAACATCATGTACGTAAGTGTGAATAGCTGTGAAAAGTGCTGCTGCATGGAAGCAGGCAACAACAAAGGTGGGGAAAGAGGAATTTAATCAGTGAAAACATTTAGTTTCCCGATACATACTGATGTAAGCATTCATATAGAATCATAGAATAATTTGGGTTGGAAAGGACTTTAAGATCATCTAGTTCCAACCCCCCTGCCATGCACTTAAATATACATGTATACCTAAATCTTATGTGGAGGGTGGTTTTCCTGTCCTTTAGTTGGATAGCCTGGAAATTTATTAAGTTCCCAAATACAATTCTTCTAAACAAACAACACCACTATATTCCTTTATTCAAACACCAAAAAGTAACTAGAGCTTTTGACTCATACCTAGAAGTCATCTGATGTTTAAAAGCAGGTGGCATATGTTTTTATGATGAGATATAGATGCAGAGAAAACAATTGAGATCAAAACACAATTCACTAAATAGAACAGTTAAAACTGGGGAGATGAAAGTTCTGCTAGTGCTTACTGATCAAAACTATATACACCAATACTGTTTCACTGTTAACATGTGCTGAGATAGAAGACAGGAGGGAAGAGATATATAATGCCTAAGGATGTAAGCTGGGCACAAATGGAGGCTCAAGATGAGCAATTACTTTCAGCAGGAAGTTCACTGTTGGTTTCACTGGAGCCAAGGATGTCACTTTAAAATTATTATGATTTCAAATATCCTAGGGTTTTTTCTGTGGAAATTAGCTCTTTTCACTGTTCTGTGACATTTACCTCTTCTTATGAAAAGGCATCAAATCAGTCGCTATCTGCCCCAGAAGTCCCACTGCAGGCCTATTTCCCTACATCCCGTCATTTCAACATCTTTTTCCCTATATGATTCACAGTGTATCCAAAAGTGACGCGAACTCTCTCATCCTGGTGTTACTGGTGAAACTCCCAAACTAATAAGGCAGAACATTCTGTGGAAGCAAGGAAAGAAGAGGTATCAAATGAATCAACCTTTTTCTCAGAAGTCATGGTGCCTAACTTGCCAGAAACAGCTTGGTGGCATCGGGCAAAATACCCTTATTAAGAAAGAATTTATTTTCTTCATCTCTAGCACTGAAAAATATGATTAAAACCCTTCAGAGATAAAACAGTCTCTTAAAAATTGTGTGAAAATTAGAACTGTTAAAATTTAGAGGCAGATATATAGATGCAAGTTGTCTTCCCTTAGACACTAGGTATATAAAAAGGATAGTCATGAACAGAGGTAAATCCAGCTACCCTTTGAGGGCTTGCTTCCAGTTTTTGAAGGATTTTTGTTGTATTTGTTTGAATCCAACATAGATCAGTTCAATCCACAGACACTTATATATTTTACAACATGAAGTCCATGCATGTTATTATAACCACTGCAAAACAAAGGAACAATGTATATGAAGTAACTTCATTCAGACTCAGGACTGCACTGTATCAGTAACACAGTACTTTCATCAGGGATGGACCAGCTTGGTATGCAAACTAGATGCATCAGATCCCCAAAGGAGCCAGTCCAAGTTAAAGCTGAGTATGCAAAAGCAGCACAAGGACACTGGTTCATCTTTTGCCAGTGCTGAATCTGATCTGGCGTGAGTTAATCTCAGTTAAGTGTGTATCTTCAGCACTAAAGTGAGTGCTTGAAGTTAATTTACTGATTAACAACACTGAAGGCATCTAATCTTCTCATCAGTAGGCTACTTAGTGTAGGCTTACTCTTTACATTTTAAAGGGGAGAAAAAGAGATTTAGTGCACAGAATTTGGAGAAGTTGTGCTATGATCATCAGAAGAAAGGAATAAGATGTCAGTAACACCTTGGCATGAGCTGGCAAAATGGGTAGGGAAGGAAAACTCCTATATCTTAATAATATGCCTGGCATTATTCCCAGATAAAAGTGAAGGAGTAAGAAGGTGTGTTAATCATTAGTGATTAAGAGAGGCTGTGATGATCAGCACCACAAAGGAAAGTTAAAAGAGGAGCTATAATTTGCATAAACATATTTATAGCAATTTACACATTAATGATTTAATATCTAATTTGCAAAAATACCTACCTAAAAATTACAGTGGCCCTTATCACATTTACCCACCCCATTTCAGACATAACAGAGACTGTGGATGGTACCTTGAGTTTAACAGACATGCCTAAGATACATCTAACTGTCCAGTCCATCTGCTATAAAGAATGAGCAATGCCTCTTAATGTCCAGACAGTTAAGACATTTGATAAATATATTTATATACATAAAAATAAAGGAAAACACTGAATTTCATAGTGCAGTCAGTTACACAACTATACTTGCTGTCCTGTCCTATTCACCATCTCAAAACACATTGAAGTTTTAAAGGATGAAATAAAAGATTATTAACCTGGTTTTTGGAAATTTTTTGTGCAACACCTAGGAAGTAATAATTTCAAATACGACATAAGTTTTGTCTGTATAAGCGTGTAAGCCAGAAGCACTTGATGCTGTAAATAAGATGTTTGTATGTGCACTGTCTGTAGTGCCACCAGTACACTAGTACTGGGCAGCTCACTGGTGCAGGTAATATAAAACGCTTATTAAGAAGTGGAAGCAAATGCATACACAGTCTGCTCTAAATGAATGTATGCTCTAAAACAAAAGCACAGGAGAGTGAGGCTTCTTCTCTCACAAGTGCTAATTTTGTATCAAAACTCCTCTTATCTACATACCAACCAATCCTGGGATAAGGACTGCGCAACTAATGTTCTTCAAGATGATAATGAATCTCCAGTCTCAGACTTACTAGTCACCAAAACAACCAGTAAAGGATGACACCAAGGTACTTTGCAAAAGGACTGTGTGTCACTGTTCTATTCAAACACATATTACTCCTCTCTCTACACAGAATTTTCTATTCCACCACTGTACATGCCGGTTGAGAAGCCATCAAAATAGTGAGCTACCCCCATTCCAAAGATCCTGCAAAAAATAACTACTTAAGGAAAAACAACGCAAAACAAAGCAAAAAAATAATAAATAGACTAAATATAGCATAAAACGTCTCAGGTATGAGAAAATACCCTGGGCAGAATTATTTGCAGTATCCAGGCTTCACTTCATAAACAGTGTATAGACACCTGTCTACATTATCCTAGCAATCTCACAAACAGATTTGCTTGCTTAAACAAAAAAAGGTCTGCCAGCTGCCTACAGCACAGCAATGCTGATATGCTCACAATGTGGACTCCCACAGTATAGATTAGTCACAATGTCAAAAATCTGTTTATTTGCAATCAGTGCTTCTAATAAACAAATAGTGATTTGCATATTAAACTGAAGAATGGGACAAAAAAGCCTTTAATCTCAAAGCCTGTATCCTAAACCACCTGTAACGACATCAGCATGTAGCTTTGTCCTGCTGTTCTCCAGTTACTTTCTCTAATTTGAGTTTAGCCACCTGCAGCAGTTGAGCACAATTTGTAGTGGTACAGAGATCATCACAGAGAGCTCAGTTCTCATTTGCTTGTATGGTGAAGCAGTCATAGCTGAGGTGATTACAATTCAAGAGCAAAAGTAGTCAGTTAGGGGGAACCAGGAGAAAGGTCTGAACCATCCCTAGCATCAAATTATGATAGATCACATTAGGATAAAGTAACTATTCAATTTATTCAATTGGGTTTGCATCAGTAAGGGTAACAGTGAGATTCTCAGCACCTTTCTCTTATGATTGCTATTGGTAAGGTAACTGTTGAAAGTTTTAATTCCCCTAGCATTATTTTTCATGTCCAGAGCACAGTAAGCATTTAAACTGAAAACTTCATATCCTACACAGAAAAATCGCCTTAGCGAAGCATGTATCTGGATTATATGTTCAGGTCCTGACTGTGCCACAGAGCACAGGCTTTCACTTTAAAAACTTTAAATCTTCTTTTTTCCCCCCTCTCAATTTGTTAATCTATGGAGTGGGGGGGGGGGGGTGTTGGAGAATGATGTTAAGATTCATGAGTACTATCAAAAATGGTTCACTTGTATTACATGGATCTTACTTAAAATAGTATTCTCAAGATGAAACCTGTCCTACTGTAAGCATCATATACAACTAAATATTGACCAAGGGCCCCATTTCAAAGGATCAGAGATTAAAGTTAAGCGCCTGAGTCCTTCTTTCGGAACTCACATGTAAAATGATAAAGAGGGATGCAGAGTACACAGCTTCAGTGGGTACTGCCTGTTGTTTCCCATGTATTGAGTGATGCATTGTTGACTCTGTTAAATACACATTAACTTGGTTTTCTGGCATGAGTTACCAACTGCCGTTTTGGTAGAACTGAAGAGGCAAAAAAGAAAAGGTCACTGAATTCTTAGGTCACTGATGGCAATTGAAGGAACCACTCAAACATAATCTTGAAGAGGTTCAACCTGAACTTTTTAGTTTATAAGAATGAATATAAGATTATCATGAATGCGATGAGAACAAACAAACTTAGTTTGAAATATTTGAGGCGGACCATGGCAAAATGCAAAGCACTGTGGGAAGTTTAAGGAAAGGATCAACAGCAGGGAAATAGAAGGATCAGGGCAGAAGAGGACCAAAAATACAGGAAAATGAAAAGGAGGGGGGATAAAAATGTGGCCAGCTGCATGTAAGCAGGCTGCTAGTCAGTACTTTTATCTGGCCAAACCTTGTGCCTCATCAGCACAATCTGAGATATAATCTAACTGCACTATATTCCTGAATATTTTATTTTGTGCGTGCACTGTTCTGTGTGTGAGACAATACCTAACATCAAGATGGGCTCACTGTCAAGTAAAACAGAAGGTCCAAAAGTTGGATACTGGACTGTCTATAGATCTGGAGCTGCTATAAGAGACTTGTGAGAGAGTGTATGTGTGATGGTGTTTTTGTGATATGCTAGAAATCTTTAAACTTCATTATCTGGCAAGTGAGAAAAGGATCAAGTCCTTTCTTCATGTTTATATAATCACTGGTTGTATGCATTGCAATACAAATAAAGACACTGTCTTTCTAACTGTGTTCATCTGTTGGCCATGTCTGTACTAAGGGAGTAATTGAGTGTGCATGTGTATTGATGACGTGTGCTTGGCCTCACTGCTTTCAAATAGAAACCACAGCCGCTTTAGTTCTAATGGATTGGGAAGAAAATTCATTTGGGTCCTGAAGTCCACTTCTTTTAAGTTTTTGCTCACTATAAATGAGCATGCAGATTATCAAAGTCCTAATGAGCATTTTTCCACTAAGAATTAGATTCTAGGGTAGGATTTAACTGAATTTAGATGCCTACATTGAACTACCTACAGGTTGACTCTACATGTGAGCTAAGTGTTCAGACTCCCATTGTAGTTGGAGGAAAGCCAGTCCATAAAACAGAAAAGCAGAGTCAGGTGAACAATAGATGGGATTCACTTGCATAAACATGTTATATGCTACTCAGACTTCAGCTGCCGATGCAGGGAGATGGAGATCTTTTAGGAGATACAAGATTTCTTTTATAAATACCCAATTGTGTCTGCCAGCCCTAACGAAAGGCATATTAAATGGCATTACAAACCTGCCTGTGGGCACATAACTCAAGGGAGCAGTGTAAAACTCAGCAACTTAACTAGCTTGGTGTAAGCTTCCATTAACTAAATGGGAAGTCAGTCAGCCAACTTGCTTAAAGCTTAGATGTCCTTATGCCTTCATATGAATTTCAGTTTAAATGCCTTCTTGAAAGTTAGTTTATAAGCCTTACAAGAGCTCTCTTTCCTTACAGTACAAGCCCCTGGCCAATATATCCAGTGCAAAACCCACCTGCAGTTAAGATCAAGAACACATTCTAGACTTGACAAAAAAGTATTTGTAACAGCTTGAGGCATGGAGGGAAGAGACTATGTGAACTGTTTCAAATACTACTTCTGAAAGTAGACTGAGCCGCTCATGGGCCAGGTGATAGTAGCATATTTTTACAGATTTGTTGGAACATTTGCAGAATCACAGAACAATATATTGGCTGAGGTTGGAAGGGACATCTGGATCATTTTGTCCAACTCCCCCACTCAAGCAGGGCCACGTAGAGCTGATTGCTCAGCACCACGTCCAGAGGGCTTTTGAATACATCCAAGGATGGAGGCTCCACTGCACTCCAGTAGTTTGGTGGAATACCATTAAAACCTCCACGATGTTTCACAATGGTATAGCACCAAAGTCACAATCATTCCTACGATCTAATTCAGCTACAGGGTTTCCCAAGGCGGTAACAACAAAAATGAGTCACTCAGAGATTAGATTATAGAACAGCAGCAAGCACACTGTATAAAAACATCCAGTTCATTTCTCTTACTGCATTATAAAGAAGAGTATAGAGCTAAAAACATAATGAACGCAGTTTTAAATTACTACTATAAACTGATGCAGCTTAAAATAAACCTCACCCATTCGGGCTGATGTATTTTTTCTATTGTATCCATTGATTTCAGCCTCTCAATTCAGTTCTCACAAGCTGGAACACTTTAAGAGAACTCACTTATATAGCACAGAAAGTTTTGGAATTGCAGCAGATTTAATGAAGTTTCTTAACAGTTCCAAAAGTCTTTTGGAATAATTCACACAAAAAAGTTCTGAGGATACGAAGACAGACAAATCCACAATTTCTGCTAAAATAAGCAAATATTCCCTCCCACACAGATCTCCTCCTCCCCCCCTTTCATCTCATCCTTCCTCCTCCTACCCTGCCCTGGAGTATCTACAAGTCATCATTCCATCTATCTATAATTCCCTTAACACCCATAGTACATTTACAAAAATACAAGTAAAAATGATCAGCTATAACTCAGAAGCCACAGAAAGAAGAGAATCAAAAAGTAGCAGAGCATTCCCACTAGGTCTTGGTGGGACGGATGGGCTAGGACCTTACTGAGTTCTCAACTCTGCCTGTTACCACAACATCTTTGATTGTTCTATTTTTGTAGAGAAGACTAAAGTATTTTATCATGAAAGTAATAGATTTATACAAAGATTTAGAGAAAATATGCACCTACAAGGTCTATGCTAAAAAAACCTCAGACAGTTTCTCCTTTCCTTCATTTTCTTACTGTTGACCTGGAAAAGTGACTTTGAAATCTAAGATTCATCTTTGTAAAATGTGATCTAGATTCTTTCTTATGCCTTCCAGTAGGATACTTTCTGAGTTTGTCTGCAGCAAAAACATCATGCAATACAAATTTAAATGTTTTCCTCTGTTTTAAAGAGGCAACTCTCCCAGTTTCATTTATATACGAAGATTTCATAGACAAACTCTAGTGTGGGTATGTTTGCTATTAACTATGTAGACCCAAAAATTCACAAAAGAAAATAAGATTAAGGAAATCTCCTGCATAGCTAAATTTCCACATTCATAGAATCATAGAATTATAGAATAGTTATGGTTGGAAAGGACCTTAAAATCATCTAGTTCCAACCACCCTGCCATGGGCAGCAACACCTCACAGTAAACCATGCCAAACAAGGCTCTGTCCAACCCGACCTTGAACACCACCAGCGATGGAGCATTCACAATTTCCCTGGGCAATCCATTCCAGTGCCTCACCGCCCTTACAGGAAAGAATTTCTTCCTCATATCCAATCTAAACTTCCCCTGTTTAAGTTTGAACCTGTTACCCCTTGTCCTAACACTACAGTCCCTAATGAAGAGTCTCTCCCCAGCATCCCTATAGGCCCCCTTCAGATACTGGAAGGATGCTACGAGATCACCATGCAGCCTTCTCTTCTCCAGGCTGAACAGCCCCAACTTTCTCAACCTATCTTCGTACAGGAGGTGCTCCAGTCCCTTGATCATCCTTGTGGCCCTCCTTTGGACTTGTTCCAACAGTTCCATGCCCTTTTTATGTTGAGGACACCAGAACTGTACACAGTACTCCAAGTGAGGATTCACAAGAGCAGAGTAGAGGGGCAGGATTACCTCCCTCGACCTGCTGGTCACACTCCTTTTGATGCAGCCCAGGATACAGTTGGCTTTCTGGGCTGCGAGCACACATTGCTAGCTCATGTTCATTTTCTCATCGACCAACACCCCCAAGTCCTCCATAGGGCTGCTCTGAATCTCTTCTCTACCCAACCTGTGTGTGTGCCTGGGATTGCTCCTACCCCGGTGTGGGACCTTGAACTTCGCATGGTCAAAGTTCATCAGGTTGGCATCAGCCCACCTCACAAGCGTGTCACGGTCCCTCTGGATGGCATTCCTTCCTTCCAGCGTATCAACTGAACTACACAGCTTGGTGTCATCAGCAAACTTGCTGAGGGTGCACTCAATCCCACCATCCATGTCACTGACAAAGATGCTGAACAAGACCGATCCCAACACCGATCCCTGAGGGACCCCACTCGTTACTAGTCTCCAGCTGGACATTGAGCCATTGACCACAACTCTTTGCATGCAGCCATGCAGCCTGTTATTTATCCACTGAGTAGTCCACCAATCAAATTGATGTCTCTCCAATTTAGAGACAAGGATGCTGTCTGGGACAGTGTCGAACACTTTGCACAAGTTCAGATAGATGACAACAACTGCTTTACCCCTGTCCATCAGTTCCATAGCCGCATCATAGAAGACCACCAGATTGGTCAGGCAGGATTTCCCCTTAGTGAAGCCATGCTGGCTGTCACCAACCACCTTGCTGTTTTTCATCTGCTTCAGCATGCCTTCCAGGAGAAGCTGCCCCAAGATTTTGCCAGGCACAGAGGTGAGGTTGACTGGTCTGTAGTTCCCCATCTCATCCATTTTCCCCTTCTTGAAAATGGGGGTTATATTTCCCTTTTTCCAGTCATCACAAACTTCACCTGACTACCCTGATTTTTCAAATATGATGGACAGTGGCTTAACGACTTCATTTGCCAGCTCCTTCAGGACCCACGTATAGGTTTCATCAGGTCCCATGGTCTTGTGTATGTTCAGATTCTTAAGATGGTCTCGAGCCAGATCCTCTCCTACAGTGGGCCCAGAGTCTTCATTCTCACTGTCCCTGCGCCTACCTTCCAAGACTTGGGTGGTGTGGTCAGAGCATTTACCTGTGAAGACTGTGGCAAAGAATCCTGGGTAGCCAGTTCTCCTGATAACTTCTGGAGAGGGCCCACGTTGTCCCTAGTCAGTCTTTTATTTGCAATGTACCTATAGAATCCCTCTTCCCAGGCCGCCTGTCCTTGCTTCCACCTTTTATAAGCCTCTTTTTTCCTTCAAATTTTCCTCAGCAGCTCCTTATCCATCCAAGGAGATCTCCTGGCCCTCCTGCAGCACTTCCTTCTAGTTGCGATGCATCGCTCCTGAGTTTGCAGCAGGTGATCCTCGAATATCAACCAACAGTCTTGGGCCCCCCTGCCCTCTAGGACTATATCCCATGGAACCTTACTGAGCAGGTTCCTGAAGAGGCCATTAAAGATTCTCTTCTTTCAGAAACAACTCCAGAGCAGCAAATCAAAACTCTTAAAGAGACCAATCTTTAACAACTGCCAGTAGTCTCAGGTTTGAATTTGCAGCTATTTCTGTATCTTCTCAGCTTTCCATGATCCTGACTCTGTGCTTCCCCAAGGACTACTTACATTTTTAAATCTTATTTTATTTTTTCAAATTCCTTTACAATTAAGTCCTTCCCTAACTCCGCAGCAGAAGTTCCTGAATCACTCAGTTGCCTTTGGTAAAGCTAAGGATGTGCTGAATTATTCAGCTGATAGAGATGCTTTTTCTGGTACCATAGGGTTTGCACAAATGGAAGAGGACTAACACCTTGCCTTATTTGTTACAGTTTTGACCTAAACTGCCTAGGACATCAACTGAGCAGTTATCTATTCTCATTCTCAAATTTTCTATAGGCACCAAGAAAAACTGTAGGAGGCTTGAGCAGAAAAAGGGAAGGAAAAAAGAAGATTTGTATACAAAAAGGAATAACTAAAAATTACTATTGTTGGCCAAAACACTGTGGGCATAAGCATAAAATTTCCCACACAGGGTCAATAGGCTTGCATATAACATTAAAATAAAAGTTTCAAATGCCAGCTCAATTCTAAGCTCCTACTCTTGTCACTCAGCTTCTATTGATTTCTATTTAATAACTCTCATTTTATATTTACATATAAGAACTTCTTCTGTAAGCTAATTATAAGTAATCTAAGGCTTGGTACCTTTAAGGAATTTTGATCAAAACTGAACTTGTGGTATAAATTTACTATTTAATTGCTACAATAAATGACAAATGAAATACTTTTTCAGCAGAGGTTTTCAAGAACCTAGAAATTTCTAGAATTGGTAAATATCTTCGGCAATGAGGCTTATGATACTTCCCAAAAATCAAAATACCTTACTTCACAGTATTTTTAAGACCATTTTTCCTAAGTACATGAAACTTCAGCCATGCAATATAGTTGCATTTAGCAATATGACTAATTGTATAGCGCCCCTCTATGTACGCTTACAGAGAATATTACGCAACAGTTAAGACTGGAATAGTAATGTTGAAGCAGCTATTTTTTTCCAGGTTTTATTCCCATCCTTGTTTCCTCTGATGATTTTTCCTTCTTTGCCTTTTTCCTTCCTCAAGAAAAAATTTGAAAGACAGTTATTTCACTGTTCATGAACACCTCCAAGAAACATCACTCTCTTCATAGTGTAAAGTTATGGTTTGACTGTTTATGTATAGCTACTATTAACGATGCCCTAAAACCCCTCACAGAACTGCTAATCCCACTGCTGGCGAACACAGCCAGAAAAAGGTAATCCACACAAAAAGTAAAAATTTAAGCATAACCCTCAAAATTTAGTATACAATGTAAAAATACTAAGAAAGTAATCTAGCTGATAATATCTCCCATTGGGACAAGCAAAAAAGTGATAAAAATAGCATTTAATTACAATTTATTATCTACTATTAGCCTATTTTATAAAACAATTAATTTTAATGAGATATTATGTAATATAAGACCACAATGCCATTTAATGTATAGCATGCTTCTATGATGATAAAAAGCATTCTTGTTGCTTATCTGTTTTCTAGCATGTGTTTTTTTATATACCCATACAAACTTTTGATATTTTCAAGGAATAAGCAACTCCTAATGATACACTCATTTTTACTTCTGTGCTAGAAGTAACCTTCTTACCATAATTTAAATAAAACTGGGATTGACAGTACTGTCACTTAGGAATTTTACTACAGAAATTTAAAACAAAAGTTCAGTTAGTTGCTACTAGTAACTGTTCAGCTCCTGAGATTCTTTTTTTTATTATTGCTATTATAAATCATATTTACATTCACAATTCAATATGGAAAAGGTGCTCATCATGAAAGATTATAAGCAGTAAAAGAATTGCTTACCTTAAACTTTACTTTTATTTGCAATTTTGATTTTTTTTCTTCATATAGAGTGGCTCCAGGTAGCAGTAGAATGAGAATTGCCTGTGTCCCTATGAATGTCCAGAGCAAAGAGGTTAGTCTGTGATATATTGGTCTCTCTAATCTCTTCATATCCTCCCTGGCACAACTGAGTATTTTCTGTAGCTCTTAATACTGAACACAGATTGCAAAATCAGTGATTCCAACTCAGTGTAGCAAGGAGAGTAATTTGATTTTATATACTGTTTTAGAACATAACCATTTTATATAAGGTTTAGCCTATTCAAGATATATTTTACATAGGAAACCATTATTTTCAGGCCAGGGATATACCAGTGCTGTACTTCTGTTTGTGTCCTTGAATATTTCATTATATAATGCTTTTAAAAATCCTTTTTAATTCAGAATACTATCAGTAATAAAATGAATGCAGTTAAAGGAAGCATGTGAACAAAAAAGATTTAGAACATAGCTAACATTTAAAACATCGGCCCTGATCCAAACCCGTTTGCCATATGCCCTACTCTCACACACACATACACAACACTGGAAAGCTGCTGGAGCAGACATACCTTTCCTGTCCGAGCTGCTGTCTAACACTTTCTTACAACTGATAGCATATACTGATAACTGTTAACAGTTATATATATCTCACATGTATATACACACACCGTTATATGTTTATTATATATATATACAGTTATATATATAGCAGATATATATATCGTATATAGCATAACTGATAACTGTTCCTTCTGCAAACTAAGGGAAGGAACTGTGTGGAGATTTGGGATTTCTCATTAAATCAGCAACGTATTAGTGTGGACTTGTGTTATCAGTGTCTTCTATATAAAGAAGTTTTAGCAGTTCTACAACGAACAAAATATGTTTGTTTCCTTCACAATAACTACCCCAAATTATTTGCCAATTTCTGCAAAATCTTAAAATCAGGCAGAAAGCTTTTTAATATTCAGTCTAATATTTTTTATTCACTTTAGGATTTTTCCTTTCAATTCTCAGTTAGTAGAATTGGAAAGAACAAACCCAAACCATAGCTGGAATGATCTGACGTAGCATGATTGCTTCTGATAGACCAAAGCAGATTACATCACATGAGGATTATAGATTAAGATTACTGTGCTGATTGTGCAAATGCCTACAAGGAGTTCAGACTTTTTTTTTTTCCTTTACTGTAACTTTAACATTTGAATGAATTTATTCAGTGTGTTTTCACAAGCATAATTTGGTCTGTGCATTTGTTATGTCACATTTCAAAGGGAATGAAATACAGTTGGGAAAATTGTTTTTTTTTATTTCTACCAACTGCTCTCATACAATTCCAAAATAGGCATTACACATTCTAGATGGCTCTTCAGGCACTCCCATAGACAGAAACCTACATACTGCTGGAATGGTAGATCCCAAACTGAGATTCAAATGAGGCGGTTACTGTTTCCACTGTGACAGAAAACTGTCTGCATGACCAGTACCTAATCCTTTAGAGACAGATTTGCTATTGCTGAAATGTCTTTAAAGTCTGACCATACTTTAGATTATGCTCACACATACCCATACGTATGTGCACCTATAGACAACAAAAACTCGCATTACACACATGCAAGCAACTTATCCATTAATATATAGAAAACAATGAAACATTTTGAAAACTACTATAAAAAGTTACAGTATTTTCCCTGATCACATAATCACATGATTGAAGCTTGTCTTAGTCTACTACAATGTAAAGGTACATACTTTTGTTTTGCTTTAACTCAGACAGTGACCTTTCAATGGCTTCGACAGCCACATGCAAAGCAAATAACGTTAAAACTCATGTACATTGGGCAAGGGAGACATCCTTGACTGAAACTACCCACTTTGGATTGGAAAGCTGAAACTTTAGGTGACATGTTTTTGCCTCAGTGGTCTGCTGGCCAGTTTCTGAAGTTCATATTGAAACTAGTAATTTTGAATTGGTTTTCAGGATCTGCTATTTCCCTTCTCTGGAGTTTGTCAGAGTGTTTTCATGCAATTTCCTGGACTCTGGATCGGTAGTACAGTTCAGTGCAAGGGAAACAGCTGCCATGTTGACATGTTCAGATTCACTTTTGTTAACTAACAAGTCTGTCACACTTTGCAGAGTCAAAGCAATTTTCTTTGTCTGTATCTTCACTACAATGGCTGTAACAGACCACTAAGACAAAATCTGCAAACTGAAATCAAGAACAGCAAAATTAAGTTTTTATCTTCAGCTTTTTATTAGGTTTTGTTTAAAAACTTTGCTTCCCATGTGCTTCTATTGTATATGTACAGTAGAAATGTGCTTTTCAGAAATCATGTTAAATTTGCAAATACAAGATATCCAGTACCTTCAAAGTCCTGAAGACCTTGTGCAAGCAAAAGCAGATTAGAATCTCCATTCCACAGAATCTCTATTCTGTGGAATGTGTCCAAGAAATTTAACTTCAAAATAATACATCAGTCCATTAAAACATGAGCAAGTCCAAGCAGAAAATACTGAATTCCCTAGCAAGTTTATTGTGACACTTGAGTAAATCATATTCATAGCTGTATATTCACAGTACACTTTTCAGGCCCCACCCATGGAATTGTTCAAGGCCAGGCTGGATGGGACTTTGAGCAACTTGGTCTAGTGGAAGGTGCCCCTGCCTATGGCAGGCGGGGTGGAACTAGATAGTCTTTAAGGTCCCCTTCAACCCAAACCATTCTATGATTCTATGACTCTATGATTATTTCCATCAGTTCTAAAAGGTCAACTTCTTCCCCAGCACCCCCTTGACCCTTATTTTCCTTACATAATTTTTTAAAGGAATTGCTTAAATTCCTGTTAATGTCCCACACACTTGTACCAGGTGTCTGTGCCCAGGTCTGGCAGTGGGGGCTGAAGGCACTTCTGTGAGGAGAGGCCATGGCTGTCCCATACCAGACACCATGGTTGTGTCTGGGGAAAAACAAGTTTAAGAAAGGGCAGAAAATGACACACACAGGCGGAGAAGTGAACAGAAAGGTGAGAAACAGCAGAGGGAACATCAAGAAAGAAGATGCTCCTAGCACCAGAGTGGGTATACCCGGCAGCCCACGGAGAGGACCGCACAAGAGCAGGTATCCACACTGCAGCCCTAATGTGTATAATGAAAGCAGACATTAAAATCTTTAAAGTATCTACCCTCTGAATATTAGATTTCTGACACTGGTAGATATAGAAGCAGAAGTTTTGTGTATGCAAACGTTGTTCCACGTTATTTTCAGTGTTTGCCCTAGCCTTTCTGCAAAGTAATCTGTCCGGACACAGATGGAAAGAGAATACAAGGTTAAAGGCAAATGTTACATTTCTGCCTCCACATTTTAAAAACATCTTTTCCAATCCAAGATAACTATTGTTTCACTTTTACAAGGAACAGTGATTACTTTGCTTTCTCCTTGCACTTCAACTAGAGAAAATCATAGTGGCCAACTTCATTTTCATATCCTGTATGCTCCTTCATATAACATTTTCCTATTCTTGTGCACTGGAATGATCTTTTGTCTTGTGAGGAAGTGTTTTTTCACAACAGGTAGGGGGTCACTTGGCAGAAATAGCCTTCTAGAATCAGCTTTCATATTTTAGCTTTGGCTTTGATAAAACTGTTGGAATACATCTGCAGGAACTGCATAAAACAGGCATAAAGTCTGTTTTGCAGGCCTCTGAGTAACATATGCTATTGTTTCTTTTAGTTACATGCATAAAACCAAAACGAATCTCTCTTTCCACTAATGAGTAGTTCTCCTGAACAATATACCTTTTCCATGATGTTACAAATACCTTATTATTTTACTTTTTTAATCAATTTTCGTTGATAATCTCTTCCAAAGCTATCTCAGCTAAGAATGTAGCTGTAACATTTAAAGTGTAGTACCTCCTTGCCAAATTATGAAGTGATAAAGCTGTTTGAAATGTTTTAGAATTCCAATGATCAGAACATGTGAAATAAAATTTTACACCTCCAATATTTTAAGTATTATATCTTTTTAATGTAAATGCCAATCTTCCATTTTTATTCTTTGTTTAGCAAGACTTAATCACAACCATCCATTGAAGCTAGAAAGCATAGTGAATGAAATTATTAACCTATTGAAGTTAACCTTTTTTTGTCACAAGTCATTAACTTGTGGGCATCCAGGATTTTTTCCATTGCCTCCTCAAATTCATTTATTTTGCCTTCTGCTTACTTAGGGTAGGAAGTACATCATCTATGTAAGCGCCGTACACAAGCGATTAGCTTAAATTTTGAAAAAAATTAGCCAAAAAATAAAGATATTGTAGTTAATACTTTCCTGATTTGTTATTTCTAGATCTCAAGCACTCCTTTGTCTGATAGACATGACTTTGGTAAATAATTCAGAATTATAAAGAGATTAATATTTATTTTTAATTATCCATTTGTAGTTTTATTCTTTAATATGTCTCAATACATGAACTTAAAAATCAGAAAGATGCCAACTGACATCACTGCATATTTGAATGGTGCACTTACTGCATACCCTGTATCACCAAACAGTTCCTAATTAACTGTAAAAATAGCAAACACAGACTCTATATGAGCTAACAAAATAAGGCTGATTAAACACATTCATAGCTCAAGCGCTGAACAGTTAATTAGATTGACATCTTCCTAAAAGAGATGCACCAGCAGGTGGCTTTTGAATATGATAGAAGTCTGTAACTGTGCATCAGTGATCAGTGGCAAGATCCTACTGACTTTCTTTAGTCCTGGATCAAGAGTTGCACCACATGAACACAGTCATTATTTGTGAGCTCTGGTATACAGCCCAGCACCCATGGACTTTCTTCACCTACTTAGTTTATTATGGAAGGAGTTATAATATATAGAGTGATAAAATATCAGATAATTCTGGTACAGAAGAAACCGTCCTTTTTTTCCTCAGAGACACCCAGGGATTTGTTCAGCAGCCTTACAGCTGCAGCTGTAAAGGAAATCACACAATTACTTGCAGGAAACAGTTAAGAGATAACTCCCACTACAGATTACATATTGATGCCATTGGGACTGCACCAGAAGAAATGAAGCACGAATTGTGAAGTACATTTATGCTCAACCACTGTCCTATTTCCTCCCTTCAATCTAGAAGGTGGAATTTTGCTTTTTATATCTATTATAAATCATGTTTCTTTCCATTGCCTGCAAGCTTGCTAGACATTTCCAGAGGCATAAACAGAAACTGCTTGCATTGTTAGTACAAATACTTTCCCTTTCATTTTAACTCTTAGTTAAGAAACTCTCAAAAAAATTTCTCATTTCTTTTCCCAAAAGTAAGAACGTATTTATGATTTGTTATAAGATACCTTTGGTTGAAGTTTTCATGTAATGGAAAAAGCTTTTATGCGAATGCAGTTTATTTATTTGCTCCTAATACTTTAAGCAACTTCTTTTGCCACTGGCTGTTAAATTCACCTATTCCTTCTTTAAAAGTACAAAGTGGATTAATCTCAGTCAGGATTGGGTCAATTTTTTGCATTTCTCTCACACTTCTATTGTACTGTCAGAAACAAGAAATCAAAGGTTTGGTGTGTCCCAGTCTGGGGTAAAGGACACTGAATATTCCTAGACATAATTCAGAGATTCATCTGGCAAGTTCTGAAGAAAATATATTACTTTCTCCAGCCGCGGAGATAGAATGTTCCCAAACTCAGTACTGTTAATTGTCTTGCAGCTATAAATGACGAGAAAAGTAATTCCATTTCTAGGACTGTGTGGTCATCTGTGAGAACAGTATGTTCAGTTCCTTAACAGTGATAAAAGGACTGAAATAATGACAAAACTTAACAAAGCAAAAAAAGAAAGAACAAAATTAATTCCTTAGAGCTCTACCCTTAAGAAAAGAGCACAGGTTTGATCAGGTCTGAAAAGTTCCCTGTGTTCAAAAAGTCTTGTTTGGTTTTAAGTCCTGTTTTCTATACACTTTGCCATGTTTTTCAATCTTTAATCCAACTGACTTGTTAATTACTGGAATTATTGCTTATAGCTATACAGCTTTCTAAAAAAACATCTCATGTACTCCTGTTGATAAAAACATCAACCTATCACAAAATGAACACTGTTAAACTGTGAAGGAGAGAAAATGAAGTCTGCAAGGAGCATCAGGAGGAAATAAAGTATTTTAAAATCAGATTTAACCTGTCTATTCCAAACTCCATTTAAAGGTCGTATAAATTTAGTTTCTAGGATCTAATGACGCAAAGGTAAAATGCAGATGGAAGGAAAATTTCGTAAAGAACAGGACTTTTTTTTTTTTACTTTAATAAATACAATATATTATTTTTTTTGTAGGTACTTTACTTTTTTGTAATTAATTATTTACCTTGTCCCTCACAGTGCAGGAAAAACCCTTGCAATTTTCATTTTCTAAAGAAATTTCTGAGATGCCACCATTACCTTGTGCGAGGGCTTCTCTTTCCCTAAGGAAGCCAATATAATACTGCCATACTATTTCCCTTGAGCTGTGTTCTATAACAGGGCACTGAAATGCTCAACAAAGAAGTCATGACAGCAGCGTTAGATAGAAAGTTCATAAAGAAGTTTCTACTGAAAATGTTTCTTTGTGTAAGTTTACAAAATTAAGGTATTGCATACAGTAAATGGGTAGTTATGCTGAGTGTCTTGAGAAAACTTTCTAAATGCTGCTACTGCTTGTTCATCAGCAGCAAAATGTATTAACTTAGTGTTCAAACTCCGTGAGTACAGAGGTGTCAACTTCAGTGAAAGAAAAACAGTTTTAGTACAGTAGATAATTTTTACTCCATGCAAACAGCCCAAACACTGCCATCTAAAAAAAAATAATGTAGGAGTTGATTTCTTCTTAGACCTGTTCTTATTCTGTATGGTAATTCATGGAGCAAGAATGATGGAATATTAGCCTGCTTTATCTAGGAACAGCCTCTTATTTCTGAAAACTGTCAGGGAATAGGCTCATCTATTGTGCTGTGCACTGGAGTCCTTGGTAAAACAAAAACACAGGATGAGGCTCAGTAAGTCACACATACAATCATTTATGTATTTCCTCAGAAAATTCCCTTTCTATTTCAAGCGCTGAAATATCTGTGCTCCACTGAAAAAAATCATCTGAATAAGGTTCTTGTGAGACAAGTTCAGCTGACCTTTCATTTATTGATTTGCCAGTTGCTGGTTGATACCAGGTCAGGCAGTGACCCCAGTAGCTCATACCGAGAGATACCTGGATTTAAACCCAAAAACACACTCAGAGAAGAAAGAAAGGATTTTTCTCTTCGTCCACCTTAACAAATATTTTTATGCTTCTCTTTTACTATCCATACAGTTGTCCAGTATTTTGTCAACCTCTGTAGCTTATTTCAGTACTCCAATTCAGCTATTCATCACTTGAACAGACTTATCTCATGTGCAAGATCACACTTATACATCTCTGAATTTTTATCATGTTGTTTTATAATGATGATACACAAAAAAACTCCATTGTAATGTTTTGATGTTCATAAAAGGATTCCATACTCAACAACATCCAGTACTGTTCTTATTTTTGAGGTGTTGGTTAAAAGAGGATTTGAAATGTTTTAAATAACACAAAAGAAAAAAAAAATAAATATCCAGGTCTTCAGAAAGAGATGTAAATTTTATTTTGAGATTTTCATGCAGAGAAAGTGATGTGGTGTGCAAAGAGCAGAAATCAAAAATAGCAAATTATATGATTCTGGTTGAAATGGTTCGATTTCAGATCAAAAGCACTGCCTTTGCTTTTTGAGCTGCAATTTGCCTTTCAAGGCTGGTTTGCATGTATGATATTACAGAATAAAAGGCTGCAATGGTAATGATTTAATGCTGCTAGTTTGAAGCAGCCAGAAACTCATGAAAGGCCAGAGCTAAGCTAAAGTTAGTGCTAAAGTCTAAGCACCATAAGACTTAATTTTTGAGAAATGTTTTGGGGTTTTGCCTCTTGCTTGTTTTTTGTTGTGAGTTTTTTTTTTTTCCTTTTTCTTTTCCAGTCAAGCACGTAAAAGAGAATAGTTAAAGTGTAACAAACAAGAGAATGGAAGCAGATTTTCCTTCAAATGTGTTCAGCTGGCTACTTTTAATGGAAAATTAGTGGGTATTTTAGCCATATGTTACATGGGGCCATATCTTCTACTGCGTATGGACACCTGCATATGTCAATAGGCAGGAATTATATTTTCCAAGATGTAGCAGCTTAGATGCCTAACTACTGCTGATTTCAGCCCACTAATCAGGCTAGCCCCTAGAAATAGCAAAGAAAAAAATAAGGAGGAATGTATCAAAGACTTGTCTTTAAACCTGGGATTAAGAAGAGGACTGCTAGTGTAAAGCACACAGAAAGACATTCTAGTTGTCTCATTTTAGGTTCCCAACTTGAGATCTTTCATGCAGGTTTCTACCTCTCAGTGCACAAGTAAAATCATATAGGCATTCTCCCTTTCCCACACATTTCACTGTCAAGAGGAAGGACAGAGGAAGGAAAGCAAGGCTACACTCTAAGGTGGCCTATTGTCTATCAAATTGTTTTGCCATCACAGTATCTTTTTGCACCTTTAATGTTCATACTGAAAAAATTATCATGATATACCAATGTAAAAGTAAATTACAAAGAATGGGTTTAACAGTCTAGATTAACCTAAACTTTCCACTGATAGAAGACTGCATTTCCATTTTCCATAAAAGTTGGGTGCATCTTTCCTGTCTGGATAACAGTAAGCAACTTAGATAGTGTCACAATGGTGAAAGCTGGATAAGGTTGAGATATTTGGACTTGTGGAGGATTAGAAAGTAAGAAATATGAAAAAGCACATTGAAGAGCAGAAGAAAAGCTTGGGGAGGGATTAGAAGTAGATATTTTCTAGAACTGGTCATGATGTTAATCTTTTTAATACGCTTTCTGGTGTCCTTGGCACAGAGTGAAAGAGTGAGTTAATGAGATTCTTTGATTAAAAAGAACTGGAGTCGTCATCTGCACAGAAAAAAATTTAAAATTCTCTTCCATATAGGAAAAATTGGATGACCTTGAGGATGGTAATAATAGAAATAAAGTGAAATTCAGTCGCTTGTGAACTTAAGGCTAGACAACAGAAACTGATGCTACAATCCAGAGGGTGAGTCTAAAATAGCAGAAGAAAAGAACATGGGTAAATCTATCTGTTACAGGATGACTAGAAACCCCTATTCAAGAAAGTTGTGAAAAACATCAAAGAAAACCTTAAAATGTTTCAGACTTTATATTTTCAGTAAAGAAATAGAATTTTTAATGTAACTATAAAAGATCTTAAGGTCCTAGTCTCATCCACAATACTGTTTAAATCAAGTATGGGCATTCTGGATCAAGAGAAATTAACTCAAAATAAAACAGAGGAGAAATTCAACCAAGAGTACTACAAAGCCTGTTGTAGGAGTTGGAATTAAAAGAATCTAGGGCTTTTTCCCCTGCTGTGGTTTAAGCCTAGCTATAATTCAGAAAAACCACACAGTCTCTGGAGCCTCCCCTCCCCTTCCTCCCCCCCACTCCCAGAAGGATAGGAAGGAGAATCGAATGAATGTGACTCCCACGGGTTGAGATAAGAACAGTCCAGTAACTAAGGTATAACACAAGTTACTACTGCTACCACCAATAATAATAATGATAAGGGAAATACAAGGGAAGAGAACACAGCTGCTCGCCACCTGACAGCCGAGCCGTGAACTGAACTCTTCCAGGTAATCGCCCCCAGTTTTTCCATCCTGGGCATGACATGCTGTGTCATGGAATACCTCTTTGGTCAGTTTGGGTCAGGTGTCCTGTCTCTGCCTCCTCCCGGCTTCCCTTCCTCCCTGGCAAAGCAGGAGACTCTGAAAGTCCTTGGTCAGGCTAAACATTGAAGCAGTAACTAAAAACACCGGCGTTATCAGCGCTGTTCCCAGGCCAAAAGTCAAAAACACAGTGCTGCACCAGCTACCAAGAAGGAGAAAAAATGACTGCTACTGCTGAACCCAGGACATCCCCTAATAAAATGAAGGCTGAGAAAGGGCTATGACTGTACTGTCTGAATGCATCAGAAAAAATAAACATACAGAAGGTGAGAAGCTACAGGACAATATGAAAGCAGGATGAAATAGATATATTGATCATTTAAAAATTTGTTTGAAAGTTAGAAGACTTTCTAGCCAGAGAACAGTGAATTTATAGAACAGCATTTCAATAGAATTAGTGAGGAAAAAACAATCTAGGCATTAAAACTTAACTTGATTAATTTGATGGAAAAGATTGTACAATATGGTTGTTCATGACAGGAAAGGGATGGATTTAAACACAGAGAATATCCTTTAAAATAAACCCCAGTCTACTAAGCTGCATTGATCATGAGCTGATAATGCTTATTGTCCTCTTTTCAAAATCCTGGTTTGCTACTACAGTCTTTTGGACCCTTACAAATAAAAATTACACTAGTGAAAAGAATTTGAAAAACAGCACAGAGGATCTGCTGATACAAACAGAATGCTACACTCCGCAGGGAGGGTATGAGATTACACAGTTTTGGGACACTGTGACGGGTTAACCTTGGCTGTACACCAGCTGCCCACCAAGCTGCTTTATCAGTCTACCTCCTCAACTGGACAGTGGAGAAAACACAACAAAAGGGTCAGGGGTCGAGACAAGGGCAGGAGTTCACTCAGTAATTACCATCACAGGCAAACATACTCAACTTGGGGAAATTAGTTTTATTTATTGCCAGTTAACACCAGAGTATGATAATGAGAAATAAGAATAAATCACAGAACACCTTTTCCAACCCCCCCCCCCCCCGCCTTCCTCCCAGGATCAACTTTACTCCCAAATTCTCTACCTCCTCCTCCCAAGCAGTGCAAGGGGATGGGGAATGGGGGTTCTGGTCAGTTCATCACAAGTTGTCTCTACCACTCCATCCTCCTCAAGGGGAGGACTCCTCACACTCTTGCCCTACTCCAGCCTGGGGTCCCTCCCATGGAGATAGTCCTCCATGAACTCTCCAGCATGAGTCCTCCCCATGACCTGCAGTTCTTCACTAACTGCTCCAGCGTGGGTCCCTTCCATGGGTGCAGTCCTTCTGGAACAGGCTGCTCCAGTGTGGGTCCCCTGCAGGGTCACAAGTCCTGCAGCAAACCTCCTCCAGTGTCGGATCTTCTCTCCACAGGGCCACAGCTCCTGCCAGGACCCTGCTCCAGCATGGGCTGCCCATGGTGTCACAGCCTCCTTTGGGCATCCCCCTGCTCCAGTGTGGGGTCCTCCATGTGCTACAGGTAGGTGTCTGCTCCACCATGGACCTCCATGGGTTGTAGGGAGTCAGCCTGCTTCACCATCGGCTGCACCACAGGCTGCAAGGGAATCTCTGCCTTGGTGCATGGAGCACCTCCTCCCTTCTCTTGCACTGACCTTAGTGTCTGCAGAGCTGTTTCTCTCATGTATTCTCACTCCTCTCTCTGGCTGCTGTTGCACAGCAGTTTTTTCCACTTCTTAACTGTGTTATCTCAGAGGTGCTACTATAGTCATTGATGGGCTCAGCTTTGACCAGTGCTGGGTCCATCTTGAAGCCAGCTGGCATTGGCCATATTTGATCTAGGGGAAGCTTCTGTTTTCTCCTCAGAGAAGCCGTCCCTGTAGCCCCATGGTACCATAACCTTGCCATGTAAAACCAATACAGGCATATTGATATTTGCATATTCAAATCCTGGGATCTAGTTCTTATGAAACATAAACATGTAAATTTTTTTGACACTGCTATACAGCAATTAAAGATAGATACATTGCAATGGACATATGCATAGCATCAATTTCTGCTTGAACAGAAACAACTGTTTCTGTTATGTCATGGCATTCAAAGTAGAAATGCCATGCATTAACTGGCAGAAAGACTGAACAGTCAGCTTCAGAGAAAGTCCCCATTGGAGCAGACCAGATAAGTAATCAGGAAGACATCAAATAGCAAGATATGCAGCACCTTCCAATTTCACAGGAATAACTGCAATCTAGAAGGTGCATTTCATCATCTGCGGCAAACAGTAAATTTTCTATTAATAATTAAAGTGACATTTAAGTGCTCAGAATTAGCTTTTAAGTTAATATTCTCTGAGCCATATCCATGTATCTGTAGTAATTATAGCACATTTGCCTTATTTAATTGATGCTTTTAATCTAAAAGGTTATATTTTAAAACACATTCCCTCAAAACGTATTCCAGGAATGAATTATTGGCAAGACAGTAAAATTGCACTGAGGACCAGAAATCAAAAGAACATTAAAGATACTGAGCACTGATAGCTAGTTTAAGATAAGTAACTAGAAGTTACCTCTGATGATATGTATAGGCTCCTTAGTAAGTGATTTGTTTTCAGTCATGCGCATGCAGGTGCTGCAGATGACTACTAAGGGAAACCAGCACTTTGAAGAAAAGAAAAAATCTGCCAGATATTTACTTTACTCACAAAGAATTGGAGCTAATTCTAATCAAAGCCATCTGTAAAAACTTTTCACTGTCTATTCAATCTTACTTAGTGTGGTGATTTAAGCCCAGTCAGCCACGTAGTTCGCTCACTCACTCCCCATCCTTCTTCCCCCCAGCTCCCAGAGGGATGGGGAGGAGAATCGAAAGAATGTAACTCCCACAGGTTCAGATAAGAACAGTCCAATAACTAAGGTATAACACAAATCACTACTGCTATCACCAATAATAATGACCAGGGAAATACAAGGGAAGAGAATATAACTGCTCACCACCCACACCAAGTCCGACCCAACAGTGATCCAACTCTTCCAGATAACTGCCCCTAGTTTTACACCCTGGGCATGACATGCTGTGGTATGGAATACCTCTGGCTAGTTTGGGTCAGGTGTCCTGTCTCTGCTTCCTCCCGGCTTCCCCTCCTCCCTGGCAGAGCATGAGATTCAGAAAGTCCTTGGCCAGACCAAAACATCACTAAGCAGTAACCGAAACACTGGTGTTATCAGCGCTGTTCCCAGGCCCAAAATCAAAACCATAGCGCTGCACCAGCTACCAAGAAGCAGAAAAATGACTGCTACTGCTGAGCCCATGACACTTAGACACTGAGGCTTAGGAGTGTGATTTTCATAATGCTTTTCATAAATCTTGTTCATATTCAGTGGGACATAATTCCCAAACCAAGACTCAGTTAAAAATGAAATTTTGGAAATATCATGTCAATAAAACCAGCTGAAAACAGTACTACACATAATCAGCCTGGTAAGGTTGGAAGGGAAATCTGGCAGCATCTAGTCCAATGCCCCTGCTCACACAGGGTCAACTAGAGCTGGTTGCCCAGAACCATGTCAGCTTTTGAATATCTCCAAGGTGGGAGATTCCACAACCTCCCAAGAATCAGTCGCCCTCTCAGTAATAAATTGTTTCCTGATGTTCAGATAGAACCTCCAGTGTTTTAGTTTGTGACCACTGCTTCTGGCATTGTCACTGGACACCACTGAAAAGAGTCTGGTTCCACCTTCTTTGTACCCTTCCTTCAGGTATTTATATACATTGGTAAGATCTCCTCTAGTCTTCTCTTCTGGAGGCTGGACAATACCAGCTCACTAACCCTTTTCTCATAGAAGAAATGAACTTAACAACCCTTGTGGCCCTTTACTGGACTCTCTCCACTATGTCCGTATGTCTTTTACACTGGGGGAGTGTCGCAGACAGAGTGATGCACTTCACTTATAAGAGAGAAGTAGCAATATGTTTATTGATGTAAAACAGTGATTTAACAAAGTTTGTTAGTAAATGTGGCAGATTCAGTAAGATTTGATGATGAGGTACAATTATTTACTGCATAGAGGACAGCTTTGACAAACCTATCAGGGAGACTCTCCCATTGAATCATGAGATTCTGAAAGGACCCCCTTGGGTTATAAACTCCTCAGAGAGAAGACTCTAGGATCCAGACTTAGTTTACGTCTAAAGAATTACATGTACACAGTCAATCCTTTATATCACTTAATAACATTTCAAAGTTAAGCATGCTATTAACCACTTACCAAGGATCTGTTGCTGCAAGGAATCCCTTAACCCTGAGAAGTAACCTTGAGGGGCATCCCTACTCAAGGGGAGATCCTGGCATGCACCTCACTACTGTGAAGGAGAGTTTAATGAGCCCTGGACTGTCCATTATTCATGGAGTAAGATAGTTGACTCATAGTCTTGAGTACAGAAACTTGACTTGAGTCAGTGCTTGACCAGGACTATGGTTGGTGGGGGGGATGGTGTTGCTCAGATTAGCTCTTGGCTATTGTGTTGTTGTCTGTCTCCCTGGAATCCCCTTTGAGTCAGATGGGCCATCATATCCCAGAAACACCCATTACCACCACCACCACCACAATTGATGGTTATCACTTCAGTAGAGTTAGGGTAAATAAAGGTCAGGTTGGGGGGAGAGGCGGAGAGGGGAGCACACAGCCACAGGGAGCCCAGTACTCCAGGTGTAGCCTCACTAGCATGAACAGAGGGGGAGGATCACCCTCTTCAACTTACTGGCCACACTCTTAGGCAGCCCAGGATATCATTAGCCTTTGTTGACGCAAGGGAGACATGCTGGTTCATGTTCAACTAGGTGTCCACCAGGACACCCAGATCCATTTTCTGCAAAGCTGCTTTCCAGCTGATCAGCCCCAAGCATACACTGGTGCCTAAGGTGGTTGTTCCTTCCCAGGTGAAGGACTTTGCACTTTCCCTTGTTGAATTGCATGATTGATTCTTCTGATGTGCCTCTGTTGTCTGTTGGATAGATTATATGAGAGATCAATTAAGGGTGAAGTTATGGCTATGTCTCTTTGATCAGAATAAGAGGAACACTCCAATTTCAGTGATAAATAATAGGATACTTATATCAGCAGCTTAGAAGTGAACATAGTACAAAAACCAAATATTATACTAATAAACAGAAAGATAGTAGAGATTAGAAAACTTTTTCACACACAGAGGAAGAGGTAGATGAATCTTACTCCCCACTATGATAGGCTGCATTTGCAGCTTCAATTCAGCAATATGAACTTTTTTCCCCTTTCTTGGGCATTCTTAACACCTTACAGTTAGGATGAATACTTACTGGACCATGTATCATGGTGTGAATTAAAAAAGAAAACCAACCAAACAACATTCTGCCTCGTCTACCTGAATTGTGCTATGCCCTAAATGATATTAAATACTACACATTTTCTTCTCTGCAAAGATTTGGCAATGCTTATGGGTAGCCCCTGCTGCTGCTCACCAGTCTGTCAGATCTATACTCTTCTCACTTCTAACATTTCCATTTTCTTTTCCAGATAGTTTCAGTGATAAGGGGGATACTGGAGTACAAAATGTCTTAGTAGGTGTTAAATGAATATTTTAAGCAAAGCATAAGGCTTGAAGAAGGCAACACAAAAAATAGGAAAAAAATCAATCCTTTTTACAGAGGGTATTGAACAATATTATTACAAAATACAAAACAGATTTTTTTTAAACAAAAGCAATTTTTAGAAAAATTTAATGAAATTATAGCACTGTATTAAGTAAAAGGCTGATGGTATTTCTGAAAAGGGATGAGCTAGCTAAATGGAGCCTTAAATGTATTGGCAGAAAGATTTGAACAGATAAGTTTTGGAAACTGAAGTGAATAAAATGAATGAATACTCTATAATTAGCCATACTGTCAAATCCAGACACTCAGAAATCACCAGCCAGGCACAATAAATCATGAGTCAGATTTAATTAAAAAAAAAAAAAAAAAACAAAACAAAAAAAAACTGAAAACAAAAAACCCTCATGAATTTTAAGACATCTTATAGATTGAATTATTTTTATTTTCCATCTGATTTGAATGTGTGAGAATGAACATCTTGGGTTTTTCTCCACAACCTGAACGGCAAAGGATGAGATAAAATCTTGAGAACTGATAGCACTATGAATCTCTTTACGTGCAATATTTATTTAAAACCTTAGTTCCTATAAGCAAGTTGAGATTTTGGTCCAATGGATTTCTTCCAAAATATTTTTTTTTTTTTTTGAGTAAAATGAAACCATTTTTAGGAAAAACAGGTGCTACAGGGGTGATTTGTCAGTTTTTATTGTCCTAAAGTGGGACTGGAAGAAAAAGTTCAAGACTTCTTCTTGGGAAACTGCAATATTCAAAATGGATATGAGAAATATGCTGAAAAAAAGCAGGCTTTTTTACTATGGTGTTGACATCCTAATTTCCTATTTTTTTGTGCTGAATAACCTACTTTAACAAAGGTTCTGAACTGCATTACTGCTTTTCCACCATGCCCTATTCTTTTCTGGAAATAAAACTCAGCATGCAACAAAGCCTTGAGTAAAATATGGTTTTCTTTCCTTCTCTTGGAAGATGAAATCCGAATTGTCGGATAAATACTATTCAGTTCCTTCTCTGTGAGGATTTAAATTTATTGATTAGATGAGACTGCAATGGAGATTATTTATTGACTATGACAATTCTTTGGAAACAAGACAGAGCTGATATTTAAAATAATAAATAAGCAGAATTCCAGTCTGTGGAAGTCAAATGGTCTTTTCTTGCTAATTGTGATGGTGATTGAAATTTTTTGCTATGTACACATGTGCCACAGAAACTCTTTTACATGCAGATGATTGGTCTGGATTTGACAAGTGAAGGAAATTACTGTAAACCCAAGAGGTATTTTTCAAGTATCCTAGAGAGGACATTTTACTTTAGTAGAGTTGTGTCAATTTCTTGGTTGCAAAACTGGGTAGGGTATGGCAGAAAAAAAGTAGAAAAGAAGAAGATATATCCTGATGTTTAATCCTAGTATCCAACATCTTGTTTTAGATGCCACTCATGATTTCTTGAATTTTATTATCAGCTGTGGAATCCAACATAATTATCTAGTTCACCCCTACGCAGTGCCTTTCAGAAACAAACTTCAGTTTCAGGGTTGGTGAAGCTTCACACCTCCTTGTGTAAGACTGCCTATGAGAAGGCTATGCTTTTTCTCTTGGTTCCAAATCATCTTCCCTTTCTCCCCCATATCCCACATTTTTACACTTTGCTTTAAGTGGTATTGCAATGCAACACAAATGCAGACACTTCTATCCCCTCTCCCTAGACTTCCCAGTTTACAAACCTGATTTGTTCTTTACTGAGCATATCCTAGACTGAATGTTCACCCTGTTCATCCTGAACTTCTCAAGGCAACTGCTACATTTTAAGTACATACCTTGACAAGCAGTCACTCTACTTTTAATTTTCTCAAATCTGCAAGCTCTGGTGAGCTCACCGTAGAGATCACACCAAATATAACAGCAGAGTTCGTTAGTCTTCTGAACTACTTCAAACACAAACATCTGCTACGTTTAAGTGAAATGAACTTCAGTAACTATCAGATGTTCCTACTGCTACTTGAACACACATTCTAACTTTTCAAGACACAAGGGGAGGAAAAAGTCAGAAGACATGGAAAGTTGAGAACTGCATAGAAAACACAACCATAGTTCCTTTTGGTACCAATTATCCATTACTGGAGAGCTGTGAGGAATTTTATTTTGGAGACGCTACCAGTCAGCAGGAAAAAAAACAAAGCAAACTAAATGGGACACAGTGAGAAAATAAAATGGCTACAAATCAAAGCTGATGTGAAACATCTAAATAAGGAGGAAGATGGAAGCAAACCACATGCGACAGAACTATTCGATCGAAGCTGAAGTTTTCAGAGTAATGAAATGGCTTTACTGTCAAGTTTGGACTATAATTATACTGCTCTGGGGTTTGTTTGGGTTTGATTTTAGTTTGTTGGTTGTGTTTTGTTTGTTTGGTTTGGTTTACTTTGGTTTGGTTTGGCTTGGGTTTTTTTTATTCCTGGAAGCAACATACTGAGGTGACATCACGGGGAGGAGAAATTACTTGGTTCATGGAGTCATAGAATCATAGAATAGTTAGGGCTGGAAAGGACCTTAAGATCATCTAGTTCCAACCCCCCTGCCATAGGCAGCAACACCTCACACTGAACCATGCCACCCAAGGCCATATCCAATCCAGCCTTGAACACTGCCAAGGATGGAGCATTCACAACTTCCCTAGGCAACCCATTCCAGTGCCTCAACATCCTTGCAGTGAAGAACTTCTTCCTCATATCCAATCTAATCTTCCCCTGTTTAAGATTGAACCCATTACCCCTTGTCCTCTCACTACAGTTTGTCATGAAGAGTCCCTCCCCAGCATCTCTACAGGCCCCCTTCAGATACTGGAAGGCTGCTCTGAGGTCTCTCTACACAGCCTTCTCTTCTCCAGGCTGAACAGTCCCAACTTTCTCAGCCTACCTTCATACGGGAGGTGCTCCAGTCCTGTAAATCCATGAACTATAGGAGCAAACTTTCCATGCTTCTTTTCCATATAATGCCTTATATGCCTTATAATGACTCTTGAATGTGATGGTCAGGAGACCCTTTTTGTGCGTGTCTCAAAACAACTCAAAAGACGGAAGGACCCGAGGGACTCTGAGCGCCTGTTTGTGGTGAGTGGCATGTTATCTGCTTGCGGGCAGAGCAGGGGATCTGCTCCATCAAGGTGGGGATGCTTTCCTCTGCCCTGAGGCCATTAAGATCAACCTCCCAGGCAGCAAACTGCCCAAAGACAACGGGACAGACAGGGTGGTCCCTGCCAGGGCACGATGTGAACTAGGTCTAGGGCTCACCAGATCCCCTGCGAGTGAGTCTCCATCTACTTTCTCTCCTTTTCTGCCTCTATTTTGGGTCTTTTATAAGAATAAGAACTTGCCAACACTTTTGCTCCCCCTGACACAGTTTTAGGGAAGTTTACAATAAAATTAATTGCTGTTTTGAACCACATAGGGTATGGCAAAAGATCACTTCACCTCCCAACCGCTGAGGGGGATGGGACAATGAATTCATGCGTAATCTGTTTAAAATGTTAAACTAGATGTTCATAATGTGAAAAACATATCTATACATAATAGTGCAACGTTTAAAAGTTAAGTAAACTGTGCTCAGTAGGACTGTGTAATTATCAATTTTAGTGCACTTCCACAATAAAAATAATTAGAATCTGTCCCTTGAAAATATTGAGTTAATGCTGCCAGGAAGTATCAACCTTTAAGAAAATGAGGGCATTTCTGTAAGTAGCTTGTAGTGATAATTTAGAACATCTACCAATGAAGCCTCTCAAGGACTTTACAAGCACTATTAAATTTAGAATCTCCAAAGCCTTCCAGACCTCAGAAATATAATTATTCCTGATTTTAAAACAAATTACACAGAGAAGTTTATTGACATACCAAAGTCTTGAAGGAATCCCAGGCTCAACCTCTGATAAAATTGACATTAAATGAACAGGAGTGCAATGAAAACATGCTGGCATTGCTACTAATCTAAATCTCACTTGTTTTAACAATGGGCAATTGCCATAGCATGTCTTCCTTTAAAAAATAGATTTAATGATGGTGAATAATTACATCTAATATATTTAATGACTTATCTGATGGCTTAATGTGCAAAACCATGTTCTTAAATGTTTACTCAACTTTGGAACTATTGCAGACAGTCCAGTTGCACAGGCAATTAAGGATTGTTTGGTAACTGAATCAGTAATCAGGAAAAATAACAAATAGATAAAAGGTTAAATGTATAGCAAATGTTGTTTGTATAAATTTTAGTTAGGACTAAGATCTCTTTTGCAGACGTGATGTATTTTATATTTAGATATCACAGCTTTCAAGAATGTTAATGTGTTTTAGTGGCAGTTTTTGCATTTGTAATTTGTACTAATCGACCTAACTAAATGCATTTAGTCAACACTTCTCAAGAAACATATACTTGGGCTTTTTTGTTTAAATGCTTTAAACGATTTTATACTGATGAAATAGACTTTTACTTGCACCAGATACTGCTGCTTTTTCTACAACTATGTAAATATTCACAGGAAAGTGTATTTATCCATAGCAGGGAATCCTTAATTCACTAGACTTTGTAAATAAGACAAGGTAGTATTGGAACTACAGAATCTTCTTCTTGTGGGGTGGCAAAGGCCTGACAGCAGCCTGTGTATAGTACAATTATTATTTGTTCCCCAACTCATGTTTAATCAGAAATGTTTGTTTACTGATAGCTTTCCACTGGAAGGGATGAACAGGGGAAACTCAATTATTCAGAGGTCTTCAGATCCCTAAGGTCTAGAACCTGAATGCAGATGTTTTGATGACCCAAATATTCCAATTCTGGACAAGGAGAGATCAGGAAGGCTTTCTAAGAAGATGTCAAGTTTTCTAGATAGGAATGTAAAGATTTACATGCCCAGACAAACACACAAGAGTTTAACACAGAACTAATATGTTGAACTTTCTTTTAAGGGAGAGCACATACTTGACTGTACAAATAAAAGAATAATGGCTGTATATTTTAATCCATGTTAATGGAACTAATTAAATAACCCAGATACTATAGACAGTGTTTTCTAAACTTTTGATACCTGAAGCACATGATTTTCTATGATAAACTTGATGGCATGTGACACATCTCCCTGAGCAATCCTGACTGTCCAATATAGCTGTGACCAGCTGCTGGAGATGTCATGCATGATATTCCACTCCCCAGGATCCCTCACTCTTTACAGGCTGTTTAGACTGGCTGCAGGGCAAAATGCGCAGGCCATCATGCTACACCTGTTGGGCATTTTTACTGTAAAGCATCAGAAAAGTAAGGAAAAAAAATTTAAAAGCACTTCAGCTTTTTATTTTATTCACACTGAAAATAAAAAGAACATATCCCTTGATCTCCAGTCCCTACTTTTGTGAGCTTTCTTGAACAAAATGAGAAAAAATACATCCCAAGCCTTAGTCTCTGAAGTTCGAAAAAGTTCATTATGTTTTTCATGTCTCTAGAATTTCAGGTTTCAGCTAGGAAGATTACCTTATCCTGTCTTGCCAAAGTATTACGGTCAAAGAATGTCTACGCATATACACTACAGACTATTGGTTTTTTTTGTGTGATTTTGCTTTTTGAAAAAGGGAGCTAATTTTCCTCCTCTGTGCTACAGCAAAACTGTACAGGTTTGCTGGCACTGTCTGGCTTGTTATATTAAATGATTTACGTTGCTCTCTTTTGTATTGCTCTGATAAGTCAAACTCCTTGGTGTTTGGGAAAATATTACCTAAAGCACATTTTCAATTCACAGATGTCCCAGCTAACATGGTGTAATACTGTCACTGCACAATAGGCCACTTACTCATGATATGAAGTATTAAATTGCTAAAGAACAACAGATGCAATATTGAGGCAAGTAGGGATTGCCCTCTTTCATGCAAATGCTACAGATGCTTTGATGACTGCAGCCATCACAATGAATTGCTGTGCATAAGGATTATGGTGATGGTGATTGAGAACATTTCCAATACTTCTCTAAGATTACTACGACAATTTTAGAAGTAGAATTCCTGTATCTCTAATATAGTGGCTGAGTCACTGGATATAGTGAAGAACTGTATATGCCTGATAAAAGAAAGAAGAATAGAGGTAAGAGAAATATGCAGCCTGTCAAAAATGATCAAGACATTTAGCTGCCCAGGAACATCCCTACAAAGCCAATGTGAAAACTTTGTATTATATTCGTTATCTGAGGATTTGTTGGAGAGTGACTGACTTGCATTTGCTGCAGCTGAAAATCAAATGCCAGTTTTCAATGACAGCCAGCCTTCTGGGATAGCTCCTTAAATAGAAAGAAAAGAAGAAAAAGTAGCCAATCATTTAAAAAACTCTTTCCTTATTTTGCTATTTATGTAGCAACGAAGCTGAAGAAATAGCCATGTGCTGGTTCTTTCCCCAGTCATCCTGCCACCTACTTCTTAGGCCTACAAAGCAGGCCTTGCACACAGCTGTAATTAGTGAGTGTAACAAGTCAAGCTCCAGCCTCGCAGTCTTCTAACAGTCTGCTTATTGTCAGCATGCATTTGTTCAGTACTCTACTGAGCAATATTAAAGCAGCTGATTCCAGAGTTAAGATACAGGTGAACAAACCAAAAGCAGTCTTAGCCTGCAGAGATGTGTTCCATCCACTTTCAAGGAGCATTATTTGTTACTAATTTCTGCTAATAAATTCTAGCACAAAAGTATAAACCACCTCGGGGCTGATTCTGGCAATAAAAAATGTTGTCAGAGAATGGAAATAAGTTGAAAAAAAATAATACACAGAAGTATAGGTAAAAAAGAGTGGAATTAAAAGAGATCCTGAGGAAAAAAAAAGACCAAAATTACAGATATAAAGAAAATCTAAAACAAACACACAAAACCCAAGCAAAAAACCACCCAAATTTCCCAGCTGGGTGCTCTAGCATAATAAGGAAATTACCTGGAATTTATCAAAGTGATAAATACAATTTTGTTTTTTTACTGAACAATTGTGGAGGTAAAGGCTCCCAACTCCCTGCTATAAAAAAGACACCCGTTCTGTACTGAGCTAAATATAGACTGATAAAATATGTTGCCCTGAGCTAACTATAGTCGGCTAAAACATGCATTTTGGCCCATGAATCCATTAGAAACCAAGTCTGGTGCTGTAGCCCTGTGGGCAGAGCATGAAGTAAGGTTTCAGGCTTTTAGAATGATAACAACACAATTGCGTAATAATATAGTAATGCAGACACATTTAGTTTGCTTGCAGATACTTAATGAAACAAAGCTACAACTCCAATTATTTTGACCCCCTTTTGTTTTATCTGGACCTCGGATCCCTTCTTTTTGTGGTACACACTGAAGAGAAAAGGTGAACACTTACTAGCAGCAAAAATAAATCATATTAAATCTTGGATACATTTTAGAACTCTGCTTCACTTTGGGTCCAAAAGTCAGGTCTTAAACACTGGCTTGCTACTCTGCAAAATCTTCTGGATTTTGAAGGACTTTTGACTTAGGACAGAAAGCCTTCAAAATCTAATACTTAGACTTGAAGTATAATATAAAGCAATTATGACAATATTATTTTCTGCATCATTTAAATAAAAAATATCTTTTTCTGTGTTATTCTAATGTGAATATATTGCACTACATGGAGATGGTGAAGCACTTGAGGAAACTGGATAATTTTTTGCCATCTCACTCTGGTTCAGACAATTCTTTGCAAATGAGTTTGTTTTACTGTTTCTTGTCAAGGCACTGACAGTCTCCAAACATAAAGTAGTAGTTTGGTTAAATTATACTAAACATATTGATTTATGCTTCTGTCTGAAATCCTTGGAACCTTCTGAACTTGCTTTTGAAAGCTCAGCTGTACAGAATGCTTTTGTTGCCACAGTAAAGTCAAATGTACTTGCTTGGGCACCTAAGTGAAATGCAGAATTAAAGAGATGGTATTTTGGTCTTTTAAGACCAACATAATTCATGGAGATTATGGATTTTCCCTGCAGATGCCAGAAGTCAGGAGTGCACTTTTGATAAAATACCTAACTTATAATTGCATAGCTATGGAATGTGAGTGCTATTAATTTTACAATTAATTTCTTTTAAATTGGAGTCTACTTGCAAGCTGACTTCTAAATACCACACATTCTAACTTTGCATAAAGGTTCCTTGAGTGTAGCAGTGGAGATAGAACTCAACATTTAATTACATGCTCAGGCTGAGTTTGAAGCTATACTTGGTGCAAAATCCAATCAACAATATTATAACCAGGATTAGCCTTCTGGCCCCCTGAGGTAAGGCCGGGTCCTTTTCCTTCCTTTGGCCTCCACAGAGCCTCTGTCCATCCAGGAAGCATGGCAGCTTTGCTTGAGCAATGACGTGTGCTTGAAGTGTGAATGAAGAGTGAGGAAAGCCTTCACTCTCATCCCACCTCCCCAGCAAAATGGTCATCCTCCCTCTCTTTAAGGTGATTTCTCAGAAGTGTTCATGTCCATATTACAGTCAATGAAGCACCCAGGTAACTCTGCTGCAGCGTACAGGAGAAGGTTTTGGTTATTTTACCAAAACTCCAGTACCTTGTTCAAATCTTGTCCAAGATTTCCTAGCATTGTAATAATAGGTAAAACTGTAATGGTTTTGGGTTACCAGCATGATGAAAGATTGAAATTCTATTGCCTATCTCCAACCTGTTAACTTACATGGGCATATATAAACTATATTAAAAAGCAAAAAAAGGATTTGGGCATTTTATTCCTGTGCAGGTCTGTATAGAATTTCCACCTATGCTGATCGTAACTGGTCACTAAGGTGAAGACCCCTCAATAAATAAAATCACAGATATATGATTACTAATCTTCCTTCACATGCTGAGTTTCAACAGTTTTGCATAATTCTTTGTTGTAAATGTGTTTTGGTGCTTGACTACCATATTGACTTTGTTTTTTCTTCTCACAGCACTTCGTATGGTTAACTTTTGACGCTTATTTTTTCTATTCATAGTTTTACTTGCATGCTTCTTTGATTTAAAGATTAGTCTAAACAATCCAGTCAAAAAGCCACTGAAAATGTTCTTATATATTCCACTGACATATCAGAGAGAAAAATGTTTTTTTTCTCAAGGATCACCTTAACTAAATTATTTTGTATCAATATACTAAGGTTTTCTATGAAGATTCCTTATTCACTGTGTTGTGTAATGTAACAATCTTGGACTGAAGTCTTTCTTGAACCATACAGGTTCTTTGTTCTATGTAACAATACAGTTTAAATGCTATTTTTTCATTATATCAATACATATTTTAAAGCATATTCCTTTTTTAATTAGTCTTAATAAATTTATTTAGATAAAAACTAGCAACGTATAGTTTTGAATATAAAATGAAGATGAAGAACTTGCAATATTTCACTTTTGTGTTTTGCACCTGTCTCATTTCGTGGCCTTGGAATCAACATTTAACCTTCCCACGACTTCACAGCATCACCTGTGTAATGAAGGCAATACTCATAAAACCAGAGAGAGAAGCATTAAAAGCTACTTAAGTACCTGCTCTAAAGACTTGTTAAATGAATATGTTTCCACCTATTTTAATGACTTTTACACCAAACTGTTAGTTCAGAGGATTACATTTTTGTTAAACTTAAAAAAAAAAATTAATAAAGATCAGTTAATGGAAAACTTCTCTTTGATGCCCAGTTCCTCATAGCATTTGTATTCTAAACAATGCATTGTTGTGATAATGCCTGACAGGTAGGTGATACTGCTTAGAAGCTGGAGTCTACCCCCCTCACCTACTTTTAGCTTGGGAACTTAAAATACTATCATCTACAGAATAAATGGATATATAATTATAAAATTGGAGTTCTTTTTAAATGTAAAATGAATAGAAAATTTGGTGGTTACCTACATGCTCAGGTGAAAATGTCAGTATCATTATGAATTGCAATTTCAAGAATTATTAAAAAGAAAATAGGTGTTCAAATAGTTACAATTTCTACTTCAGTAATCAGTTGCACATGTAGACAAACACTAGAAATGAAAATGCATTGAAATAAAACCGGTGTACAGCTCATCACCAGTGTTCAAGTAGAAGTCAGCCTCAACTATCCAAGTGTCCTACAGGACAATAAAAAAGTTTAAGCAATCAGTATATTGGACAGTGGAAATTTTCAGTGTGATATTCAGTGTTATGCCCCAGGACATGAATCCATTTAGAATATCAGTGTGTTTCACATATTGGAGGCTAAAGCAGGTGGAACTGGAAAATGAATGGTCATTAATTTTAGAATACATATTTCTTCTATAGCTCTTATATTGATTTGGCTGAAATAAGTGACAGCCTTGTGGGAAAGGGGCTAAAACAGAGACAGAACAGGCACAGGTATCAAGCTGAGGCACTGACCAAACCTCAGATCAGACTGACTGATGTCTAAATGTCTTTTGGCTTATCAGCTATTTTAAAACTTTGGCATTCATTCTTCTTGCCAAATGAGAGTCAATTTTGGGTTTGATCAAGTTGTAGGAAACTAAAAAAAATCACAGATTCTCCAAGTAATCAACTGTTATAAAATCACTGTTCTGATGCAGATAGTAGAAGCAAATTGCTCTGATTTGTAAGCTGCCCGTTCAGCTATTGCTGATTCCTCATACGGAACTGTGATTTACGATGACTCTTAACAGAAAAAGGCCTTTGTGAAGACATTTCCAGCAGGAAAAATGAGTATCTCCACACTCTCAGACGTTTCACCACGTGGTAATGAGTCACTGAAGCATCTGGCATGAATTTAAGCACCTTTGAAACATTTATGCACTGATAATGTTGATACACAGTTCTTTGTTTATGGGAAAGAAGATGTGAATACTTTCATTACTGCTTATGATGAGGAAGGGGGAATGGAGCTGTCAGAAGTAAATTTGAAAAAGAAGAAAGCAACCCAAGAGCAACAGGCAAAGTGAACCTAAATGCTACATTCAGGTTTGGGAACACATTGGGAGCACATGACAGCTTTGCCAAGGCGATGATGCATCAGTTTTTAAAAAGGATGAAGTTGAGGCAGATAACAGACTCCTGAAGGAATTATTTTAGTAAGACATTTTCACCTATTTGTTAGTTTTCAGACTACATTGTTTTGCCACTAATGGGCTAGAATCAAAGTTGAATGCATTATTTGTACTAAACATATCCAAAACACAGGGAGAGCAATCTCATCATTACAGAAAGCTATCCTGGTTTAAGAAGGAAGTTAAGTTTTCAGTTGTATTTCCACAACCAATAAGTAACCTTTGGGAAGACATGATTTTCATAATTACTGGCAAACCAACATTTTGCCTACAACTCTCCCCACTCTCACAAGATGTCTCACACCTCCTCCAAAACAAGTAAACTACCATCATCTGTACATACTAAATAGAATATGGATTTAGCAACAATGAAAATTATTTATAAACAAGAAAAATCCATAAAAAATAAAAACAGGAGTGCCACCAATAAATAATTAAAAAAACCCTCAGATCTTTCTTATGCTATTTTACAGTTATTTGCAATAGGCATGCTTGTAGCTGCACAAGGTTAAAGGGAATTTTGGGGTACTTAGTGATGACAGCATAGACTCCATTTTTTATATGCTTTTCACTTCTTACTTTAGTAAAGTACTCTTGAAATACAGATGTAAATATATGCAGGTTGAAGCCCTAGTTTAGTCAAATCTGTTTGCTAAGTCTTGTGTGAATCACATCAATTATTACCGGCTTTCCCACAGTTTTAGTTGTTGAATCTTTTTTTGCCAACCATAAAAGCACTGGAGTATTTTAATTACCTGGGAAATGATTAAATAAGACTAGCAGGTAGAAACTGACACATATCAGATCAGTGTAGTTGTCTTCTGTAATAGTAGTAGGCCTTTGCAGATGGGAAGAAGCAGTAAGTGTTCTATCTTGAGTCCATTAAAGCTCGAAAACTAGGAGGGAAAACACCACGAATAATGATACTATAGGTTGGATGCAAAACTAGATAGATACAGCCAAGCTTGCAGAGCAGTTATCTGTAATTCAGGAGCAAATAATGAAAAACATATCAAATTATACTGCATAAAGACCTGTTGTGGGATAATGGAAAAATCTTATTAGCTTTTATTATTGCCTTCTTAAAATTTCAGTGCCATTAATCTGGAGAAGACTGTGAATATTCTGGAGGACAGCACTGAAGTCTAACTTAATTACAGGGAAAAGTTGGAGAAATAGCTTGATACCTACTCAATTCTGTGAGTAAAAAGATAAATTTTACTTTATTTGAGCAGGCACATTGAGGTAATTAAACACAAGGTAAAGAGTGACCAGGAAGGCAGCAGACCAATGTCTGAGGTTACAATGAATCGCAGGTTGCACATGTCAATAGCACGGTTTTGTAAAGTCAGACATTATACTATCACATAAATCAGAACAACTAGTAAAGTATTCCTTCCACTTTGCAACTTACCTATTTCTCCATGAACAGAATACCTTCTAAGTGGACATGGTATCTTCTGCTCAGTAGTGTTCAGAGAAGAGCAACAAAAGATCAGAAGTCCAGGAAGTAATATGTTGTTGGGAGTAAATCTTGAAAAAAAAAAAAACCACTGAAGAGGAACAGATCGATTTTCACCTATATAAAAGTGTTGTAAGGAAGAAAGAATAATGTCCTTACCATCTGCTGTGACTAGGTCTTAATTATCAAACTTCATACATTTCATTAAAACTATCCTAAACATTCTATATAAAGAAAATACAAAAATATTCAAAGCAATGTTAAAATACTAAGATTGCAAAACATTCTTAGGTTCGAGGTTTTGAAATTATTGAAGCAACTACTCAATAGACCAGAAGCTAGAACTGACCCAAAAAGTAAACTGCCAATTAGTAGGAACATACATTAAAAAAAGGTATTAGTGATACAAGTTTTCACCAAGTCAAGCATAGATTCTCAAATTTGAAAGGCTGCATTGTCATTCTTTCATTCCAATCCTTCTGGCACCTCAGCAAATCTGTAAAAGAGAAAAAGCAGTGAGGTAGCAGTGACTCCTAATCTGTTTTCTACACGGTATTTTTGACTCTTGCTCCAAAGGAATGAGCACTGCTCAACAAAACAAAAGTAGTCATCAAATCTTTTACTGCAGGAATACAGAAATATTTTGTCTGCTGCTTTTATATTCCAGCATGGAAGGAACACACACTGCTTAAAAATGAAAGAAAAATTAGTGCAGCTGGAAGTATGTTGCTGGAATTGAACATGCTAGCTGGGCAACATCAGGTCATGAGTGTTTCTGTGCTCTGTGTTTCTGTCCAGCCTCCCAAGAGGATCCTAAGTAAATGGCTGTGGTTAGCAGTAAATTCTTCAGAAGGGAATAAATATTTTAATGAAAGAAAGACAAAACATGCCACAATATGCCAAGTAAAGTTGACACTATCATTACTGAGTGAACTACAGGGCAGTTCTATGACTCAAAATTGTTATGGGACATCCCACTTGAAGAATAACTTCAAAGGTGTTAAATCACATGTTTTAGTCACTCAGATGCTGAATTGTGTTAGCAAAGTCAGCATGGTAAACCAAGTAGACTCAAAGAATTAAATTAGGATGAACAGGGCAATTGTAGGATAGGCTTTTACAGTGTCAAAGAAAACTAGCATCTCCTCAATCAAATCTACCCCCTACAAAAGGAACACGAATATGCAACTCTGCATTTCTTTTTCAAAGTAAAAAACACCTCCAGTCTATCTCTTCCCTTTGTGTTTTAAGAGGGAAGATTGCTCTCTGCTAACATTGCAGATGAGACTATGCAAGTTCTGTCAGCTGCTGTATACGGAGTCATACTGAGAAAAATACAGGCTCATTGTACTCCAGAGCTTACATTATTGCTGGAATCATCAATTTTGATCAGCTGGAAAGTAGCCATGGAGAACATAGTCTATCAAAAGCCTACTGCTACCCCTGAGGTTTTCATAACCCATATAAACACATTTGGTTGCATTAAAAATTAAGGAATCACAATATTCAGTTATTTCTTTTGATGGATGAAAATAATTAAATATACTAAGAGGAACTAATGAGTGGCTTGTATAGTAACTAAGTAAACTTAATGTCACAGTTATAGCAAGTAGTTTGTGATCTGAATATTAATATTGTGCCTTAATAGAACAGTGCATGTTGACTTTTGTTCTTGTATGCTTTAATATAAAAAAGGGTGAAAAAAATCAGGTGCCTTTAAGTAGCCTGTTAAATTACAGCCTGGGAAATGTTCATATTGAAGCACCTAATCTTTCAGAGAAATCCTCAGCCATCTGTTTGCCTAAGGTTCGGAGTGCAGGCTGAAAAGAAGTAGAAAATACACCTCAGATCGATTTACACTGCTCCAATCTGCTACCAGATTCTCTCACAACGCTGAAGGTTTGCAACAAAAGTGCCCAACTGCACTAGCCCACAAGTCAGATTTCTCACTTACAAAAGGCACTTATCAGCATTTTTTATGGTTCTAACTCTCCAAGTCAGAACTAGGGTCCCATTATGCTGTGCCTACCACAAAAATAGCAAATGATGGCCTCTGAGGACATCAGCTGTAATACCTCTGGAAGGCTGAAGGAAATAGTAGCAAACACTAAGTTTATCTGTGATTTGGGCAGGATTATCTGTAAAGCTGGCTGGCAGAAGCTTGACAATTAAAAGATGGCAGTTTTCTGTACAGTTCATGCAGGCATAAGTTTTAAGAAGAGCTTTCAGCATAGATGATTTGATAGATTTGCAGATCCTACTAGATTTTTCCAAAGTATGTGACACTCAGATCTTACTGATACGGTACATAAATAAATGGTCTATTTTATGAAGCCTGATAAGGTTAGGAGGAAGGAGCTAATAGAGCTGCATCAGTGCTTGGGCAAAGAGACATTCTGAATTTCAGATATTCCAGATTTAAAATGTTAACATCAGCCAGTTCCTTCCAAGTGCTAACAATTTCTGTCTAATTCTTGGAAATAACTTCTAAAGTAACATGAATACCTTAGAAGACTTTAAAAAAATATTTTAAATAAATAACACTAATTTCCTCCCTTTTGCCTGAGACTTAAAAACTGTTGTAAACCTAAATATTCATTATCTTATCTAGCCCTTCTGATGAATATTGAACTTTGATGGATTGTAACATTTTTCTCCTTAACCAGATATGGGACAAGAGGAAAGATGAAGATCTTTCTTGATAATTCATAGTCTTTATTGCCTTAAATAAAATCTTTAAAATCTCTTTTTTTTTTCTTTTAATCACTCTATGACTGATGCAGACTTATTTTTTCATACTCTTAATATAATATTCTACTCATTAGAAGTAGCTAAATAAATTTAAGAAATGGACAGGATCAGTATGGTCATCAAGTTTGTTGTTCTGTGCTGCACAAACCAACAAAACTTCTTGATTGAACTCAGCAGCATACACTTAATGTGAAACAAATGTTTCAGTTGCCAAACGTTATTATCTAAAGATAATGACAACATGTAATCGTGATCTCAAATAATTTAATTGTTCTTATATTTAAAAGATAAATGTGTAAAAAATATTTAAATGAAAGGTAAAAATTCTCAGATGGCTTAGGAATTAGCTACAACCTTTATGTTAAGCTGACAATTCAAGTCACAATCAACCTGAGCTGAAACTGAAATGCTTCATACTTGGTGGCTAAATGAGTACTTTTCTGAAATTAATAAATGCTTTTACCTCTCTGTTCATATTAAGATGTCTTAATTTTGTTTAGTTTTGATGCTACTATGACTGGTACTACTTTATGAATCAAACAGAGGAAAAAGACCAAGACAGTCTCAGAGAGTAAGCTCTTCTAGTTCTGCACTGTTTTTCCTGACATAAAACAATGCTTAGCTGCAACATGATAGAGTTGCACTATCATCACCAGGGGATATTTGTTCTCTCCACATAGCATAACGTGGAGATAAATAATAAATAAATAAGATAAATAGCTAATAAAATAGACTTCATTATTCTTGTAGTGCTTCATTTAAACCAGAAAACATTTTTTTATAAGACATGAAAGAAAACTCTAAAGATTTATTAACTATAATCATTATCTTTCATAGACCTTGGGTCCTGGATTGTTTGTGTAAGACTTTACATCGGTGTAGAAATTCCTTGAGTTAATAATCAAGAATGAAAATGTTCTTATGAGAATGCCTTCATTCCCTGAAGAGTCATTTCTGATACGAAATAGACTAATGAAGGCTATGCTGAATGCAGAAGTTTAATGATACATTTTGAGTTGCAATTTGTAATGCTTTAATAACACTTATTTGGATATCATTCAGTCAAAGAGGGCTCAACAATAAAATATTTTTAAAAGATAAAGCTAAAATAAGCATTTATTATACTATATTTAGCAGGAAATGCACAAAATGTTACGGGTTGTCTTCAAAAGTCCCCTGCTGTTGATTTTACCTCAATAGCGCTTCCAGCATATACAACAATAAGAACAATACTGAAATTTACACAGTCAACATAGATTTTATATTTAAAATTTGCCAGAGTCCACTCTAAATTCTCCTTCAAAGTCACATAAAAAACCCGCTCAAATGAAACATAGAAAATGGTCACCTAGGGTGTCTGCTAGAACATTATGACTTCAGCTTACAGTAACATATTTGATTTTGCTAAACAACAAAAAGTTTGAGAACGATACCTCAAGTTTTCTAGGCAGGTAAATCCTAGCTTTGAGGTGATGATTCTGAGAAAATGTGAGCTGGCTGTAAGCAGTAAGAATAAAACTCTTTTGGAGTAATCACTTGACAGTAAAATAAGAGTTTAAAAAAGAGAACTGTTATTTCAGGTCTAAAATCAGGTGACTAAGGCCAGGATTCATCAGACCACATTCAGCAACCCACACCATATATACCTCCCTATGAGTTAGATGTTTAAACTCTCTTTATAGTCAGTGGGAGGCACAAGTCTTCCGCAGAACAAGGTTCGTCTAACTCTCCTGATGTAATGTCTAAAATAGGTTAGATAAATCATGCCCTAGATGTTTGTTTTTCTTAACCAATTCTAAAGGGCATCTAGGCAACTAGCTCAGAATTAGCCAGATGATATAAAACTGAGGGCTGTATCTCCTCCAGCAAGTATATCTTGTAAAAAAGAATTTTTCTGGTCCATGAAGGTTAAAGCAAAATATCAATATCTAATATTGTTAAAAAGAAAATGCCTATCAAATAGTTGAAGAGAAAAAAATAATCAGCTCTCCACTCTGCTCTTGACATATATTTGGGAATAGTACTTGAAATAATAGTGCAATATGAATTTATTTTTTCAACTCTATCATAAGTAACATCATTAAAGAATGCAATCGGTAAATGTATAACCCCCTTACGCACCTGCAGTTCTGAGATGTGACATACCCACTGCAGCAGTAGAATGTCTTACAGGTTGACTATTATTAGTTTAAGTCCTATTCAGAAGAGTATGATTGTAAGCATATTGCTTTTGGCCTCTTTTATTCACTCCCTAATGGTTTTGTGTGAAATGTTGTTAAAAGCATTGAAAGGACATTTCAGACAAGCTGAAGAACCAGATCTCTACTTGGCACTATAACATTATAGATCAGCACTCTGAAAACTGGCATAAAATTTACTGAAATACTGCTTGATTAAAATCTTAGCAGGTTACTTGATTACAGAGAGGTAAATGCTAAAAGTAGCTTGTTGTTAAATTATATTAGCAAAACATAAAAACATCTAATCAACATCTAAACAACATCTAATCAACATCTATGACAATGGATATATCAATGGCTAAAAAGACCATGCTTGTAAGTTTATTCCTGACCATGTGGAGATGATATTAAATCAGGATAGTTATGGAGATGAAACATAAGGAGGTTCCAGCTTTATACATAAACAAAGAAACAGACAAACAAACAACAAAAACTGGAGTGTGCATCAACATTAAATCCTAAAACAGCACAAGTTCTGGAGGAGCCAATAGATCTGACAGCACAGTGGGAACAACAACTAAAATGAAAAGACTAAATTTAATGAGATGTCTTTAAAATCCGCAAAACAAAGATCAAGCCAGAGACTGTGAGAGAGATCTTGGCGCATGTTATATATATATTTCTAGAGAATAAAAAACGGGTTGATAATGCAAAGATAAGACCTTCTAAGAAGCTTGGGTTGAGATAACATTCCCTAAACCACACAGTAAGTTGTTACAGGGCCAGTTGTTGCCACTAGCCTAGGAAAGATGTACAACCACTTCTTTCAACTGCCCTGGAATATCACATGTATAAGCCATACCCAAATCATAGCTCAAATACCACATTGAAGGAACTTTTGATGTCACTCTCATCAAGTCTGATACAACCAGGGAAATTCAGTCTAACACATTTAATAAATAGAAAATTAATTACTATATTAAAAGAAAGATCACAGTATTACAGAATAATTTAAGTTAGAATGGACTTTTGAAGGTCATCTCTACCAGTTCCAAATCAAAGCACAGCTAAGTTCAAAGTCAGAGGATGCTCAGGGCTTTGTCCAGTTGAGTTCCGAGTACCTCCATGGATGAAAATTCCAAAATCTTTTTACAGAAATTGTTCTCATTTCTGACCACCCTTATTACAAAGAATTCATCCTTGTGTTTTTCTGGTACACATACCTGCTGTAACCTGTGAATTTTGCTTCTTGCGCTTTTTACGTGTGCCTTGAAGAAGAACATGGTTCTCCCTATAACCATCAACTTTTAAGCATTGAAGAGAGCAGCTTGATCCCTGCCCCAGCCACCACCTCTCCACTCCACTGCCAGACTTGCTTAAGCTCACTGAAGGCTTTCTTTTAGTAAGAAGTATGAAACAGGACAAAATATCATAGTTATGATGTCACAAGTACCAAATTAGAAAGTAATAATTACATTCCTCAAATTAGTGGCTCTACTCTTAGTAAAGCAGCCCAGTGACAAGCTAGTCTAAATAATAGAGTGAGCAAACTTGGAATGCATTTTACTCCATTTTTCTGTGTATATCCATATCCCTAATTTTCCACTTTTTATATCTACCCTAAAAGTTGGCATACACTGGAGGTCAAATATTCAGGTCTTAGCTTCCACAGATCATTATTTTTAGAAATGTTTCTCTTGCTAGAATTAACTTAAATGAAAACACAAAGGTGCTTTACTTGTTCTGTAAATGTCATGTGTCAGTTTCTTAGCTCCCAATTACCTCTCTGATTTTTTTGTATGAGTTCTTCATTGATCTATAATTACCACCTACATAGTAACTTCTGCTACTGTATTGCTATTCCTGTTATCGTTTCACATATGTCTTTGAACACTGAATTGACTTACTCTGGGGAGAGCTGACCCAAGTATTTAATTTTCCCTTTTTTCCTGTACAAAAGTTGCAGTTCTTGTCCGATTCTTTTTATTTATGTACATGTATATTGTGTTTTCCCCACTTTCTACTGAAAAGTCAAAATTAACATGTCTTTTGATGTTTTACTTTATGCTTACAGTGCTGACACAACTTTGTTATTGAGCATTCCTACATTCAACAGATCATCTTCTTAATTTCCTAGTATCTCTTTGGGTGTAGCCATTTACCCCATTTTCTTTTCAGGTTTTTTTCCCTCTCTTATTTATAATAAGCAAGTACAGATTTTATGTGGATTTAAATGCTTTGATTTCAATTCAAAGCCCTCTCCACACTGAAACCTACAATTACTAAATTGGGGTAACGTTGTAAGAAATTCACAACATCACCAGAATTTACACTTTTTTAAACAGTGTATAGATTGTGTTAATCAATAATCCATACTCTTCTGCCACAATCTAAAGATTACAAACTCATTTTGATACCACACTTATTGATTCTTTATTCAAGCAATGCAGGAAACTGGATTGATCTGGTATATCACTAACCAGGATACCACTAGTGGCACAGCCATGCAGCAGCAAGAAACCCAAAGTGGCTTAATTGAAAACAAGTCAAATACACAACACAGAGTATCATTCTAATTGATAATATAGTCATAGAATCACAGAATCATAGATTACCATGTTGAAATGGAACTCAAGAACCATCTGGTTCAAACTCTGCAGGCAAAGCATGATCTAGACTAGACGTCCCAGCGCCCTATCCAGGCAAATCTTAAGTGCCTGATATTGGGGAATCCGCCACTTCCCTGGGGAGATTATTCCAATGCTGATTTTTCTCACAAAAAAATTTTCCTCTTGTGTCCAATCAGAATCTCCCCAGGAATAACATATGCCTATTGCCCCTTGTCTTTTCCATGTGATTCCTTGTAAAAAAGGAGTCTCCATCTTCTTTGCAGCCACCATTTAAATACTGGAACATGGTGATAAGGTCTCTCCTGAGCCTTCTTTTCTCAGGGCTGAACAAAGCCTTTCCTCATTCAGCTTCCCAGTCCTTGGATCACCTTTGTGGCCCTTCTCTGGACGTTATCCAGCCTGTCCACATTTTTTTTGTATAGCAGGGGCCAAAACTGAACACAGTATTCCAGGTGTGACTTGACAAGTGTCAAGTAGAGTGGAATAGTGGCATCTTTATCTCTGCTGGTTATCCCCTTGTTGATGTAACCCAGAATTCTGTTGGCTTTCTTTGCCACAGCTACACAGTGTGGCAAACAAAGCCGTACTAAGCTTGTGTTCAGCAAGACCCTCAGGCCCCTTCCACAGAGCTGCTCCCCAGCGAGTTAGATTCCAGCCTTGTAAATTGGTCAGATTATCCACCCCATGTAACTAATCATTATTTTAGAAAACTGAAAATTGGTCTAAACCAGTGTCCTAATCTATACTGCTGAGCATTTTATTCTATTAGGAAGTACCAGCAACAGTGTCATGTACCAAAGATTTCCTTTCTCTGATTCAAGGTTTTTAATTAAGTTAGGAGTTTATTTATACCCAAGTCCCAATTTACACACTTTTTTAATTTAAACTCAAATAGAACCATTGGAAAAAAACCTCATAAGATTCTATTTCTGACTATTTCTGACAACCCAGTCTCATAAGGTATCTTCATATTTTAGCAGAATCAAATCTAAGCCAATGCTACCTCAGGTTGGTTAATGACTTATTTAGTAAGAAATGACAGCAATTATATCCAATAATATCTGTGCCCTACAGCGTTAGCAGCCTTTCATTTCAATCTGTATTTCAGATTTTACAATCCCATTATGACAGAATTTCTGATATCATTTGTTCTCTAACACCATTAGAGAAATCACATCACTATCCAGATATCAGTCTGACCCTGGCAGGTCTACTGCAAGTTTCTGAGAATGAACTCAGTACAATTTCTTATACTCATCCTTTCTCAAAGTAATTTTACCCAAAGACAATTTGCTTAATGGTGAAAGGCACAGACACTCTACTAGCCCTAAGAATGGGGCATTTTTTGTAACAGTCATGTTCACTTCGCTGACTAAACATGTTTCTAATTCTTGCTGCTTCTTTTTTTGGCAAGTAGTTAAAACTAAAAAACTGAAACTGGAGAGATTACTCACATACTGCATTTTCCTACACACTGCACATATTACACCTGCCTAAATCTACCCTCTGTTTTGAATGGATAACATACTAACTATATTACCTATGTCTTTTTGGGCTTTTTTCTACTATGTTTTCATAAAATAGGAAATGGCAGACAGTGAGGTCATAGGAACATGCATTTTGTGTCTTTAGAGTCACTTTGGCATGAAGTAACTCCTACTCTCTGTTGAGAGACCTTTACATTATACCAGTGCAACTACTAAGCAAGTTAGAAGGAAGACTTGGGTGCAAAATCTAAGAAAAACTTAACAGTATGGTGCCATTTAGTTAGGGGTTTAGCTGTGCTGGGTAGAATGCATCTGGCATACTTTAACACATACTTACAATCTCAGGATTAGTACCAAGTCGTAAGAGGCATCAAAGACTTTACCATCAGTTAAAGGAAGTCATGCATCTGGATAATATCTCTTGAGGCCTTGTAAGTCTGCCACTAAAGGAAATTACTCTGCAGGTGAAGGCCCTGTTCATTAATGGGGCTTCTACATTTTATTTTTATTTATCCAAACAGAAGAGAAATAAATACTTCTGTTTTTAATGGAACATGGAAGTCATGATTATACCACATCTCAAGTGGAAAAGATATAAGAGCTTGTAGCAGCCATCTAAGGTCTCACCGAGTCAGAGGCATATTTTTTTATAAGACCTTTCTAACCCACCCCACATTCAAACGATCTACTCTGCACAAGCCACCTGTCCCCCCTCACCATCACTCAGAAACTAGCTCTATTTCTCATTTGTGTTTTTACAGATTTTTAATTATGTTGAAAGTTCAAGCACTGGGAAGAAGAGGACACTGTTTGGAGAGAGCAAAAGGAGAGAAGAGAGCTACAGCTCTGGGACCACATGCATGACACTCTTTACGGGAGGCCAAATAATATTTCATTTTACAATCTGTAAATGAGCAACTGGTGACTACACCAAATAATCTTATAAAAAGAAGGGCTGTGGCTTCTGCTGCTGTAGTGCTTAGTTCCATTCTAACAACCTGTCAATTAGCGATCATCATGGGTAATCCCCGCTGGAAGCTCAGGGTTCTCTGTGTATGGATTACTCACAGAGTGGCTGGTCGATTAATCTGAGATTTTAAGGTAGCTCTTCAGAGCCTGATAACAACGTAGTGCAGAGTAGCCTCTCTACTTTCGAAAAAAGACCTAGGCAAATAATTATAGAGATGACTTTGGGGATGATCTGGTTCAACGTCTTCCAAGGAGACCTAATTTTTATGTTAAAGCAGGTCTGTCAGGAGCATAGCTAACTTCTAAATACCACCCAGTGGTGGAGATGCCATATGCTTACTAGGAAACCTGCTCCATAGTTTGACTCTTTCCATTGTAAATAATGTTTCCTTTCTAATTCTAACCAGAATTTCCTTTGTTTCACCTTATGTCCTCTGTGCCTCATTATTTTATGATGCAGAGTGAAGGAGTTTTTGTGACAAGCTTAATATTCATTAAGCAAAGGAAAAATATCAGTTATTCAGTGCAGAGAAACACTGTGGTTTGGAAACTCCAGGGAGATAGAGTCAGAATCACAGGAAGCTGGTAGTCCCAGCCACCACATATAAAATGAATCCTAAATAATCCAGCTGAGAATGGAAATATGAAAATGGACTTGTGCAGGAATGTAATCCCTGAGTAGCACAGGGACTGTATAAAATCAGTCACACTTGGAAGAAACTGCAAATTACTGGTTACCTGTACCAAAACCTTGGCTCAATGTATACCTGCCTGAACTTGTCTGATGAGCCAGAGGTAAGGACTTGTTGAAGTACAGAGTATTAACATCATAGTAGTTATGTGTTATCCTGCAGCAAGTACCTTTATTACTGTTTTAGTCAGTTAATACCCATCTATTTAGTCAGAAATGCACATCTATTTAAAAGCACACTTTGTATTGTGTTTTCTAAAGTAAAACCTAATATTTGCACTGTTTTACACAGGATCATCAGGTTTGGTGAGAGCTGCTGGGGCTGACACGGCATTGCTTTAAGGTGTTACTTACATTCTCACTGTTCAAACAGCAGTCTGCATTTCAGCACTGATGGGTTCTGCAGGTGGCTCAGCTGCAGACAGTGGTGGGGTGGAAGTAAGAAACCAGAGACATGGCCCCCAAGGGAAGCTGATAGGGTGAACATTACACATAGGAACCCAACCTGAGAAAGACAACCTGTTGACTAGACAATAGATTTCTCACTCAAAGAAGAACTGTGAATAAACAATAATGAAAAATGGAAAAATGAATGGAAAAGTGAATAAAAATAAATCAGAATAACAGAAGACTATTAAAGTAAGATAGAAAGGGGAATACTGATGCAACAGCAACAACCTACTATCACATGTCAAAAGCTGCTTTTAAATGTCTGGAACGATTTGAAAAGGTCACATCACTGCTCCTTTTTCATATATGTATGCGTGATGCTTCCAGAGTTCTCTTTCCCACCATTTTCATGCCAGCTGCTGTGATACAGCAAATGCAGAGCTGCTCCTGTGTTTTCAGGACACAGGCCCCAGCAGGAAAGATATCTCACCAGGGGCTGGTAGCTGGTACCAGCCTGTGCCTAGCACCATCTAGTGAGCCTTAGACAGCCTCTTTTGTTCCAGATGAAGACAATGCAATAAGAGCACTAAAAATAATACTTGACATTCTTCAACCCACAGAAACTTTTGGGGTGCGCAGAGTCCTCTGAAGTTTGAATTTAGAGGCAGGAGGAAGACCTGTTTCAGGAGACTTCTGAAGAAGCAGATCTCCTTTCAGTGATATGAATAATCTTCCTCAGTGAGTTTGCCTTCCCAGTCTCTGTCAGTGTTTGAAAAGAAATTCCTGCATCCTTCTGTTGGCATTTTCATTTGTATTCATGTTTTGGTACATTAAAAACTGGCTTTGCTCTCATTTCACATTCATTCTTATTAGCAATATTGATTCACATGAATGGCTATTGAACAGATATTTTCAGAGTGTAACAGTGATTAATTTAATTAAGGAAAATAAACTCATTTTATGTTGACATTAATTTCAGGTTGAAACAATTAGTAGTCCTTCTAGCTGGGTTTATGTACTATGCTCACACTGCTGATCTGTCTTTAGGGCTTTCATTCAGAGAAGCAGGGGTGTAAAAAAATTAAAAAAGCTCAAGGAGAAAATTCAGGTTTGCAAATGTTTAAATTAGTATTCAGTACTAAGAGATCAGTGATAATCTATAGGTACAATTAGATGGTTTATGGGTAAATGAATATAAATGATATGCAATTAATGAAGTTTTTACTGTTTGCTAAGAGAAAGTAAGGTTAATTGCAAGAGAGATCTCTCTTTCAAGTAAAATCTCCAGTCACTTTTATTTATGGATGTCCTTCTCATTAATTGTTTAATATCTGACTACATAAATTCAGGTGAAGAAAAATTGAATTATACAATCATAGAATTGGGTTGTAAGGGACCCTAGAGCTCATCTAATTCCACCCCCCCCTGCCATGAACAGGAACGCCTTCCACTAGGCCAGGTTGCTCCAAGCCCTGTCCAACCTGGCCTTGAGCACCGGCAGGGATGGGGCAGTCACAGCTTCTTTGGGCAGCCTGTGCCAGTGTCTCACCACCCTCACAGTAAAGAATGTCCAATCTAAATGTACCCCTTTGATCTATCCCTGTATGCCCTTGTAAAAAGTCCTTCTCCAGCTTTCTTGTAGATCACCTTAGGTACTGGAAAGTTGCTATAATGTCTCCCCAGAGAACTCACATAATAGAAAACTTCTGCCAGAGGAGATAACCAAAATATGCAAAGGACTTTAGGGAAGCCAGTGCTTAATTTAAAAGCAACCAGACATAGTTTATCTAAGTCATATGTAGAATTTCAACTTTCTTTTTCATGCAGGCACCATTCTGCCAGTTTTCGTTTGAAAATGCCTGTGTTTCCCCTGAAGAAAAATGTTAATGCCTGCCACCAAGCCTGTCCCTCATATAGCTTTCTCTACAAAAAAGAAGTGGAGTAAATTGGACATTAAAATTATTCAGCTCTGCCTAACGGGAATGTTTCTTCCAGTTCAAAACCAATTACCTGCTAAGACCCTTGAGACTATCTGGATTTGTAACATATTTACATGCTGAATCATAACTTTTTTACCAGTGCTTTTCTATTTTCTTCGGTTTGTGGACTCTAAGGGTTTTTTAACTGGAAGAGCAGACCCCATATTAAGTAAGGTTAAGTCATTCAAAGGGTTGAAAACCAGGGTAGCTACTGAACACCTGAGTTTAGGGAACTAGCCTTGGAAAAAAGCTGTAGAACTGGCTGAGAAGCAGAATTTCCACATGCTGGAGGGCTTCTATTTTGCTTTCTTTTATATATAGTTTCAATTTAAAAGAACCTGTTTTCTCCTCCCAGAGACAAGGGAATTGGAAAAATACTGCATCCTGCATTTCTAAGAGTGTGATTTCTTTTTACAGCTTCCAGCATTCCTTCACAAGAGTAGAGCTGCTGAGAATTCATGACCTCCATGAATCTTGCCTACAAGATAGCCTATTTCAAGTAGTGTTGAAAAGAACTACAACTAAACTTTCAAGTTAGTTTTGATTTATAACTCTGAGTTAAATACCTAATGTTCCTTGATTTGTGCCTGAAAAGAATTAAGTACCACAAAATGAGATTCATTGTTTGCTTAGTAAGTAACATGAAGGTTAAAATGGCTAATAGGAAAACCTCTGGAAGACTGAGTCCCTTTGTGGTGTGGCAACTAACTTGAGATTACAGGGGGATTCCTGTGTTCAATCAGAATCACAGCTACAGCTATTCTCTGAGTCCCAAGAGCCAATATTACAAATTTTCAAAAGATAGAGCAGGATTTTTTTAAAAGTTTAAAAGGTTTAAAGCATAAAACATAGAAGCTAAATAATTAATCCACTAGGTCAGGATTTTAAGCACTCAAGAACCATTTTTTTCAATAACTGTCTGTTCTTAGAGAAGAGACTAGGACTTTGGGTTCCATGCTCATGACCTACCAGGCTGCATGAAAAAACATGTCTTCATTCCCTGATCTAAGAGGCATTAGGTTTTCGGTGCATAAACACAACCTCACCACACAGGTTGAAAGCTCTTCCTCAAAACAATTAAAAGCTTTACTGAGGGTGGGGGTTGCTGGGAGGAGAGGGAACCTGTTTTTCTCCCTTTAACTCTGGAGTTTTTGAATTAGGAGATGTATACCAAACATTATCCATATGATCATAATTTGAATATAAATGGTTTTGTGTAGAAATTAATAAAATCAGCACATAAAGTGAACTTTGAGGGCATCTAATGTATTGATCTTCATAGTAGACAGGTAAACATCCTTTTTAAAGATCTTGAATGAAATGAAACAAGTGTTAAGCTGCTCAAGCCTACGAAAAAGACACAACTTTTAACCACATATAAATGCAAAACTGTGGATATCTTTACATATTTAATAGAGAACAGTAGGTTAAATTTACAGGATTTAACCAGTAAATAATTCCCTTCTTGGTGGCTGGAGAGTTTAGCATGTTAAGTCCTTACAAGGTTCAATGTTTATTTGCGGTATGACATCTGACCGTCTGATCTGAGATATTAAACCTGTGTGTTCTCAGTCATATCATTTAAACAGTTACATGATATTTTCCATGAAAATAATGAGCTCTGAAAAAAGACCTTTATCTTGAAGAGCAAATTAATGCCTAAAGCTTCCAAGAATTTGACTTATAAAAGGACAAGAGAACAGCTATCTAGAGTAAATATGGCAGAGAAATATAACTGCTGTATTACAACATGACTCCTGCAAAATAAAGACAGATGAATAAATAGTCTAACCCACTCAGTCATCCCACCCTACTTCCCATCCTGAGTATGAGTAAAAGGGCAAGTGCTACCGAATTGCTTCCTCATTAATCATGATATTGTATTTATCAAGTGCATTTTAAATGTAGATGTGGGTGTTCTCTACGCATGTTAGGGACAAGAAAACTGACTGAGTAATAGGCCAAACTAACAGAAATATGGTTATGAGCACCACCATTCAAAAATATATTTATGAGAGCTGAAATTCAACATAATATAAAAAATACAGATATGTTCTACAGCCATATCTTCAGCTAACTTCTGAGTCTGGTTTTCAAGGTATGGTGTCTATTATATAAAATATTGTTACTGGCAAAAGAGATACACTGCATATGTAGAACTAAAGCATTTAATATGAGGTAATGTTTCAACAGTCTAATCGTCCAAGTTATCTAATTGAAAAAGCAATTTATACTCACAATAGAGTTAAAATACTTACACAGAACACCTCTTTCTATAGTTCTCCCTTTTTTCTGTCATTGACCATCCTTCTGATGTTTCTCTTTTCCTAATGTTGGCACTTAAAGTTTTCTTCAAGCAGAAGTTGGGGTTGTGGTTGCATTGACTTGTCAGTCTTTGTCAGTTATGATTACTTGAACTCTGACTGGAATAGGATCATAGAATCATAGAATAGTTAGGGTTGGAAAGGACCTTAAGATCATCTAGATACAACCCCCCTGCCATAGGCAGCAACACCTCACATTAAACCATGCCACCCAAGGCTCTGGCAAACCTGGCCTTGAACACAGCCAGGGATGGAGCATTCACAGGCTCCCTGGGCAACACATTCCAGTGCCCCACCACCCTTACAGTAAAGAACTTCTTCCTCATATCCAATCTAAACTTCCCCTCTTTAAGTTTGAACTCATTACCCCTTGTCCTATGACTACAGTCCCTCATGAAGAGTCACTCCCCAGCATCCTTATAGGCCCCCTTCAAATACTGGAAGGCTGCTATGAGGTCTCTCTACGCAGCCTTATCTTCTCCAGGCTGAACAGACTCAACTTCCTCTACCTATCTTCATACAGGAGGTGCTCCAGTCCCCTGATCATCCTCGTGGCCTTCCTCTGGCCTTGTTCCAACAGTTCCATGTCCTTTTTATGCTGAGGACACCAGAACTGCACACAATACAAGCGAGGTCTCACAAGAACAGAGTAGAGGGGGAGAGATCACCTCCCTCGACCTGTTAGTCACACTGTTTCTGCACTTGGGATGGTTAAACTTCATAAGGTTGGCATCAGCCCACCTCACAAGTATGTCAAGGTTCCTCTGGATGCCATTTCTTCCCTCCAGCATATCGACTGAACCACACAGCTTTGTGTCATTGGCAAACTTGAGGAGGGCACACTCAATCCCACTATCCAAGTCACCGACAAAGATGTTGAACAAGACCGGTCCCAACACTGATCCCTGAGGGACACCACTCATTACTGGTCTCCAGCTGGACATTGAGCCATTGTCCACAACTCTTTGCATGCAGCCATGCAGCCTGTTATTTATCTACCAAGTGGTCCACCAATCAAATTGATGTCTCTCCAATTTAGAGACAAGGATGTCATGTGAGACAGTGTTGAACGCTTTGCACAAGTCCAGGTAGATGACATCAACTGCTCTACCCCTGTCCATCAGTTCTGTAGCTTCATCATAGAAGGTGATCAGATCGGTCTGGCAGGATTTCCCCTTAGTGAAGCCATGCTGGCTGTCACCAACCACCTTGTTGTTTTTCATGTGCCTTAGCATGCCTTCCAGGAGAAGCTGCCCCAAGATTTTGCCAGGCACAGAGGTGAGGCTGACTGGTCTGTAGTTCCCTGGATCATCCATTTTCCCCTTCTTGAAAATGGGGGTTATATTTCCCTTTTTCCAGTCATCACAAACTTCACCTGACTACCCTGATTTTTCAAATATGATGGACAGTGGCTTAACGACTTCATTTGCCAGCTCCTTCAGGACCCACGTATAGGTTTCATCAGGTCCCATGGTCTTGTGTATGTTCAGATTCTTAAGATGGTCTCGAGCCAGATCCTCTCCTACAGTGGGCCCAGAGTCTTCATTCTCACTGTCCCTGCGTCTGTCTTCCAAGACTTGGGTGGTGTGGTCAGAGCATCTACTGGTGAAGACTGAGGCAAAGAAGTCACTAAGAACCTCAGGCTTCTCCAAATCCTGGGTAGCCAGTTCTCCTGATAGCTTCTGGAGAGGGCCCACGTTGTCCCTAGTCAGTCTTTTATTTGCAATGTACCCATAGAATCCCTTCCTGTTATCTTCCACTTCCCCAGCCAAGTTTAATTCTAACTGGGCCTTAGCTTTCCTAAGCTGGTCCCTAGCTTCCCGGACAAAATCCCTGTATTCTTCCCAGGCCACCTGTCCTTGCTTCCACCTTTCATAAGCTTCTTTTTTCCTTCAAATTTTCCTCAGCAGTTCCTTATCCATCAAAGGAGATCTTCTGGCCCTCCTGCTGCACTTCCTTCTAGTTGGGATGCAACACTCCTGAGCTTGCAGCAGGTGATCCTTGAATATCAACCAATAGTTTTGGGCCCTCTGCTCTCTAGGGCTATTTCCCATGGAAACTTACTGAGCAGGTTCATGAAGTGGCCAAAGTCTGCTCTCTTAAAGTCCAGGGCAGTGAGCTTGCTTCACGCTCTTCTCACTATCCTGAGGATCTCGAATTCGACCATCTCATGATCGCTGCAACCAAGGCTGCCCTGGAGCATCACATTTCCAACCAGCCCTTTTCTGTCGGTGAGCACGAGGTCAAGCATGGCACCACTCCTTGTCGGCTCCTCTATTACTTGCAGAAGGAAGTTGTCTTCCGCACAATTCAGGAACTTCTTGGATTGCTTGTGTTGGGCCGTACTGTCCCTCCAGCAGATATCAAGGTGGTTGAAGTCCCCCATCTGAACAAGGGCCTGTGAGCTTGAGGCTGTTCCTATCTGTCTATAGAACGTTTCATCCACAGAGTCCTCTTGAGCAGGCAGTCTGTAACAGATCCCCATAGTAATGTCTCCCTTTGCTGTTCTCCCTTTAACCCGTACCCACAGACTCTCTATTGACCGCTCACCTGTCCCCAGACAGAGTTCCATACTCTCCAGCCTATCCTTAACATCAACAGCAGCTCTCCCTCCCTGTCTGCCAGGCCTGTCTTTTCTAAAGAGCCTGTAACCTTCCATTCCAACACTCCAGTCATAGGAGACATCCTACTATGTTTTGTGATGTTTATTATATCATACCCCTGCAACTAGACTAGACTAGACTTGACTAGACTAGGCTAGAAAAGAACAGAATTGTTGACTTTGTCACTAGGTGAATGTGTAAAATCTGCTGAAACCATGCCAAGACAAAGTAAGACATGTTCCGACACCCTGCAGTCTCTTTTTTGTCATGGCAAAAAAATCAGACTTCCTGGACTACACAGCACTCTTGTTCACTGGTTTGCATGCATACATTTCTGACAATTTTTACAATCAACATTTTTTTTACTCATAAAGATTAAATATCTGATTCTGAGTGCCACATGGTATGCAGCCTCCAAGCTGCATGCTAAAATAGTCCCTCTTGCTTATCAAGCACATCCATGCCAGGCTGGGCCACTATTTCATCTCCAGCCCACAGCTTGAGGACAATTTTATGAACTGGATGCACAAAAAAAAGTGTGTGTGGATGATGAGTGATAATGTAAAAATGTAGAGGATTAAAAATTGAAAGTGAATATGATGGAAACATATAATTGCTGTCTGCAAATTGAAAATGCTTTTCAATTTTTAAGATCTAGCTCTTTGTGAGGAGTTTCTAATCAAGTGTCACAAAGCAGTTGTTGCTTGTAAGTGAACAAGAATGTAAGTTCCATTCAGCTTCAGACTCAACCAGATTCTTCTACCATATTTGGCAGACTAAGGACAGCTCAGGTCTTCTGTGAGTGACTCAGTTGGTACAGTAAGTTAGCATTACAAGGTTATAGGCATTGTGTTAGATCCTATTCACTGCAGGAAGATGGATATGTTCATATATATAGATTTCCTAATCAGTATATTCATCCTGAAAAATGGATAACATGTCAAAACTGGAAACAAAAAAGTTGCATGTTATTTTCTACGAATTCCTACTTTCACTATAAGTAGGAAGTTGTTAAGCAATTAATTAACTAATAATTAAGGTGTTAGTAAAGAAGTTATTAAGAAGTGAATATTTGTACTTTTTAGGGAGCTGAGACTTACCTTCTTGAATTAGAAAAGTGCATTTTAATACCGTTTGAGTATTAAGATCACAACTCACAATGCTTTAAAGGCAAAGCCAAGATTTCCGACAAATCTGGCAGGGAGCTGGCAGAGCTGGCAACCCCATTAGGCTGCAGGTCAGAGGTGTCAGGGGCTCCTGGGAGTGTCAGGGCATGGCAGGCCGGAGGCAATCAGGGCAGCCTCATATCCAGGCACCAGACATCTCCCTGGGTACGGGGAATGGTCTGGGATCCAGATACAGGAGCCACAAGACTGGGAGCTTGCATAGTGATGGCGTTGTGGGATTTGCTTCTCCGGTGGAAGCCAAATAGTAAAGGCTGTGAGCTGGCTGTAAGGCCCTCCAGTCCAGGCTCCAGGAGGGGAAGGGGGGTGCTGAGAAAGCCTTGACAGTCTCTCTTTTGTAAGTAATCCTTCTTCACAGTCTCCACACTAGTATTTTCCTTACACATTGTAGGGGGATAGGGATATAGAGAAAGAAAGCAGTAAAACTCCCAGCTGTTAAACATCTGTTAGAGTCTCCCTGGCAGCACTTCACAGGGGAGGTGAGCTCTCTTAGCAGAGCTTTACAAACACAGCATTTAGTCACTGATGCTTGCAGCTCACATAAACGGGCTCCAAGGCTGCACAGCTCTGAACAGCTTCCTTTGCTTACATCAGTAAACTGCTCAGATGAACTCAAAATAACTAATCTGTCCATATGCATCTGAATTAGCATTTGTAGGACTCTGTCCAGAGCATGGCAATAATTCCCATCCTGTAAGTGAAATTGTTATGAGTAGCTGCTCATAAATAATACTTTTCAATTTTCAAGATGTGTCAATTGGACACAGACCACAACGCACATCTTTCTTTTGCCCATTTAGATGCCAAATGGAGTGTGACTATTTGCAGATATAGGGTACACTTTTTACACAGCCACTAACACGCTTAAAATTAGGATAATTGTGCAAATTTACCTGCTAGAAAAATCAGATTATAAATACAGTGATGAGGAGAATTAATTTGAGGGAATAATTTAAAAGTAACAATGAAAGATTATTTGAACTAACCATCGTACTTTGCCTTTACATTTTTAGGAATGCACTAGTAAGCCCTTTTTTGTTTTGTTCTTATCAAAGTCCTGTACCCTCAGTACGTAATAAAATTAATGAGCAATTATTGGCAAGAAAACGTAACTCAATAGCTTATTCATTAAGAGTACTCTAAAAAACTGTCACAGCTTGGACTTAGTTAAGCACAAACTCGAACTGAATCATTTTAAAGATACTCAAGAAACCCAGAGTGAAAAAGCCTTTTCAAACCAAATGCATTACTAAGCACTACCACAAAAATAAAAGTCATCCTCAAAGATAAATTTTTTAGATTGGACTTCAAATGTGCAACAATGTGTAGAAGATGGTAAAAAAAATATGAATTCGCAACAAATTACATAACTGCGTAGTTTGGACAGTCTAAGAAATTAAAATGGATGGAGCTTCCAGGACTGTTAGCAGGAGGAAATCACTTTTGCTTCTTCTGCACTGACACTCTTCCCTCGACATCTGATTCTGGCCACCAGAGGAAACAGGATACCAGAAGAGTCATTGTTATAAAAAGCCCGTTAAAAATTTATTCTAAATATTTTACTAGCCTAATATCAAGGTACTGAACATAACAAGTCTGAGTGCAAGGGAGCATGTTTTTGTATAACAGAAACTGAGAGACAAAATCAGATATGTATGTACTAAAGTCCACAGCAGACTTTTTCATCAGTATTCATGATCTAGCACAGTGCACCTGGTCAAAGTTTCTTTACATATTTATTTCAGGATACGAAACAGTTCCTTAGATATTCCCCTCTAGCTTTAAACAAAATTTTCTGTTTCATATCTATCATCTTCTAACTGCATTCACTGAAATTAAGGAAGTCTAACTGATTGAGGTGATTCTCCATCTTCCTCAAAAACCCGCCTGTGCCAAGTGTAGTTCATAATTAAAGTAACCCAAAGAAAATAATGAAATCATCTCTGTGGCTGGCTGTCAATCTGTGTTTTTCAAACTGAGTATCTCTGGGGCTAATGCTTTTTACTATTGAATACAAACAAATATATTTGCTATTTTGGGGGAAAAAAATAATGGGAGAGAAATGTTACAAAATATACACAATAAGTCTGGGTGACTCAGCTTGCAGTCTTAAAGTTACAAGACCCCAAGGAAGTTAATTCAGGCTGAAAATGCTGTCCTTAAGTTACCTGGCATTTTCCTTTTCCCATTGGCTTAAAAACAGATGGCCAGTCTCAATTCAAAATTTCTTCCTTTTTCTGAGTTTGATTCAGCCCCACAGTAAAATTTGTAAGTCAAGTTAATTTAAAACATTCTGTGATGGAAGAATGAGCTTTGATCTGTTTTCAGGACATTTACATCTTTTGTATGGTCTCTCTTGCACAAAATGTAAATTGATATTATGCAAGATAGGATATGGTAATTATGATTGTTGTAATTGGATACAAAACGTGAAAAGAGGAAAGCAGGAATGGGAATTAGAAACTAGAGCAAGATGGAGAACCTCAGCTTCTAATATTATAGGATAAAGAATGTGCACTTGGCTTGCAAAAGCCTCCAGATGCTTGTCAATGAAAAGTGAAAACAGGAAATGGAAAATCTGGGAGATCTTAAAGACAGATGCAAAGGGAGTGAATTTTGAAGATTGAAAAGATCAAAACCAAGGCATGCTGAAAATTTTGTCCAGCATGTCCAAAGTTCTTGAACAGAGCATGAGGAGATATATACCCTATAATTCAAGTAAGATAGTTTTCAGAACATTTAATTTTACTCATGTCTGGAAATCCAATCACTATGCAAGGAATAACTTCTCCTTCCTGACAGCACCTTTCCTACAGACAAATTTCAAAATTATAGAAGATCATTAAGCCATGCTGCCTTACATCCCCTCACAAACCAAGTCATAAACTTCCAAGTAGACTTGTTCCTACCCCAGGTTTTAAACCAGAATGTTTTAAAATCAATCTTAAAATATTTTATACTTGAGGCAAAACCGTACTGTTTATGAATTTTCTGCGCCATGGAAGAAATAGGAAGCTATTTTCACCCTTAATTAAGAACAACTTTGGGGTTTAAATTGGGAGCTTTGTCATCATACATCCTCTATGCAACCTTTGGAGAGAAAAGATTTCACCATTGACTATGCTGAGCTCAGGGAGATAAGCTGTCTAGCTTAGCTCCAGTCAAACTGTGAATGAAAGCTTTCCCACTGACAACATTTTTATAATGAATCTAATCATTAAATTTAATATTAATAAGATAAACTACCAATGGGCATACTTTGAAAAGCCTATTTTATCTTTTCCAATTTACCTAATATGAATTAACTATGAAAATGGAAATATCAAAAAACCTAGAATGACTACTTATTTGATTATGTAGACAACTTTGGCTCCTGGAGTTTGATTCCTGGTCAAGTGCTGGATCTGTGGGGAGTAGAAGAGTTGCATGCTTAGCTCAAGACATAAATGTCATGAAGGCAATGAAAATCCTTCAGAGTTAGGATGAATACTGCGATTCAGAAGACACGGTGAATGTAAATCACATTAACTGCTAAAACAAATGTTTTCTTGGTTAGCTAGACTCATTCTCAGGGAAGTTTATTCCTTTTAACAAAAACTGTTACTTAACTAACCATCCAACATGAGAATAGGAAGTGGTCAACTACAATATAAAGAGATCCACATCAGGATTTGTCTGCAAGAATTTTCAGGAATAGGTTTGTCAAATTTTCTTGGATGCACCTTTTTGATTCAAAGAACTCTGGTAATTTCTATCTGGTGTATAGGATTTGCTTGAGCTGCACCTCGCTGATATTCCATGCATGGAGTCAATAGTTTAGAATACTGCTGGAGGCCCAGCATGAATCAGTTTCTGTCATCTCTGACACTGGAGCTTCTCAAGAAATCCCAAGCATAAAGAGTAGCTGCCATCATGAGTTCCTTGAGCGACTTACATCACCTTTTGCATACATATTGTTAATTTTATTATTACTATAAGCCTAATTACATTTCAAAAATATCAAAACATCAGAAACATCAGAATGATAAAAAATACAAAAGTTTTTAAAAATGCATTATGAAGCAACATTGCATATTTAAGAAATTATAAAGTCTATAGACAGCTGCGTCAATTAGAAGGTGGAAGTTAATGTACCTTAACATTTATTTGCTTTTGCTGCCTTATGTTATACTTTTTCCATGACACACAGAGAGTTTGCCAGGCAACTTTTCATCTGTCTCATCACCTGATACAGAAGTACACCTCCAACAAAGGTATTTTGGGTTCTGATTCACTACTAGGCAGGTGGCGACATTTTGTCATCCCAAATTCCAACATCTTTAGGAGGATATAAGTGTGAATGTACGAGCTTTTTCTGAATCAGTTTGCTTTCATGTATCCGGAACTTTATACTGTAAATCCATATTTGTAATGTGAATTTAAAAGCAGTTATGGGGGAGGAAGCAAAACCCTTATACACTTCCTTGAAAATGTTGGAGAAGACTCTAAATCAAAGTGTCTGACACATCCTGCCATACATGTGAAATAATCGTCTGCCAGACTGCATTAGTGGAGTGATGAATTATGTACCAGTGCCTTCTCTGCAGCTATTATTAAAGTCCGATTCCTACTCTAGTTTCATATATTTTTTATTACTTCAAGAAAAGAAACAAGCCCACTGCTTTTCTCTCCCCTCAAAAACCCCCACAAAGCCAAACAAATAAGGTGATTTTACAGCTGAATGCTTTTTCACATGTGTTTTAGGTGTTCTTATTTCAATCCTAGATTGGTGTTTTGATTTTAGATTCTAAAACAACTTTTAATTGTAGCTGTTACCTGTACTGAAAACATTAATTAGTGAGGACAGTGTCGGGAATTGTGTAAAGGCAGTCAAAGTGTCTTTATTTTTTAAATAAATACAGTTGAACACATTTGTATGTCAGCTTGTTCCCTCTCTAAAAGCACTGGGTTTTTACTGTGAGGTAATTGCAAAACAATCCCATCAAATGGATTTCACGAAAGGCATCTTAATGCAGAGGCCACTAAGTACATCTATTACAGGTCTTTGTTCCGTGGCAGAGCTTAAAGGCTGAAACTGAGGGCAGGGCTCCACTTAGGCTATCCAGTCTGTAAACAAGTAGAAATGGAAAGTGTTTCCCTGAAAACCCAATAAAACAAGTTATGAAAGGAGATAGCAAGAGATGCCCAAAGCCACATTGAAAATTGGTAGAGGACTAATAGATTAGAAGCCCATTTTTCTCACTGCCGTTGTCAGACTTCTAATCTCGTGGACAGAAGATTATAAGGTCATAAAGGGACCTCCCCAGCATCCCTATAGGACCCCTTCAGATAGTGGAAGGATGCTATGAGGTCTCCACGCAGCCTTCTCTTCTCCAGGCTGAACAGACCCAACTTTCTCAGCCTATCTTCATATGAGAGGTGCTCCAGTCCCCTGATCACCCTTGTGGCCCTCTTTTGGACTTGTTCCAACAGTTCTATGTTGGTTTTATGTTGAGGACACCAGAACTGTACACAATACTCCAAGGGAGGTTTCACAAGAGCAGAGAAGAGGGGCAGAGATCACCTACCTCGACCTGCTGGTCACGCTCCTTTCGATGCAGTCCAGGATACGGTTGGCTTTCTGGGCTGCAAGCGCATACTGTCAGCTCATGTTCATTTTCTCATCAACCAAAACCCCCAAGTCCTTCTCTGCAGGGCTGCTCTGTATCTCTTCTCTGCCCAACCTGTAGCTGTGCCTGGGATTGCTCCCACCCAGCTGTAGGACCTTGCACTTATGTCATGGGTTCAGCAGCAGCAGTCATTTTTCTGCTTCTTGGTAGCTGGTGCAGCGCTATGGTTTTGATTTTGGGCCTGGGAGCAGCGCTGATAACACCAGTGTTTCGGTTACTGCTTAGTGATGTTTTGGTCTGGCCAAGGACTTTCTGAGTTTCATGCTCTGCCAGGGAGGAGGGGAAGCCAGGAGGAAGCAGAGACAGGACACCTGACCCAAACTGACCAAAGAGGTTATTTCATACCACAGCACGTCATGCCCAGGATGTAAAAGCAGAGAGCAAAGACCTGGGAAGGGTGGGGGTGCGCTGCGTTGTCGGGCTTGGCGTTAGGTGGTGAGAATTGTATTCTTTCCTTGTATTTGCCTTGTCATTATTATTATAGGTGGTAGCAGTAGTGGTTTGTGTTATACTTTAGTTACTAGACTGTTCTTATCTCAACCTGTGGGAGTTGCATTCTTTTTGGTTCTCCTTCCCATCCCTCTGGGAGCTGGGGGAAGAAAGAGGGGGAAGTGAGTGAGAGAACGGGCTGCGTGGCTAAGAGGCTTTAACCACAACAACTTGGCAGGGTTAAACTTCATCAGGTTGGCATCAGCCCACCTCACAATTATGTCAAGGTTCCTCTGGATGGCATTCCTTCCCTCCAGCATATCGACTGAACCACACAGCTTTGTGTCATTGGCAAACTTGAGGAGGGAGCATTCAATCCCACTATCCATGTCACCAACAAAGATCTTGAACAAGACTGGTCCCAACACTGATCCCTGAGGGACACCACTCATTACTGGTCTCCAGCTGGACATTGAGCCATTGACCACAACTCTTTGTGTACGGCCATCCAGCCTGTTCTTCATCCACCGAGTGGTCTACCTACCAAATTGATGTCTCTCCAACTTAAGAGACAAGGATGTCATGTGAGACAGTGTTGAACGCTTTGCACAAGTCCAGGTAGATGACATCAACTGCTCTACCCCTGTCCATCAGTTCCATAGCCCCAACATAGGAGACCACCAAATTGGTCAGGCAGGATTTCCCCTTAGTGAAGCCATGCTGGCTGTCACCAACCATCTTGTTGTTTTTCATGTGCCTCAGCATGCCTTCTAGGAGAATCTGCTCCTAGATTTTGCCAGGCACAGAGGTGAGGCTGACTGGTTTGTAGTTCCCCGTCTCATCCATTTTCCCCTTCTTGAAAATGGGGGTTATATTTCCCTTTTTTCAGTCATCGGGAACTTCACCTGAATGCCCTGTTTTTTCAAATATGATGGACAGTGGCTTAGCAATTTCATTTGCCAGCTCCTTCAGGACCCGAGGATGGATTTAATCAGGTCCCATGGACTTATCAGACCAAAGAAAAGTTATCCATGTCATGAGGGCACAGCTGTGGACAAAATGCAGAGACATATTAAGGCTAAATATATTTGATCCAAACTTCATGACATGCCTGTATTTCACAGCATGGAAAAAGGAAGGAGTGAGAAGAAAACGTTAAAGACGCCCTGCTGAATTAGGCATTGATGGAAAATATGCCTCAGGAGAGAGTGACATGCTTATGAAACAGACTGAGTGACCTGACTCTTCTTTTCAGCCTCTAATTTTTGCTAAAAGTATATAGACTTCTGTGAAGGAACAGGAAAAGGACAAGCTTGCAGTCAGATATACTGGGCACATTGTAGTGAAGCTGCTGTTTCTGTCATTTGGTATCAGGCCTCTGTGAGAGGGCTTGTATTGGCTTCTTGGGCAAAAAGTTCCTGTCCTCATCATGCACTGTTGCCTATTTGGTTTGTCTTGCAAACAGAGATTCTTTTCACTGCAACTTTTAAGTTACATTATAGCTTTTAAATGCAGAAGAAAAGATTAAAGAAGCTGTTAACAGGATTTGTATATTCTGGGTTTGCCACTTTCACTGAGAATAGCAGTATGTTTTAAAAATCACCTGTCTAATTTTCACAAGTTTCCAACAAAAGGAATGATATTTGATATCTTTCTTTAATTCCAAACATTGAGAGTGAAAAAGTAAAAGTTTCTTAAAAGAAAACTTGCATTCAAGTTACCCAGAGTAACTTGAATATCTCAAAGTAAAAAGATTATTTTTAAAATCTCCTAATGTCATTGTTTTCAGATAACTGGGTATGACAATAGTCCAGTGTTCAAAAAGGGCCACCTTGCAGTATTTATTTGACCCAAAAGAAAAAAGTGGAAGCATGAATACTTCTGCTGGGAGCTTGCTAAGTTGATCCTTGCTTCTGAACTAAACGCACAACTCTCTCCTCTATTTGACATTAGCACAGTCACTTTACAATTATTTAAAACAGGAATGAGAAGAGTACTCAGCTGAACTGCAGGTTTCCAATGTTGCAGTGACTACCTATCTAGTGGAATTTTTCCCAGGTGGTCTTATAAACTTTATTGACTAAGCTGCATTAACATGGAAATCAGTAAATACTTAGTGGTAGTAAATTAACTGGGAGATGCAAATGTATTTATTTATTTATTTATTTTTCTGAAGCAAACTATTTGGTATTGCAGATATCAAGTCTGAAAATGCTAAAATAGCACATATATTTTCCTCTGACAGTCTTGGATTAAAAGAATGGCATTCACAACAAGGACGCATTTACTGCTGAACATAAACTTAATGAATTTGGCTTTTGAAGTAAAGCTTTTTTAAACAAAACCAAACAGCAAGCAAAGCTGTCACCTGGGTGCTGTACCAACTAGAGGGTACCCTAGGTAGGAAAGAAACAGCAGCCAGATGGAATGTAAAGGAGAGTTAACCTTTTAGGAGAGTTAACCTGTATTTATGGAGCTCTCCTAGAATTCCTCTCCACAACCCCCAGTAATTCTAAATTCATAGCTTGGTAGTATTTCTGTTTCTGCATTTTCCTATCCACGTAGCATGTCTCACATTCTCAGCTTATTTTTCCAAACCTAACTTTTTAAAAATAAACATTTTAACACTACTACTCTCATATGTCTTCAATTTATAAGGAAGCAGAAGAGCACCATGTACAAATACAAGTTTTGCACAACCCTGGATACAATGATGCTTCAGAGCTTTCCTCTGATCAGGAGATCTAGGCTTATTCTCTCTCCAGACAACAGATGTTGCAAAACTCAGACTCCTAGGAGGCTGCCAGCATAGCCAGACAGGGACTGAGATCAGGCCAATACGCAATAGGTGCACCACAGGGCATTATAAATTAACGTTAACAGCAGTTCCAAGGAAAGGTGGCAAGAATAGTATCTCAAGCCTACCTATACACATTACATACTTACTGTTTATTCTGAAGTTAAGACAGCCAGAACTTTATCTAGCTGCGAGATCCAACACATCCACTTTAATTTGTCATCCTCTGATAAGGTAGTTATGTACAACAGGATTGTCACATCAAACTAATTTTATAGGTCTTGCCTTCCTGACAGTCATCTCCTTCAGACACTTCCCTAAAATCCAGTGTAAGCAGTCATGTGAAGGCTCACACTGGAAGCACTCACATGTGTGAGCAAGACTCACATCCCAGGTTTGTGTGTTTCTTTTATAAGCATTTCAGCACTGGCTTTCCACTGAAACTGGGTTGTGGTTTAACCCAGCCAGCACCTAAGCACCACCAGCTGATCACTCCCTACACTTCTCGGCCTCCTCCCCTGACGGGATGAGTGAAGAAGAAGATCATCTTGTTCTGCCCAGTTACTGGTTATTAGTCCTTCTTATTTTTCAAGGGTACAAACCAATTAGATGGTTTGTTTTCTTTTGCACTGAACAGTGTAACACCAAGGTTTGCCAGGAATATACAGTTTCGGAGAAAAAATGAGGGTCTTCATCTTTGACAAACTGAGCTGCTGAGAGCTGTCAAATAGCAGTGTGATAAGGTTAGAAGATTAGAAGTTTACTAGATTTTAGTATAAAAGTTGGCTTATCTTGATGAAGAAAAGTTATTGGCAGAATAGGCAGCAGTTGAAATTTATCAAGTGAAAACTCTACTCTCACTGTATTTGACCAAAAAAACCCCTATCTTTTAATTTTAAACTCTTAGAACTGTTTCTGAAGGCTAAGCTGTGCAGGAAGAATTTGTTCCCTTTTATTAAAAAAAATATGATTTATATATATTGAGGCATAAAAACATGTTTCTTCTTAAGTGGCTTTCATGTGTAAATATACAAAATTCAGGTTAAACAAACCATTAAAGGAAAAGAAAATCTCATGTCTATCTCTAGTGCAAAGAAATAAATGTAAGTTAATTGATGATTAATAGAAGAACCTCAAAACACAACTACTTCAAATGGGTAGCAGCTCATATGTGATTCATTTTATGTTTCTTGTGCATTTGGTATTCTTTTTTTATGTTTTACCCAATCAAGTAATACTGACTAGTTTTGTGCAGTTGCAGTACCCGGAGGATTAAATAGGGGACTCCACTATGAATTCTAGATAAGCAGACAGTGAAATTAGTATGAATTATTTAACAGAAATTTAGTATTGACCTCCTACTGTCAGAAGAAAAGTTGATAATTTGCAGAACTATATAGTATGTGTCTGCAGTGGTTTTTATCTGAGCATGTTACTAACTGCTGGCATAGATTCTTGACAAAAAATCTACCATAATCCTATGCACATACTGTTAGACTAAACAACGTATCCTAATATCTCACTACGTTTGGAAGTCTCAACCATAACTCACATACCAACTGTAGGAGGCAATGGGGTCAGCAATACCCTTGGGGCTGTTTCAAGATTAGGTGAAATCAATGAAAGAAGATTGAGCAGTTTCATGCGATTTGATTTCAAGTGACTGTGTTCAAGGAGCATGTTGAACCAAATAGCTGAAATTATAAAATATTACAATATGATATTTAATCATTGTATAATTATTTGTCAATCTTATAATCATTGCATTACTATGGTGATGGAGGCTAACCTGTGTCTGGTCATCCAGTAATTTTTTTCACTTTAAAATTCAAGAATATATATACCTTATAGCAAAAAATCCAGTTAACCCAGGAGTGCATTACAGCACTGTAAAATATGAAAACCCAAAGCTGTGTAAAAACGCATTTAAGTACAACAGACAGTGATTGTGTTTGCACTCAGCCATCTGAGTGACACAAACCCCTGTGTAAAATAGCTCACCACCAAGGTTAATGAGTACACTCACGCCTCACCAGATTTCTGCCAGATTTCAGATGTGACTGACTCTACATGCTAAATAAAAGATCCTTCGCATTTTCCAGGCACTGCAATCAATCACTTCCAGCTCTGCATCTGGTTTCTGTTTTGCCAGCCTGGTCATTCTTGACTATTAGCTGTACTGTGTCTTTATTAATCACACCGGCTATCAACTTCTTAGGTCAAAATCTCATTGATAACTATGGCAACAAATTATGATTATTACAGAGACAAAGAGAGAAAAACTCATTTCAGAAAGCTTGTAACCTTAACTTTAATGATCTTTATATTCATTTGTCACCATTTAATCATTTGGGGATTGATCCATGTTCTTTTGCCCAATGTCTTCCTGCTTCTCACACACTTTCAACCTCTATGTTTTACTCCCAACATCCAGGATAGAAAAAACCCTCATATTTTCTTTATTACATGGTTTGTTTGGGTTTTTTTTTCTGACCATAATAGTTGTCTTTAACGGAGAAGAAGGATTGCTGTTTTTAAAGGACCACATTGAAATTACAGCAGCTGTTTCCTGAGTCCTGGTTAAATCCCTTTTTTATAATTTGTTCATAGTGGCTCCAAACCATTTCCTGCCTCTGCCATGTTGAGAGAAGCCATGAGTGTTTCTGTAATGATTTTGAGCTGGCACTACTATTTGCATAGATAAAAAATTCTTGCCTATGAACAGGATCATTTAGAAAATTAATATGAAAGGGACACATTCTAAACACATTCGGATTTTATTTTGGGAGGATATTTTAGGCCACCAGTGATATTTTCTGAATTCTAATCATAGATGAATGCAGCCTTTCACAAATAAGTCATAAGTAAGTGAAATGCTCTTCTTAAGCAAATCAGGAAAGAATATAGCTGAACTGTACTACCTAACTCACTAATAAAAGTATCACTGAATACATGGATGATTTGTGGATGGGGAGAAGGTTGGGACAAAATAATGTTATCAGGTTTTATTCAGTTAAACTCTATTTAACACAAGTTCTACCAGAGTTTCAATCAGCAGTAGATACAAGGCCAGCAACTAGAAATTCCTGTGTACCAGTCCTGACTCTAACTCCTGGCAGGTAAATTGCCCATAATTGAGTTAATAACTACTAATTTAAAAGAGCAGTTTCCTCACTTCCCTGGGGTAAATCAGTTAAGAGCTGTGAAGACTGATTAGCCTGCATTTTGTGTGAGGAGTGCATTAACAACAAAAATATTCTGCAGGTGACTGGATTTTTTCATATGAAAAGAATCACAAGCAGATTTTAATAAATCAGACTCTATATGTAGCCAAACTTTTGTTGTCTAAGAAAAGTAAACCCTTGAAAACATGATAAAAAGGTGTTTCTGCACTTTCGCAGTTGTAAGATCTATAGATAGAGTATTGAGAGAAAAAAAATTGGGGATATTATCAGCCAAGAAAAAGTTGGTAAATAAAAGCAAATGTATGAAAAAGGCTGCATTAATTAGATACAATCAGAAACCACAGAATTATTGGGGAGATTATAGGTTTACAGATCTTTATATTTCAGAACATCTTCATTTAACACTTATGTGATATAAAAGCTATTCAGATGCTTTTGATAGTGCATGTGGGGTTATGAGAAAAATCATCCTGAAGTCAGTTTAGAGGCAATTGTAGGTCTGGGGGGGATTACTTTTCCACTAGGTGTGAGTTTTGCATTTCTTAGCTGAAAACAGTCTCGTTAGTTTCCCAATAATTTCACTCTCCATTTCTCCTGCACCATTCACATTGACATGGTTTCTGGTTGGCAACTACTGCAATGAAGTATCAATTTTTAAGCTATTATTGCAGAATAGTCACGGAAAGCACATTTTAAATTATTAAGCATTTGCATTTGTCTTAGAAATGTGATTCTGGAAGTTATAATATGCAATCAAGCAGGCGTTCAAATAATGTACAATACCAGGAAATTGTGAGCTTATATTTAAAATAATGCATTGTTTGAAATAGATAAATATTCAAATTTTGGTTACCTGAATTTGCCTCTCACTTTATAAAGGAAAGTCTTTGAGTTCCACACATTTTCATGCTGTTTCAGTCATACAGACGTACAGTAACTTAAAAAGAATATTAAAGAGTCTCATTCTAAGATAATAACTTGATTCCTGTCCTGGGTTCAGCAGTAGCATTCATTTTTCTCCTTCTCAGTAGCTGGTGCAGTGCTGTGTTTTTGACTTTCAACCTGGGAACAGCACTGATAACATCGATGGTTTTAGTTGTTGCTAAGTAATGTTTACTCTGACCAAGGACTTTCAGAGTCTCCTGCTCTGCCAGGGGGGAGGGGAAGCCGGGAGGAAGTAGAGACAGGACACCTGACCAAAACTGACCAAAGAGGTATTCCATACCACAGCATGTCATGCCCAGTATAGAAACTGGGGGGAGTTAGCCGGAAGGGTTAGATCGCTGCTCGAATCGGGCTGAGTATTGCTTGGCAGGTGGTGAGCAGTTGTATTTTCTTCCTTTGTTATTTCCCTTCTCATTATTATTATTGGTGGTAGCAGTAGTGGGTTTGTGTTATACCTTAGTTACTGGACTGTTCTTATCTCAACTCATGGGATTTACATTCTTTCGATTCTTCTCCCCATCCCTCCAGGAGTGGGAAGAGGAAGAAGCAGGGGAGTAAATGGACGGCTGCATGGTTCTGCGTTACCAGCTGGACTTAAACGACTACAGTTCCATGAGCTTACATTTTAAAAATGGCAGACTGTGGTCTCTGAGCTTCTCACAAGCAGATCAAGAATTATTCTGTAACTAATTTTCTACCATTTATTTGTAAATATTTTTATAAACAGACCAAAAGTTTCTTAGGGCTGTTCTTACTGGTAAATTGAGTATGAGAAACTGAATCTAATTCCCTCATGACTTATGAATTATTGGAGACTTTCTATAGCAGCATTAATACATCTCAATTTGTGTCACTATCTACCATCCACATATCCAGGTCTGTAGCTTTCTTTTTTTTTTTAAATACAAGGCTTATTCTCCAGAGCAAAGTAAAGCCTCATAACTCAACTGTAATAAAAATTGAGGAAACATAGACTATTACAAAGTATCTCCAATTCACTCTTTTAGCTATAATCTTGTGTTATTTCTCTTTTGGTGCGGTATTTTCTTTGTAGTTGTATTTCAACAACTGTGTTCTTTCCTTGAAAAAAAAAAAAAGAAAACCTGACAGACAAGGAAAAAATACAGAGAGAAAAGAAGCCACCAAGATATGAGGACAAAAATGGACAGTTTTCCAAAGCCTAAAGGAAGTAAATGCAAAGCTAAAAAACCTAGAGTCTAGCCCCTTTCTTCTCTTGCACCTCATTAAAACTATCAGGAGCCCAAATCTTATATACACCCCTTCCTAAATGCAAGAGGTGTTCTTCCAACAAATTTGTTAGGCAGGTTTCAGATAGTAAACTTCTTTGATGCAGAATGCTTGCAGACATGTTGTCATCTTCAAACTAATAAAAACATCTTTTGTGCCTCACCTTCACCAGCAAGTGCTCCAGTCACACTTCTCAATACACAGAAGGCAAAGGCAGGGAGTAAGATAGTGAAGAACTGACCACTGTAGAAAAAGATCCGGTCTGAGACCATCTAAGGAACCTGAAGCTGTACAAGTCCATGGGACCTGATGGGATTCATCCATAGGTCCTGGATCTGGCAGGTGAAATAGTTCAACCACCATCCATCATATATGTGAAGTCATGGCAGACCGGTGAAGTTCCTACTGATGGGAAAAGGAAAAAGATAACCTTTTCTAAAAAGGAAAAAAGGAGGACGCAGGGAACTGTAAGCCAGTCAGTCTTGCCTCGGTGCCTGGCAAGATCATGCAGCAGATATTTGAGGAAACTATGCTAAGGCACATGGACAGTAAGGAGGTAATTGGTGACAGGCAGCATGGATTCACTAAGGGCAAATCTTGCCTGACAAATTTCAGGTCTTTCCATCATGGGGTGGCAGCATTGCTTGATAGGGGAAGAGCAACTGATATCATCTACGTAGACTTGTCCAAGGCATTTGGCACTGTCCTGCACAACATCCTTGGGGCTAAAGTGCAGATGCATGGATCTGACAGATGAACAACTTGGTGGACTGGTCACACTAAGAGTTTTGGTCTATGGCTTAATGACCATGTGAAGACCAGTGATGAGTGGCGTTCCCCGGAGGTCAGTATTGGGTCTGGCACAATTTAACATCTTTGTCAGCAACATGGACAATGGGGTTGAGTGCACCCTCAGTAAGTTTGTCAATGACACCAAGCTGTGTGGTGCGGTTGACAGTCTGGAGGAAAAGGATGCCATTCAGAGGGACCTTGACATGCTTGAGAGGTGGGCCAATGCTAACCTCATGAAGTCCAACAAGGACAAATGCAAGGTCCTACACCTGGGTCAGGGCAATCTGAAGCACAAATACAGGCTGAACGGAGACTGGACTGAGAGCACCCCTGAGGGGAAGAACCTGGGTGTGTTGGTGAATGAGCAGCCCAATGTGATTCAGCAGTCTGCACTTGCAGCCCAGAAAGCCAACTGTATCCTGGGCTGCATCAAACGAAGAGTGACCAGCAGGTTGAAGGAGGTGATCCTGCCCCTCTACTCTGCTCTTATGAGACCCCACTTGAAGTATTGTGTACAGTTCTGGTGTCCTCAACATAAGAAGGACATGGAGATGTTGGAGCAAGTCCACAGGAGGGCCATGAGGATGATAAAGGGCTGGAACACTAGCAGTGCACATCCTATGCCATAGCCAGCAAAAGCTTACAAAATCTATGTTGGAATATACTTTCATGTAAGCTAAGTCAGGCAACATCTGAAAATGTAATATGAACCATGTCAGTTACTTTGTGGCAAGTTGCCTGGCAGTGGTGAGAATAACTGAATGCCAGACTATCACTGCTACAAATAGTGTAAGCAGCAGAAAAATACTAAAAAATGGCACTATATTTTTCAGCATTCTGTTGACAAATCTTGTTCTTCCTCCTTGTGGCTGTCCAGTCTTTATTAAGCAAGGCGTAATTGTAATTGTGCTTTTGTTTTCCTGCTGATCTTTATTTTTAACTTTGAAAGAAATAAGCAAAACTAAAGCACATTGTTACCCTGCTGGAATGCAATTTTCTGTTGCTATGGGCAACAAAGCTCTGTTTACCTAATGGGTTGTTTTGCTACAAAGGGGAAAAATATCCCCTGAGGATCAATACAGATTGTGCCCTGCACTGTCATGTGTCTTATGACTAACAGAAGCAGAGAAGCTTCCAGAGGGTTAGGAACTTCACTTACCAAAAGAGGTTAATTCTCCATCCTCTTCTTCCCATCTTCCATTTCCTCAAAATGAGCAACATGGTACTTCTTGTAGTGCAGCATGTTTTATTACAATGCTGAGTTGCCACAGAAGGTTTTACTTCCTGGTATATTTTCCTATTACATAGTTTCTCTAAGAAGGGTCATAATGAGAACAAAGAATGACATGATATTAATTCATTTACATTTTAACAATGGAAATGAGAACAGAAAAAGGACATTGTCTTCCTAGTGTCTTGACAACGTGATGGGTAGAAGGAGGCCAAAAATAGCCTGAAATGTCCCATGACAATCCAATAAGCAGGATGAGTAAGAAGATATTATGCATTACATGCTATACTGCTGTTAGAAGCTGACAATGGCAGTGTTGTGGGGAGGTGGCATACCAAGCATTTGCTCTTAGGCTATGGTTATGTGATTGAGTGTGACTTACAGCAGCTTAGCAACTTATCTCTTCACAGCTGTGTTGCCTTTCTGGCCTTTTGTATATGCTTTTAGGTGTCTCATTTATGAAGCAGGATATATTTAGACTTTCTGACAGCTGCATAAAATAATCTGTTTTGCCCCACAACTAGAAGGAATCGGGAGCAAGCACGGCATCCACTGTAGCATTTCAACTGGCAAGGTGCAACAGCTTCAACCATTAAGATTTCCTTTGCTCAGCTATCAGCAAAGTCACAGCTAATATCAGCAACTATGTTCATTTTACCATTTATGATCTGAAACAGCCACAAGGGTATAGCTACAAAAGGACTTCATGGCATTTTAGTTACTCAATAGGTAAATCAGATCTTCATAGTAACTTATTTTGTACCTATAGCCTGTAGTCTGTAGTTCCAAGAGAAGGTTCCAGTTATGAAACCTGAATAGAGGGGAGGTGTGCAAAGGTATAGAAGAAGAAGCTACATGTACGTTGTAGGGCTCTTTCAAACTAGGGAAATATAGCTTAGGACACACTGTCTCATACCTTAATGCAGAACTGTAAAAGTCTGGTGTCTAATTGGATCTATAGTCTATTTAAACAAATAAAATATACTGTAGCATTCTATAGACTGCTATATAATTTTCATTTTAACATTTATTTTTCAGTGTAGAAAAATATATTTGCGGTGTTCCAGTGCTTTTGATAAATTTTATGGAAGGACTGCCCCACTTTTTTACCACAACAACTTCTTTGCTCAGGCTTCTTCAATGCCTTGTTTTCTGAAGGCTATTAAAACTATCATCTGCTTATTTTTCACAATAGCCTTGAGATAGAATTGTCATTATTTTTGTTGTATTTGTAATTATTAATACTTCTCTATACAGAGTTAATGATTAACTGGCTAGTATAGAAAACAGAATGGAGGAAATCAATATTAAATCAGAGAAGTAAAATAATATGAGTACCTCACAAAATCTGCAAAGGAAAGCAAACAAAACCTTAGATGACATGTTGATGAATGCAGTGTAATAACAGAGAATAGAAGAAATGGCTCATGGCTTTCTCCTCCTACACTCACCCCCACCCCCCATACTATTTGCAGTTTTAAAAAGCTCTGGCATTGCCTCTTGAAACTAGAGCGTGCTGCTGCTACAAAGGATGGTGTCCTTGCTATTAGACTGCAATAGATGCTCATAGCGGTTAGATAACTGAAAACCAAGCAGCTCCTCTAACCTTTTAAAAAGAATGGTAATTTCTACCTTGCGTGAATCTTCAGATCAGATCAGCTCCTAAAATAGATCCAAGCCATTCTGATTCTGTTCAGATTATACTTGACCTCACAAGGTGCAACTCAAGAAACTGGAAGCACAAATAATGCAGGTCTACACAAGCCAAATCCCTCTTCTTTATCTTACTCCCCTACCCCAAAATCAGGACTGCAAGGAGTACAACCACCAGCAGACTACAAGAATGCTGAACCATCTTGATTTTTTTCTCAATATTGGTATAATTCACAAATAAGTATATGTTTGCAGATGTATATAGGAACAAAGTAGGCTGGGACATGTCATCAATTAAAAATATCCTCCTTTTCTAAAACCAAAAATACACCAATTCACATGTAGATGTATCTCACTGTCCAGCAACGCAGACACAAATATGTGTTATGATAACATAATTAAAGCAATTTAAAAATATTTATCTAGATGAAGTGTAAGCAGTAGGAGTGCATGAAAAGAAGAGGGTTTTTTTTAAGTGTATCAGACTTTCAGGCAAGAAGAAAGTAACCACGGAAGGATAAACATTTTCAGAAAAATCAATATGCATAACCAAGCCCTTCCCAAAGGGTTGCCACCTGTGACAAAACACTGTATCACAGCTTTCAAGGTACTTTTAAGCAACTCAGCCTGTTGATAAAGCAAGATCATATTACTTTAGACTTTCAAGAGTCTACAATAAGTATGTATTACTGCTGAAAACACAGTGCAGTAAACATGGATGTTCCAATCATAGAAGCAATTTCCTGTTACAGAAAAATGCACTCATTGATTTTTACCAAGACTGGACTGAGACCCAAGGCCTCTTTTGAAAAGAAACAGTAATGTTAAATTCCTTAGGCCTTTTAAAACTTAGAAAAGTACTTTGTCAGACTTAACATTAAGTATGGGCCTCTACAGTGGCATAAACAGAAAATTGTCCATAAATACTCAATACTAGACAGTGCTAGGCATTTTGGGAATCTGGTTTGGTTTAATCTCTATTTGTTCAGCAAGTAACTGTTCTTTCAAACAAATACTCCCCTTAAACTTCTCAGAACGTGCAGGACAAGGACAGGGAGGCATGCATATTAAATACTAACCATCTGCAATGATGCAGTGGTTCCTATTTGTTTTCCAAAAGATGCACTTCATTATGTCTTGCTATCTCAGAAGCACCAAAATGACTTAGCAGCCTAAATTTGTTCACTTTCAGTGAGTCTCTGAAGTGTGTGTAGTCAGGACACTGCTGCCCACTGCGAGTGCAACAGGTAGAGAGCCAGGTGCTCCAAGGGCTCATTGACAATATAGAGGGTTGAGGGATTTTGTCTTAGCCCTAACTACAGTCTTACCAACTCCACATGTGTTATATGGATGTTATATGGAACATTTTATAGGTCCTCACAGTAGACCATAATTTTTCAATATGTCACATATTTATTCTAAGGCTGTAGCGTTGAAGGAATTCAAACCTATTTCACTTCATGCATTAAATATGAGACTTGTGATTCTTGCTTCACAGAAATCCTGGAGACTCAAGGAAGTTTTGACAATCTTTTGACAATTCAGCTGTGTAATGTCTGTTCGTGTTCCTGTGTGTTCTTCTTACACCTTTTGCATTGAGGATGACTCACCAGCTGAACACAGCCGGAGTAAGAAAAACAGTTACAGCCAGGGTACAAAAATCAGGCTTTCACCTTGCCCAGCTGCAGGGCTGTTCTGTGCTCACATGGTATGCACAGCTACTTGGCAGAGCTTTTAATGTGGCATGTGGCTGTGCTACGCATAACAGATCCCAGTGTCCCATATAATAAGGTCTGTTTCAGGGACCTGAACACGCTGAACATCTATGCACCTTCTTCCCTGCCACATTTGTTTGTTGGTGTTATGGGTCATCTCTGATATGATGCAGCTGTGTAACCTTGCTGACTTGTTCAAGAAAGAGGTCCTTTTGCCCTTTGCTCGGGAGATGCATTTAAGTTCAGACCCTTGCCTGATCTTGTGCTATGCTGCAAACATTTCTTGAACTTGCTGATCCACAGGCTCAATTTTCCATTGGACTTGCCTCATTGATATGGACTTGTCAAACTATCTGGATTCTGGGCTGAGTCTGGCTGCCATCCCTAGCCTGCACTGTTCACCTAGCTCAGAGTCTGACACTGGTCAGTGAGGCCACTGACCTGTTTGCAAAGTATCAGATCCCCATCCCTTGTTCCCTGACAGTCTGTCCTATTCCACACACTGTTCAAAGCTGCAAGAAAAAAAAAAAAAAAAAAGAAAATCTTTTAAATTTACCATCTGTGTCAGAGATGAGAGGGACCTGAAATTACAGCTGAGGTTCTGCTGTGCTATACTCTTTAAGGTAACAAATAACTGCATTAAAAAAAAAAAAAAAAAAAAAGTATTTTAAATCCTCATTAGTTTCATAGAATCATAGGATCAAAGAATGGTTTGGGTTGGAAGGGACATTATAGATTATCCAGTTCCAACCCCCTGCCATGGGCAGGGATGCCTTCCACTAGACCAGGTTGCTGAAAGCACCATCTGATGTGGCCTTGAACACTTCCAGGGATGTTCATTGTCTTTTCCTGCCCCAAGCTGACTTATTAGCTTGTGATGCTCAGAGGTCATGGAGTACATTTGATACAAAGTGATGTCTTCTGGAAAAAGTCCCCAAGTTACCAGGAGTAGCTAAAAAATACTATGTATATGTTTAAGCTTTTCATTAAGCTTTGCTTTAGAAAGAGTGACTTTGAGTTTTCCTCTGTATATTGAAGGCATTAATGAAATGTCAGATATCTTGCTATGAAGTGATAAAATTATCACTTTAAATATTTCAAAGCATCACCAGAATCAGCATTGTTTTAAAAGGTAAAAGCTGAATTACTCTTCCAAATCTGATCCAACAAAATATGACTTTTTCCCCCACAAAAATCAAAAGGAAGATTAAAATGAGCAGTATGAATGTACACATACACAGAGACGAACTTTTCCTTATTGAGCAACCATAAATTTTATGTATTCACTTGTGCCACCTTTTAATGCAAATATTAGCATTTAGACTCATAGAGTTTGTATGTAAAACTTAGCACTTATACAATTGATTTTGTTATAACTATTTATCCCATCATGAACTTGATTCTCTACACTGACTATAGAAGAAAACTACGGAAACTAAATCTTTGACTGTCAGATGGTTATGGATAGTTTTAGGTTCATCTAGATTCTCCTCAGATACTTTGAATTATTACCATGGCTTATGTGTTAACATTCATATTCTACTGTTTATTATTGTTGTTGTTACAAAAAATCAAATGCAACTCACAGTAAAAATAGTCATATCAATCTAAAAAATCAATGGTTTAAAATGTATTCCAAAAGGCACTTGTAGCAGGGATAGACAGTGGCACATAAGCAAATAAAAAATACTAGTAAAAAAAAAAATAAATAGGGAAGTCTGACAAACTATTCAGAAGTAAGAAACATAGTCTTTGTTGCTTTAATTTGACCGTTTAATATGTATACACTCTTTACCATCTGTAAAATAAAGGAAATCATGGCTCTTTCAATTTGATTCCTGCCTTAGATAGAGCATCAAATGAACAATAATGTTATTCAATATTTTGCTTTATGCTTGTACCACTTGTTCCTGATGCCTTGAATTGTGTACTATTTGAACACACCACCAAGAGAATTTTTCATTTCTTTGATGTCTGGCCTCTGCGTGCATAATAAATGTTACATTATTCATTTTACCATATTTCTCAAGGCACAAAAGAGCCAAAGTACAGACATATTTTCCTTTTTCCTTTCCTTTCCTTTCCTTTCCTTTCCTTTCCTTTCCTTTCCTTTCCTTTCCTTTCTTTTCCTTCTTTCCTTTCTTTCTTTTCCTTTCTTTTCCTTCCCTTTCCTTTCCTTTCCTTTCCTTTCCTTTCCTTTCCTTCTTTCCTTTCTTTCTTTTCCTTTCTTTTCTTTCTTTTCCTTTCCTTTCTTTCTTTTCCTTCCCTTCCCTCCCCTTCCCTTCCTTTCTCTTCCTTTCCCATCTCTTCCCTTCTCTTTCACAGGCCCCGGTGAGATGGACAGGGTCAGTAAATCATGTGTGCAGAGCATTAGTGCAAAGGAAACCAGAGACTAGCTGAATAGAAATACATCTTAAGCAGCAAGTGAAAAATGAGAAGAGTAGTCTAAGACTCGCCCCTCAAGATAGATGCGTTGTTACTTTGCTCTAAAAAACACCATCTCTTCCATTTTCACGATTATAAGAAAATACCCGCAACACTGGGGAGCTGAAGAGTCAAAAAAGCAGGCCTTGTTCAAGGGTCAGATAAGGCTTCTGTAAAGCCAATAATAACTTCCCCTGGATTACTACCTACCCAGGATGGCAGGCTACTCTTATTCTCCACTACTCACCTGGGGAAATTACTAACTCATAGCAAAAGCGACCAAACTGCTTTTAGTATAATAAAGAATGTCAGCACAAGCTTCTTAAAATGTCCTTTTTTAGTTTTTTGGTTTTGGTTTTTTGTTTTGTTTTTTTTTTTTTTTTTTTACCTTGACCTGGATAAAGAAGGTTCAAAACTTGTTTGGCAAAAATCTTACAATCCAGCTAAGCTCAGGCAGGCACAGAAGTGAACTGAGAAATAAATTTATTACTATGATCAGTGGTGCAGTGATTTTCAGTTCAAGGATTAAGTATGCCTCCCTAAAGTTTGCATGGAGGGAATGGAGTCTGCCTATCTGATGAGTTTGGTGTTTTCAGGCACTCGGGCTAAGACATTCCTAATTGCTGAGAGAGATGGCAGTGAATGTTTATGCTTTGTGGCAGTGTGACTAGTGAGTTTGAAAAGGAATGCATGTTTATGCTTTGACCCAAAGATCTCCTATAACATGAGCCATGAACACACCATTGTAGACCAAAATTGTGCACCTCCATGCCTCAGGCTACACTTTCAGAACTTTCTTTTCTTTCCAAAATGGATGGGATTAACTTTTCCTTCAAGAGTGCCTGTTTTTCGATACTTAATTTGGACCATTTTCAGCTCTGAAGTTCAAATACTCATCCCTAAGAATAATAAATTTAAAGAGGCAAGGAGGAAGAAGCATGGTAAAGGAAACATCTTTCCACGATCCACAGGGTCTTTCAAAGATGGTCAGAGGGAGGCCAAATAATCTGCAGAATGTTGATGACACTTTCTCATCCACAAGAGAGGGACTTCCACAGGGAATAGAAGTGAATGAATAAATTCATTTATTTAGGGGAACTATGTTCCTCATATCTAATCACATCCTTGCACACAGATCTTAGCATTTCCACTTGTTAATAATGACTCTGTGCAGCTGTGTCACAGCAGTTACAAACTATGGATTCAGTCAGAGTTTGAGATAGATATTCTACCCTCCATCTTAATTGTGAGCACAAATAGCAGCACCATTAGGTTAATTTTTAGTAGTTGCTTAAAAAAAGATTCTAGGGTTCTTGCAACCTTTTGGTGTTTGATAGCAGATTAAAAAGAAAAACAAAAGGAAAGAAAAAATACTGCAAGGACATTGACCATGGTGAAGTTTCATTCTTTGGAGCAGTAACTCCAAAGATAATTTTGAAAATTTTGGAATGGAGTGTAGACAAGAAACTAATGCAATATTTTACATACATTTATAACTTCCAATGCACAGGATGTTGGTTGGCTTTTTTTTTCTTAATTAAAAAAATCCACCAATTATTACCATAGAATCATAGAATTATTATCATATAAATGAACTATCCTCAGCACAGAAGATACAACCTAATGTATGTTTTTCATATTCAGATGAATTTAGACTGCTGAAAGTTTTGTTCATTGCTTTGCTTTTTTGCTTAATGGCTGATAAGAATAATGCATATCCTGGAGTTATCCATAAAAATTACTAGCTTTCTTCAGATACATTGTGGAGATTCATTAGGAACCTTCTGCACAAATATATATCTATATTAATGTATTTTATATAGCTACATATATATAACTATAGCTAGAAATATAACCCTTTGTATATACATAATGTTTTTCTTGAATAATCTTCTTGAATAAATTACTAACACACAATGTCCGTGTCACACATCTCTTTTCCTTCAAGCTCTGTGATATTCCTTCAGCTGAGTCGAGTAAGAAGAAGTCTTATGGCATCATTTTATGACAGCTGCTCTTCACCTTACTTCTGAAAAAATGTTAAAGTGATGATTACATTATGAATGTAAGTCACTCCCTTTCCTCTTTCACTGTTCAGGCTGCTCCAGTGTTAGTAACTCAAGAGCATATTCACATTAATGTTACTAATTAGTTTTAAATCCCCCAATTAAAATAAAAGATGTAAGAATACAGACTTTGTTTTGCTTACTTTATCTTTCCAATATCCAGTTGCTTAGAATACTGTATTGAAAGGAACAAGATCCTTCTTTGCCCAGTACATCAAACTCTGACTTCTGATAACTTTGCAGTTTAAAGAGAAAGATAAAGTTTTGTACTTCAAAACCATTTTTTTATTTATAGAAGATTGAAAAAAATTAAATTTTTATTGTACCTCCTTCATTAATCAAGCAATACCTGTACATAGGCAGCTGGTATATTCTTTCATTGACTGACAGGTGCTTTGATTCAAGGATTAAATTGTACACATCAGGTAGCAGTTCATCAGTTTCGTATATGTGTCTCTTCAGCATTTTTGGGTGAATGGCATCCAGTCCTGGAAAACTGTTATTCTTCCTCATAACCATTTCTTGCAAAATCTCTAAAAAAGGTAAGTGCAGTGTCTATTCTACCCTATTCTAGTCTAGTCTAGTTTAGTCCATTCCATTCTATTCCATTAACACTTCTATTATGGACAGTTCTTCAGCTTATTCTATGAGGAATATATGTGAATCTTGTTTAGAAACTCTTTAGGCCCTGTTTACTGAACAACACATAAGCCAGATTTGATTTAGTTGTTTTCCTTGTCCTCCTTCAATGCTTCTTTTATTGTTATCATCTATCAATCAGCCATGCAAATGTTTTCTTCTATGGTTTTCTTTTACAAGGCCTCTGTTTCGGGAAGAACTACTTTTTGCTTATAATATTTATTTATATATATATATAAATAAATATTTTATTTGTGTTTATATATTTATGTGCATATATATGGGGGTTTTATGTGTGTGTTCCTCATACATTTTGTGTATTACACACCAATATTTGCTGAACTGTATTTTGGATGTACACTGCACATTTGTATAACTACCAAGCCTCAGATATGTTTCTAATCCCTAATCAGAGTCAACACATGCAAATAATTGAAATAATTCTGGAAAACAAATACCTCTCAAGGAAATTTAGGAGTTCTTAAAAAATAAACTGTTTCTGGTGCAAAAGAATATGTAAAAAAGTTGCAAATGCCTTTTGCAACAACAAATCCTACTTGCACATCAGCTGTCTATTCATTTTTTTCTTTTTCTGTTCCTGCTGTCCTTCACCCCTCCTGTGCCTCCTGCCTATCTACATGTGTTGTGGAATTCCCTGCTCTGATCCTCTTACTAACTCCATGAACCCTTGTTCAGATAGACCTGAGACGGGTACAAAGGGGAGGTAATGAGAGGCTAGGGCTAGTGTAGTGTGAGGGCAAAAATTACTCAAGCTAAGAACATGGTTATGGAATAAAATGGGGACAAAATTTAATTCCTAATTAAAATAGCACATTTCTGGTGTGTGTAGCTGATGTTAGTGTCTTACGCATTACAGCTGTCCTGGTCTGCAGTGTCAGCTAGCAAAAGTGACATTCTTAGTTTTCTTCATGAAGTAGGACATATAGTATTTATTTGCTGAGTAACATAATTGCATCTTCAGTAGTTATCTCAGGTATATCCAGAGGAATTAAGCCGTGCTTCAGAAATGAGACTCTGGAGAAACTATGCAGTAAACAAATTCTCTCTACGTTCTCCCTTCCTGTATAGTTCTATAGATATTTAAAAATTTGTTGGGTTTTTTTAGCCCTGCAATCTAGTTAAATACCAAATGGTGTATGCATGCAGTCTATTAGCACACAGTATCATTTAATAAAGAAGATGGCTTAAGCATGAGTTACCTTTCAGAATCCATAATGAATTTTTCCAGAAGTGGTTCACAGTTTGTGTTTGCACATGCCCAGATGCATTGCTGAGCAAATCTAATCAACTGCTGATATTTCTTTTTTAAGAATACTAACCATGCCAAGTGTACTAAAAGATCAGTTTAAGTTCCTCAAGCTAAATCCCTGATCTGAAGAAGAGTCACTCTCTGCTAAGAAGAAAGTCTGGCTGATTTCTGTGAAGGGCCTTGTATGGCGTTTGCATCTAAATGACATTTTTAAACACTATAACTAAAAAAAGAAATCTTCACTGAAGAAATAAGAGCAAATCAAGAGACTGCTGATGCAAGAAAAGCCTTATGGTGATAATAAAAAATTTGAGAATACAGTCATAGCATTGATAAAAAGATTCAAAGCAGGAAACTGCCAGTGTAAAATCCTCCTTTTCTGGGAACAGAATGTAGGCTTTTGCTCTAAAAACCCAAATTACAGCCTATGTTTGCAGATAGCTTTAAAGTGTTTGAAATTGGTGATACAACTAGAAATAGCAGGATTATGAAAATCTCAGGGTATTAGAAACAGCAGAAGATGTCTGCAAGTACATTTCTTGTACCATGTATAGCAATTATCAGTTAAATCGGAAGTTTACTGGGAGTTAATACATGTAATTACAACTTATGCTGTACTTTCCTTAGAAATAGATATCTAACCTCTAACTCTTAAAGCTTCAACTCATACTACAGATTTGTATCATCTTTGTTAAGAGCACAACATATGTCTTACAGTAGGAATATCAATCATGGAAGAAAACAATGGTTTGGGTCAGATGGGACCTTAAAGATCATCTAGTTCCAACCCCCCTGCACAATGGATGGGGCTCTAAGCCCCATCCAACCTGACCTTGAACACTTCCAGGGATCCACAACTGAATTTATTCCTTAAATCCAGTATAAATCTACCCTCTTTCAGTTGACAATCATTATCCCTTGACATGTAACTACAGGCCCTCGTGAAAAAATTTTCTTTAAGTATGTTACTAAATATCCACTGATTGCAAACTTAGGTTAGTTTTACTTATTTAAGGTAAAGTCTTATATGCGTTAATGAAAGACACCATCTGTGCTCAATAAACTTAACTATGTTCTTGATTAATCAGGCCTTGGTCTACTTGCCTGTCTAGAACTTGTATGAAGAAAACAGTCCTTGTGCTGAAGACAGGGAGGTTCAGTTTCAGGTAAGAAGAGATTTCCCACAACATGACTTTTCTTTATAGTTACAAAAACAGACTGATTGCTTCATTTGATACACTTTTCAATGTGGATGAAAACCCCCCTCTTGTCATGTAAGACATGAACTGAACATGGTACCAGAAAGAGATCAGTCTCTATTTCAGCTCTCCTACCCTTGAAAATCTTTCATAGCCTTACATTTAGTGAGAGGGAAGAAAATCCACTTCCCCTAAATCCTGAATAGAATTGGGGCTGAACCTGGTTCCTCTGCAGCCTTTGAAAGTGTAGCCTGCATATTTAGGTCCCACTAAGCTAATATTTTATTGGTTTTGGGGTAGCTTTGTGTAACTGCAGTGTAACGTGCAGGTTGCTTCGAGATCAAAAGCTCTGGAGCATACGTCATCTGCTGACCAAATAATGCCATTTTAATGCTTAATTTTAATTCTTCAAAACCAGCTTTCCAAGAAGGAAAATTCAAACTGCAGTTACAAAATTACTAACAAACGCTTCTTTTTCCTTCCACCTTCTCTTGTATTGTACCATATTAAATGCAGTGAATTGTAAGTAGTTGTTATGAATGAGAGATGGCTCTCCACACATTACATCTGCTTCCCTATCAGTTATCCTACATCCAACTGTCTCCTACCAATACATCCTATAATCTGGCACCCTTTGCTCTCGCCATACAGCTTCTGCAGTGTCCCCCGCAAGAATTCACAATCTGTGTGCTGTTTAATACCAGGGATCACAGCAGAGCTGCATCTGAACACTGAAAACAGTCTGTGGAGAGGGTCATCTCTAGTAGGGAATGCTCCCTGACACAAGCTTTGCTGCAATCCTTTTGGCAGCTTCAGCCCCATTGACAACTACAAAAGAGGATGTGGAGGGCTTGAGTTCATACTGACCCTACGCCCACCACCAAAGACGCAGCAGGTAACCATATTAACCAGTCAGGAAGCACCAAGGAAGCCCCAGAAAGTCCACATTTGCAACTGTTTTTTCTACTCTGTGGTTTCCAAACTTTATGCATTTTAGGTGCTCTGAAAAGGATGGATGGGGTGGAAAACATTTTTAAATCTTTTTCTATGTTTTTTTTTAAGCAAGAAAAATATGTTTCTGCCTATCTGGAGCACATTCTCGATGCAATGAAAAATTCCCCACAATTCATATCTACCCAGGCGCAGGAATTATGGTAACAAATCACAATTCAAGGTCTTTTCTGAAAGCTTCTGTGGGTGAGCAGTTCTCATATCAATAGAGCCACTAACCTCACATCAATATAAATAACTCACAGACAAATATTCATCTGCCAGCTCACTGTTCTCTGTGCCTGGTGAAACATTTAATGGAATTCACAAAACAATGCTATGGAAGTGTGGAAAGCAGTCAAAAAGACAGAGTGCAGAACTGAAATGGTAATGTTTTAGGCTGGAACATTCATAATTTCAAGAGAACATTTGATATTCTGGAAGTTAAATGATTTTTACCATGTCCACACTGTTAAAAGGTCAGGGTGCATAAAAAAATAATTGCTAAATTTTTTAGATATTAAAAAAACTCATCTCTGATCTTTGTCAGAATGATTAAATGACTGGAAGATAGAAAACCAGGTATTCTTTGGAAGTTATACTTCCGTTTTTTTAATACCTTTTTTCTCAGAAATGGTATAAAAGTGAGGTAGCACCTAATTCCTCTAGTTTCCAAGCAAATCTAAATAATAATGCTTTCTCATTAAAATTAGTGCCTGATGAAACATGACCTCTAAATAAATGAGAGTACATCACTTAATGATTTGTGCTGATTAATAGCTAACTAACTATATAAATATATATTCATGTGATCCTGGGGTCAATGAAATGTTTCTGTCCAAAAACATTCCCCAATATACATTTTCTTGTTGAATGCTGTCAGCTTCATCCTGCTCACTGACTTTATTTGACAATAAAAGACAAAACTGCTCAGATGTAGGTACCATATTTTCAGCTAGATTGAGAGCTTTGATGTTTTGGAGTATTTACTTTGTGACAAAAATTAGCTTGAAATGGTCTTTCTGATTACCTTAAAGCATCATGGTGGAGTTCATCTGATGAATCCATCTCATTCTTATGAATATATCTTAAAAAGATCTCATAGTTTCTATCAAAAAGTGTCTATTTTTCTATTTTTCCCACCTAAACAAACAAACCCCAAACAAACAGCTGCTCCCTAAGAACCCCCAAACAACAACAAAGCAACAATAACAACAAAGCAAATCTAAGAGCCCTGAATAACCACAGGGTCTTGTGATTTAAATATCAATATGGACTGTACCCTGGGCTCAGTAGGACAAGACCATGAATGGACAACATTGTAAAGAAGCTTTATATCTCAAGGTCCTTTCCAACCCTAACTAATCTATGAGTCTATGATTCTGTATTCCCTAATAGCTAATAACTAACCTCTGATTTTTTTGCCTTGACCCTCTTCCAGAAGTTTCCACCTGATAGCAGGAATTGCTGAACAAGATGCGTTAGCCTATACTGCCACAAATTGAAGTTGCCTGGAAAAGGTATTGATTAGTGCAAACATATTTTGGAGCACAAGCTGGGGTCTCTGCATGGCATCACACTGTGTTAATCTAACTTGCCCACTCACATGGCGCTACTCTACATTGATGTAGCACTGCACTGCATTGTGTTGTGGGGGAGCTTTGTCCACAGGCCTTTGCTGCTCCTGTAAACAACAGAGTAAGGGAGAAAAACATGTATTTTCATCCCTCTAGTGGCTGTTGGGAAACTAAACAAATTTTGAACATAAAAAGCACAATGAAGTTCTCATTATTTTCAATGATTTCAAAATAATAATGTAATAACATATTTAAGCAGGAGAAAATGCAGTAAATCAAATACTACTGATCTGCATGCCTGAGTTAAAGCTACAGGTGGAATATTACCTTAATTTGACAAGGTCCACAGTGCATTCTTCTAATTCTGGTTGTTGATAGCACCCCTTAATACATCTAGCAAATTAAAATACAGCAAATGCTCATTGTGCATTAATTATACCCATTGGTCTGCAAATTTCATCTCTTATTATTGGGAAGAGGAGAAGACACTGAGTTACAGCTCTTGCAGCTTATGATGATCACAATGATGATGATTATTAAAGTTGACATTATGTGCCTTCACAAACTTGTTTGAAATCCACGTTGAGGGCACTGAATGAGTGTGATTCTTCAACATGAAAAAGAAACCATCATGAGATACATGTGTGATTTTGTTGGATACACTGAATTTCAAACTGACTAGATACAATTCTGAAAGTTTATGATTTATACATGAGCACACCCATATTAAATGTAATCCTAGACTGTACTTCTTCAAATTCAGCTTTTAAAAGATGTGCAAAAACATCCTCAAAGGCATGAAATTCTACAGCTGAATTAACTGACTTTGCAAGTAAAGGGGTATTTTGTTTCAATGGAGTTTTCAGGGTGTTGCAATTGGGGAAATCTCCTAAAACAAGTTAGTCACAATGACTCTTTAGCCCACAGATGTTCTAAAACAGGATCTGTGACTCATCAAGCCATTCATGGTTCCAGGCACTTCCTCCTGCAATTCAGTCTGCTTGTACTAGACATAGACAAGAATCTCAGGAAATCTAGGAAGTAGGCAGATAAGGCTCCCATGCTCCAACTACATTCAACTTTTCAGCCCTGCACCTCTCACTTCAGCAAATTATGTGTACGTGTGTTCAAAGCCTTAACAATATATTTACTGTTTCCACGTTGCATGAGTCATATCTCAAAGGAGCAAAGTTGTTTTGTGAAATCAGATTACAGTGATGGATTAGGTTGATATTTGGCAAATTTGTTCTGAAATGTGTGTATCACTGTAGAATATTGATTCATTCACAGTGACTAGTAGTTTTACTTGACATTGCTAGCTCTGCCATTTTTCCATTTGTAGTGCTTGTCAGATAACTTATTTTCCTCATTGCTAAAGGAAAAAGTAAATATCACCCAAAGGCAAGACTTGTCAATCATGGCTTCATTTACGATAAATACCCATGTTAACTGGACATAAATTCTCCTTTAAAAGTGGCAATTTGGTGAACTGAACAGGGTTCCAGGTCTGATAGGTGTTGCAGACATCCTGCTAGGTTACAAATGCAGAAAAGCTCACGTTCGGGGCCTCTTATCTTGACAGTGCAGCTTTCAGAGACATTCGTGCCTTTTGGACCCAGAGACATAAAGTAGCATAAATAACTCCAGCTTCTCTGCCCCAATACAGACTAAGGAGATTAATGGACTTTTAAAAAAAGGAAACTGACTGACTGCTTTTTTTATGGGAAAAGAAGTTATTTCTGTCCTCCTCCCCCTAAACTAAAAGAAAATAAAAGAACAACAGAAACTCTATAACTATGTTAGTTACGTTGCACTTCTTCAAATATGACTGTTAACTGTGCTATTCAGGTACCTGGGTGTAGGGCAGTTCTTTTTCTCTCTTGCCTACATGAAGAGATATGTTCCATGCTACAGAAAAATTGTGTGGATTGTAAAAGCCTATTCAGAGATAGACAAGCCAGGAATTTCACAACAGTCTAGCACTCTCCTGTCTTCATGTCTCAACAGAATCTGAGAACACAGTCATTTGTAAAAGGTGACAGTAATCTCATTGACAACAAAAGAGCCAGAACAAAACAAAGTGTTAGTCCATATAATCGGGCTTGTACCTTGGCAGGAAGCAGGGCAGAGTTCAAAGCTTTATCCAAATTGTAGTTTCTCAGGGAATTTCCATTAGTTCAAATCTTCTTGGTTTAAGTGACCATGTTCCATTCTCAAAATACATTCATGCAGCAGATGGTGCTCTAATCAACGGCTTTTCCAAATCTACCTGACATTAACAGACTAAATATACTGATTACCCTGTGCCAGTTTCCCACTTGGCAGCCGTATACTAGTATCTCTCTGTCCTGATCTGAGATCATAGAATCATAGAATCACAGAATCATAGAATAGTTAGGGATGGAAAGGACCTTAAGATCGTCCAGTTCCAACCCCCCTGCCAGGGGCAGGGACACCTCACACTAAACCGTGCCACCCACAGTTATGTCCAATCCAGCCTTGAACACCAGCAGGGATGGAGCATTCACAACTTCCCTGGGCAGCCCATTCCAGTGCCTCACCACCCTCACAGTAAAGAATTTCTTCCTCATATCCAGTCTAAACTTCCCCTGATTAGTTTGAACCCATTTCCCCTTGTCCTCTCACTACAGTCCCTAATGAAGAGTCCCTCCCCAGCATCCCTATAGGCCCCCTTCAGATATTGAAAGGCTGCTATGAGGTCTCCATACAGCCTTCTCTTCTCCAGGCTGAACAGCCCCAACTTTCCCGTCCTATCTTCATACGGGAGGTGCTCCAGTCCCCTGATCATCCTCGCGGCCCTTCTCTGGACTTGTTACAGCAGTCCCATGTCCTTCTTATGTTGAGGACACCAGAACTGTGCACAGTACTCCAAGTGAGGTCTCATGAGAGCAGAGTAGAGGGGCAGGATCACCTCCCTCGACCTGCTGGTCACGCTTCTTTTGATGCAGCCCACGATACAGCTGGATCTGTGGGCTGCAAGTGCACACTGCCAGCTCATGTTAATTTTTTCATCGACCAGCACCCCCAAGTCCTTCTCCACAGGGCTGCTCTGAACCTCTTCTCTGCCCAACCTGTAGCAGTGCCTGGTATTGCTCCGACCCAGGTGTAGGACCTTGCATTTGTCATGGTTAAACTTCATCAGGTTGGCATCAGCCCACCTTACAAGCATGTCAAGATCCCTCTGGATGGCATTCCTTCCCTCCATCGTATCAACAAAACCACACAGCTTGGTGTCATCTCTCTGCGCACAAAATGCATGGTGAAGGGCATCTGTAAATAGCAATGTGTGAATAGTGATCTGTATATAATTAATAATGGTGAATATAAATTATGAGAAATAATACAGATTATTTTAGTGAAATACAGTTCTTAATTATAATTTGACCACTTCATGCACATACAAAATACACCAAACTCATAATGAAAAGAAGCAGACAATGCCCCCCAAATATACAAAGAAGCATTTTAAATAACATTGTGTTCAAGCACATTTGTGCGCATCCTTCCAAAACAGATTGTCACTCTTTCTCTTCTTCCAGAGGTGTCATAGCACTCTTTGAACTGTCATAGCACTCTTTGAACAAGACCTTGTAGTTTTGAATTCTCACAGGCATTGCAACCAATGGAAGCAGCAACGTGTGAGTTAGAAATTTAAATTTTAAAAGGTAAATAAAAATTTAATGCAGTTCTCCACATGTAACCACTAAAGGGATGGGGAGCTAAAAATACACACTCATAATAAATCAGGAATCCTGATTTGCATACCACATGATTTCCACCTGAAATCTCAGAGAACGAGACAAAATTATATTTATCCCTTCATGCTGAGATGCTGTTATTCCTTTCTAAAGGTCCATGAATGGTACTTTTGGCACCAGATGTGAGCAAATGAATCTGAAAAAGTAAAATATGACTCTCATTACTGTTGAAAAGAAGTGGACTCCATAGTTCATCAGAAAATGGTTTTCAGTTGTGTTTTAAAGTTTTCCACCAAGGATTGTATAAGGGATTCAGCGCAAACCAGGGATGCTTGTTCTGTGTGTGTTCTTTGCCACAGCCTTCAGTGCCAGTACTTTCAATATCAGTGTAAACAAACAGAGGACCCCAGCAGCTAGGTTCAATTAAACTGTCGTAGAAAAGTGAATTTATCCTCTCCTGCCCCAGATCAAAGTCAGCAACTGTGTGAATTTGTGCAAGGCTGTGTGTAGTGTCTGGTCATCTCTCAGACAAGCATTCTAGCTAAAAGAAGTTCAAACTGTCAGTTGCATTGATTTCCTTAACACAAGCGGCTGATGGAGTTATCTGCAATTATACTGACATAAGATGAAACCCTGTTTTCCTCAATGCTCAGGTTGCTGACAGTGCCCATGGGCCCCTTTCAAATTCCAGGACAGTCTCTGTCCCCATAGGAGCATAACAAAGCTTGCTGGTCCTGCCAACGACTTTGGGATTCTCTCATACACAGTCTGTTTGGAAAACACAGGGTTAGCAGTGATTGCTGCATTTATTAACACAACAAACCTAGCAAATCTCTGTTATCCAGGCTGTTAATTCTCACTGCACCTAAATTCTATCTCCTGATAAGAAGTTGAAGCTCAACATCAGTCTTTTTGTGGCTAGTGAACCTCTTGTATGTTTGCCTGGTGACATCAGTGTCTGTGTCAGCTTGGCTATTTCCTCTACTAGCATCATGTTCTCATTTGAGGAGTTAATATATTTGTGACTCATTTGTGTCTGTAACTTCCTTATCTTTTTTTTTTTAATACAATATATAAAAAAAAGTCCAATTCACATTGGAGTATCAGATTTCTCAAGTAGTGAAATGCTGGTTTCTTTGATGGGTTTTGGTTTTTTGTTTTTTTTTTTTTTTTTTTTTTTTTTTTCATTTTCTGCATCTGTTTTCTTGTACTTAAATAAAGATACTTTTTTTTTTTTTTTAATGGATGTCTCGAAAACCCTGGACTGTAAGTGACTTAGTTCTTTGATCTCCTCTCCTGGTATCACTCTCAAGAGCAGCAAAGCAGCCCTTTGACCAGAGATGACATATCAGGAAAAGATCTACCTCCAGCAGACCCTGAAACTATAGAAACACAGCTGCATAGCACTGTTCTTTTTTTTTAACCTACATCCTAACTTTTTATGACTGTATTTTAGCCTAAAAGCATGTTAACAACACAAAATGTTACTTAAAATGCTGTTTTTCCAGTATTAATTACTTCCTAAAATGTCTTCTAAATCTGTGGATTTAGCACATGGGGACTATAAGTGTGAGATGCAAGTAAACCTTCAGAGGGTATGGGTTACACTTCTTCAAATAGATGACAATATCGGATTTTGCTTTGTTTGGCCACAAGAGGGCACTCCTTTAATTCGAGTCGCTACTACGGCAACGTCCATTACTAGAGACAAGATAGACTCGTTTCCTAAAACATTATTCCAACTTTCTATACAGATAAATTGAAGAATTTCATTCCTTTTGTGTTCTCAGCATGCATTTGACTTACATTAAGTTTCTAGGAAATATTACTTAGCTGTGAGAGCACACTGCACTTGATAAATGGCTGATAAGACAAAAAATGTTGGGAAGTAAACAAGATTTCCCTTCATTATCTTTAGAAATAGCAGTACACTGTATTAACACACCTAATTGCTCTCAGTGATAAACTCAGACAGGTCACAATCAAAAAGAAAGGTTTGAAGACATGCCACTTTCAGAAGCATGAAAAATTTGTGAAACAAAGAACACAGGTGTTATTGGTTTTCATCCATTTGTGAATGCTTAGACATTTGAATTTGTTAAATATGCCATCATGTGCAACAATATACAGCGCAAGCATGGTCCACATAGGAAACTGATTCAAGCACTCAAAGTCTGAAGATTGTCACATCCTCCCTGATGCAAAACTCTGACTGCTTTGACCTACTTAAAATCAGATAGTTAAGAAGATTTCATTTAAAATGCTTCTAAACTGTCATCATGAGCGTACAGTATAATTTACCATCGCATTTTTAAACTACAATATTTTATATATATAAACCTGTGTCATTTACCAAAACCAAGACTGATTTCTCCCTCTTACTTCAAGTCCAAATAAAATTTCACCCAGAAACAGTGGATGGATTTTTTCCATCAAGAGTCAGCTATGTTCCTGGGCAACCGGTAATGCTCTGGCCTGATCCTTGCCTTCTTCTCCGGAGGGTTGGCGTATTTCCACTTGGATGGAGACATTTTCAGCTTTTTTCTCTTCTTATCTGTACACCACACTTTTTCACAATATTCTTCCACCCTCTGGAAGTTGCTGTAACCTATTAGTTGAAGAAATTCCTTGTACCATGGTTTTGATGCCTGAGGTATACTGCTCTGCATTGGGCATGGCATTTTGTGAGGTATCTCCTCATCATAGTCTTTATTGAACATTTCATCTACGCGTTCTTCCTCAACTACTTCCAGGGTGATTTTCCTGACAGTGTGAACAATGCTATGTTCCACTGTCTGACAAAAATAGGTCCCTGCATCCAGCCTATGCAGCTTCAGGAATAAGAGGCCAAGATCCATTTTGATTATTCTATCATCTGTCTTCACCTGAAAAAGAAATTGATGTAGTTGTAGATCACAGGCCTTTACTATTACATTAAATCAGTGCAATTACTCCTGAACTGTACTTTCATGAATATTATACCTGAGAGACAGATTAGAGATCCAGGATCCTCTAATTCACAGTTTTTAAGTAACAAAAATATTTACTTGAAAAAATAAGAGATTGAGCTGTGAAGGGAAAACGTCAAGAGAAGCTGACAAGCATGGGAGAACAGATAGTAGAGCAGACAGTTTCCTGTTTTTCCAGCATGGGGTAGTCACTTATGTCTTAACCACAGAGGAAAATAAGGTTGAAACATGCAAATAAACTACTGGATGGAAAACAAATGAACATCTGCCAGCTGACCTGCAATATCTTCCCTGTGAATTTTCTTATATGTTGACAAAGGTTTGTGAGGTGACATTCATAGGTATTTGTATTTTCTAACTGCAGTACCATTGTGATCATAAAGCCTCAGTTCTGAGTTCCCCCCACAGCTCCTACATTGACTAGATCCCAGGTAGATCTCTTTATTATAAATGTCCACATTTTCTATCAGATGAGTCCAACTTGAGAGATCTTCATATGTCTATGGCTAAGCTGGGGTCTCACGTTTGCAGTGGAGCCCAGCTACTAGGCAGTAATGCAACCATCTTTATCCTTTGGTAGTCTGACACTTTTCTCCCTACATCCTTGCACATACTGAGTGGGGATAGCAACATTGATGTGTATCAGAGAGAAATATACTAAAACTTATGAAGCACTATCATAATAAGAAAATATATGTAAAAGAGGCAGAGAATCCACCAACACTCATTTTCAGAAGGTTCTGTAATATAACGGATGAGGCAGCAAGAACAGATAGCTTTAAACTGGACTAACATTGGGAGCGACATGTACACATTTCACCTCTGCAACAGCATATTAAGAGAAGTGGTGGATTCTCTTTAGTTTTGAGATCTTAACTCAAGTTTCACTAAATTTCTAACATCTGCATTCAAGATGCTGAATGCAAACACCAGATGAAATTCTCAGGTCTGTTAATTCAGGAGAGCAGATGAACCTAATGATTTCCCCTGGCACCCACGTGTCAGTGGGGTTGTAATATTCCTCACAGCGGGCTCTCACTTGAAAGTTTAGTCTATAAGAATATTTACCTCTTCCTTTTTAGTATCATGTGCTCGCTGGACAAACCAGATTACTTTTGCTTGTAGGGTCCGTGGGGTGCATTCCAGAAGGGTGCTGTTGTACTCTATTCCATAAGTAAGTCGCTCCTCAGTCTTCTCAAGGACTTCACCTGGAAGGAGAATAAATGTTTTAAAAACATGTGCTACTGCCAATACTTGTTACATTCAATGTTCAGGGTATATTTACTTTTAAGAGTGAGGTTTAATTCAGATCCAACCACATAGTGACTGAAAAGCAGTGTCTGGTGAAGATCTGTCCTGCTAAGTGAATTTTCCCATCATCTCAGACTCTTGCAGGATCTGGTTGTAAAATAAATGGACCGAATTGTGCTGTGACTCAGCTAAAATTATACACAGAGAAACAGATCTCAGCCTTTCACACTGCTAATTGCTTATGCCTGGTTTTTATGAATAGTTCATCTATTTCATTGTCACTCAGTGAAACAGGAGGATAGAATCACAGAATGGTTTGCGTTGGAAAGGACCTTAAGATCATCCAGTTCCAACCCCCTGCCATAGGCAGGGACACCTCACACTTGACCATGTCGCCCAAGGCTCCATCCAGCCTGGCCTTGAACGCCGCCAGGGATGGGGCATTTACCCATTCTTTGAGCAACCTGTGCCTGGGCCTCACCACCCTCATGGTAAAGAACTTCTCCCTTATACCTAACCTGAACTTTCCCTGTTTAAGTTTAAATCCATCACCCCTTGTCCTATTGTTACAGTCCCTGATGAACAGCCCCTCTCTGTCACCCTTGTAGGTCCCCTTCAGATACTGGAAGGCTGCTATGAGGTCTCCATGCAGCCTTCTCTTCTTCAGGCTGAACAGCTCCAATTTTCTTAGCCTCTCTTCATATGGGAGGTGCTCCACACCCTGATCATCCTCATGGCCTCCTCTGGACTTGTTCCAACAGTTCCATGTCCTTCTTATGTTGGAGGCACCAGATGAAAATGAGAGCACATGGACTTTTGTAGAATGAAATTCTTAACACCTGTAAAAATCCTAGCCAATATTATACATATGCATGTTAAGCATATGTAAAGTTTTGGCCCAAGGTTGCCAATAAGAACAAGGTGAATGAAATTAAAACTCAATTCTGCTTTTGCATCCAACAAAACATCTAGAGGAAGATAAGCTAGATGTTATATTGGAGGAGTTTAGTTGCCTTAATGAAAACTTCTTATTCCACAGCAGTGAGAAATGTTCTTGAGATGAATCAGTTTTGCACCCTAAAAATACAGGGTTTGTTATCATTGTAATTTTTCAGTTGTATTCCAAACTTTGGATATAATTAGTATTTCGTATCAGAATACACTTTTCCAATATCTACTGTATTCTCTATTATGGACTTCAACTTTAATTAATCTTTTTCTGGTAAAATAACTAATATTTAATATCTTAAAATACCCGTCTAAAAAAACCTTTTATATTTGATTTTTATTTTCTTCTACAAATATATTGTCTGTTATCAAGCAAAATACTGTTGAAGCCCAGACAACTGTTTTCTGTCAGTTTTACCATTCTCAATACTGATGTTTGAAATCATCACTTTTTTGAGGTTTCAAAAGCAAACAGCATTAGACACAGTAGTGAATCTTTTTTTAGGACAAATCTTGATGATGATCATAAATACACATCTGTGTTCTAACACGTCATTGCCCATGTCTTTGCTTCAATTCTGGTTGAGTGTCCTGGCAGTATTTCATATTAATTTCAGGATACGGTCCTGTTGTTTCTTATCCCTGGCCCATCTTTCCACTAGCATTTCTGTTGGAAGCCCTTGAGATGCATTAGCCACATCCCTAGTCTGAATGACAAAGCTGCAGAAGTACATGAACTCTATGGGATCCACCTAACCTGACATCAAAACAAAGTCATACTTAGACCTGGATGACATGGGCTCCCATGACTCTTGTAAGTTATTACAGGAATATGCTAGTAAAAGAACTTGGGTGATATCATGGCCTGGCTCATACTCTTGGCAAAACCTGTGCTCTCTGCTCCAGGCATTTGCTAGTAATTTGTAAATGTGTGAGTAGATTACCAATGAACTGCTGGCCAAAACACTGTTGTGCTGCATTTCCATGTCGAACATCTTGTCTGCGGAAACGTCTGGAGAGGAAAAGATAGAAGTGTTTGAGATAACACGTTTAGCTCACAGATTGTTTGGTTTATGTTAAAGTCGCATTCATTAAAAACATAAGGAGCTAAATCTTGGTTCCTAAAACTTTAGGATTGTTGAGAGAAGTAAACATTTATCCAACAGTATTTTCTCTTTACTCAAGCTATTGGGAATCACATGTCTGAGTAAAAGAAACACACCTGTCTGGGGAAGAGGCAGAACTATGTGTCCAGTTTATACATTATTAACTGCACTAATGTTGTAACTATTAACCAAGATCCTCTGAACCAGCTGGGCAACATTCAATGCTAGGAAGGATCAAAGGGACCTTTAGCCTTTATTTGGGTTCTCTCTCTCTGGAAGTGAAGAAAATGATCCTTTTTTAGTTTCCAACAATTTGCCATATATGTGAATGGTAGTTCTTTTATCCTTTGCTCTCATGTTATTTTTTTTCACTTGGGAATCTCAAACAGCAGGGCAAGTACTTATTACATATGTGCAGCAGACAGTTGTTAAGCTTATTTTTCTCAACAGGGAAACAGACATATTCATGACTTGCCCATTCTTAGAAAGTGAGTGAGTGGCGGAACTGTGGTGAGAACCTGGGAGCCCTGGCTGTGACCTGGAAATAATGCAATTACTTTTTGAGAGAAAAATTGTTGTAAGCTTTGGGCTTTGAGTTTTTATATGCACTTGCAGAAAAATAATGAAAACCATAACTGTACAATGCATTCCCAGAAGAACTGTGCTTTCATATAGCAAATTTTTCCTCTGAGTGTCCTGATAAATAAAATTAAGATTGTTTACTAGGAAAACAAAAGACCCTATTGAAACATTGTACCTTGTCATATGTAGTATTTCCAACAACCTGAGATTTAGTTGTGCTAAGGGTACCTTTCCTATATTTGCATAATTTTACGCGGTATTACCAATGCCATACATAACAGATTAAGAGAAATATGCAAGGCAGCAAATCTTAGGCAGCCAGTATGTATAGAGTATAAATCATACATGATAGAAAAAAGCAAACCCGAGCATTTTTGTTATTCTTTGCATTTAATACTTAATAATGATTAAATGATGTTATGTGAACACAAAAGACAGAATTTTTATTTGGCACAAACTGAATTTACTGAAACTATGTGGATTTACACTTAAGGATCTTGCTGGTGGATGTGGCACATCATATTTCTAAACTTTCAGTAAACAGGGTTTTTTTCCTGAATTCTGTTACTTATATGAACTTCTGATCCAGATGCACTGGTGGACCAAGAGGACATCTTTAACCCTCACTGATATTCAGAGCCGAACCAATGTTTTGTCGTTGTTTCAAGGGAATCTGCAAATTCAGTAGGGACTGTGTTAGGCTTTTTCAGCAGAAGTGCTAAAAATGCATGCATATTATTAAACAAAACCCGAGATTCTGAGATAGAAACAGAGCTTTATCATGCCCTTGGCATTCCCACTGTAGTGTATACATTACAGTGCTTACTATAGCCATGCTTACTGATAACTCTGCAAAGTGTCAGTGCTGAGTAATGTTGCCACCAGCTTTGTATATCTGTGAATACAGATTATTCAGATGAGACATTTTCTTGCACAAATACACAAAAATACTATGGACATTAGTCTTTGAAAGAAGCCACAAGAAAACCCTGTTTCTATCAGGCCCAGCAGCCCTACTTAGCAGGAACAGGACAGTTAGCAGGCATGTGCTATTTACTTTTAAGTCCTGAAGATCATTGTAGAGCTGAAGAAATCCTCATCCTCTAAAACAGGATAAATCTCCATTTGTTAGAACTAGTCTGGAAAGGTAAATGTCTTTTTGATGGAGTCTTACTGTTGTACATGCGTGTGAAGACTGGGGAAGATAACATTTACCAAGGTTTCACTTGCTACTATTTTGAAGAGAAGATAAAAATGGGCAGAGGAGCTTAAAGAGAGGGATATGCTGTGAGATAAACTTATTTCACAAATACTAACATAAGCCTGGTATTTGGTATTTTTTTTCTTAGTAAACATTTCATTCAGAATTCCATGAATAACAGAGTACAAGACAGTTTCTGAGGTGAAGTACCACAAGGAAAAATTTTTAGTGACTAGCAAATGTACTGAATATATGGAAGTGACTTTTGCAATCTATAAATGCATGAATTAGCTTTCAGTCTGTAACTGTGCTTTCCGGAACTTGGTAAAAATGATGTGCAAGAAAGCAATACAGCAGACATCATCATCACCATTATCTTCATGTTTCTTTATTATTTCCCAGGGATAGATGAGGCAAAGTCAAAAAGTCTTAGGGAGAAAAGGCATCACTGGGGTTTGCATAAATAAATCAGTAGACTCAGTCGGGGTTTGCTGGACCAAGTATTATAACAAAAAGACATTTGGCAAAGTGCCTGCACCTAGCTGCAAGGTGCGAGAGCATGCTTATGTGCTTACTGGTGGAGTGGATGGTGGAGAAAGAGACCAGAGAGGGAGAGGTGACTGTCAGCTTCCAAAAATTAGCTAAAGAATCACAGATTACCAGAAGACCTACCTGAACTGAAAGGCATTTTAAAACCACTGAAGCCCTTTTTCAGCCTCGATGGTGAGCTGGCACAGCACAGAATCTTGCAGCATTTAGTGCTTGTTTAGGGAAAAATTGAACCTACCTAACTCAGATTGCAGAGGTAATAGTGGACTAATACATTTCCTGAAGTCCTGGACCTCTGCTTCCTGAAGCACTCATGGAATTTGGATGCAATATAATTTCCTTCTGGCTTCTTAAGTATTTGCAGTATGCAGGAGCCATGCGCCTGTAACTACCATGACATTGTACGATGTTGCATCACCATCACCAAGATACAGGATTTTGGGTTCAGTTTTTTATTTGTCCTTAATTAAATCCTCTAGCTGATTAACTGTCCAGGCTATGCATTTAAAAGGAATTATAATATAGATTTTCACAGCTTAACAAATTGGTACCAGCTATCAGGCAGTGTTTTTCTGTATTTATGCTGCAGTTATCTCTCTATCCTGTTCCTTAGTGCCTTAGGTTAGAGTTTTTCTATTTTTCTATTCTCTAAACACTTGTCATGCCTTGCAGGCATTAGGATATAAATCAGATAACATTTGAATCAAAGTGGGGAGGACACATTGTACATCTCTGCTTTGTTTCAACTCTTCACCAGAAGGGATGGATTTAAAAAGAGAGCTCTTAGTGATGCTCTTACTGCACTAGCAGGGCTCTTCTTACAAGTCAAAGGCTCATCTAAATATACGCTCTATGAGGGACACATTTGAACAGATAGATAGAGGTGGTATTAAAACCAGCTCAAGTGTGTTGTAATGTAAGGCACAGCTCTGTGAGTCCCAATGAACAGAGGGAGAGCAGCCAGGAACAGGCAAAGCAAAGTGTTCTCCTATGCCTCTTGTACTCACATTACTCGTACAGCTTAAGCAGAAATATGAAGCCCAGAGACAAGGCCAAATTAAGATATGTATGCTCTAGTATGTGGCATTAATGGTGTCTGGAGCAAAAGGCAGCCATGACAATGTTATCACTGGTTCAGGGTCACTTGGCATCAGAAAACTCCATGTTGTCTAGTGAGAACTTCTTTTTCCAGCAGTGCTGTCCATTTAGTACCCAATGGTAGGCAACTTAAAACAACTTCCATACACATGGCCTGAGTAGTTCTCCCTGTCTCTCCATGTACCACACAGTGATTGTAAGCTCATAAGTTTAAAGTGCTTTGATCTTCAGCTAAGAGACAAAGTGAACAAAGCAAAGGCTATCCATCCCTCCCTGGCCGTTCCCCAAACTCTTATATGAAAAACAAGTTTTGCAGACATCAAGATCATTCAATTGAGTGCAAATCCTTCTTTACTGATGCAGTGCTTATATTAACAGAAGGAGGGTGATAACAGCAGTATTTTTTTTCTTTTAGAGACTAACCTGCTGAATGCTGGGGAGGTAAGGGACAGGAAAATGCCTGGGGTTCTGTCCATATCACTCAACCCTGGATAAAATCATGTGTCAGGGGGCTTAGAGGCTAGTACTCTGGAAATTGTCGTAGGTGAGAAATATGTTAAAAATGTACAACAGAGCTCAGGACTGAGCGAGTTTCTCTTATCTTTTCTTAGACAATAAGTAGCCTACAGAACAAGGTAAATGCTGATATAGCAGCCTAGCAGGCTGCTGGGAAATATTTTAACCCCTTCCCCAAATGTCTTTTTTATTATTGGATAAGAAACCCATATGCTTTACAATTATAATAATCCAATTTCTACTTATGCAGTAGGAAATACATTTCCCTGGCTTGCTACATAGCTGCTCATCTGTCTTAATTTAGAGTCTTATTATTTTAGCCAGACTCTTCTCACATTGAGGGTACAACCAGTGGTCACTACCTCCCTTAGGTCTGCTTGCAAAAGGCAACTGTGCAATCATGTTTGTAAAAGTGGTGTAGGTTTCCGACTTGGTTTCCCCTATGCCTTAGTACAACATGTCCAAGAAATTTTTAATTATGATGAGTCATTGGCTGTATTACTCATTTTTACTTTTTATGTGCCTTAACCAAAATGTCATGTTACACAATGCAACATGACTGTGCTTATTATCTTTTAGAAAAATCCACAGAAATGTCTGTTGTGCCTGGCTAGAGTCAGCAGTGCATTGTTTTAGTGCATCCAGGTTCCTTGAAAGATAAGGTATGCACAACACGAACAAGAGCTCCCAGTTTCAGAACTTTGTACTTGGACTTGTTGAACTTAATAAGGTTTGCACAGGCTTTATAAACTCACTGGAGAAAGCCTAAACTTAACGTTAACTTTAGCAGATACTCTGGTTTTGTTTTGGCTGTGAAGGTATTTGGCTATTAGCACAGATTCTTCTTTGCTTTCTTTTGGAAATGCCGTTATATATGTTATTGCAGTGTGATAAGATTTTCTTTATAATACTACCAAACTATGTCTCTGATGTTGTAAAGCATCTTTCTTTCGCACACCAAAATATATAGAAGGAAATAGAGGTTTGTTTAAAACTTACTGCAAATAATTACTATGTGGCTGCTTCATTCATGGAAATATTTCTAATACTGCAGTTTATTCCATCTTGTTACTTTTTCTCCTTTGCAAACCCCAAATATTGTGTTAATAAATTAGCAGCCTGCTCAGTTATTTTTCGGGGGGGGGGGGGTGGGGGATACAAAGTACTTTGTGTTGCAGTAGGAACACTTTATGAAGGTATTTTGTAAAAAAGGATATAATAGAATGCAGCAGTTCTCACCTCTTTGCCTGCATTCCTGTGGGATAGTATCGGGAGCAGGAGATCCCATCCCAGGCGCAGTATGGGTCTCGAGCGAGGCAGCAGTCAGCACAGGCAGTGCCGTACATGTTACACTGGTGGAACTTCACTTGCGCTATGGCAGACTCAGATCCAACATAGAGTTGTTGCTGGAAATAACACATCACATGCAATTAAATACCTAGAATTTCCACTGAAACTTCTATTACCAATGGAGTTGTTTAAGAAATGTAAGCTTTATCATTGCTTGCCAGCTGCATATCCAGCCTGTGCCCTGAGGGAGGCAGAGTTACTCTGCGGGAAAATATCTGATTACAGATTAAAGTCTCCTGCATGAGGACCGAGGACCAGAAGGAAGGTAAAATGAGCAAGTTTATTTTGGCATTTCCTCATTTCTGAAGTTTCAGGTTGTAAGATTGGTGTTTCAATAAGCAGGATTTTAAGTTTATTTTTCTTCCTCGGGATTGTTTCCAATGCTTCCCTCTTTACACTTCTCTGTCACCTAACATATCTGCAGAAAACACCTGACATGAAAGACTTTAAGCAAAGAAATTCAAATTTAGAAGAACTATAAGCAACCTCAATCTTAATATGGGAATTATCAAGTAAGTTTAATTCCTGATCTAGTTACTTACACTGTGATCACATATACACTTAAGCAGTTGTGCCGTATAATTTGTATAATCCCTCAGTGCACAGGAGATAGATGATTGGAGGTTTTGTTGTTGTTGTTTGTTTGCTTTTCCTGTTGTTGTGTAGTTTTCTTTATAAATTAGCCGGTCATGATCTACTTATTTAGTATTTATTTACAGAGTTTGAGGTTTCTTTACAGCATTAGTGATAAGGCTGTTTGAATCTCCTGAATTCACGTAAATGTCCTTTTCAAATCTAATGAAAGATGATCAATCTAATTCTTGAGATGCTGGTATAATAAATTCATAAAAGAAAAGCTTGAATTTACAGGGATTTGAGAAAAAAAATCTTGTTGCTGGTGAATGTAAATGGTCTGAATACAGAAATATGCAGTGTGCACTGTTACAGGAGCTGCTTCTGCACAGCTCACTTTCATGGTTTTACCAGTCAGAGAAAAGATTCCTATTGAACACTTAAGCTGTCCTCATCCTACTGGCGAAAATTTGTCCATAATTCCCACTGTTAGACCAAGCTTTCAGAATCTGACATTTTGAAATAGTTCAAAGCTGGAAAATACTGGCAGCTCATTTAGTCTGATTTACCTATCACAAAACATGAAATTTAATCCAGATAGTCCATTCTCGCTCCCTAATTACACCTCCTATATCTGTTTAGATCACAGAAATTTAACTGTCAGAAATGTCAGTGGAAGAGCCTGGGAAAGACTGGTAATAGCAATGTTTGAAGACTTTTTCAGCTGAGATAAACCAGGTTATAGTAGCAGGACCTCAGTCTGCCAACTGGAATGAAAAAGGAACCTAGGATCCTTGTTTGCAGGGAGTTCTTTGTTGTTTGTAAAGGCTGCAGTGTGATTGTCCCAGAAGACATGAACAACACTTTTGATTAGACATATGAGATGGGATTTTTCTCTTTCATCTTTTAGCAGGGGTAAAGACTACCCTAAGTCTTGGTCCATCAGAGGAGAGCAAGAAGCATCCTATATCCAGCCAACTGAATGTCAAAGAACATTACTTCCCAGCCACTGCAGATAACTAGCTTAGCCCTAAAACATGATGTTTTATTGTACCACTGACTTAGTGAAGTCTGGGTAGTGTTATAAGGGTATTGCAACAAAGCTAGCAAGCAGCTCTCCACAGGCTCACTACGTCCAAGTTCAAAAGATACCAGCCAAAATGCTCAAGCCACATAATGTTTTTCACATAAACTCAACTCTTATGCTTCTGATCATTACTTAGTGCCAACCCTGTCCCTAACACGTATTGCAATATTTAATTGTCTTCAGTATCAGAAAACTATTCTATTTCAAGATTAAGTTTAGCTACACACAACAAGCTGAATTTGATTATTTAATCTCATATTTCTCTGCTATCATTGTTCAAGAATCTCTATACGCTTACACTAGGAAGTCACTTTGTTTAGTAAAATTTTATGTTTGACTATTCTGTTCTCTCTAGTCTTCTCATTGATATCTTGAAAAGGTTAAGCTACTTTTACTTTTCACAAGTAGGTTTATTCTTCAACCACTGGATTGCTCTGGTGGCTTTTTAACAATTCTCTTCAGATATTCCAGACACTTGAATTAGAAGTGTTAGCAGCCCTCTCAGGAGTAGGATCTAATGGCGAAAGACTACTTTCTTTTTTATACAGTAACACCTCTTTACTCTTCTAACACAACTCTTTTAGTATGACATTTCACTGGCAGCTAAAGGTAATGCAAATATCTGCAATGACACTGAAGTCTTTCTCTAAATAATCATTTAGGTGTAGTGTTAGACAATCTAGTCTCCAAAGCTGCTTTCACAGTCAATGGGAAAAAAAATAGATAGATCCAGGGAATAATTCAAAACATTTACACCTAAGATCCTCCCCTGAGTCACCTTCAGAGGAGTTTGTCTTTCTGCATTACCTACAGAAAGAATGAAATTTGACAGACACCAATACTAAAATTATCTTTTGGGGCACACTCACACCCCCCATTAATGCAATTTTCATTCTTTATTATTTGTGTTTCACTATGTTTATGTGCACCTATGTTGCACCAGATGTCTAAGATCTATTAAGATCTTATGTTTATAATGTCTTCATCCTGAGATGTTATGATAATATGGTACAGATGAGAATCTACATACAAGAGTAATAAAGTGAGTGTTTATATTAGCAGAAACTAGCGGAAAATCAAAAGGGAATAAGATCCAAAAGCCCTGCCTTTCATGGGCAGCTGAGTACGTGGGAGAGCCAGCAAGGCTCTTTTTGCACTGATATTCTTGTGGGGTTGAAGTCTGTCTGCATTTATCAGCAAGGAACTTTTCTGTGAGTTGCCATATCTGCCAAGCTGGCCCCTACTGTGATTAGTATGCCACTACCTCCTGAAACAGTTTGGTTTCTACTTGCTTTGATAAGCATGATCATGTGTACTAAGCGGATTTAATATTAGAGTTGAAAAATATAAATGATTCATAAAAGAACAGAGAATAAAACTATCACTTTGTATTACAAAAGGATTGCATGTATCAGAAAAGATCTCATAATCGATGATGTACATCTATCTATACAGTTTATAGCTTAACATTTGCGTCACAATCTTCACATTTCAAACTTGTCAAATACTTACCCTTTTTGAAGAAATTTCCATAGAAATAATAGGAACTGGCACCTAGAAAATAGGGAATATTCCTTGCTCAGAAAAAATAGTATCTTTTTTGCTATGACAAGGAAGTAGGCAAATTAGTGTTGATGTTTACTTATATCAGCTTTGCTAGATACTTTGTTTCTTTTTAAGTTCTGATGTTACAGAAAGAGGAAATTGTGACTGTATTGCTTCAAAAGAGCTTATTTAAAGACAACCAGCCAACACTTAATTCAGGATTATTGGAGCCACAGGAGTACTACAATTTTGCTGTCAAACATGGTATTAGTTCTTGCCACCACTGATTCTCTTTTGTCCTACTTGAAAGTAATAAGTGGAGTGTCTTTATAACAAAACATTCATTGAAGATAAGATAAAAATAGCAGGAATTCCTTCTTTTAACATTGTCCTTTCTGCCCTCTGCTCATACTTCCTGGAGCAATGGTAAAACACAGCCCCTAATAGGTCTGTTGAAAACCAGCTTTATCAAGAGGGGCAATTTCTGTGATTTTTCCTCCAGGCAACAAGTTAATGATTACACTGCCTAAATACAGGTGCAAGATTTAAATATCTAAGTTTGGATATTAGTCTCCTAGTTTACCTATGTGGCTAACATGGCAGGATGTGAATATTTTCTAAGAGGACTTCATTATATTAGCTTTGCCATGTTAAATACTGAACTTTAGGTATGGAGTATTCTTAAACAAAACAGAGTTTTGCCTCACTAGATCTCAGGTTTGCCCACTGTAAAGACAGATTAACTGATTCACTCTTTCTGAGGATTAGGCTTTTTTTTTTTTTTTTTTAATCTGGACTTCATTTTAAGCTTTCAAGATTGCAGTAGGCACATTTTTGTATATGTAGTACACATTCTACTTATTTAAATACTTACTTGGATATGAAAGAAAACTGAATGAAATGTGTCAAGTTTCTGATTAAAAGTTGCAATATGCAGTATGCATGTATTGAAAATACTTGGGCTATAACTCCACTTCAGAAAAGCTTTAGTTGAAAGCAGAGATTTCCTGACATAAAATAACTGTATCATTAGAAATTTTCCTGCACACAGCTATTATATATTTCACCACCCTCAGATTTTTTCAGACATTTATTTCTGTAGAAAATTGAAGACTTGTATATATGATTCATGTATATATGATTCATATACAACACATTTCACCTTGAATACTTGCAGCTCTTCAAGAATCACTTCTTCCATTGATTCTGTCTCTTGATTATAAATTGTAATAACTTTCAGCACAATGCCATTATCTGAGAATAGGTAAAAAAAAAAAAAAAGAAAAACAAAGCAAAACAAAACTAAAGCTTATAATTGGTCAAAACATTTATATGGCTTCAAATACACTAAAAGACTTTTTCAAATTCATAACGGATATAAATTCATAAATATGTGCTGTTAGTTGAATCTTTTGGTTAGTGATGAGGGTTCTTACTCTTTGAAAATAGACACATGACAATTTGTCCCTGGCAAATACATGTCAACTGAGATATCCCTGAGCTATATAATTAACTCACATGTATTTTTCAAACTATGGGTCATAACTCCTCGGTGAGCTGCAAAAAGGGTGACCATATTTCAAGAAGAGAAATGAGAGTAGGCAGGAGCTGAAATAATCAAGATCAGGGAGTGTAAAGTATCTTTAATTATAGGATCAGAGTGTTTACACTAGTTAGGAAACTACTAACTATCCTTAATTACTGGCAGCAGCTCCATTGCTCCAAGCAGGAGTACAAAAACCTTCAGGGGCTCATTGTCCTCAGTTTTTCCCCTCCTCTGGGGAAGCTGAACTGCTGTTGAGCTGAAGGTGTTTGTTAATCAAAGGAAGATGAACCAAAAAAACTGCACATTCAAAAAATTCTAAGGCATATTGGAGTTTAATTTTGTCTACTTTTCTGTCGCTACAACTCTTGCAGGAAATTAAAATACACAAATAGCATCTGGTCTTCCACCACTTCAGCCTTTTCTTACTATTACTAAAATAGTCTTGCTTTCCTTAATTTGAAAATCTGTCATCAACAATGGCAAATATCACTTCCTTTCTTCTGTTACTTTCAGTCACCTTTGATTTACAGGCGAAATATTAAACAGACAAGCACTGGGAAAAATGTTCAGCAAAAGATCAAAGGGGCAAACATAAAGAGGAACCATTAAACTGGGGTCATACACCAATTCTCAAACAGAATATGTAATCAAAGGCATTCATTTTGTGATAAAACAGTAAAAATAAATTGCATTCTGAGATCTGATTTTCATAAGTAAGTCCCTCTTCTAATCCTGCTGACAGACACGTGAAAGCCCTGACATTCAGACTTTGCCTTTGATGCATTTTTCTAACCTACACTGCTACCCTAAGGAAACTCCTGCTCAGCTGTAAGACCCTGTTTACTTATGTTACACAGCAGGTGCTGGACTTGGATAAAAAAAGATTAACCCTTTCTAACATTATATTGCCAAGAGAAGCAGTGCATTTTTTGATGGGGGCTTTGCCAGAGCAGATATTGAAGGGTTTGTTTTAGAGTTTCTAAAGCCCAAATTCCTATGCAGGAATTTCCTGTCACCTGAGATTAGGCATCTCAAGAAGACTAAACAGCTGTTGGGTGCCACTCAGCATAGCTCTAATACACACACTTAAGTCCCTTTGGATTCAAATTTGCTGAACAGAGGATTTGTGTACAAGGGTACTTGATACAATATCTCAATCACAAATTTAAGTGGAAAATATGAGAAAATCTAGGCACCATTATAAAACCTGCTGTACAGAAATAAGTGGCACATGGCACAATGTTTTATAGACCACACTAAGTCCAATACCGAAACCATACTGAGGCGATTTAAAACCATAGAAATCAGCACTAGTATAAATAAGCCTTTGCTGTTGTACAAACATGCTTCTCTTGAATGTTCTCAACACTGAAATGTGCTTATCAGATGTGACTAAACTCGTGTTTCGTTCCAGGCTTTCCTCCTATTTTCTTAAGTTTTCTTATTTTTCAAATACCATCAGAATATGTTTTTCCCTCGGGTTGCTTAGAGTTAGTGCAGGTCTACAATACTATAATCTATTTTACCTTAATCATATTTTTTGGTAGATATTTACAAATCCTCTTTAAACAAGCTCTCTCTATCTTATGAAAGTGTATGTCTGTAACATATGAAAATGGCACAAAAAAAACAAGAGAACTTGGCAGAAAATTTCTAACAGGATCTTTTTAGGAAACTTAGGTATTTCCTGCTTCCTTCCTTGCACTGTGTTGCAACCCAAATATGGAAGCTGGCAGTTTCTTTTTAATGGTATCAGCTAGACTTGTGGTCTTTAGAACTGGGGAAAGCCAACTGTGGAATGAAGCCAGTAACTTGATCTGATTTTTTTTTTTAAGTCATATTAATCCCCTTTGTTTCTTTCAGGTCTCCAGTCTCAGCTCAGAAATATGCTCAGATATGTGATTGTGTTCTGAAGTTTAAAAAATAAGGACAGTTGTTCAGGAGTTTAATTTGAGGCTCTTGTTTGGAAAGAAATAAAGAAAGAAAGGAAGGAAGGAAAGAAGGAGGGAGGGAAGAAAGGAAGGAAGGAAGGAAGGAAGGAAGGAAGGAAGGAAAGAAGGAAGGGAGGGAGGGAGGGAGGGAGGGAGGAAGGGAGGGAGGGAGGAAGAGAGGAAGGGAGGGAGGAAGGAAGGAAGGAAGGAAAGAAGGAAGGAAGGAAGAAGGAAGGAAGGAAAGAAGGAAGGAAGGAAGAAAGAAGGAATCCTGTATCTAAGTTTCTTTTCTTAGTCTTTAAATGTTTCCCTACCACTAGTTTTCTGTCTAATGTTATCAGGACAGTGAAGCACATGTCTAGAATGACTAATCTCATTTGTAAGTCAAAGACTGGTGCAATCAAGTTAAGAATGACTGTTAAAAAGGAATGTTGCATTGATTTTTTTTTTTATTTTTAAACTATGCAGAAATTAATTCCATTCATCCTGCAGGTAAACCCCACTTGCCATTAAATCATTTTCCCCTTGTTCTTTAATTTACCTGTACCAATGAACAAGACATCATATTGCCCATCTTCAGCTTCCACTCTGTCCACTGCTATTTGTTTAAGATTGTACTTTCCATCTGTTTTAACTAATATTGGTCTCTTATGAACAGGCTTGATGGGCTGATACATCAGTGGATGACTCCTGGCAAAATGGATAGCTTCATCAGGGTAGTCTTTGGTGGTAGTATACAGACCGCCATTCACCTTGCTGGCACACTGCAGAAACATAAAACATAGATTATCCTGAAGTTTTGAGAAATAAATTGTCAGAGACAGGTCGTATTTTTAGGGGTGATGACAAGTCTACAGAAAACCTGGCACAAAAAAAAGCACAGTAAAAACTGGGACAGTGAACTCTATGCTTTATACATGTGTAAATTATTAATTGTGAGAAGCCAAGAAAAGGAAAGATGAACTGAGCCTTGGCATTGCAGTTTTTAGAAAGAAGGAGCTCCTTCCTCTCTGGCATTCTAAGAGCAGAGTAAATAGTGACACTTTGGGATTTTAACAAAAAATAGTGCCTTCCCCAAGTTCATATTGAAGATGTAACCAAAATGGCCACTGGCAGTTAGGAGAAAGGTAGAGGCACAACCATGTAAAATCAGCAGAACACCAATGCTTGACATCAATCTCTACTCTTATTACTTTAGATTGCAAAATGTATTGCCATAAGAAACGAAGCACACAAAAATTATGCCAGCAGCAAGAGTAATCCTTGATTTCAGTATTACATTTGATTCTAATTCCCAACTCATGAGGACAGTATTATATATCACAGTTTAGCTTGAAATACCAATGTTTGTATTGATCAATCTGCTGTTTTGCAAAGCAAATAGACTTTATGTCAATGATTGATTAAAAGAGGCTTACTCCCTCAGTCAAATGTACAATTAGGGATAATTTAATGCGTTAAACAGAGAAGTTAATTTTAGAATGCTTTGTGAAGGATATAGCGTTCCCTAACTAAATATAGATTCTACATTTCCAATTTGTTTCATGATGTCTAATTGAAACCATTTATGTTCAACTTGGAAGTATCTCAATAATCATTTACTTTCTCCAAATATTCATAAGACAGTATGGTTTTAAGAAACATTTCAAGGAAAGCCACAGTAGCAGTCTTTCCAGATTTAAATTAGATTTTTCAATCAATAAAATGAAATAAAATAGTCTTTATGTTGACTGGAAACAGTAATTTTAAACTTGTGGTCAGCTGTAATTGACAATAACAAACTCCTGCACTTGTCAAGTGGGGTAATGTTTGTTTCTACTTTTTGGGCTTAGCTACAGGAAAGTATTTGTTCAATGTTGACTTTAAAGTAATTGTCTAATCAACCAAGTGATGGAATTTCACCGGCTGTTTGCAATAAGGAGACAGAGCTGGAGCATGAAGACAGGCTAAGACCCTGCTTGCCATGCACTGTGCAGCATATCAAGTGAATAGGCATTGCCAGGTTCCCTTTGCAAAGTTCTAGCCCTGGAGAGATTTAATAAAAATAACCTTTCCCAGGGTTTTAATTTTTAATTAAATAAAATGAAGTGGTCTAGAAAGGAAACTGTAGGTGCATCCATCTCTGAAGCCTATCAACACCATTTTTGAGGTAACTGATGTCATTCCCAGAAGCATCACAGTCTAAATGCACTAAAAGAACCAGCAAAACAGGAGCAGAGATTGTGGCAGAAGCAGTGCTTCAAGCAGACTTCAGAAAGCAGCGGATTGCAGTCTGTCAGAATCTGTGCCTCTTAACAGTGGTTTTCTGTTTATTCATCTAAGTTCTACTCACATTCGTTATAGACTCCATCTTTACGCAGTCACTAGCAAAGATTAAAGAGTGCTGACTCTCAGAGATGCCTAAGAGTAGGCTATTTTCAGCCTTTTGTCACTGTCACTCCTGTAATGGAATAGATAGTGGGACTGAGTTTATCAATAAGCTGAACAACGTTAGGTGTGAAACCTAATATTGTGGGCTACAGCCCAAAACATGCCTTCTCTTCATGTTACTAGAAACACACTGAAAAGACCTCAAAACTGTGCCCCAAATGAGCAGCCAAAAATTATTCAATTAATACTTTGTATTAATGCTTTGTATGTATCTGGCAGATCCAGCTACTTCAGCCTCTGATGTGCTCTGAAACAGACAGAGATGAATATGGTTAAATTGATTAACACCCATGAAAGACCTGGTTCCTCATCTAACTTGGTCCATGACACTGAAAAAATTACTTGTGCTTTGCTATCTGATTCAGCCCTTATGTCTTGCCTGTTGGGGTGGCTACAATCCAGTCTGGCCCAAATGCAGCCTTTCTGAGGGAGCTAATGGAGAGAAGCATTGAAAGTGAGTAGAACTTAGCGCAGCCTTTCTGTAAATCATTATCAACTTTGCTGAAGCACTGGCTCAGTGTTCTCTCCTTCTTGCCAAAAGTCCACCATTTAGTCTTCAGTGCTAGGAGATATCAATGTAAGGACTGTAGTTGTTAATACTGAATTCATGCCTGTGTTTAATGTAGTCCAAATAACATATGGAAAAAAAATATTAATACTGCTTAAAGAACTTGGACCATATAATATATGTAAAATATACAGTCACTCTGCAATCCATGCATAGTTCTGCCTCATTAGTTAGTATAACTGTAAAAAATGTAGATTTGCTAGACAAAATGTGGAATAGGAAACCAACAATTCCTTTAAATTGAACCATTTTGTTCAGAATGTGATAATTTACTTATCTGATTTTTATCCTGACTCAATACCAATGACTTTCATCTACATCAAACAAACAAACAAAAACATTTGGTATTGAAGTCAGCACTGCAACAGTGGTAGCTTATTGGCCAAGACGGCAAAATCATATTCATGATGTTTGCATCCCAGATAATTTCTTTTTTTGAGCATTCACTTCTGCATTTTGACTTATTTCTCTAGCTCCAAAGGGAAACATTATTTTAAAATGAGAGATGACATAGATTTAAAATCATACTGCAGGGATAAAGGCTGTACTAGCATGGACTAGATAAGCTAATAGGCCTTTTCATCTCTCATTCCTGTGATTCAGTGATAAATGAATTGTATGCAATGCCTGTTTCTGCAAATGACTGATTTTAGTACAAAAGAGTACAACTGATTCAGTTAGCAAAGGAAAAACAACACTGAAAGCAATGCTCTGTTAATGCAGCTGTTTATTCCGTTGCTAAACGCAAGATAGCAAGCCTCTAGCCTGGGAGAAGATAAAGAGGTGAAGTGTGAAAACTGGAGATGTTTAGGCAAACAGCTATTACAAATGTCGTTGCATCTTACAGTGAAAAATCCGCACTATGCTGGCAAGATAAGGGGTAGACCTTCCACAAGTGCAAACAAAAGCAGCTTTGCAAGAGATGACAATTACCCTGAACGCATTAGTTGTATTCCCAAAAGTCATGGGATGAAAAAGAAATCTTGGATGTCATGCATCTCTGGGATAGCCTGACATTCCCTGCTGCTGGGCTCTCCTGACTCACATCAGGAAAGGAAAGGTGAGGAAGGCCCCTGTTGTGCCTTTTCTGTAAGATGCTGATGGGGCCCTGCAATGCAAAGGAAACTCTCTCAAGCTGTGCAGAACGCGGGGCTGCTCCCCTCACCCCCTAAACTTGGGTTGAGACTCGTGGGCTCATATACTACAGAAAAAGAAACTTCAGAAATATCTAAAACGAGTGAAATGGGAAAGGGTTTGAGATGATTACTTGTGATACCTTTGAGAAATCCACTAGAAATTAGTAATTCATTGTAGAAATTAATTACGTGTCTCTAAGTAATGAGTTTGATATTTCCTCCAAAATTTCTATTTACCAAATGAAAAATCTAGCAACTCTCAGGAGCAACTCACTACAGCACTTGTATGGTTGCAGAGTATGCTACAACAGTTGCCAGATTAATTCAAATTTCAAAATACATCTTGTTTCTTTCCTTCATTTAAAGTCCATTGCAAAAAAAAAAAAGAAGCTTGTAAAGAAACTTGCGTGAAAACTAATTAAAAGCAAGAGTGATTTTGCTGAGTTTGGTTCTTTGCAACATTGTTTTAATGTTTCTATATACTTTGTAAAGGGTACACAACAAGAATGTTAAAAAGTTCAGAAGCCCTATTTGAGGGTAATAAAATATCACTCTGTGATGTCTGAAAGCAAAACAATGCATTGTGAGGAAGCTGTTCCATTGCTTCTAGAAAGAACCTATAGGAGGGAAGGACTTTGGGTGGTGGAGGATTTATTCCTTAGCTAGAAACATATTTATTCTGATTAGTTATTTTTAAACAAAATCTGTCTCTCCTTTGTAACCTGTACATCGATCTAAATAATAGCACTATTGAAATTTGATCCTTTTTGACAAAGAGGTTTAAAAAAGAAACCAGAACCACCTGATCTTGATCGTGGAACATCTTTTTAATTTTTTTTACTTCCCTTAGCACTTGTTAAGTGCCCTAGCTTCAGCAGCAATAGAAAGAAAGTGATTTGGTTTAAGTGAGCTTGGTTTTTTCCAGTAATGATCTTATTTACATTGGAAAATATTGCATGTATCTTAAATATATTTTTTCTCCAATGTAAATATAGGTGCGTTTCTAGTTCATCCTGGCTTTATTTTCTCTTTATTTTCTTTATTGTTCTCCAGAAAGTTCCATTAGAAAAAAAATCCTCATGGTTCACTTAATGACCTTTAATAAATTTGACTTTTCATTTATTTCTTTGGCAATTAGATAAAAGTTATCAAGTGTCAGATGCAAAAAATATGTGAGCAGCCAAATTTAGAACAGTTATTTTAGGCTCAATAGAAAGCGAGGCTCCTTCCCAGGTAATGCGTTTACTGTTTCTGAATGCAGCTTCAGGCCCATCTTCTAGAGATGCCTCTTTCTGCCTCTATTGCCTAGGGTCCTAGTTTTGGGACCTCTGGACCTAGACGCAAGGTTGTTAAATTCAAGTTCCAGCAGGATTTCGAAAAACCCTATCTAATCAATTCCACAATTTTCCTTTGGGAAATGTGTGCATCTAGTACTTGATTAAACTTATTGCTAAGCCATTCCACACTTTTCCAGAAATGCAAAGTATGTAAACATTCAAATAAACATATCCTGGACTGTGAAGTCAGGAAGATTTCTACATTAGCAGCAGTTTTCTTTTTCTTCCCAAGCTCATTTACATAGCAAAGCAATGGAAAATAGATTGTACTTACAGAACCAGGTCTAGGATAAGGTACTTTTCTTTCATATAGAGCCCAGTGGTACTCAGGTCCTTCTTTATGAGCATATGGTCCATTGAAAGCTGCTCGTACACTTGCCATGTGGTAAACGCATATAGCATATCCTCTAAATATATTACTATGAAGTAAAATTCAAAGACATTATTAAAGCAGTATGTCACATTTTGTACATATAATACCGGTATTACTGTGTAGTTAAAAATAAGTCCCATTTCAAGAGCATTCAGGGAGAAAAACACTACTTATTTTTCTTATATGCTTTTCTTATAACTGCTGTGTTCATTATTCTTTACAAAGTCTTTAATGTATTTATTTTTTATATTTATAATATTTCTCTAAGGATGCTCTGTGTTCTAACCCCAAAAAGTAAAAATGGTGAACAAAGGCTCTAAATCATGCCTTTATAATCACAAAGTGCAGAGAACTGAATCCAGGTCGTATACATCTTTGATTAGTGACTTAAATAGTTAATCATTTTTTCTTCTCTGAGATTTTTCTTGTTGTTATTTTAGAAAGATGGAAATCAGCCACTGCTGACTGAAATGGAGTCTTTTTATACTGAATGGGAATGTTGGTTGATGTTATTAAGTCATCAAGATCACCCATTGTAGATCAATCCACATAAAATTTACTTATAAATTTTATTCACTTCATTGCACAGAAGCAATTCAGGGTTTTTGGGTTTTTTTTTGGTGCTTTTTTTTTTTTTTTTTTTAAGAATCTCCAGTGCTCTCTATAATCACCTCTGAAGACTCCAGAAGGTGATCCAGAACATTTTAATTAGGTGCCTGCCCTTCTCTGCTGGCATAGGGAGCCAGTAGGACATGCCAAGTGCCTGCATCATTAAAGAATCAGGTTGGCTTCATTTTATTCCAGAAAAAATAAATCAGGAGGGTGAGATAGTGGCAAAAGCACAGCTGCTTGACCATTTACATCCTGAAAAAACAGTTGGATTTCCAAGAAACTGGTACTGCATACTTGCACTTGAACTGGGCTGCAGTGGATGAGGCCACCAGCAGCATCCCAGATGATGCTTTAAGCTTCACTCGGAAGTTATTAGGAATTTAAGCTTTATCAACTTAATCTTGAATTACAGTGAAGCTTTTAAAGGAAGACAAGTGGCTTTGATAAGCTGCTGTTATAAGCATGTAGGAGTGCATATACTTTGACACCAGGAAATTTTCAAGCAGAGAAACATTTAATTAATTTGTGATCCACACAGAATGGACCACTGAATAAGATTTCAAGCTCCTGAGTATCACAGAGTAGTTTTTGCATTAACAAGGAAGACTGCTGTGAATATAACAGGGATTAAACTGTTTACTACATATTTGCTAAGGGATATTTATCATACAGCTTCTCTCTCTGCAATAGGTTGTTCAAACATTAATCTGTGGTTGCTATTATTTCTTCCAGTTATTTACCTTGTAGTGTTGAAGAGGCCAAATATCACTGGATTTTTGTTATCTCGAGTTTGCAGCAGAAAAACATCCTCTGAAAAATTTAAACTCAAAGTAAATGGTAGCGGATTACTTTTCTCAGCCCCAAAGAGAAACTTCATTGTTTGTTACAAATGTAGTCCTATTTTACTTGTATATGCTATTTAATTTTATGCAGATTTAAAAAGCAAACTTTAAAAACAATGTGATACCTAAAGGCACAATTGATGATAGTCAATTCCATATATATCGAAGTTCATATAAACTGGAAACAAAACAGTAACTACCATTCACTGTTAATGAATACAAATACAATATTTGACAGTAATTTGTGTTATTATGAAAGTGTGTGTTTTGTATGATGGTTTTAAGTTTATTGCAGTCTAGGATATTTACCCAATTCATCAAAATGCGTATCAATTCCATTTCTCCCAGGCACAGAGCAAACTAGCCTAGTTTTGAGGAAGGTGCTCCATTTATTCACAAGCATTCGCTGGCCTCCCATATCGTTCTGTGTAAAGAGAAACAAATACTGATGGCAATTTGAATGAGTAAGTCTAGAAGCACAAACATCTCTGCTGAATTAGCCACTCATTGTATCTTTTAATGTCAAAAGCATGTGTTTTCAAGCCACATGTCTATTACTAGTATACTTTTTCTGGAGTCAGTTTCCAAGCAGGATTGCACTGATCAGCTCCAGGTCTCATTAAGAGCTGTGGGTTTATAAGAATTTTTTTTAATTCTGTACCACATCCGTGTGTAGTTTTAACTATGCAGCTGTTGTAAAGTTTTTTTATTTATCTTTTTTTTCTTAGCTGGATTTACTGAGTACTTTGGCAAAGTTTAGCATTGTGTTAGGAGCTCAGTGCAGGGTTAGATCAACATGTTGGGAAACTGAAGCCCTGAATCTATCTATAGAGCTGGTACAGGTGGGGCAAGCCTGGGGCAATTGCCTACATGGTGTTCTAAAAATTTCTCAATAACTTTAAATAATTCCTGCTTTGTTATGGCTGTCTCATCTTTTTCTTGTTATTGTGTCTCTTGGACTGTTAAGAGAATAGGGCATTTAGTACCAACCAGTAATCAGGCTCTGTAACTTCTGGGTAGCATCCTCAAAGCTATGGCCTTGTATTCAGGTAGGCTGTGTAACTGACTGTTGAAGACTTTGTATTAGACTTGCAAAACCCCTCTCACAACTTAATTCTAAACTGCTGAAATGAATTGATTTCCTCAGCTTCACACTGAGCTCTCTCAGAAACAGAGCTTTGTTTTCCTCAGAAAAGTAGAAATATATGGTGCAGGTGCCTCTGTGTTACAAAACTCTTACAACTTAGACAAAAATGTAAAAACTGGAAAAAAAAACAGTTCTTGAATCACCAACTATTTTCTTTTTGTATTCATTAAATGAAATCTTAATTATAACATACAGCTGTGAAGTTAATGTCCAGATGATAAAGTATTTGGAGTTTTGGACAAGTGGAATAGAAAGGTCTGTGGGATTTTGGTTTAACCCATGGCTAGAGATAAGACATTCAGGTGGATATATTTCAGACTAGAGGGAACTATAAAAATAATCTATTCAGACAGCTATCAGAACATAGACCGAAAGATTCTTCTTCAGATCTTAATGCAGGCTTGAATTCAGAAAGCCCACTGGCTTTGTGGACATTAATGTCTCAGGCTGAAATTTGGTAGTTTGTATACGTCAGATATTTTAAGTTACACATGAGCACTCCTTAAGAAATCTTAATGGATAATATGCTTGTGAGCATATGTGACATATACCATACATTGAAGTGACAGAAGGTTTTTAATTTGAATCTTGCACTTTGCCCAGTAGTTTAAGTAATGCATACCCTACAGTTAGGAGGGGGAATGCAATTTTTTTAGAAACAAAATCAGATACTAAGAAATAAACTCATTCCTTCTTTTAATCAAGCAGAAGTAGTCCCAGTAGGAATGGGAGAGCTCCTCTCGTCAGCCTTACTACAGTTCGGTAAAAAAAGAAAGAATGCTCCCAAACTTCATTAGTTGTTCAGAGAGGACCAATTGTGAGCAGCTTGATCTGGGAGTTCATAAGTTAAAAGTGCTCCTCTCCAGCAACTGAGTTCTTCCTGTGTGTGGGCCTAGGGAGCCAATAAGACATGGGATCAACACACTAGGAGTGTGGTCTGAGTGGGAAATGAACAATCATGCAGGGCAGTGGAAGGAATCAAAGTCTTTCCTCATGAGTTTTCTGCTTCTTCTGGGAAACCTAATTTGCTGGACAGTTCAGTGCTTTATTCCGGTTTCCTATCTGCACAATTTTCCCTAATTGATGTTGAGAAGAGGAGGAATGAGAAATGAAATTAAAACATTATTTAGCTACTATTTATAACGCACTCTATAGATGATTGCTGTTGCGTTCTTTCTATTATCCATACATCAGAAATAGAGGGTTTTTTTAACTTACAGAATCACAGAATAGTTGAATTTGGCAGTGATTTTTGAAGATCATCTAGTCCAATTGACCTGCTCTAACCAAGTTGCTTTGAGCAAGTTGTGCAGCAAATTGCTCAGGGCCATGTCCAGCGAGGTTTTAAATATCTCCAAGGATGGAGACTCTGAGCAGCCTGTGAGAGTGTTCAACCATGCTGGCAGTAAAAATATGTTTTCTTACATTCATATAGAATTTCATGTGTTTCAATCTGTGCCCATTGTCTCTTGTCCTATTCAGCTTTCTGTTAGGGTGGCCATTGACCCTGCACAAATGGAGGTCAGTTAAGTCTGCCTCTTTCTGACAGAATAGGAAGGCAAGAAGGAATGTCAGAGGGGACTGGTGGCTGGCCTGGTCCTGTCACCAGGAATGTGAGGGAATGACAGTGTATGTCAGCTGTGGGAGCTGCTAGAGGCCCTGGACCTAAACCAATACTAAGGGCAATGGACCCTTGATTTGAATTGAGAACATGGATGGTAAGAGTCGTGTGAGCAAATGCTATTACTGCTACCACATATCACAGAGAGATATGGAACTGAATGACAAGTTTTCCGAACTTTGCCCTCATCTTTCAGCAAAATTCAGTTTCAAGGCCAGATTTCTGATCTTTTCTGATTTTTCTAACGCTGGAGGCTGTTTAGAGGTAGCATTTTCATTCAGACCTATAGCTTACTCTCACACCCATAATAGATGCCATATTTGCCTGGGGAATAAGGACCAAAGAAAGAAGCTCGCTTGTTTTTGATTTATCTGGGGAATCAGAAGGAGGACCTTACCGCACATACACGTCCCACTCTGCTATATATGGCATGAGCGCTTCTCTCAGCCTCTAATGCTTTTTCAGTAAAGAAGAAATACACCTTGTTGTCATCATGGTCTTCATTGTCAGGAATCATGAATGAGCCAACAAATTTTGGTTCTTTAAAAGAAAACAAAAATTAATTGATTCTAAGTTCATTAAAATATTCTCTTACAGATTTCAATTCTTAAAATCTGCTGGCAGCGAAGAAAAAACTAAAATTAAAAATTCAGGGATCCGTCAGTCAGAGCGATACCTAATAGTATAGGGTGATAAAAACAGGAAAAAAAAATTATTATTTTCTGGGTGAGTATCTATAGACCATGTGGAGTGCATTAATGTATAACTTCTCATTGCTCCAATCTACAAATCAATATTCCTTTGTATGCGTGCAAGAAAAAGACCTTCCAGTCCAGTTCTCCATGGTTTATATATTTTAATTTAGCTTAGGCTAAAACTGGCACTATTATTCACATAACAATCTCTGATTCCATATAAACCCAGTGTAGGAATTTCAACTTCAGACAAAAACCCTTTCAGATAAAGAAAAAGCTCTGGTAGTTCAGCTAAAAGATGATATATGAACATACGTTTTCAAAGATAGATAGAAGATGCATTGTGAATCTTTATCATGAAACGAAGGCTTTCCAAATTTTTCCTGGTTCAACATTTTACCGCAAAGTTGAAACTTAAGTTCAGACTTCAGTTCGTGCTTGTATATCTTTGGACTCCACACCAAGCAGACTTGTGAATGATTTCATCACACTGAGTTGTAACTAATATTTTACAAGTTCTTTAAATGAGTATGTTGGTCACACATAGTATGATATCTTAAGAAGCAGTGGGTGATGTATGTATTTTCTAACTTCCTGTTCTGTGTGAACACAGTAATTTCATTTTAAGACACTGATACGGCACTTGCTAATTTTCTGATTTTTTTAAATATACACTTAAAAATATTCCCTTTCTGCAAACTTAAATTTCAGGTGTAGACAAAATGAAAAGCAAAGTTTGAGACAACAATTTGGAGAAATCTCTCTTTAAAATAAAGAAAACTTCCAGATGGAAGCGAAGAGAAACTTCATTTGTGTACTCTGAACATTCTTCTGATTGTTGCTACCTTAGTCTTTTATATACCCAGCTACAATGCTCATTTCAGTAAGGATCTAGGTATTGGACTTAAACTGCCTTAAAAAAGTGTTTAAGTCAAGTCTTAGGTGAGATTCATATAGGAAGAAGTGCTCAGAAGAACTATTTTCTCTCTTCTGATTTGGGAGAAAACTCCTATGAAATTTCATGAAATATTGTAATATGTTTGGAGCAAAACAAGTTAAGATTCTGATTCTCCATTTCACAGAAACTTTGAAATTCAATGACATCTCATACTGAAGAGTATGAAACAATTTCCAAATTTCCTATCACATGATTTTTCTCAGTATTTTTATTGTGGAATATTTAAATGTTCTTCTCTAAAATTACCTGGTTTAACTTTGCTTCATTTAACTGTATATGATCATCATAGTTTTTTTAATTTACATTATTGCATAGCATCTCTTTACCACACAGTTTGGTAAAGATTGAGTTGTTTAATTGCAACATAAAGAGTAAATGATCGCATCTAGAAAAAAAAAGAATGGTGTGTTCCAATGAGAAGTTCCCATAAATTAAATAGAGTATATTTTACTTATATCAGGCGTATCATGAAATAGTATAGAACATTCAGAGTGTAAATTGAAAGCAATGTTAAAAGTAAAAAATGAGTGATATAAAAGTTCCATTTGTTAAATCCAAAATGCAATCAAGGTAAAAATTTCAATATAATCATCCTGATAGGGGGTTCATGATAAAATTCATGAAAAAATATTTTAAACAACTTAATCTCCAAATGGATATATGTATGCATGCATGAAAAATATATTTTTTAATTCCTGGTTAAACAGAAATTGTTTAGTCATCTGAAACACCTCTGGTTCTTCCTTCCCATACCTTTCAACAGGCGCTCACTGTCAGGTTCTGTTCGGAGATGGGCCATGCGGTTCATGGTGCGAAATAGAGCAGCATCTCTTCCCCAGTAGTCACTGTAGAGACCAGCAAAAAGTTCACCACCTGCAGACCATACATTAAAGAACAAAAACAAAACAAATTGGTAATGCTCTATGTATTAATTTCATTGCCTGTGACAGAAACTGCTTTATAAACATGGTGCATTAGAATTTGTTCAAATTCAAGTAAGGCAAATCAGTAAGTTACGTATGGTCTAAAGAGCCCATGGACGTTGCTCCTACCAGCACTGCAATGTATACAGTTGGAATGGCATGAGGACAAGAATTTCAGCTTTCATTTACAGGCTCAGCCTCATTTTCAGAATTGATTTAATAACTTCAGGATCATTTCACACACAATAGATGAAGCCATTAAATTAGCATCTAACTACATCTGCCATGTTAACTTCTACTGCATCAGGCATCTAAATTTTCACCAGTGCAAGGACTATGATGAGTGCTTTACTTCTGGGCATTTCCAAATGTGTCCTGGTCTTGCTGATGAGAAACAACAAATCACTTGGTCCCAGAACTGGAAGATACATATTAGGTTTATGAGCCAGAATATGGGATGAAAATGCAACAGCAGGTTTCAGAGGATGCAGTGCTAGGGAAAAGAATAGTGGTGACTTCACTGAACCAATGATTTGGGCTGCACTGCATGGATACAGATCAAGGCTAAACCACACCTGAACCCACAGAGTGGACCTCAAACAGGGGTGTGTTTCCTGAGCACAGTTATCAGATTTGGCTCTGTGCAAAACATGGCTGAAATGAAGATTAATTAGTGAAGCACATAGTAAAAGTACTGGAGGCAGTTCTCTCTCCAGCTGGAGAGATAAGAAGCAGAACCTGCTACTTTTGAAGTGATTTCTATACGCAAGCCCATGTTTTACGAGGCCAAGGGGGTTTTCCAGTCAGCCTTCTCAAGCTGTTCCACTTAACTACAGTTTGGATACATCCTGCTAGCTTAGTTGTCTGCTTGACAGAGAAAAAGAGCCAGTTTTACTCTGATCTCGCAATAACTTGTTTTTATACCATTACAATATTCAACAGAGTAGGGACAGGATCTGAGATGTCACCCATCCTGCACAACTAGTGATGAATATTTCCTGAAAAATTTATAGGAACAGAAATTGGGTCCCATTTTTATAGGATTTAGTTAGCATTCACAAATGAAGCAAGCATAGGAAAGTATCAGAAATAATATGCTGATTGCTGATAACTGTTGAAAATCTGTATGTAGTGGAGTGCAAATAAATCATACATGTGTTCAAAAATTGATCCTCTCTCTATCTGACCCATCTAAAATTGCGATATTGGATATATTTTACTTTAATGAAATACCAGAAGTAAAACTACCTTTTAGTTATGCTGGGTGCATTTCCCCTTAACTGACCAAGCATTAAGAACAGTATATTTCACACCCTTGTGGACTCAGACTCTCTAGGCCCAGTTTCAGAAGCTGACAGTTATTGTCACTAGGTGGCAACCTTATGTTAGAAAATAACACGGCAGGAATTAAACTGCATAAGAAAGATAATCTCTAGTTCACGGCTAATCTGATCTGAGGTTTCAGTGACACGGTCCTACCTGCTAATTAAAATAAACACCACTGATGCATTCAAATAACATTTGATGGCAGGATTATATCAGGAAATTTGATTATACAGGATTATAGCAAAAAGCAAGGGTTTTCTTGCTGGTCTTCCTCCAAGTGTGAATTCTGTTTCTCTTAAGAGATATATATGAATTGAACAGTACCATAGACCTGAAAAATGATTCTGAAAAGCTTATATTTTGGCAGCTGGGGCTGGTTCAGAAACCGCTGTTAATTTGGAGCTGAGAGCATTTTTGCTTTACACTTCACCATATAAAGAATGGATATTGCCTTGTAAAACACATGGTCATGATTTGGTGTAAAATATTGGCAAGTGATTTTAAAAGGAAATATAAAATACAGCATCAGTAGAAGCTAAGATTACTCAAAACTAGTAGAGGATTTTATTTCTTAAACAACACAAATTTGCTTAAAAAAAAGGATTTTCCAGTGTCTGAATTATGTTCCAAACAATCTTCAAAAGCCTGATTAATGAGTTACATTAGTCATAAGTCCCGCTTTAATTCCATTGGAAAAATGTCTAGGACTGGCTGGTTTTGTTTTTATTTATGGTGATGTGTAATACAAAACGTGGTGCTTATTTCTTTTCAACACCTTAGCAAATCTTGGAAAATACATCAGTGCCGGGAAAACGATTCAGAGGATGCACATATTCACATATGGCTGGTGATCAGGATTATCAGATATAACTCCAGATGTTCTGAAGTTTGGATATGAAGCCTATTCCCTCTGTTTGGCATAGGCATAAAATGTTAGTACACGTAGCTAACCTGCTGCTATGGCATTCTACTGTATACTGGGGAAGTTCTGACTGATTTTATCTGTGAGATCCTAGAGAGAGAAAAACTGAAGTACCAGTCTTGGATGGATATTGTTCCATGAAAGAGATTGTATAGATACAGAAATGACACTTGATTTTTATCCTGAAGTGATACTAAACTGAACAAAAGTATCAGGTGTGAGCAGGCAGGTCACTTCACCGAAGGAAAGCAATGAGAATATACTGGTGAGTGTAACTGGCAAAGATTTCAGCACAAGAACATTCAACATAATTCTGAGATCGTTTACACTTTTGACATTAAAAGGATCTTCTCTTTCCCTCTTTAGTAGACTTCTGCAGATCCTTATATCCACGTTACAAGTTTTGAACACTGCAGGTTTTTACAGGCACTGAATATAGTTTTAGAGACAGCCTGAGGTTGAGGTTTAAAAAATCCTGGCAAGGTTTCTACTCATCTCTCCTCCATTGTGAAGCTATTACTACATATCAACTCACTCTTGCCTTGGTTGAAGGGTTTATACTACAGCACATCACACTGATAAACCAGTTTCTTCCAGTGAAAATCAACTGAGCAATTTCACAGAACTTCACTCCTACCCTCTTCCAGTCTAATCTCAGTTTCACAAGTGTTTGAAAAATTACTTGCTACAGTTGAAGGTTTAATACAACCTGGTTGATTCTGCTGAAATAAGAATAAAAATTTTCACCTGTCCTTATTTATACAAACAAAAAATCCCATGCACCTCAAAACCCAGCTGTAGATCAAGTGATGCATTCACACTTTCTAGCTACCATACTTTTCAAGAAAACAAGTACTTTCAAAGTTCAACGGGGACCACTTAAAGAAACCTTTATTTTTTGCCATATTCAAAGAGAAAAAATACTAGAATCATAGAATCCTAGGATAGTTAGGGATGGAAAGGACCTTAAGATCGTCCAGTTCCAACCCCACTGCCAGGGGCAGGGACACCTCACACTAAACCATGCCACCCAAGGCTCGGGCCAACCTGGCCTTGAACACCACCAGCGATGGCGCATTCACAACTTCCCTGGGCAACCCGTTCCAGTGCCTCACCACCATTACAGTAAAGAACTTCTTCCTTATATCCAAACTAAACTTCCCCTGTTTAAGTTTTAACTCATTACCCCTTGTCCTATCACTACAGTCCCTAATAAGAGTCCCTCCCCAGTATCTCTATAGGCCTGCTTCAGATACTGGAAGGCTGCTATGAGGTCTCCAGACAGCCTTTTCATCTCCAGCCTGAACAGACTCAACTTTCTCAGCCTATCATCATATGGGAGGTGCTCCAGTCCCCTGGTCATCCTTGTGTCCCTCCTCTGGCCTTGTTCCACCAGTTCTATGTCGTTTTTATGTTGAGGACACCAGAACTGCACACAATACTCCAAGTGAGGTCTCACAAGAGCAGAGTAGAAGGGCAGGATCCCCTCCTTTGACCTGCTGTTCACACTCCTTTTGATGCAGCCCATGATACAGTTGGCTTTGTGGGCTGCAAACGCACACTGCCAGCTCATGTTCATTTTCTCATCGACCAACACCCTCAAGTCCTTCTCCACAGGGCTGCCCTGAATCTCTTCTCTGCCCAACCCGTAGCTGTCCTGGGATTGCTCCCACACATCTGTAGGACCTTGCACTTGTCATGGTTAAACTTCTTCAGGTTGGCATCAGCCCATTTCACAAGTGTATCAAGGTCCCTCTGGATAGCATCCCTTCCCTCCAGTGGATCAACCAAACCACACAACTTGGTGTCATCAGCAAACTTGCTGAGCGCGCACTCAATCCTACTGTCCATGTTATTGACAAAGATATTGAACAAGACCGGTCGCAGCACCTATCCCTGAGGGACACCACCAGTTACTGGTCTCCAGCTGGATATTGAGCCATTGACCACAACTCTTTGTGTGCGGCCAGCCAGCCAGTTCTTTATCCACCGAGTGGTCCACCTATCAAATTGATGTCTCCCAACTTAGAGACAAGGTTGTCGTGTGGGACAGTGTTGAATGCTTTGCATAAATCCAGGTAGGTGACATCAACTGCTCTACCCCGATCCATCAGTTCCATAGCCACATCATATAAGGCCACCAGAGTGGTCAGGCAGGATTTCCCCTCAGTGAAGCCATGCTGGCTGTCACCAACCACCTTGTTGTTTTTCATGTGCCTCAGCATGCCTTCCACGAGAATCTGCTCCAAGCTTTTGCCAGGCACGGAGGTGAGGCTGCCTGGTCTGTAGTTCCCTGGATCATCCGTTTTCCCCTTCTTGAAAATGGGGGTTATATTTCCCTTTTTCCAGTCATTGGGAACTTCACCTGACTGCCCTGATTTTCAAAGATGATGGACAGTGGCTTAGCAACTCCATTTGTCAGCTCCTTCAGGACCCGAGGATGGATTTCATCAGATCCCATGGACTCATGTGCATTCAGGTTCCTAAGATGGTCTCGAGCCAGATCCTCTCCTACAGTGGGCCCAGGGTCTTTATTCTCACTGTCCCTGCGTCTGCCTTCCAAGTCTTGGGTGGTGTGGTCCGAGCATTTGCCAGTGAAGACTGAGGCAAAGAAGTCATTCAGAACCACAGCCTTCTCCAAATCCAGGGTAGCCAGTTCTCCTGATAGCTTCCAGAGGGGGCCCACATTGTCCCTAGTCTGTCTTTTATTCGCTATGTACCTATAGAATCCCTTCCTCTTATCTTTCACTTCCCCAGCCAAGTTTAATTCTAAGTGGGCTTTAGCTTTCCTATCCTGGTCCCTAGCTTCCCGGACAACATCCCTGTATTCTTCCCAGGCTGCCCGTGCTTGTTTCCACCTTTTATAAGCCTTTTTTTTCCTTTGAATTTTCCCCAGCAGCTCTTTATCCAACCAAGGAGATCTTCTGGCCCTCCTGCTGCGCTTCCTTCTAGTAAGGATGTATCACTCCTGAGCATGCAGCAGGTGATTCTTGAATAACAACCAACAGGTTTGGGCTCCCCTGCTCTCTAGGACTATATGTCATGGAATCTTACTGAGCAGGTTCCTGAAGATGCCAAAGTCTGCTCTCTTGAAGTCGAGGGCAGTGAGCTTGCTGCACGCTCTTCTCACTGTCCAGAGGATCTCGAGTTCAACCATCTCATGATTAACAAAAACTGAATGCAAACTTCTTCTAAACCCAAGAATTCCTAAAGGACAACCCTTAAAAAAAAAAAAAAAAAAACAGATTGGGGCATATGATTTAATTTAAAAAACTTGATATATACATAGGATTTTTTAAAATAAGTTGCTTCCACCTTAAAAGCGTATTTTCTTCATTTGTTTTTGGCATGTTTTGTGTACCTACTTCAAACTACAAGGTAATGCAAACTTAAGCTACTGTTTATCAGTAGTCTTATTTGTGTAAAATGTAAAATTCATGTTATGAATAAAGGAGCAGGGCTTAACGAGTGGAACATAAGCAGCACCTGTAATACTTTTCTTTGACTGTCAGCCAGTTATTACCGACTGACAACTAAAATCAGAATACCACTTCACATTTATCACAAGCGACACCTTTCACGGTAGGAAAAAAACAAATTCAAAAGAAATTAGCTACTGCTTAGCTGGTAAACTTCCTCTGTATATTTGTACTTTCTCTCTGTCACTCAAGTATTCTGTATCCCATTTAAGGAGAAAATGCATTTATTTTAGTTCATTGTCTGGAGTAAAATATTAAGCCCACAAATACATGAAACAGTTTTGAAACTGTTTTAAAACTGTAAACCCAGAAAATATTATTGGAGTGGATTCCCTAGAGAGAAAAGCATATTCAATTGTAGTTTAGATTTTTCACCACTTTCTCATGATATATAGCAGGTAACAAAACCTAGACATAAACTAATTTATCTGTTTTCAAGAGCTAGTGTGGTCTAAATTAATCAGTGTGCATGATCTGATATCAAAAGTAGCTTTTGTTATTGAAAGCAGATGGGAAAGTTCATTAGAAATAGAAGTCCAAAAGTTTTATATGCCTCTTATCTAAACACATACGTTTTATTCAGCCTGTCTGCCATTCAACATCTCTTCTGTTTCCTGATACTGACAATAAATTGGGAGAAGTGAATTGTTCATAAACTGAGGAATTCATCACAAGCTACTTTACCACTGGGTCAGATAACCTGTAATAAAACTTAAGACAGCATGGATATTTGATTTTAAAGCCAAGTCACGAACTATTGTTTTCTTGAAGTGGGTATTTAACTGATGTGTTGAAATACATGAAGAGATACAGAACAAGGAATTCTCTTTCTTCTTAAATTGATCTTGCTAAATCTTGCTCTAATTAGTAAATGTTTTTTCAAGATCAAGATTTTAAAAGCTTTTAAACTTTTATCAGAGGTATGTAAAATTTCCTTGTTGGTCTAACCTTTGCTGTTGGTCAATAGTCACACTGGTGTAGGCTTCTGTGTTAATTGGAGTTGCAGAGGTGAAAGCAGGTTTAGAATTGTTCAGCTAGGACGAAGAGTATGCTGAGATATGAAAACCTTTACTAACAGCTTTGCATAAAACTTTGTCAAGGACATACACATTGACTGAACCTACATGGGAGAGTGGAGGCAGCTCCAGGGTGCAGCCTTTAAGGGCCTGATCCTTAGAGAGATTTCACTTTCTAAGAAAATCAGAGTGCATGAGGAAGAATGGAACATCCAAGAACCAGAGGAAAGACTGGAAAACCAGTCCTTGAGGGTGCCTCGTGTAGTTGTTATGTCCTGTCATAAGGTCGTGGCCACCATGAGCTGGAATCAGGGCTCAGCTGAATAAATGACCATCCCTTCCTTCAGAGGGCACTTGACATTAGAAGTTTCAGTCTCATTTCCAAATGTTAATTAAAAGGTTTCTTAATATTCACCATATTTTCATCCATGTCTTCTACCCTTTTCAAATGGATGCCTACAGAGATAAAGGGTATAGCTTCTGGAGTCTAAGAGGCAGTATTAATTCTGTTTATTCTGCAAGCTCTAGTTCATAAAAGTTTGTATAAGATTTTAATATACATGGAAATACAAAAGTTTTTTAGGATATCTAACCGAGTTTTGCAAGTGTTCAATTCCAGTAGTATAAAAATATGAAAGCATTAATAAAATAATAAACTGTTTGAAGAATTTTGTTATGCTTTTATAATACAATTCTCTGACCACTTGAAATTATAGAATTCCCAATGGAAGTCTTTCAGGTCATATTACTTTTGATGAAGGGGTAAAATTTTGTCTCTTTTTTTATGTTGTATCAGTGATTTGACAAAAAATGTTATTATTTTCTCTTGTTAATCTTGCTGCATTACAAAATTTTTAGGTTTTTTAGGTTGATTTTATAAGTCTTTGTCAATGGATGCCCAAGATTCTGATCAACATTTATCAGGGAAGGTCTTATTTAATGGATTTCTCTTTCAGATAAAATTGTGAGGATCCATAGGACTTCCCACAATACAGGCGAACTAATGTATAGGCCAGAAACACAAGGACTAACCATTAATCTTGAAGTGCTCAGTGGAACAGTCTGGCTTCCATTTAAGCAAATAAAATTCACATTGATGTCACAGCAGGAACATGATGAGGTTCATTTATTTACTTAGTATTTATGAGGAAAGGTTGAGAAGGACTTCAAGATTAGACCATGAGGTTTCAGGCCTATAGCAAATTCCATGGGATGAGTCTTTGTTCCCAGGCTAAAACTGGGATCTGCTAAAAGCTGTAGAAACAATTCAGAAATCAGGGTGGAAGAAAAGCGTCACAAACTGTGCTTCATGGATTTTGGAATGTCAGTCAAAATGCATCTTTTTTTATTGGATTTTTCATGACTCCTTAACCCACTAACTCTTGAGAATTTGAGCTGCATTTTTTTTTATGGAAATGAACAATGGTTTGCTGAATTTCTGCAATTTGAAAGATTTTACTTTATTCGTGAAGATATTTCTTGTAAGTAATTTGTTAACATAAAGGAACAAATAAACCTGGCAGGTAAAAATACATCTGTCACTCATGATCAATGCTTCCTCTCCACTGTGGGTGAGCTATATCATTATAATTATTAATCAGAGAGTTCAGCTCTCCAATTTTAAAATATGAAATCAAATGTAAATATAAAAGGACCTTAAAATCCTTTTAACATTTTTTATCTCTGAAAAGTTGAATGTTTATATGAACTTTAGCCTCTTGTTTTCTAGCTCTTTCTTTTAACTGCTATACTTTTCAAATGCTCAGTTTTCTAAAACCAGAAATTGATCCCCAAGTGCATCTTGCTTTCAACTTTTACTTGCTGTTCCAGTCTATTTTTAGTCAATGTACTATAATATTGTCAAGGCTGTTTGCTTGATATCACAAAATGTTTTCAGGAAAACATTACAAAGGAAAAAACAAAGGAAAAAACATATGGTTTGCTATACTACAACCTGAAAAGTCCCAGCCCTACACTGATATGCTTACCAGCAAGGCATAGAGGAGCACTATCTCAGCATGCCTTTCTGGCACTGCAGGAGTTTGAAATCTGTTTTTATAACTGTTGAGTATAAGATCAACTCTCCTAGCAAAGCATCACTAGTTTTGGATTGTTTTGTTAGAAGGCAGCACTGAAAAAAAATCTATTTTGACCTCAAAAGCTGTAATTTATAAGAACAATAAATGCTTGAGGAAAAACCCCACTAAACCAACAACAGTTACACATTTTTACAAGATGCTTGTTACTCAAATTACATCTCAGTGGATAAATAATAATTTTGTGTATTTGTCTCAGTGGTGGAAAAGATTAATCTAGACATATTGCTTTGCTTTGAAGAAAAACAGGAAATTATTATTTCCAAAATCACACAACAACCAATTACCTCCTCAGGATGGCATGTGTCATATAACATCTACTCACTTCAGTGAGACACCCTTGCTGCAGCTAATGCTGCCTGGGATGTAATATTAATGTGGACAGCACCATGAGGATTAAGTCTGACATGTGGAGGGCTGCAATAGAAGACTGACAACACTTCAGTGTGCTGAAGAGAAAGGCTCAGAATTACATATTGACAGGACCGGGAAGCTTGTGACATAAAGATCATTACCAATTAAGATGGAGGTGAAGGAAGAACTGGGGTCAAAAGGACACCTGCCTCGTCCTCTCTCAAATTTGTGCAATTCCAGTTGAAACAGATGATCCTTAAAAAAAAAAAAATAAAATAAATCACAGAAAACAGCATAAACCCTCCAGGCAAAGAAAAAAAAATCTTAGAGATGAGATTTAACTTTGTTATACCTTTGTAATGGACTGACTTCATTAGGAAGAAAACACAATTATGGTTACTTACTGATGTACTTAGTAAAAATTACCTGAGTTTTACAAATTACCTTTGTGTGTGCACTAACCCTAAAAGAATCAGGAATATATGCACTAAAATTGCACTTATTTAATTTCTGTGGGAGTAGGAAGTGAAGATTCCTCTATCCTCCAAATTATCTGAACATTAAATAGATATCTAGCTATGGAATGTGTTTTACTTCTTTAAACATTTTTGCCAGTAGTTGTTAAATATATTATGCTGTGTTATCTTCCCTTGATAATGTTGAGATGGTTATATATCTTCTTCATAAAAGCCTGCTTAGGAATGAATTCACAATTATGGTTTGCAGAGCAGACGTGATTTCTGCAGTGGATTTAGCAGAATATAAGTATAAAAAGAATACTGGCAACTTAGTTTAATTTGTTTGCACAAGGCTTTAAAAGCTGAGAAAGAATTTACTATGTAAATTTTCACTTGCAATGCTACAATTGTCCCAGCTTTCTCAAAAGAGCCAATTAATTGCCTGATAAAATGTTAAGTGAAAGCAAGACTTAGGTTTGTAATTCATACATCAACAAAAAGGCATACTACAAAACACAGATATAGGGGAGAATAAAAGGGGAAATACAGAGAAATCTGTGAAAGGTCATAAAAATATGCTACTCAGCCATCAAATGTGCGGCTAGTAAACATTTTGATAGTCTAGTAGATTTAGTTCTGTGTAACAATTTTACGCAAAAGTCTACTGAAATGTAAATTATATCAGCATATTGGATAAGTGCAGCCTGTTCAGTAAACTCATCTCAGATTCACGTTGCTAATATAGTAAGGTAAATGCTTTGTGAAGCATAAAATTATATGTGACAGGACCCAAAATCCCCCTACATCATACATGCCATTTTGCTGTAACTTCTGATGAAAAATTAGGAGTCCCATTAGTCAGAGAGTTGCTATCAAAATGGGAAATAACTCAAAATGCAGCTCTGGAAAAATAAGACATGCATTTCATGTCTACCTGAAGTGAAAAAGCCACCCCAAAACAAAATTAGCAAGCAAAAGCCATACAAAATTTGAGTGATGGTCCTGAAACTCATGGGAAAATGAGACAGAATCTCAACTCCCCAAAAGCTCCCCTGTTGGCTTAACCCTGACACATTAATGCCTGATGTTACAGCTGATACAGCAGAAAATAATCATCTAGGGTAGATACTGGTGGTGCAGGAATATTATTTTCTACTATATCAGCTTCAGCTGCATGCCAGAAGTAGCTATTCCCCCTCTGTTGTTGGGTAAATGTCAAACAATGAAGAAATATTTCTCTGTGCGTGGAAATCTCAGCCCCATTCCATGCTTTTCAAACATCACATACCAGCTATTTTTCAAAACTCAATTCCATAATATTTTGGGTCAACAGCAAGGCAAGAAAAAAAAAAAGAGTGAGGTGAACTAAGGAAAGGGAAGAAAAACCTTCTGAAACTGTAGAAAAGTACTAGGGACCATAATTGTCATAAAATATGCTGTAAAGGAAATATTTCTATAAACAATCTGACTAGTATTATTTATTCTCTAATCAGATATGAAAAATAAAGTTACTCATGAAAAGATTTCTCTTCTGGGATGTCAACCAAACTATTTGTCAATGAATGTTCAATAAATAAGAAATAAAATAATACAGAGAAAGATGTAGAAGTAAGTGGAGAAATAAACTGAGAGTTAAAATGTAAGAGTTTTTTCTAGTCTTACTGCTTTCTGTTCATTTTTCCTCACAGTAAAACTAAAAATGGACTTGTCTGTGAGAGGAAAAAGTAAAAAAATTAAAACTGATTTCATAAAAAAGTAGACTCAGGTAAAGTGATCAGCTGTAAAAACAAAACTATTTGGAAACAATGCTTGAATAAGTTATATTATCCATATTTCATGTTTTATAGTGTATGGCTCATATTTCATCCTACATAGGGACTAGAAACTGTTTTTTTGTTTTGTTATAGGACAAGATATGATCCCATCATGGCCATACCTGACGCTACGTATTCATGTCTTCCCTAAGTAAAATGCTGCCAATACTCAGACCAGGAACACTTGGCCGGCATGGGAGTCTTCCAGATGATGTGGAAATAATTTGTGCCGCTGTACAGCAAATTATAGTATCACAATGAAAAAGCTACTAATGTAGTTAACTATTCCCCTAAGAGTCACAATGAAATTAAAGATAAACTCACCTCTTTTAATATTAGTGCTATGAATGCATTTAAAACAGCAAACTACATGACCATGGAATGAAAATATTAAGCAATATGCGTAGTGACCCTTTCATTTTCTACATTTTAACAGCTGGAATTTTGAATAAAGCTTGTAGCTTGATGCTAACACTGATGGTAGACAAAAATTTGGATCTCAGTGCAACTTGGGGAAGTTTTAATATAAAACCAGTATATAAATACTGGTTATAATATAAACTCACCAGTTTTGATATAAAGCAGGATGTGTATCTCATAAATGCTTGCAGTTATATCTCACTGTCTGAAAAGTCACTAAAAAAATAATCAATGGCTCCTCCAAGAGAGATTTTTCCACCTTCACCTTTTAGGACAGATATCAAATATTCCACGGTTGCAATACTTTCCTTCCTTCATTGTGGCAGATCAGGTGTTAGGTGTGTCAGCTTCCATGGGATGCCAGTTTAAATGAAATAAGCATTACACATTAATAATCAGCTTTGAAAGCTAATACCATAATTCTAACCCTCCTTGCTCTTTGTGACACTGGAATCCCTTGAGAAATGTTAGAATAAAACTGACAGCTTCGTCACAGGTTATCCAGCACAGCAATTCAACATTGCAATTTATTTCATTGGTAAAAATTACGCGAAAATACATATGGAGGACTGGAAGTGGAATTACAAATTTTTACATGCAGTTTGGGAAAAGAAATGGGTTTGATTTATGATACCTATGACTCAGAAATCATAATGCACTTTCAACCATTATTAAAATAATAATGTTGTTTAAAAAGAAACAAGATATTTCCAAGGCATCAAGCTTTTTCCATTAACTTGGTATGAATGGATAATTTAGACAATGAAGAATAAAGGCTCTAAATAATAAAGAAGGAAAAAGTCAAACAGAGAATTAACATTTAAAGACTGCATTTAACTTTGTTGCAGAAAATATCTTTCTCTAAGGCCAAGTGCTGCTTTGCTCTGGTTCAAGACAGCATTTATGCATGTGATTAATTTAAAACATATGCTTACTTTCACTGTTATTCACCAAAGTGTCTAAGTCTATTCTTAATGTTGATAAAATGGTTGTATCTTTTCACTAAACCAGGGACTTCAGAATATAGAGGCTTTGCCTGGGTTTTCTTACAATATTTTTATGAGAAAAAAAAATAAAATTTTTTGTAAGGGTATTTTTCACTTTACATTTTTATTATTTTCCAGGTAAAAAAAAAAGTAAACCATATCATGCTGGCATTTTGTAACAAGAAATTTAACCCATATCATGCTGGCATTTTTTAACAAGAAATTTAAACCATTTCAGAACTTTTAGTTATATACTTAGCTATGTATGGATATACTCCTGCACTATAACCAAGGTCTGCTTTGCAAGACATCTTTGTTTTTTTGTGGTTGGCACTTATTTTTGTTGGTTCGGTTGGTTGTTGCTTTTTTGACTTTTTTCGGTCTGTGGGGTTTTTTTATTATTGTTATTTTTGGGGGCATGTTTGATTTAATTTCTTTTAAGATGTTCATGTTACGTTGTGCAATAGTAAATTGTATTTGGGGGAGACACTGTGCAGATTTCTGTGAATGTAATTTTTAACATTGGCTATCCTACTTACTGTTACTGGAAGTCACTGGACAAAATTCATTCTTAGTGTAATGATCTCATATTTATTCAACCTTACAGTAAGAATGATATTACATGCAAGAGCTGTTTGATGCATTTCATTTACTGTCATACATTTGAGACTTTTAAAAAGAGAACTATGAACAAGAAGGTTCATAGGCAAAGTTCATCCAATAGGAAAGCATAAAATAGAGATGGTTGCTTGTGTGAAACTATGAGAAACATTATTTTAAAAACCTCAATAAAGCCATGTGGTGCTAGTATCATGATGCACTCTTTTTTTCTTTTCAAGTAATTCCTAAAGCATAAAAAAGGGAGTGTATGCATCAAATATTCACCGTATTTGATCATTGTGTGATATCTGAGGAAGAAGGCTGTTTGGAAAGTATGGGACACACTGGGACACATTGACTCTACAGGGAAAGGACATCTCAATGGATTGGTTGTCTGATTGACCTGGTAAAGTGAGCTTTCAGCAAAGGTCATCAGAATTGGAAGACTGAAGCCCAGAACAAAAGCAACAACTGCAAATGAAGAGGGTTTGGGAGGGAGACGGCTTCCAAGGGGATGTTCATGTCACTGCACTGAAGTCAGCATATTCTGAAGCTTTCCTTCAACCTCTGTATAAAAGCTGTGAGGTAAATTTTCACTTCCAGGATTGCATCCTCTTACAGACCCCTTCCAATGAAGTCCATTGCAATTTTACTCTTGCTTTTTATGAGAATGACACTGAGGCCCTGGTCCCACAGTAGAGTAACACATAGGGAAAACTGATTAAAACCTTCACCAAGTTCAGTATATAGTGGTATACAGTTGTAGCTTTATCAACAGTCTTTGGTGCCATGGAAATGAATGTAACTGATGAAATTTCCAAGACAGTGACAGACTATTCTGTAGAAAATAAAATTTAAAAATATTTAACATAGCAGGTGTGCTTTTTCTAAACAAAGAAAACATTTGTTGCCCATATGTACTTTTCGTTTATTCAAGTAATTTTAAAGTCCGGTACAATCTTAACATCACAGCTTTATAGTCTTGCATTTTGCACGTCCATGTGTACCTATGTGCACTTATACAGCCTAACATGAGGAGCTAAAGAACTTATTTAGAAATTAATGAAATAGAAGATTGTAGGGCATTTCACTGGTGTAACTGGATGTTTTTTCTCATGGAAGAAATTGGATACTGAGTGAATCCAGAGAAATTTTCCGACCACAGTAGAAAATGAATTGCAATGGGTAGAATATACCTCATCTTGATTTCCATTCTCTTTTGCACCACATTTTTTCAGTATAAATTCACCTGAAACTTTTTTGCAAATATTCTCTTGCTCTGTATATTCTCATAACTTTTTTTTCTTTCTTTTCTTTTTGTATACTCACTTATCCTTACATTTTGATTTTTGACATGGAAAGACACACTGATTACACCATGCAGAGGCTTCTTTTAGAAAAGATGAGCCATGGCTTCCACATAAAAAAAAAAATATCTGAAAAATCACTGAACATGTCCGTAAATCAACAGAAAATATAATTCAAATATAAGTCTCCAGAACAAACTCTCAACCCCATGACCTGTCTTTGTTTGTACACTTGCCTCATTAAGAAGGCACACGGTAGAAGAAATATACAGTAAAATATTTTGGTTTTGCATAACAACAGAAAATAACATGCTGGGTTACGCCTGAAAAGACATGCATATTATATAGTCTTTTGTATTTAAGCAAACTAAAGTTTGGTGCTAAGAAAAATATGTATTAGCAGGTAGATGCCTAATAGAAATAAATCCAGCAAACTCATTCCAGAAATTAAAAATCTAAAACCTGTAGAAAGTTAATCAGTATCATGGAGCTTATATACATGAACCTGCGCTCCAATTACTTATAATAATAAGCTCCTATTGCAACTTACTGGCCTATTTAGGTCGACATAACACAGGCATGCAGATATACGGGTAACACAAGGATGCTGTAAGGAAAGAACCTTTCATTTTGTGATGTTACATCTTCTTATGGAAATCGAAATTTCAAAAGGATCTGTGAACTGACACAAAATTGTTCTGCTTGTTGTCAGAGGATTACTAACTTTTAAAATTACACCTTCCGTGTTCACTCAACTTCATTTTTTAATATTAAGAATAGAGTCCTTAAAGAACTGGCTGAAATAGTCAGATCTATGCTATTTGACATAATTAAGATTATTTGAGAGGCAGTATTTCTTCTGAGGATCTGTTTTCAATCCTCTTTACTACCCAGTGACATACTGAGAAGATCAATCCTCCTATGGGATGATAGTGCATAAAATACTGCAAACATTAAATCCTCCCTAAAAATTCAGATGTATTTTTCATGTTTATGCATTTTATTCCACAGTTAAATGATTAAGACACATTGGGGTCTAATCTGAAAACATGTTTAAAAAATCTGGAGCTATGTCAGATTGCTGTCTGCGTTTGCAAAAGGATTAGCAATTTGTGACTTGTGTCAAAATATCTGGCCTGAAGTGGCAGAAATAATATGTTTCCCTGATTTAATGCATGTGAAATTCTCTGGCAACAGGGAAAAAAAAAATATCAAAAAGCCAAAGCCAGCCACCACACATATAGAAATCACGGGCATTTATCTTTAGCAGTTCAGAATATTTAAGCAGAAGGGATTGAACTGCTCAGAATTTTAGGAGACACACTTTTGCATGGCCATAAACTGGACACATAAACTCATTAATGTCCTATAGTATAGAATAGGACCATTAGAAAAATAAATTATGATTATACTACCCTGGAGTGGTATAGGCATGACAGTGCCACGAACCACATACAGCATCTCTAGAATTAAATTGTTTGAATAGTTGTATATGGAGATACGTAGTCTAATGACCAGATGACAGTGGAAGAAAGTACAAAATTGCTATACAAAAGTGAAGGAATTTCTGTAGGGAATTGCACAGTCTTTACACAGAGCCTCCCTAGCCAAGACTTTCATTTTTCCTTGATATTGACAGGCTAACCTTGTGTTGAGATTGTGAAGGTCATATCAGAGCAAATACCAAATAAAAGTACCTTCATCTAATGATTGCTATTGTAACAACTAGGGACTATGGTTGTGAACAAAAATAAAAGTAAAATTAAAAAAAAGGATACAACTTTATGGTTTGAGTCTAGGCTTTGGTGATGGATGGAGCGACAGGGGTATTAGGTATGGAGAGAACATTCATCTGAGAATGGATTTCAGAAAGAAAGCAGATTCCCTGTGGAAATTCTGTCTATCCATGTAGCAGGGAGCCTTACATAGCCAACAGTCATTTTGCAGAGCTTCAACAGGCTATGCCAAAGTGGGCCATTCTGGAAGAAAGGGCAAAAGATTGGATCCACTGTCTCTTGATGGTATATGCGAACTGCAACTAGTACTTCTTTTTAGTCCACTTTTCAATCTGTCAATTCCTGGACAGATCTCAGTCGAATAAGAATAATTACAGTCATAAATTGTAGAGAAATTATGCAATACCAAAAGTGCGTTTTATAAATCCTGACATTGTTCAGTTTTTGCTGCTTTGAATTATGATGACTAACACCTTATCGAACAGTACCTCCACTGCTCAAACAGTGCCATAGACTGCACCAGGTGCCCTCACTCAGAACAATGCTTTCTCTCATAAATAAGGGTGGCAGAATCTAAAAGTTGATATGATGAGAGCTGAAATATTTTACCTATCCCCATCAAATTACCACGCAGGTGGAGTATTTCTTTTTCCTTGGAACACTAGTGTTATTTCTCTGTATTGATTCTTTCTCTCCTAACCATCTGTATTTAATCTTGCAAAGGGAAGGTCTAATATGATGGAAAATTCATTTCATATGGCTGATCAGTTCATATTCTCTACCAATCTGCCAAATTTAACTTAAACTTCACGTATGGACATATTTAGACAGTTTTCAAAAGTAATGAATGTCACACCTCATTTTATGGATGGAGAGTACTGTCAAACAAACCTGTTGTCTGTTGAAATATGTAAAAGTGACTGATAAGAACAACTGTGCTGATACAGAATACTTGGCTTTCTCCAGGGCATTTGACTTAGTACATAGCTATTTGATGAAAAAAAATGAGCATTGTAGATTATATGATATAAATATAAATTACTGACTGATCATAGTATAGTTGTTATAAGGTCTACATTGGTGAATCCTCCTTTACAGAAAGTTTCCCTACATTTTGTTTTTGATAGAAAGATGATTTTTTTTTTCAAATTTTGTAGCGATTTAAGCAATCATATGATTTCTTCCTAGTGAAGTTTACAAAAAGACTGAGGAAACAGAAATAATGAAAAGGTTAATGAGAGCTCTGGCTTATGGAATGCCCTGAATATTGATTTAAAGGTCAGAAGCTAACAAAGCCGATTTTGATACAACCGTGTCCAAAGTATATCTTGGAATAGGGAATATCTAAAGAGCATTAGAATGTCCTAGAGTGTGAAAAGTTGAGATCCTTGTTCAGACTACTTTCATGTAGTAGACTGAGGTGCCTCATTTTGGATCTTGGACATCCCAGGTGCCTTGTTACAGCTGACAGTGCCAGGCATCTCTAGAAATGTCTTCATTGACCTTGTCATATGAGACTGCTAATTAGGTGCCTCAAATAATTGTCTAAACTGGGATAATTTTGTGCCCCTGAGAAGAAGTTTGGGTCAAGTGTGAAATTCTAAAAAGTTATTTCTCATTTTGATGCTGTGCCAAGAGCTCAGCACTTGAGTCTATGAAAAGAGGAATCTCAAACAGAGTTAGGGAACTGATCTTGCTTGTATACACACCATCAAATACCATGGTTCTAGTGTCCGCGCTTCCAGAACATGTGAAGGTAGTGCAGTGAGTTGACGGGAAGGACACAAATGTGACTGAGGAATCCTTGTGATAGGAGGTTTAAGGAACTATCAGTTCATAAAAATTTTCAGTTTATCAAAAAAAGTGAAGAGGTGGCTTGATCTTTGCATGGGTGCTTACATGTGGAAAAGATGTGGCAAAGATAACGGGAGACTTTTCAACCTTGCTGATAAAAGCATATCAAGGCTAAATGACAGGAATTTGACATTAGATAAATTTCACCTTAAATGAGTGCCTGCTTTTTGGCTCATTGAACATTATTAAGTATTAGAACAGCTTACCAGAGAAATAATAGTGTTACCATCATCTGGATTCTTTGAAATATTCCTGAAAAAGTTTGAAGTCAATACCTGGGAGAAATTATCCATGCAGTGTGTGGCTGATCACATAAAATGTTCTGATGGTCCCTTCTAGCCTTTGCTTCTATTTATGCAATACGCATTATTCCTTCCATAGCAAAGCATGGGAAGAACAGAATTGGTCTTTCTTCATTATCCTTACTTAGCTTTGTGTAAACAACTTTTCACTAAGGTGAAACTAAGCTTTTCACTAAGCCAACACTGATGAACTTTAATTTCTCACACAACCATATGCATTGGTTCAGAAGTAACTTTTTCACCCTGATTCAAAGAAGACGTTTGACCTTTTCTTTTCCTTTTCCTTTCTGCAGCACAACATCTTTGTTGTATGCAGTGGGCACAGGGGTAATCTTCACTCAATTAAGAGTATATTATGAGCTTAGGTACCATTTTAATCTCTCTTGAAATATTTGCATATTTAACTCCCAAATCCTGAAATACTAGAATCTAACTGAAATTTGTGCTTTTGGAGGTTTTGATGGAATTTGACTGCCTGTGAGGTAGGCATTCAGACTAGATGATGTAATAGACCCCCCTGGTGAAATATTCTGAGACACTGTGTTGCTTATTTGGCAGCACTCCATATATGCGAACACTTGACATTGATCACCACATCAGCCATCACACATCACTCATCTCCATGACTAGTTTCACATGAAGTATAGATACTGAAGACTACAGTAAATAAGCAATTTCATAGTATTTAGAATTGGACATTCAATCCCATAAATAGAGTGAGTTGAAAAGCCTGAAAAGATTTAGCAGATGCTATTCTAACCGGTGGGTTGTTATTCATGCAGAGGGACACTGTGTTTTTGAGCAAATATTTTCAAGGCAAGAATTTGTCACACATTCTATCTAATGAAGGAGTGATCAACACCCACTTCAGTTTGGTCAGTGAAACCAGATGTTCCTTCTCTTTAATTCTCTGCAGACTGAGAGTGGAGATGAAGTAATAGGAAAAATACTTGTAGAAGGAGTAACTGGGCAGGTCACTGTTTGTTTTGATTATAAAAATACATCAGAAACAATATCCTAAAATAATAGATTGATATACGCATGCAATTTTGTTTCTTAACAAAAAGCTGAAAGAATGATGACATTACCAAATACTGGTCAAGAGTAGGAGAATTATGTTATGTAAAATTTAAAATGAGATATGACTGGAATATTCTCTCTTAACTTCCATGTCAGTTCAACTTCAGTCTGTTAAAGCAAGGGCTGAGGAAGTCACATTGTCTACATTTGTTTGGTGTAGGGAGGCGAATTGAGGTGCTGGAGTGGATCCAGAAAAGGACAACAAAGCTGGTGAAGGGTTTGGAGAATAAGGCTTATGAGGAATGGCTCACGGAACTGGGCTTGTTTAGTCTGAAGAAGAGAAGGCTCAAGGGGGACCTTATTGCTCTCTACAACTGCCTGGAAAGGAGGTTGGAGTGTGGTGGGGGTTGGTCTCTTCTCCCAGGTTACAAGTGATAGAACAAGAAGTAACAGCCTCAAATTGTGCCAGGGGAGGTTTAGACTGGATATTAGGAACAATTTCTTCACAGAGAGGGTGATCAGGTATTAGAACAAGCTGCCCAGGGCAGTGGTGAAATCACCATCTCTGGAAGTGTTCAAAAACCGTGTAGATGAGACCTTCAGTGATATGGTTTAATGGTGGCCTTGGCAGTCCTGGGGTGATGGTTGGTGATCTCTTCAGCTGTGTTTGGTGGGACTCCCATGCGGACTTGTTAAAGGTGCTTTGTGAGTTAGCTAATCATAGAATCACAGAATCATAGAATGGTTTAGGTTAGTAGGGACCATAAAGATCATCTTGTCCAAGGCCCCTGCCACGGGCAGGGACACCTTCCACTAGATGAGGTTGCCCAAAGCCCCATCCAAGCTGGCCTTGAGCACATCTAGGGATGGGGCATCCAATTCCCTGGGCAACCTGTTCCTGTGTCTCACCACCCTCACAGTAAAAAATTTCTTCCTAATATCTAATCTAAATCTACCTTCTTTCAGTTTAAAGCCATTATCCCTCGTAGTGCAGTTTGTATTTTCGGAATGTCCTTGGAGTGCCCCTAAAACCTGTTGCTCTTCTGAATAGAAAACTCGTTAAGACAAAATCATTGCCTGACTGCAGAGAGCTCATCCAATTTATTTAAGGTTCATCATAATTCATGTAGTATATTTTGATCTATAGAACAGTAGTGGAGTACTAGCAGATACACTTGGAGAAACTGACTGAGACAGGATGCACTTATTCAAGTACTCATCTTCTACTGCCAGAACTGGGTTTATATACAGGCAAGTGGAAAAGGCCAGATCCAGATACTTCCCCGCACCCTGCCTTTTGTTTGCATCAAGGATAACAGGAGGGACAAATGTCAATTTGGTAAGAATGGGAACAGAGTAAAATTTTTTCTGCATTTTTCTTTGTCTTGTATATTTGGTTTGAAAACTTATCTCAATTTTTTTCTCACAGAATACATAGGAAGGATTCATGTTCAGTTCATCATGGGAAATTTGGGGTGGAGGGTCTCTGACTCTTGCTTTCTTCTGAAAAATTACTTTTATTTCAATGACATGAACCTTCTTTCACTTCTGGATGAGAGACAAATAGAAATTGGAGGAACCCATCTTTTTCTGACCTGAATGAATTTTTGACATTTGAAAGCATTTCAAGAAGCCAGTGCTAATGAACTCACTTACTGGCTGGCAATTAACTTAAGGTTTTTTGGGCAGGATTTTGAAATATATTCTTTTACAAACACCAATAGTTGTTCTGTCTGCAAAATCAACACTCTTATTTTCCTAATTTGTAATTTATTTCTAAATGACAGAAAAAACATGGGGTAATTTGCTGAAATGTTTAAAGTTGTAGAAGCAACATTCATCAGTCAAAGTAGTTAAAAAAGGAGAGAAAGACAAAAAACGCGTGTCGCTATCAGTGACTATACTTGCATATTTTTAGAATTGTAATGTCTGGCAACAGCTGTACAAAAGTGAACGGCCTGGAACTCCAAAGCAATTCAATTAAACCAGCATTGCAATAGAATGACTGCAGTAAAACAGTATATATTTAGTCTTTCAAATTGACATATAGTATATCATGGAATTTATAAACAAATTGATTTAAAAATATATTTAATTAGACTGTCGGTACAAAATAAGTTTGGAGTAGAATTAAATAAATTCAATATTTATTGCTTCTTGGGTTTTTTTCTTTATTTGTCAATATATTATATAGAATTATTTATGTTAAGGCAAAATGCATAGTATCATTAAATTTCTATAAAACATGAAAAGCATGAAAAAGCCATTTCAACATATAGAATGTATTACAGTATGATTTGATTGTGAAAGATTTTAAGGCACATTTCAGTTAATACATAATAAGCTTAATATTTTCTAGGAGTCTGATTAGGGGAATGGACTTTTTTACTGTGGTTTTCTTTTTGAGAAAGATAGATTCTGTTTTTCAGTAAGTTCCAAAGATTAATGATCTGTGAATGAGACAACCAAATTTTGCCTAGTTTTTGACACAAATATATCTTTTTGGCTTTGCTGTTTTTTACAAGAGCTCAGCATTCTGCAAGGCACAGTTCAAACCTGGTTTTGATAAGAATGTATGAACCTGTAGCTCCTCTTCATAAGCTGTATTGCAACACAAAAACATGCTGAATACTATATCAGTATGCCACACAGTATGATCAAAGTCATAGCTTTGGGATACTCCCACTGTTCAAAGGAAAAATGCTAATGCTTTGGTTCCTTAACAAATGGCTACTCAGAAGTGGATGACCTTACATCAACTTATGTTGCAAGCCAACAACGAAATAAATTTTCCTGCAACATAGGACTAGTGAGCACCAAGATCAGGCGTCTCAAGTGGATGTTTTGTTCCAACAGATTGTTTCTCTTTGGCCTGCTTTGTAAGTTGTAAGAGAAAAGGTTGTACAAAAATATAATCCTACTATTCTATCATGTTCTTAAATGCCGATATCTCCAATTTGTATGTATATACAATTTGTAAATTAAGATCTTTGTAGTATTTACAGAGAGGGTTGCATCTTCCCTTCTCCATCAGCTCAGAAAACATTGAGAAATTTATGGTTAAGGTCCCTGACCACAGTATATCATCTATGTTGATACTGTTGATTCATAGTTCCGTATGGAAGAATGGATCTAGCTTCATATGCTGCATTAACTATGCATCTGCATACATAGAAGTCTACTATAAGGAGTCCCTTTTTGCCTCTTACATTATGTACCACAACACATATGTAAAGTGTTATTGTTTAAATGTATATAAGCTTCAAATACACCTGCTGCTACTTAAAGACATTCTGTTCAGAAGCAAGTTAGTTTGCTGATCAAAGATATATTTTAATTATACTGAAATTTAATATATTTGATAAAAAATGTCAACAATATCTAAAAAATTTGACTTTCAGCCAGCTGCATATTATGAACTGCATTTAACTGCATGTTATAAACCAGTTTTTACCCTTCAAATTAAAAGTCTGAGGTTTACTAATTTTTAAATAAAGATGTTTGGGTTCTGTTTAGAAATGGAATAGTGTCGTTACAGTTTTAAGACTGTTTCATTTGTTACTCTCCCTTCTGACAGTCAGACAGTGAGAAAGAAACCAGAGAGCTGAACTGGAAGAAATGGGAGGCTGTAATTGGAAGTCACTGAATCGCGATACTCTGACTAGAGAGATCAGCAAAGAGAGACTGAACTTCAGTTTTCTGAGGAAGGATCTTGTCCCTTCAACTCCTGCAGTTACAGGATGTTCTTATCAGTCAAAGAAAACAAGATTACAATTTACTTACTCAGTTACACGCCATGTGTTATTTTTAACCAGCATGCACACGGCACCTGTCTTTTTTAATCCAGATAGGCAGCTTCTCAGATAATGGAAACTAATATAGCTACTTACTAGTGTAGCAAACATATTTCCTGTTGGTCTACGCAAATACAAAAATGGTAATTTTCCCATGACTGGAGTGTGGGTAAAATATTAGAACCTCAGTTTCACAAGGGAGTATAATAAACAAAAAGAAAGGAAAGGAAGAAGGTGAAACATAAGGGGACAATCATGGCCCACACATTCTTATATATGCATCTTGTTTTTCATTTTTTGTTTGTTTGGTTTCTATTTTTATTAGCTTGTTGCTTACGCTTTCTTAAATAGTTTTCATAAATATACAGACATTGCTTCCTTCAAACTGTATGAGGAAGCCTGACAGGAAGTTCATGAGAGGAGTAAAGAAGATATGAAAAGTTCCCTTATTTTAAAAATTGCTTAATATTTAGTTTCTTCCTCAGTTTCAGAAGACTGTGTTTCTGCAAACCAAATGATTTCAAATGCAAGTGCTATGCTGAGTTCTTAACTTCTGAGATGATTCTTTTTTTGGCAGCATTTGGAGGTGCATAGTATTGGTTGGACCCTTGGAGGTTGTTTCTGGTGATGTGATTCTAGTTTGGTTTGACAAAGGGATGCATCTTTACTCAGAAAAGCTTATTGCAAAAGCCCAACAAAACACTAAAAACCACAACTTTAAATTAAATAAATTAGTTGATTTATATAAGCACATTTTAGGAAGATTAATATCTGCAATTATAGTTTATTCTAGCCAAGTACTTATTTTAAGTCAGCTCCAGCCCCTGCCTTTGCTTTCCTGTTGTTGTGACTAATAGACCAGTAAACAATACTGTAAGCATGGGACAAGTCTGAAATTTAGCTGCTCTAACTCATTAGGTACAAAACTGTCAGTTAAATGTGGAGCACAACAATTAAGGAATGATGTTAAGAGACAGAATAAAACAAGTTTGGGTTGGAGAGCCTAAGCTGAAATTTGTGAGAAAAAGAATTAGAGGAAACCCATTATAAACTGATAAAGTAATTAACTCTGATGTGGAAAAACTCAGAAAAAAAAAATTAACATAATTCAAAATTTAGCTTTAATTTTTTAAGATACAGGAAATTTTTTCCAATTTATCCAAGTTCAGCTGCACAAAACATTAAACACAATACTTTCATGTTTTCTTTTCTCTATATATTCATGCTCACATCAACTATTTATAATGCAGCTTAATGCTGCACTTAATGTTCTTCTCTGCAGTATTATTTCACTCAGCTACAAGTGTCATTAAGGAGCTGACATGCTCGCTACTCATGATCAATACTAAGAAGTTGAAGTTAACAAAGAATGATTAAAGTATGCCATCTCCCATCAAACTAATATGAATATAAGCCATATTCAGTGTGCTCTCACAGCCCAGAAAGCAAACCGTATTCTGGGCTGCATCAAAGGAAGAATGACCAGCAGGTCGAAGGAGATGATCCTGCCCCTCTACTCTGCTCTCGTGAGACCTCACTTGGAGTATTGTGTACAGTTCTGGTGTCCTCAACATAAAAAAGACATGGAACAGTTGGAACAAGTCCAGAGGAGGGCCACGAGGATGGTCAGGGGACTGGAGCACCTCTCGTATGAAGATAGGCTGAGAAAGTTGCGTCTGTTTAGCCAGGAGAAGAGAAGGCTGCGTGGTGACCTCAGAGCAGCCTTCCAGTATCTGAAGGGGGCCTATAGGGATGCTGAGGAGTGACTCCTCGTTAGGGACTGTAGTGATAGGACAAGGGGTAATGGGTTCAAACTTAAACAGGGGAAGTTTAGATTGGATGTAGAGAAGTTCTCTACTATACGCGTGGTGAGACACTGGAACAGGCTGTCCAAAGTCTGATGAATGCTCCATCGCTGGCAGTGTTCAAGGCCTGGTTGGACAGGGCCTTGGGCGAGTGTGAGGTGTCCCTGCCATGGCAGGGAAGTTCAACTAGGTGATCCTAAGGTTCTTTCCAAACCTGACCTTTCTATGTCTGTGTATTCTGTTATATGGTGTATTATTTAATGGAAAACAAAACAAAACAACTCCAAAAAATACAGATTTAGCTAAAAATCAGACAAAATATTTAAGATTTTTTTTAGAAAAGTTGCTGTATCAGCTTACTTAATAAAACCCGAAGATGAAAAGAACCGTGAGTTCTTTCATAATTACCCAAAATATACTTTCAAGCGCTTTTCAGTTCCTTTAATCATAAACTGAATTTTAGAACAGCATTACATTTCATCAAGGAAAATATTTCTTGTATGGTTTGAAAGAGAACTCTGAGAACTTAAATTTTGATATTTATTTTTAATCATAGGAGCTTTGGTGGATTCTAGACCCAAAGAGTTACTACTGTAAAATAAATTTCTTACCTCTGATGGATGCCCAGCTCTAATAAAAACACAGAGAGGATCAAATGCTCCTGTTCCACAAGCCAGAAGATGTGTTCTGTTGTATCGGTGAAGGACACGGATGTAATTTGCACATTCACCCTTGTTTATATAAAAAAAAATAGGAAGATATCAGTATTTTAACAAAATTAAATTTTTAATATCTTAGGTGCCCTTAGATGATATTTTGCATATCAAAACTTTCTACTCAGTTAAATATAACATTTTAGTTCTCCCACTTTGTGCTAATACCTCAGTGTCACCAATTTAATGGATAAATAATTTTGACTTGAAAAAAGCAAGTTTAAAGCAGTGGTTTATCACAATTCATTTTGGATGCTTAACCAGTTAGGAGTTATTAATGTATAAAACACACTTCTGCACTTCTTTAATCTCAAAGATATTCTGAAAATCCAAATATTTGTTTTGCTTAGCATTATTAGATGCACTAGACATTAGACTCAGAGCATGAGATGTGAATAGTCAGCAAATAGCTTCTCTCTCAAGTTAAACAAACATTACTTCAAGAAAAATAAACTAAATAACACAAAAATAGACTACTGCACCATTAAATTATTGTATAATTAATTGTTAATCAATATTTTTTTTAATATTGTATAGCCTCATGCTTTGTCTTTTCTCGCTGTTCAAACCTTCCTTTGAAGAAGAAATTATTCATTTCTCCCAGGGCAATGCTCTGGGACTCATAGTGTATTTGCTGCTTCATAAATATTACAATTAAAAAATTTTCAAACATCCCTCTGAGATGTGGGATCATTATCCTTTCAGTGCTCAACTAGAAATGGAGACAGAGAGATAAAAGTATCCATTGATTTTGGACTCCTGGGACTTGGTTTTACAGAGTGTGCAACATTTTGCAATGATTTCTATGTTTGGAGCAAGATTCCTGTTCATTTGCATTCATTCCTCAACATTTCTGCAACTCGGAGCCTGGGCTTTAAGACAGTCGTACCAAGTTTATTAAGATAACTTTAATTGTATTAATCTTCGCTAACTTTAGCTATTTTAAAGTTTAGACATGAAATTTATACTATTCTCCTAGTCTTTTTCAGCAGTAAACACAGAAGGCCAGACATCTCCAAAAGGAAATTAATGCTACCCTAAAATGAATGCATAAAACTGAGCAAAGGAATTTCCTTATTGAAAATTTCCTGTCCTTCCCTGACGACTACTCTGGTTTCCAGACTGCTATATTTACAATGAGAACAGCCCTGTATCTTATTAACCATTTTCAAAACAGAAGATGAGACTGTGGCAGGACCACGGGCAGAATTCAACTCTTGATTATCTACATTGGGTTCAAAACTCAGACACCATCATTCTTCCTTCATCAAAATTTTGTGACATTCAATACAAGATTCCCAACTGCTCCAACAAGTATGTAAGGGTCATAAGGAAAAAATATTATTTTTTACATGATTCTCCTTAATCATTCACCTTGAAGATATACCATGATAATTGAAAGAAACTACACAGTCAGGTAACCTGTTGTGCAATTGAATATTATGCATATGAAAAGGAAAAATCAACTCGTAACATCTTACTTTATGAATTTTTCACATCTTAAATAATTTATTCCATTTCTTAAAACTTAAATGAAAAATAAGAATAACAAAAAGAGTCAGATGTGCAGCTGTTCTATGACCTTTGTACCTGGCTGCACTGGGGTGCCAGAATAACAAGGAGATCATAAGAACTGCATGGCCCTACAAGTAAACAATTACAGATCTGGCATAAAGCCTGCTCTTTTTCTAAGTGTATAAAAGCAGGATGCTCTTGTAGCCAAATCCAAAGCCTCACCTATGGGTGTAGGAATTTTCCCAGTTTCCTGAGACTACCAGCATTGGCTCCAATGGGGTTTCCCAGCTTGAAGTGTGGGCCTGGATGATGATTTGGCGGTATTTTGTGATGCATTTCTTCTTAATCTCTGTTGTCTCCATGCAGTAATGATTTGATGCATTGCTAATTTTCCTCTGTACATTACTTATATGTGTATCTATCTCTCTGATTTGCTTTATTGTACTTATTTACTGTATAGAGATATATACCAAATTTACATTAATGTGCTTGTTTGTTTGCATTAGTGCACTTATTCACTTTAGTGTGCTTGTTTATAAACTGTACATATTACACAGCTAGTGTGTGGTCATTTTTTTGCTACCCTGGCTGTCAGCAGAACACCTCTATACATCAATCAGCACTCAAAGACAGAGATGCCCACTACATATGTTCATTTCACAAACATTTTCTGACTGGTGCTAGCAGAATGGTAATACATAAGAATTTTATTATAGTTTGCAATTTTTAAAAGGATGTTTTACTGGGCACTGATGCTGTTCCTGTTTCTCCCTCCCCTACAAGTATGACCTTCCTGACATCCCCTCTGTTCTCTCTCAGTGGTGATCTGGTCATCATTCCATTGTTTCCTTTTTTTCATCCACATATGTCTGCATCTCTTTATCGTTGCCTCAAAAGTACTCCAGAGGATCTTAGGATTTTGTTTTTAAATGGGCAAGAATTACACACTTTTCATCCTGTGTGCCTTCACAGGGTGAGGCAGATACTAAATATAGAAAAAAAGTTATTCCAAGTAGCCAGATTTTATAATTTATAAACAAATTAAAATAGGTGCTACTCTGGGAAATGTCAAGCAACTAGGCATCGCTGCTGACCCCACTAATAATATCTTGTACACATAACAAGGAAGAGATGAATCAGCCAAAAGAGCATTAAAATAACTTTTCTTCAAACTATGTGAATTAATTAAATGTTGTTGATGCCTTTAGAAGGCTCCAAACACTTATTAGTAGATCTGTGGAATTTTACTCATCTGAAACTTCTCAGTGTGAAAGAGTTAGTCATCACTACAGAATTTGATTTCTGCATCTGAATGATTTCCAGTTCTGATAAAATAATTGCAAGGGTAAAAGCTGTCACACCACAGGCTAACAGGTGTGTTTCTTGGCACAACGGATGAGAGCAGAAAGATTTTTTTTCCCTTGGCTTGACTCACATCAGAAAATTGTGGCCTGAGTTTAAGATGATGCGCATGTAGTTAAGACTAAGATAAGGCTTTTCTAACTGTCTTGTTAATCCTGCTACAGGCTCTCTGAAACTGTGTTTATGACTACCATATTTGCAGTTTTACTGCTACAAGATGTACTGATAACTTTTAAAGGTTGTAAAACTTGTAGAAGTGGCCTGTTCTGTTTTACAGAAAAAGGTATCAGAGAACACATGAAGTACCTCAGCGCTGAGATGCTTATTACAACATTTTCAGTATGACTTAGTTAATTATGACTGAACTAACAGAACTTTTGTATAGATATAGGTCTTTTGCATAGATAGAACTTTTTGTAGGAAAATAAGAAAAAGAAAAACATGGAAATAAGAAAAAAATGAGCACTGAGAAGTAATTTTTTTCTGACACTTTACAGTGAAAAGCAGCATTCAGAACATAGAAATGGGACAAGGTTGATTTTAAGACTTGCAAAATCGACATTGATTTACGGCTACAAAAATGAAGGTGAAAATGAAAAGTAATAGGGAAGGTTTTTTTCTAATTTAGATTCCCTTCGGGTTGAGCAATTTAGCTTACTGAATACTGAGCATGCTAATGAAAATTGCAAAGGTTTCCCTGGAATTAATCAATTTTACTGATTCACATAGTCTCATACATAATTAGGTCTTATGTGAGGATCAGAATATTGTTTGGTATCACAATACTTCCAGCTTTTACAATTGTAACATCTTCTTCTTAAAGACTCCACTTCTGGAGCCTTGTGATTATTTAAAAATTCTGTGATTTCCTCTTGAAAAGAGACAACAAACTTTCACACTAGAGAAAGATGTGGGAAACAGATGAAGTTCTTTAAATTATGACTTCATTCAAATGCAGATTTTAAGACTTGCAACAACAGATTAGATTGTAAAAAAGTAAGAATTTTAGGCAATCTCAAGTCTGAGGGACATGCCTTACATTACTTTAGAACAGTACTTATTTCTGTATTTATTTGACCCCAAGGCTATTGTCAAAATATCAGAAAATAAATCCCATCAAATATTGGTGAAGGAAAGATGACACAGCTTTAACTAATAGCAGCCTATGCTGAGAGGTAGTATTAAATTAAGCGCTAAGAATTTAGCTTTTGGATTCATTTAATATGACCATAAAGTTCGGATAATATAGAAAACCACCATTTTCAATGAAAGACACCTGAAATTCCAAAAGGTACGAAAGCATCCAGAAAAATGCGATGAACTTTAAAGATACCTCAAAAAGGATCAGTTCTAGGCCATGAGTGCAAGAAATACAGTATCATGTTGGTTTTTATTATGATTATTATTATTTTCCAATCTTTTTCATCTATTCCTTTGATGTGGCCAGTTCTCATGCTTGTACTTTAACAAAATCTTTGTAGCTTCCTAATCTTCACTGGGAATATGCTATGGTTATCATCAAGTTTGCCTGTTTGCTGTGCTTGTAGGAAAACTTTGTACATGCCCTTCTGGGTCCTATGTTCCTGTCACTGTTGCTGTAAAACTATCATCATTTTCAAATCCTTTGGTATAGTGTGAGCTCTCTCAGCTGTGGAATTTATTAGGTGCTGTATTTGCTGTGTGTTTATGAGGTGCAGATAATGGGTTTGGTACACTGCACAATTAAAGAGAACTCCCATCCAGAAGAACTTTCATCCTGTGGTGCCAATGATATCAGCTGCTGTATGTCAGTGAGCTTTCCGGTCTTTCCCCAGGAACTGATTACAGTTAAGGCAGTGGATCACAAAAACAGCAGTTTCGGGCTCATTAATACAGAATATTTTCATTTATATATCATAAATCCTAAAGTGCAAAACATTTTGGAATATATTTTATAATTACTAATAACTTAACTGGTTTTTGTAAATAGAGAATGTGAATATTAATGATAAATTAAAATGTGAAAAAAATGTGAACATAGAAGATATGAGTATGAAAATAAAAGGGAATAAAAACTGGAAAGGAGACTTATTAAGGTACCTTTTTTGATATCTCAAAAAGAAAGAATTAAAAGAAAGCTAAGATGATCAAAAGTTTTCATTGCCTGCTTATGAGCTGGTTTGAAAAGTAATTTAACCAAAAGTTTAGTGTGTTCACAGTAGTTATACAGTTCAAAGATGCAACACAGAGAATTATATCTATGCATTGATCTCTATGAAGTCTAGGGATGTCTGAATACTTGCTTTGGACCAGCCACTGGTGTAATTAAAGTATACATGATTTGTAATTGATGATACTTACAGCATCTCTGCCTTTAATTATGCATTCTTCTGCCTGCAGAGGTGTACTAGGCCAATGGATCTGAGAAAAAAAACAAACCAAAAAAATAAAAAATCATTCAATAGGCAGTTAAATCATGTCAATCAAGCTTTTCTGCTAGTTTTCAAGTGAAAAGCTCATAGAACAGAACTATATAATCATTGAATAGGTCCCTTCCCAGGTTGGAAGGGACTTTGAAAGACCATCTGGTCCAGCCTTTCATGGAAAAGGGAGCATAGGTGAGCATCTTGTCCTATGACATCTTTAAAACCTTTAAACCACTTTTAAAACTGATGGAGACTCCTTTGTATCTCTGGGGAGGTTGTTTCAGTGATTGATTTTCTTTACAGTAAAAAAATTCTGCATTGTCTCTTGGTGCAACTTGTCTTCTCCATGTGGCTTCCTGTGAAGAGAAAGCCTCTCTCCTGTTTGTAGCTGTTCTTTAAATACTGGAATACCATGTCTAGGTCTGCCCTGAGCCTTCTCCAGGGAAAAAGACGTAACTCCTTCAGGTTTTCCTCACAGGACAAGTTTTTCAGCCCTTTGATCATCATTGTGGCCCTCTTTTGGACCCTGTCCGGTTTGTTCATATCATTGAATTGTGGTGACTAGAACTGGCCACAGTACTCCAGGTAAGGCCTCACAAACCCTGAGTAGAATGGGAGGATCACATCTCTCTCTGCTAATAATGCCCCTGTGGATACAGCCCAGGATCTGTTTTGCCTTCATTGCTGCAGTCGGGCACTGCTGAGTTCAGCTTGTTGCCCATGAGAACCCCAAGTTCCCTTTGAGCAAAACTGTTCCCCACCTGTACAGATTCTAGTCTTGACTCCCCATACTGTATATACACTTATTGTGTGTTACAAAGTTTAAGCAAATTTCTGTTACAATTGAAAAAGTTTTCAGGTGAAATAGTTGGGGTTTATTTTTAAATATCTATAAAAGTTTACAATAGTGCAAGATATATTTTTGTTGAAACATAATTGGTTTGCTTAGGGGGACAGAAATCTTAATATTAGTCAACAGAATTTAAAGGAAATTAATATATATTGGACATTTTATATGAATTCAGTGGAATATCTCTGCCGAATTGTCAGTGACTTTCAACATAGAGTATTTACGTCAAACTACTGATTTCCTACTTTAAGGGACACTTAGGGAAGAAAATGGTTTACATTGGTCAGCAATTAACCTCAGGGGAGAAGGATCAGCTCTTCACAGTCAGTTACTAGAAGTGAAGCCAAATTACACAAGCAAGATTTTTTTTTTCAGCTATCTACTGTATAAAATTCATGTTTCATTCCAGATGCATGATTTGTTTGGATGAAAACAATATTAAACAATGACTGATCAGACTGGAATGATTAATTCATTTCTTCGAATGTTTAAAACTGAAAACAAAAACATGTTCACATCAGTGATATCAGGTTTGGCTGAAACTAAAGTATCAAAAACTGGATGTCATCATTAAGACATTTTGTCAATAGTCCAATCACAAATTATTTTTCTGTTTGGAAAACATTTTACTTTTAAGGTCTTCTGCTAGGCTTTTTTCTTCTTTTTTTTTTTTTTTTTTTGTAATTGAATAATCTTAGTTCTCTCAAAATACTTGTAGCCCAAGAAAATCTGTGGAGAAACTATAAGAAAAGTAAATTACAAAAGAAGTGGGGGTAAACTATAAATCCTTGAGGTTTTGTGCTTAAAAGCAAGAGGTCAGCTATATGTTATTCTTGTCAACTTCAGCAGCCTGTCAGTGTTTAGATCATTTACTTTACTCACTGGTCAAGAATTGAATAAGCAGCGGTCTGTCCTTAACCCAAAAGACTAGGAGTTAAGGGATATGAACTCTAGGATCTCCTGAAACTAAAAGTTTGAAGTCACAGATTCCACTTCCCAAAGTTCTAACTAGCAGGCTAAAATGGGGGTTTTGCCCCTATCAGGTGTAGGAGGCTGTTAGGAACAGAGAAACCACAGGAAACAGAGGGAATAAGCACTTGTCTCTGTAACCTAATATTAAATAAACTGTGTGTAGGTGTTTGTTTTGGTATTTGGATACTTAGTCCCAGTGCTATTGAATATATTTTACATACACATTTTTCACTTAAGACATATTGAATTAAATGCATATACAACATCAAGAGAAAAAAGCCACAGAGGTAACCCAATGCCCCCGCTTTGTATGGAATGTTGAAAAACAGCTGCAGTGTAAACAACAAGGATTTGATTCTTTGCAAAGAATTATAGAATGAATAATAAAGACATAGAAAAGTTTGGGTTTGAAAAGACCTTAAAGATCATTTAGTTCCATCCCCCCTGCCATGGGCAGGGACACCTTGTACTAGGCCAAGTTGCTCCAAGACCACTCCAACATGATCTTGAATAAGTCCGATGATGGGTCATCCACAGCTTCTCTGGGCAACCTGTTCCAGTGTTTCACCAGCTTCATCATAAAATTTTTCTTCTTTAAATTTAATATGAATCTACCCTTTTTCAGTTTAAATTCCTTGTCTCTTCCTGGTAAAAATCCTCTGTCTTATAAGCCCTACTTAAGCCTACTATAAGGTCTCCCCAGAGCTTTCTCTTTTCCAGTCTAATCAACAACTCTCTCAGCCTTTCCTCATAGGAGAGGTATTTCAGTGCTCTAGCCATTTTTGTGGCCTTCCTGTGCCTCTGGACTTGCTCTAACAGGCCAATGCTTCTCTTTTGCTGGGGACGCCAGTGCTGGACACAGCACTCCAGGTAGGGTCTCACCAGCTCAGAGTAGAGGGGAAGAGATACTTCCCTTGACCTGCTGGTCACACTTCTTTTGGTGAACCCCAGGAAACAATTGCCTTTTTGGGCTGCATGTGCATATTGCTGGCTCATGTCTAATTTTTCATCCACCAATATCCCAAACTCCGAGTCCTTCACTGCAGGGCTGCTCTTAATCCTTTCATCCCCCAGTCTCTACTGATACTGTGGATTGCCCTGGCCCATGTGCAGGACCTCGCACTTGGCCTCGCTGGACCTTGAGGTCCACATGCTCAAGCTTGTCGAGATCCCTCTGGGTGACATCACTTCCCTCAAGTGTATCAGCTGCACAACCCTCTGTTAGGATCATTTGAAAAGAAATATATACTAGAGTGGCTCAAGAAATACTTTCCAAGGTGAGCTTACTGTGCTCAGAGATATTTCTGTAATTATTGCTGTCTTACTTAACCCACGTAACACAGGACGCATTTGCACTGTAAGGAAATCTAGATAATAATCAGATGTAATGGTCACCTTTAACTTGCCACATTTTTCTGATGTTTATGCTTTGGAGTCATGACAACTAACAACTTTAACATTGAATTGATTATCTGCCAGGATTAAAATCTTTAGGCAAGCTGTCAATAACTATTGTTGGGAAATTTTCCTGTGCATTTAGACTGAAATAATATTACACCAACACACATATCACAGGGCTACATGCTTGGCATAATTATTGGCGTGGACATAATTTCTCAAACTTTTTCATCTCTGCAGATTAATCAAAAAAAATTTTTTTAATTACTTGTTTAGTGATTATTTTTACTCATCTTGCAACATACTATTGCTTAGTATATATATTATATACAATATATAATATATGATATACAGTATAAAATATATTATATACAATATATAATATCTAATAACAAGTATTATATAATATAATATATCATAATATAATATATCATAATATAATATAAATAATATATTATATTAATGTATTATTAGCACATTAATATATTGTTCATATAATGTTAATGTAATATTTATTATTATATTAACATTATTGTACTATATTGATAATATATTAATATAATATTAATATTGCAACTATATAATGTTATAATATTATAATGTTATATTACATAATGCTATTTATTCTATATTATATATAATATATCATACATTATATATAATATATCATACATTATATATTATATGTCATATATTATATATTATATATGGGACTCTTCATGAGGAACTGTAGTGAGAGAACAAGGGGTAACGTTTTCAAACTTAAACAGGGGAAGTTTAGATTGGATATGAGGAAGAAATTCTTTACTGTAAGGGTGGTGAGGCACTGGAATGGGCTGCCCAGGGAAGTTGTGAATGCTCCATCGCTGGCAGCGTTCAAGGCTGGATTGGACATAGCATTGGGTGGCATGGTTTAGTGTGAGGTGTCCCTGCCCCTTGCAGGGGGGGTGGAACTAGATGATCTTAAGGTCTTTTCCAACCCTAACTATTCTATGATTCTGTGATTCTATATATTGTATATTATATATTATGTATTATACATTATATATTATTTATTATATATTATATTATATATTATTACTAATTATATATTATATATTGGATATTATATATCGTATATTATATATCATATATCATAAATCATATATATACATACTAAATATTTGATGCTAAGCCACAGTCCAACATTTTTGAAAAATCATGGCAGTCAGGTGAAGTTCCCGACAACTGGAAGAAGGGAAATATAACCCCCATTTTCAAAATCTTGGAGCAGATTCTCGTGGAAGGCATGCTGAGGCACATGAAAAACAAGGTACTTGGTGACAGCCAGCATGGCTTCACTAAGGGGAAATCCTGCCTGACCAATCTGGTGGCCTTCTATGATGGGGCTACGTAACTGGTGGACAGGGGCAGAGCAGTTGATGTCATCTACCTGGACTTGTGCAAAGTGTTCGACATTGTGCCACACGACATCCTTGTCTCTAAGTTGGAGAGACATCAATTTGATAGGTGGACCACTCGGTGGATAAAGAACTGGCTGGATGGCTGCATGCAAAGAGTTGTGGTCAATGGCTCAATGTCCAGCTGGAGACCAGTAACGAGTGGTGTCCCTCAGGGATCGGTGCTGGGACTGGTCTTGTCCAACATGTTTGTCAATGGCATGAACAAGGGATTGAGTGCGCTCTCAGCAAGTCTGCCGACGACACCAAGCTGTGTGGTCTGGTTGATCCACTGGAGGGAAGGGAGGCTATCCAGAGGGACCTTGATACACTTGTGAAATGGGCTGATGCCAACCTGATGAAGTTTAACCATGCCAAGTGCAAGGTCCTACAGCTGGGTGGGAGCAATCCCAGGCACAGCTACAGGTTGGGCAGAGGAGAGATTCAGAGCAAGACTGTGGAGGATGACTTGGGGGTGTTGGTTGATGAGAAAGTGAACATGAGCCAACTTCAGTGTGCATTCACAGCCCACAAAGTCAACCATATCGTGGTCTGCATCAAAAGGAGCGTGATCAGCAGGTCGAAGGAGGTGATTCTGCCCCTCTACTCTGCTCTTCTGAGACCTCACTTGTGTACAGTTCTCGTGTCTTCAACATAAAAAAAGACATGGAACTGTTGGAACAAGTCCAGAGGAGGGCCATGAGGATGATCAGGGGACTGGAGCACCTCCTGTACGAAGATAGGTTGAGAAAGTTGGGGCTGTTCAGCCTGGAGAAGAGAAGGCTGCATGGAGACCTCAGAGCAGCCTTCCAGTATCTGAAGGGGGCCTATAGGGATGCTGGGGAGGGACTCTTCATCGGGGACTGTAGTGATAAGACAAGGGGTAATGAGTTAAAACTTAAACGGGGGAAGTTTAGATTGGATATAAGGAAGAAGACCTTTACTGTAAGGGTGGTGAGGCACTGGAATGGGTTGCCCAAGGAAGTTGTGAATGCTCCATCGCTGGTGGTATTCAAGGCCAGGTTGGCCAGAGCCTTGAGTGGCATGCTTTAGTGTGAGGTGTTGCTGCCCCTGGCAGGGGGGTTGGAACTAGATGATCTTAAGGTCCTTTCCAACCCTAACTGTTTTATGATTCTATGATTCTATATTATCATCCTTGAGATATCACTGTGTTTAAAAGACAGGAAAAAGCTACTTTTACATGCACCCCTCGCAGGAAAAAATGGAATTATACCAAACTATATGCAGCAGCTACTGAGCAAATTCAGATATGGGGAAAAGTTTAATGGGAGCTGGAATACAATTAGTGTCTCTAAACAGCTTCCCTATACAGTCACTCACCTGAAAAAACAGGATCGCATATCTAGTGAAACTAATTTAAAGAAATTATATGAGCTCTATAGCACTTCAAGCCAAAACAGACTTCTGTGTCAGCCAGTCGTAACTCTTGTATATGACAGAGTAATTAAGCAATTCAAATATCCTGTCCCTGGTTTAAGTCAATAAATAGTGTTAAATTAACATGTAACTTGTGTTTGGCTGAAGCACAAATTCTGCAAAAAATACCTGTATATGGCTGGATATTTTGGATATTTATCTACAAATACATAACCACCAATGGATAATCAAACTCACTGCGAAATTGTGTGAGTCTTATTTCAGTTTGAATGTATGTGTATACCACCATGGTACTCAAAGTAAACACAAGCAAGCCCTGCTCTTGAAGTCCTGTGTTTAGGCATTTCTGGCTTGGAAATATAGATAGCTTCACTAGAGACAGGAGATATTATGAGGGCTCTATAATTTATTACAGAAGAGACATAAGTCCTAACCTAGAACTATCTCAGTAGATCAGAAATAACACATTGAAATCTGTCTGCAGAAGCGTTATCTACAGAAGTAGGCGGGCTTCTTTTCAGAGCAAGGCCTTCATAAGCCCTTTGAAGCAGAAGCTAAGAAGAAAAATGATCTGTAAAGAGTTTGTGGACAAACAGTAAGCGCAGCTTCTTTTCACTCCAAGAGACAAAAAGTAGAAACAAAGGTCATCCTTCTCTACGGGCTGTTAGATCAGTGATGATGAACTACTGCCATTGGTTCCAGTTGGCTGTCAACAGAGATCTGCTTTGGCACCAATCACAATGAACTGAAATACTTTTAAAAATAAATCTGGCACCATATTTCCAAGAAAGTTCTCTATCAGTGTTTTAGATAGTTACAAGCCTTAAAGACTTTGGATCAAATCCCAAATATGTAAAGCTAGTATGTGTAAAGTATGATTCCAAAGGTGATGTCAAAGGGAGTGAGATCTTAGGGAAAGCAAAGGTCATGTGGATGGTACCTCCATAGCTTTGGTTTTACACAGATTTCAAGTACTTCTATGGCTTTAATTCTCTGTAAATATTGACATTCACATTTAATATTCTCCCTCTCTTTCTTGCCACTGTTAGTGTTAAGCCATGCTTCATACAGAAATCAAGGCACATGAATAACTTTGTTTAAAAAAAATTATGGAAAGATGTGTTAAATACTCTAAGCAAGAAAATTTCTGTGTATATTATACGAAAGGAGAGATACAAAGACTACAAAAGAAAAGCAAAGAGATAAAGGAAATGCAATGGAGAAGTGACTCTGTCCAAGATGACATGGAAGGTCTATGCCACAGCTGAGAGCTCAACCAGATTCCTCAACCAATGCAAGAATGACAGCAATTTTCTTCCCTGAAAATTTTTTCCCATTTTGTATATATCTTTTCTTTACTGGAGATGAAAAATAGTCAGGGTAATATATGCTTAAAATAAGGTTGGTAGATAAAAATAACAGTTAAGAATTTATGTGAAAAAACTATGGTCTAGCCTTCAGAATGCTGCTTTGCATTTGAAAGCAGAACAGAATTGAATCTTAAGCAAAAATGCAATCTATTAAATGTAGATTTCTTGGATACATGCTTTATATGCATCTCAAGTTGAGTTTTTTAACCAATTACTTGGTTAGCCAATAGGTCTCAATGCAAAAGCATTTTGTGTCCACTCAGCATACTGTTTTTCTTTGGAGCGCTTTTAATATGCTTGCTAGAACTGAATTAATGGGCCATTTTACAGCAGAAGGGACACACTCCAATTTGGAATGGGGTTTAATTTGGTTTTTTTAGAAAGCATATTCATATTGCAAATTGTGGAAAAATGAGTGGCAATTTATTAAAACAATGCACTCTTTTCTAGAACACAGAAAAATAAAAAGATCTATATGAATCTGCCTCAAACTGCCAACTTAATGAAATATCTATTTTGAAGCTAGTGACTCATACTGGTTACCTGAGAAAGAATAAAGCCTAGGAACTTGCCTCCACTCCTATAATTTCACTAGATCATAACTGGTGTTTTAAATTAATTAAGCTGAAGTCTTCAGTCTGAAAGGAAATGACAAAGGCTAACCAACACACAGTTAAAGACAGATTATGAAAAAACTGTGGTAATAATAAATCAACCAATCTTTCAATACCAGGAACGTCCCCCAGTGTATCTCAATAACTAAGCTCTCATATAAAAGAAATGTCTCTTTCCACACATTTGCTGATAACACCGTAGGACAATCAAGTTTTCCTCAGCTATCGCAGAATGAGATCTGCACTGAGTGAGCACTGAGAGAAGAAAAAGGGATCATGACATTTGTATTCAAGGGAGCTAAGCCCCAGTGAGGTCATGTTTTCAAACATGAGAGGTCAAGCTCCATTTACTCCAGTTTCTCATCTTTAGCACATCATAAAAGCAAGCAAGCAGACAAGAAATGCATCCATCAATTTGTCATACTCTGCTCATAGGTCTCAAGACATAGAGCTTGTTTTCAGAATAAATGGCTGTTCTTCCATATAAAAACCAGAAGGAAAGAAATGAACTTCATGAGTTTGTCCAGATGGGACAATGTAGTTGGTCAGAAGCATAAAGTTCTCTCTCCTGTCATCTTTCCTATTGCAGATTTACTGCCAAATGGGGAAGAAGAGAGGGGGAAAAGACTTATTTATAGAAACAACTGTTTCCTAAATCCCTGAGCTCTAATATCCTGTCACAGGATATAAATAATTTTTATCAAATAGAAAAGGAGTTAACCCATATCACACTGTACCGGAACAAAGCTCAGCATATACGTAATATTGCTGCTTGGGAAGTTAATTTATTTATTTTTTTAAATGTAGGTAAATTCTCAAATAGCCTCCCTGAATATATTAATTTCCCCATATCTAGGATTGCCTTTCCCAAATATTTATAAAGAGGATAAAGCATATTATGTCTTTTCACAGTAGTGGAACATGCTAACTATACTCGGAGATAAGTAAGGTTGCATATGGTAAAGTTGACCAGAATGTTGGCATGAGAATAGCATTATTCACTTACAGCAAGGGGCAAAAAGAAAAGAATCTGAAACATCAGGCAGGTATGGATATCAACAAATATATTTCACCAGAGGGGCTTTGTTTTATTACTCACTTTCTCATTCATTCATTAATTTGAGAATGAATGAAAATATATCAAAATGCATTAGAAAAAAATTCAAAAGTATATAAGGAAAACACTGAACTAATTCAAGACACCATTTATCCATAGTCAAGATATGTTGACTGTTGAGGCAGCAGCAATGCTCCTACCAGCTTCCTTTGCTGCCAAACACTTCCAATCCCAGGTGCCAAAGGCAGAAAGGAGCAAGGAAGTCAAGACTCACATGAGTTCTAACTCTGGCCTCTCCAACTGCTAGTCTGCAGATCAGTTGTGGTTTCTAAGATGTACTGAGATCCCTGGTAGGATTATGACTTAAACCACCTTGCTCCCACAGGCCACTGAGTAGGCAACTTCATAGCACTTCTGGCTTGAACCAGTGCAAAATCCAGTTCCTAAAGAAGGCTAAAAATTAGCTGATGCTACTGAAAACCTCTTGCAGTTTACATGTTGATTGTTTATGTATGTATGTATGCATGTATTTATTAATGTTTTTTTAGATTTTCCCTTCTGCTGTGGAAAAGTCCCCACAAACACCAGAGAGAAATTATTCCTTGATAATATAGTACAGATACAGAAATCAGGTAAGTACAGAATGTGACATGTTCTAAACAACCATAGACATGCTGGAAGTCAGTGAGAAATAGCTATATGACCTCCAGATCCCCTCACCTAGAGTGACTCTTATGGGCTATTACCGGAGAAAAAAATGGTAATTAGTGCTTTTATCTCAAATATAAACATGACCTTAATGTACATGCACAAACCATCTACCAAACCTCCATTATCTCCCTTTCAGTCATACAAACACTGGCATTCTGTGCTGCACATAATGACATGAAGTGACTAAAATATATAGCTTTTTACTCCACCTCTCGGTAGTTGTCGCTGACTCGATCCAAACTGAGGGAATACAAGAGGTCTCTTCCTCCCACGAACAGTCGTTCTTGATACTCATCCAGCAGCATTATATGAAGACCAAGATAACCAAATGGGCTATGAAAGACTGACGTCCTGTTTAAATCCCAGAGCTCTGAAATACAATCAGAGTGTGTGTGATAAATACCAAGCAGCTTAGCTTTCACGGCTTCATTTTCATATCCTCCTAGGGAACTAGGCAAGAAGTTGTAGGACATTAAAATGCTGATTGTATAATCTTTGAGTAAGAAAGAGACACATAGCACCTGGGAATAATTTTCAAAATGAGCCAGCTCTCCAGGAGGTTTATGTATGAATCTTGACATCATAATTTCTGCTCAAAATATCATGAGATGGGGAGGGATGAAAATAAGTTTTCTCCTTAACATTTTCATGAAAGGAAAAAACATCACTTAAGACATTAACTGCAAACAGAACAAATGAATGAAGTGATGGAAATTGAAATAAATTACTGGAAATTTTCTTGTTGTCTTTCCTTCAGGCATGTCAAACTGCAGCTTTTTACTGTACACACAGTGCAGAACATTGCTCTAGTTTAATTTTTTTGGGGGGTGGAGTTGCTTGTTTTAAGCCCAGCACTGTCTTCACTCAGTTCACTGGATATGTTGCCTCTAAATTCAGTGAGAGCAGTATGAAATCTGCAAAATGCATATTCGACATTTTCCAAGTGATTACAGATTTTGTCCAGAAATGAGCTGGCCAGATAAGTGGAGCTGGGAATTAGTTGCACAATGATCCAGGTTAAAGTCACTTTCACAAAGGAAGGGGAATTCATCCTGGGTAATGTTTCAAAAACTTGGAATAAGGCCTTGAAGGAAGAAGAGGCAAGAGCTGAGGTTTTTCTGCACTCAGGAGTAGATGGTGCAGAGCAAGCCCCAGCTTGCGGCAGGTCAGAGGGGCTGAAAACCATTTTGCTTTTGGGAAGCCCCAGAAGAGGTAATTACAGACAGTACTCTAGGACTGCTCCAAAACAGCAGAGCTGGGACTAGGGGAAAGGAACTATGTTCTTATGTTTATTGTGGCAAATTTTTGTATTGTGAAGAAACCACTCTTTGTAAAGAAACTAAATTAGCCTATCCTCACAGCTATCCCTAAACATAGCTTTTCCAGTTGTTTGGATGTGGCCTGGGCCCAGCAGCTGATGTTGTAAGAAGTGGGATAGTCCTGGAGCTATTGAAGTCTGCAGACTGCCCTCATCCAGTTTGGGGTGGAGGCTCCTGCTCATGTACCACACCAACAGTTATGTTCATTCATCCATGCCGCACCTTATCAGCCGCACAGAAGTCACAGCTGGTCTTCTGCAGGGGGAATTGTCCTATATGTCAGAGACTAAGTCCTCACAGGGGTCTACAACTATGACACCCACTTAGGATGCCATATATGTCATCCTCATATGCTGTGATTTTCAGAAATTGACGTGCATGTTTAACCTGAGAATGGAGCCTCATAAGGTACCCAAATACTAAACAACCAAAATTCATAATCACTATTAACAGTTTTCTTTTTTTTTGTGGAGAAAAAAAATGTTCCAAACAAATGAGATTTGAATTCTATATTTGAATTTGAAGTTACCTTGCCCACAAAAGTATTAGCTTGACCAATTTACCTCATGAGATATCTTACATTCTAAATTATAGGAAAGAGAAGAAATACTTAGAGCCAAGGCAACAAAACTAATATTCAATGAGGATATTAATTTAACCCAACCAATTGCCACACTTTCTTTTGATACTAAATTGTTATTTATATTTTGTATGCGACAATAATGGAATTTAGTAATAGGATAAATATGTTTTGCTCCATTTATGAAGTAGGTTTGGTTCAGGTTCACAGAAGCTAAAAACTATTAGTTTATGAAAGCTGTTTCCCTAGATGATGAAATTTATATCAAAGGAGTCATACTAAAACTTCAGTCTCACAATTCAGGGCTTTCCTGAGTGATCTTCAAAAAGAATCCATTGAATAGTTGTGGAGAAAAATGTTAATATGTAGGCTTTCTGTAACTTTTTTTTAACAGTAGAGGCCAAAACACTTTGTACCTGGGTGTGATTGGCTTCATTTAACAAATGGAAAAACTATGTCACAGAAAAAAACAGGATGCGCAGAACAAGAGCTTTTTTTGTCTAAAAGTCGTGCATACTGACCAGTGGACAGATAACCTTTTGACAGCAGTACATTCAGCACAGAACTACACAGCAATGTGGAAATGGCACTTTCAAAGCAAGCTGCTCTTACCAAACAAATCCAGCCGATTTCTGTTTCAGAAGACAGATTCTGTTTCTGATCAGATTAGAAATGAATGGAAGCAGAGCTAGAAATATTCTTTTGGTCCTAAATAAAGCCACTTTTTAGTTGCAAGAACATAAAGCATCCAATGTATTTTATTTTTGAGTCAGTCTTGGAGTGAAAAGCATTGTGTTTTAAATTCTAGCTATGCACAAGCCACAAAAGGATACTGTGGTAGCTGCCCCTGATTTATTTCCATGTTGCCCTGAAGGCAAATTTTTCATAAGACAGTATTTCTTTTAGATCAGAGATATCACTCACATATTCTCTATGAAAACACAAGTCATGGTGAACAGTTCTCTACCTCATCACATAAACTGGTAACTACTCACGTAAGACTCGGTCCTGCAAAGTACGCATACAACTCTGATTGTCTTAAATGAAAGTTGAGAATATTAAACACCTTTCAAGATTAAGCTTGTAAAAAGGGGCATTTCTAGGACTACCTCCAGCAAAGCTATACAGGCATGGTTTTTTTGCTGTGAGTGTAGAGTCAAGCACAGGAGTAAACCTGACATCTGGAAGCGCTGGAAAACCAAGCAGTAGGATATGCGGAGTGATTTTGTTACTGAAACACAAATGTAGTAGTGTTATGTAGTGCCTTTGAAAGATAGTAGGATTTCTGGACATTGTAGGGTATCTGAGATATTAGGATAGTGTAGGCAAATAGAATAAAGCACCATCTGAATGCCAGCAGAATGGGTGGGATATCTGGGAGTCTAAATGGCACTAGTGCCTGTCATTTCTAGGCAAGTGAATCTCACGATGTTGTAAGTGACCCAAGTTTTGGGGCAGAAGAATGTCATTCATGTAGTGGTATGCCCATTCAAAACTGACTGACTTTGGTGTAGCACTGCAAGAAGGCAGCTGTTCTGTTTCCAGACTTGAGCTGCTGCAGCCACTGGTTGCACAGCCATTTAATGAATTATTAGTTCATGGATTGGTGCACTCTGCAGTGTTGAGATACCCTCAGTAACTGAAAAGCAATTTCCCTCCAAATCTATCCTCAGTTGCCTTGAAGAAGCTTATGCTCGCAAGAGTCATTTCGTGACTGTAGACCCGTCAATGTGTCAAGAGCTGTGCTGCTGGTCATGCTGACACCCTTAATTTGAAAAATCCAGTTTCTAGGTCAGGGCCTAAACTTGTGCATAACCGAAAAAGCGGTTGTTCTCTTTAGTACTATGGTTTAATAGCTACTTTTATGCTGAGCACATTTAGCTCACTTACAAGATCAGGTGCAACTGCAATTGCCAGATCCTGGCCTGAGAAAATTTAGTGCTGCCAAAAGTTTTTTGAAATATAACAGTGGCTAAATCGGTCACCTGAGAAATAGCAGACATGAGTTCAATTTCCTTTTCTAAATGGATTGAAACTCAGATCTTTCCTTTTCCATAAAGAGGTTTAATCACAAGCTATTAGCAACTAGATTGGTAGGGAATGATGGATGCTTTCTCCATTTCCTGTTGAAGCTGTGCAACGAAATATTCAAGCTTCAGGAAGGCTGAACAAGCACTAACATGACTCTAATATAGTAGCTAAATTGCTTTTCTGGGAAAGAAGTCTGGCTCTAGTGCCCAAAATAGTCTATGCATTTTATATTAAACAGTGGATAAACTGTATAAACTGTTCCAGCAGATGGAGGAGAAACCATAGCCTCCTCTCTTACTTGGGAGTGGCTAAAATTTTCAGCTGTGTAAAATGCTTCTTTTTATTGAAATTCTATAGCTTTCTGTGACAAAAAGTTCTTTCTCTATAGAGATGACTTCTTTGCCTTGGTCTTCACTAGCAAATGCTCTGACCACAACACCCAAGTCTTGGAAGGTAGACGCAGGGACTGTGAGAATGAAACCCCTGGGCCCACTGTAGGAGAGGATCTGCTTCAAGACCATCTTAGGAAACTGAACGCACACAGGTACATGGGAACTGATGAAATCCATCCGTGGGTCCTGAAGGAGCTGGCAAATGAAGTTGCTAAGCCACTGTCAATCATATTCAAAAAATCAGGGCAGTCAGGTGAAGTTCCTGATGACTGGAAAAAGGGAAATATAACCCCCATTTTCAAGAAGGGGAAAATGGATGAGCCAGGGAACTACAAGACCAGTCAGCCTCACCTCTGTGCCTGGCAAAAGCTTGGAGCAGATTCTCCTGGAAGGCATGCTAAGGCACATGAAAAACAACAAGGTGTTTGTTGACAGCCAGCATGGCTTCACTAAGGGGAAATCCTACCTGACCACTCTGGTGGCCTTCTAGGATGGGGCTACAGAACAACTGATGGACAGGGGTTGAGCAGTTGGTGTCATCTACCTGGACTTGTGCAAAGCCTTTGACACTGTCTCACATGACATCCTTGTCTCTAAGTTGGAGAGACATCAATTTGATAGGTGGACCACTCGGTGGATAAAGAACTGGCTGGATGGCCGCACACAAATTGTTGTTCTCAAAGGCTCAATGTCCAGCTGGAGACCAGTAACGAGTGGAGTCCCTCAGGGATTGGTGCTGGGACTGGTCTTGTTCAACATCTTTGTTGGTGACATGGACAGTGGGATTGAGTGCACTCTCAGGAAGTTTGCCAATGACACCAAGCTGTGTGGTTCGGTTGATCCACTGGAAGGAAGGAATGCCCTCCAGAGGGACCTTGACATGCTTGTGAGGTGGGCTGATGCCAACCTGATGATGTTTAACCATGACAAGTGCAAGGTCCTACAGCTGGGTGGGAGCAATCCCAGGCACAGCTCCAGGTTGGGCAGAGAAGAGATTCAGAACAGGCCTGTGGAGAAGGACTTGGGGGTGTTGGTTGATGAGAAAATGACCATGAGCCGGCACTGTCTACTCGCAGCCCAGAAAGCCAACCGTATCCTGGGCTGCATCAAAAGGAGTGTGAACAGCAGGTCAAGGGAGGTGATCCTGCCCCTCTACTCTGCTCTCGTGAGACCTCACTTGGAGTATTGTGTGCAGTTCTGGTGTCCTCAACATAAAAAGGACATGGAACTGTTGGAACAAGTCCAGAGGAGGGCCACGAGGATGATCAGGGGACTGGAGCACATCCCGTATGAAGATAGGTTGAGAAAGTTGGGGCTGATCAGGCTGGAGAAGAGAAGGCTGCATGGAGACCTCATAGCAGCCTTCCAGTATCTGAAGGGGGGCTATAGGGATGTTGGGGAGGGACTCTTATTAGGGACTGTAGTGATAGGACAAGGGGTAACGGGTTCAAACTTAAACAGGGGAAGTTTAGATTGGATATGAGGAAGAAGTTCTTTACCGTAAGGGTTGTGAGGCACTGGAATGGGTTGCCCAGGGAAGTTGTGAATGCTCCACTGCTGGTGGTGTTCAAGGCCGGGTTGGCCAGAGCCTTGAGTGGCATGGTTTAGTGTGAGGTGTCGCTGCCCCTGGCAGGGGGGTTGGAACTAGATGATCTGAAGTTCCTTTCCAACCCTAAGTACTTAATGATTCTATGATTCTATGAAAGATCTTGTGTAAAGAAATAAAAAAAATGGATTACTCAGGGAGAATATACTGTAAGTGCTCAACACACAGGGCAAAAAAGAAAAGACGTTTATACTACTTCTGTCTTTTGATAAAAGCAGAGCTTAGAGTTGCCTCAGTGTACTGATCCCCAGATTTGTGCAATGTTATTCAGATTTTGCAATATAGTGTTTTGCTTTTTTAATCTAAAAGCTGAACACCTCAACTAAACTCACACCATTGTAGTACAAAGAATATTTTACTCAACAAAAGAAAGACTGTTTCAATATTTACATATTCTTGTATAGCACTTCACTTACTTGTGAAAGCCTTAAAGCAAGCCTGGGCTGCTAGATTGCACTTTGTAAGAGAACAAATCTTACTTCTTGCTGCTTTGAATGCCAAGCACAAACCTGAGGGTCTGCTATCTGTCTGCCAGAGCTTGCTGGCAAATAATCAGACTGATCTTGTTTAATGCACTTTCTCTTATAGCACATCTGCTGTGGTGAGCATATTCATTTTATATCCTCTTTGACAAGATGGATTCTGTTAGCCATTTGTCAAGCAATAGTAATTATATTCATAATAGCTGATTTTTTCAATGTTTTAATCATCATTATGCAAATCTTTCTAACTTCTAAGCTTGTGTTAAACCAGAAATTTCTATTACAAAAAAAAAAAAGAAAAAATTGACCCTTTTTTTTGATATTTTTAAAATAAAAAAATCCTGATAACAGAAATATGCTTAGAAAATTAAATGCAAAACCATTATTGGTGCTCTAAAGCAGCCAGAGTACAGTGAGGTTTCATTTATAACACATTGTCAGAAATTAAACACATAATGAGTAAGATAAAAATTTGAACCTTGAATATAGGTAAATATCACTACAAGGTTTTTTTTTTCTCCTCAGGGAATGTCAAAGCTGCTGTTGCTCTGCTCTGCTTTCCGTAGCATTACATCATCACAACTGCACAGATCTATTACTTTCGCCCTGTTCTGCCCGCATAAAATTTTTTGATTCTCCTTTTAAATTCTACAGAAATATAGTCTATCTTCCCACACCACTTCATGCTGGAGAACATTCTTCTGGCAAAGATGTTTTCCAGATGCAGGGCAGTGACAAATGAATCTGGCACTTTGAACATGTTGAGTACATAAGGTGGACGGTTCAGCGCTGCTTTACAGGAAGAGGTAATGACTGGGGTTGCCTTCTGTCCCCATCAATAATGTAAAAGGCCACAGACATAAAGTCTAGGCAATGTGAACACCTGAATGACATCTTAAGTTTCCAATTATCAGCATAGTCTGCTAATATAAATATTTCAGTGGAATAAGTTTTATAAGAATTTGGTGAGCCTTATGCAATTTTAGTTAATTAAGCTGTTTGCTATATAGCTGACAAGTGACAAGCGACAAGCTAACCATGTGAGACGAAAGAGACAGAAACAAAAAGAAAACCAAAAAGAGACATAGGGGAGAGCCTGAAATGTCTGTGACACAGTTTATGAACTTCAGATTAATAGCAAGATCCGACAATGGAAGTACCCTTCAGTTGTAAACCACCAGTACTTTAAGGTAGATTACTACTCAAGTGTACACTTGAGTAGCCCATCAGAAGTACAAAAATGTAATTTTACTAGTGCTTGGATCTTTCTGACAAGGTTAAGGCCTCTAAGTAGTGATATTCCATATAAAATTGATAACAGGAGGCAGAAGTTTTCTTCCACAGCAAAAAAAAAAAAAAAAGAGAACAAAAGAGAACAAAACTCACCTGCCAACAAAAAACAGCACAAAAAAATATGCTGCTGAACATAAGAGAATTTATTAGCAATTTTTACTACTTTCCAGTGCTCACAGCCATCAGCCATGTATACTGCTTCAAAAATAATAATGGAGTCATGATAGTGATTGACATGTAGTGTAAGGATACACAAACTCAGGTGAGACAGTAAACAACTGAACTGGCTGAACAATAGAAAAGGAGACAGTGTAAACTCACCAGAGATTCCCGGACAAAATCTGAGACAATGCAGAATTAGCACAAGTTAAATAAAAGGTCTTGGTAGTAGTGATGATGAAAGTTGCCACTATACTTTTAAAACACAGTTCATAAGATATTTTAGTGTCTTATTTGGGGAACATGTGCCAGCAGGAGGTAAACTTAAAAGGCTGTGAGGGAGTCTGAAGTATGAACTCTCACTGCTTGAGATATTATCTGTGTGGCTGCCAGGCAGATGCCTCAGAAACTTGGCAGTGTAGGAGACAGAAAGCAAAGTCTGGTAACAGCAAGCAAAAACCCATTAGTCTATAACTACTCTCACATGATTCAACCTCTGCTCTTAGCAGCAGGTAGTTTTGCTATCTAGCTATATTCGGAGAATGTAATTGGCTTCATGAAGGGAGCTGGTGCTGCAAAGTCCATGAATAACTTTGTTTGATGCACTTCCTCCAAATGTGTGGGTCTAGTGATGAAGTCTAAATTATAGTGAAAACTTCAAAGAACTTTCCCTCTGAGTTTGCCCAAATTACAGAGGAAAAAGTTTCTGAAATTAAAAGGTACAGAGAGAAGAAAATATTTTCAATCTCAATGAAATACAAAACTCTCGTCTCTCTTTTTTCTAAGACAATTGATAAAAAACTATCACTTGGACATGTAATAAATCATAGGGTGCATTTTTGATCCCTCTAATTCTACTCATCTTCCGGCAGGGAAATTTCAGTTGAATTTGAAACGCTTTAACACAGCTAATCCTGTTAGATCATGTCATAATCACTGATATTTCCATCCCAAATTTTTATATATCACATATATACTGTGACATACATATACTCTGTCACATCTAGGAAATATTTAGTTTTTCTTCCCTGCTGGGTAACTAACATATTTAGTTAGTCTCGTTATAACTGATCTGGTTTCAGTTATTGAACAACAGAAATATAACCATTACAAATCTACCAGGGTTTATAGCATTGATATGTGTCATGGTTTAAGCCTACACACTACTACAAAAAATATATGCTTACACAGTATTTCATGTTTCTAGATCTTGCTGGAATATTCCACACTGTACATCAAACTAAAAATCATCAAACAGAATCTTCATACAAGCTTGGTTTACTGCAATTCTAAGATGCATTTCCAGAATTACATGCCAGTCCAAGAAAAAATATTTGCTATTCAATTTCATGAGACTAATGATTAAAAAAAATTCAATCAAGTGCAATAAAATTTTGGTATTTTTGATATTTAATCAAACCTATTGGCTAATGATGGCCAATTAGCAGACTGTCTTAGAAGAATACTGAAAGCACTTATAATATCTGCTTAACAACAGTGGTAGTTGAAATGCCAATTGTTTTCTGACACTAGTATCTGTGACCCTACCAATTTCTGCATCTTATCGTTGTTTAGCTTTCCAGTGTGATTTTTCTCAGAAACTGTGCACATATCTCCAAAGTGTTCTCTTGCAATGCAGTTCAAATATGTAGTTGTGTTAGAAAGTGTTAAACCATATTCAGTGCTTATGAAAATACCGTTGCTGTTAAAAGTTCTCAGGTCTCAGTCCAAGATAGAATGATGTTTACTCATGTGACCAACAGTATGCTGGATTTTGTCAAAAAAAAACATGACAAGCAGGTCAAGGGAGGTGATTCTATCGCTCTACTCCACTCTCGTGAGACCACACCTGCAGTCCTATTTCCAGCTCTGAGGCCTCCAACAGAAAGGTGTGGATCTAATAAAGCAAGTCCGGTGGAGACCATGAAGATGATCAGAGGGCTGGAGTACCTCTCCTATGAAGACAGGCTGAGAGAACTGGGCTTGCTCAGCCTGGAGAAGAGAAGTTCCAGGAAGACAGAGCAGCCTTCAGCACCCACAGGGGGCTACAAAAAAGGTGGAAAGAGACTTTTTACAAGGGCATGTAGGGATAGGACAAGGGGTAATTGCTTTAAACTGAAAGAGGGTAGATTTAAATTAGACATAAAGAAGAAATTCTATGAGGCTGATGAGGTACTGGCACAGGTTGCCCAGAAAAGCTGTGGATGCCCCATCCTAGGAAGTGTTCACGACCAGGTTAGACGGGGCTTTGAGCAACCTCGTCTAGTGGAATGTGTCTCTGCCCATGGCAAGGGGTTGTAACTAGATGATCTTTATGGACCCTTCTAACTCAAACAATTGTATTATTCTATGAGTCTATGATTTTATGATTCTACAAATTTTTAATATGAAATTGTTCCAGTCTAAGGATGACACAAGCATCTATGGAATAGTCTTTGAGCACATTATCTGCTTGACCTAATGTATTTCTAAGGAAGTAAGCATACAAAGAAATGTCCTCTATAAATTATACTCACAGAACATGTTTTGCATTATGTTTTATATCTTGATAGTGTTAACAAGGAAGAATTGATTTATAAAACTCAAGTTTAGAAGATGCATATGTTTCAAATAATCACTGTCTCCTTCTGATGAAACACAGAGAGTCCAGTCTCTTGAGGCCTTGATTTATTAAGGTGTACCACTTACTACATACTTATTGCCACATCAGTGTGGGAAGGGTAGAATTCCTCCTTTGCAGAGATCCAGTGTTTTGACAGAAAGAGAATCTGGTGCTTTCATTCAAGATGAAGATGCCTAAAGTCAGGGTTTTATGCTATTCAAAATGACTGTTAAATTGAATTTCCTTTGAAAGAGATGGATAAAAATGAGCTATCCCATGTGCTTCTCAGGGGCATATGCTCTTGGGCAGGATGGCAGGTGATTGACAGTATTCATAAGGCTATCTGGAATCATCAAGACTGTGATAAAAAGCAGAATGGAGGAGAAAGGAGACATTGTAAGAAAAGCAAAAAGCAGAGGGAAAATCGAGATGGAAGTAAATAAAAAGATGAAAGAAAGCTTTCAAGGTACTTTTTTCTGCCAAGTCAATTACTCACAGCAGATGCAGAGTTTGAGATAATAATCCATAGGTGAGTTTAAAAAGATTTACTGCACCTCACACACTGAAATAAACCCAAGTTTTACAAAGCTCAGCAACTGAACAACAGTGAATGGATTTATGTAGAAATGAGTACATTGTTACCCCAAAGTCTCTTCTTTTTAACTGAACAGAATAGCTTCTCTGGAAGTGTTTAATTCACAGAAAGCAAGACAATTATTCAGCTGTTAAACATCAATGCGTTCAGAAGACCTACCTAATTTGAGTTAACCAGCACTAACGTATCCATGATTTAATCTTGCTTTTCCTGATAAGGATCAAATACTTTTAAATAATAATGAAAACTGAATGCATCAAAGGTCTGTTTGTTTGCTCTATTTTAATTATGGCTTTTATTATGAGATAGATTTTTATAAAGAATTCAATCTTTTATATTGTAGGTGGGCTATGTCACATTCAGGTTTTGTTCAGTGTTGAGTGTGTAGTTCAATATATTTATTCAGCTGGGGTTTTTTATCAGAACAAAAGAGGCATTCAGAAATTACATCAAAAAATCCTTTACAAATACTGTATAAAAAAAAATCTGAACACATATAATCTAAAATTAATAGTTTCTATACTCCAAAATTGAAGAAAGTTTACTAAGTACTAGTTACATATTTAAATGTAGATGAATCCCAACCCAAAATTCATTCTACACATAAGCTAAGGTTGTTCTTTGTCAATGCTTGCAATTTTAAACACTGTAATGAAGTGCAATACATTGAAATAAGTTCTTTAAGGATCTTCGTTATCTTTTACTGTTTCTCCCCCAATATGCCTAATTATCTGTAAATGCTGGCTAAGTTAAATGCCTCAGAAGAAAGAGACAGAGAAAAGCTTTATTTGAATAACTTGGGACATATTTGAAACCCTTCAGAATCAATAACACTTTGCAAATATTAGCAGTCAAAACCAGAGACGTGTTTCTGCCATTTGACATTGAGTCAGTAGACCTCCACAGTTGATCTTCAGTAGTGTAACCTGAGAATAAAAGTCAATATTAGGCAGCTATTGATGGTTGTGTAACTATTATGAATTGTGTAAAGAGTTCGACACTGTCCCACATGACATCCTTCTCTAAAAACAGCATTAGTCTTTAATAAAGCTACTTCTAAAGTCAAAGGAGCTTTTGAAAAAAGAGTATTTCATTAGTTTTGCTGCTATAGATTTTTCATAGTAGTATGTAGAGATGGAAAGATATAGAGAAAAAAAAGATGAAGAAGACAACATACAGAAACCTTTTATAAGAAAAATTCTAAATATTGACTTTTGAGATAGGATGGTTACTTCCAAATAATCTTCAAAAAATATGGAAAAAAATTGAAGATATTGTATCAGAACTATAAATCCAAAGTTCCATATTACTGAATCTGACAGCAATGTTTTTGTTCAGAATACAATAGAAATAGAAATTCCTATTCTGCACATTATTATGAGCATGTGGCTATTTGAGGACAAATTAATTTCATAATACCTGATGCACATTGCACCAGCAGGATACAAATTTCTATTCCTGATACAATGGAAAATATATAAAAAAAACATGAACTGTATGAAATAGCTTGTCATAGAATAATATATTTATCAAACTGTCACAAGTAAGTACACTTAGGAATGAATAGGTCCTAAACATATATTATTTAACTGAAAGCTATTTAATTGTTTATATTATATTTCATTAATACTTAAAGGAATAATGTTACTCATGTAGTTCTGCCACTTGCTATGTAAGCTTAACTGAAGGTCAAGAGAATTTTCTCTCTTTAAGAATTAAACAATTGGGAATATTTTATCATGTTCTGACCCTTGTAGGATATTTTTAAATGGTGTCTGGTCTGAAAGCAGTGAGACAATTTTCTTTATAGAGAAAAATGAAAAGCAGAAAAAGCCTTAGAAAATTCTCATTTGTGTAGATGCAATTGCAGTATAGCTTGTTTATTTATGCCAGCTTTATCCACGTAAATAAATATCATCTATATAAACAGTTTCTGATTTCAACACAGGGATATATTTCACAATCTAAGAGTCACATAAACAAATCTTATGTATCAGTGGATGGCTGGCACCAAGAGACCACATGGGACATGATGTGTGTCATATTTATATCACAAGAAAACCAGACAAAATGGTCTTCATTGCATCTTTTGTAATCTCATACACTTGTGCAAGTTGAGTACATGATAAGTATAAAATGTTTTCTTCCAATTTTCTACTGTTGTAAGCAATGGAAAAAAAGTTGTTAAAGCAAAGCACAGTTACACATACTTGTTTTTGAAAGGAAAAAAAAGCATGAAAGAAAGAGCAAGTACTTTAAGGACAGCATAAGGAATTGTGTTGGGTAATTTAACAATAGGGATACAAATAATGTGACAATTAAATCTATTAGCTTTGGAATAATCTGCAAAAGCAAGCACCATAACTGCTATTAGATGAGCCAATTAAATAAAGATAGGAGGAAGCATTTGACAATCTACTTTAGTTAATAGCCAAGCACTAGCTGGAAAAGGAATAGCTATATTCCAGGTTATTTCCCCATCTCCATTTTCCATAGTACAATTTACACTAAAGAACACAGTTTTCTGCATTCACAGGATATTTATACCAGATCATTAGTTGGATGAGTCACTTTTCCAAGTAAAATATTTCTATGTAACAGTAAGATAAAAGAGAATATTTACATCTATCTTCTTTGGAGTACAGGCATCTGAGGAAAATATTCTGAGACCCACAGAATGTGTGTTTGTGTGCATGTGTATGTATGTTTATATGCATATATGAAATTTTATTTCATATATTCAAAAGTTTCATTTATTTCATAAATTCAAAAGTTTAATTTTATAAGCAAGTCTGCTTGCTATCTCAATCTATGCTAATAAAAGTGTTACCAACAAATTAATAATAAAAGTACAAACACAATATCTATAATGAGGATCTGTATTTTCAAAAGGTTGGGGGTCAAATGTAAATTTCATAAAAGAAACTGACAGGCCATCTGTAAGTGCTACTTTCTTGTTGCAACTTCTTTCGTTCTTTTTACCCTTTGAAACTAGTTTCACTACAGAAAATATAGATAATATCTAAAAATTGTCACAGAGCTAATTTATATCTAAACATTTTCTATGCATGCCTAGCCTGGTGCTGTTATTAATGCCATTTGGCAATAACTATTTTCTCTGTGATTATAAGTTCTTTTGTCCATTGCCACTAACATTATCTGAATAGCTATAAACAATGTTAAATAGCTGTTGAGAACAATTACAAATTTTTCCCTATAGAATTTACCTTTTAGTAATTTACGGCTCAGTGTAATTTGCACTGTTCTCTTTCCTGCTCTTAGAAGGGTTATAAAGATCAGAAGGCAGGTCCTTCAGAAGTATCTCTTTTTCATTGTGTATCTGTTGGTGGTTTTCTATGATAAGGATTACATGTGCTGCTATAGTAAGGCAGCAATATAGATGTTGTCTCTGCTGAAATCTGTCGTCTTTGCAGAGATGCCTCGACACTCTCAAGGTAGCTAAGGATTCTACTAAGTCCAGCTGCCCCTGTTCTTGCATTTATACCAAAAATGCAAACATGAATTCTGAGTTTTGAAATAACATCCTCAACTTCAAGTAAGTTGTACAAAAAAATATTAAAGGAATCCCTTCATGTCAAATATTTACCCTACCTCCTTTTTACATTCTTATGTCTTTCTTATATCTTTAAATGAAAAAAAAAAAAAAAAAGTAGAACAAGTCTCCAGAATATTACTGTAAATATTTAGAAGTTTCATTACACAAGAGTTCTAGGAAATTTGGATTCATTTATGCTTAATCACCTTCATTTGTCCTCTGATAACACCCAGTTTGGGCTTCTAGTCACAGAACTCAACACACAGTTATAAACATTGAATTTCACATAAAGCTACAAACTCTGTGCAGCTATTGGAATTCTTCATTTTTTTATTTTTTTTTTTGAGATCCAGCAAGTTTTTTTTGGGAAAAAAAGGAATTGAAATGCATGTGGTTTGAGCATAGTGTAACAAGTTTGAAATGGATGGATTCATTTTCAAATGTGCCACTCATTTTCAGTGTCTCCAATCATAAAAAAACTATAGCAGCCAAAGAAAATGGCATGAACATTGTGCAAAAGACAGCATTATAAATTGCAAGTAGTTTTGCACTGTTGAAATGGATCCTGAGGGCCAGTCATGTAGGAGTGAAGCTTACTTCAGTTAGCTTCAGTTAGCCTCCTGCCCCTCTCCTCTTCTGAGACCTCACTTGGAGTATTGTGTACAGTTCTGGTGTCCTCAACATAAAAAGGACATGGAACTGGTGGAACAAGTCCAGAGGAGGGCCACGAGGATGATCAGGGGACTGGAGCACCTCCCACATGAAGATAGGAGGAGAAAGTTGGGGCTGATCAGCCTGGAGAAGAGAAGGCTGTATGGAGACCTCATAGCAGCCTTCCAGTATCTGAAGGGGGCCCATAGGGATGCTGGGGAGGGACTCTTCATGAGGAACTGTAGTGATAGGACAAGAGGTAACGGGTTCAGACTTAAACAGGGGAAGTTTAGACTGGATATGAAGAAGAAGTACTTTCCTGTGAGGGTGGTGAGGCACTGGAATGGGTTGCCCAGGGAAGTTGTGAATTCTCCATTGCTGGTGGTGTTCAAGGCCGGGTTGGCCAGAGCCTTGAGTGGCATGGTTTAGTGTGAGGTGTCCCTGCCCCTGGCAGGGGGGTTGGAACTAGATGATCTTAAGGTCCTTTCCAACCCTAACTATTCTATGATTCTATGATTCTATTTCCACTGGCATATAAGTTTCATTTATTTATACGTGTGTAGAATCTGGTTCTTAAAGCACCATATTTCTGTTCCTGATTTATATATACAGTCTCATGATCAACATTACAAGAATAATTTACCAGTGTTAGGGACAAGAAGATATGATGCTTACTATTAAAATCCAAAATACTTCTGATTTATCAAATAATTTTAAGATAAATCAAAAAATGTGTACCCAAACTTACCATAATATTTGTAGCCCTTTCTTTTATGACTGCAGTGATCTCTATTGAAATTTGAACTACCAGTGTAATTTTCATTTCAGATGCCACAGATCCATGTTTCTAGACTAAAGATTGCAGGTTCAGCCTCCACAGTATGTTTCCTCTCCTTAAATATTAATCACATATAGTAAGTGGTAGAAGCCTTCAAACTGTATTAACACAGGTGGACCTATGGTGCTTGGTTGCAACCCTGTTAAGGAAGCATTCTTCAGGCTGTTTGTATACATCCAGTAGCAGGGTTGAAACATAGGAGCGATAAGGTTACCTAAACCATAGGACAACTGAAGAAAGTCAAGCCATTCAAGGAAATCAAGGTTGATATCTACATGTCACATTTAAAAGCTCAATATGTATATTGCCTGAGGAATGCATTTGAGACAGCCAAGTCTGGTAGGAAAGAATGCTTTAAAAGCACTATTTCAACAGGGATAGTTCTACTGGGAATAAATAAACTGCTGAACATGCCTCATTTTTTAATGACCCACAGATGTAAACTGTACTTGATTCTATTGTCTATGATTTAATTTAATGCTTGGAACATCGCAGTAATATGCAGTAACTGATATACCCTTTGATTAAGAAATAGCCAGAGCAAAAATATTTATAATTCTTCCTGCACTATAGAGCATTTTTAAAATAAAGAAAAGATTAGCTTTAGCATGAATTTCTATTAACCAATCTTTGTTAGAAATGACATACAGAACCAAGAGGAAGACAAAGTCTGTTTTTGTCTTATTAATTGGAAAGCTTTTCAATCGTAGATTTATGGGATTTTTCTTTGTGAATTTGCTAATTATGAACAATATCTTACAAATTTAAACAATGATTCAATAGAAGCATTAGTTGAATAGCACCATCAGCAGTACTGTGAAATTCTTTTTCTGCAATGATGAAACTGTTTTTCACCTATCCTTATCCTCACTCCTGTTAAATACCTCTAATAAATTGAGGAACCAGGCACTAACAGCAAGAAAGATGCAAAGAATGTACCAATATTCAAAAATACTTTTAACTTGTTTAAGTATTTCTAGTCAGAGAGTTAACTTAAATATTTATATTAACATATAACAGTACGTTGTGACTCATGGTGTAACATCATTTCAGTGTTGTACTTTGTGTTGTTTCAGTACAACTGTAATACATATGGATTAGAAAAATAATACCTTTGATGTGTCAATATTTTGGTTTCTCTTCAAATCAGAATACTTCTGTTGTTTTGCAGCTGTTCTAACAACCAAACAGTAACAGGATACTTCTAATTTTAGAAAGGGCTAAAGGAATTTTTATAAAGCAAAAAATCCTGAATTAAGGAAAAAAGAGTACTGAAACTTTTTAAGAAACTAGTTATATTTCCCATTTTTCTTTAACCAGAGCCTGGTGACAATCTGTTAAGTGATCTGAAGGCTGTCTTATTATTTTCCATAAAACTGGATCTTTCTAATTTCATGAATTTAACGTTAGGAGAATCTTAAGGGTTGTTGTTCTCAGGGAGGCTAAAATTGCCAGCACAGGTGCAACATACTGCCGTATTCAATTTATAATATGTTTCACAACATTGTCAGCTTTAATCATTTTAATGTAACTGTTGCAGCAAAGACTTTTCGGAAAGTTCTTATGACAGGAGTTTTGAGTGTATGTGAGAAGTTAATGTTTTTAAACTGTAAGTTTCTCTTGGGATTGGGGAAAAGATGATGAACATGTGACAGAACCATGAAGACCCTGAAGGCAAAAAAAAATTTGAAAAATAAACAATCCAATTTAATTTCATTTCATTTATTTCATTATCATTTACATACTTCTATGTCAGTGCTTCTGATTTTTAAGCTGTCTCCATGATTTGACACATACATTTGACTAGGTTAGGTGGTGCTTAGTTACACAGTATATTAGCATTTGTTCTTTCGTAAATTAATTTTGACATAAGCAACTGACCTTTTAAAATGATGCCTAGCTCTCTGCAAACTTTGTTTCTAACAGAAGCAAAACTCACAAACAAGAGGCTGGAGACATCTGGAAGCTTGTTGATGACTGACAAAATTCAATCTAAAAAATTTTCTTTTAACTGTTATGAGAAAGAGCATTTTTTTCCTGTTTCCACCATTTGTAAAAAGTGTGGAAACTAGGATTTTCTTTTTATAATAGTGAATAGTGAAAAACAAGCAGATCTATGAATGTTTTTTAGATAATAAACTAGCTAATAGCAAGTCAAGGTCAAGGATTTGTGTCAGTTTAACACTGTTTAATATATTATAAACATGAAAAGACAGCGGTATTAGAGTGCTTATGTATTTACTCATGCATATATATCAAAAGAAATAGAATACTAACTATTCATTAACATAAAATAATCTATTCACTTTTTCTGAAGAGTTCAAGATGTTGAAAGCTGAATCACTTGCTACTAAGGATATCTTCTGGATACAAATATTTGCATTCCTTGGAGGATATTCCTCTCCACAAGAGCTAGGAGCTCTTAGCTTTGGCATCATGCCTAACTACACATCTTTAATGTGCAGCAATCTCAAAACTCTTGTACACTGTATTGTACCTGGAGGTTAAGTGTGATATGTTAAGGGGAGACCAATTTCAATTAAAATGCAATAATAGCATTAAAATATGCACTGCCATGACTTCAGTAACGTCTCGTCTGTTACTCTCAATAAGGACTTTATTGGGGTTTGCTTGATTATGTGTGCACAGGGAACAATATAGTTGCTAATAGTGTGGACAGTGGCACCTGAGCTGCGTTCCAGGGTAGGAATAAAACCAGCATTTTAAAACTGGTCTTCACATTTGAGCACTTCAGTCTGTACTTGAGGGGTAGTAGGTTTTACTTTCAGGGCTGCTGAGAATCTCTGGTTTTGTGCTGACTTACCTGAGGAAAAAGGATTAAAAAGAAAAAAAGAGATTTGGTAATGTTTATTTAAGACATATTAAGTAGAAGAAACATGTTAAATGGGCACCATCAGGACTGCCCCAAAAATCAATTAATTACATGACAACAACGGGGTTGCTGTGCTAGAAAATTACACAGGTCTACACAGTGCTCAGCACATAGGAATCTTACAGGTGGACTTGGTGAGCTAGCAAACTGAAAAGTAGCCCAGCTTACTTAAAAATCTGCCATGAAACTGGAAGCTGACTGGTGATTGGCAGGTTGCTTGCCAGGTATTTTATTCACCTACAAGTTCAAAAGATATAAGCCTCTGAGCTTCAAGGCAGAGAGAGGGAACTTGTCTTTGAAAAATCAAGGGGAATAAGGCAAGAAGAAGATGACTGAGACTAGAACTTTTTAAGTCATGAAAAGAACATGAACTGACTAGTGGGAAAGCACCAATTATTAGTGCTGTGAGCAATAATTGCTATTACTAACAAGTATCCACACTTACAGATTGGGTGGTATATTTTAAGAGACAGATTCAGTGGCAGATTTTTAATGAGCTCACTTGATAGATACAAATACTTTGTTATTCCCCCACAACACAGAAGTGATTAATGTCTTTTCTCATGAAACTTAAAACTAACATTTAATTTGTTTATAGTTTCTGTAAAGATCTCTCACTCTGAAATAGTGAGAAGCATTAATTTTATCAGTTCAGTATTGTAATAGATTTTGAAAAATTCTCAGTCCTTTTTCTTTCATTGAATGAATGTGGCCCACTGTACACCATGCAGCAGCTTCTCTTTGTTCTGCCATGTGTGTCAACACCAGAGGTAGTTGTTAGTGTGCAAAGAGCATAACTTGCAATGCTGGAAAAGAAGAAGAGTCAAATGTTGAAGAAGCCTTGGTGAGAGCCTCAGAGGTGGTCGCAGGCCTGTACAGGTTCTTTTGCCTCTTTGCACTTCTCTGTGAGATTACCCACATGAAGAATGAAAAAGTAAAATAATAGTTTAAAAGTTACAATTTGGCTTCTGTTTAAGTGGATCCTCTCACTTTTTGTAGTTTAACTAATTTCTTTTTACTCTTTCTTGTTTCCAGGCATACACTCAAGCCACATACTCTCTCACTAAACACTGAAGTTGTTTGCCAAACACAAGTATAGGATTCCAACACTGCTGATGCTTGTTTTTATTTTCTCTCCTTGCAAGAACACCATTAGTGCACATATGTTAACTAAAATTGAACTTGTTTTCATTACATGTGAAATGGAAAATAGACTACAATAGCTTTTTCTGTTCAAGTAGTTTGTTAACATTACGCTCCATAACACCTGTAGAACAAAAAATAATTTCAGCAAGAGAGACGAAAAATGAGTGTGTGCTGAAGAAACCAAATATTATGGCAGTAAGAGTGTTTATTGGAAACACTCTCTGGAAAGCCAAGACTTTTTAGTGGGCAAGTGACAAAAAAGGTGACTAATTGGGAGGATGATTAATTCCTTTTTGCATATAAATGCTATAAGAAAAGATTAATTCCTTTTTGCATATAAATGCTATAAGAAAAAATCTCATAAAAGAAGCAAATAGCTATAAATGTCAAGATAATATGAATGCACAGATTAATCAAACTTGACTATATCCCATAAAAAGAGCTTTATTTTATATCTTTTTTATGCACTGCTTTTTGACTTTTATACATTTTTGTGAAGTAGCCAGAATGTCAGCTTGACAAATGTCTTCATGTGATCACAAAGCTCAAAATTGGTGTTATTTCTGTTGCATGCTGATGAATGCAGGAAACTATAGCACAATTAATTGCAGGGATGAATTTGATTGAAAGAATTATGATATTTAATAAAAAAATATGAAGAAAAGTCACTCTGAATAATGTTTTCTCTATTTTGCATTCCAATAATTTGAGCATGAAATGTAAATGAACAAACCAAGAGATAGTTTTCAGAGGCTGAATTAAAATTTGTTTGCACTTAAGAGTGAACATAGTGAACAGCTCTGTATTAGGAGTCATTACAGAAGAAAACTAGTGGATTATATTTGGTACTTGCCAGCATTATCTAAATTGCTTATTTTTATTCTCAAATAAGACAACAAATAACATCAATAACAAAGAGTTGTACTTAATGCAATTATAACCTTCACAGCTGTGAAACTGTGGCCACTTATTCTATTTGAAAAGTATTAATGCTGTAGTAGGTCCTGGTAGTGTGAAAGACTATGGTGTCCTTGGCTGCATAAGTATTACTAAATAAAACAATTTTATGGCTCAAAGGCCACATGGCATACATCCATACAACTAAATTGTTCCACTGTCTTCATATCCAAGCAACATGTCATCCACCCCCCCATATAGAATGGTCCTTGTACTGTCTCCTGAACCATGCCCAAATATTTGGAGGAGTGTTAGTTTTCACAGTTGCCAAGAACAACATCAAAAATTTAAATACTAGGGATAGTCATAGGTCAGTGCTTCAGTGCTCTGGATTTGCTGTTGAAAATGATATGTAACCTTTACTAAATCTACCCCTGCTAGGTTTGTTTTAATTTAGATAATTTCTTCTTTTATTGCATATCTCTTCTATTCCAGAATAGAATAATTATTATTTAACTGATAGACTGCAACAAAGGTAAGAGAGCTAAGTGAGAAGAGTTCCTGTTGTCCCAAGCATCTCACAAGTGTCCAACAAAAGGCCCAGTTCTTTGCCTTTGATTTTGAAGAAATAGTACGTAAACATTGCTGCAACATAGCCGAGAGGCAATAATGAGCACAGCTAATGTTACCACAGTAACATTAATGAGTAGAGATAACTTCAGTTACCATCAACAACAGCTTTAGTAAAGCATATCTGTAATACGTTAGTTAAAATATAGTTAGAAGATGTTTTGACGTACGTAGGCTGACCACATAGTTCAGTAATAATAATATTTAACACAGGAAGCACTTGAGTAAGGAATGTAAAATTAAGAAATTTCTTTTATTTGAATTAATCCATATCTCATTGTAAAAGCATATCCATCCCCCAAGAAATCTGTATCATGGGAAACATGACACAAGATGTAACAAAACAGGCTAGTTCACAGCAAAGATTTCTGAAATAGTTGCTTCAAATAATGGAAGACAGGTCACTTTTACCCAGCATAATCTCCCCATGCTGTTTTCTACAGTAGGTGTATATTCATAAAGCATATGATATCGTATGCAGGCATAAACACTGATCTCTAGAGAAAACAGTACAGTTGCATGAAAAATGTTACTATTTATAAGTAACTTAGCAACTGTGACTTGCTCTGGAGCCAAGAACTGAATCTAAACGTTATAGTCAGAATTCTGCTTTATTGTTTTTTCCTTCTATTACCAGTGCCCCACACATTCAGAACTGCTGGAGTTATATGCCCCTAACATGAGGATTCCTGCTTAGAGTACATTTTTAAATATACTACTCAGTGTAAGGAGGGAGTTGCATACGATGCCTCCTTAAAGAGTAATCTACAAATGATTGCTGCAATTATGAATACATTATTTAGAATTTCAAGCTTTCCCCTTTCTTGTGTATATTAATATTATCTATATTATAGACCATAATCGTATAACTCTGCTAACCTCTTACTCAACTAGAGCATGAAATAGTTTAATATGCCTCTGCTAACCTTTGTCTTCTCACGTCAGCTATGTGGAAAGTCACCATCTTGTTTGCAAAAGCCAACTTTTCTAATTTAAGAAACTAATAATAAGCTTGACTGCACTACAGAATCAACCTTGCCGTGCCAATATAACCTCACTCACTTTTTGCTATAGGCATAGTTCAACATTTTCCACTTTGTAATGTAGACATGCTGAATTACATAATCCAAAATTAAACAATCTAGACTACAAAACCACATCAAAGTAACACGAAGGAGTTCATTAGCCCCGCAAGAGGACTACAGATATGTTTTCCACTGCCTTAAGTCCATTAGCTAATTGTTCTGAAATATTTTTCTGATACTAAAAAGAGAATGCAGGATTAGTTTTAAGATAAATCATTTGCTTATCTTGACTGTCATTTTTCTGCTGACCCTGGAAAAAAATCTGGAACTATGAATAATTTTAATACTGACCAGGTGCCATATTACGTGTGATGCTTCAGAGTCTTCCAATGTATAATACACATCTCAAAGCATGAAAATGGATTGTTATTATCATTCATAAGTACTAATGTCAACAGTATTAATAGATCGTAGCTAATTCTATTAATATATTCAGTTGTATAAGTAAAACATTCAGTCCTGAAGGTTGCCGAAGCACATAATCCTTTTAATGTGCTTCTGCTTTATATGTGGATATAATTTTAAATACTGTATATTCATTTTCATATTCAATTACTCATGATATTTGAAAAGATATAATTTTCCCAAATTTCTGTTAAGTTTTATGTTAATTTAGCTCCTTGAAAATGAGATCACATTTAAATATATTCAGATAAGATTAGGAAAAATAAAAAGCCACCTTAATTATTCTTAAATAAGTTTTTATTAATATCTTCCTAATAGCATTTCTAAGATGCTATTGTCTTTAATATTTTTAACTATTAATAAGCCACAAATATTCCCACCACACTTCCAGCAGTAAAAGTTTCAACACTTTCACCTTCTTCACAGTTTACTAGTGTTGTGAAAAATGTGCCACTAAACCAAAATTTTCATTAGCAGTATCAATGCATAAAGCATAAAATTATTCGAACACCACCACCAAAAGCACTTAAATAATGAGCTTATGCCCCATATTTGGCAGTGTTTAAGACCAGCTTGGACAGGGCTTTGAGCAATCTGGTCTAGTGGAAGGTGTCCCTGCCTGTGGCAGGGGGCTTGGAACTGGATGATCTTTAAGGTCCCTTTCAACCCAAATCATTGCTTGAGTCTATGACTCCATGATTCTATGAAGTCATTTCAAGTAATAAGCAGCATGCTTATATTCAATGATAGGTAACACAGTTTTGGTTGAAAAACAGTGCATGGTACGTTTTTTTTCAGAATTCTTTAGAAATGGAGATCTTACTAAAGTCTTCAAAAGTACCCATACACAATAGGCAATCATTTCCCTTATTTCTAATCTAAGTTGGAAAATAAGTTTGATCCAATCTCAGTCACCTAAATACCACTGAGAATATAACTATTTGTGGTATAAAACTGTCAATGACCTCTGGGCATGTTCTCTATGCTTATAAGAAGCTCTGATATAAAGGCATAAGCACATATCCAAGTTTCTTTTTTTCAATAATTTTTTATTTCTTTGCAGAAGATAAGCACAGATATTTGTACGGATCAGACATAACTGTAGCATTTACTTAAGTTCTAAATACAGAATATAATTTTTTTAATAGTTCAGGATTCTTGGATTGTAACTTTATAAAAATTATAATTCAACAAATAAAAACGTCTCCATATGTTGTAACAGTCCCTTCTTATCACTGAAGCTTGTTAGAAGACTGAAAAACTATAATGTCTCTCAGGAAAATGTGTCAATAATCTAGAAACACGAAATCTGTGGTTTCCTCATATACTTTAATATATTTGAAAATCACTGCCTCAGGAAAAAATATAAATTAAAGTAATAAAAAATATAATATAAAGAATTTAAGATAGTAGAGGTCTGTTTACCTTTTGTTATGATGATAGCAACCTATCTGCTCTTATCATCCTCACCTACCCTTCATTGTATTAAACTTTGTAACTTTGCCTGAAACACAAACAAAAGGCAAAAAAAACCCCTACTGTTCTGAGGTTACTGTACATATTCCTTTTCTTTACACTAAAATTGCCCTTGAGAATGCATTTATGCAATTCTATAAAGCAGAAGAGAAATTGTATATATTTAGGAAAGTGTATGCAAGACTTAAAACTTATTACACTTAAACTCAGGTAAATGATACAAAAGAAGTCTCTCTAAAGGCCAATGACACTAAATACAAAGCCATAGAGAAAAAAAAACAAAGTAAAAAATGAAAATAATAGAATCTTCTGTTCATTAGTGCACAGTAACTCACAGACTAGAGAAACATATAAATGGACTCCCTGCTGTTTTTATCTAACCATTGTTTGGAAATATGTTCTATCAGCAGAACTGTGGCTGTATTCTTCTGGTCACACTTTAGAGACATGTTCATTCTGTTTCATTTCTAAGACTTGCTGATGTCATATGGCAAACTCTGAAACAAAGTCTGTTTAAAAATAACATTGTAGTAGAATATATTTGCTATTTGACTTTTCTTCTTACCTTATTCCTGAATATAGTTATACAGAAATAGCTTCTTTGTCCCCCAAAGTAAATTTTCTTTTGCTACTTATCATTTTTAGCTGAGGTCATATCTCTAAATTTACAGTTTTACAGCTGCTTACTACCAGCTTGCTACTACATAATTCAAACAGGATTTTTCTATGGCACGAGCTGTGATGAGTGGGAGGAAAGGAGAAGACACTCCACCATGCACTTGTACTGTGAGCCATATGCACCACCAACCTGAGACCTTCTTTCAGATTATGCTGCTTTAGGTTTTTTTCCTGAGTAAATGTCAGTAACTCTGGCTCTTGAACTGCAGCAGGGGCACCATGTGCTCACAGAGCTTTGCTGTAGGTTCTGGTATTAGAAAGAGGAAGATAGAGGAGTTTTACAAAGCTGCACAAAATTTCTACCTTTTCACTTGGAGTCCCAGGCCACGGTCCCAGTAGGTAATAATGAAGCTTTTCGTAACACTAGATATGGGAAGTAGGGCTCAGCATCCTCACTGACATTGGGCTGGCATTTGTTAACAGTATTACTCATGTCTTCTGTAACAATATTTCACAGTTCAAAGAACCCTAGAATCCATGGTTCTACAATTCAGTCTTACCCACACCTCATATACTGCATTTCCCAATTCTATTGTAAATACTTTGCTTAACAGATTTTAGGAGCCTCTTTTTCTCTTTCCATGGCCAATTCGGCTATCTAGCTAATAACTTCTCTGGGATAAACCCTTAGACTTCCATTTTCTCATTTCCAGTGGGTCCTAAAAATCTCGGCTGCAGCTTTTAACAGTCATTTGTTATCATTCACAACTTTCTGTCCACAACTAAAGCATTCAGTACTATGATAATTTTAAATCACTTTATTTCAGTCTAAGACTTTTTTCTTAAAGTCACCCTTAAATTTGTCCATTATCTGATTATTTCATTCACATGCCGCTTGTTTTTATGCCAAGCCCATAAATGAGTCGTCTATTAAATAAGATACATTCCATGAATAACTCTTCTGGAAATCTAAAAAAAAGTCCCCTTTCAAGCACAGTTCTCTTCTTTCTTTATTTATTTTATAAGGTGTGTGCTAATACCTGTCCAGCCCTAACCCTTTAACTGACTGATAGCATCTTATAGCACCATATTAAATGTTTTACTGTAGTCCAGTCACATTTGCTCTACATTTCATCTGTCTGAAGAAATGAATAACAATAAATTAGTACAAGTAAGTGCATTTATCTTTGATGAAGCTGTCTTCAGAGTCATCTCACTGCTAATTTAATTCGATGTTTTGAGGACTGGTTTTTTTTCCTTTAAGTTGTAAAGACACTCCACCTAAATTTAACAAAACATAATGCAGGCATCTAGTGTAAAGTAGCCTTTTAGTTTTCAAATAATCAGTAGGAAGACATGAGCATATGTGAAGAGTAAATCACTTCAAGCATATATATAAACAGACTTATTTTGAATTAAATGAGATAGCTATTTTCTCTTTTCTACATATTTTTAGATTGCTGTATAAGCCTATATTTTGGGTTGAAGAAAGCTGTGTTTTCTGAGTTGAGGTTATCAAACTCTGTTTTTTTCTTTCTAATTCAAATGAAAATACTTTCCTCATATAAGTCTATTGTTATTAATACTCTTCTATTCCCGTATTTGATATTATTACCCTTATTAAAAGCAAGTTTTCATTTAGGTTTGGGTTATACTTAGATAATTTCCAACTTTTGCCTAATCCTTACTGAATAGTGATCTAATTGCATTCTCCTTTATATTCTTTCTTTCAGACACCTAAAGATCTTACAGCTGCAGCCGCTGTGGAGGTTAAGCTTCCTAGATGTTTTAAAAAATGTGTTATATAAGTGCATTGAATGTGGCTTCAGGAAATAAAAAATAACAAATAGATTTTATTCTGCTTTGATGGAGACAGACTAGGCATATTAAAGAAAAAAGCCCTTAATGCCCTAAGAAAAAAAGCATTGATGTAGTCAGCAGACATATATTCTACCTTTTTGCTCAAAATATGTCTGGGAAAGCATGTCTCCCAGTTGCAGCCTCCCACTGGGTACAATGGAAGTACTTGACTAAGAACAGTAGCTGAACTGACAGTTTTTTCATTTCGTGGGGGTTTGCTGCTGCATTTTAACATGCCTGCTACAGATATTTTTCTCTGAAAGCCAGCTGAGGGTGCCAACTCTAAGGATACTACTCTGAAAATAACAGCAAAAAAATCCGCTTCTGTACGTATAAACATAACTATATCCTTATGTCAATGTTATTTTTTGTGCTTTTCGATGTCAAATTGGACAGCAGTGACACAAAGCCCGTGATATGAAGTAAAATGAATTCCAGATGGATGGCCCCAGTTTGTTATTTCAGTAGCGTTCAGAACAATTTTAATTTATTTTTGCTAAAAAATTGTAACTTACAAAGATGCCTTTGATGGTGTAGCTCAAGGGTGTAAATGCATAAGTATATACTTGTGTTTTAAAATGAAGACCACAAAGCCCTTAAATGTCAGCAACTGTATCAGTTAGTCAGATTCTATGATTCTATGATTCTATGCTCCAGCATATGAGAATTTATACTTTTAGCAGCGGTCTTTATCAAAAATATTTTATAGCTTTATTTCTTTATATATATATATAAAATGAGAACACATACCTTAAATTAAGCTCTTAACTTTCCTTTTTTTAATTAAAACATCCTTATCTATTATTAACCGTTTATTAGGAGACTGCAGGGAAATCAGTACAAACTTTTTTTATGGGGCAGACTGCAATTCAGTTGGCTTAAAAAGGTGTGTCAGTTAAGACAGAGACAGCTTGTGTAACCAAATGAGCAAGCATGCATTTGAGCCCAGCCTAACAGATAGTTCATTGTTTTGGAGGGAACAGCCTAAGGTTCTGGTTCCTGCTTCCCAGGAAAATCTTTATTTCTTTAATCCAAAGATTCTACATAACTTTCAGCATATGAGGTACAGTGTCCATTGACATTTCTTGATTATTTGAATACACTAATCCCTGATTTATTGTTTGGCATTTAGTTGAGTTATAAACTCCTAAAGGCCAGAGTGTGCATGGTTGAGACAGACTGGATCTTTCTTAAAGGTGTGAAGAAATACCAGGAATGGCTACACGTTGTTTGAACTGCTATGCCCCCTGAAATTTCTTTTTCAAAAGAAGACAATGAAAATAGGGTGAGATCTGATTGAATTGTGTTGTTTCTACAGATTAGATATTATACACTATGTCATATATGACCTCCTATAACAGGTCATTAATGGTAATTAATGTTTAATGATAAAACTCAATGATTTGTTTAATGGTAAAACTGTTTAATGGTAAAACAACAATTCAAGCTGCACAAATCAAGTCCTTTAAGTTAAACGTGACATGTTTAACTGGCTTAAGGCTGTCATACTCAGCACTAGTATTGGATTGAATTTCAGAGGAATCTCAAGAAGAAAAAGAAAGCATTTTTTTCTGTTCACTTCTCTTTGATGGCCTGAGAGACCAATTCATGCTTCAGATCCTGCATGATTTATCATTTGCTTTGTACTCTGCTTGGTAATTTCTTGACTCATGTGGACTCAGAGTCATTCCACCCTGAGTAAGAACTTATCAGAGACATCCAAGCTACATATCCAGTAACTAAATTCCCTCATAATTAATGGAGAAATTTGTGCCCCTCAAAGAGTAATTTAACCTACTTAAGATCAGCACTGCCCCTGGAAAGGCCCATCTTTTTCACTGACTGCATGAGAAACTTAGTAAGACCATAGTATTAATTTAAGCATTACAGGTGCCTGAATTTAGGTAAGATGAATATGTGCTTCTACAATGAATGTAGTGACACAGATATGGCTATGATGTTATATGCTATGTCATTTCCATGCTGTTTGGTCTACAGACATTGGTATTATTGGTAGAGAATGTGATACTTTGATAGTTTTTGAGCCAGGAAAGTTATTTTCAGTCACAATGCTGGTACATTATGTGTGGTGGCAGGATGTGCAGTGGGTAGGGGGGGTAAATATTTTCCTGCCGTTGCTGTTATTTGTCTTAGCTCTGAACTGCAGAGAACCACCTACTCAATTGCAAGAATAGTTCAGCCCCTATGCCATTCAGTCTTCACTGCAGACTCTGGGACCACCAGGAAGGTCCAAATATCTGAGCTCCAGATTGTCTACACAGTTTGTCAGTTACTATTTACTTGCTAGCCAAATAATTGCATGCTTCATGCCTTTTGCTAATAAAGACATTCAACCCCATTTACTTCATTTAAAAAGAAAAAAAAGTAGTTAATATTCATGAGAACATTATTAGAATGTACGTCAACCAGAGTCTAGACTATTTTCGTTTTAGGCCAAAGGAAATTACAGGTACACCATTATTTCTATTAATTGCAACTAAAGTACTTTCAAAACCTCACTAAGTGCCAAGTAAATAGCCATCAGAAATCGCAGTGGTAACTCAAGCTTTTGTAGCATTTGTAATTCACTTGCAATTTCAATTGTTTTCAGACAAGCCCATTAAAAACTACTAAGGTTGCTGTTAAGACTTCCTGGGGAGGAAGCATCGGGCAATACTTGCACAGCTGAAGAAGTAAGACTTGGCTCTGCTTTCACTTTTGCATTTACAAAATACTTCCATAGCACTTCTAACATAAGATATCAGGACCACATTTAAAGGACAGGTTAATGACATTGTCCTTGCATCACAGCCTAAAAACATTTAAGATTAGAAACTTCTGTGTTTTTCCTAAAAAAGCAGATATATATTTTGTCGAAGTTGTGGAGTCTCCTTCCTAAGAGATAGTCAAGAGACATCTGGACATAATCCTGAGCAATATGCTCTAGGTGACCCTGTTTGAGCAAGGAGGCTGGACTAGATAACTTCTGGTGGTCCCTTTCAACTTCAACCATTTTGTGATACATGCTTAGCACACTACCAAATGTGACATTAAAGGTAGGATATCCGAATTCAGAAGTCTTATATGTAGTTATGTTCTAGCTGTCTAATATCTCTACAACAGAGAAGTGAGTTGTTCTAGGAAGACAGCTGTTCAGCTCATCGTTATTGATGTCCAACACTGCTAAGATGAATTGCACTCCAGAAGTGCTTATTTCTCTTCACTGGTTATAAAGGATGCCCATATGACAATCTCAGGTATAGCTGTTGGCACAAGAATTTGTTAGTTCTTTTACAAACATGTTATTGATATGATATATTTCATTACCCCCATTTGCCTGATTCACTGTCAGTTCCAGAGTTAGAAACTGGCTTTTTAAGAACCTTTACCTAATATTGTTGGTCCATCTGTCTTCAATATCTTGCATTTCAGAATCTGCTTATCAACCCGCTGATAGGACCACTGACGCAGACTATTGTTTTGGTATTTTTTTATCCTGTCTGTAATCCTCTCAGATAAATTACATTATTAAACCAACATATAAAGAAGTTACAAAGCATCTGAAACATTTTCAGTATGATTCTGTGATAAGAAAACAAAAGTGTGTTAGCTACAGATTAAACTTTTAAGATGAGGTTTTGCCTAAACGTCCATTATCATCTATTCATGCATAGCTGAGCTGCAGTAATATCTCCGGTGCAATATTAAAAGCAAAACTTCCAGATCCCTTTAAGTTACTCTGTTACAATATTTGGCACAGTTTAAGAATAATGCTTTATTTTCCTGTTTTCCTGGAAGTTTGTTTAACAGGTTATCAGTAGGTCACCAGATCTGAAAATGTAGAGTTTGAAATAAAATAATAAATATCAATCTGATGGAAGTAGAACCGGAGCTTTAGGAGGCAAAATCTAACATTCATGCTTTCAGTCTTCAGTTTTGTTTTAAGTTTTTTATCCAAGAAAACAATATGAAGAAGGGCAGTCTCCTGGATAAAGCTGGTCCAAAAGTTATTTTGTTCAGTATTTCTTAGATCTTACTCTGATTATAAGGTAGTCTTCCAAGGAAGCATTTGAAAAGCTTTTACAGATCATCTCCTATAGGGTGCATTTCAAAATTCCCATGACAATATTCAGATTAACAGTACATTGGTGAACATAACTAAGATGTCTGATGACTTTATGTTGCAATTTTAAAAGTCTGATTGTTCCTGGCTCTTTAGAACACCTGCAGCATCTCAAATCTCAGAGTAAATGAAATAACATTCTCTTGGTTGAGCACTTACTAGGGGTAAAAGAAATAACTGAGGTCAAAGATAAGCCTGTCATACTGAATGGTGAAATTTATCTGACAGCCACATAGTGAAATCACATAGTGTTAAAATCACGTAGGTCTGCCCATAGCTTGTCCACAGACAGCAAAGATGATCTTATTAAAACTATTAGAAATTTGCCTGATTATTGAAAATAATTGGCTAAAACCTCAATCTCCCCCCAGTGCCATGGAAAACCTAAGGTTAACAACGAACAGATCACGCAAATTCGTGCAGCCCTTACTATCCTGGATTACAATCTGCCAAGGCTTCAGAGACAAGGCAACCTATAAAAATGTTCTCACATAATTCAGAATGAGAACCATCAGTTTTGAACTAACTGGAGGATTTTACAAGACTTTTCTTTCACCTAGCCAGATTAAAACATCTAAAATATTCTATGAGAAAAGTCCACAATAACCTGTATATTCTGTACTGACGTAACCTATATGTCTGTGCATGCTTTAAAATAATGAAACCTACTTTGGGAAATATAAATTCATGTACATGGAATCTTCAGAAAAAAAGTAAGCAAAAAACCCATCAACACATTCTTATCTAAGATGTTATGGCCTCTTAGTGTAGAATGTTTGCAATTTTTGCACAAAAGCCAATTATTACGCAAGAAAGTTTAAAATATAATCTCTAACCATTCGTTTTATTGAACTGGCTCTCCCTGAAATAAATAGATTTTATTTCTTTTTCAACCAAAGTGAATCTACATGTATCGTATCATGGTAATACTTGGCCAGTGTCATTTTGTTCTGCAAAAGCTAACTTCTATGTACTAGCTATTTTGCACTGAACACCTCCTTAATTTAAAGTCACCAAAGAAATTCTTCTGATAAATTCCTAAAATATATTTGGCCATCTAGTAATATTTAAGAAGGATATTTTGAGTGGATTTTGTTCTTTATAAATTCTGTAGGTCTGACAAAGTGCTTCATAATTAAAATTGACTCCAGAAGTTCCTCATCAAAATTTAAATTTGTATTTTGTTGTTCTTCTGTCAGAGAATGTATTTACTTCAGGGAGAAGGTTTGTTTTGAGTCTGCACCACATAGTCTTTTTATATCATTATACTCATCTCAAAACTAGTATCACTGAGGCATGGAGTCCACTAATTACTGTTATAGATATACTCACAGGAATATAATTTTAGCAATGCGAAGATTGTACAGAAATCTTAAGTTTCACTTCCTTCTATTTTAGTCAACAGAAATAGTACTATAATGCTTAGACGACTTCGCAAGCACAAACAGAAGCAGCCAGCTGTAAACTGTGCTAAAGTTTCAACGAGGAAATATGTCACCGAAATACCATAATGCTTTCTCCATAGCCTCCAGGCAATTTCTTCCTTTTCAGGCAACATCTTAGATTTTAAATGCCTGCTTTGTGTTAAAACTGCCATATCATTAAATCAATCTATTTTTTTTTCTCAACTATTCCTGTTATTAAAAGATGTAATCAACATTTTTGATGGATTAAGTAATGACCCAATAAAACTGCACTCAGACAGAAGATACATTTCTGCCTATGTAAGTCCAATGTTGAAGAGTTCCTTTATGAGGAAAAAAATAAATAAATTAAAGAAATAGCAATTGGTTCTGATTAATCTATACCTGCTCAAAATGCAGTGAGATAATCTCTTTTTATTAATAGATGGTGAATATTTAAGACTTAAATCCCCTAAAATACAGGCTAATGCAGGTATCGCGGTAATCAAAAGCTCATGATAGGGAAAATCATTTCCATAAATCTAATTAAATACAGATATAACGAAGAAAAATTTATAAGAATATTTACTTTTTTTGGCTTGTAGGCACTAAAATGACAAAAGCAATTACAACGTTTATTTGGCAACTATTTGCTGGTTACAGTGGATATTACAAAATAACCCTGTAAATAATGCTACAAATTGGAAACTTTACTTCTTAACAAGCTACATATTGAACTACAAATGGATCTTTAATAACTGAGATTTTTCTCAAAGTAATTAAATGTTTTGACTCCTTTCTAAAGGGATGAACCAATGTGTATGTTTAATTCTCATTCTAGAAGATAAACTGGAGAAAAAAAAAAACAACTTAAATTATTAATTAAAATTGAGCAAAGTGCAAAAGCAAATTTTATTAAAAAAGTACATAAACATCAGTTTTCATGTTACCAAGGGAGGTTTAAATTATGTAAGCATAGTTATTTTTTCCTTCATTTTCCCTAGTAATTTTCAATCCTCATATGCCTTATTAGCTTGTATTTGAAGATAATTGAAGGTTTGTTATACATGAAAAAAAATATTTTGAACAGCATGTGGATTGACTATATTTCACTGTATACGATTTTATTGTGATTTAATCTTTCTTTTAACATCTTTAAGACACTATTTTTCAGTTCAAAATCAGTTGTAATTATATTTTGGATGCTCACTGCTGAAAACATAAACCTTTCTCCTGCAATATAAGGAATTTCAATTGATAGTCCATACTATGTTGAGGCAAGGGTTATGGTAACTCAGCCTCATTCCTGCTATCCAAACATTCAAAGATACCTCAGTCTCCCACTATTCCTTGCAGAGGCACAATAGGTCAACAAGGAGATATCAGCTGATTTGAGAAGAAACTGTTCATATCGCCCCACGGAGAGCTGGAGAATGGATAGAGAAATCTGCTTCTGTAACCCATGAAACGCTATTGCTTAAGAGAGTTCAGGATGGTCCCAGTCAGACCTTCTGTTCCTGTGGCTAGTTGCACAAACTGGCCCAGATATATCTACAATTAAGAATGCCCTCATAGTTGGTTGGTATACCAATTCTTAGAAGACTAAATATTATTATTTTAGCTGCTCAGGATAGATACGACAAATTAAAAATATTAAATAAAGGAAAAATAAATGTTCTTGCCCATAATATTAAAGCATGTCTTTTGCTTCTTTAAGCCATTACTTGTGTTCATAAGTTCAAATTTTTTCTTATAACCTTTATGTTTCCTGCTTTTATGTCTTTTTAAGAATTTTAAATATAACTCCAGTATGTGGTTATTATCTATTCTGCTAGCTTTTAATGTAGGGTTCATGTACATGTCGGCCAAACCCAGAATGGGATTAAATCATTGATTTGCCATAGTGGCATTTCCACCCTTCCTAGTTTCTTCACTGTTCTTGAATACTTTTTCAGTAACGAACTCACACTAATATCATCAGATGGTGAGTTAATAGAGGCTCATGTCATTTAATGTTAGATGTCTAAAAATCAGATGTGCAGTCTAAACAGGTACAGAGGAATTCTACATCTTTGTATACTTAACTACAAAAGTTAGCCACCTGGAGATGGAAATTCAGCCCACTTATCAAATGAATTACCTTTAAATGTGTCCTTTAGAAGTATCTCTTTCCACAGACCACAACAAAAATCTGAGGTAACTGAAGTCTTTAAGTAAAGTTAGGTGTGACAACTGTAAGCCTTAGTTAATCATATTTTAAAGTAGGCCTTTTATCTTCTAGGTGTTTCATAATTTCTTTTGGTATGCTTTATTTCCCAAGTGAATTTCTTATTATGCTATTGGCAAAGTTTTACTATTTTCCTATTACCTTTAAATAACACTTTAAATTTTATTTTATTTTTAATATAAGATGTTACTTTCTCCGGCATGCAGATAATGGCTTTTTTTTTTTTTTTAATAAGCTTGGGTTTTTTTATATATATTTTTTAGATTATATGAAATGTACCTGGCACAGTCTTTTGATAATACTGGTCTTGTAGATGGTGCAAATCTGAAAAAAATATCTATGGCATTTCAAAAGCAACAGCTATGACTTATTATCACAAATGCACTAAAGTCTTTTCGATTACTGAAGCAGATCCTGACCTGTCTGTAATTTGACTGAGAACATTATCTAACAAATTGGTCATTAATTGTTGTTGAAAATCAATTCACTGAAATAATGGCTTAAAAAGTATTGCTTAACAGTTTGTCATGATGGATATATAGGATTGACAATAAAATGCTTTAATTTCAGCTGCAATTTATAAGTTATGTCTGGGCTGCCAATCACTTCTAACAGTCAGGGCATTTCTTGCCCTGGTCAGAAGTCCTGTCAGCATTTTCACAAGTGGAAAGTAATTGAATAAACTGCAAAACACTAACATTATCCCTTTTCATGTGCGCTGAACAGAAAAAGAAAAAAGATTCCATGTCTTAGAAATACCAAAATGTTTTAAAACAGAAGCAATTAGGGGTCATGACAGCAGACTGCCCCCTTTTAGATTCTAAATTGCATGGGTCTCTCCGCTACATTATATGAAGTAGCTAAAAACGTAGGCATTACCTAGTAAAAGGAAAAAAGTAGCAGGGACCTAAACCTGTGCTGCAGAGAAGTCAAAAAGTTCTGTAATTGACTAGAAGAGGATTAAGACCTGCTCCTCAGTACATAATATATAAAACCTGTAGGTACATCTGTGTATATCTACATATATACACACACTATCATACTACAATATAGTAAGTATATAGCCCAATATTACATAAAATCTTAGCAGGCATATTGGAACTTGCATTAGTCATAATGAGCTAAGAAAACCCAGATGGAAAGATGCTAAATTTCCATAAGAACATTCATCTGTTGTCTAAATACGATAAAGGGAGTACTTATCTCATTTTTGTCCCTTGGTAAAGGCATACAAGGCAATGATAATAAAATCTTTTTCATCCATCTCCTGAGAGGATAACTGTGCAGCAACTCAGTACATAGCTAACACTTTAACACCTAAGGGTTTATCTAAGGGCTTCTGTAATGAATTCAGTGAGAATGAAATTAATAGCCAAACTAGATACAAAATATTTGGTTATGAAGATACTAATGCTTAGTTACTTTTTGTCAGACCTGAAGTGGTCATTCCATTCCATTTAATTTCATTCCATTCCATTCAGTTCTGTTACAGTTCAAACAATCCAATATTTTGTTTTAAGTTACCGATAATTATGACTCCATGAAACTATTAGCATACAGTCCGAGAAGCAGATGACCTTCTAGTTGTGCAAAGATGCTCTGGGTCTAATCTAAATTATCTCAAATAATTAATCATAGTTGAAAACCAAATGTTGATACCAATAAAAATAGTTCTATAAAATCATAGAATCATAGAATAGTTAGGGTTGGAAAGGACCTTAAGATCATCTAGTTCCAACCCCCTGGCCATGGGCAGGGACACCTCCCACTAAACCATGCCACCCAAGGCTCTGTCCAACCCTGCCTTGAACACTGCCAGCAATGGAGCATTCACAGCTTCCCTGGGCAACCTATTTCAGTGCCTCACCACCCTTGAGGTGGGAAAACTAGAGCCAAACTGAAGCAACCTGAAATAGAGGCTGTTACTCTGTGTGGAGCACACAGTTTTATCTCAAGTTTCTGGAGACACCTCATTTCTATCACAAAAAAATGAGTTGTTACCTCAATATTAAAGCTGCTACCATTCCCATTAGGATGCCTCTTCATTTTACTTTCAAGGTCCTTCTGTGTATGTGCAGAACTGCCCCAGATCCAGAATTTTTGTTGAAAATAACAGAGCAGCAAAAAATATGCAAAAAATTTTAGGGGCTTTTCTGAACTCTTTTGCAGGTAGTTTTTATGCTCCACATTTTATACTGAAGGGCTTTAATGTCATATCTAATTCATATGATTAAAAAATCTATGAGTAGAAGTCTTATCAGCAGAAATTTTTCCTTTTAACCTATCAGACAACAATCAATTTTCCAGTTATTAGTATAACATGACCCCATTACTATGACTAAACCAGCATAAAGTGCACAAAGCTATCAAAATAGCCAAACAGGTATTTTTCCTAAAGGAACAACTTTGCTTCGTTACACAGTGAAATTATCAGTTTACAAAGCACTTCCAAATTGTTTGGTAAAAAGTAGAATTAAGGCTATAGATTGTTATTACCATAGGAAAAACATAAATAGGTTTATACCATTCTCCTGAAAGTTTTATTCATAAGTTTGAATGAAAATATTTTTCTCACTTGAATCAATAAGTTAGGCCCTGGATTCACTTGGCTGCAATTTCACCTGCAAGTGAGGACTAAAAACGATTATGACTTTTTGTTTTGACCTCTTTCATTACACAGGGCATAAAATTTAATGAAGTAATTTCTGCAGCAAGACTAATAACTTCCTGATGAGCTCAAGTACATGATTTAAAAAGATATCCAGCTACAGCTGCTGCACCACTTTGGCCTGAAATTTCTCCCAACAATTAATTATTCTCATTTAAAAAAAAAAAAAAAAGTCTACATAATTTCCTATCCAAATCTGTCTTATTATGGTTTTGTCTCTTATATTGCCTGTGTCTAAAAAAGATAAATTACTCAATGAGGGCATTTTTGGAAGCACTTGATGTGAATTTAAGAGAAACACTGCTTCTTTTTTTACTTTAAATCTCTTTACATGGCCATTCAGGCATGATGATGGGCAAGATGCCATTAGATATTTTCCTAATTAACACAATTTAGTCTCAGTTGAAGACATAAATGCTCTTTGAAGCAAAGATGATAAAAGCAGTCTAAAAGAGCAAATTACACAAGTGAGTCAGACTAATTCTTAAAGCACAAGACAATTCGTGTATGTCAAATACACTGAGAAGCAGACAAGCCAGAATGGTTCTTATCAATATAAGAAAGAAAAAAAGAACTATGCATTTTCAAGTAAAAAAAGCAGCATAAAACATAAATCCAGTGTTTCTGGCTGCACTGACCACATCAGTTTACACATGGATATAAAGGGTAGAAAAATAACCACTATGATTTCTACTGCATCAAATTAATAACGTCCAGATGACAGCCTGGATTCAAATTTTATATACCTTGTCTAAGTCCCTTGAGAGATCGTAGCATCCATAAATATTTTGCCCATTCAAATTGCCAAATATATTAAAGGAGTTTACAAACTGGTGAGCAAGGGTTTTTATTCAGTGCTTTTCAACTCCATTAGAGTCTATAAAAAGTGTGTCTGCATGGGGAAAAAGGGAAAAGAGAGGAAACCAGATGCTGAGAAAAATATAAAGGGAAGTCATCCTGTGTCTTGATGAAGCCAAGCAGTAGTGTTCCTTGACAGCAAAACTGTGATGTGACTTAGTACACCCATCATGCCACTCTAAAGAGTTCTGATATTTCTGATTATAATCTCTTTTTCATCACAAACTGAGAGCTTAGCTTTCTCACACATACTTCAGGACTATTTGTCTTTGTCACCTGTTCTCATTTTTCTAGAAAATAAATTCCTTATAAAGCTGTTTCAGACACGAGAGATATGAAGGATTTGTTTACAGGCTTATAATCAGCAGCATATGAACTCTATACTAGGGATAAAGTTACACATGCTAACCTCTTGCCTTATTCACAAAGATCTGAAGTTTGGCCAATGATATAAAGTCTCAACATGAATGACCTTGTGATCCATAATTAAAATTCCTTGAAATAAAGGTTTTCCAAAAGTTTTAATTGTTTGCAGCACTGGCGTGTGCAGCCCATGCTACTGGGACACTGACATATGCGAACTCCTGGTATCTGAATACAGCAGAATGTTGTGATGAAATGAAAAGATTATGTCAAGTTTTGGTACACAATAACTCTTGGTGCTTTTCTTCCATTAGTGTCAGTGTGGGTCAGCTTCCTATCTACACCAAAAGAAAGAAAAAAAAGAAGTGCAATTACAGTTTTCTTTCCTTTACATTTTGAAAGCTGATGAAAATTTATCTTTGCGTTAATGTAAACAAAAAATGTAAACTTGATAATTTTGTCTTAGTAAATCATGACACAGAAGAGTTTCAGAAAATGTTCCTAAATGGAATTACATCTGTTGTAGTTTCAGCCAGGGTGGAGAGCCTTCTCTTTGGACACATTTTCATGTGTATTTATACCACAAACAGAAGTGTCTTTCTACTTTCTTAAGAAAGCTGAATGTTAAACTGGGAGCCTACTGCAGAGACTTTGGACTATGAATGCATGTATTTTATTCCCTGCTTCCCTAAAAGAGGATTTTTCTCCCTTTGAAGAAGTATGGCCACTCTAATAGAGAAGCTGGCTAGAACCTCTGTGCTGATGAACAGAACCATGCTGTAATGGGAAACTTCCTTTTATAAATGTAAATTTGTTACTATGAGGTTCTGATACTTAAAGGTACAGTAAACGTATTAAGTAATGTACATAAATAAATAACTGATGGTGAATTTCTGTTATGTGTGAATATGAATTTTCCCACAGTAGTTGCTTCTTTTTTATTTAAGCACAAACATATGAATGATAAAAACAAACAATTATGAAAAACTAGATAGCAAAGGCAGCTAAGTACTGAATTCATATTGTGCACTAGTTATTGAATGAAAACTCATAAAACGTACATAAAATTATTACTCGGAGCAAATACAGTACAGTGCTAACCCCCAGCACAGCAAGAATTACTGTTAGTGCTTTCATGAAAAGTGTATATTTAAGCAAGAATGAAACTTCATAAATAAAAAACTTAGAGGTAGGTGTGCATGCATGTACATATACATACCTGAATATATGTATAAAGACACATTAAGGTGTGTATATGTGCACTCATATACACACTATATCAATACACATAAAAACACAATTGCAAACACTCTTCTCTTAATGTACTGGAAGAATACAAGATCACAGGAAAAGTAAGCTGCCAACAATTTCACCTTTATATAATGCCAAGGTGTTATTCTTTTAAATGTGCACCTGGATTCCAGTGCCTCACTTGGTCTTGGCGAAGTTCTCACTTAACTTCAAGAGCACCAAATTACCACCTAAAAAGTTAGATTTTATTAATTCAAGGATACACATTCTTCCTATTTTATAAGAAATACTACTGAAGCTTTTATAAAAATTCTCCTGGCATATCATTGAAGTTTTAATGCTTGAAAGTCTGTTAGGTCCAGTTCTAAGCTGTGTTGCTCGTAATTATAGCGAAAGAGAGCAAAGGCTAAAGTGCCTTTCCTCAGTCTTGATTTAAAAGCAGCAAATCAGGTATACAAAATAATAAGGCGCTGGTGCTGCATATTTTGCTTCTTTTATGGAGGCAGCTATTTGGTAAGGCAAAGAAAAATGTTGCCAGTTGTCTTTTGTAGGTGTATGCTTTGATTCATATGAGCATCCTTATTCAGAACACTAGTTAAGCATAATTACCGTCTTAAGGAGGAATGGATTAATATTGAGCTGAAGGGATTTATCGTGGACAACTGTGGGACTGAAGTGAATTTTCTCTGTAAATATAGTCACAGAAAGGTTAACATTTTATCTCTGTTAAAACATTTGAATGTGATTGCATTTCAGTATATCCTGAAATACAAGGAAACTTGAATTTCTCCACTAGAGTGAAGTTGTGGAAAAATGTATTCCTCAGAATTCCTCAGAATCTCAGTATTCCTCAGAAACACCCAGCTGTACTGATGCTACACGGATTAAACTTAGTTTCAGCTGGCAGGTGTCCATCAGTGAGGCTGTAAGCCTCTTTAGAGTGAGAAACCACACCTTTGTATTACTATTGTGATGTGTATGGTTGTAGTTGCACTTCTTACTGTGAAATTCATAATGAATACAATGGAAGAAATGAATCAGAATTATGACCTCAGATTTTCTAATGACTTCACCAGTTACATCAGATGCCCTTAACTCAAATTGAAATCACACAAAACCAGAAACATCATTAAGAAGTTACTATTTGCAAGCCCATAATTATATACTCAGGGTCTCAGTGCTCCCTTTGTGTTGAACTAGATTATACCTTTATGTTCACTCCAAGTAGGAGGCTGCATGTAACTTCTGGGTAGCCCAGGGAAACACTGTGACTCATAGACATCCCTTTGAGTCATAATTTCTTCTTTGCTTCACCCTTGCTCCCACAGCCTTTCCATTTGTTTGTGGTCTTTCTCTTAAGTGAATTACTGTCCCACCTCCATGCCAGCTCAGCTACACTGGCCAGCAAGCGGAGGAACAGAGCCAATGACAGAGTTTATTCCCTGTCAGCACCTTGTTATCTGGGCTAGACAGACAGCAGAGCCAGCTCAGTGCTCCAAGACCTGGCAGTCTGGGAAGCTCAGGAAGGAATACAGTGTTTGTGGATTGTCCAGTTTTTACCTTTTTGTGTGGGCATTTAGCTCTTACTCTTAATCTAATCATTCTCATAAGACCATGTGTCGTGGTTTAAGCCTAACTCACGCAGACTCTCTCTCAATTACTCCCCCCTCTTTCTTGCCCCCCACTCCCGGAGGGATGGGAAGGAGAATAGAAAAGAATGCAACTCCCACAGGTTGAGATAAGAACAGTTTAGTAACTAAAGTATAACACAAATCACTACTGCTACCACCAATAATAATAATGACAAGGCAAATACAAGGGAAGAATACAACTCTCACCACCTAAAACCAAGCCCGACCACGCAGTGCACCCCCCACCCTTCTGGGTCTCTCCTCTCCGTCCTCCATCTTGGGCATGACGTGCTGTGGTATGGAATAACCTCTTTGGTCAGTTTGGGTCAGGTGTCCTGTCTCTGCTTCCTCCCGGCTCCCCTCCTCCCTGGCAGAGCATGAAACTCAGAAAGTCCTTGGCCAGACCAAAACATCACTAAGCAGTAACTGAAACACTGGTGTTATCAGCGCTGTTCCTAGGCCCAAAATCAAAAACACAGCGCTGCACCAGCTACCAAGAAGCAGAAAAAAATGACTGCTGCTGCTGAACCCATGACATTATCCACCCCTTATTCCATACCATTCACGTCATGCTCAGATCCCACATTTTCAATATACCATCACATGTATATGTATACATCCACATACACAGAGAAAGGGAGAGAGATCATCCCTTAGTGCATAGACCAATCCCTACAAAGCTGCTGAGTCCATCCAGTCCATGATGTCAAGCTCCATCTCTTGTAACAGCCTTTCAGAGCAGGAGAGGCTGTGTGTAGTGTTCACACTCATGAATAATCTGGGCCACAGTGTCCATTGCTAAGTCCACCCCTCGATCATGAGTCCATCTGTGTGCTGCATCTCTGCCCTGATGGCCTGAGGTGTCGTGGGCCCATCAGGCTCAAAATAATTCATCCACCCCTCCAGCAGTTTCTGCAGCTTGTCGCTGGGGACTCCACACAGCTGCCTTCCATCTCCAATGCTTCCAAAGCACTGGAGGGGCCCAGTGGACAAGATACTCGCCCATACTGTCCCACACACCCTGCCACTCATAACTGTCCAGGCTTGGGGCAAATCTCTTAGTCATCATAGACTGCAGACTAACCCCAGACAATGCCCACACCCCACTCTGCTTAACTCTGGGGACCAGACAAAATGGTTGTGGGTAAAACACACTCTGTATGCATGCCACCATGCTGATCCCCATCACAATCAGCAGGCAGGTCTCAAGGGTACCCAAAGGCCATTCAAACCCTTCAGAACTCTCAAATGAGGCTGCTGTACTTGTCACTGGGGCTGGTGTAGCTGCTGTGCTTGCCGGCTCTCTCACCACCAGCTGCTCTTTGTCTGAGTCCAGAGCTTCCTCCTCTGCCTTGCTGGGAAGTGCTGCGGGGTCTCCTGCGTTCTCCTGCGGCTCCGCGGGCAGCTGCCGGGGAATGCTCTCGGCCGCCACGAGGCTGGGCTCGGCCGCGGGACTCTGTTCAGCCTCGGGGCCCGGCTTCTCTGCCGTCTCCTCCTGCCGCTCGGTAGCCTCCCCCTCCCGCGGCTCGGCAGCCGCCGGGCTGGGCTCAGTCGGGGGGCTCACCCCTTCTGCTACCTCCTTCCTCTGCTCGGCAGCCGTCGGGCTGGGCTCGGTGGGGGGGCTCGGCTCCTGCTCCCCGGGTCCGCTCCCCCGGGCCGTTTCGGCAGCCGGCGGCTCCCGAGGCAGCCCCCCCTCGGCTCTCCACAGCCTCGCCAGGACGGTGAAGAGCAGCCGAACTGCCAGGTACACATTCGCCCCCCACGGCTTCTCGAGCCCGCCAGTATCACAAGCCATTCCAATAAAGTACAATAAAACAAGAACCTTAAACCAAAACCCATATCTGAAACATGCTAAGATAAGAAATACCGGCTGTAAGTAAGGTACAACAGGCTGAAACCATGAACGCAAGAGAACCAAAAGCAACAACTTTAAGAGCCAACAAATCAGCATTGTGACGAGTGGCTATTAATCCTGTCGTTATCTCAACCCTTCGTGCCCCACGTTGGGCGCCAAAAAGAACTGTCGTGGTTTAAGCCTAACTCACGCAGACTCTCTCTCAATTACTCCCCCCTCTTTCTTGCCCCCCACTCCCGGAGGGATGGGAAGGAGAATAGAAAAGAATGCAACTCCCACAGGTTGAGATAAGAACAGTTTAGTAACTAAAGTATAACACAAATCACTACTGCTACCACCAATAATAATAATGACAAGGCAAATACAAGGGAAGAATACAACTCTCACCACCTAAAACCAAGCCCGACCACGCAGTGCACCCCCCACCCTTCTGGGTCTCTCCTCTCCGTCCTCCATCTTGGGCATGACGTGCTGTGGTATGGAATAACCTCTTTGGTCAGTTTGGGTCAGGTGTCCTGTCTCTGCTTCCTCCCGGCTCCCCTCCTCCCTGGCAGAGCATGAAACTCAGAAAGTCCTTGGCCAGACCAAAACATCACTAAGCAGTAACTGAAACACTGGTGTTATCAGCGCTGTTCCTAGGCCCAAAATCAAAAACACAGCGCTGCACCAGCTACCAAGAAGCAGAAAAAAATGACTGCTGCTGCTGAACCCATGACACCATGGTAGAGAGCCCAGAAGAAACTCTAAGCTTCACATGCATTTCAGTAATTAAAGAAGTAAAAACATTACTGATATATAAATAAACAAACATAGCTAACTACTGGTAAGAAGTTCCCCAGGGACTGACATTGGCTTTCAGGGACCCAGACTGAAGAAAACTGAAGTGTCCAGACATTCGTGTATTTAATACATTTATCTGTTGTTGGGTTTCCCTCATTTTTCAGAAAAAGTAAACTTTCTTTTCCAGAACAGGCCTGTGAAAGCTGTAAATCTTCAAAGTAATGAAAATTGAATTTCCGAATCACTAAGGCCCAGTCTTTATCAGTTAGCAGATAAGTAGGATCTGCCTCTCCTAGACTCATACTTTTACTGCAAATGCTGATTTTTAAGGTTCTGAGAATAACCTGTTAGAACAACTTAAGAATATATTGACATTCTTGCATACTTTTAAATGACTGGGCTCCTGTTCAGAATTTAAAGTAGGAATTGATGTGAAATGCAAGGCAGGGTCACAGCAGTCACAGAGAAAGCTAAATTCAGCACTACAGTACAGATTATACATGCAATTTTTACTAGCTGTGTAATAAAATTCTGCAATGAAGATAACAGTGAAAACAGTAGTTAGAAATCTAGTTTGAAATACTCCAAGTTGATAAGCAGGCAACTGCCTAAATATGTGGAGAACTTCAGGTTCTGTATGTCCAGAATTTCCTTAGTCAGAGCATTGCTGTAGCTTTCATGCTACTATATGCTAGCCTTACTTTCACTTGTATCCTCTCTTTAATAACTCAAATGGGAGATAGCTGCAGTGGGAGGACAGGCAAGAGTCCTCAACACAGTATCCAAAGTCTCCACTGGAGGTAAAAGGCAAAGGGTTGAACTGTCAGCAGCCAAGGAAGGAAGTTGAGTTTAGACCAGTAAAAAAATGTTCTACCTATTAAGTTAGGTGGAAATGAACGTATGTCAAGAAAGAAAACTTGAGACCTGTACTCTTATTTTGTAAGTAGATGTTTGCCTTTAAAATGTAAGAAGGTTCATAGTCTTGTCTGTCAGATATCTGAAACCATTAGTTACCTAAGACTGATGATAATATTGGCCTTTTTTTCTTATTGACTAGCACACGCAACTTCTTAGTTTGTTTCTGACTTTAAATAGCATATTTGGCAGCATGCTGACTGCTTTCAGTCTATCAAGGTACATAACTTACACGTGTAAAGGGAGACAGTGCCCCAAAACAAGGCAGAGGACAAGAGTCTCAATTAAGCAGCGGAGCAGCATAGTTTGTATTGAATCAGCCAATACCTCGAGAGAGACAGTAGTATATGCAATTTATTCAATTTTTGTTTGATTTAGATTATAAAAGAGAAGCAGGATTTAACTTCTCTTTTGTTTTCATGTTGTTTCACATTTGTCTAAATACCTCCTAAAATCAAGCTTTTAGTGGTTGATGGCCCTAACAAGACATTTTTTCATGAAAGAGAGAGTAGATACAGCAAAAGGAAATTCATCCTATAGTTATTGAATAATAGTGCCCTGTACAGTAGAATAGTTCCACTTTGTTACTTTCTGGCCAGTTGCTTTCCAAGATTATACCCATTATGATAAATGTTTCTACAGTTCACCTCTCCTTAACTGTAAACATTTTCTGATTGGTAGCAATGATGATGAGGAGGTAAGCAAACTAAATAAACAAACAAATGAAAAAACTCAAATAGAATACAACCTTCTGTGTCCATTTTCATGTAAAATTGCTGATGAAATAACTGGTAAAGAAAATATTATACATTTTAGAGTTCTTGGGTTTGGTTTTTTTAAATAACACTTTGTGAATTGCAAATCAAAGCAAATCTGAATAACAGCAACTGAATAATTTTTAAATTATAAACCTTGGAACTGGGAAGAGGCACCATAAAATAACTCTCTTCAATAGTTTTAAGGCATTTCTTAAAGATGCCTTTGCTGGTGAAGCATGTATATTTTGTAAACTGAAAATGGTTCTGTTTCAATGAATTTATATATCTAGAAAATATTTATATAACAAGAAACATACAAGTTTAACTAATTATGGCTGATCGTTACTGGAACATGGAGAGTTCCATGGGGTTGGGGCAATGTGGGAGAAGAATTTGTTGGGCTGCAAAAGTGCCTTAGCAAAGAAGGGATACAAGGGACGTGACTGGGGTACAATATTCTCAAGTTCTCAAGATGTTGGTGATCTTTCCAATGTCGACTGTTGGCAATCTCTTGTTTAGATGATGAGTAGTTCTCTAAATTTCAAAATTGTTGATGACAAGGATAACTCTTAAATCCAAGACGCTGCATGGAACCATTTGACTCCAGGGTTTAGCTTAAGTGGCATTATTCAAAGGTCTCACTGAAAATAGTGTTTACCATAGACATAAAGTTAGTATATTAAGAAAATACATCAAAATGTTGGCAAGAATTCCTTCCTTAGTGTGAATAACACACCACATTTGTTAACTTGTAGCAAAGTTTCTGACAATGCAAAACCAAACTTCAGGTCAATTTTAGGCCTCAGGTAAGATGAAGATTGAATTATCTAACAAAACAATATGCGTATTCCATTTTCATAAATCACAGTGTTCTGACTATATTAAAATATCAAGGAAAAAAAAATAATAGCAAGTAGGCACTGACCTCTAGAGAATGTTTTTATTTTTCTTTTTGAATTTGGTTGGACAGAGCCTTAGGTGACATGGTCTAGTGTGAAATGTTCCTGCCCATGGCAGGGGGGTTGGAGCTAGATGACTTTAAGGTCCTTTCCAACCCAAACCATTCTATGATTTTGTGATTCTATGATCTTTTGCTTTACAAGACATCACACAGATATGAAGAGAATAGAATGGTGATATGCAAGAATACAGATCAGTATATAGACTGATGCTAAAAACATAAGTTTCTGGTGTCCTTGCCAATCCACAATTCTGTTGCAAACAGTGAAATAAGATTAAAACATGAGATTCTTATTTACAAAAATAGGTGTTATATTTAAGAGCCAAGCAAGAATATGAAAACATCTCTTAAAAATGTCATAATTAGCTATGTTCAAACTGAGTGAATAACCTGCTAGCTTTGCTTCCTTATCATTCTCATTTCCATAGAAATTAAATTAATTTCAGCTAAATGCGAGCAAACAATATATGGTTTTGACCACCAAATAGTAACACTATGATTAGTGGATTCTTGGGAGCAAGAAAAGTTTTAAGGGTCAATTAGTTGCTGACTGAATGCTCTTTTTCAGTCAAACAGAAGTGCCTTTACAGAGATGATTACAAAGGTAAAGAGAAAACAGGATATATCCTGTTAAAAATGAATGGCTCAAAAATCAATGCGGATGTCAAATGGTTGTCTCCAAGAAATTACAGACATGTCTGCAATTCACCATATATGTGGATATGTCTTCTGTGCTGTGTAATTACAAATTCGTAAACTAGATATTGAACACTACTTTCTTGTGTAAATCACAGTATGATTCATGTCTGTGCAGCAGTATATGCTGCAGACAAATGATTGTTTTTTTCAGTATGATTAAATCAATATAAGTAAACAATTTGACCTATGCATATAAAAACTGAACTAAATGCTCAGAAGAATAGAATTTTAAAGTTTTACTAGATGTCAAGAGTACAAACACGAGAGCCATCTGATTAAATCCTATGGATGTTGACAGAAGAATAGTAAATTGTTCTAATACTTATTTTTACAGCAACTACAGGCAGTATATGGATATGCAAGCGAATCTGAGTTTGATACCACGGATGTTTTCAGACAGAAAACAAACTGTGCTCCCTGGGAACAGAAAAATCTTGCTATGGGTTTGTACAAATGTCATACTAATCTCACTTACACCCAGACTAGATAAAGGCAATAATAACATTAAAAATGTTGATAAGTGACAACATATAGATATGCCAGACTATTGTAATTCAACTAATCTTAGAAAAGCATTTGTTTGTGCTTTAAATTGCTATGTTTATGACAATTTTATACAAAATTGATATAAACTTTAAAATATAAATTTAAATATATATAAAATATCTTAGGGAGAATAATAAAGAAAAGCTGTGAAAGATTATATTGCCAGATAGTCATTTTCATAGCCATCTTTTAATAATTCATCCTTTTCTTACAATAACTTTTTTATATTTTTTCACAATAAAATAATGAAATTATCTTAAACTGTTAGAAGTGTAGCTAAAAGTTAGAATTATACTTAAAATAATAAAAAATTCAACTAGTTTATTCAAAGAGTTAACAAATCTCACTTGAAAATCACCTATTGTTCTCCTCCTCAAAGACAAGTGCATTCCAAAAGGCTACATTATATATCATTTTAGAAGTACATGGATGTTTTCAGGAATTAGTCATTAGGAGAATTCAATAGTTAATGGTAGGATTTTCAAAAGGATTTAAGTGGATTAGATAACAACTTGGTCACTGAAATCCCAAAGCCTTCATTGAAAATGGTAGCTAACATGAAAGCATCAGGAACAAAGTTGCACATAACACAGTCACTGATATGTTATACTGTACTGAGTTATAGTAGACTCAAGCTAAACTAGGATCTGAGTGTGAACAGAACCTTCTTTAAAAATGCAAGTCTCTAATAGGAAAAGTAGTCTAGTGTTTAACTCAAAATAAACATCTAAATTAAAGAAAAGTGTATTTTGCTTCCAGGTTACATTTACCTGAAAAGAAAAATGTTGATTCAGGGGTTTTGTTTTGGGTCCTTTTTTTTTTTTTGTTTGGGTTTGTTTGGTTGGGTTTGGGGTTTTTTTTTGGTATAAAATGCATTTTTTATTTGCCCAGAGAAGCTGTAGATTCCCCATCCTTGACAGTGTTGTAGGCCAAGCTGGACAGAGCTTTGAGCAACCTGGTCTAGTGGAAGGTGTCCCTGCCCGTAACAGTGCGGTGAGACTACATGATGTTTAAGGCTTCTTCCAGCAGAAACCCTTCTATGATTCTATGATGATTTTTCATGAAGTAAAAAAAATTCTATGGCAAATTACACTTCTTATATATTTCCATCAAAAAAACCCTTTCCACAAATAATTGCAAAATCAATTCACATTAGTCTTTTTATGAAGGAGTAAGTCAGTAGGCATGAGTCTATTAGCACAGTTATCAGTGATGCAAATGGATTGAGTGGCATCTCTTGTTAAAATTTTATGATATTCTAGACACGGCATCTTAAATGTGCTTGTAGTTATGTGTCTATATATGTAAGACTTTAATTGAGTACATAATTGGGAATGATACTAAAAATTTTAAAGCATAGCTGGGTGGATCTCATAAAGCTCTTCATTTGTTATATCAAGTATCAAGTCACATTAATGTTTTTTGAAAACTGAATGCATGCAAAGTCCCTATATTTATCCAAACTATTAAAGTTACAGCTGCTTCTCCCAATTTAAAACTAATTACTCATTATTACATGTTGCTGAGTATGTTAATGAAACATACTTACATATGTTTCTAAAAAATTCATATCCTGGAGTTCTTTTTAAAGATAGGAACAGTGCTGAATCTATACTTCTCTTACTCTCTAAGGTTTTTTGCTTTTAATAAAAGTAATGTGATGTGATTTAAGTTGTTAGTGTCTGAAGTTTTCAATTTCCAGTGCTTTCTAAAATAGTGAAGTCCATTAAAGTCAGAGAAAACATCATGCCATAAATAACAGAGTATCCTTTTCAACCAGAATGATTTTTTTTTCCTTAAGGATGGAAAAAATATGCTGTGGTTAAATAGGATAGAACTTCCCACCTTTTTTTTCTTTCTTTTTAAATTCAGGCATGAAGTAGCAGCTAAAATGATATATTTTATATATTTGTTCAAAGTCCAATAAAAAAACCAGTGCATTAGATGAAAATTGAACATTAATAATGGAAGGGTATCAGAACTGCCTTTATAAATTAGGACTCTATTGACAGTGAGATTGCACTAAGCTTGGACATGCATTTGCATTCAGCAGAGCTGGACTGAATTATGCCAAATAAGAATTGTCCCCGAAATTTGAAGGATATAAGAGAATATTATACAATTTATCCTAAACCTGTGTACACAGTACAGGCTGTACGATTTCAATAGTCAGAGATATTCTTAGAGGAAATGCTATATTATAGGCACTGCTAGATAAATATTTGGGTTTAGACATAATGTTTATTGAGAAAACTAACTTTATTTAACTAATATATATATCATAATTTAACCAATTTATATAAAATGAGAGCCAAAGACAGAATTATTTCCTCATACCAGTTAGCAAAACCTAACTAAAGTATGCAGTTGAATTTCCGTGCATATCAATTAGTGAGGTCAGTTTTCAACATCTACCTAGACACAGCCAGCCATGCAAAATTCTACATCAATATCCATCAAGAAAACTGGAAAGTCTAGATTACGAGGCTTTTAGATTTCATGTCTCTAATTTGGCCCCAGTAACTGTGATAAAGAATCTTCCAGGCAGGTAGTAGGACTTCCTAACTGTGGTTTAGGTAGTTCAACCTAAACTGGGAGACAGGTGAGTTTGCAACCCTTTCTTTTCTCATGTTTGTTCAACATCTAACACAATGGAGAGTTGATCTTTACTTCACTGGCTCAAGTTATTAGTAAACTTAGTGAATAAATCATTCCCTGTTGAATTCATAAGGCCAAAGATTGAGTGTATACAATAAGCAAAATACTGCACTTGGTAGCCAGGTGTGATGACTGCCTTTGTACGCAAGAGTTTGAAAATGTCAGGCAGATGCCAGCCTTTAGGAGAGGTTGTTCCTAGTCACAGACAAAGCAAAGGTCTGTACTGGCACGTGCAAAACCTTGTTTGAGCCTGTTTAGCAGTACTGCATGCCTGCCACCCTTTTCCCTTCCACCTTTCTGGCTGGATATATGCTTTGCTGAGGTAAAGAGAGAAAATAAAAAGCTAATGCATACTGACACATACAGGATGACTTGCTTCCTTTCAGTCCTTCCTTTTGACACCTGTTTTGTAGTTAAAGGGAGAGTGACCAGAACTTCCTTTAGCAATTGAATCTGAAGAAAAATTAATGTGACGGGGAGCATGCTTCCAACTGTTTATTCTTCCAAATGGCCTTTTACAATTCTTATCTTTGCCAGGATGATGGATAACTTTTATAAGAAATATGTTCACTTTGATGTAGAAAAATATCTCCTATGCTGTAATTCAGTTGATTATGTTTTGAATATCTTCCTTTTAAAATAAATCCTGTAATGGTTTTGTTTATATTGGGGAAATAGGCTTCCACTTAGTTATCATCCATCATTGCACATGTGTGCTGGCAAGGAAGCAATAGGTATACTGAACCTTCACTGACGTAAAACAATGGAATTGATGTAGATCAACTGAAGTTGTGGCTGATACATCAATTTACACTGAATGTAAATGGTATTGTAAATTGCTAGGGGTTTGCAATTTTAATGTAATTTAATTTGTACTGAGTGGCAATGGTAGCTAGTTTGGTTATATTAAAATTGAGTACTGGGATACACTACTAACTGGCATAATCAGTGAAAGTGTAAGTAGATGTAGCATAACAAGGAAAATTTTAATTCCTGGATTACTCAGTGTGCCAAATTCGAAAACTGTTCTTTCAGAGAGATGAAAAGGATGGTGCTATTGAAATATTTGCTTCATGAGTAAGTGTGTAGTCACCCCAGGAAAAAAGGTGTTTGAAGTGTGATGATAGAAATGTCAGGTGTATTTTACAGAATAGCATTCATTAAAGAATAAAATGATCATCATTATCATCACCAGAACTTATTCCTACTGTACTGCTACAAAGTTTGCATTGATTTATCACGCAGAGGTTGTGAAACTGTGTTTTTACCAATACTTAGAGCAAATAGTTAAGCCAGATAACACAACATGTCTCAGACTCTTCAGGTTTCTCTTCCATAGAAAGGATATAGAAACAACCAGGTGTGAACAAGATTTGCTCAAGGGTTATTATTGCGCAGTTGCCCAAACGTCTTTTTACAATCAATCACTTCAAGATGTACAGGTTGAGATGAGACATATTCTTATTGAAACAATTGCTACTGTAAACTGGGTTGTGCAATCTCCTAAGCAAACTCTTCCAATACTGACACTGACTTTCTGCTCTGGGGGCCCCAATTTGGGATGGCTATGTTGGAGATTAGAGGCATTACAAGCCTTTTTGTTAAAACAGAATTCAGCTAATCAATTGAATACACTGAGTGGGAGAAAAATGGACAGCCTTTTTGAACTATGAACATCACATTCTCTCTGAATAATCACTATTTATCACTGCAGGTGAACAACAGAACTTCCTCCTGGTGAAAGACACGTTATTTCAAAATATAGGGTGAAAAAAATATTGCTGCACAAGATGTGTATAGGAATGATTAACTGTCTAGCTGATCCATAGTGAAGTAGAAAACTATATCCTTGACTTAATTAATAGTCCAGGAAACTGGCTATACCCTATGGATCTATTCACTAGTAAGCTGAAACACCAGGAATCTCTGCTTCGCAGTCACATGTAGTGAATGGCAATTATTACACTCCGTACAAGATTTCAGGGTCCCACAGGCTACTAAAAATTGGTCTTGAAGAGAAAATTGAAAACATGAGATTTGTTGCTTAAGTCGCAGCATGTTCTGCAGTGTCTTTTGAAAGTCTGGATTTACTGGTGGGAGAAGGACAAAGTGGTTAATGGCTCTTCCTGTCAGGGTGAACTACAAAGCTAAGATATGCTAAACTTCATATTATAACAGTTCATCTATTTCCCAGACAGTCCCATAGGATTAAGGAATCTGCCTTTAGAACTTCAAGTGGTATTAAAATGGCAAGGAAGCCTTATTTAAACACCAAAGCATGATATTGAAATATTGTATTTAGCTATACAAAGATTACAAATAGTTGAGGCTTTACAGCTCTTAATATAGTCACAAAATCAGTAAGCAATTATAAACCTACTTATTGAGAACAAGAAAACAGCAATCATATTAGGCCTTACAAGTAACAAGAGAACATACTGCAAAATACAGTAGTTAATAAAGACAACAAGCATATTTAATGAATTATGAAATTAAAAACAATACAAGAAGCAAATAATAAATGGCAAGGCGTTCAAATCAGAACCTATGGAGAATATGGACTTTTTCTCCAGAGATCATTGATATACTCTAAAAAGTGAGAATAATTTTTATAAGATTATTTTATATCTGTACTATTGTTGCATCTTTCAAAAAGAAGCAGTATTAACCTAAAATTTATATTTTCATTTGAGCAAGGGTATAACTTTTCAAAGATAAGGTGTAAAAAATTCATTAAATCTACCTCACTGTTATTTTTCATAGGGCGAGCTGGGTATACATAAGGGGTAAAAATATACGGATACACATACATACAATCTACTTCATCTATCGTGCATATATCTGGGATCAGACTTAAAATTTTCTGCAGTTACTGTTGTTATTTTAAATAATAATAATAATTAAAACAGTAATATCACAATATTTTGAGTAAAGAGAAACCCACATCTCCTTATCAAATTTGAGGAAGTAAAAAAAAAAAAAAACTTTTGAAACATTGTATTTTTTACACCAAGTGAGAATTTAAGGTTGTGTCAGATTCTGTCAGAGCATTCTGCAGTATAATGCAATATAGTTCTTCAGTTCAAATCTCTTTTCAATGTGCTTATGCATGCCATCCTGAGATGACCAATTTTAGATGCAGAAAGACAACATTAGTTTCTATTCCAGCAATTCTAAATTGCCAATTTGTCCTAAAATTGCTTACTTCAGACTATACCCCCAAGCGTAGAACTAGCAATATAAGAAATTCAGAGTTATTGGTCTGACTTAAGATGGGATGAATATGCAAAGGAAATCATATCTGAGGGATCTTTTTGTAATTCTGTATCTTCTTCTAGAATATTCTCAAACTTCCATTTCTGATCCTAGTTATAACTACAAGGGTGAAAACAAGCCACAAGCGAAATAGCAGAGATATATCGATAAATTATCCAAATATTCAATATCCCACAACATTGCTTTCTTTGTTTTGGTTTTCATTTCAACCAAGTAATTATTTTGGAGGGTGCCATTATGTGAATCTTTGCTAGTGACTAGTTTCAAAATAAGTCAGTCACTTCCCATGTTTTCCTTGTAGAGTGTGTTAATGATTTTCTATAATGTGGGTAAGGAAAACAGAAGCTACAGCTCCTAATGCCAAAACAATTGGAAAAATCAACAAGCTTTCAGACATCATACCTTTTCCACAGGTCTCTCACAGGTACATTTCCACCTCAAATGTAGGATTATGAACTTACAGAATGACAACGATTTTAGTTAGATCAAGAGTGTCCTACTGAGGAAGGCAACCCAGCTGTCACACTGATTACAGGTATGAAAGGTTAGAAAGACCTCCCCTCCTCCAGGGGATATGTGTCTCTAATGGCAATATGAGACAGCGTTTAAAAATACAGCTAACATAGGTCAAGATTTAGCTGACAGTAATTTATCAATTTAGATAAAACTTTTCAGCTTGCTGCTTTCTGACATGCTGCTGTGATGACCTGGACCTCATAAGTAATGAGAAGACTCACAACATGAAATTCTCACAACAAGTTGTGAATAATATATCCATCATTATTCTGGTTGTAGCATGCTAGAGATAGGAGCATGTATAGGCACAAAGCCTGCTGAGGTAATTTTAAGCAACCATGCCAGGTGAAATATGTCACAGTGGCACAGACTTGACCAGTTTTGACACATTAATATGTACCATCCTGAAGCCAACTCCAGTATTTCTTTAGAGGTGGTTGGTTTTGTGGGTTTTGGTTTGTGTTTTTGGGGGAGAGGAGGGAAAGAATGGGAGGCATCAGAGAAGGACTTTCTCCCTTTCCTTTCCTCCTGACCACCTGAAATTGCTCAAGAGCATGCTCACAGACTGTTTCTTTTCTAGTAAAGGTTCAGCTGTAGAGTCCTAAGTGCATGATAGCTCTATGGACTGCAGAATCATAAACAATCAGAAACTGGGTGTGGATTCATTAAAGTCCTGAAAAATTAGTCGCACTATTTTATGAATCAGAAAGGAATGCTCTGTTTGAATATGATTAGTTACCACCAAGGCCTAAACTCAGCTTTACTTTCCAACAGTACAAATTCATCAGCATGCCACAAATACCCAGGAGATTTAGTTAGCTATGAACAGAAAGAATGAAGCAATGTTTGATAGGTTCACACATCTTCACGCTTCTTCACTATATTGTTAATTTGGCCTTTTACTCAGTTCTCATTCATACAAGAAAGCCTAGGCTAAGTTTAGGAGTACTTCAAAGTGAAAAGTCCAGTTTGGGCTGTGGTATGTGAGTCAGCTCTGTCCTGATTTTTCAGTGAGGATGAAGTGAAAATAAAACTAATTTAGCTTCCAAAAACAAAAGTTCCCCCCAAATTTGGAAAAGATCAGAAGAGACTCAGCCAACTGAAGCACTAAAAAGTCAGAAGATACGTTCACAGAAGTCTCAAACACACGTTCAGAGGATATGCCGTACTGGAGCTTCAGCATGCAATATATAGTTCAAATATAATTTGAATTACCTGAATGCATGCAAAAAATTAATACAAATGTGTTATATGCAAGTAGGGTGACCTTGTCCTTTTTCTTCTCCTTTTCCTATGAAACATTTTTGTAGAAATATCTGGTCATCTGCTGAAAGACAAATTAATCTTGAAATTACATATAAGACAATGCATTATTCATCACATATTTCTGAATTCATTATGTACTGATTTTTACAACTCAGAACAAATCCCATGTATTCTTATATCATTAGTCATCATTATAAAATACTTACCCAAAGGAATGTAGGCTTTAACACAGAAACAGGCAGAAAAGGGTATTCAATTTAAAAATGCTCAGCTTGGGAAAACAAAAGCGTGCCACTTATTCAGTAGTCATGAATGATCTATTGCCCTGTTCTTTTATATCACTGTCTTCCCAGATTATCCAAGGGCAGAAATAAGTTTTCATCTGCTGTAAAATTCTGGATAGCCTGAACAGTACATCAGAAATATAGACTATTAATTTGGCAGCATAAATTTCACCCGGGAATTCATTATAGATTAAGAGCTCACATTTGCTCAGATCAGAAGTTTAATCATTTTAACTAGTTGATGTTTTTCCATGTCTCAGAGTGAACACATAGTGATACTGGAATTTTTTTTATGCTTTTTTATGTTGCAGTGGAATTTAAAAGGAGCAAACGAAAAATAAAGCTCATATCTGAAAAAAAGTTGACAGCTCTGGGAGCCAAAAGTTAGGCAATTCCATTACCAAAATAAAATAAGTTATATTCTCAGACAAATGTTTTAAAAAATTGATAATTTGCCAGGAAATTTTAGGGGTTCCTCCATATCTAACTAGATTAACAGGGTTCTAACTACCACTGGTCTGAAATGTTCACCATTTAGAGTTATTGATAACTTCTGCAGTTGACTGACAATTTGATGCCTCTGTTCCCATTTCCCCTGACAAATCTTCACAATTAATATCATTAGTATTTGAAAAGACATATGTGGTTATGAAGTCTAGCACCACCCAACTAAAGTAACCTTAAAACAACTGCTTAATTTACGAGTATTCCCAGGAATTACTAATATTCCAGACATCAGTACTGGCTACAAAGCACAACACATTTTCCAAATTCCTATAACAATCTGAACACCACAGACAAAGCTGTAAATAAAAGTGCCAAAGGAAAGTCGTTTAAGTATATTGCCAATGATTCTCTCAGCAGGACCTTGTTAAAAGTTATAACTGATCCGAAAAGTCCCATATCGCAAAGGAGGGGAAGAAAATTGGGGAAGACAGGAATATTTATTTAAATACCAAATCTGGTCCTCAGTTTAATCCTGATTATGTCAGAACGACATAACAAACAGGTACCTGCCACTTTAATGACAAGAGGAGTATGAAACCTGCCTCTAGTTGTTGCCATTCTCCAGTGCTTCTCTAAAAGATGAGAAATGCATTTGTTTCTCAAACTGATGCCTGTACAGAACATGGATAGTACCATAAAGGAATGGTACTACTTCTAGAGGAGAGAATATTAATGACGTTGGCCAAGAAGTCTCTTAGCTAAGGTCAATGAGGTAACGCAAAAGAATAATATTACATTAGAAAATGTCTTGGACATCTCTTCTGTATACTGATTATCTGGCATAATAAAAGAAAACATTTAAGGAAATTCTATTTTGCACGTTAAATGATTCCTTCTTGGAATGGTTTGTTTTGGAATATATCAAAGGAAACAGTCGTAGTTGAAAAAATACTTATACTTGAGATAAGTAATAGTGATCACATCAGAATTAAATTTAGCTGTCTTAGATGAGGAATTATATTAAAAAAGAAAAAACAAAAAAGAGAAAAATTTACTTTACGGTATGGAATTTCAGAAGACATTTAATTCCAAAAGCAAAACATGCAAAAATAAAATAAAAATGACAAAAATAGTTTAAAGTTATTTTAATTTTTTTTATTAATAGCTGGAAGTTACACAAATGCATGATAGCTATCATACATTTTCCTTCATCTTGAAGAATCATGAAAGTAATCTAAAAACCCCACAAAGCAAAACTGAAAAACTTTTAGATTTTTTTTATTTCTTTTTTTTTCCATCAATCAAAAACCATTTTAAAAAAAGAAACAGCCCACTGGGGCCAACAGAAGAGACCCAGCCATGACACATGAATTGTTGGGGATTTGATGCATGAACAGGTTATGATGAAATGACAAGTTAACATGTATCAGCTGACCTGTGATAAAAGGGTGCCTCTGAATTTGGCCCCAAATTACAATGATTCTGTGAAGCAACTTTAACGTATTTGCATCAGGCTGTGAATGCGTGCCCTAATGCCACATGATTTGCTAAACTGCTGCGAACTGAGTGTGTCCCTGAGTCCTTTGTGATTTGCAAAGGTACAGTGAAATCTGAAGAACAAGTAGTCAAACTCAGAACCAGATAAATTACCTGCAGAAGGATGCATAAATCACCTGGGCTACCTTGGAATAAATGAGCAACTAACATTTCCTTATACTTGTTCTTTGCAACACTAATTTGAGCAAATAACTCTTCAAGACATATTTGTTTCAAGTATTTATGATAAACCTTTGTCCTAGAGAAAAAGTACCACTTTAACTCACTGATAAGTATAAAGGAACTATTAGAACTTATTGACATTCATAAAAAAAAAGGCAATTTTGTCAAACTTGGGCAGTCTTATAATGGGGGATCAGACTTTCCAAAAAAGTATGCAATATTTCAAGGAATAAGGGGAAAGTTCTTTCAATTTACTGTCCATTTTGTCCAATAATAGGCAATATTGGAAAAATACTGTTTTTCAAGAATTGTCTGCAATGTTGAGCACTATATTTTTTAAAAACTAAAGCTTATTCTTAAAAATCTTTACATTTCAGAACCCATGACTTAAAAAAAAACCCTCTGTACCTCAATTTATTAATATGGAAGTCAGCATCGTTAAGACAGTTCGTATGGGATTTCTGAATTAAATGCTTAATTGGTAGCAAAAGTAAGTGTTCCAGTGGAGACTAGAATTGAAAGACAACACCCACCATTTTCTCTTTAAAATGTTGCTACTGTTTCTGGGAATTGAGAGACCACAAAGCCTGTTTTTACATTCCTATGCTATCTGCAAAATTGAAGTTAATTAACAGCATCTAGATAAACATTACAAAAGAATAAATGGCAGCAGCTTAAGAAGAAATTTGGTTTCATTAGCACATTAGAATTTTCTGAATGCATTTACAGCACAATCAATAAAAAAAAAATGCTAATTTATCTGACTTAGTATCTCAAAGCACTTTAAATAAAATGCTGCTGTACTGAAGTACTTTGGAGGTTACTAACAGATAAAACTGCTTGTTAGCACAACATAAAACAATTTATTACCAGTTTATCACTCAGAAATGAGAGTGACACCATCTAAGATAATACAAAGTAAATAGAGAATGCTTTTGTTTGTTTTTACCCTTGCATTAGAACATTCTCAGATAACCATAGATTTTATTTTTAATCTTGCTTATGTATACACTTGTCATCTGTTAGCCTGATAAGCTTGTTTGTTTGTTTGTTTGTTTGCTTGCTTTTAACTGTTCATATTACTGTTTTGGTGAAAAATAGCTGATATTGGTATAGTGCGCTTGATTTATATTACGTAAAGCCCTGTCTCACTAGGCTGGCTATCTGATCTTTAAAATTCCCAGTCCACACATTTTTCTAGAATGGCTCTTTCATCTCCCACAGTCATATAGAGCTTATGTGGTCTTTTTTTCCACATGTTCTTTTCCTTTAACACTGTGCTGATCTGGGCAGCCTTCTTCAGTTCTGAGCTGAGATAAAAACCTTAAGTCATCTGGAAGCAGGGACTATCACATAAACTCTCTTCCAAATACTCATTTATTGCACAATCCCTAATTATTTGTAAAGGACAATAAAAATAAGAACCAAACCACACTTATTTCTTACTTTTAATCCTTTTAATCCTTGGAAACACAAACTTAGTGCCTTTAACTCATACAATAAGAAAATATCTTTAGTCTAAATTGTGCTTGGTGATGAGGTGGCCTTCCTAGAAGGAGCTACCTGTAACACAGGGAAAGACTGAAATTTCCATAGGAACTATTGTAAAAGATAATTGCATTTTCACCGAACTAACAGTATGTTATCTGGCTTCACTACAGAAATACCAATTTGGAAGGACTAAAAGAGGGGATGATGATTTATCATATTAAATATTATTTGATTCTTTTCTGATGGAAACAAGTCCAAATTCCTAAGAAAATCAGGTGCTCTTGATCACTCTGCTCCTTAGGACACAAACCATTTTTCAGTTGCAAATTTAATGGGAAAAGGGTGGGGAGTAAGGGTAGTCTACAAAACATTTAAGTTTTCCAAGTTTCATGAAACTCAGTAGTTAAGAAATGGAAATACTCCATTAGATCCTTAACCAAATAGGAGAAAAAAATTAATGATCCAGTTAATCCAATTAGCAGGCAACCGGGCAATTAACACATGTAAACTGACTGGTCAACAAGCACATGCAGAAACAACCATACCTTTGCTACTTTTTGTCCACCTAAGGAGTCAAAAATGGGGGTAATGAATATAAAGAGTTCCAGGAATAATGTTGGCGGTTACATGAGGAGAAATGTTTGCTATAAAGGGAGACTTTAGTGTCTGGGATACCATTATGTGTCCTGCAGTGGGAAAACATTAGGGATGAGGAAAGGTGTGTGTGGCTTTGGAAGGATTGACTTGTTAAGAAATAGATATACTAAAAAAACTAGTGATAAAGAGAATATGATCTTAGACTATTTCAGCAGGTTAAAGAACAAAGAAAGCCCAAAGGACATGAGGTACAAGCATATAGGAGTCTAGAATATATTTCTTTCACTTTTCATGTTTATTTCAGCTTTAATGATTGCCTGCTACTAAAGCATGTCCATGTTAATGCTTCTTATTTCTGGTGTCAAGCATATTCCAGTCTCACTAAGCAAAAAAAACCAGGTAGTTAGAAGGAAGTTTTATTCTCACATGTAGGTTAGATAATTCTACTGGGAAAAAACCTAATTTTTTTTGATTTGGCAAGACTTAAATACCTGAGGATTCCAGGAGCTTGTTGAAAGTTTTTCATAAAACTTCGAAGTGAGTCCAGATTTATCAAATCTAATAGATTATTAACACATTATTGGTGATCCAATCAGCTCAACAGAAAACCTCTCAATGAAAAAAATGAACTGTAACTCTTCTTTCCCCAAAAAAATTATTTAATTATAAAAGATTTGGTTTAAAATTGCACACAGACATCTTTTACAGGTATTATGGCTTCTCTGAGTCACACTGTATCTCCTCTAATGTTCATCATCCAAGATAGCTACCAGCAGTTGCTAGGTCTTTAGTGAGTTTCACCATTTATGTTTTCTGCAGGTGCGAGGTCTTTCCAAGGGTAAAAACCAGTAACTGTTTAGGTTAGGAACTTATCAGTTAACAAGTCCAATTAACAATGTTAAAGTCAGCCTCAAGGCTTTCTAATCCAATTATACAAGCTGCTCTCAGGAGCTACCTCCACCCTTTAGTACCCTCAGATGCATTTTTAAAAGTCTGTAAACAATCCTGTAGTGACTAAGTAGTATCAGCATTATTACAACCCCTATGAAAACAACTGCAGAACTCCACAATGCCAACAGAAACACACTATTACTCTGTGCTACTGCAATGCAGCTGCAACCACAACTCTGGGACTCAGGTGGATGTGGTAATAGCTAACCTCTGCCATCAAAACTACAATGCTTGGCAAGAGCAGATCTTACAGAATGAAGGAACAAACATTTACAAAGCAAAACCACTGTGATAGATTTTGCACAGAAATCAATATATGCAAAAACTTACCATCATGTCATGAACAGTTAAGCACAGAAGCCAAATGACACCAACGAGATTGCAGCAGGATTTCACTTATGGATATAGTGTATGACTAATTCAGAAGAACTCTGAAACACCTTCCTGTCATAGACTGGAAATCTACTTTTTTTCATGTTAATTTACAGTTTACTCCTTTTAAAGTATAAAACATGCTAAGACATGACAAATCCAATGCTCAGATATTCCCCATGGGTCCTGCAATACTCCTGGGCAATAGTATCAGATATCAGTACGTGTCAATATGCCTGTTACCTTCTAAGTATCCTAGGGTAGACCATTTCTATTCTGCTATCAAATTCACAACACACCTCAGGAGCCGCTTCACTAGAATGTGTAAACATCAGTTATTACTATTTTCAGATATCCATGCTTCAATATTTTTGTTTTGGTTTACTTTTAAATTAAGAGTATAAGGAGTTTTCAACAGCCCAGAGATCTAATTTTACAGCTCAAGGGATATAGTGCCATTACATATGAAAGCAGTAAATGTGAAACCACAGAAAAAAAAATCCACTCCATTAACCTGATATTATGAAGTAATTTGTTATGATTTCTAACAAAAGGATTGTTCATGGTATATTGAAAATGGGGGATCTGAGCATGACATGAACGGTATGGAATAAGGGGTGGATACTGTCATAGGTTCAGCAGTAGCAGTCATTTTTCTCCTTCTTGGTAGCTGGTGCAGCGCTGTGTTTTTGATTTTGGGCCTGGTAACTGCACTGATAACAGCACTGTTTTCAGTTACTGCTTGGCAGTGTTTTGGTCTGACCAAAGACTCTCTTGAGTCTCATGCTCTGCCAGGGAGGATGGGAAGCTGGGAGGAAGCAGAGACGGGACACCTGACCCAGACTGACAAAAGAGGTATTCCATGCCACAGCACATCATGCCCAGGATGCAAAGCAGAAGACAGAGAGCCGGAAGTGTGGGGGTGCACTGCTTGGTCGGGCTGGGTATAGGTGGTGAGCGATTGTATTCTTTCCTTGTATTTGCCTTGTCATTATTATTATTGGTGGTAGCAGTAGTGGTCTTGTGTTATACTTTAAGTTACTAAACTGTTCTTATCTCAACCTGTGGGAGTTGCATTCTTTTCGATTCTCCTCCCCATCCACCCGGGAGCGGGGGGAAGAAAGAGGGGGGAGTGAGTGAGAGAGTGACTGTGTGAGTTATAGAGGCTTAAACCATGGCACATGTCAAGAAAATTATAGAAACCACATATAGCACTTGTAACATCTATTGCACAATTCCAAATGAAAAGAACCCACAAATATTAGTGTTTTATGTAACCCATGTAAGAAACATTTTCTGAAAATACCATTTTCTTTGTAACAAAGTCTCAAGCCTTTTCTGAAGTGTTTTAACCAAAGAATAAAATAGAAAGTGAAATTACACACCTAAATCAAAATTGTCAGATTTTCATGTTGCTTCTTAATGACTGAGGTATGGGCAAAATAGGAGAACTTTTGTCGTGATTGGTTTTAATCAATCATTCTACGGAGACGACCAAAACTAACTGTTCCTTAGACTTTGATCTTGCAAACAAACCCCAACTTAACTTTTAATCAATGGAGTAATTCGTCTGATTCAAGATACACACATGATCAACTATTTATAGAATCAAGTTTTAGGATATGGTCTATAAGGCTGCTTTGTGCACAGTGAAAATAACTTAAACAGCTTGTATGCAACCTCTGTTTATTACTGCTTCTTGGCCGAAGAGTAGCTTGAGCTCCGGCAGGCAGCTATGAGAGGCTCACCTATTTCAATATCATAGTGAATCAGTTTAGTCTAAGCTGTTCTGAAAGTTACTTAACCTAAGTCGGTATATCATGCTTAACCGAAATCAGCATATTGTGCTTAAACAAACTCAGCATATTGCACACTGAAGCAAATGTAGCACACATGGGTCACTCCTGTGGTCCAGAGATAGATGTGTTCAGCAGCTACGGTAACCACTTACATTGCTCAAATCACTGCTCAAGTGACTGCACCTTCATCCTCATCTTCCAGACCAGATCAAAGACACACTACTTATTAATAATATATTCACTTATACTTATCAAGGCAATACTGCTGCACCTTGTAAGCTCTGCAGTAAGTCATCCTCAGTAAAGGGCTTTATCCTGTGTCAGGAGCAAGGAATATCCTGTCAGCTCTTCAGTCACAGAAGTTTGTGAGAGGTTTGCTATTGTAACAGTGAAATAAGGCTTCTGCTCTATTTTTATTAGTTTCATATATTTAGCAGTAGATTTTAGGAACACTGTGCTGCATTCAAAGATGTGGAAGACCTGTTCTTTACTGTAACTGTTTATTTTATCTCCTACACGTGAAGCATTTTATTTGCAAGAATTCAAGTATTTTACAAGTGAAATAACCTATTGTAGCGTTTGAGCATTGACCCACAGAAGGATCAGTAATTCAACAAGGAGTACTATGGAATCAGTAAAGAGCTCAGGACTGTTTACAGCCTGGTTCTAAGCTACAATAAATACTCAACCGGCTGAATACTTTCACACCTCCTTTATAGTACGTTTAGAAATCCTTACTATCCCAGATGTTTGTGTAACCTGAAAATATGCAGAAGGACATGGTCATGCCTAAGATAAGCAGAGAAGAGAAAATAATGGCTTACTACATGTAAACACAGGCAGATAAAGACAAGACATTTTTTCAGCAAGAACATTAATAAGAACAAGATCTCTAAGACAGCTTATTTCTCTCTGGGCTCCCAGACAACACATATTTTCAGAATTTGCATCTTATCATTCTCAATCAACTCAGATGAAATATTTAATACAAAAAGGAATAGGTTTATTTTCCTTTACTCGTTGCTTTTACCTCACATCCATGGGAAAGCACTTAGCTCAATCATAAATAAGGGGTTGCAGGAGCTCATGTAATTGAGCAACACTTGCTAACCTTTAGCTTTCTGGCTGAAAAATGACCTTCAGTGATGACCCCAGTGAATAGTGCTATCTGGAATAATTCCCTCACATCGAGCAGCCTATTATTTTACTATTATTAAGTTTTAGCAGCACTGCTGGGAGAAACCATCAGTTAAAAGAGAAACAAGGTACTTATCCTTAGGTATTTGGGGACTGCTGTTTTCTGCAGTTTAAGGCACTTTTCATTCATTTTGTACAATTTCCTTTCACCAGTGTCAGGAAAATCAGAGTAAGAGAAGGGCAACATCTCTGTGATGTTTATTGCACATCAACAAATAAAAGATATATTTACAGCTGCATTCACCATTTTACTAAGCCTATTAAACAAATGTGTTGTAAGAAAAAGCCTATAAAGCAAACTTAGCAACAGTAAAAAGTCCATTGTTTGACTGCCCACAGAAGCTTCAATTGCTTCACAGTATGAAGTCAGGAATCCTTTAGATAAAAATAAACACAGAAGAAGTAGAGAATAGATACCTTAAGGATGTTAAGAGGAGTGAAGTCTTCTTTCACTGAATGCCTGTCCTCCAAGCACTGGTTCCTTGGTTCAGAGAATTATTTTGCAAATTGTTTGCAAAAAAGCCCCATTATTATACTGGAGGGATCCAGTCTAGTACCTTTCAAATTTGTATGTAATCATTTTTTCAGGGGGTGATATAAAAAAATAGAAACAGAGGATAACGTTTACATGCTACACTGAATGAGCAAATTTCCTAAAACCAGAAACTCTTCACTACTGATGAAGTAGAAATGTCAACAACATGATTTCACAAGGATCATAAACATCTTTTTTTTCCTTAACAGCTGTTGCTGCCAAATCACAGTCTGAAGAAGGCTATATATTGCCTGTCATCAAATTCTTATAAATAATGAACATCTTCTGCTCATCAGTGATAGTTATTTTTTTATTTCTCCTGTATTTGGCTAACAAGCTTTGTTTGGTTGAGTTTGAGGGGTTTTATTTTTAGTGAACAATTTTTTTTTTGCCTTTTATTTCTTCTGCATTTTGACATTTAATATTCTCAGGGATCTTTTGAACTATACTGTAATTGATCAGACAAAGCACAAAAATCTCATCTCTGTCATATAACCTTCCTTGACTGGAAAGATACCCTTCACAGCTAGGTTTCTAATATAAAAACTCCTATCAAGCAAATTCAACTAAGAATGGTAATACAACTTTAGAAGCTAGATGCTGTATGTCTACAGAAATTTAGTCTTTGCTATTATGCTATTACAGGGTTTCCTTTATGTTGACTTTTTAACCAGCAGAAGTATTGAAAACTTTAGTCTTTAATCCATTTCCTGATATTGAAGATCTAAGTACCAGGAGTCAAACAGTAACAGGCAGGTGAGTTACAGAAAGTGCTATGGCACCAAGTTTCTCTATGGAAGGCAAACAGACAACAGGGCAGTGAGTATTGCTATTTCCTGGTAAACTTCATTGATTTTTTACTGCGAAATGTACAAGGTAAATGGATGGCACTTCCACCAGGCAAATGATGTTTTGTTCTGAAATTCTGCACTTAATTCAAGGACAAATCTTAGGTCATTGTATGTAACTGGAAGACTCCTGTTGGCTTTTAATAAGATCTGAGCAGATTCTGATTGACAGAAGAGGTAATAAAGCATGCTAAGTACTATATTGAGACAAGGTAGCAAGACATGACATAACCAACCACCAGTTATCTGCTTTCACCTGAGACTAATAAAAAGTAATTTAAAGATGAGATTCAACTTTTAGGCCATCAGAAATTATTTTTCAGCTACATGAGTGATCCAAGTTTTGCAGCTATTGATTACACACAGAGTCTGTGTATCATGCCAAGGTGAAGATATTTGGCAGGCACCATTTTGTTGACATCTTTGTGGTTACAGAGCTCCTGTACACACTTGCACAGAAACTGTAAAAGAAACCTTTTACATGCCATTATACTCCCGAGGTTCTACAAATTACAAGTAAAATAAGAATGAGAGTCTAGAAGAGAAGATTCATCATTAAGATGATATATTCAGCAGAGCAGTGTGGCTAAACAGTGTATCCAGTTGCCTGATCATAATTGCTGCAATTTACAAATCCTCTGAAAAGGTCTAGCATTAAAAAACATAAAAGAGAAACCCTGAGAAGAAACAGAGAAGCCCTTTCTAGTGTTTATAATGTCATTTTCTTACAAAAATATCTTACAATAAAATATATTTATCTCAAAACAATTTTGTTTAGGTGAATTTTATACACATGAAAATCATCATAGGTTAAGAAAAAACTGAGCACATTCCTGCTTTATATTGTTTTAAAGGGAAAAAAAGGTCTTTAGACTGCTATAAAACAGTTTGTCAAAGGGATACAGCATGAGTGCAAGCATGCAATATTTTGCTTCATCAAAACTAACAGAGGAGGAGAAAAACAGTGAGGTCAGCCTGAAATCATTAAGGGGTGAAATATCTCTTCCAAAGTAAGAATTTTTAGATTTGACGATCAGAAGAATTAAGAGAAAGGGACAAAGGATTTTGTCAATGTGAGACAATAAAAGTGGGGAAAACATAGGCTGTCAACATTTTGTTTTGAAACTATGCTCCAAGATAATTTAAGATGGTTTTGTTTTAATATACATAGTAAAGTCATTCGGTTCCTCAAACTGAGTCTCAGTGATGACCATTTACATTTTCCCATCAATTTAATAACAGATTTTATGTTGAAAAATTCTCGAATATTATTTCTTCAAAGTTATCTATGTCCTTTCTTTACAGGAATTTGAAATTATAACTAAACTACACTACTGATTTTTTTTATAATGCAGTATTTTCATTCTTTTTCTGTTTTAACATTTTCTTTCGTGTTTAATCATATATACTTAACTGATTATTTAAATGTTAAATATTAACTAGCCAACACAAAAAATTGTAACTAGTATACTTAAGAGGGCTTTTTTCCTGTGAAACAAAGATAAAAATCTTTATCGCTGCAGGCTATGGATTTCTTTAAGAAATTAAGATTTTTCTAATTAATGTTGGCTGATGCTATAACTTCATCATATTTGCCTGGTTACATGAAGAAAACCAAGGCAGCAGCTTAGATAGTATTTAGTATTCCCGCTGCACACTTTTGAAATATTAGCCAAAAGTTTCTCAAAGGCCTGACACAGATGCTCACCCTTGCACAGCTTCTTGTAAACCATACAAACAGCATTAATTCTATTTCCATTCAAGGAAAATGTAACACTTGTTTTCAGTGAAATAATAATGAATACAATATCTGATGATGAGTTTAAAATAGCAGATGGTGTTATCACTTTGAAAATGGGGAGGTAGCTGCAGAGAAGCAGCAGCATGCAGGATATTCTGGTCTTGCACCTTCAGATGGTACTCAGTTCTTTAGAGCAAAAGCAGGAAAGTGATTGATGTTACACAGCAAACAGTCTGCTTCTTGCATCCCCGGCGGTGGTGCTTATCACTTCAGAGTTCTGCTACAACAATACTTACAGAAGTCTTTGACAACAAAATGTAGTTATAAAAGGAAGTAGCATGGATTCTCTGCTAAAAAATTCCTGTCTTTGTGAGCAAGTCACTCTAGGATTACTTGGAAACACTCCTGAACTTACTGCTAGTCACCTCTTGTGATACGGATGAATAATAAACCCAAGTTTGCTTTATTTTTTTGGTAAAAAATGGGTTGTCCAGTGAGAGAAGGGAAGCTAAAGCTCTCCTATGTACTTCACAAGTGGTGCAGAGATATTTGTGTATCTTTCCCTGTTACTGAGTTCTATGTGGACTTGGGAATTTGGGTAAGAAGAGATTGCTTATTATAATTTTGGTTATCGGCCCTTATACACAAACACATTTAAATGTGGAGCCATAATAAAGGCTAAAACAGGTCTTTACTTGCTAAACCCTTGGAATTATACTGCTTTTTAACTCACTGTAGGGAAAACTCCAAACTTCAATCTGTTATATATATACACACACATATTTTATACATCCATATATATGTATATGCATACATGTAATAACCTTTTCTTTTTACACAGTCTTCTCTAGACTATATGTAAGCATAGACCACAAGCTAAATCCTTATTCTGTTACATATTCAAGATGATGCATATCTATCATGAATTAACGTCTTTCTCAAACTTAAATTCCTTGGTAGGAAAACTAATCTTTCCTACTTATTCAAAACCAAAATTCTATTACAGTGAAAGCTGTTAAAAATAAAAGACATTTTTGTGCATTAAACTGAATTAGTCATGATTCAGTTATGGGTCATGTGGCTAGTTATTAATTAGCTATGATTTATGTGGCCAGATGATTAGTAATTGAAAATCCTTTACTTGAATATACTTACCTAGTTCCAGATTCACAAATATCTGTCTAATTATTCAGTTTAGTCACCAGTCCCTGACTAAATATTGGTGCCACCTAGCTAGAGAATGGACACAGGAGGATATCATGGTTAAGCATGATGAAACTCAGTATTAATTAAAATGAATTGTGAATTACAATTATCAAGAAAGTTATAGGCGGTGTGCTGAAAGCCTGGCTCCTGCAAATGACAATTAAATGTTTTTCTGCTGTAATAGATCACAGCAGCCCTCAAAGATGATTAGCCAGCCCTAACAAAGCAAAATCCTTCTACATTAAATGTTTCATATTACACATTCTACATATTAATATCTATATATGAACACGGAGAGGATAATTTTTCTTCTTTAACTTTTCTTTTTAGCTCTCCCTTCCTTAGTCGTCTGCTGCTATTGTTCGAAATATTTATGCTTGGACAACAAATTTTCTAAGCTATATTATTTCCTTCTATATTCAGTCTGTTTCTTCCACCTGCTGCTGCTTGACTCTACTATGGAAAGTAACAAGCGGTTCCTGCATCATGTCAAAGATAGACATTTGGATGGATAACACAGGAACAACTGATACTTAACCCTAACTTTTCCAGGCAAGATGTATCTACTGCATAGGTACACAACCTGAGATCAGGTGATGACAAAATCCCTCAAGTCACTCCAGAGCAATGTAAATGGGTAAAACAGACAACAGATCCCTCAAGATCTGCAAATCTCACCATGTAACCAGCTATACCAGGTTCCACTGCAGCAACAAAATTTTACAGACTGCTTTAAGGGCTCAGCATCCCAGTTTCATACAGTATCAGCTTTGGTTTTTACCATACTCACAAACTAGAGGCAACAAACCACAAACAGTTAGAAATACACTGCAGAATATGCTTCATGTTTGATTTATACTATTACATACTTCATGGCCTCTTCAAGCCTACATGTTTCTAGTGTAGCTCTCTTAAGCATGCATAAATATATTTCTCTTGTCCACTGGAAACCCAATCCATTTCAATCTGTAATGAAAACAGTTTGTTTTTAACATGTAGTGTGTGCTGATTTCACCTTAATTATATATTTCCCTTTGCGAGAACTCAAACTGTGGGATACTGTGAAAGAATTTAACCAGCAGCCTATAAAGAATAGGGGCTGAAGCTTGGCTTCCGTTAACACCTCATTAGGCAGAGCCTGTACTGCATGTAAAATGAGCTAATGATTTTTAAATGCAGTTGTCAACCTATAACTTAATAATGCAGGAATTTATTTCTCTCTAATACTGACCAAGCAATACTACACTTTTATCTCTACAAATCAACATGAAGCTATTTGAGTACATTATTACCCCAAGCAAGATCTACACTGGTCATAGTCAAACACTGACCTTTACTGCTATCATACCGCTAATACTACAAGTGGTACTAATTGCTGTGCAAATTTTCTGATAGAAAAAGCTAACAGCTTGTGGAAAACACCCAGTTATAAATATGGTTCAGCTTGCTAAAAATGAAGTTAGAACCATAAAATGACTGTTAGGTGGTTATAGGATTAATTCTAATCCCATATAAAGGAATAGCAAAATCCTTATTTTGAGTTTACTGTGAAAAAAGACCATCCTCTACCCTACCAAGAAACACCATTACCCTTTGCATTAACTTGACAGATTTTACAGTCGCTCAAGAATGCAGGACTCGAACTCTCACTGAAGCTGAGTAAATGGCCATAGAGTCAAGCAGGGGTTGCACAATATATCCTTTAATTGGCAAGGGGATTGTGGTATTCCTATCCATCAGGTGACCCCTCTGCACAAAGGTTAGGACATGATCTTGTTGCAATGGCTTTGGAGATATGCATGCGCTGCAGGTGAAGCTTGGTTTGCCGTGAGAGCAAAAAGCTCTCATTCATTGCCATTCCACTACACTTTCACTTGAGCATCACTTGAAAACAAAATTAAAAAGAGACTGTGATTTTTACAAATTCTCAAATTCCTGAAGCCTTGTCTTGGCTCTTTAAAATAACAAGAATTTAAAAGAGACAAGTTTTAAGTACTCCATCCATAACAAAAAAAAAAAAAAAAAATCCATAAACCTCACCATACTTGTCATGGAAGCTTTTAATTTACCAGTTAGTACTAGCCTGTCCTGGCCTGAATCCCAATTAAACACCAGCATTGACAGTTACAAAGGGAGGCAGTGAGCAGGCCTGCCCACTTTCATGTTTCAGGCTATTTGCAGTGGAATTTTTAACTAAATTTACCGCTACTCAATACTGAAAATTTACACATATGGGCTTCATTGTCTGTATCACTCAACTCGTCGTGCAGGCTGAAGCAGGTTTGTAAAGAGGGTGCATGACCACCTCGTCGTAACTACCCCATGCCTAGCTGGTACCCACAGCAGCCTTTCTCTGTAGTAAATGCAATTAAGATGAGGGACCCTCCTGCTGTTCCTGTTTGATTAGTGAATACAGCAACAACATTCAGTCATTGTCTTCATGCTTGATCGCTACATTCTTTTGGCTGGGAGGATTGCAATAGCTGTTCCCAGGGTGCAGGCAGGTATGCCATTTCTAACCTTTGGCTTGTGATATTTGGCCAGGCACCGCTTGGCTGCAACACAGCTTGTAAAACCAACCACATTTCACAAGCGTGAAAAACGCAACAAGGTATTGTACAAGAAGAAACATAAGATGGTGATGTGTGTTTTTGTGGTAGAGAATTTACTTGGGACAGATCTTTCCATGTCACTGGATCTGAATGAACTGAGATCAGGCAGGGAAGGTTTGGCTCTCTGTGAGAAATGGATGTTCTAAAATCTCCTTGAAAATATCAGAGTTATGATGTGTTATGGCCAAATTACTGGCTCCCTGCTGAAAATGGAAGCAGTATGCAGTAGTATACACTGAGTCCAATCAGGGGAAAAAAATTATTTCTACAAGTGAACATAGAAGCAGTTAATAGTCACAGCACCATAATGGGGAGCTTGCCAAAACTGGCAGCTAAGCCAGAGTTCTGAACCAATGTAACAATAGGTCTATTTGTCTCATACACTGTGCTGTTCTCATCTCCTTTACCCCATCACAAGCAAACAAATATCAATAATAATGATACCCCTAGCAAATATACCTAGGAATAAATCAATGCTTAAATGCACATTTTCAACAACAAGATATGTGACAGGGTTATATAATCAGCATTTGCCAGTCTTTCCTACTGTACTCTGTAACCATAGGCTAAAAAAGAAGTTGTTTTTATATTAAAGTGGTAATATAATTTATTTTATTGAGAGCAATTAATTGCTTACTTACAAGATAGCTTTCCATAAGTCTTTCTTTAAATCATGTTTCACTGCCCTATAAAAGCAAACCCCATTTCTTACAGCTTCCTAGCAAGACATTCAGACCAATTATCCTATTCAGCTTCTCCTTTCTTTATAATTGGTAATTTAGCTTGCTATATAAAACACAATTAAACCTTGTTTAGACTAAAGCTGTCTACATGTGGAGCTGTAGCTGATACTAATTCTTAAACCTTAGCCATACTCAAAATAGGTATCCTAATGTACTTCCCACTGCTGCAGCTTAGTTATCACTTTCATAACCACAGAAATGTTCTTGAGTGAATTAGCATTTGTTCATTCCCAGCTATGTCAGCAAAAAGGTATTTTCTTTTCATCTCTGTATAGAGGTAATATCAAAACATTACAGATTGGCCAATCATCAATTTATCTTGCACACTTACATTTTTTCACTCTTACTGCAATAACTGTCTGTCATATACTTCTAAGTACATAATCTACAAATGTATGTACAGAGAACTGAAATGTCATGGCTGTGAACAGGTGTTTTTATATATACACAGGACTAAAATCAAGTCATAAGGAGGAGTTTAAATCATATGCAATCCAGCACCAAACAAGAAGATATTCTGAAGGAGCTAAGGAAGAATAGGTCATGCACCCATTCTTCCTTAATAATTTAAAACAAACAAACAAACAAAGAGTTATAAATACATAAGTATGTCAGGAAAAATAACATTTTTTTTTTCTTTGGGCAACTCAGTTAAACTGCAAGCAGACTTACATTGGCAGTTAGTAATTTTAATTATAGTGTGATGACACTTGCTAGTTTAGAAAATGAATCATATGGTTGCACAGGAATTCAGTCTTTTGCCTTAGCTATATTTGTAGATGGATAGAATTCTAAAAGTGAAACAGACATTTAATTGTTTAAGTATTACTTGATGCGAAAGAGTATATTTATTCAGCAATAATTTCAGGTTATCTTCTCCATTTCTTTTCCCCTCATTAGAGACCAGACATGCTTCATACAGCATAAAGGATAAGACAGAATGACAAACAAATATAACATACTCTCAGCTGGAAGAATATTTCAGTAGCCTAAAATCATCACTGTGAGTGCCTTAAATCTCCCTGAATTCAGTAAAGTTAATTATGGATGCAGTTTAGGACAAGGAAACAATTAACAAGATTTCTGGACAAGAATATATTACTCTGTCAAATACCATAATTAAACCCCTATGTAATACATTTAGCGAAGCCAATGAACTTGTATTAGCATAAAGTCTTTAAAAAGCTGACACACTGACCTACCTTTATGTGACAGACGTAACCTTGGCTGCCTTGTATCTGTTGCATGACATCCAGTCGGTAACTCTAGTAACAAGCCATATAGTACCAGGATTAAAAGGTCCTGGGCAGATGCCATCCTGCCCAGGATGAAATTCTTGCTCTCTTCACTTAACTGCTGCTGTTTGCTGGTTTGGTGAGTTTTTTAAGGCTCCAAGTTCCACTCCTACTTTCCTAGTGCAGTTAGAGCTCTCTCTTTGGTCAGTTTGTGGGGTATCTCTATGGGAAAACAGTGTTCATCAAAGAAGCACACAGTCTTCCATTTGTCAAGCTGTGCAAATGTCATGTAAAAATATTCCCTCCCTAGGACAATTGTTTATAAAGTGCAAGGACATTCCAAGGCATTACTCTGCAGTGTGCCTTGAGCTCTCTTCAGTAACTGCCAGTGGATTCAGGAAGAAGCTGTATTTTCAGTCCCTCCTGCAAGGCAATTCATTCAGAGAAGGAGGGAGGGAGAGGGGAAAAAAAAAAAAGAAGAAAGCACCCTCCTCCTTGGTGCTCTTCAGAACTCAGCCCCTTGCTCTGACTTGCCAAACAGCTAGTTTTAATTCACCTTTCACCTTTGCTAATTAAAAACAAGAAGTGCCATTCCCTCCTGGAGTTGCAGGATCCACCCAGCGGGAAAGCCAGGCTGTCAGGCTGCTGTATTTACTGAGAAAGTTCAGGGAGGGCTGAGGCAGTGTACAGTACTAGCTGCTTCTAGGAAGCATTTTAATCCACGTGCTGTGCACTGATTCTTCTATTGCTTCATGGTTTCAAGTTGGAAAGCATCGGGAGAAGGGTCAGAATTCCTCCCGTCCCTCCCCTTTGAAAAGTCATTTCAGCTCTTGTTCCCAGCTCAGTTTTAGGGGAGGATCAACCCTTGAATTAACTATTTAAGTACATTATCTCTTAGAGTCATTAAACAGCATGCTACTAAGTGGATCAGAATAAAAAGATTCCAGCTGTACATCCTTTCTTACTTTAAAGAAAAAGCTTCCTTTTTGATTTCCAACCCCCCCAGCTGTTATCTTACACAGTGGCTTCTCCCGGTTACGTTTTAAATGTCTGTAAGTAAGGAACCTTAGGTCATCAGTATATTTATTTTTCAGACTAGATGCCTGTAGGATTGGGCAGTATTAAGACATATATATATATACACACATGCATATAAAAAGAAGATAAAAACCTGAGCCAAGCACTGTGATAACATGATAAACAGCATCAGATTTACAAATGTCAAGCAGCTACCTTTTATATTACAACTAAAAAATACCAGAAAACTTAATCTCTTTTTCAAGTCATTTGTAACTTAAGAATATACCCATGGCAGGATCTAAATTTTTGTGTATTAAGACTATAGATCTATGTCTGGGTTACATTAATCAAGGAATGAAGTTCTCTGTAATTAAGATCTCAAGCACAGAATTACTTAGAATTTTGTAAGGTGCATTTTAGTGATTAACAATTGCACTTTTTTTAATGAGATGTAGCATTAAAGTCATGCTAAGTCTTTATACATCTCATTGTCTTATACAGAAAAAGAATCCCAAAGAAAAGAAAATTCAAACTAATATATGCATTTGATAATAATGCACTCAAACAAATTTGGTAGCCAACAAAAGATAATGATATCTGGAGAAAAAGATTTTAATAAGAAATTTCTGTATGCCAGCAAACTGAAAAAAACTCAGTACAATAATATAGTAAAATGCTAATAATTGTAATAGCAGGATACATAGATGGGTGAAGACAGATCTGTTCAAGGAGAATAAAACATATGAACTACTAGGTCAGAAGAGAAAAAAAAGCAACTTTGGTGAAAAGACAGAAGTAAATCATGGGAGTTTTGTGCCCTCCAAGGACTCTTGTATAATGAGAAGCAGGGAGAAGGTCATGTCCACCTGTTAGTTCTCCAACAGCAGGTCATGTACACATACCTGGGCTTGCTTTAAATCAGCTGGAGACTGTGCCAACAGCAGTTAAACCAAAGGAGCAAGAGCTAAATCACACAGCTATTTGCTCCATTTCTTGCGCACCACTGCAGGTTGCATTGAATTTTATGTTGATGTGCCAGCTGTCTGGCAGTAGCTCAGCATGTGTACTTGAGACATTGTCAGTGGAGAAGGTAATGTAGGCTCTACCTCCAAGCACTGATCTCAGCATGCATGAGTTTATCATCTACCCAATGGGATTATTATTATTGGCACCTTTCCGTAGTACTGAGGCATACAAATGTGCTGTGTTTGACCACTAAAATCTGCTGTAAAGAAGCATGGTCTGGTGCCTGCTGAGGTTAGTGAAGACTGAAGATTTTCATTTGCCTTTGGATGTGATTCTGTGAGTTCTTATTGAAATATTTGCATTTTTCCTTAAAAAAAAATAATTAGAATTCTCACAGACGCGGTCTTTCTAACCAGAAGTCTGCCAAATTTGAACAATCCTAATTCTGAAATAGTTCAAATGGAATTTTTTCTTTGAAGGATCCTCATATGGGAAACTCAACACTCCTTCAAATTTAACATATGTATCCTCAAAAAGGACACAAAATCCAAATGTGAGCTCTCAGTATGAAACTAAAAGCATATTCAGTGAATAAAGCAAACTTTAGTGTGAACCCCAAAATCTTGCCTCTGTGTAGAACTCCTCTCCAAGCTGTAGTAAGGCGTTTTTTATTGATTTTCCCTGGCTGCAGGTAATATAGCGGATGCTCAACAAACTGAATTCAGGTATCCTGAAGTGGTACCAGAAAGTTAGTGTGACAAGTTCAAGACAATTTCCCAGCCTTTAATTAAATTTCTGGTTTAATTTTCCAGCTGGGGAAAGGGAACTGGGGAGAGGAAGGGAAAAACAAGTTGCTGGAAACTATGGGCCTTATTTTATATTTAGGCAAGACATAGGGTGCAGCAGGTCTATTCAAACAAGGCATACATACAAATAATGCAATTTCCCACCAACCTGAGTTTGCATGCTCTCACATGCCTTTCTAACCCCACACATCCTCAGCCATTACGCATCTCCTTGGCTTCCTCAAGCACAACATGACCCAGTGGTGGAGCTCTAGTAGTCAGAAATACCCGAAAAGCTGATTTTCATATTTGTGCCTGAGGACAAAGCATTCTTCTCTGAAATCTGATTCTCAGTCAGGGTGGGCCATGCTGGTGCCTCAGGCTCCTTCCCTTGCCTGCCGAGGGAAGGGCCATGGAGCAAAGGCACAGAAGAAGAAGCTGGAGCTGCCACTTGATGCTAAGGCTTTGGCTGTCAGCAAGAGGTGCCAGCATGGGGAAGCTGGGAATGGCTGCTGAGCACAGGGAAAAATGTCTGCACCAGAATAAGACCTAACAGGGTAGAAGAGAACGGCAAAATTAATGTATTGGCATATGCAGAAGACTGATATTTTTCCTGACAATGTTCTCATGGGATGAATCCTCACTTTATTGTTCTCAAATTGCTGTATAAGAATCACAGGCCTTCTACTCTTACACAAGAAGTTTTGATGCAAAGCAAGTAATGGAAAGGTACATACAATTTCAAGTCAAGAGAAACATGTGGCCTCAGGTAAAGTAGTCAACTCTTTGCCTCAGCATCTTTTCAATTAAATAACCATGTTTTCTTGCCTCGAGGGGTGTTTTGGGAGACTTCTTCCTAAAGGAATTTAAGCAGTAGATAGAAGGATGGTAACACAGATGTTCAAACATTAGGATTCAGTTATAGATGAGTACAAACACAGATGTCCCATGGCTATGGAGCCTGCATGGAATACAGTAATGGGGCCCTGAAGAGTAAACAAGATGGGTTTATTGCTTATTTTCTGGTAATAAGGCAAATACAACAGATCTCTGTCAAACCTCAGTTTGCTTCACGAGTGAAATCTCCAGTTAAGTAAATGCTGACAGACAATTAAAAAATTGCACCTGGAAATCTGGAAGTAAAGGGTATTTGATATTTCAAACGCAAACCCTGTATTCGATTGCAGGGATAGAGTTACTATAATCACATATGTCCCAAAGAGAAAGGTGACAGGTTTTCATAATAGAAAAGGAAAAAATAAGGTTGTGTACACCTGTATTGTTTATGTACAGCAATGTCCATTATAGGAACTACAAATTGATCGCCAAATACTATGCAAAGTCTGTGGATCATAGTTTGATTTGCTACAGCCACTGCAGTTCCAAAGCAATTCTAATGAAGTCATTGAGCCTGTAAATCTAAACCAATCTAACACAAAATGCTTCTGACATATTGTCTGAAGTGGATTAAGTTTAACTGATAAAGTGAAATGTAAATGCAGGAGCACAATACAAATAAGTAGATCTGCAGCTACTAGCACCAGTAACAAATTCTAAACAACATAACTATAAAGCAAAATGAAGTGTTTAGAAAATGTAAAGCTGGGGTGGTCCAAGAATTGCTATAACCATAACTTAAAACCAGGTTTAAAAGTTACAAAAGTGCCTCTTTCTTCTGATGACAATACACTGAACCACAGTAGGAGCTCTCTCTTTTTTTCTGGGACTATGCTGGAAGATCAAAAGAAGGTGTTCAACCCCAAAAGGAGCTGTTTGGCATTCAATAGAGTTAATGACGCCTGCATTTTCATTAGTATTGTACTCTGTGGTAGCTGTACTCCACAGGTAATCATATCTTCACTTATTTAACAGACAAACTTTAAAAGGCATTTAAAGAACTTCTTACCACTGGGCATTTCTTTGCTTTTTGACACCTCAGCTTTCGAAATCTATCATCCTTACAACAGGTGCAGGAGATGAAGGAATGATTTACATATCATGTAATTGTTATTGCTGTCTTATCTCTGCCTTTGAGATAGAAATTCATGTCTGCTCGGTTCTCCATTGCAAACTGGTTACTGTCTCTCTTGCATCAGCAATAGTGGAAGAAATGGTATCATAAAACTGCTTGTCATGGCACAGTGCAAGTACTGCAGACTCATAACTGCCAATCAACACATAAAAATTTTTGTGGACACATTAAGAGCATTGACAAGACACAACAAGAACATGAGAAAGCTGATCCAACAGGTGAGTGACGACTCAATAATATCCTGGGATCTCTCTCAATAAGGAGCAGAACCGTGGCTGGGTAATCCCACTGACCCTCAGGAGGACATGCTGATAACACAAGAATGTTGCCAGATCCTGTTTGATACAAGGAAATAGCAGGCAATAATAATAAAACTTGGTCCTCTATGGAATTTTCACATTAGAAATGCTTTAGGTCTTTGTTTTTGTCTGCAAGTGTTGGATCCTAACCCTGTATGAAAGTAGATCTCCTTATGTGTAATGTCTCCAGGACAAGGAAGAGTAATTTCTCTTGTTTTATACACAGTACATTCTCTCTTTGATCCAAGATTAAATTTAGACAATATTCATTAAGCAAAGGTGTTTGACTGAACATGAACCTGTACTTCAAACTCACCACAAAAATTACATGTTAAATTAATTCTCTGGAGAAAAAAAAAAAAGAATTCTCAATTTAATTACATTCCCTTAATTCCAGAAAGACTAGGTTTTCATGGATAAATATGGAAACATACTGTCCTTGAAATGCTGCTGCTTGCAGTAATGTAATTTCTATGACTAGTTACAGGTGAATGTCAATACTACCTGGGACATAGATCGCATACTTTGTTAACCTATAAAAAACAGGTGGAACATTTCTTTCTTCAAATATAGACCTCTTAAGGGATTTCTTTATAGGTTGCACTGAAAAAAAGGCATATCAGCATATCAGTGTGTTTCATTCCCGAAATCAACTCCATGTGCCTGACTTGCAATTAGTACATGGGTCACAGCAATCTGTACGGTTAGTTACGGATGAAAATCAAATTACTGATTTCTCTAGGGGAATGTATTTTGTATGATTTTTTTGCTACTAAATAATTACTGAAGTCTCTCAAAAGAAAAAGCAAAAAAAAGCAGTTAGTTGTTTTTTGGAGATCAAGATTAAATATGGCATGCCATATCTTCCACTGATCACTGAGCAGGAAATAAAAATATAATGGTCAAAAGTCTAATATTAAGCAATTACAGCTATCAGCTATTTCCTATTAACTCAGAATGAGGAATATGATTTATTTAAAGTTAATGAACACTACGAATACTGTGTAGTTCTCCCTCTAAACTAGTTTGCTTCCAATTGATTGCTTTTTGATTCTTTGTTATTTAAAAAAGAAACAAAATAACAAACAAGACACTAGTTATATAAGAATGATATTTAATGCCTTAAAGATGCTATTTAGTTGCTTCCATTCTTAGGTATTAATTTGTCTACACAAAAATGAAGTGCTTTGACCATTGTCTGAAACAGCTGTAAACAAGCTTTTTTTATTTTCCTTGATGAGAAACACGAAGCTGTAACAAACAAATTTTGTGTCTGAAGCCTATGGCCATCTTTTAATTTAATTATCATCTTAAAGGTGAAATGGAAAGCATTTGCAAAAAATAAACCATCTTGACCACAAATCAGTTGCAGGTTTTAAAGTTTCAAATGCATTTTCCTGCAAAATATTTTAAACTCAATTCCAGTTTTATTGCCCGCTAATGGATTCCACATTCCTGCTTGAGCAAGGTGATGACATCATCAGTTTGGACAAAAGTCCTGAGTTACACTTTGTTTGTATTTTTGCTCACATCTATTAGTGGAAGACATACACCATGACAGAACTCAAAAGCAGAGAGGAAGAGCTGCTGTGTGCTGTGATTTGCATCAGTGGGATGTAATCTGCTTTCAAGAATGGATTAGATTTGTTGTGACAGCAACGTAGGTTCAAAAACTGAAGGAAAGATGAAGGAAATCTGAAGACATACTTTTGGGCATTTAATATGGAGCATGCTTGGCAGTGAGCTGTCTATATTCAGCTTCAATACAGAAAGAAGCTTAGCTGATATGCTTCAGTGTCGCAGTGGTTAAAGCATTAATTCTCTCCTTGGCTTAAAGAGATTCATGGGTACATAGCCTGCTTTTAATCCCTTTCCAGTTGTCAGGCAGCTAACATTTAGGTACTATGACACTGAGTAGTGAAGGGTACAAATCCCCAGTATTTTACAGCAATTCCTGATGAGCAATGGTTGATTTCCCTGTAGCCATAGGCAGCTTTGGGAAGCACAGGAGATTTTGGAACTTTCAAATACTGTACTATACCTCCCAAAGTAATGAGGGGTCCAGTGTGGTAGGAACTGAACAATCTATTTCCCTTGAGGTCTTTAGAAACCCCAGTAGTAACTAGATCATCACTTTCAAAAGATAAAACAAAAAAAAATCCATTGTTATATTTCTAACTGCTCTACCACACACACACAACCACACACACATGCATCCATGCTGCCTCATAGCCAATAATATCTCTATGTAAGAAAGCTTATGCCCTGACTGACTTACTGCCCTTTTCTGTGAGGTAGTTAAAATACCTGGCTTTGCATACAGAGCTTGGGTGCCCCTTACACCATATATGCTGGGTTGTTTGGTTTTTTTTGCCATCTGCTTCATTATTATCATGAAGTCATTATTATTGTATTTCATTTGACATCTATCTCAACAGATATTTATTTGAACCGCCAACATATTCACTTAAACAAAAAGACAGAAAAAAAAACCAACCCAAACCCCAAAACAGAGACTTTAATACATTTTCTCTATTGAAGAGCCAACTTCAGCTTTCTGGACAGGGTATCAAGCAGCATTATGTTAAGCCTTTAAATTGCAACCTGGAGGAAATGAGAGAGGAGCGTCAGTCTCTTTTACAACTAGGTAAGTGATACTTTATCTCAGGGAATATTGTCTGCCTGTTAAGATCATTCATATCATTATTAAGAATGAATAAGTATTGCCCTCATCTGCTAAGATACTACAGTCTTCACAGTCATTTGACATTGTTCCAGTAACAAAATGAATGGTTACATTCATTACAATTACCACTCAGAAATCCAGTTTTACAGCTATGTAGAAGTGCAGTAGAATTGCCAGATATAAGCAAAAAAAAAATCAAATCCCAATACTGTATTGACTGATAGAGAAATTTCATATACAGAAATTTGTCGAATTCAGAAGCACAGCAATGAGACAGAAGCATAATCAGGAGGCAACCAATTGTCTGTACAAATGTGGAAAGCTGTTCACTCTCTCATCAAAGCAGAGCTGAATTCAAAGTGAGAGGCTGAAGCTATGAAAGAGGGTATCAAGAAAAAAATCAAGGAAAGCATCATGGCAGCAGGATGAATTAGACAGAGGAACTGGCTGGCTCAGGATGCGGTCAAAGCCTTGTTATTTGAGGCATTTTTAACTAGGCTACCCTGCCCTGCTGGGGAGGTGTACCGGATGAGGTATTAGTTGTTTGCCATCCCAAGGTGCTATGATCTTATAGATGCTGTGGTTCAGGATCATGTCTATTTTGAATTTATGAAACCACTTTGTATGTAATGGGCAAGGCAAGGATTAGAGAGCTGATTATTAGACCAGTACAAGACTATTTACATAAGGACTTTTTACACTTGGTGAGGGCACAGTGAAAACAACACTTCTCTGGTTAATCTCCCTGTAGGGATTCTCTGAATCATAATTTGTTTTTATAGAAGTGACCATCTTCCTCCAACACCAAAGAAGGGCATGACCCAAAAGGCAAAGTCACCACAGACTGTAGTTTAGTCTGCTGTGACTTCCCTGCTCTAACACAAAGCACATGTGTATTCCCTAAAATAGAAAAGTAGGCAAAACCAGAAGGACATTCAAATTTTGGCTGCCTGGGGAAAGCCCTGATTTACAATGCAGCAAGTTATACAGTCTGGTGGTGCTGTACTGCTGTACTAGTTGACGCTCAGCATAATTACCATGGCAATTACTATGATAAAGTTTTAATAATAACAGTAACTAAAATATTGGGTAGTCGTTGAATCATCTGGAATACAGAAGTGGTCTGTAAAATGCAGAATCCTCTCATTTTGGTTCCTGTGTATCACTTCTGCAGTCTGTGTAGCTCTTATTCCCTCAGTTATATTTTCCTAAGATTTCAGAGCCAAATTATTGCATCACCAAAAAGGCCAGAAACAGGATGGCCTTATTTTCTGGTCGTGTAAAATGACTTGATTCAATTTCTATTTATAGGGACTGTTAAGAACGCCAAATAGCCTGAAATTATAACTCTACTGGTGCATACTGTGAATATGCAAAAAACATTCATTCAACACTTCCCCTCCCCCTCCTATTTCATACATTAAATTCCAATAACAAAATTTTGGGGATTACATCAAGTCAGCGGCAGTGCTATTTGTGAGAACTGAAAACGCAATAAATAAAATACACATTTTCTGTTCCAAAAATCTAAGGCAATAATACAGACTTATTATTTTTCAAACTACAAACAGTCACACTGATTTCAACAGGGTCATTCATGTGCTTTAAGTTAAGTGCATGGCAAATGATTTGCAGGGTCAGTGTTCAAGATCCTGAAAATTTTAGCAACAGAAAAATAAGAAATGAAACAAAAAAAAAATTGTTCCCACTAACAGTGTTAGAAAAGAACAAACTATTCCTCAGATTTAGATGTAGTTTTCCTGTTTCAGGAATTCTCCCCTAAGAGAAGATAATATATGTTTCCAGATAAAGATCAAATTTTTTGCACCTGTACAGTAAAAAATCAGTTTTCAGGCTACGAAAAAATGAGGGTTTATAGGGTAAATTGGGTAAAGCCAGTTCCAGAGAAGTGATTGCCAGCAAAGGGAGCCAGATTTGGAGGGTACCTCTTTAATACCAAGAGGATTAGGGGATGTTCTTTCTGCAAGAGTGAGTGGCACTAACTGACCTGTGCCCATACTCACAGAATCATAGAATAGTTAGGGTTGGAAAGGACCTTAAGATCATCTAGTTCCAACCCCCCTGCCAGGGGCAGCGACACCTCACACAAAAACCATGCCACCCAAGGCTATGTCCAATCCAGCCTTGAACACCGCCAGCGATGGAGCATTCACAACTTCCTTGGGCAACCCATTCCAGTGCCTCACCACCCTTACAGTAAAGAATTTCTTCCTCATATCCAATCTAAACTTCCCCTGTTTAAGACTGAACTCATTACCCCTTGTCCTATCACTACAGTCCCTAATGAAGAGTCCCTCCCCAGCATCCCTATAGACCCCCTTCAGACACTGGAATGCTGCTCTGAGGTCTCCACGCAGCCTTCTCTTCACCAGGCTGAACAGCACCAACTTTCTCAGCCTATCTTCATACAGGAGGTGCTCCAGTCCCCCAGTCGTCCTCCTGGCCCTCCTCTGGACTTGTTCCAACAGTTCCATGTCCTTTTTATGTTGAGGACACCAGAACTGCGCACAATACTCCAAGTGAGGTCTCACAAGAGCAGAGCAGAGGGGCAGGATCACCTGCCTCGACCTGCTGGTGACGCTCCTTTCGATGCAGCCCACGATACGGTTGGCCTTCTGGGCTGCAAGCACACACTGTCAGCTCATGTTAATTTTCTCATCAACAAACACCCCCAAGTCCTCTCCACAGGGCTGCTCTGAATCTCTTCTCTGCCCAACCTCTAGCTGTGCCTGGGATTGCTCCCACCCAGCTGTAGGACCTTGCACTTGTCATGGTTAGACTTCATCAGGTTGGCATCAGCCCACCTCACAAGCATGTCAAGGTCCCTCTGGATGGCATTCCTTCCCTCCAGTGTATAAACCGAACCACACAGCTTGGTGTCATCGGCAAACTTACTGAGAGTGCAGTCAATCCCACTGTCCATGTCATTGACAAACATGTTGAACAAGACCGGTCCCAACACCGATCCCTGAGGGACACCACTCGTTACTGGTCTCCAGCTGGACATTGAGCCATTGACCACAACTCTTTGTGTGCAGCCATCCAGCCTGTTCTTTATCTACCGAGTGGTCCCCCTATCAAACTGATGACTCTCCAACTTAGAGACAAGGATGTCGTGTGGGACAGTTTCGAACACTTTGCACAAGTCCAGGTAGATGACATCAACTGCTCTAGCCCTGGCCATCAGTTCCGTAGCCCCATCATAGAAGGCCACCAGATTGGCCAGGCAGGATTTCCCCTTAGTGAAGCCATGCTGGCTGTCAACAACCACCTTGCTGTTTTTCAGGTGCCTCAGCATGCCTTCCAGGAGAATCTGCTCCAAGCTTTTGCCAGGCACAGAGGTGAGGCTGACTGGTCTGTAGTTCCCCCGCTCATCCATTTTCCCCTTCTTGAAAATGGGGGTTATATTTCCCTTTTTCCAGTCATCGGGAACTTCACCTGACTGCCATGATTTTCCAAATATGATGAACAGTGGCTTAGCAACTTCATTTGTCAGCTCCTTCAGGACCCGAGGATGGATTTCATCAGGTCCCATGGACTTGTGTACGTTCAGGTTCCTAAGATGGTCTCGAACTAGATCCTCTCCTTCAGTGGGCCCAGGGTCTTCATTCTCACAGTCCCTGCGTCTGCCTTCCAAGTCTTGGGTGGTGTGGTCAGAGCATTTGCCAGTGAAGACTGAGGCAAAGAAGTCATTAAGAACTTCAGCCTTCTCCAAATACAGGGTAGCCAGTTCTCCCAATACCTTCTGGAGAGGGCTCACGTTGTCCCTAATGTCTTTTATTTGCAGTGTACCTACAGAATACCTTCCTGTTATCTTTAGCATCCCCAGCCAAGTTTAATTCTAAGTGGGCCTTAGCTTTCCTAACCTGGTCCCTAGATTCCCGAACAACATCCCTGTATTCTTCCCAGGCTGCCTGTCCTTGCTTCCACCTTTTATAAGCCTCTTTTTTCCTTCGAATTTTCCTCAGCAGCTCCTTATCCATCCAAGGAGGTCTCCTGGCCCTCCTGCAGCAGTTCCTTCTAGTTGGGATGCAACACTCCTGAGCTTGCAGCAGGTGATCCTTGAATATCAACCAAGAGTTTTGGGCCCCCCTGCCTTCTATGGCTATGTCCCATGGAACCTTACTGAGCAGGTTCATGAAGTGGCCAAAGTCTGCTCTCTTAAAGTCCAGGGCAGTGAGCTTGCTTCACGCTCTTCTCACTATCCTGAGGATCTTGAATTCGACCATCTCATGATCGCTGCAACCAAGGCTGCCCTGGAGCATCACATTTCCAACCAGCCCTTTTCTGTCGGTGAGCACGAGGTCAAGCATGGCACCACTCCTTGTCGGCTCCTCTATTACTTGCAGAAGGAAGTTGTCTTCCGCACAATTCAGGAACTTCTTGGATTGCTTGTGTTGGGCCGTACTGTCCCTCCAGCAGATATCAGGGTGGTTGAAGTCCCCCATCTGAACAAGGGCCTGTGAGCTTGGGGCTGTTCCTATCTGTCTATAGAACGTTTCATCCACAGAGTCCTCTTGAGCAGGCGGTCTGTAACAGATCCCCATAGTAATGTCTCCCTTTGCTGTTCTCCCTTTAACCCTGACCCACAAACTCTCTATTGACTGCTCACCTGTCCCCAGACTGAATTCCATACTCTACCGCCTATCCCTCACATAAATAGCAACTCCCCCTCCCCGCCTACCGGACCTGACTTTCCTAAAGAGCGTGTAACCTTCCATTCCAACACACCAGTTGTAGGAGTCATCCCATCATGTTTCTGTGATGCCTATTATACCCCTGTATACGTGCACACATCTCTAATTCCTCTTGTTTGTTCCTCATGCTACCGGCATTTGTATAGAGGCATCTGAGCTGAGCTCCAATTGAAGCCAGCTCATTGGCTGGAGCAGCTGGAATATCTCTACATTGCTCTGAACATTTACTATAGGTGCTGGCCAGTGATTGAGTGTGTTGGGATGGAATGATGCCACCCTCCCCCAACACATCTAGTTTAAAGCATCCTTGACCAGTCTGGAAAGCCTCCTACCAAATCCACTCTTCCCTTTCTTTGTCAGACCAGTCCCCAGTAGACCTGGCCTACTAAATTGAGTCCCGTGTTCAAGGTACCCAAACCCCTGACTATAGCACCACCTTTCTAACCATTTATTAACCTGGCCAATCCTCCTAGCCTTTTTAAGGTACTGACCTGTATCCTGGAGAATTGACAAAAAGACAATCTGTACTCCAGAGCCCCTAACCAATTCTCCCAGAGCTCTGTAGTCCTTCTTTATGTTCTCCGAGTTACTGGTATCTATGTCATGAGCATCCACATGGATCATTAAAAGTGGGACTGACTAGTGCAGGCAGCCTCTCTGCAACATCCTTGATCCGAGCCCCTGGCAGGCAACACACCTCCCTTGAGCCTGGGTCAGGCCAACAGATGGGTGCCTCTGCTCCTTTCCGAGGAGAGTCCCCTACTACTACGACCCACTGCTTTTTCCTGGCAGCACCAGCAGCGATCTTCTTTACCAGTGCATCAGCCGGTTTTTCCTGGTGGGAGTGTGGTTCCCCATTAGCCCCCTGCAGGACAGCAAAGCGGTTCTGGGTGGGGACAACAGATTTAGGAGGAAGCCCCTTGCTTTTAATTGTCCTCTTCCTCCTTTTTTTCTTGTTTTCTTTGTTACTGTTTCCCAGCTTCCTACGTTAGCGGCCTCCTTCTTCCCTGCATGAGCAAGAGTGGACGCTTGAGGCCCCTGCCCAGTGTGGTCCTGGAGCAAGCAGTGCTGCTTCCTCTCAGCTTCCCTGACACCTTTCAGCCTAGTAACAGCGTCCCGCAGCTCAGCCCTTGCTGCAGGAGGAGCTCCACCAGGGAGCACAGAGTGCAGCCCGGCCCATTGCGCACCCTCCCCTCAGGAGAGCAGCGCAGGCGCTCTCTACACCCCGAGCTGTGCACTGCAGCCTCCCCTCTCATCGGCTCTGTCTGGGTACCTACACTGGCCACTGCCAGGGCAGCCAGAGCAGAGCTCCCAGACCGGACCCTGGTCAGACGGCGGGCGCTCACCATCCCGCTCGCCTGCGCACGCGAACTGCCTCGAACCCACCCTGTTCGCCGCGCTCCCTGGGCAGGTTTTCACCCCGTCACGGCTGGTGCCGCTCCTGCTGGCACCGCCCCCTCTGAGTCAGCTGCTCGCGTCAGCTGAGCTGCCGGCTCCTGGGCAAGGCCTGTCGTGGACGTGGGCCTCTCTCGGTGGCTGTTGACGCTCTGAGTTGAAGCCTCTGGACGCTGGGATTCCCCCCGATCAGGTGTTGAAGGCGTCCTCTCTCGAGCTAGTCATATTTCTTAGCGTTAATGCACTACAGTGCAGACTGGACACATTTTAATGTGGACCAAAAGTTTCCCTGTGATCCTGAGTTTCTGAAGTGTGATATTCACCCTGTGTTTTGTTAGTTTCAAACTTTCTAATATTACTGTGGGAGTTGTGTTGCAATTCTCTAGATTGGCATTTTATGAAACAAAGTTAAGGTTTTGTGACTGGGTAGCATCAGGTGAGTTATGAATACTTGTGAGCTTTTCTGAGGATGCAAAGCCTACAGAGGTAGTGTTGAAAGGCTGTGTAAGACAAAGACTGGTGCAGCCTTTTTGTGCCCCCTGCCAAAAGGTGTCCCTGGAGTAAATTGTCTCCTGGACTGGAGCAAGATGTTTGGAACAGTCTGAAAAACAGTCAGTGAGCAAAAGTATTAATTAGTCTTGAATTGGCTCAATGAAAAATTCTGAGATGGAATCAAAGAGATTTTAGAGGGACAGGAGTGAGGACAGGGACCTTTCTCTTTGTTCTGCCTTTTCATCCATTGGGCAGGCGCCATACCTTTCTCCCCATACCTGCAGACCCCCATACCTGCATATATCTTTGCCTTCCCTGCTACAGCACCCTCTGGTTGCACTCTGCCCCCAGTGCTCTCCCCTTTTCTTTTCACTGACACCTCTCCTGCACGTCTTTCCTTGTATCTTAGGCTGTCATGAAGGCTGAGCTGCTTCTGCATAGAATGAGGGTGGATCAGCTTCCTCTTCATAAGATCAGGGTCTGCATGGGATCCAGAAACTTATGCTGCAGAGAAAGAATGTGTTCCTCACTCCCCCAGGCTATGCATGAATGGATAGCTATGAAACATTCAGGCTTAAAGACAGCTTCCCTTCTCAGCTGCAGGGGAAGGGGATTGTCTATTGCCTCTTGCAGGACACACTTGCAGGCAATTTCCTATATCTGTTTATGCAGTGCAAGCTTTTACCAGTTAGACACTATTTTGTGAGAATAAAGTCTTGTCAGTGCCCATGAGTTATTTCACTTTTCTGGAAATAAATGCTATTTAGTAGGCTAGGTTAACCACTTCAATCATCACACAGCTCTAGCTATTCTTTAGTTTATGACCAAATATTTGTTTTCTATACAGTTTATCTCTGCCACTTACAAATTTTCTTAAAAATGCCTTATCCAAGGGACTTTGGTTTTCCTTTAAACTGTGTTAATGGAAGCAAAATGACCTATTTCTAATTGAAATTACTGCTTCACTCTTTGGGACTTCATTTGCCCCCCTTCTCATTTCATAGGTAGTGCCATATTCAACAATTACCATAGGTAATTTCTGGTCTCAAGGCCAAAGTATGCTTAAGTTTGAGAAGATTTACCTGAAGCCTACATGAAAGTGATAACTATGAATCTAAAGAGAGTGCCATGAATTATTTGTTATGGAACTACATATCCCCACTTTTACAGACCTAGCCAATAGCTCAGCACCATGCAGTCATTTGCTCACCCCTCCTCATCCCCCCTGGGAGTGGGATGGGGAGGAGAATGGAAAGAATGCAAACCCCATGTGTTGAGATAACGGCAGTTTAATAACTAAAAGAACGTAAAATAGAGTGATAATAGAAAGAATAGCAATAATAATAATAATAATAGGAAACAACAAAAGAAGAAATGAAAGCTCAGAAAACGCAAGTGATGCGCAATACAATTGCTCACCACCCACTGACCGATACCCAGCCTGACCCAAGCAGCGATCAGTGCCTGCCAGGTGACTTCCCCAGTTTATGTACTGGGAATAAAGTGCTGTGGTATGGAATACCCCTTTGGCTAGTTTGGGTCAGGTGTCTTCTCTGTGCTCCTTCCTGGCTTCCTGTGTCCCTCCTCACTGACAGAGTATGAAAGACTGAAAAGTCCTTGATCAGGGTAAGTGCTACTGAGCAACAACTAAAACATTGGTGTGTTACCAATACTGTTCTCAGACTAAAGCCAAACCACAGCACTGCACTAGCTACTAGGAAGGAGAAAGATAACTGCTACAGCTCAACCCAGGAAAACTGTATAACTTGCAGAACTTATACCCTGTTTTGACTGTACTAGCAATTTCTGGGAAAAAAAAAAAAAAAACAGGCTAGTAATGGTGCATCTGTCTAAATGAGCACTTTTGTTCTGAACAGGACTATTATTTTGGAGTGAATTTTTTGATTCACATACCATACCTGGGTTCATGTTGTGAGCAGGGGGAGAAGATGCAAACTGGATTCCTTTCTGATGAAACTAAACTGGAAGATACATTCCAGGATGGCACCCAACATGCTCCTACCTGATCAAAATGACTGTTGCCTCCTGCCTGCTGACAAATTCACATTAAATTGGCTGAATAATTGCAGATGCAACTACTTTTCATGGAAATAGCAAGGAAGTGGTTAGGGTCATAAAACTGTTAAGGCAAGAGTGTGCATCTTACCTATGTTGATGCAATAGACCAGTGATCAGATGTCCCGATGTGAGAGATCCAGCTTTTAGCGATGTCAGAATTTGATTTAAACCTATGAATCTAAAACTGGGGTATTTGGATGGGTTTTTTTTTCCCTGACTGCTTCAGTGTATAAAGTTGATTCATGGTCCAGTATGTTTGCATGCCAAACTCAGACAAGAAAATTATTTGACACAGATCAACTTGGATGTTTCCTCTGACGTTTGCTATCAATATAATCTTTCATTCAAAAGAAATAATATTTTCTTTATATTTTTGAGAAAAAGACAAGGAATTTCATGTTCTATTCGACTTGAAACTTAATTTTCACTTTTAAAGAACTGAAATACAGTTATTCACATAGCACTATTCACAGGACCTCAGCAGATCTGGCACTCATTTCCCATGTTCAGATCATCAGACTGAAACACCAAGCAGAATGGAATCCTGTCTGAGAAAGATTACTATTGTTTGTCACTTTTATGGAAATTTGCCATTTTCTTCTAAAAAAAGGGGGTGCTTGATCAAGAAAGCTTGCCAACTAAAAGTATATATTTATAAATTCGTAAATCTTGATCAGCCATAGATGGGAGCTTATTTCTCTGTGGGCTGAACACCCACAAATAACCAGTGTTTGAATAGCTGTAAGATGGGAGGAATTATTTGGTACTGAAGGTCATATTTTATTTATTTCAGTTCAAGGGCCAGTAATTTTCCACAGCTAATATCCTGTTTTAAAAATATATTTAAATTATCTCCCTAAAAATAAATTCATATACTCACACATCTTTCACTGGCACTTAACTTTTGAAAGACTTAATTCTATGTTTGTGTCATTGAGCTAGTCCTTTCCCCAGATATTCTCAGGAATTTATCTTAGGATAAATATTTCTTTGAATATTTCCCTCAAAATTTTAGTGTTATTATGATTATTCTCTTAATATTTCTATAGAAGACTCACACTCATGACCCTCACACACCATGATATGAGAAATGTATTAACCAACTATGGTTTCTTGCTTCATTAACTTTAGACTTTAACTGAGCAGTTATTCACCACCATTACTTTTCTCTATCATTTTTGTAGGAAATTAATATTTATGAAAATTCAAAGGAGCTATAAAGAACACACAAGCTCCTGTAGTAGGAACGTCTGGCTCTGGAAGGGATGGGCACAGATGGTTCATGTCTGCAGATCACTTCAGGTTTGCCTCCACTGCTACAGAAGGGGGAGAGATCATCAATTCAAAAAGGAGATTTTTTTTGTCAGGTTTTGGGCTTAAGTATCTTCATTTAATGTTATAAACAACACCACAGAGAGAGAGAGAGAGAGTGTATGGTTTGGTGCTTAAGTGTACGTCAGTATTGATGAGGGAAAAAACGCACCATCAATCTTGATCATTAGAACCACATGATTTTATACAATCAAATGTGTCTTTGTCCTTTTTTTACTGAGGCCGCCACGAAATGTCACATGTCATTTTAGGGTGTTAAACCTGGCTGAAATTGGGACTCAGCAAATATTTCATATTGACCACTGGCCAATAAAGCTAGAAATTAAATGTGACATCTACTAATGTTCCGTACTGGATTTGGCCTGGAACAAATTCCTATAATGTTTCATAGTCCGCAAGTTTTGAATTTGAATTTATTCTGTGGAATATATTAATTTTGGAACTTTATTCTTCATAAATTTGTAATTTTTTTCTTAGTTGGAACACAGAGAACACAAAGCATTTAGGAAGAATAAAAAAAAATAATCAGCAACACTTTTGAGAACTGGTTTTAATTTGGATCTTGTCCTTAACTCAGGCTGCCCTTCATCCCTGTGGGCTTCCTGCAGCCATCCAAATTTAATTTACCAGTTGGTAGCAAACAGCTCATTTAAATTTCCTTGTCCTTTGTCTATGATAAGGGTCATAGCAACATTTGTGATGCTGCATTGACCAAAATGCCTGAAAATACTTTTTCAGGTCAAAATTCCTCACTTCTTTCCACATTATAAATGACATATAACATTAGTGTCTGAGTTTCTTCTACTAAGAATAATATTTTTATTAACACCAGACATGTTTATTAACACCCTCAGTGGATATTTTGGATTAAATTCCCTCATAATAAAACCATAACCAAAATAAAATGTTAAGTGTTTGGACTAATTAATAATTATTTTGTTTTTATTGCAAATAACTTGCTTAGGCAACCATTTCAGTCTCTCTCAGACTTCCCTCACCATTTTATTTCCCTTCTATAATGTTTCTTCATATGGATAATTTCTACAGTTATATAGTAATCAAATATGTATATTAAAAAAACAAATGGATTTTATTTATAAAGATTTTTTCTCTTTTAGCAGACAGGCTTATGATTTTGCATCTTTAGAGTGGAGATCATGAGATAGATATTGGTGCAATCTTTTCTTCTGCCAAAATCTAACTGGCAGCTAGAAGAACTGGGTTTAAATTTTGTAGGGACCACTACAAAACCAACTGGCTCCATTCGGAAACTTGGTCAAATCATGCAAACACTTCTGACTCTCAATAAACTCATTTTCTAACCTGACAAAAAAAAAGGTATTTAACAGACCTTGTTTAACGATCAAAATTTTCATCCAAAGGAGAAAAAAGCACACTTAAACAAGTAGATAAGCAGAGCAATAGCAACAACATAATTACTAGAGGATAAATATAACTGTTCAGCAGGTTTTTTCTTGTGGAATACAATTTTTTTAAAATAACTACCTCTTAAACGTAACACATATTAAACCAGGAAGGTCTAAGACCTCTCTATTTGTCCTTTTCATTTTTTACCTCTTTGTTTTACCCTGTGACAAAACAACATTTTGTTTCATGACTTCCTCCCCCTCTGGAGTTCTTGGGGTGTAACTGATGTCTTGGTTATGATGCTTAAATGGGCTTTGCATAAAAACTTACCATGGAGTTATTTTCACCTTGTATTAGTCAACTCCTAGTGTTATGTCTCAGAGGATTATCTTAAGGTAGAATGCAGGTACAACTCTTTATTGGCAGTAGAGGACATTTAGATAGCTATGCTCTATCGCATAGTTTAGATGTCTATACATATTTAAACAGCCAAATTGAGTTGAGCTAAGATCTACCCTGAACTTCTTAGGTTTATCAAGAATGCAATTAGTCTCTGTCCTGGGTTCAGCAGTAGCAGTCATTTTTCTCCTTCTTGGTAGCTGGTGCAGCGCTGTGTTTTTGACTTTTGGCCTGGGAACAGCGCTGATAACACCAGTGTTTTAACTTACTGCTTGGTAATGTTTTGGTCTGACCAAGGACTTTCTGAGTCTCATGCTCTGCCAGGGAGGAGGGGAAGCCAGGAGGAAGCAGAAACAGGACTCCTGACCCAAACTGACCAAAGAGGTATTCCATACCACAGCATCATGCCCAGGATGTAGAAACGGAGGGCAGAGACCCGGAAGGTGTGGGGGGTTCACTACTGAGTTGGGCTTGGTATTGGGTGGTGAGCAGTTGTATTCTCTTTCCTTGTATTTGCCTTGTCATTATTATTATTGGTGGTAGCAGTAGTGGTTTGTGTCATACCTTAGTTACTAAACTGTTCTTGACCTGTGGGAGTTGCATTCTTTTGATTCTCCTCCCCATCCCCCTGGGAGCTGGGGGGAAGAAAGAGGGGTGAGTGAGTGAGCAAACTGGGTGAGTTATAGTGGCTTAAACCACAACAGTCTCCCTGAAATACTGTGGTTTTCGACAGAAAAATGTGATTCTGGGTTATAAACACATTTCTTCCAATTTGCAGCCATTACATAGCACCGTGAATCATGCACATCTTTCTTCTTATTTCGTCAGTTGGCTATAAAAGTTAGTTTCAAGGTCCAGAAAAAAAGAATTTACTTGAATAACAACCAGCCACCTCATTCATTTCACAATTGCTCAAATGAATATGCAGCTTTATCCTGCTTTCAAAATGACATCACCGCTTTATTGGGAGCCAAAAGAACAACTGCAGGAATGTCAAATGAAAGATGATGAGCAGCAATGCATAATTTCTTTCCTGAAGGGTTAATTCAGTAAATAAAACCACAGAACTAGCATTCAGGAGATCGAGATTCAATTTCTGACTCTACATTTGTGATATTTGTTCAGGTCACTTCATTTCTTTATGTCTGGGGTTCCCCAATAATTAAAACCATAGATATTACTTGTCAGGTCAAAAGTATACAGCAAGGATATTTATTTGAACATTTATGGAGTCTAAAGGTGTTAAGTCTAGAATACAAACACCTTTCGGATAGAAAATTGTCCTATAAAGGTGTATACATTTTTAATTTCCAAGTACTTTCTACATCACACTGTAAGGCTAATTCTTCTTATTCACTCATTTCCTACTTAATCAGCCAAAACAGAAAGAAGTTGAATTTTAAATAAACTGTGTTCTTTCAGATTCAGAAGTTAAGATAATCTGCTTTCCCAGAAACTCAAAGCCCTTTAGAAAGTTGCACAAACCTAAACATTTTAAAGTTTTTCCTAGGAGTCTGATGCAAAATTGTGGAAATGAAATAACTTGGGTTTAAGAAACATAATTTTTCATGTAAGCAAAGCAGATGTTATTAATTATCAAAGTAGAGATCATGCTCATACGCAAAAGCATGAGAATTGTAGCAGCACTGTAGGTGAACCATAAAATTGCAGTGTGTTATTTTTGTTAAAGGTGATAACATTAACATCGTATTCAATATAGAGGGATGTTACTTTTCCTTTTAAAGAAGATGCTGCAGGAGAAATCTCTGTATAACTACATCTGTCAGTATTGTTCATCTGAAAAGCAACTTCTTTTTTGTTGACTTCTACTTTTATAATGGTACAAAACTGATTAAGTTTGCACTCGAACAGAGTGACAAATTGTGGCACAGACCTGCAAGTCAAGTTGATGTGGTTCTGTCTCACTGGCTTCCTATGGGAATATGAATGACCTGGAAAGGTCACGTTTTTTCTCCTTACTTCCTCTCATTTTTCAGTTGTTTGACAGACATTTTTTGTGACACACCTGAGTGTGGGCTAATGCTATAGGGCCCAACCTCAAATGCTGGCATATAAGTAGCCAGAAGCTGTTTTTTTTTCATATTTCTTTTCCACTCAATTAGTTCCAGAACACCGAAGATAACAAATGTATTGAAATAAAATTGTGTTACTCCTTCTTCTCTCAGCATCTGTTATAAAACAAAGAAGATAAATTTCTGAGACCAACCTATACTTCTTTATGTTTACAATACTTTATATATCATGTGATAAATTTGACTTTGACGCTTTCTTTTGACCATTAGTACAAGGAAGATTCATGGTGTAAAATTCTGTAGGTATATCAGAATAATAATTGTAATGATAATAAATTTAACACATCACAGAACTTCTGTGGTTTTTCTTTGATTAATTTCTATAGAAAATAGAAATATTTTCTGATAAATACAGAGAAAAAAATAAAAGCAGCTAAATGCTAGAGTTAAACTAATACAACTTTTTTACTGCTGACATTGCTTTTGAATTCAATTTCCAAAATTGGAAACTCTCACTCTTTAGCTGAGTTACTCATATTTTGAATAAAGTATATCACCATATGTTTTAATTTTTCTTAATGAGTACTTTGTTCTGCAGGACCGTTTAGTTAAAAGCTAATCTTCATCAGTTTTCATTGAAGATTCAAATGTAAAATTATCATATGAGAAATTATAAAACAGATGAGTAGATTAATTAACTTCTTTAATACTAAACATATTTTAATATTGCTCAAATGAATCTTTATTCATGTAATCATTTGTGTTTAGGCTTTACACAGATCTTCTAGTTGCAAACATTTAATATTCTGCTTGTCATTAGGTAAGTAGGAGACTAATGACTGTTATAAATTAATTAATTATAAAAATTCTGATTTTATAAAGTAGCTTTTCAACCTAAGACATTGGTAGTAACTTGAAAGCATTTAAACAGTGAGGAGACAGAATACAGATCATGTACCAAATAATCACAGCAAATTTTACTTGTAATTAAAAAAAATTATATTCATAATGTATTTTTTTTCCTATGCAAATGTGAGAACTGCTTTTTCCTGGTTGCATAGGTGCTCTCTAATTCCATTTAAAAATAAAAACAAAAATAAGAAATAAATAAAAAAGCCTCTATTTGAGTTGATATTGTATTTACAATTTTTCTAAGATATATCATACACTGTACAGGAAATGGCAAGGAAAAGATCTGTCATGTAAAGAGCATAAATGTTCAGTCGGGTACTAAATTCCCCAAATTATGTAGTGCTGTGCTCTTTTCTAAAGGACAGTCACCAGTCTACCAGACCCACTGGCTGACTTGGAGGGCTTTTCAGAGCTCCTTTGCTGTGGAGAAAGTGTGATATCACAAAGCCTTGTAGAACTCCAGCTAGCAAGAGCTTCTCTTGGCAAGACTGTCATCTCCTTCAATATCTGTAGCATGCAGCCAGAGGTGTGGCAAACATCGTTCAGTAATCTTCCTATACATTCTCTTTTCTTATACCATGAATGAACTACCTTGGAATGAAACATGAAATTAATGAGAAGAAAAGTCAAAAAAACCAACTATGAAACAAGTTCAAAATAGGCTTTTCTTGGTTACGGACCAGTGCTACCTACAATAAAAAATATATAGCTTTTTTTGGTTTTTGTTTTTTTTTATTTTCTAATCATTTCCATGCTTAGAAAGTGGAAAACCCAAGCTTTCAAGCAGACAGAAAATTTCCAGTAATCACTCAAAATTTCTCAACTTTCATGTTGAAGAACCTTAAAACCAGAATGTTTTGTTTAATTTCTATCTTTCTGGACAGTGTCTTTTAAGTCAGATGGACTCCAGATTTTCAGTCTTTGTGTGTTAACTCTTCACTTTAAATAAAATTATAGTCTAATATTTTATTAGGCTATTGGAAAAAATAAAAAAATATTATTTAGCATTCTATGGAACATTTTATCCTTGTTTTTTTATAAATGGCACTGTGCTATTTATTCAGTGTCATAACATTTTCTGTTTCTCAGTTCTACTTTTTCAGCATAATTTAATATTACTTTAACAGTTTCTTTGCTTTTTATGCTGTATAAAATACTAACAGCAATGCCCTGTTTCCTTCCCTCTCTCTGCATGGGTTTGTGATATAATCATCAACACAAAAGAAGGGTGGATTAATGTAGGTCTTGCCAATAGAGAAGGCATTTCCTCTGTAATGTAGAACCCCCTTGTCTCAACCAGTCCTTACAGACTGGTTTGACTTTGCAGAGTCAATAAACAAGAGAGAGAGAGAGAAGCAGGTAGAAGAATGTCTATTTGCATGTAGTAACTACTGGGCATTTAGAGGGAGTAAGGTCTTGATTTGTCAAGATCTTTCTCCCTACCTTAGTAAATAAACACTTCTTGATTTATAAGAAACAACCTAAATTAATGATCTGATTTCTATGCATAAAAATTATAGATAGTTGCTCATAAATAAAACTAAAAAAACCAGCAAAGTTTATGCAGAGTTAGCATAGTGATGGATGAAACCAGTAAGTAACAGGACCTGTGTATGCTATAACGACACTTAGACTTTTAGAAAACAAAAATTCCATATCTTAAATTTCTCATAATGAAATAAAATAGGTTCAGATTGTGGCTGGATTAACTGGGTCTTCAGGACAGCCTAATTGTTTCTTTCAGGTACAGAAGAAGGGAACTTTTAAGGAAAGAGTTAGAGACAGAATCACATTGATGCCTTTGGAGGACACAGTAATGTGATCCTGGTCCATCTATTTATAGAAAGTTTGTGATAAAATAATTGAGTAGCACCCCCAATATACATAGGAATAAATACTTTCTGGATAATGCAAAAGCATAGCAGTGCAAGATCATTAACATCTTTATTTTCTGTCAGTGACTAATATGCCTCCTAAAATACAACTATTGTAGTGAATCACACTTGTCAAGTCTAGAATTTTTTTCTCTGCAGTGGTGGGAACCAGATAATTCAGAGAAAGATATGAGAAAACCAATGGGAATCATGGAATATCTTTTCACAGGATAATATTCCTGGCTCCTTGTTTGATGAGAATCCCCATCTAGACTAAAATAACTTGAAATCTGTATTCTCGTGTCAAGGAGGAAAAGTCAGTCAGAAACAGATAGCCCTGACCATGTTACTTACATCCAAAAGATTAAAATTGCTTTTGGTTTATAATCCATGCACTGATAGGTCAAATGCGCTGATAGTCCATTATTCTGTGAAGATCAGGAAAAGATGTTTTACAGAGCAGAAGAAGATAAAGGATGAGTTAATTGCTGACAAGAAAGGTATTTACATTTATTTTTATCATATTCATGATTTTATTTGACTGAATTCACATTCTTAGGCAGTTCCGGTCTGTTGATCAGTCTTAAAAAAGCCTACACAATCTTTGTGTAAAGATAGAAATTTTTTTAAACCTTCCAAAAACAGTCCAAAAATATATTGCCTGCTAAAACTGGCAAAGCAAGTATCAAGTTATGTCACCTCACCCTGGCCTAAATTAGTTCACAACTATTCCCATTTATTTCCCTGAGCCTATTCCTAGACACAGGTGATACTCATTCTAATTAAAGTAATTCATATGGTTTTAAGAAAATCCAAATAAAGAAAGCCTGAAATACTATCCAATGATTGAACATATCTTATGTTAGAAAACAAAGATTCTGAAAGGAATGTTATTGCCTGCATGATTCTTTTACTTCCTCAACCTATACTATGAAATTTGAATAAACAGACTACCAATACTTGCTCTGATACTTCCAAAGCTGTTAATGAGTTGTGCATTTCTTTAATACTATCATAAGCAATAACAGAAAAAAAGACAAAAGACAGATTCACATAAATTATGGTTGTTTACCAATAGGATTTCCAATGCTAGGATTCAGCCTTCTCTACATGAGAAAAAAACATCAAGGGTACCTTAATCCTGTGATGAGAGGCAAAATGCGAATCCACAATGGCAAATTTGACAGAAAAATTTAAATGAAAATTAAGGTTCCTATTCTTTCTTAGCACAATCATGTTACAGAATGGGAGGACGTATTGGATTCCCCATATCTAAAACCTCAAAATAAAATCAAGTGCATTTTGGAAGCTGTGCTTTTGTTGCCTGAAGTTATTAGTTTACATAGAGGAAAAACTAGATTATTTTTCGTATTGAACTATACCTGAATTATATGTATTCTGAATTATGTAGGAGATCAGACTATATGAGTTAATGATACTTGAGGTATTTATAAATTACATTCTCATCAGAGACCTGTAACAGGGTGTAATATAACATATGCTTGTTCTCTTCTAGGAACACGTCAATACTTACCAAGCTGGAGTTTTATACACAGAGGTTCATGTCAGGTCTTATATTTTCCAGGCATTTTCCAGGATTTTAAATCCTTTTGATAATGCCTATGAGATGTAAAGGAATATTTAAGCCTACTTCAACTTTTTTTTTCCTAATCATCACACAGGAATTCAGCTAAGTCTCTGCTGCATCTAACAGTGACCATTATCCAGTGCAACATTCCTGATGTTTTCAATGACAGTGGACTTTGGCTTAGCTGACATATTTTTTCATTGCTATAGCTACTTTCCAGGAAACCTGGGTGCGCTTGTCAAGCACCATGCATTATAGCTATCAGATCCCCTAGAAACAATTGTGGAAGCACTGAGGACAGGCTGGCACTTCCTTACATGTGGCTGGAAAAAGCTGTGTATTTCCTGATGGATAGCATACCCCCAGAGAGAGTACAGTTATAATGCTATGCTATTCAGACTGATTTATGTAAAATCTGATTTATGTAACAGCCATCCATCCTTCTGAGCAGCTTAACTTCTAAAGGGATTGTGGAATACAAAGCCATTCTTTGGCTTTAAGGTTGCTACCAGCAACATGTAATAATAGACTGTAAGTCAGATGGAACATAGAGAAAAATGATTGCATACTCAAGACATATCTCTACTCCAGACAAACTTTTTTCTTTTTAACTTTTATTTTATGCAGAATATAGATCTTAACTGATTTTACTGATATTATTCCTAATGACTCTGAAGCTATGAATCCCATTATAACTGTAAAATCAAAACAAAAGATTCACTATCAGGACTTAAAAACATACAATGATGTGTATCCAAACAGACAGCATTCAAAATATGCATTGATTTATTTTTAGGACTTTGCACACTGAATATCAATCATGAAGTTGCCAGTGTCATGGCAGATAAAAGCCAGAAATTTTTTTCCCCTTGCACATATATTGGTATTTCAGATTTTTCCTATTTCCTTTCATAAGCAGCTGTAGTAATCTTTGTTTCTCTAAAAGCTCCCTCAAAATCTAGGAATAAAAATCTTTCGTGACACTTGCTATTTGCACTAAGTCCCATCAAACTAGTGTGTAACGACTCTCTGTGGAAGGCTCCCTAATGTCCCTGTTCAGCATCAGTTAGATTACTTTCGACATGGTAACAACCAAAAAAAGGTTTCAGTAAGAAAATATTACCGCAACACTCTATGGAGTGCTGTGCAGCTGCTGCCTCCTTTTATTTATGTGACTTGGTTTTGTCCCATTTAAGTTCTCTCTAAAAACTTTAAGTAAAATCTTTAGATGCTACCATTACCTAAGGCCAAATAAGCTAGTGAAGTGTTGATATATGAGTGTGATAATCATAGTCAAGGTTAGTTGTGCTATTAGACAACTGATAACATTTTGCTTAGTATTTGAGAAACTAAATGTTTGTTCTAAGAGTATCAGTTTAGCATTAAGATTTAATATGATTTACTGACTAGGTTAACTCAAGTAGTTCTTGACTGATAAAATTAGCTAGCAACTAGCTAAAGTTCTTGGCATATGAAGATATTAACTATGATCCAATATAATTTTTCATTGAAAGAAAAAAGAAGGAATGAAAGTAAGTAGAGAGCCAAGATCCATAAATATTATGTAATAAGGCCTGCTCGTTTATTCTTTGTAAAACTATTAAAAAAAAAAAAAATTAAGCTCTGGATCTGGGAAGGAAATGCTTCATTGCATCAGACAAAAAAATGTGGCCTTTGTTCTTACTTAATCTGGACTGTCTTCTTGGTTTTGGGCACTGACTCCTGCTTGTCAGTGTTAATCCACTATTGATCCTGCCTTAAAAGCTGTCTGATTGAACTTCTTTCTCATCTACCCTCTAACAATTGGATTGATTCAACATATTCATCCAAAGAAGATGAGAGAAGACATCAGGATAAATAACAAGTGTGGGGTTTCCCCTTGTATTTCAGAAAGACACAGCAAGTAATTTCAGATATTAAATGCAAGGCCTTCTAGGCAAAACACATAACACCAAATTCTACATTGTAATAAGTGGACTTGCAAAACATTTTCTACCTAAAAAGTACAGCAATTATTTCCATTTGACAGCTTTAGTTATGATCACATTTCTGCAGGGAATTGGGAAGAGGTGAGGAGGTTGAAAGTTCTTACACCAAGACCAGAAGCAGCGCTTTGATATAGTCTGACCACCCTATTTCCATGAATTCGATGGAAAGTATTATGCCATATTTTGCTAGAGCATAACATGTATTTCACATTACCTTAAGATATTCCTATTAACCTGTACAAGAGGGAAAGAAAATATGCTATAGCTCTTCCAGTAACCCTGCTTATTCTTGGTAAGCTAGCATTACTAAAAAAAGTTGGTGGCTTGGAGTATTTTTGATAACAGGGCAATATAAAGTAAGCTGCTAGAGACTGGGTGATAGCAAACCCCATTTTTTATCATTCCACAGATGACAAGAGGATATTATGGACCTAACAGTGAAGGTTGATTTTCATACTTTAAGTTGAAGGAGTCCATACACTCAGCTATATGTGTCATCAAATTTTTTGCGTCAGCCATGTTAGTAATTATCCAAATAGTGTTACAGTGCTCTTCCCAACTGCCAGAACTGAACCTTTTTTATAGGAAGAGTTCAACTGGAACTACAAAAACTATTATAATTTTCATTATGAAACTAAGGCCAGACATAATTTTAAGTTTTTGAAGTACTGATGAGCAAGGTCATCACTAGGAAAACATGTTAATATTTATCTATTGTGGGAATGTTTAAATTGCAGTGTGTCTGCTTTAAAGGGGTTGGAAGGGGAAAGAGGGAAAAGGAAGAGGGAAGGAGTAAGCAGAACAAAATAAAGTATTTTCTCTTTTAGAGTTATGGCATCTTTTTTATCTCCTCATGTAGGTGATTGTGACTGTTCTGCAAAAGCTCAGTTAGACAGGAACTGTAATCTTTTGGGGTACTGTATGGATGTTAAACTGAGATTAAGTTATCTCTCACATAAATCTATTTTACTTCAGAATTTAATATGGATGAAGTAGCTTTTATAAACCTTCCAACTGAAGAAACATCTTCAGAAAGATCCTGACAACTTAACCAGCAAGTGTCACTTTTCAAATACATAAATTTAGAAATTTATTTTATTACTCTAATCTTCTGGAACAAAGATGTAGCTGAGAATGCTAGGTGTTTGGGATAAGAAATTAATAATACAGGCTCTTCTCTTGATATCACTAGCAACTGGAATTACCAAGTAGCCAAGACATAGTGTTTTATATGCTATGTGTTCTACAGGTATTTAGTGAAATGCTGTCCCTGTAATGACTGAAATTTATGAAGTAAAGAAGGAAAAAGTCACAAGTTTTGAATTTATATCAATTTATTTATGGCTTGAGCTTGCATGGAGAAACATAAGCATAAGTCAGGAATGGATTTAGTGAGGGGAGGTAGAGGAGTAGTAGCAATGCTGCAAACAGAAACTAGTAATTAATTTTGTCTCACCTATATTTTTCCATTTGTAAGTTAGACTTAGGTGCAGAAATGTGAATAAATAATAATATTCAAACTTTGGCCACTTGAAAATTAGAACCTTTCCTTTCAACTAGCTTATATCACTACATTTTTTGAGAAAAATGACAAAAATGCATCAAAGTCAGAACTATGTGAAATGGATCTGATTCTGCCAGTTGCTCCCTGCCCTGAGGTAGCTTCTTGAATCCAGTGGTACTAATTTGGAATCTGGGGAAAGAAATGTGCTTTTGAGGACCTACATTGAGTATGACTGTCATGTTGTGCAACTTATATACAAAACACATGTACAGAGCAATATCGTAATGTTCACTTACTTTTAAACATTATCACCTTTGAGAAACTTTCAGGGAAATCAGGGCATTATATGAAAGTATAGGACACACCAAAGCCTCTGTTCTCTAAAGCATAATTCTGATTGTAGGCTACAAGCACCAAAACTCTTTTGGAGCAGCAAGTGTTAAAACAAAAGCTATGTTAATTGCTGAATATGTACCAGTACTTGGATTCTTCTTCTCTTGCTACAAAACCAGCCATGAGTCAGGCCTGTATGTTTTTCCATATCCCTATGGACATAACTGCCATGTTCTTAACATTGCTAAAAATCTAATCATTTGCAACCCTAAAGTGCTCTGTTTGTTGAAGATCCAGTAAAGTTCAAACAATTTTCTTTTTCAGTGAAACAGGGCTGGCTATACTGGGCTAAGTGTTTATTACCACCTCCTTTCACCCATGCCAATTAGCACCTACCACTGAACACAAAGACAGATGGTCATTGCCAACGAAGGCTTTCTGTCCTTTTCCTAAGTGGGGGGGGGGGGGGGGGGGGGGGGGGGCAGTGTGTATGGAAAAGTTGTTTAAAACCTGCTTTGTGTTTTTATAGAAAGAGACCGAGCAAGAAATTTTATGATGTTATCACAGCTAGTTCTAAAATAAGAATTCTCATTAAACAGAATAAGAATTCCATTCTTCATCTTATTTTCGAAACTTTGCATAATTTGAACCCAAACTGATTTAGTTCAGGTACCTTGGAAAACAAAGAAATTGACATCATTTTTTTTCACTGCTTTCTGAGTATGAACAATTCACAAAATTAATTAATAGTAATTAATAGTAATAAGGTATAGGAACACAAAGTATACTATAATAAAATCAAAGTATGATATTGTATTACTACAGAAATTCTGAAAGATTCGATCCTTTGGGTAAGATGCAATAAAGCTAGATTTAAGTGACACAGAGCCATAATTCTTGTATCTGGACTAAATTTCACTTAACTAATTGCTTCTATATATATCTTACACTGCTTTTAAGATTCCTCATCACCCTCCTACCTTCTGTGTCATCTTGATGTATGTGCAACCATAGCTGAATTTCAATATTGGATACCGTGATCTAACATACAGGCTGAAAAATCTGAATGCTCTTGGATCTTTGGATAAGACATGCTATATGCAAGACTGTCAGTTAAATAAAACACCTCTTGCTCTAGCTCAACAGTTTTTCTTCCAGATATCATGTCTGACTACTTTATCTGCAGGCACAGATAGTTGGTCATAAAACAGTAATATGGATTAGAAATGAAACCTTATCAGGTGGTGGAAGTTGATGAGGCACAAAATAAAGATCATATGGAAGAAGGGAATTAGTATGTAGCATGTGTATTATTTAAATATATCCCTTATTTATTACAGCTTGGAAACCCCTCATTATAAAGGATTCAATGCTGCAAAGAAGCTGAGCTCATCAGGGTGAAGAAGAAGGAATGTTCTCTGTTTGTATTTGATAAGTCACGAGAAATGTAAATATTCAGAGGAGAATAAATTATGTACTGATTGCTGAGAAGGTATAGGCTTGTACCATTCGCAGTGGAGTGGGTTTTGTTTTCCACAGTGTCACCAAAAGACTATTCAGTGTTAAAATAGTCAAACAACATTTTTAGTGTATTATGTTATAAAGTAAGACATAGTTAGAAACAAGATCTAAAAGGTACCTTCAAAGCATATAGCCTTTTTTTTTAAGACTGACCCTCGTTGATACTTTCTCAAAACCTTGAGATCCCTACTGAGATTAAAGCATAAACTTCAAAAATGAAAATTTTGTTCTGCAGACATTTCATTCTCGGTGGGGTACAGGAGGGTGGATGCTAATACCAGGACTGTGGTAATGTTGCGAGATAGAGAGTAGCTATTTTGATCCTGGTATTTCTCACTACAACTCCTTAATTATGTTTATGTATTTACATGGGGCAACACATACACATTCAGTTCACGAAATATTTTTCCCTGAGTAAAGAATTTCAGGTTCTTGTTAGGTGAGTGATTATGCATAAACATCTCTTGCAAAACACAGCCTGAGCTGTGTGCTGGAGTTGTTTTTAAGCACTGCCACATAAGTACTTCTGGAAGCACATAGCATGCTCTGATATTTAACTTTTTATTCCCATTTGCTGGATGAAGGATAGAATTTCCTTAGTTTTGTTAATTTTGTATTCCTTCTTTTGTCCTTATTTTGTGTCCTTTTACTTCCTCCATTATTTTAAAGACATCTCAGAGAGCTTCTAGTCCTCCAATGAAATATTCCAGTCTTGGAAATTTGACCTTTTATGTGTACATTGTAAAAGAGTACTAGATTCATAGCTTTAAAGTCCAGAAGGGACCATTTGATCGTCAAACCTGACCTCCTGTATAACACAGGCATAAGAATTTCCCCTCTTTTGGGTCCAATAATTTGTCTGTAAACCATGTAGTAACAGGATGTTATATTTTGAGGGTAGTTTAAAACTGTAGAGGTCTCATTTTAATTTTTCACCAATGGTTTCGGTAAATCATTGAAATAATACTTACAATAGGAAATATATGTATGAATATTGTTAGTTCTTTATATAGATCTTTGGCTAAGTTTAGTTATTAATCCATTGCTGAAACATATGTTGCTTTGCATTTCAGTGGTTACAATTAAAGTGGTTACTTCAAATTCTTCAAATCAGGGATGGTGCTGCTATTAGACTACATCATTTCATCTCACAGGCATCTACTTGCACCCACATAAATTATCAAGTTTAAATTCAATGCTCACTTGCTAGTTGTGAACACTGTATAGTTTCTGTCAGCTTCAGATTTCACAGTCCTATACAGTATGGAAAAATGAACGGGCAGTATTAAACTACCAGTTCACAGCTATTTGCATCACAAATAACAGCCTTTATCTCAGCTTTATTTAGCTTTGACTCCTCAGCTTCTTATGAGTTGGGAGAAGTTACATTATCCAGCAACTGAGAGTCATGCAGTGGAAACAGGCTCGGCATTAAAAATCAGCAGTGTGAACCATGATCAAATTATACAGGTTTTTTTATACAGAGCAAAATGGCTTCTCTGAGAAGAACAGGAATAATGGCTTTCAAAAAGGAAGGTGTCAGGCTAAGTCAAACCCAACCCAAACCTCTTAACCAGCAAAAAAAAAAAAAAAAAATGTTAAAGACGAGTCCAATTCCCCATCTACAGCTACTATCGAGTGGAAGAAAGCTAGTTCATTTTCACTGAAATGAGTAAGACTCAGATTCATGTACTGATAAATGGCCACTACAGAGCACAGAATGTAGAGATATATAGAACTACTAGTTTTTAACACCTCACCACAGTTCGAAAAAGGATCAATGGCTACAACCACATTGGGCAAAATGTAAGAAAGAGATGTAATAAATGTGATGGGAAAGATGCAAATCAGACACCTCAAAACTGACTGCTAACACTGTGGTTGTCTGGATGTGATACAAACCAGGGTAAGTCATCTCTGGACACACTTGCAGCCTTAAGTCAGGAAGCCACAATTTATTGTTTTGTCAGAGATGGCTAAGAGACTTACTATTTGTCAAGAAATAACAGATATGTGTGTAATCTAACTTCTGGAGAATGACTAGACATTGCCTGAAAGCTAACCAGCATGTTAGGGATATTTAAATTTAGCAAAGTCTAAGTCTACAAAGAAAGAGAAATATGGATATGTTATAGAGGGCAATATTAAGAGCTAATTTCCTGAGGAATAGGAGGGACCTCCACATTTTTAATGGCACTGCCATCCTGCATTGCCAAGTAATGTTGGCATATCACAGCACAAGCTCGCTGTTGTCTTCAGCAGGGAGGAAGAACAAGGACTGTATTCCTACAGAATTTATTAATATAGTCTTTGGCAAACAGGCAAAGAGGGGCCTGCCTGTACACACAGCCGAAGGGGAGCTTTAGGAGGGTAGTAAAATTCTACCAAGTTTGAGATCCTGAGTCCTGCCTTTAGCCTGCTGGATTTCGCATGGCCATGGGCTGGCTTGAAGCACAGGAAGGGTCAGCCTCACAGGCTTACCTCTGCCATTTAGAGGTAAAAGTCCTCTACAAATGTATGGCAAATAACATCTAAGCATGCTCACTGTGGCCTTTAAAGGCCAAGATGTGTGGAAGCCAAGCTGAATCTAACCATGAAAAGAAACCATTTTTGATAACTGCATGATCAAAAGATCAACTGAAAACTATTCTACAGCACACAGAGAATGCAGAAACCTCTGGGAGATGAAGAAGCTATTAATCAGGAAAAAGAAACAGAAGCTAGAAAAAAAATCATCTCAGCAAGAGTCAGTGATTAGATCGCAACTAGGAGAGAATTCTGCAACTTGCAGATTGCAAACAAGAGAACAAGAATGCATAGTTGTGAAGCTCATCAGGTTAAAACTGAAAGTTTTAAAGCAGATGCGTAATACTAGGCCAACTGTTCTGTACTTCTTTTTCAACTTATGAGGTATCTTTTCAGATCATAAGTAGAAGAAGAAAGACTTGAATAGGGAGAAGAACCAGAATGAACAAAAAGAAATTTATATTTGAGTCAATTTTATTTTTCCTTGAACTTCATAAATTTTTCTGGTGACAAAGCTTTACTAAGTATCCAAACTAAAAAGTAGTCTATTGTGCTTGAACTTAATTTCTGAACAACTTAAAAATTCTAGAGATGCAGGTAAGGAAAAAGACAGTGAAAGGCTACCTAAATAAGGGGGAGACTCTTATGCATTGTTAATATTTTAAAATAGCAGGACAGATAAACAGGATACTAAAATTTAGGGAGAAAGCATTCAAGAAGTCTTGGGAAAAAGTATAATTTTTGGAGAATGTATATGCAAGGACAGTACAAAGTATTTATTCTAGAAATACGCAGAGAAAATATAAGTTTGAGTAATAGATGTACTATTAATATTTAGTGAATAGTAAATATTAAATGTTTAGGAAAAAATTAACAAGAAGTGTATGTAGAAAATATTTTTCAGGATATAAGCATATGTGATTTATATCTGCTGCCTTTCACAGGGAGAGTCTACAAGAGCTATAAACTCCTCACTCAGAGCTGAGAGCATATGGAAGCCAGAGTCTAGGAGCCATGGCCTTACAAAGACACAAGATGTAGCAGAATATGTTGTCACTGGTGCTTTCCTATGTGAAAGATGATAATTCCCCAACTAGCCTTCTAATCAGTATTTATAGGAATGCAATGGGAACAAAAGCAGATGCCTCACAAGGGTCATGTAGCTGGCTGATATTTGCTTACACGTGAGGGTCTGCTGAGTTTCAGAAGTTCCTAAGTTTAGCCAGGGTCTCCCAAACGAATACTAAAAACAAGAATGCATGAATACAAATCACCTTGTTGCATCTGCACACTACTTAGAGTAGGACCTAGATCACAGGTTACCCCCTATCGTTAAAATAATTTCTGTGAGCTCTTATTTTCATGAGGTCTTTGGTACTCCAGACTTCAGTGAGAAATTACCAAGAATTGTTTAACATTGCTGTCCTGATTGCCTGTTGGGATGCTACACTAGATGGTCTTAAATCTCAACATATATGTGGTTGACTGTAACCACCATCTTTCACTGAACTAGAAGTGAAATGTGAAATGTGGATGTGAGCCTTGAACCTAAGAGTATTATTATAATTGGAGGGTCACTGCTGAGGTGCAACTGGCTAGGGAGTAATGCTCTAAGAATCAGCTTGCCACACTCAAAAGAATTTTGCTTCAATATCTGTGGGAGATATAGTATGGATTTGGCTTCTGAATTTTAATATGTGGCGTCTTGTACCCAAGGAAAAGGTAAGCACCTACATTCCTCTCCTTGCCTAAGGAAAGGAATGTAGAATAGCAATTCTTACTAGGCATTGTCAAATAACTGAAGGTGTAGAATCTGAAACCTGGATTCTCATCTCAATCCGTCTTAAGTTCATGCACAGGGAGTGAGGTTTTAATACACAGGGTTCAGGGGTATAACCCCTTTTCATGCTTCTCTGTGCACTGTAAATGTTCAAAAGAAAATATACAATTAAGAAATATGATAGTTTTAATGCTGACAGATAAAAGGTCAAACTAGTGAAAATCAGGCACTATGACAATCAGCAGATTGCAAAGTGGTAGTTAACATGGAGAAAGGATCATCTGAGATGGCACCAGGAACCACAGCTGTGATGATTCAAAAAGTACTAGACAAGCACTTTGAAGCAATGAAAACATTGGCAATGTGTTACTAGGAATGACTGCAGAGGACTACATAGCTTCCTTCTGTCCTGAAGCATTACTGTGAAGACTTGTAGTTTAATGCTGAAATAAAAAGGGGAAAAAAAGTCAGCAAGGCTGTGACGTTAACACCATTGACTTTAAACCTAGAAAAAACACACTAAGCAGACAGATGAGCACTTGTATTTGAATACTTTGAAGTAATGAAAATGGCAAAGTGGCCTGGCCAGAGTCCAGGAAACCAGTACTCTGCAAGAGTAATCCTGTCTCTCCCCGAAAAATTCATTTTGGTTTGGAGGAAAGCCCTTATTTCTTTGCTCCACTTTCTTCCTCGTGGGGAAAAAAAAAAAAAAAAAAAAAAAAAAAATTGTCTGGGCTGCAAAGGGAAGAAATTAGCAGTGAATGCTGAATGATTTGAAAATACAAAGTTGCTACTTGAGGGGAATGCATGTGGCTACTAAGTTTAGCTGTAATTTGGTGTAATCAAATGGACAGTTTTCAACCACAAAACTCTCAATTCCAGAGATAGGTATAGTTTACTAGCTTACTACATAGGCTAATGCAGTTTCCATTTCTGCTGCTGAACAATTAGAAAAACAAAAAAAAATCCCCAAAAAAAAGAACCCCAATTTTGAGCATCAGTTTCCCTGACTAAAAAGGACATAATGAAATCAACAAAATCAAAAAGGTCTTTGAATTCTACTTATGCAAATCTGTATCTAAAAGGCTGGGTTGTCACCATAAACTTTATAGATTATCCTCAGACTCTTGTTGTCTTTTAGGCTTTGGTTGGATTTTCATTGTGGCTGTAATATTAACTGTATTCATATGTGAAAATAATCTTCAAATGGAAAGGACTTAGAGTACTGTTTTAGAAGTACTGTTTTAGACCCATTTACATGCTGATTCTCTTGCTTAGTACATGTACAATAATTGTGTGCAACCTAACACCTGTGTTTCACTAGTGTTTCCTTCAAGGAATAAATAATTGCTGTGAATGTGTGCTGGTTTTGGCTGGGAGAGAGATAATTTCTTCATAGATGCTGGTATGGGGCTGTGTTTTCAATTTATGCCGGAAACAGTGATGGCATTGCCATCTCATCCATGCTGCAACCATAACTGATTCTGTTCCTTGATCAAAGTAGCTGGTCATTCCTAGAAAAATAGGAGCTCCCTGAGAGCTGCCATAGTTGGTATAGCTAAGATCTCACGGTGGTGCATATAATTCCCTGAGGATTATTTGATTTCCTCCCCCCTTTTCTCTACCATTTTGAGAGCCATGTCCTGGGGTCTACTAGGGGTGGGAGGTGTTGCATTCCCAATACCTGTTCTTCAAGATGTAAACTGAATATAGTGCCCTATTCATTAAGTCTTTCTTTGCAACTGCTCCAACACATTGAGTTTGTACTACAAACGCAGAAATGTTGCAGCAAAATAAGGCTTTGCTGAAAAAAAATGGAAGGAGTTTGTTGAAGAAAAGGTGCCTGAAGCACTTGAGGTTTTCTGTGTAAAGCTAAAATAGAAATATCTGGCATACTGCCTAGTTGTAGAGCTAGACTGTTGACAGTGAGGTTTAATGTTTGATAGCTAGTGCTCTGTAAAACCACATCCTACCTTATTGAAAACTAACTTCCTTTTTTAGACAAGATTGGAAAGTTTGAGATTAACTCGTAAAAAGGATTTTGAAAATGTAGTTCCATCTGACATACTTGTGAAAGGTAAATATAACCTGCTATACAATTAACAGCGACTTGTTCTTGGCAATTCTTTTTAAAACATACGAATTACTAACAAGATGTTGGGTAATGGTATCTTGTCTGCAGAGATTTCTATTTTTATATTTTGCTAAGCATAGCTTCATTCTTGGCTTTGTAATTAAAAAGTAGGTGACGTTTTGAGTTCAGCTTTCATGGAATCAGCAGGCGTTGCAAGCAGCTGGTAAAACAAGGGAAAAGTTCTTTTACCTTTCTTTATAACTCTTTATGACTTTGATCCCATGTAAGCCAGATTTCTGCACCCAAGAACAACCCCAAAGTCAACAGAGCTCTGTACAGTCATCAAAATCTGTCAATTTTCTATCTCTAGAATTACTTGCAAGTAACCTCAGACCACATTGTACAATATATGTAACTAGCTGTGGGGCAGCTACACTCTGCAGTAGGCCGCTAAGTTGTGCCCATTAGCAGACATGCTGTAACGAGTGTTGGTTTCTTCCCTTCCTTTCATTTGAAAGGAGGTTCAGAAATGTAGAAGTACAAAGTCAATCAACACAACCTGGGGGCACCCAGGATGAGACCTGGAGCAAAGAGTAAAGGCTGCTAGTGGTAGTAGTATTTGTCTAATTTCTCTTCCTGCAGAACAACTGTCATTGTGGGCATGGACATCCCAAAGCAATCTGATGAATGTTTTGTACTTTCTACTACTATTGTGATAGTACTTATGATTCATAGCCTACCTGACAGGCTAGCAAAAACTCCAAGGTGTGAAACAGTGATGGTTTCTGCAGAGAACCAGTTCAATTATGTTGGGACAAGTTCCAAATATAACCCATCTTTTCAGACAAAGAGATATTATTTCAGCTGTGTTTTGCTTTGAAACTGCTAAGTTCCTGTACACACCCAAAGAAGCTACTAGATCTGTTTTGTCCTGAATGGGGGCTCCTCTGGCCCACTGCATGTTGGTAAGAAAGTCTTTTTTCTGTTAAATAAGGAAAATATCTTATGAGTGTCTTGTAAGTGCATGCACTGATTTTAGTCAGGTCTGGGGAAGATGCATAAAAATGATCAGAAGGCTGGAGCACCTCTCATATGATGAAAAGCAGAGAGTTGGGGTTCTTTAGCTTGATCCTGTTGAGACCTTCAGCCTTTCAATGCTTAAAAGGAGTTTATAAGAACATCAGAGAGTTCTTTACTAGGCCCTATAGTGACAGGACAAGAAGTAATTGTTTTAAACTGAGAGTAGTTTTAGATTGGACAGAAGGAAGAAATTTTTCATGGTGAAGGTGGTGAGGCACTGGAACAGCTTACCCAGAGAAGCTGTGGCTGCCCCATCCATGGAAGCATTCAAGGCCAAGCTGAACAAAACTTTAAGCAACCTTGTCTAGTGGAAGGTGTCCCTGCCCATGGCAGGGGCATTAGAACTTGATGATCTTAAGGGTCCCTTCGAACCCAAACCATTCTGTGAGTCTACAATTCCAGGTGTTTCAAAATTTTGCCAAATGAAATTCAGGTATGCAATATCTTTCACTGTGACTAGGACATCTCATCTGTAACACAAAATATCTAGGTCAAATTTTGATAATGAGGAAATTAAATAGGATTTACACTGGATTTCTTTGTTCTAAAACATCTCTAGAAAAAAGAAAAAAAATCCAAACAAAAAACCCCACACAACCTAGAAATAAAGTTTCATTTATATATATATATATTTCGTGAAAGAAAAATAAATCTTCTGTATAAAGCCTAAATTTTTAATACATTACAAGCATTTTTCATATATTCCACATAAAGCTGTGTTAGAGTCAAAATGATTCATTCAAAGGTTGCAAGAATAAAATAGGTAAGAAGTAAGAATACCTAAGCTAAGTTAATAGCCAAGCCTGGTAAATTATTTAATTGCTTTAAACATACTGTTTTATCACCTCTTGCACAGTATATGACAGAAATATTGAATATTGGTTTTGTAACCTAAGAAAACCTTTAGAAAAAGCTACAGGAAGCAACATATTTGAACTTCTTTAGAATGATTCCCATATACATAGAAGGAAAGTAAAAGAATACTAAATTAAAGAAACAAGAAGCTAAAAACAAATTGGGGGTAAAAGATATGCAAGACATAAAGACAATTGTGACCTCTGGTTTAAATCACCTGTGATCAGGTAAAATGAATAGTCCATTGACTTCACAGACTTTACTTTCATCCCCCTTCAGAGCAACTGGGAGATGCATCTGCTTACATGTACTTTACCATAAATACATTTAAAAGGTTTATTACAAGTTAAATTTGTGTATGCAAGCAGAATTTGGCTCCATGCATTTATTTTTCATTGTTACTAAGTACACTGTACTTAGTTTTAACAGATGAAGAAATCTCTTTTTCTTTTTACTTTTTTTTTTGGCTTTGCACATCATTATACAGCTGACAGTGACCAAGGTCTGAAAACTGGCTTGTTCCTAAAATACAGCATGAGTCATTAGCCCATGTGGACATAGCAAAGGCATCTTAGCCTCTGTTTTCATACAGAAACATATATTGTTTTGCTGGGATTGAAAATGTGAACAACAATGGAGACATACATAATGTCCTGCAGTGAACAGGAATCATGTTTGCTCCTAAAAACAAATATACCAGCCACTTTCTGTGGGATTTTTCACTGCATTGGATATTTGAACACTTGTATGGTTCACGTTGAATATAGAATATGCTCCATGAATAGTGAACTTGCCAAATCATGTGCATTTTCCTGTCAAAGTGGTGTGAAATAAAGACGCCCATTACTTTCGTATTCACACAAACCTTATTCAAATGGCATGACAGCATATACAGTGTAATTAATGCTGTTCAGATTTGGTAATCTACAGCAACAAAACCCAAAATAACAGTGTAGAAAGTTATGCTAAATGAACCATTACCATACCTTATACTGAAATTATTCTCTGTACAGCTTTTCCTAGATCCAGCTGGTTGTACTCCAGATCTAGCTATGGGATTTCTACCAAGTCGTGGCTCAGATTCCCAACAGAGCATCAGCTACGTGCTGGGTCGCCCTCTGGCTGTGGTTTGGAAGGAGCCTGTAGTCTTGTAGCGTGGGAAACTTGTGCTCATAGGACAACTGTTCATACTCAGAATCTGTCAGAGCAGAATTAATAGTATTTTCCAATTTCTTCCTTCACTGTACAAGATAGATATATCTTAAGAATTTAAAATTTTTCTCAACATTTATTTAGACATGCTATATTCTAGCATGTCTAACATCTAGCAATCAAAATGAGCACACATAAATTCTAGAAAAATTAAAAAATCAAAATCTACTTCTCTAAAAAGACAAGAGATGTGTAAAGTTTTGGTGATTAATTAATTTCCAAGTAAAAAAAAAAAAGTTTTAGAGCATTTTTTAATGGAACAAAAGACCATTCTTTTAACCTAAAACCAAAATTCCACCCCACAATCAGGATGTGCAGCTTCATGAGTGAATGAGAATGAATTACAGTTAAGCCATTTAGAATTTTTCAAAGATATTTTATAGATATATTTGCTAAAATGCTTTCATTTGCATTAGTCATTTTGTGAAATACTATCAGCATTATTTTTTCCCCAAAGCACTTTAACTTGAAGAAATATTACTTTCTCAGACGTTGATGTTTTTAGATACTGTTAGGTACTACGCTCTATATTAAAGACTATTCTAGAAATATCCAGCTAACACACAGAAAAAAAACCTAAGGGTCATTTGAGAAAGGACCACTTCCTAACAGACCTTCTTGTAAATCTCTTGTGAATTGAGATTTATATTGTCTTGCCTGATGCTAATAAGACATAATGAGTAGAATTTCTGAAAGAGCTATTGTAGTCTACCCACCAAGTGGAAAACTGTACGTCCAAACACTAATTAGACTGCTATCATAACTTACACAAATTGTGAATTGAAACTGAAAGAATCCACTGGGACTAGTAGGCTGCTCCTGGTCTCCTGTTCACATAAATTTATCCCTAATGACTGTGCTAACAGAACTCATTTGCTCAAATACAGATCTATGCCACATGTGCAATTTTAACTTTTGAGAACCCAGAAAAGCAAGCGTGAAATGGTGGAAGAGAAATTCTATTCACTGCAACTAGAATCAGTTAACTGCCTTTGTTCCTGCTAAATCAGTATGATACCCATTTACATCTGAAATGTATTTTTAAAATATATATTGCAAATAAAAAATTAATTAAATTGAGAGTTCTTTAAGCAATTTTCTTTTGAATGAGGTAATAGATGTACTTAAAAATATATATTTATTTATATATTTACATATATATCTATACATGTGTGTATATATATGCATAGAAACATATAGTTGCACTTCTAGGAGAGATACATATATGCATACAGACACATATCCACACGGAAAGACAAAGCGCTAGTGCACAGACTTCAGATGACTTGGCTTTGAAAAGTATTGACAGAATCCCAAGTTAACCTTTACTTTGAAGTAGACCTATCTAGACTTTCCCCTTATAACGATCTCCCCAAAGAAGAGCATATGGCTTTTAAAATCAGGAAAGGTTACATTTTTATAAAAGAGAGAACTAGAATTTGTGAGTTCTCTATATATAGAGGCTCATTTTAGAACTCTTCTTATTCAAGAAAGACAGAAAATAAGTAAGAAATATTTATGTAGCAACTTCCCCTTCCCCCAAGTGTCCTTGCAGGTGGAACTTGACTTTCACGCACGGTTGTAAATAACTCAGTGATCTTTGAAATGCCGTAAACTTTGTGCACACTCTAATTCTTAGGCAGTTTCTCATTTTGTTTTATCTAAACCTTGGCTGATCAGTCCTTGTTTTACACAGCACCTTCATCAACTCTGAGCCACATTCCCCTAGTCCTACATTTACAAGCTTTTGCCTGTCACCCTCAGAAGTCTGTAGTACTTCTCCCCAGGTGATTCTATCTTGTCTAGTCTTCTTGAAAGAGGAAAATATACAATCAGAACAAATATGACACAAATCTTACCCATCATAAAGAGTAAAATGTATAAAAGACTGTGTCTTGGATCTTCCACAGAAAATGGACCTCTGATTGGTCCAGGAGTCATGGAAGAAGAAAAATTTTAATTGATTATGCTGGTGTAGTGACTGTTAATTATCCCAGTTTTTCTTCCCAGTGTCAAACTCTATTCTGATAATTTATGAAAAAAACCAAATAAACAACAAAAAACACAAACCAAAAGCCTTTATTCCACACAAATCATAAAAGGAACACAAGGCATATGGAAGTAACAATTTCAAAATCACAGTGACTACACTAAAACTGAGAAGCTGCTTCAGATGCATTACTAGAATTTTTCTCTTGTCCTCAAGATGCATTGTTAGATGCAATACTAATCTTGTAAACTGAAGGACTGTTTGTGATAACATCTTATACATAATAACGAATAGTGATAGAGAACTGGCTAGCTTCCAAAAGTTTCAACATTATTTTCACTGAAAAGTATTCCAAACATTAGTTGCTTATCCAAATATCCAAGCTTCTGGGGTCTATAAATGATGGCTGGACATCTAGTTCTTTCAATACATTCAGTATCTTTTTTTTTCCCCTATCAGGCCAGCTATACCTTAGAGTGAGGCTTTCTTGAGTTACTCTTGTTGTCATGGCTGACACTGGAAAAATATATAAGTGGCATTGATTTTGTCTTTAGGTTAGACATGGAAGAAAGGCTCAAGAAGTGTAGATTCAATGTTTGGCACAGAAAGTAAATCTAGGTCTCAAGTCACAGACACATGGCAAGTCACGGTGACATAATGAGTTACCCAATATAGCTGATCTGCAGCAATGTTTATCTTCAATCTCTTCGCCTGTGACAAGTGTGAAGTGATTTACATTTCTTTGGTCCTCAAAATATGTGATGAAAGAGGATAAATATTCTGTGAATTCCTTCACGTTTGCTGCAAACCAAGAGAACACAAAGGGACAGTTACAACATGTTGGTTGCCCTTCAGTAATTTGTTATCTCTGTGGGAACTTTTCTGTGTGTCTAAGCCAGTAACTCTCTACCTCTTGAAATGAGATAACAGTGCTTCTTCCTCTCCCCTTTTCATCTTAGGTGATAGTAAATTCGTCAGGCTTAAGGGGGTCTCATAATGAGCAACTTCTTTGTTGAAATTACTCATATATGAATAAAGGAAGTTCAATAAATAATATCTACTTTTCTTGTCTCACTCACACAGATAAAAATATGGGACTGTTGCCAGCTAAAGATGTTCCCATTTGCAAATATTATCATGTGATAAATTACACACTGAACATGAGATGCACCATCTGCGACATTTGAATCTCACAGTTTGACCACTCAACATTATCAAAGTTTTGTTTAAAGCTCTAATTTCTTCAAGGTGACTCTGAAGAGAAATTAAAGCACAAAAAAGGAAAATTTCTTCCCTAAAGTTGTTTAACAACCTGAAGGTAGAGTAGGAACTGGTAAAATCCTCAGCTCGTTTCTCTTCGTATCAGATTATGCTGCCCTTTTATGTGTTAGGTATGCACAAAGAGCTATAGAAATTTTTGTGAAAGGAATCTATTTGTTCTCCAGATACTTCTGAAGAACATAACGATTTTTCAATTTACAATAAAAAATAGTTTCAGAAATTGCTTATTGACTTATGAATTGTATGAAGAGCACACTGGAAGCATAAGTGTATTTTCCTTGTATAAAAGAGTCTCTTTATGCTATTTTTGTAAGCTCTGATTGGTAATAAAGCATTCAGCATGGAACAAGGTTTTCAGATTGAAGTTAGTCAAAGGAAAATGGCAGCAGGACAAAAGACACCTCATGAGCAGAACCTTTCTGCAGCAACCTTTTATGCCAGTCCAATATAGCGAAAGCTGTGGGACTAGACAGGAAGCTTGCCACATACTGTGTGCTGTTCTTGGTGGAAAAAGTATTCTTGGTGGTAAATCTCAGCTTATGTGTGGCCAGAGTCCTGGCTGCAAGATTAGTGTGTTTTGTGAAGTCAGGTGAAAGGGAAACATGTATTTTGGAAACCTCTCAGAGCAATTGCAGCACCAAATAAAGCAGAGATGGTCTAGATGACCCAAGAACAGATTTGTTTCACAGCTACTTCAGGAAGTGTACTTTTAAAGCGTAAATGTAGTTCACATCCTTTCACATTTAGGGGTGATATATCACCTCTTCTTATTAAGAGCATCATGTAATTTCCATCATGAACCTCGCATTTAGTTGTTTACAGTTTTGAGAAACCTAGTATTTTAGGGTGAACTTCCACATGTCTGCCATAGATTGTATCATTTCTCTGAAGGTTTAGGTCACACCTAGATGTCCAGATTAATGAAAAAGAAAGAAAACCTGTAACAGGCTGAGAATAAGTCTGAGAATAACTCTGTGTGACTATATTAAATTCTTATGATCTCTTCCTTTGAGAAGGTCTTGCCTTAAGCATTCAAAATGGTAGGAAAAAAATGGAATATGACTTTTGAATTTGGTGCAGAAACAGCTCTGGGAAAATGTGACTGGTGGAAAGAGGCAAGGGGCTTTGCTGAGGAGGAAAAATCGGAGATGATAAAGTGGAATTAGCAGGACCTGGAAGGTTCCGCTTGAACCTTGAAGGAGATAAGAAGTTGGAGAGGAAATGAGGAACATGGTTTGAGCTTGTATTGCGCTTCATCATTTTCTGCAGTGGCAAAATATATGAGCATTCATTCATCTCACCCACATAAAGAATAATAACCTCTGATTATAGACAGTTAATAGGCGGTTGCTTGTGCTGGTAGACATGTCTGAACAATTAAACATGATACAAAGAATTCAGTAAATGCTTGAGGGTAATATAAACCTCACTGAACTTTCATCATCATTGGCCTGGGTCCCCTAGCAGTAAGAGATAAGGGAGAAGGCATGACCAGACTAAAATGGGAGGTTCATTCCACTCATTGTAGATTCCTGTTTCAGAAGGGGATGAATCAGTAGTGGAATGGCTCAGTGATAGACCCCAGTAAAATGGCTAACCTTAGAGAAGATGAATCCCATGTTAAACTGCTTTACAGATATAAGGCCGAAACATAGTACTGGTGAAAAACAATATAAATGCTTTCACAAATATGAGGTGAGGAACTTTAACTTGAATATTTTTTACATACTTAGCCTCACATTCACCATGAGTATGCAGCATGTTCAGGGTCAGTAGCTTTAATAGATAATTCAACATTTTGCTAAGCTTACATCCCATTTAAAGTCTGCAACATAGATGCCATCAAAGTACTAAAGGCTTATAAATCTTCCAAAACCAGAAATTCTGTACTTTTGAAAATCTATTCTTCAGTTAAATTTCTCATTCAATCAAAATAGATCTCTGCATTAGTAATTCTTTTATCTACATTTTACCAACCTTGGTCTTCACTGTCTCCTTTTCATGATGAAATATTGGCTACAAAATATCATGACAAGAATGTGTATTTTTTATGCACAATTTCCTAGATGAGAATTCTTCATCACTAATTCTTCATCACTTCATCACAAAGAAATGTGAAAAGCCTTTCCCCTCCAAAACTGTTCTTTTCTACAGAGAAAAATAGGAAATAAAGCCTTCTAACTAATCTCATTATTGCAGATCTAACCCTTTTTTCTGTCAAACCCTGCATAATTTTGGCTGTTGATTTAATTTTCGCAACTTTTTCTGTAACTCTTTGACTAACAGTATATTTAATTTACTCTATGTTTCTACACACCTCTTTCTAGCTCTCTAAATCTCAGCAAGCCTGCCTCTTTCAACAGTTTGGCCAACAAAGGTAATTAAGAATTCTGTTCTTGCCAGCTTTCTAGGGGAAATATTAAAGAAAACAAGTGAGAATAGAACAGTAAATATTTTCTCTGACTGAAAAATTCCACAAAAAGCACCTGAACAATAATTAATCTTTTTCCAAATTTCAGATCATTGGATTCAAGATTTCAACAATGCTCAGTGTCACCTGGAGCCAAGGGCATTTCTGTACCACTCAGATAAAAACTAATCTCAGTCTTCTCAAAAGTGAGAAGTGTTTTAAGCTCAGAAGAAGCATTTTGGTTCATTCCAAATCTGTCTGCTTACAGTTGTAAATTAGAAAAATCAAGGGGACTCAAATTTTATCTCCTTGATCAGTCTTCTCTTGAAGTTTATTTTTTCTTTAACTATTAGCTTGATCTTTAATACTGTGTCTACGCATAATTTAATTTCTTCATTTGATTAGTTTTATTTTCTACATTCATCTGCTCTTCTAAAATATTTGTAGCTTTCCAAGCCCTTTCCATTAGCTGTTGCTTTACTATATTTCATTTTTGGTTTTACACATTTCTTTGCTTCAGGAATCACTTCATTATTCATAACATCACAAAAACTGCCGATTCCCCTTTTGCTCTGAAGACATTAGTCTTCTCTCTACATTCTTAATCATCTACTCTCTTCCTGAGAAATTATTTACTTTTATGCTTCAGCTCATATTTTTGACAGTTTATACGTGCTAATGTTTTTTTAGCTTCTCCTCTGCCTCTGTTGAAGGACTTCATTAGGGCACACTGCACCTATTAAAACACTGTAGAATCGTAGAATCATAGAATAGTTAGGGTTTGAAAGGGTATTACGATCATCTAGTTCCAACCTCCCCCCCATGGGCAGGGACATCTCACACTAGAATCCCCTTGCATATATAGAAATTCTCATTTTAGTAGACCTTACCAGATTTTTTAACTTTGGCATATTTATTGCAAGAAAAAAGGGACACAATTACAAATGATAACCACTGTGTCCTTTTAAATATTTTTAAAGACAAAAGAGAATTTATGTAGTGGAAGTTCCTACATATACTCCAGAAAGCATCTAACTTCTGCAACATTTTCTGTTTCTCAATCTTATGAGGTGCTACTTGGTTTATAATTCATATTCTGGCATAAAGTGAACTGAAACCATATACACGTTAAATGAAACACATTTATGATATGCAGTAATACATAGACTTAATGCTATACAGTGAAAAATAAATTAAGTTCCAAAAGCATACATTCTTTATAAAAATACTAAAATTAGCCTATAGTGATGCACTATTCTATACATTACTGTGTATATCAGTATATATGTGTGTGATATATAGACACTAAATACTGTGCAATGAAAATGTTAATGTTATAGTCCATGTCAAAATTACCTATGTTGGAAAGTGTATTTCTTAATAACTGTAGTGGGTGCTGAAATACAAAGGAAAATCTAATGAGTCACTGTAATAGGGTTGCACTGTACAGGCTGATGGTCCTACCATAACACTTACATCACAGGACAGTGAACTTGCTTTCAGGGTTGAGGGAGAGTCCCATATTACCTATCTATATGATTTTTTTTTCTTTCCAGATTTACTAAAAGACCAGTATGGTCTCATGAAACATCTCCATCACAAGAAAATGTCAATCTCATATGTGTGGGGAGGGGGTAAGGGAGAAATTAGAAGCTCTTTCATCCTCTAAAGATTAAATTATATCATTTATTCTTACACAAAGTAAAATCAGTTCCTGTCTCTTGTATTTTAGTCATGGTGGTTTCATAGGGTTTTACAAAACTTAATTGTATGGGGTTAAAGAAAGGTATTTCTTTGTGGGAAGTTAACTCATTCCTGCAGACTGCATGGTTTGTGGTTTGAAGATCCGGCTGCCCTTGTGGGGCCCATTAAACTTGTTACCAAATTCCATCTTACCTTGGACCAGAGGGAGACTTCTTAAAAAAAAAATTCAGATTCTGCAGTATTCAAATGAGAGTAACCTTGCCTTTTTTTCCTTAAAACTCGAGATTCAGAATTACTCTTATCCTTAAAAAAGCTCTTTATGAACTAAGAATGTAAAAACTTAACTCTATGTGCAGTTGTTGATACTATCCATCTGAACTGCAGTCAATTTAAAATAACTCTCAGCATGCTTCTCTTGACGGGTACGAATCTCCTAACAAAGTTATTTAAGATGGGTGTCCCAACATGATATCATTCCTCATCCCAAAAGTCAATTACAGATGTTATCATGTAACAATGATACAGCAGAAAATCAGCAGGACATGAAACCTTCAGCATATAAAAGGTTCAAAATATTCTTAAAAGTTGAAACATATTTCCTAAGTAGCAGACTGTCAGGAACATATGAAGTCTGTTCACTTTTTAATCTGTCATCCTAACAGACTATCGAATAATATTCTTGAGCCCAGTCATTGTTTTTATATTATTCAATACTGTCAGTCAAATTAGTCTAAAAGATCTTGTAGTGAAAACTGATTAATATTTTGATAAAATTTCCATTACTCAAGTACAAAAGTAACAATTTTTCTCCTGAGAACATTAGGGTTTATCAAAGGATAAAACTGAAATTATGGAGGGAATTCTACAGAACAAAAATCACCATCAGTCTCATGTCAAATCCAAAGAAAAAAATTTTTGTTTACTTTTGACACAAAAAGTAAAAACAGTAATGCAGCATGACTATATGTACAAAAGATTAAATAAACCCAACTATTCATAAGTGGAGCATAGGAATGAAATTAATAGAATGCACAAGAACAGTGTGCTGTTGGATATAAAAGCCATAGTCACATATGCTTGCAACAGCTCATACACCCCTATGAAGCAAGTCTATGAAACATCTGTAGTGAAGCATGCATTTATATTCTGCTGTTGACCATGAAGGGTAATTATCACTTTGTAAATTCAATTAACTATAAGGAAAAAAATACTTGTAAAGTGCACATTAGATTATATGATTAAAAGCTAATCACCATAAACACTGAAGCCCATCAGCCCACAGAGAAATAGCCAGACTGGGAAACATCAGTAAACTAGTGTGAACATAACAAATGTGAACATGACAATTTCTTGAGGCTATCCAAAGAGAATGATGGACACCTTTGTCCCTGGTGAGAAGCTCATGGAGAGCCAAGGACACTCACGCAAACATAGAGTCACAATGGCCTCATGTTCATTGAATAGTGGATTCATCAGCCCCTAACATTTTCAATAAGGTATTCCTAAATACTTGCAGCTTGAAATGATGAGCCACTAGCAGCACTTTTGTAGCAGACACTCACATTCAGAATCATGTACCCATTCTACTTCACCAAACTCTATCTTCCCCTTCCACCCACAAAATGTAATTAGAGGAATCCCTTGGAAATCTCAGCAATAATGTGACATATATTCTATCAGAACAAGATAATTTTAACTTGTACAATTTTCCTAAAAGGATTTAAAGCTGGTATGTTTTAATGTTAGAATTGAAATTTTGGAGAGGGATCAGAAGTATTGTTTCTGCCATCAGAAGGTGCATTCTGTCGCCTGTGATCCACAAAGATGTTTTAAAGTAAAGGAACTGCCTCAAAATGTGAGAAGAAAAAATACCTTAACATTTCATTTATTTTTTTTTTTCTCTGTTATGTTGCTCTGATAGTGTGTTGAATGCCAGACATTCCTACCAAACTGATACAACCAACCTGATGTTTAACCTCTCTCATGCCCTGGAGTCTACTCTTTAGCTTCCTCATAAAGCATTCCTATGTAAACACAGAACAACTATTTGTAATTGTTATTGATTTCCTAAGACTTATATAGGGAATGCAAAATTTCACTTGAAGATGATGACACATTTATCATTTTATTACACTTTTGGCAGAGAAGTGGAAAAATCCCTAATCATAGACATCAGACAGCTCCACAGCTTCTTACAAAATTATGATTGATACAGTGCAATCTAGATGCAAATTATGCCCTCATTTCTTAAGTTTCTGTTGAACTGAGTTCAGCCCAATATCCAGGCAAAGCAAATATCTAGTTATTCACAGATGTTGCCTGAAACTTCTGCTGGTTTAAAGCAGTTCACTCAACAGCTAAGAATTGTGAGAATTTACTTCACCATATAGCCAGGAGAGAGATAAGGACATCAGCTTTATCTGTCCATGGATTTGAAAGACAGAGCATTTTTCAGCTCTTTAGGCAATGTAAAAGCTGTGATTTTGTTGTTAGAGCTTCATAGAATCATAGAATGCCAGGTTGGAAAGGACCTCGAGGATCATCCAGTCCAACCTTTCTTGGCAGAGCAAGAAAGGTTGGATATGCTTAAATATTGCAGAACAAAATCTCTCTTCATACTCTTGATCAAAAATAGTTAATTAAACCAATACTCAACCAGCCAAAACAGTATTATCACAGATGAAAAGAGTCAAGCGTATGGTCCTAATCAGTTTATGCCTGAGAATAAGGAGTTACACGGGATGATTATGGAATCATAGAATCGTAGAATACTTAGGGTTGGAAAAGACCTTAAGATCATCTAGTTCCAACTCCCCTGCCAGGGGCAGGGACACCTCACACTAAACCATGTAGCCCAAGGCTCTCTCCAACCCACCCTTGAACACCACCAGCGATGAAGCATTCACAACTTCCCTGGGCAACCCATTCCAGTGCCTCACCACCCTTACAGGAAAGAATTTCTTCCTCATATCCAATCTAAACTTTCCCTGTTTAAGACTGAACCCATTACCCCTTGTCCTATCACTACAGTCCCTAATGAAGAGTCCCTCCCCAGCATCCCTATAGACCCCCTTCAGACACTGGAATGCTGCTCTGAGGTCTCCACGCAGCCTTCTCTTCTCCAGGCTGAACAGCCCCAACTTTCCCATCCTATCTTCATACGGGAGGTGCTCCAGTCCCCTGATCATCCTCATGGCTCTCCTCTGGACTTGTTCCAACAGTTCCATGCCCTTTTTATGTTGAGGACACCAGAACTGCACACAATACTCCAAGTGAGGTTCTCACAAGAGCAGAGTAGAGGGGCAGGATCACCTCCCTCAACCTGCTGGTCATGCTCCTTTTGATGCAGCCCAGGATACAGTTGGCTTTGTGGGCTGCGAGTGCACACTGCCACCTCATGTTCATTTTTTCATCAACCAAAACCCCCAAGTCCGTCTCTGCAGGGCTGCTCAGAATCTCTTCCCTGCCCAACCTGTAGCTGTGCCTGGGATTGCTCCCACCCAGCTGTAGGTCCTTGCACTTGGCGTGGTTAGACTTCATCAGGTTGGCATCAGCCCACCTCACCAGCATGTCAAGGTCCCTCTGGATGGCACCTCTTCCCTCCAGTGTACCAACCGAACCACACAGCTCGGTGTCATGGGCAAACTTGCTGAGGGCACACTCAATCCCACTGTCCATGTCACCAACAAAGATGTTGAACAAGACCAGTTCCAACACCGATCTCTGAGGGACACCACTCGTTACTGGTCTCCAGCTGGACATTGAGCCATTGACTACAACTCTTTGTGTGCGGCCATCCAGCCAATTCTTTATCCACCGAGTGGTCCACCTATCAAATTGATGTCTCCCAACTTAGAGACAAGGACGTCGTATGGGACAGTTTCGAACACTTTGCACAAGTCCAGGTACATGACATCAACTGCTCTACCCCTGTCCATCAGTTCCATAGCCTCATCATAGAAGGCCACCAGATTGGTCAGGCAGGATTTCCCCTCAGTGAAGCCATGCTGGCTGTCACCAACCACCTTGCTGTTTTTCAGGTGCCTTAGCATGCCTTCTAGGAGAATCTGCCCCAAGATTTTGCCAGGCACAGAGGTGAGGCTGACTGGTCTGTAGTTCCCCGGCTCATCCATTTTCTCCTTCTTCAAAATGGGATTATATTTCCCTTTTTCCAGTCATCAGGATTTTCACCTGACTGCCATGATTTTTCAAATATGATAGTTACTGGAATATAAATTGCACAACAATCCAAAATTATGTTTGAAAATATTGAGTTGATATTGCAATAAATTCTGGTTTATATACAGATTTTACTTTGTAAAAGCATAGGAGTTTAATAAAATACCCAATAAATTATGAAATAAATGTTTCAGACCGAGCTACAGTAGTGGCTGTAATGATCATTATGAATTTTCTGACTTTGGTGAAAGTATATGGGAAGACATAATCTCAACTTTTGAATTTTCAGCTTTGAGCTCATAAAATATTGGAAGTCAAAAACCACTGCTGATGATCCATTTCTTAATTAAAGCCATAACATCTTAAAGAGCTCTCAAAAAGGTCTTTGATCATAACTTTTTAATGCAATAATATGTCCCTGTCATGGGTTTAGCAGCAGCAGTCATTTTTCTGCTTCTTGGTAGCTGGTGTAGCACTGTGTTTTTGATTTTGGGCCTGGAAACAGCACTGATAACACCAGTGTTTCGGTTACTGCTTAGTGATGTTTTGGTCTGGCCAAGGACTTTCTGAGTTTCATGCTCTGCCAGGGAGGAGGGGAGCCGGGAGGAAGCAGAGACAGGACACCTGACCCAAACTGACCAAAGAGGTTATTCCATACCACAGCACATCATGCCCAGGATGGAGGACGGAGAGGAGAGACCCAGAAGGGTGGGGGGTGCACTGTGTGGTCGGGCTTGGTTTTAGGTGGTAAGAAATTGTATTCTTTCTTTGTATTTGCCTTGTCATTATTATTATTGGTGGTAGCAGTAGTGATTTGTGTTATACTTTAGTTACTAAACTGTTCTTATCTCAACCTGTGGGAGTTGCATTCTTTTCGATTCTCCTCCCCATCTACCCGGGAGCAGGGGGAAGAAAGAGGGGGGAGTGAGAGAGGAAACTGTGTGGCTGACTGGACTTAAACCACGACAGTCCCCGATTAACAAGAACATATTCATCACATTTAATTAGAGATCTTTGAGTTTATGTAGTTTAAAAATAGGTATTAACATTAAAAGGGGATGTAGAAGATAGGAGAAAGATAATCTTTAATTTAGTCGAACAGCAAAAATCTGAACCCAAATATATTTACCAATCAACATTTTAGATGCTTGAAACAAGTTAATGAATTATAACAAAATAAAGGTCTTTTTGTCTTTTTTAAGTTTCAGAGCTTTTCACTTTAGACCTAAGTTATGGTAGTTGTGTAAAAGAAGATACATTCAACAAGCAGTGGAAAAGTATTAAAAAGGGAAAAACTGCCAAGGTAAACAATAATCTACATAAAAACACGCTGCAGCAATTCTGCATTGGCAAAGAATTTTGTATCATCTGTGTGCAAAGACTTTTTTTGTTCTTCTAGCAACAGTTCAAGAATGACAGAAAGCAGAAACTGATTGACGAACACATTCACAATAAAATATGTAAGAAATTTCCTCACTTAAGGTGTCAACCAACAGTGAAACTTTATTTTCCTTCATAATCTATTTAACTTTATGCAGCATTTTTTACATTAACCTCTCTGTTCTGTGGTCAGTAATGGCACCTAAAATATTGGTTTTAAGTATGATACTATATCAAAGCATTTATAACAGTCAATATAGCAAGACAAATGCTTTATGAAAATGTCTCAGACCATAACAGCTGAAGCTGTAAACCTGGAAAATAACACAAGTGAAGGCATAGAAGTGAAGACAGCCATATTTACTGGCTCTTCTGAAAATAAAGCACTAGAAGTAAGGTAGTTTAGCCTAGCAAATATATGAGCTAAAAAAAGTCTTAATAGAGTAAAATTCAGTCCCAAGGTGTTTCACTCCCTTAAATTGTTTGGTCCAGACGACAAAAAAAGGAAGCAGAAAATACTGAAGTCATATGACACTCAGTTTTCTAGTTCCCAAACTAAGTGCTTTAGCTCAGATCCTCAGGATCAAGCAGAATTCACAAGACATCTGGAACAAATCTCACTGATTTCAAGGATAATCTACTGCCATCTTACAAAAAAATGGAAATATACAGGGGCTCTGCAATTTTGAGGTATAAATCTTTTTCGCTTCTTTTGAGGCTTTTTATGGAAATGTATAATGCTTTGGTTAAAAAAAATCATTTTATTACTATTAGTATAGTTTAATGAACTTATGTCATTTACATTTACTTCTCACCTCGTTGTTAAAATCTAGAAAAGTTAATAGTAAAGTCTGGTTACCTTTTCTTGCCTGTGACTGCAAAAAATGGTACATGCACTCTAAGAAACATGTTCAAAAAATATTCCTGAAGAGATTGTTCTGATAGTCATCTGTGCTTAAATTATGTTTCAAGACTGTTAGCATGGGACACACATTATGATGCACTGTTCACATATATTGACAGATAACAAACATATCTATTTTCACAAGCAGCATTTCACAGCAAATCAAGTCTGAATGAGACTTTGCTTGTATACACCTTCTGTTTCCAATCATACTTTAAAGTTGTACTGTTAAGTATAACATGATTGAAAAGATTCAAGTGGGAGAAAACTGCCACACACATATACTTGTTAGTGCTAGAAATTAGTGCAGCATGTGGCTCACCTGCTGTAACACATGCTTAAAATAGCAACTTTGCACCTCTGGAAGACAAAGAAGTTGAAAAACAGAAACCAATGATCAGATGTATGTACCAATGCATATGTCAACTTTTGCTAAATGCAGTGTCTTTCATGAAATATTTATCAACTATAAAGATAGTTTAAAGCTGCAGGTGTAAATATACACATTACAAATTTTGGCAATGACCCTGAAACCATTCAGGGTGTACACCTAACAGAATTTATGGAGAGGAATGTGAGAAGATTGGAAAGTTAAATAAAATGTCCCTTTTAGGAAGCCTTCGGAAGTCTGAAGTATTCATAGATTTTGTGTGTATGTTAACAAAAGAAAATTGAGACCATTAAAAACATTAGGGAGAGAAACAATTTTTCTTTAAACGGTGGAAAATAAGTGAAGATTTAAGGCCTGGAGAAATGGGTTTACCCTACATGTTATGCTTCCATCTTCATCTGGACAGAACCTGTACCCTGACATGCTGGCAGACGCATAAATATATCTGTACTGCTGGCTCTTGAAATAACACAAAGTTGTTGTGCCTGAATTCACAGTAATGGAAGAATATGTGAAGGAATGTTGTGGAGCTTTTTAAACAAAGGGCTTGCAGATTTTCAGGTCAGAAACAAGAAAAAAGAAAGTAAATATGAAAGTTTACCAAGTGATTTAATTATTTTATAGAGTGGAAAAATGATCAATTTTATTATTTGAAGAAATATACAGCATCCAAATTTCCTACATTGGGGGTTAAAGTAACATGAGCTTTCAAACACTGTTTGCTTTTTTATTACACTTCACATATTTTTAAAGAGTAATGACTATTATTGGAAGGAATTGACATGATCTTTCCATATTTGTAAAGGCAAGCTCTCCCACTGACTTTGGCACAGGCTGTTTGTAGAGAAAGGATGTTGGGTTGGGCCCACAACAGCTTGGTTTTATTTAAGCTACAATTTTCATTACTGCAGCTCATGTTTCTCATCTTCTAGGGGACAGTTTGCTCCCTAATCCTTTTCAATACTATATACTTAGGGTATGTCTGTTCTGTGGCTTGGATGTGTAGTGAACCATATGTAAAACTACCTCTAATGAATTTTATCATACACCTAGGATGTGGAATATTGTACCCTTAAACCTGTAGCATTTGTTCAGCCACAAAGTGTTTCGACATTTTCTGCTCTTTACAGGGTTACAGCTATTAGTACTGGTTTACACCAGTCCCAGTGTGCCCAAAATTACACCTGTGACTGCAGGATGGGCCAAAAGGAAAATGCTGAGAGTTAGCTCAACCTGGTGGTTATATCAGTAAAGATCACTTTGATGACAACACTGAGAGGTGGAAGGAAGACCTTGGCTGAAGTAGAAATTGTTAGTTGTCTCCCCACCTATGGGCACTTTTGCCAGGTGATGCAGCTGGTGCAAAAACTCTGTTGGACAGCTGTTTGACCCCACATAGCAAAGGTACAAGTGTCTCACACTGCGTGCCTTAACTGAAGGATCATGATATATTACATCATGCTACATGATAATCTATTTCCAATTGAATAAAACATAATGGCAAGCTGGCTTACTTTGAAACATCTGCTTAACACTATTATGCTTAACGTTAGTGCTTCGATTAAGTGCTTTGATGACTTAAAGTCTAACTAGAGAATAATGACAAATGGCAAAGTGCTAAAGTCAAAATAATCTCTTTGGTTTTTTTTTTTTTTTTAATTTATTTGCAAATAAGAGTTCCTCAAGATTTCATAGTACAAAGTTATACAGTAGAAAGTCAAAGGTGCATTTTCCAGATTGTGCATCATCCTTATATTGTTTTTCTTTTGCTTCTCTATGTTGAATTAGCCATTACCTACTATGTCAACATTCATTAAGAGCTACCATTAAATGGCTCTTTGTTTATTCAACTTTAGCTTGAGAGGTGCTTTATTGGAGGCTTTCTTACCAAGAATGTTAAAGAAAATTTTAAAGTGCTACACCTGCTACAGACAAAAAATATCTGTCCAGGGCTAATACAGAGCTTAAACTTTCCTTACTTTGGTTTGTTTATACAAGGTAGCAGTGTTTTCAGTCAGTGTTGGTCTACATACTAAAACTGTGTTTTCCTCTTTGTTCTACTATCCTAACGGTAATACTTTAATACCTGAGACTGCTTTCTTTTTCTGCAGGATGACATTAAATGTGATCACAAAATGTAAAAAGACCTAAAGACAGTAGGCCAGGTAGATACTAAGTGGAAACACATTAAAACCCTCAGAATCTTACAAAGCAAAAGCACAGTCATTGTGCCCTATTTATATCATTCTTTCATCCCCTGTTAGCTGTGAATCATTTTGCTTTGAATATCTTCCTGAAGAACACTTATGAGAAGATTTGAAGATAAGCATCATAGCTTTGCTCCCTTTTAGTCAAGTGAATAGCTGTAGGCTTAACTGACAGAAGATGCCCTAAACACAAAAAACTTCCATTTATAATTAATTTTTTTTTTCAACCTTCCACTTTCACGGTTCTTTTTTATTGTTTGGGAGATCTGGCCAGTATTTCTTGAGGGAGGAGGGAAGAAGAATCTTGTGGGTGGTTGGATTTATTGTTTCATTAGTTCCCCTGCTGTTTTCAAGGTATTCAGGGGTAGTTTAACCTTTTCAAAGCAATACACAAAAGATCATCACACATGTGGGGTCAACAGTCTGAATGCTGAGAATTGCGTAAATTCTTTATCTTCAGTTTTGAAGAGTTCAGATTCAGATTCAGTATGTAACAAGCGAAACCTCCTTCATGTAATGATGAAAATAAATCTATCTTTTTTTTAATTCATGTTAGCTTGGCAAAAGAAACGGAAAAGCGAGATGAATTCAGTCCTGCCTTATAAGTCATGAGGAAAAGCACTCTTTTGTCTAGTGCATTGTTTTAATAAAGAGCAGTGATGCATTGGTTTATTCCTACAATGGGCTAAAAATTTCATTTTGTATCCAGGCCAAGTGATGACAAGACAAGTTCCTTACTCAGAACAAGATAATGGGAAATACTGAAGTCATTAAGTAGTAATAAACTCATGACAGTTATTTCAGTTATTTTAAGTATCGCTACATTATTTGCTGAAGTATCCTTTGAGGATTTCAGCACAGGAATATTAGTATAGAAATGTTAGCATATAATAAAGAAATGCTACTACTTATTAGTTGCAGAAACATATCAAATGAATTAATTGTGCTCAGTACTCAGATTTGTAATGGGCTGCCAGTCCAAGTAATCATCCAAAGAGGAATAACAGTGAAGGAAAATAAAATAAATTAGAAATAGCTTAATTCTATTTGAAAGTTTCAAAACCTACACTTGGGTATTCTTGCCTAGGACAGTAAAGTGGTAACACATGGGCTTCCTTTAAGGTGTGGGAGAACTCCGTTGGAAGTCAGGGGACTGCAGTGCTTGCTTTAAGTTACAGAGATATTTAAGTCCTTTCCTGTAGTGCCTGCCATCATACTGAATAGGGCATGTATTGCTGAGTTCCTCCACCCAGCAACTACATTTCTGAGAGCACTTGCCCCCATAGTTAGCTTTAATGACTTGGTCTGTTTGGATACACTGGCATGTGACAGCTATAACCCACTGCAAGACCATATGTTTCAGGATGAAAACTGACTTTGGTGATATATTATTGCACCAAAGGCCCAGTTCTCCTCTATTTTACTCATATTAGTATGCACAAGTTATTTTGATAAGAGCTATCCTCAGGCACATTGTCCTGGGTTCAGCAGCAGCAATCATTTTTCTCCTTCTTAGTAGCTGATGCAGTGCTGTGGTTTTGACTTTCAGCCTGGGAACAACACTGATAACACCGATGTTTTTAGCTGTTGCTCCTTAATGGTTAACCTGACCAAGGACTTTCTAAGTCTTATGCTCTCAGGGATGAGGGGAAGCCGAGAGGAAGCAGAGACAGGACACCTGACCCAAACTAACCAAAGAGGTATTCCATATAACAGCACGTCATGCCCACTGTATAAACTGGTGGCAGCTACCCAGAAGGGTTCGATCACTGCTCGGTAGTACTGGGCATTAGTCGGCAGGTGGTGAGCGGTTGTATTCTCTTCCCTTGTTATTTCCGTTATCAATATTATTATTGGTGGCAGCAGTAGTGGTTTGTGTTATACCTTAGTTACTGGACTGCTCTTATCTCAACCCGTGGGAGGTGCATTCTTTCAATTCTCCTACCCATCCCTCCGGGAGAGTGGGGAAGGAAAGGGGGGGGAGTGAGAGGGCGACTGTGTGGCTGGCTGGACTTAAACCACAGCACACATATACTTAGAGTTGCAATCTTGACTTCCATCATGAATTAAGTTCATTCATGAGTTTTGTCTAAATTTAGCCAAAATAAGGGGAACCACACATACAGTCGAAGTAAACCCTATACTAAAGCCACCTTGCTGAAATTGCAACAGATTGTTGAAGAAAGTTTTACTAGCAGATGAAATTATTTTCACCCATGGAGAGCTATACATCTGCTCAAAATCTTCACCAAATCCTTGCTCTGTATTTTTCACCCTCTCACTGCACTTCAGGGTGACTGAAAGGAAAAGTCCATTTGTACTTGACAATCCTTGAGAGAAACCTAATCTCTCTATCAGCACTGGCATGTATGTCGCGCTGCATACATAATGCCTGCTCTGAAGCAGTCCTCTCATTCCTTCAGGACAACTTCTTTATGAGTGTATGAGTACTGAACAGAGCACATATAAACCAACTGGCAGATGTTCTTAGTAAATCATTGAGAGGCTCACATTAAAATTTAGCCACCTGCATATTTATCTTTTCTTTTCTAAGTGTCAATAAATTATTCAGAACACTGAAATGTCTGTTTGAGTTTATCAGTATATTTTCATTCATAGGTGTTTCTGTTCTAGTTTCCCAGGAATCAAAAAGATAGGAGAATCTTTTATATATAATTTTCAGTTTATAGCAAACAGTATAATCTCTGGCTGTAGTAAAACAATTTCTGTCCAATAAAAGCCCCACTCTTTAAAAGAAATAAGGTATTCAAGTTTCATTAGTTCTACTGCCTTCTTGTTCCTTCATAATAACAGATGCCACCTGTCAAATATACAGGGTCAAAGCAATCCTAATGTAGTCCTTATCTTTGGAGACACCCAGAAATTTGATACCTGCAAATTCTAACATGTTAATTTTAAAAACTGTTCATTGATAATAGCAAAACAAAACCTCTTCTTTCTTCTTTGTGCTAAGCTGAAGTGAATTATTCAGCCAGTTCCTACTGCTGATCATCTCGTTTGACAACTGAAATTCCTGAAATTCAGTAACATCCAAATCTAGCATCTGTTGCACCTTTTGTCCTCCTGATTGAGCTAACTGAAAGCTACACGGGCTTTTGGTCCCTGCTCACCTACAGGAAAGCTTTATGAGACAGTTAGAAAGTACGAAATTATCAATTTCTAAATATGTGTACATCTGGAGATCAAACAAATGATCATAGCCCTGGCAGTTAGTTAAAATCTGGTATTAAGTACTATAAACAGTGATGGTTCCTAAAGTTCTTAAACTTTAAACCAGCTCCATCTGCAACTAATCAGCTGCTTCACAATTGTACATGTGAGATACAGGATCAAATCATAGTTTGAAGATCACCTGGTCCTCATAAAAGCCTGTTATAAACCAGGCTGAGGGGGACTGGTGAATAGGCAGACTGGCTCTGCCAACAGGGTTTAAGATTGACAGAAAGAGCATGATTGATACTTTGAGCTTCTGTTGAATTACTTTGTTTTGAAAAAGTGTGTCTGAGGGAAAAGGACTAAAATTTTGTACTAGAAGTATTTCAGCCAAGTATGGTTTGATAGAGCACTTGCACTTAAGCCTTTTTCTTTCGGAAGCCTGATTGTTTTTCACAAGCAGATTCCAAAATTGCTACAAATAACTAGGTCAATATATAACTAGGTTCCTGCTCTGATTCATCCTGTCTCTTTTTCACAGTAAAAGCTGCTTAGGGATTTTAGTGAAGTTAGCTGAGAAAAATAACATACATGGGAACATTTTCCTTTTTAATAAAGGATTTCAGCCTCAGCTTCACTATCAGAAGGTTCCCTGAATTCACAGTAGAACAAGAATATCATGTCTTGTCAAGGATTTGATCTTCGCTTTTTCCTTTTGGAAAAAGAAAGCTTTAAGAGGTTTCATAGCTTTGAATTCTGAACTGAGACAGGTACCTGCCAAACTGTCAGAAGGGTAAATGTTAAACCACCATATGCTTCCTTATAATTTCCGACTGTTCAGCTTCTTGAGGATGGAGCTACCTGGAAATTTTTCTAGTAGTGCGTAGTAGCTTCATGCAAGGGCTAATGAGACCCAATGATAACCCCAACATACAGAAGTGTCCAGGGAGTGGGATACCCAAAAATTTGGCTAAGATTTTGCTATTATCATCTTACATGTCTTTATGCTCATACACAACTTGGTAGCTCTGCTTCACTGCTAAGGTTAGGAGAGGATAATATTGTATTGAAATGAAAAGGGAACCTGAGTGGAAAGTGGAAATAAAATGCATCTCTAAATATCAGCTTACTTTTGACTACTGTTACTGAAGTTACACAACTGTTGTAATGAGTGAAATGGAGATGTTGAAGTTCAGATGTAAAATAAACCAATTAAACCGTGTTGTTTGATATCAGATGAAGTCACACATAATGACCTGGTCAGACCAACAGCATTAATGAATAAAAGCAGAAACTCCATCAAAACCAGATGCTGCATCAGGGTTTAACTATCACAAGCATGATACATTTGGAAGGGAGTACTGTGAACAAGGTATTGTGAACTCATCCTCTATTTTGAATATAAGCACAATGCGCTAAAGGAAGCATACAACATAAACCATAACCTTTAAAAAAAAAAAAAAGAAATTAAGATCAATATAGCCATATAAATAGGGGGAAAGAAAGAAGAGGGAAAAAAACCCCAACCCTTGTTGCTAAGTTACTAGTCTTTGGAGCAAGATCATGTACACATGGAAATCAGTGTCAGTTCTGGTTTTTTAGTTTTCCTCCTGTACCATAACTCTCATAGTTCCTGGCTGGGAAACAAATGATGTCAGAGCCAAATCTTAATAAACTCTGAGTGTGGTACTGCAGCTGAATAGAGATGAGAGATTCAGCTCTCAGAGCAGAAAGATTCAGTAATTGCTCATAGCACAAACTGTAGACTTTTATTAATTGTACTTTGGGGCTGAGGAGTGCATTAAGGCACTTGGAATGTATGGTATGGAGATCAGGAGAGCTTCAGGAGACAACGTGACTGAGAGGACACATTTCTGAGGCATTACTTATTCCACCTTTGCAACAAGGGATGAGGAGGAGGGAAAGGCATGCCAGAGCATCAGGATCAGTATTACAAGGGCATGACTTTGTTATACTAGATGCTGCTGAGGCAGAATAAAACAGTCCTAACCCCAAAGAGTTCCAGTCCAAGTGAAAAAGTACAAGAACGACATAGAATCACAAGTAGGAACATGGGAGGAAACGTGTTTTCACTCAGTAGCTGGCAGAAATCTCACCCGAACCGACGTCTTAACTGCTTGTTCATTTTGCTTCCCATCTCATGGAAAAAGTGAAATCTCCAACAAGGGAAAGAGAGGAAGTAGACTGAAATTAAAATCTATGTAATGAAGAAATCTTCACCAACTTATTTACAACTTAGGAACAGTGAAAGCAAAAAGTTAATCTTTCACTTATTTTCTTCTTCATCTTTAGAAAGAGAAGGCAGAGGACTTCTTTCTGCTACCTTGAGCTACATAGTTAAAAATTAAACCTGAGTGTTGACATTGACCTGATGTCTTCCAAAGGCCTTTCCCAACTTTTTTAATAAAATTGCAGGAACAAGGGGTATAAATTGCCATAAATGAGGAGTCTTAAAAAGTATTTGACCTAATAAATTTAATATGAATCATTGTGATACTGTGAAAACCAGAACAATTACCAACACAGCTGTGACACATTTTGGGACTGAAGATGAAAATACATGAAGTATCACAGAGTTCTTAACTTATATTTGACAAAACAGTTCAGAGTCAACAAAAAAGCTAGCTGTACAGTTTCAGACAGCCACAAATACTAGTACAGTTAGAAAACTAGCTGTTCAAAAAAATCCCCAAAGGGAAAATAGACATTTCCCCCTCCTTTCCAGATCAAACACACAGAGCTGTTATAAGCATTTTGTTCAATTTATTTGTCTTGTTACCGCTTAATCTCAATGTTTGTCTCTGCAGATGGATCCAGAAAACTTTTTAAATTCCTAAAAGATTAGGGCAATACACAAAGCAAAGTGCTTTCTTTGTTTTCCCAAATGGAAATTCTAAAGGTATTCCTCAAAACATGTATTTCAAATATGTGCTAACAGCATATATCTGTCTGGCCAAATATGACTGTAATAATTAACAGTGATATTTTCTTTTTTGATCAGATCAAACCAAACAATTTCCAGTATCTTTACTATATGTAGGATATTCACTAGGATTTAAATCCTCCTTATCTCCACAAAGTCTTTTTTCTGACTATTTTAATAAGGAAGATTTGCAAAGGTTGTAGAATGGCAGGAAACCTCTCTGTCTGACTGATAAGACTATAGCAGGCATCTGAAACACTCCATCACCCCTACCCAAAGTGGTTATCATTACTTTGAGTAATTTAATTTTAAATTGGGATTTTATTCAACATAATTAATATCATTCATCTACCACAAAGATGTTTATTCACTTAATCCTACTATTTTTTTTTCTGAAATCACTATAACAGAAATCAAGGTAGGTTCATTGTATTTTGGCTTTAATCAGGTTTGAACTACGGCATTCTTCCCACTAAAACATCCATCTAAGTAATGAAAGATATCTAATGGCATGTATTGGTCCTAAAATATTTGTTTTGCTACTGCTTTTCATCACTATCTTCTGCACTTAAACAAACACTCCTGGTTTTCCCCTTAAACCAAGAATAGATTAAATTCATCACTTTTCATCTAATTTGATCTTCTGAAAGCTTCTATTTCGAAAAAAAATATTATGTATATAACTTAACATTTTCCATCAAAATAGGTTCTTCAAAGCAGTTTTATTAAATGTATGTATGCTTATGAACAAGCAAATAGTCTTTTTTATACTAGAATTTGTTCACCACGTTAACACTCAGAATTCTGCTCTCACATGTACCTGTTTTAATGGGTAATGTTTTCATGGGATTGTTTTTTAATTTCCAATTTAATTTCTAATTGCAATTTCTAATTTTATTTTTTAATTTCTTCTAGAAAGAGTAAATGGATTTTTTAAAAAAATATTAGTTTTAATAAACCAGCATGTTTTGGAAGAAATTTGTTTTAATTTATTAGCAAGATCTTTCTTCTCTTTTCAAGGAAAAGGCTAGTTCAGCAATCTGAATGCTAACGTAGATAGCAAAGCAAGTCTGCTTACAAATGTAGCTGCAACTGCTGTAAAAGAGCAGAAATCTTATGAGTGAATACACTTTTAAAAAGTGTCTGGAGCAATTTAAATATGATCCATGAATGACTTCTCAGTGGAATAGTCCCTAACCTTTAACTTATGTGACATTACTTACACCTCATCTTGACATCTATAATGGAATATTCTACTATACAATTGCTTAAAAATGTCTGGTCTGACTTTTGATTGTCCTCTGATGAGAGCTGATCTCCTAAAAAAGGTTTAACAGTTGTAGATTCTTTCATCTTTCTGTAAGAGACTAATGATAGATGGGCATTACTCCTGTAAAGTAGAAAAAATCAGCAGGAAATATTTCCTGAGATTAAAAATACTGAAATAAATGTTGCTGGGTTTGCTTCCTTCCATTAAATCTGCAGAAGCATTTTATTCCAAGCAACTGTAAGAAATAATTCTTACAGTTCACCCAATCTACTAAAAAAAACCTCTATATTATTACAGGGAAAACCCCAACAACTTTAAAGGAGGAGCACATTTGAACTAAGAACCACAGTGATAATGTTATATATGTTCTTTTTAGAAAAAAATAAAATTAATCTGAAATGGTATTTCAAACCACCACTCTGCAATCTTAGTAAGTAAAGTATTTAGAAGGATATCTGAAATATCTTAAAGACCGTTTCTGTAAATGGCAACTCTAAAGCTTCTAATGCTCAGTTATGAAAGCTTTTCATTAAACAAAAAGACATTATTTTGTACAGCACTCCCCATGAAGTCTATAACTGAGAATCTGGATTCAGAAATTAGAGGAGATCAGTACTGACCCTAAGTTGTCCTAAGAGACAACAATTTTCCTTTTTTTCGTCTAACAAAATATTAATTACTGCTATAATGGCTTATGCAGAGGATGTATATTATTATCCTATTAGCCTTTGCTCCTGCAAAGCTGGTAGGATTCATGTCAATTCAGCTATATTAAAATAAAGAGCACTACAAAACTGCTGAAAAAAATGCTTTATTAAGAAGTCAAATACAAATAAAAGCCAGATATATTATACAATTGAAGGAGGTAGAGCTTATTCTCATTGATTCTGAAGTACAATGAATGATTTGAAAGTAGAACACCATTGGCATGTGTCATGAGGACCAAAGTTCACCTGGAAAAATATCTATTGTATGATGAAGACACAGTATTTTTGAATTGATTGCAAGTGAGTATTTAAGCCAAAATTTTTTTATATCTTTGTGTTTGGGTGTCAAACATGACACCATCTGTTGGGCTGTAAGTCCTGCATTTGGGAAATTGTAGGACAGAAAATCAGGAATTTCTAAAATTTGGTCTGTACTACATTGGATGAATTACTTAAAGATATAGTGCCAGCAACTAGTACTGACTATGCAAAGACATTGTGTGTTCTTTGGGTTTCTACCTGACAGGAATTTTGAAACAGTTGTCATCTTTGTGGCCCTCCTCTGGACTCACTTGAGTGGGTCCATGTCCCTCTTGTGCTGGGGACCCCAGACACCTGTCCAATCCTCCTGCTATAAGTCATGGGCATCTTCAAATAGATCAGGTTGCTAAGTCGCCTGTCCAACCTGACCTTGAATGTTTCCAGGGATGAAGCGTCTATCAACTCTATGGGTGACCTGTTCCAGTATCTCACCACCCTCACCATAAACAATTTCTTTCTTATATCTAGTTTTAATTTACCCTGCTCTAATTTAAAACCTGATTCTAATTTAAAACCATTACCCCTTGTTCTATAGCCACAGGCCTTACAAAAAAATCACTCCCCATCTTTCTTATAAGCCACTTATAAGTACTGAAAGGTTCCAATAAGGTCTTCCTGGTATAACAACCCCAAATGTCTCAGCCTGACCTCACTGGAGAGACGTTCCATCTCTCTGAAGAGGAAATGTTATTGTTTACACTAGATCATATGTCTTATCCAACTTCAGGCATTTTGATTTTGAATTAAAGAGCATCTCTCTAAGCTATTTTTCACATTAAGAAGCTCATACCTTAACACATTAGATCTTATGCTTCTGTTCAAACCTTGGTATTCACAGGCATAGAACATTACCAAGCTAATTTTAAAAAGGACCAATTGATTGTACCAACTAACCTGAGCTACAAAATTAATGAGGAAGAATTTGAATTTGAAAGGATTATTTGCTTTGAAACTATGGATCAAAAGAGAAGTTGTGTAATTCTGATCAGCTATTTTCATCCACTGCAAGAAGAGTAGAAAACAATTGAATCTATAGATTTGGAAATATTCTCCAGAAATCTATGACTGGAAATTGAAGGAGTAATTCTGCTTCTCAACAACTGTGAAACTATAAAGACAACAAATAGATACATACATTCCAGTCTGTTTTATTAGAAAGATTACATTATTAGAAAGTTTACATTACTGCAGCATAGTTTTTAGCTAACTGAATGCACCTAGCATTAAAAAGGGATAGAAGCTTTTCAATATAAACTGAGATGAAACTTGTATTTATTATGCCTGCTAACTATCTTATTTCATTAAAAAAAAGAGAAAACTGATTTCAATAATTTGTTTCAGTGTTTAGTTAATAAGATGCAGAAACCACCAAGACATCAAGAAATGACTGATAGCAAGCAAAGGATGAACAAATACAGAAGAAAGAGGATCTGTTGGGAAAATTATGTGCTAGCCTTTACATTCTAACTTCACTCTAGATCATGTATATGTCATTAAAGTGTGAGCAAAAACAAAACAAAACAAAGAGCAGGAATGGAAAAAAACAGCAACTTTTAATAGTGGTTCATGGGCAATATGCTATTTGCATCGGCCTCATAGATCAAGATATAGGTAGTAAAGCTTTAATTAAATTAATAGGACTAGGGTTCAATTTTAAAATGCTTAAGTTACCTCAATTTCCAAAAGACAGTAGTCACCTAACGGGAAGGTGGGTAAGACACCACTGTGACACAGAAGTCCCATCCCTACCTAGATGTTTATGCATGCATTGCACACTAAGGAACTCAAGGCTAATTGCCTCAGGCTACAGTGACTGTACAGAGCCCATTTTTCGAATGTGAGATCAGTAAACTACCTTTTATGGGAAAAAACATTATCTCTCTAAATGATTCCTCGAACTCTAGAGGTTCCCTATGGCTTCTCATAAAGAATGAAATGTATGGAAGTTGTTGTATATCAGCAATGTGTCCCATTATCCACCTTCCTTTACATAGTTCTTTACAATAGGAATTCTACAGGTTCAAGAATACTACCTTCAGCTGATTTTTTTCTTTTTTCCCCCTAAGGAATCTACTGATCAAAACTTCATCCAGGCTACATCCAGTGTAAAGTAAACCAGTCCCATATCTCAGTCCTTGGAAGTCCCTTCTTTAGATTTCCCTCCACCTTGCACCCATATGTTGATGTTATTATTAAACTTGTTACATTAGGAATTTTGAACTCTTATTTCTGCAGTGCAGGACAATTTCATTGTATGAACATTTTTACTCTATATTCTGAAAACTGCACTTACTTCCCAAGTGTCTTTAGGTATTTGTCTTGCTAATTGCCTACTGTGACATGCCCTACATTTGTGATAGCTGGGTATTTCTCTAATATTACTAATGACTGACAATTCTGTTGCCATTTTTTAAGCAGTCGCTATTTTCCCAGGAAACAAGGGATGTGCGTTAGCATTAGCTGCCTCCCTACCCATCTGTTAATTTTTCTCCCTGTGTTTCCTTTCTAATCACCTGTGAACACTTCAAATAAATTTCAAAGAAGGAGAAAGTCTGAAAAAAAAATTACAATCCTACAAGTTTTGTGAAAATAGCCATCTGCCTATTGGAAAGAGATGTGAATTAGCAGTCCTGTTGTTGGAAAAACAGATCAAATTCAGACAGATAAGACTCATAGATCAGACAGACAGAACTATATATTCCACTCAGACAGATGGCTGGCCTGCCAACATGGCAACAAAGAGCATGTGTACTTCTGGATTATCAGCAGCACATGTTAAATCTTTCCCAATATTTTCTGTGTCCTGCCATGGTTACTGCTGCAGATACTAAAGAACACAAATCCGTAAGAGAACAGCCTTTATTAGCCTCACAACACATTGAGAATTTCTTATTATATTTTATTTTATTTATTATTTTATCCTATTCTATTCTATTTTATTTAATTTTATTGTATTTTAATGTTTGCCTTTTATGTTTGCATTGAATATTTATGATATCAAATCAGAATAAGTTTGTTATTTTAATTTTCTCAAACCAAGCAACTTTACCAGTGTTCACGATATAAAAGCACCTGGAATCTAACTATATGTGTTCTCCTTTATTTGCATAAAAGTCAAACAAAAAGGAAAACTTATTTCCAGAAATGTATCAGCTAAGAATGTTAGCCATAAAGCCTTTAAGAAAAAGTAGTTACAAAAGACATACTGATGAAGATGCTATTTATAACATGTGAATTGTATGCCTGAAATATGATTAACTCAAGAAGTCAGCAATTTATCTGCTGTATGTGTACTTCCTAAACTATTTCAGTTTCAAGAGAGAAAAATCTTTCTTATAAGAAATTCAGAATCACATTTTTCCCTTTACCTAATATAAAAATAATGATCTTCAAGAACATTGCCCAGAGGTCAAGATAATTACATTTTAAGGCTAAGCTTTTATTGATGATTGCATGTTACTGTAACTGAAACATTTATAAGCCATTGTATGGCAAGTGAAAACATGGAAGTTATATTCCTTGGTGGAGAGAAGTGAGGTGGAACAGAAAGGGTCTGTTTGCCAGCATCTCGACTGGCAAACCTGGAGACCAGTGATATCTGCTCAGCTCCCTCTCCTTATTACTTCCGTTAGACATTTCTCTTTAGCTGGGAAAGAAGTGCAGATCTGTATGCTGAATTTGTACTGCACAGAGCAATACCCAGTGTCCTCCTGAAGACAGATTTTCATCCTTCTTTGCTTCAGAGTGGAATAGACTACTTCATACAGTCCATGCTCTGGCTGACACCAATACCTAGACTAGCTCTGACACTCTTAGGGATGCTGGCCACACCTATAGTGCTGTGAACCATGACAGGGTATAGTGCATACAAGATGCAATGTTAGACTATGCAGAGCATAATGGATAGCAACACTAAATTAAATGTTCATTCAAAATGACCTTGTGAAACCTTTTGATGAAAATATTAATGATTTATAAGCAGTTTAAACAGCTTTGCTTAACTTTTGTATCAGTAAAATGGGCCCCCTGTAGCTATCAAATAGAGAAAAATTAAAAAGTGGTAAGATCCTCATTTAGCTTGCAGCTCTGCCACCAGTTTCCTGAAACTATATAAATCACCTTTGTTTTGCCCTTTAATGCTCACATGTAAACTTCAAGATCTGCTTTAAGGATGCATTCATTAAAGTTTGTAATGTGCCAGGGGTGCCTAACTAACTGATCCTGGGGAATTAATTCCACCTAAGAAGACCAAAATAGAGTCAGGAAAGTAACTAGCTGAAAATTATTGGGAGTATTAGTGCATTACTTATACAGTATGAGTTTATACCAGGAGGATTCCTGTGCTTCCATTCTTTTCCTATTGCTTGTTGCATAAATCACACTACTGCACTCCTCTCAGTTTTTTTCTGGACTAATATTAAGCTATAGAGGTACAAAGTCCTGACCCATGAAGAAATCATTCACAAAGATTCAGTTTATTAAGAAGTATTTAATTTAAAGTGGAGTTCCATTAAGACTTTGGCTTTCTACTGACAGATGAAACAGTGTTATGCAACAGGGAAATTTAGTTGTGAAACCTGTGTGGTCTACATTGGGAAAAAAAAACCTATAAAGAACTGGGTGAGGTATGAGTAGCAAATTCATCATTTCAATTCCTTTGCACAAAGACTAACAAGCCAAGTCTCCTACCCAGTGCACACAAGTGGCACAGTGATTCTCGTACTTATGCCTTTGCCAAAAATTCTGGAATGAAAAGTCCTAGCTTTTATTTAAGTTGATTTATAAAAGGCTGTGTTTCTACAGCTGAAAGTTCAAGTTTAATTCTTATGGAAATTCTGTGCTAGCTCTAGTGCAGACAATATGCTCTGTTTCTGTGGAAGGGAATCACAGTAATACAGGAAGCAACTGGAGGATGAAAAGGGAAGGTGAATTAGAAAAATCCTTGCTGTCTAACTAATGTGCAGAGGGCCCTCTGGCTGCAAGATGCTGTGTCAGTAACAGAGAGGAGCTTGTAGTAGGCTGGTTGAATGGAAGAAAGAAACCGTGGATTTCAATTACACAGAAAGAAAATACAAACAAAAAAAAATCAGTGATTCAAATAGGAAACAATAGTTCTCTTCAGATATCTAGCTCTGCCTAATGCTAAATTACTGGAAAGATCTAGGAGTGGAAAAATCAAGAAATGTAGTCAAGAGGTACAATGAAAGTACATCATTGTAGTTCCAGGCTTCATTCTGTTATTTATATGAATATTGAAAAACCTTTTAAAGCAGAAACCTACAAATAATAATTTTGGGGGGTATTAAAAAGCCTCTCTGAAAAACAATGCATATTATTGTGAATCAATTAGTCTGAGAGTATAACTATTTTTTCATTGCTTGTCAGGTTTTGTTATCAGACTTCTTAGACTTCACAGCTCTTCACACTGGATCAATGAAGTTGGCCTTATAGAGAAATATCAAGGAATCTCAAACAGATCTTGACAATAAACTGTGGAAATATTACAGTGAAGACTACTGAAAGCCAAACGGGTGACTGAAATGTGAATGCATCGCTCTGACCTCTGCACTTAACTCAGAACTCAGATATGACATATTGAACAGAGTTTTCTCCTAAACCAATCTCTTCATTACACTTCAGATTTTATTTGTGTATTTTCAAGGTGTTGGTTATAGTTTCAGGCGAAATCATAGCTTTTGTGAACTTACCACAGTGGTACAATCAGTTTTCTAGTTTTTCATTATGACTCTTCAGGATGCTTTTACCTTGTATAGACTGAGGCCAGATTCAGTATCTAAATTTTACTGGAAAATATTTGCTAAAAGTTTTGAGCAATATCATTTAAACCATCCATTGCAACCATCCAGCAAATTTCTCATCCACCAAGTGGTTCATCCATCTAATCCACACCCCTCCGATTTGGAGACAAGGATGTTGTGTGGGACAGTGTCAGCCAGTTTGCACATGCCCAGGGATATATGTCAATCACTCTTCCCTTATCCACCCATGCTATATTCCCATCACAAAAAGTCACCAAATTTTTCAGGCAAGATTTGCCCTTAGTGAAGCCATGTTGGCTGTCACCAGTCGCCTCCTTATTTTCCACATGCCTTGGCATAATTTCCAGGATGGTCTGGTCCATGATCTTGCCAGGCACAGAGGTGAAACTGACCAGTCTGTGGTTCCCTGGGTCTTCGTTTTTTCCCTTTTTAAAAACATGGGTTATCCTTCCCCTTTTCCAGCCAGTGGGAACTTCACCAGACTACCAGGATTTCCCAAATATGATGGACAATGGCTTAGCCACTTCATCCACCAGTTTCCTCAGGACCTGCAGATGGATCTCATCAGGTCCAATGGACTTGTGCACCTTCAAGTTCCTTAGATGGTCTCAAAACTGATCTTCATTGTGTGGTTCTTCATTCTCCCAGTCCTCACCTTTCCTTCTGTGATTTAGGCAGTGTGGCTGGAGCACTTGTCAGTGAAGACTGGGGCAAAAAAAAATTGTTGTGTACCTCAGCTTTCTCCACGTCTTGAGTAACCAGGTCTCCCATCTCCTTCTGAAAAGGGCCCACATTTTCCATCATCTTCCTTTTATCACTGACGTACCTATAGAATCTTTTCTTGCTGTTCTTGGCATCCCTTGCCAGATTTAATCTTACAGGGGCTTTACCTTTCTAACTGGATTCCTGGTGGCTCAGACAATTTTTCTGTACTCCTCCCGGGCTACTTGTCCTTGCTTCTACCCTCTGCAGGCTTCCTTTTCCTTTTGATTTTGTCCAGGAGCTCCTTGTTCATCCATGCAAGCTTCCTGACATTTTTGCCTGGCTACCTTTTTGTTAGGATGCATCTCTCCTGAGCTTGGAGGAGGTGATCCTTGAGTATTATCCAGCTTTCTTGGTCCCTCTTGCCTCCAAGACTTTATCCCATCATACTCTACCAAGCAGTTTCCTGAAGAGGCCAAAGTCTGCTCTCCTGAAGCCCAGGACATCAAGCTTGCTGTGTGCCTTCCTCGCCATGTCATTTTAGACGGTTAAAGAATTAGATCAGATTTGTGACCTTTTCTGTAGCTGTCTAATTATGCAGAAAAGACAAGACTATCTTGAGATGTTGAGAAAATGGCTGGATTAAGCAGAAAGCTCTACAGATAAGGCAGAATTCATGGAAACTTGCATGACTTAAAGATTAGTAGCTGTCATTAAAGCTGTGGGCCTTTCCATAGGACCTAAATACACATGCATTCTGAAGGAACATCTGCTACCAATTCTGCACACTTATTTCCCATACCCTTAAGCATCTGATATTTGAGTGTTCTACCATATGCCTGTACCTTTCATACTTGACAGCATACATTCAGTGCCAAGTGTACAATGCCAAGTCTTCAATGCCAAGTTTATACAATTTTTCACAGCCTGCCCAGAGCCAAGGATGTATACACTTTTGTTAATTGAAGACCTTTGGTCTTGCCTGTCCACCAGTGCCACAATCTTCCCTATTCCCCTTTGCCATTGGAAAAGCACTGCTGTTCAGTGCCACTAGCGGTGAATTGCCTTTAAAGCATATGCACACTTCAGCTTGTGGCAGCTGTTGGTTAAACTGAGTTTTTTGTGAAGGTAATGAACCAAAATTTACAGGCGATTTTTGAGAAAATAGCAAAGTGCTACAGGGGGATATTTTCTCCACTTCAGGAAGTTTGGAGACCAGATATTTATTTGCTGTACAAACCTTGGAAATGTTGTTCCTTGGATCAAGTTTGTACATATTTGCATAACTAATAATTATGTGGTTACACGTGGCTTGTTCTGGTCTATATAAAGATAGGTAGCAGAAATTCTCTTTTGTGAGGCTGCAAGCACTTTCATTGGGTTCATATAGGTAACAGTTAACATATCTTAAAGTAACAGTTGATATAGTTCAGAGATTTCAAAAAGCTTCAGTGACACTTCATTTTGCTGGTAAATTTAGCTGAAAGAATTAGAAATTCTTTGAGATATTAATAGCTAAGATTTAAAACCTTTAGGATGTTTTTAATTGTAAATTCACATATACTGAAGCATGTATTACACAAGAGGATTTTTTTACCCTTAAATGTAATTTATTCCCTAACAGTCTCACCTCAGCTTTTATCAAAATCATACCTTCAAATACAGTATGAAATGACCACAGGTCACTCTGTGACAGTTAAAGAAGTGACCACGAGTTCCACAAGCATTTCCGAATTAGGCTCATTATACCAAATATTGGAACAAATATTTTAAGGTTCTTACAAGGTTCTTGACTTCAAGTGAAGCTCCAAAGCCTAAGTTGGGATCACAACTCTGACAGAAATCCATACTTTATGTGCCATTTTCTAAACAAAGGCAGTGAGTCTTCAAAGAAAAGCACATAAACACAAACACAGGAATGACTGTTCAAATCTTCCTATGCTCAGAGAATTAGCAGCCTTCCAATATCTGAAGGGGGCCTATAGGGATGCTGGGGAGGGACTCTTCATTAGGGACTGTAGTGAGAGGACAAGGGGTAACACGTTCAAACTTAAACAGGGAAAGTTTAGATTGTATATGAGGAAGGAATTCTTTACTGTAAGGGTGGTGAGGCACTGGATTGGGTTGCCCAGGGAAGTTGTGAATGCTCCATTGCTGGTGGTGTTCAAGGCCGGGTTGGACAGAGCCTTGGGTGGCACGATTTAATGAGAGGTGTCCCTGCCCATGTCAGGGGGGTTGGAACTAGATGATCTGAAGTTCCTTTCCAACCCTAACTATTCTATGATTCTATGGCTAATATGTGAATTTAATGACCTGCCAGATACTCAGTCTAAATTGCTGTAGAAAGTGTTTGCATCTCTCCACTGATTACAGAAACAGCTTTAGGAAAATCTATTTCTAATTTAAATGTCTCAGATGCCCACATTTAATTGGAACAAATAACTGTACAGTTAGTGACATTCAGAGGGACGTAATCAGTTTGCCTATTCCTGGTACCCATCTTATTATCTAATTACTATTCCAGTATACGGCTTATAACTACAAATTGGGGTAAATATGGTGCTCTATGAACTTAGTGGGCATTGCTCAGAAGGATACTTAAGGAATAAAACCATGAAACAGTTCATAAGCTACTTTTTTCAAGAGAAAAGCATTTTTGCGTAGTTACTGATTCAGTCATTCACTGACACCTGTGAGAGTTTCATCATCTCTTTTTCACTGTTTCTCCTAGTTTTGTCTTCCTGATTTGTGCTAGGAACCAGAAGAAGCTATTTACATAACTATTAAAGTAAATGGGCACCTAAGAGAACACTCCATTATCCCTAAATATCTAAAAATTAAGATGGCTATCAAGATACTTTTAAAAAAATCTGGCTTGACATTTTCTAAAGAAATATCTGATTAAATTATTTGTCATTACAGTGATTAATTTAATGAGAACTGAGTTTCAGTGGATGTAGTGGTTAGAAAGTACAAAGCTTTCACTATGCATATTTTTATTTCAACACTAACAAAAATGGAGACAAGCATATCCTTAATCCAATTAGGAAGAGAAAATGTGATACCAGAAGGCTCTCTCATGTCCTGCAGTCAAATCTGAACACACTTACTTGTGCTGTTACTGGGAGGACTACAGAGGCCTTCAAATCCCTTTGTTTTTCTCCGATCTATCTGAACAGGAATAAAAGGTTAGAAATAATCCTCATTAAAATGTAATAAGGTGGTAATATCTATGACACATACTGGAGGTTAGCCGCTGGTATCACTATTCCTGTATCATTATGTAAAGATAGTATAAAGCTGCCCTCATTATCCATATTACTATGAAATATTCATAAAGACACAATCACCAGACATAAAAAAGTGAAAGATTGTAATTATTTATTGATGATGTAAAAGGAAACTTTACTTACAAATGCACCAGTGTGGCTTTGAGTGTGAAAGGCATAATTTTTTATGACTCAGCTGTAGAACTTTTTGCATGTGTACTAGATAAATTCCATGTATAATCCTTCGAATGCATGGAATGTTTTTTGAGTGTATTTTAAGAATTCCTACCTCAAATTGTCTTCTGCTCTATGGTTTGTTTTTCTACTGTGTTCGGCAGGCTTTGCAGTTATTATGTAAAGTCCTAATGTTGCAAGCATTTAGGATAATGTTTACCTTCATAGATAAGAACAAAGTTAAGTGGATACCTTTGTTTGCAGGCTTGCAAGAAGGTCTATCTGGAATAACTCACTAAAAAAGCATGCATGTATCCTGCACCTCAAGCTTTCTTACTTAACATGTTTTCTTCTTCATCTTTGGAAACATATTAAAGTTCCATTAAAACTAAATGTTACTTTCAGGAGCAGTTGTAAAGGTAACTGTCCCTTATAATTCATTATTATTCTTTATTAGTGGAAATATATTTTTTACCAACTAAAAACTTTAAAGTCAAATGTGAAGAAAAAAAGCAAGCTAAAATAAATTTTGGCTTATAAGCAATATCTCTGATATTTGATGCTTCACTGAATGATATCTATTCACAGTTCATTGTTGAAGAGAGTGTAGTATCTTATGAGGCTACTACAGTTACTTTTATATTTGCATGTAATAGAAAGATTAGCAAGTAGAGAGCGCTGAATAATACAGATACAAAATCCTCCAGTTGTCACCTGTCAGAAAAGAAACATGCCAAAAAGTCTTTTTAGATTCTATTCTGCAAGTTTGCTTGATAAGTCGGCAGAGACTCCAGTGTTCTGTGGTGTGAAGTTTACTCTGGGCACAAACCATTTTCTGTCCCTTCAGGATAATTAATGACTGCTTGCCAAATTGTGGTAAATTGTTCCCATTTGTTTTCCTGACAAAGAACGTAATTCTTTCTAATGGTTCTCAAGTTGTTAGATCTGTTGCCAGTTCTTTCAGAAGGTGCTTCTTTCTTATTCCTTCCAGATCTCTTTTTTTGCTATTACTTGGGCAATTCTCAAGTCTTTTGTTTTAATAACAGTTCAGTTATTTCTCTAACCTCTAAGCTGATTAATGAGCCACAGGGGATACTCTATACTGCACAACCATGAGAATCACTTGAGACCAACATCCGACTGTAAGGGTCATATGGTTTCCAAACCATATGGCAAAAGGATTAAGCTTCCATTTTACATCCAGAGTTTTGATCTATTCCAATTTGTCAGTATGAATAACCAATGCTTATTCCAGTCAGGCTATCTGTATATTTTTTCAATGGAACACATACTTAAAACTAGTACCATTGTATTGTTAAGCTCTTCTACTTGCTCAAAAAAAACCCAAAATAGTTAATCTTCAAACTGTTAATCTAATTGTTAACCTGAAGACTGTGCAATGCAACACCTTTCATATACTTGATACTGGTATTTTTCAACCAGCTTGCTGAGTCTGGATGCCTATAAGGATGATGTTGGCAGAAGGCACCAGCTTCTATTCACAATATCTTCTGTGACATATTATGAACCACATTCACTTGAATAAATAAGTTCATAATCATGCATTACGTTTTCTTATTGCACTTGATCTGTAAATCCCAATGCATTGTACAGAGAAATCTTTTATCATTATCCCTATTTTAGAGAGGAGAAAAGGGCAGTAGTTTGCTGAAGATAACATAGCAAATTATTTTTTCTAGCATGTCTTTATTTCTTGAACCTCACTCTACTGTATGATTTGACAAACCATAAAGGAAAAGGAAAAGGGAAGGGAAAAGAAGGAAAAAGAAAGAGAAGGAGAAGGAGAAAAAAGAAAAAGGAAAATGAAAAAGAAATGGAAAGGGAAAAGGAAAAGGAGAAAAGTTGGGAAATCAGGCGTATAACACAGCTAGAAATATCATGAGACACTTTCAGGTTTTATTCATGTTTTGATACTTCCTGTCAACATCTGTCAGAAAGTAAAGATTTTACTGATGGAAGCATAACATAGAAAGAATAATCACAGAATTTCATGAAGAACTGCAGACAAGCCAAAACTGAAAAAGAAAATAATTGGTTTATTCAATACCAAATGATTAAACTTTTTCAGAGCAAACATCTGCTCCTCTACCTAGGTTTAATCATTTTGCCAATGCTCTTCTTTTACACCACAGTTTATAGTGACACTTTTTGAAAGTATCCACTCAAGAGTTGAAGAAAAGCAAAAAGAGACAGGAGCATAGATGGAGATAACTCTTCCAGCTGAAGGTAACTCATGCAGGGGTAGAAGCCGCCTGGCTATAGGATGCACCACTGTGAACAAAATAGTGACTGAAAACTGCTGGCTTTCTTAGTAATTATATACCAGAGAATGGATTTCTATAATTTTTGTACTACACAAAGAAAATTCTAGGTTTATTTTATTACTTAAATTTACTAAATTTTACTAAAAAAAAGTTTACTAAAATGTTTACTAAAATTACTAGGTTTACCTGAAGTGCACAGGAAATCTTTAGTTTTTAAGATTTTACCCAGAAAATTTCAGGGCAAACATCATATAATAATTATAAAGCTACCTGTTTAGCACAACATGATGTATAGTTTCTGTTCTGACTGCATAAAGCAGATCCTGCAATAATCATTAATAACTAAGGATTCTACAGTAAGTGAATCAACCTGTGTAGAAAACATGTAGAAAAAAACCAAACCCACCTATAGCTACAAAAGAAATCTTCTGAGCTCCCTAAAAAAAAAAAGTATAAATTGTTTATAAGTAAATACTATCACAATTTTAAGAAGTATCTGAAGAAACTGTATACTATCCTTACTCATAATCTCTGCTAGATAGCACAGGATGACAAGATTGTTAGCTGATACCATCACACTAACAAAAGCAGAGCTATTATGTTTCAGAATCACAAGCCTTTTATATTGTTAAACATTAATTAAAATATAATTAATTAATATTAATTAAAAGTATAATCCACCGGATTTAGCTGTTGCACTTACATTTTGATCAATTTTTATATGGACTTTGTACACTGCTCTGTGTGACTTATATGAATTGCATATCGTACAAACTAACATTCAACAGGAGAAAGTGAATAACTGTGTCTTTGACATCAAAATAAAACCCACAAGGTAGACTGAAGCATTTTTGTTTCTTTTAAGTTTAATAAAAATCCTGAAGGTCACAGAATGCCTACGTTTTGCTCCCAGAGCGCCTGAGAACCTGGGGGACCTAAGCACAGAGCCTTTATGCAACTTGCTGACAGTGTATGTAACCTTGACTTAAAATCTATGTTCCAGCTAGGAATGTATTTTTTATCAAAAATAAAAAGCTTTTATCCTACTTGGGCCACTCTCTTCACTGTTTGGGAGTTATTGCCTCAGGCTGTTCTGTGGGGCTTCTGAGTAGTTATAACATCTCTGAATGCTATTTTGTTAGATTAACCTTTGGTTCTCAAAAGGTCAGGTTTTTATTCATTTTCTGAATCAAACCACCAATACATTCTCTTAGGAGATCCCAACACCACCCTCTGTATTAAATAAAGGAAATTGTTTATATGTCTTCCACAAGTTTTCTTTTCCAAATATATATATTGACCTTATAGAACTATCTAGCCTGAACACAGTTTCATTGTAAAGCATATGTGAAAGGCAAGAGCTTCTCTTCAGTGGCACACCAAAAATAAAGAGCCCCATGAGCTCTTTCTGTTGGCAAGAGTATATTTCCAGTTTATTTATAACTGCCTAAAATGGGTACTTTCATTTCAGTCTTCTGTCCATGTTACTGTAATTCATAAATGAACACAAACTAATGCACAAGTCAAGTATTACTTGATTTTCTCATTTTCTAAAGAGATTTTGTTTTTTCTAATGATGCCAAAAGTGTTCAAATCAGAACTATTTTCCTACTGAACCCAGCCAGATGAACTAGAAAGCAAAGAGCATGATCCACTAAGAATGATGATTCTTCCTCCTTGAAAAGGAGGATATTTAGTTTTTTTAACATTTTATTAGGAAATATTCCTGAATTCTTTTTTTCAGTTTTAGAAGAAAGAACCCATTTAGGGGATTTACTTAGCCAGATGTAACAAAAATGTGAATTCAATTACTTGGAGGTGAGGGAGGAGAGAATAAAGCTTTCCTGTCCTTTACTTTAGGGGACTTTCCTGAACATTATGTCCAGTTCATAAACATATTCTAACGTGATAGGAAATCTGACCTCATGGACTGAACACTGAATTTTGATCTCTTCTTACCTACTACAGTTATAAAGCCTTGCTAGAAGTAGGATACAACAGGCAGTTGGCCACATGCTGTAGAGGACAGACCTCAAAGATGGAATTCAGAGGACCTGGGTTTATTTCTACCTCTCTGCTACTGACTGCTGTGTCCTTGGAAATGGATCTCAGATATCTGTACTTCATTCTCCTCTTCTTCAAAGTGGGAACAGCTGTCTTCCCTGCAAAGTGCTTTCACATGCACTGATGAAAAATGCTATGAAAGAGTAATTTATTAATCAGTACAAGCTGCTATATGTCACTTTCATATTGATCAGAGTGGTTTATGCTGGCTTCAAAGAAAGCTATGGTTCAAATTAAATAACATCAAGACTGAAACAATCTGATTATTGTGTCTCTACACCTTTTCGGCTTTCTTTAACTCCACATGTAGTTGCCTCCATACCTGAGCTGTGGTGGTTTGTTAAGTACTAAGACCCCTTATACCTTCCTATGTGGAATCTAGCTCATTATCTCCTCTACTTTCCTATGTGGACGTGGGCTGCCAGATATTATACATGGAAGTTATCCCTCTAGACTCCAAATCAAGGGAAGAAAGCTTGTTCCCTGATATATCAAAACACCATGAAGGCTTTTCAAATAAGGGTTTGAGAACAGCAGAGGAACTGAATTTGACCCGTCAGAAAAGGAGAGCTGGCAGGATGCAGAGAGTAGGAAGAGGAGGGGAGGAGTTGCAAGCAGGAGTGAACCTGTAAAGTGTTTTGAACATGAGGAAGAGAAGGTAGAACTTAATATGTAAGGAAATACAGAAAGAACAAGATAGAAAATCTTTGCAGCTGTATTTTGGATGGAAAGAAAGGAGGCCAAAAAGCTAACAGGAACAGATGCCCCTCATCCGGATTTGGAATTTTATCTGCATGATTCCCATAGCCTAGCCCCCCTCCTTTGATCTTTATGTTTTTCAAGTACTCCCCTTTGATCAAATCTCAAAGACCACTGTTGCTGTTGAATCACAATGGCATTCCACTGCCAGATATTGGAAGTAACTTTCTTTCACTTAATCTAATATTTTTGTCATATCATCTTTTAAAATATCAGCTAGACATTTTTCTCTGAACATTACATCAAGATGCTCTTTCTACTACTGTGAATCTTATCACTGTTCCTCATACAGGATAATATGCAGGTTCTCAGAGCTGCATCTAGAGTGCTCAAACAGATGTTTTGTTTGCCCAGCTTGATAGGTGGGGTGAATTTAAGGACTTTCACCAGTTGTACATTTTTATCTTTATTTTGAAATATCTAGTCTAAAGCTTTGCTCCACTTACATTTGCTGCATAATGCAACAAATGCAACAATGTCCTAAACACAAGGTCCTATGTGTATTTTACAAAATTTGGAACATTTTCAATCACATTAAACCTGATACATTCATTTTCCTGTAAGTTTTTCAGACCAAGAACTGAAATCTGCCCATATGGATTTGACCTCTCATATTTATTCATTTGCACCTAATAAGATAATAACCTATCAATAATATAATCATGCAGGTATTTAATGCTAAGCATAGCATATTGCCACAAAATTCAATGAAAGTATTGTTGTATGAATTAATCATAGGTATAAGTATTTGAAAGGCTTCAGATTAGTTTGACAAACTTCAAAGAAAATTCCAAATTTAAATTTTAAACATTTGCAGTTATCATTTGGATGGGTGGGGGAAAATTAGTATTTGTTTACAACCACATCTACCAGGCTGCCCTTTTCAGTCAGACTCCTGCAGAAACACACTGTGTTAGATTCTCTCCCTCCCACCATACAGATTAAAAAGGAAACCATTAAAGCAGATTTGAACTTCATGGTAGCAACAGAGCACCAGATTTCCCAGCACTAAATCCTCTCTATACAATGGTGATACACCACATTAATGGAACACACCTGCTTCAAGTTAGTATTATGTTCATCAGGAATTAAGCATGTGAGCTACTTGTTTTCCCATTTACTCTCATTCTCACTAGATACAATAGTATTTTCATATTACGTCTAAGGTCCAGGTCCTTCCTAAGAGGACTGCATCACAGTGTTTTTATGCAACAAAATTTTCAGTCATAGCTAAGAATCCTCTTTCTTTCTCTCAGCAGACCCAGTTTCAAATTCTTGTTTCAGCTGTGGTAAGAAAAGAAAAGAGGTTGAAAGACTGTTAAGCTGCTGTGAACACTTCCTTTGATATCTAATTGCCAAAGTACAGAATAACTTTGAAAGGGTGATAGTCTTGGCATTATGTTCTTCTCCTCAAAGGATGGAGAATTTCACCCGAGGTTCAGCTTTTATGGATCTATCATTTCTTGATCACTAGAGAAAGAATTTAGTCAAAAGCAGAGCTTTAAGATTTCTGACTCTAGAGGATAAATAAAGGTGCAATAAAATTTTAGTATTCAAATGATGTCTTTCCAACACAAATAAATACCATATATCAATTTAATCGCATCTTTTGGGTTGTCTGATATTTTCTCTCACTTTCAGCTCATAGGGTTATTATTTGTTTACAAGAATCTCAGCTTCCATAAAAAAAACCCAACCACCTTAGCCCTCATGGTTAAAACATTAACTGTAAAGCCTCATGTAAAATTGCAGAAGGCAAATAAAATGTATAAATATGATCAGGCAAATATGTATTTTTAAAGCCAATCTCATTATTATTCAGGGGTTAACACATTTCTTTCAAGTGTCTGAGGTCAGCAACACTGTAAATGACACAACCTTCAATCTAGCAATATAAAAGACTACCATAAATCAAGAAGGATAGAAAATAATAAGGAGAGGGTGGGGGACCTGGCAGGAAAAACACTGATACCATTATGTAAGCTTTCTACAGGTACTTGTGTGTGGCACAGCTGAATAAGGGAAGTGATTGGTGACATTGCGTTTGAGAGCAGAATTGGCTGGGGTAACTTCGGTGGAGAAAGGATGAGGCCTTTACAGATGTGTTTGGAGAGCACAGTATATAGGAGGCAATCCTAAAAAAAATGGAGAAACAGATAAATGGGCAATTAAGGATGACATTGCTGAGGGAGAAAAGGAGAGGTTACACATTAGTTTATCTATTTTAGGTCTTTCTAAAGCTGATGCAAATGGAAACTCTCTGGATTAGACAGAAGGGATTGTTTCTACAATTCAAAGTCATAATATATATTTTTTATATCTTTTGGATTCTATAGAACAAACACATTTTAACTCTGATGAAATGTGTATCTAAGGATTCCATGTAACAAATTTATTATGTTGAAATTCTAATTGTGTAACAATACTATGTATAAATCTAGAATTGATAAAGAAGACGTAAGGATATTTCTCTATTAGCATGTTATTTTAGGTGTTAATTTACACCTCACATTCAAGGACAAATTCCTCATTACTCCACTGCCCATGTACTGGTTTATACCTTAACTCTACTCAGGGAAAGCCAAGCATGTCCCCTGTCAAACCTTAGCTATACAGACTGAATGTTTAAAGATAATCCCACCACTTGGGTCTAAAATTTCAAATCAAACCTTGAGAGCAAGCACATCCAATTTAAAGACAGTGTAGCTATATCTTAAGCTAGCTTAGAGAGAATGACTTTTTAATGACAATTTGGTAATGTGGAAGGCATATCAGAATGGGGATCCTCTGTTTAATCCCACTTGAGCTCCTTCAGGCTATATAGGTAAATGGAATACAGTTAACATCTCCTGAACGCTTTACTAAATCTGAAACAAGAAAGATTCATGGAAGTAATGAAGTATTACACCCCCGGCCAAAAACGGGGCACACTGCTCTTACAGCAGGATTGGTGGAGTTGTCACTGACAGAGCCTGGATTGTGTGCAGAGTGTGTGGGCAAGGTGTAACATCCACAGTGCAAGGTGGCCTCTCTGTAGAGCCTATTTCTTGGCCTTTCCAAGTCTCCATGGAGTAATGCTTGGCATATGCAAGCTGTCATTTTGCAAATGCTCTTTAAATATGTTTTTCCAAACTTTCCTTTAACTAGCTCAGCAGTCTCTAAAAGTGCAATACAAAGTTCTTGAGCTGTTAAGTCTAAAGCTTTGGGGCCCAATAAATACAGAGATTTATTTAAGTTCTGTTCCTTTACTGGGTACTATTCTGAGTTTATTACCATGTAATTCATATATTTCTTATACAAATAATTTTATCTTTCAGAAAGTAATTATCTTTCTACCTGTTTGTAACAGAGCATGCTCTCAGCTGGCCCCGTACTTATATCTTCATTAACTACTCATTTCTACGCACTTTATTTTAGCTAGGTTTTCATCCTCTATGCACTTTTGAACACTGCCAACTAAAATGAGAAGTTAAGCCATGACATTGTGTTATTTTGTATCTGTGCCTACACAAGTAATATCAAGGAAAAATTACTCAGGATGTAGACTACAGCATCAACTTCTGCCATGAAATATATTGAGCACTGATTAGAACAACGCATCAACAACTTAGGCCAACTAGCAGCATTGAGATCTGTTTGCCCATGTGACAGATACACCAGAATATATTCAGTCTCCATGTCACTGAAAGTAAATTCATTGCGTGAGAACATATTCTTCACTGCCTTTTAAGACATCATGCAGTGGAAACGGAATATAATTTAGTCTGGAAAATTAAATGCTGTCATGTCAACATCCTGATAATTTAGACATGCTTGAATGCATGTGTGCATGCTTTATATTAGTGCCAATGCAAAGGGTGCTGTTTCATGCAAAGAAGCCTGGCCTAGAGCTTAAAAAAACAGGTTCTGCAATTCTGAATTTTCCAGGGGCCTGTTGGTTATCCTTAGGAAATATTCTGGTGCCTTCTGTTTTCTATCTGCCTAATAAGAAGATGATACTACTGTCTTTTATGCTTCTTTAAGATATATGGATGAAGTTAATGAGGTATGAGAAGTAAAAAATAATATTCAGAGTCATTGCATTAGCGTCTCAAGCTTTCTTAACAGCTTAGTGTTACTAAATTATGAAAATAAGTAGCAAATGTCTAGACTGCTTTTTGTCAGTCTTCACAAGCAATTCTGTGAAAAGACATTTCCCCTAAAATTCCCCTTCAACTTGCAAAGCACCCCAAACTTATATATTACATCTATACTGCCTAGGCTTTCATATATAGCTTGGCTAAACTTGCACAAAATCATCCTTGTGTTCTGCAGACTGGAATGCCATGAAATTTAGGTCTAGCATATAACGGAATTTATTCTGTGCCAAACTGTGGGTTTGGATAAAACTTTATCTGAGTTCAGATGTATATCTCATGAAGTATGGATTCAATGAGTGTGACCTGTTCTCAGGACCGGCCAGAAGTAGAAATATAAAATGTGGTTTAGGGTTTCTCTGCTCTTCCTTGATCTTAGTGCCAGTTTGGCTGCCAACATGTATCAGAACAACTTCAACAAATGCTTGGTTATATATAGCCCCAGAGGGTGTATAAAAACCACCAGGGATATTCACTATTCTGAAATGATCTAACTCTGCCTCCAGCTACATGCTCTACGTTAGACAGTGCATGGGAATCATTTGGCCAAATGTTTCTGCCAACAGAAGGAGTCATTTAGATCTTATTTATAGTCAACGGAATGAAGTAGGTACTTGTAAGGCATGGTTGATCTCACTCTGAAGAAGACATCTAAGACAGATCATATAAGATGCACCCTAGAAGTGCCAGAACATGATTCCAAGCTGAATCTGTGTAGACAAGAATTTAATTTAGGACCAGAGGGTGGTAGACAGAGAAAATGCAGCTCCAGAATGTAATATATCTGGCTAATTTTACATGTCTATTTTAGGAAAAAGTTTAATCCTTCCTGGAGATCCCCACTTCTTTCCTTTAACTAAGAAGACGTCCTGGAATGTCAGCCTTGGGTTATAATACCCATGTGTGGAATTCTGAGATGATAGGATGAATCTTGCTCCGTCACAGATTAGGCCAAAATCAACCAAATCTGCAGGTCTTATAGAACAAACTGTTCATGGAAATTTTATTAGAGCAGATGAGATGTACTGGTAATTAAAAATCAAGAAACAATGAAAAATGTAAGACTATTTTAGGAGTGCATTCTAAATGTCGTCTAATTAGATATCTCTTAGTAAAGCTTTTGTTGGACCCAGTTGCAAAATGTTTTTATTCCTTCTCATGCTACTTCTGTGTCTTATCAAATAATAAGGGTTGTGCTCAGATTCTCTAGTTATTTCACACTGTAACTTAAATAGTTTTGCAATGAAAACTACTCTAAAGACTTAATCATACCCCAAAAGCAGCATGCTTGCATCTATGTGAGTACAGCACCATAGTAAGTTATGTCATTATTCCCACTTCCAGAGTCAGCAGGATGGTCTATGCATTAAACTCTGGTAGTGTGCAGTATAGCTCTGCCTTTAGCCTGGGTTTGGATCCAATCCTTAATTCTTCCCTGGCCATTCTTAATGCCAAAGCCTCCAATGATTCCAACTAGTGTAGGTACCAGGTCACTGGAGTATTATGAATCCAAACAGCTCCTTTGAGGTATGATGTCAAAAAGAGTTTATTTCAAATATAGAAAAGACAAAGCATTGTTGAACAATAAAATTTTATCTTGTGTTTTCACCTTAATTCTCCTCAAGAGCACCTCCAGAAAATACTAATTATGAAAAATTCCTGATAAGTAATGAAAGTTCCCACATTTTTACATTATTATTTTCCTACATATATAGCAAAAAACTCCAGGAAATAAACCCTATGCCACTGAGAAACTTTTCACAGCTCTAAGGAAAAAGAAGCAGCCAAGTAAGGGAACATTTTCAGGAAGGAAGTAAAAGCTCTATTTCAGAATGCCAACAAAGAAAAATCTCACACTATGTGTTGCTTTTGATGGTAAAATAATCTTCACTTTGCAGAGGAAATGATGGAGGAAGAAAAGCCTTTAGCAGCAAATCCACCCTTATGCAAAAGCAATTTCTTCCACTTCTGGAAGTAGCTTTTTAGAAGTCGTGGGTGGGGGGGAGACTGTTGATATTTTTTTTTTCCTTTTTTTTTTTTTTCAATCTATCAGTGAATGATATTTCCTTCATTTCCGCAGACTATTTGCCTAAGTCATTGCTTTTATGAATGTACATATCTGTTAATATCTTGAGGAAAAGGAAAGGAAGCAAAGAATAATTTTTAATTAGTGTTTAAAGGAGTGAGTGACAACTGAACTAAACTGAGCAATGCACCAAATAAAGGAAGTCAACACACCAGTCGTAGGAGTCATCCCATTGTGTTTCTGTGATGCCTGTTATATCATACCCCCGTAGATGTGCACACATCTCTAATTCCTCTTGTTTGTTCCCCATGCTACCGGCATTTCTATAGAGGCATCTGAGCCGAGTTCCAATTGAAGCTGGCTCATTGGCTGGAGCAGCTGGAATATCTCTACATTGCTCTGAACATTTATTATAGGTGCTGGCAACTGACTAGGTGTGTTGGGATGGAATGATGCCCCCCTCCCCCAACACATCTAGTTTAAAGCATCCTTGACCAGTCTGGAAAGCCTCCTACCAAATCCACTCTTCCCCTTCATTGTCAGACCAGCTCCACCAGCCCCCAGTAGACCTGGCCTACTAAATTGAGTCCCATGTTCAAGGTACCCAAACCCCTGACTATGGCACCACCTTTCTAACCATTTATTAACCTGGCCAATCCTCCTAGCCTTTTTAAGGTCCTGCCCTGTATTCTGGAGAATTGACAAAAACACAGTCTGAGCTCCAGAGCCCCTAACCAATTCTCTCAGAGCTCTGTAGTCCTTCTTCATGTTCTCCTGGCTACTGCTATCTGTATCAGTAGCACCCACATGGATCACTAGAAGTGGGTAATAGTCAGTGGTACTGACTAGTGCAGGCAGCCTCTCCGCAACATCCTTGATCCGAGCCCCTGGCAGACAACACACCTCCCTTGAGCCTGGGTCAGGCCGACAGACGGGTGCCTCTGTTCCTTTCAGAGGAGAGTCCCCAACTCCTATGACCTGTCGCTTTTTCCTGGCAGCACCAGTAGTGATCTTTACCAGTGCATCAGCCAGTTGTTCCTGGTGGGAGCGTGGTTCCTCATCAGCCCCCTGCTGGACAACAAAGCGGTTCTCGGAGGGAGATCAGATTTAGGAGGAAGCCCCTTGCTTTTAATTGTCCTCTTCCTTCTTTTTTTCTTGTTTTCTTTGTTACTGTTTCCCAGCTTCCTGGGTTAGCAGCCTCATTTCCTGCATGAGCGAGAGTGGACGCTTGAGGCCCCTGCACAGTCTGGTCCTGGAGCAAGCAGTGCTGCTTCCTCTCAGCTTCCCTGACACCTTTCAGCCTATAACAGCGTCCCGCAGCTCAGCCCCTACTGCAGGAGGACCTCCACCAGGGAGCACAGAGTGCAGCCCTGCCCATTGCGCACCCTCCCCTCAGGAGAGCAGTGCAGGCGCTCTCTACACCCTGAGCTCTGCACTGCAGCCTCCCCTCTCATCGGCTCTGTCTGGGTGCCTACGCTGCCACAGCCAGAGCAGAGCTCCCAGATCGTACCCTGGTCATACGGCGAGTTCTTACCATCCCGCTCGAGCTGCTGCGCAAACTGCCTTGAACCCGCCCTTATCACTCACGCTCTCTGAGGCAGGTTTTTAACAGCTCCTCCTGGCACCGCCCCTTCTGAGTCAGCTGCTCACGTCCACTGAGCTGCCGGCTCCTGAGCAAGCCCTGTCGAGGACTTGAGGCTCTCTCGATGCCTGTTGCTGCTCCGAGTTGAAGCTCCGAGCCTACCCCCAATCAGGCGCTGAAGGCCTCCCCTCTCGAGACAGTCACCTCAGCAATGGGCCGGAAGTTGCCGATGACATAGGAGCTCTAACACATTGCCTACACTATATAGTCTGTTAAATATACTGACATTTGTGTTATTGAGCAATTACTTGTATCTAAGAAAGTAGCAGTCTATTTAATAAAGTAACTATGCTTTAAGAAGTGAATATGATTGTAGCCTGACCTAATACATCTAATACCACCTGGCTGACATCAGAGGTTGTTGAAAATATAGGGTTTTTTTTTTCAGTATCTGGCAGGATGTGTCATCAATAAATATTATTTGAAAGTAACCCAGAATTTCACATGATTAGCCTATAAGATTTATGCTACTTAATTACTATGGGTCTATTAATTTGAATGTTGGAAATATCAAGTATTTGTACATTGGAGGAAATAGACCATATGACTAAGTTTCAGACTAACTCTGTAGTGTAATAGCAAAAACACTTCAGATTATGCTTGTGTAGATCTCAGCGATTGGTCCTAACAGTTCAAAAAGCAGAAGAAAATTGAAAGCTAGAAATTCCCCTAGAAGAATTTGACAAAAAAACTAACATAAAAGACAGTTTAAGCAATGAATTTGTTTTTTAATGACAGCCTTGTCTGAGTCAAGCCTGCTCAATATAAACTGTGATTATTTGTTTTCTATAAAATTTGAATATGGAATTAAAAAAATACAAAATCAACACAGAAATTTCACTTATAGATTATTTGTAAAGAAATTTCATATTTAATGTTTTCAAACCTTACAAAGTGTGTTGCACAGTGTCATCTCTTTTGTGATAAAGTTGCTAGTTGGTACATTTACTAGTTGGCTTAAAATAGTAGTTACACATTAGTGACACTTAATGCTGTGATGTCAATATGTATCTTCTACTGATTTCAACATGCTGTACATCGTGCTCAGCCAGTGAGAGATAATGCCAGGTGGAAAATCCCCTTGTAGCCTATTAAACAACTTCAATTAAATATCAGCCATCCTTTTGCCCTAGAAGTAAGAAAAGAAAAGAATTACATGACTTTTCAGTATCTTTGAGTGCTTCCAATTTGAAGTAAGATTTGAAAAGATAGGAAGTAAAATTGTTGGAGAGCAAAGTTTAGGTAGATAAGCGGTGGATTCAGGATATAAACCAGCTACTCTTTCACAGAGTGGAGAAAATGACAACTTGGTACTTTATCCTTCCACTCCTGAATTTATCATCAAAAAACTACTTCATTCAGGATTGATTTTAACTTTTGACCATAGTAACAGTAATAATAGATACATTCAATAACTGGTGATGATTTTTTTGTCAACTGTTTAATAGCAGGTTATTCTCAATCTCTCTTGTGGTACTTGTTTATCTTGAATAGTTGTTTAGATCCAGACTGAACTGAGGGAAATAAAAACTGAGGTTAGTACAAGTGATACGCAGGATTGGTAACTAAGCTATTGAGGTCTCACAGCATGCCTAAGATGTCTGTTGAGGCCATCATTTGGATACAGAGTTTAGAGGAGAAACATACCATCATGGAAAAATTAGGTAGAATCCTTGAATAGGTAAATTGGAGGGTTTTGTTTATGTGGCTCAGTTCTACTGAGAGCTTTCAGTTTTTCCTCTACTTATTGGATTAATGTTCATAGAGTAGAAGAGGGCCTGTATAGTAGCACCGTCACAGAGCAGTTGAGATTGGAAGAGACCTCTGGAGGTCACCTGGGCCAATTCTCTCCTCGAGCAGGGACACAGACCCTTGATAATATGATAACATGATAACAAAACAAACTCCTCAATAGTGAAATGCACCTTCAGAAAAGAGGAAAGAAATTTACTTCACCAATATGCTGGGGAACTTATCTAACTTGTTTTGTTGAACCTAAAACCAATTTTATTTTCTGCTTTGATTAAAAACTGTAGGGAAATATCTTGGGCAGGGACCAACTCAAACGAATGTATTTTCCCTTCTGAGTTTGAACCTGATGAATCAAGAAGTGAATCATTCATGAATTTTTCTGGAGATCCCATTTAATCCTCCTCATGGACCCCTGACATGACAGCATTTTCCTTCACTTCTCTCAGAGCACGATTGCACCTTCACAGTCTTGCAATCTACTCTTGGAGTGGATCCCAGGGTAGCAGCCCTTATTATCCACTTGAGTTAACACAAGTCTCTTTATCCTTTAAATACGTTAGCTCAGTAAGTGACTCAAAGAAGCCTTTTCAGAATTAGGGAATATTCACAAAGGGACAGTAAGCAGAATAATGGTAAAAACATTCATACGTCAGCTTCTGCTTATGTAAATGTTAAATGTTTCATACAGCTCTGGTTCCAGTCACTTTTGCCTTCATCTGTAAGGGAGAAGCAGTTTATGAGACAGAGCAAAATGACATAGATTATTGTCTGATTGGACTTTTTTTTACAGCCCCCTATTATTTAGGTGTCATGGGTTCAGCAGCAGCAGTCATTTTTCTGCTTCTTGGTAGCTGGTGCAGCGCTGTGTTTTTGATTTTGGGCCTGGGAACAGCGCTGATAACACCAGTGTTTTCAGTTACTGCTTAGTGATGTTTTGGTCTGGCCAAGGACTTTGTGAGTTTCATGCTCTGCCAGGGAGGAGTGGAAGCCAGGAGGAAGCAGAGACAGGACACCTGACCCAAACTGACCAAAGAGGTTATTCCATACCATAGCACGTCATGCCCAGGATGGAAAGCAGAGACCAGAGACCTGGAAGGGTGGGGGGTACACTGCATGGTCAGGCTTGGTATTAGGTAGTGAGAATTGTATTCTTTCCTTGTATTTGCCTTGTCATTATTATTATTGGTGGTAGCAGTAGTGATTTGTGTTATACTTTAGCTACTAAACTGTTCTTATCTCAACCTGTGGGAGTGGCATTCTTTTTGATTCTCCTTCCCATCCCTCTGGGAGCGGGGGGAAGAAAGAGGGGGAAGTGAGTGAGAGAGAGACTGCGCGAGTTAGAGAGGCTTAAACCACGACATTAGGTAATTCGATAACAAACAGGGTAATGACCTTTTAAACTAATGCAAAATTTAAAAAAACAACTAACCAACAAAACAAAAAAACCTCAAAACTGTTGCAGGAAAAACACTCTCTGACTTCATATGATGCTGTAATGCTGTGCAGAATAACTGACTTTTATTTTGCAGTAAGAAGAGTAGTTGACTCAGAACTGCGTAATGTGCTTTATAATAATGTCCTTTCTGAATGTATCAGTGGTTTTAGACTCAGTCATCTTATGTAACAAGTGATTTTACATACTCCTATTCCTTTTCAGGACTAATAACTCATTGAAGGCCTCCGGTTTTTTTTCTGATAAGATAGTGTCTTTTGGTAAACACAGTCTTGCACCCTAGAATAGCTTATACAATTTGAAAATTATAAAAAGTATTACTACTGAATAGAAAACAGAGCAGCAATATAAGTATTCTTTCTTTAAAATTACAAGAGTTTACTTTCTACATTAGGCATGTTGAAATGGTAAAAAAAAGTAAAAAGTACATGTGTGTAAATATACATATACGTATACATATATATATATATATATATATATATATATATAAAATTATCTTGGCGTTCCGGAACTTGTTCTAATGATCATTATCTTGCTGCAGAAAAGCAATATTGCAAAGAAGATCTACAATTTAAGTCAGTGATTTAAAATATTATTCTTTATAAGTCAAGATTGTAAGACCAATAAATATGTTGATTTTTTGCTGGAAGTAAGTAATGTTGTACTGAAAACATTCCTATATTACAAAATGGCACAGCTATGGGTCTGGAGGTTTTTTCTCCATTAATTCTTTATTTCTTATTTAACTTAAATTAAACAAAAAATACAAAAAATGAGTAGAAACATTTAAAGACGTTTCAGGTATATTTTTCAACATGATGTTATTTGTTAAATTTCAAAAGTAGGATTTTTTTTTCCCCTTCTCTATTAGATGTACAGGTAATTGTGAATTTCTCTTTATATATCCAGCTCTAACAATCAATAAAATTTGATGTATCTTTTCACTGTTCATAAAATCAAAGAAATTTGGAAGGGATTGGAAGGCTCCTTCAGAGGTCATCTAATGCAACCCCTTGTTCAAAGCAGATTCGGAACCCAGCTCCTGACAGGAGCATTTATTCAATGACCAAAAGTGTTTCTGATTAACAGTGATACAAATCACGGATCACTTTTCATTGAGGTTATATGATGGGAGCTTAACTAGTGTTAAAAAGAATGAAGCACAAAAGTTATGTGATTATTGCAGCCATTAACACAGTAACCCAAATATTTTAGTAGAAATTAGATCTGACAACACATTTTTATGTCAGAGGTTTCTGTCAGGGTTTTCTGTAGATTGTCATTAGTAGACATTCCTGTGAAATGTCTTCTCAACCGGCGCACAAAATAGCAACAGGAGCTGATAGGAACATATTGCTTACACTCCTTTGGAAGAACAAGTTATTTTAGTGCCTATAATAAATAAATAAATAATAATTATATACCTGTTGGTACTCAAAACAAATGTTTAAAACCCAATTAAACAAAACTGTTGTTCCATTGATTATATTTATCCATAGAGTTATGAGATAAGAGAAGAGACATTTTCAGAGACACTTTACAGAAGGCTATGTGGTAAAAACATTAAAAGAACTCTTTGTGAATTCAAGAGACTGCTGAAGTATAGGGTATAAGGGAGGATGTTTACTTTCTCTATAAATTGCTCTGAAGCTCTGCCATGAATTTATGTACAGAACAAATTACCTTGGTTTTCCTATGTTGACAGTAACATTTTTGGAGGCTGACATTGCCTAGAATAGTTTAAAATAGTTTAATTTCCAGAATAACAAGACATTTTCCTTCAAAATATTCAGCATCCTCTACAAAATGTTGAGACTACATTTCCAACTGAAATGTGACCAGCTGGATAGTTTTCTTTTGCAGCACTGTCATATGGCTTAGGAGCTATTATAGCAATGTGGGGAGAAAATCAACTTTCAGACCAGTGAATGGTCACTTTGTTGTTTTTTCTACAATTCAGATGTGGGAGAAAGGAATACCTTGCACTAACACACAGCATCTATCTCTTCAACCATATTGAAGTGAGTCATAGTTGAGAGTATTCAGATCAAGGCCAACCTAGAGGTGCTTGATAGGCTTACTAGCCAGACTGAAATGATTTAAGTATCTGCAGACAATGTTTTTGACTTTCAGAAATTGATTCTGTGCTACATGCTATGTTGAGGCTCTGTGGAAAGCTTTTCACCCATGAGATCAAGAAATAATATCACAGCTATATACCTTCATAAAACTTTATAACGGATTTATTTTAGAGATGAATAGGGTAAGAAAATGCTGATCCAGTTCTGATTCTAAATGACAGTGTCTTATGCTGTTGGAAACAGTGTCTTATACTGTTGGAAACAAAGTACGATTTCAATATGACAGTAAATGAAAAAGAGCAAAATCTCAGGCTTACTGAAAGCTGAATTAATTTTGAAGACAGAGGAGCAGTGTTCTGTAAAACAGAAAACAGCTATTAGAACCTCTCTGAAGAGTTTGTGGAAAATGTTACTTGTATGACATGGTCACCAGGCATATTCTGGAGGCTGGCTGATATTCTTAGAGATTTATTTACAGCTCTTTTCAACAAAATGAGCTTCATAGAACTTTCCAGGGGGTGACAGGTAATTGTCTTTGTCCTTCATTATTTGTATTCCTTTAATACCTACAGAACTAACCAAGAGATATTCAACACATTATTTAAAATCAAACAGTTCAAAAAGTTACTAAATGCAGCAAGAAGGAATTCAACTGAAATTCAATGGAAACACACAAAACTTAGTTCCTTATCAAGAATATGTTGCTGAACAGGTTTTTGTTAGAAATCTTGATTTCCTTGTTTGTACTTGTTTCAAGAATCAGAATTCTTCTCATGTTTCTACTTTGGTACAGATTTTCAAAGGTCTTTCAAAGCCTTAAGGGATTATCTTGGCTAAATTTAAGATAAGCCAAAGTGACTCTTGCTTCACACTTCTAGAAAGGGCTGGAAATGCACATAGAAGTAGGGAGTCACTGGAGACAGATGGAGAAAACCCTTTATTATTTGGAATCTACAGAAAACTGTCACATTTCCTTCAGTAGGGTTTCACTTTACAAGGGGAGGTTATGTTTTGAACATGTCAATGGAATAGCTATCTGCATAGCGAAAACCCACCCTAACACATCCCTGTAGTCCTGTAGCAGTCTGACACTATTACCAATGAGAACAGGATTAAGCTGCAAGACATTTTTCACTGAGGGATCCTTCTGAGAGTTTATGTTGCCAGAATCACCTCTGGTTTCCCTGTCTGGCTGAAAATGAGTAGAAAAGAGTTGCAGAGAGTTTTGCTAAAATTACTAGTTAGTAAAAACTTACGCCTATCTTCTCTTTCAATTTCACCCACAGTGCCTGAAAAGATACTCCTTTCAGCCTGTTCCCACCTGCTTATCTCTTCAGCCCTTTATCCATTCCACAGAACTGCCAACTGAACTAGCTCATTTCAGACAAAATAAGGACCCTTAAGGCTAGCAAAGATCTACTATTTAAACTGTTGAACGTATTTTGGTAAAAATAAACCAAATGGTCAGGGTGATGAAATGAAATTTCACTTTATAGATCAGCTGACATAGCTGCAGTTGGCTAAAGAACTGGATAAAGACTGGAAGGAAGCCTCCTGGAATGTTAGAGGAAATCCCTGTACATCTCCTGATGGTTGTAGGATTGAATGGAGTTGGTTTTCTTGCTTACCTTGGTAGCCCTTCACCTGGAGCCTGCAGATATATTCTGTTAGAGAGAGACTGCATGAGACCACTCCAGCTGCCTAGTAGGTTTTTTTCTCTAGTTCAACAGTGATTTCAAATACATGATGCTTCAAATGAAATTGGAAGACATTCTCAGTCCTAATGAGGTAAATCTTTTGCATGAGACTTCACTAGTGCATGTACATAAACTCTGTGGTCTTTGTTAACGCTGTGCAAGAGAGTTACAAACTGGTTTTGAGGATAGGCTCCAGCTGTCCTTTCCTGATATGTAAGAGAAGAAAGTATGGGATTCAATTATTTGAAATTTAGGTACCTAAAATGTAGGCTTTTTGTTGGAGCCTAGTATTATGCCTTCAAGGCAGCACAGATAAAAAGTCCTAGAAGATGTAGAAAACTATTATAGCATGAAATGGTAGTGCCTATGTCTTTTCGTTATCCAGAAAGCAGCTTGGCAGGACTAACTCAGAAGATGTCTACATCTGGAGAGATGCATCCTACCCTTGGAATCCAGATACAGGAGATGCCAAAGTTTAACACACATTCAAAATCTCCGGTGGTGCTAAGTAGTCCAGGCACCATTATTCAATGAATGAGCCTTACAGTGTCTTGAGTCTGCCCCAGCAGAGCTTCTTGATCAGCATTAAACAGAAGAATTAACAATACTTGATCAACCAGTGTTCACTGCATGGTCTCACAGTGACTACCCTTCAACAGCAGTTTGAACAGGTAACAAAGATAGTAATTCAAACTACAAACTACAATGCAGCTTTCCTAAAAACTCAGTTGTTTTGGATGCACTTAATTTTGAAAGATGTAACTTATTTGATTGCAAGAAATTTTTTTTAAAGATTAGTACTGAAATATCTTCCAATTGCTAACCTTTATTTTCACTTATAATATACTCTTCAATATGACATGACATATATTGGTAACTACCACAATATTTTTGAGATAGGTATATCACAGTCTTTGATGTAATTATTCTCACTTCATTTTATCGCCTTCATATTCTTTCAATATATGTAATTATTCTCACTTCATTTTATTGTCTTTATACTCTTTTAGTTTTATATTCATAGTTTGTATATTCATTTTTCACCACAGCTAAATGATTTGCCTAAGGTCATACAAAAATTTCTGCAGCAAAGCAGAGAACTGAACTTCCATCTGTCAAATCATAAATAAAATGTGCATGCACTTGTAAAACTCAGGGAAGAAAAAATAGTAAGAATACATTCTTCTATATTGGATGCCTTTTGAAACTATTTAGACTTTTGCTTAGAAGCTTCAGAATTTCTTTACAGCCATAGCACCTAAGAGACACAGAACATCACCCCTCTTTTGGATTTTATACCTTAAAAAGCTATTAAAAATGTAGTATTCTGGAAAATGCCAAGCACAGTATAGAAAGGGAGGAACGGTGTCTGGAATTTTACTAGTGGCGCGTGTGGGCAGGCTGAGCCATTTACTCTAACCAGTGTTGGTCAATGCGGATACACTGAACCATTTCAAAAGTAAATGCTTCAATGACTACTTTGTTGTGCTGAAGCATAAACCAGCCAATAACCACATGACCCCATCCTGTGTTCTTGGCAGTCTGAAACTTGAGTTCCTGCATATAGCAAAGTATAAATACAATTCATTCAATAAAAATTAACTGAAGGCTTTCAAACCTTTTTTTAATAAAAGACTTTTGGATTTGGTTCTTTTCTATGGAAATCTTCAAGTCATGTTCTTTCCTTCAAACTAATCAGCCAATTTCCTCAAGTGGAATAAATAATGTTTTCCTTGTCTGCCCATTTGTGGAGTTTAGAAGATGAAAGAAGCAATAAGATGAGGAGTAATGGGTTCAAACTTAAACAGAGGAAGTCCCGGTTAGATATAAGGAAGAAGTTCTTTACTGTGAGGGTGGTGAGGCACTGGAACAGGTTGCCCACAGGAGTGGTAAATGCTCCATCCCTGGCAGTGTTCAATGCCAGGTTTGTCGCGGTTTAAGCCTCTCTAACTCGTGCAGTCTCTCTTTCACTCACTTCCCCCTCTTTCTTCCCCCAGCTCCCAGAGGGATGGGAAGGAGCATCGAAAAGAATGCAACTCCCACAGGTTGAGATAAGAACAGTTTAGTAACTAAAGCATAACACAAGACCACCACTGCTACCACCAATAATAATAATGACAAGGCAAATACAAGGAAAGAATACAATTGCTCACCCAGCCCAACTCCAAGCCCGACCACCCAGTGCACCCCCCACCCTTCCCAGGTCTCTGCTCTCTGTCTTTACATCCTGGGCATGATGTGCTGTGGTATGGAATAACCTCTTTGGTCAGTTTGGGTCAGGTGTCCTGTCTCTGCTTCCTCCCGGCTTCCCCTCCTCCCTAGCAGAGCATGAAACTCAGAAAGTCTTTGGCCAGGCCAAAACATCACTAAGCAGTAGCTGAAAACACTGGTGTTATCAGCGCTGTTCCCAGGCCCAAAATCAAAAACACAGCGCTGCACCAGCTACCAAGAAGCAGAAAAATGACTGCTGCTGCTGAACCCATGACACAGGTTGGGCAGAGCCTTGGGTGACATGGTCTAGTGTGAGGCATCCCTGCTCATGGTAGGGGGTTGGAACTAGATGACCTTAAGATCATTTCCAACCCAAAACATTCTATGATTCTATGTATCAAAACAAGTTTGCATGCAATAGAATGCTTATCTTTTTTACAGCAAAACTATCTGTAAGAATAAAAAAATCACTACTCCCCTCATTTAGCATTGCTGCTGATTGACTAGATACTTGGAAAGCTACAATCACATAGATCAGACAAGCCTGGTGAGCTAATCCCAGCACATCACTCTTCCGTAGCTATGTTTGAAAGGTAAAATGATATTAAACCTGAAACACCGTAGGCTGCTTGATAGAGGTGTTGAAATCTGAGGCAGATAAAGATCACTGAAGGGGTAGGGGTGGAGGAAATAAAACACAAAAGGAATAGAGATGAAGATTCGTTTTTCATAGGGAACTTGCTTCACTGAGCTCTGAATTGATATGGTAAATTACATTAGGAACTGCTGTAGATGCACATTAGGTTTGGTGGCAAAATTAAATCCATGCGTAGTTACCACTCTACAAGCAAGGTGGACCTGTCTGTGTTGGGCCTTTCCAATGAGAAGCCTCCCCACTTGTCTAGTTATATCTTCACAAAGAGAGACCTGTCCACTAACACCAGCTAATCTCTTGGGAGATTTGCTGGTTCTTCTTTTTGTTTGCCTAACTAAGACAATAACTTCATTTAATTTCATTTCTAGCCTGTGTGATACCCTGACTTTTGGAAGCATTTTCTTCTATCCTGTTCTTCATATCTAAGATTTTTTGAAGTCACTCTAAATTTTTGGGCAATTTTTACTCTGAAGTCTAATTTTCAGCACTTCCTGAGAGCATAACTCATAATGTTAATGCTACCAAAATCACTGGAAATATTAGGCCAAGTAACACAAGTAATAGTATAAACTGAAGCTGTCCAGCTGATAGTATAAAAATCCCATCCAGTTTACAAGATGCATTTGTTAGCCCAGTGAACTTTTCAGAGGAGGTGGGATGCAGCAGCTGCTAACCAAAAAGTCAGTGTGGTTCAGTAAGAGGAGATTTCGGCAGGGGTGCCATCTGGTCTTAGGATGATGGTGTTGATGATGCAGAGAACAGCAGCCCAGCAAAACCCACAGCTGCCCCCATACCCTGCAACATCTGGTCACTAACAAAGAGTCTGCAGCTGCCAGGCACCTAGGTAGGATTTTCTGAAGAGCTGGGCAAACCATGTTACTTAACAGTTGAGACAAAGACAGAGAAAGGCAAGAAGACTAAGACACTTGTGCAAAGGAAGACTGAAGGGAAAATAAGGAGAGTCATCCAGTAACTTGATCAAGGTAGGGACATTTTAATGCTAAATTCCTGGACCTTTCTGGTCATTGTAAGGAAGAAAAGTCTAAGCATCAGACAAGATCCCATGAGATTAAAGTGCAAGACTGATTCCCCTGAAGGCATTTTGTTGCACACATATGCTCTCTTGACACCTGTTGAAAACAGACTGGTCACTTCTGCTGAAATCTTCCAAGATTTCGGAAGCATAAATGTGCTGAAGGTGCTGAGTTTTACTGTGTAGACACTAACTGCTCAGGACATTGAAGCATATGAGGAACAAACGTGATCAGACTTATCCATTTATGATTGGAGTTTATGATTGGAGTTCATGATTGGAGTTCAGACATCATCAAAATGTTGCTGTCATTATCACATATAAATCTGTCATTTGCATAAAGAAAACTCCCTTCCCCTCCCTTGTTTTAGTCCACCTCCTGTATGCCCTCCATAAATTTGTAATGATTTGTGCTTGCTTCTGGCTCTGCTGGGTGGAAGGACACTTCCTCAGTAAGGCACCAGTACCACATCCAGCATTGTTTCCTTAGAAAACAATTTATTGCTCTAACAAAATGATACAACTGTTTTCCAGACACCTATTCTTGTGTTTTTCTTAGCCCACAGAAAGACGCCAGCTTTAGCTGCAGACATGAGTCATATACCAGACAGGTAGACAGTAACCCTTTCCTGATTGACTTTTGATGCTGTACTTTACCTTACTGCTTCATCTTCTCTGTGACCCCAGCTTGGTGAGTGTAAGGATCATGCTGAGCTAGGAGCAGCATGTTCCCTATATTGCCCTGTCCCATTCAAACTGGCACCAAGAGTCACTGCCTCACAGCCCTCTCACTATGGCTCTGCAGACCCAAGCCAAGGATCTCCATCAGCACTTCGCTACAGACCGCTGCCTCTTCTGCTAGACTTTTAATAGCACGAGTTTTTATTGCAATAGGAAGACTTCTAAACAGAAACAGCTTCATCTTTGTCATCATAGAGCGTCAGTGTAGAGTTCAAGCACATCTACACCCAATGGTATAGCCACATGAATGGCTGTGCTACATACTATATGGAAGGAGGACACTGCTCTCAGGAAGGGTTATTTGATAACCCTGACCTGTCACTCCTGCTCTGCAGCAAATACAAGGGATTTTTACAGTTCCCAGGGTCTGTTTTCTAGGCAAATAACTTTTTTTGCCTGTTCTTACTGCTGGTTTTGATCGTAAGTAATGATATATGAAATATATTCAGGGCCCTTTGCTTGATATGGATTAGGTGGTATTTCTTCAAGGAGGATTCTTGTTAGAAGAAAGAGGCTTTTTACAATAGCAGAAACTCAGTATTCCAAATGAGTAGCAACGTTATTGCAGTTATTTTTCTCATTCTGAGGATTTCTCATAAAGTTATTTTTAGTAATGACAACAATAATAATAATAATAGCCATTATCCTTCCTGTATAACAGAACAAGATGAAACTTCCAAAGCAAATAAGAAGAAAACAAAAACTTCTTGAAATAGAAGAAAAATATTTTCTAATAAAAATAAGGCCTAAAGCTAGAGCAAAATACCTCTCAGATACCTCTCCAAAGTCTTAGCATCTGCATTATTCTTCCTAACTTATGGTGGAACAAATCAATCTCATAAAGTTGAAACCTATTATACAAACATTTCTACATATTATACAAATAAACATTCTATTTATTTAGAACAGGTAATATGAAAACCAAGTAAATGAAGAAGTGGGGTACGATCTTTAAGCCTTCAGTAAACTAGTGGAAACTAGGAAGAAAATTTCTTCATTACCAAATTGTTACATATAGTTCATTGTGGAGCTTTATTCATAGTATGAACAAAAGCAGCTAGCAGTGGTCACTGACACTGACAGTAATATGGACACCTTGGCTGTTTTAATATTATTATTATTTATAATATATATTGTGTGAACACTGAAGTGTCCCGCTCAGGAGTGTAGAACTTAAATACAATATGAGCACAAAAACATATCACAGAGCTGTGCTCCTAAACATTTTTGTGTGTTTATAGACCAGAAAAATCACCTTAGAAATGTCTGGGTGCTGCAGGGTTCACTAATAATGCCTGATGTGATCATTGCAACACATTCCACAAGACTAAGTCTACCACAAAGATGCACACGCAATTTGTGCAAATATAAAGTGCAGGAAAAAACCCTATGGAACAGTGAGTTAAAAATCCATTGTTGTATCTCACCCAGCATCAGTATGACTTAACATTTGGCAGGAAATAGACTGGAATTATGCATTCCCTGTCTGCTTTATCACAAATCCATCGAATGCTGCTGAATTATTTGTAATCTTGTATGTTTTACTTACTTTTGGATTTCCAGAAATGACATTACCAGGTCAGCCAAGATCTTGCAGCCAAAAAAGTGACATCATTCCTGGAAGCTACATTTTGTAAGAATCACATCAAATCAAAATACTTTATTTTTATTACATACCTTTCACTTTATAGAACCACATATTGCTTTGCAAATTTTTTATGTATCTCTCCATATGTATAAGGATAGTGAGTGTGATATCTCCTCTCTGTTATCAGCATTATGCAGCATATTTAGGAAAGGAAATTAAGAGTAATGTAGACCAGTGAAATTACAGGGTAATTTTGCATAGGAAAAATGTGATCATTCAAAGCTACTTTAGCTAGGTCATCAAGGAAAAGGCTCTGCAAATATTTCCAATGAGTTCTTTTCTGATATTTCAGTCAACACCTATTTTTTCTGAAAGAAGAAATGCAAGAAACACAATGTTCTCCTAGCATCTACTGCAAAAAATTATTATAGTGTTTCCTATTGAATCTCTAATTTCCTTCTTGCATACTTGGATCTTAGAAATCTCTCCTGCAAATATTACTCTTATATTATGAAATCTGCCATGATGGCAGCTGAAATTAATGGAGCTGCAAAGTTCTTCTCTTTCTCAGCCCGGAGTTTCTGACGTTCTTCTGGATGCGATTTGATTTTTACACTTGCACAAAGTATTTTCAAACAGGGCTTTACAATCCACAAAAGGATGTTTATTAAACAGATGAATACTTGGATAAGTTAAAAAATATCACCTTTTGTATTGCTAGATGTAAAGTTCAGCGTCTGGAGCAGAAATGTGGCTCTTCTGGTCATGTCAAGACTGTCACTGAGAGTTTAATGAGCAGTCTCCAAACGTTTTGTTGTTAAGCTTCACTTGAAAAACACACCTGGTAATGGCAGATAAGCACACTGATAAGTTCAATAGCTTGGAGTATTTCACGTTAGCTTGAGGCAGAACTGTTAAACAATTATGTTTTTTAAAAAAAAACCTTCAGCAAACCTGTGAAAGAATTACTTTATCCAAATAAACCTGAACTACCAGTCCTTCCAGCTCTCTGGACAGAAGGATATTAAAAATGGTTGTCTAATGTCTTCCAGGTGCCCTGTTTCTCACTGAAGAGCTGTTTAAGGTAGTAGGTGTCAGTAGTTCACAAGAGTGAGGAGGGACGAGTGCACTTGCATTAGGCTCCTGGGAGCTCTTGGAACAGCTGCTGCAGTACTGGAGAGATACTGGGAAAACAAGGAGTGGCTAACCAAAGGTCCTGCAGGCACATTTTGAGGACCTATGGCAGGGAAGGGAGTCTGCAAGTCTGCAGGGTGCTGCTGTCAGAAAGGGGTTGCATTCTTTGTCTACCAGAAAGGATGGAGGCAATGAAGTCAGGGCTGCCTCTGCTGCCAGTTTTCTCTCCTTTCTTGCCAAGACCTCGCAAGAGGCATGCTCACTCAGCAACAGGATCTTACTGTCAGCCCTTTCTCCAGGCTCAAAAAAGAGGAAACAGGAGGTCGATAGCAGAGCTTGAGAATACATTCATGTTAATAAGGAAAATGGGCCAAGAGCTGTTCTTTGGACCTGTGTACATCTTTGTGTACATCTTTGTGGCTATGGATGGATTCACTTCAACTAAAACAAACAGAGCAGCTTTTTCCATACTGGTTGTTGCAAACAGTGCCTAGTGCATGCTATACCCTAAATTCTGTCTGGGTGTTGCCTTGGAGAGTGCCACTTGTGATGCTAACAATTAAACACTCACATACCAAACGTCCCTTCTTTTGTTCTCTTGCCTCCTCACTGAAGTGGGTCCCACCAGTTAAGAAAGCCTTTCGTAACTGGATCTTTTTAGGTACCAGTATTGAACCAGAGTTGCACAGATTTTCAGGTTACTTTAGACATTAGCGAGGATTTGCTCCAAAACAAGTACCATGGCCTTCTTTGCTAATAACAACGCAAATGTCACACCACTTCTGGCACTAGTCAATTCAAGAATTCAAGTATTCGACTCAAGTAAATCTTACATAGCTAATTAAAACACCATCCCCTAGGCGTAATTAATTCCCCTACATAAAATTACTGCACATAGGAATTTCTAACTGTCAGATTAACCTTGCCTGATGCAATTAAGGTGGAAAATGAAATTGTGATAAAATCAAACAGATTTTATGTACTTTAAACACAGTACCTGGACACTGAAGAAATTGTAGTGATGGATAGCTATAATAAGTTCAGCATTCAGGGTTGACTAACTCATTGCTGTAAGACATTTTAATAACTTTCAAGTTTTAAGTTATTCATACAATATGAAATGTTTTCTACTTTAAATCTCCTGTACATCTTGCTTAATATTTCTGTAGTATGTTAAGTACATGACAGTGCTTAAGTTAAATTCTCCTTGAGTTAAATGAACCTGTTATCACAATTTGCAATGCAGAATTAAAGTCCCTGGGCCAGATTCTCGGTGTGTTAGTGTCAGCATGCACTACACAGACTAGCTAGTTTAGGGACTTTATGGCTTTATTGACACAGTGCTGAAATGTCTTAATTTGATGTATTTATACCCTGTGGCTGGGAGGTACTACTATCACAATTCTGTGTATAGAATTAGGCACAAAGAAACTAGTCTTTGATCCTTTAGAGTGTTAGCCAGTTGATTGTGTTTGAAATTACAGAAATGATGCTCTTAAATGTCTTTATGTACCAAAGCTTTAATGATTTATGGGGTGTCATAAAAATGCTGTCACTGAGTGTATTACCCTGAGCTAAGCCAATGCACTACCCACTCTTCTTAGTCCAGAAATTTTGCAGAGTGCTTTAAAGCAGACAATACAATGGAATTCTGTCTTGGAAGTGCACCCTGTCATTCTTTGTTAGCTGACATCAAATGTTATTAATCTCCCCAGTTTCAGCTCTTCTGGATGAGAAAGCCTAAATCTGAAGAGGGGATGGTAGGGCAGAGCAGTGTGGCCTCTAAATTGAAAAATATAAGTGACCATCCTGCAATTTTCACTTGCTGAGTAGCTTTCACAGCTGCCTTTCCTCCCCCCCTTCCATTTTTATTTTCCAATATGTCTTTCTGCCTGCTGAGCTGACTATAAATCCCTGATATAAAATGTGTTTTTCTTTTTAAGGAGCATGGAAATATAATGATATAGAAATGCAGCCTCATGTGCTCACTAAGGTGAATGGAGTGTAACTGCTTAAACCCTCAGGTCAAATCCGTACTTGAGGTACACATGAACCACATGGGCCAGTGAAAAGAACAAAACATCATGCTGCACCATTTTTCCCCCATCTCTGAAAGGAGAGTTGAGACTCCCTCAGTGTTTGGTGCTGTTAATATGATTTTCTGTTTCATCAACATTCATGTCACATAGGTAAGTATTTCCGCTTTAGTTATAAACTTTAATGAACCGTGTTCCTACTTCTGGTGATAATGACTGTCTTTCCAAGCTTAATGGTAGGAAAGTCCCAGTTATCAAGCCTATCTCCCACAACTGTTCCCCAGAGTGCATTGTAATTTAAGAGTCCCAAGTAACAGAGTTTCTACAGCTTCTTGTAGGAGACTTTGCTGATCTTTCAGTTTGCTCTCAGAAGTTTTTCTGGATATTCATCCCAAAACTTTGTCGCCCTAAATTAACCCAAGTACTTGTTTAAATCAACCAGAACTTTTACGGTGGAGCTAATAATCAAAAAAGATGAAAGAAAATGGAAATAAAATGTCTAGCAGGAAAATGAATACTGTGTACGGACATCTGTGTCTGGCATTTTTGCATCCAGGCACGTCAACAGATGTCATTTTACAGCATGTATGAACAGTTTCCAGCTCAAGCCCTTTCTCTGGAAAAATGAGTCTTTGCATTTGTCATAAGCACTGTCTTTCTTCTAGCTAAGCAACATAAATAGTCTGTATACCACCGTGAGGGACAGACATGCATACTTTGGTGATGCCTCTAGAGGAAGAAAGAAAAGAAAAGGAAAGCCCAATGGCCAGTTTTCTGTTTGCAGCTTTTCACAGAGGTACTACACAGGGGTTTGTCTGCAGAACAGACCCTGCGCTGCCAGCAGCTTCAGGTGGAAAATGGTTTAAGAAACAGTCTTACTGTGAACTCCAGCTCAACATCGGGCAGAGTCTAAATGATTGTTTGGGTCTGAATTATCACACAAAAAAAAAAAAAAAAACCAAAAAAAAAACAAACAACAACCCAGGTAGCTTCTAATCTTATACCAAAAAAGTTGGTTTCTTTGCTGACTCTTGTTAGAGAAGGACGAACCTGACTATTCTGACCTCTCTTGTTTACCCCTGCCCTTTCTGTGTGAATTTTAAAAGATTAATTGCTAATGCAGCTCCTAGGTACCAAGTAAAAGCCACATAAATGTTGAAATTTTCAATTTAAATTTCATATGATTTTCTGAAGTTTTGTTTCTGTTGTCATATTCAGATCAATATATGATATACCATGTTAGAGGCATAAAGAATAAGAAACTGTTTAACAGCAAAGAAATAAATCACATTTATAGGGTGCCCTAAGAAAACAAGGGACTAATAGAAGGAGGTTATTTGAAAAATGCCTGTTAACTGGATTTTTTTTTTCCTGAATGGCTTTATATTTGATTTTTTTCCCAAGGTAATTTGTTCAGGGAACTGTCCTGAGCAAGTTCACTTGTATTTCGGATGATGGATCATCTGCCAAGGTCCTCAGAAGTTAATGTGTCCTTTCATACTCAACTCTTCACTTCTCTTCCAACCCTCCTTCTCTACTAATTAGTGTAATGCACATACAGAAGGTAGTAGAAAACAGTCTGAATCACCTTTATAAACAACTTTGGAGAAAAAAAGCAGAAGAAACATTGCAATAGAGCAATTTACAGTATAATTACAGCATAACCTAGTGGCGTTATCTAGTGACTCCTCTGGCAACTCTTGCTGATCGCTTTCTCCAAAGGAATGGTTTATCACATTCATGATGAAGACTGACCTTTCTTACAAATTTTTGGTATATTCTAGAGCACTAGGTCTAATCTTTAGCGTGAGCACTCTGAATTTTTCTGCTTTGTGTATAAATGTCTAGTCTTCTTTTAAATCATGTAATATTTTGGCCTCAATAATATTTTGTAGCAAAGAAATCACAGATGCCGTGTCACTTGCATGAATAGAACTTGTTCTTTTGCAATTTTCTGCCAGGAACAGAGGAAAGAGATAAAAATATTTTGAGAAAGCTTGAAAATGGAGACTCCCAACCTCATGTCACTAACTCAGGATGTCAGACTGGTTCAGTTATCTATCCAAGCTTTTTGATTCTTACCTCAATCAAAGCCAAATGCTAAAAGTTTGGAAGTTCACCATTTCCTGCTGTGACTCTAAAATTTGTTAGAACATCTTATGCCCTTTTTAGTGCAAACAGCCTGAGTTTTCTGAGTTATCAAGCTGAGCTACCTTATGAAGAAAGGCTTCAGGAAGAAAAATCACTGTATCTGAAATAAAGCGTCAGATAAATCAACATGACAGATATGCGGAGTGACAGGAATCCAAAGACTTCTTTGAGTCTTGAAGTCTATTTCCTAAGTATCCTCCTCTGCCTGATATGACATTAAGTTGCAGTGTATAGATAAAGGAAAAACAATCCAACATCTGTGATGTGCACACAGTTCCTGTAGAGTGACAGCTGCAGAAAGTAATAGCTGATTTGTACCAAATGAGGGTCACTAAAGATGTAAATCAGTATCAGGAAACAGGAAAGAACGGTAATGAAAGGGAACATCAACTGCATCAAAAGCATTCTTAAATGATTTCTTATTAAAAAATCCTTCACCCTTTTCTAAACTTATGGGTTCTATTACAACTAAACTGAAAAATGTTGTTGACCCTGTCATAGCCACTTGCGAAAATTGTAGTTAGTGCATTTTAATGAACACTAGAGAGGTATAATAAATGTTATATATGGGCTATATATTACTTATGGATTAAATTGTAGCTGTGCATGGGTATAGCTACACATTTTGCACTTGCATTATATGTACTGATACACTTGTGAAGAACATCTGAAAAGATGATTTTGCTAGTTATGTGCCCTGCCACTCAGGTAATCTGTCATGGTTTGGATTTCTCTGTTTCTAGATGGTCCATAAGAAAAGCAAGCTGATGGCTGCTGGGGTGGTGTGACCATATTTCTACATGACTCACTCAGACTATGCCTAAGTAAGTCTTTTTTTGACATTTCTGCCTGTTTGTTTTGATCTCAATTTTTGTTACTTATTTTTAAGAGGTGAGAAGATCAAAGTTGTCCCTCCAAGACAATCAGGATCCAAACTAAGCAAATATTAGTGTATCAAAGCTGGTTTGTTTTTCACTGTGGTTTCAGGACAAAGCTGGGTTTCATTGTGTGCTTTAGCTTTGTGATGCAAACTTGTTTCTCTAATCAGTTCAATACCCAGTTGCTTAGAGACAATCTTGAAAAAAGAAATTTCCAGCTAGATCAAGCGGGGGGAAAAACAAAACCAAAACAGCAACAAAAAAGCTAACCACAGAAGGAAAACCCCTGCAATGAATCTGAACAGGTGAAAGGAGAACAGGTGTAATTATGGGAAAAAAATATAGAATCATAGAATAGTTAGGGTTGGAAAGGACCTTAAGATCATCTAGTTCCAATGCCTCTGCCATGGGCAGGGACACCTCCCACTAAACCATGTCACCCAAGGCTCAATCCAACCTGGCCTTGAACACCGCCAGTGATGGAGCATTCACAGCTTCCCTGGGCAACCCATTCCTGTGCCTCGCCACCTTTGCGGTACAGAATTTCGTTGCCATAATTAAGACATCCTGTGATGGCTGCTGACAGTGACTTGTCAGACAATAACAGGTAAATGTGACTGTTTCTCTTTTTTCTTTCTGGACTAAATAAAATATACGTGCCTGCCAATGGTCAGAAAAAGACCACTTTCCCAATTGGCCAGTCACTTAGACTACTCAGTACACAGCATATGTTGCATGGTTGCCTGATGCTCTGAAGCAGTATCTGGTCAAACCAGATGACAACTGCAGTGCAAATTGTGCTAACAAGCCACTTCCCATATATCTCCAAGATAATAAATCACACCACCATAATAATAAAGCACACCACCATCACAGAAAAAGTGACATACTCGTACTCTGCACATATTCAAACACAGGCACTCAGTAGGAAATGTTCTTCCTTACAGGCTGAGCCTAGGAAGGAAAAAGAGCCCCTGTAGGCCTAAAAGAATAAATAGCTGGACAACAAGTCTGCATCCAGTAATGTTAGATCCTCACCTGGACTGTAGTTAAGTACAGTCCCTCTGTCATAGGAAATTCTTGAGTTCAGGACAGTATCTCCAGGCAGTAAGATCCTGTTCACCTAAAGATTTGAGATGACAGCTGCTGTTACACAGTTTTCAATCAAGAATCAGTTTCTGTAGGATTTTATTGGAGCTTGAATCTTGCTGCGACTTCACTGCATTATGCTATTTGTCATCTATTCCTATGGTGCCTCACAACCTTGACTTTCACTAGCAACAGCCGTAGTTTGAGCAAGTCCTCCCATGACAGTGTTCTGCAAGGCTGTTTTCATCAATCTTCTGTTTCTGATTCATTAGCAGGACTCCTAGTTGATCTAGACCTTTGCTGACTACGAATTCTCCATGATGCTTGGAGATAGGATTTGAATTTCTGTCTGGTTGCGACCTCAAGACAGCTACAATTAAATGTTTAGAGGCTGCCTGAGGTAATCCGAATTTTTTTTAAAGTACATTGTTTCCTAGTAAAAAAATCCTGGCAGGCATGAACACAAACGAATAACTCAATACCTGCTACTGTGCTGCTTGGCATTACAGGGGAGTGAGGGGTCTGACTGCTACATATAAGAGGATGAGCAGACTGTTTGGGGATCTCTAGAAAATTCCATGATGTCACAAAATTGTGAAAGAAACAGTAGAATGACAAAGACAAAACAATTCTCAGTTTAGTTCATATGCAATACTCCCTTGGTTGGTACAAGATATGTGCAACATGCTGGTGCTCCATATTGTTGACACAAATGAGAGGTACAGAAAGACTTCAGAAGTGATTTGCAAAGATTCAAACAAAAGGTATATACCTTGTGCTCACTGTCAGGAAATTTTAGTTAAGACTTGTCCACAATTTATCCCTTAAGTGATTTGCTTACCATAACATAAGAAATCTGATTCTAGTCTGTCTAAAACTGATCAAAAAGGAAGACAGAGTATAACAAATATGGGATCATTGTTCTTCTCTTAAAAAGCTATTCCAGTACTGTAAGGGTGGTGAGGCAGTGGAATGGGTTGCCCAGGGAAGTTGTGAATGCTCCATCGCTGGCGGTGTTCAAGGCCAGGTTGGATTGAGCCTTGGGTGACATGGTTTAGTGGGAGGTGTCCCTGCCCCTGGCAGGGGTGTTGGAACTAGATGATCTTAAGGCTCTTTCCAAACCTAACTATTTTATGATTCTATGATTCTATGAATTTTAGAATATATAATACTACAAATAGCTGCTTAAGAGACTTTTGTGCATCCACTGAGGTGAAGCATGAAAACTGATCTTTTTGAGAAACATTTTTTTTTTTGAACAATTGGTCACAAATTGACCTTTACCCTACATGAGTTTCTGGTTACTTTTTTCCAGGAAAAAGAGATCTCAAAGTCTTTGGAAAAAAGGTAGACTAAAATTTACTTTTCCTTCTTTTTCAGTTACGGATACGCAACCTGTGAGCAACCGCCTAAGCCAGAATTTTAAATATAGAATTCCTGAAAGGAAATAGTCTGTCATTCTTCTGTCTGAATCCCTCAGAGTGTAGGTTTCATTTAATATGAAGCTGTAGCTGAACTGTAAAAAAGCATAGATTCAATGGATTACAAAATATTACTCAGAATATGGCATATTTTCTGTGTTAGTATTTTTGCAGTACTGCAGGAGTCACTCAGAATCAAAAAAAGAGGCTGGCTGGGTGGAAGGAAAATGAAATTATAATGAATAATAAAAGAAATTCAAGCTGCATGTATTTAGAAACTAATACCTTTTTGTTGTATTAATGGATTAGCAAATAGATCAAAGGTTTGTAAATGTCAAGAGAAAGAGGTAAATGTGTGCAGCGTTAAATGCTGTACTTTATTTCTACAAACACAGATTATGAAACCAGAAGCATTTATTGTAACTGTATGTCCTTCTTCCTAGCACAGACCATAGGATATTTCTATTTAAACTAGAACATGAATTTTAAAGAAAGAAAGAAAGAAACAAACAAAAAAACCCACAACCCCAAAACAAATAAATTCTTCAAAACAAATCACCAAACTCCTAATTTGTCCTTAAAAGCACTAGAAAAAGTAAAAGCATTACAGTGGTTAATTTTCCTGGTTTTCGCCCTCAGCGCTGCTGAGTCAGTCTGCTGCACTATGGGCTACAACTGGCCTCTTTGGGACGTTGAAAAGGCATAAACATAGTCAAAGGTATGACTTCTAAGTAATCCAGCTGTTTAGAAGCAAACATTCATTTTTAGGGTTTTTCAGAAATTTAAGGAAAACCTTTCTGTATATTTATTGATGTTATGCAGAAATAAGAGACAAGAGGGTAAGACTTCTTGCTGAAAGAAATCTCATGGTAACTGGATTTGCCCTTCTGCAATCCCCAGAAGACTCCACGAGAATTACTGGCATTCTTAACACTATAAATTGGAAGAGCGATGGCAACTGGATTTATTGCTTATGCCAAATTTATTAATGGATGCTATTTGTCAAATAACTCATTCTGACAATGACAGAAATATCACAATTTCTGAAAATCATTAAAACCTCTGCACTGCCTTTCCCTCAGTTTCTTCAGCATATTGTAGGATTCTTTGAGCTTTGTCAGTGTTCTTTATGATACCTAAAATTTTTCTTCTGCATCTCTTCAGAGCCTGGATTCTCGTGATAGCAGCCTACTTAGTATGAGTTTGCTTGGCTAGTTGCACATTTGATGTGAAATGTGAGCCTCATTCCCCATCAGTGTTTTCTGTGTCTCTGTGAGAATACTGTATGACTCCATGAAATAATATCAGCAAATTGCACACTGCATAGAACTTTTCATTCACTGAACTTCAGCCATAAGAATATTTAAAGTAATATCACCTCCCTAGTTCTACCCAGGAATATTTGCTTCAGTCACATCTTGTTTGATGTTTTTCTGGGAGCTAAACTGCAGTTAAATAACATTTTACTTGCTCATGTCCAAATGTCTTGAACATCTTTCTCTGTGTCATGCTTTAAGCCTCTATAACTCACGCAGTCACTCTCTCACTCCCCCCTCTTTCTTCCTCCCAGCTCCCTGTGTGGATGGGGAGGAGAATTGAAAGAATGCAACTCCCACAGGTTGAGATAAGAACAGTTCAGTAACTAAGGTATAACACAAATCACTACTGCTGCCACCAATAATAATAATGACAAGAGAAATACAAGGAAAAAGAATGCAATCACTCACCACTGATATCCAGCCCAACCAAGCAGTGCACCCCCGCCTTTCCATGTCTCTGCTCTCCATTTTACATCCTGGGCATGACGTGCTGTGGTATGGTCAGTTTGGGTCAGGTGTCCTGTCTCTGCTTCCTCCCAGCTTCCCCTCCTCCCTGGCAGAGCATGAAACTCAGAAAGTCCTTGGTCAAACCAAAACATTACCAAGCAGTAACTGAAAACACTGGTGTTATCAGTGCTGTTCCCAGGCCGAAAGTCAAAAACACAGTGCTGCACCAACTACCAAGAAGGAGAAAAATGACTGCTGCTGCTGAACCCATGACACTCTGACAGAGTTGTACCAATGGTAGTGTGCTCCGATCTTTCATTGATTTTGTTATTCCTGCAGGTTTTTGCAAGGTGAACACTAAATGTTGTGTATGAGGGGTTGATGGTGTCTTAGCAAACATGGGAAAAACACCCCTTAGAAAGCCACGAAGTGATCCAGATTTGGTCATAAGATGTACACATTTTCATTTTCCTGATGCACATGCCTGGTGTTGAGTACCCTGAGTTCCTTCCCTTGATGATTAAGATAAAATGTATGATGCTTGTCTTCCCTTGCTTCCTGAGTGCAGAAAGACTTTCCTTATCAGTAATTCCTCTGAAAAGTTGACAGAATGACTTGGGGGTGTTGGTTGATGAAAAAATGAACATGAGCCGGCTTCAGTGTGTGCTTGCAGCCCAGAAAGCCTGGGCTGCATCAAGAGGAGTGTGACCAGCAGGTAGAGGGAGGTGATCCTGCCCCTGTACTCTGCTCTCGTGAGACCTCACTTGGAGTATTGTGTGCAGTTCTGGTGTCCTCAACATAAAAAGGACATGGAACTGTTGGAACAAGTCCAGAGGAGGGCCACGAGGATGATCAGGGGACTGGAGCACCTCCCATATGAAGATAGGCTGAGAAAGTTGGGGCTGTTCAGGCTGGAGAAGAGAAGGCTGCGTCCAGACCTCAGAGCAGCCTTCCAGTATCTGAAGGGAGCCCATAGGGATGCTGGGGAGGGACTCTTCATGAGGAACTGTAGTGATAGGACAAAGGGTAACAGGTTCAAACTTAAAGAGGGGAAGTTTAGATTGGTTATGAGGAAGATATTCTTTCCTGTAAGGGTGGTGAGGCACTGGAATGTGTTGCCCAGGGAAGCTGTGAATGCTCCATCACTGGTGATGTTCAAGGCCAGACTGGACATAGCTTTGGGTGGCATGGTCTAGTGTGAGGTGTCCCTGCCCCTGGCAGGGGGGTTGGAACTAGATGATCTTAAGGTCCTTTCCAACCCTAACTATTCTATGATTCTATGATTCTACGATTACTGTGGCTGGAGGCTGAATGACTGAGCAGCAGATTCTCTGCATGACCCTTCAAGCAGGAGCTAGAGCAGCCCATGCTCTGCCTTCCAATCTGAGCCCACAGATCAACCACATCGTATTTAACACGGGCATGGAAAAGTATCTTCTTTTTTACTAGCTGTCTTTTACAAGTGCTGTTTGAAGATGTAAAAAAAAACCCATATAGCAACAAAAAAAACCCCACCAATGGCATAAATAGAAAACCTGTCTGCAATTTTAGTAGTTTTATTATTGCTCCAAGGAAGTTTTATATGAGTAGTACCTTATGGATGAGATTAAGACAGACAAATAAACCCTTGTAATACTTTGATCGGTGGCCCATGTGCATTGAGTTGCAATCACAGATACCAAATTTTGTCTTCCTATGTTTGAATGTCTTGTTAGAGATAGATTTAATGCCACCACCGTGTCATGAAACAGAGCTTTTCAGAAAGTCAGAAATGGTTTCAAAATCCTGAAAGTTTTTATTAAAAATATTCCTCTTTTCCATTTTTTTCATTTTTCGCCCTGAAGAGTTATTTTGGAAGAAGTTATTTGAATCCAAATGGGAAACAGTTGTCAGAACTCCTGTTTTGGCAAACAAATTAGGCCTGTTAACTAGTCTCATAAAAATAGATTTGGGACAGTATGTTGTAATTACGGAAATATTTAGAAATACATGAAATTAAAAGAATATATTTTTTTCAATCAGTACATTTTACATTATGCAACGGAATAATGTTTTCATTTGAAACTTTGACCATATTTCAGATAGTACAATTATTGTAACATTAATATGGATGTCTAATCATTAACATTCTTGTCTGAAATAATAAAGGGATGTGAAACCAGAACCATTTAAATTCTAACAGCTTCTAAATCTCATCTTTCAAAGAACTGTTGGCTTTCTTGACATCCAGCTGACAGAAAGGAAGTGAGATAAACAAGCTTCCTCAAATAGTGATTGGCATTTATTTAAATCAGAATGCCAAAGCAGCCAAAGTGAATTTCCCTGCACAATTTCAGAAAGACGCAGGACTACTCAAGTAGGGATTTAAGCATATCTCCAGAAAAGGAAGTTATTATTTCTAGAATAACAGAAATTAATTTTCATGTAAAAAATCATTCTTAGAAACTGAATTTTTACATTGTTTGTGTGGAACTGATATTGCTACACTTGATTTATTTAAAACTGTGGCAAAGATGAAGTTAAATGGAGTAACATAAAGTTCAGGAAAAGAGAATTAAATTGCAATTTTATGCAGTTTACTGACAATGGTCAAAGAAAGGATGTATAGTAACTATTATTTGTGTAACTTATTAAATGTCCTAACTCCATTATTTACCTGAACCTTTGACTACTTGGATTATGAGGGCTCTGTTAGGCACAGAGCCTTATACAGACATGTCTTAATTGCTAACTTGTGTTGTAGCAGCAGAAATATTGACTATTAATAAAATAGGTTTAAAACAGTTCTGCATTTGACAGGCAGAATTAATACAATATAAATCATTGTGGTATTTTAAGTCTATTCATATACTACTTGTATTTGACTCTTGCCAAACAAGATAACTCAACACTAGTTCCATATGCTGTTTGTATGCACTGGTTCATTTAGTTGCAGCTCCTGTGTACAATGTTTCTGAAAACTGTAAGAGGGTAAATGATGTCTGCTCAAATTTTAATAAAATCATTCCTCAACACTAAACTCTTTTAATACTAAAGACTGAAGCGTATTATCTATATGCTAAATCACATGAGTGGTTTCAGACTTGTCCTTGCTCAGTAGGACTGATTTTCTGATTATAAGATACCATGAGGCAGGATGGGGCAGCACGCATATGCGTCATTTTGGATTTATATCTCCATGGTTGTTTTTCACTGCGGGGAAGTACAACTGATGACCTTTGTAGTCTAATAATTAATGAAAGGACAGAATGCAGTCATCAAGGCAAGAATCCATATGATGTATTTTACTCAATTGTATTTAATTTTGTTCATTAAAAGTTTAATAAAATTTTGTTGGGGGCTTTTTTGTTACTATTTTATGATCTGTGGTGTTCCTCTACTTACACAAACCATTTCTACTCCTTCAGTGGCTAAGGAAGGGACATTTTTATTTGATCTTCATGAAGAAAATCGTGGGACACATTTCTTGAGGATGCTGCTAAAATATTAATTCACCAGCAGAATTTGAGCATTACTTAACATCACAAGAAGTTGTGAACAAAAGATGCTAGAATGTATGTGTATATTCCCCATTAATCTAACACACAAAGTTCAAAACATTCCTTTAATGCCCTTCTTTTTCTCAACAAAGGAACAAAAAGCACCCTCTTGTAAAAAAAACCATACTGCAACAGAAGCACACACTCCCAAAGTCAGTATTTGGGCTAAAAGTGATAATGCATATGGAAAGGACCAAAGTTCTATCTATCTTTAGCCAACCCTTCAAGATCCCAATAACTTAGACTCAGTAAAGGGAAGGGGATCTGCCATATGGCCTATGATTCACTAGTCACAGATTACCATGTTTTACTATTGTACATCTTTCGTTACCAAAGTGTCCTCACCCTGGCTATGTTTAAGAAAGAGAAGGAATAAAATGGAGAACACACAAGCCATTGAGTTATATAATCTGGTGTCTCAGAACAAATACACATTTTCAGGGTGAATTAGCTCCTGCATCATCTTCCAGCAATCTGTGTTCTTGCTCAATAGAGTACTTTGCTCAGAGTTGGGCTTTTTGTGTAATGTAATAATAAATTAAATAGACTGTAAATTAATTTACACAGGTTAACTATAGTCAAAGACTTCCTTCTTCAACTATCAGCTTCACAGGCTGTTCTGTTTACTTTTCTCTGTACTATTTTCTTTGCCAAGTTTTTTAAGTTCAAGGCTGCTCACTGCAGTAAAGAGTTTTCTGTCTTCATGGGTTTATACCTCGTTCATTTCTCCATGGTCATAAAGACATAGTGCTACATCTCAGAGTTGAAATTCACTGTGATTTTGCAGAGATTATTATATATTTCATTCATAAATTCGATATGGAGCCTATGTGATCTCAACGTGATCCCCACAGAGATGCTAATGCAGTAGTATTATTAAAATATGATTAATGATGGTTAATTGATTTTTAAGTGTAAAGGTCTCTCTTCCAGTCCAAATTGATGCAATTTTGCCTTCCTACCAGCTGCTGACTCCAGAAATTCTTTCTAGATTGAGGATATCTGTCAGTAAAGGTGCCTTATAATCTTGTGGAGAAGCTGGATCTTAGGCTGATTGTGTACTCTTCCATATGGTAGCACTGAGAGGTCTTCTCTAAATTTTTAATACATTCTTCATGTACATTTGGTCACAATGAAAACTGAATTCACAATATTTGTATTTCACTTTACGAGACAATCCGTCCACCTCCTGGGTTTACTTTATGGGTCATGATGGTCCTTTGTATTGGCAGTAGTGTGAGCTAAACAAACACTGTTTCCTTGTATCTCTTCCAAGTGGGAATTTCTACAGTGCAGTTGGCTATTTTCCTTCTGCATCAATAGCATCCATATGCTGACTTTTTTTCTGCTCTATTTAATATTTTCCTTATTCTGGGATCTTTTCCAATTTAGCTATGTAAGAGGTGGCCTTCTTTAGTCTGTTGCTGTGGCTAACACACTGTTAAAAAGCACAGAAAGTTTGAAAAGTGGCAGCGTGGACCTTGAATGAAGAAAAGAAGCCTGAAGAATAAGAAATGTAACATAGAGAACGCAGAAGAATTAGCACATACTTCTGTACATAACAAATCGGCAGAAAGGAAAACTGCTTGGTCAGAATCAATTAGCAACAGGAGATATAAAATAATTGCACAAAGGGCTCAGGCATATATTCAAATTAACACTGCTCAAAAAGTTTCTGAGTATGCATTGAGACAGTATGATTGTCTGTGTTCTTAGTCTAAGGCAACAGAACACCTAGCAATTTGTTTAGCCCATTTTCATTGCAAGTTAAATCAAATTGCATTATTTTGCTTTTGCTCTGCGCTAAACGCTTGCACACTAAACGTGGATTAAAACAGTCACAATTCTGCGTTTTAATCTGTGGGAACGTATTTCTTTTTCTGATATGTTAAGTAGGGTTTTGTTTGTATGAACTATAGTATACTGTTTTAACATTTATTTATTTAATTACTCAAAACATCCGCTGACTGCATCTGAACCTGAACTGGCACAGAACAGACATAATAAAACATTGTAAAACCTGTGGCAATATGGGCATTTGTGCTGTCCCAACAACCACTGGATTTCTGTATGTGAATGTTATGCTTCTCTGTGCTTGTAAAACTTATATTATAATCCCCATTTCCAAATGAAAAAAATAAAAAGGTAAGATCTGATGGTTTGTTCACATTATACAGAGAGGCTATGCATGGCTTGTCAATGAATCCAAAACTTGATGTTCAATCCAGATCAATCTTCTTTCAGAGGTTCCCATGTGCTTAATTCTGGTTGTGTTGCATACAAATAACCTGACAATAGAAAATACATCTGACGCTGAAAGACTAAGCAAATCAGAAGAGATAAAAAATAATAAACAAACAAAAAAAGAGCCAAACAGAAAAACATTATGATGAGCTCTTTAAAGAATAATTTAAAAGGCTTTTAAAACTGAGACCCAAAAGGAGATGTGGTCATTAAAACAGACCTCTGGTAAAATCGCATAACTTTATTACTTAAGCTAATTAGAGCCACTTTAGGCTTTCCCTGAAAAATGATATTTCTTTCAATATGTTTATCTGATATCTGTACTGGTAGCTGGAAGGATACAATAACTTAGAAAGCTGCATTAATGACTTAATACATCAATAGTCACATAGACATCACTAAGAAAATGACACCTTCTAGTGGAAATCAAAGGTCAGGGAGCTTTGTCAAATTCATCACAACCTAAAACATGACTCAGTCTTACTGAAAGCATGTAAAATGTGCTTTGGAGTGGTCAAATTGAAAAATGCAAGTGACATTATTTACTCTTCACTCTTATAAGGTATTATTTTTGCCCACCCTGTAATTGTTTTTAAAGAGCTTCTGTTTATTATTATGAATTCTTTCACTTTATGTGAGTAAAAACCAGGTACAGTCATGTTGATGAAAACCAAACTAAAATACAAACAAGCATATTAAGGCAGTGGAACAAAATTTTAGCAGAATCAAATAATATATCACACTATTCCTTTGAACTGGAGTTGTGTCTGACCTGTTATTTTGATTATTAATTTTTAATTCTTGGACCAAGATAAAGTTGAAGTAACTAGACTGTACGATCTTTTCTTCTTCCTCCATCTATATTTCTTTATTCTCCCTTTCCAACTGCTTATGCATACAAGAAAACAATTGTATATCTTCATTAAAACTTCAAGTAGAACTTTCACAATTAAGATATACTTAACCTATAACTGTAGAGAGCTGTAAGTGAATTAGGACAACAAAGCTGAGAGACTACGGAATGTTACACTGATGTTATTTTGCCAGGGAGGCAACACACCAGGTCTAGCAATTTGCATAGTAAGCTGAAATTTTGAGCAAGAGTATCTAGCAGTTCATAGATCAGACCTCCAGAAGAAACCTCCACATAGCTCACAGAATTGGCTAATTGGAATGTGTGGTAAATCTGAAGTGTCTAGAATATGATGGACTCAAGATACAGATCAGTTGCTCATATGCAGTAGATTTAACATGGCTTAAGTTTGACAAAGTTTAACAGTTGTCATATTAGTGAATGTTGGCAAGTGTAAATGGGGTATAGTCAGGCTGACAACAAATTCATTATTTAGGGCACACCAAAAGTATTTTTTTGATCATTTTAAAATTTAAATATTGTCTCCAAATCAATCTGATCCATGGAATTTTATATATTTACTTATTTTCTAAGACAAGAAAGCACAAGACTGTTTTCCCTTTCCATAGAAAATATATTTACCAGAAATATTTGGAATTGTGTCAATTTCTAAAACACGATTGAAAATTTCCAGTTTGTCTGCCTTAAACTTCAAGAAGTCAATATGAATAACTGCAGTCAAACAATAGTCTCCTCTATATTAGTAAAAATTGATCTAGCATTAATTAACCTTGACATTAGGCTTCACAAAATCAAAATTTTCTCCATATGGGTATTTACATAATAATGGCCAGCATGTAATATTAACTTTCAGAGTGTGCTACGATTTCGCAGAAAGAAGAAAAAGCAATGTCTAGAAAAACAATAAAAAGATGAATGATCCTTCCTGTACCACAGCAAGCTTAATATATATATATATACATCAATATATATAAAAAGAACCTAAAAAGTCTTCTAACATTATCTAAGCCACAGGATTGGGAAATTCATCACCACGTATTTAAACATTTTGGGGAGAATTGGAGGGTTTTGCTTTTTTGTGTGGTGGGTTGTTTTTTTTTTTTCTTTCAGCATTTTATTTAAAATCTGCTCTTGAATTTAAGCTGCTTTTTTTTTAAAATGCATACTAGAATAATTACATGCACCATGAAGCAGCTTAAGCTAATTGAAGTGGCCACAAAAACTGTCAATGCAAATTGAGCCATCTGGATGAACAGATAAAAGCTATGGAGGCATTCAAAAGACAGGTGGCATTTAGTTACTTTCCATCTCTTCCTCACAGTATGGTTAGAAAACTGGGAGAAAGAAAAGTAAAACTCTTCAGGCCACTGAGACAAAATCTAATGTCAACAAGATATTTCTGAAATAAGAATAACAGAATAAATATTATTCAGTCTTAGGAAAAGTTAATGTGGCACCACATGGTAATAAAAGAGGGTAAACTCAAGTACATAAGCCAAAGAAGCAATAACTACTCAGTATACAAAGCAGGATCAGGCCAAACGGCAAGATAAATTGTTATATTTATAAAGTAATGATTGTTTCTCTAATTGAAGATACTTAACTGGGTACAGAAAGACTTAAGTTTCAACTCAGTCATACATTTTGTGAAGGACTGGGAAAATCCCCTAAGTACTAATTTTTAAAAGCTGTGAGCATCCATTTTTCTGTTTCATATGTGTGAGAATTATGAGTGTTCAAAGATTCTAAAAAACCAGGCTGGACTGGTTTTGAAGCCTTGATTGTAAATGAATCTGTCTTTTTGTCTTCTCTATCATGCCTATTCAGCCTGCCAATGATTTTTGTTTTTTCCTTTTTAAATATTGGGTAGGTTGTTTTCTTTAAGAAGATGATCATTTACTGTAAACTGATATATCTCTTTGTACACTTCAGTTTTCAGCCAGCATCCCTGAACAATACTGTGAAAAAAGATACCAGAATTGGGCAAAATTGTTCAAACTTCCTGATCCACAAAAATAAGCTTTTTATTAAATGGAAAGGACTTGGATGGAATGTCATCATTATAAAATTTGTCTTTTGCATAGATTTACAACTTGATTGCATTTAAGATGATTTTTAAGAAGGTGCAAAGAAATAGTTCAATGGTGTTTTTATAGTATTTCTTCTTAAGATATTTTGCATAATATTTTGCAAAAACAGACAAACCCCAAACACGAGCTTTCCTTTTTAAATTAATAGAAGTTTAAATTTTTCAGCCTTTAAAAAATAACCTAAGAAATCAAGTAGGTCTAAAAATAATAAATAATAACCACAGGAATTACTTGGTAAATCTCAAAAAATAAATGTTCAGTTCTGATATGCTTATGGATAATATTTGAGCACACCTGAAAGAAGCCCCTGCTGAGAAAGGCCGATGTTTTCACAGCTGCACTTTTTACTCAAAGATAAATAGTTCTTTTATTGTCACTTACATGTATTGGAATAGCTTTATATTTCAAACACATTTGGATTGTTTCACATGTGCTACACCACGTGGTTTTTTCTATAAATTTTTTTTGATGCGTGGAATTTCCTTCTAAGACATCCGGGGATTCTGGTCATTATAGTGTCAAAAAGGCTGCATGAGTACCTATAGACTGGGAGAGACATGGCATCTGACTACTACAGAAACATCAATCTTATAAGTACCCAAACCCTCGGAAATCCAATAGGAGAGGAGCTGCCTATCAAGTCTCCATGCTCTTTCCCCAGTAGGTCATAGGTCTCTTCTAGGAAGCATCTTGCCAGCTAGCCTCTGGCAACTGTATATTGAGATTTACAGCAGAATTAAATGGGCTTTCAGATTTTGTATTTGAGGTCTTCACTGGGTTAATCATGCAGGCCTAGCCAGGTTCAACACCTGTATTTTTTTCAAGTGTGAGACCAAAAAGGATGCAAGATGTGTCAAATACTGTATTTTCTAGTGTACAAACTTTCACACAGTGGGTCATGTCAAGGGGTGAAACACAGCAATATTAGGTCATATGGTGGATAAAAAAGCATAGTTACAGGCTGCAAAAGGGACAGACACTTATTAGTGGGCTTCTTTTAGCACAGACAGCTACTAGTTGTATACTTTCTAGCTACCTCAATTGTGTGGAAGACAGCTTCCTTCTGCAAGTAATAGAGGAGCCAACAAGGAGAGGTGCCATGCTTGACCTCGTCCTCACCAACAGGGAAGGGCTGGTTGGAAATGTGATGCTCCAGGGCAGCCTTGATTGCACCGATCATGAGATGGTCGAATTCGAGATCCTCAGGACAGTGAGAAGAGCATGCAGCAAGCTCACTGCCCTGAACTTCAAGAGAGCAGATTTTGGCCTCTTCAGGAACCCGCTCAGTAAGATTCCATGACATATAGTCCTAGAGAGCAGGGGGGCCCAAGACTGTTGGTTGATATTCAAGGATCACCTGCTGCAAGCTCAAGAGTGTTGCATCCCAACTAGAAGGAAGTGCTGCAGGAAGGCCAGGAGAGCTCCTTGGATGGATAAGAAGCTGCTGAGGAGCATTCGAAGGAAAAAAGAAGCTTATAAAAGCTGGAAACAAGGACAGGTGGCCTGAGAAGAGCACAGGGATGTTGTTCGGGAATCTAGGGACCAGGTTAGGAAAGCTAAGGCTCACTTAGAATTAAACTTGGCTAGGAATGTTTACGATAACAGGAAGGGATTCCATGGGCACATTGCAAATAAAAGGCTAGGGACAGCATGGGCCCTCTCCGGAGGGTATCAGGAGAACTGGCTACCCTGGATTTGGAGAAGGCTGAGGTTCTTAACGACTTCTTTGCCTCAGTCTTCACTGGCAAATGCTCTGACCACACCACCCAAGTCTCGGAAGGCAGACGCAGGGACAGTGAGAATAAAGACCCTGGGCCCACTGTAGGAGAGGATCTGGTTCGAGACCATCTTAGGAACCTGAACGTACACAAGTCATAGAAACATAGAATAGTTAAGGTTGGAAAGGACCTTAAGATCACCTAGTTCCAACCCCCCTGACATGGGCAGGGACACTTCCCACTAAACCATGTCACCCAAGGCTATGTTCAATCCAGCCTTGAACACCACCAGCGATGGAGCATTCACAACTTCCCTGGGCAACCCATTCTAGTGCCTCACCATCCTTACAGTAAAGAATTTCTTCCTCATATCCAATCTAAACATCCCCTCATTATGTCTGAACTTTTTACTCCTTGTCCTCTCATTGTAGTTCCTCATGAAGAGATGAAATCCATCCGCGGGTCGTGAAGGAGCTGGCAAATGAAGTTGCTAAGCCACTGTTCATCATATTCGAAAAATCATGGCAGTCAGGTGAAGTTCCCGATGACTGGAAAAAAGGAAATATAACCCCCATTTTCAAGAAGGGGAAAATGGATGAGCCGGGGAACTACAGACCAGTCAGTCTCACCTCTCTGCCTGGCAAAAGCTTGGAGCAGCTTCTCCTGGAAGGCATGCTAAGGCACATGAAAAACAACAAGGTGGTTGTTGACAGCCAGCATGGCTTCACTAAGGGGAAATCCTGCCTGACCAATCTGGTGGCCTTCTATGATGGGGCTACGGAACTGATGGCCAGGGCTAGAGCAGTTGATGTCATGTACCTGGACTTGTGCAAAGCATTTGACACTGTCTCACACGACATCCTTGTCTCTAAGTTGGAGAGACATCAATTTGATAGGTGGACCACTCAGTGGATGAAGAACAGGCTGGATGGCCGCACACAAATTGTTGTCCTCAGTAGCTCAATGTCCAGCTGGAGACCAGTAATGAGTGGTGTCCCTCAGGGGTCGGTGTTGGGATCGGTCTTGTCCAACATCTTTGTCAGTGACATGGACAGTGGGATTGACTGCACTCTCAGCATGTTTTCCAATGACACCAAGCTGAGAGGTTCGGTTGATACGTTGGAGGGAAGGAATGCCATCCAGAGAGACCTTGACATGCTTGTGAGGTGCATTGACGCCAACCTAATGAAGTTTAACCATGACAAGGACAAGGTCCTACAGCTGGGTGGGAGCAATCCCAGGCACAGCTACAGGTTGGGCAGGGAAGAGATTCAGATCAGCCCTGTGCAGAAGGACTTGGGGGTGTTGGTCGATGAAAAAATGAACATGAGCTGGCAGTGTGCGCTTGCAGCCCAGAAAGCCAACTGTGTCCTGGGCTGCATCAAAAGAAGTGTGACCAGGAGGTCGAGGGGGGATGATCCTGCCCCTCTACTCTGCTCTTGTGAGACCTCACTTGGAGTATTGTGTGCAGTTCTGGTGTCCTTAACATAAAAAGGACATGGAACGGTTGGAACAAGTCCAAAGGAGGGCCACGAGGATGATCAGGGGACTGAAGCACCTCCCATATGAAGATAGGCTGAGAAAGTTGGGCTGTTCAGCCTGGAGAAGGCTGTGTGGAGACCTCATAGCAGCCTTCCAATATCTGAAGGGGGCCTATAGGGATGCTGGGGAGGGACTCTTCTTTAGGGACTGTAGTGAGAGGACAAGGGGTAACACGTTCAAACTTAAAGAGGGGAAGTTTAGATTGGATATGAGGAAGAAATTCTTTACTGTAAGGGTGGTGAGGCACTGGAATGGGTTGCCCAGAAGCTGTGAATGCTCCATCGCTGGCGGTGTTCAAGGCCGGGTTGGACTGAGCCTTGAGTGACATGGTTTAGTGTGAGGTGTCCCTGCCCATAGCAGGGGTGTTGGAACTAGATGATCTTAAGGTCCTTTTCCAACCCTAACCATTCTATGATTCTATGATTCTATTACTGTAGCTTCCTTGTACAAAGATCAGGGGTGATTGTGGTTTTGGGTTTAGTTTGTCTCTTTGGGTTGGTTTCTTTTTTAATATAATCTAGTTTTTATTTTTGTTATTGGTATAGAGAAGTGGCTGTGGAGTTATTTGTTGAATAAACTTTCTAATCTTTAAATTGACATATTTCAAATAACGTTAATTTTAGGGAACTATAACCCAAATGTAGTATAATTTATGAAAATATGCATGTTAAACATGTTATAAGACAGGTTTTTGTGCTTAACAATGTAAGCCGTGTTTCAGAGTTAGAGCAGTGTTGGCATTTCACAACTTACATAGGTACTTACTGTCTAATTTATAAAACAGGGCTACTAATTTCTGATAGTACAGCAATTGTTAGGTAGGTCTTTGGCAGTACGCTTCAGATGTAAGAGATTACATGTAAAAATACAACTGCTTCATTCTTCTGCCTTAAATTGCCCTACAAATTTAGGAGCCCTCTATTTGAATGACCTCAAACATGTTCATCAGTAGAATTACCATCTCAAGTAAAATAGACTGGATTTTGTTATTAGTAACTGAGAAGAGGAAAAATACTTTTCTTCTCTGCTTTTATGTTCAGTATTGTGTTTAAAAAAAAGCAGAGCATTAGTAAAGATTATGAATGAATTTGAGTAAGAATGGACTAAAATCTTTAATCATGAATCTTCTCATGAGTGAAGAAAGAGACTTCTTCCTAGGTGGTCCTCGCTTAGATTATACTGGGAACAGAAGGCAGAATTCATTTGTCAAACTTAGGTATCTAAAGTTAGACATCTAAAACTGAACTAGTCTTGCTAGGCTTTTCACATAGTCAAAGAAGAGAAATAGGCACCTCCAAAGGGTGATTTAGCTCATCTTAGCATAGATGTCTAAGACAAATGAGTTGAACAACCTTAGAGGCTAACTGCCGCATATTTAAATGCCCGATTTTGGGATGTCTAAAGTGAAACGAGGTTAATTCACTCAAAATGGCCAAAACCCAGTAAAAGTTCCTACCCTCTCAATATCCTGGAGGAAAAAATTGCATTAAGTTTAGTTGGTGTTCACTCTAATCTGATTATTCTATCTGAAGGTCTGGCACAGAAGATAGAGAAAATGAGAGAGTAGTGTTGTTTACCATAAGCAGAAAATGCTGGGGGTGTTTAATATTTTAAGCTTCGTACAAAGACAAAGAATAAGGCAAAACAACCTATGGTCTCTAAAGTAAATATAAAAGAAAAAAGTCAAAATTATTTTTAGGAATACATTTTTTCCACCAAAAAAATTATTCCTAATTGTGTTACTAAATATATGACTGATTGAAATACTTTTATGTTTCACATGTGAGACATTTTGAATGTGAACATTCTAGGATTTTCCAGTAAAAATGAGCAACTGTTCCCTAGATAGTACTCCCTTTTTAAGCTTACTTCACAAGTTTTCTTTCCTTTCATCAACTTTAACAATTTCTAAGAATTATTTTTAACAATGAAACAGTTTTTACAAACAACTCCATGTATTATTAGTACATCCTAAAGTCAAATAAATCCTTGTGATAATCTAGCTTGATCTGTGGGGTAAAATAGGCTACCTGATTTCTACTAGTAAGCCTATGTTCCAAATTAATGATTCCACAAAAATATCTAAATTTAGTTTAAACATCTGCCCTGATTCTGAATCCAGCTAACTTGCTTCTTAAGCATTCTTACTGTTGTCATTCATGCCCTCATTTGCATCTGAATTTATCTTATTTCATCTTAAGAACTGAATCTTACTAAAACTTTGCAGTCTGTGGTCCAGAGCTCTTCATTAGCCGAGTTCTGTCTCCCCATAAAGAACTATTGAGCTGTGGTGAAAGTATGCCTTTGCTTTCTTTCGGTTAAACTAAACAAGTTGATTCATTCTTGTTAGAGAGTTTATTGAAACAAGAGTACTTGAACTTAATAATAACACCTAGAAGGACAGTTCCCCATCTTCACTGGTGCCCTGGGAGCCAGGGGGGCTGTTAAGAATTATCAGCTGGGGAGAGGCAGAATGGAAGAAGTTGGGCAATGATTGATGTCTTGTATAAACAGTATCAAGAAGTATAGAAATACTTTCTTGTTTCTGAAGAGCTCAAAATCCTTTGTAATTCGCAATGTATTGAATTGCACATCCTGCCTGCAAGCTAGATGAGCATTATCCCTGGTTTAGACAGAGGGAAATGGAGGCAAAAGAAACTTGTATGATTTGCCTCAGGAGGAGATTACCCTTCTGCCTTTGTTTACCAGCATTAGCTTCAGCTTTTCAGTAGATAAAAACATTTATATTTGAGTGGGATCTTCAAGGGGATAAACATCAGGAAATTTCCTTCTAATGCAACCTGTAGATCTAGCAGTCCCTAGAGATGAAGATATGTAATATGCATGATAATTTTCCTCCAGATTGCATAACTTCAAATTTCCTTTTTATTCAAATGCAGCCTGATTCCAAGCCTGTTGAAGGATGAAATGATTCTCACAAGCTTTGAATTAAGCTTATAAATGTGTCTTTCATTTTAAAATGTGATGCACACATTAAAGGAATGTTATTATTTCAGCTATTAGTTTTGGGTTTGTTTCTTTTTTTTTTTTTTTTTTTTTTTCTATTTTATGCTTATCTGTAATTCCATGTAGGCAAATTATTATCAAGTTGTACATATAAAATCCAAGTCAACAAGAAGGAAAGCTAGTGATGATTTAAAATCAATTTCTTTTCTCAGTGTAGTGTGAAGCTATTGTGTTATCTATATTAAAGTTAAATCAAACAAATAAGAAAAAGAAATTATCAAATAAACAGAACCCCATTTAATTCAAGAGAACACAATCCATCTTGTTGCTGTTAAATTCAATTTTATACTAGGGGAAAAGCCACTGGATGGCAGCCTTGCTCCTTACAAATTAGAGGATCCAGCTTGGTTAAACAAGCTTTGTTATAAAACCTGCAGTCCAACCAGGTCCTTTGCCTGTGCCTTAGTAAAGGAGGTACCTTTGCCTGATTATTCAGAGGAAAAGGGATTCTTCACATGCAGGTGCACTTAATCTTTTCAAGATGTAACAAAACCTTATAAAGCTGTGCTCTGTTGGTGAAACATATTATGTCTGCTGATCTTTCATGTTTATTCAACCTTTCTGGGGAGGGAGAGGGTGCCATAACAAAAGAGTGGTAGAATAAGAAGTATGCAGCTTGCATGTTTAAGCAATAAGAAGACTGCTCCATTGTCTAGCATAAACCCCGCCAGTGTGCAATTTCCTTTTTCCTGTTCTCCAAATTAGTTGGTAGGACCAAGTTCCCCCAGGTGGAAATAAGTTCTCCAGACTTGTTGGGAAAAGATGACCAAAAGTTCACTGTACAATTCCACTTTCTCCTTAAAACAACTGGAAAGTTTTGCCAAGATGCGGTGTATCCTATTGCAGTCCTACCCCTAAGCCAGCTGACATCAATATGGAATTGTACCTTGCTAAATTTGGGATTGAGTTTTCTGTTCCTGACAGATACATCCAGAAACAATAATAATCTGCTTCTACAATAGTTATATTTGTTCATGCTTCTGTGAGGCATTTTTCTTCAGATGAATAAGCAGAGGTAAAGGGTGGGTCAGAGCAGGTAGATAAACATAGTGCAAACACAAATCTTTTGTAGGATCCAGGTGCCCCAGTACTAAATGTGATCTTGGTATAGTTCTCAGCATGTCAGTAAGGTTATAGCTGAAGAAATCTCATCTCTACTGCCTTGGACATGTGGCAGACTGAGTTTCCACTTCCTAGTGCCTTCTCCCCTGCCATACCCCTGCCAAGGCTGAAGGAATCCTTCCTCCATGATCTTCTGCCAGCTGGCACAGTTGTTTTCCCTGTTGTGTCTGTCATCCTGTAAGTAGTAATATTATCACTGTTCATGATATATCATGCTTCTGCCTGTTGACATTTTGCTGCTTGTCATTTCAGTCTCAAGGAAGTAGAGCCTATTCTGAAACCTTCTCATCTCTGTAAGCTACTTGAACAAATCCGTGGTCAGTAATGATTTCTGCTTTTCATTGTGTGGTCTGACATTGCTATTTAGAGCTTAACAGAAGAGCCTTTTTAACAACAGAGCAAGGACCCTGCTTAATCACTGAGGATTAATAAGAAGACTGCTGCCCTGTCTCACCATCCATCTCTGACTGAAGGAACAAGTAAGCTGTTTCTAAATGAGCTTTTGACCCCCCTTTGTTTGCATGTGACATGTTGAAGAAATTCATTAGATGTTTTGGTACTGGTGGTAATTCCAGAGCTGATGCCCACATAACAAAATCAGTACGCACCACTTAGAAACTGGTAAATTTTCCATTTTTCTCATGGAAAATCCCATGCAAAACTTTCACTGTTACTTATGAACCACTTGAGAAAGCTCTGTTCCAAAATTATCATTCTCTGCTGTTTCAAGCAAAGGAGAATCTGCATTAAAGAATGAACTGGCATGCAGGTGTCCAAGCTCCAGTCTAGGTAAGAAATTACTGAATGCATGCCTGTTTCAGTTTACAGCAACCTCCTGCCACAGAAGCATAGTTTTTAGCAGAATGTTTCCGCACAATAGAGTGCATGCAGTACACAAGACATCTATCACTGGGAAAGAGACACTGCAATTTTAAAAACATGCTCTTCATCCCATATCTCAGTTCTTATACAGGGTGAAGGCCTCTGACAATGCAAAGAATTCACACAATTTCAGCTGAGCTATGCAGATGAGGTGCCTGAAGGGGTGAACTGGTGACCGGGAGCTCTGTTGAGTGGAAAAGAGTGCCTGGGGTATCGTTTAGATGCTTAAATTAGATGTCTAAAGCCACAGTGTGAATAATATTTCCCTTTTTCACATATTTTATTAAGATGTCATGATCTGAATGCTTTATCCAAATCATACTGCATATTTCTGTGATACTTATTGATTTTCTTGTTCCTGTACATTTGTTTTGCACATGTAAACTATTGTACTGCAGATGTAGCATGTTCAAAACTTCAAGCCCTGCAAGGTATCTGCCTCTTTAGAGGTTTGGATTTGCTTGTAGAATAAGCAGCTATCACCTCTATTACTCTGGAGGCAGCCTCAATAGAAAACACAATCAGATGAAGATAAAATCCCCCACAACAAGTTACTAAAAGACTTTTGCACAGCTGAGACTGAGAGCAAATAATCTTTTTGCTTTATCAATGCAATCTGAACACAAGACACCCTGGAGCCTAACTCTACATTAGTAAAGTACAAAAATGCACTCCTTAAAAAACAGTTACCACATCTGAAATGCATCCCCAGACAGCAACAACCGTCCTCTGAGACCTGGCCAAAGCACGTACCAACTTCTTTCCAAGTATTCAACACACTAGAAAGTAAGGTGTACAAGAAATCTGAGTCACTGTCAGTGTTGTAGGCTCATGCATATCGTGCCTGGTGAAAGATGTCCATATTCTGAGTGACTTTATTGACAGACTTTGTCAACACCGTATTTGAAGAAGCAAATCTATCATCCAATCTGAAGCCTGCCTAAGGCTAAAAAAATCTTAACAGATTTTATGTACTTGCCTTGTAGCAAACCTATTTATAAATAACATAGGTGATAAACTTATGAGGAATAAACAGCCAAACTCTTTTTCCACCTTTGATATCCTAGATTGTTGTAAGCATTAGCTGGATTATGCTCGAAAAGAGAGGAAGCTTTGGAAGTGGTAAGGGACACCTTTTTCTTCAAAATAGTTGCAATGCTCTTTTATTTATGTAACATTGTTACATAACATACTCATCCAGGTGACTACACAACAAAGGTGGCTATAAAAGACACACAGCTGAGTAAATGAATATATATGACAGGTTTCAGTAGGAATAACAATGACCTTTTCTTCTTGTTTTTCTTTCATTATAAAATGCATTTACAACGACTATTCAGTAGAATACAAGAACTCCCATTTAGGGAACAGCTACTAATTCAAAGTTTTTGAGATCACTCTGTAATGCCTAGGACTTCTGAAGGACACTAACCATTCACATCAAGGTTCAGCTTTTAGTATCCTCTTTTTGACACAGAAGTCCCCTCAATGTGGTCTACAGGAGTGCTCACCGTATCAAGACCAGAAATCATGCCTTCATCTCTCGTGAATGACGTGAACCATCCATTCAAAAATAAGGATGGCCCTGTCTTAGTTGCTCATGGGGTTTTGCTAGTCTGTGCTAGTAACTGAATGAGCGCCAGGGTTTGGGTTCAGGCCCTGGTTCGCAGGTCACGACATCTAACTGTTAATGCATGCCCTCAGTTTTGGCCATATCAGCTAAGACTTTCCGAATTTACAGGAATGTATTGGGGAATATAAAATGCTGTTCCCAATAAGCAGTTCGGTTGTGCCCTGCCTGGATGGAGAGAACTCAGTTGTATGAAAGGTACCATGTTGTGCCATATGACCCCAAGGTCACCTAGCATTAAATGCAACCAGCATGTTTTATCTCTTCTGTGTAAGTAGCAATAGTGACTGTAGTGACCAACTCAGACAAAATCACTACTTTGTTATCCCTCCTGTTAATCAAATTCATGGTGCTGTGGAAGTTTTATGTTTCTAGGAAAAATCTGCGTGAGGTAGGATGACACTCTTTTTCTCTTTCTCTTTCTTTTTCTCTTTCCTTTTCTCTTTCTTTTTCTCTTTCCTTTTCTCTTTCTCTTTACTTTTACTTTTTAATTGTAATTATTATTTACAAAGAATGTTCAAGGATTCATTTTCATCAACAGAATAGGAGTCAAATAATTAGAAACAAGCACACAACCAAAACAATTTTGCTTAAACATTCAACTCATTTCCAGGCAGCACTGAATGAAATCAGTTAGTGTTTCTCATAACATTTGTCAGTCACATTCTGAGTATCTATTTTAAACAAGATTTTTCTTATTTTACCTTTTCTATTCTTCTATTTCTTTGATTTTTTTTTTCCTGATTCAGCCTCATAAACACACAACCTTAAGAAAACCAGAGTCAAGGACATAAAATGCTATTAATACGTCATTGTTTCGGCAAAGGCATGTACCTTTACTCTGTATGTGGTAGAAATTCTTCTAGTTTCTGCTGTTTCACTAAGTGAACTAATTTACCTTTAATTTATTGTTATCATAAGTGAAAAATGTGGAAATTAATCGATCTTGTGAAACGGAAAATACCTTCCTGCAGATGGAATCATAGAGTGATTTGGGTTAGAAGGGATCTTAAGCTTCCACACTTACAGGGATCCTGTTGCCAATGTGTTCCACTTCAGCTTTTGTCTGGTTTGAGGTTATGTGTATTTTAGGCTGATGTTCTAGTTTCATCATAGCCATTTAGAGCTGCTTAACAGTGGAACTTCTTAACAACAGACATAGCGCAAATTGCATGCATATTCAGATAATATATGACATATTTACTGCAGTAAATATCTTGCTGTTTCTTATATCCTGGACCTGCTCCCTTTTCCCCAACAGTGTCCCTGCCTGTGATTTCTCACATCCCAGTTGATAGGATATGTGGTTTATCTGCTCATCTTACTTTCAAAGAGCAATACGTTTGGAGGGATGTGGGTTATCTGATTATATGTGAGAAAATATATTTGCTGTTCCTCCCCTCAGCCTATTTTTGCTGTGAAAAAATAGATGCAGATTTACCAAAGAGTAAATCTAAAAACATCAAAGCCTGCCAAATAGCTATATTGTTGAGGGGCTATCTAAAAACCATTGTGGATCTGTATAGTGTTCTTACTATATTAGCCCCATGAACCAAAAACTATTAACAGGTGTAATGATCAATTGACAGAGTAACTTTAGAACTCATTAATCTTTACAAGTTATTCCAAGTCTCCTGCATTAAGAACAAGAAATAGCAGTAGTAAAATAATCAAACAATTTTATTTGTTTCCAGGATCTTCTCATTCAGTCAATTCACTGCAGTGATTGCATTCACTTTTATGGAAACATCCTTAATAGAAGGGAGATGAAGACATCAGGAGGTGAAGGACAATTTACAAAGAGAATTCCAGGTGGTGGAAAACAAGCATATCCTTGTGAATCGGAACCAAAACTGACTCATATGAACAGAAAGAAAGGTAAGAGAGAGTTGAACACAACTGACAATGATCAACCAACTCATTTGAATGGAAATCATCACTTCGTGAGAAATGGAAAGCAGAAGGAAGTGACCATCAAGTACTCCCTTCAAAATGGTCTGACATCACTCAGTTCTCTGCTGGACAAGGATATCAAATTGTCTGTGCTCCCATTTTAGGACAGTGGGGAAATTCATACCTGGCTGTAAATTTTACTACCACTATGCTTTTGCTCTCTGGAGTCCAGTCTGACAGCAGGAAGACAAATATTGATACATCAATGAATAAACATTCTTCTGGGTAATGACCTTTTTGAATACTCTTGTTTTGCCCTAATAAATGGTAATTCAGAAAATTGTTGTCATTTAGTCTGCTTCAGAGAAACAAAAGCGAAAAAACAGGTCTTACTTCCTGAGTCACTGGATTATCAAAAGCGGTAGGAGATTAATGTATTGGGAAAGGAAGGAATAGCTTTATGAGGATTTGGGAATCTCTGAGACCTCATCACCATCAGTGACCTTCAAGACCTTCCTATGTGAAAATCCAGCTGGACACCTGCTTCTCCTACTCTGTGGTTTGCAACTCTTTGCCTATTATATTTGTCTGAGCATATTATATTCTCCATAGAAACACTAAACTCCCTTATGTGAAAACTAACCCATATGGAAAAATCATCATTCCCAGATAGTTGATCAAATATATTTCATATGTTTCAAAGATACTGTGTAGTTTAAACAGAGCTGGCTTGAGCTCATACCACGTATAATTGCTGCTATGGAACAAGATATGTTTTAAAATGAGTGAGAATATGAAAAAAAGATTAAAAGGCTATCTTATACACCAAACAGAAAGCAGCTAGTTTCATATCAGGCAGAAATTGTGGTAAGGAATTTAGGTTATTTTGTAGATGTCATATATTTTGTGAATGATTCCGGGGTAGTACAAACTCAAAGCATGTGGAAATACATATTGCAAGTGCATTTATTTAGAAAGGATGGACAGTCTTGTGGTTACAGACTTGGAAAAGCTGGGTTCATTTGCTGATTGAGGCACTCAGGTAATATTACCCAGACACTGTTTATCCTTGGCCCAAGTTCTCCGCTGTAGAGCAGTGAAAGTACAGTTTCCTACACATGTCATGATGAAGGATGAAAGAAATCTGTTAATGAAGACATGAAAATATGGGGTATCTAAGTGCCTTTATGGATCAATTCACATTCTGATTTTAAGCCCAAAAATTATGTTATGAATGCATATAATTAATAAAAATTCAGCTCTGCTAACTCTGCCAAGATGTGATAACTCTAAACCTCAAACTGTTTGGTCAAAATAAGACATACTCACTAAGAAGATTTCAAAGGAAAATCCAGGTGTTTTAGGAAATGATTTTTCATTTCATTACTCCTACAAAGAGCTGTGTCATTTCTTGTAGTATTCCAAGAAGTCCACTAAATGAAAGACTATTCATAAAAGAAGATTCAGAAAAAAAATATGCTTTTTAATTAAATATTAGAGGCACTTTGGCAGTCTCTATAATACATTAAAAAAGGTTAATGTTTGATAAGGATCTAATAAATAATCCTTCAATTTAGTTTCAAAAATTAGTTGACTTTTAAGGGTACTTTTAATCTAATAGTTATGAACAAATGCCAAGGTAAGTAATCACCGTAGTTCCAAATATATACAGATGTCTTTCCTCTTTCAGTCATCTGTTATTCCACTCCAACGATGAATTCTGATTGTGGGCAATGTGTTAAATATTCACATATATACAATGTCATCTACTACAACCGCCCCCACCATGGAAGACATGGAAGTATGTACACTAAACAATGAAGTCCTGAAGGTATTTTGAGACTTACTTAGGTGGTAGAGCAATAAATATAATAAATAATATAAAATAGTCACGATCCTTCTATGGGATACAAATCATATTTCTAGAAGCAAAATTGTTTCTTATCGATAGAATTTGCATTTGGTTATTCACTGAGTTGAGTTCTTTTAAAAGAGCTGTTAGACTGAATTAGTAAGACACTAGGCTGTACTATGCATACAGAATCAAGTTTGTTTTTCTTTCTAGTTATTCCTCATATGGGTAATCCGAAACAAGTGATAATCAGTACGTTTTTTAACGAAGACTTATCACAGCTGTCATCATAATTGGTTTCCCATGATGCTTAAAAAAATAAAATGGATAATGATAGAAGTATACTCTTTTTTCCTTCTTTTTTTTTTTTTTTTTTTTTCATTTTTCTACAGAGTTCAGCTGTGCAATTGGTTTTCTCTCAGTCTTTGGCAAGAACGTCTTTGGCAAAAATGTGTTTGGCATTTTTTCTCTTCTCGTATGACAATACTCGGCAATAGTTGGGTAGCTGTTGTGCTAAAGTAATTGCTTATTATACTAATTACTAGTATCAGTATTGTCTGGTGTTTCTTCCCAGCTGACTGCTCTACTGACCTGCTCTTTCTTGCTTTAGTTTGTAATCATACTTATGGTACAGGTCATTTCCTCATTTGGGTATTGTATTATTAAACATTGTAATTCATAAGTCTTTTTACGATATTATAAGATACACCAGTAAGTAGAAACTAGTACTGAATGCTACATATATTTACAAAATCTCTATAGGGACCATTGACTTTTTATTAGCTGATAGTCATACAGATATTTTTTTATTTACATGTAAGGATCCTTTGTCTAAATAGAATGCCTATGCATAGGAAGGTTTGCACTTAGTAGTCTGCCTGTTTACCTGCAAAATACTTCTCAATGTGGAGGCATAGAGTGTACCTTAAAGTTTTATATACAATAATTAGGTTATTTACCTCAAAGCACAACAATTACTGAACGATGTTAAAACAAAAACCAAACACAGATCAGATATCTGAGCCCTGATGGAAAATTATCTGGGTAAGGTCTAACTACAGTTTAGAATTCATAGAATCATATCTTCATAGAATCTTTTAGGTTGGAAAGAACCTTCCAGATCATAGAATCCAACTGTTAACCGAGCACTACTAAAACCACCCACAGCCAGCTGCCCAGGACCATGTCCAGAGAACATTTGAATATCTCCAAGGATGGAGACTCCCTGGGCAAGCTGTGCCAGTGCTCAGCCATCTCCACAGCAAAAACTATTTCCTGATGTTCAGGCGGACCCCCCTGGTGTTTTAGTTTGTTCCTGCTGCCTCTGGTCCTGTCACTGCACACCACTGAAAAGAGCCTAGCATCTCTATTTCAGTTTTACCCTCTTCCTACTTCTTGTTTCTTTCTTCTGATAGGATTCACTAGACCTCTCCACAATCCTTGAGTCAGCAAAATTCAGTTTTATTTATACCATTAAGAAACCATGAGCACAGAAAGAAACAGATAAATAGGCATATACTTCATAAAAGTAATACAGAAATTTACCATATTATCCAGAAAGATACCCAGTCAAGCATGAGGAAATCTTGGTTTAGAGTATATACCTTGGCAATAACCTGCAAGCTAATAAATGTGGTGTGATTTATTTCAGCTCTATCTTGACAACATCTACCTCTAACTAAATGAGCAGCCCTGACTGCTTCCCAAAAACCTAACTTCCCTCATTCCTCAAGAAAGAAGGGAGAAAACTGTCTTTGAAAACTTAAAGTGTAAAATATCTTCTCAGTTATGAACACTAGGAATGAAGTTCCCCTGTGAGCAGTTTATCACATTACTGGTGATTGAAGAACTGTTTATACCTTCCTCTGAGGCAGCTGGTACTTCTTGTCATCTGAAACATGGGACTGAATGACAAACATTAGTTTCATAGTCCAGTATCTGTATGAATCCGTTTCTATAAAGCATCATTTCATGAAAGATGCTGAAAAAAAGAAAGCACAGACTAGAAACAGTTGGCTTCAAATTCAGACTGAGATATTTTTATGATGTGAAAATATCCTTGGTAATACTAGAAGCTTATACCCCCGGAGGTGTTTATATGAAAAACCGACAGTTCTATTTAGTTTTCTTCTACAAGTCTGTTTCAAACATCAAGATCTACTGCAGAAATCTGGAGAGCCATTGTCTGGTATTGAAAGTGTTGTCGTTCACCTTTCCAAATGACAACAGACTGACACATACTTCCAGAGGTAGAAAAGAAATGTAAACTTTTATGCAAATCAAATAGTGAGATCAAATTAGCATTTCTTGCTGTTATACCTTAAAGTCAAATGGAAAATCTGATATGCAGCATTGGTTCTATATCCTTTCTACTCAGTCACTACCTAAACAGGTTTCCATACAAGGCTTGATCTTGCCTGAATGCCTCAAGCCATTGTTTTTAGTGACTGGTGGCAGGAAATGCAAATGCTGGCTTGATCCTGTCCCATTGAAGATAATGGTGGAATTTCCAAGAGCTATGATGGAAGCATATTTCTCTCATTTCCAAGAACTTTTTCTGATTTTTAACAGTCCATTACTTCTGTAATACTAAAATGAACTGCAAGAGCTTAGTGCATGCACATGTACCCGTTCACCCTAACCTGGATCTTTAGAGGTTATCAATGATCGTAGACACTTCTTATATGTATTATGAAAATATTGCGTATTTTTAATTCTTTTAGCATTGTAATTCTATTACTATTGTGATGACTTGGATAAATCCTTTTGGATTTATCTCTGCTGTTGGAGTAAAATGCAAGTGACAGAGGTAAAATATGGCAGGCTTGATTCTGGATCATCTACCTGCTAGGAGTTGCTGGATTTCCAGATAACACATTAAGGATGCAGTTTCTTGGCACTGCTAAATTAAATTTCACTTTGTGAAGACAGTGTAGGTGGTGGGGGTGGTGGTGGTGATAGAGGGGAATACTAGAACACTGTCTTGTCTTGGGAAAATTAATAAGTATTCTTCAGTACCTCCTTGTGATACATGTGCTGGTCCTACAGTATAAATTTAACTGACCCAACTAGTCTAAGAGCCAATGCTTAGCAGCTATACAGTCCATTTTATGGCCTTTATAAACATTTTTCCTCTTAGGGGTGGTTATTTTCAACTGGCTTGCAAGCAGCTCAAGTGTTCTATGCCTGTAACAGAAGGAACTTTCATGCCAGTGACAAAATAGGAAATAATGTACTTTACTTTAAATACCTACATTTGAAAATAAAACAAAACAAAATTATAGAAGACAGATTTGAATAGATACTTCCATTTTGTTATCTTGCTTCCGATGATTATCAAGACAATATTTTGTTTATGTTTTCTCAATAAAAAGCATCTAAATAATATGTTTTGGTATTATTCTTTTCTGTCCACAGCCCACCCCTAATGTTTTTAGTGGCCGTAGAAAGATTTACAATGATTTACATGGAGATTATATGCAAACTGCAATTTGTGAGGGCACCATACCTGGTAGTATCCCTGGAGACTTATTTTAGGTTTCAGCTTCTTCCAGATGCAAGAGTTACAAAGAAGGATTTTAGCATTAACAACAGTTCCAAATATTTGCAGAAATGCTTTTCTATCAGGCAACAGTATGTACAATTGCCAACATATTGTCAAAGCACAGTGGATGACAAGCAGGAGAATTTCTAGGAGACAAAGAACCATTATTTGCTCTGCATGCCTTCAGTGTCTGAAGAAGATTTTTACAGCTGCATTGTGTCTGCTATTTTGACATGCAACAATGAACTTAACTGTAAATAGTTTAATTCCCTACATTCAACTATTCTCCCCCTCCAGCTAAAGATCATAGAGACATATAATATGGGAAATATTTATCATAGTTTGAAGCCCTGTTATATTCAATTGCTTTACACTGGCATCGAACTGTTTAGCTTTCATAAGTAACATTTAGAGCCATAGTGAATAGCCAAAGGATTGAAATTCATGCTTTTCAGAACCCTGAATGTTTGATAGATCCCAGTCAATACAGAAGGTGATGGAGCACACAGCTTTGTTTATTTGGGTGACGATCTAGCTAAAGTATGCGGGTTAACATTAAAGAGAAAAAATACAACTTGTTGATTTTTAGAAACATTGGCACGTTTATAAGAGTGGTGTGTACACATAGTTGATTATTAAAGGGAAATACAGTGGAAAATTCCACAGTGCTCTAACAGAACCAGATCAGTTGCACCTTCTAAATATCAGTTATTACAGAACAAAAAAAGGTCTCTTCTCCTTAACTATATAGTGTTCAAAACAGCACAAGCACCCTTTGTCATCTGTACTGGATATTGGAGAGCTGTTAAACTGGGGCAATAGTTGAACCTACCTTATCTTTACATACAACAGCAATTGCAAATCAACTTACATGAAAACTCAGGCATGAAGCAAGAAAACATTGGAGTCCAGAAGTTACTGTAGGAATAGCAACATGTGAGTAAGTCATTAATAATCATACTAGAATGTGGTGAAGTGGGTGTCTGACTCAGGACCTCTGATGAGCTTGCAGATGTTTCAAAAAGAAACACAAAGTCCTGTGAAGTGGGAAGCTTTTCATTACACCCACTGAGCTTTACTCAGCTCCTAATCTTGTTGCAGTACAGTCAGTAAAACAGCCACCTGACATGGCTAAATTTATAATTTGTTTGTTCATTTATTTTCAAAATGGAATTAATCACATTTTAGCAATTTTTTTTAGGAACTGTAAAATGATTTCCCGATGAAGAACTGATATTTAAAACCTTTAACTTGTAGTGAATTACCTTTGACAAAACTATAAAGCCTTAAGATAGAGCTTTATATTAGAAGCGCTGACAAAGCCCTAACGAAAAGAGCACCAGTGTCCCTACTATAATAACAAAATAACAAACAGAATAGGAAAGTTAAACCCCCCTCGGAGGAACTTGCATAGTCTGTTTGCTCTGGTTCATTGAGCTGTTCAATGTAGTGGTGGTGTTCACTGAAAGCAGAGATTATAGGAATGCATTTTTTTTACGTAGTGCTACAAACCACGAAAAAAATGACATATGAAACTAAAGGGCCTAAGGGGCTGCTCATTGCAAAACATAGCTGAAATATCTGCATTTCTTTTGTCTGCTCTTTTCCTCTCCTACCTCCAGCTATAGCAAGAAATTAAAAGTTCAAGTCAAGAAATATTTAATATTTGCTTAATGTACTGGATCTTGCAGAATTACCATAGTTTCTTTATCCTTTTTTCATGCAGAAACATGAATCTTCATTTGCCTCTGCATAAATGAGACTTACAGGGATTTTTATTGACCCACTGTCAATGCCTGAGTGTAGCTGGGGACCCTTATGTCCATTTGCACCTCTGGGGCTCTCACCACCACGCCCATGGCCCAGGACCCCATTTCAGCCCCTAGGGTCATCAGTGCCTATCCCTGTGAGGCTGTGGGATGCCATCTCCAGTCCCCACTGCCCTGTCCACGGGCCATGCCAATCTGGGTTCACCTGCAGGCTGATGCTTGGTTCCCATCCCAAGGGAGGTGCATGGTGGCTGGGGGACAGGCCCTGGCTGATGGACCCTGCCCTGACACCCTCAGGAGCCCCTGACACCTCTGATCCCCGGCACAGGGAAATGCCATCCCTTGTGATTCCATGACAGACATCTTATTGTGTTGCACCTCATGGTTCAACTATAATGAAGACGTTTTTTACTGCCCACCAAGGCCTGATTTTATCCCTGTGGGTGAGAACAGACATTTTTAGGTTTAGTACTAACAGATGTGGCAAGAATAGGCTAGTTTGGAAGAATGATAGTTTGATTGGAGCACCTGGACACAGAGAAGTTCAGAGCAAGCTAGTCATCAGAAACAGGGTTCCCCATGTGTATTGAAGAAGACTTTAGTCTTCAACAACTATAGAAACTATACAATGACCTTTCTGGCTTAATACTGAGTCAAGAGGAGCCCCTTTTCCTAAAAGGGTAAAAAAAGTGCTATGAAAGAAAAGGAAGTTGTTTTTTAAGCTAAGTGAAACTTTTTCAGTACGGAAATTGCTTCACCAGAGTTTTGGGTTTTAGCTCAGATCATCCTTAAGTTCTCTGAAATGTTAACCTTTGATAAATTCCAGGACAAAAGGTCCCAAACAAGGCCTGTTCTCTGCAGTTTCTAGTATTTCTATGAAGCTCCTCCAGCCTTTCATGTGAGTATTTAAGGGGAGCAATGAAGTTGGCTGGTTCACTAATACTCTGTTTTACGTGGATCCTGTCACCGAACATTCAGGGGAGAATACTCCTTTTGTTTTAGGCTTTGGAAAAGAACATCATAACTTTGCCTCCCATTAAATGTATGTTTGACGGGGAGCTCAGTGAATGTGACCTGTAAGGAAACAGAATAATGTGTTTCAGTCTTCACAAAGGAAACATTTATAACAATTTATAGCTGAGGTCGCCAAACATGTTCTTCAGAGATGCACTAGAATTACATGTAGAACCTCAAATACTTCAGGGAAAAGGGGATTTCATCTTGGTGAAAGCTGGCCATTTAAATGCGTGTGTATATATATGTATATTTGTACGAACAAACAAGCATTACACACTGAATGTTTCTACTTTCTTCACTCACTGTCACTGAAGGTTGTCCCTAGGCATTGTACATTCCTGGCAATGCAGCAAAGTAGTAACAGAGGACAATCAGGTTAGCTGTGCTCTGCAGGGAGTTCTAGCAAAGGGCACAGCTTGGCTACATCCAGAAACAAGGGTCTTCCTTTGTATTTATAATTCATGTACTGGACAGACAAAAAATAAAACCCCCAAAACACTGTGGATTCAGAGCTTCCCATTTCCGTTCTGTATTTGCAGACATCTTTCGCACTCCACTGAGTTGCCTCGTTGCTGCTGAGGGCTTATTTTCCTTTTCAGAGGACAGTAGTAACCGTAAAATATTCTTACAACATCCTTTTGAACTGAACATTTCTATCCTTGCTTTACAGGAAAGAACGTGGGCAAAGCTGAATCAGTTAGTGATGGTTAAGTGCTACTTGCTGTTTCTTCAATTGTTTATGTGGCAAATGGAAGTAATGATACTTTCTTTTCCCCATTTCTTACCCGGTATATTTAAACTTCCTGCTTTCCGGGGCATTTGTCTCATTAGCTGTTTGCACAATGCTTAGTGCTATGGCATATTACTTTTAGATAGAGCCCCTAAGCACTTCCAAGCAGCTGCTCAGTTTACCTAAGGATACGAAGGTATGTCGATAACAGACAGAATGATTTATTCTCCTTGTTGTCTGTGCAAGTCAGTTTCCAAAAGGAAACAGCATGGCTGTACTAAGCTACTAGCATCACACAGAGTAAATTCCAGCAGGTACAGCAACTTGCTAACACTTGCATGGCTTCCAGGCTGATTTACAGTTCCGTGCATGAACAGAGTGTGTGCGGGGTGCATATGTGTGGCTTTATCTACACAAACCCACATGGTTGTGCCAAAAGATAGGCTGACGATAAGTTTGTAGCTTTTGTTTGGGCATTATTAGTTAGTAGTCTTCAAAAAGAAACAATAAACACCATCAAAAAAATTGCAGCCCTTCTGGCCCAGTAAATGGAGCTCATATACATTGATAGCATTATATTGGCAACAATGCACTCCATATGTTCATGAAAGTTACAGGGCACATTTCCATGTAAACAGTCAAGACAGCAAACTTCAAATATTTGGAAGAAATGTTTATTTAACAACTGAATACATGCTAAAAGAAATAATTTACAGCAGCAGTTTCATGACACTTTTTTCTCTCCAGTTTTCTAGTTCCCATCTGAATTGAAGTGATAAATACAGAAGTAGAATTATTTACTACCCAGTAAGGAATGTGCTTAAAGTAGAAGCACATAACTTTAGCACTGATATAGCAAATAAACTACCTTATCACCTGTGTGCCAAAATCTTGCATTTTAGTATTATGCTGAACACACCAAAATGGAGTACCTCTAGATAACAGTACTTTACATTGTACCTCTTTATCTAGTCAAAAAATATTTACATCTCTTTTGGCTAATGTGTAGGTAGCAAAAACTGAACTATTAAACACATACCATTGATATTCACTAAATAATACATAAAAAGGATCAGTAAATGCGCATTCACATGCATTTAATTTAATTTTAGTTTTTTACATATTGACTTTATTGGGTCATAAAGATTTAACTCTATTCTGCAAAGATGAACATTTTCTCAGTTTGATGTTACAGTTTAACATAACCATACAGTTTTTAGGAGCCATTGAACAAAATCTCATCTTCAGTGATCCATGCAAGTGCAAAGTGTAGATGAGTAAGAATAATGTAATGGATATTTGTTCCTTGCAAATGTATATCTTAAAACAAATCAAAATAGATCTTTCTGGTTACAAATTAAATCCTTTATTTCTTTCCAGCTTAAACACAACTTTTTACTTACTTCTTCTGAAGTCTGTAAGTAGAGGCTTAGAGGGTTTTATTGACAATTTACAGAAATACCATTTTTATCTTTATCTTCAAACCTTATGTTGCCTTAAACAATAATGACACAAATGAGGGTGTGAATTATATAGAAGCTGCAGGGCTTCTGTCTAACCATGAATTTATTCAGACTTATGTTCTTTCTTTGAAAAAAAATAATTTCACATCAGTATTGAATGTTGCTTTAACTTGACCATATATGAACCTAAAAATAAAATATTTCCACTTCTGGCTTGATCTTCTTCCCTCTTATTTATATAAGCAAATATGAAGACATAAACAAGAATATTCATGTCTGTAAGAACTGAAGTTTGTAAGACCTGATTATATTGATTGACCAACTAGACTGCCAGGTTATGATAAAAGCATCGCAACTCCTGTAATTTTGTTCCCACAGATTGTCTTTCTCTGCATAGAGAAACATATAATAGAATCCTGACTTAATTTAATCTGTTTTTTCTTCAGAGGTGGTGGAATAGGTTGGGTTTGGTTTGATTTTTTGCAGCAAGTTGCTACAGAACCAGTTGCTATGAGCATGGTAGAGAAAAAAAAGTTAGACAGCAATCCATTAATATGTAAAAAAGGAAACAAAGGCATTTAGGGTTTGTTGAAATCCATCTGTATTTTCCCACTGAATTCTCCGAGGTTCGTTTTAAAACTGTTTCCTTTTGTAACAAAGACGATTCTAATGACTTGACGGCACACAACAGACCTACACAAAAGGTTAAAGAGTGTTCTGTGATTACAATTACATAATTCAACTGACAACAATGCTTAGAAATTAATCATAATGTGAGCTGTAAAATTAATACTGTGTATAGGAAAGCCCATAGCTGAACTGTTTTAATTCATCCCTACACAGCACATCATGAAAGCACGGGAATTTAGCGGTTTATTAAAGTTCACAGGAGTCAAGTTAAACATAAGAGAGACTTAAAGTTGCTTTAAAACTAAATTCCCATGTGCTTTCCTAAATCATGGCCTCACAAACTTGCCCTGGTCTATTCAGTGATTATTTTTTTTTTCTTTTGCTAAAGAATTAAATGACAAAAAAACTTGCAAGTTCATCTCCTGCAAAATATTCAAGGGGACTAAAGTGACTGAGCCATTAATGAAAATCCGATCACTAAGGAGTCAAGAAGCCAAGGATTCATCAGAAGGATACTTGAATTAGTAAGTGGCAAGGAGACTGGGATGTGTTGTGAGAGAAGCTGTCACAGCAGTTGCGTTATATCGGATTAGACTGATAGTGTAGTGATTGATAAACTAAATAATCTGGAGTGAATAACAACAAAACAGCTCAGTCTTCAATACAGACATACATTTATATAAAAGCTCCTTTACCAAACTACGGACTCCATTCTAGTAATTTTCCCCACAATGACATTACTTGAAATTATGACATTTATGGACTCTACCAAGATAAAATATGGGAGGCTGGAGAAAGACGATCTTCAAAGAACTGGACACCATAGAACTGGGGACCAAAGGCACATCTGTGCTGAGGTGAATATATCTGCTACTTATAACCCTAAGCTGACATTTACGGTGCAAGTACATTGTCTGTTTTACCCTCTTGCTCTCCTGTATATAGAATAAGACAGAAGTGCAGGACCAAATTTTCTGTTAGTATAAACTAGTCTTTTAGCTGAACTTCACCTATTTACTACTGCAGCAGACTTTGCCCACAGATGAAACTGTCCCTTAGATCTAAAACAGAGAGCTGGCTTTGAGGTTACTATTTATGTGGCCTAGTGCTGGTTCTTAGCATTTGGGTGATCTGGCCCACAGAAAGAATGGAGCACAGTAATGTGGACATATTTCCACCACTGAGCTGGGAAAAAAATACTCCTTAAACTGAATGTGAGCTTTGCTCATGGATATATGACAGTCTATGAGCCCCAATATTTAAATATTAGCATTCACAAATATTTTGAACCAAGAAAACAAGAGTATAATTAGTGGAGGGTATTTTAATGCTATTTGCTTCTTTTAGTAAAAAAAAAAAAAATGTACAACTGGAAATCAATGTTCTCTTTTCATTGGTTCAATTAATAGCAAGGTATTTTACAAGTTGAATCATTTCAAATACCATACTTCAAAAAAAAAAAAAAAAAAAAGAATGCAGAAGACTTAAATGCTATACAGCGACTTCCATGTTAAAATAGCTTAGTTTTAAAATTGTTTTGAAGTTACATGTCATACAGATTACTGAGAGGGGAGGAGGTTAACTGCAGTGTGACTAGCTCCCCTGGAAGATTTTCCAAACAAAAGAGCAAAGCAGCTCATAATTGGAAGTTGTCTTTTTTTTTTTCCTCTAAACCAGTAATTAGAAAGTACAATATTTCTAAGACAAAAAGTCTAATCTATTTTAGAAAAGAGCTAATGTTTGCTATATATTTTTCATGGTACATTTAAATTATAGTTTTAATAAAATACATCTTTAGATCAAAGCTGAAAGAAGTCATCAGTAGTAGGCCAGTGTACTCCACATTTTTTTGTTCTTCCAGATGATGGATGGCTTATGTTGTTCAGATTTCCACAAACAATCTCATTCAGTATTGTTTTTCCTCTTCTAGTACATATAAACAGGAGAACTGGTAGACAAAACAAGAACAAAATCTTTGTGTCCAATCATGTGTTTAGACGTTCATCAGCTTAATGAGTTCATGCAGTTTTATGTATAAGTCTAGAAATGGTAGTGCTGATGATGAAAGCTGGGGTTTGTTTTTCTTTTCTTTAAGATGACAGCATGAAATACAGCATTTTTTTTATATCTCAGGCAAAAGAGAAAGCAAAACTTGCCTGCTGAACACTTGCAGAACTTTCTGAGCAGTAAGCTAGGTCCGGGTGAGATATCATCCTTGAAACTCTGGTCTTTCTGGTCTTAGAATCAGAGCAGAGAGGAAGGACTTACTAGGAAAGTTAGAAATGGATTTTATTTAAACCTGGTGGAAATTGTTTGGACTTTCCACTCTTGTAAACATCCACATAATGCCATGAAAAAGTTCATGAATATTGCATTTTTTTTCCAGTTATCTGTCTGTACAAGTTTCTACTTAGATAATGTTCCTAGAGGTAATGCAGCTCAGACACTCCGTGGTGCCCTCTCAAATTCATGGGTCCTCCTGTTCCTACCTTTTTTATTCTCTTGTAGGTGCTTCCACTTATTTGTATTCACCTGCGCATTACCAGGCTTTTGCCGGCGTTGTTTGCGGTCTCTTTTCCAAACCTGCTCACAGAACTCATCCATTGTGTTGAGATTGGGGTGATTGATTAACTGCATGAAGTCTCTATACCAGATCTTTTGACTGGGGGTCATGCTATTGGTAGCATCCTTGGTCTTGGAAGCATCACCATCTTCTTCTTTATGGAGCAGCTCTTCCAGGTGGTCAGTATCTATTACTTCCAGGGTCACTTTGAGCAAAGTTTGCATGAAGCCATGCTCCACAGCATGACAAAAATAGGTACCAGAATCTCTCTGTTGAAGACTTCGTAGCAACAGGCCCTGGTCTGTCCGGATCATGCGATCATCCACTTTTATCTGTATTGGAAAAAAGTAATAATTTCAACAGTTATCTTTCACAGATGTGCAACATTATCCTCTAACCATACTAGTCTCTTAGCACTGCTCCTTTCAGCTGGTAAAACATGGCCAAAGACACATGAATGGAAACTCCTTGCCAGCCACCTGTAGTTATGGAAGGCTCAAATACGCTGGAAAGACTACTGATGTACTGCAAAGAGTTTGAGGAATTAAGAATTTACTCCTAAGTCCCTAGTGCTGCTGAAGATCTGTATCAACTCTGTCAGATGGATTTGCTGTTAAGGTTACAAAAGATTCAAGCCTGTAATCAGCAGAGTCAACATGGATGCATTCAGCTACATTACTGAAGCCACATTTATTATTATCTTTTAGTTAAGCCTAGATATATTTGTAGGAAAGGTTTTCTGTCTTCCTATTTTTCCTTACTACAAGGCCTTATACACAGAAGAGGCTTCTGTGTAAGTGGAGAATTTACAAAGAAACTATAAGGATTAATTCTCAAAATTTTAATATTCAAACAAGTAGCTGTCCAAAATACTTTATTTTCCTGAATTAATTAATATCTAGACTATAATTTCATTCTTTGTATGCTCAGGTTGCTGCAGACAGAAATGGCAAAAACCTGTTTGCTGCTGTCACCACCAAGAATAAATTCTAAATAATTTACTACTTATGCAAACAAAGCAAACAGCAAAAGTATCTAAAGCTGCTAATGTAACTGAGGATTTAGTACTTGCTTAAAAAAAAGCCCCAACAAACAGCTTCAGAGTTGTTTGGGTATATTTGCAAATACTTTAATGTAACAAACAAGGTCTTATTTCCTAACTTGATCACCCTACCACCAGAAAAGATTATTCTCTTAAGATATGTGTGAAGAGGACTAGTTGCTTCTCTTTATTTTTGCTACAATACCTCTTCTTTGCGGTCATCATTTTGCTTCTGGAATTGCCAGTAAACTATGGCCCGCTGAGATTTTGGACTGCACTCAAGAAAAGTGCTGCTGTTCTCTACTCCATAAATAATCTTTTCCTCCAGGGTCTGACCACTTGGGTTATCTGTAAAGCAAAGGAAAAAAAAAGAAATTAAAATTACCAGGAAACACAAATCTGTATTGCTAAGTGAATGCGTGTTTAGAAATAGGGCTTCCTTAAGGTATTTAAAGATGGCAACTTTCACAGGAAAACTTTCCCAGATCAGTATCCCATTTGGAAAAACCCCATCAACATCAACTCTTTGTAAGGATCCCTGGTAATTGTAATTTTTTAATTATTTTTGTATTCTAAATCCCAACAGCTGTTAACATCTCAATTTCATTGTGAAATTTTGTGTAAACCTCAGTATTATTCATCAAGGAAAACATCCAGGACACGACAAGAATTTTTAATAGCAAACTGTATGCAGTAAGAAAACTCAGAGTGTAGTTGCAGAATGTTTGTAATGATGCCTCCTGGGCTCTATGATCATAATACTTTAGAGCAAAGTCATAAAACATGAGGTTATTTAAAAGTAGTATAATGTGTTTAGATTATATGGCACTGCAGTTTGCTGAGGCTGTTAATGACCAGGAATAATGTTTTTGGGGAAACAATCTTCAATTAATCATTTCCTCTCATACCGATATAATTTATGGAAATGTAATGAGCTTAATAAACCAGACATTATGGGAGGAGAAAAAGAAAGTTAAATAAATTACTTCCTTTTGTAACAACAATATTTCAAGATATTCATCAACTGGCTGGAAATATCACATAGCTATAGGACTTATATGGCATTTGATTCTTCTCCAATACCGCAGAGACTGTAAGGCATCATGTTTCAGCTCTCCACCTTAGCTCTTTAAAATGCTGTTATGGACTTTAGTTGCAACAGTAGAGAGTAAATGGGGAGGAAGGGGTTGGTAAGCTATTTAACATTTTGTTCATCTCACAGGGTTTCCTGAATCTTTGCCATTATTTGTCATTCTTTCCATTTTCCACTTTTGATCTTTAGCACTGGCAATCTTTAAGGAACTTCTTTTGATATGCTTTAACTGCAAAGTGATGTCTAATTAAAATCCTTTTAAAGAAATCCTTTGTCAAGTTTTATTTGCTTTCCCTGTGCCTTTATCATATCGGCCACGCTGTTTAGCAAACACAGGCTGTTTGCTAGATGACTGAGCCAAAGGTAAAAACAAAATTGAGCTCCTGCTTTATGTTGAACAATCACGTCTTTCCATAATGACTTGAAGCCCTGAGAGAGGATGGGAGAAGGGATGGGGGACAGAAGAGGAGCTGGTGCTTGCCCAGTTCTCAGTAAGTAAACATCAAATGGCCTATTAACAATGAAAAAATAGGGAGTGGGTTAGCTCGCTTTCCTCTGCTGGATTCTGAACCTTTCCAGCAAGTATCTGAGTGCTACATAAACAGCTAAGTGAAACAACTTTTATGACAGCTCTCAGAAACCACATCCCTATGAAGAATGTCAGTGCAGCTTTGGGCCAGGAAGACTGGAAACAACGGAGGAGTGAATTAGGAAGCAAAGAAGCAGAAAAAAGGTAACACAGCTGCAAGAGAATGTGGTAGGGATACCTGCGGTAAGGTCTGAGATAGAACATAGGTGAATCTGTGTCAGTGAAACAGAGAAACTCGAAGTATGTAAGATGCTAACTGAATATAACTAGAAGTAATAAGATAAAGACTGGAAATGGAAATTATTGGTCGATAACTCATGGGTCCAGAATCAATACTTTGAATGGCTGACTGATGTCCTGACTTTTCTGCTTCAAATTAGGCACTCTAATTCAGGAAGCAAATTCACATGGCTGAGCAGGCAGCCAAAGATCCTTACACAGTCAACAAGAAGCTGTTTATCTGAACTGGGATCTACAACAAAGAGCACATGTAGGGCTGCAGCATAAGACAGTCAGTAGCAAATGTCCCCTTTTATAGACTGGGACACATATGTTACTGCTCCAGTGATGCATTTGTGTGAAAAAGAGATTTACAAGCTTCTACAATAAAGGATGGAAACACAGGGATTTCACCCTAGGATGCATGCTCTTTTCCAGTTCCTCTCTCCCAGGCTCTATGAATCATGGTTGCAGAATGGCCCAGCTTCAACAACAGCAATCTGATAGTTTGGATACTTGCATTGAAAGTAGAGATATCAAGTCAATCTCCTAAGCCTAAGCGAACTTTGAGCCCTTTACTCCCACATCATGAATAGCTAATTTAACCAGCAGGTTATTCATTAAGTAGCTTACTGCACCATAGAATCATAGAATCGTAGAATAGTTAGGGTTTGAAAGGACCTTAAGATCATCTAGCTCCAATCCCCTTGCCATGGGCAGGGACACCTCACACTAAATCATGCCACCCAAGGCTCTGTCCAACCTGGCCTTAAACATTGCTAGGGATGGAGCATTCACAGCTTCCCTGGGAAACCCATTCCAGCGCCTCATCACCCTTATGGTAAAGAACTTCCTCCTTATATCCAATCTAAACTTCCCCTCTTTAAGTTTTAAACAGCTTTAAAACCTTTAAACACCGCTTGACTGTATTTTCCTGAGTACAGCATAGTCCAAGTATGTAATACTAGTCTCATTAGACCCAAGGAGACAATCTTCTAGGTCGTAAATATCAGTAGAAAGGACAAAAATAGATATTTCTTTAGGTAAGGTCCTACTGCTCATGAATGGTAGCATATTATTATATGCTACCAGGAATATTTAGGTACCTTCCAAGAAGCTAGTCACAAGTTTTCATGGAAGTTACCTTGAAGGTGGATGCTCTGATGCTATTTCAAATTTCTGAGTGTTTTCTTGGAACTGGTCCATGGCATTTTACTGTGTTAGAGATAACCATGGAAGGTGGCATAAGCCCCCTTTAAATTTTCTCACAGCCTCGGAAGAGATAATATGGGTGAGAGTCGTGCAATGCAAAAGGATTTAGGAGATCCTTTAAATTTCATTTCCATGACTTAAGGGTCCAGAAATGTCTATAAAGTTAATGCAATATTGAGCATGCGGAATGAAAGAAAGTAAGCAGAGTGATGGAATAATCACAGGAGCAGAGCACAGCTCTGGGACTGAGGGAGACACTGAAGAGGCTAGAAGGAAGAATGAAAGTCTGGAAAGTTCAGAAGAGCAGCTGGAGGAATTAGAAAATTATAGAAGTCATGAAGTTGGTTATGAAATTCAACCCAGAATCCTGTCTGAGAGTTGCAATTCCCCAAATAATCCCAACAGCAGTATCAGTTTACTATCCTGATAAATATCCTTTAAATGCATAATTTCTGACATAACCAAAGAAGTATGAAAGGCTAAATACTTCTACCAAGATTGATTTGCAGATGAATGAATGTCACTACACAGTTAAATTCAGTTATTCTTTGAGCTTGCCCTAAGATAAATCACCTAAAAAAAAAAGGGCCTCTTTTTTTCACAAATTCTTAAAAAACCCTGAAACTTGATCAATTTCTTGATAGCACTAATATGTTACACTTAAAGAAAGAATTGGTCTTTAGTTGACATAAAGGTGTCTGCCCTGACACCTATGCAGCTACGGAACCTCAGCTCCCTCTAATGTTGGTGTGCAGTAATTTAATACTACTTATATATTTGTGTAAAAGGACAACTGAAAGAGCTACCTAAAAGTTATTAAAAGCACTATTGCTTCAGACTGTTATTGAAGGAAGTTTCTGCAATGTCTTTAAAAGTGAAATATACATTAAGAGGTCTTTATTTTTTCTCATTTTTCCTAGTTCACATGGACAATTGACTGGCAGTTGCTGCAAAGAAATGTGTAGACAAGTAGTAAATGATTGCTGGAGCTTATTTTTTGGCTATAGACAAACCCAATTCGTCATCTGTTGTCCAAGAAACCACTAGTCATAATGAAGGAAAAACCTCAGCATAAGTTGGCATAAGAAGTTTACTGGTCATGCAGCCGTCTGCAGAATATATGATCATGTGTAAATGACAAGTAAATATGGAAAAATTTATAGATTTACAACTAAGTAATTCAGAGAAAATTTCACTCAAGAACAGTTTAAAACATTCCTTTAAGTATTTTGACAGTTCATCCTTAAAGTCTAGGACCTAGAACTGCATTCCCTCAGTATGTTGGAAAGTTACTGATTCTTCTAATCACCCTGTCTTCATTTCACTGGTAAGTAAAATTTTCAGCGATACCTTGTCTCATAATTGCTCTGCTCATTTTGACAAAGCTGTATTAAAGTTCCTTGTGACTGGGTATTTAGCATGTAACAGCTTTTTCCTGACCTTGATTTCTCATGAAGGCTGTCATGAAAAAACTGCTGGCTTACTCTCTTTCCTTTGGATAGAAGATATCTTTTCAGACAAATATGTTTACCAAATATGGGAAGATACAAAACCCAAGTGTTTTGAAATCCTTTCCTTGTCTATGAAGATAAAGAACAGACCTACAGTTGTATAAAGCATAGCTAGCAAGGCCAAGAAACTATTAAAAAAAGCCCAGCCACATGGTAGCTCATGAGTAAAATGTCCAGATAGTAAAAAGGTAAAGCTAAAATATGCTTCTGCTGGAAATAAAAATCCACATTTAGTGCCTGATGAAATTTTCCTGTTGGGGACTTGAATATGTCATCTCAGCCCCAATGCATGCATGGTCTCATGTGCACTGTATAAGCATTACTAGACATCATGCAACTGGAAATTTGTGAACTTCCTACTAGTTCACATTGACTAGTTAAAATCTAAACTAGTTTTACATTCATGAGTTCTCAAAACGTGATGGCTACATATTGGTCATTGTCTGTTCGTGCACTTTTACAATCCGTTTACCTCTTTGAGTAGCCTGACCTGAGTTTGACAATCAAGAAGTAAAAAGAAAAGCTATAGTAATGTCAGGCTTAGAGTTTCAAATGATTAAAAGGAATATAGGAAAAACTGCTACTGAAACTTAGTAGTAGTGAATTATAGACAACACAAATGTACAGCTTTGGACTATATATCATTCTTGCTTTACAAGGACTAGAAGGACATGAGGATTTCGAAATATCTCTATTTTTTCAGCCACCTCTTCTTCATTTTTGCTGAAATATGTCCAGTGATTTAGATGTACCACAAACGTAAGTAATAATTTTTTTTTTTCCAGCAGAGGGAAGCATTGCCTAAGTATTCTCTTCATTTAGAGCAAAATAGACATTTTTCACTTTCTGACTGAAGATCTTCTGAAGAGTTTGGCAACAAATTAGTAACTATGAGAAGTTTATTAGCCAAACAATTAAGAAAGGAAGATCTGGTCAATGGACTGTGAAAATTAAACAGTCAACAAAAAACAAAAGATGTCAAAGAAAACCCATGCTGAAAGCACATGGGGCGGGCCTCCTACAAGGATGCTCTTGAGGGCTTCTAGTGTGGCTCCTACAACAAAGACCGTTCCATATTTAGCCAAGATAGATAATTATGTGTTTGATTATCATCCTATGGAAACTATGTGAAGCAATGTGTACATACTTCTTGCTGTTCTGAAGGAGACATGACTCTTTTCTGACATAATATGCTTAGCCTCATGGCATGCTATTATCAGGTGAGCAAAGCAGAAAAAATTAAAATGTTTAAAACTGTTAATCTGAGGAAAAACAAACAACACACTCCACCCTCCCACTCAGTCTTTAGTGTCTGATCCAGGCCATTGTAAACAATTTAAATTGGGATAATGATGTATTATATTCATCTTCTGCAGATGTTCAAGACAATTTCACAGATCATTCCTACTTTATTCATGCACAGTCTGCAAATTACATACAAATAGTTGTACTTTAGTACTACCCATAACTCACCATGATGCTGCAGGTCTGAGCAGTGGGTAAGTGGGTCCCCATTTCGGATGTCTTGTCGTCTAGTACGTCTGTAAATATCATAGTTGAAAACTGTTAGTGACCTCCTCAGTGGACAGCATTCACATTTGCCATGACTAAAGAGCAACAAATGGAACATATATGAAATTACATAGGTCACAAGTGCACCTAAACAGCAGTAGGAAGGAAATGATGCTGTTCTTCCTATATTCAATGCATTACCATGGTTTGTAGAATCAGCCTTTACAATTGAAAATAAATTCTTCAGAAACTGGCAAATACATATCTCTTGCACTGAGCCTACAAAGTTTATTTTAACTATGCTGGCAATATTGATCACAAAATCATTACTTATTTCATAGATACAGGAACTAAAGGATCAAAGTATTAACAACACAGTTGAACATGCACCAATGCATCATGCATCAGTCATGAAGAAACTAGAGCTTTTCTGCAAGCACAGAATACTTTCAATATCATGACATCTTTTAGACAAATGAAATGTTAGGATGGATGGCTTTGGAAAAAAATGTCAAAGTGTTGTATTTTCTACAAAAACTAAATTAAAATACATAGATAATTTCAGCCACTATAGATTTCACTGAGAGATTTCTGATAAAACCTTTTCTAAAACTTTTTTAAGCAGCTTTGTCTTTAGAATAAACAGAATAAAACACTTGGATAGGAAGACTTTGAAATGTCGTATATTCCCTTTTGTAGCTTGAATCTGGATTCTAGTTTTTATTGATGCCCATTTAACATAGTATATTCTTTCCCCACTTTGATTTCCACTGGCTCTTTTTGGAAAACATTGATCTGCACTAAAAAATGTTGTAATTAGCAGAAGGAAGCCTTTTAATACAGTATTACTTTGCATGTTTTGTTGTCTCTTTGTCTGCTCCTATTTTTATTTAAATAGCTGTGACACAAAATTCAGTTGAGCCAGAGAAAAGCATTTCATACTAAAAACAAAAGAACGAGGCAAACAAAGATGTATTTCAAGTGTGAGCACTTTACTTTAGGAATCGGAGAAAGCCTGAGGGCTTGCAAAATTAGAGGAGAACAAAGAGGATTAGGCTGCTGAACAATGCTGTGATTTCAGATTATGGCATCCAGTAATGGATATGCAAAAGTCAAGTAGCCTCGTAAAAAGCACTATTGGTCACTCCCTTGTGACAACAACCCACATTTTTAAAAAGCCATTGTTCTGCAGCACAGAGATCATCTCTCTTCTGTTCACTAGCCCGATTTGCAGACTCACTAACAGCCCAGCATCAGCACATACTGAGAGTTCTCAGAGAGGCCCCCCCTCAACGGCACAGCAAACTCCTCCTGGCTGAAAAATTTTAATCGTACTTTTTTTCCACTGAAAAGTACTGAAAAGTTAAACCTGAGATCAGTCATGTGAGGTATGGCAACAGGGTTTTTTTGAAGGGAAAAACACGTCAGAATGTGCATTTTAAGGTATCTTTCTGAATAAAGCATCATTAAAATTATGAATTAGGATATCTTAGCATGCTTCAGAAAGAAGGAATCTGCTGTTAATTGATGCACGATTAAAAAATGTACTAATCCTAATTTCACATATCATCTCCACATTACCAATGAATAAAAATAGACTCAAGACATAAGTAACCATAAGATTTTGTTACTCCTTCCTAAATTTTGAAACACGGCATATTTATAGGATATTATTTGTAGAAAAGATGTGAAAAGACTCATACTACTGTCAATGGAGTTTGGAAGAGATGTTTAGTTAGAATCTCAGGAAAATGTCGCACATTTCACCACTGTATCAACACAGTGATTTATGAAATATGAACCAGAACACATCTGCATGGAGTAAAGTTAAGTGGTCACACTACAGGAGCTCTGAACTGCCGTTTAGGCTTGTAAAATACACAAAAAAAAGAAAAGTATATTAAAATTATAGCTCATAAAATCTCCTTTTTTAAAAAAGAAAGGGAAAAAATAAAAAGCAAAACCCCCAAACTAACTATTAGTAAAGAATCTGTGCAATTGCCTCAGGACTCAGCTTTCTCAATATTTCTGGAGCCTAAAATTGCAAGGATTCATTATTAGGAAAATGTTGACATTTAAGCTGTTTCCAGTAATGCTGATTTTGTCATAGATGCATTCAAACCTGGCTTGAGGCAGTGGGTACAGCAGGTATCAGGTAAACAGGGGATCCTCTTCCCCAGTAACACAAATCTTTTTTCTGCTGTTGCCAAGGGTAAAATGGGGGGCTCTTAGTAAGGATATCAGCTTTTTCTGAACACGTTATCAGGATTCCAGCCTTTTTCTTTCATAGTGGCCTCAAGACATGTAAATTCTGCACCCCAAGATTTTCCAGGAATTGTGCAACACAGTTTAGCCCCAGTAACCCTACCCCTTAATCCCTGTAAGAGGTCCCATTCCCTTTACCCCTGATGGCAAGGCTGAGCTCTTCTGCTGTTCAATAGGTTGCAGGGATGGATAAGGAAAAGACAAGGAGCCCTATTTCTTCCATCAGTGTAAGTGATGAATGGCAGGATGATGCGCTCTACGGGTCTTGAGATGGGCTGGGAGCAGGAATGGGTGCTAGTGAATGCTGAGAAAGGATGAAGTTAGGAGGTAAAGATTAGATGGGAGATAGCAGAGAAGAGTGATTTGGTGATTCCTGACCTTAATGTCTCCTTCGACTCAGAGGCACAATTTAACCATATTGACTTCTAACCCTTAAAACATTAAGATCAAATCAATCTCTTAGACTCTCCTTGAAAACCTCACTGTTCCCTCTCCTTTCTTTTGTCCTCCTCTCTTCCAGAGAAACTGCCATGCTCCCCCTACATATTTGAATTTAGCCCATGCAGCTGAGAAAATCTGACTAGCTCTTCTTTTGGGATGGGTTTAGTTTCTCCTTTTTAATTCTTTTCTAAAGAATTTCTCAAAAGCTTGTCTCAGATTAACTCTGTTTCCTGGTGCAAAAATAGAACCTGATGCTCCATAAGCAGCTTTTTCTTTTGTCTACAGTATTTGTTTAGGATACATTGTAATGCAAACCTTGAAATTTTAATCCCCTCCATCTGAAAAGTCTGCAACAAAAAACGCTACTTCCCTCCCTTTACCACAATTTGTCTCCCGCAGCAACCAATCCAAATCTGGTATTTGGAGTCATGACATTCTCAACTAAGTATTTGCTAACATTAATTTCATGTATATAAACACTTATGTATACAAACCCTTGGACTCCTTGTTTCTTCATAAGTGGAAGATGTTTGGCATATTCGATTTTATGTGAACACTTTTTTATCATTTTAGCCAATTTATTATGGGAATCACAACATTACATTAATGTCTGTTCTGATTTGCAAGTTAGTATCTATCTATTCAGTTATTCCTAATTTCTACTTCAGTAGCTAAGAGCTGTTCAGTAACCCCTTATATATTCCAAGAGAAAGAATTCTGGAGATAAGGACAGGCAAAGAAAATATTATTTGAAATCTTCAAATCAGGCAAATAGGACTTCTAAATTTTTTATTACAATTATATTTTTCACTTATGCAGCCTTACCTTAACCTTTGCACTGCAAAGCCTGAGTGCAGAGTGAGCCTAAAACTGTGGTTGTTCTAATCTTGCAGCACTTAAGACACACATCAACATATACAAGTTATACTTTTGAATAATAACAATAATGTCACAAACTACTAGAAAAATAACCTTCCACTCACGTCCTAACACTGTAAGTGTTTCCTTTGAATTAGAATTCATGAAAATGCAGGATAATTTACTTGAGCAATCAGTCGTAGTGTTAGAGAAAATTTTTTTCTTTTTGCTGTTTAATACTGAATACGAAGTCATGAATCCATTTAAGAGACAACTCTCTTCTGAATGTTTTCTTACAACAGCTTTTTAAACCAACCCAAGAAGTAGTAGTGTTCTTGTTAAATCAACCAAGACTTCATATTGCTTGTAACTCCCACAATTATGTTTTCCTTGGAAAAGAAAGGGCTTCAGTTAACCATCCCATGAAAAATCTCAAAAGCCCTCTGGTCATATTGAGACCATCAGTTAAAGCAAATAGCAAACCATGCAGATCTGAAACTGTCCCTACCTCTTAGCAGTGGGGAAGTAACGTGAGCAAGATGAACCATCCCAGGCACAGTAAGGGTCTCTTGCAAGGCAACACTCAGCACATGCTTTTCCATACACATCACAGCGGTGTAAAGGAAGCTGTGAAACTCCGGTGGCTGAGCCAATGTACAGCTGTTGCTGTTATAAAAGTTAAAAAAAAAACCCCAACATTTAAAATTAGTAAATTACCAGCTTTTTCCTAAAAAAGCATGAAAAAATTAGATGTTAGGACCATTACAGTTACAATAAAGGATCATGATCCTGACATACACTAAAGGAACGAGAAGAGAATTGTCCACAGGATAAAAAAAATAAACAGGAAAAACGCTGATTTTTGTAAGAAGCTCTCAGTAGCTTCTCCAAAGAATAGGAAAGAGTAAAGTACTCTTCCATTTTTTCTTTTGTATTCAGATCCCTGCCTTAGAAAAGCACTGCAATCAGTGACAGAACACAATGGTGAATATGCTTTTGAATTTAAAGAAAAACAACTTTAACATAAATTTCCTATATATGACTTTGATTTGTGTGAGAAAACTAAAGTAAATTATGTCAGACTGATGCAAAGATATTTCAGCTTAGAAGTGCTGCCACACATGCACTTCTTTGTATGTCTGATAATTGTGATGCTTTATACTCTTTTCTATAGGTCAAATACTCTAATTGAAAAATAACTTTAAAAAGGGGAAATGGCTTGATTTGATTTTTATAAAAATGTGGTGAGAGGAAGACGTAGCCCAAATGCAGACAGAAGCCATGAAGTAAATAAAAAAACATACATGCAAAATGAACTACAGCTTTGTATGGCATCACAACAGAATATCTTATCTCTCTCATTTCCTTTCTGATACCAAATTCACGTGGTATATTAGAGAAGCTGGTTTTCAAAGGGACATAAGGAAACTGAACTACTGATCCCACATGAAAGTCCAAACAGAGATATTTCATCTTGGCTCTAATTCACAAAGAAAACAAGTGTGAGTGTGGTAAGTAAATATTTAGTTCCATCTGAGAGGCAACAATTGGGAAAACAATACAAATAAACAAAAATTAAATGGCATAATCCATCTGTTTTGGAAACACTGACACTCTGCTATCAAAAGCTTACACTTGTCACCCAGCAGCCGTGGTGGAGTAAGTAGTACATTTATGGTCCCACTCCAAGCAGTCTCACCAGGAAAATACACATTTGTATTTACTTTCCTTTCTTACAAAATATGGTGTGAAAAATAGGATTTCAAGAAATGTTATCAAATTTCTTAATCTCCTGCACTGTGATGACACAGAGGTAGTATTTCCAAGGAATTCAGGGATGGAAGTTGGCTGAGCTCACCTACCTACTAGAAACAATTAGAACTGGATAGAAGGAGACAGCAAAACCAAAAAAAAACTTTTAAAAAGGTGTTGGGTTTTCCTCTTTTAGAGACAAAAGTTTGCAATTTATACAGATGCATGAATTTAACAGAGATGTCCCATGCATTTATGTAAACACCAGTATTTTATCAAGGAAAATATGACAAAGACAGTACCTAAAGGAAAATTTACTGGTAAATTAAAAACTAAGTGTTTTCTAAGCAGCTGCTTCCATCTATTACAGTGCCATAGTTGGGTTGTAAACCCACATTCCCTGGGCAAAAATCTCTGGCCACACAGAGCTCTACACAAAGCCTTGACTGTACATACCAGTCCCCAGATAGTGTTGTATCCTTGAGAAGCAGATGACAGGCAGCAGATATGATAAGCTGATTCTCTCTAACTAAAGTCACTTAATCAAGTACCCAGCTTAGGGGTACATTCTCTAGTAAAAATGAGCAGCAATTCAAATCTTAGATGACCTAACCATTACTCAAGGGATGCCTTTTCCTTTTACTGATTATGGAGGCAGCATAGGTTAAACGAGAGCTTCAGTTAAGTATCTTAAATGTCCAGATGGTATTGATCTGAGCCCTATGTAATTGGGGCATTAATATCTCTATAGGCATGTAGCAGTGTGTGGTGCAGCTAATATAAAAATCAACACAGAGAGTGCACGTGGGAAAATAAGGAAGAATTGTGCAAGGGTTTCCTATATACCTCTGTAACCAATTAAATTTTGTCAAAAAAAGCCTACCTGATTTCTAATAAATATCTTTAGAATTTAAGAATGACCAGAAACACACAAGGGAAAAAAACCTGTGAAGCCAAAATAGGGTTACTTCAAGACTCTATTCCTCGTAGATAAGTTCATAAAGTTCAGTCAGTGAACTACAGCATGAGTTTCAGGTGCCTGAAGGCTGCTGCCCTCTTTGTTGCTCTTCTGATCCCAGTTTTAGACTCCAGCTGGTGATCATTATTCTGGACACTAATAATATATGAATCCAGGCAGTATGAAATTCAGAAAACAGTAACAGAGTGATTTGCACCAATGACCTTACTTTGCCATACACAGTCAAACTGCCTGTTGTGCAAAGAGCCTTTCCCAAGAGGTTGTTAATTTAATAAATCAGTTGATTATCAGATCAAAGAAGAGTGTGTGTGTGGGAAAGCTGTTCTTTAAAAAGTCTTGCAGAAGTATCAGAACTCCAGAAAAGCTGGAGGAGAGGAATCTAATGTTTTAAGCAACCCAGTGGTTTCTGTTTGCCGCATGGTGCTGCCCAAAATGCACCCTTTCTCTAGAAGTCAAAGAGATAAACAAAAATTTTCCATTTGCAATTAAAAAAAAAGATAAGAGACGAAAAATGTAATGCTTAAAAAAAAAAAAAAGCTGAATTTTAACTGGAATTTTAGAGAGCATGAGATTCAAATCCTGTTTAACTTAATTTTATATCTTGAAAAGTAACTGATGCAGAATAGTTCAGGGGTCTGTTTAAGTGACCATTTTGAGCTGGTCCTTTTTGTATGCTCACTACAGACAGAAATGGCAACCTCTGAATAAAATTCAGTACTTTGTGAAAAAAAACTGTAGAAGTAGTCACTAAGGCTTTTCTGAAGGTCTCTGCCTTGCCTTTGAGAATCTTATGGAGGAATTAAAAACCCTCTTCATAGCAGTTCACCAAACAAGAAGCTGGCCTGTACCAGCCAAGAATCTCTTAGTTTTTTCCCCCCAACTTTCCAGAAATACAATAGCTTTTTGAAAAAGAGGATCACAATCCTGACCTTGACAAAAAGGTAAGAGCTTGCTCAAAAAGAAGTCACTCTGAAAGCCAGGCCTGACCCTTGCCTGCTTCCATGCTTTTAAATCAGGGAGCCCCACTTGACAGGCTCAGGACCGAGTGGTAGCCAGGGGCTCCTGGCAAGCCTGGCTCTTGCAGAACTGTGAATTTAGGCAGCTGCAGGGTGTTACAGAGGCTCTAGGATGCTGTCCTCTGAAGGTCCGTCTATTGCTAACTATGCATAAGTCGTTTAAGCGGTAAGGTTACACAAGTCTAGGGCTCTGAACACAATTAGGAGTAATATAATTCCTGTGAGTTAAAGATAGTAGAATTGAGAAAGTCTGTATCAAGGCTTAGTCTTGCACATTAAGCCTAAATTTCCTTGCTCAAAGTCACTCTCACTCAAATTCTCAGAGTTTTATATAATTTAAAACTTAAGCTAAGTTCCACCCCTGAGAATTTGTAGATTTTGGTTTTAGGATGAAGAGTCATTTCTAACATATCATATTGGCACAATGTCAAAATAGGTACCACCTTTGAAAAACCAGCATAGTAGAACATTCAAAAATGAGGAGAAACTCCTGGTACCATTAAAGAATTGTTAGTGAAAAAAATCAAACGATTTTTTTAAAGTCTTTCAGTAGGACATGGTGGGTTTACTGTTTGTATTTCATCCTCCTGCTTTATACAATGTGTAGAATTATCATGCTGTTTATATGAAAAAAGCCCTACTTATCAGAACACAATGAGTGAAGTGTTTGCATTATAAAACTACAGTATTTTAAAATCAGAAATATAAAATGGAAACATGTTGCCATATACTTATTTGATACAGAGACAGTGCCAAAAGCTTGTCATAATGTATCATGATTCTGTCATTTTTAGCCTAAGGCTGGTTGAATTTTCATGAGCTTAACTCTGCCTGAATATCTTGTGTTTTATGCTCTTTTTTAGCTTTAGATAATTTCAGCAGTATAAATTTGTTTTCAAAAGATACAGGGAAAATTGTCATCTCTCCTGAAAACTAATGCTGCTTTAAAGAAGAAGTTGTGTGAAAATGCATAGTCCATTATTAAACATGACTGGCTGTTTTAAGGGAATGCACTTATAAAAATAATCCAATGCAGAGCATTTTGGTATGATGTGAACATATGATATATACATCTTGACAGGTTTGTTTTCAAAAATCCCAGTATTCAACAGCATGTTTTTGTCCTGCCATTTTTGTTGTTTTAGGTGGTAAACTGTGTTAGATAAGTGTCCCCAAACAAAATGTTTTCTGTCAAATACACGTATGTTTTCAGACAACTTTTCTAAATACAGTGGTTTCTGAGTTAAGTATGCAGCATTTCAAACATAATATTGGGCTCTGTCCGTTACAGAATGAATTCAACTTCTGTTTAACAATGTATAGCATTAGGTAGAAGACTTAACTAAGCCTTATTTGTAACATGCACAATTTTTAGTGTCCCAGTCCTCAAAGTAATACCAAATCTTCTCTGTACTGACAATGACATTAATGATGAAATTAATGAGTTTAATGATGAAATTAATGAATGCAAACAAGTTGCTTATATTTACGGAATTAGGTTCCAAATCAACACAAATATGAAAAAGGATACCAAAGCTTTATTGTGTTAAACTTAACACAAAATTTTAAGTCTAAGACTTCTGAGACAGGCAGTGACAGTGGCTGGAATCCCTTCACCTAATTTTAGGCAGAACTGGAAGATAGGCCCCTAATACCCACTTCACTCCTAGACTGCAACCCAATATTCTTTGCATGACTACATAACTCACCAGCTGCTTCACAAACAAGTCTAAGAATAATTGCCTGTAATTGCTCAGAAATCACCTTTACTGTAAATCTGACAAAACTTTACTTCCATCAATCAAGAAGTCCAGTTCATTTTTCTTATGGTCTAGTCTACAATGAAGGCTATAATATATTTCTTTCAGAAGTTAGTTACTACTGCACTCAACAGAAAGTAAGAAATATAAATTCTGGAGTCAGGAACCCCTATCTTAACCATGTCACTGAATGGAAAGACCATGGAAAATTTGGACTAAATCAGATCTACCCTCTTTGCTAAAGTCGAATGGTGAACCCAGAGGAATGTAACAGGCATCAGACAGAAAGACAGGAGAATGTCTTATTTCCAGTCTTTGCTTCCACTGTCTGCATTTTGTACTAGACTACTGCTACAGAGACCAGAATTAGTCCCATTAAAACAAGGAAGCAAGTCTGGCCACTTCTTCTGAACAATTTTTCTGTCATGAGAACATTCTGCAATGTGGATTTTATTATTTTTTTAATCGAGAGCCTCCAGACAGCTGATTAGTTTGTGTTTAGTTTCCACCTTACCAGTAAGTAACATGAACTAGATTTTCTCTGCATGTCACATTTTCCTGAGAAACTAGTGATGTTTATGTAAAGGGATGTGATGCTGCTGCTGTAATTAATATGTCTCTACTAACTGCCAAGTTACTGTCTCTAAAAGACAGAGACCAATAAATATTTATAAGTGATTTAAAGTTTGTGCACATAGTACCTGTTTTGTGGAAATCTTCATCGCTGAAATAACAGTGGGTTCCTAGGGGGAAAAAAAAAAAAAGAGTTAAAGTATAAAATGAGCTTTATAAACATAAAAATTCTGCTAGAATGCTATTTGCCTAAACTAGAAACCCTGAAATTAAACTAGACACTCCTTAGTAACAGTGCTTCTTGTTGTCTTTGGCAGTGGAATATTTTCTAGCTGCAAGTGAATTAGAATGCATGTACATCTTTGATTGCTATGTTGATTGTGGACATACCATTTTCTACGATTATTACAGTTTCATTGTGATTACTTTGCTACTAATTTCACTTCTTGATATTAATTGCTACACTTTGTATTAAAACTACATTTAAAGAACCTGCCAGGTAATATGAAATCAATAATGGTTGTAACAAAATACATAGATACTATATATTAAAAGTGATAAAACTGAAATAAGCAACACATTTTAACCATATCAAGGTGAAAAACCCACTTATACAAAATTTTATTCATAAGAGCAAGCCTTTGTCCCAGGTATAATCCTACTGACTGGACCACACTATTCAAGAAGTTACTTGTATTTGCAGAACACAACACCAAAACACGCAAGAGGTTTTCTGCACCCTGGAACACCCATTATTTAATCAACCAAATGGGTCACTAGGAGAGTTATTGTTCTCCGAGCTAAGTCTATACTTAATTATCTTAGCAAGCAGATGTCAAACAAATACCTACTTTCTTATATGAGAAGCCATAGGAAATATTTAACAAAATTAGTATATTTAGATCTGATTAAAGGACTGTTACACCATTTAGTCCCAGCTGCTTGAATAGACTTTAATCCTGAGAGTAAAAGCAGCGTAGTTCAGTTACAAAGTGTACACGTCAACACTGTATGAACTTTATTCCATCTAAAAACGTGCTATTGACCCCACACATCATACTTTTGGTTATGTACATTAATAAAGTCCTTATTAATCTTTTACACTTGCGTAGCTTTCAACTTGCTTATCCTGAGAGAATTTGATATGGGTCAGTGGATGTTAAGCATGTGGACTTGCCTTTACAAATGGGTTAATAGAACTTATATTGGAAAGCACCAATTAAGTGTAACATTTGAGGGAAAATTGAACTCATTAGTTTGTTTGCTCAGCTGTTCAGAGAAATATTGCACAAATGGGGGTAAGAGGCATTTGTTATCAATGTAACAGATATGGAAGACTTTCTGTTTTGTGGAATTATAAAGGTATTGTATACAGCACATTGCAGTTTAAGCATTAAAACATACTGTTCAGGATGCACATAAACACTTTAGTAAATAAAGAAAATTTATATAATAATAAGAAAAATAAAAAAATTATAAAAAAATAAAAAAAATACATCTGCTTAAGGTACATGTAAAATCTGTTGCAAATTCCCTATTGAAAGATCTATATCTTATGCACACAAATGCTGCTTATTTCACTGAAGTACATTAATGCCTCTCTAAGGCTTAAATACATGCCAAACGAGATAAATGAGCATTCAAGTAAATCAAAACACCAAAATCTTTTTGTGTAATGAATAAATACACATGTAAAGTAAAATATCAGATTTTAATTTGTCATTAACCATTTTACTTCTGTAAAGCCTTTCTGAAATAAAACTTTCATTCCATTTATTTTCTTTCTTTCACTTTTATATTTATCTGATCTCCTCTAGCTTGGCAATTCTACTTGATTTAGGGAAGAGATTCATACATTACCAACAATTACCAAATTACCCTGCATTAATGTAATGACTTTTGCATGCATAAGAAAAGAATAAAAGCTGGGAGCCACAAATTACTTGTCTCATTTTCTCCTCATAGTTTCAATTTTATTTTTCTGTTAAAAAAACAACAAAAAACCCTAAACCCAGCAACAATCAGAAAGAAAACACCCCACATTTCTGTCCTCAATCCCCCCAGGGACTGCAGAAACAGATGTCCATTTTTCAGTGGTGTCTTGCACCCAAACCAGTGCTATCTGTGTGAGACTGATGCCAGTTAAGGCAAGACTGCCCATAAGAACAGCATAAAAATAGTATTGAAAATAATAATAATAAGATATACAAGCTCTGATTAGATATGCTGTGTCTGTTCAGAAACTAAAGGTAAAGGAATGGCAAGGGAGTGTGATGAGGACATGGCGCTGGGCCCTTGGGGCAGGCTGGAAACACAGTCCTTGTCAACACATCTAGAGTGAGACCATGCGACATGGGACTCTCCAAGCATGCAAGCATCGTCTTCACACTGTTAGATTAATCTCACATTCCCAGCTAGCTATCAACCCCCCAAAAGCCTGGAGACTGTGAAATGGTGCCATAAAACAGCACTGACAAAAAAAAATAACGTGGGGAATGTAAATGATTCGTTGTTGTGTACAAAACATAAGAGATCCCTGGGTTCTGTCTAGAAAATGTTTGAAAGGTTTACTCAGCCTCGACTTGCAGGAGTGCCTATGGGATGCCTTATTTTTTAGGTGGCTAAGACTGGAAAAATGGAAGAGATTGATTTTACAAAAAGGTACTAAAGATTAGAGGGTGTTTATGGTGTCTTGTGTCAAACCATGAAAATGAGACCCTAAAGTCATGAAAACACAAACCCTGTGTTTCCCAGATTATTAGGCATAAGAAATATGTGCAGATCACTGTTTTTGTTAAATTATCTTCCTAGTTACATTATGCTCATAGTCTGAATACAGTTTAGAGTTGATGCAACTACAAAATTTGTGTATCGCATAACTCTGGGAAAAAACAGACAGGCATTATTCCCAGACTTGCACAGATACATATTTCTATACAGCATGTAATAGCTCTAAGATTCAGAGATACTAATTTACTTTTAAAATCACAAAACAAGAGCCCAGAATACTGTTTCTTTTATCATTAAACTCCAGCTAGCACTGGAAGTTTCAAGGTTTATTTTGACTAGTGTCTGGGTCTCTAAATGACAAGCTAATTAGAGGAGTATGCCAGGCTATTCCTTGGCTAGACTGCAAGAGGTTTAGTTTGCAGCTGTCCACAGAGAAATCTATAACCTGACACTTGAAATTTAGCTGCACTTACCCGAAAGACTGTCATTTCTTCCAGCAAGACTTCTTCTAATTCATGCCAAGTCTCCTTAGGAATTGAAACCACTTTAAGAACTGTTCCAACATCTTGAGAAGAAAAGAAAAGAAGAAAAAGAAAACAAAAGTTTTCAGGTGCTTAAGATGCATATTTCAGTTTCAGAGGAGCCAGTTTCTTGTAGCATGTAATTATTTCATGCATCAAGATTGTGAAGCTACGTATCTCCAAGCAATTGTTCAAAATACCAACTGCTATGTAAAATAACCTAGAAAAGCACTGAATTTCAGCAGGCCATTTCACTGAAGTCTTTCAATTATCAAAACGCAGCAAAGAAGTTAAATACTACTGTAGTTATTAAAGTATGAAAAGGACTGAAATACCATTTAACTGACAGTATAAAATGACAGATGTTTCAGTCATTTAACTAAGGAAGGAAATGCACTAAATTTACCCACGCATGTTTTATTGTCCATTTTGAATATGATGTTTGTCATTCCTAAAATGCACATGAGGATGCTGTCAGAAGGCTCATATGGATATAGAAACATCTGGACAAATGGTGTTAGACAGATGAAGCTGTTAGATCTCTTAAGTACATGTGATCTTCCCTGTGTCAAACAAAGTGCCGAAAATGTATAAGCCCCTTAAGGGATCTATATTTCTCTGTGTTAGATAATGGTCTTTGTTGAGGGGTAAAAAGCAATATAACTTGTATCTTCTGTTTAGAAATAAATGTGTGCCAGAATTTTAATACTATATCCATTTACATTCTTGGAGTTTTGCAATTGGCTTTAACACTAACAAGGCCAATGCTTGAAATTCCAGAGCTACAGCCTTTGGTTTTATGAACATGGTTGAGATGTAAAACCATCTCCGTTTTACAGCTTCTGCATCTGTGATTTATTTGTTTGTTTCCATGAACAAAATTTTCAGGGAACAAAAACAAAACAAAAAAAAAGGAATAATTTCTAGGCTGGTACACATCACACCAAACTCTCTGAAATGGAAACACTCTGCATGTGACTTTTCTTTTTAGCCAGCCAAGTGTAGTGCCATGTAAAGCTGTCATTGGAATAACAACTATGTCCCTGAGGACTTTTCAAGTTATACATTCGACTGCAGGAAAATATAAGGCATTTTAAATGAATAAAAATCTCGATGTAACAGAACTATGAAGGCCAACATTCTCAAAAAAACACCGATTTCAAAAATCAGAACATATTCTGTGCATATATACATACATGTGTTAGTTGAAACTTATGATTAAAAAGTTGACAACGCACCACTGCTATATTGAAAATACATATAAAATTAGAGCAAATATATTTCACAGGTTGAAAATGTTTTTATAACATGATTAACATAAAAGCTATTGATTTAATGAGAAAATTCTTGTATTTCAACTTAATTACATGAATTTTGATTAAAATATTCTAGAAATCCTAGAATATCATGTAGAACTGAAATTTTTCATTTTCCCATCAGCTCTTCTTTAAGCAGATGTTGGTTTCTTAGTACATACTTTTGAAAGTTTAGAAATAGTTAAATTCTTTTTCCCCCATGAAATATGTACCTCACTGCTTTCTTTCATTAGTCACAAATTCATAAATTCTTTTTAAAATGAAAAACCATTTTTTTCTTAAAAAAAAAAAAATAAATCACAACTTTATATCTAGGCTGCAGACAGACTAGGGACAACGTGGGCCCCCTCCAGAATCTATCAGAAGAACTGGCTACCCTGGATTTGGAGAAGGCTGAGGTTCTTAATGACTTCTTTGCCTCAATCTTCACCAGCAAATGCTCTGACCACACCACCCAAGTCTTGGAAGGCAGACACAGCAACAGTGAGAATGAAGACCCTGGGCCCACTGTAACAGAGGATATGCTTCAAGACCATCTTAGGAACCTGAACACACACAAGCCCATGGGACCTGATGAAATCCATCTGCAGGTCCTAAAGGAGCTGGCAAATAAAGTTGCTAAGCCACTGTTCATCATATTTGGAAAATCATGGCAGTAAAGTGAAGTTCCCGATGACTGGAAAAAAGGAAATATAATCCCCATTTTCAAGAAGGGGAAAATGGATGACCCGGGGGACTAAAGACCAGTCAGCCCCACCTCTATGCCTGGCAAAAGATTGGAGTGGATTCTCCTGGAAGGCATGCTAAGGCACATGAAAAACAACAAGGTGGTTGGTGACAGCTAGCATGGCTTCACTAAGGGGAAATCCTGCCTGACCGATCTGATCACCTTCTATGATGAAGCTACAGAACTGATGGACAGGGCTAGAGCAGTTGATGTCATCCACCTGGACTTGTGCAAAGCATTTGACACTTTCTCACATGACATCCTTGTCTCTAAGTTGGAGAGATATCAATTTGATAGGTGGACCACTCGGTGGATGAAGAACAGGCTGGATGGCCGCACGCAAAGAGTAGTGCTCAGTGGCTCCATGTCCAGCTGGAGACCAGTAACGAATGGTGCCCCTCAGGGATCGGTGTTGGGATCGGTCTTGTTCAACATCTTTGTTGGTGACATGGACAGTGGGATTGAGTGCACCCTCAGCAAGTTTGCCAATGACACCAAGCTGTGTGGTTCAGTTGATACTTTGGAGGGAAGGAATGCCATCCAGAGGGACCTTGACACGCTGGTGAGGTGGGCTGAGGCCAACCTGATGAAGTTCAACCAAGCCAAGTGTAAGGTCCCACAGCTGGGTTGGAGCAATCCCAGGCACAGCTACAGGTTGGGCAGAGAAGAGATTCAGAGCAGTCCTGCAGAGAAGGACTTGGGGTGTTGGTTGATGAGAAAATGAACATGACCCAGCTTCAGTGTGCGCTTGCAGCCCAGAAAGCCAACTGTATCCTGGGCTGCATCAAAAGGAGCGTGACCAGCAGGTGGAGGGAGGTGATCCTGCCCCTCTACTCTGCTCTTGTGAGACCTCACTTGGAGTATTGTGTACGGTTCTGGTGTCCTCAACATAAAAAGGACATGGAATGGTTGGAACAAGTTCAGAGGAGGGCCACGAGGATGATCAGGGGACTGAAGCACCTCCCGTATGAAGATAGGCTGAGAAAGTTGGGGCTGTTCAGCCTGGAGAAGAGAAGGCTGCATGGAGACCTCATAGCAGCCTTCCAGTATCTGAAGGGGGCCTACACGGATGCTGGGGAGGGACTCTTCATTAGGGACTGTAGGGATAGGACAAGGGGTAACGAGTTCAGACTTAAACAGGGGAAGTTTAGATTGGATATGAGGAAGAAATGCTTTCCTGTGAGGGTGGTGAGGCACTGGAATGGGTTGCCCAAGGAAGATGTGAATGCTCCATCGCTGGCGGTGCTCAAGGCCGGACTGGACAGAGCCTTGGGTGGCATGGTTTAGTGGGAGGTGTCCCTGCCCATTGCAGGGGGGTTGGAACTAGATGATCTTTAGGTCCTTTCCAACCCTAACTATTCTATGATTTTATGATTCTATGTACAACCTCAACTAGTAAATTATACTAGATAAGTGTTCTTGGAAGTGGTTTTCATTATGGCTACTGCTACTAATTGAATATATTTAATTCAATGACTATTGAGACCAATACAGAGCAAATGCAACATAAACTTTAAACCAAGATGAAAAAAAAAATCCACATTTCTGCAACAGAGTAATTCAGAACAACATATAATTTAACATTAGTTATATTTGTAATTTAACGGAATTAGTTCATTTCCTTAATTATCCTGGCAATTTGATGACTGTGGTTTAGAGGAAAATGCATTCTATGGGTGAAAGAAGAGAGCTGTTATAGAACAAATATAACAGTGTGGCAATGTGTCATGATTGTGTTCTCTGTTGGACTATGCCCTCAGTCACAATGCAGCAAATGCATTGAAAATTCCTGAAATAAAAGGGGATTTTTTGATAAAATAGCACAAGGCAAACTGTGAAGTCTGATCACAGCCTCATCGGACTTGAGCTCCCAACATAGTGTTGTTTCAACAGAAGGTCTGACTTTGAAATGGATCCTGCAACAATTACAGTTGCTTGATGTTCAAGAAAGCCTCTGAGGTCAAAGATACACCGTGTTAATCACTACAGCGACTCTGGTCAGGCCACAGGTAGCAAAGTGGGGTTTTATCTGAGTTCTAGATCAATTTTTACAGAGTAGTATTGCAAACAATTTCACACAAATGGAATCGGGCTTCTCCTTTAGGATCAACAGGTTCTGCTCAGTAAGATAAGATTACCGTTATTAATTCGCTTTACTGACAGATGTACCTTGACTGTGCCAAATGATCCCAAACATAAGACACTCAGGATATACATTAAGTGCATATCTTAAATCCTGTTTTTTTCCTGATACAATTTCAAGCATGCTGATATGATTTTATTTCCATTGTGAAACACACTGGTACAATCACAGTGGGAAAGAAACTGCTCAGCTAAAGTTTTCACCCACAGGAAAGGAAAATGTGACCACACTACATGGCTATTAATTATGTTGCATTCAATTATCATCAGTCATTCAATGGAAAGGAGAAAAAAAAAGTGTTCCTTCAACATAGCGAACTTCAGCAGCATGTGGGAATAATGTAGATTGGTGCAAAAGCAATGAGAAAATACAGAGAAATATATCTAATCTGATGGGACAGACCTGCACAGAAAAATCTAGTCATACCCCAGAGAGCTTAATTCTGGTTCTGTCATAGGTTCAGATCATCAAGTGGGAAACTGGACTGTAACTAGAGTCACTAATCTGCTCCTCTACTTGCTCTTTGCTTGGGGAATATGTAATACACGCTGATTGTGTATCTGTGTCTGGTTCCTTTGACTTTGACCAGTCAGCTCAGTGCAGCTTTCTGGCAGAAGGCAGGCAGGGCCTCAGTTCTGCCTCTTTTCCTTTCCCATGTGTGGAAGATGCCCCTTCCTCATTCTGAAAGCTGCAATAAAGATAGTGAGCTCAGGGGAGCCAGAGCATCTTTTGTGCTCCAAGCATAAGTGTTGTAGTGCCTACTCTTGATCCATGAGGGTATAACCTCCTGCTGCAAAAAGAACAATTTCTATGGACAAAAGTAATATGTCAAGAAATAGTAACACCGCACTTACAAAGCTGGGGTTTTGGTGCTGAAATCTCCTTTGGCAAGTGCAAGTAATAATCTTGCAATAATTTTCTTTCATTTCCTGGGCACAACTATCAGCAATGTTGGATGGGTTCCAGAGCAGTTACCACACAACTGAATATTAGTGGTTACAGGAATTAAGTGAGTGCCTAAATACCAAGCTCAAGGGTAAGAGCTAGATATCATTGAAGCTCTTTCATAGGGACAGCTTGCCTTACTAATTTAGATGAGAAACATCATACATAATGATATCTAAAAGCTACAGCCCAGGTTTAAGCAAGTCTTCCTGTACTGTCTGAAAACAGACAGGAACTTCTGCATAACTATTCACCTTAATCCAACAGAAGCCTTGAAGAAAGTACAGTGAATCTCTCTCTGGAAGTACTTATTCCCTTGCAGAAACCAATGCATCTTAGACTGAATGCCTAACTTTGGTGAGATAAAAGCCACCTCTTCTGCTCAAGAACTCAGGTCCTTATGTTTGTTCAGCATCATACTCTGGACGCTGAAGGGCTTTTTCCCTCACAGTGAAGACAAGGAGATTATTGTCATCAGTTTTTTCTTCTGGCCTGAAGCAGGTCATAGAAGACTTGTTGAAAGGCACAAAACAGTCAATTGTAGATGGCACTGAGGTCTCCAATATGTGATGGAAAATATGTATGTTGTGTAAAATCATATGAAAATACTTTTCGATGTTTTATGGAAGAACATATTGTAGCACTAGTATCTAATAACTCAGTTCTCAGCTTTAAAGAGCTGGAATGCTTTCTGCAGAGCTGCATTTCCTGCAGCAAATGTTTTGAACTGCTACGCATGCACTGTGTTTGGTACCCAAAGCTTCATCAGCTCTCAGTTTAGTCATAATATAATTCAGGCATCAGCATGAAAGATTCCTTGAGATTTGTTGCTTTGGAAATCAGAACCCAGGTCTAGAGTACCAGAACTGTACTTAAAGCAAGTAAAAAAATATTGGACTGTTATAAGACAGACAGCCAGACAGATATTTTTGGTCCAAAGCTGAAAAGAAACAGTGGGGTTTTGGTTTGATTTGTTTTGACTTCATGATGCCAATGTCTAATTACTACCAATTATGCTCAATAGAAGTTTTAAGTACTTTTAGTCAACGTAACTGAAACACCAGCCAACTAATGGAAAATCTTCAAAGGTGAAGAAGCAGATCCACCAGCTGCTAATCGGCATAGTCTGAGGCCACTAAAATTATTCTGAAGCCACTGTATGCCATCTGATTTTTGGTCACTATTATTTCTCATTATTATCTTTCTGGAACAAAATGTCTTTTTCTGAGTGCATATTTCCACTCTTATGCCCAATCTGTGTGATTCTGCAAATGCTTTGGAAAGGATGTCATGTTTCTATTTGAATATCAATGCTTCTTAAAATATTTTGTATGTGCCAGGTATTTTCATCTTAAGTAAAATGATGCACTCTTCTGGCATAAGAGCTGGGCATCTTAAGGCAATACTTGAAATACTTGAAAGGCACACAAGACATTTCCCATACCTGGCTGCCTGCCTCATTCATGTTAATACTTCTTATGCTGCACTTCAAAATGGGGACCTCAAAAGACTCATTCTAATACTAAATTATAATTAATGAGGCAAGATATTTCTAATAAAATTCTCTAATAACAGTAGCTGAAAAAAGAGTGGTTTGATCTTAATCCAGTTGACAAAGCTCCTAAAGAATTAAGCTATGCAGGCCACAGCCTGAACCTGAAACAGTGAATGAATATAACAAAGACCTCCCCACATACAGTTTCGAGTCTCATCCCAAATTTTCATAGGTATACAACATTCTGTCTGTGTTCTGTCCTTCAGAGTGTGAAATTTTATCTGCTGTATGTCTCCATAATGCCTGGAGGAGCATACAGTGTAGATTCGAGACTTCTCACCTGTGCCAATGAACATGACATCATATTGGCCATCTTCTGCATCTACTCGATCTACTACTATCTGTGTGAATTGGTAATCCACGTCTGTTTTGATCATGATTGGACGGTTGTTGATGGGGAATACTGGGTTGTACATGGCTGGATGACTTCTTGCAAATGTTATAACTTCATCAGGAAGGTCTTTGGTGGAATCAAAGCCTCCAAATGTTTTACTGGGGCACTGGAAATAAAAAAGGAAATATTTTTCATTTTATTTATCAAACACTATTAACATATTAGAAATCAATTTCATTACAAACATCCCAACTAATGCAGTCTACAATTAAATATGAGAGGGCATCTAAATGTGCCATGACAGACAGCAAAATTTTATTCTCAGTAAAAGTATCATTCTTTTTCATTTGGGATTTAAATCAATATGATTAACACAATGTAAATTATCCTAATACATAATTTTTCTTACTACTATGCAGTGCAAAAGAATTTTCTGCCATTTACTGATTAGTATTAGTCTTTAACTGGCAGAAGGAAGAGATCCTGAAATATCTAAAATTATTCAACATGAGGCATGCAATTTCAATATTTAGTTATGCATACAACACAATATTAATCAATTATGCCACCATCTTTTTCAAAGGATAGTTTTCAGAAGTTGACTGGAAGTCAATTCCTATCTGAGGAATCAAATCCTTTAATGCTGGGACAATTCTCTGTTCTACTGACTTCTCAAACTCCTGCTTGTCTCAACAAGCCTGTGGATCCATGTAGACCCAATAACATAGAACCATAGAATACCAGGTTGGAAAGGACCTCAAGGGTCATCTGGTCCAACCTTTCATGGATCCTGTTAACGTTAAATCAAATCAAATGAGTCATGCCCTAAATCTATATCATTTGTCTCAGCTGATTCTGAAGAAAGCCTACTGTAAATGTTGCTGATGATACTGTCCATGTGAACAATTAGGTGAGTCTTGCTAAAGAACTGAAATACCTCCTCACTGTTGTGTAATGTACAATGTCCCTGTGGAATGAATCTGGTTCCCATGAAGTAATACAGTAAAAAGTCCCTTTGCTCTTCACATTTTGCTCATATTCTCCCAATGTGAGCAAACAATAGAGGCTGAAAAGGGAAGAAGAGGTAAGACTACAGCTTTGGTAGTCACAAGAGTATTCTTCCATTTTCACCTACCACGTTTCCCTCAGAGACTTGAGGACTGTGGCTAACCACCACCATTTTCCCACATCTCTTCTGCAGAACTGGTGTTTCTTGAACAGTTAAAAGTTACTTTAACATAGGTATTAGTAGTGTGTTAGTAACATTGAATATATGAAGAAAATGAGCTACAATGGCATTAAATCACTAGTCCAAAGATACTCAGCAAAGAACCTGATGTACCACACGCCTAATTTGTTCATATACCTATTGAAGACATGAAAAACTCTGAAACCCAGTTGACAATATGTTGTGGCTTTTGAACCTGAAATATAAACAGCTGGTGTAAAAATGACCTAGATAATTTGCCCTTTATATCCATGTATACAGTATCTTCCAATTAAATTAAAAAGCTAGAGGACAACATCTTATTAACCAAGAATCCAGACCTTCCAGGATGCTCAGCAGAACAAATCAATTGTCTTTGCTATCACCTTGATACAAATTATTAATAATTCATCTGAAAAGAAATTAAAAAATCAATGTTGTCAAAAGGAGTAGTTGCTATGCTCAGCAAAGGGACGCTTCCAGCATGGACATATAAAGTGTAAATTCTCCCTTTTTGGCATATTTGTTAGTAAGCAAATTCCTGCATTCTTTTCCATTACATGGTATGGAAGGGAGGAAGGGAGGGAAGGAGAATATTTGATTACTGCATGTGGAGCAGACTAAGCGGAAAGCGAGTTATCTACTTTATTGTGACAACATTTTCCAGCCTTTTTATTATTCTATGTTCTTACTCTTTTGTACAGAAATATTACAAAGAGAAAAGCAGACAAGCTATTTATCAACATTGGTCAAACAGTTGTATGTCTAAAAACTTGTGTTTAAAATTTTACACTTCAATTTGAAGTTTGCTTTACATCTTAATATTCTAACTAGAGTTCAATACTAATTACTCAGATTAATTAGATAATGATTAATTAAATAATGCATATGAAGCACTTTAAGTATAATAATCGCTACACAAGAACTAAGTATTGTTAACTGCAGCTGGACAAACACCAAAAAAAGGATTAAATGAATATTCATATAGGGATGCTGGGGAGGGATTCTTCATTAGGGACTGTAGTGAGAGGTTCAAAAGGAGTGTGACCAGCAGGTCGAGGGAGGTGATCCTGCCCCTCTACTCTGCTCTCATGAGACCTCTCTTGGAATATTGCGTGCAGTTCTGGTGTCCTCAACATAAAAAGGACATGGAATGGTTGGAACAAGTTCAGACGAGGGCCACGAGGATGATCAGGGGACTGGAGCACCTCCCGTATGAAACAGGCTGAGAAAGTTGGGGCTGTTCAGCCTGGAGAAGAGAAGGCTGTATGGAGACCTCATAGCAGCCTTCCAATATCTGAAGGGGGCCTACACGGATGCTGGGGAGGGACTCTTCATTAGGGACTGTGGTGAGAGGACAAGGGGTAACGGGTTCAAACCTAAAGAGGGGAAGTTTATATTGGATATGAGGAAGAAATTCTTTACTGTAATGGTGGTGAGGCACTGGAATGGGTTGCCCAGGGAAGTTGTGAATGCTCCATCACTGGCAGTGTTCAAGGCTGGATTGGACAGAGCCTTGGGTGGCATGGTTTAGTGGGAGGTGTCCCTGCCCATTGCAGGGGGGTTGGAACTAAATGATCTTCAGATCGTTTCCAACCCTAACCATTCTATGATTCTATGACAAGGGGTAATGGGTTCAAACTTAAACAGGGGAAGTTTAGATTGGATATGAGGAAGAAATTCTTTACTGTAAGGATGGTGAGGCACTGGAATGGGTTGCCCAGGGAAGTTGTGAATGCTCCATCGCTGGTGGTGTTCAAGGCTGGGTTGGACATAGCCTTGGGTGACATGGTTTACTGGGAGGTGTCCCTGCCCATGTCAGGGGGGTTGGAACTAGATGATCTTTAGGTCCTTTCCAACCCTAACTATTCTTTGATTCCATGATTCTATGATTTTTAGTAAATGAATTTCAGCTGTGTTTCAATTGCTTGAATATTTACTTTCTGGCTTATTAGAACAAAGGCTTTTACTTACAGCAAGGTTGACCAAGATATATTTTACGCAGAAAAATCATAAAACTAGAATTAGTGTCACAATTCTATGTATTTAAATTAGAATCCAAATTCTGAGAGCCAGATTACTCCTTGGATCCCCTGCTTTTCTGAGAATAAAAAAAAAATAGTTACTTTGTGTCTTTACTTCTGAAGTTTAAAGTGCATTGCCTGGACTAGGCTATGGCTCAGATTCATCCCACCCCACTTTAGGAAACTGAGTAGGATGAAATCAAACTCCCTCTCTTTTCAATTGAGTGAAATGGGCATCAGCAGCAGGTGCGATTTAGCCCATCAATAGTCTAAACTGCTTGCAGAGGAATCTCAGTTCGCATGAATCACACAGAATCACAGAATCATTAAGGCTGGAAGGGACCTCTGAAGGTTGTGAACTCAGAGAACAGAATGGAACAGAGCAGAACGGAGCGGAGCAGGGCAAAGCAGAATAGAACAGGCCCAGGCCAGGCCAGGCCAGATGAGATGAGACAAGATGAGATGAGACAAGACTAGAGAAGAGTAGACTAGGCTAGACTAGACTAGTTGTCCTAAAGAGGAGAGTGCTGCCACGTTTACTAATTTTACAATCACAAAACCAGGAAATACAACAAAGACATCATCCTTGATTCTAATGACAGGCCTAGTTTTGGTATCAGTGGGTCTAGGTCAAGCTACCGGCAAGGTACTTCATCAGAACTCATGCTTACTGTCCTTGGTTCAGCATTAGCAGTCATTTTTCTCCTTGGTAGCTGGTGCAGTGCTGTGTTTTTGATTTTGGGCCTGGGAACAGCGCTGATAACACCAGTGTTTTCAGTTACTGCTTGGTAATGTTTTGGTCTGACCAAGGACTTTCTGAGTTTCATGCTCTGCCAGGGAGGAGGGAAAGCTGGAAAGAAGCAGAGACAGGACACCTGACCCAGACTGACAAAAGAGGTTATTCCATACCACAGCACGTCATGCCCAGGATGAAAAAGAGAGAGCAGAGACCTGGAAGGGTGGGGGTGCACTTGGTGGTCGGGCTGGGTATTAGGTGGTGAGCAGTTGTATTCTCATTCCTTGTATTTGCCTTGTCATTATTATTATTGGTGGTAGCAGTAGTGGTCTTGTGTTATACTTTAGTTACTCAACTGTTCTTATCACAACCTGTGGGAGTTGCATTCTTTTGATTCTCCTCCCCATCCACCCGGGAGCAGGGGGAAGAAAGAGAGGGGAGTGAGTGAGAGAACGGGCTGCATGATTTACGGCTTAAAACACGACATACTTCATGCATCCCATTGGTAGCGAGGAAATAAATAGAAAGGTTTCAGGTGCCAAAAGATAGGCATAAATACAAATATTCTGAAAAGGTTCAGAGAAATAAGCTTGATCCTGTATTCAAGTAGAGTCAAAGAACTCTTGCATTTAACATCCACCCACTTTGAATTCTTCATCTCCAGTATGCTGTCAGGGGTTTTGATCAGTCAAGAGGAGTAGCTATGCTATCCCCTCATTGGCCTACTAGGGAATCCAACATAAGTCAATAGCTACCATTTGGTAGGAACAAAATGCTCTTTGCTCATAACTGAAGATAGACTCTTGGTACCATGAAGCAGAGAAAACCTGAACTCTGTATCTGAATTCACAGAAAGTCAGATACAAATTCAGGATGAGGTACCTCATTCAAGATGATGTATACCCAAAAATCTTCTCTCCCAAGTATTGTTAAAATGTTAAAAAAACCCCACACAACCAAACAGCAACAACAACAAAAAAAACCCCAACAAAGTAACTGAAAAAACCCCAAACCCCAACCCAAACAAACAAACCAACCCCAAGTCTCATAGATCTTAAAGGAAAAATCCTGGCAACTTCTTTGTTAAACGTGAAGCTGATGTAGCACTGTGTACAAAGTTTTCTGACTTGCCAGAAGAACTATTAACTTTCCTTTTTCTTTTCTCATACTGGGCAAGTCAGCAGATGCTCAAGAAGTTTACTGGTTCCTCACCTATTAAATTCCTCAGATAATTCAGCACTGCTTAACTGCAGTATGATCTGGAACTGATTCAGAATAAGAAGCTCAGGTTTTTGCTTTCCCTTCCCTTTTGCCATTTCTTGGAAAAGGAAGCCCCAAGTCTGACATCTAAAGGAACTTTAAAAACTTTTTAACTTTATTCTGAACAGGATTTCAAAGCCATCGAAAATGCATCCAAATTTGTTTAGAAAATGGCTCTCATTTTAAAATTCAGTTTTATACTACTGGTTAGGATTTGAGCAACTGTGAGGAAAAAGCCCATCTTTTTCAAAATGGTCATCATCAGGATTAAAGTCACTGGTGGTGGGCTAGGAGATCCTGTTGACCTCAGCTACTCTTTAATTAACATCACTTACAGTGGCATGGCCTCTTGCACTACATGATGTGACTGCAGGGCTACATAGAATAGTATAGTTTGTGATCACATCCGCACTTAGGCAAGAAACATATTACAATGAAATCTGACTATCTTTGCACTTTCTTTGTGATCTTAGTATGTTATGGTGAAATTATAAGCATAAAATCCACTCTGAGAGTGTGGCCAGAAAAAAAGTATATACAACTTAACTGTATTGCCCTACTTTGGCAAAAGATGTGCTGGCCTAGATCACTCAGCCACTTAGGGGCTAGATTTGAGTTCCAGCTTTTCTGCTAGTTCTCAGGAATTTTCCATTCATTATTTCTCCTATATGGATTTCAGTTCAAGACCCTCAGACAAGTCTTGAGACAACCTACAGGTTCTGAAGCAGGCAGAGCTGTGCTGATGTCCTCTAGGGCAAGTATTTGAGTTGTGCATTCAGAATTTCAATAACTGAGTTGCATCTAATCTCTGCCGAAGAACGAATATAACAGAGCCACTGCGTAGCAGTCAGTTATCTCAGTCTGTTTCCATAACAGAAATATGTAACATTCTTCTTTGTCTATAGTTTTACATAGTATCTATTATTTGCTTTTTGTCTGGAAAGGTTAATCAATACTGGAATCAAAGAGGAATATAAATAAACAGAATAATAAACACTAACTTATTCAGTCTGTCAGACTGAAAAGAAGATGATATTGGGTATACAAACAATGCAAAAAAATTCTACTCATTCACATTTTCCATGGGGATGTAAAACAATATAATTTATAAATAAACCTCTGACATATCAGCATTAACTATAGTAATTAAAAAAATGTTCAGCATCAAATGAGAAATGAAAACTCTCTTATGCTGCACAGCTTGTATTTTAACTCTAGAAAAAGTTAGCAATCCCTTTAGCAGTTGTTGGAGGGAATGAGGGGTGCTGGGGAATCTGGCCGTCAGGGAGACACTGCTTTCTTCTACTTAAGAAATCATTCTCATTTGGTTGAGAGTATACATCATCTAACTGTTGGAGATCAGTTGAAAGATCAGGTTGAAAGAACAATTTCAAAACATAACCAACAAAAGTAGAAAACCTGATGATTTAAAAGAAGGGATCAAAATTATTCCTGATTCTTTTTTTTTTTTTTTGTGGCTTATATTTATAGAGTTTTTTAAGAAAATATTATAAACATATATTATTTATATCTTTATATGTACACATGTGATATATATATTTAATTTCCAGCAATGCTATTTCAAAACTTAAATGGGCCAAGCTGATTCATAATAGTTAAGGAGCTACCCCAACGTATACAATTAAGGTTTTTTTCATAGATATTCCATCTTCTTAGACTACTGCTAATTTCAGAGGCTGTGAAATATTTCTAAAATGTGATGATATCAGTTGGGAATTGAAAATATGAGGTCTTAAGATACACTGATATTTTAGTCTTTCACAAACTAGAAAGAGAAAAATGGGTAGAAGCACAGATTTCCTAAAATGCCAGTGGAAATTAGAAATTATTGTAGTCACTCTGTCATCCATTGCAGAAATATCTGTCTTACTGCACTAGATTTAATGTCAAGAACAACTGAAAGTTTCTTAACAGCCAGGCAGATGCTCTGCTTTCTGTTCATTCTCACTAAGAATGGCTTAGCCAATATTTGGAACAAAGACAAATTCCAAGGAAAGGATAATGCAGAGTAATTTATTAAACATATGACTTTCAGTAATGTTCTCCAGCCATTGCACAAACTTCTGCTGAAGTTGTTAATATGAATGCCAAAACTGAAATCCAAATGAAGTTGTTACTGCAGTTTCATACTTTACAAGAAAATCAATACATTTTGGATCTGGAGGAATTGCTGGCTTTCCCTTCTGCCACCCTACCCATTTCATCACCTTTTGCAGTTTCTTTCATGGATCTCAGCTCAAGGACCATAAAATGTATAATGTTTTTCCTTTTGAGATTGTTGCATTTCTTAAGGTACTTACAGTTCCTGGTCGTGGATATGGCACTCGGCCTTGGTAGGGAACCCACTGGTAGTTTGGACCATCTCGGTGGGCATAGGGACCAAGAAATACCCTCCTGACATCAGTCATGCTGTACATACACACAGCTGACCCCTTGAAGATATTACTAAAAATAAGGGAAGAAGAAATCAAATCAGGTTCTTTAAATTATCAGCTGGTTTAATCGAGTGGAAGACATATGGGAATAGCAGCTTGTTGCTTTCTAATTTATTGCATGTGCTGGTTATCAAAACTTTGACATGCTCTCAGAGCAATCCTAACTCACCTCCTGTGAAAGTTCAGCATAACTGATACAGTCTCTCAGATGTTTTCCAAAGTTGATGGCTGCTATTCCATTCTTTAAAACATATTCTCCCCAGAAGGGTAAACTCCCAAGTTCAGTAAAATTCAACAGGGCTGTCCCAAGAGGACTATTTAGTTCTTTCCTACACTTCACATTTTTTTACTTGTCTTAGCAGTCTCTTCCGTTACTTGGGCAGCACACACAAACTTCAGTGTTGTTTCTTACCTTGAGATTTCTTACAGAGGACAGCAAGGAGCTGTAAATCTCCCTCTTCCATGCCTGGTTATCACTAGGAACATTCTTTCTATTTAAAAACTGAAACTTTTGTTCTCCACATATAAATATGGCAATGCAAACAGTACTGCAAACCTTCCTCAGACCAGAGCTACAAGTATAGTTTTGTTCTTGGTGAAAGCATAATGAAACCAAAACACTCAAGTCACAGTTATATGTGGTTCAATAACAGAACTTTTGAAAGATCATTAAACTTTCCAGATTTCAACAATATTTTTTACTAATATCTCTGTGAGTAGCCAATTTCTCACACCACAGATTTTCTATTTTACCCTACCCCCAAGCAAGCACATTTATCCTTGTGCTTTTCCAGGTCTGTGTAGAAAGGGCTACAAATTCTGATCCCCACTATAAAAAGCCAATTCAATGGCAAGAACAGCCTGAGAAACTGATAGTCTTTGTGATTACTAGCTTCAGAGTGTTGATGTACATTGTTCATAAGAAACCTAACTCAATTCTTCTTACTGCCACTGACTTCTCAGTTCAAAGGTTAAGAAAATTCTGTTTCTTAAAAATATTTTTAACAAAGGACCTCTTTAAAGCAAGCAGCCACCCAAGTTTCCATGCAAGTAAAATAATACGTTCTGTACCTGGAAGTCGTAAACACTCCATAGACAATTGGATTTTTAGGGTCTTTTGAGTTCATTAGGAACACATCCTCTGTAACAATAACAAGAGATGGAAAAGAAAACTAAGTTCAATTCATACGTATAATACTTGAAAATATTTCTGTATTCAAAGCCATTTTTGCCACTTACGTAATTCATCAAAGTGTGTATCAATGCCATTGGGTCCTGGCACAGAACAAATCAGACGTGCTTTGAGGAAAGTCGTCCATTTGTTTACAAGGCTTCTGTGTCCACCAAAGTCATTCTAATAACAAAAGCATTTTCCATGAATATCTAGTAACAGTCTTTGTTTCGACTATCCAAAGACTACAGAGATAATACAGTAAATAATACAAGGTGCTACTTATAGAAAACAGAGAATTTACCTTCTACATATAAAAGCATTATTTTGTTGTCAAAGACACTAATTCTGAATTACTTCAATTCTACATTGTACTGTGACATATTTCATAGTAGCAAATAATAAAAAAAATAATTAAAAGGCAAACCTAAACTTCTTTATATATTATAATACATATATAGCCAGGCAGAATATTTTACTCCAGAGCAAACAGGCTACCAGGTCCTGGTAAAGCTAAAGGGGTTTATCATTCTTAACTGGTAGCAGCAAAGTAGAAATGCCAGTCAAGTAAGTCAAAATGCCAGAACAGTTGGATCAGTTGTACAGCTGCAAGACTTATGAATAAAGTGCCCCAAGGACTCCATACTTACAGGTAATTGGTTTTCAAGCAGCTACCTCCGATTTTGAGGAGATAAATGGAAATTGTGCTAACATGAAATTTTACTGTAAGCATCATAATTGCCAAAGCTACAACATTGATTAATATAATTTCATTTGTAGAAATCTTTTCAGAAGTCTGTCAGAAAAATATTTGGATGCATATCACTGTGGATGAGTGATTCAATCTGCAGTCATTAAGGGTCTTCTGAATGGTTACCCATTTCTAAAACTGAGCTTAAACAACTGTTTTATTAAATCTTCCTTTGCCTCTATTTTAAGCATTTTCACTAATGTGGGAATGAAAAGGTATTAACATTCCTTCAAAAAGTGAATTCTTCAAATGTTTTTGCCTGCCTGGAAGTATCACATTTCCTGCAAAAGATTCTCTCTTTTGCAAATGCATTCTAAGCCTCAGAAGATGCCTATGACTTCTTAAACAGAAAAATCAGTTTGTGAAGCTTCCCCAAGCAAAAAAAAAATGAATAGCATACCTTTGAATATTTTTCATCTGGAACGATCTCTGCTTTAGCCCAATGCCAATGTTAATACTGAATAATTTATGGGCAAGAAAATAGAGTTACTAAAATCACTTGCAAAGCGTCCTACTAAGTGTTTTCAATCACACATTAAGAAATCATCATTTTACCTTGCAGATCTGCCCTATTCTGGCATGAGTGGCTTTTCCAGTGTGCTCTCCATCAATTGCATTTTCACGGAAGAAGAAATAGATTTTGTCATCTTCTGGATTGTCACTCTCTGGTATCAGGTGAGCACTAATAAATCTAGGATCTGAGAAGACAATGCCATTGTGCATGTTATTACTTCATGAACTGAGTTACTCACCTTCCTTACATAAATGAATTGTGATTTTGCTTCCCAAGAACCAATCTTTGCATCAAATGTCAAATATAGCTATGTTAGGTACATCACCACCCATTAGCATGACAGCTGTCGACACTCCTCTTATCTTTAATACAGAAATGTGTTTTCTACAGATATTTAATGAACAAAGATCTTAACTGTTATTGGAGCAATTAAACATTAATGAAATCTCTTTACAGATGGTTGTATAATATTGCAGCATGGATTCCTAATTCCAGGTATTTACTACTGACAGTTGTTTATTTGGATGTTTTGACTTTTCTGCATGTATCACATATAAAATGAGAGAATTATTGACACAAATGTAATATTCTGAACTTTAGCAATAAACATACATCTATAAAGAATTTTGCATCTAGAAAAGTATTAATACGCTACAGTAAAAAAAAAATTAGTTTAAAAATATAGTTTTGATTGATATTGTCTATTTCTACATTATGATAGCCTGAACCCTAATACTTTTCCCCTGTTTGCAGAACAAGGGGCAATGGGTTCAAACTTAAACAGGGGAAGTTTAGATTGGATATAAGGAGGAAGATCTTTATTGTAAGGGTGGTGAGGCACTGGAATGGGTTGCCCAGGGAAGTTGTGAATTCTCCATCCCTGGCGGTGTTTAAGGCCAGGTTGGACAAAGCCTTGGGTGACATGGTTTAGTGTGAGGTGTCCCTGTCCATGTCAGAGGGGTTGGAACTAGATGATCTTTAGGTCCTTTCCAACCCTAACTATTCTATGATTCTATGATTTATGAGTTTTTACTCAAATTGTTGAAATTCTTTGTCTTATCATAGATAACCTTTACTTATTGACAAATAGGGTGACAACACTATTTGGTGAGAAAGACTATACGTCAACAAATGAAAATACACAAAATGCAGGCACACTGATCAGTTATGTAAAAAATGGTGGAAAGAAGTTTTATGAGAGAATTCTATAGAAATCGTAACAGCAGATTAATACCAGAGGTGAATCAGGCTCATCACTGTATTTTTCAGAGATACTTCAGCTGGTATCTTTCACTATATTTAGAAAAAGAAGACATATCCAACAGATTTACCCATCATCTGCTTTATAACCATTTTATGTCCTTCTGGGATAATTAACTGTGAACAATATTTAACTACCCAGAGTCCTGTTCCTTTGTGAAATTATAAGCTATTTTAGTGCAGTGCATTAACATCATTTCAGCATATGTTTATTGCTATATAGTCACAGAAATTATGAACTTTACTTTGTTTTGCCAGTTTGCACTAGCTGTCCTGTGAAACCCATTGCCTTACTAAGGATGGCAGTGTTTGTAAGCAACATATCTTGATATACGCATGTATATGTTTAGATGTTTCTATTATATGAGCACATACTGCATAATTTTGTGTGCGTATATATATATATTTTCATGCACTTTGTGTATATATATATTGTCCTGTGCTGTCTCTGTGTATGTATATATATACAGTACATGAGAATGACCATACTGCCTTAGACCAAGGTTTATTTAGATCAATATACAAACTTGACATTGTCCAGAAGTAATTATTTGGGGTAAAGAAAGAATATAGTAAGTACAATAATACTTTCCCAGAATAATATTCCTTATTCCAACTATTTTCAGTGTAGCTGGCTGCTTTCTGTGTGCTTAGTAATTCTCAATAGATATTTCATCCAGTACCAGTTTAGACTCTTCTTGAATGCATACATATTTCCAGCATTCAGAGCGTCCTTTTGGAATTTGTTCCTTACATACACAATCTAATGAACTAAAACTTCTGATCTTGTGTTTTAAACATCAATCTTACTAACTTCATTTGGTGCCTTTTAATTCCTGTATTGGAAATACACAGTGTTCAAGATGTGGATGAATTGTGCTCTTATACAAGGGCTATAGCAATGCACTTTGCTGAATTCTCTGTTCTTTTTCTACTGATTCCAAACATTTAATATGGATTTGACAGTTCCCAAGCCGTAATCTGAAATTTTTATGGAACTTTATGTGCCATAACCCCAGAACCTCACTTTTCATAGGTAATGCTCTGTCCACAGCCCATCATTTAATATGTGAAGATAGATAGGCATGTTTTCGTTTTGTTTTTTTTCCCTGCAATTTATCACTACATCATTCATTGAGAATAATTTAATTTGTCATTTGATTACTCAGCTATCCTGTTGCATAAGATCCTTTTGTAATTTTTCACAGCCTTCCTTTGTCTCACTATGCTGAATAACTTAGTATTGTGTAAAAAATGCTCTAATCCTTCTGCTCAACCTCTTTTTCAGGTTATTTATAAACACATTGAACAACAGATTACAGAACAGATCTCTGTGGGACTGTGCCTGCTACCTGTTGTCTATTAGAATAAACCTTTTTAGACATCTGAAAACACCGAACATCTGTAAGCAGCTTAAGCTTTCCATGTCAAACCCAGTAACTTAAGCTACTAAATTTGCTTCCTTTCTTTTTAGCATGCCTTCAAGTTACACTGATGCATGGCCCAAGATAAATAATATCTCGACTATATTGTACCATGGTAAATAATTATTATTTTATATGTGATCTACAGGGCTTGTAAAATTCTGCATTGCACCCTGTGGAAGGATACATCAGAGAAAGAGGATACCCATTAATAGACACTGCTCTGGTCTACTGGGTGTGGAGAACCTCTTGTGTGAACATGCTGGGTTTACATCTTAAGGACTTACTGAAAAGGGCAGGAAAAAAAAATTCAACCAAAACCTAAATACATTCCCAAATGATTGAATGATTCATTTCTAGGGCAATGGGCTTTGTAAATCACAAGGTATCAAGTTCTAAAATAAATCACTATATTATCAGGCATCAAAAATCTAACTTTACATTGGCCTATGATGACACTTTGTGGAGTCCCTTTTGAGTCAATAATATTACTGGCATAGTATGGGTTAGATAAACTTGCCCTTGGTTAGTATATTATTATTCTTTTCTTTTCCTCTCATGATTTTGGAGGTGAACCTAAAAACAGTTAGACAGTCTGATATTAAACCAGGACTGATGCAAGAATGATGGAAAAAAAGTGTTAAGAAATTAAATACTTGTTTCAACCAATTCTGTCAGAGTGGTAGCAGAGGACAGGGGTGTGAGGAAGGCAGATATAACAAACACCATAGCCAGGATGCATGTGAATATGTTTTGTATACATTTTTTACCAGTGATCATCTGGGATTAATTCAGATTTCAATTAGTGATTAGTAAACCTGAGTCCCTGAAAATAAAGCAGTCACAAAGGCTCATATTAGAACATATCCACTGTACGTTACGGAACAGTTTCTTTTGAATAACACTGGTGTTGCTTCATGAGCAAATCTCAGGCTCTTTCACCATCTGTTTAAATTGATATGGTTTAGTCAATAAAAGAGTGGTTCTTCATGTTATAGGGCCCTTGCTCTTGATACCTAGTTTTTTCCCCCCCCTCTTCAATATAACAGATTATAGGGCCCTTGCTCTTGTTACCTAGCTTTTTTCCCCCCTCTTCAATATACTAGACCTATGCTTATGCAATGAAGCAAATGAAGGAAGAACAGCCTACATGTGTTCTGTTGCATATAGAAATAGATTCATTTCTGTTTGGAATGAATATAATGGCCATAAAAGCAACATAATTATACGTGTGGAGAGAGGGAGAGAAATGCGGTTTATAGGTTATGAAGCTAAGAAGTGGGCGGTGTGAACTAGCGATCTGTAGTGTGTTCTTTATTGTTTCATTAGCAGAGGAGCTGTTTGACTTGCCCGAGGCTTCATGCACGCTTGCGTCTAACTCCAGGGCTTCAGACCTTGCTTACAACTGTTTAGGGTCATGATGAATCAATCAGCCAGATGGCCGGCAGTCACGCAACACAGCCTTCTCCATGGACTTTGTAGCATTTTCTTATTGCTCTTGTTTGTGGAAGGGAAGAGAGATGTTGTCCACAGATGAGGGACTTCTCCTTGATGCTCCTAATTGCTCACCCATGCAGCAGAAGAAAGAATGTCATCCATGAATGTGTATGTACAAGTATTGAGACTGCCCTGCCTTATCCTGCAAAATTAAACAGGTTCGGTATCAAGGGGTCCCCATGGGAAGTTTAAAGTAAGTCAGTCAGGGTTGACCTATTTCATACATTCAACACAGCCACAAAAGAAGTGCTGGAATGAACTTCAAGCAAGTTTTACTAAATGGAAAGTGGGACCTTGATCCAAACCCACTGGTGACAATTGTGAATGTTGGTGCACTGCAGCTGGCATGGATAGATAGGTGTTTCTACCTTCAGCTGTGAAGCACTCAGAAATGCTGTTACAACAGTTCAGCATTTTCTTATTTAAAAGCAGTCTTCCATTCACTAAAAGTCCAAAAATAATGTTTTGGGAAAATGGATTTAAGAAATTATTTGACAGCAAATATTTTGCAGTGATTCATTGCTTTAAAAAAAAACAAACCCCACAAGTGGGCAATGTGGAATGGTGCTTTAAAAAAGAGCATACATCAAACAAACATGTCTGAAACATGTTTAAGCATGATCAAAGGAGAAACAAAGCCACAGCATAAACATGATCAAAATAAAATTACAGCTAAAAACACTTCTCTGATCTTGCAGCCAATGTGAACAAGCTAAAAATAAAAATTTCAATTTTTATTTAAAACAATCACCCTCAAGAAGCAAATTATTAAAGCACACACCTTTTTCAGTCTACTTTTTCCAGGAGACTTGGCTGTGGGGCTATTTCTCAGATCCCACGTGACACCTTTGTAGCACCACTTTTTGTGTGCCCTCCTGCAATTACCAGCTCTGCAGACATTTCTTTGGCAGCAGCACATTAAACTGTCCTTCATGAGAAATCTGGCTCTTTATGAAAACACCTTGGTCCATCTGCCTCCATGATTTATATACCATTGTTTGCTTAGTTAAGTAATGGAAACATGTTTTGCTTGTCTCAGCACTTCAGGTGGAGAAAAAGCTAAGGAAAATCGATCTGCATTGGCTCTTTTACAAATGTTACTCTTTAGCAGCAACAACCACACACACACCCCAATAGAAAGAAACAATAAAAGACAGGAATTGGATTTCTAACTGAATTGTATTAGCATTTTAATGAAGATCTATAAACTTGAAGGCATAGAAATTAACTTTAGCTGTCGAGAGTGAGTAAGCTGAAGCAACAGAAGCTGGGGTCATCTCTTCATCACTTGACAGAAGCCAAAGGGCAGTTCTCTCAGGAAATGTTTTGTAAAGAGTTTGAGCTGGATGCACCAATTATTGTATATTTATGGTCAAAATGACTAATTTATCAGTTCACAGCAAGAAAATTCTAGGAAACCAGGGAAATTTTATGCTCAGTAAAACTGTGATTACTATAATTCAATGAAAAGTACTGGAGGGTGACTGAGGCCCTGAGGAGAGGCACAAGAATAGGGAATCTGAAATAAAAAAATTAACAACAGAAGCAGACAGCTACTCAGGACTTCGTAACTACACACAGTGACTGTCCACCGAGACCCAGCACAGAGAGCCAAGCACTGTCCTCAGAATATCTGAATTTGGCATCACAGTGAGCACTATCCCCCACAGAGAGGAGGACTTGCAGCACCAGTCACAAATGTGCACAGCAGAGCTGTCTGCTGTGGGCATGCTCAGCAAGGTCAGCAGAGGACAAAGCTTTTAATATACGGTGATGAGAGCAAAGGTGGTTTGTGGTTTTACATACTCAAATGCAAAAAGTCTTCTTGCAAAGTCCCTCCATTTTAATTCTTCAGCTTTCACATCTTTCTTGTTGCTGATGACTCAGGCAAACAGTGGAGCACCCATGGATTCACTACTTGCAGTGAAGCTCCTCAGTAACACAGATGGCATCAACAACATTCTCAAGGTGGGAAAGCTCTTTGCACCAGGGGTAACTTGTGGCCATTATGGAGCTAATATGAGGGTTCTGTGGTAACTTACCAACAGATGCTAACATGGACAGTAGTACCAGGGACAGACCATAGTGCAGGGATGTGATTTATAGACACTGTTTTCGAAACTGTAGATAGGCAGAGGAGGAGTGTGGCTCATAGGCCATGCGTGATTGAGATGTGAGCAGCTCTCACAAGGTAAGAAGCCCCAAGGTCACTCATTGATGTTGCAATGGAAATTCTCTGCAGAAAGTTTTATAGACTGATGATATTTATCATGCAGTTTATCTTTGTATCAAACCAGACAGATGCTGAGGAAAGATGACCTTAAAACAGTGTGCTAGCTATGACAGTTTCTTTTTAGAAGTCATATCTTGAGTGTTTTTTAATTTTTCAAAGACTAGTAAAGGCAATTTTGGTGATGTAATCAGATTATAATATGGGCTAACAAGTTGAAGAGTTAGATAAGGCTTCTTGTAATTTCAATTGCATACATTCAAAACTCTGATTCAAAACTCTTTTCAGAACTAAGGAAACATCTTCTCTTCAGAATCTACTTGTTATGTTTCAGTGGTGGCTTGTTCTGAATTTTGTTGTGACATGGATTACATATTTTCAAGGGTGAAAGGATTAAAAATAATATCACCATATTGCTCTTTCATCATTTCAATGCATGGATGCAGCAGCAATAGAACATGCAAAAAGGCAGACGTTTAAAAAGACACACAATGTTTTTACAAATGTAAATTCCTCCACATCTCAGTGCTATATTTACATATACAGCAATGTGAATCGTTGTGGCTTTTCAGTGTTCTGACATACAGCATCACCTATGGATCGCTCTCATGAGAGATGTCAAATCTGAATTAAGTGGTGGTTGTTTTTAAGGAACTGCTGATTTATAGTTGGGCCTCTGCCTTGGAGGTATGAGTATACAAGTACGCAAGTTTGAGAATTTCTTGTGAGGAACATTTTAGCTCTCACAGGAAAGAGAAGGACAAAAACGTTGATCTCTGATGCAATTATCAGTTTCTGAAGTCTTTGTTCTAAGGAGACAACAATAGTTTTGATTACCTGTAATGGCTAATTATATGGTGAAGAAAAGTTCAGTAAAATTATAGCTTAATTCTCAATGTAAATTAGATTTCTCACAAAACAATGCTTATGATCTATCCACCTATTTAATTTAAAAGAGGTGATTATTATCTCTTTACAGAACAACAACCAAAATTAACACCTCTTTTCCATTGCTGACTATGATTGTGTTGCATACCTATCAACACAATTAATTTTAAATTTATTTACTTGTCCCTCAGAGAGGATAATTGGGCAACTGAGAAAACTAGTGTCCTTCACAAACCAGAAAGTAAGCTTTACAGCACATTGTCTCTGTTTAGAAATATTTTAATCTCAGGTTTCTGCATTTCTTAACCTATCTGCAGAAAAAGCTAATGACACTTCCAGCTAAGAGCCTATTTCTCCCTGTCTGGGTCGTTTATCTGAAGCTTTGACATTGATGCTTGGAAATGAAAACACTGGAAAGCCTGTGCCTTAACTGTAACCTACATCTTCAGAGCTCTGGATGAGTGACAAAAACTAAGTATTGCAGTCTTTATGTTAAGAAGTGATGCATTAGGGTAGGAAGTAGAGCATGGAGGCACTGAAGACAAAGGATGTTTCTGATTTAGAGTGTTACACAGTATTGGCAATCAGAGCCTGTCTTTTGTAAGCTCTGAAGATTCACAGGTGGAGCACAAGTCCCTGGAGATGCCCAAGCAGTTTGTGGTAGATGACCCAAAACTCAGAGACCAAACCTGTTCTTCTCCACTAATATGATTTTCTTGTGCCTTCTAGAATGCTGAGAGATGTGTGATTATGTCTTGATGGAATATTCTCCCTCTTTGCAACTTGGAAATTAAGGGTACAAGAAAGTGTCCTGAGGGCTGAGAGTGAATGCTGCAGCAAACATCATCAGCCAAACTCCTGACACAGCACATTGCAGGAGACAAATCCCTGGCAGAGTGTGAGGAATAGCTCAGGATTAACAAGGTAAACACATTCCTCTGTAGAGAAAGTGGGACAGCCGTCAGCAGTATGACTGGCAAAAGCATGGAACCCCAAACTGAACAACAGTGGCTTGACAAGTATGTCTTCAGTCTCCATAGGTCTCCTGAGACCTAAACACTTAAGATTTCTCTCTCAGCTTCATGCAGTGTACAGCACTGTCTCCAGCAGAACCATTTGTCCACTCATCTATTACCGTTTTCTGCGTAAAATGTGAATATGGCCTTTGTGTCAAAAATTATCTATTTTGAAAACAGGAAGAAAAATAATAAATTTTGTACTGTCGAGTTCAATTTGAAGTGTGTGAAAGGGGTTGTGTAGATGTAAAAACAATCTCCTCCCCAATGTCATGTCGAAAAACTAAACAGGGCTCTGCCAACATCTCAAATCTCAGTGAGAGATGTTCATTCATCGGGAAATGATCACCAGCCCCAGCCAGTTCCCAAGCAGTGATCTAGCAGAAAACACTCTGTAGCAATTTCCTAACCTATCCAATCTCCTGTAATTTAATTTCTTAGTTAAATCCTTTAGATTTGGCCATGAAACTGAGGTAATTTTGTCAAACTATGGAAAAGGTTTTGCTGTTATAATTAACTTTTACAGTTAGTATAAAGCAACTTGACACAAAATCCATTAAAATAAGATGAATTAGGGATGGCAGCAAAGACTGAAGAAAGGGCTGGGTGAATGACTGCTTTTAACTGATCTGTCAGCGTAGCACAGCAACATGAAATGCAGTAAAGCATCTGTAAGAGGAAGCAAAACCTCTGAGCACAATCCAAGTTATTCAATGTGTTAGCATCAGTTATAGCAACCTCTTTCAATATTCATGTGAGCGTAATATGTGACTCTGACTTAATTTTGCTTCATTCAATATAAGGTATTAACAGGGTTTGTACCCAACTGAAGGTACTAGTTTATTAACGATGTGAAACAAAAAAAGAGAGAAAATATTTCACAGCCCAGGTGTGATGAAAACCATGCAGTTGCTTCAGACAGAAAACTCTTGCAACACCACCTTTTACACTGCTCTGTCAGAAGGTTATTCTTCTCAAACTCTATTTAATTGCTATGCACTTTAATTCTGCACAAGCAAACCCTCCTTTTTTATTAATTGGCAGCATTTCAGAATAATTACCATGACATTTAAGAATGAAAACTTTCTTGGAGTAACAATGAATCAGACTTTATCATTTTTTAAAAGCTGTGAGGGAGGAATTTGCATGTGATACATAAACGGCAGGGAGAGGAATTGACAGAAAGTTTAGGCAAGAGTATTTAAAAAGTCATAAAAGAACGAAATGTAGTAAAGAATATAGGTCCTGTAATAAATGGGAAACTGTTTAACTTCTTTGTAAAGAATGCCTTCTAGTGACAGGACTGGCAGAAAAAAAAGAAAGCTGACAGTATGTCAAATATGGAGCAGAACTGAGTATTAGTAATGACAATCCATCCACACAACCTTGTGAAAAAAGCTGATGACTCACTAATCCATGTAAAATATCTCATAGGAAGGTTTCGCACATTTCCCTCTCATGGAGCTTTTTCTGTCTTTAGTGGAAGTTCCTTTAGAGAAAGAGAAGAATGGGAAACAGAGACCACAGGGGTAGGTAAACGAAGAGAGCTGTGCCACATGACTGTCAGGTTTTACAGCACATCAAATGTTTTCATAGAGATCAGGAAATATGATTAATCTCTCTGACATCAGTGGAACACTTTTTACTATTTATAAAGGTATTGAATTTTGCTCAAATGGCAGTAAAATAATCAATAAACACCAATCTTCAGGTATATGGCTGCTTTCACAGATAATGTGAATAATGTGTATTATCAGTGAATGACTTCAACTATTTCGTAAGAGCTGTGGAATGAATGGGAAAAATATGTAATCCAGTCCTTAAAATAACTTTTCTTGTTTTTCTGAATGATCACCTGTAAAAAAAGCTCTGTCCCTGAAAGGTTATCTGGTTTCTTCTTATACCAGCTCATCTAATAAAATCTTCCTACAAATCTTGCTCCACTTACCTGAACAGATATCTTTACAAACCCACCATCAGGAAATGAAATTTATATCTATAAACATATATTAAAAATACTTTTTTCCATAATCCAGGAATCCAACAAAAGAAAAAATGAAAGCAGGCCAGCCTATCACTTTAAAAGGTCAATCAGAAAAGGAACTATTTTCTCTTCATTTACTTAGCATAACTGTGGCAGCCCTAAGTGCTCAAAACATCAGATTCTGGTGGATGGTGCCTTGAAAGAGATAATTTTCCCTGATAACACTGCATGACGACTCACTTTCCTAACATATGAAGCATTCAGCCTATAGCCACCAGTGATACGGATATGAGAACAGAAGGAAAAAGAGCTTAAAGAAAGCCATATCACCCAGCACTTCAGTTTTGGTGGGTTACTCTCAACAGTCTTTTGGCTATAGAAACTTTCAGAAAATGCTGATGCTTTTGAGACTGAAATTGAGATTCTTAAAAGCAATGTTGCAACATTTCAATAATACAGCTATTTATCTGTACACTAGCACATCATCTGAGTCATTCACTGATTCTGACTATCAACTATTAGCTGGTGAATACCTGTATATTTTGTCATATCTTAAATGCTACCATAAAGTTTTCTCTAACTTTTTTACTTAATTGTATGTAAAAGCACCTACCTACATGTTTAGAAAAATCAAATCTAACAGCCAGCTACTCAACAAGGATAGATGTATAATAGTCCATGGAATCCAAAAGAATAGTGAGAGATGGGATACTTTTGACACCACTTTGAAATCTAAAAAGATAGGCACTGAAGTCTGAGATAAATAATGCAGGGTGCTCCAGAGATCAAGTGGAAGAAGTAGCACTTTGCAATGCAGCAAAATGAGAAGTTCAAGATCCTTTGTAAAGATATGAAATGAGGAACCATTTGTTAAGGTTTCCTTTTTGGTGGGGGAGGGGAGGAGTCTGTGTATCATATCTGATAACTACAACTCTGTGAATAAGGTATATGGGCCGCCTTTGTTTATTTTCTCTGTTACTTAAACATGCAACCTTTACAAGTGAAAAAGAGCATCCATTTGTCTCTCCCATTTATTCATTTCTCATCCTGTTCTCTCTCCCTTACACCATAGTCATGAATAAAGCTCTATGGGCTAAGTGATGCTGATGGTGACACTGCTTCACCCTTTTGTTTTGCAGGTGTTACCTGGCGGCACCTCGGGAAGAACCCTGTGTAGTGGCTCAAATGGGAATGGAACATTATCTATCCCGGAAACATGGGGCTGAAAAAGTAAATAAAGAAAAAACACGAGAAGCTTTTGTATAAATGAAAACCCTGCAAAGGATGAAAACTAATCTCCAGGGAAATTACATGCCATATAAAATATACTGATTTATAAAGAGGTGTTTTATCTTATCCTTTATTGAAAGGCTACAGAAATATTAAGATGTTCTACAGTCACAGCAAAAAAGGGTCTTCAAGAAGTAAGATTTGATGCATCATAGTATTTCAGAAATAATGAAATTATAACATCCGCAAGGAATTTAATCTGAATTTTTCTGCAACAGATGCTCTATCTAGATTTCTTTACACACTCCTTGTGTCTACTGAATCACAAACTATTATATTACGCCCAGTCCAGCTCTAGTAAAGTCAACAGCCACAGCTCTACTAAGTAAAGAAGATGGAATATATCCTTGAGAATAGAGCTTATATTAGGGAATCTTATATGAGAATGGAGAATATTAGCTTTGCAATTCTTTGATAATGCAACTTTTGAATTGTGCTCTTGAACTACCTGAATGTGTTATCAATGTTTTAAATACACTGATGTTCCCACTTTGTAGTAAAATTAGGCTTTTAATGCAAGACAGTATTTAGCAACCTAGTACCAGCCATCAGTTTGATATCGGCCATGACATTATTTAATTTTCAGAATCACAGAGGTTAAAGCTCACTGAACTATAAACAGTTGGAAACATGGAGTGTAATCCCAAGGCACAGCTCTGCACAGGCTGTAATTTAAATCATATTGCATGCTAAGCTGAAAAGGCAGTGCAGGTCCCAGAGGGCATGAATAAATCTGCAGTCACTGATTTGCCACACACATTTGTGTTGGGATTCTGTAACTGTGCAAATGTGATGTCTTCCTTTAGTGCAGAGGACCTGTCATCTACTGAGATTTGTAATTAAATAACCCAAAGAACAAAAGCAATTACTTACCTTTACAAGCATTCAATGAATTTTACACAATCTCATGAACAAAGAGAAAGGGAAGTTATGGGACAGAGAGAAAGGGGGGCTTTGAGTCTGCAGCGTAATTCAACTGTCTGTGGTGCTAGCTAAGATTTTAATGTATAGACCAGGTATTCACATACCTGGCTTACTTTGAACCAATAATTCCATCATCACAAACTCCACTTTGAAGTGGATGTTTCTCCATCTAAGGAGCCAATTAGGTTTCCAGCTGGCTAAGTGCCACATCAGGTGCCGGCTTTGAGCAATCAGTTGTGTTAATTGCAAGGAACACTGAATGCCTTTTGGGAAAAGCAATTCATGGTTCAGGAATGTCAGTGTAAAGGGGCTTAGGTTCAGCCCCATTACAAAGAACAAATCACAAAGTTTGCATACGCTGCCGACTAACAGTTGTAATTTTATAGAACCGGGGGAAAGAGGTAGGAGCAGACTAAGGGGCTGTATCCTCACATCATTAACTCTGCTGGGTGTGCTGAACACATTAGTTATTTGATGGGGTGGTGGCTCTGTGTTGATGGAGGCCTTCACATTTTTTAGCTCAGCAGCTCTGTCTTCCCATTTGTCTGTTTCTGTTAGATACTGTGATCCAGGCCAGCAGGACTAAGTGGAACAGTGGCTCAAGAGAAGACTACCTCAACTGCCCACAAACATGGTCTCCTCGACATTTGTTGTCATTTTGTTTCTATTTCTCATACTAGGAAAATAATAATTAAAAAAAAATATATAAAAACCTTATATTAAAAACAGCCATTGAAGAAATAAAGTGTATTAATGAAACAAGTACTGCAGTGAGTAGAAATCAGTGAGTAGATCTTTCTTGGCTGCATCTGGGATGCTTTCATTTATTATCAGCTAAAGATCTGGCCTGTGGTATTTTTTAGTGTCTAACTTTTGTCTCACTACCTGAACAACAAGTTTTAGCCAGTCTGTCTATTTCCAAGGGTTGATTTCTAATATATTTGCTCATGAGTCACGGCACCAGCACTATTTAAAAGAAGAAACCTGTCCAAATGTTGGAGGTGATGAATGGGAGGCTTGGATAAAGGGAGTTAGTGTGTGGTGGGGAGGGGGACGAACTGGTATGGAAATCAAAGACCGCAGGTGCTTAGAAACAGCGTGAAGGCTCAGGAAGTGTCTCTAATACCCTTTAGAGGCTCAGTCCCTGGTGTCCCACATGGCTGTACAAAGAAAACTTCTTAAAACAAAGCCATCTTATTTCGCCCTTTAACACAGACTAAAACATTGCCAAACACTTTTGCGTCTGAAGCTGTGAATTTCATTAAATTCAATGCAACTGTCTCAGCACTCTCTGGTTTTGTGTGGCTGAAGCCTCTAATTCTCCCTTCACCGCCCTGCGGCCAGCGTGCTCTAGTCACATCACACTTAACCTTTGCCTTGGCTTCTCAAAAAAGAATTTGTTTCGCTCTATTCATGGCTTCAACAGTTTGGCAAACTGCACTTGAGTGCCGCACAGGGCCTTTATATTGAACACACTAATCTGATTGTTTTTCCACTCTACAAACTTTGGGTCAACAATCAAGCTGCTGCCAGAAACTAATTAATTTGCAAACAGGCCCCATTTTCACAGGGGGAGAGCTTTTAAAACCTATGTCAGCAGAGCTGGTCACACCATGGTGACATGCATTGTCATGGCATCCACTTTTCTGCGTAATTCTCCTCACTAATTTTTCACCACACACATGAACTCAAATTACCCAGTCATCAGTAAATCTCTATTGAATGCCCACCAAACTCTGAACATGGTGGCCTGAGGAAAGGAAATTGGTATTGACAGGGCCAACACTCATTAAATTGATGGCTAGAGCAGAAGGAGAAGAAAAAAAAAACAAAACAACAGAAGAACATATAAAAAAATCAGAGTATGTCATACCCCAATGAAGGCGGCTATAACAGGCCCATTCCCGCTTTGTTTAAATCAATTAGTATTCTATTGTGTGATTCCCTACAAGCAGATTTCTACTTAACTTTACTTGAAAAACTGGTTAGTTACTTTTGTGAATAGGAAAGGAAGCACAATTTTGGAGCTAAAACTCACTGTTTTCCAAGCATCATAGCAGCGATGAGCCCTCATAGAGATCTCGGAGATCATGGGAAACCTACCTGAGTTTGCAAGGCCTATAACACATAGGCTTTGTCTTTGGCATCTTGCAACCTAATCTGAACTTTCTTTTCCTTAACCTGATTTGGAAACCCATGTAATTTAATTCAAAGTGGGGCCTACACCAAAGCCAAAGCAAAGTGCAATCTTAGAACCTGAATACTACATCACTTGTCCCACACAAATTACTTTTTTTCCCTAATGAAATTCATCTCCAGGGCAAGAGGAGAGGCTTCCTATGAACTGGTGCATGCATAATAATAATAATAATAAAAGTAATATGCATATATTTATATATGTATGTATAGATACAGTCTGTTTAATCACATATTAACTGGAAGGTACACAGTTTTCTAGTAGAGATTATTACCGCAGGTACCACTGCTTGAGTTATATACTGAGTTTGTCACCTTCTTCATGTGAGCAGACCATTACTTTACAAACCTGCCCATTGCCAACTCTACAAGTCACCCATTGAATTAAGCACATACAATCAATCCTAATTTTAAAAAAAATAATAAAAAAGAAAGAAAAGCTTTCTAGAGAATACAGAATATCATTGGTACTACTGATAGTCAGATTATTGCCGGTGTTTATTATTCAATGTGAGAAGGGTTTAGATAGGTTTATCTAAATCTGTATCTCTAAAAAGCAACTCACCTGGGTTATCAAATTTGATCCAAGATTTGCTCTGCGCAGGCAGATGCACTGATTTATCTACATCTAGCATCTAGACAGAGCTTGTTCTGGCTCTTTCATCTATTTTCCTCTCCAGCAAAGTTAGAGCATAGGTGATATGAAGAGCTATACTCTCAGGTCTCACTCTGACACGAGGCTCACCAGGATTTACTGGGTTGTTGACCTGATATCATGTTCACCACTGAAATAAACCCCCTAAAATTTAGCAGTTCTAAGGCATATCACCAATAGATCAGTTCAGTGTACATGAGCGAGCACAGTTATTCAAGCTGACAATCATTTCCAAGTCTCTAGAGAGAGACTATGCATTGCTCTGTTTGGGACTGGGGTCACATTCCACAGTGCTTGTTTTGAGACCTATGAACTTCTTTCTTAAAAAATGTATTATGTGCAGCAGACAAACTTCTCTGTTCTCCACTGGAAACAATGCACAAAGCACCGAGCTTCCCCACCATTTTTGATCTTATATGCTCTATAAAGAATTTGAATGAATTTGAGCTAAGCATGGCTTCTAATCTACACTGCCAGCTATTAGTTTTTGGTGTGCATAATAAGGCCAACCAAGCTAAAACCCATAAATGAGCCCATGGTTAACCATGTAATATACGCATACCCTTAGTCAGGTGCTCCTGGACTAATTTGTATCCTAACTTTCCCAAACATATTGCGGCTATAGCTCAGAGAGATATATTTATTGATGCAAATCTTTCTTCCCCAGGTCATATTCTCTAGAGTGTCAGGAAGTCTTCAAAATATGCAGTCAAACCAGTGGAATGCCCTCTTCCACTTCATCTTTCCTACTCACTTTTTTCACTCCACTGCCAAAGCTTATCTCTTGGCTAATTTTACTAATACTTCATACCTAAAAGCAACAAAATCTTATCCACAGCACTAAAATTTAATGAAAAAAACCCACCAAATCCTAGTCCTAGTCTGAGGGAAGAGATGAGGGAGACAGCATGAGAGAAAGAGAGAAAAGGTCTATTTCCTAGAAGGATGGAAGATTAGAATTTTTCTGGTTGTCTTTATCCACTGTCTTTGTGAACTTCCTCACCTCTAGAGGAACTGTAAAACACATTTTCTAACTGCTGCCTGGTCTTTGATTTCTGAATCAAATGCTCCTCTTACTGTGTATAAAGATACAGGGAGTGGATCATGCAAATGGTTCAAATATATGAGTATTTTCTGATCAAGTATTCAGCTGGACCTATGGCTTCCTGAGTTGTAGACATTTCAGGATTATGAAAGTATAAATGTCAAGTAATACAAAAGCATGTAGAGAAAAGACTTGTTAGAGTGCAAAAGAGCAATTTAAAATACATATTTAATCTCTCAAATTTTGATCTACAGACGTAAGGGAGGAAAAAAAGAACCCCAATTTGCAAATTGAGTCTGTATGCCATTCTGTTCACATTATTATGCCACTGTCACCGTAGTTTCTAAGTAATTCCTAGCACTGTGTTAGGTGACATTAGCATTTGTCACACATGGAATTTATCACTATGAAATTATTTATTACTATTCTTAGCAATATAGATAATGGGAATGGAGGTGGGAGGGTAAATTGAGTGAGAAATGAGACTTGCATATATGGATGTGTTTTGTTCCTGTAAGGGTCAGAGTTGTTCATGACTGTATAAGCAGTGGTGGGAAAGTGCGGAACTTGGTCCACACTACAGCCTGCATGATAGGAGATATCAGCTGACTAATTTGGTCCAAATATAGAAATGCATATTTTAAATGCAAGAGATTCTTGCCAGGAAAAAAACAACACCAAAAGAACAACAACAAAAACCACACACACACACTCACACACACAGAGAACACCTCTCTCTCACTGTTTGCACTGGTAAGGTTGTTTAAATATGCCCTTGTAAATTTATGGGAATGTAGATCTGGAAGAGAGACTATTTAGTTTACTCTTTGTAGTCCCTTGCGATGTCAGACAAGTGTGCTATCTGACAACACATAGATGTTATCTAAGTTCCTCTCAAAAACCAGCTAGGCTGACTCACTGTTTATTTCTGTTGGGCAGCTTTTTCTAATTTCATTCCCACCATGGTTTCAGACTTCTAATTTGAAGCCTGCATATATTCATATGCAGTTCATACCCTTTTTTTTCTATGTATTCTTTATTTAAATAGCTCTTTTCTTGCTGGAAATTTACTGTACTTGTTTCCTTTCTCAAAAAATATCTTAGATGCGTTTTATGAATGGATGGTTGGGTCCTGTCAATGCTGAGAGTTCAGCCATTTTCCATCTGCTTAACCTTTGGTGGCATGTATTTCAGTACCTTCTGTGTATTTGGATTGGGAATAAGTAAAAGGTGAGCTGGAAAGTGGGAAACTAGGAAGGCATTCAGGGACAAGGAAATGGCCAAAGAAGAGGGACAAGGAAGAGGGGTTTATCAGCGGGAAAAGGGTTTGGTGTAGGTGAACAAAGACAAGCTACAGATTCAAGAATGCAGCAAATGAACACGCCAAGTCTCACCAAGCATAGCTGCAAGAGAACAGTATTCATTTCTAACCAACTTTTTAACACATTCAATACATTTTATTAGAAATGTAAAAATCCTATAAAGTAGCTGCAGTTTTGTCTTCTTCTTGCCATACTTTTTTCTACTGTGCAATACATATATATTCAAAATTATGTGTGTATGCTGCCAGTGCTGGGACATCTTACAAATTGCCATAAGCGGAAACAACATAAAGTGATGGCTAAAGCTCTGTATGAATGCCAGGAGAGTATCAAGTCCATGTTTCCTGCCTTGGAGCCTGTGAAATTTAAGAGGGCATTTTCTTTTTTATTGAACAGTCGCTCAGCTTCTATAACTCTCAACTGTTTATGTAACCGTAAAGTAAAGATTACCAAGGACAATAACCCCAGGGGACTAAGTACAGCTACTACCCTACTTTAAAAATTAAGCCATAGAAAGTATGCTAAAATAATATCATAGATTTGGTTTAAACCCATAAAAAACAAGGAAATTCCAGGCCAAGGGTGGAAATCCAGACTGACAGTCGCCTTTAACCCCAGGTCTAGTAAAAAGGGTGAGCGAGGCCAGTATGCCCTCACTTTTCTGGGGTGCAAACCAGATTCATAAAACTATCTTAATGCAGCATTTGTGATTTCATTTTCTTTCAAATCTTCTGCAGCCCAACTGTGTTTTGTTTTTAAAACAAATGTTTATGGTTATTCATTTTGCAAAATGTTAACAATTTAAGGCCAGATCCCCTGTGCTCAAGTCAGGGAACATGAGAGTGGCACCAAGCTCTCCTTCCACTCCCCTAACCTTCAGCTCGAAAGCTGACTTCAGTACATTGCTTTTGCATTGTTTAGTATTTGCTATGGTACACTGCACTGCCATTTCTGCCTATTTGCCTCCAGTCATGCCCTCAGCCCTTGCATAAATACTGCCATGGACGGTGTACAGCAAACACTGTGTGTAGTTCACCTGGGAGCTCTCGGGTACCAGGGTAAGCTGTTCCGACCTGCTCAGGGCTCCTACTCATCTTTTGTATTGCTGAAGCAGTTCACAGAAGCAGGATCTGATCTATGCTTTCTTGAAATAACACTAGCTTCTGATGGCTCTAAACTATAAGAGGAAATGGTACATTTAAAGGGAAACATTGTTTTTGCCTATGGGCAAGATTCTGGAAGATGTATGTGTAACAAAGCTATTGCTCGCTTATAGGTAAAGCTGGGCAGGAGATGTTTTTTCTGTTTCGGGATTATTTTTTTTTCTGAGAGTTCAAAACTATTGACCTTCAGTGGGATCAGCTAAGACTGTTAAAGCTTTTTGTGCAGAGAAACTCCATGCACTTACCAGAGGAGCCAATAACGTCCAACATGAGCATGTATATGGCCTATAAGAAAGAGCATGCAGTCTGGGGCACTGAACTGCAGCTTTTTGTATCCAAAATGACCCCAGAGCATCAAATCATTTTACTATGGTTTTGCAAATGCCTCCATGTCACATCTGGCCAACTCTGTATCAATAATTAAATAAACACTGCTACAGTGACTGATGCATGGCTCCCTACCTTCTAGATGAATACCCCAGCTACGTGGCTATAGAATCAGTCTCACTTGCTTTATTTGGCTTGGTGACTGTTTAATTATTTATACAAAATGAAATGTCTTTAGAAGCCTGTATTTAATATCTTTAAAAGACTTAAGAAGTCTTTAAGAGCTGCTGGTCAGCACCTTCCCTTGGGTTGGGCACAGTTCAAAGCCCTCTTCCCAGCAATATTTAACTCCTTACGGAAGGTGGAGCATCTCCGAAAAGTGACTGATTTTTGTAGGAACTCTGTGTTCATACTTATATCCAAAAAACTTAATCTCTCTGTGCAATGCTGTCCTTCTCTTACGCCAGTTCAGGATGATATTTAAATTCTGAGAAAAGTTTGTAAGCTCTTCCTGTGTAACTGTCTTCTCCTTTCCATTTTTGGTACCAAACAGCTGTGCTTTCTGCATCCTGTAATCTCTGACCTTAGTCTTAGTATTAAGTAAACATTAGCAAGGACTTACAACTGGATATCTCACTGCCTAGCTATTAAACTCCATGGTGATGAGGATTTCTCTTTGTACGTTTCATCAGAACTACTGCTCCTATCCAGCTTTCAGTTTATGTCCATTAGAACAGTGGTTTTTAACCTGAGGCTAAGAACACTGTAGAAAGCAACGAGAAAAGCAAACCCACCACTACACAGCAATCCATGTCTTTAATAAAAATTATAAAAAGATCTTCTAACTTAAGGTTCAAAACCAGTTTATACAGATCTTTAAGACAGGAGAGTACACTTCATCCTTCAGTGAGAGCTTGTTTCATTAAAAGTATATCCATTTTAAATACATCCAAACATAAAGCTTCTTTCTTTTATAATTATATTTAAGAGAGACAAGTGAAAAAAGAAAACAAAATAAAATCAAAGGACTTCATGCCTGCAGAGTTTCAAACTGAAACAATTATCATTTTTGGATTTCCCTGTTAGATGCTGAAATTAGAAGTACTGTGTGGAAAGGCTGCCAGGATCTTATCACTGGGAAATTTACAGTAATGGCTTAGATACTTCAATAGGAACGTTATAGTGCAGACTTTAAGACAACCTTTCCATATTAGGAAGGTAAACTTATTAAGTTGCAAGAGAGAGATTTAGAAGATGTACTTAAGGATCATTCTCAAATTATAGACAAGAATCATTTCTAAAGGCCTCAGTTTGATTCTTACTTTTTTTTTAACTTAGTATGAAACTTACCGTATAGGCATATAGTGTAAGAGCTACACTAAGAATTGAAAAACATCTTCACCCTGTGCTATGATAAATACTGCCTTTCTAATTCTATGGACAATATTTAAGTTCTAGAAAGACTGAGGTTCATCAGCTCATAATGTGAAACTGTCCCCTTCCCATCTTGAGCAGAATGCAGTTGTGGTTTCTGCACCCTGTCAGATGTAACCTTAGTACTAATTTGGGAAAAGCCGTTTTCACATTTAGTGCTGAAAGACTGATAACTGAATCCACAAAGGAATGACACATTTTCAGCGATGAAGTACAGGGGCTCTGGACAATGGCTGTTCTTTCCCACTGCATAAATCTTCCTGACTCAGCTGTCATTGTGCAAATCTACTGCACAAAAGCAGATTTTGCTTTTGTGACTGGACTTTATGCCATGACTATCATAATAAAAGTTGGTGTTGTGTTATCTTCAACATATTATTACTCTACCAGGTACCAAGATAGACCGATATGTTTGTGACTCCTGCACCTTCCTGTTTCCTGAAGTCCAGAAATTTTTTCTATTATAATAAAACAAGCCAATTAACATTATTTCTGGATTACAGGACAAGAACAGACTGTAAAACTGAAACCTGATATACCTGGATCTGTTCTTACAGAAGATTCATACAGCTTGTCTTATTAAAATAGAGATTCATACAATTTGTCATATACGCATTTATTTGAAACATATAACCAATGCATATGTCATATAGACAGTTGTTAATCCAACCTGCAAAAGAACTTTGTGTTTTTAATAATGAGTCAGAGATTGGTTTTGTTATGAGTTGTATATACAAGTAATATTATAACTGGTATGATATTAGAAATTCCTGACTGTAGTTAATAAGAAACAGTGTTGTTAAAACATATTCTGCTCTTTTACATTAAAAATCTGTGGGAACACTTTGCACTAAATTGCAAAACCACATAAGAAAACATGGACCTCAGCACAGACATAAATAATGTGGCTAGGAGTGGAAAGTATATGAGACCAAAAACAGGAGTGCAGATGTAAGCTGCATGTACAGCAAAAGTGTCTAGATAACTCTTCAAAAAGTAAAATCCAAATTAACTCAAAGTAACTACATTTAGTATTGCTGGCTTACTTAAATCGAATGTCAGTATTTCAGATGAGGAAATCTCATTTCCAAAGTGCACATATCCTTGTACAGCTGAAGTGAAGTGTAATTCCATTTAAGCTATTGGAACTTTGACTTCAGTAGAAATTGGACAGAGTACACAGATGCATCTTAAAGAATTTTGGCACATGAAGCCAAAACCATATTTTCTCTGACATTATCCCTCTCTCTCCATACATGCAAACAAAGAACTACAGGCCTGTTTAGTAATTTCAGTAGGAAAACACAAGCTATTTTGCCTTGTAAAGTACTGAATATTTTGAAACCCAATAATTTGGAATGCCCAGTACCTCCTTCACTTTTTACAAACTACTGACAACTTTGGCCTGCTCAGGAAGCTCTGCTGATTCACTTTCTTCTGGACTTTGGTGGCCAGTGTTTTTGACTCAATCTAGTCAAAATTTAAAGCCTGTACAAGGCATGGTCCTGTCCAAGGGTCTGTAGCCACTTTGTGCTGACGTGTGACTGATGCCTGCACAAGCCTCAAGCTTCTGTCCGACTCGCACCCTACAGCAATCTGCCCCTGTAGCACGACACAGTAAGTGACTGTGTATGTTTCAAATTTAATCACACTCCACAAATCTCAATGTAATTAAAAAAAAAGGCTTCTTTATAAATCACTTTTATCACTTTTGATTAGTTTAACCGGTTTAAGACAAAATTCTGCTAAGAACAAAAGCGGTGTATATGTCACAGATGTGGCTGGAAGGAAGCTGCGTGCTACTCTTAAATGGCTAGATGAATGCAACCAGATAAATGTACATTTTACATACCATTTAGCCACCGGGAGTCATGCTGCTCTGTTCTGATTGGATGATGATGCCCCAGAGTACGGAAAATGGCAAAGTCCCTGCCCATGAAGTCTGCCGCTGTGCCAGAGTACAGCTCTCCATCTGTGAGAGGATGTAATTGTAAGCAACATTTCTCAATTTTCCAGTCATGGCAAGTCAGAGAAAGCTGTCAGTCCTATGTTTATATTACACTAATAGGGATAATGAGAATTATAAAGCAATAAGCCATATGCAACGTATTGTTACTGAAAATACATTATCAGACCCGCTTTCTCACTGCAGACCTTAACTGTAACCTCTCTAATGAGCTGTTAGTACAGGCACTTCTCAAAAATATCTTTGGATTCTTAGGTTGGAACAGTGGTTGCCTATAAACCTGTCCCTGGCAGACAGTAGCATGCAGCACCCCAAAAAGCCTATTTAACAGTAAAGTTGCCCTGTTTTGAACAGGAGTTTAGACTGGAGACCTCCAGAGGTTCCTACTGGGTTTTTGTGACTGTGTTGGGAATTGGAGAGTCCAGCTCATTCACTCTTGGTTCAGAAAGTCCTCAAGTCCCCTCAATTTTTAGTATAGAAACTGCTTTTTGGTGGGGTTTGTTTATTTTCTTTTTCTTTTCTTCTTTTTTTTTTAAACCTAAGCAAGCAGACCAGTATCTTCTACAGGAAAGACAGAACTTGCCTTTCTCCTTTGGCCACCTTTTTAACTGTGATACTGCCAAAGGGCAAAAGCCAAGGGAGAGAATGAGATCATTCCCTGCTACTTTGACCCTACGCATATCACAGTGGGCAAGTGAATTAAAGATTGACCTCTGACACTCTGCGCACAAATGGCACATATATAGCCTAGCTGGAGATGAAACTCATAATATTAGTGTGCCTCTCCTCAGCCAGCTAGAAGTATAATGGAGAAGAAAGTCTAAATTCAGAGGACTGAACAAAGTACCTGCCATCTGGTAGGGAGAATAACTACATAGTTATTGAACCCACAGAAAACAACCAGGGATCAAAGCACAACACACATCTTTCTGGTATTCTTGTAGAACTTGTCCATAAAATTACTCTGAATTCAAAATGTGAAAAATGCATTTTTTAGGACTGTGCCCTTTTACACCTGTATTTGAAATACGATACCCTACCCTATACTTTCAACAAGGAATTAAAAACTATTATTCCTTCCAACTACTATTTTCAAGCTGTCCATCTTAAATGGGTCTCCTGTGGAAAAAGAAACATGTTTGAGGATAAAATAACTCTTTCAGCTAAGGTAATAAATTTTTCATGGTCATGATGAACTCTACCATACCCTCATTTTGAAACATCCTTTAGGAACAAGTTTATTATTTTCATGGCAATTTTAGGTATTTCCATGGTCGGACAACCAGATCCAAGCATGCCTATTGGATATCACTGGCATCTTTTTTCCCAGAACACTGATACCATGAAATTGTCAACTGAATCTACAATGGCTCTGTACCATATGGCAGTCATGAAAGTCAGGAAGAGTGAAAACGTGATAGCAGAAAAGCATGGAATTGAATGAATTCACAGCAGAGATTAGAAGCAAACAGACCAGTCATGCCCAGCATGAGGTGTAATCAGAAGTGAAACAGAACAGCATATAATTAATTAACGATTTATCATTCCTCTATGTCATTTTAAACTCTTTTTGAAGGGGAGACAATCACTTAATTATAGTGATTATTATGTACAGGATATGCAGCTGAGATTCTGAAGAACATAAAACCATTTTACTTGTGAAAAAGGCTTTGATGCTATGCGTAACCTTTCTTTAACTTTTATCTTCATTTTCTTGTCTTACAGTCCCTAGTGAGTTCTGATAAATCAATATAAATCAAAGGAGAAAGAAAAAAAAAAACCTATTTTGCTTCCTAGTTATCATCAGATCCATAAGTCAATCAGGAAAGTAAAAAATTCTATATTAACACTATATCATTAAAGTTAAAACAAATATAGCTCAAAATTACATACTTGCAATATTTAGGGGGTTTTGGCACCTCAGCTTTTAACTCAAAATATAAACACTACTGAAAGTAACAAATCTTCAGTTCAATCCAAAACTTTTTCATGCTACTAGGCTTTTGTGGCTGACGGTTTTTCATCAGTGATACAGTAAATGTTTTGTCAATAATAGGCTTCAGCATGTTCTAAAGGCGGAAGGATCTGCAGGAAATTACCTGACCTTTCTCTGCTTTCTACTACAGCCCCTCCAAGTTCCAGTACACCCAGACCAATGCGTGCTCCTAAAGGAGCATGTTGATATGGATGGAACATATGGATGCAAAAAGAAATACATATATTGACTTTACTAAATAAAGAGGCAGCAATCAAAGCCCATAGTAATGCTTCTTTGGGGAGAGAAACCATTTTTCCCTATACTGTACAGAAGCAGCATGGAACTGTGAACACCTCACTAAGTTCGTTAGATAAAAAGATGTTAAAAGAAGTACATGTTTAATGATTGTTTCCATTCAGCTTTTAAAGAAGATTGCACTCTTAAAAAATGGGAGAGTAGAGAAGTGTAAGCTTCCTTTTGGAAAGAAATAAGAAAGTTGAACGGATGGGGAATATAGGCAAAACCAAGCCCTGAATGATCCAATTCCTTTTACGGGTGAAAGGGTTCCCAAATGAAATCTGCTGTCCTTGGTTAGTAGGTTTATTCACTAAAGCTTTCAGATACACATAGTCTGAAAACGACTATGTATGTCTGGTTTGACTTCACTCCTTGAAAAGTCAGCAACTAAAACTTCCCAGAAAGTAGAATAACTCTAAAACCCTTAACCTCATATATACTTAGTAGCTAATTTCTATTTCCTTGGTAAGAAGCCACTGCGTTTCAGATCATGTTCATACATATTTGGGAGTATTAAGGCACTTAAACTGTTAAAAAAAAACCAAACAAACAAACAAAAAAACCCTTAAAAATATTAGTATATTAGTGAGACACAGGAACATAAATAGTTTTGAGGATTCTGGATCATCAAAGCTTTTGAAAATTCCAAAGGGTCATTTTCTAAAGAGCAACTGACTGATAACAGGACAATGCTGTCTCCTTCTCTGATTATTTTTTTTTAATTATCCCAATATTATTGCTTTATTGATTTAGAGTAACATATTTAGTGATGTTTTCTCCTGTGAATACATTCTGTGAAAACCATGCTGCCTCTCATTTTCCTCCTGCACTGGAATACATGCTAGCAGTACTGAGGGACTGCTTAGTCCCTACATTTTCACGCATTAGCCTGCTCACATGGAGATTGTTTAGTTAGCAGCACATAGACAAGAATAGCCGAATGATGTCTTACATTACTAGAAACTAGTTATATCATGTTCCTTAGCTAGCATTTACTTTAGAATAGGGTAGCAGTAATTAACAACTCTTTAAAAATAATTAAAAATGTTTGCAGGTGGATGGAACAAGAAATGTATACTGGGAAAATACTGGAATAATCTCATAATGATAAAACTGTTGGTTTTGACTTGTTTCTTTTTCCCAAATGTTATACTTTATTTTTTTTTAGGAGAGTGGGAAAACTGAAGATCCGTTTTATGTTTATAAGCGTTTATTTCAGCTGAAATATAAAATAGGAATCCTAAGCACTAATGGCTATTAAAGATCTTAAGTTACTTTTTGCAAATTAACCTTGGTGCTTTGCCCAAATTCCAGCTTGGGTAATCACATTTCACTTACTTAATATTTACCTTCTAGTTATGGAGTCAAGAACATAGTCTTCTTCCACACTTTGCAAAATCTGCTTAGTGTTTCTGATGAAGAACAGAGGTTATTTTTCCCTCCTATATTTAACCATATAAATTACTCTTACTTCTCAGCCTTCTTTTATCTTCCTTATATTTACATTGTGTTACTAATTATAACATTTCATTTTAATGAGAGCTGGGTAATTGTTTTACATTGTTGTCATCCTGAGACTAAAAGAAGCCATGGTTGCTTGTGAGGACAAATACTTCTGGCACACGAGGGGCCAGGAGTATCTGAGATATCATTCAACTTGGGAGGTGGGAAGAAGCAGTCCATCCACATTTTTCCTGATGTAAGGCCTTTGCGGTCAAGAAGATCCTCTGGCCTTCATGGCCCTATTGACTGCTTCAGACCAGTGCTAACTCCTACAGAGAGTAGTTGGACCAGACTTCGCCATGCAGTCATTGCTTCGCTGGTTCATTCTCTGTGCCTCACCTATTTTGGGGAGAGGTAATTATTTTGCCTTGGGTCCTCATTTTACCATAAAATTTATGCTTTTTTTGGCAATTACAAGAGTAAGTCTTTGTGAAGCAGTGGTGAATCTGGTGTACACTTTCAGAAACATCAGAACCTCTGCTGGACTGATGTAAATGCAACATTATATTCAGTAATACCAGATGACTATGAAGTAGTTGTGAGGAGGAAGAGAAGACAGGGTGTTCATGTTCAGGATGCAGAATGCTAATTTTAGCTTCACCCTGACTTTTGTGTAAGTAAATCACTGAAGCAGAAATTAATCACTGGCTTTGAATGTTGAATTTGCAGCATTTTCTATCGTGCTAATACACTGATGGCTCTAATTGAAGCCTGACTCAAAACAAAATATCACACGCAGTTACTGTTTATTAGGAGGAAAAATACATGGATTGAAAATCATAGTGATATGAAGTAAACTCAAGAAAGCAAAGATGTTTCAGAGACATGAAATCTAAGCCAAAGGAAATAAGATAATCATATTTGTGCTGGACTGAGTGAAAAAAAGGAAAAAAAAAAGGAATGTGAAAAGCTAGACGCTGTTGACTTTGTGCAGTTGCATACCGGGTACACCATGTAATACTGGCTTGTCATCATTCTCTTTCCTTATTGTATATTAAAGAAATTGTAAAGCTGTTCCCTTGAGAGTAGCTCTGCCACAAATTCAAGTCGCTCTAGGCACTAATTTATACACTGGCCTTTTTCACACACATTTTTGTCCTTTCTGTTTGTACAGGGTACAAGTTGGAGCACGGTGTGGATGTCTTTCCTGTTTTTCCTGTTAAAAAGTGCATGTCTCCAGGGTAGCTCATCACCTGTGATCATTAGGGGCTTCGAAGATCAGGAAATGAGGCACACTTAGGACTAAACTGTTGTTTCTATTTTGAACAGCTTAAGTTTTAAATGCAATGTAAATATAATAAGTATAGCTGGTAGGCAATACCCTAGACTAGCAATCTGATAAAGTCCTGAAGAAACCAATTTATCTAGTTATGTTTCATTTCCCAAAGACTTCTGAGATAAGAGAAGCTGCTAGTTTCTGAAAAAGCCCTGCTGGATTTGAAATTGCCATAAAGTTACATGTGAAGGATAAAGTGACTACACCTGGGAAGAGTCATTACGGAAGGAAGAAGCTACTTGTTTCACTTAATTTCTTCTAATAAATCATCTTGTTGCCTTTTATTGTTAAAGACAAAGGAGAACAATGAACAAAATTAATTCAATTAAGTAAGTTAAATCAATTAGATAAATTCAATCAACTGGATTAGGTCAATTAGATTGACACAGTCCAGGTGCTCTATTCTCACATATTCCATGAAGTATTACTAATTCAGAAATACCTAATTTATTGAAATCCCTCTGTTCTGGACAGGAGTTTAATTGTATTCACTGTCAGATAGATCTCTTTCAGCTGAAGCATCATTTTAAGGCCTAAACATGTGGCTGCTTGTGTATCTCCAGCTCACATGCAGGTACAGCCAGATGACAAACCTTCCTTGGCAGCAAAACTGATGTAAGAAATTACTTATTTCTGCTCTGACTTTGCTCTCAGTTACATTGGTATGACTGTCAGTGTGGTCAGCCTGTAAACTGGGCCATTAAAATACCTCCAGAGTCACCTAGTTCTAGTATCTGAGGAGAAACACAGCAGAATCAAGGTCTTAGAGGGGTATAAAGCAGCTCTTGTGATACCTGAATCTTGGTTTACACACACTTTGTTTCTCAAGACACCTAGGTCAACTATATTAAAAGTGAAACCAGAATTATTTCAGCCGGAAAAAAAAGTGCATAAAGCAAAAGTCCTATCATAGATGCTGTAAGGAGAAAAAAAAGCAGAAATTAGCAATTATTTACAGTGAATGCATGTCTCATTGAGCTTATATTGTGGTACCTACCAACTAAAAGAGAAGCTGTCAGCAGTTTAGGATCATAAGGGCTTTTCCCTCGGCCATTTTCAAAATGGGATTCTTCCATTCTAAAAATGTTGTCCTGTGGGGTAGAAATAAAGAAAAAGCAAAATTATTTGATGGTAGAACACTAAAAATAAGTTGAACTAAATAGAGTGCAGTATACATGATCATACTGGGTTTTGCAGCTTCAAGGTAGTAAAATTACACTAGGTGACGATTTGGCAAAAGTGCACACCTTCTAATCGGTATTGTGCTGAAGGCTAGTCAAAAGCACAAATACACATGCACAGCTTGTGTCTCATCTATTTATTTCACACATAATTTACATGGTATAATTGAATTCTTTTTGCTTTCACTGAGAATACTTCTGAGAAATAGTAACTGAAGAAGCTGGAATTTGAAACTTTTGTCTGAAAAAAGATAAACCCCATTTTTCACTGACTGTACTTTTCTAAAAGATCTTGTAAGTATAGATTAATACACAATACAATGCTAACATCTGCTTTCCTAACCTGAGCCTGTTTCACACATCCTCAAATTCAGTTTTAACTATATCAGGAGAAGTTTGTTGGGACCCCAGTACTATGCAAAGAAACTTTAAAATATACAGGTTGAGGGCAAAGCATATAGGGATATAAACTGAGATTAAAAAGGGCCTCAGTCAACACTAAGTCAAATCAAGTTCAGTAAACCCAAAGCAATTGGCTTTTCAGTACATTTAATTACTTTAATTTTAACTGGGGGACCAAATCTGCCAATCAATTTGAATAGTGTGTTTATCCCACATTTTGCACTAAGGAAAAAACCAGAAGAATAGATGCTTTTTGCACAGTAGACTTATACATTCACAGAAAACTTGTGGAGGCTACACTGAAACCAGAAATTTTCAATTCCCACCTGCATTGTGGTTAATTTGCATTAGCACCTAATTAAGTCAAGGAAATCCAAAGCTGGGACAACTGGGGCCCCAACAGTTTCTCTGGTTACTTAGGCCTTTGTACCCAGTTCTCAGCTGCTTGTAGTCAAAAATTCTCTATGAGGTGGATGCTGAGTTACTTCCTTTAACCAATATTTGCAGGATAAAATAACTTAAGCTTCAACAGCAAATACAGCTTGATACAGCTTTTTTTCTTATAAATATAGCAGAAATCAGTCGTCTATTTTAAGAAGATAAACAAGAAATGTTTCAGAACATATATCTGAATTATATGTATTGACAGTAGAAAGCAACTAAGAAGATGTTGCAATACTTTTCCCTGTTAGTTTCATAACATATCAGCTCTTTACCTTGATTCCCAAGTCCCTACATCTCTTACTTGTTTCCACAAATGGAGAAATTCCTCATTTCTTATTCTCATCATTTCTTTCCTAAGACATAATCATAGAGCTGTTGGCTGGAAGGGCTCTCTAGATATTGTTAAGTCCAGGAGCACTTGAAAGAAAACAATTGTCAGCATGTGGTATTGTCAGTTTTTGGTTTTGTCTTGTCAAGTCATGAAAACCTTCAGTAATGGAAGCTATATAACCTTTCTAGGCAGCTTCCACTGCCTCTTAGTGAAGCATTTTTTTTTCTAAACTTCCAAGGAACAACTTGTGACTTTTTGTCTTTATTATATCATCTGCAATGATGGAAAAGAGTGTATGTCTTTTCTTAACTACCCTTCAAGCAGTTATAGTCTATTCCTAAGCTGCTCATTCAGCTTCACTTCTTCAGGCTAAGTCTTAGGCTAGGACTTCAAGAAAGATTAACTAGTGTCAACTCCAGGGTCCTACATTTTCTTATGCTCGCAAGTAAAAGTCTCAAAAGTGCACACAATACTTTCACTCTCAAGGGCAATACTCAAGTGCTCAGTGCTTAGACTTTGCACTCCAGAATGCTGCGGAGGATGCAAAACAATATCAACAACTCAAATTTTATTCAACAATTTCTTTGGTAATGTTTATTTAATGCGAAGATCATTCAGACAAATAACTGATATCTTTCTCAGGAGCAATGAATTCAAGTATTTGGAAGCAGTGCTCTCCCTGCATTCTGCCATCCCCATCTTGCTCATCCATTCTGAATCCAGACATGGGCCAGGCCAGTGACCAAACATACTTCCAAATGGTATCATTCTAAACCTATTGAGTTGATGTCTCTGTGAGTCACAGGCTATAGTTTTTCTTACAGGCTTGTTTAATTACACCATGCAAGCACATAACTGTGTGTGCGTGTTACATATTTCCAAAGGAGCATCAGAAGAACTTCACATTTCACTACATTTACTGGAGAAAAAGGTGAAGTGAAAATAGATAGCAAGACTGTCTACCTGGACAGGCTACTGCACTGTAAGATAAGAAGTTTGGATGCAGCTTTGTGAAGTCTGATCCCAGAATTCAAGCTCAGTCTCCTAAGGTATATTCTTGCAGATGTAGCCTGCCTGATTATGTTTATACAGTCATTCTGTATCTGTAATATCTCACACAGTATTGAATTTCTTGCTTCCTTTCCTCTTATCTTTCTTTCTATTTATCAATAGTCCAGATGCATTCCTTGCTTCTATCCAATTTTCTGACTTTGCCCTTTCTAACCAGAAATGAAAAAATAATGAAAAAGAAAACAGTTCTTGAAATTCTGCTGCAGGGTCCATATCTAGATCTTGCACAATAAATAAAAGCAGTAAATTGAGAAGAATGTTAGACCTTAACTACAATAATAGAAAATGGCATTAATGTTACAAGCCATTTACGAAAAATGTTATTAAAAATCTACATTTTCTTGGGATTCCTTCTTAGTAGATGATAATTGCTCAACCTGCACACCAATGGATATTTGATAAGGCTATAAAGTCAGTGGCATGACAGTTAAAGCAGAATATATTCTCAAGATAATCCCATATGTCATTATAAGACAAATAGGAAACAGATGCGGAAAGTGATTTGGTGTAGGAAGGATCTGATATTTGACTGTATTCTTCTGGTTTATGTCACTATAACTCTACTGATATCAGTGTGTAGCAGGCAAGAAAAAGTGGAGTACTGGGTCAGTGTTAAATCAGAGATGATCTATCCTTCTCTCTGTGGAATAAAACATTCAAAATAAGAGGCATGATAGGGAAATCCCACAGTGTTTTTGTAGTTCAGTTAAAATGCAACGTAGAGACATGCACTAACCTGTCACAAATACGGCAACTCGCCCAAATAGCTTTTTGGATGCTAAAATCAAATACTTCTATCTATACACAAACAATAAATACGACAACAAAGGAATAAACTCTTCTGTATGTACCTCCCCACCCCCATTTTAAAAACCTAGGAAGCAATATGACTAATGATAAGTACTTGATCATACTTGCCACTGGTCTGTGGTGTTTGCACTCAAATTGTGCCCTGAGATGCCATAACAGCAAGAGATGAGATGAGAAGTCAAATTCAATATTTGAGGGTAAAACTTTATCTTTTCTTTTTTTCTAAAAGGTGTGTATGATTGTTTTTCAGAGAGTTAGCCTCTGCATCAGACTGGAAACTCAGACTATGTTCCTGATAAGCCCTGTCCACCTAACCTTCAGCTGAAAACCTGTGTGCAGGTAGTAGTGAGAGTGAGAACAGCTCCTGGGTAATGACTCAGCACCAAAATCAGTCTGCCTGGAGATAATAAAGACCAAGGCTCTGTTGGAGACTTAGGGGAACTATGGATTGTATGAGTCTTCTTTTGCACAGTGCAGACAAGAGCTTTTAGCTAGAAAAAATCCACACTCTTCTCAGAAAAAAATCTGATCAGTTTATAATGTTGCTGCCTCTTGAGTTTTGGAGTTAATTGAATGCAAAGACTGATACTGCAGTGAGTCAGCAAATACCTTAGCCATAAATAGCAATTCATATTAAAGCAAGCTTGTCAGGAGGGAGGAAATTCTCTGGAAATGCAAAAAGAAAGAATAAAAATATTCCAAGAAAGGCCTTTGTATCTCACCAATGAGTCCAATTTATTATCCTTCTTTAGTTGCACTAATGGCCCAAAAGGACATTAGAATGTACTTCAAACCTTTTTAACGATCCTTGTTGCCAAAAATATTGCTGTAGATTTTTTAATTTAGTTGATGTGGGTTATTAAACTCTAGGTTTGAATGTCATGGATGCTTCTCTAAATCCATAATAAAATTAGATTGTTTAGGTCTTGAAATGCCACAAACTCATAATAACAACAACTGACTGCTGGCTCATTGTACAACATGTATTGATTCACCTAGTAAATGCCTTGGGTGGTAGCAGATTATGCTTCTGGCTCCATAAAACACATGTTTTACTTGTAGCACATAGCATGATAAATGGCAAGATTCTGTCAGAAAGAACTACAGTTCAGACCTGGAAATGAACATGAAAGTTACTGTGATTCCCATTCTTTAAGCTGATATCTGCCACTTCACAGCCTCAGAGATTCATTTTCAAACAGCTGAAAAAATGCCCTATATCATGATACTGAGAGGTGACAAGACACTGCTATTTGACAAAACTTATTTAATATATTGCTATTGAATAGTTTCAGTCAGCCAGTGTATCAAAACAATGTTATACATAAATATAAACACATATATATCAACTGTACACCCATACATACATCTATATGTCTACATACCCAGTATGAATACTTTTCAAACCATTTTTTGTACCTCTGTCAGCAGCTAGCCCATACAGAACTGCCTCAACAAAACAAGAAGGATGAAAGCATACACTAGTTGTTCTGGGGTAAAAAAAAAAAAAAACAAACAAACAAACCAAAACAAACCAACAATCTTCCTTCCCAGTTTAACGAGAAAACTTTTGAGCAAACCTGTGGCTAGTGGGGAGAGCTAATCCACTAGAATGGACAGCACCGGCCGCTGAACTTCAGGGTGATTTTGTTTTCCATTAAACTTTCCAGCTATTCACACAGAAACCATCTCAGAATTGCAGACTCTAATGCAGCAAAACCACTGCCAGTCAATAATGAATCAATGCAGTGCAAGAAAATTAGCTGAAGAGTCTGTGTTGATGGAGTGTGTACAGCTACTAAGAAGGTATTACTGGTCTAAATTATAAGGCACAGAAAATGTAGAGGGGTTTGACAGCAGTGATGCTCCCCAGCTGTTCTAGTGCAACTGATGGAACTTATGTCCTCACTCTAGTAACCCCCAAACCATAAATAGAAAGAAGCATATCACCTGGAAGGGTATCTTCCAGGGGCTAGCTGAATGCCACAAGCTGCTGAAAAATAATGTGGGATGGTCCAGAAACATCCAGAATTCTGAGGAAGTATCCCACCCTTTGATGTTAACACTATGCTTGCTGTTTTCACAGACTTTGTTGTGCTAACATGAAGCATTTTAAAAGACAAATAGACTAAAGGGAAAAAAAACCCAAAACCTAACAAAACAAACAGAAAGAACCAAAACAAAACAACCACCTGAATACCCAGAAAAAAGAACCCGAATATATTGCTGGAGTGCCTGGAGTATGACAATACACTAGGAAGGAGCATTCATTTGGAGGACTTTAAAACCAATAGCGGTGTCTCTTAACTGAGTCAGAAATTGCTGGCATTAAAATAGTGTGTTGTCTGTATTATTCAGTGTTGATAAGAACAAAAGGAAAAGCCCCACTACCCCCTCAGGGAAAAACTTTCAGACTTGCTAAGGTTTAGTTTTATCCTTTCTACATACAGGGATTAACTGGGGTGACTAAATTTGCTGCCCTAGTCACAGGCAGCAGAAAGCAACAAGTTTCTCTGAATGACAAGTTAGACTACCTCAGAACTGCAGTTCTCAAGGGGAAGATCTCTCTTCAGGCTGCTGAGGCACCTTCATATGAATTTAGGTCTGAGTTAAGAGTCTTTCTGAAATGAACACTGCTGAGGCAGGAGATTAAAGACACCTGACCTTGCAAACAGATGCTGATGGTTTGGGTGTTTGGCTGTTTGTCTTTTTTTTTCTTCCCTCCCATTTAATAGTTCCAGCGAATTTCTGATTTTTATTTTGCCCAATGCAACCTTCTGTGGATATATTTTATGATGATATCAAGCATATTTCACAGAACATTTTAAGTATATTTCACTCTATGAGAAATGATTTATTTATGAATTGTGTTACTTTTCAAGAATAATTTTAAATGGAACAACTGTACAGGATATGGCAATGTTGTTATTGTTATTATATTTCCTATTTCACACTTAATCTATTGAGTCATGAAAATGGTTAAATATGAGGACTTTGGTTTCAGGTTTGGGAATCATGCTGTTATGGAACTTTTAATAAGAAACTTTTATTAAAGTCATCCCCATGGAATGCTTTATTTTTAAAAAAACTGCAAGTGCAAATAAATATAATGTGAGAAATTATGCAAAAAATACAAATATTAAACCAACGTAAATGTTGAGGCAAGTGGTAACCATTGGGGAAATAGGTGAAAAGTGATTGAAGCAATAATGCAACTGTTTTAAATCATTAATTATTAGAAAGAAAAGAAGGAAAAAAATAAGAAAGAAAAAAGAAAAGAAATTAACACAGTGGACTTCTGACTTTCAGTCTTCAGGCTCCACATGCCATAGGGCTTTTCCTTACATGCATTTGGGCGATACTGGGCTCTGTAACACCTTTATTACGTTTTGGTTTTCCAACTTGAGGCTTAGCAGAATTGAATTATTGGAAACCAGTTTTAAAACCATGTGGGAAATCACAGTAAATGACAGATCTTTAGTAAAATGGTGTTCCCAAAGAAAGGTTTCCAGCTTCTGTAGGACCTGGAAATGAAATTCTCTTAGGCTGCTGTGCTGTGCTAAACGGGATGGAGAAGGAACTTTATTGAAGAACATTTACCTGCAAAGCTGACCATGAACTCCTAAGATCTGCCCACCTCTCTGTGCCTGCCCTCAGGCAGTTTTCTCAGCTTCCTGGTCACTGCAAGACCTCTCAGAAAGTCTCTACATTGATCTGTGTCCTCTTTTTCAGACTGAAGAAATACTATTTCCACTGAGCCACTTTATTTGTAGGTAATTGCTGACATTTTTGGTACCTGAAAATCTTATTTTTGACATTGAGATAGAAGAGACATTGAGATGACATCCAGCTTCATTCTGTAGATTAATGAAAACAGAACAGAGCTCTCAATTTCTGTTTCTCCTTTTATCCTTATATGTCACTTCTACTGAAAATTTTTCCTAGTTTACAATGTTCAGAAGATGCCCTAAGATGCAGTAGACTGCTCTGATAAGCACAAGTTTTGAGAACTTGTCTCCTTAGGCTAAGCTGAATTTGGGCAATCCAACCTCTCAGTAGGTCTCTTTCAGTCAAATATCGAAAGTCACACATTTCTCTGCTTGCTTCTGAATTTAAATCAATTCATACTTAAATTACCATATACCTTTTCAAAAAGGGAAATGTTTCATATCTATCCATCTCTCTGTCTACCTATCTACTCATCTATTTATCTACATAATTATAATTAAATGAGTTTAATGAAATGGAAACCATAGCCAAATGGACTGTTCAGGAACAGCTGGTACAATCTATTCATTATTCCCAGTTCATGATCTGTAAGTACTTCTGCTTCTGATTGGAAGGCAAACCAAGTGTCAGTGTCAAATAGTGAAGACTTGTTCACACCTGAACATACTAGTTTGCATACTAATATTGGGATTTATATGAAGAATAATCTCTTTCAAATAACTCTGCAACATATGTAAATAAGGGCAGGCACAGTCAAACTGAGCAGCTGTTCAAAAAAGAAGTGTATGTTTGTGAACTTGCTTTTCCAATATTTCACAAGCTAAAAATATCAAAAATACCTGACTTTCATGCAATGGTATGTTTGGTTTTTTTGTTTTGTTTTTCATGTACCTCTTTCCACCAGTCTTAAAGCACTGCCTAAATTTATAATTTTGGATAAAATACTGTTCCAATTTTAACAGAAATAAATAAGTATCTATGAAAAATATAAATTTATTTCATTATAGTGTCATCATGCTATTTATCCCTTTATGAAATCTTGCAAATATAGAGTGATATAAAAAAAACCCAACAAAACAAGAAACCAAGCAACTAAACAAATATCTAAAACCAAAAACCTACATCCCAAAACAAGCCAAACACACAGCTAACGTGAATGACATGTTAACCTTGACTGATTAGTAGAGACACCAAAAAATGTCATCCCAATGGCATACCAGACACTAGATACCATCAAGGATATTGAACAAGTCTCAGAAGACACTGAGAATTAGAATGCTTTTGTACTGTAACTTTTTGGGTTGTCAAGTGTAATAAATCACTTAAGATCACCATCTAGCTTATACAGGATGACCTCTGGAAGTATAGCCACCATACAATGACTGTCTGTTCTAGTCAAGTCATTAAGTGGTCTGCATATGTAAGCAATAAGACATACAAACCTAAACCCTGTACACATAACTGAACTATATAACCTAAAAGTCTCAATTCTTTAAGTGTTCTTTTTCTTACCCCCAGTGTACTTTCCATTAAAAACATTTGGAACAGATTCTAATTGTTTTAGCAGATTCTACTATTATGTTAAATAAATTATTTGGCCATACTCTATTACATGATCGTACGAGTTTCAATGGTTATTTTTAGCATTCAAGACCAGTGCTTTCCCCCTTTGTCTTCTGGATTTCCTGTATGTTATTAGACTGTGGTGAGGTCAGGCATCAGAGGAAATAACAGCAGTGCTAACTCCTAGACCCAATGTTTTATGAATTACTGAGCATCAGTGATGTAATGGCAATAAATCTCACCCAGTCTCAGTCTTGTGTCCTGTTGTAAATAAATGAAGTTAGAAAAGGTGCTATTTTATTCAGAAGCCTTCCTGATGAGAACAAAAATGCTTCCCCCAGGGGATTGTTTATAAAATTGCTTTTGTAATTAAGGTGCTGTTTAACAAGAGAAAGGTTTCTCCAGTTTTTCTGGGGAACTTTCAAGTCTGAGTCAAAGGTATCTTATTTACAACACAAAACCGACTGCAAATTGAGGAAGCAACATATAGAAAGGACTTAGTCAAGTGGAGTTAACATATAAGCATATGGCCAAGGTTTTCTAATTTCCCAAGTGATTTTCCATGCTCCCAAGTTGGGCACCCAATTTAAGACTCACTCAAGGTCTCTGATTTTCACCAAATACCTTCTTGGGCAATTTAAAATTCTGATACTTGAAACCATTAACCACTTCTGAAGATTAAAGTATACGTCTCCACTGCTTTTTAACCTATCTGCTTTTTAATTCCTAGCGTGGAAAAATCACTAATACGAGCATACATCCTAACTAAAGCCTTTCAAATTCTGACTCTAAATGAGTAACACAATAATGAATAAGCCTAGAAAAACAGTATGAACTTTTTCCCTAAAATAAGACCTAGTGACCATGCTTTCAGAGAATACGTACAAGTAACAAAGAAGGGACAGAGAATTATACCCACAACAACTACTATAAAAACCATTAAGCTCTGCATTTTCCTCCAAGATACTGCAATATATCTGCAACATTTCACTCAGGAAAGCCTGTAAAGTGTCAGGTCTAGCCCAGTGTTTGGTACATATTCAGGTTTAAAAAAAAAGTAAACATAAACAAGGTCTGGAATACAGAAGCTGAAATCTTGACCCTTTGGGAAATTTTGTTTTTCCTGAGGCAAAGCTTAGATCTGAAATCCCTGGAATAAGCACTTCTCTTTCCTCTTTGTTCCCTCCACTTGCTTTCAGTCTGACACCACCCAGCCCTTCTGCAGCCTCATTTTATTTTTATTCATTAACAAAAACTAATATCCTCAACATGTTAATAACTGGTATTGCATTAGAGAACAACGCATTTCAAAAGCTAAATTCTATTGTGCACATAAAGACATAACTAACAGTAGACATAATTATAACCTCTCTCTGTGACAAGTTGCAATTATTCCTCGTGGAACTGTGTTTAAGAGCAATGCATTTCTCATACAGGTTAGGGGTTTTTTTATGAAAAAAAACCCAAGAATGTTTGATATGCTTTTCCCAGTGCAACAAAAACTTTGCTGACACAGAAACAGATGGATGTAAGTGGTTTTGATTCAGGATGATTAAAAAAATGCATTAAAATTTGCTTCTTTATTCACTATCTTGCCTGCTTTTCTAGTGCCCAGGAGTCCCCAGAGACAGTCAGAGATACTGGCAAGAATACATAATATACGCAGCTCATATGTCTATGTATGTACACTCATAAATAGGAATGCACAGTGTCAGAGAGCTAATCAGCATCCAACCAGATAAATCAATTACTGATATTCATATTTTTGAAGAAGAAATGCTGGGGTTTTTTTAACAGAACTTTGGCTTAAAATCTTGGCCGTTTCACCCAGTAAGATTATAGTGCAGTGTAGTGTAGCACAGTACAGTACAGTTTAGTATTGTACAGTACAGTATAGTATTGTACAGTACAGTATAGTGTAGTATTGTGCAGTATAATATGGATCAACTTTGTTGACTAAAACAGACAAACACACAAACATCTCACAGGAAACAAGCAGTTGTCCTTAAAGTTCTGCTGATTTCTGGGATAATTCTCTGTAGCCAACTTTAATGGAATCCAAATTATCAAGTTATTAGCTTTTTCTGAGAAAGAAAGATGACATTCAGATTACTTTACATTTCATCGCCCACCACCAGATCACAGTCACAGTGTGGAGCTGTCATGGTCGTGAATTGGGTTAGACAGGACCTGTCTGTGCGCAGAGGAGGGTTAAGGTCTGTAATAAACTCTACAACTGTAACTGAGGGCGATTCCATCCCAAATGTGGTGTGATCCCTGAGATCTTTGTGTGTATTTTCTCAGGCCCTGCTCTTGGAGCATCAACCTGAAGCCCACTGAAGTCAAAGAAAGATTCCCTTCAAGTTCAGTGAATGCCAGAGGAATCATTCTCATATCCCTTGCCATGTTTACATGTTAACTCAAGGTCACAGCAAATCCTTCCAAGTGACTAAGAATTAAAACAGTTGTTCTCCATCACCATCAATTTTAAAGGTCTGAACTGATGAATATATGACTTCTAAGCTTGCATCTGTACCATCACCCTTCTGCTTTTTGTCATCATTAAAGTAATGGCAATAAACACTGAGAAGAAAAATCACGTGTATTCTTAATCCATACAGTTTACTTGGTTTAGAATATCTGACTGAAATGCAAGCTTCGTTTGCATTTATGCAGACAAATGTTAAATGTTTAACTGCACTTATCTGTTAAACCTATAAATGTAATTACACACACATATATGTGCAAAAACGAAAATAATAAGACCTGAAATATTAATGATTTCACCTGCTGTGCCAAATCACCCTTTTAATTTGTTATTCATAAACAAAAGCATCTTTAGACAAAGAGCTGAGTTCTCTCCTCAGCACCACTTGTGCAACCCCAGTGAAAGCCAACATAGCTCAATTAAAAAAAATCAGGTTTGGACATTATCAAGCAGGGTGAATATCAGAAGAATCCATGTGGGTTTTGCACATCCACAGTATACATGCAATTTTTAAGTCACTGAGTTGCTTCTAAACCATCTTGTCTTAGTTTTACAACTGGAGTATTTCCTTACTGTAAGTTAGCCCTGGATCCAGAAATTTGATCCTAATTGGTAGGGAAAAAAACACAGGCCTTAGTATTTATTTATTAAAATCTTCTCAGACCAGCTGCAAGATAATTCTGCTCAGCTTTCTATCACCTTGGATGTAAACATTTCAACAGGAGAAGGAATTTGTGCTGTTTGAAGCACCTTCTGAACTCTGCTGAGCTTATTGTTTCTTTGTAGATGAAACTTTCTTTGCCTTAGATTTGAACACTGATTACAGGCCCCTGAGAAACAGGAGACAGTTTTCGAAATGCTGTCAACTCTAATTGGCTCCTGCCAAAATGTACATCCCTCAGAAAAGGAAGAACTTGAGGTATGGCCTTGCAGGAAGTGACCAAACATCTGCAGTGATGCTGGAGTTTCCTTGTAAGAGAAGTCTCACGAGGGCTTAGCAAGGTCTGCTAGTCCCATTCTGCACATTTAGATAGGTGCAGAAAAACTGTGGGAATGAAATGCATCTTTCCCCTTTCCTTTTCTTTTGTATGCAGGAATTAAAATTAACACTTACAAATGGAAACTGAAACATAATAGCCCAGCTGTCTTCCTGTTTCAGGAGGTGTTAGTGGTAGCAGAGAAGTCAAGTTGCAGGACTGGCATTTTATTCTCACATCAATGACTAAGCATCTGCTCCAAAGCAGTCAATGGCACTCTCATCTTTCAGTGGCCTCTGAATTAAGGCCTCAAAAGACCAAAAGAAGCATCACTTTTTGAATAGATTAAAGAAATTGGAATTATAAAACCACATTTCTGCCTGAAAATGCTTTATTTGTCCATATTAGAGATAAAATCTTGTATTACTGACTGAAGGCAGCAAGAATAAATGGGAAGAACTTGTATATTTATTTCAAGGATTCTCTGGAACTTTGTGTAAAGCTGAGTTCACTGTTCCCTTCTATATCTTTCCACAGAAAGTAATTCTGCAAACACTAGTACAGGACCACATTTTATAGATTGAGGTTTTAAAGTCACAATAGCTTTTTAAAAAGAACTATTTTATTTTTTATGAAGATGGTCAAAGCCCAATAACTGTCAAAAAAAGCAGATTTATTGTTAGCAGTTTCAAGGAAAGAAATAAAGAACAAAACCAACATCATTTTTATGTCTCTACAAAAGCATGGCACTCCTGCATTTTCAGTACTGCATGAAGCTAGTCTTCTAACTTAGAAAGCACACAGCACACTGGAAGGGATATGAAGAAAAGAAGACTGTTCTCAGTTTGTTCTAAAAGAAGGAACTGGCAGGTAGAAAGTTTGAAACAAAATAAAGGGATGTTCCCCACATGTTACAATTTGCAGGGCATGGGATGTTGTGGATATTTAAAAGATATATGAGCTCAAGAAATGCCAGTCCTAATTTATCAAAACCAAGTCATTGAAAAGCATTAAACACAGAGATTCCACTACTGGTTCAGGAAATCCCTGAACAATGACCGTTGGAGCCTGGGAGACTCTATCAGCAAGCACTGCTGCATGCTCGCTTTCTTATTCTCTTCCACTGGCGCCCATTATGGGCGCCTGTGAGAACTGAGATACTGGGTTAAATGAGCCTTTGGTCTGAACAGATTTGACTGTTCTTATGAAATGAGGCAGAGAGAAATTAGGTAATTTAGCCAGGAAATCTATGCCAAAGCAAAAAGCTAATGTTCTAGTTCCTGAGCCTTGTCCAGTGCCATAAACAAAAGTAGATAGTCCTGCCTCCAATCCTAGAAAAGCTATAGCAGCAACTGAGCTTACTCAGCACATGCACGGCTATGCATAATGTGCCAGGAAAAACTGGTAAGGAGCACTTGTGAAGGGGAGAGTGCATCAGCCTTTGTGTCCAGTTAGCCTTTAGTCTCCCTCTGATTCACAAGGAATACATCCATAGGGCTCCCAGTGCATGGACAAATTGCTTTATGCAAATAGCCACTCGCTTTTTATTCACTTGAGTTTTACAAGAGCTACAAGTGGATGCAAACAATCCCTCTCACAGATTTCCAGCTGTAAAGCAACTTAACATTAATTACCTAAACAAAATGATCATATAAACAAAAATTATACGGAAATATGTCACTTAGAATAAAGATCAGATAATGCATACCACAAAATTTCATGGACAGAGATAAGTTTGAGGGTTTTAAATGACTTTCATGACTAATATACAGTCAGTGAAGATTCAAGTGACAATATTATTCCAAAATGTTCCCATCACATCCAACACTTATTAAAATAATCTAATCTGTTTAAACATATTGGAGGGAAGAAGAGCTGATACATAATTATCTCTTTCCCTAAATTGTTCTTTGATTTGGTTTCAAGGTTCAAAGATCCACCCAGTTTTTGTGCTAATAGCCAGCACTGATGTCAACAGGAGAAACAGAACGGAAGACAGAGGTGGAGGTTGAATTTGAAGATAAATTGAATAAAAACATCAGAAACCACTGGATAAGAAAAGCAAACAAACATCCAGCAAGTCCACCTCTGGCTTCATAACTCTTCCTTGTTTCTCTATGTATAATAATGCCCTTTCTTTCCCTTTTTAATCATGCAACTTACAGCTGCCTTTTTCAACATTTTTAGACTCAACTTCAAGTGCCTCACTTGATGCCATATGTCACACATTTCCTCTTCTTTTTGTGAAATGGCTTCAGATAGAATGGTTTAACCTTATTTTCCTGCTGTCTGGATTCTGTCTCTTGGTATTCAGCAGCCTCTTTCTGTCTTAAATGTCCCTTCATTTTAAGTTGTTTCAACAAATTTTGGTCATAGGTTTTAAATTCTGCACTGTCAATCTTCCTAACAACTAATAACTCATTTATTATAAATTGTGCCATGATGAGGACATGAACCTACTCAGAGCAGCTATAGGGCAGTAGAAGATTCCTGGTAGAAAATTTGTTAAGTGTAAGCTGCAACAGAAAATGAAGTCGCAATAATAGGATGTAAAATAGACCAGAGTTGCACAATCTTACAAGGGCCACATGCTTTTTTCTTTCTGCTGCACTCTTAACTTTCTACCACCTCTACCTTGACATCACATAAGTTTAACAGCATACCTAAGGTTTTTTTTCTTTTTTTTTTTTTTTTTTTTCTGAGGGCTGCTGTGTATTGTTTTAAGCTGGATAATAATTTGCCTTAACTCTTGTACAATTAAATTGTATCTGAAATTTCATACTGCTCCCTGAGTTCCCTTGTTGGATTCAATTTGTATAATTTTATTCTTTCTAGTTCCGAGAAATGTAAATTGATATCCAAGAACTTTTCTGAAATACACTGCTTCTGAGTGACTGCATTAGTTTATTCTATTATTTCATAGTCATGAACATCCCAGATACTATGACAGGTATGAAAGATAAGAACTATTTCTGAAAATGCATAATTTACTCCGTGCACTAAGGATAACGCTGCATAACTGTAAGAGATGACTATGTTTCAGGTGATTTAAATCAGGGAAAATAATTTGTTACCCCTGAAATTAAGCTGTAATCTAAGTCTGGAGTGCATTGGAGATTTGGCTTTAAAAACAGCTTTAAAAACAAATATGCAGCTTCCACATTCTTTCCCTTTGTGCCCAATCATTCACTGAAATATATTGAAAAAAACACAGATTTTTTTTTATTAATTAGTTTGAAAATTTAGCCACTGCAAAAAATTCAGCACAAATCTACATCATGGTAGTGGTAGTTATTCATGCTTATAGCTTTCCTCATCTCACCTCTTTATCGGGTGGCTACTACATTTAAAATCCTCCTTAGAGCAGGCACTAACCTTCATATCCAACCTTTATTCCCCTGTTTAAGACACTGACTTCTACTACAATGTTGCTTCTGTTCTTTAGGAAGTCTTTGGGTGAATTTTGTTAAAGTTCTTCATATCTTTTAAAAAGAAAATTATTTCAGTCTTGTCAGCATGGAGGAGTCCAAGTGATGTAGAAGTAGTAGTCCCAAAAAAGCAGGTCAGGAAGCTTGAACTACTCATTGTGGTTATTTGACTACTGAAAGACAAACCTCTATTTAAGATAAAACCAGTCATTTTATTGAACAGAAGTCAGAAGAATAAACACCCACTTACACTGTGGTGTAGGTAATAGACACCAAAGGCACCAGTCTTGTCAGTAATGAATTTGGTCTGTGGTACATAAAATTTGGAATGGACCAACATCAGAAATTTTGAAATAAGGTTTGCTTATTTGAAATAAGAATTTCTCAGGAATAATTAGCAGCACTTGAATTCATTAGAAATTATTGCATATTATTATATTATTTTTATTCTGAGGTAAAATATTTAATTTAATTTTTTTATTTTTCCATTTCAGGCCTCGAGAAAGATTGAAGTTTGGTTTTATTACTTTTATACATCCTTCTATTTTTATTTTCCTCAAAGAAACTTGGAGACAATTGTTTTTAACGGCATTTAGATTCTTAAACACCCCTTTAATTCTCATTGCAAATGAGACTGAAGTTACTAAACCAGATCCAGCCCTAACCATTCTATGACACTACAATTCCCCTAGTTAGGTATGTCAATATGAAAATTCAAATTTGGATAGCTAAATTTCAGGCTTAGATAAAATTGTTTTTCTGATATCTTAATTCCAAAACTAAATAAAGCATGTAAGCTTTTTTTCAAGTATGGTCCCTGGTAAGGCATAATATGCAATCATGTGTTCTTAAATCCATACAAACTATTGCAAATGTGGTATTTTCCTGAGTCAAGACCAGTGAAAACTAGAAAGCCTAATAAAAAAACCCATTTTTGCTCCAGTTTAATTTTTGCAGTAATTTAAATCCTAGTTAACCCCAAAGGATATTACTTTTATCCCGTTAGGAAGTTTTAGAAGGGTTAAGTATGGATTTATTTCTGACCATACTGTTTACTACTCAGACCAGCAAAAGACGTTGTAGCTGTAATTTGAAAAAACGCTCCTATTCTTTTTTTTTTTTTTTTTTTTTCCACCAATGGAATGATTTTGGTTCAGGATTTCATTCCTCTTACTCAAATGGCTAAAGTGGCTCATGAGGGTAAGTCATTGCTTCATATGAGTAAGATCTCAGGCTTTTTGTCAGGCACTGAAATCTCCAGCTTTTCTTACAGTCTTCTATTATCTGTGTTAAGTATTTCCTTATTTATTATCTTTAATACCCCATGAAATATACCGATTGTAAAAATAATATCTGAGTCATTAAGTGTTATCTAAACTACTTGCTGCAGTGTCAGCTAAAATAAATTACATTTTTGTAAGGGATTCTATATCATCCTTCTGCAAAAACTAACAGACATTTTCCTTTATTTCCTTTTAGCTCTCTCTTTAAGACTTTTATTTTGTGGTTCTGATACGTGACTGTTTTTATAATGTCAGGAAAGTACCTTGAGTTAAAAAATATATTGTGCTATAATCTTTCTACAGAGAGATTTAACATTTCTATGTTAACCATCCTTTACACTGTAGTCTAACTATCTCCCTTCAAGGTAAACCTTTTTACAGAGGGTTATGGCTTTCAGTGTCTGCATGAAAACACATTTGCACAAAGAAATAAAAGCCAAATTCACAAACCTACAAATGACAAGCAGAAAGGGCTTGTATTCCAGCTTGCTTTCCTGCAAATCTTTTGAAAGGCTAAACAGCCTTTTGATTGCAAGCACTAATCTGCAGACTTGTATCACTATGTTTGAATGTAATGACATTCCAGTAAACACACACACTCCATGTTGACATTGAGCTCAGTTTAAAAGCAGCTTATTTTCAGTTACTTTCAAGGAGCTAAGACCAGGCCTACTTTAAGTGAAATGAGAATGCCTGTGCAAGGATTTGCACTACTTTTGTGAGACATTCACAATTTTGCCTGTAGTCAAGGCTTAAGTCATGCAGAGAGCTCTTTCACAATCAAAACCTCCACTGCCTGGTCCAAACTTTCCTGTTTTGGCTCCCTTTCTTGATTCAGGTTAAACAAGGTCAACTTTCCCCATTACTGTTCCACTTATCCCCACCAATCTTTAAAAAAATACAGAAATCTTGTACTTCTGTCTAAATAACTTATTCTATTATACATGTTGGAAGAATCTTTGTGGCCTGTGTGAAATGATGCCCAATCTTTCCATGTCCAAAATTTGGTACGTTTCATGTTTTTTTAGTTTGGAATTGAACTTGATTATCTACACTAAATTCTACCAACTTCAAGGAATTTGTTCTTCAGTAAGTATTCCAGGAAAAGACCCTAGGTATAGTAATAGTGGGTTGATGAAGACTTACTCTTTCATTACTCCCCCAGTTAAGTAATGGAACCACATCCCTGTTTCTTATAGCAAAAGATGATGAAATGCATAAACAGAAAGGTTTGTTAAAACAGCATAAAATAAATTGTTATTCAGAAAAAGTAAATGAAGTTAAGTGCCTCAAACAGCTATAATTAAATAGAATATGCCACCATGACTATTGTTGATATACCACCTTCATGACCACTGATGCTTAGCCAAACAGAAAATGAAACTTGGATCAAGGAAAGAGAAAAAAACAACAGCAATATTTCCCCGCAGTTTTCTGCTGTTTGACACATGGTTTGTATTGTAGGTGCACTCATATCCCTTATGAAACCCTTTGCAAGCCTGTAAACGAATGTTAGCTACAGAGAATAAGGTTGATTTATAAATGGCAAAACGCTTTCAGGTTTCGGGCTGGTTCCTTACTTTAAAAAACCTGGATGTATGGGATGAAATGATTAGAGTTACTACTTTGAAAAAGTAATCAATGCCATTTGTTTTCTGATTACATGTTTACCAGTCCTTAATTAAAAAAAATAAATCATACCTCAGGGCAAAACAACTCATTGGAATACAGTCTTCCTCTCTTAGACTGTTGGGGTTGTTTTTCTAATACCCCTTCAAAAGCAATTTCCAGGTTTGGAATCAGGCTGAATGAATCAGTATATATGCTTTTACTGTGCCCAGGAAGTAAAAACCTGTATTATCTGAGAACCTGTAGCACAGAAAAACTGACCAAGTCTTTGAGAATTTTACACTTACATGTTATAACTGTGTAGGCTTGGTTCTTACATGTGTAGAGGGTGTTTGAAGGGCATCTAAAGATTATTCAGTGCACAGATAGCTCCATCACTGTTATTTAGCTTGTCTGAGGATTTTTTTTCGGCCCGGAGACATGGGATCATTTTCACATGACAATGACTGAAGCTTCATCTTTCAAGAAATCTGAATTGCAGAGAGCAAAACCAATTAAGGCTGACCCACATGGCCTCGCAGAAGCCTAAGGACTGGAGAAGAGCCCATAACATTGGTGTCATCCTCAACCAAAATGTACAGCATCTTTGCATATCACAGATAAGATGGTGCCACCACTGCTAATTAACTCACTGACATAAAAACATGTATCATAGCAAGAAAAAGGCAGATCTCTATCAAGAATTCTTCATCTCCCCTTTACTTATGCCAATACTTTCCTAGATGTGTTGCGAGAAGAGATTTCTGCACCATGAAACAGATTTTTTTTCTTCTTTTTCTGTTTTGTCAAAAGGCATGATCAGGCAAAACACTGAAATAAGGGTAAACTTAAAGTATGTGAATAAATTCATTGCCTGGAGAGAAGCCAAGGTCCAGAAGAGCTGAGATTTGAACTTTACACCTTCTTGATTATATATGAAAAGGTCTCAGCTGAATGATCTATTTATCTAGTGGATTACTTCTGTTTAAACAAGGGAAAAAGCAGAATACACTGCATGTTTGTCACTGACAGTTTGCATAATGCTAAATGCATAGTTTTTAAATAAAAACTATGAAATGATATTTCAATCCAGTGTGGAAATTATGGGGAAAAAGGATATTTCTCTCATTTCTGTAGTGCTCTGCTCCATCACTGGTGTTGCCTATGTCATTTTTCCACTTGAACAGCTGGTAAGAAATGTTTATATCTAGATCAAGCTGCTTGCCCAATTTTCCTGGTGTGGCTTCCACTAAATATACAGAAGAAGGCAGCAAGCTAGTAATTGCTGAAAGCACCCTTCTCATGAGTCAGACTGAGCTGATAGCAAAACTCTAGTCACTGGTTACTAGTCTTTTAACTCCACGTAGCACAGAGGTGTGAAAAAGATTAAGTGAATTTTAATACTTCTCTCATCCTGAGTGGTGCTACTTGAGCTTTGCACTTACACAGCACATGGAACCTGACCGTGATAATTTGACATTCCATTCCTCTTCAGCAATTTTGTCACTGTTCTTTTTAACTCAATAGCATAAGCATTATTTACATACAAGAACCAAGATTGCTTTATGTTTAAAAACAAATGAGCCTATCTTCAAGTCGCTAACTTTCTGCCACCAATCATATATATTTATATGCCAGATATTCTGCACATAAAGTAGATTACTACAAGGCTGATATTTAATTTGCTTAATTAATTTCATTGTGAAGGCATATTTGAAGCCACATTACTGAAGGATTCCTCCAAGGTAACCATTTAACAGCTAAGTAACCTTTAATTACTTTGCAGTAATGATACAAATCTAAGACAGATATTGTTATACTGTGACATCTGAGCACTTTAACCCGAAGGTAGTTATTAGCACTCCCATGCAAGATTCATTACGGATCATATTTCATTAATGGAGAGTATTGTGTCCTCATCTGATTATGTACTCACAAATGCTTATTAATGTATCTCTCTGTGTGTGACCACGTTGCAACTCAGAGGTATCCATAGATTTTCATAAATCAGGTACCATTTCTTAACTAAAATATATGCAATCATACAAGAGAAAAGTTATATGACAGCTTTTCTGGAACTGTTTGATACACACACTAAATTGAAAAGAGTTGCTTAGGGCTTGACAATGTATATAACTATGATTAGCCATGTAATATTTTAAAATGAAATAATTAAAATGCAAATTAATGCTGCTCTGCAAGAATCACTAGTTGTGATTTATATCACTACAGGTGAGGAGATAGTCCAGACTTGCAGTTGACTGCAAATGTACACAAATCAAAATAGATTAGATGACATAGCAAGTCATCACCAATTCTAATAGGCATGAATTCATTGTGATACATTTATTCATTCTTCACAATGCCTCTTTTTATCAAAGTTTTCCAGTGGTGACTGGTTTTTCATCCAATGTGTTTCTCACATTCTTTTCTGACTCACTGAGCTAAAGAAAAACCATGTTTTTAAAAACAAAGTTTCCTTCTGGGAATAAATAAAAATAACCATATGTGAATTGTCTACAGCAAATAATACAGAAGCTGAAGAGAAAGAAAAAAACACGTCTTAGCTTGTCTTTCCTTGAGTTCTCCAGAAAAGTAGAAACTTAGTCACCCTTTTTCAGTGAAATGAGTTACTTAGGAAATCACTAATTTACTCAAAGTCCGCAGAGGCATGAACGAGTCAGAGACGTGTTTTATCTGAGTCAGGTCGCAGTCACTGAATTATTTGTCTTACATAAACGAGGGAGAGGTGAAGGAAGGAACAGGAGGGCACAGCACACTTCCCTGACAGGACTGGTTATTTAAGGGAAGATGCAGAGATTCTGTATCTCTGTATCAGAAAACTCGAAGAGGACCCAGCACATTCCCAAACAGACTGAGTGCCATAACAGAAATCAAGTTGTTACAAACTCCGTAAACTGGAACTGAGAATGAACAGAAGAGTATTTTTTTTCCCTTAACTCACTAAAAGTAGCTTTATTCTTAGACTTTGAGGACAGAGAGAGTTGATGTGATCACTTAGTCTGATTTCCAGCATCGCACAGGCAGTAGGCATATGGGACAAGCACAAATATTTAAAACACTGTCTGTTTCAGTTCTATTCTTAATCTCTCAGTCTTTCGGCAATAGATTAATTAACTCTTCATGGCAAAACATATATGGACTAATATATAAGGAAGATAATAATTCATGCCTATGCTCTGGCTTTCATATCTGTTATTTTTAGATAATTTGATGCATAGTTCCATGTTCCTTCTGTCCACAAAATAGAATCGCTGTCTAAGCCATGGACCACTCTTAAACCTGGATTTTCTTCCCACTGACAGGTACTATTGCAGCACTCAAGTATACATGGCTGTACTGGGTCTCTATTCACATAAAAGTATTGTTTAAAGAAGGATGCAGGATTTTCTTTCCTGTAAGATTTTTAGGATCTTGAAATACCTGATTGTTAATCTATCTGTGTCATCTTATGCCATTAAAACATGTGATGCTAAAAGATGAAAGGTTGTGTACTGACAAAAATATTTTTTTTATTCTTTATGAAGATATTTAGCAAAGTTTAAAAGTGACACAATGGTTAAACTGTATCTGCTCATTTTGCAGAGATCCTTCCCCTTGCAGCTATCCTCTATGTCTACATGGCATATATAGTATTAATTCTTACTCGCTTTCTTACATAGTTTAGTAAATTCTCTCCTTAAGAAGCAAACTACTAATTAGTAGAGATACTTAACTGGCTACAAATTTGAGACATTCTTCATATAACACATGGCAGAGAAGAAACTCAGTTTCAAAATCATGTAAAGGCAAGAAGGCATCTGGAAACTATTATGAAAGGTTTTCCACATAAATATGAGTCTCTACATAAAAATGGGGATGGTCAAGATAGAAGGAGAACAATTATTTCCTGTTCCACCAGGCAAATGCTGGAAATACCTTTGTATTGCTGCTTACTCTCATAAATAGTAGCTTCACCTGCAGTTGTGCTGCTTTTTATCAAAGGAGAAATAAGGTATAATCATTGTGGAAAAGCCAGTTTTGTCATGACAAATGCAGCTGTTGATGAAAGAAAAAGACACATGAGGAGCTTGGAAGCACACCAGGGAGGCCTCCCATTGTGGAAAGTGACTTTTTCCTGAATATGTTTGAAAGATTGCTTTTAAATCCATGAGTGTTCTCATCTTTCCTTTGGGGAAATGCCCCTTTTCTGGGAATTATGGCGACATCAGAAGCAACATCAGGAAGAGATTTTAAGGAGCTCAGGCATGAACCTCTCCGTCCTTGCTGAGCAGCCTGCACCATGACTGTGCTCAGCCTCCCCGGGCCCTTTCCTGGGACTAACTCCAGGCCAGTCACCGTGCTGGTGTACCATTAACTTCGCACATGCAGAGACTATAAATATTAGGTTGGTTTGAAAGCATGGAAATAGGCAGTGTTTTCAGACATGCATGTGACTTCTAAGTCCTACAGCCTTTAAAAATGAGGCCTGAAAGGAACTTCACAACACATCAGTCTCATAAAATTTTAGACAAAGACTAGTAAAGTTAGTTGATGTCAATAGGCTCTTGGTTAGGGTTTCATGTCTGGTTAGTTTGCTGTTATGCACTTCACAGCCCTATGGCCTGTATGTGGAGCATCACACACAGCTAAAACCTGCTAGGTCATGACCTTGGTTGTTTAAAGACTATTTGACAAGTTGTTTGCACTGAGTACAAACACAATACAGTCACTTCCTTCAGTGGTAGAAATCATGCTTAAAATATGATTCTTCTTGAGGTCAGTCCCTGTCAACCTGATCCTTGTGATGTGGAACCCACAGTAAATAATGTTGCTTTGATGCTGATCTATCCCAATATGAGCCTGGTAACTCTCTTTAGTTTTGCTTCCTCTGTGCCTCTAAATTGAGAAATAAATCTATTTATAAGCGATTTCCTCAATGAAGTCAGTCAATACTATAAGCTGGCTTTCCACTGTTTTTATTACATTGGTTTCCCAACAGATGGTGGTTTGTTGGTTTTTGTTTTTTTTTCCTCCTCCATGTTGGTTGAGAGATCAAAGGACTCAGCCATACTTGTCTTTTGTTTTGGGAGGTGTGTGGATGAAATTTTGCATATGTTGCATGACTGTAAAGTTAGGTTAGTGTTTTCAATTGTTACTCTAATAAGAGGCAAATGCTGAACTTCTGTGCTACTAGAAACATTATGGGCCCTGCTGGTGAACAAACGTACTATTCCCACCCAGAAAATTGGATCAACATCCTAGTATGATTGCCATCCCTCTTAAAAGTAAATCTAAGCCTGCAATGAATTAGGAAAACTGTATCATCTCATTGTAAAGTAAGGTAATAATGAGTCAGCAGCAATATTTACATTGTGGAAATAAATAATTCATCAATCATCCTTTAGCTGATAGGAGAAATAGTGACCATCCAAATACAAACAGTGGATATATTTTCAGCTCCTCTGGTATTCATTACTAGAATTAATTTTCTTAAAGTAGTCACAAAATTATGATTCATTGCTCTAAGATGCTAGAAATTAATATTTTCTGTGATGAAACAATGGAAGAGTGAGCCTCAGACTTACATCAGTATACATCACACAGAACTCCACTAAAGACAAGCAGTACTAGGAAAAACACCCCACATTTAAATGAAAATAAATAAACCCAGATCTTCAGTGTCTTTAACTTGAATCACTTGTTATCTGAGCATATTCAAAGCTACCCATGGTTTTAAGATCTGGACTCACAAAGCAAGACACTGCATGTGGTGTAAGTGAAAATGCACTCAGTGGTTATGTATGCGCATATGTGCAGGCTCCACTCCATGAATGTACTTCCATGGAGGTCTCCTTGTATCTCACTCTTTTTTTTTAAACTCCCCTCCAGCACCATAAACAAAAGTTTTCCCATAGTTCTGAGACTCATTTCTTTGAACTTAATGAATATTTCGACCAGCTTTAGTTTCTTATTCATGGGAGTCATTCAGCTGTGGCATACTGTATACAGTTCTCCACTGTAATGAACCAACATTTCTCAGGCACAGAAGGCAAAAGCCATGTACAGTGAGGGAACAATGGTCTTCTCACTTATCTCAGTGGAAGCATGCTAGCACACAGATTCCTCTTATTAGGAGGCAGGGGGTTCAAATTTGACACTATCATTCCTACTGAAGTCTTTGCACTCAGAAAATCTGAAAAAAAGTATCTGTGTTAACAGTTACTTCCTGTGAGTTGTTTTATTTTTCAACAGTGGAAGAGAATATGCAGGATCTTGCTAGGATCAAGCTTCATGCTGTGTCATTGCATGTCTCTAGTGATCAGAACAGATATCCATGGAAACACTGATGTTCTCTACAGACCATATCCATGAGTTGTCTCTCATCTCAGGGAAGTTTTCCAACAAAACTAAACTAGAGCAACTGGAACATCACCTGTGGAGTGACTTTCATTTACATTTTCTTTCAAATATATGTATAAAGTCATATTAAAGTAAAATGGTTCTGTATTTTTTTTGCTTGTTTATTTATTACCTAAGAATGAAGCTGGGGGTCCACCATAGCAATTTGGATATATTTATCAAGTCCTAAACAACAAAAGATAGTTGCTGAATAGCTGAACTGATCAGACTTGAATGACAACATGGGTTTCATTAGTAGTTTCTGCTGCGCAACAAAAGCCCCATGTGCTGTAAATTCTGTATCTTTGTTCTGCTTCTCATCATATCTTATCCACTGTATGACTTACCAAAGAGCCGTGCTTCCATTTTGCCTAAACCACTAAAGTCTGTAGACTGAGGAAAAAAGGTGAGGAAAGACAATAGTAAACCACACAGTTTTGACTCATGATAGTCTACAACCTGATCTCATTTCCTGCATGTAAATGTTCAACTTGTAAATCTCAGAGTGAACCTCAAACATAATTACTGACTTTCTGTCACTTTAGACATAAATAGATTCCAAATTGCTCAGGTGTAATTATGAAATATGCAAGGGCAGGACTGAATGCATTAAATGACAGCTGAAAACCTACGTTGTTCACATTTCCTGTCAATGATTAAAGCATGGCCCCTTTGCTAAATAACTTACCCCAAAAAAATTATATTTGTACTATGTCTGAATTTTAAGATATTGAGCCAGATACTTTGCATGCATATGATTTGGAATCGTCCTATTCTTACAAACAGACCTTTAGTGTTGGCAAATGAAAGATCAAATGGATCAGTTAGTTGCCAAATACTCAGCTGTCATAAAGGCATGTCCACCTTAATAGAATATTAATATAATACTTGCTGCAAAATTAAATTATTAAAATTTTAACTATGTGGTTTACATCAAAAATTTCATATGCATATATTTTGTATTAGGAAACTTATTCTTACAGTGTTAAAATAAGATACTCGGAAATAAAAGTCAATTTCAACATTTTCTCTTCAGGGCCTCTCTCTGCTGAGGATGAAACATTCATTGCAGCTGTGTAGACTTTCCCAACAGTGAGGGGTAGGAAAGATGTCATCCATGTGTGTTATTCAGTTGAGAGAATTTATCTCATAAGTTCAGCTATTCAGACAGCTAAATTATCACATAAAGCGTAATAGTCTTACTTTAAAAGATCTACTCTAGAAATAAATTTTGCTTGGAATTGTATTTCGCTTCTGGATGACAGGACGAAGTTCTGAAAAATCTGAGTTCTCCTGGTTTAACTTCTCTTTTAGCAAACCTAATGTTCAAAATATAGCTAAAGTCAAAGGAGATCTGCAGTGTATTCAAAGACAGGCCATCATAAATAATAGCATTTAACTGTGAACCTGACTAATATTTGTTTACAAAGGGGGGTTATGGAGTTTTTCAAAAAGCCTTTTAAATGGGAATCAAGTTACCTCTTTATGGTGACCTTCTACTTCTGTAATTTTAGCACACGATAATGCTACATAACAAGAGGTGCCATCTGGGACATAGCACTTGGTCTGTAAAAAATACTTGCTTCTCCATGACCATATTTAAAAATGTGTAGAGCTTCCAATGATACATCCTGGTTTCTTTAGAGAAATATTTGTCATACCTTACCAGAACAACTGGCTTGCTTAGGTTGTCTTCTGACAAAAGACTGTCATGTTCTCTGTCCCTTCCTTGTACTCCTTTTGTAAATATTGTCTTCAGGTCATTGGAAAGGTCCTGTAGCATATCCCTTCTGAACCAATGTCACAGTAAATTATGGCATGGAGAAAGAATTATATGCTACATGCAATTGTATATAAAACTACAGTCTTCCAAAATACTAGGAAGGTTATAGCTACGCCAAGATTTATTCTATTTAACAAGTGGAAGTAAAATATATATGTGTAAAAAGCATGATTTTATGCAAAGAGTTTTCACACAAGGTAGCCTAAGGGACTGGAAATCGCTGTCATGTGGAGCAGCAGAAGTGAAGTGTAGGGAAGGATCAGGTTTAGATTATCTTAGGAACCTGCATGTGCACAAGTCCATGGGACCTGACGAAATCCATCCGCTGGTCTGTGCCTGGCAGGGTCATGGAGCAGATTCTCCTGGAAGGCGTGTTAAGGCACATAAAGAAAAACAAGGTGGTTACTGACAGCCATCATGGCTCCACTAAGGGGAAATCCTGTCTGACCAATTTGGTGGTCTTTTACGATGGGGCTACAGAACTGATGGATAATGGCAAAGCAGTTGATGTCTTCTGCCTGGACTTGTGCAAAGCATTTGACACTGTCCCGCAAGACCACCTTGTCTCTAAATTGAAGAGTCCACTTGGTAGATAAAGAATTGGCTAGACGGCCACATGCAAAGAGTTGTAGTCAATGGCCCCATGTCCAGTTGGACACCAGTAATGAGCGGTGTCCCCCAGGCATTGGTGTTGGGATCAGTCTTGTTCAACATCTTTGTCGGTGACATGGACAGTGGACTTGGTTGATACACAGGAGGGAAGGAATGCCATCCAGAGGGACCTTGACACGCTTGTGAGTTAGGCCCATGCCAACCTTATGAAGTTCAACCAAGCCGAGTGCGAGGTCCTACACCTGGGTCAGAGCAATCCCAGGCACAGCTACAGGTTGGGCAGAGAAGAGATTCAGAGCAGTCCTGCAGAGAAGGATTTGGGGGTGTTAGTCCATGAGAAAGTGAACACAGGCCAGCAGTGTGTGCTCACAGCCCAGAAAGCCAGCTGCATCCTGGGCTGCATCAAAAGAAGCGCGACCAGCAGGTCGAGGGAGGTGATCCTGCCCCTCTACTCTGCTCTCGTGAGACCTCACTTGGAGTATTGTGTGCAGTTCTGGTGTCCTCAACACCAAAGGACATGGAACTCTTGGAACAAGTGCAGAGGAGGGCCACGAGGATGATCAGGGGACTGGAGCACCTCTCGTATGAAGACAGGCTGAGAAAGTTGGGGCTGTTCAGCCTGGAGAAGAGAAGGCTGTGTGGAGACCTCAGAGCAGCCTTCCAGTATCTCAAGGGGGCCTATAAGGATGCTAGGGAGGGACTCTTCATTAGGGACTGTAGTGATAGGACAAGGACTAATCGGCTCAAACTTAAACAGGGGAAGTTCAGGTTAGATGTAAGGAAGAAGTTCTTTACTGTGAGGGTGGTGAGGCACTGGAACAGGTTGCTCAAAGAAGCGGCAAATGCTCCATCCCTAGCAGTGTTTGCGGCCAGGTTGCACAGAGCCTTGGATGACATGATCTAGTGTGAGGTGTCCCTGCCCCTGGCAGGGGGGTTGGAACTAGATGATCTTAAGGTCTTTTCCAACCCAAACCATTCTGTGATTCTGTAGTTTGCAGGCCCAGGAGCCTCCCCTTTATTTTGTGATTTTGGCCACTGACCCCCTGAGATGCCTGCAAAAATCTGTGCGTAACACTGACTACTCTGTTACCTGCCATCCTCTACAGACAGGAACATCAGTACAGCAAAAAGTTTCAATCCTGTGATTTCCCAGTATAGAAGAAATCATAATCCTACTTTTTATGAAATAAGGTGAAGTATATCACCCTTTAAACAATTGAGAGATGTGTTCTTTTTTCCCACACTAAACTCCCCAGAAAGTTGAAAGAAGTGCTCTAAAATACACATACACTGTACATAGGCTAGAGACCTGGCTCTTCAGTTTTATTTTTATGTACTATGGTAACAGGATATCTAGTGGTTTGAAAGGTTAAAGCATCTCTGAACTAACATACATTAACTAACATACATTAGCTAAAAAACTTAACTAACATTACACTCTGTAAACTAGATCTCCCTTTACTGGCATTTTTCTGTGATTATAGTGATGCTTAGAAATAGTATGTCACAAATAATAATTCTGTCACACAGTTGTTGCATCACAAATATGAGAATAATCCTTTGACAGTATACTTTTCCTTCATATTTTCTCTATATATTTGGTAGGCATAAAAAAGCCATATAAAGGTATAATGAATCAGATAGAAAGAAAATTAGCCTGAGGTGATTCTTAACTTAAAAAATCATTTGCTTGAATGTTTCACTTAAAAAACACAGGTCAGAATCTTAACTGATGTAAACTGACACAGCTCTGCTGTCTCCAATGAAGTTAAGCCAATTTATGCCACATCTGCTATTACTGAAGTCAATGTTTCACTCTGAATTTTATATTAGATAATGAAATGCAACATATTTTCTACCAGCAGTAGCACTGATCTTTCAAGTAGTATGTACCTTCAAAGTCATTCTCTTAGGAAAAAGCTCATCTTCCACCACTATATACTTACATATAATATATACAGACAGACAAAAAAGACAAATGCATACATGTATCAGAACATGATGTCCATTACTTAGAAAATGCACTTAAGACCTTTCCTAATGTGAAGTACAGAAGAAATAATAAAAAAAAAAAGTGGAAAGTATAATTCAGCAAAATTTTATGAGTTGAACCAAAGATTTTTAAAATACACAGAGTCCGGAAAAAGCAAATATGTTACAGGTGGTATAACTTCATATGCAATAACTTAATGTTTTATGTACATCATAAATCTGAACCAAATTTAGAGCTTCTTTATTAAGAATGAGAAATAACCTGCAAATAAAGTGATCCCAGATCTTTTAAGTTCATGCAGTTAAAAATGAGGTTTAATCTGTTGGACAATGACAAGAAATTTGGAATTAGGAGTCAATAAAAGAAGCTGGGTTAGTTCTTCAGACAGCATCTATTGATTTACCTCTGTTGAAGAAACCCTAATGTATTCCTGCTGAGGATCTGGCAAACAATTTTGCACAGCTCTTGCAATGCCTGAGCATTAAAAAAAAAAGGTTCTACAGGGCATTCTCTTTACCTCCACCTGTGTGCAAGGGTTAAGTAAATGGAAAATCCTGTTTCTTTCTAAACAGGACTGTTCCCTGCTGGTTCACACAAACTACCCCAAAGGGAGCCCTGGGGAAAGGGAGCAGGGCTCCTTCCCCCTGCTCAGGCATGCACAGGCAGGTGCATTCTGCATCCTGTTGTGATTTTTCTAGTGGCTTTAATGCACCTCTGTGTCTCCCCGCAGTTGGATTTGTTCCTTTCAAGCACAGATCTGACTTGTGTAGTTTTGCAACTGTTAAGTACATTCCTACACATCCAATCTTGTTTCCTCAGAAGGCAGTGGGAGCAGAACATAGCTTTACTAATTACTTTCTTGTTTTGCCTGGTAATTGGTTTCTTGTATTATATTGCATTATGTGGACAGAACGCCAAGCCTGCTAACTCCAGATCCCTAAAGCTGGTGTAGGTGCCTGTGTTAGGTCATCTCACCTAAACACAGGCACATACAACACAGATATCTGCATATGAGCCCGTTTACCCCATTCAGTGATAGTACAAATATAGCCTTTCCAATGGACGATCTCAAGCTTTAAAATAGTCTCTCCTTAGGTATTTTCTGTGTACACACATGCTACGTTCTTTCTTTAATATGTTCATTTCTCCTTACTTATGGCTTACGTGCTGAAAGTCTATTCAAACATTAAGTTTATTCTTCTCTCTAAATACTGTGGTTATGTGCTTGCACATCTGGAATGGATTTAAGCAAAGATTAGTCTGCTTTACTCCTTAGACTGTGGTGTAATTCGCAACATATTAGGTTGTATACATTTGGGCAGATCATTTTTAATCAGATGCACAGCATGCTGTTCATATCCTTTTACCTTTTTATTATTATTTCTGATACTGTACTTCATCAAACTCAATTAGACCTGCCTAGTTTCATCACTAGAAATGGTTTTCTTCAAGCACAGAACGAGGCTGAGATACACTGCTTCATATCGAAGAAATATTCAACAGAGATAACAATTCATATTAACATTACTTTATGACTATCACACAAAGTAATTTATTTCCTTTCCCCAATCATAAAATTGTACCATATTCCAGCCTCCTGCAGCCTACTTCAATTGCTTCTAATGTCTCCTCTATCGCTTGCCACTCTTCTCTTCAAACTTTGCTTCTCCATCCTCTTCAGTTTGGCACACACTGATTTCCACTCCTCCATCAGACTCAGGCAGGTGGATTATATTCAGAGCTCAGATAAACAAGCAATCTTATTAGACAGTAGGTACATTCTCCAACTATTCCCCTAATCAGTTCACATTTACCTCTCTAAGTGCTTGAAAAATAAATAAGCAGATGGTGAAGTCAGTTATTTTCCACAAGTGTTGTGGCAGAAAATGAATCTTCAGGAAATGTTTTAGATTGCAATTTTTTAACTCAAAATCAACGTCTTGCCTTTGCTTATGTTTTATACCTTTTTTAGTATGCTAGGGCTGTATAAACTATACATGATACAGAAGCAATGGCCCTTTGACACATCCAGTGCTGCTGTCTGACATGACAACATAAGCCATCTGGCTCTCACAGATGCAACATGGAGGGGTTCAGGGGTTAATACTGTACCCCCCTTACTCGAGGTGTCTCTCATAGCCAGTGTCAATCAAGCACCCTCCTCTTCCCCAGCTCCGGGAAGATATGCACGTTTGGAATTCCTGCCTAGGTGGTATGGGAAAGGAAGCAGCAGGCTCTAGCTGAGACAAAGACAGGCCAGATTATTTCTCATTACAAACCTAGTAAATTCATTTATTCATCTAATTTTTCACCTTTTTAGGGACAGAACCCAGGCTGACTGTCAGATTTGTCAAAGCCTGACCCACTTTCGCTCTGCTTGGGCAGACCTGGGCTGAGAAGGCAGTGCCCCCTCCTGCAAGGCTGTCCAGAGGAAACAGAAACTTGTGCCACTGTAATGGCAGGTGGAGATGATTTTACTCATGGCTTAAGTATGAAAAGGCAGTTCAGATAAACATACTCCTGACTTCCCTCGTTTGTGAAACCTTGAAACCAAGGGTCAAGAGAATGATTCAGGCAAAGGGGGACTTACAAACTTACAGCATAAATGACCAAAAAGCCAGCAACAATGTAGATTATGTTTACACTTAGCGGCTGCTAAAAAGAAGCTAAACCAAACATCCTTTTTCAGCTTCAGGGCCAAACACATCATTGACTCAAGACTTTCAAAATCCAGAATGTTAAACCAAGGTTGGATCTGGCCTCTCATCTCTGATCACCCTTTCTATAAATCCTTGATAAAATGTGTGTTAGTTTTATGGTACAGTCATAAAACAGCCAAATGCAAAAGTAAATGACCTCATACCAGCTATATCTCTGCAGAGTAGATTCACTTGGCAGATAGCCAAGAATTGATTGACACACATCTTACGGAACTAGAGTTAATTAATATGTCTACCAATTCCCAAATGGATCTCAGGAAGCAGAGAATCTGTTTAATGCAGTAAGCAATGACATACTGTGTATGGTCAAGAGACAATCACTAATTGCCAAGAATGCATTCTGGAGTAAAGTATTAAAGAATACGAAAAAAAACCCTTTCTACTTCGCAGCTCCTTTATCCCTTCAAAACCTTATGCTTAGAACATTTTAAAGACTCATGTTTCAAATATCAAAAGACATTTTTATAGGGAAAAATGCTTCCCAGACTATGAAGTCAACACTCAAAAGGTCTGCTAATTTTCCTACAAGAAGAAATCTTGATTTTTAAACAACTGACTCCTCAATCATTTAACAATGATGTCTTTATTTTCAGGGAAATCTGCAAACCTGAATTGCAAAACCATAAGGTAGCTTGAAAGAGCTGTTCTGTAAAGATCACAGAAGCTACAAGTAACACAAGTATGGATTCACCAGTAAAACATATCCATAAATTTGATGTGCTGAAAACACATCAAGAGTTAAGTTCCTAAACTGAAACAGTTCATCAATCAATACTCAGGTAAGCCAGACTGGAAACAAAGTAAAGTGGGCTAATTTATATTACATACTCATCTTAACAGGGAAATAAAAGATTGGCTTTTCTGGAGAGAAAAAGTATTGAAAGGGAGCACAGAGACATTCTAGTCAAATTTGCAGCCAGGAAAACTAGGAAAACTGCTTTGTCTGAGTGATACTGTTTTTCATCAGGGAAGACCACTCTTATCTATGTAGTAATGACAATCACTGACAAAACAGACAAGAGCTACTGCAAGATCTCTGCAACACTAAGCAAGAATCAGCAAGCTACAGATTGAAATAAAAAAGTGGGGGAAAGAGAGAAGAAAAGTGATATATTTTTCACTAAAAAGAAAGGAAAGAAAACCCACGTCACATATGAAAAACTGCCAGTGTGTTAAGACAAATCTGAGAAGTGGGATTTATGAATGTGTGACACTATTTTAATTCCCAGCTGGGAGAAAGCTGCCACGGTGTCAGACTGTACTGCTGGTAGGAAACTAAAGGGCAGAGCTGGTCCCAGAATAAACACACAGGCTGAACCACTCCTCTTATTGCTGATATCTGTTTTGACTAAAAGAAAACCAACTAGTGCTTTTAAAATTCTTGAACCAGGTAGAATGAGCTTATCATATTTATTTAAGCCCCTGGGGGAAAAGATGCTGTGTAGGGGAGAAAAGTACAGATTCTGCTGTGATCTATCAATCAGCACGTCAGCACCTGATTCAGGAGCAGGGCTTATCAGATACACTCACCAAGCCACAGAAACCAGTAAGAGTGCATTTTGGCAGTAAGAGAACATGGCTGAACACCAATAAAGATTAAAAACAGGAAAAAGAAAAATACTGGTTTAAGATAGTTTACCTCAGGATGGCTTCCAACTTCAATGTAGGTGCAGACTGGATGAAAAGCCCCCGTCCCGCAAGCGTACAAGTGGGTTTGGTTGTAAGCCTTAAGCACCTTGATGAAATTAGCACATTCTCTCTGTAAAGAAAAGGGGGAAAAAAATGTATCCACAGAGTTAATTCAGTGATCATGACTAATGAGAGCTCTTCTGTGTTAGGGATATATGGCTGAATGAACAGATTTTAAAAGTGTGATCATTTCATGCTGTTTATAAACTTGTTTATTGCTAAGCATTTAATAAATAGTGTGATTTAGGTTCTCATTTAAATATCTTTGGTTGCCATTTAATAAGGCATCCACCCCTGAAGAAAAGATTACACAAAAAATCTAATTTTTGTTTCAGGCATGCTTTATCTTTGTAATTTATGCTATTGTCATGTTTGTAAGACAAAACCCATTTATAGAAATGTGTCAGAATAAAATAATGAGGACAAATGGACCAACTGTTTGCTTGTATTCAATTAAGTAACAATTAGAAGAAAGACGGGCCAGATGGAAGGAGTTGATGAAAAACGAATCATTGATGCAGCATTTCTAACAATAATATGAATGCTGCCTCACCCCTATTGTCTGTGTTTAGGGGCTAATTTTATGAAGATGAATACATATACTAAACTTTAATGCAATCATTGACAGCCCCTAGAACATGAGCTTTGCAAGACTTGGATTTAACATTTTCTACCTAAATTATCCATTATGAGTAATTCTAGTTCTCATCAATTAAAAACTTAACAGCAACACTAACAGTCCCTAGTACAAACATTGTTATCTGTTAACAAAAGTCATTATTAATGCCTAATGTTATTAAAATAGAAATGTCTAACCTGATAGTCAAGATGTCAATTTTTTCTATTTATTTAACATTATTATTTTAACCACGTATAATGATGAAAGAAATATGTCAGTGCCTGTGAATCAGTCTACTGACACAATTAGAAATGTTGGATTTCAAATAGTAGAAAAATATGAACATTAAAATAAAATAAAGATTTCCAATTAATTTAATGTTTTAAGGAAACTTTTTTATGCATATTTGATGACTTTTTTTGGTACAGTGCTCAGCTTTACTTCTTCATGTGGACCAGGACCCATGAAGACACCACCTGGGCCACAGCCTCCACAGAAATCTCATTGATTGGCATCATCCATCTCTGTAACTTGCTTCCCAATTAAACCAGATACTCTCAAACAGAAAATAATGTCTCTGCCAGGAAAATGCAGTTTGAGGCATGCCTTAGGCCATCACAGGGAAAAGCAGTGAACTTACACAGATAGAATACTGAGTCCCTGCCTTACACAAAGGACTGTACTAAAATGGCATTGCTCCTCCAATTGTACCGTTTATTTGCATAACAGATAATGGCAGTGTAATAAAAGGAGGACTCAGAGATAAGCATATAGAATCATACTACATCCTTGGCTTAATGCTGATAAGTTAACTTTCCAACCAAGATGGAAGGGAAAACATAGGGATAAGTTAAGGTAATCCAACAGGAAACTGAAAGAAATAGAGATGGATGTTACTAGAGGTCTCTCTTAATTCTTTCCATTCTGACCTTTCTTAATAAAAACACACACAATTTCTGATGCATATGTATTCTTCCTCACTCATATGTATAGACATGAACACAACATTTATTATACGCATCCACAGACTACTTTCCACTCTCACACTGGCAGAGTACTAAGCAAATACCTGGCATAAATTATCAAAATTGCAGTGTACGTTTTGATATTTTTCCTAATGCTCTTGTCCTCTGTTCCTTTTAATAAAAGAAATATGGAAAAAATATGAAGGTGTGTTAACAATTTAATGCCTGCAAGAGGAAAAATAGGCAAATACTACAAATCCATGTAACATTAAAAATTAATAAAATTGAAACAGATCCTTAAATTCTGGTATTATGTATTTCAGATGGAGCATCTGATTTTGACTCTACATAATTTAAAACTGATCAAAGATTTGTGCTTTATTAAATAATTCAGGATTTTCTCACTTAAGAGTTGTATCTGGTCAAATTTAATCACACCACCGTTTCAGTAGGACTGTGCTTTGCTTTTTCTGTATGATATATCATGATTTCAAAATGCCTTTGTGGTCTACTACTTCACTTTATTAAAGCTTCCAAAAATTGCCTTGCCTGAAGAATGTGAATGTTAGAAGTCAGTGGACACCTATCTTTGCAAAATGCTTGAGGACATGGGCTAGACCCACAGCCAGAGTGAATCAGAACAGACTGTCCTTTCAGAGGAGCTCTTCTGATTTACAGTAACACACCACCTGTGACTCTACATGCACTCACTAAATAATGTTCAGCTGCTTATCCATAATATAAAGCCAGAAGGTATGAGCTAATATTTTAAAGGTGAGATGGAAAACCTGACTTAGTAAAGGGGCAGAATCTTATTTGATATCTGTAGATGGAAATTAAGAAAATCATCAGCTTCACTGAATTATTCCAGATCAGCCAGGGGTGGAGGGAGGGGGTTGGGTGGGATTAACACTATCATTGCCATGTTTGTGTTTCAAGTGTTCAGTATTGACAGTAGTGTGAATGCATTAGTATCAGTAATGTTACTCTGGATTTATAATATATTTCCAAAAGCAGATTTGGCTTATTTATCTTGGCTTTTAAGGCTCTCCTTAATTCCTGGTACACCATGGCTTTTACCATAGATGTCTGAGAAATACACAACATAGTTAAACAATGGGGAAGGTAAATACCTACAGCAATAAACCCTTGACTATGACAAATAAATTTATATAACATTTAAAGTTCCTAGTCCAGTTCAGACTGCTCTTATAGCTTCTCTGTGGTTTACAACTGCATAAAGGAACCATTAAGGCCTATTCTGTAAATTCTCATACACCTCCCAAACAGATTAGATTTCTTTATATATTTTACATGGTTGTAAAAAAATAAATAAAGAGGGGTATTAAACCACAATAAATGACATCAAAGTAAAGCTACAGTTCTGATTTAAGCCCTTGTCAACTCAGGAAGTTCAAAGTGAAGTTTCTGCCCTGCCTGGGAGACGGTGCTATTCTCCCTGGAACAATAGCAACAGGCACATTGATTTCAATGGCAGAGTAATTAGATTCCTTTCCTTGTCTAATTGTGCTCAAGTACAGCTGCACAGGTACAGCGTCATGTGTGGAAACGTTGTACCTATGCATTTGATATTCTGAACTTAGCAAGGGCTTGCTTAGTGATGGTGAATATTAGATTTTACTGGTATATGCAGGCCTGGGGCAAAAAAGTTTCCCATAAATCTCTAATATTCCAACTTTGAATGATTTGAACAGTTTTGAATTATTTGCTTAGAGTAAATCTCAGCACACATGTATGGGGAAGAAGATATCCTGATCAAGGAAAGTGGAAAGTGTGAGTGCAATGAATACAATTTGGTTCTGATACTACATGAGACTTGGGTGACTGACTCCCATTTTCAGTCTCAGTTTCCCCATTCTTGCCCTCACGTCAAGGCTCCTACAATGGCATTCAAGCTCTGCCAGTTGTGAAACCTGGCAGACAGCTCTTCTGGTCCTGACACCGGTGACTGCATCAACTTAACTACAAAGCAACTCCCTGACCCCCTTGGCTGGAGGCCTGGAATGACTTGGGTGTCTCCAACTGGGTTTGTCCCACTTGGCAGCAGCATCTCCCCTTGCCAGACCCCAATGCCAGAGCTATATTGTTAGTGTGAAAATCTGTGCCAGCAGACAAGCCATTTCACTACATGATCTCAGAATGTGAGTCACTGGAAAGGAGACATAGACAACAAAAGAAATGTAGTATCTTGGTAAAATACAGCAGATGGGAGAAAATATCCACCAGAGGAAGAGGAAATAACCCAAAGCCAGACACTGTAAAGAACAAATTGTCAGGGAATTTAAACACTGTGTCTACATGTGACTGCACCCTCCCAGTGCTTTTGTATTCATTTACACTATCCCCAGGAAAGGGATGTTGCTTAAAAGGGACATATTCTGGATATATCCATATCCTTTGAATATTGTTCTTTGTCAAGTAAAACAGCTGAAGGAAGAAAATTAGACTTTTAAAATTTACTTTCCAAGTGGAAATCTTTTTTTTTCGTATGTGAAAACAGGGTTGTGTGGGAGTTGTTTAAAATACACTTAGCCTAATAATGTGAATGAAAATGAATGCAAGGTTTGCAAAGTTCTTCATCAGCAGGAAATTATTATTTGGATGGGTTATGAAAATAAATCTTAAAGAAGAGGAGCACTGAAATCACTGTAGTGAATTACTATAAATTCTTCCACCTAATAATCCTGTTTATTATAATGGACAGCTTACTTAATATTAGAAACTTTTCCTGTCTACATACACACTGGTTTATGACCTAAACCTTGAGTTTACATATACATACATACAGCAAAAAGCATAAGTGATTGCACATGGTACACAATGATTTAAGTAGATATTCAGAAAGAAAATTAGCTACATCATGTGGGAGTTACTGCAGACCTCAAAACCCCAATTCATTTATCATGCCTACCCCTGGAGAAGATTAATCTTCATTTATATTTCAGTAAATGGTATAAGGTTTCTCCAAGAACTGTAGGTTCTGCTTTGGCTTTGTACAGAAGTGCCTCTCTCTCTTAAAATCCAAGCAGCTGAGACCCTGTGTCATATTTGAGACCTTTTAGCATAGCCTGCAAGGTCTTTCTCTCTTGTCCTGACAGAGAGAACTTCTTTAGATAGCTACCTTTTTATGCTTTTACAGCATAACTGCTGGATCTGCTTCTGCAAGCTGTCCTGTTATGGCATGATTGCCAGCACTCTCCAAAGCATGGCCAAATAAATGGTTCATGCCCTGTCCTGGCTCTGCTCTGTGCAGCCCTGAAGCACAAACCCCAACAGTGGGGTGCAATCCACTTTGAAAGAATATGAACTGCATCCCTCACCAAAGTCCAAGCAGGCACTGCAGGCTTTCCTGGGGTTACTCTGGCACTTGACGGCACAAGGACATCCAACTGAAGCCATTCTACCTTGCACCCAGGAGTTAAACAGTCATTTAGCCACATGGAGGGAACAGTGCCCCAGAAGTTTACTGACCATTCCTAAGTGAGAATAAAGTTTTAACTTCAGGTACTTTTTAGATGTTTATGCTTCTTCTAAACTTGACTGAAAAGGTTACGAGGTTCAGTCTCTCAGCTGACAGTTTATTGAAACAAAAGCAGCTAAACCGATTTCCATCTGCGGTAATGCAGTCAAAGCACCAACCCCACTGCAAATTCTGTTGTACTAAACTCCTGCTGGTAGAACAAGTTGAGAAATTAGACTGTCATATACATTCGGAGTGTGAGTTAAGAGGTCCAGTGTGTCTGGACAGAGATCTTAACTCCAAATTTCAATTCCAAATATTATATGCTGTGTCTGAGGGCAAAGTGCCTGTCTTGAAGAGAAGATAAAGTGTTAATGAAGTTTTCCAGAAGGTCACCCAGTGTATGAAGATCAATATGTCTGATTTACTAACCAAACATACACACTTTTTTTTAAGAGTTTTCTAATATTTATATATCAAATTGATAAAAGTGCTTATGCAGAGAGAGATTACCCTGAAAAAATAAATTAGAAAGAAAATGTCTGCAACTAAAAGCATAGGAGCCAAATGCAGAAAGATTGAAAAACAAACACTACAGATATGTGGCACTGATTAGGCTGTGTTATGCAGACTTTTCCCGGACAGTTGCAAAAATAAAGTCCATCCATCTGTCAAAACATCTGCTCTGCGTATGAAAATTAAAAGGGAATTTAGGTGGAGTTTATGAGTTTCCAGTAATTATCTCTCCTCCAGAAACCTGGAATTTACGATCTTCAATCTGGATTACTGTTGCAGCAAAGAGTTTTTAATGAAATCTTTTCAAATGGAAGCTCGAGGGTAAGTCCCTATGACCAAGTAATATTCAGATTTTTCTCCCTGTATTAAGAAATAGGTTTCTTTTCTTTTTTTAACCAACATTTATGACCATTCTGCTTCTCAGCTATCACAGCAAATGCAAATGGCCAGATTATGCAGGGCCATAAGTAGAAGGCTAAATGATCCATTACAGTATCATTAGTTTCAACAGTTTTCTGCTGATTTAACCCAGATAAGGATCAGAACCTGTAATACCTTCTTCCTTTATTTCAGCCTTCCCACATAGCCAAGTGATTAAAATATCACAAGGTTTTGTCTAAACTGGATGGACAAGGGGATTTAAAGCTATTGTCTAACAGCTGGACAAACAAAACAAATGCCTGTTTTGTCTTTAGAATCAAAATGGACATTTTCCATATAAAGACCCATGAATGAGTTTAATTAATATATTTACCTTGGTTTTTTTCTCCTTCTGTCCAATTAATTGAGCTCTCAAATGACAAGGCCAGGGATATCCATGGAGAGTAAGTAATCCCTGACATTACTACTGTCATTCACATTTATCACACTGCTGAACGATGCTCTGGATTTATCAGGGAGCTTTTAAACTTCTCTCCTTTGCTAATGGGTACTGCCAGCTGCAGTCAGTTCAGGCTGTATTGGCAAGGCATCTTTTCAACATGCAGCTTCATTGTTTCAAGGAAAATATTTCTGGAGTGTTAGTGCAATAAATATATGTGTGATTGCCATGATCGATTCTCAGCTAGATCCAGCAAACACTTTAGCATGTCAGTAAACACATGCAAGGAAGTCCTCTTAAGGGTGAACTCTCCATGGCATATGGTTTCACAGCTCTTGCTGCCTGCGTGCAAGCTTTTGTAAAATGCAGTAACATAAAGATTATTACCATTTCCCTCTTTGCTATTACAGTAACACTTAGAAAAATGCTGTTCAAAGAGCACAGTCTGCATAAACAGGCCCAGGACAGGCAGGGATCAAAGGAAATTATTCCAATCCTGTTAAAATGCAATGTTATAACTCTAATTTATTGGAGTAAGCTAGTCGATAACACTGCTGCAGAGCTGTTGTGCCAAGTCCTGCACTGGCAGTAACAGGAATGTCCTTGAGTAGTAGAAGCTTTGCACAGCCTCTACTACTAATGGGTAGAGAAATCATGTCTGGCACCTGTACTCAATGAGATAACCTTCCAGCTGAACCTGTATAGTCAGATGCACGACTTTAGAGCAGGGAAGGCCAGCTGGCATGAAAATATTTGCAGACTATGATTTATTACTGTGTGCCCCTTGCAGTTTGGATAGGCAACATCATTTTCAACCCTGTTTTGTCATTATTGTACCTTGCAATTATCAGGATCAATGTTTTATAGTCCTACCCTCTGAAAAAGAGACAGCCTGCAGTGCTGAGTGAAGTTGAGCAGCTGAAGTATTGGGGTCTGTGTTACAGAAAGCAATTTCTATTAACTTAGTTCTTGGGAATTACATTCCCATTAGTCAAAGCCAAATAAGCTGTGTGTATTGCACCACACACACACATAAATCAAGTATAAACCTTGAATATGTCTAGGTAAACAAAATACTTAGTCTCTTTTATAAATCTATGTCATTTTGTGAACTGACTTCTGAATTACTTGTGTTCCCACCTCAGACCTTTGAAAAAGCTGATAGAACCCTAGATTCACTGGCCCTTATATTGTATCATGGTCTGGAGACTTTATATTGGATCATGATCTGGATGATGTCAGGAATGACACTACTCTTAGGCATGTTAATCACTGCCAACACTGAAGAGGAATCATTGATTAATTCCATATCTAGATTTTCCTCTGCTGTCACAATGTGCCCTGAGAAATTTCAGACTGAAGGTGCTGATGAGGGTTGATAAGACATTTTTGGTTGCCTAGTAGAGCTTACTGTATTCCAGTTATATTTCCAATTAAGTTATGCCTGTTATCTGTCTGATTTTTTGATATGGCAAAAGTTCATGAGAATATTTAAAATGCATAATTTACTCAAGTTGCAGGATAAGTGCATGAATTTAAGCCGTTAAATCAAGACAAGAAAAAAGAAGCCAAATAACAAAGCACATGATAAAAAAAAAAAAAAAAGCCACTGAAAAAAAGCAGATATATCCTGATTCCTTCAAGCCTCAAAACTGCATGCCATATTAGCAAACAGTTGTATTGTCAGCACACTTGCACAGCAGATGGAAAGCTCCTCCGGTTCTTCCTTTGTGTTACCGGGGATGAAACACAAAACATCTCCCTGGCTGTCTATTTACCTATTTGCAAATCCAGTAGTTACTACTGGTACTTGGTCATTTGGCCCAGACTTTACCACTAAGGCTAAGCATGGAAGTAGCTAAGCCAGGTGGGATTCTCCCTAGGGTCTGTCCTCAAAACAGTCAGAAGCCATTAGAAGTCATTAAAAGTCATGCTCTAAAGATGCCTCCCTTGACTGCATAGACTAAACACATCAGGCATTCAAATCTTTGCTGTTAGCACTAACTATCTGACCTAGCCATCTTAGGAAGTAGAATTTCTCTAGTTCTTTTCTGCATTCAGTATGTTCAAATTATAAGACATATTCCCAGTCCTTAAATCTTCATTCAGCAGATGCAGATGGCAATTGTTCTGGAGCTGTGAACAGCCAAAGGGATGCCAAGAAAAGGCTGAAGTACTAAATACCTGATTCAATGACCATGTCATATTTTTGTACATCTGGCTAATGCATAGTTAACAAGACAAAACAAAGTCTTTTATGGATGCAGTCCAGCAAACAAGTGGGTTTTCAGGATTTTGCATCCACAGCATGATCATTGTACATTAAACCTTCCTACGAGAGTTAGCAAGCATTCTCTATTTTGAATTGTTATGGTTTTCACTAGTATGCATTTCCTACATCACAGAGTGAATTTATTTAAGGAACAGAAGAGTATTTCACAAATAAAACATTGGGAAGCCTTGAGGTCAAGCAGAAGCCAGCTCTTTTCTAACCATAACTTCAAAACGAGATTGAATTTCCTCTGTAGAGTAAACCCATTCCACACTTTGGGCGTGGCTTTATTAGCAAAGAAATGAACAATACTGTTCAGTTTCAGCTCAAGCAGTCTCACCAAGCCCAGCAGCAATTTAAGTTGCAACCACAGTCTAGATCTAAAAAGTCTCTCTCATCTATCTCTTCTATCTGGGTGGGGTAACCACCTGTCTCCTGGAGAAATCAGATTACATATTTCCGAATAGGATCAACACCTGCTAATTGGGTGGAGTATTTCAGACAAACAGGTTGTCAAGCCTGTTACAGGCACATAAAGCACTTAGACTCTCTATCAGCCAGCTTGCCTTTATTCAGCATATTATAGGCATATCCTGTAATGACTTCCACTCACAGCCACCTAAAATAAATATACTCAGAACTTCTCTGTCGAAAGTGAATGTGGAACCATGAAGTGTTGAAAGGAACCAAAAGACTGTTGCATCTAGAAGGGACAGTTGCTCAGCAATATGCGTGCCTGTAAATAAACACACTCTGTAAGCTAGACTATGAAGTTACATGTGCCTTACTGTGGGAACACAGAAATTTGTGTACCAAAGTGCAGTTGTTGAAATGACAGCTTACTGAGCAGTTTCATTAGGTTGGTTTGGGGGAGTTGATTTGGGGTTTTGTTTGTTTTGTTTTGTTGGGGAAGGGGTTGTTGTTTTTCATATTTATGATACATATATAGAGAGAGAGCAACCTAATGTTTTGGGAGATGTTAATCAGGAAAAAATTACCCAAGGGAAAAAGAGATCTATAGATTATTTGATCCAACACAGATCACATCACTCAGAAAAAGAACAAGCAAACAAAAGGCAAGAGAGAAAGATTCAGGATCCCCCTTTATTTACTCTTCTTACTTTTCTTGTTCCACCATCTGCAGAATACTAAGCTTTCTCTACACTTAAAAGGTTATTTTAAAGATATTCTGTTGACATGAAGATGTAAAAACTGAAAAAGGATTAGCTTCAACATAGGAAATATATGCATATTATTTCCTAGGTTATTTTAAGAACCTTCTCTTTAGTTCTTACTTATTACAAAAGGAAAAAGACAATACTTTAGCCTTGTGTATAGCAGGGAGGAATTTAGTAGACCTGGTTTTGGTGTATGTAAGCAACAGAAGTACAGAAAATAATTAGTTGTTGACTAATTTAATAGTGACATAGTCACCACATCTTGAGTATTGAGGAATGGTGATATGTGATCTTTCAGAGCAGACCCATCCTTAATTTTTAAACTAGCCTTCCTTTTATTAAACGACAGAAAATACCAAAAATTAAACCAAACAAAAACCCAAGCAAACAGAAACCCACAACAAAAAAACAAAAAAAATCCCACTACAAACAGAAAGAATGTGAAGCAGGACTGAAGCCCTGAAAGAAAACAGGGACTAAACATATTGATCATTTTTACTAGTCATCCAGTTAATGAGTTTCTCTGGAAAGGAATGTATAAAGAATAAATTTACTCTGTCCGTCTTGGGATGTAGTAAATCACAACAGGGAATCACCCAACATTATTTTGAAATAGCAATAGCTGGTAATTCAGCTGTAAATAAAAGCAATTCTCAGACTTTGCCAAGGCCAAAGTAGGGCTCATAAGGAATTTCTATTGATAGAAAATTAAACCCATAATTTTGGGAACAATTTTTCCTTTGTTTGTCCTTTACTTCCCCTTTGTTAACTCTGTGACTTTGTATTTCAAAAACAACAAAGAAAACATTTCTGTAAGACTGCATTAACTCTGCTGAATATTAAGTTTCCTTCAGAAGCAAATTTCTATAGTCACACCTATAAGCAGAAAAATAAGCCCAAAATTAGAAAATTAGCTTTCTCCTTGATCTGTATCAATTTGTTCCCATACTGAAAGACTTAAATGACTTCCCATGATACATAAGTGGGTAAAATATGAAAATCTGAACAACAGCCAACTTAATTCTTCCTCTCCATAAGTACACAAGCTATTACCTTAGAGTAACTGATTTGCCTTGGTCAGTTCATATGAAGAAATATATGCAAATGCCTAAATGAACACAAGCTGTAGGATCAACATCTGAACTAAGAGCCATAAATGAGGCTTTATGCTGGTGCATGTGTTTTGGGGGTCCATCCAAGAAATGGAGCTTGTACAATCAGAATTTCCCAGAGGGGGAAATTCTGTTAGAGAGCTCCGTGGGACTTTGAAAGACTCCAGTGTAGTATAATTCTTTTTACCAGGCTCAGTTCACCTCTAAGTGAAGGGGTTTGTTGTTTTATCTTTTTCCCCCATCGGTCTTTCTCTTTTGTTTGTAGTCTATGCAAAGCAGTTTTATGCAGCAGCAACATTAAAGCAGCACACAACTTACAAAATGTCTCACTCTCTCATCTCCCAAAGGTAAGGAATGCTTTAGCAAGAAATCATGCCCACATTAAAAATCTTGGACGAGATTAAGGAGTAAGCAGCCCTCAAGCTGATAAAACAAGCACACTAACTGGAACAGCTGAAAGGGAAAGAGTTGAAAGGGATATGCAGTGGCACTATTTGTATTACAAAATGGCTCAAAATCACATTTCTTCTCGTAGTAAGTAATACTGAGAGCAAATTCTGTCCCTAAACTCACTAGAGGTCCATCACATTGGATTTTTTCTGACTTTAACCCTTCCTACTCCCAGGGGACATTCACCTTTCCCCTTCTCCAGGCTGGAAGGGTTCCTGGGTCTTGAGGATCTGTTAAAGGATTTCGGTGCTATGCTGGAGACAGGGAGCCAGAAAAGAAATGGGGATGATGGTAAGGCTTGGTGATAGAAAAACTGGAAATCTGCCTGTAAGTGTCCTCCAAAGGAAGAACCCTGTTGGAAAGTGACAAACGTCTCTTTGGTACACCCAAAAGGGCCACTAGATGATCTTAAGGTCCTTTCCAACCCTAACTATTCTATGATTCTATGATTCCTGCCTCCGTGTTCTGTATTCCCTAAGGCAACAAGAGCAATAAACTGAGTTAAAGGGAATAGCGTGCATTTACTGCCAACTTTGTTTTGCCAAAGTACCACCAGATATGGTGAAGGGATACTTGCTAAGTTACACACAACTTAGAATCATAGAATCATAGAATAGTTAGGGCTGGAAACGATCTGAAGATCATCTAGTTCCAACCCCCCTGCCAGGGGTAGGGACACCTCACACTAAACCATGCCACCCAAGGCTATGTCCAATCCAGCCTTGAACACCAGCAGCGATGGAGCATTCACAAATTCCCTGGGCAACCCATTCCAGTGCCTCACCACCCTCACAGTAAAGAACTTCTTCCTCATATCCAATCTAAACTTCCCCCGTTTAAGTTTGAGCCCATTACCCCTTGTCCTATCACTACAGTTCCTCATGAAGAGTCCCTCCCCAGCATCTCTATAGGCCCCCTTCAGATACTTGAAGGATGCTCTGAGGTCTCCATACAGCCTTCTCTTCTCCAGGCTGAAAAGCCCAACTTTCTCAGCCTATCTTCATACGGGAGGTGCTCCAGTCCCCTGATCATCCTTGTGGCCCTCCTTTGGACTTGTTCCAACAGTTCCATGTCCTTTTTATGTTGAGGACACCAGAACTGCACACAATACTCCATTTCCAAATAAAATCATTGTGCACTGATGGATCTATAAGCCTGTTCAATTGCTAATCTTCCTATGATGTAGGGAGGGGCTGGAAAACTTTAAAGGAAGCATAAACTGAGATGCCATATGAACATTTTGGCTTAAATTAAGTATTATCACAACAAGTCTGGTGGTGAATTAGATTACAGCCATGTGATTCTACCTGCACAAACCATAAACTCAATAATTAACTGCCTGCCACACTTACATGCAAAGAAACACATACAGAATATAGCCATATCACATGTAGTGTAAAGAGTCCTGTTTCTTCATAACTGGATATAGATTTCTGATCCAAAGTGATTCCAAAATGACAAACAAGAGAACTATCAAGTATAAAAAGAGTCAATCATGTTGAGTTTAGGTAAGAGTTAATAACTAGGTAAAATTTAATGGCAATTAAATAGCCCAAGTAGATATCTATTTCCTACAAATTATAATACATACACAGAATTGTGCTGATACACTTCAGCTGTTAAGGAAAATGACACAGAAGTGTAGTGTAACTCTCTGTATGCACCCATTTGTTCATATGTCATAGCATATGTAGAAGCTCGCTGGTACCAAGCAAAAACACTTGGTACCTTCTGTATCCATATATCAACATTTATTTCTCAGCAGATACATCCAGGGAGTAGCCAGTTTCATGCAGCATGCAAAGTGTGCATCTGTCATCATGCAGCTTGTCCTATGTGACTTTGTTAAAGTAGCCACTGAAATTTAAAGATTTATATATGTCAAGGCCAGAAAGGACCATTTCAACAATTGAATTTGAGCTGGGAACTTTAACAGTTGCTAAATAAATTAGATATTCAAATCACACTTGAAAATAACATCCTAAGGTGCCCTTCAGAAACACATCTATAAAGCTTTCAAGTCATAGAAATCTATCATAACCTTTAATAGGGATTTATTTGATTAATTTTGAACCGCGTGAACTACTGCTATGGTGCTCAGCCAAATCTAGTGCAGACATGTATGAACTAAAAGGCAGTCAAAACTTTTAAAAAAAGAGTAAATTAATAGTTTAAGGACTAGATGAGCTTTTCAGTCAAAAAGCTATCCCTACCCTATCCCTACCTGCAAAACTAACTAGTGTTTCTGGTAACTTTTTGTAAGTCACCCAAGCTTTGCCTTGCTGGTTTATAACACTCCAGGAATGTCAAAGTGGAATTGTTTAACCCATATGTAATGCAGAGGTTGCCATGTGTTTCTGCTGGGTCCCAGGTGCCTGTGAGATCTTAAAACCAAAATACTGAGGCTCGCTAGTGAGGGATATGACTGCAAGTTCAGTACAAAAGCTGCGAAGTATTCTGTAGAGAATTTGTCTTCTTTGGTCATTTCCAAGGTCTGGTCAGGAATCATGAGAAATATTCACAGGACTTAGAGCAACCAAAATAGATCAAACGAGAGACTGAAGTCCAGAACAACAAGAAATCCTCACAGAATTGCTCATTGAGTGAAATTACGTAAGAAAAATTTCTTGCTTGTTATAGTCTTTAATTTTTTGTTAACTGTTATTTTGGTGCTCATAATACTTTACACTGAGGAAATGGAACTATATTGTAATACTAAAGTACTTACATGGGAAATAATTATTATTTTATTGGAAAAAAAACTGTATTTTGTGGGAAAGTGTAGCAGTAAACTTCTATCAGATAAATCCTGCTATAAGTATTGCATAGCCACGGGAGTCTTTTAGCCTCTGTTCTCAGCTTACCCATATAAGAAAAGATCTGAAACATACTTTAAGAGATTGATCTACCTATACAGTGAGCAAAGCTTCACTAATTAACATATATTAAGCCCTTTAAGAAACAGATATGAAAATGACCGCTTAAGGAACAAAGAAAGGGATACCAGGAGAGTGGGAACCTCCTAGGCTGGCTGCCCTCCTCAAATCCCGCATGGACTGTCCTGGGCTACAAACCTGCTACGCCTACATTGGCCTGACTGACTGCGTCAATATAAGGAATCCCTCTGAAGGGGTGACAGTAAATTACCTCTTATAATTATGAAAGGAAATCTTGGAGGTCATAGCTGAGGTTAGCAGTAGGGCAGAGCTGGGGTTATGCTTGTGCTGCAGCTGCTGCAGTGCACCTGGCCTATTAGTGGGGACTTGCCTTTTCAGCACTGATTTTCCCTGGAGATCAATAATTAAAAAAAGAAGTTGTTTAAAAAGACGTCAGTGCAGAAGTACAGACTGTCCTGAACCATCACAAGTGAAGAGTATCTAATATCTTAGCAGTGCTACATGCTGAAAGCAGTATTAAATCGAGCATGGTTTATATGGCACTTTATTTGTCCTCTTTTCCTCTTGTTCTCTCCAATGACAGTCTGCTGAGTTATTTTTATAGCTTTCATATTTCACACTCCCAAGGTACTGACAATGGCTTTAAGGAATAAATGAGGGAGGAATAATATGTTTCTTAAATGATTTGTAATCCTTTTCCGTAATTACAGTTAAAGCAGTTACGTTAAATGCTTTGCTTGTAAAGCATTGTTTTATGGCAAGAATAGGTAGCTGTAAATATTTAAAGGTGATGACCTGAACACACCAAAATATATATTGAATCTTTCTAGTTGCCTACCAAAAATGAACCCACATTACATATGACCTATGCATTCTTTTTTCTTTTCACACCTACACTTATGGTGAACTCTAAAAATTAACAGAAAAGAAGGCAAAACCATCCCCAACAGCCATATAAATGTTTATGAAAGCGAATTATCTGATTTTAGCAACATTTGGCTGTGCTACTGTTACTCTCAGGTTGGGCTGCACTGTGTCCTGAGCTCTGTTCTCCTGTTCTACTTATTTTCCACCAGCCTGTGTGAGTGCTGCTTCTAATGCCTACGATCATAGCAGGCAGGTAAAGTGCAAGCATCACACACTGCATTGGAGTGTGGTGTGGGCTTCACGTTTTAATTGTGATCTGTAGGTGTAGCTGTCCTGATATGAGAAGCAAGAGAATCATAGAATCATAGAATAGTTAGGGTTGGAAAGGACCTTAAGTTCATCTAGTTCCAACCCCCCTGCCAGGGTCAGGAACACCTCACACTAAACCATGCCACCCAAGGCTCTGTCCAACCTGGCCTTGAACACCGCCAGCGATGGAGCATTCACAATTTCCCTGGGCAACTCATTCCAGTGCCTCACCACCCTCACAGTAAAGAATTTCTTCCTCATATCCAATCTAAACTTCCTCTGTTTAAGTTTGAACCCGTTACCCCTTGTTCTATCCCTACAGTCCCTAATGAAGAGTCCATCCCCACATCCCTATAGGCCCCCTTCAGATATTGGAAGGCTGCTATGAGGTCTCCATACAGCCTTCTCTTCTCCAGGCTGAATAGCCCCAACTTTCTCATCCTATCTTCGTACGGGAGGTGCTTCAGTCCCCTGATCAATGAATATATGTGATTTAGAGTTTGTACAAATCTCACCTTGTCTTAAGAACTGGAAACACTCTCCCCTTCCTTATAAAAAACATCCCTTCTTAATTGTAAATTTCAGGCAGAATTGAATGACACTGGAAGCAGTTCATTTTACTACTATTGTTATTTTATTGTACAGTATCTTGCACCCAAGACTGGTTTTATCAGAAACATGGGGATCTATTCTGAATAGTGAGGTAACAGTTATGTTCTGTATAAACTTCAAATCTTCAGTCCCTCAATTTCTCTTGACTAAGAAAAAACACTCCCCCTTCAAAACCACCCCCACAAAACCAACAAAAACAACAAAAATCCTCCTAAAAAACACCCACTCTTGCAGAATACATTATGTATTTTAATGCAAAGGTTAGATTTGGTCTGACAGAATAATTAATTTTTAATTTTAAGAAAAGTCCATCAGATAAACTCTCTGGGGTACTGAGAACTGGTCCAAGGTGAATAAAATAGTTACAGTATAAACAGTCCTCTGAAGCTTACCACAGTCAGAGGATGGTGACCAGAACTTGCCAGCTTACTCCAGTATAATAGCATCTCTATCTACAATGAATGGATTGGAATCAGCCTAATGCAATGTACAAAACATACTCTTTCTTGCTATTGTGAATTTATAGAAGTACTTATTAAAAACTTGAAGAGTATACATTAGGTGCTGCATCTCTTACTAATTTTCTAGGTTGCAACCCCAGCTATAAAAAAATCTGCTTAATATAATATCATAATACTTAGAAAAAGATCAAGCTGCAAGGTTAATTAATTTGCTCAGATGTTTAACACTAACCTTTTTTTCTTCTAACTTTGAGTATTAGATATTTTAGTCCTCACCTTGTGAAGTACTCCTGAAAATTATTTGTGAACATGTAGGTGGATTAATTCAAATGTATTATTCCTATGTAATAATCTAGCCTAAGTATCTGGCACTTCAGCTGCCCCTTTACACGCATAGCTTAACCCATATTTCTTAGTTTTCACCTAATCCACCTCTACTGTTCCCAAATGGCTTTTTATGAAGACAACTGTCCTCTATGGCCTCAGTAAAGACTGATGAAACTATTTTTATTATGACCTAGGAAATTATTCAGATGGAGCTCTCTAGAGGCATATGGTTGGCATTATGAATATTTTACAGATTCATCTCTGAAAATCAGGCCAATAGCATATACACGTGGGGCCAAGTTCCACTCTCAGTAATACCTTGGCAACCACAATGATTTCCCATTTGGCTATGCTATGCAAGTATTTGTTTGGCTTATTGCATGCATGTATTTTTGATCATTTTTTTCTCCCTTCTTTAGCTCTATTTTCCCATTTTCCTTATTATTCTTATATAGAAGACAGTTATTACCAGTATGGAAGTATTATTATTTGGGGGCTACTGGTTATGTCTTGCCTGCCTCATAAATACAGGGAATAAAATGTACACAGGAATGAGGGAAAATATACAGAAAATTATGCGTAATGTAACAGAGTCTTTCCTGAGGCACCAAAAATGGTGCAGAACATTAAAACCACCTTGACCTCAATCGTGCTACAAACTCTATGCAGTGAATAGCTCAGTGAAAACCACTGACTCTTACTGAGATGCCACAAAGAGAAAGTATTTCTTGGAACTTACTGTAGGACTAGAATCTCTAGTAGGGCAAAAATAGGTCAAAATACAATCAGGAGACAAGGACACAAGGTTTAATATTTCTTATTCTGATATTTCTCTTCCTTTCTGATATCTCTACTTCCCTCATTCTAGTTGATTTCTTTTTTTTTTTTTTTTGATTTATTCTTTTTAATTTGTTTCATTTCCATTAATAAATTTAAACCCTTGTTCTTGAAGACAAAAATTCATTATTTTGAATAAGAAGGATGAGGTAGCTTGAGACTGGAGTTGTGATCAGATGTGTGACCTTACATGAGAGGAAAAATAAGAGTTAACACAATAAAACATAATAAAATATTTACAATGTTTCAGAAAAGAAAAATAAAATGCTAAAAAGATTTGTACTTACGAGAATATCTTTTCCAGCCCACTTGCACTCATCCCTTCGGGAATGAGATACAGGCCAAACAATCTAAAGACAGAACAAAAATCACGTTGTGTTATTTCATGCTTCAATAATCACAAATTGCAGACCAAATGCTACAGTGTCTTTACCCAGTTTCTCTTTTCCCCATTCTTTTCATTATTTCCTTTTCTTCCATAAAATTTGAGAACATAGAAATGAAGCAATAGGAGCAAAATAGGGATAATACAAATCACAGTAAAAATATCTTGAAATAGAGATATAGTCTGTATTGTGACTCTAAGCTGTGAATCTTGTATAAAGATAAGTGTTGATTCTCCATGAAGTGAGTGTTCTTTCATAGTTTTAAATATGATGCACGGAACAGAGACTGAAAGCAAAAAATTGCAGATGCTCACTAACAATAAATCGGATCTATGTGCTTGTGATCTCACATTAGTTACAGCACCAGAAATTAAGTCTTTGCCTCTTCAGTGTGTCTACTATTTCACTCTATTACTAAGTTTAGTTAATTAAATAATAAAAAAGAAACCAAACTATTTTAAAAGTATCCCACTATCAAAATAGAAACATTTATGCTGTTCCTATAGAGCTACCCTAACACAAGTAAACCTAAGCCTACATTTACTGTAGTGTTTGCTTAGCAGAAAATGGGTCTCACCTCATACCGAGAAAATCCAGAGACCCTCACAGTCAATTATTCATGGTGGGGTTTTTTTAAAAGCTTTTAGGAATTACATATAGAATAAAACATGATCTTTCCATAAAATGCCAGGTTATTCATTTGGGAGCCTCAGATAATGCAATATGAATGGCCATGAGTCTGGATCACAGCCTTGGTGTTCAATATAGTTTGCTAAAACCATAAAAGTCAAAGAATTCAAAAAGCGAAAAGAATTAATATGGATGATATAAGAGGTCTAAGGAGATGTTAGATATGACACTTGAAAGTACAGTTTGGAAACACATTTTAAGTTCAAAATTTTCTTAAAACTTAATGAAATATAAACAAGCAATCCAAACAATCGAACATCTTAAGTCTATAAAATAAAGTTGAAAATTTTATGAGCACATTCTCTCTCAAAGGATTCCTGTTACTCCGTTTCTATTCTCAGCTTAAAATGTGCAGAGACATGTGAAAATTTAAATTTACTAGGTTGAAAAACATTAACCAAACTTCTGAGATCTCCCAAAAGGACCAGTTCAAACTCAGTTCAAGTTCTGGGCACAGATTTCTGTATTACTAAACCCAGTATTTTAATCCATAAAATGAATGGCTAGATGTTCTTTTTCCTTATTCTTACAGAACAGTATTTTCTAATTTTGTTTAAAAGTTGGCTAAATTGAACTGGTTTTAATAGACTGGAAAGTTTGGCTTTTTGAGTTGTGCTCCTTCAGAGACCTATGCTGCCATCTGCATTTAGACAGGAACCTCAGTGCTTATTTACATGATATAAGCAACAACTGACGAGGCTTGTGGTCAAGCGCAGCAGTGTCTGTATTGTAATATTGATTGAAGTTTCTTCTGTGACCCTCCTGTCTTTAATAATCAGATCCCCAAATTCTTAAAGCCTTTTGTCTGTTCTTAAATCTTAAATCTAAATCGTCTGTTCTTCTCAGTTTGTTGGAAACACTCAGTTGCATGTTGCCAACAGCAATTCTTTATTCAATATAGTAATATTTGTATATGATTTTAAATGGTATTCTAAAGGTATCTGAATATGTAAGCATGTAAGATATAATTCCTCCTACAGAGCTGTTTTCTGCAACTGAAACACCTTCTTTCCTTTAATTATTCCAGATGTTTTGCACATTAAGCTATCAGTCCCTCAGAGAATTCAAATAAATAGCTAGTTTCCTTCATAGCTGCTCTAAAGAGAATAGAAAAGAAAATACCCAGTTTTCCTTTTATCCTCTTTCCTTAGAGAATACAAATGAATAGCCAATCTTCCCTCTGAACAGAAAACACAAGGTATTTATTGCTATCATCTTAGGAAGCTAATAGTCAAACGGGCAAAAGGTCAGGAACACCAAGAAAAAAAATCCCTGGGTATTGAAGCAATTTATCTCTCATAAAAGGGTACTCTCTGAATTTTAAAAAGTGCCATCAAAAATACTTAATGTAACAAATCAAACCTCCATACCATTGTTTACCTTCACAACATTTTATCTCATGAAAATCAATTGAAAATGACAGTATTTATTTAGCCTGCAACAAAAGCACATCACTGAACTGTTGTCAGCTTTTAATTCATTGCCAGCTTTTACTGGAAAATTATACTCTCCATCAAGAATGGCAAGTTTTCATGGACTTTTCCTCTTTTACGAAAACTGAATCTATTTTGGTTCGAAAGCAGCAGAAGCAGAATGCCTACAAGTGCTCTGTTAAAGGAGAGAATTCAGCACTTGGACTCCCAAACAGCTGTTTCTTAGCTGCAAACAAATAATAAGTCCTTTTTTGTGTGAACTGTCATAACAGTTGTTTGGGTTTTTTAGCACAAAACATGAAAGTGTCTTGTTTGGGAAATAGGCGGACTATTCGTTTAGCATTTACTTTTCCATAGTCTGAAAAAAGCTTTGTATTTTATACACTCATAGGTTATAGGCTTATTATAAATTTCTCTTCATAGAGTCAGAAAATGTTTGTGTTGTAATAGCATTCTTGACATCCAAACACACCAGAATTCATGCAGTGTCCAATGTAGTCAGAGTAATAACAATGCTGCAACATTATAAGTATATAGTTGCATTGTACAAAACATGAGCGAACATACCTTTTGATATTCCTTGATGTTAACCAGGTTGAAAGAAAAAATGTGATCCTTTGCTCCAACATACAGCCGACTCCGTTCTTCATCCAAGAGGAAAGTATTGTAACTGGAGCTATTAGCTAGCCCATTGAAATTGATTATATTGTTGGATTCCAACATTTCTGTTAAGATAAAAATAATGCTTTCATTGATAACATGGTCAAATAAAATCCACACCTATATTTTGACTTAGAAATATTTCATTTTAGGAAATTATACTTATGGCGTAGAAACCAGTGAAAGAGTTATGTACCTGAGCTCATGAATGTTTTTATTTCAAGTACCCAAACCCAAACTGACTGTGAGATTCAGTTCTACAAAAACAAAGGTCAAAATGTAAGTGAAATCAATTAAAAGAATTTTTAGGTGGTAAAATTTTATCCATGGAATTAATCAAGTGTTGGACAAAGTTCAATATTGTTCAATCAATGAGATTTACAAGGGTAAACCTGAGGATGTCCAGCTGATAAAAAACACTTCTAAACACAAAAATCTCCTACTTTTAGCATACAAAAGAATTTCAGACAGATCTGTAACTTATGAGAAAGTGGATAAGAATGACTAGTTGACGAGATAAAATAACAACATGTAACCTATTCTTACATGTATTGCTATCTTCCCAGCTTACTGACACAGTTCCCTTGCTTGGAATTCTGTATTTATCCATCATAAGAATTAAGCTAGAGAAGGTAAGTTTGCTTCTGTTTAAACTCAAGAATAATTTTCTAGCTCCCACACTCTTCCCAGAACCTTTGCACTTGCAAAGAACAGGATTTCAGCAAAAGGATCCACAGAATCCTCTTAGCTATTCACAACCATTAACAAAGAAATATGCATTTTTCTTGGAACTGTTTAAAAATATTTTTCTATAAGATAATACAGACCATACTTATATAAACTTTCATGAAAACATTCTTTCTTTACTCCTGCCCATCTACTTTCATATCAGGACCAAAGCCAAACCATCTCTATCATTTCAAGGTGTATCTGCACTAATGTCATCAAAAAGAAATTCTCCATGTAATGACAAATCCTATGTGGTTCAAGCCCTGACCTTGTGATACACAGAAGCAAACAAGCAGTTTTAGGAGCAGGGACAGTTCCATTGATGCTAGTGCAGTCCTGACACAGCACTCATGAGGACAGATGAGAAAGAGAACAAACACATGAAGATCCAGGGGCCGATGGCTAGAGGGCATGGCCATACCTTCAGGCACCTAATGGTAGTGTTAGCTCTGCCATATGTGCAAGCCAAGGACAGGTGTTTCTCCTCTCAAAGCAGTTGCCAAATGCCCAGGACTTGCCTAACAGCGCAGCTACCTGCTATCACTTATTATTTTTCAGTAAGATCAGGCCCTTTTTCCACCATTACTCCAATGATGAGTGTGTGTACAACAGCATCCTCTATGATGCTAAAAATCAAGCTGAAACTGCTGCTAAAACAGAAATCTCTGCTTAATTTTCTTTTAAAACTCATTTTCCTTCTTTTTATTAATTTTGATTTATTTTAACCAGAACAAGCAAGACATCAGGTAGGGCATTCTTGTAGCTGCATAACAGTGGTCTACTTAGAATTTTCCAAGATTTCAGCACCTGCACCTTCGTAGGCACACCGATGTCAAACTTATTTTTCACATTCACTTATACCAGGTGCCTTTTGAAACAAGCTGATAATAATAGCAAGAATTAGTAGGCAACATCTAAAGGAAGGTAAAGATAACACTCAAAGTTGCAGACCATTCAGGCTAGCTTTGCCTCAATATTCTCTGCATTTGCTTGCAAAACTATCACTAGCACCACAAGGAGTTAATTTGCGTAGCAATATAGCAGAGTGCCAGGGCATGCATTACCTTTTGTTCCTTATTCTACTTTTTTCTGGCTAAATATAGCAATACAGATGTACTACCTATCTACTTTTTAAAACTTGCACTGCGTAAGACCAAAGTTCTCCATTTCTCTAGTGTAGCGAGAAGAAATCAAATTGCCCCGAGCAGTCTTAGAATCACAGAATCATAGAATAGTTAGGGTTGGAAAGGAGCTTAAGATCTAGTCCCAACTGCTCTGCTACGGGCAGGGACACCTCACACTAAACCATGTAGCCCAAGGCTCTGTCCAACCTGGACTTGAACACTGCCAGTGATGGAGCATTCACAACTTCCCTGGGTAACCCATTCCAGTGCCTCACCACCCTTACAGGAAAGAATTTCGTCCTTATATCCAATCTAAACTTCCCCTGTTTAAGTTTGAACCCATTACCCCTCGTCCTATTACTAAGTCCCGAATAAAGAGTTCCTCCCAAGCATCCCTATAGGCCCCCTTCAGATACTTGAAGGATGCTATGAGGTCTCCATACAGCCTTCTCTTCTCCAGGCTGAACAGCCCCAACTTTCTCAGCCTATCTTCATACGGGAGGTGCTCCAGTCCCCTGATCATCCTTGTGGCCCTCCTCTGCACTTGTTCCAACAGTTCCATGTCCTTTTTATGTTGAGGACACCAGAACTGCACACAATACTCCAAGTGAGGTCTCACGAGAGGAGAGTAGAGGGGCAGGATCACCTCCCTCAACCTGCTGGTCACATTCCTTTTGATGCAGCCCAGGATACGGTTGGCTTTCTGGGCTGCGAGCGCACACTGCTGGCTCATGTTCATTTTCTCATCAGCAAACCCCCCAAGTCCTTCTGCGCAGGATTGCTCTGAATCTCTTCTCTGCCCAACCTGTAGCTGTGCCTGGGATTGCTCCGACCCAGGTATAGAACCTTGCACTTGGCATGGTTAGACTTCATCAGGTTGGCCTCAGCCCACCTCACAAAGCGTGTCAAGGTCCCTCTGGGTGGGATTCCTTCCCTCTAATGTATCAACCAAACCACACAGCTTGGTGTCATCGGCAAACTTGCTAAGGGCGCACTCAATCCCACTGTCCATGTCACTGACAAAGATGTTGAACAAGACCGGTCTCAACACCGGTCCCTGAGGGACACCACTCGTTACTGGTCTCCAGCTGGACATTGAGCCATTGACCACAACTCTTTGTGTGTGGCCAGCCAGCCAGTTCTTTATGCACCGAGTGGTCCACCCATCAAATTGATGTCTCTCCAACTTAGAGACAAGGATGTCATGTGGGACAGTGTTGAACACTTTGTACAAGTCCAGGTAGATGACATCAACTGCTCTACCCCTGTCCATCAGCTCCGTAGCCCCATCATAGAAGGCCACAAAATTGGCCAGGTGGGATTTCCCCTTAGTGAAGCCATGCTGGCTGTCACCAACAACCTTGTTGTTTTTCATGTGCCTTAGCATGCCTTCCAGGAGAATCTGCTCCAAGATTTTTCCAGGCACAGAGGTGAGACTGACTGGTCTGTAGTTCCCCGGCTCATCCATTTTCTCCTTCTTGAAAATGGGGGTTATATTTCCCTTTTTCCAGTCATCGAGAACTTCACCTGACTGCCATGATTTTTCAAATATGATGGACAGTGGCTTAGCAACTTCATTTGTCAGCTCCTTCAGGACCCGAGGATGGATTTCATCAGGTCCCATGGACTCGTTTATGTTCAGGTTCCTAATATGGTCTCGAATCAGATCCTCTCCTATAGTGGGCCTAGGGTCTTCATTCTCACAGTCTCTGTGTCTGCCTTCCAAGACTTGGGTGGTGTGGTCAGAGCATTTGCCAGTGAAGACCAGAACAAAGAAGTCATCAAGAACCTCAGCCTTCTCCAAATCCAGGGTAGCCAGTTCTCCCGATAGCTTCCGGAGGGGGCCCACGTTGTCCCCAGTCTGTCTTTTATTCGCTATGTTCCTATAGAATCCCTTCCTGTTATCTTGAACATCCCTAGACAAGTTTAATTCTAAGTGGGCCTTAGCTTTCCTAACCTGGTCCCTAGCTTCCCGGACAACATCCCTGTGTTCTTCCTACGATGCCTGTCCTTGCTTACACCCTTTATAAGCCTCTTTTTTCCTTCGAATTTTCCTCAGCAGCTCCTTATCCATCCAAGGAGGTCTCCTGGCCCTCCTGCATCACTTCCTTCTAGTTGGGACACAACACTCCTGAGCTTGTAGTAAGTGATCCTTGAATATCAGCCAACAGTCTTGGGCCCCCCTGCCATCTAGGGCTATATCCCATTGGTACCTTCCTATGCAGGTTCCTGAAGAGGCCAAAGTCTGCTTTCTTGAAGTCCAGGGCAGTGAGCTTGCTGCACGCTCTTCTCACTGTCATGAGGATCTCAAATTCAACCATCTCATGATAGCTGCAACCAAGGCTGCCCTGAAGTGTCACATTTCCAACCAGCCCTTCCCTGTTGGTAAGCACGAGGTCAAGCATGGCGCCTCTCCTTGTAGGCGCCTCTCCTTGTCTGCTCCTCTATTACTTGCAGAAGAAAGTTGTCTTCCACACAATCGAGGAACCTCCTGGATTGGCTGTGCCGGGCCGTACCATCCCTCCAACAGATATCAGGGTGGTTGAAGTCCCCCATGAGAACAAGGGCCCGTGAGCGTGAGGCTGTTCCTGTCTATACAGCGCTTCATCCACGAAGTTCTCTTGATCAGGCAATCTGTAACAGATCCCCACAATAATATCTCCCTTTGCTGTCCTCCCTTTAACCCTGACCCACAAACTCTCTATTGACTGCTCACCCCAGACAGAGTCTCATACTCTCCAGCCTATCCCTAACATAAATACCAACTCCACATCCCCGCCTAACAGGCTCTTTCCTAAAGAGCCTGTAACCTTCCATTCCAACACATCAGTCATAGGAGCCATCCCACCATGTTTCTGTGATGCCTGTTATATCATACCCCCATAGATGTGCACACATCTCTAATTCCTCTTGTTTGCTCCCCATGCTACAGGCGTTTGCATAGAGGCATCTGAGACAAGCTCCAAATGAAGCCAGCTCATTGGCTGGAGCAGCTGGAATATCTCTACATTGCTCTGAACATTTATTATAGGTGCTGGCAACTGACTAGGTGTGTTGGGATGGAATGATGCCCCCCTCCCCCAACACATCTAGTTTAAAGCATCCTTGACCAGTCTGGAAAGCCTCCTACCAAATCCACTCTTCCCTTTCTTTGTCAGACCAGCTCCACCAGCCCCCAGTAGACCTGGCCTACTAAATTGAGTCCCGTATTCAAAATACCCAAACCCCTGACTAAGGCACCACCCTTCTAACCATTTATTAACCTGGCCAATCCTCCTAGCCTTTTCTAAGGTCCTGCCCTGTAACCCGGAGAACTGATGAAAAGACAATCTGAGCTCCAGAGCCCCTAACCAATTCTCCCAGAGCTCTGTAGTCCTTCTTTATGTTCTCCTGGCTACTGTTATCTATATCAGTAGCACCCACATGGATCACTAGAAGTGGGTAGTAGTCAGTGAGACTTAGTAGAGCAGGCAGCCTCTCTGCAACATCCCTGATCCATGCCCCTGGTAGGCAACACACCTCCCTTGAGACTGGGTCAGGCCAATAGATGGGTGCCTCTGCTCCTTTCAAAGTAGACTCCCTGAACACTACAACCCGCCGCTTTTTCCTGGCAGCACCAGTAGTGGTTTTCTTTGCCAGTGCATCAGACGGTTGCTCCAGGTGCACGTGTGTTTCTTCATTAGCCCCCTGCAGGACAGCAAAGCGGTTCTGGGAGGGGACTTCAGATTTAGGAGGAAGCCCCTTGCTTTTAATTGTCCTCTTCCTCCTTGTTTTGTTTTTTTTTTTTTTTTTTTGTTACAGCTTTCCAGTTTCCTGGGTTAGCGGCCTCCTTCTTCAATCCATGAGCTCGTCAAAATAATTCTTCTGGCTTCCTGCCAACTTCTAGAATTTGACTGTATTGTCCTCTAGTTCACTTATTTGCATTTTGTTAGAGACTTTACTAATTCTCTTTACATTGTAATGACTGATTCAGATGTTTAATGTCGACTTGCTAAATAGTGAGTGATGCAGATGATTGATTGCTTAACTTGTCCTAAAACTCCCTTGTCTAGAAATGCTGTGCTGTCATCTGTCTCATAATTTTTCTTACAGCTGTCAAAAAACCTTTATAATCTTTTCAGCTTTCATGGTTTGAACTCACATAGGTATGATTCTGCCCTTGGTGACTGCAGCGTAAAGACAACTGCTGAACTCAATGTTACACAAATGTAAAACTGATATAAATAGAAACAAGATCAGTTAGGCACACAGCTACTTGGTTTAAAACAAACCTGAGTTCTAAACATTCACTTCTCAGATGGTGATTGATGTTTTCTTTCTTTCTAATACTCATGAAAAATGCCAGATCATAACATTGGAGTCTAAGGTTTATTACAGGCAAGAGTAAATTACATCATCGTCTTCACTGTTCATATGTCACTACAGTATAGCTTAAAAGAACCAGGTGTAGCTGTACAGTGAAATACCTATATATTTATATATACTTTTTTTTTCTTTTAGTTTTCTGTGACTTTTCAGAGTATACAGCAACGTTAAAGGTAACACTGGTGGGAATTTTTTTGTGAACATGCAATTCGAAGTCAAACTAAAACCTAAATCCCACTGCCTTTTCTAAGATTAGGACATTTCTCCTGAATTTTAATCCAGTATTTGTTGTACTGTCCTTTTACTGACTTTTGCAGGAGATGATCAGATTTCCAAGATCTATTTCCCAAAAGATGAGGCCTAAGCATATTCCAAGCAGTGTATTTCAAATCACATGAAGTCAGGTTTCTCCCTGTCAGGAATCAGGTTGAGAATGTAAGTTGAGGAGAAAAATGTCATTTGGGTGCTGATGATTCTCATTCACTACTAATTTAGTTAGGACTGAGTTACATCACAACTAAGAGGTGAAAACCTAAATAATCTCAGCAGCTCCTGTGCTGTTTATTCTAACTTATATGTATTCTTCCAGTGATGAATATGGCTTCATACGACATTCTGGAAAGGGCTGCCGAAGAGCAAAGCAATGGCATTTTCACAATCAATACAAATTAAGTACTTAACTTCCTCAAAGTCATTAGTTTCAATGTGTTTACCATCCAGTGTCTTTTCAGTATTCACCAGTGACTATTGCTAAGAGAATGAAAGAAACAGCAGTGACAGGGCATACTCTTCAAAGGGCAATGACATCCGTCAATTCTGTTAAGCGTCAGTCAGTCATGTTGGCAAGGTATATGTCTGGTAAGTGCTAACACAAACCAAGATTTACAGCAAGGATCACATTGCAATGATGAGGAAAATGATGAATGCCTTCAGTAAGTTCATGAAATTAATACTGTCTATTATGCATACCCTAATTGTATTCCATTTTTCTGTTGTTGTTCTTATTAAACATTGACATATCCATGGCCTATGCAGACAGGCAATGGCTGTCTGTACTTCAAGTATTTTTTTACTTCCTCTATGCTTTGTCCAGTTATTTTCATTGAAAAAGATGGTAACATTTCTCTACCAGTTGTTGCAGCCAAGTACCACTTCTTCAGTAACTGCTCAGAGGGCATTTTCTTATTTCCTTTTGACACATCCTCAGCTGTAGTCATACCTGTTGTTTTGAACAGAAATGAATGAACCCTATAAAGATAACCACTGCTCATTATGACCATAACATTTGTGTATTAAATGCTATATGAGCTAGATTTAGAGTGGGTGGTGATATTTGAAGGTAATAAAGGCTTCATTGCTTTTATTATTGGTGCTTGCTCCCCACATTTATTAAGTGCTGCAGGTGACCTAACCTCATGGTTTGAAATGCATCATATCTAAAACACCCATCATATAATAATGAATTTTCACTTGTGATGATCACTGAAAACAGCTGGAGGTTGAGTTTTTCAAGGTTTGGGGGCCACATTATCCTACCTACCACTTCATTTCAGCTACTTTTAATTCACAGTCTTGACCTGCTTGCTTCAGCTTATTCTCCTTTCTCTCCCAGTGTCCAAGCTTGAAGTATTTGACCTTTTTCAATGCGCCTTTCTGTAGGCTCTGCATGGTCTTTCTTGATCCAGTCTTACTTGCGTCAGAACATTCACTTTGACAGACCAAGCTGACAAATATGAAGAAGAAAACCAGTCCCTAACTTTTGCCTTCCTTTTATTACACGGTTATTTAATTTGCTAATGGAATTGCAACTTAATAGCATGTATACACACAGAAGGCCAAATTCCTGCAGTGAAATCCATGGAGATACTCATGTACAAAGAATGTAGATTTGGTTTCTTTTTATGACACTTTTTTCATTAAAGAATAAGCCAGAAAGCCACAGCTATAGCTAAGATGAATACAGTCAGGCAGATCCTGAGGTTTGCTTTATCCGTGGTTGGTATTCCACTTATAAACCTTGTTTTATGTCTGTGTTCCTTCAGCTCAGTTTGTCAAGGGGAGAGCATAACAAAAGAAAACCATCTTATTCTTTAATTTACCTACTACCAGGCAAACTCTCTTTTTAGCAGGAGGGAGTTTGTCTGTGTAATAACTTAGAAAATTTGTGAGCTTTGGCCTGCATTCCTGCTATAGACTTCACAGTAACATGCCAGCCAAGAATATTTTTGTTGATAAGGATTAAAGGGCCATATCAATTTCTAGAGAAATCAGAGGAAAGGTCTCCTCACCAGTACTCAGTTCTGGCCCTGTCCTATCCCTGGTGACTCCACAGAGTGACTGGATTACATAGGCAGTTCTGCTCGTCACAACACGCTTGTGAATCAAATGAGTGGGTTGCTGGTTGCGCAAAACTCTCGACCTTCATTCCTTTGCCAGCAACGATAAGATCTCACTGTGTATCTCCTAGCAGTAGATAAAAGATGAGTCAATGCATATTATGCCATCAAACAGGGATTTTGCTGAATCGTGAGCAATGCCTCCCACAATGTCATGCTAGAACGTTTCCTTCTTCTCTCGCCAGGCTTTTACTTTGGCTACAGAGTATCAGGTGGCCACATGTTTGCACATGCATTTATTGCTTACATAGATGCATACTGTACCTCTTCTGCATATCTGCATGTAGATCTGTAAATAATCTGAGGTATGAATTAGTCATTACTCTCTGAGTGATTATTTGCTGAATTCCAAGATACTAATTTTACCGTGCAAGGAAAGAAGTGGCTATTTAACTTCCAACCTCTCCTGCAGCTTCCCCATTTCATTGCTCTGAGTGCAGATGGGGAATTCTGCCCCTGTCAGTTATTGGGAAGGCAGGGACTGGGAGGAAATCAAGACAGCTTCCTGCAAGGTGATAGCCAGTAGAGCTAACTTGCAAAATCAGGTATATGAGCAGGCAAAAGGCAGCAGATTTGTTGTGAGCCCACTCCCCACGCAGAAGAGACAACAGCTGCCATGTACCCAGTGGAATATTTCAGTGGGGTATTTCCATATACTCTAGAAGTCGACAGGAACTAACTGAGATGGGTGCTTGTCAGATGTGTGAAATCAGGTACTTGACCCCATCCCAAGTCTAACGCTCAGTAAACACGGCCAATGGCCTGAAGGAGAACTTCTCTTTTATTTTTTTCCGCTCAGGATTTAACTGCTGATACCTCAATTATTTTCTTTCATCTGCACCTCAGGTATCACTGGGACCTTAGGATCTAGCCGTCAGTGAGGAGAATGGCTCACCTATCTACTCTAACAAAAAATAAGAATCTTGCTAAGAGTCAGTGGTACAATTCAAACTTGCACGAAGTAATTACTTAAAACAAAGGACATAATTTATCCACTGTTTAAGATTTCATCTAAGAAAAAAGAAAAAAGGGAGAAAAAAGAAATCAAAAGACCTACAGAAACCTCTGTTTTGTTACATATTTAACTGGTCAGGCTATCGGTCTTTTAGTACCATACAAACTGTTCCATTATTTACAAGTTATTTTTAGCAATTAGCCTTTGATTTCATATTAGGACCAGAAGAAAAAAAAACCACAGAAAAATTATAATACCACCACCTACCCCTAACCCTCCCCAACTTATGTTTTTACCTAAATTTAAAATTATGTTGCTTGGGAATATCAGAAAGTGATCAGTTTATCTGAAATGAAACAGAAAACAAGTTTATAAAGTGTATGAGCTCACATAGTGCAATAAAAGGTTTATCCATTTTTAGAAATGTAACAGGAAAACTCTTGTAATTAGCACCTTGGGATTTTTGCTGCATTATGAGCCAGATAAATTTGAAACTACACAGCATTTGTTGATGATGGCAATTCAGTGTTATTATAATTTGAATGAAATAAATCACTGGGAGAAAAGGGCAGGTTATCTTATCAGTAATCAAAATACAATTGGAACAGAGCCTCTCACAGCTGTTCAATCAGTCCTAGCTTTCATCCTCTTCATCTACCTTATCGTAACAGTTGCTAATCACCTGGTTTCACTGAAATTTGCTGGTAGGACTAAAAAAAATGAAACTTTTTTCTTGTTTTCTGCAAAACTTGTGTTTCTGAGAGAACACGTAGCTCAGGGAACTATGTTTTCATTGCAATTTATCAATTAGAAGTAGCTAGGACAAGATATACAGTTTTTAGTGCATTCCTGATGTAAATCAAGCATTTTAAATGAAACACGCTTGCCTACCTTCCACTGCAGCAAAGAAAACTTGAAGGCCATGAGCATAGTTTGATTAAAACCAGGCACTTGGAAGGAGGAATGTTGCACCAATGTTTTGTTTCAGTTGCACCAGCATAAGCATGGATTCTTTTGACTTCAAAATACTGATGCATATGTTTTTTATACTGTAAAACTGAGAGAAGATTTTAGCTCATTAATGTCAGCGCTATTTAGCTGCATGACAGCCCTTAAGGTGTCCTTGATTTGAATAATTGAAGGGGTCACATGATATTTCAAAGACATAAAACATTTTGATTTTTAAAGCCAACCTGTTTTCCCTTTATTATTTACATTATTTGCCCTTTCTGTCTCTGAAAGTGAATCCAGATTATCCTTACTACTCTGCTGTTTTCTTATAAAACATGAGAAATGTTAAACTCTGAGCTAAACAAAGACTTGTAAAGCTTGATTTCTTATATTTCTGATATTATGAATCTGGCTTTGTGAGAAAGGTTATGGAACATATTTAAATGTGAACTTCACAGGTATTTAAGCACAATATTGTTACAAAATCACAGATGATAAATATTACCTATAGCATTTTTGTGTGTGTGAGAGTAATCAGGCAGAAATACATGATAGTGAGAGACCAGGATCTGATTTTACCAAGTAGTTGTCTAAGGGGAAATCTACCTGGTTTAAGATTTGAGTAGGTAACTTTTCTACCTCCCATTTTTGTAGGTGTAAGGAATGCTCAGGAGAAATAATGGAAGTGATGTATTGGACCAATGAATTTTGTACCCCTAGTTGCTAAGGACAACATCTGTATTCTCAAGGTTTTCTAAAATGTGACAATAATATGGCAAAATACTGAACTAATAACAATGGTTTCTAAACCTGCTAATTCAAACAGTAGAAACACTGTAGGCATATTAACTAAGCCCTCTACCCTGGGTAATTTATCCTCAGTAAGATGGTTAGCTCAAAATTGCACCATCTCAGCTAGCACAGGTAAACAAGGAGTAAGTCCCATTCATTAAGTTACTGAATTATCAGATCTAGCTAGAAGTTAATCAATTCTCAGCTATTTGTATAATACTGCTGGAAACAGTCTTTAACAAGCAGAACCTGTACTGGTTATCAAGAAAGTAAAATTGTGGGTAGTTGTCACACTTCAAGGATTACCTTGTGTATACACAGTACCATCCTTGTCTCATTAAATATCATATCACAGAGCCATGAACACCTTTTCAATGACTAACAGCACAGATAGATGTTTTCCCAGAACACAAATGCATTTCATTGGACCAAGTGGGATGAGATGGGAAGACTGTCATGTCCTATCCTCTCCATGGCCTATCCAGATGTTGAGTCTATGCATAGCATGAAGCACAGTTTTTACTCACTCTGTTCCCCAAAAGAGCAGGATGCAGATTTCCAATTCACGAACTTTTTCTCACAGAACAAAAGCAAACCAGGAAAGGAACTGGTACTCGACAGGCACACCTACTTGCTCAAAATATTGACCATGCTGCAGTATAGACACACCTGAGCTAGCCTGAAATTCACTTATGTATTTGTAGTGTCTAACAACAGTGGCCAAGAGGCCAGCAAAGACGAATTGATTCTGCATCTCATCTAATAGTGCTTCGATGAAGCTCCATGTTGAATGACTAGGGTGTTAAATCATGCTAAGCTGGCAAGCTACTTTGAAGTTAGCTCGAGTGACATGACTATGTCATAAGCACAACAATGAATCAAAGTCAGATATATTAAATGCAAAGCCAGAACATCTACATGCTGGGTTTTGCACAAGTTGAGAAGTTTTAGATTAATTTATTTTTAAATTCAGTTCTTCCAAAGACCCATTATTTCTGACAACAAAACAAAAACAAAGCCAAAAACCTTCTCAAGTGCAAATAAAATTGTTGGGTACTGTCAACACGTGTCAAAATGTTTGGGTTCCATTAACCAACAAACTACTTAAAATACCATGATGCTTTAGAAAATTCCTTTCTGAAAAGCTGGCCTAGTGAGGTCAGTTAATTTTGCTTTGTCATTCATCTCTTAACAATACTGTCCTTTCCTCTAAATTCCTAACAATTGAACCTGAAAGTCCAAAATCCAGTCCATGTCCTTATGATTCACACACCATGGACAATTAAGAATCAAAAGTAACAACACTGTCAATGTGTGTAGTGGAGTTGCAGTTGAGATAATAAAATCCTTTCCTCCTGCAAGTGTATTCCTTTTTCAAGGAAACCAGTATTAAATTACTTTCTAAGTCTTAAAGAAAATTTAGTTTCAGGAACGAAACCAATGTATCACTTCTAAAGGAAGTGAGATCACTTGAAAGAATTAATAAATATAAGGTGCTAAGTTTGTTATGGGATATCACATATCCAGCACTTCGAGGAATTGTCTTTTCACATTAATAGAATGGATGAGTAAAATTCAGTCTCAGTTTTATATCCTTCTCTCTTCTGATAGCTCTTGTTTCTTCTAATCCATAAGGGAGGTTTTGGATGAATTTCAGCAAGGGGTTTAAAGCACTGACTGCAGTTAAACAGCCTGTGTAGCTCACATATATATACACACCACTCTGCTAATGCACTGTAATTGCAGCAAAATAAAGGATGGACTTCTAATCACTGACCCTCCTTGCACAGAATTCAGTGCCAAAATGGAATAAGTGATGATAAGTTTTTCTCTTAATTTACCTTAATGAAAAATCAATGTTATTACACCGTGGATAAAAGAATCTGATTGCTGTGGTTCTGTAATGTGTGGGATATATTTAGCAACCATTACATTAAATATTACTTTAAATTAGTTACTATTATTTATCGAATGTTTCCAGTTATACTTACAATCTGTTAGGTTATGTTCTGTACATGAAAAAGGAATTTCCAGTTCTTCCTTTCCATCCAAATGTCATAAACATAATTAATAATCAAACATCAGCAAAGTCCCCAGTACGATTTTTCAACTCAAGGTGAATTTTCTCATGGTTAATGATGCTCTATCAAGCAAAGTTTCAAATGCCTTTCAGGTTACACAAACCAAACTATTTCTACTTTCAATGTTTCTGTAATTATTGCACATTCAAAAGGGGAACAAGAAATTTCTAATTAACTCCTAGATTCAAAATGGAAAATAAACCTTAAATACATTTTTTACATTCATTTTTCTGGATTCTGGGTATACTCCAAAAGGGCTGTGAGGAGTGCATTTCTACCTAAAATTTCATGACATGAGAGCAAACTTTGAACTGTAATTCTGATAAACCCAAAAATTATGGTATGAAGCGCTTTAACTAGTTTTAAAACCTTCCCAAAAACATCTTAATCCACTTCACACAACACAGTTAAGCTGTGGTTCCTGATATGGGCTGTTGTAAATGGTAAAATCATTTATAGTTTCAAGGGGCCAAGTGATAAGATCAAGGAAAAGAAATCCTTAAGAGGCTATTAAATTCAGAGATGCAGCCTCTAGTTCCCCAAGTTCCTGAAATTCAAATTTTAGGAGACTTAGAAAGTACTCTGGGGAACTATCACTATCTGCTTGACCTAACCCTATCATCTTCTACTATGGAGAATCCCTAATATGGAAACCCCATATTATGTGTTTTCTTTAGCTGTGGTTGGAGACAACATATTTCTTGCCTAGTCAGGTATGGGTAGAAGTGCAGCCATGACTTGGGTATTGAGAAGGAAATGAATATGCAAGACATGAAATGTAATTCAGAAAAATAACTGCTGAAACTCCCTCCTCGCCTCGACTGTGCTCTGTGGCTGTCAGTGGGGCTTCCCTGACCCATCCTTCTCCCCACTCTGTCTTCCCTCCCCAAAGCCTTCGGGGCCTCCCTGGGTGAGTGGAAGTATTTGCAAACAGCATCACTTTATGCTGATTGAATCCATCTTCTGTAACAGCATTTCAACCTCTAATTCCTTCTAAATACCTTCTGTTTTGAAATAACTTGTCCATATTTGACCTTTTAAGTGAACACCAGAAAGATCCATCAGCAATTTCCAGTAGAGATGGAAGAGGGAAAGTGAGTGGATTATCAGCACTCAGGTAGCACCTGGTCTGGCTAGGCTTAATGCATGTCAAGATTTGGATACAACTTGATGGTTCTTGACCTCAGAGCACAAGTTCATTTGCTTAAAGACATACCAGTGTAAATATAGTTGGATTTGTTTGAACACTGAATCACCTGGTGCATCAGGCTCTATTCAGAGCAGCCTCAGAAGGGGATTCAAACATAATTGAAATTAACTTAAGGATGTTTTGACTCCAAGTGCACTTGGCCAGTCACGCATCAACCAGCTCATAGCGGGTTTCTCATGGATGCTAGCAGCTGAAATAGCCAAACTGCTACATGTTCAGCCACATCACCTCACGCCTTCTGCAGCACATCAGTAAGAGGGAGGTGAGATGCACACAAATGACAACTGAAGAAGTGAAAATACTGTTCCAAAAGCAACAAAACCAAGCAATATTTTGTTCAATTAAATTAACTGGGGAGGAAAGCTGATGTGACTGCCTACCATGCTAAAAATTCATCGGTTACCAGATTTTTTGTTTATTTTTCCTTCTCTTTGCACTAGCACAAAGGAAATCTAGTCTACACCACTGATCCTAGGTGTCTCATCAATATAAATAAATGATAGCTTATTCAGCGCATCAACACAATAGCCTCATTATCTTCAGTGTTAGCATCAGGAATAAAGTTCAGTGGAATTCTGCATCAGAGAAGAGAAATAATGGATGTTTTATGTTTCTGAGGTTTCAGTGAAATATCATTGAGGATCAGTGTACCATTTTTTGGTAAAGCCACAAAAACTGCACTTTTTTTACCAAGACAGAGATCAAAGATCACATCCTTATAGTTTGCTTTGGGTCCTTGTCAGAACAGAAGCCTTTAGAGGATGACCTGTAGACCCAAGGTATTAACTAAATGGCCCAGGCACACTGAAATGCAAAGCAGGGTTTGCATTCTTTCCTTTACTATGCAAAATGAGAATTACCAACACATAACAATTTCTGCAAAATGTACCATGAATTTTAATTTAGTTTATTGTTTCATACTCTACATTTCTTTGCACTTTGAGTGACTTAAAACAGCACCATTTCTCACCTGAATTCAGGAAACATTGTCTATTGGCATGGAATTGCCACACTTGCACAATGAGCTTAATGAATTGCGAACATAGGTTGTGTAGCCTCAGTGTAAGTTTGGTTTATGTAAAGAACACATTAACAACTGGAATGTTTTGGGGGAAAAGGCAGGGCACTTTCCACTTACCCTTCCAGACCCAATGATATTATTCATTCTCAACAGCTCTGCTGGTTACTCAGCTAATTTCCCTCCAAAAGATGGCTCCTCTGGGTGCAATATTCAAGTGTATACGTATGTCAACTGCCACACAGGCTTCCAAATGCCCACATTGATCCAAGATAACATGAGTCACTGTTGACAGATGAGGAACATTCACACAAAACCTCTGTTGAAAGTTAAAGGAGAGCTCACGTTTTTCCTTGATGGTCTCGCACTAACACATTGTGGTCAAAGGTATACTCCAGAGATTTGCAAAAAAAGCTTAAAAATAATATTTTGAAGTTGCAATTCACCTAGAATTGAACAAGACACTGATTCGGTGTTTCCAAATTAAAGCAACACTGGGTGGTTCCAAATGAATTCTAAAGAGCCAGATTTCAAACGATAGAAACTGGTATATAACTCTACTGCTTTTAGTAAAACCAATTAATTTACAGCAGATGTGGCTATAACTTAAAGGAAGTGTATTAAGAGTGTCTCTAAAACTCCTTATCATCAGACAGGACTGTGATTACATCTGGAATAAACTAACATCACGATAAACTTTCTACATGTTTATGTTTGAAGTAACACCCAAGAAAGACATCACAAAGCAGCATTGTGACCTTGTATTGCAGACTACATTCATACTTCTGAAATACCTGGGAAAATGACTCCTTGTCCTTACGATGAAAAGGTTTCCTATTGACACATACATACAGAATGGATAGCTGGCAGTGAGAAATCAGTGAATTCTGAGCCTCCATGGAGCATTTTCAATCCATGTACAACCAGTGCACAACTTTGTCCAAAGTTTTCAAAAGTTATTTTAATATTTTCTGCTGAATAAATATTCAAGATAAAGTATTTTCTTTTGGTTTATTTTTCCCTTAAAGAAATGTAATTCCAGCAGGAGCTGACATGGCTTCTAATATAACGGCAAACATTTGGGTTTATTTCTAGCTAGTCTAATTATGAAAGGCATCAGGGTAGATGCATTTTCCTTTTGTAGCCACTAATACTAATTTGATCTACTGGGGAAACAATTTCAAAATGTCAACATTTGCATGCCTGAACCCTGCTATGAACTAAAAGGTTTCATGTGCAGAGGTCCTGCCTCAAGCTGTGACACACTACTTACCATCCTCAGAGGGACTTAACACATTAATTTGAACACATGAAATCAGAACAGCCAACTCTCCACGGTGGTCAGAGGAAAAATACCCTGACTGCAGTGGCTGACTGCAGTTTAAGTGGCATATTGTTTAATTAAACTATAGTATGACAACTAAATGAGTGCATAAACACTCCACAAAAGAGGTCTTCAAGCTTGGAGGCATATATGGACATAGTACCCATCTCCTTAAAAGGAAAGTTATAGTTGCTTTTTTTGGAAGTATAAGCCTTGAGATTTAAGACAATTTACACAATTGCTCTATGTGTTGGTTTCTGCAGATGTATATTCCAGAAATACTCCTGAGATGCAGATGCTAACAAGTTTGAACAGAAATATGGTAGAAAGGTCTACAAGCTGAGGAAGCTTGCATCTGCTCCACAGCAGTTCATGACCCTTGAGGTCAAGTCCAAAGCCAGGCAAAGGCAGTGGGATTTTATTGATTGTGCTGAAAACTGAATTAAGTCAGTGGGTTAAGGGTATGATTTCTACAGGACCTGTGTGTTCAGCAACTTCCTCCACAACATTTACCCTTATCTCAGAAGCATTTTTCAAAAGGTATGCACTTCAGCTAAAACACAGGGTCCCGATGGATGTCACAACTTAACGCTCTTATTCACGGTGCTCCAAATGCATTTCTTATCTTGTGATTAAATGTTCAGTCCAACATGTTTTACAATGATCTCTGCAGGGAGAATATAAGCAGTGGGAGTTTCTGTTTTGCCTTAGTCTAACTCAAGTGAGTTAAGAGTAGGTTTTGGGAATTGGGATTTGATGTTGGTTCATGCATGCTATATGCATGTCCTATTATATTCCATGCTATTGGAAAACTCTATTTCAGAATAATACTAAAATAATGGATAGTATGCACTACACCTAACTTGGATATCTGATGAGGGCTTCAGTTTTAGTTATGTCATGAAGCAGTTTGCCCGAAATCATTGAAATGATCAGTACATCAGTGAAAGTCACAAGGTGCTCTTGAGGACATCCACAAAGAGATCAAGTCTGTCTAAATTTAAGAACCAAAATTAAATGAACCAAATCCCATTTCATTCTGAAAAAAATCATTAAACTGATGGCAAGGTTTTAATTGTAGGGGTGTGTTAATTGTCACAACTTAGATTAACATATATATTTTCTGCATGTTATTATTACTTTGATTAGTGTGCAGAATGGATGAAACCTCAGATCCATCTTTCTTTTTGAGCTTTTCAGTACATAGCCTTCATATGTTAGTCTAGAAAAAAGAATTATTACATTGCTTTTCATCTTTCTTATGGCAAAAATGAAAGCCAGAAACAAGATTTAATAGAAGAGAAGCCATTTTGATTCTTAATTTATGTAGACACAGGAATAAAGAAAACAAAATTAACCTAAATAGGGATACAATTTGACTCAACAACCCCTATCTTTCAGAATATTTAGCATGACAGACCAGTCAGTCTCACCTCTGTGCCTGGCAAAATCTTGGAGCAGATTCTCCTGGAAAGCATGCTGAGGCACATGAAAAACAACAAGGTGCTTGGTGACAGCCAGCATGGCTTCACTAAGGGGAAATCCTGCCTGACCAATCTGGTGGCTTTCTATGATGGGGCTATGGAACTGTTGGACAGGGGTAGAGCAGTTGATGTCATCTACCTGGACTTGTGCACTCGCAGCCCAGAAAGCCAACCGTATCCTGGGCTGCATCAAAAGGAGCGTGACCAGCAGGTCGAGGGAGGTGATCCTGCCCCTCTACTCTGCTCTTGTGAGACCTCACTTGGAGTACTGTGTGCAGTTCTGGTGTCCTTAACATAAAAAGAACATGGAACTGTTGGAAGAAGTCCAAAGGAGGGCCACGAGGATGATCAGGGGACTGGAGCACCTCCTGTATGAAGATAGGCTGAGAAAGTTGGGGCTGTTCAGCCTGCAGAAGAGAAGGCTGCATGGAGACCTCACAGCGTCCTTCAAGTATCTGAAGGGGGCCTATAGGGATGCTGGGGAGGGACACTTCATGAGGAACTGTAGTGATAGGACAAGGAGTAATGGGTTCAAACTTAAAGAGGGGAAGTTTAGATTGGATATGAGGGAGAAATTCTTTCCTGTAAGGGTGGTGAGGTACTGGAATGGGTTGCCCAGGGAAGTTGTGAATGCTCCATCGCTGGCGGTGTTCAAGGCTGGACTGGACATAGCCTTGGGTGGCATGGTTTAGTGAGAGGTGTCCCTGCCCTTGGCAGGGGGGTTGGAACTAGATGATCTTAAGGTCCTTTCCAACCCTAACTATTCTATGATTCTGTGATTCTATGATTATTTCAGAGTACAATCCCGCACTCTGCCAAGTGCAACAATACACACTTGGATTCAACAGGAAGGTACCTAGACAGCCAGAAAAATTATGAACTCACAGTCAGTGACCATCCAGCACACAGCACACAAGAATGATAAAGCAGCAAGATAACAGTTTAGCTATCCAGGAAAGGAATCAAGTACCTTAACCTTTTTGTCTCCTGCCTCACTCATCACACAAGATACTAGATTCTGCAATAAATTAAGTAGGGGTGTTACACACAAAAGGCACCTGTGATCTCACCTTGCTGCTTTACCCAGCCCCATCCTGTGTACCAAGGGAAGAAGTCCCCTAGAAATAAGACAAAAACTGTATAATCAAAGGTTGCATGGGACTGCTGCAGTTCCAACATGAAATGGGCTGCTGGATCCTCCAGTTCTGTGAGGAGAGCAAGCTCTCTGGAATAAGAATAAGCAAGCTGTCTGGAATAATTCCTCTCTGGAAGTCAGACCCAGCGGTAGCGGCAGTCCAGGCTTTATGTCACAGATTCACATCCAGAAGTGATTTTGCTGGCTAAGAAAAACCAAACAGGAAGAAGCGGGACACTCAGCATGTAAATTTTCAGTCCAAAATATTACAGATTATGAGAAACTAAACCCATTGATTTATCACAGGACATACTGCACACATTAAACTAGTGTTCAAATAATAACATATTTACTATGAAGAAGTGCATGACTTTTTCTATTTTTAAAAATTAGCACACACTCATCTCCCACTGAAGTCAACAGCATTCAACTTCTGATTTAGTTTACATACACTAAAATGTTTCTGTAAATCAGGAATATAGATAGTTTAACAATTAGGTGAATACCCTCCACATTTTACTGTGGATTAAAAGCAGAGTGAAAGGGGCAACCTCTAGTTTCTTCACATCGGAAACCCTCCATATCTACATGCACATCCTAATTCCTATATAATCCTGAGTGGTTTACCACTTAAAATAAACAGTCTCTACCTTATGTCCTTACTGGATTACTGTGAGTAGGATGTTTACATAAAGGATATAGCTAAGTATTCACTGAATATAACAAGAGTGCAATTCATTCCCATGTATTAGAGCCCATTATAATTTGGTGACTATATTTAAATAAACCAACATTTAACTATGCCAGCAGTTACTATCTAATGTTAATACTTTAATTGTGTCCAATCCTTCCCCTTCAGAGTTTGATGCATTGAAACGTCTATCTGCAGTACGACTACCCATGAAGTATAAATATGAAGATGAGCATTTTGTGTGAGAGAAAGTTAAGTCTAATTTATTGTCCAGGTTTATTAGACACCAATTTTGCAAACATTACTATTTACACAGGTACCAATACTAATGACAGTGTGCTTTACCCTTCATGCAAAGATCTCACCACACTCTAATAAACGATAGGACCTATGTCTCGCTCTAAATCATTTATTTGGGCAGTGAAGGAGTGTTTCAAAATGGAAAGAAATGTTTTAAAGCTTCTTTGTGCTATCCTAATTGTCGAATATCACCATGACAGGAAGCAAAAATCCTGAAGCTCTGCTGACCTGTGGGGAACTGCAATGCAGAGTTCCATTTTAGTTCCATTTTAGGCTGACACAAGACTGGAACTTACCGTGACTGAGGAAGTACTGTCTGTGGAAAAAAAATATAGATGGCTAAGGGGTGATCGAACTGTTGTCTTCCCATAGATGCACAGTGAAAGGACAAGAGGTAACATGCACATGTTGAGGCAGGGAAATAGTGAATGGGATATAAAGAAGTCTTGACTAAGAAGTTAAGTCTTCATCTTCGGACAACTACAAAACTTGACTGAATCAGACACAAAAAAGCCTGACCTAATTCTGAATATAGTATTGATTTGAGCAGGAGGTTGAATTAGCTCCTTTCAATATTTTTTTTCCCTATTAATAAAGTGGAATGATTTAGCTTTGATAAAAAGAAACAACAGAGCATTACAGGCATTTCCAACCTGTTATTAAAAACTGACAAAAAAACAAAACTCAATCTCTCCTAAAGCTGATTTTTGCCTTAGGTATTCCTGAGGGTAAGAACTTCCTTACTGTAAGCAAGAGCAAAAAGCAACCAAATGGGCAACAGGAGATACGGCACATTCTAAACCTTGTAGAGCAGTTGAGGGATAAGGTGGAATGTCAATGCTATTGCTTCTGCATTACTGGGAAAATAAGGATCCATAGCATTCACTGAAAGAGAGAGGACTGAAATTTCAAATGATGTATTGTAGCATATGCATGTCAGATACATCAGATACAGGAATTCAATTTTGGCAAGATTCTCAAACAGCAGAAGTGTATTGCAACTATGCTATGTAGATGTTAATCTACTAATCACGTTTGCATTTGTTTTCCTCTCATATATTCTCAACACAACCTCTTTTTAAGTAGCAACATTTACAAATCATGTGAACGTGAACAGGCAATAGTAGCTCTGGATTGATATTTTCTACAAAACAGTCCTTAGTTGCTTTCATCTAAACTCAGTGTTCAGATTGAAAGAACACATCACATATTGTTATTACTGCTGTTTGCCTTTATTTGCCACATTAAAGGTCCCTGTGAAAAAAATCATGAGACAATGTGGTAAATACCAGACAAACGGGGAATAAAATAGGCAAAAACCACCTTAATGGTGATTAAGTAACAATCTCACCACATTGAACAAATCTTGGTCCTTTTGAATTCAATGTTCCCCAAATCTCACTCTAGCTGCTAGACCTAGCACTCTAGCAAGTGCACCACAGCCTTAAAAAGGCACAGTGAGACTTAACAAACACAACTAATGCTTTCATAGTCTGTTTTGCAGAAGAATACTCTGGAAGAAATAGTGAAGGTACTCACTGAGTTCAAAATGAAAAAGAAATAAATATATTGTGCTAACATTGTAAGATGTTATGGCTATTTAAGAAACAAAGGAATGTTGATAGAGAAAGACAAAAGAACTGCAGCGTTAAGAGTAACTCATTCTCCTTTTATGGCCTGTTACTGCATGGCTGAACATTGCCACTAACTTTATTTTCAGAACATGCTGAATTTAAGAAAACTCTTTTGTTCCATTTGCAGCCCACATGCTGACACAGCATCTCATCTCCTATTGTTCTAACTTAACTATTATCTGATGCATTAGATGTGCTGAACGATAAAAAGCACAAAGATTCCAGTTACCTTAGAGATAGCAAAAGAAGAATCACTTAACAAAAGAACAGCTGAGAAGGGGCTGATTCTGGCAGTTTCACTCTGGTGTGTGTGTGTGTCAAACCCACAACTGTGAGTTCAGACCCTGTAAGTCAGGAGTCTTTGCTGAGGCTCCGCTGCGCACTGAATGATCTCACCCTCTCCTGACTCCCACACACACGGGTATACAGGGTAGAGCAGGCTCAACCAGTCCTAAATTCCTTTGACAGTTCAGACTCCAGATAGACACTGTAGCAGTGGGGAAGAAGCACAGCTCATAGCAACAGTTATACTATTCTGAAGAAACAGACTTATTCAAGGTTAATAAATGCTTCTACTGTCATTCTCCACGGATGCTAGTTCTGGTGATGAGCAAACACTGATCTTGCAATGGAAAACTGGTTGGTAAGAAACATTTTAAAAACCTGCAGCATCTGATAAGGTACAGCAGTAGGCAACAAAAAAAAAAAAAAAAAAAAAAAGAGGATTGGTTCCCATATAGTCACTCTGAAAATTTTTGAGAGTCAGCTGCTTCTCATAAAGCCCCAAGCCTTACAACTAAGCTGTTTTATCTAGGATAGTCATAACCATGCCGACCTTCATCAGTATTGCACTGACTTGACTTCATTGGCATCAACAATCTGGAGAAGATCTCAAGAAGTCATATTCTATCAAACTAAATAATAATAATAATAATGACGTTGTGTTGTTTGGTTTCCCTATGTAATCATGGGAACTAAGTTCCATGGGTGCGGCAAAACAATGTGAAGTAGATGACCTGATCAAAATCTAAATCTGTGACTTTTTTTTTGGCAAATAGGGCATGGGCATTATTATCACAGCGGAAACTAGGAATCTCCATAGCTCTTGAAGTGATCCTTTTACCTACTAAAAAGGAAATTCCAATGAATACATGGTATAAAAAACAAATTGCTAGAGTAAAAGTTCTTTTACAGAAACAAAATTGTATTGTGGTTCCAGGAAAGATGAGCATTCTTAGCTCGGTTCATGAACAAAGTGTATCAAATGAAGGCAGGAGGAAATAAAGTCTGACTCTACATAACCTGTGGCAACTGTGGTCTCATAAAGCCAAGAAATCATTGAATGCTTTGAGAATGTAATATTTTTAGAGCTCTAATAAGGCATACCTGAGCTCCTCCTTACCACATTTAAAGATATGTGCCACAGAAGCTAAATTTTGCTATACATTTTTGCCTATTCCAGTAACCTGTAATTAATAAGCACTCATGTGGAGGAGAGCGGAACACTCAGTTGCCTGTTCAGATTCCTCTGAATTATTCCCACATACTTTTCTAAAGTGCACAACATATAGTAATGTTCTTAAATTATTCTCAAGTCATTTGGCTAAGAAGAGAAGATGACGCTGCTATGTCTGCCTTGTTGAAATGAAATATTCTTCTACCCCCTGCAGATGTTCTTCCTCAGTTTCTTGACTTACTGGAGCATCTGTCTATACCAGCTGTCTTCCTTCAGCATCTCCACAGTTCAGAGCCAGAGTGAGAAAACAAACCTGTTTGATTTTAATTTTACTTACCTAAGTAATGCAATAAAAAGTGTAGTAATTAAGCTCCTCATACAAAATATTCTAGCTCAAATAACCTTATTATCTACTCTGCGATCTGTATCAAAAGTCACACTGTTCACAGGGAAGTCAAAATGAACTATGACAACTTGAAGGAACTGAGGGAATGTTGGTTTCACTCCATCTAATTTGGGTGCAGGAAGAGGTGATGTTACCCAGAAGTCTGATGCATCTCAGCAGCTGCCAGAATAATTGGATCTCATACACACAGTATATGTGAACCAGAGGTAGAATTTATGTAGCCAATCATTTGGAACAATCATATGCCAAATAATTTTAGTAGCACAAAAGTAGAAAAAAACACGGAATCAAAATACACACTGGGTGGTATAAAAACCTAGGAGGACTAGAAAAAAGTTGAAATTCCTCAAGTTTTACAAGCAATCCAGTTAGATTTTGATTTAAAAAAATAATCTAAAATTATATTAAAATTAAATCCTGTCTGCTTTTAAGTCAAGGAATTTAGTCTATGTGTCATCCAGGAGTCAGTATACCAGTACAGAACATATATAATTATTCTATCCCAGTCAGAAACTGGGCTGGCACTTTCTGTGACAGCTGATCTCCCGTAATATTTATGATTATTTTCTGCTAGAGTATATTGCAGTACTGATCCCTAACTACTCACACTGGTTGCCTACTAAGGCAACAAACACCTTATTGCTGACTTCAACTACCTAACAAGAGGCTATAGAAAGGGCTGATGCAGGCTCTCCCTGAGGTGCTCAATGATAAGACAAGAGCAACACAGCAAATTTTGATTAGAAATCAGGCCTAAGTTCTTCAGCATGAAGGTGGTCAAACACTGTCACAGAGGCCTAAAACGGCTGTAGAATTTCCAACTTGAAGATACTCAGAAGTTGCCTGGATAAAGCCTTGAGCAACCTGAATTAGTCAGCCCTACTTGGGGCAGAGGTTGGATGTAAAACAAGAAGATGACTTTGAGAAGTCCCTTCTAACCTAAGTTGTTCTGTGATTCTACAATATCTGACACATGTTCCCCACTGTCATCATCTATACAGATATAACCAAAGGCTTAGGATCATATGGGCATCTCTGATAACCTGTTTCCCATGCAGTTATTCATATTCTTTTTTAACAGCCACCACAGTTCTCACATAGACATTCAAACCTTCTTTTTTGATGTATCCCACTACTTCTACAGCAGTCTACATGGTAAATTTCTTTCCTCATGTAGGAAGGCAGAAGGATAATCATAGAATCATAGAATAGTTAGGGTTGGAAAGTACCTTAAGATCATCTAGTTCCAACCCCCCTGCCATGGTTGATGAATTAGGGTTTTCTGTCATGGCAACATAGACACCTAAACTAGAACTAGTGAGCTAAGGCAACAAGGCTGGTGAAGGGTATGGAGAATAAGTCTTATGAGAAATGGCTGAGGGAACCGGGGTTGTTTAGTCTGGAGAAGAGAAGGCTCAGGGGGAACTTACTGCTCTCTGCAACTACCTGAAAGGAGGTTGTAGTGAGATGGGGTGGGTCTCATCTCCCAAGTAACAAGCAATAGGATAAGAGGTGACAGCCTCAAGCTCTTCCAGGGGAGCTTTAGATTGAATACTAGGAAAATTTTCTTCACAGAGAGGGTGATCAGGCATTGGAACAGGCTGCCCAGGGCAGTGGTAGAATCACTGTCCCTGGAAGCGTTCAAAAACTGTGTAGATGAGGCCTTCAGTGATATGGTTTAGTGGTGGACTTAGCAGTCCTGGGGTAATAGTTGGATTTGATGATCTTAAATGTCTTTTCCAACCTAGTTAATTCTATGATTCTAAAGCAAGAAAAAATATCCAAGATAATGGCCATGCATGTGTACCATGTGTTATGCAGCTGAGAGAGACACTCTAAGACTTACCAATTTCCACTAAAAGTGAGATCTTGTAGCTCAGGGAAAATTTTTGCAACTTGTTAGAATTTGAAACTCAGATGAAACTAAACCAAAATCTTTCGTCAGTTTTTATCAGCAAAAATTCCAGTACTTCTGCTGCTGCTGTTGCTGTTGAAATAGAGATCTCAGAAGCACAAGAACACTGCGGGGGTGGATACAGAGAAAGCGGTAACCACAGACACAACTTGAAGCAGACAGGTTCAAACTTCAGTGAACTGTGTAGGAAGATATATGAGACTTCAAGAGACAACAGCACTGTTAACATGAGGATGTTGTTAGGTGCAGAAGGCAAGCACTTTCAGTGCTGATGAACTGGTAGCTAACAGAGGTACATCTTACAATGATGACTATGTGAAGCCATGATACATTTTACCTGCTAGTTTTTTGTCTTTTATCATACCCATTTGAATGAATCCTTAATGAATATTGTGCTTTGCTTGAAATCAGAGAGGAAAAACAGCAGGCACACTTCTTTTACCTCTCAGTTTAATTTAATAATTATATTCTTTTCACTTCTGTTTCAACTTTAAGGGCTATTATTGCAAATACTGTATTTTTGCAGGTGGTTTAGGTTACCAGTAATTTTCAGTAAGAGCTCTTTTCCATCTTTTTATCTTTTTTTTTCCTGAAAGCTCTTCTCTATATCATTATTTTGTCTAATCATGAGGCCTTCCTGGAAATATTAATCATTATGTCTACTAGACTTGCAGAAAAACCTGCATCAAGTTTCTTCAAATTGCTTCTCTGTTTATTTTAGCCACAGTCTGAATAAAATTATTTGAATAAACAGGTCTGAAGCATATCCTGAATTGTACAGTTGGGATATGAACCCAAAATCCAACATAATTCCTGGCACTCTTGTAATAGAATATAGTAGAAAGAAAGAATTGTATTAAATTATAAGTGTATGTGGAAAAGAATTCTGTACAGCTAGCTACATTTTCCATAGTAAAATATATTTTATTATCCTTTATTTCTTATACAGAAGAGCACAAGCCTAATCTGATAAGAACTATGAGAATTTCATCACATAATTTTTTGGCTGATCAACTAGTTTAGTTAGCTGAAAGTATGGACTTCATGACGCCACGATGTGAAATTCGGTAACATCACGTTACCCAGAAGAAGCAGCAAGGTTAACATTATAAAATACACTGTCTTAAAAATCTAATGTCAAGCCGAGCCTAAATATTAGAGTAATCTGTGGGACATGGTATTTTAATGGCTAAATTACCTATGGCCAAACTTATTCCAATTCAGTCCAGAAAAGTGATCAGTTTTGAAGCTGTATGAGGTTTCTGAACTGATCCATTTACCATCATTTCTTTGCAATATGTGGCATGAAGCCCTCTGCGTAAGTCTATCACAGATGGATGGACATCACCTTGATGGACAAGCACATACCATTTCTCTGTTTCAGACCCCCAAGTGAGTTTTTACATTACTGATGTTAGTTTTCATTTGGTCATGTATTCAGCTAAGCTTTCTGATCTAAAACTTTGTATTCTGAAGACTCACATATATTTATATCTCCACAGGGACAGAATGTGTTAACTAGAGCACAGTTGTACTTCTAGGAGCTCACAGAACTTACATAATTATTTTGGCGGTTCAGGGACCATGCAAGGACACTTCGAGATCATCAGTAGATTAATATGGCTTGGCATGGAAAATGCTTTGACTACTGCTCTGTGTTTGTGCAAGTGGCTTAGCCTGCTCTGTAAAAGGGATGAGCTGGACAGAGCTGTGGCAAGGGTACCCACATTTATTATCAGGCTTTATCTATTATCTATAATTAAAAACCAACTGGCGTGATATAAGGCTTATAAAGTAACGGCTACAAAAGTTCTGGGACTAGCAAGTCACACACAGTATTTACTGTTTCAAATGCTACAGGCTTAGAAAACAAAAAGGGTTGGTTAGCTAAACAAAACCAGTGCAAGAAATAGGCCAATATATTCTGAATACAAACAGCATAAAAGCAGTTTAGTTGAATTACAGAATAGCTTCATTTTGCTCAGTGAGCATTATTGATTTTTTGGCATAGAAGGAGAAAAAAAAAAACAACAGACGGTGAAAGAAATAAATTAAGCTGCGGGAATAGAATATCACACTGAATTACAAAGAATGATGAACAGAAATCCCTTTAAACAGGAACTCACACTCAGTATAAGAGGTTCATATTGTTGAAGTTCATATCTGATTATTTTGGTTTATTTTCTAGTTACTAAGAGTTTTTAATTACAAACTCCAATATTAATTCAAAATAAATCCAAGGCAATGTATAAGAGAGGCAAAGGTGCCTTTTGCACTGTGTTCAACCATAAACCAGAGGTTCTACCAGTGTTCTAAAATGTACAGTATTGTAAAACAAATCATACAAAAACCTCATACTTTTCTTTCTTATTAGACCTTATTCCTTATTGCAGATTTGAAGGAGTGTATGTATGGCCAAAGCCTTGACTACATTATCCAGCTCTTCCAGTGGAAATAAAAAATGTCCTCTCTCCACTCAATATCCTGCTTCATTTATATCCTTAGACTTAAAGAACAATAAACTGCTACTGTTAAAAATCAATGCATTTAAGAAAAAACTCTAAGATGTGTTCATGTCAGTGACTGTCTAAGAACTGCTGTGCAAGTAACCCTATTTTCAGAAGCAAAATCACAACAAACTTTGTCCTGGTAAAGTGACTGCAATTCCTTTCATTTCAGTAGAGATGCATAACTTTTCAGGAATTTGCAGTTCGACTCCAGTAATAACATTTCCCTGTTTTAATATGATTTAATCAACATTTGGGCCACAGGCACGTTACCAAATGTGCTAGAGAGCTTTATTTTTCAGATATTGAAAAACAGTTTGCCTCACAATGCTCTCATCTTTCTGTAACTTAACATTCAGCCAAACCACAGCACTATGCGGTGAACAGAAGTCTAATATTAGTGTAATTGCCTCAAGAGTATTATAACTCTGTCCCAAGTTAGTGAAGACATATCCTCTGTAATGTCCATGGTTATCATTCATTATTAATAATATCAGGTTTTTTCATTCTTCAGCCTCCAGACACAGTTCAAAGCTGATCTGGTAGCACTAGTTCCATTCAGCAGCTGAAGAATGAGAAAGTTCAATTTGGTTTTGAAGGTACAAATCATAGTTTGGGACTAAGCTTCTCTTACTGAAAACTGGTCTGAAGCCTTGCATTCTACTTCTGAGAGGCTGCTGCCTTACTGTGTGTGAAAAAGTCATGTTGTCAAGCACAGACATTCCTTTTGCCATTGCTTTTGGTAGATATATGGAGAAGAAATATGTGTCAATGTCTAGATTTACTTTATTATGGATTTTTAAAGCAAAGGGCCATGTTCTGAAGGTTTACACTATCCATTTTAATTTTACTTCTTTAATTTCAAGACCCATTTAGAGAAACTATGTTCACATCCATGTTTTAGGCCTATGTATGTCTGTTACTACAGAGTACCAGTTCCCTGTTCGGCTTCACGCTGCATTTCCTCATGCTCTGCAGGGATAGGATGATCAGTGTCAATTTAGAGATATCTGTAGCCCTGACCATTAGTCAACACTTACTCCATCAGACGCTACGAATAGATACTGTCTGTATGACTGGAATAATTTCCAAAACTCTCGGCCTAGTATGCCTATTAACAGGCATTAAGCAGCTATTTTCTCTATAGCTGAGCCGTACCATAGACAGAGATCCTTATTCGTGAGCAATTTTTAGGGCAAAAGCATACTGACAACTGCATCAGTCATCTCAGCAAGCTCACAGTTGATCTTAGAGCACATTTTGTGGATGCACAAAATGGAGCTGGCAGAATGCCATACATTTCTTGGGAGTTTTGGGATCACAGAGAATAGTAAACTTTGGCTTACTGAATGTTGTAACATACCTGAATGTTTCCTAGAAAGCATGACAGACTAACACTGTTCACTGCATATTCAAGATCTTAAGAAGGCTCCAGAGAGATGTTATAGCAGCCTTCAGTAACTAAAGGGGGGCTACAAGAAAGCTGGAGAGGGACTTTTTGCAAGGATGTGTAGGGATAAGACAAGGGTTAATGGCTTTAAAGTGGAAGAAGGGATATTTCGGTTAGGTATTAGGAAGAAATTCTTTACAGTGAGGTGGTGAGGCCCTGGCACAGGCTGCCCAGAGAAGCTGTGGATTCCTCATCCCTGTAAGTGTTCAAGGTCAGGTTGGACAGGGCCTGGAGCAACCTGGTGTAGTGGAAGGTGTCCCTGCCCACAGCAGGGGTTTGGAACTGGATGACCTTTAAGGTCTCTTCCATCTCAAACAGTTCTATGATTCTGTAATTCTATAAGCTTAACAGTGGCTTGAATGGATCTGCTACCAAACTGCTTTCCCTGTAATATTCAAGTTTCTTCTGGCAGTCTATCCTGCAATCTCTGTGACCTTCGTACTCATCTAGTTTGTCCAGCAAAGAAGCAAATAGCAACAAAATCCATAAGTCATCCATGCTGAGAAACTCCACTAACAAAAGTAGCACAACTAAATAGGTGATATTTGGGCTATGCAGGGCAAACACCTTTAACTTCAGTACACACTTAGCGCCACTGGACCCATGTCTCCTGATTGACCAAATACGACCTTGAGTCAAATCTACACTGGAAACAGAAATAGGCACCCACATTCTAAGGAAAAATGTGCTGAATTCATTAGCAGAATTAGCAGGGCAGCAGCAGGAGAAAACAAACACCTGCTTGTCTGACTTAATTACAGCTTAACGAGTAGGTGACCGCTGTCATGAACAATTAAGAAACCTCTGCACTGAATAAACTTTGCAAAACCTTCAGTCATTGAGTTATAAAGCATCCCATATCTGAGTTGTCTGACAATTAGGTATCAAAACCTGTTTGCTCTCATCACTGTTAGACTGTCAGGATACTGTGCACCATAGAATCATAGAATAGTCAGGGTTGGAAAGGACCTTAAGATCATCTATTTCCAACCCCCTTGCCATGGGCAGGGATGATCCTTGGAAAGTGTCAGACAACATGATTATCTTCCTAGATCTCTGTCATAAAGACAGCGAGATGATCTCACGAAACTCTGTCATGTGAATAATCAAGATAACATGGAGGAAAATCATTACTTCAGACGCAAGCAGAATCTCATGGCAAGAGAGACTAACAGCCCTCTGATCCAGTGGAGTGAAAATACCAGAAAACTGGTATGGTCTAACTCTATGAGATAGTGAAAAACATTATGCTAAGTTAAAGAAACCTAATGTTGCTTTTTTTTAAAGTTGGGAAACATGTTTCCAAGTCTGAAAAGTTTGGCTTAAGTCTCTGGCAAAAGTTTAAAGATTTATTTATTTATCTGTTTATTTTGTTTGCTTCAATTTCTCTTTAGTATCCGGGAGACACTATAATATAATGCAATACTTGTATCTTACCTTATAATATATATACTAGAATATACACACGCCTATGCATATATACACTAGAAAGTCCAGAAACTACCTTGACATCTGACTAAAGCTGATCTATAAATTATGGACATGACTGATTGAAAAAATTTACAGTATGGGCAGAGCTGAGAAAAACACATGATTTTTAAAGGATGAATGAGCAAAACTATTTTGATTTGGTTTGTCTCTCTTAAAAGACTACTTTCAAAGGTGTCAAACATCCAACACTTTTGCTGACTGAGTACCTTTGAAAAACTGTGGTTCAGAGATGCTTTATAAATATCAAAGGGTATAGGTAAAACTGAATATAATTTGAAATCAGTCAATCAAAGAATCTAAAAATTCATTATCACTTAGTTTTGCTTAGAAGAACTGCAAAAAAAGCTGCAGTTGTTAAGATGGCAGAGAAAAACTCTTAACAATAATTGACAAGGAGTTGGGGATGCACAGCTCTAAAGGAACATTGTTACTTCATACCTTTCTCCAGGACACATGACATACCATGACAGTGATAGGGAGAACATAAAAAGGGAGGGAGACCTGGTACAGACGTACTCTGGTACAGAACTGTGCAGGATCCAGCTCCTGCTCCTGTCCGAAACGCCCCTGCATTCTGTTGCTAGCCTTGAAATGATTCTCAGTGAATCATGTTTTAAATGCTTTCTTTTGCTTAGATCCACAATCATGTTTGGTTTGAAAAAGCCTAACATCCTGATACTCTTTAATGATTACAAAAGATAATTTAAAAAGACTACTTGCTGAAAAGAAATAATTACAGAAATTCTCAGTTTTTATTTTCCTTCTTTATATCTGGATTGTTTTTTTTCTTTCCAGCTGTCAATCTCAGTAGCATCTGCTAAAGCTCCTTATTTTTACTCCTCAATAATAAAATCAATTAATACTCTGTTTGTTTTGGTTTTCCCCATGCAAAACTTGCATAATTCAGGACTGGTGTGGTTATGTCCTTTTCCCATGTCTCTTAGGGAGCCGCAGCATGACCTTGGCAAGACCACTTATCCTATGGTGTCTCAGATCCCTGCCCACCTTAGGGCTGCCTTATTAAATGGACTATCAGATTTTCCATACAGAAACACTGTTTTACACTGCACAGTGGCATGCAGTCTTCATGTGGAAATTTAATTTCTCCCGTCATACAAATAAAAGTACAAAAGTATGACAATGAGTGGAAAAATCACCACAAAAAGCAAAATTTAATCTCTAAAATGTATAACAAACACTCAGAACATTTTCTTCCCTGAAGTCGATAAATTTTCTCCTTGTACTAATCTATTTCTGCTTATAATATTATCTGTTTTGTGCTAGAGAAGTCTCCAAACTATTGCCTTGGCAACCAATAAACATTAACCCATGTGAGATTTTCCTCTTGAAATACTTTCATATTGGAAGCATTATGTAGGAGGTAAATTTCACTGGAACTGGAAAAGATGTGCTGATGATTTGATTCACATTTTTTCTGGATTTTGCAAGAAAACACAGTCCTGGATATTTCTTAAGTGAGAACAATCACTATCAGCCTAACGGAACTGGCTCCACTGGGCACGCCTGGACTGTACATTTATCTGCCCCAGAAGAATGCAGCACCATGAGCAGTCCAAAGACAGACAAAATATAGCTAGCTCAATGCCTGAAGAAGTCTGTGTAACACCAAGTCCTACACTACTTTTTGTTACCATTCTTAACTCTGTTATCACGTGCATTTAATAGCTCGGTTTCAAGGGACCAAACCAAGGGTTGCATTTAGCTGGCAAGCACTTGTGCAAAAATTGGCCCTCACATCATTCCCATACATTAAAGCACTTTCTAGCTTGCATAGCAAGACCTAGCCCTGTTGATGTACCGCTTAAAAGAATTTGTTAGAAATCCCAGACAAGCAAATAATGCTGAATGTTGGCCTGCTCCCTCAGGTAAAGCCAGCTCTTGGGGTTGAGCTCAGAAAGAACTAGTGTTGCAACATCAGCTATAGCCAAAGACTGTGGTCTAGGTTGTAGGCCATGGAAATCAACAGGAAGACTCTTACTGAATTTAACAGGCTTCAGATTGGGCCTCCATAGAGCAATACCAAGGACTTGAACTACATCCAGAGTCTCATACCAACTAAGGCAGTAACGAGCAGGCACAACCAGTTTAAAGGACTAATCAAAGTCCACTGATGTCTTTCCAAAACCTTTGAACAAGTGAACAAGAAGGGAGAGCAGTAATCCAAGAGGAAGGTGACAGAGGTTTAGGATGGCTGTGGTGATGCCCACATCCTAATCTTGTACAACACACACTTGAAAGTCGAGTTATATGGATAATATTTTATTCATAAGCACAAACACTTTGGAGCATTTGTCAATGTGAAATAACACATTGCTTGGGTCTCTGAAGACATGATGTGAACCATAATGTGTGCTATTTCAAAATAACACATAACTTGTCACTTATCATTACTGTAACAATCTGTATTTGAATGAATCAACAATGGCAATGCGTACTTACATCAGGGAAGAAGTCACTCCAGCAAAGGAGAAATTCTGGTTTTGTATTCCATATGGAAAATAAAGGAAACCTTTTGTAAATAAGGACCATTGTTTCCGACTTACCTCCTGAAGAAAGGTTAAACCCCTCAGAAGTAGTAGACGGCTTCCTTAACATTCAAACACAACAAAGGATTAACTTTTGAGAAATGTTTTCTATGCCTAGTAAAACTCATATATTCATCTATGCCAGAGCCTAGGGGACTGCACAGCTTGTTTTGGAAAACAGTCATTCTTCTTGTGTGACACCTGGAATTCCCCTGATAATCGATACTGTTCCAGTCAACTGACATAACAAACTATACCTGAAACCACAGATCAAAAATTAAAAAAAAAAGAGGAAAAGGAAAAGAGAAATAGGAGTAAGCACCAAGATTTTCAGCACCAAGCAGAAGGAAAATGAAACCACTTCTCCTCAACAGCAATGTAAGGCAAATGTGTCTTTTCATATTGAAATGAATGTATGTAACAAACTTGAATAATTTTGCAGCCTTTATATCTAGCGAGCTGCATAACATGAAGACGACATGTAAGGGAGAAATTCTGAAAGCAAAAATTGTCAGCTTTTAGACTTTATTTGTAGTGGAATAATCATTTAAAGAATCTTTAAGACCAAGAGGAAATTATCAAAATGATTTCTTCAACTAAAAATACCTTTTTTCCCTCCCTCTATAAGAAGCAGGCTTCTCAAAAAAGTCACTTCTCAGTTGCAGAAGTAATGCAGTCAGAAAAGTCTCCTTCAAGCAACTAAACTTCTTGGGTTTGTGAAATCAGGCTGGATATACTGTTAAGGAATTATTCAGAGATTTTTTAAATATATATTTATCATTATTTATTGCTTTCTTAAAAGAAAGCAAAAGGAAGGCTTTTATCTTGGTACCCAAATGCTCGTTCGAGCCTTGAACTAAATCATTCTGTTATTTATCAGTTGTACTGCTTGTCCTGAAAAGTCCAGATTGAATCTCATTGCGCAAAAACATAGTGCTTGCCTCTAAAAAACACGCAAAGTCAACGGAAAATAAAGCAACTGTGTACAAAAAGTAATTCCAGATTGGAAGCTGAGGCACAGAGATATCATCTGATATCACGTAGAAAGCTTGTGTAAGATCTTGGAATTGAAGATCATCTGTCAGTTCTGAGCTTTAGCCACAAGACTGATCTTCCTGACATTACAAACATCCTTGAAACACGAAGGCAAACACATATCTGAACTTCTCAATGTCTTAAAAGCTTTATTCTTTAAAAGTAGAACAAAACTTCTGTTAAGCAAACAATAACCTATAACAATATTATTATTTTAAAATAGTATATTATATTAAAGAATCAGACATCAATTTGTAATGTTGGTTTTGCTGCAGTAAATGCTGAGGACTATGTTTTGACATTAGCACATAGCTATATGTGTCAAGATGGTTTGGAGCTTCACAAATCACATAGGAGCTTTAAGAAGCACTGTTTTTCTGGCACAACACGGTTTCATAGCAGGAATAAGTAAAACTGAGAAAAGCAAGGAATTTTTATGTCTCCAGGGAAATTACAGTATTCCAACATCTGTTTTCAAATTAAGACAAACAGGCAAAATGCTGAACTTTTCATAGAGTGACAACTTAAAAAAAAAAAAAAAAGAATAAAAAAAATAGGAATGCACAACTTTTGCTTTTGATCATTTTATCTATGTCTGTTCTGGTCTGGGTGTCCACCTTCCTTAGGCTTCAATGGGGAAAAACAGTGCATATACTCCACAGCCCAGACATGGTCAAGTTATATCCCCAAATCAAAAAGGCTGGAAATGCTGTCCTCTGACAGTGAACTGCATCTTACACAAAGGATAAACGTGTCTCAACCCTGATGCAGATCTGTTGTCCGGAATTTTAGACTGGGCTATACGTTTCATGCTGCCTGTTATCATATAAGCCTCATGCTAATTTCTGAATACTCTCAAACATTTTAGTAAGAGTTATGGTCCTGTGCAGGAAAGAATAAGGAAGAAAGCAGCAAAAAATACACAAAGCTCTTATAAACCTTGCTATTACCCTGAACACACAGAAGTTAGTGTCAGATGAATACTATATTATGTGCCTTTTATCAACACAACAGTCCAAAATAATGTTTTCATTTGGACAGAACTGGTGGAAAATTTTTATTAAATGGAAACTTCCTTTCTCATTGACAATTCATTTTGATGGAAAACGCCTGCCTAATCATTGTAAAATATTACTAGACAGTCCCAGAAGGCAAATTCTTTGTTTATGCATGACTTATAGAGAATGCTCATCAGTGAGGCTGCTTCAGTTCTTTGCCATCGTAGCTCAGCTGACTTATTTGCCAGCTTAAACCTGGGGCGCCAATTCTGGTGGTAAACAGCGTGAGCTGGTCAGTCACACATTTCACACATGCCACAGATCAATTCCTGTATGATAGTTCTTTTTCATTTACTACATATGCTGAACTGCATTTGACCTGGTGGTGAAAGGTTTCATTTACCATTACAGTCACTTCAGCTGTGCAGTCTCCAGTCTCTACATTGATTTATGGGTGGATGGATTTGCATATGGCAAACATCCACACAGCTTTGAAAGTTTGCATATATGCCAATAAATGTAAAGCAGGGCTATGATACTAGTATGAGTAATGTTTTTATTAGAAATAGCTCTGCTTGGGGTTTTTATTGTTGTTGGGGGTTTTGTTTTGCACTGTTTTGGGGTTTTTTTACATGCACATAAGGATAAAATTCCATTCCATTTCCAGTTCAAGACACAGGGACACTGCTAAAAGAAACCCAACCCTTCATTTCTTCTCATTGTTTCTTCTTCCTTATTTCTTATTTCTTTCTTATAACTGTTCCTTAGGACGTATACATGGGAATAACCTTGTCCCACGGGCAGGACTGAGCATGAATCCTGACACTGATGGAGACATCTCCAGACTGATCTTGGAGATTGAACATAAAAAGAGTAAGGGCCAGCTAGACGAGAAGCCAGTCTAACGCAGTGACTACTGAAGATCAGCCATGGGCAGTTAAAGAAAGAACATGAGGACAGGAAGAGACATAGTTCCTTATGTCAGAGCCGAAGAAAAATGTACCAGGTTTTTGGTGTGGGTTTTTTAGTTTGGGTTGGGTTTTGGATTTTTGTTGAGGGTTTTTTTGTTGTTGGTTTGTTTGGGGTTTTTTTAATGGCATTTGTTCTCCTCCATCTCTGGCCTACTTGACTGAATACTGCAGAAGGCTCCTGTTTGGGTAGTTTCAACATCAACACTGCTAACACCCTGTACAAATACTAAAAGCCAATGCCCCAGTTTTCTGAAATTTTTACGGTAAGCAAGCTGTCATTCTCTCCACAACATACACATGTACCTTCAATTAATGCTAACACTGTCTTGATGAAACATCATGACAAATATTCATTCATTCTTTGTTTCCTGGTATGAGCAAAGGAGAAAAGATCCACCTCCCACCCACATTCTGTAACAGATTTAGGAATGCAAGACCTTTCATGCTTAAATCTCCCACTACGCAACGCAAACGTTTATACTCACAGCAACACAAAACACATCATTCATTATTTTGAAACTTAATTTTGAATTAGACATTTACATTGAGGAACAGCTAAAAATAACCTGCAGCAGGGTGTGGTGTAATTTTGCATTGCTTACAGATCTGGTTCAAGTACGGGTGTGCAAATAGTTTCATATTTGTATACATTATGTAGGTAAATGCATGCATGCACCTAAGGACACTTTCAGAATTCAGAGAGTTTGGGAGGTTTTTTCCCTCAGGTTGACATCACAGAGGGATAGGTTGAGTTTAGGAAGACTCAAAAAATCCCTCTGGAAGGCTAGTCAGTGGGAGACAGCTTCTGATCTCAGTAGGACAAAGCAGAGGAAGGGGTTTCCTGTGTTGCATTTACGCTCCAGGTACCCTGAAATTTTGTGTAGATGCCTGATGTCTCTGTGTCCTTTAGTTATCACTTGAACAGGCTCAGAGACTTTCTTACAGTAAGTGGCCTTCTTTATATATAAATCTGTTGTATATATGTCAACCTACAATACAATTTCTACCTTTCAAGACCATCTTTGGCCAGCACTAGAGAAGTGTTAGGATGCCTCTGTTCCAAGGCATCATAGACTTGTTTACTCATGAGTTACTCTGTGGGTTGTTCTCTGATTGCTACCATAGTCTAAGTAACAGCTCAAACTAATTAAGACGATGCCCTTTACAGCCTACTGAAGTTTTTCACAGCCAACTGCACCATAAACAGAAGTAATACAAATGTTTCCTATTGGATTTTATGCCACAAATAGTTTCTGCTCCTATTTTTAATAGAAAACATTCTTTTTGCTTCCTTCTTTAAACGTACACCTATCATAAAATGTGAAAAATTTTATTGCCCCACCACCCTCTACTGCATCTGGGACTTTCTGCATTTTCTTAACATGTGACACAGGCCACAGTAAATTTTAGGATAATAGAAGTGTCTCCACAAGTGGTTACGTCTGTGTGGCTGCAATCTGAGATTCCTCTTGCTGTTTTGCAAAGACCACTGAGAGCCTATTGACAAGTTGTCTGGGGCGAGGGAGCACATGGCCTCGTGCTTGCTGTCCCACTTTGTCAGACTGATGTTTGAAAAGGAGCAGGGATTCCTTACTCTCCTGCTAGTGTTAGCAGCTATCTGGAGTGGCAGGAAAGCAGCTCTAGAGCCTCCTGCTGTGGGGAGATCTCCTGGGCCCTCTCCAATGAACTCATGTGAGAAGCAGGCAGTAGCAGCTTTCACTCAAAGTGCCTGAAGCTGTGGCTACAGTTAATAAGTTACACTCCAGCAGGGGATAAAAGTTTCCACAACGCTGTGCCCCTTTTTGATAGATACGGGAACGGTTATTGAAACTCTATTCCAACATTGCAGTATTAGTTATCTAAAGTTACTGTGCTTGAATCAGAGGAACTGCTTCAAGGCCGATTTGTGTCTAATGTGCATTCACACAGATGGACTTCTGCACAGGTTTTAATGGGACCTGTTAACAGGGAAAATGGGAAAGGGCTTGGATAAGATAAGACATTCCTTTGCTTGAAAACTCAGTTTAAACTTGCTTGGGCATTTAAAAATATCTGACCAAATTTTATATTGACGGATTCAAAGATCCACCACACCGAGTGAGGGTCTTTTGTAGTGGCTTCAGTTGACGGTGTAGCCTACTGGACAGGAGGATGCAATGAAACACAGACAGATGATGAATGCAGTGTTATTCCTGTGTAGAGCACAGTGGAACACTGGGATAAGCAAGATTGAGAGGGACTGTTACTGAATGAAAAATTTCATTTGGGAACAGCACAATATTTTGAAGTTTTTTTTCCTCATTTCTTCCCATTAACTGGGCAGAGCTCAAAAATCTCGAGTCATCCTTACAATTGTCTGGTTCTGCTGGTTGATTATTTCATAAGTGAGGAAGAACTTGTATAACCTCCCAAAAGGGCACTTCCTGCCACGAGTGCCATGTACATTGAAATTAATGGGACTGCTCATGTGAGTAAGAGTCTGTAAGATGAGTCCTTTTTTTAATCTCCTGGTAAATACCAAGACAAATCACATTTCATTACAGGAATATTAGTATGGCTGAGCAAATCCCAGAGCCTTTGAGTAATTGTCCTTTATAAATTCAGTGAATGAAATCGCATTTAACTTTGTGAGTTACTTTCAGCACAATGTAACCAGATCAAATTAGTGTGCAGAAGTTTTCTGAGGAAGAAAATGTGCGCTGTAAATGGTTACAGGAGTGATACAAGCTATTTACCAAATTATGGAGTTAGAATGAAATACATCATGGTATTCTGAGGTAAATAGAAGGAAACTACAAAGCAATACTGGGGGAAATTATATTGGTAAACTACAGCAAGAGTCCCCCATTATGTCATGATTAAGGGTTAGGTACATAGTCCACTTCACCCTTGAAGGCGAACTCACTTTGGAAACATTTTCTGGTCCTTGTGCCTGCCTAATCATACTTTCTGGAGCTGTTTCAGGCATAAATGGCTTAGTAAATCTTTCTCCATATATACACATGCCGATTCTATCTAAGCAGACACAAGCTACAATAAAAAATGTAGAAAATTGTCTAGCTCAAAGCCTATTAAGATTTTTATTTTACTCTGTGGTCCTCGTTTTTCTATTGTTTACTTTCACTTTCTTGCCTTTTTGGATGCATGATGCCGTATCTTTTGAAGGATACATTTAGTTTTAAACTAAAACATTCACCCATTCTACCTAGTTGAGCACGTACTGAAGAACAACAGCAGAGCAGAATAGTGAAATGTTGAGCAGTTTGTAAGGAAGATTAAAGTAATGATTATTTTGGGTGCCTCCTGGGTCAGATACTGACATAATGCACAATAATACTCAAATCCTTCGCATTTCTTCCACTCCTACCACACTTTTCTGCCAGACTCTCATTGAAGGTCTACATCTGCTTACTGCTTAGATCCTGTGCTCTTTTTTTCTTTGTCTTTTTTTGTTTGCTCCTCCTCTGGGGGAGGAGGATAAGCTTTTTTAGCTTATCTTTTTTTGAAATATTAAAAGAAATGCAAAATGTATTGTAGTGGGAGACCTGATATTGCTTTTTAAGATTCATTTTTCCCCAAGTGGTCAGTATTACAGCAGATCTGTTTAAGGCATGGGAGTTTCCATACCTGTGAATAGGTTAAAGCTGGTGCTGCTTTTCACAGCACTTTGAAATGCAATGATCTTTGCCAGGAGTTAGCTAGAGAATTATTTACATATCTCCCTTCCTACCTCAGCTGACCATTCACATGCAAATTGCAGCTTTTATAGCTTTCCACACATTTATGAAACCCAGTGATCTGACCATTTTTCAACTCAGAATGAAAGATATGACAATGCCTTATACTAAAGCTCTGCCAGACTCTAGGTTAGTTTCTTACTCTGCAATATTGAATATGAAAAAAAAATAGTAATAAAAAAAATCCAAACTTCTTGCAATGGAAAATGTTGTGATCACAGTGAATGCATTTTGATCACAAAATAAGTATTGATTTCTTAGAGATCAGCTGGGGTACAGTAGTTTTACAAATTATTTGAAAGGCAGAGCTAACTTAAGCCCTTTCTTTTTCCTCCCTTGGTCACTCAGAACCTTAGAAAATAACTCAGCTCCTCAAAGCCCCTGAATTTCAGAGCAGGTTCAAATCATTGCACCATGCGCACACCATGACATCAGGGGAGGAAAACGAATAGCAGACACTTAAGCTGGCCCTGCCTGTTAAACCCCATGTTTGAGGACACTTGACTCGTACTACTGAGCACAGTGAGTTCCAGAACAGTTCACCTTTGCATAGAACAGGTTCACAGTCTGGCCTCACACATGCAAGCAATTGCATCTTAAACCCTGGTGTCCAAGAGACATGACTGAGTGGTTCAGCTCAGGACAATATTGTGCTTTCATGGTGATTATAAAAAATCATTGCTATTCTAACCTCTCACCAGTTGTTATTTTAAAGGAAAACTTGTCTTAAGACCTAAACTTTCATTTTCTGGTGTGGTTTCAGTGTCTTATAACCAGAAACAAGATGCACTTCCTAGTCTAAAAAGCTGTATTTCACCTCTTCTCATGTAATTTACATACATTGATCACTTCCATATGTCTGGCATAAGGTAAAATATTTTCTGTGCATAGTAATGGGTTGAACCTACATTGAGATAAAATTCTGTGTTTGCCATATTTCTATATGCTGATAGAATTTGTTTTTAAGAGAGTGGCAGTTATGACCTTTAAAGCCTGTTTATGGTCTCAGCTGTGGAAATTGTGTTAAAAAACTAGAAGTTGCATTGCTCAGTCTTGTCCTCAGTCCCTTTGGTGCAATGTCAATTAGCAACATCAGTGGTCTAAACATGAATCACTGCAGTCACAGTCATTTAATGAAGTTACACTTGGTTTACACCAGAATAATTGATGATAGCTTAAAATTTCTAATATAGAATGATAATACACATGACACTTGATACTGTTGTCCTTGAAGAGGAACTAAAAAGCTTCTTTACTCCAGTAAAAGGGACCTTTTACACTAGTCTCTGTTGGTCTGCTTGCCAGCCTCAAGAACTGGACTTACCTCTTCTAGCACCAGCAAAACTGCCAGAAAAATATGTAGCATATGGTCAAATAAGACGCTGTAGTCTAACAAGTCAAACTATAAACTTGTGCCTGAAGATCAAAGGTAAACCAAAAATCATACAAAATCTTGTATTTGCTCTGTATTTCTTAATTAATAGCATGAAATCCAGTGCTTTATTATGGAAAAAGAATGTTATTCAAAGCAACCATTACATCATGTAAATGGCACAAGGAAGTATAAAAGCAAAGAAAAAAAATCCTGGAGTTAATTCACTGAAGGTAATATTTAAATGCTGCATTTAAGGTATGTGGAATACATGAAACAGCCAATTTTACTTTCACAAGGGCCAGGCTGATGAAGGGAACAGGTGCTTTCTTACTTATTTTAGGAATGAGGATGGGAATCTTAGAGAAATGCAGAATTTCACTTCTGAATTTATTATAGCAGTTAATCGTCATTATTAGGTTTGAACCAGGGCTGTCAAGCAACAGTTTTCCAGTGAGAGAGTCACAAATGATAGGCAATTATAACTGATTGAACTGATGGCTGAATATTTCCCTAAGTGTCTACGAAAGGCTGCCCTCACCCTGGAGAAGTTTGGGAGGCATTTTGGGTGTAGAAAGTCAGAAAAAGTGCTGTGTGCAAAAAGAAACACAAGTTTTGTTTCCAGAACCTGTTGGGAAGGAAAACGTACACTTACAGGGGCAGAATATTAAACACCAGTGACCTGATAAGGTATGTTCAGACTGAGTACAAAGGGGAAGAATTGCCCAAAGTGAGGGTTTTAGTTTTGTCTGCTAAGCACAAGACAAAAAAGAAACAAAAACAAATGCATCTTTTTAACTCTTTTGGAATTTTAAAATGTGATTATCAACTATGTTTAGAAATAAAGAGAACCCTATCTTAAACTCAGAGAAATAAGCCAGGATCTTTAAAGTATTCAAACACCTTTGGTAGGCAGTATTGAAAAGACTAAACAAGGAACAAAGAAGAACTTAAAACTAAACAAGAAGAACAAAGGTTCTTCTTCTCCAGAGACATTTATAATCACCTTCACAGTGTATTTAGTGAGAAATAGAGGTGGATAGTCTAAAAAACATTGTAAAGGTTATAGAATCCCTTGAAATATATAAATGGAATTAAATTTGATATGCTTTCTGGGTAATAGGCATGTGTTTCATGTCACAGGCATACACAGCTGTGAATATAATTATTATAATCACTTTAAAGTACCTGTAAGGCCTTTGTATGTTGATCAAAAATAAGCTCTAACTGAACTGTGAATATACACATTAATGGGATTATTCCGAGAGTAGGATGCAGCTCTGAATAAGCATGGCAAGTCTCTGGCCTCAAGCAATTCCTCCTGAGATCACTTAATACCACTTTACAGGTGAAGAAGCTGATACAGAAGAATCAACGAATTAATAGGATTTCACATTTATGGTACTTTCTTTGATTCCCATTACAGTACAGACTTCCTGTACATCATCAGCTGCGGTGCTAGGTTTCTGTTAACCTCCAACCTGTTTGTAGGAGAGGGTAACAAAACTTCCCTAATTTGCAAGACTGTTGTCCAGTAAAGAGTGTGAGTTCCAGTGGGGATTAAAAGAATGATGAAAGACACAAAATTGTAAAAGGATGCCAGAAAAGGAAGTAGAATTCCCAGTGGATTACATTTCCATCACAGAGGGGAAACAAAATCTAAAAAAAGTAGAATTAGAAATTTATGTTAATCTTGATCTCAATACTCCAGGCTGCAGAGAAAACACAAAATTTTCACTACATAATTTATTACTATTTCATAACACTCATTTAAAAAGAACTATGAGGAATTTTCTTCCAAATTTTAACAGATTACTGGATCTCTTCACTTGAAATGAAATCTTGCTTGCCTACTTGCTAGAGGTCAGTTTTTATGGCTAGAGTACAAACAACTGAGGATACATATTTAGAGCAGCAGTACGGATGGGGTCTTCCCACACTGATAACTGCAGAGCAATCATTCTGCAAATACACTTCGCTGATGTTTACGATATTTCTGAGAAGTGCCAACTAGAACTCTTTGAAGATGTTATCATAACCTCCTGTATATCTAAATATATACTTTGTGGGTGGACTCTGATACATATTGGAAGAGCTGCAATTTAGAAATAAAGCAATTTCCTAACTATGCAACTTGCAGGTACCTCAGGAACACATTTATATTGTTGCCTGCAAGGCCATCAGGGCAAGAAGTTTTGATACAGTCATTCATCTGCTAGAGTAGAAGAGAATATGAGGAAAAAAAAGCCATCTGGAAGATAAGGTTTTCTTTCTCAGATACCCAGATATCGTTTCTGCTGTCCCTCTGATCACTCAACAGGAACTGGCATTCACCACATGGGTCTAGCAGAATGAAGACCTTATACAGGACCTAGCATGATGGAGATGAGACCAAGTTGGTCTACAGATACAACAGAGCAGCACACATCATCGCTGATATGATCCTTATTGTGTTTTGAGAAAAAAGCTTCATCAGGCATCAGAACCATTTCAGACTATACATTCATGCAAAAGTAGTAAAGTTGCACTGGGAAATCCATGAAGGAAAAAAAGTAATATTAACACCCTGAAACCTCGACTTCATTCTAAGAGACCCTACTCTGTGCCTTGGCCAGGAGTGAGATCTGTGTCTAGCAAAGGAAAGCTATTGCCATTCCAGTGTCAGCTGGTGATGAAAGCTGTACCCTGCACTCTCTGCAGCTCTTTTGGATGCTTGTGAGCTGTATTTATCATCTGTTGCCTCTAGAAAAGGCCACCAACCCCTCCCCCTTGAAAGCCAGCTCTAAATCCTTTAAATTATCTCACAGAGCTTTTTTGTGTCCTTTTCTCACACAAGGCTGGAATTTCAAAAGGAGCCAAGAGGGGCTGTCAGAACCAACATGAGCTTTGCTTCATTAGAGTGGAGAGTAAAGGAGAGCTTTCTTTTTCCTCCTTCCACGAGTTAGTTGAAAGCAAATAACTACTTCATTCTTCAGATTGTTCCCTGTAAGATCCAACTTTGTACAAAAGTATTTATAAAAGATGAGAATTTTATTTGACTGCTCACTTCTAAAGTTTCTGAAACATCCAGCTGGAGAGATAAGCAGGCAGCCCAACAAATGTCAAACAACTTTAAAACATTAGAAGAATGGCAAGTACTTGTGACTTTACTGTGTTTGGTTATAAAACAGCGAAGGGTGAAAACAAGATGTGACATAAAGTAGACTAGCACTCACACATTTCAGGGGTTGCTGTAGATGCGTCTAGCTCAAGGGCAAACTGTAATCCCCAAAGTGAGAAAAGAATCCCCCAAACTGTAAGTCTATTTAGATTTTTTAGAAATGAACCTAAATTAGGTTTCATTCTGCTCTCAATATTGAAATAGCTCAGCTGAAAAAGGAGAGAATCAGGGTTAAGGCACCTCTCCTCTGAGTTGCGCATATACATATGTATTTTTATTTGCAAACCATGCTACATGAAATTGAGTCTTGAATACATTCTTCTTTTAAAGTATATAACATTCAGAAAGTAACAGAGATTGTCAGGGGACAGCTTATTGAAAGCTCTGAATGATTAAGCTATTAAATTAGTAAAGATCTGCAGCTCCAGACAGCCACTTCCAGCATGTGTCACTGGATTTGGGATGAGCTTATTAAGAAGCAGAGTCATGGGAAATGTGAGATGTAAGATAGAGAGGTAACTGTTTGAAGAATATGAAGATTATAGTCATACTGTATACTTCTTGCTATAACTGAAATTTTAATGCAAGTTAGATAGTCACAGGTGACCTCAAGATCATAGATACCAAGAGCATACATAAGTTTAATCAGTTGGATCTTTATACAACTTTAAATACTCATTTAAGTGAAACTGTCTCTTAAATTACAACAGTTTGGATAAGAATACAGCCTAATTTTTTCCATAGCATTTAATTGGTACCTTCGTTTGATACCTCCCCAGACAAAAAAGAAACTAAATGAATGAAGAAGAAGCTTAATTCCTTTTAGAGTCACTGAAAAGCGATGAGCACCCTTAAAGTCTCATTCAGTCTGCCTAACCCAAGATTAGCTCTCTGGAGGCACCTCTCCTTGCACTGACAGTGAAAAGGGTCTAACGTGGCTGACTATGTCAGTCAAAGAGAAAGAAAAAGACACCACAGAGAACCTCCTGTGGTGCAGGAGAAAAGGCTACAGCACTCTTTAAGATTTCTGATGCTCTCAACAGCTGTGGGCATCCTTTTTTCCTCTTGTACATTGGGGCACTATCCCACTTGCAAAAAAACAGAAAAAGTCAAGTAAATGTACTATCCCCACAGTTATTCTCACCATCCACAGCTGTTGCTGGAAGACAGCAGCTAACCTATATGAAGGCTGTATGTGGGAGGACCGTGAACTTGCAGACATTCCTGAAGGGAGCTTTAATCCTGTAAGGGAAGGAATTCGCTGAATCGCCCACCAGCACCAGCAGCAATTTTCACATTTAACCTTAATTAACAAGAGCACCAGTACATGCTACAGGACTTCCATTTAAAACTTTGACACAGAGCTGCCAGGGTCCACCCCACACATTTGCTTAAAAATAAGCAAGTGGGAGCCTGATGACAATTTTACCCTTTTTAGCTTTCAAACAACTGGAAAATGTCACAACCATTGACACCGCTTAGAAGGATTTGTTTTCTTCTTGGTCACTCACACACTGCCTCAGGTGAAGATGTGGTTTTGCTTCAAATCAAACTAGGGTCAATTCAGGCTCCAGCTGATGTAGAAAATGTTCGAAATACTGGAGCAACTCTGTACTGCTTGTGCTTCCATTGCAGTATTCCAGGTATGCACACGAGAAAAAAAGGCTGTAGACCAGAGGAAGTAAATAATAAAGATGTCCCTCTAATAGCAGCTGTGGGCATTAAAGGCTGCATGCAGAACTGATGAAAGGCAAACCAAAACCAGATTAAAAGGATCAGAGTACAGCAATGCATTAAATCAAAAGTGAAAAACACTTCCAAGCAAAAAGAAAGGGTTAAAAATACAAATAATTTAGTGGTTTCTTCTCTGGTGGAACTCCATGTAAATGCTTTCTATACATACAGAGGCACACACCAGAGAGATTATCATAAATAACCCATTTACATTGTAGTGACCTGCAAAGACTGGGTTTCTTATTTAAATATTGTTTTGTTATGCCTTACAGAATAAATACACACCTGAATAAACCATAAACAGATAGGTTCGCCAGTCCGGACCAAAAAACTTCATGCTCAGAAGTAAATTTTAAGGCAGAATTCACAGTAGATCCACTGAGCTCAGTGTAACTATGGATGTCTAAATTCCTCACTAGGTTAGAGTATTAAAGATGCTGTAATAAACAGTACGTGCTGCACACCTTGTCAATAGCAAAAGAGTTCCCATTGCTGTCAATACGGCACCTTCCGTAAATAAATAATTTAGGCATTTGCAAACCATACACAGAAAATAATTACAGAGAACTCCAGCATCTCAGAAAAGGGAGGCTCTGTAATCCAGAAACAGCTTTTTCCATTGGAATTAAATGGGATACTTGGAAACACAAAATGAGAATATTGGGCTAAGTTTTCACCCTCCTTGTTCCAATTACACTGCCTGTCTCAGGCCCTAATTAGCTAGCTGAAAATTTCCCTATATAGGCAAGATCTGAGCTTAAGCACTTCCTTCATCAGCTTCTCCCTCCTGTCAGGCTCTGGGGCAGGCAGGGTAGTCCTGCCCTCTCTCCTTACAATTCTCAAGTCTCATGAAGACTCTACTCAACCAATATTATAAAGACCAACAGAAAGATCTCTGGAGGACTCATCAGCTGGGGGCAAAAGGGTGAAGAGGCTGTAGCTGTATCAAACATCTTCACTGCCACCTGCACGGACGGAACAGTGACATCTGAGAGCGCCGGAGCAGTGCAGAAATGCCATCAGGAACGGTAGAAGCTACAATGTCTTACAAACCCATGCCTAGACTGCAAACATCACCGGTTTGCCTTCCTTAAAGGTCTTCTTCCTAAGTCTGGGCTGCCCTTCTCTCCTTTTCAGGCTTATTGGAGAGGCTTTTCCTTCATATGGTAGACTTACAACACAGTTTAAGCAAAAGTTTTTTTCAAACAGATACCTTGAAATCTGAGACAAATTCTAATACTGGTCCCAACTCGAGAGAGACAGGCACCCGTGCCAATATTTCTCTCCTAAATTACTTCTCCCACTTTGTCTTGTTTTCCCAATATTTGTGGAAGTATTGAATTGTGAGTTATAGAGTTTGATGGAAAGGAAAAACCACAATTAAACCCACCAGCAGGTCATCAACTACAAGCAGACTGGGTCAACAAACTACAAGCCAGGTATCATATTTACACGAGTGTACATACAGGTAATTCAGTGCGGTGTCATTCCTCCCTTGTCATGGCATGTTGGCCAGATTGAAAAGGACTAAAGTTTTACCATTACTTTCACTAGCGCCAGGTTTTCATTTGGATCAAAATCCACAATATAAAACTGTAAACCAACTGCACATCAAGGATGGAGAAGTTCTCACTATTGCTGCAACTTTAAACAAGACACTTATTTTTAATATGGCTTGAATTGGAGCCAGAGAGTAATAGAGCTAAATCTGAGTGCAGTGCTTTTCCAGTTACTTATTCTCAAGTAATATGTATCCATTTGAGCAACAATAACAACAGAGAACCACACATGTACTCTTACAAAACATACTTACAGCATTTAGTAATTTTCAATAAAGAAATAGGATGCGACAGATGGGTTTGAGAAAGTTGAGTTTACAAGATTTACTCCTGTGGAGACAAAAATCAGGGTTGCCTTAGGAAAAATCTGTAAATCAAAGAATCGTTAATGGAAACTCTCTCTTTCTTTAGACTTATATGTTTATATTGAAAGGTTACTGCAGCTGGGTCTATGTGCCATTACCTCCCCATGCAGAGGACAGCAGAAGAAACTAGGAAACAATAAACGATACAAGAAATCCATCTGGAGCTAAGACTATATTTACTGTTTTAAACTTGACACACTCAACTTGATCACCATCTTTCCAAGAACTTTGGGCTCAAGAGAAGTTTTCTGAACAGAATCTGTAACCTAGTGACACTCTATATAGACATACCACTGACATTGAAATTGAAGCCAATGAGATAAAAAAAGCAAAACACAAAATACCCCCAAATAAACAAACTAACAAAGACCAACAACAAAACCCTTATATTCTTCAAGGAAAGATTCTTTTACTTTTGACATATCAACAATGACATTCCTTGTTACTTTACCATAAGGACACAACATCTTTGAAGGACACAAAAAGAAGAGCTCAGAGGTTGAAGGGCTTAACTGAGCTTTCAGTTTTTATAGCTGGCTTTACCACATCAGAACTTACTGACTTCAATGAACTTTGCATCAGGCCTTTAATCATATTCATTCCTTTTAACTGAAATAAGGATATAAAATATTATCTGTGAAAAACCTTTGCAATCCATGAACCAAGATGAAAATGCTTGGAAACTTTGAAATGGAGTAAAACCCTGATGCTACTGAACAGGAGTTTCACCACAGATTCCAGCTGGACGAGGATTTCTCAAGTGCTCTCCTCAAATTTCCTTCCTTTAATATGCCACTGAAATCAAGGTGATATAAACCAAATAACCAGAACTCTGTTTTACAATAAACAGAAAGAACCTTTTCAGACCACAGATGTGGCCTTAATATATGCATTTATACACTTCCACTTCCTATCTCCAACATGCCCCGTAGGATGCTTCTAATCTTCTGCAAGACTGTGCGACAAGAAGTTAAGAGGAAACAAGGATAAGAGTTCATCAAAACTTCTGTCCAGCAACCTGGGAAATGGCACAGCTAATACTGGACCTTTGAAAACAAGTGACCATAGGAAATCAAGGTTGGCAGGGATTTAACCCTTCATGACTCATTTTGCTAACTTTCCAAGTAAATGACTGAGCTTTTTAACCATGTTTGACATCTAATTAGTTGAGAAAAACAAGAAGTAAAAATACATCTTTGGTTTTCTTTTGACATAAAGCACCAATAATTAGCTCCAAGGTATTTGTTTAGGCAAAAAACAAGCATGCAGTTAAAAGAAAGCACAATGACAGTCACTGAAGAGAAATCACTTGGGTCATTCTTTTCACCTTGTGTATATTTTTTTGATATCGTAAGTTTATTTTACTCCACCACAGCTCTTCATGGAGAGGCAGAATGGGTAAGTAACTGGAGAGCTTCTTTTCCTAACTGTAAGCAGTTTGACTACAGATGAATCACATAATATCACATAGTCACACAGCAATGAGGTATACCCTGAGAGGTAGATATTAGCATTAGTCAGGTATTCAGTCAGTGCCTAAAAGACATATTTTTAATACCTACAGCTCTTAAGTCTGTTCCTACTTAAGGTGTTCACATTGATCTGTGCCTAAAATACTCTGCTGGAAGCAAAATCTGTCTGGAATAGCACCAGCTGATAAGGCTTAGTCTTCCCTCATGGATAATGGTATCCTCATACTTAGGGATCAATGTGTCAGCACAGGCAACACACTCCTCTTGACCTAGCCAGGCATTTACACTGGTACTTAACATTAAGCATATGAGCAGCCTGATCTGATTTTTAGGGTTACACATGTTTTAAGTCAAGTATGTGAATCAAAGGCCAGGGTGTGAACTCCTGTAAGTGTTCAGACTTTAACTTGCTTTGCACTAATCATGCATTTCGTTCGCTAGATAGGAAACAGTGCTGCTCAACATTTGAACTTGTTTTCTTCTTATGATGATCTGCCAATTACAAAACCAGCATCAGTGATCCTTTCAGCTTCCTGTTTTGCACATATAGGACTGAGTGTATATTAAAATTGATGCCCGATATATTAAAAAAAATGAAAATGAGACCCTTTCTCCAGAAAAAGAGCAGAGATGGAAAATAACCAATCAGCAAAGTAGCAAAGTGTTGCTAAATTGTATACAGATATAGTACCAGGGGGTGAAAAAAGAAAATAGGGAGAAAAAAAAACAAAGAAAAAGAGAAAATCATTATCATTCAGTTTCAAATTAGTTTCTGTGAATTCAGTCAGCATGAGCAGGGGTAGCAGACTTGAGCCATCAATAAACTTTAAGAGGGTGAAAAAAATAAACAATAATTAATTAGCCATTAAACCACTTTACAGGATATTTTTATAGCATTCATGCTTCTATACACTCATCTGAGTTTCAGTATGATTGTAAAAGTTTGGAAGCAATTAAGAAGTTTTTAATGAGTTTTTGACATGACATGGAGTAATGGTAGAAGACTTCTTCAGAATCCATCATTCAAAATAATCAATTTTGTGTTAAATATTAATGGATTTTCTTATGAAAACACAACAGATCCTGAACAGCTTAAAGTGTTCTTTCTATACATATCTTTTCAAGTTTAAACACACACAAATATGCATAGAAGTGTTCTTCAATAAAACCCTGCACATGCATTTATTTCACACAGTGCATCCAAGTTTTGCAGGTGTTTAATATCTTTTTTTTCCTCTGGAGTGTGAAGATGACGCCTGACATTGTATCAGAGAGGACTTTCCTCCCTCTCAACTGCAGCACAAGAAAGGTGAAAAAAAATGGAAAATGTATTTCTACCGGCAAGAGATGTATTAGCATTGTACTGTAAAATGAGACTGTCATCTATGACCAGGCATGCACACACATGTTCCCTCTTTTTCCACTGTAGAAGCAGTGTGTTACTTTTCCTCCCTTCCTTCAGAACCGTAACTGCTGCGCCTTCGCTCAGCCTTTAACAATCTGAGACTTGTGAGAAGGCAATTCTTCAGGGAGACATATACGTGTCTCCCTGAAGAGAGATACATGGATGTCTACATCTCCCTTTTAGAAATAACACTCTACAGCTCTTATATTTTAAACTTCTTTCCCAGTTACAAGTCTCCAGATTTGGTGAATCCTTCTGCAAATGTACTTAGAGAAGAGCTATGCAGATAGAACAGACTCTGCCTACCTCAGAGTCCTCCTTCAATACTGGCAGTGTTATACAAAAGTTAATTACTGACAATTGCAGTGTGAGTGGCATTACACAATTTCAAACGTAAACGTAATCTCACAGCTCTCTTTATCCAGTTACGCCTTCCCTGTGATCTGTAATGAAATACATGAGACTAAACCGAAAACAAACCCAGTTCAAATAAATTGCACTGCGTTAAACACCCATAGGCAGCATTTTCTAGTGCATAACAGTCCTTTCCTCCTTTTCTGGACTGATCTGTTCCTTTCAGTTTATAGTTTCTTGGCAAACCCACCATCTACTGCTTATGTTAGGCATCTGATTGTCAGATTTGTACAAACTGAATATTCATGACTCGAGAATTAACCACTTCATGCCTAAAAAAGGGAAAATATAAATCCTCATCTATTCCATGCTGTTTGAAGGAGATCCGGTATCGGGGCTGCGCTACATGCCCAGCACGGGAGAGATTAGCTGGGTGGCCAAACACGTCTCATCGTCTTAAAGAGTAAAGTCCGGTTAAACAGCACAAGAGTGAAAAAAAATCCTCCACGGATCAGCAAGATCCGGAGTCCTTGTCTGCAAATGCAACTAACTCTTCTTTGTCTGTGTTTAAACTGCGTGGTACCGCCCGTAGCACGGAGAGGCTTTTTAAGTCTTTCCCTTAGAAATTCCTCCTAATGCCAGTTTCCCCCTTTTGGAAGATGAGGAAAACCAGGGAGGAAGGTGGGGAGGGGAGGCAGCGGCGGGGCAAAGCAGGAGAGGTTTTGAGGCAAGCCCGGAATAAGAGAACAACAGACTTACCTTTATAGGATAATTTGAGCCTTGGCACGTTATTCTTCACATGCTGGCAGTTCACTCTTCCTGCTAGTAATACTCCCAAGGAAAGCAAGGCAATCCCCCTGAGCCAGCCCATGCTGCAGCAGCCACTGTAGGGGTCCCTGCGAGCCGGAGCCGTGGCGCTCCCCGTCCTGCCGGGCGCCGCCGGGGAACTTCGGGCAACCTGGGGAGCGGAGGTAACAGGTGATGGGGGTGGGCTCCGCGCCCCGCCGCGCCCCGCCGCCGCCGACAGCCGCCCCGGCCCCCCGCCTCGCCGCCGCCGCCGCGGGGGCAACTTCAAGCCCCTCTCACACACACGCCGCGGGCCGGAAAAGGAGGCAGCCCCCGGGCGCGAGTGGCGTGCGGGCGGGGGGGCGGCATGATGCGGGCGGCGGCGGCGCGCGGCGGCGCGGGCCGGGGGCAGGGGCCGGGGCGGGCGGGCGCCCCTTTGCCCCGCGCGGCGGGCGGGTCCCGGGCGGTAGGGGCGGGCGCGGCGGCGACGGCCCCGCGCTCCCCGCGCACATGGAGCCACACCGGGGACACCGGCTCAAGCCGCGCTCGGGAGAGCGGCTGACAATGGGAGCGCAGGGAAGCTCAACCCCCCCTTCCCCCCGCTGTCACACCGCACATGCAGAGAGAAAGGAGGGGGAAAGAAAAAAGGAAAGGCATCGCGGCAGGATGAGAGGGGAGAACAGAAACCTCCACCTAGCCCGGGAAAGGCACGGAGCTATATGTTTCACGAGCTGTTTGATGTCAATCTCCAGGTTCGGGTGTTTTTTTTGGTTGTTTGTTTTTTTTTTTTTTTGGGGGGGGGGAAATTAATTTCATTTTACAGTTCTAATTAAAAGATGTACCTCCCCCTTTAAAAACAACGGCACAACACAACAATGTTGCTACCCACATAAATAACATCTTCTGCCCATAACGTAATCCTCTTCGGGTTGCTCACGGTTAAAAACAAGTAACAAAGTCTTCCATCAGCATAACTTTACCACTGAAGCTTTTAAAGCCTTGTTAGGGAAGGTTGCCCTAACCCTCCAACCCTCCCCACCTCCTGCACTACTCCAATTCAGCGAGAGAAATTCCTAGTAAAGCCCACTTCAACAATCAATTCAAGACATGTACAGGTCTGGAGGGGCTTATAAATTACACCGGAGTGTTCTCTGAAGTGTTCTTGTAAGTTAAAAACGTTCCAAACCTTCGAATTTCCATGGCTGTGTGATTATTTTAATCTTATATTTTTCTGCCATGGAACTAGGTAATGATTTTTGTTTGTTTGTTTAAACAAAAAGACACACAAAATCCCCAGAGGTATTTAAATGTTAAGGAGCTGTAAATGTAAACATATAAGCAAACTGAAGCTCCCCCCACACACGTCTGAACAACCCCCTTCTAGTGAGTGATGCTTTATTAAATTTTCCATGCTGTGCTGAATATCAATTTAATGTGCATTTTGGAATGTAATGTCTTACACAGATATGTACCCCATATTACATTCCTAATGCAATATTGACAGAAATGCTGGCAGTCGACCTTTACGAAACGTTGGCATCATCAAAGAAGTGTGATGACCCTGCTTTATTTTGTACTTGTCCAGTATAAAGAGTCTGTGGGTGTTTTATGGTGACAGAGCCTACAGTATTTCAGTGAGATCTCTTTACTACTGTTTCCTAAGGGTTAAAAACCAGTTATCTAGTCCCACCGATGGTGACCACACCACACAGAATTTCACAGAGCACAGAGTCCCTTTCCTGTGTTCAGATTTAGCTGCTCAACCAGCATTTAGGAAATAGTCTTAACTTTCAAACTGAAGTTCATAGTTGAAAATGCGGGTGTCAGTATGGTTCTAATTAAAACGTAGAGACTCTTGCAGAACAAGGCTTGGTGCTGGTAAGGCAGGGGCTAAAATCTGTCACTGCTGCTTTCATTGCTTAATATTCACACACCAGTGGAAAAGAAGGGGCTTTTCCCCTCTCTTCTTTAACAAATTCTTTTGCTTCCTGAGCTTAATTCATTAATCCCTTGGCATTGTATCTGCCAGATTCAGCAATTCTATTGATCAGCAGCATTGTTAAGAAAATAAAATAAAAAAAAATAATGTTGATTTTGGTCATTCCCACACTTGTTATCCTGTTATTTCATGCTCCGGGCAGTGGATTAGAGCTCCAAAATGACAAGAGACGCCTGTCTGTTTTCCATGGATTACTTGCTACAGGCATTCACTCTGCAAACTTTGAGATTATTTGGGGAATTGGCCTAATGAATTATCCTTTTGTATTGAGCAAACAATTAGAACAAAACACAAAAGTTGCACCATATTCACGACCTTATAAAGCACATCATTTTACAGTTATGTTGTTACACTCAATTTACTTCTAGTTGCTTAAGGAAGGCACAACTACTTTTTTTTTCTTATGAGGAAAAGGGAGTATGAAGCTCGAATCCTATCTTTCTCATGCAGAATGAATGTGTAACACTCCAGACTATTTTACAGCAACCAAATAAACAAATCATTGTCCCCAGTCAGTATATATTTTGCCCACAAAACATGTGGACTAGATACAATGAGTACTAGCTTATCCAAGATTGCATCTGAGAGATAAAATACAGCATCATTTTAGCAGAAAGGAGACATGCTTTTTACATCCTTCATGTGAAAGACCACTTAGCTTTTGCCTTCCTCTGTGGGATATGCCAGTCTAAAGACACAGAGAATGGTAAAAACTGATCCTGTGGGTTGCCCTTCTGCTATTTAGCACTCAGTAGTGCTAATCAGCTAGTCAGGAGAGCATATGCTGCACCCCCTTAAAAGGAGAGGGGCAATGGCAGCACTTCAGTGGTTGCTGAAGAAGCTTTGTATCTAAAAGACACCCATTGCCATATGTTGCTTCTGCCAAGGCAAAACTGGGCTCTGCTTGGAAGGAATGATTTGGCCAATGCTCCTATGGCCAGTGCCAGAAATGTCAGCTCTGGGAATTTAGGGTGGGCAACATCTCACTTCCAAATAACAATCTATTCACCTTTTTATTTTGGTCTTTTGAAAGTGATCTAGCTGCTGAGTTTAGAGAGAGGGAAAAAGTAAAATCCAGACTCTTCCCAGTTCTTCAGACAATGCTCTTCTTCCCTGAAGAAAAGACCACAGTTACTGGCTTAATTATTCCATCATTGCTCAGCAAGTTCAAAAGGAATAACAGTTCTTCTGCATCTTTTCCCATATTTGTTGCAGGTTTTCTTTTTATTTTCTGTAAGGGCATTTATATGACATTCTATATAGTGTTTTATGTCTCAGAACCCAGATATAGGCACTTGTGGGCTCTGTTTAACATTTCTGGTCTCATGCTGTGTGGCATTATGATTTGGAGTTTTTTATGCCACCTTTCAATATGTGCAGCAACTTCACATTGATAACTCGTACAAAAAGTTATACTTGAATGTGTCTGGGCTTTCACTGTTGAACCATCCATGCAGAATTACTCTTTCAATCACAAGCTGGCGTCATTTGCCATTTCTCATTATTGTATTCCTTGACTCATTACTTCAAACCTTCCTGCTTCTGCTGTGACTTTTATACTTAGAAGCTCTTGAAAGCTTAACTGCTCTAAGAAAGTCTTTAGTGTGCTTTAAAAAAGTACTTATGTTTTCAGAATAATTTCCTGTGTTTTAGATGAGTCATTGCTTGTTTACATTGATGTGATCAGGTCCTTCTCACAGTGCAGGAATTACCAGAATCCTTTTCTGATGTGCAGTACTAATCCAGTAATTTTTGAAGGAAAGATTTTTTGGCTTGAGTGTGGAATTTCTGGTTAAAATCAGAGAAAGAAAAAAAAAAAAACCCTCACAATCTATATGTGATTGCTAAAGACCTCCCTGGAGAACACACTCCTGTAGGAAATGTGAAATCTTAACTTGGATACACTCTACTATTTTATTCCATAGCAGGTGAATTGCTTGATAAGCAGAATATTTACAATTCTGTGAAGGGTCCCTTTGAAATTGCTCCTGCTGTATACTTAATGATACTTGTAATGTGCTTTAGAATAATTGAATAATTATTGGCCAAAAAGGAGTCTCAGTCTACAGCCCAATTATAAATGCTTTTGTCATGAGATGCGTGAGAGACTCAGGATGCAGTTACACAACATACTGACTTCAGAAGCAAAATCCCGTTTAAGAATATCCAGGCACCATCTACCACATTTTGCTTTTATGTCATGGACTGACACTCTCTTATTTGGGACACTACAAACTTTTTGTGGGGACATACTAGAAGCATGGAGAAAAAGAATGTTTAAAAATAATCCTCATGGCCATAGGAGGGGGGTTGTTTTACACACAGATGCAGTGCATGCACCAGCTAATGGAGTAGAAAGAATTGTAAACTGCCATTGGGGAACAGCAGCAAAGAACAGGAGCTTCAGATGTTTGCCTCACTTCTGAAGGCAACATGTCATGAAGCTCTACCTTCAGGTTCAAGTCCTTTGCCTCATTCAGACAGGAATCTAAATCTGGAATCTATTTTGCATAAAACTTAATCATTCTTCTCTGGAAGAAAGCCTACACAGTGAAGAAAAATGCTTCTGATATCCAGACCTGCTGAAATGGATATCAGCTATAATTTTTACAGTGTTTATGATGATCACATTAGCTCAAGAGGTTATAAATAGCTACTTCCACCTGGATTTTAAAGGATTCAAAATTCTGTGAAATGGTACTTTTTAAGTTCTGAAGCCATCAGAGAGCAAAGTTACTTAAAAATGCATCAGCAAAAAGGGAATTGAAGGTGTAGAGTTTAACATTTTATCAAACTGACGTTGCCAAAATCATGGGCTTGAATCTAGATCTGGAAATGTTCTTGCTGTTGGAAGTCTAGACATGTCTTGCCCCAGAGCTCCCACGGGCTACGTTGCATTTGGTAGCATTATTCACATCTCCTGGATCTACATGAATACATAACATTTCTTATTATCACATGTGACCGGGTTGCTAACTACATCAGATAGTATCTGCGTTCTCTCAGTAACACTGCATCTTACCATCTTGTCACAATCAACGTTTCCTTCATTTCTCAAGACTAATGAGACTGTACTGTATGTGATGCTTGTACTTTTGGCAGTATAATGGGATCTGTATCAGTATGACGTGTTTTATTCACAATGCTTTCAGGTCTATTAAACACTTCATCAAATTCTTCAAAAATAGTCTTTGCATCCTGTTCTGTAGACAGGTTATATGCCGGTCTGAACAGCAGCATTTCAGATTGCTCTTCAGACATAAACAAACCTTTCCTATCCCCTTGGTCTCCACTGCCAAATGTGTCACAGGAAAATGTGTGCCAACTGTGATAACCAGAGCCATGGTAAGAAACCCACCTGTATAGCTCAGTGCCAGGCATCTGACATTAATAAGGGTTATGCAAAGCTTATTTTCCTCAACTCCTGGTATGGGTCAGTAGCTTCCATTTCAATGGATTAGCTCTGGGGTACTCATCCAAATTGAACAAAACTTTCAAGTCTATTAAGTTTCAAGTACAGAGACTTCCATCCCTCTGATTGTTTATGTTTATTGGCTGTTGGGACTTCATGGAGGAAATACTGGCAAGGACATATGTTTTTTTTACAGGAGATGAGGGAAATGCAAAGAAATATTTCATGTTCTAATTCTTTAGAGAAAAGCCAATTAAAGAAAAAATCATTATAAAGGGGAAAACAAAGCAACAGCAGCCATGAAACTTTTGGCTCCTTAAATCCTATTCCAGGCCTGATGTGTTGAACTTTATTGAGGGAAGTCTAATTAAGCCGGAAGGTCTTCTCCCAAATGACTGGCTGCAGAATGACTTGCTCCTCTAACCCAACAAATTTAATGGTTGGTGAATGTCTGAAGAGATAGATAATAAACTGGGCCTGTCCATTTCCCCACTGCTGGCTGAAGAGCCAAGTTGCAAGGTGTATTACACATTAACGCATTACAGATTCAGTTACTTTAGCATTAAAATCCAATTTGGCTTTTATAATCCACATTTTTTCAAAATTGGAACAAGTGATGATGCATAAAATATTTTACTGCACAAAACCCAAGGAACTGCTATGTCGCAGAAGAATAAGACATAGATCAATATCAAAATAGGGTTTTCAGGATTTCCTACTTGTCTTTGAAAGTCCCTTTATGTTCCAATTTGCATCTTTAGACCGCTGTATACTTTTCAAGGTCTGATCCTAAGGGATTTACTCAGGGCCACACACTAAGACATTAACATGACAAGAAATTGATCCTGGTTTCTCACATACTGTGCCGACAGTCACATCCTTACCTCTTCATTTGTCATAGTATGCAAGTCATTCCTGTCAGCCCTAGAAGTCCCTCCTTATCACTCTGTATACAGAAAATCACCAGTTCTATTGTATCTGGGAATCATCATGGCCAACCTTTTGGCCCTCCACAATTTTGCTTAGTAAACCTTTACTGCCAACTGTCAAAGACTTGAAAGATGCAACAGTATCTTGTGTGCCACCCATTCATCACAGGCTTTTAAACAGTCCAAGTGAACTGCAGCAAACCAAAAGCTGAAACTGTATGCAATATCTGCTGTGCTTATTTTTCTTTTCTGGACTTTTCTGCTTCTTTCTCTGTTTTTGGTTTGGGGGTTTTTTTATTTGTTTGCCTTTATTTTTTTGTTCTTCTTGTGTTGAGTGGTTCATTAGTGTATGGCAAATATATGAGACCAAGAAAATCAGAACCGGCTGTCATTTTCAAGCATCTGCCCTATTTGGCCTTCTAGACTCAAAAAACTTTTTAATGAGGATGTTTTTTTCACAGATGAATTCCAAATCTGACTCTGTTGAACAGAATGTGTGGGTGCAAATCGCCTTTAGAAGATCAAACAGTAACACGCAAAATGTAGGGGCTAAACAGTCAGTTTATGGCTTCTGATGCCAAAACTGATAGCTATTTAATCACTACTTAGATAGCCTGTGGAAACTGGGTAGTTAAACTGTGATAGCTTAGAAAAACTTGGTTGAACTTTCAATAATTTGACTTCTGTGAATGCTTTTAGAGTCAGCAATATGTAGAAGCATGTGCTAGAAGAGAAGGGGGGAATTCAAGGAAAAACAAACTCTAAGAAAGCATTAAGTAAGTCTCTCTTTTCCTCTCTGAATCCCCAGTGAATAGGGATTTCAGAGGGGAGGGGAACTTTATCCCTCCTCTAGATTGAATTTGTAACTATTTCAGAAAAGCTTTCCCTACATTATATTCCTATTTGTTTCTCTGACATCAGAATTCATGATATTTTAGGCAGGTAAATATAGATACAGGAAAGAAAGATTTCTTCTGTCTCCTGAAGTGTTGAAATCTGAAACAAAGTTAGGATGGAGCTGTACCAGTCCACATAAATTTCGTCTGGAGATTCAAGCGTAGGTTGAACACATGCACACACATACACAATTAGAGCAATTTTCTAGGAAAATAACTGAAAACCCAGCCTGTTTTCTGTTTCTCAGGCATTCTAGAAATACTTCAAATACTTTCCTACTTTGACATTTGTATGTGCATACAGAAAGCATAACTACAAAGAGCATCAGGTAATTCAACACACATCTCTGAGTGTGTATTTTTTCCACCAGGCACGTGGGCTTGGTGAAAGTGCGGTCAAACCTAAGTCTAACAGTTGCAGTCCATTTCCCCTCTTTTCTTTTGTCTCCAAGTAGGGTATGAAGCAGCAGGCTCAGAGCTCCCTGGAGCAGCTCACCCGGTGACTGAGGGCTATTGGCAGTGGTAAAGGTGGTAAAAGTGGTAAAGGAAGCACATGGTCAGTTGTTGGGAGGAGAGCTGCACCATGGCATCCTGACACCCTGCTGGAGATCATATGATAATAGGTATCTGCTGACACTGTATAATATCTTTCTGCTCTCCTTCCCGATTCCCTATACCTGAAGAGAAGGAAAGACAAAGAAGCTGGTATTGCCAGTAAATATTTCTCACAACAATGGAAATTCTCAGTTCTGGACAAGAATTAGCTACTTAGCAACACCTTAGTGACTTGTGATCAGACTAGGAAGGAAAAAATTCATATACTAATAAGACAGATATTCTGTACATGCCAAATAGTTTAAATAAAACATACTTTTTGTTATACCAAAATATTAATGGAAAAAGGTTGGGCTTATACATGCACAATCTTTATCTATCTATATATATGCACTCAGAGACAATACATTCTGTATATGGATTGTATAACATAAATTATCATAATTAACCATCTTCATTTTCCCTGGCATTTCACACTATCTCACAGATGGATCCCTCAGGTTTTCTTTTTTGTTGTTTTTCCTTGCTGTTTAAAGCTTGTAAGCATCATGTACCGGTTCCATGAATCTCTCAGCCAAATTTCAGAGTATTTCTTGAAGCTTTACGTAACAATCTTATAAACTATAAATAAATGTATATGAAGGTTGCTTTTCTTTTTTTTTTTTTTCCCTTTTTTTCATGTTTTTTTCTACCTTCAAGTGAAACAGAACAAGAATATGTTCATAAAGACGAAAATCCCATTGTTTATGCTGATTGGCATAGACTAGACAGTGAGGGGAAAAAACAAGGCATCTGTTGAATACAAATGAAGGCAGCAGGTTGGTGTGTGAGTACTTAGGTTCTGAAGTTACTTGTCATCTGCTTTTAGTGGCTGAAACCTCACTTTCCTCCTCCATCCTCTCCTCTCCCTGCCATGGGACAAAGTTATGGGAAACAAGGTGACTTCACATGAAATTGCAAAAGCTGATGCACAGAAGCTCAGTCATTTGAAGCAGTGTTCCTCCTCAGTCCTAAGTTTACCAATGATGACTTTATTCTAAGCACTCCCTTTTAGCTGCTTTTAAAGAGCCTTGAAACTCCTTGCATGATGTTGCTAATGACAGGGAACAGTGTGCCAAAGCCTAGAATTAGTGTCCTTAAAGGGTTTATTGTAATGGCAAAGCCAACTGTTAGGAGAGCTCCCTTGTACCCAAAAGGTCTATATTGTGCTTCAGCAAAGGCGGGGGATGGGGGTAGGGGGTTAACAATAAATTGTGAAAATTGGAAGGAGAAGAAGAGGAAAAAAACCAGCACCCCAGACTTCAAACAAATCTTGCTCTCCATTTTTCTTCTAAGGTGTTGAACGATACATGATGTCATATGATGTGTGGTAATTCCCCCTTCTCTGTTTTGAGGGGAATAAATGGGTTCTATTTCTGAGAAAATTTATTAAAGCCAAATTTTACTGTCAGTTACCCTGGGTCAATCCCAAGCAGCAATTCAAATGCAATTCCTCTGGATTCATGCTGATGTAACAGAGAAGAGAATGTGGTGCTTGAAAAAGCAGCTGTCACCTTATGGAAAACTTTATGAAATATCTTATTTGGAAACAAGTGTTCCTCTGTGCAGTGTATTTCCCTGTACTTCTTTTTTCTCATTTTTTCTATCTGAAGACAGATCTCTAAAACAGAATCACTGTTGTTTCATAAGAATTTATCTGCTTCTGCACTTATTCCCCACCTGACATCATAATCCTCTGTTTGTGAAATAATAATCATTTTTAGAATGACCAACTGTGATAGTACAAGCTGGGCTTAAAATCTGATCCGAAAAATGCATTTTACTCTGATATCTTACACAACGTCATATCAGATTTCAGCTCAAGAGATAATAATTTCAACCAAGTGACAACAATTAAGTTTTCATACAGGGGAGTGGTACACTTGATATAACTCTCTCGAGATAATTCCCTCTGGAGTTTTCAGTTTTATGACTTGACTTTTAAAAATATTTTCACTCTCTGCCCAATGCTTGGTAATGCAAGTCTAATGATTTTGCTGAAGTAGAAAACATTAGGTATACTATTCAGTCCAGTTTCTCACAGGAGTTAAAAGTCACAACAAGCAGAAGCTTAAGAAAAGGAAAATCAAATGCAAATATATTTCTCATGAATTCTTCAATGAATTTTAGATACCATAACGATTTATGAGAATAACCTGAAAAGCAACATCCTTTTTGACAAGTGCTGAGTACCCTTCTAAGTTTTGCAGTCTTATGTTTGAAGATACAGTTTTCATCCGTATTTTTGCTCTGAAATTCAGTGGTTTCTCTGTTCATCCTACCATCTTTGGCAGCTTTAGCTAGAGTTATTCATAGCTTTCAAATTATGCACATGCTTTGCTGGATCAACGCCCATATGTGTTGAAATTTTGCTATGTGTAGGACAGCCAGCACAATCCAGAATCAGGGAGTGCCAATTTTTGTTCTTCAACGCACTTCAAGCTTTAAGGAAGGACCTCTGGGAAAAATAAGAATCCAGGGAAACAGATTATCAGACACTGTGCAGCCTGAACCTTCTCTTCTTGACAGCTAAAAACACTTGGAAAAAGTCAGACTATGCCTAAACTTAACTAGGTGACTGACTTAACTGAGTGACTAACTCAGCCAGATGCAGGACCAAGATTTTCAGAGTCTCAAAGTTTCATAGTAAAGTAGACCATTATATTGAACTGTAAATTAACCAGCAGGTTGAAGAAATAAACTAATATTTTGTGAATATTCTCTACAGCAATTGCTATTTTAAAGTAATAATCTCTCATTAATGAGCTCCCACCTTTCCACAGGTTTTGTTTTCCTAAGTCAAGAGAACTCTAGCTGGTGAAGGACTTGTTTTCCCCTTAGCAAAAGTCCTGCTATGGTAAAATGTTCCATCTGGAGTGCCCAGCTATAGAACTGTTAAAGTAAATTTCTCTATGCTATCATGTCTTTGAAAGCCATGTGCACACAAGATGAGTCTTTTATACCATAAGATGAATCTCTGATGACATAAATTAGTATATAGCATGTGTTGCTTTGGAAAACTTTGTTTAATACTAAACACTGGTTGATGATACTCTCCAGTGATATCACATTACAGAACTGATTATAAAAGTACCGCAACCACATCATGGATAAAGTTATTATCCATTCTGGTTGCCACACCAATGCCTTACCGTGCATATCCATGCTAGATTTATTGACCGCAAATTATTGTATATGTGAAATAAATTAGTTGGAGAAAGAAGCATATCTTTATGGCTTTCAGCACATATCCTGTGGAAACAGCATGAAAAATGCAAAACTTATTTCACTAATCTCTTCCAACATTCTGTATATGCAACAGCCACTGCCTCAAAAGCCGTATTTCTCCACTGATCATGTTTTCAAGACTCCTGAAACAAAACTTTCAGAGTACAGTTTGATACAGACTGTTAACTTGTTTGCTTACTTATACGTGTCTTTTTTTTTTTCAGTCTATTATATAGTTCAATTGCTGGAAAGGATAAGTTTGAGATGGCTACTGTTGTTATTGCATGAAATTGATCTGGGCTCCAGCCAAACGCAAGTCTCATTCTCATTAAGATGGAGACACTCAGATGAAAATTAAGGCCCTTCTAATGAAATATATTGGAGGATTAAGTTGCAAGTGGCAGGACACATTACCTTATTTATCTAGCTGTGCTTGCATGACTTGCTAGGCCAGCAGTTATGACAAACGTTCTTTGCGCAAGCTATTTTCAAGACTATTTCCATTAAAAGTAACATGATTGAGTACATTGCTTTGCTCATAGTTGAGATATGCTTCAATGTTTATATCAAACCAATTAAACTGTGTTGTTTTAAAGCAATAAAAATGTTTCTTTAATTGCCACATGTTCTTCTTTGCCCTTTTCAAGTCTGGAAACGACGAAATAGTTTGCAAGCTTTCTGTGCACGCTATTTCATCCTCATGCAGTTGACCTATTAATTTTAACTTGCATTGATTTGTATGATAAAATATTCTAGATCTTTGTGTGTGTGTGTAATTGTACTGCTTTCTAACCTTTTTGTAACATTTAGAATAAAGATACCTAAGTGATATTATTATTGTCGGTTATTATTGTTATTTCACCCATTTTTCTCCCTTATGCATTATCATGGTTGTACCTCGCACGTTACAGGAAAAATCATTGAGCAGCTAAGTTAAAACACTGCAGTTGCACACAATCACATCATTAACATACTCTTGCTGGCAGTTGAAAAATGTCTTCCATAGCTCCCTTTGACACATCTGCTCTTGTGCAATATGTACTATCATCTTCATAAGCATGTATTAGTTCTGAGTGTCTCCATCTGAACCAAATTAAAAGAGCCTGAACTTAAAATGTTGGGCATCCTGAGAAATGTCTTTTATAGAATGTTATATTTGGAGGCAAGTAAAGCTAGCTACCACTTCTGAAAACCTCTTGGAAAACATTATTGTGGGCTTAAAGTTGGGGAATTAAACTATATAAAATTCTGAGCTATTTGGTCTCTGTGTGCAAGTAGAAAAATAAGAAAGGGTCTTCTATTCAGTACCTGAAATTACAGTGAACAAAGCTTTTCTCTACAGACTTCTGGTGTCTTATGTGTAACATTTTTCTTTGCATTCATGTAAGCTAGAGTACCAAAGGTCTATTCAAAGCTGGTTTGATGTAGAAGGAAAACATGGAAGGATTTAGGGCATCAAGTTACCTGTGAGGCCATCAGGAGTTTGTTCACACTAAGTGGTGTGTAGCAAGTTCCTTTGAGCATCAGGTTTTAATGGTACTAATGTTACCTGCCTAGAAACAGCTCTGGATGTATGGAAGCAGCCTGGGGACCAGAACAGGTAGATTAGCACCTGGATAGTTATATTTTTTTTATGAAACATGAAGCATCTTAGGACCACTCAGCAGGCTGTGTGTTTTGGGCTCAGGATGTAGGGCTTGTACATAGGACTGTGTAACCCTGAGTTGTTATGCATCATCTTGGCTGTGTGAACACTTAACATATATAGTTCATGCATGGTAAAAATGTGTGAGTTCACACCTCTGCCACCAATGTAAAAAGGACCTATGATGGGGTACACTTCTTGTCCCTCCACTGCACAGTAACTCCATTCACAGCTGAAGCCTTACTCTTCTCAGTGCAGCACACCACAGGAACAATTTATCTAGCATTGAAGATTCTAGTTGGAAATCTCAGCAGAGGCAGGAGAAAAAAGAATGGAGAAAGGAATTGATGAAAATCCCCCAAACCTAATGGAATTCTCTGAGTTTAGATGATGTTTATGTGGTGGGGAAAGTAACTGAAGCTCTTCCCAGAGAATGTTATGATTAGTAATGGCATTAATGTTTGAGCTGATATTTGTACTATGTCTTGTACATTATCTAAGAGAAAAAACTTCTGAAATAGTCAAATGATGGGAGAAACAGAGATACAGAGATGAAGAAAGTTTTCCTTGAAGTGCTATAAATTCAATCCAATGTACTACATATATTAGACCATTTTGTATCTCTGAGAGGTCTCAAATTAATGAAGAAAAACACAATGTCAGTATGCATACCTGTAAAGGAGAGGGATGATGATGATATTGTAATTCATATACACTTAGAGAGAAAGAGAGAGAAAAGAAGGAGGGCATATGCCTTTATGAGGTGTCATATATTATTTTACAAACAACCTATGTTCATGGGCCATATTGGACTGCAAACTCCACTTCTGTCCCTGTCAAGTGTTCAGCTTTAGCCAGCAAAGACCTGATAGCAGGTATCTACAATCACACAACAGTAAATGGAGGGCTTTGAACTCATTTGCTTTCATGAGATAAATAACTTTAAGAGACATAGTTAATAGCATACTTGTCTTGTGCAGAAGTGGAAGAGTTGGCTGTGATCCACTTGGGACTTTGAATTTTTACTACCACAGCTAGTATCAGGTAAAAGCTGTTTTCAGGAACCAAGAAAATTGTGTTTGGGAGAACAGTGGGGTTCTGCCTCCCTCGTGACACGTGGGAGTAAGTTGAAATGCTGTAATTTAATTTTTAGCAAATTGTGTTAGGACACCTCTCTGTCAGAAAAAAGTCTTTGTTATGCGTGTGTAACCCAGAATATCAACAGTGTCTGGAACAGTACAGGTTAATGTTATTATGATGATAAATAAGTAACAAGAAGTTCAACTCAGAACAGTCAATAATACGTGTTACAGATCCAACGGTCAGCTAAGGAATCGGGCCAAGGCAGATGGCATTTGCCATTTAAAGGCTTTTCTACTACTTCTTATGGGACAACAGTTCACACTACAAAAAAATCTGTCATAATACTGATTATCAAAGGAAAAACAAAAACTGCACAGGCATAGAGACTGTCTTACAGTGTGTACCAGAAGGTGATGCACCCACAACACAGCTTAGTGGACAGGACAAGATTTGCTGTATACGCTGCTGTATCTATGCTGCTGTATCTATGTATTTTAAAGAATGTCATTCTTCAGTGAGTAATAAATTTGCTTTCAAAAACTATGAGCTTCACTGAATTATTTTTTATGGAGAACATTTCACATGCATCATATTGCCAAATTTTTAAAAGTAAAGATATTTCTCCAATGTGTCTGCAACATGAAGAGTCACTTCAGGAGAAAAGAAAATACTATCTAGATTTTTTTTTTTCCCCTATTAATTTTCTACAGTCTGTATTTCTGCTGTGTGTTTCTACTAACCACAGGTGAACAACAGCCAGGGCAGGGGAGGCAGATGGTTAAAAATATCAGCAATGAAGAAATCTCTGTCTTCTACCTATACCCTTTCAAACCTGAGCTGTCTCACAACAGAGAAAGTTCTTTCAGTAATAATAGTAATTTAATCACCATTTTTGTTAGAGAAGTGTTACAGAGTTTTGGATTAAATTCAGCCTCTAGTTACTTGTGTTTAAAATGTACATGATGCATTCTCTCTGTGACATCTTTTTAGATACAGACCAAAAGCCATACAAACCATTTGCTGATTCTATAGTGATGTGGCAAGGTGGACTACTAATTTAAGGTGGCATTTCTATATATCACCCTAATGCAATAAATGACAGTCTTTAATAATATATATCATGGAAATCTGATTGCTTGAGAAAAAGCTGTCTTGCAGTTTTGCTCTGAAAAACTCTGTGCATTTGCTTGTGGTGATGTCTGAGCTATGGATATAAAAAATTGCAGGGTTAGAAGGTTGATCCTATTTACACTTAGGACAAATAATGCACCTGCTATAGGCAAGAGCAGTAGCTTTAATAAGGAACTGACACAAAATTATCAAAGTGGTGATAAACAGTGTCATCAACACACACACCACCACTACCTCCTTTCATCCCCCCCAATCCAATTACTTCTAAATTTTTATGATAGAGGTAGAGGCCTCCTTCCAGCCCCCGTGGAGCTTTTGAGGCTGTCATGAATAATCTCTGTATTGCATTTAAGTATACCCAAAATCCCATGAGCATAAAGGAACCACATGCAGTACTGGAGCCCCAGAGAAATCTGTAGCTGCTTTGAGATAGTACAGTTACAATTGAAGAAGGTAGCTGAATAAGTGGGTAAACTCTTTTGGAGTTCTTAGGGAGGAGGAGTTCTTACCTTGGCTTAACATAAAATGTTCCCATCCTACACAGTGAGACTCACAAGTCATTTGAGCATACACATATCTGAGCAAGAGCACAAAAGTTTTGAAGGTGAGGGAGGATTTTTCAATATAAACGTAGAAGAAGCCCAACATTTTTAACTTTGGCAGAATAACCATGAGTGATATCGGAGATCATGTATTTTGATTGCCTAAGTCTTGGCTAAGGTTTTCCTCCCAACATCATCTTGGGATAGTAAAATGAAGTTTGCAGTGAAAAGAGAGTGATTCTCCTAGCACTCTTGTAAGGATAATGCTAAGCAGAGTACATTTTTCAAGAAGGTGGCATTCACGGTTCTCTCTGCCTGCTTCCCCTGATATTTTCTTGGGTACATGTGAATTTATGTCCCTGCCACCAGTGAGGTGATGTAGCACCAGCAGCTAAAAGATGGGCAATGAGAGGCCTCAATGAACTGCACTTGTTCTCCAGATATACTGTATACTCTTCCCAGGAATATCAGATTTATTATGCAAGTGCAGAACCCAAGCACAGTGCACTCTCATTAAAACTGGCCTTCCTGACAAAAATGGATTTATACAACACTTCTAAAATAACAATTACATTTATTACACCCATACTAAATGAGATGACATAAACAAAGACCTAGGAGACTCTCAAGGAAAGTAGAGACCTGGATCAGTGAATCACCTGGGAAACCCTTCTGGCTCACAGACTTTTTCCAGCTTATCCAGGAAAAGAGAAAACATGCAAAGGGGCAAGGGACTATATGATTTATTTCTTTAGTCTGTATGTAGCTGGTTTATATAACACAAGTTGTACATCTATGCTACAGACAATACTAAGACCTGCCCAAGTAATAGTTTGCTTTAGAAAAACAAAATAAAACATTAGATGGTTATAACCAACAACTCTGCGCTGTTGGAATTTTGAAAAGAAACAGAGATTGTGGTCCAAATCTGAATAACCATAATGCAGGTTCTGTATAATAGATGTAACATATCCAGTGGAGACCTTAACACAACTAGGTATACGTATGTGCAGATTATAATACAGCTGAAGTCATCACTAAAATGCCTGATGCAACAAAAAGTTTCCCAACTTCCTCTCAGTGCTAAATCATATGGGGACATTTGTGATAAATCTTGCTGCCTAAGTTAAACTCTGCAAAAATATCTAATGGCTATCATAGAGAAGCTTAAAGGTTTCTGAAAGTCATGGTTTATTAAAAGACACAGTAATACATAGCTGCTATGCCAGAAAGCAGAAATCTACTTTTTTTTTCCATGAAAGTTCTAAGAACAACTTTGGCAGAGTCTACTTACAGTAGTGTGATTGAAAATGATCAGCACTGGTTCATGTATCACACTAACCACACTAACCACTAACCAAAAATGAGTTTCAGTCTGCTCAAAAGGAGGTATTGACCTTGAGCAATGGAAATAAGAAGCTTTGCATCATTCTTTCTTACTCTTTTTATGCCCTTTTAAAATGAAATTGGTCAGACATTATTTACTGCTATCAGAAGGGGATCTGGCAAACCATTCCAGTGTTTGAGAACCTGGAAATTATTATTTTTTTAGATACAAAACTACACTTTCAAACTGGAAAAGAAGTAGGAAAGATTTAATAGTTACAGTAATACTGTTGGGGCAAACATGCAGTGGAACAATGTCTATTACTAGATTATGGAGTTGTCAACACATGAACAAGCTCATCAGGTCTCAAGTTAGATGTGGACTGAGATTGCCAGAACTACATCTGAGATAACATGGCAGAAAGTCATCAGAGTTACCAGCATGGAATGGTAGGATCAGGATTTTCACAGAGCTTTTCAAGGGAGACTATTCAGTTCTAAATGGGGCTTTATTTAAAGGAAACAATCTGGCAATTGCTAAGGTGTTACAGGAATATCTATACAAAAGGATATGTAAAAGTCATTTCATGATCCAAAAACAGCTTAGAGGAAGGGCAAAAATGTTTTATAACAACCCAAAGTGAAAAGTGAAGTAAAGAACATTGGCAAGGATTACCACACAAGCCAAAACTAAGTGAAAGAGTGATAAAAACATGCTAATGATAAAGGAAAATCAGCACCTTGAAAGAAAGCAGACATAGATGATATCGTTTAAATTGGCAAGGAGAAATATGCTTGCGTTAATATATGATACTGACCCACTGAAGATGGCTTTAGCAGAAAATACCAAAGCTAAACCTGTAGCTGTATGTACTAAATCTTTTTTTTGCTAAACAAGATGTATATCTAACAGAAACCTGTTGTATCATAAAGTCTGCCACAGAGTAGCTAGTGTTATTTTAAGCAATTTTAGTGCAGGTTTAGAATGCAATCATTATTTGATACTATCCCTAATGTTATAGGCAAGAAAATAGTGCTAAAATGGAAAAAAACCCAAACTAAACAAAAAAATAACAAGCAAAACCTAACAAAAAACCTGTGGGGTCACACTTAATGATAAATGGTAAGCATGACTGACTTGTGGAGTGCTACCAGTGAATCTGACATGGGGTGCTGCTTGTTCCACAGAGAACAGAAAACAATAGGATGTCAGACCCAACACTGAAAGAAAAGAGATAGGAAAAAAAAAAAAAAAACACCAACTTATTTTGACCTGGTGTCAGCAAAGGAAGTCACCTTTTTATGAAAATGAAGCGAGAACATGTTGTGAGAATAGATGGTCACTAGTGGCATACTTTAGATGAAACTGTCATTCCAAGCCTACACATACTTCAAGGAAAGGAGAAATGTCTTGGAGAGACATTTGAAAAGGTCACTCTCCCTGAGGAAGTGTCACTTGGGTAAGAGTTCCAGCAAATTGACACAGTGAAACCTTTGGGCATGGCGTAACCAAAAAGAAATGAACGGATGGTCTCAATGGGAAGGCAAGATTTCTGGGACAGCATGTGAGAGGATGTTGGTTGCTTTAGAGAATTTACAACTAATGAATAAAATATAAGTATAAAAGAGATTATACATATTTGAAATTCTGTATTATACTAAAGATGATTCTTATTTTTATTGGATGCTTGACTGTGAAAAGAAGACATAGTATACTATAATTTTTTCAGTAAACCTTTTCACATGTCTGTTGAACTAGTGTTACATTTACTTAGTGCCTCATAGAATAGTACTGCTCATTTAGGAAACCCAGGAGCCAAATGATGCATGGTGAAATACCTGGATTCTGGGCAATTTTGAAGGAATACAGCAGTAACAAAGTTATGAAAGAAATGGGGCAATACCCTTATTTCTAATCCATTGCTCATCTGTGCGTGAGTTTTAAGAAAAGCACAAAGTAGGTGAATGGACTCAATTTCATGGCTAAACCATCAGCAGTAAAGAAACCAGAGCAACATGAAAATAAGAACGCTTAGGTGCCACCCAGACAAAGCATTTAATATTTTTTTCTAAAGATTTATCTAAAGAATTTTCTTACATCTTTGTTTACATTAGGAATATTTAGTAATGCAGCTGCTTTGAAAAATGGTACTCTGACTTGCCTTTCCAACTCCTTTAATTTGTTTTCCCAGTTGTCTTCCTGTAGCATTAACATTACCAGGATATGCTGCTTGGTGCAGGGCGAATCAGCTGCTTCTTCTTCACTGGACCCTACTGATGGGTACAGCAATGTGCAGGTAGTATAGATTGGATGGACTCTTGGCTCTGATATTCTTGAGAATGAATCTTTAAGCCATTAACTTCTGGGGAGAAACATCTCCCCAAAAATGGTTACAGTTGATTCATAGATTATTTACAGGTCTTCCATTCAGTCTCTTGTATCAGGCTATGTCTTGTCTTCTAAAAAAAAATGGGGGCTAGTCCAAAAGTCTAAAACATGCTAGTGTGGTACTTCCATCATCATCAGAATCACAGATTAGTTGAGTTATAAACACACCAAAAGCAACTACTCAGGTTGTAGTTTCCGCAGTTCACATAACCTTTGTCCTGCTGTGAAAAATCACTGGTAATCTCTTATCTTTGCTTCTTTACATCATTAATAACAAATTCTCCCAATTCTTCTATTGTATAACTAGGGCTTCAAAAGTGTTTTGGCAGTTGATCTGGTTACAGTTTAATGCATGTGTATTATGTGTAATTCATGTGGATCCATGCATGATAATGACTTATCAAATAGTGTGAAGATGAAACCAATTGCATTTCATCTATAGGCTAGTGTCTTAGTCATCTGATTGCTATCTGAAGACAAAAAAAAATCCCACTACAGTCATTGAACGGCATTTGTGTAGAATATGCACTCCAAGACCCCCAGTGTTTTATCACTTCAGTACTTTTATTGATTTCTTACCCACTTCAATTGGGAATTCCATTTTTCCATGGAGATTAATTTTACAGTCATAAAAACTTTGCTTCACCGTGACTCTTTGCTATTTTCACACTAATGTGTTTTGGAAGGGAAATTTTAACAGAGTTAACTAATGAATTAAAAAAATCTCCATGTGAAGAAAACTTCAAAGAATTATTCAATGACTAAGCTGTAAATAATTGCCTCCTTTTATTAACCTTCCAGTCAGTCATAGCTTTTGCTGGAGTGGGAAGATAAGGTGACCTTTAAATTTTAGGCTACTCCAATTTATGTTTAGATCTTTCCAATGTCGACTGTATGACTGTGCTTCTACCTAGGAGCTTGTTTTATCCTGGTTATGGCACAGTCCAGTCTGAGGCATCCCTGCCCACGGCAGACGATTGGAACTAGATGATCTTAAGGTCCTTTCCAGCCCTAACTATTCCATGATTTTATGACAGGTAAGTATTTATTTAGAGAGAGATGCATTAGGTAGGTAAAACAGAGAGGGTATTATGTGGATAAAGTCTGAGTCAAGGATTTTAGGCCTCTTATGCAATTCCCAGCAACACTATTATACCTGAGAAACTGACTTTGCAAATCTCAAATCAAGGCTGTAAGTGTATGAATATTCATAGATGAATAAGGAGAGTGTTTTCCTTTGGGGAAGGGGTTAGTCGGTACTGATACAATGCTGACACTTTTTCCCATCACTTTGGGTAATGTGAGCATTTCCAGTTGCCACCAGTAACACAAATAAACAAACAAACAAGCAACCCTACAAACCAAAAATGTTATCCAACTCCTGTTGTTCTAACTGCAGAAGTTTTGACAGACTTTTTGTTTGCTCAAATTATCGTCAAAAGAATGCTCTTGTATAGCACTAGAAGACAAAAATAAAATCAGTGCATTTGTTGCAAATTCATGTTTCTTACATTACATCAATTTGAAGCACTGTCTGCTTTTGATTGCTGTGTTTTGCTATCAGTTTCATGTTTGCTTTGGAACATAAGCTCTACAATGCCTTTGATGCCAAATGTATGGCAGGTGTACGCATGTGTTCTGCACCAACAACCAGCAAGCTAGAGGCCTCATTTGATGAAATAAGGAGGCTATTATTTGAGTAGTGATGAGGCAATGCTTGAATTCCCACTGTGCCCTTGAGAAAGCCGGTGCACATTGCCTCATGAGCTTGTTAACGTCAGCGTAAAATGTAGGAGGCTCTTCCATGGGGTCTAGGAAGGCTGGTGACACTGTTTCCTTCCTCCTTGTTCTCTATACAGTCAAGAAACAAGACTGTGGTTGCTGCTTACTAGGACAGATAAGGGAAAAATTGGATATTATGCTAATGCGTACAGAGACAACCTCTTTCTGCCCTTGTTTGTAAATGTGAGCACATATACAGCTTAACAGGATTCTTAAACACAAGCAAAAGGACTGTGCAATTCATGCTACAATATGAGGTATCTGCTTGCAAAACACAGATGTAGAGGCCATGCTTGCCATAGCTGGATCAGTATTCATTGCCCTATGCTGCTTTTCCTGACCTGAAAACTCCCAGTTTACTTGACATTAAGTTTAACTTTAGCTCTGTCTCCACACAAACCCCTGCTTTTAACTTGTGCTAGCTCAGCCATAAAAAAGGACAAAAGCTAAATTCAGGTAGAAACTCGATTCTCCAACAAGGACAATTTGTGATGTTAATACAGAGGAGCTCCTCTCAGAACAACTTATTTGGGTCACACACATGCTCAGAGATAATGACGAATCATGGAGGAGGAATTGGTGAAGTGATATGGCTCACTGCTGTGTTGAGAATTGCCCAGCATGTCATCTAATTATGTTATCAGCTTTGCTTCAAAATGACATGCAGATAAGCACAGTGCCCAGGTGGACTTAGGAGTGCTACTCCCCAGGGGGATTTTCACACTTAAACTTGCTTGACGCAAATGGTGTAAGGATAATGAAGACCCACACCTAGAAATGATCCCAGACCATGCAATCTTTGCTGCAACAATATTAAGGATAAAAATCAACTTTTCTCCATGTAACTTACTGAGGGCTTCCCTCCTCAACAGGCAAACAGTGGGTATTTTGTGACTTAAGAAAAACTAATTGCAAACCTGCCATAGACTTTTCAAACACAGAAGAAACATGACTCAGCATATTCTCTTGAGAGACACTAGAAGCAGTAGTAAATGGCTGATTTTTCAGTCATCAGAATTCAGGTTCAGAAGCTTATGGAGTCGAAGAAGAATCCATGAATACTTGGACCATGCCTGGCAATCAGGGATACTGAGTTGATCAGCTTTCCAGGAAATTTCCAGTTAGAAATCAACCCCTTCAGATGTACTAAAACAGAAGTTCTCCATGAGAGTGAGTCATGACACAAAATGTCCTTTATGCCTTCATATTTCATTTTACAATGGTTTTTATTATAGAATAATGGAACAAGTCATGACCAAAGCTTTAGTCATTAACTCTTTTCTGATCTACTACCAATTTGGAAAGTGGTGGCCACATGATTCATACATATTATGCCAAAACAGGAGCGGCATGAATGTTAAATTATTTGCCATGTTCACAGACTGTCAGATGGGGCAGATAGCCAATTTTTCAAAATAATCTCGAAGAGATCGGCACAGCTGTATCATATTTTCAGCTTGTACTCATTTACTACTGAAACCAGCATCCAGTGTTCTCAAACTAATGCTCTCTGATGAACATGGGTTTCAATTCATATTTCTTCTTGCTTTATGTAAAGGGGGAAAAAAAGTGTGACTGGCTAGTCTGATCTACAATTTCCTCCTAAGCAATATTGTAAAACTGTCACATTTGCAAAGCAGGAATAAATGAAGAAAACAATAAACAACAAGTGTAGCAGTGCAGTGTGGATGACATGAATAGATAAGGGGCTAAACTAATTGTGAAAATTAGAAGTATGAATTGAGGTGACAACACATAATCAAATTCTCTTTTCAGTGTTTCATATCTCACTTCTGCAAACTGTGTTGAGATCATGGATATCTATCACAAAAGGAAGAAACATTTCCCTTTATTGCACTCAAACTGCTCCAGTTGCTATTTGTCAATCTGTTCAATTAATAAATTAGTTTCTGGTCTCAATTGTCATGTGAATGCTACACAGAACTGTAAGGTTATAAGGTAAGAAAGTGTATTGGCAAAAATGTTACAACTTAATATAATTATGTTATTGATTATCTGGAAAACAAATCTTTCATTATGACTGTTCCATCACCCACACACCCCATTTAGGAACAAACACTGTGCAAAGATCTGCGAGACACCTTGCCTCAGACTGCTTATGGTCTGAGGATATGGCAGAAGACAAGTGGATATGGGCAAGCAGATGGGGAGAGAGGAAGATAACAGTGAAATGGTTATGATTACTGTAATAGTTTCCAAACATTGGATCAGGAGCCTGCTGCAGGGGCAAAGAAAAAAGCCTTTATTTTATTCTTCCATAAAGGGCTGCCTGCTTAAGAGTTTGTTAAGACAATTGGGGTAATGATGTAATTGAAAGAGTAGCTGGAGTCCCGAAAGGTATAGTTTGGGTGAGGAACTGTTTCCCATATTATGTTTTTAATATTCAATATAGTCTGGCTTTGCGAGACTATCACAAATGCTTTGAGGCAGATATAAAAATGTCAATTTCTAGAGGCAGAATTAGGCTGTTCCTTGAATAACTACTGTAGAAAAGGGCAGTGGATAGAGTGAGCAGTTTATCCAGCTTGCAAGGGCAAACACAACCTAAACTGTTCCTAAAGGGGCATTTGGCAGATTCTAGAGGTCAGGGAGAGGCAGAAAGGAAGTAGATTCAAGCTGGAGAATTCTCTCTGGAGCAGTTTGGCTGCATTGGTGGAAGCATGCTGCAACTAATGTGCCGAGATAGCAGTGCTCACCCTCTCCATCCAGCAGCTTGGCACAGCATTAGAAAGCCTTTCTGGAGGAAAAATACACCTCAGTTCTCCCCTCTCCAGCAGAAGGGAGAGCTGTGTTAAATCAGTCAAGCACTTAATAAGAATGACCTGTGATCTCCCTTTCCTTTTGAAATGATCTTATTGTCAGAAAACTGTTGTGAGAGTATTTGCTCCTTGAGGTTTTTTTTTGTTGTTTTTTTTTTTTTCTGACTGCTTAAACTAACCACTCTTTCTATTCCACAGTGTAATGCTGATATATTATAAAATAGCTCTGTTTGCTGGAACCGTTTGACCACTAAGGATTTCTGAGTGTGCATATCACCTGACTCCTTGTGCCTGTATTGGCTGGAATTCACTAGCCTTTCCAATGTCCTCAATGTCAATATGTTATGTCCATAATGTAGCAAGAATAAAAACCCCAACCCACTCAATAAATACAAATATCCTTACTTCAAAAGCACAATTAATTAAATTTCTGTAATAGTGAGATAACTTTGAGGTATCTTTCTTTCCTGTAAACTTCTGTCTTAATATACTAGATTACATAGACACAGATTCTCAGTCAGTAGGTTTTTAACCCTGATAGCATCCCATGTATAGACAGCTTGAGTCAACAGAAAGACTGCCACCTACTCAGAGGGCTTTGGATCAGCTTTGGGAGCTCAGAGTCTTCCTGGAACCTGACAATTTAAGCATAACTACACCTATTCAGAGATAAGATTAAAAATGCTTGAAAAATGATACTTTCCCCCATCATACTTCACAGGTGAAAAATCCTATTTTCAATTTTTTTACTACAATCTGGTAAAAAAACCCTTTGGTCCACAGCTCTTCCTTCAAATAAACTGGCCTGAGGAAAAAAATTAAAAACACTTAGAAAGACATGGAAATGTTATTTTCCTAAATAAATAATAATAATAATTAATAAATAATTCATAAATAACCAATCTTTAATTGATTATTTAGTTACTTATTTCATTAAAAAAAGAAAGAACAAATAAATATGATAAAAATTCTGTTTAGGTTACACTAAGACTTTCTGCATAAATAAACTGAACAAAAATTTTATGCCAAATTCCAACACCCCCAATAACCTCCCCCCCCCCCCAGCTTTGCCATTACAACATTATAAATTACATCTTTTCTGTATTTAGAATCAGGAAACCCAGTCAGAGAGATAGTGTGAGGGTTTTCATTGCACCTTTTTGTTTAAATGTATAATTTTTATCCAGTTTCCAAAATTAAGCACAATCCCACATGAGTAGGGAGAGATTCAAAGTTCTCTTTTCCTGATTCAGAGCAAGGATTAAAGGCAGGAGTTGCACCTCCCCTGAGGCTGCTGTAATTATCACAATCTACAGCATTCTTTGAATGTGGTTTTTTCCCATTTCTCATATAGAAGGTCTTTCACTTTGCATAAAATACTTTAATATTTATTGAGCCAGCGAGAGAGCGTGAAAATGACTCTGTAAGACAGTGGTTAGAGCAGTCCCAAGGGGTGTGAGACACCTGGGTTCCTGTTCCCAGTCCAATGAATTTTTAATTGTATTCTAAAAAGTGAAACGGCTGTGAGAGGAGAGGCAAAGTCTGACTCAACTTCCCGGAAAGCATATGACCTTTGTTCAAGGCCCAAATATTAATCAAGTGGAAGGAGTATGTAAACCCCTTTTCCTATGTTTGCATGACTGACTTGATAGCTGGACCATAGGATTTAATGAGATGATTATAATGTACATCTCTCTGTTTTGCAATGGAAGCTGACTTGGGAGCTTGATTGCCCCTAGAAAGAGGCTGGTGTGATTGTTTTCAATACAGGTTAACACAAAACCAGTAATTTTTCTACTGTCCAGAAAAAGTTAAGGTTTTCATTACTAACAAAATATGGCCAAGATGAAGAGTCACAGCTCATGGAGAAACATTTCATTTTACCATTTCCCAGAACAGCAATTAATTTGTCTTTTTATTCTTTTATTTTCTTCAAAAAAACCCCAACATTCTTCATAGAAAGCAAATACAGAATTTTGTTCAAAACAAATGCACAGCTTTTGCCTCATGCACTCATCTTGCAATACCTTTTTCTATGAAAAAAATCATCTACAGTAGAAAGGGGTTTGATTCTAATTTCCTTGTTCCTACAGTTACATTACCTCTATACCATGACGGGATATGAAATTAATTAAATTCAGCATGTGTAACACTAGTGAAAGGCAATGAACTTTACATCAGGAAGGAACTGGATTCATGCTATATATATGAGGAAGCAAACAGCCTTCAAGTTTCAGTTTCATGAGACACAAGAGGTATGCACCTTTTCTATTATAATTGAGTGTAAGTGCTTGTATGGTTTTTTACAACCAGTGATTGCTCTTGTGGTTTTATGGCCTGCTTGTATGCCCACTGAAATCAACAGAATAAACTGTGAAAAGCTTCTGAGCTTGCTTAAAAGAGCAGTGCAGTGACACAGAACAACCTGGCTGCCTTATCAGCAGAAAGGATTTGGACAAAACAGCGAAAAAGAAATTGTAAGAAATTACTAAAGCAGAGGTGATTGCTTACAGAGTTTAAAATTTTCAGATCTACATGGTTTATACTTTCCCATGCTCCTTTTCCCATCAATAATCCAACCATTCATCTTCTGTGAAATCTAAACCTTCTGTGCTTCATGTTTTATTCATCCTAAGGTGCTTAATTTATACCAAAGGACAGCAGAGGGGCTAAGAGTAGCCTGTGTAAGGGGAGGTGCCTTTAAGGCTATTATTCATGCCCTTTGATCTCAAGTTTTCACTCAGAAAACTTTGGTTCTGTGAGTAATTAGAAGCTGCCGCTACCTTTTACTGTATAAATTGCAATAAATCTGAAGAAAGCTAAGGTTCTTTGAGACTGTAGTCATGTTTTGATATCTACAATACTTGGAACAATTATAAATATGTTCTAAACCACCAAAGTTAATTGTGACTCAAGGCAAGTTATTGTCTTTTAAATCTATTTTTTGTGATGTAATTGAGAAATAATACGAAATCCAAAAGTATTTATGACTGTTTATTTTATATACCACTTAGGCTAACACCTAACAAACTACAATATGATGGATGAAGAGTGACATTAAACTTGAACTTTCCCATGGAAATATGTTACAAACTGTACACAATCAATTATTTCAGACAAAGCCCATGCTGTTTTCTCTTCTCCTAAGACACTGCTACATGTTTAGGTTTTCAGCTTGAAAGCCCATTTTGGCACCACTAATGACACAAATTATGTTTCTTGTCAGATCTCCCACTGGGTGGCGTGTGGTACCTCATGTATGTTCATTTGTCACCCTCAAATAGAATAATACTTCCTGCAGGTTCCTAGAACAGATAACTACCCAAGTGGAAGCTAATTAAGTCATTGGTTCACTTTGCTCCAGAGGATGTTAAACCACTGATGCTAAATGAGATACTTACAGTACCACACTGGAGACACATCCAATTAAAATACCAGCAGAATTCAAATGTATATAAAGCTGTCCTCACAGATTACAGTGAAGAGAGAACTAATAGATAGTAAGCTGTAGTAAGAAGGAAACGCAGAACTAGAAATTAATTTTAAAGGTGTCAGTAACCTTTTTCCTTGAAAAAAATCTAGATGAAAAAAATATGACGAAAAAAAGTTCAATTTTCTCTTATTTCAAATTGAAGGTTTGACATTTCATTGGTTCCTGTTTCCCCTAGCGATTTTTCATTTATCTACAGTAGATAAGAACAGAATCCCTATGTCTAACTGAAAACTTATAGAAGCCCAAGGAGTTGGTTTATTTCATAGAATCATAGAATAGTTAGGGTTGGAAAGGACCTTAAGATCATCTAGTTCCAACCCCCCTCCCATGGGCAGGAACACCTCACACTAAACCATGTAACCCAAGGCTATGTCTAATCCAGCCTTGAACACTGCCAGGGATGGAGCATTCACAAATTCCCTGGGCAACCCATTCCAGTGCCTCACCACCCTTACAGGAAAGAATTTCTTCCTCATATCCAATCTAAACTTAACCTGTTCAAGTTTGAACCCGTTACAGCATGTCTTATCACTACAGTCCCTAACGAATAGTCCATCCCCAGCATCCCTAGAGGCCCCCTTCAGATACTGGAAGGCTGCTCTGAGGTCTCCACACAGCCTTCTCTTCTCCAGGCTGAGCAGCCCCAACTTTCTCAGCCTATCCTCATATGGGAGGTGCTCCAGTCCCCTGATCACCTTCACGGCCCTTCTTTGGACTTGTTCCAACAGTTCCATGTCCTTTTTATGTTGAGGACACCAGAATTGCACACAATACTCCAAGTGAGGTCTCACGAGAGCAGAGGAGAGGGGCAGGATCACCTCCCTCGACCTGCTGGTCATGCTCCTTTTGATGCAGCCCAAGATACAGTTGGCTTTGTGGGCTGCAAGCACACACTGCCACCTCATGTTCATTTTTTCATCAACCAAAACCCCCAAGTCCTTCTCTGCAGGGCTGCTCTGAATCTCTTCTCTACCCACCCTATAGCTGTGCCTGGGATTGCCCTGACCCAGGTGTAAGACCTTGCACTTGTCATGGTTAAACTTCATCAGGTTGGCATCAGCCCACCTCACAAGCATGTCAAGCTCCCCCTGGATGGCATTCCCTAAATGCAACCTAAAAGAAATGTTTACAGTTGCTTAACTACTTAAGAAATGCTGTCAACAAAGTGACAGCATCATTTTTTTCTTTTTCCCTGTGGAAGAATAGAATACTTCTGTTTCTTCACCAGTTAAAGAAAAAAGGTTTCCCTTCCACAGAAGAGCATGAAATAACATGAAATTGTAGTGAGGTGTCCGTGCCCATGGCATGGGGTTGGAACTAGTTGATCTTAAGGTCCTTTCCAAACCTAACTGTTCCATGATTCCATGTAGCCCAGAGTGCTTGAGAGAACAAAAAGTTCATCAGAAGTTCTACATCTCTACTAACTGTGAGCACAAGGCTTCTAACCATCAATCAGTTTCATCCCATTACAAAACAAAGGCAGTCAGGCAATAAATGTTGACATTTCACTTTATACTTTACTATAATCGTTTTTCCTCCTGATAGTAAAACTAATTGAGGTCTGGTGAATGGCTCAGAACAATAGAAATGAAAATCTTCTGCTCCTGGTCTCCCATTTCAAACTTATACTCCATTTCCAAAAAACTCTACTTTGGTCTAGAGATGGCCTTCATTGGCTCACTGCAATAATTTGATGATGTTTACCAAGCCCTCAGGGGCATATTGCAAAATCTTAATAGTAGGAAAAGAGTAGGTAGTTACCTCTACACATAATGAAGGTTCTGTGAGGGGCTACCAATGCTATAGTATAAAGAGAAAGTTTGTCCTGAAGACTACCAGATTGGCAAAATTCACACACAACAAAAGCGAAGGAAAAAAAAAGCAAAATATCTGGCTACATATTTTTGCATATTGGCATAAATAATGGACCAACTTTGCTGTCTTTGGAGAGGTTTCCTGCTACATTCATGAGAAGTGAGGCAGGATTTTCTATCAAGCAATCTAAGATTTTCCATCTTCCATATTTAGGATTTCCCACTTCCCATTTCTATGAGAGGGCCATATTCAGCTAACATTATTAATTTTATATGACAGCAACGTAATGAGTAGTTTCCTGAAGCGAGTAGGCTCATAAACAGAACCAGGAGGTGGCCACGATCAGGGTAAAGCATCTGGTACATAGCTGGGCCATGCAAATGAAAGATCTCTTTTGTGAGGTACTGCACATGAGAGCTTGGCCTGTCAAAGGCTCAGGGCCTTTCCATGCCAGATTCTGCTGTCACAGAAAACTGCTCCCCTGAATAGACGATACATGTACTCTCTTCAGGAACAATCATGTTCTAGGTAGGCCCAGAACAGTTTGAAGATCGCAAAGATGAGCATGGTTGAGAACCTGTTAGGCAGTAATACCTCTGGGTAATGCTTCCTTCAAGGGCGAAGAAGTAAAACAACTTGAAATTGTTACCCAGGACTGCCAAGTGGCATACTGTCTGCAATAAACATCTAGATCTATTAAAGACAACCTAGTTTAGAGGCAAAGTAGTGCACACTGGAGGCACTGACCACCTTCCTCATTCTGTATGATATAAAACAAACAAAGCTTTATTAAAAGTCCAGATTGTAATTTCTTTGGCTTTCTCTAAACTGAATTGCAGATATGCAGTATGCAAATTAAAGATTGTTTACAACAGATATCTAGCTGCTCTTTGCTAAATTCTCCTCCACCCGGTGAGTTTGGTTCTCTTTCATCTGGAAATGCATGCATAGGTGTCTGGTGCAAATGCAGCTTTGCCCCAGAATGGGTGAGGGAAGGGTGGACAGGGAGCTCAGGCAGACAGACATACTGCCGGGATCTTTGATTGTAATCTTCTAGATTTTGCCCTGATGTCTCTGAAATCTATCTATAGAATGTGCACAGGATTTCCTGCCTGTGAACATTCCTTGTTCATGTTACCTGAAAACTTTTCTAGGTATCAACTGTATCTCTCTAAGAACAGTGCCTGACTCAATAGGACTGGTCAAATCTGGAGCATTCCTGCAAGAAAAGTGATCACAATGCAATGTAACTTCTCAAAACAATTATAGCATAAATTAAGTGCATATTTATGTTGAAAGCCTCTAGATAAGCTTCAAAACTTTCCCAAGAAGAGTTACATAGAGATTGTTATTACTTAATTGAAGGGCATTTATAGACATGAGGTTATAATGAAATTCAATTAAATTCAAACCTATATGGGAAAATATATATTTCAAGGACAGTACATCCTTAACAGAGACCTCAGTGCTTTGTTAGGAGTTGAGGACTGCACATAAGCTTTGATCAAGCTGAATTACCTCTGGACTGAATCTGTGTCTGTGAATTATTTATAGTATCTTGGGTGAAAGCAAGACACTAATCAATATATTTAGGAAAAAAATGTCCCTAAAACTGAGTTTGACTTGCTGGATTAATGTTATGCCAGCTAGGTTGCAAAGAAAAAAACAACCAGTTTTGCCTTAAACACAATGCCATCCCTTTCATGTAAGGAAATCCTTACAATTCAGGATTTATGACAGTGCTGTGCATACACAGTATTTCTGTTGGAAAACTTGATGAGAAGCCCTTGATATTGCTCTGTGGCTGGGCTATGCCTTGCAGCTGTGCCTGGAGCTGACTGTCAAACACTGAGGCTCCAGTTGTTTTGAGAAGCCAGCTGGGGTGTCGGTGGGTGGTTTCCCAGCTGGCATATTCTCATGACTTTTGGCTGAGAGTCCTTCTGGCTGGTCTGGCAGCTCAGGAGTTGAACGTGTGGCTGGGATAGCATCATCTCACTGCTGCGCTCAGCTGACCTTCGTAGTGTTTTTGTTTTGACTCACATTTGCTTGTAAGGAATTTGCTTTTTCTGTCATTATATAAATACACAGACAGATCCAGGCCAAATCCTGAATCCTTCTCTTTACAGGCTCTAAGCCCAGCCACAAATCCAAGTCCTGGCTGGGATCTGCACCACACAGCATTAGGCAAATACAGTGGCTGCATGGCTTTATATACACCCAGCCCTAACGCCTCTGCAAAGAAACCTGCTGGAGCACAGGTACTGGCCCTGATCCTCCTGCAGAAACATGTGTGGTGCTCGCTGGTAGCTGACAAAGCAGAATTAGGCCAGCAAGATCCCCTCCTTTCAATACCCAGTATTGACTGACCACCCTGGGTGAGCTGCAAGAAATCACCTACACCACAATGGCTCCTACAGATTTTTCTTTATACACCACCACCATGACCCACTCACCCAGAAGGGACAACCCCTTCTGGTGTTGAATTCCCAGTTGCATTCACAGACAAGACATAACACAGGCTTGGAGGAAAGTTGCAGCTTTAGACAAACTGAAAGCAGGTACCAAACAAGGAGAAAGTGGGTTTCTGAAAGTGCTGATGCCAAAGCTGAGATCTGTGGTAGTCACAGCTGTGTTTGTTCTCTTATACCCATACCTTTCTGCAGGCACCAGTAAAGTCATAGCAGTGTTACAACAGTAAATCCAGAAAATACTGCTTTAGTCAAGGCTTTTTGCACCTCTTAGACAGAAGCAATTCCAGTGATGGATCTTACCTGCCAGAATCAACTCCCAGGACCAGATTTGCTCAACGATTTTGAAACTGTGATTCCCCAAAGTGCTGGTAAATCAGCCGTATGTGGTCTTTGGTCTATCAAACAGCATGATCTCATCAGCCCTAAATAGCTGAGCTAAACTCTCTGAGAAACTTTGAGAGCTGACAACAGACTTAGTACCAAACTGTGGGCGTCACTGTCCTCCACAATACTGTCATTAAAGCAGGTTGTGGGTGGAAGCCTGAAATCACCACTACTGCAGAGACAAGAGACATGCTATGGCAGCATCTACATTAAACATTTGCCTTGGACTGGAGCTCTGGGCTAAGAGGTCTTTAGCCCACTGTTTGTATGTGCTATGAAGGCAAGCAGAAGTCATCCTGGCAGGCCATGGGAGATGATGGTCCCAGCTGCTGACACACTTGCTTATCTATGAGAATGCTCCTGCTCCACTCCAAAGAGATGTTTGATTTTGGACAGATCTTAGGATGTGGCAGCTTTGACTTTAAGCACTGACTTTAATTGAATTCAACATCAGTTTCTTGCTGTGAGAAGGAGGCACTCAGCAGCACTGCCCTGAGCTGAAGGCATGAGCTGGGTCTGGAGTCCATGACAGTGTCACTTAAGCAGATCCTGCTCTGCTGCTTCTGCTTCTTAAAAGCTTTGTCTGGCCCGCAGAGTCCTGGAAGGTTTTAATATGTGAGCTATGGAGCTCCAGCTTCTACTTCATGATTTACCAAGGAAGTGAGATGATAGGACAAAATAATATGCTGCAATCAAGACTGAAGAAAAAGCCATGGAAGAATACATTGAAGCAGAATGTATTTTTTTTTTTTCAATATCTTTTTTTCAAAGAAAAAAGTATCAATTTTTTTATTTGCTGCTAGTGTTTCAGACATGCAGCAATTGGCTTTAAGATGACAGAGGTGAGATTAGGATCATTTTACATCAGGAAAAAAACCACTGTGAGGACGGTAAGATATTGGAACAGGTTACCGAGAGAAACTGTGTATGCCTCCTCCTTGGAACGGTTCAAGGCCAGATTGGATGGAGTTTTGAGCAACCTGGTCTAGTAGAAAGTGTCTGTTCCCATGGCAGGGAGGTTGGATCTAGATGGCTTTTAAGGTCCCTTCCAACCCAAAATATTCTATGATTCTATGAATCTATGATTACTGAAATTTAACTTTACTCCCCCTGCCATATTGTCACTGATAGAATGTAAAATATTTCCTCTTTTTCTTTTTTATGTAACATTTTAACAGATACATTTATTAAAAGAAATCAGCTGTCTGAGAAAAACAAACCAACCAAAACAAATGCTTTAACCTATGCAGACAGAAGGAAAGAAACCCACAAAAGATTGAAAAATTATCATTTTAATATTTTCAGTTGAAAAACAACTTTGGAAGAAGGCTGCCTTTACAGATAGTTGGAACACTTTTACCCAAAGAGAATTTAGTCAGTATGTGCTAGCCTATTTAAACTGAAATGTTCCACAGAAGCATTTCAATAACGATGATATTTTTAAATGAGAAGGTTTCTGAGGTCACTTTCTGATGAGAGAAGAAAAAAAAGACGAATTCAAAAATACTGAAAAGCAGACCCTTATGATAGGAAACCACATTTCACATTTCCAAATTGGGGGGGGGGAGGGGGGAAGGAGGCGGGGGGAGGATGAGGGATACCTCTGGAAGGTTTTTACTTTTATGCTTATTTTCTCTTTTTCTAATGCACACCAAAACCACTGTGAGGCTGTTTTCAGGAATTGGAGTTGTCCATTACATCTCTCTGATCATCTCCAGCTCCTTATAATGTAACCTGTGGGCCCATGTGACGCTGTGCCCTGGAGTTCTACCACTCCAAATATCATAAGCAGGGACTTGTTGGGACATGCAGGCTGGATGGGACCTGCAGCAATTTTCTTTTGTGAGAAACCCAGGGCATAGAAAGGAGGACCAGAGGTGCCTCCCATACAATGAAGTCTCTCTGGCCAAGGAACTGGGCTGCTCCCAAGTCTTTGTCTGAGATGCAAGCTCCATTTGCCATTTCACTCCCGGCTTTATTTCAATCTGCATACACCTATGCTTGAAGAATAGATGTACTGTTTATAAATGTTCTAGTTGGCATACAAACAAGGATGTTTATACATAAGCAAAATCATCATTGTCAGCTATTAGAGTCATTAGTCTCTTTCAAACACTTGAGTCATGCCATTCGTGGAGCAGAAACAGTACCACTGACCTAGCAACCCATCACAAACAATCCAGTGAGCAGCCAGTGATGGATAAAGAAACCAAATTCTCAGTTTAAAAACAATATATATAAAAAAAGCCATGAGCTTAAGTTTATTTGCAGAAATCATTCAAAGAATAGTAGCTCACAGCTTAGGGATGAAACTATTTTTTTTTTAATTAACAATGAAAAGTGAAGATTTTGTGCAGAAATCTTGGTCAAACTCATTGCAGTGAATGGAAAGAATCACTGTTTAGTGAGTTTTGAGAATGCTTCAGGTGCCTTTGAAAACCATAATTTCTAGCTCTTCCAACTATGCAAGGAGATGGAACATCTTCCAGAAAACGCTCAGGAGATATACAACATCCAAACAGAAGGAAAGTCAGTCTGAAGAGGTATGTCAGTGCATGAAGGGGAATGGGGTGTGTGGTGAAATGAAGGAAAAATAAGACATTATTTATTTTCTTCATGTCCCTGCAGAGTGGGATGCAGGACAGAGAACATAAATTTAGGCCTGTGCTGCTGGGAACAGGAGAGGTGTCAGAAATCACACATTTTGCAGTGTGTTCCTCTACAAGAAAGTCCTTTGAGAGAAAATCCTCTAAGTGTGTGAGCAGAACCCATAAAATTTTACACCCACCCCCCCAAAAAAAAGAAGAATCGAGAGTCCAAACCTGCCACAGGAACCTCGACCCTTTGTTTAAATTTGTCTGCAATACTTTTACAAGACGTGGCTTGAAAAAGGCTTCATGCTTGCTGTAAAAAAGTTACATCTATAACTTTTTCATTGTAGCAAGCTGCTCTTGTCAGTGCCAAGGCATTATTTTCAACGCTCACAGAAGCGTGTATGCATGGTTTTAAAATTCTGCACGGTAGTTTCATACCAAACTGTTCATTGTTTATATAATTTTTCATGTCAAAATGCATTTTGTGTGCCAGAAAAAAATTGAATATATCAGATTTTAATCATTTTGCATGAATTGTGAGTGTTTACTGCAGGTTTAAAAAAAGCCTTTTCCTCCCAACTACCAATCTCATTGAAAACAATTATGCTTCTGGCACAAGACTCTGAACAGCATTCAGCACAAATTACATTTCATTCTAATATTAATAGATGTGATATGTGAGAAATGAAGATGTATGGCTACTTGTTTCTGCTTATAATTATAACAATGCCATTCTTATTTTCCCTCTTTTATATATGCTTTTTAGTATCTTTGGGTTGGATATCTATGTGTTTGTGATCTCTTATCCGAAGGGCAAAATGACAATGAAAATAAGAGCAGCTATCCTGTTACAAGATTAATTTGGGGATGATAAATGAGTGTTTTTAGAATGAACTACATAGGTTACTACTTAAACAGGTCTTGGCAGCAAACCAGCCCTTTTCTTCAACAAAAATGGAGAAAAAAAATGTAGAGAATGTATAAATGAGTTGATTGCCCCAGGATGTCTCTCTCAAGAAGGATTAGAGAAACCTACTGGGGCATTTTCTATCCCCACAAAAGCACTATTTGTGCTACAAAAGTTCATCCCGATAATCATGTTACAAAAAAGAAAAAGAAAAAAAAAGATTTTCTGCTCCTGTACAGCCTCTTGTAAGACATTTGAAGTCATAGGTGCCACTGCATCAGCTGTGTAATGCAGGCTCAGACTATCCAAAGAGGAGTAGTGATTATTAGCGCTCTCAAATACACTTCAGCATAGGCAGGGAAAACCAAACAAGCTATTTTCTGGCTAACATTGAAAAAGTGCTGTGAAATCAAACTCCACAGTCTAGGCACAGCTTTGTCAGGGCTGTGCAGGCTTTAACTTCAGGTTTTAACTGACTCTGTCATTAGGCTCAGGCTATGGTTGGCTTTGCATGTCTTTGTAAGGAAAAAACCCCAGAAAAACAGTATTTGAAGTGCAGCTCCTGGTCACGCACATTCTTGTTCCTAAAGCTCCTTCTTCCAATTGAGAGATGGGGATTTCTGAAATGCCCAATCAGTTATGAGTAAGAATCCAGCATGGCTTAAGGCCAGTCATGATATACTTTTGATGAGATGAGACATCTGTGTTTCAGTTTGGTCTTTTTACAAGAAATTTATTGGCAGGAATAAGTCTAAACCCTTATCCAGGCATTATTCCTTCTATGCAACAAGACAACTGGAATATTTCTGGTGGAGCCTTGTAATTTTTCTTCCCTTTGTTTTGTTTGTCTTGCAAGATTCCTTCCTATTCTTAACATAGGTATTAATGAAGATGGAATGTCTTCTTCACCTTGATGATTACATTTTTTTTACTCTAACCATTCTGCACTTGAAAATTTTAAAACTGCCATACATGTTCAGCTCAAGAGCCCAGTTCCTATCTGTGGAGGACATCAGTTAGACATTTATGGAAATAATATGAGAAAAGTGGAAAGAATGAACTGAACTATCCTCCCAGCATCACGTAATCAACTCTTCTGACTGTGCAGCTCTCCTCCATGTTTTATTTTTAACCCGTTTTCATTTCACTTGTTTGCCTTTCTCAAAATCCAGTAGCAATGTGCTTCAGATTGTACTTTTTCTTGCTGTGCAATAAAGATGCTTCATTGAAAAAAGGCATATTAACTGGTAATTTTGTTGCTGTCTCTTAAGCCTTAGGCTTTGGGATATGGTGAATAGCCTTTGACTTCTTCCTCTACCTTTTTTCTTCTAAAGACTTGAACTGGACACATGAAACAAGTTGGAACAAAAACAGGGAAAAAGAGATTTGTCAAGAGCACTATAAGCGAAAGCAAAAATGAGAGAAAGGCTGGTGGTTGGCATATGCTCAGAACTGAATGAAGAGATTTTCCAAACATGAGAGAACTTGAAATGGGATCTAAGTAACGTGAACACCAACACTGTATTTTAATCACTAGTCTGTGTTCCCACAAGATATTTTATTCATACTAGAGAGGTCTGTTCATTAAATTCACACATCTAGAAGCAAGCAAAACAAAAAGCCCAAACCAGCAAAGCAAAACAATCAAATGTTCAATCATAACAGAAAACAAGGAAAGATTCCCTCCCTGGCCCCAGCTGTTCATATTTATATTCACTTGGCAATCACTTGAAAGATTTCTATCTGATCCATTCATGAATGTCTGGGGGGGGGGGGGGGGGGGAATGGATCCTGGATAGATTCATACTGAAATATTGTTATAATTCATGGCAATCACTACCATCTTGATGGCATGTTATGTTTCTGTTTCGCTGTGCTTGAGCTACACTGTGAGTTTATGGGATGGAAAGGACAAGGATGTGGCTTTCACAGACTATCTCTTTCAGGATGACCTGTGTGAAGGGCTGCCAATCAGTTCATGGTACATAGTGGATATCAGAGGAAGACAGGAAATGGTACAGCTATTTTATAGGTGGGAGAGTGGCATGCTCGCAGATGGTCTAGGTGCTACATGCAGGAACGCTTTTGTTAAATATTAATGGAAATGTGGCCTCACTATAGAGCACTATAACAGCCCTCCAACCAGTCCTTAGGTAGTCCAGCTACTCTGCTCCACTTGCCCCTGGCACAGTATTTGCAAATGAGTGCACTGACTTGAATTTAAATACGAACCATCCGGAAGAGCTGGTGCTCAAAGCTCAATCCAAACAAAACAAATCATTTCCCTAAGATCTGAAGAAGAGTAAATGTATTCATAAAATTATGACTGTGAACTGTGATTCTGCCACTTAAGTTTGACTGTTGAAGGCAGCAGTCAAATTTCCCATTTTGACACAAACTGTTACTGACAACAGAGAAACTTCTCTATGTGTGAAGCTCTGTTATGTAGGTGTCATAACATTTGTAGCCTGACTTTAAGGCAAAGAACAGCCAGATTATAGGCAGTTCTTGGGAAGGGTGGAAAAAAAATATTATTAATTCTATTTGTATTTTGAATTTCAAAGATTAAGACAGCCTTATCCAAAGCCCAGTTAAGCAAAATATTATTTTCCAATTGCTTTCACTGAACACTTGGTCTCGGAATCATCAGAGACTTCGATATTACACACACTAGGTAAGTTACAATGCCTGTCCCAAATGTTTGCAATATAAACCTCTGAACCATTAGTGCATAACTCACTTTTTTCAGGCCTACAGATATCAATGCAAACAGTTACTTGCACCTGAAAGCTGAAGATACTAACAGCATTTGAAAACAGAAAAGATAAATGAAAGAATAACCACCAATCACAGATTTTAAGTATGTAAACAGGATGATCACTAAATCTGGTAGCACAAAATCCTTTTTGACATTTAAATTTCACCTTTCCAGCCCAGCTCAGGTACAGGTGGTGATGCTGTCATCATTGAAAAATTAAATTCTGCTTTGAATACTCTGAGTTCTTTGATTTTGTTTTCATATAGTCACAGAATGATTTGGGTTGAAAGCAACCTTTAAAGATCATCTAATTCCAACCCCCAAAAGAGGGAATTTTAAAGAAACTATAACCCCAAGGAGACACAGGATAATTATGCAGGGACATGAACAATATGTCATATTGCTTAATGTGTTATAGCTCCAATATTTGTACAGTTTTGGATGAATAGACAGAAAGACAGACTAGGCATCTAATGGTAAGTATGTATGTATGTGTGGAGACACAATGTATTTCCAATGCCAACATGTGATAGACTTAAGTTCGTCTGCAGTGCTCGTTACAAGTTTCTCTGTTCAAGACTAAGAATGAGGAAATAAAAAAATACTCAAGAAGTCCTGCAAAAACCACTGCAAATATTTTCCTGATTTTGCTTTTGGTTGTTTATACTTCATGCTGTAGATGATGTATACCATACAGATGATAACCACTTGCTAAGAAATATCACATACACTGTTGCCCACTCAGAACAATTTCCTTTTCTTTGCTTGTTTTTTTCTCTCTTTGTTTTTTAATAACTATTTTTCCTGTTATAATGTTACTTCTGACAGCTGATACAAAGGCATCTCGTTCACCAGAAAACAAGTGGTTCTGATTTTAATTCATTGTTAGTTAGATGCTTGTGGTTTCCCAGCCCTGGCTGTTAAATTTCATTCAGAAGCAGCCCAAGGTAAAAAATCCAAAAGCTCCTTTTATATTCCCCCACTCTTAACATTTTCTCCTCTCTCAGTAAAAATTTTTCTCCAGGCCTGCAGGAACTAAAAAAACACTGTGGTCACCTCTGAGTGCTTCAAGAAAAAAAAGAGAGATACATGAACTATCAGTTAATGAGAAAGAAGGACTTCTTAGCTCTCCAAAGGACTACAGACTTGCCTATTGATATCAGCAAAGTACACTGCTGTAATTAAGAAGTAATGGTTGCAAAGGGCATACACATCCAATTGCACAGGCATGGGCTATGACACTTGCTTTTGGACTCCACCCATCCAATGGTTATTCATGTCTTTATCACCTTGAAGCTGAATTATTGCTCAGCCCTCCATCTCTGATTGTGTCTGTAAAGCACTCTGAAAGTGCTGCTAATGCAGCATTACAGGAAATATTTAATACAGAAACAGCTTTGTCTTTGATAGTCACTAAGTACAAACAGGTGCATTCCAGGATAAATTTTTATATTACATTTTTGACCTTAGGTAATGTAAATTGTTGGAGAAGTCTTGTCATTTTCACAGTGCTCTCCTGTGAGAAACAGGAGGAGGTATTCGGGTTCAAAACAAATAAACACAATACCATATGTAATGTGCGTCAATAGCTCTGTTACTGAAGCTGAAAAAGCCATAATTCACAAGTACCACCCTTAACAGGTTTCACTGATGTCGTGGGTTCAGCAGCCGCAGTCATTTTTCTCCTTCTTGGTAGCTGGTGCAGTGCTGTGTTTTTGATTTTGGGCCTGGGAACAGTGCTGATAACACCAGTGTTTTGGTTACTGCTTAGTGATGTTTTGGTCTGACCAAGGACTTTCTGAGTCTCATGCTGTGCCAGGGAGGAGGGGAAGCCGGGAGGAAGCAGAGACAGGACACCTGACCCAAACTGACCAAAGAGGTTATTCCATACCACAGCATGTCATGCCCAGGATGTAAAGACAGAGGGCAGAGACCCGGAAGGGTGGGGGTGCACTGCGTGGTTGGGCTTGGTTTTAGGTGGTGAGAACTGTATTCTTTCCTTGTATTTGCCTTGTCATTATTATTATTGGTGGTAGCAGTAGTGATTTGTGTTATACTTTAGTTACTAAACTGTTCTTATCTCAACCTGTGGGAGTTGCATTCTTTTCGATTCTCCTTCCCATCCCTCCGGGAGCAGAGGGAAGAAAGAGGGGGAAGTGAGTGAGAGAGAGACACTGCGTGAGTTAGTCTTAAACCACGACAACTGATTAAACAAGAACTCTGAAAATCAGGATTTTGTATGAGCATTTATTTATAATAAGTATTGTACAGTTCAGGCATTTAAAAACAGAGATACTGTCCATTGAACTTTGTAAGAATGCGAGTTTGAAATTATCACCTGAAGAAAGGATTTTTCATTTCATTTGGACTGTCATTGGACTAGGGCTACAAGAACCTAATCTTGTGTCTATCCAATGTTTCCTCTCAGTGCAGCATTCCTCAGCACTTCAGCTGAGTCTTGTTTTTATGGCCTTTTTCACTAGCCTTGCTCAAGGTACTAATCCGTACAGCAACCCAACGGAAAGAACTTGAAGATCCCTGTAAAGTTAGACAGTGAGAAGTCCAGAAATCCCCCTTTCAGCTGCATACTGTGAGACCTGTACGCAATGCCAGACTTGTATACAAAAACTCCAAATTTGTGGAAAAAATTGTGCTGCCAGCTCATTGATACTAATAATGACGGCAACCATTTCACTCAGATTGTTGTAACCACCTGGAAGTAAGCAAATTTGCTAACAGTGTTTTCAGCTTAGAAAACTACACAGAAAAGCATTGCTATTTCTAACAGTTTGGGTGGATCTGGCAGTCACTCAAACCCAGGGACTGGAATTCTCTACAGGAAAAAATTATCATGAAACACATACTTTTTTATTCAATAGAAAGATCCAGATTTGCAAACTTAGGTGGCTTGATGCTCTTTATTTTACATTTATTAGGCACTGATGGAAATCCATTGGCTTGGTGAGGTGACTTGTGCTTTTTATGGGGTGGTGGGGATACAGCCACTGTAATCGCTGCTACTGGGTTTTATATAGCCACCTCTAAGACCTATTACACTTATGAATTTGCTTCCCAGCCTACAGGACACGCACATGTTTAGTGTCACTATATTGAGAAAACATGTAGATACAGAAGGAGAAAAGCCATCAAAAAGTCCGTTAAGAGTGAATAAAAATTACCAGCAATATCTTAGCAGAAGCAAATCTCCTTTTGGACAAGACTTTGTGCAGTGAGAGTACTAAGAAACTTATATAATTGGATCAACTGTTTGGTCTTCTTTTCCAGCATCTGGTTGTCACTGAAACTACAAAGCAGCTCCAATTATATTTTATAGAGAACAATTTCGTTTTTATATTTTAAGAATCCTTTGGAATTACTCTGTGAAAGGAAATAAAAAAAGAAGAAAGAAAAGGTGCTGCTTGTTTCATAGCATCTAAATGGAGGGTGAGATCAGAAGGTGCAACCCAGGCTGGCTGTTTATAGTACCTGCTACTGAAACCGTTAGTTCAAAGCAGTGCCCTGAAAATATCTATCAGTCTTATCCTCTCTGTCCATTTAAGGGGAAAGAATGAAATCCCAATGAATTATTGGGGAGCAGTCCAAAAGTCTCATCTCTCCTCCCTGCATAAGCCAGCTCTATCAGGAACAAAGACCTTAAATGACAGGATGACTATCTTCTTTTTCTTTGCTAAATAAGTCATCATTCTTGGAGCTAGAATCAAGGACAAAAATACTGTCCCTTGAGTGCAGCATCACACTCTGATCTCATGCTTACAGGAGATGGATGTAAAGCACACAGAGCAGGAAACTCAGTGACACTCAGACTCTATTAACAGAGTAACCTGGTTTATCAGCATCAGACAACCAACAGACATCTCCAGTGAAAGTTTAGGAAATTTCTTCTTTGGGAAGCCTGAAGACAAACCCCAGACGTGATTCTCAGAGATGTTCTTTGCCTCAAGAAATGAGGCCTGCTGGTAACTTTAGCTTGTACAACAGCATTTCCTGGTGCATCTTATTCTGAACTAAGTTGATTTTGTATAGTAGGGCAATTCACAGTGGCTTTTTAACTGGATGAGGCAGCTGCTTGAAAATGGGTTGAGCAGGAGGAGATGCACAAGCAATAGGAAGCTTTCAGGGCATTTCAGTAGCTGTATTTCCTACTGTCAGCAGTGGGTGACAGTAAGTTACAGTCACTAAACACCACTGACCTCTGCAAGGCTGAGCTACCTTACAGGCTAGCTGTCATGGGTTCAGCAGCAGCAGTCATTTTTTCTCCTTCGTAGTAGCTGGTGCAGTGCTGTGTTTTCGATTTTTAGTCTGGGAACAGCGCTGATAACACCGATGTTTATAGTTGTGGCTTAGAATGTTTTGGCCTGACCAAGGACTTTCTGAGTCTCATGCTCCGCCAGGGAGGGGGGGGGAAGCCGGGAGGAGGCAGAGACAGGACACCTGACCCAAACTGACCAAAGAGCTATGCCATGCCACAGCACGTCATGCCCAGGAGGTAAAACTGGGGGCAGGAACCCGGAAGAGTTCAGTTCACAGCTCGGTCATCGAGTGGTGAGCAATTGTATCCTCTTTCCTTGTATTTCCCTGGTCATTGTTGTGGGTGGTGGTGGCAGTGGTGGTTTGTGTTATACCTTAGTTACTGGACTGTTCTTATCTCAACCAGTGGGAGTTGCATACTTTTGATTCTTCTCCCAATTCCCCCCGCCCTCGGAGTGGGGGGGAAGAAGGAGGGGGAAGTGAGTAGTCGGGCTTTGTATTAGAAGGGGTGAGCTATTTTATTCTTCCCTTGTATTTGCCTTGTCATTATTGTTATTGGTGGTAGCAGTAGTGATTTGTGTTATACTTTAGTTACTAAACTGTTCTTATCTCAACCTGTGGGAGTTGCATTCTTTTCGATTCTCCTCCCCATCTACCCGGGAGCAGGGGGAAGAAAGAGAGGGGAGTGAGTGAGAGAGCGACTGCGTGATTTACAGCTTAAACCACGACACTAGCCATCAGTTGCATTCTACCTAATATAATTTATATTTTTGGACTGTACAGGGAAAAAAACTGTGATAGAAATGTGTTGTAAAAATCCTGTGCCAGGCGTGATTAAACAAGGTGCTGAATCTGAGCTTTTGCAGGTTTTCTAATTCAGGTACATCTTCACACATACTTTGGATATCCCTGCTTTTAAAGATCAAAGGAATAAGACTCTCTTCTATGCTACACTGACATGACACAAGAACAAGGGTCTTGCCATATATGAGGGAAGTATCACCTATTTCTCTTCTCATGTCTGTTTTTTTGTTTGATGATAAAACAATGTCTGCACTGTCACAATTCTGTCCTTCTTATGTTTAAGAAGCAAGTATCAGAGGACACATAAATAATGCCATGGTCCAGTAGTCCATTCATTTGTGGGAAAATTTATTTAATTAAGTGAGTCGCATACTGCACTGCTGTTTGTGACGCAATCAGGTGGCATTTGGTAATATCTATTCAGATTCAAATGCTCCTTAATTGTAACACAAACACATTATAGAATAGTTAGGGTTAGAAAGGACCTTAAGATCATCTAGTTCCAACCCCACTGCCATGGGCAGGGACACCTCCCATTAAACTATGTCACCCAAGGTTCTGGCCAGCCTGGCCTTGAACACTGCCAGGGATGGAGCATTCACAGATTCCCTGGGCAACACATTCCAGTGCCTCACCACCCTTGCAGGAAAGAATTTCTTCCTCATATCCAATCTAAACTTAACCTGTTCAAGTTTGAACCCGTTATAGCATGTCTTATCACTACAATCCCTAACGAATAGTCCATCCCCAGCATCCCTAGAGGCCCCCTTCAGATACTGGAAGGCTGCTCTGAGGTCTCCACACAGCCTTCTCTTCTCCAGGCTGAGCAGCCCCAACTTTCTCAGCCTATCCTCATATGGGAGGTGCTCCAGTCCGCTGATCACCTTCATGGCCCTCCTTTGGACTTGTTCCAACAGTTCCATGTCCTTTTTATGTTGAGGACACCAGAATTGCACACAATACTCCAAGTGAGGTCTCATGAGAGCAGAGGAGAGGGGCAGGGTCACCTCCCTCGACCTGCTGTTCATGCTCCTTTTGATGCAGCCCAAGATACGGTTGGCTTTGTGGGCTGCAAGCTCACACTGCCGGCTCATGTTCATTTTGTCATTGACCAACACCCCCAAGTCCTTCTCTGCAGGGCTGCTCTGAATCTCTTCTCTGCCCAACCTGTAGCTGTGCGTGGGATTGCTCCAACCCAGCTGTAGGACCTTGCACTTGTCATGGTTAAACTTCATAAGGTTATTTATTAACCTCGTGAGGTTATTATATCACATTTCCACCAAGCCTTCATGCTATCTTCTCTCAGACACATCAGAAAAAATTAGGCTGCTATTTTAACATATACGCTGCATCAGGTGTCAGTCTTGCCTTCCACCCATTTAGAACCTCAGTCGAATCAGTGGTCCTTTACATGGATTTACCTGTATTTTCATCTATGGCTTCAACATTTTCAAAGCAGCTCCTCATAAATGATATGCTCTGTTCTAATAACACACTGCAACGTTAGAATTTTACGCTAATAATAGTCCCATTGAATCTGACAGATTTCCATTGCTTTAAATCTTGAGCAACAGAGACCAAAATATGCTACTTCATTTGTTGGCTGTGGTTAATTAGAGATGAGCAGATATTTGTGTAAGAGTATTATATAGTCTTTACCATTTACAGCAATGTTTTGAGAAGTAAGAGCCTGATTCAACCCTGTGCAACACCCCTTCTATTACTGGGAATCTATTAAATCTTTTTTGTATTGGAACATTTTTGTTCCATTGACAAGCTGGCTTTATTGCCTTCTCTGCATAAAAAAACTTGTTTTTTCTCTTGATTTTTTTTTTTTTTTTTTTTGCCAGAAGAAGATACGCCACAAAATTGCAAGCTCTTTTACAAATTGTAAGAACAATGTTCTCCTCCTATCTTATTCCCTGCTGGTTTTGTCCTTAAGCCTTGAGACAAGCTCAAACAAGATAAATACTTCACAGGATACAGAGAACTCTTTGAAAAGAGTCACCCTGTGTTTGGAGGTGTGACACGGGATCACAGACGTGTTTCACCATTAACTTTGCAAAGCTTCGCATCTACACAGGAGCTATTTCAATAACACTCCTTCAGGGTACAGAGGAACCATTTTCCAAGAATCTTACGTAATGATAAAATGAGGCATGCGATTCTTCATCTGGGTTATCTATAGAAGACCTAGCCCCCTTTCAGACAGACAATTTTCAATAAACACTGTGTCAATGCCTGCTTATAGAATTAGAACTTTTTCCTGTTCTTTCTTTAAACACACCACCTTCCTATGACTCTTTGATGTGCTTTTCTGCTAAACAGCAATGAACCTGCAGAGAATTCAGTAAAGAATCCATTTAGACCCATAATACAGCAAGGCTCACACTGTAAGTGAAAGCTGTTTATGCTACTGTCTTCTATTTCTGAGTAACAGAAAAAAACAAAACTAGTAAAGGGCAGATCCCATCCTATCACATGATGTAGGTCACTGGAAGGCCAAGTTTGACAATTCAGCTGTGATATAACCTTGAATGGAGTAGAAGAGGCAATTCCCTGTCTTGCAATTTAAAGATTGGAATGGGCCAGATCTGCATTCCCCATCATGATGCTCTTCCACATAGCCATATCTTTTCCTGCCAAGTCGCTAAGTAGGAAAAGCTAAGGCATAACTTTTACAGGCACATCTCCAGCACAGTGTAAGTCCTGTCCTGCAAAGCAGCTTGCAAAGTGATGACAATGCTGCAAAGATCAGACACTGAATGGGGGCTGTGTTGGGAACTGTGGGGAAACTGATAGTGTTTAAAACAGTGACACTCCTGAGAATATTTAGGTGAAGAAGTTTGGCATGAACTTAAACAGACAGATGCATTTAATGATTGTAAAGAGCCGTGGAACTTTTTTCTTATAATACCTTTTTTGTCAGCAAGGGTTAAAACAAACAGTTCCCCATGATCCCACTGTGTAATTGCTTCCATTTTGTTTAGGCAGTTTAACCTCACTTTAACCCCTCTGACTACTGTTCAAGATGAAACAAAATGACTTTGATGATCTTAGACCAGCAATAATAATAAACTCCTCTGGTGTTGTAAACCTCTTTGTGTGAAGGACAGGGAGACAGATTACTGCTTCAAACTGTTTGTGCTGCGTGATTGATAATGACCAGTTGAAATTCCCCTTGCTTCTCCCTGTGTACCTCCATACAAGGATGATTGAATCCACTGGCACTTGGGGGGAGTTCACCTCAAGGCACAGTGATGGTTCAAAGGCACAGTGAAGAATGGCTTTCCCTAGACAAATTTTGGGGGCAGAGCCTTCTGAAGCCTTCAGTCTCTTCACTTGCAGAACAGGCTGGGAGTTAGATCCTTGGTTAGCATAACTTCAGTGAAGAGGTATTAATTTTATTGCCAAGGCATATTAATTTTATTAAAGCAGGTTCTGGAGTACTGTTAGCCATTCAAAGACAAAGTTGCCCCATTCAAATTATCTCATTAATTTTGTCTGCTGACAGATCCAAGGCATCTCCAGACCACTCAAACTCTATCACCAAACCATCCATACCTGCAATTCCAGTGTGACAGCATGCTCTGCAATTACCACAAAGTGCAGGAGTCTAGGAGAAAAACATGCTGTGGCAAGAAGAGTCTTTTAGAAACATGCAGAGCAAACACAATGCTGAGTTAAATTGACCTGATTCGCATTCATAAACAAGGTAAGGTGAATGCAGTTATGCTGCAGCCATGCACTAAAGGTCAAATGTCATGATTTTTAATTATAAACACAAAACAACAAAACAGCAGTTGCATGGACTTGGGAGGCCATACATTTAGCCCAGCTTTACAATCCTCAAGCTACCCACAGACCACAGTGTATGAATGGTGGGAGGGAGAAACCAAGAGTGAGAGTCTCCCCTACTTAGAGTCCATGTTTCATCAAATTTGCTGTGTTTGGAAATATATTTTTAGTCATATTGTGTGATGAATATGAAGTTAATGTTAGGGCTACAGGTGACCCAAATTCTTATTTCAAACATATTTCAAAACCAGAAAGAAGTAGGTTTCTTTTCAAAGGCTTCTGCCTTTCTGACTCTTTGGCTGCTGCTGCAGCATATATCCACTGCATTCAGATATGAGTGGTCATATGTTTTGAGATGAAACATGCAAGAATTTTTCAAAGGCTACAATATTAACTGTAAATGGAAAAAAACAAATTCTCTACAACCATTTAATTTATCCCCTTAGTTAGGTGAGGGTATCAAGTAGGCAGACATACCAACACATAAGCCATTCAAAACACTGTGGGAAAATGCTCATACTCCCACTGCTGATGGATCCATACTGTCCTTACAATACCTCTGAGTGCCTTGCTCTGAGAACAGTCTACAGTGAGCTAAATTATGTTAGTTTATGGGGGTTTAACTTGGCACAGCTGCTTTTGCTGAATCGTTTTAATCCTAGGTGGACTCTAGTTAACTCTTAAAACATTATCAGAGACAGAAGACTCATTAAACAAAGCAGGGTTTGGTTTTGATTTTGGTTTTGGGGGGGTGGGTAGGTGGGCTTGGTTTTTGTTTTTGGTTTTCTTTTTTTTTTTTTTAATTATTTTTCTTTGTTTTATTTTTCTTTAAAGGAACCTCTAGAAATCTCCATGCCTGGTTTTAGGTTTAAATTATCTTATAACATATATGACACAATACTGACCACATCTAATCCCAGTAAACAGATCTTTTGAGTGCATCTGTCTGTGTACTCTGTTTATAGGATCAGGCTGTACCATAAACTTTTGCCTTCCACGTGGATCCAGCAAGTTACAGACTTCAAAATCACTTATGCCTGGGGACAACCCCGCCATCTTTTGATGATGGATTAAGGTCCAATATGAGTTTCACTGTAAAGTGAGATCAATTAATTACTTGAATTAGTGCTCACACAGCTGTAACATTCTTTACCTGCAGCTCAGACAGGTACATAATTCTTCTCTTTCTTTGAAAACCATCAAAGGCTTTGCATCTTTAAAGCATTTGCTTTAAAACCATTATCCTCCCTGATCACTACAAACAAAGGTAAAAGCAACAGCACACTAAGGAGTGAAAGATCTGAAGAGTGTGATGTTAATTCCCAGAGGGAAGGAAATGCACCTCTGGAGGAAGATCCCTCAGCAGACTCTTGGTTTCAGTCTTCTTTTTGCAATATCAGATATATTAAAAAAGGTCTTTCCATGATCCAGATCTGACTCCTACACTGAAGTGACTTCTACAAAGGTCATGTTTCAGGCGTGAAGGAGATTTCTGTAATTTGGCCATCTTTGTGATGATTTCTCGCACTGCTTCACACGTGTGGTAAGATTCTCTGATACGGTTTTCATACAGTTGGAAAAGATGCTTCCAAGCAAATTCCTTTCTCAATCTGAACATATATTTAAATGCAAGCAGATTTGTTTCCCCAGAAAAACACCTAACAAATTAAAACATCTGCTTCAAGGGAATCACAAGTTTATTGCTGTCATAACAACCTGACATTTGACATGCTGTACTTTGGTGAATTAAAGACACAGTACACTGTACACCAGAGAAGGAAGGATGGGTTATTGTTTGCTGTAACATCTGCAGAGTACAAAATGCCTGTTTGCTCTCAAGTTCAAAGAGCCCTTGGATCTATGTTCACTAAACACATGAACTGAAAGATGGCATATGGTTCGCTCCTCTTTTTGTTTTATTTATAAAGTTGTTTGTGAGATATTAATACACTTAATTCTGAAACCCAGAAATCTGCCCTTAAACAGAAACACTAGCAAAGCAGGACAAGTGAAGAATCCTTCCTATTATATTGTGTTTGGGGGAGGCAGAGGGAAACACATTGGGAGAAAGAAGAGAGACAGCACTAGATAAGCACCTCCTGAAGTGCTCTCCCAACCTGGACTTTACTGACGTACCAAGGAAGAATTTAATGCATCGCTCTGTTAGTGGCTGACTTGGATGACCTGCTCTGCAGCTTAGTTCCTCAGTGCTTCAGTTTCCTGTTCGCAAAACGGAGACCATAGTAACTGTCTGCCACAAATTGCTCTCTGAATCTGTTATGTAAATTGTCAGATCCTGTAGTACCTCAGGAATGGAGGTTATGTAAGTATGGAGACAGAGGGATGGAGATAAAACCACAAAGAGGGCAACCTACACTCTGTCTTTCTTTGCAAATAATATTTCTCAGAGCACTGGTCTCTCAAGCACAAACAGCAGGATGGAAGGACAAAAAGCTTTAACTAGTACTAGATACTTTTTTCTCACTCTGGCATCTCCATCCTTTTTCATGAGTAATAACGGGATATCACTTGCCACCTATGTCAGCTGTTAACCTCCAGAAGCTAGTAGCATCCTAAATCACCAAAGAATTTCTAACAGAAAAACCTGAAAGGAAGTAATAAATGTCAAGCACACATAAAAAACAGGCTAAGTTTTGGGAGTTGGTTTTGTTTTGTTTCATTTCATAAAGCTGTGCTAGAATTCTTTGAAATTTTACTTTTCAAGGAACAGACCCTAAAAAGTTCAACTCTATCGTATACTGTTATAATACACTATCTGATTACATATTTGACCCAGGGATTTTTTAAGTAAAATCTCCATAATGGCAGGAGAGAACATTCTCAGTGATTTCTGGAAATATTGCATTCTAAATTCCTGTAATTTTCTCTTGTTCAATAATACAAATTCACACCAAACCTTTAGGAAGGGACTGGTAGAGCACTGTGACACTTATGTTCTTGACAAAGTATGTGCATAAGGAGTCAATGCGTGACCTGCTTTATGGTCCCACATTTTGCAGAAGTATGTGGCACCCGAATGGCAAGATCAATTCCTTCAAGGGATGATTGAAGGCCTTCTGGTAAGATTTAAACCACTGAATGTTTTGTTTTGCACTGATTAGTTACATCTGTTGTATATGAGTTGATTCGTAAAAAATAGGAAAGCAGAAGGGAGCAAACAAATTAAAAAGAGTGCTAAAAAGGCATTAATTCAGCAGTCTGATGCTGAGTCAGAACTCAGAGTAGCTCTGTCTCCTCTAACCAGCTCTTGAAGTACTTGAAGGACTGGCAGGCTCAAAAAGAATGATATGGTAATGACAGCATGCTACATGGAAAACAGAGTGTAGACAAAAGCAAACAGGTTGACAAAGCACAAGGAAGATTTATGTCCACATTTTGGACACAGCATTTTGACGCTACCCGTTTTGCCTTTTCTTTGCAACAACTGCAGGCAGCATTGCATGCTGTGTTGTGACTTGGCTGATATAGCGGGAACAGCAACTACTTTAGCACTGATGCAAGATAAAGGGAGAAGCTGCTCCCATCTATACCCAAAGTTACATTCTTTTTTCCCTTCCTTTCAAAAGTCACTCTCTACCTCTGTTCTGTCAACACTCCCTTACTAAGGGTAAGGGAAGAATTTATTCCACCTCTTTTATCACATACATTCATATGTAGCACTTCATTTACTGAGGTATTTTTTGGGGGAGATGGTAACTCTTAACTCCTAAAGGTTTGGAAGACTGGGTCTTCTGATCACAAGCTCTGGGCTCCTAAAGGTCAGATGCTGCTTGCTTAGTTATGTCAATTTTATTACAGTCACCTCACTTTCCATGTACAATAGGCATTTGATGATTGATGTTTCGTAATGGGACATTCCTACTGAACTCTCTAAGAAATTCTTTCCCTCCATTCAAGAGTTCAAAGGAAAGAGAAAAATTGAAACAGCAATTGCTTAAGATTTATGTACTGTACAGTGAGAAGCCAAATACTCTCCTGTTGAGCAGTTATCTAACAGCAATTGGGAACAGCATGTGGAAGCTGACTTCAGGTATTCTTGACTTGAAATCACAGTCCATTTTTACAAAACAATGGAAGATAAGGGGAATTAAAAAAACAGAATATAGAACCTTCTAGTTTGAAAGTATAAACTAATTATGCTATTTAAAGCAATAGCATAGCAAGACATATTAATGCCTACAAAGCAGTTCATTCTTTTAGAGTTTTAAATATGAATTTCATGGCAAATAATTTCCGTTTTCTACCCATTGTATTTTGGATTAGTCAAAGCTGTAGCCGAAGCTGTAACTTCTTTCCATCTGGTTATGTCTCCTGGAACTTCATTCACAAAGCCAGCCTTTCTGCGCCATTTCTGGAAATAGTAAAAATTAGTATAGTTCATTTATATATTCAGTAGAACAGACATTATAATCTCATCTGACCACTTGCATTTTCTGCTATGAAAGAAAATACATTAAAAGATTGGAACTAACTGGCAGCTTTGCCAAAGTAAGAACAGAAAAAAAATGTCTCACTCTGAGTCAGTCTTTATGGAAATTTAGTTATTTTTGTTACTGTAAATACAGTGTAGTATTTTCCCTCTTTTGAAAAAGAAGAGCTAGTTGTGAGTGTGTGATCTCCAGACAACCAATAACTCAGCGCTGTTACGAGTAAGTGATACCTTTGAAGTTTTGAAAAGAGCCTCACAAGTAAAGTTTGATCAACTGGATTCTTTATTTAGGTGCACATAAAGCTAGAGTTTCTTGTTACATGTGGTAAAAAGGTCTGTCAGTGCCATCCCACCTGCCCTTATGAAATGGTGCATTATTTTTCAGCACAACTTATTGTAATTCCTGCAGTGTTTGAAATTACTGTATTTGAACTATGCATAGAGGGACCACGATTTATATGCTCCCATTCCATGTATTCCATAAACACTTTAGCAATGTGCATTTCATTTCCAGGACAAGTGCTGCCACTTAGTTGCAAACGGGCTATTTAATTCCCAAGGATTTTAAAACAGCTAGTAAAAAGTTGAATAAGAAACTGCTTAAAAATACTTCTCTAAAGAGAGAAAAGGAACCTATAAAATTTAAGAATACACAAAGTTTAGATGTTTCTGCCGTTTCAAAACTTACCCACATACCTCCAAATTTAATCTCCTTAAAAGGCAGGAGGATGATGGGCTTTAGAGTCTGGTTGCAGTGAAAACTGAACCAGAAAAAAATATATTTTGAAGAGATTATCAAAATGATGTATTTGTTAAAGCAAGTCACAAAGGCCTAGAAACTCTGCTACAGCCTGTCTAGGCTCTTGACACCCTTATCATTACAGTAACCTAGTCTCTTTCAAAATAGTGTCAGGCAATATGACTGACGCCTGTCATGGGTGGCTTCTCTCTTAGCTTCTCCTCAGAACTATCTGTGCTGTGTTATGTTTTGCTTTGGTAAGGTTTTAAATGCCCACACTCTTTAAAAGCTATGAAGGGTGGCAGGCAGAAGGAGTATTGCCAGAAGGAATAGAAAGCAGTGAGATTTCTCATAGTTTGGGGTGGTGGGTAATTTTACACCTTTAGATTAATCTAGCACAGAGGTCAGCTTCCTGAATCCCACAAACATGGAAGGAAAAGGTGGTATCTGACAGCAACAGGAAAAGACTAAATTTACCTACCCTTCCTACAAAACAATAAATATTCTCAATTTAAGCTGCTGTGACCGTAACATAGCTGGATGAACCTATGCAATTCTATAGGAATTTTCTGATCTAAAAACACCCCATGATGTCAAGTTACTTCATCTTCTTCAGAGGTCCCATCCCTCAAAACTCTTTCCTGTGTATACCCAACTATCAAGCTGACAATAAAATCATGGAATCATAGAATAGTTAGAGTTGGAAAGGACCTTAAGATCATCTAGTTCCAACCCCCCTGCCATATAAAACATTTACTAAACAAAACCAAATAAATATCCAACAATTTTATGTACTATTTTGGTAAAATTGAAAGTCACGGTTTCCTCAGGGGTCTAGTTATTTAAAAGGCAGACTTCAAGGAACTGCATTTATAAAACAGTGTTGCAGTTTTAGCTCCTCTCCAGCAACTTTTTCTTCATGGTGTCAGCTCGCTGATAGAATTACACAAAGGCATTTAACATAACTGTATATTGTCTTAAGAGAATATGTAAAACATAAAATCGAAGTGAATACTCTATTTTCTGTCCCTTAAAGACTAATTTTTGAGAAGAGGTATCATGTTCTCAACCTTCACATTTTCAGGACTTTAACAAGGACTGAAGACATATCTTCAGTGTAACCTTTATTTTCCAAAGGAAGCAAAAGTAAAAAGCAGGATTTAGAAAAGAGACAGAAAACGTTACAAAACAGAACTGACAGTGTCCTTTCCTACCACAGAACGATTTCTGCCATGTTATGCTGACCTTGGTCACAGCAGAAAATGCCTCAGAAGCACAAGACCTATTAGCAAAGAAAACTTGTCTTTGACTGAAACAATGGCAAGACTGTCTCTCCTTCGTTTATGTATGTGTGGTTGTTTGAGTTTCTAAAGGTTGTTCATTCTATAACGACTGAATTCTTCTCTAAGGATTGATGCTGTGTACCAGATTTCCTCCATTCATCATGAAAACACTGGTATACTATTGTCACAAACATAAAAGGACCTACTTAATCCAACAAGCATTGAATTCCCCACCAATTAATTTTGGGTGGGTCTTCTGGTTAGAACAAAAAATAGAGTCAAGCAGATGCTGGGGCTAAGTTTGAATTGAAGCACTAAGACACTAGATGACCTTGTGGCAAGTCTCTTGACCTCTGTGTGCCTCAGCAATCTGGCACTATCACTTTGGAAAAGGCGGGACCTCACTGAATGCCTGATGCTGTACCCAAGCCTTTCAGGCTAAGATAGAAAACAGCAAAGCAAGCATGTTAATACAGAAGCTTTTCCTGGATGATTCACCTGTTCCCTTTGACTTCTTCCTCAGAGGCTGAGCACGACCAGGAAGTCAGCGAGGAACGAGGATGATTTCATTTGTTCTTGCTGGGTGGGCTCATCTAACCCTGTATCTGCGGAACATCTGAGTGGGATAGCCAAAAATCCGTACTGCCCTTAAAGAAAGCCACAACAATGCCAGTGCTGGCAAGACAGAAAGTACAGGCAGAAACACCTGCATGCCTGCTGAGCACAGCTGTACACAGGCTACCGCAGAAGTTTCATGGTGAATATGCCAGATTGCTGCGAAGCTGAGGATGCCTGGCTGGGAAGAAAGGGAATGGTAGCAAAATGCAGCACAGTTCAATGGAAGACAAGTGCCACTTGCTGATGATGTGGATTGGAACTAGGTGAATTTAAGGTCCTTTCCAACTCTAACCATTCTATGATTCTATGATGTTTTCCTCAGACTTACATGCTTCTCCATAGGCACTAATCTGCTCTCTGAAAGTGCCTCTCTTGTTCTCTATCAGTGTTGGCTCTGCACACCTCCAGTTACATCTGCAACTCAGGATTAAGCTTTCCTGAAGGAAACAGCTGTCCCACTACAAGGTATTACTGTCCTCATTAGTTTCCAGCCATCACTCTAACATGAGTAATTGCCAGTGGAATGGTGCTTTGCTTCCTCTTTAGAGCAAAATCGCTCAGGTCATATTAAGAAGTACTGTGTCATGACGTAAAAAGCTAAAATGATTATACAGTTTACATAAATTAGTTTCACATTTTATACCACCAGGTTGAAAAAAAGAATAATGAAGGTGATAAGGAGCAGATTTTCCCATAGAAACAGGAACCTCCTTCCCATCTGAGTGTTCTGACTTCTAGATATGGACACCTATGGGTCATACCCCTCTGTTCTTGCATTGCTGATCATAAGTTGTCTCAAATTTAACAGGATAGATAAAAATCATAGAATCATAGAAACAGAATAGTTAGGGTTGGAAACAACCTCAAGATCATCTAGTTCCAACCCCCTGCCCTTGGCCCAGAGCATGTCACAAAACACAGTGACTGAAGGCACTGCAATGTGGCATGGAAACAAGGAGTTCTGTCTTTCCTGAAGCAATACTGTGACCATTAGGTAATTGTATCAAAAGGTATGCCAATATTACTCTAAATTAATGTAGTGCAACATAAGTTAGGTGTGATGTAAGGGCATTTAACTAAAGTCCATGTGTATACTTCATGTAGGACATACACTTTCTAAACCCAAAATAGTCTTTAGGTCAGCTGAGCGAAGGCAGGAAAGCTGATGAAAATGCTCAACAGCACAACTAATCACTTTCCTAAACTTTCTGAAATCTTTTAAGTGCTTAGAAATTTTCCTGTACAACCACTTGTCTTTTGCCGTAACAACATGTTCTTCCTAAGCAGGCTTTGTGGGTTTAGAAAACACTCAGGCAGAACACAGTCATAGAAAACAAAACCAAAAATATATTCATGAAGTAGGAGTCTCCCTGTAACAGCAAGTTCACATAGAAAATCGTCACATTGTGCACATAACAGTGCACAATGAACTTGAAATCTAGTCTGATGCTTCTCTCAATAATAGGCAAATGTTGCTACGGTTTCAGTCAGGTCAGAGTTGAATACTGATTTGAACTGAATATAGTTTTTCCTTCTAATTTCTTCACCTCTCTGTACCACAAATAGCAACAACTGAAAAACTTTCTTTGAGTATTCCTATATATTAAAAATATACAAGGCCATTCTATGTAAGTGAAGACTGCACTCAATGCAACACATTTAGCAATGCCCTTGAGTTACCTGTATTTTTGGTGTAACTTAAAACCACAGCTCTTGACCACTTTTATAGCTACGAACGATCCCCTGGCTCCTTCCACTCAAGCAGGGGTGTTAACCCCAGTGTCTTGGCTTACTTCCAGTTTACGTAATTATGTTACACTTGCTAAAATTCTCCAAGAGGTCCCAACTGGAGAAGCTATTCTTCACTTTCTCTTTTAAGAGAACCTTGAGAAACACTGCTAGAATGAGAGGTGACTGCATTTCCATAATGAAAGAAGCAGTCACTGTTTATAGGTATATAAATTTGTGCAGACATAGATTCATATGTGCCTGTTTATTTGTACTAATTGCTTGAATAGATGGATAGATGCACATCCACATGGAGTGGTCCTGGGGTAGTCTTTTAAGCAAAAGGAAATATTTTGCAGCTTGGGTTAGTTACAGCATTTTCTAAAGAATTATGTAACATGCAAAGCAGAAAAGAACAAAACCTGAGAGGGTTTAATTAAGTGACATAAGATGCCTATGGCAGAAATGGGAACTTACCCCAGGTCTCAGGATTTTAGCTTTCAGCATGACATAATTTCTTTCCCTGAAGAAACATTATGAAATATAAAGCTGAATATATAACAAAGATCTAGATATATGTAATATAATGAAGAATATGTAATGAAGAATATATATTATAACAAAGAAATATAATGATCTAATCTAATCTCATATCTGAAAAAAAAATCTTGGGAAAAGAAAGTACTAAATCTATCATGTGGTAGGTATCAACAGAATATTATGTCTGTCATCTGATAAGCAGGTAGTGGTGAAGACTTTTCCAACAGCGATAAAACAGGTGCCCCAACCTTTATTCTATTTCTGACCTTCTGCTGCCCATTTCCACTATTTTACCTTGCTAAATCTAAGGCTAGTTTTCACAGCTCAATAAGGGACCCTTTACTACATTAAAGACTCTCTCTCTCTGTACCCAAACCACAGAAGGATGTGCTCAACTTCTACCATTGAAACTGATTCCTATATATTTCATCACTCACATTATTCACGTGTTTATGGTGTAATAATTTAGCAATATGTGCCTGTGGTTTTCATTAGAGAGAGAACATCACTTAGAGTTTGACATGTCCCTACTCTCTCCCCATACAATTTCTTTGCAAATAGTTTGGCAGAGGGCAAATGAGAAGGGATAGTCTATTTGTTAGGACAGAGAACAGGCACTTTGAAAAATCCATGGCCTGATGTTTTTATTCTGTCACAGAGTTTCTACGTCTCCCTCTTTTTCTCATCTATAAAACTGTAATAATTTTTAATGAACTCATAAGAGTATTGTAAGTTTGAACATAGCATCATGCATTGTTTGCAAACTACTTGGAGATTTTGGCTAAAAGGTACTCTGAAAGTGCAAAGGAGTTAATTGAAACTACAGGAATCAATTCCTAATGCGTATCTCTCTGTTTATGAGCCGCTTTTGCACCTCGCCGTCATGGAATTTAAAGATGTAAAAAACACACTCAGCCCCAAAGAACCTACAATCCCAACAGAAAGTACAGATGAAAGGGCAAGAGAAGTCAAAAAATATCATCCCTGTTTTACAGAGGGAGAACTGAAACATGAACAATTTCATATATTTGTTTCAGGAGGTACAGAAAAAGAGCAGCAGATGTAGTAATTGAGTCTAATTACTGATTTTATTGGTATTAGAAAGGTAAGAATCCTCCGAAAAACTACATTTACTTTGGGAACTGAATACAGCAGCATGTTTTATGTTTTAGCACCTTCTTGTTTAGTTAGTCCCTTTTATTGTCTTTTTTTTTTTTTCCCCCCCCACATGGAGGTCATGAAACTCTTTGGGTTTGGTGTTTTTTTTTTTTTTTTTTATTATGAGGGTTTCTTAAGGTAGCTGAAGTGGCTGAAAGCTGGGCTTGCTGAGGAAGTGCTCAGCCATGGCCCACTGGTTGATGTCAAAAGGCCAGCATCTGGTACCATTCTCCTGATACTCAATTGCTTCTTTCTTTCAGCTCTTTTCAGACCAAGGTACAACTTGAGAAGTGTACTTTGTGTTATAAAAGCCCTAATAGAATGGCAGCTTTATGTGCATAAATCTGTTCTCACTGCCAACACCACAACTTAGCCAAATAGCAACTGCAGCCACAATACCAGGAGGCCAAAGATTTCTAAGACTAAATCTGTCACCTCATCTCATGCAACTAGCTGCCTACAGCCCTGAATATGACCTTAAATTTGATTCTCCTATTGTACACAAGCTACAGAGAAAATTACAAAGTGTTGATTTATTGTACTATGGATTTGCTCCATTTTCCTTACTTTTTGTTAGTATGTTCTTAGCAAAGTTATACATATATTCCTTTAAATATTAAGAAAAAACCCCAACCTAAACCAGTGACAGAGCCACAGTTAACTGCCAACAAATTTATGTAAAACTCAACTGTCACAATTCACTAATCTGAACAAAGGGATTTTCATTTTGATTTTATTGAAATATAAAATTTCTTCAAATTAAAGCCAAATGAATACATCTTTATAGTCAAACTGGGACTCTACCAAGGCAGACATCAAGTGCTAGTTCACACAGTGGGGTCAGCACTCTTTCTTCACTGTATTTGCCAAAGTTTATGCATTTTTTTATAATCAAAGCCAAGTGGACACTTACAGGGAAAAAGCAGGTCCCAAAATGGTTTTGGCAGGGCAAAATTTGTGATTCTCTCATGGCACTTCATTTTTTTGTCAACTGTGTTCCAGTTGCATTTTCATGTTAATTTCTTTTATTTTGTAAATGAGTTGGAGCTGGAAACAAATTTTCTCATTGTTTTTACTGAATTTTAAAGCAACCATTCCCAGGTGGAACTACTATTAAGAAAAGCTTTATTTTAACCCACAAGCCTAAATCTAATATATAATCTCTCAATTCTTCTAAGACATAGGTCAACACAGCAGGTGTTTCAAGTTCCTGGGAGATGTATTAAAGAGACAAATTTAAACCATTCATGATTAATAAAAATGTTTTTGGTTTTTTTGGTTTTTGTTTTTCATTTGGAAGGGGGGGAGAATATGAAATCGCTGTGACCATACTATAAATACACCTTTAAAATATAAATAACCTTCATAACACCTGCATGTGGGGAAACAAAGTAATATTCCAGAGTATGTTTAATAGAACAAGGAAAAAAACCCCAAAACCCTACTATTAAATGAAATATTGAAATGTAAGTGCATAGGAGTCATAATTTTTAAAACAGGGACCCAAAATAATGAACAAACAGCCAATAACTAGAAAATCACCTGAAGGACTGAATTCAAAGAACTTATTAAAAATATCAAATTTATCTTTTAAAAGACCTGTGCAATTACATGCATCATGACATAACGTGCAGGGCACATAAAGCAAGCATGCGCTATAAAGGTCCAAACAACCTATTGCTCTATGTGTTCCAAAGCACATGGATGCATAGATTTTCAGGAGAGGAAGCCCAAAGGCAGTTTGCAATGCATTGTTATGGACCTGCCTTGCTTTTCTTAAAAGTTTTGCCTATCTTACAATTTGTCAGCAGGGGACCTGAACAGATCAAGGGTTAATAGGACAGGCAACATGTGAAACCCATTTGGCACATTGCTACAAACAAAGCCTCTGGACTATGGGATATGGATTCCATCTTTGCTGGGTGTCAAACTTCTTCCATAGGCATGAAGTAAAGATGATACACGCTTCTGTCCTCCAGTCTTACAGACGTGTGTTAAGCACAGCTACAGGAAGCCTGAAGATGCATGCAGACTTTTTGTTCATTAGAGTGAATGAAAAAATATGGTCTGGGCTGAAAGATATTGGATTTTTGTTCCATTTCTTTTAAGTCAGAAGAACTAAACTGGGGATAGATTCTAGAATTTATTCATGTGAAAAACACTGCATAAACATTTTGAAGTTCATCAGACTGTATTGTGTGCTTAAACTTGAGTACTGGGAGTGGTTTATTTCTCCATTCTATATGAGATGGAATGCTGACTCAGTTAGTAGCTAACATCCAGTTAATATCAAATATTGACATGTATATTTTTTTGACTGATTCATGGTGAAACCTATTGGAAAGAGACCGTGTTCTAGATTCCTGGAAGTCCCTTATTAATCCCCTGGGTGGTTATTTAACATCTTGATTTTTCACCCCACTTAGTCTAGTGCCAATACTATCTGCCAGGCAGAGAACTGATCATAGTGAGTCACTATTTACAAAGAGAGTGCGGTTGTTTAAGAAGACTTCAGTAACTACAAGCCAAACCACCAAGCAAACTGACACTACGAGAGAAAAAACAATCAAGAGTAAAAATAATGCGTCTGGATTTTGGCTTTCCTTCATGTAATGGGAGGACATATACATGGGGACAAGAAAGAGTTTAGGGTAATTGGTGTGACTGAAATATCTCTGCCATATGTCTTCTCAAATATAATGGACTCTTCTACTAAGAGAGGAGGCTGGTAGCTGCTTAAAAAATGTCCACTAACTAATATGCATTTCTCTTGACCCTATAAGATCTGAGATCCAATAGGATTCAAAACTCTGAGTCATACTTATCAATATAAAATAAGTATTCTGCTGGCTTTGTATGTCAGGGACATTATTTACTCCAGTTATTATTATTTTTTTTAAACATGAATAAGACATGCTTTTTTCATCCAAATTGTCTTAAAAAGCTGAAAATTTAGTTGTGGATTTTGAATTAGGTATGGGGAAGTAAGTTACGGTTTAGATTGGATATGAGGAAGAAATTCTTTACTGTAAGGGTGGTGAGGCACTGGAATGGGTTGCCCAGGGAAGTTGCGAATGCTCCTTCACTGGCTGTGCTCAAGGCTGGATTGGACAGAGCCTTGAGTGCCATGGTTTAGTGGGAGGTGTCCCTGCCTATGGCAGGGCGGTTGGAACTAGATGACCTTAAAGTCCTTTCCAACCCTAACTATTCTATGATTCTGTGATTCTATAATTTAGTACACGTAGTGGGTTTCAAATGGTCTCTAAAGATGCTCAGAGGAAAACTCATACACAAATGCTTAGCTATTGGTTTACTTTATATTCATGTTCATACGCAGAGTCCAAGAAGCATGCATAACCAGAACTTGGTGTTTCTCCAGCTATGTAAAACAATATTTAATTTAAAATATTTCCATGTGTTTATGAAGTTGAAATCTTTTTATGCAAACAGCCATGATATATTCCCTCTTTGAAGTTACTAGGCACAATGAATAAAAAACCCGACCAGAACAATAACACTGAGACTTTGACTGTAGGATATTTTAGGAAACAGACTTATATCTTCAGGGCAGTTAGCTAGTAGGAAGGCATTGCAGAGAAGACACAGCAATGAGTTGTGATACGTTCTCATTTGTCTCATAATATCTCATGTCAGCAGAAGCTTAATTCAATGACCAGTCTTCATGAAATAAGGTAATACTTATTTACAATTAAAGTGGCAAAAGTGCAAACCTGACTTACAGAGTGACTTGAACACATCCTTTGAGAACCTTTAAGGAAGGAGAGACTCAGACTGGCATGAACTCCTTCATTCTTCTTGTAGCTTCATCATATACCACATCTAATATATAACTTAGAGTTGGACTAGACTAATTCTCATTTTTCCTGTCTGATAAATCCACAAGACTAGAAATGCAATAAAACCATCACAAATGACATTCTAGTGCTATAGATCAGCATACCTCCATATACCTCAATGGAGCTATGTCAGCTTACACCAGTTTGTGTTTGGGCACCATCATTTCTGCTCTGCAGAATGGATTGGGAAGCACATGTATTTAATTTTATATCCTGACTTGTGGATACGTCTCCAGTACATCTGACAGCACTCTTGATAAATTCAAGGTTTTGTGAGTCACAGCTAGTTACAGATCAAGTATCCAGAAGCCTCCCTGCCTTCAAGGAGCAATAAGAAAGCCTCAGCTGGTTACATGGGTGATGGATGTTCCCGCTCAAATGTTGCTGATGGGTGCATTCTGCAAGATGTCAGCAAAGTACTTGAGTTCTTGTGACTTCATGAGCAAAGGACAACAAGATTTCTCATCTGTTAATACATTTTGGGTTAAAAGACAAAGTCAATTTAATTTTAAGTCTTTATTGCAGAGTTCTTTCACTCTGTGTATAGATGAATCAGGCAACACTGAAAAGTTGAACTTGAGTCAGGATTTTTGAAGGAAATAGTTAAGAAATAAAGAGAAATTTTGTTTTCAAGGTTAGAAAAGTTTTGTGCTAGATGTTATTCCCATGTGGTCGAAGGATCTATAGTAGGGGTGAATTTTACTTGGCATGTTTAGCCAAAACTTAATCTAAAACTAGTTTTCTTATAGCTGATCACCTAACCAGCCTCTTTCACTTTGTGGGGTCAGAAAATGGGAACTGGTTTTTTTAAGGAATAGGTAGGAAATATCACCTGACTTCTAATTTGCTATGCAATAATCGCAAATTGTCACTTTACATTGACATATGTTGACATATGATTGCAGTACAGAAGTGACCACACAGTCCAATCATAGCATTTACTAGCATGTTAGATTAAGGTTAAATAATGTCCTTTCCTGTGTTGAAAACAGGTGTAGTCCCATCCAATTGCCAGACTTGGCACCCTGTTGCCAAAAGTAAGCAGAAAGTTGTACCGAAAGCAGAAAGTGTGATGGTAGGTGAATGTCTACACAATATTGTTAATTATTAAGAGAGACATCTCAACAGGGGCTACAGTTCTTGGTTTCATAGGAGCCTTTCTGAAGCCAGTTCTGGAGATGGCACATAATACTTACTTCAGAAATCAAAACAAGGATTGATACCAAGACTTATACTTCTTACAATTACTATATTTCAAAAATTTGAAACAATAGTGACACAAGAAACTAAAGTGCATGTGCTGTTGTGAAAATGTAGAAAGGCACAGCTGGGTACGATGAGATGGAGAAGATCATAGAATCATAGAATAGTTAGGGTTGGAAAGGACTTTAAGATCATCTAGTTCCAACCCCCTGAAATGGGCAGGGACACCTCCCACTAAACCATGTCACCCAAGGCTCTGTCCAACCTGGCCTTGAACACTGCCAGTGAAGGAGCATTCACAACTTCCCTGGGCAACCCATTCCAGTGCCTCACCACCCTTAAAGAATTTCTTCAGGAAATTCAGTGCAGGTGCTCTCTACACCCTGAGCTCTGCACTGCAGCCTCCCCTCTCATTGGCTCTCCCTGGGTGTCTACGCTGGCCACTGCCGGGCAGCCAGAGCAGAGCTCCCAGACCGAGCCCTGGTCATACGTCGAGTGCTCACCATCCTGCTCGCCTGCCTGTGCAAACTGCCTCGAACCCACCCTGGTCACCGCACTCCTGGTCGCTCGTGCTCCCTGGGGCAGGTTTTTAACCACTCAGGGCTGGTGCCGCCCCTCCTGGAGCTGCCCCCTCGGAGTCAGCTGCTCGCATGCGCTGAGCTGCCGGCTCCTGGGCAAGTCCTGTCGAGGTCTTGAGGCTCCCTCGGTGCCTGTTGCTGCTCGGAATTGAAGCTCCTGGACACTGAGCCTCCCCCTGATCTGGCGCATCCTCTCTTGAGCTAGTCACCTGGGTTTCAACATCTACTTCACTGATGTTACAGTCACCGATTTAATGGAATTGTCTTAGAAACTAGTCAAAATTTACCTTAAAATCAGTTTGGGGTTGTGTCTCCTGGTTTTTTGATTTCCATTTTCCTTCATCATTCTGTTTGATATTTTATTCCTGTTGTTTTGATGGCAAATTCCAAGCAAAGTCAAATTAGTACCATGATAGGCAACTAAGTAAGACTCAGGATAACATGAGAATTTTTAAGTGTATATCTAGACCGCACCAAACATACAGCGCATTGGCATTCTAATTCTTCAGCTGAGTGGAAAAAATGACATAGCAGACCACAGTGTGAGTCCCCTGCTCCAGGGGGATGTTCTTTCTTTCCAAGGAAAGCATGGCAGGGAAGGAAATGTACATGAATATCATCGTTATATGGCCTTGATCATTTAGGCAGAGATCACATTAACTCTGTTTTTCCAGAATTTTTTTTTTCCTTTTTTTCTTAACACCCAGCAAAATTCTAACAGGCATCCAAGTCACTTTTCAGACTAAATTTCACTTTTAAAAATAGCTTGGGCATGTGGGGCCAGACTGTACCTTTATTATACAGTTGTTTGATTACCTTTAAAAAAGACTGTAATCAGAGAGCTTCCTGAGAATTTAATGTCCAATGGCAGAAATGTTTCATGTTCCTAAGGACTCCATTTGAAGAGTTCTTCAGATTTTATCCCATGATTTCTGAATCATTGCATCTTTCTGAATAATGCTTTGAAAAAAACAATTGTTTGCAACTTCATCTAAGGATCTGAAGTTTTGATGTGATTCATTGCTCTATGTGGGGTTGTGTCACTCACACAACCACAAATATCTAGGTGAACAAAGTCTCAATTTTAGAAGACTCAATACTTCATATTGACATTGTGTCTGACTATTCCACTTCAAAATGTAACTATAAATTGCACATGCCCTGAGAGTAGGGCGTGAAGTCTAATTTTTTATCTGCTTCAATTACTTATCCATCTATTGCTTCCAAATTTATATTGGTGTCATGGGTTCAGCAGCAGCAGTCATTTTTCTCCTTCTTGGTAGCTGGTGCAGCGCTGTGTTTTTGATTTTGGGCCTGGGAACAGCGCTGATAACACCAGTGTTTCGGTTACTGCTTAGTGATGTTTTGGTCTGGCCAAGGACTTTCTGAGTTTCATGCTCTGCCAGGGAGGAGGGGAGCCGGGAGGACGCAGAGACAGGACACCTGACCCAAACTGACCAAAGAGGTTATTCCATACCACAGCACGTCATGCCCAAGATGGAGGACGGAGAGGAGAGACCCAGAAGGGTGGGGGGTGCACTGCGTGGTCGGGCTTGGTTTTAGGTGGTGAGAAATTGTATTCTTTCCTTGTATTTCTCTTGTCATTATTATTATTGGTGGTAGCAGTAGTGATTTGTGCTATACTTTAGTTACTAAACTGTTCTTATCTCAACCTGTGGGAGTTGCATTCTTTTCTATTCTCCTTCCCATCCCTCCGGGAGCGGGGGGCAAGAAAGAGGGGGGAGTAATTGAGAGAGAGTCTGCGTGACTTAGGCTTAAACCACGAGTATTACTGGTATTACAGCTCAGTAATAAGGTGGTGGTCATGATTTAGCTTTACAGTTAGAAATATCAGCTTGTTAAAAGACTTTGTCAGAAAATAAGTGATTTTTGTAGGCTTACATTTTAAGTTTCAGAATTGTTGTCATTTTCACATTTTTAAATAAAATATTCCCTCCTTTTTCTCAAGATCTATTTCCATTTCAAAATTTAGTTTTCTACAGCTAGTCGCCACCCCCCATCCCTAAATACTTTAAGAAGTAAAAATTTATTTCAAGGAAACACTGTAGAAGCATAATAACAAGGATGTTTAGTTTATGCAACTGGACCTTCAATATGAAATTCTAATTATATTAGCCCACCAAAGCTTTTGATCAAGTTTAGAGCAGAAAGTTCTCAGAAGTCTTAAAAAAATCTCACTGCAAGAGAACGCTATTCCTCAAGGCTTATTCGTAGAGCCTGATCTTGAACTGCCTAATTTTTACCACTTGCAGCATGCAAACCTCTCAGATGTTTTATGTCAGCAGAACCTTAACTCTGTCTTTCAAGTCTTGTCTCAACAAAGCTTACTGGAACCATGCACCTGAGTTCCTCCAGACCATCACTGGTCATTATCAAAGGATTGGTAGCAATTAGAACACTCAGTTTCTCACTTGAGCCACTACACATATATCTCCATAGTTATCAGAGGTAATTGGCAGTAAATGCCTGAGCAACTTTATTCAGGTGAGTGCTGCATATTAGCTGCTTTGCTGATTGTGTGATGTTGCAGGCTCCAGTCTCTACTCACATCACCATTCTACCTACACCAGGTTAGCTGGGGAACTCTTCTAGACCTTAGCTGTATGGGCTGGGAAAGAAGATGGGGATCCAAGAAGGATAGATGGGGTAATATGGCTGTAGTCTTAATTAACAAGAGGCAAAGCAGTTAAGAGGAAATGATAGAATGGCATTGGGGTCTTCTTGGAAAAAGGTAAAAACTGGAGACAGAGCAGGAAAAAAGGGTATCTCTCCTATCTGCACTCACAGCAAAAAAACCTGATCAGAATCAGGTCCTTCTATCACTAGAGATCTCAGGAGTTCCTCTATTAGTCTCTGCTGTCGTACTTCTGCATCCACAGAGCAGATTTAGTCCTTTCTAAGGTAAGCATTGGGTAACTAATACCTCTCACTTGCTGCCATTGATCTCAGACCTGAAAAGCTCATTCTCAAGAGAGGGGGAAACAGTTTCACCCGTTCTAATTCTCCTAAACTGTTTATTCCCTTAGGCAAAATAAACAGCTAGCACACCTGTGGAAAGTGAGTACAGAGCAGAGGAAACCCGGCAGGGAAACTTGCTAAAGCCACAGCTGTACATGCTGTCACTGGAGTATGCCTGGTGTGTAATGGCATATTAGGTAGGCATTGATCTCAGCCAGTTTATGAGGTCTGTTACAGAACTGAATCACTTGCTGCTGAAACCCACAGAGCAGAAATTGCTACTTCCTCAGCTAATCCATTTTCAAATTAGCTTCCAATTGTGACTGATGACCTCACTGCAAATCAGTTTACCTAATTGCTAACACTCACTAGGGGAAGAGAAATCAATCTTTGTATTTTCTTCTTTGTCCTATTTTTCTTAATATTCAAATTCCTCACAGCTTCCTCACACTATTCCAACTGGGAAGATAGGTTTTATGAAGAAGCTGAGATTGCTTAATTGTCTATTCCTCTTCAGAAGACAAGAAGGAAACCAGTGACTGCCAGTGCTTCGCTGACAGAGTTGAGAACGTGTATTCATTTGTTCGTGAAGCTTTACTAAATTGTTACTTAGCATCTATATCAGAACAAAAATAGATGGTTTCTTGAACATTGCACATAATTATAGACAGTTCATTTCCCAGTTTATAATTGCAAAGTCTTAACAAGAGAAGGGGCACAAGATCTGATGGAAAGGGAAGACTTGATGCCCATGTAACTTCTAAAAGTGGATATCAAAAGCAACCTCAGGTTCCCTCATAAATTTGTTAGAGATAATTTTCATTATGAGAGGTGGGGTGGAGGATTTAATTTCCAAGGAAGACTATATGTAGAGATGAAAATGAATAAAGAGCACAGACATACTTCAAACTGACAAACAGAAAAGACAGAATCAAACCAGCAAATATAGCTACATCCCATTTTAAAAAAAAAGCTCCTATGTAAAATTACAGTGAACTTTTTGTGGGATAATCAACTACCTCAGTTTGAATCCCCACTAAATGTGATGACATTGAATTCCTAGCAGATACCTCTTCAGAGCTAAGTAAAACATTTCTATGTAGCATACGTTCTACATGGTAGGATAAAGTGTATAGCAATATATAATATAAATAAACTCTGAGTACCATGGAAACATCTCTTTTATTGTATTATAAATCATGTAAAACTAAGAAATTATGCTAAAACCATGAAAAAGAAAAAAAAATGGGCACTTAACACGAATTCAGTAAAAGAAGTCATACAGACCTATCCAAGCTGTTCCTCAAAGCAGTTAGCACAAATTAAGTAACTATTAAGGTCATCACACACTGACTCAAAGCAGAAAGCAATGAGAAAAGATTCTCTGTACAGCTGAGTAAGGGACAGTCCAGATTTCCATTTTGCTGTGTCAGCTGGCTCAGACGCAAACCAGCATTTCCTCCTGGACAGATACAGATGTACTTTTTTAATAACAAAATAGCCAATATGTCTCTAAATATGATTATCATAATCACATAGAACTTGCTGTACAACTGTGCTCAGCTTCATAGGTAGGGCAGAAAGCCAGAAAATGTGGTGAACATATCCTCTTCCTCAACCCTTTGACCTACTAGCGTGATGTTTATCTTCATGCTGACATTCCTAAAAATCTCAATTTCCCCCTTGAATCAGGCTACCCTATATTGAGAACAGAATAGCAACTAGTGTTCTTTTATAATTTTAGAAATATTTCTCTTTGTATAAATTGCCTTGCTTTTGCTTTCCTTTTGTATGGCCCTGTCTTCGTTGGGTCCACATTTTGTTTCCGACTGTGTGACCCTTTCCAGCCATTCCTGCTTACATGTTAAAAAAAATCTCAAGGAAGCATTCTGGCTTGTGGTTTCGAATGTCAGTTTTACTATGTCCCTGAAGTTTAGACATGAATGACATGTTGACCTTTGAAGTTGCATTGTCCTGGGACATAGCTGAGATTTTCTATTAGAGTGAGGTTTGCCTTTAACAGAAGAGGAATGTTCAGATAGACTGATTGGTACTTGGCCCCTGGCTAGGCTAAAAGTATAGCTTTCCCTCTCATGCCTAATTCCTAGCATAGGAATGCAGAGACAAAAGGAAACACAATAGGGAGATAAATCTAGCAGAAGTCTTTCCAAGCAACTTTGTAAAAGTTTAAGCTATAAATTGGAAGACATACTTCCTCCCTTATATTTCATCCATCTTCAACTGTGCCTAATGTATCATTAAAAGATGCCAAACTATTCTGAAGTTCAGATGGATTGATGAGTGTTTATTTCTTTGGGGAAATGTTTTGCAAGAACTCTAAAGTAATAGGATAAGGTATAGCTTATTTTCTTAGAGTTCTTTAATCAGCCTTAGTATGCAACTCAGATTCCAAAATATTTGGACCCCTGCTGAAATAAATAGAAGTGTTGCAGGAACAGAAATGTACTAGTGACCTCAGAGCAATTTTTAATATTCTTAAGTGTTGCTTCCAAATTCTAAAATCTACTGAAGTGGTGCCTGGCTATTTTACTATGACAGCTGGCGATAAACTCTATTCTTTATTTATCTAAGCAGGGGTTTTCCTTCAGTGAATCTTATAATATTAAATAAGCTAATTGGATTAAGTAATTGTAAAAGGTACTAGAGACCAAACCTATGAAATCAAACTCATCTGCTACTAAGAATGCTCAAGGTCATTGCAATTTTCCCATGCCATTTCAAAGAGTCTTCAGAAATGAGATTTAGTCAACATTCTTGTAAATTTAGCTTTCAGATAGGACCTCCAACAAAGTAACCAAATGTGGTAGATGTGCTCTTATCAGGAAGTAGGAGGATACCATCAGAATACAGTAAGTACTTATAATTGCTTCCCAACAAGCACAAATGACTATGATGGTACACAAGATAGTGACCTGGGAGGTTAAAAACATCTCTTATTAACATTTCTTGGCTTTCAGTCCTCAAATCCTGGCAAAAAAAAAAAAAAAAAACACAAACAAGCAAAAAACAGCCCCCCTCCCCCCAAAACCAAACCCCAAAACCAAACCAAACCAAACCCCACATAATTAAGCTCAAAACTGCAGATATGTCACCTAAACAAACAGAAGAGCAAAAAGCAGTGAAGCTCAGCTAGGAGAAAAGCAGCAATGTAAGGAAAAGCAGTAGAAACTGCTAATTGACTACCTTCAGGATCACAGTAATTTGGAAACTCACATTGTACAACCACATTCTCAATAAAAAAGATTATACAGAAAAGATGTTGATTTTGCAAATACCTATCTGAAAACTAGTGAAGCGATGCAAAGTTATGATATGGAAGAGCGGAGGGAAATCAGCGACTTCATTTACCATTTACATACAGTCACAGCCCTTAACTTTTTTCTGAACACTAGCAGTCTGCTAAATCTAAGAAGTAATTTCTCAAGGGTTTGCTTGAGAAATTACACAGATACAGAGATTTTTGGGGCTATTTTTCATTTAGACCCATGCACATTGGCTTATCGAATCCTCTGCATGGAAAAGAAAATACTTCAGATGCACACTAAGGATTGGCAGACACCTGACAGTACTTTGGAACCAGAATATAAAGCATCAACATTTGCAACAAAAATGGAAGAAATCTCAGAAACAGAAGTCATTGACTCTTTGACGTAAGAAAAACATTTAGTTGCCAACATTTTTAATAAAATCCAGTTTGGGCAACTGAGGCTATGGCTTTGATGTAAGAATAGTTCCCTTCCGAAGACAAAGAAACTACAGACTTGCTTATAAAGCTGCACTTCACTGAAAGATAATGGCTTGTCACTGAATACATCAGCTCTGCTCATTAAGGCATAGTAGCATGCAAGACAACAATTCTGTGACCCTTTCTTCTCACAACCTCAATGCCCATTAAAATACTGTAATTTTCCCCCCTCACTTTGTAGTAGGAAAGATAATAAGAACACTGAACATTTATAAAGGAGAACTGAAAATGTTACTTTCTCTGGTGGATGTAAAATGACCTGTACTAGAGGACTCAGTTTTATTCATCTGGATATTTAAAATAAAAAAACCCCAACCTACAAATACCTCTACACTCTTCAATTGTGGAGGCATTTCTCACTGAGAATGGTTTTGTGAGCAATCCAGCCCTTGGCTTAGCCCCACCCGTCTAGTGAGCAGAGGGTGTCAGAGGCAGGAGGGGTTACTATAGGACACCCTTCCAGAAGCTGCCCGAAGTTGCTAGAAGGGGACGCCCGCTTACTGACATGAAGAAAAACCTCGGGAGCTGCCACCAATCGCAAGCCGTTGCTAGGAGCTGACTGGGAGGCAGATCCAATCAACTGTTGCGGAATGTTCTGGTGTTCTGTAACTTTTCTATAAAAGAGATGCTTGCACACAATAAATTGTTCAGCGTTCGATCACACTGATCGGTGTTGCGTTGTTCCTGATCTCCCGCATTCAATCACAGCAAATGGTATAAAATGGACATAATTTATCCTAACTTTGAAGCAATTTTACTCTCCCATACTGATCTGAAATAAAACTGAAAATGAAACCTGCTGTAATTTCTGTATAAACTGTCCACTAAAACAAAAGAATATTTTTGATGCGACTTTAAAAGTAAACTCATATCTGAGAGAGTCTATAGAATGGATGTCAAGGTTTTTCCATTAGACATTATCTGACTATTGATGGATCTCATAATCACATCATGATTCTGACTCCATCTTTCTGGAGTACAGTTATGCCAAGAAAAATTATGTATCTGCATAAAACATGGGTTATATATTCTAACATTCATAAAATGATAAATTAACTACTGCAGCTTTATAGGAAAATATTAGTTAAACTGAAAAAGCGCAACTGCTTAGAACAGTTCAAAGGAAATTAGAATTACTGGAGTTCAACTGGTATCTCTTAAAGTTCTTGGAATTGAGTGTTGCATTGTACTAAACATAGCAGAAAGCATATGATGGCGAAATATCTATTCTCTTTATTTTCTCTTCATAAACTATCATGAACATACCCAAAAGATATGCATACAAGAGAACAGAAGGAGAAACACAGTATCTACTATGCTGCTGTCATGACTGACGTTTTAATTGGCTCACAAGTGTATGGGGACTGCAGTATGTTTAGACAATTTCCACATGTACAATACAGCCATTACAACTAGTCTCTTCTACATCTGGGAATTACTTTATAGCATTGCAACTGTTACTCATCTGGTCTTCCGCTGTCCTTGCCATGAACATGAGTTTTGACAGAGCAACTATGGCGGGATAAAATAGCTAGCAGATATTACTGTAGTCCCCTTAGGCACACTGGTTGAAAACATACCTCTGTTAGCAGAGAGAAGCCCAAGCCACAGTGCTTAGAATTGGAGCTAAATAAAAATAAGGATTGCAGACTTCAAGTGCTGCTTCTTGTGTTGTAATGGGAAAGACAAGGTGGGTGAAAGGTACAGTAGGCACAGCAGCACAAACAATAACCAGTCCTGTAATCCATCTCATGAAGACTGCTGCTGTTAACTGCAGCTTTCAGGGCACACCCATGGAGCAGAGGCCTTTTGCATTACAGCTGGTTGGGACTTCTCCAGCAAAGTCCCTTTTCTATCCAAAAATTATGATTTGTCAGAACAATTTTTTTTTCCTAATGAAAACTAATAATTTTCACAAATATCTTTATTTGAAACTTTTCTAAAATAGATCTATCACAGAATATTTCAAAGGAGTATATTTGCCTTGATTGTACTTTTACCTAGACAAAACATGAGGAAAGAGAATTAATGTGTGCCATGGTTCAGTGGAGTTAAGTTGTATAAATATGGAACAGCAATCAGAAAGACTGTATCTCTCCAAAAACTCAGAGAACCAGAGAGTGACACCCCTGAAGACACTTCACAAACAGGGTTTTGTCCCATCTCCTCCTTGGGGGATCACCATGAACCAGACAAAGGATGAGATTTGAAAAGCAGTCTCCCACATCCCCTGAGATATAGAACAATCCTCCATAGATATTTCATTCTTTTATCCCCATCAAGCCAACCAGATTCTGGCCCAATATTTAAGTATTTGCACAAACCTAAACAGCTGCAATGAAAACAATTCAAAGAGACTGATGTTATGCTAGGTTTTATTGGAGACACGAGAGAAAAAGAGTTTTGGTTTGCTTTTAGCCATAGGTGATCTTCATATAAGTATTGAGCTATTTTAGAGCATTCATGTATCTTTACTGTAAAGGACATAAGGATGCCAGGGTTTAGGGTTTTCTCCTTTTCTCTGCCTTGTTTTTTCTTAACACAGTTTGATTTAGCACGATGAAGATAATAAAACAAATCTCCAAGCCCTGAAATCTTTCATAAACCAGAGTTCTAGTTTTCCAGCCAGCCCTCATCCACATGGAGGCCAAATGCTTTTGTCATATTATTAATTCAGTCTGCACAAGAGGTTGTGGTTCTCTTGCTAGAGGAACTCTGCTATGAAATGTGATGCAAGAAAATCTGACAAGTGCCCTCCCTCCCAGTACAATATTTTGGAGAGAGGAAGCGCAGTGTAGAAGGCAAACTCTCTGCGGGTTGCTGGGAGATGGTTTGAATAGACCCTACAATTCTTTGTGGTGTGGTTTGAAGGGGGAGAAAGTTGGAGCATTTTAACAGCCCTTCTCTGTCTGCTGCAGTTTATGCAGGACAAAGAGAAATCTAGCAAAAAGAAGAGACCATGTTGTCTCTATGCTGCCTTTTCTAGCATCTTAGATCAAGGTCTACTAGCAAATTCTAGTAGATCATGCATTATAGCCAATGTCTGGGAACACATATAAGAAAGGTTGTGGCAGTACAATAAAATCAAATATTTCATGAGAATGAATGCTCAGGTTCAGATGCTGTTTTAAACCACATTCAACTGTATGCAGTGTGTGGTTTTCTGGTTTTTGTTATTTTTATCCTCTCCCCCTTCCCCTCACCCCCATTTTAAAATACCTGGGAACTACTTTTAATACTTTCACCTTTCAGGTAAATATGCTAACAGTCATATTGACTACTGTGAACACAAGCATTAGATCTTGGGAAGATGATCAAAACCCTAATAAATTTGAAACCGTTTTCAATTAGTGCACAGGAAATTTACTTTGTGAGCCATGACTTGTTTTATTAGTGCCCTGGAGGGCAATTTAGATTGGAAAAATCAGGACATCACTGTTTGCCAGAAAAAGATACTTAGCTTTCATTTGTAGTCTGGGATACAGCCATGAAAATGGGACCAAAATATTATTATCAAAATATGTTTATATATTGGGGTCAGTCATAGTTTCAGAGTGTTGGAAGTGACATTCATCCTATCTTAAAGCGTGTAGTTAACTTGGAAAAATGCCAAGTGCTAACATACTGCTTTTACTTTTAAATGAACCCAAACTAAAACTTGTAGATTACGTTTTTAATTGATACAATTAAGATATGAGAACAGTTGCTCAAGAAAGCAGGAACCTCCCAAAAATTTATCATACCTCTCAAACTTTTCTCACCTGTGTTTTTTGCTATGTTACATCATGTACCCCATGCTCTATTTTTCTTCTCTGTTATTGCTCAGGTTCTTAGCTAGCGAGGAATAAAAAACTTACATCAAGGACATATGATGGAAAGAAGTATGCACAGAAGGGGTTCCTGCCAATGCATAATCCCTTCTAAAAACATGAATAGAAAGATCAACCTTTAGGTCTGAAAAATTTGTTGTACAAATTATAGTCTGGCCAATAAAGTGAAGGAGGGGATACACCCGATTAAACAACTCTGCCATCTTTTCCTGACATACGCAAGCATCAATTACTAAAGTATTCCTTGCATGTTAACCTGCCTTGACCTCATCCACCTGAACAAGGGCTTCTTGCAGTGTGGTGTATAATTTTTCAGTACTTTTTAATCATAGCTATGTCAGTATCTTTCACACTTCAGCAAACTCCTTCAAATAATGCCAACCTCAGATTCAGCAGCAGCAGACCATGGCTTAAACACTTAGGGCTAAATTATCATAACTCTTTCTTGACCATGTAAGGGAGGGAGAAGTCTCACCTCCTTTTCCCCCCACTGTGAATATAACTCCAGGGGGAAAACACAGGAATATCAGAAGACACTGGTGCACCTTCCTGCATATGCAGCAGCTGACATGCAGGGTGAGGAACAAAATTCTCTAAGAAAAGAGGTGAAGTACTTTAGTCTTTTCTATAAAACATGTACTGGAAGGGTGCAGCTCCAAAAAGGTATTCATACCATTTAGCATTAGGTTTCATACGTACAATGAACACACTGTAATTAGGTAAAAGAGGCTGTTCCAGAAAATAATTCAGAATATCTAAATATTTTTCTGTCCTTCTCTGTACCTACTTCCCTCCATCCTATGCCTTTGATGTAAGTTTTTGTTCCTGGCTGGCTAAGAATGTAAGCAATAACAGAGAAGAAAAATAGAGCATGAGGTATATGACGTAACATAGCAAAACCCACAGGTGAGTAAAGTTTGAGAGGTATGATTAATTTTAAGAAGGTTCCTGCTTTCTTGAGCAACTGTTCCCATACCTTAATTGTACTTATTAGAAATAAAACCAGTACTCAAAATCTACATCTGTAAGAAGAACCTGGACGAATAGTGAGCATAAGTATTTCAGGGTTCACACAAGTGAAATTACCCCATAGCCAGTCACAATTCCTGTAGGAAATGGAACATTAAAAAATAGAAAAGCAATAGAGTAATGAATCTCAGATATATACAGGTTTTGTGAAGGTATTAAAAGGCATTATGGTTTTTAATTCCCAGCTAAAGTTTTCACCATCAGAATTTGTGCTTCTCAAATTAATCATAGATGCTATATCTGAGCTCTTAACACCTGAAACTGTTTCAAACATGCAAATATCCAGCCAAGAGCTTAACTTGCAAGAGTGAACTCTTGTTAAGTGTTGCTTCTTCCAGAACAAAAAGGCTACCAGATGTGAAAACTGCATTTACAGCTCAGAGTTGTAGTGTACCTGCTGTCCTATCACACATTTACACTCTAGACACATGAGACCCTGAGGCAGAAACACCACAGTCTGGATTCCCAGCTCCCCAGGAGGGAGGGACCCTGGCATGTCCATCCACTGAAACTTCCCAAAAAACCCAAAACACACAGTGTGCTAATGAGTTGGGTCAAACCTCAATAAGAAGGCATGAAATTGTCAGGACACATACCAAGAACCAGAACTCTAGGGCACATCGTGGACTGCACTTATGCCTTTTATAAAGGTATCATCAAATGAACTCTGTCCCTATGCACTTCTAGCTGATGTTTTAGCAGAAAATTAACCAAAATTAACAAAAAAAAAAGCATAATAATTCTTACACAAATTGTAAGGTACTAGCTAGGATCTTTAAGGAACATAGTAATTTTGCATAGAATTCTTCATTACTGGGAAACAAACACGAAAGAACCATTAGCTCTAAGTTATTTAAATATATTACAAGAGAAGAGACAAAAGAAAAAGAAAGAGAAAGAAAGATAAAAAGAGCTTACCTTACACAGTCACAAATATTTAATGGTCAAAGCAAAATTATCCAGTTTGATTGGTGTCTCTTTCAATAGTCCTAAAGGAAAATAATTTTGTATTTCAAAATACAACTAATTTACCAGAAAAAAGACCCACGAAAGCTTACCTACATGTTTTGAAAAGTAAATGAGAACATGATCACTTACCATAGCATTACTTTAAAGTATCCAAAGCCTTGACTATATAACAGGGAACATTCTAAATTTAATACGATTTGGAAAAGTGCATGGCAGGGGGCTTGTGATGAAACACAGTTGTATTGCTCTTATATAAAATATCAGCCTTTTGCTGTAATGAAGTGAAGTCATCTATGTTTGCAATTGCAGTTTGTTAGGATTGTCTCACTAGCAGACCCCTTCCTTCCCCCCTCAAGCCTCTAAATGCGTCAGTTTCTACTGGAATGAAGTTACATCTCCTTATAAAGGCAAGCCTAGACAGTAGACTTTGAACAAAGTTAGTTTCCCTTTTTGAAACATAATAGTGTGGTTTTACTTTGGCCCCCTCAGTTAATCTTGCTTAGGAAAGGGAGTGGGAGAATACTTGTTTGGAGAAGGGACAGATAGGTTTGCAGTGCTGTGTGAATAACATATAACACAGGTGTGGAGCATTGCACAAATAACCCTATGACAAACAAAAAACAGCAAGTATCAGCACACACCAGGGAACCTGATCTTATGTTAGCAGAATGCAGTAATACAGATGTCAGGTTGCCTGTGCCTACGTGCACTTTCTGGACTTGCAGGTCCACTCAGACGCATATGTGCATATCCACAAAGGCTAAGTCCAGGGAAGGACTTAAAACCATGTTCCAATAATTAAAAGGAAGCTACAAAGAAGATGGAGACTCCCTTTTTACTAGGAGTCAGGTGGGAAAGATGAAGAATAACAGGTACAAGTTACTTCTGGGGAGATTCTGACTGACACAAGCGGAAAATTTTTCAACAATCAGCATTGGAAACTCCACAGGGAAGTGGTGGACTCCCTAGTGCTGAGATATCTAGTCTAGGTCATGCTTTAGCTAGAAAGGTTGGACCAGATGATCCTCGAGGTCCCTCCCAACCTAGTATTCTATGACTCAAAGTTGATCAGAAAACTCATCTTGGAGTAGCTCAAACCATCTAACTTCAAACTTCAACTGTAAAAGAGCCTTACTGTCTTCACTGGAAAAACAGATAATTCACCTTTCTACACTACCCTCAGGCTGTATAAAACCTATTCAGTCTGTTCCTTTTTTTTTCTTAATCTCTCCTTAAAAGGTGCAAGTAAAGAAGCTAAATGAAAAATATTTAAGACTTTGTACGATTCATTAACAAGAAATTTGATCACATAAATGGATCTTCCGGGCACTGGCACATATCTTCTGCTGGCAATATGGCAAACTTGCCACTCCCTGGTGTCTATCACATGAACATGAATGCCCTGGTCTGCAGTTTCCTGCTCTGGGACCTAAAGTACATCCAGGATCAAGAGAAGCGAAAGAGCAACTGGGCCATGGATGATCAAAGAAAAGTACTTTTCAATCCTCTCTGTACGGAATGTATCCATGAAAGAGCAAGTACAAATGGAACTAGCCCTGGTTTGGTCTATAGTTGGTTCATTTCATCAAACATTTCAAATTAAAGATTTCTGTTTAGAACATATGGACTGTGTTGATTAATTCTGTTATATTTCTGATGGCAGTTGTGCTATGGGACCTTACAGATTTGGAGGATACATCTTACATTTTAATCCATGCTTGCACAATGCCTAAATTTCCTTGGCAAATAAGTCTGAAATTCTCATGTAAAATTATGCAAGGTCTTGCTTGTTACATGCGAGTACACTTTTAAGAGAAAAAAACTTTCTATATTTGGATCATGATTTGCAGTTCTGCTGAAGTGCTCTGGATTTCTCAATGTGATTGACACAGAAGGAATTATGTCTCTTTTTTCCTTTTTAATAAGGAAGAAGCAAATGAGATTACAGGATACTTTTCCTGTGTAAGTGTATTTCAAGAAGTTTGCTAAAAGGCAGTCTAGCCTCTAGTTTCAAAGAGCTGGCAGAAAAAAACCTCATCCAGTGGAAGAAACCAGTGTTGTGAACTTGCCCACATCAGCCGTCAAACAGAAGCCAACATGCACAATTAAAGTAATTAAAATAAAGTTTTAGTATCTCAAAAATACAAGAGTTGATCTTCTGTAACCTAGACTGTCCATGATTTCAAATGAAATAAATTACGTTATCTGCTAACGGGAACAAAGTCAATAAGTCTTTCTTGTGTGTATATATATATTTTTTTACAACCATACAATAGTTGCTGATTTGCTCTCCAGAGGTACTATTTTTTTTTCTTTTTTCCCCCTCATGTTATTATTCTTTTCAGGCAAAAGACATGTTTCAGACTTTACTCTGCTTTTTGTTAAAGCCTGAGCAAAGTCCAGTGAGGAAAGTGGAAGACATTTCAATGAGCTACAAAAGCGAGACTCAAACTTGGTGCAAACCCATCAAATCTAACAGACTTAGATCTGTTTAACATTGGCGATTTAAAAGTAAATGGAGACAGAATTCATAAAAATACCTCTTTGGATTCTTGCATTTTATCTTTTCTTAATCAGATCCTTCCCATATATTTAGGAAGACATCCGGAAGTGTCTAGGAGCATTAAACAAGTCTAACATTCCAGTTCTCCAAGAACTTTAATTAATCACTACACTAGCTTTGTGAACATGCTGCTAATCCAGTCCTCTCTGAACAATGTTTGTTAGGCTTGGGTTTTTTTCCTCCCTAAAAATAAAAAAAACCCAACAACCTCGTTTTAAAACACTTTAAATACAAAGTTCCTTTATTTCTGTGATATGCATGTATAACTACATTGTTGAGTTTAACATACAATGGCTGAAGAAAGCAAATTCTGAATTATAGTAGAATTAGAGTGATATTAAGATATTATTATTGTGATGCTTCCATTAAAGTTCTATCAACACTTTCCAGAGATATAGCAACATCTGTATTTTCAGAGTTTTATCATCTGGACACAAAAGCGTTCTCCAGACTAAAGCATGCATCTGAAATTGTGTCAAAGACCCTATCCTTTTTAACTTCACATGTTGAAAAGATCCAGAGTTTATTTCTAAGCCACAAAAACATAAAATAAATTAAAAGATTTATCATTACGGTTTATTTTTCCCCCTGCTTTTTAAATGGACTTTCTAGAATATTAAATACATTCACACAGAAAAAGAAAATGTCAGGCTTTTTTAAGATTCTCTAGATGGACAATGATAGTCCAACTTTTAAGCACCCAACTTTATTAATATTTTCTGAAATTCCTATTGCAGGTGCATGCATTTCTTTCTTATGCAAATGAAGCCAAAACCAAACCTCTCAATCATAAATAGAATGAGTACCAGTGGTTTTAAACATCTTTATTAGCCCACCTCTCCAAGCAAGAAAGGACTAACAACATTCTTGTACCTCTTTCAGAGATTTTTCTCAATGTCCTGGGTTCAGCAGTAGCAGTCATTTTTCTCCTTCTCAGTAGCTGGTGCAGCACTGTGTTTTTGACTTTCGGCCTGGGAACAGGGCTGATAACATCAGTGTTTTGGTTACTGCTTAGTGATGTTTTGGTCTGACCAAGGACTTTCTGAATCTCATGCTCTGCCAGCGAGGAGGGAAAGCCGGGAGGAAGTAGAGACAGGACACCTGACCCAAACTGACCAAAGAGGTATTCCGTGCCACAGCACATCATGCCCAGGATGTAAAAAACAGAGGGCAGAGACCCGGAAGGGTGGGGGTTCACTGCGTGGTCGGGCTGGGTATAGGTGGTGAGCGATTGTATTCTTTTCCCTTGTATTTGCCTTGTCATTATTATTATTGGTGGTAGCAGTAGTGACTTGTGTTATACCTTAGTTACTAAACTGTTCTTATCTCAACCTGTGGGAGTTGATTCTTTCAATTCTCCTTCCCATCCCTCTGGGAGCGGGGGGAAGAAAGAGGGGGAAGTGAGTGAGAGAGAGACTGCGTGAGTTATAGAGGCTTAAGCCATGACACTCAAACAGCTATTTTTTTTTTCACTCAGATGTGAAGATCAACCCACTCACAAACCAACTAATCTACATGTACATGCACACACACATGCAGAAAGGAAAACTTGTCTTTACTATACAATTTCTAGGATCCTCACTGCACTTTCTTGCATGCTTCCACTACTTCAGGACCAATCACAGGAGCCAAACTACCTCCTGCTGTTTTTTATAGCTGACGTTTCTCAGTCCTTTATAGGCAACATTTGACCCCTTTCCAGCTGGCTCTGATAATCAAATATGGGCAGCCACGTCCAGCGCTACCTCACTGCTCCCTGAACAACTGCTTTAGATTTGAAAGGATTGGACCACCCTGTTAAATGTCCTATAATTGAAACAGCAAACAAATTAATGGGGAAATCTGGTCATTTTACTGTTTCTTACAAGACAAAAGGAAGAGAGAGAAAGGAGAGAGAGTCTTTTTGTGGATATAATTAATTCTTATTCACTTGAAAGTCTAATTTGGAAATAAAATGTTGAACTACAACATTTTGCAGACATATAGCAATTTTAAGTTAAGCGGATATTTCACATATACTTTACTATGCTAGATTTGTCTGTGGAATTCTCCACATATAAAGTGTTATTTTGGGTAGCTATTTTGGTTAATGGGTTTACATAGACTTGAAATAAATTCAGATGAAACATCTCTTTATGCTTTGATGTTACTTTTTTCTCACCCCGTGATTATTACATGTATACAATATATGATAGAAAAGTTTTAGTGATAGGTAAGAGAGTATTCCATGAGCTCACATTGTCTGAACTACTGAGCTTGAGATGAGACAGGACCCCCTGGAAGGAGGGATTGTATTTTCTTGAGAGCAGATGTTCCTATCTATGACACCAGCTGGGAGAAGCTACTGGGTTGATGAAAAGCATGAGAAGGGAGACTGAGTTTGTGGCATAGACAGGTACTCTTCAGAAAAGCAAAGAGCAAACATGGAGAAACAATAGAAAAGGAGGTTTTTCCAGGTAACAGAAATCCCAGTGCAGACTGGGAACAAGATCCTGATCTGAAAGCAAGAAGGAGCAAGAAGATTTCAAATCTTTTAAATTACTTGCAAATCTATTTCAACTTCCTTCATCTAAGATCTCTGAGCTTTCTCTGAGTCACTGGGTTTTTTTTGTCTTTAGATCAAATGCAGTTTTGATGATTTTGTCTTTTTTCTCAAATAAATGGTTTGGACAGGCCCATCTCAGAACTATGCCTGACACAGCATCTTTTGAAGTACACAAAGCTAGATATGTGAGTGAATACATTTTCAGAAAAATATTCTTTATTGACATTAAGCATCAATATTTGCATAAAAAAGTTGCCCAAAGGGGTGATGTTTGGCTTTGACCCAAAGCTAGAACCATTTGTCACAAAGCTTTGAGATAGGCTGCAAGCAAACTGCAAGGTTATGTATTGTGTTCTGCACAGAGATAAACTTTATCCCAGACATAATAATTGCATGATGAGTGATAGTATTTGAGAGAAAGTATTCTTTTAATGGAGAAATGTCATGTTATTGCAAACCTAATTTTTATTCACCTCCAAAGGTGCATTTCTGAAAATATGACCTCCCGAAGTTAGACTCACAGGTAGGCAAAGACTGCTAGTGTTTGGGTGAAGTACATTCAATTCTTGTTAGTCAGGTTTTGTGGTCACCAATTGTCATAAACTTTCTCAGAAGCTATATTATGCATACTGTTGTGTGTGTGCATAAAATTTTGGAATCCCACCAGCGGGGAGAGAGATGTAGAAACATTTCCCTGTCTTTGAAATCATTGGTGAAAATTAACACAGTCATTTTCAGAACTGGCCTTATTAATGAAAGCCTTTCCTGTCTGGTACATATAACGGCAAGCATATTATCTCCAATGAAAAACAGCTTTGTAAAAGTGAAGGAGAAAACCTCATGGGTGGTCTTCAAAGAAAATAAAAAGAGTTTTATGCTTTAGCTGCCATATAGCCATTGGCTACCGCTGAGGCCCAGAGGCACAGGAGCAAGATGCTGTATTTGAGCCCAAGAGGACCTATATTCTGTCCTCAGACTGATGTGGGGAAATGCTATTTGATTCTCAAATCTGATTCTTAGTGAATGAAATGATAAAAAGTTTTACTTCCTGAACTGACTGAAGCAAGGCTGCTGTGGAGGTGAGGTGCAACTGAAAGTTTCTTGTGTCAGCAGTCTAAACTGACTGTAATACACTTTGGAATAGGCTTTTTTTCCTCTAGCAGAGGTCCTCAAGATATTTGATATTCTGGCATTAGCAGAAGACCAGCCTTACACTTGAGCAATCTAGTACTTTACAGAATCCATCATTCTGTGTCTGATTCATATTTTTAAACTGCTTCTTCTTCCTGTCAACCATGCACTACTGCCATTGACTACCTCTTTACTATATAGATATATATACCCATTTCTGCTCTGTTTAAGATGGGATGATTAAATTTTTAAGTGTTTGGGAGAAAAAAAGGGAAATGACTAATAGAGACAACTTCTCATTTTGATATAAGTTTCATTCTCTTTCAGAACAGTGGCAAATACTAGAATTTGGAGGGAGGAGAAAAAATAGAAACCTTCTGCTAGGACATAGTACAGATTTTAGCAGAATAGAGAGTAGTTTCTAAACTGTTACCTTTGACTGGCTTTGCTTGGGTCTTTTAATATTTATTTTGTGCTGTCATATAGACGAATCATTTATTGTGATAAATATCTTGTTTTGATCTCTTTTGGCTTATGCCTTCCAAATAAAATTCAGTTCAGTGGAGCAACTACATTTCTTCCATATGCAAAATTGCTTATGACATCTCTGATCGTTGTAAGTGTTCCAGAATGAATGAAAGAGATGCAGAACCAGATATAACTTTAGATTAACATAACGTAATACTATGAGGTATTTGACAGTGAATGAATCCATCTTCCATGCCTCCTACTCTTGTTAAGCTTCATCTAGACCCATCTAAACACACTATGGCATAAACGTCATCACATAACTTTGTCACGACTGCAGAATTACTAATTGTCTGCTCTTTCCTCACTGATGCAAGACTTTCCTTTATTAACTCAGCTTTCCTGCTGATAGATGTCAAAGGACATGTGATTTCCTTCTGAAAAGGTCATTAAATGTGACAAAAACGTAAGCAAAATTTGCTTCCTCCCTGAGGCAGGGATCCAGAAATTTTGCACTGAAGTCTCTTGCATAATACTCCCAGGCTACTAGTTTGACAGGTCCAGCCAGCACTAGTAGTATAAACTGAATTAGTGAGATATACCTTTGAAAGTGATTCATTAAAACTGTAGAAAAGAACAACAGGGAGGAAAAGATCAAATGCTTTAAGCTTCACTGAATGTGGGTTTTTTTTAATTCAGTGAAATATTCTGCCACCACGCTATGTTATTCCCTACATTGCAGAGATCAATAAAAGATGTTTCAACTCACATTCATGACTTCTATCTGAAATAAAGCCAATGATAAGGCTAGGGATGTTAAGGATAACAGGAAGGGATTCTATGGGTACATTGCAAATAAAAGACAGACTGGGGACAACGTGGGCCCTCTCCAGAAGCTATCGGGAGAACTGGATACCCTGGATTTGGAGAAGGCTGAGTTTCTTAATGACTTCTTTGCCTCAATCTTCACCAGCAAATGCTCTGACCACACCACCCAACTCTTGGAAGGCAGATGCAGGGACAGTGAGAATGAAGACCCTGGGCCCACTGTAGGAGAGGATCTGGTTCAAGACCATCTTAAGAACCTGAACGTATACAAGTCCATGGGACCTGATGAAATCCATCTGCGGGTCCTGAAGAAGCTGGCAAATGAAGTTGCTAATCCACTGTGCATCGTATTTGAAAAATCATGGCAGTCAGGTGAAGCTCCCGATGACTGGAAAAAGGGAAATATAACCCCCATTTTCAAGAAGGGGAAAATGGATGAGCCGGGGAATTCCAGACCAGTCAGTCTTACGTTTGTGCCTGGCAAAATCTTGGAGCAAATTCTCCTGGAAGGCATGCTAAGGCACATGAAAAACAACAAGGTGGTTGGAGACAGCTAGCATGGCTTCACTAAGGGGAAATCCTGCCTGACCAATCTGGTGGCCTTCTATGATGAAGCTACGGACCTAATGGACAGGGGTAGAGCAGTTGATGTCATCTACCTGGACTTGTGCAAAGCGTTTGACACTGTCTCACATGACATCCTTGTCTCTAAGTTGGAGAGACATCAATTTGATAGGTGGACCACTTGGTGGATAAAGAACTGGCTGGCTGGCTGCATGCAAAGAGTTGTGGTCAATGGCTCAATGTCCAGCTGGGGACCAGGAGCGAGTGGTGTCCCTCAGGGATCGGTGTTGGAACTGGTCTTGTTCAACATCTTTGTTGGTGACATGGACAATGGTATCGAGTGTGCCCTCAGCAAGTTTGCCAATGACACCAAGCTGTGTGGTTCGGTTGATACGTTGGAGGGAAGGAATGCCATCCAGAGGGACCTTGACACGCTGGTGAGGTGGGCTGATGCCAACCTGATGAAGTCTAACCATGCCAAGTGCAAGGTCCTACAGCTGGGTGGGAGCAATCTCAGGCACAGCTACAGGCTGGGCAGAGAAGAGATTCAGAGCAGCTCTGCAGAGAAGGACTTGGGGGTTTTGGTCCATGAGAAAATGAACAGGAGCCGGCAGTGTGCACTTGCAGCCCAGAAAGCCAACCGTATCATGGGCTGCATCAAAAGGAGCAGTTCGAGGGAGGTGATCCTGCCCCTCTGCTCTTGTGAGACCTCACTTGGAGTATTGTGTGCAGTTCTGGTGTCCTCAATATAAAAAGGACATGGAACTCTTGGAACAAGTCCAAAGGAGGGCCACGAGGATGATCAGGGGACTGGAGCACCTCCCGTATGAAGATAGGCTGAGGAAGTTGGGGCTGTTCAGCCTGGAGAAGAGAAGGCTGCGTGGAGACCTCATAGCAGCCTTCCAGTATCTGAAGGGGGCCTATAGGGATGCTGGGGAGGGACTCTTCATTAGGGACTGTAGTGATAGGACAAGGGGTAACGGGTTCAAACTTAAAGAGGGGAAGTTTAGATTGGATATGAGGAAGAAATTCTTTCCTGTAAGGGTGGTGAGGCACTGGAATGGGTTGCCCAGGGAAGCTGTGAATGCTCCATCACTGGTGGTGTTCAAGTCCAGGTTGGACATAGCCTTGGGTGGCATGGTTTAGTGTGAGGTGTCCCTGCCCATAGCAGGGGGGGTGGAACTAGATGATCTTAAGGTCCTTTCCAACCCTAACTATTCTATGATTCTATACGGCTCCAGGCCACTGGAAAACAGAGGTCTTAAATGACTTAGTAATATATATTTGAATGTAGTGGAAATCTTGGTATTGAGTTCAGTGCAAACGTTTCAAGCTCTTCTGTTCTAACTCAAGTGGTATTATATTTATAATCAAACCCGCTGGGCCAAGAAGGTGCAGAATCTGACCTAAAAGCTTACTATGTTAAACACAGTCTATATCTGTACTAAAGAAAATTAATCTTCTGGTGATGATTCAGCAACTTACATTAACTTAATTAGATGGTCTCTATCAAATACCAGTACTGATACTGTCCGAGTTTTCTTTCATATGGCTGCTAGTTTTATAGGAAATTTTATCAAATAGATATGATGCTGCATCTAGCCCTTAAAAATGTCCTGTTCAAGACCAAGGAGCATTACAAAATAAAATTTAAAAAAATGTTTTATTTACATACACTAGTTCTTTAATATAAATAAAAAATACTTAATCTCCTTGACATTTAAGTCAGAATTATAATTATTTTCTTAGGAAGAAGCCTGTTCCTTCTTTTGAACTAAAACTGGTTAAACCATCTCTCTGCATCAAGAACAACTCTGAGCTGCCATACAGGAGAAACTGATAAGGATTTCTATAACGACTGCTAAGAAATAAGGTCTTGTAGATGTACAATATCTTTTAGAAAGCTAACTCAAAAAAAAAAAATCAAAACATGAAAAAAAGCTGTGTTTCACTGTGGAGCAGAATATCCTCTTACAGGGAGGATATTATTAAAAAAAGACCAGTTCATTCTCTGATTGTGTTCTGTCATAAATCATACAGGCAGATGTGTGCCTTAGTCACGCATCAAGGTTGATTACCATTTCTTTAAGTTTATACGATGCAGACTAAGGATTAGACTTTCTTATTGTAACTTTTTTTTATTTTTATAGTAGACAAAATGTAATATTGCATGCATTTCTCTTTGTTACAGCACATCTGTACCATAAAACCAATATTTACATCCTAAAGTTTTTGCTGTTATGAAGGAAAATCTAGTCATAACTGGATCTGCTCATTCTGTTTCTAAGAACATATTTTGGGGGAAGTCCTCATACAGGTTAAGATAATGCCAAAAATTTTTCATTGCACATTCTGCTACCCATAGGCCTATCTACTTTTTATATTTTAAAAATTGAATGATCAAGAATATCCTAGAATGTACATACAGATGAAAGTATCTGGAGAAAAAATATTTACCAATTTAATAACTAAGCCCTGTTGAATTCCTGCAGCCATGAGTCAAGGACTTTTAAATGTCAGGGTGTGTATAATGTTTTTTAACTGCATTGTACCAGGCCAGCCTGAACTGGAAGTGGGGATCTTCCTCAATATGCTTCTTTACCAAAGAAAATTCAGTGGGAGTAGGATGTATATATTAGGGGTAGTGACCTGACTTCAGCTTTTATAGGTAGTCATAACTGGCATCAAGAAGAGATTAACATGAGGTTACTCAATATTTCTATTAGATAGATTTCAAATTCGACATTAGTCATGGGTATAAAGTAAATTTTGACTGGGCTTTGGAATTCAAGCTCTCTTAGTTATCTGCCAGCTCCAATGAACTTACAAAAACAAGATTGTCACAATACACAAAGGAGCAAACATGTGGCTGAAACAAAGAAAATCTAAGATTTGGTTGAGGAACTCATAGTAAAGTACTCAATATCCACCAGTGTTTGAAACTTACCAAATTGGATACATTTCTTTAAAAATTAAAACCAAAGTGAATATTTAACTTGTCACTGAAATAGCTTCATATTGTCACAGTCACTTCATATCGTTTCCAGAGGTAAAATGTTTGACAAATGGCTCTCAGAATAACAAATGTTGTGTATGACTACTGCCATCACAAAACTGGCTTCTCTTTCCACAGGGAAGGCCAAAAAGACAAGAAAAAGACAAGAGATGTGAATTTGCATGTGAAAATATTAGACCGCTTAAAGTTTGGTAAAGAATATTTCCTATCCGTCTTAAGGATGTTTAAAAGTTAATAAAATGTAAGCCCAGAGTGCTTTTGTCCTATGATAATACAATTCATAACATAATGGATCTTGGCTCCTTGATATCTTAATAGAAACAATAACCCTAATATCTTACTAGCATTTAACTTTGAAATTTATTGGTGCATCATACACTGTACTTAGTGTTCACTTATTTCTTCTCCTAGTCTGTGCAAAAATGGGACATTAATATTTTTATGTTGTTGTGGTTTAGTAAACATTGAAAAACAATAAAAATCCCTTCCAAAAACTCAGTTTGTTTTGATTTTTTTTTTTTTCCCCCACAGGGGTATATTTTTCCACATAGCTATGATGTTTATGCTCACTCTGACTCACACTGGAAGGAAAGGAGGTGCTAATATCCATGATCAAATCAGTTCATAAATTTACTTCATTGCCTAGTCACACCATCAACACTTGTTTTTCCACTGAATTTGTTTCTCATTATTTCCTCTCTTCCACCTCACCCATGAGTGGTTTTAAACCTACGTAAATTGAAAAACATTTGCAAAAACATCCCCATACAAAGAAGTGTTATAAAAGCAAGGTGACTTACCTTTTGATAATTCTCCCTCAAAATGGAAAAGTTTTGTACTTTTCTGAGAAAGAAACTCTCCTCTGAGGCTGTTCTCTTCCCTTGCCTGTCTTGCACTGTGGCTTTAAGCTGTCATCATTATAATTTCCTTAACCAAGGACTATGATGTCACAACAGTTTCATGTTATGATGGACCTCTTTGGATTCTGGATATAATTGCTACTTTTCTGGGTGTAGCTACGCAGTTGTCAAAGAAAAATAGATAATATAAAAATAAGGAAATACACGACAGCATCTGGTTCTTGGCCTATTTGTTCCTTATGCTGATACTGTTTGAATACCCAAATCTCTGGTGTCTTAACCACTAACACACAGAGGCATTTTGCTATCTTTGAAGGAATCAGAAAGTAAACAGCTGATTGACTTATTTAACTTTTCCCTACTGTAACCTGTTACTGGTTGAAACACAAGGAGAACCAGCATTTCTACTGCATCTCATTCTACTGCTTAATCAACTTCTTTCTCCATTCAGCAGAAATTGAATATTAAAATTAGCTATAATGTAGGTCTGTGTGACGACACAGAGTATATAATGTCCATTTTTCTGGCCTTCCTTGTGCCAATGAATACACTTTCCTGGATAAATTACTTTCTGTGCTGCAAAGTCACTGAAAATCATCTGGCAATAGCTGCTCCACACAAAGAAATACTTTTATTGCAAGCTTCACCACTGCAAGTAAGTAGGACAGTCTCTGTTACTTTGGATTTTTGAAACTAGACTTAAAATACTAATTATATCTCAGCTGGGGATGATGCCTCCCAGAAGAGGAATCCTAAAGTAATCAGCTAAGTAAACTATCAGAGTCCAACAGATGAAGGCTGAAATCAAAGCTTAGCTCAGGTCAGCAAAGTTTAACCAAGAGGCACACTTCCTCACTGAATACCGCAGATGTTTATTTTCCATGCTGGAGTTCTCCACATCTCCCCCCAGATCCATAGATGGGATGATGGTTTGTCCAAGGAGCTGTGCAAACTGCTGTGTCAAGACTGAATAATCTTTACTGACATGTGCTGGCAATAAACACGTATCTGATGGCAGCCCTGATTTAGATAATCTTATGCTCTGTCCTTCCTCCGCTGCCCATGCTGAGATCTATATTGCCAAACAGTATAGCTGTCTCTCTCACAAAAAAAAAGGAGAAGCATCTCTACGCACCTTACCCTGCAATACAGGGCTCAGGTTTGACAGTCATCTGTGGATTGGATATGAGTGTAGTCAAGAGAGTGGAAGCACCCTGTGTGGCACAGAGGTGATGAAATCCTCATCATCAACCTGGAAATGAAGGTCAGACATTCAGTCTTCAGAGCCCTATGAAACAATGTCAGTTTACTTGAGGTGCTTAGAATCATGGGGCCTCAGAATGAGAACACCAAACACAAGCAAGTGGTCAAGAGCCATAAGAGCAACTGTATTTGTGCCAGTTACCTTTACAATACTAAGACTGGTCTATCATTACTAAATGCAATCAACTGCAATACAGTGAACTTGTTTGTGCCTGGAATAATTGCATTTTAAATATAATGGAAGGAACAGGCATCACTACTGAATATCTGCCTGTTGCATGAGTGGTATTTTTATTGCTTTAGCTCACAAGCTGGTAGGAAAGTGTTGGTCTGTCAGTTGGAAATAAACCTCAGAGAATCTAAATCTTTACTGAACTATTTGAATATCATGGCCCATTCTTTGTTTTTGTTGGGTGTTTTCAGCTTGATGATTTATAACACTGAAGTTGGGTGTGGTTAAAAACCCTACGCCCACTCAGTCATTCCTAAAATGTATGCTCATGGTCAGTTTTCCCCAAGGTCTCTCTGGATTTGTCACTGCAGCAGTGCTATGCCAGCCCCACAGCTGAGACCAGGCATCCTGCTTTCACTCAGTTGCACATCCCTTAAGACATACAGCAACCAGTGGAGAGGAACTAAAGTAGAAGCTCCTTCAAAAATTATCACGGAGCTTTGCTTCAAGCCTTTTTGCTGTTGGACTTTCTCACATATTAAAACAAGTCCTTCCTCAGACTCTGTCCTACTAGTTCTGGGCAAGAACATTGAAGGAGACGTCATGTCATACAAAATAATTTGCTTTCTTTGTAAAAATCCCTGCAATTAAATAATGAACAACAGATGTGTCTATCTTACTAGTGTGCTGACACTGCATAAAAAGAATACTTAAAGTCTCAGGCCAGAACAGCATTTCTTACTTTTAATGCCATGGACCCACAGGAAACCATGATCCATACTCATGTCACAAAGCATTCAGCCTTCAACTTAGCCTAAGATAGATGCCTGTGTCTTCTAATGAAATTTCTGTAACCAATGAATGGACATATACACTCAGTCCACTTCAGTCCACTTCTGGAGGTAACTGTCTCTTGTTATTAGCAAAAATCTCCCATGGTCACTACTCTTCTGTCTTCACTGTCTCCACAAAATACCTGAATTTAGGCAGACAATTTAATCTCCGGCTTTTCTAACTTAATATTCCCCAAATTTCTCTTCATCTTAACAGTATTTCTGGTGGAAATTCAATTAGGCAATGATTGTAGAATCATAGATCATTTAGATTTCTAAGATCATAGAATCATAGAATCATAGAATAGTTAGGGTTGGAAAGGACCTGAAAATCATCTAGTTCCAACCCCCCTGCCAGGGGCAGGGACACCTGCCACTAAACCATGTAACCCAAGGCTTTGTCCAACCTGGCCTTGAACACCGCCAGGGGTGGAGCATTCACAACTTCCCTGTGCAACTCATTCCAGTGCCTCACCACCCTTAAAGATCATCTAGTCTAACCATAAACTGACACTGTCAAGTCCACCATTAAAAAGTGTCCCCAAGCACCACATCTACACATCTTTTAAATACCTCAGGTATGGTGATGATCTACACGTCTTTTAAATACCTGAGCCGCTTCCCTGGGCAGCCTGTTAAAATGCTTGACAGCCTTTTTGGTGAAGAAATTTTTTCTAATATCCAATCTAAACCTCCCCTGTCACAACCAGAGGCCATTTCCTCTAGTCCTATTGCTTGTTACTTGGGAGAAGAGATTGGCACCCACCTCATTACAACCTCCTTTCAGGTATTTGTAGAGAGCAATAAGATCTGCAGTCTCTTTTTATTCATGCTGAAACACCCCAGTTACCTCAGCCACTCCACATAAGACTTGTGCTCTAGACCGTTCACCAGCTTTGTTTCCTTTCTTTGGGCGCACTCCAGTACCTCAATGTCTTTTTTGTAGTAGGGGCCCAGAACTTAACACAGTATTCAAGGTTTGGCCTCATCAGTGCTGAGTACAGCAGGACAATCACTGCCCTAGCCCTGCTGGCCACGCTATTGCTGATACAAGCCAGGATGTTCTTGGCCTTCTTGGCCACTTAGGCACACTGCTGGCTCATATTCTGCCACTTGTTAACCAATACTCCCAGGTACTTTTCTGCCAAGCAGCTTTCCAGCCACTCTTCCACAAGTGCATTGCTTGGGGTTGTTGTGGCCCAAGTGCAAGAGCCAACACTTTGCCCTGTTGAACATCATGCAATTGGCCTCAGCCTATCCTGTCCAGATCTCTCTATAGAGCCTTCTTATCCTCCAGCAGATCAACACTCCCACCCAAATGATGCAACATCCTTTTTGCACAGTCTGATCTCTCATGATTTTAACCCACAGGGTATAGTTTGTAATGGGAAAAGAAAGTGTCTGGACATTGATTTTGTCTGCATTTTCCACTGTAATTTTCATAACTGTATTTCCTCTGTTCACTTCATAAAAGCTTACTGGAATAAATGTCATGCAAATTTAGTCAATGTCATTGCTCTGTTGGATGACTAATACACAAAGACAAACCTATTGCACTAAACCACTTTAAAGTTATTCAAGAGGGAATTAATCTACCATTCACCAGTCCATTTAGGCATAAGAAAAGTTGAATTTGGTATCAAATGAGGTGTGAGAGAAAAGCCAGCTTCAGCTAAAGAGTTTAAAATATGGTAAGTGAAGTTAGGTAAGAACTTACAGAAGTTCGATACCATGGTTTATTCTTTCCTTCATAAAGTAAGAGTCACTTGTACAGTAGGTACTCAAGGGCTTTTTGATCTTTGGAAAACAAGATTATTTTTTAAAAGTCAAGTTGTTTGAATTATCCCTGACCAGACCTTATAACAATATACTCATGACTGCATTTTTGTCAATATTTAAATCAATATATTGTTAGCATGTTCCATTTGGCTTCTCTTCATTTTATGACCTTACATTTATGGACACCCAAATGAAATACCTGGTTTTTACTTACCAGCAATCACTTTGTCTGTTTCAAGGTTTTTATGAAGTATGTTATTGTTTTTCAAGTTTTATGAGCTTAATTTCTTCCTCTTCAAAAATATACAGTATTTTTATATACAATATTGGATGGTTTATTAAATTTCAAATTTGATAAAGTTTAAGTGCAAAACTAGTGCAGGAGAAAACAGTGTTTTTTTCTTATAGGTTATGTAAATTTGAGAAATTATTTTCTTACCTTGCACTAAGGTACCTACTAATTAAATATTATATCTCTGTTTATATATATCTCAATATAATATCACAGATAAAGTAAATTGCATAATCAACAGGCGTGGTTCCTGTTGATAATTTTTTTTTATTTGTTTGTTTGTTATCTTGAGAGTAGGTAACTTCATAACCAAGAACTGTTAAAAAATTACTGCTCTGTATACAAGCAATACTTCTTTTCTGAAGTTGCACACTGTTACCTCTGGTCATAGTGTTAATTGGCATTTCTTCACTGTTTCCTAGTATCCTCCCTTGTGTATGTTAGCTCTTCTATTGTCGTGGTTTAAGCCTCACTAACTCACGCAGTCTCTCTCTCTCACTCACTTCCCCCTTTTTCTTCCCCCTGCTCCCAGAGGGATGGGAAGGAGAATCGAAAAGAATGCAACCCCCACAGGTTGAGATAAGAACAGTTTAGTAACTAAAGTATAACACAAGACCACCACTGCTACCACCAATAATAATAATAAGGCAAATATAAGGAAAGAATACAATTGCTCACCTAGCCCAATACGAAGCCCGACCACGCAGTGAACCCCCCCCCCTTCCGGGTCTCTGCTCTCTGCTCTTCCATCCTGGGCATGACGTGCTGTGGTATGGAATAACCTCTTTGGTCAGTTTGGGTCAGGTGTCCTGTCTCTGCTTCCTCCTGGCTTCCCCTTCTCCCTGGCAGAGCATGAGACTCAGAAAGTCCTTGGTCTGACCAAAACATCACTAAGTAGTAACCGAAACACTGGTGTTATCAGCGCTGTTCCCAGGCCCAAAATCAAAAACACAGCGCTGCACCAGCTACGAAGAAGGAGAAAAATGACTGCTGCTGCTGAACCCATGACAACTATTAAGAAGAATATTTTTTTATTAAGATCTTTGTGAAGAAATCATCCTTTTGCTCTGAGTTTGAGTAGTATCTACCATGTTATATTTTATAGATTGCTCTGCTGAAAGTATAATCTCTTGGAGATTTCCAGTTTCAATGTGGGTATTGTGAAAACTTGCTATACTCAAAATATTATACCTAAAATTTTATGCTGTAAATCTAACCTAATAGCTATAAATAAAGGTTATCATCTATGTAGAGGATATTTTTAGTCTCAGAAAGAGTCTGAAGATCAATGTGCCAGTCACACTACATATTAAATGTGCTACTTTTGACATGAGGGATATCCACTGGACTGAAGGAGAATAGGGTGTGCAGAGTGGATATAGACAGACATTTTACACAAAAAAAAAAAAAAAAAAAAAAGCTTCTGTGGAGTTTAGCTACAAGGTCAGCCAGGTTTTCAATAGGATCTCATGAGTCAGGCCAAGCTGTTTTGCAAGCGGCTTTCTGAGACATAAACCTGCTACTGTAAGCCACAGGCTGGCCTTTTGCTCAGAGCACCTACACAATTACTGCTTACTGCCATGTTATATCACGTGATTATCGTATCATTGAGGCCACTCTTTGAAAAGCCTCAGCCATTTTTAATATATGGTTTGCTGAATTTATAGTATTATCCTTTAATATTCTAAGTTTTTCCAGGAATTAACTACTACCCTTTATTGTAGTAGTAAATTATATAGCAAATGTGGCTTTTACTGTCTTCTTACTGACAGTGTCTATGAATCATCAAGGTTAAAGAAAAATGCTAAAAATATAATCACATGGCATATACGATATGGTTATACTTAATGTCAGGGTTAGAGACAACTTTTTAATGTAATTAGGACTCATTGTTTTCTTGGCATTGCATTGTCCCTCTGTAAAATGGGGATAAAAATATTAATCTTTATGATGATTAACAAAAGTAAGTTCAGCTGTTGAAAAGCTGGGTATTATCATCCTCCTCCTCTCTAGTGGAATAAATCTTTATATAAGTTAAAATTATTCTCCTTATATATTTTTCCTGCCTCAGCATTTAATAAAATAGCCTCTGGACTCCAGACAAAAATGTTTTCTTGCAACACATAGTCATGTCTGGTTTTATGCAGAAAAACAACAAAAAAGGATCATTATTTCCTCATGAGTAACCAAAAAGTTAGATTGATTATGTTTTGCATTCATCCACAGAAGAACTTGGAGGGAACATTTAGTCTTATTTCTAGAAATAAAAGGCATGTTTTACTCTCCAAAGATTTCAAAACTCTCACCATACCTTGAAAATATGTACTGTATCATACTTTTAAGTGGCTTTTGTTCTGAGTAAGGTTTTTTTTTTCTGATTTTCATGAAACTTTTCTCTGTAAAGGCAAGAGCAATTTTAATAATTTTGCTGCAATCTGCCTTTTTACACTCATTTGGTGGAATGATATCTCCATCCCAGTGGTACTTGGTTGAGTGTTTTAAAGCATTTTTTAATTTAAATATAAAGTATAAATGAGACCCTTAACTAAATCACAGATGCAAATAACATCCAGATGGATCAGTACATGTATTTCATAAATGGGTCCTATCTTTGTGATGGGTTAAATTAAAATTCTGGATCCAACATACAATAAGTGGAAGTTTCAGTCTTCTCAAATCCTTATTTGGATCTGATCTGCATGGCTGATGTCCGTCTCTACTCAAAAATCCATTTGCCCAGAGGAAAACGATTCCCACTGTAGTCACAAAGAGTTACACATGTTTCCAGGGGTGCCTATGAAGCCAAAACTTTGCACAGGCTTGGGAAGAAACCTTGTAAGAGGAAAAATAAATCTACAGATCCCATGCTGCAACTGTTTCCTGCATAAAATATTTCAAGCCCTGGCATGTCTGGACTTCATATGGAATGAGCATATGTATATATGCACGTGTTTATATTTGTATGTACTTTCCAAGTCTAATATATATATATGTATATATAAAAGGATGTGGGTGAGAACTTACACATTTGGCATCCCCATAAGCAAGAAGAAATGACCACTTCAGGCTGAAATGGCAATTACTTTCTATATTGTAAAAAAAAGCATTTTATACAAATCTACATGAATTTTATGTGTGTGTATGTACATACATGTGTGTTTGTGTAGAAGTATATTAAAGCATATTTATAATTGCAGGAATTAATGAGACATGTGAAACTACCAAATTCAGTAATGGAAAATCTCGGCCATGTCACAGCCAAAGGGCTAGACTCAGCAATGGAAACGATGGGAGATGAAATGATAGCAGAACACTTCTTGATAGTAGCTGACAGCAAAGCAAAGAGCAAGTAACAGAAACTGCAGCTTGGGAGGCTTAGCTTAAACTTAAAGGGGAAAAAAAAAAAAAAGAAGTTAACCAGAAAGTTAGTGTTGGCAATAGTCCCACCTTGAGCAGGAAGCTGGACTGGATGCATTCATAATTTCCTTCCAATCAGCATTTCTGTGGTTCCACAAAATGTATTAAAAAGTGTGTGCAAGGTATCACATCTTGAAAAAACAACACTGCTCTGATATGATAACCCAGGTATATTAGTAAGGTTTAGCTACAGATATTCATCAGTAGAACAAGACGTATTTTATCAAGGTCACTGACATATGCCCATTTGTGAAAATATTCATGGGTTTCTCCAATAAAAATTTTACAGTAGTCACCCCTAGCACTTTATAATACTTCCCCTTGGAATCTCTAAATTTTTCTTTTCCTTTGATGAGTATTGCAAGGTTAAGAAGTGTTAAGCAGCAGGAATTATTATCTGTATCAGCACCTTGGATTCCACTGTCTGGTTCCACTAGTCAGCTCTCCCATTTCATGGTGCAATAAACTGTTAGATTCTTTGATCAAGAAAGGTTTTCCATTATAAATGTGTCAGAAATGTACCTGCATGTAATAATGTCCATTTGATCTAGCAACATATTGTAGAAATATAATGTAGAAGTATTAATTAATAGAATTTACTTTAGTATTCAAATGTAATGTAAAAATTATGCTATTTTTTTAATTCATTGTATTCTCTACTAAAACAGAGTATGAAATATGTACTTGATCATAAATTTTAATTTATTAATTTGAAAATGCTTGCAAATTTGCCTAATGCTCCATTCATTGTCTTGTATAATTCTATGCACTATGGCCTCCTTTCTTCCAAAAGAAATAATGACCTCGTACTTGTTGATTGCAGGCTCAGGCATTTTGAGACACTCCCAAAAGTTTCGTCTTTTGCCTGTGTTTCTGTCATAAGGTTTCTAAACATAAATGTAGGTACTTTAAAGTGTGTCCTGATTGCTTAATGATGAACAACTGCAGATGACGAGTTCTAATTACTAATTATAGATGTCTGGCTGAAATGCACCCAACAGCTTGAGTTAGAATGGGAGGAGCTTGGGTACTATTCTGACTGATATTAGAATAAAACTTTAAGACTGACAGGAATCATTTAGGGAAATAACGTCTGAAAAGATTAACTAGCTAGTTTTTCAGCTGTAAAATAAAGAATATATCTTAGAAAAGAAATAACTCTTTGAAGTGTTATGAAGATACCCTGATTTTGCAGACTATTGTGAGCTTCTCGTATGAAGTGTTACATATGGTAAGAAGTTACTTCTTGCTGACTCCTGTTGAAGACAGATGCATGGTTAATCATGAATCCCATGCTTTCATCATGCAACCCAGATGCAGCAAATACATTTTGTACTTGCCTTTGGCTTAACAAGCAGAATTACTAGTTTCTTAATGAAGTGTATGAGCCTGTGTTTAAATCCAGCTTTCACTACCACACTGAAACACTGGTTCACAGTACCCTGATAGTTGTATCTGGTTCTTTCGTATTCACTGTGCATGCATATTCTTAAAAAGTCAGTGCACATTTTAAAAATGTCACTGCACATTTACACATCAATGAAGCTCATAGGGTTTTGTTTCTGCCATACAGATCCTGAAGAAAGCCTGGTTGCTTGAACTTTCTTTTGTAATATTTTTGGTTTTGTGATGAGGAGAAATTACAAGTCTATTTTAATTTACTACACTGGTACAGATGAAGAGCTAAGAGCCTAGTGGAGAAAAGTAAATAAAATGTACTGTCCCTAGTTAACTACAATTAAAAATTCGTAATCTTCCAACTGCAAACTCTCAATTTCCTCAGACTTACCAAGAAATACTCCTGTATGTAGCTCTACTCAAATATGGCCTCCTCTCATATTTATTATAAAAACTCAAAAAATTAAAAACAAACAAACAAAAAAAGATGCATTCTTATTTCCTAGTGCCAGTTTCTTGGGAAGTTACACTGAGGTAGTATCTACACCCCTAAGAAATAGTACTAGTTTGTTTTCTTTTCTCGACCAGCTTTACATCAGGAGGCAGTTGGCCCATTCCACCTAAACCTGCTAGAGGATAAGTTTTTCTAGGAGTAAGCATTTCAGCAACTGAAGAGCAAATTAACCATATACAGTATCCTATTTTATAACAGCTGATTTTCAAGAGGAATGAGGAAACTTTCAAAGGAAAGAATCACATGGTCTTGGTGGAAATAAAGAAAAGGCTAAAATGAACCATAGGAATTATACTGAAGACGCTTGCCTGCTTCATAGAAATTGGAAAGCAACACAAACCAAAATTGCTTAAGCCCTTGCTTAACTTCTGAAATCAAGATACTATTCACATGTTGATAAAAAAGCTGCCTGCTTACTTAGAGCAAAGCATTTTTCTGGGCTGGGACTGCAGTTCTCAGCACCAGGCACATCTTCCTGAAACAGCCTCATGACTCAGTCTATGAAGAAATGCCTAAGAAACACTTGATCAGATAAGACAACTGTTTTCAAGCAATAATCATGCAGAGGTTTCCCAGATGGGTGATTCTGTGCCATGAATAGAACACTGTGGGGCATTGTTTTTTACAAATAACTTTTGTCATTTTTTTTAACACAGTTGTCTCTTATTTCCTCTCAATGTCGGTGGTAGAAATTGCTGTAGGCCTCACAGGAAGCAACCAGCCAACTTAGAGTTTCATAAAACACAACTTACAGACTTAAGCCAGCCCAGATATACTGTTAAGCACAGAGCTGAGTGCAAGGCAGCTATGTTACCTACATTAAAGCTCACTTTTACCAGTAAATCAAATAATGACATAATCTGTTTTGGGATATACCAACACCACAATACAATGTCCTCTTTGAGCTATCTCCTATTGCTGGAAGGAATACAAACAGCTTTCATAAAATAGTCCTCTCAGCTAATATTATCAGCCTCTCAGCTGCCTACGAAGTAGCCTAAACAGAAAGCAATGTTAATGAGCCTCTTCTACTCTCAGTATCAGAACGTCTTCAAACATAATGAAGTAGCACAGAACTCTTATAACCATGACCACAAACTGGTCTCTTGGATGCAGTCTGAGTCCCCGTCAAGACAGTAAAAGTTTAGTAGTAATATCAGTGAAGAATGTAGCCAAGAAGGAAGAGAAGGGAGCACCATAATCTTGTTTGGTCTTCACTTTCTCCTTCCCTAGAAATAACTCCAGAATGAAAACAGTGAGGAAAGAATCAGGCTTGTGTTTCGCGCGTGATTTCCAGCAGCCTCAGCAATACGAATTGGAAGCCACCCATCTAGCTAATGCATGAAGACCACTAACCATACACTCAATAACATATTTCCATTTTTGCTGTCTTTTTGGATTATTTCAATGGCACAGCTCAAGGCAGCTGTGCTCAGTGCCTAAGAAGTTGCAGCTGTTCATCATGGATGTGTCAGGAAGGAGAGGGTTTGGAGCTTGTTTCCAGGGATCCTACTGTGTAGAAGGCTGGCAAGGACTGTGGAAAAGTGAGGGTATTGAAAAGAATTTCTGTAAAGCTGTTTCCCATAGTTGTGGCTTTGGTCACATGTGGTGAATAGTTGAGGTGGTTTTTGGTTGGATAGCCTGGGCACTTTCACAGCAATTCTCAGGCAGTCAGCATTTTGGAACTGGTGACTAAATTGTTGAGGGCTTTGGTTTTCAGTCATTTTCCTTGATATATCTCAGAAAGCCAGTCATGTATGGATTGTTTGTAATGAAATAGCTCATTTGTTAAATTTGCTCTTTCAGGTTGCTGGCATGTGAAGCAGGGTCGGGTTTTTAATTAAACTCATAATTTTTTGGGAAGCACAATTCAGACGTATAGGGGTAAGTACAATAACCTGGTGAAAGGAGACTTCTCAACTTATTTTTTGTTAGAGATAGAGAAGGTTCGTTTCTGATCCTAAGGAAACAGAAGACTTTGCTTTACTTATATTACTATAAAGAAGGCCTGGTGTTTTTGCTGCTGGCCTTTTAAGATCCCAAAAGCAACATTCTTTTAACTAAGCAGTTACTATGGTGCAGTGGACTTATTTTTAGCCAATAGCTGGAGAATTTAGCCAGCCAGAGAATGATATAGATATATCATGACAGAAAACTTGTCACATGGGATGTGTACAGATGGGCACCTGTTTGGGTAAATATAAATTACTTTTATTCTATTAAATTTTACTATGGTCTTCTGTGGTGACCTGAAGCACGAGTAATGAATTTAGAAATAAATAATGCTACCTTGAAAGGAATTTTCATCTCTAGTAGTAAATGTAGAAGATATATATTGACAATTTTAATGCAGATCAAATGCTTCACAGATTATGGAATCTTGATCCATATGGCACCCACACAGTACACTTTTACAAGTCTAGTTCTTCAGCTGCATCAGTTTGTAGGAGGTATATATGCCTACATTGCCTGTCTCTTGATGTGGAACGTATTTCGTATCCCACCTCCCACTAGTATGGCAAAGGTAAACAAAGCAGGATGTAGAAGACAGAAGAGGATGAATGAATCCAGCAGCCTTTGTTTCGACTCAACCCTGAAGATGGAAATGAAATGATATGTTGCAACAGGAACTTCATGAAAATTCCTGAAAGTTTTGCCATTCTCCCCCAGATTTTACAAACTTTTTAGATAATCTTTTGTGCCATAATGACTGGGACTATACGCATGAATGCAGATGATGTCTAACAAATGTCTTTTCTCTCTCTTCAAGTCTGTGTATACACACATACTTATAAAATTGCAATAATCTCTTAAATAAAACTTTTATGAGAAGCCATATCCTAAGAGGCTTCACAATCCATAAAATGAGACAACAATGCAAATAGGTACCATGTGTTCAACACAGTCATGGAAGAGACATTTACAGGCATTTGGAGATATACCTGCATGGATTCAGGTTCTACCATATATGAAGAAACTTTAGGCTTATTTGAACAGTATATGCATGTTCAATGCTCGTTCCATGTGTAAGTTCCATGTATGCCAAGACCCTGATGTAATTTAGGCATGTTTTTTTTAACACCTACATGACTGTGAGGTTGAAAACTGGTTGATTCTAGGTGACTGGGTGTGGAAATTGGTGAATATGCTAATGAAGAAGATTCATGGAGAAAAGTCACATGTTAGACAGGAAGGCAATTCTTAAGGCTGGCCTCAAGAAAACAAATGTGGCTGGCACAGCGTTGGTATTCTGTAGAGTCTTCTTGACTCTTACTGGTCTGGTGATAGCTCCTATCCTTCACTTCCATAAATTTATATTTTTAGTTTAATGCCTGCTACAGATTTTTTCCTGATAAAGAATTTTGCCCCATACATCACATAGTATTTTTCAGTTATAATCTTTGCTTAATTTTGAAAGTAACTTTTTTTTTTTTTTTTTTGTTAAAATTCGAATCTTACCATTTTAAATACACCATGTTTACAGGATACAACATAGTTATGGTGGTAACATGAGCTTAAATAATCAGATCTGACATTTTCTGATTCCAGGATGGCTGGCTATCCAGAATTTGCCCTGTCAGGAATGATGCACAACTTTCTTATATGCTGTGATGTGAAGTAAACAAAACTAACACAATTTCCTAATTGGGTGGATATTAGTCTTTACGTATAGACCAACAAAAACCTAATAGCAAAAGCCCCCAACAACTAAAACACCCCCCTCCCCAGAAAAACCAAACAAGCAAAACACCAAACTCTGCTTACAGGACTTTAAACTCGGTCAGTGGGTGTCCACATCATATTTTCAGGTCTCATTGCTTAGAAATTGCAAGATATTACTAATCATTAGTGCTTAGTTAGTCAGTTAATTACTGCAGAATTTTCCCAAATCATCTTGTGTGCACAACCTGTTTTTACTGAAGTTATGTGATCTGAGAGGAAGATATAGAAAGGATAGTAAATTGAAGATGAAGTTAAATCATACATTGGCATCTATAGAACTATATGAATGTAAATCAAAGAAAGAAGAATATGAGATCTATAAATGTTTTTTAGGCTTTATTTTTGGAAATGGCATTAGGAAGAGATGAGATTAAAATAATTCAGAACTGGATGATTAGCACTAGGAAAACAAAACTTTAAGGATTCAATTTATGCTGTCTGAACAAGGGTATACATCAATGCAAGGTTGCATTGAACATCAAAATTTGGACTAAGTTTGCAACACATGCCACAGATCTCCTGTTTTGAGCTGGGTGCTGTTCAGACAACCATTCTCATTACCCATAAAGGTATTTAGTTAACATTTTTGTCATAGTAATGTGGCTTTGCATAAAAATACTGTAAAATTTCTTTGAAGGAAGAAGTGGTTATAAAATACTTTAATTCATTGAACTCATCTGTCTGGAAGTCAAATTTTGTTTCCAACTATTTCGATTCAAATACAGGAAAGAAAGTGAAATGGTTTTGGCTTTAGGCCTACTTGAATTGATAGGAGTTTTACACTATACGCATTACGAAGTTATTTAAAAAAACGTTATTTAAGAGAAGATATGTATTTTTCTTTAAAAAGGCAATTTGTCTTGATGTTATTTATTCTAGAAAAAATATTGGGAATTTCACTTTTTAAGAAAAAAAGTTTGGGTTTTTTTTGAAAAAATTGACATTTTTAGGTTTTCACTGAATTTTTTCAGGAAAACCAGACATTTTTGCTAAATCAGATGGATTTTTGTATTTATTACAACTGAAAATACTTTAGTAAAATATTAATTCTCTTTAGAAACAGCAATATTTTACATTTTTTTTTCTGGATATCAGCATTATTTTTTGCAATATGACTTTGCGATCTGTGTACTAACATGTAAATAAGAACATTAATTTTTTGGACATTATTTGGTGAAAACTGGTGAAAGAATTACTGGATAGTGTGAGAGAGGAGAATAAGGAAGATAAGATAGAGAGGAGAAAAAGAAGATAAGGAAAATCAATGAATAAAAGTGACAGAAGAGATTACAAAGGAGAAAAATGAAAATTTTCATTTCCTGAGGAGAAATAAAAATTGAAAACAACGCATTGTTGGTCTGGGTTATGGTTTCTTTATACAAGTATAATGGAAATGGGTGAAGTACAAAATCTGCACAATATTTTTGAAGAATTTTCCAAAATCTTTAACTAGGCACTAGCAACTCACCAATAACAAATGAGCCCAAGACCATAAATATAATTTTTGTGAATTATTTGACCAGTTAGATTCAATACATATTAGACCAGACCTTTCTTCTGAAGTATCTTTTATTGTGAACTTTCCTATTCATGTAGCTTTATTGATTGTATCTTCTTCACTGCCATATGTTAGATTGCAAGCAATAAAATTGAAACATTAAATCACATTCTTTTCCTTTCATGTGTCACTTACCTATTGGGAACATATGTTACACTGGCACAATAAAAGTTGCCCTGGAGGCCTAGTCTGTGTACACAATGCTGTGAAAATGGAGGCATATAAAAATGTCCCTGTGTCCTAACTGAAGATTAAACTCCAATAAAATAATATTATAAATATTTCAAACATAAATTATGACTTGTAATGATGCAATAACAAATTCTCTGGAGTCTGTGGCCGTAAAAGGAATACAGAAGGATATCTGCAGTGTGTGGTCTAGAAGAGTTTACCACTTCACTTACAATATTTTTCTGAAAGGATATAACTCAATCTTTATACCTAGTTAACTTTTTTGCCAAATTAATCTGGTATGTATTTATTCTTTATATAACACTTTTTTTGTTTGTTTTTTGCTATTCATCTAAGAAAATTGAGAGCTACGCAAAGAAACTTAATGCTAATTTCATTATGCTTTAAAAAAATTTTAAGAAAGAAAAATAAGTATTCTATACAGCAGTGAATGAAACACCTTAGGTTTAGTTTGAGTTATAATTCTGTACTTTTGATTAGACAAGAAACCTGCTATAGACTGTTTTTTTGTTTTGGAAAGGAACATCTTTTTATGACAATAGTTTTTATTTTTCCAAAGGCCCAGTTCTGGCCCTTTAGAACTGCAGAACCAGAAATCTGGAGTGTATCATAGAATCATAGAATAGTTAGGGTTAGAAAGGACCTTAAGATCATCTAGTTCCAACCCCCCTGCTTGCTATGGGCAGGGACACCTCCCACTAAACCATGCCACCCAAGGCTATATCCAATCCAGCCTTGAACGCCGCCAGCAATGGAGTGTTCACAACTTCCCTGGGCAACCCATTCCAGTGTCTCACCACCCTTACAGTAAAGAATTTCTTCTTTATATCCAATCTAAACTTCCCCTGTTTAAGTTTGAACCCATTAACCCTTGTCCTATCACTACAATCCCTAATGAAGAGTCCCTCCCCAGCATCCCTGTAGGCCCCTTTCAGATATTTGAAGGCTGCTATGATGTCTCCACACAGCCTTCTCTTCTCCAGGCTGAACAGCCCCAACTTCCTCAGCCTATCTTCATATGGGAGGTGCTCCAGTCCCCTGATCATCCTTGTGGCCCTCCTCTGGACTTGTTCTAACAGTTCCATGTCCTTTTTATGTTGGGGACACCAGAACTGCACACAATACTCCAAGTGAGGTCTCACAAGAGCAGAGGAGAGGGGCAGGATTCCCATTCCTTTTGATGCAGCCCAGGATACGGTTGACTTTCTGGGCTGCGAGCGCACACTGCCGGCTCATGTTCATTTTCTCATCAACCAAAACCCCCAAGTCCTTCTCCACAGGGCTGCTCTGAATCTCTTCTCTGCCCAACCTGCAGGTATGCCTGAGATTGCTCCGACCCAGCTGTAGGACCTTGCACTTGGCATGGTTAAACTTCATCAGGTTGGCATCAGCCCACCTCACCAGCGTGTCAAGGTCCCTCTGGATGACATTCTTTCCCTCCAGCGTATCAACCGAACCACACAGCTTGGTGTCATCGGCAAGCTTGCTAAGGGCGCACTCAATCCCACTGTCCATGTCGCCAACAAAGATGTTGAACAAGACCAGTTCCAACACTGATCTCTGAGGGACACCACTCGCTCCTGGTCCCCAGCTGGACATTGAGCCATTGACCACAACTCTTTGCATGCAGCCATCCAGCCAGTTCTTTATCCACCGAGTGGTCCACCTATCAAATTGGTGTCTCTCCAACTTAGAGACAAGGATGTCATGTGAGACAGTGTCAAACGCTTTGCACAAGTCCAGGCAGATGACATCAACTCCTCTTCCCCTATCCATCAGTTCTGTAGCTTCATCATAGAAGGCCACCAGATTGGTCAGGCAGGATTTCCCCTTAGTGAAGCCATGCTAGCTGTCTCCAACCACCTTGTTGTTTTTCATATGCCTTAGCATGCCTTCCAGGAGAAGCTGCTCCAAGATTTTACCAGGCACAAATGTGAGACTGACTGGTCTGGAATTCCCCGGCTCATCCATTTTCCCCTTCTTGAAAATGGGGGTTATATTTCCCTTTTTCCAGTCATCGGGAACTTCACCTGACTGCCATGATTTTTCAAATATGATGAACAGTGGCTTAGCAACTTCATTTGCCAGCTTCTTCAGGACCCGCAGATGGATTTCATCAGGTCCCATGGACTTGTATACGTTCAGGTTCTTAAGATGGTCTTGAACCATATCCTCTCCTACAGTGGGCCCATGGTCTTCATTCTCACTGTCCCTGCATCTGCCTTCCACGAGTTGAGTGGTATGGTCAGAGCATTTGCTGGTGAAGATTGAGGCAAAGAAGTCATTAAGAAACTCAGCCTTCTCCAAATCCAGGGTATCCAGTTCTCCTGATAGCTTCTGGAGAGGGCCCACATTGTTCCTAGTCTGTCTTTTATTTGCAATGTACCTATAGAATCCCTTCCAGGGCACTGTCTCATATCTGATGTCTAACTAATTTTGATTAGGATATGAAATATTCACTTTGTTAGAACTAAACAGTTTTCTGAGGGACAGGATGTTGAACTACATAACAGTTCTTATATAGTTATTCCTTAAAACTCTCACATTTATAAAGAACTAGTGTAGATAATGAGATAAAAATGCTAGTTTTTAGTCAAAGTTTTGTTCTAACTCATAAGCAACAGATCGTCCTCATACTGAAGTCTATATTTTGATTTTTAATTTATAGTACACAATGTACATATTTACTACAAGGAAGTGAAAAGTTCAGAATTTTGATTTTAACAGCCTGCATAGTTTGGAAGGTTTTGCTTATTTCTTTCCTCTTGGTCTGGCAGTGGCTACTGCTCAGTAGCAAGCAGAAGCATGTCACAGCAGTTTGAAGAAAGTGAAGGGAAAATATTTTTTATAGCTGAATGTTAAGTAGCTCAAACCAGAGGGTATATAATTGTCAAAACCATACTGGTACTAAGTCACCTATTCTTCCCGAAAATGCCATGGGCGTCTTAATTTCACAACTGGTCCGTGGGACATTAGACTTCATTGTTTGTTTCATTGCAAAAGACTGTGAAATACTGATATTGAAAGTAACTTTAGTTTCATTTCCAAATGAAAGAACAAATTTTAACTGATATTTGCTAGATCGTGAGTCCAACAAAGCAGCTGGAGTTTAAATGAAAAGGACTTCAATTTTCATTATAAAAATGAATTTTCTGTGTTGTCTGGGAGAGATGCTAGGTTCCTTCATCTGCTCCAGGATAACAGCATTGCAAGCTGACTATACCTATCTATCTCATCCAATTCTTTTTCTTCTGACTATAGTCCTTGCAAGTGAGTTTTTCAGTAAAAAATCAAAACAATGTCTAAGTTAATGAGCATTATGGAACATTGAGAAAAGCTGTCAGTTCATCCAGCCCTTATTATTTCATCATGAAAAGTCTGATCCTAAGACATTATCCATTGCTTTTTATTCTCAAGCCCAGGAGGGAGCAAATCAATTGCAAATGCAAAGTTTGTCAAAGGCTTTGGGCCCAATCCTTGAAAAAGAAGCACAGCCCGTGCTAGATGGCTGCATTCCATAAGAACTACAACAGGGGTAGTGGGAAGGAGTCTTTAATCCTGGCCAGAAAAACTGCTTATGCAGCTGGGTCACAGATGCTAATTTAGAGGAAGGGGCACAGAAGTGATTGCAGTCATTTTCCTTCAAAAGATTTGATCCAATATCACTGAACAACATTTCAATACATTACATGCATTCACTGACTAAAAATATCAGTACTAAGCAGGGAAGGTGTAAGAACCTTATCTAACATATCAGAGGTCCTCTTATAGCTGTTGCTCATTTTGTACTATCAACTTGCAGCTCCTCAATGAATGCATCAGTCTCATGGATATGTATCTTCTGGGAGAATATGCATCTTCAAGTTTTAGCCATCTGAGGTTCAATATTTAAGTCTGAGCTAATTACCCTTCCTCTACAACAAAGAAAGCTCTTTCAGAGCCATTGGTGTCTATAAAAAAAAAAAAAAAAAAAAAAAGCAAATGAGTGTTTGGAAGTTCTGGCTTCTTTTTGTTAGTATATAGGGAATTTAGGTGATTTTTATCAGAAATTAACTTCTTTTAAATTTTTAAAACCCTATTCCTAGTTCCTATTTAATATTCTTATACAGCAGAACTCTACAGACCTCAATCACTTTTAAGACAGTCCCTTCCTAGGCAACTAGTATCACTGTTTGCAAGGGGTTAACTGAGCTGTCAGGTACTACTCAGTGAATTAGCATGGTGGAATCTGGCTCTCTGCCCAAACATGTTGAATGAGGTTGGCTAAGAATGCTTGATTTACTGTGAACAAATAGTTAAAGCAAAATTCAAACCAGATAAATGAATCATTCATGTAATAGTCACCCACTACTACCACCCCCTGCTGCTATGACATTGTGAATACAGAATATTATTGTGGAACTACGATTGTGTAGCTTCACTGTATTGCAAATTCTGTGCATGGCTACACAGGGTTATCCCAGTTCTGTGGCTACAGTTACACAGCATACACTCTTGTAGAGCCATCAAAAAAAATTATGCATAATTTACTGTGTTTGTACTGCATAGGGTGAAAATATAGCACAGCATTTCTAATGCAAGTATAGTATCTTTTCATCTGTAGCTTTGTATATATATATGTATAAAAGCATGTGGTTGCTTTTAAACGTTAGTTACTTAGATAAGCTTGTTTTACTGTGAAAAAAACAGAGCAAACTGGTGTGCAAGGAGGTTTCTGCTCTTTGTGCTGAGCTATCTTCAACTCAGGGAGCTCGCCAGTTAGGCTGAATGCCTTTATATCTACACACACACATACATACATAAATAAACGCATATATACAAGCCTATATGGCCTGCAGTTACTCTTCAACAAAAGCTCTGTCAGAGCTGTAACAATAAGAGCCTCTGACATTTTTAAAGTACTGGGGGTTGATTATTGCTTTGAGGTAGATTTGCATAGACAGTTCCTTTGCAGTGAACTCACCAAAGGAGCCTGCAAGACTTTTAACTTGAAGAAAGCCAGATTTAATTAGAACACACATTACAACAACTCCATAAATGCGTCTCATCATAACTTAGTCACACACAATAGAAGAGGGCTTATATACAAATCTCCACTGTCTCTGCAGGAATGCTCTCAGCTTCTAGCCAGCTCAGTAGCTTTGAGCTGCACCAAAATTGGCACAGCTCTTTTAGCTCTGGGGAGGTTGCTTGCTTCATTTCTGATGCCTGGCTGCCTCTGTCTGATGCACCTTTCAGTAAGTTCTCCCACTCAGTTGTGCAGGAGTTTTCTGTGATTTTTTTACTCTCTGCTAACTAACTTTTAGTCTCCCAAAGCTTGTCTCCTCTGAATGTAGTAAATAATTTCAACGAAGGAAAAATTTTTCTACCCAGGGAGCTTCATCTGACCCAGTCATTTTTCTTAAGGAAACAGAACACATGACCAGAAACAAAGAATAGCACTAGTGGTGTATATATAAAATGGAAGTATTCTTTCCTTAGCAGAGATGTAATTCATACTGATTCTATGTATGAGAGACAGGATACAAGGAAAGATCACAGGATCCAGTGCAAGATGGGAAGTTCCTAGAGACTGACTGAACCAAATCTGTGTTAAAGACTGATTCACCTATGCAGGATATTTTGTTGCAAAGTCTGGCTAAAGGGCTTAAGTAGGAACTGATGCCTTTCTTGTAATTATCCAGGTTGCAAAGTGCATCACTGGGAGATTCCTGAAAAAAGCCCAACAAAAGAAACCTAATAACTAAGAATTTGCATGCTGAGAAATCACTTCTGATGAGACAACAAAAAGCCCTAAATCCAGAATAGCTCTGAATTACTTTTATTCTTTAGGGAACTGGCACCAGCCCAAGAGGAGTTTTAATCCACCCAGGTTTCAGAGTGGAAGAAAAACATACTGTAGGTCTCAACCTCTCCTCCTTACGAGATTGGGACTTAGGTTACTTTGTTTAATGTTGTTTTGTTTTAAGTAGGAAGAATGGTAGTTTTAATACATACTCTATTACTTTGAGGGGATTTAAGAGTAGGTTTTTTTACTACGTGTAGGCTATGTCAATATTCCTAAAAGTAGGCTGCACAACAAAATTATATCCTAAGCCACCAGCTTCAGGAAATGGGAAACCTGGGCCAGAGAAATATGCATATGGGAAGTTTTCTGTTCAAGCAAGGAAAGTTACAATGAGTATTTATAGCTATCAAGTTAATAGCAAAACACAGACCTTTTTATCCAATTCATATTTGATTACAGTTTCTAAAACGTGTTTTCTAATTACTCCTAACAAGTCACTGAAAACCAGTTAGGTGAATGCAAATTAGATTCCTTGAAATAAAGCCAAATCATTGCATAATAAAAATCTGTGAAACAATCATTTTAATAAGAGCAAAGTGCAGTGCAATACCTAAGATAAATAAGTTTTGAATCTTCCTAATCCTTGCAACCAATCTGCTCCTGAAAGAGGGAATTTCTGGAAAATCTTTGTCCCCTAGCAATGCCTATTGTTATTGCATTTAGCATGCCTGTTGCAGTTGTAGCTTCTCCTTTGTTAGTTTAGTAAAAGTACAAAAAAACTTGACAAAAGTAATATTTTCAAAAAAAAAAAATCATTTTCCAAAACTAAGTTTGTAAGAAAAATGTTAGACAAGCTTTCATGGCAGACATCATAGAACAAACGTATCTAGCTTGATAAAGTAAAGACTTGCTGACCTTAAACTAATTGCTATTTATATAATTTCTTGACTAGAATATTAACTATATGAACTTCTTTGACAACTTTCAACTTTTCTGAAAAAGTAGCCAACCTTTCTGGTTTAGTTATGGCATTGTTGAGAACAATTCCTTTTTTTGCTCTAACGTTTACACTTTGAATATTTGTTTGCGTGTTGCATTTCCCTATTCAATTCACTGTCACAGGTAAAAAAGGGAGCCAACCATTGAGACAGTTAAAGCACTAAAAGTAAAAAGAGCGATAAAACGTATTATAAATATTAATAAATCTACTCCCAGAATGGTATAATGAAAGTAGATTGAGACATGTTAAGATGGAAACCATACCTTTTGCTGGAGTTTTGTTTTTTCCAAACCCTTCAGCTTTTTACGTAAAACTACTCTCTTTCTCTTCTCAAAGATTCTCAGAATTTCTTGAGAAGGAAAAACCCACAAACCAGACCCTGAAAGAAATCAGAATGCTGCCTTCATATATTTTGTTCACACTTACCATGTAGCTCAGTTCTTTCTGTAGAAGGGCCAAGGTGTGAACTTTGCCTTTTGTGCCGTTTCACCCAGTCAGCAAAACAAACCATCCTAGGGAATGCTGCAGACTAAACCTCTGCTTCTCAAGAAGTAAATCTGTTTAATATTAATAGCCTGCAATTACCAGTACCCACTCCTGTAAGAGGGTGATGAAACCACTTTTCCCATCTAGCATTCCAACATGCCATCTCAGAAATGTAATACCCAAATCCCATTTAGAGAGACATTTCCAAGTAACCACACATGCACAGTATTTTCCTGGGGACTGAGTTTATTTTTAAGATCTCTGCATATCTGCTTGTCCAAGAAAAGGACACTGAATGCCATGCCTATCAATTGCTAAATACATATATATGACCCATTTGGAAAACATTGCAAAAATTTGAAACTGTAAATATCTTTGCAAGCTACAGAAAAATCAGACTGATATGCTTAAAGGTGCTATGAATTCATGACTGCCAGATGACTGGCCTACAGAAAGCACCACTCCTTTTTGTTATTTAAGGCTTCGAGTCCACATGGCAAGCTAGTGGTAAAAACAAGTCTGTTCACTAAGGCCTTTCACAAACTGATGAGCAGTTTTATCTTTTACTGAGATAAAAGTAAAGAAAACAGGGACATGTGGGGTTTTAATATGATCAAACTAATGGCAGCACAGCTTTAAGTTTATAAAAGCTCTTAACCACCTGGTTTTCCACAACATGGAGCTCAGGGTGGGGTTATTGTTCTGATTCTTCTGTAACACTGCTACGATACAGGGTAGGTTTTCCAAAATAAATATAATTGAAACAATCCTAGACAGTTGTATATACCTAAAACGCTCAGCAGGACGACTCACAGATGTGAACAAATGGCTCAGATGTACACTTCATAAACCTTCAGGTTATTTTCTGCTGAATTTAAGAGGAAGAAGTAACAAACAATATTTCTTTACATAGTTCAGAAAATATTCAGTACCAGGCATCATTATCTCAAACTAGTTGACCTGCTCTTGCATTTCAAATCAGATGGATGTTATCTGCTCTGGTATGATTGCTGTATTTTATACAACTGTATGTGGTTCAAGATTTGATTATGGTCTGTGGACATTCTTGCAATATGAATCTATTGATTGTATAGGTCTTTAGTTATGATAACAATAAATGTGTGAAGTGAATTAAAATCAAGAGGATAAGTAGAACAATTAGCACATTAGTTCCATGAAAAGAATAATTGCAATATGGAGAAGAGAATACTTGAGAGAATTAGACTATTGAAATAATTTTCCCTTTCACAAATAAATTTGAAAACTTATTTGTCCACAACTTTGTGATCAGCATCTGGGATCACTGTGAGGAGATTTATCTTTTGTTGTAAGCCTTCATCTCATCAAAATGTAGCTGTCTACAAACCAGGTACCTAGGTTTAGCTAGACATCTGCAGTCTCACTGTACTTAATGCAAAAAGGTAGGGTCATTGTGCCCTTTCTCTTTTAGGGCTGAATGGTCTCTACCTATGAAAGAGTTGGTAAGGAAAAAAAGCAGTTTCCTTCAGTATGAATTATCAGGATGAGCTTATCTGTAGCAATTTAGTGCTTCAGAATTGCTAATTTATGTATTCGATGCACTTTTTTGGATTTTAGGTACCAAATAATCCGGTAACTCTGCATGCCAAAACTGCAGGCCGTTGTTGGGTTTAACAAATGGGCAGATACACAGGACCTGGTAACAGAAAGTAATCACTGTCTAAGCTATTTCACCCTCCACACGTAGTGCAACTTTACTCAACAAAACCAGATCATTTCATTATGTATTTTTTCTTTCATTTTTGTTCCACTGTCTAGAGACTTTATGGTTTATTTGGCATATGGCAATGTGGAAAATGTTGTTTTAGTTAATCTTTTGATAAAGTGCCCAGAAGTTTTTGCTCTGAAGTGTTTTGCTTCATAGTGTAAAACTTTGAGAATTTAAATTTGAGATTCAGTGTTATAAACATTTCCAAACATGCTCAGTTCAGAGGTAATAAACCTAAAATTTCTGAACCATGAATATTTTACAAGCATATGGTATGAACAGATGATATAGAATAGGATAATAGGAGTTTGTAAGAGCAGACTAGCATTATCATGGTTGAGTTCTAACGTTATGCAGTTACTGAATCCAAGAAACTAGTATAACTCTCTTTTCCATGAGAGTTAGTCTATATAATTACTATAATTGGGGTTGATAATTTACATTTTAAATACTAAGGCTATATATCTACAGTGAGTGATGCTTCTTAAAACCTATTCAAGTAATAATGACTAAGAAAAAATCCTTGTTTGTAATTGTTTACCACTAATTTCAAAGGTCTAAATAATACTTTTATGTTATTCAGACCTCAAGAAGTGAAATATTTTTGTCCAACAAATTGCTTCTGCAAATTAAGTATGTTATATATATTTTACAGAGATTTCATTAATTGGTCATATAAAAACTGATTTCCAAATAGTAGGGGAATTATTTTAGCTAGTTTTTCTTCCTTGGTAATGTTTGTATTAAGGAAAAGAGCTTCTTTTTACACTGACATACATGACAAAGGAATGACTGTTAAAACGGAAGAAAACAGCATATAGATACAGATGGGAGAAAACTTAAAGGTATTTTGGAAAAGATAAAAATTGCTAGGAAAGAAAGGTGGATTAGAGCAGAGTGATAAAAAAATCCTGCATCTGGGTACAGTTTGAGTGCTGGAGCTAGAAAAACTAAGAAATGAATGTGATACCACAGGTATGAATGAAGAAACAAATGAGGGAGTGAATACGTTACTATGAAAGTAAAACTATGAAAGTTACTATGTAAGTCAAAAAGTGATTCCTACATTTCAGATAGGATAAAGACTTTTGGGAGAAACAAGTCAAAGGTAATAAGGCATGATCCAGCTTTTCAACAGGATTGTTGAAGAAATTATGATTTATTAGATTTCAAGACCAGAAGAAACCACTAGTGCTATCCATTTTGAACTCTCACATCCTAAATTGAAGGACTTAGCCAAAGATTTTACAGAATAATTTTTGATTGAACCAGCACTTATCTTTCAGTGAGATATCTTAAAAACTCAACATGCTCAAGATCTACACGTAGATTATTCAAGTTACCAATTAGCCACCCTAATAAACTATCACAGTGTTTTTCTTACAATTTCAGCCCTTGGATCTAGTTACATTTCTCCCTGCAACTTTAGCAATGTCATGGACCAGTAAGATGGGATGATGACTTCAGAGAAAATGCACCAAGACGCTAAAAAAAGGGCAGCATGGAATAGCAGATTTAGGGAAACAGGAGGACTAAGAAAGAACTGAGAGGAAATATGTGATGTCAGGTTTGTGAAATAAATTCTCATCACAGGAGAAACATGGCAAAAGAAATCACATTTTTGCCAGATGCATGAAAAGCAAAACATATGGCTTGTTTGTCTCACATTTTTTGCATATTTCTCCTGTGTTGACAGATAGATTCTGGAAGATGGAAAGTACCTTTCAGTTCACTGAAACGTCCATATACTTTTTATCATTATTACTATTATTTTGCCAGCTTGAAAAGGATTGTTTCAAATGGTTAAAAATGGTTCCAAAGAAAATTAAAACCAGGAATACATTGGGAAAATCCAAGAACAAGCCAGAAATTTTAATGAAGTCCTACAATTTTATGAAATATATCATTTTGGGGGAGCCACATTTTTACAAATTCCTGGGCAGAGAGTACTAGCAAAGTACTTAAACATTGCTTTATTTATCAGGATAGAAGAAAATTTGTACAGACTTTGCTTTTATTTCCACATTTTTTATTACTTTCTACCTGTCACTGAAAAGGAATCCTATTATTTTGAAGACAGTGAACAAAACAGATTCAGTGAAGTAGCTTCCTATTTTTTGAGACATCTTTCATTTAAAAACAGAAAAGAAAAAAAAACCCACCCCAAAATGGTGCCTTACCACAATGCTACAATATATCTAGAAATGAAAAAAATAATTCTGCATAGAAAGCTAAGGGAAAATCCTGACCACCTATTTTGGTTTATTTTGCACCCATGAGTATGACAATACCTAAATGTAGATGCCCGATCCTGGGAATAAACTTCACAAATGGGCTCCCATGTTTATCTAAGTCAAAGGAGACAGTATGGCAGCTGAGGTTAGGCTCTGCTATACACTGTGTTGAGCAATAGGACAGTAAGACACAATGAAGAAGTCTGCTCTCTTCAAAGCCTGGACATGTCTGTCCCTTGAGAAGAGGCATTTGATGTTACTTCGTAGATGCTAACCATATATCTGGATGTCCTGGGAACATATCATCGGGACATCTGAAGTGTTTTCAACTTCAAGAGTCCATTTGGACATAATATATAGATACATAAGCCTACATCTATCTCCTTTCAAAATCTTTTATCTCAAGGAAATTTTGTTAACAGCACAGAGCACTTGGATTGCCTCTTCAATTTATCAGGGCCTGGGTGCTGGAAGCAAGGTATATAGAAGCAATACTTTCTACACAGAAACAATTAAAGGGAGCATTTTATTTATAAATATTAAGTATGTAGCCATTCTTTCTTTTTTTTTCTTTGTTTCTCCTTCTTGTATTTTTTTGAAGCATAGGGTTTTTTACAGTTGTGTGAAACCACAACTCTCAAAACTATGACAACGCTTACAAGTAACTGCCACTGTGCAGATAGTTAAGCATCCAAGCTTAGTGCAACATGTCTTTGAAAATGATCCAAAAGTGCTGACACTAATGATTTTGATTACAAATTGGAGAAGAGAAATGATAATTAGTAATTAATCTCCAATGTATATGTTGGCAGTCAAAGTAAAAGCATTATTATGGATTAAAAAAACAAATTAACTACCCAATTCATATAACAAGGACAGAATTAGGCTATACATCAGGAATATGTTTAAAAAAGTATCTGACTTTAGTAAGGAGATGCCCACTGAAATGCATTGTTTAAAATTGGGAGTAAAGTATATTCAGTGAGATAAAATAACAACCAATAAGACTATTCATGTTTAGAAGTATTTAAATGCCTTTGGGTTATCTAAGGATATGTTTTACATGAAGGAATAACATAAAATTCAATTCATGGATATGTTTTGAGCCAAATATTTTAACAGTATGCAACACCTATAATAAGAATCTGTCTGAGAACAAGTTGTGTAAAAATTGAATGAGGGTCCTGAGATATGTGCCTTTATATGGTACCTGTATAAATCACTCCTACAGACCCAAGGAGTCAGCATCCTGCTATTCAGAGCTGCTTGCCCAGAAAATTTCAAATAAAAATAAAATAAAAAATAATAATAAAAAAATAATGCGGAGGACCACTATACAGCTGAAAAATTAGGCAAGCACAGTTTGTATTGGATCATTAGTAATATGTTGGCAAATCCTGATTATGAAGGGTGTCACTAGCTCAGAAGTCAATTGGCATTCTGATTTAGCCTGTAAATATCTAGTCACATGTTAAATAAACCAGTGATTTTTGCCCATGTTCATTTAGCATTATTTATCTATTTAGAAACTCTTGTGAGTGTTTTGGGATTTCAGCATATGGAACAACTGGAGAAGCAAATCCTTAACTAAGCCAATTATAATGTACTCTTTTTAAAAAATGGGTTATCTATATACAATAGTCTCTTTTGTGACAGCTGATCATGTTTGGTTAATCTGAGCCAAGAAAAATGCAGGTAAAATACAGAAAGATAATAACAATTAAATCACACTTTGTTAGATTGCAATAAAAGACTAACATTGATTAAAAATCTTCCACAGATAGAAGTGAGTCTTGGAGGTCTGGTTAAAGCCAAGGTTCATTTCAGGAATGCCCAAGAAAAAATGCCCAATGGAAGTGGACAGAAATAATGCTTTTGGAGTGAGCAAAGGAGCTTTACAGATGGGGCAGGTAACAGTATTACCCCAACACTTAAATACATTTTGGAACTTAAGAATTCCCAGAATGCTGAACTGAAATTAACAAAGTTTACTGCAGTGCACATACATAGAAGATGGGCAAGGAATGTTTTAGCCATTCACAAGGCAGATGAATGAAGTTTTTACCATTTCTCCAGATGCATTAGATTAAAAGGAGATCAAACTGAGGAGACTGTTTCAGACTGCTAAAAGAAAATACCCCATTAAAAGTAGATTAACACTGAAAGTACAATTGTTCTGCATATTTTTCTGAAATATTTAATGTCACCTACTAGGGTGCAAAGTACAGATGATGACTACAAATGCTAGGTCAGAGACTAAAGGTGAATTCAAGGTGAGGAGTGTCTTAAGGATAGTAAGAGGGAAAGAAACACTGAGTATACCCAGCCATGAAATCTATAAGATGAATGGGTATGATTGGATCACTTATGCTTTTCCACTAGGGGTAGTATACTTCTTAATATCTAGAAGATATCAATGCAAACTCTGCAATGAGAAGAGTGCTTTTATTTTTACTGTGCTCAGAATTCCACAGGGAAATACAAGGGTCTAGCTTATACGTACTATTAGACAGGCAGGGAATTGCATTCAAAGTTGAAAATAGGGAAAACATATTAGCCTAGGTTCGTGACAGTTGGATAGCCAGAGAGAGAGGATAGGTTTTCTAGCATTTGCATTCTTTAAAAACTGTCCTAGATTAATAATTTTCTATTGCCAAGGGTTTGACTTTCTAGATATTTATTGGTTTTCCCTCAAATATTTAGGGGATAGTTAAGAATTATTGAGATTTCATTTTACTGGCAATCCAAGACTTATTTCTGAAATATTGGACTGTGATCTACTTTTCAGAGAGAAATCACAACAGCAGGAAATATCACCAGCAAAATGTTTTTACGACAATATCTGAAACAATCTTTTAGACTGAGATGGATTTATAAAGGCTCTTACCTGTCTCTGGATGAAAGCTATGCTACATCATTAGGAATACAGACGGATAAAAGAGAAATAATGCTTAGAAAAAAACCAGCAGTAGACAAACACCTGCTTGCATTATTCATGAATGGTCATTTGACTCAGAGTTTTGTACTTTATCCACCAATCATAATAGCTCAAATAACATCAGCACACTGAAATTACAGAGTAATATAGCAGTAAAAGGAAAACATACCGGCACTTGACAATAGTTTGGAAAAGTAAAGTGATACAGTGATGTGGTAAGTGAGGCTGATGTCTAGTTAGGAGCTATAATTGTTTACGAGCCTGTCTGGAAAAGCGGTATTTGATGTTTACACTCAAGATTCTTGGTGAGCAGGGATTTGGCCAGATTAATGGAAAAAGGATTTTTTTTTTTTTTAAGTTCAGCTTTTAGAATGATTTCCAGGCCTTATATTTTTGGTCACTGAGGATGAATGGGCACTGGGACTGCAAAAAAGTCTTTTTGGCTTATGATTTAGTCATTACTAAGACAATTAGAGAGGTAGTTGCAGATCCAGTGCTACTGATTTCAGGCTGTACGCTTTTTTTTTTTGAAAGGTCCTCAAATACAGTTTTTCTGGCCAGACTTTTAGTAAGGTTCATTAAGAACATACTTGGTTGCAGCCCTATTCGCTTTAAGAAGTCTAAAAAATCCTTTAACAATAATGCTGATTATTTCTGTCACCTGTGGCTCAGTAGATGGGCTTAAGGAATACATGAATGCATATTTGGAGGCCAGACAAAACCTCAGTAGAAAGAAAACTAGCCTTTCAAAAGTCCACGCCATGTTTATGTAGCATTTCTGATATTTCTCATTTAGTGCCTGGCTGACCTCTAACTTACCTGCCTCCACTTTGTGGCTTCCCCAGTCAACAAGAATTTTTTTTGTCTATTTTATGGATTTTGGGAGTTGAGTCAAAGTAAATTTACCAATGGGCCAGACAGATATGTACAAATAGGTTTCAGACCTGTCATTTAATTCAGGAAGCATCTGTGGGTGGTGAAAATTAAACAATAGAAGTTTAGATTGCATATAAGGAAGAAATTCTTTACTGAAAGGGTGGAGAGGCATTGGAATGGGCTGCCCAGGAAAGTTGTTAGTGCTCCATCCCTGATGGTGTTCACGGCCAGGTTGAGCAGAGCCTTGGGTGACATGGTTTAGTGTGAGCTTTCTCTGCTCATAGGAGTGGGGTTGGAATTAGGTGACCTTAAGGTCCTTTCCAACCCTGACTATTCTATGATTCTATGATTGTAATGTCATCTGCCCTGAGATTTTACTTGAAATTCCTTTTCCTCTTCTGTAGGGAACATAAAGCTTCAGCAATCATTGCTAGTCTAAACTGAGGCCTTGTTTATAGAAACAGATAATCCTAAAAATAAAAATTTATTATCAGATCCATTTTTTTTCCAAAGCTGAGGGGGTTTTAGACATGTAGTTATGTTGCTAGCAACAGAATTTGAGTTTGTCATAAATTCTTGCGTGGATAGAGATAATTGTTTTGCTGAAGCATGAGGACATCCAGGTCCATTCCTCATTTTGATAAATGGTAAATAATGACATTATCTTGTTTCTCCTCAACTCCATATAATTTGGCTGCAGTTCCCTTTAAAAGAACAAATTGCTTAAATCAAATTATGGTGTGTATACCAATAGCAGCCGTAAAGCTACTTCAAAGTATGTGCAGAAAATATCTGGGTTACAGCCTTTTCCCCAGAGAAGATGGGGAACAGTTGTTTGGCCAGTGAACTGTGCTCAACCAGGTGAAACATGCACTGCTCACTGCAGAGGTGGCAGATACTGATGCCATTACTGCCAACTGGTGTAACACACTTCTTACTTGGTAATGGCACTCTCTGTGCAGGAAGTGCAGGTATATGGAATTACACCTTTTCTGGTTACCTTTTAAAATCAAAATATTACTCCAATTTTCAGTAATTTGGCTTAGGTACAAATATTTATGCAGTCAACATGGTCTTGTGGGAGCCTAACCTAGACTATAGACCTGTTTAGTTAAGATTCCTCTTAAAGTTTATTTTTGAGCTAGTCAACTTTAGTTTTCTGTTATGGTCAAAAGGGAGGAGTAGAAACTTTGAAAGTGTGAGTCAGCTTTTGGTAAGTAAATTAGTCAAAATAGCTCAAACATATCACTCTTCAGAGCTGTTTGTTAGGGTTTTTGTCAGTCTACAAAAGGAGTCTTGACACTAATAAATATGTGCATGTCAACATGCAAGCATTCAAAGTTAGGTAAGATGAATTTCACAGTTTGTGCAGAAAATGCTCACAGTGGCTTAGAATTATTTTTCAAAAGGCAATATAAATTAATTGCATGAATAAAATATATTATTAATTAACATTTGCCTTCTCTGTTTGGAAGAAATACAGAGTTCATAGCCTTAGCTTGGGTGAGGTGATGGTATTACAAACAATTTAAGGAGAAAGGCTTAACTGTACTCTACATGAAGAATAAAGTTGGTAAACAAAATCCCACTTGGATTACAAACAGACTACAGAGTTTTGGCAGCTTTGCTTTTGCATTAATTTTGTCTTGTGTTGTTTTTTTAATTAAATGAAGCAAGGCAGAGAATTCAGAGCATGACTCAAGCTATTGCTAAAAGTACTAAATTAGATTAGTTTGGCATTTAAGTCCCAGCAATTTTGACTCAGATGCTTGGACTCTAAAAAAAGGAAGCCTTGAGGAATGAGGCTGAGGTCATTGGTTCTGAAAAGTCAAGTCCACATACTAAGCATCAACACAGAGGATTTTTCTTAATACTGTCTCTGTGCCATCCATATGTGCTGGTTACGCAGTACATCTTAGTAAGACAGCTTATTAGAAGTTTCTGCACATAATTTGGGAGGGGGCAGGAAAGAGGGAACTAAACCTATAGGGAATTACAGGACATTATACATGGGGTGTGTGTAGGGTAAAGCCACATCTAAATCATTTGCATTTTTTTCGTAGTACGTTTCCAGAATATTTCAATCCACTGTGCCTGTTTGGCTGTAGCATTAAGAACTTGTATTGCATCTGCTCCCATCCCACGCACCACAAAGCACACCACCAGGAGGCTCTCCTAAAAGGGAAAACCACCACAGGCCTGAGAGGGGTATCTACATTAATAACTTTAACAAATAATCTAAATTTCTTTGTATGCCTGCTACCAGAACTATAAAGACCCACAGTTCATAAACTGCAACTCTAGCCTGTGAAGAAACATAATTATATTTGCTCTTCTTCTTAATGTATTCTACCTAGATAACTTCATACTCAATACAAGGCAAAGGAGCAGAAACATTTAGAAAAGATTAGAGGATGACATAAGGCTCAGTGGTTAAGTAGACTCTTGCTTGCTTCAGCCCCCCTGATTAAAAAAAAAAAAAAGTCATCCACTTTAAACAGGAACATAATGACTTTTGTTTACTATTGTCTGACCGCAAGCCCTCTGTGTCTTCATATGTTTGCAGAGCACCCTGCTCAGTCTGACCTCACCTATTACTGATATTTTCCTTTTACTCTAATGCCGATATTTACCAACCATGATTACTAATGCTTGTAAGGCCATATGCTTTTTCTGCAAGGAAGTCTGTCTGAAAATAATGGGTTGAAAATAGTATTTTATATAATAATATTCAGTTATCTGAGTAAATCTAAGGATGGATATCAATCATGTTTATCTAAAAGTGGTTTATGCCTATGATTTATTTTTGAAAGCATATGCTATCATATGCCATGGCACTCTTTATTTAAATGACCTTCAACTAGGAATGTAATTTTACATCCTAAGTTTGTGACAGCACAATTTTCGTGTAGTACATGCAAATTGTGAAGTATAGGTCATTTGCAGATAGAAGTAGCTGACTTTGTCCCGTGATGGGACTTGATTATAATGGATGTTAAATGCATATCTTTTAAATACCAAAGCATTATGCTTAGTTCTAGTGTGCAAGAAAAGCTTTTGGTTTACTATGGGAGTACTAGGGAAGGAAAAAATGTAAGTCTCTCTTCTTTAAACTTACACAGACCAAAGTTTTACAGTGTTTTCTTAATGCTCCCCTTGTAACAGTGCTCAGCGCTGAGTCTTAAGTCAAAGACCTGCCTTGAAGGATGTAGTGTACATGCTAAGGGTGTTACATTTCCACACGACAAGTTCTAAACTTCTTGGCTGTAAAATGCAAAACCATGACTGCATAAGCACTGCTTACTGCACCTCTGGAGCAGATGTTTATTGTTCTAACAATTTATCCCTCTTCACAGTTTTCCAGTGACACAAATAAAGCAATAATGAAAGCCCATTTTGTGTAGTTTAGCTTCTTAGAATAAAAGTGGAAAAGGTGGGAGGTTTTATCCTTTAATGAATAATCTTTTAGAAGAACAAAGATTTCTAAACCCAGGTTAAAAAAAAAGGGGAAGGGAACCCACAAACCAAACAGACTCATTCTCAAGATTTATGAAGAATTTTGGATACCACTGACCATGATGGGAAAAATTGATTCTTTACCCATATTGTCACATTAATATTTAGCATACCCTCTTGAGGACCAATTTTTTTTATGCCCTGTATACTATCGTAGCTCTTTTCACCTTCTCAAATTATGCAGAAGTTAATCTATTCCTAACAAAACTAATAAAAAGGATAATATGGAAGACGGAATCATGCTATATATATTTATTGGGCCAGGCTGAAAGTAATAAAATAATGCGCATCTAGAAAACTAAATTTGTGATAAAAATAATTTTAAATAAGTCTCTGAAGAGCTATTCTAAGAGTCTTTTTTGGCATGTGTAGGGAAGAAGTGCTCTATTAAAGAAACAGAAAGCAATTCTAAAGGCTGATGAAGTCATCATTTGTTTCCATTAAAGAAATCACAACAGCAACAGCAACATAAACTCAAAAACCTCACAAAAACCTCACCAAATGAAACAGAACTAATAGTAGATCCTGACATATTATTTTTCCTTTACGATTGGACTCTTAAAATAAATGAATACATAAAATCACAGAGCAGCAGAATGGTACTAGTTATATATATATCACTTCAAAGTGTATGTTACTGTTATAATAATCCTGGACTAATAAGTGACACATTCCTTACTCATTTAAGCCTAAAATTGTGTACAAATTCCTCCTATATCTTAAAAAAGACTTTTTTTTTTTCACATAATTTTGTATCTTGGCACTTTTTCTATGGAAAAAAAAAGATAAAATAGTAATGTTGGTTGCATTGTTACAAATGTATGGCAATTTACATGATTTCTTAGTGGTTTTGTTAGAGATGGCTGTTTCCTTCTTGTAATCTTGCCTACCACTGTGGAAAAAAATAAAAGAAGTGACAAGTAACTGTCAAAATTTGAAATCCATTTTTTTTATGCCTAGAGCTGTTACTAAAAAGTTTAAAGAAGTTGCACAAACATGACAATTGAAATTATAATCTAACATATAACAGTCCCATGGTTGCAACTCTTATTTTCAGTAGGGAAACTTACGTGCAATACTTCCTTATTCCAAAGCTTTAAATCTGTTTCTCAGGGAAGAAGCTACTAAGCTAGGATCTGTTCTGGGGAAGAGGAGAGGACTCTGTGTCCCTTCTGGTAGCATTACCTGCTGTGCTGTCAATCACACAGTGCACAAATGATTAACAGAAGTCTAATGCCAGTGACTTATAACTATAGCATCAGCAGAAAAGAAGCTCAGCTACAAAGCATTTTCCTGGTTAAAGCAGCAACCCTACCTCATCAGCCTAGCAGGTGGGCTATTCAAGTGGATAGCAGCTATGTCAAATACTTTTTTCCTGCTGCTGGGGTATACTACAGGGGTAGTGACTGTGCCAATGCTCCAGTCAAAGCTCCCTCCAGGCTGCAGAACTCCATTATGCATCAGGCACAGTGGTGATGGGATACCGTGCTTTACATTGCGGCAGTGCTAGTGAAAGTTGTAGGTAACCCTGACTGCAACCAGCCTGATCATCCAGCTGCTGCCAACAGCCTTCACTATGCAGATAAGTTTTTGGTACTGTTGCTTAGGAAACAGTCCTCCTGAAATTAGCCAGCAACTGAGAGTCAAAAGTGCTGAGTTAATAAAAGAGACATTGTTAAATTTAATGGATGTAGAGCAGGTAGTCTGTGTACCTCTAGCTATGCTGTTCTCTGTCTGACATATACTATTAAAAAAGTTGCACTGCACTGTGCACAAAATGAAAGTAAGATTCAGTAGCTTGAGAGAGAATCAATATATATAAAATTACTTTTAAATAACTTAGCATTATGATGAGTAGAGCTTCAAATATTTAAACCAAATAATTTTAATTCTCATTAGAAAAGGTTAAAAACCAAGCTAAGATTAACAAAAAATCACCTACTTTACCTCCATTATGATAAATCCTCAGCTTTTTACTGGTGAGATCTAATGAGTCTGAATGCTTCAGAGTAGAAATTACCTCCACCTACTCAAGGAACCATGTAATGTGTCTTGCATGAAGGGCCCTGCTGGTTGCTGACCCATGGTGCAAGTTTATTCCCCGTACCATAAGTCAGGAAAGCTATTTAAACATCAAGGTGTATGGAAAACCTTATTAACCCTCTCTCCACCAGAACAACTTACTAAATATAGAATTGCACCACACTTTTTTTTTTTTTCCCCCCAATTTTGGTTGTAAACAGAGAAACACAAAAGCCACAAGTAGCTGTAAATATTTTCATTCTAAATTTGTGCATGGCTTTTTATATCTTGGGACTTGTTATTTTGAAAGTGAGGAATAGGAAATCGTTATAAAAAGCCACTTTCTCATTCAGATCAACTTATGTACAGAATAATTGCATTGATATTATTCTGTATCTATGATGCTGGTGTACTCAAATAAAGTATTTGATTCAGGAACTGAAGTTATTATTGAGCTAAGAAAGCCTTCCTTGTCTAATCTTCTGTTCTTCATCTGGTTGAGAAAACATGGGGGGTGCTTTCATTAGCTAAGTGAGTTGGGTAGAGATATTGTGCTGATGCTGCTTGCTTATGTATCAAGTCTCAAGTCCACATACAGTTATCTAATAAGATGACAGGCAAGTTATATACAGGGAGTTCAACAACAAAGAAAGAATTCAGGAAGTCTGAGACTTTGATGTTTTTTTAGGTAAAGTGCTTTGTGTGTTTTAAAAAGAAAGGGACATTGTATGTCTTTTTCCTTTTCTAAAGATGCATTGTGTTGTATGGAATGGATTTTTCTGTCTTACGCATCAGTATTACACCTACGTAATTCCAAAGCTGTGCTGGACTTCCACTGATCCTGATGACAAGAGATTCAGGCACCAAATCTAAAATCCAGTACATAACCAATGCAGAAGTGCTTAAAGTCCAAAACATATGACTGTAGCTGTCTGTAAACTGTCTGTCTCTGCTGATGTGCTGGCACAACATCATCGTTGCCTGTAAAACTACAGACACAAAAAGTAACGATTTGACTTTCTTTTGCACTTGAGCAAAGATGGAAACAGCCAACGTACAAGAGGTTGGGCTATAGCTATGTTTATTGGCTAACTAAATTGAGCTAAATTAATTCTGCAATAATAAAGTCTAAATACTCGGATTTAGTATAAGTGACACTGTGAACATTTAAGGATTCTGTGCATTACTCTGAATAAACAGAAGCTTAAATCCTGGATGACAAAAACAATCCTTTCTCATACAGGGCGTTGCCTGAAAAAAATACTGAGAAAGAATCCCTCCTCTGGGACATATAATTACCGCACAAACATTTTCCCCAGGGGAGGGTACAGGCAGTTGGTTGTAAATCCCTTGGCTCCTTTCCCCACAAACTCCAGACTCCAGAGGACTCTTTGCTTGAAAGCAGATTGAGCAACCGTGGAGCTGCTCTTTTCTCTACAAGTAGCTGTGGAGCGCAGCTCCTGCTCCAAGCAGAAGGGAAGCCCATGGTTCTGCTGTATTCCCAGCTGTCCATCAACTTTCATTTTAGACTGGAGAATTTAGCTCTGAGGAAACGTGTTTAAATTCATCCTGTCTTCTGGTGGATAACAGCAGCCACGCCTGTGTTACCTTGTGTAGTAGAGTAAAAAATCATGGTAAAGCTGGTAATTGTAATTAAACAGAGGACAACATTTTCGGAGAGAAGAAAAAGCTGATGGCTTCCTGGCTCTGAGTTCTGTATATTTCTCTACATTTATTGCTCTGTTGAAATGTCTCCTCCAACCAAGATGATGCAACATGAAGCTGAAACCATAGATGGCAAAGGATACAGGGAATACAGCTCTAATCAAAGAAAATAAGAATAGACACTGGATCTGATCAGGTAGTCTGGTTATTTTACAGCTATCCTGGCCCTTAAGGAAACAGATCTCTTTCCAAACAGAACCTGTTAGAATGAAAACCCTTTCTGACATGCTAAAAGCATGTGTTTGATCTTGACCAACAATCTGAATGTATACCAACAGAAGGAAAGCACACATCTGCCAGAACAGGCATGTTTACAATCATTTTAATGACACCATTAGATTCTATTTGCCAGCGTTCACTTATTTCAGGCTTTTATACGAAAAACATGTGAGATAAGTTTACCACCTGTGCACAATGGAAACAACCCATTTAAATGAATAATTTTAATGGCGATACGTAGCTCAACCATTTTCCTCTGTTCACCAACATAATTGTGGGAGTACAATTATGTTTACCCAGAATACACACAGTTTTTGTGTTCCTGCAAAAGGTTTTTTGTTGATCAAGCATAGGCTAAGAATTACTCCAAACAGAACTTTGCATGCTTGCCAAATACACAAACACGCTTTAAAGACAGGCCACTTCGGAAAGTTTTTCAGGTGGCAGGTGGGATTAGTTTTAAATGAGAAATCCAGTCTGAAAAGACATCTGAAAACATGTAACCACTATGTTAAGCTCCTCTGGATTTAAATGTTTAAAGAAAGTTAAAGAGCTTGTCTTTCAGGACTTGATGTTGTTTCCACTGATGTCTCCCACTAAGAAAATTAATTAGTTTATAGAAAGCACAGTTTAAATTAAGATGGAATATTGGTGGTGTCACACTGAAAGAGAGACTGAAGATGTGGTAACAGCCTTCCATTGCAGATGTGATACAATCCTTGATGTTGCATTAATTAAGATAAACACACACGTATCTTCCTCACTCAGATCCTCATAGTACTGCACTAAATCTCCCAGAACCTTAGGTATCGACTGTGCTTATTGTGCAAGGTAACTGAAGAACAAAAAAAGAAAAGAGGAGTTTAGCATCAGATCCACAAGGGTGTTTAAATCTCATCAACTGGATGGTTATTTATAGTTTAATTATCTAACATGTAATTAGCACTCCTTCTGGAGAGAGTACAGAACTTGGGATTATGTGTAATGTTGTGGAGATATTACAGGAGGTTGTGTTCTACAGATTGCAGCTTTTAATGTAAAGGAAAATGGTAATAGTAATACACAGCCCAGGTCTGTCCTGTTGCTTTAGTCAAGGGTGCTGAAGAAAACCATTGCTAGACAAACAACTGTGGTGAAGGTGTGAACTGTATACAGGTCCCCTGCCCAAATCAATGTGCATCTATGTAAGAAAGTTCAGCTGGACTCAGAAGTGTGCTGACACCTGGTCCCTGTTAAACTGTACATGATCTTAACACCATTGTCTAGAAAGGTGGTGTTCAAAATGCACGCAAAATAGTCACTGACTGGTACTTCCACAGAAAAACTTTTGGGTTTAAAATGACAGAAACAGAACGATCAAAACCAGCAGCTAAACCCCAACTCTTTGTATTTTTCGGTTTCACTAAATGATGTTCAAGTGAGCAGTTCCAAATTTTAGGTTTGCCTTTTTTTAAGTACTTTTTTAGTTTTATTGCTGGAAAAATACTAGTTTTTAATTTCCATTGAAATATTCAAAGGAAACAAAACCCGCTCTTTTTCTTACATGCACTATATTTATTGCAGCTAGGCTAAATAAATAATTATAGGGCTTACTTCATGTGATTCTTTCAGTGTTGTTTTCTTATTGCCTTGCGTTATCTTACATTCCTAGCAGGTAACAATGCTTCTACATCCTGTAAATTAAGTCATGATGCCATCTTAATAATTTTTTTCTGCAATAATGCCCATGCAGGGTGCAAAATAGGATATTATAGTTTTGCTGAAAAGTCTGAATTAAAACTGTGAATCTTAAAGTAGTAAAAAAAAATTTTAAAATATACTTGAATAAAGCAATAACCTTTTTTTTCTTGTCAGTGTTTTAAATTACCGGCATCAAGCATAGCAGAGAGCTGCTGGCAGTCACACTGCCAAACAGATTTGCAAATCATAGCAGTATTCGACATGTTGGACTGCATGGTGCGTCAGAAACATCAGAGGCACTTTTTCAGCCAAGTATTTAATTGCACAGTTATGTGTGTATCTAAGTACCACTGAGCTATGTGAAAATAAATTAAGACAGGGTTTGAACATGTACTTATGTCTAAGCACAGTGCTAAGCACAATAATGAGCTTGGCTTTATAATATTTGTATTTCCCCAACAATCAGTAAACCACTCCAGAACATTTAAGGATGCTCTTTCATATTTCACAGGTGGGTAGTTAAATAAAATAGATTTTTTTTTCCTTTTTTTCTGTTTTAGGTTATTTTTATAGGAAGAATTTTATATGCACTTCACTGAGCAAGTTCAGCAAGCTCAGCTCTGACACATGTGTAAACCGGGTGCTCCTATTTACCTGCTTACTAAGAATTCATGATTCATTAAGAAGCTGGATTGCCCATCACCTCCTGATCTACAGTAAATGTTACTAAGTAAATGGAAGTTTTGCAGTTAATCTCAATAAACCATGTTAACAGGGAGGTTCTCAGTTAGCACAGAACCACCAAGCTGGGAAGGCATCTCTAGAGATCACCTGGTTCAATCACGGTTAATGAGAGCAGGTTGTCCAGGACCATGTTCAGTCAGAGCCTGAATATCTTCAGGCATGGAGAATTTACAGCTTCACTGAGGCAACCTGTTCCAGAGTTCATCTAACTTCACAGTAAAAGAGTATTTCCTTATGCTCAGATGTGTTCCAATTAATGCCCATGGACTCTTGTCCTGTTGCTGGGCATCACAGAGGAGAACCTGGCTCTGTCTTCTTCACTTCTCCCATCAGGTATTTATACACACTGCTAAGATTCCCCTGAACCTTCTCTTCTTCAAGCTAAGCAATTCCCAGCTCTCTCAGTATCACTGAATGACAGATACTCCAGTTCCTTAACCACCTTTGTAGGTCTTCGCTGGATTTACTGCAGTAAATAAGTATCTTTCCTGTACTGGAGAGGCTAGCACCGGCCCCAGCACTCAATATGGGTCTCACCAATGCTGAGCAGAAGGGAAGAGTCACAACCTTGGTGCTGCTGGCAATGCTCTGCCTAGTGGATCCCAGGAGGCTTTTGGTCTTTTCTGCCGTAAAGGCTCAATACTGGCTCATATTCAGTTTGCTACCAACACTGTTTCCAACCCAAATCCAAAACTCCACTCCACACTAGCTACTATGAAAAAAATAACTATCCCAGCCAAACCCACCACAATCATTAATGTTCTATGTCTAGTCTAAGTTTAGACTCAGAGATCAGATTCAGACAAAGTGTCTTGGCTCATGTCTCCATACACTGAAGAAGTCTGGGAGATGGGAGACTGAGTCTGTTCCACATAGTGCTATCCAAAAGCCACATAAAACTTTCGCTGGAAAAAATCATAAACCTAATTTTTCCTAAATAGATTGAGATATACATTCTTTCCAGTCACATTTTCTCCTGTGACAGCAGATAACAGCTGGATTATACCAGACAACCTTTTGCTAATGTATTCTGATTTTTATTAAAGAAAAGAATATCAGGAGCAAGTTAGTGGGAGAAAATGGCATCACCTTGACTGACCTACCACAAAAGATGAAAACTCATCTGTAGAGGAAAAGAACTCTATTAAAACTATAGTCTATCCAGGCTGTCTTCTCTCTATGTAATGCAGCCATGTTTTCTTGTGCCCTTTTATTGTATGTTAGCTTCTTTCAAACTTTCCATATTCTAACAAATGTCTGCACCATTTCACCCTGAGGGTTTTTTCCCCTTCTTTAAAGAACCATAATAGTATTTTTCTTTTTCAACTGTGCCTGGCATATGTTGAAAGGTATCTTCTAAGATTTCATTTATGATAGCTCAAAAATGTGTGCCTTGCTAAGACTACAAAGCAAGCTAATGGTTTTAAAGCACAGCGATGAAAAGCCTGGCAGGGGGAGTCCTTGCTAACTACATACATGGATCACAACAAAGGGTACAAGAGATCATTTTTTTCCCTCTTTCTCCTTTTTTCTTTTCTTCTTTTTTTTTATTTTCCAGATATAGGATCAGTTCAGGTTGCATTGGTTACAGCCAATTGCACAGTGGCATTCTTTGCAATTCATCCTTGTCCAAATCCTTAATTACCGTCTACACAATCAGAGCTGGAGCAAGAAGTTGCAGCCTTTTATTGTTCCATGGTGAGTGCTTAACAAAAAGGCAGGAACCTGATACTTGGTCACAGTTTGCAAACACTGTGGCTGAACCACCTGAGTGGGTCACATTTTTACATTCTGAGACAATTTGTTAGTAATGGTGCTTGTCACTTGGAAATACCCCTAAAACTCTTTCCTTTGCGTAGGCTATCTGCAGGCGGCTTTCTCTCAGCAGTGATTTAAGTGAGAGGCAAATAAAATAGGCGATCCACCCACTTCAAGTAGTTTACAAGAGAGCAGAGAACCCTCATCCTTTCCTTAGAGGCTGTCTGTTAAGAGCTTCAAAACACAGTGACAGACCCCTTGAACTGAAAAAAATTCTTGTCTGAGAGATTCTTTCACGTCTAGAGCCAGATGGGCCTGATGCAGTCTTGATTGTGTACATTTAAATAAATTCACCATTAGACTTTAAGGAAAAAAAGAAAAGTCATATATAGGTTTTCTTATATCATTTATGTGATCAACACTACCTATCTGTAACATGCTGTACAAGCCATAGAGAAATGTAGAATGAGCACCAGAGACCCACCCCCAATTGAATTTCAATTTTTTTTAAAAAGGCAAATAGAAAAATCTCAAAACAGCCAAACAAGGGCATTGTTAAAATGCAGTTTGCTTCATGACACAAACCCTTCAAAAATGTCAAAGAAATTTGAACTTACTGATGCTTCTTGAACACTTGATGCACCAAAGCAAGCTCAGAAGGAAAAGACTCTAAAGTCAATATAAAAGCTCCTGTGGCTTTAGAGAAGCCTAATCTAGATGTGTATGTGTAAGCTGATATCATGTGTGTGCTAAGATGTTCTCTCTGATCTGCAACATTTACTCAGAAAAAGTACCCTTATTAAGGTAAACAGGCCAGCTGAACCTAATATTCCAAACCTGGGATGCCTGACCTGCTAAAGCCCTCTGAAGGCAAGGAAGTAGTTGTCCAGCTAAAGATTACTTGGTTCATGCAGTTATTTCCAAGAAGATCTTTACAGTCCTACAAAAGGTATCAAAATATGCTGTGGTCAACCTCTTTTTTAATTTGTACAAAGAATCTCAGGCAATAAAACTCATCCCTCTTTTAAAAGCATTACAAAAATGAGACAAATTTGTCTCTATGATTTCGGCCAAATTCTGTCTCAAAAATATTTTCTCTATATTAATTTACATGGGTTTTAAATCAGGCCTTTTTTCTTTTCCTGTTCTTCTGGCTACCATTCAGGAATTCATAATTTAATAACTTTATTTTTGCTATATAAAGTTGTCTGTTTTTATAACAAGACACAGTGTATCACCATCTAGGCAATATGGCCTTGGCCTTGCTCATAACCAGGCTATTTGCTACAACTTTTTAAGTTTGTTACATTCATTGAAGATTGTGTGGACTATTTGAAAGCTGTGAAAAAGGACTGAAACACACAAACTCAAGAGAATAGAAGCCCAGGTGGTAAGAGATGATAGAATTTAAAAGTGAATTATAAAGGAAAATCTTTTCAGTGATTTTGTATCTATGTTAAATTTCTTCAGGAAGATAAAAAAATCAACATTTAAATGAAAATACAAAAAAAGAAGAAGAGGAAAAACAACAGATAAGGCATTTATTTTCTCCCAACTATTTTTCTCTTTCAAAATTGTAAACATTCCTTCATATTTACAGCAGAATTTACCAACTTTGTTAATGTATCTTTTTTAAAAATCTAAGATGCAAGTATCCTAAAAGAAAATAAGTCTTTATGTGGTATAATTATTGTTAGAGACAACGTGGTGGCCAGTTTACCCAGCTAAATTTCTTCTTTAGAAGTGATAGAAAAATAAATAAACAAATGAGTGAATGAATGAATGAATATCTAAATAAAATCATACTTGGGAGATGCTGGGGAGATAAAAGACTAGAATAAGCTAGTTTGGGGAGAGGCAGATTTGACTTTTCCTCTGTATTGTCCAGAGACAGTCCATTTTCTTCATGTTATCCTATACGCTTTGAACTACCAAGGAAATTAAAGTATGGTGTCTCCCATTACCCCAAGCCTAAATCACTGCTATGCGCAAGAATGACACCAATACTGCTGAAATAATGGTGTTTGCACACCTTGTAATTGCACAATGATTTTGGCCCTGGAATTTTCAGTGTAATTGCTCTGTTACATAATTCATAACTGTTACTTTAAGTCTACTTTTTGTTTCTCTCCTGTATAGATGTATTTAAGGTTATATAGTTGGGAATGGCATTCTCAAGTTCCTACCCACCTCATGCCTTGACAACATAAAAATAGTAAGAAAACAATTTAAGCAATGATTGATGACATTTTGAAAATATTCCTAATTAACTTAGTAAAGCAATGAAAATTTAACACTGGGGTTAAATCATTGTTTCAATTTTTTCTTAGAATTGTGCTTCCCATGTGGTGAGAAAAATAGTGAATACTTGGGCAGTGGGGGGAAAAGCATATGCTTAGATGTGTTACTGAGCTTCCTTTTTGCTCATAAGCAGGAAGGTTAACTTCCTTTACGTGTAACAAGAATTTAACATCATAGAACTGATTTAATGACAGATATCTCTAACAGAAGAAAGGATTTTACAGTGTCTTTTGCAGTATAAATGTTTTTTCTTTTTTCTCACAGTTAATATGGATGAATTTTTAGTCTGACATATTCCTGAGCCCACCCTGCAGTTCTGAGTTGACCACCAGAACAAAACATTTAATTCACATTATAGAATTTAATCTTTTTCCCTGAAAGCCAATGGGAGTTTTGCCATTGACTCGAACTGGAATTCAGGTTGCCACATTAAAAGAAAGCACTTTAAACAAGTAACATGCATTTGATTTGGACTATAACCAATTACACAATCCAGAGTCCTTCATGGTGTATCCAGCTGGGAACGTATCACTTCACAAGAAAATCTGCTTGATCCTGGTGGTTGGTCAGACAAGGTGCAGGAAATTAGAGGTTACCAGTAACTAGACTATTGTGTGTGGAACACATTGTAATAGTGATCAGAAAACAAACTTTGACCCCATATGGGTAAAAATACAATAAGATACCTATTGTGATGAAGAATATAAAGAATTCAGTTATAAAAATAACTAACCCAACCCAAAGCAGACATTATTTTTGTCGACAATTCTACAGATGTTCTATTTCTAAAAATCAAATATAGGCAACATTCAATGCCTTCAGTGTTATATAATACAGTGTCTAAACAGCTGAATATATTCAGTTATACAGAAATTTTAAAGTAAACACTCCAGTCCCAAGGCTGTATTCAGATACCAAAAAGATACTTTCAGCATGCAGAGCAACATTCATAATTACAAAAATACTTTGAAAATTACACTTGTTCCCCAATTTATTTTCTCTCAGTTTGTTCCAGATTCAGCTAGTCCAATTTATATAGACAAATCTATATTTTTATAAGCATAGATCCTTCAACTGGAACTTGGAGACAAAGCTTTTTAGTTATTAACACATGTTATGGTTATTAAGAAGGCAGAATGTTTTTCAGAAAGGTAGCAACTGTACTGGAATGCAAAGTATGAATGAATCCTCTTTATATTGTACTAAACAAATATCTGTTCACGCAAAAAACAGACAAAAAAGTACATGTTGAATCCCACTGTATAGGCTTTTTTTTTTTTTTCATTGTCATACTATGGACCAGATCTGACATTCTCATAATTGAAACAACAGGGTCTTGGTAGGATTTTTTCTTTCAATTTCCTTGTCTCAGTTATATCCACAGTCATCATTTCAAATTCATTTATCAGTCTGTACTGTTCAGCATTTGAGAAGCTCTGTGCTGGTATGGTAATATGCTTTCCCATGGGCAAAAGGAAAAAAAGGATCTTATGTAAATAAAACATACTCAAACATTAATATTTACTCATAAATGGAGTGGATTCAGGAAACACACAATTAATAACAGTTAATGTGGAGTGCCTTTTAAGCCTGGATTGTTTTATTAAGGGAAGCAAAATTCTGTGATGCCATCATAAGTGATGATTAATCTGAATCTCTATTTAGTCAAATCTGACTTAAAGATACTTTCTTACACTACATTGACACCAGTGCTTTAAGTGGTAAATGCATTATTAGACAATTTTTTACCAGTTTCTTTTATTATTAAGACGTCAATTAGGGCACCTCACATGCTGTAAGTACATTTCCCATATACTCTTGAATATGCCAGACATAAACCTATCTGGAGACTATTTGTTAATCTAAGCACATACGGGACTTCCATTTCCACTATTTCATGTCAATATAGTATCTATCCATAAACAGACATGACTAGCTTCTCCGAGAGGACTCAACCACAGACAAGCAGACTCATTTCCATGTCATAGCACATGCGTCATATATTAATGCAACTTATTTTAAAAATTTCTTGGTTTTCTTCTTTTGCTTAGAAAATGAAGTTTGCAGTACATTTTATAATATATTAAGGCTTTGGCCTTGATAAATACCAAAAGTTATTTATAAGCAAATTTGCTGTATGGCAGCACCATAAGTGAAAAGCATTTCTGTTGAACTACAAATATTTTTACCAATTTCTTCATATTCCATTTACATTGAATCTTACTCCTGTCTGTGACAGCTAATGTAGTGCAATATGTGTTTCTTTTTCATTTGTCTGGCAACTGTTTGGTTTATAAAATTAAGTTGTCTATATTATGCTTTGAGAGTGTATCTGATGTTTGATTTCAGAGATATATATTGTTTTAATACTAGTCCAAGTTTTTGTTGTGTAATGACAAAGCACATCTAGAATAGCTCTTCCAGCATCGAAGGAGTTATTTGGGATTCTCGGTAGTGCAGTCTGAGCAGGATTGGGCTCTGTGTCCTTGTCATGGGTTCAGCAGTAGCAGTCATTTTTCTCCTTGGTAGCTGGTGCAGCGCTGTGTTTTTGACTTTCGGCCTGGGAGCAGCGCTGATAACACCAGTGTTTCGGTTACTGCTTAGTGATGTTTTGGTCAGACCAAGGACTTTCTGAGCCTCATGCTCTGCCAGAGAGGAGTGGAAGCCAGGAGGAAGCAGAGACAGGACACCTGACTCAAACTGACCAAAGAGGTTATTCCATACCACAGCACGTCATGCCCAGGACGGAAAGCAGAAAGCAGAGACCCGGAAGGATGGGGGGTGCACTGCGGGGTCGAGCTTGGTATTAGGTGGTGAGAATTGTATTCTTTCCTTGTATTTGCCTTGTCATTATTATTATTGGTGGTAGCAGTAGTGATTTGTGTTATATTTAGTTACTAAACTGTTCTTATCTCAACCTGTGGGAGTTGCATTCTTTTCGATTCTCCTTCCAATCCCTCTGGGAGCAGGGGGAAGAAAGAGGGGGAAGTGAGTGAGAGAATGGGCTGCATGAGTTAGAGAGGCTTAAACCATGACAGTCCTTCACTGAAATTCATATTCAGAGTAGCGCAGTGAATGGCTATGTGATGATTCACATACAGACACACCAGTGTTTTATACAACACCAAACAAATTCCTAACCATTAATGATTTATCTCACTGTCAAATTGCAAAGTAGCATCCTGTTTAGCTATAAAAACATGGTTTTTTGTATGCTTCATAAGTAGCTCTATTCTCTTACCACTATATTTCCTTCCTCTCATTTATCTTTCCTTTTTCCACTATTTCCTCCCTCCATTAAAGCAAGGATCATGTGTGTGGGATGGATTATCATGAAGAAACAACACTTTTCAATAAATAAGCTAGTTTCAATAGTTTCAATTCTATGAGAGAGATACCATGCAGTACTCTGATACTATGATTGTTCACAATAAAGAAAAATATTAAACTTTTATCTATCTAATCTTATACATAATATCTTTTTGCTGCTAGAGAAAAAGAAGTGAAAGAGCAACTTCAACTAAAAATCGCTGCTGAAGAAGAAACTGAGATGACTTTCTTTTTATTTGAAGCCACATTCAGATTAGATGTCTCAGAGACTGTTCCCTCTGCTGGCAGATATTCCTGATGATTTCAAAGAGAAATGTTCCCTTATGTTGAGAAATAATGTTATTAAAATGAAGCTTTATACTTCCCATGAAAGTTTGGTTATTTGCAGCTTCAAAGTTATTCAAAGTGGAGGAAAAGAAAACAAACATATTAGGGAGAATGTAGATTAGTTTTGAACTAGTGTCAGATTGGGCAAGACAGATATTGGGACAATTCTACTTGAACCAATACAGATACTTTGAGTTGAATTCCAACAGTTTTCAGAATGCGTACTTTTTATAAAGCAACTGTCTCAGTAGAATGAACTAAATAACGCAGGGTCAAAGTCCATCTCGTATCTCAGTAAGCAAATGCTCCTTTAGATGTAAAGATTTGTAAGGTTTTTCATCAGGAAAGACAACTCACTCAGCTGACCTTGGAAATTCCAGGTTTCCAAATTCTACAGATCTACCCAATATTCAGAATAACCTGTATTTTGTCAGGTGTTACCTTAGAAACACTCACAGAAAGCAAGAATCAGGCTATATATTCTTTTTGCAATAGCACTGATGTAACTGAGATTAGGACTACATTATTACTATTATTGATATTATTATTATTAAGAAATATCCTCTATCTTCAGTGAAGACAAAAATATTGTTCTTTGATCAACTTTAAAAACATTTCTTTCAAGACTGCACCTAACTTGACTCATCTCATTAGGCGCACTGCATTGAAAATGAATGTATTCCAGTTTTTGCCTAGCAGCTTGCTCTAACTCTCTTCCTTACCAATTTCATCCCATATTCCTTGTCTTCTTTGTCTTATTTTGACCTCCAAACTGCACCACTTCATTTAATCTCCTTCTATTTTCCTGTCTACCTAAATATACCACCAAAAACTGTATGGATACATGGTATCAACCGATATGATGTTCTTCCTGCTTGCGAGGTCACCACTGTGAATACATCTAGTCTGGTTTGTCAGCCATCTGGGACAAAGCGATAGATTTATCCTATATTTAAACAATGTCGCAATGGAGATACTTTTGCTTTGGTCAACTTGCAGCACTTGGATTCAGAAAAACCCAACATTCTCATTCAGAAACAACACTTGTGTATTCACTTAAACACCTGCGTAATTTCAGCTGAAATAAAAAACCTATATCTTTAAACCGAGCATGTGCTTAAGTGCTTTCTAGACTAGAATAAGTGAATTCCTGTGACATTAGGGTGTATATTAGAATTTTGTTTTCTTCGTTTGTCATAAGGTTTGAAGCAACTAGTGTGCAAGCCACAAGACAGATCTTTCATTAATCAGAGGATACAGGAACACTTAAAAGGTAATTAGGCAAACTGTTTATAAGAATCAGGTCTAAAGAAAAGCTTAGATTCATAAACTATTTATACTAAAATGTCACTGAATTCTCAGATTGCAATGATTAACATAGCTATTTGTAAACAGGATGGATGATCAAACCCTTATGAAAACAGAGTGAAGCAAGGTTATTTTTTTTTATTTGTACACAATCTTTCTTTTTTTATTTACTCAGAAAATGCAACAGATATTCATAACCTTGAGAATTTTGTGCGCAGCAAAAATTTGCAAAGCTGGCTTCTCTTCTGTCTGTTCATGAAATGATCATGAAATTTTCATGCTTTTCCTAATTCGAAAATGTTCACTTCCCCCCCCCCCCCCAGGGAATGAGCCATGATCTGCAGTTTATTTATGAACAGTTCATTCTGAAGATCTTCAGTTCACCACTTGGTATTGTTTCTGTTCCAGGTGATTTATGGTATGGTATGTACCTAACAAATGCAGCATGAAATATGAACGCTATGGATCTTACATATGGCTGGAAGTAAGCTCTCCTTAAGTGAGCGTACTCAAACTTAATGCAAGATTGCAACTAGCTTTTTTTGGACTTCTAAAGTCCAAACAAGAAATCCTCCTTAACAAATCATCTTCCTTAAATCCTTCAACACTGTTTTTTCTGCATGCGTGAGAACACAGATAGTTGAAACACATGATCATGAGAACACATGCTCACTCTGTACACTTTTTGGTACAAACAACATTCTGAGGAAGCAAATACTGCACTATCTTCCTGAAAGCAATTAGACCCAGTGGGCTGCCAATGCCATCTCAAAAATGTCCAAATCTCTGCATTGCTGCTCTTGTAGAAGACCTCATTGGAGAAGGCAATGTAATAATTAGCCACAGCCAATATTGTGTTAAGAGAGGGAAAACACAGCAAATAGATGCATGGAAAAGAGAAGAAAAAAGAAGTTAAGAATGTGCTTTTAATAAGGAATAATGTAATACAAATACTGGAAGCCAAATTTTTTCATTTTGGATCTGACCCACAGCCCACAGATACAAATGTGATTCTTAATTTTAACTTCAATTAGTTTTGGTTGAGATGCTTGAAGGAAAGCTGGAAGCAGATGGATGCATGGAAGAGATATATGGAATGACCGCACTAATCAGAGGACAAGGCTGTGAGTCAGGACATCTAGCTGAGTCACGTGCTTTGCTCCAGACTTTCTCCGATCATGGGACTACATACATATGTAAACTGCATAGCAGATTGTAGATGTGAATGATTTACCTGAGCATGGAGTAGCTCTGAAACATGGTAGCAACATCAGGCTGGCATTTGACTCAGCAGGACATGGGGCTGACGCAATTCTGCTTTGAGAACTGAGATTTTCTCTCGACACAGATAGTGTGATACTTCACATGCACATACTGCCTTGCCTGGTGATTTCAGATATGCCTAGACCAGCGGTTCGATGTGAGCACGTCCACTGTGTTACCCCAGAAACCACCACAGAGGGCTGTGGTCAGGTAAATCAGTTGTGGGAGAATTCAGGGGTATGTTCATGAATGCAGCTGAAAAGGTATACCATGAAAAAAAGAAACATAAGTTTCAGTCATGGAGAAAGGGCAAAAAAGACTCACAGTGCTATGGGGAGGACAAGTTTACAGCTCATTTGGTGACATTGCAGACAGATTTCAACCAAGTATTATTGCATGTAAATCAAATTGGATTCAAAAAGAGATCAAGTTCACCTCTTCTCAGGCTTCACTTTCTGACTCAGAAGGGGATGGGACGATTTTTTCAGAGCACTTTAAAAAGGTAAAATATTTAGCACGTTTCTCAAAATTATTTATATTAATGTCTTTAAAATTGTTTTCTATTCTTTACTTTTAAATATAAATAACTTATTTTCTGTGTTGTTGTCTCCGTAACTTTCCTGCCGCTTCCTTTCTTCTTGTGTATATGCAGCAGCAGCAAAATAATAAGTTTGTCAGTTTTAAGTTTTTGAACTGAATGTGCAAAGCTTGAAAGCTAATTTCTGGGCTGTTTTGTACACAAAAATAGAGACATAGATCAGGGTATATTTAGAAAAGTGGACAGGTTTGATATGAGGTTCTAAACAGAGGCCAAAAAGGCTATCAGAGGTTAACCACAAAGAAGGTTTAGATTAAGGCTATCAAATGAAGACATATCCTTCCTGGGCTGACCCTAGGCCAGTGTGAAAAGAATTACATGCATGTTAAAAAGTTCTCTTTAACAGAAGATGACCATTATTACATTGCTTTGATCTTTAACATATATAAAAAGTCCATTTTATAGACAGTCTTTTATGTTTTTTCTTTGCCATTTAAAAATCATTAAAAATCAAACTTGCATCATAATGTCACAAACAAGAAGAAAATACAAAGAACTCTGCTCACAGAGAAGATAATAGACTGCATGTATGTGCATTGAATAAAGACTTCTTAGGTTTACAAATTACTAGCGCAAAAAGTAAAAGTAAAATTGCACATTACTACTACTATTTTGCATATTAATATTTAAACACTAAGGATAAATATATTTGAGGTCTAGACAGAGATATCTGCTTGGGACAGTATAAAGGTGTGCAGTAATATATGTGATTTTTCTGTGATAAATCTGTTAGACATTGTGTCTTCTCGTGCCCTGTTGCTTCAAATTGTTTTCTGTGGTAAATACATGACATATTTTGCCGGGTCATCAATTCTTTCTTTGTAACTCCGAGTCTTGCAGTGAGTTAAGAACAGTCACTACCCAGTGCTGCCTGACAACCTTTCTCTCCTACACACTTCATCAAGTGACAAGGGCATGCCCCTTATTGTGGAACTATCAAAGACAAGATAAACACATACGTTTTCTCATTGCCTAGCACTGAAACTTCTCTTCACCTTTCCATATGCAATGCACAAGGTCAGATAGCTGAAGAGACCTGAAACATTAGGGAATTGCAAGTTCTCAGTACTGTAGTGGAGGAAGAGAAGCTAGGGATTGGCTAGGGATTAACAGAAGAAACAAAATGCAAATTTCATTTAGATGCTGTCACTTCTCTTCCTCTGTATTAGAACTACAATCTCCACAAGAAGCTTTGTTTACTTCAATACTGTTTAGTGCCAATTTGGACTCCTTGGGTAGTGCAGATGTCAGTGAGGAAGGAGCAGAACCTTGCCCCCACTGAAGCAGTAGACTGATGAGAAGACAATCTTGTGCACTTTCATGGCAACAGACATGTACATGAGGGCTACTAAATCCCACTGCACCAGTCAGATATAAAGCTCTCCTAGCTTAACATTGTATCACAATATATTCTTTCATGTTTTCTTAAAATTTGATATTAAAATAATGAATTAATGTGTTCTGAGATTTTTGTAGTCTTTCCCCACTATCCCAGAGGAAGGACATCTTCAGACAGCTTAGGTCTTCTTCAGACTCTTCACATTGATACTTGAATATGGTGACTTTGGGATCTTATAACCAGCTCTTTAACTGGTTTCCCTTGTCAGTGATACCTCTAGGGCCCGGAAAGCAGGAAACTGAAATGTCCTACCTTTCTTATATATGTCTTCTAATTTTTTCACTCTGCTGCACATTCCTTGTATCCCTCCCTTTGAACACTGATCTCTGTTACCCCACAGCCCATGGTAGAGGCCTAGGAACTAACCTGTGGTGAGAGCCAGAACTTATTCTCTCCATAATCCTTAATTTCCTATAATGCAACAATGTTCATGGGTGCAGTTTGAATTCTTACAATTATTTTTTCCCTCCCAGCTTGATCCCATAATGTTTCCGAAAAAACACACAACTTAGAAAAAAAACATAAAATTTTTAAGTATTAAAATCAAGTTAAAAGACTGCAAGCTAAAACTGCTTTAAGAACAAGGACTCCACAAAACAATAACTTGCTCCACCAAGGTTGTATCTCTTTTAGCAAAACACGCTAAACTTGTTTGTTTAACTTCCATGAAAAGTTAAAGCCTGTCTTTCACCCACTTGGTGTGGGAGTTTATAATCTTTTTCAAAAGTAAAGATGATTGTAAAACGAATGGCACGGGGGCCCTATACTGCAAACACTGTCATAAGTGTGTCATTCTAAGTGATGGTTTATATATATATATCCAGTGGAAAGGAGATTGAAACCAGCAACATTACCAGGGTTCCAGTTATGGACACATCATTTTTTTTTTCTTTTTGGAATAAGATTCTTTTTGTTAGTCAGTGGTAGGCAGCAGAATATGTCAGCAAACAACATCATGAAAAGAAATGGTTGTAAACTGGGGAGAACTGAGGTTTCCCAGCTGCCCCAGCAGCCTCAAGAACTAAGAACATCTGACCAGCTTCATGTGCTGCTGAAGGACTACAGGCAGAGAAGTATCAGACAGAGATGGGCTGAGCAAGACTTACGTAAAAGTGGGGAACAAGACTTATACTTATGGTGCTGACATGAAACATAGCCATGGGAAGTGTAAAGAGGCCAAAATTGTTTCCACAGAAGCAAAGACTATGCTAATGGGATGAATCTGTTGCCATTCTAGGCTGGAACTGAAGTCATTATCTGACAAAATAGCCTACAATATTGGACCTCAATCCTTCTTTGCCTTCCTCCTCTTGCCATGACATATACCACTGTAGATGAAACTGTGGAACTAATGTCATGAGTGGTGAAGTGGCAAAAAAAGTTGGAGAGTTTCAGAATACTATGAAAACTTCATTAGCATAGGGTGAACACCTGGCTTGGAGGGGTGACATTGATGGATTATAAGCAGACTTAGAGGTAACTGCTGTTGAATCAGTTCCACCCTTGAGGTATGTCCTCAGAGCTTTCTAGTTTGGTATGGGGTTGGACTGATAAAAGTGGAAAAGTCTGAAGAGGTATGAACTGAATTCCTCAAGAATAAATGAAAGAACTAGAAGGTTTGGAAAGGAGAGTGGTGGGAATCGTTAGTAAGAGCAAACTGATTCTTTCCTGCCACCTTGAAATGTCATAACAGTGAGAGATGCAAGTGGTTTTGTCAACTAGCTGAAAGAAATTAAGATATAAATTTGTAACAACTTTTATAATTAATATGACAACCTGGATTTTACGTTAAACACTGAACTTAAAGAAAGCCACTGTTAAATCTTCCATATTTCTAAGTTTTAAAGGGATTTGATACTTTCTAAATATCTTAAGGCCTTTCTAAGTTTTAAAGGGATTTGATACTTTCAGACTTAACTAGGTTCTACTATTCAGATGTAAAGTATTATCCCTTACTGTATGCTTTCATTATTATTCTTTCACTATTTCATCCTTCTTTATCAATGCTGTACTCTACAATTCAGCAGTAGTTCATGATAATCCATTGAGTGTTAATGAAATTAGCTCTTTAAAATGTGCAAAGCATGTATTACTCATTTCTGCAGTAGTTATAAATAAAGTGTAGGTGTGGTGAGCCAAAGCTGATGTAGAAGTCTCGTAGTGATGTTTGCAAGCCTATTAACTGCTTGTTCAATGAAGCTGTATTGACAAATGGGGAGTTAATTTGTCAGTGACCAGAAATAACATTTTTCTTTGCTTTTTGTATCTTGCTTGAACTCGGAGCAAGAGGTCACTCATCACTCTCTGACCATTTGTGCAAGCAAATAAGAAGCATGATTTTGGAAGTAAATCTTTAGCAACTGTCATGTATTTCCCTTCTCCTGTTGATATTAGTAGAGGAACGTGCATAGACACTTTATCATGTTAAGCTAACATGGCCATGAAGATATTAACTGTCTAACAGATTATTAAAGCTAAAACATATTCAGATATGGTAAAGGTTGGATTTTTGTGGGGGGTTTTGGTTTTGTTTTATTGTTGGGTTTTTTTTGTTTGGTTGGTTTTGTGTTTTGTGGGTTTTATTTTGTCATTGTTTGTTAGCTTTCTTTTAAATAGCATGTAGGAGGGAGTCTAACATTAACAGTTGACTAGTTTGAACATGAGAATGAAATAGTTCATCCACACATAAATTAGTTTTCAACTACTGTCATATAAATGTAATAATTTTTGTAGGGGGAGAAAGGGAAAGTACTCCTGCGTTTGGTTTTACATGATTTTATACATATCATAATAAAGTTTATTTCTAACTGTGGATAAAACTCACTGAGAAAAGTTCTTCTTGCTCTATTCTGTAATGTCATGTATTTGTATTTCAGTAACCCCTAGAATGAATCTTTAATCAACTGAGACTTCCTGATCATAGTGTGTCTACACACACTGGGAAAATTACGGTCCCTGCTTAGAGTTTAATGGTAAAATTAAGTGCTGTAAATGATTGCCACTTAATTGACTTCCATGTAGATTTCCTCATACAGGATTTCTCTTGGTATATATATTAGAGGAGAATTTATCCCAGTGGATCTATATGGTAATATAACTTCTTGGATATTTAAATATGGGCTGTGGGATGATGTAATTTGAGGTATGCCATAAATCAAATAAATTATGCTTAAATATGTTATACCATATAGAAAAGAAACAATTATTTGAAAAAAGATGCCAATGGATTTATTAGGAAAACACGCCAGCAGCAGTGGACAAAACCTCAGGCATTAAGAAAAGCAATGCCCTGTTACTTCCAGGGCTATACATAAGCTCTATATCTTATTCAAACTTTTAATAAGCACCACCTTTAAAAAAGGTGCTCATTTATATTTATGTATAAATGAATATATCTAGAAGGTGCTTATTTATATTTAAATAAATATGCTTTTATTTTTTCCTGCAATGACTGTTAGAATCATAGAATCATAGAATAGTTAGGGTTGGAAAGGACCTTAAGATCATCTAGCTCCAACCACACTGCCAGCGGCAGAGACACCTCCCACTAAACCATGCCACCCAAGGCTATGTCCAACCTGGCCTTGAGCACCGCCAGCAATGGCGTATTCACAACTTCCCTGGGCAACCCATTCCAGTGCCTCACCACCCTCACGGTAAAGAATTTCTTCCTCATATCCAGTCTAAACTTCCCTTGTTTAAGTTTGAATCCATTACCCCTTGTCCTATCACTACAGTTCCTCATGAAGAGTCCCTCCCCAGCATCCCTATAGTGCCCTTTCAGATATTGGAAGGCTGCTATGAGGTCTCCACACAGCCTTCGCTTCTGCAGGCTGAACAGCCCCAACTTTTTCAGCCTATCTTCATATGAGAGGTGCTCCAGTCCCCTGATCATCCTCGTGGCCCTCCTCTGGACTTGTTCTAACTGTTCCATGTCCTTTTTATGTTGAGGACACCAGAACTGCACACAATACTCCAAGTGAGGTCTCACGAGAGGAGAGGAGAGGGGCAGGATCACCTGCTTTGACCTGCTGGTCATGCTCCTTTTGATGCAGCCCAGGATACAGTTGGCTTTCTGGGCTGCGAGCACACACTGCCGGCTCATGTTCATTTTTTCATCAACCAAAACCCCCAAGTCCTTCTCTGCAGGGCTGCTCTGAATCTCTTCTCTGCCCAACCTGTAGCTGTGCCTGAGATTGCCCCCACCCAGGTGTAGGACCTTGCACTTGGCATGGTTAAACTTCATCAGGTTTTCATCAACCCACCTGACAAGCGTGTCAAGGTCCCTCTGGATGGCATTCCTTCCCTCCAGCATATCAACCGAACCACACAGCTTGGTGTCATTGGCAAACTTGCTGAGGGCGTACTCAATCCCACTGTCCATGTCACCGACAAAGATGTTGAACACGACCAGTCCCAACACTGATCACTGAGGGACACCCCTTGTTACTGGTCTGCAGCTGGACATTGAGCCATTGACCACAACTCTTTGTTTGCTGAGTAAAAACTTACCTCTTTGAAGCTAGAAAATATTATTTCCTGGGCTGGTTCTAGATTGGGCCTACATCAAAATTTAGAGAATAAATAGACAATTTTCTCAGCTTTTAAGGTATACCAACACAAGATTCCTTTTTTTTATATACTGCATGCAACAATAAGAAATCACAATTCTTTATTTCATTAAATGTTTTGATAAGTTGAATTAAAAATCATAAGCCTACAGCTGCACACTTTAGAATTAATCTGAAACACGGGCTCCTAAATGTATGCAGACTCCATGTTATTTCAAAGCCACCTTTTATCACCTGTAATTTAAGATGTCTTGTTTTGATTTAAGAAAAAATAAAAGAAAAAATTTTGAGGGACTTCTCTTCCTAGAAATCATATCTTCCATGGAATGAAATGTACCATGTGAAATCAATCTACACATCCAGACTTTTGAATCCAATTAAAATGCTCAAAGTTTCTTTTTTTATGATGGAATAATAGAAACAAAAACAAAGGAAAGGCAAATATGCTGCTAAAAAAAGATAAACATTTTCTGATTGATACTTGGAAAGTTGATCACATATGAGAAGAGGCTGCTAGCAGGGAAAAGACAGGAATAGATTTACAAATGTGAAGCAATATAGTATATTGTTTTAAGGTGTCTAGTTGTGTGTCCTCCCGACCTCTCAATTGATAAAGGGCTTCAGTTTTTCAGACTAAGGAAAGACCTTCAGTTGCATGCCAAATGATTTTATCTTGTTTTCGTATTGATTCTAATAATCTGGAAAATATGACTGGAAATTAGTATGCAATTCAGGAACATTTTCCTTTTTTTAATTTACGTTTTTCTACATGAATCTTTCTGAATTACAAGATCTTTCACATACAAAATCTTTGACAATCTTAAGCCTGTTTGGGTATGCATTGAACAAATATCCTGGTTTTAATTTATATTTAATTTCCATAAATGTAATTTCATAACTACTCATGGATTTTGGAAGCTGTCTAGGTGTTGATTTTTTAAAACAATCCTGATTCCTCCAACTGTCCAAAACTAAACAGCTGGCTGTCACTGAAAATTCTGTCCATTAGAGTGATTTGATTGTCTAAATGCTTTTGAAGTATGCCTCTGTCCTTGCAAATTGTTGCAGCCTCTATTGTCATATGTGCACAGTTCTCACTCATGTTAGAGTAGCTGCATGTTGAAAATGGCAGACTTTCTAAGATATGTTAATGCCTATTATAGCACCTTTTTACCCTTTAAGGATTTATGACTTCTACTTTCAGAATCTTAATCTTTCTAAACTGGAGACACATTTTGCTCCTTTCCTGAAACAAAGTGCATCAAAATTCATTCATTAGGATACCAGGCATGACAACAGTAAAACTTCCATAATATATTATGGGGGAGCAAAGAAGACGCTGACAGTATGCAACAGTTATTTGTCCAAATTACTATGAAGAAAAGAGTAAACTATTATCAAAAGAACCTCTTTGTTGAGCTTCTCTTGATAGACAAAATAATACTATGATTCTTGGAATAAAAAATATGAAAACACGTTGGCACAGAACAGGACAGAGAGAATTAGTATTTTCAGAAATTGAGCAGCCACATCATTAATTTTCAGTGAGGAATTATGTTTAAAGTTTTACCATGTAAATGGGGACATGTCTGAGAGACAGAGGAAATGACTCATAGTGATTATTGCTTACTTATTTAATTTGTCCATTGTCATCAAAACTAGCAATGCTTCATCGTCTTTTTTGTACCAAACCCTTTCCATTTCCAACAATGACGCTGAGAAACATTTTGCTCATCAAAAAGAGCAATAAGTTTCAAAATAAGAATTCTGCATGGAAAAAACTCTCAAATTCCCAAAGGAATCTAATGAAGCATTCTATCAATCAGCATGTCTATAAGTGGTAATCAAAACCAAATAACTCACTGCCCAACCACCATAGTATTACATCAACAGTCCTTTTAAATATTCATTAGTTTCATCACTAAAGGTTGACTTGTTGCTGTGTTCAAGCTGCTTGAATGTCAGTGGTCAGATGAAATGAATATACCAAGAAATAAACAGTTATTTTATACTCATCTAAAGAGTAGAACCAAGGATTTTTAAATCCAGGAAGAGCACAGATCTATTTTACAAAACACACTTTTACAGAATTTTTATTCTTCTCATTAGCCTCCAGCTCCCCAGGTTGAATAAGATAAATATGGAAGGACAAATGGTGCTTTTGTCAGCTGTCTGTAGGCTTCATTTCTCTAAGTTTCTAGGTTTTATTCTGACACCAATCAAATAAGTCTAACACCAAAACCAAAAAAGTTTTCAAGAGAAATACTTGCACCTTACTGGTCTAAAAAACCCTGACAACCTCTAAATATCTGGATATTTCCCTGATCTGTGATATCCAGAGTAATTAACAAATACAGGCCAGAATGCATGCCACACCACCCCTGGAATAGGAAGCAGTTGGAGCTGTATTTGTTCTGTTTAATGCCAGAGAACGTATTTACTAAGATGGCAGAGAAAACCTCTATATCCTTCCTACTTCATATATGTAGACTATCTGTCCTTTAACAGCAGAAGCTAGAGCAGAAGAGTAATTATAACCTCTTTAATTTGTTCCTGTTCCAGAGTAGCACAGTACTGCTAGCTATCCCTACTTCTTAAGAGATGTCAATCTGCAGAATGTCTGTGACAGAATTTTAAGTTCCTTTTGAATGCCCCTGTAGAGCTGTAGGAGAAGAACAAGAGGTGACAAAAGTTTTGTGTTACATTCAGTTTCTGTCATCCACTATATTCTTTTCATATGTGCAGGGGAGAATTGCACAGCAATGCCCTCCAAACACTTGGCATGTGTTAGCCTGCTTGTTTGAGGTTCTTAGAAAACTTGAAAACCTTAAATTTTTATAAGATCTACAGCTATAGATGACTTGGGGTGTATATTAGATAAAACTGTTTATACCTCTGCTACAGAATATGGTGCAGACTAAACATGCCTTGCACAGATTCTGAAGAAGTACAGACTTCTGCCTACAGACTTCCTCCTACAGACTTCCAAACATGGAAGTCTTGCGTTTGTTTCTCGTTGATAACAGTATTTCTACCTTACAAGGTTTACCTGGATCAGCAGAGCAATGCAGGTTTTTTTTCATTAAATAATTGAAAAGTCAGCACAAAATTATAAAACTGCAGCACGATTTGCCCTAACTTTTCTAAACAGACACACTGTGTAACCTATTCATTATCTTTGTGAGTGACTTCCACTAAAACATGGTCACTGTAGGCAGAATACTTTCCATACTGAAGCTAATTAGAAATAATATTTTTAAATGCGCTTCAAGTAGCTGCAACAAGAAGACTTTTCTAGTAAAGCAGCTAGACACCCTTGCTAGCTACACAAACATAAATGCTCCTTGACATGCTTCATGTACAGCAGTATACATTACAACCAACATCCAACAAATTAGGTGAATTAAGACTTAATTCTTTCTGTCCTTCTAATAATTCAAACCCCTTTGGTCTCTCCAATAGTTGTAAATATTTCAAAGAAAGGTGAGCTTTACAGCATATCATGAAAGTCATCAAATGTAAATTATGTGGAATACACCCTGACAGAATGAAAAAAAGAATGAAAACTGCAAAAACTTCTTACTGCAAGTAGAAACGGTGAAGAAGTTCCTCCTCCCCCATCTAGAATTATAGTGTGAATATTCTGTGTTAGTATACTTTTGTCAACATTTTTCTGCCTTCCCAACCCCCCCTGCTTAAATGTCTTGTTGCATTGGGACCTAAAGCTGGTAAATGCATGTTGCCTCCAGTGAGAGTTATTTATGCATTAGAAATGCTTCATCAGTTCCTTAAAATAATATGTACTTCCCTTACATGTCGATCTACTTTTTCAAGTTTACAAATGCATGCATCATTTGCAGTAGGTAGATCAGCATTTATAAAAATAAATTAGCTTCATACAGTGAAATATTGCCATTTTTTTAACATAAGCATGCATTTTGAACTATGAAAGTACTCAAATTCTCAATTTCGCTTTCATTTCACTTCCTTTTTGCATGAAAACAGCCATTGAAACAGATGCATAAATCAGCCATTTATGCATGAAGAAATTTGATTTCGTATTTTGTGAATAAGCAAAGTCTAAAAAAATAGAGAAAGCCACATTTGCTATGCAAATAATGTAAACGCCTTATGGGAAAAGAAAAAAAGAATCATTCGAAGAAACTGGGTTATGATCTACTTCAAAATGAACCACATATTTAAGTCATGCCAACTCAAATATTGCACACCATATACAATTCTGTTGGGAAAAATCAATTAATTTCCTAACATTTACGCTTCATAACAATTGCAGAATTTCAGCAATGATTCTGTACTTCTAATCTCTCCATCAGTTCAGATTCCAGTCAAATGAACTTTTAACTGCAAAAACAAAAGTTGGATCAGAGAGGACTTTTGAAGAATTCTCCTACCTCAGCATTATTGTTATTCAGAGTAATCAAGGCTGGCTTTTTTGCAACATATTTCTTTGACAGTATTGGCTAGCCTGAACTTTCTCAGAATTCTGTGTGTTTATATATTTAAGCTTCTGTTATGCTTTTGTTTGGAAAGGTCTTTGTGCCAATGGGTAAAAATGTCCTTTTTCTGATTCATTCATGAGCAGGAAAAGATATCTACTAGATGATTTTATTATGAGGACACATAATAAGAGAAGTGTATTGTAAATTACAGTGCAATGGCTACAAAGTAATGGCTACTGCCTGAATAACTATTTGTCAGGACACCCCTGAAAATACAGAAAGTTACTTCTTAAATCTCTAATAGCTGGTTATTTAAACTCCCCAAGAGAACACGTTAAATTCATCTGAGGTTATTCATTAAATCAATTAGTAGCTTCAAGGTACCTGGAAACTTATGAGCATTACAAAGAATAACAAATAGTTTAATGAGATTTTCTTTGCTGGTCTGGGCAAATTTGAAAGGATCTGAAAGGAATCTGGTATCCCAAGATTTAATAATAACTTTCAGGTGACCAAATTTGGATAAAAATAAAACAATTATTCTTATTTTGTGAATTAAACATGTTTCTATATTAATGTTTTATTTAGCATGAAAAGTTAGTAAAGTGAAATTGGTATAGTGATACACTAAAGTTAGATTTTTATAATTATATATATAAGATGATAAATATATGTATACATACACATAGGCATATTTTGTTATGAACATGGTTGGGTGCAGCTATGATGATTTCCTTGCAAGATCTGCAGCCATCTATTCTCATTTTTGTAAAAAATAAAGATGTTAACTATTATATTCTAAAAAGTTTTAACAAATGTCCAAATAAATAGACTGCACATGTTAGAGAATTAGCCATTATTAAGGAAAATCTTCAGACTGGTAGCATTTTTGGACCTAGCATATTGGTGAAGATGCAGTTACACAATTTTGTCTATCTAGCACTGCCTCCCTAGATTTTGATTCTTTCCACTTATTTTTTTTCTTTCCACAAAAGGAATTGTATACCTGGTTTCCATGTACATTTCTGTTCCTTTGGGCTTAATTCTTGAAGTGGTATCAAGATTTGGTCCCTTGGCATGAAAGTAAGAATAATTTAGTTTTATATTTTAATATATTCTGATCTGAATAATTAATTAAGCAGCATTCTGCATTTCTCATAAGGAGGTCAGCAGGGCACCAAGTGAAGATAAGTGGCAATGGGTTGAAAACAAAAGAGAGTAGTTTGCATATAATAAAAATTTTAATCAGGAAGATCATTGTCACAGAGTTTTATGAAAAGAGTAGTCTGAATGAGTTAAAGAAGGTAATAAGCACAGTTTCATGGAAGGAAAGATTTTTGAGGTCTGCCAGCCAGAAGGATGAGATGCACCTGCAGTCCAGAAGCCAGGGAGGTGTCAAAGGGCATCTTATGCTCCCAATCCTGTAAATGCTCTCTGCTGACCACACTCTTGTGAGCAATGGCATTGGCTCAACTGCGCTCTAAATTGAACAACTGCTCCTACATTTTTATGTTATCTATTGAAGTTAAAGGTTAAACTAGAAAGGTTCTGCTCAGCCCCCCTGTCAGATAAATGTATTAACATCTAAAATGAGAGACAGATTAAAAACAATTCAATTATTTAAATCATGGGGATCGCTACTTAGAATCATGGAATAGAATTAGTTCATCAACTGTAAATTGAAGTGAACAGAGTGTGAGGTAATTCCACCTACGAACACCATTGTATACTCATCTGGATGAAAGACATGCCCTAAAACCAATCTATGATTCTGTGATTTTTAAATACTTGTGTTTACTATACTATCTAATGGTTTTGTACAGCACTTTAATCAACATTTAACCAAATCTACTAACAAGACTGTGTTTCCTTATTCCTAAAAAATGTAATATTACTTCCTGTAGCTACGGAGACCTTTGCTCTTGTTAGTGCTGCTATTCCATTTGACTGTAACCCTGAATAATCTTTAAAGAATGTTTTTAAGCATGAGCCCTTCACCTTCTGGTGATTTCATCCAGATACAATTTCCACAGGCTTTACTGGGTTAGACAGAATAAAAGAAGGGACCATCTGAATAAAATAAAATGTCACCATTAAATTGGCTTTTGTAGCTTAAGGTATAATGTAATGATATTTTCCCAACAGCTGCTTTCAGTTGAATTTGAAGTTTTGAAAGCCTTTTGCATCTGATTCAAGTAATAAAATGCAGGTTGTGTTACTTCCTCCTTCTGTGTCGCATGCAATAAGCAAAATGTTAATAGTTTTCATGCAACTGGTGGTCATTAAGAATTTTTACTGTATGTTAACATTATTTGCTGACCTCAACATTTGATGAATGAGTCACCCAATGAAAAGTTTGCCTAAAAATCAAGGCGTGGATGGATGCTATTCTGGAATTAAACAATTCGGTATCTTTTTTCTGTTATCTGTTGCTCACAGAATTTTATTACCTGTAACTTTTTGTTTGTATTTTCATTTATCTCAGTTTTTACTAGACTGGAATAAAATGAGCACAATTCTACATATCTTCATGTTACATTTAATCCCAAGAGATTTTAAGTTGAAACTAGACAAAGGAGTGACTTCATCCAGCACTAAATTACAGCCATCCCTGAGCAACTGCTACTCAGTGTATACAAACAATATTCAAAAGTTTGAGAAAAGGAAGGAAGAATAAGCAAAATATTAGGAATTTAATAAGGCAAAATCAACACCTGAAGTAACATGCCACAGCCCTGTAGTGACAATCTTTTGTGAAGATAACGTCTCAGTTTATCTGAAAAAAGTCACTTTGTCCTTCATCATATGTTCCTTACTATTACTGCTACCATGGTAAATATTGAGCAAACATTGAATATTTTCTAAACAAACAAGAAAGGCAAAGTTTTCAAAGGAGAACCTAGTCCAGAGACATCACTGTCAGGCTTAGGAAGGAATCCAGTTCTTCCACCCCCCTCTTCTGCACTTTCCACCCCCACCAGTAATACTCTTTTTTAATGACTAACATCTTTGATTCTAAAGAAAGACTGTAATAATTTAACTTATTCAACATCTACTGTAAAAAATTAAGCACAGAACTTTTTATAGTACAGAAAGAATCAAAAACATACTAACATGAAGACTTTTAAGTAGTAGAGAATGGAAAGACAAAGACATTTTCAGAGGTATCTGAGAATCAGGGGAAGAACCAATGAATGATGCAAGAAAAGAAGAGCCATATGAGCAAGAGCTCATATCAATTACAGGCTACAACAGGGAAACAGGGAATTATTGTCCAATAAAGTTAAAGAGAAACAGAAAGAGACTAAGAAGTGACATGAGGCAGCAAACAAGAGGAAGGAGGTGTGAACAGATGCAAAATATGAGTCAGAACAGCAGTAGAATAGAAATGTAGAGTCCAGAAAAGTGGGAGAGAAAGAGACTAAGAAGGTGCATGAGACAGAGTACAGGAAGACTGTGAAATGTGTGAAATGTAATGAGGGAAAAAAATGAAATAATCCCAGTTGTGTTTTCTTAGGTCTCTTGTGACTCAGACTGTTGAAATGACAAGAATAAAGCATCTCTGTTTTCATGGAGAGCAACTTATCTGTTGAAGTGACTTTTCTCTTGCTTTTTCTGTTACCTGGGCTTCCCTGGAGGATATGACAGGTTAGTACTAGTTCAGGTCCTTCTAAGTGAGCTGGTGCATGTGCAACACAGTCAGTTCTTCACTCCAGAGGGAATGCCACTGCATGAGGCAATCTTATTACATAAACTAGCATTAACTGTGACTCAGCTATCTTCATCTTATAAGTACACAAAAGAAACATAATCCTTGAAAAGATACACTGGCATCCCTGAAGGAGCACTTTAGGGAACTTCCTCATGACTGTAGTTGTAATTTGGCATTAATAACTGCTGAATGACTGCTTATGCTAAAAAATTGCAAGAAACTTTCCATAAGAGAATATAAAATTAAGGAAATTGACTTACAAAAAGTCAAATATTTATCAATATTTTACAGACATTTTGTCTTAGATTTCAAAAATTTTATATAAAGCACTCCCCATGCCTCACCACTTCAGTCTGTTTGTGCTTAAAATCTTTAGTCTCAATTGAATTTTTAGGTTATTTTGTATCTAATGACAGAAATATTGTCAAATCATGTCTCGTTTGCATTGGAATAAATTGAAAAAATAGTTTTTGTATCAATAACAATGAAAACTGTAAATCATTCAGAAGCATGGGCATTTTACCAGACATTCACCAAAAAAAATCTATGTCCCATATTGTTTCAAACTGTATTTGAAAGATAAGTTAACAGGTGTAGGAATTAAGTCTAATATTCATTCATTTTAATGAAATATGATGTGAAAAAGTGTTATTTTTGATTTTGCCAGAATTGTTTAAGAATGAAAGTGATTCATCTTACCAAACTGTTCCGGTGTAATTGAAAGTATCTGAAGTGAAGTGAAAAAATTAGCATAAGAATTTGCTACAGCAATTTTCACTGAATGTTCAGGAAACACAAGATGTCACACACACATCCTGAAGACCAACCTCTTAAATACTTCCATCTGAAAAAAGCACCATTAATCTAATAGCAACTGTTGGGTATTTATATTGGTTTGGTCTGGAATAATTTTCTTCATAGCAGCTCTTACGGCACTATGTTTTGGACTTGTGACCAAAACAATGTTGATAGCACAAGCACCAAGGCCTTTTTTGTTTCTCACATAGCCAGTGAGTAGGCTGGGGGTACACAAGAGTGCAGGAGGTGACACAGCTGGGACATGTGACCCCAACTAACTCAAGGGATATTTCATGCCATATGATGTCATGTTCAGTAACAAAAACTAAAGGGGAGCTTTCCAGGTGACTGGCTGGGCATCAGTTAATTGAAGGAGGCCTATAGGGATGCTGGGGAGGGACTCTTCATGAGGAACTGTAGTGATAGGACAAGGGGTAACGGGTTCAAACTTAAACAGGGGAAGTTTAGATTGGATATGAGGAAGAAATTCTTTACCGTGAGGGTGGTGAGGCACTGGAATGGGTTGCCCAGGGAAGCTGTGAATGTTCCATCACTGGTGGTGCTCAAGGCTGGATTGGACATAGCCTTGGGTGGCATGGTTTAGCGGGAGGTGTCCCTGCCCCTGGCAGGGGAGTTGGAACTAGATGATCTTAAGGTCCTTTCCAACCCCAACTATTCTATGATTCTATGATTCTATGATGGGGAGACACTGGTTTTGCATCACTTGTCTTATTGTTTCTTTCTCTTTTTTTTTTTTTCCTTCTTCTCCTCTACCACTCTTTAAGTGTTAAACTTTATCACAGCCAATTTGTTTCTCAGTTTTGCACTTTTGCCCACTGAGTAGAGTAAGTGAGTAGCTGTGTAGGGTTTTAGCAGCATACGGCGGCTAACCCACAGCAGGGATGCAAATACTTCCACTGATCAATGGCAGTATTCTGTTATTTGAGACCTACTGGTGTTGATTATGCTCATCATGCAGAGAAAAAAATCAAATCACCTTCTAATGATTGGAGTTTTTGCTAATCTTCATATTAGTACAAGTATTCATCATTACATTATAATTGCCAAATAGACGTCGCCCTACATTTAGCTGATTGTTTCCTGTTAAACATTTGTAATATTTCCAGGTCCTACTGTGATGCCCCAGTGTCACAAACAAGGGTAAATCACATCATATTTATTTATCTTTATAAACATTTTGTACTTTTCACCCATAAAACATGCAGCCTAAACAAAATGACTCTTTTTTTCTTTAACAAATAGAGATGGAAGCTTTGGAAATTAGAACTTCTGCTGTCAAGGTTGGTACTATATTTGGCAAGGGTCACTATAGAAATAGTGAACCTTGGTCACTATTTCAATATTGGTTGAAAGAAAATCTCAAGGGAAAGAGAAAGACTGGGAAGATCCAAAATCTAGCTTAAACAGCTGGAAAAAAGTATCTCAGATAGTAATACTCTCAGAATAAAGTCACAGAGTTCTCAGGCTCTTTTTTCAGTGATTTCATTTCACTATATTTCAGGCCAAAAATCTTAAATTGCCAAAACATCCAGAACCAAATCCAGAACCAATCAACTCATGCGTACTGCCATCACTGTCCTTTCTATTTTTTTATTTTAATTTTGTGTTCCAGAAAAGAACAAAATTTTTTTTAATCTATTTTCCACCCTTTACATGTTTAAAGAAAAAAAAGGAAAGAAAGGAAAAAGAGATGACACCAGATTATTGAAAATCAAGCAAATTAAAAAGTGCACCTACATAACTAAATAGCTCTGCTTCTGGTTCAGTGATGGTCCAGGGAACATTTAGGTTAAGCTATGAGTTTCTTTCTCCCCTAACCAACCTGAGCTTAAGGGAAGTCAGGCTGGACACTTTTACGCAAGCAGAGTATGCTCCAGAGGCATCAGGTGGTGGAAAGAAAATGATCTTCACTCCTCTTGCCTGAAAAGCAGGGATTTCTGCAGGCAAAACAACAGCCGAAACAGATGACCTGAGTGCCCAAATGATTTGTGTGAGTTTTTCTTTCTCTGCACTTGGACCAGCTGTCCTATCCTTTACTTGACGGATGGGCTCTGGTGGGACTGTTGTCAGCGGTGACACATTCTTCTCAGGAGTACCTATCACAAGACAGCATTTTCCTTGCACAAAAAAATACTCTGTCAAAAACAGCCTGCCAACAAAATTATCTTAAAAGCCATTGGGGAAAGCCACTGCTAACTAACGAATGTTGATTAAGCAGTCAAGTGGCTATTAATGGTATTATTACAGCTGTTGGTGTTATGGAAGGATTATGTTAGTGATTTTTTAGGAAAACAGCATCTGCAGAAAATGCCTGCTTTGTTTTCAACTAGAAAAAACTCTAAAGAGGTGTCAAAAATGAATTTAACTTTGTCTCTTTAAAGCAAACAAAGTGTGGTTGCCCCATTGAGAAAATATGCAATGAATCAGAAATTAAATAGTTCAAAGAAGAGAAAACATTGGCAGTGGATGCTAAAACTTTCTGACTCTGTGTCACTTCTTTACGCATTCTTGTTGAAGGTTTGTTCTCCCTGCCTTTCTACTTTTATAAATGAGCTACCAATTTACATTATTGCAACTGAAGCTTAGAATTTCCCTCCTCATCTATGAACACATTTTGTGAGGTGTCTTATGTCATTCTACCTGATCCAGAGCTGGCGTTCAAAGATTCTGATCAGAAGCTCACTGAAGCCCATTGGAAAACTACTAATACTGAATTTCAGGGAAGTTTTCACCAAGTCTAGAAGTAAAAAATTTAGTTTTTTTTTTTTCCAGCAGCAGAAACCACAAGAAAGTTCCCTGTGAACTATTTGCTTTTGCTTCTCTGCTTTTGCTTGAAGGAATCTGACCAAGTAACTGCACTGATAAGAATGATAAAACCAGATTCATTAAGTTATGCACAAGGTTGTGTTAATAGAAATAAACTGTTCCTTTATGTACCTGATACCAGAGAGGGACTCTTCATCAGGGACTGCAGCAATAGGACAAGGGATAACGGTTTCAGACTTCAGTAGGGGAAGTTCAGGTTAGATATAAGGAAGAAGTTCTTTACTGTGAGAGTAGGGAGGTGCTGAAACTGTCTGCCCAAAGAAGAGGTAAATGCTCCATCCCTGGGAGTGTTCAAGGCTAGGCTGGGCAGAGCCTTGGGTGGCATGGTCTGGTGTGAGGCATCCCTGCCCATGGCAGGGGGGTTGGAACTAGATATATTAAGGTTCCTTCCAACCCTAACCATTCTATGATTCTATGATTCTGTTATGCAAGGTGTGAGTGGGATGTAAGCAAGTGACACTTATTCCAGCATACTGCGACACTGAAGTGATTAACATCCATAATAATAATAATAATGTTCTTTTAATGCATCTTTCAGGGGTGTAATCATAACTAGCATTACTGAAGTGCCAACTGAGACCTATTATTCCTTGTACCACGTACTATGCTACAGATGCAATAGAGGTACTTCATATTATTACAAGATCTGTATGCATACCATCCCCTGTATGTCCGTGTGTTCATATGGGAAAGGAACATGCTAAATGAAGGACTGTGATGAACTCTGACTAGTTCCAGGGTCTGGAAACTGGGACATCAAGGCTGCTTTAAAGAGTATGTTTGCACTGCTGAAGAACAAAAGAGCGAGTTTTTTTCCTCATTCTGTTTTCATATGTTTTACAGAGACTGAGAAAGCTGTTAGTTTGCTTTTTTCCACCATGGCAATTGTATGGTAATGTTCACTTTTCTAAAGTTTGCAGAAATGCTGCGAGATTAAACCCTAAATAATTTCATATGTTGAAGAAAGAAAACAAAACAACAACACAATAAAGTACCCAAAGATCAGGTTAGTCAGCCAACAAATCCAGCTGGGGTGCCTGATCTTCCACTGTGTAAATGCTCCCAGTCCTACTGAAGGTAATAGCAACTCTTCTGTGTACCAGCTGGGGATCTAGCCCATGAGGCCATAAAGAAGGCAGGGTAAAAAATCCCATCAAATGAAACATAATACATATAATTTAGGCTACCACCGAGGGCTCCTAAACTAATAAAATCTGAATTGCGAGTGAAGATATAATTAGCTATATTTGTGTCATATTTAATTTTACCACTCACTTTTTGTTTGTACTCTTGCCAGGGGTTTGATGGCATTGCTGTTCTCTGGAGGTAATCTCTGCAGGAAAAAAACATCTCTAGATTTACACCAGGGCAGCTAAGAACAGGTTGGATTCATCATTTGTTACTGACCTGCTCCTACATACACTGTAGCCATTGGAAAATGAAATATTAGAAGTCCACACTATTTAAGTTTTTACTTATTTTTCAGTATTCTGAAGTAAGTTTTACTTATTTTTCTGTGCCCATAATTTTTTTAAGGAGCATGACCACCGTAAAATAGTAAAAAATGTTGAATGTACCTGTCTCAAAAGCAGGAAATTTCTTTTCTATGTTAAGATCATATTGCTCCCTTGAATTCACCACGCTCTCCCCCCTCTTCTACTTTATAGTGTGTGTAAAATCCATACTGTATTTGAAAATTTGCCCCACTGCTGGTTTACATTCCAACATTCTGATAATAATGAAGACATTATTTATAAATTTATTCAGCATCCTTGTTACAAGTTAGATTGCTAAATTTTTTGGTGGACATTAATTTTGAATGTGAACTATATAGGGTCTTACAACATTTGATTTCACCTAATATGTATCATATAGGAGAAACATAATACCCACTCACGAAACCAGCTTGAAGTTTGATTGAAATATTATGTTGCATTATGTAGTATGGGCAAAATACAGTTAATTATAGCAAAAGGCTAGGACCAAATGAAATAAGAACTCATTGAGACCTAAAGATTATATATACAAGGCCTGATTCTAATTTACATGAGCTGATGTAAAATGTGAGTCACACAAAACCCAATCAAGCCTCACCTCTGAAACGAGTATAATTGAGAGGATTACTGCTTGCATTGTCTTGAAATGAAGAAAAAGGCTGCAAGCAAAACCAAGCAAAAAAAAAATAATGGGTTACTGAAATTAAAAAAACTTCTGTATTGTTTTCTTTTGTGTAGCTACTTGCTGATGTTGTTTCCAGTTCTGGTGTCAATGCTTCCAGAGGATTTCAGTGAGTGAGCAAACAGATGGAGAATGTGATTTATTAAATAAGATTTTTTAATTTAATTCCAGATTTATCGCATTTATCATTAAACACCTAATACAGGCATCTCAAGATTGGAAACAAGCACTTCTGTAGTTGCTGCTGATCTTTCAATGGAAAGAAACATGTACGTCAAGAGGGCAGTAGTATCAGACTAAAAATGAATCATCCAATGGACGTTCTTACTTCACCCTAGTGAATATATAGAGGACTTTATATACCCAGAAATTAACGTGGGACCAGTATATGTGAAAAAAAAAAAACAACAACCAAACAAAAGCATAACCAAAAAAAAAAAAAAAAGGAAAAAAAGAAAAAAACATGCAAATTTTTTAGGAAAGAAAACAAAAGAGAGAAGGACTACAAAATAAATGGACAATAACATTACAAAAATGAATGAAAAATGAATGGTTTGAACTAAAATTATAAAAATTAAAATCAGTAATTGAGGAATGGCAATTAACTGTGGTAGCAACCTGGATTTTTTTATCAAATGTTTTAACTCTATGGTGACTATTGGACTTGAAATAGGAATGAACTCAGAGAGAATGAAATCCCATATCCGTTAAGTTTAGTTAAACAGCTTTATAATTGATTGTCACCAAGTTCCCAGAGCAATCCCAAGCACAGCTACAGGTTGGGCAGAGAAGAGATTCAGAACAGCCCTGAGGAGAAGGACTTGGGGGTTTTGGTCCATGAGAAAATGAACATGAGCCAGCAGTGTGTGCTTGCAGCCCAGAAAGCCAACTGTATCCTGGGCTGCATCAAAAGGAGCTTGACCATCAGGTTGAAGGAGGTGATCCTACCCCTCTGCTCTTGTGAGACCTCACTTGGAGTATTGTGTGCAGTTCTGGGGTCGTCAATATAAAAAGGACATGGAACTGTTGGAACAAGTCGAGAGGAGGGCCACGAGGATGATCAGGGGACTGGAGCACCTCTCGTATGAAGATAGGCTGAAAAAGTTGGGGCTGTTCAGCCTGGAGAAGAGAAGGCTGCGTGGAGACCTCATAGCAGCTTTCCAATATCTGAAGGGGGCCTATAAGGATGCTGGGGAGGGGACTCTTCATGAGGGACTGTAGTGATAGGACAAGGGGTAACGGGTTCAAACTTAAACAGGGGAAGTTTAGTTTGGATATGAGGAAGAAGTTCTTTCCTGTAAGGGTGGTGAGGCACTGGAATGGGTTGCCCAGGGAAGCTGTGAATATTCCATCGCTGGCGGTGTTCAAGGCTGGATTGGACATAGCCTTGGGTGGCATGGTTTAGCGGGAGGTGTCCCTGCCCCTGGCAGGGGAGTTGGAACTAGATGATCTTCAGCTCCTTTCCAACCCTAACTCTTCTAAGATTCTATGATTCTGATTCTCTCCATGCAATTAAAAGTCTACCTATTCGGCACATCTTTCCAGCCATAAAAATACACTGGAACCAGATGGGACCTCAACTTGTATATTTCTTTGAGCCAGTGATAAATTCTGTTCTTAAACTTTTTGTTGTCTGTGTTATCTGAATGCTAACCCCCATATATATATGTCAGCGATAGTAAAGCTTCAAAATTTCAAACACAGACAGCAGTTATATAATCATAGTGATAATTCCTATGTGTTTTGCAATAGAAGCATACTTCTTGCTTCTGCTCAGTCTGTGCTGTGCTGGACACTGTACATGGATTCTGGGGAGTCAGCGGCTCTCTGCAGGTGGACATTCCTAGAGCATGGCATGGATTTGTGTTGGTGAGTCCAAACCACCCACCTCGCAGCATTTGGCTTTGGAGTGTGTTCTGGAGTTGGGCTCAGGGCACTGCTGTTCTCTGCCTGCCCTTGGCTGCCACCACCTCACAGCGTGAACCATGCCAAGGGTAATGTAGACCTGGCCGAAGAAACCGGGAACCACAAGAGCCTTAATTCAGTCATATACATTCCACATTCACCTGTTGGGAAAGTGAGTGCAAAACCCAGATTTTGAAAAAAACCCAACATTTACACGAAGTTATTGCATAATTTTAGGAAGAAAAAAGAAAAAAAGAAAAAAGAATCTTTAAAAAAAAAAAAGCTTCACTTCTCTAAAACAGATCATGCTCAACAGCACTAAAACTAACCAGTGTAAGAACATAATTCACAGAAATCCAGTCTTTTTTAATAATCTGCCTAGTTCCACTAACAAAGCCAGTCTGGAGGCTGATCTTTCACATGACTGAGTCAAAGCCCCCTCTGAAATCCTGTGTTTATAAACTGGGAATATATTCTAACAACGCTCTCCACTTTTTAAAGTTTTCCAGGTTTACGTAAAGAGATTGTCATTAAAAAATGATTTTCTGGAATGTCTCAATACTGATTTCGCAGCTTCTTCTACAATTCTGGTTAATTAAAAATAAATTAAACCCAACCATGTCACCCAATTACATCCACATTGCCCGTTTTATTACATGTGTCTAGGTTGACAGCATAAAGTATTGCCTTCAATCAAAGAAAAGCAAATTATTCTCTATTTAAACTGCTGGGACAGTATTTTAATTCTTTAACACTTGATAAGCACTTAACAGAAGAGGACAAAATAACCTTGAAGAATCAAACCTTCTGTTTTTCAATGGACTTCAGTAACTTGAAGCTTTTTAATTAAGTACACCAGAGCAGTTTATTGCTTTAGCTGGTTCTCTGTACCTTTGAGTCTTCTAAAGTATAAACCCTTTTATGTGGTAATAACATTCCATATAGGTTTTCAAACAGCATAAAGGTACTGGTTTAACCTATTTATGCTTAACTCTCTACATCTGCTAAGTAATTGCTTTTTTCTTAAATGAAATACTAGAACACTTGAGCACGTACTTTGTATGTATAGACACTGTGAATAGTGTATAATAAAATCATTCATGCTGCAATAATTAAAGCTGTGTCAGCATTTTCATGACAAACTCAATTTTTCAAGTGTTTATAATTCAGCCGTAAAAAGTTGCCTTGGACTCTTTCCACTGTATCTGAAGGCCTCAAAAAAAAAAAAAAAAACACGTCCATAAAGTTTACAAGTTTTGAACACTTGTTTTGCAGGTGTAGAACTGAAAAACAATTTTGATTTACAAATGAAGTTTGACAAGTAGCCACTGGCATTTTTAAACTCAAACAAATCTAAACCACTTGAGATTATCAGGTTCATAAAACCATGCTTTCTGTGAGATTGTATTAATTGCTGCAAATAGCTGTTGTCACCCCTCATCAAATTTGTGAGTGGTCTTGAAAGTACTGGGAAATGCTAACAGTAAGTAAATTTGTAGCCTACAAGGTCTTAAATCTAATAATGTGAAATATGATTGACATATTCGTGTATGAATGCAAGTATATATGCATTTATTTCTTTGTAAAGGTGCTAAATCAAAACCCTATGAGAAATCCAAGCACTATGGAACTCAGTGAGAGTTTTGGCAGAATTTTCTCTCTGGAGACAGTTATCTATTTTTTCACAGATCATACATGGGCATCAGCTGTGTCTACTCTCCCACAATACCTTGTGAATGTGCTTTAAACCCAGTGTGAAGGGAGTCATTGTAGTGATAACAGAGTAACTCACTTGACATGTCATTAAATCTTTTTTATCAGTCTGCTGAGAAATGGCTGCTGAGTAAGGTAACTTGTATGTAGTTTCTGGTAACAGGACAAATGGATGGACTGAGGAACCACAACTAATTCCACGAAATAATGAACAGGGCATTGCTTGGTATATCCCTGCCACCTCACACATACACTCATCAGCTTGTGGAAATTTGGCCTGTGAAGACACGGAAGCACTGATCCATGGACTATCAAGCTTTGCTGGCAACTGTGTCCTTGCAGATTTGTAAGAAGCCCTGACAGAGCTGTTCTCTGCCGTGCTGGCCATCTGCACAGCCTTGTCAAATCTCTCCTTCATCAAAGGGAAATGAACACCAACTCTATTAAAGTAAGGGTGGTGTTTTTTCCACTAATAAGGTTGGAAGTGTGATTCTCTTTCAAGTAGAATAACCCCTATGATTTCTGTTCTATTCTTGTTATAAATCAACACCTTAGGACTGTATCACTTTTCAGCTGTGCATTAACAAATGAAAGATCTGTCAGAGATGATTTTTTTGTCTTGCTGACAAACAGAAATACACAAAAAGAAATATAAAAAACAAATAGAAATACACTTTACCCTACAGAGCAAAAAGGTCTTCAAACCATTGCCCTCAGGTGCTGTTCACACCCATTCTGCATATTATTTACCTTGGAGAGTCACAAGGCTTCATATGGCATCTCTATGGCCCTAAAATATGGATACTATTTTACTCTGTTTTCCTCCTGATGCACGTGAAATAGTGTGAAGGCTGTGTTTTAGCAACTTAAGTTCTATTTTTAAAGCATGGTGCCCAGGATCATGAAGTTAATGCACCATTCTGTTGTAGGACCAAGAAGATGATGCTGGAAGACTCTACATGGCACAGAGGTGGTGTTGTTGGTGACATACTTCTCTGTAATTTATGTGTCCTTACAGGGTGTATTTTGTTCTATTAAAAATATTGATTAAGAGAGTATATATGCCAGGCATTATCCTCCCTGAGTCTGCTGCAAGACTTACTATGGAACTGGAATATATTTGGGTTTCCTAATAAACTAGCTTTTTAGGAATTTTATAAAATATTATCTAGAAAAACAAGCTTTTTTTTTTCTCACATTGCCACAGCATTAAAAAGAATATCTTTGTTTGTGTGGATGCATAAGTCCTATGGTTTAAAACCCAGCATTACTAAAACTGTACCACATCAGTTCTCCAAATGGAAGGGTCTATTTGCACCACGAAGAGAAAAACCTACTAAGGTAAAATAACTTCCAGTAGAAATCACATTACTTTGTATCATGCATGTTTCTTTCATTTTCTCCAATGTAAATTCTGAGGGTAACACTAATGTTATTATACAGGTATGACACACATCTGTGATATGCACCACATGATTTTCCTGTGCTGATATTTCAAAGACTAGTTTACATTCATAGACCTTTTAAAGTCCAGCACAACCTTCTGGAAATCTAACAAACACATTTTTGACCTCAACCCTCCCTGTGTGTAGTATTGTTGATCAATTTGTCCCAATTTTACAGGTTTTTCATTTCAAAGTTGTCAGAGTAAGAAAATTCATAGCTGTTGCTACTTTAAAAGGTTAAAACCATTCAAAACAAAAATTTAACCTTTCTGTTAATTCCAAGGAAGAAAAGGTGATTACACCCGAGTTGAATTTAATATAGTAAATCTAAAGATTTGGAAAAAACCCATGAAACAATCTTATTGTTGTGTAGTTGAATCTTTTTCTCACTCTTAAATTTAAAGAAAAAAAAGTAATGAAAAATAAATTATTCTGATTCATGGTTTCCTTACTACTGTTTTCTGAGGTTTTACACCAGAGTATAAGCTACTGAATCAAACTCATAGTCATTGTGCATGGGATTTGTGCATATCATGGGGTCCATATATCTTTATCACCCTTTAAAGAACAGCAGTAAAAAAAAATGCACAAAGCCTTTCCCATTAATCATTTCAAGCAAGCTCACATTTTTAGAACAAGGACAGAGGCATGTTGCTCTTAAAATGTGCTCCTTTGTTATTTGTTTTAATAACATTTGCACTCCGATGCCTCATAGGAAGAAGAGGGTAATACACAGCTTGGCTTTAGAAAAGCATGATTTCAAATTTCTTCCCCCAGTTGTGCTTCCATTATTCCTGATTATTTGTAGCTGTTGCCATCAGTGTCTCACCTACTACTAAGGAAAAACACTTGACAAACTTCTACTGGAATAACAGATTGATAAATCAGAATGACAGCATTATTTCACAGAAGTACTTGATGTGGACATATGCAAGTCCATATATTAGAGACTAGAATTATCAACAATCAACAAATCAACACCTCTTTACTATGATACCACTGAATTAAATAAGCAAAAAGAACAGTTTTATGGTATTTTAAGACTTTTATTGTAATACAGAGCAATAAAAGACAAAATGCATCATTGTCTGAATGTAGCAGAAATTTTGAAAAACACTTTTTTACTAGAGTTGATTTAATTTTATATGGACAGCAGCAAGGAACTTTTTATTGTATCCAGATTCCTAAAATATTGGTTTATTGTTAAAGAAGACTTACTTGTTATTAAACCTTATTTAAAAAGTATATGTCAGACGTTCACTACCAAAACCTAATTATCACTGGACATAAGATTTCTAGATCAAAGGCTTAGTTTCCATGGCAGTATCTATCTAAAATGCCCTGTTAAGCAACAGCTCATGCATCAACTCGTTATTGATACTGACTTATTGTGAGAAGAATGAAAACTAAATTATGTTCACTTCTACCTGAACTCTCAGAAGCAACCAAGAATTAGGGAAGTAAAATTTGTAGATCTGCATTGGCGCAAATAATTGGTGTGATTTTAATGTAAATAGCACTAGCAATGCTTGCTAAGTAGTCTTGCAGTATGCTGGCGTTAGCAGAAAAAAGATCTGAGATAGCTTAGAATTGATGCTTTATATGAAGAATAATAACAAAGATGAAGAGCAGCTCTCTTCAGTGATTGTTTATGGAAAATATTTTGGATTTGTGGAACATGCATGGTTTGAGGTTTTCCTGTAACCCTAGCTAATGTTCTGGTAATCTTTTGATGCTCATCAGTAACACATTGTTATGCCTATAAGCACTCTTTCTACATCTTTTTCAGTTTAAGACTCATTAAATCTTTAGCAGCCATGAGTAATAGTATCAAAGAAGATAATACAGGATTCATTGTGTCATATAATACCTATAGCTTCTACTACACCAACAAATGGTAGCAAAATTAAAGCCTTCTGTAGAAATGCTAGATATAGGAAAAAAAAAGAATTTTTTAATATTTATGTCTTCACTAAAGTTTTGTTAGCAAACAATATGGTCAAATTATGTCAATTAAGAAAATATTTTCAAAATGACTACTGATTAATTAACAAATTCTTAATTACAATATGCTACTGAAGTGTTTGTTAGACACTATGCTTTCATTATAAATCTTAAATGTAACTGACAATTTGCCACTGGGGTCTTGGTTGAACATGAAATTAATATAGCTAAAAATCTCAAATATCTCTGCTTAAACTAAAGCTCCTAGGGTTGTATAAATGTATTTAAACATAAGGCCTAGTGTAGACAAACTTAAGCCTGAATACTTAGGTGAATAACTTGTATTTTTAGATCTGAAAATCTTTTAAGATACATTTATTTTATTTATTTTACATGCCAAAGTAATTGTTAAAGTGGGTGGGGTAATAATAATTCCAGAGCCAAGCTATTGCTGTGAAGAACACTGTCAGCACCAGCTAATATCAGAAATTAACACAGGCTCCTTGCTCTTTTTTTTCGGTAAGGGTAGTGGCAATCAAATTCATGCATAAACTCAGAACTCTGTCACACTCATGAGTTGTAGCTGAGGTCAAGATTAGGCTCTACAATATGGAAATACTGTATTTTTTATGTTCTGATTATTTTACACACTGAAGTCAACAGATGAGATCTTGAAGGATTCAAAACTCCATTTCAAAGTGGGGAGAAAGCATAGGAGATGAATCTGTGTAGGTATATATGTGTATATCAGAAAGTTAGTGAAAGAAAAGAGGTAGATGAAGTGGTTACACTGTGCACACCCAAAACTCACAGTTATAATAAACAATTTGAATAAAAAGTATCATATGATGCTTATTTAAAATATTTAAAAGCTCTTCTATTGCAAAAATGTAATACAAATGGTAGATGATACTGTAACTTATAAGCAAATGTAAAATGTCTGATTTTTTAGAAAAATACATTAAAACCCAATAGTTACACAGTATGTATGATCAAAACACATGACATGTTTTTAGTTTTCTTGAATTAAAATCTCTAACAAACTGGGACAAATTTTATCAGGTGTGTTTATATAAATAGAAACTTATTAATTGGTAACACTTCATTCCTTTTTTGGTCCTATCCCTGAAGGCCTTGCAAAGCAATGAGTTACATTGAAAACAAAGGATAAAGTACCACTTAAAATATGATACATTGGAAAAAAAATTATTTTTATCTAAATATTGGCAGAGTACTTGATGTGAGTATGATAGGGAGAATGTGACCCATAAATTTGTCACCTCACTTGTGTTTGGCTGTCCCTTAACCTCATAGCTATACTGCAATATCTAGGACCATTTTTTACATAGTGCTATTATGTGTGGATTGTTGCAAAGTTATATTCAAGGTACATACATTGCACAGCTGTCATAAGGTAAGCATCAATTTCTTGTGAACTCACACTTTGCAACTGTGGAAGAAAAGCACTGCTGATTATGGCTTTTAAAGTCTAAATGCTATTTTTCACTGGCTTTAATTTAAGAAAAAAAAATGCTTATCGCCATTTATTAGTTATACTATTTATTAGTTCTTTGAAAATGGCTTTCTATTAATCACAGTCTGACCTCACCATTAAGGGGCAATTGCTGGAGCCAGGGAATAACTGCATACTCACGTGTATGAACTGAACTACTACAGTGTTCATGCATGAGGGGAGGCACAATGAAATTGGATTCTCTCCCTGTAGGGGGTAGACGTTGACCACTGTCTGATGCCAGCAACTACAGGTTTAAATATTTCTTCTGAGACAGTTGTTTTACCTTCCTAAACTTCCAACTCCATTCCTTTTAAATTGCCATATTTAGAAGCTTACTGTTAACAGACTGGATGTTTTTCAGCATCAGAATTAGGCTAATGGGTATCGTGGACAAAGGATAACTGTAAAAGCCTCAAGTAATGGTTAATTGAAAGGATGGGATATATTTATCTGTCCAAGAGCAAAGAAAATGACTCTTCTGCAGAAAGGAAGACTGCTGAAAGCATTTTATAGGCATGACGGCACAGATTCACTTGTTTCATTTCAGTGTTGACAACAGCCACCAACCTGGGTAATAGTTCAAGATAAATTAAGTCTAAAGTGAGAAGTGTCATCCCATTGGATCCTCTAGTAAATAAATTCTAACATACTTCTGGTATGCATTCTTACACTGTGTCATCATCTACTTGAGACTCTGACAGATACTTTTTACACTGCATGTGTTTATTTCTCAGACAGAACATTTTGTATATGCAACAGACACATTCTTTTACATTGGCTGACATTCCACCTGAAAGTCCATCGCAGCAAGCTTGTTAATGTGCCTCAGGGTATATGGTACAGTAGTAAACAGACTCCCAATAGCAAAGTAAATCTCTGGAAGGAGGCTCGAAGAATACATGTGTGCTAAGATCAAATCTTGACTTCAAGTTCAAGCACAGTTTAACAGCGAATCCAAAGTTGTAAATGTAAAGTAAAGGCAATTTTAAGGCTGCTTTAAACCAAGCATGAAAGACTAAGAATTCAAAGTTGAGATTGTGTACATCTGGTTCTAATATGCCTCTTTCATTTTAGACAAGCGACCTTCTTTTTTTTTGTTTCAAGCTTTACTATCATTGCAGTTGATACAGTTTGTTAGTTTATAGTTTGGCAACATCCTCAGTATGTTTGGATCAATGGTCAGGTAAACAGAATAATGCAGATTTCTTTTCCAGGTTAAATTACTTTTTGAATGCTTAAGATTTCTAATTCTTGCTTCCTCCTTTCTCTCCTCCCTCCCTCCTCCCCCCTCAAAAAAAAAAAAATATATATATATACAGGTTTGGAGTATTTTACTTTCCTGATTTAAAGATTTTCCTTTATGCATATTATAACGACAACTATTAAACCCTACTTCTGCTCAGTAATCAGATACTGTGCAGACACATACCTTAATAGAGAAATGGACCTAAGTGTTACTGATATTATTATACAGCTCAGTTTTAGATAAGAAAGCTGCTTCAGATCAGCTGTATGAGCCTGAGCAATCAGGCTGCAGTGGCAGGACAAGGGCACAGTGTAAAATGAAACAGGAAGAAATATGCAGGGGGTCTGCATGCAAGCATTATTCTGCTTCATTTCTGCACCAGCATTTAGAGGATTCCCTCAAAAGTAAACACTGTTAATTAATTCCCAAGTAAAATAAGTAAACGCAAATTTTCCACTTACTGTGTTCTGTGTTTTGTCCGTGCACTGGAGAGAAGAGGCAGTTCTGCAGCGCTCACCTAGATCCAGGTTGCTTTCTAAATTAATCATACATGTAAGTTGAAGCAAGCTCATTGACTTTTTAACTGTGCAAAGAGCAACCCATCTCACCGCTGCTAGACAACCCTTCAGGAACTTCAGCACAAGAGCACGGCATCTATTATGCTTGAGGCTTTACCATTTCACCTACATCTGGGTGATTCTATCAAGCTTCATCTCTATTAGGGTGGTTTGACTATATTTTTTAAAGAAAAAAATAGAAAGAGAGAGGGGGAGAGAATGAAAGAGAAGGGGAGAGAAGGAAAGGGAGAGGGAGAGCGAGAGAAAAAAGAGCTTGCCGTTGTCACACTTGTTTCCTATTAAAGAGCCTTACGGTGGATTGAGTAATTGTGTACGAAGGTAGTCTGGCTGGCAGATGTGTGCAGCCCCAGTGGAGCACTAGATTCAAGGCAGATGGGTTGTACCAGGGCGCAAACAACACTGGAAAAAGAGAGGCATGATTAAAACAGCAGGCCGCTGTTTTACAGTGCTAGAAGTGGGGATAGCAGGAAAGCTCCTTGGAACTAAAGCACCCCAGAACTAAAGCACCCCAAAATGGAAACTGTACAGACGAAAGCAAACTGCAATAAAACAAACCTGATAAAGCACAGCAGATGATCAAACTGGCTGAGTTATGCAATACTGAAACCATCATGATTATTAATGAGCCTCTCTCGCCTCCTCCTCCTTGCAGGCGCTTACATTAGAAATACTCAGTTGCAAAGAGCATGAGCATGAGTTTATTCAAAACAGAATCCTGGGCTACCGTGCAGTCTGAGGCATCTTGTGGAAATGGGTTAGAATTACTTTGAGGGTTTTGCATTGTCTGTCAGGTCTGGTTCAGTTTAAAAAGAAAAGAGAAGCTAAGCTGTGGGAGTGAATCTGACGTTAGCAGTTACTTCTGAGAATGGTTGAAGCAGATTATCAGAGAAGTGAACAAGGAATCCTTGTTATAAACCTCTGTCTGACATGCATAGAGCCAAAATCAGCCCCAATATAACCATACCATTATATGTCAGGGGTGATTTTGTCATACTGCCTCTCTCAGGTTATTGAAACTTGGCTACAGCAGGTGGTTGGACAATCCCTATTGTCACAACAATGGTTTGTAATAGTACACATTAACTCCTATGTAGACAGGAGAGAAGCGCTACTTGTGTAGTACCGAAATGATCTCCAGTAGAGTTCCCATGTGTGAACTCATGTGTGCACCGGCTGTCTACTTTGAGGTTTAAATAGAACTTAAATAACGCTTATACACCTTTTGCTGGATTTCTACTTAGAAATTATGAGTCTGATACAATTCCTTCAGTGAATCCCTAGTGCAGTTTTGGTCCAGTAACAGGGAAAGATGCCATAACGCAGATGTCTGCATCTGAGCTGATCACCCTAGGATCCCTTTGTGGTCAATAGTGAGAAGGAGGCAGTGCTGTAAGGCAGATACTCTGAGTCTATGTAGGGATCTAAATGAGACGGAGTGAATAGCATCCTATTCCTATTGATTATCATGGTATTTCTGATTTGAGTTACCTAATGTAAATCCCCCACTCTGCATGCCTGATACTCAACCAGTTTAAATTAGCACCGATGAGTACAGTTATGCTGTTTTACGAGAACTAAGAATATGATCTTGCAGCCCAAAACAATACTACTACAGTGTTCTAGAATACCACTGTAGGATACCATAGGACTTATTTATTGTATATAGGGAATGCTGGTCCTTAATATGCACCAGCTGTTTTATCAGGTCCTTTAGACAAGAATGGTTTATATACAAAATCCTATGGATATTTCCCATATAAGCTCTTGTTATTAATTTTTCAATAAGGGCCATTCATATCCAGGTAACTGAAACAGCAAAGGAAATATAAGAAGTGGGCAAATATTTTACTTTTCATAGCAAATTTTCTATTTTCCCATGCTCTATTGTTTTAGCACGACATGCGTTTCACAAGTATGTATTTTTCATTGCTCCCCCAGTTTAAGAAGCTAGATTGTTGGCATGCTCTTCTCTCTTGATGAAGTTTCTTAGCCACACAAAAGAAATTTAAAAGTGTTAGGCATTAATAAGCCTTAAAATCTGCATATGCGAGTTGCCTGTACCGAAAGTCAGAAGAATTCTAAATATAAAGTTCATCAAAAGTCTTAAATTCTGAGCCTAGCAGCAGCAGAATGTCTCATGCTTTATAACACTGAACAAATTTCTTTTAATGCCTAAATTTTTTGCAATCCTTGGAAGACGAGGGGTTCACCTTCAATCTGGAAGCATTTGCTGATGGAGTCGTATTGTACAAAATGGACTTCCAATTTGCAAAGATAACCAAATGGAATCTAACACACTACCCTGCTCTCCAGACAATAGCAACAAGCTTGCTGGAATTAGGTGCTTTCAATGCCTGCACTTTTTGTAAGACAGGAAAGGATTCCCTGGCTCAGATTTAACATGGGAAAGTTACACTGTTTAGCCTGGTAGCTGAGACATTCACCTGAGGCAACAGAAATGGAAAATGTCTCTTTTTCTATTTACTACAGACTGTTTAATCAAAGACTATTTAATGAAAAATACACAAACAGTCTTTGACAGGAGGCAGAGCTGGATTTGATCTCTTCAGTAAGGGAAAAGGCAAGACCAAGTATCAGGATATTTATATTCCAAAAGAGGGTTTCAACAGAAATATTTTAGAGTGAAAGGCAGTTCTGTTACAGGCATCATTTCTGCTCTCACCCTGCCTTCTTTGACCTGAACTAAAATCAGTACATATACACTTTTAGGGAAAGAATCTAAATGAAAGAAGATACAGAATCTGACATATAAATGAGGCGCTATAACTGCACAGAAGGAGGCATTCAACAATGACTTCTTCAATTTCCTGTGATATCTCACTCAGCATACTGGGTGCTGAGGATTATGTTCTTGGTTCCTTGGGTGCTGTGGAAAGGGTCATGGTGTGTGCACAAAAATCCAAAGAGAGTTATAGCTGCCAAAGCTCTCTCAGTAGTGAAGTTAGATGTGTTGACAGGTGGCAGCTGCCTGTGGACAACAGACTGGAGAGAATAATACTGTTTAGCTCTAATAGTGCCCATGCTATCAGCTAGCTCTACATCCAAAATTATAGTGTTCATTTTCTACTCTAATTCTTTTCCAAAGTGACTGACATGTACAAAATGCAGGTTAAAACAAGCAGAGCTTGTGCATCCTCTGTGCTCTTCATCCAACCATTGGGAGTCACTGGGAGACATAACTCTGTTTTCTTGAGAAGTCGTTGACATATTTTGAGTCTTTCTCATCTATTTTTACAGAAATTATTGCAGCTATTATTGAGAAATTGCCATGGGGTTCTGGCTTGTCCTTTATATTTTAAATAAGAATTTTCCTGGGAAATCTGTCTATTGCCGTGTAGTTCCTGGCATGTAGTTTTATTTGGCTTCTAAGAGAACCTTCCAGAATGGTGGGGCTGATTCTCCTCTCATTTACACCTCTACAGCTAAGTGACTTGAGGATAAATCCCTTCCTGAGATCTCCAAGTGTTAGGATGGCTCTGTTGTCTATGAAACTGTTACATGACCACCCACTATTAAACAGATGTTCCCTGGCTCAAAATATAAATAGAGTCTGGAGTGTGAAGCTGGCTGTGATTTATTTAGGTAACTGTGACCTTGTATGGAAATATTCTCACTTTTTTCTTCTTGGCAAAAAAACCTTTGATTTTTGCTTTTTGAATTTCTCCTGGGCTAGAAAAGGGCTTTTCCTTCACATATAATTATACTGAGATTTACCTGAGATACAGGATGTAAAAAGGCTTTCTTCAGGAAAATATAGGCAGGATAAAAAAAAACAAAAAACCACAAAAACATAGAATATTTTTAGAAACTGGGTCCATACCCTCCCTTTAGTGAAATAATTCAGATTACAGCCTGCAAACTAAATGAATCAAGTATCTTGTTCAAAACCCCTAATATTCATTCAAGATTTCCCATGGGACTTCTCTCATTTCTCCCTAAAAAAAATCTCAAGAAATTGTAAGAACTGCCCCACTGGATTATTGATATTGCAAGGGGGACTGATGGTCTGGCAGCAGACTGAGGGCAGAACTGTGGCTGTAATGGAAAGGTAAAACGAGACAAGGTGACAGCTGGAAGAGGCTCAGTGAATTCGCTGTGGAATGCTGGAGTTTACCTCGAGCAGTCGTCAGCCTATGGATGCCATTTATACCTCCACTCTGGCACAAGAAGCCTGGAATTCTTCTGGAGGGATGGAAAGAAAAGCTCACAGAAACTACACAACCCTTAAGAGGGTGGCGCCAAATTTCTAAGCCTGTGGGTACTCCCTGATACCAGTGGTGGAGATTCCTACATGACACATCTCTCTGCTACCTCTGTGCAAAGTTACTCTCTGTGTGCATCAGATTAGGCTCCATCTAGCAGTCCAGAGTTGCAGGTTGCATGCTGAATGAGTGCAGTTATGTCCAGAAAATCTGTGTGGCTTTTTTCAGTTGTAAGGGAGGAAAAATGGGATGTGGGGGATCAGGCTGCTCCATTGCTAGAACAGCTTGTCCCACCCCCTGTCTGCTCCCAAGCTGCCTACGATGCAATAACCTGTCTTTGAAGACCGCACATAGACCACACACTACTGCAAACTGAGTACCTGATGTGAGTCAGGATGTTTAAACTGCCTTCAAATTGGTTTTGACCCTAGATAATGAGTTGTGTGAGTTGGATATAACCGGAGGGAGGAGGACAGTGCCCATAACTTACATTGCCCCTTGCTGCTGTAGGAAGAGATCAGGGCAAGGGCTGGGCCTTGGGGACGGCAGTCACGCTTACTGCTAACCACTTAGGTTTACCAAGATAATGTTTTAGAGGTCTTTCCCTGGACAAAACTCTGGTCATTTAAGTATCTTTATGCAAACTTATGTTTTTTAAATGAGGAGGCACTTCTTCTCTATTGCAAGACTATTCCTGGGGAAAATATCACAGTTTTGTAGCTAGATAAATAGTGTAGGAGAAATAAATTGCACTAGAACTGAAGATTCTTTTTGTGGTTACAACATGTGAATATTCACAAACACTTAATTGTGTATAGCATGGATTGTATATCCCTGATACAAATGTGCCAGGAGATAGTGAAGGGTAGGAGATGCACAGGCATCTTGTAACCGTATTACGTGATTTGAGACCATGACCACACCAGTGAGTGATAATTGGGATTGTCACCTCTAAAAACAGTTACTTCAGACATGGACGAACTTCAAATGCAGAGATCATTAGGGTCAGGGGTCTAGGACATGTTAGAGGAAAAACAGATGGTTTAAATGGTCTGCAAGCTAATAGAACAAACCTAACCTGTTGGTGTAAATATGGTTTTGAAACTAGCCAGATGAGTTGGGAATTGCTAAGTGTGCTGTGGGGGGAGAGGAAGGGGAAGTTGGGATGGTAATTAGAGCCTTCTTGCCAGTTAGGACAACAGTTTGTCTGTAAGAGGTAACAGACTGGGTTCTGCAGCTATGATATAGCCCAAATCTTGGCCTATTTGACAGACTGGCAGTGTTGAAACCACTAGTTGTCATTGCTCCCTTCTGCTGAGCAGGCAGGAGGGAGGATTTGTGTGCTGGAAGCAGTGGGGCTTCCCTTTTGACAGTGGTGAGCTGCAACATTGGCTCATAGCATCTCTAAACACTTCAGCCAAAGTTTAAGTCATTCCTTATTGCTGCAAAAGATGTATTAAGTTGTTCAGAGCTTTCTGAAAAAATGTCACCCAAACAGGGGTTTTATTCCCCCAGAAGTATTCTATCTGCTTGACAACTGCAACAACAGTTGCAGAATTCAGGTAATTTCTCTATTAATGCCTTTAAACACTAAATGGACATAGCATTTGTGAATTGAACTCCTTCACACCAGAATGTGAGAAAACTGCAGTATTCTTACAGATGACAGGACTTTCTAAAATGCTCTTATGCATTGCTGTGCTTACTTCAAACAACTGTTTGGTTGTTTGGGGCTTTTTTTATAAAAAGAGAATTTACGGGTGCACACTGCTACTTTTTTTTCAAGAGAGAAGGAAAGAATGTTAACAGGGAGAACACGTTCATAAGTTTTTACTTCTGTCTACTAGTGGAGGTGCTTAGGGAATTACATCATGGTGAGTCGTTCCAGAAAGAGCATAGACATGTCTTTGGGGTTGTTTTTTCAGAAATTACCAGTGGTTACGGGCAGGTAATAAATATTTCTGTAGTGACTTATTACTGTGCTTCTTAGCAATGCTGATAAATTTGGGTTGCTGCGCTCTTGCCACAAACCAGTTGCATCAAGAAACACAAAGCTCAGATTTAAGAGTGAAATCTTTAAGAGTGAAAAAGTATACAAAGCAGGTTAGTATATTTTAGAGTTCATGTATCTAATCCTCCCCCTCTTCCTTCTTCAGGAGCTCCCATCAAATATATTTCTGTCCTGTGAAAGTGGCTGAAATCCAGACCAATAGGATGGGTCTAGTTTGTGTAGAGGAGCAGAACCTTTTTTCTAAGTCCAAGCTTACAAATATAATCCTTTATTTACCACAAGTTTGCAGAAATCCTCTAAATAATTCTGCATACAGAAAGGCTTCAAAGTACCCCCACAGTCTTGCTCCTGCACTTTTTACATGATTTCTAAAATGGAGAAGCAGTGGAAGCTGGTGTTTTTCTTTGGGTGATCTTGGGTAATTTGATTTATTTTGTTACTTCTTAGCCTCACCATCTGTCAAAAGGAAATAATACTATCCTCAATAACGGTGGTTTGAGATTTATGGATGGCAAATGCAGAACACGCAGCAGTTTTTATTATATTACAAGGTGGGACTTCCACAAGCTTAGTTAAATGTCATAAAATGCACACTTCTGCAGGGGTTTATGTATTTTTCGACAGTGATGTACTTTTCTGTAATTCTTACAGGACAGAAAGCTGTAAAGGGAGAGAGGAACTAATGGCCAGTTTCTCACTTTTTTAAATTAGCACAACTGTGGTGAACTGTACCAAGCTCTGCAAGCTAAGAGTTGGGATTGCCTCAATTTTTTACATATAGCAATACTCTTTCACTTTGAAGATCTGTTTCTTTGATGTCATCAGGGAAAAATTCTTTTGGTCCTTTAAGTAATGATATTGGTACTTTTGTAAATAAAAATCTGAATATATAATTCTTCCTTCACCCTACTTAACCAATTTTTCTTATGTGAAGCTGATGAAGTTTACCAAACAAGAAACTTTGGTTTTGGCTGTTTAACTTATTTACATGTAACTGTTAAAGAAGACAAAACTAAACCAAATCTTCTGGTCTTTTTACGCAGGAAATTTCAAGTGGAAGTGGAAGCTGTTTCTTATTGTTCAAATTCTCATTCTAGACTAATTCCACATTTCAGAATGGCATGTTACATGTGTCATTTTATTTATGTCATGGAACCCTACAAGGCAAATGCAACCTATTTAGTAACTCCAGATTTTGCTACAACCACAACTTAAAAGCACAGGAAGTTCAGTTTCTTTAACATAACATTTGCCTCTCTCTCCCCCTTTACAATTTAGTGGCCTGTTACTGCCTGGGTTCCCATAGAGGTTTCTTATTTTAACCTTTTCTACTTGCAGTTTCTACCAAATTAGTCTCTGTTTTAATACTGACCAACTTTCCTTGAATGTTCCCCACTCTGGCCTCCCGTTTTGACTTTTCCCTCATTGGTGTAATGAAGAAAATAAATCCTTTCCTTTTTAGAATTGCCAAATCTTATTTTGGAACCAAAATGAAGAACTTGAGGTTTGGAGCTTTTTCCAAATTCAACTCTGTCTCCAAAAGGTATTGGTGGTTTGATTGAATGGGCTCAGATTCATCTCATCTCTGCTCATATCTCATCCCACCTTCCTGATCTGGATCCCAGCATTGCTCTTTTTCTTACTTTTCTGACTAATCTCTGAGCTATGTTCATTTTTTAAGACATTTTACATTGTTATCACTATGTGACATCATTCAGGCTTTTTGTACAAGTTCCATTTCCTACTCATTTATTCACTTACCTTTCCTCCCCTTCCTTATGTCCCAGACATTATTTTTTTCTGGTTTAGGCTCTAATTTTCCCTTGTTCTCACTCAATTTTTAAGTGTTAAACTTAAAACTTACCTTTCTTGCTCACTGATATCTTTCTTTCTCTTTCTTAGGATTCTGAATTATTTTTGCACACACTGTTTTCTCTTGCATCTAATTATTAAGCTCTATCTTTGTAGCTAAAGAACTCCTTTGATTATAAGCAATTAGCTGGCTTGAACTGAGTGGAAAGACCATGACATTCTCTCACACAGTTGTCTAAGTGGTCCAGGAGGAGCAAGAAGAAACAAAATTCCTCTACACCAAGCAACATTGTACAGGCACGACATTTATCAGCTCTGCTGCTTCATGCTTGACCTTGGCTACAGTGACATTCACAATAGCATCTTTCTTAACTCTATATCTTTCAGATAATGCCATGAAGTGTTTTGTCACTTGCAGTGCATGACATTATTTTTGCTAAGACAAAGAGTGAGCATCTTGAAAGGTGTTTTTAATCTATTGTTATATCTGCTTCCAGATACAAAACATTTACAGAAACAGGGTTTCTTAAAACATTATTACTGTAGCATAGGAACACCCTGGACAGAACCAGGGCCTCATTGTGCCAGACACTGGAAACAGTCCTTTGCCAAAAATTTCATAATCAGTAGCTGTCCAGACTGTTGACAGGATGTACTGTTGATGCAAAAATAGTATTTCCAGGGGATTACCTTATATAAAATCTCAGCTGATCAGCCATAACATTTTACTGCTCTGCAGCTGTAGCTTTCCACATGTAGATCCATATAAGCGGTCCTAAAGTCTTCATGAATGAACACAGCACTCAAAATATCTCCAATATATCACTTCCATTTAGAACAATCACCAAAGAATATCATCAAAGCTCATTAAATTCTTCAAGCTCTATTGCTAAACCTCATGAAAATGGCAATTTGTTTTAAGCTAGAGTGTGTGTACTTAATCTGGAGTTCATAAAGCCTTCTACCTCTGCAGACCTCGTCCCTCTGTGCAAGATTCATTGTGGCTAGAAAAATAAAATCCTAAAATCACATAAAGAGGTCAAGGGTGAATTCAAGTTAAGTGGCCATTTGAAGAAAAACATATACAGAGACAGAGCAAGAGCTGAAATGCCAAATATGAATTACTGTGCCCTCAGTAAATTTGCTGATGACACCAAGCTGTGTGGTTCGGTTGATATGTTGGAGGGAAAGAACACCATCCAGAGGGACCTTGACATGCTTGTGAGGTGGGCTGATACCAACCTGATGACGTTTAACCATGACAAGTGCAAAGTCCTACACCTGGGTCAGAGCAATCCCAGGCACAGTACAGGTTAGGCAGAGAAGAGATTCAGGGCAGTCCTGCAGAGAAGGACTTGGGGGTGTTGGTCGATGAAAAAATGAACATGAGCCAGCAGTGTGCACTCGCAGCCCAGAAAGCCAGCCGTATCGTGGGCTGCATCAAAAGGAGCACGACTAGTAGGTCGAGGGAGGTGATCCTGCCCCTCTACTCTGCTCTCGTGAGACCTCACTTGGAGTATTGTGTGCAGTTCTGGTGTCCTCAACAAAAAAAGGACATAGAACTGTTGGAACAAGTCCAGAGGAGGGCCATGAGGATGATCAAGGGACTGGAGCACCTCCCATATGAAGATAGGCTGAAAAAGTTGGGGCTGTTCAGCCTGCAGAAGAGAAGGCTGTGTGGGGACCTCGTAACAGCCTTCCAATATCTGAAGGGGGCCTATAGGGATGCTGGGGAGGGACTCTTCATTAGTGACTGTAGTGAGAGGACAAGGGGTAACAGGTTCAAACTTAAACAGAGGAGGTTTAGACTGGATATGAGGAAGAAATTCTTTACTGTGAGGGTGGTGAGGCACTGGAATGGGTTGCCCAGGGAAGTTGTGAATGCTCCTTTGCTGGCGGTGCTCAAGGCCAGGTTGGACAGCGCCTTGGGTGGCATCACTTGGTTTAGTGTGAGGTGTCGCTGCCGGTAGCAGGGGGGTTGGAACTAGATGATCTTAAGGTCCTTTCCAACCCTAACTATTCTATGATTCTATGACACATAAAGAATCAGACACGAATTACTTGAAATGGGAAGAAAAAAAAAATTTTGGTATGCTGTGGCTGAGTATTGGAATGTGCAATGTTGAAACTTTCAGCATTCTTTGTGGAAAAACTAGAAGAATAAGACTAAGTTTGAAAATCAGTGCTAGAATGATTAAAGCTTTTCTTACAACATATATTTTTTCTTTAATTTCCTTTTACAGCCTTCCTTGTTCATCCTTTTATCACCCAGTAGTCTATGAAATCTCTTCCTCAGAGCTGCTCTGCTTCACTGTGCACCCTGCCTCAGCAATGACAGGTTTCTTGGTGCTCAGCATAGCTACTGTTCTGTTTTGAGGACTGGAGTTTCAGTCAGGGGCATAGGTAATGTAAAGAGTAGCTCTCAGATTTGCCTGAGGCAGCTATCCTGACTGAATGAGGGTAGTAATTGTAAAATCTTTTTTGTACCCTCAAAAATTTTGCTATGTGCAGTGATTTCAGTTCAACCATTCTTTTGTGAGAAATTTAAGGATAGAAGGTTTTTTTCTGAAAAATAGCAAAACCAAATTTTTAACTTTTTTCTTGCTTTTTTCTTTCTTTCTCTTTTTATTTTTCCTATTCTTATTCCTCTTCCCCTTTTTCTTTTCTTTTTTTTTCTTCTTCTCAGTTTCACAAAAATTAAAGCTAAATCTAAACTTGATAAAAAATTCAGTGCCCAAAATTTGGAATATTTAAGAAGGAAATGAGGCCATTTCACACAAAATTAAAATCATCGCATCTTTCTGTTTTCCTCTGTACAGCTTTTCCATGTGGGCTCTACCTTAAGACATTACACTGGACGGTACTTCATTCCAGTATTAGCCTGACTAAATTGAAGTTTAAAATTTCAAAATAGCATGAATCTTTTCCAAATGAAGAGGTCATTGGTATCTTGATTTACTTGCATTTGCCTCTTATTTTTCCTCATCCTTGCTGTTTTTTCCTATATTTTTCTTAATTTAGTTGACACCTTCTTTGCAGCAGGGGATGCAATATTCCAAGCTCAAGAACATCAGAGACATGCTCCTTATATTCCCCTTTGTTCTTTCCTGAAAGTTTGTTATATTCTATTTCTTTGCCAATTGCTTCTAAACAAAATTCAAACATCCTCACATTTTTTTCCTGACTGACATAACAGTTAACTTAGACCCCTTTGTGGCAATACATATATAGCTGAGAGGACTATAACCTGTTTTTCACTACTTCACATTTCTAAACACCAAATTTGATCACACAGACTTTAAATCAATGCCCAGCCATACATTTAGTTGCATCCTATTGTACAGCCAACATGGTCAACATGCTCTCCTCATCCCTTCCTCTCCTATTACCCCACCAAAGCAGTCCATCCAGGTGGGACTTACTAGACACATTTAGCCATACTTCTTTCTTTGAAAGCTCTTCACAGCAGGCGCTTAGTTTTCAGAGGGTCCAGAACATATCAAATACAACTTTTTGGGAGCTGCTTTATACTTATCTTTTGTAGAAATGCTTCTAATATCTACATCTGTTTGACCACAGGTAATGATTCCAAGGAAATACAAAAATACCAGGGAGAAAACAGTGAGCCAATTACACCTTGTAAGGTTCAAATACAGCCTATCTCAAAGGCTAGCTTTAACTGTTTTAAACTCATCTGCTAAATCTATGCAAGATGTCAAAATTTCCTTTACAGAGAGAACGTTGATGGGCTGTACAGTGATGCTTCTCATATGTCCAGAACATCTATTTTAAGAGGGTTTAATAATCCTCTGAGATGCTTAGTGCTTTATTTTTATTCTAGAAGAACTTAGAAGTCTTTTTTAGATGGGCTAGCATCAGAATTCAAAATATTCCTGTCCTTCCTTCATCAATTCTACAGTACTCACTGAGAGCACCGTGTTCATATTACTTCCATAAACCCACTTCAGGCAAAATTGTCCTTGAAAATTAAGCTGTAATTACCCATCTTGAACTATCCAGACATAGCTACAGAGCTCAGTCAGTTCAAGGTTGACTGCTTTCCTGTTCTGGGGTACAAATTCATTTGCCTTCTCTTGTGAACATGATGTGAAGATACCCAAAGCCTGACACCAGCCTAATGACTGCATTGCCACCAATAGTCAGTACTTTGTTTAAAAAGGTCCATTTCATAGTGTAACAGAGACAAAAAGTTCAAATAGATAACGGGAAACATTACATTCACTCCTTCTAGAGTATCTTGTGCTTTTTCCCCTTTTTGCTGCTCCCTCAGAAGCTTTCATGCACGTATTACATAGTGTCCAAAGAAACTGGAACCTCCTGCTTCAGCTAGTATCTTGGCAAATGTTTCTCTTCCTGGAGCTCATTCAGGATTTTCCTAGCTTTGTGTGTAACAGAATGGCAGTCAGACAGACCTCCACCTCCCAAGCCAGCCTCCTGAAACATTTTCAAAAGCAAAGGCAGCATTTAGGAAACTATGACTAGGCATAAATGTGTAAAGCAAAGGCATACTCCTTTCTTCAATGGGATTGATTTAAGGCTTAATGAGCTCAGTGGAAAGATCCTCGCAGATATCAGGGGCTTTGCATTAGACTTATTATTGGCATCCCTTTCAGAATGCAGATCCAGGAATGTGGAGGTAATTCTGAAATGATGCCATGACTCTTATTGTAAATTCGTACAGTTTGGTTTTTCTTAAAAAAAAAAAAAAAAAAAAAAAAAAAAAAAAAAAAAAAATAAAATTCAGGATGGTTTATTTTGAAGCTGGATGAACGTCAAGAGCTACAAAAAGGAAGACAGAAAAACGTGGTATGCTGAGCAATGGAGTAGGTCTAATCAGCAATCCAGATATCTCCACTGATTGTTTAAGATCAAATCTTGATAAAAACAAGGTTGCTTCTGCTCAGCTCTGATGTGGTTTCATATGGAAGCTAAAGAACTCAGCACTTTTTTATTTTTTTAAGGAAAAAAGAAATAAAGAAAAGCCAGGACAACTGATCCTCCCCAGGATAATCCAGGACAAAATTATTCTTTCCAGAAAAATAGGATTTAGTTTCCAAAGTTATGGTTTAATTTATTTCCCTTTTTCACCATGGCTGTATCATGTTCACCCACCAAGATGTAACATTAATGGCACTGAACAGCATTCTTTTTATAAAGCCCGTGGGACATCCTAGGTATAAATGTCAGTCAGTCATATAAAAACTTCTTTGACAGCCTTCCTCTGCTTAACCAGGCTTCTCCAAGTAGCATAATAGCTAAATAAGGTGCAAATGTGTGTATAGAGCTTAGCCTTACAGATTAAATTGTTGACAGACACTGATGAAAGACAAGCAACACAAATGAGGGTCTCCACTGTCTCAGTGATTTAACCCTTTTAATTCTTGTCTCTCAGCTACTGCAATTCTGCATAGACTTCTCTATATTTTTGCGTTTGTTGGTGGTTAATGTTTCAACTGATTAGTAATGCTAGTGTTATTCCTATTGTTATTGTTGTTGCTCTTGCTATTGTTACTCTTCTTATTACTATTATTACACTTGTTGGCACATTTTTTTGTTGTGTGAGATGACTTCTCTCTATGCAGTCACCTTCTAAATACCCCAGGTGAAAAAACTTTTTTCATCTCACACAAGGAACCTCTTTTACTCTGTGAGGTATTCTCTGCTGTTCATTTTATCTTTAATTCCCTTCTAATGCACTTTTAACTGTACTTCCCTATATTTCAGCAAACAATAATTCTTTGCCTCTTGTATTTATGTATTTGTGTTGTATGTGTATGGATTTAATTTTTAAAGTGAGCCAACATAAGCACAGTCCTTCTAATCAGCATCTGGCCCCATATATTTTCTTTCACATCTGTGAAGTCGTTTCCAATTTGTCTACACCCTTCTGAGTGGTCCCTGTGCTGTAGTGTAATCGCTTACATTCAAGGACTACCATCTCCCTGTGACACGGTGAGATGTTCCTATGCTGTCAGACCAATATCACATTTACCTAAGCCATCATGCTGTGCTATGAATTCCTATTTTATTTACACTTTTTTGGAATATACTATTTCTTTATTCTTTCTTTTCAAGTGTTTGGGGCATCTTTTATTTAATTGCATGTGCATATTTCACATCAATTTTCCCTTTGTGAATTAGAATTCATGTCTAACTGAAGCTTATTTTATAATTTCTTGACTTACATTCCTAGATTCTCAAAATATCTTCTCTTTTTCTCACTGCTGTTTTCTATTTACTTTCTTGATGTAGCACACAGTAATAGGTTTAATATTATGACAGCATTTTTTTTAGAAAATTAATGAGGATTTAGAAAAAAAAAGAAATCAAAAAACTCAGCAGAGCTTGCAAGACAATTCTACTGACCTGTATTCTGTAAAATATGGCATAATTTTATAGTTTAACAAATTTTCTATTCTTATACAGAAACAAGTACTTATAACTGATCTCTACATCACTCACTATTTTGTTTTCTCCTCCTTTAGCTCTTGGTAATTATATATTTCTGCATGTAAGATTTGCTTCAGCAGGAAATTCAAACAGTGCTGTACAAGTTTCTCAACGACCCATATTATAGGAGTTGAATTTTTATGAATGGTCTAACAGCGGCATGAGAAAGATCAGACCAGAAAGCTATAGCCTAAATGTTGTATCTAACATCTTGAGAGAAGGAAGGCAGGCAGGCAGGCAGGCAGGCAGGAAGGAAGGAAGGAAGGGAGGACACGAGGAAGGAAGGAAGAAAGGAAGGAAGGAAGGAAGAAAGGAAGGAAGGAAGGAAGGATGGGAAGAAGGAAGAAAGGAAGGGAGGAAAGGAGGAAGGGAAGAAGGAAGGAAGGAAAGAAGGGAGGAAGGAAGGAAGGGAGGAAGGAAGGAAGAAAGGAAGGAAGAAAGGAAGGAAGGGAGGAAGGGAAGAAGGAAGGAAGCGAGGACACGAGGAAGGAAGGGAGGAAGGAAGGAAGGGAGGAAGGGAGGACGTGAGGAAGGAAGGAAGGAAGGAAGGAAGGAAGGAAGGAAGGAAGGAAGGAAGGAAAAGCATTTGTCATACTACCACAGACAAGTGGCAGCATGACAAGAGTAGAGCAGAACTTACAATAGGAAAAAACTGTAGAATCAAGTCATTCCAAGCACCCAGCTGATGTTACGATACGTTGCTTGTAGAGAGAGTACCATACCATAAAATCCTGTGTGACTAATAAATGGAACTGTGAAGCTGGTCATATCTACAACACACTCTGTGGGTTTTCCTTACTTTTTGAAACTATATACTTATTGTATTTTCCCAAATAAAAGATATTTGTGGTTTCATATTCTCAGAATTCCTCCATGCTTGCAAGGGGAGAAGGAACACCTGTAAAAGGTTAGATTATTAAATTCCTAAATGTTGGTGGTTTAAGTGGGGGACTAAACCACCATTCATATTTATTTTTGAAGGAGTCCCCTAGACATGTTATTGAACTCAGTCCTGGTTACTACCACTGGCACCTGGCAGGAGGGCTACATGTGCAACAAAAGTAAATTACAAAAATTCCAGCACTTTTATTTCTTCATTCTCCTTCAGCATAGAGATGGACACTTCAGACTCCTGCTGAAATTGGTAGGAGCTCTGCCTTTAACCTGTAACAGAGTCTGGCTTTCTAACTAAAAGCCTTCTGGCAACAATTTTTTTAGAAAATAAGAACTTGTTAACACAAGTTTGGCAGGAATGAGTCAATGTGAAATCTTCTTCCACCAAGGTTCAGGCAGCTTTGCTGTTTAACAGCAATGAAAGTGCTAAGTAAAAGTACTGAAGAAGCCCAGATTTCAGGGCTCTTGATTACCACGACCATGTAGAAGCAAGCTTCGGGGTTATAAACTCCAATATGTTTCATTTTCCTGTTTGGAGAGTGTAAGTGTTTATCCTTTATATACACATCTATAGGTGTAAATATTTATATATCTCTCTCAATATATGTATATACTTGCATATATATATTTACACATATGTGTGTGTGCATATATGTATATATACACACAGTTAAAATAGGGTCCCTTTCCTTTCCTTTCCTTTCCTTTCCTTTCCTTTCCTTTCCTTTCCTTTCCTTTCCTTTCCTTTCCTTTCCTTTCCTTTCCTTCCCTTCCCTTCCCTTCCCTTCCCTTCCCTTCCCTTCCCTTCCCTTCCCTTCCCTTCCCTTCCCTTCCCTTCCCTTCCCTTCCCTTCCCCATTTCCCATTTCCCATTTCTCATTATTTCCCATTTCCCATCCCTATTTCCCATTTCCCTTCCCTATTTCCCATTTCCCTTCCCTATTTCCCTTCCCTATTTCCCTTCTCTATTTCCCATTTCCCTTCCCTTCCCTTCCCTATTTCCTTTCCCTTTCCTTTCCTATTTCTTTTCCTATTTCCTTTCCTATTTCCTTTCCTTTCCCTTTTCTTTTCTGCCTTGCCTCCTGTCCTGTCTTGTCCTGTCCTATTTTGTCCTCTCCTGTCCTGCCTTTTTTTTTTTTTTTTTTCATTACTGTAGTAAAATATTCAGTAGCTTAAATGTTACGGAGACAGTAATTCTTGGCTTTTCCAGAAACATTTATACTCTAGGATCCTGACTCAGCAGCCAATGTCTGGAAAATCTCACAGTCCTACTTGAACATAATACTCCCGTCTCAGTAAGCTGAAGACAATGGTCTTGAAAATGAAATCCAAATATTTACAAACTTCCTAAATGGGATATTTTGGAACACTTTGTGCAAATAAAACAGAAAGAGCCAGAAAGAGAGAGGGGCAGGTGGATTCAATTCCAAACTTAAGAGTTACTCAGTTTTACCTGAGAAATTGTTATAAATCTAGAGCAATCTGACTTTATTTGACCATAGAAAAATACAAATGACAATTCAGAAGAAAGCCTTGATGAACCCCTAATTGAATCAACACATACAGAAAACTAATATAAAAATTACTCATTGTTCCAAAATATACTGGTTTCGTTAGTGGTTTACCTCATCCACTTTTTCAACTTATTGCTAAAGGTCACAATTAGAAACATATTTCTTTATTTTGCTACTCCTTATATCCTTGTTCATACTATGAAACTGAGACAAAAGTGCTTTATTTTTTTTTAAGGAATTTTCTCTCAGTCCACATGGTGTGAATTATTAAGAAGCTTAAATTATTTTTACTACAGACTCATAACTGTAGAAAGTTGGGTCCAATCTACTACAAAAGTCATTAAAAGAGTCATATACAGGCCTTATGCAGACCTTCTGTATATGTGGATTTTCAAATGAAATCCTGATGTTTTACAGGTTGACTTTTCTTAAGGATAGTAAAAGATGGATCTAAAGAGGCAAAGATTTAAAACTGGAGACAAATTGTAAGTGGGAGAGTTTATTTCGTAGCAATAGAGTAGAAAGCATCTGGATTCAGATTTTCATGGCTGTTTTGATTCCAGTTATTGATTGAAGTCCCTTTCTGTTTCACATTCATATAAATTACAGTGCAATGGGTCAAAATAACAAGACACACTTTGGAATTGTGCTAATGCATCTGCAAATTTAAAAAGAAACAGATGGGAAATGGAAGATAATTCTGAAGCTGACTAACCATTCAGATATAAGAGATCCTACCAACATCAGTCTTTGTAGTGTATCATTCAGGCAAATAGCGCTTTTATGCTCTTTAAATGCTCACAAGTTATAGGAGCTGTGTCCATTTCTCCCATGTGTCATGCTGGAAATCCTTTTCATGCCATGTAATTGAAAATAATAAGGCGAAATGGAATACAGTAGTCTTGAGAGCGAAGAGGGCTGGGAACTCCTGGGAGCTGTCAGTTTTTAGTACAGAACAAATGCCTGCGTCAGTTTTTCAGAAATTAGAAGATTTCAAACAGCTTTTAAAATGAAACCATATATGTGTGTTGCAAGTGCAGTTCATTTTTTAGTTGTTTAGGTAATGATCTGTGTGTCTCTGGAAGTTTCTTAAGTATTCAGTTTTAGAAACTATCAATACATTCCATCAAAACATCTTTAAGCCAGTATGAAGTATGCTGTAAGGCAGCATGGTCATGGGCAGCTTAAATAATTCCTGAATTTATTTTCATATGTGGGTTGAATAATAAAAACTTTAGCTTCATCAGGTAGATGCCTCAAACAAAATTAAAATTATTATTATTGACGTTCCCAAATTGTTTACTCTTATTACTTCCTGGACTGTAGAATTTCAAACATCTTTGCAAGGCAATGTCAAATAGATGCCAGCAAACACAAAGAGATAGAGAAATAGTTCTTGCAAGAAAAAGGTGCACTGAAATGGAACAATAAGCACTTAAGGAGCAATATTACTATTAATCCTTGAGGACTGTTGCTTAGAAACTTTTTGGGAAAAGGAGAAATGGTGGTAGCAAGCTTCTCTTCTTCCTAAAATTCAATTTTGTTTACTTATTTAATAATAAAATGTATCAAAAAATAAAAAAACTTTTTTTTTTTTTTTCACAATAACAAGCCAATATGACTCACAGAAAAAAAAGAAAGGCCATTACCTACAAAATGTCATCCATGGAAAAAATCAGGCAGTAAGCCATTGACTAGGATAGACTAGTACCATGCAGTTATGTGCATATAAGCTTGTTGTGTAGATTTTACAGCCAACAGAGAGAAATAGATCCTTTAAGTCCCTGAATCATTTCACTGAAGAATAAACATGTAAGTCAAACAAATTTCCTTCTCAAAGTCCCCATTTCTGTCCATTGGCTATGAAGTCACTGAGACTCAATAATAATTGCAGTTACTAATCTCAGTGTACATGTCTTCAGTGTAGATATTAGAAAGTAAATTAAATGAATGCTATTCTAGTGAGAGGAACATAAAGAAAACACTCAGGTTTCTAGAAAAAATAAAAAGGAAACAAATTTGAAATAGGAACATTTATTTTTTAGAATGTCTTTAATATTATAAGAAAAAAATTAAAATTGTAGCAAATATTATTCTGCATTAATTAGAAATTTTTAGTGATGGATTAATGTTATCTTAAGAATAGCTTAATTGTAGTCTGTATTGCTACTGGTTGTCTATTACTAGAGATAAAGTTTTAAAATACATAATTTCATCTCCTATATTTCTCATAAAAATAGTTTTGTAATACTAAGAACTTCACTTTATTTTTTCTTTTTTCTTTTTTAAAAAAAAAACAACCCTCCAAACTTTTAATAAAACTGCTTTCTTGATTCTCCACTAAAAAAAATCAAATTTTTGTGGTAGTAAAGAGTTGCATAGCTTAATGCTCATTTGGCCATGGTTAAAATTGCACCTTCAAAAGAACTCAAGTGATAAGACTATAATAACACAGATCAGCGAAGTACATTTTGCTTTAAGTTTAGTATTAATTTCATAAATTCGCTATTCTTTAAAATTCTTTGACTCCAGAATTACTACACCAGCAAAAAAATAGTTTCTGACTTTCATGTTAAAGGCTGTCATGTCACAACTTTACTAGAAATGATAATATGGCAGCTGACTGAAAAATTTCATAGCTATATGATTCTGGCCTATAAAGCAATGCATCAAAAAGAGGATAATTACCAGAGAGATTATCAAACTTGAAAATTTCATTTTTAGGAAGGTTTTATTTTTTACTATAAATACAGGAAAGTTAGGCAAATCTTTCTTTTACCTCTTTAGTAAGGAGAATCTGAAGTGCCATCTGTGTAAATCACTTGTAATAGCATCAAATATTGTGTTAAATCAGGAAAGTAAGTGAACATAAGGAACAAGATGTCTATTCAACATTACACATCACTGACTGCCAATCTTGCTGTTCAGCATTTGGTCAAGGCTTCCTAGAAAGATACAGAAATGAATGATGTGTTAAACAAACAAAAATCTCCTAACAATACTGTATCTGGCTTAGGAAGATGCTAGATAATAAGGGCTTACAGAAAGGGTTTTCGTAGTTTGTACTAAAGTTACTGAAGATTCAATGCAAATGCTACATCCTAAATGCAAAATTGGGAGAAAAAAGTGTGCATTCAAGGTAATCTACACTCCAGTCAACCCAGTTTACTGTAGCCAGTCCCTGTGACCAGTTGTCCTTTCCAGGGACAGATCTCTACAGAGCCTTCCTCAGCCACAGCTTGGACTCAAACTACTTGCTCAACTAACCTCAGATCTACTTCTTTTAAGCTGGTGAAAATCATAAAGCTTCTCCCTACTTAAAAAAAACCAAATCAACAACATAGGAAACTAGTCCTTGCACACCTAATCATCCTGCATACGTTTTTGTCATGAGATTCAAGAGGATCTTGAATTGTTTGCCAGTCATGTTGGATCACAAGTAAAAGGTATTAGAAGAATCACATATGAATATAAATGGTATCAGAGTGTGATTCAGAAGTGATACATGAAATCTTTCCAAGTACTGCAGTTACTGTGGGTGCATTTATGCAACACCTTAGCAGAGTTTCAATCTCAGCTGTGAATGCTCTATATTCTTTTCAAGTAAAATATGCTACCCAAGCCAACTAAAGTCAAGGAAATATAAGACACCACCAACAAAAAATAGTTTTTCAAGTGAAAAATAAGAAAAGGGCCAAATAAATACCTCTGTAACTAGATAAATTAAAAGCAGAAAAAAAATATGATTAAAAACATCACTGCAAAATGTTTTGACAATTTATTTGGTTGCAACACTTGTCATTTTATTGAAAGGAATTTTTACATTGTAGCAGTTAGATTGAAGCCTATTTACTTTAATTAGAGCTATATGAATCACAAGCTCAAAGTCCAACTGAATGCAGTTTTCTGGATTCTATAGAGTCTAGGGAAAAGACTATACATGAATGGAATTTTCATATCAAATCACTTTTTCATAACAGTAAAATATGAACTTCAAATTAATACTTTTTTTTTTTCTCAGCCAGACAATGGACTTCTTGGCAAGAAAAGCATGATGAAACAAAATGACAAATCCAAGACAGAAAACATGTGAAGTGTTACAAAACAATTAAAGAATACACATTTATTTACAAGTCAACTGGGAACATAGCTCTGCCATTGAAGCCCTGGAGCCAGGATCTGAGCTCTGCATTAATTTCTAGCCCTTTCATAAAGCATTTAGTGAGAATCACTAAAAAAAAGTGATCAACACTTTAAGCAACAACTAAATAACCTTACTTTCACAGTACAACTCTCATTTTCAACGTAGACTTGAGCTTTTAATTGTCTATGTCCCATGGACCTATAGATCGTAGAATTCTGACACTGGAATTCCATTGATAAAGTAATGTATAGTCTGGAGAAGATGAATAAAATTTTTTTTGACTTCTGTGTGACTAGAGCACAGCATCTAAAATATTAATTGTGCCTTTTCATAAAACAAACTGAGCAGCTCATAAAACTACAAAACTTCTCCAGTTACACTCCATTCATCTATTTCCTTCTATGACAACAGTGTTCCTGTGGCACTGAAGTCCAGAAAACATAACTCGAATAAATTATAAAGCTATGAATAAAGCTATAAGCTAGAAAGATAACATTCTTCTTCAAATGGTTATATGATTGTAGCCGACATCCAAGTTTCCCCATCAGGGTAGAAATTTCTCCAGACAAAAAGATGGATTTCTGTTTTCCAAGCAGAAGAAAGCTCTTCATGACTCACAAAAAATGCACCATTTCAATTTTTCCTTTCTTTCAATCTAGAAGATATGGTCACTAAGGATAATGCTTGGAACACTTAATACAGCCAATGCCTGTGATGCACTTTCTGCTACTATCAATGAGGAGGAACAAAGGGTCATCTAGCTCCATGTAAATATCGTCATTTTAGCTCATCACTTCAGGCTCAATTCACAGCCAATGAATGAGGAGAAACAGGCATCTTGAGGCAATGATTTGTCCTATTCCTAACAAGATATTCAACAGTAAGCTACATGATATGCACTTTAAACCAGCTATGTGGGCATCTAGGGTTGAATGAGACAGTGTCACAACCAGTGGTCAGTGTAACTGATACGAACAGTTGTAGGATTTGGTCACCAATTTTCTAAAACAAAATAGTTTGATTTTGGCAAGAAACAGTATAAATTGAATAATTCCTTTCCTTGTCCCGGTAGCTGACTTGTTTGCCAAATAAACTTTGGGCCCTATTCTAAGCAAGCAATCATATATATATGATCAGGCCACATATAAACAAGCCTAATAAAACTCATTCTTCAATCAGTGCAATTTTTTCACATTGGAAGGATGAAGGGTTTTTTTTCTATTCAATTGAAGTGAATTTTCATTATATCTGTTTAATTTCTATTATTTTCTATCTAGAAAATAAAGTGCCTTTAATGGTTCAGCTTAGCATCATTATAGATAAAACAGTAGCTTTGAAAGGACAAGAAAATTTGATTTAAAGCTCAGTAATGAGAGAAGACAACTCCCTATAGAACCAAACAGATCTTTGATCAGGTTGTTATAATTCTTGCAGAAATTAGTAAATCTCATGAAGGACAAGAGAAGCTAGCTATGAACATCATTATCATCCCTGGAAATGTTCAAAATGAGGTTGGATGTGGCTTTGAGCAACCTGGTCCAGCAGAAGGTATCCTTGCCTACGGCAAGGGGGTTGAAACTGGATGAACTTTACAGTTCCTTCCAACCCAAAACATTTTATAATTCTATGATTCTTTACCAGTCGTCATTCTTAGAAAAGGAAGATTTTGATGTTAAATCATGTCTTCATTTTCAGCTTTATGCAGGAGATCATTTGTGTTCATAGGTTTGAATTGTTTCACTTTTTGTCTCTTCAAGCAATTTAGAAATCTAGGAAACTTATTTCATACCCTTCCACAAAACCAGTTCAGGACTGTACAAGAAATGCCATTATTAGGTACAAAATTCTCTTAATTATTTTTGGCATATACCCAAAAAAACAAAGGAAAAATATATCTCTGGCATCTTTAATAATTCCCATTTGAGCAAAACACTGAAAAGCAAAAGCAATATAATACAGAGCTTTGAGTAACCCCAAAATAAGTATACTTGGACTTTCAGTAGTTATTGAAACACATGAAATATTCCAGATTTTCTCAGAGTCTTCTTGAAACCGGCTCTGTCCTTGAGGTGTCAGATTAACACTCCACTCAGAAGACAAATTGTTCATGGGCATGCTGGACATATGAGAGCCATTAGACAGTGTGATCTACATTCTTGAAAAATGAAAATTTCTGGGCAACATTACATTTTATAAATGCAAGATGTTTATTATTACTGCACTAGCAATAAATGTTTAGAAACTGGAGAGGGTTCACAATGATTCTGACTAGGAACATATGAGGATGGAGCCATTGAATTCTGGCATGAAATAAAAGGTCTGGAAGCTATTATGTATTTAGCTCTCTATGAGTATTTAATTATATAAATAGGAGAACACAATTTCTGTTGCGTGCTTTCTGATGAATGTCTTCATTTATTCACGTTACAATGAATGATATATGAGTTTAAGCCAGATGTGGGAACTCATTTGCAATTTGCTCAAATTATTTTAGTGAAATTTCTTCTAAAGTTCACGGGTCATCTCACTGAATGTCATGGGAATTTATATGAAATACAAAAATTGATCTCTGCCTGAGGAGTGAATTTTCTTTTGCAATGCTATATGCAGATAAGTGATAATAAACATCAAATGCTGTATGGTTAACTGCTTTTTAGATGCTAATACAGTCTTTAATGAGAAAAATAGATTTCATTTTCTGTCTCTCATCCAACCTGTCATACAGACGGAAGTAGTTTTTAGGCAGTTTAGTAGCACTCGGCTTAGTTTAATTGATGATTCTTGCCAAAACGACTTATTCTAGGTAGGGAAAATAATTCCTTGAATACAAATGAAATATCTTCAAGGGTCTTGTCTTTTAAGGCTTTTTGAAAATCATCATGACACAGAAATTGCCAGTCTTTTTCTTGAATTACTGTCTAGTAGCTTATATTTCCACTTGTAAAGTGAAAATATAATTCACATTGTTGGCATGAATGATGTTCACTATACTAGGAAGCAAAAAAGATGACCAAGGAATGTATGGTTAGGAAGCTATAAAATGTAAGGGACAAACTGAGGAATTCAGTCCTGCTGATAGTTTGGCTTAAATATTTTAAAGTATAGATAAACTCATCAGTTGAACCAATTTATATGTTTTTTGGTTGCCCATACACAGCAGGTGTGTCCATCCTTTCAATTTGATTATCTTAAACTCTATATAATCCTTCCAATTCATCCACCTATTCCACTATTGTTGCTGTTTGCAAAAGCAGACACAAGAGAAAAGTTAGCTCATTACCACAGCTTCCTTACCTAGTGACAACTTTGTCATTTCAGATTCATTCTATTTTTCTCAGCAGACAAACTGATGTTATTGCATTGGAGACTCAGAAGGAATGTTTTGTGATGTGTCCTTATCAAAACTATGCTATTCAAATGCATTCAGATAAATGAAAGGGAAAGACACAATAAGATTCAATTCTTAAACTCGTTTTACTTTATGTAGTGCGTTTTTATGTCTTAAATTTTTATTATATTCTATCCTACAATATGTACTGATCTGAAACCCAGGAAATTTGAAAACTTTTTCATAAAGCTGTAATTTGAGCAGAGGACACACCTTTGCTATCTACTAAATTAAAGTCTACAATCTCAAATGACTGCTACATTTGGTATTTTCAAAATTCAGGGGCCCAGTTTAGTGAAGGGGGTCCAGTTTTAATACCCAGGCTCCACTAGTGTTTCAGTCATTAACTATAAGTTCCTAAGTTAGGAACGGACCTCTGCCCATTTATTACATATGCAGGTCAGAGAGATACTCACACACTCAAATACTGTATCCTGGTCAGCATCAAAAGGAGCATGACCAGCAGGTCAAAGCAGGTGATCCTTCCCCTCTACTCTGCTCTTGTGAGACCTCACTTGGAGTATTGTGTACATTTCTGGGGTCCTCAGCATAAAAAAGACATGGAACTGTTGGAACAAGTCCAGAGGAGGGCCACGAGGATGATCAGCGGGCTGGAACATATAAAAAGCTTCAGTATGAAGATAGGCTGAGAAAGTTGGGGCTGTTCAGCCTCGAGAAGAGAAGGCTGTGTGGAGACCTCATAGCAGCCTTCCAGTATCTGAAGGAGGCCTATAGGGATGCTGGGGAGGGACTCTTCATTAGGGACTGTAGTGAGAGGACAAGGGGTAACGGGTTCAAACTTAAACAGAGGAGGTTTAGATTGGATATGAGGAAGAAGCTCTTTACTGTGGGGGTGGTGAGGCACTAGAATGGGTTGCCCAGGGAAGCTGTGAATATTCCATCGCTGGCGGTGTTCAAGGCCGGGTTGGACATAGCCTTGGGTGGCATAGTTTAGTGTGAGGTGTCCCTGCCCATGGCAGGGGGGTTGTAACTGAGTGATCTTAAGGTCCTTTCCAACCTAAATCATTCTATGATTCTATGATTCCACTATGTTGCATTGTTCATAAAGTCACAAAATAAAATACAGGGTACTTAAAATACAGAATATGCTTGTTATTGCAACTGCTATATTTGATATTTTCTCCTAATATCTCTCTTCTTTTATGCAATTTCTCATATAATTCTTCTTTATCAATAAATCATGGTGTTTTTAAACAACACAGAAATCTGATGGAATCAACAACATATAATAAAATTCATTGACTTGCACTTTTTACTTGAAAGCAGTGTAAGATTTAAATACAAGCAGGTTGACTCCAGGAGAATCATTCAATGGTGTACACCAAAGTATGCTATTTTGTGAATCATCAGAAGCTTAACATCAGAAATTATGGGCAGGAGGTTGCTGGTTTGCATCTCTGTGTGTTTGCTCTTATGATGATGATTCGTTACCCCAAACAGAGGTGTATCATGTTCTATTATCTTATTTCTTTCCATTGAATTTGCCACACGGCTGTTTGTGAATCATTTTCTGATGTGTAAGACTCTGTCTTGCATTTAATCCCTTGCTATAAACTATAGGGTAGCATTTTATATTATTAATTTGTGGTGAAAAGATCTCACTGATATTCCTCTGTTAACATGCTGTGGAGTATGGGGCATAATAGCACAGCACAGGCACTACAATCCCTAGAAATAGACGACAGTGTTACCTTGCAATGCAATAAAAAATCAATCTCATTGCTGGAAATAATACAAGCCATGTTTAACTTCCATAACAAAATCACTGCTCAGCTGGGCAGAATTTGACCTGCCACCACTGCCTGTGTCTCTAATGAGGTACAGTTTAGGTACAGCATGAAACTTCTTTCTGTGGTGTTCCCAACTAGGCTCATCCTGCTATACTCTTACTTCCATGATCAGTACTGTATTTGTGCGCTTTGTCAAGACACATACAAATGAGGATATTAGATTATCAACAAAAAATTCAGTTCAATGATAGCTGGACTTCATATGACACACTGATCGTAGGCATGAACCAAAAGACTGGAAATTGATCTGTAAAATCAGCTCACAGGAAAATTTTATGTGCTTCTAAAAGATGCGTCTACATGTGCAGGTATTTGTCACTTGAATGATATGGCTAAATGGAGGGGAGGGGAGGGAAACTGATAATTACCTTTCTAGCAATTTCCTACCAAGTAATTTGACTTATCTTCCTATATCCACAGTTCTTAAAATTATTTTTGTAATTACCATTATTATTCATTATCTCAGACTTGAAATTTTGTTCCATTTTCCTTTTTTCTCTTCTGCCTCTTCTCTTATCCTCATCCTAGAAAAGTTTCCTATATGCATTTATTCTGCAAATACTTCCAAGATACTGTGATTTCTTAATTAAGAAACACTTCCAGTAAGACAGATGTATATTCATTCCTTGATTTTGAGAAGCAGTGTTTGCTGTTCAATTTGCCTTCTCCAGGGTCCGATAATTGACTGAATCACTGTACAAATGGGGAATATTTCCTGGGATAAACAAGTGTCAATTATCTTGTCTCTTACCAGTGATGTTATCTGTGTTATCTGCTGCTGGATTATACCTCTCCAACTTAGCTTCACCCATCCATTTTCATCTACCAATAGCTATCACACTGTGTAGTCCAGTGGGTTGCAGGTGACAATAAAAAATGTCTGTGATTTAATGGAAGAGGAAAACAGAAATGTTGAGAAAGGGAGGTTAAAAAAAAACTATATACTTATACAGCCAATTACACCCTGAAAACATTCATGCTTCTACGGCATCTATGTGCCTTCTTTCTATTATAATGCAGTCAATATGACACATGATTGTTACTGTTTCCTCCCATTCCTCTACTGAAGCTATCCATCCAAGAGATGGAAAATTATTGTGCTATGATTTTCATTACATCTTACATTTGTTTACAGATATTTTAGCTGAAGTTTACTATGTAATTGACACCATTTTTTATTGGTATAGATCTGAATACCAATGAGATGATATAAAAAATTCTGTTTGTTTTAATTTCTAGTAAGCTGGGGAGACATGATGTATTACATAACTTCATTGTACCTGATCTCAGAACAAATGAACAAGCAAGTCTCCTAGCAGAATCATCTTTCAACGTTAAGATTATTTTTTGAGTGATAGCAACTGCCATTTCTTTCTAACACAATTAATTTGTAGGTTTCTCTTCCTTGTTAAGGTTGAAAGAGATATTAAGCCTTCTTTTTTGTATGATTATTTATAATAAATTTATTAAAATAATTAAATTAATATTAAATTATTTTGTGATAAATTATTATTATGGCAAAAGAATTGAGATCATACCAGTGCAAATCCACAGCAAAGGTAGCTTTTTCAATTCAGCTTAACTTTTTTTTTCCATTTCTTTAATTCTCGCAAATTTCAGACATGAAGAAACCACTGCTAAGTAAGTGATGATGTTTAATAAAGTATTGTTCCTATTTCTCTTGGACTGAATTTGCATTTTTCAATATACGATTCCCTGCTGTAATTCTTTATCTGGACTTTTCTTAAATAACGCTACATGACAAGTGATAATCCATTGCTTCAGCCTAAAATGACTTGGTAAAAAAATCTCTTCATTGCAAAGGTTATATTTCCAGATAGCATTGTCTTAACTGAAAACATTTAATAGTTGAAAACTTTAGTTGTCAACCAGACTGCTGGAAGCAGATTTGTTTTATAGAAATGAAACTGCAATTTATATACACTTTTCTTTAAACATCTTCATGACATGTGTCTTAAGATACTTCAGATCTATTGGTTTATGAAGGTAAAGAGAATTTTAAAGGGAATGACGTCTGTTGCAATGGACTTTGTTCGAAATGCTGTAAAGAATAGGTCTGTGAGAAACTTTTTCCAAAGAGAATCATCTTGTCATTGGCTTATAAAACAAAAGAAAAAGACTGCTACTTTCCATTCATAGAATCGTAGAATCATAGAATAGTTAGGGTTGGAAAGGACCTTAAGATCATTTAGTTCCAACCCCCCTGCCATGGGCAGGGACACCTCACACTAAACCATGTCACCCAAGGCTCTGTCCAACCTGGCCTTGAATACTGCCAGCAATGGAGTGTTCACAGCTTCACCGGGCAGCCCATTCCTGTGCCTCACCAACCTTACAGTAAAGGGTTCCTTCATTATATCTAACCTAAACTTCCGCTTTAATGTTTCCGTTTAAGTTTGAACCCATTACCCCTTGTCCTCTCACTAGAGTCCCTCATGAAGAGTCCCTCCCCAGCACCCTTATAAGCCCCTCTCAGATATTGGAAGGCTGCTATGAGGTCTCCACGCAGCCTTCTCTTCTCGAGGCTGAACAGCCCCAACTTTCTCAGCCCTTGTCATATATGACAAAGTTATTAGTAAATTAAATGTGATGGAGAAGGGACAACAGAGCAAATATATGCTTCTTTAGACTTTATCCTTTCATTTTCACTCACAGTACAAACTATTTAGTCTTCTATTTAGTCTTCTATTTAGTCTTCTATGCTCACATATACTGACTGAATACTGATGAAGATTCATATTCAGGCAGACTGTATCTTTTTTGTTGGCTAGATGCTTCTGAAAGAATTGAATTATGTAATATCAAGCATTTGGCAACACAGATAGTGTGGAACAATGTTAAAACAGAGAATGGGAAAATAGCATTCTTGATGTTACTTTGTTATACAGCTTTTCTGTAATCTGCAATATTCACTTAGCTGAAAACAGCAGACTGAATTTTAATTCAAAGAGACTCTAAAGCCTACAGAGATCACAGCTGGAACTTCTTAATTACACTTATCCAAAAAAAAGCCTGTGATTTTTTATATCAGTAATTTAAAACTTTTCCATTTATAGTACGGTTTTCTATTTCCAGTGTGTGTTGCAAATTTATGCTTATTTTTGTTTCATAAATCCCTGAATTGTCCATTCCCCAAAATCCCAAGAATAAAAGGTTAAAATCAACTGGACTATGCTGTAGTTAGTGTAGGAAAAAGCTTTCCTAGTAGAAGAGGAAAATAGTGTAGGATTTAAATGAACTTGTACATAGGATGCACAATATTAATAACTATAATATCAACAACAATAAAAATGTAAGTATTTTTGCTTTGTTGTCCATTTAGAAGGAAAAGCACAAGAGTTCGTATGCATGCTTTGTGGAGAAATAATTGAAATGAGAATAAAATATGACCTCATTCAGTATCAAGACTTCAGCAACAGAATTAGGCTTGTGGTACTTCATTCTTCTATCTGTATGCTTCATTTTCAGACAAACACTTTCTTACTTCCTCCCATGCTCCTTCTTGTGTTAATTATAAAGGTAGGCATGACTATGTAATTTTTTCCTTTTAAAATTTTCTCTCAAATAGCTAACTTCCATGTTTATTAAAATGTAATTTTTAGACTTTTTCATCTTCTGTTTTTAATTTCAGCCTATATGTTCTTTGGACAAGGCACCAAACTTCTTAGAATCATAGAATAGTCAGGGTTGGAAAGGACCTTAAGGTCATCTAGTTCCAACTCCCCTGCCAGGGGCAGGGACACCTCCCACTAAACCATGCCACCCAAGGGTCTGTCCAACCTGGCCTTGAACACCACCAGCGATGGAGCATTCACAACTTCCCTGGGCAACCCATTCCAGTGCCTCACCACCCCCACAGTAAAGAATTTCTTCCTCATATCCAGTGTAAACTTCCCCTGTTTAAGTTTGAACCTGTTACCCTTTGTCCTCTCACTACAGTCCCTAATGAAGAGTCCCTCCCCAGCATCCCTATAGGCCCCCCTCAGATACTGGAAGACTGCTATGAGATCTCCACACAGCCTTCTCTTCTCCAGGCTGAACAGCCCCAACTTTCTCATCCTATCTTCATACGGGAGGTGCTCCAGTCCTCTGATCATCCTCGTGGCCCTCCTCTGGACTTGTTCCACCAGTTCCATGTCCTTTTTATGTTGAGAACACCACAACTGCACATAATGGCTACCTTCACATCTGAGCGTTTTTAAAACACCTATGACATGAATATGATAGATAACATCTAAAACTGATATCCCATCAGTGTTGCATTTGGTGTTATAACACTATAAAGGTAAAATAGAAGGCACAAAAACAAAATTGATAAAGCATTTAAATGATTGGATAAGAAGAAAAATGCATTTTGACAATAATAATTTCTGTTTCATACTGCTTTCATTTTCCATGATCCTATGTTTCAGTCTGGGTAAACAGACATATGCATTATAGTAGTAATAGTAATACCAGTTATTCTCAGAGTACCCAGCCCCCTGAGCTGAAAGACAGGGATGGGGAGCAGAATGAAGACCCCACAATCCAAAGGAAAATGGTCAGCAACCTGCTACATCATTTAGACACACACAGGTCTATGGGACCAGATGGGATCCATGCAAGTGTACTGAGAGAGCAGGTGGAAGTGCTCACCAAGCCTCTTCCCATCATTTATCAGCAGCCCTGGCTAATTAGGGAGGTCTCAGCTGACTTGAAGTTAGAAAATATGATACCCATCTACAAGAAGGGCCAGAAAGAGGATCTGCAGAATTACAGGCCTGTCAGTCTGACCATGCTGGGGAAGGTTATGGAGCAGATCACACTGAATGCCATCAAGAAACACGTATGGGACAAACAGGTGATCAGACCCAACCAACATGGGATTATGAAAGGAAGGTACTGCTTTTCTAATCTGATCTCCTGCTATGACAAGATGACCCACTTAGTGGATGAGGAAAAGGCTGTGGGCATTGCCTACTTAGACTATAGTAAAGCCTTTGGCACCTTTTCCCACAGCTTGCTTCACAGCATGGCTACTCATGGGTGTACTGTTTGCTGTTTTTCCATCCCTGGAAGTATTTAAAAGATGCGTAGATGTGGCACTTAGGGGCATTGTTTAGTGGTGGATTTGCCAATGTTAGGTTTGCAGTCAGACTCAAAGGTCTTTTTGACCTAAACAATTCTATGATTCTAATATTTGATTATTTGATCATCGAAACAGGAGTAAAACTTTCATCGCAATTTTTAATAACAGGACGCTGGAAATAATGGACTACAATTTCCAAGGGCAGATGGTGGTCTGTTCTTCAGCTCTTTAAGTAGCTGACAAAGCACCAAAGTACAGATATTTGGGATTAAGGGATGCAAACTTTAGCATTAACATACAGTTACGGATGAATGTTCAGGTGGGCTCTTTTTCCCACTTCACACAAGCATTATTTACTGCAGGAATAGTGTCATGTTTTCACAGGCTAAAAAGTTTTTGTGTAAATAAGATATATATGCATATAAATATACAGTAACCCTAAACTATAACACACTGAGTAGCACATCTAAAATGTAGAAAATTTTGTATTTCCACTAATGTTGACCCAGAGTTTCTACCCAGCCCTCTGCAGAATCTGCTCCATCTTTTCACGAGCAGCCCTGCTTCTCTGACAGAAATACTATGCATGTAACATATAACATTGAACCAAGAATGATAAACATTGATGTTATCCCGATAAATACTGTATTACTTTCTTAAGATTGACTTATAGTATAATATTAACAGCTTTATTACCAGGGCAAAATTCCAGGGGTGACAGCAATGAACTGTCAATGATACTCATAAAGAAATAACAATAAACTTACATTTATAAAGTGCTTTTCATCCCGAAGGAGGAGAAGGCACTTTCCAAAATTGATACAATGAAACATAGCAATATCTGTTACTGTGTAGAGCTGACATTGGGAAGAGGACAAAAACATTGTAAGCATATGAAATGTGCTCCAGAATGTTTACTGGCTGCAAACGAATTGCAAATATTTTTTTTTAATTAATAAAACTTTAAGAAAACTCTTCAGCAGTAAAACAAGCCATGACAATGTTGGTTGGGCATTAGTCCAGCAGAATGTCATCTCTTAACATCATGTACCTAAGTTTTGAAGTTTTTTGTTTAGTTGATTTGTTTTCTTCAGTTGGAATTCTTAGAAAATGACCAGGTCAATCTATTACAAAGATCCTATAAATAAGACTGGATGCTGTCACAGATACAGAAATGGAGGAAACACTCAAGAAAACCTCAGACGACTTCAGGTCTTTCTAGAAAGAGAATAGTTGACTACATGTTCAGAAGGCCATGCTACATGGATACACGAACACACATCTACTGTGCAGATGCATAATTATAATTATAATTAGGCAACTGCATGGTACAGCATGAAAACAAGAGGAAGGATTTTTGTTGGTTTGTTCTAGGCTAGAATATATAGTTGTAGTGATGTGACCATATCTTCCTTCAGCGAATATGTCAAACTTCTTACAAAAGCTTATTTTTTTTTCAATTGTCATGGATGATATGCTTGAAACCACTGTCTGCAAACGTTTTCTGGAGAAAAATGCTGAGCACAATCCTAACTACTGAAAAAGGGAGTTTCATATGTAGTTCTGGAGAGGTGTCAGCTGCAGATTCCTAAATATGGTGTTTCTAAATGTATATGGTAATGCATATGTATGTATGCTTAAACATGCACACGGATGCACACACACAATATTTAAAATTCTAGATGTACTTTTAGTACTGTTTTTCACAGTCATGCTGGTTTTCATCCAAAGATTTTGGAGCACTTCTTTGCAGACATTATCCAATAATTTCACAACACAGGGTGGGTAAAGGATATTTCTGAGTCTGAATATTTGCCCACTGGCCTAGTGGAATTCTTCTGGTGTTTCTGACAAAATTCTGTCAAGCTCTATCAGGCAGGTGAAAGCACAAAAAAAACACATGGAGGCAAAACCCGCACTGCTTTATGCCTTCATGTTGAAGTAGGATCACATCAGCTGAGACCACAAGTGGGAAAAGCATTTGAATGCCAAGCACATAAAAGTTCCACAAAGGAAACATCATAATTAGCAATAGATGGGAAAACCAGCATGAAGCAAAGTGGTTGGTTTGATCTTCAGAGTTATCATTCTAGAGTGTGACACTGAGATTATACAATGTCATGCAGGTAATGCAAATGTTAAGCAAATCACCCTTCTTGAAGTTTCTTAAACTCCTACTTTACAGCTTTAAGATCAGATGTGGTTTTGATATCTGTAATGTTTTTCTCTGTTAGATTCCCTAATGAATATAACAGTCTTTACCTTAGCAGGAAATCTGGGCAAGCCATTTGAGGCCTGTTTTCTTTATATCTTGGGTCTCACAGGTTTGCTTTTGGACACCTAATAAATCACGCACTAACATCTTAGAATTTGACGATTCCTCCTCCTTATATACTCATTGCTAAATCAAGGACTACAAACCATGTAAGAAAGGTGGACTATTTCTATTTTTTTGATCTAAAAAAAGCCTACTTGGTGGATTTACAGCTCTTGTCATAAGATGTTCTTCAATCCTGGATTTAGAATTTAGCTTTATTTGTACTGCAAATGGAATTGTAACTAGCAGTTCCAAATATTCCTTTCTATGTGTTATGGGCTGTCACTGATTTTGCCCTGTGCCTCTCTGCAAGTCAGACAACTGTTGGCAGATTTTTTGGACTGGAGGGAAACTCCTAATCATTATCAAACCTTGTCATACAAAATTAGCAAAAGCACACCTTGCTTTCTATTCATTGGAAAGAAAACAAAGATAGTTGCATACCATGGCCAAACACAAATGCTATGAGGCCTTTATTCCCTATGGATTATACTGGGGAACATTTAGACCCTATGAGTTAAATTTACTTGATACATCTAACACCTGAAGCAGCAATGTCTTTTCAGCTTGTGTGAGTAAGCAAAGCAATCTAGATCCAAACTTGTTAACAGCAATGCTTATTTCATTCATAACTGTGTAAATATGTCATGATCTCACTGAAGACAATGCGGTTATTCTGTGTATTGGTGTATTGAAAGCAGAGTGTGACCCAAAAAGCCTACATGTCTCTTAAAAAGCTTTGGAAATTTAACTTATAAATAAATTACAGCAAATCAAACTGGCATTCCCTTCTCCAGTAAAATATTCATGTTTGACTTTCATAGAATTCCTCCCAGACTAAGGTAATAGAAGCTGTTTATCTTATTTCCCCCCTCAATAATGCATACTCAGGGCCCTACACTCCAATCCTCAAGGGAAAAGAGTTGTTAACATGGTATATTTGCTGGAATCAGGATTACTTTCCAAAAGACTGATGCATATAAAAAGCAGACTAAATTTCCTCTTAATCTTCCATGGTTTCACCAGATCACATTGAAGATAATCCTGAAGATTTTACATAAATGTCCTTTAAAACTATGATTAATTTAGTAACTATTATTAGTTATATCATATCATCAATTGATAATTATCATCACTTAAAATCATTAAACTGAATAAATTCATATGCATCTTTTTATGGACACTCAGTACGTTAAAAAGAAACTGAGGAAACAAAACCTTTTCAAAAGGAAAATGTGTGTGTATGAAGATTTTTTGCCTTTCTTAGAAAACTGAGTATAATTTTTTTTTATTATTTTTAGCTGTTGTTAAATATTATGCGAAGAAGTCCTTTTCATTTCATATTAGCTGACATTCCTTTCTTACTGAAATTATCACACCCCAAAAGGATTTCCTACTTGTTAGCCAACAGATTTATAGTAGGAACTCAAAGGCTTGCTGAGATGTTCCTGTTTGGCTGGACTCTATGAAGGAGAATAGTTATTGGGGGACTGTGCAGACCAGGGGTGGTGAAACAGGAAATTCACTGACATTTTCACTGATAAAATCATCACAAAAGAGTGCCTGGTGATCTGTCATTACTAATCAATCACACAAAACCCCACACCCCAAGGAACAGACATCTCTTCCATGATCAAAGGGACATGACGATTTAGAAATAAATGGAAGGGAAACAGTGTAACAAAGATAGTCCATTGCCACCATTAATGACAGGAAACTCACTTAGCCACCATGGCTTTAAGTAAATGCAGTTTTAATAGATTCAAAAGGTGTGAGTGAGGATTTAGCACATAGGATTATGTAGGTCATGGAGTCTGAATATTAAAAGTGCTACAAGGCATCAACTCCCAGCTACCACCTATTGACTGGGGGTTACTGGACTGATGGGTCTGGTTTCATTCCTGCATCTGAGACCTACAACAATCTCTGGAATTTCGTTTCTTGAGGAATGCCAAAGTGGACTTCTGAAAACTTGCATGTAAATGAAAGCTCACCTTCAGAGAACATTGCAGGGTTTGCATCACTTTTTCTGCTTTTTGAATCTTTGCCTTCACAGCAGATTAAGATTTTATCCCTTTAGCTGGAGCAGTTACAACAGGCTACAGAGATGTTGCTCATGCATGGTTTAGTGGGAGGTGCCCCTGCCCCTGGCAGGAGGGTTGGAACTAGATGATCTTAAGGTCCTTTCCAACTCTAACTATTCTATGATTCTATGATTCTATGTGCTTAGTTCTTCCCACGAGATGGAGCAGCAGAGCTCAATCACTTGACACTGTGCACCTCTACCCAAAGAAAATGGTGTTTCTTGAAGGTGCAATGATTGACAGTCACCTTGCACAGGTAGTCCACTGTGACATGTATCTCACGCCTAATCAACTGAACTAAAATTGCATATTTTGAATGTCTCCAAACTGAGGAATCTTTTATACAGTTCAATAAATTTGGACAGGTGCTAAGAATGATAAAATCTACCAGCAGGCTAATTCTCATGAGCAGAAATCTCCCCTACAACTTGACATACAAAATGAACATGAAGTGTTCTTATGAAATTTGAAGTGATGAAGTCAGCAAGGTCAGTGCCAAAGAAGGAAAGGAAATGAGACCGAAGGTAGAATTATTCCTCCTCTGCCTCACAGCTTCCAGGTCAGTGTTTATATCTAAACTCTAGATTAAGATCCAGGTCAGGCCCGATAAAGCATCTCTGAAGTCAACGAAAAAAAATCAGATCTTAGACCAGCTGTTGGGAAGCAGAAGAATGCTAGAAGCATAAGTAATGTAAAACCACTGCAACATCTGAAGATCAAAATCCCTGGTGGACAGGACCTTTCTGGTGTTTTTGCTATGCCTCACCCTGGAAACAAATATGCTGTTTTAACAGCAGCTGTGTACTGAACAAGTATCTGAACAAGTTTAGTTCTCCCTGGGTTGAAGAAGAGCTAAGAGAGCTCATCCCCAAACCTATTTTCACCAGCCAGCTGCACATTCCACATGATATTTGTCTGCTGGATGTTTGAGAGTGTTGTACCAATATTTGTTTCAGTCTCCATTCTTGTGAGACCTCACTTGGAGTATTGTGTGCAGTTCTGGTGTCCTCAACATAAAAAGGACATGGAACTGTTGGAACAAGTCCAGAGGAGGGCCACGAGGATGATCAGGGGACTGGAGCACCTCCCATATGAAGATAGGATGAGAAAGTTGGGGCTGTTCAACCTCGAGAAGAGAAGGCTGTGTGAAGACCTCATAGCAGCCTTCCAGTATCTGAAGGGAACCTATAGGGATGCTGAGGAGGGACTCTTCATTAGGAACTGTAGTGAGAGGACAAAGGGTAACAGGTTCAAACTTAAACAGGGGAAGTTTAGGTTGGATATGAGGAAGAAATTCTTTACTGTGGGGGTGGTGAGGCACTGGAATGGGTTGCCCAGGGAAGTTGTGAATGCTCCATCGCTGGCGGTGTTCAAGGCCAGGTTGGACAGACCCTTGGGTGGCATGGTTTAGTGGGAGGTGTCCCTGCCGCTGGCAGTGTGGTTGGAACTAGATGATCTTCAGGTCCTTTCCAACCCTAACTATTCTATGATTCTATGAAGTTATTTATTGAAGTGGATTTCAATCAAGCTGCAATCTGAGTCAGGAAAACACAGAGGCAAAAAATAACAAATGGGGAGCAAAGGCTTATAGAAAAGAAGGAAATATAAGTTAAAACAACTAGTCATTGTAATTAAAGGATGGAGAAAAAAGGTGGTGGGAACACGTATATTTTGGGATGACATTTCAATATTTCATTATGCCTTCTTGTTGTAGTTTGATTTCTTTTCATATATACATAAAAGTAAATAAACAGGTCCTTTCTTCTCATATCTTTAGGGTTTTGCTTGGTTCAACATTTTTGGTAAAAGAAACATAATATAATAGAACCACTTACACCAGCTGGTAGTTGTATACCTGATAATACGACAGGAGGGAGAGTGGCTTGCCACCATGGCTCAGGCCTGTCAAGAACCAGCTAACACACTACATAAATGTATCCTGTTCAGGGTTTTATATTGACTGTGTTTGTTAAGGTATGAGAGATACAGATATGAAGTTTATTATAAGGCACATTCCATGTGACAATATGTGAACAAATCCCTAAAGAAGGAAGGAGAAAAGAAAAGAGAGTTTTATCCCTTCGTAAATCACAAAGGTTTTGATAAAGCAGTTAAGTGCAACAGTATGTGATCTAACTAAAAGAAACCTTCGACTCTAAGAAAAAAAAAAGAGTTTTAAAATTATATATATATATATTTAAGGAGTATCTGAAGCCTCTGTCATGGTTGATGAGGAAATTGGGAGCTTTTAGAGAAAAAAGGATGAATCTTTCTGGTCCTCCTAAAAAGCTTCAGAAATGAGAGTCTATGAGGGTTAATGTTGTGCAAGAAGAGTTGAACTCTGATGAAGTCTCTTCAGTAAAGAAATTATCTCTAGAAGTTTTAGTGAGGCATATGGTATGTATAAGTAATGAAACACTGGCAACCACCTAGTCATGAAAGAAGAGCAAATCAGCTTGATAATGGAAAAAGAAAGCCAGAAAAACATTACGATTAGAATTTAGTATAAGATTAAAGTAATTTAAAGCATACTTTTTTCTTGCAGTCCTTCATATCTATCATTTCCACCTTTGTCTTTTTATAACAGTATTATCTATTTTGGCTCTAATGAGAAAATTATTGCAGTCACACTTTCCTTTAGTCCGGTTGAAATTAGCATGAATTAAATGGCTGGATAAAAATAAAGCATTCTCTTACAAAGTTGTGAGAAATCTATGAACTGGGGCACTAAAGCACTAGCAAGTGAACTAACTTCCAGCACATCCTTCAGATTATCTAGAGTGATGACTGCATTTGCTTCCCATCCTTCATTTCAGCTGCATAGGCCAGATGGGAAGCTCAAGGTAAAACTATTTTCCAGCGCTGATACTGGTTAGGAAAAGTGTCTGGCATGAAATGAGATATTAGGCTGCATACTTAAGCCTCAGCAATCCACAAGCAGTTTGATTGTTTCTTCAGTAAATAGGTAACTGTTGATTCTTCCCTCCTGTTTTGGGGAGGTTTTTTGCTTGTTTGTTTAAATGTGTTTACTACCATAATATCCGATGGAGACCTGGGACTGCATAATGATTGAGAAAAGAAAGTATGCTCTGTTTGCATAACCTCTTAGAAGGTTTTTTTCAAATTTGTCCTTATTTAGTCTGCTTTTACCATTTTCATTAAGTATTATTTTGTAAAAGCACCATAGGAACTGAACAGTTCTTTTGCCTAACAGAAATGGAAGTCATGGCACAGGAGTGTAATTTTAATGTATGCCCTGGGAGTGAAAGTCCACCATGAAAGCTATAGCTAATTTAACAGAGCTTATAATATAGACTCATTTCTTAGCCATGGGGACTTGACTTTAGACTGTCTGAAGGTCAAGCATACAGCAACTGCTACAGAATCCTTCAAGAATGTGAGCCACATCACACATCTGCCACTTCTTGCTTAGAACAATTCAGCACAGTTAGGAGCTTCCCTCTAAAAAGAAGATGAAGATAAAGTAAACATGGCAAATGAATTACCCTTCTCCCTCTGGAGAGGTCACGTTCGAGGTTCACTGCTGATGCAAGATGGTGAAGCTTGCACCATTGCCCACCTGCTAGGAATTAAACAGAGAGCTACAGTCTCCAGTGCAATCAGTGCCTAGTCTTTAATGGGCTCTAAATTCATCACCGGAAGCATTGACGAGCCCATAATCCATTCATTAACGTGCGTTAATATGTGTCCTGTGGAGCTGTCCTAACTTAAAAATAAAAGACAAGGCATTCACATGTGTTATTTGGAGCAGGATGGAACAGGGAACCCTTAGCGCCATGGAGAGAGAAATGATTGCAAAAATGGTTTTATTGCACGTCCCCCAGCAGGATGTTTAGAAAATAAAGATCCAACACATGCTGCAGCAATAAAGCAATTGTTTCTTGGCCAGATCCAGACAGTGCTATGCAATTGTTCCCTTGACTTATTTCAAATGGATAATCACTTTTTCTTGTGTGCATCAAGCAGGTGCTCACAGGTTCAAAGGGGTTACAGAGAAAAACCTCTGATCCTCTGTACTTCTTAGTACTGAGACTCTGTACTTGACTTAGTGAAAGCCAAGACATGACGAAAGTAAACAGCCAGAAAGTGAAATGTTAAGACTCTCTCCTTATTTCCTTTCAGCCTTACAAGTCAAGAAAATTGAGCCAGCTCTGTCCAAGGTTCACACATGTCTCATTCCACAAAAATGTTGATGAAGACACCTAAAACCCCTCCACCACTATGTGTGGTCCCTTGATGGCAGCTTAGAACACAGACTGGAGACGCAGCTGAATGCTAATTGAAATGACTGAAAGTATGAGGATCCTGAAAGAATCCTTCATAGGCATAAAGGCAAAAATTGAGTAAAATGACAGATGGACATCAGGAGCCAGCTCAAATCCAGCTGTCAGTTTTCTCTATATTTGGGAAATTTATAAATTTATTACTATGGTTTAATATTATGGTTTGATTATGATTTAATTAAACTGAGTATTTACTTACATCAACAAGAAAAATATTAGCATATATTATAGGTAATTAATAAAATTATAAAGAACCTGCATAAACATAGAGACTCATGCTATTTGTCAATATAATGGTGACAGCTTTCCTGAAATTGTTTGTAAAAAGCCTGAAGGACTTGCTAAAATAAGTTTCACTACAGATTATGAAATATGAAGTTCAGTAAGGACTTACATGCGGTAATGGAACTTACAACATTTGGATCCTTTACATCATCATTTGTCAGTTTTGAATATCATCTTCCAAAATAAAACATCACTTGCCATGACTTTTTCCCTATTCTTTAATGAAATTAATTAGCAAACAATATTCAGAGAAATAGATTAAGAGGTTCTTGGAAGCATTACGAAAGCCTCTTTTTTTGGAAAACAAAATGAGCGGAATGGTGCCAGCTGAAAATGTCATTATTCTTTTAGTTTTTTACCTTATAACCAAACTTCAACTTATTCTAAGCTTTAGCCTCCTACATCGTAGGGATAAAATTTACTCACTGTCTGCAACATTTCATGAAAAAACACTTTTGAAAGCCTAAAAACTCAAGTTGATATTTATCCACAATGTTTTGCTTTTAAAAGCTAAACCACATTTTGTTTTATCTGTATTTTCTTTCTGACTAGGTTGATTGAAATAAATTATCACAACTGAAAGTATCATCAAAGTGAAAGCAAAAGTTGACTGTGAGGCCAGGTTTAACAGAGCCTTGGGTGGCATGGTTTAGTAGGAGGTGTCCCTGCCCATGGCAGGGGGGTTGGAACTAGATGACCTTAAGGTCCTTTCCAACCCTAACTATTCTATGATTCTAACTATGATTTAAACTAGGAATTGAGGAATTCAAAATGTTCTAGGTGGTGATTCAAGAAATGAATAAACGCAACCATAGTTTGCCTCTTTCAGAACTGACTATAGAGGGAACTTAGAACAATTAATATACTAAGCTAGATTTTCATATATATGCCTAATTGCACACAGAATGACTTTGGGAGGATGCACCTTAGAGACCAGCCAATGGCAGAGAAGAATCTATTATATTTACTGTGTTCACCTAGGTATTTGAATGCTCAGTAAAAATGAGTAATGCATCACTTGTTTTTTCCCATGTAAAGCAAAGAGTTCAGGTGCTGTTATGCAAATAAGCATTGCTATGGACAGTAGAGTCTTGAAAACAGTGTCTTGTGACAATGACTAGCAGGACTAGTGCCAATTGCAGTATACTGCTATAGTACTGCATTTTGTATTAAAGCTCCTCATTGAACCTTAACAAGTTTAATTCTTGCTTTGCTTCCCCTCTTTTTGATACCTCTGTATCAAATTAACTGTAAAGAGTAGCCGTGATGTAGACATCTTTCCAGCACCCACTGTGGTGAGGACAGATGCAGAGAAACCATTTATCTTCCTTGCAATTCTGTGCTTTTTGATTGGCTTCTCTGTACTCTGGAGGACCAGCAGACCCACTGGCTCGCTCTGTGATACATCTGATCTCTCAGGACGATTTAAAAAAGAATTTTTTTGTCTTTATGTCTTCAGTTATTTTTTCAATCTTCTTTTGTTTCTCACATTTCAATCCTACATTCGTTTGTGTTGGTACCATTTCTCCTGCCTTTCTAGCATTTAAGCTCGCTAAGAAATCTCTCATTCTCGCCCACAAAATTTAGCTATCTTATCCCTTTGTGCTTCTTTTCCATGCATTCATGTATATTTGTTCTGTGATATGCAGGGATCCCATATGTTCTCTAAGCAACTTCCAAGATGATTATTTTGATTTTTCATTTCCTGAAGTTTTCCTTTGAGTCCTTTTTAAAAATATCCTCTTTTTGAATGGTGGTATCTTAAACCTGTTCTTTTTTTCATGTCACCAGAGTGCAAACCAGATTTTATTGCAGTTATACTCACCATTTTTAACAAATCAAAGCAGCTTAAAGTATACTGAACATAATTTTGTACCTTGTGCAAGTTTAGGTTCAGGCTAGATTTCTCCTTACGTTTGGAGTGCACTGTTCAACTGAAACCATAGTCTGTAGTTACAGACATGTTCTGTTCTTAATTTGCAATTAATCAAAACCTGTCTCATGCTCATAAGTGATAAATTCTGAGTAAAAAGAGGACTTAACCCCAGAAAAAGAATGAAGTGTAGGCCTCTAAGCCTTATCTCCCCTGTTACCAAAAAGCACAGCAAGTGAGATAATGCCTTGGGCAGGTATGGCCCAAATAATTTAAGCCTTTGATGACAATACCCAAAATGAAATCCTTGTAGGAGCACCTGGGGTGATATGTTACAGTTGGATACTGTAGCTGCTATATTGTTTCTGTAATCCTGTCTCACTATTGTAATACAAATGACTGAAACTGAAAACAGCAAGCCGTTTCTTTTTTCAAAACAAATAATAGCCTACAAATCTATTTTAATGGTAAGGTGAAAACTTTGATAATAAACCAAGTGTTAACATATTTAAAGAATTCAAACAGTAACCAAAAATACTTCTTTTCCTTTCTTAAATGTAAGAGATACATCTAAGCAGCCTTGTGCAGTGCTATCAACTATATAACCACCGCTGCTGGACTCTGGAGGATCTTCTCACCCAGGGCACAAGCAAATGCACCATCACAGGAAGAAATACATTCAAAACACTAATGTCCACACTGAGTACTTTTATTCTCAGGTTCACACATATACTTGTTGGGGTTTAGATCTTCTTTCAAAAAACTATCAGAGGACAAGGATTTGAAATTATTTATCCTAAGATACAGGCACTGGGCATGGTAGAAATAGAACATAAATGATATTGATCTGATCACGAGTTTACTTGTTTTTTCTTCTTTTTTAATTTAATTTAAACCCATACATCTTTAAACTGAAAAAGTAATGATGTTTAATTACTCTACAATCTGTATTTACACCAGCAGAATATGTGTATATAAACCCACCAACCAAACTCAAGAGGAACTTTAATTGTCTTTGCAATGCATAGAAATGTTGTCTAATGACAAGTCCACAATTATTAAGGTTTATTGGAAAAGTGTTTGATTGAATTTGCATGGTATGCTGTCAGTGAAAATTAATCTATTTAATTCTGCCCAAATATTTCTCAGCAAAATTGATGTCTAATGCCAATAATTCTCAGCATAAACTGTCTTCTTAATAACGTTGTCATTTGGTGGTCTGGGAAGATAGATTTGTTGCTATAAATATTTATAGATAGACATGATTTATTTCCTTGACATTCTTTGAAGTATTTTGCCTTCTCTGAGTATCAATGCATCAAGGGAAGAAAGTGGCTGAATGTCGTTTTCCAAATCAAACTGTAAATGGATGATCCTTATTAATATTAGCCATGGAACTATTTTAATCTCTTCCAAGTACCAGGACATAAAAAGTCAATCAAATAAAAAGACTGAGCCAGCTCTTTTACATTAATAGCACTGTACTTTCTTTTGATGCATACAGTTCCTGGGAAGTTTACATTAGAATGGAAGATGACGTTACAATACAAGCAATTCTACAAAAAAAAAAAAAAAAGAATTAAAAAAAAATCTCATCCTCAGAAGAGACATACACACTATGCGTTATATACCTACCAGCAAGAAATAATTTGTTCCTGGAGGAATGGAGAAATTCAAGAATTCTGTGAAAGTGAATTGGATATTACACTGAAATTTGAATGATTGTTTTTCTGAGGCACATCAGTTCATAGAATCATAGAATAGTTAGGGTTGGAAAGGACCTTAAGATCATCAAGTTCCAACCCAGCAGCCATGGGCCGGGACACTTTACACTGAACCACTGAAAACTATTTGATTTTTTTGTGTTGCAGTCTGAAATCTGACATAAATCCAGCAGGTGCGCAGAAAAGGAAAATTCCTCTGGTACCCCATATTTATCTTTTGTCACTGTTGAAGTGAATTCATTGGTACAGTTTAGAGGAAAGCTGGTCTCACAGCCAAGGTAATTTTCCAATCTTCCCATCACTGGTGCCAGTTAGTGCTAATTATGAAGGGGATTTTTAATGATAGAGACATCTGTCCATTTAGAAACAGGCTAAGACCACCAAAAAATTCTACTGCTCAGCTTGCAGATGGGAACAATTTTCAGTCACTAATGACTGTCCTGGAGTACTGGCTGAAGGTGAAATGCTATATTTTCATGTTACAAATCTGAGCTGCTTATTTCTTTTTCTGTATGGATATCTGTGAACAGTATCATCAGACTTTTTAAATTTGAAAATTTCAAATTGTCAAACTATTTAGCTTGAGCATCTAACCAATATACTTGAGAATCCATTGATTAATAAATCCTATTTTAAAGGAGAGGTAAATAAATAATTTTCCTGAAGACCATGGAGAGCCATTAGTGCTGTTTTCAAACTGAATACTAATCTTCAAATGTCCTTCAAAAGCCTTGCCTGTAGAATGATTTTCCTAGTTCAAAGCTACTAATTTAAACCAATCAAAAATGCATGAGAGTATTTTTTTAATCAATATAAGAATACTTTGCAAGAATATGTCATCGTCAATGACAAAGATTTGATAATGACAGTGAATATGGTTAGCATGCTCATGTTCTCTATACTGTTAAAAATTAGCATCATAATATATGCATCTGAAATTTGCAGGTAAAAAAGATGAACGCCTGAAGGATGTATGAAAAATGTCATACCTTAAAATAAATGTTTCTGTGATTTCATTTCAAATTGTCTTATTTCATGGGATTTTAAAAAAATTTTTTTCTCCCAAGTAATAATGCACCTCTTTTTCCAGAATTCAAAATTTAGTCTGAAATCCTAGTAGGTCACTTTTTCTAACCTTGTTCAAACTAACCTTGTGGCAAAATAACATTACTTTTTTCTCTAACATAAATATCCCTACTGTAGCTATTGTTAGGTTTGCTCCTAATATTTGAGCATTAAAAAAAATGAAAATAACATATTAATATATAATATAATTAAATATTTGACATTAAAAAAGTAAAAGGATTTTTTTCCATTAAAATGCATTAAAGAAGCCATTTTGAAAACAAAGAAGACAAAAGGTGACTGATCTGCGGGACACTGTCAAGAGGCTGAAAGATACCAGGGAAGCTGAGAGGAAGCAGGACTGCGTGCTCTAGGCCCAAACTGTGCAGGGGCCTCAAGCGTCCCCTGTAGCTCATGAAAGGAAGAAGAAGGCCACTAACCCAGGAAGCTGGGAAACAGTAACAGAAAAAAACAACAAATAAAGGAGGAAGAGGGCAATTAAAAGCAAGGGGCTTCTGCCTAAATCTGTTGTCCCCACACTGAACTGCTTTGCTGTCTTACAGGGGGTTAATGAGGAAACAGATTCACACCAGGAACAACCTACTGATGCACTGGCAAAGAAAACCACTGCTGGTGCTGCCACGAAAAAGGGGTGGGTTATAGTTGTAGGGGACTCTACTTTGAAAGGAACAGAGGCACTCATCTGTCGGCCTGACCCAGGCTCAAGGGAGGTGTGTTGCCTACCAGGGGCTCAGATCAGGGGTGCTGCAGAGAGGCTGCCTGCTCTAGTCAGTCCCACTGACTATTACCCACTTCTAGTGATCCATGTGGGTGTTACTGATATAGATTGCAGTAGCCAGGAGAACACAAAGAAGCCCTGGGAGAAGTGGTTAGGGGCTCTGGAACGCAGATTGTCTTTTCGTCAATTCTCCAGGATACAGGGCAGGACCTTAAAAAGGCTAGGAGGATCGGCCAGGTTAATAAATGGTTAGAAGGGTGGTGCTGTAGTCAGAGGTTTGTGTATCTTGAACACAGGACTCAATTAAGTAGGCCAGGACTACTGGGGGCTGGTGGAGCTGGTCTGACAAAGAAAGGGAAGAGTGGATTTGGTAGGAGGCTTTCCAGACTGGTCAAGGATGCTTTAACCTAGATGTGTTGGGGAAGGGCGGCATCATTCCATCCCAACACACTCAGTCAGTTGTCAGCGCCTATAATAAACATTCAGAGCAATGTGGAGATATTCCAGCTGCTAAAGTCAATGAGCCAGCTTCAATTGGAGCTAGGCTCTGATGCCTCTATACAAACGCCTGTAGCATGGGGAACAAACAAGAGGAATTAGAGATGTGTGCATGTCTACAGTGGTATATTATAACAGGCATCACAGAAAGATGGTAGGATGGCTTCTATGACTGGCATGTTGGAATGGAAGGTTACAGGCTCCTTAGGAAAGACAGGCCTGGTAGGTGGGGAGGGGGAGTTGCTATTTATGTTAGGCATAGGCTGAAGTGTATGGAACTGTGCCTGGGGACAGGTGAACAGCAGACAGAGAATTTGTGGGTGAGGGTTAAAGGGGCGACAGCAATGAGAGACATTATTGTGAGGATCTGTTACAGACCACCAGATCAAGAGGATTCGGTGGATGAAGCATTCTATATACAGATAGGAACAGTCTCATGCTCACAGGCCACTGTTGTCATGGGGGACTTCAACCACACAGATATCTGTTGGAGGGACGGTACGGCCCAACACAAGCAATCCAGGAGGTTCCTCAATTGTGTGGAAGACAACTTCCTCCTGCAAGTAATAGAGGAGCCGACAAGGAGAGGTGCCATGCTTGACCTCGTGCTCACCAACAGGGAAGGGCTGGCTGGAAATGTGATGCTCCAGGGCAGCCTTGGTTGCAGCAATCATGAGATGGTCAAATTCGAGATCCTCAGGACAGTGAGAAGAGCGTGCAGCAAGCTCACTGCCCTGGACTTCAGGAGAGCAGACTTTGGCCTCTTCAGGAACCTGCTTAGGAAGGTTCCATGGGATATAGCCCTAGACGGCAGGGGGGCCCAAGACTGTTGGTTGATATTCAAGGATCACCTGCTGCAAGCTCAGGAGTGTTGCATCCCCACTAGAAGGAAGTGCAGCAGGAGGGCCAGGAGACCTCCTTGGATGGATAAGGACCTGCTGAGAAAAATTAGAAGGAAAAAAGAGGCTTATAAAAGGTGGAGCAAGGGCAGGTGGCATGGGAAGAATACAGGGATGTTGTCTGGGAAGCTAGGGATCAGGTTAGGAAAGCTAAGGCCCACTTAGAATTAAACTTGGCTGGGGATGTTAAAGGTAACAGGAAGGGATTCTATAGTGACAGCATGGGCCTGCTCCAGAAGCTATCAGGAGAACTGGCTACCCTGGATTTGAAGAAGGCTGAGGTTCTTAACGACTTCTTTGCCTCAGTCTTCACCGGCAACTGCTCTGACCACACCACCCAAGTCTTGGAAGGCAGACACAGCAACAGTGAGAATGAAGACCCTGGGCCCACTGTAGGAGAGGATCTGGTTCGAGATGATCTTAGGAACCTGAACGCACACAAGTCCATGGGACCTGATGAAATCCATCCTCGGGTCCTGAAGGAGCTGACAAATGAAGTTGCTAAGCCACTGTCCATCCTATTTGAAAAATCACAGCAGTCAGGTGAAGTTCCTGATGACTGGAAAAAGGGAAATATAACCCCCATTTTCAAGAAAGGGAAAATGGATGAGCTGGGGAACTACAGACCAGTCAGCCTCACCTCTGTGCCTGGCAAAATCTTGGAGGAGATTCTCCTGGAAGGCATGCTAAGGCACATGAAAAACAGCAAGGTGCTTGGTGACAGCCAGCATGGCTTCACTAAGGGGAAATCCTGCCTGACCAATTTGGTGGCCTTCTATGATGGGGCTACGGAACTGATGGACGGGGTAGAGCAGTTGATGTCATCTACCTGGACTTGTGCAAAGCGTTTGACACTGTCTCACATGACATCCTTGTCTCCAAGTTGGAGAGACATCAATTTGAAAGGTGGACCACTCGGTGGATAAAGAACAGGCTGGATGGTGTCACTCAAAGAGTTGTGGTCAATGGCTCGATGTCCAGCTGGAGACCAGTAACGAGTGATGTCCAGCTGGAGACCAGTAACGAGTGATGTCCCTCAGAGATCGGTGCTGAGATCGGTCTTGTTCAACTTCTTTGTAAATGACATGGACAGTGGGATTGAGTGTGCCCTCAGCAAGTTTGCTGATGACACCAAGCTGTGTGGCTCGATTGATACGTTGGAGGGAAGGAATGCTATCCAGAGGGACCTTGACACACTTGTGAGGTGGGCTGATGCCAACCTGATGAAGTTTAACCATGACAAGTGCAAGGTCCTCCACCTGGGTTGGAGCAATCCCAGGCACAGCTACCGGTTGGGCAGAGAAGAGATTCAGAGCAGCTCTGTGGAGAAGGACTTGGGTGTGCTGGTCCATGAGAAAATGAACATGAGCCGGCAGTGTGTGCTTGCAGTCCAGAAAGCCAGTCGTATTGTGGGCTGCATCAAAAGGAGCGTGACCTGTAGGTCGAGGGAGGTGATCCTGCCCCTCTACTCTGCTCTCGTGAGACCTCACTTGGAGTATTGTGTGCGGTTCTGGCGTCCTCAACATAAAAAAGGACTTGGAACTGTTGGGAAAAGTCCAGAGGAGGGCCACGAGGATGATCAGGGGACTGGAGCACCTCCCGTATGAAGATAGGCTGAGAAAGTTGTGGCTGTTCAGCCTGGAGAAGAGAAGGCTGCGTGGACACCTCATAGCAGCCTTCCAATATCTGAAGGGGGCCTATAGGGATGCTGGGGAGGGACTCTTCATTAGTGACTGTAGTGATAGGACAAGGGGTAACAGGTTCAGACTTAAACAGGGGAAGTTTAGATTGGATATAAGTAAGAAATTTTTTACTGTGAGGGTGGTGAGGCACTGGAATGGGCTGCGCAGGGAAGTTGTGAATGCTTCATTGCTGGCGGTGTTCAAGGCCGGATTGGACATAGCCTTGGGTGGCATGGTTTAGTGTGAGGTGTCCCTGCCCCTGGCAGTGTGGTTGGAACTAGATGATCTTAAGGTCCTTTCCACCCCTACCTATTCTATGATTCTATAAAATGTCAGTCAATGTGTTTAACAGGATGTAAACCTTAACTGAAATTAATGGAAATGAAATATGCAAACAAGTCTAGAGTCTAGATGGAGATGTGAAGTGACACTGTTATTTCAGCCACTGTCCTACTTCTCACTGCTTTTCTCTGCTGCTCATCACCATTGCTGCCAAACTTGTGGGAGTGGCTGAAAGAGCTGAGAGGAGGTGAGCTGCAAAATATAAAGCAGCACTCTTGCCCATAACTAGTATTTCCTTGTTTGTTTAAGTCCATATACTTTTTCCTTCTCCCCCTCCCTGCTATTTCCTCACTTTGGAACTACCATTTCTGAGCTGGGGATTAGACTGTGAAAGATGGAATGAGGGAAGGTAAGATAATAAATGAAGCAGCTCTCAAGGCAACATGCTGAACAGCAGTTGGTGTGACCAGGTGGTCCTGTCTCCAAAGTGATATGTAGAGATGTTGTCTTGCTTGTGCTCCTCACAAATTCTGCTGTGATCTGAATGCAGATGTTCCTTGTAGATGTAAAGGCAGGGAAAAAAAAATTCATTTTGAGAATGTCTGCTGACAAGCTGTGAAATTTCAAAGCTATTTTTGCCATTGGTAAGTTTTAATTTTGTTCTGGTAACAAAATCTAGGACAATCATTAACCCTCAAGAAACCTATTAAGTGGGAGACTGACCTGGATTGTATCCTGGAGATACTGCTCTCTCCATATTATGTAAAGAGTCTAAGTATCCTAGACAATGTTTTGTCTGCTAAGACCTGATGAAATACACACATTATCGCATTAGGTGATATGCTTAATATTGCATAGGAAGCTTTTAACAGGACTGTGAATATTACCCAGATTTTAAGTCCAGAGCTCTAATTGCAATATTATCCTGCCCTCCACCTGCTGCTATCCTGCCATTAGTATCCACTGCTGATGCATTGTACCTTCCCATGTTATTCAGACAGGAACAGAACAATGCAGCCAATAATTCTGCAATAGCTGGATACTGCTAAATCAGCAAAAATGTTAAATTGAAGAATTTGGATTGAAAGGTTTCATAGTCTGTGAAGTGCAGCCCTGACTGCCATTTAAAACTTATTATACACCTTTATATTAAGGGCTTATAAGCAGATAACATCCAATCTTTAATACAGCAGCAGATAAGGTTGCTCCAGCAGGATTGCAGGCATATCATGAGACTTATGTGTTACTCATTGCTGGATTATGTTTCAAAGTGCTTGAAGCATGAAAACAAGGAAGACAATTTCTTGAAGGCCAGCATTTAATTATAGATTTATCCAATAATCCATTATTGAACTGCCTCATCAGATAGGATCTGTCCAAAGGATTATACCTAACTGTGTAGTTTTTCATTGGATTTGGTTTTAAAGGCTGACCAAAAACTGTGGAAATGAATGCAGGACTAGAAGAAGGCTGTCAAAAAAATGCTCAGATGTTACCTTGAAACATCAGTCTTTAGTAGGATATAAACCTCAGCCAGTTTGTTTTATGACTATCCATTGCTATATTCTTAATTTGCTGTTGGTTACAGCAAGAAACTCCAACATTTTAATAGCATTTTAAAAAGAAATTTAACAACGCTATCTAAATCTCTCTAGGAAGGAGAGATTTTTTAAATAGTTAAGTATCTGTAACTCATGTCCTTTTGAAAACAAGGGAAAATAGAGGAAAGCAATACAAAAGCTTAATCATTCTTATACCTTACCTGAGATGAAAAGAGAACAAACCTTAGAAAATTAGTTTAGCATAGTATATTTTAGATACAGTGAAAATAACAAACAGCAGTATGATAGTGTGGCAAAGAAACCAAGAGCGGACATAGAATGAGTGAGCAATACAACAAAACTAACAATTTAATCTTCTTTATTAAAACAATTTCACAGTCTACCCCTGAGGTAAATGATAGAAATCCAGTTGTTGGGTAGTAAGCAATTAAATAAGTATCTGCCACTATATAAAACCAAAGCAAATCTGTTTAAAGATTTTAAAACCGGCAAGCAAAATACAATATTTCGGAAAACATTGCAATGTCATTGTCCTTTGACAGATTTCCAGGACAATAATTCAGGGCTTTACAGAAATTTAAAAAAATTGCATGTTTCTCTTCTTTTCTATTTTAAGAAGAGTAAGAAGGCTGCAGGAATATCTGGAATACTCTGACTGCTCTCCCTACTCGACTCACTGATTATGAAACAGTGCAGATGGATGCATCACGCTAATTCATTCTGAAGAAATGTGGAGTAGAAATGCAGCTGGGATGTCTGTCTCAGATGTAACATCCCTCAGATGCTCTCTTGGGTTCAGTACTTAACACGGCACCTCTCCTACAGCTTTATTCAACTCATAGTTTAAAGTCAAGTCTCGCAAATGTGAATGTACAAAATATCCTGACTTCAGTGTGTTTGAACAATTGAAATTGAAACTTTATCAGAACCCAGGGGTGCTTCTTATCATGGGAGATGAAATTACAGTTTGCCAAGGGCTTGAAACAGGACAAAGAAAAGCCAAAACAATAATGTGGCTCTTCTGTAAGAAATTCTGCTTTTGACCTTAAGATAAGTTTGTCATTGACACAAGAGGGTGAACACATGTGATTAGGTTGATAGCATCAGCAGAATAATATGCAAACGCTTTTGTCCTTCTGGGATCTAGAGTAACAAAAGCAAGAGTTTCGTGCCCTGAAGCTTTTCATCATTTGGAAACAGCCTGTTTGCCCTTGTACATTGTATGCACTCGTTTATTTAGTCAAAGTTTGTTTGTTTTCTCCTTTATTCTTGAAAACTCACATCTGTAAGAGTATATGAGATTACAGATTTCTGTCACATTAGGGAATTTTGTTTTGTTTATCTTACTGGGACAATAATAAAACCTCCTTCAGAGCACAGTGAAGATATATGAATATTATTCAATGATAAAGTCATTCTTCCCAGTATTGTTATTAATTTTCCATTTGCCTAAAATTATCCTTTCAGGATTCCTCAGCCCCTTAACTTCTGATCTCTGGTGTTGTAAAATTCCATTCTGAATATTGCTTAGCGTTTACGCTCTCTGGGACTAAGAGGTCCACAAGGACTTCTAAATGATTCCAGTTTAGAACCTGAGATGCAATGTAAAAATGCACACATTTTTGGTGGAATTTGTATTGAAATTCCAGTATCTTAAATGAAGTCATAATCATAATTTGAAGTTGTATCCATACCTGAAAAATGCCTCAGTCCAAATTTATGTTAATGTTGTTGAGTATGTTAGAAATGCTCTGACAACATCTTGTTTTGAGGTATATCTGGTTTTAAAAGTAGATATTTGGGTTGATGATTTACAAAATATTGATTTACTAGAGCACATACCCTCTATTATACTTAATTTGACCCAGACCCATATTTTAAATTCTAGTTCAAGCACATGACTACATATAGCCTCCTTGCCCTGGTGAAGTACAGGGATACCTTTTTAAGTTTGTCTCAGCAAAAACAAAGACTTGGAGAGATCCCTATTTTTTTTTCCTGTACCTCTGTTTTGCTGAAGGCAACATTGTCAGCTAATGATGTGAAATGGTTACATGTGACAGGCTGAATGTCTGTGTCAAAGGATGGAGTCTGACCTGGGCTTGCAAAGGGAGGCTCATTACAAGCACACTTAGCCAGCCTTTCAATCTTCAGTATTGCTTGGCTCAATTCACAGTTCAAACCAGAGTAAGTAAAAACCACTCCACCAGTCTCCCATGGGTTGTTCTACAGGGCTGAAGTGTTAAACTGCGTTTTGGACAGCTCTGTTTTGAGTTTGTTCAGTATTTGTTTAATCTGTACTGCCAGAAACACTATAAATCCATCTTGTTCAATTTCATATGTCCTTTTTTCATTTATTAAGCCTTCTAAAAATCAATAAAGATGCACTCCTCCCTGAAAGGATTGCCCTTTCTTACACCACACATCCAGGATGGGAGATGAGATGAGATGAGATGAGATATGGGAACAGCAAAAGCCATCAGGAAATCCAGCTTGGAAGAATAGCCAAGACTAACACACCTGCTAAAGTATGTGTTCCGTTTATTTTTCAGTAGCACATCCACAGAAAATACAAAAAAAAAAAATATGTTTCACATCATCCTTGTTAGCTAGGGGGACATGTTACAATAAAACTGCACTGCAGGAAATGATAGTTAAGACAATTAAACTGAAAGGAAATTAGTTAAACATGCTATCTGCAATAATCTGGTTTCAGTAGGTGGATGAAGAAGTCAAGCAGTTTGCTTGGAAACTATTTAATTTGCATACAGCATACAATCAAGCTGGCTATAGGTACCTACATTTGGGAATGATGGTACTGAACCAGATCAGATACTCTTCATGGGAAGAGGAATTCCATGGAAAAATTCTGCAATGATATTTGTACCTCAGAAGGCTACATATTGGGTCTAAAAATTAAAGAAATTGTTAAAAATTTCAAAAGCAAAGCTGGGCAATCTTTGATCAGGGCTTTCTGCAAGCCTCAATTCCTAGAACTCCTGTACCATCAACCAGAACACTTCACTATTTTTTTCTCTGATAAGTATTGGCTGTGAAACTCATATCTATTAGTCTTTCAAGGAATAAGATAAAAAAATTCAAAGAATCAAATCTTCCCCAGAACAAAAAAAAAAATCAACATTATTACCAATGTCAATTGCAGATTCTTCAAGTATGTTTTAAATCAATGTAACTAAGTGAGGAATCAATCCCTTGGATTCTGACAGAAACAGTACTTTAAAGTGTACACTATTAGGAAGTTAGAAGTAAACAGAAGGATTTGTCTAGAATCTGTTTGTTCTTTGAACAGCTTTAAAAGACAGACAGAAACATCATCCATAGCAATGGATGAATAGCAAAATAACATTTTGCTTTGTTAAAAAACTTTTCCTAGTATTTAGAGATTTATTCCAGAATATTTTGCAGAAAATATAGGAATTCCATTTCAGAAAGCAAAGCAACCTTAAGATGAGATGAAGTATATGTGTTTGCTGCCAAAAATAGTTTTCAGGGACACTACTTTAGGACTAGCTCATTTTCCACAAGATGTTGTTAGTATGGAAGTTCTTACTATGCTAGAGATTAGTGTCTTTGTTTCAAAATAATAATGTGAGACACTCAGAATCACAGAAAATTTTTGTTTGCTGTGGCTATTCTAGAAGAATAAAGGAAAAGTGCTTCTCAATCCTCAAATTTTTGATAGGCTACTGTAGATCATGGTACTTACAGGACTTCATGGTAACTCAAAAATCTCTACCAAATCACATCTGCTTTTTAAAATGAATGGAAGGAAGAGCCGAAACTCTCAACTGACTTTGAGAAATTAGAAACTGGAGAAGCTCGTTTTTCTGACTGCCTTTAGTGTTCCACTTTCATCAAAGGGCAAGTTACCCTTAATCTTTTTGTGATGTTAGGCAAGTGTCTTAATCCTTTTCTGCCTTAATTTCTCATTTGTAAAATGCTGATTAGTAGACTTGTCTTTCAGATCTATTTAAATGTAGTCTCTGGGACAGAGCATCCACATTTTTGAAAGCATGAAGAGCAAAAGGACTGCAACTTGAAATTGTTGCCATGAGAGAAATACAAATCAGTAGCAGCTACATGAATGATGTTTTAAAATAAATAAAGTTTAATGAGCAAAATGGCAAAATTGATGTTATTCAGAATGCTCTTTTCTTATTTATAGATTATCCAAATGCATAGAATGATAAATAAAGTAAAAATACAGATCACACTTAGTACTAAACGGAAAAAACAAAAAGGGCTCCTTCAGTGTTAAGCACTGAACTATGCATGAAGTTTGGTATGTAAACAAACATCTCACAATTGTACAAAGCTGCAACAAAATAGCATAGAATCTTAGAAAAAAAAAGATTTTTGACCCCTAAAATTGCTCACAGGCATTTTTTTCTTATGTCTTATGCAAATGAATCTTATTTTTACTACGCCAGTAGCATGTTTAATTTTGGAAGCACGCAGGGCAGTTGTCAGAAAGCTTTGATTTCTGCTCGAGCTGAAAATGCTTTCCTCACATTCATCCCTGATAAAAAAAGAATGATTCTTTGGTCTCCTGAAGAGGAGCCTGTCCCTCAGCAAATTCTTTACTTATCAGCTTGTTTCAACATGCATCCAGAAAATTTGACAAGAGTACAGCACTTGATTAGATGCTTGCAAGAGAAGATCAGCAAAAGAAGACTTAGGTATGCATGTAAATAGCTATTAGGCTACTGTCATAGTTTAAGTCTGCTCAGCCACGCAGTTTGCTCGCACACTCCCCCCTCTTTCTTCCCCCAGTCCTGGGGGGATGGGGAGGAGAATCAAAAGAATGCAACTCCCACAGGCTGAGATAAGAACAGTTTAGTAGCTAAGGTATAACACAAACCACTGTTGCTACCTCCAATAATAATAATGACAAGGCAAATACAAGGGAAGAGAATACAACTGCTCACCACCCGATATCAAGCCCGACCCCAGCAGCGAATCCCCCTCTTCCTGGTTTCTGTCATCTGTTTTTTCCGTCCTGGGAATGACGTGCTGTGGTATGAAATACCTCTTTGGTCAGTTTGGGTCAGGTGTCCTGTCTCTGCTTCCTCCCGGCTTCCCCTCTTAGAATCATAGAATCATAGAATAGTTAGGGCTGGAAAGGACCCTAAGATCACCTAATTCCAACTCCCCTGCCAGGGGCAGGGACACCTCACACTAAACCATGCCACCCAAGGCTATGTCCAATCCGGCCTTGAACACCGCCAGCAATGAAACATTCACAGCTTCCCTGCGCAGCCCATTCCAGTGCCTCACCACCCTCACAGTAAAGAATTTCTTACTTATATCCAATCTAAACTTCCCCTGTTTCAGTCTGAACCCATTACCCCTTTTCCTCTCACTACAGTTCCTCATGAAGAGTCCCTCCCCAGCATCCCTATAGGCTCCCTTCAAATACTGGAAGGCTGCTATGAGGTCTCCACACAGCCTTCTCTTCTCCAGGATGAACAGCCCCAACTTTTTCAGCCTATCTTCACACGAGAGGTGCTGCACTCCCCTGATCATCCTCGTGGCCCTCCTCTCGACTTGTTCCAACAGTTCCATGTCATTTTTATATTGAGGACACCAGAACTGCACACAATACTCCAAGTGAGGTCTCACGAGAGCAGAGTAGAGGGGCAGGATCACCTCCCTCGACCTACAGGTCACGCTCCTTTTGATGCAGCCCACAATACGACTGGCTTTCTGGACTGCAAGCACACACTCCTGGCTCATGTTCATTTTCTCATGGACCAGCACACCCAAGTCCTTCTCCACAGAGCTGCTCTGAATCTCTTCTCTGCCCAACCGGTAGCTGTGCCTGGGATTGCTCCAACCCAGGTGGAGGACCTTGCACTTGTCATGATTAAACTCCATGAGGTTGGCATCAGCCCACCTCACAAGTGTGTCAAGGTCCCTCTGGATAGCATTCCTTCCCTCCAACGTATCAATCGAACCACACAGCTTGGTGTCATCCACAGACTTGCTGAGGATGCATTCAATCCCACTGTCCATGTCGCTGACAAAGATGTTGAAGAAGACCAATCCCAGCACCGATCCTTGAGGGACACCACTTGTTACTGGTGTCCAGCTGGACATTGAGCCATTGACCACAACTGTTTGCGTGCGGCCAGCCAGCCAGTTCTTTATCCACCGGGTGGTCCACTTCCCTGGCAGAGCGTGAAGCTCAGAAAGTCCTTGGTCAAACCAAAACATTACTAAGCAGTAACTGAAAACGTGTGTTATCAGCACTGTTCCCAGGCCAAAAGTCAAAAACACAGCGCTGCACCAGCTACCAAGAAGGAGAAAAACGAGTGCTAGTGCTGAACCCATGACAGCTACATAGATTTCCCTAGACTTTCTTTCAGAAATGCCTGTGTTGTGACCAGGAGTTGAATTTCGTTCCAGTAAAGATGGGGATACACTGCACTTTTCCATCCCAAATGAATATTTGACTTACAGCCAACAGTTCCGTTTATTACTAGGCAGAAGCAAACTCACGGTACAGGATGAAAGGGGGCCAGGGCTGGAGGAGGTAGAGGAGCTGGGAGTGTGTATTTTAAATACCTCCAAAGATAACTGGTATAAAACTGTGTAAAAATAGAGAGAAAATTAAAAATCTGGCTCTAATTAACAAAAATTACTAAAGCAATAGAGCTAATCTTGGCATACTTTTCACAATTTCTATTTTGTCTGAATCTGGAAAACCCCAAGGTCAAAATAAACCTGAAACAAATATAGGTAGAGCCTCAAAATCTAGTCCATGTCTGTAGGAATGAGACATTTCCCCGCTGTTGTTTTTTATCAACAATGTCCAGTGGTGAGGTAAAATATACCCCCTGACATACATTAATTACAATTTTAGTCTAGGAAAAAGAGACAGACGCTACAGAGTGTAAGCATCTCCAACGTCTCAAAAAAAAAAAAAAAAAAATGACCAGGGCAGGTTAAGGCAAACCTGGATACTGTGACCATACTGTTAAAAAAACACTCTGTCACCAGTGAGTGAGTGACTGTAATATGGAAAGCCTAAGGAGACTGCTTCGGTGCAAATAGGCCCTCAGTGCCGATTAAATTGAAGCTGGAGTTACTGTTTCCTCTGGAAATATCCCTGGAATAGAAAGGGACAGAAAGGGCATAAAGACCTTGAAGTCTTTGCACTTTGCGGACTTGGAAGCTGTTTAGTTTAACATTATAGCTTAAAATCTCACCCAGGTGTACTAGGCTGAAGGAATGTAAGGATAGGCAAAACCAGAAAAGAAATTAATGTATTCACTTTGACAATCAGTAGCTGGTGATATGGCTGCATCCAAAGGCAAGTGTACTTGTTAATGCAGCTCTGAAGTTGAAAATCTTTACAAGACCTTCACTCAGCTCTTCAACCCCATAAATAAATAAATAACAAAAAAAAAATCTTTTAAAAGCTGCCTCAGATACTATTTCAGACCAAAAATAGCACATCAATGCTGTATAGTGGGTTTGTTTTTAATGCACTTAATTAAAGCAGTCATAAAAATACATTTACATATGTTCAGTAATTAAAGCCATAAAGTATTCACACACAGACAATAGCGCAACTATAATTATGTCTCTCCCAGTCTGTCTGTGTAACTATTTTTACCACATGACCTTTTTATTTTTTTCTCAACAATCAAAAGTTTTGTTTTTAATAGTTCTAATCACAACTTACACTATTATGCCACGATTTTCCAGTAGTTGAAAGTCCAGTTATCCAGTGTACAGTTCGAACACTTTTAATTCTTTTTGTTGAGAGCGCTGTGCATACGAATCAAATTATATTAGCAGCTGCCTTCTGATTCTGAACTGATTGGTTAGGATGACTAAAGTAGACTATTGTCTCACTTTAATTCCCTATTTTCTAACCCATGTTGCCTATAGCATTGAGAGGTTTACTTAAAATGTCTTTTTTTGCAAACAGAATTACCTCAGAGTACCAGATTAGAGAGGCACATCTTAAAAAGCACACAAAATTCTATCACACACTCATCCCATGCAAAAAGCAAATCAAAGGTTTTTTGATGTTTGACATGTATGTTCAGTATGGTCCAGTGCTGGACTTGAGAAATGTTTGGCATAAGGGGAAATGTTAAGAAGAAATGCAGTGTAATTATTACTTTTCTATCACCTTGTATTATTAAACGTTAATTATTTACTGCCATAGATCTTGTTGGAATGAAGCATTCATTGCTGTTGAGCTGTGGTAGCATAGATGATCTTTAGGGACACATTTTCTACTGGTACATAATCCCGTTCCTCTTCACTGGAAGGAGCTGCTCTAAGATAGGTTTTTGTCAGCTGCAGCAGACACATGCTATTAACTGCTTTTCTTTGACTACAAGGTTTTATTGCAATTCTGACTGGATTTAACTGAGATGGAAAGGAAACAAGCTACTGCAGTAAGTTCAAAACTGTCCTAGCATGTAAGTATTAATATCCACTATACCACTGCAGAATGTTTTCTGCTTTATCCTTTAATTCATCCAATTCTTTTTGGCTTGTGCTGGTGAGAATTTTCCTGGCTCTTTATGGATCATTTAAGAGGAAATGTTGAATTCTATTGGTGTCTGGAGCCAGGGTGTTTTGGCTCTCTACTCTTGAACTGTAGGAAGGAAGATTCATTGTCACAGACTTAGCACGAGCTTATCTCCTTGGCATCAAGCATCTTCCTTGCGTTATTCCAGGCTGCAGGCTATGTTGCCATCCACATTTCTGCGGGCCTGGGGTATGTCCCTCTATTGTAGCAACATTGCTAAGATTAATCGATTTGCAAATATAGTCTGTCGACAAAAATCAGGAGACCTCTATTCCTAGCATAGGCCCAGAACTGCCAACTGATATTTGCATTTCAAGCTTAGTAAGAATGTGCTTTATGGCAGTGGCAGAATTAAATGTACTGTGAAAAGCTGACTATTGCAATCCATATATGATTGCTACTGTAGTGCTGCTGTAGAAATATATAGTGAACATAGTGATTATATCCATTTCAAAGGATTTTTGGTAAAATTCTGTGATAACGGACGCTTAGGTCACTTTCTTAAAGGGATAATGCTTAGTAAATACTGTTGACACATGGGAAAAAATCAAGATTACTAAATTTCCAGTCTGTGTTTATTACCCTTCCGCTTCAACAGTGGTCAAAACAGACCCACTGAGTGTGCAAGACAGCCTCTAATTTGGAGCTAAAATGCCAAAGCAAAAGTATGTAGTGTTACAGCTAACAAGAAGGTTTTTTTGAATGGCAGAAAATACACGGCTCTATTTTGTAAAAGAATGGAACTACTATAAGAAACTATGTCCCCAAAGAAAGAAAAAGCCAATTCCAGAGCAGGCATGTTACATTAGAACAAAAAATGCAGCACAATTCTCAGTATTTCTATCTACCCATTTTTCTTTTGTCATCTTTCCATGTGCATTTGACTTTCCCTGAGGCCTTAAACATCTGGCAAGACTCATAAAAGCTTTAATGAGTCAGAAAAAAGTCAGAAGACATTTGTAACTTGTAAAAGCATCCTCTTGATTCAAATTGATGGCATTTTTGTAGTCAATCTGCTAACTGGTTTGTATTCAAAACAGACTGACTATTTATTTAGACAGAATTCCCTATTGTAGACTTTGTTATTTTGGCAATAACAGGAATGTGCTGCAGAGTGTTCAACATTAAATGTATATCTCTATATAAAATATATTTTTAACTGTACTGTTGCAAGACAGTAGATTAGGTCTTCAGCTGATGCAAAGTGGTGTGTCTTTCCTGATTTCTATGAGAATCTTCCCTGAAGACTTTCAGTGGTGAAAATTCAAAGAGACTTCATTGATTTCAGTGAACTCAATCTGAATTTGTGCCATCTCAACTGATCAGAATATGTTATGGATTTTCTGTCTTTCTCTGGAAGCTAAAATTAAGTTCAAATAAATAATTTTCACATGTTTTGGCACAACAGAATATTTATAATTGCTCTGCAAAATAAGTGGTGGTTTTTGCCATTTTGCAGCCATTAAAGATGATAAAGCATGTGGGTGAGTAAATGCAGAACCATAGACTTCAAATCACAATGCCTGCAGACTTTGCAATAAGGAGAAGAATACGCAGTGACTTGGAAGTCTGGAATTTCTTTCTATTTCAGTGCTGACAAATTGTTAACATTTTGGGTACATTGTTGGATGCTGCTTCTAATTTTTTTCTTTGTTAGAAATATAATCTCTCTCAACGATATATATACCATTAAAACTTCAAGTATATGGAGCTAGATGGGTGACAACCAGTAAGTTTAGGATTTAAACTGACTCTTCCAAGTGAATAAGACTCAAAGCAGTAATAGTAGAGTATTTTCTGTATTGTGATGGGATGAACTAGAATAGTCTAAGGTTGTAAAGGATATGTTTATACATGCACTTGCTATAACACCTCTTTTATATGTATAATTATGATAATTTTTTCAAGTTTAATTACAGTTAGTGATACCCTTCACTGATGAAATCTATGTAATAAATGTAATTTCTATGTAACTAACATTAGCATATTTTGTTTATCAGTTTCCTTTGCAATTTTTATGAAAAGTAGATGTTTGATAGGTAAATCTTTGCAGGTGTGACTATTTTAGGTTTCTAAAGAGTTCACAGAATCTAAAGATAAAACACTTAAATATAAATGTCTAATACATCAAGGAAATTTTAAAAGAGTGAGACTATTAAGTGAAAATAGAATATTAACATGCATAAGGCAATAGAGAAGTATAAGATCTGTAGATCAGGACCTCTTACAGGAGCTGTGTCTGCATCAAAGCCATAAAGTTTTTACACCTGAGGAAAAGATATACTCAAAGATGACTAAATGCAATTAACTGCAACTTGGTTCATATGTAAAATAATAATCTCAAATTTACTTTTTGTCCTGAGAATAATTTTTTTAAATTTTTAAGGTTGAAGTCAAGTACTGGAAATTTATTCAAGAAAGAAAACAGAACAGGATTCTACAGGTAGGTACCTTTTTGCTGTGTCCATTTCTTTATCAGTAATTAAATCCAACCACAAAGCCACTATTTATCTAAATATTAATAGTCCTGTAATACTCCTATCTTTTGCATTATTAGTTATTAATACCTTTTAAGGTTATTTACTGGGTTAAAAATAATAAATAAAAATGAGCCCATTTTTAACTTGACCTTTCACTGTGGTGAGGTTTTGTGGGAACAGCGAATGTGGTTGTGAATTAGATGTGCATTCCTATAGCTCAACAGGTTATGAAGATGTAGTCTACCTCCAAGCAAGGAGAGTGTTTAAACTTGTCAGAGAACCACAGAATCATTTGGGTTGAAAGAGACCACTTGAGATCATCTAGTTGAACCCTCCTGCTTATTCCTCTGTCTTTTTATGCAGAGCCAAGGTCTGCACTTAAAAGTCTGCATTAACAGTGCTCTTTTCTCAGTAAATGATAAGAGGTAAGAAGCAGAAAAGAACTGGGGGAAAAAGTTGGATAAGTAACTTGAATCTGAAGCACTGCTGGTTTAGAAGGAGTAGGGAAAAGACATGTGCCTAAGGTTTTACTATGCATGAAAGCAACTGCAATTTTCCTCTGTAGTTCTCCCTAGAGAACAATTTGTTTATTTGTAAAGCAATTTTTTAAACATTGTTTCTTAAATTTGCATGTAGCTTTTTTCCTCTCCAATAAAATATTTTATGAGTTTAGTAAGTCCATAGACTGTATTTGTCACCCAATATATGCACACTATATGTTACATTAGGGCACAACACTGCACCCAAACTTTACAAACACTGGCCAGCTGATGTACATCCTGTCGCATGCAGTTGCTTATTCATTTAGAGGAAACTGGAGCCTGTGGGCTTTGATTCATAATTCCCATTTTGATACTTACAAAATTCTCCTTCCAGTCATACAGTACATGTTTTTCTGATTTAAAAAGATGTTTTCAGAGGTAGGTCACTGTTTTCATGTCCCCTTTGCATGAGTTAAAATATTCAGCGGGGACCCAAATACTAAAAGTTGTTAAGCATCTGAAGCAAGATGCTGAGAACTCTTATATTACTACTCTATCAAGATAGATTAAACAGTAAACAGCATTCAAGCAATCAAAATTCCGATTTCAAGTTTCCTTTTAAAGAATAAAATGCCCCCAGAAAGCATTCCTACTTTTTTTTTCATCCAATTTTCCCTTGCAATTCAAAAGCAAATATGACTTGTTTGCTATAACTGAGGTGGAGGTGAACCAAAAGATCCACTCTTAAATGGCAATTGTTGAACATACAAGCATGAATTATTCAGTGAACTTAACCTGATCCCGTGCAAGGAGGGGACCTAAACCATTACAATATTGATGTCACATTGTCCCTCCTGCCCCAGTATAGTAGAACTGACATAAACCAGCTTGGAACGAACTCCTATTAGATGTTAACAATTTGCCATGCAGGTTAGATTCTTGTCAGATAAACTCAGAGTTAAAACATCCCATTTACTTGGTACCTTGTTTCCCAGGAAAGGAAGTTAGGGAAAAGCCACAGAAATCCAATCTGTGAAACATTAGGCAGTCTGAAGAAATTCCTTTTTCCCCCAAGTGTGTTCTCCTGTTTTATATGTCTGAAAAGGGATTCACAGATTTGTGATGAAAGGGTTGAGGATATCTCAGTGAATAGTAAGACCAGGGAGTAAGGATGCTCATACACAGTCATGTATAGGCATATAGGTATATGTATACACACACACTCATTTGAAATCTAGCATTTGTATTTATGCATTTTAATGTCAATAAGACATTTCTGGTAGTACTATGATGTAGACCAAAGATATCAGCATTGATAATTCTATCTTTTACGAATCTCCACAGAAATGCTCTTGTTCACAGTTTCGCCCACAATAAAGGTCACTTTTCTGTCTTCATAAGGCAGATTTTATTACTTAGATATCCTTGTCCTTCATTTCACATCTGTCCTAAAATTTGCTTCCTCTTTTCTCTGTGGGCTAAGGTGGCAAAGTATTAATAGAAGGGGCAAGCACATTCTCCATCAAGTTATAGTAGATCTCGTTCATGCAAAAGTAATTGATAATATTGTTTTATTCTTGCACTGAATACAGAAGATAGATACTTTCAACAGATAGCTATTTGCAGTTGTGCTATACAAGTAAGGAGAGGATGGGACAATATACATGCTCTTCCAAAAGGACTAAAGATGGAGACAATCATAACTGATTATAAGTGTGTGATTTGTAAGTAATCTACTTAAAGGTTTATGATGTAACCTTATGAAATGGGAGCAAAAAAGTTTACATCAGGTTCCTGGGACTGATCCTCCAAGATCCTGGCCTCTTCTTTTATGCTCAAGTTCCTTATTTCTTACTATTTTCATTGGGAATTGAACACTCTGCAAAACTGAGCCTTCTTACATCTCTGAGTTTCAAATTATTTTACACACTAGCCATTGCTAAGATGGAGCTATTTCTATGATGCATGCCAAAATGAGTCATTTTCTAATCAAAAATTGCTAAAAAAATACTGTATAGAGTCGAAACAAGAAGCTGAAATATATGATGAAGTTTATCTCCTTCAACTCAGACTCTCTTCTTGTTTCTCTTATACTTACTTTGTCCTTTCTTCCTTCTACTCTGGTTTCTTTTCCCCACTTTGTCACCTCTTAAGCATGCTTTGTTTTCTTACTGCTGAAAGAAGTTAGAATATCATTCTGCCATTTCCCATACGCTCATGTTATTTAAGATTCAGATGACTATGGAAGTGTCATGGTTTAAGACCCTCATGCAGTTCGTTCACTCACTCCCCCCTCTTTCTTCCCCCAGTCCCAGGGGGATGGGGAGGAGAATCAAAAGAATGCAACTCCCACAGGCTGAGATAGGAACAGTTTAGTAACTAAGGTATAACACAAACCATTACTGCGACCACCAATAATACTAATGACAAGGTGAATACAAGGAAAGAGAATACAATCGCTCACCACCTAATACCAAGCCTGACCCCACAGTGAACCCCCATCCTTCCGGGTCTCTGCCATCCGATTTTTCCATCCTGGGAATGACATGCTGTGATATGGAATACCTCTTTGGTCAGTTTGGGTCAGGTGCCCTGTCTCTGCTTCCTCCCAGCTTCCCCTCCTCCCTGGCAGAGCATGAGACTCAGAAAGTCCTTGGTCAGACCAAAACATTCTAAGCTGTAACTATAAACATTGGTGTTATCAATACTGTTCCCAGGCCGAAAGTCAAAAACACAGCGCTGCACCAGCTACAAAGGAGAAAAATGACTGCTGCTGCTGAACCCAGGACAGTATCCACCCCTTATTCCATACCGTTCACGTCATGCTCAGATCCCACATTTTCAATATACCATCACATGTATATATATACATACACACACACACACAGAGGGAGAGAGATCATCCCTTAGTGCATGGACCAATCCCTATAAAGCTGCTGAGTCCATTCTGTCTATGATGTCAGTCTCTACCTCTTGCAACAGTCTTTCAGAGCAGGAGAGGCTGTGTGCAGTGTTCACAGTCGTGAATAACCTGGGCAATAGTGTCCATTGCTAAGTCCACCCCTTGATCATGCGTCTGTTTGTATGTTGTATCTCTGCCATGATGGCCTGAGGTGTCATGGGCCTACCCGACTCAAAATAATTCACCCTCCCCTCCAGCAGTTTCTGCAGTTTGTCTTTGGGGACTCCATATGGCTGCCTTCCATCTCCGATGCTTCCAAAGCACGGGAGGGGCCCAGTGGTCTAGGTACTTGCACATACTGTCCCACACACCCTGCCACTTGACTGTCCAGCCTTGGGGAAAATCTCTTGGTCATCCTGGATCGCAGTCTAACCACAGACAAGGCCCACACCCCACTCTACTTAACTCTCTGGACCAGATGAAATGGTTGTGGGTAAAACACACTCTGTATGCGTGCCAACATGCTGATCCCCATCACAATCAGCAGGCAGGTCTCAAGGGTACCCAAAGGTCATTCAAACCCTTCAGAACTCTCAAATGAGGCTGCTGTACTTGTCACTGGGGTGGTGTAGCTGCTGTGCTTGCCGGCTCCCTCACCACCAGCTGCTCTTTGTCGGAGTCCAGATCTTCCTCCTCTGCCTCGCTGGGAAGTGCTGCGTGGTCTCCTGCATCCTCCTGGGGCTCGGGCTCACGGGGCTCTGCGAACAGCTGCTGGGGAATGCTCTTGATTGCCACGGGGCTGTGCTTGGCTGCTGCCTGCCCACGTCGCTCGGTAGCTGCAGGGCTCGGCTCGACTTTGGGGCCTGGCTTCTCTGCTGTCTCCTCCCGCCACTCAGTAGTCACCTCCTCCTGTGGCTTGGAAGCCATCAGGCTGGACTCGGCGGTGGGGCTCAAGTCCTCTGCCACCTCCTTCGTGGCCTCCTGGTCCTGGGGGCCGTGCTCCCAGGCTGGTTCGGCAGCCGGCAGCTCCCAGGCCCCCCCCCCCCAGGCTCCCAACAGCCTCACAAAGATGGAGGCAAGGACAAGGGCCAGGATGGTGAAAAGCAGCCGGGCGGCCAGGTACAAGTCCACGTTCACGTCCGTCCACCCCTGCTTCTGGAGCCCAGCCGTATTACAAGTCATTCCAATAAAGTACAATGGAACAAGATCCTTAACCCAAAACCCTTATCTGAAAAATGCTAAGATAACAAATACCAGCTGTAAGTAAGGTACAACAGGCTGAAACCATGAACTCAAGAGTATCAGGAGCAACAACTTTGAGAGCCAATAAATCAGCATTGTGACGAGTGGCTATTAATCCTGTCGTTATCTCAACCCTTTGTGCCCAACATTGGGTGCCAAAAAGAACTGTCGTGGTTTAAGCCCCTCACGCAGTTCGTTCGCTCACTCCTCTCTCTTTCTTCCCCCAGTCCCAGGGGTATGGGGAGAAGAATCAAAAGAATGCAACTCCCACAGGCTGAGATAAGAGCAGTTTAGTAACTAAAGTATAACACAAACCATTACTGCGACCACCAATAATACTAATGACAAGGCGATTACAAGGAAAGAGAATACAGTTGCTCACTGCCCTATACCAAGCCTGACCACGCAGTGAACCCCCATCCTTCCGGGTCTCTGCCATCCAATTTTTCCATCCTGGGAATGACGTGCTGTGGTATGGAACACCTCTTTGGTCAGTTTGGGTCAGGTGCCCTGTCTCTGCTTCCTCCTGGCTTCCCCTCCTCCATGGCAGAGCATGAGACTCAGAAAGTCCTTGGTCAGACCAAAGCATTCGAAGCTGTAACTATAAACACGGGTGTTATCAGCACTGTTCCCAGGCTGAAAGTCAAAAACACAGCACTGCACCAGCTACTAAGAAGGAGAAAAATGACTGCTACTGCTGAACCCATGTCAGGAAGCCACTCTAAGAAACAATGATATCCACTAGAGTGTCAGTGATACTTTCAAAACTAATAAACTACTAAAGCCACCGAGTTTAAGTTGCAGTTTTAAGAAGGTTTAATCAGGCTTCTGAATAGATTCTTCATAATTACATTTAATGTAATTATTTAGATGACAAATATTCTATAGCTTTTCTGAATTTAACCCTTTAAATTTGAAAACCACATATTTTGTGTCAGTGATAAAACAATGGCTTATTCAAATGTTATGACAAACTATTTCAGAGAAGAATATATAAGCACAAATTTAAGAGAAATGAGGATTTCTTTGTCTCTTTGAAGATATAATAGTGGTTCCCCTCATACTCAGAATCTGACTAAAGATTGCTACTGTCAATAAAGTCTTGTATTCAACAAGTTTCAAGATGAGACGTCAAGAAGAGGAAATTCACTGTTCATTGAATATTCAAGAATGTTCAGTCTGCTTAATTGAAGACTCCTGTATCACGTACGCATATATCTGGCTCATTTAATATAAAATCATAGAATAGTTAGGGTTGGAAAGGACCTTAAGATCACCTAGTTCCAACTCATCAGAACCACCTCCATGTTACTGAAGAAACAGGCCAAAATCAGAACTGAATTTGCTTGCAGACATAAGATTCTAATCCAAATGAAGCCCCAGTTAAGTTAGAATATTTTCTATCCATTGCTTATGTACAACAGTAAATTCTCCTCATCCTTCAGATGAGGGATTCAGCTTCTTTACTTCTTTAAAGATTTTTTTTTATATTTGTTATGCATCAGTTTTGTATTCCACATCGTCTCTCACCATCATCCTTTTTCTTATACCAGCAAATATAAATTTGCAACAGCTTTTGTTTCCCTTAACTGTCTAGACCATTGCTGAAGGAAAAGCTGACAAGAACAGTTGAGTTTCCATGCTCTGTGCTAGCTTGAACTAAATATAATTTGGAAAATGGAATGTGAAAAACCATGCATGACAAGTAGTCTACAAGTTAGCAGGCATTTAGGGAAAAATATAAACATGGAGCAGTGCTCTTGTATAAAACAGAAATATTGATGCCAGACAACTTTCTTTTCCCTTAAAACAGAAAACAAAAGTGTTATTAAGCAGGGGAAAAAAAAGAGTTTATTTAGAGAAGTTATCCTACCTCACACATCCTCCAGTTGACTACAAAGCTTCTGTGACCTTCAAAATAAGTTATATCTTAATAGGATCTTGATCAGACCACCTGGCAAAAATTGATCAACAACTGAAATACTCTATGAGAAATTAATGTTATATTTGATGTTGTGGATCAGAAAAGCTTTCTGGAGAAACTGCAAAGAAATTATGCAGAAGCAACTCTGACAAGACCAATCCTCTACCAGCATTTTATTTTCTTTTGTATAACAAGTGTCCTTTCTCTGTTTTTCCTTTATTCAAAATTCTTAATCCTTGAAGAGTTCAGGAAGCGAGCAGTGTGTCAGTAACCCTGCTTTCAATACACTTTGAGGCAAAGTGTAGAAAGAAAGATAAGAAGAGAAGGTAATAAAATGACTAACAAAGAGGAAAGAGTTAATCACTTAGCTGTACTTTTATGCCATGGCACAAGATCAAAGAAACTTAACATGGTTGACAAGTTTATCTATCTTGGTAGCATTCTCTTCAAACTAGCAACTAATGATGGTGAAATATTTCTCTGCATTTCTAAAGAGAGTTCATTCTTTGGTCATTCGCAAACTTATTTTTGTAGTTTGCTGTGAATGAGAATGCTTTAATTACTGCTTTTCTATAGTTAACACAGTCTGCAAATTTTGTCAGTTCTGTCTGTGCATGAACATTGTTATAAACTTGTGTGGCTATATAAACAGCACATATACTATTTGCAGAAACCACCTCTGTATTGCCTTCAAAAGTGTATTTGCACTAGGTAGGTAAAAAACCAGGATGGAAAAATTTAAGATTCTTGTGCAGATTTTTTATGATTAGTTTGTGTATAACAAAAGTGCACCTTTAGGCCAATAAAAGCATTTTTAGAATATCCTGAAATCATCTGTAAAGCTTCACAAAACGCTGTAAGTAACAAGGATAAAATTAATTTCAGGTAAAATAAAAAGAAGTAAACTGGTTGCAAAGCTGCCACAGAGCTTATGTTAAAGTGAACAACAAAACCAGAAATGGAAGAAAAATTGAAAGAGTAAACTACTAGTTTCCAAATAACCAAAATACAGAAGTTCTTCTGGCTTGTAACAGCATATATTCCTCACACATTCAATGACAATGCAAGTAAATGTATATATATGGACCTGAAATCTGTGACTATGATAGACATCCATGTCCTAATGGACAAGACAGTAATTGTGTTCTGCTTACCATTATCTTTTCCTTTTTTTAAACATAGAAAAGAGAAAACAAATAGTATGACCACAAAGGTTATTTTTGCTGTGTAGCAGAAGAGGGAGAATTGTGAAACACATGTAATGAAAGCTAGTTAATCCATGTATCACATACTACTGTTAATTAGTGTACTCTTTTCCTTTTCCTTCTTTTTTTCAGTTCACCCTTCTATTGTATATACCACAAAATCATCTTTAGATGATTAGGCTTGTTAGTGGTTCTTATTTACAGCTGTATTTTTTGAGTACCCCTATAGCAGGAACACTGTTTCAGTGCTGTAATTCTTTTACCACTCTTCTGGGAGGCCATATCTAGTTTATCTACTTTGCCCAGACGTGCCAGCTGTGCCAGCTGCCTGCAATTTTAATGTGAGCTGTCAAAAATAGGGACCTGGGTCATTAATTATTTTGTGAGGAGTTTAATTGTTGATCCATAAGTATTTGTGAGTTTAGCATCTCCAGGGAACACGCACAGACCACTTTCCCAGCACAGCTGTATGTGAGGCAGCTCCAAACACATGCTATTCAAAATCACCTGCTGCACTGCTTTCTCCCCTTAAGAGTTCTGTATCCACTTGGTGCAACCTCTGGGATACACAGTAGAACAGTGCAAGGGTTCATATGGAACATGGATAGTACATATTGACATACTTCAGATTTTTCTTTCCGTTACCCTAAGTAGGTCTACTATTAGGTCTGTGTTGTTCCAAGGTACAGACACGTAATCAGTTTTGAGCGTGGCTTGTTTGAACCAGTAATGACTCTGGTAGGAGGGCTTTAGGGTCTGTTGGACAAACAGCTGCAACAAACTCAGCTCTATTGCAACCAAGAACACGAGCTATCAGTATACTCAAAACTCAGTGAGGATACAGAGAACTATTTGTTCATACCGAAGACTACTCTGGCAAAATAAGAGATAGTTACTATAACTGCTATGTTCCTTGTAGTATCCAAAAATGTTATTTTCCCACTAGTTTCTGTTGTTTTCACTTGTTTTCTTGCTCGCAGCTGTGAATTATATATCAAAATACCAGGAAAACTACATTTGTGATTACTCTCCATTTCTTCTTTTTTATGAAATGAATTCCTTGACTGAGCTGTCAGGATTATTTTAATCCTTAATTATAATATTTATTTCACTGCAGAAGAAATAGAAATGTTGTGTTTCTTACCATGCGCCTTGGAAATCCCATTTAAAAGTCTCCTATTTAGACTCCCATTAAAATGAACAAAAATAACCCCTCTGAATAACTCTGAATGGGGAGTCAGACACCTAGTAACAGCCAAATGGAGGAAGGAAGTGAGAGGACATTGAGCTATCAACACAGGTGCTGCTTCATAAATTGTCACAGACAGCTCAGTAATAGAGACAGGATCAAGTAAGGACTATCTTCTGCTTTGTGTTTCAGCAGAATAATTTAAACAAAATAAAAAAATCTCAGCTCCAGGATATTCCATTATAATGTTTTCCTCAAGATCTATAAGCTCCTGCTCTTCTGCACAAGTGAAAATAATGATTTTCAGGCTGTAAATTTTATGGTAGCTGTATTCTGCTTCATTTTCTAGGGTTAGCTAGAGAAATTAATGTTAAGTTTTATAACCAGCATTATTACTGTCGTGTCTGATTGTGTTTGGGATAAAAATAAGTTAAAAAAATATTGGGATGGGGCAGAATGAATCAAAATTCTAGTTTCACCCAAAGTAGCAAAAGTTTGACAACTAAGTCATGTCTATGGGACATGAAGTTAAGTTCAGGTCCTACTTTGATAGACAGGACACTCTCTCTAGGTAAATGATTTAAATACTGGACTGCAGAATCAGTATATGTGGTTCTTCCATTCTTGTTAAAGGAAACCACTTTTGCATAAATTCCTTTATATTACAACCACATCAGCTCTTGCCAATGAAATCACACATTCTCAAAAAGTCATGACTATGTCTGTTATCTTCCAAACTTACCAATAATGATAATGATAATAATAATCAACAACTTTGTTACTCTCTGGTTTTACAAACTAAGTACCTGGTGTACACTGGATTTTTTAATAGTCAAAAATTCTGTTGTAATACTGCTAAAAAAATAACTGACAAGCTTGCCTTTTGTGGGAGTTATTTGGATACTCTGTTTTTAGAATTGGAAAAAAACCTTTCTATTCTTTAGCCTTCAAGAGATTATTTTATCATACAGTTATGAGTCAAGAGCTGTGTTTAACTTTTATTTATTTATTTTATTTATTTTTTTAACTTTATTGCTAACTGGTTCAGATTAATTACAAATGAAAAGCCTGTGAAAATGTGACCAAATTAGAAAAACTGTGTACTTCTGAGGTCAGAAATTTTCCATGCTTTTAAAAGCCGACAGTCTTAGGATCTGAGTTCCTCCTGTGTTTTTTGTTGAACAGAATGTACTCAATCTTTGAAGCCTAAGTTGTTGACCTTCACAATTAGCAAATAGAATGAACTTTACCGCAATTAAAATGTTTACAGGGTCTCCTGCTTTGTGAGCAGAAATGTTATTTTTGGCTGTGTTGTTCTCTGTGAGTTAAGAGATATAAGAAAAGCATAGAAAATAAAAAAAAAAAAAGTGTTAATTCGATTCTTTTTGAAATGTTGGTGTAAAATATACTTTTTTAATGACCATATGAGTACATTCACATTTCTCCCAGACCTATTTATTCCTGTTTCTTCCAGTCCTATGCCATAGAAATGTTAGCAGGTTGGCCTGATCAATAACCTCTGTGGATTTCTGGACAGCAGCATCAATTATTGTGCTGTTCCCCAGTGAAAAACAGCTGCTGATATGATGATTTATTAAGCAGCATGGCTGCCCTGGAAGAAGACAAAAGGCCTTATTCTTCTCTCATTTTCCCATACATGAAACCAGAAGAATTTCATTGACTTCAAAGGAGTTACTCCTGTTTTACTGAAGAATGAGGCAAAGCTGAGTAAAGTTTTAGTCCTGTATGCACACAGGTTAAAGGAATGTGTATCCATTACACAGTTAGTATACAGAACAAAGCAGATCTGATCACTCATGAGCTCCTCGCTGGGGTAAGTTGCTTATTGAAGGAAGAAAGATGTCGAAAAGTGAGCAAATGAGAATATCAATAATATTTCTTCATTAATCATCTAGAAGGTCAGTCCTTAACAACAGACACCATTGTCATTCTTAAAATCCACCACAAGCAACTAACCTGGAATACTCTTGAGGAAACACTAAGTCAGCAGCAACAAGAGCTCATGAAGCAGGTGTTTCCTTATGCTTCTGTTTTTAAACTGTGACAAATGATTTATGCAAATCAAAATGACAAAACTAAAATTGACAGGTGAGAAAGAATTTTTAATTTAAGAGTTAGAAACTGTCTGGGTTTTTCATTCAGACTAATGGCAAAGCTGGGAAAAGGAATTCCCTAAGTCTAGTCCAGCACTTTTTTCACTAAGCAGTACAGTCTCTCTCATGATACACTTAGCTCCAAAAAGGGAGGATAAATTGCAGTCTTATCTGAAAAGCTGCAACAGAAAGGCAATTAAGATTAGAGTTCCAGTTTCCACATTTTGACAGGCTTAAACAAAACTGGGCTGTTCTATGCTAAGGAAGAGTACAGTTCATTGGGAAAAGAGGGATAAAATACTCTGAAGTTTGGACCAGACTTATTTTCGCCTGCTTTGTTTCTTAAATAATATTCAACAATGAAACTGAAAGTAATTTGATTTTCAAATGGTATCCATTTCGAAAATAACAAACTGATGATAAATTTGTGTATGTATTGCCCTTTTATCTCTTTAGTAACTACTAGCACTGTCAAAGCTGGAAGGAAGCAACAGAAGCTGCAAATCATGGGTCAAAAAAGTATTTCAGGGTTTTGGATACAACTTTTGCCTTTGGATGAAATATACTCATGGGATAAGATGAGATACACAAACTGATAAAAATTTGGCTGCCTAAAATGTGTATGTAGTGTGCATGTTTTTACATGTTGCAAGGTCTCAACTTTCTTTAGTGTCTTACTACTGCATGATTATTTAGTTTCCTTTACAAATACTCAATATTGTTCTGACTTAAAAAAAATGTTTTAAAACATTCCTTTAGATAGAAATATTTCCAATTTAACCCATGTCTGCATGGAAATGTTTTTTCCAGGTTCTTTGATACTAGAGAAGAAGAACAACTGCAGAATATGTACAACATAAGTTCAATAACCCAACTGTGAGCATGACAGATTGTATCATCCCTGGCCTTTGAAAACAATTCTGACTTCAGTGTACAGGTATTCTCTTTATATCCTTTTGCAAAGTTTGTGTTGATTTGCTTTTTGCAAGGCTTCATTAATGCTTCTTGAAAAAATTCAGTGTTATCTAGTATAATTAAACGGTTGTTAATAGCAACAGTAATGACAAAGACACTAGTAGAAAATGTGGGGAAAAAATAATTATTTTTAGACTAAAACCCAACCTTGAAAAGTAGTTTTATTAAATATTTACAGAGGGGAAAAAGAAACCAATGATACTGTTATAGAAAGTGAGTTCAGAGTAGAGGTTTAAAATCAAGTAGTGGGAAGAGTGGTTGTGAAGAGCAAAGTCTTCAAACAAAACAATTTTCACAGGACCACAGAAAAGCAAGTGGACACTCTAACAGCTTGCCCTCAAAAACTAAATTTTACTACAGAACACTTAGGTACTCAGAAATTGGTCACTCTATATGTAGCGAGAACTGTCTTTATTAAGATCTAGGGTAAGCAGGGTTAAAAAGAAATATGCCAGCTAAACTGATTTTTCAGTGTCTTTATATAACCTGAGATAAAATCCTGAATGTGCTTGTTCTATCTGTTATAGCTAACTGTTTTTAAAAGATAATTCATGCAATCTCTGTGGTTGGGCATTAGGAATCACATACTTTGAAATATTGAGAAAAAACAGCATTCAATTTTCCTAGAACTCTATTACTTCACATTAATACAGAAGAGAAGTAAGCAGAAACAGTCTTCTGGGCACAGACTAGATTATATTTTTACGAATATAGTAGGTATTGACAGTCAAATGACAAAGAAGCATACACATGGATGTGCAGTCTCATATACGTTTAGAGAAAGAAATAAGAAGCTACCTAGGATATGCTGTACAAGCGCGCAGAAATCTCAGTTCTCTGATTTGAAGCATCCATCTAAACTCTGGTCTTGCATGCTTCAAACTCATATGCTGACCCATGACTCCTTGGCACTAAATCTGTTTTCAAAACTAGATGAATAAGCATCTCTTGGTTAATTAATCTATTAAATATGGAAAGTAATTCTGATTATTCATTACTATCATTAGACTAACATTTAAAGGAGCTTATGAAAAGCAGGCTTTCAACATGCTAGCCAGTAACCAAACATATCATGGGATCCAGATCAAATGAGCTTAAAAATTACATGAAAAAGAAAAAAACTGTGGTCAAAAAGTATATGTCAGTTTAAGAGGACAATATCTGGCACTTCTTAATTTCTTTTGATATTTTATTGTTGGGTCTTAATACTTGAAAAAAAGATTTGACATTAATAGTGCAAATTCAAAGAAAATTTTAGTGCATACCTCCAGCCAGCTATTTGGTGTGACCAGCAGCCTAATTCATTAATAGCAGATGTACGATCACAAAGGTAGAAGTAGAAGCTAAAAGGCCAATGAGCACTCTGAACTTTCCCAGTATGTCGCAATTACAAAACCACATGTGTTAAGGACTGTGGCTGGGTGTAAAAACACAAAAAAAAAAAAAAAACTCCACAAAGCAAAATAAATCAGTGCACTTAAATGATTTTTTAATTGCCAGTCTGTAATTTCACATCGAGTCCAATGACGAGCAGGTCAAGAGAGCATTTCAGGTTTGATTTGAACACAAAAAACCTTTGCTGACTACTGAAATTAGTAGTGTAAGTATTGAGTAAAACCTGTTAAACACAAAATTATTCATGGCAATATTCCACTGAAATATCATAGCAAATTGCAGTTATTATCATGTCTCCTTGTAGGTTGAGGTCATTACTGGAGAATTCCATATGTAAGTTAGTGAAGGAAAAGGTTATAATAAAAATGTAAAAATGGCAAATATTCAAAGAATGATGATGAAGTAATTTACTTTGCAGTAATGTGCCAGCAGTAGAGATAGTGGAAAAAAGTCATGTGTTAAGTACCTAAAAGTTAAACACTGAAGTGTGTGTGAGCTAGGCATCCTAGGTCCTTTCCACAGTCGGTGGAGATAAAGACTACTGTGGCAATGCAGTCATGGACTCCAGTTGTGGCGCAACAGAAATCGTTTATTGAGGGAGCTCATGGGCTTTTTATAGATCCCTGCCTAGCAGTTAGTAACTGTTAGTATCGGTTAGTTTCTTTTCGGTACTTTTTGCAACATCATACGCTTTTCCCAGCCAATGACATTACTGATCACGCACCTTTTCAACCAATCGCAGTATTGTCCATGAGCCTTTGTTTGAACAACTTATTTGTACCCAGATGTATAAACACACATTTTTCTGTTACCACTTTTTGCTACATTATGACTTTCCGTTTTTCTTGAACACACATTCTTTTGTCCCCTCAGTCCACATTGGAGATTTTCATTAGCTCCTGGGAAAGTCCAGGGTACATCTCATCTTTGTCTTTAGTAATTTCTTTGTTTCAATATCTACAGTTCTCAGCGATTATCTCGGTGTTCTAATTTTGATTCCTCTTGACTCCCATGGTTTGCAGCTGATGAGGGTCAGGATGTTTATGCTTTCTTTCAGGTCTGCTGGCGCAACTTCTTGTGCAACATTCTCCACAGCCTACCTCCAAAGGGCAGCTCATCTAATCCCAAGTTAAATGACTTGCAGAGGCCAGAGGAATCAAGTTCTGTCTATTGCCTATCCCTTTTTTGACTTTAATGGGACTGTAGGAGGATTAACTCAGATTTACACCAATTTATGCCGTTGAAAGAACCAGATAACACAATGTTAAAGTTTTTTGCATTATCTTTACCTTCATATTTGTTCTATTTGTTAAATATATGTGAAGGATAGTGTGTCTCTTCATTTTTCTTTAGTAAATGAATGTTGAGTTGTTCATTATGCTGAGGGGAAGGTCTGCAAGTCCATTTAGACTGAGTACTGATAACTTCTACAGTAGTCATGGGTTCAGCAGCAGTCATTTTTCTCCTTTGTAGTAGCTGGTGCAGTGCTGTGTTTTTGACTTTCGGCCTGGGAACAGAGCTCATAGCACCAGTGTTTTCAGTTACTGCTTGGTAATGTTTTGGTCTGACCAAGGACTTTCTGAATCTCATGCTCTGCCAGGGAGGAGGGGAAGCTGGGAGGAAGCAAAGACAGGACACCTGACCCAAACTGACCAAAGAAGTATTCCATACTACAGCACGTCATGCTCAGGAGGTAAAAAACGGATGGCAGAGATCCGGAAGGGTGGGGGTGCACTGCGTGGTCAGGCTTGGTATCAGGTGGTGAGCGACTATTCTTTTCCCTTGTATTTCTCCTGTCATTATTATTATTGGTGGTAGCAGTAGTGATTTGTGTTATACCTTAGTTACTAAACTGTTCTTATCTCAACCTGTGGGAGTTGCATTCTTTCAATTCTCCTTCCCACCCCTCCGGGAGCGGGGGGAAGAAACTGGGTGGAGTGAGTGAGCAAGAAAACTGCATGGCTGAGAGGCTTAAACCACAACAACAGTGAAGCGCGAAACACCAGAGTCAGCTGTACCTGCTACTACAGGGCAGCATAAAGGCCCAATGAAACGGATGAAGTCAGAAATAACATTGCAAAGGGTCCTGAACTTGTCTTGACCATTCACCCCAAGACAAAACTAGTTAAACTTTAAAGAGATGCATTTGGCTGACTGTACCAAAGCTGTTTTCTAATGTACATAGGCTTTCACCAGCAATAAACCACAAAGAATTCACATACAGAAAAGAGACAAGATTAAACACTTCAGCAGCAATAATCACACACCTCCCAGGCACAGAACATGAGCTGTTGTCTTGTTGACCTTTTACAATTTGCCTGTCTCTGGCAGAAATAATCTCACATCAAATCTATATAAACTACTCTGTAAATTGAAATTGTAACCCCATTATTAGCATAAGATTCTCTTTTTTCATGTCGCTTCTTTCTTCTTTGGTGACACTACTGAAGGTGTATTTTCAAAGTTAAAACCTGGGACTTTTTTCATCCATGTTTTTTACTTCTGTGAAATTTTCCAGACTTGTGTCTCAGTTTAAATGAGATCACAGTGAGTCTCACAGTACTACAAAAATACAATGTTAAACACACAAGTCATTGGACTAAAAACTGTGTGTGGATAAGGAAAAGATGGTCTTCATGTTAAAGATTTATACAGGCAGCAAGAACAGAATCTCAGCTATGAAAGATAACTGCAAACTGTGGTTCAGGATCTTGCACTGCATTTGAAATCTAACCTGGGTATGAACTTTTATCTCCACCCCCAAAATTTTTATTTTTTCCATCAGTTATTTTCTGGGAAGGTTTGGAGATGTCTCCTTTTTAATCCGTGAGCAGTCAAATTTCCTTCCAAGGGTGTGAATGCTTTATTTCACTGAGGATGTGTGCTATTTATAACATGGAAATGACCGATGCCACAGAGATATTTTCTGACACATTTTCTTCCTCCAGTTTATCTCAAGTAAAAAGTGAGCCTCTGCCTTTTATTAAGCATTCAAAAAAAGGAAATAAATGCATAGGCTGACAGATCAAAGGAAATGAAAGGAGTAGCCACCCAGGAACAGAGCCTGAAGAGTATTGTTACAAAATGGATTGAGTAAATAGCACTGGGAAAAAGGTAGGAGGAAAATGGGGTCCAACAGGGATGTCTGTTCCTGTGGTGTGTGCCCAGAATCATGCAAGATGTTCTTTGGTACCTGAAGTCACGGTGTCATGCAGTAAACCCTCTGCTCACAGATGACAAAGTCATGGAAATAGCAGCCATAAGCTAGCTGGAAGTTCAAATCAGCAGAACACCTGCAGTATCTCACAAAAAGACTTGAACACCAGCAGGTTTTATACCTGATATATTCTTGTAGCTAAACTTGTCCTGGTAAATCTGTAGTACTACTGCTTAGAAAAATGAAAAGAAGGAAAAGAAAAGAAAAAAAGGTGGGAGAGGGGGAGGGGGGAAGATGGGAATGGGGACGTAGGAAGAAAGAAGAGTGTGGGGAACTCAGCAATATGTTGTGTTTGCTGCTACTCTTGCCTTCCCATGTGTCATGGGTTCAGCAGCAGCAGTCATTTTTCTCCTTCTTAGTAGCTGGTGCAGCGCTGTGTTTTTGACTTTTGGCCTGGGAACAGAGCTCATAACACCAGTGTTTTCAGTTACTGCTTGGTAATGTTTTGGTCTAACCAAAGACTTTCTGAGTCTCATGCTCTGCCAGGGAGGAGGGGAAGCCGGGAGGAAGCAGAAACAGGACACCTGACCCAAACTGACCAAAGAGGTATTCCATACCACAGCACGTCATGCCCAGGATGGAAAACAGAGAGCAGAGACCCGGAAGGGTGGGGGGGGGGGGGGTGCACTGCTTGGTCGGGCTGGGTATAGGTGGTGAGCGATTGTATTATTTCCCTTGTATTTGCCTTGTCATTATTGTTATTGGTGGTAGCAGTAGTGGTTTGTTTTATACCTTAGTTACTAAACTGTTCTTATCTCAACCTGTGGGAGTTGTATTCTTTTGATTCTCCTCCCCATCCCCCCGGGACTGGGGGAGGAAGAAGGAGGAGTGAGTGAACGAACTGCGTGAGGGGCTTAAACCATGACGTCATGTACTGTTTTCCTTAATCTTGTCTTTTAAACTGTGCAATCTTTGAGACAGTCGCTGTCTCTCATATGTTTAAAATTAGCACTTTGGAGCTCTTAATCACCCTGAACAATGGGCATCACAGCAAAAGCAGATGTTTTCCAAAACCTGAATTGCCGTGCATAAAAAAGAAAAAGTGTGAGGAGTGATGCTGGCAGTGGATGAAGATATGAAGATTGTAAAGAGAGAGCAAAGAGACTTGACATTGCTTGACTGGCATTAACTGGTATCATTTGATGTCCTGGGTTTTGAAGCTTACAGTGCAGGGCAGAAGATGAATACAGAATCAATGCTTTAACTTGATGCTGAAAACAAGAATTTAGGACTCTGTATCACACCTATTCAGTAGTAACAGGCTCATCCCCAAACTATGCAAGGATAGGGCTAAGATTCTGTCTCTCTTGACCAAAACTATATTTACTTCCTTTCCTGGAATAACATCTCTCATACACCCAACACAACTGTGTCTAAGAGCAATCTAAATTTTCATTATTTTTTATCCAGAAGGTAAGAGATTATTTAGAGAGTATTGCTTGTGTGACTGTAAAAACTTATTCTGTGTAGTGTCACGACTTCTGAACAATGTCTTAAGCACTGGCACTATCACTAGAGAGAGATCAGAAGGTGTGATCTCATTTATATGTAGCTTAACAGCAATGGATATGACTTCTGACACTTTTCTTTAGCAGTAAATTTTACGGCAGCTGACAAGAGTATAGCTGTTTTGCAAAGGATGGAACTGCTGGTTTAAACAGCTAAATGCTGCCTAACAAGTTAGATTTTAAACTGCATATGATTTTTTCTTGCAGATATAAGTACAAAAGGGCATACATTTGTCTGATGTTTGGAAAAGAATTAAATGTTTTATAAGATATCTGCTGCCAAAACATGCACAAGTCTCATGTATCGCTACAGAAAGTTAAGAAACACAGACTGTTTCTAGAGCAATAAAAGTTTATTTTATGTTCCATTCTCCTTAACAACGTCTGATATTCCTTCAACTCTCTGTTGGCAAGAAAAAGGGGCACAAAATAATCTCCTTCAAATGTTCAAGTACAGCACACAGATTTTTACATCAAATGTGCTTGCTTAAAAAATTGTGACTACCATTCGATGATGGCAAAAAGTTGCAAGCAGACTGGATGTAGATCAGAGTTGAGAGTAAGGAAATAATAGACTTGTAAAAAGTAATATCTGCACATAGAAACTGCACTCTACAAAGAGCAGCCTATGGGAAAAATATCCCTATGAAACATTTTTGTGCTAAGCAACACCTTTTCGAATCAAATTTATAGCAGAATCTGCTAGATCAACAGCAGAGTATCAGAAAGAGGTAGAACCCTTTTTTAATACGGAGTCCACAAGACAACAGGTTCGATCTGTCCACAAGCAAATTTTGTTTCAGAAAAGAGAAGGAACCTGCAGACACTTCTTTTATGCTTTGCTGAGTGCATTTGCCTCACATTTTAATAAACTGTGAGCAATTTCTGTCAGCAGAAATGAATGAATTCTACACAGGTTGATATTTCATTCTTTTCTTCCTGTATTTGATTGGAAGGCAAAGAATAGCAAGTCAAATTAGATATAAAAAAAATATGTATACATATAAGTAAACACGACACAAGGAGGAAACTAGCATGCAAAAACATCGATCTTGAATGCTTTTATGTCCCAAATTCAGCCCCACCTGAAAGGGAAGGGCAAGGAATATATGCTCATGCCTACAAATTAAATATTTTTTAAAACAGTATGGGATTATGCCCTGCTGATTTAATTCTATGCTAATGTCTTCATGAAGTATAGTCATACCCGTATAAATATGCATATTTAGAAAAATCAACATAAGATAAAGTTCCCTACAATGACTGTTCCTATATTGGGACATTGCTAACCTAACATACTAACACCCCTTTATTGATGTTCTTTCAAGTTTATACCTCCTTGGTTGTTATTCTTATAGTTATTATTCTTATTCTTCTTCAAGAAGGAAACAAAGCAAAACCAGAATTTTTTCTTCTTCTTGTGTGTCATCTTTAAAATTAATTCATTAGCAGCTGTCAGCCCCCAAGGAAGAGTGTCAGCACTGATGAAGACAACATCTAAAGGTTTCAACTTACCTGCATTTATCTCTTATCCCCAGAAAGTAAGAATCCATATAAAAAGAAAGAAATGACTGCTTTTGTCTTTTGTTTACTTTTAGAATGTAGCTGTTCAGGCATGAATGTTGGCTCCAAATGTTGATGACACCTGTTTTAGTATACAAAAAAAAAAAAAAGACCAGTGAGAGAAAGAGTTACAAGGCTGAGCTTTACTGTATGTCTGTGTGCTGCTGCGCCCATGAGATAGTACTCCCAAGAGAAATTATGTCTACAATTAAACACACATTCCCTTTTTTATAGAATATTACACAAAAATGTTCTTTTTAAAATTACAGCTCAAAATGATGCCAAGCAGATATCTTACAGGAGATAATTGTTTATGCATCATAAAACAGTTACTATGGCTATGGATTATGTTTCTCTGCAAATTTCAGTCATTGGCATATGCATGAGATATAACTAGAACAGCTGAAAGGCCAATACTAAGGCCAAGCATATATTCATGGATTTACCTAGCAATTTAGGTATTAAGCCTTTGCACTCAGAAGTGTCTTAAACTTGTACACAAAATACATGGATCATGAGGCAGATACCTAAGTGTTCTAAACATTAAATGGAGACAATTACATGCTTTTAGAAGACAGTTATGCTTTTAGAACATGTTATACTCTTTCCTCTTAAAGAAAATACCAGCCTTACAGAAAATATATAAGCACATATAGATAGGCAACCTGGAGAGGATTTTTGGGAATCCTTTTGTTAGAGTTGCATATCTAAATTTCAGTTGAACAGAAATTCTAAACAAGTGAAATTTAAACTTCAAAGCATCTTAATAAGTCTAGAATTTAGGATCAGATGACTACTTGCTATGATAATACTTAATTATGCTTAATTAATACTTAATAACAATTTGCAAGCTTTATAATATTTCCATTGATTTTAAAATATATTCAACTCAGACAGAATTCATCTGCTGGATCAAGACAAGAAGTTCTCATTCATTCAGTTATTGCTGATGTTCTTGCAGAGACTTACATTATCAAATTACTGCTTTCGCTTAACAGAAAAATTTCCACCAACCTCAGTGGAAAATTTAATAAACTGCTTATGTAAGAATTCAACTGCTAATGGAGGATTCTGTCCCTGTAGGCAAAGTCAAGGGATATACATTTAAGCAAAACCTATTTTGCATTCAACATTCATTTTAGTTGAAAATTCAGAGTTCATTGTTAAATACGTATGCTGTATTATATATTGCATTTGTATTATATATGTATACATAACATTCCTATTAAACACATTTTGACAAAATGTGCTGATGTTAAAGGTCTCTGCATTCAATTTTTTACTCATACAGGGCTTAGTATTTCCCCTGTCGGAGCTGCCAATTTTGACAACGCCCAGTGCAGAGCGCAGGAATGCAGCCTCCTCTCTTCCGCTGTCAGTAATTGTGCAAGAGAAGAATGAACACCTGAGTTCCTGTGCTGAGGCTGCTTTTCAGACACACTGTTCAGATCCACAGAAAACAGATAAAGTTTAGTTTAATGAAGAATTTTAAATATCATTTTGAAAATCAATGGAGAACTGAGGTTAGTTGAAAAATAAGGGGAAAATTAACAAATTATTAATTGAATTTTTATAAGCTTACTGAAGAAATAATACTCTTATAAAAGATTAACTTTAAAAATATTCTTTCTTTTTATTTTATTTTAATTTTTTATTTTTTAAAATATTGCAATATGAAACTTTTTTACAAGTGCTAATCTAGTGATTAACATTTAAGGTACAGTGAAAGCTATTGCAGTCAAGATACAATTTCATGATGAAGTGTAATCATTTTCCACTAAAACAGTAATTATATTGGTTTTTTGCTGTTTCTCTCATAATACAGACTTGCTCTTGTTTCAGTAGCAGTCATTTTAGAAAGTAATTTTACAATGTTACTGTTCCTTACTTCCAAAGCCAAGTAATTATGGTTATGATTATATTTCCATTCAAAGCATTTGCAGAACTCAAAGGATGGAATTTCCATACATTATAACTAATGCAATATATATTGTCTTTGTTTTCTATGCTTGAAACTGTATATGATATTAACTAAATAAAAATGGAACTGAAAAAGTCATTCAGCCTCTGTGAAAAAGGTCACTGAAGAAAAAAAATTCTCTTTACACCAACTTGATTTTATACAAGCTAAAACTTACTATATATTCATGTTTATATTCTGAAGTATTCATGGAATTTGAGGAGAAGCATTTATCAGTCATAATCTAATTGGCCTCACTACATTGGTAACATCAGTTGGGCTGTACTGGAAGAAAGTATTACTCAAGATGAATACAAATGAAAGAATGAAGCATCCTACACCCAGATGCAAATGCTTCAAGGAGGAAAAGCAACCCTTTACATACATTTAGATGATTACTATTAAGTTTGCATAGAGTTACTGGCCAAGCCATTCTTTGACATTGTAACTTCTACTTCCGCTTAAAACAGTGGCAAACCCTGTAACTGATTAGTAAGGAATAGAGACAAGTGCACCTTGTTATCTAAAAAACCCCTTTATTTGCCTCCTATAATCCTACTTTTGCATCTGTATGTAATTACAAAAATGGCACCTAACTTTGAACTTTAAATCCCATGAGAAACGCTGGTTCCTCCAGCTGCCAAACAAAAATAAGGATGTCAAGCATATGTTGGTACAAATGCACCCTTTCTTCTCTTTGTGGATCCGAACTATCCATTTTGCTAGTGGCATCTAGAGACAAGCTAGAAATGCATTTTGAAGCCAAAATTATAACACTATGGCTCCAATTTCTTCAGCAGTATGTAATTCTAGTTCTCTTCACCCCAGCTTTTCCTCTTAAAATCTACTGATTGAATATTTGAATTTAAATATGTCCAAAACAACCTTATCCTAAATTTTTGTCGAGGTTAGGCAGATGTTATCTAAATGGCTGCTTGATACTTTGCAAAACAGTTTAATCTCAGAGGGGGAGACAGAGGAAAATAAGTGGTTTTTCACCTTTATTTTGATCCTTATTTATGTTTTACCCTGTTAATTTAACTCTGCAAATGTAAACCTGTCTTTCTTGTCCATTCATTTAAAAATATCTCTGTCACTAGAATGGGATTATTTTCAAATGGATTTGGAAACCGTCCATTCTGTTTTGCTGACAATGTAGTATGCCAAGTGTACCAGAAAAGACAGGTCCACAATTACTGAACAAATCACTCTTAATCGGCCTATAGATTTTTTTTTTTAATCCAGTGGTCTCCAAAGAAAAGGAAAGATTAAATAAAATCTCCTTTCTAGATAGGAGTATAGAACTTGTAAAGAAAACTGCACATTTGCAATTATAATGCCGAAACCTCCCTGCTTTTACCCTCACCCAGTTCTTTCAAAAGGATTATGTTTACCTTTGAAGCAGCATTTGTAAGGGTGGAGTCAAAAACAGGTTAAAGTTGATGCTGCTCCAGCTTGAAAGATTTCTGCCTTTTTTACTGCCTTCCCTAAGAAAATGTCCTGACATAACAGGCTTTCTTTTGGCATCATTAGCTCTTAACAGGTGGCCAGCATTTGCCACATATTCTTAAAACATAAACTCTTTACAGAGGTTGAGGATCACAAGAAAAATGCTACAGAAGGCTACATTTAAAATGATGCTTATAAGTGAAATGTTACTCCAGGGAGCATTTAGGGAAGCCAATAGTTCTGGGCAATGGTCATTAAGATGCGGCTCTGGAAACTGAAAATAAAATGCACATCACCCAGTTGGTTATAATGCACACACAAAAAAACAGTGCTAGCCACAGAGTTATAGCAAAAAGCAAGGATTTTGCCTCTACACTACAAAATTTACAGATTTACTCTGATTTTTCTTGCTATCTTGCAGCACAATACTGTAAAAAATGTTCTGTTATTTTTAATCTTTTTTTTAATAAATCTTACTAAGCAAAATAGGCATCACCTTCCTTCTTGCCTCAGTATCTATAAAAGATGACTTACTTAAAAATTAGCTATTTATTTCATGTACATTGTCTTATTGTTGCTCTTAAAGCTTTCATACTCCATGTAGTTACTACTTGCATGCTAATATTAGCGCCAGTGCCTTTGGCCTAAATAGTAATTGTTATTAGATGGCATAATGGCTTCTATTTAAACTGACATCTCAACAATGAATTACATCTCTATTACATCGCAGTCCGAACAGTACTCTATAAAACAAGCCTCCTTTATATCACCCACTGCTATGAATAGAGAAGTTGCCTGTTTGTTTGGTTATGATTGATAGCTGTCTGAAGAACAAAATGACAATTGTTTCCTTGAGTTGCTTAATGACATACACAAAAATCTCAGCAAATTTCATTAAACTCACAAAAGTCATATGTGTCTCCAGGGAGGAGAGAAGGGAATAATTAATTCCCACCCTCTTTCTCCCATGAGAGCTTGAAGAATTTAACTTTCTTGATAACAGCAGGGACGTATGAGGTTTCAAGTTTTCTAGCTATTATACGCAATCAGAAAAAAAAACCAGGATGACAAGCTTATTGAACAACATCTTTTATTGCAATTTACAGGGAAAGTCTGGATAGGATGATGAAACTAATATCTAACTTAGAGAAGACAAAGTTTACGACTCACATAATTGGGCATGCCTTCCCAATATAGCTGAACAAATTTTCTTTCCATTACTGATGAATAAAATCTGTTATTTTTTTTTACTTTCAGCTGCTATGACATACATCCAGAGTGTTTCACTGGGTGAGTACACTCTTGCATGGGTGTTTCAGAGACTTCCCGTGACACAGTGTGCTGGCATTACAGAATCAGGAATGGTGGGAGGGAATGCCTTTGAACTTCCTTCTCTTTTGTTTGACCTGAACACCTGCATCCTGAATGGTATCTCTCCAAGTTCGTCATGACAGTTCAATAGGAAATGGTGATCATAACAGATTCACTGAAGTCCTGAACACCAAAAGGAAATAAGGGCAGGTCTCACATGAGCAATAGCTCTTTATGCTGTGGTCTTCAAAAAAAAAAAAATGTAATACTGTGAGTAAAAGAACTTATGTAACTGGTGTGACTTTAACAAAGAGCAGTACACTATCATCTTCTTCGTTTGCAAATACAGGCAATTTGCTTTAAGAATACTGCTATGTGTAACTATTTTATTTTTATATATAATATATATAGCTATATTCTTTTTGAATTCAGTCATCTATAACTTTAAAACTACAGTCCTTTATGCTTCATGTGGGACATGACATTAACTGCAGAATTATTCATCATCCAATAGGTCTGATTCCATTTTCTTGCTTTGCTGTATTTGGAAAGTGCACATAAGATTTCTAAGACTGATAAAAGAAAATTGTACAGGTAGTTAAACTATCCAAATGAACCAGTAAGTGAGCATGAAGAGGTCAAGGAGAAAATACAGGACAGATGGATAATAGCACTGACTTTTGCCTAAGGAGGCAAATATAAATTGGGATGCATGTGCTGAATGAACTGGAGAGACAGAACATTTGTCTACCCCAGCAGTCTGAAATTTGCTTGTGAAGTAACCACATGTCTAGCCAGGGAAACTTCAAGCTGAATGACACAGTAAATGACACCTGCCAACACCTTCAATCATTCTCCGGAGGTTCAAAGTTCTACTGAAGTGGTTTGATATTATATTTGCCTTCAGGGACTGGGTTTCACTGATCATGAACTGCCCTCATATATTACAACTGCCTAGTGCTTTTTTAAAATTCTAAGATACTTTGATTCATGAAGCAATAATTGACTGTTCAAATGTTATGAAATGAACAAATCTTTAAACCAAGATGAAAATTTTTTAAGGATGTTGTCTGAGAAAGGATGTTAGACAAAGTATGAGTACTTATTTCATGATAAATGAAGCAAGAAACATAAAATGTCCTTACTATTTCTGAGGATAGGTGTTGTGGCACAAGCTAAGGCCTGGCGGCCGGAAGATGTCGTGCTGTACGGAAAGACAGGGCCCTTCTCCCAATAGCCAATAGCGTTCGACTTATAACGTAAGCAGACGGAAGTGACGCTGTAAACCCTGGCTATATAATGCTGTGTCATTCATCAATAAACGCCATTTGCTGTTCACCATATTGGTGTCTGCAAGCTGATGGCCCGAGCGGCCCGGGTTTGGTCGCCGTGCCGCTCCTGAGCCAGGTCGCCACGCCTCCATGAGGCAACAGATAGGTAGGTCACACTCAATCTGTTCCATTTCAACATTATCAAAAGGACATTGCCAAATAGCAGTGTCCTTCTGAACTTACTATTTAAAATCTCTATATTTTGGAAAAAGTATATGTATTTTGCTCAAAGCAAATAAAATAATAAAGAACATTTGTGTTTCATTTATTCTGCCCAGAATCTTCAGTCATATACAGATAGAAATGATAAATAATAACAACAGAAGTGCTTGAAGCTCCTCAGGTATACGGCTTTATTTTAATTTAATCTTTAGTTCAACCTTAGCTCACTGAGAAAAATCTTTGCAGACCTTTGTGTTCTAAATATAACCTTTCTGAAGCATTACCATATGTCCAGGGCAGTCCAAGCACAGACAAATACAACAGATCAGTGGGTGTGAAGGTACAGTTAGACAATACAGCTGGATTTATCCTTTGCCTTCTTGCTGGCAAATGGGTAAGATTCTACTTTCCCCATTCTTCCCATGTTTCCATGCCTAAGCTGTTCATATTTCTTAACAATAGTACTCATTGTGCACACAAAATTGTAATTTGCCTTAGAAATTTAAACTTCATTGATATGGTTGTTCCTTGTATTTAATTGATTTATGATAAAATGAACCAAAGGCACTTTTTCAAGGATCCAGTGAAAGGACTGCTTAAGTCCCATGCACATTCTGAGAAAAGATTATAAAAGGTGTATTCATAATGTGAGGTGATTCCCCACACACTGATAACCTTTAATGAGAAATGTGAAACAATGGACTTGAAAGTTTGCATTGAAAAGTCTAAAGAAAGTTGACATATGGACGTACATTAAACAAGTTACTGTGTACTCACTCCTGCTCTGCATGGCATGCTTGTATCTCCCACCAGTTACCGAGACACCTAAAAGACAGGATTTCTACGCTGACTTAGGTACTGGGACATGTCCTAATTGAAAACCAGATGGGATAAGCATTTAGACGTACAGATCGAGGAAGACAATTATCTCAGATGCCTAAGTAGAATAAGGAAGATTTTTCCAAACTGTTTCCCTACATACTCCTTTCCTCAATACCTTGCAGGGAGTATCTCCCTGTGAAAATCATTGAAAACAATTTGTGTGTCAGCTGTTTTGTTCTATTAATTATCTTAATCATTATGCTACTGAAATCACTTAAATTTAGAATTATTTTAGAAAACCGGTTTAGCCTTTGGAAAAGAAGTTTTTCAAATGCTTTATGACACACACACACATGTACACACACACACACAAAAACCTGAACAAAAAGTAAGGGGTGAACTTAGAGAAGATAACTGAACTTTATGGTATGTCAAAGTTGCTTATTCTCAGCTTATTTATTAATAAAGATACTTGAAGGCACAAGGTAAACCATATTTACAAGTACTTGCAGAATGGGAAGCTTTGGATGTATGGCTGAAATCACCTTAAAGCTCTTCCATGTTTGTGTCTTTCTGTGTCCATCTGTTGCAACCCAGCTGGTGACAACTAAACCACTGGTGTGCTATCAACATTACCCTTATCCTCATCTGAAATCCAAAACACAGCACCACACCAGCTACTAGGAAGAAATTAACTCTATCCCAGCCAAAACCAGGACACCCTTTCAACCCCTCTGCTAGGACTAGGAGCCTATGTGCTTCTCAAGTTTCATCTATGACACTTTCCTGCCTCCTCCCAATCCCTTTGTGCTTTGTGGGTAAGCAAACCAACAATCTTTGGTCAGGGCATTTATCTGTTTCTTTCACACCGCAATCATGTTATACATATTCTTACTCCATCACTGTTCACAGAAGTTTTGTGGCTACCTTGCAGATATTACTTTTTAATCTATTGCTTCTTTCAGAGTGTGATTTCCAAGTATTTCTCAGTGATGCACATGACTCTATAAGCCCTCTACAAACTCTTCTAGTTTTCTATCCAGTTTTCCGAGATCTTATATACTTTCTGTATATATCAATATATTTCATTAAGAATGCATGTTTTTCACCACAAGAATTAAAAAATTACTAGAAAAATATACTTAAAATATAGTCTTGAGTAACACAGAGTAGGAAATTTTGCATAATGGAAATAACTGCAAATATTCTCTACAGAAAACATCTTTTGTGATAAATTCAACTGTAGATAGTTACTGAGAACCATTATTAAAAAGCCTGTTCTGCTTAATAGAATCCACCTACAGTCTCTGGCACACTCTTAGTGTACTACAGTAATTAAAATAGTAATGGAACGTTGATTAAACTTACAAAAATAAAAGACTGCCATAGCACTAAAGCTGAAGTGAAAGGCTAGTCGCAAAGAGCATGGAGCTAATAGATATTATATTGCAATTACAAGTGGAAAATAAAGTCCAAAGGAATTATCAATGTGATTCACATCTAATTACAGCAGCAGAAGTCATCTTCCTGTTTGAAAAGCTGCACCAAACTGTCAAGATAAAAGGTAACACACGTCTATACTACAGAAGTTAAATCGAGCAAAATGTTTTTTAAAAAGTAAAGTTTTCAAGGAGTATAATTTACATCTTCTGCTTTATAACTTCCAAGCAAGGCAGGTAGTTCCTGAAAAAGCACACAAGCTGCAGGCACTAGGTGTAGAGGAATAAACCTAAAAATGTAATGTGTTCAAAGTTTCATTATTTGTAAGCACTGAGAAGTTGCTACTAGGGTTTGCAGGGCTTTTTGACGTTTTATAGCCAAACATGGACTGTCAAGTGTTATTTGTATGTTGCATATTTTAAGTGTTAAGAATTTTAAAAAAACATCTGGAATCAATAACTACACCTCTGGCCGAAAAAGAATTGTTTTCTTTCTTCTGTTATCAACAGTTAATGTATTGGTAAGCTTTGGAATTGTCACTTGTTTGTACACTTTTTTATTCTTATCTTTACAGAAAATTCCACCTAATGTAAACACAATACTTGAACATTTTATATCTTGCTCTCTATAAGCCTACATCAGTCTCCCTGTTTCCATTCACATGCTTTTAGGCACCAAGGTAGAGAGAATTTAAACAGGCAAATTTTTGCACTGTGACATCACATCACAGAGCCATGGAGCACAGTGTAAACGGGGGTCAAAGAACCTCCGGAAGCCATCCAATATCAGTACCCCAAAACAGGGCTTACATCCCAGTGAGATCAGGTGACACCCACCCTCATCCATTTGAGTTTTGAACATCTCTGAAGAGGTATATTGCACAACCTATCTGCTGGCTGGATCCAACTGGTCTTTTGATGTTACTTGAACTCAGCCAGTAGGTCCCCCCATTAGCCTTCTTTCTCCCTGACAGCTCCCTCATCGTCTCCTATGCTATGTGTTACAGCCCTCCAACCATTCAATGTCTAGTGACCTTCTACTGATTCTACCAGGAAACGTAACATTTACTGCAGCAGCATGTGGGGGCATCTCGCAATCCAGCAAAAGAAAGCACAGGTATGGAGGTGGAAAAATTATACACAGTTCTTTCACTGTAATCCCATCAGCATGGAGTACTGGAAGACAGCATCCTTATATATACAGCCTAAATGTCATCTATTTATGTGAATGCTTCATGCACATATGTATTTATTTCTATATTCCTGTGTTTATTTTTATCAACTACGTGTAATAAAGTAGGGCTTTATTTTCATCCAAAATTGTACTAGTCTTTCTACAGAAGTTATGGGAACACTGGTGGGTAAGAATAGTTCAGGCAAAGTCATCCTTCAACTGATAAAGCTTTCCACGTGTCTTGGGTGATGCTCTCAAACCTATTCCACTGTCAAAACATTGCTGTGCCTCTGTATGACAGGACTTCTTTTCTTCATTAAAACTTACAGCCTGGTTTAAGCCATCTATCTACCTGTCTTCATTGTCAGCAAAACTCAGCTTGCCCTCTATGCCCTCTACAGACACACTACTGTAAACCAATGACAGACATAAAGTTATAGTTTCTCTTGACATATAACTAATAATAGGCATAGATATATTGCTTCATTCTAGGACAGGGACCCAACTGTAGCACAATGAAGACAAACTCATTGCTGACCATTCATTTTTATCTAAGTAATCTGAAGTTCACATGCCACTTTGATTGTCTTGAGATACACGCTATGGGATAACAACTGAAACCTGAGCAAGAGATTTCTACCATGAAACGTTTTGAAGGGTACAGTAAATCCAGTAAATCATTATTGGAACTTTTTTTTCTTATTTTAGTCCTGTAATTCAGTAACTATTTCAATATTCCCCCAAAATTTTTCACTAAGATAGACAGAACAAGTGGTAATACCCTTCTGCAAGGAATATTCAGAAAGTTAATTATTACAGACTTTTGGAGGATGTAAATTTGTCTCAAGTGAGAATGATAAACTAGATACATTATTCTGTATAAATGTAGATTCTAGGAAAGGCCTTCCGGGGGCATAAATAATAACAACTGTGTAGCTGAATGCAACACTACAGACATTGAATAAAGATATTTAATAAGCACAAACATATGTGTTTTGTAAGCTTGGTCCTGCCATAACAGTTTTCTAACTATGGGAATAATACACATTAATTTTTCCCTCATTATTCCTTTTGCTCAGCAATGCAGATGGCTACTGAGGTTGTTTCAAAAACTGCCATGCCATTATTAATTAAATAGTTGTGAGATTTTAATGGAATCATAGATTCATAGAATAGTTAAGGTTGGAAAGGACCTTAAGATCATCTAGTTCCAACCCCCCTGCCAAGGGCAGGGACACCTCCCACTAATGCAGATATTTGCATAATTCCTTTATTCTCATTCAACTTCAGGCATTGCCTTCCTCAAAGAAGGAATCAAGTTTAAAATGTAAACTGTGTCAGAATTATGTTTACAAGAAGATGACTCTGGAAAACTTTATGACATCATGATACAGAACTCATGGAACACATTTGGTATTAGTCAATTGAAGGAGTCTCCTAAAAAATCTGCCCTAAATTGGATGGTTTATACAATTTTAATGACTTCTTTGAAGAGTGCACATTTAAAGTGTCCTCAAATCTATGGTTACTTATCAAGTAAGGAGAGGGTTATCTTAGATATGAAAAGCAATTACTGTGCACAACGAGCTTTCTACATTCATTTTCATGTATTCCCTTACAGTTCGGGGTGCCCTTTTTATCTGTTTCATGACCAACAGGATTGGATTTGTCTAAAGAAAATTAAACACCTACTACTCTTGCCAATGTCACAGAAGGACCAGATGCCCTCCTGACCAGAAAAGTTACATGCATCAGGAAATAGATGTATAGTAGAGCACCTTTCTAAGACTGATGTTAACTTGTGTGGCAGGTTGACCCTGGCTGGATACCAGGTGCCCACCAAAGCTTTTCTATCACTCCCTTTCTCAATAAGACAGAGTGGACAAAATATATCAAAAGGTTGATTGGTCACGATAAGGGCAGGAAGAGATGACTCAGCAACAAATGTCACAGACAAAAGATACTCAACTTGGAGTAAATGTAATTTAATTTAATACCAATCAAATCAGAGTAGGATAATGAGAAATAAAATCAAACCTTACAGCACCTTCCCCACACTTCTCCCTTCTTCCTAGTTTTAACTTCACTCCGTTTTCTTTACCTCCTTTCTCCCAAAGTGGCACAGGGGGATGAGAAATGGGGGTTGTGGTCAATTCATCTAATGTTGTCTCTGATGCTTTTTCCTCCACTGGGAAGGACTCCTTCACACTCTTGTGCTGCTCCAGTGTGAGGTCCCTCACATGGGAGACAGTCTTCCATGAACTTCTCCAATGTAAGTCCTTCCCACAGGCTGCGGTTCTTCATGAAATGATCCAGTGTGGGTCCTTTCCATGGGGTGCAGTCCTTCAGGAGCAGACTGCTCCAGCACGGGTCCCCATGGGGCCTCAGGTCCTGCCAGGAGACAGATAATACTCTTATAGGTGTTTTATATATCACAAATTCAGCAGTAATGCCTCCTTTAATAACTACAGCATGAAAGCGTTTTTCAGTCCTCAAAGACTCAGACAAATTATCTGCATAGTTATCTGAAGTATATTTGACCTTAGACAGCAGTACTCTTTAATGTACAAATCTGCATTAGGCTTCCCTCTCTTCAATATAAGGAGCCTAATTACATTGGACATTCCCCAATACGTAGCTGGAAGGACAAAATGTAGGAAATAGGATCTGTAAAACACCAATGAGGTGCTGTATCCCTATGATACACATAAAATACCCCACGATACACATAAAATATTTTCAGGTATGATAGGCATCTAATCGTAATTACTCTGAACTTTAATTGAGTGTGATAACTCATAGATGTGAAAATCTATCAGTTCGGTCAGAAGATTTAAAGAACTTATATTTTAAATAAACAAAGAATACAAAGAATACAAACCAGAGATGAAAAGAACCAACACAACATGCCACACTGCAGTTAATAACAAAGTTTAGAATAAAAAGACAAAGAATGTCAATGTATCATAATTGTGATTTTACTGTTTTACCTCTAGATTTTCACTGCTTCTCAATAAATATTCACTGTTTCTCCATGACTCTTCATTATAATATATTTAATTAGTTGCTGTTTTCCCACTTTAAAAGTAAAAGGTTAATGTGTTTTCTTGAATTTCTTGTTTCTTGAACAATTTTTTTTTCACATGAACATACAATTCATGAAATATTCATTCTGTATCTGCCACATCCATGAGAAGAACAGAATCCTACCATATGTTTAAAATACATTATAATACGAGAGGTCATGAAAAGTTGTCAGTTTTTTAATACTGTCAGTTTTTTTAAATGCATGCAGTACATTTCACTAGACATATAACATATGTGGTATATGGAAAACTTACATTGCTTCCTTATGGGTATCTCTGCACTCAACAATCTTCAAAAAGATGACTCAAATGACTTAAATGTAATAGATTAGGATCGTTTTACAGAATGGCTGGTAGCGTTGGGAGCTGGAGTAGACACAAATGGACTGCTCCATAAAGTGGCTGAAATTACAGCTGCTCTAACTTATAATGGGACCCCAGGAATCTCAGTGAACCATTTCTCCCATGAAGGCCAAACGATGCAAGTCGTTTCATACCAAGTCTTTCTAGACATGCCCAAGGAGAAATGAGATAAACCCTAATGTGGTAAGGAAGCTCAATGATTACTATGTTTCAAAGAAAGTGCCACCTTCCAACAGTAAAGACATATTGAAAGACAGAAACTTGAATATATTTAGTCTTGTGCTGGAGGAGAACATTACACCTCCATGATAACCAAGGTTCAAATATGACCTGCTGGTCACGCTTCTTTTGATGCAGCCTACGATACGGTTGGCTTTCTGGGCTGCAAGTGCGCACTGCTGGCTCATGTTCATTTTTTCATCGACCAACATGCCCAAGTCCTTCTCTGCAGGGCTGCTTGAAACCTCTTCTCTGCCCAACCGGTAGCTGTGCCTTGGATTGCTCCAACCCATGTGGAGGACCTTGCACTTGTCATGGTTAAACATCATCAGATTGGCATCAGCCCACCTCACAAGCATGTCAAGGTCCCTCTGGATGACATTCCTTCCCTCCAACATATGGACCGAACCACACAGGTTGGTATCATCGGAAATTTGGGGCTGTTCAGCCTGGAGAAGAGAAGGCTGCGTGGAGACCTCATAGCAGCCTTCCAATATCTGAAGGGGGCCTATAGGGATGCTGGGGAGGGACACTTCATTAGGGACTGTAGTGAGAGGACAAGGGGTAATGGGATCAAACTTAAACAGGGGAAATTTAGATTAGATATGAGGAAGAAATTCATTACTGTAAGGGTGGTGAGGCACTGGAATGGGTTGCCCAGGGAAGTCATGAATGCTCCATCGCTGGCGGTGTTCAAGGCTAGGTTGGACATAGCCTTAGGTGTCATGGTTTAGCGGGAGGTTTCTCTGACCCTGGCAGGGGGGTTGGAACTAGATAATCTTAAGGTCCTTTCCACCCCTAACTATTATATGATTCTATGATTCTATGACTCCCAACACCCTGCTGCCCAACTTCAGTTCTATGCAGGCAGGTACTTTTTAGTAAGGGCACCAGACCAGAGTCATTAAAATCCTTGCCCAACATCATTTTATGGTCTTCATGGAGCACCACTGCCCTCTTCTGGGACTTATTCATTATAGGGCTGTGCAGCATTGAGGGTATATGCTCCATATATTGCCTTCATTCAATATTCTCCTTGAAGGGCTGCTACCTGCAAAGTGTTCTACGCCTCTTGGATTTCAATGTAAGTAACTGTCTGCTCAGAACCATCTATTTTTTTGTCTATAGTTCTATTTTTCATAAATTGCCTCATTATAAACCACTTAATTGTGCAATTGATTCCAAATACTTCAAATTATCACTCTTGTTACTTCTCTGAATGTTAAATTATCTTACTCATTGCAGAGTTGATTGACCTTGCAGTTAATCATTTATTCCCTAATAAACTTATTAGTCACTTATTTTCTTCAACTCACTCTATCTTCTAATGCCAAGTTCTTGTCCTTCTGTACTTAACAATTTTCCTTACGACATTCACACATGTCCATCTTTAGCTTTTTTTTCTTTTCAGCAATGTAATTTTGGTCTTTGCTTAATTCACTGAAAATATTTTGTTAGCCTTCAAACATACTTTTCACTGGCTGATAATCACTTGTTATGACCTCCGTAGCATTCTTTAAGCAACTCTTTCATTGCTGACTTATTATTGACATTGATGGCATTCCCAGAGGTTATGTTCTTGGTAAATTCTTACCTTGTTTCTGTTAGTTTAGGTGCTTCTATTGCTTTTTCAGGATCTAATTACCAGGGGATTTCCGTAAGCCAAACTTTATAAAACATTTTGGCAACCAAAAAATTTTTTATATATTTTCCTCAAAGATCTGTCAAAGTTTGGGCTGATTTTTTTGTTTCCTTGGCAACTGAAAATTTTAACAGCAAAACCCATTTGCTTTGTCTCATATGGACTTCAAAAACTACAAAACTTCAGAAAAGGACTTCATTAAAATTTGTAAAGGATGGAAAGCTAAAATAATATAAGCATAGAAGATTCTCACATATTTATAGTACTAATTAATTTATAGTACTAATTAAAATATGAAGCAGAGTGAATGATCAATTTTTGTACTGAATAAAAATTACAGGTGGAGTTCTGCATGAATGTCTGTGCCTTTCCATGCTGTTTGCATATATACAGAAATCCTTTGTAGAAAGAAGTGTCTACTGAGAAGATAAATTTTACTGATGGTACTAAATTATTCAGGGCAGTAAAAACGAAATTCTGTGGAGCAGATCTGCAAGACACCCTTACTAGAGCAAGTGACTAAACATTAAAATGGCAGAAAATATTCATTGCAGATGGATGTAGTAATTCATTAGTGGTGTACATGAAAAAAAAAATTCTGACCTTGCTAATAAAGTAATGGTCTTTTGTCCTCCAAGAAGAAGATATTGAAATATGATATGAATTTCTATGAAAAAGTAGTCTCTGCAATCAGAAGTAGGCAAAAAAAATCTTGAAATTTCTAGGAAAGGGATAAAGAATAAGACAAACAGAAATCCTAGATATCACTACAGTCATTAACGAAGAGTCTCTCCCCAGCATCCCTACAGGCCCCCTTGAGATATTGGAAGGCTGCTATGAGGTCTCCACACAGCCTTCTCTTCTCCAGGCTGAACAGCCCCAACTTTCTCAGCCTATCTTCATATATGATGGACAGTGGCTTGGCAACTTCATTTGCCAGCTCCTTCAGGACCTGAGGATGGATTTCATCAAGTCCCATGGCTTTCACTTACTTCTTGCAATCCTTCCTCTTCTTCCAACAGGTCCTAATGCAGAAGTTTTCAGAAAAGTGTATTTAATGTACTAAGCATGATCAGACCTATAAAAGTCAGGGCACTTCCATTTTTGAAAAACAGAAATGAAAGGCTCTAAATTATTAACGTCTTCCCTTATCTTTCAAGATACGTTTTTTGTCAAAAAGCTCAGCACATGGGGCTGCAAGTACCCTGCAAAATACAAGTGCTGCAACAGCTCTGAGGTTCAAAGTCAACTCTCCACAATGGCAAGAAAAAACTCCTAAAGATGTGAAATACTCACTGAAGAGCTTCATTTGCCCTTCACACACATACCTGATCCACATTATCCTCCGCCTCTGTCACACTGTTCAGGACAGCATCAAGCTTTAGTTGTCCTTGCCTTAATTGCTCCAGCAGAAGTTCCTGGGGTTTCATTCTCACAAGTGTGACTGGATAGTAGTCTTTCCCCTGTGGAGTTGCCCCTGTTGGATAGGACAAGGGGTAATGGGATCAAACTTAAACAGGGGAAGTTCAGATTGGATATGAGGAAGAAATGCTTTACTGTAAGGGTGGTGAAGCACTGAAATGGGTTGCCCAGGGAAGTTGTGAATGCTCCATCGCTGGCAGTGTTCAAGGATGGATTGGACAGAGCCTTAGGTGTCATGGTTTAGTGGGAGGTGTCCCTCCCCTGGCAGGGGGGTTGGAACTAGATGATCTCCAGGTCCTGTCCAACCCTAACTATTCTATGATTCTATGATTCTATGTGTCTGCGAGATGCTCAGGATCTGTTCTCCTGCTGGAAAGACAGAAAAACTAGAAATGTTACAGAGAAGCTTTGATATAAGTAAGAATTAAATAAACACAAGGAAAAGAAAAAAAGACAAAAAACACAAAACCCAACACAGTAGAAGTCCATAGAAAATGGAAAATGAAATTCTGGAGTCACTGTTCATTATATTAAAAATGACATAAAACAGCTTTTTACCTAAAAAAACCCACCCCACAACTGATGGGTAAAGAAGTCCCTAATACAAAACCTGTTTTAGGCTGTGTGACTGTTCTAGAGAAATGTTACTTTTTCCATTTTATGGTATTCTCCTCTAGGTGTTTGTGAAATAGTTGTTATCAAATGTAGGTAATGGCCTAGATGGACTTCTAATCTAACCTGGTTTTACTTATTCTTATGCCTTGATATGCTTCCTCATCCTAAAATAGACACGAAGTTGAAATTTTTTAATTTTAAGTCTCATGGGTTCATTGGAAATACATTTCAAACTATAGGGTATTTTGGGGTGGTTGTTAGGTTATATTTCTTCCTTCCTTTATTTCTCTTCTTTTGCTGTTTAGATTAGAAAAAGGGTCCACATGAAAAAGCCTAAAAGTTCTTCATATTTTTATGTTTGGCTGCCTTTTATGAGCACATGTAGAGGCTAATCAAGGGCAAGATTCCATAAATATTAGACAAAAACAGCATTGCAGAATACTTCTTCTTGTCTTTGAGATATCTAAGTTGCATTTAAAGATTTAGCTCCAGGTCTAAGAGCTCATGGTCTTGATTCTGCAAAAAATATATAGAACCCCTAGCTGTTACTGAAGTCAATCACTGTTATTGGAACTCAGCGCTTCTCCAAGTCACTGGATACTATTGATTTTACAGGGACAGGCTAGTCTAAACTACTAGTTCTATTAATTTTTTCTAAAGTTAATCTTTGTGCCATTATTTTCCAACACATGTTCACTTTCCAGCATTTTCTTGCAAAACTTTTGCTAAATACTTGATTCTGCTCAGCAATTATTTGGCATTTTCTTTAAACAAAGAAATCTAGATTCCATCTAAATTGTGCAAATAAACATCAAAATTAATTAGCAATTTTTACATATTTCTTTCATCATTTTCTGGTGATGACAATTGCAATTTGGAAGAAAAAAAGAATACAGTAAACTCTTTCCCCTATAATACTAGTACAAGCCTGCACTCTTTCTACTGGTCCCAGCTTGGATATAAAGAAAACCAAAATTTTTGCCACTTAATGTAATGAAAATATTATAGCAATTAGTTCAGGAAAACTTCACATTTCAACACAGCTCAGTGTAACTGGATGAATAAGGTTATGTTGATTATCAAACAAAGCAGTTTAAGAACTTGACCTGAGACCATGTTTCTGAGTACATGGGAATTTCAGTACTTGTCCTCCCAACCCTCGATCACTTACGCATTTGTGTTTCAGCTCCTTTTTCTTTGAAAACTTCCTTAAGTATTCCTGGGCTTAGGAACACATAATATCCATACAACTATTATAAGTAATATAATCAGTTATCAAACAATGTTTTTCCAAGGTTTTGAAGCTGTATCAAAATAAAATGATCTCTTCACAATTTTACTTTTTACTATGCCCCAGACAGATATTTGAGCATTCATAAAAATAAATAGACAAATAAAGAGAAACAAAAGGCCTTGACAGAAGTCATTGAACAAGAATTTGCTTCAAACTAGGATGAAAATTTCATAGCAGTCAGCGCATGTAATTCTGTTAAAACAAACTTCCATTTTTTTGCATTCTAATATATAATTGCAATTACAGCCTTCAGAGGAATTTAGGTAAAAAGAAATAAATAAGTCTTTTCTATGGATTTGGGAGCATCATGGGAATAATCCTACAGTCCTCAGGAAAGAAGAGGTCTAACTTGCTGCATGCTCTGTTACTCCCACTGAGATTTATAGCCGGGGACATTAAGAAGGGACACATTAATTAAATTTAAAATTGTAATTACTAGCAGATTGTCTAGAACCATGATAAGAAAAATGAATAATTATACAGGAACAATAATTAATTTTAACTTCCTTGTCCAAGAAAATTCAGGGAATATGTAGCCATTTTTTGTGCTCGTTTACTCAGTCAACAGCTAGAGGATGTACTGTCCTGTACGACATTGCTCTCCCCCGAAGTATGCTGAGCAAAGTTCACTATAATTACTTTGGCTTTCTAAGACACATACTATTTCTGATTAGTGAAACTATTTCTGAGTTGATTTGGAGCCAACTGAGAGATCAAAACAACCTTTAAGCCTGAGGCGTGATAAAAATTTAGCTCAAAATTTGCCCCTCAGATGAGTTTCCTACATTGTTCTTGGAAGGTGAAGCAGAACACAGATGGCTATTCCAGTCAGAGGACATACCCTTACAAAGACCCTATAGATCTCATGTCACTCCAGAAGAATTGATTGTGCATCCAAATCAGTTCTAAACAGAAAAGCTACAGAGAACAATGGACCTTAAAAATATTGTAACTTGCATATACATGCTCTGAAGTTCTTTCTGATATTACGATAATCAAAATCCTACTTCAGATGCTCTTATATTACTTCTCTATGAGGGAGGAAGGAAATTCTGGAACACACTGTGCAGAACTTGAATTCTGACGTACATATTAAAATGCAGAAGGAACCAGTATGATATCATCCAAGAAGTTTTAAGTGACACAAATTATTATGCTTAAAAACTAAGGAAACCCATCCAATCATTGCAATCATTTTCTAGAATTCGTTAGGATAAACCTTTTACCAGTAGAAAGTTTTGTTCCGTTAAAAGGTATTTGTCAATCCAAATTGAAACAAGGAATGAAGTAGTACTTCAATTTTGACAACTGAAATGGGCTTTGAGTGTATGACTTCTTTGAACTGAATATGCAGCTATTTATTTTATATCGAAGTCCATTCTGTCAGCATAGGAGTGAAAAGATAGAAACAAACCTGATAACACAAGTGTGAAAAACATATTTTCTTCCATTTCTGTAGATGACACTGGTCTGGAATCATGGCAACAATTCTGAGCCCTCAATGATACACCTGGTCAAAGCTGAGAAGCTTTGTGATAGTTGCCTTATCCACCCCAGGTACTCAACAGACGCAGTGGAGAGAGTTGCTCCCCTCCCCAGGAGAGTTTGCCTAATATGCTATTTTATGACACCACTAGGTTCTTATTTTAAGCAGCACAGAATCAGACTGTGGGCTCTTAAATATATATAAATGTTTAACTTGCATGAAGGTGGTAAGAATTATTTCACAAGATCCCCCTTCTTATACCGTGCTGGGAAGTCCATTGCAATGGTAATTTTACACCATTTCCAGTGGTTAGAATCACAGAATCATAGAATCATAGAATAGTTAGGGTTGGAAAGCACATTAAGATCATCTAGTTCCAACCCCCCTGCCAGGGGAGGGACACCTCCCACTAAACCATGACACCTAAGGCTCTGTCCAATCCATCCTTGAACACTGCCAGCGATGGAGCATTCACAACTTCCCTGGGCAACCCATTTCAGTGCTTCACCACTCTGACAGTAAAGAATTTCCTCTTTATATCCAATCTAAACTTCCCCTCTTTAAGTCTGAACCTGTTACCCCTTGTCCTATCACTACAGTCACTAATGAAGAGTCCCTCCCCAGCATCCCTATAGGCCCCCTTCAGATACCGGAAGGCTGCTATGAGGTCTCCACACAGCCTATTCTTCTCCAGGCTGAACAGCCCCAACTTTCTCAGCCTGTCTTCATACAGGAGGTGCTCCAGTCCCCTGATCATCCTCATGGCCCTCCTCTCGACTTGTTCCAACAGTTCCATGTCCTTTTTATGTTGAGGACACCAGAACTGCACACAATACTCCAAATGAGGTCTCACAAGAGCAGAGTAGAGGGGCAGGATCACCTCCCTCGACGTGCTGGTCATACTCCTCTTGATGCAGCCCAGGATACGATTGGCTTTCTGGGCTGCAAGCACACACTGCTGGCTCATGATCATTTTTTCATTGACCAACACAGTACAGAGCTTAACTACACCACATACTGCAAAGGATCTTTATTTTAATTAAAAGTCTATTACTATGTTTCATTGGTTAAAAAACATTCAAGAAAATTAAATCGGATTTTTTAAAGTGCTCATCAGCTTTGTGCATCTCAATATCACAGTAACGAAAGACTTCTATTGTTTACTGTCCTGTTCAAGTGAGTATTCTTTCCCTTCACTTCATCATTTTTCAAGCACAGTGCAAAATCATCTCAAAGAGAGTGGTTATGGACAAAGCTGTAAATAGTGTTGAATAAGGACAGAAATGTAATTTTTCACAGATAGTCAGCTGCCTAAACATCTGCTGAATCATCAGACAACTCTTTAGAAGTTTGGAATTAACTGTCAAAGTATGCTTAAATGCATGAAAATTCAGAAAAGTTCCATTTTAGTTTTATCTACTTGTTACTATTAATATCTATTTAGTTACATTAAAGAGTAAATCAATTTAACGTATCTGATACAAGCAACAATAATTTATATTGGAGAGATGCCATGTATAGTACCACTTTCAGGGGTTTTTATTTTAGATAGTGGGAATTTAAGAAACAAATTAGGCAAGCATTTTGTCTTACCTCTGCCCAAATCTTTGTATTGGAATAAATACTATGGCTTCATTGGGATTACTCATGCACAAAATGACATATTTTAAGGTTGTGACTTTTCAATGACTGTTTCCAGCATTCTTTTACCTGCATGGATTTACTAAGTGATTTACAAAGATCCTTCACTATTACTGCCAGCCAGTGTTCTTTTGTTTGTAATAATGACTGAGGCTTTGCTTTAAGATCAAATATGAAAGAAATATGTTACTTACTAAATAAGAAAAGTCAAACTTTTCTGGAAGTTATTGGGCAGTACACAGAAAGCATTTCCATTTGGGGAAAAGATAATTTCAGGTGATTATAAAAAGATTAACTTGATCTTGGCATTAAGGTTAAAAGAAAATGCTGATTTTCTTTAATATATCAACATTTTTCTTTTCTTTATGCATTTTCTTTTGAAAATTGAGAAGTTATGTTCTTGGATTTATGTAATTTTATTCCTCTCTAATAATATAAAAATAGTGCTGCAGGAGGGCCAGGACACCTCCTTAGACAGATACGTTGCTGCTGAGGAAACTTTAAGGAAAAAAGAGGCTTATAAAAGGTGGAAGCAAGGACAGGCGGCCTGAGAAGAATACAGGGATGTTGTCTGGGAAGCTAGGGACCACGTTAGAAAAGCTAAGGCCCGCTTAGAATTAAACTTGGTTAGGGATGTTAAAGATAACAGGAAGGGATTCTATAGATACATTGCAAATAAAAGACAGACTAGGGATAATGTGGGCCCCCTCTGGAAGCTATCGGGAGAACTGGCTACCCTGGATTTGGAGAAGGCTGTGGTTCTTAATGACTTCTTTGCCTTAGTCTTCACTAGCAAATGCTCTGACCGCACCACCCAAGTCTTTGAAGGCAGACACTGAGACTGGGAGAATGGAGACCCTAGGCCCACTGTTGGAGAGGATCTTGTTCGAGACCATCTTAGGAACCTGATCGTATACAAGTCCATGGGACCTGATGAAGTCCATCTTCGGGTCCTGAAGGAGCTGGCAAATGAAGTTGTTAAGCCATTGTCCATCATATTTGGAAAATCATGGCAGTCAGGTGAAGTTCCCGACTACTGGAAAAAGGGGAATATAACCCCCATTTTCAAGAAAGGGAAAATGGATGAGCTGGGGAACTACAGACCAGTCAGCCTCACCTCTGTGCCTGGAAAAATCTTGGAGCAGATTCTCCTGGAAGGCATGCTGAGGCACATGAAAAACAACAAGGTGGTTGGTGACAGCCAGCATGGCTTCACTAAGGGGAAATCCTGCCTGACCAATCTGGTGGCCTTCTATGATGGGGCTACGGAACTGATGGACAGGGGGAGAGCAGTTGATGTCATCTACCTGGACTTGTACAAAGCGTTTGACACTGTCCCACATGACATCCTTGTCTCTAAATTGGAGAGTAATCAATTTGATAGGTGGACCACTCGGTGGATAAAGAACTGGCTGGATGGCCACACACAAAGAGTTGTGCTCAATGGCTCAATGTCCAGCTGGAGACCAGTAATGAGTGGTGCTCCTCAGGGATGGGTGTTGGGACCGGTCTTGTTCAACATCTTTGTTGGCGACATGGACAGTGGGACTGAGTGCGCCCTTAGCAAGCTAGGTGATGACACCAAGCTGTGTGGTTTGGTTGATACACTGGAGGGAAGGAATGCCATCCAGAGGGACCTTGACACACTTGTGAGGTGGGCCGATGCCAACCTGATGAAGTTTAACCATGACAAGTGCAAGGTCCTCCACCTGGGTTGGAGCAATCCCAGGCACAGCTACAGGTTGGGCAGAGAAGAGATTCAGAGCAGCCCTGCAGAGAAGGACTTGGGAATGTTGGTTGATGAGAAAATGAACATGAGCCGGCAGTGTGCGCTCGCAGCCCAGAAAGCCAACCATACCCTGGGCTGCATCAAAAGAAGCGTGACCAGCAGGTCAAAGGAGGTGATCCTGCCCCTCTACTCTGCTCTTGTGAGACCTCACTTGGAGTATTGTGTGCAGTTCTGGTGTCCTCAACATAAAAATGACATGGAACTGTTGGAACAAATCCAAAGGAGGGCCATGCGGATGATCAGGGGACTGGAGCACCTCTCGTATGAAGATAGGCTGAGGAAGTTGGGGCTGTTCAGCCTGGAGAAGAGAAGGCTGTGTGGGGACCTCATAGCAGGGGGAGTATAGGGATGCTGGGGAGGCACTCTTCATTAGTGACTGTAGTGATAGGACAAGGGGTAATGGGTTCAGACTGAAACAGGGGAAGTTTAGATTGTATATGAGGAAGAAATTCTTTACTGTGAGGGTGGTGAGGCACTGGAATGGGTTGCCCAGGGAAGTTGCGAATGCTCCATCGCTGGCAGTGTTCAAGGCCGGGTTGGACATAGCCTTGGGTGGCATAGTTTAGTGTGAGGTATTCCTGTCCCTGGCAGGGGGGTTGGAACTAGATGATCTTAAAGTTCTTTCCAACCCTAACTATTCTATGATTGTATGAGTTTATGTGCATTTTTAAGAAATCTTCTCTCTCATGCTTATCATAAATAACCTGAAATATTATGTTTTTGGCATCAGTCTTTTCCCATTCATTTTTTAATTCCCATTATTCCTTTCCTATTGTGTATAATGTTCTTCTCTTTTTCTTCTCCAATTTTCTTGGTTTAATACCCTATTTTTTCCCTGCTTTTTCCTATTTCTGCATCTCTTTATTCTTATTCAATATTTCTTCTTTTTTTACTGGATGCCTGAGGTGTAGATGCCATCTACACCTGAAATACTCTGCCCATACTTTATATCTTTCTCCTTTCTCTTCAGATTCTATCTGTCTCGTCTTCTTTTACATATGCATTTTCTGTGTCCTTCCACAGGACCCATGACTTCCCCTTCTCCTCTTCATCCATTCCATGCTTTCTCCTCTTTCATCCCTTCATGTAAGGTATAGATGAATCTCTCTAATGTGTTCAGATAAATCTTGTAAAACAGCTGATGAATTAGAATTTCAGATAAAGTATTTTCCTGCTACAAAGACCACTGTGTAGTTCAGTAGGATGTTCGTTTTCATAATCAGTGTTCTTTCATTTTTTTTGTGGAATGGGCTTATCATATAGCACCTATGTAGGTCTTTCTTCACAGGTTACGTGATCATAAAGAAAAAGAAAAAAGACCAAAAAGTTGTATCTTTTTGATATTTTTATATGCTTTTTCTGGTTAAGAGCCATCATTTTGTCACTTACAAATCCTTCACAGTTTTTTTTTCTTTCCAACCATACCACCTTGGTTAGTTGTGAAAAAGCCTGAGATGAAGGAGCTGGTATAAATGTCTCTAAAAAGAGAGATATCATGGAACTCATGAGCCTGAAACAAAAGGTAGAAGCTGACAGATGATTAGCAGGTTTTGTCACTCAGGTGGCAAACTTATATAAAAGCACTGCAGTGCTTTTTTCCCACACTGTCTCTTACGCCTATGATCATTCCCTGAAAATATCTAGGAGGCTCCTACACTGCTTTCCTAGACTGTTCTTTAAAAATACAAATGATTCTTAAATAATCTTAGATTCCCAGTGGGCTGCCAGCCTTGTTAGTGGATTTTGTCTCATTGATTTTTTGTACATCCTTGTTTTTCCACTCACATCTGTCATGTTTTGCTCTATGTTTCATCTGTAAGACCTTGACTTTGGGTTTGCAGGACAGCTAGCACGTTGGGGTTGTCAACTATGACTAGCTGCAATGCTTAAAATAACATATTTTACTACTTTACCAGCAGTATTTAGAAATGGCAGCAGAACTATGTAAAGTGCTGAGTAGATAATGAATCTAAACCAAACTCAGTGGCTGATAATAACAGAATGATCTAAAACCAATACAATACAGTAAAAGCAGAAGGCAATAATGGACTTTATGGAAATATGGTTTTGCATATAGAATTAATATATTTATGCCACCGTTAAGACAGAAACCAGCTGGAGATTCCTGAATCACATTTCTAGACATAATGTTTCAGAAGGCTCTTAGTATTACTTAGAATGTGTCAGTAGCTCCAGAAACACAATAAAATGGAACACACTCAGTGCAAAATTATGTTCCCAAGATTCAAAAAGTTCTGTGTATAAAGTGACTTATAAATGAAACATTGGCTCAGCTTTATAAGGGTACATTAAAAAAAAATTGTTACTTAAAAGGCAAAATGGCCCAGAAAGCTTTACTGCCAGCATAATTTATTATAGAATTAATCTATTATGTGTTTTCATGAGGTCAGGCCACTAAAGGAAACCTGTCTCTTATCGAAATCAGATTGAGAAGTACAAATCGAGAATCCCTAATGGACGACTAAGCACACTTCAAACAGCCAGCCATATGGACTGTGTTACAGCCTGGGGATGGTTTCTCTTGAGCCATAAACTTAGGCAACAGAGTGTGAAAGACTCTTTATTTGATATAGAGTCTTCAAAACAATGATGCGTTTGAAAAAATAAATTAACGCTTGGCTCTGAAGCCAAGGATTCAGCTCTCCAAAGACACTTCTGTTCTATGTCCTTCCTAAAACCTATCCTTTTAAATTAGGTCTACTTTAAAATAGGTTTTGCAGATAATGCACTAAGCTTCTGAAGTCATAGAGTTTAAAGAGGAAAGCCTGTCTAATCATAGCATGTGAGACCAGAGGTATCATATTATCACTCAATACCCACAAGAAATTCATATGCAGCCAGGTTTATTCTCTGTATGTGCACAAGTATCACTATTTGAAGATTTGCTTCTATGATTAATAGGCTTACAGACTGTTTTGACTTTTATCCATCTAACAAAACTTAGCCTACATTGTAAACCAGAGTGTTCATAACAAGAAATCAGTTTTCTGTGAACTCATGTGAATATAGTGTGTACTTGTGCCTTGAGCTAGTAAGGCTCTAGCATGGCATTCTGGTAGCTGAAACAAAGTCTCTACCTCTGCCATATGTTTCTGTAGGAAGTTAAGCAAATTTCTCTAACTTAATAGATGTACTGTGCCACCAAATGTTTCATATGCGATCAGGTGGGATTTTTCAAACTACCTTGACAGATGTAGTTCCTTATCGATTTCCTATCTGTGTTCACATACTTTTTCAGAAGTCTTCCATTTAATTTTTATTTTCCCTTGTGCTATGTCCAGAAATTGAAGACAGTATTTTCTTTCATGAGTCCCTTACTTATTTAGGTAAGATATTTTTCAATACAGCAATGGGCTTCAGCTAAGGCAAAAGAGAAAATCATGTTATTTAAAAAAAACCCAACACAACCAACCAACCAACCTCTTTTTTTCTCTGTCACAGAATTTTACAAAAATAACTTTTATACCTAATTCTATTTTTTGGCACATCAATATAAAAATCTACTCACGCCATATGAAACTGTCATTAGTCTTATCCCAGTATCTTTAATCAATATGTTTAAGATGACATTTAAATTCAATTTCTGCTTTTAAAAATATTGTATTTCCCAGTAAAGAAGACAGTTTTTTGTCAGGCAGTAAAACCAAGAGGAGAAAGAAAAAAAAAGAGATGCCTGTAGTAAAATTTTCAGGTGGTAGACAAAATCATAGAATCATAGAATGGTTTGGGTTGGAAAAAACCATAAAGCTCATCCAGTTCCAACTCCCTGCCAGAGGTAGAGACACCTTCTACTAGACCAGGTTGCTCAAAGCCCTGCCTGACTTGGCCTTGAACACTGCCAGAGATGGGGCAGCCTGAGCAACGTGTGCCAGTGCCTCACCACCATCATAGTGAGGAATTTCTTCCTAATGTCTAGTCTAAACCTATCCTCTATCAGCTTGAAGACATTACCCTTTGTCCTGTGCCTATATGCCATCATAAGAGGTCCCTCTCCAGATTTCTTGTAGGCCCTTTTTAGATATTAGAAGGCTTCTCTAAGGTCTCCATACAGCCTTGTCTTCTCCAGGCTGAACAGGCCCAATTCTCTCAGCCTATCTTCATAGGAGAGCAAATCAAATAATATTTCCTGCTGTTTTCTATTCCTGAATCATATCTACACACTGATCACTGAAGAAGAGGAAAGAAAGAAAGAAAGGAAAAAATATAAATGAATAACAGGAGTCTATTCTTGGTATGGTCAGTATGTTGCTTGAGATCAAACTCTATGAATAAACTATTAATCTTTGAAAATATTATAGAAGAAGGTTACCTCTTACATTTATAATATTTACAGTAATATGCATATGTATATAGGTGTATGTATACTTTATGGTAGAGAATAATCAATATAAGAAGACATGACCAGGATGTTTTAGTAAGGAGGGAACGCAATTTTATATAATTTCTATATTGAGACAAAATTCCTGCCGAGCAGTTGAAAAAGATTTTTGCTGAAATAGAGACCAGACTAATATGAACCTGCTGTGCCATTTTATTCGTTCCTTAACATCTGACCTTCATCAAAGAAGTTATCATCACAGGCTATCATAGACTCAGTGGACCATATTCAGCAGTTGTGTAAGGAGTCAAAAGCTATGCTGACATTGCATACGCACATCTATGGTTCAGTGATTTAAACCAAGCAAATTGCCCATTTTCATGTGGTGCTGAACATAAATCCCTCCTGTCAATTGCAGAGATTATTTGACCATAGGGTCTTAGCTTAGACCATCTACAACCAAATAAAACAGGCAAGGTTTCACTGGGAACCTATCTCTGAATATTTTCCATCTAGAAAATTATCTTGCTCTTTTGCGCTTTTAACATTTTTGGTGACTTTGGCTTGATGTAAAAACTTTTGTGCCTCTTCTGTCACTGTAACAGTGAGAAATTACTGACAAATTTCTTCAGCATGATTAGTTTGAACTCATAATTCATTACAAAGTTTAAATTTCATTCTGGCATAAAGAAATGGCAAGAAGTGGCATATCTCTAGCATCGCAATGCATTTAGAGTCAGTGCAGTGTTAGTCAATTGAGATCATGGAATTGTCAACTCAGTATTCGTGGATTTTGATTCTATCCTCTAAATTGTTACTGTCAAAGCTTTTGGAATATGCCAAACAAAGCCAGGGATTGTAGATTTTTCCTTTCCTAGGCACATATTTTTAGATACTATTTTATCTATAATAGGCATTACTGTGTCAATGAAATAATGTAATGTTAACATGAATGCAACTAGGTTAACCATGCCGAGATACTTAAAATGTCCAGAGCACAGCAGGTTTCTTTCTAGAAAGCTTAACTCCTTCAGAATAAGATGTGTGGACACTGCCTTGCTAAGAATAAGCTTATTGTCCTTTGTTGATACCTTGCACACTACAGATTAAACGATATAGATGTTCCCTCTATTTTGCCCATCTTGTTAAATACTTTTGGTAAACCTACCTGTTAGAATAATGGGCTTATATTTGCTGTTTTATTCATGTTTGAAAGTCTTATGAACTCAGTCAACTCACACCCTTAACAGGATGGGCATTTCTATAGGAAACTGTCCTTTTAAGCAGAACCGTTAAACTTTACTTTTGGAAGACAAAGCCCTAAGGACGATAGGCTTACTTCCTCCCCCCCTCCCCCCCCCCCCCCCCCCCCCCTTCCCACTAGTCAGCCAGGCAATGCATTTTCCATAGACACCAGTGCCTCAGGAATGTTATGTTATTTCATTTCAGTGGGGATTAGGGGGTCCTACCTTTATTTATGGTTGCCATTTTTATGCTTTAAACCTCACAAGCTTACTCTGACTATGGAGTCATTCATTTATCCTGAAAGAATTTCAGATAATTTACTGTTGCTGGACAGACTTTTCCTCACAATGGCATGAAGAAACTCCTTTTTTATTGCTTATGGGCCAAATCCTGTCCTCATTCACACCACCGTGATAATAAATAACCTCCTTTGAGAGTATTCATGTGCGATTTTTATTTGATTGAGGAGAAAGGAGGAGTCACTCAACAGGAGTCTAAAAAGTCATCAAAGGTTACTGCTCTGCTCACCGGTGAGGGCAGAATATCCAGTGTTTTTAACAAATAAAATGAAAAATGTCTGTTGAATGAAAAGTAGAAGAAACAATGTTTCACATTCAATTTAACATTTCTTTAATGCTCTATGTATTTTAATTTTGGAGAAAATCAGGGAAAATAATAATAATTTGAGAATACAAAGTAATTTGAAATTTAGCAGTATCAGAAGCTTCAGTTGCCTCTGTGATTTTGCACCCTAATATGCCCCATCTTGATGAAGGCCATTAATGCATATCATTACTCATTCCTAAATGGTCTGCAAATGATGACGACTTCACAACCTTAGCTCTGCACACACTGCAGTCATCCTTCTGCCTCTATCACTACAGCTGCATCCAGGCCAGGGGACATCCTAGCAGCAGTCCCTGTAGGTCTTCACAGGGTAGCGGCAGGGAAGCCAAGGGTGCACATGGATAGTGTGAGGTCTCGGACTTGAGGAGCTCCCAAGTACACCGAGAGTTCCTCTTCCGGATGGAAATTGAGTCATGTCCCAGTGATAGAGCTAAAAGGCACTCTGACTTAATAAAGAAGGAAAATGGATGAAATGGAAGGAAAGAAAGTATCCTTGAAAGCAGGAGGAATTTGAGAGCGCCATATAGTTCAAAATGGAAAAGGAGCTGAGGGTAAATGATGCAAGGAGAATCTGATTTATGCAGTGAACTGAAGATACAGTTCTAGAATAGATGACACATCAATAGAAAAATTGGTTTGTAGATCATAAGGCTGTGTTCTCTCCCAGTCATAGCTACATGAATCAGTTCCCTGTCCCATTCATCATCCTGCAGTACTGCAGTGGCAATGACAGCAATAGTCCATGCTAAAAAATAGCTTTACAGGAGCTTCTACTTTATTTTTACATAAAATGTGATTTAACAGGTGGGAAGAGTAAGAACATTCCTGATCTCTGTGTAATCTTCATTGTAAAATATAACTTTAATGGCCAGAGAACTCCTCATTTCAACTCCCAACCAAGTAAAAGTCACTTTCACGGCAAGTTACTTAAATGCTATGGCTCAGCTGCTATAAGCATTTATAAGCCTTATTGACAGGTGGGCATCTCTTATCCCCTGGGTCACAGATGTGATTAATCCTTAAGAAAAGTTCTTTTTGCACAGCTCTTTTAACTTCTAAAGCACTAAGTATGCAGCAAGTAGTAGTAATAATTTTCTAATTACTTATTTGAAAGAAAAGTGTATAGAAAAAGTCTCTAAATATAGCTAGGAACTAGAAACTATTAATGCACAAATATGTTTCGTCATATATGAGGACAATCTGGACAGAGCTTGAGGGTACATTCTAATAAATAAGTGGAACCCTGAGAGATGAACAACTATGGAAAACAAGATGCGAAGCTTAGTTGTCTTGACAATATTTTGGGGATATCTACTTGGGAAATATGATGTATAAATACTTTATAAAAGCACATATTGAAATAAAAGCCTGCATCTGAATGAATTGTCTTTCACAAATGGTTTCACTAGTCAGGAAATATTTTCAATTACAAATTAAGACCCTCAATACTTAAAAAAATACAAAAGGATAAAATTTTCAGACCTATGTGGTTAACCCTTCAAATCTGATGCACCAAAAAATGGGTCTGCATGCAGAGTGAATGTAAAATAAAGCATATGGGTGACATTCCTTCATAGCACCAGCATCTACTTAAACTTAATCCTTTAAAAACCTTAGCTCACTGTCTTGGGGTTTAAAAACATTCATTACACTTTTATTCAAGGCTGTGCTAGAAGCTTAAAACAAAGAGAGCTGAGATTTTTTTTTTTAACAGTATGAAAGGGATCCTTTTTCTCTTTTTACCTCAGAAAAAAAATAATAAAGAAGGAATAAGTTATTATGAATTATTTTTATTACTTTAAATAGTTGAAAACATTTCATCTGCAAGTTGAAAATATTTTGTATGAAACCCAAGGCATTTTATTCTTTAAAAAAGTTACTATTTTGATTCAACTGTGTAGACTGTATATGGGACAGATTGCCCAAAAGATCTGTGAAATATCCACCTTTGGAGGAACTCAAAATATAGATGATTAACTAGCATGTTAGCCCTGCCCCCAGTTTTTACATCCGGGGCATGGTGTGCTGTGGTATGGAATACCTCTTTGGTCAGTTTGGGTCAGGTGCCCTGTCTCTGCTTCCTCCCAGCTTTCCCTCCTCCCTAGCAGAGCATGAGACTCAAAAAGTCCTTGGTCAGAGTAAACATTACTAAGCAGTAACTATAAACATTGGTGCTATGAGCTCTGTTCCCAGGCCAAAAGTCAAAAACACAGCACTGCACCAGCTACCAAGAAAGAGAGAAATCACTGCTACTGCTGAACCCATGACATATCTAAAAGGAAGAGAGCCTGCAGTCTGAATTTACAAAAACTTATGTGACCAAGGGGCATATACCTTTCACTCTGTAAGTTTGGTATGTGAATGTGATATAAATATCTTTGTGATGCAGTTGGAAGAGCACTAGATACAAAACTGGGCTCCAAGGTAATCTTGTCCTGCAGAAGAGAACGTGTTTAGGAGCCATTTCAGACTGTAGTATGAACTCATACAGGTCATGAGGGGTTTATTAGTTCATCATCTTCCTTTCCTTTCCTTCTCCTGCATGCATATACACACTTTTCACCCTGGTGGGAAAAAATAATTTCTCAAATTTGCTTTCAATAATATAAATATATAACACTATATATATATATAAACAAAATAATATACTCAATTCTTAACCTTCTCCAGGAAGAGTCTGAAAAAATATCTAATTGTGTAGATAGCTTTTAATGTATTTACTCTTGAAAGGAGTTTTGCTAGCTATGGCAAATTATAAATGTACTCAAATAGCAAATGGAAGCGCAGAGAGGTGAGAGAGCTGGTTGCCACACCCTGTAATTGTGTCTTTCCTTCTCTCACAGAGCTATGCGTAAAGAAATGCTTCATCTCACTATTTACAGCGCTTACTACCACCATTTTCTCCATTTGCTGAAAGACCCTTTTAAGACCAGGGAGCAGGATTTGGAGAAGTGCTAAGCTTCAAAATTGACATGTAAATTGAAGAGATTTATTTTTTTTAATTCCTTACTGTCATATACTTCAAAAAACTAGGCCATGTGCATCTCAGATTGTTCATTTTATGCTAGCAAATTTGTTTGACATGTAATCTCTCCATCCTTGCCCTTCTGATCTAAAACATATGGAAAATATCATTCTTTTAGCTCAAGGATTCGCAAAGAAAAATAGTATTTGTGAAGCATTCGAAAAATGACAGGAATAAGTATCAAACATGAATCCTTGGAAAAAGCTGCATGTAGTGAGAAGTGAAGATAATGAAGAGTTATATTATAGCTTCTAATTAAAGAGAACCACTCAAAGTTGGTATATGAAAAAAAATAACATGCATTCATGTAATTAAAGACTGTAACAATGCATATGCAAAAGAGGGACCAAATCAAAGTTGTATGGACATCCTACTATACTTTGCAACTGCTTGACTTTACATAGTATTCCTTTAATGAGTTGTCTGTGTATGCAATCAGAAGAGAAAATACCACATCCCAACGTTCAAAAGCATCATAGCACAGCAGGAATAGAGCCCGTCTGAAGATTATGTCCATAGAGCACATATGTGAAAACACAGAGTTGTTCTGCGATAATTTGAAAACTATTCTCTCGCTATCCCTTCTTTAGAAGATCTGAACACAAAAAGAATCATTGCTGAATTGAATCTTATTTAAGAGAAACAAGTCTGGCTCAAAGTATGATCTCATTATTTCTGTTTTAATTAGTAACTTATTTAGCTTTCTTTGAATATCAATAACAACTAAATATCTAAGCCATACAGTAATGAAAGACATAATTAAATATTTTCAAAGTAGACTGGAGTAATTAAAATTTTGAAACCTCATTTCTATTCCTCGAATGTAAATGAGAGGAAAAATATACAAAAGTGGTTTCTTGTGACAAGAGAAGAAGAGTTAACACTCTGAAAATAACCTGTTCTGAATAATTTTCAAGGTTTATAATTTTCTTTTCTGTCAATATTAAGTCAGTATGGCCTAAATGTATTCGATAGATGGCAACAGCAGAGATGTAGACTGACATAAAAAAAACTGATCAAGACTTTAACTGCTTGATATTTATGTGATACATAATTGATGGAAATTGTAAAAAGGCACACCGGAACACAAAGAGAAGCTAATTATTTCCATGAACTCTCTTTTCATGTCTTTTATTTACACAACTGAATCACTGAAAACTAGGTAATTTTCCAACTTTTCACTCTGCTATGTAAATGCAAATCCTTTGGAAGGATAACTTGGTTCCTCCCTTACGGTAATAAGGCAAGGAACAACAGTTGTAATTGAAATGAGGTGCATTCAGGTTTGACATAAGGGAAAGTTTTTACAGTGAAGCTGATGAGACACTGGAACAGGTTGACCAGAGAAGTTCTGTATGCTCCATCCCCGGCAGTGTTCCAAGGTCAAGTCGGATGGGACTTTGAACAGCCTGATCTACTGAAAAATATCCCTGTATATGGCAGAGAAGTTGGATTAGATGATCTTTGAAGGTTCCTTCCAATCCAAATCACTCTGTGATTCTATGTTTCTATGAAATTGGAATATTTAAAAGAGATCATATAATGCAAAATATAAGCTACACAGTATTAAAATTAATTTAGACCACACACTAGCAATGAAAATGTAGATTCATTAAATTCAGGGTTTTTTTGAGCTTCATCTGCTGGTGTAAAATTATGTGAATACAACCTTGAAAATTAAGGTTTTTAAGGATTAATGAGGACAAGAATATGTTTCTCTGGATTCCAGGGCTTATGTTTAAAAAACTACCAATTCTTGAAGAACCAAGATTTTGTTGTAACCCTTTCTGTACCTCTACACACTCACCTAACACAAGAGTAACAAAGGCTTCAGGAGTCCATTGTTGCTTTTCTTCGGCAAGGTTATCCATAAAGCTCACAAGACTACCGTATCTAGTGTCTGATCCCCAGCTTGCGTCTTCTATCTTTGCGTCTAACCCATGAGAATTGTGCAGCAGACTGCTTCTGAAAAGCACTAAAGTCCTAGTCCTAGTTCTATCCCTTGTCTTGTTATAGCTTTAGAAGGCAGAAGTAGGCTCTCTCTTTACGATCTTCTGTAACAATTTTCCAGTAACCTACAGCTTGTGGCTTTTCATTCCAAAATCATCACTATTTAAAGAGAAATGAAAAACAAAAATTTTACTTTTAATCAGATCAACAACAACAGCAAAGGCCTGTTATCTTGAAGGCAGTTCTGTGAAGACATTTCAGCAGTGCAAAAATCCAGGTTTTAACTAGAAATAAGAACAGAAATAGTACAAAAAGTGAGGAGGCAAAGGTTTTATTCTTATTCTTTTTTTAATACTATGAAATATGATTTATGGCAGCTTATATATGTTCATATCAGAGAAAAAAAAAATCATTTATTTAATAAAAAAGGATTTATCCAGTCAAAAAGTCTTCCTACACCAGCTCCCACATAAACTTTGAATTACACTGTACTGCTTTACCATTAGTAAGTACCATATAATACATAACATGAATATGACAGATTTCATCCCCTGACTTTCATTTAAAAACCACAAATGTTTGGACTCAAATGTGCAAAATGAATTAAGAACTCAGTTCTGAGTGACAGATATATGTCAGGAGGAAGACTGACTTACACTATTCGCTCTTGTAACAGAAACATATTAAAAATGAAGGATATAACAAGGTGAGAAACATGAGTCTATCTGAACAATCCATCAATCCAAAGAACTCAGTCCTACTTGTCTTAATAAATATCTGTTTCTTAACCATTAGGTTGCTGCCAGTTGTTACATGATAACAGCCAGTAAAACATCAGCTATAAGAGCAGAAAGGTAATTTTTTCCAAAGAAGTTAAATGTTTAGTTACATAAAGCACTAACTGAGTATCTAATCATTTAAGACACCTCAGTGTGCTAAATATTCAAATTTCAGAATTGCTGAATATCATTAGCTAAAGGATGTGCTGAATGTTGACCATCATTGAACAGTAGAAAGCATTTTGATTTAGAACCTAACTTTGAAAATATTCTTCTAAAAGTGGAACATCTAGATTGCCACATTCCTGAAACTAAGATTAGACAGTCACACACACATCTTGAACATATTTTTTTTGTTTTATAAAGAGGCAATTCATCAAACTGCATAACAATATACTTTATGCAATGAAAGAGTTATTGGAAATTTTCCAAGTGTGAAAGTAAGTATTTTGTAGCAAAGGCTAACTTTTGCAATTGTGACTTCGAAGCTTGACTCAAGTAAATCACTTCAAGAACTCTTAGACACTTAAGAGCTTGGTAGCTTTTGAAATTGTTTCAGGTTTCTGAGTAAGGAAAGGTCAGATTTATAAATACCAGTAGAGGGGCTGTTCATATATGTTTAAACACACATAAAGTTTATCATCAATGATTCTATGATGCTGTGATTCTATGATTCTGTTCTATGATAGAGACATCCAGGTATGAGCTAGTCATCCTGATTTCCCTTAAAATCAGAAAAGAAAGAAAAAGATTAAATTAGGGTAGCACTTGCCTCCTCATGGTATCAAAATAAATCAGGTGAACTCTGCCTCCTGGGTATCTCTTTGCCTTCATTTACTATAGGAAAGACAATGTATACATCAAACTAGATGAAGTGAAACCTGTTTTAGATTGCTGAAGGTGAAAACAAGTTTCTTACAGGCATTTACAAATGAAGATAGATACTCAATTCTCATTAATATCTCTTACACACACACACACAGACAGAAAAATAGTACCTGAAAATACTATCCAGGTCAACTTGAATTTTACTTCCTCAGTAACTTTCTAAAAGCTTACTGAACTTTAGAAGTCTAAACTTAGCCTTACCCTATGCATATTCCCTTAAGTATGTTTAAGAATATAATACTTCCATGTTTGGCTTTAAACTTTCTAAACCCTTCTTACTATAATAAGTAATATTAATATATCCTCTTCAGTATGTTTTAGTCATCATGATAAGAGCCAATTTACTCAAATTTTGCAAGTTTCAAGCACATAAATTTAAAGTGAGTTACTCACTGCAATGCCTAAATTCCCTCAGTCAAGGAAAAGCATAAAGTGTTTTTAAAATCCTTCAGAGCTACACCACATTCACCTAATTTATTGACCTAAAACTGAGACAGACAATTTTATGAAAACATTCTAATGCCACTGCTTTTTAGCATTTACCTCACAAAGAATGGTGACATGTATCAATAAATAAAAGGCAATACATTAGGTACATAAATGCAGGTGAACTTTATTTTCAGAGGGACTGCATCAAGCCTAGTCTGTTTTGCTTTTCTTCTACTCATATTCATTAAAAGCACATTTACAGAGATATTAAAGATGTTTATTGGATCAAAATACACTTGTAGGATAACTAAAGGAGGGTCAACAAAGGGCATCCTAACACCAAGGATACCAGAAAATCATTCCAATTAATTAAATTAGAAAAGAAATTGGACAATCATAGAATCATAGAATCATAGAATAGTTAGGGTTAGAAAGGACCTTAAGATCACCTAGTTCTAATTCCCCTGCGATGGTCAGGGACAACTCCCACTAAACCATGTCACCCAAGACTCTATCCAGCCTGGCGTTGAAGACCAGCAGGGATGGAGTGTTCACAGCTTCCCTGAGCAACCCATTTTAGTGCCCCACCTCCCTCACAGTAAAGAACTTCCTCCTTGTATCCAGTCTAAACTTCCCCTCTTTAAGTTTGAACCCGTTACCCCTTCTCCTCTCACTACAGTCACTAATGAAGAGTCCCTCCCCAGCATCCCTATAGGCCCCCTTCAGATATTGGAAGGCTGCTATGAGGTCTCCACGCAGCCTTCTCTTTTCTAGGATGAACAGCCCCAACTTTCTCAGCCTATCTTCATACGAGAGGTGCTCCACTCCCCTGATCATCCTCGTGGCCCTCCTCTCGACTTGTTCCAACAGTTCCATGTCCTTTTTATGTTGAGGACACCAGAACTGCACACAATACTCCAAGTGAGGTCTCAGGAGAGCAGAGTAGAGGGGCAGGATCACCTCCTTCAACCTGATGGTCAAGCTCCTTTTGATGCAGCCCAGGATATGGTTGGCTTTCTGGGCTGCAAGCACACACTGCCAGCTCCTGTTCATTTTCTCATGGACCAGCACACCCAAGTCCTTCTCCTCAGGGCTGCTCTGAATCTCTTCTCTGCCCAACCTGTAGCTGTGCCTGGGATTGCTCCTACCCCGGTGGAGGACTTTGCACTTGTCATGGTTGAACTTCATCAGGTTGGCATCGGCCCACCTCACAAGCATGTCAAGGTCCCTCTGGATGGCATTCCTTCCCTCCAGTGGATCAACCGAACCACACAGCTTGGTGTCATCTGCAGACTTGCTGAGGATGCACTCAATCCCACTGTCCATGTCACCAACAAAGATGTTGAACAAGACTGGTCCCAACACCAGTCCCTGAGGGATACCACTTGTTACTGATCTCCAGCTGGACACTGAACCTTTGAGCACAACTCTGCGTGTGGCCATCCAGCCAGTTCTTTATCCACCGAGTGGTCCACCTGTCAAATCGGTTTCTCTCCAATTTAGAGACAAGGATGTCAAGACTAAACATTTAAAAAAAAAATCCACCTTGAAGTTAAAGTCTTTGATTTTCTATTTCAATTTAATTTCCATGTTTGATGAGAACTTTTTTGAAGGTATAGTTTAAAAAAATATTTTGAAGTTCTCAGATGAAATCTGCTGCATGAATGAAGAGCATTGTTATGCCTTAGTGATGTCAAGCAGCTATGTCATAGCTAACTGTCATTGCCAGGCTATTTAGTATTTACCAAGGCAGCTGAATGATCCTAGGATCTTTCAACTCATCAGTCTTATTCAGTAAAAAAATCCCTGTATGTCAAAGGAAAAACAAATAACATTTTGACTTGAGGAAGCACACCTTTCACCATAGCATTAAATTCCAGAATATCATTAAGGGCAATAGGAAAAAAATATTGATGGAGCATTCTTTAAAAATAATATTCCCACTAGAAATTTTGCAATAAATACTTTCCCTTTCAGGATGAAAAGGGACATATTCAACTCTTGGTTAGAACCAGTGCATCACAGCAGGAACTGCACATGGTAATGGAGCTGCAATGCTGTTCTTCTGCACATATGGAACCAGCAAATTAGGCCAAATTTTAATTGTAAAAAATGATTGAATCCCTTCCATTTCAATCTAATAGTCATTTTCCCTAACAGCAAGCATTAATGACTTCCCTGACTAATGAAAATTAATTGCTAGCCCGCCTTGAAAATTACATTGTGATCGATCAAGTTTAAAGGAGCTGCAAGGGTCATTTGCTCGAATTCTAATGCAATCCATTAAATCTGCAGCAGATGATAACCTTTAACTTAGTTGCATATTAGGGAATACTAATGACAACTTTAGATGTCATTGTTTATACAAGAGGAGATACATCATATTGTCTGTTTCCTCTAATGCTCTTGAGGTGTTGTTGTTTTTCAGACAAAAGAGAAATTCCCCTTGACATCAGACTACACTATCTCTATAATCATACCAAGGTGCTACAAAGCAGAGTTTTCCAAATCCAAAAAACAGACCAGGAGAATCATAGAATAGATATGCTTATTCCACCTCAGGGTAAGGCTCCTGGTTATTACACAAAACTAAGTTGTAAAATGAGGGACAAATTTGCAAGTCTTGATGGAATGCACTGTCAGAGAAATATATCTAAAGCACGCATCATATTTTATTGGTCCTGCAGAAGCCATCAGTTGTTTTACAGCCTTCAATGTGATATACTGTCTCTTAGAAAAAATGGAGTTGTAAAATGAAGCTCTAATTTGAAAAGAGTTATTGAAGTAGTTCATAGCTAACAACAAATATAATTAGTATTAGAAAACCAGAACTGCACTTTATATTCCTGAATGCATTTCCAGGCACATCACCCCAAAATTTGTAGCGCCTGCATACTGAATTAGTGGTTTTTTTCAACAGAAATTAAATGCAAATCACATTGGATCTAAAAGCAAAACAGAGACAAAAAACAACACCACATATAAAAAAAGAAAGAGAAAGATCTTTAAATTGAAACTGCACAGATTTCTCAGCTGATTTGAGCTATCCTATACATTTTAAGGTGGTTTTGGGGAAAGTTTAATAAATTTTCACAAGATGAGAAAATGGTACTTGAAGAAGTCAATGAAAGGACTAATTCCAATCTAATCTGCTACCTATTTTTCATCATATGGGGTCAGATGATGAGTTTAGACTTTTATCTTGGACTAACTTTTGTATATACATAGAGACATACATATGTGCAATCTCACCTCAACATCTCATTTCAGAGGTTGTGGAAGTGTGTCCTAGTAAAGTTTGTGCAGCTTGATCCATTACACATTTTTGCATATGTGGAGCTACATATTTTGTAGGTCAATACATGAATTTTTTTGTGAAGCTACTGAAAGAAATTATGGCCTTATTCTTTAGTTCTTTAGACAAAAATAGTCCAGGATTATTTTATCACTTAGGATAGTTCACTCCACTGTCTACTAACTATTACACTAGCTACTTTTAGGAAGACTGATGCCAGATATTTGCAACTTGACTGCAAGCAGAATGTTCAAATATTCCTGCAGTGATGCCAGCCCACAAAAATGCAAGTTAGTAAAACACAAAGAAATTTTAAAACATACATGCCCTGCTGCATCTCTCACTGACATTTAAGGCAATGAGCCTACAATGATCATCACAGAGATTCTTCAAAGAGGATTTTGCATAGCTCTACAAAAATAAGGTCAGAAAGATGATAAAGAATACAGATTCAATCTGAACAGTATCATGAAAAAAACTGCCACAAATTATTCCATTTTGAAAGGTAAAAAAAGCATTCTAATATGCACTCTATTATAATATCTCTCAGGCAGACTTAGGCATTTTTTAGTTTCAAAACAAGCTAAAAGAAAGGCTAAATTATAATTCCACGTGAAAAGCCACACTCTAACAAAGAAAGAAACTTACTTCCCCAAAGAAATATTAACACTAGATTTCTCAAAGAAGTAAGACTTCTTTGTACAAGAAGGATGCTTACTCAGCAGAAGCCAGAACAAAATTTCTTATGTATTTTTTATGCTGATAGGAAAAATGACACAAGGAAGTAGATTAACAACCAGCATAAATAATAACTCTACAGCTGTAAAAGAATGGATGCCTAATTATACAAGCCAGAGATATCATAACAGAATGTTTGTGAAGAGGTCAGCATCACACAAAGAGTCAGTGTTCAGTAAGGGTTAGAATTTTTGAAATTTACTTCAAAATAGTGTGTTTAAAGCTTTTTCCATAATACAAGAGAAGAAGAGACAGCTCTATTCAGATTGCTTCTAGTGTGGCAAAAGTATACACTCAGACCAGTATAAAAGGGAAAGAATTCCAAGAAACCCAGTTAAGTTATTGTAAAGTTATAGAGGTATAACCAATATGAGATGTTATTCTACGGAAATACATTTGAAACAACACAGAGATATGTGCTTCTTCAGACTACAGCAGTTTCAGTTTTCATAAAATGAATTGTGAGCACTGGATTAGAGCTGGATGCAAAAGACTGTGGTGGATTAGCAGTAGTCTATAAAAGCTTCCCATAAGTATCATTAGGGAAAAAACACAGTTAGCCAGGAGACAGGAGAAAGCTACACAGTCGCCTGCTACAGCATGTCTACATCAAGCACTGGTAAAATATTGAACAGTCTCTCCAAGTATTTCTCTCTACCCAAACACTTTTGGAGTGCTAATTTTTAAATATATATTCACGTTGTCATCTCTTTCATTAGCAAACTAATTATTAGAAATAATATGTACTTTATCTTAGCCATGGTTTGCCTGAGATCTTCTCATCTTAGCCAAAATCTACTGATGCACACTGATCATGGAAACCGTTCCAAAAACCATGCTCCATATAAAGTTTTCATATTTCTAATTACAATGTAAAAGTTAAAACTTGCTGAAATCAATGAACTGGTTTTATGGGCCTCATTGGTTTTTAGTAAGACTATGACATGAACAGAATATAAGATTTAGCCATGAAATACATTACTGTATGCCAAGTTTATATATAAAAACATTTCCACTGATGTCAATGGCTTCCATATTCTTCAGATTAAGCATGTGTTTACCTACTACACTTTATTGTCTATTTTCATGTCTGCTCCTCAGACAAAACTTCTGTCTTTTAGTCAAATCTCAGTTAAAGTATACTTCTGGTTTCTGACATTTTCAACTAACCCGCACTTAAAATGAAACCTCTGACTAGTTACGGTTCTGAAGCAATTTAGAAACCTTGACATGTAAAGTAAACAGTCTCGTCTCATTCAGTAAAGGTAAAAATCACACCATTATCAAGCGTGACACTGCTGATGTGGAAAAAAATTAAGTATTGCAACAGGTTATTAAATTGTTAATGGCCACATTCAATTCTCAGGTTTGTGGTTTGATGCAGTCTGGGCAAAATGTCAAACTGTATCAACATTAACAGCTTCTGACAAGCTCAAGGGGAAAAGAAGGAGCTGAATGAATAAGCTATTCTGTAAATAAAGAGGCATTGTAACCTTTTAAAGTGAGACAGAATTTAATTAAGAAATTAACAAAGACTTTTGAGAGTCTGCAATTTTCTAAATCTAATTCCTCTCTGTCAAGAGAAAGTTATATTCCTTTATAGTATGAAAGAGTAAGTGCCTAGTCTTTGATCAAGCTAGTGATACCATATGGATAAAAAGGCAGAGGAACGAAGTTCATAAATTTGCCTTTTTACATGTATCCATTTTTAGGTCACATGGAATCAGAGACAGAATTGAGAAATATGAGAAAAAAGAAAGATATAATATTTTTTTATCTTAGAAACACCGATATGAAGCACATCAAATGGTTTCTCATTCTAATTTAAATTGAATTCCATGGGGAGAGAGGGTTTCACTATCTCCATTTCAAAGGTGAAGAAACTGAAGCATAGTCAAGAGTTAATCAATGGCCTCGCCAGGGCAAAAGTAAAAATTTTGTTTTCACGTCTATTCCTAGTGGTGTACCTGAGGATTAGACTGACTGCTAATTTTAGCTGTTAAAATACATTAGCTTCTTACTTTCCTGCTTAGAAAAAACAAATGTGAATTTATGCAGGTTTAAAATTTTAATAATAAACGATTTTTTTTTCTTAGAACACATTTCTTTTTCAGTTACTGCGTTTTGCCCTGTTGCCTGTGTTACAATTCCTGAACAAGGAAAATCATCAGCATCTCTTATCAGTTAATGAGTGAATTAATGAATTGAACTATTATTTAAATGTTTCTTTTTGATGCTTTTATCAGATAAAGGCCTTTTGTATGTAATTCAGATATTAGAATTTTGCATAAAGATTACGAGGCTACTGGCAAACTAAGTCGAGATAAACACGGTTTATTTTGGGGGGGTTGCTGGTTTTCTTTTCTTTCAAAGAAGAAATGAAAAAATTAATTATGGCTAGAAAGAAGAAACGAAGAAAGAAGGAAGTAAATGAAAAAAGATGCCAAAAAGATGGATTTTTAAATTCTTTCCATCATAAATTAGCAAATCATTGCATGGATTTTCCAGATACTACAATAATAATCCTGACTAAAGCTAAAATTTCAGGTAAGCATGTAAAAAAAGAAATCTTTCTTTTCTATTTTGAAATTTTTGTCATCATTCTGATGAGAAAAGAAAAAAACAACAAAAAACACGCAGACAGAGAGTAGTATTATCAACAGTGATTTAACCTAAAGAGAATCATACTGTCTGATGTCTAATGGCTTCTTTAAAGAACAAGATAAATTTTGGGTGCTAAATAGAGAAGAAATGTTGACTGCAAGGGTAGCCATTTCATATTTGCAGAGCCTTGTTGTTCTTTAGACTCTAACCATATCAGGAAGTTTGCACTTAGACATCTCGGCCATATATGGAGACATCCATGAAAAACAGTAGACGTCTATAGTTAGGTGCCTAAATCCAGAACTGAATTCCACCCCAAATGATTACATGCACAGTTTATAGTTTTGTCTCTGTACCATGTACAAAGTTAATCTTTTATGTGTTTCCACATAGAGTTCTAATTCATATAGACAAGGAAATAATCTCCAGAAGAACAGCACAGCTGTCTTTGTCTCAGGAAGCTGACAATGTTCTCTGCTTCTAATAAATCATATTCCATCAGCTCATTCCAACAGCTGGAAAGAGTTTTCCTTCAGAGGGTTTGCAGTGGTTTAAGCCCAGCCAGCAACTCAGAACTATGCAGCAGCTCGCTCACTCCTCCCTTTTCCCCTCCCCACTCTCGGAGGGATGGGGAGGAGAATCGAAAGAATGTAAATCTCGTGAATTGAGACAAGTACAGTCCAGTAACTAACGTATAACACAAACCACTACTGCTACCACCAGTAATAGTAATGATAAGGGAGATAATATGAAGTTGTTAAGCCACTCTCCATCATATTTGTAAAATAATGGCAGTCAGGTGAAGTTCCCGACGACAACAAAAAAGGGGATTATAACCCCCATTTTCAAGAAAGAGAAAATGGATGAGCCAGGGAACTACAGACCAGTCAGCCTCACCTCTGTGCCTGGAAAAATCTTGGAGCAGATTCTCCTGGAAGGCATGCTGAGGCACATGAAAAACAACAAGGTGCTTGTTGACAGCCAGCATGGCTTCACTAAGGGGAAATCCTGCCTGACCAATCTGGTGGCCTTCTATGATGGGGCTACGGAACTGATGGACAGGGGGAGAGCAGTTGATGTCATCTACCTGGACTTGTGCAAAGCATTTGACACTGTCTCACATGACATCCTTGTCTCTAAATTGGAGAGTAATCAATTTGATAGGTGGACCACTCGGTGGATAAAGAACTGGCTGGCTGGCCGCACACAAAGAGTTGTGCTCAATGGCACAGTGTCCAGCTGGAGATCAGTAACAAGTGGTATCCCTCAGGGACTGGTGTTGGGACCAGTCTTGTTCAACATCTTTGTTGGTGACATGGACAGTGGGATTGAGTGCATCCTCAGCAAGTCTGCAGATGACACCAAGCTGTGTGGTTCGGTTGATCCACTGGAGGGAAGGAATGCCATCCAGAGGGACCTTGACATGCTTGTGAGGTGGGCCGATGCCAACCTGATGAAGTTCAACCATGACAAGTGCAAAGTCCTCCACCGGGGTAGGAGCAATCCCAGGCACAGCTACAGGTTGGGCAGAGAAGAGATTCCGAGCAGCCCTGAGGAGAAGGACTTGAGTGTGCTGGTCCATGAGAAAATGAACAGGAGCCGGCAGTGTGTGCTTGCAGCCCAGAAAGCCAACCATATCCTGGGCTGCATCAAAAGGAGCTTGACCATCAGGTTGAAGGAGGTGATCCTGCCCCTCTACTCTGCTCTCCTGAGACCTCACTTGGAGTATTGTGTGCAGTTCTGGTGTCCTCAACATAAAAAGGACATGGAACTGTTGGAACAAGTCGAGAGGAGGGCCACGAGGATGATCAGGGGAGTGGAGCACCTCTCGTATGAAGATAGGCTGAGAAAGTTGGGGCTGTTCATCCTGGAGAAGAGAAGGCTGCGTGGGGATCTCATAGCAGACTTCCAGTATCTGAAGGGGGCTTATAGGGATGCTGGAGAGGGACTCTTCATGACGAACTGCAGTGAGAGGACAAGGGGTAACAGGTTCAAACTTTAACAGGGGAAGTTTAGACTGGACATGAGGAAGAAATTCTTTACTGTGAGGGTGGTGAGGCACTGGAATGGGTTGCCCAGGGAAGCTGTGAATGCTCCATCGCTGGCGGTGTTCAAGGTTTTATTGGACATAGCCTTGGTTTGTCACATGGTTTAGTGTGAGGTGTTCCTGCCCCTGGCAGTGTGGCTGGAACTAGATGATCTTAAGGTCTTTTCTAACCCTAACTGTTCTATGATTCTATGATAATGATATAATGAAATAATGATAGAATGAAATAATGATAAGGGGAGAGAATATAATCACTCACCACCCGAGAACCGATACCTAGCCTGACCCCAGTAATGATCTAGCTCTTCCCGGTAACTGCCCCCAGTTCATATGCTGCGCATGACGTGCTGTGGCATGGAACACCTCTTTGGTTAGCTTGGGTCAGGTGTCCTGTCTCTGCTTCCTCCTGGCTTCCCCTCCTCCATGGCAGAGCATGAGACTCAGAAAGTCCTTGGTCAGAATAAACATTACTGGGCAACCATTAGAAACATCGGTGTTATCAGCACTGTTCCCAGGCTGAAAGTCAAAAAAACAGCACTGCACCAGCTACTAAGAAGGAGAAAAATGACTCCTACTGCTGAACCCAGGATAGGGCTGAAGCAGCAATTCTTCACAAATCTGGCAATGTCAGATCTTTGCAGCTGGTAGACAATGAAAATGTGCCATCTACACTTCAGCTTTCTATTGTGCTATGCAAACTTATCATGGAAGTATCTTCATCTTTCCTTAAGAGCACTAAGTAGGAAGAGTGTATTCCACCCTTGGAAGGCTGATTCATACCACAGAGCAGAAGAAGGTTATTGTTGGACCTGTGTATATCTTTTATTCCTTTAAAATCTACAATTAATTTCAGTTTCTATTGGGCATCTTCTCGTTACAGTGCATTATAAATATTAAGGAACAATGGGAACTTTGGCTCTGCAACTGCATTTCTGCATAGACACAGAGACTGTTGGTTTTTTTATCCACATAAAGCAGAAGCTGTTATTTTCAACACTGAATGCTTTGTATGATAACATCTTAAAAATGTTATTGATCCCAAAGCTTTAATGTAAAGCATTTGTTAGCTTTATGCTCTGCCATTCACTCTGCTGTTTACAGAGATGTAACCGGTATAGAGACTCCTTATTATAGGTTTATCACAGCAATTTATGTTTGAGATTGATGCTTCAAGAACATGGGCAAGTCCTGCAGAATATACTAACCATCCTTCATTTGCTTTGATTGTTGACTGCCTTTATCACATTGCTGGATCGGATCACAAATACGCAGCTGTTCTTTGAACTTTTGTGTTTTGCACTACCATATTTATGGCTGCTGTAAAATGTTGTGAATCAGCTGGGGGCTGGACGAACATGCTTTTTAAAGAAGCAAGGTTTTTTCAGTAATCCCCACATAATTTTCATGCGGACAGCAATGAATATTTCTTTTATTTCTTGGTGACAGCACTGAGAATTCAGAAATTTTTTGTTTAATATGAAATAAATATATAAATTTTTGTTAGGATTTATGAGAATGCAATCTTGAATCACCATGTTAATCCCACATAGATAAATTCTGAAAAAAAACCTTTCTTTTTTTCCAAAGTTCCACTGGATTTGTAACACCAAGCCTCAGTTCCACTTTTGGGTGTCAGAAACACTTGCTTACCAAGAATTTATCAAATAATATGGAAAAAGAGAATATATTTTTGCTTGGGTTTGGTTTTATTTCTGTCTGATTACTGAGAAGCTAATTTCACCTCATATCTGATTAATATCTTAATAAAGAAGTGCCCTGATGGACCTTCTTATCTCTTTCTATGTGTCCACAATTTGTTTATCCAAGATGGAAAGTGTAGAGTGAAAATTTTTCTTAACCTAATTACCAATAAACAGCACATATGAATGCTATCCTTGAGTCAATATTTGAATAGGTTGTAATAAAATAACACCCTTTGGAATCTGAGTTATTTCAATACATATTCAAATATCTTTAAACCTATTTGAACTCAAAAGACTGCAATTAAATGGCTGGGCTACCACATTTAGCCAGGCCAGGAGTCCTACTGGTAGCACCATTTATTATAACATTTTGCAGACACTGTCAGTTAGTCTGCTGCCTGAAAAGGAAAAATTTCCAAGAATGGTTCAGATCCTGTTTGCTTGTTTCTCTACATTGCTCTGATTTGCACTTACAAGGAAAAGCAGCATGTGGTTCTGAGTCTACAATATTTAGTAGAACTCTTTGACCTCTTGGTCAAAGCACTAATAGGCTATGTGATGTGTTGAGACTGAATTTCTACTCTGAATTGGCAACAGTGTCACCCATTTGCCATATATAGAACATAGGCTCTGTTAGATTTTCTATGAAACATTTATTTTATGAGCTATAGAGATTTTTTTCATACAAATTAAATAGGCTGCCTGCAATAACTTGGGACTATATATGTTTTTATTGACCACTTCTCTCTAAACGCTTAAAATTACTATCAATCCAAATATATTCCTGTGAATGCTTTACCTTAAAACTAAGTTTCAGTATGCCTTTTTTTCTAATTAAGCAACATTTTTCTTTAATACTGATTGTTAATTTATTTAAAAATTTAATAATTTCTTCTCTTTTATAAATTCCTCTAAATAAGTAAAATTAGCCATAAATTACTTAAAATAAAGGCAACCATATTATGTTTCTTTTTATTGTGTTGTGAATCAACAGAAATTTAGATTTAAATGGGAAATATTTTCCAATGCACATGCATAAGTTTAAGTCTCAAGGAATCTAAAATAATTTTGTACTGCAATAGACCGTTGCACTGCTATGTCCATCTGTTTAGAATATTTTATACTTTATGGACTAAAGCAAGATGTTCATGTCCTTGAAAGTAAAATTGTTTGTCAGGCATTAGGAGGTCAGCGATCTCCTGAGAAAGAAAAGCAGAATGATAACGTCTTCAGTAATGATCTTGAAGACCATAACATATTTGACATGTGCTTTGCCAAATAAAAAGATGGCTTCATAAGTCATGGCAACAACCAGCAGAAGAGTTCAATGTCTAAGAAATCCACCTAAGTATGGTTCGTCATTGATTCTAACTAGACATACATAAAAGGAAGTGTGGAATAACTGGCCCATCTTACACATTTTTTCAAGTGATTTATTTCCTTCAAATGCAATTAGTGAAAAGCCATGATACCTGGGAGAAAATTAATAGGCATGTGTCATGGTTTAAGCCCCTCAAGCAGTTCGCTCACTCACTCCCCCTTCTTTCTTCCCCCCAGCTTCCGGAGGGATGAGAAGGAGAATCGAAAGAATACAACTCCCACAGGTTGAGATAAGAACAGTCCAGTAACTAAGGTATAACACAAACCACTACTGCTACCACCAATAATAATAACGATAAGAGAAATACAAGGAAAGAGAACACAACTGCTCACCACTGATACCCAGCCCAGTCGAGCAGCGAACCCCCACCCTTCTCGGTCTCTGCCCTCTGGTTTTTTGCATCCTGGGCATGACATGCTGTAGTATGGAATACCTCTTTGGCTAGTTTGGGTCAGGTGTCCTGTCTCTGCTTCCTCTCAGCTTCCCCTCCTCCCTGGCAGAGCATGAAGCTCAGAAAACCCTTGGTCTTACCAAATATTACTAAGCAGTAACCGAAAACATGGGTGCTATCAGCGCTGTTCCCAGGCAGAAAGTCAAAAACACAGCACTGCATCAACTACCAAGGAGAAAAAATTACTGCTATTACTGAACCCACGACAGCATGGTTGCATAGTTTCATCTCACAACACACTGTTTTCTTCTGCTAGGAAAATTTGTTTCTTCTATGTTGTACACAAAGATTCATGCTGTCAATAAATACTTGCTCCGGAAAGACTTTCTTTTTAAGAGCAAAAAGAGCTTGGAACACATTTACCATAATTCCCTAAGTTTCTGTATAAGTTACTTTACAGACCAAACGACCTGGGAATCAACTCTTCAGACAGTATATACTACACTCATTTAGATCCCCGGAAGATGCCTGTAAGGAAACTCATTAATTTACGTTAACTGAGAGTTAACATATTAAAAATGGAAGATATTTCACCATTCATTCTCAAGTATTTAGAAGCCTGTCAAAATATAATATTTTCCCTAAGAGGAATGTACAAACTAAATTTGTTTTCTGGCACACGTACCCCAAGCAGCTAAGATTTAGCCCAGTAATCTTCATGACACCAGACAATGTGAGAACCAGAGAGATCACAAGTTGACTTTAAAACCTAAATCATGTTGGTAGAGCTGACAGTTTGAATTAAAACCCACAAAACCACTCAGCCCATCCTTTAACTTGTAATCTTAGCAAGCTTGACCAGGAGCCATCTAGAAGTGGTGAACAAGGACCTCATTTCATGAACCAAGGCCATTTGTAGCCTTGTGTACTTCCTTTTCTCTTCCTGAATTGTGTCAAGGCAGCCGATATTAGCTATAAACCTACATTTAGATTGCTACCAGTTCAGATACTTCATCAGGTGTAGACCTGATATATCCAGAATCTAAGCAAGCCTTATTTCTTAATGTCTGTAGCCAGTACAGGCTGGCTATGCTCAGCTGGCATCTGGCAAACTAGGCTTTTTTGCTAAATGATACAAAGCTTTCTTGCTTCTTGGTATTGGCTCTGGAGCACTAACATGTGGAACTGACAGCTCTACCGAACACAGGAGAAAAGACAAGCTGGAATATCTTTGATGAGGTCAGACAATAAAATAGATAGATCCTGGATATGTAACTCCAAATGGACTTTTCAGAACCCAGGCAGGTGTCTGATGTTGATTTCTAGATGGTGGTTGGAAGTTGTATTATCATATCTCTTCTTAGAAATAGAGCTTAAAATTTGCCAACACAAGAGAAAAAAATTGTCTATTTGAGCAAGTGCTGCCACTGGTGTTCAGAAAAATTTCAATCAACTGTTGCAACATCACCTTTCCAAATGTTAACTGCCATTAATTCAAATCCTTTGTTATGGTTATGGCCTTGATCAGAAATTAAAGTCTATATTGTTGAAGAAAGAGTACAATAATGGAAAATTAAACTAATATTCCCACTGGGCCAGTATCTGTTGACTACTAATTCAGACCCAGTTTGACTCCAGGCATCAGTGTGTGGACAACAGTCTGCAAAGTGTCAGCCACACATTCAAAATAGTAAAAGAAGAAGAAAATTGGGTATGAAAATTGGCAGGCTTAAGCTGAAGCCTTGGGAACACTTGATTTTGGGTTGAAGCAGCACCAAGTTGACTAGTTTTTAAGTACAGAGCACACCTAACCAGCAGACAGCTGTGAATGATTTGCTCTACATTTACCATAAAATTCAACATTGTGTGCCAAGAATCTGAATTATGAGGCAAAGGGAAAAAAGGAACAGTCTTCCAGTAATGAAGTGTCACCTGCAAAAGATGAGTAAAATAATGGAAAAGCTATGTTTATCTCCAGTTAAGGAGTTTTAAGTAACGTAGGATGATGATTGCTGGTGTGTGCATTCAATCCAAACTGTGTATTTTGTCTTCATTCAGCCTTGCAAACTGTAACCTATTTTATGGTGGAAGGCATCTTGATGAAACAGAAAAAGACACTTCATTTCTGCACTTCCATTTCCCATATATTATCATTTTTAATTGATGCAATAACATATTTCACTTCTTGACAGGATTAGGTCAGTTACATAGATGCTATTTACCCTTGGAAAAAAATTCTGAAACAACTATGAATTAATTAGTTTGTAATAGTTTGGGTGAAGAGAAATGAGGAGGTAATGGAAGCAGAACAGATAATATCAAAGTTTACTTATTAAGTTTAGATTTTTAAAACTTATTTTGCCTTTGTGTGCTCTTCTAAACTTCTGATACAGCAGTTTGACATTCCTGTACTAAAACGTCCTGTAGTAAAACATTCTGGTCTTACCTAAAGCATTAAGCAAACCAAGAACCATTTTCAGACCAATAGACTTTATTGTCTCTACACAGATTTCATGGTATTGCTTGGGTAGAGAAGCAGAAGAGAAATGCTGGGAAATAACAACAGGTATCTAGATGGAAAGAAATAAAAATCAACCGAATTATGTTTCTGTGGGGCATGGGAGCTCAGTAGATACCAGCTTACAGAATTGTGAACTTGCCGGGAAGAAGTGAACAAGTTAAACAGCTAACAACTGAATTTTTTACTATGTATGTTGTTTGCTCTGATGCAGAATCTTGAGATTCCAGGAGACAATTCTGGTTTAAGAGAACTCATTTAAATCTATTAGATAGAAGATGAAGGAGTACCTACAATGGTTTAGAAATTCTAAAAAAATCTTACATAGACAGTGACTGATTAAAAAAAAACAAAACGGTTTTCAATAAGAAACTGAAAAAAATCCCATATTTACCAATTTTTAAGAAAAAGCAATGTTTATTTTTGACTATTCTAGAGATACCACTTTGATTGAGCAGATTGTGAGCTCCTGTGAACTACAATGAAATGACAGTAGGACGTCATGAAAGAGATTTCTAGAAGCAATATGCACCAAAGTCACATTTCTCTACCCTTAGTCTAGTCTTTCAGTTACAAAAATACTATCGTTGGACATTGCAAAAATACTTAGTTTCAAACTTCATTTTAAACCAGGCTTACTTTATTTATCTACATTACCCTTTGCATTAACAGACATCACTGTGGAATATACACTTGCAACAAATTTAGCTGTCACCTTCCCTTCAGTTATATACACTGAACTATTTTCAGGACCTTACTTGCCTCATTTTTTTGTGAAATTAAAAAATGAATGCAGTAATGCAGAAATACCCAATGCAATATTTCAAAAGCAGTAATTTTTTTCTCCTTTTTTTAAATGCAACTTCATCAGAACTGAGATTTCTCTGAAGAATGTTTTGTCTGTTCAGTCATACTATTTTCAACAAGCTCTGTCAAACAATAAGCAAATTAGCTGATAATAATGTGATTTTAGAAGACAATCTGGTTTGGGTTTTTATTTAAAGAAAGACTAAGCTTTGTAGCTGAATTATTTATGGCACTGTAGCTTTAAAAAAATGTAGCTCAGGACTAGAATTTAAAGTATTTCAGGACAAAAAGGAGGGACAGAATACGTATTTTTTCAGTAGGAAAACTTCAACAAAACATGCATTGCATTTCTAAATGATTTGTCCTTTTCCCTTCCAGATATACACAGATATATAGAGTAATAAAGAAATTTGGAGGTATTTTCTATAAGGATTGTTTTAAGTATACATCCATGGTCTAAACATATTTGGATCTGCAGAACAGTAACAGTCCTAAAATGCTTTTCCACAACTAGTTCACAAATATTCTAATTTTTTCTGCATTTTTTTAGAACTCATAACTAAGCAATGGCACTTCAACTGAAAACCGTTAACAATCATACCTTTCTACATCATCTTTCATCTGGAAGGATTCCAAGGAGCTTTGCTTTTATTACTTCAATGCAAAGGTCATTCATTTCCAAATGACAGTTTCTTTATATTCTCCTTCCTGCGATGCAAAGACATAGAAATGAAAGATTCAGTGAGCTTTCAGGCTAAGCTATGTTGCTTTACATTTTCCCTTTATGATTTTGGGTGACATCCTTCCCCCATCCCCAGTCCACAATGAAAGGATGCAAAATCAGGATTGTGGTGCCTAGCCCCTAGAGCCACATTTGATTAAAAATGCAGGAACTAATGTGCCATTGGCTTGCTATGGTCTTAGCATATAGTTTATTGTCCAGTTTATAAGAAACATGTTATTCATATAAGTGGCATTATTAGAACCATAAATTATGGTATAAACATAGATCTCTATTTGTAACTGCTGTGGCTTTCATTAGACTTGGCTAAAAAACCCTTTCCAATCAGTTGTCTTAGGAATGATCTATATTAATGTCCATGTCTTCTGTCTGTCAATTGGAATTTTTTGGCTTTTTAGGGAAAATTAAGTACTATATGAAAAGACAAGTGGAAATAAAGTACAGTCCATGAAGGAAACTGCTCAGTTCATGTTTGGCATTCCATTACAGATTTGAAAAATGGAAGAATGATAAAAGCCTTAAAAAGAAATAACTGCAAAAAATCTCCTAGCACCATTATTTTATAGTCATTTACAACCTTGCAGTTTTACTAATTTTAATACTAATTTTTAATAATATATCTTGTTAAAACTCTAACAAAAAAAAAGTCAATTCTGCAATAGGGAAACTTAGTACCATTCTAATATTTTGCATTGTAACTGTATATAGGGGGGTTTGGATTGGTCAGTTTGATAGATTTTGTAAAGTTGGTTGGCTGGTTTATTTGGAGGGTGGGTGGGCTCCCCTTTAAAGATTAAAAAAAAAGTTAACTACAGCAATGAAAAATTAATGGGTTTGAGGTTAGGGTTAAGTTCACAATTAAGTCAACTGGAATTGCATGTCCAGAACTTTTGATCATTTTAATGAATCCTGAATACTTGTTTTTAAAATATTTCCTCTTTGTTTGAAGCTTTTGATGGCCTAGACTTTGATGCTTGTGGGACTAAAAACCAGGTTTTAAAAACATTGGTTATGTGTATCAAGCAGACACTATGATCTTACCACTACAATTCTAAAAATTACCTGTAGTAAGACTAGAATTTAAAATGATTATACAGAAAAAAGCCTTACCTTCTGTATAGATGGCAAAACGTCAATCACTCAGAGTTCAAATAAGCCAGCAGCTACTGCATTACTTAAGAGTAGGTCATAAAGACTCATAAAGCAATTCAAAAAGTGTGTATACAAAGTTTAATTTGCAATTTTCCTTCTTGTTAGACAAGCTATTTAACTCCTCACTGGCTTTATTTCCTCCTCCTCAAACACCAGGAATGGGCAACTGCCTTGGGCTACAGTGTAAATTACCACAGGGTTTACAAAAATATGATCATGGCAATAACAAAGGAAGAGATCATAGACTTGAACTCATTCCAGTTACCTTCTCACGTCTTTCTACTGCTTCAGAAGAAGCCATTTCAATGTTTTCTTTTTTTTTTTTTTTTGCTTAGAGCAGTCTGTTTCATGTTTTTCAAAGCATTCTAGACATACCTCTGTTGCTTTTTTAATGGGAAGAGATTGGCTAACCTTTCCTTTTCTACCCTCCCTTCAAATGGTTGAACATGAGCAATCATGAGTGAACGCAGAGATTCAGAAGAACTGAAACATACAGAGTGTACAGACAGCAACATGATCACGGGAAAAGTAGAAGACTCCCAGGAAAATGAGTGAATTGTTTTCCATATTGTGGCAGACATGCAAAAGGTTGGCGTACAGAAAATGTAGCTCAGCTGCGTTTGTTGAGGCCTAATCCAGTAAGAATTTTTCTATGTGGGGAATGTTGCACTAGAAGCTGTGCCAGCAGACCTGGACTAGAGCATGAACATTATGACCCTCATCAGCTGCAAACCATGGGAGTCAAGAGGAATCGAAATTAGAACACTGAGATAATCTCCAAGAACTGTAGATATAGAAACAAAGAAGTTACTGAAGACAAAAATGAGATGTTGTACCCCTGACTTTCCCAGGAGCTAGTGGAAAGTCCCCAGTGCCAGCTGAGGGGACAAAAGAATGTGCGTTCAAGGAAAATGGAAGGTAATAATGTAGCAAAAAGTGGCAACAGAAAAATGTGCTTATATATCTGGGAGCAAATAAGTTGATTAAGCAAAGGCGCATGTACAATAATGTGATTGGTTGAAAGGGCGCGTGATCAGTAATGTCATTGGCTGGGAAAAGCGTATGATGATGCGTGATGGAAAAGTACAGAAAAGAAACTAACCGATACTAACTGTTACTATAAAAGCCTGGAAAGCTTGCTCAATAAATGATTTTGGCTGCACCACAACTGGAGTCCATGCCTCAGTTTCCACATTTCTATAAGAAGGCAAGAGGATTATATCATGATAAACAAGATTGCTTTTTGAAGGGCAAGATAGCAGAGCCTTGAAAGCCCCAAATGACATATCCGGGTAGCTACAGAATACATATAAGAACAGACAGAATAACCAGAGAGGTGTTGAAGCTTGATCATGTCCTCGGAGTGTGTGGGCATCCCTTACTTCAGCAGTAAAAGACTCACTTTTTAATGGATCATGTCCACAGAGGTATTATTCAAAGAGAGAAGACCCCAGGGAGACTTTATTGCAGCCTTTCAGTTCTTTAAGGGGACCTAAAGAAAGATAGGGAGAGACTTTTTAGCAGGGCCTGCTGCAATAGGATGAGGCATGATGGCTTTAAACTAAAAGAAGGGAGGATGGATGTGAGGAAAAAAATTTTTACAATGATGGTGATAAACCATTGGCACAGGCTGCCAAGAGAGGTGGTGGATTCACCATCCTTGGAGACATTCAAGGCCAGGCTGGATGTGATTCTGGGCAACTTGAACTAGGTGAAGATGTCCCTGCTCATTGCAGGTGGGTTGGACTAGATGACTTCTGAAGGCTCCTTCAAACAAAAACTATTCTCTGTTGATTTGATGATTCTATGATGTTGGAGGAATCAAAAAAAAAAAAAATCTTACAAATGCATCAACTTCCTCTTCTGGCTGACATAAACAAATTTGATCTTTTAGCATCAAATTAAGGCTTTTTATCTGCTTTTAGGATGTTTAAGAGAACAAGTGAACAGGCAATAAAATGCTGTGCTGTTCATGTTTTTCTGTAGGACTGAAGTGCTTTTTGTAACAGCTATAGGAGTGCTTTTTATAACAGCTCTATCAGTGACCTTCCCTTCATTTCTCCTTATTGCCTTATCAGTGGAAGGCTAGAATGAATATAAGAGGGTAGCAAATTAGACTACATTAAATACATTCATGCAAAATTCTTCTAAATTTATCTCATATAAGGATTTAAGAGAAGGACTTATGTTTCACATATTTTAATACACATTTACTGAGATCCAGCCATAAGATCACTATGAGGGGCTTTTTTTCTGTCCTTCAAACACCAATGCGATGCTTACTGAAGCCACTAGATTCTCAGACCTGTGTATTCATTGGCTGACCATAAGATGTACAGAGGTGTTGTGTTACAAAAGGACGGATTCTCTTCTTTCTGTGCAGCCACAACAAAAGTCTTGCATGCTGCATAGTTATATGACCTCCAATAATTTTTACTTAGAAAACATGAAATGCAGCAAACCTTAGAGAGTTTAAAAAAAAATAAAACTATGACACTGAAGAAATGGAAATTTTGAAATGACCTCTGACTATAGAATGTGACTGTATCACATTTATTTAGTTATTAAATTAAACACATTCCGGAATTGTTTTTCAGCACAGAGGACAAGTGACCCAGAACAGCTTGCATCTGCGTTCATCCACGTCTTCCCCTCTTTACAGTCCGGCTCTACTCAAGCTATTGAGAGTAGTGAAGAAGTTCCAGTGCTTGAATAGGTCTGGAAGTTCTCTGAGTGGGCATTTGACACCTCAGGAAACAGTCTACCTACTTTATAACAGACACAGTCACATTCAACTGCTCAAGAATGTTCCCGCATAATATTTAAATAATTACTGTAACATTTCCAAACAGAAATTATTTTAGAAGAGACAACAGTGGAGGGTTAGTTGACTAGACTGTATTTTTCTTTCTCAAGCAACACATTTTTCCAAGCATTTACTGAAATTTATGGGCATAGCTCTGTCATTAAAACTCCAGCAAAGTGGTTCCAAATCTGCACTAATATAGGTTACAGCAGGCTTGGATCCCAAGTTTTTTTAAACATTTGACACAGTACTTACTTTTATGAGGACCTATAAAAAAAGAAATAAAGTAAACCCTATCATCCTTTTCATCCCCTTGGGCAGAAAATATTAAATCCACATGGATTTCTGCAGTGAGAATGTGGAGGAACAGAGTATAAACTTTCAAGGATGTGTCCCTAATCTTGAAAAAAAATGTATTCTATGTTTGTTTCAAAGGTTTCATTAGATGAATGAGCAAGAAAGGAGCCTGTGAGCTGGCAGTTCTCTGTGACACTGCTGTATAATTTTTTAACCATATGAGGAAAAAGACAGAGAATGTATATGTAGCTGAGTTATGTTATCTATATTGGATGCAAAAACTCAAGATTCAACTTGTTCTGTGGATGTGGAACGCAGAGACGTAACCTGGAATTTCAGATGCACACTGGAATCAGCAGACTTGTTGCACAATCTGAATAACTTCCAATCAAAAGAAAGTGATGAAAAAGTGCTAAAACAGCCTGCAAAAATGCCAAATAGAAATTTAATAGTTATGTAAAATCAGTAATTCAAACTCCTAACTGTTAAGGTTCTGTCATGTGGAACATTTCTAAGCTGGTTTTCTCAATTTGTTTGAGAGGCTTTCCATTCTGTACAGAACATTCAGATGTTCACTGAAGCACAAAAAAGGACAGTGATAATTCATCTGCTGTAAAGTATTTGAGTACTTATCCTAGAGATGTGATATAACATCTCTCACCTAGAGGACATTTAAGTAGTTTACACAAAATGAAAGAATTTAAATAGAAAAGACCTCTACTAGCTATATCTTGGATACAAAACATAATTACAGACAACATTCTCATACTTTTATTTTAAATTCTTGAAGTAGAGCGCAGTAATGAATTTGTGTTCTTCCATAATCATATGGAAATACTATTAACATATGTTATTTTGTAACATGGAAGCCATTGTTATTTTGTGAGGGCTTTGTAAGTTCACCAACTTATTTTCTTTTGTTAAACATATTTAAATAAATAAGCTTTATTTTTGTCCTAAATGAAAAATAAAATAAAAAATATATATTTTTTTGGCTAAATATGGAATCTGGGCCAAGAGTTGTTTATTTTGGTGATAGTAATGAAAAACTCGTACTACTTCATTCAAGAAGTATTCCTTTTCAAGTTTTATGGATGTCTTGGAAAAAATAATTAATCACACAGCTCTGCTGTGAACAAATATTTGACAATGGAATGGAAGTAGCCCATGTAGAGTGTGTTAGGATACAAAATATTAACAACAGAAGCATGCCAACTTTGTAGCAGTTGACTTTTTATGTGAGAGTGATTACAGCTGGAAACACACTGAAAATTAACAACACATAACTACATAGCATTAGTGGGAACTGCAAAACTGAACTGAGCCACAATAAAAACAGAGATGTTGGTATTACAGTATTACTTTAAGTCTATAAACCCATAAGTATTTCTTGTTGAAACATCGTATGACAAATCTATTTAGAAATATGTCTATTGTAGTATATCTGTTGTGCAAAGATTCTGTTTACATCCAGAAGTTACTTATGCGTACTGATATTCAGTGATCTATGCACTGGACACTCAGGCTGCTAATGTCCCATGTTCATGCATACTTCCCACTTTGTCATGCTATATCAAGCAGAAAGGGCCAGGGGGGAGAAAATGAGAAAGAAAGAGAAATAGAAAGTGAGAGACGTGGAAGCATGAGGTAAAATCACTTTTTACTTTGATGTTTTAAAGGAGGGGTGTGAAACTCATAAATATTCCCCTGGAGTCTGAGTCATTCAATACCCATCAGCATTTGAAATAACAGTACAAGACAGCAGAACAGAAAATCAATATTAGGACTATGTTAGATCATTCTTTGGTAGATTTCTGAACTCTTTTTCCTTGTCCAAGTGCAACTATAAAGCATAAGAAACTTAGCAGTCTTGTCCATGGAGACCAAATTCAACAGCCGTATTGAGCTTCTCTGCAGAAAACAGGACAGCGGCTCCCACACAGCCTCCAGTAAAGAGCGAGAGGTTAGCAAAGCCAGGTGAGGGGGCTTATAGAAAGTACTTTTTATGACAAGAAGCAGAACTGTATGTAGGACAGGAAGGAACTTATCGCTCACTTGTATCATATTCACTAAACAGACTTCTATTTGTTTCTTTTTTTTAATGAAGACTTCTGATTTAATAAACAGCGTCACTGATATTAGTCCTTGATATTACATTACCACTATGTTCACAGATCAGTTTGACAAGTGTTGTAATTCTAGTACTGTTGGAACAGATAGGGAATGTGTAGGAGGAAAGGTTTGGAAAAAAACTGTCCAGAGGTGATTATGGAGGTTAATGCAAAGAATATTCTAGTAAGGATATTACAATTGGTGCACCAGATTCACAGCTCAGTGAAGTCACACAATATTCCTCAGTGCAGTGTCAGTGGGAACAAAGATATTGAAATGAAAACCCAAATCCCAAAGAAGAAAAAGAATTTTCCAATTATTTTCACTCTAGTGTCTAAGGTTCATTCCACAGTTAATAATATAGTGAAGACACTCAAGCCTTCAGAGAACCCTGTGTTAAGAAAAACACAAGCTACCTCTTATGTTTAATACTAAAATGTTGTAAGAATCAATGTTCTTACAAAATATTCTGCTGATAACGTCTGGTCTATCACTGCTGTCAGAGCTGGTGTAAATCTGTTAAAGCAGTGACTTTTTTCTTGTATAATAGTGCCATCTTTATCTGAATGTACTCCTACAAAATATCTTCTAGCTTCAAATTCTGCACAGAATTTCAGTGTAACATCATCCCACATAATTCAGAATATGTTTATAAAGATGTGACTCTATCAAGCTTATTTTAATTTTTATCAATTTCAAACAGCTCCTATTAGGACAGAAGGCCAAATCCTTATTTGCTTGGCTTTATATTCTTTTATGTGCACCTTTGTCACTCTTTAGCAACAGCTTAATTTGATAACAAGAGTAATTTATATTCAAGACCATCTTAGACAAACTATTTCACTGAACATTAATGAAAAAGATGACACAGGAGACTTAAGCATCTCTTAGAGAGACAGTTTCTCAGAAAAAATACCCCCTACCCCATCTACTATTATTAAAATTCCTTCTACTTGGATCATTTAAATTAATTCCCAGATAATAATGCTTTACAGGCGAAAGCATTGCTGTCCAAAATGGCATCATAGCACACACTTTTTCAGTTTGGGTGGCAGACATGTTACTGGAGGTTTGGGAAAAGCCACACTGCATGATATTAGTGCTTGTTTTCTATGCAACACAGCATGAAAGATCTGGCACTTGCTTTGTGCTTCTGTATTTTCTGAACCAAAAATAATAGTAAATTCAAATGGGCTTCATCATGATCATAAATCAGTCACATGTGTGATTCGGTCTAGGTGCCACAAATTTACACCTCGTTTAGTTGTTGTTCATTCAGGAAGAGCTGAAATATTTTAAACTAGATTTTAAAACTTTATAGTTAAATTCCATATGAAAATAGATTTAAAAGAGTTTGTCATTCCTTTAAGCAATTTAATTTCTTAATTTACTGCTTCAAACAAAACCAGTCTATTTAAGAGTTAAACCTTATGAAAAATATCTACATAAGGGACTTGTACCAATTTGAAGGGACTCTTTTAAAAGCTGAGCTAGAAAAGTAGGACTCATTTAAATCATTGCACCAAAGACAGTCACATTGAAAGTGAGGATATGAGTGTGCATTTGGAATTCAGTTGGGTTTACTTGACTTCTCAAGTTGTTTCCCAGACTTCAATAGTTAACAATTTGGCTTAAATGTTCATTACCTGGAGGATCACATAAAAGTTTTTGCTACTGAGCCAGCCTTCAGAACCAAGATGAAGGTCACAAGCACTAAGGGAAATTTGCAAAGCTCTCCATACCATTTAACTCACAAATCATTAATCTTGTTCACTCAGACATTTTAGGGCCAGTGCTTACTTAGCCATTTAAATGAAATTTTTTAAGGACTTTCAGCAGTAAAAAGAGAAAATTGTGACTGTAGGAGATTTTTTAATTCAAAAGAAGCAAGACTATATGGGCAGTTTAACTCACTTCTTGACCATCAGGACTACGTTCAGTGTATGACTTTAGTGAGTATGTTTCAGCAGATCAAATCAGAACATAAGTAAAAACAAACCAACAAAGTTTATATTCTGTTATTTTTAATAATCAGATGCTGGCTAGAGCACAGTGCACTTACCAACATGGAAAAAGATTGTGGCCTCATCACTATTTAGGAGAGCAGAGATTTTCGAAGCAGTCACAAGTAGCGTGCATAAAGGAACTGTCACCATCCACAAAGGTATACTGATGAAGGTACCTTACTCACAAATTTCTCTACTTACTGATCTTCCTCTGTAATTACCATCATGGGGCTTACAGCACAGTTCATACACTAAGAAATTATGACAGTTATAAAAATGTCTTAAGTATGCAGCCACACTCCCAGTTCCATACACTACCTAAGATTTGGGGAGCCAAAAATATAAAATACTTCTTTATCTATAGAATAAAATTAATGATTCAAACCCAGTACCTTTAAGTCTTAATACCTGAATCTTACTTCAGGCAAGATGACATGGCAGACCTACTTTTAGAGAGCATTCTGGAACTGATTGTAAGATTTAATATGTTTAGAATAACATTTAATATTTGAGTGTTTAGGCATCTATTCAGCTCCTTAGCTCATCAGCTAATTAAGCCTTCTAGGATAAGATGCTAAGTAAGATAATAAACTGAGAAGCAGACACAAATTTATTAATGAAGGACTGACAAAGAAAAAAAAAAGAGTAAATAATCAGGTTTTTAACCTGAAAAGGGCCACAGAATCTACCACTGTGTTTCCAATCTATGTAAATAGTCCAGCAGGGACACCATTTCAGGCAAACAGCATATCTGAAAAAACAGTTCCCTGATTAAGTCAGCAAAGATAAATCGCAGAGTATTCTCTAGTGCAATGCACTGTTTTAGCTATATATAAAGTGAAAGAAAAGGATATGAAATGCTAGGTCTTAGAGAATCTATATGGTGAAAGGGAGTTTTGAAGCCTACATAGAGTTCGTGTGTGAAAATATTTTATTTCTTTCTTCTTTTTTTTAATGATCTGAAGGTGGTTTGTGCTTTTCATAGTTTTAACTCACTCTCAAGAAATTAAGAAAATGAAGAATGATTCTAAAAGAAAATGACTAAATAATCATGATTAAAATTATCCTAACAACGACAACTTATTTTTAATAACTACATGTAATATTTAACAACAGTGCAAAATCTACAATTTAGTACAACTAGTATTGTTAAACTTAGGAATACAAACTTTAAAAATGCATATATAATTTTATCCTAGTTTGATCCTTCAGTTTACTTCTTATTTTTGTGTGTGTATATATATGTTTATATATATATCAGTCTTCAGTATTACCTATATTTACCTGAATTGCACTCATATGTGGATTTCCTGTCACTTTTCGTTTCTACCACAGAACACATCTCAATTATTGCTCAGAATAAGCATTAATCAATTAACAGTTAGTTTTTCATTGTTAAACTTGCGTCCGTGGGCCTCATTAGTAGTCCTGTAGTGATAGGACAAGGGGTAACAGGTTCAAAATTAAACAGGGGAAGTTTAGATTGGATATGAGGAAGAAATTCTTTACTATAAGGGTGGTGAGGCACTGGAATGGGTTGCCCAGGGAAGTTGTGAATGCTCCATCACTGGCGGTGTTCAAGGCCAGGTTGGACATAGCCCTGGGTGGCATGGTTTAGTGGGAAGTGTCCCTGCCCCTGGCAGGGGGGTTGGAACTAGATGATCTTAAGGTCCTTTCCAACCCTAACTATTCTATGATTCTATGATTAAAAACATGTCATTCAAAAAATAGACTATGTTTTACTTTAAAAGTAGATATTTGTAGACCTTCACCAGTCTTGGAATTTGGGGTTCACAAACAGGAATGCAGCTGTTTTTAAAATACACAGGAAGGTCTTCAATGATCACATGAAAGAAAACACATGACACTGGCACATTGTCCTACACAGAACAGAATAAGTGCACTGTTATGAGCAAGCCAACAAAAGGATGTGGTGCTTTCCCCTTGGAGCCAAGAAAAAAGACAATTACAAGACTTGAATTGTTCCAGTTTGCTTCATAGTAGTCAGGAAAAGGTCTTGTAGTTCAAAGTGGTCCTAAGAGCATGATTGTGACTATAACGGATAGCACTATATATGACTAATCGCACAAGACTCTGGAGATCTCTAAGGGGTGTTGAAGGAAGAACATTAAAGCATTTCCCAGAGATTCACTCCATGTCATGAGCAAAAGCAGTCAGAGGTCAGAAGAAGGTATAACCTTCTTGTACAGCAAAAGAAAGATGAGCCCTTGTTAGAGCCTCTTGGAATCAGTCTTTCATGACTAGTGTGGTTAAAATAGCTAGGAGGGATAAACGTAAAAGGGAAGCAAAAAGGTAAAAAAAATATACATAAACACTTAGCACTAAACCGTAAACTCAGGATTCTCTATAACCAAATCACAGATGGATAGAAAGGAGAAACTTTAGTTTTCTACATGTTACTGTTGGAAGTCTAGATAGTAAATGAATGGAATTGCTCATGTCTGAGATGAGTTTGACCTACTTCTGAATTGCTGAATTTGGGCTGTAATATTTCAATAATTCCTAAATGAAATTGTTCAACAAGATTCACAGTATTGCTGCATTTCTATTGATGATTATAACCTATTTAGGAAGAAGTCAGTAGAGAAAAAGGAGTGGGATCGTACAATACGTTAAAAATAACAGTTCCTAATTTAGCAATATTGTGAAACAAACTTTGGTAATTAGGAGTTACTGCAGTAATAAAGCTCTATATATGGAACTTCAGGTTGCCAAATCACAATAAACGACAGGATGACAAACCTTTTCAAGACCAATATATCACATGTAAGTGGAAAAATATGCATTATTGTCATGATTTCAATACTTACTGACATGTTAGAAGTTACATGAAGGGAGCCCTTCAATTCTTTCAGGATTTATGAAATTTTAAAACATAATCTGAAACAAAAATTTGACATCTAATATGAATACAGGCTTTTGGTTGCCACATCTGAAAAAGCACTCAGAGCAAAAATTAACAACAAGAAATCATGAGTCAATTAGGTCTGAGAGTGCAAAATCCCAACCTCCACTATATTTACAGTTCATTTCAATTTTATAGGCTAGCTTCATAAAGTTGATAACAATTATGAGCAAAGTCCATTGGGAGAAAGTAATTAAATCTGACTGATAATTGGGAATTCCTTAAGTGCTAAAAATGTCAAAGTTTCTGCTGTGGAAGGAGGCTATGCTAGCTAAAACTAATATGGAAGGAAACTGGAAACATTAGTTAATTAACTAACAATTATGATAGAAAAGAGGAGGAGCTGATAGTCATAAACACACACCAAAAGACAGGGAATATGAAAGATTTATAAGGGAAGCAAAGAGAAATTTAAAGTTTATATATTTTGTGATTGGTATTTTTTTTATCTAAGTTTTTCGAACTATTATATATTTTTGGAGTACATCCAGTCATTGGATGATAAGCTTTGAATTTTCAGTGTAGATACACTTGTACTTCCATATCTTGGTAATTGATAGTCAGTATTGCACTTTTAAAAGATTAAAACAAGCTAAATATTTTAAAATTTATAATTATTGGCATAAGGTAATGTTTCTAATGTTGCTTCATATATTTTGTTTCTTAAACATAATAGTTAACCTTTTTAATGAATCACTTGAGGAAAAACAATGTAAATACATTATTATTAAATCTGCTAATGACAAAGATCAAGAGAATCAGTAGTAGGAATAAGATTATGTCATGTATGCGGAATGAACTTAGTATCTTGGTAATTATAGTGTGGGAAAATGTCACACGTTTCAACACTGCCAAGTGGAAAGAACATAATTACGAAAAAGGAATGTAAGTCATTCTTTAGAATTGGGAATTCTTTGGAATGAGAGAAATATTGAGCGACTTAGAGGTCAACATGGATAATTACTTGAACATCAGTTTTCACTGTGGAATACAAAAGTCCTTAAAAGTTGAAGTAAGAAAGTATGAGTAAAGAGGTTATAGTACATCTGTACTGTCACTGAAGCCATCAGTATTAGACTGATGTATCCAATTATGTGTTCAAAGAAAGATGAAGAATTATAAAAGGTTTGGAGAAGTCAAGGAACATGATTAAATGGCTGCAGAACATCCTACAAGGGAAAAAGTAATAAATTTTAAAAAAGGAAAATCAGAGGAATAATTTAGTTTCCAAAATAGAAGGTTAAGAAGTGACATGATCAGTGATTGAACAACCTTTCCTGATGAAATCTGAGAACAGAGAACTTCTCAAGCAGAAAACATAAGGACAATAATCCCTACTTATTATCGTTCCCAAACAATACCAGCATTTCTGTGGGATGATTCTGATTCCCAGTGATACCCATTTTAATACCTCAAAATCCTTTCCTGAAGGTAATTTCTGGTCTCCACATGATTCTAATTCTCCGTCTAAGAATGAGAAATAGCTGGGCAATTTCTGCCATAATTATCTGTTGAAAACTTCATCCTGAGGCCTGGCAATGAAAATTTTAAGTAGTTAAAATCAGGTTGCTTTCTAAGCATCTAAGAATGCATGATGCACAACCCAGACCTGAGGTGTCACCTTCCAGACTATTTAAAAATTTTCTGTGCTTTTGATCCTTGTGACCTGTGTTTCTCAAAAGTGAAGGAGTGCTCTAATCTACATTTTATAACTCAGCTCCTGTGAAAAATTGTACCTTTGCAGATTATCCAGAGTCACAAATGAAACAGCGGCTATTGATAAAAATACAGAACAGATCTTTTGACTTCTAACTTCTGTTCAAGTTACCACTAGACTTCTCTGTTAAGAATATATAGCAAGTAACAGTTGCTTTCTTATATCCACATTATTGTATTTACAGACTCTGACTTTCTATTCAGAACTCCAGAGTCTTCAACCTGTGATTTATTTAGTCAAACAAACCAGAAATAATTCAAATAAAAATAGCATTCAAGCACTGTGGGCTATCCAGTATCTAGATTATACAAACATCAAACTCCAGGCAATGGGAGAACCTTACTGTAACAAAATCAGTTCATCTGTTAAATGTAGACGAGATATAGGTGATGTCTGAGTGGGATTTTGAGGTTCCTAGTCCCAAATTTAAAGACTTGAGCCTCCATTTTTAATCCTAGGCACTGGAACAAAGTGCATATGGAAAAGTTACCATGTGCTACAGTTTATGTTCTAATCTAAACAGTAAAATATAAACTGGGGCATGCATTATTTCATGGATGACACAGTTTTCAAGTTATGACAGTTTAGTAGCGTCCCAGGCTCTTGGTTCCCACACATTCCACAACTTTTTTATTTTCCAGAACTGTCATCAAAAGTAGCTTCAGACTGCTGGAGGACACTGAGAGAAAAGAGAGAAAAAATACGCAATATATTTAGATAATAAATTGTGCTGGATCTGTGTTATGACATTATCTGTTCTAATGATGATAGGTCAGGATCACAGTCAGGCAGTTTATAGCAGTTAGCTTAAGAAAACAAAATTGTTCCCAGTAGATTTCTAAAGGCCATTACAAGCTGTAAAGGAAATCTCTTTCCTCATCCTCTTCTCCAAGCGCTCACTCTCTGTCTTCTGCAACTATGAATCACAATGACATACTTTATTTTAAATTAATTTTCTCCAAACTCAGAAGAATATTTTCTTCAAAATAGTTTATCTACCTACCCTGCCTGATGAACACTCAATTGATGTCAAGGTGCCCTCATTTAAGATTGCTTGATGCTTTGCTTGCTGTTTTTAAAGTGGTTTGATCCTGGTCAGCTAACTTTGTATTCTCAATGCCAGTCACATTTGCTGAGTTAATGAATATATGCTTTACCACACTTTCTTTAACCAGAACAAGTCAAAATATATCCTTCAAGCCTGAACCCTTGACTTTTCATATATGTAGAATCACCATTAGTCCTGTTACAAATTATTAGCTATCCCACACAGTAGAGGAATTATAATTTTTATGTGGCGTTTTTCTGCAATACCATTGAAGAGTTTCATTTAGTCCTAAAAATGCATGTCAGATATTTGTTTTCCCTCTAGAGGTGCAATTCTCCATATGGACGAGAACAGAAAGAAAAACACACCACAGCAAAATGGAAGCAACGTGCTAAAACTTTAGTTTAGAGATAAGGTCTTTACATTCTGAGAAAGTTGGGGCTGTTCAGCCTGGAGAAGAGAGGGCTGTGTGGAGACCTCATAGCAGCATTCCAGTATCTGAAGGGGGCCTATCGGGATGCTGGGGAGGGACTCTTCATGAGGAACTGTAGTGATAGGACAAGGGGTAACGGGTTCAAACTTAAACAGGGGAAGTTTAGATTGGATGTGAGGAAGAAATTCTTTACTGTAAGGGTGGTGAGGCACTGGAATGGGTTGCCCAGGGAAGTTGTGAATGCTCCATCACTGGCGGTGTTCAAGGCTGGATTGGACATAGCCTTGGGTGGCATGGTTTAGTGTGAGGTGTCCCTGCCCCTGGCAGGGGGGTTGGAACTAAATGATCTTAAGGTCCTTTCCAACCCTAACTATTCTACGATTCTATGATTCCTCATTTGCTATCAAACTCAGCAAGAAAAAACACTTGAAAGTCACAGATGCGTTGAAGAAACGTGGAAATTAATTTGCAACTTATTTAAAGTACAAAAATCAGATTCTGCTCTAGGCTGAATCTCTAAATTTATACTAATTACAAAGTGGGAAAGATTTAGAGTTACAAACTTCATTGCTAAGAACCTAGTTACATACCAAGGGGCACACACAGATTGGTTAGTACATGCTGCATCTGTGCCTGCACACATTAGTTTATGGATTTGACCCAGTTCACCTTCCAGGGATGAAATGACATCATTCTGTATTTAGAAAATGTCAGTGTGTAAATTCAGATTATTCAGGCATGTACTTTTAATTAGGGAAAAAAGCATCATAAAAGTGCATTGGGAATACAATCCATTCCAGGTTAAGATTATTATACACAGTTCAACATTCATGGCAAGTGTATTCTCTTCCTGATTCAGGAAGTATAATAAATCTTTCAATCTTAGAGTTTGGTGGTTTGATCTTTGGTTACACTGGCACCATCCACTTTAAGTTTGTTAAAACATTATTGACACCTTCTGAAATTCAGAAAAATTGAATTCTTTCAAACTGTCATCCATAGATAGATTTATTCTCAAAGTTTGTGTTTGGGAACAAATTTAATTAAGATTTTCTGGTTTAGTCATCAGTATCCAACGCTTGACTGCGTTATCTTTCTGGTTTTACAGAGATTAAAAGAATTTTAACGGTAAATTGAGAAAGATAACTTCTCTTTCTACCCTGCACTATGCTCTTTTTAAAATGACTTTTCCTGTTGCCTCAAAAATCTGTTTAAAGCACAGCATCTTGTTTCAAAGAGCATAAATAACTCAGGGAAGTTAATGATCCCTTGCTTTGATCATGCACATCCCCTCCTGTACCAATAGCACAATGAAACCAATAGAATTGGCAAGTACATGTGTTAGTACAGGTTACCAGCTTTGTGCGTACACTGTTATATAATAACGAAGAGGCAAACACTGTTGCATCTGAATTCGAAGGTTTCATCATACTTCTGCAGGAGGAATGATGGTAGGAAAAAGACTATTTAATAACCTTTGTTAATGTCTGCAGTACAAAGGAGTCCATGATTCTAACAATGAGATATATCAAGCAAGGGTTTTGTTTGCCTCTTCTGTAGGAGTGGCTGTACACCGGATCAGTCACCATTGCACCCACATGCTGGGCAAAAGTCAATTGGCTCCACCCATTCATAGTAACAAACAAACAACAACATCCAGAGTGACTTGTGTGACAATTTTCAGGATTTGGAAACTATTCGAAACTTGCAGGCTTTTTCTTCACTTGAATAAATTAATAAATACAATTAGTCAGATTCCCTCAGCTAAGTCTTACTAAGGTAATTGAGTGAAATCTATGCTTTATAAAGTATATATTTTAAATTTATATTTTGTATAAATTAAAAAAATATTTGCAGCATATTTTGGTGAAAGAAAATGACATTAAAAATGCTATTTAATCTGAACACAATTGCTCACTGAAATGTGTGGAGGATGAAGGAAGACAGAATATACGAAATCTAATATTTAGTTAGACTCTTCTCCTGGGTCTGCTTCACAGGTTTTTATTAAGGCTAATATGTATTCCCAAATCTAAAGAAACAGAAGCTGCAAAAGTATTATTAAATATATTGCTGTGTGATAGGTCTTCAAACTCAGATGCACAGTTGCTCCTTCTTTCCTGAGAAGCAATTACAAAGGCATACCCTCCAATTGCAGGAGTTAACTTTTTTACAGTACGTTACATAGGAGCAAAGTAGCTTGGTAATTAGGGAAAAAATCAGCTGTGCAGGAGGAGTCAGCCAAAAAAAGAGGTTTGAAAACAAAGATATTCAGTGTTGTCAAGATGTGACTTCTGCTTTGTTCTTTCTAGTCTAGTCAAATTCAGCGATTTGTGGGTTGGCTGAACTCCATCAAGTCCCATTCCTCCCTTTGGGTGACAAGGAAATTTCTCCTTTCCCATTGTCGCTTAAGCTTGACTATATAGCTCTTCCCTTCAGCATGTACAACTCTCCTCAAGTCCCTCTTGTCTCTGTCCTTGATCTGCAGTCTCCTCATTTTTGGGCTCATGCCTTCACCTGCCTTCTGCCCTCTGACTTTGACAACACATGCAGGACTTACCTGTAGGGCTCAGGAAGCTTTTCATGCTGATATTCACCGATCTTTGGGGATAAACAAATTATTTTTATTTCCAGAGGGCTCTCTTGACCCAGAGGCAACCCTGGAGACCAAAGGTAACAGTTGTCCCTATCCTATACTGCCGATGTTTCCAGGAGTTCACACACCAAACAGGATTTACACAACAAAATAAATACATTAAGTAAGTTTGTTTGCCATGATATTAAGAGTCAAATTTGTGAGGAGATGGTTTTAATGCAGCTGTAAGTTATATTTCCCTGTTCAGCTCATTCCAAGGTTGATCATACTTTTTTTTTTCCCCAAACTTTTCTTGAGTTGCAAATACAAGGAGAGTTCAAAATTTGGTCCAGTCTGTAAAATATAGGCTATAGCTCTTAAAAGAATGTAAACATACAGTGAATGAAACAAAATTTATGGTTATTTTGAAAATAATCTGCAGTAAGAATCTTTTTATATTAGTCACCAATTTAAATTATTGGAACAGTATTAGAAATGAGGATTCAGATCCTCAGGATTTAGTCATCTGTTACTAGAATTCATCAAAATATTCATGACTGACTATAACGGTGATAAGGCCAGCATGCATAAGTGCTGCTATTTTCCTGCGAAGTGACTGGGAGTAACCATAGCACTGGGCAGTGGTGAGGTAGAGATAGGAACTTTCTTAGTTGATCATAAACCAAATTTTGTAAACAGTTGCAGGTATGTTTGTAACAAATAACGTCCATCTCTGTCATTCAAAAATCTCTCTACCATTACTTCTTCTCCTACATCAGGAGTTGAGCATTATGGGTCATCAGTTTTGTTCCTTCTCAAATAATTTATTCTATTACTTCTATGCTTCCATCACTGCTTAGTATCTAAGAATAGCACTATTTTCAACTTTTTCACCACAGTTTCCCTACAGCAGAACTATGAAGACAGATTTTCTTTCCCCAGGGAAACCAGATATGTTAGCACCGTATGCTAGCAGACACGTTAGCATTCAGAATGTTAGGGAAACTCCAAACTGGGAAAGTCACCATCTTGGTTATGGCGTCTACCTTGCCAGATGAGTAAAGGCAGTGTTCCTGATGTGGCTAACTTGCATTTAAACCAAGCACTTCATTGTCCATCAAAGTCAGTCTACAAACTTCTATGAGCTCTATGAGACCAAACCTAAACTACTAAAGCTAACATAAGATTCAGGGAGAGTATTCCCGTTGATTGTGCCAGCTTCATTTTCTGGTAAAGTGACATCTGTCTCTGGGCAGTTCAGCCTATAAATATAATTCCCATAATCTTTGGAAACAAACAAACAAACAAACAAATCCAGCTAACATGAAAAGAAGACTAAGTGAAAGACATTTCTACAAGCTATGTGGTAACAGCTTTATTCTGACAAAGATTTTTGCCAGACAGAACATTGTCTACTGAAACCACAGAATCATTTAACTACCCAGTTTGTCATGACTTTTTGAGTTATATTTACAGTAGTTGTTCTTTTTCCATCTCCCCTTCACACTCTTTAGATCAACTGAGCACTGTTTTCTGTTCAAAGCTGTAGAGAGGTCATGAAAGCAGAAGAGGTCACATGTGGTGGAAAGAACCACTTCATGCATTTAAAAGACATATGCAAGACAAGCTAAAAATATGAATTTTAATTTTCCTTAATGGTACACTATCTCAGCTCCCCTCTGATGTAAACTATGACCAATGTAAATCATAAACGCTAGTTAGAATACAGCAGAATGAGGACTAAGAAACTGGGTTTTGGCTTCATTCCTGACTGTCCCGAGGTGGTATCAGAAGATAGATTTTAAATTGCTAAAATAAGTTGGGACTCCCACTGCATGCAAAAAGAAGCTGTGGTCACATATAATTATAGGATTATGACCTATTTTCCTACTCAAGATTTGATCTGTAGGTATGCTAAGCAAACCTATTCAGTTCCTGAGGGGGCTTATTCTAGATCATTTCTTTAAATTGATATGAAAAGCACTGCATTAAAATCAGAAATTATTATTATTCATTATTTACTATTATTTCAAGTAATCCAGTATTCAACTTAAAATATTTTTTCAATGGCCAGTGCTTGAATAAATATACATAATATACATATCCTAAAATTTCATCGTATCTATTTTGGTATAACTTTATTACTTTTTTGATATTTGCAACTACCCATGGTTATTCTGTTTCAAAAATTTCAGTCTGCTGTTTTAACCAGTTTGCAGTCTACATAGTTTTTGTACTATGCATTTTATCCCTATCAATCTTAGTTGATAAATATATGTAATCTATATAAGAAATTTCTAATGCATTCTTTGGGATCAATGTTTTCATAACCTTGTTGTACATAACAATTCCTTCTACAAACACCTGGTAGAAATCTGTGCAATTATTTGGGAAATAAGATTATCTCCTTTTTTTTTACATCACTTTCTTTTGGTGATGAGGGGACCTTTTTGTTTGCTTGCCTTTCTTGCCTCTTTTTCATCTTCTTTGTTCTGCTGTCTGATTTATAATTTCTTTTGCAGGTAGCAAGCACAGTGTCTAAATCTTCTTCAGGCTAGTCAAACAATGAGTTATTAATATGAGAATCATATTATAGTGAGAAAGGATGGCGAATAATGAACAATTATACAAGAACACAACAAAAAATGTTTTTATATGTACTCTTGTACTAGTTGATGTTCTAACAATAAGAATAGATGTCAGTAATAGCTACAAACCCATTTCAAAGAAATCAAAGAATCAGTTAAATAAGCTCAGAGAATAAATCACTAAAGATACTCAGAGAGATGAAGATACACTCAGAGGATGAAACACTTAAAATGTGTGAGGCAAAGATAGAATGAACTGAACTGAGACATATAAAAAAAATAACTCAGCTGCTGTTTTCATCTTCATTTTCTTTTTCAGTTTTTCCTTTTTTCCTCCACTTTAATATTTATTCATCTATTGGTGGCAAATATTACCAGCTATCATCAAAATTAACCTTATTATCTTATGAACATATTCTTTTGTGCCAACACAGCAATAGGATGGATGCTCATACATACTGTCCTTGTAACTGCATGCAACTTGAATAACTTCTCACTACTTTGTAAGTAGAAATGAAAAAAAATTATTGTAATCTACATTTGTTAGTTATTACTGCTTGTTTTTTTCTAAATGCTTTCTATTAATAAAAGTAACCACTAGTGACTGAGATTATTAAAAGTACTAGGAGATGGCAAGTCTTCAGACATAAATATTTATGCTATTAGTGTCATTTATTGAGTAAACGTACACTGCTTTAGCACTGATTTTTACTAATCTGCACATTGTCTAATGAAAACAAGTGATGAGATAAAGCCTTCAAAAAGCTAATTTCTGGTTTTTACCAGCTTTTGCATTTCATTTATGACCACGAGGAGCTGTTAGGTGAACATAAAAAATGCCCACAAAAAAATGTAAACTACAAAAAATCATAAAAAGCAAATTACAGAAGTCACAAAAGGAAGATAAATTATTTCTAATGTTTTCCTCTTGTGAGCCCTTATTTATCTCTTGATGTGGTTAAGAGGGAGTTTGCTTGTGTTAATAAAAAACTATGCCTATTCACAAAGCTAACATTTCTATGGACATCACCAACTTCAAAGAAGTGTTGATTTGTCATACTTAACCCAGGAAAAGCAGAGAGGAGCACACTGCTTATGAGGCACATGCATAAAAAATTTTGCTTGTGTCCGTAAAAGGCAGAACATCCTCCAAATATATGCTTCTCTTTCAAAGGCTGTTTTACTGCAGAATGTAGGTCACCGTATATACACTGGGGTAGAAGGTAATTGTGGGGAATTGCACCAGGATTGGACTCTGTTGAAAGCTCCTACACATTCAGAATGTAAAACTGAAGCCAAAGCCTATAAACTGTTATATATTTTGTGCTGATTAACTGTTCTTTTGTTTATGCTAGCTGTAATTAGATTGCATTGCAAGACATCATCACAAAAGCAGATTTTATTATAGCTAAACATTACTTTTTACAAGCCTATGATAATTGCGGAGTGGTTCTACTTCCACCGTATATTGAAGACGCACTGATAGTGTGTGCATATTTTGTTTATTTTTATTTTTCTGAATAATTATTTTCATATGATATTCCTATTGTGCAATAAAAAAAATTGCTTCATCCCTAAAATATCTCTAGTATAGAAGTTTAAGTGTCAAATGTCATTCTATTGCTCAGGCCAATGTCAAAATATTTGCTATTAGAGCCAAGCTTTAGTTAGCAGAAAACCAGTAAACTAAACCTTTCATTCCTTAAGTACTTTATCTGTGAGATACTGAAAAATGTCTTTTTAGCTGGCACCAGTGGCTTTGGGGAGTGTTTTACAGTACAATTTTGCAAATGCTTATTTCGGCTTTATTGGCCTCACAGCAAAGATTACAGGAGACCACACATTTGGGATGATCATTTTTCTTTGCATTAGCAGAATACATTTAGAATAGCAGCAGCTAACCTTAGGGGAACCTGGACTAATGAACAATACTTCATGGAAAACATTTCAATGTTTAAGAGGGAGTATTGAAGGGTATCTTTAAAAGTCTGAAATTCACAGTGAAAGCCAAACAAATTGTGTTCCTAAATCCCTGTGTTTTGTTTTTGTTCTAATTAGGACCCTACTTCCCCACCTTCAATTGTTTATAAGCACACTGAATGGAGAAAAATATTTCATGGTCTACTAGTTTTCGGGTAGAAAATTCTTCATTTAGATGCAGCAAAACAGATGTTTCTGCATGAGACTTTCCTTGCCATAGCAAGCTGATATGCCTTAGTATTTGGAAAAATATATGCTTAAGCAAAGGCTACATCCACAACAAATAAGAATTATGGAATCCTATGAAATCCTTCAGTGCTTCAGAGAAGCTTGTTGCCTTCTCTGGAATTGACATGTAGGCATGATTTGCTTCATCTTTCTTTCTTCTATGAAATAAATATATGAACAACAGCTATTTCTTCGGTTTAAAAGCTCATCTTTTTTTATTTATCTTTTGGCTGCTTGCTTCATAATCACGTCATAAAGGATCATTGAACTAGAGTTAGAAAAACTGTTATATCATCTCTTTAATCCTCTTTCAAAGTTAGCATATGATACAGTTCTCCCACAGAGACTAGTTCAGACAACTGTCTTTTGCAGAAATTATGTGAAAATATAGGAACATAGGTCAAACTCATCCATATTCATTGCCTTTCTAGGCACATTTTGCACAAGGAATGAATTTAGAGATATAAACAGTAGTTAAAAATAAATGTTTAAAAGCTAGCCCCATATACTGTTTTCATTACATGTCTGAATAATACAAAAATGGGGAATGAAAATGCAAAACATATTGCCATGATCTGTAAGTAGCACTGTTTATTAATACAGTAGTTAAAACAGTTTTCAAATAAACTGTCAGACAGCCAAAGACATCTTCTGTGAAAGCATAAAAAACGCATGCCATATTTTAAGTAAACAAAAAATTACTTTATGGGTGTGTTCTGCATGGTATCACACAAGGAGTGAGGAAAATCCAAAGCTGAAGAAGTGAAATCACTGAGTGAATTACATGAATTCAGTAGGATTATATGGAAGACTTAGATCCAAAAAGTAAATTGTCTGGAAATCAAAGACTGTCAACCCAATGTTCAACACCACAGAGACTGGCTAATTTACAGAGTACATAAGCCTGCTTCTTATGTTCTGAATATTCAGAATAGCCTCTGAAAAACCTTAGATCATAGAGTCATAGAACTACAGAATGAACAGGGTTGGAAGGGACCTTAAAGGTCATCTAGTTTCAACCCCTCTGCCATGAGCAGGGACACTTTCCAGATACTTGCTGAATTAGAGAAATTTTTTCCATGTTCAGAATAAACTAACATTAATATATACGCAGCTCTTTATACAGTAAATCATAAAAATCGCTACTGTAATCATCTAAAAAATAGTCTGTAATCTGACTAACATCACTAGCTTGCTTCAAACTAGTCAGTTGGAAGTTCTGGGGTAAAAATGTCATATTACACCCTAAATAGTGTATGAAGTGCTTCTTCCATCCACTCCATGATGTAGTAATTGGTTGGTTTTTGGGTTTTATAGAACTAATTTCATGTTTAGTCCAGGTTGATAACACCGAATGTTCAAAATTCCTCTTTTCGAATGAGGACAGATTATCTTTACAGAAGAAAAGATACTTCAGTTTTCTTATGTCAAACTGTTCCTTGTTCTGTTATGAGACTAGGAAGATTATACCAGCTTGTACTCTCATTAACTTGCATTTACTTAATTCTGAGGATTAGAAAAATGGGATTATGGTAGCCAAATACTTTGGATGATAACTTTGATTGTTGAAAGATATTGTTTAAAACATAAAACCAAAACCATATGAATTCAACATCAGTCACTTTATCAGTCCTCTTAGCCAAAAGAATTTAAGGAACATTTTAAAAATACAGGACATGATAATCATAAAACCAACCAAACAAACAAACAAAAGAAAATAAACCCAACTTTGTATATTTTGCATAACAAAATTAACTCAGTTCGTGACATTATAATGATAAGAAAACTCAATTTCCATGAAATGGAAACTTTAGAGTTTGTAATTTCTTTAAAATACTAATGTCAGGCAATATCCATCAAGGTCATATGTTGGTACTAGAATAAAAACCCAGCTGGCAAAAAAAAACTTCAAAGAAAAAATAATGTACTCAAGACATGTTGAAAGTTGAAATACAAAGATATTTATCTTGTGATGCTTGTCACATCCTAAAAAGCATAGCATCACAAGAATTAATATGACACAGTAAAATTTGTCTGTTTCTTATAATTGGCAGCAGTTGGAGTAACAAAACAGAGTTTGCAAACTTCTTTGATTTGGTGTTTGCTTCAGTCTGACCAACTTCAGTTTATCAGAAAAATATGGCCAAATGAGAGCTAGTTTAATTTGCTTGACATTAGGACCAATGAGTTTTAATAAATTTGTAATACGAACAGAAAAATTATTATGTTTACCAATCTGTGACTTTTTTTTCACTTTAAAAAATTTACTAAACAAAAACATATGGAATTATTTTTGTTCCTAATTACACAGAGCTAGCAAGCTTTCTGTTTATAAACTGAACAAGCCATGAGAAAACCATTTCTCAAACAGTAAATTTTTTATTTTCAAGAATTTAACTTTTCTCTAGCACTGGAAGAAACAACTAAACAAAATTATGGAGTCCTTGCCTTAAATCGAGGAATTACAGCCTGATATTTTTCACCGTGCAAAATATTTACCTTTGCCAAGTACATAAGACAATAATTAAAACCAGGTCTGAATCCTTTATCAATCAAGATTTCAAAGATGTTGCAGCAGACAGATGCTATTTCAAACTAAGATGAAAGCTGCGCATTATCATGATCACGATTTATGCAATATATGGCCCTAGAACCATAGTTAAAATGAGGGAAGATTGAAAAATTGTAGCTTTGTTTGAAAAAGGAGAACTAGTTCCCTGCTTGCAATTAGTAGGTGAAAAGCCAGGAGAAGAATTTCACTGATACATACTTTGAAAAGGTAGCTTACATATGTAGCTGATAGGCTGAAAGGGAATCAAAGTGTCTCCAGAGGGAATGAACAGTGGTTGTACTTGAAAAATTATCATGATATCTCACAGGAATGAATTTCTTCCAAACAATGTTTCAAACTAGGCTGGCCAATAGGCTACAGAAGCCAACAATAAGAGTGGATATGGTTTTTTGGTTTTTTTTTGTTTGTTTGTTTGCTTTTTTTTTTTTTTTTTTTTTTTTTTTTTTACCATTGGCTATATTACCTTCTAATTTAAACCACAAATAAGGAGAAGATGAAGAATGCCCTTCAACTCCAGAAAGCAGTATTAATAACCTATAGTGAATGCAGTTCAGCAGGCTACTTCATATCTTTGAAGCGAATAAATATATCTTTTTTAATTCTTATAAATTATGCATCTAAATACTAATACTATTGTCAAAGTCAATCCAGCTATGACATGGTTATTTAATTATTGAATCCTTTGACTACTTGACTTAAAATGGGGTTCTTATTGCACTCTAGTTTCTGTGGTGATTTATTGCACACTTAACACATAGCTAAAATAAAATATGCCTGTGAAAACAGATTTCAAAATTGTTGGGCAGATTTGTTAAACTGTCATTACAATTTACCATCCCAATGCAAAAATAGGAGTCCTATTTTTAATTGTCATTCATTCGCTTAAAAAAAATGCTTGGTTAATTTCAAATTATGAGATAACAATGGCTTTGACTAGGTTTTCTGAAAAAGTCCTTGATCAGTGTTTAAAAGTGCTGTCCTAGATTATCATCTCCTGATGATACCACGAACAGCTTCTAATTTCTATGTTAATGATCACTGATGATGAATGCTTTTCAATTGTTTAGGGCTTTTAAACATAGGAAAAAAACCTATTTTTATATATATTTTTTCAATTCCAGAAGAAACTTATATAATCATAATCACTGCACATGATTATTTCTCAGTATTCAACCATATTTCTTATTCCAAATCATTACTGATTTGTAGAGAATGTGAACATTTTTTTAACATTTTGCATTCCTAGAGGAACTTTCTTCTTTATATAAATGTGACAAAAATTTGCTTGGATATCAAAGCTGCTAGCTACAAGTTGACATTATTCAATACTTAGATAAGGTATGCCATTTATCACATTGTTGAGCTCTTCAGTCAGTCTACAGCTGAGCAGATTTCTTTGGCTTGCTTTTCCCAGGACAATTATTCTAGATATATTGCTTTCACGGGAGATGTTAACCAAAAGCACTGCTTTCTTTCAGCCTTGCCCTGAAAGTCTCTCTTGGCAAATAAGAAATATGAAACACATTGCTTAGATTTCACCAAACCTAAATCACCACAAGGAGGAAAGAAGGGGCAACTCAAACATTCACTAGAAGGTTAAATTTGGAAAAGGCAAACCACCCAGGAGGGAAGCTTTGGTAGGATATTCAATAATAACAAATAAGAAACTACTCCCTCATCAAAGGCAATCCTTTCCCCTTCCAATATAATAAAGCGTAAGAATAATATAGTTGGCACTTCAAAACTCATAAAACTTTTGGATTGTTGAATTAAAGCTTTCTAGTCCTCTCTATAGCTGCTGTCTACTTCCCTGTGAACCTGTTACTGAAAGGAGATCCGGAAGGACCACCCATCCACAGCCCATATCACCAAGCAGGGAAGTGCCAAGTTTAATCCTTTAGGGAAGCATTTTACCCCCACTGCATATCCAACACTTCCATCAAGCTACAGGGTTGAGTGACAAGAGATTTAACGTTTTGTAATGAGAAGCTAATTTTTCAGGAATTATGCTTGGGGGCAAAGGGTCTCTGTAGCAGAGCTGTGTCAATGAAAATGCCACAATGGTGATATCACATCCAGGTTGCTAAGATTACCACCTACTGATATCCCAAAGGTAGAGACTAAAGAATGAACTTCATAGATTTAGCCATGAGTTCATGTTACAGAATGCAACCATATGTTGGCACTTAGGTTGTAGATGCAAAACTTCTGGCAATGAAAGGAACTGGTAAGACAAAGCAGGGGTGAGAGACAGTCAGATACAGATGAAACAATATCATTCTTGTATTCACATAAAAAAAAAGAGAAGATAAGATTTGTTGTTTTCAGAGCAAAATAACTTTTCACTTAAATAGGTTGAAATACCCACATACCATGTAAAGTACATACTAAAGTAACTTTTTACTCTTATTATTCAGTAAAATAGCTTAATATCGGTAAGCAGAGGCTAGAAAATAAACTGTAATTGCCTTTGTTTTAAGCATTAAATTTGTTTGCTTAGATGAAACTAGTAGAAAATATTTTATGATTAAAAATGTGTTGATGGTATGTTAAATGCATGAGCATTCTGATTGCCTCAGGGTGGGAAGAATGGCTTTATTCTCACACACAAAAGTACTTGACCCAGGGAATACATTCAAAAATTGGGGTCAAATGGGCACCAGCTGAGTTAATTTATAAGAGCCCTGTTTGTCACAAGAAAAATGTCAAGAAAATGATGGGGAAAAAAACCCTAAACTGATGAGATCCTAGATTTTTACAATAGCTCCAGGTGTAAACAACAGCTGCTAAAGTGAGACATTGCGTTACATCTAAGTAACACAACTTAAATGAGGGATAATACAAATGTACTTTAAATCTCCTCAAGTTCAGTTGAATATTCCAGTGCAAAATTCACTACTGAATATAGTTTCAAACTTTTGTTTCCATCAACTTTCCCCTAACTTTCCTATGGACAGCTCTCTTATTCAATGCTTAAGTTTAGAAAAGAGATCTAAACGAGGTTGACAAAGGTTAAGTAACAGAATGATGCTGGCAACAGGGCAAGTTCAAGAACAAAAGGAAAGAATTAGTTTAGAGGGTATCTTTGAAAGGCTTTCATTTATTTAAAGAAAGAAAAATCAAAACACCAGAAATGGTTATGGAATACTGAAAAGAAAGAGGGAATGGATAATCACAGTGGCTCTTTTTCTGCCCTGTAAAGTTAGTGAATCCTTATTCAAAATGGAAATAACAGCCATTACTACCTGATCTTTATTCTGCAGTTATGACTCATGCTTGTCCATTTATGCATGTGCTTTAAGACATGACAGGAATGCATCATGTGGGGGACTGAGATTACTCTTTTACAGTTGATCACATTTTTTGTGTTTTTTATTTCCCCTTTTGGGGATTATGGATGGAAAAATGGCTGGTTAAAAAAATAAATAATAAAAAAGAGCTGACATTGACAAGATATGAGTGCTTAACCTGCCATAACGATTTAAAGGAATAATACTTTTCCAAAATTAAATGAATGCTGAGAATGCAACACCTTCTGTTTGCCATTGCATGCTTTAGTAATGGAAGATATGTTAAATATTTAGCTGAATTCTTTGTGGGTCTAGCTTGTAACCTTTTCCTATCAATATAATAGAGCTCACCCAGAACAGCAATACCTCCATATTCTTTCTACATACCAGGTTACCTGCAGTGACAGAAATTTTAGTTAAAACATGACAAACATATTTATTGTTTATAAATAATATGATAAGAACCTCACAAACATTAATAGATGTGACTTTTTTTTTCTTTTGGAAAACGAGTGAAACAGATTCTGATACTTTTTCTTCTATATTTTCTCACCTAGTACATAATCCAGTTGGGGAGGACTAATAGCGCAACTGAGTAGCATGAAACCAGTGCATCTAGCACATCTGAGACAACTTTAATCTTTCAAATTGAGGTAAAAAAAAATCTCATTCAGCAGTATAAGGTTCAGCACACAAATAAATACATGCAGTAGATTTATGATTTGGTTCAGGCCATGTTTCAAGCTATATTTTTACAGCACTAGGGCAGTTACTGACACATTACAGTTAGATAATAGCTATGCTGAAAACAACAATATATATTTCAATGATACATCTAAGTTTTAGTACAAATATAAGCTATTACTTTCAATTTGAATATACTTTTCTCATTTCTTGACTGTAACAAAATTTCATTTTTTTCCCTATTGGTAGGTGAAAATAGCAATAAAACTGAAACACAACATGCATTTCAGATTAAATCTAGATAGTGTTGCTTTCACACTGAAATAATAGAAGAAAATATTCTTAAGAGGACTCAATTTTATAAAGACAATTGTGCTATAACTCATGTCTACTCCAAATTTGACACATTTCTTTCTCAAGATATTTATGATCTACAGTGCACAATAACTCCCTTTAGATTAGTATTCTTCCAGATCCATCAAGCTTGAGAGGCAAAACTTAATGCATTACTTCCAGACCAAATATATTCTGCAGTTACATCGGATAAAGGAATGAGAAGAAAGGAAATACCATCACTGACATTGTAGGAACAATTGACCCTATAGCCTAGACAGCAGAGGTGGATGATACTGACCTTCATCATGCTATTGAATCATAACACTGTCAGTAGTTTGATCATCAAAAGTTAAGCATCAACAGCAAAAATATGTACATTTTGGGATAATGAAATATAACACACATATATCACAACTGTAACAGAACATGAAAGTAAAAAAATAAGTCACCACCTTCGTGCTGTATTCTGAATCCCAGACACAAGGATAATTATTCTGTGCATCTGATTGTGCTGGTACTACATCATGTATCTTTCAACAGATTCATTAAAGCCTAGGGAGAATGCAGAGGTCTTTAACATCACCCTAACTATTCTATGATTCTATGATTCTATCACTACTCACTTTACTATGAACCATAGCATTAAGGTTCATAGTAAGTATACAAATCTTTAAATGTTATCTTGGAATTAATTTCTCTCTACTAAATGTTCTAAAAGATATTAGAAGAATGCATCCACGTTATGCTTGCTGACCCTGTGAGACTTCAGTCTACTTTCTATTGTATTTGGAAACACTTCTCAGAGTTCAGGACAGTCTTGATTCTTCCTGGTCTCCAAGGATATATGAAGTCATTGAGTTAAAGTGGACATGTGTGACTATGTACATCACTTCTATCATTACCAATATATCTTTCAGCCATGTACATAGCATGAAACAAAACACAATTTACTTTCTAATTAAGCACTATTTATATTTACCATATATTTAGATTCAATACACGTTGACATGAGAAACTTTATTTGTATCTGTTCTGAATTTAGGTTATTGGCAGTGCCAGTTTACTGCAAAACATAAAAAAGCAATAACAATAAAATGATGAAGAACAAATCAGCTTTGTAAAGCCAGAATTAAGAAATGTGATTTCAGACTCAGAAATTAAATTTTAATTGTTTTAGAATATCTCATAAGAAACACCAGGTTTGTTTTCTCTGCCCTTTCACAGAAAACCACACATCTAGTTCTACAAACCATTTTTGTATGTTTATTTAATGTTATCTTCTGAAAGAAATGAAGAACTGAATTGAAGGCACAAACCTGCAAGCCTTATTGGTTGTATACAATAAGCTGTTTTTTAAAAAAGTAATTCAGATTCTTGATGCATCTGAATAATCCTTTCATTAACTTCTTCAGACATGAGTTATTCTAGACGAGTACTGCTACAGCAAAGTGTATGATTTTTTTAAAGATATTTTTTATTTAATCTCAGTAACCTTCATTGTTGATGTTCTCCTGTGTACAATCATATATAAGCAAAGTTCCCCTTACAACTTTCCTTGCAACAATTATGAAGAGACACAGAATACCACAAATAGTTACAGGAATTTATTTTAAAGACATAAGATAGTGTTTGAAGAATGGTAAAATATAAAGCAAGGCTGGATCTGAAGCAAACACAGAAGAAACCCTTCTGATTTGAGTAAGCCAACGTTTTGGAGGAAAAACAAAGGAAAAGTCTGCAAAACATGTAAGAACCACCAGATTGTCGCAAGATTTTCCTATAGCCAAAAGATTAATTCTAAATTGAACAAAAGTACTGTATGTAGTTAAAATTTAGTTCATCAAAAATAAAGGTATTTGAAGTCTGGAAAACTTCCAGATAATTAACTAAATATGCAAATTTACAAAATTTTATTATATGTAGACCTGTGAGCTTTTGAAGCAAACTGTAAGCTCCTTTCTATTAAGGGTTTTATGTACATAGACTACTGTACAGCATTGAAGAATTTTTCCTAATCACCTTTTGCAGACTCCTGACATTCTTTACTAGGTGGGTAATGTGGGAAGATGGGGAAGTCCAATGTGTACCTCAAGAGGATTTGATTTTAGGGGAAAACAGACAATGTTAATAGCTGAGATGTGGGTTGGTACATGTGGGGAGTTGGATAGATTGGAGAGATCGTCTCTCAATTGTTTGAACTCCTGAAACATTTTTTCCACAGTTGAAATGATGGAAGGGGTGAAATTGCCTTTGAACTCTCAGAGTTGATGAATCATTTCATCCACTGTTGATGGTACTATGTCATTTCAGGTTACTGCTGCCAGTGAGTGGGCATATGATGATGGTGCGCTCCTGTGAATTTCCGACACATGGGTGGCATACATTCGACTTCATCTGGATCTACGGGTGCACTCCTGGCATGCAGCCTCTGATAGATCATCTCTACAATGTCTGATTCCCTCAGAAACTGGATGCCTTTCTCTAGCGTGGTTCATTTGCCTGAATGACTGATAACACCGTCCTTGTACAGAAACCTTTCTTTCACATTTACCAAAAGCCACCTGGCTGGTCGACACCAGAAGATCTGCCAACAGGGCTGGTCCAGATATTCTCTCAAAGGCTAAAGCTATATTGGTCTATTAAATGGTACTAAAAAAACATTTCCAGGCACTGAGAAGCTTCATAATTCATATGTTAAATTTTCAAAACTTTTGACATGGATCAGTTGGCACCCTCCCAAATATTTCATGGGTATAGCTCAGAAGATAACAGAATAATGCATTATTCCTAGTTGGTAATCTACAGTCAAGTACCTTAAGGTAATGAGATATTTTTGTAGTATTGATGGAAATCATTCCATGCAGTTTGGACTCAGGACTATTCCTTGATGAGAGTAAGTAACAACTAAAAAAGATTATTGAGTTATCAGAATATTCTCAGGCAACACAAAAAATTAAGATTATTCTCAAAACCAAAACACAGCATTGTAGCAGTTACTAGAAAGGAGAAAAAAAAACTGTTACAGCTGAAACCAGGACAGCTCCAAATTTTATTTTCAGTATATTCCTAAACTTTATGTTTAATATCACTATCAAGAGTTTGAATAACTCTGGGCAATTTTGAAGAACTTCTGTACAACAAGAATTTCTAAATAAACAGAAATTCCATGTAGACTTTTTATTTTTTTTAAACCCAAAGAATTCAGGCCTGACATTTTGGATCCAATAAAGACTGTAAAAGATGCAGGATAGAAAGCTATCTCCAAAAAAATACTATCACTTAAAAATGTTAAAAAGATTAAAACCAGTTAAGAGTGCTGATCACTCTCTAAACAGTCACCCTATATCCATCAAAGAAATATAAAAAGTTCATAAAAAATATGGAAACTATTGAAAAACACTTCCCTTTGAAGTCTCCCAGCTTGTGCTCATCAGCAATTTAGAGTATTGTTCATAGGGCTGAGGTTTGATTATAATTGTATTAGTCAAGACTAACAAATCCTGATTTCATTTTTTAGTGGAATCTGTACTCCCAGATGCGATGATCTGGAAAAGGCAAAAGTAGCAAGATTTAGTTTCTGATTATCATAAAATGTAATTTTGTTCTTTACCACTGAGGAGTCTGTATGATGATATTAATCTAGACCCACTGTCATTAATTCACTCTGGGCAGTTCATGTGTTACATAAAAAATATTACAGACTTGGGCACAGATCCTTAAAAGTACTTAGGACAGTTAAATCCCTTAGATTGTAGGGGAATTTATATTGCTTTTTTTAGTGTTGTATGAGTAACTGCAAAATTTGGGTTATAAATAGCAACCTAAATTTAATTTGTTTTTTCTTCAAAAGTACAGCTTCTATTCACTCAACTAGAGCTGTGTATATGTAGCAATATCAGTGGGTTGTATCCACACTATCAAATTAATTATCTATTTTGATGATGTTTGGATTGTTCCATCCTTAGATAAATGTTATGCATTGAGCTAGTATCTGTGAATCAAAATTAGTATAACCTCTGAATAAAGAATTGCAGCAGTGGATTTGACATAAGCTTTGTGGGAGGTATGAGTGGTGAACAAAAGTTCAGACCAGCAATTAAACTGAGGCATTTTATTCTTGTGAAATGATACTATACTACTTCCTCAACAGGAATGAAACAAATTAATTTCCAAATATGGCAAAGTAGTTATACATCAATACATGCTCTGTACTACAATAGCGCACATTTGCCAGCTAATGAAAACTGAGGTTTTGATCTTGACATTCTCCCCCTAATGCAGAAAATAATGAATCTGTCTTATGAACTTGAGTAGACCAGTTAAATTCCAAGTTTATTCCATATGTTTGTTGCATATACCAGAGGGAGTTGTGATAAGCAGCTTTTCAGCATAGAACAGCCAGATTCCATTTCACCTAAGCTAGATTTCTTTTGTGCTAAAATGAGGAAATCCGTATCTATTTGCCCCAGTTGTCTCTAATTTTATCTGAATCTATTTTACTCTGATCTTTCCTCTTCAATCAGTGCTCCCAAAGGCCAGTGCATATCAACACCATAAGAGCAGTGTCTTGCAGGGTCTACAATTATCCAATGACTTGATACAGCAGGCTAATCGTATTAAATTGCAGCTATATCCTTTCAACTGGATTCCCCAGCTCCAAATAATCAACATCACAGAGAGTAAGGTTCTAAGTTTTAATTCTCTTGGGGCAGTCAAAATGAGTCCTGTTTCATTCTCACAGCACAGTATTTAGCATAAATCAGTGTTTGAAAACCATTGTATTTTTAAACCAATTATTTGGATTCTTGGGCTGTTCACAAAAACAGTACACTTCTTTCAGCCTTAAATTGCAAGCTAGTTACTATGATGATTTGTCTAGGCCATAAAATGCCCATTAGAAAAAGTCTACGTTAGCCAGAAACAAGTTTGCCAGTAGATCCTTAAAGGAAACAAAGGAGAAATAAGATTCATTCAGCACCTGAGAAGCTGTTTCAAATTATGCATATCCATCTCTAATTGATATTTTAATCCCTAAACTGGTTTTTAGTATCTACTATTTTTAACTTTGCAAAAGTTCCAATTACCATAAAAAGGGATATAGTCTTAGGAAATAGAATGTAAATAGCGTAAGTATTGCAAGTGCATAACTTAGATGTTTTTATTACAAAATAGAATCCCAAAAAAAAATTTTAAAATTCCCTCAGAGAAGTCTTGGAACTTGGTTATCCAGTTTAAGGCACACATATCTTTCAGAAAATATGAAATAAATACACAGGAAATTATGTTTCTTTATATTTCTTTAGTAGTCCCAAACCATCTGCTTCTGAAAATCATGCCTCCTAGACAGAACAACCTCTGAGTATATAGGATCAGTATTACAAATATTCTGGAGAAATTATGAGTTAAAGTACGCATAAGAAATGAGACAAATGAGTAGGCATCTTTGAACAAGACATTAAACAGGTAGTTTGACTTTGTTTAAGCAGACTGCAATGTACAAAATTCTACAGTATCAGCTGGTGGTGGTGATACTAAATTAAATTTCTAAAACACTGCCACACATGCAAAAACATTTCAGGATTATGTCATAGAAAACTCCCAGTGGCCTTGTAGAAGTTATTGGCACAACATTAAGCTGGGGATACTCAGAACCATTAGCTGAATATCAGCAGTAAGAAGTTTAATGTCATTTAGGTGGTCACTAGACTGTTGAGAAGAGTGGACATCGTTTATGCCTTCAAAGGTGTAAGGTGCCTTGAGAGAATACTATATTTAGATTTAAAAAAAGACTTCTTTACTTCCCCAAACCAACTTAGTTTATGAAAATGCACTACAACTGAACTAAATAATCTGCGTAACTGCTCAGATACTCGAATTTAAAGATGCATTTCCCATACTGTTCAAACAGAAAACTGTGCATAAACTAGAGCCATCCTGTGTCAGCTGCACCAAGCTCAAAGCAATGTATAGCAAAAAAATAATTTCTCTTTTAATCAGATATAGAGAAAAACAATGACATTTTTATTTCCCTTTCTAACAAGGCGAGGTTAGATCACTTCCATAGGAAATGGGCATACTCAGGTTCCTTAAGGCTGAATCTACCAGTGATAGATAAATTTACTTTCCTTTTGCAATACAGGAAATACATGCAGGTACACTGGGGGTTCATAGGTTTAGTTGTCTGGATGTACTAGCTGGATATTACTGCTTGATGATTTACCATATTAAATGAGAAGAAAGGTGGGGGGATAAGCTTGGGGGTGGGGATGGAGATGAACCTAAAACAGGGCCTTGGAAGAAAACAAACAAAAGAGAATATGATCCTATAACATCTTTAGCCTCTTAAAGGAAAAGTGATCTTAATTTGGTGTTGTTTATGCAACTGGTTTTTTTGTCTTTTTTGCTACACAAAATATATAAGAAATCATTAAAACATCAGAACAATAGAATATGCATATAGAAAAAATGCCTCCGTGGGATGAGCAACAAAGCAGTAGTACAAATCACTCGACATTATTCTTCAGCAACATTTTAGTTTGCATCAGAGTGGAAAGGCCTTGTATAGTTAAGTTTAAAACAGAGGTGATTCACTATGACAAAAAATACTTCACATCGCTTGAGCAAGCATACATACATCTTCCAGAACAATAATGTCTTAATGTCAGCTGATGCAACTGAATGTTATTGTGACATTAAATGATAAGGCAATGGATTTGAAATATTTGTAATTCCATTTTAGTAACTGCTTTCCTACCTGGAAAACCTCACTAAGTGGTTCTCTCATAAATCTTACTGTGGAAGATAAGGAAAATAAAAACCACACACCTGCATTCTGGAACTGAGTTATCTTTGAAAAAAAAGAAGGGAAGGGCAGACAGCAGCTACAAAGCAGGAGACCTTCCATTCAATTACGTAGTAAATTCAAGGGAAATGCCAAGAGGATGGCAGGCTACAGAAATGAGGAGGAAAGCATAAAACAAGAAAACTGCAAAATAAAGACATTAGGTGACCATCTAGGTAGAAGTATGTTAACACCTTGGGAGGAGGAAGGAAGCATTAAGAACCATTCCACCCACTGGCATTTACTCCTCAAATTACAGGTTTAGTGTTAAAGGAATTTAAAATAACCATTAGCCTTTCATAGGATGAATAGGTCATGAATTATGACTGCTACAGAGGCAGTGGAAGGAAAACCAAGTCTGGCCTATTTTAGAGCTAATTTAAAGATTTATGTTATAGTTTAGATCATACAGTATCTCCTTTTATTGCAAATGCAATTAAGAATGTAGATTTTGCTTCTTTACGTCTTCTTATTCAGGCTGATTGATATCTCCTTATTTAAATCCATAGGCCTATTCATAATTGTCATTTATTACATCAGAATCAGGCCCAGGGAGTTGATACCAACCCTAAATGAAATTTATGTTTAGTTTAGAGGTGGCCACAGAAACTGTCCTTGCTATACAATTTGTTTTAGCTTAATAATGCTGGCAAAGTGTATATAAAGTTCACTATTAAAGCAATCACTTAAAATTATCTTTTTCTTTAAAGGGGAAACTCACTGCAATGAAAAAATAGGCACAAAAAATAAATATTTGTACAATTTTTTCTTTCTGTCACACTGAGCCCACACAACTGGTTCTAGCGGGGGTTTGCTGCTGCAAGAGACAGACTTTAATACATTACATTAACTATGAAAATTCACTTCTCCTTCTTTCTCTGCTTCTGTATTACTAGGTTTTGTAGCTAATTTTTCAGTCTTTGAAAATGTTAATAAAATCTGTGGAGAAAGCAAGCTCTGCACCACCTGCACTTCGCTATTCACAAAGGACTTCAATTTGTAACTTCTCAACAAATAAAGATTCAACATTTAGCTCAAGCTACAACGCACATTTTTTTCTAGTTCTTAATGTGCAGAATTTGCTACCCTGACTAGTGGCCATCAAACATATGGGGATTAAGCACTGTAAATCAGGCAGAGGGAAGCAAGGGCTGCTTCCTAGCCAGTGAATTATATGAACAGAGCTGTAGCTGCCTTAAAGTCTCCAAAAGAGATTTTAGATTCAATCCCAGCCATGTGTTATCACAGTACAGAGGAGTAAATTTCACCCTCAGGGAGCTTATACTAGCTAATATAGTAGTCTTATTGTGGAAAATTCACTTCAGCCTCAATTTACAGTATTCCCCCTCTCTCTTCTCTCCACTTCCTATCCTCAGGCCAACAAAAGGAAATCTGGTTTATATTTCTCAGCACAGCATTTGTTTTCACCTCTGACACACACTGAACAATCTCTACAAGCAAGCACCATTTTACCAGCAGTGCCATGCTTCTCACCTCCCAGTCTAATCACTCATGGGCTTCAGTGCCTTCTGCCCAGCTCACAACCAAATCAGCAACACCTCTCACGATAAAGTCTTATCAGAGGATTTTATTCAGAGAATGGAAAACACACAAAATCATAATTCTGACTTAAATGGAAGCTTATCTTCCAAAAATTATAAGGAACACTTTCTTAAAATGAGTGATTCCTGTTACACATCTATGTGTAGAAAAGTGTCAGAAATCAAAGACAGAATGACTTTCCTGTAAATGCTGTGTGTCTGAATCACCTTTTATTTAGCAGCAAAAGCTTTTGAGTATAAAAGCTGAGTTAAACATAAAAAAGTGAAAAATAACATTCAGCTAAGTTTCTATGACTATTCAGTGACTGTAAGGAAGGAAACTAAAAACTCATGATAAAAAGCATACGCAAACTCCATTTTCAAAGATGTCTTAGTGTGCAGAGGTGTGTTAATCTAAGAGTGCCTGGATCCTGATGGGATTTACCTTAAACTTCATCTTGAAAGTGGTGCTTGACAGCACCTTGCTATGTATTTGAATACCACAAGAAGCAAACATATTAAAATACCTCCATATGATTCTGTAGAATGGTGAACCTGACTTAATAAGTGTTCAGATCACTAACAGTTCAAGATAGACCTGATTTTTTCATTTATCTTAAAAACATTTTCATCCTTTCTTTAATGCAGAGACAACTCCCAGCTAACTTCAGTGCAGCCATTCGAAATTTTGCTCATTTTATATTGACTTTTCAGGCATTTGGAGACTTAAGTCCCATAAACTTTTGTGCTCATGCTTAACATTCTCTAAATGGATTCAAAAATGGCCTCTCTGAGACCACTCCTTTAGTTACAACTATGCATGGTAATACAGTTGGATTAAATAGCATTGTTCTAAACACTATATACAGACAACTCCTCCTCATGGGCGTATAAGCTAAATAGGCTAAACAGACAAAGTCTTTCAGGGGAAGCAGAGGCATAACAACCTCTATTTAACTTATAACATTGCTACACTTCCATGTGTGAAACCTTGGCTTGTTTTTGTAAGCACTTTAAAGCATTGGTCTAAAGCAGTCTGACTACTGTCAGAGAACTCTGTTTGAAAGAAGAATCAAGTGATTTGCTCATGTTGCTAAAGCAGCTTCCGGGCGCAGCTGGGAATAGAACTGAATTCTTTGGAGGTCTATTTATTAGTGTATTTCAAACTCTGACAAATTTGTGTTCTGGTGATAAGCACTGAAATCTTGAGTAAATATGTTCTTGTAGGAGCAAAGCCTTTATTTAATCTCAGATCTATTCTCATTGATATTAATCTTGTCACAGTCCCTGCAAGTCCACAGATTCTTTCTATTATGTCAGACTGCCATTTTTGTCTCTCAAGTGATAATACATATAAGTGAGTTGTTTCTGTATGTGGTGGACTAGCTTTGGCTAATAGCCAAAATTCCATCTAGCTGCTCATTCACTTTCCCCCTTAGCAGTAGATGGGAGAAAATAGGAAGTAAAGGGAAGAGGAAGCTCATGGATCAAGGTAAAGACAGGGATATCACTTAAACATTGCCATCATGGAAAAAAGTCTTGATTTGGAAAAAAATAACCTTATTGCTGATCAAAATAGACCTGGGTAATAAAAAGCCAAACATTAAACTAACACCTTTCCTTCCGCCTTGACCAAACTCAATTTCACTTCTTCATTTCTGTGTCCTCTATCCCACCCTGAACAGCAGACAGTAATGAGGAATAGCAGTTACGGTCTGCACATAATGGGTTCTCTCTGCTTCTCCTTCCCCCTCACACTTTTCCTCTGTTTTTCCATGGGCAGCAGTCCTTCAGGAAACATCCAGCTGCTGCGGTCTGGTGTCCTCCATGGGCCACAGTGGACACTCTATACCGGTGCCGTGGAGCATCTCCTCTCCTACCTCCTTTGACTTTGCTGTTCCCTCTGCTGTTTCTCACTCTTTTTGCTTTCACCTTCTCTACTTGCATGGATTGGTTTTGCCCTTTCTTAAATGCTTTTCCTTGAGGTACCACCATCTTGGCTGCAAGGCTCAGCTGTGCCCTAGTGGATCTGTTGGAGCTGACTGGAACCAGCTGTGTCTGGCATAGGGCAACCAGAGCTTTTCCTCACAGGGGTCACCCCTGCAATCCTTTTGATGTTAGCTCTGGGAAGTGTTGAATCTGCTACAAATTGATGGCACAGTACAAATAAACGTTTCCTTCTAGCTGACTGAGCAGTTTCTACACTGCAAAGTCAAAAAACTATGCTGAGATCTACTAGATAGGCTGATAGGTCAACATGTGATAACCACGTTTCCATTTTAGTCTTAATTTTATAAAAGCATTCAGAAAATCCTTCCCCCCTAAAAACCAACCAATCAACCAAACAAAAGAACCCACAAAAAACCTGCAAAATACCCCCCAAACTAACGAAACTAAACTAACCTGCAAGCAACAAAATGAACAGAACACAAACAAAACTCAGTTTCAAATTAGTGGAAATGCTGAGGACTCCCCTTTGTTTAAATAGACATTTCCATATCCACTAACAGAAAACTTGCTGGTAATGTTTTCAGCAACTAAAAGTTGCCATTGTACATTAATTAGATCTGAAGAGGACTGATTAGATGTAGATGAAAAATTATTTTAAGAAGATAAGATGGGAATGATAAAGAGGAATATTTCAATGATTGAATATGATTTAGTTTTATTTCAAATGTGTTTAAAAATTTTAACAATGCAGTCTTAAAATGAGACCAATCTGTTGAACTTTATGAGATAATGAATTCAATAGATACAAGTTGCAATAATGAATTGTTGACAAATGATCAGGTCATAAATTTGATGTGATTGAAAATACATAATTACAAAGCTGAAAACAGATAAAAAGTTTTATTTAATTGCATACATCAATTCACAGATACTTTAATCCACAGCTCCCTGCAGTAAGCAAACTTGCCCTGTCCTGATTTCATATCTCATGTGAAAAATGTGTGGATTTTTTAGAAAAAAATTGATACTATCAAGAGACTTTATCAAAAATAGATATGGATTATTTGTACGAAGATCTTGTTTATGTGCATATTTCAGGATTAGGAAAGGAGCTAATGCTCTTTTTTCACATCTTCACTCACTCTTCCAGGTTTCTTTTTAATGATAGCATTTATTGTATTTTAATAGAGCAACGGAATGGATATTTGCCTTTTATAAGTAGACCCAAATAGATCACAGAAAGCTCCAAAGTACTGAAACTCTTAGACTTGTGTCTAAATTAGAGTTATGTCAGTTTTATATTGAAAGCTATCAAAAATAAAGAAACACTGAAATGAGTTGAAATGTACTGTAAATGCTATTTTAAACAGTGCCCTATTTGAATACTGCTGTTCATGTCAGGGAAGCAAAACCACTTAATTTATTATGTGTTTTCACAAAGCATTCCTTGTTTTTTTCATTAAAAAAAAAATCCATGTTTCTCTATCGGATCCAACAACTAGCCTCAGAGATATCATAGCCTCCCTAAATGTTTTTATAATTAATTATTGGTGGCATCTTACATTGCACAGTTATTGTAGGGTAAGAAAAATTATTGTAAGCGAAGGAAAAAAGCAGAGATAAATCTGTGAGCAGAGGCAGGTGTTCAGGACTGCTTTTTTCCATGTCAGTGACGTTTTAGCTGTTCCTCTGATATCACCAATCCCATAGTTCTTCCTGCGGAGTGCTCTACCCAGAATGGGCTCCTGCAGAGCATCCCATTCAGAGCAGCCCTTAACGGTCAGTACCTTTTCCAAGGATTTGGTCAGGAGTACATCAGTTTGTTGTCTCAGTGCTGGATAAGGACACTAAACATCAGGCTATTACAGAGTAAAGTGACGTGTTGATAACATGATTTAAAATAAACATTCTTGCCTGCACTTTCCAAAATTTAATTGTGATCTCCTTCCCTCAAGAGAAATTTCTCTGGTTTTATTTCCTATATCCGGTTAGGCTGCACAGTCAAGGCAGTGGGAATCAAGGCACATGTACTGTATTGCTGTGGGCACATCTGAGCTTGACTTCTATTTGCATTTCTCTTTACTGAATGGTCCTCAAAAGGTAACTCTGTGAGGATTGCACAGCAAGGTGGCACACCTCTGTGATTTAAGATTCAGCTGCTGCAACTGATTGTGAAAGTAGTTTGGCTCAAACCCATAAGGGTGATGGTATGATGCCTATTAAAGAGCAACTGTATTAAATGACAGTAAGATGATTGGATCTTTCTATGGGTTTGGGATCCTAGTCCTTCAAAGGGTTTCAGCACTGATATGTGAGAGCTGAGATTTTTTGAATTTTAGACTTAATATCTTACTAATGGGATTATATTTTGTCAATACATATTAAGCAATTTTGTTTTCAATTAAAGTGTAAATTATGGCATAAATACCACTTTTATTTGGGGGCCACAAAAACATGTTAAATACTGTCATCACACTAATAGTATTTTCAGTAAGTTTCTAACTACTTTTACATATCAAATAATTGTTTGCTCAATAACTAATATTATTTTTAGACAGCAGAGCACCTGTATCTCCATGCAGGCTCCAACTTTTCATTTTTTCACTTTGAAGTATTAAAGCAGACATCTTTCAGCATGCCTTATGCACCCAGGAAGAACATAAAGCTAATTCTCCAACTGAGGGAAAGAACTGGCAATTAACTGTGGCCACGTCAGCAGGTTCAGGTCCTGACTTTCCAGGCTGCTACAGCAACTAAACCCTGCATATCCGTTTCATCCCTGCTCTATCCTGAAGGTTCAGAAAGTGAGAGACAAATCTTGCCATGTATAAACAGTCATCTACAGTATATTTGACAAGGAAATTTTATTGTCTTAGAATGGCTTGGCTTCTACCACCCACAGCATAGAAATCTAGCAGCGGAGCTTGTAAACCAGTTTCCATCCTATTCTAATGATAGTTTAACAACTAGAAGAACTATAACGTTTAAGCACAGAATTATTCCTGTTTAAACTTTTAACTACCTCTGGTGTTAGGGGGACTCTGGCAGTTTACATAATGTCTTCTGAACAGTGGATATATGCAGTCTGCACTGGGTGAGATGATATAGCCATCCTTTAAAGGATTAAAAGTTGTATTATTTTTGTTGACACTTTTTAAATTGCAGCTAATCCTGTCATTGATGTGCAATGCCTGTGTTGGCAGCCTCTTGATGGCAACAGCATCTAGATTCAGTTCAGGAGCTCCAGGTTAAATTTGCCAGTCCAGACTTACAGGCACCAGGCACTATGGTGATGCCTCTACTAGTAAATAAAACAGGGTACAATAGCTAACCTGCTGAGCAACGGGTATTTGAATAAGAAATGTTAGGGTGAATCGTACAGCTGAAATTCCCTCTTAGCCTTTGGTGGATTAAAGTCCTAAACACAAATGCACCTATATGGTACAAGTACTCAGAGGCAGGAATTCCTTCTGGACTTTAGGTACCTCATCTCCAAAAGGAGTTGCCTCCTTTAATTGGCTAATAGCACTCATATTTGATTAATACTTTAACTGAAAAATACCAGGTTTATTCCTTTGCATTGCATATGAAAATTAGTGTTAGACTGACATTTCAATTTACCCACTTTCTCAGACATTCAAAGCAGAATTTGGGCTTTATTTTGACTCTTTTAAGCAGGCTAATCAAACAGTTGATCCAAGACTAATTTTTCCAAGTAAAATTGTATTCATCTCTTTTGCCTTCATAGAATTATCTTCTACTGCATTTATTTATAGCACTGACTGTATGATTGACATGTGTATTAAGTATATTGTTGTCAGCTCACAGTAGGGGGTTTTGTTTTAATTCTTTTTTGTTTTTTCTTCCCATATATTATGTTAATGCAGATCCTTCACAGATGTAGCCAAATGTGCAACCAGACTATCTCATTGTTAAAATCTGATAAAAAAAAAAAAAAGCTTTTATTGTTTTCTCACTTTTGAGAAAACCTGTATTAGATGAGTCAATTTCACCATTTCCTTGCAGAAGTATGAACTGCTATGCTTGAAATTTGGTTCAAGGTCATGTGAAGCACAGCCAAGACTCACAGCCTGAAAAGTCAGATTAAAGGTATTGAATCTCCAGCCTGCTCAACGGAGACCCCAAGACTTCTGGTTATCATTGTTGCTAGAACTAAAACTTTGACATCTTTTTTGACTCAGACCCCAGTGACTACAGTAGAAGTATAGTGAAGTAAAGCCCTTTGAGAATTGGTTTTGTTCGATTTAATCCCCTTTTCTAAACCCTTATGATTTTTACTTAAACACCAGGGGACACAGGGTACAGGTTGAAATGCACTATACCAAGATGTATCTTCCAGGTGAAAGGAAACAAAACAAAACACCAACCGATCTTGACTTAAAGTATCTGTTTTCATTTTTCAGTTATAAAAAAACCCTTGAAATTCAGATGATATTGCTTGACTTCAAGTTTCATAAGAACCATTTCATAGACATTTAAAGGAAACAAATATCATGTTTCACTAGTTGGTACGTGTTTTCTTTGGATTGGTAAAAAAAGTCAATGCATTTCAACCACTATGAAATCAGAGGTGACAAAATTGCATTTAGAAATTAATCAGCCTTCTGAAGTTGAGGGTCTGTTCAGGAACTATGCTGTTACTAGATAGCACGGATAAAATATATTTGGCTTGCGCGTGCTCTTGGTTTATATCAGCACATATATTCTCCAGCACTAAACACAGCTGTGAAATACTGAGTGAAGGAAGAAGGCTGTGTGGTAGTGAGAGAATTTCGCCATTTCATAACCTGAAGCACATGTTTGTGTTGAGCACTGCTAACAGGCAACTACACTCCATTAGTCACTTTTTCCCACCACTCTTGTCAGTGTTTTTTGGGATAGTGTGAGAAATTCTGTTGCTAAAGAAGCAACAAAAAAGTTAAAAGAAAAAAAATCGAAACCTTTTAAAAAACTCAGTAAGAAAACACAAGGCTAGACTTCCATTTCTGTTATGCCCTGGTAAAGCTTATTACCACAGGTCAAAGGTGGAGGCATTTAAAATTGTGTTTTTGAAAGGTGGTGACAATTTTGTATCTCTGTGTTTATCACTCATACATCTGGTTTATATCTGGGCACGGTTATAATTTGTTAGCATCTTGAAGTATTTTTCTTTTCTTTATTATACTTGAGTACACTGTGTCTAGATAAATATTCTAGCAGTTAATTGATATAACAGAAAGGGTTGCAAATATTAACATAAGACAAAACAATATATAAACTAATCCTATGAATGTAAGGATACTGTCAAAGATTGTTGAAATACAGGGTGAATAGAAGGATAAATAGACCATAGGACATATAAAATACTTTCACATAATTTTATATAGGAGATTAACTTGATACAGAAATTATATAATTAATCTGTTACAACTAAAGAGCTCAACTGAATTGGAGGAATGGAGGTATATCTGCAACAACTACTAAACTTTATAAGCGTACTGCATGGCTGCTCTTAAGCTCAAGGATAGCAAATAGTGTATTACAGTAAAGAAAGGCTTATTCAGGAGATACATTAATGACATGAACTGGGGAACTACAGACCAATCAGCCTCACCTCTGTGCCTGAAAAAATCTTGGAGCAGATTCTCCTGGAAGGCATGCTGAGGCACATGAAAAACAACAAGGTGCTTGGTGACAGCCAGCATGGCTTCACTAAGGGGAAATCCTGCCTGACAAATTTGATGGCATCCTATGATGGGGCTACGGAACTGATGGACAGGGGGAGAGCAGTTGATGTCATCTACCTGGACTTGTGCAAAGCATTTGACACTGTCTCACATGACATCCTTGTCTCTAAGTTGGAGAGACATCAGTTTGATAGGTGGACCACTCGGTGGATAAAGAACTGGCTGGCTGGCCACACACAAAGAGTTGTGCTCAATGGCTCAATGTCCAGCTGGAGACCAGTAATGAGTGGTGTTCCTCAGGGATGGGTGTTGGGACCGGTCTTGTTCAACATCTTTGTCGGTGACATGGACACTGGGACTGAGTGCATCCTCAGCAAGTTTGCTGATGACACCAAGCTGTGTGGTTCGATTGATACACTGGAGGGAAGGAATGCCATCCAGAGGGACCTTGACATGCTTGTGAGGTGGGCTGATGCCAACTTGATGGAGTTTAGCCATGACAAGTGCAAGGTCCTACAGCTGGGTCGGAGCAATCCCAGGCGCAGCTACAGGTTGGGCAGAGAAGAGATTCAGAGCAACCCTGCAGAGAAGGACTTGGGGGTGCTGGTCAATGAGAAAATGAACATGAGCCAGCAGTGTGCGCTCGCAGCCCAGAAAGCCAACTGCATCGTGGGCTGCATCAAAAGGAGCATGACCAGCAGGTCAAAGGAGGTGATCCTGCCCCTCTACTCTGCTCTCCTGAGACCTCACTTGGAGTATTGTGCGCAGTTTTGGGGTCCTCAACATAAAAAGGACATGGAACTGTTGGAACAAGTCGAGAGGAGGGCCAAGAGGATGATCAGGGGACTGGAGCACCTCCCACATGAAGATAAGTTGAGAAAGTTGGGGCTGTTCAGCCTGGAGAAGAGAAGGCTGCGTGGAGACCTCATAGCAGCCTTCCAGTATCTGAAGGTGGCCTATAGGGATGCTGGGGAGGGACTCTTCATGAGGGACTGTAGTGAGAGGACAAGGGGTAATGGGTTCAAACCTAAACAGGGGAAGTTTAGATTAGATATGAGGAAGAAGTTCTTTACTGTGAGGGTGGTGAGGCACTGGAATGAGTTGCCCAAGGAAGTTGTGAATGCTCCATCGCTGGTGGTGTTCAAGGCCAGGTTGGACAGAGCCTTGGGTGGCATAGTTTAGTGTGAGGTATTCCTGCCCCTGGCAGGGGAGTTGGAACTAAATGATCTTCAGGTCCTTTCCAACCCTAACTATTCTATGATTCTATGACATGCAAAGTTAAACCTAGTGAAATCTATGAATATAACACAAAGTGGTATATGACAGGAGAAAACAATTAAAAGTCAGTGTTATGATACACAGTGTATGCAATGTTTTCTAGTAATTAAGATATTGAAACAAGAAACTGGCAAAAACAGTCTGTCATGAGTGCACAACTATTAAGTCTCATATCTAAACCTTCTGCTAAAACCTTCAGTGTATAGAATATGTTTTAGTGTGCTTGTTACACCGCTTAGAACCAGAATTAGAATCAGAGATACCTCTTAGATTTTTTTAAGGGTACATTGTATCTTGTATATCTCCTGTCCAAAAGCTCAGGAAAATATATGTACTTTTATTTTTTTTCTTATATGCATTCATTGTTTCTGTTAAGACCACCCAGTAAGTACTATTTATAATGCTGTCTCATGCATCTCAAATCCAAAGGGGGATTTAGCATTGGTAAACCAGATAATATCCTGACACAGGTTTCTGTAATGATTCTAAATTATTTTCAAAGTAGACAAAATATGTTATAAAAATTGTATAGGAAAGACAAAGATAAGTAAACCAAAATTTTTGTTAACTGCAACAAAATCTTGCCTAGCTAAATATAAATTGTTATCGGTAGTTAATATTTATTGATTCTATGCAAATTAATTAACCAAAATAATTTAATAAAATATTTTCTTGATTTTGGGGAAAATATAGTGTTTCTAATTAACTGATTTTTGAGTAAGGTTGTCTTCCCATGATGTCGTGCAAGTTAGAACAATGTCATATAGCTGGTCAAAAAAAGACATACCACTTAAAATCTGAAGTATTATATCTATACAAAGACTTAAAGTAAAAGTAGGAAATACTTAGCTTTCTGGTAAGTAAGAAAATATATCCAAGCCCACTGGCTCCTCAATAATCTACCTTAAATTCCTCTTTCTCCTACACTTAAAAACTTCATATTTTCTAATGATGCATTCTGAAGAATTAATGGCTGTTTTGTCTATTCTTATTTCTAGACTGGTATATGACATACACAATCTTATAACAAAATAAATTTTGAAAAGAGTAAAGAACTCTTTCCCTCTATCAGAAAGCTGTCTGTATGCTGGGGTTTTTTTTCCTTTCACTCTCAGATACTGTGTTGCCAGAAATGATGTCATGCTATTCATATCATATCTCACAATAACACTTTTCTAGAGAAAACCTTCATCTCCTAAATCCAGGGTACAGTGGCTGTCCAAACAGAATAGATCTCTCTCTTTTTTTTAATAAAAGCCAGGTGATAAATTAAGTGCTTCTGATAAATGAGAACCCCACAGTTCTGTGGATCTAATCCTCCCATAGAGAGAAATATTTGACAAAGCGTAATGTGTTTCTTATAAGGAAGGTATCTTTCACAAAGGAAACAAAGCATGGAATTTCTGTAACATTCCTTGTATAAATATTCTTATAGATATATTGCATATGGAAATAATAATAAAAAGCCAGCTACTTTCACCACTCTTTTTGGCCCAGGAAACAATAAATAGGTAGGAACCGCAGCCAAACTTTTCAAAGCTTGGTGTCTGAAGGTAGTCCTATAAATTTTATCTATGTGAAAGCAATTTTCAGAGGTACTGGGAATTCACAATTCTCACTGATTCCCACATGGATATAGGTACTTATTTCTAGACTATCAACTTTGAAAATATTTGGCATGTAATTCAGCTATATAAACTCGGATTTGTTCCAATAAAAACATGAGAGAAATTTATCATTGTTTCTTCTGATATTTACTGTCTCTATCTAGCTACTTATATCGTCCCATCAGCACAGGTTTTGAGCACCTCCCAAGATTTAAAAATTAAAACCAATAAATCTCTCTTATTTCCTGTCTTCCCAGTCTAGAGAACATGGTTTGATTCATTTATTTGGCTTCACTTTTTCCAGTCTGCAAGCCTGAGTAAAAGCTCGGGGGGGTGGAAAAAGGATGCTCTGTTTGAAGAATAATTTAGAGATACCCAAACTAGCTTTTAAACAAGCAAGGCTGGAGCACAGATCATGCAGTTGTGCACCTCTGAGAAGTGAAGCTCCTACCCCTGAGTTGCATCCTACTGTTGTCATGCTGCATAGTGCGTGAAATGGCTCCTTTACAGCTACCTTGGGCTAATCTTACTCTCCAGTGTGGCCTGTAGAATAGACATGCCATAAATTAAATGGTGGAATTTTATTGTTTTGTTCCAAAAGTGATGAGCCCTGCAGCCATGCTCACTCAGGGGGTGAGCTGCACACACGTATCTTCTCTCCCAGACTGCTCATGCCTGCACCAGATCCACTCAGCACTGAGTCACATCCACTAGCTCTCAGATGGCCAGCCCCACTTCCGAGCCCTCACCTCGCTAACTGAATATCTTGTGCTATGGAGTAGATATGAATTAGAAAGTATTGTAGCGGGCTGAAGGACACGAGACCCAGCAGAGTGTCCTGCAGTTAGGCAGAATGCTATGAGGTAAAGCAGCACCTCTTGCTGCAACATGTCCCCTCCACCATCAGGGATTTTTCCTGCGTCCCTCTGAATACCTCCCCAGTACCTTCATGCCCCCTTTCTCAAGAGATTATAGTCCCTACTTTGGAAAAGGACTGAAAGAAGTCTTAGGTCCAATGTAACCAATTTATGGTTGTGAAAAGCCTGTGAAAGCTGTAAGAATTAGGAAAAAAACCCAATTATTGTCTATAAAAACACAATACATATCTACACCAAAACCTCATGAAGGAGGCCCTGCATACTCCATATGGTCAGCGTGGTCAGAGAACATCCTGGTGGTGTGTTCGGGTGTGTGCACATTGCTAAGCAGGGCCTGCTGTTGTGCTTCACACAAATAGTGCCTTTTTTGTTTTATGAAACTTCATTCCTTCATTCCTGGGAATGGAGAATTACATTTGTCAAGTTTGACAGAGAATAATTTCTGCACCAGCAAAGGTGGGTGTGTGACTTGCCAGGGACATTGACCGTTGTTATATTAATCCATATTGCTGCACAGGGTTTGTAGAGATGTTGAACAGTGCAGAGAATGTTAATGATTTCTCCAGGAGAGAGAAAATTTTCAGGGGAGATTGAAGGTAGAGAAATGCTGGCAATGGGACACCTCAGGTACTACCTGAGGGAAAACAGTTAAACCGGTTCAAGTTTTTGCCATTTAGTTTGCTCATCTCTGATTGTCAGGCAGAAATTATTGGAGTACTTAAAGGAAACAGAAATTATTATGTTTCTCAATGTGAATGCACTGGAATCTGGCTATGCTCAAAATAACAAACTGTCATGGGTTCAGCAGCAGCAGTCATTTTTCTCCTCCTTGATAGCTGGTGTAGCGCTGTGTTTTTTGATTTTGGGCCTGGGAACAGTGCTGATAACACCAGTGTTTCGGTTACTGCTTAGTGATGTTTTGGTCTGACCAAGGACTTTCTGAGTTTCATGCTCTGCCAGGGAGGAGGGGAGGCGGGAGGAAGCAGAGACAGGACACCTGACCCAAACTGACCAAAGAGGTTATTCCATACCACAGCACGTCATGCCCAAGATGGAGGACGGAGAGGAGAGACCCAGAAGGGTGGGGGGTGCACTGCGTGGTCGGGCTTGGTTTTAGGTGGTGAGAAATTGTATTCTTTCCTTGTATTTGCCTTGTCATTATTATTATTGATGGTAGCAGTAGTGGTCTGTGTTATACTTTAGTTACTAAACTGTTCTTATCTCAACCTGTGGGAGTTGCATTCTTTTCTATTCTCCTTCCCATCCCTCCGGGAGTGGGGGGCAAGAAAGAGGGGGGAGTGAGTGAGCAAAACTGCGTGAGTTATAGAGGCTTAAACCACGACACAAACTTAGACTCTTTAGACATTGATACAAAACAATAATTAAAAAGATGTATAACTTAGAATTTACTGGCACATACCTATTTATATAGTACACTTTGCAGTTTTTTCCAGTAGTTCCGCAGATGTCTCTTACACAATTTTTCAGTAGTCATAATGTGAAGATCTGCTATATTTAACTTGTCCCTGAAATGATTTTACACCAACTTTCAGTAACATGGAAGGTTTTAGCAGCTTTATATAAGAAAGATACCAAAAAGCACTTTGCAAAGCAATGCATACATCTACTCTGTGTCTTTCTAACAAAGTCAAAACAAAATATAAAGATAAAAAAAACCAAACCAAACCAAATCCAAAACCAAAACAAAAACCAAAACCAAAACCAAACCAAAACAACAACAACAACAAAAAAAAAAAAAAAAAAAAAAAAAAACCAAAGAAAACAAAAGAAAACCAAAACCCAGGACATTTTATTTAAATCTATACACTGTGCCCCCACAGCCATTATCCATGGTCAGACACTGTCTTCACTTTCTACCGTGCGAGATTATCAGGAGAGGAAAGCTTGGCTGGAACTCAGGAGATAGCCAGCTCTCCCATACCTGGCAATAAAGCGTGATACTGGGGTGTTCATGCAGGGGTTGTACTAGGGTGGTCATAGACAGGTGGGGCTGTGAAGAGAAACAGAGTAAATATATTAACCTTATTTTCTTAATTTTCCCAATATTGCACATGACACATCAGGCAGACTCAAGAATTTGTATCTCAGTCCATACACCTATTTGCTAGGTACAACTTTTTCTTTAAAATAGAAGAATGTTTCTGAAACACATTCTACCGGAAAATAAACATGTTTGCAATCAAGTTGCATAGACTACTACGTAATGTAAGTACCTGATAGATACTGTGTCATGTAATGTTTTTTATTTCATATTTTGTTGGACTTTAAACTGTTTATATATTGCCTGGTGTAAGAACTAGGATTTATTCCACATAGCTTTCCACAAACTATTTCTCTCTTTTCCTACATTTATTTTTTTAGCAGGCACAGAAACTTAAAATATTTTCCTATCCATGGGATTAAGGCCAGTGCTTGGTGATATTTCATCAGAATAGCACATCATGAAAAATAATGGCTATGTCAGCATTTCAAAATGGCATATTTGAAAGTGAAGTCATTATTTATAGAATCAGAGAGGTGCCCATATACAATGATCTCAGATCTAGAATGTAAATTAAATAGATATGGGGTGATTTTCTCAGATGTTATGCCCTAAAGTTCAGAGAGAAGAAAGAAAGCCTCTTGCCTTCATATTGAAGTACTTTAAAATAAACTTGTGGGCAGTCAAGATGCCAACTTAAAAAAATTCTTCATTTCACATATAGTTAGACACTTCCTTGAGCCATACATTATCCTAGAGCATGGTTTTGAACATCTTAATGGTCTAACTGGCAGAGGCTCCGCAGTACATTATTCCTGTTTCTTCAAACACCTATTATCACTTTAACAAGTTAGAGGAGACAATTAGAATAAATAGTTTACTACAAACGTTCTAAGCTAAATAGTTGGGTCTGCACTATTCTTTCTACTTCCAGCATTGAGAATGCACTGAAGATAGTTAAGCAGAGGGATCACAAGGAAGTTGTGTACATAATTTACATTAGCATACTGAACTTGATCACACAAAGCATACATTTCAGAAAAGTAAAGTTTTGTGTGGTTTCTTTATACAACCTTGTATTGGAGGGGCAGGGGGAACAGACTTGCTAGTTCTAATGATTTTACGTCATTTCTGTTGTTGTCTGCTGAAGATAGCTGCTCCTAAAAGTGAGAGGCATGCAAGAGTCATAGAATAATTTGGGTTGGAAGAGATATGATCTAGTTCCAACCCCCTTGCCAAAGGCAGGGACACCTCCCACTAGACCAGGTTGCTCAAAGCCCAGTTTTATTGGTAAAAAGATTTATAAATGCTGAAAATGAAAGAACATTTAATGCTTCCAGTGAAGATGTAAAGATTTTAGAGTATTAACAGTCTGCAGTATTACAAATAACAACTTTATGTCTTTAGGGAGTCAGAGTATATACCAAGTAGAGGATACCACAAAGTCAGCAATTAGAATCATAGAAGAGTTTGGGTTGGAAAGGAACTTAAGATCATCTAGTTCCAACCCCCCTGCCATGGGCAAGGGCACCTCACACTAAACCATGCCACCCAAGGCTATGTCCAACCTGGCCTTGAACACCGCCAGCGATGGAGCATTCACAACTTCCCTGGGCAACCCATTCCAGTGCCTCACCACCCTCATAGTAAAGAATTTCTTCCTTACATCCAATCTAAACTTCCCCTGTTTAAGTTTGAACCTGTTACCCCTTGTCCTATCACTACAGTTCCTCATGAAGAGTCCCTCCCCAGCATCCTTATAGCGCCCCTTTAGATACTGGAAGGCTGCTATGAGGTCTCCATGAAGCCTTCTGTTCTTGAGGCTGAACAGCGCCAACTTTCTCAACTTATCTTCATACGGGAGGTGCTCCAGTTCCCTGATCATCCTCGTGGCCCTCCTCTCGACTTGTTCCAACAGTTCCATGTCCTTTTTATGTTGAGGACACCAGAACTGCACACAATACTCCAAGTGAGGTCTAATGAGAGCAGAGTAAACAGGCAGGATCACCTCCTTTGACCTGCTTGCTGGTCATGCTCCTTTTGATGCAGCCCACGATATGGTTAGCTTCTGGGCTGCGAGCGCATACTACCTGCACGTGTTCATTTTCTCAGGGACCAACACCCCCAAGTCCTTCTCCGCAGCGCTGTTCTGAATCTCTTCTCTGCCCAACTTGTAGCTGTGCCTGGGATTGCTCCAACCCACGTGGAGGACCTTGCACTTGTCATGGTTAAACTTCATTAGGTTGGCATCAGCCCACCTCACAAGCATGTCAAGGTCCCTCTGGATGGCATTCCTTCCCTCCAGTGTATCAATCGAACCACACAGCTTGGTGTCATCAGCAAACTTGCTGAGGGCACACTCAATCCCAGTGTCCATGTCAAAGATGTTGAACAAGACCGGTCCCAACACGCATCCCTGAGGAACACCACTCCTTACTGGTCTCCAGCTGGACATTGAGCCATTGAGCACAACTCTTTGCGTGCAGTCATCCAGCCAGTTCTTTATCCACCGAGTGGTCCACCTATCAAATTGATGTCTCTCCAACTTAGAGACAAGGATGTCATGTGAGACAGTGTCAAATGCTTTGCACAAGTCCAGGTAGATGACATCAACTGCTCTCCCCCTGTCCATCAGTTCCGTAGCCCCATCATAGGATGCCATCAAATTGGTCAGGCAGGATTTCCCCTTAGTGAAGCCATGCTGGCTGTCACCAAGCACCTTGTTGTTTTTCATGTGCCTCAGCATGTCTTCCAGGAGAATCCACTCCAAGATTTTGCCAGGCACAGAGGTGAGGCTGACTGGTCTGTAGTTCCCAGCTCATCCATTTTCCTCTTCTTTTGTCTTTTTCCAGTCATCAGGAACTTCACTTGACTGCCATGATTTTTCAAATATGATGGTCAGTGGCTTAGGAACTTCATTTGCCAGCTCCTTCAGAACCCGAGGATGGATCTCATCGGGTCCCATGGACTTGTGCACGTTCAGTTTCTTAAGATAGTCTCGAACCAGATCCTCCCCTACAGTGGGCCTAAGGTCCTCATTCTCACAGTCCCTGTATCTGCCTTCCAAGACTTGGGTGGTGTGGTCAGAGCATTTGCGAGTGAAGACTGAGACAAAGAAGTCAATTATCTTATCTGGCAACTCTGAAGTTTTTTAACTGGCCAGCTATCATACACTGCTGAGGAAGTACCCAGCATATGAAAATTTTGTGGATCTGACTGGAAAACAGAAAAAGCAATGAAGACAGTAAAAGGATAAACCAAATACAAGCTTAAGTCAAGAAACTCCTAATTGCAACCGGGTCTCCCTGCAATTAGCAGCCGTTTCCTTGGATGTGTTAATGGTCTACAAGCAAGCAGGCTGATTCCCTGTTCACTGAATCTCCACACAGCATATATAGTGTTAGCTTTAAGAAAACCTGTCTCTAGATACTCAGTGCATTCCCTAAGCATAGACATCTCTGATTTCTTCTCAAAATAGATGTCTAAAACAGATGTCTAAAATAAGTCAGATGAGTTAGTTTCTAAAAGTGCATATTTCTCTCCTCTCACATCACCATGAGGAATGTCTGAGGAAGAAATGTAGATACAGTAAATGAGACCATTCTGACCTTGGGTAGCAGAGTTCTGTTTACTGAAACAAGCCTATGGAGGCTACTCTATCCTCTTTCTCAGAGATAACTCTGCTTCTGGTATTTGACCTGCTAATGCTGAGCAGGTCTATGCTGACTGTTTATATCACGATTGTCTTTATCATTTCTGTGAGTAACAAAATAGAGAAATGACCTCAACAACTTGTCAGAAGTTGGTGTAGTTTCCAAGCAGAATATGGCATTTAAATTCTAAATGGGTCAGGGACTGAGTGGTTTCTCACGCAGCTCTACACTTCAGAGGGTCAGGTCATTTTTAATGAGATGCCAGTATTTTTAAATAGCTGTTTCATAACAAAAGCTTAAAATTTCCTTGTTGACCTTAGCTCTCTCAGAGCTGATGGTGGAATAGAGCTGAAGAATAAGGTTTTTTGCCATCTAAAATGGCTATTGACATAGAATAACTCAGGAACGTAGTTTTGGCCTCTATTTTATAGTGTAGATCTGCGATTAATTTTGACAATCTAAGTAATCTCTTTGTGATCTCAGTTTTTTTTTTTCTTCATGAGACTGATCATCTTCTCACTTGTTTTGATTAGAAGCCCCAAAGGTATGTTCTTTATTGTTCTTTATTTGGTTTTGGCAGTTTGGCATCTTCTCTCATGGCCTGGGAAAACAGGGAAGGAAAGCCTAACAGTGCAACGAACTGACAGGTGGTTACAATTTGCTGACAAATTATTTATTTGAATTCTCAAACACTCAGCTCTTACTTATGACTTTTTCACTTGAATTTTAAGAGTCCATTTATCAGCAAGAATGATCACATATTGACCATACAAGTACTCTAAAGCAAATGTATTCATTTGTTCACTATACTGATATGAGCTAGTGACAAGTGAACTGATTAAGACAAAACACCCAAACTAAGGCCTCAGTCCAACATTCAAACTATTACAAAAAGTTTGTCTACATCCTTTCTTTCTGCATTTAAATAAAACCTGTTTGTAGGCCCCTACTCTGTGTCACATGCCCTCATGTGGATCTCTAACATTTTCCTTTCAGAAAACTAAAAAAAAAATCTTTAAAAATATGAAGTTACTTTTCCTTATATTTAAACATATCAAGAAGGATCCATTTTTATCAAATATATTTGGTATTTTCAAGAGGAAACTTTTAACATGAAATGATTTTTCATATAATGAGAAATTTTGCCACTAGACATAAGAAAAAAAAAAAAAAACCTGTTGAACACTGGCTGAAAATTTCACAAACTTTTCTTTAATAAAAATAATTGTCTTTTTACAAGGAAAAATTAATTTTAACTGTTAGAACCAGTTTGAAACTTTATTCTCCCTCCCTTCCCTTTCACTCTACAAAGTCCATCTTTTTCAATAGGCAAGCCAAGCAACGGTAACTGACACTCTTCTTGCCCTGGTACTCACAACATTTGAGTATCTCAACCAATAACTAAATGTTTTGGTTGTAAATGGTAAAAACTGAACTTTAAAGTAATTACAGAGTAAGATTTTCTTCTTATAGGTGTTGGACTTTAATATAAACAATTCTCTTAACTTCTTGGTGTGAATATTTCTTCTAGAGGTAAAACTATCTTTGCAGTTTCGTCCCTCTCAAAATGGACTGTTTCTCTGTGTAATGCAGTTCATGGGTTGTATATGTGTATATATACATAAATATATGTATGAACATTTATCTTCACTGGTCTCTTAATTTTAAGTGAAATACAGTTTACCAGTAAACATAACTTAAAATAATCACAAAATTGAAACACAGATTTGTCATATTTTCCTTGCCCAATTTATCTTGCAGTACAGTAAAATTTTGTTTCTTTTCTTAGGCATATGGTTCAGTGTCTAATTTGTAAGTATATTCAAGACCCATTCAGACCTTCAGCTTGTGTTTTATCTCATTAGGCAGTGACTGTACATACACCAAATTTTCATGCTACAAATGGAGTATTTACTGTCTCCCAGTGGAAACACTTGGGAGTCCAAGTTGGAAGAGTTTTTTCTAAATGTAATATTAAATGAGTGAGTGTATATGTGGGAGGGAAAGAAAGATCTTCTTTTACTCTAAAATAGGCACTCTGGAATTAAGACAACCTGGCATGTAGACAATGTAACTGCAAGCTATTCAATTAAAGCTACTTTTACAAAACACGTTGCTTGAAGCAGGCGTGTGAAAAGTTATGGATTTCTGAATTGCTTATCCTAGATTACTGTCTAGCCTAGGAAGTGAACTGTAGTCCCTTTTTCCCCAAAGCTTTCATGAAATCTGCAGTAGCATGAAACAGATGAAAGAGATTTCAGATCGAGGGACAAAGATGGTGGTTTTGACTCAACTCTGAACATAGTATGTTCGTTCTGAGTGTGCAGGTATATTAAAAATCAGGTCCTTCGCAAGAAAATTTGTCTCACATAGTGATGGCCTTAGCAGTGAAAATAAAAGTCTTGTCACAGATATTCAGATGTTATCAGCCTAGTAACAAGAATATCCTCTATTGATTCGAGTAACCAGCATTTCAGTGACACTGCATTCTAGCTGCAGAATCAATAATTAGAACATGATGAATGGGTATGAAACTAAGAAAACACACCAGTCAGCCCTGCATCTGAAGGCTTTCTCTAATGGAAGAAAATAACTAAGTGAAGTAAACAGAAAGGGCAAACCAAGTGACAACCTGCAAGACCACCCATCTGGGCTGGGCAGCTTGTTTCAGAGTTATCAGACTGCTTCCTTTGTGTTGGTTCACACAGTGACTGTTGCTCTCAGTTTTGTTGACAGTGACCACAGATTAATTAGATCAGTGCTTTTTTAAAATGTAAACATTCCCAAGTTAGAAAACATAGTTCTCAGTGAGTTTGCTGGAAAAACCCGTATCCTCATGGGCTGCTTAACTGTTGCGTTTCTACAACACAACCTTCGCTTGGAGTTTCCAGCAGCACAATATGTGTAATAGGTTCTGAAGTTGTGCAATTGCAGCTATTTGCACTATATTTCTAAAATACACTTTTAGAAAATTGCTTTTAAACCAGTTTTAAAGTTTTTTGCTGAGAATTGCAATAGATGTCCAATGTCAATTCACAAAAAAAACTAAGCATAAGTTGCATGCAGCAGTTGTAGAAAAATATTACACTATAAGCAAAAAGAAACATACTAAAATAGTTACTTGAACATAAAAAAAAGAAACCCTCCTTTGCTAATACTCTTTATGGTGCATTAGGCTTTTAAATACAATATTCAGAAGATTTGGATCATTTCTTTTATTGTGATCCATCAAAAATTCAGCCGTATGAGACTCTTCTTCGCAAGAAATGTTACCATGCTCCACTAATAGCCTTCATGATTTCAGTGGCTTACTTTTTGAAGAAAATTATGCAGCATGCATCTGCAGCCCTAAAAATGCAAAGAGCTCTTGCACTTTTGCTTTCAGGTATTTGTTCTCTTCCCTAATTTCAAGTACTGGTTTGCTAGTTGCTAATGAACACCTGAGCTTTCTATCGCAGATCTGTCTGCTCCAACTGAAATGCACTGTTTCTTCCTTGAAGCTATTGAATTATTTCCTTCACTTCCCTCCTCTGGAGTCCAAGCAAAATGCTAGGGGAAAGTGACCCAACAACCTATTTAATTATTAAAAAGCACAATAATAAGGGGTTTGAGGAAGATAACTACCTTTTTTTTTTCCAGTTTAGGAGACTCTTTCCCGGTTTTACAGGCTCCCAGACTGTACTCTTACTGAATACATAGTGATGACCGATAAATAGTTTTACTGATCACTGGTTGAGGGCTAAGCTATACAATTATTCCTGCTTCTCCTCAGAGAAGCACACAAGGGAGGGATCAGCAATACACTAGGAGCCAAAGTAACGCCCTTCTCCTTTTGAGAATGATATCCATCTCCGACAGCAAATATAAAAGCAGTTGAAACAAGATTTCACGGGCCTCAATTCCCACAGCTTTTTCTGGGCATCAGATTTGATCACCATTGTAAAACGTTCTATGTGAGTAGCTCAGACATTTAAAAAAAAAAAAAAAACCAAACCAAAACAAAAAACCCTTTAGTTATGTGTAATTTAAAAAGTAGAATGAATCAGTTTTGTGGAAGACATTTTGATGTGAACCAGACAGCTTTCAAATTGGTTTCCACTGAGTAAAGAAAGGATCCTATTCTTCTTTGTTGAGCTATTGTACTATTCTTTTACCAAGATCTACCTATTGTGATTCCATTTTTTTGATTAGTGGAGATGAATAGTGGCTGCTACTTGAACATGGTTTAAAATCCAAAATTATTATATGATTACAGGGAGAAGATAGCTGCTATATTATTGATCAGTTTTGGGGAATATGACACTGAAACAATTAAAATGTCATGTAAAATAGTTTTTTTAAATCCAGTTTTTCTGTTTTGTTTTTTTTTTTTTTTTTTCCTTAATAGAAATTACGCTTTCTCACAGTAGCATTGGAAGGGGAAGAAAAGGTTAGAGATTCTTCATTAATTTCCAAATTGTCCTTTCTTTTCAGAATACATAACACTTAAGTTAATGCCTACAGAATCCATATGTGTTTTTATTAATGGGCCAAACACACAGGCCATATTTTATTGTTACCAACACGTATACATAATGGATGGCTACCATATAGTCAAGACTCTCACCACTGGCAGATGTTTGCATAAAAATTCAACTAGGTTATAATCACCACATTAGAAAAATAGTTTCAGTTTACAAGACATCACAAGCTATAGACATTTCAAAATATACCCTTGCATATTTTAAACAAACAGTATGGAGATGTATCTAAGGCTCACACATAACTCTGAGAATGTTCCCTGGTGCTGAATTGCATATATTTAATATGTCTAAAAAGGGGCATGTTCTGCAAAAGAAGTGTAAGGGAATAGAGGCTTTCATATGACAGGCATAGCCAATTACAGAAAGACTTACTGTAATTTACTGCTGAACAAAGAACTTACAGGTATTCCAGGCAAATGGCTATTCCAGGCTCAGCATGAGCAGCTCAGCCAGGTTTACTACTTTGGTGAGTCATATGTAGGGGGTTCTGTCATGGTGATACCAACAATCCTCTAATAACTATGTATTTTTTACCTTGAGGTCACCTTTCAGTTTGGATAAGATTTGGGCTTACTGTAAAAGTAAAGAAGTTGTTAAAGATAAAAGCTTTACAATCCTTAAATTAATACTTTCCACTTCACATCCGCTCAAGCATCGGAGATTTCTCTCTAATGCTGCCACTGTTATTCTGCTCTGCTGACCCGTAAGTAGCTGAAATTTGGGCTTACTCCAGTGTGTGATTTAGGAGTTACCCTCTCACTCACAGAGTTAGCGTGTGGTCTTTTTTGCTGTAGAATTCTCTTAGCAACACACACTTCTCTCTTTGCCAGGCTTTCTCTTGTAGATTGTGAGGGCTTGAAAACACGACGTTCAAAAGCCTGGAGGTCAGAGCTGGCAAATTGTAACTTATTGCTGGGAACTGTTTTTTCCTGGAACTCCAGAAGGAGAGGAGTTTGCATTTTAAACTCCACAAGTTCTCCTGAGTTTTATGGGGAAAAGTGTAACTTCTCAATTTTTGGAAAAATATAGAAATTTCTCTTCATGCAAGCCAAGTGTTATCTCACAAGGTCTTTGGGGATGTGTATTTTTAGGTAAAAGGAATATTTTGCTGCTTTGATCATTTTTAAGGTACTCTTCTTAAGGTTCTTTCCAGCCCTAACTATTCTATGATTCTGTAATTCCACCAGATAATTTAAATTCCGTCCTCAGATAAAACAACATTTAGGATACCTCTGGGCATCTTGCAAGATTTTGAGTGTCCTACACATATTCTTGCTAAGGTATCATCCTTCAAAAGCAGTGAACCAACACTACAGTTGCCATAGAAAGAACTGACTGCCTAGGATATCCCTAGTGTTTGACAAAGTCTGCTTTCACTCTCTTGAATGCATACCTACAGCTACACGAGAATGTATTTTCATATGTTCTATCTTATTAGATACCCATGTGTTTCCAGTTCTTCTGAAACTCTGGAGAAAAAGTAACAGAAAGCTTCCTTGAGAAGTGATCAGCAGTTATCAGGAGAAAAGCAACCAAAGTGACCTGTCTGCAAAAGCTTGACTTTTGTTAAAACAGAAAACAACCTCTGACATGAAGGTCTGTGTCTATATGCCATTGAGCAACCAACTTTTTAAAGTGCACTGAGGGGTTTACTGCCCATTCCCCTGTCTAAACACAAGGTAGGAAAGAAAAATTGTTGTACTCTGCCTGGGATGCAATAGGGCACACAGCTAAGTGTAGGAACTGGGAACTAGTCCAGCATCTGATGATATTAGCCAGAACATAATCGTGTCTGCTCTGCATCTTTACTGCTTAAGGAAATATAAGATGGTTTTAAGGTTGCTATTGTTTTGAGATTATCAAGACCAAAAATTTTCTGTGAATTTATCACGCTAATGGCAAAACATTTTCTCTAGTTATGTGTATCTAATGGCTCAGTAGCTGACATTTGGTGAAACAATATGCTATATGCATCCATGCATCTCCAAATAACTGAAGTCCCCATGCAAGAACCATAGCAACCAGCATCTGCAAAAGTGATCATACTTTGAAATGTTATAAAGCATAATACAGGCAATACGGTCAAGAGGTTGTTTATGCCTTCCTTGCTGTTCAGAGCTCTACTATTGTCTTTTGTAAGCAGTTCATAACAAGGAAGCCTGGTTTTCTGAAAGCCATCAAATACTGATTTTTTCACCTGTTCTATGAATACTAGGACATAAAAAATCAATAAATGTTCCCTCAAAATATAATCTAAATACTTCAGGTTATATCCTGGCACAGCTGAAGTCAGTAGCAAAATTCCTGCTGAGTTCTGTGCTCATAGTTCATATACAACCTCAGTTTTTAAGCAAATTTCTCAATCTTTGATGTATTTAGCCTTACAGCCTCCTGGTGAGGCAGAGAACAGCTGTAATTTTACAGATGTCAAAGTAAGTTATGAAGACTAGGTTTCATTTAACAGGTTCCACCTACTGAAAGTTAGATATTTAGTCTAGGTTGATCAGTTATGGTTCTCTAGTCAACAGGGAGGAGGGGGGAAAAGAACCAAACAAACCCAAAGCCAAACAAAAACCCACCAACAAAAAGTCTAGTTTAAGTGGGAAGAAGTGCCTCTGGTATGGCACATCTTATCTTAGGATGAGGTCACGCTCTCCCTGGAGTTAGCTATTCCTCTCCACTCATAATAGGAAGAGCCCAAGATGACCAGTTTCAGAAATAAATGTAAATTAAAATCTAAATCCACAAAGGAACTCAGGAATCACTAGATGCATTAGTACAGTACTTAACATCTAAATGTTTGCTCACAGTGCAGTCTGTGGTTAGACTTTTGATTAGATATTTGAGTACTGGGTACAATGTTCCTCAAGGTAGAGTGTAGAAGCCACTTGAGATTGCCAACCAAATCAGACAGTAAGAGATATTAAGACTGCCGGAGCCTTCAACAAAAGCTCAGATTCTATGTTCATGATAAAGTTCATGGTAATATTCAGGTAGAGTTCAGAGTTTGGATTTGTCTACTCAGGCCAGACACCCAAGTTCTCAGTTTCTAAAAGCACAGTGTAATCACTTCTATAAATTATCTCCCTAACCAGATGACTAAGAGAGGATTCGGAAAAACTGAGTTTAACGCTCCTCTTCTCATAAAAAGAATTAATTTCAAATCTACACCACTTGCTCCCCCAGGGGTGTTGCCTTCTGCAAACGTGGTGACCTGGTTCAGGAACGGCACAGGCGACCACCCCCTCAGGTCGCGAGGACCATTAGCACGCTGACACCAATGTGGTGGATGGCAAAATGGCGTTTATTGCTGGGTGACACAACATTATATAGCCAGGGTTTACAACATCACTTCCGTCTGCTTACATCATCAACTAAACGCTACTGGCTATTAGGAGAGGGGCCCTGTCTTTCCATACAGCACGACATCTTCCTGCCGCCAGGCCTTAACTAGTGACACAACACAGGGGACAACTGTATGTGAGCTGTTTCAGAGGCAAATGTTTACTTTGTTCCACTTCTTAGAAGCAGACTCATGATCCTGTGAACAAGAGTGATTTAAGACAGTCACTGGTTAAAGTGGAGACTTTGGTCTCTGCTCCCTGACTTACAGGGAGTCCAGGTCCAGAAGCAGAAATTAGAAATCAGGTTTCCTTGCCCCAGATACCAGCTTGCTAGATATTCTCTCTAATACTGTTCCACATCTGAGGTACTGTTAAAGCTTGTGGGGTGGACTACAGCTCTCAGAAACACAAAATAAAGAGCTATATACCCTAGAAAACACATAGAAATATATAAGATGTAATTTGTTTTCTTATAAATTGTTTTGAATGGGAAGTCATTTACTGTCTCTTTCTCCTCTGCCCATAAACCCTTCCAACAGTGTAAACACTTGTAATTTTAGTGTTCCAACATAGACAATAGCAACAGCTTCTTCCTGAATTACATGTGCTTACTAGCCAGCGGCTGCAGGCAGATGTGTTCACCCCATCAACAAACCAGTGAAAGCTGGCCCCGGGGGATGTATTTTCCAAGGAGATTGATGACCACAAACACCTGTATTAAAAGAATTAGGTGAAGTAATGAAAAAGCAGCAAATCTTACCTTTGCTGTTGAATACCTTGACAATTTAATTCTGTTTGACTGTGTGACATTTTAATCATAAGACTAGGGTGAAGGTGGTCAGAGAAAGAAGAAGGATCACCTTATGTCAGGTTTTTTCATCTATGAGTGATGGACACCAAAATTATGGGCTTCTTTTCACCTGTAAAAGTATGGTAGCTTCTTAGTATTACATTTCACTTGAAAAATAGGAAAGGGAAATCTAAACAATCACACATAACAGCCTATGTCATCTTCAGTAAAAGTCCCCAGTGGCAAGGTACTGTTCATAGTATTCTCAGTGAATTAAGAGACATTTGTCAATGGGGGCATGTAGCATTTTGAATATTAACTCAAATCCTAGGGTGAGTTTCCTATTACTCATGTCATATTTTTAATAAGGTATAAATTAGATTTCTATCTTCTCTTTTTTGGCCTATCATGCATAAATGTTAGATATACAAAAGTCAATATAAAATTTATTTAAAAAAATATGAAAATGTGGGTATTAAGCTTTCTGCTGTATTTCTGTTACTTAATACCAGGAAAAAAGTAGCAGTTAAATAATATAACATAAATCTATCAGACTTTTTCTTAAGGACAGTTATGGAATGATGAATCTTCTTTCCATACAATGGAATACTGGCTCAGCATTAAGAATGTAAGGCTTATCGAATTTCAGATTTGGAAAACCTATGCATTATGATGTATCATAATTATCAAATTTATTAAAATCAGAGCTTAGTTTAAGAAAAAGATTCTTTACGTATAAGGCAAAAACATGAACACCATCATACAAAGACCAGACACAAGGATATAGTACAAATACTAAAATTATTTGCCATTGGAGTAATTTCCACAGGATATTGGAAAAGTTATCGGAACTTTAAATATAGGTTATCATAAAATCATAGACTCATAGAATAGTTAAAGTTGGAAAGGACCTGAAGATCATTTAGTTCCAACTCCCCTGCCAGGGGCAGGAACACCTCACACTAAACCATGCCACCCAAGGCTCTGTCCAACCTGGCCTTGAGCACCGCCAGCGATGGAGCATTCACAGCTTCCCTGGGCAACCCGTTCCAGTGCCTCACCACCCCCACAGCAAAGAATTTCTTCCTTACATCCAATCTAATCTTCCCCTGTTTAAGTTTGAACCCGTTACCCCTTGTCCTATCACTACAGTCCCTAATAAAGAGTCCCTCCCCAGCATCCTTATAGCGCCCCTTCAGATACTGGAAGGCTGCTATGAGGTCTCCACGCAGCCTTCTCTTCTCCAGGCTGAACAGCCCGAACTTTCTCAGCCTATCTTCATACGGGAGGTGCTCCAGTCCCCTGATCATCCTCGTGACCCTCCTCTCGACTTGTTCCAACAGTTCCATGTCCTTTTTATGTTGAGGACACCAGAACTGCACACAATACTCCAAGTGAGGTCTCAGGAGAGCAGAGTAGAGGGGCAGGATCACCTCCTTTGACCTGCTGGCCATGCTCCTTTTGATGCAGCCCAGGATACGGTTGGCTTTCTGGGCTGCAAGTGCACACTGCTGGCTCATGCTCATTTTCTCATCAACCAACACCCCCAAGTCCTTCTCCACAGGGCTGCTCTGAATCTCTTCTCTGCCCAACTTGTAGCTGTGCCTGGGATTGTTCGACCCAGGTGTAGGACCTTCCACTTGTCATGGTTAAACTCCATCAGGTTGGCATCAGCCCACCTCACAAGCATGTCAAGGTCCCTCTGGATGACATTCCTTCCCTCCAACGTATCAACCAAATCACACAGCTTGGTGTCATCAGCAAACTTGCGGAGGGCACACTCAATCCCACTGTCCATGTCACCGACATGTTGAACAAGACCGGTCCCAACACCCATCCCTGAGGAACACCACTCCTTACTGGTCTCCAAGTGGATATTGAGCCATTGAGCACAACTCTTTGCGTGCGGCCATCCAGCCAGTTCTTTATCCACTGAGTGGTCCACCTTTCAAATTGATGTCTCTCCAACTTAGAGACAAGGATGTCATGTGAGACAGTGTCAAACGCTTTGCACAAGTCCAGGTAGATGACATCAACTGCTCTCCCCCTGTCCATCAGTTCCGTAGCCCCATCATAGGATGCCACCAAATTGGTCAGGCAGGATTTCCCCTTAGTGAAGCCATGCTGGTTGTCACCAAGCACCTTGTTGTTTTTCATGTGCCTTAGCATGCCTTCCAGGAGAATCCACTCCAAGATTTTGCCAGGCACAGAGGTGAGGCTGACTGGTCTGGAATTCCCCGGCTCATCCATTTTCCCCTTCTTGAAAATGGGGTTATATTTCCCTTTTTCTGGTTGTTGGGAACTTGACCTGACTGCCATGATTTTCCAAATATGATGGACAGTGGCTTAGGAACTTCATTTGCCAGCTCCTTTCAGGACCCGAGGATGGATTTCATCAGGTCCCATGGGCTTGTGCATCCTCAGGTTCTTAAGATGGTCTCAAACCAGATCCTCTCCTACAGTGGGCCTAAGGTCTTCATTCTCACAGTCCCTGCATGTGCCTTCCAAGACTTGGGTGGTGTGGACAGAGCATTTGCCAGTGAAGACTGAGGCAAAGAAGTCTTTAAGAACCTCAGCTTTCTCCAAATCCAGGGTAGCCAGTTCTCCTGATAGTTTCCGGAGGGGGCCCACGCTGTCCCTAGTCTGTCGTTATTTGCAATGTATCTATAGAATCCCTTCTTGTTATCTTTCACATCCCTAGACAAGTTTAATTCTAAGTGGGCCTTAGCTTTCCTAACGTGGTCCCTAGCTTCTTGGACAACATCCCTGCATTCTTCCCAGGCCACCTGTCCTTGCTTCCACCTTTTATAAGCCTCTTTTTTCCTTAAAGTTTCCTCAGCAGCAACATATCCATCCAAGGAGGTGTCCTGGCCCTCCTGCAGCACCTCCTTCTAGTGGGGATGTATCGCTTCTGAGCTTGCAGCAGGTGATCCCTGAATATCAACCAACAGTCTTGGGCCTCCTCTGCCCTCTAGGGCTATATCCCATGGAACCTTCCTGAGCAGGTTCCTGAAGAGGCCAAAGTCTGCTCTCTTGAAGTCCAGGGCAGTGAGCTTGCTGCACGCTCTTCTCACTGTCCTGAGGATCTCGAATTCGACCATCTCATGATCGCTGCAATTAAAGCTGCCCTGGAGCATCACATTTCCAACCAGCCCTTCCCTGTTGGTGAGGACGAGGTCAAGCACGGCACCTCTCCTTGTTGGCTCCTCTATTACTTGCAGAAGGAAGCTGTCTTCCACACAATCGAGAAACTTCCTGGATTGCTTGTGCTGGGCCGTATCATCCCTCCAGCAGATATCAGGGTGGTTGAAGTCCCCCATGAGAACAAGGGCCTGTGAGCGTGAGACTGTTCCTATCTGTCTATAGAGCGCTTCATCCACAGAGTCCTTTTGGTCAGGTGGTCTGTAACAGATCCCCATAGTAATGCCACCCATCGCTGTTCTCCCTTTAACCCTGACCCACAAACTCTCTATTGACTGCTCACCTGTCCCCAGTCAGAGTTCCATACTCTCCAGCCTATCCCTAATATAAATAGCAGCTCCCCCTCCTGGCCTACTGGGCCTGTCTTTCCTAAAGAGCCTGTAACCTTCCATTCCAGCACAGTAGTCATAGGAGCCATACCACCATGTTTCTGTGATGCCTGTTATATCATATCACTGTAGATGTGCACACATCTCTAATTCCTCTTGTTTGTTCCCCATGCTACGGGCGTTTGTATAGAGGCATCTGACCCAAGCTCCGATTGAAGCCGGCTCTCTGGCCGGAGCAGCTGGAATATCTCTACATTGCTCTGAACGTTTATTATAGGTGCTGGCAACTGACTGGGTGTGTTGGGATGGAATGATGCCGCCCTTCCCCAACACATCTAGTTTAAAGCATCTTTGACCAGTCTGGAAAGCCTCCTACCAAATCCACTCTTCCCTTTCTTTGTCAGACCAGCTCCACCAGCCCCCAGTAGACCTTGCCTACTAAATTGATTCCCATGTTCAAGGTACCCAAACTCCTGACTATGGCACCACCCTTCTAACCATTTATTAACCTGGCCAATCCTCCTAGCCTTTTTAAGGTCCTGCCCTGTATCCTGGCGAATTGACGAAAAGACAATCTGCGCCCCAGAGCCCCTAACCACCTCTCCCACAGCTCTGTAGTCCTTCTTTATGTTCTCCAGGCTACTGCTATCTATATCATGAGTACCCACATGGATCACTAGAAGTGGGTAATAGTCAGTGGGACTGACTAGTGCAGTCAGCCTCTCTGCAACATCCCTTATCTGAGCCCCTGGTATGCAACACACCTCCCTTGAGCCTGGGTCAGGCCGACAGACGGGTGCCTCTGTTCCTTTCAGAGGAGAGTCCCCTACTACTACAGGCCACCGCTTTTTCCTGGCAGCACCAGTAGTGATCTTCTTTACCAGTGCATCAGTCGGTTGTTCCTGCTGCGAGTGTGCTTCCTCATCAGCCCCGTGCAGGACAGCAAAGCAGTTCTGGGTGGGGACAATAGATTTAGGAGAAAGCCCCCTGCTTTTAATTGTCCTCTTCTTTTTTTGTTGTTTTTTCTTTGTTACTGTTTCCCAGCTTCCTGGGTTAGCAGCCTCATTTCATGCATGAGCGAGAGTGGACGCTTGAGACCCCTGCACAGTTTGGGCCTGTACCAAGCAGTGCTGCTTCCTCTCAGCTTCCCTGACATCTTTCAGCCTCTTGACAGTGTCCCGCAACTCAGCCCCTTCTGCAGGAGGACCTCCACCAGGGAGCGCAGAGTGCAGCCCTGACCATTGTGCACCCTCCCCTCAGGAGAGCAGTGGAGGCGCTCTCTACACCCCGAGCTGTGCACTGCAGCCTCCCCTCTCATCAGCTCTGTCTGGGTACCTACGCTGGCCACCGCCAGGGCAGCCAGAGGAGGGCTCCCAGACCGGATACTAGTCATACTTTGAGTGCTCACCGCGCCGCTCGCCCGCCAGCGCGAACTGCTGCGCAAACTGCCTTGAACCCACCCTGGTCGCTCGCGCTCCCTGGGGCAGGTTTTTACCCACTCCGGGCTGGTGCCACTCCTCCTGGTGCCACCCCCTCTGAGTCAGCTCCTCGCATCCGCTGAGCTGCCGGCTCCTGGGCAAGCCCTGTCTAGGACTTGAGGCTCCCTCGGTGCCTATTGCTGCTCTGAGTTGAAGCTCCTGGATGCCAAGCCTCCCCCCAGTCAGGTGCTGAAGGCGTCCACTCTAGAGCTAGTCACCTCAGCAAGTGGCCGGAAATGGCCAATGATGCCCGGTTTGAATCTGCCGCTGCCTCTTGTGCTTGTGTTGAACATAATGAACTTTGGAAGAGAATTATAAGGTAAAATGATGTAATTTGTGCCACATCAAGAATAAAACCACATGATCATGACTCCTCTTTCTGCTTATAGATCCAGAAGTCACTGGACATTCCTCTTTGCTTGACTTTTATGAGATGATAATGTTACCTTCAGTGTTTGGTGTGCATGGGGTAAATACTTTCTATACTTTATTAATATTATTTATTAGGGTTTTTTATTTGTCTATCTTAATGCAAAGAACTGGGCAAGGATTCTAACAAAGTCATTATCACAGAACTCTTTAAGTAGACGCTACAGGAAGAACTAAAAAATCCACTGCCTGACACTACTGTTTTGGTTTAGAATTGAATTGATCACCCTTTGTATAATTCATAAAGTACATTAGAATATTAAGTTAATTTAAGGCTCTGCTTTCCTGATTAGGATATTTTGTCAATCTCCCTTTCATTTAGGTTTACCATGTCAGGTATTCCAATCAGTGACATTTAAACATGACTGATTTCAACTTAGAGGTGGAATCAGTGATTTTTCACAAGTAATCACCCCAGTAGTTTAAAAAAGCTGACTCTCTTTTGGGAAATCATTTTCTTCTCCAGCATTTTCTGGGAAACAATCTGATTTGAGGGTAAGCAGTATTTTGATAAGAATCAGTAGTCTTGGCCTCTGGTATTTAACTGGAGTATTATAAAAACAGGTGCTAATGTCAAGTACATTATGTACTCAATCCCCAGCAGTTAAGGTGATAGTGTGGAGGAAAGCGCCTCTTGGCAGATGAAATTTCCTGAAATGTCCTTGTGTTCCACACCAGCTGTGTAAGAGTGGGGTCAACAGCCATGCCCTGTGGGCTGAAAGGAGCGATTCGGTTATGAAATTTCCCAGGTACAATGCCTGGAGGCCAAAGTAAGAATGCGAGGGAGTGGGTGAAATCCTGGCCCTGGAGGAGTCCAGGGGAATACTGCTAATAACTTTAGAAAAGACCAGGGTTTCAGTCAGTATATTTTAGTAGCTCAAGTCAGATAAGGGGTTTCCAAAAAGACAGAAGTTAAATAAACTGTTTTGTTGGTTACAGAGCAGTAGCATTTCCACTGAGAGCCATTTGAAAACTCACTACTGGAAAACTTATTTTTGCTTCTCCTTACATGTTTTTATCTTTTAAACCAACAAATTATATCAACCCACCCATGATTCTATGAAAAATCATCCTGGTTTTACCCACAAGACAGTAATGATGTTAAAAGTTCTGCATGACCCAATTTTAGCATTGGGCTTTCTGCACAGCGTAAGGGCAGATAAGGAAGGAGCCATGCTGATTGGGAAACATGTAGCAGCTTATGAGAGAAAATGCTAGAACATTTGCATGATGCAAACAAGCAAGCACTCGGATTGCAAGCTCAGTGCCAGGCTGCCTCTCGTTCCAGACAGAGTGATAAAAGGTCACTTCTCTGTCATCAGTCTATTATCCTTGGTGCAGGCTGCACTGCAAGCAGGAAGCACTGATTCCTGCTCCCAGCCACTGACTTCCCAGGGATATGCAGAGGTGGTGAAACCAGAGTCCAGCTTTCTCCTACTTCAAATATTAGCATAAACTTGCCTCACCAGTTACACCATTATAAACCGTGGTTTTGGCTTGCAGTTGTGGGTGAAACAACTCCCTTTGATGGAGCTTGCTCAGCAGTGCAGCTTTTCTGCCCCTAATCTTTAGCCTTTGATTGATACTTATGCCTAAAAAAAGGAATATGGAGAGAAGAGTTCCTCATGTTCCCAATATTAGTTCAATCTGTATAAGAAGAAGCATCATTTCATTTTAGGGGACACCTATGCTAAGCAAATAATTAAAGGAAAGGGCAGCAGACAGGTTTTTTCCAATGAATGGCTGCCAAGGAACTATTTCCTATAACTGCCTCCAGCAAGAATATTCATTCAACAGCTGAGCAATGGCTGGATTTTTTTGAAGTATGTGAGGAAAGAGAGATGGGACAGAGGCATTCAAAGCTAGACAGTATTCCTTTACAGGACCAGTTGATTACTAGAATATTCAGGACACCAAAGCTATCTCTCCTATGCTTTAAATAAGAGAACTCATTTGAATTTTTACAGGGTTTATTTTTACTGAGTGGAAAAGTACAGTACTGCTCCGCTCAAAAACCAGAGATTCAGGCTTAGTGTTCACAACCTTGACTCTATGGCTTGCATATATACATCATGAGAGTCTCTTCCGTTACATGATCACATAATAAATTCACACCCCTATTCCTTAAAATAATTTGCAACTGTTTGAACCTGAGGCTTTTTTGCTATTCAGCCAAGTCCCATGCCAGCTGACCACAAGTGTGCGCCATATGAGCTGCTGAGGCTATTGCTGCTCCACTGGCTCTACCACCAGGATATGCTCCCCATTGCTGGGTAGCATGTACCCTGCTTATGTACTTAGGCACTTTAAGATGTGTAGGCAGGTGGTGCTGCTATAGCCTGTGAAGCAGTTGTGCATCTGTGACTAACAGATCGTAAAATGGAGAGGTTAATAAAAGGATAAGAGGTGTCACACTTGCAAGATCAGTGGTGCAGTGGGCTCAACAGGACTCCAAGTTGCAACCACTGTTTAAAGGATACTATGTGATTTGTGGGGCTTATTAAAAAGTAAAAACTATGCCTTAGTCTTTCTCTGTAGTTCTATCTCAACTTTCCTATTGTCTCTCACTATATTACACATGTATTTACAAAATAATTTTGTAACTATTGTGGTCAGTTATACCATCTCTTTTCCATAGGTTTTTAAAGCATAAAGAAGCTTAATTTGTATATTTACATTTGAATACCCTAGTAGGAAGCATGAATGGCCACTGCAACATTTTTTGACACTATCTCTCTTTCTTTTCCTTCTTTATTTATTTATTTAAGAAATTAAAAGATCAAGCAGCATGTACTGAACCCTCATTCACATTAAATAAATAGGTAACATCAAACTGTTTAATAAACTGAAATAGTTTAGGAAAGCAAATGAGTTAAAATACCACTTCATTACACTAAGCCTAAGTTTCAGAAAGTTCTTTCCTGAAGTTCATTTAAGGGTAATCAGTGCTTAATAGGAAGTTAACAGCAGTAATAATAGGACTAGCAATTACTAACAATAGCAAATCAGAAAGGAAGAAAAATGTGATCGCAATGTGAGACCAATAGAAGCAAACTGTCAACTGTCTGATGAAGTAGATGAACGGTCAGATTATCAAGGGGTGTAAATTTTTCTGATTTCATGGAGTTTGGCTCTAATGTTTCATTAGCCCTGCTTTTGTCTTTGATTCACAACCAGGTCAACAGTAAATTTTATCATAATTTTTCCTGCCTCTATTCCACGATTATTTCTAGCTGCTGAAACACAGCTAGTTCAGACAGAAGCTATATATATTTAAAGCTTTACAGTGCACAGAGAAGTTTGGAAAACCAAACGGCTACAACAGTGTTTTATAATTTTTATAAGAGGCATCAATTTATATAAGAGTTATCTCATGTTAACCATCAAATGTCTTCTCTGGAAATGATTGAACCTTCTTTATATTATTTTTTCTTCTTTTTTTAAATAGAGCCACTCTATGATAAAACACAGGCATGCTATATAAAAGTATACTATAGTCAGAATATTGTTAAAAGCATTTAAATTGCAGGTTTGAGCACTCAGCCTCCAACCAGGTAGCCTGGTAAGAACTTCAAGGACTGAGATTGAGACAGCAAATGGAGTAGATCTGGTCTCCTTTCAGCTTTTTAATTTAAAGGTCCTACCTTACAAATTTAGAATCACAGGGTAGCAATAGGCTTTATTTAAAATGAATATTTAAGTATCTAACTCGAAGACTCAAACCAGGAACTTTCTTTTAGCTGAGTCAGCAGATACAGTAATCGAATCATAGAATAGTTAGGGTTGGAAAGGACCTTAAGATCATCTATTTCCAACCCCCCTGCCATGGGCAGGGACACCTCCCACTAAACCATGCCACCCAAGGCTCTGTCCAACTGGCCTTGAACACCGACAGCTGGAAGCCAGTCTTTGAAGATCTTGTGGAACCATTAATCCACATCTACTAATTCACCAGACTGAAGATCATAATTCAGTAACTTTCCATCTGACTCATCAATCCCCAGGAACTTGCGAGCTATTTGACTTTCACTGTTCATAAAGAAAGCAAAAATATAGACAAGAAAGGAAAAACTGTAAAAAATATGGAAAAGTTTTAGCTACAACATCTGAATTCAAACACGGCTAAATATCTAGGCTCCATGTTTTCTGCCCTGTATTGTATTTAACTTAATAGAGCTCACATGTTTGGAGTATCAAGTGCACTGTGCACAAAATTTAATATCTAATTACAGAAAGTGACTGAAAGCCAGAGTAAAGATGATACCAGCTGACAGTCATTCCAACTGCTTGGCTTTGACACAACATTTTTCATTGTTCAATGCTAAATATCAGTCCAGAAAACCTGATACTTCCCCTTTGGACTGTGCAGTAAATGAGTCTTGTCCTCCAACACATGTGCTTAGGCAGTGTTTTGCAATTAAAATGTGTGAGTAATGGTGTGTAAAATAATATCTCAGACATAAATCAAATGTGCGCCCTCTGGATCATGTGAGATTTTGCTCAGACTTGAATGATCAGGAACACCTCTTGACGAGCAATCTGCATTTTCAAGATAAGACCAACTGTAAATGGCATAAGTGGGTGCCATGGAGAGTATCATTTAACTTCACATGGGAATACTCTAGTATGTAACACATCATCTGTAACTTATTCCCCTTCAATAAAATGCATGGCAATTTTAGAAGGCTTGTTCTAAATTATTGTTAGAATGTAAAGATAAACTCTAAGTCAGTGAAATATGGAGACATTCAGACAATTTTTTTCAGTTTTGACAATGCTATTAGGAAAGGACATGAGAGATTATGATCAAACCTACTTGTTTTGCTTTCAGCAGAAGTTAGCCCTGTGCTGATTGCTTCTGAAAATCCTGCCTCCTTTGACACGCATCTTTGTGGTACTTTATTTTGTAAGGGCAATGTTGTCCCATTTGTGCAATTCCTTTTCATTGCAGTAGGACCACATGCACCTTTTACATGTTAATTAAAACCTACTGGTAGAGTATATTTCTTATCTTTTCATACTTTCTTCATTCCTGGTGATGTATGAAGATAGGCTGAGAAAGTTGGGGCTGTTCAGCCTCGAGAAGAGAAGGCTGTGTGGAGACCGCATAGGAGCCTTCCAATATCTGAAGGGGGCCTATAGGGATGCTAGGGAGGGACTCTTCATTAGGGACTGTAGTGAGAGGACAAGGAGTAACGGGTTAAACTTAAAGAGGGGAAATTTAGATTGGATATGAGGAAGAAATTCTTTACTTTGGGGGTGGTGAGGCACTGGAATGGGTTGCCCAGGGAACCTGTGAATGCTCTGTTGCAGGCGGTGTTCAAGGCCAGGTTGGACATAGCCTTGGGTGGCATGGTTTAGTGGGAGGTGTCCCTGGCCATGGCAGGGAGGTTGGAACTAAATAATCTTCAGGTCCTTTCCAACCCTAACTATTCTATGATTCTATGATTCTATGTCATGATTGGTTGTAGTGGGATGAAGCAAATGGATTACACCGTACAGTATAGAAGTCTTAAAAATAACTACATTTTCTTGCACCAATTGAAGAGCAACAGTCTTGGGGGGAAAAAAAAAAAACAAAAACAAAAAACAAAAAAACGCAACCCTCTGCAATTATCTGAAAGGCTTTATATTTTGGCATAGCTTCTTTTTTCAATAGAATTTGAACTATCATTTCAACAAATTAGATGATATTGCAGAATATATTTAGCTTCAAAGAACACTGGATACTAGCAACATTACTACTTCAAGAAACAGCTAAGGAGAGCCAAGTACTACTTGTGTTACTGCAAGTGATCATTCAGATTTCTGATTAACTAGTCAAGTTTCAAGTGATCTGTATTTTAATAAGAACATCCGTGATGACAGAAGACTTAGATTTATACTTTCTCCCCATAGTTTGACAGTCCAAGTCTTCAATGATCAGTCATAGAAGAGCTAGGCATTATTTTTTATCAAAGGAGCAGGTTTTCAGGAAGAAAATTGACTAAATGATCTTTAAAATTTCAGAGAATTATGACATTTTTATTTTTTTTTTTTTTTTCATAAGACAGAATGCTTGTTTTATCTTGGTAAATAACCTTTAAAATACAATCTACCTTTAATAAAGTCAAAACAAATATTTCAGAATATTTTGTTTGACAGAAAGTTTTAAAGTGTTTGATATTTTGTAAAAATTTAGAAGGAAAACAAATGTCAAAATGTTAGAATTACCATGGGTTGGAAAACTGTTTTAGAGCTCACTCTTATGTCAAGTATTATAGTAAGTTGCAACAATGCAAATTGGTGTGCAGCTTGGCAAGACACCCTTCTATATAAACTAATGAGAAGCCTTTTCAAAAGCTGTGTTAGGATGTGGGAACAACTTCGTAATGGAATTGAATGGAGCTAGATCGCTATATTCTTCTACTTCTTTGAGAACCTTAGCCACGAAGAACAAAGGAAGTAAGACCTTTGAAGAGGTTACACCCTAAATTACAACAGATTGCTGAATTTTTGGCCGTAGAATCATGAGAAAATATTAGCATTGTATGTCCTGATTCCACCCAATAAGTTGAACATCTTCAGTGACATTTAACCTTTATTCTTCTCTTAAGTACTGGAAACACACATAAGTAAACTTCATAGTGTCACAGTGTTAGTTAAAAGAACATTATTCAGAGTTTCAGCTTGAAATGTTTGGAAATTAATTATGGCATTGATATTCAGACAAAAAGATGTTTTAGAATAGCTATATCTTCTTCTTTTCAAATACAATTTTGAACCCTAAACATTCATCTTATAATTTTTCTTCCTCTATACTTTTATCCCTTTTGGTTGTATTTTTTTAATTGTTTGGTTTGTTTTTATTGTCTGCCTGCTTGTATTTTGATTTTGCTTACTTTTTTTTTTATTTCCTCTTTTTTTTTTTTAAGCAAAACAGTATGGGAAGCTTGCTTAAAACTAGAGACTTGCCATGTCTGGTAGTCAGATGTAGCCTCATTCAGAACTATACGTTTTCTGAATCTTGAAAATGAAAGTATTGAATGGTTACAATGTGAATTCAATCCTTAAGCCTCAGGGTATAGATTGATCACCAGATGGAGCAAGGAGGAAATATCCCCAATGGTACAATATCACATGCGCTAAGTGGGTTTAACACCTTCCTCTGAAGTATCCAGAATTGAGACAAGATGCTGGATAAAATGGATTATTGATCTATCCTGCTAAAGCAGTTCCTCTGCTATTATATCTTTCCCTTAACCTGATGACTCATTTCATGCAATGGATTCTAGCAGCTTCAACTTGGGTGTCTCACACACAAGACAGCAAGCCCTGAAAAGAAATCAGGAGACTTCCTTGCTTAGTTCATGGCAAACAGGACTCTCTTATTTCACTCTATAATTTTGGAAACCAGTAAGAACTTTATTTGCAAAACACCTAAACTCCCCAGCTAGTGTCAACAGAAGCAGCAGGTGCTCAAGACTCTGCCAATTCATCCCTTGGCTGTGTGTTAAATTCATCCTCAGAGTGCATTAAATATGCTGTGAGGGGTGGGTGATGGGAGGAAGATAAACCAAAATAAAGAAAAATTTCAAGAAAAAATAGAAACATAAAATTTCCAAATACTCAAGGATAGGAGCTCCAAATTGGCATCATATGGACATCAAAGAAATCAGAAAGGAGATTTCCTCAAGGATCTAAAAATTGAGACATCAAATTGCAATTGTTTAAAAGTATGAGGATGAGGTTGATGGTATGGCCAATGCTACCTGTAGTAGTCTCAGTCTTGATTTAACTTTCCAGTTGCTGTCTTTATACTCTTCTTTTCTCCCATGTTAATCTCCTGGCATTAAACACAGTAGATATTGAGCTATCCAGAGCATGTATTTTGCTCCTATTGCTCTTAAAAGGAATTAATTATACTGCAACCAAAAGGATTAGAGTCCGGAGGGTCAATGAATTTGATACTTTCTCCAAGAGTTGACAAAACATTCAACTTCTGGAATCTCCATCTTATTACACAGATTTGCACATACACATACACATGCACAATAATTTGTGTTGTAAGGCTGGGTAAAGGAATACGGGAAACTCTGAAGATATAATCAGTAGCATGATGAAAGCTTTGTTACTCTGGCCTCAAAAATTTATCCTGTCCTGTACAAGCAGACTGAGGTTACTTAAATCCCACCCTTCTCCCCTCACCACCCTGTGGAAAAAGGGATAACTTCGTAAGGCATATGTGAAATTTCATCATTCTGTGAAGAAATTTCTATCAGACCTAGTGCTTATTTCTCTTACCAGTTTTAACCTGATCTAGATCTGTTTTTTCATTTCCCCTAACCCTCAAAGAATGATATATTTCTTTGACTATTTTCTTTGAAAAGTGAGCATGAAGACTGGTATCAGATACAGGTGAATTAATTATACTGTGAACTGAGTTCATTGCCTCCCTTCTGCTTGATTTCTCCCAGTGGTCCTGACAGTCAAATAAATTAGTATCTGCTGAGGTATGTGTACCAGCAGTTTTTCAAATTAAATAGATATAGCAAGCTCTCACCTTTTGTAGCTATTGATGGAATGTGGATATTTAGAGGACTTACAAGAGGTAGATGTTTGATCAAACTATCCAGTAGATAATTGAGATTTTGAGGTTCTGCAGGAACTATCATCCTAAGCACAGATCTGTAAATCCAGGAACTTCATCCAAGATTCTGGTTGACTTGGCACTAATGTGCCCACTGGTAAGAATCAGGACAGCACAAATATATACCTTCTTTCAACCCAGGGATAGCCATCCAGCCAACAGATTTATAGGTCTGCAGCTGAGTATCATCAACAACAGGAGGCAACAGGAGTCACATTCTGTTGTTTTTAGATGGAACAATATCTAAGACATTGCTTCTGCTCTGACAGGCTGGTGCTTGGCAATTTTGCATTGCTGTTGGTTGCTGTTCACCAGAGCATCCAGTTTTCAGTGAATGGGGACACTGTGTTTTACTTCATTGCATAAAAAAAATATATCCCTTTAATACAAATCTTATTAGCTGAAGAGAAGTAACAAACAGGAGAAGTCTACCCACCTACTTTCAATGGATTTGTTCAACTAAAGAAATTACTGTGGGAAAGATTTTCCAGACAAGATCTCTAGTTTTTTCATGGAAACCTTGCATTCCCATGCACATCATGCTTGGCTCTGAATCCTTAAGCACAACAAATAATCATGCTTTAGTAAGCACCTGCTTGTGTTATTTGAAGAATCCTTCTGTGGCAGCATTAAATCTTGACCTTTGACTTTTCCTGTCTGATGCCAAAGTGATTATTTCTGCTGGTTCTCAGTTTGACATCAGGGAGCAATTGTTTAAGCCTCTGATCCTTCACTTTATTATCTGCCATTCTTAATATTATTGCCATGTTTCTGTACTTCAGATTTATAAGGACAGATTTAATATACTAATAATTATAGAAAAAGGTGCCTCAATTTCAGCTAATGCTATCTCACAATGTAAAAAAAAAACAAACCAAACAACCAAAAAAACCTGCCTTTTCTTCTTGCTTTTTATTTTTTCTCCCATTTGTCCACAGAAACTCTGATGAATGACAAGCAGACAAATCAGTTCATCAAAACCAAACAGGCACTCACAGACAAATTTGAATCCTGTAGAGAGTTCAGGTCACCTCTGTAAAACAAACTCTGTTAACGATGATTCTGCTATTGCTGATCATGTTTAGACTCAGGAAAAAAAAATTTGAACAAAGTGTTTTTTGGATTACAACATGTTGCAGATTTGTGCTATCTCAGGTAATAAAAAAGCCCTGACATTAAAAACTAAAATGTAAAAATCCCCAAAAGTATTGGTTTCAAAGAAAACTTTAATTTTTCAAGTCAATAACACATTTGATTTCAGATATATTAACAAAAGTGAGGTGAATATATATGTCAGGTATACATCAGAAATGAAATATTCTTTTTGAATTAATTACGTGTATTTTGAAGTTGTTTTGATATTTTTTCAATCTTCAGCACCAACAATGCTGACAAAATTTCTTCTAAAACAAAGTTGAAAAAAAACCCCAAACCCACACTCAGAAACTCTGAGCTTCCCCCAAGGTACATGCTAAATTTAAAATTTTCAGTGCTAGAGTTACCATTGTTAGCAGCACAATTAACATTACAAGCACTTAATGATGTTTGTAGTTGCTAATAAAGATGTAACTCAATCAGAACATGTGGTTCCTATGTGGGCACAATTTTGTGCTAGCTCACTTCTGATGACAGAGAAGACTCAGAGCAAGGACTCTGGCCCACATAGTGGCATAAATATAGCTGCCACAGTCATGCTGCTAGAGCTAATAAGCTTGTGCCATACTGATGTACCAGTTGGGTCAGAAGGGATCTCTGCTAGCTCTGGCAACCCTATTACACGGTCCAGTGGTGGATGATCCAAGCTCCAGTAATCTCACATATCAGTGAGGTTATCATGAAAAGCTGATGTTAGGAATGTTTTGGCACTTGTATTCAGTGTAAACTAATAAGCTGAAAAGCTCAAACACACATCAAAGACAAGAAGCTAATGACTAGCATCAGCAATAACAATAGCAATGTTCTGAGTGATTTCTATTTGTGCTGCTGTGTTCTAAGGCAGATCCATTGTGACAATTTCCTAACACAGTCATGCAGAGATGCATTGACTGTCAGGAATGTGATGTTTTAATTTAAACTGTTAAATCAAATCATGTTAGACTTCATTTGTTGCCTAGTCAGGGCTCTGAGATGGTTTCTATTACTGCTGATTTCCTGCAAGTGCAGGTCAAAGCTGAAATCAGTGCAAGAGCTCCATTTTACATTAGCACTTTGTCTTCTTCAAAAAATGGATTAATTCCTTTGTTGTCATATTGGCATTTTCTTCAACATTATAGTTGCTTCCAGAACCTGCCACACTCTATCCACTCTTTCAGGTAGGCAGATGTTTTATTCTGAATTAATATATGATTACTATGGTTAATCCTACTGTCCACAAGAGTAAAAAGTTCCCTACTAAATCAGCATGTATTTGATTCTCATTCATGCCCACACTAGCAGAAAACAGCAGAATCGTTTTTCAATATTTCATTCAACCTATCCTCTGCAGGACTGCATCAGCAACAGATTGGCACTGTCAGCAGACAGAACATCACTGCTGTGCCTCTTGACTGGTTAGAGACCAAATCGCTTCTCTATTCAAGTAGGTGCTGGTTTCTCTCTCTTTCTCTAGTCCATCTTTCACTACTTCGTTTCCTTCAACTACCTGCTGCCATTGACTCTCCATCCTGGACTGTATGTTGTCTTTTATCGTGTATATTAGCCATTTGTGTTCCCCTCCTTCCCCCCTGCATTCTCTGGCATTCAAACTGCGAATTCTGTTTCCAATGTATCAATTCTGCAAATTCTACTTGCACAGTAGCCTCTGGCCTGTTACCACTGAGGTCAGCTGGCAGCTTGCCACAGACTTCAGTGGGAAGAGTATCAAACTGCTATTTTAAGTGCAAATTCAGTTCCAAATCTGCATTTTGAAGGATTACATTATGTCTCAGCCTTGCTCAGTTTGATCTGTTGATATTTTAGCCAGTTTAACATCTTAGATCATGTACTTGGCATGTTTCTCTGAAGCTAGACTCTCCCCCATCTTTTGTTACCATCATGATTATATTCTCCATGGGTTCTTACACTGCTCTCATCACTGTTGTATCTGAGGCCCCTCCAGTTATTCATTAAAGTGACTAACATCTCTCACATGTAATCCATTCCTGGTATCCCAGGAGGAGCTCAGTGGAGAGTTTTGCCATGGCTTCCTCTTCACCACATCAAACACAAGCTATCCCCTGCCCTACCCATCAACTAAAACTTAGAGCTGGTAAGAACATTCTATCTGGAAAACATCCCTCTCCAGGCATAATGAATGTTTTCAAGGTCAAGATGTTGCGCTGTTCCCTGTGCAAGACTATGTTTCTACTCCAAGATGTATCCAGATACAGATGTCTGGGCTACCTAACTCTGCAGGAGGGTATCTACATTACAGATGTGAATCCTTATTCAGATCATACATACATTCACACTGGCATTATGTGCCATAGTCTTGATTATTTTGCAAATGTAGTTCAAGGAGTATAGCATAAACACTCAGATAGATGTTCTGCAAGTATGGCTTGCCACAAACTATCAGTCAATATCCTTGTCCTCCCAAGTCCATCCACGGAAGTTTTTATTCCCTCACTGTCTTTATACACTCTTCACTTATGTCTACTGACACAACATAGAGTTGGCACTGCAAAGTAAAAGGCTGACTTGCTCATATAACGTCTCAGGTAGAATATTGTCCAAAGACTGCAAAGTGACAGAAAGAAGTGAGAAACATCATGATTTAGAACAGCAAGTGGTATAAAAAATAGAGTACTAGTTAAACGATTGAAAAATTGTAGCAAACTACACTAATCTGTTCTTATCTATTCAGAAAATATAAATTCACTGTAAAAAATAACTTAGTGTCACAACTGATTCCAATGGAGTAAGAAATATTCAGTATTGGAGGCACATGGGGGATTGGAATTGCCTTTCATGAGGCTGTTCACTTTTTTTCATTAGAAAAGAAAACAAAACTTCACAAAAGCTGCAAAACCTAAAATCGTATTAAAGTAACCCTTTGGGAATGAAATCTTCAGGATCTTGTCTCAGAGGATGATTTCAAGCATTAGGCTTAACTGAGTGCACATATAGGACATTAACATGGTGTTGTGGTTTAAGCCCAGTTGGTAACTCAGTGTCATGCAGCCGCTCGCTCACTCCCCCCCCTCCTTCCTCCCCTCCACTCCTGGAGGGATGGGAGGAGAATTGAAGGAGTGTAACTCCCACGGGTTGAGATAAGAACAGTCCAGTAACTAAGGGATAACACAAACCACTGCTGCTACCACCAATAATAATAATGATAAGGGAAATAACAAGGGAAGAGAATATAACTGCTCACCACCCGATGATGGATACCCAGCCCGACCCAAGCAGTGGTCTAACCCTTCCGGGTAACTGCCCCTAGTTTATACACTGGGAATGACGCGCTGTGGTATGGAATACTTCTTTGGTTAGTTTGTGTCAGGTGTCCTGTCTCTGCTTCCTGCCGGCTTCCCCTCCTCCCTGGCAGAGCATGAGACTCAGAAAGTCCTTGGTCAGAGTAAACATTACTGAGCAGCAACTGAAAACATCAGTGTTATCAGCGCTGCTCCCAGGCTGAAAATCAAAACCACAGCACTGCAGCAGCTACTAAGGAGGAGAAAAATGACTGCTACTGCTGAACCTAGGGCACATGGGATATGAAATATTCAGATTCTAAATCATCTTTCTGGCTCTGCAGACATGCAAAATCAGTCTGTCGTAGGAGGATTAAACTGAGGTCTCATCCCTGCTAAGTGTCATAATGCATTAATCCATGACTACTACGCACAAAGAGCATTAAACAGCCTCTTTTTTTTCCTTCTCTTTCCATCCAAAATCACATTTTGTAAAACTAGAACTGAAATAGTTTGAAACTGAATTTCAGAACTTTTCTATCTACATGAAATATCATATTTTTAACAACAAAAAACTAACCAAAACTGTTACCTACCTTTTGGGGAACAATTAGCATAAAGACCTAACAGTTTGTTTGGTTTGTGTTGGGCTTTTTTTCAACAACATATAAAAAGTGAAAACATATGAAAGCAAAAACTATTATTTCCAAACAGGTCATCATTTAGCGCATGAATCATGGCTGTGGCAAGTAAAATAGTGTTGGATGATTCAGTCTGTGCAAGCGAAGAGCAGACAGTGTGTGATGCCACTTGTGCTGCTGGCCCTCAGAAGTGCTATATTCATCTAAAAGCAGACTGGTAACAGTGCTAATGTAAAATATTCTGATCCCAGACAGTCACCAGATTGACTTACCAGTAATAAGATCCTTAAAAAGCCCACCACAAACCAAACAAAAAACACTTGAACTTGGAGTCGTGGTTTTCGAGGCCTTTCTTTAAAGAACTACAGGCTGAAATTCTCACTAATTCACTAAACAGCATGGCTTTAAGAAAACATTTGATTTAGGGAATACCACATGAAAATTTTGACAACAACACTGGCAAGTAAAGTGGAATATCTATACTGGGAGTAAAATAGTCTATTTTGGTTAGTATAAAACATACTGGATCCTCTGAAGGAAAACATTATTTTTATTAGAAGTCTTTATTTAAAATCTGGACAAGTTTAGGAGTGATATTTGTATTAAGCTTTCATATGTTTCTTTTCATTAAAACAGTTGTAACCTCTCTCTGTCCCCACTGTTTATGCTTTCAATGGGTCCCTGGATAAAGCACTCAGATATTATAAATAATCACTTTTGCAATTAGCCTTCCAACTTTCAAAAAAAGTTATTGGATGAATCAGGAAAGCAATATGACTACTTAGGTTATTATGGAATCATTAATAGGAAAATAAATTCTGAAACAACAAGGGAATGAAAACCTCTTTTCTTTCAGAAATAGGCTTTATTTTTTCTTTTGCTGAAGTAAATTGTTTTAATGATTCATAACACAATAGTAAAATGTCTGCAGGAAAGTATTGCCTTTGAGGGTTATCTAAATAGTTATTCAATTTAGTATAAGTTCACAGTAGAAGATGGAATCTACATTAATAACATGAAATATGGAAAAAACCTGTGATATATAAAAATTCTGGGAGTGAGATTAATTAACCTCAAATAAAAAGCTTTCCTTTGTTATAAAAGCAGCTTGAAAAGCCATACACATATCAGTAAAGGAAAGGTTTTATTGTTTATAATGGCAATACAATATAAAGAACTTTAAATTTGACTCCTTTTAGAAAGCAGAATTTTCCATTTCTTCCTCTGACGTACTCGTTTTCTGAGTACACTGAGTCTCGTTCTAGTACATCCTTGCTCTCTCTCTCCTCCCCTGCCTCCCAAGGGGCATAATAAAGGGCAGAAATCCAGGGTATTTAAGCATGTGAAAAAACCCTTAAGTAAAAAAATGTTTTTGTTGTTCTTATAATTCTGGGGTTTTTTTGGTGGTTTTTTTCCCCCTGATCTGTTTCTTAATATTTTCTTTTGCATTCAGTATAGCCACAGTGCTGGGTTTTGGTAGAGATGGTGGAAGAAAGGAGGATATTTGAAATTAAAATTAAAAAAATGTCGTTTTAAGCTTTACTTTTTAAATTATATTTAATGGAAGAAAGATTTTCCTTTTCACAGGAAAATTGCCATACTAGTACTAGAATAGATTATCTACTCATCCTTATGTAACACTTTGTCACTGAAGTTGAGATGTTTAGTAGAGGAAATCACAGAAACGCACTTAAGCATTCCTTACTATGCTATAAAAAAAAAAAAAAAAAAAAAAAAAGACTTCTGCTGTCAACCAGAATTTTTCCTGCAAGGGTAGTTGGAGTTAGTAAAATTGTTTCATATTGGATAAATACCAGGTCTAATTACTAAATTATTCAGCAGTACTGATGGGCATTTGAAAAGAGTGCATGCTAAAGTCTGGTCTTTTTCTGTTTACAATACATACTGATATATTGACATGCTAGATTTCCAGCTATATAAGCTGAGAAAATTGTACTGCTGACAGTCACATCTTTTACCAAGAGCAGAAATGATATGCCACAAATCCACATTCAAGGGTTATATACCTAAACTTTTCTGTACCACATGTTTAGCCTGAGATCTTGATCTAACACAGTGACAGTTGGTTATGGTCTTTATTGGTCTTACCTTTGCAGGGGTTAAATGCACAAATGAAACCAGTCTGTGTGGATTTAACTAGATTTTTTAAATTATGTGAACAGGGTGGCAAAATGCACACACAGAAAATGCAAACATCTTTATTTTGGTGACCCAGGTTTGATCTGATTCAGCACAGAAGCATAGAAAATGTTAAAGATCTGGGTTATGTTTTTGAAAGAAGACTCTGTAGAAAGCATGCACACAAATTACTATAATGAAGGACATTTGGCAAATATGATAAGAATGATAATAAAAAAGAGTGAGCATATTTTATTCTGAAGTAGTCTTTCGCTATCACATACCATCTGTTTCTACAAAGCATTGGAATGATGCTTAGCAGTGTTTTTCTAGCTGGAAATAAGAAAAAGAAAAGTATTTCTGACAATTCCTCATGATCATGCTAATAACTTTTTAAAGCTACGGTTCTGAAAATCTTTCCTTTGAAGTCAGTCTCCCCTGGAAACACTGAGCTCACAGTTTATGGCAATATCTTAATGTAAATCAACAAATAATTTCACTGGATTCTTATTCTTGCACTCCAAAGCAGAATGAAAAGCTCTGCTTTCAACACCAAATCATTGCTCTTAGAATAAAACAAACACCTGAAAAAATTATTTCAGAGCACTTTTCACTTTAATCAGTAAATGAGAGTTTGGTTTTGTTTGGTTTTCACAATTTTCTTCCCCAGCTAATCCCAGGCAACTCAGGAGCTGTTTGATATTTAGAACCATTAACATTTAAAAACACTGAAATAAAGACACACGACATTCAAAATATCTTCTACAAAAGCATTTGCGAAATTAAATGAGTAACTTAGCAGAACTTTCAAAATACTTTACAGAAAATCTAAGACTTTTAAATTTTATTTTATTTTATGTTTACATTGCTCTGTTTGAAGTTTTCAAATGTAAATTGGATATATCTATTACACTTTGTGAAACAACAGTCAACTCTAGGTTTAAGTTTGGCTGAAACTTTCCCAATCCTTTTCAAATGCTGGTACAGAACAGAAGCTGCTTCATTTTAACCAAGTGAATTATTTTCTGACTCAGAAGCTTCTTAGTACGGAATAATGTCAGGCTGTGACTTACAACCTATTTCTTCAGCACTGCTTGCATCATCTGCTAACTAATCATGGAGCGGTCAAAAGATTTCAGTAAGACAATTCACTTAATAGAGTCCTACTTAGCACAGGTCAAACAGCAAAATGGAATTCTAAAATTATGCAATGACAGTGTGTCTTTGGTCAAATTATATGGAATAACTGTGCAGCTCTGGGACTCTTTTTTTCGATTTACAAGCAAAATGAATTTATGACCATGCCCATGTACTATGCATTGTGTACTTAGCCCATGCATTATGTGCTCAATGAATCATAGAAACATAGAGTGGTTAGGGTTGGAAAGGACCGTAAGATCATTTAGTTCCACCACCTGTTCCAGTGCCTCACCACCCTCACAGTAGCAGTCTTTCAGTGGCAAAAATAATTTTGTGCATACTGCATTAAGATTGAAGAAGAGTGTTCTCTTTGCCAAAGCAGGAAATGGGGACTCCAAGCCTATTATCTATTTTACTGTGCCTCTTAATCACTTCAAACAATTAATTTTGAAGGAATTTTGAATAGTAAAAGTACGTATCTTTAGTAATTTATCTTCAACATATGGTTTAAGCAATTTTCGTGTAAAGTTTGAGAGCTCACTGATTGAGCGTACAGTCAATAAGGAAACACAGGTAGCAGTGCTTGACTATACTCAGCAGATTTCTGTGCCATTCATGAATTAATAATGTTCACTGTCATTTTATAGGTGGGCTCATCTGGAGAATGTTTTCAAGTAAATAAACTGAATAAACATTTTAGCTAGGCAGAGGGGATAAATGTATATTGATAGCAGTCAATAGAATTAAAGCTGGAGGTAGGTGCATCCAAAAGACTCATCATAGCTCCAAAACACCTTGTTAAAATTTGGGAGGTTAGGTTATTTATGAGCTTGGACAAGTAGTTGGGAAGAGACAGGGAGTTAATTGTCGTAGAATGAGATACATTTATGAGACTAGCTTTCAGATATCCTATGAATCACAGCACAATTAGGAAACTTTCTTGCTTGCAGTTTGAGTCTTTGATGTTTATCATTTCACCTATACCAATGAGAGTGCAAAAGATCACATTTTTTTGTGCTGACTCTATATTTTTAAGTCAGAGTCTTTAAAAAAAGTTTTTCTACTTAGAAAATGTTACTTACTGGCCTCTTGGAATTTGAAAATAGATCAACCTGCCTACAGAGAAACAACTTATTATTTTTATTGACATTAAAATTCATTTTGTCTGTGACCAACTTCCATATATCTCAGAAATCCATAGATCTGGTCTTCATTGTGCCAGATTTCATGGCTATGGTTCTTCAAATTCTGTGATACACTCACTTCAAGGTTTAGCAATGCTGTCTTCACAACGCAGCAGTAAGATAAAAGCAGGTTCAAACATACCGACACAGCACTGAAGGAGGGCACAAATTTAAATAAGCTTATTAGGAAAATAAATAAAGGAGGGTGTGATTTTTAGTCACGCCTTGGAAATTCTGAGTGGATCAGACTGAGTTTACTGAAGCTGGAATTCAGTCAATATGCTGAAGGCATATTGGGCCTAAATTAAGTTAGCTATGAATAATTTAAGGGAATGACCAAGGCTTGGGATTGCACTCCATCACATTTCAAGTACTTTCAGATATATCATTTATGGTAAGCAAGTGGGAATGATGGTTGTTATCCTATGATCAGTGAGCAGATGGATCCCATATTTCAATAGGAAGTAAAGCTACAAATGACACAGCCAGATAATGCTGGCTTTTGCCAATAGCCTTTGATAGACTATCCTTTGTAATAAAATAAGATCCTTGTGTATGGGCTATAAAACAGTATTTCAGAAAATGCTTTGAAAGATTTTTATTTTTCCTTTTCAATATTGTGCTCCTGAAACAATATCTACAAAGACATAGAAACAAATAAGCAACATCTGTGTATCTTTTTTCTTTTCCCAAATAGACGCTCGGCATGTTCACAGATGTATTCCCCCCCCCCCAAAAAAAAAAAAATGCTAACCAGAAAACAGATTATCATTTTCATTAGTTCTTAATCAACAGAAAGGAAAAAATGCCGTTATTATCATTTCAGTATAAGACTTTATTTATTCTGCCACCTTTGAAACAATTATGTTTGTGACACTCACTACAACATAGTCCTAGTCCCTCAACTACAACAGGACTTACCTTGTCTTAGAATGTGTTAGATCTGTCATCTCTCGTTCCCAAAAACTATGATTAAGATTCTATATTTTGGATTTCTCTCTGCTCTACAGGTATCACATACCAAATCCCTGCAAAAGAAGGCAGTATGGCCACTAAAATATTAGTTGTTTCTTCTTGACTAGGATTTCCTTAAATCTCAACTTTCTTAACACACATATTTCTGCTACTATGTTTCTTCAACATTTCATGTTATTGTAAGTATTTATATATATGCCTCAGACAAATTTCAGATTTATGATTAAATGTAAGTCTGCATTATGCAAACAAAAAAGATTTATCTTTGACACACCATGGCACATAACAAAATGGAACATATTATAAGATATACAGCAGTCTTCCACATGTACTTTCCAGGTCTTTGAGTTCCTGTCATTTCATTTAGCCAATTGGTTGCCCATTGCATAAAACAAGCTACCTATATTATGTCTAAAATTTTGGCAGTTTCTTAGTATTGTGTTTTCCTCTTTTAAATAACTTCCATACATAAATATAATCCTACATTCTGTTATGAATAAAAAAGGTCTCCTTACAGTCTAAACAAAAGGAGAACATACAACACAAACAACAAAAGCTAGAAAATAAATCCCAGAAGATTTAGTGTTGTGTGTGAAAAAAAAAAGACAACAGCACTCATGATGAAAAAAGAATTCTGTTTATAGGAACAGAATGGAGTTGCATCAGTGCATAAAATAGTGTGAGCTTCCTACCACTTATATTCCAGAGCATTTTCATTTATCATAGAGGACTTTGATGTGCTGATTTAGTGACATTAAAAAGGACCAAAGAGGGAAGCTGAAGTGTGCAACAAGTGAATTGTGAATTCCTGAGATAAAGGCACCTCTACAAAATGGAGTTTAGATTGTATCAAGTGAAATAAAACATTGTTACTCTCTTTGCCATGTTTTAAATCCTACAGTCAGTGATGCACTTTGAAGCACGCTCCACATGAGAACATGCCATCCCCTCAGGAATAATAAAGAAAAAATATAACAGGAAAAAAAAATACTTATGAGCTGAAAAGAGACAAAGGAAACAATGCACAAGTTCAGAAGGGTTGATTGCTGCCTATTCATGTCCTACAATTTTCTTTTCACAAAATAATTTGAAATGAAAGGTGCAATATGCCTGTTTTCTGCAACATACTTTACTCACAGCCCATTCTATCCAAAATGAGACTACAGTTATGATTTTCTGACCTGGCAGCATATTCTCTACTGCCATTGCTCTCTATGTGGACAAGAGGTACATAACCACAGACTTAGGCTCTCTTCTTCCAAAACAGTCTTAATGCTGTAAAGTTTTTCAAGGTTTTGGCTTTGTCCACTTCTTTGTTCAGGCAGAAAAACCTGAACATTCTGAAAATTGAAGAATGCTCTAACTTCTCCCCTGTTTAAAATGTTGGGTTTCAATCAAATTGAAATGATCCTCTTTATCTAGTGACATCTTGCAGATAGCAATGCAACATTCAACTGAAGCTCAAACATTCAGAATTTGTCTTTGCAATATAAGGTAGATACATTCATAAAAATTTAATTCAGTAGCCAGGTGCTAGCCAATGTCGTAAGGTTTAGCGTTTACTAATTTCTCTGTACCAAAAATGTTAAATTTGTGATTTAGAACCTAAATAAAATTCCTGGCTATGCTGCGACACAGCTGCTGAGCTTTAGTTGATTAGTCTCCAAAATGAGTTTTCCTCTGGATTGTGTGACTGGCTGCCTACACAAAGCTGTAAGGGGGTTGGAAAAGTGTGTGTGGGGCAACAGTTGATGGTTAGATCAACAGTGACTGGCAATCCTGCTTGGTGCCTAGAAAAGTACCTGGTAAGTTTTCTTGCACCGTGCCATATTGGGGTTACTGTCAGTGCCTCAGTGTCTCACACAGATACATAAATCATAGAATCATAGAATAGTTAGGATTGGAAAGGACCTTAAAATAATCTAGTTCCAACCCCCCTGCCAGGGGCAGGGACACCTCCCAGTAAACCATGCCACCCAAGGCTATGTCCAATCCAGCCTTGAACACTGCCAGTGATGGAGCATTCACAACTTCCCTGGGCAAATCGTTGTGTATGCTACAATTGCACAGCCTGCTTTGGTCACTTATTCAATTGCTTCAGGCCCAGCAGAACTTTTGATCATGTCTTAACTCCAGTACCTTAGACTTGCTGCTTTACACAGTTATGTAAATAGAGAACCACAAGAAGGATGGGCACCAAATCTGCAATTTTAATAAAATCATAGAATGGTTAGGGTTGGAAGGTACATTAAAGATCATCTACTTCCAACCCCCCAACTTTATACTGTCAAGGCCAGATCACTCTTTCTCGTGTAACTGGGAGCAGTGGCACTTTTCTCATATAATAACCAGTAATAGAAATAAATACATCTTCCTGTTTGGCATTAGCTAAAGTAGCTCTCACACAGCACAGCTGATGCATGCCTTGATATACCCTCAGTATACCACGCATACCTTACATTCCTTACCTTTTGTTGGAAGACACAAATTAAGACACACTCTGAACATTGACTTTTATCAGATTAAGAGACAGGGAATTTCTGGGTTTTCCTCCATTAAAGGAGAATTATCAATGTTTCCTGCATCTTTCTTATTATTTTTCTGAAAACCTGCTCTTCAAATGCTTCTGTACTTTGGGGAGTGGAGCAAAGCTTACTTTAGCTGCTGACATCTAAGGGTTTTGCCTTAAGGGGAGCAACAATTTTATATTGTGACTGGTCTTCCCTGTAATGCAGCATTGCCCAAAATCCATATTATTTTTATTCTTTAACAAAGTACTGTGCTTCATTAAATAATAAACCTTAATGACAATGACTCTCATGTGAGCATTTCCAAAAGGCCTCCTATGTGCCCAAGCTGTCAACTTCCAAAGCTTAAACCGCAGCTTCATTACTGCACATGCCAACACCTGTGCTTAACTTGAAATCACAGAGAAAAATCCCAGCCACAGGGAGAAGCAAGACTAGCATGTGTTAGCAGACACAGTCCAAACACTGAGTGATTGTGGTTGTTTTCTCTATGATGGAAAAAACAACAGCCAAGTTTCCTGGGAGAAAGTTAGGGACCACACTTAACCTGTAAGAGAAGCAGAAAAGGAGTAGCTTATTCTTTTGTTGCTGATTTTCATTCCTGCATGTGGAAATGCATCTAACACTGGAAGATGCAATTATAATGTAATGCAATTGAGACACCGGAAGATGTAAAAAATGATAGCCATTAACAGTTTTATTGCAAGGCAAAGAATTAAACTTTGGCCAAATAGTCAAAGTTTGTCATTTCCTGTCTTAACAACACTTACAGTTGCATCTATCAACTCTTACAAATGTTTTCTAGCTTTTTCTGTTATATATTCAGTTACAAATTGTTATAAAGAATTTTAAGCAAAAGCCAGGAGGGAGATAATATGGATTAGCATTTCATAAATTGTCCTGTGTAAACTGGTGTACACAGTTTGTCCAGTGTTTGGTAAGCATTTCAGCAGAAATGTATTTAGGCACAGCAGACTCTGTTATTGTGCACCTGCATTGTTGTTACTCTACATGGTAACTACATGGACGCAGTGGTGTAAACTATATGAACCCCTAAGTATCCCCCACACCATATTTTACTTTGCAGAAATGTAAATGATTATGAGCAGGCTGTTAGCTCCCAGTCACTTGTTTTCACAGTACATATGTAGTCTGTGTGCGAACACATCCCAGAACACTTCCCGCCATTTGAATCCTGAAGGGCTGGATTTTACCTCATACCTCTTGCTTTAAGTACAGACTTCCTCCGCTAACAGCCCTTCTGGTTTCTAAGGGCCTGAAAGGAGGGGAGCAGAGAGAGCTCAGGAAGCCAATCACTTTGGAAATGTTTCTGAGCAACTGCAGAAGAGCTTGTGCGCTTCTTCCTGAGACTCATCACTAATTGTCTCAAAGTCTGACCTTGCCAGATCCTTACAGAGAAAATGACAGATTTCAGCTTAATTAGCTTTTGTCTCTCTGAGTGCACACAAACCAGTGCTGTGTTTAAACTCTTACTGAGGGAGTGGTGGCAGAAAGAAGCTGAAGGGTTTATTTTTCTTTCCCTCTGACACCTGCCTCTGCTATCGAACCTGGATAATCAGCCAGCCTGTGCAGAGCCCCTCTTCTCCTGCAGGAGCTGAAAGTGCTTTACCAGCTGGATGCAGGACCAGATCTGGGACACGCTGGAAGAATTCCTACTTACTTCAATGGGACCAAGATTGATCCTACATGAGACATTATCAAATGCAGCCACCTGTGGGGAGGGAGTGGGGGAATACAGCAGCTGTTTAGCAATGAATGGTAACACAGAAACAAGAGTTCAGGCTCGGAAATTAAGAATACCATATCCGATTGCAACTGCAGGTGGAATTTAGGTGAGCAGAATGCTATTGCCGCAGTTGGGACTTGGCATCAGCTTTCAGGCCGGCAGTACCATGGGACCTTTTCCAGCAAAGGGTCAGAAGCATTGTGGTTTAATGGACACAGCATGGGACTGGGAATCAGGCATCCTTGAGTGCACCAATGTGGATGTCCTTGGAAATAATGCACTGACTGTCTGTTGATAAAATAGACTTCTTAACCTTTAATAAATCACCTGAAACACAGGCTGCTGAGCTGAAGGCTGGAAGAGCAGATGGACCAGTCAGACTATTTATTTTTCTGCCTAAAGACTTTTTTTTACTATTATTTTTCTATTTTTTTTTCTCTAAAATCTCCCTCTCTCCATAACTGTGGACAGAGGCAGGATTTCAAAAATGAACAACCCTTCCTTCTGGGCAATTATCTCCATCCTGAAAACACTCTGAGGGATGTAGACAGTCACACTCCCTTCCAGCCAAAGGTGCTACTCAGGCAGTCCAAGATGGATGGGTGATTAATTTGGCTTGAGGTTATCTGTAAAACACAATGTCAGTGCAGTCATTGAGGACAATGGTAGGTGCTAATCATCTAGAAATGCATGCATTAAAATGCCATTATTGAATTTAAATTAATAAGCATGGAACTGCCTATTGTGTATTGCTTTGCGTGTATTAATCTAAATCACTGTGAGGCCCATGGCTTCTCTGAGCTCTTTCTATAGACTTAGTCTCTCAGCCTTAGGCTTGTCCTCAGTGGAGGGGTGAATCTGAGTCCTCACTCGGATGAGACTTCTGAAGTAAGGCACTTCAGATTACTGAACCTTGCATTAATATCTTTGCCACTTCCATGACATGCTGCAGACGGTTTCTCTGAAATTTCATATTTTACTCTGTAGTCTGACATGAATTTAAAACAGAAGCAAAATCTCAGAATGTGAAGTTTATTGTACTACGCACAAAATATACATTTTTTTCGGTTATCTTTGCATATAAGATTGGAAGATTTAATAAAATAGCAGGCATGGCAAACACATAGCTTATTTAAGCCATATTTCACTTATATCAACTCAATGAGCTGCACCATTTACAAATAGATACTCTTATTGAAGTGTTTCAGTCTTATTACTCTATATATAGTTATTCTACAGAGTGAAAATCAGTCTCCTTCACAAAGTCAGCCTAAGTACCACATCAACCTAAGTACCACTCATGCCTTACAAATCAAAAAGAAGGAATATGGCATACAATTCCTGTGCTGAGCTTCTGAAAGAGTGATGAATCAGGAAAAAATAGAGCCTTTACTGGTCAAATGTGAGGTACTACTCATAAACCTTGCAGTCTATTTACAATGTTCCCAATTTTCTGATGTTTTTGCAGAGATATTAAAGTGCAGATATTAAAAAGTATTTTAAGAAAAAAAATCTTTTCTTAGTGAAAAACTTTGTAAGAAAAATATTTTAAATGAAAATGACAGCATTTTTTAAAGAAATAATTTCAGAATATGAAAATAAATTTTAAAACTTATAACCTGTGAAATTCTGCTAATGCATTTTTATTTCAATGTTTCTGGCAACTATAGATAACAGACCAAAAGCAGATTAGATTTTGTGGATCTGTGTATTGACAAAATTTCAGAAATTAAAAAAAATGCACCTTCTCTAAATCTGCTCTCAGTCTCATTTTCAACCACTGAAATGGCACAATGGTCTTGGTACTCTCAGCATAATCATGTAAGTGATGACTTTGTTTCTTACAAATGTACTATGTTCATATCTGCCCAAGCCTTCTGTTACTCTTACTGCTTCATCATATGCTGCACCACCAGAAAGCATCTGGCTTCGGGCGTAATTTCTTTTAGTAGGAGAGAAAACATGAAAAAAGAATTAGAGTAGAACACAAAAAGCAAACCAAACACACACACACATACACATACCCACAAAAACAACAACAAAACCCCCCCAAACTAAAACAAAACACCAAAACAACCTCTCCAAAAGAACCTACTTGAGCCCACCTCCCAAAAAAAACCACTCCCCCTGCCCCAAAACCCTCAGCCAAAGCACTTCTATACCATAAGGGAAAGAGAGCAGAATATGAAACACCACCAACTGAAACGCGTCTGGGCTCCTTACAAATATCACAACCATCTATGAGCTGGACAAATTATTTCCTTGTCTTGTTCTGTTTGAAACTATTAACCAGCAGTCCATATCAATCAAAAAAAATCACCTGGAAATGTTCTTCTGTTTTTTTTACATCACACTGAAAATCTTATGCTTTGAAGCACAAAAGACTTTGATTTTAAATTGGAGAATTATGCACAGCAACCACATAAGTAAAAAGAGAAAGGAGAGCTCTAAGCTACAGTCCCCAAAATTTCCTTTGTAAATGAAAACTCCATCTGGTCTCCAATTTACCTTACAGTGTTTGGTTTGCATCTGCAACTAAGCGGAAAAGCTAATGCTTAGGAAAGTCATCATCTGAAGGCATGATACTACGACTTTGTAAAGATGTTTTTATGCTGTGGAAACACCAAATCACAAAGTATTCTTCCATACAAAAGTGAGGTTACCTGACAGACCAGAAAGTCTGCAAGGCAGGAGACAGTGGGCTTAACTGGTAGAAGAAAAGAACAGGCAAGTAAAAAACCAGTCTTGCTACAGCTGTCAGACCAGATGTTTCAGCCACACATTGGCAAGTGATAAAATCAGGATTACAGTTTGTTATGTATCCTTACCTGACCAAAAAAGGAAAACAAATACTGGTGTTTCTAACACATATTAGGGTAACCGCTATTTTGATATGCAGAAATAAGATCTTACAAATCCACCTTGTAGAATTTATAATTAAACTCTTTTCCCATGCCTTTGTTTTTTGTTACTGCAATGAACTTGTTTTACAAACCTTGAAATCTGGATTACAACTACAAAAAATGTCACACTTAATCTAATGACAGAAGCCTTGTTCAGGGTAATATTAGCAACACTGGTAAAATATTACAATAGAGACCATTTAAAGTTTATAAAATGTAACAGAATATATTAGAGAGGCATGTGGGCTTAATTTTCCATTCATGCAAATGTAATTCCTTAAACCTCCAGATCTCATCTACAACTGTGTGCAAGAAGAACCGGGCCAATATACTCTACAGAACAACACATAGCTTTGGGTGTTTGACTACCAGACTATAAAGAGATTATAAATCGTAGTTTAGGCTACGATTCAGTTCCAGCAGGATTTTAATCTCTGCTGTCAGTGGAAGCTGAGCTGAACCTTGACTTTTGAGATCACATTTGCCTTTTGCATGTTAACCTCTGTTACAAAAAAAAACAGAAAATGAAACATTTGTATATGCAGTCTTATGCCCATATGCTCATATGACAAAACATTAGCAAACTCAATTTCCATTAGTCATTATAAATATTGAGACATTATTATGAGACACGGGCTCATGACATGAATAATGAGTAAAAATAACAATTCATTATCTAAAATATTAAATGCAGATCAATATCCATAATTGTTAGATTAAAGGGTTCATGGCATTTGAACTGTCGGGATCTTCTAATCTCAAAAGCACATGAACCTGAGAAAATCTATTGCATTTAACCTAATTATTTCATCATGAGTGGCATAAGAGCCAGGTCCAAAATCTACTTATGAACTGGAAAGTATTCAGGTTCTTAGATACCTCAAGCAATGTAAGTTTAACTGCTGGGACAGAAAAGTATTTGCTTATGGCATGAACACACATTCACACCTGTTGTTGGAACAGTTTCCAGTAACGAAACTAGTTTATCACAATATGTGTTAATACTTTATTCCTTTTTCTGCTAATCCCATTTTGTGTTTTATTTTAACTGACTGCAAAAAAGCTACAAAGTTTAGGTCCCTGTTGGGCTTTAAAGCTTATGTCAGTTTTCAGCATTTTTATAACTACAGTTCACATTGTACTAGTTATTCTAAGAATCTGTTTGAAGCCACTTCAGTTCAGTCCAGCACTGACCTTTTGATGATGTAGGGTCAATGGAAAGGTTTTGTTGAAGGAAAATATAGTGTATTAATAATTGGATTCCTGGTTGAATGCATATGAAAATAAATATCTATGTTGTATCAAATGCACTAAGGGATCTGTTTAAAACCTACAGTTATTAAGGTGGAGGAAACTTTTTTCCACTCTGGACCAAAACTTCATTTAACTTCATTTTTATGGAGCTCTTGAAGGAGGTAAGGCTCAGTTTCATTTTAACTATGGGTCTGCTGTGGCTCATAGTACAGCTCACAGCAATGCAGTTGAACCTCAAATCATTGATTTGAAATTTAAGCAGTCTTAGAGTTGAGCCTTTAAATTATACAGATGGAGATCTTTGAAAAGAGGGAGATCCTCCTTTGTTCAATTTTCTAGCCTAGCTCATCCTCATAACCCCTCTCTGGGACTGCAGATTGCGGAAGGACCCACTGCTCCTCCTGCTCCTGCTCCTACTCCTCTGTTTGTATTGCTGAGTCCTGCCTAACTAAACCATGCTTTAGCTCCTGCAGTGATCCCTGACCTGTACTTCTCATTCCCTTGTCTCCAAGGTCCCCTGGCTTCTTTGCGTGTGTATACCTGCTGTGCATGAGGAGTAGTGCTAGCCCTGCCAGCTACAGAATACATCTTACCCAGTGTATCAAAACATGGACTTTTATCTATGCAATATTATTAAATATGCTCCCTGGGGTGGCATGAAACCAATACAGCACACTGGTTTGGAGGATATTGAATTTATTTCCCGTGATGGAAGAGGCCTTATATCTCATTTGGGGGTTTATGCTACCACTGTACCCAAGAGTGATGAGGTCATTTCTTTAAGAAGAATCTCATTGCAACAACATCTGAAATAAAAGAAATGAAAGTTGTTTTTAAGGGTAATAATATTTTAATTCAACCACTTAAATCTGATGCTCCCAGCACTGAGATGCTAAGTCATCCCAGACTTCTACTAAAGTCAGTCAGTCGGGTTCATTCATACAATACATACTCCTAGTCATATCGTAACATAAATCAGATTATTTAGTTTTCATGAAGGAGAATAAAATATGTCAGAAGAAACTGATTTACTTTTTATGAAGTAGGCAAAGGTGACAAGAGTTGGGTGAAAAGCAATAATTGAAGTACCGAATCAACACTGGGGAGAAGAGGAGGTCCTTTGCCAGTACATACAAATGAGGACCACCTGTTAGCCCATAGCCTTGGTGTGGTTCCACTCATTTACTTAATGTCCAGGTCAGAAAAATGGGACTTTGTGGGCTGATAAAAATCTAATAAGAAGTAATTAGGTAGGTTCCGTATGGTGTCAGCATCACCTTCCAGCCAAGAGTATTGAGTATCCCTGTCACAGGGTGCTTTATATGTGGCAGTTTAATACCCCCCCATACCTCCTTTAAGTAGTCTTAATTGGCCTTAAATCAAGGTACCCAAAATGACGAGTCTCTTGTGAAATGTCTGGCCTATATTATTTTGCAGCAAAAATACCAAAAAGTCATCTGTGTGTTCTCGAAGTACTGTATGACTGGTTAATGTCTGCAGCATCACTTTCTGCCCATTAAAGGTCCTGTGCCGAGAAATTCCCCCCCCCCCGACCTAATTTATAATAGTTAGCACTCAGTGCTTTACACTATCAAAGCATTGTACACATGCTATCTAATATCTCCTAATTAACTCATACATATTCTATTAAAAAAGCATCTAAAATTAATGACATATGGTATGGCTGGCTTTTATACAACACATGCAAACTCAGCTTTCAGGTTTTACAAGAAACGTGGGTAAGCCAAGATTCCTTTCTGAATTTGACAAACACTTTGCCATATCTGACTTTCAACACAGAGGAAATGAACAACAATGTAAACTGGACCTACAGAATTATAGACAAGGGACTGAATGCGCACACAAACACTAGCAAGGGTGAGGGTGAATCTACAACTTTCAGAGCCAACATTTTTGGTTCCTTAATGAGGTGCACACCAATTACACAGGTTTCCCACAGATTTTGCTCTCAAGATCTGTAGAATGCATGAGAAACAAGTAAAGCCTGTCGTTTTGGTATCCATCAAAGCTCTCTTCCATGTGAGGAAGTGGCTAATTTGTCATTTCACACTCAAAAAGGCGTGAAAGGCAAAACGAGGGAGGTTAGATGGAGTAGAGGAAAGGGGGGCTGTGACTCATGAGAAGAAACAGTAGGACTGATTTTGAGCTTGTGTTTGTTGCTGCATATCAGGAATAAAATCAATGAAACCACACTGATGTGAAATAGATAAGAATGAGGCCACTGTTGCTTGCTTGTATGGAAACATTTACATTATTAAATCTAAAATATAACCAAGGAACAAGGAACACTTTACAAATGAAATTGTGGCAGATAGCAAATTTCTAACTTACAGGTTTTATTTACACAGGGACACCTTTAGTTTTATTTAATTATAATAAAAGTATTAATCCCAACAATACAAATTCTCAACTTAAAAATACATAAGACCTTTGGGAGAAAATCCCAAAGAATACACACATCTGAGGAATGTCAGCTCTGTGTCCAGAGGACTGGTCTCAGCCACTAAATATTTTCCCTCATCGTCTTTTATATTAGCTTTGTTGTTGTCTTTTATTTTTCTTTTCCTCTGCATAAAACAAAGCTAGCAAAGGACCAGAGACACAGACAGAGTCAAATCTTTGGACAGACAGGAGAGGTGCAGGCAGGAATCCTGTTATTTGTTAACAGGATTTATGCACATATCTCCCATGGACCACATAGGAAATTTACTCCCAAGCATCTTGGTGGCAGTTTCAGTTAGAGTCAACATTTCATTTCAGCAGATGGACTGCAAACTGGAGGCTACTCAAACTCTAATGAGTAACGCTCAATAATTCCCCTCTCTTAAACTACGATTATGCTTTCTCTTTTTTTATGGGGAGAATGAATGCTGTCCCTAAGCCAGTACTTAATTTGATTTTTTCTGTGCCTCTCTGTGCTAGCAAACCCCACCCATGTGCCTGTATACAAGCCCAATGGGTAAATTAGAGGGTATTTTTGCAGATCTGTCACACATTTCTACCATGCTTCTTATTCAGAACGATGCCAAAGAACTAGAAATACATCTGCACTCTCCTGAAATGTAGCCACCTCTGGGGTGGAATGTGGCAGCAAATATTAACTTGGGAACACACACACTAAATCCTATGTGAAAATTATGCAGAAAGTACAGGACACAGCTCACATGTCCTCAGGCTACCCAGAAATTAGCTAAAAGTGTACATCTTTTCTTTTTAACAAATGCATTTGATATTATTGCCTGGTGTGCGGTACTCCAATAAGGAACGTCTCATTTGGTATCGAATCCCCTTGTACAGTCTCATACAGATTAATAGTGATGGTAAGTTATCTGATTTCAATAAGAAGCTGTACTAATTCATAGACAAGATGCACAAAACCAGAACACAGTATTTGCTTCTTTTTTCTATGGAAAATGTCCTTTCTTTAAATAGCATTTACAAACTACGTAGACAGTGGCCTGGCTGGCTCATGGTGCCTTCGGTTTCGCTTTTTTTTTATCTCCTGCACATGCTTCCACTTGGCACCTCCTTTGTTCCGCTGCCGCCGCTTCTCCCGGTGCCACATCTGTTCACAGTATTCATCCAGGCTAAAACTGGGGCTGCTGACAAGTTGGATGTAGTCCTTGTACCTCAGCCGGGACTCTGTCAGCAAATCCCTCACCCGGCTCTCCTCATCCTCAGTTTTCTGAGTGCTTTCCATTTGCCCATTCTCAATGACGTTTAGATTCAGCTTCACAATGGTATGGACAAAGGTGTGCTCCTGGGCTTTGCAGAAATAGGCTCCTGCATCCCGTCTTTGCAAGCTGCGGATCAGCAGCCCATGCTCTGTTTTGATGATCCTTTCGTCAGCCTTCAGCTGTGGGGTTGGACAAAAGAATGTGACAGGTGAGTTTCATCAGCAAAACCAGAGCAGGACACATGTTATATAGTTGAAAGGGCAGTAACACTCACCACACTACAAAGCAGTAAGTCTACATTCTCCAAGGAGGGGTAGCAATTTAGTGCTACAAATACCGTTAAATTTTTAACAGCTTTTCTTGAGGTATCTGTAATGCACCCAATATACCACTGTGCTTGTATATATCAGGAGTGCTGAGCCCCTATTACATTTAAAATAAATATTACTACTGATTTTTAAGGTGAAATGCTGTGATTCTGTTCTTCTTCATCTGGGTTTTTCAAAAGGAAGTAGATCCTGGCTTTGACTCACTAAGATGTCATTTAAAAAATCCAGTGAGGTTAGACAAATACAACTGAGTACAATTTTTTTATTGTTAAGGTCTGTGAAAATGAACTTACAGAGAAAAAAAATAAAGAAATATAAAAGCAAAAAAAAAGAATGAGATTGCAAGAGCTGAAGTCTGTCAGAATGGAATTGTGATTTCATTTATGAATAAGGTGCACCTTTGAGTACTAACACCATCAGGTAAGTTGCATATCTGGTGATCTGAAAATCATTTCCAAAATACATGTCAAAAAAAAGCATATATCCCATCCCATCCCCCCCCCCCCCCCCAAGCAAAACAGAACAAAACAGGATGGGGCACGAGGCACCTAAGTATTTTTGCAGCTGGCAAACATAGCAGGTAGCTGATTTGCTAAAGACCATATAAAGATTAGTAGCAGAGGTGGAAGTAGAAATCAAGACCACTAACTCCCAGTGCCCAACACCAGAATTTTGTTTGAAAATGATGCTGGTCTAGTCTGGAGCTGTCACCTCTGGCATGCTATGTTCTGCTGCCGCACAGAGGCTGCAGCACACAACGGCACTGGAGGGCCCCCAGTGCTGTTTCAGCAGCCCGCAGCAGAGCCAAGACCTTATAGCCAGACTCAGCACTGATGGTGCCATTGTTAGAACACAGGAAAACATCAGCACAAGGCTGAGTAGTGGGCTTAAGAAGTGGGGAGTGGGAGCAGAGAGAACCAACAGAGAATCTGGAAGATTTCCCAGCCTCTAGCAAACTTTAGAGGGTGAAGATCAGGGAGGCATGAAGATGACTAAATTAGATTTATTCACAGTGGGTAGGCTACACACTGTTTCTTTATGTAAAAAATCTGCACATGATTCCCTCTTCTACTCCATGGGAAAAAGTGGATACACACATGTGATTTTCCATCTGTTATGATTCTAATACTTTATCACAATAGAGTCTCTTGGAGCAAAAGAGATAGATGACATAGCCTCCCAGGGCTTTTAGCTTTACCCTTTTCTAAGTTTCTATAATAACGGCATTGGAAGAGTTAAATAATTTGAGAGACCATTTTGAGATCACCATTAAAAAGCAATACACATATATATAATGCATGCACAGAAACTTTGGCTTGTTACTGTATGAGCTTTAACAGCCTTCAGTAACATAAATGATAGGTAGATACATACATGCATACATACATGCATTAGATATGTGGATATATCCAAGGCCTGTGTACTATCACCAATCTGACTGCAACAGAGACAAAAAAACAGCTACTACAAAATCCTGGGCAGAACATGGCTCTGGCTGCCTGGTTCTGTGGCCAAGTATTTTTTGGCTCCTGTCACCAGCTGATGGTGTTGGTTTAATGCTGAGCTTTAATTTCACTGTTTGTAAACTGTATAAAAGCATGCCTACTTGGCACCAGCAGGGTGAAATCATACTAATTTCAGGAAATTCCTGGAAAATCGATTGTCCCGACAACAGGTGTTAACATGAGCTCAAGCTACTTTTGATTTACTACACTGAGTTTAAACTAGAGAAATCATGGTCAAGCCACAAACACATGCACAGAAGATAGCAGGGAGACAGACTAGAAAAGACCACTTTTCTACTGCCAGAACCTGCAGCATAGGGCAGTAATCCTCAATTTTTACAGCTAGTGACACTTCATTCCAAGTAAATGTACCTTGTTTACAATAAAAGCAGGAGCATAAAATGTATAAATGAATCCACAAATAAGTAGCCATAAGCAGAACTATGTCTGGGGAAGGTCTTTCCTTGTAGTGCTGGATTCTGCAGAGAGAAGCAAGAGCAGGGGCCAGGTAAGAGGGCTAAGAGGCTTGGCTGTTGCAATAAGACAAAGAAGCCCCTCTTCTGCCCAAGTTTCATGCAACATGAAGACCCAAGTTTGAGAAACTTAGGTAAAAGGATGGGAAGAAACAGCTAAATTCCAGGCATTTGGGTTTCATAAGACACTAAGCAAAGACCAAATTCCCATATTGTATGAAAGAAAATGGGATGGGTCTCTTTGAGCTCAGGGCTTGATGCAATTGCAGCAGTAGCATCTGCCTATCAGTGGCTCTGCCAGTATTGTAGTCTAGAGCGTCTTGACAGCTGTGTACCTCCCACACTTGGAAGATCTCCAGCTGGCTGTTTTGGCTGGCTGAGCTCCAGTCCAAGAAGCTCTCACCAGGGCTTCGTCTATTTTCAGTGAAAGGAAGGCAGAATAATGGCAGATCTAGACTTGAAAAGATCACTGGACCCCCAAGTCCAGCACCCCACTACTCATAACTATTTACCATTTGAGTAACAGTCATCACTTTCTAGTTGTAAAAGTATTAACTGATGGAGCTGACCCCCCCATCTGCCTCGGGATACTGCAGAGAAAGTTAACAGAGTCTAAATTGGTCGGGTCCCTTAATCCCAGCCCATCATGACTCCTATTTTTAATGAAGCAGCATTCTTACAGAATGTCCTGGTTTACCCTTGGATATTGATTTACGGTGACTGTCACCTCTTCCTTCTCTGTGCCTTCATTGTTCACTCCTTTCTTATCCTCTGGCAGGATAAAATTATGGCTCCGATTTCACACATATTGAGCAACATTTCATTACTGTTTCCTCTCCCTTACTTCTCTCTTTGGTATCCTGTTTATGTTGTTTTACCCATAGGTTCAGAACTCTTCCTGTCTTTCCTCTCTACTTTTTTCTCCCACAGGGCTCTGGAGTTTCATAAACACCTGGCATTTCATTACTTGGTAGTAGATCTTTAACCTTTCACTTGAATGCTTAGTGTGCTCCTTGGTTCCTGACCTATAGATGTAAAATATATTTTATTAAATTTTGAGGAAAGTGAAAAGATTAGTTAGATAAAAGATATCATTTTGCTTTGGTCAACTGCGGATTCATCGCTGTGTCCATGTGACCAGACCCCCCAACTGTGTCATAATCAATAACTCTCCTAAAATATTTGCAAATATGATTTAACAATTCAGAAGCACAGAGGCTTTAATTCATTTAATTCAAAAAGCTTGCTGACCTGCTTAAATTTGGGTATACAATAAAACTTTATGAACATGAGAGACATAGTTTTGTTCAATAGAAAACCAATTATAAACCGCAAAAATGAAGCAATTGATTATCATTAATTTTCTTAGTGGAGTGGGAGCAGATTTTTTACAGTGTTTTATCAACAAATTGTGCTTTCCATCCTTCGTGATAAGTTTGCCTAAAGTTACATTACCTGAATTATGGCACATGCCATAGATACTGGCAATATTTGACAAAGGGAAAAGCTCTCCATGCAAATTGAACACTTGATTTTCACAAACAGAATTAAACAATGGAGGAAAAATAGGCTTTGCCAGTAATGGTGGCAAATCTTTAAACAATCAGTAAGTTGGAAAACAACCAAGGATTTGAAAGTGCTGTGGCACCAGGTTAGGTCGATGCCTTTTGTCCTTTGCTAATGATGTGTTTAGATAGCTCCCTCTTTACAAATAATTCTCATGTCAACTCTTTCACAGTTAAAACACTGCACCTGTCCCAGAGAAGAAAGTGGCTTCAAAGCCTGCCTTCCCTCATTAATCAACATGTGAAAAAATGTTAAGAGGCAAAGCTGGGCTAATCATAGGTTAGCTGCAATGCCTGAACAAATTGAGAGGGGGAGAAAGGAAAAGGAGGAACATTTGCCGAGAATTCACATTTTCCTTTGTTTTTCTACTTTCTTCTTTGTCATTTCACTACAAATAAAGAACACTCTGGGTTGATTTTTTTTCTTTGAATTATTGTTATGTACAATTTTATTTCTCTTATAGTGGGAAAATAATCATCTAACACCAACACAGCTGTAGACTTAATTTCTCTTTTCTTCTTTTCCCACAGAAAAAATGAAGAACGTGTTGCTGGTACAATGTCATTATGAAAATGCATGATTCCCATTACTTTCAAGATGAAGTTAACTTCTTATTCTGAGACTAAATTTTAAACTCCTGCCTCTCTAGTATATCCAAATCAAAGCAGAAATGTCATGAGCTATATCCAAGTTCAGAGTTACTTCTTTTATTTTTCCCTAGGAAAAACTATTAAAAATATTAGTCTTACTGAAGAATCTCAAGGCATTAGGGGGGAAAAAAGCCAATGAGTAATATAATAAAATAGAAGAGTGAAAGCATGAGAGCTATAAGTAGTCCCTGAGCTGCAGAATGAATCTCTCCTTATTTTTCCCACTCTCAATCTCTTTCTCCTTGCCCTAAGCATTCAAACACTACTCTACATTCCCCTAACTGAAGGTACTGGAAACTCAGTCCTTGGTCTTATCCAACTCAGATTTCAGGACTGGCACTGAATCTCTGACCTTTACTCACAAGATGCTGCTGACCAGATGCTTGTAACAAGGAAAGTTACCATCATGATACAAAAATCTTCAGCCACAAAAAAAGATGGAAACTTGTGTCTTGGATAAACTGAAATATGTCTTCACAGTCTGGCTAAAATGTGGAACGGAAACAACATCTCTTTGCTTCCATGGGGTAGCTAGGTCACAGTCTTTTGCCAAGCAAGGTGTCCTGTCCAAGAGTGGGTCACACTCTTGTACCTACCGAACCATCAGATGCTCTCAGGGGCCCATCAGAAAAACCCAGCTCAGGGCTGTGGGGCAGGAACATGGAAAGGGTGAGAACCATCAATGAAGAATGTCCTCCTGCCTTTTGGTGGATTTATTTTCACCCCCAGGTATGAATAGAGCAGGAAGGAGAGAGTTAAAAGTGATCTGCAGCTCTTCTGTCACTTCAGACCATATGGTTTGTTCTGATCCCTGCAAGGAGAGGTGGCAGCTTGACAGACCTGGAGCTGCAGGAGATTTGGGGTAAAGTACAGCCTAAAGCAGGAGGGGGCTAATACTTTTCAGAGCCATGGGGCACCAAAATTAATGGCTTTGTTGGAAGCCATACATTTGCTTTTTGCAGTCCTGACACCTATTATAAGCATAGTACAACACAAAGGAATTTCCTAAAGAAATAAATATCTGTTTCAAGCTTCAGAAAATGTCAGTAGTTTAACATTATGAACAGATGATGTCCCACTTTTTTTTATGAACTCCAGCCACTGTAATGTACTCCCTCATCTCAGCGACTAACCCTGCAAGCACAGGAACAAATGTGATCAACTGCATGAGCAACACTAAACACAAAAGCACTAAATATTTGACTCCTGACCTTAAAACAGCCCCAAACTACAGGGAAATGTACTCCCACTGGCAGCAAAATGACCTGGTGACAGCTCCTGTACCACAGGAGATCCTGTCCCTCCCCACAGGTTGCTTTGCCTGGAAGTCACATTCTGAACCATGACCCTAAGGGTGAAATGTCAGGGACATCCTGCTGGGCCAAATGCTTCCCATCTAGTCTGGATTTTGCAGTTTTCCTTCCCTCAGGAAGCTGTAGTGCATGTCCAGGACAGTGCAAAGCCATCTATCTGTAAAGCCAGGTTTAAAGACTTGCTGAGACATTACAGTTCCAGCTCTGGAACTAAAAGTCTGTAACTTAAGTTCCAGATGCATGGAGTCATTTGCAAAGCATGGTATCGTCATCACAATAAGTTACACTACTAAGACATGCACTAAAATAATGTACAGTGTCATTTGAGAAACCTGCTTCAGGAAAGGAGAGGAAGAGCAGAAAGTATAATTGTAATGGGAAAAGTTATGGTAATGCACTGGCTGAGCAAAGACCGAGCTGTATGTCAAATATGACCACACTGTTTCTGTCACATATGGTATTTCTGTCAAACTGAAGTACTTTAAAAGGAAAGTCAATTGCTCTGCTGATCTTTGGATTTTCTAGGAAGGCCTCCGATTAGGCTCTAATACCAATGATTAATTTTCACTGATAAGTTAAATTAGAAAACCTGAAAAACCTCAGTTTCTGGATCTCCAAATTAACAAGGGATTAACGTTTTAACCTGCAAATACCCTTATTCTATGTAATATGAAGAATGATTGCTCCAGATCTCTACAGACCCGGTCATTTATTTAGGCAGCCATATATGAAATTAGGAATCTAACTTTAGGCACATGCATTTAAAATGTGACACTTTTAGACTAGTATCTTTATCATAAAAAAAAAAAGAACCAAACCAAAAAAGCTTCTTTTTTTTGTTTTCCTCCTTCTAAAAATGGTATCTCCCACTATGTTGATTCAAGATGCACAAGCTGAGTTTGCTAAGAAGGCCTTCAAGTTCTTGGGGTCAAAATACTAAAAACTCAGTTACTGTAGGAATTTTTTGGCAGGAATAAACAAAACTAATAGCTATACACTGCCTTTAAGTGATCTGATCCTATAATCATCAGCGTGTGCATATGCATTTATATAGGCTGTTATCTTCAAAGACTGCAAAAAAATATGTAAAAATAAACTAACAAAACCACCCCAAGGAGTTGCAGAACATGTGCTCCAACTTCTATTTTACCAAAGCTAGATCACAGAAACACTGCTATGGCTTTAGGGACAATATGTGGTAAAAAGCTATTTGCCTACTGTTAGCATTCATAATGTAGAAAATCTGTCCGCAGATTTCGCCTTCTAATTTTCTTCTAAATTTGCCTCAAAGGTTAATCTAGCCTTTTAGCAAAGCTTTACTTTTCTCATACAAACAGATGTCAGACTGTTTACGCAGAGCAAGCCCAGTAAACATTGTTGTGGAAGCCTGCTAATGTGCAAAGATGTATGCTGCATGCTTGCTGGAGCTTCAAATGGCATCCCACAGATGCACGTACCCCCTTACTCTCTGTGTGCACATCCTTGGTGTATCAGGCAGCCCTGCAGTATTGGACATCACCATGCTATCATTTGGCCCAGAACAAGTAGCAGGGGCCAGGTCACTGCCAGAGTGAACATTTTGGAAAAGCATGGCAAAATTTAATATAGCCTTAACTTAGGCTATGCTATACAGGTTAGCCTGCCCCAGCTTTGTTCACAAGTTAGTTTGACCTGCAGTTTGTTCTACAACGAGCTAAGAAAGATAGCTTGAGCTTGGCTTCCTGACCTTCGGAGGCCTGTCTGAACCTGTGATTTATGAGAAAATCAATTCTTTTCCCCCTAAATTGACAGAGATAAAATTCAAAAGCAGCCTTTCAAAACACGCTTTCAAATCTTGAAATTGCAACTTATTATGCTACAGAAATACTACATTCTTCACACGGAACTGGCTGCTCTATGCAAAGTTTTTAGCTCTTTTTGAGAAGCTCAGGCCCATGCCATAGTTTCAATACATTGTTTTAAGCAGTGATTTTGAGTCTCCTCAAAACTTTACATGACTTCCTGTTCAGAAAAAAGAAAAAAGAACACCCTCCCCAGAAAAAAAATCCAAACCAAAATAAAATCAAAAAACCCTGTTAACTATCTGCTTAAAAAAATGAGTCTTAAACACATGGTTAGAATTAAGCAAGTGCTTTCCCTGATCAAATATGTTAAGTGTATTTGCAAACTGCTGCCTTAGGGAAGTAGAGCACAGTCTTCTGCCCAGGACAGTTAAAGGTAAATCAATTAAAGCACAAACAATGAATGCCCACAGGTCTTTAAAGGCAGATACACTTCTAAGTGGGTTTTCACTTCAACTACCTGCAGCTGTGAGTGCGCCTGGCCAGCAGATCAGAAGATTTCTTTTGTTTTTCCACGTATGGACTGTAATGGATGTTAGAGGAGGTATTTCAAACCAGTAATCTCTCTCTTTCGGTGCTTACTGCATGTTGTGGGAAGCATTGTGTCTATAAATTAATGAAGTTTTTATTCTCAGCAAAGGAAAGAATCTTTGCCCATCCAAAGCATGAGTAAGAGAAGGGGAGTAAATTAAAAGTACCATAGTGCCATAGTCAATGTACAGCCTTGTGGGTTTTTTTGTCTTATCTGGCAGAAAATCAGAAGTGCCTTGTATCCCCTTACTCAGGCTTTCTGTGCCAAGACATGACTGGAGTTGTAACTTTGGGACTTTTGCCATGAGTCACATCTCACCCAAAAGGGATACTCTGATGGGCACCTGCCCTGGCCTTCATCTCCCCAGCCTTTAGAGAGTATATTTTCTGCATTCATAGAGTCTCATAGGATGAATTATCATTGACAGTGGAAGATCGGTTGGGTGTTTGATAGTTCCTGTCATTTAAACTAATGTTTGTCTCCGATGAACATTCAACAAAAAAGTGTATCTACCAACTGGGACCAGCTTATTTGAGAGGGCACTTCTTTTCCCTCCTCCTTTCCCGTTGCCATGGTTGCCATCACAGCAGGACTTGGCCTCAGACACAAAATTACTCGTGTAAGAAAAAGACTATGAAAACTCCTGAGGTTTGAAAGTCACTCAAACCCAGTCCATACCAGTCCCAGCGTGCTGACCTTTTTGCCAAATCAGAGGGCACCTTTGTCACTAGCTCAGAGAGGAGCCAGCAAGAAATTTTGCAGGCGGTACGTAGGGACCTGGAGGTTTCTCCAGGGCTTCTCCACCAGTGAGGACCCCAAACCCGCCTCCTGCAGGAATTAAGGGCCATCACGTTTCACCGCTTTCTACTCCAGATGCAAGGTGCAAGTCTTTAACCTGACATGTCTGCATCAGCTCAGAAGGTCACTGAAGATAATTCTCAGACTCCACTAACAAGGAAAAAAGGCAAAGAAAAAGACTTTTACTGCACAGACCAGTCCTTCTCTGGGGAGAGGTGAAGAGAAGCTGCAAGCAATTCTTAATTACACTGCTTAACATGACAAGAGAATGCAATCAGACACTAAATGGAGCAGAGATTTTATTAAAACAAAGGGCTTTGAACACACATTTACCTACAGAAATAGTTGTGCTAGTGTTAATGACAGGACAAAAGGGATTTTTCTTTCTTAGTACTTGCATTTTTTACCACTAATTAAAGCCTAACTTTTTTTTTTTTCTTTTTTTTTTTTTTTATTTTCAATAGAATGAACATGTAAATCAAAATAAATATCTAAATCTACTTATGACACAGTGCAAATGGCTTCTCTCTTCCCTGTGGCATGCCCCAAATGGTGATACCAGAATGCTATGTGATACCTAAGGTGAAGCAAGGAAAAGTAAAATACCAACTAATCCTAATAACTCCTGCATTTCAATGCCCAGCTGAATTCTCTATAGAGGAAACTTGCCTTGATGACTATAACTTACCTCTTCTTGATGTTCTTCTCCAGAGCGCTGAATATACCACCTAATAGAGGCTTGCTGGGACTTAGGAATACATTCCAGAAAAGTTGAATTAAATTCAATGCCAAAAATCACCTTTTCATCAGCAGTTTCATGACTAATGCCTGGAAAGCAAACATGGTACAGGAGATTAACCCTGACCTGTTTTTTAAAGCAATGGGAAAACAGCCTGATTCAGAACAGATGCTATAAGAGTGACTGAATTATAAAAAAGCAAAAGGAAACTTAACTTTTAGCTTAAACTATAACTATGAAGGATTTAGAGGCAGTTGCTAACCTTCCTTTAGTGCAACTGGTTTTTAAGGACGTCAATAAAATCTGTATCATGAGCTTGCTCCGTTTTAAAGTTGAGGCTTTCGCCTTTGAGGAACTTAAAATCTGACTTGTGTTTTTCCTTTAAGTAACACAACTATTAAACCTGAGCTAAAACTGCTAAATGTAGATTGTATGGTCTGGTTGGTTCATCCCAAACACTTTAAAGGAGTCAGAGGGCTAAAGTAAACTCAAGTTTACCTTCCTTCAGTATAATTTGCAATGCTTTATAGTATGTTTCAGACCAAACACTGAAGGAGCCATGAACAGATCTGGGCTCAATTCTTGGCCTTCTGCAAACCTAAGCAAGTAATTTCTAATCTCTGCATTTCCATTTCCCTTTCCAGTCTGTCTTATCTGTGTCTTATCAGCCTTACCATCAGACTAAAGCTGTTTCTTATACCCTGCCAATAATAGAGAGGAAGGTGAAAGCAGTGACATCTCCTAAATCAAAATTTAGCTCAACAACAAAATTAACACAGTTTTGTATAGCTTTTTCCATACAATAAGTACCTATATGAAATCTATAAAAATTCAAGCTCTCCACATTAAATACTTTTCTTCTATTTCACTGTGCTACTGAGATTTCAGCACAGCCAAACAACTTCATGCAGCCAATGAAGTCTCTGGGAGGGAATCTCACACAGTGGAGCACTGAATTTAAATAGGTTTTTGGGCCATAATGTTATTAATTATCGTAAATGGCATAAATAAGCCCAGAGCCTGGAGTGCCACAGGTCAGCTTCATGGTTTTATGGCACACAGGAGTCATCCCAAGCTGGGTAAAATTTCTATTGGTGGCGCTACATAAGAGCAAAGGATTAATACCAATTTCTGTGTTAAGTCATTTTACATTTGTCTAGTAAAGTCACCTCTTCCAGTATATCTTTATCCTTCCAAGAAATTATGACATTGTCTGCCTTTCTGCTATGGTTTCTGTAACCTTGAGCTTTGCACAATCTCAGATACCACTGTTTGGAGAGCTATGTTAAGCAGCAAGCAAGGAAATTCTGGCCCTTGGGAATGAACAGCAGATTTGTCGTTGACTCTAATGGAAATGAGATTTTACCCTGACTTTTTAACTATGTCTGCAAGCACACATGTACAGTCAGAGCCCTGTGTACTGTGCAACAGACTTAAAGCTTTGATCCTGTGGTGAGCAGCTCCAGTTTCTGCACTGACTCATGCCGAGATCTGCAGCAGGCACCCAGCACCACAGCAGCACAAAAATAACCAGAGATCAATGGGAAGCGGTGGCTCGTCCCGAATCAAACGTTCAGCACAGCAATACAATCAATACTGTTTTGACTGGGTTGTTCGCTTTAATAAGCAGCCAGAAGAGCCCCAGACAAACCCAAGCTTGGTTTTGAATGCTTTTCATTTATTTTATGCTGCCACAGAGATTGCTGCGTAACCGCAGGATTTCATACTGACAGTGCTTGCTGTAAGGGAAGTGCTGCAGTTGCCAAAGGAGCAAGCCAGATCCTTTGGCATCTGAAAAGAGGGTGTGGGAAAAGGAGGGGGAAGCCGACAGGGAACTGGGGGGTAGGCTCTTGTTAATAACAGGAGTATTTAAGTAGCTGCGGGGAGAGGAAGGGGCTGGTTTGGCAAGCTGAAGTCTGGTCTTGGGACTCGTGTCAAGTGTATGTGGCAGGAGCGGAGAAGATGGCATGTTCCCCATTCACCCCTGTGGGTTTCCTTGCAGGATTATCTCCCGAGTTTCTGGATGAAACATCACACACATCCCATTAGCTACTTGTAGGAATTTGTGTGATATTTTTGCATCAGGGGCACATCTCCATCACCTGAGTGAGTGCTGTGGAAGGTCTCCCAAAAGGGATGAGAGGGTGCCGTCCCATGTTGGCTGTCCCTTATCATCCCAGCTCTAAAAATTTAACTGCTGGAGGCATATTGCATGTGAAGTGTGGGAAAATTAACTGCTTTAACGGTGTTATTCTGTCAAGCACAGCAAGTTTTCACAGACATGCAGAGACCCTCATAGCAAACTCTGTTGTCAAAGCAACAAAAAGCAAGAAAGGTGCAAAGTACTCACTGTCTTCTACATCCCAGCACTGTGCAACAGGGTCTCCATATTTGATGTCTTGCCTTCTGGCTCGCCTATGGGAAGAACATGCAAACTTGTAACACTTCAGGCATAATTGCTGGAATTCAACAACAAAATACAGAGGAGCTCAGCAGATGAGGACTTGCATGGCTCCCACCCTACTGCTGACAATTACAGTCTTAACTAAAACCAGCCTCAAGCAGCATGGGGCCTAGAGAGATTTGTACAATTGACATCAAGAGAAGGGCCTGTGATTTGGGAAAACCACTAGGAAGGGAAAGAGAAAAAGCAAGAGAAAAAAGTCTGCCTAGAATAAAAAGTGTGTGCTATAGTGACAGAAAAATCATCTAAACCTGCTTTAAGAGTATGGGGCATGCTTCTCCTGGTGGGGTGGACTGTCCTGGAAATCATAGAATAGTTAAGGTTGGAAAAGACTTTAAGATCATCAAGCTCTAATCCCCCAGCCATGGGTAGGGACACCTCATACTAAAATTTGGAAATACCTAAAAACCTCCTTAATGATGTAAGTCATGAAAAAGATCTGAGATTCAATAGGCGATATTCAAAACTGAGCTCAGGATCAGCCTGAGATAATATTGACCAATAAACCAATCATCAAAATGAAGAAAGAAAAGATTATGCTTTCATTATGTACCTAACAATTGACAAATCTGTTTATCTTTAATCTTTATGGACAGAAAAAATGCTTGAGAATGGTCTGATGGTCTGCTCCCTTCCACAACTAATTTGCCTTCACATCTCTGGGTGCGTTACTTAAACTTACCGTGATTTAGTGTAATTTCAGAATAAGAGCATTAAAAAAACAAACAACAAACTCTTCCTCTGGATGATTGCATTTATATTGCATTTACCTCTCAAGAGCTATAAAAACAAGTTTGTATTTTAATTTTTAGTTGAAGGATTGGAGACTGGTTCCTCCCTTAGAGCCACACTGAAGATAACAGAAGTGGAACCTCCTATGTGCAGAGCAATGTCTCAGCAGGGCAGCGGGTTCCCAAGGATGAGCTGTCCCCTCGAGTGAAAGCTGTAGACATGCTGGAAGCACAGGCTGCTACACAGAAGAAAAGCATTTAAGTAACTGATCCACTGGAGGATTCCCAAGGCCAGTCACCCATCCTTTATTTTTGAGCCACAGACTTTGGCCTTCCCATCAAACTGCACATCTGTTAAAAACCATGGACCATCAATCTCCATGTCCCAGCCCACCTCAGGCTTCAGCAAGCCTCATGTGTCATTAACTTTGCAGTGAGCCTGAACAGTTGCTTTTCTCCTTTCATTTATGCTTCTCTGAATTTAGTTTGCTTTGGCTTTGAGGGAAAACACATTAAGTTCCTTGACACTATGACAAGATGACCTATGAGTCACTAACTTCAATGGTTTATCTAATTGCTCTGGTCCCAGCCCTGCAGCCCCTAAGTCAGAAAGTCTTGTTCCAGATCCTGAGCTCAGACAGTAACCTCACTGCAAGAATTGCTGCCAGGAAGGTTTTGTCCAAGGGGGAGTGGAGAGGCTCTGAAGCACCTGGCTCAATGAGAGAGCTCAGAGCTCCAGCTAAATCAGCCCCAAATCTTCAAGAGACACATGCAGCAGCTTGGGTACTGCACTGCTAAAGCTTGCAGCATGCTTTCTCTCCATGCAGATTCATGCTGCTATCCTAGCTGGTGGCTACAGAAAGTTCAGAGGAAACTTCTTTCACTGTGGAGAAACTACTCCTGATGTGGTCAAATCACAGTACTTAATCTCTATCTCCCTCTCATGGCTACAACACAAATACAATTGTTTGTTTATATCAGGGAATCAGACGTATTTCATTATTGTCCACTCTGGGATACTACATTAAACTCCACTTCATAACTATGGTGGTGCCCTGTGCAAAAGTCAGAAGCTTAAGAGAGGTTCTTGCATCTTGGGCAGTGTTAGCCACAACCTGGATCTCCATCTAAGGATCTCATGCCTTACAGCATTCATCATAAAAATGGAAAGCGATGGATTTATGTCAGCTGCCGTAACCGAGTCACTGTAACACAGACTTGAAAAAAACTATGCTGTCTTCGCAGTTCCTTGAGCAGAAGTGTGTAACATGGCCAGAGTATGATCAAATTTTAAGGGAAATGACATGCTAAGTAAAGGTAACACATTCTGATTAGGAATCTCTAAAATTCTTGCGAGCAGCAAGATCTTTCACAGCATGTTGTATTATTTTTTTTCTTACCGTTTAGAAGTGGGGGCATATCTGGAACATGAATTTCCATCCCAGGCACAGTATGGGTCTCTGGCAAGGCAGCAGTCTGCACAAGCCTTCCCATACGTGTGACATCTGTGCAGTGAGAGCTGAACCAATCCATCCCTGGAACCAATGTACAATTGTTGCTGCAAATCAGGCAAAGCAAATGAATTAGGATTGTTCTCTGAGCAGCCTATCTAAAAAGTTCCCTTCTTCAGTGCCATGCTTACAGACTTTCAACCTTGCCCCACTTTTTACAAAACAAGGGAGAATTCCTCCTTTACCATAAAATGTTTCTCAGGGCTCAGTGTGAACTGGTCAGTCCCCACCCATCCCTGACAACATGACAGAGAGGAATGGAGACTGCAGTACTGGAAAGATGCTGACACTCAACACTCTTACACCTTTGGAATTGTGTTGTAATAAAAAAAAAAAAAAAAAAAAAACAGAAACCAAACCATGAAAAGAATGGTTAAATAGCACGTTTGAAAAAACAGGGGCTGGATAGCCATGACGTGAGGAATCTGGGAACTAGGGATGACTGTGTGTGGATAAAACTTCATCTTCTGCTTCTTATCCTTAGGTAGGATGAGGATAATATTACTCTCCTCTCTCCCCAGCGTGCGAGTAGATTGCCTATTGAGACAAGGGTGGTCCAAGCGCTTGCTGTTGAGCTGGAGCTGGCTCATGCAATACTTCCAGCTGGCCTGCCACCTTCTTTCAGGGGAGATGGGACCCAGCTGTGCTGTGCGTGCCTGAACGGCAAAATACCTCCTTCCGTGTGAGGGAGTCGTGTTGTGTTGGAGCTGCTCTGGCCACTTCTGCAGGGCAGGGAGGGATGGCTGTGGTGTCACGCTGCCTCCTGAACATGCATGTAGCCATCATATAGCTCCTCGCTGCCATAAAACTGTTTCCCATAGGGGGATTCTCAACGGGGACTGGCTCGTGTGCTGCCAGGATTGGACCACCCAGATTTAGACTACAATTTTAGAGGAGGGGGGACCGGGTTTCAGTCTGTGTGCACACAACTTCTAACACAATGAGGCCCTGATCTCTCTTGGCTACTAATAAAAATAATAACAAGAATAGTAATAATAATTTATTACTAGATTGTAAAGAGACATGTATTTCTAGTGTCCGGAAAATGAGTGTGCATTGACTTCACTCACAAATCCCACTACCAAATGACTAAAGATGTGTTTCCTTGAATAATTACCAGGTTGGGTAAACAAATTACTGTTTGTAAGCAAACGTGAATTAGGCAGGCAAACAAATTCAAACATATTTCCTTCTTTCCAGATACATTTTAAGAACCATCCATGGAAAGCTTGGCCAGTAAGTAACAGGCGTCACCTGAAAACAACAAGCTAAGTGTTCAGTGTACCCTACATCCTGCAGTAATTAAACAAGCTCTGTGATTACCTGCTTCTGAGAGATCTCCATGGTTGAGATAAACGAAGGGTGCTGAAAAATTAATAAAGGAGGTGCATTAGTTCACACATTCTCTGTTCTTAGTGAAAAAGAGAGCAGAACTTAGCATACAAAATTGAAACAAAATTACAGATTCATTTTCTTGGTTTAAACAAAAAACAGAAAATCACTAAATTCATGCTTTCAAAAATAGGTTCCATAAATTTTCCCTGCTACTTACGAAACAACTGGCTTCAATTCTCAGAGTCCGTATCTACCCCATCCTGGGGACTAACAATGAGCCTTCACATCAATTTAAGATCTTATTAAGGACTATTTGAAAGGCTTAGATGGCACTTAAGGGATCCATAGGCAGATCCCCTGCATCAGGATGTGAGAGACAGTGAAATTTTTGCCAGTGAGTGATGTAAGAACAGGACAAAGCTCAGGGTATTATCTATCGCCTAATAGAAGATGATTAATCTAAGCCTATTGTTTAATGCTAATACAGTCTGAGGAAATAAAGGATGTTTTTCAGCCCTTCACCCCCTTCAATTTTCTGGATTCAAAACCATAGAGGTAACAGTTATGGATGCTACCAATAAGAATGCAAAGGAAAGTCTGTTGAGCAGAAAAAAATTAACTTTTTTTGTCTTAAATATGATATGGTATATTTGCCCTTGATGTTATGCTTAAAGAATGCACCGATTTGGTGCACATACTCAAACTACTGATTACTTGGCAGGCTACTGAATAATCTTGATATTTTCTGAGTGATATTTATAATTGATGTCCAAGACAGTGGGAAGAAGACATGGAGAGACTTTAAATCAAAGTTTCATCACACACATGACATATCAAAAAAACATATGGAGAAATACATTATTTGAAATAATTATTAAAGATCCTTTCCTTACACTTGGAGAACACTCTCTAAGTCCCAGATTCATTTATTTACTGGGGACAAAAAATTCTGGCTACGAACTCACATAGCACATAGGACAGAGGATGCGTGAGAAAGTAATCAGAATGCCAGGAATGTAGGTATATTTTGATGAAAAAGTGAGGTGAAAAGTGAAGAAGAGCTATACAGCATGAGAATAAAGCGAAGTGAGATTGTAAAGAACAAAGAAGAACCTAATAAATTGAAAAGAAAATTGGTGGGGAAGACATAAGTCTCCATTTTCCTTTTGCAATGGTATGCCCCTCACCAGCAATGAGGTTAATCAGAAATTGTGCCTGTGCAACAGAAGGGAAGTTGCGATTTTTACAAACTCTATGAAGAAGTCATTGGTGTTAGCAGGACTCCAGTTACTTTTTGTCTTTTTCACTCAGCCAGAATAACCAAATGAAAACAGTCAAAACCACTGAGTCAGCTTTTACCAATAATCAAAACTAACTTTGCTTTATTTCTTTAAGTTTTCAATCCCTAAAGCTGTTGTCATAAAGAATCTCTCTGCATCTGTGGAATTTTGTTTGCTTGCTTGTTTGTTTTAAACCAATTATAATTTTACAACAACAGTCCCAAAGCTGAGACAACAGAAAAATTGGCATTAAAAATGCAGCTAATAAAAAAATTGGGGCTCATAATAAGATTTCCAACTAGAAAAGGCAGGATAAATGAGACTCTCTGTGAGTTTGAAACATCACGGTCTGTTTGGTTTTGGACTTTTGTCAATTGACTTACCCTAAGAATACCAACGCATTTAAAAATTTACATAGCATCCCTCTGGAAACTTGAGCTAGTTCCAGTAAACAAGCAATCAGACAGACAAAGCCAGTTTGGGCCTTCTAAGTCCCCTGAATATTATTTAATTGATGTTGCAGCTGTTAATGCTTACCTTAAATATCTGCAGCTCTTCCAGGACCACCTCCTCCTTAGTCCACTTTTCCTTTGCTATGCTCACAACTTTCAGGACTGTGCCTGTGTCTGAAATAAATGTTTATCATGTAAAACCCACAGTTGTTTCAGTACATATCTACCACTTAATTTCATGCCCTGAAGATAAAGATAATGCATCAAGGCTGCAGCCTTCAAACAACATCTATCCCTATCTGCATCTATTGCTATCTGTGTAACTCTATATAATGTGTTTATGGTTTTACTGTGTGTCTGAGCTAGGACAATTGTAGGCTACTCCTGGCAGGGACGGTCTAACTCTCCTGCTACACAAACATACAAACAGAGACAAGCACATCCATGCTTCTAGATAGAAGTTTCCACAGATTTCCTGATAAAGAATTGGGGCCCATCTGACCCTAAAGAGATTCAGCTTAAAGGACTAAATTGTCAGAAAACTAGTTCCTCTCTTTTGTAAAATTAATTATCATCCAGTATAGCCCCTTAATCTGAAGTAGGTTTCGTTTGAATGTGGAGAGTTAAGCAATGCACTTTTTAAATTTATCTTTGAATTTTAGGGAAATTTTTGAACAGAATCTCCATTCAGCATCAAAATCTTAATTTAATCATTAGAAAAATTATTTATTTAGAGTTGTTTTTTGAAGTTAAATCTATTCATAAATTTTAATTCCTGCTGGGTGAAAATAATAGCTGCTCATTTAATCTCAGACCATTGCATATTGGTGAATTTTGAATGGTCTTAAAAAGAACTCTTAAAAACTGCTCAGGGGAAGCAGGCTGGGTGCACAGTTTACACTATGCATAGTATTGAAATGATGTAAAATAATATATTATAATAGAAAAATGAGATTTTTCAATCTTGTTTTCCCAAACTACTGAAGATCATATTACCAATCAAAGCCAAAAGTATTTGTTTGCCTTACATATTAGAGCTCTTGTTTGTTTGTTTGACATAATTGCCAAAGCCTGCAGATGTACAAGTTGGCTGTATACATTCAAACATATAATAAACTTCTGATCTGCTGCTCAAAATCTCCTGGGTGATTTAGTATATCTGAATTCAGACTCTATATAATATTTGAAATTTTATCTTTCAGTTTATTTTTTTCAATAGGACAAGTTTAGAGGATAAAATAGAACAAAACCATGTGCTTCTGGAAAAAAAACCCTCACTTTTAAGGAAAGCACTGCAGATAAATATCTGCGTATTATGGAGTGCCACCTAGTGACTGCATGATACATGCTGCTCTTGACATCTCTGAATCTGAGGATTTACCCTGAAAGAATTAGCATTGGCGCTAGGTCGTAACAGTTAACCTGGGAGTATTCAAGTTGCTGATCTCGCAATATAATTTTATTCCTATGACAAATTTTATAGTGGAGGATAGCAAACATCTGAAAACAACCTCTATAGCCACTAAAAGAATGCTTTGTTAGTTTTAACTAGCAAAGTCATCTTTTCAGACAGCTAAGTTTTAAATTACTTTTCCTCACTTTTATCAGAAGAAGAGTATGTTTTAGTGAGTATTCCCAAGCCCTGTGCATCTCACTGCTTGTGAATGTGCTCCCTTTCCTTCTCTGTTGGCTATATTAAAGACTGCATTCAGAAAGCAACAAGGCACTGGAATGGGTTGCCCAGGGAAGTTGTGAATGCTCCATTGCTGGCGGTGTTCAAGGCCAGGTTGGACAGAGCTTTGGGTGAGATGGCTTAGTGTGAGGTGTCCCTGCCGATGGCAGGGGGTTCGAACTTGATGATCTTAGGGTCCTTTCCAACCCTAACTATTCTATGATTCTATGATTCTATGATTTTCCATCATCACAGCTGAAGTTTATTCACAGCCTTCTTGGGCAGCAGGGGAGCAAACAGCACTTCAATGTTCTTTTTTATGAAGCTGCGTTTTTCTCCCTGACATCACTGTACGTGACTTGCAGGGATCATAGAGGGTCTTTCACACTGTCTTTTTTTGGAAGACAGAAGAGTTGTGTGAGGAATTTAGCTGAAAGGCCTTAATGGTCCAAAAGAGAGTCTATCTCTGAAGTCACATATGTGATAAGGCAGCTGGGAAGTTCTTGAAGGCTGAGACAACCCACACTTTATAAGAGGTGATGCTTTGTGACAATTCACTCCTTTCCCCAAATCACTTCAGAATATCTATACCTATCAAAGTACTTGCTATGACACCAAGTTTGCTTATAGGCCAGATAAAATGTTGTGCAACCACACAGCATTGGGGTAGGATTCAAACAGAAATCCCTGCAGCTCATGGTAGTAGCTCATCCACTGCCCCTGAATAAGCCTTTTAACCTATACGCACCCTAGTTTCACCTGCTGTGAGATGAGGATAATAGCAATGACTTCCTCATTAGAGCATTCAGATCAAACAGTAAGTGCTTTATAAGACCTATTGCTAGTGAGAGAAAGTCAAATCATGGATTAAGAACAAGAAATTCCAGTGAAGTAAGATGTTGAATTATTACTTCAGAAATATTATGTATAGGTATGTTAATATTTCTTAGCATACCGTGCTGCTAGGTGATTCATCCAGTGATCCTACATTTAATTACTATGATGAAATTAAGCATTTTCCTGAAGGCTTATAACTAGCATAACAGTGTAAATAGATATATAATTATCCATAGAAAAACTGCAAAGCAGGTCTCTTCCCTCACATAATAGTTTAACCTCTCTCTGTTCAATCCTAGCTCTCTCGTTTGGAACTATTAATGTTGCTATGTTATATCTTTAAAAGTATTTAGCTTTAATTTTTGCCTTAGGCTCAATTTTAAACCTTTCTTAGCTGTTCAATGTCACATGAGATCTAATGAAGTAGCATGTCACTGCTAGTAACAGGAAGTACTCCTTGAAGTTAAGGTATGTTTTTTTTCCTTTTAATTGAATATTGATATTCTGCCAGCAGGAATTAGAGGAGACTACCATGTAAAGTAAAGACAGCTACTAAATGGTACTCAGAGGGTAAGAAAGTCCAGGTACTCTGACCCTGAAATAATTTATCACCTAGGGACCAGGAAGCATTAAAATCACAGTAGTGGCAATCCCTTGAGCTGATAAATTAATCTAATCTTAGGATTTGCATGAAGACCTGGCACAGAACCAGGTCGTGAAGCTGCACATGTAGGAAACATATGTTAATCAACGGATTTATTCAGGACCTCCTGGAGTAAAAGTATTCTTAAAGGATTGTGGACTGTGCAGGATAATAGTGGGAGTCATCTCTCATACCTGTTCCTAGGAAAATTACATCATATTGCCCATCCTCTGCCATGACATGATCCACCACGATCTGAGTCAGACGATAGTCCACATTGATTCGAGTAAAAACCGGTCCTCCCGTCACTGGGTACACGGATTTGTACATCAGTGGATGACGTTTGATAAAGCTAATGACTTCATCAGGAAAGTCTCTGGTAGACTTTATAAGAGGATCATAGGTTTTGCTTGGGCACTGAATGGAAGACAGACAACAAGATACATGGAATATTAGGAAAGAAGTACAAGTACTCAGTAGGTTGGATTGTGTAGTAGGAAAGCTGCCTGGTGCTGATCAGCTGTATTGGTTTGTAAAGCTCATTTGTCAGTGGCAGGTAATTTGATTTACAAATGAAAAAGTTCAGTTTTTATTAGAAAGTATGGGAGGATACAAGCAGTATGTGCTACTCTGGTTCTTCAAAGGGTCATTTTCACCCTCATTTCTCCTCTCTCCCTCCTCTTTTAGTTTTTTACCTCCCTTCAAAAACTCTTCCCCTTCACTTTCCTTTATCCTGCTCCCACTTATTCTCCTTTATCTTTTAAAACCAAACTTGTTACTTTATTTCATCTCACTCATTTTTACTGCTACTCAGAATTATAAATATTCCATTCCTTTTAGTTATATGCCCATATCTGCAATTACCCATATGCAAGCTTTGAAGATGAATTCTTACAGGCTTTTCTCCTTTCTCAGTCAGAGATTTTGATAACCTAAATTAAAACTTAGAAGGAAGATGAACTTCCTTAGCTTCTTTAAGATACTCAGGAAAAGAAGACAGCATTAGTACATCTCTTTGATGTTGGATAAAATATGAATAATTAATATTTATTTCATTAATATATCTGTAAACACAAACTACTAAAAACTACACATTTTTTTGAGTTTTGTTACCAAACTTTCTTTAAGACCATAGGCAAGACCCTTTATGTTTCTTCATCTAGCAGTGTTCCTGAAGAAAGTGTGAGACATGCCTTAATATTCATACTGCTACCACAACCAATGAAAATACATTATTATTATTACTATTATGACTATTATTATTATTAACATCCAAGCGGTACATTCAGTAAGGTTATGTGCTTTGAACCTTTTTTTTTTAAATCACATACTGGAGCCAGCAAAATATAGCCATAAATAAACAAATAATATAGGAATTTAATATTATTAAATTATTATTATTATATTAATATTCTAAAATAATATTTAGAAACTTCTTGTATATAATACCATAATAGATGCCAAAAGTGCAGGCTGCTTTGGAAATCTGGTGTTGTGAATGTCACAAATTCAATCCATATTCGAGTAGAAACCAACTTTTCTCTGAGGACACTTGTGAAGCCAGTAAGAAATCAGGTTGCTCAATGATTTTTCTCATCCCAAAGCAGCATTTGGTCACCATTACTTCATTTTTTGAAAGTAAGCACTTTTTAACACTGGAGCAATTCTCATGATGGGCTCAGTACATCTGCAACTGATTTCAACTCCTTGTCCCCTGCTACAGTCACAGGCAAAGTACCACCGTTTATATTTTACAAAGATAAGAGAATCAAGTTTGGAGTGAAGGAGACCTGCCACGCGGTTTAGCTTTCATTTCGAGGCACAGGCATCACCGTGCAGCTAAGTTCGCTGCATGCTTAGCAAACGAGCGCAGATACCAGCGTAATGGACTCTCAACAGCAAGGCTAGAGTGCCCTCCTGTGACTACCATGGGATAACACCAAGTATTCAAAGCGCAGGATCTTCTCACACATCAAAGTTTATCTGCTTTTTGTATTTCTGCTCCTTGAGGTGGAGTTTCTGCCCTGTTGATGCAGTGAGACAGAACTGGGGAAGATCCTCACCAGAATGCCACAGTGTCAGACTAACAGTCTGATTCCTCTTGAGAGGTATGCTCAGAGTTACTGCGGCAGAAGGCCCTGGTAAATGCCTCAACTATGTTCATTTTTCCAGACTGAAACACCACTATCTATCTTTTCCCTGTATATGGTCTGCAATCAGAGACCATAACTTCACAGTGAACTGCACGTCCTGCACCTCCCACACCTCCCATTTATTTCTTTTTCTTAAGGAGGCAGATTCTCCAGATGATCCCTGTAGTTCATTATTTCTCAGATGTGACTTTCCTTCCTCATCCACATAACTCAAACTCTTGCCCTGACCCATATCTCAACTGTTTCAGCATCCTTTCCTCTGTCTTTGAACAGCACAGTTTCATCCTTTTCTGGTCCAGACAACTGCTACAGCTATCACCCCCTCAGACACTTCCCTGGTGTCACTTGTTTGTTGCTGGGGTTGGCTTTCCCCTCTGTTAGATCCATACTGACAAACTAATGAATTCAGCTCTCCCTTTGGCTTACAAGGTAAGTTAGTTTTCATACTTCTTGCTTGAAGACCACTCACAAAACTATCTCTTCAAGCTCCTTCAAATTTTTCCCTTTCGTGCCTTCTGGGATGAGCCCAGCAACACATGCACAAGGCCAGTCATGTTGGTGACCGATCATCTCTCAAGCTCACTTTTTTATCTCTGCTTTCCCTCCCATGGCTGTTTGCGTCTCTATTCCATCCTTGGTTTACATTTAGTCTCTTATCTGAGTCAGAGAAAGCTTCTTTTTGAACCCGAAGTATTCAGATGAGTTAACAGGGCACTACAAATCCTGGATGATGATAATAATAAGATGAACTGGAAACACCAGTCCAGTTGGTGACACCCTTTTACATATATACTGTTGATTGCTTCTTTTTTAACACTATTTTTAACTAAGTAATCCATGTGTTTTCTGCTAGGTGGAGCTATAACACAGTCTGTGAAGAAAGAAATGTGATTAAATAACATCTTTGCGGGCAATGCCTGCAGTTAGGAGAAAGTTAAGATTTGCTGAAGTTGGTCTACAGTCCTCTCTCATAGCTAATTTTGACAGAGAAGACTTTAGTTCACATTCTCAAATCCCCAGTTCAATGTGTTCAATCTATGGTGCCAGTTAAGGGCTTGTGGTTAGGATTTATTCCACTATGTAAGGTTTGAAATTATGCAAAACATTTGCATTAGGAACAGCGCACACAGCACCAGGTTTTCACTGCCTGCTGTTCTCTTTCTGGGCTTCAGGAATGAATATTTCTCCTTACTTTTAGAACACCAAAGGTTTAAGTCTTTGCCACTCATAGCAGAATTAGACCTCAAAACCCCAAATTATTTCAAAAACTTGTTTATCTTTGCATGGGTTGAAGAAAAGTTTGTTGGAATCAATAGAAAGAAACACACACACTTTAACTGCCTTTGGGCCAAAATTTTTCTTCAATTTATTCTATATAGGATGAGATACAAATTTACTTCTTCATTTCCCCAACACATGCGCTCTCTTCTTTTCACCATGTACTAGAGGTTGATTTTCCCTTATATGTGCATTTCCTGTGGTTCATGTTTTTACATGCTACTCCAAGTTACAGTCTGTGTCTTCTGGAAATTCACTGATTGCTCACCTATTCACAGCTCAATCCCAGAAGTCCATTTCTATGTGAAAAATTCAAGTAGCCCCATGGGTCTTAAAGATGCCTCAGACTTTTGCCAAAAATGCATCAACAGAGGAAGATGAGAGCAATGACATCACTTAGCTAAAAACCACTAGGATAAAACATCTACCAATATGGAACTATAAAGTTGTTACAGCAATCCCAGAGGCCCAAACCCTACCATGCATGATATAGGGAAATATTTGCCAGCTTGGGCAGCTAATTCAGTAGAAACAAGGACTAAAGGACTGATCCAAAGATCCGTTTGAGTCAACAGGGCCTTTTCCAATTACTTCAGTGGGCTTTGGATCCCATCCATGACCACCAAGAACAGCTGGGCAGGTGTGACCCTGTTATGCTTGGCCAATGAAGCTATTTCCAGAGGCATCACTCACTGTGGCATGATGGACAGACCAGGGGAATGAAAAATTCATTCTGGCTACCTTTTGGCAAAGTCCTCAGACAGCTGTTTAAATCTTTGTCCACCCATCATGTCAGAACAATTCCTGTGGGCTTGTGCTTCCTTTCATAGCAATCAATAGGATGTATGATGGTAAAGGCTGTGTGGCCAAGTGGGTGAGTGAAGCAGCCTTTCACCTCTGAGTTCACATCCTGTTGCATGTCTCATGATAATGATACCGGTGTTCTCTGCCCAGTTCATAGAGGGCATTTATTCACATCATTGGTACCATATGCTGTCTTAGATATGTGTCATCTCCCACTGGAGACAATAAGTGATTTGCATTCATATCAAATGTCACAGTAGTAGGTTAGCACACATGTTTCATGCAGACTACAAGAGAACCTGGCTCCATAAAAGTTCTCATAACACCATCACTGTGCTTTTTCAGCATCTTCTGCTTTTGTAGTAGGGTGGTATTTATCTCACCTGACCTAGATCCTTATCTTGTATGTGTGTGAACTGCACAGAGAAGGTCCCTATCTCTTTCTGTTACAGAAGCCTAAACAACTAGCTCAGATTTGATGCTTTTCTTCTATATAGCTGACATCAAGAAAAATGAATCGCATTATATCAATAAAATTAGTATTGATAGGAAAGAATGCTATAATAAATTTATTCACCATATAATTATTTCTTCAGAGGTTGCTTAGGCCTTCACTGTCTTGAATGATAACAACACAAATATACATGTTAGGAAATTAAAAGAAAACAAAACCAAAAAACCAAAACCAAAACCAAATAACAAAACAACAGAAGTAGAGTTGAAAGCGCTAAGTGTGTTCAATTGCTGTATAAACCCTGTGGCACAAAATTTGTTAAGCATCAATTCAATATTTACTTAAGGTTTTTCCAGCGCCTTCTATGTGTTCTCTATTTGACAATAATCACCCTGGACTAAGTCCTGATCCCAGATGATCTACAAAGATGCCTTTTATTCCCTCACACCTTTTATTTGTATCCAAATGTAATCAGAAGGAGGTAAATTCAGATTAATCTTTCTCAAATAAAAGAAAATACACACTAACTTTGCAACAATGCACTTATGTAAACTTTTCTCTTTTTTCACTTGTCTTATTAAATTTGCAGCTTAGCAGAATGCTGGATCTGTAGATCTCACACAATACTGAGACATATGATGCGATTGTGTTAACATTACGCAGGAACCCTGGCCAAGATTTTCAAAAGCTGGTGCCAGAAGTCGGGCTCCTAAATAAACCTCCAATTTGCCAAAAAGCATAGCACTTCACACCATCCAGTGAAGTCAGTAAGAGCTGCTGAATCTAACACCTATTAAAATTGTGACAATTATTTGGGTATGTAAAAACTATACGGTATGTAAAAAAATATCCTTTTCATTTAATTTTGCATCTTTAGTTCAGCAATGCTGTTCCCTACTGATTATTCTAACCAGAATGCTGTTCCCTGTGAGCTTCAAATGGGTTTCTGTTTCCAGTGTGTTGAAAATCCCAGTTTAAAAGTAACTTGTCACACTGAGCCTTAGACACTTAACAATGAGACTCAAACACCCATAGGCTAGGTACACAACAGGGACTTGATAATACTGAGCGCAGTAGGCATCTGCTTGGTGGATTTTACAATGTCCAGGCTGGGAATTTTTATGCATTAGGAGAACTAAGCACCATATCTGCAAGTCACTCTCTTGGAAGCATCTGAAGTATCCAGTGCAAAATGCTAAAGAGTGAAATATTTCTTAAATATCTCCCATATTGGAAAATTAGATGCTTTAGTCTGGGCTTCCCTCCTAAATGAGGCATTCCTCTATTCCAAGCATGTGGACCAGAGCCATTCTAGGAGCTACTGGCCCCTTCCTGTTAAAGGTGTTTCCCTTTTCGTGGGATAATTACCTCTCAGCTTAGCCAAAAGTAGTAAGAATGTTGCCCAGATGTTAATCAGGAAGGGAGAAGATCTGTTTTCCACTGAAAAGCTTTCTATTTTATGTTAAGTGCCATAGAAACCGGAGCACCAGACCTTCCTTCAGAGGGAATGAATAAACCACATGGTCCTTTTCTCCCAAGCTCTCAGTGAATAAATACTTAACTAGCAAGAAGATAAGGCCTGGTAGTCAGCATTCCTTTCCGATGTAATGTAAAGTCTTCTGAGCTGTAAATAATTTTCCTTATCACCAATCCCTCGAGCAAAAAGCAGAGAAACAGATGAACTACCTTCAATTAGTCACTTCTGTGTTAAATTGGGACCTCCTGCACACCCAACACATTTAATTTTATTTGTAGAGCTTAGAAAGAAGTGCAAAGTCGTGAGGATTTAAGATGTAAGACTGAGGACTGGTATGAGCTTCAGAGATGCCCAGAAGTACTTTAAAAAATGGGGTATTGTAGGTTTATGATCTTCTGTGGTTTAGATGACAGCTGAGAGATTACTGTCAGGGTGCAGGCAGTTAACATGCCATTGGAGATTCAACAGTAAGCCATTCTGAAGATGAAACTTTGGTTCCTGAGTGGCCTAAATACCGTCTGGCTTCTTCCCTCTGGTCTTATCAAAGTGGCACAATACACTGTGCATTTGGACATGTCTGCAAGAAGCCTTAGTACTTCTCAGTGGGATGGACGGGTTATGACAGAGGAATTGGGCACTCAGCAGGGAGACTTTCATTCTAATCATACTCAGAGGAAACCTGAAAGTGGGCAAGGGAGAGGGAAATAAGTCAGGTTCTGCAGGAGACAAACAGCGCAAATCTTAAATGGAATCAACCTCACTTAACTCCCACCAGAAAAAGCACAAACAAAACAAATACACAAACACAAAAATATACTGAAGCCCTTTTTTTTTTTTTTTTTAAGATAGAGTTTGCATCCACGGAATGTGCAAGATTTGTTTTACTGTTTGTCTTCAGCACTTTGTACTGTTTTTCCACTTAGCACACCTGTGCTGTTGACAGAAAAGGCTCATATAAGACAGCATTAATCTGAGGCTAACTGGGATGAGACCAGCTAGGTGAGTGAATTTGACTTTGCAGGTGGCACTTTGCAGTTCTGTGCTGGTCTCTTCTAGCAGGAAAGGCGACTGGGTTCACAGAGTTTTGAAAGGCTGTTAGGAACTGAAAGGTGATTCATGCTGGGGAGAACATGTCCGTAAGTAACAGGAGATTAGTAATAACAGGAGGTGGAGGAGGCTCTCTCATGAAAATAAACCCATAAAGTGAAACATTTCACTTAATTAAGCAGCCCCATTTACAGTGGGGAGATCAAAGGAGAGAAGAATTGGAGAAGCAAAGAATGAGCTCCATCCCATAAAAAATCAGGTGAAAGAGGAAGATATGTCTGAAAATAACAAGGGAAATCTGTGCAATCCTCAATGTTTTATGAACACACTTATTAAAGCAGCAAAACTAACCAGATGGGAGGACAGGGGGAGACTTTTTGGCAGACAGTATTTCTCTGCGGCTCAGCCAAGTCCCAAGGGGATGGACACCACACCTCAATCAGCCCATGCAGTAGATTAGCAGAAGAAATAAAGGAAGGGGTTTCACTGAAGAGTGGGAGAAAAAGATATATGGGGAGAAAAAGATGAAAAAGAACACAGGAGAATCTAAGGGCTTGTAAGAGAACTTCTTTTTAAAAAGAAATACACAAAGAATTAAGCTCACAGCCATTTTCAGATCTGGAATGGAAAGACGTGAGATTCTTCAAATGGACAAAAGCTGTTTCTTCTTGTAGCTAAGATCACTCAGACTGCAAGAATCTTGCTTTGCCAATGTAGATCTTAGTTTTGAACTTTTGGGAAATCAGTTAGTAAAATATCTAGATCTACCAAAAATATTTGGTGTTGCCTTGGGTAGCAGTTAGAGTCCTATGCTCTGCAATAGATCAGTCTCAGTAGTAATATTCAGTGTATCATTGAACATTGATTTCCGCTAAAAATCTGATCTTAATGACATTTGCTGACCATGAATGAAAGGAGGATGACATAAGAATTTCCATATGAGGGCTATGAGTTGATGAGTTGCTCTGATAGCGCAATGGTTACAGCTAAATAACTTTTCTAGATCAATAAGCTAGAAACGTTTTACTTTTTTTTACTCCTAATTCACTGAAAATCTTGTTCAAATGCCTTCTGTGATTACTGGGAGGGCATTATGAAACTGTTTCATGATACAGAACACACTTTAAAGAAAGCCCTTGATGATTTCTTTATCAATGGATAGCTTCCTGGGTGAAACCCTAACAGACTGGAAGAAAATTGGATTTTTCATCTGGGGACAGATATGTAAGTCCAATTTTTAAACAGCTATAGAAGACAGAGCAAAATCTTCCTTGGTTTTCAAATTGCCCTTTGTGTCAGGGCTGCCTGCTACATGTTTCTTCTGTCTCCTTTTTCCAGCTTCTAAATCGAATTAGATTTGAAGCTTTGCTTCTGTTTAATTTCCATTATTTCCACTTGCTGTTTAATACTGCTGGGAGAAGTTGGGAGTAAAAGAGCTGTACCTTTTGCAATGTCAATGATATGGAGTGTGCTGGAGACCCCCAGTCACCCTGCTTGGCAGTCCCCTTACGACGGCAGAGGGCAGGCAGATCACATCGCAGCACCAGGGCCAAGCAGGCAAAGGCTTCTGCTGCCTGCGCACCACCCAGCATTGCGAAGGCATGATATCATGTTCATGTTAGGAGTTTATCTCCGACACAAATTGCCACAGGAAGCATTTTGTCAAAATTTCAATATCAAAGTGGTCACAGCCTCTACAGTGAATAGCTGTATTTACTTAGGAGATAAAGGCAGCTGAGCAGAAAGTTAAATTACGGTAAGCAGTCTCCTGCTTCTATATAAGTGCTGAAAGGAAGTCAATGCCTCTCTCAAAACCAAACATCAAAAGAAACACATTTCCTAGAATAAGCATTTTTAGACTTTTTCAGTGACTTAAAATACAAGAAACATAACATCAGGGTAGTGCTGGCAACTGCCATGTAGGCAACACTTAACGTAGAGCTGAAATTTAAAAAATGTTACAGTAACTTGAAAAAGAACAGATTCTCCCTCTTTGACTCTGTTCTGAGCATTCCTGAACCACCTCATACCTGCCAAGAAACGGTGAAATTAAGGAAGAACATTTCAGTGTTCACACGGCAGTGTTCTGCAGGGGTATATAGCATGCTGTTGCTTTTCTCTGTCTTTGAGAACTGTGTTGCTTTTCCAGATGCCAGCCTAAATCTGTCAAAATCCAGAGATTTGGCATAGCCCGTTATGAGACCACGGCATGAATCTACTTATTTGGATTCCCTGTATTGAACTACTGTTGCAGTCCAGCCCTACTAAGAAAAAAGATAATTAACTATGCAGCAATACGTTTACTTTATCTATATAGCAAATATTATGGATATCTTTCTTCTGAGAGCTTTCTTCAGCAAAATCTACTTCCCTTCTCAGCCCTTGCTCAGACAAACTCCTACAAAAATCCACTGAATATGGAGGTCCTAAGGATTTTAACTATACCATTTTCTCACAGCTGTTATCAGGTGCTTAAAGGAAGCAGTTGGAGAGTTAAGTGGCAGCTTATGGAAAATAGCCATTTATCTTTAAACTCTCCAACTTTTAGAATACTTGCAAGCATGGATATTCAAATCAGTGATAAAGATCAGCATTGACATGCTTCAGCATGACATGTTTCCTTCATTGGGAATCCCAGCTCAACCATGTGATGGCTAATACACTCAAAAATGCAATGAGCTTATGACCCATCCATCTGTGCAGTGTTCATCCTTATGGGGCACTCTGAATTTTCCAAGAGAGTTATTTTAATCTCTTTAGATGCCATGGGACCAGCTATTGTTCTTGCTGGCACCATTTTTGTACTTAAAACTAAATGCATCTGCACTTCTTAACCAGTAATGGAGTTGCACATGCTTAAAAAAAAATAATTAAATGTAATTTCTTTGCTGGGGGCACTATATATTCTGCATGAGAGAGATGCGTAAGCCTACAGTGCCTAAATTGTCTAAATTAGGAGTGCATTTGCTCCAGCAGCACAGATTCTAGGCAGGCCAAATCAGTCTTTGGAGCTGCCTTAGTCTTTAGAGAGAGTTGCTCTCTGTGTGTCCCGCCTGCAGCTGAGAGGAGAGAATCAGAACCTGGGACCACAGAGTGCAGCTAAAAGGATGGACGTGGACCACGCAATTGGGTTCATTGGAAGGATAATGAAGAAAACACAGAGGCACAAGTAAATGTGTGAAACGAAGAGCTAAATAAGCTTGAAGCAAAGGTTCAGTGTGACAAGTCTCTTTTAAACTGTGATTTTCAATACAGTGGAAATAAGAACCCTTTAGAAGCTCACAGGGAACAGCATTCTGAATGTTTCAACATTCAGCACTGCTGAACTAAAGATGCATCATTAAATGAAAAGGATTTTTTTTTACACATCTTATAGCTAGCTTCCCAGATAACTGTCACAATTTTAATAGGCATTAGATCCAGCAGCTTTTACTGTCTTTACTGGGTGGAAGCAAAGGCTGCACCAGCGCTGGTGTCAGAAAAATAGATACACCCAGATGGCTTCTAGGCAAGGTACCAGCAGCAGTCCAACCTCAGCATTTCAGTGCTTGGATAGATTTACACATCTGCCAGATAGCTGAAAACCTGACCAAGATAATGTAAAGCTATTCTGAGTAATATCTATCTTACTTTTAAAACACTGCTTTTCTATGTTCTACATATGAACAATTGCTTAAAGTTCTGATAACTTTTTTAAAGCAGATGTGTTTTCTGGAAATACCATTTTCTTCCTTGGCTATAATGTAGGTCTGTGCTTTTCCAAATTTAATAACAAGACAGAAGTGAGGGAAAACTTATTTAATAATTCAATATTCTTCTCTTTGTTTTGGCCCACTTATTATACCTGAAATTTAAGGAGACTGAGATTTAGAAATGTTTCCAGATATCACACTTCTCTTTTCTTCCTATCACTTATCTTTCATCACATAAAGTCTCCAGCAACTAATTCCTTATTTCACTTCAAAACAAGACACATGCACAAACACACATAAATAGAATTAATGACCACATATCAAAGAACAGTATTTTAACAGGCACAGAATAAAAGAAATACAAGTCAAAATATCTCATCATAAGTTAATATTCCATAAAAAATCCCTTTGGTGTTCTATAAAGTATTGATACCTTAGAGGTGATCCCAACAGACAGAAATAAAGCAATACAGTAGGAGACAACAATATGAAAGACAATAAGGATATAGACAGTCTGGACACAATGTTATCTCAGAGTCATGGAAAAATGTATATTTATATACCTACAAGGTAGTAGAAGTCTGAGCTGTCAACAGAAGGGAAGGGGTTGAGAGGATAATTTGAAACATCCTCAGTGGAAAATATAATTTACCAGGCCAGGAACAGGTGTGAAGTATGACTGCTTTTGAGTAAAAATAGAACCATGTAATTAAGGAGACACTTACTGTACCAGGTCTGGGATACGGGATGCGACCTTCATATTGTACCCACCGATGATCCACACTTTCTTTGTGAGCATAAGGGCCACTGAAAACAGCTCTGATATCTGCCATGCTGTACACACAAACTGCAGAGCCCTTGAAGACAGAGCTGAAAAAGAAGATGGGTATATGTATGTTGTGAACACCTCTTTAGTGCACACCTCATCCAGTGAATTAACTAATTCCACAAAGTCTAATGGTTTGGATCATGCCTACACCTGAGAGTTGATATAAGGGGTGCTAAAAGACAATGTGTACAGGTCAGATAACTGCAGATATTTAATATCACTCTCATTACAATTTAAAGCTTTGCTTGGTTGAAACCAGGACTTAGACTTTGGGAACACTTGATAGACAGACATTTTTCTGGTGGCTGACAGTTTCCAGCTATCATTTATTAGCTATTTTGATTCAAATTTTCTGCCAATGAAGGACATATCTTTACATTGTGTTCACATCTGGAAGCTTTTCTATTAATGATATTGCAGGTCACATGCCTGAGAATTACAAGTTGCATTGTATAGACAATAGAAAGAAATTATTTATTTATTTTTCTACATCCTTTTCCTTTTTTTTTCCACTTATTTCTCTAAAATAAAAAAAAAAAAACAACCAAACCAAAAAAACAAACGCACACAACAAAAAAATAACCCCAAACAATTCAGTTTTCAAAAGCACAGCATGACAGGTTGTTGAGTGGTATGTAGTTTAGTTACTTCACACGCTATTTCATTCACTGTTCAACATTTCATTCAATTGTAAATATTTTATGTGGTTATACATAAGTGGAGCCACTGTGGTGGCTGCTTCTGAGTTACAGAGTGCCTTGGCAATTTTTTGTTGTACTCATACTGTTCAGCATTTAGCTATTCCTTATTATTTACACTTAATTCAAAGGTTCTGAAGACAAAATAATTACTTATTTCCTTTCTAACAGTTCTATAGAGAACACCTCATTACTGCAGCTGAGAGGCTCATTCACTGATTACTCCATCCCCTTGACATAAATACGAGTTATTCTTCCATCGACTCCTGCTTATAAAAACAGTGAAATATTACTTCAGAGCACAGTGGGGTTTGATCCTAAGAAACAGCTGATGTCAAGTTGTTGCATACAGAAACATTGGTTCACAACGATGATTTGCTTTAAACAACTGCTGGCTACTAGATAAATATGACTGAAATTGTTAAATTCAGCTAGATGAGTTTGAAATAAACTAGAATCTTGGAGCGAATTCTCCTGGAAGGCATACTGAGGCACATGAAAAACATGGTGCTTGGTGACAGCCAGCATGGCTTCACTAAGAGGAAATCCTGCCTGACCAATCTGGTGGCCTTCTGTGATGGGGCTACGGAACTGATGGACAGAGGGAGAGCAGTTGATGTCATCTACCTGGACTTGTGCAAAGCGTTTGACACTGTCTCACATGACATCCTTGTCTCTAAGTTGGAGACATCGATTTGACAGGTGGACCACTTGGTGGATAAAGAACTGGCTGGATGGCCACATGCAAAGAGTTGTGGTCAATGGCTCAACGTCCAGCTGGGGACCAGTAACAAGTGGTGTCCTTCAGGGATCAGTGTTGAGACCGGTCTTGTTCAACGTCTTTGTCAGTGACATGGACAGTGAGATTGAGTGCACCCTCAGCAAGTTTGCCAATGACACCAAGCTGTGTGGTTCGGTTCATACACTGGAGGGAAGGAATGCCATCCAGAGGGACGTTGACACGCTTGTGAGGTGGGCTGATGCCAACCTGATGAAGTTTAACCATGACAAGTGCAAGGTCCTACAGCTGGGTCGGAGCAATCCCAGGCACAGCTACAGGCTGGGCAGAGAAGAGATTCAGAGCAGCCCTGCAGAGAAGGACTTGGGGGTGTTGGTCGATGAAAAAATGAACATGAGCCGGCAGTGTGCGCTTGCAGCACAGAAAGCCAACCGTATCCTGGGCTGCATCAAAGGAAGCGTGACCAGCAGGTCAAAGGAGGTGATCCTGCCCCTCTACTCTGCTCTTATGAGACCTCACTTGGAGTATTGTGTGCGGTTCTGGTGTCCTCAACATAAAAAGGACATGGAACTGTTGGAACAAGCCGAGAGGAGGGCCACGAGGATGATCAGGGGACTGGAGCACCTCCCGTATGAAGATAGGCTGAGAAAGTTGGGGCTGTTCAGCCTGGAGAAGAGAAGGCTGCATGGAGACCTCATAGCAGCCTTCCAGTATCTGAAGGGGGGCTATAGGGATGTTGGGGAGGGACTCTTCATTAGGGACTGTAGTGATAGGACAAGGGGTAACGGGTTCAAACTTAAACAGGGGAAGTTTAGATTGGATATGAGGAAGAAATTCTTTACTGTAAGGGTGGTGAGGCACTGGAATGGGTTGCCCAGGGAAGTTGTGAATGCTCCATCGCTGGCAGTGTTCAAGGCTGGATTGGACATAGCCTTGGGTGGCATGGTTTAGTGTGAGGTGTCCCTGCCCCTTGCAGGGGGGTTGGAACTAGATGATCTTAAGGTCCTTTCCAGCCCTAACTATTCCATGATTCTATTATTGTTAAATTTTCATTACATTTTCATTCTGAAAAGTCAGGCTCGCAAAGGTTTTGGGACATAATATATGATTTTCATTTCTGAAAATATTGCCTTTAGTGACTACAGCCCCAGTACAGCAAGCCTTATTCAAGCAGTCTCTCACTGCTCTTAGGAATCAGGATCTAGTAATAGAAGGATTTAATAAACGATTTATTTCCAGAGGCAAAAGTGATCCTAATGCATACCTTGTTGTAGTGAAAACTCCGTATACAAGTGGATTTCTCTCATCTCTTGTAGAAAGTAAGAATATATCTTCTGCAATGGAAAAAAAAATTAAAAAAATTAAATATTCACTGAATATTTCTGCATTTACCATTTGTAAATATATAACAAAGGTTTATTTTTGTCCAAACGTTAAATTCTGCCATGTGAATTTGTGCTAATATTCTGGAGTTTGTCCATATGCAATCTGTTTTTTATACAGAATCAGATTTTCACTTTCCACCTTTTAGAATGAAGCAGTAAAACCTCCATATTTCTGCAATTCCAATGTATTTCAGTTATAATCAGGGAGTTCAGGTAAAAGTCAGACATATTACCAACACTGTTTGGAAAAGCCGTAAAGTCAGAGCAAGACACAGTGCTTCTCCAAACAACAAAATAAATCCAAGCAATACTGATGTCAGAATAAAACATGAAAGACAAGTCAACTTACGCAGCTCATCAAAGTGTGTATCTGCCCCTTCAGGACCAGGTATCGAACACACAAGCCTGGCTTTCAAAAAAGTAGTCCACTTGTTTATTAGGCTCCTTTGACCTCCCATATCATTCTAATAAAAATAAAATTAGAAGACTTAAATATTAAACAACTAAGAAGAGTTTTAATGTATTATAGTCAATGGTAGTATAGTCTTAACATAAAAACAACAGTCTTTTTCTTTTTGATGATTGGGTTTCTTTTTTTATAAAACCAGTGTGGATTGCCTCTTTGTAAGTAGCTCCAGTAGTCACTTCTCAGCTCAGAGAGTGGGCAATCCAGATTTCCTAATTACACCCAAATCTGTTTGCAAAATCCCCTCATCAGTTCTACAGCTGGAGTTCTGTGAAAACACACTCATATCATGTGATTTCTTGTTCCCTGTGATACTAATTTTGCAATCAGTTCTTCTTCGAGAATTCTTTACAAACCCAATAGTAATACAGAACATTCAGGATAGATTTCTCAAAAAAGAAAAACTATATTCATCAGCAGTTCTTGCAAAGTAAGTACTGTACTGTGGGGCTTGTTGGGATTTTTTCTGTGTACATAGTACGCATTCCAGGGAAAACCAGTCATATTATTTGAATAATAATTGTTATGGAAATATCAGTCTATAGGCCACAAAATGGATTTTTTTTTTAATTTACTATGGGTTTCCAAGATATGAGCATACTTGCCCAAATTCTGTCTTTTCTTTCACTGTAGAAATAAAAACCTATAAAAGGTCAGTTGAAATTTGAATAACCCTTTTGAAGGCTAGATGTCATTTGATGGACTTGAATCAGTTTGCTTAAGAGTTTACCTCCACTGAATACCTGAAAAATCTAATAAATGACATTTGCTTGTCTCTTTCGGCCTCAAATAACAGATCTATTTAGGTTCTGCAAAGCCATTTAGGCCCCAGTGTTATAGCTGTTTAGACTGCAGTGATATTGCAGCAGGATTTCAAACACTTAAGTGTTTGAATTAAGTACAGTAGTCTTGCAGCTATAGGTTCTGAATTACCCCACGAAGGTGACTACTTCTTTTCATTTATAAACCCTGAAGCTTAGGGAATCTCTAGTGTAAACATAAGCACCACAAAATTGGTCACAAATATTCATTCCCTCCAGATTCATTAGAAGAAATCACTTTTTTTTTTTTTAATTGGCTTTGCAACTCTGAAGATATAGAGCCAGCCAGCAGGAAACACTGGGTGTTGTAAATTAGGTGGTATTTCCATAGATTGTATTTGGCCCTTCAGGGCTGTATCATAAATATTACAGGCATTCAACAAGATGGGTTTTGGTGCTGAAATCCACTTCACAAGGAGTAACACTTCTCTGGTAATGCAGTCTAACCATTTTCTCTTTTCATGTGCTTGCTACTTCTAAATAGGTTAGCTCAGTTGGAAATGATTCCTGTTAATCTATAGCCTTTGGAACTTCTGTCCTAACAAGAACTGCTACCTCCTTTCTTGATTTCCTGAGGTCCTGCCAAGGCTGAAGCTTTACATCTAACCAACAGATATATTACAAAGGTGTCAAAATTAGAAGCCTGCTGCCAATAGGAAGAAGAAGCCCTGCATGCATGTGTCCTGTTCAAAGGCACAACAGATAATCCTTGTTGTGCAATTAAAACCAATTACAAAGATGCAACAAAGAAGCAAGAAGTGTTAAGCTTTTCCTTCCTCTGGCAATTCAGATTAGCTAAGCAATTCTCACATTGCAGGGCTTCCACTTTGATTTCTGGTGGATGCAGTGCAGCATTACAGGAGATGAGATGTTTCTAACTGCTGGCTAGGAAAGTGGGGAGGAAGCAAGATGTGATGAGGCTGGAACTGAAAAACACCCTCGTCTAGCTGCTGCTCCTGTCATCACAGGCATTCAGCTTCTGCGAGAGATGGAAAAATACACACTTGTGTTTAACCACCCTTAAATCATGATCCAACACCACTTTCACAAATTCTTATCTTAAATATATCAGTAGTTCCACTGCATTCCTAAAGAGTTGTGTGAACCAAGTACTGTGCTCAAAGGAAGCAGTCTAAGCAAGTGTTATGTGCTTCAAATTGGACTTAAGATGTATTCGTCTTTCCTCACTCTCAAGCCAGGACACAATTAACCATACTACTTGACTTTTTGAGACATTACAACAGACATTCAGTAGGTGCGCCTTACGTATCCAAAAGTTGCCAGTAACACTGCACAGTTTATAAAGAAGCAAGGGGAATTTGATGATGAGCACTCCATGATCTATCAAGTCCTTCAGAAGACAGACAGTGACTAAATTATGGTGCAGAAAAGACTGAAAAGACCTTTCACTGATTTAGGCAGATGCACACATAATATGCTGACATATCCTAAAACACGCTTCTTCCTACTGCCATGGCTGAATGAAACAAAACGTATGCCTTATTAGAAGGATGTTTTTGTTTGTGGTTTTGGGGTGTTTTTTTTTTTTTTAATTTTTTATTGGTTCTTATTAGCAGCCCTATAGTATTTGTAAATTCTTTGTCATCTCTGAATAATAGTGTCTTTGCTTTCTAATATGTGCCCAGGAATCACTGACTGAGAAGCTGACAAAGGCTGTGGCAATTTTATCTACAGGTAGAGTAGAATTAGTTCAGCTCAGGCCAAGGAAGTTCAAAAAATACTGAGAATATAGGCATATCTTTGCTCCTGGACAATCAAGCAGCAGATGTCTAATTAAGCTCTGGAAATCTAAATTTTTTTAAAGAAAACTCACCCCTTCCTTCCTAATACTATTTTTTGGTGCATATTAGTACAGTCTTTGACATGTCTTGAGGCATCAGCTGCTGGAGGACATGCAATTTTTCTCTTTTCTTCAGACCATGTTGGCATGAACTCATTAGCTTTACATCTGCTTGCTCTGTTGCAGATTCCTTGAACCAACATAGTTCATAATTACTGGCCTCTGAGAGGCTGGACAAAGGACATATTGGCCTAAATAGTTTTGAAACTGGCTTGCTACAGAAAGAAAACAGTTTCTTCTGCAGAAAAGATTACTTAATAATATCAGTTTGCAGTGAATCACTGACATGCTCAAATGCTGTGAGCTGAATGTACAATATGACTGTACATAATATGATATGCAGTCTGGGTAGTCAGCAGATTAGGAAAAATGGATGGAAAAGAGAAAATCACCAAAGAAAGACCATTCAGTGAGCAGGTAAACAGAAATAAGGAATCAACACAAAGCTGAGGAATCCTAAGAAGACCAATGGACTGATTTACACTAAGCAAGGATTTGTCTCAACCCTCCTGGAAGCATGCAGTAAAATGGATGCACTGAAATAACCTTGGACAAGTGATACTGGTACTGAAAACAAGAACACTAAATATTTCAGGGAGATGAGACAAGAAGACAGTATTAATTTAGTGCTGAGAGAATGGGAAGGCAGCATGAGCAAGCCTTTCCTTTCAAAAATATGGCTAATTTACTTGTAACAGAGGAACAGCCACAAGTATCTGAAATCTTATCTCCCAAAATGTCACTTCTAAGCACACTGGATTAGCAGTGTTTACTACAAACTTTGTTATAGTGCAGATGAAGGCACTTAGGACTGCATATTTCTTTCCGAATATAAAAAAAGGTTTAATTAGCACTTACTGAGTAGTAATCTCACAAGCTGTAACAGATGCCAACTATTCTGACTGAATTACCTTTTTAGAACAGAAAGAAGTGCCTGTAAAGCCTTGGTTATTTGTATTTGCCTGAGTTAAATGATTCAGGTAACTGCCAACTAGAAAGTGGGCAGTTCAATCTGTCACCTGTTGAGGAAATATTGTCAAAAAATATCACAAAGATTTAAACACAGAAACTGCCTAGGTAAGTGGGGAAGTAATCATATATGATTTTCAGAAATAAGATAGATTTTTATTCTACAGAAATCCTAAAATTTCCACCCTTTTCAATGAGCTAGTTATAAAAAATAATTTGTTGGGAGTGAGAAATCAGGTTTCTACCAAACTAGATTTAGAATTTAAATATTTTATCTACAACTGTAATGACAGCAGGTAAGTGTAATGGCTTTTTGACACCCAGGAAGAATGCTGTTTAAAAGCCACAATTTAAAATGTGACCTGAATTAAGGTCATATCATATGCCTTTCTTGCGAGAATTCCATGGATATCACTGTTTTCTGATCTGTAATTTACGTATAACTGAGCAAAATAACAGGTTTTTCAAGCCATACATTTAAAGATAAATTTATTATGAAAATAAAAACCATTAGAAAAAATATTGCTCTATGAACAAGTGATTTAATTAACTTACATTAAAGGCTTTCTGTTGTATCTATTTTCTATTCTATTGTATCTTATATATTATATAAATGTAGCTTCATTAAAATGTGCAAATGTTAGTCCTGGAATCCAGTAGGCAGGAAAACAGATGGCAACAAAGCTAAAGAACATCTGCATCTTTGGAGTTTTAAATCTTATTTGTTTGTAAGTAACAATGACAAATTGAACGTTAGAACAAAAATGTGCAGTTTTCTGAAAATCAATCAACATCAAAGATGTCAAACACTGTGATTCATAAAACTTTAATGACAGTAATTATCCTGACCAGCTTCTTAAATAAAAAGAAAAAAAGAAAAAAGACAATGAGTGGAATTTCTAGGAGCAGGTTATTAATTGCAGCCAGTGGCAAGATGTGCAGAAGGACCATCCAAAGTGAATTCCTGGCCTGAATAAAAGGAAATGCTGGAGAAAAGTGCTGAGACTGCAAAAGGCCCTTGAACCCTTCTCTTGTGTGAAGCCTAGCTATGTTACAAAGCCACCAAAAACAAATGCCATCCCCTGCAGCAAAGCCTTACATTATGGAAAAAGAACCCCAACCAACCAAGAAAAATCTTCTAGCAGACCTTATAAATGGAAAAACAGACAACAGTATTCTTTGGAATTCTGTCTTCAAACTCAGATAATTTTAATTATTCCATTTTATTTTTGCCTATTACCCAACTCTCTTAGGTACCGACCTAACACAGGAAATTAAGATTTCTGCCTTCAGGAATTCAGGTTCAGAATTTTTTGCCCAAACCAGACTGATGTCAGATGTCAGATTCCTGCCATAATTTCAGCAGTTTGAATGGATGGCAAGATGACCCAGTGTCACTGGAAAGCTGATATGACACCGATGGGTAAGGATGCCACTCTGGGCATTCACATATTTCTAGGCATTAAGAAGATGGGAAACAGAGTCTTTACCAAAACCATAGCCAAAACTACAAGACTGTAAGTCACATCTACTGTGGAAAAGCCCTCAGCCTTGTAATCTGAACTACAAGTGAGAGAAAGTGTTTTAGCTTTGAGTTACTGCACCTCAAGCAGATTTGTGGTTATTTCATTCAGAATGGCAATATACTCACATTAAGCATGCATAACCGTTTGGTTCACTATGGATAATGTTGATTTTTATTTTGGAAAGTATTTAAACATCACACCCAGGGGTTTCTACTGAATTATCTTTGGAGGTGATCCAAACTGGAAAATCTAACTATACAGCAAAGAAAAATTCTGACTGTTACAAAGCATACCATGAAAGCCAGGAACTAGCAGACTTAGGCAAAGACAGGGAAATGACAACAGCAAGATTGAATGAGGTCTGGGACAAATGAAATAACAAAACTAAGCACCATTTTACTCCAAGGCCATTTAGCAGTCTTGCTAAGATTACCTCCAGCAAGTTTGCTAGTACTAAGAAATTCCCAAAAACTGTTTGAAGGCTGCCACAAAGCAGATGTACTATACTATATCCATCATTGGGCTGTTCACTCCAACTTCAATTGAAATTTGAAGTGACCAAAGGGTGATGACTGAATTAATAAAATATGTTAAAGAATTCTCAGGAAAATCTATTTAAATTTTTAGTATAATCTGTTCATCATTTATTTCATTGTGCTTGACTTGCCTTTACCAGTCTATCATCTAAATGTTCATGTATACTTAATATAAAATAGATGATATAAATAAATAAAAAGGATATAAAAAGACAGAGGAAAAAAGCAAACAAGAACAAAACCTTCAGGTTATGAAATGTAGTATTCTTAATCATGAAGCTACAGGCAAGCCAAGTGACTAGATGGATCATGCAATTTATGTCAAATAGGAGAACAGATTTATATGGTTTGAATGTACTAAGAGCATTGTGGAACTGAAGCAGGTTTAGATGCAGCACTGGAATAGCCTGGTTTCTTTCTGAACAAACAGGCCTGAATTTGCCATTCAAAATTTCACAATCTCAAATAAGAATGCCTTGGATTTCACATTCCAGGGACCCAGGAGGGCAAAGCTCCCTTTATAGTCAATGGAAAACATCTCCTTGAAAGAGTGATTTGGGTTGAAGATGAAGTGAGTCTTCCCCTAAAAAAAATGTAATCTGCCTTTTCTGAATGAAGTGAGTGTCTGATAATTACTTTCCTTGCTTGGATACATACAAATGACTAGTCACTAGTGTGGGACTGTGTGACCGCAATATTTACAGCTACATGTTGAGAGCTGGAAAAGCGTGAGACCAAGAAACACAAAGGTAGGTCAACATCTTACACAGTCTTTTAGAATTAAACATTCTGAAACATCTATAATTTTAACAATGTATTCAATCAATAACAGCAAAGCCTGAACTGTAAACCATGGTATGCTTTCATATTAAATGTACTGATAGGGAAAAAAAAAAAAAACACAACACAGGAAGCTAATTTTATCACATCGGAAAAATTCCAAAATAACAAAGTTACTATTTGCTACCCTTAGAGGTATCTGAACATCTGATTCAAAGCACACTGAAGTCAGGGACGTAGGATTAGACATAGGAACTCCACTCCAATTAACTCTGAAGGCTTCCCATTTCCAAGCCAGGGGGTTACTGACAGTGTATTCTGCAATGAGTCTCTCTGGCAACTAGGATGCTTTCCAGAGTTTGCTTCAGAGGTTGAGCAGCTGCATTTCCATAATCCAGTTTTTAAAGCTCTATCTTGACACTGTAATTTCTTTTTCATTTTCCCTGAGGCTCAGTAAAATTCAGTCGCACCTCTTTATATATAAGCATAACTTACATATTTTTGCTTCATCTGCAAATCATGATCTCCCCCCTCAAAAAAAAAAAACCTAAAAAAACCAAAATGATTCCATTGTTGAAACACACCCATGAGGGACAAAAATATACAAAACTTTCTATACTCATGCCTGTACCCTTGCCAACAATGAAAGCTGGACCAAAAGACCTGACAAAGCGTGATGTTATGTCTCTTAATTCATCACAGTTAGAAGCAGATACTGTACGGAACTGGCCTGACTCCAACACATCAGCCCTTAAAACGAAATCATGTTGATGAGCAGCAGCTTTTCTATAAAATTTGAAAACTTTCAAATGGCACTCAATATTCAAATATCAAATTTGGAAGTCCAAGAGGAGTTGGCTGCTCAAGGACCCACTGTTGCAAAAATGCTCAATGGGCAAATGAGGGGCAAAGTTTTTCTAGGAATGACATTCTTGAAGTGGTTTTAATCATTATCACTGAGAAACAATAAAAAAAACACACACAAAACCCCCCCAACATTACCCATGATTAGCATTGTGGCTAGGCTATATGATGATAAGGAAAGTATGTAAGCATGTAATAGGCCGTAAGTTAAATCTTGTCTGGAATGAGTTGCCTCCAGAACTAGAAGCAGGATAGCTGCACAAGCATGGCTCTGAGCCCAAACTAATTAGCCCTGCTGAGAACATGTTAACATGTCTATTTTGCTTCCGGGACTCAAGCTAATACAGCTGAATGGTAAAGCATTACGCTATGCAGACAACTCAAATGGTTTTGGAGATAGATCAATTATCTACACAGCGATGCATTACATGATATAGAAATACAAAGAATGTTAATGACCCAGCTATCCCTAGTCACAGTAAAGGCATGGCTAGACTATTTCCAGGACAAGAAAAACACCTCCTAATTTTTACACACAAGCAGCCCCATGGCAGAGACCACCGGAGACCCTGGACTCGGACTTGCAGCAGAATTGCTCCCTCCTGCCATTCTGGGAATACAAATTGCCTTAAAGCAGCAGACAGGAGGCAAGGTTATAGCCTGGAACTCTGCTCATGTTCATGGCTTTGGAAATAAATTACCCAAACATGGAATGCAGGGTGTGTCCTGGGCTGTCAACTCAGAAGCTCTTAAAATGATTACATTGCAGTATATTTAGAAAGCACAGTTTAACCAAGAAGGCTGTGCCTAATTGCAATATTCTTGTCCCCAGGTACAGCATGGTATATATGAGGGTGGAATAGTATACCAAAGAAAAAAGACAAAGAGCTCACTTGTTCCTGCTAGAACAAAGGCTGCTTCTGGACATTGAACACTTTGGGAAATGTGGGAAAACATCAGCGGCTGAAGTCTGATTTCTTGTCAGTTGAGGCCTCAGAAATAAGGCTGCACATCATAACTTTTGCAATACATCACCAAAACCAGTAAAGAGAAGCTTATAACACAGCAAATGCAAGCCGCTGTAATAATAAACAGGATTTTCATACTGCAGCAGAGAGACTACTGCTTTGGGCTAATTTCCACTTCATGCCAATAGAATGCGGTTGTGACTATGAAAAATGTGTTTCTATACAGAAAACAAACAAACAAAAGCCACAACTATATTCCCCCCTCTCCAAAAACTTTCTGTGGACTCTTGTAAGGTAGGATTTTGATTTCTCGCTTTATTTGAGTGGGAAAAATAGGAGGGAAATCTAGGTCTTTTCTAGGGCTATATTTGTGCATTTGTGAGGTTTATCCTCAAGCAGAATTACAATTCTGTCATCATTACTGGTAGATATGTATACAGAAATGTAATTGACTTGTTACTTGACTGCAGAGCGCACAGTGCATGGATGCTGTGATTTATTTTCTCTTTAAATCTGGTTCAGTTTATAATGACTCTGCCATGTCTTCAGCTGATGCAGACTGGTTCAGTATTGTTGGCTTGAAGACAGTGTAGCTGTAAAAGCATATGCCTGCGTTTCTGGAAACAGAAATACTTAGGTCCATGCTCTTAAAAAGTTACAGTTTGTATGATCATGTAACGTACATATGTGTGTGCAAATATGCATTTAAAAAACAAACACTTCTGGCTAATCTTTAATAGGTTTTTTTTTTCTTTTTGCTTATGACCTTGCTTGAAAAGAAAGCAAATAGCATAACAGATTACACTTTATGTAAGTAGGAACATGTGATAAGTAGTATCAGGCATTACAGATAGGCCAATGATGTTTTTTCTGCCTCCCTCAAACTGAAAATAGGCAATGCCACTTGCCATGATAAATGACACAACTGGTTCTGAAAATGATTGTTGAAAGCACTTCCTCCCAATTCATACTGATATTCCCTAGTGATATACAGAATGCAGATGACGTAAATCTGAATTAGTGCTATTTAGTGCTACAGTGGCTGCGTAATTACAACCCATGCTTCAAGATGGCAAGTATGGTCTTGTAACGGGAGGAGTGGCAGCTGTTTGACTCTGGGCAAAGAGCTGCCAGCATGAGTATTGTAATCTTCTGGGTCTGAAAGTAGCTGGGAAAAGAGAATGCTTTCCAGAGAAGATTTTCCCTAAGGGGAAGAATTAGTGAGAGACCATATTGTTGAGCCATTGAAAATTAGCCAAAGAATAGGCTGCATTGACTAACCTCCTTATTAAGAACAAAGCCTATTCTAATTTCAGCATGTGTCTCTGGCATTAATGTACAGGACCCCTAAGGCACAGTGAGGTAGACAGCAATTGAGTTCTAGTAGAAAAATCTGGGTTTAGACCAAGCAAATGATTTCACAAGCTTGCTGGGCTCCTCCCACCACTGTTATTCTCTGCTTGCTAGGGAAAGAAGGCAAAGGCTTAACTATATGCTGTACAGGTCGCATTATTGAGACAGTTCAAATAGAAATTGTTATGTTAACTGTTGAAACCAAAGAGATGGATCCTGTATCAGAGAGAATTAAGCATAGCAGATGTTTCATGTCAGAGCACGGCTCCAGAGGATCTTAGTTAGCAAACAGAGGAGTCCACCTGCATATTTTAATTTATATTAAATACCTATAATAATTCTATTTGTATTATAATAATTTGCATTACAATGCCTTTTTATTTGCAGGTAATCAAGAGAAACACACACACAAAATAAAAGAGTGAATTTTCAAGAGAATTCTGCATCCATCATGAAGTGCTCAGTAAATCAAGAAGACAGTGCAAAACCAATATTAATATTAATCACCTTACTTATCAGTTTCCATTGTTTTGCTTTGACTATTACAAATAAAATTGAAGATTTTTTTTTCCATTAACAGGACTACTCTACAAATTTAGTCTCATTTGAGGTATGATTATGCATGGTCATACATTACAATACATTTAATTTTACTATGATACTTTATCTCCTTTTTTCTCTAGGTGAAGGATGCTAGAGATCTCTAGCTAATATATCTTACTTCACTACAATCTCTCTTGTGCCTCAGCTTGAAAATGTCATCTACCAATTTCTCCTAATGCATTAAGTGTTCTCTCATAATCAGCAAATGCCATGTCTAGCAGCAAATCATATATGCTTGTATTTCCATTCTGCCATTAATCACAGTGCTGTGAAATACCCAGTTAAAGATTATCCATTCTTTCGCCTGGCTAAAAACCTACTGGAGAACTGATTTATGAATGAGTTTTTTTTTGTTTTCTTAACACTTTATGACAAGGACAGAAGTGTGAAATGGCCGTGGTCATTGAAATCTCAGTTGGATTTAGGAGTCTGTCAGACTCAAGAGAAGTTGTAGATTCATTGTGTGTTCATTAGCTGAATGGCTGTTCTAGACATATCTCATTACAAATCAGGAACTCTTTTGTTTGTTTACTAATTTTCAAGCTTCTTAAGAAGATAATTTTCTCTGCCAGCAGAATCACATAGCGCAAAAAATGCAAGTTAACGAAAACTTCTGAACAAAGTATCACAGAAATGTGCCCACTTGTGTGATTGCTGTGATGGTGTTGCTGATACCTAGTTAGCTGCATGAAATAAACATTTGCTCAAAGCTTATATTTACTAATATGAAGACAGCTGTGAAGTCCCATTTTCCTGATTTTTACCAGTGATACCTGGGTACCTGGATTTAATGAGGACCTAAGGACAGGATAGGAGTACTTATACTGATAGCTTCTGTCCCCATAGTATTATGGATCAAAGGAGAGAATAGAGAGTATGTCTGACACAGAAATCAATAGACTCTTCTGCTGTAGTGGGAAGAAGACCTTGACAAAACCAGGAGGCTGTTAAACAGAAAATCCTACACTGACTGCCGTCTTCATGTGCAAGAATTAGTTTATCTTCTTATCATTATTTGAGGGTGCTTCTGCCCTTGACAGAGACACTTCTTCAAAGAGAGTGCAGCTCCTGAAAATCTGAGTCTGCATTATGGATACCATAGGAGTGGAAATCTTTCATAAGGAGCAAAATCAGGAATAATGAAAGAGAAAGTGAAGGGAGTAATCATTTAAAGGAGATCAGGCACCGACCAAATGAAACTTATTACACTGTACCAGATGCAGGGCCTGGTTCCTCCCAGTCAAGAAGGTCAAGGACTGTGCTTCTTCCCAGGGAACAAAACCTCCAGGCAGATGTGGGCGTAGCTCAGTAGCGATATACATTTTTATCCTCCGCTCATCCCAACTGATTATCAGAAACAAATGACTGACACCAGCTCTCTTTAATGCCCAGGAATGATGTACTGAGCTAGGCAGAAGGGATGGGTTTGTATAACCCTCCATTCAGTGGGCATGTTTCACAAAACCCTGCGTACCTTGCCATTGTGTACACTTCAACAAGTCAATCCTTGCTGAAAGCTTATGAAACAAAGCAGGTCACTATTACACATCTGAAGGTAAATACATTATTGTTTAGACAGAGGATTATAATTTATAAGCCTATAAGCTTTTTAAAAAGAGGTACACGGTCAATATCAATTCTATTTTTCAGACAAGTGAATTTCAGACAACATTAGCAATCTATGTTCAGAAAAATTACTACGGTAGTTCACTGAGTAACACTGTTTCTTTCTGATCTGAAGGGGAAAACAGATTTCTCACAGAAACAAATCAAACTTTATTTTTTCTATTTTCTTTAAATAAAAAAAAAGATAGAAGTCCTCACCTTACAAACTCTGCCAACCCTGGAAAGGATTATCTTGTCAGATGTGCCACTATCCTGTGATATTTCTCGGAAAAAGAAGTAGATTTTGTCGTCATCTGGGTTATAGGTGTCCGGGATCGGAAAAGTTGCAATAAATTTTGCTCCTAGAAGTTTCCCCAAAAAAAAAAGGTTTCAAAAATCTGAAGAAAAGTTTTAATACTTGCTACTACATTTCTGCTTCAGAATCTGCATTTATGTTGCACTTTCCAGTGAAATAAAAATATCACTATATAGACATGTAGTGGCAAGTTTCTTACTAACTCCAAGTGAAAACCACCAGAGGTTCTCTCAGTGTAATGTTTTACTCTCAGTGTAATGTTTTTGTGCATATACTTTACTACCATTTGCATAAATATGCAGCACTGGCTATCATTCTCTGTTTGAAAATAGGATAACTCTCAGTACAAAATACCGCCTAAAAACCTGCGCTATTGCTCTTGACACCAAGACCAACCTAGGTAGATTTGCTCAAATTATATGGTAGAATTGAAATTAATTTAGTTACAAATTGCAGCAGTTATGAGTACACAAATACACTACTGTTTTCTATAGATAGCTTGCAAAGGAATGAATGAACCTTTATTGACCAATGGATTAAAAATTCAATATAAATTACAGCTTTAAATGTTTCCTACATATCTGTGCTATAACAATCTTACTGCCCATATCTACCAAATCCAACTTGGATTCCCAAGTTAGCACATGATAATCCTCAACTGACTAGTCAGTCTTAAGGACACACAGTTCCTTGTTGTGTGAAAACAGATTAGCTGTATCATCATGTTTTGTTTGGGTTATTAAAGCCAAGGATTTAATACATCTTTCACTATCTTCCTCAGCTCTCTCATCCATGACCTGCAGGCCTGCTCACCAGTGGTAGTTTTTTGGTTTTATTTTGGGTTGTTTGGGTCTTTTTCTTTAAACTTGGTACTAAAATCATCAATTAAACTAATTCCAGGAGGTCCCTGACTGCAGCAGAGCATGCAACAACCCTGCCTTGCATGAGTGACCCAGATGCTTGGGGAAGTGACTTTAAAGATGTTCCCTAATGTGCTACAATAGATGAGCTCTTCTAAGGTACTTGGATCAACTACGTTTTTCTTTAACCAGAACTGGCTATACAAATACGGTGCAAAGAGACCCTTGACTCTAAAATACATTCTTTCGGCAATAAAATACACAGTCTTTGCCCCCATAAGTGGGCAGGCTGCAGCAGAAAGCACTAAGGAAGACGTTGTAAGATGGCAGAGCAAACAGAGCACACCGGCAATATGTGGTGGATATTATTATCAGCTCTTAATGTATCTTCATGCCTTTGTTCTTTTTATAATGGCTGTTACTTTACATTAGCCTTGATGGGTTTTCACCATGAACCTTATAGTATACATAGGACAAAAAGAGGGTCCTTGATTCAAAAGTTCACTACTAAAAGCTGGAGACGAAATGTGATGTGTTTAAGCGCTGAATGTGCACCTTCATGACAGAAGAGTAAATTTATGGGTCAAAATAGCTACAGCGCTGCTTCCATTTTAAACCTTTCTGACACTATAGAATGGTATCAGCAGAAAAATTAAATGATGCAGGCATCAAGCTCCATAAATTTAAGTTAGGATTTCAGAATGAGCTTAAAGAAAATATTCAATTACCCCTCAGGGCCTGTAAGGCTACTTTGAAGATTAGATCTCTGAGCTTGAATAAATACATAAATACACTTCCAGTACGTTTCCTTAAATATATGGTTAGTTAAATAAGCATTTAATAGGAAAACCTGTTAAATACTCCTATAGCATGCTTTTGAATTTCACATTGATTTTTTTTATCCATATTCATATAACTAAACTTTGAATATATGGGTTTTTTTAAATTAAATTTTATTGCTTTACTTGGCAAGCCAAATGCAAAAACAAATGTCTCAATACCAATGCCTGGAACAGATTTAGAAGACTCTCTAACAAATTAAAAGAATACAAACATTTATTGATTTGAAATCACAATTGAAAACACTGATGTTGAAATCCAAACAAAAATACTCTGTAAAATGCGAAGACAAAGAGAATGAAAAAATATAATGAAAGAGATCATGATCTGAAAAGCACATTATGTTCTGCAAATGAGATCTTTGTTTCATCTTTTCTAACTCATCCATACAATATAGAAAAGTGTCTTTAAACCAACTGTGAATTAGTTTTTTTGATTCTTTGCATGGGAAACAAATTATATGATGACGATTTTAAACCACTGCTTGTTTTCCCATATGCCCAGTTGTGCCCCCTAATAGCTTTAATCGACAGTTTTCCCACATGCTACTTTCATGGTTAGATTGTAAGTAACCAAAGAGGGGATCAAAAGCATCACGAGCTCTGACAACAGATGGTACAATAAATACAGGTACTGCTCGTGCTTTTTTCAACTTGTTTTTGTGGCTTAGTGAGAAGAACTGTAACACCTAATCCTTCATTGCTGGATTTGTGGAGTGGTCATGTTTGCTGTTGGGTGCCTGCTGGCTATCACACCCTTCTAACACCAGCAGAAGTTTAAGACACTGCAACTATGCATGCTGTAGTAAGACCTACACAGAAGTAAGACTCATTAGGCTCAGAAAAAGAGAATAGCAAATGAGCAGCAAATCCCAGAACATGAAGAAATGGAAAAGCAACCCAAAACAGTGGGAGGCAGCACATCTTTATAGCTGGGCTGCCAGAAATACGCGGCATGATTAAATGCAAAGACAATGCTCACTTCATTTACCTTTCACCGTCTAGAAGCCAAGCTCCTAACCTATGCTCATTCAGGTCCTCTTTCCAGGAGGGACACAAGGAAGAAAGTGACAATGAATTACCCTATTTTCAGACAGATTCCTACAATAGGTGGGGTGAATCACCCTCTGGAAGTGCCACCTCTCTCTGTAAATTACAGAGATGAGTGAAATAACTGAGCCCAGACAGGATACTAACTTTTGCCTCTTATTGCTAAGTGAGCTGAATCCCAGACAAGTTTCGCAGAATATAAAGAAGTCATTGCCTGCAAGTCTGTGCCCTGGCAAAACCGACTAAAGTGCAGCAAAAAAAAAATGGGGGGGGCTGGGGGTGGGGGTGGGAAGAAATTCAGGGAAGCACACATCCAGCTATGGTTTTAGCTTCCTATAAAGGGAGAGGAATGTGCAGCTGTTTAGTTCATGCCTGTATGTAGGTCTCAGGTATCCCACCATGAGATGCTCTCCTCTGCCCACTGGGGTGGAGCAGTGCAGAGTCGGTTCCAGTGGGTGGCTTTGCCATCCGGAACTGGGCCACCAGCCCCACATGCCTTGTGCCCAGCCATGGCCATGGGGGACAAGCCTCTGTTCCGTGGCTGCAGGAGTGCTCAATTCTTTAGCTCTGCAGGAGAAGGGCTGAAGTCTGAGCAGAGGCAGCATCCCCTCTGACTTCAATGCCACTGTGTGCAGGAGTATGAGCTTGTGTGAGCGTGAGTCATGGGAAAGATCAGCTGCCTTCCTCCTTTCCTCCTCTGTGGAGCTGCTATTCAGTCACTGAGATTACGGCATGTCTTAATTAGTCAAGATAGAGATGCCTTGCAAGGAACTGGAAGGTATCCTACGCATTTTTCCCTTGTGCTTTGCCTTCCCCTCCCTTCCCTCAAGAAAGGATAATCCTGTTTCCAGAAACAGAATAAGGCTAAACTTAAAAAATATTAGGGTGCATTACTGCAAAACTTCCTCAGCCCTCTGGTAAAAACCAAGTCATATATTTTATGCTTATCCTAAGTAAAACATGAGTCATGCCTGGAAATAATTTATTTCTAATTGTACAATTACTCAAGTATGTACAACTTTTCCTGGCGGTCTAACACATGCTTGGTAAATGGGTGGTAGGTTTAGAGAAGAGGGGATTTAGATGAGATGGGAGTTTTAAACCTGAAATCAAGTAAATATTTTCTTTGTACCAGTATCGGCTGAAAGCACAATGGTACGTAATTGGTAATGTTATACAATAAACTAGAAATATACTGGCTACCCTATGGCTTATTGCCATAGGATATGGTCCTATCATTTAGAGCTGCACTCAATATTTTCTCCAGCCTTAAAAGGACTGTTTCAAAATATGAAAAGCATCTCATTTATATCTATGCCTCTTAGTATTACACTGCATGGTTTGTGTATGTGAAGTCTTACACAGAGGGTGGCTGTAGTTTTTTATATGACTGGAAACAAGGTAAACCTGAAGAATATATGGGGTCCTCAGTGTTTATATAGTGTGGGGTAATTTTCACGTCGCAGTCTAACACACTAAAGCTGTTCTTCAAATCCAGACTTATTAATGTATTATTCTCCTTAGAAAACTTTCATAAATACAGATGCTTTAAGTGAAAACAGAATAAAACATGAATCAATCTAAAAGAAAGAAGAAAGGTAGGCAGCTTTTCCCCCACCCAGCCTCCAAACTAAAACACATAAACCGTTCTCAAAACTTTAGTTCATTCTGTGTTCTTGTACTTGCCTCAAACTGCTTATGAAGAAATATTAATAGCACAAAGAAATGTTTGGAACTGGATATCTAAGCTGTAACTTCTTTTGGGCTGGGAGCTGAACCCTGTAATGGTCATCAAGGTGGATCTATACTAATGATAACACCAGATGCTCCTCAGGACCAAACTGCAGTAAATCTTTCTTTTTTAGATATTATAACATCCCTTAGGAAAGCAGCTACCCGAGCCATCTTTCCATGCTAAACATTAGCAGGCTGTCAGTGAAAAAACTGAATATTCAGTTGCATGGTGAATTACAGCTAGAGAACTGCCTGCTGGAAGGACCCATCCTGGTCAGTCTCACTTACAACCCATTTCTGGTCTACACTGCACAAGGGATTTGCAGAAATGAGAGACAGCAGATAGGAAAGGTGGGACAAGAAAGATTCTTAGCACAGGAGATGAAAGTGGAAAGGTCACCAGAGTCAGATGGTGTTTTTCTAACTGTCTGAAGGACTGTTCCTATTTAAAAAGGTAGAAGGACTTTATATGTCTTCTGCTTTCCTCCTCATCTCACAGGAGAAATCCTGAGGTTATGGAGTTACACCTAGACAAGAAACGTAAGGCAACAGCTTAGAAGACAGAAGAGAATTGAGACGAACGAAAAGTAAGGTAGAAAAGGAACATTTGCTCTTGTTGAGGTATCAAAGAGTTAAGAGGCAAAATTATCCCTTTCAGAAGTTGTCTGCTGGGAAGACAACTTAACCCTGTGGTCAGCAGACCCTGGCTTTACAATACAGCCATAATAGTTACACAGGCATCCTGAATCAGGGCCAATGTTGCCACATCTTTAAAGACAGTTGACAGCTAAAACGGGGATGCTTTAATTGAGCAGGGTTTGCCTGTGAGTGAAGTTTTCCATGTTACTCTGTGTGTGGTTTGAGACTCGCTGGGTGTAAATGCAGCCATTTTTTTAAAGGGTTTACTAGCTCAGAATGTTGTTTAATGGGCAAGAAAAAGCAGTGTTTTGCTTGGGAAGCTATTTTAGGGTGCCCTTAGTGGTTTTAAAATGATCCTCACAGTAACAGAGGCTATTTTTCCCCCTCAAAAGAAAAAAAAAAGGAAAAGACAAGAAAAAAAAAAGACCTCCTGCCTAAAAACATGGAATTTCTAGTCTGTCATTTCCACATGCTGTAGGGAACAACTTTCAGAAGTGATCAGAAAAAGGGTTTAGAAAAAAATTATTCCAACAAGACTGAAAATAGAAGCATTTAAGTCATGATATTATTCCAATTACAGGACTATACACAGATGTACAGATCAAAGACAGAAAGAATGATTAGGTCGCATGCTCCTACTCTTTCCTTAATTAGCATTTTCACCTCTGTGACTTTTCTCAAGTGTATTTTTGTTCCACTGAGCTTTTCCTAAAAAAAAGCCTATGCAATCCAAAGATACCATGATACAGTATCTATATTTATAGTTACTGGACATATATTTATATAAGAAATGGGCTATTAACTTCAGAGAGTCAGGGACAATGCAAATGACAACAGCATATGTTTGGGATCTTACCAGTAAGCCAGTAATGTTCAGAAATGTCGGTTCTGATGTAATGGTGGTCGTGAGAAGGGCCCAGAGAACGTGTTAGAGCAGTGTCTTTGCCAAGGAAATCAGAAGCTGTTCCAGCATAAAGATACTCATCTGCAAATGAAAAAGAAATAGGGTTTCTACAGCTGTGGGACAAACAAAATTAAAACTATTTGTGTTTCGTTGGGTGAACAGCACGTGTTTAATTGGCCTATGAACAAATTTAATGATTTGAAGTATTATTGATTTATATTTTAATGGGATTTTACATTCTGTGATGTAATTTACATTTAAATGTGGGTAATATTGGTAATTATATGCCTTAGAAGTAGAGGAGTCCAAGTAGTCTAATTTTCAGATCTTTTAGGCACACAGAAATGTAAATTCCCAGGCTTTAATGGGTGCTGGGCTCTTAACGGTATAAAGATATATTCAATCTGTACATCCTGCCCCTTGAACACTGACCATGGAACTGAGGGCCATGGAGAGGACATGATCATATACCCATTCAAGCTAGCTCTTGCGTTCCAGGCTCGCTGCAGCCCCAACGGCTTTGTTGCTCCCGGGCTTGAGCTAGTAAACATGATGGATGCTTCACTACGGGAACTCTGTATCTTGGCCTATTCCTGGTGCAGGGATCTCTATCCAACACTTCATTCATGAAGAGGAATTTAGGCATCATGGGAATTCTTCTCAACTATCTAATGTGTTAATAGTAGGGATATGGCTACAGACCAAAATCATGATCATTTTAACATAGTGAGTGGTCCTACAAAAATAAATGAGACATCTTGCTTGAATAAGGCAGACAAAATTTGTCTCATAGGAAACTATCTGTAATGCAGTACAGTGCTTGCTGCAACTGCAGTTACTATTTAGTCTCCTGAAAGCCTTGAAGAATATGCAAAACTTCACAACTTTAAGAATTGTACAATATTTTCTGTTTCACTTCAGATCTCTGTAATTTTCTAAAAAGAAGCAAAGAAACACCATCAATCACTGTCATTTTTTTACTGCATGTTACAAGTCTTTTTTTCTGCAAAATAACAAGATAGCTTTAGTGTTTGAAGGAGTTTGTTTTTTGTTTAATGACTTGCAACAGTGAATCCCTGGAGTTCATAAAAAGAGAAAAGATTCATGTTCATAAACAATAATCATATAGAAAGCTATGTGATACATAAAAATCCCCTTCCTGGAGTTCCTTCTCCAGGTTTTCTGATCCTCTGGGTGGAAACATTTCACAGGATCTTTTAGAGAGAAGTCCTTTGTTGAGAGTGAATGAAGAGCAAATACCATTCAACACAGATGTTTGTGTTTTCATTTGCAAAAGATGTAAATGCACTTAAAAATATGAGATCAAGGGGGGCAAAAATCAAACAAAACCACAACCCATGATTCACCTTAAGAACTTTTTTCAGAAAGAAAAAAAAGATCAGCTTTCTTTTTACCTCATTATTATTGTTACTTATGTATTATGTCCATGACAGTATTGGAGAGCACATCTTTCAGACAGCATGTCGCCTTTGTAAAGAAATAATAGTGCATTCTGAAAGGTATTTGTCATAATGAGGAATGGGCAGGGTAATTGGTGTTTGCTAACTGACAGGCACTCAGTGATCAATATAACTGAAGGGCTAACAGAAATTCTCCATCTTTGCTTAGGCTCTGCTGACAAGGCTTTTTCAGCACTTCTCTCAGCATTTGGTATCTCTCATTCCAAATTCCAGTTATGTCCAGAACAGTTTTGGTGAGCAGTAATTTGTAACAGAAGACGGATAATGAGCAGGTGATTTTTCAGTTAAAAAGGACAGCTTTCCAAATTTACATGTGGCAATCAGTCGGGGCGAAATGTGTGTAGAATTCTAAGAGAGATTATGTATTTCTACAAAGAATGAAAATCACTCAGCTGTGTTAACCTACATACAGGAGTGAAAATATACTGAAATATTATTTATTTCATATATGTACAACTGATTAGAAACCTCTTTTTGAAGGACACAAATAATCTTTATCACCATTTTGCAGATAAATAAAACTAGACAGGGAGAAGTGACATGCCAAAGGTTACTCCTCTCATCAGTGGCAGAGAGACAGGAACTGAGCTCCCCTGAGTTCCACAGCAGTATCTTATCTGTGTGCTATACTGCTGTCCTAGTACTTTTAGAAATAAAGTAATTATCAAAAGATAGGCCAAGAACACATGCTCTGGTCAGGCCTGCAACTCCTTAGTGTTCCTTGTACGTATTGCAAAGCATTTGAAACCAAGCACAGACAGAAAAGGAATACAAAAATACCCTGACCATTAATTTTTGTCTAGCCCAAAGTTTCATATGCATTGAAATTCATCCTTTAGTTAGTTGAAAGACAGTAGCTTCTTCATTTCACAAGATTTAATAGAGCAGTCAAAGCACTAAAGTGCTACTGAAATTAGCCAACACTATTATAAATCATGGAGTTCTACTGCATTAAAGAAAAGAAAAAGTTAAAAAAAAAAAAAAAGTTAAAGTTTCTAGAAACCCATTTTAAAAATAGACTTCATGGTCATTAAGTAGTACTAGGGGTCCCTGAGAAGAATAAGCACTGGCTTTAATCTATTGTTTTTAATAAAGGAAGTCCTGCCCCATCTGTAGGGTCAGAATCACAAATCATCTATCTTATTATCTGAGAATAAAGACTGAACATTAGTCATATTCTTTTTATAACACAGAGTGACCAATACTTCAAAGCATTGTCACCACTGTTCTTTGGCTGCAAATGAAAACGTCATGGTGCTTCACTCTTATCTTGTGTTCATACGCTTGACGGGCAAGTTAAATGAAAATTGTCTAAAGCTATGAACCAAACCACGACAAAAGTAGCTCTTATAGTGATTTGAAATCTGGAGGTCAAGCTGACATTCCTCAGCACCAAATGTCAGACCACACAGTGCTGAGATGCAAGCAGCAGGCAGATTGCACTATCTTGTTCTTAGGCTTCCAGCTTCAGAAGTGGCTACTCTAGTAAATAGAAACCTCAAAAATGTATTTATGGAAATAGTGGATGTCAGCAGACTTCAAAGGGCAGGACATGTTGATAATTGCAGAAAGAGGCCCAGAAGCGCTTCAAACATTGTCTGTCCGTGCGTTTTGTTGGTTGTCTTCTTAAAGGAAGAATGACTGGGTGAGGATGAAGCTACCTTCCTGCTCAACTGACAGAGGCTTCACAGCCACTCAAATGGCTCTGTTTGTGTTGCTGCATTTCCAGCTCCTTGGCATTTGCAGGCTGAAGGCCTCTGAGAATACAAACCAGAAATACAACCAACACCAGAGGAGCTCCAATGATGACATCTGCTGAGCCTCTGAACCCAGGCTCACATATGAAGCCATCACACATCTGAGAGGCGCACTTGGCTCTGATAATTTCTTACCTGCCATCACTGAAGCAAATGGCTGCTGAGGATCAAATGGGCATTTCAACCTGCCGGACTCCAAATTCTGAGTATCCAGCCGGAATACCATTTCCTGAGAACAAATACATATTCATTATCCTGTTGTGGCTGCAGAGAAACTCTCATATAGACAGACTGTTTTGCAAACACACAAAGTCAAGTTGTATTAGATCGCACAGCTGCCATCTCAGCATTGATGCTTACAGTCTGTGTCTCTGGTTTACATCTGGATTTTTTTTTTCTGCTCATTGTTTTAACTTACCCTGTTCACTCTCTAAAGACACAAACCTTAAAAAAATTACAATCATTTTCAGAAAAAGAGATGTCTTGTTCATTTCTACTCAAATTAAAAGCTGGATTGTACTTAAAAGTCACTGGCTTCTATTTGGGAAAGTGCTGATAGACAGTTGCAACAGGAGACCCAGAAGGGATTCTGGCTGACTTAAATTTCTCCAGGGACTGCTGAATAATGTTCACAGCAGACACAGTTCAGCCCCTTTTAAATGAAAGCAGCACATGCTCTCTCCTGTTATTTTTAACAAGGCTAATAATACAATAGATATCAGAATAGATCCTTCCTTGCAGCTCCCAAATATAGCATGATTAATTCCTGGGTCACAGCACAACGGCGAAGAGGAAGATAAAGAAAATAAATTATTTTAAAACTATTCCTGATGCTTTCAGTGGGCAATCAACAACACAATTGTTGCAAGCATCAATTTGAAGTTTTATTATAGTTTTGAATTGCCAGCAAGGATGCTTTTACTTGATCCTGTCATTACTTTCCTAAAAGCATGTTTAACCTGAAACTCGTAGTGAGTCCTTCTGAAGGCAAACTGGTTGCTAAGAGGAGCAAAATGAAGTCTTTGCAGGTATAGAGGCTTGATTTTCAGAGTTCTGCTGCTGTTACAGAAGTAATATTGCCTATAGAAGTGCTTTTAACATACCCTCCTACCTACAGTGATACTTAAAATCCTACTGGTGTTTAAGAATTAAATCATTGTGGGTTAATGTCTATCGTAGAGACATAACTTTTGAAGCTAGTTTAAAATAAAAAATCAAAACACCTCTATGATAGAAACAATTATTTTAAAAAGGGTGAAGTAATTTTAAATATTTGCTTTTATAACTCTGCCTTGAAAGAGGACTGAAGAGTACAAATGACAGCTAAGTATGCCCAAAGACAGCCACATAGGATCAGACTTTACAACATATTAATTCAATTTCTCCTTAATGTACATCAGATTATAAATGACCGAGCCTTTCTATTTCATTGAGGTGTCTCCTAAACTCTCTTGGCTCAGAAGACAAAAGCCCAGGTTATTGAATAATTAAGCTCCTTAAGAGAAAAAAAAAATCAATTCGTATCTGTCAACATAAATTCCATTTCCTCCAGCAATCCTGTCTGATACAAAGCGGAATTTAATCATCAAATAACCACACTTTTTATCTTCCCAAAGCTGTGGGATATCAGGTAAACCAAATTTTCAGGCTACTGAAGTGGATCAGAGCACATAAAGGAAAAAACTAAATTTAAAATGCTAGAGTCCCATCCTCCTTTCTTCTAAGATGAGGAATCCTGAGCTGCTCAGAGGACCTTTTCTGTATCACATGCAAAGAGGTCGGCTGCAAGTCCAGCAGTACTCAAGGAACTGAGGGATTTATAGATCAACATGAAATATTTCATACTTCACCCAGACAAACTAATGGACACCACGAGGCATTCATACAGAATTAACCTCCTGCTTTCACTTTGAACAAAGCTTTCAAAGAAAAGAGCATCCCTTGGAGAGCTGTGGCTAACAGCACGACCCGGGCCAAGCCTCTTCACTGGCCAAGAGAAGTTTTGGCAGTGACTTCAGCAATAGCAAGACCAGGACTTTAATCCCCTTTAATTGTGTGATCCTGTAGGGGATTTGTACTGCTTCAAAAGCAGTGTCTGCTGTGGTTTTGAGTCACCTGATCCACACTGTTTCCCACTCTGCTTTCACAGAACTGGAACTGGCCCGCAAAACACTGGTCAGATCCACCAGCAGCTTTCAAAGGTCAGCAGAGCACTGCCTGCTTCAACAGCCTCTGCGAGGCTACCTCAGGCCCTGGCTTTCTGAGGCATCCCACAGCTTCTTGTAGAGGTTGCTAATTACCAAACAATCATTATGCATTCTTATAACCCAGAGATGAAAAAATGGGGAATGGGAGGGAGAAAAAAAGAGACCAAACCCCCCCCAAAAAAATGGATCTGTAATAAAAGTGCTTTGTTTTACCACATAGAATCATAGAATCATAGAATAGTTAGGGTTGGAAAGGACCTTAAGATCATCCAGTTCCAACTCCCCTGCCAGGGGCAGGGACATCTCACACTAAACCATGCCACCCAAGGCTCTGGCCAACCTGGCCTTGAACACCAGCAGCGATGGAGCATTCACAACTTCCCTGGGCAACCCATTCCAGTGCCTCACCCCCCTTACAGTAAAGAATTTCTTCCTCATATCCAATCTAAACTTCCCCTGTTTAGGTTTGAACCCATTACCCCTTGTCCTATCACTACAGTCCCTAATGAAGAGTCCCTCCCCAGCATCCCTATAGGCCCCCTTCAGATATTGGAAGGCTGCTATGAGGTTTCCCCGCAGCCTTCTCTTCTCCAGGATGAACAGCCCCCAACTTTCTCATCCTATCTTCATACTACTCCTGGCTTCCTAAAACAAGGAGACATTTTCAGCTGCCTGTCAAATTCATGTCACTGAGCCTGCCCTCAGCCCCCTCCTGCCTTGTCACATCTATCTGGAGAAGCAGCGCAAGGACATTGGCTGTAGGTTGTTTGGGGTCCAAGTAGGAAGGGAAAAATATGCCATTCATAGAATCACAGAATCATAGGTTAGGGTTGGAAAGAACCTTAAGATCATCAAGTTCGAGCCCCAGATTCAAAGCTGTTAATTCAGTAGGAAGCTGTAGAAGAGATGCTTCATGAGAAGAGACATGAGCAGCGCTGAACGCTGTCCAACCTACCACCGCAGCTGAGCAACCAGGAGGAATGCAGGAGAGGCAGGACTGGGAGACAGTGAGGGGATTAGGAAATACAATACTGGGATTCTTCTTCCATTTCCCCTCATAAGGTAATTTGTCACGTCTAATTGAGACAGACCTCTTGTCTAGACTGGCTGCTAGACTGAACAATCAAACCAATTCCATAATTTCATAATGTTTGATGAAAACAGCCTTCACAAATGTAGTTAAAGGTTTGATGGTAGAGTGAATAAGGTGTCTTGCTAATGACCCAGAGGTAAACCAGAGCCTTGCTTATCCTCTTGCTGAGAGCTGCCCTGTTCAATTCAGCCATGTATTTGATCATTCAGGCTATGGAATCAGCATGATACAAAGGATCTAAAATTTCAGTTGCTTCAACTGCAATATTTAAAGAAGTGAAGCAAAGAAGCTTACAAAATTATTTTGTTGCAAGTCCAATTATACAGTATATACCAGGAGCATTAATGGTTTATTAAGGAAAGAACACCACTGTGCAGATTTAAGGCAACTTCAGCTTTCTGTAACACATGTAGTCAATTGTGTAGAATATAATGATGGGTCTCAGCCTGAGCAAGCATGAATAGCTTTCCCCCCCTCTTTTTTTCTGTAAGCCCTTGATTCTGTATGTCTGAATAACTCAAATATGTACATATTTCAGGTTATCACATTTAATAACATAACATTAGGCCTTACTTCTTATATGCTAGCATTTCACCAAGACCCAAAGAAAAGAGGAAGGTTGCAACATAGGCAAGCAGCCAGACAGGTCACACCTCAACACTGAGAACAGAGCCAGTGTTATAAATATAGCCAAGGTGTTATACATATAGGAGTTAAAAAGAGACTTGTGTACTAAGTGGCTGCTTGACACAACACCAAAATTCTTCTGTTGTGGGGGTTAGGTCTCAGACATTTGCCACTTAGGATAGAGATTTCTTTGTCATCAGCAAATGAAGACCAATCAGCTGCTAACGTCAGTTCAGGAATATACTACTAGTGATGGAGGATACCCAGTATCTACTTAGCAACAAGGCTGCAAAACATCAAGTCCTGAGATGTCGTCCCTTGACTCAGGCTCAGAGGCTATTTACAAACTGCATATTACTCTTATGCACAAGGAATAGGAAACTATCTCTCTGGACCAAGGGTATATGGACATTTAAAGACAGAACTACAAGTGTCATCTTGAACCCTGACTATGTGTGTATGTACGTAAGCAGAAAGTATGTGTGGAAATGACTTACTAGGAAGAAAGACATCTGGGTTAAATGTTCTTTTCACTTAGTTAATCACAGGAAAGTGTCATTCAGAAGAACTCTGCTTTAAGCTTTACCGAGGAAAGTGCTTTGTTCAAAAGAGATATGTACATATCGAATGTGAGAACAAGAGTTCCTGTCTGAGCTGAAAAATCCACCATTTACCCTGTTATTTATGCAAGCTGCTGTCAGTTCATTTTTTACGCACTCACATAGTATTTTCCAATCTATGATGAATGCTAAACAAGACAAGGGTTATTCCTTGACGTGTCAGAGTAGTGATGAAATTAAATTACCTCTTTGTGAGTTCCAAGTTCAATGTATCCACAGAGAGGGTGAAACGCTCCTGTGCCACAGACATAAACATGGGTTCGGTTGTAGGGCTGAAGAACCCTGATAAAATTGGCACATTCTGTCTATTGGGAAAAGAAAGAGAAAGGTTAATTTTCATGCTTCTTCTTCTCTTTCACATTATACATGGTACCAGCTTATTGCCATAGTATCACTGTATTTCAATTCCAAACTACTGTAGCAGAGACTGTTTACTAAATAGTTCAAAGCTGTGACGGGTACAATTTTGCAACGGCTATCTACTAGGCAGTTCATCAATCAGACCTGCAAGCCTTATTCTGCTGTAATGCTTACATTATATGTAATGTGAAGCTATGTGGTTACAGCACAGTGTGGATGATATCTGCTCAGCCTGTGTTGTAGCAAACAACCCCTGTCAACAACTAAGCAGAGTTTGGAGAGACACTGCATTAGTCTGGCAACCAATCCTCCTGCCTTTGCTCCCAATTCAGAGATCGGCACAAGCTTTAACACCAGAGATTACATGACAGAAGTCACTGTGGTGAACTGAAGGGCTTCAGAATACTTCCAAGGGTATATTTTGTGTTTAAATGAACTTTTTTGGCACCAACCACATCCTACTGGTCACTTTTATTTAGGCATTTCTGAGTCCTACAGGATACTCTGGTCAGTCCTGGCTCTAACTGGTTTTGATCCTTGATGGCAAGTAGCACAAGGGGCTGCTACATGCTGCAAGGGTGCTACAGGGGCTAGCTTGCTACAGCCTTCCCCAAAATTAAACAAAAGCATATACATATTAAAAAGGTACTTTAGAGGGAATACACGAGACCTATTCATATGTTGAAGCTACCACCCTACACCTAAGTGAGAGGGAAGCTGCAGAGACAGTGTAGGAAGCAAAAACGATATATTTATTATCTATGCCCAAAATAAAGATTCCTCTCTCTGGTCCCTCTCTTAGCATAAAAACAGATCAACACAAATCCTCCATACAGACCAGTACCAGAATTTTCCCAGTGCTCAGCAGAGCTGTTTTTAAGGTTTTGTCTGCTGTAAAGATAAGGGTAGCAATAAGTTAGGCTAAAAAGCTGAAATTCCTCAGGCAGGGATCTGAGAGAGTGCTTTGAGCTGAGATCCACCTTGGTAACAGACAAGCTGGGTAGATCCAAGATTTGTGGAGAGAAAAGGAAGAAATTTTGTTATACAGCCAGGAAATGTTTACATTTATAGTGGGCTCTAGACACATGATGTGATCTGTGGAATGTAAAAGAGATATGAAAGTTTTATTCTATATAGGAATACACCTTAAAGACACTTCCTACTTACTAATGATCTGTGGTTCCAGGCAAAAGCTAATGAGTCTGATATTTCAGTTGAATCTTAACTGCAGCTGTCTGCAAATTAATTTAATTTGTACTCTGCTCTGCTATCTTGTTTCATTAATGAATTGTAATGAAGTTACATTCAGGATATTCACAAGAAAAAAGCAGTTTGATGGGAAAGGAAGGATTTCAGGGGAGCATCTCCTGTGACATACTTCAGAGGAAAGTCCATGATCTCTCAACTGCATTACATACAAGGATGGCTTAACACAATTGTTGTTTGCAATGTTGAATATTTTTTTCTTGAAGCATTAATACTTGTAGAAAAAAATGGAAGGGAAACTATTTTTTTAAATTAATTAAAACACCTAGATCATTAGTTCAGGAAAAAAAGTGTGAAACGGCTTACTAAAAAATTTTCTGCATCTAGACACAAATATACAGATATACAATATTCTCAGCAATAATACTTACATGGGCATCTTTCCCAGCTAATTTGCATAATTCTACTTTTTCTTTTGCTGCAGGCCAGTAAATCTGTAAGACAGTTAAAATAAGACAAAGATTGTGAATGTTATAAATTGTCCTGTGAATGTAGTGTAACCATTGCCTTCGATGAACAGAAAAAAAATCAGATTTATGCCCATGGCAGGGGGGTTGGAACTAGATGATTTTAAGGTCCTTTCCAACCCTAACTATTCTATGATTCTATGTTGAAGGAATTTTCATGTTTCAAAATGACTATGACTTCGAATACAGGGTTCCATTAGAAAAAATGAAGAGGGTTTAATTCAAAGCCCTGGTTCTTTGTAAATTTCTACACTGGCTATATGCACTTTTCAAAAGAATTTAGTAGATTTGGCTAGCACACTTTGTCATCATTATGAACTGTGTGCTTTTCTCGAAGATATCATGAGCCAAATCATCTTTAAACTGATGGCAAAACAAGGCAAACTACATTTGTGATTACTCTGGTCCAGTAAACTTGGCAAAACTGTTATAAAAAAACACTTAGCTGCTAATGGCAATTTTCAAATGAAAACTTTTGTTCAGAAAACTAAAGATAGCTTACAGGAAACTTGTAGAACAAAAAGTACATTTGACTGAAATCAATAGCGCACGATTTGAAAATGTCACCCATTGACACTAACTGAGTTTACTAAGAAAATGATACAAGTTTAGAAGAGGATCATGTACCTTAGATAATTGGTAGCATATATTGTTACTATTCCTCTTTCTTCTTTCATCTGTACTGCAAAATCCTATAAATTAGGTTTTGGTGTAGAGCCAGATGACAATTTACTATCAGTTACTGGAACCCCAATGATGTTAGTGAAGAAATATCAATGAAGAACAGCTCCGGTTCTGGCTCATTGATTTCAATTAAGCAGTCAAAATTGGATATTATTGAGTATATGCTTATTCTATTAAATTCAAAATAGAAGCTAAAGTCTTCTAGAATGACCACGCTAAAAATGGATCTTTTTTCCTTCTTATTTTATCAAGGCAAAGCTATAGCCATTTCTCATGACTAACAACAACAACAACAAATTGTACAAACTTTTGAGCAAATATTACTGCCTCAGCTTCCAGGAACTAGAATGCAGATTACTAGTAGTCACAGATGATTAAGAGTAGTTGAGTCTCAAATCACACTTCATAGAATCACAGATAATCTTAAATAGTGAAACATATGGAAATAAAGAATTTTTAATATAATACATACTAGAAAAAATCATGACCAAGGAAGAATGCACAACTCAACCACATGCAAGAGGAGCTAACTGCTGCAATATTCCATTTCTCTCACCCAGCTATTGGCACTTTGTAGGATGTGGCTTGCCACATTTGCAGGCTCAATTCCATACTGGTAAGGAAAGCAAAAGAGTGCCCTGTGTCAAATAGCTTTATCACTATCCAAAATCTACAGTCAGCATTCCTCTCTCAATCTGGAAACATCTTTTTATTTCATGACTTCTTCAACTTCTCTTCCCAGTGAAAATGGACGTATTTGCTTTCTGCAAGGAAATTAATTGCCTCTCAAGTGAATTTACAGTTACCTTTCTGATTAGGAGTTCTTATTACAGATAATGTATTTTAAGTTACTTAAACCTTAACCCTTTATAGAAATATTTACTTAAAGTCAGAGATAAGGTAATAGAACAACATCTCAGCACTAGAGCATAAATTTACTTTCCCAGAGGATTTTCTCAGAATGATGTCATAACAGCATCCAGGTACAAAAACACAATTTGAAATCATCTGTGCCAGTGTGTCTGGATTACACAGTGCACAATGCCAGAAAGAACAGAGGAAAACATTGGAGGACTGCATCACGAAGAGCTGAAGGTAGCATCAGGGAACTAATCTGGTTTTTGCCTGAGCAAAGTGGGATGAGTCTCACTTGTAGTAGTGACACTTGTAGTCTGATGCAAGTACCACTGGGTTAAGGAGGAGCTGAGTCTGGTGAAAAAAAAATAATGAAAAGGAACAACTGGAGAAATAAAAGATCATGGATCTCCAAGTACATTTAGCCGAGAGATCTCATCTTCAGCCCTTTCATACATAATTTTTATGCCCAATTCTGCTCAAGATTCCTGCATCAGTAACAGAGAAGGCGAGAGATCTTTGAGGGCTTTTTGAGATTTCTGGCCAAAGTTTAGGTATGCAACTAGGTAGACAAGATATCCCCCTGTAGGCTTCTGAAAATGCCCAGCTCTCCTTGCCAGCTACACAGAATAGGACGTTTGCTTTGGGAAGCCCAGTTGCACTTGAAGAGATGTGCTTGAAGGCATACCATATTGATGTACTCAACTTTACCCTCAATTGTTCTACAGATTCCTTCATGGGAAACAGAGTTTGTCAAACAAGGCTGTTATACACACTTCCTTTTCTATGATAGTTGCTCACAGTAAATTATTTAGAAAAATATCAGTTGTTTTACTTTCTGGCTACTCAACAGCCTCAGGGTTTAGCATTATACAAGGCCACATTAGACAATGAAAAGTGAAACTAAGTGATCCAACTTCAAAATTGATTTGCAAGTATGTGTGCGGGAGTTAAAGTGATATTTATTTGCCTCCCATATAAGAAATAAGAGGTTCCAAGAAACTGTCAGTTCCAAATTGTAATAGTCATGAAAATTGCATAATAAATAATGAGCCAATATGCGAAGCAAGGAAGCATAAATTTGATGTTTTGTTATATCACATGCTGTGTAACAGTGCCATAGGTCGGGTTCCCTCAAACACTGCCACACAAGTAACTTTACATATTTAGAAGAGTCTCACTGACCTTTCACATGCATAAGCTTATTTATATACACCTGTATTGACCTTTTTGAGGGGGTGAAATAAAGTCTTAGTATTATATCGTATTCAGACAAGTTAGTTTCACAACATGCAAGAGGTAAGACTAGATGCTCTCATAGTTTCTTTCATAATTAAGATCTTTGAGATGGTAAATTGTTTGATGCTTTCAAATTGGTCAGGGTTTTTGTTGTTTAGGCTTTTTGTCAGTTTACATGTTGAATTCACAATGGTACTATCCTATTTAACAGTCTTTTTCCTGAACTCCTCAAGAAGTAAAACCACAAATAAACGAAACTAACAAGAAAACAAAACTCAAAACCAATACATAATCATGATGAGAAGACCACTGACATGTAAAATTACAATAATTTCACGTCATAAACAGCACAAATTATATATGTACTTAATGGTTGCATCTGTATTCCAAACATCTGGAGAAATCTTCAAATAGGAGTTAGGGTCACTGAATTTAAGGCAAGTATGCAACCAATTGAAATACATAAACTACATACTTAAATAGGCTTATTTTCTTCTCTTAATCTTCAGTTTATTTTTCTTGCAAAATATCCGTATCAAAATTCCAAAGGTCGGCAACTGTCATAATTTTTTCTTCATAGCCCAATTAAAAAAAAAAACAAACAACCTTACCATTACTTTTAAATCAGTCTACAAATATTTTCTTAAATTTAGCAGCAGGAAAGAAATTAAAATCTCCTAATAAAGGCAAGTTAATAAGTTCTCTGCCAGCAGAGTGAATGAAAACCTCCCAGGAGTACAAAATTAAGTAGTACATAGGGGTAGGAGAGATAAGGTATCACTTTAAAGGGTACCTGGAAATTGGTTTCTGATTAAAACAAAACATTAAGAACCACAAAGGCCCTTTTTAGATCAGGAGCAGAGTAATTTCTGAAAGTAACATTTTTTCTTTCTCCAAATATGGAAGGAAAGAAAAAATGAAAATTTTTTTTAAAATAACATTATTTACACACACAAATTGATACATGGATACTATATCATTATAAGTCTGTATAAATAATAGCTGGACTCACTTATAAGAGTTTCATTTCATCTGCCATCTGTCATGAGTTAACAATCATAGAATTATAGAATCATAGAACAGTTAGGGTTGGAAAGGACCTTAAGATCATCCAGTTCCAACCCCCCTGCCAGGGGCAGGGACACCTCACACTAAACCATGTCACCCAAGGCTCTGGCCAACCTGGCCTTGAACACCGCCAGTGATGGAGCATTCACAGCTTCCCTGTGCAAATCATTCCAGGGCCTCCACCCTCACAATAAAGAACTTCCTCCTTATATCCAATCTAAACTTCCCCTGTTTAAGTTTGAACCTGTTACCCTTTGTCCTCTCACTACAGTTCCTAATGAAGAGTCCCTCCCCAGAATTCTTATATGCCCCCTTCAGGTACTGGAAGGCTGCTATTAGGTCTCCACGCAGCCTTCTCTTCTCCAGGCTGAACAGTCCCAACTTTCTCAGCCTAAATACCCTAACAATACCTGTTACAAGCAAGTATTTCACTCATCTTTCTGTATCTATCCTTTTCTATCCACCTTTATTTCTAGGCTAACACTTAAAACCATAAATCCTTAGAAGTGATGCCTCGAGAATGAAACAGTGAACTCTGATTCCAAAGAAAATGTTGTATAAAAGTACAGCTTTCCCAAGAATTCATTACTAATGAAGTTACTAAATCTGAGATGATGCAGGACTTCACCAAAGGAGTGGAAAATACTATATATTGACACAGTACAAAAGAGGAAGAACACTAAATATCTAAGAGAATTTCAAGCCTATTGGTCCTATTTCATCTGTTTGTAAAGATTCAAAATAAATTTTTAGTTAGGGAACGAATAACAAGCTTCCCATGGAAATGCAATATGGTACAAAAGACTATATAACTTGCTTAAAAGATGTTAATTCCACTCCAATGATGTATTTTTCTTTAGTAACATACCTGAATTGCATACTACATTAATGTGGTAGAGCTTCTCTCCATCAGGGCTCCTGTTAAGTATTTATCAAGTTGCCATATGGAGATTGATTTTCTTAGCTGGCAAAAATAAGCACTATTACAACAAAAAATGGTTTGATAAGAACTTGCAACAGGAAGTTGCTAATGAAGGTCCTCAAGAAATACTATCAGAGCTCATCCTATTTCATATAACCTCCAGGAGTCTTGTCAAAACCCCAGCACTCTGCAACAACACATGCAGGTGACACAAAGGTGGGAAACATCAGAAATACAAATGAAGATTGGTAATATTAAGCAGGAAGAATCAAAGGGCTTTGAAGACCAGAATTACAAACAGTCAGAGGAAATGGGTATAAACTGGTCATAAATAAATATAGATTGTAGTTTTTAACAATAAATATGAAACATCAGAGTAACAAAGTTCTAGTCTATAGAAGCAGCATAGCTAAAGAAGTTGTGTGAAGTCTCCCACAAGGCCCCTTGCAGCAGATTTGGACCAGGTTACGAATGGAATAACTGCTATATGAGGTAGTTGCTAGTGATAGCTGTGAGTGAGACCAATTGACCAATGTGACACCTTCCAGTTTCTTGTCCCCAGGAGAGTCACACTCATGCCAGCAGCAAGCACTTGAGTGTCCCATTGAGGTCGATGGCTTTCAGCAGCCCTTGGGGCTTCACTGGCGTCTCTCACATGCTTGATGCTGCACACGTGCTCCAGCACTTCTCTATCAGTACAGACTCTGGTACAAGAAATTCCAGAGTGTCTCTTTAGTGGTACATGTACACCAGCAGGATGTGTCCGTATCTGGAGTGAAGGATATCAGCTGATCAGCATGCCTCATAACACTCACTCCCTGAATTTGAGTCCTGTGAAGAAAGGAATTGCTTCCTTCTTACTTTGAAGGAATAAGAGGTGCTAGAATCACTTAGGTAAAATACACAGACCTAAACCAGTTGTTTGATGCAGCAAGAGAAAAGCTGCTTTCATCTCTTGTTGTATTCTATAAACCAGCTATTTGTTACATTGATGCTCGAGGGAAGGCATGCAATAAAATGATGGCTTCCTAGGCATCAAAATGTCTTGTTAGGGCTTTGTGACTCATGCAGACCATAATTCAGATGCTTAAGCTCATTGGTATGAGTGAATTCCTCACATAACAGTCCCAACTTCAGCTTCCAAAGAACAAAGCTAGAGAGAGAGGTAAACCCATTGTCACGCAGACGTATGCAACATACTCCCCCGGGAATCTGTCCTCCATGAGAAACTACTCCCCTGTGTGGAAAATAAAAAAGAATTCATGACTTATCCCAATTGTGACCATAAAGTGGGTACAGGAAAGATGGCAACATGATCCAAAAACACTAAAGTAAACCAGGAGACAGTCTAATCCCAGTTCTGCTATTGCTCTGCTATATGCGACAGTCAGGCCTCAATTTTCCCACCAGTAAAATTACAATAATATAACTTCTTTTTTTTTTTTTTTTTTTTTTTTAACTGAAGAATTTAGTAATTCACAGCTGAAAAATGAAGAGCAAAGAAAACCAGTAGGATCAAGGAGCACTGAGAAAAGATACGACAGTGATCCAATAAGACAGTTACGCTGCTGCATAAGACAGTATCATAAATGTCACACCCCAGCACCATAAGAGTGGGTGTTGGTGGATTGCTGCCTGAGAACTAGGACATCTGACACTTCTGTATACTCACCCCAGGTCACTTCAGTGAAAATTACTGCAAACACTAGAAATTCATTGAATTTCGCAACAAACACTGGAAAGAATTTAATGCTTTTTCAGTATTATTTTGCTGAAAACAAAGAGTATTTTAATTCTGAAAATTAGATGATTTTAGCATACCATGCATGCATACCAGTTGCTTTCTAAATACCTCACATCTGTTGCATTCATGTGTGTGGTGTTGGGAAGTCCACAGCTTGGGGAGCTAGACAGATTGTTCTCATATACAAATCCTAAGAGGAAGGTTACCCAAAGCAGTTCTTGTAACTCGCTCTCACTGTACTTACTGTATGCTGGAATTCAGTATTTTAGAGTCACCAGCAAAGGAAGTGAATACATCCAAGATCCTTATCTGAATTTCTCCCTGTACTGAAGCCTAACCAGACTGTCTTTAGAGCTAGATTTTTTCACCTAGCTTTCTTAACACTTTTATCATGGTTTAGCTAAGTCTTAGAAATATTTAGAGAACCCTAAAAGCCAGGAATGTACTCTTAAGTCACTTTTATATCTGCCACAGAACTTCCTTCTTCCAATAGGTATTCCTACACCTGATGTACTAATTCCCGTACCTGAAATATACATCTGATGTACTAATTCCCGTACCTGAAATATACATCCAGAGAAAGAGTTGATGAGAATTTCCAACTCCACTTATTTCACAGTAGCAATAAATTGGATCTCTGAAAGACATAATTTGATATAGCACGGGGAGCAGAGGGAAGAGAGGATAGGAGGATCGTTTCAGAGTGATTTACAACACTGCAGGAAGTGCCAGTATATGGGATTCTTTATTTTCACAGTGCTGTCAAACTGAGTAAAATGCATTGGAAGTCAGAGGAAATTACCTGTTGCGTATTTGAATGCCAGATTCACAGACTTTTAGTAGTTTAAATTTGGTAGGTGGCTGTTAGAGTGAAACTTATTAGAACCAAATGGGCATTTTATATTGCATGGAACAAACCAAGATCTCCACATGCCATGGTTCTACTCTTCAACTGTGATCCACTCTCCAACACAACAGAAGTAGTAGTCAAATGCTTCCAGTACTTACGGATTCTCTGAAAAGTGCATTTTCATGTGCATGTTATGAATATATATGAAAGCTTAAAGAAAATGGACCAGATGCTGATTTCATTTACACTGGATTAAATCTTGAAAGACTTCAGTGCTTTTACACTTCATTTTCCACAATGAAACCACAGCGGACTTGGCTACTGCCTGTTTCTCCTGAAAGGAAACTATGCGCCAGGATTTTTAGGGCAAATGGTATTGCTTCTGACATGTTTATCACTTCAGACTGAAGACAAATGCTACCTTTGAAAAAGTCAAAGCCAAATATGAGCAAACATTTTCAGAGAGCAGGATAGTGGCAATTCTTTATAGCTAAACATATGGGTAAAATACAAAAATGAAGCAGATGTTTATGGAAACAATTTATGGTAACAATACAATAGGAAATAACAGAGACACACTCTTCCACCTAGGACTGTGGTCATTCGGCTTTCTTCACGTATCGCCCCTGTTTGCTGGTTTGTGTGCGTAAACACCGTTGAAAAGCTTCCGCCTTGTCTACACAGGTGCCTAAATTTAAGTCTGTCAAACAATTTTATGGACTCCAAAAGGTTTTCAGAGGTTCAAAACAAGAGTTAAATAGCTCAATGGTAGGAGCCTTCATAGGGTTAGCAAGCACGAAGTTATCACCTCTGTCTCTAGAAGTCCTTAACCTGAAGCACCGTTACAGCTGCTTCTTACACTCTTTGAGTGCCCACTGCTAAACATTCTGGGGACAGGACATTAAACTGTATGGATTCCTAGTAAAATTAGTAATTTTATTGTAAACGATGGATAAGATGGTACCTATTTCTAATAATTCTGGGAGGTGAATACTGTAATAGGTGGAAATGAGTGTCCTAACAGCTGCAACATCCATTAAAGTTCCCTATTTCAAAACTAGGGTCATCAGTATGCATTTACTCCTGGGAAATAATTCCCCATGTACACAGGGTCAAACCATGCCCCTGACAAATCTCAGCCTCACTTCAATGAGTTTCTTAGAACTTCTACTCAACGAGACTGAGAATAAACCAACGTGATTCTGGTTGGACTCATGACAAGCGTCCTCCAGTTGTACTGGGTTTATTCTAGACTTTCCCAGTTACCATGCTCCCACTTTCAGAATCTCCAGTGGTTTCCATGTGACTCTTTGGCCTTCAATGACATTCCCTGGTAAGTCTTTTTCTTCTGACAAGTCAGGAAAGTTTCATCTTCAGACAGTCTACAGCTTTGCTGACCGGCAGAAAGTTAAGTCACGTCCTTTGACTTACAGAATGAGCAGCACATATTTGTTAAGTACCAACCTTGCTATTATTGTGTTTCAAGGCTGCAGTATCTCAGGCTCTGCATGTATTCCTTGATGGCAAAGCCCAAAGGCTTCCTTCAGTACAGGGTTAAATTCCCACTGTGTTCATTCCTAATTGAGACCATGCTTACATAGACTGACAGGAGGCTTCCCAGAGCAATGAAGGTAAAATTCAATCCCTTTATTTCAAGGCTGCTGTTTTACATAAATATGCATATGTATTTGTATATAGATTCCCCTTCCTGCAGAGATAATAGTGCTGACATATAACCTCACTTGGGCTGTTGCACTGAAGTTAGAGAGGTGTAAAATTTCTTTGCAGCTATTTCAAAAACATTTACCCAGCTGATATATGTGTGTGTATATATATATGAATATGTGTTTTTTCCTGTGGATTTTGCTGTGAAATGCAGATAAAGATCAATACAAGAGACCATTCAAGGATGTCGCAAGGCAACTGCACCTGGAAATGCCAAAAAATAGTAGCAACTACTAACTAAGGATGCTCCAAGCGACAATAATTTGTGACCCTGTGCCAATACACAGAGGGGCAGATGAAAACAACTTGTCCCAAAGCTGCTACTGGGGCTCTGACATGTTTATCTATTTGGCCCATATGTAGCTGTGTCTTCTAGCACTGACAGCTCCTGCAGGTTGGCAGCTTTTCAAAACCTTGTCAGCCTTTGATAGCATTCCTATTCCTGCAGAGATGGGTGGGTCACGCTGTGGATTACACAGTGATAATAGTGCTGACATATAACCCCATGTGCACTGCTAGCGAGCACAGGACTTAGAGAAAGGTGCACCATTTCTTTGCAGCTATTTCTTAAGTGTTTATGCAGCTGACAAGATTCTGTATTTAGTTTAAGGAATAAAATAACAAAGGCTTTAAGCAAACTCACAAGAAAATTTTATGTATCAAAGTAATCTTTCCAGCAGTATCCCAGAGCTTAGGATTCTTACAGAATCTCTTCTCCTGCTTTCCAGCCTCTCATGCTATTCAAGATGGTTTAGTGTGAGGTGTCCCTGCCCCTGGCAGGGGGTTGGAACTAGATGATCTTAAGGTCCTTTCCGACCCTAACTATTCTATGATTCTATGATTCTATGTTTGTTTTACATTGCGCTTCTACTGGTTATGGCACACCTGTCTTCAGATTTGTTTTCTACATTTGCAATGCCCTGATAAATGTAGGTTGCTGCTCTTTTCTACTTTCTTTTGCTGAACATCTTTATTTTGCTCATATGAAGGAACCATAAATCTTTCAGTTTACAAACAGCTTGCAACACTTGTCAGGCATCTAAGGATCTTTCAAGAAAAGACTATGGCATTTGATAGTCCCATTCCTGCAATAGGAGCTAAAGGCTTCTGTTCAGGACAGCTTCACAGAAATTATGTCCCTGTTACAGAGGGATGACTGTCCTTCACTAAGCTTTAGATATTTGTAGGGTGCAACCATTTTAGCTTTCTGCATTTGTCTTTTGTTCTGGAGAATTTTCCTATTATACTATGCTACTTACTGTTCTTTTATAACGAGGTTTGCAAGCACTAGAAATTGGATAGATTTTCTCAAGCTGACAGCTAACGAAAGTTTCAACCAATTACGAAATAAATTGAATAAAAAAATACAATGATTTAAGAAATTGGAACTCCAGGGGAACTACTGATTTATTTCATCAGGAAAAATATACCAGGAAATAAAGCCATAACTTAATACATGTAAGTTAAATTAACTAATTTAGGTAAATAATTAGGTTGCAAAAAGGAAGTTATTAAATTACATATATGTATACATTGGAGAAGGGAGCAGGATACGATGCTTTGGATGTTCTTTGAATACTATTCCCGAAACATCTCAAAGCATCAGACTCTCCAGTATAATCTTGCCAAGTAATTACATTCACAAATGAGGATTTTCTGACAGTAACTGGTTGCCTTTTTGAGGTATTGTGGTTCCTAATACAACAAATATCTGAAAGCGAGACTTTTTATAAAGAAACTTGAACCAGCATAGAGCATTCTACAGTTAATGTTCAGTTTTGTTTTAAAGAAAGAAACCCCCAAACTAAGCACAATCCTGTATTCTAATTTCAAAGCTCTTACCACTCTCTTATACCCTCAACTTGCTCTCTTTTAACCCTCCTTCCTCAAACACAGTAAAAACATCACCTATAGGTAGAAATTTAACATTCTAATCAATTACTTCTCATTTTAGTGGCTGTGCATGAACAGATTTCTTTTCCAGACGACTCTTACTACAGAGTACAAAGGACACACTTCAGACCCTTGTAGTCCCAACATGTGTGGTTTCCTCACACCGGGAAAGCCTGGAAGTGAGCCGTCTGGCCCAATGCCAACCCAAACCATGGTCAGTCTAAACACAGCGCAGGCAAACACTACTTTCTGACACTTCCCTGCTACTGGAGAGTATCCTTTAGCATTGAAACCTCCTCAGGGACCGAGATTTATAATGCAACCTCCTTCATCTCATCTCTTCCCTCCATAGGCAGGTTTCTACCAGCACAGCACAGAGAAATGTTTGTGTGGTATCATCTCATGTTACCTGGCTTTTACCTAAGAGGAGAAGTTTATACAGTTGCTAAATGCTCATGGAGATCTTGGAAATCAGCACAACAGGATGCTTTGCAGAGCTTTTCAGTCAGTTTCAGTCAGTTTTAGTTATTTAAATACCCTTTCTCCTCAGTGTTTTCTCTGAAAAGTTGAAGATGACATGAATGGTTGAACTAAGAAGCATAAGTATTTGAACCTGCAGACAATCGTTTCTTTAGTCCAGATATGCTACTGGTTATGGATTTTATTCCCTTCTTTCAGGTTAACACAAATATGTAGGCAAACATTCTCCATTCAGCTTACCAAATGCAAGCTTTCATTTCAATGAGAAGTGAGTTTTTGCTCCACAATATCTATATTAAATGGCACTGTTTGATTGCCACTATTTAATTCTCCTGGATCAATCTGTGTTCTGCTCTTGAAAAGCACACCGTCCATAACGATCAGTGATGGTTTGGCTAACAGGAAAATGTTACCAGCTTGGACAGAGGGGCAGATCACATAGGGTGTTACCACCTCCAGGAATCCCTAAACCTGTCAAGCCCCGCTGAACATAACAGGAGGTGACAGCACTCAGCATCTCTCAGGAGGTAAGCAGCGTCCCACAGAAACAGAAATCTGCTTTTCACACACACACACAAAATCTGTTTCCTACAGAAAGCCTATGCCAGAAATCAACCCGCAGTCTGAAAATCTGCAATATGAATAATGCTGTTATCAATGCAACATCCTGAGGAGGTGCTGGGTCTTGAGCAAACCACTGAGATGGCAGATGCGAGGTAAATGTTTGATAAAGCATCCCAGGGAAGAAATTTCCTGAAAGTGGCATATGGAGCATTGCAGAAGTCAAAATAAGAAATAAGATATTCAGCCTGGTACTTCATCCCTTCTTTCCAAGAACAGCAAGTGTTTGGTTCAAACATGTGGGGCAAAATACTCAATTGTCACACCTGCTAAGACCCTGTGCTGCAGTTGTATTAATCCAGGGTCAGTTACCTCTTCAGAGCAGACAGCAGAACACAGTAATTTAAAACCTCCTTCTGCTACTTAAAGAAAATATCAAACACAGCTGAGATTTCAATTTTTTTTTCAGTAAGTAGCCTATCTGGAACAAACAGAAGGGCAGTTTTCGTGTGTGCTCCTGTACAAGCAACTGGTTTTTACACAGAGCAGTCAATTATGCTTACGAAAGCTCCAATTCATCATGTCTGCTAGAAATACTGGAGGCTAAATTGCCAGCTTATTATCTGGAGTTAACACGTTGTCATAGAGCATGGACAAGGGAATACATAGACCCCAGTGGAAGCTTCCTCTACAACTAGCAATTCTAGATATTAATACAAATGTTCATATTAAAATTGTCCCTAACATTTTTACTATAATTTAAACCATCCAAATTGTCTCTGCTCTGTTTAATATCACAGTAAAGTAATCCTGGTGATGCCAAGAGGCAAGTAAAGAGCTGTCTTCAGTTATCTTCTTTCAAATGCTTTTATTTGAGGAGAGTGACCATGAACAGAGAAACTAAGAACACTCAGCTATATTTTTGTCTATTTGCTGATATTTTGATGCTACTTTCACACACTGCAGGGATCCTCCAGGTAGGTGAACTGTTGCAGGATATCATTCTCAGAGAAGGTCATATAACATGAGAAATTAAACTGATTTAAAATAATCTGTATAACAGATTATAATAATATATAATAATATAATATAATAATAATCTGTAGGTGAGACTACGAAATCCTGGTACACAGCACTGCACAATGAATCTGACAGTGAAGGAAAAAGAGAGAAAAAAGAACAAAACTGAACTTATGAGATAAACTGTGGAAAATAAACTGACCTTCTTTGCATTTTTGTTTAAATCAACTAAGTTGAGCAGGAAGATGTGGTCTTTAGCCCCGATCAGCAGCCGGCCCCTCTCCTCATCTAGCAGCACGGTTCGAAAATCAACCCCCTCGGCTGAGCCCAGGAATGGGATGCAGCTGTTTGAAAGCAGCAAATCTGTTGGAAAAAGAAGAAAATCTTTATAATCAAAATGTTTACGTATGACTCATTGGTGTCTTTTATAAATATATGCAACCAGCATGGAGTACGCTGGTAAGATAACTGCAGCCTTAGAGTGTGTCTTTCCAGGGTCATAATAAAGTTGCTGTTAACCTTGATTTTCTTCAGGGGTTTTTATTTCCAAATTGGGTAATATTTAATTTTAGAAAACATCTTTCTGAATGAAATTTTCTTAATAAATTATCTCTAAGACATAAAGGAATTAGAAATTCATCAGAAATTAGAAACAAATATATGTAAACATTTATAGATATAAATACTATGTTTAATAAAGTTTATGAATAAATAAGCATATATACATTAATATATACACATAAATAATATACATACATATAAGTATATGTAGTCAAGGAGAACTGGAAGAAGGTTACAACCATCAGATATACAGGAAGTTCAATACAAGGTTCAATTTGTCCATTATCTGGTACTAAATTCTGGCGGCAATATAAAGATTTGCTACAATTAAATTTTCAATTACTATAATTTCAATTGAGATCAGAATCAACAGACATGGAGCAGTATATCCCTAGGGCACAGTACTGAAATTAATGCAATAGGGAGGCAGGTTAAGCAGAGCATCGGGTAGTAACGCCCCTGAGATCTTGAGGTCTTTACTTTCCTTCCAGATGTGGCCATGGACTGCTGTTCCTGCATCTTTGCCCTCTCGGCAGAACTTGTTCCTATTAAAAGCACAAATTTGACACTTAAGTTTTTCTATGATTTAATAGTGGCTCCCAATCCCTTCCAAAAGGTAATTAAGAGCAACATGTCTCTCCGTGAAACTAATGAAAGGATCTATGCTTCTTCTGTATAAATGCTAAAAAGCTGTAAAGTAAAAAGCTCATAACTTTTTGCATAACGAATACTCTGTGGACATAATTCAGGATGAAAGCAGAAGCACATAGAAAAAACACAATGAGAGTTTAGTCTTGTTGGGTAGTAATTAATTTGGGGAGAATGAAAATAAACATATGAATCAACTCTTCCACAAGCAAACTCTCCAAGCTACACTATTCAGAAATCTTTGGATTCCTGTCACTGGACAATGTACCCTTCCCGTCAGAGAAGCCAGAATTACAGCGCAAGTTATCTACACTTCCTGATCATGATCAAAACTAGGGCCAGTATTTTGCAGAGAAAATCCTGAATGAAATTAAAAGGGAGAAAAAAAAAAAAAAAAAACCAAAACACCAAAACAACTCCAAAACAAAACAAAACTTTTTTATGCAAGGTCTCTCCCAAAGCACGTGACAGGCAAAGCAAAGATTAAGCCCTGTCGCTGGCAAACAAACAGCACCATGGGAGAAAAAAATATCTTATAATTATTAATCTGACTACCTGGCATATAATCATGACAATTATTTTTTGGCTCAGTCAGTTCTACTTCAGCTCGTGTAGTTTTGTCTGGCTAGCTGCTGAATGTTGTTACGGTACAGTCTGAAAACAAATTGTCTTGTATTGCAGCTCCTATTCCCCTAGGTGAGAGTTATTTGGCAGTACCTTGAAACTAAATCTTATTCCATGTTGAAAAAATCAAATCCAACATTAAGCACTACAGTGCCTTACACCAGCACTGCCTTTTCTCACATATCTTTTCTGAAGGTAACATCAGGCAATTTTTCCTAGAATAGTAACACTTTAAAAGACCTGCTTATTAATTAACAGCAAGATCACTTCAGAAAAACCTAAGGTTATTATAGTATCATGCTAACCAAAGTCCCATCCAAACTACTTCTTACACTAGAGCTGGCTGATGAACAGCCTGGCTGAAGAACAGCCAAGCCAGTGTAATAAATAAATACAAATTTTAAAAGGAAAAAGAAATACCCTCGGAACACAGAACATCTGAAGCTTTGCTCACTCCACTAGTTTGCTATCACACAAAAAGTAATAAAGGTCTACTCCTCCTGACCCTTGTCTTTACTGGGTTCTCTCTTACAGAACAGCCACTTCTAGTGAAACTCTGTTCATTTTTTGTGTGTGAGGCAGATGTTTCTTCATTAGATGTCATTCTCTGTAGAAACCTCCTCCCTTGTTTTTTTTGTGACTGAAAATCCTTGTTAATGGTTATGACAGAGCTGTTTATTAGGAAAAGGTTCTCTGGTGCTGATCACAGGAGGTTTTAGCTCCCAAGGACTACTCAAATTCTTTTCAGCTGATTTCTAAAGTACAGCTGAGCATTGCTGGAGCACATAATTTCTGAGCAAATGTCTTTCTCTTCTCCACCCATGACATAAGAGCTGGCTGCATTACTAGATTATCTGATTTACTGTATGTAACAAATGCCTTATAAATTCTTCACTCTATATTAAATCCCTATTTAACAGTTCTGTGTCCTGGCTAGTACATAGGATGAAGGGAAGAGGAGGAATACAGGATCACAACATCTAATAATCAGTCATTCACAGTCATTAACATCAATAAACAGGAGAGATTAATGAATTTCAAGGGCTACTGTATTTCAACAATCCATATCACCCTGTTACTTTTAAATCTCTTCTGATGACAAGCTTCCAGTCATATCACAGTGCTCACCCGTGGGACATGAGTAAGACACAGAATATGAGGGAAAATTCCTTCCCATCTTCAGCTACAGGAATTTGATCCAAGTAAGGATAAATGATACACTTGTGCAAATGCTCTAAAGCACTTTCACTGTTTAGAGTCATGCAATCCATGGGCCTTTGCAAGTGTGCTGGTCGCCAAAAATATGTAGACCTAATTCCCCACATACTTAAAAGGAGATGACGGAGTCTGCTCTCCACTTCCCATTTCCTTCTTATTCAGAAGGAATGATCTCTGTAATGACCACCACAAATGGACATTTGTCATATGGTGCTTAACACTTCTCATATTTCTCAGTAAAGAGCCACCTAGGACAGCTACAACAGGGAGGGAAAAAGCTGTCTCATGACTGAAGTGGCCAAGTGGGAACAAGCCCTGCCTGGTGCCTTGTACAGTCATCTGTTTCACTGCATCATAAGGAAAACACTCGTAAGATGTTCCAGATTGAAATGACAGCATTGAACACTGATTTCTTGCTGACACAAGTGTCAACACAAGCTGCAAAGTAGTGAAGAATCAGGTTTGGTCAGTTATTTACTAACGATTGAAAAGAGCTTGGAAAAAAGACCCTGAACACAGCCACTGGTAAGATTAAAACTGAAACATGACATAATAAAAATTGTCAAGTGAATATGAACAGAGAATTGATAAAATTAGAGCCAAATAAATAATTGTTCTCACTCCAGAAAAGGGAAACAGTCCAATTTTATGGACTGAAATTGCCCTTCAGTGATATTTATTTAATATCACCACCGATATAATACTGCACAAAATTGCTACGAAAAGCACATTAGCCCAATGGCTTTCAAGCTTAGAGAAAGCTGTTGATTTGAATTACTGCATCTCTGTAAGCCAGGCTAATACAGAAAGAGCATTCTCACAATGCACAGAAACAAAGTTAGTTACAGGGATGGTCTTTCATGAATACATGTTCAGCACTAAATCTATAGGGCATATCTGCTGTTTTACTGAAATTTAAACACTTTTTTTTCCATTCTAGCAACTAAGTGAATATTCAGCAAACTCCCTTTCTGGGTTAATATTTCACTGCTGAGCGGTGGAAGCTGGAATAGTGACTTATTCATTTAGAAAAGTATCTCAGTGGACTTGGCTCACAACAGCATGATCATTTCTTACTTAAATAACCTCCAGCAGCAGAGACATGGCACAAATGCTTCTAATGAGAAATTGTCATTCTGTTCTGATAATTCGTCTTCACATCTATACAGCACATTTAGGCTTCTTAGCCTCAAGTCACACATGTGGTGACTGCAAGCATGCAGCAATCTGGAACCGCTCGGTTGAGACTCGGAATTGCCTTTGTGGCCAGTCACAGATATTTTTGTAATGACAGGCCATGCCAAAAGTGGCAGAAAGGGAACTTCTCAACCTGTTTTGAAACATCTACATCTAATGACACCTTTGAATGACTCTGAATTCAAAGGCTGTACATATATAATACTTTAATTTTCAGATACAGTAAAAAAACAAACGTCACATCGTTTTCCTCCAGATGGGAGCAAGTCTTTTCATGTGCTGGAAAATACCTGTGACAATTTACATGCGTATTGTGTGAATCCTCAACTAAACTTTTGGGATAAGGAATGTCTATATAGCAAAAATACAGAAATTTACTTGATTCCTAAAGTATTTTGAGTTTAAAAGATCCACTTGATCCCAGATGTATTTGTACAAAAGCAAAGAGAATAGCTCCAGTCTACTACTAGTCTCTGTAACATACTTCAAGGAGCAAGTTGTATTTTGTTTAGCTACATCTCACCATGGGCAATGATTGATTGTGCGTGATTTATTCTGCATGTCACATGGCTCTCATTGCTATACAAGGAATTTTATTTGGCCTGGAGGAAACTGTCATATTCATAGAATCATAGAATCAACTAGATTGGAAAAGACCTTTGAGATTAACTCCAACTGTTACCCCAGGATTGCCAAGTCCACCTTCATGGAACAGCAGAGCCTTTCCAAAAGCCTATGCATTACTGGGAACAGAGAAAATATGATACCTTGTTTTCACAATATTGCATCAAAATCTTGGTTCTCTTTCTGAGTACCCTCCAAAACCACCTTTATACACCATTTTGGAGTTAAGCTGTTATGTTCCTCTTTTAGAATGTAACTGTTCTCCAGAAGGGTATTACAGTCAAGGAAGTTGACAGTGGAAAGAGAACTTTTCCAAAGATTACTCCAAAATTCAGGAACAGTCTGCCACAGGCATTTCAGAGCCTTTTCACATTTGCCTGCTCAGCAATCAGCAAACTTAAATTTCCCACATCTCTATTTGCAAATACTTTTCTGATAAAAATCAAATACATCAGCATTTTATAACCCAGAAAAAGCATAAATAATTAAAGTAGCTCAATTATGCACGATGATCCTCAAACCTTCATTACAGACAATTGTAACTAAGCAATAGCTCTCTTGATGCAGAACTGTGAAGAGAATTTTTACACTGTTCATCAAGAAAGAACAGATCATCTTATCTTCATATAGCTATTCTACCCATAACGAAGAAAAAAAAGGAGAAAGAAAAGAAGAACCAGCCTCATGCTGTAAGGTCTGATTTTCTTTTATAAGTAATGCCCATGTGAAAGGATGTGCTTCTGCAAGATTACTGTAGATGTACAAGAGAGTACTGCAGATTATTTAGTTCATCTATTTCTGAGCCGGGGTTATAATCAATCTACAGTCCTATCTTTGTGTGACACAACGTTTCTTAAATGTGCAAAAATGGTAATACTGTATAACAAAATAGGTAGTTGCTTACCTCCAAAAATGCACCCAGGTAAAGTGTGAAATAAACAATTATTGCTTATGTTTATATAAGTGTTTTAGCTGCAAGTGAATTCAAATAGTGAAAACAGCTGCACAAATAACCTGTAAAGTGTTATTATTGCTGAGATGATTAAAAGCTGCTTTGTGACCTCATGTTATTACTGAAAAAATGTAAAGGCTCAATTCACAAACTTCACAGAGCCAAACCAAACAATTAACTTCAGACAGCACAACTGAAAATGTATCAAGTGAAACGTGTTTTTCTGAAGAAGACCTAAGAGTGCGGATTTGCACAGGTTCCCTTTTCTTAAGTAGTTTATCTTTCTTGCAAAATTGCCAAAGTAAGCAAACTCACTGCTGTTTCCACGGCAAAATTAAATCACTTTTTCTTCCAAGTGATACTGTGGATATTTAAAGAATATGTATGACAAATGTAATTCAATAAAAATGACTGGCAAGCATATGAACTTTGGTGATGTATAGATAATTGCTGGCATCTCATTATACATACCTGTCCATTAAGAATGCCTGGCACATTGACAGACTTCAATAGTACCAAAGCTCCTCTTTAAATAAAAGGCTGAACATACAAACAATGGATTCATCACGTCTACTTCATCCCTTTCAATTGTCACAACCAAACATACCTTTTTGCCCTTTGTTTCTCACAGATCATCAGCCACTCTAATGGGTAAATAATCTGACTCATTTAACTGAAATCAATTTTCTTCCACTTCCATCTCTACTTCAAATTTCCTTCAAAGTATTCCAACAGTGAGAGGATATTGCTCTCTAAAAGAGTAAGACATTTTCCTTATATCTTTCAGTGACCCAAGTTCCAAGCACCTGATAAAACCTCTGCCCTGTTCTGAGGGAGATGACTTATAAACTCACCTATTCCTAAAACAGTTTTGAAAACACACATTACTAACTCCATAGTCGCAAACAGTCTATTAATTTACTGACCCTCAAAACCAGCAGCTTTAAATGAACTATGCCACTCTCTCTCTAGCTAGAATCTCAATTCTCATATGCCTTGGAACAACTCAAAATAAAGTAATTTCATTCATGCCTTGGTTAAGCATTTCCCAGTCTTTTGTCTCTCCCAATCTACCACCTAATAAAACACACAGAAAGCAAGAGAGTGATGATAGGCTTCAGCTGAAAATGTCAGCAAAATCCTCTTAGTCTGGCTTATTTGATAAAGCTGAGTTAAACGCACTATTAAAATCACTGAGTTAAACTTACTGATTGTGAATCGGTTTTACTGCTCCAACTACTCTACTATCTCATCTCATAAACCTTGCAGCTACCTTTAGGTGTATAATCATATGACCTGAAATCAGAAAGGCATGCATCTCATGAAAGCATAGCTGTGAGGAATGAAGTGTGGAGATTCGTTTACATTCTGAGGAAGAGGCAACATGAACAAAATGCACTGAGAATGGGTTGAGCCTAGTAGATGTCTAGCATCAAAATCATCTTGGGGATCTAGGACTTTCATTAGCTTGTATGAATAAACACACTCCACTCCAAAGCAGTGGACTCTTTCTTTCCTGCTAGGGTGGAGATCTGCGCTTTGCAAGTACATCCAGGTGTTAAAAATGTAACATAGTGATCATATTCAGCACTTTAAGGCACATAGCTCTTCATCAAAGTATGGTTCATAAAATTATATGCAATGCTATCCCTCCTTTCAAAACAAATTACTGTCATTATATTGCACTTGCCTTCAAAATAGCACCAACCTTTCATTTTGGGCTTGACTTGGCTCAGAAGGATGCAAAAATGGCTAGAGTGTTTTCAAGCACCTGTATCTGCAGTTTTCGACTAACTGCATCTTCAGAGAAACTTCTGAGAACATGATATTCTCTGGAGAAGCACACAGCATCCTGAGGACAGAAAGAGGAGCTTTCTGCTACAACTTGTAGCTTATATATCTGTGGCCAGGTAAAACAACAGTAGTTTGTGCTATTTCTTCCACCCACATTATCTGGTAGCAGCTGTACATAACACCACACATTTTTAAATCCTTGGTCAGCTTTTGCTTTGTCACTGAAATTCCAGCATTAGGAAGTAAAGTAAGTGAACTCTTTCACACTTGGAGCAAATGAGAACATTGGTGTGGATTTCAGGTCTGGGATTTAAACCTGCAAGGAGTTTTCTCTAGTAAATCTGAGGTATAATTGGCTACAGAAACTTGGATTTGGTTCGGCAGCTGGTCTGACACTACAGATAGGTGCTGAGAGATTCCTGTGGGGCTCTGACTCACTTTACTCAGACTCGCTTACTCATATTGTGAATCTGACACTAGTACTTGCTCCACTGAGCCTACAGCTATTATATATGAAAGACATCGGTTTTAAAATGGTCAGATATCTTAATAATACTTTCACTTTAACATTTTTTTCTCACCAAGTTCAAACGTATTTGTCAGCTTCCTAATAAGCATAACGTTCGTAACAAAGTAGACAAAGCTTTCACTCCAAAAGACAACAGACCTTGAACTGCAGTGCCATGAACAACTGTTGTAATAAGTGTCAGATGGCATAGGCCTGAAAAACGCATTAATATTGACACTAACAGCCTTGGGAAAGATACTGAGAGCATAAGCTATTCCTGAAGAAGGTGAGTTGACAGTGCAAATGAGAGTCAATACCAAACAGATTTACTTTCTTAGTTACTTCATTAGTGCCTCTATTTTCAAGAAAAATTCAGATTTGTTGCCTATCATTGCTATTATTGAAAACTATTTGCAGTTTCCACACTAGTGTAATCAGATCCTACACACCAGTTATAACCAGTTTCCATGACCAACACAGATTTTTATGGAAATATTAAAAAGGTGTACATCCCACCCTTTCCCTCTCTCTGCGTGCTCCACAGACACATATCCCACTTGCACTTGCATCAAAACTTGGAGCCAGACCCTGAGTTTAACCACTGGGGCCTGCAATAATTTTATCAGCTGAGGATCTACACCCAAGTGTATAGTAAGAAGCCATGGTGTCCATTCTCCTCTTCAACTCTAAGTATGGGACCAGAGTCCTCAGAAGCTATATGGTCAGGATGTAAAGCTAAATGAGATACAAAGATAAAGTCCTAACTACTAACAGCATATGTTCTTGCCAAAGTGTCTGATGAGAGTTGGAGCTGGTGCAAAAGAAAAGGCAGACCCATACATCTGGGAGCAGATGAGTGAGGAAAGAAGTGGATATGTGTATTTGGGGAAAAGGGAGCAGGAAGGGAGATGTCCTCCTTCCAGAAACCATGTCTTGGAGAGCCTGTAAGATCTCTTAAGTGCAGATGGTCCTTGAACGCCCTTCCCACAGCCCCCTGAGGGCAAGGAAATTTCTCATAACTGGATTCAAAAAGTTCTTCTGGTTTCTCAACTCAACCCAGCCAGGTCCAGATGGGCACAGCAGATACAGTAAAAGAGGTGAAACCAGGTCTGGGAAACAATAACCAGCTCACCAGCATGACCTACTTCCAGGGAGCAAAGGCAGCATCTGGCAGGGCTGCAGGGGCTGTGGTGGGAGAATTGCCTGCACAGGAAAGGAGGCAAAGGGCAGGACCTCTGCGAGCAGATTTACCTGCCAGTGGAACAGATATTTCCGCTGCTGGCAGCAAACCTGCTTTAAGAGGTTCCTGCTTGCTCTCCCCACATGTAACTGCTTGTTCCCGTCTCTGCAAGGGGGTTCCCTCTCTGACATGGATCAGATAATCTTTCTTTCCCATGCTCTGAATGAGGAACGAGAACTTTTATAATGACAGTGGGGACATTAATGCTTTAGCTATTTCTACCATCGTGACTGCTGGTTGAGTTCACATGGGAAAAATTAATAGGCCTGCTCTACATTGCTGCAGAAGTGCAGTACAGAGATACAATACTATTGGGAAATACTGTTAAGTCATTATTTAGGGTAGGTGCATAGTATGGACATTCTCAAAGAAAATGTGGTTTAAATGTAGAGAAAGACCATTTTCAGGAAACTTCAAAGATTTTTCCAGTTTTCCAGTCATAATTTTATTTGATTAAAAAATAATCAAGTGTAGCAAGGTAACTCAATTGGCTAATGTGAAGGTAGGTTTTCAAAATAATTTTGTACTGGCAATAGCGAAGGACCTCTTCGAACAAGGAAAATAAACTCAATTCACATTATAATAGCCTGGACTAGCACAATAATCTCCTATGGCAAAGTGAAATATAATCATCAGATACACTTTCTGATGTTGAGAGGAGATAAGTTCTTATGAAGTCATTGAATAGCTGCATTAATTCCATTATATGCTGGAGTTGGCCTTGCAACTTCTGCCACATTCAGAGCCCCACTTACAGATGTGCAGGTGGACTCAACATCTGTCTTGTAGACTTAGGCAACATTGTGATAGGACCATACTAACTAAAAATCATAGGGCAAGAGATATCAGAGATGTGTGTCTGCAAAAGGTAGTTATGTGCAATATCATTATTACCTCCTGTCAGTCCTAAGCATATAATCTATTATTTAATTTTTAGGGGGGTGAATTTTTTTAATTATTAATATTTGCATTTATTTATCCATTTTGGGGCACCAGAGGGTGTCACAGAGTGCTGCTGTATTACACGTATAGTGAGAAATATTTTTCAAAGACATCCAGGGTGCATAGATGGTGCAGAGGAGGTTGTAAAGCTGTCCCAAAGTTGCCAGATAAGTTGAGCATAAAGTTTCTGTGCCTTCAGTAACCTCTTAGCCACCAAACGCTATGGCACAACCCAGAACACTTCTCTGCGACAGACAGGATTTAGATCACAAAGGAGAAGACTTTTTTCACAAATTAGTGGGAAAAAGGCTACCTTTGTCACTCCCACCCTTGTCTAACTATCTCTGTTTAACCACAGTGAGACAATCCCTCTGACTTCTCTGATAGAGCTCTGGCGTGATAAAGGAAATTTTGTCTCTGTCTCTTTCTGCCATCTCTTTATGCATTTATCTCTGACTGACTACAGAACAGACCTCCCCTGCACCCCTCAGCCCTTCTGTGAGGAACTCCTCTATAAATGGAACAGCAGAAATGGTGAGGGAGGAAAGGGAAATAGGATGTGACTCAAGGACCTGTGCTGCAACCACAGATGTCCACTGCAAGACATGCACTGACGTCAAGAAGATCATGCCCTCAAATTAGTGCATAGAAAGAGAACAAGGTTGGGATCTTTGAAACTACTGTGAATCGGATTTTCTTTACAAATGTCTTTAGTAAAGCGCAATTAGAAAAATATTTTTGAAAGTACCCTCTTTGAAGCTGATGCCACTGATCATATATCTTTCCCCACATTCTTCTTCTAGGCAAGCAGTTTTCTTATGTTGTCTCATCCTCCTTTTTACAAGGGACCAATCACTCTTCCCAAAGTCTTGTCAAGAAAGAAAAAAACAAGGTCTTTTTTTTTTTCTCTCATCTTCTGAGATTTAATCAAGTGAACAGTCAGCAGAATAGTTTGGTATTTTGTGAACACAATTCTTTTTTATCCATTTGAGGCCCTTTTGTGATCAAGAAAAAAAGACAACTGTTGTGAGCTACAGGCTGTTTACACTGTTAAGAGGTTGATATGGGTCAGTTCTCTAAGGTTATTCTTAGTTCAACTGCTATGTAAACTGCTGATGTCACTGACAGGAGGCTGCTCTCCAGGACATTATATATATGATAATTGTACGACAGAAAATGCAACATATAGTTGGATCTGACCTCAAAGTTCACTAGTTTAAAAAAGGAAAAAAATGTCTGTAAGAAACTTGCTGGTTTTCCCATTACTAAAATGTAATAAATGCCTTCAAGTTTATACTTAGTCTATAGCATATACAAGACTCTTCCTTCACATGGACAGCAAAGGCCCATCCATCTTTAACCTAGGGTGGATTGTAAGTCTCAATGTTCACTGTCTCCAGAAAGCCTTTTTGAGAGAAAACAGGCAAAAATCTATCTCATAACTAGACAACCATCTGAAGCTGGGATCTTAACTCTCATATAAATATTTTATGTTACTTTACTAAGGAATCTCAGATAGATTTTTCTGAGAAATCAGAAATCATCAAAAATTAAGAAAACAACAAACAAGGGATTCAAGAAAAGCAGCGCTTCCTCACTCAGCATGTTTTCCTTGATTTTCATAGGCATTCAGAATTACAGCTGCTGATATTACCACAAAAGCACATATTTACTGACTTTTCTTCCTCTTCCTGTAGGGCAAGCACAGCTGCTGAAATGCAAGCTCATTTCTATGCTTTTTTGTACATCATCAGTTTACCACGTTCCAACCATTCATAGTTGTGCAACACCCTCATTGGAGCAGTGGGATCACCACAGTGTCACAGACAGTTTAAATGAGTCTCATGGAGCTTTACAATTGTAACTATAATATATATGCATAATTAAATGATGCATGACAGGGAAACAAGCCAGCTTTACTGAAACAGAACAAACTAACTGCTCTGATGCAACAGTTAAGCATCTCATCAGTTATAAAATGAAACAGGTTTAAAGCAAAACTCATTTAGAAAACAGGATGCTTGACATTGTAAAGTGGCAAGTTCAAAGGATCATTTTTAGAACATTAAGGAAATGTACTAATCCAGTCAAGTTTTCAAAAGAATTCCTGGCACCAAAATGTTATCCTCTGTTTGCTTTTTCACCATGCTGCAAGAATGGATTGCTCTTAGGGGAAAGAAAATCATGTGTGCAAAACACCGCATGAAGCTAAACAATCCTTAAAGAGGCTAATTTCCATGTGGAGCTGATGATTTAGCACCGTCATACTTCAACAGAGAGAGAGTCGCATGTCTTTAGTTTACGTATTTAAGATGAAAACAGCAAGGAGTGGAAATCTGATCCTGCTTCAGTTTACTCCAGTAGCAAAACTCTTGCCATGACTTTGGTGGGAGTGAGACTATATCTTCATTCAATGTGAAGACGAAACAATCAACTGAGAATAATGTTTTTGTTTATTACATTTAAATTACTGCCATAGTTGTTTTTAACAGTGTTAAGTAAATCCCGTTTTATAAGCCAAAGTTTGCCTTCTTCTTGCCTTTTCCTATGTGATCTGTCACAATGCAGGATCCTGATCATCTGACCAAATCACCACTGGTCACAACAAGTGTGGCTTGCTTTTGGGGCATGGCTGCATTCCTGTATAGGTATGATATAAATCTGTGGATGTCAATGTGGATATGTCATTGGTGACAATGTCCAAATCTGGGCTGCGGCATGCCCCCCAACCAATAAAACAGGGTGCACACTTCAAATAAATGTATTATTTGAGTGCACAGACTACTTCTAGCATGTCCATGAAAAGCATCAAAGTAAAGCAAAGCAATAGGCTTAAATCTGCAATTAGGAGTTTGCACTTTTACTGGAAAATCTAGGATAGTCACAAATTGAAAAAGGTTGATGTTTTTTACCTTTTCCTACAGGACAATCAACCTTTATGTCTGGTTATTCTTTGCCTCTCACTATAAAGTAAAACCTAGAAATACACACAAAAAATCTGTATAGATGCACCTGTCAATACATTGGGAAAGACTACTACCCAGAAGAGAGACAGCATTTGTCACTTGACATACCTTTTCTTCTCCCTACTCTCTGGGCATGAGCAGAAGCAGTTTCCTAGCCCTCAGCTGAGGCTTGCTGGGCTGCAGCTATGAGATAAAGTAACTGCAGGGCAAAGCCCGGCTTGCTTCCAGCTCTCCTGCCTGAGCAAATGCTCAGCTGTTCTGGGAAGATGATGCTACGCCACCCCATAAACACATTGTACTTGGAAGGGGATGAAACCTTCCCTTCAAAGACAGCATCTTCAGCAGCCAAATGAACACATATGTGACCAAGTGTTCAGAGCTGCCTGATATGGCCAATTTTGGTCAGTTTTCCACGAATAAGGAAAAGGGCCCCTATTATCCTCCTCATGATATTTCAAGTATTAATTCCAAAGAATGGAGATGCCAGGACTTGTCAATGATACGACTGTAACAATTTTATGGGAGCTGGCAAGATTATTCATTTCTCCTACACCTTATTCTCAGAAACACTGAAGTTATTTTGGCTGGGATACCTAGTGGCGGAGGAGGTAAGGTAAGCTTAATTCTGACAACTGTATTAGTTGGGACTTCTGTTATGTTGTTATCAACAATAAAAATAAGATTTCTTTATAACAATCACTACCTGCACCATTTACAATGCAAAAGTGTGAAAACAAAGCAGTAACTTTTTTATTGCTGTCTGTGGAAAAGGAAAAACAGTCATGTGCTTCCCCCACAAAAAAAAAAAAAAAAAAAAGGCAAGAGAAGGTACAATAAAGTCTGATATACTCTTTCCTTTGGCTTTTCAGTTCCATCACAGCTCTCCAAATTAAGATTTATGTGCCATTTTGTATCTGCTGTTGATTTTTTTCCCCTACAGGGATATAGGTGGATAAGTCTGGATAGGAAACTATATCCCTCAAGCCAAACTGAAAGGTTTATAAAATTGCTAATAAAAGTTTGGGTCAGGGCCTACATATCAATCATCTGCTCATTGTCTTTTTAAAAGAGCTCAGCCATTTTCCCAACCACTCCCAGCAGGTCTCTGCCACCATTTAAACCAAGATCTCAGTGATTTTTTTTTTTCCCTGTGCTGACCTCAATAATTTTTCTCTCTCCCCCTCCTTACCTGAGAAATGCATTCATCAGGATTTTGCCAAAGGCTATATGCTTTTGAAGTTGAGAGGAATTCACTAATCGTGAGTGTCAAATCCACAATAAATGCCACTACCATATGGTATATGCTGTTATTGGGAATTATCTCAAAAGGCCTAGCTGTGTAAAGCCTGGCTGCATGTAAGGAGAGTTTTATCGTTAACTTTCATAACTCATGTCAGGTTGTTTGGTTTCCGTATTCATTGGCTTAAGTGAGTGCAACTGCTTCCTGAATTTATAAAAATATTGTCAAGATCCCTGAATCTCTCTTCCTCTCTCTCACACAAACATGTTAAAACACGTACATATGCAGCAGAATAGCACACACAGTGGCACATAGATCTAAATAGTATACCCTTGTGCTTACTCAATAAATTCCCGTATGTGTTAAACTCATGATAAACATATCATAACCACTGATGAAGATTTTACAGCCTCCTGTCCCATTGTACCACCCTGAATGTAATTCTGCAAAGCATAAAAAGACCTAAGTTTGAAAAACTGAGAGCAGAATTAGCTGCCGGATGGGGTGCTGACATAACTAAACTGAACATCATTTCCTTTAACTAAACAAGACAGTTTCAGTGATGTATCTATGTGTCTTGTAAAAACTGTGGAAGTGAGCTGTACACTCAAAACAAAAAGAAATCTGATTCCTATAAAAAATTGTCCACTAATACATAAATACTTCTGTATTTAAACCCCTCAGCAACTAACATTCTCAACAAAAAGTACACAGGATGTTAAGAAATTCTGCAGAAAAACATGCTTTTGTGATCCAAAGAGGGAAGAAGAAAGAAAACAACATTTCAAGAGTTTCACATATCAACTTAGTGATAAAAGAATTACAACAATAAGATGTCAGTGCCATTTGAAACACCTGGGCAGTTCTCTCAGCTTTCCCTGATGTTCTTCCAGAAAGGTGTGGGTGTCGTCCACACTCCTACGTCATAAGCACTAGCCACATGGGAATGTTTCCAGTGTTTCAAATAGCACTAGAAGCCAATGTTTAGGCAGTGACTCCTGCCTCATCTACATATAGTATATTAATATCCTCTTGGAGCAAACTGAAATAATGTTTTATAACCCCAGTTTTATTTCACAAACATGCACCTTTCCATCCAAAAAAGATAATTTAATTGTGCACTTAGGAAGAATTCATCTACCTTTAAGGCCTCTACCATGTGTTTCTGGGAACTGTAGGGACAGTGTTTCACTTTCCTAGTTAATAATAGAAATCAACTGCTGGCAATATCCCATCAAAACAAAAGTGGTGGAATCACAGAAACTACCCAAAAGTTTACCTTTATAGGAAAGCTTAAGTCTTGGGATATTTTGTTTTGATGTTCCAGTGACTGGAAGGAACAGCATCACTAAAGATAGCAGGCTGCAGGCGTGTGGTACATGGAAAGCTCTCATTATGGTCTCTTCTTCTGGGTCTTCTTTTGCGCTATGGTGAAATATCTCCCTACTTTTCAAACAATCCAAATGTAATCTGGAAGAAAAAAGAAAACATCTGTAGATTTTTTCATTGTTATATAAATAATAATTCTGAAAACAAGCCAGACCTATCTTTAAAGAGTAGCTTATTTAATACATTTGTTAAAAAAGTAATTTCCTCTAGTATAAATCAAAATGTTGTAAATATCTTTAATACTAAACTTACACAATTTGAGGTTGGAAAAACATGTAAACCTCTCAAACTTCAATGTCTAGCATAGCTAAAGTTTAAGCAGAAATTAAATTAATACACTACCCATAAAAAGAACACTTGCCATTAAAAAGTGACCACAAAACTTGTTAGTTCATGCTGCTTCATTGGATATCTAATGTTTTATAACTCTGTCTTTATCTCAGTACAACAGCTATTGTATGTTTATGCTATGACTAGAATAAATTGTAATATCTCAGATATCATGGGTGTACAAGCTGAGCGAAGAGTGAGAACATTCCTATCATAAACTTTCATTAAAAAAAACCTAACAAAATTGGATAGAGCAAGAAGTTGTGTTTAGTTTTAATACAGGAAAAAGCCAAATGCAGCTGATGGATTTACATGCACTTTCAGTATGATATTTCCAGCAGAATAACTGTCTCAATTCACCCACCAAAATGTCCTATAAACTTTAATGAATGGCTTACGCTGGGGTTGATAGGCTGATAAGGGACTTCACTAACACAGTGTGCAACTAAGCCAGCTTTGCAACACTTTTCATTTACTAACAGTCATTCATATTCTATAAATCCTAAAGCGTTTTACAAATGAAAGTAATTATCACTGTCCTTATATTCCCTATGCAAAAACAGAGTCATAAAACTGCAGTGAACCTACTTCCTCAAGGTCACACAGCCACCATAGTAGTTGAACACAAAGCAGCAACAGCAATCCTGGTGTCCTGTTTGTACCCAGTTGTAAGAGATCCCTTTTGCCCAATGACTCCACTTTTGCATATTAAAATTATTTCAAATGGCATCCTGAGTTCTGAAGGCAGAATTTGATGGTTAATAAATCACAGCGATCAGGGTATGAAAACATCATCCCCCCTGCAAGGGCATAATACCAGAGGTCAAGGGAGACAGTGAAATGACAAATGTCAGTGTTTGAATACCGCTGTAAATCAGGGAGTAAGGAAATGTTATGGTTAGTGGCGAGATTAATGGCTCATGACTTGCCATGAAAATTCTTTTCTGAGAGGTACTGAAACAGCCTGATTAAAAGAGTAATCCTAGTGCCCACATAAGCCAGCACTTGCATAGACATCAAGGGAAAGGCTCCTTGTGAGCCCAGGAGAGACACATCACAGAGCACAGCCCCTGAGCCTCTCCAGCAGTCTGGCACTTATGCTCACTGCAGCACTGCTGCCAAAGCACCTCTGTGAGCTGCAGAGGCATCCAGAATCAATTTAGCACCTCATGATGCAGGCTGTACGTTCTTCCTGGCATGAAGGGACTGGAAAGAAGACCCCTTCAGTTCTCTCTGCCAGAGGAAACCTCTCTCAGAGGAAGCTGGAGCTCTCTGAGCCTCCAGACCTTCTGTCAACAGCAAGAGACAAGGGAGTGTGCAGGAAAGGCGTAACGGGGAAAGAGACAGAAGGAAACAATTTGTAAAACCCCAAAAGCATCATACCTATTGCAGAACACTGAGCTTCTGTCTTCTCAATCCCTTCCTCAACGCTCACATTCAGCTTCCGAATGAACTACTTTTGGACAAGTGTCACTACATATTCATGAGATGACTTGGAAAGAAAACAAAACAAACATGAAATGCCTCTGGTTCATCTTTCCCTTTATTAGAATATAAGATCTTGAGGGAAGGCCCTCACTTCTTCCATGCCAATACATCTATTTGTGTTTGGACTATGAAGGCCTGATATAGACTAGACTACTACAACATTTTATCCCCTTAATGAGATTTATTTGGGAGAGAAAAAGGGGAAAAGAAAGGAAGTGAAGAAGGAGGGCTATATTAAGAAAAGAGGCAATAGCCTATATTAAGAGGCACCAGCCCTCTTCATCTTCAGTGGCATGATAGAGACAAATCATAATTCAAAATCAGCAATTAAGAGGGAGTCACTCACTGCAAGTATGATGAGAAGTCATGGCTTAAGGGTCTGGGCCTCAGTCAAGAGGGAACTCACCAGAGGATTTGCAGCTTATTTTCTCGAGGCAAAGCACAGTGAAGAAACAGGACTAAATTTGCCACTTACAGAAAAAAACAGTGGCTTGAACACACTGTCATTTGCTTTGTTAACTGAGCATGAGCACCAAACTTGCCTCTTTGGCCATACCTCACCGCCTCATTTTTTCATGTAGGGTTCTTTTTGTTTCTGGAAACCTTTCTTCTTCTCCCCCCCCCCCCCCCCTTGGCTTTTGTTGGGTTTTTTTGGGATTTTTTTTGCGGGGTTGTTTTTTTTTTTTTTTTAGCTTTTAACTTCACTCTTTTATTTGAATCATGTCTGTGAAAAAACATTTGCTTTAATTCCTGACACAAGGCAGTTAGTTTACACTGGAGACAGCTGCTCTGTGAGCTTGAGCCAAGCCCATCTTGTCCTAGATTCATTGCAATCTAGCCAGATTGTCACACACATTTTTAGTTTATGATCTTCTAATACAATTCCAGCTTCCACACAAAGTCCTACCAGCAGCCTAATGACTAGCTCAGGTTAATGAACTTCAGACCAACTAACTGGCCATTAATGTTCAGGAAATATCCTTCCTCTCTGTAACATATGTAATGTCAATCTGTGTTCTCTGCTGAAAACAGCCACAGTCACGCTGCTCAGAAGTAGTCAGAACCATGAACAGAAGTAAAATATGAAGCCTAAAAGCAAATTTAACTCACCCGTTCTTTCCTCCCCTCAAAAGTAAGAAGAGCTTTGTCAGAGGAAGAAAAATTATTGTTTCCTTTAGTTCTTCGATACTTCTGCTAAGCACCAACACACTCTAAAACTTCCTCATCGTGAACAGACCCAAAATAAATGAGGAAAAAGAGCTTGAAAAGAAAACCAATGAGGCTAAAACTGCTTTCCCACCTTGGCTTCAGCTAGGAAATATCTGCACTTTGTTAATTATCACCTGCAAGACTGGCTGGGAAAGGAAGCTATTCATACACCTTGCTGAAATACGGGTATTCCCAGTGGTAAAAAGGAGCTTTTATTTGCCCCTCATGGGGGTGAAAGGCATGATGCTGAAGTAGGGGTTAAGAAGCCTGGCTCCATCCTGCTAGGACCTCCTTCTGGGGCTTGTAAATTCATAATGGACTATAGGTTAAACTTGCCAGAAGGCAAAGTGTAGATCTGCCACCTTGCCAGAGAGAGGCGGCTGGATGTAACTGGCACATACCTGATATCACATCCCTGAAATGAGGTGTCACCTCCCTGCAATTGGTCAGATTTAGTGAAGCCTATAAAACAGAATGTTCCATAGCTACTGTCTGAAACAGGGAGACCTGGAGCCAATTTACTAAACATAATTTATTCCAGGCCCTTTGTTGCAATAAACAGAGCTCTTCAGCCTTCTCAAACCACAGACAGTAGGGAGCTCTGTGCTTATGGGAGTTTTTTCAGATCCTTCGGCTCAACCCTATCTAAATCTCACATTCACAAGCACTGTGTAGGTTTCTGACTTCTCCTGGCGTCATGAAGTCCAGAGCTGGAAGGACTGCAATCCATCTGCAAACACAATTTTTTAACAGTAGCTTGTGTAACTCTTAATGTAATTCCATAACAAAAACCCTATACAGAATTGGAGTATAATGTAAAACCTGTCTCCAGCACTAGCTCTTTGAGGCTATTAGGAATTTTGCACTCCAACAAAGAGGACAACAAAAACAGCCTGCAGCAAATACAGGAAAAATGATTAACCAAATGATACGGCACAGTTATACTGATTCTAATAGCAACATTGCAAATTGCAACTACTGAAAATCCAGAGCAACTTTTGAGTTGGCTCATGATGATTTAAAAAAGCTAGAATAGGATAGAAAAATTTCTGATAGTCACAATGGACTGATAAGCAGGCTGAAGAAGTTACCTAGCTCATTTAGTCTCAACATGTAAACTACTGGGGTTTATTTTATTTTTTTCTTGGGGTTTATTTTATTTTTCCATGAAGTGAGAAGAGAGTAAGAAATGTCCCTTGCAGACATCAACCAAGTAGCATGAGCAGCCTGTTAGACAAACATACTGCTTTAAAAGATTTAAAACTAATTAGCTGCAAAAAGAAACAGAAAGGACCCCATCTACAATTCTAATTTATTGAAAAGTACTTTATCCTTTTGCTCATATCATACATGTACTTAATATATGCGTATGTTATGAGCATACAAATTTAAAGCATATTACTTTAACTACAAATATATAGATATATGTTTCCAATGTGTTTACCTCTAGATGTCTCACCTATAAATTACCACACATATTCCAAAAGAAAAATGTCTATGGTTGTCTACTACGTATTTCAAAACTATAATCATGAGCTGGATATTCAATATTCTGTGTTAATAAAGGGGAAAAGTAGAAGAGTATGTGAGTCAAATGGATAACTCATAAAATAAGATAGACTAAAAAAAAAATTACACCTCCAAGCTTACTTGACATTCTTAAATTACTTCTTAAATAGCAAAGATATTCATCCAGAGCACGCTGAAACTATGTTCCTTTTCCCTTAGATAGACAAACTGCTGATATACTGCTTGGCAGAAGAGGCTTTTCTCTTCATTGTGAAATCTCAGTTTAAAGCTAACTCTATCCAAGAACTGGTAAACAGTATTACTCATCACTGTTCTCCCATTTATTAAGTAGCTTTTGTGCTGTTTATAGTGCAGCAAATGTTCTCTTCCATGTCCTCTCTTCTACAAAGGGAGATCAGTATTACATCACTTCCCAAAGAAGATTACTAAATAAAAAGACAATGGTGCAATCTAAAAAAAAAAACAAAAAATAAGCCTACAGTAGGTGATCTTTTTAGTTTGCTTTGATTAAATATTTGTGTTTAGTAGATCTGGTTTAGATAAGGTTTTGCCAAGAAGCAGACTTTGCTGTTGTTAAATACCCAGATGAAAAGTAAAGACTCATATGAAGCATAACCCAGCTTATAATGAGTTTTACAAAGCTTCACAGACTTTACCTTCACTGAGCTCCTCACAGGATTAATACCCTATCCATTCAACACCAGTAATTTGAGGGCAAGAAAAATCTCTGTTCTAATTCCCACTTGAGAAGAGCCAAATCAAATAAAGAAAAACAAAGGGACTGAGAGACAAGGGGGATGCAACTGAAGGAACAGAGTCAGAAAAAAACCCTTGTTTTTATTGCAGACAGCCATCTGATAATAAAGCTCTCCAATGGATAGAAAATATATTTGAGGATTACATTGGATTTTTAGTTCATTAAGCTAAAGATAAACTCAAGCAGAAGCAAAAACGGTGACTATGGAAGTGAAACATGAGAGAAGAATGAACTCACTTATTTGGTTTATTTTTTATAGTTTTCTTCATTTTTCTGAAATCAACTGATGGATGCATTTCTAAAAGGCATATAGTGTGTTTGGAGATGAATACCGGTAAGAATGGATAACTTTTCTAGAGGAGTCTGTCACATTGCTATGAGCAGCTTATCTGGCCATGAAATTTACTATCAGGCACCTAAAATTATACATATAGGAAATGAACACTTTATTGTCAAAAGATACCAGGATATTTTTCAGGTCAGAGTCAGTGGGGTCAGGACTACATCCAAAGATTTCCCATAGAAGTAGAAGCATTCCTTTCAGAATGTGGCAGATAGACAGCCGTACACACAGACATGCCATATATCACTAGAAACAGTGATTCTGAGAAGTTTAATCTGTGGCATTGAATCTTTTGAACATATAATGCATAAATCTAAGACTGATGATAAAACAAATGCATCTAACTCTAATTCTTTGTATATTGTATTTCCTTAAGAAAAAAGAAAGACCTGTAGTTTTACATTCTATAGCCTGTTTCTCGAATACAATGTCTATTGACCAAGAAAAAGGGTGGGATGGAAAGCAACTTGTCAGTTGATAATGATATTGCAAAGAGGAGGTAGGCAAATGAATAAAATGTCCCATCAGCCAAATTAACAACCAAAATCTTTCACACACGGATATCTATAGGCCTTTCACTCTAAAGTTAGATGTGTATGCATCTCAGATGGACTTTTTCCTTCTTTTTTTGCTGGTGAAAGGAACTGTGACTTCAAATTTGACAGTGTTCAAGGGCGGGTTGGACAGGGCCTTGAGCAACCTGGTCTAGTGGGATGTGTCCCCTGCCTGTGGCAGAGGGATTGGAACTGGATGATCTTAAGGACCTTTCCAGCCCTAACTATTCTACATTACAACTGTACTAACAGCCTCCCATAGGCTCTTTATTTCGAATGAGAGCACCCCAAAACAAACTAAACACAGGACAAAGAAGAAAGCAGAGTATAGCACAATTTATCAACATGTAAGAATCAAAGGAACTCTAAGCCAAACCTCAGTGTCACATTATTTTAAGTACAGCATGTTTCCCCTGCAAACCACAAAAAAACCCTCTTGAGCTATGAAAAGTGATTCTAAGATGGACTTTGTAACTTTGGTATCCAAGAAAAGAAAAAGTCAGGAGGATGAGAATTTCTAGACATTAATGAGAAGGTAGACTAGATGGAAACCGCTTCCTGCCGAGCACTGTGACATCTGAAGGTTTCCAAAGAGAGCCAGAGAATTTTCCTCTGAAACGTCTGTCACCACCTGCAGCACTTTGGGGTGGCTTGGCTAAGCTCTGAATAAAGCAGACAGGGAGAGAATGAATGCAGGAAGCTTTACCTCTGGAACAGCCTTGGCCTGCTGTTGGGAAAATACTGAAAAGCCAAAAAAGTGTCATGATGGCCATCAGAGAAAAGAAATGCTCATTTTGGGGAGGCCTGCCTGAACATTTAAACACTAACAGATTGCATTTGTCCTGCTAGAACCTGAATTAACCCCAGGCAGCACTGTCAAGTCAGCGAAACCACTGACCTTGCAACTACCATTCTTTTGCTGGAAGAAACATACACCTACAATGGCCAGCTCAAAGGAAGGATTACAGACCCTTTTTCACCTCCAGGAATACTTGCCAGTGTTTGCTATGGAAAAACTGTTCTCTGTGCCTCTTTTCATAGGAGACCTTTCAACATCTGCAGGGGTGGAGCATGAGTCCTCTAGCAGTGACAGTTCTATTACTGGAGAATTGGACTGGCTGGTATTTCTGGGGTTACCAGTGGCAATGGGAGACTATTTTACAGGTTAGTTACTTGAAAAGAGAATTGCCCTACCATGTATTTTGTATGCGCTTGAAAAAAAGCATTTTATATGCTCTTCCCATAGCTTGAGGGGAAGACAGTGTAGCACTCCAGTGAAATTTGCTATGAATCAAGCCCATACTTAATTCTAGGCACAGTGCAGCAGCAAGGTAAGTAATATACTCTGAAAGCATATAGTCAGTGAGCTATCTGCAGGATTTATCTACACATGCAAATAAGTAGGGCTCTTCTACCCTTGATCCAAGCAATTCAAACCTAAGCCACTTCCTACTGTTGTATGGCTCCATTAATTGCATACAATGCAACAACATATTACACTTTTCAGCTATACGTGCATAAGAGGCACCACCAGCCAACCAATTCTGTGTGCAGGCAGAAATGGTTCTGCTCACAGCTACCCAGCCAATCCATACAATCACAACCCAGCAGAACCAACTAAAAAACCCCAACCAACCAGAATAGAAAAAGAAAACAAATTCTCTCCAAAATGGAAATAAATAAGTGAATGAAGATTTATATGTACAAATATAGAATCATAGAATAGTTAGGGTTGGAAAGGACCTTAAGATCATATAGTTCCAACCCCCCTGCCAGGGGCAGGGACACCTCACACTAAACCATGCCACCTAAGGCTATGTCCAATCCAGCCTTGAACACCATCAGCGATGAAGCATTCACAACTTCCCTGGGCAACCCATTCCAGAGCCTCACCACCCTTACAGTAAAGAATTTCTTCCTCATATCCAATCTAAACTTTCCCTGTTAAAGTTTAAACCCGTTACCCCTTGTCCTCTCCCTACAGTCCCTAATGAAGAGTCCCTCTCCAGCATCCCTATAGGCCCCCTTCAGATATTGGAAGGCTGCTCTGAGGTTTCCACGCAGCCTTCTCTTCTCCAGGCTGAACAGCCCCAGCTTTCTCATCCTATCTTCATACGGGAGGTGCTCCAGTCCCCTGATCATCCTCGTGGCCCTCCTTTGGACTTGTTCCAACAGTTCCATGTCCTTTTTATGCTGAGGACACCAGAACTGCACACAATACTCCAATATGTAAATATATGTAAATATATGTATATAATGTTAATTTCATTTCACAGCAAATACTTTATCATGCTAAAATTTGTAGCTAGACTTACCTGATATAAGCAGAAATGTCTTGCCAGCTAGTTGGGAATTCTGCTTAAATGCTTGTAAGCACTCACAGATTTCTCAGCTCTATCTAAAAGCTGCCTATAGGACTCTCAGAGAAAACTAGAATGTTATGAATATTAAGGCCAGACAACTGCATGTTATAGCTGGCATCTTAAAATTATTATTATTAATTCTTTCTATTATATTAATCCTGACAGGATGTTTCATTAACTGCCAGTATTACCTAGTTCATTGTCGGCTGTGTAAAAGTCTGACCTGATAGTTTTCAAAAGAATCCAGGATAATACAGTTTACTGATGGTTAAAAAATATGCATTTCATATGGCAGCTGAGCTTTGATCAAATATGTTTGCTCTCTATCCAATGGCATATTTTCATAGAATTCCTTTCATCAGCGTATGGCCTCATTATTTGATGCACTGCCAGCAAGCTCTGTACAGCACAGTGTGCAGGGCTTTAATATATAAACTACAGTATAGGGAGAGACAAGCCAGAAGGATTTTAATTTACATTTCCAACAAATTTCTATTTAATAATTCATATTCCACACTTCATCTCCATTGGAGGAGGAGTTTTATAAGGGCTTTTTATATCCATTGTCCAACTAATTTTGGATCAACATTTTCTGCAGCCAATATGTAAAATGATACACACATGAATGCATACACTACAGTGCAATGATCTCTGTTGGCACATTAACCCAGTTATTATATTGTTAGGCTGCATGCCTTTGCTTTCTTCCTAGGTTTTTTTTTTAAAGGCTTGATTTAATTTGCATTTGGAAGATGTGTGACAGGGCATCAGCAGAGCCACTGTAACACATCCCATTTATAAGCTTACATCAGTCACTAACTTAATGTGGATCTATTCCTCTTGACAGATTTCCCTCAGATACTGATCACCACAGCACCCAAGCAGTTTAAAAGCTTTAATGGCTCTATTCTTTGCCCTCTATCCTTGTCATTATGGGTTAATTGATTTTTTGTAATGTTACCATAGGAGATGACATCACTTGCCTAAGGTCACACCAGCAGTTAGGACCAGTACCCACATCCCCTTGATGTCCAGGCAGTGCCTTAGTCACCCAGCCAAAGACTTCTCACCAGGGACTATAGATTGCTGGCCGTGATTCCTGTGGTGAGATCCATGACCCACATACCACTTCTTACAGCATTTTAGTCTTGATTTAAGCCCTTGGAAAACTGCAGAAAATTACAAGCAATCACAGTTTCATTTTCCATAAACAAGAACTTCAGAGAGCTGCGTAAGGAGTAACGCGCAGCCAGTGTGAGCTCAAAAAGCAGGTTATCAAAGATTTAACAATCCTGTGTTCACTGATCACCTACTTTGCCATTTTCAAGTGTTAGAACATGCTGCTATCGGACCCTAAGAGAAATTTCTGCTTGTGTTGCAGCAGAAATCAAATTGTATTTGGTGCAATAGAGTTGTTTTGTTGGTCTATTTTTAAGCTGCTTTGTGAATGGTGTTAGCATGACGGTTCCTGGAATCTGAAACAGCCATACTGAAAATGAAAACAAGAATTCAGGCACTGCCACCTCCATTCAACGCAGAACCATTTCCACTTTGGTTCAAAACCACAATAACTTTCCTTTGTCTCGTGAGGACACAGTGAGGACACAGAGTGCACAGATGAATAAATACTTTGCTGAAAAATAGCAAAGCTTTTCAGGCAGTTAACCAGTTAGTTACTGCAGAGTTGTAATAACAAGGAGATTCATACAAAGAAGGTAGGATGTAAAACACCATCTCTAACTACCTTTTCTCAGTAGACACTTGTCCCTAAAAAGATGAGGCAGTCTTGATCTTGGGGAAGTTAAGAGGCTTTATTCCCTACAGGGACGTTCAACACTGGAACAGGCGTTCAGAAAAGTTGTAGATTCTCCATCTTTGCAGACTTTGAAATTCATCTGGACATGGCTTTGAGCAATCTGATCCAAAGCTGAAAGTACCCAGCCTTTGAGCTGCAAATGGGACCATATGACTTCCTCATGTCCCTTCCAAACTGAATTTTTCTATTAATTTTTTTAAAAGCTAATGGACAAAGGAAAAACTGAACTGGATCACACATTGAAGGCCTTCAGCATCATCCAAAACCTCTCCACTGATCAACTTACAGCTCTGACAGCCACCAAATGGCTTTTCCTACTCTAGTGATGACTCTTATCTTTCCAAGGACTTCTGATGAGGGCAACACCTACCTGACCTGCACACAAATCAACTCACTTACTATTGAAATCTGACTGAAATCAGGAATGCTTTCCTTTTTTAAAACTGTCTGAAAGTAGCAGTAATTGATTCACAAGCAGGTCAAAAAAACCTGTATCAAGAATAGCAATGTGTGCACAGGACAAGTGAAGTACACACAGAATAGGTACAGACACTTCATTAGCTATATAACTTAATCCAGTATCTCACAGCTGAAGGATACCATTTACCCACACAGTCCTGGTTTACCCATCCCATGAGAACTAAACACAGAACCAAGTGTCAAAACTGTTGACACTGTATTTGAAACAATACTTTTGTCTGCACTGATGAGACAAGAAGGGGATTTCTTCCAGGATTCCCCCACTGGAGCTAGAAGAGGAAGCTAGATGAGAAATACCACTGGATGGATGGCTGACACCCAAACCAAGCCAATGAGTTCTGCTTACCCAGAAGACAAAATATCAGCTGTGTGTCCCAGCCTAACCTCTCTTCTCTGTCAAAATTCTGTTAGTCCTTCCTGCCAGCTTATCATTTCCCAATTGGATCAAGAAGGTGAAGCCACTGTAGTTACTACATTAAATGCTTCAGAAGGTTGTGGGGAGAAAAATTAGAAAGGATATGACATCTGCACTGACTTAGCTAGAAAAGAGATGTGGTGGAGAAGATTATGTTGTGTTTCTATAACTATGGCTGAGCAGGTGGCAAACATCTACCACAGGTGCTTGTTCTATAGAGGATAACACTCCCTGGTAAAACAGGCGCCTCTCAAAGAAACCAGGGCTTAAAGATATCCAGGTCTCTTTATGTCAGATGAGCCCTATGTAAGTTATGAAACCCCTCGGGATCATTATGATTAACTATCTTTCTTAAGCTATTCCCCACCAGGCTTTAGTGCTTTTAAACCACTGACCCCTTGAAATAAAGAGGTAGGTTTCTCTTTTCACAGCTGTGACTCAACACAGGGAGGAATTCAGATATATCTGAAGCAAAGCCAGGAAGAATTTAAAACAAAATCCTTCAATGACAGATTCAGAGAGTGATGGCTGCAGCTGGAGCTTGCAAATATAACAACTAACTAAACGAGCAGGTATTATGCTAGAGCCTTACATAGGCAGAAGCTGTGAAGGGCAATTTCTTCACAAGGAACCAGAAAACTAGAACTACAGGAAAGAAGTCATCAGGAAAACTAGCTATTGGATTCTCAAAAGGAACCTTGGTACATGGGTCCTTCAGCAAACTAAATGGTAACCACCTCCAAAATGAGGAGATAGGTGATAACCTGTTAGACAAATTAATCCTTGATTTTTTAATATTTTTTTTTTTTAAGTCTGCAATGCAAAACTGAAATTACTGTGCCTGGAGAGGAATAAACTACTAATAAGATGTAGTTTTTAAAACTTATATAATACCTTTTGTACAGTCAATTTAAAATACACAGTAACTAGTACATACCTTATAGAGTCTTTGCAAACAAAATGTATACCTATTATTCCAGTTTCACAGCAGGGGAAGCTGATTCTAAATTATTCAGTAACCATCCTAGGTGGACTTGAAGTGAATAAGGAGTAGAATCAGATTATATTAATTACGAGTTATCAACGCCACTGTCTTAAACATGACATTCTTCTTTCTACCCAAACAGGTTACCTAACACAGCATATCAGTTTTAAATGAACATGCACAAGTGTAAAGATGAATTTTATAAATTATCTTAAAGATACTGAAGCATGGAACACAGCTATGGAGGAATAAATCTACTGACCATCTTCACAGAGTATTGTGAAAGCAAAACAACTACTGGAAACTCCACTTCCCTTGTCTGCTCAGCTGGGGTATATGACTTTCATTAATGGCACAGGGAATAATGTATTTGCACTAAGACGCAGGACTGACTGATGTCAATTAAAGCTCAACCATTCACATTAATGGAGATCAGCATTTGTCTGAGGGAATGGAAGTCTCTTAGACCCCAGGGTCATGAATCGACAAGCTACCGAACTTTTTCTCTGTTGTGCTGACCATCCTCCATACTCAATGAGATCAGCTGTCTAGACCCTTAGTCCCAGTACAGTTGCTTTGTGCCCCTCCTGAGGCACAGAAAGACTTCATTGCTAATTCTTTCCTAGTAATGTACAATGAAGGATAAGGTCTCACAACTCCCTGTCTAGGACACTCAGAATAGTCTCATTACTTTGGAACCAAGGAAAAACCTAGACATACGCATGCACACTGTGAGTTTTGTTATTCTGGAGATCTGTGATTAACTAAGACATATGGTGACAGAAGTGCCATTAATGACAAAATAAAGCCCACTGAAAGCAGTATCTAAAAAGAACGAAGATGACTAATAACTTGTACCACGAAAATTTTTGCTAAACTGCTGTCATCTCACACCATTAATGAACTGGGAGGAGGCATGAAGCAGTTTTTCTTTCAGAAGGACTTTCTGGAAAAATACCTCGTAGCATTTTTTCTTGACAGGTTCCAGAGTATCTCTTAGATATAGATGAGTGATATAGATAAAACTCGTGGGTTGCAATCACTCTAATGATCAGCAAGCAGTTATTTCAGATGGCTTATACAAGTATGTAGCTGATACCATCTGCCAAAACATGAAAATATGCAAAGAAAAACACTGCAGCAGAATTTTGTTGTTCTTAAGTAGAGCAATTTTGGAAGTAAGGAAAGTTATAATTTTCACCATCATCATTAATACTTATCATATTTGGAGCAACAATAATAATACTCATAACCATAACTTTTTAAAAAAACATTTTTGCAACAATTCTGCCAGATACAAATTTAAATGTTATGAGTAATAAGAAAGTAGGATGTTTCCAGTGACATTTGCAAGTTATAACTCAGCTCTGGAAGTCAGGACATGCAGAGTGAATCAACACAAAAAGGCCACTCAAACCTCGGCATCTTTATTCCTTTAGAGGCACCTCGACTACATTCTTGTTTTGCAGAAGTACTTGTATAAATATTAAACAACACAAAACAATAAAAATATAAGAATCCAGCATGTGAGGCCAATCCTAACAAAAGATGAGACAAATTGAAGAAAAAAAGATTAAAATAAATGCCTTATGTGCATAACAGATTTCAATATTTTGAGTCACTGAATAGACTCATGAACTACAAATTGACCATACCCGTTTTAACTTTTCCACATAATGATGTCCTGTCTGAAAAGCAGGAACATCTTCAGCACACGTAGTTGTTATAGCTGAATGTTTATCAATAGTGTATATGTACTGTAGTGCAAGTTACAGTACCTAAGTTTGACTAAAGATTTAGAAAACAGCATGTAGGACATAGCAGATGTGCAGCTAGATGAGCAAATGCCTTCTGCATGTACTTGGAGAATTACCAGGATAAATTACCAAGAAAACAATGCAAATCTATTCCTCAGTAATACAAGATGAAATGGAAAAGCTAAAAAAGCAAGTCTGCAAACCTATGCAGTCAGTAACTGAGAAAGTAACCATGTTTGAGCTTCTTTCAACATTAAAATTGTCTCTCAATTTGCTTTCCTTAGAAATACGTATCCCCAAACACATTACTGATTTTCTACATTTAAGCAGTTCTGGGTTTTCTCCATCTTCAGCATTCATTTCCTGTTCCAGATAAACTCTCTTACACAACAACTCTTTCCTTAAACAAGAATATAAAAATGTTTGTAATGGCAAGACTGATGGGTCATCCAGTCTAGTAGTCTGTTTTTAACAGTAAGTGTAAGGAAGAATAAGAATAGAACATGTACATATGATATTTCCCCACCCTTAGTGCTCCCCCTTCTCTCTATCTATTTTCAGCTCAGGAGATTTCCTGAGCCTATTGCAGCCCGTCTCTTTTGTAACCCCCAAGTAGATATCACTTTCAAGTACTTGTCCAGCCTCTCTCTGAGCCCTTGTAAAATTCTTGCATCTGCAACACCATCTGGCAAACAATTTTGTACGTCTGCTACCCAGTGTGTGAAGAGCCATTTTCAATACCAAAAATGCAATGTGACAATGTATGAATTTCCCCGCATATACCACAACCTTCATCATGTTAGCAGAAAGTAGATCCCACTGGGCAATAAAAAGTAAGATTCTGATTTAGTTGCAATGATCATTCACCTGCTTTAACATTAGACGCATCATGTATGTTACTTCATTATTTTACTTTGTATGTATTTTTACAGAGTGGCTGGGAAATTAAAGAGAAAATTGGTCAGGAAAAAGTAAGATGATAGCAATGGTCAGCTCCAATGAGTGTTTGCTGCCGAAGAAAAATATCTTGCTGTGGTCACTGCGCAAGATGAGATGCGACCATAACTAAATCTTTGGTTTATTTTTTTCCTAAATCCAGGAACAGCTTTCAATATTCAACCAAAGATTTTTCCAAGGTTGACAAATCCATGGGTGGGGCAAAACCATAGCTTGGATCAGTGAAAGAGAAACCTTCCAGGTTTTACAGCCAACAGTGGCTCAACACCAGCAGCAGAAGCACTGCTTCACTCATCGTTCCTGGTGAATACCTTCAGGCAGTAGGATGGAAAAAGCATCCCAGTACCAGCAGTCAGGTAGCTCTGTCCCCTGTTTCCCTGGCAAGGCCCTCTGGCTCTCTCACGCTGCAGCAAAATGCAGTTTTACTGTACGAAATGGCCAGGTTTTCCGACATCCAGTACTGCCATTATAAATGAAATAAAAGGAAGGGAGGGAGAAGAGAGAAGGGGTGAGAAAGCGTTTTACTTCTGCATAAGTTGATAATATATCTTTAAAATTTTCTGTTCTCAAAACTATTAGGATCAATAATTTAAGAAATGTATTTTAAGATCTATGCTATAAATTGAAATACTTAAGAGCTCTATTAATCATGTTTTGAGGTGAGAGTACTGTAAGAAACAGCATCTTGCACAATTTAGAACAGTAAAAGTGCAAAGATTTATGCCTTCCATTGAAACATCTGGTCTTATCCACTCGGTGCTAGAATGGCAGACTAGATGAGCTACTTGCTTATTCCAGTCAGGCGCTTCCTTGACTCCTGGACTTTATGTTAAGACATGATGAACATCTTACTCCCACTGGAGAATTTTTTTCTCTCATAAAGTCAATAGGTCAGAACTTGAAATTTACAGCTCATTGAAGGGACTCTTCATTTGAGTTTGTCATATCCTACTGGATCAGTAGATGTATATAAATACTAAAAAAGCAACTTTCTATACTTTATATACTCCATACTTCATATATGACTCCATACTTCATATACTACTCCATATTTCATACATGCTTAGTCAGTAATATAAGGGACTGTCAGAATACAGCTTCTTTAGCAATGCCTGACACAGTGAATTATAAGGTGTTACATCTCATAGAAATACTACAGCTAGCATTGTAGAAAAGAGTTCATTTCCTTTTACAACAACAAAGTTTTCAAGTTAGTATTATAAACTATAATTATTCCAAAGGACCAAATTAGCTATATTTACTTATTTAGAATAAAAAAATATTTAGTTCATTACATCTATCAAAAGTCAACTTTCAAGTTACGTTAGTATCTGCAGTGTATCATGATACTGTAATGACATTTCTGTCACTGCCTAGTGAGTTTCTGAGCTGTTTCAAAACACTACACATATTCAAAATTTCCACAACTTTTTTAATCAAAAACTAACATTAAAACATTGACAGAAAACATTACACTTTCTGGAAAAAAATAAAAAAAATTCTTATTAAGTTTTAAACCAGAAAAGTTACACCTCCTTTTTCAATTACACCTACTTTTAAGATTTTCCAAAGGAAGCTACAATTTGGCTTTGACCCTGTTATTGCAAAGTGCCAGAAATACCTAATTATAGCAGGGAAAATGTTGTGTGCATACGCATGTATGTGTTTGTCTACAGTCTGCATGGGTAATTGAAATATATCCAAGACATACACACAGCAAACCACATAATTAAAATTACTCTTATGCACAGTAAATTTATCTTTAAATTAGAAAATAATGGAAGGACAGCAGAGACTTCTCAGCACTAAAACATAATGCTTCATTTAATGAGTAATCCCTGGAGCACATGAAGGTTTACCTCACTCTGGGCAAGCTCAAGTGCATGGACAGAGAATTACAGTACTTCAGCAGATCTACAGTAACTTGTTAAGCAGCTGTAATGCAATAACATTCTTTCATGGGCTTATAGACTGCATTTCTGTATTTTGCTCCATGCCAATATGACTTTTGACTCCCAAATATTAAATAGCTAAAACATATGGTATGTTCAAAGTTAGAATGCCTCAATCTGGGTCCACAAAGCACTAGAGACTCATCAAAACTGGAACTTATGTCTGAAGTCTCTCCAAGTTTGGCAGGTACTATGTCTGAATCTGCTCTGCCTTCAGAAAAATAAAATAGTAATTTATTTATTATTTTTTAAAGACAAGATTTCACAATAGGAAAAACACAATACAGTTAGGTAGTATTGTTTCGTAGACGAATAATGGCTGGAAAGAAGTTTTATTAATATGGCCAATTGCTTGAATAGAATTCAAAATAAAAAAGAAGAAATTTAAAATGTAGACAGGCTGTATAGTAATAGTAAATGCTGACAAATGGCTTCTGAGAGTCTCCAAATTTTACTCTGGGAGAATGGCAAAAGGAGAAACAATATTGCTAAAGCTTCCCTTCCCACCACTTCTATGCAAGTTGTCAAAATTCTGAGACTGATATTAAGCAAAAACACAGCTTAAATAAAGGAAAATCTATTAGATTAATCAAGAGCTACACTGAATAGCTTTCTTTCGGCTATGTTTTACTATTTCATCATGTGCTCATGACACAGACTTCATTGCTTTGGTCCTGCTCAATATTTTGCAGAGGCTATTGAGCACCTTCTTCAGTGTGATGACTCTTCACTTCTCAGTGAAATCTGTGAAAGCTGAAGGCAGTACTTCAAATTACACATTTATTTTCTAAGCTTCTAGACTTTAGACCAAGATCTTATTTTTCTATAATTTTGTGTTACTGCATAAGGAAAGTTAATACAAACAGAGAATATACACTGTATTGCCTTGGAATACGTGAACTCTAGAAACTCAGGAATGGCCACTTTTTCTGTACGTGATCCAAACTTCTGGCTGACAGTGTAAAAGCCATTTTAAAGTGATTTTTAAAGTTGTTACATCCATAATAGTCTAAGTATACAAATGACGAAGATTGACAGAAAACTAACTTGTGCATACTCAGATAAAGGCATACAAGATATATATATGTTTGCCTTGTTCCACAGGGAATTATTGTGATTCACAGCACCTGAGTATGAGTTTTCAGCTTATTACAATCTTATTTCTTAAATATTAAAAACCGAATACATTTTAGAGTGTTGAGGTTTTTTATTAAATGAAGCAAAAAGTACAAATTGATGGTCATCTGTATTTTTGTTGGCATAGCTCTGTGCTTCATGCAACCATGGCTGAAGTATCAAAATTCCTTCAAATACTTATCTCTTTTAATGATAACTACAGCTGCACTCAAAAGCTGCTGTCCTTGCTATCGCTTACATTCCCACAGGAATATAAATCTCTGAGAGGCAAGGGTTTAAAAAAGGTATTCTTCTCAGGTCACTACAGAAACACATAGTTTTATTCTTCTGATGCTATATAATAGCATTATTGGGCTAACATGCTGAAATATAGGTCCTTTTTATTCTTTTCTTTCTCCTGAAATTTATCTACTCTCACATTATTAATCTGAAAACAGGCCAAAAGAAGAACCAGGGAGAGAGATCCAACAAACGCAGAATTCAAATACTGTCATTTGGGCCACTGAACATCCTCACTGAAAGCAATTTTGTCCAAGGCATGGGAATGTTGAAAAAAGAAACATTATGAAGAACATACTGAAAGCTGGTTGCTCTCCATTTGCAATCAAACAGGATCAAAGCAAATATGAATCTGTTCTGTAGATGAGGTAATGATGTACCTTGTGATATTAAAATGAATTGTTTAAATAGTCATATTTCTACATTTCATTTTCAAAAGGTGTGTTTAAACCCCATGAGTTATACAATGACAATCACAAATTAGTTCTAGTCTATCCTTGAATCAAAATTATTTCTTTCATCACAGTAATGCTGTTAGCTCTATTACCTAACAGTGATAGTGTTTTTAAAACCTAGTGACTATATTTGTTTAATTTAATTCCCACATCCCTGGTTATTACTGCAGTTTTACTCATGCTGAAGCTATCTAATGTGTACTGCCATAGCTGTTTGATGTATATTTCCAAAACCAGAAAAAAAAAACTAAGACCTAGAGACACATCACCACCTCTTGCAGTAATGTCATTCATGTTATGAATAAAGCATAAGCTTGGAAAAACATCATCACCCAACAAACAAATAGCTTTTGCTGAACCAAATACATGTGTTTGGAATTGTGCTCCCGAGCTAATTGGAGGCAGGCTCTGCTGCTGTACCACAGTTGAGAAATCCCTCCAACTGGTCATGCAGAGTTCATCAGAACATGCAGCAGCAATTGCTTAACTCTGGGGGCTGGAAGAACAGAGAGAAATCTCAGAAACTAGGCTGGGAAACAATGCTGTCATCTGTATGGACAACCTTGGTGATGCAAGGAAGCCAGGGAGGACAGGGACCTGAGCAAAGCTGCCTGTAAACCAGTGATGTGACACTGCAATGGGCGAGCCCCAGTCTGAAGGAGGCTGGAGATGTTGTAGAGTGGAAGAGCACACAGGGAGATAAAGGGTACATAAGAGCAAGAAAGTACAAGACCTCCTGAGCAAAGTGGAAGTTAGCACCTCTTCCCATAAGTGCTGCCACAAACCACGACTACATCAGTACTTGGATGTCAAGCTGGACTGGCACAAGCCTACACCTGGGACACCATGATGATTGGTATGGTAGGGATTACTGCCTCTTGCTAGTATTCCTCTCAAAAATGCTAGAACACCTAATTGGAACAGAAATTTCTCGCTACCAAATAGCAAAAGTTGAATGGGAAGATACATACCAGCAGCTGACAGACTGTCTTATCTAAAGAAACTACCAAACCCAGTCACAGGACATCCAAAACCTATGATCATGTTAAGTACCTAATTCTAAACAGATGTTTATTTAGAAAGCTGTTGCTTTAATAGTGAGCTATGACTCCCTGGCATACCCAAGGACAGACAGAGAAATGAAACAACAACTGAAGGAGCTTGGTCAATCTCAAAAGTCTGCAAGTTGGTGCAAATAATGAACTGAAGGGCACATTCACTGGGATCTAGCCCAGTCTGATATACAAGTTGGAGGACAGACAACCCTGCAACACCTCCTCTCCTTCTTTTCCTGTGTGTCAGACTAACCCCGACCCTGCGTGTATCTTCAAGCTCAGCCTTGTCCGACATGTGCTTCCAGGCAAGATGCTGCTTGTAAAACCCTCAAGAATTAATTCCACTAATTGGAGCATTCAAAACAAAAGCAGAACTTTCAGAGGCATTGTTGCCTTTCTGACAGCAACATGCTATCAGCAACAGCTAGGGATGACAACTCTTGCATTAGTGAGGTATTGAGCTAACACGTCCTCACAAACATCATTCGACCCAACCAGCCAAACTGTGGACCTTGATTTATCTGTCTGGCAGCCCTGTTCAGCCCTGCTAGGGTGGACTTTGCCCAGTGCCACAGCTCGAAGCTGCGGAAGATCTCTACAGAAAAGCACCTGCAAAAGGAGGGGAACACTTCAGGCCTGGTAAAATAGGTTTAATAGAGTTGGAAGTCTTAAACGGCTGATCCTTTTACCCTGCATGAACTGACCATAGGAACACTACCCAAACAAAAGACAATCTAACACAACTGTCACAACAAAGCTGCTTCTGAAAGACATCTGACAAGGCAACATCTTGTTTAAAAATCCTCAGGATATTAGCTGCATATTTGTGTGTTGTATTAAGAAGACTAACGTCATGACAACAGCTCAATTTAGCACAAACAATAGGCCAATAAATACTAGTGTTTTAAAATTATTAAACAACCATTTGCTCTTGCATTTATGTTGCTTCCAAATGCTGGCAGAATTCCTTCAAATAAATAAACAGCTGTTTTGTTGGGGGTTTTTTTACATTTAAAGATTACATGTTGGCAGTAATTTAGGCAACTCTGGACATTTGTTCCATTCATCTGAAGTGAAAAAAACCAAAGACACATCTATCACATTGCATTTTCACTCTTAGATAGCCAAAACAAGGGCCCTCCAGGGAACACAAAGTTTAATTATAAACTATCACAGCAAAACAAGATAGATTCTGGGACATATCTCTGGGAACACACTCAATACACTAAGCCAATATAATCTGATTTTTTTTAAGTATTATTATTTTTCATGTGGGACTATAGTTCTTTTTTGGTATAAAAGAAAAAAGTCAGAAAAATAGTGGTCAATTACAGAAGTGCCATCTGCTGTAAAATAATGTTCACAATATTGTTAGCGATTCTTCAGAAGCACCCATAAGAACATAAAAACACAAGCATGTAATTGACTAGCAGCCCATTTGTTTTTTAAACTGTGCACTAAATTCACTGAGAAAATCTGAAATATAAGTCACAGTGCAAAACAGCATCACCTTCTCAGCACTGCAGTTTTTAGTTTCAGTTTCTATAGACATTTTCATAATGCTGTATCCATTGTCACAGCAGAAGCACCTTAATGAAGAACAGAATAACATATGTATTTTAGTTTTCCTTTTCACCCTCCTCACCAAGAAAAAGTAGGAAATTTATTCCAGGATCTTCAGCTTTAAAGATTTCTTAATCACACATGATGCATCAATTAGCTGTTTCATTTCTGTCCACAGAAAGTTCCCCTAATGGGAAAATGTGTTTGTTAATAAATAATATTGAAATTTTTAAAACAGTTGAAAGAAGTTGTAACCCTCCTACAACTCAGTGAGGCTATTTAATAAGGCTTCATTTTAGGCTTTCATTATTCAACAGAGAAGAAAATGAGTTATGTCAATAACACTGTCAGCAAGGTCAAGCCCCAGAGGAATCCTTATGAATTCCTTCTAAAATCCTGTGTAGATCTGTAAACTATGTCATGATCTTACCTACCACATTGGTGAGGTGTGGAGCTTATTTTAAACAACTGCATACTGACAGCCTAATTCTGTTTTCACAAAGATGAACTGATCTCTAGAAAGGCATGTAGCCTCTCACAGCACAAAAGGTATCCATCAGGTAAATTGATTCTCCTGAAGAAATGAACTGCAGGAGTAAACATGAAAGGTCATACTGATTCTGATTTGGAGAAATAAATATTGAAGATTCCATGGTCTAAAAGCCAAACATGACATTAAAAATGAATGTTAATATATCTTTCCTAAGAAGATACATTTCTACTTAGATCAAATATACAAATTGGTATGAATATTATTACCCATGGTAATGCTATTGCCCACGATCAGTACTTTTGAAGGTTTTTGAGCTTTTTGAGATCATGAAATTTCTAAACATAACATGAAAATGCTTTTTTCTGCCTAAATCATGATGATGAATACTTTAGAAAAGCTTAGTGTTGCAAATAGCGATTACCTAATTATTCATTCTCATTTTCCTTTTTCTTTCTTTTTCCAGCAATTACCTTCCTCGTATTTTACTGAATGTCTTCACATTTTTAGTGAAAGTCAGAGATTTATAATACAGCTTTATAAGAAAGTCTACACTATGGAGCTTTGTCAGAGTAACTCAGAAAGTAGTCAATAAAGGACACATTGGCATGTGTCCACTGACTTCACTAAAGTTGAGCTAATTACATAGAAAAGGATTATGATTATCATGGCCCTGTAATACTGGTGATACTTGTGGTCAATAATATATAAATATTAAATTAATCATCTTAGTTCCAGTTCTGAATACTTTTGACAGAATAATCAGCACATTCATTCAGGTAACTTGAATGAAAGCAGAGCTTGTCTTTAATAAATTTAGTGTAAAAATATGTGATAATACATCTAAGGTTCAAAATTACTTCCATTTAATTCAGGTATCTGAAAAATAGAAGCTGGCAGCCTAGTCACTCAAAGCTATATCTATAACCAACAAACAGTAACTGCCAGAAAGTAAAACTACCAACCTGAGCTGCTCAGCCCATTCTGTTGACTCTAATTAAGCATCAGATCATACACTGGAGGAATAAATGTAGGCCTGTGCTATCATTTGTTTATCTATTTGACTATATCCAGATCAAATACATGCTTCCAAAACCAACAAAAAATATTGGTAGAACAATTGCTTTTTTTTTCTCCAGTTCCAGATCTATGTATAGTTAGTTACTCCCTACGTAATGCCCTTCGCTGAGTATCACTTGCTGAGCCATCCTAAAAGCCCAGCATGTCTGAGCATGGTCCCCTGATGTGGGAGGTAAAGGAATTAATCCTTCTGATGGTTGTGTAACAGGCTTTTGTCCTCCTGCTACTAAATGTATATTAGCAATGTTAGGTGTATATGTCCTTACTGTGGTAGTATTCTCACTTGAGAGGAAACAAAAGAAAATATTGAATTAATGATAAATAAGAAGCTTGCACAGCCAAGTGCTACAGCTGGAATGTGATGGCAAGCATGATCCTGCCCCTCACAGTACGTCTGTGAAGCAAAGGGAAAACGAAGGCAATGTTTTACTAAATTAATTTTAAAATAACAAGACAACACTTTTACTTCCTTGGTGTCTTTCTCATTCAGGAATGATCCAGAGGTCCTGAGGAACACATGCTTTCTTACTGCATGGATAAAAAATGCAGCCTAGTATATACAGAGTGGGAAATAATGAAAGTGCAGGCAGTTATCCTTTGGGATGCTGATATAGGCAGCACTTGTAAGTTATGTCTCACAGTTTCCAATGAAGGGAAGCGTGGCTGCAAATCACTGGAAACTAACATATCAACATGTCTGTTAGTGCTTTATTGTTAACAATCAAAATGAAAACAGTATTTTCTTCTATTATCTATGCAAATATACCCTCAGTATATAAGTAATTAATGAGAGGCCTGATTAGTCCTATATACTATTAAGGGTTATATCCCTGTCTCCTCCTGTCTTTTCAAAACAGTGAAGTGTTCTGATCAGTAGTTGTTGAAGAACAAGACTAGATAACGGGTTCAAACTTAAACAGGGAAAGTTCAGATTGGATATGAGGAAGAAATTCTTTACTGTAAGGGTGGTGAGGCACTGGAATGGGTTGCCCAGGGAAGCTGTGAATGCTCCATCACTGGCGGTGTTCAAGGCTGGGTTGGACATAGCCTTAGGTGGCATGGTTTAGTGGGAGGTGTCCCTGCCCCTGGCAGGGGGGTTGGAACTAGATGATCTTAAGGTCCTTTCCAAACCTACCTATTCTATGATTCTAATTGCCATGTCAGGTACTAGAAATCTTCTGAAAACATAAGTGAATATTGCCATCCCAGAGATAAAGGAAATAGGATGAGGAACTTTTCCTTGTCCTAGATTAGAAACTAAAGGCAATAATATAAAAATCTCTTTCCCTCTCTCTCCCAAGCTTTTTTACTTACAAATTTTGTATTTCTTTTATTTTTTACATATACACACTTACAAATGTAACTGAAGTAAACTGATTAAGGGAATTGAAAGCGTATCACTACTGTTTCTTATGACCCCATATTAGTCAAACCATCTCTGACTTGCTTCTGATACTACTTCTATCACAAAGGTTTGAGTAAAGGGCACAGCAGCTTTCTCCTGGAAGGTCCCAGGACATTTCACTTAATTTTCTCCCTCCCAGTCTAGATCTCACTCACATATTTCACGTTTTCTCCCTGTGTGGCCATACCGGGAGTACTCACAATCTAAACCCACAGGAAAGAAAGAGAGAAGAACAGGAACCGTACAAAAGCCTGCCTGGACAAATTGAATAATGCTCCAAATTTGCTAAGCACTAGTAGATGATTTAACTTCTCCAGTGTTATTGTTTTATCATTCTTTTGAAATCATAATTTAATGCTTTTATTCTCTGTGATCTAGTGTACTAAACACAGTAACTTCATGGTGAAGTATTAGAAAAACATTAATGTAAACATATAATAATAATAATAATGTAAAAGTACTGACATGTTTATGATTATTGTTACAAATGCCTTTTGGGAAGGCGATATCAAATCTTTAAAATTTATCTTTAAACATGGCCCAAAATTTAGGGTTCTGTTAAATGCATTCAGCCTGAATCTTCCCGAGTCTCCATGTGAAGAAAGTATAGTCTTTCAAAACAGACTGAGTCTGGCCGTAACACAGCAGGATCAGAGGCACATTTCTGCCTCAGGGGAAAGCACTTCAAACATCAGGGTGCCAGTCTGTCAGCACTTATCACTCAGTGGGTTATACTATCTCTCCAGCAGATTCCCCTTCCAAACTTCTACTTCATCACACTCCTGACCTTGCTGCAGACGGCCCCTTCAGCAGAGTTCAAGTCTGTATCATGTAAGACATGGAGAGTTTATTCACTGCTTCTCATTATCATTTCAGAACTTTGTTCATTGTAAGCCACAGTTATTTGGGTACGTTCATGGAGGAGGAAGGGATGAAGAAAAGTCTAACCAAGAAAATGTTATTCTGCAAAGGAAACGAGACTATCTATCTGCCTGTTCATGAGCAAATGATTGCTTCTGTGCTTGTTCAGTGTGCAAATTTCCATCCAAAAAATGGGATGGAAACCGAGACAGCCAGACCATACTGCACTCCAGCTAATAAAGTGTTTCAGATCAAGAAAAACAGGCAAGGCTGCATCATTCTGGACTGTGTCATACAGCCTCTTTCCTTATTTTTTTTTCCTTTAAACATTATATTTGCTGTTCAAGCCAAGACAAGAAAAGAAACATTTTGAACCTTAAAGGTCTGATATAAGCCTCAAAATTAAATAGGCAGGGCTGAAGTGAGGCAGGTTTTACAGTTCTTAAGTAGCTACCATTTGTTCCTTAATGGTAAAGTTGAAGTCTGGGAAAACATTTAAAGCTGCAAGCAGACTGGTAAAAGCAGATTCAACTGCCTTTATATGCATTGAAATCTATGCAGGTCAGGGCCACATGGTACTGAATACTCTACAAATAAAGAGCGTCAATACCTTCCCTGACAAGCTTATGCCTAAGAAGACAAAACAAACATAAGCTGGGTGGAGGAAAGGCCTGTGTAACTACAGGGATACAGTACAGTCACCCCCAGTGCAGCTCTGACTTGAGCTTCCAGACCCCAGGCCTAAATCTGTATCAATAAATATAATGTGCCAGACATTATTTGCAGATCTTGAGACAGAGCAGCCTGGCACAGCTTCTGTCCGCACAGCTAAATCCTCATTCCCGACAAAACTGAGTGGTCTCATCCATGTTGCCTGCTGGAATCCCTCCACAGATTATGATTAGGCAGTTTGGAAATGTGCTAGTTGATGAGCAAAACCCAGCCCAGCGAGCACACCAACAAACATTGCAGGCTAGTACTGCCTTTTAACCTTGTTTAAGTTGCAAATACAGATGCAACCCATCTGTCTCCCCTGCAGTCTGCTTGAGTGTCCCTGCACCCACAGCAGAAACGTGCCACTAAAGCCATCAGCTGAGCCAGACAGGAAGTCAGTGACAGAGCCAGCAAAGGATCCCATCAAGTTCTGGCACTTGAGAAACACTGCCTTTCATTGTGTAATTTCTGTGGAAAATATGAGACATGGCAAAGCCATGCAAAATATTCCAGCAGTGTGAATACAGATGTCTGAACCAGACTAACATGACTCTCAGGTAGAAATTAAAAAGTGAAAGGGCATCTAGATTTTGTGAGGGTCTGGGCAGATAAATTACAGATGAAACTTCTGAAATTTAACTGTGGTTCTGAAAAAGGCAGTGCTACGCTAAGACATCAACTGGTTTTTATGATCACTGAATCTCTGCTTTCAGAAAAAGCTTTGAGAAAGTTGGAAAAAACCCAGCAAACTTATATCCACTACAATGCACATAAGTGTTCTGCTACAAGATCCGGCTTTTAGAGCACTTCACCAACTTCTCCATGGATGTTCTTGGTTCACCTTCCATGGGATACAAACCTCAAAAGAGAAGTGATAAAAGCCATGCAGGTAGCACTATGACAGGAGAGCACTACTGACCTCTGGTACTTGTCTCGGCCCTTGTACCACATATCACCACTTCTTTTCAGCCAAAGGACCTGCTCATGGAGTCACTATCAGGGGCAGTCAGCATTAGCTGATCTACTTTAAACACCCTAAGTTCAATGCTGCTGTAAATGGATCTGCAGGACTGAGGGAAAAAGGCTCACAATGGAATGAGAGTGGAAATAAGAAATAAGCTTTTAAGATGGTAGGGGTTACAGACAAAGAAGGTTGTGTGGTGAATCCATTGCTCTCTTTCACCTCAGAAGAAGAGATTAATAACTGATCACACCTAAGAAACTAGCAGTATTACTGCAAGCATCTTCTCAGCATATTCAGAAGATGAGATGCTGGTGTTTTGGGGTTTTTTAATCAAATCAATTCATGAGAAAGAAAAACTAAACCAAATAAATAATCATCATGGGTCTTGGAAGAAAGGGTGTCAGGAAATGTTTTATGACAAAGAACAGCTCTTCTGCCATCCAGCTGCTTATTTTATTTTAATAATTCATAAGACTTGAGCTTCTGTAGCTTTTTTTCCTTTTTCCTATTCCAGAAGCCTCAGGGGTGTTTCTCTTTTAATTTTGAGCCCACTCTTGAGCAGTGAATTCTTTTCCCAACATGTGAGTGTGAATGATATGAATGGAGATTGCGCAGATGCTTACCTCTTCTCTTGCCGCTGCTCAAGTTATTTGCCTAACTCATCCTAAGAGCAATGAAAGAAACCTTTTTCTTTTCATGGATTTATTTGGATCTGTGGAAACCAAGGACTTTTAGTCTCCCTACATGCTTTAAAACGTCTTCTGCAGAACTGAAGGACTTTTTTTTGCACGAAGAAACTCTGAAATCAGGAGCCACCAGTTTGATACAGAAAGAATCAGGAGTCTCAGCACTTACACATCCAGGGATTCTGCATGTCCAAAAAAAGTTCACAAAAATTAATCATACAATGCCACAGAACAGTTTCTCTCTTCCAACCTGGGTAGAAGGACAGCAGCAAATTTGCCACCATGGCTCCAGCTAAACCATAAACATTAAAACAGGTGCTACAGAAAGCAGATAAATAAGAAGGTTTGTCTTGTATACTGTGCCTGTAGACACAATTTCAGATTTAATAGGCCAAATCCAATTCTTTGAAGTTAAAGAAAATGCCTTGGTCTCTTCAATCACATTCTCTTTGATTTATTTATTAACATAATTTGTGATGTGATATAAAAGTACACAGCAAGGTGTTATACTCCCTTCCACAAGCAGTCACCCAGATGCTCAACAGCCATGGCAGTGATGATCCTAAATGAAATCCTGTGTGGTTTTCCTGAATGCCATACAATCCTGCAGCACGATCAATGAACATCAGGGAATTTGCCTCCATCAGCCATGAGTCTGGAAGCCTATAAGAGTCCACCAGCATAGGAGCCTGTTCCAGTTCAGCAGCAGAGACTGGAGATGGTACCTCTGCTCCGAGTTTGCAACAGCATATTTATCCAAAGGTGAAGGGCAGAGAAAAATAAAGCAAACAAAGAAAAACACTAACGTAATGCACAGATTATTTGACTGAATCTTCTGGTCCTGAAAAAGGCTCCCATGTTGACAATTAAGAGATCCACTGCCTCAAAGCACTGCAGCCTAAGTGAACTATATATTTTGGACTCAGGTTTGCTGCCAGAGCTGCTGCTTTCCAAGCTGTTGCTGTCATTGATATCCCAAAGTCTTCAAAAGCAATAAGAATTAATTAAAGAAACACTGCAAACCCTAAATTTAGTCATCTGAAAACTAGGTGTCAGTTTATCTAGTTTCCATTTACAATCATTAGAGAGAAACAGGCACTTCAGGGACTGATTACTCCCAGCCACTTCAAACTTCTTGAATAGGAAGCTGAGGTGTCTCACTTCCTGCTGATTACAGAGAAACTACATGACTATCTTCGCTGAGATCCTTAGGGCCTGCCCTTTGGAGCTCTCAATCAGGTTTATGGAGCTCAAACAGGTGGAGTCATGGGGCAAACACAAAAGTACATTCACAAAATGATCTTTAAAATGGAAATGGATGAGGTGCCTGAAAATCATAACTACAATCAATTTCTACCAAAAAATATCTGAAAATTGGAGCTACAGGTCCAATGTTTTGCTGCCACAAGAAACAAATTCTCAGCAGCCATGGACTTATCTATTTCCACCTTCTAAAATTCCATCAAATCTACTGCAAGAAACAACTATTTACAACTATATAAGAGCAAATCACTATACCTTCAGGGCTCCAAGATAAATGAGAATAGTAATACCTCATTTCTGAGGTACCTCTTTGTTCTCTAACATACTTGTTAACTTTTTTCAGAGAAGTTTAAACTCTTGCTCTCTGTACACAGCATGTAGTCCAGTGAGGCTCTGAGTGCAGGTGAACTGTAAAACAATGGCTGTAATACAGGTGATAATATTAATAATACCCACTTCTGTTGTGCATATCTCTTGCACACTTCAAAAGCTTTCTGTATCACTCAGTTAAATTGTTTTGCTTTATATGATCCTACCTGGTGCAACAGGAACAATCAGTGCTGTGTCAAGACAGAGGAAGCTGCTACAAACCCTTGGGTTACTGGAGGTATTGCTGCAGCTGAATTTGGTCAGATTGCTTCACTTCAAAATTTTTGGCTGTTTTTTACTGTTAATCTTGGAAAGCCTCCAAAATAAACCTGATAAAGTCCTGAACATCACAAAAGACGCATTCTTCCCCATACTTGTAAATCATCTTTGGCACACTTCCCAATTTCAGTAATTACAGATTTCCTCCAAGCTCCCTGCACACTGCCTGTAGATGTAAGACTTTGTATGATCTCTCTTCTAATTCAGAAAGCTACAACAAGCTATTGCATGAATCCTGTATTAGACAGTACAGCAATTCAATACTAAACCACTGTTTAAGTCTCTGTATGGTTTTCTTTATGGATGTTACACTGATGATCTATTTTTATGCATTATTTAAATTGGGATAGTGCCTAGAGGCCCCAGTCAGGGGCAGAGTCCCATAGTGCTGTACATCTATGGAGGAGGACACAAAAGCCTCACCTCCTTGCAGATTATAGTCTAAGCATATAATGAATGACACCAGATGGATAAAATGGTCAGTGGGAGCAGAAAATGAAATAGTTGTTAATAACAGTAACAGGCTGAGCACAACAGCTACTTTGCTATATGTAGGTAATATTTCTATTTGACTGAATCTTCTGGCCCTGAAGAAGGCCAAAGACCTATGGACAAGCACTCATACACAGTCATCCTTTGTGTGTCTGAAGCACTGGGCACTTGGAAGCCTATTAGGAAACTCAGTGAGATCTGGAGGATATAAACCAGAGGAGAGAGTTAAGTACCTCCAGAGGATGATTCAGAGCCCCTGAATTAGGGCATAAAGCAGATGATGTGAATTCACAGGTCTGGAGTCACTCAGGGGAACAATTAGGATTTTGGGGCATCAAGGGAGCCTATCAAGAGGCTGGTCTGAGTGCAATTCACATAATCTCTGTCTTTATACCCTTACACATTGACAGTGCAGGATATGTATATATTTCCATTTCTGCAAGCGGAACATCCAAGAAAACTTATAGTGTTCAGAAGCACAGTGCCTAGTTCAAGTCCAGGCTCTCTGGGGAACCAGCAATAGATGCATCTCCCATCTAATACATTAAGTCTCACTCAATTTGAAAATGGGCTTTTAAGCTCACAGTCTTACGACCCAAGTACACCTCTTCAATTAGAGTTATTTCATGTCCTGATCTGAGTCAGGACTGCTTCATATCCAGATAAAATTCCCACCATGATTAGATTCTCTGTGCAAAATTTAAATCCCTCTCTAGGTTCTCAGGACGGTTCAGCTCTAATTTCCCAAATCAATAGGTGTTGAGTCTGCAAGGTCAAGAAAAAGCAACAAATATCAAGGCCCACAAATATATTTTGCTCTTCTGAATTCAGCACATTTTAGACATTCCCAAGCATAAGTCTGGTCCAGTATCTAGCCATAGGCTCTCTGACAACAGGTCATAGAATCATAGAATAGTTAGAGCTGGAAAGGACCTTAAGATCACCTAGTTCCAACCCCCCTGCCATGGCCAGGGACACCTCCCACTAAACCATGCCACCCAAGGCTATGTCCAATCCAGCCTTGAACACCGCCAGCGATGGAGCATTCACAACTTCCCTGGGCAACCCATTCCAGTGCCCCACCACCCTTACAGGAAAGAATTTCTTCCTCATATCCAGTCTAAACTTCCCCTGTTTAAGTTTGAACCCATTACCCCTTGTTCTATCACTACAGTTCCTCATGAAGAGTCCCTCCCCGGCATCCCTATAGGCCCCCTTCAGATACTGGAAGGCTGCTATGAGGTCTCCACGCAGCCTTCTTCTCCAGGCTGAACAGACCCAAATTTCTCATCCTATATTCATATGGGAGGTGCTCCAGTCCCCTGATCATCTTGTTCCATCAGTTCCATGTCCTTTTTATGTTGAGGACACCAGAACTGCACACAATACTCCAAGTGAGGTCTCACAAGAGCAGAGTAGAGAGGCAGGATCACCTCCCTCGACCTGCTGGTCATGCTTCTTTTGATGCAGCCCACGATACGGTTGGCTTTCTGGGCTGCGAGCGCACACTGCCGGCTCATGTTCATTTTTTCATTGACCAACACCCCCAAGTCCTTCTCTGCACGACTGCTGTGAATCTCTCTCTGCCCAACCTGTAGCTGTGCCTGGTATTGCTCCGACCCAGGTGGAGGACCTTGCACTTGACCCTTGTCTGTGAAGTGATTGATTGCTGCCTCATCCCTCTCTCTTCATCAGAAAGGGACTCTCCCTTTCCCTGCAAAGCCAGAGAAGCAGGAAAATGACAAGCAGTTGTGAGGGAAATAAGAGTGCAGCTGCATGAAGATGAGCTCTGGAGAGGCTGGAGGTGGGAGCTATAAAACCAAGAGGGCCAAAGCCTGAAAGCAGGCCTTTTCTTTGAAGAGTGCAAGCCAAAAAAAGTAGACTAGTCACAAAGAGATTTTGCTGTCCCGCAGGGTAACAAATATAATAACATGGCGGAGGGCTCTATCACTGAGTCACACCTACAGCAGGATAAACTAATTAAGCTCAACCTTCTTTGAAATGTGAATTTGTGCAATTGCGTGGGTTAGTAGGGACCTCAGATAGATAAGTCATCTTGGTCTTCCCCATGAGTCTTTGTTCATAAAATCACAGAACACCAGGCTGGAAAAGACCTCAAGGATCATCTAGTCCCACCCTTCTTGGCAAAATTTGACCTAGACTAGATGTCCCAGCACCCTGTCCAGCCAAATCTTAAAAGTGTCCAATGTCTGGGAATCCAGCACTTCCCTGGGGGATTATTCCAATGACTGATTGCTCTCATTGTGAAAAATTTTCCTCATGTCCAATCTGAATCTCCCTGCCAGTAACTTGTATGCATGACCCACCACGGTTTCCCTGTGAGTCCTCGCAAAAAGGGGGTCTCTCTCTTCTTTGTATTGCTCAACCTTTGCTCAGAATCTCAGCATCCTACAGCTTCTGTGCACATAGACCTTCAGCAACTCTAACAGAAGGTCAAATAATTTTTGTAGCTCTCCTCTGAATAACATTCATTTTCCTACATACTTTTTTCTTCAAACTCAATGCCCATAATTGTATTTTCTCTGAGAATCAGCCACATTCAAGGAGGTAGCTACCACACAGAGGTAACACAGTACTTCCAACAAGCATGGGGCTCTTGTATAAAAGAAAGAGAAATTAGGAATTGATTTGCAAAAAAGCCCAGCTCCCATTTAGTTATTAAGGCCTAGATTTATCAAATGTAGATACTGGATACAATATTCATTAGTACTATGTGCAACATAGCACTTTCGGGATGTTGCTAGTCTGCATAAGGACTGCTTCAAAGAAACAGAAGCAGGAACTCTATCATCTAGTTAGTTTTTAATAAAGGACTTCCTGAAAGTTTTATGAGAATTAACAGGAGAAAAACACAAGTTCTTTGAGGTGGTTTCTGTCATCCCATTAAAATAACATCTCTGCAAACACACTCATTGCAGACATTTTTTCCCTTAAAATCAAGCTGAGTTGATTTTATTTGATCCTTTTATTCTTAAGATAATGTTCATCTTGCTTAATTTCAACCATCTAAAGTTCAGGCATTGTCTTGGCTTCCTTCAGAGAGGGTGGAGAGAGATACTGCTTGGGTCAATTCATCCCCTGTCTCGGATACTGTCGCCTCATGTCTGTGCTGAAAACAGGAAGATTAGGTGACCATCTTACACTACAGACAAGTGAAATAAATCCCATCTTAATTAGTTTTTCTACTCGGTATATTTGCATGGATCCCATTGTTACAACACCAGTACTTTCTGAACCTATAATTCTCACACTCTTTCTATAACAAAAGGCAGTTTTTACCAATTAACAGACACACAAAGTCGGGGCAGGTAGAGGCCAAGATCTAGACCTGCAAAGGTATTTAGCAAGTTAATTGTCTAAAATAGGTGGTTTTCAGTCTGAGCTGACTATCACACAATGATGTAGACAAAGAAGTGGCAGTTGGGTGCCTTTAGGAATTTGCTAGTATCTAAGCAGAAATGACTTGCCTAAGGACGTATGTCATGGAATTAACCCCAAGTCTCTTGAGCTGCTGTTCTAACCTTTGGTATGTCATGAACATTAAACAAATCCTTTGCTGCTTTTGGAATTAAACTTTTGAAGTATTTACAGTTATGTCTTTTTCTTTGTCAAACTCAAACAAGTTGTGCAGACTCAAATCCTTTAATTTCTCCTCATGAATCAAACCTGACTCAAAGCCTCCCTCTCATTTTTACAGCTCTTCTCTAAACACTCCTTAGATGTTAACTTACCAGTAATAGCACAATGAGGCCAAATTCTGTGTTGTATATTTAGGTGATATTTTGATGGAAGTAAATACACAAACACCAGATAAAGTTGGATCTTTCACTAAAATCACTGAATATATTGTGTTCACCTCAATGAGCACAGAATTCTGCTCTAGTATGTAGCATCTGAGCTCTCTGTATCACAGTAAAATTCCCTGATATTGTCTATTTCACTTATAGAAATAATTTGCCAAGACCTCAAAATTGAAATGGCTTGTCAACATGAGAGTCCAGACACAGTAAGATGTGAATCAGTACCATGCTGAATGCTCTTCAATCACATCACACAGAACTGTATATTAGACTTTTAATTAGAAAACAGCTTATTTTACTTCAAAAGCAGCCTCAGGACATAAGGCGCTGTGACTGGTCACGCAGAGAGTTAGTGTGAAGAAGACACCAAGCTGTACACTGTTATTCTAGTTTAACACCATACTGACTTCTGCATGTGGACAAACCTTATCAGACCAGAACAGGCTTCAGTAGTGGGAGATATGTGTTTCTTAGAATAATCTTGTGCAGAAATGCTGAATTCTAAGCATGTCTTCTGACTTGCCTTGGACTTGCACCTAGATAGCAATAAGGGTCAGTTTATAAAATAGGCTCCATTCATTTAATCTGTGATGATTTTACTTTTTTTATTACTATCTCAGTAAGATGAAACAGAAAAGCAAGTTTCTGTAAGGAGAGAGACAACAGTCTCACACTATTCAAACAAATGACAAGATAAAACACTGTTTCAGGTACTGCACAAGGGCAGTTCTCCCCTTCTACATCAGCAGCCTGGATCTCTAACTAATCAAAACAATCTTGCATCTCCTTTGAATTATCATCAAAGTCTATCCCTATTTTGTTTTCAGAAATTGTAAGCACAGAGAACAGATAGCTTGTGGGAATTATACAGGCAAAACATCATGAATCTTGCAAAAGAGATGCTTAATTGTGACAGGTTTTCCAGACTGCAGATTAGAGAGACAACTGATCAACTCCTATATTAAACAGACCAAATAAACCTTATAGGGATGCTGGGGAGGGACTCTTCATTAGGGACTGTAGTGATAGGAAAAGGGGTAACGAGTTCAAACTTAAATAGGGGAAGTTTAGATTGGATATAAGGAAGAAATTCTTTACTGTAAGGGGGGTGAGGCACTGGAATGAGTTGCCCAGGGAAGCTGTGAATGCTACATCCCTGGCAGTGTTCAAGGCCAGGTTGGACAGAGCCTTGGGTGGCATGGTTTAGTGTGAGGTGTCCCTGCCCATGGCAGGGGGGTTGGAACTAGGTAATCTTAAGGTCCTTTCCAACCCTAACTATTCTATGATTCTACACACAGTTACCTTTATGTTTAATCCAGTATTTTGGACTAGTGCTTATTATCCAAATAGGATTCAGTTTCTGGGGGCATGAAGAAAACGAGACTCTGCAACGTCCTTTAGATTGCAATGCCTTGCCCATCTTCTGAAATTGAAAAAGATAGAACTCCTACACCAAATGAGAAAGTTTTGCCCAATCACCCAGCTTCAGAACAAGGAAACATGTTCATCCCACATCAGGGTTTCCAACCTGTATCTTCTGAACCACAAGAGAAACACGGTTTACACTAACTAGGGAATCCCACACACCACCATATCTCCGCAGGGGATGAAGAATAAGTACTTAAGCAGCAAATACAGCCAAAACCTCAAATGCCTATCTGGGGGGTTTCTCCCAGCCTAACAGAAAAGCAGGAGGTAGAAATGTCAGCTAAACAAGAAAAGACACCCATGGGACTGAGGTTAGATCTTCAACTTGAGCATGTCCAAAAAGAGCTCTGAGTAATTGATGTTGCCTCCACAGTATAGCTGTGTTTTCTCTTTGAGTGTTGTCGCACACAGGCTAAGCCTGGGAAGCTTTTGTTATGTATTTGTAGCTCAGTCCAGAACCCATCAGTGGAATCTAATAAAATCAGTTTGACACAAGCTGCTGGTCTTCTAGGAGGAAACACCAGAGACACTGACAGAGGATCCTGGATGTACCTGATTATAATGCCCACAGAGTCTTGGTAGATCTACAGAAGAAAATGATTTCACAGTGCCAATCATTAATTTCTCCGTAATCCGCAAGCACCTTTTCAACTTTTCTAACTGCTTGTGCTCACACCTCTTCTCCTGTGTGGCTGTCGTGTCTTAAGCCCAGCCGGCAACTCAGTGTCATACTCGCTCACTCTCCCCCTTTCTCCTCCCATTCCTGGAGGGATGGAGAGGAGAATCAAAAGAATGTAATTCCCACAGGTTGAGATAAGAACAGTCCAATAACTAAGGTATAACACAAACCACTACTGCTACCACCAATAATAATAATGACAAGGGAAGTAACAAGGGGAGAAAATACAACTGCTCACCACCCGCCAATCGATACCCAGCCCGACTGAGCAGTGATTTAACCCTTCCGGGTAACTGCCCCCAGTTTATATAGTGGGCGTGATGTGCTGTGGTATGCAATACCTCTTTGGTCAGTTTGGGTCAGGTGTCCTGTCTCTGCTTCCTGCCGGCTTCCCATCCTCCCTGGCAGAGCATGAGGCTCAGAAAGTCCTTGGTCAGCCTAAACATTGCTAAGCAGTAACTAAAAACATTGGTGTTATCAGCGCTGCTCCCAGGCTGAAAGTCAAAAACACAGCGCTGCACCAGCTACCAAGAAGGAGAAAAATGACTGCTACTGCTGAACCCAGAACAGTGGCTCAAAGAAGGATGAAGAGAGACAGCACAGTTTTAAAAGGCTCATGTCATCCAAGCACCAGAATGCTAGTAAGAATAGAATGAAAACAAACAATACAGTGTCTACTGCAGGGCCTTGTGAGATTCCCCCAGGGCCATCACAAGACCATTGCAATCTCTGCTGATGCTTGCACCAAAGATAACAAGGCCAAAGTGTCTTGTTATCAAAGCCACTGTATCACAGTTATTTTGGCCTTACATACACATCATAAAGATGAGTGTAGGGCTTCATAGATAGCCTAATAATTTATCTTAGAGGTGTCAGATCCCACTTTCCATTGTGTCATGTGAATTCCTGGATAGAAAACAAAACACAATGAATTCAAACACTTTCCAAAATGCTTTTCTGACATCACTTTAGTGGCATTTACCTTGTTTGCAGGGAAAAGAAGGAAGGAAAGGACAAAAAGAATGGAAAGTAATTTTTTCTTTTAAATACCATTCATTAGAATAGATTTCATTATCCTTACCACAGGGTGACAACCTAGGATAAAAATAGAAATAAAGCCTTTCTTTACTAAGCAAATTACTATCCATATTTCAGCACTAACCAACTGCAGAACAGCTGTGACTATGATATCAGTGGCATGTTATCATAAACAAAGTCATTTTTTCCCCATTGTCACGAAAACCTGACACTAAACAAAGTCATTTTTTCCCCATTGTCATGAAAACCTGACACAAGAACTGAAATCTGTCTGAACTTCTCTCCCTTTAACATGCAAAACTGCTACTGAGTAGAGCACCTCTAGGGAGTGAGGTTTTCTCATCATGTCTGGACCATTTCTGGGAATTGACAGGATACAGGTGTGGTTTAAGCCTCTCAGCCACGCAGTTTTGCTCACTCACTCCCCTTCTTTCTTCCCCCCAGCTCCTGGGTGGATGGGAAAGAGAATCAAAAGAATGCAACTCCCACAGGTTGAGATAAGAACAGTCTAGTAACTAAAGTATAACACAAAACCACTACTGCTACCACCAATAATAATAATGACAAGGCAACTACAAGGAAAGAATACAGTCGTTCACCACCTATACCCACCCCGACCACGCAGTGCACCTCCATCCTTCCGGGTCTCTGTCCTCCATTTTTACATCCTGGGCATGACGTGCTGTGGTATGGAATACCTCTTTGGTCAGTTTGGGTCAGGTGTCCTGTCTCTGCTTCCTCCCAGCTTCCCATCCTCCCTGGCAGAGCATGAGGCTCAGAAAGTCCTTGGTCAGGCTAAACATTGCTAAGCAGTAACTAAAAACATCGGTGTTATCAGCGCTGCTCCCAGGCTGAAAGTCAAAATCACAGCGTTGCACCAGCTACCAAGAAGGAGAAAAATGTCTGCTACTGCTGAACCCATGACAACAGGTAACTCTGCCTGCAGTTCGTACAAAAGCACAAGAGACAGTTAAACTGTAGGAAGGAGATGAAGTTCCAGAAGGGAGAAGAGTCTGGAGGCAGGAGCAGCTGTTCTGTGCCCTGAAACCACCTGGAGAACTGTTGCAGCAAAGAGGTGAGAACAGGCAATTCCAGCTGAGAGGCAAAGCCCTCATGCCGTAGGACACTGACTGACAGCCAACACAGACCCAGGAGAATAGAAAAAAAAAAATGGGAAAAAACTATGCAGAATCTCATCCTTGATGTTAAACTAAATATGACAATTTTATTCTGCCTTTTTTTCTTCTCTTGCTTTGAAACCAGATGTTTGGGACTGAAAGAGACAAACTCCCTGTACTGTTTTGCGGCATATACCTCCTGCTTTCCCATCAGACTGTGAAAAGGTACAGAAATTGCAATTGGATCTTTCAGCAGTGTTTTGTGATTTAGTCTGTATCCTTACACATCAATGTACAACAGCAGTACATGGAGAATAAAGAACAAACCTTCCATCACTGTAAGAGTCAAAGCACAATAATTTGTCTATCACTAAGTAGCAGAATTTGATTTTAAGTGCCATCGAAGAGATCAATGTCTGTGTTACGAGTTTCAAAACAGTGCTCATGATGCCATTTAGAAAGCAGTGAGATGTCGCAAAGTCATGGGAAGCAAAGGACACAGGAGCTTCAGGCTCATGGGCACAGGCAGCATAATTGATCTGTACTTAAAAGTGCAAATCTATTGAGGAAAAAACAAACCAGAAACCAAAACAAAATGAATTTTCAGAAGAATACTGTAAGAATATCAGTCTACCATTTCCCCCTTCATATACATTTTATATTGTGAGTTTAATCAATCTTCAGCCTAAGCAGTCGATAATGTTTTTTTTCTAAAGGTGGAAAATCTTCCCATATGAAAACTCCCTTAATTTCACTGAAAGGTGCACAGTTCTTTGGGATGTTATATTATGAAAGGTATTTCTTTTCATAGATTCATTTTTCACTTTTTTCAAGCTGAGGTAGCTTTATGAGATAATAAATGTCTGCTGTTTGTAGATGTCACTAGAGGACTATAAACATCAAGTCAGAACTACAAAACAAATCTGTATGCTGCAAATGGTATTACCCAGGACACTCATATAAAGAAGATGGACAACACAGAGCAGCAGACATAAATGAATCTTTTCTTCTAGAAACAGGACCAAAAAGTCCCTTAGGCCTGAACAATGTCAGCAACTCTCTTAGATGCATCAATTCTCTCCCTTTTTCCTCAGTTAGCTGGGACTGACATTTAAACATTGCCGACAGTCGGCTTTTTCCTTAAAGCCTTCAGAACTTTGAGTTCAATTTACAAAATAATGAGTCTTAAAATAAACACCTCGGATTTCATCAGATCTGAGAAAACCTCAATTCTGACAACATTATGCACTGTAGAAGACATCAGATCAACAGACCACAATGATTCAGGCAGTAGTTATGTAAAGCATCCTTGTCTATTAAAATTGCTTTAGCCAAAAGATTAGATTAATAACAGAGATTTATGATCTTAACTGCCTCTTCAGTCAGCCAGGTTCAGCATCAGACACAAGTATAAAACCTGCCTTTTGCTGTTACCAGGCTTTGCATGTAGCCAAACTTGCTTAACAACATGTCCCCCACGGCACCTGGGCCATCGGGTGCACGAACAATAAATTCCTGGTTATTCCAAACTCTTTAGCACCTGTGGTGCTCAAAACCAGGCATTGCTCTGCCCACCTTACTTGCAAAGCCAAGGTGAGCGCCAAGCATGCTCAGCTCTCCCACGGAAGGCTTACCTCTCAGAAACCAGAAACCTACCTCTCCAAACACCTGTTATCCATCAGCCCCAAGATCAGTGCATTCCATCAGGAATAGGTAGGATTGGACTCCTAATGATTAATTTAACAGTGTAGTTCAGTATCAAATAGGAACTATCAACACTGATGCCAAAACATTAATTGGAGCAGGTCCATCGAGAGAAACCTTATCTCTGCAAGGATATGCCACTCCACAGTCCTTTTCTGTTGGGCCTTTGATAACAGTGCACTTGCAACAAAGTGGAACCACAGTAGCTGAGAAAGTTGTGGCACCAAGCACCACCACCACCACCAGGCAGACCGCAACTGAAAAATAGATCACCTCAGGCAACAGCAGGCACCTGAACCACTGAAACATATGCTAGTGATTTTTTTTATTACTATTATTTTAGATTTTGACACAAGGAAGACTACCCTACATAGACACCTACCTGCTGGAAGAGCTCATAGGTCAGGATCTTAAATGAATTTAGATGCTTAAATCTGCAGCTCAGGGACTAAGCTGTAGGGTACTCCTCAGGACTTGTGGCTTTTGGAGATCCCACCACAACAACTCAGGCAGTAACAAGAAGCAATAGCACTTGCTTAGTACTTCAGTTGCTAGCTTGTCTTTACAACTCTTCTCTCCAAATGCTTTCAGTCTATACTGTTAACTTAAACATCTGGTTTTCTCTTTCCGCTTTTAGAGCTGCTCAGGTCTTCTAAAGACATAGGACTGGCCTTAACCTTTACAAATGACTCCACTAATTCCAGTTACATGTCTCTAATTTACACCAACTGAAGATGCATCTTGTTCTACCTTGATTATTTTGGAACAACCATTGTGTGTGCTACTGTCATTCCCATGGACACTGTCCACTTCCTTGGTGCAGCAGCTGTATCTAACACAAAGGCTCAGTCACCAACTCAAAATATTACATGGCTCAACGGATCCAAGAATTCCAGATTTGTTCACGTGGAGGCTCTGTGCCTCTAGAAAATCCTCTAACTTCCTTATAAGATATCTCCCCAGAATAAAGTGGATTCTGTGAAGCTGCACTGTTCAGAAATTAATCTGGTAAACTATGGAGGTCACAGGAACCAAAAGTCAGGTTAACTCAATGTAATTAATTTATTGAGGCATTTAGGCCAAATTTGCTGTTTTTCTTTCACAATAGGGGATCTCATAATGCTATTACAAATTGAATTTTGCCCGGATGCTTGTATTATTCAAGAGTGGAGAAACAGACTGAGATCTCTGTTTAGTCTATGAAATAAAATTAATTCTGTTACTTGTCTTCTGGAGGAACTTGTGATTCTCAGCCTTCTGTGCTTGCTGGCTATTGCTCTACACTGTGGTTGAAAGCTGGTTTAGGTTTTTGTTTAATTGCATACATCACTGGTACTGAACAAAAAAGGACCTTCATTTCTGACCGTCACCAACAGATGCTACTGCAATATAGCTAATAAATTAATAAGAACTTCACTGAATGAGAACAAGTCCACTGCTTGTAACTGACAACTATACAAAAAAAGAAGTGATAAATCATGACTCTCTATATCTTATGCATGCTTCGTACTGAAAACAAGAATTTATAGAAGACAGAGACAAACAAATTTGATCCTGTGCCTCCTCTGATTTCTGTTAAGCAGTAACGGACCTTCAGATATGCAACATGAAATCACCCTGCTAGGACATACTGTAGTAGCTTTGAAGATTTATTTATGTCTTTAATAAATGTTTTCAGACACCTGCTTAAAAAAGAAAAGTTGTGAAATCAATTTTATAAGCAGGTGGAAGACTTCAGAAAACTAGTGAGAACCTTACAGTCAAGGTTGATTCTTTCTGTAAATCCTGGAGAAAAGGAACTGCATTTGCAGCAGTACATCACTACTTGTCATTGCCCTTCATTTTATTTCCTTCTCTTAAAGTGTAGCTGTTCAGCTCTTTTGATACCAAACAGTATTATGAACAGTTTTCCTCTATTACACTGTTCCTAAAGGCTTTTAGTGTAAGTCTTCATAAAACCTCACATATGTTCACCATAAAATTACAGGGAATAAGTTCCATATGGAAAATTAATCATATTTCTTCTTACTATTTTTTAGCAGAGACTCTGACATTAAGCACAAGAGCAACAGACATTGTTTTAATTCTTCATTGTGGAAGGGAAAAAAAAAAATCAACTTTTTGCCTTGGGTTGAGAAAGGATTTTTTACATACTCCCTCTTGCAGTGTCTCCCTTGCAAAACCAAAAAAGGATTTCAGATGGACAAAAAGTAACCACAATTATATGGAGTGTGTCATTGATAAATTCCAAGGGAATATAATAAGCTAGGTAGGCACATACCATTAGATCTAGCTTTGCAAAATGTTAAAACACTATCCAAGATTAAGCTGGAATATTTGGCCACATCAGCCCTTGGGACTGCATTTAACTTTTAAAAGACTTGATCTTACTCTAGATTCAAACTTTAGCAAAATACCTCTTTCAAGAGAGCAATTTACACAGCAGTCTGTCTTTAAACATGTGCTTCAGTCCCTTGAAGCTACTACATACAGATAGACTGAGAACAGATGCAGGTCTTCCATTTCATGACAGCCTTAGTTTTATGTAATTTTCAGTTAATCCTAGGCTTCCTGTTTCCAGTGCCTTTACTTATGACTTATGTTGATGCAAGATGAGATGAGACTCAGGGCTGCAGTGACTTCAGGATTTTTGGAAGGGGTCATTCCAGGAAAATTGGTAACTTCTCCCTATCCTCTTGGAAAAACAACAAAACAAAAAACAACAGTCCAGCATGTCATTGGAGTATGCTCAGATGTTACGGAACTTTTAGCCTCTCTTCTTCTGTATGACATCTGCTTCCTGCAAGTCTCCTGCTGCACTGACCAACTAGATTGGAAACAGTTTAATTGTTTATATTTATTTTGCTTTTAAACTGACCACATTAAAAGAAGAAGCTCACACTATTCTTCTTGCTGTTTATAATAACACAGGAAGAAATATAAACAAAGATGTACAAAAAGATACAAAAAGCTGAGTAATACATGCAGTGTGAAATTCAGGCAGTGCGGAAGGTCATAATGAGTTTCAAGTCTCTAAGTACATATAAACTCTAAGGCATGAATTTGTCTTTAGCCATATTTATGCAGGACCCGTTAGGATTTGTCCTGCAACTTAAGGTTGCAAATAAATGCCTTTAATGTACTGTTCTTAGTCTGAGCAGTGAAGCTGGCTATAAAATAAACTGTTAGGTACCAACAGAGCTCTGAACCTTAATCACATTTTCCAGTTTTGTTGTGGGGAAGTGCAAAGGTTTAGTTAACACCAGTATAATGTTCAAGGCTTAAATACCACACCCATCACTCTGATAGTCAAATTGAGTCAACAATTCAACCCAGATGGGAATCCAGGTTCATCTTGGCTTATCATTATTTGTTCTGACCATTAGGCTGTATAACACCCATAAATTATTTTTCAGTTCCCGTTAAAAGAAAATAATCCACATGATGCTAAATGCTGCCGCCCAGCTGTAATGCAAACTGGAATTTTGGACCACAGCACTGCACCCTGACTCTTGCTGGATCCCCTCCATGTGACGCTGGATCCATCTAAGCTGGGGAATAAGTAGAATAGAAGGGCTGGGGTTTTCTTTTTTCCTTCTTTCTTTTTTTTTTTTTAATCATTCACTGTCCGATAACATGTGGATGCTCATGCAGCCTGTCTCTAGGATGTGAAAAATAACAATACCAGAGAGGGGCCTTTCTGGATACACAAGGATGGAAAGGAAAAGATAAAAGGGCTAAAGATTTATACAAGAATAATTTGAGCACTGACTCATTGCCATTGCTAAATTTACAAAATATATAAACCCCAGACAGAAATGTGGGGCAGGAGGGAGATTGCATTAAGTACCACAGAGGTGAAGTGCTATAAAAAGATAAAAACGGCACACCCATGGAGCAAAAATTTGTTTCACACATAGTTTAAATACAGCCACCACGCTTCACATCTCATGGGCATGGCTCTACTATGAGCTGCTCTGTTGCTTGTTTATAGTTGGAGAAAGTCCAGAAAGCAAGGAAAACAAACACATCACAGGTTCTCTCTATTTGGTTTAACAACACTTTGCATGCACCTTTGGCATTTTCCACGGGTTAAAAAGACAAAGAGCCAACTATAGCTCTGGCTATCCCGCAGGCTGCCTTGCCAGGAGCACGCGGTAGGAAAGCCTGCTTAACCAGCATCGAAGGATTCCCTCGTGTAGGAAACCTCAAAGAGTATAGAGGTGGCTCAGTGACCAATTCCAGCACCAGACGTTTCAAACAAAGAAATGCCGGCATGAGCTGGGAATTCAGCTGATTCCCAGCTGATGAATCAGCCTCTCTGGAGCCACAGGTAACCAGTATGTCTACATTGCAGTGGCGCACAGTGGAAAGACAGCTGAGATTATAGCTTCTGTATCTTTAACAGCAAAAAAGAGAAAACAGAGAATAAGCAAAACAGGGATTCAAAAGGAATCCAGAAATACACCATTATTTTGACCACCCAAAGCTGACAGCATGCTCACAGAGTGACTCTGAATGGTCATAACCTTCTGAAAATTAAACTGCCAGGACCCTGACTGTGTGGAACAGTTGCACCTCCGCTTGTTCTGCAATAGAACATGGAAAAAGATGCTGACTATATCCCCTCTGCCAGGGCCAAAACAGAGACAGGTTTTATTTAATTATTTGGCTTTGCTTTTTAATACCTTGGTGTTTACGATGCTGATTTGCTTAATTATCATTATCTAGCCTTTGAGAGCTAATGATGCAGTATCCACAAACACTTAAAAATGCTCTTTCCCATTGAACAACATCGATTTTCCTTTAATATTCTAGCTTAATTAAAACCTTTTTTTCCTAGGGCCTTTTTTCTTTTAATTCAACTGCAAAATCCCAGTAGAATTTCAAGGGTGCAATATAATTTGCATAATTGTGGTATCTACAGTGAAAACATCACCTCTCAGAAAAACAACAAGCAAACAAACAAAACTATTAAGAGGTAGAATGAGATCAGGGCTATTGCAGTTGGAGAGAAGAAGGCAGAATTTGGTACTTGACAGAGGGGTCCAAAAGGGGTATCTCTCTTCTGGGTATCTCAGAGCGGCTACCCACCAAGTCAAAGCTGAGGGCAGGAAGACAACTTAAAATTATACCTTTCTGAGATGTAGTCCCTTACTCAACACTACCAGAAGGCATTTCTCTCTTCCTGGGATTATGGTCCTGGAAGCATTTTATACCAGCTCTTGTTATTGCAGTTGTTCTTATATTTTGAGATGTGGCAGAGGTGGTGAAGCTGCTATTGTCATTTCTGGTTAAAGCGCTCCATGAGCAGAGCCCACATACAGGTGGTGGGTGACTTTGGCTCAAAATGCTTCTGCCTGGTTTGGAACACATCTCCCTGTGCATCAGGACTGCACCTTAACAGGGGGTCTGCCCTGTTGCCCATACCCTAATAATCCCTCTTGGATTGATCCAGTGGTAAGAAGAGGGGAAGTAAATTTAGTTCCTGGAACTCCGGCTAGTCTGGATGTCCAAGCCAAAATAAAGTTCAAATAAAAGTGAAGCCAAACTGCTCGGCCTGATCAAGGCTAAAATGCTTCTATTTACAAAGCAACTCAGAGCAGGACTTGTCTTGGAAAGCTAAAGAAAAAGAGGTGTGACACCTGCAGGGTTTAGGTGTCTCTGATAGTAGGATTACAACGAATTAAACCACTCTAACTCCTCTTCAGAAAGCTATTCAGACACACAGCTTTCAAAAACATAGCAAGGACCTTGGCCCTTACATACCTTACAAGAAATGATGAGTACTGCTTTTCAGGATCAGGGCCGTAATAAACAAAACAAACTCATTAAAAAGCAAAGATTAAAATCACATCAGCTATAATAATGAGGGTTTCAAAAACAGTATTATAATATTGTACCATGTAGCATTAAAACCTTCTAGCGGTAAACAGTGACGTCTCTTTACTTGTTCCCTAGATTTGCAAGTAAGTAGTAAAAAAGATGAAGTGGCATGCTAAATGCCTTGCAAAAGCTCTTGCCTGCATCTCCATGGCCTCCGTCAGACCGGCAGATGCAGCATTCAGCTACTGCTTTCTCAGCAGAGCGCTGTCTGCTTATGGTCAGACTGCCCCATTGATCTCTATTGTTCTTGAACTAATCTTCCCAATTCAAACCAAAGTGAAGCTTTTTTATGAGGAAGCAGTACACAGACACCAATTACCTAACGTGCTCAAGAATGTCTACTTTCTAGAAGCAGTAACTTTCGTTTTGTAATATTCACAGGAAAACAAGGAGCTTTACCACACTCTGTGTCCTAGCACAAAGCAAAGTAGAGGCTGTCAGTGTGAGAAGACCTATCATCTTATTCAGTGAGCACCCCAGGCCAGCCAGGTGCTCCGCAGCTCCTAGTGATGGGCATTCAGCAAAGCCGCGCTCCGGGCAATGCTGGACGACAATGTGGAAAGGAAGGAATTTTGCCGCCGCTCCAGCACGCAACAGCTCCTTACTGGTCACCACGGCTGATTGCGCCCTTCCCATCTTCTCGAGACACCTATGCGAGGCAGCAGCAGGGGCAGGGGTGCCGGGGCTGAGAGAACGAAACATCTCTCCCTGCACTAGCCCCAAATCCTTTAATCCCCGTTCCCCAAAACTGCCTCCTCCTCGCCCCTGAGCCCCCCAAATCCACCTCTGCCGCCCTCCCAGGGCACAGCAGAGGGAGTTTCCCAAGCCAGCAGCTTCCCACCTCCCCGATGACAGCAAGGCAGGTGGCCCGGCCACCGCTGCCTGTGCCGGCAGGCTGTCCCCGGGGGCAGGGCCGAGCGGAGGCTCCTGGACAAGCCAAGAGGACCCAACGCACTTTTCCCCCTCTACCCCTTGTCGGCGGCGGCAGCGAAGTGCTTCGATGCCCGGCGCAAAGTCGCGGAGCCCCGCGGGGCTGGTGGCTACCTGCCGGGGAGCCGGAACGGCAGCGAGGTGTAGGGCGAGGTCGGTGCGGGGCCGGCAGCCGGGTGTTGGAGGCGTTGCGAGCCGGGCGAGCTCCTCCCCGGCAGCGGCAGAGGGTCTCACTCCTCCTGCGCGGAGTGTCAGACTTTCCCCTGGCTCCTTCCCTTCCTCCATCCCCGCCACCCCTTTCCACTCCCTCGCACGCACATGCACACCCCTCCAGCAAATGGGCTGCCTCGTGTGCCTCTGTGTGTGTGTGTCAGCCAGCTCAGACACACACCCACTGCTGCTGCTCCCGGCGTAGGTCACAGCCCCGGCCACCAGGAAACGTTTAACTCGTTGAAAAGTAGCAGAGTGCGCGCACAAACACAGCACATATTACAGACACTGGTATCAAGCAGGCACTGAGGGGAACCTGTGCTCATGGACCTTCTACTGGACCACAGACCTCCTGCATGTCCGGATCACGCACCAGGAAGTTCGCGCAGGAGCATCCCAGCCTAATACTGTGATCACCCTTCACAGGTGCTGCTTCAGACAGTAAGGTCTAAAGCAGCCTCAGTTCCACTCCTGTTGTTCCCGGGACATATTTCCACTGGAGCTGAGCTGCAGGTGGCTGGCAGACTGGGAGTAGAAAAAAAAAAAGCCAGCTCACCACACTTACTGATAAGGGGAAAATAGCTGGGCAGTGGCCCAGAGCTAGGGCTTGGTGTGCATTTAAGAGTATCCCACGTGCAAAGCTGTAGTTGCCTGGGATACATCTGCCTTTGCATTTATTTGTTTTGCCCGTGGAATGTGCTACATCGGTGGTTCTCCAGCTTTCGCATGCTGCAGACCACTTCCTAAGACAAAATTTCTTTCCTGGAGCAATCCACTCCCACACCAAACCTTTCTCTCCAACATATTTCCTTCTGTGGCTGCCCGAGGAAAAGCCTTTCTGCCCACAGGCTGAGAGGCACTGAACACATGGCACAGATAGTATCAGACACTTCCAAACAAGACACACTGGGGTTCTTTCAAAAGCTGTGTTTCCCTCAGTGAAGAGCTCAGATTGAAACTCTTCAGCCGGTTGCAGAACAGACCCTGACTGTTGCTCCCATGAAGTAACAGCAGAACTAAAGAAGTCCAGAGGCATATTGGAGTTTCCATCATGTTACTCAGCAGGACTTCATCCTCATCTGCTGTTCACACCTAAGTCAGGATACGATCTAAATATGTGTGTGGTGGGGTTAATCTCTCAAAACGCCAGCTTTTACCTAGGCTTTTAAAACAGTTAGTTACTACAGTACCAAGTTGATGTTGTTTTTATAAACTCTGCATACACACAGATTGTGCTTTTCTACATGTGTCTTATATTCCCACAAAATAAATGAAGAAATTTGAAGACAGGTTGTTTCATACTTGCCACTGACTTCTGTTTGTTTAAGGCCTTCAAAGGGGATTTAATACCTCATTTTTCACATTCATTTCATTATCATCAATGAAACTTTCCATTGCTTAAATCCCTGGATGGCACAGTTTAATATAATATCATTGTGATCAGTATGATGCGGATTAGAGCCAGCTTGGGTTTTAAATTCCAGTAGAATGATTCTTGCACTTTGTTCACAAGTATTCGCTGAACATCACAGGCACTCTGCTGGTAATCACCTTCTGCCAATGAAAAAGCGAAGCAGGTTGATGGAAGAAAAATCTCTGTTGAATTTTCAAGCATTCACTAGTACTACGCAATTGGGCTTTGAGGTACTCTGAAAACATGAATCCTGGTAAAGAGAAAACAAGCTGAAAAGTGCTGCTTGCTTCATGTACTGGAGATGTTTCAGACTCCTGTGAGAAATAAATCAGCATGAAAGCTCCCTTTTCTGATTTGCGGAACCTGTCTGCAGTCTCTGTGAAATGTAAAAGAAATGGATTTGGAAATGGTTTATTTTAGTAGCTACTTTTTTTCCTTGCAAATCATGAAAACACTTTTTTTTGGTGGAATAAATAGCAGAAGATTCATCTGTCAAGAATCATAAAAACGAATTTGTGAAATAATTAAGCGCTTCGTTTATTGAAGTGGAAGAAACCAAGAAAAAAGATGCCCTCTTGTGGCTCTTTGCTGAATGAAAACTGGTGAAGTTCGTAAAATATTCGTGCAGGCGGCGCAGAGGGGGCGTGCCTTTTTGTTCCTTGTTATGAAGGCTGTAAAACAGGTCATACCATGGACACAGGCTGAGGAGTCGTTCACCATCTGCAAAGTATCATTTTGAATGATTAGTTGATGCATTCCTTGGCACTGTGCTTTAAACCACTGTTCAGAAAATCCCAGAGCAGGCAAGGACAGCTTTACTGGGAGACATCAAAAGGAATTTTATCTTTCTTGAGGTCTACATTAATGCTACCTCTTTGAGTGACCTTTTTGGTCAGGACTGCATTTGGCCTTTACAGGGTATTCAAAATGTCCCAAAAGTTACAAGAATTTTTGCCTAATTTAATGAAATTATCTGAAGTTTTAACAGGAAGAAGAAGGTCCCTTTCAATGCTTTGGAGATGTGATGAATATAATAATGGCAATGGTAATTACATTATTTTTCCTGCAGAAAGGACACTGACTATTTGTTGCAAGAAGTGTTCAACAGGTTGTTACAACCATGAATTTGAAAAGTGCAGGGTTTCTCCTTTTTCTTTTTTTTCTTCTATAACTAATTTGAGGCTCCCCTAAGACCGAATTTCGCACCTCATGCCCTGGGCAACTGCTCAAATTTCCTGTAAGCTGAGTGCTTCATAAAAGAACAGGAGATAAACAGCAGATATCTGCATTTTTGTTTTCTCATCAAGCAGTGATACAAGCATGAATCAAATGATGAAATAGATCTTTAGCAAATAACTAAAACTAGGAGAAGAGGTAAGCTATTTTTGTTACTTTCTATTCCCTTCCTTTTCTGCTTGATTGTCAGTCTGAACACTGGCCACATACTGTAATGCCAAACTATCATATTTCAGATGAAACTATTTTCATCTGAGATACACTGTCAAAGCAGATAAATGGTCTCTTAGTAAAGGATGCAGGATAAACATGAGACAGCAGCATGCTGACACACTGTAGGCATTTATGTTTATATTGAGCACTATTATTCCCTCTATAAGTAGTGACAGAAATGTCTGCAGCACTATGCAATGCAGTGATGTTACTTGAATATTTTAACAAAGGTGAGACTGTTTTCCCAGTGTAGGGCTAAGTTGCTCCTACTGGATCTTTTCCAATTGAACAAATATGTATTTGGTGTCTTTGAGATATTTCATGAGAAGACCATGTAAGTCATGTCCAACTCTGAAAACTTCAAAGGAACCTCCCATTCTCCACTGAGAAGACCAAGAAATTAGTTGTTGACATAATAGATGGCCTGGTCATGCTTATTCCCAGCCACTCATCCCTGCCCCTGCTTCCAACAGCAGACATGAAAGTGTCAAACCTGGAGCAACTTCTATACTTAGCATGTTAAATAAAGCTACTGAAGACCAGAATAGGTTTACCTTCTGCTGGATTGTCAGCTGGAGCAGTGAAGGAACTGATTCATGTGTAGTTCAGCTTTCTGTCCCCAAGTGGGGAAGCCTTTGTAATGGTGGGAAGGGAGCAGCCAGCTAGGGGCAAAACCCACCATTCAGTCAAGCTGAAGTGCCTCTACTTTTGACTCAGCCACTAAATGTGCTTTCTTGGGGAGGCTTGGGTTACTAAGCTCCTAGTGGGTCACTGGGTACAGATACTGTGCAAGCATATTGGCAGGCTGGGTCCCACAGTATGAATATAGTCAAATTCATACTCCAACACTGTCCACAAATCTGGATCGATATCCATTAAAGACAGCAGGTATATTTCCAAAGACCATAAAGGGACACGTACTGATAGATGGAGATTATATAGAGAAGAGAATTATAAAGCATTTGACAATGTCTCACATGACATCCTTGTCTCTAAGTTGGAGAGATTTGATAGGTGGACCACTCAGTGGATAAAGAACTGGATGGATGGCCACATGCAAAGAGTTGTGCTCAATGGCTCAATGTCCAGCTGGAGACCAGTAAGGAGTGGTGTCCTTCAGGGATGGGTGTTGGGACCAGTCTTGTTCAACATCTTTGTCGGTGACATGGACAGTGGGATTGAGTGCGCCCTCAGCAAGTTTGCCGATGACACCAAGCTGTGTGGTTCGGTTGATACGTTGGAGGGAAGGAATGCCATCCAGAGGGACGTTGCCACGCTTGTGAGGTGGGCTGATGCCAACCTGATGAAGTTTAACCATGACAAGTGCAAGGTCCTACAGCTGGGTCGGAGCAATCCCAGGCACAGCTACAGGTTGGGCAGAGAAGAGATTCAGAGCAGCCCTGCAGAGAAGGACTTGGGGGTGTTGGTCAATGAACATGAGCCGTCAGCATGTGCTTGCCGCCCAGAAAGCCAACCGTATCGTGGGCTGCATCAAAAGGAGCATGACCAGCAGGTCAAAGGAGGTGATCATGCCCCTCTACTCTGCTCTTGTGAGACCTCACTTGGAGTATTGTGTGCAGTTCTGGTGTTCTCAACATAAAAAGGACATGGAACTGTTGGAACAAGTCCAGAGGAGGGCCATGAGGATGATCAGGGGGCTGGAGCACCTCCCAGAGGAAGGTAGGCTGAGAAAGTTGGGGCTGTTCAGCCTGCAGAAGAATAGGCTGCGTGGACACCTCATAGCAGCCTTCCAGTATCTGAAGGGGGCCTGTAAGGATGCTGGGGAGGGACTCTTCATGAGGAACTGTACTGAGATGACAAGGGGTAAGGGGTTCAAACTTCAACAGGGGAAGTTTAGATTGGATATGGGGAAGAAATTCTTTACTGTAAGGGTGGTAAGGCTCTGAAATGGGTTACCCAGGGAAGTTGTGAATGCTCCATCGCTGGTGGTGTTCAAGGCCAGGCTGGACAGAGCCTTAGGTGGCATGGTTTAGTGGGAGGTGTCCCTGCCCATGGCAGGGGGGGTGGAGCTAGATGATCTTAAGGTCCTTTCCAACCCAGCTATTCTATGATTCTATTCTATGATTCTATGATATACGTGTCATTGAGTTACTAGAAATCAGGTGGTTTAAAGAGGGTGAGTAAGAAACAGTAATTTTAGTAAGGTGTTGAACTGCCAACTTAATGTCTATCAGGTGATAAAGGTTTTTTCTGCAGCTTGGGATTCTGCTTTTTCTAAACAGGAATAGCCAGAGTTTGTCTGTTGCCCTGTGCTGATGCAGCTAGGCTGACCTTTGGGAGTCTCCAGAGCAAGACAAGGCACTCTGCTTGTGGGAGAAGGAGACTTCTTCTCCCGCCAATTTGGGAAGGGAAGAGTCTGTTTTACTCCAGTGTTGGTAATTATAATGCAACACCTGCACAGTGGGACACACTGATTTCACGTCTCTCCCTCCCCAAGAAGCCTTAAAGCCAGTGCCAGTATCTGCTCCTTTCTTTTCTCTATAATATAGATTGGACAGAGTACAGAGCTTTGACATTGTAATCTGATTTATTCATAGCAGTATTTATATGCAGGTCATCAGAGAACCAGACATTGGTGTTGTATCCTTATTCCCACCACACATTGTGCTTAAGGAGCATGAAGCTGCACTGACTGTGCCTGCAAACCCTTACTGACATGGGTTTCTTTAAGCCCTTTAATTTAAGTTTTTACCTGATCATCCCATGTTTTGACTGATGTAAACCACTGAGAACAAGAAGCAGTCGGAGCAGAAAGGGGAGGGCAAGACTCCTTCAGTTTACCAGATTGTGAAGAAGCTCAGCATGCACTGAAAATTGCTTAAGGAGAAATCCTGCTGGGGGTTAGAGTGCATGAAGTGCATTTCCAGCCCCTGTGGCTCCCAAATAAGAGCAGATTTCACTTCATTCATTGCTATAAGATGCAAGAGATAATCTGTCTCCACTGAGCTGCTGTTCAAAAAGAAATAAAAGAAAGACGAAGGGAAACTTTTATGAAAGCTGCAGAGAAAAGTCTAACATATTGCTTAAAAGGAGACAAAACCTTCCTTAAAAGTGTGAGGTAAAGTAGAATATTCATCTTTGTCTTGCTGCCAAATTCCTGGCTGATTATCAGAACTTAGTCATAAAGGATCTGATCCTGAAGTACTAACATGTTCAAACTCTATTTGACTTTACAATGCTTAACTTTATTCAGCACATCACAGGGTTAGGTACAAATTAAGCCATGACACATCCCAGATATGTCACTATCTAGTCCCCATCCTTTCAAGACAGCTATCTCATGAAGCACCTACAGTTTCCGCTCACTTTAGTTCAAACTTCAGTGCACAGTGTGGGATCTGACCCAGATATGGTGAGCAGAATAAAAATGTTTTCTACAGATCATGCTTGGGATATTAATTCAGTCTCTACATAATAAATAGCATGACAAGAAAACAGCTTGTTGTATTTCAATGTGTGTCCTGGGTAGGAAAGCAGAGCAACCTCCGAGAGCCCGCAGTTCTATGTATTTTATGAGTCAGACAAGAAATTAATTTACATGAAATTAATTTTCTCATTTTCTTGCTTTGTGAAAATTATACTTCAGTATTTCTAAAGAAGTGCATTTTTACCTCCTGTTTCTACTTCCACTGAAAGCAGTGATTGAACTAATTGGTTTAAGGCATTATCCTGCTCTCACTGAGTGGCAAGGACTGCTGCATTGATTTACTAGCATCAGCACCAAGCAGGGGAGGGTGGGAATAAAATCTGTGTCCAGAGAACTCCAGTCCCACTCAGCAGTAGCTGTACCAATAATAACCCCCTCTCATTTTAATAAAACATGAGTGCTATTACAATAAATGGTTCCGTGTATTTTCTTATCTCAGAACACAACATATCTAGTTCTGTTTATCCTTAGCATGAACAAATCTTTGTGAATGCCTGAAAGTCACTTTTTTCTAGTGAAAATATGTGCTTGTGGTTAAGAGAAGACAAACATCCAAGCAATGGTTCTATAGATAGAAATGTTCTTTCTGGCTCTAAAAGATGGCTTTGTCTGAAATGTAATCTATTTATTATTTATTCTTGGATATTTTTGTTTCCTACCCAATTTAGGGCAAACCTTAAATCTAGGTGATCACTTTTCAAGCAAAATAGTGTAAAATGGAACCACATGCCTTAATGATTTGCAGCATACATTACGTGGGTTTATGTTCATTGTCCTCAATAAATAGGTATTTTGATTGTATTAAAAGATTGTCTTCCTTAAACTGTAAGCACTGAATTTGTTATAGCTTCATCAGTGAGAACAGATTGTTGTTAGTAGCTTGAGATAATACACTATAAGCCAAGTCAGTACAAAATTCATATGGAAAAGTGATCAGCTGTCAGAAGGGTGAAAGCAGTAACTTGGTACAGTATGTTTGTTTGCACAGTCTCTCTGTTCTGTGTAAGAAGTCTGTTTAAATCCTTTCATGAAGTACCTGTGCAACAGGTTTGAAGGAAATGGACTCTTTACTTGAAGATCGACCCATATTTCTCATTCAGACAGGCAAATATGCATGGAAGTTGTGGTTTTGGTGAGCTCTGGAGGGAAACTTCAAAGGTTTAAGTGTGGGTTTCTCTGTACATGAAACCTAGTCTGGACAGAAGAGGTTAGCGAGACATCTAAATCCCAGTGAACTGAAGCCAAATCCCAAAATCTTAGCCAAATCCTTGTATCATCATATTTTGAGTATCTCAACAATCCACAATGAGCTACATTTTGAATCAGAAGTGTATTTTGTGGGGAGCTCTTGGGAAAACACCAGTACTGTTTTCTTGTCTTGTTTTTGCTTCACAGTTCAACAGCACTTTACAGGAACAAAACTAGCTCTTGCCCATGTGGTCAGGTGGAGATTCACAGCAAATGAACTGGTTTCTGTAGGAGCTGTAACCTCCTCTCTCATTACTGTGGTTCTGGTCTGCAGAATGAAGTGACTCCTTCTTGCATACCGCTCCCATTTACACCATGACTGCATCCAGGTTTGATTATACTATAGACTACCTCAGACTACCACCTTTCTTGCTAAACAAGGCACCAGTCATTACTAACATATGCTTTACAATAAATAAAGTGATGAATATTGCACTGATTGGTTCTCTCCACAGGCGCTTAGTTGACCAGTGTACTGGTGATCCCAGGTTTGGATCATCAAAAATATATACACTTCAATTTGCAAATAAACATTTCCTAAACCCTAGGTTTCTATCATAGAGACTTCTTATGCAATCACTAGAGATTGATGTCAAACTCCCTATGTGATGATGCATCCCATTTAAAAAAAAATACTTCAGACAAGGAGCACAACTTCTTCCTTAGAGCTTTCTATATATCTCCTTTGACTGCAGAGGGAGCCTACATGTCTGTTTCTAAATGTTTGATGTTAAGTGAGTGAAAGCCACCCTGAAGTAGTACAGCTGAAGCTAACGTAATTACATACAAAGTGTTTTCAGGATCAAGTCCAAAGGTTATTGAGGACTCTGTTATGAAAGGTGCTATTCATGTCAGCATTATAACCTGGAAACAGAGTGACCACATGTTGGTGTTTCTTGTTGAATAAAATTGCTTTCAGAGTCTGAATGATATTTTATTAAAACTAAACAAACAGATTTTTAATTAATTTTGTTTATTTCTGGTTTTTGCAGAAATCGTTTATTTGGCTTTATACTAGATTTATTTCAGTTCACATCAGCAACATTTCTAGATGTGGCTGTGCCTGGCTGCCATTCAGCCTTCAGGGCTATAGCTTAAAAAATTCTAAAAACAAAAAAAGAAAAACAAACTAATAAGTTTAGCATCATTAAAACCATGTGCATCCGTACAAAATGCTTATATATTCAGTGGTTTAATCAGCTGAGAAGACTGTAATATGAACTCAAATGTGAAGGGTCCCAGTGCATTCAAGAGCCAGCATTTGATAGTGTGGTTTTGGTAGATATCTTCTGTCCTAGCAAACTGCATCTATGAAGTGAAACGCAGCATATAGATCAGTTTGGTTAGCTAGCTTATAGCATTTTCTCTTTCAGACTTCCTTCTTTCAGTAAATGAGGGCTTTTGTTATTGACAGCAATAAGAGCAGAACCTGAGACCATAGAAAAGCAGTTGCAATGAGAGAATGGTTCTGAAAACAGACTTGAACACAAAGTGTATTATATATGGAAAGCCGCCGTATCTACCAAGTCAATGCATAGCTCCAGGTGCTTTCAGTTCACAAAGAAACATAAGTAAAAATAATAGAAAAATAAAATGGTGCTTTAGATTAGAAAGGAAGATTGGCATTTTTACAAATTAGGTACTTTTCAACAGCTTTGGTCAGCATAGAAAAAAATGATCAGTTTAATTTTTCTGTAGTTAAGTATTGATTAGAGAAAGAGATGGAAATTAGAAAGATGGAAACAGAGAAAGAAATGGAAATTAAGCTCAATGAGTAACTCCTTGCACTGATATCAGTAGACATATTTCCATAATTTATTATAATTTATTAATTATTGCAGTCTATGCTACTTAACAGCTACACATTAGCGTCAGTCAGATGAGGCTTAGCTTATATAGAGAAAGACTGTAAGGCCAAAACTAAGATGTGATCACTTATCTCTGACCTGACTCAGGAATTTCAGTGGATGATGTTTGAGTTCAGCCTTCAACCTAAGGCTGAGCTAGAACAGATGCATAAGAAAAAACGTCAGTCCTGACTAAAGTAACTAAAAGTAAGAGAAATCCCTGGAGAAATCGTTCCAATGTCTAATAACCATGATCATTATAGAGATGACTGATTTTTAAAGTAGTATTAGAGCAAAGCCCATTGTAGCAGTATGTTTCATCATCCTGATTTTTGGAAGGCAAAAGTACAGCCGCAAATTATTTTGGCCTGTGAAGGTCTCTGAATACATAAGACCCTGTAGACCATTTACCAGACGTTAACGTATTGTTGGCAAAACCAAAAAACAGAGCAGATCCAGATATGTTAGAGAACTCCAGGTCATGTCTAAGCAGTACTAAAAGTACCTGATAACTTCAAAGTTTACCTGGGAGTATTTACATAAATCCTATATTTGGGTGTCAAAAGGGATTAAAGAATCACACTGTATTATTTGTGAAGTTAGTTGTTGAGAAAGACAAAAAAGAAAACCTTCTAAAACCCGGGCTTCAACAGAAAATAATGAAACACAAATAAAAAAGCATGAGGGAAACAAATGAAGTGATTGTTCACAATGGAAGCATCTGCAAGGTCACAAAGAGCTCAAATATATACCCAAGATGTAACTTATATGACTGAGAGACAAAAACTGATCCAGCTTCCTGTATCCTTCCAAGATGGATATTGTAACAGTGAGGACTACTGCCAGAATCACTCTGTATTAAAGAAACTCTATTCATGAAAGACGAAAGAATAAAATAAAGGAGGAATATTCTCATTAAATAAGGCATTTTTAAAAAAGTATTGGTGAAAGTACACTTCTGTTTTCTCACTTCCTATTATTCAGTTTGTGTCCTCTTCTGTTCCTGTCTTTGGAATGCTCCTTGGTCATGCAGAATTGTTCTCAACTTACAGAATCATAGAATCAGAGAATAGTTAGGGTTGGAAAGGACCTTAAGATCATCCAGTTCCAGCCCCCTGCCATGGGCAGGGACACCTCACACTAGACCATGTCACCCAAGGCTCTGTCCAACGTGGCCCTGAACACCACCAGGGGAACTTCTCAAAAGCTCATCCAGCCTAGTATGAGCCAAGAGTAAAGCACTAATTATGATCCAGTCACCTGAGACTACCAATTAGTCCAAGAAGGGAAATAGACACCTCCAAAGAATACAGGATTCTGTTCTAGAGAGGTCAAATGACTTCTTTGGAGGCACCCAACAAAGGCAACCTATGGTGACTAGTTAATTGTCAGAGCTTTAATCTTCTCATAGGTAAAATCAGGTGAGAAGATGGTTATCCAGAACTATCCTGCAGGTGGCGTTTATTCTTATACTGCCGCTTTTCTTAACTATTTTTGATGGTCAGTTGCTAGCTTCTGATTAAAATCAGGTGTAGCCTAGGAAAAGAACAAATTTTTCTGTGCATTTCTATAACAACTGATAAATAGATCTAACTCTCTCTGTAGTCTACAGTTATGGTATTAATATTTATGTTTTACATACATATAAGTGACAGCAGATTGAGCTGGCAATGGCTTTGAAGAACAGAGAGGAAATTTTCACCTGCATATTTTACTGACGTGAGAGAGTTTAAAAGCAGTGTGTGCCTTTACTGATTAATGTTGGATTCAATGCTTTCATTTACATAAATTAGAGAATATATTATATTTATTGAAGGTGTACACTGATATTAACTCTAGAGATTACTGTGGAATTGTATTCATGCTGTTGAATTATTAAGCGCTAATTCACGCATAATTTCTTTTCATACATTTCTGTAATTTAAATTATGAAGGCCGTCTTGTCTGAGTTATCAATTTTTTTTTCTGGCTTTAATCATTGAATCATAGAATAGTTAGGGTTGGAAAGGACCTGAAGATCATCTAGTTCCAACCCCCCTTGCCATGGGCAGGGACACCTCACACTAAACCATGCCACCCAAGGCTATGTCCAATCCGGCCTTGAACACCACCAGCGATGGAGCATTCACAACTTCCCTGGGCAACCCATTCCAGAGCCTCACCACCCTCACAGTAAAGAATTTCTTCCTCATATCCAATCTAAACTTCCCCTGTTGAAGTTTGAACACCTTACCCCTTGTCCTCTCAGTACAGTTCCTCATGAAGAGTCCCTCCCCGGCATCCCTATAGCCCCCCTTCAGATACTGGAAGGCTGCTATGAGGTGTCCACGCAGCCTTCTCTTCTCCAGGCTGAACAGCCCCAACTTTCTCAGCCTATATTCATATGGGAGGTGCTCCAGTCCCCTGATCATCTTCGTGGCCCTCCTTTGGACTTGTTCCAGCAGTTCCATGTCCTTTTTATGTTGAGAACACCAGAACTGCACACAATACTCCAAGTGAGGTTTCACAAGAGCAGAGTAGAGGGGCAGGATCACCTCCTTCGACCTGCTGGTCACACTCCTTTTGATGCAGCTCAGGATACGGTTGGCTTTCTGGGCTGCGAGCGCACACTGCCGGCTCATGTTCATTTTTTCATTGACCAACACCCCAAAGTCCTTCTCTGCAGGGCTGCTCTGAATCTCTTCTCTGCCCAACCTGTAGCTGTGCCTGGGATTGCTCTGACCCAGCTGTAGGACCTTGCAGTTGTCATGGTTAAACTTCATCAGGTTGGCATCAGCCCACCTCACAAGAGAGTCAAGGTCCCTCTGGATGGCATTCCTTCCCTCCAGCATATCAACCGAACCACACAGCTTGGTGTCATCGGCAAACTTGCTGAGGGCGCACTCAATCCCACTGTCCATGTCACCGACAAAGATGTTGAACAAGACTGGTCCCAACACCCATCCCTGAGGGACACCACTCCTTACTGGTCTCCAGCTGGACATTGAGCCATTGAGCACAACTCTTTGCGTGCGGCCATCCAGCCAGTTCTTTATCCATCGAGTGGCCCACCTATCAAATTGATGTCTCTGAATGTAATTCCAGTCTTCTGCTATTGATAGTAAAAGGCTTCTCCCAAATTCAAAAGGCAGAATTCCAGAGCATGACTCTGAATACTATCACTCTCAAATAGCAGTAGAGATATTCATTCAACACAAAATTCATAAACCATAGGCTTATACCTTAATTGTCAGTGAACAAACCCACTGGCGAAACCAACTTCAAAAGCCTTTGGAACTCTGACTTCAAACTGAGGGATCATTCTGCCTCAGGAATATTCAAAGGCTTTAGCTTCTGGAGCAGGACTAAATGCTCAGGTTGGTCCCAGTCTTACTTACTTTTATTTTCTATGGGGTGAATTTTAATACAGTTTTCTTGGCCTGCAAAGCCTGCTTGGAACTTCGGGTCTTTGATATTTTTATTCATCCTTTACACATAACATCATTCATCTGCCTGGTTTTATAAGATGTTGGCTGTCTGAAAGCACAAAAGCTGTTTCTGTTGGCAACGCTGTTCAGGAGCTAGGTTTCAAAAGAGGACCATGGCTAAGGAATACGCACTTTGTGTACATGTAATGTAGTATTTTATTTTTCTCAAAATCCAGCAAATTTATATTGCAGGTGCAAGTTGTCAAAACTTGTGGTTCTTTCAATTCAACCCAGAGACATAACTGTACCCATGTTTTTATGAAACACCAGTTACATGCTCTAATTGTAAATTACATGGCCTCCATTTGATGGCCTTTTCTTTGTGTTTATTGAATCTAGAATTAAACTATAAAGGAAAACAGACTTGGCAAGCATCTAGGTGGTTTTTGGAGTGATCTGAAGCAACTTACTCCTGGGTTTTGTGGTCCCTGTGGCAGCAATGGGTTCTGTGCTCATAGTTTTGTAGAATATCTTTGGATGCCTGTACAGACATACATTCTTCTTTTTCCAAAACAGTTAGCCTGGAGTTTACTGAAAAAATGTAAGCCTGGTTTTGTGATACCATACCATTGACAAGACAAAATACAAACCGTGCATCAAACTAGTACTTTTGTAGTGGGCAATGCCCATTAGTTACACTCCTTTCATATGTGGCCATCAGAATTAAGTCCTGTGCATCCAAAGAAGCAACTCATGCACGTCAGACTTATTTCTGGGGTAAAACAATGAGAGGTTTTGCAAAGCCTACAAAAAAAAAAAAAAAAAAAAAATAGAAGAAGCAAAAATAAACACACACAAAAACAACCAAGGAAGATCATTCTGGAAACCAAATTTTGTATTTTATTTTTATCTAGAAGCAACTGAGATAGCCAGGTTTTCATCCTAATCCACAAGAAACACCAGGAAAAACAGAACAATTTCAGATATTAAATCTTCTGGATATTTTCTTAATTTCACTTCTTAATGATCTACCTCATATCAGAGGGTAAAGTGAAAAATAGTACAGTAAAACAGCAAGGAAGAAGGATGCGTGGAAGAGCACATCATTGCAAAAAGGAGGTAAGCTGGGAATGCACTAACACCTAAGCTAAATCTAACAGGAGTAACTGAAAAGCATGGTTGTGGGAAGGAGCATGTGTCCCACACAGCTGGACAGAGATGAAGGTAGGAATTTCTGCTTTGCCACTTATCATGGGTTCAGCAGCAGCAGTAGCAGTCATTTTCTCCTTCTTGGTAGCTGGTGCATCACGGTGTTTTTAATTTTGGGCCTGGGAACAGTGCTGATAACACCAGTGTTTCGATTACTGCTTAGTGATGTTTTGGTCTGACCAAGGACTTTCTGAGTTTCATGCTCTGCCAGGGAGGAGGGGAAGCCGGGAGGAGGCAGAGACAGGACATCTGACTCAAACTGACCAAAGAGCTATTCCATACCACAGCACGTCATGCCCAGGAGGTAAAGCAGAGAGCAGAGACCCGGAAGGGTGGGGGTGCACTGCATGGTCGGGCTTGGTATTAGGTGGTGAGAACTGTATTCTTTCCTTGTATTTGCCTTGTCATTATTGTTATTGGTGGTAGCAGTAGTGATTTGTGTTATACTTTAGTTACTAAACTGTTCTTATCTCAACTGGTGGGAGTGGCATTCTTTTTGATTCTCCTTCCCATCCCTCCGGGAGTGGGGGGAAGAAAGAGGGGGAAGTGAGTGAGAGAGAGACTGTGTGAGTTAGTCTTAAACCAGGACACCAGTGCACTGAATTCCCCTCAAGGCCACTTCAGACATTTGCCTTGTATCAAGTCTTCTACTTAGCACTCTTTCACCATAGATACTTCTACAGCAGGGGGATAAGGGCCCTGAAGAACTCTTTTTAAGCAGGCAGCACCATAGCCCCAGGATGTCATTGTTATCCCTGTGCAGTCCAAAGGGGAATATGGGCAGGTGAGAAGTCTATAAATAAGGCAAGATAGAAACTTGTGGAGAAAATGTCAGAACCAGTCAAATTTCACTACACCCTTGCAAACAAAGTGGGTTAAGACTTATGATGGGCTCATTCTGAAATCCCATGAGCCGCAGGTTGAATTCGTAAAATGCTAGTCGCAGCTTTTAGGGAATAACTCTAAAAGTTTTGAGTAGTCACACCTTCAGGTTAGTGGAAAGAGCAGACGATTATTCTCTCAGGACCAGCCACTTAGTTACATATAGAAAATTCACCCAGTTATAGCAAACCAGACCCATTAACCTCAGATTTCTAGTCTCATAGTATTTCTTTAAAGTTCAGTGTCCTGTCTGTGAGAACTCAAGGAGAAAAATACGATAGAATTTAGAACTGTCATATTACATATGTTCTCCAAAGAAGAGATAATCTTCTGGCAGACATAAACTCACCACTGTGAGGGAAACTGCAGTATAAAAACCTTGCATATTTTTCTTAACTGATACCCCACAATGGCACTAACATTTTTCATTCAAGGTCTGATATATGTTTTGAAAGATGGTGTGTGAAAGTAGACTTAAGGTTCAGTTCTGCCATTTTTCAGTAAGGGCACCATTCAAATATGGCATCTGTTTTTCTGAGAGGAGCTTGCTTTCTAGCAGATTGTCTTGCATGCGTCCTTTAGAGGAATTCTTGCACCTTCCTCTGAAGCTTGAAAAAAATAGCAGCTGCTAGAGACAGGATGAGGAAAAGATTTGCTATTGATTTGAACAGTTGCGTTCTTTTTAAATAACTGGAACCAGAAAGAAAGATTTTACTTAGGTTCTTTAGATTCCATGATTTGATAAAAGAGAACATACATTTTTATTTAAAAAGTGAAAATATTTGGAATTTTTCTTTCCTTTTCATGTCAAAACTTTCTGCTGACATAAACAACAGACTTGTGGGAGGCTTTTTGTTGTATTTTTGGCCCCCCAGGTAGCGTTGCTGATTTCTCTATTTCTGTGTTTCATTATGTCACTTTGCCCCTTTCATGACCCTTAAGCTATGTTATTTTCTGTATCTGGTACATAGAAGCAAAATACCCCAAACCACATATCTACTATGGCTTAGTGAAGAGTGAATTGTGAGTCACTGAAATTGACAATAATTGTAAAATTTACTAGTTACAGGAGATTTTTTGACAAGAGACTCAAGCCTTTGTTCTTACATTTTCATTATAAATAGGGCTTTTTTTTTTTTTTACTTTTTGTCTCTGTATGTTACACACTAAATTTGCAGCTCAGTTCCATGGCAGATCCTTGGCTGATGTAATTCGTTGCAGCAGTGCTGACCTTCATGAAGCTATGCTGAAACATTGCAGTGGACTGAAAGTATGAACTCTGCTGTGTATTGCACAATATCCTACCACTTATGCCAAGTAATACACCATGTTTTCTACAAAAAAAAAAAAAAAAAAAGTGGTGGAAAGATTTATTTAAAAAAAAAATATAAAGTACTTTTTTTCCATTGCAAGAGTAGGTTAGACCTAAACTATATTAAACATAGTAGTCTTCTGTTTTACTAGCCGTAAGTTGAGAGATCAGTTTCAATACAGAATGGTTAAATTGTGTTGGCTGTAGGCAGACCCCACTTGACATGTGAAGTGAAATCCACAAAATACCTTAAAAGTGTCAACGTTTTGCAGTGAGAGGGGTTTTGGGGGGGGGTTATTTTGGCCTTTTTTCAAACAAATGAAATCATGAACTTTGGAAGCATTTTTACCTTGATAGACTTTAATTTCATTGGGATGACTTTAGCCATAGGCTTTTCATCCTCAGTAATGAGTTGGAATTTGAACCATCTTCATTCTATACAGTTCCTCTTCAAGCCATGAGCAGAGAGAGTCAATTGTGTTTGCAACGTATTTCTTATTCATACAAAAGCATTTATGAAGCGTTCATGGCCACAATGTCTTTTTGTTCCACACCAGTTTGATTCTATCTTTCATTTATTTTACTTCTAATTTGTCGAACAAGCCACACTGTCATCTCAGTTTTGCATTTTGTCATTTTATTTTTCTACCATCACACATTCAAACACGTTCAAGACTCGTAATTTTCACTGTAGACCGTTGGAACATAAACTGATGCCACTAATGAGAATAAAAACTATATGTAACACAAACATTTCCTTATGTAAATACTTTATGTCAGTTAACTCTCTGTCCTGATTGATAATAACATAGCATATATAAAAAATAAACCCAGAGAAAAAACTAAATTAAATGTAGCTTGAGGATTCTCATTTTGTTTTGATCATCAAAAAAAAGCTGTCAGTCTGAAAAATTAAAGGGAAATCCTGCCTGACCAATCTGGTGGCCTTCTATGATGGGGCTACGGAACTGATGGACAGGGGGAGAGCAGTTGATGTCATCTACCTGGACTTGTGCAAAGTGTTTGACACTGTCTCATGCGACATCCTTGTCTCTAAGTTGGAGAGACATCAATTTGAAAGGTGGACCACTTGGTGGATAAAGAACTGGCTGGATGGCCGCACGCAAAGAGTTGTGCTCAATGGCTCAATGTCCAGCTGGAGACCAGTAACAAGTGGTGTCCTTCAGGGATGGGTGTTCGGACCGGTGTTCAACATCTTTGTCGGTGACATGGACAGTGGGATTGAGTGCGCCCTCAGCAAGTTTGCCGATGACACCAAGCTGTGTGGTTCGGTTGATACGTTGGAGGGAAGGAATGCCATCCAGAGGGACGTTGCCATGCTTGTGAGGTGGGCTGATGCCAACCTGATGAAGTTTAACCATGACAACTGCAAGGTCCTACACCTGGGTCAGAGCAATCTCAGGCACAGCTACAAGTTGGGCAGAGAAGAGATTCAGAGCAGCCCTGTGGAGAAGGACTTGGGGGTGTTGGTTGATGAGAAAATGAACATGAGCCGGCAGTGTGAGCTCGCAGCCCAGAAAGCCAACCATATCCTGGGCTGCATCAAAAGGAGCATGGCCAGCAGGTCGAGGGAGGTGATCCTGCCCCTCTACTCTGCTCTTGTGAGACCTCACTTGGAGTATTGTGTGCAGTTCTGCTGTCCTCAACATAAAAAGGACATGGAACTGTTGGAACAAGTCCAGAGGAGGCCACGAGGATGATCAGGGGACTGGAGCACCTCCCATATGAATATAGGCTGAGAAAGTTGGGGCTGTTCAGCCTGAAGAAGAGAAGGCTGCGTGGAGACCTCATAGCAGCCTTCCAGTATCTGAAGGGGGCCTATAGGGATGCCGGGGAGGGACTCTTCATTAGAAATTGTAGTGAGAGGAAAAGGGGTAACGGGTTCAAACTTAAACAGGGGAGGGTTAGACTGAATATGAGGGAGAAATTCTTTACTGTGAGGGTGGTGAGGCTCTGGAATGGGTCGCCCAGGGAAGTTGTGAATGCTCCATCGCTGGTGGTGTTCAAGGCTGGATTGGACATAGCCTTGGGTGGCATGGTTTAGTGTGAGGTGTCCCTGCCCCTGGCAGGGGGGTTGGAACTAGATGATCTTAAGGTCCTTTCCAACCCTAACTATTCTATGATTCTATGATTCTTGGTCTCCAGTGGCTGAACCCACAGTTTAGTTCCAGTCATGGTTAAAAGCAGTAGGTTGTCATCTGTGGGCTTGCTAACCATGAGAAGGAGAGACATGCATACACCCTATGCACGTTATTGTCATCACAACCAGGTATTATCAGATGCCACTCTGCTACATTGCTGACCTAGCTGACTGATGGAATTGCACCAAATGCTATTCATAGATATAGACTTTTCCAACCTACTGTCAGTCTCCATTATTTAAAAGGTGAAAGAAACTCTGCATATATTTATCCTGCTGTGCACTACCAAAATCCTGAAATTCTAATAAAGTGGCGACTTGCTGAGAAGCCCTGCAAACTTATGTCTTTTATTCCAAATAAAATAGTGTGGAAAATTATAAAAAACAAATCAAATTATATATGGATGGTTTGCCATTTTTCAGCCAGTGGGAGACCTTCTCTTTATAGCAAAAAATTGAGTTAAAAAAGTTTCTTGAATATCTCAGCATATACATTTTGAAATGTTCTAAATAGCCATCCCCAGTGCCTCACTAATTTTAAGATTGTCTTACCCTTTAAGTGACCTGATCGCACACACTTATACAGCCAATTCCCTGACTTGTTCATTAAGATTATTATTGAAAACCTTAAAAATTCATTATGTGTGAGCACAATGGTTACAGGACAAGTTTTTGGCTCACTGCTAATAAGAGATAAGTTTATTTTTTACCTTGAATGGGAAAAAAAATACTGTATTTCTCAATCTAAGCCTATAAGAAAGATGGTTCTTAATTATCTTAAATTTATGCACAGAAAAAGACTTTTAATTCCTCCATGTGAAAAGAAATTTGTGAAGGGATTTTACTCTAGGGCATAAGTTATTGAGTATATCAACTAAATTTAAGTAAACCATAGGAAATGATGGAATAAAAGACAAAGCAAGCTATTCAAACTATAGGAAACTGAGCAAACAGAGGCAAGAAGTATATATAAAATTATAAAATATATAGTTTAAATCACTATAAATACAGGAGCTGATGTCCAGTAGAATAAACCTCTTCAGGAAGCTTGTTTTTAGGATCTAAATCTCAGAGAAGACAAATTCAGCTTAAGTTTTTAAGTTTCAAGAAAGAGCTGGAAGAGGTGAAAAATCAGTGGTGGAAGACTTGTCTTGATGAGCAATAATTCTACCTGTATGTAGGTATAGTTATGAGTGTAACTATGCACTAAATGTGTTAAAGGGCATTGCTAGACCTGAATGGAACTTTGAAAGGCCCTGAGTATATTTTCCATTTTTATATTTCATTTATTTATTTATTTTTGTGTAATTACATAAGTGCTAGTTACAAAATTCTGTGAAATCCCATGCCAAAACCAATACGCAAGATGAAAACTCAACAGCAGTTCACTAAAGACATTTTTCAATGTAGTGATAAATGAAATATTTTTTTCTCTAGATCAAAACATCTCCTGTTGGGAACAGTGTAATGTGTTGCATTTAAATATATCACTGTTGCTAAAACAGCCTTTTCAGATTAAAATGTGCTGACAGCATTTTTATAACCATTCTTAGATATGATGAACAGCTCTCATATGCAAGTCATCTCCAACATTGTCTTCTGCCAAGGTGGAGAATGAAATGCCCTGTGCATTGTTTTGCTAGGTGATTTCTTGGATTGACTTTGCTTATTTTGTTTCTTAAATAGGGAAGTAAAATGTTTTCATTTTCAAAAAAGCAAGTTTTGTGGTGTCCCTGATGTCTCTAGAGCCCATAATGAATTCTGCTCAGTTCTTTTATCATCAGGTTTGCACTTGGTAAGAGAAGAGGCTGACTTGACTCTGACTGCATTTGAAAATGGGAAAGGATACACGAAAGTTACCCAGTTCACTTCTGCACATCGCACAGTTTATTAACAGCTCAGGCTCATCAGTCAGCATGCTTGGTCCACTGAGTTTCATTATTAAAATTCGCTGTTCAACCTCCCTCCTCCCTGCTAAGCAATAGCCAGACCACCCTGTTTGCTCAGCTGGTGAGTACAGCAGGGCAAGCCCGCCTTTCTGACTGTGCCACCCAATGCTGAAGAAAGAGACATTATGTCTCATGGTAAGATCCCTAGAAAGGATAAGGGGTAAGAAGACCCACCCTGGAAGTAGGAGGTTTGTGATTGGAGCATTCCTGTAAGGAAGGGGATAGGGTTTGGGAGGGCTTTAGGGGTGGTGGGAATAGCTCTGGCACCTGGGAACTGCTGTGGAAAGGGAGAGAGGATGCTGCTAGTTTTGCCTTTTCTAATTTCAAAGAGTAGTTTCAGGATTTCAGAATTTAAAAAAATCATTAGAAAGACTTTTTTTTTCTAAATAATTTTAGAAAAACTCTCTCCACTTTTCCAGTTTGCAGGAGGTTTAGAAAAGAAATCTTTCTAATTGATTTACACAGATTACAGGTTTTCTTTAAGAAAAGCCTTGAACATGCATCTCCCCATGCTTTAATTAACCTTATAACTAAGTAAGTCTAACAAAAATACAAACAGGATTGTATAGAAAACTATACTACATTTGCCACTGAAATGAATAGTTGACTATTTAATACAAAATTATTTTTAATCTCAGGCAGAGGAAGGACATCTACAACCTAGAATACATTGAGTGCATGGGAAGGTATCAACATCGGATTTATTGGTCTGCTTTGGAGTTAAACGTGCTGTAATCAAGTCTATTGGTCATGGCATGCAGGTGGGCTAGGCAAGACGAGGATGAAGTCATGCAGAAGGATGAAAGCATGAGTTTAGAAGGCATGAGTTTAGCACTTTGCTCCTGGACATCATCAAAATAGACGTTTCCTGACCCAGAAATGCAAATGTCCTGGGCTGCTCCTAAACAGACCTGCAGATCTGCACCATGGAAGACCCTGCACTGTTTCAAAACAAAGACCTCTTAACAATTCACAGTAGATGGCATCCAGCCTGTGCTTCAGTTATCTTTCCCCAGTAAACAAGATGTGTGAGATGTCAGGGGTGTGATTAAATCCCACTTTCATGCGGAGTTAGGACAGGTTAAGATTTACACTCAGATTTGGAACCTTCTGCTCTGGAGTTTCTCAGTTTAGATACTGCATGGGAACTTACGTAGAATAATCACAAATAACAATGTGAGGAAGACTAATGTCCACTGGTCCCTTTTTATTCCCTGCGGAGAAATAAGATCTGCCCTGCAGGGCATTTCAGATCAAAAGCCTAATACAGCCACTCTCAGTCAGCCTGTAGTAGCTACTTTCTGTCCATTAAAAACAGAAAAAGCCTCACGGACTTAAAGTTCTATGTCTAACCCCTTAATTAGTTAAATTAGGCACTTAAGGAACCTACAGGGGTTAGGTGGGAATTTGATGAATGTTTATGGCACCTAAATGATAGCCTGGAATCCTTAATTCAGCAGCATTCAGATGCTGAAAGTACTTTCTGAGGTCACCTGTCATCTCTTTGTAGCTATGAACAATGACGTCAGGCCAACTCTTTTTGTTTCAGGTAGCCCAGGGACTTTCCTAGCATACAGTTTTTCAATCTGAGTATATACTTCCTTATGACTATTTAATGATAAAATGATCTGCTTCCAGAATTTTGGTTTAAAGTTTTGAAGATTTAATATTTCATATATGATCATATGTTTCATATAAAACAAGACTTGGAAAAAGTAGATTGGAAATGTTCCACACCTGAAGTTAAGTCATCTTTATCACATAGAAAACTTTTATACAGTCGGATAAGTTCAATACTGGGACAGTTGTACTCAAATTTAAGGAGGGAATGCTGTTTGTACAAGAATGTGCTCTCTTTTTAGCAAAAGATCAGTTTGAAGCACACAAATGTGCTTTACTTCAGAAATGTTACATGTGGTTACTTCATAGCTCCACATTTGCTCAAGACGCTTCATTTTGTTCTTGCCTTCTAAGCCAAATGCGCTAATCTAGCACTGAGATCCAAACACCAGATGAGGTAGTTCGTGCTGGAGCACTGAACATGGAAACTATTATAGCTTAGTAGTCAGAGAATGCTATTTGCTGCAGGGATGCAAAAATGGGACTTTTCAGAAGGCCAACTCCCTTCAACTCCAAGCACACCAGCAAGCTCAGGAAGAAGGGCAGGAGGAAACTTTGCTAAATAAACAGCTTCCTCCATTGGCATCAGTGCACAGTGGCCTTTGTTCAGGCTGGTTCCCAAGATTATGTCTGGCCTATCAAGCAGCCCACATCCAGGCTAGCATTGCCTGCTTAATTCACAGGTTGGGTTCAACTACCTGTCCTGGGTTCAGCAGTAGCAGTCATTTTCTCCTTCTTGGTAGCTGGTGCAGTGCTGTGTTTTTGACTTTCGGCCTGGGAACAGTGCTGATAACACCGATGTTTTTAGCTGCTGCTTAGAATGTCTAGTCTGACCAAGCACTTTCTGAGCCTCATGCTCTGCCAGGAGGGAGGGAAAGCCTGCAGGAAGCAGAGACAGGACACCTGACCCAAACTGACCAAAGAGATATTCCATACCACAGCACGTCATGCCCAGTATATAAACTGGGGGCAGTTACCCGGAAGGGCTAGATCAGATCACTGCTCGGTAGGGCTGGGTATCAGTCAGCGGGTAGTGAGTGGTTGTATTCTCTTCCCTTGTTATTCCCCTCATCATTATTACTATTGGTGGTAGCAGTAGTGGTTTGTGTTATACCTAAGTTACTGGACTGTTCTTGTCTCAACCTGTGGGAGTTGCATTCTTTTGATTCTTCTCCCCATCCCTCCGGGAGAGGGTGGAGAAAGGGGGGAGTGAGCTAATGACTGCGTGGCTGATTTATGATTGGGCTTAAACCACAACATTACCATACAAACCACCAGGGAGTCAGAATTTCAAGCCTACTTTTGGGGTTTTCCCTGTTTAATTTCCACCTGGCATACTTTATCTGAACAGGAAGGCCCCTTATGGTTTAATGCATTGAACACCAAGTATAAATGAAATAAAATAAATAAATAAAATAAATATCTTCCCAGAACCTCAGAACAACAGTCTTGGAACAGAACAAAGGCCCATCTGTATCAGTATCTGGTCTCTAACAGTGGGTAGTCACACAAAAATAGACAAGCAGGTGGTACTCTTATGCAAGAACACTCTTGAAGAACCTATGCCAAAGACCTCATTCACAGATGAAATATCCTCCTCAACTTTGCTGTAGCGTATTCATGTCAGAAAACCTCCCATGGTGCATTCCTTTCATGAATTGGTCAGCTGTGCTTTTTGAATGGGTTGTCCACAGCATTTTATGAGCTCCATTGTTTAATTATATGTTAATAGTCATGTTCTTTTGGTTATTTAAACATGCATCTTAATAGAATCATAGAATAGTTAGAGTTGAAAAGGACCTCAAGATCATATAGTTCCAACCCCCCTTTGCTAAAGTATTTGATCCCCCAATGCTGATGTATCATGACAAATTGTCAACAGTCACTCACTGATCACCTTTTTCCCATACTACTTACTGTTTTGCAAAACTCGATAATAGTCTTCCCTTCAGTGTTGTTTTTCATGCCAAATAGGCTTTGTTCACTCAGACACTTCTCATACAGAAATCAGTGATCATCAGATGTCCCTTTCTGTACTTTTTCTAGTATGACTGTATCTTTTTTGTCCATGTATTCAATATATCCTATACCTTTTGAGAGCGTAATACAGCATAGCTCTCAAGTAGCTGCATGAGTGGTAATTATGTCTCAGGAAGAAAATTTATTTTTGTGGTAACACCTTACAGATATGAAGCACTTCTGCAGCCATTTTCAAGTAGATGGTCTATTAGAGATTATGATCAAGTAAACAAAGATCATTGAACAGGAACATAAATAAAGGAGTTTTTTTGCAGACTGGATAAACTTCGGAACGGGTCTAGAATGTGTACTTTGCAAATGGATTTAAGACAGAGAGACTTTTAAACATTCAAGAAACCTCTTTTGCATAATAAAGAAATATATTTAATTTACAAAGATTCAGCTCTCAAACCCAAACCTCAATCGTCTCAGATCAATAAAACCTCTCAGTGATGCTTATTTGTTTTAAAGTCAATGAAGTTTGGACCAGATTCCTAAAGACATACTCTTTTGGTATAGAATTTTAAAATTACGGGGTACATCAGATCAAAACTCAGCCGTTATTGTTCTCAGTATCTATTTTTAAGTCATATAAATTTAATACAGCAAGTGTGTACTGAGTCTCTGATTTCTCTGCATTTAACTCACACCTAATTTATGCTTTTCTTGTGGGACCCCATCTGGAGTACAGCATCCAGCTTTGGGGTCCTCAGTACAGGAAACATGGATCCGTTAAAGCACGTCCAGAGGCAGGCCATGAATATGGCTGCAGCACCTCTGCTGTTAAGACAGGCTGAGAGAGCAGAGGCTGGCAGTTCAGCCTGCAACAGAAATGGCTCCAGGGAGATCTTACATATAGCCTTTCAGTCTATGAAAAAGGCTCATAAGAATGATGAAGAAAGGCTTTTTACCTGAGTCTGTAGTTACCGGACAGGGGGCAGTGGTTTGAAACTGAAAGAAAGAAGGTTTAAACCTGGCACAAGGAAGAACTCTGTTTATGATGAGGGTGTTAAGACACCAGCACAGGTTTCCCAGAGAAGCTGTGGCTGCCCCTTCCCTGCCAGTGTTCAAGGACAGGTTGGATGGGGCTTGGAGCAACCTGGTCTAGTGGAAGTTGTCCCTACCTGTGGCAGGGGTTTGAAGCTGAATGAGCTTTAAGGTCCCTTCCAAACAAAACCATTCTATGATTCTAAAATCCCATATTGCCTCCAGTGAAGAGGGAACGGCCCTAAATGAAGTGCTAAATGAAGGCCTGTCTTGCACTTAATTCTTGTGAACCTAGACAAAAATTGTTGGAAGAGCCTAAACAATTATTTTTATGTTTTAAAGGGTATGGATAGTTACTCCTCTATCTGACTTACCTATAAATACCTCCTGTCATGTTCTAAGCATCCAGATAACTTAGTCAAGCAAAAGACAGCTTTACATAGGGGTTTCAAAGGCAGAGGTTTAGCCTAAGCAAAGTGTTTAATTTAGGAATTCCACAGTGAAGCTAATTTGCTTTTTTTCTAGCACTGAATATGCAAAAGCATAAAGTCAGTGAATTTAGGCTGGGAATATAGACATCTGTGTGAAATAACTGAACTCCTGATATTACAATCTATTGCACCCTATCAATTTTTTTTTTCCTTCATACAATGTATTTTTGCAAAACATGCTTTGTATACACAGCTTTTGCATGCATGTGTCTATTAACCATTCATAAAATAGGTTTGCTTATGGAATACTTTGAATCTATATTTACCTATAAAGCTTGTCAGCCTCTGTTCTAGTACAGCCTTAGCCTCAGGAGGAATGGAATTAGCCCTGATTATGTCGAAACAAGTCCCTGTTAATCTTGTCAGAAACTAATTAACAGCTTTGTTATGTAAAAAATGTCTTCTTCCATCAGATAAAGAGAGAATGCAGATAAAGCTGTTAAATGCAGAAGTCTTGCTGCAGCATGGAAGCTGCTGTGGGTGGACAGCACCAAGTACAAAGCAGACAACATCACTAAGCAAACACCACCCATTTTCTGCTGCAGCACTTCCAAAAGCAACATCTTCAGTCCAGGGACACAGGGTGTGCTAACCCTGAAAGAGCTGGCTTACTTACTCTTACCAGCTAGCCTGAACTGCCTTTTATACTCATCTTCTTCAGCCTACGACCCCTTCTGCAGCCTAGACCAAGTAGATGGTGAATTGGAGACTATGATCTAGTAAGCAGAGATCAGGCAATATGAACATAAAGTAGCTTTTTTGCAGGCTGGTTAGACTTAGAAATGGATCTAGAATATCCACTTTGCAAATGGATTTAAGACAGATACCCACACACTGCAGAGATGTTCCTTCTCTAGCCAAGGACCCGTTCTGCAGCCTGCATCTAAATCACCTACTTGAAGAAACACTGAATATGCAGTTTCTTTTCCAAAGTTGACCTCAAATAATGCCCAAATCAGCTCAGACATTTCCTAATGAAGAAATGTCTGATCTAAGTGTCATGGTTTAAGCCCAGCCAGTAGCTTAGAACCACGCAGCAGTCCAGTGAGAATGATTACTACAGCCTGAAAGCCTTCAAGAGGAGAATATGTGTCTAGAGCCTACTGCCTTTCCATATCACACATCTGTAAACAACGTAGTCTGATGGGCAAAGGTAGTTGGATCTCTTAATGAAAGAAACAAATCTTAGTTAACTTTTTTTCACTTAAAATGTTTTAAATCTATAAATAGCATGTTGTCTGGCAGTGCTATCAAAATAAATCATCAAAGCAGATCTTAGTCTGTTTTCACTCACTCCATCAGTGCTTTCATTCAGTGTTATTAAAATGCTCTAAGAGTTGCTATGTCCCAGTGTTGGCACACCTACATTTTTAGCTGCTAAAAAAAGTGTCAAAATAATAGGACGCAATACTAATTTCTGAATATGTTCTTTTAAACTGTGTTGCCAACCTGCCAACAAGCTATAATTGGGGTATTTTTCATGCTTCCTTCTAACCTTACTATCCTTTCTTATTTGAAATTACAAGTTTCACGTTTATTACTGTTGTAAAATTAAATGTAGGCCTCTATTCTAGCATAATCAGAAATTGGTTTTGTACTCTGGAGTCAATACAGTTGCTTAAATGTAGGAATTAGTGCTATCTGAGGTGCCCTAGTATACTTTATCCCATGTGCAGCTGCAGTGGCAACCTCAGCACATAATTTCCCAAGTAGGCATCTACATCTAGATACCTCCTTCCCAAACAGAGGTTTAGTCCACGATTTGAATCTCATTCTGAGAGACAAAATAATTAGTTTTGCCTGGCTTTTATGCAAAGCTTTCCAATTTGGAAATATAGCTACCTGTACTTTAGATACTAATTATCCTAACTCATTAAGTATAAGACATTAAGTGAGGATACTGAGTAAGCTTCCTAACAGTTTAGGCAGCAAGTAAGCATTAATAAGCAGTCACATCCTTCATTTATCACAAAGGACTGACACTAAATCCTTTGTTACAGGAGGAGAGTTTCATTGTGCTGAAAGAACGAGGTGAAGTTCTCAGTCCCCAAGCCTACATGATAGACTAGTAATCAAACTGGCTAGAATGCCAATCTAGAACATTTTGTAACCATCCTCATGGCAAACTGGCAACTTTCCAAGTTTCACAATGATGTGTTTTGCTATCAGAAACAGTACTCTTTTCAAAGTATTCTGAGCAACAGGTTAATAAACAGATTGGAAAACATGTCAAGAAAAAATGATCGTATTAACAGATACATATTAAATATTTCCAGAGAATGCCAATGCTGCTGTTTACATACGGCAGCATATATACAGATTTGTCACAGGTGTCCTGTGAGACATACTTGGCTGAGGAAGAACAGAGTGGTTGTCAGGCACACATAATTCTCAGGACCCTTTCTCCTATCTGTAGCCCTCTGCATTGACAGTCACAAATGGAACAATACCAGCAGGGTTGAAAATGGCAGGGGAGATGTTTGCTGTGAGTGAACGCTGCTCAGCATCACTAAGTGATTACATTTTGTCAGGCTGGATAATCTAGAGATGATTCTGAGCCTATGTTCATAGAAATCAGTGATATGCCTGCCATGCTGACCCAGCTGTCATGGGTCTTTGTGAGTGGAATACCTAGCCCGTATCCCTGAAAACATCCAGCTGCCACTGCCAAAACATCCACCTGCCTCTTCTCTGCTACATACTTCAAAATAATTTAATGTGTTTTATAGATCTTTCCTTTCACCTCCTTCCCAAAGCGCAGAATTTCTGCTCTTTGGGCCATTGTGTTGCAATTTCAGAGTGATGATGCTGGGAAAGGAACATTCATTTTCTGACAAGTAAATGTGCTCACAGAGTAAAGGAATATGAAAGAGGAGGTCACAAACAATGCCAAAAGAACTCAAACAGCTTGGACAAACAATATCTCTCTGAGGTTGCTGCCATAAAGCTGTGAGGTTGACGTTCTCTGTGAGCTACTTTTGAAGCTAGTTGTTGTCTTTTAGGTTTTTTATCACATCTGCACATCTGACAGTTTAGCTGCGCTACTCTTGGACTCAGCATGCTGGAAATGACTATTTGTTCTTTCCTGTGATGTGAGAAACATTAAGTGCCAAAAAAATTACCCAGTATCAGGTCTCAGCTCTCATGGAAGCACCTGCTCATAAAGTTCTGAGTTTAAATTGCGGTGTATACTGTAGCAAGCTGTCATGGATATCAAAAGCTTAAAGAAATTAAAACAGGAATTAGCTGAATGGGGAAAAAAACATAAATATCACCCTTTTATCAGAAAGTCCCTATGTTGCATGAAATGCTGTAGAAAGACTTGTAGTGGCACACAATACTCATGATGCAGTTAGAGCACTTCTCTGATTTATTCTGCATTTAATTTATACAGGCTGAGAAATAAGAAAAAGTATTTTAGTGATAGAGTGATTGATACGAGGACATAGGTTTGAAAATGGGATTTGAGTGTTCACTTGGAATTTTTTCTGTATCAATACAAATGACTAATATAAAACTTAAATTCAAATTCACCTTCTCAAGGTTTTTCTTCCAACAGAAGCTCCAATACAAACCAGACTTTACTGAAATATTTAGTGTCTATCCTGTTCTAGTTAAAAAATCTATATCTGAGCTGTTCAGTCCCGAGAGAATGTTTTTTATGGTGATGAAATTTTTCACATGTGCCTACAAAGAAATACAGTAACTCACATTTCATTTCACAGTTCTCAAAAGTGACAATGCAACGAACAGCTATGTTAATACCATTGTAAATTAAAACGATGTTAAACAATCCAAGACACAGTTGCTAAGAATGATTAAAGCAAGTCACTATGTAAAAACCCAGTGGCAGCTTTAGTGCTCAAAGACTGCAGTCCTCATCAAACTTAATAGTTCACTGTTTGACAGTTCTCTTACCAACCTCAAACACTGGAGAATGAGATGCATTCCTTTTTTAAACATATTCATTAATTCTATGGAAAACACAGAACTATACATTGTCACTCATTATGCACATTAGAGATTCTTCTTTTTTGGTAGGTATGTAAACCAAAAGGTGTTTGAGTTACAATAAAAAGTACACGTTTTATTAAGCTATGACGTTAATACTGAACTTTTTCATTTGTCAGTTCTTTTTTGACAGCTTCGTAGAAAACAATAGCTACATTACCATAAAGGCTTTCTTCACCTTTGATTAACTTTTTCCCACTATTTCTAGTAATGGCTTGATACATAAAGAAGTAGCAAATAAGTGCTGAGAAGCATTAAATAAATCAATAATCTTAAATCTGTTGGGTTTTTGGGGGGAGGAGGAGGCTCCCCACTGCTTGAATTGGGAAAAAAGTAAGAAGAAACGATTCTGTAATGGTGGGATATATAAAATATTTGAATGTACAAGATGTCATTGCAGGAATGTCAGCTAAAAGTATCAAAGATGGATGCAGAAATCTGGAAGCTCACATTAGATTTCAAGCAGGCTCATTCACAAATTTGAATCCAATGATTAGGGGCTATAATGCACTTTTAAGCATTTTTCACCATTCACAGAGGACTGGTTCTCTGCAAGCTTTTTTGCTCCCATATAATATTGAAGCCAGCAGAACCACTCACATGTGCAACTGTTCAGTGAAAATGTTTTAAAAATGACATATTGTGAAAGGGAAAAAAAAAGAAAAAGAAAAAAAAAAGAAAGAAAAAGAAAAAGAAAAAAAAGAAAAAGAAAAAGAGAAAGAAAAAAAGAAAAAGAAAAATAAATCCTCCCCCCCCCCCCCCCCCCCCGCTTTTTTATAGTCAGATGTGAAAAACTCAGATATCACCAAGTGTATGGGTAAGGGAGGAAGGAGATGCTCAGACAGGGAAACTTCTATAGTAGAAAGACTTCTTTTAAAAGAGAACTTCTGCATATTTCCTCTTAGAAGAAGTGGAGGCCACCTAAAAGAAATTGCAATTGCAAGGAAAGCTAAATTGTGTAAGCAGAATGGGGAGAAAAAGAAGTGTAAGGAACAAACTGTCAGCGCTCATAAATGTTTTGTTCCACTCAGCTAAACTGAACCATGTTGACATATGCCAGCCAGGGAAATTACTCTGTCGTTACAAAAAGATTTAATGAAGAGATAATGGAAGCCAGTTTATTTTGGTGACTAAGACTCTTTAGTACTCTTCAAAAATCAATCTACTGCATTTGCATGATATCATAGTACAGTAACTGTTATATATTCTGCATAGCTCATTTATTAGCTATAATCTAACATGAATTGCTCTAAAATAATCTATTTTTTTCACTGCAGCGCTGATTTTTGTTAAATTATTAATTCTTCCCATTGCCCCCTATAAATTTAAGTGTAACTCTATGTTCTACCCAGATGACCTCATAGCTGGCATTAAACACATGTTGCTAGAGCAGTGAAGATGATGATGTCCCCAGATCCTTCCTGGCTTTCAATATAAGGGGCTTTTATAACAAATCTTATTCCGGAACAGTAATGTTTAGAACCAGAAATGAAGGGAATAATCTCACCTAGGTCTGTGCTCCAAACAAAAGGAGTTAAAATGGCCAGGACTTTGTTGTACCTCCTGATTCACCAGTATAAGAATGCACTCTGTTCTCTACAGCAGATCAAGAGATGACTTATCAACAGCACGAAAACAAACTGAATACATCAAAGTTACTATTGTGATGGAAAGTGCCTGCCTGGCCTGCCACAAAGACATGATGGGATAGCTTTTATGACTGGAGCATTGGAATGAATGGATAAAGACTCTTTAGAAAGCACAGGCAAGGAATATTATGAGCTAGAGGGCATGGAGCTCAACCTGGGAATGGATAAGGAGCTGACTGACAGTTTATGGATCAGAATTAAGAGAGGGCAGGGATAGGCAACATAATAATGGGGGCCACCCAACAAGGAAGACCGAGCAGATGACGGCCTTCATTATAGACAGATGGGAGCAGCACCATGTTCACAAGTCCTGGTCCTCATAGAGGATGTCCAACACCCCAGTATCTTTTGGAGAGACAATACAGAAGGGCACAAGCAATCCTGGAGGCTCCTGGAATGCACTGATGATATCTTCCTTCTCCAAGTACTAGAGAATACAATGAGGACACGTGTTATCCTGGACCTTGCTCTAAACAACAAGGGCACGTAGAAATAAGACAAGAGGGAATGGCTTTAAACTGAAAGAGCGGAGATTCAGATTGGATATTAAGAAGAAATTATTCACCGTGAGGGTGGTGAGGGCCTGGCACAGGGTGCCCAGAGAAGCTGTGGGTGCCTCATCCCTGGCAGTGTTCAAGGCCAGGTTGGATGGGGCTTGGAGCAACCTGGGCGAGTGAAAAGTGTTCCTGCCCATGGCAGGGTTCGTGGAACCATATGATCTTTAAGGTCTCTTCCAACCTAAACAATTCTATGATTTATATCTGGCCTCAAGGGTCTCAAAGGGCCAGAAGAACTGATTAAAAAATTTCCTAAGAAAATAGGTTAGTATACTTTAATTAAAGAATGCCTATTCACTAGTACTGAATCTTTGTAAACCTGTACCATTTTCAATAATGTATTTATAAGGAGGGTGAAGTATCTGATCAGAATTATTCAGCCTATCATGGTTGGGGCATTTATGAGTGTTGATATTCAAAAGTAATGCTGTTGTTAAATCAGCAGAGTTCTATCTGTGTAAACTAAAGTAAAAAGATCACAAGTGGGCTTTATACTGTGCATTGTAAAAATAAGAATATCCACTATGTTCTTCTAAATGTGACATTATGCTTATTTTGGATTACCACCAAAGCCTGGACCTAACTTACGCCATCTTTCTGCATCTCTTCTGAGAGTGACCTAATGACCTTTTTTGTGTTACAGCTGAGTACTGTTTCCAGTTTCCCATGACTGGAAATCCTTCATCTTCAAACTCACTAACTATAATATTTTCTTTTTGCCAAGATATAATATCATTTTAGTCTTACTGATGCCAGATGAAGATGGGAAATTCAGGGATACCCTATGACAACAGTTAATTTTACACAGGCTTAAGGAGGAGGCTGGGATTCAAGTCACGAAAAGACTTTGTTTGGCATCAAGTTTCGGCATTAAAATTTGTTGTACTGATTCCTCCTTAAAACGAATTAGTTAGCTAGGACTCCTGTCATTCTCTCCTGACAACCAGAAGCAGAGCTTAAAGCTTCCAGTTGAATGTCCTTCCTCAAAGAACTGGTGACACAAATCTGGTTGTATTCATTCTTTGTTGTTTACCCTGAAACAGCACTCCAGAACAGAAGTCATATGAAATATATGATATATGAATATATGCCCTGAAATAGTCAGGCAGTTGGACTGGATTATCATTGTGGGTCTCCTCCAACTGAAAATATACTCTTCTCTTCTCTTCTCTTCTCTTCTCTTCTCTTCTCTTCTCTTCTCTTCTCTTCTCTTCTCTTTTCTCTTCTCTCTTCTCTTCGCCTCGCCTCGCCTCGCCTCGCCTCTCCTCTCCTCTCCTCTCCTCTCCTCTCCTCTCCTCTCCTCTCCTCTCCTCTCCTCTCCTCTCCTCTCCTCTCCTCTCCTCTCCTCTCCTCTCCTCTCCTCTCCTCTCCTCTCCTCTCCTCTCCTCTCCTCTCCTCTCCCCTCCCCTCCCCTCCCCTCCCCTCCTCTTCTTTCTCTTCTCTTCTCTTCTCTTCTCTTCTCTTCTCTTCTCTTCTCTCTTCTCTTCTCTTCTCTTCTCTTCTCTTCTCTCCTCTCCTCTCCTCTCCTCTCTTCTCTTTTTTTTCTCTTCTCTTCTCTTCTCTTCTCTTCTCTTCTCTTCTCTTCTCTTCTCTTCTCTTCTCTTCTCTTCTCTTCTCTTCTCTTCTCTTCTCTTCTCTTCTCTTCTCTCCTCTCCTCTCCTCTCCTCTCCTCTCCTCTCCTCTCCTCTCCTCTCTTCTCTTCTCTTCTCTTCTCTTCTCTTCTCTTCTCTTCTCTTCTCTTCTCTTCTCTTCTCTCTCTTCTCTTCTCTTTTATCTCCCTTCCCTTCCCTTCTCTTTCAGTAGTGACAATGTTCATAAACATAGAGTGACTAATGGAAGTAAGAGTGGAATCATAGAATCATGTAGGTTTGAAAAGACTCTTGGGATCATTGAATCTAACCACTGATATTGGAAATAGCACATGAAGTGGAAGGAGAACTCAGCATTAGATGTTTTGATCTGAAGGAGCAGTGAAGAGAGTGAGATAACATACATTCAAGATTTCTGGAAAACCAACCAAAAAAAAAACCAATGCTGATAAAATAACATCTCTGATACGAAGAGTTCTAATGCATTTGCCAATTTGGAGTGTTACATGATGGGAAACTGGAAAATGTATTAGTTGTATATAATGATAGAATCACAGAATCATAGAATAGTTAGGTCTAGAAAGGACCTTAGAGATGATCTAGTTCCACCCCCCTGCCATGGGCAGGGACACATCACACTAAATCACGTCACCCAAGACCCCATCCAACCTGGCCTTGAACTGCCAAGGATGGTGCCTTCACAACTTCCTTGGGCAACACATTCCAGCGCCTTACCACCCTCATAGTAAAGAACTTCTTCTTTATATCTAACTTAAACTTCCCCTGTTTAAGTTTGAATCCATTACCGTTGCTCTGCCACTACAGTCGCTAATGAAGAGTCCCTCACCACCATCCCAATAGGCCCCCTTCAGATTTTGGAAGGCTGCTATGAGGTCTCCACGCAGCCTTCTCTTCTCCAGGCTGAACAGCTCCAACTTTCTCAGCCTGTCTTCATATGGGAGGTGCTCCAGTCCCCTGATCATCCTCGTGGCCTCCTCTGGACTTGCTTCAACAGCAACATGTCCTTTTTATGTTGAGGACCCAGGAACAGTATACAATACTCCAAGTGAGGTCTCACAAGAGTAGAATAAAGGGGCAGGATCACCTCCTTTAACCTTCTGGTCATGCTTCTTTTGATGCAGCCCAGGGTACAGTTGTCTTTCTGGGCTGCAAGCATTAAAGCATGTTAAAAGAAAGGAAAAAGATATAAGTCAATTATACTCTTAGTAGTATTATTCAAGGCTCAAAGAAAGTTTTGATGAAAAGACAAAAAAAACTCAAGATAAATCCAGAAAAATCAATAAAAAATATGACAAAAGCACATTGTCCACAATGTCATGTATTAAAGATCCTCTATCATCTTTTGCTAAAACACTTCAGTTTCTCATGAGGAAAATGCAGTAAATATAGTCACATATCTGGACTTCAGTAATGTATTTGAGACTGGGACACAGTGAAATTTCTTGGGCTGGAGATGAGTAATGCGTAAACTGGAACTTGGCTAAAGAATTCCTTAAATGGGAGATGACAAGCTGTATGTAAGTGGGAAGCCATGTATCACAAGGATATTGCAGTGGAATATCTTGAGGATCAAACTTCGACTAGCTTGATGTAATGTTTTTATTATGACTTTTGCACAGAAACACAAAAATGACCTAGTAAAACATGACAACACAGAGTTGGAAGTCATTGCCACTCTAGTAAAAGATGAGGGTGCCATAGAGAAAGAACTGGATGGTCTTTTGTTAGAGAGAGAAATGGAGAAAATTCAGTACTGTGAAAAGTGAGAACACTCATTTAGGAAGCATTTAAACTTTCTGCTTGGGGGTTTGGATGCTAGGGGCTTGAAAGTAACAAACAAGAAAAAGCTGCACACTAGAGACTCACAGCATGCCTATGATCTGCTAGTGTTGCAGAGCTGTGTAAAGGCATGTGTGATCCAAAGAGAATGAGGGGAAAAATGCCTACGTACAAGACAATGGTAAGAACTCACCTAGTGCAGTGCACACAGTCTGATAACCAAACAGTAGAAAGATGGATCAAAATGAGAACAAAAAATCAGGCCGCACCTTAATATGGAAGTAATTTGAAAATTTCCAATACCAGTTATGATTTGTTTCTTACTGTGAAAAACTGACTATTCATAGTCTGCCTTGACAGTGATAACTTCTGGGTTTTAGCCTTTCTGCCTCTGCAGAACCATGGTCAAGTGAGAGCAATTTCAATAGCGCGGTGAGCCCAAGGAAGTACTGATCGCTAATGTTTCTTCAAAGATACCACATTGTGCTGAATAATAATCAGGAACAACTGAAAAGAATGTTAATATCTGAACAGTTTTAGCTGGGAGATTTGCTGTGCAAGATAGTTCACAACCTCATTGTGTCTATGTGTTTTCCATATCCAAGGGTATGATCTGCTATGATCTGACTCCATAAAAATAAGTGTGGCAACAGTTCACTCCAGTCTTGCCTGAAATCCCATCCAGTCTTTGAAAGCTCAACCATCTCTATGCTCGTATTAAAATTCATTAGTTCATTCCCAAGTTAGACAGACAAATGCAAACATCTTACCTATCCTGTGGGTGAAAAATGTTTGGGTCCACCTTGCCCATCTCAGTTACAAAGATTATAAAAGTTTTCCATTCAAAACAATATGATTTTCTATAAAATTGGAAGTGACATAGTTTAACTTCAGAAGCTGGTACAATATCTGCTCAATCCATAAAACTCTAGATGCTGGATAAGGAAGCTAAAGCAGCTCCTATTAAAATATATAATAATAGTAATAGTAAAAAATTCAGCTGACTGTAATATAAAACTTAAATGTCTGAGAGAAGCCAGTGAACCAGGACATTAGCATGCAGCTATTTCTTATATCCTTCTTTTTACCAAAGGATACAAAGTCCTTAGTCAGACTGAGTATTAGATTAGGCTATTATGAGGAACTGATCTGTCTACTGAAGTTTATATTCTTTTAATTTCTGTTCATTTTGGAATAGGATATTTGCTAGTTCCTTTTCAGTGTTTTCTTTGAGAACATTCTTCATTATATTTCCTTCCAAAGTGACTTTCCAGAGCTGGGCAATGCTATTCAGTAAATACTTTATTTCTATAGTTGCCTAAAAGTAAGTTTTTAGAAGTGCCCAAACTGGAGGGTTACTGAAGTATGAAACAGAATCTGAAAGGTATTTTCAACTAAAACAAAGAACTAAAAAAACCCCACCAACATTATTTTTTCTTTTTTGAAGAATAAGCAAATATGTTTCTAATTCTAGTTGGAAATTATATTTTACATTTCCATAGCTGAATTAGATTTCAAGAAAAAGAAAGTCAGGTTTTGAAAAGGGTTCAAGAGCTAAAGGAAGCCTTCCTGGGTGCCCCACAGTAGAGGGTTTTGATTTGGGTATTTTTGCTATTTAACCTACAATTCAGATCCTGAACATACATTTTTCCTCATTTTTACATTAGCTTCTTACACTGAGACCCCAGGGTTAGTTTGGCTCCAGTAACTTGGAGCTTTTTCAGCTGTGAGCAGTGAGAATCAGTAAATACTTAGGAGTATTTCAGCGGGGAGGATTACAGTTGTGCCATTGTTTCCCAGAACAGATGCAGCAAGAAGCTTGCTTAATGCCTGCTGCCTGTAAAAAGAATTGAGCAGTAAATGAGGGCTTGCCACAGGACCTGTCCAGATTTACTGAACATGCATGTGGAAGCAAGAGCACAGGCATTTTTGCTTTCTTCAGGAGTATATATATGCCCCTTAGCTGGAGTTAGCTGTGGTAGTGAAAGCAAGTGTTTAAGGGTTTAGAAGAGAAAGGAGAAGAAAACCTGTTCACACCACCGGTGTTCATGTAACCTATGCATGAACTCTTAAATTAAGTACCTTTGTTCATAAGCCTTAGTTATCTGGCATGGAACAGCTTCATTGCTAATGCCAAAATACCCCATGTGGTTTAGACAAAGCAGTCAGTCCCCTCAACTCCTCACAGCCCTTAAATACACTAATCCAAGAAAGAAATAAATGTGTTGTAAAAAACTCATATAACCCAAAATTTGTTTTCAAAAGCCCAATTGCTGAATAGTAAGGCTTGAAGGTCTTTTTCATCAAACTGTTTTTCAATCAAACTACTGGAGGGACAAAAGAAAAACAGGTTTTATGTGTAGAAAGCAAATACCAAACAGGGGCATTTCAAAAAAGCTCAGTAGTTTAGATTTAATGAAACCCTTTTGTGTTTGTCTTCATCTTAGGAATCACAGCAGGTCAGTTTAGAAAGTCAGGCTACATTCCTGAAAGAAATAAAAGGCAGATTAAACTCCTGCTACAATTTCAGTGTCTTCTTTAGCAGGAAGTAAAAGTGTAGTTTAAACTGGAAGTGTAATTTTAAAGAACTCAGTTTTTGTCAGATGAAAACAAAAAGTGAATTCCACCTGGCTGGGTGAGGAAGAAGTGTGTGGTTTGGTGGTGACTCAGCTTCAACTCTTGTGAAGATTTGTCCAAGGTAATCTAATCTCTGCGTCCTGTCTCCCAGTTTATGGGAAGGTCTAACACCAGTTTCCCGAAAATTGTCAAGAAGATAAACACACGAAGACTGTATGACAAGGAAGACATTCTATAATTACTGTATATTCCCATGTCTTATAATCTAATAAAGGAAGTGCAAAGCATTTCATAGATAATGAGCTTTTCTAAAATAAGTATTGCAGTACTGTGCTGTGGTATTCAACACATTCTGGGGTTTATTTCTTTTGTAGAGAAAGAGCAAATGAAGCTATTAGTGCTATAATGCTAATTATATGTCACATAATGATGCTTGATGCAGCACTACAGAACAAAATGGTTCCTGCTGACTTCTTTAGCCAGTGATCCCTGAACAGCTATGTGTGAGACTGCAGTAAGAGAGCCCAAACAATGGGCACACAGGTCTGATTAAAAGATCACAGGTGATTTCTTGGCCCCTGCCAAACTGTTATGATCCTGTCGTTTGAGCAAGCCTTTTGTGTTAGGTTTTATAGTAGCACACTGGTATCCTCTGGGAAGGGAACTTTGCAAGCCGTGTCTGAATCACAGGAGTAAATGCCATAATGCTTTGCACTATCAAATGCCAACTTAATCAGTGAAAGAGATAGAGAGTTATTTTAAAGAGCTGAATGAAGCTACAAAAGCTTAGGCCATTCTCAGCCTCTCACCAACTTGGGAAACACATTAAAGCACTACATAGAAAAGCCCTGAGATTTGTAAAAGATTTTTTTCATGTAGTCTTACTAATCTTACAATACAATGTGTTGTATACAGTAAATTTTTGATGTTGAGTGTGTGGCTTCTTACCTACATCTGTGATGCCACATCTCATTGTACTATCTCAAGTCTTACAATAGTTGAAGGATTGCTGCTGAGATGACCGTCTCGAGAGGGGACGTCTGCAGCACGCCTGATCGGGGGGGGGGGGGGGGGGGGGGGGAGGCTCGGCGTCCAGGAGCTTCAACTCTGAGCAGCAACGGGCACCGAGGGAGCCTCAAGTCCTTGGCAGGGCTTACCCGGGAGCCATCAGCTCAGCGGACGCGAGCAGCTGACTCAGAGGGGGCGGCGCCAGAAGGAGCGGTACCAGCCCTGAAAACCGGCCCCAGGGAGCGCGAGTGACCAGGGCGGGGTCGAGGCAGTTTGCGCGGCAGTTCACACAGGCAGGCGAGCGGGATGGTGAGCACTCGTCGTATGACCAGGCTCTGGTCTGGGAGCTCTGCTCTCGCTGCCCCGGCGGTGGCCAGTATAGGCACTCAGACAGAGCTGATGAGAGGGGAGGCTGCAGTGCAGAGCTCGGGGTGTAGAGAGTGCCTGCACTGCTCTCCAGAGAGGAGGGTGCAGAATGGGCAGGGCTGCACTCTGTGCTCCCTGGTGGAGGTCCTCCTGCAGCACGTGGCTGAGCTGCGGGGCACTGTTATTAGGCTGAAAGGTGTCAGGGAAGCTGAGGAGAAACAGCACTGCTTGCTCCAGGACCAGACTGTGCAGGGGCCTTAAGAGTCTACTGTTGCTCATGCAGAAAAGGAGGCCGCTAACCCAGGAAGCTGGGAAATGGTAACAGAAAAAACAACAAGAAAAGGAGGAAGAGGACAATTAAAAGCAAGGGGCTTCCTCCTAAATCTGTTGTTCCTACCCAGAGCCGCTTTGTTGTCCTGCAGGGGGCTGATGAGGAACCACACTCGCACCAGGAACAACCGGCTGATGCACTGGCAAAGAAGATCACTACTGGTGCTGCCAGGAAAAAGTGGCAGGCCTTAGTAGTAGGGGACTCTACTTCAACAGGAACAGAGGCACCCATCTGTCGGCCTGACCCAGGCTCAAGGGAGGTGTGTTGCCTATCAGGGGCTTGGATCAGGGATGCTGAAGAGAAGCTGCCTGCTTTAGTTGGTCCCACTGACTATTACCCGCTTCTAGTGATCCATGTGGGTGCTACTGATGTAGATAGCAGTAGCCAGGAGAACATAAAGAAGGACTACAGAGCTCTGGGGGAGATGGTTAGGGGCTCTGGAGCACAGATTGTCATTTTGTCAATTCTCCAGGATACAGGGCAGGACCTCAAAAAGGCTAGGAGGATTGGCCAGGTTAATAAACGGTTAGAAGGGTGGTGCTATAGTCAGGGGTTTGGGTACCTTGAACATGGGACTCAATTTAGTAGGCCAGGTCTACTGGGGGCTGGTGGAGCTGGTCTGACGAAGAAAGGGAAGAGTGGATTTGGGAGGAGGCTTGCCAGACTGGTCAAGGATGCTTTAAACTAGGTGTGTTGGGGGAGAGAGGCATCATTCCATCCCAACACACCCAGTCACTTGCCAGCACCTATAATAAACGTTCAGAGCAATGTAGAGATATTCCAGCTGCTCCAGCCAATGAGCCGGCTTCAACTGGAGCTCGGCTCAGATGTCTGTATACAAATGCCTGTAGCATGGGGAACAAACAAGAGGAATTAGAGATGTGTGCACGTCTACGGGCATATGATATCATAGGCATCACAGAAACATGGTGGGATGGCTCCTATGACTGGTGTGTTGGAATGGACAGTTACAGGCTCTTTAGGAAAGACAGGCCTTGTAGGCAGGGAGGGGGAGTTGCTGTTTATGTTAGGGATAGGCTGGAGAGTATGGAGCTCTGTCTGGGGACAGGTGAGCAGTCGACAGAGAGTTTGTGGGTGAGGGTTAAAGGGAGAACAGGGATGGGAGATATTATTGTGGGGATCTGTTACAGACTGCCTGACCAAGAGGACTCTGTGGATGAAGTGCTCTATAGACAGACAGGAACAGCCTCACACTCGCAGGCCCTTGTTCTCATGATGGACTTCAACCACCCTGATATCTGCTGGAGGGATGGTACGGCCCGGCACAAGCAATCCAAGAAGTTCCTCAATTGTGTGGAAGAGAGCTTCCTTCTGCAAGTAATAGAGGAGCTGACAAGGAAAGGTGCCATGCTTGACCTCGTCCTCACCAACAGGGAAGGGCTGGTTGGAAAAGTGACGTTCCAGGGCAGCCTTGATTGCTGCGATCATGAGATGGTCGAATTCAAGATCCTCAGGACAGTGAGAAGAGCGTGCAGCAAGCTCACTGCCCTGGACTTCAAGAGAGCAGACTTTGGCCTCTTCAGGAACCCGCTCAGTAAGGTTCCATGGGATATAGCCCTAGAGGGCAAGGGGGCTCAGGACTCTTGGCTGATATTCAAGGATCACCTGCTGCAAGCTCAGGAGCAATACATCCCTACCAGAAGGAAGGTCGGTAGGAGGGCCAGGAGACCTCCTTGGATGGATATGTTGCTGCTGAGGAAACTTTAAGGAAAAAAGAGGCTTATAAAAGGTGGAAGCAAGGACAGGCAGCCTGGGAAGAATACGGGGATGTTGTCCGGGAAGCTAGGGATCAGGTTAGGAAAGCTAAGGCCCACTTAGAATTAAACTTGGCTAGGGATGTTAAAGATAACAGGAAGGGATTCTATAGGTACATTGCAAATAAAAGGCAGACTAGGGACAAGGTGGGCCCTCTCCAGAAGCTATCAGGAGAACTGGCTACCCTGGATTTGGAGAAGGCTGAGGTTCTTAAAGACTTCTTTGCCTCAATCTTCACCGGAAAATGCTCTGACCATACCACCCAAGTCTTGAAAGGCAGACGCAGGGACTGTGAGAATAAAGACCCTGGGCCCACTGTAGGAGAGGATCTGGTTTGAGACCATCTGAGGAATGTGAACATATGCAAGTCCATGGGACCTGATGAAATCCATCCGCAGGTCCTGAAGGAGTTGGCAAATGAAGTTGCTAAGCCACTGTCCGTCATATTTGAAAAATCATGGCAGTCAGGTGAAGTTCCCGATGACTGGAAAAAGGGAAATATAACCCCCATTTTCAAGAAGGGGAAAATGGATCAGCTGGGGAACAACAGACCAGTCAGCCTCACCTCTGTGCCTGGCAAAATCTTGGAGCAGATTCTCCTGGAAGGCATTCTGAGGCACATTGAAAACAACAAGGTGGTTGGTGACAGCCAGCATGGCTTCAGTAAGAGGAAATCCTGCCTGACCAATCTGGTGGCCTTCTTTGATGGAGCTACAGAACTGATGGACAGGGGGAGAGCAGTTGATGTCATCTGCCTGGACTTGTGCAAAACATTTGACACTGTCTCACATGACATCCTTGTCTCTTAAGTTGGAGAGACATCAATTTGAAAGGTGGACCACTTGGTGGATAAAGAACTGGCTGGCTGGCCACACACAAAGAGTTGTGCTCAATGGCTCAATGTCCAGCTGGAGACCAGTAAGGAGTGGTGTCCCTCAGGGATCAGTGTTGGGACCGGTCTTGTTCAACATCTTTGTCAGTGACATGGACAGTGGGATTGAGTGCGCCCTCAGCAAGTTTGCCGATGACACCAAGCTGTGTGGTTCGGTTGATATGCTGGAGGGAAGGAATGCCATTCAGAGGGACGTTGCCACGCTTGTGAGGTGGGCTGATGCCAACCTGATGGAGTTTAACCATGACAAGTGCAAGGTCCTACAGCTGGGTCGGAGCAATCCCAGGCACAGCTACAGGTTGGGCAGAGAAGAGATTCAGAGCAGCCCTGCAGAGAAGGACTTGGGGGTGTTGGTCAATGAACATGAGCTGTCAGTGTGTGCTTGCAGCCCAGAAAGCCAACCGTATCGTGGGCTGCATCAAAAGGAGCATGACCAGCAGGTCGAGGGAGGTGATCATGCCCCTCTACTTTGCTCTCATGAGACCTCACTTGGAGTATTGTGTGCAGTTCTAGTGTTCTCAACATAAAAAGGACATGGAACTGTTGAAACAAGTCCAGAGGAGGGCCATGAGGATGATCAGGGGACTGCAGCACCTCCCATATGAAGACAGGATGAGAAAGTTGGGGCTGTTCAGCCTGGAGAAGAGAAGGCTGTGTGGAGACCACATAGCAGCCTTCCAGTATCTGAAGGGGGCCTATAGGGATGCTGGGGAGGGACTCTTCATTAGGGACTGTAGGGAGAGGACAAGGGGTGAGGGGTTCAAACTCAAACAGGGGAAGTTTAGATTGGATGTGAGGGAGAAATTCTTTCCTGTGAGGGTGGTGAGGCACTGGAATGTGTTGCCCAGGGAAGTTGTGAATGCTCCATCGCTGGTGGTGTTCAAGGCTGGATTGGACATAGCCTTGGGTGACATAGTTTAGCGTGAGGTGTCCCCTGGCAGGGGGGTTGGAACTAGATGATCTTCAGGTCCTTTCCAACCCTCACTATTCTATGATTCTATGATTCCTGAAAATCCAGCTCCAAGCTTTGTGTTCATATGAGATCAGTTTCCATTAAAAGTAGATAAAAAATCAGCTTCCAGCCTGTAGCAGAGAAAATCTTGGACATTCAAACCATAGCAACTTTATAAAATAAAAAGCAAATAAAGATATCTGAAGACCAAGCTTGGAAAACACTGTGTATATTGAGTCTCCTGTAAGTAGATGACTGATTTTTCAAGTGTTTCGGAATGGTAGAAATTCATTTTGCCTATAGAATTCCTGTTAGCATTACTCATTTTGGATTCTTTTGAAACTCCTGAGGGATATCTTCTCATTCTTGGAATTTGTTTGCATTAATTTTAAAAATTTATTCTTTGTTTCTAAGCGTTGACTGAGCAAAGCACACATGAAATGAAGACTGTATGAGTAAAGCTTTTCATAGGTGATGTGGCAACACCAGTCAAATGCAATTCTTCATATCTTCTTAAAAACAATTGGAGATATAGGAATATTTTGACAAATTCCGCAGGAAGTTGTCAGTCTGCATACAGGTGTTCTTGACATTTTCTTTTCATTTAACCTTGCGAGGTCTTTCAAATGGTTCCTTCAATTCACATTCAAAGATTAGGTTGTTTGTTTAATTTTGGCTGCTACTTGAAAGGTATAACCCAGATTAATATCTGCCCGAAAACATTATATTGTGACTTCAGATCATAAAAACTGGGTGATAGCTGATGATCAACCTGAAACCATCTGTTGTAGGTCTCCACTAACACACAGAGTAAGAAATCTCTGCATGCAAGTACTTAGGTAATTGAACATTTTCTAGGAACCGAGCAACCATCTCATTTGGTAGTTGAATTGGCACAAAGATTATATAAATCCTGGTAATGCTATCTGCTTTTAGGGTTAACAGTGAAGCTTATGCCTGTTACACCTCAAGAGTGTACAGAACTAAACAGAAAAACCCAAGCCAAAGGCCAGTCTTGGAATGAGCATCCATGTCTAACACACATGGTTTCCAGATGCAACATTATCTCCTCTCTTCATTTAGTAGCTCTGATTGAATTGTTTGTTACATCAATCCTTCTTCCTCATGATTCATGATTTTTTTCTTCAAACTATAGTCTATGATTAAACATGTAGAAAGTCAAAAAAAAGTTTCCAAGATTAGTGGACTTTGTAGGCACACAAAAATACATTTTCAAAACTGAGGAGTCACATTTCTTTAGTATGATCTTTGGATTGGATGCTCATACAATCCAGAAATATTTTCATTATGAAACTGAATTAGGAAAATAAAATATAAAATCTGTATCTGTATGTAACAAATACAGAGAAATACAAATTTATATCTGTCAGATATATTTTTATAAACAATTTTGTATATTCTTAAATCCTAAAGCCTGGACTTGTCTAAGTCTAGTCAATACTCCCGCTGCCTTTGAGTAATTAATTTTGACCTGTAAAGTGACCTATTGAGCTTTTCAGGCTTGCAGAATGATGGCATTTTGCATGGATATCTGATCCAGACTTGGCCATTTAACTTTCCAGATATTTTTTTTTTGTTATACAGTATTCCATAGTGAAAGACATGCATCAGTTCTCTTGCCATACAAAGTTCCAAAGCTGGAGTGTGGTCTGGAGTTTAAGCATTTATTTGTTTGAATAGGACTTCACCATGCTTAAAACTCAGTGTATTGATTAACAAGAAGGCCTGGAATTTAAATCAAGTATCCTGCAACAACTGAACAAGGGTATCATAGAAGAGGGAAGAAAAGACAACAAGGGTTAAACATTACTTTGGTTATTTGGACTGAAAACACTTTAAGAAAGTGAGTTTGTTTTTTAAAGCAAGGATTTTCAGTCTGAGCAGGTCCTTTTTCAGCTTCAAAGATTTATACAGCTTTAAAGCTATTTTCTTATATTAAACGCTTCTTACTTAGCATGACAAGAAGCAAATAAAAGCTGTCTTATGTGCGCAGCAAGAACTTAATCCAGCTGGACTGAATGATGTACAAACATAATTAATATCTTTTTACCAGGAAATAAATTATGTTTTATAGGGTCTTATTTTCCAGAAATTACTCAAATAAGGCATCCTGACCAGTATCTAGTCTAGGACACAGGATTTTATTTTAACTGCTAGGAATTCTCTGGGCAATACAATTTGCATTTTCTAGGCTCAGCTGTTAAAACTTAACTGGAGATTTTTGGTGCTACCTCTTAGATATATGTGTGGGCAATTGATTTTCTAGGTCAGTGCTAAGCACTCCTTCAAATTAGGACTCCACTGAAGTTATACAAGCTGGACTCAAAACCTACTTCTTTTTGGATCTTGATTTTATGATTGGCAGCTCTCTGCAGTAAGACAGCTCATGTAAAGACAGCAAGGATGTTGCTGTCTTTTCTTTTGCACTGTTTTGTAAAGAACCCAAGAACTGGTATGATTACCGCTCTAATGACATACCAAAGGATACCAAGGATTATTGTTCATGAGTGGAAGACTATTACCAACCCTGTTTCTGTGGCCTTTTTCTGTTGCTGCTACTTCCTTGCAAAATAAGGTTTAAGAATACTGAAAGGTTTGAAAAGAAAGTTAATGCTGAGGAAAAAAAAGAAAAAGGAAAGATGGTCTTACTCTAAAACTTTGAGTATCTTCCACTTATTTCAAAGGTCTGGATGAGACTTCACCTTGGCAAAGCTAAAAGGCTATGAAAGGGTAAAAGCCACTTTATATTTGTACTGTTTCTTTTGTGATTTTTTCCTCCATGTGTGCCAGGCAATAGTCACCGGATGAGGAAAGCCTAGATGGACATTCTGTTTCATCTGTAATGGTAATATTCACATCCTGATTTGTCAGATTCAGCACACTGTGTTATTTTAAATCTGTGGAGAAAGAGGGTCATTTTTGCCCTTCAGCAGTGAATGCTTTTTATTTTTGTTAAATACTTTTTTATGTTCAGCAGATATTAATAACACAAGTCGAGAAAAAAATATAACTACAGGAATTAGTATCAGATCAGGACTCAAGCTTCTTCGTTTCTCCATTATTTTTCCAGGAAGCGTCTACTCATACAGCCATAAAACTAGGAGCCAGGGGCTTACAAGTACTAATTCTCACTCTTTTTCTCTCCATCCTTGAGGGAAGTAAGCCTCTATAATCAGTAGTAAGTTTCAGATGTTATTACTCAGGTACAGAATATCAAAACATGGTTTGTAGTTCCCATGCTTTTTAGTTTGCCAAGCATACAAAGGAAAGCTATGTTACACTAAATGTTATTCCTTCCAGCCTCAATGTAATATTCATAAACTACAGATTACAACTGTATGTGAGAAAAAATGTGTATCTACACTTTGCATATTGTATTCTACACGTTTTCTATTTTGTCTGCCACTTGAGATAGGATTTCAAAGTCATGCATAACCATTCACAGGGCTTATGCAAGCTTGCATTGGTGGATGAAACTCATACACAGTATGTGTATGGGAAAAAGCACTTTATGTAATCCTCATAAATCCTGTAGTGATGTGAGTGCTGTTTCAGCAGAGATATTCCAGGGGAAAATGAAAGATCAGATTCCAACTGCATGTGTTAATTAGATAATATTGCTTTCTGTGCCATTGTTATCTCAAGGGACTTGTACAAGAATAGACAAATGTGTAGTTGATTGGGATATTAACTGATCATCTCTGGAGGCCTAAGTTAAAGTCCTACCAAGAGTCACATGTGTTTAGTTATCCCTCTTAATTGTCCATTAGACAAAACCATAACTTAATGTAGTAAAACTGGTTCTTTTTGTTCAAGGAGAGGTCAAGGGCTTTACTGACAGATACTGTAGTTTAGGTCTAAGATGTGCTGGAAGGCTTAGAAGGAGAAATCCAGCAGAGCTGCTTCTCATACTATGCCCTGCTTAAGCAAACGCATCTCCATGGGGTAGTGAGGAGCAAAACTGGATGAGCAGCAGGAGCTATTTACGCATCTGGAACCATTCCACCCTCAGTCAAGTGAAGCAAATAGTAATAAAAGTGTTCTCTATTTCAGCCATCCAAGAACAACACAGCAAAGTGGACATCATGAGAAGTCAGTTACCATGGGCACACAAGTGTCTGACAGGGAGAACACCCACATACACTGAAGTTTGGTTCAGCAAATCCTACCTTTAGTTCTTTTTAGTAGAAGCGTTGCTTTGAAAGCAGTGTAGGAGCTTCAGGGGAAATGTGCAGCCACTGGATAGGTCCACCTCTGAGATGAGACAGGAAAGAAGCAAATACAACACCCAGCTTAGACAGAGGTCGAATATCTTGTTTTCTCACACCAGGATCTGCAGACACTGGTTCCACTTGACTAGCTCTTCAAGTCTATGTGCCTAACCTAACACAGGCTGCCCAGTTTTCATTTCTCAGGGAGTCTTTGGATAAATTCTTATAGGGATGCATAATTCATGTAGTTAATTCAAGAACCAGCACTGAAAACCTATGTGAAAAAGGCTTTGGAGGTACTCAGAGTTTTATAAATCTTACCCATGGTTGTTCAGTTTTGAACATGGGTAGCAGGTTTCTTCCTCTGCTTGACTAACTATAAAACCCAAGGACAACCGAGCAGAATTTGACCAAACTAGTTGGACAGTAAAGTCCTGCTTTTACACATTTTAAAGCTGGGCCAAATGAAAGCGGTAATATTCCTTGTGGATGCGCTTGCATGTTCTTTTTATTTTAAAAATGAATTATTCATGTTGGTTTTTTGGTTTTTTTTGGGGTTTTTTTTTTTAATTAGAATGAGGCATGAACATGAATTCCTGTACTGACACAGCCATTCAGTTCCAAATGCAATAAAACCCTATGACAACAAAATAAATAATTATTCATAAGTCATAATTTAACCCTGCTGCTTCTCTTCCTCCCAAGCAAGCTTCCTTCTATCCCTGCACTGCCTGCAGCCTCCCTTTCCACCCTTCATAAAAGAAGGGATTGGAAAAGAGATTCTTAAGCAACAGCCAATGCCTTTCCTCAGGTTTTGTTTTGGGCTTGTATCTGAAGAGCACAGCCCTTTATGAACTGCTGAAGCAGAGGTTTCATCCCAGAGTCCACTAATCTAACCTGGAACACACTCGCCTAAAGAACGTGGTCAACAATAACCTCCAACAACAATTTTATGACCCAGCCAAGACAGATCAAGACTGTTGCTTTTTGGAAAGCATGATCTGAAACTATGTTACTTTGAGATGTGACCTCCAAAATAAGCAGTTCAAGTATTTAATCTAGGAACACCTAGTTAATGGAGCTTATTTTTCTAGTTCTGTGGGGGTAAAACTCCTCTGGAAGAGAGTTCTACATGTATGTTTAATTTTGGCTTCAGGAAACATTGTGCCATGGGAGTTGTATTCCTTCAAATAAAGTATATCACAGAACATGCAGTGCAGAGCACAGTTTTACTGTGATATCACCAGGCAGTAAAAACAATAGCCTCTATCCACTATATACTTTGTCACTCTCTGATTGGTCTTCTTCAGATTTCTCCCTTCTTGCATTCTCAGAAAATCCTAATGTGCCTCCCATCAGGAATTATTGCCTCACTGTATCAAGCAACTCGTTCATCAAGTACATAGTTACAACATGAATGAGAAGATTCAGAGAATTTTCAGAATAAATAAATAGCAAAATACTGAAGTGTGGACACAGTAATGAGACCCTGAACTGTGTAGCACATTTGAGAAAATTGAGAAGCTTGGATTAGGTTAGGTTAGGTTAAATCTAAGGACAAGATTTGCAGTGAAAGCTGGGCAGTTTTTAATTCCCTTTTTTATTCTGTTTTGACAAAGTGTAGTTTCTCAATTTCTGTGTCCAGAAAAATCTATGATGTTGGAAGAAAAAGGGCTAGTTTCTTCGATCTGCCTTAAACAATGTCTTATGTTTCACTCAGTAGTCATAGAATTCATCCAGAATTTGTAAAGCACAGGATCAAATTTTGTTTCTGACAGCAAAAAGTAATTCAAATCTTTCTCCTCCCACAGCAATCCTCTCACCATTCAATTAACCAAGGTATAATTGTAAGTGTATGTGGAAATCTCATAATGTCGTAAGTTTTGGAAGTGTCCTCTGATTTCTCCTTTGAGAACTCTGAACTCCCACATTAAAATATTATACTAGTTATAGTACTAGTTATGCCACCCACTTTTCTTGGGACACTCAGCTGGGAAGTGTAACTATGCTACACTCTTGTGCATGTTTGTTAGTAGAAAGTGGAAGAGCTCAGCCATGATGCTGTCATGAAGCTTCACTCAAGGCTTCTTTTAGGGGTGACAAAGGAGGTTCAAAGGTCCTCAGGCAGAGTGATGCATTGAACCTGAACCTGACCTTGATCTTAAAAACCCCTTGAATCCTGCCCAAGGGCTTAATAGCCTATACTGACAGGGTATTGAACAGAAGGAGGGTCAAGCTGTTTTCCAGTATAAACAAATTACACTTCTATTATTTTAGCAGCCCCCTCACAATCTATGCCAGCTGTCTAATTATTATGAAAACTTCTGTGGGCCTTGCAGTTGAGGCAACTGCAGGAGAGACTGAAACAATGAGAGGGCAAGGACTACTTGTGTCCATCACATGCAAGGGTGGCACAGAGCATCACCCCAGGCTATGCCACAAGAGAAATAAACACAGACTGAGTAAGAATAAACCTGATGCTCTGTCAACAGGAAAGAGAACGGACGCAGGATGACCTTGTCTGTACTCAGGCTTGGTAGGATGAATAGAGGCTCCTCTATACATGCCAAAAGCCTGACTTTCAGTAGTCAAATCCTCTTCAGAATAGGAGGTATAGCTTTCTTATCAATCACATATAAAATGGGACTTCAGAGAAGAATTCTAGTACCTCTGAAAAGGCTACACACTTCAGGAATAGCATAAAATGTGTTTTACTGGTTTGGATGCTTTGGGGTGCTTCTGTAACTCAATTCCTCTCCTGTTTTTATGTAACTTTTACTGGCTGTTTTCCCTTTCCCAACACCAGAACGATTCATATGAGAAAGCCAGCCAATTTTTCTCTATTAAAAAAGAATCAGGATCATAAGGACCATAAATTTATGTAAAATATTCAGCCAAAATGTCGCTCAATGATCAGGTAAAAATTGTCTCCTCATTAAGAAAAGGAATATCTTCAACGCAAAGGAGACAACGCACCATCTACTACTATGCCTTCAAGAGATGCAGAAGTGATAAATTAGACTGGTTTGTGATATTAGCATAATGTTCACGTTACATGTTTGTGCCACAGTAATTCCCATGAGTTGGCCTTTAAATAGCCTCAGCTACTGTAGCAGAAAAAAGTAGTGCAAAAATAATGAAGAATTTTCACATACTACGCTTCCAATGACTGTGGCAGTGGTCTCGCAGTGTACACAGCGAGGATTACAGTCTTGGCCTGAACACATTTGCCAGTTAATACCATTGTGACTACTATCTCTGTCTGAGAAGATTGAACGGCTATTTCATTTAATTTTATTTATTTTATTATTTTATTTTATTTGGAAGTTTCTGGGAAGACTGTGGCAAGCCCTATCCCATTGTTACACTGTCATTAACTCACATTAGTTCCTAGGGGAATTTTTAAGAGCTGTGCTGATTCTGCATGCCCAGCTGTGTGAACGGAGCTTAAGAATGTGGGTTTCATGTGGCAAAAAAGAAAAAGTTCTTCTCCCACAGCTTTCTGGTAATTGACTTTGGAGAAAAGAAGACTTCGACTTTGCAAGTTTTAAGTAATTTAAGAAAGCCACAATAAATACATTGAGTAAAATTACCTTTTCCTGATAGCTGCAATCTTGACATGTTCTTAAAATACCCTCAGTCTGAGCAACTATGCTAGTTATGTGTTTAAACTGTGTGGAATCTGCAAGCTATGTTTAACACTTTTAATGTCTAAAAAGTCAATATTCACACTATATATTTAAGACATAATGAAATCATGTTACATTTTCTCTGCTTCATCACAGAAGTCTTGAGACAGAGTAAAAGAAAATAAATCAAAATATTCAGGGTATTACTTTTTTCTTGGGAAAAAAACATCTCTAGAGGAGGCCATATTGTATTGTCTTGGCCCAGCTTCAATAAGTGGAAGTTCAGGATGTCTGGGGCCTACTGGGACTGTGCTGTTTGTTTGTGATCTTCCCCAAGTTGCTGGTTTGGAGCAGCAGGAGATGGTGTCTGCAGAAAGATCTGGCATTCATGTTAAAGTTCACTTCTTTACCAGCAGAAAAGAACGAAAGAAAACTTACTTCAAGTTCATGTTAAACAAAGAAAAAACAACCCCCCCAAAAAAAATCCAGGTAAAACTTTATGAAATTCCACTTATATTTTTGTGTCATGAGTCCGTAATTTGTTTTCTACAGATAACATTTATGGTGGGACAGTTTTGATTTCTTTGCAGAAGAATGCTGCAATGCTAATGTTAGACAGAAAGTGACTTTGCTGGAGGTAGATATATTTTTAATTTTCACATTGCAAGGGTCTGACCCTTCCCCTTAATGCGTTTGTCATTCAGATTATTACTTTGCAGAGACCACTGGTCCAAATTCAAGTGATGTATGTGACTTAACTCTTTTGTACATTTTTTTCTCAAACAGCCACCAGTGGAGCAGGAGAAGCATGCTCTGCTCCATTTGTGTCCCACCTCATCAACCTATATTTTTTACAAGAGCTGAAAGTTTCTTTCTAATTTTTAAACTAATGTGTATTTCTGCCTATAAAGCAAAAAAATCATAATCCTTCCCTATTACCTTTCCCAGTAGTTAAACCAGGCTCCCTGATTTCTTACATTAGGTTCTTGAAAAGTTCCTTTTAGGTAGTCAAAGTTGTGTCAATACAGACAGCATTTCTCCAGGTGATGCACTGTTTACTAGATTTTAATTCCTGTGTGCTGACATCCACTGTGTTCCTCTACTGCCACTTTTCTTGTGCTCCAGCTGCAGACTCTCTGGCTGTGTCTGTGTTACAAATAATGAACAAAGACTGTTCTGTGCTCCTGACCTCCAATGACATGGCATGGCCTGCCTTCACGCACTTCGTCTAGCTTCTCTCCAAAGATAACCAGGATGAAAATACTCAAACTGCCCATGGGAAACAGACACAGGCACATGCTGTCTCTTGAATTATGCACAGGTATTGTCCGGACAGCACTAAATGGCACAAGATAAAACACAGACAGGGATTATAGCAACTGTTAAATGACATAGATATTAGTATGTTCATATTCCATTTTGCTCCCTGGTTATTGCTTTTTTAGACTATTTACTAGTATAGACACTCTCTGGAGCTGGGACCAGCTTTTATTTTTATTGGTGAAATGGTGTTATACTAACAGGTTCTTTATTACTGACAAAAGCTCTTTGGAATTTTGGAAATAGTATCCTGTTTCTATAGTACACTTCTGATTTTTCTGGGAAACTTAGCTTGTGAAACTGAAGTAAGACAAAATGAAGTTTATAGTGATTTTATTCTGCTTTTTTTTTTTTCTTTTCTTTCTGTAAGCTGAAACAAAAAGACTTGGAATCTTCAGAGTGAACTTACTAAAAATGTCCATATCTTCTGTTCTACTAGAAAAGAGAGAATAATTTTTTTTTCTGAGTACAATCGAAAGTGCGGCTGTCCACACAGCTCCTGTCAAGAAATAATATGAATGATCTAAAAGAAAGAAAAGCAAATCAGGAAACTGCTTGCAGAGATAAGAGGGAGGAAGATTTAAAAGGATAGTGTTTCCATAAATCAAGGCAACCAGTGGCAGCTTTAAAGTAAGGGTCAAAAACATTGCAAGAGGTGTCACTTGGATAAGCAGCTAATCCAAGTTTCCATCTCTCTGCCTTTAGTGCTTGTTCAAGTGGAAGTTAAAGATCCCGTGGCATTATTTCAGGATCATAAGAGATTGATATCCTGCCCAAATTCCCTCTTTCAGGATCATCAGAAACCTCTGCACCAGTATCAGTGCACACAGATTTATGGGGTTGCTATAAACAAAGGAACACATTTGTCTGTATACCATTGCTACAGTTTATTCAACTTATTTACATGGCAGCAGAGAATGTTAAATCAGAAGAAGAATGCTGGATAGTGTACATTGCAAAACAAGTCAGGATGGGTTTGAAATGAGAAAAGAGGGAAAAAAATACAACTCTCTACAGTAGACAATTCCAGGCAACCATGAAAATTGCATCAGAGCATCCCAATACCTACTGACCTGAGAGATTCTGCACAGATTTCTCAAAAATTTCCTGAGATGTATATGGAATTATGTTGCCACATCCCAATACAAATTAATATTTTCTCCTCAAAAAATAAAATTACATTTATACCATTCTTTTGTGAGTCTGAAACCAAAGAGCTGTAATACCAGTATTATAATTTGACTCAGACTTTGCCTTCATTTATACAGAGTATCCTTTACTCACAGGAACATCCTTTAATGCAGTATTATTTCCTTGCAAATAAATTCAGTTGTTAGGTTTTGAAATAGAAAGTATGTAAGACAATTGGCCTGAGCAGGAGGGAAATGATGCTTGTGTATCCATGAAGCAGAAGTCAAACACCTGTGCTATTCCCACAACATACCATCAGCAGCATAGATAGGAACTTTGATGAAAAGATGTAAAAAAACCCCATGTTTAAACTGATCTGTGGAAAGCAAACCTCTAGTTTAGGTATAACCCAATCCTGATTCCTTCCTTAATTCTTCTGGAAGTTAGTTGAGTTGCCAAAGAACTTTTGTGAGTAAGAAATGTATCTAGTGTGCTATTTTTGAAAGTAGTGAAAAGTGATTCCATATTACTTTGTTAAAAAAAAAAAAAAAGAGGGATTCTGTGTTAATAGCATTTACATAAATAATTTTAGCAGATATATATAAACTAGCTTGTGAAGCATGGTGCTCAGGAGTGGGAAACTGAAGGCAATGCTAATATGATTTCATTCTGTAATATTGCCATGAGTCTTACCCCTTCTATTTTCAGTATCCAAATGGAAAAAGGGAGGGGGGAGGTCAGGAAAGTGATATTTTTCAGTACAAATATCAAGCAGGAAATTAACTTGAGAGTACTTAACAGATGTAAAAATTGGAAGTTCTGAGTCTGATTTTCCTCTTACAACAGTTTTACACCGGTAGAATTAACTCTGTGGATCAGGTTGTTGGACAAGTCTCAGGGCATGCTTCCCAGAGTGATGATGAAGTGGAAAGGAGTTTCTTTAGGTGGCTGAGTTTCTGTCTAAATGACTATTTGAATACTCAAGAGATTTTGCTCTAACTGTACTGTAGATAATCTACAGTCTTGCATAGAAGCCTTTATTATTCAAATCTAAATTTAATAAAACTTTTTGGAAGACTCCTTTGGCCTCCAATAAGTTCTTTCTGACATATCCCAAAGGAGTGAGAGCAGTTTTTTCTAAAGGGAATAATATTGCAGGTGGAGGGAGGAATTTAAGTGGCTACTCGAAGGGAACACACAAGCTGGAGAGGTTACGATTGGGGAAAAAAATAGTGCATGCCAATTCGCACAATGTCTGGTGTGGCAACAAGAAGATTTGCATCTGTGTGAGATGATTTCAGTTTTAAATTGAAACACGTGTTAGTGAGTTTGTCGTAAACTACCAGTATCTTTTTAACAGAACTGGGGATTGTGAGCAGCAGGAATGGCATGACCCTACAGAGCACTAGTGTATAATTAATCAGTTGAGATAACAATCAAGGAAGAATCAATAACATAAACCAGTTGGATTTCTTTCTAGGCAACAAGTGGGTAAAAAGGCTTCCTGATTGATATTTCAGTGATTCTGCAAGTTACGGTAATTGTCTTTGCTTTGATACCTAATTTCAGGAGGACACTGAGAGGTTGCTTTTCTGAAAATGTGTTGATGGAGCAGAAAGGCTTAAATATTTGAAAAGTGTTCAGCTGCAGCCATGACAACTAAATGCAGATTAAATACTCCAACTAATTAATGTATGATTTCTTACAGTGATGAACCTGTCTGGATTAATTCATCAAGATAGCAGAAAACAGACAAAAGTGCCATTAATGATGCGCTATATGTTTGGAGTCATGTGAAAGACAAGCATACAATGATATCTAAAAATATGCAGATCCCTACATTAATAGCACTTTTGAATTGTCATGGAAGATTATTAATTCAGTCAGGGAAGCTTTACGTTACATGCATACTGTAACAGTTTGTTACGTGAATACTGTCATGGGAAGCACAGCTGGAGACAGTAGGTATCACAGCTGTCCGGGAATGTGTTTAAGCTCTTATATTTGTAGTGAGTACCACAGCAGCTACTGCCACCTCATTGATGAATGTATCACTGAGTGTAAATAAATCCCCTGTAATTTCTTATGTGTTTCTCTTTGTTGTCTGAAAATAGAGGGAAACGAGAGTATCAAAATGTCAGTAAAAGGCAAGAAAGAAAATATCACCTGTCCTTTTGAAAGAAATAAATTAATTTCTATAGAAATAATGCACTCAGAAGTGACTCCAGGTAAATTACATTTATTTTAAAACTTCATTGAATGTTGATGAGCTGGAAAAGATTTAATAAGATGTTTTGTATGCTGAATAAGTGAAAATTAATAATCTCAAAAAAGAGAATTTTATTTGGGATAGAGCCAAATAAAAGATGACTTGCTGATCTGAGAAGAAATATTTTGTTTTGAAATTGGAGAAACAGGTCTTTTGAGCAGTGAACAAAGAAATCAATCATTCACAGTTCGCTGGAGATCTTAGAGCAGTTTAAGCAAGAACCATTGCTCCCATATTGCAGGTACAGAAACAGATTGGCTTCATTGCAACTGCTCTGTGAGTCCAGGATCAGTATGGGAACAGAACTGGAACATGTCTGATCTCCCCAGGAGACTGAGGCCAAGGTGCCTTAACAAAGCTGTTTTCAGTACATTGAGCTATCTGTTTTCTATGACAGGGAGCTCTCTGTAAGTTAAATTACCCAAACATGATTAAATTGATTGCAGTTTGGAGATCTCCATATTTCACGCTGCAGATCACAGCATGGACTTCAGGTTTCACATTTGAAACTTTGGCTTCAAATCACAGCCGGTTCTCTGTCAGGTTTCTCACACTGCTACTTTGTGCTGTTTTGTGCAAACTTGGGCTCTTGGTTATGAAGCAGTTACATTTTCAGCTTTATACTTGAGTTTATGCCTCCTACCTCTGTGAGCTCGTGTCTGACATATGATGGGCACAGATAACTCCTGCTGTCCTGTGCAGGAGAACACAGGTTGGTGTCTCTCATGGGGCTACTTGCATTTTTGGAACTTGTTGAAGCTTTGTGATAAGGGAAGGTCACAACTTGCCTTGTCTTTATCAAGTGAATGGGATGGGAATGGGCGGCAGGCAGCTCTCATCTCTATTAGCCAGCACTAAGCAGAAAATGATCAATGCCTGGAAAATGTGGGCCAGAGTTCGATTCCTGCACTGCTGCTTACCCAGTCTCATGCTAGCTTTACAACTGGGCTCAATTCAAACCACTTTTATTTTCTTAATAACATCTTTTGTAAAATTCTATTCTATTCCTCCAGTTCTTGTTTTCCAGGACAGTTTAAATATGCTGGCTGCATTACAGAAGCCAGGCTTTGGTTGGTTGGTATTTCTATCCTCAGGGCGATTTGCTGGGTTACTCTTCTAGTGCCTGTGTTCCTACACTGTGGGGGCTGAAAAGTATCAGAACAAATGCAAGAAGATGTGCCAGCTCTTGGTACACACTGAAGAATCCTGAAGCTACAACATTTGGCAGACATAGAAACGTTGTTAATACAGCAAGCCACTAAAATCTGTGTTTAATCATCATAGCAACATCTCCCCAAAGTTATGGAAGAATTTTCAGATGAGAAAGGAAACCAAAAGGCAAATTGAAGTGCAACGCCGGGTAGGAACAAAGTATGTGTACTCAGATGTTTAACTCCTTAGCTAGAACTTTGCTAAGGAACTGTCACAGTTTAAGCCGAGCCGTAAATCTACCACAATGTTGTTAGCAAACACACACATTCCCCCCATTTCCTTCCCCGCTCCTGGAGGGATGGGGAGGGGAATCGAAAGAATGTAACTCCCACGTGCTGAGATATGAACAGTCCAGTAACTAAGGTATAACACAAACCACTGCTGCTACCACCAATAATAATAATGACAAGGGAAATAACAAAGGAAGAGAATACAACTGCTTACCACCCACCTACTGATACCCAGCCAGACCGAGCAGTGAACTAACTCTTCTGGGTAACTGCTCCCAGTTTGTATACTGGGCATGATGTGCTGTGGTATGGAATATCTCTTTGGTCAGTTTGGGTCAGGTGTCCTGTCTCTGCTTCCTCCTGGCTTCCCCTCCTCCCTGGCAGAGCATGAGTCTCAGAAAGTCCTTGGTCAGACTAAGTATTCTAAGCAGCAGCTAAAAACATCGGTGTTATCAGTGCTGTTCCCAGGCCAAAAGTCAAAAACATAGAACTGCACCAGCTACTAAGAAGGAGAAAAATGACTGCTGCTGCTGAACCCAGGACAGTATCCACCCCTTATTCCATACCATTCACGTCATGCTCAGATCCCACATTTTCAATGTACCATCACTCTTATCTCATATATATACATATATATACATCCACAGAGCGAGAGAGAGAGAGAGATCATTCCTTAGTGCATGGACCAATCCACATAGAGCTGCTAAGTCCATCTGATCCATTGTCATGGTTCAGCAGCAGCAGTCATTTTTCTCCTTCTTGGTAGCTGGTGCAGTGCTGCGTTTTCGATTTTGGGCCTGGGAACAGTGCTGATAACACCAGTGTTTTCAGTTACTGCTTGGTAATGTTTTGGTCTGACCAAGGACTTTCTGAGTTTCATGCTCTGCCAGGGAGGATGGGAAGTCAGGAGGAAGCAGAGACAGGGCACCTGACCCAAACTGACCAAAGAGGTATTCCATGCCATAGCACATCATGCCCAGGATGTAAAACAGAGAGCAGAGACCTGGAAGGGTGGGGGTGCAGTGCTTGGTCAGGCTGGGTGTAGGTGGTGAGCAATTGTATTCTTTCCTTGTATTTGCCTTGTCATTATTATTATTGGTGGTCTTGTGTTATACTTTAGTTACTAAACTGTTCTTATCTCAACCTGTGGGAGTTGCATTCTTTCGATTCTCCTTCCCATCCTCCCAGGAACAGGGGGAAGAAAGAGGCAGGAGTGAATGAGCGAAACTGTGTGGCTGCGAGGCTTAAACCACGACAGTTCTTTTTGGCGCTCAATGTGGAGCATGAAGGGTTGAGATGACGACAGGATTAACAGCCACTCGTCACGATGCTGATTTATTGGCTCTCAAAGTTGTTGCTCCTGATACTCTTGAGTTCATGGTTTCAGCCTGTTGTACCTTACTTACAGCCGGTATTTGTTGTCTTAGCATTTTTTGGATATGGGTTTTGGGTTAAGGTTCTTGTTTCATTGTACTTTATTGGAATGGCTTGTAATACGGGCGGGCTCCGGAAGCAGGGGGGGGCGGGCATGGACTTGTACCTGGCAGTCCGGCTGCTCTTCACCGTCCTGGCCCTCATCCTCATCTCTGTCTTCATGAGGCAGTGGGGAGCCGAGGGGGGGCAGCCCTGGGAGCCACCGGTCGCCGAAACGGCCCGGGAGACCGGCCCCGGGAACCAGGAGCTGAGCGCCCCCCGCTGATCCCAGCCCAGTGGCTGCCGAGCAGCGGGAGGGGCAGTGGAAAAGCCGAGCCCTGCAGCCGAGCCCAGCCCCGCGGCGGCCGAGAGCATTCCTCAGCAGCTGCCCACAGAGCCCCGTGAGCCTGAGCCCCAGGAGGATGCAGGAGACCACGCAGCACTTCCCAGCAAGGCAGAGCAGGGAGATCTGGACTCAGACAAAGAACAGCTGGTGGTGAGAGAGCTGGCAAGCACAGCAGCTACACCAGCTCCAGTGACAAGTACAGCAGTGTCATTTGAGAGCTCTGAAGGGTTTGAATGGCCTTTGGGTGCCCTTGAGACCTGCCTGCTGATTGTGATGGGCATCAGCATGGTAGCATGCATACAGAGTGTGTTTTACCCACAACCATTTTGTCGGGTCCCCAGAGTCAAGCAGAGTCAGGTTTGGGCCTTGTCTGGGGTTAGGCTACGATGTAGGATGACCAAGAAATTTTCCCCGAGGCTGGACAGCCATGAGTGGCAGGGTGTGTGGGACAGTATGGGTGAGTACCTAGTCCACTGGGCCCCTCCCGTGCTTTGGAAGCTTCGGAGATGGAAGGCAGCTGCATGGAGTCCCCACCGACAAGCTGCAGAACCTGCTGGAGGGGTGGGTGAATTATTTTGAGCCTGGTGGCCCCATGACACCTCAGGCCATAGGGCAGACATGTAACATACAGATGGACTCATGATCGAGGGGTGGACTTAGCAATGAACATTATTGCCCAGGTTATTAACGAGTGTGAACACTGCACACAGCCTCCCCTGCTCTGAAAGACTGTTACAAGAGATGGAGCCCGATATCATGGACTGAATGGACTCAGCAGCTTTTTAGGGATTGGTCCATGCACTAAGGGATGATCTCTCTCCCTCTGTGTGTGTGTGTGGATATATATATACACATATGATGGTATATTGAAAATGTGGGATCTGAGCATGACGTGAATGGTATGGAATAAGGGGTAGATACTGTCCTGGGTTCAGCAGCAGCAGTCATTTTTCTCCTTCTTGGTAGCTGGTGCAGCGCTGTGTTTTTGATTTTGGGCCTGGGAGCATCACTGATAGCACCAGTGTTTTCAATTACTGCTTGGTAATGTTTTGGTCTGGCCAAGGACTTTCTGAGTTTCATGCTCTGCCAGGGAGGATGGGAAGCCGGGAGGAAGGAGAAAGAGGACACCTGACCCAAACTGACCAAAGAGATATTCCATGCCATAGCACGTCATGCCCAGGATGTAAAACAGAGAGCAGAGACCCGGAAGGGTGGGGGTGCAGTGCTTGGTCGGGCTGGGTATAGGTGGTGAGCGACTGTATTCTTTCCTTGCATTTGCCTTGTCATTACTATTATTGGTGGTAGCAGTAGTGGTCTTGTGTTATACTTTAGTTACTAAACTGTTCTTATCTCAACCTGTGGGAGTTGCATTCTTTTCGATTCTCCTTCCCATCCCTCCGGGAGCAGGGGGAAGAAAGAGGGGGGAGTGAGTGAGCGAAACTACGTGGCTGTGAGGCTTAAACCACAACATCCATGATGTCAGGCTCCATCTCTTGTACCAGTCTTTCAGAGCAGGAGAGGATGTGTGCAGTGTTGGATCATTGCCTGCTGATGCTGATCGTTCCTTTACCACAGAACTCGTCTGATTTCATCAAAGTTCATTCTTTGTTGGGTGATGGTCAGAGGGAAGTCAGGGCCAGTCGCTGGTGACCTGAAGACATCTAGTTGGTGGGCTGTAAAAGTGCTACACAGCAGGCAACAGCATACAATTGAGTTCATTAGCTGTTTTCCCCTAAAATCAAATCCCCTTGAGGTACACATCTGACTTCCCCATCTTCCTGCATTACCCACCAAGTATATCTTGGTCCCTGAGCAAAAGCAATCCCACGAGTGGGTTTGCCTTTCCCTGAAGCAGGAATAACTCAGACTGTCTTCCCCAGCAAATACTTTATGTGCACCACAGGAACTTTATCCCTTTCTACAGTATGTAAAAGTTCTGACTGGGCTGGGCCAGCCCTGTTGGCACATCCTCTGGTGTTGACCAACCAGGTGGCTTTTGGTAAATGTGCATCCCAATGCTTGGAAGTCCCACCACCCATAGCTCTCAGTGTAGTTTTGAATAGCCCATTGTACCATTCGATTTTCCCAGAGGCTGGTGCATGGTCGGGGATGTGATACACCCATTCAGTGCCATGCTCTTTAGCCCAAATGTCTATCAGGCTGTTCCAGAAATGACTCCCACTGTCTGACTCAATTCTCTGGGGGTGCTGTGTCACCACGCAATCTGTTTTTCAAGACCCAGGATAGTGTTCCGGGCAGTGGTGTGGGGCATAGCGTATGTTTCCAGCCATCCGGTGGTTGCTTCCACCATGGTAAGCACATGGCACTTGCCTTGACGGGTTGGTGGGAGTGATAGAATCAGTCTGCCAGGCCTCCCCATATTTGTACTTCAGCCATTGTCCTCCATACCAAAAAGGCTTTAACCTTTTAGCTTGCTTAATTGCAGCACATGTTTCACACTCGTGAATAACCTGGGCAATAGTGTCCATTGTTAAATCCACCCCTCGATCACGAGCCCATCTATATGTTGCATCTCTGCCCTGATGGCCTGAAGTGTCATGGGCCCACCGGGCCAAAAATAATTCACCCTGATGTTGCCAATCTAAGTCCATCTGAGCCACTTCAATCTTAGCAGCTTTATCCACTTGCTGGCTGTTCTGGTGTTCCTCAGTGGCCCGACTCTTGGGTACATGAGCATCTACATGGCATACCTTCACCACCAGGCTCTGCACCTGGGCAGTGATATCTTGCCACAGTGCAGCAGCCCAGATGGGTTTACCTCTGCGTTGCCAGTTGCTCTGCTTCCATTGCTGCAACAACCCCCACAGGACATTTGCCACCATCCATGGGTCAGTATAAAGTACTGGCCACTTTTCTCATTCAGCAATGTCCAAGGCCAGCTGGATAGCTTTCACCTCGGCAAACTGCCTCGATTCACCCTCTCCTTCAGCAGTTTCTGCTACTTGTTGTCGAGGACTCCATACAGCTGCCTTCCATCTCTGATGCTTTCCCACAATACGGCAGGACCCATCAGTAAACTAGGCATACTGCTTTTCACTTTCTGACAGTTTATTATATGGTGGGGCCTCTTCAGCATGCATCACTTCCTCCTGCTCTGGTGACATTCCAAAATCTTTGCCCTCTGGCCAGTCTGTGATGACTTCTAGAATTCCTGGATAACTGGGATTTCCTATTCGAGCTCGTTGTGTAATTGCTGCGCAATTCTATTATATACCTCCCAAAGTATAGAGGTTGTGACCACACTGGGAACGCAAGCCAGATCAGTTTCATAATAAATTATTCTATTATATTACAAGTCATTACCATAAAGTACAATGAAACAAAAACTGTAGCCCAAGTGCCCAATCTGATAAACACTAACACAGCAAATATCGGCTGTAAGTAAGGTACAATATGCTGAAACTGTGAGATCATGAGCAACAACTTTGAAAGCCAATAAATCAGCATTGTGACAAGTGACTATTAATCCGAAACAATAAATGCTTATCACAAATACGATTAGACACACTCCAGTAAGATCTGTCGTTATCTCAACCCATCATGCCCCACGCTGGGAGCCAAAAAGAACTGTTGTGGTTTAAGCCCAGCCATAAATCAGCCACACAGTTCGTCAACTCACTCCCCTCCTTCCTCCCCCCTCTCCTAGAGGGATGGGGAGGAGAATTGAAAAAATGTAACTCCCACAGGTTGAGATAAGAACAGTCCAGTAACAAAGGTATAACACAAACCACTATTGCTACCACCAATAATAATAATGATAAAGGAAGTGACAAGGGAAGAAAATGAAACTACTCACTACCCGCTGACAGATACTGTCGTGGTTTAAGCCCCTCACGCAGTTCGTTCACTCACTCCCCCCTCTTTCTTCCCCCAGTCCTGGGGGGATGGGAAGGAGAATCGAAAGAATGCAACTCCCACAGGTTGAGATAAGAACAGTTTAGTAACTAAAGTATAACACAAACCACTACTGCTACCACCAATAATAATAATGACAAGAGAAATACAAGGAAAGAATACAGTCGCTCACCACCTATACCCAGCCCGACCAAGCAGTGCATCCCCACCTTTCCAGGTCTCTGCTCTCTGCTCTCCATCCTGGGCATGACGTGCTGTGGTATGGAATACCTCTTTGGTCAGTTTGGGCCAGGCGCCCTGCCTCCACTTCCTCCTGGTTTCCCGTCTTCCCTGGCAGAACATGAGACTCAGAAAGTCCTTGGTCAGACCCAAACATTACTGAGAAGTAAATGAAAACATTGGTGTTATCAGCGCTGCTCCCAGGCTGAAAGTCAAAATCACAGCGTTGCACCAGCTACCAAGAAGGAGAAAAATGACTGCTACTGCTGAACCCAGGATAGATACCCAGCCTGACCGAGAAGTGATCTAGCCCTTCCGGGTAACTGCTCCCAGTTTATATACTGGGCATGATGTGCTGTGGTATGGAATATCTCTTTGGTCAGTTTGGGTCAGGTGTCCTGTCTCTGCTTCCTCCTGGCTTCCCCTCCCTCCTGGCAGAGCATGAGGCTCAGAAAGTCCTTGGTCAGAGTAAATATTCTAAGCAGCAGCTAAAAACATCGGTGTTAACAGTGTTGTTCCCAGGCCGAAAGTCAAAAACACAGCGCTGCACCAGCTACCAAGAAGGAGAAAAATGACTCCTACTGCTGAACCCAGGACGTCTTCTTAAGCCACTTTTTCTTACAAGTGGAAAAAAGATCATGCTCGGATGTTCATGCTTTTATTAGAATGTGAGTGAAAAGACCATATTTCATTTAAACCCCAGACCGCGCTTGTTTTGAAAGAATTAAAAATGAAAATGGAGGTTGAAGAGACCTATTAATGTTAATTCTGCTGGTTGCCAGCCCAGAATTCTTTCCTACAGACCATTATCTTGTATTTTGGGTGGGATAGTGGAATCACTGACAGCTTTAATGAAGACAGCTCCTTCCTTTATTGTGAATAGATAAATTTTCTCATCCATACAAACATACTGCACCAGATTTGTGTGCATTTGTCTATAGGTCTAATTTGTAACTTCCCACCACACACACCACTAAAAAGGAAGTTTTATACTCAGAAATTGCTGCAATAGCATAGGAATGCAAAATAGTCAGCAAGATATGACAGATACAAAGGGCATACTGGTTTTCTTTTAATACTCCTCCATTTCACAACAGTCTCTTGGGGATTTATTGTTTTGTTTTTCTTTATTCTTGCCAGGTTAGGTAACTCAGTTGTTGATTGTAAGGTATGCGGAACACATGGCAACTGGAGATGTGAATGTGCCACTCCAAACAGAAATGTGACCCCTAGTTTTCCATCCCAGATCTGATGAAAAAACAGCTTCCAAGAATGCAGCAATGATCTTGGTTAGGTAGACACTTAATCACATACTCATCCAGGATTAATCAGTGTTGCTCACTGAGGACTATTGAATTTACAGCCACTGAGAATGGAGACCCTCTTCTGAAATGCAGTAGGCAGTTGTGAAATGTTTCCCAAGTAGAGTTGAAAAGAGTACATACAGTGCTATATGTGCAGTCCTTCAACCAGGTACTTCTATAGGCCAGGTTAATTTTCTGGGGATCATTAATAAAAACAAATTATACTCTCCTGTCATGGGTTCAGCAGCAGTAGTCATTTTTCTCCTCCTTGGTAGCTGGTGTAGCGCTGTGTTTTTTGATTTTGGGCCTGGGAACAGCGCTGATAACACCAGTGTTTCGGTTACTGCTTAGTGATGTTTTGGTCTGGCCAAGGATTTTCTGAGTTTCATGCTCTGCCAGGGAGGAGGGGGAGCCGGGAGGAGGCAGAGACAGGACACCTGACCCAAACTGACCAAGGAGCTATTCCATGCCACAGCACGTCATGCCCAGGATGTAAAACTGGGGGGGCAGGAACCCGGAAGAGTTCAGTTCACAGCTCGGTCATCGAGTGGTGAGCAATTGTATCCTCTTTCCTTGTATTTCCCTGATCATTTTTGTGGGTGGTGGTGGCAGTGGTGGTTTGTGTTATACCTTGACTGCTGAACTGTTCTTGTCTCGGCTAGTGGGAGTTGCATTCTTTTGATTCTTCTCCCAATTTCCCCCCCCCCCCCTCGGAGTGGGGGGGAAGAAGGAGGGGAAGTGAGTAGTCGGGCTTTGTATTAGAAGGGGTGAGCTATTGTATCCTTCCCTTGTATTTGCCTTGTCATTATTGTTATTGGTGGTAGCAGTAGTGATTTGTGTTATACTTTAGTTACTAAACTGTTCTTATCTCAACCTGTGGGAGTCGCATTCTTTTCTATTCTCCTTCCCATACCTCCGGGAGCGGGGGGAAGAAAGAGGGGGGAGTGAGAAAGCGAAAACTGTGTGGCTGACTGGACTTAAACCACGACATCTCCAATGAGGATATTAGCAAAATTATAGTGAACTATCTAGGTGCTCAATGCACTAAACTTCAGTCCTGCAATCAAGTAAACCATTGTAAGAAGTAGGATTTAGCAGTGAGCAACAATAAAATGAGCAGGATTATGTGCAGTAAGTTGCTCACTGCCCAAAGTAGTTCCCAAAGCATTTTCCTTAAATTTCTTGGGAAAACAACTGCTTGGGCAACTGGCTGCTTCCCGGACGTTCATTATTAATGCTCCATTCACAATTTGCAATTTCCAAGGCTTTGACAACAGCCCTGAACTTTAGTAAGCACATATCTAAGTTTCAGCTGATCCAGAAATGTGAGATGCTATTCACTGCACTGAGCTGCTCCTGCTCCACTAATCAACTTTATTTTCCAGTGATTTCTGCATTTACTGAGACTACTTGTAGGATGAAGGACTACACACAGTTCTTTCTGCTAACAGGAGACTTAACAGTCTCTTCAATGTTTCTTCATGGTTTGTGACTATTGCACCTCTAAGCCGCAAAATGTTGTCTTAAATTAGGGCAACACCTCAGCCCAGGCATGCCTAAGCATAATTAGTTTGTTCAGACTTTCACAGATTATCATTACAGCTATATTTTTCGTCCAGGTTACAACAAGCTTTTTTAAACAGAAATGTTACCAAACACCTTATTAGGAAATTAGTACAGAAAAATGCAAATTGAAGATTTAAGCTTTTTCCTTAGATCCTTTAGTTTCACTTCTGTCTTCATAATCAAATTCCAACAGAAAGTTCCTCTAAGCTTAGGTTTTTGAATGTGTCCTGTTGTTGGGATTTTTGGACAGAAATATCTAGCATTATTGCAAGCTAGACAGAAAGAGGCACACAGTGAACCCAAATCACATCAAAGATTCCCAAAAAACACAATGTCAGGCAGAAAATAAATATACCTTGCCATACTGCTCAAACATGAGCTTTTAGATCCTAAATATAACAAACAGAGCTCTTGACTAAATACTATCTTTTTTTTTTCCCAAGGATTCTGTGGCCTTGCTGAATGAAAGATGAGCTTTTAAGGAATTGGGTAAAAAAGGATACAATCCTGACCTTTTTAAGCACTCAATGCAGCTGTAAAAATCACACAGCAAGGAATAAATCTTGCTTTGTTGCAAGAACAAGATTGTTCACAGGTTTTATTGAGTTGCCTTGGTATAAAAAAAAAGAATAATAATCTAACTCAGCCTTGATGTGAACAGTTGTCTCCCAGATATGTAGTTTTATATAATGTTAACATTTCAATTGGATAAATGCACATGGATGGAAAAGGTTTCATGCAAATGAAACTAAGAACACATGTTGTATTAACACAAAAATTATGCTGGCCAATTTTGCTGCTGAAGGGATCTCTCCACACCTGCTATTACTTCCATCAATCTATGACCAGCCTCCCATCAGGTGGCCTGGACAGCATTCCATTTGGAACTGCTGTCTAACCAAGTCATTAGGCAGCAAAATGCAACACTGTTGGACTGAGTACACTCAGGAATGTTTTTGACTGTGAAGCACAAAGCCAAAAACAGGGGTCACCTGATCTCTAGGGTTTTATCATGGAGTTCTACCAGCCACTCTTGTCCACTGCCAACTTAATACACTAGCCACCTTCAGATGTGTTCTCCTGCATTTGTGTGTTTGAATATGGTTAGGTGGGAAGACTGTCCCCCTGAAAGGCTATTTAGAGCTATCAAAAGACTGGCATACACAAAAATTCATGATAGTGCAGATTCAGATTGTCTAAAATGTTCCTAAATTTAAGAATGTACATGCACTTTTAAATATTCCGTAGGTGTCTCAGATTGTATAATGATCAACAGAGATTTTGATAATACAGTTAACAGCTGTCCTGGGTTCAGCAGTAACAAGTCATTTTTCTCCTTCTTAGTAGCTGGTGCAGTGGTGCGTTTTTGCCTTTCAGCCTGGGAACAGCACTGATAACACTCATGTTTTTAGCTGCTGCTTAGAATGTTTAGTCTGACCAAGCACTTTCTGAGCCTCATGTTCTGCTAAAGAAGAGGGGAAGCCGGGAAGAAGCAGAGACAGGACACCTGACCCAAACTGACCAAAGAGATATTCCATACCACAGCATATCATGCCCAGTATATAAACTGGGAGCAGTTACCCGGAAGGGTTAGTTCACTGCTCGGTCTTGCTGGGTATCTGTCGGCAGGTAGTGAGTGGTTGTATTTTCTTCCCTTGTTATTTCCCTTATCATTATTATTATTGGTGATAGCAGTAGTGGTTTGTGTTATACCTTGGTTACTGGATTGTTCATATCTCAGCACATGGGAGTTGCATTCTTTCGATTGCCCTCCCCATCCCTCCAGGAGCGGGGGGAGGAAGAGGTGGGAGTGAGAGACAGACTGCATGGCTGATTTGCCGAGTGTGCTTAAACCATGGCAACAGCACCTAGAAAACCTATTCAGCTCCTTTTAGATCAGGCATCTATACCATGATCCATTTACCTGATGTAAGCATCTAGTGCCTTCAAAAACATGCTTGCATGTCGGATGATAGAGACCAAAGGGGAGATGTATGCTCATACAGTGATGCTGGCGCACAAACAAGATGCTGTTGTGGCATTAGGCACCTATGTTTAGGCAACCTGGCATTTTACCTGCTGCGATCTCTAGCTTCTACCAATTTCAAACTAGAAGATACATCAAAGTGCTTATAGGAGAACCCTGTCCTTCTCAGTTGGCAAATGGAGGCCAGGCAGCTGCCTTAAGTTATCTCAAATACCACCAGACATCTAGCATGACTAAGTCGTGTCTTACGTCTCTACTGACCAGCAATGAGAGATCAAAAAATGTCTCTCACTCATCTGGAGATACTTACATAATAGACAACTAAATTTAGATATCCAAATTCAGACCTGAGTCCTACAAATGACTGTCTAGTTGGAAACATCTTTTGTTTCATCTCACCTATTAAATTAAAAGTAAAATTTTGCCTTTTTATTTGAAGTTGTACTGCAAGTCTTTATCCTGGTTTAGGTCATAGAAGTTGTCGCTTCCATTGAAACATCTGTGACTTTCATTCAGTCCCTTTTAAACTGAATTTCTGCTTACTCTGGTGTATATTTTCCTCTCTAGTTTGTCTGCTTAGTATACTTAACATACTGGTTTTAAGATGCTAAAGGGAAAGAAGCATATCAAGACTCAATTAAAAATGAACAATGGTGAAATGTAGCAGATGAGAGGTGATAGATTGCCCATGAAAAAAATGCAAACGTAATCATGATCACCACATCTAACAGTTCAGTTAGATGGTGGACCTCATATACAGGGATATGAATTAAGCCTAACAAAAGGACCAGATTTGGAAAGAGATGAAAGAAGATGCTATGCTGCTTGTCTCCAATGTGATGAAGAAGGCTAATTTAACACAGTTTCCCTGAATGGGTCATCAGCAGTGGAAAGATAGATCTGAAAGCATGAATCTTTGCTAAGGATTTAGTAGTCTCAATAGCTGTAACTCAGAATGGTCTGAAATCACTTTGTCTAATTACAAGAGAGAATGTGACTTGAGTTAAATTATTCTAGTATTATCTATAAGCCTACTGTACAGACAGATGTTTCCCATGCATATTCTTTGCTTTGCTAAAACCCTATCACTTAAATGTTTTCTGTGCTGTAGTCTAGTTAGGAAGCAAACTTTTCTGCTGAAGGACTGTATCTAGTTATAGTACTATATAGCTGTTCTGAGTTCTACTTGCACGAACTAAAAGCTTTGTTTACTGCAACAAATTCAGCTTTGTTGGAGTAATTTTCAGTGTGTTTTAGCAGCAGCTATTTTTATGTCCATGGTATAAAAACAAATATGAAATTATAGTTGGGAAGAAAAGATGTTGTCTACAGCACTCAGCTCTTTGACTGAACTGCTGTTGGCATAGCAAGCCTGTGATGTTCTACACCCCATGCAATGCTTCTCCAATTATCATTTGTTTGTCCCCATTTTACTGAGGTATTGGTTTGTTTTGTTTATCTTAGATTGGTTTGTATAGAGTTTTATCCATGTATCAGATAGCAAAACTTAAGCTTGACCAGACAGAAAACAGTTATCTGAACTCTAGTCATCACCACTGACTGAAAAGTCTCTGAGTGAAAAGAACAGAATGGTTGTTTCAGGCAAGTGAAATATAATAAGCTATTAGGTTGGCTTGGTCCCCTAGATTTCAGAGGACCATATGAAACAATCTTAATTTAAGAAAAACAAAACCTAGCCAGTGGAATTATTTATCCAGTGACTGATAAAGAGGGTTGTTGATTGACTCTGGGGATGTATAAGATGATTGTCATGGGTTCAGCAGCAGCAGTCATTTTTCTCCTCCTTGGTAGCTGGTGCAGCACTGTGTTTTTGATTTCGGGCCTGGGAACAGCGCTGATAACACCAATGTTTTGGTTACTGCTTAGTGATGTTTTGGTCTGACCAAGGACTTTCTGAGTTTCATGCTCTGCCAGGGAGGAGGGGAAGCCAGGAGGAAGCAGAGACAGGGCACCTGACTCAAACTGACCAAAGAAGTTATTCCATACCATAGCACGTCATGCCCAGGATGGAAAGCAGAGGGCAGAGACCTGGAAGGGGGGGGTGGGGTGCACCACATGGTCGGGCTTGGTATTAGGTGGTGAGAATTGTATTCTTTCCTTGTATTTCTCTTGTCATTATTATTATTGATGGTAGCAGTAGTGATTTGTGTTATACTTTAGTTACTAAGCTGTTCTTATCTCAACCTGTGGGAGCTGCATTCTTTTCGATTCTCCTTCCCATCCCTCCGGGAGTGGGGGGAAGAAAGAGGGGGAAGTGAGTGAGAGAGAGAGTCTGCGTGAGTTAGTCTTAAACCACGACAATGATGATGTGAGTTTTTATTGTAGTGTGTCTCCAAGTCCTTCAGGTGTAAGTATTCATTAATCCTATGTGCGTCTCTGTGAATTGAAAACCTCTAATATTACAGTGAAATAATTGAAGATTTCTAAAGCCTCCACACTCAGGGACACGTAGTGAACAGAAATGTCTTCCTTTAAGTTTTAAAGATACAGCTTCATTCATGTTACAGGAATGGTAATGTAAACATAATGGCACTGTACACATAATGGCACCATAAACTTAATGGCACCGTAAACATACACACCATGATCTGTAGTCTGAAATCTACATCAGGAGTAGTCAGCCTGAAGTCACTCTAGACTGTGCTCAATGAACAATATTGTAATGGGGGATTTGAATCACCTTCTAAGCGTGTCACTGCACAGGAGTCAAGACTGCCATATCTACAGAATGTATGTATGTGAGATGATCAAGGTAAATCTTGTTATCTCCAGCCTGGAATTTAGGTGCTCCTAGATCTAAAGAAAAACCCTCACACTTAATACTTTCAAAGCCCACTAACTTTTCCATTCATTGTGTAGAATATGAAAGTGTTGTACTGTGGGTAGGTCTTTGGGTGAACATCCTTACCTTTAGGAATGTGCGTTGTGGCAATGGCCTACTGTAGGTGACAGGGTTGCCAATGCTTAACACTTCAAAAAACTAACCTAAATGTAGAAAAAAATAAAGAATTGTAAAATCCATCAGGACACACCAAATGTAACTTATTCTCTCACTCATAAAAGAGAAACTGTATCAGTTATAGTAGTGGTTTTTCTCCATTAACTATCAAAAAAACTGAGGTAATTCCTAATGTTGCAGTTTAAGTGAAGTATCCTAATTTAGTGTATGTTAGCCCAAGTTAAAAAAAAGGACTTTAATAGCTGAACAGCTTCCTAGCCTATATGAGAAATAGCATGGCCAGCAGGGCCAGGGCGGTGATTGCCCCCTATACTGGGCACTGGTGAGGCTGCACCTCCAATTCTGTATTCAATTCTGGCCCCCCACTACAACAGAGAAATTGAGGTACTAGAGTGGGGCCAGAGAAGGGCAAAGGAACTGGTGAAGGGCCTGCCACAAATGTGATGAGGAACGGCTGAGGGACGAGTCAGGGGGGGATTTTATGATTTTATAAAGCATTCAGATAATCATAGACTCTAACTGCAGAAAAGGAAAATTCAGGCTGTTACAGTGAAATGGCTGACACACAGTTTCAATTAATGTGACCTTTACAGGGCTTAATAGTTTGGGCTTTTCTCATTAACTTGTGTAACATTTTGTTCTTGCTATAGTATTCAAGCCACTGAGTTACCACTGGCAATACCTGAAGAGGCATTACCATTTTTATTCCAAACATTTAAATAACCTCTGTAATGGGTCACTTGTTAGCTCACTGCTCAGATATCAGCCTGTTCCATGCTCTAGTTATAATGAGTAAGGATTTGCTTTCCAGGCTTTTACTAGGCCTTTGCTAGGTACAAATCTTCTATCACAGTGTTGGAAACACGGACTTTCCAAACTACCCGTGACAAATAGACTTGATCACATCCTGTGGAAAAAAAAAAAGAGATTTTATTGCTTTTAGAATTATTTTGTTGGACTAACGGTTTAGCTTTCAGTAGAGGAGAAAAGTGTTTTGTCTCTTATTACTTCTTCTGTTCAGAAAAATTCATCTGTTTCAGAACATGAAATTTTTTCTTTAAGCCTGTTTTTTGCATTCTTGAAAAAGTGCCAAATGGGCATCCTGGAGCCCAAAATGCTGTTTATCCACAATATATACAAAAGCTTTGCAGGCCTCCTGAACCACATGCTTCAGACTTGAGCCCTCCTCCTTTTCGGATGTGCCTATGCTGAAGTGGAAATATATGACTACTTTCTGGACTTGCTAGAAGTATTTTGGTGTCAGTGGTAGAATATCTGTGGTATCTTAACACCAGCCCCCTGAGGATTTACTTGGTGTGTTAGGCTAACTTATGTCAATTTGAAGTCAAGCTGGCTACACTGATCCTGTTACTGGAACTATTTAATTTAAGGTGTACATTGTTGTATCAAAAATAGCACTTCAGAGAAAAAACTGTCACAACAGTATTGGGCTATCAGATTTTCATTAGTTTTACACAAAACAGAAACACAAAGAGAGTGTGAGATGTCAATGCTACCAAGATTAGAACTTGAAATATCAGCTAGGTAGGTCATGGTTTTTTCATACTTAAAGGAGGATAAACTCCTTGAATCTCCTCAATCACAGAGATTTTTTACACAAACCCATTACTCCCCATATATACAACTGTGAATGTCTTCCTAAAGTCAATGAGTAACTAAAGGTTTTACCAATTCTGAAAAAGATGAAACCGCATAGCCACAAACTTCCAAATTCCTGACAATTGCACCAAGTTCTACCCATGATCTAAACCATTATAAAAATAATGTTCCATTAACCAACATGATGAAAGAAAAGGATTGTAAAACTCCTCCACTTGGATGCTGTGAAGAGATAGGAAAAGTTCTAACTGGTTCTATAAATGCAAAGTATTATCAGTGACCCTAACAGTCACTTCTGCTCATTACAGTAAAAGCACATCTAGTTATATACATTAATGAGAAAAAAAAGTCTTTAGCCTGTAAGATAATATTGTTCAGTCACTGAACCTTTCCTCTGAGGCTTTTAAAATGCTTGGGGCACATTAAGACCCTTAATCTTTTCCAATGATGGTTATATGAGCATTGTCCTAAATGATTAAGGCTCACAATGATGCAGGGAAATGGATCAATAGTATCTGACAGACTTGAAGAGAACAGTCTGGGTTGGAGGAAGTGTCTTATCACGCAGCTCACAGTCCTTGTCTGAACACAGACATCGCGTGCCAAGCACCATGTGCTAAAAGAGGTCTGCTTTAGAAGAAGTATTGCAGTCAAGTAATGCATTGTGTTCTTCATTTTCTTTTTTTTTCCTTTTCCATTTCCAAGCGGTTATTATACACTTGATACTCAATCTGGTTTTTGAAGGAAGACAAAGCAAGACCAAATGAAGTGAGAAAGAAACTTCCCTCATTTCCTACTATTTTCAGACACAGTTAACCTGGCTGGGACATTACCTTGCAGAGCAGATCTACATTTGCAAGGAAATACACTGGGATAACAGGTATGATGTGTCCTTTTAACTATGCAAGACATCTTCAATCCCGTATTGTACTAGACAAAAACACTGCTCTGTGTCACACCATTATAAATAGGATCTATGCCACAATGTATAGCAAGGTAACAAAGGACAAAGTTGTTCATGTTGATTAGAAATTCTGTTGCAGCTGAAAGATCATCTAGAAATAAAAATGCTTCTTGATTCACAAAGCAACACATTAGTGATGTGTTAGACACTCAAATGTATTCCAGCTGCAATCAAGCTAAGAGCATTTGGGGTTTGTTTTTGTTATACCAAATAACTCTTGTATTCTGTTTGAATATTTCCTACGTGGACTTTTGTGAAAAATCAGAACATGCAAACTGTGGATTTGAACATGCTTGAATGATAGAACTGGTTCTACTCAAGAAGTCTTTTGTGGGAAATATTTTCATATATTGGACTTTAAGGTCATTTAAATGGATGTGTGGAATTTTGTTTATTCTTTTGTGGGTAATAAAAAGAGAGGAGGAGGATGATTTCAGATATGTACCAGCCCAGGAATTCAAAGCGGTTGTCTTCTGTGTAAATTCTCTGCAAGAAATTGCCACCAAAGCCAAGTCTTTGGGGCTACATTGATTAAGGTGGGGATCAAGGCCTCTTCCCACAATTTTGAATGTTTAGGGTAACTTTACTGAAGATAAGACTTAGAAAGCTTGCCTGTAGGCCCATTTTAAAAACATAAACCAGAATTCATTTCCATTAATAAAAATCAATTATTTTAAATATCAGGCATGTCAGATCAAATATACGCTGTAGACCCTTTAGAAAATGAGTGTTAATGCTATGTGAACACTGACTGAGTATTTAGCAGCAACATGTGAAATAGTCATGTGTGTCTTTCATCGCATAGATTACAATTCAGTCATGGTACCAAAACTGAGATTCCATACAGAAACTATAGAAATTAGTTTAAATAGAGTAATTTAAACTGTTGTTTAAATCCCCTTCAACACTTAGAATTAGAAATTCTCAGTTGTGGCATTTTTGTTTCTGAGTGCCTGTGTTGCCATGGCTACCCGTTGCTGTCTTCATATGACTTCTTAGGAATTGGGCACCCATAACAGATTGTTCCATCCCCACCACCTTGTATGGCCATTCCAAGCTGGGGCTGGCTCTGATCCTCCTTGCTGATTTGGATCCTGACCCCCACCCACAGGCCAATGTCCCAGACTGGTCTTATCCTTTCCCCATCCCCATGGATGTGTCTGATGTCCATGTCTACAGCTGCCTCACATGCCCCTGGCCTGCCCTGTTCCTGTTGAGAGAGGCTAGCCTTGGCTGAGATGTTCTGCCAAGCCACCCTGAGGACCTTCCTTGTCTCCTCTGTCCCATAGGAAGGAGCTAGCCCTCACTGCTATGAGGTTCCTTGGTAATGCTTACCAGACCTTGCCAATCTTTTGTTCACTATATTTTTGCTAAATTGCTTTTCATGGAAATATTTGCGGATCACTTCTTGACCTGTTGTTCTCATCATCTGTGAGCAGGTGATCTGAAGTAATTCTGATGCTGTTACTACTGTCATAGCTTGTCAGGATTGTAGTTTTTAGACTGAATGTAACTGATGAGCTCACTGCTAGAACACAGTAGTTTTTACTGCTTCCTTAAATCAAGGTAATGGCAGGGATTTTATAAAGCTGCATTGATGAGAACTCTCTGAGTGCCCTGAATCCATCTTGGCAAATGTGCATGGCAACAAATTACTTCTGCTCTTTTCATGCAAAAGTGAATGATTTACAGCAATGATACCTGCCTGCAGGTGACATTTTTCATCATAACCTCTAAACTTTTATTGTTCTATAGTATATGCTCCATGTACCACCCTCTCACATGGCATCCTTTCCCACGTGGCATCCCGTCATTCAAGTTGCCCTCTTGCATTTTGGTTTTCCAACCAGGGTTCCTCCATGCCCTGAGTTCCCCCCAGCCTCTGCATTCATTTACACAGGATGCACACCTTCACATAACTATCATAATTCCTCCAGCTCCAGATGTCTGCCTTTACTTCTATCCTAGTCTTCAGCTTTGGCACTCTTCAATGCAAAAAGCAGTTCAAGCCTTGATTTCCCTGGCATAGTATAGTTCAAAGTCACAAAATACCGAATACCATCTAGGAGTAATTCCTATTTCTTCTTTCCCTTATCCAAACACTGGAATTTAGCAAGAAGTGTACCATCTCTTTTGATCCCATAATTCCTTCCAAGATGTAGACCCTGCAACAAACTTACTTACAACACTGATTTATCAGGATTTTTTGCTTGAACATATGTTATATACTCCCCAGATTTATGAAATTAGATGGAATTCTGGACTGAATGCATGTTACGTTCCAGCTAAGCAAAAGAGTAAGGTTCTTCATTATAAAATTGGAAACACTTACAAAAGAAACTGATGAAAATAAGGAAACAATCTTAAACTGTGTCTTACCCTAGCTGTCACAGGGGAGGGAATTTCTCAACTATTGAACTGAGGAACTGCTTAATGAATTTATTCTTCTGGAGTAGTGTATTTCTGCCTTTCACTTACATTTGAGGATTTTATGCTGACTGATGACAAAGGTTCAACCTATTTCTTTGGAATCCTTTTATTTCTTTACCGTTTGAGAGCTTGGGGAATAGCATGGCCTTTCTTCTAGCTGCTTGCTGTCTATCAGAATGCAAAAGGAATTGTGTTAAGCATATTTGACAATAAATTTCTTTTGGTACAGAAGAATCATTGCATGCTGATTCTTCTATGCTCTTTATCCCTTCAGTGTATCAACTGAATTGCAGTGATAAAATGAATTACAGTAGCAAACCTACAACGTATCGTTCTGTAAGCTACGTATTATGAGATGCTTTTGGCACAAGCAGCCATTTTATTTCTGGTTGCTGGCATATTATAAAGAACCACATATAATACATTAATACACTTTTGGAGCTGGGTCACTGTGTCACAGTCCTATTCAGGGAAGCATTTAAGCATCTGTATAATATGAATCATGTGCTTAGGCCCCACAGGTGCCAATGGAAATTAAGCAACTGCTTCAGTGTGGTCTTGAACAGAGATTTATTCTTAAACCATGTTCCTAAAATAAAATTACTCTAGTCAAGGCTGGAATAAACTAAAATGAAGCACTTGTCATACAGGGTTTTGGTTATTTTTTTTCTTTGTTTTTTTTTTTTTTTTTTTTTTTTAAATGATGCATTTTTGGAATACCTCAAAGATTCCTATTCATTGAATGTGTTTGCCTGCAATTATGCAAACATTAAAATTCACTTAAAGCTTCTGAGATAGAGAAATTTGCAATTTTTACAGAGATAGAGCTGATAAGCTTTCATTGCAATATTGTCACCTTCATTTCTGAAGAACATTGACCCAGAGGTTTTTGTAGTTCACCGCTAGTCCATGTTTAAGCCTGTCTCCAACCTTTTTCCCATCTCCACTGTAAAACTGACTTGCAGTGGCAGCCCAGCCAATCTGCTGTGAGAGGTTTGGCCAGGGAGCATTTCTGCTTTTCCAGACTTGCTCCTTCCATAGTGTCACTCAGTGCTGCAGGAGAAAACTCAGCAAGAACAAAACCCTGGATGCAGCAACCCAAAAATTGTGTGGTCTTCATTTTATAGCTTTGTTTTCGCTTCCTCTTTCTAATAACCTCTTTCTCCTGCTCTTCTGCCCTCCCCTTCTCTCCTTCACCCCCTCTCTCCTTTCAAACTTAAAGACATTTTCCTATGAGGCCTCCATTAGGGAACCACTTTTCTTGTTCTCAAGAAAGAAACAGCACAAATTTGGCATTCTCCTGTCACATCACCTCACAGTTTTAATCAAAAAAAAGCACAAGAACATCAAAACTAAAGGGAAATGAATTATGTTTCCAACCAGAAGCCAGAATTAATTCAAGATCTGTATTGGACAAGTAGGTGGTTTTTATTTCATTTCCAGGCTAACCAGGAGCCTGGGTCTCATTTCAGAGCTGGTAATTTCTAATGCTGTTAGAAAAAAACAGACAGCCCGCTGTTCCCAGTCATTTTTATAATATTTTCCAGCACTGGAAATTGTTGACTAGCACGGCCTTTGAACAAAAACATTCACTATGCTAAATTTAGGCTACAGTCCTTTAGAAAGTGTGTTTTAAAAGAGCAATTACTAGATCAGTACCAGTTTAACCACCAGCTGCATTAGAATAAGACTTTTTTATAGTCTTTCAGAAAGGAGGAAACATACAGGCAACTGGTATCTTATGTCTATACATGCAGTCAGTGGTCTAAGTAGGAGGATATTCAGAAGGAACATCAAGAGCATCCACAGGAATACCTGCTCTAACATATTAATGACTCAGTTTCAGGAGCTCAGAGGTCCCAGTTATGCACAGGCTGTAGGATGTGAACATCGGGTGCCTTGGGTAAAAGCACAGGCAACAGAGAACATTAAAAGTCCATAGCCTATGGACTCAACTACAGATTGAGTGTTGTAGAAGGAAACATTTCTGAGTAGTGTAGGCATATGCTTTGTCTTTCCACTTGGCCTTGAGGTTAAGCATTAATCACTGGAATCATAGAATCATAAAATAGTTAGAGTTTTAGAAATAGAAAGGTTGACAGGCTATGGACCACCAAATGAACAGATACGCCTTCTGTATAACCTCAAGGTGTCTATAGAAAAGTAGAAATTTGGATATACATCTGAATTGAACTAATTGTTACTGGACTCCAAGTACCTCATCACTCATATAAACTTTCCAAATTGTCTGCCAGACATACTTTGGATGTGTCTCTTAATGACAGAATAAATTTAGATAATTTAGATTGCACTCTACAAGCCCAATGTAGAATTCAGTTTCAGACCAAGAATGCATCTTAGATCCCCAGTATCATTTGAAATGCCTAAACTGTTACTTCAGAAGACCATTGGTAGTGTGTCACACCTGCCAGTTCTGTCTGTTTATCTTGATTAATCTAAACCATCTCAAATGGCTTTAAATGCCTAAGTCTAGGATACTGAACTAAACTTGTGTCTCTTGAAAGGTGAATTGAACTGCTCAGTAAATTTTATTGATAATGTTAATTATACTGTCACCAAATAAAAAAGGAAATTAAATATCTATCACACACGTAAGTGCCTTCCATAGAAGTATATTAATCTTGATCTAAATGCCATGCCAGCCTATTTCTTGACAGTGCCATGGTATCTACATTGGATGAAGAAAGGAGGCACAGTGAATTTCAAACCAACATCAGCAAATGCTGAAAAATAAATTTGTGTGTGATACAGATATATATATATAGGCAACTAAGGGCTTTTAAGGAAATGAAATAATATTGCTCAATCTGGTGATCATTAACAGTGGTCAATGGTTTTAGCTTGGTGTTACCTTCCTTATTTGCAAACAGCCCAGGAAACAATTTTAAGGAATTATTTGATAGTTAAAGAGATAGTCTTGTAGATGTGGCATGAGAGGCAGTATGGAAAGGAATATGAGTATGTCCTGTCTGAAGCTGAACAAGTGACCATATTTTGACAAGTTGGGAAGGAAAGCATTTATATTCTTTTAAGGTTGAGGTTGGAATCAATTCCACTAAACAGAGCTACAAAAAGAAGTCTTAAAAAATTATACCGTTTTCTAAAATGCACACATTCCAATGAGGCCTCTTCCATGGGATTTCTGGTATAAAACTGGTGATTATGTTGGAATTTCAGAAACAACTTGTAGGGCTCCCAAAACACAGGGAGGAGTCCCTCCCGAGGCTGGAATATTAAGTTGGCTGGGAGAGTTGTTGGCTTTAGAAAACATCCAGGACCATATTATGAACATAATGAGGCTTTCTTACATTTTTTAAAGATTTAACTGAGAGCTCTGCAGGGATACGGGCCACTCATCAGATAACTTACAGAAGAAATGACTTGTTCAGTGTGACAGGCTTTCTCGGAGCCTGCCAGATATATTCCATGAGCACATGTAGCCTGACTTTTAAAAATGCAGCTTCTTAAGACATCATTAGCAGCTGATAACTATGTAAAATATCATTGCATTGTGGAAAATGTAACCGTACATTTCTTGGATTAATTTATTTTTACTCAGATCTATGTTTAAAACACAAAGACTCAAGTTTCATTTAATGCATTCATTGCGTTCATTGAGCTCTATGAAAAGAATACAAAATGAAATGAATTCTAACAAGTAAGTCGAATAGAATAAACTCTATCTAGAGTATAAATTATTCCAGTTCAGCTGTTAACATTCCTATCCTGCAGCCTCAGGTGTGAATTTTAATACTATGACGAAACTTTGTGGGAAAAGAGACTCCTTCACACTGAAGTTGTTTATATCTTTTCAGGATGTTAATGGTTCAGGTACAGATTTAACACCTCCACAGCTCTGAATTATGAAATAATTGCTGCATATTACTGTAACTGGAACAGATTGCATCTTTTCATGCAAATTCTTCTATAGGTTGCCAAGCTGGCTCATGTTTAACTGCAATAGATTTAAAGGAAAATAAAACATAGCATGCTCATAGTTGCATATAGGAAGCTAGCATGTTTCCTTAAAAAAATCCCATGTTTCATGAGTACCCAACACTACCAACAGAATTTTCTTGAAACGTACAATTTTTGCTTTCCATTCAGCACAACAGCAGTGTGTCAACACCAGAGAGACTCTGCTGGGAGCAGATAAGTCTGTTGGCTGCTGAGCAATCAGAACTCTTTCTCATTTCTCTTTCTAAATGGACCCCTGTGTGTATACTAAAACTGGTTAACTTACATTAGAAATAAATTTATAAATGTATTTTACTTTTGGTCACTATGATTTGAAACACCTAGAGACTGAAATATTTTTTGTTTTTCTTTATAACTTGTTGGAAAATTCAATTAACAGCTTTCATTCATGAGCGATTTATTGAACTCAGATTGTTTTGAAGCATTTCCAGATCAATGACCATTTTGCTAACTCCAAGAAAGGGTTAATTGGAGTTTTCCCTAGGCTACCTCTCCCTGTAAAAAAACAATGAAACCACAGCTTCCATAATTTTCCTTGGAAGAAGGATTCATCTGGTAGGCTGTAATTCCTGATTCAGTGAAGTCCTAGATCTTTAGCTGGGCTAAACTCTTAGATTTACAGTGAGGAGTCCAGTGGCCCCAAACCTCAGTTTTCAGGAATAGAGTTGGCATTTACTCAATCTTCCATGGTCTTTCATTATTCCATTGTCTTCAGGGATGGTCTTCCTTGAAAGGAGGTATAACTGTGAAATTCTTACTCAGTTTTGGTGATTTTCATGACTATTAACTTTAATAAAAATTCAAGACCTGTTTCCCTGTATGTCAGGGTTTTGTGAATAAGAGGAAAAAAAACAAAACCCAGAAAGGGACACTGCAATATTATTTGAAGTGTGTAATTTTGATCTGATTGGACTAAATCCATTCCTGCAGGAAAATACAACTTTGCAGAAACTGCCTTTTGCCAGCTCTAGTTTTCTTTGTTGCCATCTTCAAAAATCACATTGATTTGGAATAGGAAGGTTGTCCTAGCTGGTTTATAAAGTTGTTGCTGGAAGAAATAAAGATAATTTTTTCCATACACCTGAAAGAAGTACTCCATATTCCTGAATGACTCTGACTGCATGTTGATCTAACGGCTCAATGACTTGTGTATGCAGCCTAACTGGGAATTAGGAAGGGTAAATTCACAATAATGTCTCCATATTTCAGCTTATGCTGTTTCAGACACAAGGCAATGCAAATCAGTTTCAAGATTCACAATTAATTTATAACCTCACAGATGAGGGTGGGCAAATAATATTTATTACTGTCCATAAAACAATTTGAGCAAGATGACAGTCAATAATTATCAAAGCTATGATAATTCAATCTTAAATCCCATGTACTGACGCTATTATTGTGAATGTTGAATTAAATAACATATATGCATTTCCATTTTTGTCTTTCTCTTTCTTTCTCATCTAGTTGAATAAATTTAAGTTTTTCCTTTCCATGTGTTACACGCCTGAAAACGTGCAGTGTCCCAGAGGCAGTGGTTTAATTGCTACTGGATCTAATATCCATATATACTTAGGTTTTTCTGGACACAAGACATGATGTGTATTATCTCCTTAATGGAGATAAATTATACCTCAGAATGATAGTAGTTTTATTTTTGTTGAGGTTTCTTTCTATGGTTTTTTTTTTCCAGGTTTTTCAAGGCTTTGGGGCATATAAATTAAAATTTGCTGTCAGACACACCTTCTAAACTAAACACTACCTTATTTTCTTATCACATTTGGAAATGAGGAATTTTTCCACACCTTCTTTCTCCCCTATTCTACAGAAATGAACTTGTTATCACTAAAAAATATATGTTGTTTTTGTGAGGTAAGATAAGTGTTCCTAGATACATTAATGAAATTACCTCCAAGTTATGAGGGTTACTTTTAAATCAAATATAGCTAATCTTTTGGATTGAATCCAAGAACTGTCAATTATCAGCAACTCTTAAAGAGCAGCAAAGAACCACTTAGCCTTCTCTCCTTGTGATTGTCTCTTCATTCGTCCTACTGTTCTCCACTGTAATAATTAGTTTCTGTTCCCTCTCTGACCAACATTCTTTTCAGCTTAACTGTTTTAAATATAATTTCTTATTTTAGTACTTTAAGGAATTCAGTCATTTCTGAGCCCTGCTATTTCTTTTTTCTATGACTACAACAGGCAGAATACTTGTCATCATTTAACATTTCTTTCTGGCCTGTACTACTGACAAAATGCTAACTACTTCTCATTAGCACTCATGCCGGTCTTTATTGTCCGCTCATTTGCAATCAATCATCACAAATAAACCTGTGCCCCTGCATGTGCAACTGGAATCCCTAGTCAGAGAAAATAACATTATCATTAGAGCCCTAAACTGATTCTTTTAAAATTCCCAGTGTGAAATAAATACAGCTCTTCAATAGCTGCGCCGATTTGGAGTAGAGGTCTCAGAAATGCTTCTTCAATTACATTAGTGCTACGTGGAAGTTCCTAATCACATCTGACAAAGACAGTATAAACACTTCTGCTAGGATTTCTGCAACAGCCATCAATAGCTGAGTTTGCAAATGTCAATAGACAGAAATAAGCACTTCCAGGATGTGATACACTTGACCTATTTTTGACATCTATTTTAAGATGTGATGAAACATACCTCTGCTAATTCTACTGCCTGCAAAGAAAGTCTCTGATGACCAGCCACAGATTTTGATGTTTGATTTCTTGAAATCGTATACTTACTTCCACTCTGCATTAATATTTTGAATCCTTAAACTCAAAGCATATAAAGGCAACATCATATAAGCTGGATTTCAAGACATATCCAAAAAAGATCAAAACATTAGAATTTACTGATATCAAAGTTATCAAAAATGCTAATAAATGTAACTAGTGGTAGCACTCCAGTGTAAGGTCCAGACAGAACAAAAAGTCTCAGAATGGTCAGCCAAGTTATTAGAAAATTGGTAAGTTATCAACCAGAAGAATATTTCCTGGTTTTATTCAGAGGATGCATTGAATTAAACCCCTGAATAACTTCTAATAAACACAGTCTTCTTTTATTACATCAAAGAAAAAACATTTCTTCCCTACAAGTCTGTTTCCTTTTGACATATAGAAGATTCCTTTCAGAACTCTTTTGACTACTTCAATGACAAAAAATGAATAGCTCAGCTGAACAATTCCTGTCTTCTACTCCCAAGCAATGACTTATTTATTTGTGCACAAGTGAAATTATAAGGTCTGAAATGAATATTTATACGGGCATAAGGCTTTTCAAATGTCTTTCTGGCAGATAGGATTCACGCAAAACATTTATCTGAATTAAGCAATCAGACTAGACATTAGCCGAGTTAGGTTACATATTAAACATAGTTCATTGTCTCTTTTCTAGATGTGATGCTGGTAATATAAAACTGCTGGATTGTAGCAGATGAACTACTTTTTTTTTCTTTTATTTCCTTCTTTCTGATCAAACATTATTTTCTAATTATAATTCCCACAAAGCTTGTATTTTAAAACATCCACCTTCAACCATACAAACTCTAAAATCATAAAATCTAAATATTTTCTATTTTGATATAAAATATTAGTAAAAAAAATTTCTAATTAAAAAAAAAATTCAAAGTGCTTATACACCTCAATTTGATACAATTCTAGAAGTCTGGCATGAAATGGAATGAATATCACAGCTCATTAACCACCTACAGAACTAGAAAATTTTCTCTTAACCAATAAACAAATACCTCAAATTATTAGACTTCCAGGATAGTCATAATCTTTCAAAGCACATTTATATTTTCTATTAATGCAAGATTAGATAGCCCATTTCCACTAGCAAGTTCTGTAACATTTCCACTGGGACATACTCTTAGAATGCAAAGCCTTAGCTTGCCAACTCTGAGAGCATGATTAAAACAGTCAGTGTTTAGTGTTGGATTCTTTTAAATGGGTTTTGTATCTAACATATTCAAAACAATGACATAAACCCAAAATTATTTTTTACAGTGATAAAAAACAGAGATTTATTCCCACAAGCTAAATGAGGGTTAAACTGGGTTAAGTGCATCTGTATTAGGCATTTCCTCCTTTTGTCTACAAAGGTTTGGAGCTGACAGTATTTTAAGAAGTTTGATTAGGTCATATAAGCACTTTCAGTCATGTAGAAAATGTCAAAATCCCAATATAGAACATAGTGATCGACAGTGCATTTGTGCAGTATTAGACACCAAAGGCGGAGTCAAGGCTTGATGATTTTTATGGCTAGTAAGAATTATTGTCCCAAAAAAGTACTTTTATAGCAAAGCTTATGAATGTTTCTTAATATTTCAACATTCACAGCGAAGTTTATAATCTCCACTATCTTCGAGTGATTTTTTCTGGAAATGTCAGCATAAAAACATTGCATTGCTTAAAGATACAAGACTTTGTGGGTAAAGTAATGAATTCGCCTAATAGACCACTCTTTCTCCATCCACTTACCTTAATGGGTGAAAAATTAATATATTTTTCACAAGTTTAAGAGTTTAAATGCACTTATACTGATTCGCCTTTCTGTTATCATTACTATTTAATGACCTCAGGGCTTCAGGTGCACTGCACTAGCTAGTATTTCAGTTTCAGGCAATATATTTGTTCAGCATATGAATTTTAATTGAACATTCTTTTCATGAAATGGGAACATTCTACCTTCAAAAAATCAGTGGGAACCAAGCAATAATTCCAGAAGCAAAGCAATTTTATCTCAATTTCAGAAAATGAACTTGAGCTTTCAAATGTTATCTTCTGGTTTAGGTAGTTCCGATTTCTACTGGAGCAAAGCCAAGAGAACAGAGCTTCACCTTGAAAGTTTACTTGGCCCATACCAGGTACTGAAATCATCAAGCTTATCTATGTTAATTAAAGCCAGAGAATTTTCCTCTTCTACAGAATTCCTTTTCATCATTCTTCTCCGTATATGAAAGCTTTCTGGCCAGGCACTGTAGTAAACAAGCCAATGTCTATAAGATCATTACTTAATTATATCAGGAAGGATGTCAGGAAAATATATGAAGATGCTTGCACATCTCATAAATGCAAGATCGTATTTATTTCCTTAGAATTTTATAATATTTATCCTGCAGCACTTTTCATTTGCTTATACTTGTTGACCATACTTGATCACTTACTACTAATATTTTTAAATGTTGTGATGATTTGGTGATGGAATTGTTCAGTTGCTATCTGTACAAGGATGGCTAGGATGGCATTGACTTTCTTCATAGCAGTTGGTGTGGGGCTGTGCTTTGCATTTGTAGCTAAAACAGTGTCATATCACCAGTATTCTGGCAGTCGTTGAACATGACTTTCACAGCATCAAGGACCTTCTTCCCAGCCACCTCCCACCAAGGCTGGTACACTGGAGGTGAGTAAGAGCTTGGGAGAGGACATAGCTGTGACAGCTGACACAAACTCACCAACAGGATGTTCAGCATATGACACTTTGTTCAGCAATAAAAGCTAAGGGAAAGGGAAGGGTGTGGGGACATTTGTGGATATGGCGTTTATCTTTCCAAGCAACTGCTATGTGTACTGAGGCCCTGCTTCCCAGGAAGTGGCTGGACATCTGCCTGCTGATAGGAAGTAAATGAATAAATTCCTTCTGTCTTTGTTCTCACTTGCAGATTTTGCTTTTCTTATTAAACTGTCTTTATCTCAACCGACAAGCTTTTCTGTCTTATTTTTGTTCTGTTGAGGAGGGGGATTGAGAGAGTGCCTAGATGAAGGTCTAGCAGGTAGTCAAGATCAACTCACCATGCTCAATTACGTGGAGCAATGTAATACCCAATTAAGTGGAGGATTCACCTAACAAAATGACCTTACTGAGTCCAACACAGTCATAGGGAGAATTCCTTGTGACTGTTTTAACCTGCTGATGATTGTGTTTGCCAATAAGAACAAGAATTTATTTTGCCAATAAGAATATATTCTGTATGGTGAGGTTCTCTCCTTTCTCTTTAAGCTCTCCTTTTAAACCTTTTCTAACCATTTCCATTTAGATCTAGAAGGACCTTTCCACTTTGTCTGTATGTATTCCCTCTTAGGTAAGATGCCAGTTAAGCCATAACCTCAAACCCCCCGAAAGTTCCTTTAATACTGTTGGAATGACTTTCTGTGACATATGAAACCTTTTTATGTCTGAAACACAATAACTTCAAAACGTGCATAAAAAATGTTCATCTGCCCTATAGTAATTTGATTCATGATGAAATCTGATGGTTTTCATTTATCAACTATACATTCAAAAAATATATATAGCAGAGGAGCAGAAAAATAGTTATAAATTGTTCCAATTCTTGACAACTCTTGCGGTAAAGAAATTTTTTCCAATATCCAATCTAAACCTCCCCTCACATAGCTTGAGGCCATTTCGTCTTGTCTGATCACTTGTTACTTGGGAGAAGAGACTGACACCCACATCACTATAACCTCCTTTCAGTTAGTTGTAGAGAATGATGAGCCTCCTACTCTCCAGGAGGCTAAACAACCCCAGTTCCCTCAGCTGCTCATCATACTTGTGCTCCAGCCCCTTCACCAGCTTTGTTGCCTTTCTTTGGACACACTCCAAACCTCTATGCTCCAGTACCTTATTGGCCAGACCAGCTTAATATGGCTTCTATATTCTTGATATATTAGTGTCGATAGATATTCTTGATATATTCTTGATTCTGTATATCATCTCACCATTCATCAGCAATGTAACGAACTCAGTTCTGATTTTTTTGAGAGAAGTCCACAAAACTGGTAGAATACCATGTATTTCAGAGGAAAGGGAACTGAAAACAAGAAAAAAGGGATCACTTCCATGTGTGTCTAGAACAGCTGAGAGTTTCAGCTGTAGCCATTCATGTGCCAATAAGTCATTTGCTGGGAAATAGGGGTGCTTTTCAGCAACATGACTCAGAACTCTGAATTTGTGCCAATGAATGGAAAAGACAACACCTTAAAGGCTTCTTTTAGTGTTTAAACAAGGATAGTATAAGTAAAACAGAAATGAGAGGATAAAAGTGGGTTTATTCCTTTCCTCCCCCATTCCCCAAGGTTGTCACTCCAAAATTGAGAAGATGAAGGAGAAGAGCTGGAAGACAAAGAGAGGAAGAAGAAATAAAGAAGATACTACCAAGGCAGAAAGCCTGAAATGTTTCATCAGATCAATTCCAAAGTCCTTAGGAAGTCATGAGCCCCAGGGGACCAACTCATTTATTTTAAAATTAAAAGGAAAAAAAAAAAAAGTAATCTGTGAAACCTGTCTTGAGATCACAGCTCTCAAACAAAGGGAGAGAGCTTAAAAGAAGAGAGGACGCATTGTCAGGCACATTCCCACAAGAAGCAGCAGCAGTTAGCATTAAGGGGAAGGATCTGTTGTCAAAGTCATTTTGATTAAGGGCAGAGATGGACCGCACAAGCAGAAGCAGCAGATAGGGTCTATAGTTCCTGGGAGTCATAAAGCCAAAGCATTATTACTATGTCTTATCCCAAGGCCTCCCATTGAGAAGCAAAAAAAAAAAAAAAACCAAACTAGTTTGACAACCACTGACCCATCTGTGTTGCTGTCTGAAGAGTAATCTCTCCAGTACCCCCTGCTGTTGCCTACAGTGAACTTTCTGGGTGGTGAAACTGGGTGGCAAAACCAGGTGACCTAGAGTCTAATAGATTACTAAAAGCCTAGAGAAAGGGACTGTATTTTCTTTGAGCTATGCCAAAACTATTAATCATGATGTGAACAGGTCACCCCACCTATCAGGCATCATTCTCCTCCCAGCCAAAAGTGTACCATTGAACAAAAATTCTCTCTTCTTGTCATAATTATCAGACTTATATGTCCTAATGTAAGCGCCTACATTTCCTAACCTCATGATTTTCCCCAAAGCTCAGGATTTCCTTACTCACCTGTAATAAATCCAATTTTCCTTGTCTTCTGACATTCTCTCCTCATCCAGCTGTATATTTCTGTGTGTTTCCTTAAACTGTATGTCACACTCTAAATAAACTACATTCCTCACTCTCTATGGTGTCTCAGAGAACATATTGCATAGCCAAATAGCTCTCAATCATGGCAAAATCTGTACTAAGATGAGACTCTGAACGCCTTGGGGTCAAAATAATTTCTAGAGAAGCACATTAATGTTTTTATAATTATTTTGCACAGTGGCAGAGTGTATCGTATTCAGTGAATCATTCATAGAATCATAGAATCGTAGAATCATAGAATAGTTAGGATTGGAAAGGACCTTAAGATCACCTAGTTCCAACCCCCTGCCATGGGCAGGGACACCTCACACTAGATTATGTCACCCAAGGCTCTGTCCAACCCGGCCTTGAACACTGCCAGGGATGGATCATTCACAGCTTCCTTTGGGCAACCCATTCTAGTCAAGCTTCTTTTTTCCCCTTCCATCCTCATCCAGGGCTTAAAAGATAGACAAAGCTTTGACAATTTCCACTACTTGGTGAGTGTTATGCAAAGTGTACAACATTAATCAAGGCAGGGGATGAATAGCTGGTTGTCTCTGTTCTAAATATTATCCTTTCAGTGGTACAGAAGTGGACTCCAAGCCTGGGGGACTCTTCAGCCTTGATTGCTGCAAAGAGACATAGCTCTTTTGAGGAAACCAGAATGCTTCCATTAACTAACCAATCTCTGAAGCTGAATCTCTACCAAATTTCCAAAGTTACATAATATCCCTTTCTGCTACTAAAAAAAGAAATGTGAATGAAATTTTTGTACTTTTCTTGGTGGTTTAGGCCAATATCCCAGGAAACACAAAGGTTGAGTGTATGTACCATCTGAATTGTGTTCAGGAAACCATCAGCATTTAAAACCATACTTTTCCCAAGTTAGTAAGGACCATTTTGCTTCCATTAGTGAGAGGAAAACTGTATGAGGGCTGGATATGAAGTAGTATAAAGCACAATGGGTTAGATTGTGCATTTTGTAGCTCCTCATATAAGTGAGGGGAGAACAAAAGTGTCTTTAAGTTACTTTGATGCTTTTTATACCCTAGACCCTGCCAGAGAGATGATTAATCAGTAGTGAGTTAGAACCAAGAAGCAGCTGTGGGCAAGGGTAAAGTTAATCCAGGGGTTTCTTCTGAAACTGGAGCTGCTCTCAGTTTCAGTCCAAAGGAAGTAATCCAGTTGTGTTAATGCAGTGCCTGTGTATAGATAGGGGGGAGGTTTTAACTTACTTAAGGTATTGTAGTGGATTTAATTTAAATTTTTTTTTTTTATATTTGTTTCTTAATTTGGAGGATGAAAACACCTAAGAAAATCCATGGCAAATTAATAAGCCTATCAATGCATTGAGGTTTTAGCAAGGTGTAAAAAAGGTAAATTTAAAGTATTCATTATGCCATTCCTAAAGTGTGGTTTATACACACGTTTTCAGAATTCTTAATATGACTCCCTCTCCAAGCTTAGGACAATGTCAGTGGCTGTTGGCTTGCATGAAGAATTGCAGTAGAGACACAGTGTATCATCTCTGAAGGCAGGGGAAATCCAGAGGAGAAGACAGATGGGTGAGAGCCACAGAGTCTAATTTTCAGTATGGAGCAGAAAAATCAGTTCAACTATATGGTCCGCTAAAGTTAATCTTGGCTAATATATATGTTATAAACTCCAATAGATTACTTTTAGGGTAGCAGCATTTTATAGCTCTGTAATTTTCCACTGAGTTGGTCAGTAGGTTTCCATGTAGCAGACCTCCCAAGAGTGGCACATTAGGAAAATGTTAGTCTCATGCTGTAGATCTGTATCTGCGCTGCAAGTCCAACCATGTTCTGAAATGGATGGGCTCCCTAAACTAGCTGAGACAATCCAGAGTACTGATCACAGATTAAACCACAAGAACAAAATGCAAATTATCATAGGTCTTTGTGCCTTTCCTTTTAGCTCTTGAAGTATCACAGAATCGTTTGGGTTGGAGGGGACCTTAAAGCTCATCCAGTTCCAAACCCTTCTGGTCATGCTTCTTCTGATGCAGCCCAGGACACGGTTGGCTTTCTGGGCTGCATGCACACATTGCGAGGTCATGTTGAGCTTTTCATCAACCAACACACCCAAGTCTTTCTCCTCAGAGCTGCTTTCAATCCATTCTCCACCCACAGATGCATCTCATCAAGTTCCACAGACTTGAGCACCTTCATGTTCCTTGAACCTGGTGTTCTCCTACAGTGGGTGGTTCTTTATTCTCACAGTCCCTGCATTTGCCTTCTGTGACTTTGACAGGATGGTTGGAGAAGGAAGTTATCATCAGTGCATTCCAGAACCTCCTGGATTGTTTATGCCCTGCTGTATTGTCCCTCCAACAGAAATCAGTATGGTTGAAGTTCCCCATAAGAACCAGGGCTTGGGAATATGATGCTGCTCCCATTTGTTGATAACGGGCCTCCTCTGCTGGGTCTTCCTTGGTTGTGTAACCCATGGCAGACCCTCAGTATAATGTCATCTGTTCCTGCCCTCCCTTTAATCCTGACCCGTAAAATGTTGGTTGATTCCTCATCCATCCCCAGACAGAGCTCCATGCTCCAAGAAAAGGATATAGCAAACATAGTAATAACACAAAATCAGACAGACAAAAATATCACATCACGAAGAAATGTGAAGACAGATGTAAATGCAATTGCTGATGATAATGGGTTTTAGATATATTTTGGAGCTCAAATTTTCTAATCTGTCATCACTGGCACTGTAAGATATTGAGATTTGGTCCATTACAGAACTCTTCCCTGAGAGCTGGGATACTTTCCTCCCCTTATCATTTTCCTTTCAGCAGAGCAGGTTATGAAACCCACAGCTCCAAATTGTAAAGATAATGCAGTAGGTACAATGATAATTCCAAAGTGATAACAAACAAGGAGAGAACTCTCTCAATAAAGGCAGCCCTAACTATATAGAAATTAAATTGCATCTGTAGTCAACAGTATCTAAATTCCTGGATTTATCTCAATTTACTGTGGAGGGGGAAAACCAGAGTGTTTTAAATGGCTACACAAATGAAAGTATTACATTTGATATTGCAAGTGGATGAATGTGGATTATTAACTTCTAAAAGTAGTTGTTACAATCACTGAGAAGGAAAGGGAAGAAAAAGTAAAAAATCAAAAAATCAACAATACCACTGCCTGAACATCACCATGCTTATCCTTTTCTTGATGTTCTTATGGTAAATGGCCATAACTCTGAAGGTTTACAGGCATTTGAGTTTATATGTGAATCATACAAGCTTCTTTGTCCCCACAAGAAGATTGATTGGGATTAGGTAATGAGGTAAACCTCATTAAGTAACAGGGAAGTACACAATCTGCCCTGGTTTTATGGTTTTGGGAATATATGTTGTGGTGGTTGATGGTAATGGGGGTTGGTGGTAGTTACAGCTCACCCCTGCACACTAGTTCATGAACACTGTTATAAACTGGGAAACAGATTAATCTTTTTCTGTTTGTTTTCTAGATAATTTTTAATTTTGAGTGTGGGAAAAATGTGATTGCAAAAGGCAAAAAACAACTGAAAGTTTAAGTAGTTTGAAGATTAGTTTCCAATAAACAGCTCACGCTGAATCATTGTGAAAAATAATTCATATATGTGGTATATGCATGCATATTTCTTTCAAGATTTTCCCAAGAACTCTCATAGGAATCCTGGATTTGAAGGGAGCATCAGACTTCCTGTTATCATCCTGAAACAGTCTGTAAAGAAGAATGATGAGGGAACTAAAAAGTTTTTTTAATTTCCAGGCATATGTTGCAGCCATAGCAAAGCAAGTTGATGTCAAGCAAATGTGTCCTACTGGCAGAAACCTAACCTATTTGTCTGTGCTTCTGCAACCTCCTTTGGCAAAAATAGAGCAATCACAGGTCAAACAGAGAGCTTCTGCCTCCCAGGCAAATGTCTTGAGTTTATGGCCTGCCCAATAACCTAACAATTGGAAAAGTTAAAAAACCTCAAAAGGGACAGCTGAAACCCTTTAGGCATAAGAGTTCACTTTTATGGGTTGTCCATGAAACAAGCATGTTTATAGATCTTAAGGGTGACACATTGTTAAAGCCTTCAGAATTTGTAATGGCTCATCTGTAATAGTTCTCTAAACTAGGCTGAATTTAATTTTATGTCTTCCCAATACCTATCATGCACATAGATTTTGTTTCCATTAATATTTTGCCCCCTTCAAGTTAGAAGCACTGACACAAGGCATTTCTAACAACTGAGAGATAATAACAGAGAGATATTTGATGTTTTATCTGCAAAATGTTCCCTGAAGATTTACTTGAACTATAGCGCATTGCAATTTTTTGTTTCACCTCATATTCCTCCTTCAGACTCTTCTGCTGTGAATTGTTGGAAAATTCCGAGCCAGAAATGAACATAAGTGATTATGTGACTAGGTTTATGTATATCACAATTTATAAATATTAGTATTCTCAAAATTGTTTATTTGGCTGTACACGTAACTAATGTACGGACCATATGTGTGATCATGTCCTCTAATTTCAGCTATTTGAATGTTTAAGCTACTTAGAAATCTAGGCTCTTTCTAGGCCAGGGAGGAAAAAAAAGACATCCCAGGGATTGTTTTACCTTGACAGAGGAGAGGAATATGAAATGGGTGGGAACAAGCATCTTCTGGAAGCAGCTTTTCCTCTGTTGTCTGTGAAAGTAGACCAAGAACTAAAGCACTAAAGGACCCAGCACAGAAGAAAAGTTTGGGTGGAATGAATCAGATATCACCTGTACCTGCCAAGTTAACTCTACAGATAGTAGCAACTTTATTCTCACTATCTATCGACAAGGAAGGAAAATAAAATTCATTAAAATGAAATAAAAGGAAACTGAAGTAAAAAGAGTAAACAGTTTCCAAGGGCAATGTAGAAAACCTCTGAAGTAGGAATCGCATGTCCCATTTCTTAGGACCTTAAGAAATGAGTCCTTAATACCGGTTATTATACCTTTAAAATATATTGTATATTGTATGTTTTCAAATGCTTTTTCTTCAGATATAAACTCAAAGGAGAAGTTGACCACACATATGCTAGCATATTACATTGACATCAAATCTCACATAGTACAGTACTGGGTCAAGTAAAGGGCCGTTTGCAGTTCTGGTATCCTCAACATAAAAAGGACATGGAACTGTTGAAACAAGTCCAGAGGAGGGCCACGAGGATGATCAGGGGACTGCAGCACCTCTCTATGAAGATAGGCTGAGAAAGTTGGGGCTGTTCAGCCTGGAGAAGAGAAGGCTGTATGGAGATCTCATAGCAGCCTTCCAATATCTGAAGGGGGCCTATAGGGATGCTGGGGAGAGACTCTTCATTAGGGACTGTAGTGAGAGGACAAGGAGTAAGGGGTTCAAACTTCAACAGGGGAAGTTTAGACTGGATATGAGGAAGAAATTCTTTACTGTGGAGGTGGTGGGGCACTGGAATGTGTTGCCCAGGGAAGTTGTGAGTGCTCCATCGCTGGCGGTGTTTAAGGCTGGATTGGACATAGCCTTGGGTGGCTTGGTTTAGTGGGAGGTGTCCCTGCCCCCGGCAGGGGTGTTGGAAGTACATGATCTTCAGGTCCTTTCCAACCCTAACTATTCTATGATTCTATGTAAAACCCCCAAAATTACGCTAAGGGTCAGTTCCAGATTCCAAAGAAAAAAGAGACAAACACCAGTGTAACTGTAGATTACCAAAATCAGTAACTGAAACACCATTTTGACTGGGATTGCTCTGCCTTGTGAATGAACTCTGGTAATGCATTCCTTATTTCTATTAAGCCTTCTTGGAAAATATTTGTTCTAATTTAATTAATTCAGCAGAAGAGATAGGTTGCAGCAAAAAGAGGCTGAGATAATTACAGGACCAAATCAGAAGTATAGACAAATGGTGGAAGAGAGAATTTTTCCAATACAGAAGGTATTAAATGAAATATTTGAAACTTTTACAAGTAAAAACTTCAGTTGAGGATCTAACCCAGAATTAACTGGCATAATTCCATTGAAAATCATAACTTCACTGAATTCAAGGTAGCAAAGCCAATTTACAACAGCTGAGGACTTGACCCAGTATTTGCCTGTGAAGTTACATTCTTTCTGTCTTCCTGAAAACATTACTATGAGTGTGTGAGTTTTTGCAGGTGGATCAGCATTAGTCACATGATATGAATTTGAAACATCCTCTGAGGTAACCTTTACTTACCTTGGTGTTGGTCCATCTGGATTTCTATTTCACCCAAAGCAGCAAAGCCGAGCACTTATTGATTAATTTTTTAATTTAATTTTTAGGTTTACTAATGTATTTTTTGCTCAGGATCTTAATTTTTGTACAGATTTGTTATAATTTAATTCACTTTTGAAACTGAATTAATTTCCACCTGTCTAGCCACCTAGAAGTGGTTCCAGCTGCCCTTTATTGTTTGTTGCTTCTACTTTTACCCTTTCTCCAAAATCTGACTGCTTCTCTGCGGCAGTTTGTCCTACATCGTCCTACAATGTCCTAACATTGGCTGTTGCCAAAAGGAGAATCTCCATCAATTTACCAACCAAATACCTGTCTGTAAATATGTGTGTGGTATTCTGTCACTGTTTCGGAAATTATTTTAACCAAAAGTAAGTCAGCACTATAATCATATGAGATCTTTTTTTTACGCTTTGGAATTCATGTTCTTTCTTGTTTCAGCTCCCAGGCAAACAGTCTGTATCTGTACTGAGTGAAAGCTTGATAACTGATAAACCTTGGCAATAGCACTTTTACCCTGAGTCATGTGTAAAAAAACCCAGCTATTGAAATTCTATTTTGAAGAGTTAAGGCACCAAAAAATTTTACTGGCAATGGCTAAGTTGTTGAATATTCCATTTGGAACAAGAAAATAAAACATATCTTTTGGACAAGAAAAAAGATCACAGGAGACATGTCCACACACGCAAACACACGCGTGCAGTGTCAAAGTCTCTGTTTACCTTCATCTCTCTGCAGGGAGTAGTCTTAAAACACATCCCAAAACCATTCAGTAAATACAGTTAATTAAAACCTTCTTTTTGGGGCCAGGGTTTCAAACCATGCTAATTTGTAGTAATATTTATCACACTGAGTTCTCTTCAGGGATGCCAGATGGATGTGCTTTAGCACACATGGAACTGCTCAGACAAAATATCTTCTCCAAAAGGTAAGAATTTGACTGTATTCTTAGACTGATGAGACAATAGAAACTCAAGCTGTCTTGGAGATAACTGAACTAGTCTGAAAGTATGGTTCTGAAACAGCACAATAAAGAGTAAAGAACACATAGGATACAAGGCTGATTAATGAACGTCTGCTCTTGGATCTTACAATTTGTGCTTTCACTCAAATATCATAAAGTACCATGTAAAATCTGATTTTTTACAATATATTTCAGTGCACTGTGTCTGCAGTATGTCACATGTGCAGATGCTAAACCACCCTGGGATTTATTTGTCAGAGAAGCCTTGGAGCTGGATTGCAATAATGAAATGGAAGTGCAATTGCAGTTGGAAAATGTCGGCTGATCATGCAAATGCAGTTGGATAGTGAGAAAAGACTTCATCAAGCCAGATGCAGGATTTGAGGGCCACCACAAAGTCAGTTGTGGATCACTTGAAAGGTGATGTTGAAAACAGACATTCATGAGGAACTATTCATCTCATCCTGCACACATATAGGATATATATAGCTAGGATGATCTTAAAATGATGATCTCTCTCCACTGTCAGTGCAAGGAGACTCAGGTGGACAATCTGCTATAGATATCTACATGAGATACATCTAACAACATGTTAGATGAGACCCCCAAAAGCATCATTCCATTTCATTACTTGCAACAAGACCAATCCCAACTACAACACTGGTTATGTGTTCATGGCTGCAACACTTTGTAATGAGTTGTGTGCAGAAAGAAAAAGCCTTCTTGCTGTCATCTACTGAGAGAGGTTTTCTTTAACTCAAATAATGTATCAGGAAGACCCTTTGTGAAAACCTGACTTCACTGATAGTAATGAAATTTTTAACCTACACATGACACTAAAATTTTATTCCTAGGTTATAGCCCTAAAAATGAGGTTCAAATGATGAAGTCTTGAAAGACGAAATGTTTTGTCTACCTTTTATCCACAATAAGTCATCCAATACTTATGTGCCTGCTTTGCCATTTCAAAATCCTTGAATTTAAACAGAAGTGCCAATTAATACTAGAGGAACATTGTGCAAAGTAGCTTGGATAGTGAAATACCATCTCTTTTCTCGGCATTTGGAAAAGCAGAATGAAACATCTTTGTTCTTTTCAATTATATTGGCAGCAAAATGTCATACTCCACATAATAATTTAGACTGAAACTTTAAAACAGTAGGACTTTATAACTACAAGGAAGGATCTGAAGAGAGTCAGATCCAGCCAGCAGATGTTCAGCTTTTGAAGTCATGATGTATTTGGATTAAACCTGTCATCCAGAAGAGGCTGGAGGAGATTTTCTCCTGATGAAACCCATCATACATTTACCCTTATTCACACACAGTGTTTTGCACAGGAAGCATTTAACCCATTTCTAAAATGTGGTTGACAGTAACTAAAAAGCAAGAAATTGATTATAAAGTTTGAGGCACCTGGATATTACATAGACCTAAAAAATCATGGCACGATTCTGGTTCAAATTGGCATTACCATTAGTATCTAATGCTAAACCTGAAACCTTTGTGCCTTATTCTTGTAAGAGCATACTGTTATATATAGTGACCCCTGTGCTCAAAGCATAACACCATCTCTGGCAGAACAAATTCCTGAGCAGCCAACTCTGCTTTTGATTTGATTCAGAATGAAAAATGATGTGTGGTTTTTCCCCTTTTATACTAGAAAGAAAAATAAAATCACTTTGAGAGACCTCTTCTGAGGTCTAGTATTGCATTGTATGTCCAGTATGCATGCAATGACCTTCTGGGAGAGAACAAAACGTTCTTAAGCATTGTATGAGACTGGGCACATGGTCAACACCCAGCTGAAAAAGAAAAAGAAAAAGAAGAAATATCATGCACTTGCTTCTGCACTTAGTGCAGGCAATGGCACAACATATTTAGCACAGCCTCTAATTCAAGGAATGAGCAGAGGTCACTTGCCTAAAAGCAGCTGGGCTTTCCTCAGGTTTGAAAGCCCAATACACAGGGAACCTGCTATAAGTGTATCAGTTTTGTTTTCCGTAGTAATGTCACTGTTCAAGTGGTTGGAGAGATAGGAGTGTCTAGGGTGAGCAAGCAGCAGATTTATCCAGCTGTAACATAGGCTCTGGAAGCACCTTGCTCTTGGAGACCTAGAAAGCTGAAGGAGAAAACGTAAAAAGGTAGTTACGGAACAGGCAGTGAGCAGCAAGACTAAAGATGAACAATAGCCAAGCTCAAGGTAAAAAAACTTCATGATGAAAGGAGATAGGCTTTGCCACTTCAGGATCTTCACAACAGGACTGTGCTGGGGTCCTTTTTCTGTTAGCAAAACTTTTGTAATCCTTGGTCAGCAAAATCTTCTGTGTAGGACCTATATTTTCTGTGACAGTCTCCCTGATCATAACCCTACTATTTTAATAAGAGCAGAAAGAGTAATATTAAAAAAAGGGTAAAAATGAAGCTGGAAACAACATTCAGACTGAGACATTTTACCTGGACTTGTGCAAAGAGTTCGACACTGTCTCACATGACATCCTTGTCTCTAAGTTGGAGAGACATCAATTTGAAAGGTGGACCACTCAGTGGGTAAAGAACTGGCTGGATGGCCGCACGCAAAGAGTAGTGCTCAATGGCTCAATGTCCAGCTGGAGACCCGTAACGAGTGGTGTCCTTCAGGGATGGGTGTTGGGACCAGTCTTGTTCAAAATCTTTGTCGGTGACATTGACAGTGGGATTGAGTTTGCCCTCAGGAAGTTTGCCAATGACACCAAGCTGTGTGGTTCGGTTGATACGTTGGAGGGAAGGAATGCCATCCAGAGGGACGTTGCCACGCTTGTGAGGTGGGCTGATGCCAACCTGATGAAGTTTAACCATGACAAGTGCAAGGTCCTACACCTGGGTCAGAGCAATCCTAAGCACAGTTACAGGTAGGGCAGAGAAGAGATTCAGAGCAGCCCTGCAGAGAAGGACTTGGGGGTATTGGTCGATGAAAAAATGAACATGAGCCTGCAGTGTGCGCTTGCAGCCCAGAAAGCCAACCATATTGTGGGCTGCATCAAAAGGAGCATGACCAGCAGGTCGAGGGAGGTGATCCTGCCTCTCTACTCTGCTCTTGTGAGACCTCACTTGGAGTCTTGTGTGCAGTTCTGGTGTCCTCAACATAAAAAGGACATGGAACTGTTGGAACAAGTCCAGAGGAGGGCCACGAGGATGATCAGGGGACTGCAGCACCTCCCATATGAAGATAGGCTGAGAAAGTTGGGGCTGTTCAGCCTGGAGAAGAGAAGGCTGTGTGGAGACCTCATAGCAGCCTTCCAATATCTGAAGGGGGTCTGTAAGGATGCTGGGGAGGGACTCTTCATTAGGGACTGTAGTGAGAGGACAAGGGGTAACGGGTTCAAACTTAAACAGGGGAAGTTTAGATTGGATATGAGGAAGAAATGCTTTACTGTGAGGGCGGTGAGGCACTGGAATGTGTTGCCCAGGGAAGTTGTGAGTGCTCCATCGCTGGCGGTGTTCAAGGCTGGATTGGACATAGCCTTGGGTGGCATGGTTTAGTGGGAGGTGTCAATGCTCCTGGCAGGGGGGTTGGAACTAGATGATCTTCAGGTCCTTTCCAACCCTAACTATTCTATGATTCTATGATTTTGAAAGAAATGAAATAAAAAGATGTGTGTGCTTCCTGTTAGCCAAACTCAGAAAGAACTAGAAAAATTTTATTTAGCCCGATGAAATTCTGTTTACCACAAAGCAGTATCTACAGCAAAAAGAACTCAATAATACATCTCTTTGCAGAAATGCAATTGGAACAGATAGAAACAGAAAACTGAAACCAGACAATGAAAGGAAACAATTTTTTTTATCATTATAAGCTGTTTTGAAAGACTAGTTTAATTTCCATTTCCTAATTTTTTTTTTTTTCATTTAATGCTTGCCACAATGCAGATTTTTCTCTTTTAAATCAGAGGCTTTTGACCACTTAAGCAAAACTGTCCTGCTGATGCTAAGGATTGCTTTAGGCAGTCTGGCCTGAAAACAAAACTTCTGTTTTTTCACAGATTTTAGGTTGCAAAATGTGATTATATTCTGATGGAAAAGCAAAGGAAGTCAAACCTGGCCAAACTTTTCCACAGATGGGGGAAGGGAGGGAAGGAAAGTGGGAGCTAGAGGAAGCAGAGAGGCCCAGAGAAGAGCTGCCAACAGCGTGGAGGATAAGATTCTCATCTGGCATGAGAAGAACCAAACCTCTTGTTCCTCTTCTGAGTCAGGCAGATTGCCCTGCGTGCTGGCCTATTTGGGTCTGGCATCCTTACCTTAAAATTAAATCCTGAACCCAAAAATTTTGTTCAACAAAAGTTTCTCACTTGAGAGTAAGAGGCAGACCAAATTATTTACCGCCAGAATTTGTGTTTTGGGGATTACATTTCAAGCTGTGCTTTATACGTTAAGGATAATCAGTACATCTGTTTCAAAGCAGGAACAGGTAGAAGAAAAGAGGTATTCAGACATTAGGAATATAACTTGAGACTTCTTTAATAGAGAGGTCTACTTAATATCAGCTGTGTACATGCTTTTTATGGCTGGTTGGACAAACATGAATCTTATATGAGAAATTTATATTTTGTACTCTGAAGTGTTTATTTCTCCCCACTGAACCTAAAAGACTCGTTTTGGTGAAGACATGTAGCTATGAGGCTTTGAAACCTGGTGAAGTGCATCAATGCTTAATTACCCTCTACTCCCTGCATAGCCAGTGATGACTCTTCTGAAAGTCATTTTTGAAGGAAAATTTGATTTAAATACTCAGAAAGTTCTTTTGGAAGCAGATAGTCTTTTCTGTGGGCAATACAGATAACCCAGGAAGTCTTCTGCTGAGTTAAATTTAGACTTGCAGTAGCTTGAATTTAGATACCTAAAAAACCCCAGAGTACAAACTTCTGCGCATGGTCAATTGCTGGAAAGGTGATGGAACAGCTCATCAGGGGGACTATCTCTAAGAGCATGGAAGACAAACAGGTGGTCAGAAGTAGTCAGCATGGATTCACCAAAGGGAAATCATGCTTAACCAGCCTGATTGCTTTCTACAATTGAACAACTGGCTGGACTAGAGAGGGGAGAACAGTGGTTGTTGTCTATATGGACTTCAGCAAGGTTTTTGACTCTGTCTCTCATGACGTCTTCATAGGCAAACTCAGAAAGTGTGAGCTGGACAGTGAGGTGGATTGACATCTGGCTTAATGACAGGTCTCAGAGAGCTGTGATCAGTGGCACAGGATCTAGTTGGAGACCCATAATTAGCGGTGTCCCTCAAGGGTCAATCCTGGGTCCAGTATCGTTCAACGTATTCATAAATGACTTGAATGAAGAACGGATAGGGTGACTTCTTAGCAAGTCTGCTGGTGATACAGAACTGGGAGGAGTGGCTGATACCCAAGGGTGCTGTGCTGTTTGTCATTCAGTACCGGCTGAAGGCTCTCGGGGAATCTGGTCAATGTATAGAAGTATCTGAAGGGAATGTGTCAGGAGGATGTGGCCAAACTCTTCTTGGTGGTTCCCGGCAATAGGATAAGAGGCAATGAGTATAAATTGAAACACAGGAAGTTCCTCATGAAAATTTGAAAGATCTTTACTGTGAAGATGACTGAGCACTGGAATAGGTCTCCCAGAGAGGCTGTGGCATCTCCTTTTCTGGAGATATTCAAGAACCATCTGGACACAATCCTGAGTAATGTGCTGTAGGTAACACTGTTCAAACAGAGAGGTTGGACTAGATGACCTCCGGTGGTCCCTTCCAATATCAGCTATTCTTTGATTCTGTGATTCTGTGAAACAATTATTGAAAATACCACTTCTACTGTCTGCCTAAAGCTTGTAACTATCTGAATATTTTTTACCTAAATGACTGAGAATTATGCTAAGGGTGGATGGCAAATACTCTTTCCCATGTCTCAAATGACATTTCAGCAACTTGCACTGTTCACCTGCAATAACCCTCTATGAAACCAACTTAGCAGTCCAGCATCGCCAAGAGATATGTAAGTATTACAACTTGCTAGTTATTCAGAGGGAAATAGAAACAGAACGAATTGTTTACTTCAGTGCATAATCCAGGGCAAATCCAGGTCTGAAATACTTACATCCTGACACCCAGTTCTTTGTTTTCAACATACAACCATCCTTTCACTTTATATTACTTCACAACATGCATAGTTGTGCTCCCAGCTGGAGTCAAAGCTCCAATGAAATGTGAGTTTGTTACAGTAGGAATATTAAGCCATCACTGTCACTAAAGCTACACAAAAATTTCTGTGAGACCTCTTTCAGTTTAGATTTTTCCCTTTGGAATAGCTTGATTCTTTGCAGTCCAAGTAGTAGTCCCAAATGATTTTTTTCCTTAGCAAATACAACCTGAAAAAATGAAGGATGGATAAAAAATTGTGTATTTTGCATTATCAAATAAGCTAACCACTGAATATCAAATACATTATGCCTGTAGGAGTTGCAGGAAAGTAAACAAATATCTTCTTTCCCTGTAGAGAATTTGCAGTACCTACAAGAAGAAAAGGTCTCATTCTCCCCTACAAATCAAGAGCTGTAGTAGAAACAGGGCAAATAGAACACCAGGAGGGTAGAGCAACATTAGGGGCAGCTCTGCTCCCTTACTGCAATGCTAGGAGTCAGCAAACATCAGAAGTGGTAAAGCTCCATTTTCCCAGACATATGCCTCCCACCATGTAGGACCAGCTAATGGAAGCACTGGGTCTTTTGGCTGTGGAAGGCAGTATCTGGCACTGCAAGAAGGCAGTTCCGCCTATTTTGTCACCATCTCAGTGTTGAATCATATAGTCACTTCTATCATTTAGTGCTGTCCTTTCTCCAGACTACTGTCCAGTATTTGCCCAGGTAATATAGTTACAAAGTGGAATTGGACCTTTCCTCTACCACTGCACAATTCAATAAAACCAGTAGGAGTCTGTCTCAGTGACACGCTTGGCTGGGAAAGAGCAGTTAGAAACTAAAATGTTCTTAGTCCTGCTGCTGTGGCTTTGCTAGATGAGCCCTCATAGTGCTCACATGCAGCTTGCTTGCTGAGCAAGGAAAGCTGAACTTAGCAATGTCCTGTAGTGCATTGCCCCCTGATAATGCTTGCTAATCTTAGTACTCTTACATTCATTGCAGAGAGAGCATGATGTACAGTGATTTAAGCCACTGTGCACACAAGGGACTAATTGATCTGTAAATTAGGACACTGGCATGCAATCTGAGAGAGCTGGATACTTTTCAAGCCCTTGGTGCTTGCTCCTTATATTGTACAGAGACAGTAGCTTAATCTCTTCTGTTGTCTCTACAAAATACAGATAACACTATTCTGTCCCAAACTGGCATCTAAGGATTTTGTTCATGTTGAAGATGTGCTCAAATGGTAGACGTGCATCAAGAATCAGAGGGGTGCCAACAAAGATTCCTCTGCACTGCTAGTGTGAAGTAAATGAGGCATAATGTTATACTGAAGGGGAAAAAAAAATCACATGGCCCCACTCGTGAAATACTGCTCATCTTGTGCTCTGACAGATGCAGTAGTATTGCAGGAAAAAGAGGCTCACACAAGAGCAATTCACTTGTGCAAGGGGGCATGTAATGATCTGGCTTTTTAAGTGCTTCCTGTTTATTTTATTCCCCTCAGCAGCATTCGTTCATGTTCTTGCTTCTCTCACAGTCTTTTCGTGACAGGTGGTGAAGCATTCCTTGACCTACCAGCAACTCTTAATGTGTCTAAGAAGAAAGGCACTGATTTTACCAGGGACTTCTGTCACCTGGCGAATGTAGGAAGCAAGAATAGGGATAATCAGTCATTCCCTGACAGCCTCAGGACATTCCTTCTCTTGATTACAGTCTGAGTGGAATGGTACCATTGTCACTGCAGTTTGGATAAATTTCTAGTAATTACCAGCCCAGGTTGTGGCCAGGATGGAAATTTACTAATGACTAAAGCCAACATCTTGCAACCATACAGTGGTCCTAAGTGAGGTGCTTTGAGCTCTCTTGGACCACAGCAGGCTGTGACCAGCATCTCCCTCTGAGTGGGATGCTTCTTAGAGTTCACGAACTCTCAACTTTGTGGTAATCAGCAAACTGCCGCTGTAAGATGGAATCTGGACTAAAGACCCCCATTCCTTGACACTCAACCTTTGCCCACAGAGAAATGCTGAGATATTAGATGTGAATATTTCACTGACCTCAAGGGGGATTTTTAGCAGGTACCTTTATGAGCGTGTGTGAGTGTGTGTGTATAAATCACTATAACAAATGTAGTATATACTATTGCCTCACTTTATAAGATCCACCTTAAAACTGCTGCTAGATGAGAGCCATGTAAAAATTCCCTCTGTAGTAAACAGGTATACTTGTAACCGTTTAGGTATATGTACCATTGACTATGTCTGAGACTAGGACTAGATCCAGCCACCCATAGACTGCTTTAGGAGTTTAGAAAGCAAGGGGGTCCACTCAACAGGAGTCATGACTCAAGCAATGCAATAGGTAAGCACATTTTTTATGTAGTCTCCAGAAATAGAAATAGGGCCCTAAAAATAAAAAAAAAATGGGGGGGGGGGGGGGGAAGGGAAGGAAATTTTAGATTTGGGTGCAGTTGGTTTATTCATTGAAGTAATTCCATCTTAAGGCACATAAAAATGCACAAAAAATGTAAGCAGTTAAGAAGAAAATCAGATTTATTACAGTATACATATTAGGAATGATCAAACTACAATTGATTCAGAGTCCTGTTGACATGTCAAAGCAGGGATTTGAGATGAACTGTGCTATTTCATCCTTTTACTCTCTCTGGTCATGCCTACAACTCAGATCAGTTTTGTACTTAGATTGTAGTACTCTTTTTGCTCTCAGCCCATTTAAGGATTTTGCAATTTTATCCATTTATGCATTTGTCTTCCAAACTATGTACATTTCCAGATAACTATCTGTAGTTCTTTGAAAGTAGTATACACCTACAGATGGAGATGTTCTCTTAGAATGATATACATATATATATTACATATATATATACCACTTATAATCAAAGTTTACTCTGTCTTTATGCAGAAATTAGGTCAAATACATCATTCTTCTTACAAAACTGTCATTGGTATGAATAAGAGTTTTAGATACACAGGCAGACCAGGAACTCTGACCTCACAAAAATAAGAGCATGAGTACTAAACAAGCAACCATTTGTGATGCAGTTTAGGCATTTGCTTCCTGACTCACTGGCAATGAAGAAAACATGAATACAGCTAGGTACTGGCTCAAGATTACTGTACCTATTACAAGCCCTATTTCTAAATTGCTGGAGTGGTCAATATGCTCTACAGAGCATATTTACTTCTTTTCTTTGCCTGCTGCTCAATCTGCCAGTCGCTATTTATTATTTATTTTAATTCCCTGACTTTCTTAAAAATGCTCACAATATTTTTGTTACATTTACTTTCATTCTTTAGCTACGATTATTCTTGTTGTAGCATGACCTTTGAGTCTGATCAACTTTTTTCAGTTATAATTTTTCTCAAAGACAGTTGACTGAAGCCGGAATTCTTTTTTTGTTCAAAAAAAGGTCAGATCCATTTTATGGGGTTTTTTTTACAATTTTCTCACAAAAACACAAAAACTAAAATGTTACCTTCTTCCTTCTGTAGTTTTCCAAGTCAAAGCTGGAGAAACAAAAAAGGAAAATAGTGTAAAGCATCAAAAGAAATTAAAATCATCCTGTTACACAAAACACTTGCAGACACATGTTTCAAAATTCTCAGTGAATACCACATTTTTTAATCAGTTCTGGTTTTCCTGTAATGCAGGAGAGAAAAGCTTAATGCCAGGTTATATTTTAATTCAATTCAAGATATTACCCAGAAATCCAAACCAAGTGTGATTATTGATAGTCTCAGTATGTATATTGGAAGAGAGCTGAGTGATAAAAGTTTTGTATATATTGTTATATTTCATCAAGTGGTATGGTACCTCATCAAGGAGTATATGTATTTGTGCATCATGCTACTTATCTCTGGCATGTCAAAAAACCATCTTGAGTGCTTTAGGATGTGAAGCATGATGTGCATGTTTCCCCTTCAAAGAGCATGCTTTCCTCATTAATGTGAGGAGCAGTTGCCCATGCATGGGGAAGGAGTCTAGTGATCCAGGCCAGATGGAGCTACATGGGTTTACAGATTAACACTTACTATACTGTACCATTCACATTATCTATATTGCCCTTCTCAGAGATGAACTGCACAGATAAAGTACCACAAACCAGTGTTAAACGTAATACCTTCAAAGCATTAAAATTAACAGATTAAATGATCTATGGACGTAATATGACTCATTCACCTGCAGCGAGAGATATGACTAAGGACTGAATATAGACACTTATCCATGTGCCCTGAAACACTGTAGACAGCATGGGATGTACAGTCCTGCCATGAGAATATTCCTTGAAATGTTTAAACAGCTCAATCAGTGCAGTGGGGATATTCATGATCAGATCAGATTCAATATCTGTGATCACAGTGGCTATTGCATATCTAAGATGCAAGAACATCACTGGAAACTTCAGCCCGTCATGCAGGAAGATGGCACTGTAAAGGGCTTTTCATCCTTAGATTAGTATGAATGCCCTGAAAATCCCCACGATAGTGTCATGGCAGATGTGTCGTTTTGGAGATCAGCTTGTGGCTTCTGGAAATCTGAAGAAACAGCTGCGACCAATATGAATCCTACTTCTCTTGGAATATTACAGAGGTTACCAAGAATGTGTTGGAACAGTATGAATCTGAGGGATTAAAAGTTTTAGGGAAGAGATCCCAGGTTTAATTTGCTATGCCAGTGCTGTCCATGAGACTCTTTCAGGAAAGCTCAGGGTATTGGCCTTGTGTCAAGCTCTCAACAGTAGGTGTGTAACCTCTGTTTTTCCACCCACATACCATCACTTTTTCATGCAAGCAATGACTGTCCACAATATACACTCCCCTTACCTTACGCTAGAATACCTTCATTTCACTGGGATGAAAAAGTGAATCCAATATTCTTGCTCCTATGCCTGTAAATTTCCATGGCAAGTACTGTGAACAGAGCAACAACAAAATGTTGACACCATAAGATCAGTATTGGCTGATTACCAGCCGATGGGGTAGCTGCCCATGGACACCATTGCCTAAATAAATCACAGTGCCTGCACTAAGATGAAGCGTGGAGGTGGCACCTGGGAGCGTAGATGGGAACCTTTGGTTTCAAGGATAATGGATGGGATATATAGGCTGCTGCTCCAGCTCAGGAATGACCCAGCTACACATGAAAGTGTAGCTACTCTGAAAAGAGTGGATAATTTGATCTCTATTCCTGGTTCACTAGCATACAACATAGAACACCTCAGTTCATATTCACTAATGATATAGGGGTCAGCATCACAGATATAATAGCTGATATACAGTTATTATATCATTATTTATATGCTAATATTACAGATATAAAGCCAACCTGGTTTAAACTGTGTCTGAGAAGTATTAACACAGAGAGCAAAGGAAATAACTCCTAGTTGAGGAGTGGGAACAGATTCCTACATTCGTCTTTTGCTGTCTTACATATAGGGAAATGTATAGCTGGTATCCGGACCAATGGTTTCCCAGGCGCTTGTACTGATTAAAAACAATGCTTACAGCAAAAAGAAATCCAGAAGTCTATAAATATTTATGTCTGAGACAAAGCCACAGAAAGATGAGTGTAAAACAAATAAACAAACAGTAAAAAAGCCAAGTACAATGGCTGGCAAGTGAGGCAGACTGAATCCCATACTGCACACAACCCCACTTTGAGGCTTTTGCAATAGGAAAAGGCGATACAACAAACTTTAGGAGAGAAACCCATAGGAGGAAGAGGCCTTCTCACTTTCTGTTTGACAAAACCCTCTTGTTTGTGCCTTTTCTACTTTCTTCAGATGGGAGAAAAACCTCCCTGTGCCAAAGGTTCAAACAAAACAGGGCTATTGCTGCAGAGGGTAAGTCCTGTTCCCAGAGTGCTTTCCCTGTTTTGCTGCAGGACTGAAATATTTTGTGGTTTACCTGATACAAATAAACCTCTTTTAAAGGTACCTCAGTCACAGGAAAGGATACAGAAGAGTATTGACTTTTCATGGATCTTCGCTAGTCATCTTCCTCCGATCAAGGCAACATTCATCTTTCCCCTTCCACTGAAAGAACAGGCTAGAAGGGATGCAGCTTACTTAAGTGACTATAAATTTAATTGACTTAGTGTTGTACTCTCTCTGTAAAACCTTAAGAAGACTACAGCTAACTTTCAATGTTCAGGGACAGGTCAGGAACACAGCAACATAGCCCTGAGGTGGGCACTTCCAATGGACATTTAAAGTCTACTAATGACTTATGGTGCTCAGAAATAGGAATAAGATTTCATGGTTTTGCATAAATGTCTGGGTTTTCCTTCCTGAAGGTGCAGAACAATTGTCATAATTACTCCACATTAGCTAGGTCTCCACAAAACCTGTCTTAAGAGTTATATTCAAAACTGATTTATGTGACATCATGTATGTGTCAGGAGATGTATGTAATTTTTTTCTTTTTTTCCCAAGGAAAAATTATTTCTAAAACTAACAGCCTGTATTTGGGCAGGAAAAATAAAATCTGCTTTAGGAAATAAATATTAAAATAATTAGTGTCCTACGTAAGTCATTCATAAAATGCATCTCACATATACCATTTATTATTATATGTAGTTACACATATACAAAACACATTTTGAGCAGTTTGAAATCGAAGCACATTGTGAAATACACTAGATACAGACTGTTTCTGAGACAATAGAACAGCTCTCATCAGCCTAGTTCAAAGGATGCTTTTTTGAAAGTTTCTGTGTATCTCACACTGAAAAGAGGAGTTCCTATTCCCTGCATCTTCATTATTCACGGCACTTTGAGACTCTCACACTATATGCAAGCCTGTTACAGAGAGATTTCTTTCAAATGAAACAGAAGATTCACAAAAAAAGAAAGGAAGTAACCTATGCTTTCTCAATATATAAATACCCAGCATATAGGAAAGATCTCACACACAATGATACTCTTGCATTCTTTAGGCCCTATTTCCACCACCTTTAATTATCAGTATTTTCAGAGAAGTACTATGGTAGCCTAAAACTTCTGCAGGAAGGGAAATAGTCATCTTGAACAACTATAAACCTAAACGCTGTTCACTGGAATGCACTGAAAGTCAAGGAGCCAAGGAATGTCTGTCCAGGAAGATTGATGGGCTGAGAAAAGTAAGACTGGATGCAGACACATCAAAACCACATTGGAAGAAGAGGAAACTGAGCAGCTGTAAGGGCAGTCCTTGTCACAGACTTGCCATACCTGCCAAGACAGGCAGCTAACGTATGTCCTCCCCTCCTCCTAAATGCAAGCTGAAGGATATCTCACAAATCCCCTCTATGCCTAAAGGAGCAAGCGTCCTTCACTGTGAGCTCAGTGATAGAGAGGTCCCAGAAGAATGGTGGTTGAAGACAGACTACTATTTGAACATGTATAATTGAATGCCGCATGGGTGCTTGCTGCATCATGTCTTGAAGTCATACGATAATATGCTGCCCAATTACCCCATTTTTACCTGAAGGCCCCTTGAGTCTGCTCTCATCATTCAGCAAATCTCCGCTTTTGCGCTTCTTTTACAGTCCATTTCTTTCCCCTCATTGCTTCTTTTCAAAAATGAGGAAGGAGAGGGGGGCAAGAAAGCATATCTGAAAATGCATTCATTTATCAATCAAATCTGAACAGGAAGCCTTCAAGAAGAAGAGCAGACTGGAAAGTGAGGCTTGCCTCTTATGAATCACAGGTCAAATTCCCTATAGAACTGACAGATAAAGGCTGCATCTTCTCTTTGGTAGTTGTGTTTTATGGTGGTAGATGCAGAGGAAAAAAGTTCAGGATGTCTTGCAAAGCTTGGTCACAGTCTTCTACAGGAAAAGTTGCTGAGAAAGGGACATTGTGACAAAGTGAATATCCATTCATAACTTTTAATGTCATAAAGGCAGGATAGCTGTGTTTGAGATCTCAACTCAACAGACGACTTCAGATACTATTAAGCCACACTTTTGCAAGGGATAGAAAGCATGACTCCCTATTACATCTGCCAGTTGTCCTTCCTGACCTGCCCTCATATTCATCCTTGTGTATTTTATCCAAATAAGGAAGACTGAATAAGTGAAAAATAAATAGTTTATTTGGCTGCTTCTGGATGCACAGATATTTGCTCAAGAGTTGAAAGAACTGAGTATAAAGAATGTGGCAGTTTTCTTCTGTTTCCTTATTGTATCTCAGTCTTCTTTCATTCCCATCTCCAGGATGGCTTGGAGATTCCCTATATCTCCTCTAAGAGAAGAACTCTTTGCTCATGAGAACAGTGCTCAGAAACACAAAAAAAAAAAAAAGCCCACACTATTAAAGTTTAGAAGAGGTTAATTTAGATCCTGATAGAGGAGGATTCTATTTCAAAAACTGGAGTAATGTGAGCAGAGTAATGAGGTGGCTCTTCTCAGGCTATTAGGAAGGAAACATTCTGCAGTTCATTCGAAACAACATCTCAGGCCTGATTTTTTTTAGGTCTTGTCAATGTAGTTCTTCCATCAGTAAATTAAACCTTTTCTTACCACTTTAACTCTCCTGGTAACTGTTTACATGCAGCATACAACATTATTGATAAAAAAATGGAATCGTTCCTGGAATAAAATTTTCAGTGCATTCTCTCCTAAAAGCCCCGAAGTATTTATTGCCCTTACATTCATCAGGGAAGAATCAAGATACAGGAGAATGAGCTGTTCATGCAATGCTTCTCCTTAATATTTTATAGACTAGAATGGAATTCTTCATTTTTTCTTCTCCCTTCCTCATCACTCAACACGCTTTTTAGAAGCCAAATCACTCAATCCAGCAAAATCATCCCATCCCAAACACCTCTTCCTTTCTCTTCACACACTTAAACCTTCACCTTCTTATCACCTATTGAGAACAATTCTTTAAATCTTCCTATAGGTTTTGAGAGTGATGAAACAAACTTGCCATTGGATTTTGTCCCTACAGAGTCTTAAATCTTCCAAGTTTTTTCCTTTCGTATACTTATTTTATATTCTGGATTTACAAGCATTTCATCTTAGCTCTCCCATTGCCATCATATATTACAGTGCACAGAGTCAAGACCTTCACAGGCTTCACTGCAGCTCTGTAGCTGTTAGTATTGACTACTGACAAAGTCAGGTTTCAGGACTGCAAAAACAGTTGGGACAGGAAGATACATAGTGGTCTCCAAGAGAGAGTTTTGTTTCTCTAGAAGCAAAATATTGATGTACAACTAAAAGAGAATTTCATTGCATTTCAGGAAAGCCCTGAGAGTGCAGATTGTGCCTTTCTGAGTAATTAGGAGATAAGGCAGTCTTGTAAGGCCTTCTGAACAACTGATGACTATCAGACTTAAGATGATTTTTATCTTAGTTTCCACGACTACTGTACTAGATAAAATGATTCAGTTATGACGAAGAAGAGGTAAAACTGGAAAAAAAAGAATGGTGGGATGGGTAAAATAAGATTTTTTCACTAGCAATTTGTTTGCTGCTCATAACTTTGTAACACCTAAATGAAGATGAAAGATGCTATCATTAAGAGTTGGCATGAGTGGCTTTCTTGGCAGAAGCAAAGAAAAAAACCATTAATATACTGACCAATAAGATATCTATAGAGACTAGTTGAATGGTAATAAACGCTGTTAGTGAAAATAATAAGTGTGGACAGAGAACATCACTCTTCAGCTGAGACCGTACTGTCCTTCATCTTATGACTGAATGTATCTAATTTGGGAGTAACAATAGTTACAAAGTAAGTGTAAATTCATGAGGAAAGAAATATAAAACAATTAATTAACATTTTCATATATGGAAAAGACTACAAGACTGAATTTTACCCAGTATGAATCTGACACAAGAAAGAAACTCAGGAGCTGGCTTTAAATGCATATGACTACAATAAAAAGAAAACAATCTTAACTGGGCTGGTATCTTTATCTCCAACACAGTGGTGCCTGTTGTAATTCTTTTAGGCTAGGGCCTGGAATCCTTTCCTTTACAAACCTGTTTTTCAGGTGCAAACTGAAAAACAGGTTTGTAAACTGCTGTTAAACTGAATTAGTGCCCACAACAGATTTAAAACTTTTTCATTTGTGAGGAATACATTCTGGGACTTTTAATTTTATTTTATTATGGGAAAATGAATTGTCATGGAATCTTATTTGTTTAGAAATATTATTTTTCATGTTTATAATTACCACTCCCTATTTTTTGAAGAAAAACTTCATAGGGTCCCACTCAAGATTTATACCACACCCGCAAATCCATTGCCTTGAAGGAAGATTCAGCCTAGAAAGAAAAAGAGGGTAACACAGGGTTATGAAACTAAATTCTATTGAAAATCTTCCAGGACACATCCAGTCCTTTGTGAATCTAAGCTGAAGAGGCTTAGATACACTGTATGTCAGATCTAATTGCTTATAAAAATCTGATTTAGAATTATAACTTGTAGCATGCAAACCATAATTTCTAATAACCAATATTGCAAAGCACTAAACTGACACAAGAGTGGGGGAATTTTATATTTGTATCCATCATTAAGTTTTGCATACATCATTGTAATCTTTATCGAAGAGCAACAGTAGACCCTCCCTAAGGGACCAGTATCATGACATATCATGACCTTTGCTAATTGAAACATAACATGACCTAGCACTGGATAACAAACATTCTGTATTTTTACCTTACAGGGAAGCTCCATGAAATGTTCATTCTTTCTTCTTTATTCTTAACCTCTCACTTCACCTTTCCTGGCATAGCCACAAACGTATCTTGCACTTATCTTGCATAATGCCAGAAAAATATTGCATGCGTTGTACCTGCCTGCTAACTGTTCTCAAGCAACTTTGGAGTAATCAGTCAGGAGGATTTACAGACCAGAGAGGTAACTCACCAGAAGATTACATGTGTAAGTACAGCACATTTGAACAGCTAAAAGCTTTAACTATTATTTCTAACTGTTTTTCCAGACAATTCAACAATGCTGAAGGACACAGCTCATGACTTCTACCACTATTAAAAACAGTAGTCTCTGAAATCAGTATTTCACTTCTTCAGGCCACCTACATGACCAGGGTGTACAACTCATGGTATTCTTACTAATGACACCAAGAATCTGTGAAAGGAAATTCATTTCATGGCATGTGGCATTGTGTCAGTGAAGTAAAAGGTATTTTAAACTGGAGCATAATAAAGACAAAGAGCCAGCTGGTGATATGCTTTTCATTGCTTTGATCGGAATGTCACAGGCTCTGAAATGCTGAAGACCTGATTAAAAAAAAAAAAAAAAAAAAGTAGTTCAATACCAGAAGTTGTAACGGCAAAAGTTACAGTAAGGCCTGGAAATTAGATTTTGAAGTTTCAGTAAGCACAGACTTTTTTTTTTTTTTTTTGTTATGTGTATTCTCAGGCTAAATTTCAGGAGCGTGTTAATTTCTCAGTCTTAAAACTGCTTGCTCGGGTATTCTTTGGATTCACAAGGAGTTATACTCTGAAACAACCTTGATGTGCAGATAGACTAAAAACTCCCCTGATCTGTGTCATGGATCTGTTATTGTGGGAGAGTTCTCTGCCTGTCTAAGTCTTCTGGGCTTCTTATCTAGATGTAGAGAAATATTTCTTCCTCAAGCTGGCACAGCTTTCTTCCTTCAGCCCTATCAATCCGGGTTTTCCAGAGTTAGGGTAAGAGCTAAATCCCCAGTGTCAGAATCTCTGGTAGAATTTTTAGGAGTTTTCTTTTCCAGGAGAAACTTCAGACTTTCTGTGTTTTGTTCAAATTTAGAACAAAACTTTTACTGGTGTGCTGAATTTTCCTGTAGGGCAGACTTTTCCATTTGGGGACTTTTTAAGTGTATTAATGCATCTGCATTTGTAAACTGATCTCATCTTTAGAGGAGTTTATGCCCACTTAGTATCTAGTAAAATCTTCTTTAATTTTTATAAAAATCAAATAACCAGTTTTTCTACTTCACTGCAAACATAGCTATATTTCCACCAATCAGTAAAAACTGCTGACTCTTCGTATCGTAAACAAAGGCAGCATGACATAAAACTTGGTAAGTATGGGTCCAACTTCCTTTAAAAAGGGTTTGCTTTTGTGTGTGTTTTACCTTCTTAGGTGAAAAATATTATTATTCTTTCAGAACTGTGAGATTAGTTCACCACTACTGAAGTAATCATGGCGTTTGCTATGTTATTAAAATGTAAATCAGTAATGACTTTATCCCATCAGTAGCGTGACATAACTTCAATTATCCTGTCATCATGGATTTGCAACTGTGTTACCAGAAATAGATTAAACCTAACTTATAACTCAACAGCAATTTCCTCACATTTAAACTAAATTTTTCATAGCTATTCAAGGTAAGAACACATGATCTTGTGCTATGAAAATCTGAACTACTTCGCTGAGCCAGGGATGATTTTGTAATGGACAAGCATAGACCAGCATACAGGAATTTGTTCCGTCTGTCAGCTGAGTAATGATTCAATCACCCTATATATTAGCCCTTTCATCATTTGTGGAACTTCTTGCCAAAATTAGCCTGGTTTTTGAATTCAGCAGTTATTCAAACCAATATAAAGACAAATTAATGTAGAAAAATAGCAAGCCAAGTTAAGATAAAGTGAATTTATTTGACAGCCTTGCTAGACCCTGCTAAGGCATTTGATTGCAAGAAGCACTCAGTCTTTTATTGTATTCTGTATCTATAGCCTAGGAATCTTTAGGTTTATCTTTTGATGTACCTTCTTTAGGTAGTAGATGCACAAATGGTGCTATTTTAAGTTAACATGATATTTGTTACTAGTCATAGTTATCTACACATCGTCATCAAAGCTCCCCCTCTAGATAAGGTACACTTTTAAGCAAAGTATTTACTATTTGCATTATTTCTTCAATCCTTCAATTCAATTTAAAAGTTAGAGAAATTATATCTGAGCTGAATTGTTTCACTCACTGTTGTGGTTTAGGCTGCACCAGCTACTAAGAAGGAGAAAAATGACTGCTGCAGCTGAACCAAGGACACACATATACAAAGGAAAATGAGACAGAGAATAAGAATCTGAAGATGCATTATATCAGTATGTTTGGGTTTCATTAATTAATATATTTCTAATTACTAAGCTTGCAACTAACCTGGGTCTTCAAGGGAAACAAAATGAATCTTTATTGCAGATCTCAATGCTGAGCTTAATAATTTGTTTGTTAACTAAAATAGATGCGGATTCTGTTTAGCAGGAGTACAGTCTTCCCCCCGACACCATCACTTAAGATTTGCATTCCATTAAGTCCTGTACAGTTTTTCTACAAAAGATATATATGTGAGATAAATTTCCATGCAGCTGAGGGGGGTTTTTGAGAGTCCATTCCGTCACCATAGTGCAGCTGCTGCACAATGTCAGCCAGAGCTTACAACTTCGCAGTTGTTGCATGCAGCCATAGCACACAGCATCACTTGTGGGATGGAAAAATGGGATGAACATGACACATAGCTCCAGTACTGCCTTTTTTGGAAGTGACATGTGGGCTCATGTTCAGCACATCTTTCTGAGTTTGCTTAAAAACGTTCCATATGACTTAGTTTTCTATTTGAATATTAATCCCGATTTCCAAACTTTTAATCTCCTGAGCATGACAATAACTATTTGCAAAAATAGGCTTCATAAAATGAAACAGCTGTTGCAGCTTCAAAAATAAGTCATTAATCTCTTGTCTCCAAAATAACAACAGTCTCCCAGTGGTGTTTAGTACATCTGATAAAGAAAAGAGTCAAGCACTAGATCCAGGAGCTCGAATGTACAAACAATCTTCATCCTATCTGTGGATGCATGCCACAGATGGGTTGACCAAAGTTACAGATGTGATTGACTTGCTACCTAAATTGCTCTCCTTCAGAAACTGATGATTATGGGATGTAGAGCTGAATGTTGAGAAAGTCCAGATTGGCTAATGGCAATTTCCTGCTGTGCCTTTGACACCGCTTGACTCTAAGTCAATAAAAGGTTCCTTCTATATAGTGAATGTCTACATTTTCATTTGACAATGCTAATTGAACACTTCCTCCTCAAAATTTGAACACTGACATAGAAGATCCAATTGTATGTTGACTTCCAATAGTGAAGAGTTAATTAGCATGCAATAGTTCAGGGCAGGGTCCAGTTTCATGTGCACAAAAGCTGAAACAACCTTTTTCAACAACCTATTCATTTAGCAATAATTTCAGAAAATAATGAGAGACCATGAGATAGACCAAGGTGCTATTGTCTTTCAGGTCAGGTTTGTTTGCTGAGAAATAAAGGTTTAATTTGAGATGATCAGCTAAAACAGTGTCAGCTGTGTTTATTAGTAAATGATGCAAACATCTAGACAAGGAACTCATAGATACTCTGACTAGACTGTTTCCACAATACTGGTAGGAAATACGAAACCTTTCATTAGAAATGGTCACGGAATGAAAAGAGAAGAAAAAATAATCAAACCATGAAGGTAGCTGATGGTAGAAAACACAAATAACATATTCTTTCCATGTGCAAATTAGTTCAGTGCTTAAACAACACTGGTCTTGGTGTATCCCTTGTGTTTAGCTATATACTAAACCTGCTACACCCTTCAAAAGCCAGAACTTTCCCTGGGCAGGGAATTTTTTCTGTGTCAAACCACGTGGTGGTTTTATGCTACAAACAAATGAGAACTGGTGAGATCAATAGCTCATTTTGGTTTATGATCTAAGACAGTATGAATGGTGTTCTCTAGAGATGCACAGCTGATGCTCTTTTCCATAGCATTCGTTGTGTATTAATATCTTTTAACAAATAGATGTGACTACAGTCAGTGGAAAATAAATGCTCATCAAGCTAGAAGGTAGAACTAAAAGAATAACCTTTTCCTCCCACTCATCACAATTCGTTTTCAAATAAAAGTTTAAGTACAGCAGAACTCCCTTCCGGGGGTAATTAAAGCTCTCAAGTATTGGCCATATTAGAGATCAAGTTCCAATGAAGACACATGTTTCTATATCTTTCATATTAATGAAAGAGCTTCAGGTTTTTTTCATAGCTTTTGTCATGCTGGAAGCAGAATTTAAATTCATGTTTGCTGCTTTTGGTCAGTTTAATATAACCAAATTTAACAAAAAGCTCGTAAGATCATAATCCCTATGTGTTAACTATTAATTTTGACATCTCTGGAGCAAGTGGGTCCTTATAACTCAGTGGTTAGGGTAATCTGAAATCTAGACCAAGAATCCTCTCTATCTGACATATAGAGGGGAATTGAACAGAGGAAGAGAAAAAAGTCTGTAATCTAATAGTATGGATAGCCATAACTTAAGTTCTTGCTCTTTTGAGCACTCAAAAATTTTGAAGAGTAGACCAGGTTTCATGGGAGAGATCAACATTAAGGAGTCATAGCCTGAAGAGTTTATGAAACAATATTCTTAAACTAAAGTTGGGAGTAAGAGATAATGTTCTGGATCTCCTGTTATGTTTCAGGGATTTAGTATTTGACTCAGAATGTTTAAAGTCTTAGATAACTCTAGGCTATTCAGCAAAAGAATATGTTGTAGCATCATCTCTTCTCAGTCTGGAATCAGCCTTTTGCATGTAGTTTTAACACCCATAGGGAAAAACCTACAAAGACAGAAAGCTTTAAAAAATAGTATCAGGACATTCTTTAAGAAAAAATACATGAAAAAAATACATGAAAAAAACTGACAGCAACTGACGTTCCAATAGTGAAAGATATTTTGATCCCCCAGGAGACACTGAGAGCAAGGTATAGACAAATGTAATAGCTGCAACTTCAGAAAAAGCTAAAAAGCTAAAGGCTGGATTAATTAAAGCAAGAGATAACACAGGTGTGGGGCGGAATAACAGCAGTACAATAAAAATTTGAAAAAAAGACAGAAATTTGACAATACTGAAGGAGGAGATGATAGGAACTATTGGAAGGCTGGAAGCATGGGAGACAAAGAGAAATCCAACTCAAATTACTTCAAGAAAGTGAACATGCATAAGTGAAGCTTCCAGCAGTTGTGGAGAAAAGCTAGCAGAAGAGATACCAAGAATTACTACTGATATGTCTGTAGAAACTTTAAAGTCCAAACTGACACTAGAATGTCAACGAAGAGATATCAGGAAAGTAACTTCATATTAATGATTCTATCTGAAATTGCTGAGGTAAAGGGATAAATATAAGTAATCCACTTTAAGGAAGTTATTCATATCCTGAGGTCCTTGAAGGGAGAGGTAAGCAAAGCAAGACAAAATGGAATGGACTTTAGAGGATTTCAAACAACTAGAAAGAGAAGGCAAAATTGGGTAAAAAATGATCAGATTACATAGAAATAAAAAAATTTAAACAGAAATAGGACAAGAGAAAGGCTGAAGTGTGGCTGTGTCAGGGATGCAGCGAGGCAGTTTACTCATAAGCCAAAATATTGATTAGGCAGTTTGGGCAAAGTAGGGAGAATGAAATCTGGCTGGAAATAAACTAGCTGAAAGGGAGAAAATGTGACTGCTGAAGTCAGATTCACAAAGTTTTGGATCTGGGTGATTAAATGTCTTTTCAGGCTTAAACTGCAGGCTTAGGTGTCAGAGATGTTGCTATGACAGCAGGAATACTTGGGCTGAAAGACATGAGTGCAAAGGTAACACATTCAATATGGACAGCTTATTAAATGCAAAGTCAAGAGAATAAGGAAAGGGCCAGACTTGCTCTTTGAAAATTCAAACTGTAAACATCATCATATCATTATAGTCCATGTCTTGTCATTGATAGCCCAAGCCAGAAAGCAATGTTACCTTTTAACTGCTCTTAAATGCACAGAGAGATTCTCCTTTAATCTAAGCTCACAGGGGCAAAGTCAACAAAAATGCTCCTGTGCTGTTCCCCACTACTTTTTTTGTCAGGCAATTACTGTAAAAGTGGTAATGTAGTAGAAAGGACAAAACAACTACTGTGTCTCTGGCTTGAACTGCAACTTCAGCTCCTTTAGCTGCTTAAAACATTTCCTAGACACCCATGCTGTGAGGCAGCCTTCAGCTGACTGTGCTGACAACTCTGGACATTTTCAATGCAGTACAACAGTAGGAGCTTTTCAAAGCCGCAACCAGGATTTCGTTATTTAATTGTGCTCACTCCTGCTACCATGTTTTGGATTAGTTTGGATGTCAGAATGATTTCATACACTAAACCTGCAATATATTGAACAGTGAAGTAACAGCTGTGTTGTATGGTTAACCAGAAATGTAAACCCATTACATTTCTGTTGAGATTAATGTTTTTGGACAGCAAGCTTCCATTTGAAGAATGTGAATATCCATGAAAGCTTCTTATTTCTTTCCTAAACACTGTCTCCTATTCTCCCCTTCTCTCTGCATTCACCTCTTCAGCAAAAAGCTTCAAATAGCTCTGGTCACTGCCAAAGCTGTGTGGAACTTGATTTGGACTAAAATTTAAGCCTATACATCAACTCCTATGCTAACACTCGCTCTTTATCAAGCAAATTATTAAACTTCCATCCCATATATGAAATTCCATGTGGAGTCTAAATCAAACTCTCATTTCAAGGTTTTATCTAGCAATATTTGACAGTGTTTTTCTCATTTACTTGGAAATAAGTGATCTAAAACTCTTGACTTGGAAATTGAGCCAATTTCCATTCAGCACCTATTCAACACCCACTTGAGCAATTTCAGTAGGTGAGACTTTTGTTTTCAAAATCCTCTTCAAATAGAAGCTTTCCAGAATATACCACTGGCCTCAGTGTGTAAAAGGAGCTTTGTAATTATTACCAGTCTACTGATGGGTATCCTTCAATTGCTTCCTTTGAACTCTCCTCTGCCAACAAACTACTTGACAGCTACTAGAAGTCCTTGGTGAGCGCTGAGGATTGCTATGGCAGTTGACTGAGCCTGCTGAAGGTCTTTCAACCCCTTAAAAAAAGCTAATCTGAGGATGTGAACTAAGAGGGTGAGAGGCACAACCAAAGGAAACAAGAAACAGTAGAAGACACTCGTGTCGAGTGCTTCTTCCCAGGGGGCTGGGAAGCCATAGCTGCAGTCACTGGTTGTTCAGGGAGAGGCTGTTTTCTTTGCTGATTGGTAATCTCAGCCCCCATACTCCTATCTTTCCCTGCAGAGCAACAGCAAGCTTTGCTTTCCCAAGTTGGGCTGAGAGGTCATGGCATTCCTGGTGTCCCTAATACCTTCTTCTGCTCAGCACAGCTGAGCTGGCTGTGCCTGAGACCGCTTCTCAAGGGTCATCAGAGCAAAGCTCTTCTTTTAGTGAGGATGACACCACTGTCCTTTAAACTAGGGATTAAATGCTGAGGCAACAAACACAGACATGTTTTGTGAAGCTTATTTGATATTTTATCATCTTCCAAGTTCCCTACGTATTTCTGATGTTTTAGAAGCAAATAGCAAATAACTATCCAAGGAGATCTGCATTGTGCTCTGGGGAGTGTCAAATACACCGATTAGCTTGCCTGTGTTTGTAGCAACAGAGCAGAGGTATTTCTGCTTGTTTTTAAATATTAGAGGAGACACTTTGACTATCATCTCTCCAGATAAACATTTGGCATTGTTTTTTACTGATAGAAGAGTTTCCTTGATGCAAAACCAGATTATGTGGCAGTACTCAAAGGCCCAGGAGGTGATAATGATTTAAAGTATCTGCCATAAACAATCACTTAGCCACAGCCAGGGGCAAGGGAGAAGAAAACATTAGCAAAGTGAGAAGTGTCAGATTCCATCCTGGCAGGGGGTGGGAAAGCGATAACATCCTTTAGGCCACAGTGTCTGCCCATAAACACCCCCTTTGAATTGGTCAAGTAAGCACAAGAGTTGTGCTGTCCACCTTTGGCATGGCTTCAATAAATCAGAACTACAGAAAGATGCTTGACAGGCCTTTAAAGCCAATGGGGAGCAGTACCCTGAGGGAGATGTTTTCCCCAAACTGCGAGATTTGCACTTTCAAAAAAAAGATAAATGAACAAATCCTCACAGAATGAGATAAAAAAATTTAATCTCTTAACTTTTTTTAGGCCGAGTAAATAAACACAGTTTGGGACAGTGAAAATGTTCTGAAAATATCAGATATATTTTGTATATGATGCTAATTTCTAACTTGCTGTTTTACTTAAAACCTGAATTTCTAGCCCCAAAATTATTTACTCTAAAATACAATTTTGTTTATTTTCATTTGCAGAATGTTAGAAGAAAATTTTCTGGGAGCTATTTCTCATAATACTTGAGAACATTTATAAATAAAAAAATCCACCACACACAAACAAGAAAAGCCCCAAACAACCCAAAGAAGCCAAAACCAAAACACCTTAAACCATAACAGAATAACCATCATAGAATCATAGAATAATTTCCCTTTGGAAAAAGAATAATTTTCCTCTGGATTTGTAAGAAAAGGCCAAAACTGCCCATTAGTAGTCTGACTAAATTCACCGCCCCTCTGTGCAGAGAGCTGCCACAGCAATGTCCTGGCTCTGGCTGACTGCTCCAATACAGGTAAGTGCCCCGGTGATCTGCAGGACACACAAGCTCAAGTAGGAACACACAGCATCTAGTTCCACTTTGATTGCAGCAGCAGGAGGAGAGATGATAGCTAACCTCCAGGTACAAAATCAGCCAGTCATATTTTTTTGAACAAGCTTAAACTGGCGAAGTGGCTGGCGCAGCAAGTAAACCAGAAACACTGATATCAGTGCTTTACTTCATATGATTGTGACATCTTTGATAATGTATTAAAAGTGTTATAAATAGTTTTATTGTCTCATGAAGTCACAGTCCATGTCCTCTGAACCAAATAGCTTTGGCTGCCCCAGCTAGAGAAAAAAAATAGAATTAAATACATTTATTATGTCATCTGATTGTAGCTATTTCAGTTATCTACAATTGGACTGAACATGTTTCATGGGAAATATTCAGTAGAAATTAAATCTACTTTGTCAGGCAGATGAATGTGAATAGATGGGTTTAATGCAGCTTTGAGGTTCTTCTCCACTGAAGGCACGAAGAGGAGAGTGCTCCCAAGTAAATTAATAGACAGGAAGTTACTGTAGATATATTTGCTTTGATTAACAGTACAGAAGACTAGCATAAAAACCAGAGGTGATTGTCTCTTTCTGAAGGAATTCCTTTACATACAGATTTCCCCAGGACTCATCACAGCTTGTTCAATAATTGCATGGCTCTAAATTTCCTGTCTGCCTTCTGCAAAGAATCATGTGGCTGCTGGCCTATAGGAGGAAACACAAAACTACACCACACCTGCCCTGGGTTTACCCATAAGTAGCTATAGATGGTTAGATAGTGACAAGTGAGTTTCCCTCTTTTACAAACAAGATTTATAGGGAAAGGGCTAGGCCCAGTAAAAGGCTGAATTGTCTGCAAGTTAAATGCAAACATGCTTAGCTTTTAGACATCTGGAGCTCCTGGAGTGGAAATCAGAAATTAATTCAGCAGAAATTAAGTTTTCCAAGTGAATATTTGGGGAGAAGTACCTTAAAAAAAGTTGTGTGTGAGGTGGTTCATTTACTATTTCTGTATAGAAATTGCAGGTCAGGGCTGCATCCAAAGAGGTCTATTACTCTACTGAAGATTGCAAGCAGTCACCTTCTAGTTCTTGGCAGTCCAAAGCCATAGTAATAGGTGTCTACCATGTTGGCTCAGAAGACTGAGCAGGGCTGCAACCTTGCCTATCCACCAAGACAGTTACCTTTAAATAAGAAAGCTAAAGACAAACTTCAAAAAGCTGATTGGAAGGCAATGATTCTGAAAAAAGTACTATCTGGTTCATTTGCTTATGTGTTTTTATGTTATCTAGCAGTACAGTCATTATCAGGGAGGCCCTGTTTCTAGTAGGGTGTTGCAAATACATTATGGAGATCTAATGTTAACACCTCAAGATTCAAAGGCTAGCCACCCCTCTATTTACATAGGAAGCCAACAGGAGGTGTTATTGTTCCCAGAGCTAACGCAGCTGTCCTGGGTGATGGAATGAGTTGTCTCTGTGTGTCAAATCCACTTTGAGAAGTAAGCCTTTCAGTGGAGAGTGGTGGAAGGGTATGCATAGCTGCAGGATGATGCTTTGTCTTGGGAAGAAGCACTACGTTGTGAGGTTTGGGTGGTTTGAGTGCGAATGGCCTGCATATGAGAATCTTTAAACTCTATGAACAAAGAGGGGTTTATGTAATTCAGGGTGCTCCTATGGTTCTCAAAATACCTTAAGTCTTTCTTAAATCTAGCTTTGAAGCTGTATGAGGCTTATGGTAGAAAGCCCTTCAGTGTTTGGTATTTTATTTGTGGCATTAATACTCTTCTGGGGTCAACGAGAGCCTTGATCCAAATTAGCCATTCCTGTGACTGCATGAAGCACTGGTAAACCCCTGTTACATGTATTTCCATGTTTTGCAATACATTTAAAGGCTGGCAGTTCTGATCCTTAAAGTAGCAGTGCAATGTACTTTAATTGCAAGCTTTTCTCTTTTCATGAGATTCACTTTTCTCACCCTTTCTAAGGACTTTTCTCTACACATGTTCCACTTCTGCTCTCTGGAAAAGCATTTCCCCAAACTAATGAAAGAATCATCCAAAGGCAGTCCAGTGAGTATCAATTATAAGTATCAAATATTGATGCAGTTTTCTTATCAGAAGGAGAGAAAACAGCTTAATTAATTAAATAAATAAATAAATCCATGGTGCATATTTTTCACACACCAGTTTGTTGTGTCAGGTCACACAGCACTGAAATCACATCTCATCTTCTGATAAAGTCACAGATTTATCTCCTTTAATGTCAGCTGTCTGAAGGTTATGCATCTGGCCTCATCTCATCATCTGGGCTTCCCCAGTAGTCTCTGATGAAAGACAGACTTCCTCTTCATCCTTCATATGCATCTGTTCTTGAAGAAGATGAATTGTCCTTTGTAGTTGCCTGCCTCTTAATAAACTACAGAGTACTGAAACAACTGGCTTAGACACAATGCCTAGCCCTCAGGTAGCTGAAATGAGGTGAGATGTATCTTACCTCCACACACAGGACATGCTTTTCTTCTTCTGTTTCTGTTCTTTCAACCTTTTGTGAGCTATGTCAAGAATTCTTATTCTTTTCTGTGTGCCCATTGAAAACACAGGTATAAACATTTGTCTTGCAGGGATATTATTCACTTTAGTTGGACAATCCTGATCCAAGCATCTCATGCCAACCTCAGGACACCCTGCTTCTCATTATGTATGGCACCTTCAGGTTTGGTAGATTTCAGAGCACCTGTAAATCTATTTATTTTTGACACTGACAGAAAATCTTATTAACCCTATGCATAACGGAAAGCAGCAATAATAAAACCCCTGATAAACCCCTGAAAGAGAAGATTACTTTAAATTTATAACAAGCTTTGAGATAATCGTGTGCAAACGGTCCTACTGTATTCTGTCAGCTCTCATACCTTTCCATTCTTCTCTTTGATAAAGGGAGTGTGGATATTCACATATCCCCTTGTGAGGAATCTGCCATTCAAATATACATGGCACTATCCCCTTAGAGATAGTCTCAAGAAACCCCCATTCTTGAGCTACAGGGAGATTGCAGGTTTTTTTTTTTTTAGTAAGAACTGCCTTGAGGGTCTGAAGAGGAGAAAAAGAGAATTCAGAAACCTCCACGTTTTCTTCCACTAACACCTGGGGTTTTCTGCATGCCTGTTAAGTAAAGCAAATTTTAAAATCCATAATCTCTTTCAACAGTACAGATAAGATCCTCAGCAGGTGTAAATGAATGTCATTTGCCTGTGAGCCTGTATATTATTTCTTGTTTGTTGGTTTACTATGTTGAAGGCCCTCTGTAGCTTAGATTTTAGTGATAAATGTGAACATATTTTTTAAAGTTATAGTCTGATGATCTGTACAATTTGGAGTGGGTGGATTGTGGGAGTTTTTTGTTTGTTTTTTGGCTTTGTTGTTGTTGTTGTTGTTGTTGTGGTTTTTTTGTGGATTTCTTTTTCTTTCTTTTTCCTGCCTAGTGGCAAGTGTTCTGATTGGCTTTTGTGTTTCATTTTCACATTTCAACAGCACAAAAAGGTGCTCTGCACTTTTAATGAGCAAGTCACATATTTATTTTAGATGCTTAACTTCTGGCATCCAGTTCTGAATGCCTTGTTCAAGGATCAAAGCCTCTGAATTTGACAGAGCAGGCTCAGCTCTTTTTACTGGAGGTTTTGTGCCATTACACAAGTTGTGCACACATCAAAGTTATATTGGTGGCATAGGTGAAACATGTTCTTACAAAGAAAATTGAACAGAAAAAACTTTGGCTTCTGGGGAAACAGGAAGAGATCTGGGAGTCCAAGTTCTAGGTTCAAACCCAATCTGGTAGCTTCTTCTACTGGTCCTTTAGCCACCCACTCAGAGGGAAGAGATGATTCCCGTCTGCTCTTGATCTCACTCCCAGCTCCCAGCACACTGCAGTATCACTACAGTTATGTGAGATCATAAGTACTGTATCACGCAATTATGGGGTTAGCTGCTCAGATTCTTTCCCTGTACTTGTGTCATTGTAGGTTTTGGAGCAGAAACATTGCTGCAAAGTAGTATGGAATAGATATATAGAGCTTGCCTGGGGAGAATGTTCCACAAAGCCACTTTAGACACAAGAAGCTGAAGATGATGGTACAGGGAAATGGCTCCAGAAGAAACAGAAAACATGAGATTAGCATGGAGTTAGCTGCTGACTGGTGTTGCCTCTAAGGAAAGTTAGTTCCAGGAAAATCAGGACTTAGGGGAAACCAGGGGAAAGTAAAGGTGAGTGAGCAGAGTAGCACACAAGAGAGAGATTGTTATGGGGGAACTTCAGAAGGGAGAGGAGGAAGAGGGATAGGGAGATTCTTGCGTGACAACAAGAGGTTTTTCAGACAAAACCACCACTTTATTAGACACAAGGAATTTCTACAGCAAAAAAAACAGCCAGTGTTCATTATTTCAAATACTCACATCATTCTTCATTTAAGTGTCAGCCTTTTCATACAACAGGATAAAAGCTCTGTCTCATGGAAGCTAGTAAGGTAGCAGCAACCTGTGGTTAAACCACCTTGCTACACTGACATGGAGAAAACTTTGATCACAGTATCTGTTGGTACTTTTTTCTGGGCATTCACTTTCTCTGCCTATGTAGTTCAAACATAAGGATCTCATTCTCTGAGTTAATAAAAACCTGCTGGAAGGCAGACATCAGCTCAGACCTCTGCATCAGTATGGTTAGCTCACTTTTGCTCTGGAGCTGCCTCTGTCAGCCCAAAGGACAGGTAGATCAAAGCACAACAAACTACACCCATCTCTGTATACACATTATTACATACTTCATATAGACTTCTTACCGATACTCTTGCATCTGCTCTGCAGTAAACATTATAACGAAGTAAATCTGTTTTCTGATTGATGGATCCTTCACATGTACAGTCTCTAGGGTGAACTCTGATAGAAGTTCCCCTTTTAATAGGCATTTTCATAGTATTTCACCCTTTTCACCCCAGCACAGTCTTTTACTCAGTGGAAAACAAATATGTTCTCCCCCTTCAGTCAGCTGCCTATTGCCTCAACACATGAAGGAACAAAATAGCTCTAAGAACTCTAAATCTTTGTCAAATTGCACTGTATTTGACAAATGGATTCAAAAGGTATTGTGGGGAAGGGAATGAGACAAAAATGTGTAGATATATATAAGTGATGACATAAACTCATCTTTAAGAGACCAAGCTAAAACATCAGTTTGTTACTAGTTTAAGCTGTCTCCATTTTAGTCCAGGGATGTTATTTGTAGGCAAAAGAATAACCTTCTGACCTCGAGCCACCTCCCTGACTAACAGCTGCCCCATAGAGCTAAGTCCTGCAATTTCATGAGCGGACCAAAATAAAGCCATAATTATGCTATTTGTATTTCTCCATTCTACAATTTTAGTCTGTCCCTAAAAGACATTCTCCAGATGTTTAAGAAAGATGCAATGTGTTTATGGGCAGAATAGTTTTCCAAAATGTAAAAAGAATTCACTTCTCTAAAGTGAACATTTTTACCTACAAAACAGTACGTTATTCAACTTGTCTCTGTATTTCTGAGGACACATCTTTTGCCTTCTATTAGATTTACTTTTACAATTAAAGTTATGGTTACAGTGTTTTGCTAGAAGCTGTGCAAACACATGAGAAAATCTTACTGACTTAGTCAAACGGTTACAAAGACAACTTCCCTGCACATCCTAAAGAAAGCAAAGATCATAATCCAAGTATTAGTTTCCATGTGACCAGCTAAATAATAATATCTCCCAACATTATGCTTAAAAGAGGAGAGCAAACGGCAAGATCTCATACTGTTTTCCAATAACAATTCCTTGGTTTTTGTATTTGGATGAAGTTGGTAAAATCTGCACAGAAAATCTCCTTCCAAGAGTTACGATCTGCATCTTTCCAAGAAAACCTGTTTATCTGTAACCCACAGCATGACACTATAAAAACCAGCTTGGATTCAAGGACAACACTGATACTTTACCATCTTATCTAAGCAGCTCTGCTTTGGTTAGTATTTCTAAGCTAACACAGATCTGTTGTATCCATTTCTGGCCCCAGCTTTGGCATTATCCTGTTTCAAGAAAGAACAAATCTTATCCATCCAAACTAAGTGAAATGGCCTCAGAAGGGAGAAGCAGATGTTGCATACGTAGACCATGAGTATTGAGGTCCTCACAGACAAGACTAAATTGCTTTGTGTGAGCTCAAACAGGTTTTGCATGGTCTGAGCTGTTGGAGAGTGCTCCTTTCTGACAAACAGTAAAGGAAGCACTAAGCTGTCCTTTGTACACTAGCATATAATTGATATAAATGCAATTCTTTGAAACAAACTGTCATTTGGGGGTCCTTAGTACGTTGTTCATTACACATCTAAAAGTTACATACATTTAGTTCAAAGGGATAGTAAGTAAGTTGTTAAATTGCCCATGGCACACCATGGTTGTAAAAATTATGTCTCAATACTTTACAGATTAGAAATGTCACTGGAATTTCAGTTGTGAGTAGAAGCAGTTTCCTCCCAACAGTACAAATGACTTGTATACCCTGGAGAAGAAAGTTGTCGTCCTGCTATTATAAAATAGTCACAGAAGGAGGGGTAGAAAGCATGATGGCGAAAAATAAAGTTAAGGGACATAGAACTGGCCAAGGGGAATGCTAACATCTATTTTATTGTGATGTGCTATGAAAACCTGCTGTCTTTTGTCATTCCTCCCTTCCTGTGAGGAGTAACCTCTTAATTTCATTGCTTTTGCAGAAAATATGTTCCCTCAGGGCTTTTTTTTGTAACTCACTGGCAGGTTATCTATGAGGTAACCAGAAGTATAGAAATGAAGAAGCTTGCCTAGTAATTATAACTTGCAACTATGATTATAACAGCGATAATGTTTGTGGCCGTTTCCATTTTGTATTTCTCTCTGTAAACCAGAAACTGGAAATGTAAAATGTCCTTGTTTAAGATAATAATGATTCTATTTTTGTCCCGTCAATGTCAATGTAGTTTCTTTTTGGCTTTTATGAGAACAAAGGCATAAAATTGCACCTTTTTCCAAATGTTTTTAAATGTTTCTGAATGCATTTTTAACTTATGAAAAAGAATGAAAAGTACAAATAGGAAAATGCCAAATTCAAATACTTATTCCATCTCCTATCACTCTAGAGTCATGAATTTCCAATGTTTTGTCTAGCTTAAAAAACTCCTCACATTTCTAAGTTCAAGCCAGTTTCCAGCAGAAGCCCAAAATAAGCAATGTAAATGGCAGAACACAGAAGCAATTGTAGACTGAGCAGATGCAAAGAGAAAATAACTAAAAGACAGAGGTGAAGGAAATACCTAAGATATTCTCCTATTTCAGTTTTCAGATGATTTTCCAAGCTTCCCCTCAGCGTTAGTCAGCACCCCATAATTTCCCTCCTACATATGGTAACAGTGAGTGAGTTAACACCGAAAAACGTTTTCTTCACGAGTTAATAAAAGACAACTCCAGCAGATCATCACAGCAACACAAAATGTCAAACGCCTTCACTTCCCCATGGTCCGCCCAGCTTTACAGGAACATAAGCAAAGTGCACACATCATACAAGTGGGAGGTTTGTTTCAGAATCATAGAATAGTTAGGGTTGGAAAGGACCTGAAGATCATCTAGTTCCAAACCCCTTGCCATGGGCAGGGACACCTCCCACTAAACCATGCCACCCAAGGCTATGTCCAACCCAGCCTTGAACACTGCCAGAGATGGAGCATTCACAACTTCCCTGGGCAACCCATTCCAGGGAATGGAATCACCACCCTTACAGTAAAGAATTTCTTCCTCATACATGTGGAAAGGACAAACAACTTGGTCTTCCTGGGAGCTTCCCCATTTCTTTTCATCCTCAGGGAAACAAAATCTTCCCAAAGTTAGGGTTGCTGTTCCTTTCAGTATTATTTGGACCTCTAGCAAACTGGCAAGAAGGATGTCCGAGTCCTATTGGGTTTGTTAAGTTTGACCTGACCCCATTTGAAGTACCTTGGTCAGCTTTAACATTCCTATCAGAGTTATGCCATATTATTATTAATTATTTTATTTCATTTATGTCATTTGAAGCAGCTGTGATGAACAGGAGTTCATGACTACTGAAATCCCTCTGTGGTGGAGTTTCATTAAAAAAGTAATTTCCAGTTTCTTAGGGGACTTAAACAAATAGATAACCACATGGATGGGGGCCAGAGCACTGCCCTCCCCTCTTGTTTGTGGGACAAACTCACGTCCGAAAAGCCAGGGAGGTACTTTGGACTTCATTTTCTCACCTGTAAAATGTCATTAATTGGCTCCCTCCCACATACACTCTAGGCTGGAGTTTCCCATACCTGGAAAGCTCTCAGACAAGGGTCTGCATGAGGCTGAGATCTTCCTGGAACCATAGGGCTGCAACCTACTCTGTTCTTGGAAAGGCTTGAGCAATCTCAAGCTTATCTTGCTTGAAACTCACCTGCAGTGTGGTAATCTTGAGGGCTCAGCCTCGACCGATACTGCAATTAATGGTACAAAACACATGCTCAGGTCTCTGTGCAAAGCAAGGACCAGGACACTTGACATTATACATGAGAAATGCAAATATCTGACTCAGATCTACTCCTGAGCTCTAGGCACAGAGGACAGGACCAGGTAGAAAAGAGAAATGGAGTAGTATATCTATTCATGCAAGAGAAAGGACTACAGCTCGGGTTTATTCACTTTCAGTCCTGTGTCTTCTATGATATGCTCTAGATTAATCCAATAGATAGCAGTGTTAAATGGGAGTTGAATGACTTCAAGACTTGATGACTTAGTAACCTCTCACTGATAATTCAGAAAGTGTCCCCTTTTTTTCAGAGGAGTTATCTGAGAAATTAGTGCCTGTTGTCCCAGATAAGAAAATTGCATGGATTTGGAAACTTCTTCATGAAATTCTGCCTACAAAGAATTTACAGAGCACAAGGGTAATACTACAAGAGTTTTTTCCTTATAACTCAAAATACCCCTTTCAGGAAGCAGTAAATCCCAAACTCTCAGCTACTAAAAATCATGGACATTAGCTTTTACCTTCATCGTTACATTTTTCTTCACCATCCAATTCTTTGTGTCACCTTTTTATTTATCTACTAATTTATTTTTGCTTCTGTTCAAAAGCAGAATTATTCCTAACAAAGAAGACAGCAAAATGCTTTTAGTCATTTGTGTCCTTTTGTTGCCGGGAGACTATTATTTTCTTATTTTCCTAATTTCAAATGACTCTATCTGCTTCTTGTAATCATTTGTAGAGATAGCTAGCATGTAAGGCCAGCTTGTAACAGTGTACATCAGTCCGACAGGGGTCAAACATGAAAGTTTTTCAATTGATTTTGACTATGTATAATGAATAAAGAGCTATTTCTATCTGAAAAGCTGCTATGGAAAATTTCACATAATAGGGCCTGTATCATACTTTGTTCACATATGTGACACCTCTACAAACTTTAGAGCTATGCAGTGTTGTAACTTGTATGCAACCTTCACACACTGCTTCTGAAGATAGATATAAAACATATGCACCCTTAAATGTTATATTACACTGTACTGAGAAGCAGGCTATGTATGTTTGACCAATTAGTGACTCTTTAGTCAGCTGTGCTTACTTAACATGTCATTAAATGGTCAACACAACCACATAAGTGCAGATCGCCAGGCTTTGATTATACTTCTCTTTTGTCAAATAAAGTTTTGTCAGACCTTTGATGTATCCCTAACTTTCTGATGGTTTCCATATTTACAGCAGCAGGCACAGCAATTCTCAAACTGCTACTTGGTTCCGTAAGGGTACCACAACTTCCCTCTGGGGTCACCTGCAATGTTCTCTAATTGGTTTATCCTTTTTCCATCTACCAACTCTAAGTGAAACTACAGGTCTGTAGATAGAATTTAACAGGGATATATACAAATAAATATGTATCAAGAGATAAAATTCCTGTTATTGTAATCAAAGGCAGAAGAGGTTTTTCCTTAATTTAGGAAAACAGTGTAGAAAGTATATAGAAAAGTCCAAATTTATTCTTTCCCTGGCAACTAAAGTATTATTTTCCAGAACAAAGTATACCAGCTTCTTGCAAGAGAACATAATTAAGAAATCTAGTGTTTGACAGGTATTTCGTATTTTGTTCAACATGTCATTTTGCAGGCACTCTAATCAAAATGTACCCCTTTTATGTCTTCCTGTCTTTTGTCAGCTGCAAAGTTTAGCTTTTCATGGGATGATGCCTTTTTTCTTTTTCTTTTGCATCAACACTATTATAAAAAGCCTAGCAAAACCAAATCCTCCAGGAAATCAGAGGTGTAACTTACAAGTATCAAGACTGCATTCCTCACCTGAAAGCCAGCCCAAGATGGGTGTATCTGTAGGATGAAACTTCAAACTAGTTGTAATCTGCCACGAATCCCCTCGGCATTAGTGCATTCCCAGACCGTGTCTTCTGGTTTAGGAAAACAGTTGTGGCTTAGTGAAAGGAAACAATTTGTGTGCCTTGGGACCATTGTTCTAAGCAAACCAAAAGCACAATATTTAGGGACAATAGGTGACTTGCTTCAAATTCACACTCCTGATGTGAACTAAAACACTAATGAAGGGGTCATGAGGTGGCGCAGTAGAGACAAAGTCTCGCAAGTCAGCTGCTGATGTCAAAAGAACAGCACTGTTTGCTGTGTAGTGTTGTAAAACATCAGCAATTTTGATTTGCCTTAATCTGCTGCTCTATAAATCATGGTCACTGGAGAGCTGTTTCATGAGCAGCCCCTCTGCCTATACTGCTGCAGGGCAGCACAGCCAGGCTTGGACAATCGTCAGCTTTGCAGTCCGCATCCATGAATCTGAACCCAGAGGCAAAAAATACTCCAGATGTTTGTTTCCATTTACATGGTGAACCAAAATGTTTCCTGGCTGGGATATAAGGGGTGGGATGCTCCCTGTCATGAGCTGAAGGAAGGAGGAGAGTGCCGGCTGCATACCCTGTGACTCTGAGCACTGTCTGTGTCAGGCAGAACTAACAGAGTAACAACAATCACTCTTCTGCCTTTTTGCTCTGTAGATGATTTCCTTAATGTAAAGGCTACCAGGTCCATGCCCTTCTTTCTACATTTTTCTATATGAGATCCCACCATAGCAGCAATTCCACATGCGTACTTTCATCTCCTACAAGATTTGCACAGCTGAATCCTGTATGTTTGAAAAGTGAAGTTTTTACTGGAAATACTGTCATAACCTTAACCGTAGCAGCATGAATGATGGTTCTATAGCTCTGAGGTAATTTTTATAAAGTAAATAAATTCCAGTTATTGAAGCATGTTACACAGGGTGCCTTACATGAGGGATGCAATTACTCCAGAGATATTTTGGCTTCTCCTGTTCAAAACAGCAACTTTTGCTGTAAATGAAGAAAAGCATATATTTATTGTCTTTCTGTGTCTCTTTCCACATTACTCATATTCTTCATGGAACCCGACAGTAATAAGATGTTTTGTTAATGTTACAGCTATATGATAGCTGGGTTCCAAAGAGTGCTCAGCCAGTGACTCACACATCATCCCAGCAGGTACATTGCGAAACACGCATTTTCCCCACTGTTTTAGAGGCAGTTGTATTAAAATACTGAAATTAGCTGGAACAACAGAGCTGACTTACTCATATTGCCTTGTGTTTCAGCTGTAATTCTGTACTGGGATGTTAGAGATGCAATCATGTGAATTTCTGGAATAACTTTTTCATTATCACTATAGTACACGTTGGGTCGGTTTCCATTGCAATATTCAGAGGAAATACAAAATAAACATTTTTCTGTGTGCTTCTGTACAGAAAAAGGATACAAAGACCTGCAGTTTAGCAACATTAAGGATTTAGTTTCCAAGGAATATGTTTCCAAGTGGAGAAAAAATAAATAAATACTGCCTGGGGATGTTTGTTAATCCAGTTTAATATGAGCTATAGACAGGCTCTGATATTATCTCAGCTTGCTCATAAATTGTTTGCAAGTACACAACTTGCCTCAATAAATTGCTAGATGACATGTCTACTCTTTCTTAAGGAAAATGTGGAGCACATGGAAAAAAATGTACTTTAAATGAAGGCCAGATTGAAACATGTGTAAATAAGGGCGGCTCAAATTGTTCCATTTTTATAACTCTTTGTCTACACTATGTATTTGGCATAAAAATGGGCTTGGCCTTATACCTTAACCTATCTCCAGCTCAACATTTTAAAGACTTCTGCCTATTGATCTCTGGTTAAGAGATCTGACTAAGACCTTTGGAAAGGTCTGGTGGCTCCAGAATCAAAGGAGGGCTGGTCCATGTTAGCATAGGAAATACAGCTGTCATAGCTGTTTAGGAAGCTGTTTCTGACTGCTTTACAGATGTTAGCTGCTACTTTCTTCCTTATTGAGTAGCTAGGTGGCAAACATGTTCCTGCTCATCTAAGCTTTTGGGAGATGTAAGGACTAGGCAGCAGAGGGGACAAGGAACTGGACCACATATGATCATGCTACAGCCTTTGGAGAATAGTGCTGGATAGTCCCCAGAACTGCTGATGAGAAAAAATATCTGGGAGAGATCCTCATCAATGCTTTGGTGTTGGAAGCATAGTCTTGAAAATGAAATATATGTGAAGCATTTCCAAATGATATATAAATAAAGCTTTTCCAAATGGAAGAAGGTGACTGGACACAAATAAGGAGTGACTGTGTACAGTAGCTATGTAACATGTGCAGCAAGCCCAGCATGCTTGAAAGACATAAGACCTATTTCATACACAAATTATTTATATGGCACATAGATTCAATGAGACTATGTCTCATGCAAAGGAAGGATCACAGCGTATAGCCCTTTCCTGTCACCAGAATATGCCATGTGGCATGTCCAGGAACGCTGAGCATCTTTGGGCTGGAGTTAGCCAAAATCACCTAAAAACTAGAAGAGTGAAAGTTGAATCATTAGTTTATTTTTTTGTGTATCTATCTAATTACTCAAGTGTGTAAAAATGCATCATACTTCCAGGGATACATGGGTAGGACTCCCCTTTCTGAACCAATTATCCTAAGCAAGCTATCAACAGAAGCTCCTTTCTTAACACACAAAATTTGCACTTCTGGAGCAGTGTCCCAGACTCTCCAGGTAAGATGTAGAGTGTTGTTGCCAAGTCATCTGTTTAAGGCTCACTAGCAAAGCAACAGGCATTGCTGTGAATCCCCTGGGGCTGATCAGAAAACTGAACCCAGAGGTCTCATTGGAGGAAAGAACCCCATATTTCACAAGAAAAGCAGACAACCCTAAACATGTGTCAAAATAAAGCTGCAGGTATCTGTAAGCCTTTCAGGTCAAAGGAGAGCTGCAGTTCCAAGTGAAACATTTTGGAATCAGAATTCTGAATTTTAGTGTTTCCTGTCCACTTTTGTCCTGTTTAGATGTTCAAGGTATGCCTGATCTCTTCTATAGGTAACTTTTATAGTTACAACAGGGCCATTCATTGATGCAACTTGAAAGAAGCAAGCAGAAATGAATGGCAAAGGTGCTTGCTTATTTTAGAAGGTTATCTGATCAACTCAAACTGCATTTGAACACATTTCTGCTCTAGTAGAATGCATCTGGAGGCCCAGTTTCAGGAATAAACTGTGTCTTTTTGATCTGATAGTATACTTTTGTCTTTTCTAAATGAGATTTTATGACAAATTACACTTATTAACATACTACTAGTTGCTTCAAGCTCAAATGACTCCTGAAAAGTGAGGTGCACATTTTTGACAGACTCTCATGAAAAGCTGATGTATGTACAGGGCTGGTTGACTTGCATTTGCTGTGCTCTGTTCACCTTGCCCATAGTACTGCTTATGTAGTTGTTATCTCCCAACTTTTTCTGGAAAATGTATATTTACATAGACGGACCACCTTTACCACGTGTTTGCACAGCACATGTATCACACCTCATAATACACTCTGCCTGCCAGTGCTGTACGTCAACAAGATCGCCTTCAGTTTCCACACCGTGTTAGAATATTCACCTAGCTCTGAAGACCTTTGCACCTCCAGGGCAGATAAAGCTGGTGATTTTTATCTACACCTCAGGTACAACTGTGTCCCTGAGCCAATGTACACACAAAATACATAAAAATTAATGTGTGCTTGATCCTGGTGTTGGCAGCAAAGAGGCCTCTCCTCTTGGCTCTTATTTGGAAGCTTTCAGCTAGGCATCAATGTATGCTCCAATGTAAGCTTCCCAGAGTTACTATAAGAATTTTGTTAACCACAAACTGGTCTTTGGTTGATGATTCATAGCTCTGCCAGGTCTTGCAACCACTCATGCAGGCATGACCATTCACTGGATTTATTCATGACACTATTGGCAGGATCACAATGTGGGGTTGTGAACTCTAAAGGCGTGGACTGTATATTGTTCTGTGGTATACATCTGTACAACAGACTGTGCCAATGAGCATATATGTGCACCCCACAGACTTCACTTACATTTTCCATAGGACAGTTTTACTCTACTGATTTACTTGTCTCATGCTATAACATTTTTTAGAATGAAACAGATATTTGGGATGGGATTCAGCTGCCTAAATCTTGGTGCCTTTTACCATATGAGGTGTTAGATGGTGTCCAAGACAGGAGCAGAAAAGGCATGGGCCCCTAAGAGATATCTGTGATCTCCTGCAGGGGCATCACATATGACATTAGCATCATCTGAGTAGCCAGCTGAAGATGAACCAAGCCAGAATCCTAATTGTTTAGTGCTGCTGATAGAGCTCATCGGCTGACCAAAGAAGGTGTGTGCCTTATGGAGAGCAGCATAGTTTATTGGCCAATGTGTACTAAATCACTAGTGGTGGGAAGGGAAAGTCTGACACCTACTTTCGGACACCTAAATTGAGTATCCTGATCTGTGAACTTCATGTTTTCATAATCTACACCTGCATTAGACAAACATGACACACCCTGCAGGAATGATGTTAATGATGCAGTATAATACTGATTATGCATCCTATTTATGATTTCCAAGAATCAGTTCTAAAGGGATAGCAAAAATATTATATGAGATTGGGTTTATACTGTGTATGCAGATGTCTCTCAACTCCAGTGTCAAGCAAGGTCCTGCCATTTTGTCCTGTTTTTGAGGCATACTCAGATGTCCTCTGGTAGATCTAGCAAATACCTAAAGCTGTCTGTGACTGTCCATGACCTAGTGTTCCTCATCTCTGTAACTGAGATGTGGTAAAAGACCAGGTAGGAGCAAAATGGACTGAGTGGCTTTGAGAGCTGTAATAAGATGGGTAAGGGATGCTTGTGTGGCACTTGCTGATGTGGGAAGGGTAGCTAACTTGATGAAAGAGTTTGTAAAAAACAGCAGGAGGCAGTGGTATCTTAAACTACTGTTGCAACACCCAAAAAAAAAAAAAAAGAAAAAAAAAGCAAGACTAATTATAGTCTGCAGTCCTAACCAGGTCAGGCCATGAACCGAGTTTTTCACAGCAACTGTGCAACAGTTAAGATAGAGACACACTCGCCTCTTACCGGGAATCCCAGTACTTCCCACCAATGCAATACACAGTGTTTTGGAGTGATTAGAAGACTGGCCCATGTAAGCTGATGTTCCATAGGAGTTTTCCTCTGCTACCCCCATGACTTCAGTACCTGCCACCTCCTCTCCTTTTTCTGGGACTGCTTGCTTCTGCCTGTGCTTCGCACACTCATTTTCTCATGCATCTGTTTGAGTGGACGCATTGTTAACAAAAGGTAGGAACATGTCCAGGTTAAAAGTAGATATTTATTTATTTTGTTAATTATTTTTATATCTTTATTAACTTGTTTATTTTTCAGACATGACAGGTAGGAGATAGCATAGGACTGGTGGCAATTCATGGACTGGGAAGGAAGAAAGAGGGAAGAAGCAGAATTGCTTCAAGACCCATGCAACCACTCTTGCAATGCTCACAGGAAGATCTTCCTGAAGCCAAAAGCTACATCAGCCAGTGTCACTGCTTTTTTTTGTGGCTCATTTCAAGATTCAAACTCTGTGTTTTCATATCTTTCTGCGCATGCCAGCAAGGGGAGGGCTGTAAACAGGCTGGAAAAACTCTGCACGCTACAGGGTTTACAGTTTGTAATAGCTCTGGTATGTTTGTGTTTGGAGATTAATTTTATAAAGCAAACTAGAGCATGTTTTGTGTGTTTGTGCTTACTACTCCCCTGGCATACATTTTCCCCCACAGAAAGTGCCTGAAGTAAACTAATGCATCTATATTCCTACCGGTAATTTCTGCCCTCCCTGTGTGTGTCACATTAAGGGTTTCTGATGGCTGGAGAAGTCTGCTCCTGTGGTTTCAGTCGGGTTCCCTTTTTTCAGCTTTTTGCTGAAACTCAGCCCTACAGAGAGGTGTAAAGCCGTGCTGTCAGATGAGCCAGCCACGAGCTGCTGCTGGATGGGAGTCCTGATTCAGCAGTGTGGCTGGGTGGATACAGGGCTCTGTGGTCAGCCACCCTGCCCTGGTGACTCTGGCTGAGATAAAAGTTCATTCTTTGCCCAAACTCCAGGGTTTGCAGCCTGCCAAGCTCCAGCCTGGAGCACGCAGTAAATCTCAAAGGGCAGACCATAAACAGAAAAATGCAGTGCAGTATCAGTCCAAGCAGGCTCCTAATATTATAGAGCTGTGCTTCAGAGTATGTGGTGAATAATAAAAACAGCTTACGCTGATCATGCTGTCCATCTCACAGCTATAAATCATTTTCCCATAGTAGCCAACAGCACAGGCTTAAAGTATTGCACAGTAAACTGAATTTGCAGGGCAATACTGCCACTGGGCTTTGCCAACAATTCCAGTTTCACATCTGCAGTCTCTAAGCACAGGAGCAAACTTATTGACTTTTCATTTAGGAAAGTCTTGGTTGTTTTATTTTTACCATCATCTGAATTTTTTTGATTGCTACTAGTATGAAAATAGCATTTACCAACTACGCTGAGGGTCTTATTATATTAGGATACATCAGTATACTGGAAATAAGAGCCCATTATGCCAAGCACTCTCTGATCTTAATAAAGGGACTCTAAAAGTTCAGGAGCACTGGCTATCTGAATATAATAAAAGACAACTGGTAAATGAAAGAAAAAATGATAGTCAATGAAAAAAGCACCATCATGAAAACAATAAAGCAGCAGTCTCACAACCTAAATTCTGAGTTACTGTAGAAAAAGTTTATCTGACTGACAGAGAACCCACAACAATGCTGAATTAGGTTGCTCTGAGAGGAATTGCTTGACCATGTCCCCACAATTTGTTTGAAAGCAAGGCAGCCCTCTTCTCCCTTCCTCTTAAAATTATTTATTCACTCAGTATGTGGGTTTGGGGAACTAATACAGTTTGTAAATTGGACTTTCTTCAGTCAAGAATTAGCAATAAATTTGGAGATGATGAAAGAAAATACTTTGTGTAGTGCTAGACACAAAAGGGCATTTCAGAAAGTCAGGGAAGTGGAAGACACTTTATCCCTCTGTAGCTGAACACAGTAGTGCAGTAATCAGGATGCTCACCTAAAATGCAGGACATTTTATCTCAGATGAAATGAACCCCAGATGCCTGGCTCCTCTGTAGATACTTAATCATCAGTTTATAGATATCTTCAGGATCTAGTGCAGTGGGAAGGAAATTCTCTACAAAGAATGCAGCTGCATCAGTAGGCACCTCTGCAATATCTTTGGTCCATAGCGCTGTGCAGCCCACTGATTCAAACTGCTGCCTCTCTCAATTGCCCTATAGTGAAGTTTTCACTTCAAAAATTGCAAGGCACCTACAACAAAAAGACAGCTTTTCTGTGACTTGGTCAAGCATAGCTATGGTGATGGGTTGCCTCAAGGTCTCAGCAGGCTTTCAGAATTTAATTTAGTTGCAGGTGGTGACAGTATACAGATTCACCCTAGCTATGGCCTGGCTCCACTGAGTTTTTGGCTTGTTTCTCCAAGGATTTGGAATTGGGCACTTCCTTTCAGCTACCCACTATTCTCTGAACTCCACCCTGCCCTGGATATCCCTGGTCATTCTCAAGCACACAATGCTTTACTGAAGGCTAATACTGTAGAGATCCTTTAGAAGAGAGTCAGGGTCAACATTATATTTCATAGAATCATAGAATAGGGTTGGAAAGGACCTTAAAATCATCTAATTCCAACCCCCCCCCCCTTGTTCCAAGATATACAGAAAGACTCATTGAGACACTACCAAACCCTCCCACAAAATATCAACAGAAAGCCCCTTACCACATCTAGCATTCACAACAGACAATGCTGAAAACTATGCCCATAATGAGGTTTCTGACTTGTTTTTCTCCTAAATCATTCATTTGCCACTATAAACAATGAGGTCAATGCCTGCTTCTGTGGCTCACGTTGGGTCCCCTTCCTTCCGTTCCTATCTTAGGCTTTTTAGAGCTGTAGACACACATCTGGACCCTCAGCCTGCCTGTGCCAATGTCTCCCTTTCATTAAGACAGCCATGTGTGGGTATACATCCTTCAGTGGTTGTGGTCAGCCCTCACAGTGCTGTGGGTTCATCCTGTGATGCGATTGCTTAGCTGAATCAATGACCTCTGACTGCTCTATGGGCCCGGACAGATCTGGGCTGGAAAATTAAATGAGCCTTTGCAATGGCAAGATATTCACAGATGGCTCAGTTATGCTGCAGTCAGAAATCTCTGGGTTCCCACTGGCCTCCCTTGTGCACGTACGATGCTGGCACTCTAAAATGCCACAGCTAACAACCAGAAGGTTTTTAGGCTGGACCCCTTCCCTATATTTTCAGTTAAAAGCGCCAACCACTGTGGTTTTTAAGTACTAGCTGTCCTTTTGAACAGCCTGTGTCACGTAAGGAGGGAGCCATCTCACATATATTTGGCTTTCAAAAAGCTGTCTAACCTCCCTAGCAGCCACTAGCCTCCCTCTGCAAATAAGTTGGAGAGACAAACATATCCATGGGGTTAATTTTCAAATCTTTTTGCCCATCTTACATTAGAAGTAAGGAAAGGCCTTGGGCTCATGAGGGCTGTTGTTCACAGGCAACTTCAGCTGGATAGCTTTAAGACTGCAGAGTGAAGGTAGCAGTGAAAATCAGACTCAGAGTGCAAGGTACTTGTACCGCAAACAGTTAAAGAGCCCTTTTCCTTCAGTACGTTGCTATCTTGTGATCAGGTATTGCAAAGTGCTGTGGAGGGAGAGTTCTGATAGTATGTATTTGACAGAAGAGAAATAGCATGTGTGAGATCTAATAGCCAGGAGCAAATCTTAGGCAAATTCAGACTAGAAATTCACACAGGCATGCATTTTTAGCAGTGTAAGTAATTAACCATTGCAACAGCTTGCTGAAAGATGTGGCAAATTATCTAACATGTGAAATCTTCAACATATGAACTATCTAGGAGATATCTATGTTGTGGCTAATACAGGAATTACAGTGCAGGATTGACTGGGGGAGGTTCGTTGCTCTTTACAATAGAGAGAGTTATATTTGAAAAAAGCTGGTTTTTTCTAAACTCATGAATTTTTCTAAATTCATGAAGCCTATAGTGCCCAATGATGCCCATCAAAGTGGGAGTATATAGAGCTTCAAAGAGTTATGAGTTCAAGCCTTCTGAAGTAGAGAGATGCTTGATATGCCTTTTCTATCAAGTTGTGCATTTATGGCATTGCATACTTTGTTGTCTACCTTTTCTTTCAGTTTTGCCCCCATTCTAACTGTAAGAACATGCATTGCTGTAGCAGTTACAAAAAAGGCTCACTCGGCTTACAGGCAGAGTGGACCCAGCGAATTTTCTGACTTTTTCTCCCTTTGCTAACCCCCAAGAAATCTAATCATGTTGGGGATTGAGGAGTTCTGGTGTCCTCAACATAAAAAGGACATAGAACTGTTGGAACAAGTCCAAAGGAAGGCCACTAGGATGATCAGGGGACTGGAGCACCTCCCGTATGAAGATAGGATAAGAAAGTTGGGGCTGTTCAGCCTGGAGAAGAGAAGGCTGCATGGAGATCTCATAGCAGCCTTCCAATATCTGAAGGGGGCCTATAGGGATGCTGGAGAGGGACTCTTCATTAGGGACTGTAGTGAGAGGACAAGGGGTAACGGGTTCAAACTTAAACAGGGGAAGTTTAGATTGGATATGAGGAAGAAATTCTTTACTGTGGGGGTGGTGAGGCACTGGAATGTGTTGCCCAGGGAAGTTGTGAATGCTCCACCCCTGGTGGTGTTCAAGGCCAGGAGAGAGCCTTAGGTGGCATGGTTTAGTGGGAGGTGTCCCTGCCCCCGGCAGGGGTGTTGGAACTAGATGATCTTCAGGTCCTTTCCAACCTTAACTATTCTATGATTCTATGATTCTATGATTCTATGATATGACACTTGAGGGGGATGGCTGTAATGACAACTACAATGCAAACTAGCGGCCTTGAACCGGAGGCAGTTGAAATAATCTTTAAGCAGTGACTGAATGACAGATAAGGCCCTTGCTCTGCACAGAATCTGCTAAAAATACAAAGATTTACATGCACAAAAATTATAAGTTCCTCCCCAAACAGAAAAGGGTTCACAAACTTTTGTCCAGCTGCAATCTTGCCTACACCCGCTCTCCAGTTGTTTTCCCTTGGAGCTGATGATGTTATCCCCTTACTCTGATGCCTTTGCCAACTGCTTATAGTTGCTTATGTCTAAACATCTGGTTGTTGTGTCATGGGCATTTCCCTTGACATACTGCTGCAGACCAAGAGGTACAATACTTTCAGGTACACGTTCCTGGATTGATCCCCTAGAAAGGTTTCCATGCCTGGAGCTCTGTCAGCCACTGGATGAAGTGGATGGCCAGAAGTCAAGACTTGGTGTTGGATGGATGATGTTCACCAACTGTTAAGACCAGAAGACTTCAGATTTAGCTTTCTAAAAGAACGGAGTCGCACCTCAACATTTCTGAGCAGCTCCAGTTACAACCGTGTTAACACCAGGCAGTTTTCAGAAGCTGCGTCAGGAAGCTCTCCACTTTGCTACACTCCTTTATTAATAGCATTTTGCCAAGCTGTCATCTGAGACAAAATTGTTATATAGTGGTTAAATGTCTGCTAGTGGAGGCATGCTTCATCTTGTCTTTTAACCACAGCCTGACATGAATTCTAACACACAAAATAGAAGGTACCTGGGATGCATTATAACTTCATCTGGCAAGATTCCCTGATACAAAAGATCACAGACAAGAGTGAGACTGATTTATCGATCTCTTTTCCCTCCCAGAGCTTACACAAGCAGTGGCAAGAAGCTACTCCTACATACACACCTGCACCTTGATTTACAGCAGCCTCCTTCCAATGAACGTGCTATTTTTTCTTTCTTCTCATATAAATATGTTATCTGATGTAAGTAACACTTAGATCATGCCTATCTTTTCTTTAGCCTTCCAGAGCTCCTAGCAAAACTAGTATTATCAATACTCTGACAAGAAAGCCCTAACATGAAGCATGCCTATTGAAGAAGAATAGGGAATATCTAAAAGAGAAGCCCATTTTGTTGTAAACGATGAGTGGGTCAGTGGCCCGAACTTGTCCATTGCTGTCTCCTTTGTGCCCCTTTTACGAAGTAGGTCCGAAGAATCTTTATGTTTCTGGCTAAATGTTTAGTAATCATTATTGTGAGAAGGGAAAAATAAACAATGTCTAAACTGACACAGAGTGAAACACCAGCCAGTGAAGAGTTTTTCCTAGGGGCACAAACCAGAATGAGTAATAACACCCAGGCTGCCTGTGTGTTCAAAAAGCAAAGGCACCTAATACAGCTCTCATGTGTGGTTTAATGTGAAGGATAAAAAACACTGCATTTCCCTTCTATATTGAAATATTAGATTATAAAAAATAAGCAACAAGATGTAGCTAGAGGGAAGATCTAGAAGAGGTTTCTGATGAAATAAGGCTGGCATACAATGCACAGTCCTTGTCTGAACCTTTTAAACATGATTTATTCATACACTTACACTACTGAGTGTATGAATTGGGCTAATTAAAAACTACTGTCCTTTGGTGCCTAGCTGTTCCACAAATGTAGCAATATTTTTAAGCCAAAAAATCTTGTGATGTATGCTAATTCTTCCAGTCTTTTGGTTTTGTTGGGTTTTTTTGGTTCAGTTTTATGTAAGCAAGTATTACCTCACAAATGAAGAAAGACTGAGAGAGCTGGGACAGTTCACCCTGGAGAAGAGAAAACTCAGGGGAGCCTATCAATGTATATCAATACATGTAGTGAGGGTGCAAAGAGGATGGAGCCATGTTGTTTTTGGTGGTGCCCAGTGGCAGGATCAGAGACAATGGACACAAACTGAAGCATAGGAGGGTCCTTCTGAACATCAGGAAACGGGGATTTTTTTCATTGTGAGGATGAGTGAGCACTGGAATAGGCTGCCCAGGGAGGTTGTGGAATCTCCATCTTTAGAGATGTTAAAATACCCCACATAAAAAAGGCACAGTTCAGGGCAATTGTCTCTAGGTGGCTCTGTGCTGTGGTTAAAACGCAGCCGGTAATTCAGTACCATCCAGTTGCTTGCTCACCCTCCCTCCTTGCTCCTCCTTGAGCAGGATAGGGAGGGGAATGGAATGAATGCAAATCCCACAAGTTGAGATAAGAGCAGTTTAATAACTAAAATAAATAAAAATATAGTGGTAATAGAAAGAATACCAACACTAACAATAATGATACTAATAACTGGGAAAAACTTTTTTCTTTTTTTTTTAAGAAAAATAGAAATGAAAGCTCAAAAAGCCGAAGAGATGCACAACACAATTGCTCACCACCCACTGACCAACACCCAGCCCAACTTGAGCAGTGAGTAACATCTTCTGGGTGACTCTCCCCAGTTTATGCACTGCGCATGATGTGCTGTGGTATGGAATACCCCTTTGGCTAGCTTGGGGCAGGTGTCTTGTCTCTGCTCCCTCCCAGCTTCTTGTGCCCCTCGTCACTGGCAGACTGAATGAGAGACTGGAAAGTCTTTGATCAGGGTAAGTGCTACTGAGCAACAACAAAACGTTGTGTTACCAACATTGTTCTCAGACTATCACCAAAACACAGCACTGCACCAGCTACTAGGAAATAAAATAACTGTCCCAGCCAAAACCAGGACACCTGGCTTGGACAGGGGAAAGTTGCAGAAGATGACCTCCAGAAGTTCGTTCCAACCTCAACCATTCTGTGATTCTGTGAAGGTAGTTGTAATGCATCAGGTAGGTTTTGTCATAAACACGGTGGAGGGTAACCTGGGAGCCTCCTCTGTTTCTGCAAATTTCCCTCATTTTCTGTTAAATACAGTAAGCTGGCATTTCCTAGTTACGCTGCTTCTTCACTTCTTCACTTTTATATGCAATACAATGGGTGCGAAAGGTGCAATGAGTTCATGTGATTTGCTTAAGCAGGCTTCTGGAAATCTGAAGAGAGATGTGATCAAACAAGCACTACAGTAATAGGACTGCCACTACAGCAAACTCCACACGAGCTAAAATCCAGAGAGAGGAGAACAGTGCTCAGTATATTAGATGTTTAATCATTATCAATTTTATCTCAGCCAAATCAGGTTTTAAGGATGACCAAATGAAAATTAGATTATTTTTGGACTTTGATATTGCTCAGTCTGATGCAGGACATCAGTCCATGCTACAAAAACACAGAAATAAAATTGCTTATTATGATTTCTGACTACTTAAGACATTCAGGATGCATAGAGTTAAGGTTCATTCTAAAGAAAACAGAATATTAAGGAATTGTACAAAAAATTGTGAATTGTGAGGTTTTCCTCTTTTTTGTCTCATCTCTCTATGAAACAGACAGAAGCTGGCAAGATTTCAAGATTTCATTTCTCATGTTTTGCTTTTGCATGACTTAACTTGGAGCACCTCAGATAGTTTAGAAACAGCTATAAATAATGGAATTTTGACCCCAGGTGAAATAAGATTATGTACATACCCACTGCAAGTAACAAGGAAACTTATCAGACATGACAGTGATTTGGCCCCATAGAGCACTAAGAAGAACCTAAATTAACATACACCAAGCCACAATTCCCAATCAAAATTCTCTCAGGGAATAGGATTTGCAGAAGCTTCCACTGAGGCAGATAGGAAGGAAACTTCATGTTTCCCAATAAAATCAGATTAAACTGGTACTTAGAATAGGTGTTACTATTCATCTTTGAAGAATATACTTTGTACCCAAAATGTAAATGCATTGAAAAATAAAAATAATGATATATTCTATATATCATAATATAGATAATTATATATTATGTATATCTGCAGGCCCTATGCACATATCTTGAATACTCAATACTGCCTGATAGAGCAGTAATCCACCTCTAGTCAGTAAAGGCAACTGAGCCCAGAGATCTGTAATGCTGATAATTTGCTAATTCTTGCACGACATACCTCCATCTTCAGCCCTCAACTGTATTGACTAGATCTTCATGGACTTCAGCAGTGGCTTAGGTACCACACTCATGTATAGAAGTCTATCTGTTACCCTCCAGTTAGGTGTCTGAATTTGTGGCTGAATCCTACCCCAAAAAGCCTGCCTTTAAATCAGGAACTTTGTTTACTTTAAAAAAAAAAAAAAAAAACAAAAAAAAACCAACCCAAAAATTCTTCCTATTCATTTGGCTGAAGAAAGAGAGATAAAATGTTTCTTTGCTAGATGTTTTCTTTGTACAAATCTAACAATGATCACAATACTTATTATCATTATATTGGATGACTGACATGTACATATACACATACATACATTCAACCACACAATCAGAAACAAACTACAAAAGCACCTTGTGATACTGGAGCAGAGATATATAGGTAGGAAGAAGACAAAAATTAAACAATGGATCCAACCATAGGTATCCCAATTCACAAAAAGGATGATATTTTTAACCTCATAATAGTAAAGTATTAACAAGTCTTTATGACGTTAAACCAGTATTCAGCTTGTGGTCAGCAAAAGAACTACAGAATATTTTTATTTCAATAATTGATACAGAATATGGAAATGTTATGGCAAGAAAACAGCATTTAGAAAAAGCTATTACTAGAAGAAAGTTAGTATTTTGTTTCAGTAAACTTCTTCACAGTGTGGATTGCTAAAACATGAGTCTTATATCAGGTTATCCAGAGCTTTCTATAACAACAGCAGGAGCTAGGCTAGCAAGCATGAGCACAAAGCTCTGTGCCAATGCATATTAACTTGTCCCATGTAAATTCTACTCTTCCAGTCCTTGGCCCATATCCATCCAATTTAAATGTCAAATACAGAAGGGAAAATTGTAAACCTTCTGTACTTACACACTGTATCACTTTTTTCCTTTCACTGAATTTTTACCCGGGAAAGGATAGATCAGTTATAAGCTTCATAGAGTCTGCTTGATATGAACTTTTAAGAAGTTTTAGTTTAATCCTAAGCACCTGGTATTGCTGTAGGTTCAAACAGCTTTATATTTCTTCCCTCCCAGCTCTCCTATGACTTTACAAGAAAAAAATCTTATAAATTCCATAGCACCAAACACAGAAGCAATTGGAAGCTGTTTTCTAATCAAGACCTACCCAGACCTGTGTCTTTCCCCATATCCCACATCCCTATTGACTGGATTCTATCTGCATAGATATAAAACAGTCTATCATTTGTATTTGAATCCCTTTAATATTATTAGACTACATTGGCACATATTTTAAAGAGGTCAGATGGCTTGTTAATGCAGTAAATATGGTATAGAGAGTTCTCAGCATGCAGATTTGGAAGAACAGATTTTTAAAGACTTTAACATGAGCACTTACAAAGTTAAAGAGAAAAATAAAAAGTTACTTTCTATTCTTAATAAAGTCAATCTACTTTATGAAATAACCTCATTGAGGGAGAAGTAGCGAGTGCTTTGCCATGTTTCAGCTTCATTCCTGCATTACAGCATTATCACTCACCTACCCCTCCGCCCAGAAGTAACACAACACGACATGCATCCTTTTCTGCATGTAGCATTCCTTTCTTGCTTGTTTCATTACACTTATTTGAACCTGGAAAAAGGAAATATACCTTCAGTCCTTAAAGTAGGACCCTACATATCTTCACAATGGCTAAATTTATTGCAGAAACCTAGTCCCAGGATGACTCAATAGGGAAAAATTGAATCTTCTAAAAGTCAACTTAATGTTGTTTCTCTTCTGCTTTTTAAATAAGCCTTTTCCTCACCCAGGGAACCTGGGAAGTATATAACCAAAGCTAGTTCTTGTAACCTCATATAACTGAGGATAACATTGGGCTCAATGACCTGTTATTGTTTCTGTGCAATGAGGCTGGGACATAGGTTCCTTCAGGCATTTCCTTTGTTCATGATGCCTCTGCACAGTGGTAACACAGTATGGTCTTTATCTCCACATATAATTTTCCTCTGTTCAAGTAATGGGAACTAGTGATAGAGGATATGATGCACAGTAAGCATGGTTTGATAACTATTTTCTCCTGTGAAAGTAATACAGATAATTGAGAAATTAAACCAACAATCTGTTTCTAGGTCTGCATAACAAAGTAATTCTCCTTCTAATCCTACAAAATAAATGTAAATAGTTGTTGTTGTAGATGCTGTTAAGGGTGTTTTGAGGCTTAAACTTTACTAAGCTTCATACACTGGAAGTTCTTTGCTGCAGTTGTAGCTTCCTTTTCTATGAAAATGCATCCAAAGACCTGCAAAAGGAAAGAAAAAAAATTAAAACAACCCAAACAAAAAAACCAACAAACCAAAACTACTTATATTTCCCAGAAATTCCATTTTATCCCAGAGAGAGATAGAAAAAGAGGACTGGAAAAGGCGTTTTCTTGCAGACTGTTAGGGTACGATTTGTCTCAGCTAGCTGTAAATATTTGCATTAATAGGTGTCAACAGCTCAGCTGGTCACCCTGGGCTCCATTGCAGTCAGTGGGGAAAAAGAAACACTTTTGTAACATGATTTGTCTAACCTGTTCCACATTTTTGCTTTAGACTGAACTAAACTTTGGAAATACCTAATTCTCTCCACTGACTACAAGGGGAGATCAGCTTTACTAGATTACATGTGAATGCCTGTTACCACTCCATTGGATGAATCCCATTTTTTCTCTCTCCTCTTATTTTTAATTCATCTCCTTTTTTATTTTCATTTTTTTCATGAGTAAATGCTGCTCTTTCTTTTAGGACAGCTTGTCCTCTCTACAACAAAATAAAAGAGTTGTCTAGCCACTCCTGCTTGAGAAAACTCAGCGGAACTCATCAGCACGATCAATTGACAGTAGTCAAGTAAGTGCTGGGTTAAAAGACCACAAGAAGGTGCATCAGATTTGGAATAGCTGGATATATGTTATGTTACAAATGGGAGGAGAGTCACATTGAAGAAGAGATTACAGTTTATTGGAGATCATGAATATGCCGACCAAGGATTGACAGATTTCCTCTAACATAATTTATCTGGGCTGCTCAGTGAGTTCACCAATGTAGTGTGCTTTTCTCAGAAAGCACGTCTATAAAAAAGCAACACATGCAGAGTTTAGCTCTCAAATCAAAGCAATACTCCTTACAATTTTTCTGCATTTCCATTAGTTGCAGAATTCTGTTAGTATGGAAATATTTCTAATACTTTGTCAGTCTCTACTATGTTAATGAACCTTGCTTCTGCAGCGTAGGATTGCAGAAATCAAATCACACAAAAGTGAAATCATTTCATTCCAACAACACCTTTGCTGCTGCTATTGCATTGCTACCAAAATATGAAGTAGATTAAAACTAACTTTGATACATCTTGAGCAACTGCAGCCATATCTCTGTATATAATTGCTAAAGAAGTAGTTATTCCTATGAAATTGAAATTGTGTTAAAATAATAAGGACCATATCAAACTAAACAATAGATATTTAAGGTTGCCCATATTGGCTATAGAGTCTTCATTCTTGGACATATCCAAAATTGGACTGGACACAACATTGCCTTGAGCAAGGAGTTAGACATGCTGATCTCCAGAGATCCCTTCCAATTTGACAGTTCTGTAGTTCTATGAGTCTAAGCAAGAAGACACATTTAATTTTTATTTCACTGAGATAATGAGATGTTTAACGAAAGTGCACGTCATACCTTTGTGTGGGATTAAATTTTCAGAATAGTGTCCCAAAAGATGTGAGTATATATCCTGTGTTATACCTAGAAATGAGCGTTTTAATGACTGCTTTACAGTCCAGAGAGTCTATAGATATATCTAATTGATCCATACAGTATTCAAACTTCTGTACAGAAACACACAAAGATGCTTAGATAGCTCTCTTATTCAGGGTGGGATTCATTTTGGTAGCACTTTCAGGACTTAAAATACCTGTCTGGACTAAATCAATTGATAAAGCTTCCTTTTTCATCAGTCCAAAAATACAAACACTTCTAGAAAATTATTTGACCTACCTGAAGACAGGTTTTGAGAATACACAAGATGAATGTCCAAGTGGAGGTCTCCATTTGTTTTTCTGAGCTATGGAATGAGCCTACCCTGCTGACTGAGACTGCATGCATAAATTTTTAGTGTTTAAGCTTGACAAGCCCAATCTGAGTCTCAATGTACAGACAAAAACCAAAACCCTTCAAAAAAGAGTAAAGTTGATAATATGACATGTGAGAATTCCATATTATTTCAGTATCCACCAGCTACCATGTGGAAGGGCCAGTTAATTGACTGTTTATTATTATAACTTCAATGCTTATATTCACATAAACTCAAAAGGCTTGCAGAGATTCCCCAGAGTATATCATGGCAGAGATTATTTAGAAAGACAGCATAATCAGACTTGAATTCCATTTTACTCTGGTTATAGTACGTTTTCTGTTGAGTTTTACACTTCAGTCTCATTACAGAAACAGTTTTACTGGATGGGTTTATATAACTAAAATAAATGTATGTATGCAAAGATTTTTAAAGGGAAGTTGGATATCTTACATCAGACAGTAAAAATGCTTGCTTGCTTGTGTTTCACATCACTAGGATGCTGTGGAATAACAGCTGAGTAAACTGGGCTTTCTTTATTAGAAGTATAATTCTTGATTATGGAAGGAAAAATAATGTCAAGTATCTGAAAATAGATGATAGATTTATAGTTGAACTCTGTGCTCTGTACATAAAGCTGTGGAAGTGGAATACTTAGGTTACTGTTATGCCATGATTCATTTTACATAAGCTGACCAAGCATTTGGTAGAGTTCACCTTGTTAGTACTCTAGGCAGATGTTATGGATTCTCTTGGGACACTCATGATTCAAACATAAGGACACCACAGAGCTTTCTTGGCTAATGCTAGCTACCAACTTACAGTCTTCTCTTTGAAGATCCATGAATTACCAGCACTCAGAGTAGTTCATTCAACTCAGTCAAGATGTTTCTTAGAAGCCCTGGGGAATCTGCGCAAGTGCTCTGATTACTTAGAAAGTGCTTCAGTTTCCTGCTCTTAAAAATCATTGCCCTAAAGGACAGAGATGTCTTAAGAGATGCAACATTATTTAGAATCAGCTTTATAAAAAGAAGTTTTGAAATTAAAAAAAATATATGTTTTCTTGAAAGCTCTGATTTCAGTAATAGAGCAACAAATCATAAATCTCAGAAAATTAAATTCACTATTAGGATCATATCTAAGGTTTTGCTTTAACGTTCCTTAGCTATTTTGGAGGGATTGCTAGTAGAAGCTGACATATCCTGGAAAGTTCTTGAAGTGAAATCTGTTCTGTTGCTGGCTATATACAAGAAGATTACAACTAGTTACATCTCAAGGTCCTGCTCTGTATGAAATGTTCCCTATAGACAGTGCTCAAAAAAAATTTCCTTCCTCCCTTCCTTTTTTTTTTTTAATTCTCCTATTTCCCTGTAATTTGGCAATGGGAATTCACATGGTGCTGCAGAAATTTATTCATCATGTTTCTCCCTTCTTTTTTAATGACCCTTATAAAAGTTGCAAAATTCAGTTTACTAATTTTTTTTTCTTAGAGTAAGAAAATCACATAGAAACACAAAAAGATTAATTTAAAGACTGATTTTTTCCCAACTTACTGTCTGGATTTAGATGAACCCATCCCACTTAAACTATAATACACCCAAGAGATATCTCCAGAGGTATTTTCTACAGCTTTTATTCAGCACTTTCCTTGGTGCAGCAGGACCAAGGTGATGATTTTTCCCAATGTTTCTTATACAATGTAAATATCCAGTCCTAATTGCACATTTAAACGCCAGACCTCTAAAGGAAACGAGATTAAAAGATCAGTGGTTGGGTGTCAGTGGTTGTTGAAACTCCTGGATTAACTTCAAGGCATTACTCCAAATCCAGGTTAATCTTGTTGTAGCTAGGCTAAAGTTAGTCTTCTTTAATTTTTCTCTTTTTTCTGTATTAGTCCGTGCACAGTGATATATTCTCAGCAGGAGTAAACAGTGACTGTCTGCAATCGCGGTTACAGGTGATTAGGTTACTTTTCTAAGAAATGAATGGTAATTTTCCAGACTGAAGAAGGAGCAGGATCCAAACTGCCTCTTTGCCAGGGAGCATAAACGCCATTCAAATTGTCACTCGCTGAAATATTTAAGCTGGAGAAGATATCTGATTAAGCAGAAGTAGTACTCTGGAGGCTGGATTCCTTCCTCTCCACTTCAGGTACCAGTTAATTAAGAATAAATAATATGCATTTCAGAGGGTGATCCAAATCCATGTACATGCTAGGGTTTTTTTGCTCTACTTAACAACCAATTCTCCTCCTGTAGATCTCCATCTCATTAACTCTTATGAAAAATCTACAATGACCATATCCTTTTCTTAAATGTCTCAGTTCAATGTTTAAACAGAAGCAAACTCTATCTGGTCCTAAGAGCCTCAAGAGGCTTTTGTTAAAGATGTTCCTTGCAAGCGTGGCTGTACAGGACATTTTAAATTAAACATCACTGTAAATTCTTTCATGAACTCTAGGCCTCAGTCATTAAACTTCACAGTTTGCTTTTTGTTGTTGATTGTGGAAACTTTGATGGAAAAAACCAAGTTAAATCCCAGTGTGACATCCCAAGGTTACACCATTCCAACTGCAATTCACATCAGTAGTATTAACAGCAGAATTTCAACGTTGCCTATACAATAATTTGTATCTCAGTTGTTACATTTTCCAAATTTGTATTATGAGCATTTGTGTTATGTAATTAGTGCAGAATGATGACAGTTTCCATAAAGTCCTATATGCCTAAAACATTCAATTGCCTTTACGCATAGGTTACTATGTTTCTTTTTTAAAGACTAGTTTCATTTCATTGAACTGACTTGCCAGGCTCAGATGGATGTGAATTTCAAATGGCAAACACATAATATGTACATACCCTAATGAACCTGCTGTATAACTATGCAGAAGTATCTCTATGTTGGTAACTGTCAATGAATAACAACAGTACAGAACCTTAATTAAGAAGTGGGAATGTGATACTGTTGGATGATGCTATTGCTTTTTCTGGGAAGAATTACTGCATCTTTAATCACAGAGGAGTTTCTTGGAAAACCATTTGCCTAAAGCAAAGAAGAACTTGGAAGAAGATATGAGCATACAGAAGACTTCCAGCAATCTTATTTTCCAATATTAACAAACAGAAATGTTTGCATTCAATTAACGTAGTTGAAACATATTGTGACACCAAATATAATTTTAAGGCACTAGGAGATTAATTCAAGTGAATCAACTGCATCCACTGCTGCTATACTAAATTTTAAAGAAAACCCACAAAATTCCAGGAGTTTCTCTGCCAGAACTGACTATCATCTCACAGACTCTACTGCAGAAGTTCAATACTTAGCCATCATTACTGTAAACAGTCCTTTTCCTCAACTTTTAGTATTATTTTATTGCAACATATATCACTGGCAGACCAATTACTTTGACAAATCCCTTTCTGTATTGTTTGTTTCTACATATGCCTGAATCTGAGCAGAGACATTAGGAAAATGACCACAGTGCATGAAAATGATACTGATGTTTTAAACATACATTTATCTCTGAACTGGACAAAAAGAAATATTTAAAAAGGGCAGACTACTATCTGAGTAACCATTGAGTAGATCTCATTTCATTTTCCTAAATGTTGATTAGAGCACACAAATGTTGGAATTGTAAGACTTTTTATAGATCCAGACTGACCTTTTTTTCCTATTCATGTGATAATTGCAGTAGAGTTTGAATAATAATATTCATACAGGAATATTTACAGCTATAAATTCCACCATTTGGTTACACGAGGATGTGTTTAAATCACCTAATAAAATGGAGGTAAGAATTTGCAATGGCATACAAGTTCAACACAGTCACAAATCATTAGTTAGCGGATCATTTATAGAAAGCAGTGCAGTAACAGATCCTGCCCTGCTCTGACTGTATAAGATTTGGCATCCCTGGAAATAAGCAGATTCTGCATGCCTTGACTTTGACCTTTGATAGCACCATAGATGTTGGAGCCTATCCTAACTGCCATTTTAAGTTTTCTGAGTATGACTTGTAGAGCCAAATCTCAGTTTCTCTGCGTCATCACTGTAGATATATGAAAAGATCCAGAAAAGCCTGTGACACAGCTTGTGGAGCTGATCCACAGCCACTGAGCTATGCAGGACTAATACTCATTTTTCCCATTTGAAGATGATGATGGCTTTTGCCAGCTGGTGTCCATTCTGGGAGCATTCTGAGAAGGACATTTTGAAAGATAAGTAAACAGTATGATGCCCAGGAAGGTGTCAAGGCTTCAAGTGTATCAACTGGGTCAGCAACCCCTTTCATCCCTCCTAACAGTTTAGCTGCCTGTGTTCAAGGTCAGCTGTGATATGGTGAAATGATGTGACCTTGGATGGAACTTTTGTAAACACAGCAAAACGCATGCGAAAACAGGGAGAAGCCTCACCTATTGCTTCTTAACCCCAGGAGCTGCACTGCAGCCATGTCCTTGCATGCATCTTGGTCCTTGCCTGGCCTTCCCTATAGGTGTTCCCATGCCTTCTTTGCTGATCCTACCTTACTTTGCTGACTTAACTTCCTAGCTTGACTTCTGGTTTGTCTCATCACAGCAGACTTCCCTGATGATCACTGCACTATTTGGCTGACCTAATTACCATATTCAAACCTACTCTACTCTTCTTGCTAAGGCATTTTGTTGGTGCGCTCATAGCCCCAGTTCATTACTCCAGCTCCCAGCTCTCCTCTTGAGAGGCAGGCCACTCCTGCTGCTCCCTAACAGAAGGATGCAGTGGGGGGAAGAACAAAATTAGAGGCCACCTTATTTCTGGATGGAATATAATCTGTTAACAATTGTGTACCTTAGGTGATACACTCTCACATAACTTTATATGCATTTTAAACTCAGAAGAAGGATGTTAAGAGAAATATTTCATCTTTTCTTTTAACATGTTAGTGGGGACTGGGTGTAGACAGCAAGGGAGCTAAAAACAGCCTTCCTCATACTCCAAAAAACACACAGCTTTGCTGCAGATGCCTGGAATGAGAAGTATAGAAAAGATTTCAGAGAGATCCTTCAACTGAAAAATAATGTTCTGCAGGGGATTCTGACAGAGAAAGATAAAGCTTGGGACCCTGTTGGTGGGATTTAAGGAGAAAATTTAGTTGTGCCAAGCAAAACACACATAACTCCACAGTCATCCTGAAAGCCATAAGAAACAATAGGGTGTCACTGTGCTTGTGTGGTTTGATTGATTTATTGGAAAAAAAGTGGGGTTCTTTTATTTACTCTGAACTGGAGAGAGAGCAATGTCCCATTGTTTTTAACTGTATTTTTCCACAATTTTCTACATTTAAATGCATATATATTGATGCATTTTACCTTCTGTTGTATACCCCTCTCTTAACCCTGGTTCCATGCTTCAGCTACTTCAGTTAAATGCAGGATTAGCTGTAATATTATTATTTTTATTTTGCGTACACTTCATGTAACCATTAAAGTATGGTAATTTATCTGAATGCCTTTCTAACGTATCCATGATGCAAACACAGCATTTCTATCCAAGAAGAGACTGGGTAAAGATGTACAGATGAGTAAGGTTGAGTTTTACTCATTCTAGACTGTTTTTCAGTGAGACATTGTGATTTGTACACATTACTGTCCATACTGGTATTTCTACATGCTGTAAGACCAGAGATGGATCATATTTTTAAACCAACTCTTTCTAAAATGTGCGGAGGAACCTCAATTACTTACACATTAATTTAATTCATATCTGTATGGGAGTAGGAAACTTGTTCCTTGGGAGAGAAGAAAGGGCCGTCTTTTAGTTGAACCCACTGTGGGATGTGAAGGCTGCTGGAAATGTTCTCTCAGAGGAATCTGTTCAACACTGTCTCCTCCTGACACTGAGACTGACTCCTCATACATCTAACACAAATGCTTCTGAGGTTGATGAAACTTCTTTGGACACAAAGAAAGAGATGATAGGCACACTTTCAAAATTCCTAGTCACTAGCAGGAAATAACAGTTACAGCATGATCTGCCAATTAGTGATAAACTATGATGCTGTTGGAATCAAGATCTATAATGAAGACTATGTCATCGTGGCAAAATGGTTCTATAACTAGAACTAGAACAACATAATTTTTTCTTTAATATAGACTGTTAAGCCACTCTCTTCTATAATATTTATTATTAGAAATTTTAATATAGACTGTTAAACCTTCTCCCCTTCACATTGATCAGAAAATTCTAGATTTGCAATTTAGACTGAACACAGCAAATGTGCCAATCTCCCAGAATCTCAGATATTTTAACAACTTCTTGTTTGTGCCCAGGTTTTTTGTAGAAAGGAAATCCAGGCAAATGGCCCAGCCAGGAGCCCCAGTATGCAAACCAGAAACCTAGTGTTGATAGCTGGGGAATGAGAAACCAGGAATGTGCCAGTAAAGTCTCCAGTCAATTCTTGCAACACTTAACCATGGTAGGAACTCTGGGATGTCAGAGTATTTTGAGTCCTGATATTTCTTAAAACTTGGAGAGACGCTGGATTCTGTGTCACAGCTCCAAGAAATCTTATATATATATAATATATAGCCAGATATGTATAGCCAGATCCCAAAGAATTTGGACTGATAGCAAAAACTTCACATTTCTAGCTTTGCTGTCTGAGCCTGAGGAAATGTGGGCTCATGGATCCTTATTTCCCAGCCCTAGTACAATCTGCCTTCTGTACTTTCTCAAGAACCATGGTCAAGAGTGTTACATCAGCTTAATTGTGGAGCCAAGTAAAGACTCTGTTTTGATAACAGGAATTTTTTCAGCCGTATAAATACTGTGCTGTGGGGAATTAAATTGGACATGCTCTAAATGTGATTATTGACAGAAATAGGGTTTGTGAAATCAAAGGCACGAATCAGAATAGGAAGCCGTTTTCCTCACACTATGGTCTATATATGCTTGGTTTTTATGATTGGGCACTTATTTAAGAAAATGACATGCTCCATTTAGTGAAAGCAACAGAGCTGCTTTAGTGTGAAACAGAAGTAATGAACGCAGCGTGAGGATGGAGACGTCACATACTAAAAATGGCTCTGGACTAGATCAGATTCATTTGTCAATGGAGTTGTGTATTTACAGCAGGACTGAATTTACTACAGTGCTTTTTCTTTTCATTGTCACTCATTAAGTTACTTAATCTCCTCCTTACCTCCAGAGGAAGAACTATACGAATATACACTATGCTTTCATTTATTTTTTATATGTCACGGTAATACAAATGTAGCATTCTGTATACTTTTAGTCAATATCCACCAGAAAAATCCTATCCATTGTTATGTGGGAAATATAAAGATGCTGAGGGAAGCAACAAGTCAAGATAAATTTTATGTCTGAAGATGCTGAAAAATCTTGAAAGATTTTAATGCACATTTTCATTCATTCGTACATTGGCACATTTTTTGACCTTTGATATTCTTTGAAGTTGGACTCACTTAGGAAATGTGTTGCCAGCTTATCATTATATCCTCATTTAAAAGTTTATTTTCTGCATATTAGAAGGTTTTCAAGTGGCATTCGTAGGGAATGATTAGCTTGTGCAACTCCTAGATGAGCATTCCGTGTTTACAAATATATCCTATTTTCTTTGCAAGTTATTTCTCTATTGCATTCCCTCCTGTCACTCACACATGCAGTGAATTGTTTTGCAACAGCAACATATCACAATCTATCTATCACAGCTAATTGGTTCTTTGGCTGGTCAGCTATATTGGCCTTGCTTTATGCTCTGCCAGACCTTGAAGGTGGGGAGATCATAATATTTTGATTACATCTATGGCACGCTGAAAACATTCATATTAATGAGCAAAATAAACAAAATGGTGGAATGACATAGGACATGAAAGTGCAGAGTGTTTTCCAGCTGGGTAGAGCAGCTTAACAGATCAGCCAACAAAGTAGATTTCTGACAAATTAGAGTAAGATATTTAAGCTCTTGCAGGATCACAGAGCTATTCCCTTTCACAGGAATGTTGAAAGATACTCAGACATTTAAGTGTCTTTCTGGACCACAACCTTAACAAATGACAAGTTTAGGAAACTAATTTTTCCTATGGCTTCCTTCTGAAATGCACCAGGTGTCATGTGAGCATACATCCCCTCAATAATTGAGCTAATGGATTTTCTGCTAAACAGTTTTCCACAAAAAGAGGAAATTCTTAGCCAGACACATGGCTCTGCTGAATTTTCTTCTGATGAAGATTTTACCCTAATTTCTCTGTGTCTTTATTTATTCATTTTGCCTGAGTGTTTAAGTTTACTGTGATCATTCAGGATGGTCGTTCCAAAGACAGATTTAAATCAATAATTCAATCAAGCCAACTGTTTAAAGAACCCTCTAAAACAAGGTTAGAGGTTAAGTTTAGAGCCTTGAACTTCAGATATCCACATGTACTGGGACCATTTTCATTTCTATACGCTCAATTTCAAAGCCGATGGGAAGGATGTTCCCACAGTATGGAAAATTGATATCCTCTCTTTTGCATGGGTTTTCTGGTATCATAGAATATATCTGAAAGATGCTCCTAAGTAAAGACACAAATGACAGAATTCACTTCATCTGACGTTAAAAGTGAGATATAGCTCCAAATTCAGAGATATATGGGCTCATTTCAGCTGTCCACACACAGGGACCCTGTGCCATTTGTGGGCTGTGTGTGATATTTGCCAAGGGATATCAACTATGGGAGATCTGTGCCCTCCTAGGGCAGCTGGAGAAGAGGCCAGGTATCCTGAGGCATCTTGAATGGCACTGCTTATCTAAATGCGGCAACCTGTCACCCTTATTACAGTCAGGGTCTGGGAGACTGGTTCCCTGAATAAAGATCTCCACTCCCCTAAAATGAGTCCAGACACCATAGGCATGATTTATTTGCTTCAACCTTGGTATCTACTCATATTTGAGTTGTTCCAGGTCATCCCAAACATGTATAGCTAGCAAAAATTAAATTGGATTCACAGAATATCTGTGACCTTCTGGAGCAGCAGCTGAGCATCACAAAGGATTTCACAGGTCAGCAAAAATGATGCTAGGTGCCAACTACCAGACACCTGAATTGAAACCTTAGCTTAGAAGTATTAACTTTTGTTATAAACATCTAATGTGGAAAATTAATCGTCTTGAAATAACAGCATCTGGACATTTTGCTTTGCTTCCTACCAAGACAGAGTTATACCTTATAGTACATTCATGACTTCTTCCAGTTTTATACTTCTTCCAGTTTTACTTGATACACTTCCAGTAATTTTTCCAGTGCAGTTGCCAACAAATGCATTTCTGTGTCAATAACCATTTCCAAGATATAAATCTAAATTCTGGAGATAAAGGAACAGTTCAGATTTAAGTCTCATTTGTTTTGCAGGCTTTTGAGCTGACATTATTAATTAGCATTTCAATTAGTGCTAATTGAATTGTTGAGGTTTCTAGATGGTGAGCTGATAACAGTAACTCATTTCATACAGTCCAAAAAACTTCCAGGATCTTTCAATCACAAACTCTCTCTTGCAGTTATCTTAGATAGTAAAAGGTAGACTTACTAGGTAAAAATAGCAGCTACCAAATGCACCCTAAACCCCACTGTGACTCTGAAAGACCTTGAATATATCTTTTTTAAAACCTCAAAGCAATAAAGTACAGTTTATTATAAAACCCTGAAGTTAATTGTCATGACAGTTTTGGGATTTCTTGGGTGTCAAATGTTATTCTCATAACGCAAAGGTTCACTCAGGCATTACAAGGAGATACTCCTCTGATATCTGAATTTCTAGGAGATCGATGTAGACAAGATGGATGTGCTTGCGTGTATGTGCTTTTAAAAATATTTTGCCAATAATCTGACAAATGTATAACCAACATATGATTGATCCAGACATCCCAGAAGTGGTTTTGATTTCTATGATTGCCAAAATTCTTGTTTAAAAAAAACATCCATGAAATAGAAAGATTTTATTGGTGGTGAATTTGTACTTCCTCTCCATCCTTCATTTTTTCGCATATGTTTGACAGTTATCATGCAAGGTTTTAAGTATGTGATGCACAGGCTTCCTAAAGACTCTCTGAAGTCATTGTGCAATGCCAGGGCCCACCCAAAGGGCTCAACTGTGAAACAGGAGTTCTGTGACTACTCCACATACCACAGCATTCTTTGGGCCGGATGCTATGGTGTTTATTACATCTGTGTGTACTTTGTTGATACTGTCTTTCTGTTTATAGAAACCTGATAAAAATAATCATAAAAGCCCCAAGAAACCAAAAACAAAAACACCAAAGGGCTGTACACTTGGCAAAATTAATTTGAACCACAGATTTTTACATAGTATTTTCACTGTTCTTTTCCTGCCAGTAGCAGGAAGTGCCACTGAAGCAAATGAAGAAAATAAAAGGAGTGTACTAAACTTCTTCAAACCTCAGAAGCGCTTTGAGGTTTCAGGAAGGATCTTAGCCAATTCTTATTTTATCTGAATCTAGTCTTCTTTATTCCTGATGGTAATACAATTCCTCTCACTCCTCCCAGATGCCTAAAAACTGGTGGATGAAAATAACCTGAGAGGAAGGATGGTCAAACAATTAATGAATCCAACTAAGATTGAGAGGATTCAGCCTTAATTTCCTTTGAAGACATATATCCTATGTAACCGTTCTTCTCTGTGCCTCAATTTTCCCTATTAAAAAGAAGAAAAGAGAGATTTTGCTTGTGTCATGGTAGTGCTGAGAGGCTAAAGCCATTAAGATGATAGAGTGGAAAAAATACTATGCTAGGGGGCAACCAGAAGTTCCTTAGGACATTTTCAAGTTTCCAAAGTGATTAATTTATCGCAGCTTAACACATTGTTGCTTTCCAGCTGAATTGTAATTGCTGACTGTAACATTCTGGCTAACTGCAAATGTGAATTAAATGTTGTAGTATAAACCATTATGCAGGAGATTAAAGATATAGCACATTATTTTGCAAGTCCGAAAGGGAAGGAGATCAGGCAGAGAGCTACTACTAATCAGTTGAGTCAACTGCAAAAGCCCCAGGTGGAACTTACTCCTTGGTGAAAACACACTTTAATTAGGTTTTCTAAAATTCTGCTAGAAATCTACAATCACCCACTGACTGTGGATAACATGATTTCAAATTTGCTTTGGTGTTCAGGGCTGCTTGGCATCCTAGTTTTGGTTCAATCTCATTCGTAATTGTTTATATTGTAATGAAGGGTACAGGAAGGGGGTAGAAAAAAGAAGAAAGCTCAAAATTGCATTCCAGGCATAAAATGTGTTTCAATTTACAGTTAATGAAACTTTTTTTATTATTCAAATTGCTCCTTAATGTTGTGACTGGATTTACTCTGGAATGGGGTTATCATACACATATGTCCCATTGGTTTACATCTCTCAGCAGTCAGGGTGGGTTTATTTTGGCAGGGTGGAAACGTCAGTGGTTCTCTTCTTATTCAGAGCAGCCATTGGCACACTTGCAGAGTACTTAATGGCTTGTTTTCAGAGAAAAGAAAGTTGTTACAATTTGGGAAAATGCTTTTATAATCTTAGAAGTGTAGATGTAGATATATGTGCATATACACATGTACTATATATGTTTATACGCATACATAAGCATGTATGTGTACGTTTTGGAAACTATTGAACTTCTAAATTACCTCCTTCCTTTTGTAAGACTAAAATTGTCTTCTCAAATATTCAGCCCCAGTCGTACTTCCCCTCCTTCCATTTCCCAGCGAATATAATTAAGAAGTGATCCTTATGAACTACAGTTGTGGATGGTTTAAAAAAGCAGCTACGGTGTACTAGTTACATGCCAAGGAAGTTTTAACAATGTCTCATTTTAGTTGTTGAACAGATTTAACAGCAGCTTTTGCCAGATGAATGATAACTGAATCTCAAGAGCCTTGGTTTAGTCCTGCTATGCCTGCAAAAGTTCAAACACACATCTGGGGGCCACTGAAACCACAGGAAGGCTTGTTGTGCTTAGGGGTTGGCCTTAGAATTTGCATCAAGACCCAATGTGTTTGGGTTTCTCCTTTCCATTTTGGCCCCACATGACCCTATCTTTTGAAAGACACTACCACAAACCCAGGTCCATTACATTCTGGAACTCCACTTCTTAACCTTTATTTGTGGATGAATTTCCAAAGCCCTACACCATTTCCGGGTGCTGTAGCTGAAAATCTATTTTTTGGGCGCACATCAACTCCTGCTTCTGAAGTCCTTCATATGCAATGTTCTATGTTTCGACAGTCCCTGCACAGACAAATCTTTGCCCAGACACAATGCAGCTGGATCAGCAGCACCACATGGCTTGCTTACATGAAATAGCCCCTGCCTATGGCAGAGGGTTGGAACTAGATTATCTGAAGGTCCTTTACTACCCAAACCATTCTATGATTCCAGATGGAAATGCTGAGTTTGTTGAGTTTTTTTCCAGTTTCCTCTAAATGCCATTAATGCAGATCATTATTCCAAATTCAATTTAAAAACATTAGGCTGAAGTGAGTTAAAATTAAAATAACTTTGTTAGATGAAATTCAAGACATATGTAACACATCTTCAAAAACAGCCTTCATAATCTCTGAATGGCTTTATTACTTTCTCCTCAATCTCCTAGATTTTTGCTTTTTAATTAATTGATAAAACACAGAGGTTTATACTCTCTATTGTCTGATAATGATAAATTCTTCTTTTGCATTTTGATCTTGTAGTCTTATATTTAAATCCTTCAGAAAAGGCAAGGGACATGTCCTAATCAATTTTATAGACATCTTTCCTCCTATTATTTTACTTTCCCAAACAAGACCAAACAGACTTGACTATCTAACTTTCTAACAGATGTTCAATTCGTATGAGGGCAAAGAGTAGCATCAAACCATAAGTATCTGATAATCTCTAACAGTTTGATTGTTTAAATTTAAGTGAAATTAACACATTTTGAGAAGGCTTTCTTGCAATCTATGTTTCCCCTGTTTGGTCCCTGCTTTCTCTGAGCCCCAGTTTATCTTCTCTCACCTTTGAATGATTTATTGCATCTATACAATTTAAAGAGACTGAGGCTGTGTGCTGCTGAATTGAACAATCAATATTTTAAACAAGTACCATATACAATATAATTTTTTTAGACATTTGGGACTTATGTTTCTGGGTGTGTTAGATTAAAAAAATACATTTTTGTTCATATTTGCTTTTTTAAACTTATTCTAAACCTCAGGGAGAAAAATCATATCTCCACTTCCATTCACCAAATTATCCCTGCTATCTTTCACTTAAAGACTACATTGTTCTCACTTGGAATATAAATTTCAAGCAGAAATTTTTGTTGTAGACTAACAAATTGCACAATAGTTTGCAAAATACAGTCCCAAATCTAAGTCAAATAGTTATGGCTTTTCCCTCTGCTTAATTACCTGTAAGAGCCATACTAAAAATGATTTATAAAGGATCTTAATGCTGCATTTCAACAACTCCTTTCTAGAATTTGTACTCTTTTGCTGTTTACAGAAGGTGATCTATCTTTAGTCTCCCTTGGAGGCTACTTGCTTAGTGCTGGACGTGATCCTCAGTTTATTCTTTGCTGCTTTCTCAGCACAATGATCATTATCAATAGAAGAAAGGTCCTTCAATCTTTCAAATATTCATCCTGGTACTCTCTTGGAAATTGTTTATTTCTTTTCACAAAACTGGTGACTGCCTCTTTTGTGATAAGTTTTTTCATTTTTGCAGATGTTAAATTTTATTGAGAATTTTTTTTTGGGGGGTGAAGTTTAGGAATTTATCCAGGACAAAAAATTTTTAATTAATGTTCTACTGAATCATAAACTTGCATTGTTTTAGAAAAGATAAAAGAAAAATTTTCAAAGGAAATTCATAAACAAGTAGGTTCATACTGAAAAATGGCAGAGAAGAGCTTGTGTCTGTGCAAAATGGATGACCAGAGGATCAAGAGTAGACTAGGAACTGATATTGGAACTTTTTGATAACATCTTCAGAGGCCAGCATACCTGTGCTTTGAAGGCATAGTGCATTCTTGTACATGAACTACGTTTTAGGAAATGAGTTTACACACATGGAGAACTGCTATCCTAAAAAAAAAGATGTTAATTTCATTATTATCTATGTAAATAAGTAGACCTATTTATCCTTATAGTCTTAACATATGCTTTTCTTCCAAGTAATAATTTACGGAATGTTTCCTAGTGAACTCTAAGAGTCAGCAGAAATCCTAGCTCCAAGATAGGACATGTAACAGAAAGGTTCTTACACTTTGGTATGTTTGCCATGGAATATTATGGATTAGGATACACATAATTTTAACAAAAAGCACAAATGGTATTTATCACAACAATACTGCTCTTTTCTAAACACGACTAGTAAAAATTACACCACCTAACTACCTCTGTATCCAGAAGTACTCCCAGTAATCTGCGTGGGAATGAGAAAATTATTATTGTTTAATGTGAATCTGTATGTCATGATCTGGCTCTTAACTACAGAAAAATCAATGCATCCTAGAGAAAAAGAGAAAATGCTGTAAAACCTCTTTCTACTTTCTTTTCTGTGCCTGAGGATTGAGGAATCCATTTATTCTTTTTTTTTAATAACTAACTCATGGTATGGTGGGGTTTTGGGTCTCAGATAACTCTTCTAATATTTTTTCTAACATCTTGGCATTTCAGGCATGCCCATGATAAAATAAATCTTCCTTACTTACAGCAGTCCTTTGAAAACAATATTTTAATAGATTTTCTCTTGCTGAAGACAGCTGTCACTTTTGCTTTCCTTATCTCCTGGGTATTTGGGGTTGGAAAGGTCTTCTTTTGAATTTATTTTATCATTCTTCATTTCTTACTCATATGGTAAACATTTGCTGACTCCATGGCATATGTGTTATGCAAACCCCAGTAACTAGAGTGTTTTGAACAGCTATGAGCTGTAATTCCAAACATATTAAGAGATTAAAATAATTACACTGTTTATTTTTACAAGCTTTCCACAACAAACATTACCACCCACTTCTGTAGTAAAAGAAAATGAAGTGACAACATGGTCTACACTCAACATGGTCCTACACCTGGGTCGGAGCAATCCCAGGCACAGCTAAAAGTTGGGCAGGGAAGAGATTCAGAGCAGCCCTGCAGAGAAGGACTTGGGGGTGTTGGTCCATGAGAAAATGAACATGAGCCCGTTTCAGTGTGCGCTTGCAGCCCAGAAAGCCAACCGTATCCTGGGCTGCATCAAAAGGAACGTAACCACCAGGTCGAGGGAGGTGATCCTGCCCCTCTACTCTGCTCTTGTGAGACCTCACTTGGAGTATTGTGTACAGTTCTGGTGTCCTCAATATAAAAAGGACATGGAACTGTTGGAACAAGTCCCGAGGAGGGCCACGAGGAGATCAGGGGACTGAAGCACCTCCCGTGTGAAGATAGCCTGAGAAAGTTGGGGCTGTTCAGCCTGGAGAAGAGAGGGCTGCTTGGAGACCTCATAGCAGCCTTCCAGTATCTGAAGGGGGCCTATAGTGATGCTGGGGAGGGACTCTTCATTAGTGACTGTAGTGATAGGACAAGGCATAATGGGTTCAAACTTGAACAGGTTAAGTTTAGATTGGATATAAGTAAGAAATTTTACTGTGAGAGTGGTGAGGCTCTGGAATGGGTTGCCCAGGGAAGTTGTGAACATTCCATCGCTGGCGGTGTTCAAGGCTGGATTGGACATAGCCTTAGGTGGCATGGCTTAGTGGGAGGTGTCCCTGCCCCTGGCAGGGGGGTTGGAACTGGATGACCTTAAGGTCCTTTCCAAGCCTAACTTTTCTACGATTCTATGATTTTCCAGGGTTAGCAGTGAAGAGATTTTCTTAAACCGTATAAATGAAGATAATGGCCTTCCTGCCCTTGCACACCCAAGCCTTCCAGTAGGATGATTATTACATAACTGTATTAATTGTTTATGATCTTCACCTACACTTCTTTTTAATAGCATCATCAGGAACCACATGAGTCTGCATTGCTTCTGCCTGTTGGAAAAGCTGCTAAGTACCAGTGTGGTATATTATCAGAACTCAGGGAATTGTACACACCCATCTGTGCAGTGTGTCAGCCCAGGCTCTGGCTTACTTTTGGTCTGTGTCACATAGCCCTCTCCTAGACAATTCTTAGTGTTCAGAGGACCTTGTTTTTCAGGGTGATGTGGGTGCAAGCTGTGCGATGCCATCATCTCTCAGGGCCATAGAAATGGCCATTTCACGGTTCCTTTCTTTCACTAACATAGATGTAACCAATGGAGAATGAATATATGAATACTGTGGTCTTTGCTGTATGTTTTATAGCTTAATTACATCTAAAATATAAAATTATGCCTAGACAAAAAAACCCAAAGCCTTCTAGTAGCACATGTTTAACTGGCTGACAGTTACACTCTGCATCTGGAGACTGATCTGAAGACTCTGGGGATTTGGCTTTCTCATGGCTTCAGCAGTAGCAGACATTTTTCTCCTCAGTAGCTGGTGCAGCAATGTGCTTTCAACTTTTGGCCTGGGAATAGCGCTGATAACACCAATGTTTATAGTTACGGCTTAGAATGTTTCGTTTGACCAAGGACTTTCTGAGTCTCATGTTCTGCCAGGGAGGAGGGGAAGCCAGGAGGAAGCAGAGACAGGACACCTGACCCAAACTAGCCAAAGAGGTATTCCATACCACAGCACGTCATGCCCAGAATGTAAAAACGGAGGGCAAAGACCTGGAAGGGTGGGGGTGCACTGCTTGGTCGGGCTGGGTATAGGAGGTGAGCGACTGTATTTTTTCCCTTGTATTTCCCTTGTCATTATTATTATTGGTGGTAGCAGTAGTGATTTGTGTTATACCTTAGTTACTAAACTGTTCTTATCTCAACCTGTGGGAGTTGCATTCTTTCAATTCTCCTCCCCATCCCCCCAGGAGCTAGGGGGAAGAAAGATGGGGGAGTGAGTGAGCACACTGGGTGAGTTATTGTGGCTCAAACCACGACATGCTTCCAGATGATCAGGGTCAGGGACCTGGCAGGAGTTTTGACTCCCATCTGCTTGCAAAGCCATGTCCTACATTAATTTGCATGAAAGTGAGTTAAAAAATAAACTATGTCCAATATATGCATCTACACTACCTACCTCTTTTATCACAGCTGACTCATGTCCACAATGTTTATATATAAATAGATATATGTAATTTCTTATTCTTCATGAATAACAGCAGAATAGTACCACGGTATAAACTTCAATCACTCTCTATTTTTTTCTTATCTTAATTTAATCTAATCTGAATTTTTTATTAATCTTTGTACTGTAAGTACAAAATATCTAAGTAAAGCAAAAAGTACCTGAATCTTATTACAAATAGAGAGAAGAAACCTCACAAGAATAAGTTTTCCTGTAAGATTTCTGATAATTCCTTCTTGCAGTAATGTGGGCACTGCGTCAAACAACACATTCTCTTTTTTTTTTTTTTTTTTATATATATTTGAAGTACTTCAGTTTCTGCTAGAAACCTGAAAATAGAGAGACTCACAAGGAAGTGCATTCCTGTGACATATGATAGGTCACAAGAGAGAAATATCTGCGATTTCTATGTTTTCCATGATCAAGTGTATAACAAAATGTGTGCATATTTCCAATAGTTTTGGGGATCATGAAATGTATTTACAAAAAAAAAAAAAAAAAATTAAAATAAAATCCAGAGTCAATCATTACAAATTTTGGACTTGTTTCTGTAAGGTTCCCAAAACCACACAGTTATAAATTCTGGCATAGAAAGTCCTGGAAGCTGAGAGATATCCCTCAAAGCTAGAGGATTATAGCTGAAAAGTGTCAGTACATTCTTCTCCTGTTCATAGTGTCCCTTCCCAATATGTCCACTGTCTGGCATGTCAAAGACAGAAGACTGGGCTACATAAATGCTTAATCGGACCCTGTAGGTTTGCCTTTATATAAAAATCACAACCCAAATGACTCAAGGTTTGCAGAGAAATAACTGTACAAAATCATCTTCTCCAACTCGATGCTAAAACTTCCGTGATAGACATTCAAAGTACCAAGCAGTCCCCCACATTCTTTGGAAGCATCTGGCTCTGAATCCAAGCACCAATCAGCTCAGATTTTTGATGCATCTCTGAGTAGAATATACAAATTACTTTTCCTTTCATTGTAATTTCGTATTGACACATTCAGCTGCAATAAACTTACCTCCTTGAAGATGGGCTGATCCCATCCAGTAAAAGTACACTGTTTAGCTTCAGTCATGCTTGTAAAATGTTGATGAAAATTCCTGGCCTTAATGTTAGGGAAGCATTCAAAAGGGAAGTGGTTTTCCAAGTATGAATAAATGCTGATTAAAAAGATACGGAGAAATCCAACTAAATTCAGCTTATTTTTCTCTGTTTCTTGCACTATCCATTTCTTTATTTAAAAAAAGCACTCAAATTTCAGTTTCTGTAGGAGTTTATTTCATTTTTTAGAGGATTTCTTGTAAGAAGAGAAGGAATTAGGGTATAAAAAGAATGTAGATACTTGTATTTCTTTACTTTCTTGTTAGTATTTTGGGGACTTTTAAAACTGATTTTCATAAAAGCCAGATCACAGGAAATTAATAGGCATTTATTTAATCTCAAAGGAAAACTCATTTAGAAAAGGAATATTTTTCATACAGACAGGAACAGGTTTTGTTGTCATAACACAAAGACATTGCTATGTGATTAGGTCAAAGTACAACATGATACAAATATCCCCACTCAAAAAAAAGCTCCAAGCTTCAGTTTGCTAACAATCATTGGCCTTCACCCAGAGAAGGATCTAAACGTGAATATAAGTATGTGAGATATCTCATTGAAACTAATGGCATATCCAAAATCAGGCATGCTTGTGAATCCTTTCCTGGCGCATATTTATGATTTGTTTGCACACTCATCAAAAAATTGCAGAAAGCTATGGATACAGGGAAAGTAGCTGATTAAGAAAGAAATAATGAATGGGAGAAAAAAATTAATTCCAGAAAACTGCTGAATGGTCCACTCATGTTCAGAGTGCCTGAATTTCTGGCTTGGTCATGGTGAACGCAGTCTCCAGGTTTAGTCTCCAAAGGGCATTGACAGTAACCCTGGAATCATGTTGCAGATGTTATCTCCGTAATCACCTACAGCACAGGCCCCAAAAGCTCATTAGAAGACTCAGCTTTGTAGCCATGTCTCCAAACACTCTTTTCCTTTTCCCACATATCTGTTCTCACTTTTCTTATTTCACTAAGCTGTAGTCCCATAAGCTGAGTTTTATGTGAAGGCTCATTTATGTTGTTAAGTGACAATCATCCTTTCAAGTTAATTTCTGATCTTCTCACTGCTCCAAAAAGACCTTATCTTAGACATGGACACCAAGTGAAACAGCTGGCTTAAACTTGTTGAGAGGAAATCATACTTCAGCAGAAGTCCTGTGGAAGTTTTAGAACTGCCTCTAAAGCTGACATATGTGCCCCTTATTTCCTCCTTCACTTTAATAATGATAATGAGGCTTAGAATGGCTGATGACATTAAAAATTTAAGATAGCAATCAGGAGCTAAATCACACACTCCATCATTCTGCTCTCTCCTGTGGTACAGAGGTCTACTGCAGATTCAGAAGGTGTTAGATCTATTCCTTAGATAGTTCTAACATTTTTCCATTCACTTCTGCAGCTTCTTCTTTCATGTCATTTTCGTTCTATCCCATTTCTCCTGATTATTGCTCACTGATATAAGCTCTGCTTCACATCTGGAAAAGTTCCCCACACCACTTCCTGAACCTACAGACACTGTTAATAGTAATAATAATGAAACATTTATGTATACATTACTCCTGTCTCTAAAATACCCAGGGCTCTGTGCAAGAACAAATGCACCCAATCAAAATAAATAGAATAAAAATATAATAAATACACTAAATAAAATGCAAACAGGTTTGCAGGTGTTTGGACCCAAGGTGACCCAGACACATGTGTTTTAGCTCAGCATAGATTGTAGCAAATTCTGCATAGCTATTAATTGAGTTAATCTTATTACAGCAGTTTCTACTATAAAGTTCAGGCTCTTGCATAAGCATGTGTTTATTTTGACCTAGCTTTAAGTCTGTTTGAGCAGCGTGTGGTCAATACACTTGCTGTTCTGCTGACAAATTTTCATTTCGACCTTTATGTCTACAAAGATTAATGCTAACCACACTGAAGACAATCAAGCCAAGTACCTTAACTGTTGAACTGAGGTGACATTCTCTGTGTTGCTGCAGATCGATCGATCTATCTATCTATCTATCTATCTATCTATCTATCTATCTATCTAATCTACCTATCCAACCACCCAGCCAGCCAGCCAGCCAGCCAGCCAGCCAGCCCCTGGTATTCATATGAGTTGATATATATAGTGATAAACAAATCATATTGGTATAGTGGTGTAATACTGGCATGCTGTTATAAATATCCACTGTCAGACCAGTGCTGTTCTCAACTTCCTCAACAATCCTTGCCTCTCCTATTTATCTCTTTTCATCTCATACAGTCACTACACAGCGTGTTCTCTCCTAAGCTGTGCAACCAATTTTCTTCCCTCAGTGACAGCCCAGTCCTAGCCATCATGCCAAAAATGCTTTTTTGCTACATTATCTAGTAGACTTGTGTTTTCCTCTGCTGGTGTGATTAAATAAATAGTCTGCACTCAGATCTCAGCAAAATCCATTGGGACTATATGTCCAAGTCATTGGGATATTTTTTTCAGATATCCACACTACACGATTGTTCTTGCTTCAGCATTTGAAAAGCAGTCATCCAACTCACTTCTGAAAGAAGCAATGATGAATAGTCTATCAAATGTCTTAAAGTCTCCTTTCTGCCTCTGTTGTTTTGCATGGATATTATTCACCCTGGGAAGCGTGCTGTTCCCCAACATCATGATGGCCCATTTTCATTTCAGATTGCATAGAGCTGTTTTCCTTGGCATTGGAACTGACTGAATGAATCATCCCCATCATGCACAGCAGGGCTGTCTGGGACAGGGTGGTGGAGTAAATTGCTGAAGTGTTCCTTCTTGTTTTTCCCTTCTTTCACCAAGACCTCACTATCTTTAGTCTGACTGTGGTTTTAACAATTCATAAGCATGTCTCACATTTCCTTCATAAGCATGTAGGTGGCATTTAAGTCACCCTAATTTTAGCCATTCAAACGTTAGTCATATTGCATTAACTCATCATCTGGTCTTCCTCTGGAGTCAGCACAGAGACTGGCAGATTCAGCAGATTCATTGCACCAAAAGGTGTCCAAAACAGTTACACTGTTTGTCTTTAATTCTGATATCTGCTTCTTGAGTCAGTTCTTTTTGTCACTTGTATTTTTCCATTTCATCACATCCAGGGGTCTTGATGACTCCTTTGATGGGTGAACTGCAAATGCACTGAATTTGTGGAGATCTAGAGAGGTATCCAAGCATAGTGAGACATATTGATAAAAGTCTTATTGATAGGACTGTTTAAGTTTTGTCTGAATAATTTTTATTACATTTATAATGACATGCAATATAATCAGATTAAATCAGTTACTTCAGTCAAAGCCTAAAACAGTTTGAACCTGTTGAAGTCAAAGGCAATAATAACATAATTCAGTGCGAACAACGGCTTCATCCTCTCTTTCATATCACTGAAATGTGCCTCGTAACTATATACAGATTACAAGGGCATACAACAGGTTTGTTGTATGATTCTCAACAAATTTCTCTAGGCAAGGCCATAAAAGTTTCTTATTTCAGGAAGATTATTTATGAAGACAGCTGATCAAAAAAAAAAAAAAAAAAAAAAAAAAAAAAAGAGAGATATTTTCAAGGTTTTTGAAATTTCACACTGATTCTGGTTTTGAAATCTTCACAAGAAATTCACATCCTCTGTTTTCATGTATTTTATAAGCCTGTTTTGTAGTTAGAAAATATTTGTAAAACAGATATGACAATAATATCTTAAAAGATAATTATTTTTGTTTCCCATTACAATAATGAGAAAAATTAATAAAAAAGATAGCATCAGTGTTCATGAAGACTTTTCAAGGGTCCACAGCTCGATGAATGACATTATTCCGAAGAATACATTTAGCTACTTTGAGGTTATCATGGAATATCTAAAAAAGCCTGTGTCCATTAGTTCATGATTGAAGAAAGGAAACAGGATGGACAGAACACTAAAAACTTCTGAAACTTTCATAGTTCAGAGTTCTGAGCTAGAAGGAAGGAAGCTGAGCCCCAGACACATAAAGTAAAACTGAGGAAGGTGAGATGGTAGAAGAAATTCCACCTGCGTGTGTTAAAGTTAAGTGTTTAAGCCTCTGAGAAATAAGGATCAAGGCTCCATCTCATACAGTGCATACACTGCCCTTTGTGTGTGAGCTGTTATAGGACTCATATAATATACACAAGAGTGCATTATTAATGACTGACCCACTGAAAATGTCAAAAAAGCCAACTGCACCGGAGTGCTGACATAATGTGATCTGCTCTGTGGAAGAACAGTTGACAGAAGCCTCTGTCCACCTCTATTCAGAAGGACTGACAGCAAATGAAACATTTCATAGTTGCCATGACTAGGTCAAAACCTCTTTAATTTAGAGGATGGCTTCTGACCTATGAGAACACAGAGTTATATATATTAACAATTATTTACATTCTGTTTTCGAGTGTGCTTGTTTGATATTGAGCTTTCTAGTGTTCTGCATTTGCTAGAGCAGTAGGCGAAGATCCTAAAAGGTTAACCAAAGCTGTTTTTGGTTAATGGTCTTTCCAGTCACATAGTCTCTCAGCAGACACTGGTGGATGCCTAGGAAAGAAATTAAAGACAAGATGGAATGCTGCTTCTAAAAAGCATCCTAAAAAGCATTCCTTTAAAGCATTCCTTTAACCTCAATTTTTTGTTGATTACAAATTTCTTGTGCAGGAGAAAATGTCTTCAAATTTATTAGCCCTTGATTGAGTTTTCTTTATGATGTTTTTAGCTGCCTTTTGAGCATGTTTTCTAAGAATCATAGAATTTTAGAATGGTTTGAATTGGAAGAGATTTCAAAGATCATCTAGTTCCAACCTGTCTGCCATGGGCAGGGACAACTTCCACTAGACCAGGTTGCTCAAAGCCCCATCCAACCTGGCCTTTTCCTTCAAGTACTGCAACATTTACAATTTTACTGGATCTTTTCTGCCTGAGAATAAAGCTTTAAATCTTTGTCATTAAAGAATGCATAAGCCTGCCATCTGTGTCTTTCTGCACTTTTGGTTTTCCTGTAATGTTCAGTATAATTTTTTCCTCTTAGTCCCTTAGTTTTTAATAACCTCTTATTTAATGGATTTTCATACACAGCTAAAACCACAGCTTCCTCATTGAAAGATGCAGATTACATTTTTATGAATTTTTTATTTAATTGTCTCTTATTGATTAGACACTTCTGAAAATGTAAGCATAGGCTCACACTGGGAAGTCCACGCTGAGATGACCTAATATACTTCTGCTGCACCTATTGATTAACTGGAACATTTATCCTTAGTGACAGCTAAGGATATAAATCACATTGTCTAAAAAGAGTTTTAGTTTGATGAAGGTTTATTCTTAGCATAGAGGAAAAGTTTCCAAGTGTTTGATTATTCAATCTTTCATATTTCGTAAGGGTGTAAGCTAGGATAATCATTGTCTATTTAATATAGGGATCAACAGTGACATTGTTAAAGTGAAGTTCTGCCATTGATATTCATAGCTGAATCTAGATATTCTACCACAGCAATCAGCTATAAAGAACAGATTCACTGTGGCACATTACATGCATGGATACAAAGAACAAAAGAAAAGCTATGCATGACATACAGAGACTCATCTGTCTATATGTCAGGGTTTTGTATGCTTATAGCAATATATTGGCATAAGTAGAAGAATATATGTATTATTATATTATTGCCTACAGAGCCAAAGAGTGCTGAGCCTTCTGTCTTCCTTTCCCCCTAAAATGTGTTTTATTATATGGAAAAAGTAGTAAATATATAGATCTATTATGTAATCCATGAATTTAGTACAAATTGAACAGTCAGATTGCAGTTATAGTACAGATGTTCACTTTATTGGCTAGAAGTCTAATAAAGGCAGTATTTTGAATTTTAAAATATAAATGTGCATTTTCATTTGGAACACATACAGAACCAGGTAAATGGGTGCACATGGAAATTACTTTTAAAAGCATTTCTATTTGCAAAATCCCTATATACAGAACACATGCCCAGAACTCTGGTTGCTTTCCATTTTCAAATTGCCTATAAAGTTGGAAGTATTTCCATAATTTTAAATTGCCCACATAACATAGGAGGGATTGGAATTATGGTTGCTCCTCAAATTTGTTTTTATAAGCACCTGAATTTGGAACCGATTCAAATGACATTTTAATATGTGCTGGGTCAGGCCATGCTGATTTAATTTACAAAATGTATTTATCAAGAAGGGGGGAAATATAAAGAAGTGGAAAATATAGCAAAATATGAAACTAGATGGCAGAAATGCACCCGCGGAATATAGCTGTGAAGCAAGTCAACATTAAAGGGCAAAATGTAGGACTTTGTGGGCTACTGATGCAAAGATGCTGAAAAAGCTCATGAAAGCATGTTTCTTTCTCTTGAGAAACACAGACTAGTGTCAAGTGGTCTTTTGAGTAGCTGGCAAGCTGAAAAACATTTTTGCTGAGCACACAAGACATGAGCTGATCGATAGTGTGTACAAGTGTCAGCAAATAATTTGACTCACACATTCTGAAATTGATACAGACTCAGCATGTTGCTGACGTTTAATCATTAGGGAGGATCATTGATTTTAATGCTTGATGTATTTATGCATTGCACATACACCTAAAGATCTTGCTGGATTTTTTTCCCAAAGAAATAATTTGATGTTATGAAATCTGGGTAAATCTGTAGGATGCCTCCTGGTTTTCTTAAATCCCTCCTGTTTTTCACATGATTCTAAGGAAGGTGCTATGCAATATACAAGGAGGAAAATTGCCACCCACTGAATTGCCAACACTGCTTTCTGTAGCACCTGTAGGGATCTTGGAATTTTTCCAGCAAATCTGACCCCTGCCCTACATCAGTGAGCTTGTGGAAACCAGGCTGAAAGCTTCAGGCTACCTGGATAAAAGTAAAATCACCAACTGTAAGGTGTTCTGGCTGTATGAATTTATTTATGGACTAACATAAACTTCAATGAAAAGCTCCATGAATCCTGAAAACAATATTAAAAAAGTGAAATTATGATTATAAGGTGCTGAATTTTCTGTATTTCTGATTATTAAAAAAACACCTTCTATTAAAGCAAAGCAGGTATTTCAACCAATAAAACAGCACATTAAATATAGAATAAGAAATTACCAAAGCAGGATAAATAACTACTTGAAAAGATGAAAAGCAGAAAGAAACCAATCAAGCAAGACCCAAGAGAATCCAAAGGTGAAGAAAGAAAAACTCCTTTCAGGTAAATGGGTGCCTAGCAAAGGGTTGCCTGAAACCTTGCACTGTGATTAGAGAGGTGCATGAAAGCAGAAGAAATCAGTGCGGATCAGACCCCAGCAACTCCATTAACCATGTTCTGTAGAGGTTTATCATCTTTTTCTAGTTTAAAGATGCATTCTTTTAAAAGCTACATAGGTTAACAGAGATAGTAATGAGTCCTGGAAAAGTATGAGCCACAATGTCAAGATACCAAGGCAGAAAAATGTTTGGGAAGGAGCTGAAGAAACAAATAGAGATACTCTAGGTAATACAGGTTAATAAGCCATTAATATAATTAATTAATTGATAATGAATCATTCCAGCAATAGCATGCAATGTGTGCAATCAGAAGATACAAGTTCATAAGAGGGCAATTTTGATCTCTATGTTAGTTTCCCCTCAATAATGCTTTTTATTAAAATTCAGTACATAGTTTGCTCATCACACCTTCCTGTTTTCGTGATTATCTTTGTTGTAACTGAAATGTCAGACTCATCAGTTTGAGTTATTGCCTTCATCACAACTGGATTCTCTGGAAACAAAGAGTCAAAAAGCAAGTGGAATCCAAACTAGCTCACATAATAGTAATAGTGAGAAGGAGTCAAATATGAGTAAAATTCATTTAATGTGAATATGCTAAGACTTTAAACATGTCTATCTACAGAAGTATTTTTCCCAAATCCCATCATTATACCTTGTGGCTGATATGTTACGAGATAGAAGTAGAGGACACTTCTCCAACACACATAAAGTATAGTGCTTTTATCATACATTGCCACTACTCACTTATGCAAGTATGGGTGCACTTGAATGCAGATTAGTGTGCATCACTCAGTTTAGATTACATCTAGAAATACTTGTTTCTAGTTAGCACAATCTAAAAAGAATAGTATTTTATATTACTTTTGAATGTTTCTTTGCAGAATGAAGCAAGCATAAAGGGTTTTCAGAAAAAAATCTGCTCTTTTTAAAATAATAACTTTGCAAAAAAATAGAATGTTGTTACTTTGGGTTGTTTCTCTTTTTTTTAAATAATTTTAGAAAGAACAAATATAATGACAAAATATTGAATGTTCTTACAATTTATATTTTGGAGAATACCAGGACACATTCTTGCACAAAAAAAAAGCTCAGATGGTAAGCGTGCGCCAAGGGACTAATGTTGCTGGACAGCTTTCCTGAGACAACAAATGAACGAACAAGTTTTGCTAGTGATTGCTGCTTTGTAAAGTTTTTATAGCAATTCCATACACTTGGGGTCAAATCCTCCAAAGCGTCCCTGTTATGGCAGACTGATTTTCAAAGGAATTCAACCTTTACTGATGCACCAAAATAAGCAGTAGGTTTTCAGAGGTGCTCAACATAATGTGTGCTCTCAGAGGAAGACACTCAGTACGCAGCTGATCTGAGTGCATGCTGCAAACTCACTGATTTATAACTATTCTGATTTCTCTGTGAACCATTTCAAGGAAGAGAAAAACTGAGGAGGCAAACTGGAAGAAGAGAGAGGTAAAACTATTGCTTTTGGATGCGGTATTAATGGCAACACAGTATGTTCTGTTCAGAGAAAGCTGCGGGAGATTGCTTTGCTTCCCTTCAAACATTTTGAATATATTCTAAATGTAAAAACAGATCTCTACTTCTGACATTTTCTCCCCCCTTGGTAAAATAAATGTTATTTGATTTGGCACATTGGTCATCTTACTTGTAAATGTCTCTATCCTGTTTAGATACTAGTAGACAGCTTATATTTGAATAAAAGGTCCTTAGAAATAAGAAAGAAGAAAGGAAAGAAGGGGTAGCAGAAAGTAAATGAGAAAATATACAAAAAGGTCAAGCTTTATGCCTTAATTACTGATTGTCTGTGGCTGCTACAAGAAGCAGCTTTGTACGTCTGTATGCACAAAATTGTATATTTTTAAAATATAGAATGCATAACAAATCAAATTATGCATGTCTGTATATTCATGTGTATTTGATTATATGTACGCAAACATAATTGATTAGTGGGAGGTGTCCCTGCCCATGGCAGGGGGGTTGGAACTAGATGATCTTAAAGGTCCTTTCCAACCCTAATTATTATATGATTCTATGATTCTATGATATATGTATATATGCATATATATGTATATGTATAATATATATATTTCAAATTTTACTTATAAGCAAATTTGTTTTCTCTCCATCTACTATCTGTCACCTTGTCAAAGGCAAACTATGCTCCTTGTGACAAAACCATATCTGGAAACTGGAGACGTGGCATTTCTACTTTGGATGCTGACAGGTTTTGTACAAGCTCACCACGTTTCACCTCACTCATGCAACACAACAGCCCTGGCCTTTGGGGTCATTTATGCCTGCCCAGATTTTGTCTATGTGAATTCTACTTCTACTGCATAGATTTAAGCACGTAGGACTGTGACAGAAAAATTGGATGTGACCTTTTCTTTTTTTACTTTTTTGATTTGTTAAAATTTTTCTCAAAGTTGGAGGGATGACTGTGATGATTTTGCCGTTTGTTTTGAACTGCTACGGAATTTAATATTGCATTTCAAAATGTATTTAGGAGAGAGGAACTGTCTTTCCTAAATAGTCACAAAATAGGTAACTCTAATGAGGTGGAAAGTTACAAAGAAATTTCAAAACAAAATAAAAGAAAGTTTGAATTGATTTTTATGGAAGGCATTATATACTCCAGGATTTAGACAGTGGAACACTCAGAAAAGGCATTTTAATCCTGCACACTATTATTCTAACACTTACTTCTTTCATTTAAGTATTCCCTGAGTGGGCAGTGTTACTCAAGTGGACAATTTTAGAGGTGCATTCAGACTGCCTGTATTAGGTAAATCATGACCAAAATTTAGTGAGAAAAAAGTATAATCCAGATGCCAGCTATCCCAAGGACACTTATATTTACCTTTCCATGTTGTTTGAAGTCTAACAAGTGTGTACTGTCACCACCAGCTCCAAGGGCTGGAAATTCACATCTTATCTGCACACACAAATGGAGTTCAAAGCAAAACTGAGTATGGAAATCAAAGAGGAAAAATCGGTTTTGCCACTGTTTGATATAATGCAGATTTTTTTAAGATGTAGAAGTAGAGTAACAGACTAATTATTCAGTGTAGTCACTCATGTGAACTGAAAGTCAGGTGACTGCCAAAGGCACTGATGGGTGTGTGGTTCATAGGGATTCAACTGATATTAGAACAGTTTTGAGGCATGAAAGAATTTAACAGTAAAGAGGGATTGTATGAGATCTGGAAGAATAAAAACCCAACCATACTTGAATTTTTTCTGAAGAAGGAAAAATAGTTGAGTGTAGTTTAGGACACTCACTTCTTTTATTTCATCTTAAACCTGCATTTTTACAATTTCATTATTTATTTTTCCAGGTGTTTGCAAAATTCCCATTTTAAACGCAGATGATAGAGAAACCAGTGGCAGCTTTAGAAACAAGGCATTGGCATAAGGCCTTGACACTAGGACATTTTGTTCTGTAGTCATAGAAAAAATGAAAAAAAAATTAATTTCCCCATGCTTTTTCAAAGTACGGTTCCCCAAAATTTTGCTCATTAAAAGCATATGATACCCAGAAAAAGGTCATGTGTCTCTAATTTAAAGATAATAACTTATAAGATAATAACATATAATATAATAATTTATAGGTAGCAATAGCCTGGGGAATATAAAGGACTACAGAGCCCTGGGAAGGTGGTTAGGGGCTCTGGAGTTCAGACTGTCTTTTCATCAATTCTCCAGGATACAGGGGAGGACCTTAAAAAGGCTAGGGAAATTGGCCAGGTTAATAAATGGTTAGAAGGGTGGTGCCATAGTCAGGGGTTTGAGTATCTTGAACACAGGACTCAATTTAGTAGGCCAGGTCTACTGGGGGCTGGTGGAGCTGGTCTGACAAAGAATGGGAAGAGCGGTTTTGGTAGGAGGCTTGCCAGATTAGTCAAGAAAGCTTTAAAATAGATGTGTTGGGGGAGGGGGGCATCATTCCATCCCAACAAACCCAGTCAGTTCCCAGCACCTATGATTAATGATTGGAGCAATGCAGAGATATTCCAGCCACTCCAGCCAATGAGCCGGCTTCAACAGGAGCTCGGCTCAGACGCCTCTATACAAACGCCCATAGCATGGGGAACAAACAAGAGGAATTAGAGATATGTGCACGTCTATGGGGGTATGATATAATCGGCATCACAGAAACATAGTGGGATGGCTCCTGTGACTGGAGCGTTGGAATGGAAGGTTACAGGCTCTTTAGGAAAGATAGGCCTGGTAGGCGGGGAGGGGAAGTTGCTATTTATGTTAGGGATAGGCTTGAGAGTATGGAACTCTGTCTGGGGACAGGTGAGCAGTTGACAGAGTTTGTGGGTCAGGGTTAAAAGGAGAACAGCGATGGGAGACATTATTGAGGGGATCTGTTACAGACCACTTGATCAAAAGGACTCTGTGGATGAAGCATTCTACAGATAGGAACAGCCTCACGCTCGCAGGCTTTTGTTCTCATGAGGGACTTCAACCACCCTGATATCTGTTGGAGGGATGGTACAGCCCGGCACAAGCAATCCAGGAAGTTCCTCGATTGTGTGGAAGACGGCTTCCTTCTGCAAGTAATAGAGGAGCTGACAATGAGAGGTGCTATGCTTGACCTCGTCCTCACCAACAGGGAAAGGCTGGTTGGAAACGTGACGCTTCAGGGCAGCCTTGATTGCAGCGATCATGAGATGGTCGAATTCGAGATCCTCAGGACAGTGAGAAGAGCGTGCAGCAGGCTCACTGCCCTGGACTTCAAGAGGGTAGACTTTGGCCTCTTCAGGAACCTGCTCAGTAAGATTCTATGGGATATAGGCCTAGAGGGTAGGGGGGCCCAAGACTCTTGGTTGATATTCAAGGATCACCGGCTACAAGCCCAGGAGTGTTGCATCCCTACTAGAAGGAAGTGCAGCAGGAGGGCCAGGAGACCTCCTTGGATTGATAAGGAGGTTCTGAGGAAAATGCGAAGGAAAAATGAGGTTTATAAAAGGTGGAAGCAAGGACAGGCGGTCTGGGAAGAATACAGGGATGTTGTCCTGGAAGCTAGGGATCAGGTTAGGAAAGCTAAGGACCACTTAGAATTAAAGTTGGCTAGGGATGTTAAGGATAACAGGAAGGGATTCTATAGGTACATTGCAAATAACGACAGACTAGGGACAGCGTGGGCCCTCTCCGGGAACTATCAGGAGAACTGGCTAGCCTGGATTTGGAGAAGACTGAGGTTCTTAATGACTTCTTTGCCTCAGTCATCACCCAAGTCTTGGAAGGTAGACGCAGCGACAGTGAGAATGAAGTCCCTGGGCCCACTGTAGGAGAGAATCTGGTTTGAGACCATCTTAAGAACCTGAACGTGCACAAGTCCATAGGAACTGATGAAATCCATCCGCGGGTCCTGAAGGAGTTGGCAAATGAAGTTGCTAAGCCACCGTCCATCATATTTGAAAGATCATGGCAGTCAGGTGAAGTTCCAGTGACTGGAAAAAGGGAAATATAACCCCCATTTTCAAGAAGGGGAAAATGGATGAACCGGGGAACTACAGGCCAGTCAGCCTCACCTCTGTGCCTGGCAAAATCTTGGAGCAGATTCTCCTGGAAGGCATGCTGAGGCACATGAAAAACAAGGTGCTTGGTGACAGCCAGCATGGCTTCACTAAGGGGAAATCCTGCCTGACCAATCTGGTGGCCTTCTATGATTGGGCTACGGAACTGATAGACAGGGGTAGAACAGTTGATGTCATCTACCTGGACTTGTGCAAAGCGTTTGACACTGTCCCACATGACATCCTTGTCTCTAAGTTGGAGAGACATCAGTTTGATAGGTGGACCACTAAGTGGATAAAGAACTGGCTGGCTGGCTGCACTCAAAGAGTTATGCTCAATGGCTCAATGTCCAGCTGGAGACCAGTAATGAGTGGTGTCCCTTAGGGATCAGTGTTGAGACCAGACTTGTTCAACATCTTTGTTGGTGACATGGACAGTGGGATTGAGTGTGCCCTCAGCAAGTTTGCCGATGACACCAAGCTGTGCGGTTCGGTTGATACGTTGGAGGGAAGGAATGCCATCCAGAGGGACGTTGCCACACTTGTGAGGTGGACTGATATCAACCTTATAAAGTTTAACAACGCCAAGTGCAAGGTCCTCCACCTGGGTGGGAACAATCCCAGGCATAGCTAAAAGTTGGGCAGAGAAGAGATTCAGAGCAGCCCTGCAGAGAAGGACTTGGGGGTGTTGGTCCATGAGAAAATGAACATGAGCCCGTTTCAGTGTGCGCTTGCAGCCCAGCAAAACAACCATATCCTGGGCTGCATCAAAAGGAGTGTGACCAGCAGGTCAAAGGAGGTGATCCTGCCCTTCCACTCTGCTCTCGTGGGACCTCACTCGGAGTAGTGTGTGCAGTTCTGGTGTCCTCAACACAAAAAGGACATGGAACTGATGGAACAAGTCCCGAGGAGGGCCACGAAGATGATCAGGGAACTGGAGCACCTCCCGTATGAAGACAGGTTGGGAAATTTGGGGTTGTTCAAGCCTGGAGAAGAGAAGGCTGTGTGGAGACCTCATAGCAGCCTTCCAGTAGCTGAAGGGGGCCTACAGGGATGCTGGGGAGGGACTCTTCATTAGGGACTGTAGTGAGAGGACAAGGGGTAATGGGTTCAAACCTAAACAGGGGAAGTTTAGATTGGATATAAGGAAGAAATTCTTTACTGTAAGGGTGGTGAGGCACTTGAATGTGTTGCCCAGGGATGTTCTGAATATTCCACCTCTGGTGGTGTTCAAGGCCAGGTTGGAGAGAGCCTTGGGTGGCATAGTTTAGTGGGAGGTGTCCCTGCCCATGGCAGCGGGGGTGGAACTAGATGATCTTAATGTCCTTTCCAATCCTAACTATTCTATGATTCTATAAACTGAAATCAGGTCTTTAAAACCAGAGAGCTTTGGTTAATCTCTATTCTTCTGTCCTTGATGGTAGAGTGTCTTATCATAGAATCATAGAATAGTTAAGGTTGGAAAGGACCTTAAGATCGTCTAGTTCCAACCCCCCTGCAATGGGCAGGGACACCTCCCACTAAACTGTGCCACCCAAGGCTCTGTTCAACCCGACCTTGAACACCACCAGCAATAGTCCGTCATATCTTGCTGACCTGGTCAAAAGTTATCAGCTATGCCCAGGAGGGATTTCGTATAGGACTTGATATATAGGACATACGTACCTAAAATTATTTTCCCTGCTATAAGGTCATGATCCACCTTTTTGATTTGGCAGAGCCCTCCTGCTTTGTTAAGGGAAGCCTTTGGATGGACTGCTTCTTGCAGGGTACATCAATATTGCTGAACTTGACAGAAAATCTGGAGAGCCTTACTACCTGAATAATATATGCCTATTGTAATATCTTTAATATATCTCTATAATAGTATCTCTAATATCTTGGCAGACTGAAACAGTGCCTGCAAAGACAAAATAGCTGATTACTCTTTTTTTCCTGAATCTTGAGAGCAGATGATCAGCAACATCTGATCATCTTGGATAGCATCAGCTTTTTGCACATTTTCTTCTGGTTTGAGACCAAATCAAAATGTGTGCCCCCACCTCCTTTTTTTCCACTTAAAAAAATGAAGAAAACCGCAAACACTAACAGAAGATTAAGAAAGAATCCACAGCTTAGGCACCATTTTTCACACATTCACTATTTTTTTAAACCCTTTAGAAATCTTTGCTGTCATATCTGCTCTTGTTCAGAGTCTTAAAAAAAGTGTATGTTTTTGGGAAGAGATTTTCAATTACCAGGAGGCATTTAGTGGAGAACTATACTAAGTAAGCTTGAAAAGACAATGTTTTTTGCTCTCTTAAACCTTGGGAAATATAGTATAGGCACTCTAATTCTGTTTGACATGCTTGATTCAATTTCAAATCACTTTAAATGAGAATTTGACATGCCAGAAATGCACAGGACATCAATATTATCCCAGGACATCCAGCCAGTTGACTGTAGTCCCTGGATCAGCATAAGCCAGAGCACAGACGTGTTTTTAAAATTTCTGCTAAAAACATGTTGTGAGTAATTTAGAACTGGAGGTGCATAACATTTCTGTTTAGTGATCTCTGATAATTATCTGCTCTGAATATCCCATAAGCTTATTTTAATCAGATTTTTTGTCATAAGAATGCAACAAGTTCCAATTAGAAGAGAATACGCTTAAAAACAATTATGCATGAACAATTCTCTTTATGCTAAAATTCAAGAGCCACGGATTAATAGATTACTGTGTGAAATTTATGCATATATACATATTTGACACACTAGCTGAAAGATAAAATTACTTTCTTCTTCCTTTAAAAAATATTGACCTGGGACAAACTATGTTTAGCTGAAGGGTTGGTTGTTAATATTTTTCAGTAATGAATCAAAGTAAAAACAAGCAAAAGCAAAGGGAAATTTTTTTATTTCTTGGACCTGTGAAAGTCTATATGCAATCTACATGTAATTGCTGCAATTGCAACTCCAGCACAATCTCATGCTACAGAACAGCAAGGGGTACTTTTTTTTTCTTTTTTTTTTTTTCCTTTTTTCTGTCAATTTGCAAAAATAATGCCACATTTCAGTCTGGGGGAAGGGGTTTATTCAGTTTTATGCATGGCTAAATGAAATATCTGAGAGCTGAGCTCATGTGCTTCTTATGATTAAGGATTGAAATTGCTAGAGGAGCAAGATTCAGACTGTATAAATTCACTTACAGTCATCTAGACCTACAGTTACTTTTACCCAGGCAAAGTGCCCAAATCCCTCAACAGAGCCTATGTCCTCTCTCCCCCTTTGCTGAAGCTGGATCACTGCAGCCACTGCCATAGGCATAAGGATCTGGGGGCCAGAGGTATCATGAGCCTCTTCTACCACTTGATGGTGAGACCTCTTGGCTAAGACTAGCAGAACACATACGAGTTCCTGCTCCTGATACTAGTTTTACACCCAAAGGTGTACTGCTGCTGACTCAAGAAAAAGATTAGTTTTAAAGCAAGGAGGAACATTCTCCAGGGCTCCCCCTCCTTCTGTGTATCCCTCTCTCCATTTTTCCTTTTGAATACAAAAGATTCAGAATAGAAGCATTTTCACAGAACATTGTTATTTTGATGGAAGAGTGATTTCTGACAGAAAGCTGCTCCACTGGAAGGTTTTGCCCCTACCATCTGTAGGGAAGAGCAAGTTGCTATATCAACATGAAGGTACAATAAGGAATGGAATAGAAAAGACTTAGCGGACTACAGGGCTCTGATGTTACAATATTATTGTAACCTTTTCATGTATGTAAGCATTACTGAATTTAGAGTGCTTTAGGGAATGCCCAATTGCAGAAATCCAGGGGTAAGATCCTTGCTTACAGATGCTACAGAATGACTCATAAAACCAATGTGAAATGAAAAAAACAAAGACTTAACCTGCACAAACTGTAACCTCAGCTTTGAGCCTCTCTGTACCTTGTTACAGTTGAAAAATAAGCAAACAATTGCAGAGGACAGCTGATGGCCAGTCAACTTTTAAAGCCTGATAGAGTCTGCAATCTGTTGCTAGAAAGACATGTGGGTACACATTGCACTCAGTCTGGCTATGGACACTGGTGAGAGGAATGTGGATGAAATTAAGGAACTTAGGAAATGAGAAGGAAAGAATTCCTTTGTGGTGGAAGGTACATTCAGATTTATGGAATATCTTGTTATAAAGGAGGCCAAAAAACTTCACTTTCTGATCAACTGGAGGCATGAAATAGTGAAAAAAAACTAAAGGAATTAGGTGCACAATTGATACTGAATTCTGAAAGAAGGCTGAATACTGCTTCCTTTAGGTTCTTGGAAAATACTGGGCTTTATATCCAAATTTTCTATTGCAACACAACTTATTTAATGCATGGAGAGAAGCCAGCAGGAAAAAAAAATCAGTTATTGTCATGTCATCTAACAAGGAACAACAGAAGGTAATTCTTAAAATCTATTCTAAAGACAGTCTTGAAGCCCAAGCAAAAGATCATAAAGGCCATATACTGATAAAGAAGGTAGAATTTCAATATGATAGAACTAGTTGCTAATGGAATATTTTACAAGATATATTCAAAGGAATTTTGAAATCCTGAAGCTATGGAAAACAGGGGCAACAATCCCATTGGCTTTAGTAAGCCACCAATTTCAGTACAAGGTTTTTAAATTAGGAGCCAAGATAATGAGAAATCTTAACTCTTAGGATTACAGGCCCCTTTATTGAATGGTTAATTACTTACTAATCTTCAACTTCCTCCATCACTTCCTCAAACACATAGTATGCAATATATATTTCAAGAATATGTGTAGAACAGACATACAGATAACATTTTCTGTATAAAGTAATGAATCAGAACTCAGAATCAATTGAGCTGAAACTTTTTCAGTGATGCTGAAGAAAATGAAGATCAGCTATGTGTATTTCTGCATTTACTATGTTTGGCTCACAGAGAGTGTTTTTATGAGCTTCAGAGATCATCCAAAACCAGAAAATACTGAAAATCTCTCCAAGAATTTTCCCCAAATGTCACAACATTTTACATGCAATTCCAAGAGAACAGAGTAACTTGATCTTTAAAAATTTACTGGAATTCTTGTAAGAAATAATTCTGACCAGATCTTCTGCTGCTGTAAATTAACCTATCTGCATTGATTTTGCTGACATTTTAATTCTTTGCACCAGGTCTTTCCCAAATCTCTTTTAAACTTTCTTTAATTTGCATAGGATTTGCCTTTTCCTTAAAAGAAATGTGCAAGACTGTATTTTGAGATACCCAACACTTAAATAAACAAGGCTGTAAGCACCTTCCTTAACTAGACCTTCTCCGAGCAAGGGGTTGAACCTGGAGGTTCCTTCTGGCCTAACATGACTGTGATTCAGACTCACCTCTGTATTCTAGGATTAGAGAAATTAATTTGCTATACTAATAACAAGATTTTATATGTTCTTCCCTCACCCCCTTTTTTTTTTTCCTATGAAACATTTTTGAATTGCTCTGCTTTTAGACTGAATTGGTTATATGGAAATGAATGGTCAACCTCTGCTCAGATTATTTCTTTTTTTTAACTACAAGTTGTGAGAGTTATTAATAGTGGGCAGAGTAATAAGTTGGTTTCCATCTTTCTATAAGAAAATACAAGGCCCAGGACATGTTTCTTTGCAATCGTGCTTTAAAACAAGTGTCTGGAAAAAAAGGTGTTTTATAACTACTGGAAAATTTACAGTAATACATTTCAGGTTTGTGATAAGCATTACTTGTTCATTAAAGATAATCAAGTTTAAATCCTTCAGGAAATGCTATGGAGCTGCATATTTTTAAAATATCCCTTAATAAAACCACAGAAATGTTCTATATTTCACAAAATATTTATTACATGCCATTAACTGAAAACAACACCATCAAAGCTGTGGGAAAGAGGCATATGAGATTCCTAACAGTGATATGAAATTATTTTGCTTGCAGGGTTTCCATTTCCAAATCTACCATGACATAACAAAATGTGGAGAGCAAATCTATCAACCCTGAATCAGTATTTCAGAATCTTGTTTTTCACTCTGGAGTTAAGCTCCCTAAAAAGCAGCAGTAAAAGGAGATGAATACCTCCAGTTGCTTAAAATTCTTGTTAAACACATTTATACACTATTAGTTACATGATACAGCCAAGTGTTTGCTTCAAGCTTTTAATATTTTAGCTTGGAAAATATGTGAAAATGTTTCATGGGATCAAAAATTAAAACCAAGCTAAATGCCTCGAACTTTAATATTAACATTATAACATTGTAGGTGGCATTAATTACTGAAAGGACCACTGAAAATTCCTGCATTTTCAAGCTGTGAGCAGCAGTGTCTCATGATGTGCATTACTTACTTTCTTGTAAGACTATAGGCCTAGAAGCAGTTTATTATATAAAATGCCAATGTGTATCTATTTATTTGTCACTTTTGACTTTATAATGGCGAAGAAAAAAAAAGGTAATTTGAAGATACACATAGCAGAAGGCAAAAACTTCAAATGCTATCCCACAATATCCAGTCTAACTGGTGATTTGAAGTTTTTATGTGTGCAAAATTCAGATCTGGATGCATAAGTTAAAGTTCTGCAAAATATTTGGTTTTTCTTAGTAAGTCTAGAAGTTCAAGTCATTTAGAGAAAACGGCAATATTCTGACAACTCCTTTCATGTCAGCTGAATCTTGACTTTTTTTTATAGGAAGGCTATTTGATTTTAGAAAGACAGATTAGCATTTGATGTTGAAACTACTGGGTTTGCAGAAAAACTAACATAATTATGATAATCCTATTTGAAATTTATAAAATGATATTATGGAAATCCTGGGATGCAAGTACACAGTGTTTTTCAATGAATTTTGTAAATCTCCAATATAATCATTCAGTTTAATCCTTTGCTTCCTGTGCTCTTTTCTGTGAATTTTGATGTGTTGGAGGCAGTGAATATTTCAGCCTTATCTATCTCCAGCATCCAGTCTTTGTTCGTTTTCTGTGCGAGGCAGTGGACACACTTTTTCTTTTGCCTGAATTCTGATATATCTGCACAACCTTTCTAACTTAGAATCATAGACTCATAGAATCATGGAACAGTTAGGGCTGGAAAAGACCTTAAGATCATTTAGTTCCAACCTCCTTGTCATGGGCAGGGATACCTCCCACTAAACCATGCCACCCAAGTCTCTGTCCAACCCAGCCTTGAACACCGCCAGGAATGGAGCATTCACAACTTCCCTGGAAACCCATTCCAGTACCTTACTACCCTTACAGTAAAGAACTTCTTCCTCACATCCAATCTAAGCTTCCCCTCTTTAAGTTGGAACCCGTTACCCCTTGTCCTCTCACTACAGTCCCTAATGAAGAGTCCCTCCTCAGCATCACTATAGGCCCCCTTCAGATACTGGAAGGCTGCTATGAGTTCTTCACAAAGCCTTCTCTTCTCCAGGCTGAACAGCCCCAGCTTTCTCAGCCTATCTTCATACAGGAGGTGCTCCAGTCCCCTGATCATCCTCATGACCCTCCTCTGGACTTGTTCCAAGGGAGGGCCACAGTGGAAACTTGCTTTTTCATGTCTTTCAAACTTACTGTGAACCCATGACTTCCTGATTTTATTCTTGTATGCTTTGTCACTTCTTTCTGCTCTTCCTTAACAGTGAATCCTCAGTTCCATTTTCTTTTTGATCTTCTAATACTGAGAAGCTCAGTTGACCTGTACATCCATACTGGTCATCAGCATACTTTCTGCTTCTCTGTGGTGTTGCAACAAGACAGGCTAGGACTAAAGGAACGAAAACCAATAATCAGTGTCATCACTGAGGTTTTGTAGTTCTGATGATTTTTGTTTTACAACACTCTCCAGAGGCATGTTCACTGGGTTGGATCTCCTGATTATACAGCCCCTTTTATCTACCCCATGTTTAATCTCTGTGTGCAAGGTGAAAAGCACAGAGTACCATTATCTAGGTCTAAGGCGACTGACAATGGGGAATCTTCACAGAAAACTTTGCTAGAAAAGTAGAGGTCTTTAGTGAAGTGTTTATGTCCTCCTTAGACCTTTAAAAATAATGCCATTGTCTATCAGCCTGACAAAGAGGGACATGATGATGAAGCCATGTTTCTGTTCCCATATACTTTTCCTTTCTGAGATGCACCATTGGCAGAAAAAGCACAACATTTCCACCTACATTTGAACATACTCATGAAATACTGTCTTTATCCAGCCTATAGTTCAGTGTCTTCATCTCCCCCACTGCGACAGAGTTGTCTTGGTGATATTTTTCTGTAGCTGGGCCATCTTCACTCATTGGAAAGTCTTCAATGAGTGCAATATCTTGCCCTTCAAGATTTACATTTGAAATAGTTTAAGATTAAAAGAAATCTATTTAGCTAACTATGTAACTGAAGACAAGGGATTTTGATCACAGCAGGCAGTGTGGGAGAGTAAGACTGTGCAAAGGATAAGTGATATTGGGAACTTCTCTGTGCTTTTTATATCTCCATTTAGCATAAGAATAACTGATGCAGAGGAAAAAGAAAACATGTGGTATATTGGATGCTTTCCAGACAAACTAAGAAAAAGTCTAAAACAGATTGACTGGAATTAGTGGAAACACGTCAAGTCTAAAGTTCTAAAAGAATATGATCCTGATTGGGAAACATATGTTTGAGGATTTCATCTTGAGGAGGAAGAGAAATATGGCTTGAAACCCGTTGGCCTGAATTCCTGTTGGATAGCTATTTATACCTGCATGTAATGGAAATAAAACACTGCTATCATCTATAATGAGCCACACTGATAAATATAGCCTGCTGACCAGGCAATCTATTGGTCTGCTATAAGCATCCTTGAACCCTAATTTCTGATCCTTATGGTGTTTAAAGGCTTTTCCGGATAGGTCATTAAGGACAGCAATTACTGAGCCTTGCTCTTCTGGCTCACAAACCTTAATGTCCTTACTTGGACAAATAGTATGGATCTTAATTATATAAATTCAAGCTAACAGATCTCTGAAGCTGACCTGTGTCCAGGTCACTGGCATGAACTGACTCTTCACTAAGCCTGGAATCAAATCCTCTCAGAATTTTTGTCAAATCAAAAACATTCACCAATTTGAACAGTTTTGTATCTGGGTTTACATCAGGAAAACCTACATGGTTTTGGTAAATACTGTATTTTGTCACATGAGATCTCTCTTGAAATCCTTATGCCTATAGTCCATAGAAGAAAAAATAGAATTTTAAAGACATCAAGAGCTGAATAAGGCAAACTCTTGCAATAAAATATTATATCTGACAAAAGAAGAGAATCTGTCTCAGCTTCAAAAAAGGATGCAGTTGAGAATGAAAGGAATGCAAAGGTGGGGCTTATGAGTTGGTTATTTTGGGGTTGGTTTTGACATTTTAGTCTTTTTTGGTGGTTTTGGTGTTTTTTTACAAACTCTAGATGCTAAATTAGATTTTAAAATCTAAATTCAAAACTAGCATTTATTTCAAGTCTGACATTTTTTTCCCTCAATATATTTTTTTTTTTAAAGGAAAATTAATTTTTTTGTTTTCTTTTATAGTGTGTTACACAAATTTCCTCAGGACTTTAAGAAGTGTGCTTTTAATCCAATTGTTTCTACAGTGATTATTACATTGACATTGTTCAAATACTTGTACATTGATTCAATCCACCCTTCTTCACCTCTAAGAATATTCATTTGAAGGGAAACATGAGTAAATATTGCTCTTTGACACCTCAGGTTTACAAGAATTCAATAGCATTCAACCCCAAACATTTTCATCATGGTTTAGGTAGAATTGGTAATTATTTACATGAGTTGAAACCTAGCAGCTGACATAACAAGAGAGAGTACCACACTGTGCAAGTCAAACTCGGAAGATTTGGGCCAAATTTGTGTTTAGTGTCACCTGATATAGATCTGTTGGATTCAGCACAGCTACATATATTTATAGTAGATTAAACAGTTTTATTTACAGGACTATTTCATTCCGTTTGGAGCTGGTTAACAAGCTCAAAGGTGGACACGCGTGTATGCATTTATTTATGCATGCATGTATGAGCATGTGCATCATGGAGCATGAACTATTGTACTATGTACCCCTGGTGTATTAGGTCAGTGAGAAAACATTGCTGTCAATTACTTTATTTGATGGTAGCGAACATGCTTGTTATTTTTCTCCATCACTGAGAAAGGCTTGAAATGGTGAGCTCAGAAGAAGTCAAAGAAACAATAGGCTGTATGTGTTACTGGAATTCCTGTAAGCCATTGCTTTGAACTCTTAGTGTTTGACAATATTGATTTAAAGCAACAGGCTGCACAATATCATGTCACATATCATTTGCAATTTATGTAAAATGATAGAGAGCGTGGACATGTGTGTGTGTGTATCCTCTGTAGTTTATAAATCAGATTAAGTTCAGAAAAGCAAGCAGTAATTTCTGATGCCTGGGTCAAATTTAAAAAACTAGCTGGATATCCAACAGTGAAAGCATTCCTGATGAAAATATCAATGAGTTATTAAAGTATAAATTTAATCTTAAAATTCTATACTTCTAGTAATGAATACCAGCTTCTTGTGAGCTTTTTTTACTGTTTGTAGTATTCTGTCTTGCTGACAATGGAAAATAGGTGTTAAACACAAATCATGGTACAATGAAACCAGGAAAAATAAACTAAGATTTTTTCCATAAAAACATTATAAAGCCATTTTATAGCAGAACCAGCGTACAGCATATAATTAAATTTTAACAGCTGTTGCCAAATTAGGCAAAAACTTTGATAGAAAATTTGTTGATTATATGATGTAAGCCTCACAGGCAGCCTGAACCAGTCAGAAATAGAGAGAATCACAGATTTGAGGAGATCATCATTAGTATTTTTATTACAGTAAGACATTCCTGACGCAAGCCTCAAGCTTGGAAAATAGCACAAGATTACTGCCAGGTAGTACAGGATAGAAAGAATTGAAATTAGAAGAGACAAAGGGCAGAGAAAACATCAGTCTTATTTTACAGGATGCAGAGAACTTAAGTAAGAAATTTTCTAGGATCCTCGACTGTATATCCCAGGTTTTTTCACATTGGAATGGAAAAAATAAGTAACTCCTGTGGGCTTCATTCTTCTCTACAATAGGTGTTCAAGGTAAACTCCTCAGTGTCTTGAAGGTGCAGGCAATCTGAGCCATGGTAGAGGACATGCCCTGCATTAGACTGCTAAATGACTAAGTGGCTCAGGCAGGGTGTGAAGTTGTGCTTCCACATCACATACTGCCACAAGCAGGACTTCTAGTCCATTTCCTCCTCTCAGAGATGTCTTGTCCCTTGGTCTAAAACAACATCTGAGGCAAGAATCTGTTTTTGCTGAAACTTTTTCACCTCTTATGAAGTATTTAATTATGTACTAAAGTAGAGATTTAAATATGTCTCTCAAGAAAGTATAACAGTCACTTGCAGTAGAGTTATTTTTTCCTTCTCTCTCTTAGACATTATTTTAGGCAAGTTTCAACAAGAGCTACACTTCAGTTTGCTTTATTGTTTGAATATTTAGACAGTGAAAGTATGTTTTGTAGGTTCAAATCCTTGAAGTCAGATTTGAATCTGAGCTATCTAATCTATTGTCAGAGAGCTCTGTGTGCTGAGTTATTGACTGTGAAAGGGAAGTGGTTTATTTTCTTTTTGCATGGAAGGATTTACTTGTTAGGTAACTCTCATCTTCTAAGGGTTTCTTTTCTAGGCATACACACTTCTTCACTCAGAATTCTGGCTTTTCTGAATTCCATCTTCAAATGTTTCTCTCTTCACTGCATGGGAAGCTGATGTGACTATTGCAGAGGCTGTGAATTCCAATGGAAGGTTATATATGTAAAATATATCACCTCAAGTATCTAAGTACCCTTAATATGCTCTAATATCTGAAATTCCGTAACTGGAATAGGTTGTCCAAAGAAGTGGTAAATGCTCCATCCCTGGCAGTGTTCAAGGCCAAGTTTGAGAGAGCCTTGGGCAACATGGTCTAGTGTGAGGCACTCCTGTCCATGGCAGGAGGGCTGGAACTAGATGACCTAAAGGTCCTTTTCAACCCAAACTATTCTATGATTCTATAATATGGTTTCTAGGAAATATTAAATTCAGGATATGTTTTATACTTCTCTTGTTCACTGACACTACAACCTTACTTTGATCTCCAAGGACTCCTTCTGCTTGAGGTTGACAAGCATCATCTCCTCATTTGCGGATCTAGGTCTCATTCGGATTTGGTCTTTCAAAGTAGAGACACAGAAAAGTGAGTCTATGGGACTGCAGGAGCTTCCAAGCTCCATTTTTATATGTGACTCTTGGAGGGTGGTTTTTTTCCTTGAATGAATCTATTCTTTCACACTTCCTACAGGAATCTGAATCCGTATTGTCTGTTCTCTAGGAGAATACTTGACATGTTCCAGAAAATGAAAGACTGACACCATTCTTTTCTGTGGAATCAGCTGCATTTTGCATGGGATACTTACATATTTATTAGGTCAAAACAAGAGAAATCTTTTTATTATTTTTAACAGTCACAGAATTAACCTGAAGAAAAATAGTTTTGGGCTCTATTTATTTTCCTAATTAACAATTCACTGTTTTATATGAACTAGTTTGTAGGGCAAGGGCTTGAAGTAAACCAGGTCACTGTCTTGAGCCCAGTTAAAGTTTAATTATTCTATGTAAAGTGGAGCAGTTTCCAAAAAAAAAAAAAAAAAAGAAAAGAAAAATGAATGGGATAAGTGAAGTTAAAATTCCTTATAGCTAAAAAGAAAGAACAATCCAGATTTTCTGCTTCCCATGTAAGTGTCCTAACCCCTGAGGTATGCATGAACAGCAGAACCTGGGAACTCATATGTTCACCAATATTTCGTGCAGAATCTCATGTTCCAAGTCTGTTGAAGAACACAAAGTAGATTCAACCCTACTGGGAAGGAGGTCTTGGTCTATGAACTTGAGCATGGACGTGAGAACAGATGAAGTTGAGCAGATGCTTATGGAGGACTGTAGAGGGTTGCAAAATATGCTAAAAAGGGTTTATAACACTTCAAATTTAGGCAAGGTTAAAAAGGTGATCCATGAAGACTTAAATTTTGATTCTTGCATTTACAGACGCAGACCTAAATGCCTTCGTGAATACAGCCAAGAGCTCTCCTTCAAGGACAACTGATCAGAAAAAGTATCTAAGCCACTTTGCAAAGTAGTCAGGAAGCTCCCAAATCATGTATCTGCTTTCAGAGACATCATTCTTAATAGTCTGTTCCTTCTTAGGAGATTTTTTGAAATGCCAGGAATTAAAGTCAGATTTTCTGAATTTCAGGCTAAAGTATTAACCATAACAGCAGCTTGTTCTCAGAGTTTGAAGTTCACAAATGCAGGTGTAAATCATCAGTAACCCCTTGGAGAGATGCCAGTGTAAACCAAAGGTTAGCGTAAGACAGAAGAGATTCAGGCGGTAAAAAGTTTCTTATTTGTCTCCCCTTTTCCACTTTTTAACTCTTCAATTTGAATCCTCTTTGAAGGTATATGAAAATAATCTTATTACATATAATCTTTATAAAAGAAAAAAGAGAGACCTATTCTGGCACCTCAATGCTTTATTATTTCACTACAATTCTCTAGATAAGAAAATCTGTTTTGTTTTTTTTTTTTACCATTAACACCAGAGCTAATGGCAGAAATGTTTAAAACACATTTTCCTTTCAAGAAGAAATGTCAAAGCTTTTCAGACCTTCCCCTTCTCCTTCCCTGTTGGCCCTGCTTATATGATATTACTCCATCTAATCCTGATGACATGACTTGGAGAAGCCCATCTGTGTTATGACTACCTGACATGAGACTATGTCCTGTTTCTCTGTTCTCCAAGTTACCATCCAGAAAGTCTTACATTTTGCCTGCTATATTGGGTTAATTGGATTAGTCACTTGACTAAAGATTGTGTTTTGCAGGATCAAAGTCTTCCTCTGTGATAAGGAAGAAAAGAAAAAAAGAATTTTTTTTTTTTTAATTCTTAAAAGTACAAACTTTGAAAATATATATAAATTGAAGAAAATCTGTGGGAAGGTCTTATTCTCCATGGAAAAGAAAAATCTGGGAGGTGGTGTAGTTGAAATTTTCGGTATTAAGAAAGTGAGATAAGTGAAAACATAAAGTAAGCTCAAAGGGTGGGTTTTTGTTATTATTACTTAAAGGGGAAAACTAAGGGACTAAATTGAAATATTAGGTAACAATGAGCAAACAGGGTCTTGGGCAGGGTTGCTCCACTCTCAGAAAAAGAGACATATGGAATAAGTTACTAGTGAAGGTAACTGAAGTACAGTCTCACAGAGATAAAGGGGTACCTAAATCTGTTTCTGGAGGATTGAAGAATAGGGTGAAAAAAGCAAGTAAGCTGGATTAAGCTAAACTATGTTAGGACAGGCATGTCAGCACAAGAACTTTTTTCTGTCTTTGTAATTCTGATGTTATTTGCTTTCTTGTATTGTCAGCCCATAATATCAGATTTGAACTGTCACTTTAACTCTTCACATTTAAGAGTATACCATGCTATTCAATCCCCAGTGCATCAGTGAATTCTGCCTGGATAATTCAGACACTTGGGACCAGTACAATGATGTGTTCTTGGTATGCAAGTGTTGTGAAGCAAGCAATAGACAACTGAGGTGAGATTCTTCTCACCTAAGTACTGTATAAGTATCTGCTGCTGACCAGATGCTCTCTTTGCAGTAACCAGACAGAAAAAGGCATATTTTAGTGAGCCATCTGAACTATTTTAGTAGGATGAGATGATAAATCGGGCCATAAAAGTTTCTATTTCTCATCACTGAATTTAAAAAAAGCAGAGGGAAAGCTACACAGACATAGAAATCTAAGACTTAGAGGTCTACAGCTATTTACATGAATTGACATGAGTCTCGATGCTATGTCAAGAAGCAAAACCACTTCCATCTGAGTTACCTGAGGCCACTTCAGCAACTCTGAGATGGACTGTGATTCAGTAGATAGTGGACCTGAGCAAGTGGACTTGCCTTGAAACCAGCCCAGGGAAACCAGTGCAAAGCTGCTCCAGCTTAAAAGCAGTTTGATGACTTTGGTATAGGGCTCTTATGTTTCCATTTGGTTTTGAGAAAACTCATGTGTCTGAGCAACACTCCACTGGGCTGTGTAATTGCAACCTGCAATAAAAATTAAATCCTTTCACAAGAAATAATGCTTGATGCTCAAGTGCTCTGCTAGGAATATGTTTCAGTGTCATGGGTTCAGCAGTAGCAGTCATTTTTCTCCTTCTTGGTAGCTGGTGCAGCACTGTGTTTTTGACTTTCAGCCTGGGAACAGTGCTGATAACACCAGTGTTTCTGTTACTAGCGCGGTCCCTGGGATCAAGAGGCCACGAAGGAGGCTGCAGAAGGGGTGAGCCCCCCCCCCCCCAAGCCCAGCCTGGGGGCTGCTGAGCAGCATGCGGAGGCGGCAGAGGAGCCGAGCCCTGCAGCCGAGCCCAGCCCTGCGGTGGCCGAGAGCATTCCCCAGCAGCCACCCGCAGAGCCCCGTGAGCCCGAGCCCCACGAGGATGCAGGAGACCATGCAGCACTTCCCAGCAAGGCAGAGCAGGACGATCTGGACTCAGACAAAGAGCAGCTGGTGGTGAGAGAGCCGGCAAGCACAGCAGCTACACCACCCCAATGACAAGTACAGCAGTGTCATTTGAGAGTTCTGAAGGGTTTGAATGGCCTTTGGGTACCCTTGAGACCTGCCTGCTGGTTGCGATGGGGATCAGCATGGTGGCATGCATACAGAGTGTGTTTTACCCGCAACCATTTTGTCTGGTCCCAACAGTTAAGCAGAGTGGGGTGGGGGCCTTGTCTGGGGCTAGACTGCGATGTAGGATGACCAAGAGATTTTCCCTAAGGTTGGACAGTCATGAGTGGCAGGGTGTGTGGGACAGTATGGGTGAGTACCTAGTCCACTGGGCCCCTCCCGTGCTTTGGAAGCGTCGGAGATGGAAGGCAGCTGTGTGGAGTCCCCAACAACAAGCTGCAGAAACTGCTGGAGGGGAGGGTGAATTATTTTGAGCCTGGTGGCCCCATGACACTTTCAGGCCATCAGGGCAGAGATGCAGCATACAGATGGACTCATGATCGAGGGGTGGACTTAGCAATGGACACTATTGCCCAGGTTATTCATGAGTGCGAACACTGCACACAGCCTCTCCTGCTCTGAAAGACTGTTACAAAAGATGGAGCTTGACATCACAGACCGAATGGACTCAGCAGCTTTGTAGGGATTGGTTTATGCACTAAGGGATGATCTCTCTCTCTCTGCATGTGTGTGTGGATGTATATACATACATGTGATGGTATATTGAAAATGTGGGATCTGAGCATGACGTGAATGGTATGGAATAAGGGGTGGATACTGTCCTGGGTTCAGCAGTAACAGTCATTTTTCTCCTTCTTGGTAGCTGGTGCAGCACGGTGTTTTTGATTTTGGCCCTGGGAACAGCACTGATAACACCAGTGTTTCTGTTACTGCTTAGTAATGTTTTGGTCTGGCCAAGGACTTTCTGAGTTTCATGCTCTGCCAGGGAGGAGGGGAAGCCAGGAGGAAGCAGAGACAGGACACCTGACCCAAACTGACCAAAGAGGTTATTCCATACCACAGCACGTCATGCCCAAGATGTAAAAGCAGAGAGCAGAGACCCGGAAGGGTGGGGGGGATGCACTGCGTGGTCGGGCTTGGTATTAGGTGGTGAGAATTGTATTCTTTCCTTGTATTTGCCTTGTCATCATTATTATTGGTGGCAGCAGTAGTGATTTGTGTTATAGTTTAGTTACTAGACTGTTCTTATCTCAACCTACGGGAGTTGCATTCTTTTCGATTCTCCTTCCCATCCCTCCGGGAGCGGGGGGAGGAAAGAGGGGGAAGTGAGAGAGAGAACGGGCTGCGTGAGTTAGGCTTAAACCACGACATTCAGGTACCTATAAAGACCACTTTCTCCTACATATTCTTTTCATGTTCTATATCTTCTAACCTTCAGAATAAATTCAAGAGCAGATAGATTCAGGAGAGCTGTGAATAGTTATATTTCTCCATCTCATCTACTGAAGGATTGAGGATGGGACAGATGCTAGAGATGGGATACCATTTTTGCACACTGGGGAGTGTTAGCATTTTCTTCCTTTAGGCATCAAAATGTTAATGGTTCATTTCTGCTTAGACACTCTAGTTAATGGTTTTCAAAATTCAGAAGGCAATTCAGAGCATGTGGCTCTCATGAGTCCTTGCCAGGATCATAGGATTGTAGAATCAACCAGGTTGGAAAAGAACCTTTATGATCATCAAGTGCAACCACTAACCCACGACCGCCAAGTCCACTACTAAATCATAGCACTGAGGGCCTCATCTACAAGGTTTTTTTACACTTCCAGAGATGATGATTCTACCACTGTCCTGGGCAGACTGTTCCAATGCCTGATCACAGTCTCTGTAAAGAAATTTTCCTAATATCCAATCTAAACCTCTCCTGGCACAGCTTGAAGCCATTATCTCTCATCCTGTTACTTGTTACTTGGGAGCAGAGACCAGCCACCTCCTTGCTCCATGCATCCTTCAGGTAGTTGTAGAGAGTCATAAGGTCCCCCCTGAGCCTTCTCTTCTCCAGACTAAACAACCCAATTCCCTCAGCCATTCCTCATCAGATTTATTCTCCAGCTTTGTTGCCCTTTTCTGGACCTGCTCCAGCACTTCAATGTCTTTCTTGTAGTGAGGGGCCCAGAACTGAACACACTGAAGCAGCTAGACTATACAAAACACATGAATATCCAAAAGAGAGTAATTACAGCCAACTACTTAAGTTGCAAGTCTAGATTATCAGACATATGGACATGGCACTAGGAGAAAAGAATGAGAAATACTTGCTCTCAAGTAACCTAGAGGATGATCTATATCTGCAGGTATAACACGTCAGAAAAGAATTCTCTCTCAGCTATTTACCAAATATTTTTTTCTGTCTGAACTAGTTGGCTTATCCCCAGAGCTGTACAAATTACCGATCATGAATTCTTCCATATATCTACTTTGCAGTGTTTAAGAGTCCTCTCCCGGGATGTGTTAGAAATCCTTAGCGTAAACCAGATAGATTAGGAAACTGAGCTTTTGCCTTTCAGATTCCAAGTGGTAGATCCTACATGCTGTACTGTTGAATAACAGAAAGTGAAATAAATTAATCCATTCTGAGCATGTGTCTCATCCAAACCTTCTCTCTATTTTGCATTCAGCTGAAAGTGTTCGTGGTTAAAAACCTAGATATAACTATGGGTTTTTTGTAAATAATATATGCAGTTTCTGGAGCTTAAATACCAATTTGAAAAGTAATCCTTAGTTTTTTAGGACAAACTTGATCTTGTGACACCTGTAATGCAATAAATTATGTTAATGAGAATGCTATGGGTAATATCGTTAATTGAGCATCATGAGAAACAGTGTACGATGCAAAACTTAGTTTAATTAAGGAACTTCTAACTCCTCTTTTTCTACCACTATTTTTCTCCCCAGAAAATAATGTCTGAGTAAAAATATTATCAGTCTATTTTATAATATAATGTAGTATATAACTTCGTAAGTTATATCCACTACTGCAATTTTTAAATTCCTCTTAACTAGACCTGAAGAACATTAATGATTCTTTCAAATACAATATAAATCATTGCAATACAATCTATTTCAAATAGATTTGTGTCAATTAAGAGATGTCCAATTATCTTTCACCTAAAAATCCTGCTGGATTACACATGTAGTTTGACTGCCTGCTTTAGAGACCTAGTTTAATTTAACATGTGCCACTGTGTTTGATTACTTGGAGAAACTGATGAACAGCATAAAATAATTATGTCCTGTCATTTCTCTTGCTCTTACCACACTCTACATTACACAATCGTTGCAATGCTCTTACTACGAACCTTGGCTGCGTTCCACCCAGAGTTCCTATTTAATAACTTCATCTCTAGAACTACAAAGAATCATAATCAGCTTTTATCCAAGTGCTGAAATTAATTTAGTGGAAATCCATCTTTGTATGTTACAATGCTGGCTATTGAAGCAATCTTGAAAGCAGACACCATGTGGGGGGAAGGAAGGAGGTGAACAGGGAGAGAAGAAAAAAGAAAGAAAACTTTGGCCCCAGCTCACAGAAATCAAGCTGTGTTCTGTGACACTTTGAAAAAAAGAGGGTGGTCTCCTCCCCTCCAAAAGTCATGCAACAGGATCACATACCCTCTCCAAGCTGTTGCCTGTGCAGTTCTGTTTCCTTACCTCAGAAGAGTGAAAAGATGCCTTTCTTGAGAGGATAAACAGGTGAAAGGGTGAAAGAGTTTCTATTCGCAACATCTCTGAAGGCTATCACAGGCTTAGATGTCAACTGGGATGTCTTAGCGATTTTACTATCAAACTTCTGCATGTTGTTCAGTCCATGGAGAGTTATGAAAAGTCTTAGGTACACATAGTAAGTTTTTAAACTCTTTCACTTCTTTAAGGTGGTGTCTCAGGTCTATGGATAGGATGTGTCTGAACTTGTGTGTGACCTTTTAGGTGCTTGCTTCTGTGGTCGCAACCACATTTGACCGTCTGAATATATAGTAGTGGTGGCTTAGAAGACATAAGTGGAGATTTGACCTGTTCTTGGTATTTCTTTACATCATTATATTAGAAATCAATCTGGAAATGTCTCTGTTCAAGATTTCTTACCATTTCAAAGGCATTTTGGGTAAGACAGCCGTTTTGGTAACACACCAATTCTAGTTAATTCAGAACTTCCACATCTGCAGGAAGAAACAGGGAATGTTAAAGAGCACAAGATGCTAGTCAATATTCACAACTGAATAAGTATGTGATGCCTCGGTCAACTGAGGGTTAACATTAACTACAATAATCAGAAGTAATCAAGAAAAAACTTATTTCACATTACTGATGGATGAAAACACTGATCCCAGGCAGATGGCTCTGTAAACAAAAGGGTAGGGACAGTTATAGGAGTTTTTTATTTAATTTAAGGTCCTATTTTTACCTATGTGATTGGTGCACTATACACAGTAGTATTCATGTGGCTTTCTGCACACTGCTCTTCTCATTTATCCAACGGGTGTTGACACTGCAAGTCTGTGTCTGGCAAAAACTCATGGTGAAATGTCAGTCTTTTTCTGAACGTATGCACACAAGCATAGTGATCAACAAATGGATTTGGCTTATTAGCCTGTTGATTTGGAATATAGTGAATTCAGACTAGAGGCAAGGGCCTTGCCTTAGTAAATGCTACAAAAGGCAGCATTCTGTAATTGCTCCTTTTCATAATTAAAATAAGGCATGGATACAAGGCAAAAAATTGTTGTCATTCATAGCAAAGGTTTCAGTCAGCCAGAAAACTGTTAGAGTAAGCTGCAGCTTACCTCAGAAATCATATTATCAAACTTTAATGCAAAAGTGACCATGTCTTCCAAAATATTTCCTCATGAAACTGCTGGGTACTAACACTGTCTGCTGGCATCTGACTGACACACTCCAGTAGTAATAAATGGAACACTGTATGTCTAAGCTCCCTAGCTGAGATATGACATTAACTCTTGACCCTCAAATGAAAAGAAAACTCAGTATCTCCTGTTACTATTACAAATGTTGACTTTAGTATTCATTATTAAAGAATACATTTCAGTCTCATTCCACACTGCATCATGCTATGTATGGATCTATAACAGTTTTCATTTGTACTGTTTCTTTTAACTTTGTCTGCATCTGATAAGCCTGAAACCTTGGGGACTGAAGGAAAACATAAGCATTACTGAAGAAACAGGCATGGGAGATTTTCTGCTTCATCTCATGGTACCATGCTTGTGTAATGTTATAGAGTAATACAGCCTAATACAACATACAAAAATGTGAATACAATTAAATTACCTTTTTATATTCTATACACACAGTAAGCAAAATCCCCACATTCAAGTAATACATTGATTGATGTGTCTTAGGGCCTCTTCTGGGCCATTTCATAATCAAGATGAGCTGCTGTTCTCAGTGATGAACTTTTAGCTCAAACCACAATAAAATTAGACTCTTCTGATCCAGAGGCCCTTATCTCACTCTTTAACACACAAGCCAAAAATATGGTTATTAGATATAGCAGTCAGAGGCAGAAGATTGCATACTTCACTTAAGAGTATCCACTTTGGAATTTGAAAAATTAATTTGCCAAAAATTAGAACAGACCCTGTTACCTCATTGCAGAGCATTAATATTTTGATCCATGAATTGCACAGTGACAGGAATTAATTGTGGAAGCCCTATTTGTTAGTCTTCCTAGCATGAGTAATAGGCACCAAATTTGCCTGTGTTCTTGGGGAGTGGATGTGAAAATTTGTAATTGGAAAGGCGTGTTTCAGCAGCCAACTTGAAAAAGTTATTTTTTCAGTCTACCATTACATATCTATGGAAGACTATCATGGACAGCAGGAACTGCCTGCTTCTGAGTTACAATTGCTGTCCTTGGTGGCATTTCAGAGAAACAAGCTGGTGTAGTTACTGGATTAGTCATATATTTAAATTAAGCACAAGTTTTTATTGACACTTAACTGCTGCTGTCTAATTTCTGATGAGAACTGAAGACAATGTGGTTTCTACTGACAAATATTTTAACTATCACTTTTGTACTGTTCAGCTGAGGCCAGACTTTCAAAACTTTGATCATCTTTTCCCTGTTGCAGGTGACACTTCAGAAAAGCATATGAAACACGGAGATTAATTTTTATCCTGTCACCTAATGGATGTCTTTAAAAGTCCCAGGTTGAACTGTGTGAAAAGTGTTGCCATGGGAATACCTCATTTTGCTGTGATACATGCATCCTGGTTCCATAAGTCATGTCAATCCTTGCCTACTAATCAGGATGAAAACCCAACAAGTTACAGGAATATCACCACACCATGTGCACAGCAGTTATACTGATTCACCTGCAAAGCAACTGCATTCATCTAGATTATATGAAACTGTTTTGAAGTCAGTTAAGGAGCAGGAAGATAGAAGAGAATATATTATGCACAGGTAACATCTGGTGTTTAATGCCTCACGTAAGTGTGAGACTGGAAATTGCTCTGCCATTGTTGCCCTGGGTTCAGCAGTAGCAGTCATTTTTCTCCTTCTTAGTAGCTGGTGCAGTGCTGTGGTTTTGACTTTCAGCCTGGGAACAGCGCTGATAACACCTATGTTTTCTGTTGCTGCTCAGTAATGTTTACTCCAACCAAGCACTTTCTGAGTCTCATGCTCTGCCAGGGAGGAGGGGAAGCCAGGAGGAAGCAGAGACAGGACACCTGACACAAACTAACCAAAGAGGTATTCCATACCACAGCACGTCATGCCCAGTATATAAACTGGGAGCAGTTATCCGGAAGGGTTAGATCTCTGCTCAGTCGGGCTGGGTATCGGTTGGCGGGTGGTGAGCAGTTGTATTCTTCCCCCTGTTATTTCCCTTATCATTATTACTATTGGTGGTAGCAGTAGTGGTTTGTGTTGTACCTTAGTTACTGGACTGTTCTTATCTCAACCCATGGGAGTTACATTCTTTCGATTCTTCTCCTCATCCCTCTGGAGTGGGTGGGAGGAAGGGGGGAGAGTGAGAGAGAGACGGCGTGGTTTTCTGAGTTACAGCTGGGCTTAAACCATGACAATTGTAAACTGTGGTATGGAGGGATTAAACTAGTTCTCTTCATCCTAGGGAACAAGATGTCCTGCCAGAGTTACAGCTCCATTATGTAAATCAGCTTAGCTAAGTACTCATAGATGGTGAGAGTCAGCTCCAGAATTACTACATTTAGGTGTTTACAAGCAAGCTAGTTTGCTGAAATATTAGCATGCAGTGTCATTTTAGGCACTGTGTAATAAATCACTTGGTCGTCAGCTCTTTCTCTGGAAGGGCACAGCTCCCCTGTAAATCCAATGTCATATCCTTCACACCATATATATATTTGGACACAAGGGTGAGACCCAGAACAGAGCACTCAGTACCACCTCTCATATGAACTGAACTGAATAAAACCTTAAGGTCCACTGACACAGCTGAAGGTGATTGAGAAACCCTCAGAACATCTGAACAGTGATGGAGGGGCAACAGGATCTATGCTCCATGGGGACCAACACTCCAATCACCTGTGAAAATTTAAGTTCACATTTTTCTGTTCAAACACACAAAGTTTGTCCACCATTTTATGCAAAGTAAACTCAGTTTTTACCTAGTTTGTGATTTTAGTAATTTAAGTAGGCATTCAGAAGGTGGTTAATTAACACTACATAAAATTAATGTGAAAAAAGAACATTCAGTGCCCATGAATTTGTGGAGTGTGCTACAGCATTTAAATCATGTTGGCTTGCGCATTACACCCAACTTAAGACAGCATAAAAAAGACTGGTCTGAAAGAATTTGACAGATTAATATGCAACATGCTTAAAGGTGACCTTTTCCATATTACACATTAGCTTATTCTCTCTTCTGTGTAAAAGGAAATGGACAGTTTCTGCTTACCCATTATGTTCACTTACAGTATAGACTGATACTTGTGAATCACACCCCACAACAATGCATTAGAGCCAGGATATATAAATGCATTGAAACTGAAATAAGCTGACAATGAGAAAATGATCCCGGAGAGGTAAATCCTCAGAAGTATATTTAGTTCGTATATATCCTTGCATACAGAATTTTTCTGTAATTAACAGTGTGATTCTAGGCATCTTTTTTTATTTTCTGTGCATACTTGAAAAATGACAATATACAAAGAGAAATACACTAATGTTACTGAGCCAGATTGCTGCCCTTCTAACCAGGAGTTTGTCCCACTTATGTCAAAGGTCTGATGGATGTCTTCAACAGCAGTAAAGAATTCACAGCCTTGCCCACAGAAATAGGCTCTTAAATCAGACTGTGTTCTTATCTTTGAAGCCTGAGAAGCCATTGACTCTTGGGCTGTTCCTGCCGATCAGCTGAGGGCTATCTGCGTCTGCAGTTAGCACTTACAATTACAATTCTCAGGAGTATTTCCCCTGCTGTCATCAAATCTGTCATAGATTACTCTTCTGTCCTTTATATGGCCATCTTACTGGTAACTGCACACATGTTGACTGCAGAGGCACGGGTGAAGACTGCTTCAACATGAGGCAGAACAGCTCAGTCGAATAGCAGTTCTGCTGAAGTACTAAACACTAAAGTAAGGTTACAGTGTTCTCTGATGGATTTGCTTGCTAGTGCATCGAGTCCACAGCCTTCTATTCACCTGAACCCTCACCTACCTGTTTACAACGGTTGTCTGTATTTGAATCATGAATTCTTTAGGGAAGGGAATAATGTTCTTCCCATCTTCATATACTTGACAAACATGACACGAATTGAAATGGTGAATGCAGATAATCTGTGAATATGCTTCCCTCAACATAATCATTACAGTACAATTACAGTAACTTGAACCTGTCACACATCATGGAGAAAAGGGCATTCATTATTAGATCACTATATCTTTGTAGGGCATTCATTATTAGATCACTATATCTTTGTATGAACTCTACCAATTTAAAATGTCAGCCTTCGGAATTATGTCCTCTACAGAAATCTTTTAATGTATAACTTCACTTTCGAAAGACAGTTTGAGAGTTTGTGAACCAGGGTCACTTTATTCTGCTGAATGCAGCTAAAAATCAAAACAAAGTATTGGAGTCTTTCTGCAGTCTTGCTCAATTATTTTGTATTTCTTGCAGCAAAGCTTAGTGAATCATGTAAAAACACATTGTTTTGTTTTGCTTTGGAAGAATACACTTCTTACTGAATGATGACTGCATAAAATATGTTGGAAACCAACATGTTATTCCACAGTGGGACTCCTTTTACAATGGGAGCTTGTAGGGGCTGAATTAATACTGGTAATAAATAACAGGAACAAACTCAGTACACAAGGTTAGCTACACCACTGGTTTTAGAAGAACAAAAACATCTTAAGGAAGATGAAGTACCTCCATGGATGTTCAATTCTTTGCTCTTTCCTGTCACTGTGAGTTAATAACAATGAATCTTTCAATTAAGAATTGGACTGAGTCCACCAATCCATGTCACAATACAACCTCCTCACAATGATCAGAAGACCAAAAGACTGTCAGATATTGTCTGATTTGTAACTGCTAATAAAGGGATGAAGAGTCAGCATGCCCTTCATTCCAACTCCAAGGGTTGCTTATTTTTCTAATAGCCAGTTTAGATTCATTTTATGTAAAATACATCCACAATAGCCAAATAAATTTGATACAATAGACTCCACAATGATTAATAAGCATTCAGTATCTGTGTGGGTTTTGTTGCATATCACACAGTTATGGTGACGATTTGTTCTAATGAAATCTAGTTCCCCTGCCATTGTCAATTTTCTTTATATTAAGCCCACTTGAATTCTGATTTTGCAAATCCTGTTCACATCAGTAATGCTTGGATCTGAATGGTTTCCATATGAGAAAAGAGCAAATGCATTAGGATTCTTAAGATTGGGAAAGAGATGACTGATAGAGGGAGATGACAGAGGGCTTTAAGTCATAAACTGCATGAAGAATGTGAAAAGAGAGTGAATATTCACTCCACCTCATAGCACAAGAACTAGCAGACATATAATGAAAGCATTAAGGAGTAAGTTATACACCAAAGCAGAGTATTTTTTTCCACACAGCATATAATTACATTACAGAGCTCATGGCCACAGGATTTCATGGAGGTCAAAAATATACATGGATGTAAAGAGAGACAAATTAATGAAGGGCAAATCAACTGGTGTTATTAAAAACAACTTGCCAGAAAGAAAGTCTGGGTCAGGAAGTTCTGAAACCACTGATTACAGGAAAATTTGCCACACCAAGACATTTTTGTGCATGCTTTTAGAATCATAGAATAGTTAGGGTTGGAAAGGACCTGAACATCATCTAGTTCCAACCCCCCTGCCAGGGGCAGGGACCCCTCACACTAAACCATGCCACCCAAGGCTATGTCCAACCTGGCCTCGAACACCGCCAGCGATGGAGCATTCACAGCTTCCCTGGGCAACCCATTCCAGTGCCTCACCACCCCCACAGTAAAGAATTTCTTCCTCATATCCAATCTAAACTTCCCCTGTTTAAGTTTGAACCCATTACCCCTTGTCCTCTCACTACAGTGCCTCATGAAGAGTCCCTCCCCAGCATCCCTATAGCCCCCCTTCAGATACTGGAAGGCTGCTATGAGGTCTCCATGCAGCCTTCTCTTCTCCAGGCTGAACAGCCCCAATTTTCTCAGCCTATCTTCATATGTGAGGTGCTCCAGCCCCCTGATCATCCTTGTGGAGAATTGATCAAAAGACAATCAGAGCTCCAGAGCCCCTAACAACCTCTCCCAGAGCTCTGTAGTCCTTCTTTATGTTCTCCAGGCTACTGCTATCTGTATCAGTAGCACCCACATGGATCACTAGAAGTGGGTAATAGTCAGTGGGACTGGCTAGAGCAGGCAGCTTCCCTGCAACACCCTGATCAGTGCCCCTGGAAGGCAACACACCTCCCTTGAGCCTGGGTCAGGCCGACAGATGGGCGCCTCTGCTCCTGTCGAAGTAGAGTCCCCTACTGCTATGGCCTGCCGCTTTTTCCTGGCAGCACCAGTAGTGATCTTCTTTACCAGTGGATCAGCTGGTTGTTCCTGGTGCGAGTGTGGTTCCTCATCAGCCCCCTGCAGGACAGTAAAGCGGTTCTGGGTGGGGACATCAGATTTAGGAGGAAGTCCCTTGCTTTTAATTGTCCTCTTCCTCTTTTTTTTTTTTTTGTGGTTGTTGTTTTTCTTTGTTACTAGTTCCCAGCTTCCTGCAACAGTGGCCTCCTTTTTCCCTCCATGAGCTACAGGGGACGCTTGAGGCCTCTGCGCAGTCTGGTTCTGGAGCAAGCAGCCCCGCTTCCTCTCAGCTTCCCTGACACCTTTCAGCCTAGTAACAGTGTCCCGCAGCTCAGCCCCTGCTGCAGGAGGACCTCCACCAGGGAGCACAGAGTGCAGCCCTGCCCATTGTGCACCCTCTCCTCAGGAGAGCAGCGCAGGCACTCTCTACACCCTGAGCTCTGCACTGCAGCCTCCCCTCTCCATCGGCTCTGTCTGGGCGCCTACACTGGCCACCGCCGGGGCAGCCAGAGAAGAGCTCTCAGGCCAGGCCCTGCTCATACGGTGAGTGCTCACCATCCCACTCACCTACCTGCACAAACTGCCTCGAACCTGCCCCGTTCACCGCACTCCCTGGGCAGGTTTTTAACCACTCAGGGCTGCTGCCGCTCCTGCTGGCGCCGCCCCCTCTGAGTCAGCTGCTCGTGTCAGCTGAGCTGCCGGCTCCTGGGCAAGGCCTGTCGAGGACTTGAGATTCCCTCTGTGGCTGTTGCCGCTCTGAGTTGAGGCTCCTGAACGCTGAGCTTCCCCCGGCTCTGGTGTTGAAGGCGTCCTCTCTCGAGCTGCTCATCTCAGCAGTTCATTGTTTCTTTCCTCTTTGCCTGTGTCTGCTACTGCTGAATCTCAGAGACAGGATGCTAGGAATGGAGGACCTTGGTCTGGTAGGTCTTCTCTGCATTACCTTTAGTGCCCCATAGGATGCAGGTCACCTCATCCATCACCTTTAGATATCTACAGTGTAAATGCATATATGCAAGTCCTCTTCATAGTCAGATAGGAGCAATAGATACTCCTGGAGTACAGAAATACTGGTTTAGGCATCTATATTAGCAATGAGTGAATTTAATTGTAAACAACCTCTACCCACCAACATTACAGAAAATATAGTCATCTATCTCAAATGAGCCATCTATTGCATAGGTTAGGTCAGATATGTACAAGTCCTATTACTGTGGCCTTATGCAGATGAGGATAACAAGATTTTTCCTTCTAGCCCTCATATTTGTACCTTATTTCACATTCAATCCAGTGGAGTAAGGTACTACAAAAAATGATAGACTAAGGATATGTCTCAACATATTTTTATTCATCAAAACCATCAAAAACCAGAGTTCATAATCTGGTCCAATTTTTATAAAACATCTACATATGGGCTTCAGCCACATTGAAATTATTAGATTTAAGAATGTGTTTAAGATCTTTGCTGAACTGGGACCAGAGTGAAATATGGTAGAATGAAAGCCACCAAAATGTTTGAGGCATTGAAATATAGCTCAATTCCATTAATAGCAAGTCTCTGTTTCAAGTAGAGCTGATCTGACAAAGAGAAGCAAAATTACTCAAGTATATAAAAAGGGTTTCCACTGTGCTATTAAATTCTGATATAAATTATTAAATCCCACTGAGATTTTTTTAGATCAAAGGAACTTGGTATTTTCATTATGTAGCCACTTCTACAGAGAAAAGAAATTGCCAAATATCCTGCAAGGCAGATCTGAAAATATGGTCTTTTAGAGCAATTCTGACTTTCTTGCTTTCCCATTTATTTTTTGTGCTGCATCCAAAACCTCTTCTGATATGCTTTCATCCAGCTAGAGAGCTAATGTATAACACAGAAACCTAAGGTGTGCTTCAGATGTTGACCATGCATACCAGTATTTTGGAGTTAACTGGGAAGGTATCATGGGACGCTAACAGTCTTTGCAATGCACTTCTCAAACTACATTGTTACTTTTTCTAATTACAAAAGTAATTATTTCCACGGGTTCCTCTAAAAACACATGCTGTAGTTTTAAAGACCTAGTTGTGATATACGTTTCTATCTTGAAGTGTCCATTAAAAGAATTGATCTGGATTTTTACTTATCAGCCATCCAGGCACCAAAATTTGGGATATTTGTCTGAATTAGCAACATTGCAACTGCAATTACGGTGGAACATTTTTACACCTTCTATTTCGTATTAGTTCAGGAGGTAGAGTTCCCAGTCTTACCATATTAAGTTGATATTTTCCCATATTTAGCCCTACAAGAAGTAGTTGGGCATGTGGAGTCCAATTAAGTCCATCACAGCCGTGCCTTGGGTCCTATTAGGCCACGCCAAGCTAAATACTGTGTGATTTACACATAGAATCACAGAATGGATTGTGTTGGAAGGGATCTTAAAGGTCATCCAGTTCCAACCCTTCTGCCATGGTCAGGGACACTTTCCACTAGACCAGGTTGCTCAAAGCCCCATCTTGAACACTTTCAGGAATGGGGCAACTGTACATAGATGCAATATAAATTGTCAGAAGTACGTAAAACTGGGTTTTGCCTAGGAGGCACAATCACTATTCACTCTGGGGATGAAGCCGGGTGACACTTTCATTAGGTAATTAGTCTGTGTCATTGCATGTTCAGAGAAGTACTCTCTATTCAACAGATGTGTGTTATTGTGAACAAAGAAAAATACAGAAGAGGACATTGCCTTTCTCACTGAAGTTGTCTTTTCAAAAATATTACAATTTTACAGATCAGAGAGAGAATGAACTAAGGGGGGAAAGTGGGGGAGAAGGTTTCTGGCATTGTGAATAGTGATACTCAATTAACAACAAGGAATTTTGACTTTTAGTCTATTTTTCTCCAATTAATGTTTACTGGAAAACACAAAGTAGGTCTTTAAATGGGGAAACAAATCCTGTGACTCCTTTTTTCTTAAGGAGTCCTAACCATTAAATCACACAGTTGCATCTTATTTCTTTTCTTCTATCTCGCTCTTGGGGACAGTAAATCTTGCATCCATTTCCCCATTGGAGAGGTAGGAGGTGCCTGTGCCCTCCCTTATTAACCCTCATGACATAAATTATGGCTGTCATTGACCCTCCTAGGAATAAGGAAATATGGGTCTGAACCCCTTTGTCTGAGGAAGGAAGGGAAATCGGTCCCTTCCTGTGTGAGTAGTCTAAGTGCTACTGTATTATATTAAAGCTACCTCTGAAATTACTTATTCATCCTATGCCCACACATTAGGGCTAGTCTCAGATGGGTTTTGTGAGAGTCATCATCTTTCTATGCATTAGATGTGCTTTAATGGGCTATATGCAGTCAGTCAAAGACACAAATGGCGAAGTAGCTTTTTGCCTCTCTGTTGATTAGGTTTAGGTGGAAAGCAAACAGTGAGACATCAGTTCAGTTGCCTAGTTGATTCAAGCTGTTGTGATTTGAGATGCTCTAAAGTTGCTGGACATACACATATAACTACCAAAAAAATCGGTGCCCTTTCAGACTGCAAGAAAAAAAACGTACAGGACGCCCAGCTTGTGAAAAGGCTACAGACACATACATTACAAAAACCTGAAGAAATCTCTGAAGTTCTGAGGTTAGTACAGTTTCCAGATGAACCTGAAGCAGAAAGAGATACCAGAAGTCAAGTAGAGATCCACCATAGAAGTGTGGGATTTGGAGACATTTGTAGGAAGTATTGGTGTTTTCAACTTTTGTACCTCAGCTTCATTTAAGTCCTAATTCAAGTATGTAAGAATGGATATAAGATAAATTGCTTTTGATATCTCAGCTTTACTTACCAAGCCAAGCACTACATTCACATTGCATTGCTCAGCTGCAGTACTTGAAAAACATACTAAGGAGGGAATTGTCTATCAATCAGAAGCAAAAGTACCAGGTTACATAACTGTGCAAGGCTGATAGTTCACTGAAAAGGGACAGAGCCAAGATTCTGCCAAAATTTTCTTCTTCGTCCTCTAGTTATCCTGAGCATAGATTCACGGGGCATGAAGGGTCAAGGGACAACCTTAAACATAAGCTCTTTTATTTCCCTCTACACTCCATAAACTCTAAACTTGCCTGATGACATCTGGCATGTCTTCGTCTCTCCTACTATACAGAGGGTCTGTTCTCTCAATACTATATAAAATTACTGGTCTTGTTAAGCATGTGAATCTAATATCTGAGAACCATTCTTGCTTATCTATACGTCTTCACCTAAATAATACTTCCAAAAGTCAAGTCTTGCATTTATTCAAGGCACTGAACTTGAAAAGCATAACATTTCTACACTGGGAATGTTGGCTTTTCTGAGATCACAAGCAAAGATTGGTTTGCCAGTCTAACTGCAGTTTTGATTTGCTTCAGTGCCATACAACAGTTTGGCTTTTAAAGCATCATCTTGCTTTTTTAGTACATTTAATTAAACTTCTAAGACTGCTTGGCAAGCTTAAATTCCACTTGTTGCAATCAGCAGCATGGTGATTATTTATAATTTCATGAAGACTGCTTCCATCTGTACTTCAGAGCAATTAGGGAGTTTATTCATAATTCATTAATTTTAAAGACGTACATAAAACGTGATTCTGTGTTCTAACTTTGTGTTTTGTGATTTAACGACACATGAGAATACCTGACAATTAGCCATGTTTAAACTAACTAACGATTTATGCAAGCAGAATCAAATTTACCAGCCAACGTTAGAACTTAGCCTTGTGGCTCAGGGTTCTCTGGTTTTGCAACATATAAGCAGACCAGTGCTTTTTTCAAGGCAAATTGTTATGTCTGTCCCTTTGTGATATGGATTTAACAGAGTTTAAAAAGGGTGGTAAAGAAGAAAGGTAAATTAGCTCACCTCTTCCCATCCAGGAATTCCTGCAACTTCTCGAGTTCCAGTATTGGACACAATCAGCAGGAAGAGTTGAGGAGCATGGATCTGTTCTAGTCTGATATTTCCTTTGTTCTTTGAAAAAGCACCAACTGTGATGCATAGATAATCCATACTTACTATAAACACATTTACTGCAGTTAAATGCAGGTGAAATTAAAGGCGAAAGGCAATGCAGAAGAAAAAGTAAGAAATATTAGTCAAGATTAAATAAGCAATCATTATAATGTAGTTATGGATTTCAAAAATCAATTTGAAGTTCACACAGTAACTGAAATATTATTTAAAATATCACCTCATCTTTAATGCACTTTCTCTGCAGTCATCTTTTGCAGGTCGAAGGAGGTGATCCTGCCCTCTAATCTGCTCTTATGAGGCTTCACTTGGAGTATTGTGTGCAGTTCTGGTGTCCTCAACACAAAAAGGACATGGAACTGTTGGAACAAGTCCAGAGGAGGGCCACGAGGATGATCAGGGGACTGGAGCACCTCCTGTATGAAGACAGGATGAGAAAGTTGGGGCTGTTCAGCCTGGAGAAGAAAAGGCTGCGTGGAGACCTCATAGCAGCTTCCAGTATCTGAAGGGGGCCTATAAGGATGCTGGGGAGGGACTCTTCATTAGGGACTATAGTGATAGGACAAGGGGTAACGGGTTCAAACTTAAACAAGGGAAGTTTAGATTGGATATGAGGAAGAAATTCTTTACTGTGAGGGTGGTGAGGCACTGGAATGGGCTGCCCAGGGAAGTTGTGAATGCTCCATCGCTGGTGGTGTTCAAGGCCAGGTTGGAGAGAGCCTTGGGTGGTATGGTTTAGTGGGTGGTGCCCCTGCCCCTGGCAGGGGTGTTGGAACTGGATGATCTTAATGTCCTTTCCATCCCTAACTATTCTGTGATTCTATCTTCAGGAAAATAAACAAGATGGAGTAAAAAATTTAAAGACTGAGCACTTCAGTCAATATTCAAGTGAGTTGCAAGAGAGTTAAGTGTCATCTGTTATTGGTCATTGTGATGATGGCACAGGTTTCTCCCTAGATGTCCTCTGTAAAGAACAATGTGTAAATTGGTTAAAAATACATCAAACTTCTTGAAGAAAACAATGGCAAGTGTTGGGAGTGATCAGCTTTCATTTTGTCAGGCTCTGGTTGCGGTGGCCTTGGGCATGCTGGTAAATCAATTTCAACAGCTAAATCCTTGTCATCCTGCACCTTGCAGAACTTCTGCTTGTTTGGTTTGGGGCACTGTGGGCCAATTTAGAAGGGACATAAACTTATGTAAAGTTTCTTTAAAGCTAACTGCAACTGAGGAAGGAAGTGAGACACTTACCTACTTTGCTGAATCAGTGTTAGGCCACAAATCTAGATGCATGTTAGTTCACAAGCGAGCATCCATAGAGAATCATAGCTGGTGACACTGAACAAGCCCAGAGGCTTCAGAGAATCCCAGTTCAGAATGGGGAATAGAGTCGTTATTGACTGCCTAGCATCAAATCTGTGAGCTGGAGAGAAGCTGTCCAACCTTTACCACCACCCTTTTCAACCTTACTTAAATATAATTGTCTGCCATGGTGATACGTTACCACAAAGTTTGCTCACACCAGACTAGAAAGCTGAAAACTCATCTTTGTGGATAAGTTGGAAGCTTTAATAAAACTTACTCCTAATGTTAATTGATGGCCTATCCCTGAGGCATATCTATAAACTCTTAATTGTAATAACTCTAAATCTGTCAGGATCTTACTCTGTCATCCTGAGCACATAGATATTCAGAAATTTCTGTGTATGTGTTATGTATTAACACAATTTGTGCTGTGATCTATATTCATCATGAATTTCTTCAATATGGGTGAAACATGTCATTTGTTTCCACAGTGTACATTAACAGTACAAATAAAGTTCTTACGATCTATCTATTTTACACAATAGAATATCATGCATGTCAAAATATTTAAACATAATCAGACATGGGCTCTTAGCCAAATCCAAATCATTGTTAAAGTTTTGGAAAGTATTAATGCTTTATCTCTCCAAAGCTCCAAATTCAGTCCAAATCTTTATCTGAACTCATCCCATCATGTATATATTTGAGTTTAATGTAATACAGACAAGAACAGCAAGATTATTTGCTGCTATAAATCAAAACAGTGGTACAGAATGAACATGGTTGCAAAGCACACCTCACAAAAACTCAGCAATATTATTATGTGTCCAAGCACAGGCTTTGCACCAAATAATTGTTGCTATGCGTGAAAAAAAAGTTGTTTGGCCAGTTTCTCACTGAAAAGTTATGTGGTAGTGATTCCTATACATTAAAGCAAGCAAAATAAAGATGCATAATGATTATAAAATATAAAATACATTTTTTTGGCACTTCAGTATTATAATAAAATAAAAAAGATAAAGTAGAAGAAAATAAGACTGATATAAATTAACTCAGGAGTTTAAAGAATTGATTACAGAGATGGGGTGAAATACTTCAGCATGCAGAGCTCGTACAGATCATTGTAAAGTAAATTAAGCTTACTTTCCAACAGTTGGGAATCATTAAGACAGCAAAACCCAAATTATTTTATGTATTAGAAGACAATCCTTAAGAATTCCTCTGTTTGCAGAGACTTCAGCTGAACAACAACTAGACTGATTCTGTAGTATATCGCCTAAGAAATTCTACTTCCATTTTTAAATGTGACCTTGATTAAACACGTAAAGATACACTGCTGAGAACACCTCACTTGGTAGAAAACAGAATAGATGGCATATGCCAGCACACAATCCCTATATTATTTTTTCTTCAATCCTTTTGGTCAAACAGAGCAAACTCTCTGCCTGGTTCTTAGTCCAGTAGTCCCTTGAGTGCTGCTGGTCAAACATGTGTTTCTCCCTATTTCCACACAACCACAGCTGTGTGATAGCTCTAGCACGTGGGTATACAACCCAGGTGATACGACATAAAATAGCAGTCTCTGTTTGGCACTGCATAAAGTCAATGGGTAAAGGCACAACTTCTTTTCTATGTAATTTCTTGGCTGCCACAATTGTATATTTTCTCTGGCTGCTACATAACCTGGACATACTGATTTAATGACTTTTCCTAAGAGCAAAACCTACTGTTATATTCAGAAAAAATGGCTATATATTTAAAGTTTCCTTACATCAATATTATGACAGTACCCACATTGTTTTATAACCCCATGCTGACAAGCCATTAACTTTGTTTACACTAGAGCATGGCTTAAGTTGGAATTTGGAGTTGGGTTTCAAATACCCCAATATCCACAGATGTTAGGAGAGGGGTCCTTGGCCCAGCTATTGAGGAACAGTACAAAATTTGGATCTGGATCTAAGCGTTATTTTGAATTTATGCCAGCCTTGAGGTGTTTTGCATCAGAAACTTAGAATGTGGTTCTTCCATAACAAGGGTGCTCTATTTAAAGGGTGCTAAGTTTTGTAAGTCAAAATGACATTGCAGTGGGTAAATACCTGCTGAACAGTGGGAATTCCTAGGGTCTTATGCCTTCTTTTTCCTGCCTGTTTTACCTGTTTTGAAGACAAAACAATTTCTTTGACTTCGGTGAACTTTTTTTACACCCATATTGTGACAAGAGTTAAGGAGTCTGCAGGAGATTTGGCTTCAGTTTCTGGTCATGTTCACAGATGTTCCTCTGAGATACAGTCTAGTCTTATGGCAGAAGAAGAATAATTCTATTATAGCTCCCTACAGTTTGGTGAAGACAGACATTTGCATGGTAAAGTGATCCTTGCCTAGAGAGGCAAATTCTGAAGAACAGGACTCTATCCAAGCATGTCTATACTGTGAAATCAGGCAAGCTGGCAGGCAAATCTTTATGTTCAGGCTTACCAGCTCAGATTAATATGTATGCAGCTAGGCAGCTTTCAGGCATGAGCTGGCTTGCAATCTGCCTCTTCTGTCCAGGCTTAAGGGAGGCAGAGCTACCTTGGTTTGTCTGCAACTACCAGCGTGCTTTAAATGAGCGCTAGGGTGACATAAGTACATTTCTATTTACAGTGTTACAGCCAAGTAGCATAATTGAAAACCAAAACCAACAAAACACAAACAAAACCCCCACTCCGAAAAACTTCAAACCATATACAAAAGCAAGACTTTACCTTTTTTTCCCCTTCTGTTTATTAAAAAAGTGTCCCTCAGTGATGACTGATTGAAGTCAAGAATGTGTTCACATCAGGATAGTCTCTAAACAAAGCACTACATTTCTGTAATGGAGAAAATAAACAGTGATGATTTCTATTTCTCACTTTGAAAAGCAGGTCCATCTGATGTCCAATGGCTACACTTCAAAGACATCCCTCATGAACCTTTTTTCATATGGCTACATGTGTGGCATATTAGAGATGAATAGGCCAACTTCTAAGAAGTGGGACACAGTGCATTAAACTGTACTCTGTGAACTGAGATTTATGGAATATCAGAAGACTTTATGAAGTAAATAATGTATATTTCACAAACATATACAATGTACAAACTATTTACCAAGAAACTTGAAACGGCTGTCTTGGAAATGTTCCAGTTTGTCAAAAAATCTGGTTATCAGGTTTTTAGAAAGACCCAATACATACGGCACTGACAAAACCGGACTAAATACATTTTTTCCAGGAACAGCAGGATGGTAACAGGAAATACATTTTATAAAGCAATTAACAAACACTCCTTTAACTGGCAAGTTGTTCCAAGTAACTTAGAGAAAAAAAAAGTAATCTAATGTGGAAAAGTGCTTGCAATGCACATATGCATAGATATATTTTAAAAGAGGCCTGCATAATGGACAGCAATATAGTCTAGAGACCTCAGAACAACCTCTAAATTATCTAGCTCAGGTCATGGCAGCAGCCATTAACCTATTCCAAGGGACAGGGGTACCAGGGCTGGGTCCCTTTCTCTAAACATGCCTGACTTCTCAGGCAAAACAGAGCTGATCTGCACAATTTTCCCATTTTTTAATAAAAAAAAAAAAGAATAAAAAGTTACATGATGACAATACCGAGTCTATACGTTCTGTGTGTGTATTGACAGTTCCTGTATTTTTCTTTACTGCTCTCCATGGTTATAGTTTAACTTGGATTTATTATTATTTTTTAAAACAATTAGATAGTACAATCACTCCAATCATGGAGCTTCTGCTGAGTTCAAATATACAGGTTTGTTAAAATAACCTCTTTTTCTTACTGCAGCTTAGCAACAATAAGAAAAAGTGAAAAAAGTCATAGGGGAGGGCGAAAGTGGAAAAAGGAGATTGGAGTTGGAGAAAATAGGGGTAAATTTTTAAAATATCAGAATATTTCTTTACAAGGTTCTCTCAATGAAATAAAACCACTTGGAGATATTTTGCTTGGAAATAGAAGAAAAAAAAATAGAAGGAAAAGGCTTTAAAATAACTTAAACAAGGAAAACATTTTAAATAAAAGTAAACATACACCTCTCACCTTAAATTTCAGATTTTCTTTTCTGAATGACTCAAGCATTGCACAATGCCTGTTCTGTGAAGAGTTTAACTAGTTCTTCTTTTCTCCCTTGTCTTGCCTTGCAGAATGTATTTTTCTCCTAGTTTTGGCACCTTTTCATGGTCACCAGATTTAGGGTTTAGGCTACCAGTCCATTTCATAGGTCTCTCATAGATTTAATACTTTTGGGAGATAACTTATCTCACTTTGTTACAATGGTCTAAAAGACAAATGTGACTTATGCTAGGTGCACAGAAACTTTAGATAATCAAAGGAAGAGAAAAGGTGCAATAAAACTTACTTACCTTATTCTTAAAACCATTTCTGAGCTTACTTAGTCATATATGGACCTCTACACCAAAACTATGTGAGATGAAAATCAGTCTTAAAGGTGTAGTTCCGTGTTCCTTAATCACTTCTGATTATTAGTCTTTTGAGTATAACAGCATGTGTTGCTAATTGCCTAATCTAATCAATCTTGTGCAATAGCACTGATTCACAGTAGCTGAGGATCTGACTCATTCTCCTTCACTTGCATTAACTATCTCCATGCCCGAGGTCTTTTGAATAACTGCAAGTATGACATAATTTTATTTCTCTGGAACAGCTGAAATTTCTTTTTGATTTGGAATGCTAACCCTTTGAATACTTTGCTGTTGGGTTTGGGATTATGAACAACACAGAGGGATCATTTATCACTTTAATAATTCATCCTAATTCTTGCCCAAGGAAAGCTGATACTTCCAGTCCTCACTCACTGAATTTGCATTTACATTTGCATTTGCATGTCATATAATCTTTAGTTAACCCTTGACAGGAAACTCCTAAATGAATGGAGAAAACCATATTTAGTACTGGGCCAACTTCATAAATCCTTTAGATCATATTTCTGTGTCTCCAGTAACTTTCAGGTGGACACCTCAAAAAAACTTGTATTCCTATTTTCATTCTATCAAAGCAATAAACATATCACTTTGGTGTCAGATGGTAAATTTTTAAGTGTTACAACTTAAAAAACACGTGATCCATCAGCTTTATCATTACCGTACTCAGAGCCAAAAGTAGGTCTCATTCTTCTGCACATCTCAAGTACATTAATACATCCTTAAACTTGAATTTTTAAAATTTCTTTTTATTTGAGAGTTTAGTTTTAACTGTACACTCATCAGAAATAGAAAACTCATAGTGTAAAGAGTTAAGAAAGCAGCGTAATCTTAAAAAAGAAAAGGTCATATTTTCATAATGGTATAATAGTCCAAATCATAACAAATTCCATCTGGACTTCTGGAAAAGTATATCACTGCTAAAAGTCATAATAGCCAGAAAGAAAGGGTGGACTGTGGGTGTTAGTGAAAACACAGCTTAGCAGTTAGGGACCAGGTTTGATCTCTGATATGATTTGTGACACATATGGACCTGCACAGTAGCTTTTACTCAGCATTACCCTATAAACCACACCTGGATGCCTGACAATAGGATATGTCCTCAGGCATGCAAACCAAGAAACCCATTTCCCCCAAATGTCTGCATTTCTCCCTGACAGTGTGTTTTTCAGAAAAGTACTCAGATAAGTACAGTCATTCACAGAAAATCCAATTTTCCTCTCCAGTGAGTGCACATTCTTGAAAGTAGAAGTTGACATGAATAAAGTATGAGATAGATTATTTGAAAATGTCTGTCTATTAAGGAATAAATGACAGAATATGGGAGTTTCAAAGTAGTATGTGTTAAACAGTTGTATAAAAACGTATACAAATACATGGATTCATTGAGTTAATTACAAATAACCTTTTTTTTCCCTGTGATTCACAAGGAAATTATACTCGTGTGCTGTTATATACATTACAGAATTAGATATTTAGCATGGCTTATAAATGTTAATAGTATATGAGATGAAGTAAAAAAATCCACTGTTTCAAAGAAGTGAGAAACATATCTTGTTTCCAGTTGTTAAAGCAGAAAACTGACAATAATTTCAATCTTTCAACTCAGTGCTAGACTTTTTTTACATTTCTTCCTCTGGCTCAAATTGCTAATCAGTTTGATGACTTTATTGCTTAATTTACGCTTTTATTAATTACAAAGTGGTGTAGTTATCATGGTCCAGATTCAACAGACATGTAAACCAGTATAATCAGTAGCGTTATAACAGCTTGTATGGGGCTGCTCATGATCATATTAAAGGTTGCCCTCAAAATATGTTGAAACACAGCCTGATGGCCAAAATACATATTTTTCTAGGACTGATGCTAAAAAAGTAAGGAAACTCCAGGATATAAATGTTTTTATTTCTACATATGTTTGGCATGTCTTTCCTTCTACCTTCTCTCTGCTTGCAAACTATCAGTGTATATCACCTCAGAACAAAACACTTAAAAAGCTCAAGCATGTTTCAGTATGTAATATGTAGCTACTGGAGAAGAAGTGGATGTGCAAACATTTTCTTTTTCTGTATCTTCAGATATCTTCTTCTCTAAATGCATGTTTTCAGGAAGTAATTTTGGGGGTAAATTCATGGCCATATTCTGTTAATTATCCAGTGCAAAGTCCATTGACTTCAAGGGGGCACATCCAACAGAAGGCAAGATTTCATGTATGAAGTATCAGAATACTATAAGCAAAGTAGTATGCAGTTGTAGAAGATATTTTTCCTCTCTCTACTGAAATTCCTTTTGGAAAAAAGGGTGTGCTCTGTAGGATGTAAAATATGGGTCTATAGAAAACAGTCTCAAGAGTTTTATACAAGACAAACTTTCCTTTGTAGAAGCTTGAATTCTCATCTTTACTTTTCCAGTGACCTTGAGTCATGTTAAAAGAGTCAAAATCCAAATTTTAAGTCTGAAGATGTTTGGTTTAATTTTCATCTTTTGTCTCTGTCTCTTTTTCCCGGTATTATCAGAAGCACTATACAAATGGGAGCTCTTTTGAAGGCAAGTGTGGCACTGCTAGCAGCCTGAGGACCAGATTTTCAGCCAAGAAAAAATCCTGTCAACAGAGATGTATTTGTTCAGATGTACTGACTAGTTGGGCTTTTTCTGAATACTTGAAGACAACCTGGTGAGATATCGTGTGAGAGCTTTCTGCCATGGCTGTGCATATGCCAAGCACATTGGGGTAATACGTGCCCTTGTGGCTGTCTCTGCTATAATAGCTCCCACTATCTTTAATGTGAACTGTGCATGTTAAAACTGGATGTTGCACTGCTGATAGCAAACACAACAGAAAAGGGTCAGACTGCAGCACTTCTTGGTATAATTCCTGAGATCATTTTCCATCTCTCAGAGTTGTCTCTGTCCACTGAGGACAGCATTCTTAATCTTAAATATTTCTGGATAATAGACAATGGATACTTTTTGGTCACTTAAAACCATCACACAGATGAATGTTTCTGACAAAAAAAATGACAGAATTTAAGATAAAGATAGCAAGTTAGTGTAAATTTTTACAGAATAACTACAACTAACAGAAGAATATGAAAATCTGTCATGAAATTGTATATGTGGGGTAATTGAACAGTCCCACCTGAGAGTTCCATTTGAAATAAAATTCAAGAAAAAAAAACATACCTCAACTGATTTCTGATAAGGAAGACATAAATACTTATTTGCTCTTAGAATTCTCCCAAAGGAAGCAGACAGTTGATTTTTTTTCTCACTGAAATGGTGAAATGAATTTAAATGGGTCTAGGATGAAGTCCCTTGTTTGTTGGCCATGCATCTCAGAAAAAAATTATGCATGATGTAAAAGTGCAGAAATAAGCTTTCCCTTTCTGCACTAGTTTTGGGTCCATCTGTTTTGCTTCAGTCCTATGAAAAAAAAATGGAGTTAACACAGAAGTATAGTGACCCACAAAACACACTAATACTGGCAACTGAAAGAAAAGAATAAAATGAATGGAAAGGAAAGATGGGGAAAGATCTATAAAAAAAGGGGTCTGTTTTGAAGCTTATGCAATAAGCAGATCTGTGCTGTGATCACAAAAGCTCCTTGTAAACGTGGACAAAAATTAACAAGAATCAGATAGTTTGTTCTGATATCCAGAGATGGGGATAGCTAATTAAAAGCATTCTGTGAATCCAGACATCAGCCACATCAGACATCTTCTTTCCTTTGAGGAAGGAAGACCTTACAAATCTGTGTTTGGAGTTCTTTTGTTTTTTCCCCAAGAATGAAAAAATAATTGTGATAGAGCTTGGACATTCAAAAAGACATTGCAACACGTTGTAGAGCTGCTCTGGTGTTCTTACAGAGGTAATAGAATAGGAGAATGAATGAATTAATCAATTAATTAATGGCTTTAAGATTCTTTGTAGTGACTCAGATGGAAAGTCAAACACTGAGACTCAAAAGTCAATGACTTAGAAAAATACAAGGTAATAGTTTAAAGACAACAGTATTTGTTTTCTCTTTACAGGAAACTTTGTGGCAAAGCTTACAATAGCATCCAGCTTTTCTTCTATAACTACCTAACTGCTCTTCCATTAATTTTTTCCAACTCCTTACACTGTTTTCCTGTGAGGACCCCTGTGCGACTGTCTTAAAAGGTGTCCCACTGAGGCAGCCAGCAGAAGTATCCTAGCTAGGGACTGCTTCAAAACTAGGCAAGAAACCACTTTGACACGAAGATGGTCTGACATAAAGGGCATAGAGTGGCCTTTTTAGAAGCATATTCTCCATCCCACACCTTATCTGCAGTGATTTCAAGCTGGGCTTGTATGAAATGCTAACACACAGGACTGGATTCTCAGCCTGTGCAAGTTGGACAAAGCCCATTGATGTCAATGGCTCTATACTGATTTAAACCAGCTGAATGCTCAACAGAGTTTTAGTTTATCTCCCTTAAGTTGTGTTTGGTTTAAGCAGTACGTGTGATATGTTGATATGTCTTAGACGGACTGTTTTAAGCTAAACAAGGAGATAACCATCTGGTAAGCATGGGAATGTAAAATCAGGTTCTTGGAGAGCTGTACTTTCAAGGCACCTTCACTTCTGTTGCATATCAATTTCCTTTTAAATCCTTTTCTGCTTCACATACACAGAACAATGAAAACAGGATTAAAAACTGTGTCTGCATTTATTAGTTTCTGATGCTGTTTGGGATATTTTCTGGCTTCATCCAAATAGTTTTCCCAACTACCTTGGCTGATGTCTGCAGCAGAAGTCCCATTTTCTTCTAATCCAGGAATTGTTGCTGCATGTTTACAGCTGACCTAATTTACTGTCATTCTAGAAATATTTTTCCCCTCTTGAGTTGCCTGCCTCAACCTGGAGAGAGAATCAGTGATTTGCTAATGGTATAGCACATAAAGTTCTTTTTGGTTTGTTTTTCGCTTTACCTTGTAAGATGTACTGCAGCTGTAGCTCTTGCTGTTGTATTATTTAATGCAAAAAGAATTATAGAATCATAGAATCATAGAATAGTTAGGGTTGGAAAGGACCTTAAGATCATCTAGTTCCAACCCCCCTGCCAGGGGCAGGGACACCTCACACTAAACCATGCCACCCAAGGCTATGTCCAATCCAGCCTTGAACACAGCCAGGGATGGAACATTCACAACTTTCCTGGGTAACCCATTCCAGTGCCTCACCACCCTTACCATAAAGAATTTCTTCCTCATATCCAGTCTAAACTTGCCCTGTTTAAGTTTGAACCCGTTACCCCTTGTCCTCTCACTACAGTGCCTCATGAAGAGTCCCTCCCTAGCATCCCTATAGGACCCCTTCAGATACTGGAAGGCTGCTCTGAGGTCTCCACGCAGCCTTCTCTTCTCCAGGCTGAACAGCCCCAACCTCCTCAGCCTATCTTCATATAGCATATAAGTGTATGTTATGCATGTTAAAGAGGACCAGGAGATTTACACTGGATTAAAAATGTTTTTGCTGTAAATCAACATTTAGAAATCTTCTTAGAACTGTGCAAATATATTAAGAAAATATGGATAAGTATGTTTATAGAATCACAGAATCATCGAATAGTCATGTTTACTCATCCCCCAGGTGAGAAAACAGATGCAGAGTATGGATCCTGGGCTGGTGAAGGGATGAAACACTTCCAAGCTAGGCATCACATTGCCTCACTGCTAGTTTTCCTGTCCACAGGAGCGAGATCACAGTGCCCTGCATATACAGAACATGGAAGAATGAGGTGCCTCATTAGATCAATCAAATACCTACACAATAGAATATACCCAGGAGCAGCCTATCAAAAACACCATTTACAAGCAGGGACCTGAATGCTCGCTGACCAGTCTGTGGTCTTTGTCACAGCTAGAATGGAGATGTTTGTATTCACTTGATGTCTAACCTCTATGTAAAATTTATGGGTGGGGGTGTGTGTGAATAAATCAGGCCCACCTCTTTTAAACTGTGCCATGCCGGCATTGTGCCTGAGTTTTCATAGCAGCTGAGTGTTCAGACAACTCTCCAGCAACAGGGAAGACTGTATGGTTTCACACTTTCTTTCACCTCGGAGGATTCCAACTTACATCTGAGTTCAATTTCCTGCTCTGTTAGCTGTTTACGCGCTTTACATTAAACAGTTATTGGAATAGAAGAAAAAGGAATGAAGAACAAAGAACAGTCAAGAAACTAGGTTTTCACTGTGCTCCAATGTGCTTTAATACAAAGTAACTTCCATTTTGCTTTTGCTTGTCTTTGGCCTGTGAAGGGGCCAACTGGAAAACAATTGTTAACCCTTCCAAAATAGCTGATCTGTCTTTGTGGGTAAAGCAGTCCTCTGAATGAGTTCTGTATCCCTAATGCTAAATCAGACCTGGAACCCAGGTTTCTTACTTGTTAGGAAGAAAACTAACCCTTGTGCCGGCATCATGACTTCCTCCTCAGATGTGCTTTAAAAGAAGGATCCACCCCAGCTGAACAGAACATCTCACAGTGCTTTGGGCTCTGATTTCTGTATTCCATTTAACAACTGCTTAATGTAAAATGCTTAAACAGGGACCAAGGAAGGAAACAAAACAAAATTTTTCATTTTCAGCTGAAAGACTAAACTTCTAATGTTTTCCTTGCTAATCTCATAAATCTTTCATTCCTTTGCTTAATAGCATAGTGCTAAGAGGAGGGATGCAAGAGTGCCTGTCCTCAGCTCAGTCTCAGAGTTAAGGAACTTCTCTAGGATGGAGAATTTCTGAATTTAGACCCTTTCAGACTGAACAGGAAATGAAACCCAACTCTGTGAATTCTGCAGACAGTGCTCTAATCATTAAGGTATGGCACAAACACTGACTGATATCTTTATGTTAGTCGCATTTCAAAAGAAAGTGGGGCGAGAAGAGAATTTGACCAGGATCCTAGTACCAGTGGCTCATCTCTGAAACATCTTTGCAGGAACTTTCATTTTTCTGGATCACAATTAATGAAAAACTGCTCAGCCCTGACAAAATAAATAAACAGGAGACTGTATTATAAATTTATAGCAATATAATGAAGACACCTTGGAAGGAAGAGCCAGTAAGGATTTTGTCACCTGGCCCTAGTTAACAAACATGTTTTTCAGAATCCAAATTCCACTTCAGAGCACGTAATTCTTTCCCCAGAGCCATCTTTTTTTCTCCTACCTTCAAAGTCTGATTTATTTTGCCCCTTTTCCTTTTGCTTGAAGAAAGCTAGAAAAAAAACCATTTCATTTCAATGATGCAAATGGCTGCATGAGTCTCAGGGCATGAAACAGGAACAGAGAAGCAGTTTGTGTAGAAATGCACAAGAGTTAGATAGTGAAGGAACCACCTGAGGCACTTGGGATTCCTGGGTGCAAAACCAGTGCTGGCCTGATTTTCTTAGCACTTAAGGGAGACAAGCTCAGCATTTTAATAAATGTATCTGGCTACTTAGCTGCCTAACAGTCTGCAGGAGCCATTTATTGAAAATCTGGCATTCCTGTGTAAACTGATGAATCACACTGGAAAAACATTTTGCTGTCATATTGGAAACATAGAGAAGAACATTTTTCTTTTCCAGTCTTTAAATGATCACATGTATCTTTTGTTAGTGAAACTATAAGAATCGCAGACCTTGCAGAATTGCTTGAGGTCGGAAGGGACTTCTGGAGGTCATCTTGTCTAAAACCCTGCTCAAAATAGGTTGCTCAGGCCTGTGTCTACTAAGGGTTTGGACAGTGGGATTGAGTGCGCCCTCAGCAAGTTTGCCGATGACACCAAGCTGTGTGGTTCGATTGATATGCTGGAGGGAAGGAGTGCCATCCAGAGGGACGTTGACACGCTTGTGAGGTGGGCTGATGCCAACCTGATGAAGTTTAACCATGCCAAGTGAAAGGTCCTCCACCTGGGTTGGAGCAATCCCAGGCACAGCTAAAAGTTGGGCAGAGAAGAGATTCAGAGCAGCCCTGCAGAGAAGGACTTGGGGGTGTTGGTCAATGACAAAATGAACATGAGCCGCCATCAGTGTGCGCTCGCAGCCCAGAAAGCCAACCGTATCGTGGGCTGCATCAAAAGGAGCATGACCAGCAGGTCGAGGGAGGTGATCCTGCCTCTCTACTCTGCTCTTGTGAGACCTCACTTGGAGCATTGTGTGCAGTTCTGGTGTCCTCAACATAAAAAGGACATGGAACTGATGGAACAAGTCCAAAGGAGGGCCATGAGGATGATCAGGGACTGGAGCACCTCCCATATGAAGACAGGATGAGAAAGTTGGGGCTGTTCAGCCTGGAGAAGAGAAGGCTGCGTGGAGACCTCACAGCAGCTTCCAGTATCTGAAGGGGGCCTATGGGGATGCTGGGGAGGGACTCTTAATGAGGAACTGTAGTGATAAGACAAGGGGTAACGGGTTCAAACTTAAACAGGGGAAGTTTAGACTGGATATGAGGAAGAAATTCTTTACGGTAAGGGTGGTGAGGCACTGGAATGGGTTCCCCAGGGAAGTTCTGAATGTTCCATTGCTGGCGGTGTTCAAGGCTGGATTGGACATAGCCTTGGGTGGCATGTTTTAGTGTGAGGTGTCCCTGCCCCTGGCAGGGGGGTTGGAACTAGATGATCTTAAGGTCCTTTCCAACCCTAACTATTCTATGATTCTATGATTTTATCTCCAAGGATGGAGACTCCACAGTTTCTCTGAGCATTTGTTCCAATATCCGACCATTCCCTGTGGTTTTTCTTATGTTTAAATGGAATTTCCTGTATTTTGGTTTGTGCCCATGGCCTCTTGTCTGTTCACTGAACACCACCAGGAATAGCCTGGCTCCCTCTTCTTCTCATTCCCCTTCCCCCTTCAGATATTTATACACACTGATAAGATCCCCCTGAGCCTTCTTCTCTCCAGGCTAAACATTCATTTCAGCTCTTTCAGACTCCAGCACCTTAATCTTCTTCATGACCTTTTGCTGGACTGGCTCCAGTAAGCCCATCTCTGCCTTGAACCAGGGAGCACAGAATAGAATCTAGCACCCCAGACATGCCTTGTCAATGGTGAGCAGAGGTGAAGTATCACCTCCCTCCATCTTCTGAAAATACTTTGGCTATTGCAGCCCAAGGTACCATCAGCCTTTGCCTCAAGGGCACAGTGCTGGTGCATGGTTGACTTGCTGTCCACTAGAACCCCCAGTTCCTTTTTCTGCAAAGCTGCTTCCCACCTGGCCATTCTCAGCTCATGCTGGTGCCTGGGGTTATTCCTGCTTTCACTTCAGAGAGATGAGAGGCAGTGTTTTGGAAGCTGCTGGTCAAACATCACAGGAATTCAGTGGCTGAAGACAGCACTGTGCAGTAATATCTTGATGTTCTGTCTTACAGAGGAGGAGGTTATATAGCAGACTGGGTGAAGAAATAGTTTTACTTTAGAGAAATTAACAAATTATTATTACTAGGTAAGTAATCATTCAATTACTGCCACCCCCATTTTAAGACCTCAGTGAGTGAAAGGCAGAAGGATTAGACAAATAGGGGAGGCTGTCTGATCATCCAATCAAATGACTTTTTGGAAAATATCCATTTCTTGTAAAGGAATAATCCAAAATCTTCAACTACACTTAATAAATAACTGATACTTGGCAGATTTGACTGCACATGCTGGTGTTATCATAGGTTTATTTTAAGACTGGTAAATTAGCAGATGTTCTAGATAGTTTGTCCTTTTAATCCATCTCATTTAAATTTCCTCTTCTCCAGTGACTCATTAACATTCAAAATCCTATCTGCCCTTTTCTATTTGGGGTTAATGAGATCCATATAAATGGATACTATGTATTCCTCTAGATTTTTAAATGTGTTTATTGTTATTTTTTGTCTTTTTAGAGATTGATAATGGCATGCAGTCAATTCATTACCCATTCTGGAGTCCATAAGAGTTAGTAATCTCCTTCAACACAAAGATATAGCTGTGTGGCATGTCTTAGAATTAGTTTAGTTAAGACAGATTTTATAAACCAGATCTAGATATCAATCATTTCAAATGATTTCTCACGACCCCTTTATTATTCACGCAAACCACTTGGAAATCTCAACATTGAAATGCCTTCTTATGAATTTTTTCATTAATCCAGTTCCCCCCTACACACACATATAATACTGAGACTTGACAGCTGGCCTGTTGGCACCATTTGCTTAGACTCCTTGAGGGGAAAATAAACCTTCTAAAGAATCCTTGGATTTTACAAACAGGTTTCAAAAACAAAAGATTTATCAAATCCTGAGTCTAAGAGCTTTGCCAGTACAGCTCAACATTCAGCTTCAGTATCCTCTGGTTTACATCTCTATATCTAAGAGAAAGTGTGGGAGAACTGCTGATAATGACAGGTCGCACTATTTTCAGCATAGTGTCTGTTCTTAAGTCAGGGTGGTTTTGAGAGTCTTAATTTATTGTGCTCAAGGTGTAATGTTTTTATTTACTCTTGACCCTGGATGATGATGTGATTCATACAGCACTCTTTGTAGAGACTAGAGGCTCTGCTCAGTTGTATGTAAACAGGCAGCTTGTACAACCTGAGACTCCACAGATCCTTGGGTGACATGGTTTAGTGGGAGGTGTCCCTGCCCCTGGCAGGGGGGGTGGAACTAGATGATCTTAAGGTCCTTTCCAACCCTAACTATTCTATGATTCTATGATTCTATCAATCAATATGTCAGAAAGGGTTGCCCAGGACTTTTCAGTGCCATTAAGTGCTTGGGTGCACAACCCAACAAAGCCAGAATTCAAGGCCAGGTCACAGCCTCTCTCTGCAAGTTTCTGCACTCTAAGAAATCAGATCTTGCTCCAATGTATAGCTCTGAGCGCTTCAGTCTTTCAGTGATAAGATATTGACATCCTGTTTTTCATCTCCTCCCAAAAAAAAAATGCTTAGAGTAGGGACAATTTGTTATTCAATGAAACGTTTGTTCAGTGGGTGCAGCCAAAGCAAAATCATTTCCTTCCTTGTCTGCAATGAAAACTGTCTCCAGTTTATGAGTGACTTCTAATATCCTCTTCCATTTTATCACAAAAGAGTACAACACAAAATATCTACTTGATCTAGAGTCACTATTAGATTATTTTCAATGATTTAATGATGAGTGGAGTTTTAGCTATACTATTTCTTTCAACAGCAAATATATGATTGCCATTTTTATACAACAGCAGTAGGTTACATTGTGAGTAATGGTGTACGAGTAATTTCTGGGACTGACTTCTTAGCTAGTGTAACATGACCCATGACAAGTTTAAAACATGTGAGGAGTTGGCAGCGATTGCAAAGGAGGACACCACTCAGCAAAAAGGTGTGGTGAATTCTAGCCCCAAGAGGATTGCCTGGAAAGTTCATCCAAAAGCTCATATGACCATATGTGTAGCTAAGGAGATACTTGTAAACAAGTCAAAAACCAGACACAAAGTCATACTAAGTGAAAAGATAATCTCAAAGAATAAATGCGATTACTGAACAGAAAGTGGGACATGGGTACTATAAAACTCTAATAAAGAGCTGTTGATGTGGGAACACTGTAAGAATCAACATTAATGAAAATTCTGGAAGGAGACTGTCTTTACTCACAAATTAATAAAATAAAAGTATATTTAAACATTTAAGCTCTTAAGTATGAAGTAGAAGGAAGGCAATAGTTGGAACAAGTTTTTCTTTTTCTGATAACCCATTATTTAAAAGTTATTCTAAAGAACTTCCTTGTAACTCCATTAGTTCATGTCTGGTTTGCGTACTTATTGAGCAAAATCAGTGGGCAAACTTCTCAACTCGTGTAAAGTCATAGAGTCATAGAATCATAGAATCATAGAATTGTTAGGGTTGGAAAGGACCTTAAGATCATCTAGTTCCAACCCCCCTGCCGTGGGCAGGGACACCTCACACTAAACCATGCCACCCAAGGCTCTGTTCAACCCGGCCTTGAACACCACTAGCGATGGAGCATTCACAACTTCCCTGAGCAACCCATTCCATTTTAAAGAAAATTAATTCAGTGGGGAAAAGCCAATTTAGGTTACCAAGAATACTGCCTCATAGTAGATTGCTATTACTATATACACTGTGAAAAACAGAAGCAGAACACGACTTTATTTAGTAATGTTAAGGACTTCAACCAGCCAAAAATTAGCTAAGATGATAAGCCACAGTCCATACTGCTACAAAATTCACAGAAAAGCTAAACCCTAAAGCCACATGTAACTCTTATTTGCAGAGTCATAAGAAGCCTGTCTTGACTATGAGCTTTGAGTTTAATAAAACAGGCATTGCTTTTTCCCTCAGCTTTTACACTGCATGCACATATACAAAACCTGCTGTGATTTGGCTGCTGCTGGGAGGAAAAGGCTATAGCTCTGAATCAGCCACATCGATATGCACCAGCAGCAAGTGTTGCAGGGACAGTAAATCTGCTTGAAGCTGCCTGAGGTTCTCTGCTGATGATGGCTTTTGCAGATACACTAAAGAAAAGTATTTGTTGGCATACAGTCTAGAGCTCCACAGACCTCTGAAAATGTTATGTACTTTTTTCTACCAATAGAGAACTTGGACTTACATGACCTCTGGAAATGGTACTTTCCCTCTCCCAGTTAAGCTGGGGCATAATAGATCTCTAGTTACTTAATCTGCACTTATCCCTTTAGTCTTTTTTTTCTGTAGTCTGCAATTATTTTACTTCCATTTGGTTTTTATAACTTACAAAAAATAACAGTATTTTTCACTACTATAAATGTCGTAATAACTTGAAAACAGGTACAAGCAAAAACTCACCTATTATGTTCATCATACACAATCCTATAAAATAAATAATGACCCAAGATTTTTGCTGTTAATCAAGTACAAATGTTGGATAAAAAATTTGTCCTCCAGTAAGAATGATTCCAATTATAGTCCATTTTTTGAGGTTTACTTCAAGTGAACTCTGTAACATCACAAGAGATTTCAATGCTATCATCCCAGTAGATTTTGTTCAAACTGCTCATCAGGGAAGTATTCTTAAATTATAATCCACTATAACTAATAAAACAACTGTGCATGTAATGTAAGAATAACTGATGACCAAAATATAAAGAAAACCCCACGGCGGGGGGGTGGAACTAGATGATCTTAAGGTCCTTTCCAACCCTAACTATTCTATGATTCTATGTGTAACACTATTACTTGTAAAATTATACGGACTGTGCTAGAATATAAATGAACCCTGCTCATCCCAATGAAAGCAATTTTAGTTTCATTTTGTTCTAGCTAATAAAATTAGCATAAAGAGCAGAGATGACCTGAATGTTCTTTCCAACCCTAACTATTCTATGATTCTATGATTCTGTGTTTCAGGATTATTGGCATATAGCTGAACTATAAAATAAAGGAAGACATGAGCCAGAAAGGCTAAGTATCTACACTGAGATAACATATATTCTTTTATGAATTTTGCTGCTTTTATAAAAGACTGGAAAATTATTGTGGATTTCCAAGTTACTGAGTGCAGTAGGAAAATATCAGAGCTGATGTGATATCAGCCTTTTTATCTGTTAATTCTGTGTTGAGTCAATTCCAAAGACTGCAAATTAACCAAAACAGTTTTGTCCTACCGCAGCGATAGTCTGGTGAGAATGGGCCTTCATCCTTATGGAACTTGCTCTGTTAAAAAAGTACGTATAAACACAACTCACAGGAGCTGTTGCTCCAGACAAATGTATAGCTACAATATGCTGGACAGATGAGGACAAACCTTTGAAAATAAATGATTTTAAAAGTTTTTATTTTCCAGACTTATGCTAAGCTGCCCTCAGAACAGGAAGTCTTACAATATGATCTATTCTATTTTAACCTCAGTCTTAGACTATGATCTATTCTATTTTAACCTCCCCCACTTGAGGATTTAGAGTAGGCTGTCCCCTCCACAGCAATAATGTCTGTATGCCAGGAGACAGCCATCCCATGGGGAGATAATTTTGACACAGTGACATAAAGCACACTTCATGTTCAGTGACCTTCCAGGGCTATTGCAGAGTACTCCCTGCCTCACCTTTCTATAGCTCTCCTCCCTTTTGGCTGCTGTTGTCATTCCCAGCCCCTTGCTGGAACAGCTTGTCAAGGGATTTCCTGCGCTAGAGGAATAGGTCGTTCTGAAGGTCAAGTATAGCCGTGAATGCTCTCATCTGCTGCAATGGAAAACACTGGGCCAAAATCAGCATTTTCTTGGAACTCTTATGCAGTTACCACCTTTTTCTGAAGACACCAGAAGACCTTCAGCAAATAAGTTTAATAGATTGAAATTTGCAGGCATTGAAACTTCTGCCTGAAAGTGTTTTATCCCTGGTATCACTGAACAACTCAATCCTTGCATGTGAATACTATACAGGATACATGAAGTAAACATTTTGAGTAGGCATTTTGAATAGGATAAGGGGGAATGGGTTAAAACTTAAACAGGGGAAATTCAGGTTAGATATAAGGAAGCAGTTCTTTACTGTGAGGGTGGTGAGCCACTGGAACAGATTGCCCAAGGAAGTGGTAAATGCTCCATCCCTGGCAGTGTTCAAGGCCAGGTTGGACAGAGTCCTGGGTGATGGTTTGGAGTGAGACACCCCTGCACATGGCAGGGGGCTGAAACTGGATGATCTTAAGGTCCTTTCCAACTCAAACCATTTCAGGATTCTATGCTTCTATACTTCTATGATTCTATGATTCTAAGATTCTATGGTTCTTTGACTACCTCATCTGAGCTATTCAGTCTAGAGTTAGACAGAAAGGGGGAAGAGTATAAATGTGTCTCTAGCCTTGAAGAAAGGACTAGGAATGGGAGGCCTTAATTTCAGTATCTATGTCAAACTCTATCAAAACCATAAGAACAGCTGCACTGGTTAAAATGGGAGGTCCATCTCCACTTTTCCTATTTCCAACAGTGTACTTTGGGAGTCTGAGGGACCAGAGGCAGGATTCCAAGCAGCTATGTCCAAACTTTGCAGGACTGTATCACATCCCTGCTTTCACCGACTGGAAACCCTGATCCAGGCTTGGCACACGCCATATATTGGAAACTGATCCTTGTCTATATTTCCTACATCAGTGACAAGTTTAAGAGGCATGACTAAGCTATTGTTCTCCTCTTAATGTAGACAATTATTGGCTGAACTGGGCATGCTGGAGCCATCCCTTATCTGATGTGTTCCTGAAATGCTCAGCACAGACTTTGCTGGAGGCTATAACATCACTTTCTCTGCTGTGAACAGTAGCGAACTGTGCAGAAGGTGTACATACTTTGCCTGCTAATTAAGCCTAGAAATTCTTTCTGGATTATTTTCACAACATAATAATTTATAAAATTGGAATGAATTAAACTGAATAATAGAGTGTCCAATCAGAGGATAGACTCCACCCCCTGCTGCTCTGTGAATAGAGGATACTGATGGCAGGCCATTTTCCCTAGATTTCACCCTGCAGAGATTTCCCCTTGTACCCTGCCTTATAAAAAGGAGCACAAAATCACCTCTATGCCATAATTAGAATGGGCTCTTGGAACCCCTACATCTACAGGCCACAAATTACGATCTCCCCTGACAGCAGCAGTCCTCAAATTGCTCAGATCTCCACCAGTCCCAGTACCGTCTCCCTGGCCACCATTATCCAGACTAAGCTTCTGTGCAGTCATATGCAGCAGGGATGAAAGACTGTGGGTACACCCAAGGCCTCTCTGCTGCAGTGTGGCATGCCCAGCACCTGCAGAGAGGGCTTCTCTCTCCCCCAAAATTCTCTGAATCTTCTGAATGAAGAAGAATATGCAAGGAGGTCTCTCATGTTTTGTCACCAGTGGGCTGATGCACTTCTAAAGAGGCAAATCCAAGGAATAGTTTTGGTAAGCAGATGCCTAGAGGCAGCCAAAAATATAGGACACTTCCCTCATCATATTTTTCTATCTTATAACTTTTTTCAGCCTGAAGAATTTCCTAAGCCTAGTGCGGTTTGTCTGTTAGGCAAGTACCAACAGATGTACCACGTATTTGCCTGATCTTTGTTTGAATACACATAGACTTGTTGTGTACCCAACATCCTTCGGCAAGTAATTTCACAGAACGTGTACCCAGTGCCAGAGAGCCACCTCCTTTGCTCTTTTAAATCTTTAGCTTTATTTGATATGCCCTTATCCTTGTACAGGAAGACAGTGAACAACCAAGACATCATGGCCTTGTTCATACTACTCATGATTTTATATAACTTTGGTACAATATCTCCTTTTGGTTATTTTATCTCGCTACTCAGATATATGATGGTTAAGCAATCACTAGTGAAATTTTCTCCGTCTGTTGTACAGGGAACCTGGGCTGTCACGACTGTGAATGATGATACTAGAGCCAGTTTGCTAAGAACTCTGTATTGCAGTTTAATTGCTATTGCGAATCTCTGCTCATGTGAATATGATGATCACATTTGTAAAAGTTATGTCAAATTAAATAATGTTTGTATATTCTCAAGATTTCACATACTGAAAAACTTCATAACTTTCGTTTTTATGCTTATAATATAATACCCAGATCTCTTGAGTTTAGGATTACTGATAAAGAACAAGGCAGCAGGTGCAGGTGAGCTGGCCTTTTCCAGCCTCATGTGGAATTACTCTGTTCACAATTATCATTGTTCAGTTGCTCATCTTTTCCCTACTTAAATGTTACACATAAATGCTAAATATTCCTTATTGCTACTTTCAGAATGGTAATAATAACAGTAATTAATGTTTGTTTAATTTCTCTCTTTGGATTTCAATGTGAAAGCAATAATACAGTCAGAAGGACATCAGGGAGCAAATAACTCCATGATATCAATTTCCTAAATAAACCCAAGAACTAGAGATATAAAATACTAATTTGGATCTGTCCCAGCCAAAGTTGGGACAGAATGGAAGGGAGATGATCAGCTGCTTCAGACTCTGAAGATCAGAATATTGCCGTACATGTTGGGAAAGATGAGGCTAATTAATACAAGCTGGTATTTGCAAAGGTCTCATCACAGAACAGTAGAGAATATCGGCTGACACGGCTTATCGTATTTGTACTACACGGAAACTAGACAGCACAAGATTTAATAATCTAATTTCAAAGACCTGAAGTACAAAACAAGCGGAGATGAGACAAGGTGAGTTCTCTCTCCCTCTAAAAAATAGCACAACAATTGGAGATATTATCTGAGAGAGAAAGCATGGGGCTTATGCTTTGTTTATGCTGAGGAGACACCCTTACAGATGAAGTCTACACTAGTGAATGTGACAAAGACAAGGCATAAACCCAAAAACTGTCATGCAATAACTTACGTGGCCAAATCACCGGCGGCAGCAACTGAACTGTTGGCCCAGGCAAAGTAACAGTCTTGTAAACAATACCCAGATATGATTCGGGAGCTAGCATAGGCAAATAGACCATATTGTTGTGGCTGCCCTGTTGTGGAGGGGATGAGGGTTTAGCTGAAATGTCATATGCCAGTTAATTCTAGGATCACAGAATGGTTTGTGGCTTATTTTGCTTACTACTAAATATGCAACCACAAGAGTTGGGAGTAATGCAGTTAAGCTCCAGAGAGAGGTAAAATTTCAGACAACATACTCCTTGTGTTTCTAATATGTTTCCTGTGCCTAGATCTCCCCATCTACTGGGTTTGCTCAGGGGACTGGCTGGGTTATTTTTCTGAAGCTTATCATAATCTTTTTCTTTTTTCTTGCTGTTGCAAAGAAAACCTTGTCACCTAGCACAGCAATCTGGATTCCATTCTGAGAGCAAATATAGGCTCTTTTTGGATCTCACTTTTCTGTAACACCAAAGAGGAAGAGAAATAGGGAGGATGCCATAGTACAGAAAGGAAAACAAACAGATTACAGAGTGTAATATGTTTTTCTCACAATATATACCTCCGTGCTGCCTTTTTCATGCAAGCTCAAGCTCTAGAAAGTCAAAAAACCTCAAGCACAAAAAAAAAGAAACATCAAAAATAGCAGCCATCCCAAATGTTACTTAAACATCTGCTGCTCAGTGATGCTTCTTGAGCCAGGAGAAAAATCCAAAGAAGTAAGTTTTACTCTACCCTGGATGGCAAGGGTAAGAAGAGATGTGAAGACATGGAGGAAGTGCTTCCATAGTAGCTTTAATCTTAGCTAGAATAATTTTGTCTTTGTCTTAAAATATATCTGAAATATAAATACAAAAAATGAACTAGTTTAGAGATTTATACAGAGGGGAATTGAGTTTAGGTCTTTATTTTTGTATTGTGGAAATAGCCTGTGCAAATTTAGACAAAAAACTGCTGATATAAAAAAAGAAAAAGGAAAAAAAAAAATCCCAAATGCCTCTTTGCTATATGTTTAGGTCATTAACTCCTGTTAGGTTTTTTTCCAGATTTAACACAATCCTGTTCCTTGGGACACTTTTGGTAATGGACAAACTTCACTAAATTTAAGACAATTATCTGTTTGACCCATGAGTTCATTATATGATGAAACATTATGGTTCGTATTCTCAAAAAAATATGCATTTAACCAAAAGAACAAAAGTAGCCAGTGTAATTACAGAACTACATACTAGTTCATTTAACAGTTCCAGCCTTAAGGATTTTCTTTGTTGGCATATAGATGAAGAAATAAAGTTTTTCTACCATCAGATACCTGTTTCATTCAATGAAATTCAGATAATGAGCACCTTGAATGTGTCATAAAACAATAATGGCAACTATTTAGCACAGTGAATCCATCTATGTCATAAAGAGGAACTGTGAATTTAAATTTAGTTCTGTCACTTTAAGTGAAGGAGATACAAAAACAGAAGAAAAGGAAACACCTAAGTGCTTAAATTTCACCATTTTGCTAAGACAGTAAGTATTGGATAAGGTACCTTCAGGAAACTAACATTTTAATCTACAGCCCTCTTATGCAATGAAATGTAAAAACTATGTCTGTAGTAGAAATGTTATTACTTATGATAGTGTAGATGAGCTAGGCAATAGCTTCTTTCACAGGAGGTAGAAAAAACAGGAGATAAGGAAGATTTCAGGTTTTTAAGTTGACTTTATTTCCCTTCCCTTTACATGATGGAAAATGTGTTACATGCATTATCTGAAACTAATCTTTTATTTATAAAGTACTCCCTAATTTCTAAAAAGTCAAAAGAACTCACGTAGAGTTGGGTAGCTATATGATGCAAGTTACCTTTTCTGCTAGAATTGCGAGTTTGTGGCTATTAATTAGATGGTTCCTAGAGGAGGTATTTTTGGAGCACAGAAGGCTCGGCAGCATAGCTCCCAACAGACAGAAATGGATGATTGATGCTCTGAGTTTTGGAAAAAATTAAATCCTGAACCAGGCTTTGGTGTACAGTCAATCCTTTCTGCACAGAGAAGACAGCTGTCTACATGCCCCATTATAATCTAAGAGTTAGAAACCCAATGTTTGACTGCAAAGCAGAAATCTGGAGGAATTCTCATCTCTGAAATTCAATACATGACCATACTTGAGCAAGTTCTGCATCCTATTATATGTTGTTTGTTTTAATTAATGTATGTCCTATTAGAAGTGGGTAGAATAACATATTGACAGTTTCATTGTATTTGGGACTAAATCAAGTGTTTAGCATATGGCAGGCCAAGTGCTACTGACAGTACATTTCCCTTTCAGATTATTTAAATGGTAGATTTGCTTTGACACATTATCTTCTGGAAAGACCCAGTGTTACCTATGCCAGGTACATGAACTGTGCAGTGAGTACTACTAATCTAACACTAGCTGATGTGCATCACTGCAGCAAAATCTGTATCTGTGATAATGAATTAATGCAATAAAATTCTATAGTTTAGCCACAGAACTCCTCTCACGTTACCTAAAGTCTGGATGGGGTGACTGCATCAGTGGTTTTAATTATGAGTCAGTGGAAATTGCATTATTTCATCTTCATGTGTTCTTTACAGATCAACTTGATATTCCAAGGACTTATGATTACTTTTACCATAATGGTTCTTCCTTGGTGGGATAATCTAAGGTTTATGTTTTGCTGTTGTGTTTGGCATGATTCTTTATTTCAAGTAGTCTAGCCAGAGATACTATTTCAACTTTTCGGTGCTTCTTGCAGATGTTTGTATATTGTACCTTACAAGTATGCAAAAGTATTAAGCCCGTGTGTACTTTATTGTGGTTGGTGTTAGGTTTTACATATTTCTGGCCATAGTGTAAATTAAAAAGTGGGTTAATAACTGATATCTTTATTATAAACATGGGGAAGCTTAGACTTGCTCATATAACAGAAATTGCAAGATCCTACTGTACTGAACTGGTTTTTATGAAGCTCTCTTTTAAAAATTGTGCTCTATTCTAGGAATCATTAGGAGAGATATAGTGTGATATACCATATCTAAAATTCTTGTGTTGATTTCAGTTCCGTTGACCATGGTGGAAGTGTAAATGGACAGCACACAAAAACCACTTAAATTTTAAGTAGATAAAATTGGGTAATATGAAATTATGTAGTTATTTAAAGGGAAATTTTTCAGGAAAAATTAGGATATCTGGCCTTATATGAACCAGTAACTTTATATTGAGTTTTGTGCACCTTTAGTAAGCAGTTACACATGCAAAAGTAAAAGTTACTATTTCTGCTGTTTCTGGAGAGCTCTGGCAGAAACTCTTTGAAAGGAACTATATAAGGAAAGGACATATTTGTGACATACAAAGGTGTCACAAATATGTCACATATTTGAGACATACAAAAGTATGATGATTTTCATTTTATAATATTCCATTGCCATCACAAACTACAACTCCACTGTATTAAGTGCTCTACAGGCAAAAAATAGACTCTCCCTGACTCTAAGGCTTGCAAGATCTCCCTGCTCCATTTGAACCATCCATTCAGTCAGCAGCCTGTTCCTTTTTCTCAGTCCACTCTGAGATTTGGACAAAGAAAAGGCTGCAGGACATACAAATTGTTCTGGGAGTCTATTCTCAGTTGTTATTTGACATAGTGTCATGCCAAAATATTCTACAGCATTGGGTTAAAATATTTCCTTCTCATAAGAGTAAGGAATGTAAAGCCAGTTACATGAAAGAAAAAAACATAATTTTAATTAGCTAGCATGATCGTTGACCATCTTTTGCATTAGTAGATATCACAAGCCCTTAATGTACCACTTGATTGAGCCTGCTATGAAGTAAATGATGACTGTATCATGGTGTTAACAACAGATATACTTTCATTCATGTGGCAAGCAAAACATTTAGACATTTGGTTCTCAGACAACCTGCTGTACCAAATATTATTCTAATGTAGAACATTCTGTTTAAAATAAGTTTGGAAATCAGATTCATGGAAAATGAGAATAAAATTAAAGATCCTCATCTGAAAGTGAGCAAGAAGTGAAAAAACCCAAAACCACTGGATGTGCAGAGAGTTAACATTAAGGTAATGAAACAGAAAGAAGTCTGGAAACCTGAAAAAGACCTTTAGATTGAATACAAGCAGCTTCTGTTAAGACCTGGTAGTGAAGGGATAACCAGGGACAGGGCAAAAGGAAAATGTTACAGGGTAAAAGCACAGGAGTGATGTGCATTCTGAATGGGTCTGAGCACAGCAAGTTGCATGTCTGGAGGCCAAAGGAAAGGATGTTGTAATAATCAAAACACCCAGCCCTACATCTTAAGGGAATTCAAGCTGACTAAATGAATAAGAAAACTGTGTTTTAGCTTCCATATAGAGAAAATTGGCAAGTTTAAGGCAGCACTTTGTCTAAACTTTGGATTTGTTGATTGAAAGGTCAGTAAGGCCATTGTGCTGGACTGATGTAAATTGGCTTAAATCCACTGAATCTAATCCTGGCCTAAACACTGCATATGGGCTTGGTTCATCTGAACCTAACAGACAGCAGAAAAGACAGGAGCCAGAAGAACGTTGATCAGCAGAGATTCAAAACATAGTAAGAAAGCCCTAAGGGTTCTCAAAAACAGTGGTTCAGCTCTTCATTCATCTGTCAGTCTCTCATCTACTCTGCTTTACCTTGGCTTTATGTTAAGCTCCTTCACTCCCTCTTAGTGCTGCACACAGACCTGCTTCACTTTCTTGATTGTTGAGATTTTCCTGAGCACAGCCCCTGGGGATTAGGAGAATCTTTTGAGTGAGAGCTTAATTGTAAGGTGGAATTACAAGGCATCTTGCCATTATGCTATAGACTCAACATTGTAACTTCATGAGTTTAACAAGACACTTTGACGCTAATACAATAAAGAAATATGCATTCCTGTGTCTGTGCTGCTTTGAAGGAACTTCAGAAGAGGTATCTGTGAGAAAGGGAAAAGACAACTGTGAGGCTTTAAGTAGGTAAGGCTTAACTTCTGAACAAAACCCCAGTGTTCTCAATAAGCACTAAGTTATGCTAACGTTTGTGTCCGGCTTTTGTGAGTAAATCCTCCTCATCTACACTTCCATAAAACCAGTCTTAGGGTACACCTGAAGCTTCTAGCAGATGTCAATTGCAAAAAGGAGCCTTTGACAGACAGAATTCTGAGGTGGTAGATGTCATGTCTTAGCATGTCTTCTAAGCTTACAAGTTTACAGCGTGAAGATTCTTACCTTCTAGGAGAGGTTAGGGAAGTGGAGAGGGTACCATGTAATCTTTACCAGAAACTGAGTTGTTTGGTGACCTAATTTCCTTAGAAATTAAAACTTCTATAAGGAAAATCATAGGCAAATAATCTATGTCATTAAAAAATCCCTGCCCATTTTAGCACATTTCTTCATATTCAGACTAGTTTTCTATACTGCATAAGTGCTCCTGTTAACCCTCATGCCCATGTGGTCTGATCTGCACATTCCTCTTCTGTGCTCTTTTCCTCCCACACTTGATGCTTTTCTTGCGTTTCCTTCCTATGAACTGCTAATTTTGCATTGCTGCATTACTCTCAGTGAACTTCTGCTTGGTGTTTTTGTGAAATCTCCTCCTTCAAACCTCTCCATAAAAATTACAATGATTTATGATGGATAGACAGACTAGAAGAAGTGCACCAGAAGGGGTCTTTTACAGGAAGCTCCTTTTGATGTGATTTCATACACTGAAAATGAAGAAAGTAAAATTATTTTTAAAAAGAAATGCACAAAGTCATAGCAGCATCTGTGGATCTAGGTTGAATCTAGATCTGGGTCTGGTAGATCATGGATTGGTCCACAAGTACTGAAACAAGAATCTGAGCCATATACCACACAAGTTCAAAGTGTGGCTCTTTCTCACAAGAAATTAGAGATGTTGGATATAATCTTCTTCACACTGGAAGGAAGGAAAGGAATAGTAAATAGCTGCTGACCTGTATGCCCTCCTGAAGGATAAGAGAAACTTGAGCTCAAACAAGCTGCCCTGTCTGCTGCAAAGAAAGAGTTGGAATCTGCTTACTGCAAACAAGTTTTACTTAAGCAATGTTTACTGTAGACGCTGGCATCTTGGTAACTTGTATTCAAGTTTGTCTGTTTCTGCTGTTGACCAAAAATTGTGGACTCCATATGAGATTTTCCTAATGAAGGTTTTATCAAAACCAGCATGTTCCTTTGACAAGTGTTAACAAATTGGAATTTCCTGATGAAAATATTCCACAAAAAAAAACAACAACAAAATATCCTGAACTAGCTTTGCTCTTCATTTTGGCTAGATTTGGATTTGGCCCTCAATTACTGGAATACATTTCCTTCCTCTGCAAAGTTAACTGAAAAAGAAGTCTTCAATGAATAAATGCTGGAAATTCTCCAGCTTTTTTCACAGTAAGGTGTGAAGTGAATGCAAAGAAAAATCCTGTGCAGGCAGGTGAGACTAGAATTGTGGCTGTCACATAAATAAGCATACCAGAAATCAAACATGGGTTTTAGATAACTAAAAAAAAAAACAAAGCAAGATTGTGAATAGGGACTGTACAAATACTTTTTGAATGAATAAGACTCACTTGAAAATTTAATCACTGGTTATTTTTAATTTTACATATGAGCTCATTTGCAGACCTGTTTCTTATTAAAGAAAAACTGTCATTTCACAAACACAAAGGCCTCAGGTATTTGCAAACCTTAATTTTCACAATGTCACTTAAGGAAATAAAAACATCATGAGGTTCATTAAAAGCTTTTCAATGAAAACCCAAAGCATTAAATAGTAAAGAAAAATCTTATTCTGAAACGATATATAATTGGATATATGAGACTGATTCTCTTCTCTTTTGAAGAAGATGTGGCAAATCTATATTAAGTACCTGTTAATGCATAACTGAGATCAGTTCTTTACTGTTCTGCTGCTAAATATGAACCTAAAATACAAAGACTGGAGCTTATTCTATACTGCAGATGAACAGCATCAGGGAGTGATGCAAAATCTCAGTAGAAGGAATGAAGATAAATAACAACAACAACAACGATAATAACAACAACAAAACCAATTATTATTATTGTTTGCAGAAGTCTTGGCATATTGGAATATTCCAGAGAAGAGTTAAAAAAAAAAGAATGCTGTGCCAGTATTTTACAAGGTAAGTGGTACAATCTGGCAATTATAAGCCTGACAGTTTGATATGGAAACTGGGCAAAATAATAGAAAGACTAATATAGGGTTTTTTCTACTCAAAATCTAAAGCAGGGTAATTTAATTGAAGTCAGTCAACATGGGTTTATAAAAACAACTTGTCAAACTGTCTTTCGATGAGAGTACACATTCCCATTGATAAAGGCAAATGATGTAATATACTTAAACATTGCAAGGTATTTAACTTATCACACAACATTCTATGAAAAGGGTAGTTTATAAAATCAACATGCAACATACTATGAAGATTAAAACCTTGCGAGCTGTTAAGTCTCCAGATACAGTCATTAAGGAGGAATTATCAACTGGATGTGTTTCTAGAGAATTTTTTAAGACTACATTGCCATCCAATTTGTTTTGATTAGCAGTCTTGAAGGCACCTAACTCCTAAATACCTTCAGATGGTAAATCATAGAATCATAGAATAGTTAGGGTTGGAAAGGACCTTAAGATCATCTAGTTCCAACTCCCCTGCCAGGGGCAGGGACACCTCCCACTAAACCATCATGAGAGAGAAGAGAATGAAGAATAGTTACAAGAATATCAACCATAAAAATTTATACATCTTATAATGAAAATGCAGGCAATGCATTTAAAATATGTGATTGCTTCCTGGGGTGCATAACCATCAAAATGGAGGGTTGGTACTGTGGATATGTAGCTGATCGTGATCATAGTCTGATTCATGCATATCAAGAAAGCATATAATGAAAACCAAGGGAAGTGAGTGGGCAGATTGCATTACTTCTGTATTTGTCATGTTTACCACTCTACAGATACCGTGTCTTGTTAGAGTGGCTCTTCTTGAAGACACAGGTTTAAACAACTAGAAAGAGTTCAGAAAAAAGTCGGAAGTGCATCTGAAAGTCAGGGAAATATGCCTGTGAGTGATAGGATCAAACACCTAAAGGGACTTATATTGTCTGAAAAAAGAGAGGAAAAAAAAGATTAAAAAAAAAAGATAAATTGTTTGCAGTCTGAAACACTGAAAAAAACACAGAAATGTGATATGATTCTGCATTTTATTTTGTAGGTTTTGGGTGTTTCTTTTGTTTTGTTTCCAGTCTAGCAGACAAAACTACATATGTATGAGCCAGATACTGAGGGAACACTAACTCCATGCAGAAAACTGCTGCCATGTAAGAGTGAAAGAAATTAACTACTGATACAATCTATCTAGAGTAATAATAATTATCTTCATCAGTAAAATATGCTTAATTAAGGGTATGTGTTTATCTAATTATATGATTTGTTGAGATGAAGAGTTTAATATATCTACAATATTAATACCAGGTAACTGCATGCTATTGCTTGTTGCAGGAGGACTTATGCTGGAGACCAATGTATGCTGCACAAGATTTCAACACATCTATGAAAAACAATAACATTCATGTTGATGGCTGTGTTTTAGTCACTAACTGTATGGTTAAATTGCATTCTTGTGAAGTATCTTAAGTGCTCTTCCAAAGACCCATCAAACTTCATGGCATGAGAAGTATGTTCACAAAAAATCACATTAGAATCGATGAAGGTTTGGGGTTATGCTGAATGCAAGACTCTGCCTGTAGCAAATGCATTTAATCCTTTCATGAAAGAAGAAATAAATTACAAGGTGTTGAAAGGGAGCTTTATAATTCTCCTCCTGGTAAAGTTAGGAATGTTTCAAACTGAAAACATGTAAAAATTCGAAAGCTGTTTGCTCTGACCAGTAGAGCATATTCTCAGTCCCTGACCACTGACATGGAAAGGAAAAGAAATGGTCTAAATGCCAGAAAGATAGTAGAGCTTTGGGGAAAACTGAGAATAACTCAATAATCATTAATCTTTATGTTCATTAATTAATTTTTTTATGTTTTGCTGTTGTTGATTCCTTTATCTCTTTGACCCCTGGGTCTACATATGTAAGTACAGAAATGAGCAGTAGACTGGGGAAAGTCTAAAACTGGAGAATTGACTTGACAGGATACTGACCCACACCTTTCTCTGGGAAGCCCAGACACATGACTGGACAGAAGGCAGAGGAATCTTCAGAGCAGCTCAGAAAAGCAAATTCCTGTGCCAAACAGGGAAGAAGCAAGGTTAGGCTACACAAAAACATTGGTTCACAGCATCTCCCTAACACCCTTTTCCAGGAGAGTCATCCAGGTTTTAAAGTTGTCTTCCCCTGGTAAACATCCATTGAGGTGATAGTACAAAATATGGTGCCTACTTTATTCCAGTAGAGAGTGGACTTTCTGTGTTTTCTTGCTCCCAGATGGTGCAAATTGTGATGCTTATTCCCAGTAGGCAAATGGGAGCATCACCTTCAGTGCAAACTTCAGTGTAAAGAACCCCTGATGTGCAGCATTCAGTACAAAACAGATACTGTCAAGAACAACTCTGTATAGACAAGCAGGAAGGAAAAGCAAACACATTCTGCTTATACTCATTTACACGTTATGTTGCCATAAGCTTTCCCCAAATATTATGTAGATGGAAAAGCAGACCTCATGCTGCTGCAAATCAGTAGCTGTGCTGTGGTGGCAGGAGAAAACAGTTAAGGGATTCAGTTTTCTTCCAAGAAAAATCATACTTTTCAAATCCATCTGAATCATAGCCAAAGGAATATTCCTTATCTGACTGCAATAACTGTCCTTTCAAGCAGGGATATATATGACTGACAAACAGTGCTCAGGAGAGTGGAGGGGGGATGAATCAACGGGATATGGGTGCCTAAGTCTCTTAGATCTAGAGACCTGAGGGACTTAGCCACCTACCTTCCCCCGCACTTTAAAATGCATTTAGGTTCTTGCAGCCTCGCAACCTAGGAGTTCCCTGCAATCTCTCTTTATAAACAGCAGTTCATATTTTTATTAAGGAAACCACAGATGAAATTTGCACCAGGGAATTCTGCCACACACATCCTGAGATGGAAATTACTGAGCAGGAATGAGAGTGTTTAAATTCATGCATTACTGCAAAATTACTTCTGCACAACATCACTGTCTTAACATCTATGGTTATTCTACTTGCATTGGAAAAATATGCAAATAATTAAAAAAAGAGAGACTTAATTTGGTTGCACCCAACAAAACCTTTGTGTGCAAACCATAACATCACAAATCAACAGACACAGCTGTGACTTAGGTCAGGGCAGAATTTCGAACACCTAATTCAGCAGTACTAAAAGCTACAGATAGAATTTTATGCAACATCTTCACATGACCCCAGGCTGTGGAAGATGAGCATCACCATCCCCACCATTATTCTTCATACATAACCATTTCTCCCAATTGAAGCATTGCATCTGTTCGCCCTACATGTTAGTTCCCAGCTTGTCTCCAGTCAGATTGCAGTTCTCTGTAGTTTGATTGCCCAGATGGTAGATTAACCATGTCCTGGATGTAGAGAGTGAAGATGTCTCATTTTAAAGTCAGTTTAGGTCAAATAAGCCTTATTATTTCATGGACAACTTCTCCATGGTATCTATTCTGCTCCAGAAACTACTCACGCCAGAATAACCATGGAGGTGAATGGTTTGTGCTGAGCCTGAGTTAAAAAGTACTCTAAGGCATGAGCTTGTGATGTGAGGAGGAACCTCATTTCTCTCAAAACACAGTAAGGATCAGTGCAGAAGCTTTGTGGATGGAGTCATTACTCTTGCATGGACAGCACTAAGATCATATACATAAGCTCAGCTTTACTCCAGTGACTCTTCCCAAACCATGAGTATTTCCTACTCCAGTGACTCTTCCCAAACCATGAGTATTTCCCATGTTACTTCTACATCTTGCTCTGGATTTATGCCTGATGTCTCTTCTAAAATTGCATTATCCAGATTTTCTATTATTTAGACGTTGTAGTCTCCCATTAATATTAAAGACTTCATCGTATCAGAAAGCTTTTTGCTGTTTTTTTTTTTAACACAAAAACAATTGATTCCCTCGATGACTGTTCAAAGCTATCCTGTCTTAGCAGGGACTTGAGTCCACACATCTGGAAGATATAAGGCATTTTAGTACTAATGTCTTATAGTTTCTCCTATGAAAAATCACCCACTTTGCACAGCCTAATTTAGTACAAAGGAAAGGAAACAGGGAGCAAGAGAGCTGGAGAGAAAAATGCCCAAGACTCTGCAGTACCCAGGTAAAACAAGCCCAAAATTCTAACTCCAGGCCCTGCTCCAAAGTATATTTAATTATTTTATGCAAAATGTGAAAGATGGCACAGGAAGGATTTAGAGGGCTTCCAGCCCAGAAAATTCTGGCACTTTCCTGGAATGTGGTAAATACAGGGCAGTGAAGGGCTTTGAAGTCAGGTCTCCTGTCTCCCAGGGGCCTGCTTCAATTACAAGGCTCCTGAGGAAAACTAGAACTCCTCTTCCTTGCCCTGGTCATCCTGTAGAGAGGGGGGACAGTAAAAAGAGGCTGAGTGTGCTCTGCAGCTATGCTTCAGCGTAGCTGGAGAACAAGGTGTGTGTTCTCCTGCCTCTCTCATGAATCCTAATGGCACTTCGGTGGGAGGCAAAAATCCTCATAGTGCAGATGCATGTGCTCAGTAAAAATGTTTAGGGAAACTACAGACTTTACCTGTGGCAACTGATGTACATGGATGCAACAGAAAATATTTGGGTTTCACGTAGAAGTTTTATCATTTGGAGGAAACAGCCTTCTGTACACTCACTGTGTATGGGAAATATTAAAAAACCATGGTAAAAACTGTGTCCCGCTGTTTGGGGCGTATTCAGGTAATTCAACTGCTGCTCACTTTCAATTTGTTCCCCAAAATGGATCTGCTGAAATTCTTCATGTTATTTAATTTTTAGACAGAGGAAGACCTTTTCACAAAATGGGAACCTTCCTGAAAAATCTCTGGCATTAGTTTTCACACACACATGTATTTGAAAATACTTAATTTTAAATTTCAGATGCAATACTCAGCTTTCTGTTATCATGTTTTGTGCTTCAATTCGATGTGCTATTTTCTAGGCTGCTTTTTCAAAATTCAGTAACTTCTTGGAAAACTGCAATTTTAAAGGGGAAAAGGCATAAAAATTTGCATGGAAAATTTATTTCCTAAACTCAACAGCTGAATGAAAGGGGTGACAATAAGAAGATATTTTCATTTTTTTTAATAAGATATACTTTTTTTGCACTCTGAAGTTCAGCTGCTTCGGAAATTAAGTATAAATTAATAAAAGTATTGTAGTGGTTTAAGCTCAGTCAGCCACGGAGTTCTCTCACTCACTCCCCCCTCTTTCTTCCCCCCAGCTCCCGGAGGGATGGGGAGAAGAATTGAAAGAATGCAACTCCCATAGGTTGAGATAAGAACAGTTCAGTAACTAAGGTATAACACAAATCACTGCTACCACCAATAATAATAATGACAAGGGAAATAAAAGGAAAGAGAATACAATCGCTCACCACCCAATATCAAGCCCGACCCAGCAACGCACCCCCACCCTTCCAGGTCTCTGCCCTTCATTTTTACATCCTGGGCATGACATGCTGTGGTATGGAATACCTCTTTGGCTAGTTTGGGTCAGATGTCCTGTCTCTGCTCCCTCCCGGCTTCCCCTCCTCCCTGGCAGAGCATGAGGCTCAGAAAGTCCTTGGTCAGACCAAACATTGCTAAGCAGTAACTGAAAACATTGGTGTCATCAGCGCTGTTCCCAGGCCGAAAGTCAAAAACACAGCACTGCACCAGCTACTAAGAAGGAGAAAAATGACTGCTGATCCCATGACACTATATATACTTCTTCCCATCATTCACAAGTAAAGAGGTTGGACTTTGTTTTTTGCTTCCAGTAGGAACAAAAAATGCAGTTGTGTCACATCTAAAATCTATTCAGATAGGTTAGGCAGAAATGTAATGAATTGAAGACAGGCAATAAAAGAACACATCCCTGGTATGTGCACTTCAAAAGGTAACTGATAAAACAATTTGTTGTGGTTTAATCTGAGCCAGTAACTCAGAACTACTCAGCCGCTCACTCACCCCCTTTCTTCTTCCACCACTCCTCCATTCCCAGCAGGATGGAAGAGAATGGAAAGAACCTAAATCCCATGAGTTGAGATAAGAACAGTCCAGTAATTAAAGTATAATAAAAAATTACTACCACTACCACTAATAACAATAATGATAGGGGAAATAACAAGGGGAAAGAACATAAAACTAAAAAGGGAAGGGAAAAAAAAAAAACGAATAAACACAAGTGATGCACAATACAATTGCTCACCACCTGTCAACCGATACCCAGCCTGACCTGAGCAGCGATCTGGGCCTTCTAGGTAACTCCCCCCAGTTTATATATTGGGCATGACATGCTGTGGCATGGAATACCCTTTTGGCTAGTTTGGGTCAGGTGACCTGTCTCTGCTTTCTCCTGGCTTCCCGTGCCCCTTCTTACTGGCAGAGCATGAGAGACTGAAAATACCTTGATCAGGGTAAGCATTGCTTAGCAACAACTAAAACATTGATGTTATCAGCACTGTTCTCAGACTGAAGCTGAAAACACAGCACTGACCAGCTACTAGGAAGGAGAAAAATGACTGCTGCTGCTGAACCCAAGACACAATTCTACTTCAGATCTTTAAGGAGAAATACATACGCTTTCTATTAAACAATTCTGCTAAGTTACTTCTCAGCAGACTCTTCCCATTATAGTTTTAACCTATTCTGGGTGCTGAAGAAGAAAACAACTAGGAACTGCGAACTAGAGAACAGCAGAAGTCATGTACCTCTTGTCTCCCTAACAAACTCTTGCAAAACTGGCTGCAGGAGATTTATTAGGAAAAAAACCCACATTTCTCTTATTAAAAATTTAAAAGAAAAGATTCTGCTATGTAATTTTGAATTTTCCTGTGGTATATTCAGTGCATTTGCTGTTTGTCTTCCTAATACACATTGTATTTGCTATTTATAAGTGGGGACCAGGACAGACTGGAAACAAAACTGTGCATTTCCACACCGTGAGATGGTTAACTTGCACCCTTGATCTTACAGCTGTTGTAACTCCAAATTCCCGTGGAGTCTTCATCTATCACTGTGGTACCCCCCGCCAGCCTTAATGGGTGGAGGGACAGGAAGGTTTCAATAGACAATCTCAGGCAAATCCCCTCTTTGCCAATGCAGCGCTTCTTAAATCGTGGTTTGTGTCTAAGAAAAATGTCTCCAAGTTCCCACTCTGAGGGCCTCAGGTCTTCTTTTATTATGGTCTAGACATGCAATGTGAATTAATTAGTCTGTTCTACATCTGCAGCAAGTCTCAATTCTGTTGCTAAACATAAGCAACCATCATCAATGGAGTACTCTAAGGTACTGGAGACATTTATTTCAAGCAGGTGTAGAACCCATGGCAGATATGCATCCTTCTGGAGTAGCGTCTGAAAGTGAAGTAGACAAAAGTGAAGTTTTGCTTTGTTCTGGCAAACAATTTAGTTTCACTGCATGTTTTCACTGCTTTAAGTATTTCATAAAGAGTTGCTAATCTGAATGTTAAGACTAGAGCTGTACAAATGCAGAGAAATCAGGCATTATGCCGTGTATTTTGGTTATATATGGCTGAATATAGATGCGTATGTGTATACATATGTATATACATGTGTGTATGTGTTTATACATACATATACATGCATGCACATATACACATGCAAAGGAACAATTGCTGAAAGGAAGAACAATTCTGAGACTGTGGAAGTTGTCCTCAAGCTGTTCTACCAAGACCAGAAATCCTATGTACTCATTTCAAAATGTGGGATAAAATAATTGAAATGAATGTAACATAAGTTTACTGTCACATCTATATAAAAGCGAATTTATATAGCAAAGTATTTTTAGCACCCAGCTATTTTCACACCCAGGAAAATCCTGATCCAACTGTAAAAAGTCATCTGAAGGAATGTGATGGATGGAAAATTATTTGAACTATTTTAAACTGCACTGAAAATGTTTGAAGGATTTATTTGTAAGTAAAAGTGGAAAAGCATCAGCTTCATCCAATTTGTTTTCAGGCAGCCATTTTACAAGTGTGATTCTCTTAGGACCTTTGTTCAGGTAAGAGCCTTGAGAGACAGCTCACTCAAGACACGCATTACCCCTCCAGGCACTTCTCTCTTTTATGTATTGAAGAAGCCTAGGACTACTATACACTGCACTGACTGCTACGTCTAAGCTGTGAAATCTGGATGCAATGAATTTGGCCTTAGGAAACTTCAGCAGTCATTTTCACCTCAGACATAAATCCAGTCTTTGGATTGAGTCAGTTAAGAATTTGATGTTCAGCGCTTCCAAATGAAGGACTGTGGCTTGCAATAACAGCCCAATATATTGCAAGATAATAAGGTATTTTGAGAACTCTAGCAAACTTAATTGTACTAAAAGCCTTCTGCTTAAGCAAACTTTCCCCTTGATTTCTTCTTCTATTTAATTTCTAGTCTGTGACAGTAACTACTTCACTACGTGCTGGTTGATTTCCTAAGAGCATACAGTAAGTCAGACATTGCCATTTCAAAGATGCAAACAGTGAGGCAGAGCAGCCCTATGCCAAGTTCTCCTGAAAACATACATGAAATAAGATTTAATCATCATGATGAGATAAGTACAGCGTCTTATTAATTTAGCTAAGATTTATTAACTTAACCATTGGTCTCCGAACTTGGAAACCCAGTAAGTACTCTAGAACTACACACAGGGATTTTAATAATTTTCCTGCTTGAAAAAAAAAAAAAACAACCAACAACTCCAAGCTCCAAAAGTGCATTATTGCATCCTTTTTAGCTAATCAATTGTAGCGCAGTTATGTGCAGTACCAACAGAATTAAAAGGGGGAAAAATCTCCTTTAAAATGTAGAAAAGAGCTTAGAAAATTGTCTTTTTTTCTCAAGCTTTAGTCCCATGCAAACTTGGACTCACCATTTGGAAACTCACTGAATTTGAAAAGTATTTACATGTCCAATCGCCCAGTGAGATTACAAGAACACCTTGTCTATGAGTTCTATTGATTTCTTGTAAAAATAACATTTTTTACTATTCTATTGAATGCCTTCAAAATCTATACCTTAATTCTTGAAATATCAGTGCTTTAAGTGGAAGCAGCTTCCTAACTTCCTATGTATTTCTCATACATTTCTACTGCTTCTTGTTCCCCTGAAATGTGGGGGAACAGAAACTGAAACTGGTTAAAGCACCAGATCACGCAGGAACTTTCAGTGTGCTCAGTGATAAGATTTTATATTCCCTTACCCCTTCTTTCAATTTACTTAGTGCCTGCCGAAATAGCTCAGTTGGGAGAGCGTTAGACTGAAGATCTAAAGGTCCCTGGTTCGATCCCGGGTTTCGGCAGTAGTGGTTGTCACTGGTAAAGGCCTTGGGTGATAACTGGCCTGGTCTGAGGCATTTTCTGACCACATCACTGGGCCTGGAGCTACTTGATCGTAAGGTTCTCCAACCACAGCCATTCCATAACTTCTTTTGCTTATTATCATACAACCACCAGGCCATTACTCCCAATCCCACATAAAACAGAAAAGATGTTGGCTATAATGGGGTACCAGAAAGATGCATCTATAAATGCTAACTATTTTGAGGACCTGAGGTGCAAGAATTCATGCTAATGCCTTGTTTCAAAAGCTTTCTGCCAAATACTTTCTTCTCTCTATTTATACAGCCACCTACACCAGTGAGCTGGATGGGCAGTACCAAACTGTTAGGCACCAGCATCACCACTGTTAAAGATTCAAGTTTCTTACAGTAATGTGCTGCATACCTGAAATGACCACTGCATGTTAAAGCAGACAGTGAAGCACTTTTCCCATCAGAAAAGAGCCATTAATTTGATAAATCACCACACAAGCCATATAAAACATTTCTATTCAGAATTACTTTCAGTGATACAATAAAAATCCAGTTTTCCTGTCCTCAGACAGAAGTCTTTTCACTCAGAGATAGTACAAGTTAAGAACTTTAAGGGTTTGGATGGACAAAACCAGTTTGCTGCCTTGATTGAATCTGTAAGCTAAAACATGGTCATTATGTACATTCAGGATGGCAGCTTGCCCTCATTGTAAGCAAAGGGATGGATTAAAGCAGTTAACCACTGAAAGCATCTTGCACTTTCCCACAGATCCTCTGAAGAATGGAAAAGTTCTTAGCAAATTTGACAAAAGTCAAGCAAAGGCTAAATTTACTACAACACAAGGAACAGTATCACTAGGGTCTGAGGAAGAAAGAACTTCATAATGCCAGTGAAAACAATGAAATGTCAGAATACATCTACATTACGCTCACCACAGTGGGAGCAACATGACAAAAATAACCAGCTCATATCTTTGTAAAGGTCTGCTTTTCAAATACGAAACATAGGTTGCAGTAATTTGCCTTGCTTCTTGAAGATGTTTTGTAACATGCAGTGTTCTGTCCACTAGATCTGTTAATATTAGTAAACTAGCTATCAGTGAAACATGGTATCTTCATAGTGATCTAGGCTGTTTTGGAACAATCCATATCCAAGCCATCAAATATTCCCCTGGAAAAATGAGAGAAAAAAGCAGTAATAAAGAAGATTTATTCAAGAATTTTAATAATGGACATCTTTTACACATTTTAACTAGGGAAAAAAATCCAGGTTTGTTACTGACAATTTCATTTTCCCACTTGAATACATGTAAATAAGTCTATAACTCAGAACAAAAAGACTGGGAGAGAGCTCTGAGCTGAGAATATAGCATAATGTGTAAGCTTCACTTTGATGTTGAGCAGTTCACTCAACAAGCAGTTCAGTTTCTCCAGAATCCAACTTTAGCACCATCTTGATCAAATTCACATGTAATGAACCAGTTCCCTGGGTATATTACTGATTGCTGAGGGACTGATTAGGAAAGCAAACTTCTTTCCTATTTTGTCACCAACATACTCTTGTGTATCTATTCAATTTCTCCTTAGCAAGTTTATGTGACTGCCCTGAGAACATCAGAAAGAAGTGAAGTCAAAATTATGCTCTTTTCATTTTTGTTTATTAGACTTCTGCTTTGGAAACAGACTGGAACTTTGACAATCAGATACAGAGCAAGCTTAGAGAAACCAAATAATACCTATGGCTGTAGTAGCATAATCTAAACATGTTCCAAGGTTCACAATCTAAAGCTGTTGGCAAATAGTGAATATCACACATAAAACCCCTTTATAAGAGATGTATCTTTATTTAAAAGTTGATTCTTATATAAATAAAGTATTTCAGGAAAGTAATGTCAAATTGTTAACAGTGATATGAAGCATTCTCCATGTGTCATTTATTCCTGCTTCCATGTAAAAAATTGTTGACAGAGCTAAAATATTCTTGGCTTCTAAAAAATGAAACCATATTGGATCTTTAAGCTATTTCCTTTGGGAGAACATTAAAGTCAACCCTGAAACATCAACCGGACATCTAGGGAAAATGAATGGTGAAAGAAAAATCACAAAAGAAATTATGATAGTTGTGGGGGTCTTGAAAGTTAGATAAACATTTCATGATTTAGCTGGCTTAAAGACATTAGCTCTACTGTTGCCTGTAGCAGTATTATATTGCAGTCATCCTTTGTACAAGTGATATCAGGCTATCTATTTTACTCTCTCTCAATTAAGAAGTTCATGTTTCTTTTCCATCAAGACTTGCTGATAATAAGAAAAAGGAAATATTTGAAACAGCTTTGGAAGGTGACTTTAAAGTTTTCTTTTTGGCTGATCACATAAGATTTTTCTCCCATCAGTTTACCCAACCCCACCCTTCTTGGCAGATTTCAACATATTTTTCAGCTATTCCTCTACTTGGTCATTAGATTTTCTCTTCCCTCTGCTAAAACTCATCTTACTTATTAATTTAGGACTACTCTTCCAGATTATCCCTTTTCCCAAACTATCGGCTTTCCTGTCAATTAGTCCTAACCACGGTCAAAGCCCTTCTACTCATTCAATAGCTCATCTTAGAAAACAAAAACATCCTATTTCCTTGAACTGGAGATTTCCTAGAGAAGATAAAATTCTAAACAAAGAGAAGATATTGTATTTTTCATTACACATTTCAATTGTGAAGGAATGCTAAGCTTTTTTCATTCTTGGTCAGCAATAAGAAAGGTGCTATATTTAAAAATACATAAGATCACTATTATTCTTTTACTGGACATATGCTTTAAAAAGATTGGGTTTGGGTTTGCTTTTTTTTTAATTCAACCTTCAATTGTTGTTGGTCTGGATAAAGGCAAATTTTAAAATGTTTGGTTTTATTGTTCAGCAGAAGAAGCATTGAGTTAGATTGCTTTGCTCATGGGAAAGGAAAAGTTGTGCAGAAGTGGTGGACTTCAGTAAGAAACATGGATGAAAGGGGAAGCAGGGTTACCGGTGGAGGGAGAGGCAGGTCATACCAGACTTGCAAGGGATGAACATCAGCAACAGTTGGCAAATGAAGTCTCCTGAACCCAGCTATAAATTTTTTGGGACACATGCATAATCAAAGTAGGCAGAGAAGCCATAGCTGCTCTCCAAACGCCTAAGTATGCTTCTTAGCTAGGCTCTGAGCTAAAGGACAGGCTTTTGGTCAGAGTACTTCTGTGACATATGCAGTCGATTAGAAAGATCCCAGGTCACTGCTGTCTCACATGCTCTCTGGATGAATAGATCTTTATTTTCCAGAACCTTTTAAAAGATACATCCACCAAAGTCTGGGGTAAAAACCTCAGTGATCCAGGAGCATCAGCCAGTGCTGGCCCCAAACTGTTACCTCAGATATCTTTTGATTTTCTATGGGCTAGTGGAAATCTAAAACTTTTAGACATCCAAACCAATCATCTGCCCAGGACCACCATCAGCAATGTATTCCATGCCAGCTGGCTAAGCATAGCCTACACACCTGTCTATCTGTACTTTTCCTTTCTCTTGAGCAACATTTGTCATGTAATAAGAGGAAACCAGCTTGACTTTTTAGGCTAGGTCCAGCCTCATCTAAGTAAACACTGGACTTTCTAATGACCTCAGTGGAATTTGGATATGGCCCTTCACCTTCTTCCGCCAAAACAGAGGATGATTTTGAAAAGTCCTGTTTGGCTTTGCATATCTTTTTCTGCATTTAAGCCTGCTACCTCATGTTTGCACGGAGCTGGGTGGCTTGCTGCTTCTCTTTCCACCTTTTTTGTTGTTTTACCAATATATCGAATGCTTTAAACAGGGACTTAGTATACTTATTTTTTTTCCATTACTGTCCTGAACTCTTAAAAACCAGATGTCAGCCTTGATCCTCACCTCTGTGGAATTTCTACCTCATCTCAGTAGTATAGAACTGCTCCTGTTTCTGGACAACACAGCTCAGTGACCAGGTCTCTGCCAGCCTCAGACAAACTCTTCTTTGAGAAAAATAATGATTAAAAAAAACAACTTATCTTCCATGTTTTGTTGAAAATGTGCTGAAAATCTCCTGGGGTATCTGAGGCTAGCTTCCATGGCAACATAATATTTACAGGCTCAGATCATAGAAAAGCTGTACATTGCTATGTGAGCTAAAAACAATGTTTAATTTCTTTGAGCAGGGAAGTCACAAGACACATGCTTTAACAGATATGAAACCAATAAAGGTGTAAGACTATACACATCTTTAACTTAATATTTCTGATATTACTCTGAATGAGACAATATTGCCTGCCCTTTTCTTTCACTTCCCTCCAAAACCACTCTGAATGTAATGCTATGAAATATATTCATTTCACTTTTTAATGTAAGAGAAACAGTAATATTGGAACATTTGTTCATTCTTCTGATAGCTGTGCCATGGTGACATCATTTGAGGTTTGCATTCTTCCTCTCTCTGCCTAGATACACCTATCTGACCCTGTTGGCACACATTTCTGACCTCCATTGATATATCTGACCACTGTTCCATTACTAAAGATGTTTGAACATGTCACAGACCTCACAGAACATTCTTCAGAATACATGGAGGGTGAGGAACCTACATACACCTCTTCATCATGTTACTGTTTCTCAGCCATGTCAGCTATCCTTCTGCAGCTGATCAGCCCCTCATTTGATTAGCACCTCTTTAGGCACCCTAAGCTTTATATGAGGGGAAGGAAACAGCAACAGCCTCCTTTCTGCATCAAAGAACAACATGAGATTCACTCCACAAAACACTACCTCCAACCCTTCTGCTGAGTGGTGACCTGATTCTTTCTTCAGAAGGGCTGCCTTTTGTGCAGTTTAGTTTTCTTCCTTGCTCTTATTTCACTCATCCAGTTTGGGGGAATGTGGAGAAATACAATTCTATAAATTGAATTAAGAAGTACAGGCTTCACAATTACTCTCTACACAATGTTGTCCTTTGGGTTCACAAGTATGCTGAAGGACAGGTATGTCCCTAACTAAAGTACTAAAGTCATCAACCAGTGCTCCCTGACAAGGAGACTTAAAGGATTACTTAGGTGAGTGCTCAGTCATGAATACATCCTTAGCCCCCAGTAAATGCAAGATGACTGCGCATGGTTTGTCTTATATGTGCTTGAATGTCACAACACATGCTCTTCAGTATTACACAAAAATATTTGTCCTACACTTTCTGGTCAAGAGTTCTGTCTATACTGATTATATTGTAATAAGCATAATAGGCCTTTGATCTTATTTATAAAACTAACTCTAGAGCAGCGGTATTGCTAGAGTCCCTATTTGAAATAAAATAAAACAAATCTTTTAATCTAATAGATTAGAAAAAGACTAAGATATGCTTCAAAAGAGCAGTTCACCAAACATTAAATCACTGGTTTGTCAATTAAACATGTTTTTCCATGTATTATCATATTCTCTTATCTGCTCCCTTAACTGAAATTACTGTTTATAAAGCTCCTAAACACTATTCTATTCATGAGCCCTAAACCACAGAACAGTAAATCTTGGGCCACAGTTCAGAATGTCCTACCCATCAGTGTTTGAACTTTGACAGGAACTGGCTCTGCAGAACTTTGAAGAGGATTTCACTTTTCTTCTACATTTCTCAAAAAGTCCATTTCTTGAGGACCAACAGTTTGTGAATGAAAGGGAAAATACTACTTCCCCCTGCTAACAAAGGATATGTTTTTGTGATTCTAAACTCTGTTACTAAGCTATTTTATAACCTCCTACCACTGTACAGAGAATGAATCTTTCTTATCTGTTCTGTTTTGCCAAGACTTCCTCCATGGAAGAATTCAGATATATAATTGGTAGAGAAATCAAAAAATAAAAGCATAATACTCCTCTCGTTTTCCTGAGGACTGAAGCAAAGATACTACAATTTTCATGTCAAAATCCCTTTTGTGCGCAAAATTAGAGGCTGTGTTATATCAAATACATGTCCACTACTTGCCAAAAGCAATAAAATTCCAGTATTGCTTAAAACACAGAAATAAAGCAGAAGCCTTGAAGTGGAATAACTGACACTTTCAGCTAGGAGGTACAGCACTGAGGAACTTCTAACCTTTGTAGGAGCTGGTAGTGCTTAGCAACCTGATTTATTAATCACTTATTCCCTAAAAATCATTCCTAAGAAAGAATTTTCAAGTATTTTTGAGGTGAAGGATCAAATTTAGGCTTTAAGCATATGGAATTAACTCCAAGTTTTCCTATATATTACCCAACAAAATAACCACAGCGGCATTAGCCAGGTCTGAAAATGGGACGTGGGTACCTGTATTTCACAGACATTAAATATCATTTGGCATTTAAATTCCAGAAGATCTTTTTAGAAGTTGTGTATGTGCGCATTAACTCCTTTTATTCTTTATCACAGGCTCTAATCCTTTCTAAGATTATGGGTATAGGAATTTGCAATTACTTGTTTCTATTACGTAAATTCAGCTAAAATGCAAAACAAACTTATTTTCTCTAGCGACATATCAGATATATTCAGTCAGGTTGTTCACTGTCAACCTAAAGAAAGACTTCTCTAAGCTAGTTTGATTATTTTCTGAGTTATATCAGTTGCTTTAATAGATGTTACATTTTCCTACAGATTTGGTCAACGGGATGGGCAAAACAATTGTAAAGAGCAGAGACAACCATGAGTTCATATGCATGAGGTGTATTTTCTATGAAATGTCTCTAAGAAATGTAATACCAAAGCTCTTCATCCATGCAAAAAGGATATCAATAGTGGTACCTTCTGTTAAGTTGTTCCATATAGCTCTAACAAGGGAAAACAGTGTATGAGAAAAGGATATTATTAATATGAATGCAGAACTAGTAGCACATCCATGTTATAGATATAGAGGAGAAACTACTGTGCAGAAATACAAAGATAAACAGTAAAAAGAAAAAATTAAATAACTGGACACACCTGGACTTCTTTATAGTAGACATTGTACAGTATATGTCCTAATAGACATATTTCTTGGCTAAATTGCACCTTTAACCAGGGAATATGAATTCAATCTGCTGTTTGATACTTGCACTTGAATTTAACAAAGCTCAATGTTAAATTCTTGCCAACAAATCAACACAAGATCAAAATCACATTTCTTATTTCTCTCCCTGCTGTTGTTAGAATCTTAATGTGCAACGGTTTGATTTTTTTCTTTTGGTACAGATATATTCACTACTTATATTGTGTAGTAAAAGAAATTCTGTGCTATAAATCCAGATCTTGGGTGTGTCTGGTACTCAGTTTATCCACTTTAAAGGCCTTCGCAAGAGCTGTGCCTGATTGATGGGTTGCCGCCCATAATGAACTGAACACGATGCAGATCTTCCTCCCAGCAAACATTCTCCTCTTTCAACATATAGTTGCTCTGGGACAGTTATTTGGCAAGATTAAGTCAGCTGAAATGAAAGAGTAACTTGTAAAAATTTTGAAGCCTCAGCTTAATGCATTTTAATAACAATTACATTTGCAGATGAAAACCAGTTAGAACTAGGTGGAATGTGAAGCATTTTCAAACACCTGCGATTTCAACTTCAATGTCCATAGTAGCCTTTATATATTGATAGGTAAATCCAGAGTAAACTAATGAAAGTAGTGTGATCGGAAGATTTAGGAGAAGGTTCTTAATTAAACAAATTTCATTAAAACAATGCAGTCAGCAGTGTTATATTGAAACAATAAGTTAAATTTGCATAAAAAGACAAGCATCGCATGCTGATGAAGAAAATCTCTCCGATAGTGACTAGAGAGAAATAGAATTAAAAAGATGAAGCTTTATATCATTCATAATAGATATATGCAGCCAAAACAATAAAGAGACTAGCTAAAACTAAAGAAAAGCAATACTGAAATTTTAGAAGAAGCAAGGTCTTAAAGCAGCTGTCAGTTTAACTCCATCAAGATCACAGTCGTTTCTCATATATGTCATAGCTTCCAAATTTCCTTTGGAGAATCCAAATCTTTGGGTCACTTTCATTTTTGCTTATTTTGTCAACTGTAGAGAACTGAGGACAGGATTAGGCACACCAGTTACAGGCACACAGTTATTTAATAGCTAGCGCATACAGGCATGAGCTGGGACAAGCTATGGCTTGCCCTGGGATGAGTGAAGATATGCGGAAGATACAGAATCATAGAATCATAGTATAGTTAGGGTTGGAAAGGACCTTAAGATCATATACTTCCAAACCCCCTGCCAGGGGCAGGGACCCCTCACACTAAACCATGCCACCCAAGGCTATGTCCAACCTGGCCTCGAACACCGCCAGCGATGGAGCATTCATAACTTCCCTGGGCAACCCATTCCAGTGCCTCACCACCCCCACAGTAAAGAATTTCTTCCTCATATCCAATCTAAACTTCCCCTGTTTAAGTTTGAACCCATTACCCCTTGTCCTATCACTACAGTGCCTCATGAAGAGTCCCTCCCCAGCATCCCTATAGCCCCCCTTCAGATACTGGAAGGCTGCTATGAGGTCTCCATGCAGCCTTCTCTTCTCCAGGCTGAACAGCCCCAACTTTCTCATCCTGTCTTCATACAGGAGGTGCTCCAGTCCCCTGATCATCCTCGTGGCCCTCCTCTGGACTTGTTCCAACAGTTCCATGTCCTTTTTATGTTGAGGACACCAGAACTGCACACAAGACTCCAAGTGAGGTCTCAGGAGAGCAGAGTAGAGAGGCAGGATCACCTCCCTCGACCGGTTGGTCACGCTTCTTCTGATGCAGCCCAGGGTACGTTTGACTTTCCAAGCAAGCACGCATTGCTGGCTCCTGTTCATTTTTTCATCGACCAATACCCCCAAGTCCTTCTCTGCAGGGCTGCTCTGAATCCCTTCTCTGCCCAACCTGCAGCTGTGCATGGGATTGCTCCGACCCCGATGTAGAACCTTGCACTTGTAATGGTTAAACTTCATCAGGTTGGCATCAGCCCACCTCACAAGCATGTCAAGGTCCCTCTGGATGGCATTCCTTCCCTCCAGTGCATCAACCGAACCGCACAGCTTGGTGTCATCGGCAAACTTGCTGAGGGCACACTCAATCCCACTGTCCATGTCACCAACAAAGATGTTGAACAAGACCAGTCCCAACACCAACCCCTGAGGGACACCACTCGTTACTGGTCTCCAGCTGGACATTGAGCCATTGAGCACAACTCTTTACGTGCAGCCATCCAGCCAGTTCTTTATCCACTGAGTGGTCCACCTTTCAAACTGATGTCTCTCCAACTTAGAGACAAGGATGTCATGTGAGACAGTGTCAAACGCTTTGCACAAGTCCAGGTAGATGACATCAACTGCTCTACCCCTGTCCATCAGTTCCGTAGCCCCATCATAGAAGGCCACCAGATTGGTCAGGCAGGATTTCCCCTTACTGAAGCCATGCTGGCTGTTACCAACCACCTTGCTGTTTTTCAGGTGCCTCAGCATGCCTTCCAGGAGAATCTGCTCCAAGATTTTGCCAGGCACAGAGGTGGGACTGACTGGTCTGTAGTTCCCTGGCTCATCCATTTTCCCCTTCTTGAAAATAGGGTTATATTTCCCTTTTTGCAACAGCAAAGCAGTTCTGGGTGGGGACATCAGATTTAGGAGGAAGCCCCTTGCTTTTAATTGTCCCATTCCTTTTTTTTTTTTTTTTTCCCCTTCCCCCCCCCCCCTTTTTTTTTTTTTTTTTTTTTTTTTTTTTTTTTTTTTTTTTGTTTCTAGTTCCCAGCTTCCTGGGTTAGCGGCCTCCTTCTTCCGTCCATAGCTACAGTGGACGCTTGAGGCCCCTGCACAGTCTGGTCCTGGAGCAAGCAGTGCTGTTTCCCCTCAGCTTCCCTGACATCTTTCAGCCCAGTAACAGCGTCCCGCAGCGCAGCCCCTGCTGCAGGAGGACCTCCACCAGGGAGCACAGAGTGCAGCCCTGCCCATTGCGCACCCTCCCCTCAGGAGAGCAGCGCAGGTGCCCTCTACACCCTGAGCTCTGCACTGCAGCCTCCCTTCTCATCGGCTCTGTCTGGGTGCCTACGCTGCCACTTCCGGGGCAGCCAGAGCAGCGCTCCCAGACCGGACCCTGCTCATACGGCGATTGCTCACCATCCCGCTCTCCTGCCCGCGCAAACTGCCTCGAACCCCCCCTGTTCGCCGCGCTCCCTGGGGCAGGTTTCTACCCACTCAGGGTTGGGGCCGCTCCTGCTGGCACCGCCCCCTCTGAGTCAGCTGCTCGCGTCAGCCGTGCTGTCGGCTGCTGGCGAAGGCCTTTGGAGTACTTGAGGTTCCCTGTGTGGCTGTTGCCGCTCTGAGTTGAGGCTCCAGGACGCTGAGCTTCCCCCGCTCAGGCGTTGCAGCCGGCCTCTCTCAAGCTGCTCCCTCAGCAATTGACCCAATCTCCCCACCTGAGACAAATGGCTGAAATTTACTGGGCTTTCCTGCCCGGAAGTGAAGAATCCTATGAGGATCTGCATCCTGTGCCCTCTCCTCCAGAAGCATCTCGGACAAGGGCATGGATCAGTCTGGTTCAGAGCGTGTGTTCAGAGACTTCCCAGCAGAGCCCTTATCATGTGCCAGTGCGATTCTCAGAGTGGGTCTCTGGCACCAGCAGCATGGGCAGGACTGCAAAGAGACAAAAGAGGGGTTAGAGAGGTTACAGGCGTGGGCTACAGGGTAAAAGAGCAGGAAACACTCCCTTACTGATGTTGGCCTAAGTCAGCCTGCACAGTGCCAGACTGGGGATTGCAGCCTGCACTTCTGAGCCTTGCTGTCCCCCAGATCTGCTAGGAGCAGGTTTTTCAAGATAGGGCTGGTGTGGATTGGAAATGAAGATACTGAACTCTTGGGTGCCTTCTGCAGTTGTGTTTTCTTATCCTTGAGGACAGAAAACACAGGTAATGGGCTCAGCTTTTTTTGACACAGTTTCTGGGAGGTGATTCCCTTCCCATCCCCTTCTATCTCTTCCCATCTCATCCCCTTCCTTTTACAGGGCTCCACTAGGCCTAACAATGATCTCTGAATAACTTGGGCTCAATTTTTAATAGGGCCTCAGTCCCTGGTCGAATGGTTTGTGGGGATGCTTCTGATCCAGAATGAGAGGGACTTCTTTGCAGCATCTGTGGCTTGGATCACGGACCATTTGGTTGCTGTTTTTCAGTTGTGTTTGTAAATCACAACTGTTCAATTTTATCTACCAGGCTTCCTCTCTCTCTTTGATACCCCATGAAAGAGGAGTCACTCATCTTCCTTTTTCCTACCCGCTCAGGAACTTGCGTGCTGCAGCCCCAGCCATCTGAGCTGTGCCAGGGAGGCAGAGGAAGGAAGATAAAGTCACAGATACTGCAGCTCGTTGCTGCAAGGAGACTATCACTTTGGCTTTGCCTTCCCGGACACTGTGCTGCGCACGGTTGCCAGATAATTCCATCTAAATGCGCAAACACGCAAGCCAGATCATCCAGCAGGCTGGAGCTGAAATGCATCAGTGCTTACGACATCCCAGACTCCCCCTGTTCAGCTCAGCCAACACAACTTTGCTGCCCAAACTCCTCCAAGGGTGGCACACAACCCCTTTTCCATGACAAGGGAGGGGCAGACAAACAGTGTGCTGCATCACCTCTTATCTACTCATTTTACCCACCTGACAATAGCTGGACTTGAGCAGAAGTGGAGGGAGAGAATGTGAGATTTGCCATCTCGGGTGGCAGGCCGCACCAGATTCCATCTCGCTCAGCTGCCTCTTACACAAGTAACACTCCTCCGGGTGCCCAAATCCTTCCCAAACCCAGGCACTGAGCTTCTGTTTGCAGACACACAATTTCGTATCTGCATGTCCAGTACCTACACACAGCATGTGAAGAGAGAGATTTGAAGGGAAAATGTGTCTGTCTTCATATACTGCATGTTCCTCTGGTCTTTCTATTTCATTCTGCTTCATCTATCAAAACCATATTAACCCAAAACCCTATTTCCATCAAAGTCTCTATTCCATGAACATTTAAAGATAAAGCTTATCTTGTTACTGGAGCATTAACAAAAGCAATCTAAAAGGCTGCTGTCAATCATCTCCTGCTCTCTGTTTCTTTTGGCCTCTTCTCAAAGCAGCTTCTCAGGGAGCACGGCTGGGACCTCGCGGGGTGCTGGTGGACACCAGCACTCAAACACCAACAGGCATCACACCTCTCCCCTTGTGAAAGGCAATGCAGGAAGGTCCGAGGGCCTGGCCAGGGCCAAGCATGCACCCCAGCAAAGGGAACAGCACCATCAAGCAGCACCCGCTCAAACAGGATAGAGCCCGTATGGATTTCTGCTGCACCAACCTTCCCCAGCAGATCAGCCTGGGGCTGATCATCTCAGATCTTGCACTGGGGAAATGTGCTTGCGCTCGAAAAATTGATGGTCACAGAGGTCATCTGCATTTCTATTTCCACTGCATCTCTCTTTAACTTCTTTTCCATTGCCATCCTTACCTACTTCTTTCTTCTGGTATCTCAGCTCCCCCCACACCATGTGTGTACTTTTTATATGGTTCATGCTGCCACCATGCAGAGCAAATCACCAGCCAGCTGACATCTCACACAGCCATCATCCCACATCACCAACAGGCTCTGGCACTCACTACAGCCTGGTGCCTGGACAGCTACACGGTTACAAGGGATCTCTGTCTGGGTCGCCACATCCTTCCTGGCCAGCAGAGAGGACTGAGTTTGCTTTGCTTTGGGTCCAGAGGACGCTACCTTAGAGCAGCGGCTGAGTTCAGCCCTGCAGCACTCACTCTGCTCCCCGGCTGCCTGCAGCGCTCCCAAGGGCGGTGTTACCTGCTCAGGGCGCAGCCCCCACCTTGGGACCAGAATGTCAATGGCAGCCAATGACGATGTGAAATCTGCCACCACCACTGCCGGCACTGAGCTGTGTAATGCAGCAGCACTGCCAGCTCTCCGGCAAGTCCTGACAAGGGACTTGGGGCTGCTTTGGTGGCTCTTTGCCCTTCAGGGTCGAGAGTCCTGGACGCTGTGATTTCCCACACTCCCATGCTAAAGGCACCCTCTCTGCAGCTACTCATCTTGTTCTCATTCCTCAAGTGCTCAGCCGGAAGTTGGGGTTTGGTGACCAGAGAGACCATAAACACAAGGGCTAAATCTGCAAACAAACCCACAGACACTTAATTCAACAAAACCATCCAGCACATTGTCAAAAAAGACAAACCCAAAACCCCGCATGCAGAAGCCAAAGCCACTTGGCAAACAAGCCTCAGCAGAAAAAGGCTCCATTCATGGCAGTCTCTCTGGAGTGAGACATGTGATGAGCATCAGCAGAGAGACAAAGGTGAAGCACAACTGTCAGACCAGACGGTATCTGGGAGCCTGTGTCAGCAGAGCTGCTCCACCAACATAGCCAAGGCCCGAGATCCTGGTTTTCCTCACATTTAATTTGCAGATGGAAGCAAGTTACTCACCCCAGTGAGCCTGGAGGATCCACACTGTCTCCCCCTCTTAGGAGCAACACTGCCCATGCCAGCAGATCCAGGAGGACACGGGCGAGCTGTTAGAGGAACCACTGGCAGCAGAGAAGCTTTCTCAGGTCACAGTTTAAAGGTCTCCAATGAGAATTTAATTCAGTAACCCAGTTACTGCATAGTAAATCCCCCGAGTACTAGATATGTGTCTTGACTGCTAAACCTCAGTAAACAAGTCTTTAATCACCCATGGCGATTAATTAGCAAACAAGAACTAATCGCAACATAGAGAGCTGCTTAGATTGAAGTCAGTCGCTTTACATTAATTGAATACAGAGGTCCATGAATTACACAGATATATTCTAACCAACACACAGACACAGACGAGCAGTGAGGAAGCAGGTTATTATTTATTGGCCCAAGAAAGCATCCACAACAAATGCAGGCTGCAGCATGACATCCCCAGCACAGCTGCCTTGGGCCTGGCGCTGGCCGCAGGGCACAACTCCTCCACACGTGGGCTGATGCAGGAGAAACGGAAAGCCTTGCCCAGAGCCCTCAGCGCTCTCCTGAAGCGGTAGAGTCGTCGGCGTGGGGCCACTCCTGGGTCTGGAAGAGTGGCAATGCCTGTGGGGGAAGAAGAGCTGTAGGTGAGGGGCTGGGGGGGCACCAGGCAAGTTGCTGCTGCCACCTGCCACCAAGGGCTGTCCCCGGGGCCTTTCCTGAGAAGGCTCTCATGGTTGTAGGAGAAATGGCCAGGAACACCAAAAACATTGGGCAGGTCCTGGTCACATCTCTGGCTGTGGTCCCGCAGCTGCTGGAACACCAGGACATGACCCAGATCCAGGATGTGACAATGGCCAAAGAGGAGAAAGAGTGGGAAGAGGACATTGATAAAGTGTTGTCCCAGGTGAAAGTCATCACTGTGCACAACATCTTAGTCAACTCCTCAGTCCCAGAGCTCTTCCAGGGCCCCCAGGCAGATATCCAGGGGGAATTCGGCTGCCCCATCAGCATGAGCATAGATGGGACAGTAGAGGCAGCCAGAGACCTGCAGAGCATGTCTCCTGTCCCAGTCAGACCCATGGACACCAAACTGGCAGCTTCAACACTGGGTGCAGCTGCAGAGGAAGAGGAGCACCGCGCACCTCTCACTCCAGTGGCACAACAGGAGGTGGCACAGGCACCAGCTTCTCCTGTCTGTGGTGAGCAGGAGGCAGCACCAGAGGCACAGAGCCAGGCACCTGCTCTGCTCAGCTCACATGCCTACGCTTTCCCCAGGGGCTTTCACTGAATCATAGAATAGTTAGGGTTGGAAAGGATCTTAAGATCATCTAGTTCCAACCCACCTGCCAGGGGCAGGGACACCTCCCACTAAACCATGCCACCCAAGGCTCTGTCCAACCCCTCCTTGAACACCGCCAGCGATGAAGCATTCACAACATCCCTGGGCAACCCATTCCAGTGCCTCACCACCCTTACAGTAAAGTACTTCTTGCTTGTATCCAATCTAAACTTCCCCTGTTTAACTTTGAACCCATTGCCCCATATCCTATCCCTACAGTTCCTGATGAAGAGTCCCTCCCCAGCATCCCTATAGGCCCCCTTCAGACACTGGAAGGCTGCTATGAGGTCTCCATGCAGCCTTCTCTTCTCCAGGCTGAACAGCCCCAACTTTCTCGGCCTGTCTTCATACGGGAGGTGTCCCAGCCCCCTGATCATCCTTGTGGCCCTTTCCACAGAATGCTTGCAGCCCTCAGCCCATGCAGGGGAGGCTGGGGCACATCTGAGCTCATGCACACACTGCTGCCAGCCTGGCTGGGTGCCACCCAACTCAGGAAGTACCTGGCTTGTCCTCGGTGTCCTGAACTACAGCAGGCGACTTTGATGGTGACTCCACATCCAAGCTTTGTGCCACGTCTGGCTGGTCCATCTGCTGCTGCCTGGTTCCCCGCATGACGGGTACAGCCTTGCCCAGGTATTTCCTCACAAAGTTTCTGACCATTCCCTGCAGGGTAGCAAGAGCACAGGAAGGGGATGGGGGCAATGTCAGTGGGATGACACAGGGAGCACCAGAAATAACCTGTCACAAACCCCCTGGGAGCTGCGATCCAGGGCCTTGGGATCCCCGGTGCCAGCCACATGCACCTCACTCACCTGGCGCCGAGAGTCCTGAGACGAGGGAGAACCTGCTGCATCTCCTCTGCCATCTGCTCCTGCAGGAACATGGGATGTTCCAGCCTCTGCTGCAGGGATCTGAGTCAATGCAGCGGCCACTTCATCCTCAAGTGCTGTTGTGGAGGCAACGGCTGCGCTGGCCTCTCCCTGAGGCTCTGGAGCCACAGCAGACTCAATGTTCTCAAGTGCTGCAGGTGTCAGTGCTGCCACTGTCACATCCAGGATTTGTGTCATGTCCTGATATTCCACCAGCTGTTGGCTGGCTCCCTGATCCACAGCCTGGACCGGAGGCACCCTTGTGTTGAGCAGGGCTCCTTCCTCTAGAGCCACTTCAGACGCATTTGGGCTGAACAGGGCAAGTGCCTGGCTCTGTGCCTCTGGTGCTGCCTCCTGCTCACCACAGACAGGAGAAGCTGGTGCTGGTGCTGCCTCCTCTTGTGCCACTGGAGCAAGAGATGCGCGGTGCTCCTCTTCCTCTGCAGCTGCACCCAGTGTAGAAGCTGTCAGTTTGGTGTCTGTGGGTCCGGCTGGGACAGGAGACATTCTCTGCAGATCTCCAGTAGCCTCTCCTGTCACATCCATACCCATGCTGGTGGGGCATCTGGATCCCTCCTGGAGATCTGCATGGGGGTTCTGGAAGAGGTCCTGGACCAAGGGGTTGACCCAGATGTTGGAGATGGTGATCTCTTCCCCTCCGGACAGCTCTTTGTCTGTGGCCTCTTCCCACTCCTCTTCCTGATTGTCCAACTCCTCCCCATCAGCTTCCTTATCCAAGGTCCCTGGTGCCACCTGTAATCACACAAGGGATGCAGGAGGTGAGTGGGCTGCAGCTGGGTGGAGCAGTGGCTGGCCACAGGCAGAGGCTCATCCCCCTGTCCTGCCCCATCCCATCCTTGGCACTCACCTGCCTGTGACCGGGCATCCATCTGTGCCGCAAGGGCAAATGAGGTCTCCTGCTCTCCTGCGGCTGGAGCTCCCTTTCCACAGAGCTGCCCAGCAGCCAAGGCAGGCTGGCTGTCCTTTGTATGTTGAGCCTGTGCCTGGTGTGGGCCATGCTGCTCCTCTCTGGCTCCTCCAGAGGCTCTGGCACAGGGAGCAGCAGGAATCTCACTGCCGCAGGTAGCCCATGCAAGACTCCTGCCTGAATCTCCTCAGTATCTCCGGTGCCAGCCATACGTGCCTCGCTCACCGGGTGCCGAGATTCATGAGCAAAGGCTCCTGCACCTCCTTCGTCGGCTGCTTCTGCGGCAGAGTGGGATGCTCCAGCCTCTGCCACAGGCATCTCAGTCCATGAAGCTGCCACTTCCTCTTGGTGTGCTTCTGGTGAGGCAATGGCTGTTTCAGCCTCTCCTTGATGGTCTCCACACATGGGAGACTCAGTGTCCCCAGTTCCTGCAGATGCCTTTGCTGCCATTGCCGCATCAAAGTTTTGGGTCACGTCCCGATGTTCCACCAGCTGCTGGCTGCTTCCCTGGAGCACAGCCAGAGACGTGATCAGGACCTGTTCAGTGATGTTCCAGGCCACTTCTTCTACAACCATCTCATAGGCATCTGGGCTGAGCAGAGCAGGTGCCTGGCTCTGTGCCTGTGGTGCTGCCTCCTGCTCTCCACAGGCAGAAGCTGGTGCCGGTGCCGCCTCCTCTTGTGCTGCATGGTGCTCCTCTTCCTCTGCAGCTCTAGCTAATGTAGAAGCTGCTGACTCGGTGTCCGTGGGTCCGTCTGGGACAGGAGACATGTTCTGCAGGTCTGCAGTAGCCTCTTCTGTCACTTCATCCTCCTGTGCTTTTGGTGAAACAAGGGCTGTGCTGGCCTCTCCCTGATGTTCTCCAGACATGGAAGATGCCCTGTCTTCTTCAGCTTCATCTTCTGTTGCAATGAGAGAGGCTCTGCTGGTCTCTATATGAGACTCTGCAGCCACAGGAGACTGAGTGCCCCCAGCTGCTGCAGGCATCAGCGCTGCCACTGTCGCATCCAAGATGTGGGACATGTCCTGCTGTTCCAAAGACTACGGCTCAGTCCCGTGGACCAGAGAATCAGCCTTCAGTAGGACCTCCCTTGTGATATGCCTGGCTGTTTCCTCTAGAACTATCTCACAGGCATCTGGGCTGAGCAAGGCAGGTGCACAGCTCTGTGCCTGCAGTGCTGCCTCCTGCTCTGAGGGACCGCTGGGATAGGAGACACGCTTTGCAGGTCTCCACCCTCCTCCCCTGTTTCATCCATGCCCATGCTGCTGGAGTCGCCGGACCCCTCCTGGATATCAGCCTGGGCATCCTGGAAGAGCTCTGGGACTGGGGGGTTGACCCAGAGGTTGTGTGTGGGTGTCTCTTCCACTTGGGACAGCACTTTATCAGTGCCCTCTTTGCACTCTTCCTCCTCTTTGGCCATTGTCACATCCAGGATTTGGGTCATGTCCTGAGGTTCCACTAGCTGCTGGCTGGCTCCCTGGACCACAGCCAGAGACATGATCAGGACCTGTTCATTGATGTTCCTGGCCTCTTCTTCTACAACCATCTTGGAGGCATCTGGGCTGAGCAGAGCAGGTGCCTGGCTCTGTGCCTCTGGTGCTGCCTCCTGCTCACCACAGACAGGAGAAGCTGGTGCCGTTGCTTCCTCCTCTCGTGCCACTGGAGTGAGAGGTGTGTGGTGCTCCTCTTCCTCTGCAGCTGCACCCAGTGTAGAAGCTGCCAGTTTGGTGTCCATGGGTCTGACTGGGACAGTCTTCCAGGAGAATCTGCTCCAAGATTTTGCCAGGCACAGAGGTGAGACTGACTGGTCTGTAGTTTCCTGGCTCATTCATTTTCCCCTTCTTGAAAATGGGGGTTATATTTCCCTTTTTCCAGTTGTCGGGAACTTCACCTGTCTGCCATGATTTTTCAAATATGATGGACAGTGGCTTAGCAACTTCATTTGCCAGCTCCTTCTGGACCTGCTGATGGATTTCATCAGGTCCCATGGACTTGTGCATCCTCAGGTTCTAAAGATGGTCTCGAACCAGATCCTCTCCTGCAGTGGGCATAAGGTCTTCATTCTCACTGTCCCTGAGTCTGCCTTCCAAGACTTGGTTGGTGTGGTCAGAGCATTTGCCAGTGAAGACTGATGCAAAGAAGTCGTTAAGAACCTCAGCCTTCTCCAAATCCAGAGTAGCCAGTTCTCCCCATAACTTCTGGAGGGGGCCCACGTTGTCATTAGTCTGTCTTTCATTTGCAATGTACCTATAGAATCCCTTCCTGTTATCCTTAACTTCCCTAGCCAAGTTTAATTCTAAGTGGTCCTTAGCTTTCCTAACCTGGTCCCTAGCTTCCCGGACAAGATCCCTGTATTCTTCCCAGGCCACCTGTCCTCCCAATGCTCCCAATGAAGCCGGCTCATTGGCTGGAGCAGCTGGAATAACTCTACATTGCTCAGAGCATTTATTATAGGTGCTGGCAACTGACTGGGTGTGTTGGGATGGAATGATGCCTCTCTCCCCCAACACATCTAGTTTAAAGCTTTCTTGAATAGCCTGGCAAGCCTCATACCAAAACCACTTTTCCCCTTTGTTTTCAGACCAGTTCCACCAGCCCCCAGTAGGCCTGTCCTACTAAATTGAGTCCCATGTTCTAGATACCCAAACCCCCAACTATGGCACCACCCTTCTAACCATTTATGAACCTGGCCAATCCTCCTAGCCTTTTCTAAGGTCCTCCCCTTTATCATGGAGAACTGATGAAAAGACAATCTGAGCTCCAGAGCCCCTAACCACCTCTCCCAGGGCTCTGTAGCGCTTCTTTATGTTCTCCTGGCTACTGCTATCTATGTCAGTAGCACCCACATGGATCACTAGAAGTGGGTAATAGTCAGTGGGACCAATTAGAGCAGGCAACCTTTCTGCAACATTCAGGATCTGTGCCCCTGGAAGGCAACACACCTCCCTTGAGCCTGGGTCAGGCCGACAGATGGGTGCCTCTGTTCCTGTCGAAGTAGAGTCCCCTACTACTAAGGCCTGCCACTTTTTCCTGGCAGCACCAGTAGTGATCTTCTTTACCAGTGGATCAGCTGGTTGTTCCTGGTGCAAGTGTGGTTCCTCATCAGCCCCCTGCAGGACAGCAAAGCGGTTCTGGGTGGGGACAACAGATTTAGGAGGAAGCCCCTTGCTTTTAATTGTCCTCTTCCTCCTTTTTTTGTTGGTTTTTTTTTTTTTTTCCTGTTACTGTTTCCCAGCTTCCTGGATTAGCGGCCTCCTTCTTCCCTCCATGAGCTACAGGGGACGCTTGAGGCCCCTGCACAGTCTAGTCCTGGAGCAAGCAGTGCTGTTTCCCCTCAGCTTCCCTGACATCTTTCAGCCTAGTAACAGCGTCCCGCAGCTCAGCCCCTGCTGCAGGAGGACCTCCACCAGGGAGCACAGAGTGCAGCCCTGACCATTGTGCACCCTCCCCTCAGGAGAGCAGTGGAGGTGCTCTCTACACCCCGAGCTGTGCACTGCAGCCTCCCCTCTCATCGGCTCTGTCTGGGTGCCTACAGTGGCCACTGCCGGGGCAGCCAGAGCAGAGCTCCCAGACCAGGCCCTGGTCATACGGCGAGTGCTCACCATCCCCCTCGCCTGCCCGCACAAACTGCCGCGCAAACTGCCTCGAACCCACCCTGTTCACCGCGCTCCCTGGAGCAGGTTTTTAACCAGTAAGGACTGGCGCCGCTCCTGCTGGCACCGCCCCGTGTGAGTCCCTGCTCGTGTCAGCTGAGCTGCCGGCTCCTGGGCAAGGCCTGTCGAGGACTTGAGATTCCCTCTGTGGCTGTTGCCGCTCTGAGTTGAGGCTCCTGGATGCTGAGCTTCCCCCGGCTCTGGTGTTGAAGGCGTCCTCTCTCGAGCTGCTCATCTCAGCGGTTCAGGCTAAGATATATTCCCACACAGCAGTACAGTACCTGATGAGTGTCTGCTGGCCATGTTGCCATCAGTGAAGCACAGAAGTTTTAAGTTGTGCCATTCTTTGAAATAAACTGATCTTCAGGATAGCTGATTTGCCATCATCTGGATTTACCTTTTTTTCCTCTGGTTTTATACCTTTTCCTGCTATTTTTCTTCTAAATGATTAACTATTAACTTATTAGTAAAACAGCAATCTCACTTATTTGTTTCCACCTGCTTGCTATGCACAAGTTATTGTGCTATGTGCTCTCGCACAGATTAATTGCAGGATCTGCTGCTCAGAGTGAGCTGCACTTTGATCAGAAGCTGAACCTCTGGAAACTAGAGTCAGGTCATATTGCTGGTTATGTAAGTCTAATGACACATGAGAGTGGAAAACCTCCATATGCAGCTCACCAGGACATTATATACCCTCTAACATATGTATTTGTTGCGTGTCTACTTAATTTCCACAATTCACATTTAGAGATGAAATCACATTCCAGCCATGTGCCCCATGCTCTACATTGACGCCTTACTGATCTCCTTGAGCAGAGGTCCTGTCCTGGGTTTTAGATTTCATTGGCTTTATTGTGATAGCAGTCCATCATAGTAATCCATGCCTGCTGGCACCACTAAGGTGCTTATCAGTAGTTCAGGATCCCTGTGCTTAGTTGTCCTTATTTGCAGATGTGTTGCACAGCTGTTCAGAGCAATAACTCAGTCTGTCAAGTATTAGGACTGTCACCTATTCTTTTTAGCCGACAAACTCCAGAGGCATAGGCACGAGTTTTAAGTACTTCAGTCTGAAAATCTGTGTCAGAGGATAGTTTTCCTTACAAAAAGTGCAGTCATACTTTTACAATAGTAAACCAAACTTGTCTTTCCAAGGACTGTGAATCTTTATCAACAGTGTGATGACACTAATATGCTGCTGAGTTCATTGTTTTTGAGTCTTCTTTTAAGCAGGAGGTCTGAAAGACCTAAAGCTGGATTTCATCCTAAACATTAACTCCTTAGTGTCAGTGAGGGTTTGTACATTTTATGATGTTTTGACATGGCAGATAAAGGAAGAGTCTGTGGAATAGATACAGATGATTTTTTTTTTTCATTCTCCCTGTTTTTTCCATTAACACTGGAATGCTTCAAAAATGAAGATGAAAGATCCACTGTCAACAGCTATTTAAAGACTCCTTCTACATGGATCATTTGTAGAGCCATTAGAGCAGGTCTGTCACTTAACTCCATATTGAGAGGGCAGGCTAACATGACTCCTACTCAGGGTTTGCTCCCTTAAGAGTTAATTTTGGGTTGCTCAAAAAGCATCTGCAGATAACATGGCCGGATCTGATGTGAAAAACTTAAGTGTAGAATCTCAGGAGGGGAAGGAATAATCTTCTCAGACTATTCCTTCATTACCTCTGAAAAGGTACTGTGAGACACTCACCTAAAATTTAGGCTCCAGGAACTGATTTCTTCTTTTCCATCCATATTCTAGCTTTCCTTATGAAAGTCCTAACAACCATACTATGAAGCATCTGTCCTCCCAGAAGTCATCAAAATTTGCTGGTTGTGGGTTTTTTTTTTTTTTTTCCCCCCCTTTTTTCTTAGTTTGGGGTTTTTTAAACCTAAGGAATTTTAGTTATCCTTTGATAAAACACCGGACAGTTTTCTTCACATAGCACTTGTTCTTTTGTTCAGAGCAGTGGTTTATCTCATTGCTATTTACAGTTGCATGAGTTGATCTAGATGGTTACAATCAGGAAGTTATCAAATGTTAGGCTACTAAATGCAGCTACAATGAAGCAATAAAAGGTAAAAGTGGAACCTGTTCAGAATTCTTCTTTTCTTATAAATTTCTGTATGAGGAACTCTACATTTATTAAATATTTGTTATTGTAAAAGCCTTTTATTAAAGACCAGAAAGGTTATTTTTCATTGTTGCATTGTTTTCTCCTTGATACTCCAGTAATAGTGCCATCTACCATTCTCTTTATTCTATTTAACACACATACAGACAAGTTGAACTAGTAACTTGTACCTTTACACTTATCTTAGCAACATGTCTATTTTAACATCATCTAGGTGGAATTTTGTTTGGGTTTTTCAAAAGACTTTCAGTGCTTTGGTATGACATGCAAGTGCAGTCCCCATGAAAATCATCCAAAATGTCTTATTAGGTTGGAAAAGTTTTGACCCCAGTGCAAAATGTGGTTACACCAAGCAAGCCTTACAATTATGTTAATTATTATTTACAAGTTTAGCAGCTGTTTCCATAGATTCATACCTTTTTGTCATGCAATTTAGAGTACTTTCTCAGGAAGATGTGGAAAGATTGCTTAAATGCATATTCTGTGATTGAAGCTCTAAGTTAAAAGCAGTAACATGCTGAATGCCTCTTTCCTCCTCTGCATACTGTCTTGTTTCATAAGAACAAAATTTTCTCCATCTGCACTCAGTAGAGGTACATCAGGCACTGATAAGGTACTGTATTCTATTGGAGCACAGGAAAGAAAAGGTTTTCAAAGGCATCTTGACACCTCTGCGACCTTCTTTTCAATTTAAACCTGTAGACATAGTTTGCCACCTTGTGGCAAACGTGCTTTTAAAAACCATGAATAAGCCTCTTGCCGCAAGTCATATCTTACTACAATAATTTTCTAAAATCTAAGTCCATCGAATATTTTTTAAAACGTGACACACTTTTATAGGAACACCCCTTTTCCCCAAACCTCTTTTTTTTAAAGCAGTGTCCCAGTTTAATTAATTGAAGTATACTGCTGATATCTGCAGCCAAAATAAAACATTTAAGCATTTTTCACACCAGCCTCAGAAGTCATATAATTTATATAGGCTGTCGACATCTAAGTAAAGGCAAAGTCTTTTATGCATGCAGATCTTTTTGTTTTATAGGTGTTCCACTACTTTAGTACAGGTTTTGAGGTATAAAGTAGATGTGAAAGAGAAACACATGGCTTAGGCTGATTAGTAATTATCAGCAGATCCTTACTGTCCTAATAGATCAGTCTCCTAAGACCAATTACGCGAGAGAGTAACCAACTTTTTTTCACATACAGATAGTCTCGAAAGAGAAGAACAGTATTTCATTGGAAAGTGGTTTATTCAGCTGAAAATGTTGTGTTTTCCATCAAGCTTTTAATATTAAGTCATAAAGAACAGTTGGAAAACTGTCCAAAAAGTAAACAGCAACTCATGTAGTCACTTCAAAGTGGCAGAGAATTCCGTGACAAATCATTGAGTGTTCCTGCAGCCTATACTGCGGTAGCTTACTTTAGATTGCCATAGAACATAATCCTCTAGGTGACTTTTTCTCCATATACATAGGAAAACTTCCATTTCTGTTTTGAATGAGATTAAATCAGACCACACAGCTGTTTCTCAAAGGAATAGATCTCTACAGTCTTTGTCTTTTTATGAGCAGAAGATCTTCCTGCCTCTTCCCTCTTACTGTCAGAATGTATGTCAGAATACCATTTAGATTGTTTAATTTTTGCTTGTACTTTTAAAACACACTGACTTATTATTCTGTTTCATATCACTTTAGGAGCGGATATAATCATGCCAAGACTGAGTCTTCTCTTCCACTTGTGGTTTCTTTTCCTTTAGAATGCAGATACAAGCCCCTTTCTCTGTTCCATCCAAGGAGCAATTGATGCAACTTCAAAATGAGGGGAAACTCGATGGCTTCAATTTGCCTATCCTCTCAGTATCTGTATGCCAGACTAGTTTCCTAAGTAAGGCTAAAGGATCCTTAAGATGGTTTTCACTTGCTGTAGCTATTTTGAAAATCAGAAATAAGCCATGGCCCTTTTCAAGACAAAGAAATACTCTAATATTTAGCAGTGACAATACTGAAAATCTGCCCAAAGAAGACTGATTCCTTTCCTCCCTTTGTTTACTAGGAATCTTCCTGTTCCTTTAAGTTTCTAATGCCTGGCACTCAAGAAAAGAATACTACACCTGAGCTCTATTATAAAAACACAAGTTTTCAGACTCAAGAGTTTTCTGATGGCTAAATTAAATAAGTTTAGTCTGTTGCCAATTCAGTCACACCCTGCTAAGCTATTCTGTTCTTCCTTTGTGCAAGTAAATAAGTGTATGAAGACGCCTAGGAGGACTAAATAATGGCTTTACTACTTTTGCATTACAAATATGAACTTTCAAACAAATCAGAAGTACAAAACTTTTTTAGGAAGATGTAAGTTGCAATTTCTTGTAAATTTGAGATCCAATGCTCTAAAGAAACAGGGGAAAAACACTACTTAATGCCACAAATCTTCAGTAAAATTATGGGAATGGTGTAAGTTAAAAATGCAGTACATAATATAACTTTTTTCCTATCTATCTAAAGTACTAACTAGCCTTTGGGCTAACATGAAATACTCATATGAGTAGATGACTCAGTCACTAGAGAAAACTACCCAATTAAGAGACAAATGCTCTTAACAGCAGCTGAAGAATGAACAGCTGCAGATAGCGTTACTGTATGTATCAGATGCTATAAGTGATATGCTTTTCCCTTCATGCTCTAGCCTAAGAGTGTAAACTACCTTTGGGGAATAATAGATAAAATAGGTAAGAATTGCATGAATTTGTATCACTGAGTGTATCATCTGGAAATGTCTAATCAGAACTGCCTTAATGAATTTAAATGATGTTCCTTATCAATTACTTCATTATTTAACCAAATTACCTTCAAGTATTCTAAAAGGTATATGGTGTTCAGTCAAAATATACTACTTATCAGCTGCAAGCATTTACTTACATAAGTCTGAGGGGCCTTTAAATTCTTTTCATGAAAAGACATTTGTGCCTTTTCAAGGTACAGTAGAGTCAAGGGATGCTGGTGGGCAGGGGTTGATGTAAGTTACTTTGGCATGTGGCCCTATAATTTTATGAAGAGGTTTTGGAGGACAGAGTTAAATTAAGAAAAAAAGAAAACATTTATTTTTATTTTCTTTTAGCAAAGATTGAGACTTTCAGCCAAAGGGTTAAGCTCAACTTTTCTATTAATTTTGTTAAACAATCCCTGTCTACGTTCCAGAAACTCCTCTGAATTTTTTCCTGAAGCTAAATGAGAAGCATTTGAAAACTTTAACTTTGATTTGACCAATACTTTTTCTTTTTTCCCTTGGTAATCTTAACCCAAACCTCTGCCCACTTCTTTTAAGCATAAAATTTAGACTGGGATCTAGATAAATACATGTGGGTGGTCGTTTTATCTTCATAACAAATCAACCCAAAACCTCAGGCATGAACACCTTTAGGGAGTTCAGTTTCACGTTTGACTCCAAATGATGTGGCTTAGGCTCTTTTCAGCAGATATGTATGCAGTAATCAGAAATCATCTTGGGCAGCTTTGAGGGAAACTTCTAGGGGCGCAACATAATTTTCTCCTGTGTCAAACAATAATGGGTGTTAAAAGCCACCCAACCAGCATATTAAAGCCTCCACATTTTCTTCTGTACCTTGCATACACTTAAGTTTTTGTGGGTTCATGCAGGATTTTGTGGGTTTGCTTATTACAGGAAACCATATTTTTTTTTGAACCCTTGGAGTAAAATGAACAGTCTCCTATATGTAAAGAAAGCTATCTTATCTGACATCTGCATGTGAGGTTTTTAACTTGTCTGTGGCAGAATTAAACATTTGCTGTCAGTGTGCCTGTCAATGTGTATTCCTAATTATGCACTTCCCTTCTCCTCCCAGTGAAACCAATACTTTATTGAAGGAATTCAGCAGGGGAGTAGAAGTATCCGAGGTAGCAAAACTGCTACCTGTTTTGTGAAAATGGATGACCAGCTCAGCAGCAGAACCTATATGTTATGCCTAATGGAGGAAAAAAGATGTTCTTGTTCATGCCTCTCCCACACAGGAAGAGTTTTTAAGCAAGTCCCAGACACAGGAAAAGTTTCATGTGGAGCCTATGCTTTCTTAGACTCAAGTCACTCAGGCATGCAGCAGAAATACATGGAGCACAAGACTTCCTTATTTCCTGCACTTGTGGAAATCCTTGTTTAAGTAATTAGTCTTCATGACTTTATATGAATAACTTGTATAAAGAGAATGCATCTGGTACAGTTGTTTTTTATGTGAGAGCAGATGAAACACCAGTTGTGCAAGAGATTTCCCTTTGTGAATTAACCTAACAACTGCAGGGTCGATTACCTCTTATCCTCCCATACACTGACTTGAAACAGCAGCTGTGTGTTGTGTTCTTGCTGCCTGCAAGGCATAAAAGCATGTGATAGGCACTTTGTTTTAATTAGCATGCATGGACTTACCCACAATTAATGTTAGATCTAGTGCATGATGAAGCAGCTGGAAAACTGTCAGAAGGAAGGCAGCTGGATGAGGTTGTTGTTTTGACCTTGTGCGCCTGGACTCTAACAGGAAAATGTCCAACTGCCTTCTAATGGACATTGTAAGTATGCCTTGTGTCTTAAGTATGGCTCATCGCTTTTCAGTCTCATTTCCTAAAAGTCTTGACTGAGTAAAATACCTCGTTATGCCCTGACGTGGAAAAATAGTCATGGCTATTTCTTATATTTCTAAAGCAAGTTCTGTGGGACACATGCATTCTCAGAAATGCCTGAGCAGTACTTCGGTTCTTCAACCCTGTAAGGACACCACAAAATCTCAGAGTTTACCTTAAGGGTGAATGTAGCAAGGTATTCTTGCTAACAGATTTTTTGTGGTACTTTATTGGCTTGCGGTATAGTCTTTCCATTGTGAAGACAAGAAGCCTATGCAAGATAATTTGAAAGAAGAATTGGACTTTTTTCCTCAATATATTCACAAGACATGAGGACATCCCTGAGGAATGGGTTGTAGTTAACTACAAAGAAAAAATCTACAAGGAAATTTTTATATGTCTGTAAAAGTAAGCAACCAAAAAACTACCATGCAACTTGGCTGCAGTGTGAGGTAGTGGACAAAAGGTTTTCCTCAGAGATGTTTCTTCTATAACAGTCACACCATTATTTATCTCTCATAATATAATTTCTCCTCTTTTCTCTAATATTTCATAATATATCAGAGGTATTTTTTTTTCCAAATATATGTGCTTTCATAGAGGAAACAGGTATAGATGAGATTCTTTTACTGTTGCAGGCACTTCCATCAAGAAAATTTGCCTGATTCTTGGAAAAGGCAGCCTTTTCCCCTGTGTCTCTCTCACAGTTGTAATTGTTTTAACAGCAATCTCTTTTCCTTAGCACTTGCAATTTTGCACTTTAAAAATCCCTAGTCCCAGGGACTTTTTTCCTGAAAAAAAAGGAAAAAAATAAAAAAAATAAATAAAAAATAAAACTTTTCCTTGGCATATCTGTCCTCGTCCCCTGTGTTTAATTATAAAACTCAGGGTTTCACCCTGGGATATCTAAGTCAGTAACCCCCAGTGAGTAAGGCATTAGCACCTTTAACCATGACAGCACTTTCCTGAAAGTGTTCTTCTATGTTCTTTCAGACACATAATGCTTTACCCCTATTAGCCGATAAAACTGTCCTTTAATATTTCCTTTCTCTTTAATATTCCTTTCCTTTCCTTGTTTTTTTTCCAAACAAAAGACACAGCTTTCCATTGTTTGAATGAGGGGAAGTATTTTAAAGAACATTACAGTATTCATCTAAAAGCATATATTATTTTCCTGCTACTGGTGCTTTTAGTCTCATTATCAACAAGACAAATAATTTTTATTTAACTCTATTTATACATGCAGTAAACCAAGAGAAAATGTTTTTAAAAAGGCTCAATGAGGTGTTACTTAAATGCGGTTTCGTGCTACAAGTGATTTATTATTTATAAATTGTAAGATTTCTTTCCCGAAGGCTTTAGGATGCTGCACTGTTCCTCCTCATTGCAAGCTGTATTTGAGCTAAGATTACAGCAGGTGAAAATTCTAGTGTCTGTTCAATAGACCTTATGAAATTATTACACCCAGGAGCCATTTGGCTCTCATTAGATCCAACACTGAACAAGCAAAATCTTCTGAAGGAAGGAAATCTCCCTCCCCCAAGCAATACACCACATCCACACAGAAATATCCTATAGGCAAATTCTTTCTCTCCTTAAAATATGCTTAGTAAGCATAGAAACACAACTTTGTGGACCTACCACTGTTTTATGAATCCCATGATGTTTTCATTTCATAGGGCATTACTAATTAATTGTGTCTCAGTTGTCTTCCACCTTCCAGTGTTTTTTCCCTCTACTATATATTATAGCTCTAAATTTTTGTGTGGTTTCAGTTCTCTGCTTACTTTTCCCCTCTTTTGTCTCCAACTATTCCTTCCAGCAGTGCTATGGCTCTCCTGTATGATAAAGAAGCACCATCACTAGTTTGAAAAAGTAGTTTCAGAAGAGGAAGAAAGTAAATGCATTATTTTATACTCATGATTCTTGCTTTATTTTGTTTATTATACTTTGTGTGCTGATCTTTGTAAATTCATTCTGACCCAGAAACTCCCCTTGTAAATCAGACCTGGGAGATTCAGTCTCAATCTTCTCAATAGACCAGGCATCAGACAGTTGGCTCAGTTTCATTTTTTTCTCCCTCAAAATAAATTTTTCTGTTTCTTTCCTGAGGCCTTTGCTTCTTTTTCTGTGACCAGAGATGTTGCCTAACTGTGAAAGGAAAAGGAAACTGTCAACAACTCAGATTTGGTATATAATTGTCAGCAGAACATTACATTTTTTGAGTTCAAAACTTCTTTTTATCCACAATACATGACAACTGTAGGCCTTTTGTCATCAAGACTTATGCCTGGAATGGCAGCCTTGGGAAGGCCTTAAGGGTGAACAACCACTGAGATTTTCTTTGATAATCAGATAATTAATTCATGAGAAGCTGTGGGAGCTGAGCACGCAGTTACTTATGGAAATTCGGATGAGTCTATCTGCATCTTCAGGTGTCAAATCTAGTCCCGTACATCCTGCTGGTTCCTTACAAACCTTGAAGTCTGAGCACTGTCAGCACCCTTTAAAATTACTTGCAGACTGACTGACTGACATGGGAAAGTTACTTTAATGTTCTGGGATGTATTTATATGAATGACAAGAACAGCACATACAAAGGTCTTATTTCCATTGATTATTCATTCATTAGAGGTACTTTGAAAATTTACTAGGAAAAAAAGGAAAGATACACTGAACTTTCAAGTTGTAGATTTGTTTGCCAAAATTCCTTAGCTGTCCGTACGACTCATCTTACGTAATCATTATTTTAATTGCCTGTGTTTCTGAGATGCCTCAAGTCTGTAACTTTCTCAGATGGTTTTAGTTACGAATACTCAAGAATAATAATGGTGAAAGTAGTGCAAGAGTGCAGCTCACCCTGGCCCTTGAGATGTAGGTCTAGGCAGTACAAAAAGAAGCTAAAACCAGTCCATTTGTATCCTACCATCAAGAAGATGAGTAACAGATATTGAAAAACATTAATGTATACTTCAAGGGTACCAAGGGTGGTGTCCATCCATCATAAAAAACATTAGTATTTCTGTGGTTTATTGTCTGATCATCTGCTATGAATATTTTCATCACTGTAACCACCTAATATGGTCTTCTCCTTCTAATGGAAGCTTGACACTAGGGTTTTAAGAGATGAGGCAATCTCCCATGCTGCAGAGACAGCTGTAGCTATGCTACTAAAATATGTTCAGTCTTAACAACTCATGGAAGTTTGCGTATCTGTCTAACCTGTTTGATCAGTATAGTCGTCCATCATCATATTGGAATCATTTGATTTAAAGAAAAAGTTCTCTGTTTCTTCATAGGTCATCCTCCCTGTGTTTTATGTTCCATTCCTCAAGTAGGGATCAATGGTGTAGTTAATAAAGGGAGTTCAGGAGCCAAAAACGTGGTTTACTTTTCTTCCTGCCAAAATTTCTCCTGCTTTTATTGTCTCATATTTGTATATCTCAGTCCCTTTTGTAGCTAGCAGGATGCCGTCAAGGTATATATCTGAAAAATTCTATGAAATGCTAAAATATTACAGTAACAGAGGGAGATTTCAGATTGTCACTCCCTAGAAATTGTTTGGGGTTGTTTTTAATAGTTTGATGCAGTTGTGGTACACCACCACCACCCTGTCACCCCACCCCCCACCCCCCCGGCTCACACCCCCTTGACAACTGGAAAAGCATCAGAGTTTTCAGATTTACTAACAAGTAATGTCTGACAGGAAAGGGTCTTCCTCTTTGGTGTTCTGAAATGCCTCCTCACTCTGACAGTGCTCAGGGTGCATGAGGTAAATACCTTGTGAGTTCAAATATCCTTTATAACAGTTTCAGGAGAAGACACTGTTAGGAAACTCAGTACCTCAGAATAGACCTGTTACTTTTTGAAACAAAAATATTTTCTCTGAAACAATTTATTTAAGTACTTCAGCTAAACAGTCTTTTTTCCATTTTAAAAAGTCTCATAAACTGTACATTCTTGATCCTTTATCTGTCTTCAGATAAGGATTAATGTGTGCTAAAGGACAAAACTTTGTGGAAGTCCCTTGCAAGTATATCTGTAGTGTATAATGGTTATTTACACTTCATCATGAAGAAAAGGGATTGGGAGATCTAAAGAGAAGGAACATCAAAGACATTATTTGCTGGTAGTACAATAATGCTGGCCAGAAATGTTCACAGTTTATAACATGATTAAATAGAGGTTAGGGATTACTTCAGTAGGATTACCCGACTACTTAGTGCTCACTGCATATGGTACTTCTATAAAACAAATGTAGAAGACCTAAGATATTTTAAGGAATTATTATCTCAAATAAATATTGAGAAGGAAATAATTAAATCACTGCTGTAATGCTCCTGTAGTTAGTAAGATTTCAGAAAATTGCAAATGGTGTTTCACTAGATGCTAAAGTAAAGACATTATTAAAATAAATGGTTCTACTTCTGAGTTTAAATTTGAAAAAGTGCCATAACAGTTCCTGAAAGAAGAAAAAAGCTAGCAAAAATTGAAATAAAAATAAATTTAAAAGATATAATTGTGTGTATGTATATACACATATATACACTGTGCCACTGATCACAACCCTCCGTTCAGATAGTTCTCAGTCCACCTCGACGTCCACTCATCTAGCCCACGCTCCCTGAGCTTGTCTCTGAGGATGTCATGAGAGACAGAGTCAAAACCCTTGCTGAAGTTCATGTGGACAACATCCACTGCTCTCACTTCATCAGTCCAGCCAGTTGTCCCATCATAGGAGTTAATCAAGTTGGTTAAGGCATGGGGCTTTTAAAACCACAAACTAATTTCCCTTTTATTTATGCCCCTGTATATCTGTGTTATCAAATCATGTAAATACAAGATCTCATTTTTACCAGCTGCAGTTATAGCAAAACCAAAAAGTGTTAATATTTTGCTCCAAAGGATAAATCAACAGAGATTTTTGAACCTGGCTACAGAGGGTAGCACAAGGGAAAGTGTTGTGCTTTTCATCCAGGAAAGCACCCACAAATAGCTGTTCAGATAGCACACTGAAAGCTAACAGGAGTGCTGGGACATCCACTGCTGTGGCTAGGTCATCTTGTTCTGGGAAAGACAAGGCAGAAGTCAGGAAGGGATTCATGCTGAAGTGCAGCAATACACTTTTCCTGGGAGAATGACAGATTCCAAAAGTATCTCCATGTTTTCAAGACACAGCAAATAAAACAGAGGACAAGATAGATTTATTATTTTACAGTCTTAAAATACTTTGCCATTTTAATTATCACAATTTATTCAGCTTTGGATTTTACAAATAACAGTTTTCACAAACATTACCAAAGGATTCCTGACTTGTTCTGTCCACAGATGCATAAGAAATGCCAAGGAACTCTAAGAATACAGATAAATCCTTCATTTGATCCGCAGTTGTGGTTATTGTTATAACACACACAAACTTCTGAAATATTTTATCCTGTAAACAGATTTTTAAAATACAATCCTAATGGCAGCAGATTGGGAGGAGGAGAAGTTAATAACTTCATTTTTATAAAGCACTCATAATTTTGGTACACTGAAGGCTTTCTGGGAGTTCAGGTATGGTGTCATTGATTTAAGGAACAGCCAAGGACTTTAATCCAGAGATGCTGGCACAATCAACATTCTGTTCTGGCCTTTCAAGCTGAAGTATTTGCACACACATTTTTTCCTCAGCTTTCCCTTCTGCTTAGAACATCATGCTTGTCTCCATAAGCCAATTCTTAAAATCTGACAGATGTTGGAGTACTTTGTAAATGGTCCTAAAAGATTAAGGCAGTTACTTCTTGATACGCTTTAGGTCTGTCCCTGAAGAGTGGTGAGGTATTTCTGCAGAGCATATGATATCCCTAGTTCCTTGCATCATTATATGTGAGGATGGTTCTGTTCCAGAATGCATTGCAGGGATTTCAGATATGTGAACCAGCCCTGAAGTACAAGCTGTGAGATGTATCAGAGACCCAGACTATAGCAAATCTTAAAGTTGCCTAAGATAAAGTATGTTACCTTTACCAAAATCAACCAATACCAGTTCCTTTAAATACAGAATAGTGTTTTTCAACAGACATAGGTAAGAAACATCCAAACAAATTATCTGAGGAGCTTAATAATCTTATGGGTTTTACCAGTATAACACTATGCCTGTCAAAAATGATCGAAGGATTTAGAAATTAAAAATTAATGTTGTCTTTTGATTTTTTTCCCCCCACTATATTTCTGAACTCTTAATTTGAAGGAGGCAGCCAATGAAATGGACAACAGTGGACATTTCTAAGGTCTTAATTTCTGTGTTTATGATGATCCTTTCAGAGATTCATTTAATGTCCAGTGTTTGGTCTCTCTCTCCCTCTCTCCCTTCTTTCTCTCTTTTCTTTCCATAAAACAAAGAAGCAAACAGAAGCCAAAAACTATAAATAAAGAATTATCTGAATTAAAGCCTGAATTTCAGAGATGACACAGATTCTGAACATGAAAACCCGTTTTATGTAAGCTGAAATACTAAAGCTAGCAAATCTCATCTGAAGGCTGAATTGCATATTGCCGACCACCTGCCATCCAGTACATTCTGGTTATTTTTGGTAGAAATGCGAGCAGAAATTGAGGCTGTTTTTCTCCAGGTGTGCGGTCTTGCTACCATCTAGTGGCTAAAATAAATCCTTGCACTATTCTCCCATCCTGCTATTCAGGTGCTACTACAACTATCCATATCTGCCCTAAAAAGTTTTTGGAGCCTTTGTGTTCATTAGCAAAGACACAAGAGGTGAGAAAATAGTAGAATGGTGTCAAGAATGAAGAACAAAAACGTTTTTTTTTTTAGATGAAAAGGAAAGTATGGTTTCTTTGCAATATGTATTGCAAATGCAGATGCATTGCATAATTGTACTGCAGGATTTTAGATCCCTACTGATATCAAAAGAGAAGTCTGGAAGCATTTTATGTTGACTTTTCTCTAACATTCAAATTACAGCCTAGCAGATCTCGCTCTTATTCTTCTGATACAGACAATGAGAACTGATACCTAAGGACAAAAATTCTGTTATGCTGGGAGTTTGGGAGTTTGACCTAAAGATAGAGATTCTTTGCTTCATCCCGAGTTTTAACAGCTAGATGTAATCAGTTGCATAAAAAAATAAGGGTATCTGCTCAGGACATGATGCTATTGCACTGTACAGCAACAAATCATAACAAATAAACTGCTTATTCACCACTCATAACTCCCTTCAATCTTGTAGCTTCTACATAGAGTCATAGAATAGTCTGGGTTGGAAGGGACCTTCGAAGGTCATCTAATCCAGCCTGGCTGCAACAAGCAGGGACAAACTCATTGCACCTTGTTTGGAAAACAGACCTATTTCTTATTTCACGACGGGGAGCCTCTTTTCTTGCGGGCTCTTACTTGTACTGACTCTGCCATCTAGTGACAGACATGCAAATAAAGAATAAAAGTTGAATTCAGCAACGCTGGATGGCTCAGAGCTTCTCATAACTCAAGGAAGAGAATCAAGTTATTGAATCTTTCCATCCAGTCTTCTGAATCTATGCAAATTCAAAACTGAAAATAGGGAGTAGTTAGATATTTTGGACATAATATTTTTGAGAAAGAGCTGTGCTTTATCCATTCTGGGTTTTATGCATGTCTGAATAGAGGTTTTGTATTATCTCAAGGCCTTATTCTTGATCAGAGCCCCAATGTAGCTTTCCTTAGTGAATAAGTAGCAGCTTTTTAAAGAAAATTCTCTAAGTAAGCCAAAGGAAAGTTTGCCAATATATATTTCTATTGGAAAAAGTTATTTCTACTTTTACCAGCAGGGAAATCAAGGCACATAATATTTTACAGGAAGTCTCTAATTTGACCCAGCATAGAGAATAGCTCAGTTAATTTCTACAACCTTGTCTTCACCACAGGCTCTTACACTATTCTATAGCTAGTTTCTTAAGTGATTTGTTCTGTTAGTAAAGGTGTTTTAGAGTAAATCATTATTATTCAGTGTGGTCTGGATGCCAAAATAATTATTTCAAACTGTTTCTACTGTCTTTTGGGATCATTGAAAACTACAACTGTTAGTGCTTATTTTCTTATATGTTCCAGACCTTGAAGACATTGCTTCTTCCCCTAACCTTAGAGGAAAGTCTAGCCTAAAGGTAATCTGTAAGTTGAAGCATAGACTGCAAATAAAAGAAATGGTACATTAAGAAATGCCACAGGAACAGATGGAGGAGAATCAACTGCAAACCAATAAAATAAGCAGGATGAGGAGTGCTCCAGAATAGTGCGAGAATTAAAGTCTTTTTCTTCCCAAGTTTTAAACATTTGACCTTATGTGAGTATTGCTTTCAGCTCGCAATAACAGAATGGGATAGAAATTATGACTGAAACATGAAAGTATGATCAATCACATCTGTAACTCTTGGCAGGCCAAGATGTACAACCTGCACATGTTCAATCTCCCTGCAGCCTTTTCTGTTGCTGAGCCAGTACCTGAGGCAATGTCCAGTGTATGAAGTCATAAAAAGGGAGACTTTGTGGACCTGTACTTGTGCCAGTGAATATATCACATAGCACAATTCACAGTATAATGGTGTTTGAACTAGAAAGCTCACACTAGCTGCAGGCTCAGGCCTCCTCTTGCCTTATAACCCCAACATGTACAATATGGTTCTAGGAACTGAGGACAGCTAGTATTCAGCTAAACAATGAATAGAAACATTAGCTTCATCTAGAAGCTGATAAAGTTGCAGGACTATCTCAAAGCTGGAGAGTTTCAGGCCTACTAATGTTTGAAGGGTGCATGGATGGTGCTGTTGCACCACTGCACTGCTTTTCTTTGTTCATATCATGCCAGCTGCTCCCATTTCTTTAAAATTATGACTTTTTTGAACAAAACTACTGACAGATGGCATTTATTTTATCAATCCTCCATTGTAGTCCTCTTTTAATTATAGCAGCATATCATGGTTCCAGGCTTGCACAGAATCTTACTAAAGTTTTCAAAGTTGTTTGAATCTTTCATTGACAGCTTGTCTCTTGCATTGCCAGAGATATTTTTTTTAGGCTCTTATTTGAATTATGGGGATGAAGAAGAAAGCAAAGCAGGCATTCTCCCTCTGAATTATATGATAGAAGTGTCACTGGAGTAATACAATGATTATAGGCTGAAGAGAAATTCAAGTTTTTCAGTTCTTGCTAATACTTTTCATAGAGATAAAATATCTACAGATGTTCCAGGCACCTTTCAAACTTTTGTCAAGCAAGGATTGTAAGATGCATAAATTTACCATCTCCAGAGAGTCAGAGACTAAAGTAAAAATCTTGAGTGTCTTAATGTTAAAACAGGTCTCTTAAGCATCTACTTGTCTCTGCTGTATTTAAATTTAAACAATTATAAGGAGCAGTGGTGGTTTTCTATTTTCAAGATCATAAAGCAATAAGATTAAGGGGATAGTGTGAAGGGTATTTAGGCAAGAAAGTGAGACTGAAATTGATAAGGACTGAGCCCTTAAATACCTTTATACATCCGTGTGTTCAGCTGAAGGAAAACATCAGCTCAGTGCAGAAAAATTACAGGGAGGAACAATCTTTGCCTTAAAATTACTGAAGTTCCGAGATCATTTATAGTGGTCAAATATTTAGTTTTCTTTCATTTGTAATTACTGTCGTAACTTTTCTTTCAGAAAGACAGCTCAAGGAATCTAGCTGACAAAAGCAACCGGGTTATAATCTCATGGTTTCCAGTTACCATTTCAATGAGAACACAATGCTCTTCAGCAAAGATTTTTCATTTTGTAATATATTCTCCTACCATGCATCTCTGCAGTTTAAAGAGGTTATACCAAGAGAAAACACAAGAGATCTGTGGGAAGGGACTAGATCTTTTGTCTACCTTTGATTAGTAGGTGGGAGAAAGATGAAAGACGATTAGCAGGTGGGAGATAGATGATGGCCAAATTTAGATTGAATCAAAATTACACCTAATATTTGGCTTTTGCACACTTCCAATAAATAGAATAAGACATCCTTTCTCTGTTCAAAGTTGTTCTATTCATGAAAGATTATAGACACATTGTATAAAGACTGGAGATTATAAGAAGCAAGCAAATAAAGAATACCTGATACTGAAGCAAAAAATGAATTTGCATTCCAGGATCTGGGATTCTACTGCTTTGTCATCTTTCCAGTGTTGTTTGATTTTTCATTCTATAAACTGCCTGTTGTCCGTATTTTTTTTGCCCAAAAGCCATTCATATACACCAAAGAACAGCACTTTGAAACCTAGTGGTATCTTTCCAAAGTGAGGCATCTGGAATCCTAAAGGCTTTAATTCATTTATCTGTTTAAGTAATGATGATCAAGAAATCTCTGAACAAAGGAGTAAAGTTTAGAAGGATTGATAGAGTAAATAATTAGGAAAATAATTTGGCAAAATTTCAAAGTGCATATTCGAAGAAGCCTAGTGTGACGTTTTCCTAATATTACTGTTTTAGCAACAACTCCTGGTCCCCCAAAACCAGATTCATGGAGGAAACACAGGATTGATGTGGGCATGTGCTGCTGTGGAGATGTAGGGCTTCCCTTTGCTTCCAGGGTGTCGCTGTTTTCTGCCCTGTGCCATTGCATTCCTATGGTCCCTGTGAAATACTTAAAAAAAACCCATGTTTATCAGATATTTCTGCTGCTTGTTTAATTTTGTCAGGAGATAACTATCAGGAAACAGAAAATAAAGAAATAAACTGGGAAATAAAACAAAACTTTTCAAGCGAGAGCTTTCTGAGATGTACAGGTACAACTTGAGGTAGAAGAAGAGGTTGTAAGCCAGAAGATGCTGTGGGCCCATTGAAGCTACTGGAGATACTTCAGTCTGCATTAAGTGAGGAGCTGTTCTTGCTCTGTCAAGTATCACACCATATCAAACAGGCACCAGGCACAGGAAAAGTATCAAAGTTTCTCTGCACTTGTTTTGCTTTAGTCATGTCTGCGTAGCTCTGCTTTGCTCACTGCTCGCTGACTAAAACTAACTGGGGTGGTTTTTTTGTCTTCTTTGAACATATTTTGGTACTTTTTCATCTGAAATCACAAGTGATAGCAGAATAAAACATGAAAAATTGTGCCAGAATCTGCTTTCTCATTTAGGTAGTGTGCTTAAAAAATGTATGATTTTGTATTCAAGAGTAAGAGAGCATTTCAGTTCTGACTTTTAGAAGACAGCTGCAGTAATAGCCAATCCCTAAGCCAATATTAATGGATTTTTGCTGTCCTGATAACATCTTCTTATTATATACCCTGGAGAAGTTAAGTCCCATGTAAGTGTGTTTACAGAATCTGTAGCATGACTTCTCCGTTTTAGAAAAAAGGTATTACAAGTACAGTAGGATTCTTCCAACATAACAAAAACACCCTTGTTTTGTTTTTTCTTTATTTTCAATGCTAGTCTCGCAGCTGCCATACTAAATAAGTAGAATAAATAGAATTTGCAGCTACAGAAATCGGACAGGTCAATTGACTTTTCCAATGTGAAACAAAGTTCCAAATACTTCTGTCAAGTTTATAAGTCTGGAATAGGTACACTTGGATTCTAGAGCAAGACCTGACAGCCTTTCAGCTGTGGCCTTTCATGGCGCATATCAGAGTGACTCAGTTGCATTTCTAGTGATTACACTGAATAGATTTGATCTCAAGCCTTTTTCTTGAGCTGACTTCATGTTTCTTCTGTTTTTATATTGCGTATTATAAACAAAAATGTCACACAAAGAAAATAAAGATGATGATTTTCTTTCGCAAAAATAAAAAGGAACCAAAATCAAATGGTTGCTAACAATGAGCAATCAATAAGAAACTTTTTACTCCTAGAGCCATTTAATCTACCTGAGTATTTTTGATTTCCATCACCTGATTGGAACGAAGACTGTAGACTGGTAAAAAAGTTCAGCCTTTCTTCTGAAGACTTTGGAAAAAAGTGTTCCTAAAGTTTCAAGTTAGAAGTCAGATCACATTGTGTCTGTGTCATCCTCAGATCTCCACATCCTCTTGAAGTTAGAAGACATTCACTTTCAGTTCAGTGGTACTTATTTTGAAGTCGTGTACTTGATTATGGGTAATTTAATAAGTGAATAAGCCAGTTAATTAATTCAACTGTGGTTATTTTGTGAATAAGCCATTACTGTTCTGATCTTCCAGCTTTTTCTGACTTATAATGATAGAAGTTATTGCTTAGGAAAAAAATCCCTAACCTCAAAGTAATGGTATCAGAATTTCAGAATCTACCTATGTGCTATATATCCCATGATAGTCACTGTTAAGTCTGGGGTTCAATTCAGTTGCATAAGCATCATGATTGCATGTCTAAGGGTTTCATTTTACCTCCAGGGCTTAGAAATTGCTGTGCTCCAAGAGTTTCTTGTGGATTGCTATCTATTATTGATATCTATAAACTGATTCTCTGTTTTTCCTTTTCCCCCTTTTATTTTTTTTCTTAGTTTTCTGAAAATATGAATCTACCTTAGATCCTTCATCAGATCTGCCAGGCCTAAAAGGAAGTCTTTGAAATCCAAAAGTATATCAAATGTTGCTAGGTTTTAGCAACTGATCTGGCCCCCATCTGCCACTCTAAAAGATCTCTCTCACAGGTCCAATGGCACGTGTACCAGCCATGTGCTGATATCTCAAATATAGTTTTTCTGGCAGGCTTCACTGACTGTATTAGCTAGAATGCCATTAACTATGAGATCTTAGACATCTAGCTTATACAGCTAAATGTAGATATCTTAATCTTGAAATGAATCCCACACAAAGTGACAAATTAGTCATTGGTAAATGACAAGTTTATCATCATGTCATGTATGTTTTTCATGAAAAGTTAGAATAACACTTCATAATTCATTAAAAAAGATAACTTTTTTTGGAAATAGAGTGTCCCTCAACCTAGTTAAAAAAATATGGTGGATGTAGAAGTGGAGAGAAATATTTGAAAGGAGTAAGTCACACTTTCTGTAATTCTCATTTTATATCTCAATGCTTAAATCCAGAGGAAATTTAAATTAATTGCTGCAGCCATATTTATTAAAGACCATTATGTTATTTTATCTACTTCCTAAAGATGAAAGAATGAAGAAAAAGCTGGATAGGAGCTGTGGAGTAAGGAGTGGGAAAAGAAACAGAAAAATTACCACCACTAGTTGAGGAGATGGGAAAGAGAAAATAAAGAGGGAAAGGAAATTTGTCAGACTTACCCAGACCCCTCTGGGAAGAGATGGCCTGTCCAAAGCATTTGGTTGGTGATGGTAATTCATGCATCCGTGCCTTGCTCATACACATTAACAGTAAGAATAAGCAACAAACATACAAGTGGATAAAGACTGAAAGGCAAGGATCCAAAACCACTTCTGGCAATTTGGAGAGCCTGAGGTTCATAAAATATGAAGGTTTTGGAGAATTAATTTTGTCTCATGGAAATCATTAGCTGCAAATTACAGTTATGTATGTGATTAAAAAGTAATCAGCAAGAACGCAAAGACCCAGTGAAGGTCAGCAGAACAATGCGGGACTGAGGAACTCCATAATGTAAATAGTGCACCCTGAAGGAGATGTTTGGGGCTATCCAAGGAGAATGATGGGACCATTATGCCCAGTGGGAAACCCACCAAGAATCAAGGACAGCCTTTCCCAGAGCACCTTGCAGACTGGAGAGGTTACTGTCTGCACAGGTAGAGGCCTCATTACAGGATACCAGAGGAAGCATGCCTGGGGTTTACATAAAACTTATTATGGGGTATTTTAAAGGAATTCTGGGAATGTGTGAAACACTATAAGATGTTTAGAAGAGGACCAAAAGTGGGAAAGAGATCTGTCAAGGTGGATTAGGAAGTAACAAGCTGGAAAAATAGAGATGAAAAGGGATAAAACAAATTAACTAGGTGTAAATGTCTTTTGCTTGTACATTTGTTAGACTGAGCCCAGTGCTTTATAATTCCAGTCCATAATTTTCATTAAATCTCTTTCAAGTTATCTTCTGTATGGGTGTGCTCTTTTCTCTACATGGGCATGTACAAAAGCTGGTGAACTTCAAACTGAACAAGCCAGCAAATAGGATAAAAAGTACCAGCTACTGGGGAAAAAATACCAGCTACCACAAATTAAGTGATTGATTTAATATGTGTGTACATATATATATATTTTTCACCACTGTATTTCCATCCCAGTCACCAGAAAATAAGAACAGGATCAGGCTATCCACATGGTTCTTCTTTTTGTGAGTGCTGCATGGATTTATGTGGGTGCTGGCAGGCCACTGCTGTTTGTGTTGATCCATGTATCCATCTGTGTATGTGTGCATGCGTGCATACATGTGTGAGTCATGTGAATGTACCCACTGTAGGAGAGGATCTGGTTCAAGACCATCTTAGGAACCTGAACGTACACAAGTCCATGGGACCTGATGAAATCCATCCACGGGTCCTGAAGAAGCTAAGCCACTGTCCATCATATTTGAAAAATCATGGCAGTCAGATGAAGTTCCCGATGACTGGAAAAAGGGAAATATAACCCCCATTTTCAAGAAGGGGAAAAAGGATGACCCAAGAAACTACAGACCAGTCAGTCTCACCTCTGTGCCTGGCAAAATCTTGGAACAGATTCTCCTGGAAGGCACATGAAAAACAACAAGGTGCTTGGTGAGAACCAGCATGGCTTCACTAAGAGGAAATCCTGCCTGACCAATCTGGTGGCCTTCTATGATGGGGCTATGGACAGGTGCAGAGATGTGTCATCTACCTGGACTTCTGTAAAGCGTTTGACACTGTCCCGCATGACATCCTGGTGTCTAAATTGGAGAGATATCAATTTGATAGGTGGACCACTGGGTGGATAAAGAACTGGCTGGACGGCTGCACGCAAAGAGTTGTGCTCAATGGCTCAATGTCCAGCTGGAGACCAGTAATGAGTGGCGTCCTTCAGGGATGAGTGTTGGTAACAGTCTTGTTCAACATCTTTGTTGGTGACATGAACAGTGGGATTGAGTGTGCCCTCAGGAAGTTTGCCAATGACACCAAGCTGTGTGATTCAGTTGATATGCTGGAGGGAAAGAATGCCATCCAGAGGGACCTTGACACACTTGTGATGTGGACTGATGCCAACCTGATGATGTTTAACCATGCCAAGTGCAAGGTCCTACACCTGGGTCAGAGCAATCCTAAGCACAGCAACAGGTTAGGCAGAGAAGATACTCAGTGCAGCCGTGCGGAGAAAGACTTGGGGGTGTTGGTCAGTGAGAAAATGAACATGAGCCGGCTTCAGTGTGCACTTGCTGCTCAGAAAGCCAACTGTATCCTGGGCTGCATCAAAAGGAGCGTGACCAGCAGGCTGAGGGAGGTGATCCTGCCCCTCTACTCTGCTCTTGTGAGACCTCACTTAGAGTATTGTGCGCAGTTCTGGTGTCCTCAACATAAAAAGGACATGGAACTGTTGGAACAAGTCCAGAGGAGGGCCACGAGGATGATCAGGGACTGGAGCACCTCCCAGATGAAGATAGGATGAGAAAGTTGGGGCTGTTCAGCCTGGAGAAGAGAAGGCTGTGTGGAGACCTCATAGCAGCCTTCCAGTATCTGAAGGGGGGCTATAAAGATGCTGGGGAGGGACTCTTCATTAAGGGCTATAGTGATAAGACAAGGGGTAACAGGTTCAAACTTAAACAGGGGAAGTTTAGATTGGATATGAGGGAGAAATTCTTTCCTGTAAGGGTGGCGAGGCACTGGAATGTGTTGCCCAGGGAAGCTGTGAATGCTCCATCGATGGCAGTGTTCAAGGCTGGATTAGACAGAGTCTTGGGTGGCATGGTTTAGTGGGAGGTGTCCCTGCCCCTTGCAGGGGGGTTGGAACTAGATGATCTTAAGGTCCTTTCCAATCCTAACTATTCTATGATTCTATGTGTATACATACATAGCCTTGCTACTGACTGAACCTTGGGACACAAAGCCATAGAAACCTCACATTCATCATGCTACTGTTTTTAACTGCCTCAAACGAAAGGTGGTGCAATACACCAGTTGAGACAATATGATACTATCAGCTGAGATGAGCAGAACTATGATAGTTTACTCACTAAAAATGTGTTCTTTCATTATAGATTTTCACACTTTAAAGGAGGAAGCTGTCAGTTTATTTTTTAAAGGCAGGGGTGATTAACTTAGCTTTAATCGCAGTTCTATTTAGCTTTCCGGGAAAAACCGTGGCAGTTTTCCAACTAACTGGGGTTTGAAATACCCAGAAATAATGCAATTATTGCATGGAAGCCTACATTTGTGACCTTATTCCAGACATGAATATATTGAAACAATAGTAATTGTCTTTGCTTCATTTAAAATATAGCATACTACTACTTACAAATAAGAGGGCAAAAGTGAGCTCTGATGTGATTTACATTGATTCTTTAATATAAATATATTGCATTTTTGGAAGGAAAGGTACACTATGCATATCAGTCTTGTGAGAAAGAAGTTCTATTTGTTGGCACTGCTATTGTAGCTCACAGTTTTTCAATATGTCTCGGGAAATGGTGCTCTGTAGGAAACACTGTGAAGCTGAGCAACTGTGGAAGCCCACAACAAATGTGTGTCTGTAGTGTAAGTATTGGAAAGAAATATTTCCCCTCACAGGAATTATTTATTGTTCTGTTTCAGCTGGCTTTCTCAGGTAATATGTCAGGATTCAGGCAAGTTGGAAAGTACAGTAATTTATGATACCAAAAGTATTGTAGTGGAAGGTCAAAGCTGCATAAATTGTTAAAACATAGAAATTGTAATGAAGAAACTACCTTTCACTCTTTTGGGTAAAAAAAGTAAAAGGCACAAAAAGAGGCTTAAAACCTCTAGGTTATGGCATCAAATTCATTGCTATTTCATGTAATGATATGACACAGATCTCACAAATTCTTATCTCAAAACCTCTTAGATTCTTTTTCTCCTAAAATGCATAATGAAACTTGTTCAACACATTCATTAGATTATAATAACAAGATATAACAATTAGAATTCTTCTAATTTGTGTCAAAAATTGATGTTTGCTTTTTCTGCCAGTTTTGCCCACTAATATGAATGGGTGTTTTTCCATTTCTTGAAGGTTGCTCATGCTTCTTCAACTCTTACAACACTTTTCAGCAATTTTTTTAACTAAAAAAACACCAAGAGCTGTTAGGGACTCTTGTCTGCATAGGTCTGCGCAGCCACGTAGATGCAGTGTTTGAAAAGTTCTTCCCTAGATCCATGGAAATGAAATATAACTCAGTTCCTGTCTCGAATATTTTTAAGCTACTTAGTGCACAACTATTCTCTTTTTAGTCTCTCAGTGAAGGCACTGCATCAATTCTAATAAAAGAGCAAAAGGCAACACTCTTCTACAGACTTGCAGAGTGTAACATTGAGTTATATGAGCACCGTGCCCTACAAAACTTGAATAGGAAGGAGCTGATTGTTTCTGAAAGTTAAATCAGTTGTGATTAACTGAAATTAATGAAGAGAGTGATAAACTTTCTTGCTTTTGGTCCGTACCCAGAATTTCAGGATGTCTGCTTGTAGAGAGTTGGCTTGATGGGAGTCCGACGAAAGGCCATTTCACGTGCTGATAAGTCTCAGTTCCTTATAAATGCAGGCAACTTCCTTGAAAATGCCGCAGTCACAGTCCTGGCAACATAAGGAGTTTCTGTAAATGCAGTTCACTGTGTTCATTTAAATGGAATTGATGTCCTACAAACCTCGTTTTGCCCTTGATACAGTACCTAAATGCATTGTTGGACAAAATTGGAAACTGACAACAGCAGTGACGGATTTATTCCATTTATTAGACCAGTTGTCACACTTTGGCACCTTTCCCATTCTCAAATTATCTTCAGGATACAAAGTAACTAAGGTGGAAGAGAGTAATTTGTCTTCAGTATGGGTTATGGAGCTGAAATTTCTCATAATCATTTTGTTTGAGATGGATTTATTTGCACACTGCACTGATAGTTATATTCTTCTTTCTTTATTAAGAGCAAAAACCTGAAGGTAGGAAGCTTAACAACTCCATTACCCTTGACAGCTTCAACTTTCCACAAGGAAAGTTGTGAGGTGCTATCTTCTTCTTCAGCACCTAATGGTGCTGTTTGTTTTGTTCACTTCAGGAGTAGTAGTTTCCAAAGTAATTTTGGAATCAAACAGTCGGGCAAAAAGGCAGTTGTCAGCTATCAAACAGTAAGCATCCTGTATGTGCTATTAGATAGATCACAGGGTAAAAGGGGGCTTCTTGGGTTGCAATGTTAGTTAGTCCTGCTATATTAACGTAGTGAAAAATTTATAAAAGTAGTTTATTGCAAGCTGTATATTCAACCTTCTGGGAGGCAGTTTTGAAACCCTGCTGATCTGACCAAAAATTACAAGGAGTCTGTTACCACTTAAGTGTATTATCAAGTAGTTTTTACTGTAATCTATGCATTGTGGCACAGATACAGTACTAGGTACAGTGCTGATTACCTGTGTTGACACAGGCAATTGTCTGCATCAAATCCCAACAAAGGGATTGCCTGTGTTGACACAGTGTATACTCAAAGCTGTTATGGACATGTCTTGCCACTGCTGGCTTGCTCTTTAAGGAAAACGATTTGCACTGTTTTCTTTTACAGATAATGCTGTTTGAGGTACAAACTGTCTTTTTCAGTGCCATCTGAGAAGAAAGCAGGCAATGCTTAGGAAAGTGAGAGAATGCTAATGTTAATACTAATGTCATGAAATTATGTAAGGCACCCTGCTTTGTCTGAATGCTATGCGTAGTTATTATAGTGAGACCCATACTTCATATCCCTTTTTAGAGAATTCAGTATCAACTGCAACAAAACTAGGTTGCAGCTGTCATGGCAACTTTAACTCTAAGTTCCATGTTGTATGTCATTACAACTGCTATATGGGATTTTATTCTGTTTGCTATTTTCTCCCCTGGATGTTGCATTGCTATCCTTTATCATCTTGCATAAGACAGCACAGGGATATATTACAAACTAATGTATGTTATCAGTATTAACAGTAAATATTTATCTGTATTTTATTTTATTCTACATTTGTTAGCATTTAACAGTATGTATGTTATAAGTGAGCACTAAATGATCTTAAGGTCCTCTCCAAGCCTAACTATTTTATGATTCCATGATTCTATGTAGTACTGTTTGTTCTGGACAGATAAGTAGTTGAGTCTTTTTTAGGATTATTACAAATGTAAAATCTGCATTTAACTTTTGTTCAGTGAGATTTGCTTAATATGTGCAATTCACTATTTATGCCAGAGAAAGTTTCAGACTAATCAAGAATTAGGGCCATGAGGATGATCAGGGGACTGGAGCACCTCCCAGATGAAGATAGGTTGAGAAAGTTGGGGCTGTTCAGCCTGGAGAAGAGAAGGCTGAGTGGAGACCACAGAGCAGCTTCCAGTATCTGAAGGGGGCCTATAAGGATGCTGGGGAGGGACTCTTCATTAAGGACTGTAGTGAGAGGACAAGGGGTAACGGGTTAAAACTTAACAGGGGAAGTTTAGATTGGATATGAGGAAGAAGTTCTTTACCTTAAGGATGGTGAGGCACTTGAATGGGTTCCCCAGAGAAGTTATGAATGCTCCATCGCTGGCGGTGTTCAAGGCCGGGCTGGACAGAGCTTTGACTGACATGGTTTAGTGTGAAGTGTCTCTGCCCATGGCAGGGGGCTAGAACTTGATAATCTTAAGGTCCTTTCCAACCCTAACTATTCTATGATTCTATGACTGAGAAATTCTTAATAAAAATTTAATTCTACTTGAATTTACAGTGTTACACAACTTTCCCAGTTACGAAGTGGTTTAGATTATAAAATTCAAAGAAAAATCAATTTTATTTAAAATGAAAAGTAAATGTGGCTTATCTATCTGGAGGCAGCTGCAGAAAAACAGATTAACATCATTCCTTTGGTAAAATCCTAAAAATTCAATTTAAATTTGATAGTAAATTATTTCTATTTTATGGGTCTTTCTAGATACTCATGTAGAGTATTTAAAAAGTATTTATGGTAAGAGTATTTAAAAATTATTTACAGTAAGAGTATTTAAAATTGCAGATGTATTCAAAATCCTCCCCTCACACCCTTACCTTGCATTTGAACACACACAAACACACACACAGAGTTTCTTTTACAGGGCCATTTCATATAACTGAATAGAATCTCCCCTATGCCCTCCCTCCCCATCCTGGTTTTAATTTAGTACCAGTTAATTTAATACCAGCACTGCTCTGTCTTCACTCTTCCCTGAGTAGAGACTTCTCATGTCTCCCATCCCACTCACCCCTACGCCAGCTTCTCACACACTGTCAGTTTCGTCCTTTTTGGTTTTCGTAATGGGCAGTGTGCTACATGGATAAATTAGCAGAAACATTGATTTTAGATTCCCCTTGATGTAACAAAGGGGATTGCAGCTGAAAGGTTTTTTCCATAAGATCCCCAAGGCTCAGAAAAATCCATTTTTATTAGGCTGTCAGATATGATCCAGATCTACTACCCCCAGATATCAATACCTCAAACTGTTTCTAAAGCAAAAGGCTCTTGTGTCATGAAATTGAGTTTCTGTTGGGGTTGAAGAGTGTAGCTCTGTGTGTCTTCCAGAAAACAGTTGCCCTAATTTTATTCTGTTAATTTTACACGCTTGGTAGCATCTTCACAGATTGATAACAGCATACTGCACCAAGATGAGCAAAAGTATAAAGTATAGCTGGTCATTTGTTAGGTGATTGCACTTGGACAGATTTTCTATTTTATTCTTCTTGCACATTAGGAATAGTTTTAAAAGAATAAAGTAGTGATTTAAGCAATAAACAGCTACATTCCCTGTAGCATCTCTCTTCAGATGGACATAGCAGAAACATGGGCACATTTCAGTGAAGTGCAATTTTCTGCACCACTTTGTTTTTATTTTCCTTACCTCCTTTTTCACTGGCCAAACAATGCATGTGAAACTGGATGATGAAAGAAAGTACAGATACACTAGTTCTTCACTTTCTCAGCTTTCTTCACCTTGGACCTAGGGGTGACCGAGAAGCTATGTGAGGAAAGGCTTGGCCTATCTGAAAACAGCTCAGTCCAAAGAGTATTGAATTAGGCTGTCTCTAAAATTCTCCTCAATGATATTGTTACTGAAAAATAACATCCAATATTTTGACAGCTTGGGCTAATACAAACAGTTTGGGAACAGTCTAAACAGCTTAGAAGAGAGAATTCAGAACTGTCTGCTGGCATAGAAAATACATGGAAAATGTCATGCAGTGTTAAAAGTAAGATGTGTCTCTTCTGCTGTAATAATTCTCAGCTCCTCAAGGAGGAGCTTATGTGCAAGCTACAGACCAGATTTTCAGTGGGCAAAACGTTTCATCTGCATTTTCTGTATTTAGCACATTCAAATTCACATGATTCTTAATAACTTAAAACCTCCCATTTGGCAAAGCAAAATGAGCATCCAGTTTGTATAGCTTTTAAGCAACATGTAGTAGACTTGTAAACCATTCAAAGATTCCTATTTTTTTAATCCAATATCTCAAGATTTAGCCAGAGAATCATAACTCATGTGGTACTGACAAAGCAGACCGAAGGTATGGTTACATAGCTGACAGCCACTAACTCTGAAAAAATCTTCTGAAATCAGAATTTCACAGTGCAAGTGTGTGTCTATCATGTTTCTATGTAACATATACTGAAAACTTTTCTGTTCTTAATATGCCAACATGATAATTAAAAATATTGTCAACTGCTACATTATGTTGTTAACATCAAATAGGTGATTTATAAATGCATTTGAATTTTTGTGTGTGTGAGGAACAATTTCAAGCATATAGTCACCAATCATTAATTTATTCATTCAATAAATTCAATTCAATTTAATCAATCATTTATTCATTCAACAACATTTACAAGATAACTATTAACTCCTTTCATATAGACAGATTGCTACATCTTTCACTCACAATGACTGTTAAAAATAATTTTTCTAGTATGACAGCAGCAATACTTGGGAAATGTTTACTTCTTCTTCTTGTTTGGCAGTATGCGGTGTTCAAGGCAGCTGACTCACAAAACAAAAGTTCTTTACCTTAAAGCTTGAAGAAAACAAACTGCATTTAATTCAGCACTTCTCATTGTCCTCTGGTCCTCTTCTCAGGAAACTACTGACCAGATTCGCTGAAACTTTCGAGAAAAATTCAGCCTGAGGCAGACACCTGGTGTTAAAATTGCAAGACCTCCAGTTAGAGTTTAGACAGGTAATGTGTTTGAAAGTAGAATGTTAAAGTAGAAAACACAAGGCAAATTGGTAACCTGTGCTACTGGGCCAAATGTAACCTGCAAATAGTTAAATTTTTGGAACTCAAAAGTATGTGGCATAGTTCTTTATGTTTGCATGATTGACAAAGTACTTGCCTTCAAATGTCAGACTTTAGCATTAGTTTTTAATCATCAAATCAAATAGGGACAGACCAAAGAGTTGGATCACTACTGTCCAACTGTTATTCACTACCAAATCTGAAGGATTTTCTGGTATTTTGCTGATATGTCAATGGAAGGTGGGCAATTTTGAATGTCAAATTGATGGCTTGCACAGAAAACATGTTATACTTTTCCCTACTAACGCTTTTTTCCATGTAAGGGATTTCTATGATAGATGCTGAGCTGCCTTGAAGAATTATGAATTAAGAGAAAGAGAGCTGTGAAATGTAAAGTTGTTGTCAACACTGGAGAAGTTTGAGGATGTATACGTTGGAAAGTATATGACAAAGAAAAAGTTATGTACTGGAAAGGATGGAGAACACATGATTTCGTATTTGAAAATGTAAACTGATGCCAGGTTTTTGCTGTTCAAGAAGGGCACTCAAATTATGAATATTTACCTTTTTTTAACTTGAAGATTATGTTTTCTGAACTATGAGTAGAAGTAAGATGCAGTGGATAGAACCTTTGAGGGAAAGCAGTAACCAAATACTGAGCTACATGCAGCATGTGCCATTCAAAGTAGGATTTTTAGGGATTTACAACTTTAAACTTTTTCAGCATTTTTCTTTAAGTGAAAACAAAGAATCACCTACATCATTAAAAAAACAGAGCAAAACAAAACAAAAAATGGTTTCAGAAAGCATTTGAGAAATCACTGAAATCCATGGAAGCTACTGAATACATCACCTACTGAAAAATATGACCAGGTTAACTTAGGTACTCAAACTGAGATTCATCCAGTTAGAATCCATACCATTTTTTCAGCACCTTAGCCTTAACTTGAAAGCCTTATGCCCCCTAGTTTAAAATGGGGTGTGCCTTATAACAGTACAAAGCTTAAAAAAGTCACATATGTATTGGAAAACATAAATGACGCTTCCAGTAGGAAGGTAAGGCTTTGACTGATCAGGATGAAAGGATAAAAACCCAACAACCCCCCCCCCCAACCCAACTGAATCCGTATGCAAAGCCAAGAATAATACCCTAGAGAATAGATCTTCTGTTCAAAAGGTAATTGCAATAATTGTCTTGGTTTTCCTTTCTTCTTTTCCTCTCTTTTTCAGATTGTCTATAGACTAAATACATTTTTATTTCTATAATGTACTAGAGTTTGTTGCAAAGGCTAGAATCCAAAATCTGTACCCCAGACAGGTGTTTGATGTAAACTTGTATATACTTGGAATCATCATTCTGTATGAATTTGAGTTTGTTGAACTTTCTTGGCACAGATATTGATTTTGGCAAACAACAGAAAGTCTTTGCTGATTTTCACTGTTGAGCACTTTGCAATAAGAACTAATCCAGATGCCAAAACATACCTGTAGTCACTAACATTCCTTTGGACAACTCACTCAAAGGATTATTGGCATACAAAGCCTGAGGAAACTAAGAGACAACCTTCTTCTGACTTAATTTGAATCCTGATCCAACATCAACATAAGTCAATGGGCCAACTTGTGCAAATCAGTGTTACAGTGATCCTGCAGCACACAGTGGATCCTGGTCTCCCATTAAATTCCTGCTACCTCCGTCAATTTTTTTTTTTAATTAAAAAAAATAAAATAGAGAAGAGACTCAGTGCAGCCGTGTGGAGAAAGACTTTGGGGGTGTTGGTCAATGAGAAAATGAACATGAGCTGCCTTCACTGTGTGCTCTCAGCGCAGAAAGCCAACCATATCCTGGGCTGCATCAAAAGGAGTGTGACCAGCAGTTTGAAGGAGGTGACCCTGCCCCTCTACTCTGCTCTTGTGAGACCTCACTTGGAGTATTGTGTGCAATTCTGGTGTCCTCAACATAAAAAGGACATGGAACTGTTGGAACAAGTCCAAAGGAGGGCCACGAGGATGATTAGGGGACTGGAGCACCTCCCAGATGAAGATAGGCTGAGAAAATTAGGGCTGTTCAGCCTGGAAAAGTGAAGGCTGCATGGAGACCTCATAGCATCCTTCCAGTATCTGAAGGGGGTCTATAAGGATGCTGGGGAGGGACTCTTCATTAAGGGCTATAGTGATAAGACAAGGGGTAACAGGTTCAAACTTAAACAGGGGAAGTTTAGATTGGATATGAGGAAGAAATTCTTTACTGTAAGGGTGGTGAGGCACTTGAATGGGTTTCCCAGGGAAGTTGTGAATGCTCCATCGCTGGCAGTGTTCAAGGCCGATTTGGACAGAGCCTTGGGTGGCATGGTTTATTGGGAGGTGTCCCTGCTCCTGGCAGGGGGGTTGGAACTAGATAATCTTAAGGTCCTTTCCACCCCTAACTATTCTATGATTCTATGGTTCCAGGATCAGACCTTGTAGTATTCATTGTTTACTACAAATGCAATGTAAACAGATCTGCTTTTGATGTCTTACAAGAAAAATGAGACCCATAGAAGGCTTATTTTTGAGTCTTCTACTACAACCAAAAATGTAGAAGCATCAATATCTTATACCCTAGAAAATCCAAAACTTAATTACATCCTGTCCAAATGCATCTCCATTCCTGTTAGGCAACATTTGTTTCCAATGAATAGACAAAACATTGTTTATGAAATATTTATTACTTGTTCATACTTTTTTCAAAATCACAGTTACTAGAAAAAGTACATGAACTTTGCCATTATCTGAATTCCTTTGTGCTTACTGTTATCCTCTTGCTCTAGCTTCACAGGACATTTTTATTAAAGTATACCTCTACAGTCAGGTATTTTGGCCAGAGGTTTACTAGTTAGGGCTAGGGAACAAGCCTGGTTATAGGTCTAAAATAGCTCAGTACTGGGCTGAGCCTGCTAGTCAGGTTTGGCGTGGTTTACAAGTTAACACAGAATAGCACCGATTTCCAGTAAGTGGTCTGCAAGCATCCAGTATGATCCCCATGCAGATCTCATTTGCTAGTGCAGACACAGCAAACAGTGCTGTCAAGTGACCCCCATCAGACTAGGTCCTAGGTAAGAGACTTGCATATGAAATCATGGACCCAGCTGTCACGTGAAAGACTTCAGAGGTTTAGTGGGAAAGAAGAGAAAGGGGTTTGAAACTTCCTCTTGAGTCAGTTATGCTTTTTTTCTATTTATCTGCCAAATGCAGATCTACATCTTAATTTGTAGCAGAGCATGTGCTGTGTAAGCATCTGTTATAGGCACAAAAGCATTCAAATTTGTCAGTAAAGGCGATAATTTCCATTAGGAGGCACACACTGAGGTCACTTTGCATCTGGAGCCTATTGGACTTCACAAGTTATGTGTCATATTCAACCTACAAGACAGATAGTGATTGATCTTCATAGCTGAAATCTCTGGGGACAGTTTTGCAAAAGGTGACAGCATGAAAGTAAGTTTTCTTTAAAACACATTTAAGTGGGAAATAATTCCACTAGCCTGATCCCAGTCAAACTGTTGAAAATCTGGAACACGAGATACCTTGATGATAAACGTTAGCTGCATTATTCTAATTTATCAAGGAATAATGGGATAATGATTGCACTTGTAGAGACTACACCATGTCATGACCCAGAGAATAAAGAAACAGAAAAGCATGAGGGTTTTTTTGTAAATTACCCTACATTAAGTTTAACAAACGAATCATCGTATATTGAAGTAAGTCTGTGCCATGCTGTCTAACAGCAAATGCATATTTTGTTGTGAAAAATGCACAGTTTCATCCATAATGTCTTCTTTGGAAAGAAAAGGACTTCAAATTGTGATGAAGTGGCAGAACAGAGAAATCCATGGAGTTTAAATCTTCCTCTGGGTTTTCAGCAAATGGTGGAAATTTTACTATGTAGTAACACTTGGCAAAAGCCAGCGGAAGTGTTTCAGCACCTGAAATTGAGCATTTCTATATCCATGGGAGTACACGATTTCTTATCACAAAACCTATCTGCCTGTTTCCTTGTACCACAGCAGAACGGATCCAAAGTCTGAACCTCCCAACCCTGTATGTGCTTCCAGAAGAGAGTCCTAAACTCAAATGAATTGCTGTATGTAAAGTCACTTTCAGTCACATATTTCCAAGCAGAAATTTTGTTAAAGAGAGGTTGATGATTTACATGTTGAGCCATCTTCCAATCTTCCTTCTTAAACGTATGTGGACTGAACAATTTTAAATGATTCAGCACCAAAGACCTGGCTTTACATTTTTTTTCACTCCTTTTTTTTTTTGTTTTGTTTTCTTTTTTATGTAGCAATCCCTAGTTGTTTGCATAGACAATTTCCTAATTTTTTCAGTAACAAAACATATTCAAGGGTGAAGCTTAGCAGGAAGATACTGTCCAAGTGTTAGACTGAAATAGCCAGATGATACAATATTTTGCTCATGTATTTTAAGAAAGTAAGCTAATCTTCCTTTTATATAGCAAGGTGGAATAATGTTTACATATTAGATTTTAAAACATATTAAACAAGGATTCCTAGACTCGTAAACTTTCACTGTTTATCTTGTTCTCCAGGCATATCTCAGGTTTCTTTTTTTCCCATTTTTAAATCTGGTCCCATAATGGAAAAGTCAATCTGGTTTTGCTCATGGGTTTTTTTTCATACCTTGTTATGTTTGTTAAAGCACGGAAATCATCCAAGTTTCACCTGTTTTAATTACTGAGAATGAAAAACATAACCTTCTAGTAGTACGTAGGACTATTGCAGTTACTGAGTTTAATTAGACAGGATATGACAGCCTTCTAAGAAACAATCTGTCTTTTAAATTGATCAAGATTGTTGGTCAGTTATCTCAGAGAAGTGGATACTTGTACACAGTTTTGATTGCAAGAAAGAGAACAGTGTATGGGACACGCAGCCAAAATTTAAAAGATCAGCTAGAATGTTCACATGAACTTGGGCTCACACTGGCAAAGGGTTAAGCATCACTATGGTGCCACTGCCAGTGGCTGGCTTAGTGAGTGGCATTATTGCTACTCACTTGAGCATTTGTATATACACCAAACAAAAAGAGTATTTGATTGATACAGTTGATATTCTGAGCAAGAAACATCTCAGTTACTCCATAGGACATATTGTAGAAACCCATTCAACAGTTATGTGTGTGCACTGGCTTTTGTAAGTATACAAGAAGTGTGTGGTAGATATTTCAAACAAATCAGTGAAATCTACAAACTTGTGTAATAGTCTACAGTTTAAGCTTTTCCCTAGGTACTAATAGTTTAATGAGGAGAGTTTCTGGCTTGAATCTCTTCCATCCCAAGGAACTCTGCTAAGCAGCAAGAGGCAAGCCTGAAAGACTATTTCTTGGAGTGTGACAACTCCATTGAAAATCTTGCCATGTTTGAATATCAGAAAACAAAACAGAGGGGCTGAATTCAGAACACTCTCTTTGTGACGCTAAAATACTATTCATAAACTCTGTGTTAAAGCATCACCAGACAAAACATGTAAAGAACACAGTTGTAGTGAACACTGGGTTCCCTTTCCCAGGACATGTTCCAGCCACTTGGACTCAAGAGCCTATATTTCACCCAAGATACATATTAGGGTTATAAGTGCCTGTCTGGATCTCAGCCCTAATCTGAGAATATAAAGTTATTAGCCTAAGCCTGCGCTGCCTTAAATTCTCTGCCAGATCCTCCTCTTTTTCCATTCCAAACACACAAATGACACATGCGCACTTCCTGTGGTTTGGCAGCAATTTCAGTCTGAATCTGAACCAGGCACGTAAACCGTGCTTGAGACACCTCCATATGCCACTAGTTACCCGGCTCATTGCCAGCTCCACTCCAGACACAAACCTATTGAGGTGGCTGTGGGGAGTGAAGATATCCTGCCTCTGTGAGGGTGTGAGGGTGGGGTGCTCAGGACAGGTGTCAATTCTAAAGGGCAATCTTAGTCCCCTTCTAATTAGCAACAAAACTTCCATTGTGTCAATGATCTTAAAATTACCCATGCAACATCAAGTCCATTGGATTGGATTTTCAAGTGCTGATGTATTATTTATAATTACATGGCTCAAGGATGATGGATATAAATTCAATTTTTAGTTGTGTGATGCATTCTGTAAGGTGACTTAAAAATGAAGGATAAATTCTTTCTTTTCTTAAAGATTCACAAACACTAATCTCCATTTTTATGCACTTCATCACTGTCAAAATCCTTAATGTATAAAGCAAGAAATGGGAGGAAAACTGGAAAAGGTAAAGTCATGCAAAGAGTTTCTTTACCTTTCAGTGAACTCTGTTTCATCAGCTGCACTTATACAGCTATACTTGGGCCTAATTCAATGCAGAGAAGTGAAGTAATATTGTTAGATGGCTGTAAACCTCAGGGAAATCCTCTATTAAGGGAATGATGGTCCTTAAGGGAATATCAGGCTTTATTGCTTCTCCATTTTCTTTGAACACTGTGTTCTTGAACTGTGAAGTAGCATTAGCATCCAGGATTTTACTCCCTAAACTGGGATTGGCTAGATGACTTAGTTAAACTTTCTTTATGGATGCATATTGCAATATTTGGTTGAAGTTCCATTTCAGGAGAATTATTCTTCTGCTTCAGAATTAGTCCCGTGGAAAAGGAGAAACATTTCCAAAGATTCAAGGCTTAAGGGAAAAGACACAGAGTTAAGGCTTCTACGATCAATATTGACAGTGCTGCCCTAGCATATAGGAGATAAGTTTAAAAGCCTGTCTGAATCAATTCAGAGGACAGGAAGGCAATGTTTTCTTTTCAAAATGGTAAGTCAGACAAAAAATGATTTATATTTCCACCGTGCACATCCTAGGCTAACACCCCACACTTTGAAATACAGGGACTCCAAATGTCTTCACAACAATGTTTTGAAAAACAGATTTTAGCTTTAAAATTCTTTCAGTTACTCCTTTGTTTTGTTTTGTCTTTTAATTGTAGGTATTCTTACATGTAAAAAAATTTTCCACATCCAAGTAAAGGATCTGATGATAACTTTGTACACTGCTTAAATTCTTTATGCGTTTGAGATTATCCATATATTTTTTAGCATAGGTAACTTTATAATACAATGCATAATGCATAAATGCAATGTTTATTACTAGACCTAGACCAAAATACTTTACTACCAAAGAAGTCCATGATTTCAACTCACAGCTGTACAATTTGAAATACAATGAGGTGTTCATAAGGTTAGGAGCACATCGATATAACCCTGAAATGCAAACTTGAGTAGAAACATAGAATCATAGAATGGTTTGGGTTGGCAGGAACCTTTAAAGAACATCTAGACAAATCCTCCTGCAATAAGTTAGGGACATTGTCAACTAGAACACCTTGCTCAAAGCCCCATCAAACCTGGCCTTGAATGTATCCAGGGATGGTGCATCTACCACCTCTCTGGGCAACCTGTGGCAGTGTTTCACCACCCTCATTGTAAAAAATTTCTTCCTTATATATAATCTAAATCTATCCTCTTTTAGTTCAAAACCATTAACACTTGTCCTGTTGCAACGGACCCAACTAAAAACTGTGTCTGCATCTATCTCATAAGCCCCCTTTAAGTACTGAAAGGCTGCAAGAAGGTTTCCACAGTCTTCTCTTTTCCAGGCTGAACAACCCTAACTCTCTCAGCCTTAGAGTAAGATACTGAAATAAGAGAGGTGTTCCATCTCAGATATTTTATGGACCTCCTCTGGACTTGTTCTGAGATACATGTCTTACCTGTGCTGAGGATTCTAGGGCTTGATGCAGTAGTCCAGAGCAGAGTAGAGGGGCAGAATTAACTCCCTAGACCTGCTGATCACATATCTTGTGATGCAGTCCAGGATACTGTTGGCTTTCTTGGATGCAAGTGCATGTTGCTGGTTCATGTCCAGCTTTTCATCCACCAGTACTCCCAAGTCATTCTCTTCAGTCCCTTCACCTGGACCCACTTCTCAAGCTTATACCAGTCCCTCTGAATGGCCTGTTCCTCAGGTGTGTCAACCACACCACTTAGCTTGGTGTCATCTGCAAATTTGCTGAGGGTACCTCCACTGCCTATATCATTAATGAAGATATTAAAGAGTGCTGGTCCGAGTACAGGACCCCTGTGGAACACCCCTTGTCACTGATCTCCACTTGGACATTGAGCCATTGACAACTACTCCCTGGATGCCACCATCCAACCAATTCCTTAAACGGTCCACACATCAAAACCATCTTTCTCCAATTTAGAGAAAAGGATTTTGTGGGGGACTTTATCAATAGCCTTGTGTAAGTCCAGATAGTTCTTCTCTTGTAAACCAATGTAGTCACCTATCACAGAAGGCCACTAGGCTGGTCATGCAGGATTTGCCCTTGGTGAAGCCATGCTGGTTGTCTTGTATCACCTCCCTGCCTTCCATGTGCCTTAGCATAGATTCTAGGAAGATCTCTTCCATGATCTTCCCAGGTACAGAGTTGTATCTGACAGGTCAGTAGTTCCCAGGGTCCTCTCGGATATTCCAGGATTTCACCAGGCATGAGCAGTTTATTTGAAAACAAAACCAGAAAAAAACCACACACACAAAAGCACTGAACTATACATCTTACCCTCAGTTATATATGCATGATTATTTTTAACCATACATGGCTGAGCTTTCTGAGATTCTTCTGTAGACAGTACGTCCTATGAATAGAACTCTAGCTCAGAAAAAAAACCAAAGTTCTGAGTTACTATTGCCACTGTGGTCATCTTACCCTGCACTCATTTTAATTCCTTTGAGGAAAATGCATCAAGCAGAAAATCTTCCATGGCTTAAGTATAGAGAAAGAGATAAAATTAACCCACCCTCAAAAAAAAAAAAAAAAAAAGAAATAAAACAACACAAAATTTAGTTTATCTCCCTTTTTTCAAAGTAAAAAAAGAAGAAAAGAAAAATGAAAGTGTGGCTTAGAATAAAATTTCCAAAGACACATCAAGTAGGTGAAAATCTCATCCAAACTTCACCAAGAAAGTTTTTTTTACCCTAAGTGCCAAGAAGTCTTTTCTTTGACTCCCAGATCACCAAGGTCACCACTCTGTCCATGCACAGTAATGTGTGCCCATTTGAAGAATCATTAACACATTTTTATTTATACATTTTAGTTGAACTTGTGTCCCACCTGATTTTCTCCACATATTCTCAGAAATAAATGGATTATAACCAGAGACACCAATTTTATACTGTATATTTGGTATAAAATCACATTTATGTAAATACTGACTTCACACATTCAAGATAAGAAAGGAGTTAATAACTTGCAGACAAGAAGGTCAAGAGCATAGGCTGACTGGAGGGCTGCCTTCAGGTAAAAAAATCACTTAAATAAGGTTAGCTTAAATTTTACTCCCTATTTAAAAGCTTATCAACTAATAGATAAGCTTTGTAATTCATATTACAGCGAGTGGCAGGAAAGGGCAGGGGCAGCATTGCCTGAAGGAAATTTCAGGAATGGCAGCCCCAGAAGAAATCTGCATGGACCTCTCTTGCCCTCTGCCTTTCATTTCTGCAACCCTCGTTACCAAAGACTTAGCGACTGTAGTGATAGGACAACGGGTAACAGGTTAAAACTTAAGCAGGGGAAGTTTAGATTGGATATCAGGAGGAAGTTCTTTACTGTAAGGGTGGTGAGGCACTGGAATGGGTTGCCCAAGGAAGTTGTGAATGCTCCACCCCTGGCAGTGTTCAAGGCCGGGTTGGACATAGCCTTGGATGGCATGGTTTAGTGTGAGGTGTCCCTGCCCATGGCAGCGGTGTTGGAACTTGATGATCTTAAGGTCCTTTCCAACCCTAACTATTCTATGATTCTGTGATTCATTGCAAGGCCTGTACAGGCAGCAGATAAAAAGGAAAAAACTCTTTGCTTCCTTCATTCCACTCTTTATCTGTAAGGTCTTCGAGGGTATCAACAAGTTTTAATGTCCATTCATGGACCCTGGGACTCTCTTCACCCTACCCATGTCCCAAGATACCATTCTAGCCCCTCTGGAGCCATCAGTACCTGTACCAGTGAGATCATAGGATACCATCTCCACCTGTGCCCTGTCCAGCCATGGATGAAGACAAGTCCACCCACTGGCCGATGTCCCATCCCCATCCCCAGCGAGGTGTTCAAAACACAGGGATGAGGATGTCCTGGCTTCCCCCATGGTCTGCCCTGCTCCTGGCTGTGCTGCCCACAGGAGTCCCTGCTGCCACCCCAGCCCAGGGATCTGCCAGGCCCCACAGTGCCCTGACACCATGAGCCCATGAAAAGGCATTAATGTTGATTCAGAAGTAGAAATGTGACAGGTAAAAGCTAAAGTTTCTGTGTTACAGGTGTCTGGTGACAAGCAGGTAGTGTTGATTCTGGCAAGTAGCTTAATATTGCAGCCTATTTTGAATATGAAAGAGATCAGAGAGGTACCTCTATTCCTTAAACTCTTGTCTTCTTTTGGTCTTATTCCTGGCAGACCAGCACTTTTCTCATCGAGAAAACCCTTATGAAGAAGTGGATGTCCCAGTATAACCATTTTTTATTTCCTTGTTGCTGGAGTTGAAGATTTGGTTTAAGGTTTGGTTTATATTTCTATTTTTGAATTGGAATTTTCTCCAGCTCTCTTCCAATGTTTGACTTATAAGGCAGTTTTGCTACATGTTTTGCCCAACTTGAAATACATGGCCCGCCACTGTTGTATTTCAGAAACACCACATGCAATAACCACCTGCCCTGTCTGTTCTGAATGGTCATTCCCAAGTTTGAAGGACATTCAACAACTTGACGAAGCTAAACTTTTTCATTAGAAAATTTCAGAATGAGTATCACTGTTTAAATTATCAGCTTCCACTGGGACCGAGCTGTGGGCTGGCTTTAAGGTTTCCTGCCATAAAACTCACAATGAACCCATTGTTCTGGCTGCCAAATGCCAATGTGAGGCCCTTGACAGCAGGATGATATCAAATGTCCAAATAAAAAGCAATTCTCCTAGCAGACTGTAGCTTCCGGCAATGTACATAGCTAGATACAGTCATTAGTTTTTATGCAGTTTTAGAGCAAACGTTTTACTAGAAATGCAATTTTCTTCCGACAGAAGAGACTATTAGGTACCCCAAGCATGACAAGTGTCAAGAGCTCCTTCCAGCTGAAACTTGCCGTTGACAGGAGGTGATCCGCCATCAAAACTGTGTATATATACTTTGTGTGCTTGGTTTGAGCATTTAAAAATAATAATAATAATAAGTGGTTTAATTTATGTCTCATAATGTCCTCTACTGTTTATAGTTAATATTCATCTTAAAAGTTTGCAAAAATGGCCTCTATAAAGGCTATATTCAGACAAAGCTTTGATTTTTTGAATAGGTAGCAGCCTTGAGTTTTGCATTATGCAAGGACAGCTGGCAAAGCATGTGGGCTGTGAAATAAGCGGGAGGCTTGATAAAATCCATCCTGAAAGAGAAAACAAGGTTAGGAGCAATGAGCTGTGACTGACTAGAGCTGTGGGAGCTTGGAAACCTTCCCCCCAGATGCAAATGCTTAAGGTTACTTATCTGAATTGTTTGTTGAAAGACAATGCATTCTGTGACAGCATGAAATGAGGGAAGATGAAGCTCAGTCCTATACTTTTTAAAAATAATAAATAAAAAGAATCAAAATACCTATTTGAAAGAAAATGTCCTTCACGGTATAAAACAACTTAAAATATAATCTGTGTTAGAATTTCAGCTTATGGAACAGTGCACTAGAAGAGTCACATTATAACCTATACACTTGGTAATATCACCTACTTCAGTGAAAAAAATTCAAAGACAAACTCTGCTTGTGCTAATGCAAACACTGGCTGCCGCATTGTTTTTGTCCCTAAAATTCACTGCAACCCACATGTTGCTGATGTGGTGTTGATCTCAGTGCTACAGATTAGGTGAGAATCACATCTGCAGAAACCTGAAAAACATTTCAATATTTAATTATTGAAAAGGAATTCAGTATCTTCCTTTGGAGCCTGATATCTCTTTTGCTTCAGATACATGTGAAAAAGTATCTAAACCATAACTCTGTCAACAAGTTTCTTTCTAGTTTTAAGATCTGGGGAGCTGAATGCTCATGTCTGCAGCTCCAAAGGTCAAACCTTACACATGGGAATTTCTTTTTTTTCTTAATTGTTCAAACTCTATTAAAAAGAATGTAGCACAGATTGAAGAAGTTAAATAAGCAGAAGAGATGTGCTAGCATGAAAATATAAAGGCATATCACAGCCTGTTGAGATGCACTGATAAGTTTTCTCTTGCGTAGTCAGAGCAGCTATTACAGAAAGGGTCAGATTTTCATGAATGGGAAAGCAAAATATATTGATCTGCTGTGTATGAAGAAAAAGTATGATGTTTTCCTTTCTTTTTTTTTGACATTCAGGTCTATTAGTCACATTTGTCTAAATATACATAATGCTCCTCCATTTTTCATGAATTTATAAAAACCTTACAACAAGTTTATGGTCTCTGTTAAAAAACCCCAAACACATAAGAAACAACAAAAAAGAAAAACAACCATCACCAAAATATCCATTTACATTTGTACAGAAAAGTTATCAGAAGATGTCTAGGATTTCACTGGCAAGTTTATTTCTCTACCACCACTAAAAAGGACACATTTTTAACACCATCAGTATGTGGTGGAGTTACGACTCTACCTGTTCTTTTGTATATGACTTTTCCTAATCCTTCATATTCATGTAGACTCCCTATTCAGAATGCTACTAGCAAAGCTCAGTAATAATGAAAATTATAGTGACCTTTACTAGATACATAGCTCATGGGTATTGTTTCAACCTTTGTCTCTGGGGGAAAGCCACATATAAAAATATGCTGAATTTGCTCCTATATTCCTGAACTTTCACATGGGACTGACCTTAATTACCAGCTTATCATAGAATAGTTAAGGTTGGAAAGGACCTTAAGATCATAGAATCATAGAATAGTTAGGGTTGGAAAGGACCTTAAGATCATCTAGTTCCAAAACCCCTGCCAGGGGCAGGGACACCTCCCACTAAACCATGCCACCCAAGGCTATGTCTAATCCAGCCTTGAACACCGCCAGCGATGGAGCATTCACAACTTCCCTGGGCAACACATTCCAGTGCCTCACCACCCTTACAGTAAAGGATTTCTTCCTCATATCCAATCTAAACTTCCCCTCTTTAAGTTTGAACCCGTTACCCCTTGTCCTCTCACTACAGTTCCTCATGAAGAGTCCCTCCCTAGCATCCCTATAGGCCCCCTTCAGATACTGGAAGGCTGCTATGAGGTCTCCACTCAGCCTTCTCTTCTCCAGGCTGAACAGCCCCAACTTTCTCATCCTATCTTCATATGGGAGGTGCTCCAGTCCCCTGATCATCCTTGTGGTACTCCTTTGGACTTGTTCCAACAGTTCCATGTCCTTTTTATGTTGAGGACACCAGAACTGCACACAAGACTCCAAGTGAGGTCTCAGGAGAGCAGAGGAGAGGGGCAGGAACACCTTCCTCAACCTGCTGGTCACGCTTCTTTTGATGCAGTTCCAACCCCCCTGCCATGGGCAGGGACACCTCACACTAAACCATGCCACCCAAGGTTCTGACCAACCCGGCCTTGAACACCGCCAGCGATGGAGCATTCACACCTTCCTTGGGCAACATATTCCAGTGCCTCACCACCCTCACAGTAAAGAACTTCCTCCTTATATCCAATCTAAACTTCCCCTGTTTAAGTTTTAACCTGTTGCCACTTGTACTCTCTCTACAGTCCCTAATGATGAGTCCCTCCCCAGCATCCCTGTAGGCCCCCTTCAGATACTGGAAGGCTGCTATGAGGTCTCCACGCAGCCTTCTCTTCTCCAGGCTGAGCAGCCCCAAGTTTCTCATCCTATCTTCATACGGGAGGTGCTGCAGTCCCCTGATCATCCTCGTGGCCCTCCTTTGGACTTCTTCCAACGATTCCATGTCCTTTTTATGTTGAGGACACCAGAACTGCACACAAGACTCCGAATTGAGTATTTGCATTCACCTGTTCCCCTGCTCCTTTTGATTGTTCTGCACTGTCAGAACAGTAAGGAAAAAAGCAATACTAGAATTGCCCAGAAACTTAATGCTTTCTTGGGACAAAAAGAAATCTGCTGTTTCAACAGTGAACTCTACTAAAATTCTATCAATTTTAGAGTCATTTGCCAGGTGATGGGAATAATTTGAAGTCTCCAACTGAGTGAGATGATCGGTATTTCCTTCCCTCCACTGTCAAAAGGAGTTTCAGTTCACATGCAGGTTCCTCTTTCTGCTGTAAGAAATAATTCTAACAGTAACAGTTCAATGATCACAGACAAATCTTTTACATTTTGCAAGTCATGTAGACTTCTGTATTCTTTAAGGTGCTTGCTTCCCTGAGAAGAAATTCTCCTAAGCAAAGCATTGATTGAAAGATCACTCAGGATAAGCACAAAGAAATTATTCAAATAGTACATCCTTTCCTTGAGAGGATACTCTTAAAATATGAACTAGTGTGGTGATTATCAGTCTTGCCAGGGTGACATGTAAGAAAGTATTTTTCTTTCCCAATTTAAATGATAATTTGCAGAAGACAGGAGAGGCCTGTGCTTGGAGCTCCTGGCTTTTCCTTGCCCTTGTTGAATGCAAGCTGTCTAGTGTGTTGTTGATTCATTATTTAGAGTTTACAACCCAGGACCACAGCAAAAGGTCTGTGTTTATTTCATGACTTGGTCTACTACCTTGGGCAGCTCTCTTATATTGTGCCTCTTTGTCTTTCTGCTGAAGGATGAGGACTATCTGCTTGGACAAATATTAATGATATATAGCAGCCAACCTAAATCAGGCTGTAAAATCCTTTAGAATAAATTGTGTATTCACCACACCTCACCAGTTTCTATATAGATTACTGTCTCTTCAAGGTCATGACTCAAATTGGCATGGCATTCAAACCAATATGGTACTGTTCTCTTCTTGCCCTGGTTGAACTACTCCATCTTTAAGGAAGCGCATCTTAGAAACCTGCAGGAATATAACACCCCTGCCTAACACACTAACTGACCAAACCCAGCATCCTTTCTCATGCAGAGAAAGATGCTCCGTTGAATTCCCCTGGGTGCCATGAGGAAGATGGGATTAGGGGGAGCCCTGTGGCTGAAGTGATGGATTGTAACATGCCAGAGGCAACTTGTTACACAACTGAGCCAGAGCTGGGGACTCTTTCCTCCATACAAGGAGGTGAGCCACAGCTCCCTGTCCCTGGGCAAGTTACAGGCTCCCTGCTTTTGCCAGATGCAAAGCTGGGTTCCCATATCTTTCCTGCACAAGGACAGAAAGAGGCACTGCGTTCTCATGCTGGTTCTGGTGATTCAACTAACCTCACAAAGTTAGGCTTGACATCTTGGTGATATATTGTAATTTTAAAATCCATGTTACCTAATTCACAGACTTGCACAGGTGATGTTAAGCACATCTTGCTGTAAAAATAGTCTATTTATTAGATTCAACAGAGGTTTTTCATAAGCGTTATTCATTTATACGAGTCTCCTCCTTCTCCCTAAAGTGACAGCTTCTACTTATATGTAATTTCTAAAGTAGTTCATGTGTTATATGATGGATATAATAGAAGATGTAAGAATAGTAAAGGGCAAGGTGCTTTATGTTTTTCAAAATATTTAGCTAGTCACCCTCCTGGGACTCTGATTTCATCAATTATTTTATCAATAACTGTTAGAAGTTTAAAGATAAATCCATACTGTAGATAGATAGATCCTAAAAAGATCTAAATAGATCCTCTGTAACTATTCCCTGTAAAAGGGAATATTTATTCCCTGTAAAAGGGAATAGTTACAGATGCATTTAGAGTTCCTTCCAAAAAGAGTAGTCTTTGTTTACTTTGGTATAAGAGTGAAAACCCACCAATTTCAGGAATGTAGTTACTTGATTTAAAGGGCAGCTATGTAACTCAGATCGAATCAATTTAAACAAGTTGAGCCTTCTCTCTTTTAATTAAAAAATATCAGTAAATGTCCCTCAGGGATCGGTGTTGGTAACAGTCTTGTTCAACATCTTTGTTGGTGACATGGACAGTGGAATTGAGTGCGCCCTCAGCAAGTTTGCTGATGACACCAAGCTGTGTGGTTCGGTTGATATGCTGGAGGGAAGGAATGCCACCCAGAGGGACCTTGACATGCTTGCGAGGTGGGCTGATGCCAACCTGATGAAGTTTAACCGTGATAAGCGCAAGGTCCTCCAGCTGGGTCAGAGCAATCCCATGCACAGCTGCAGGTTGGGCAGAGAAGGGATTCAGAGCATCCCTGCGGAGAAGGACTTGGGGGTTTTGGTTGATGAAAAAATGAACAGGAGCCGGCAGTGCGCACTCGCAGCCCAGAAAGCCAACCGTATCGTGGGCTGCATCAAAAGGAGTATGACCAGCAGGTCAAGGGAGGTGATCCTGCCCCTCTACTCTGCTCTCCTGAGACCTCACTTGGAGTATTGTGTACAGTTCTGGTGTCCTCAACATAAAAAGGACATGGAACTGTTGAACAAGTCCAGAGGAGGGCCATGAGGATGATCAAGGGACTGGAGCACCTCCCAGATGAAGATAGCCTGAGAAAGTTGGGGCTGTTCAGCCTGGAGAAGAGAAGGCTGTGCGGAGACCTCATAGCAGCCTTCCAATATCTGAAGGGGGCCTATAGGGATGCTGGAGAGGGACTCTTCATTAGGGACTGTAGTGATAGGACAAGGGGTAATGGGTTCAAACTTAAACAGGGGAAGTTTAGATTGGATATGAGGAAGAAATTCTTTACTGTGAGGGTGGTGAGGCACTGGAATGTGTTGCCCAAGGAAGGTGTGAATGCTCCATCGCTGGCGGTGTTCAAGGCTGGATTGGACATAGCCTTGGGTGGCATGGTTTAGTGTGAGGTGTCCCTGCCCCTTGCAGGGGGGTTGGAACTAGATGATCTTAAGGTCCTTTCCAACCCTAACTATTCTATGATTCTATGATTCATAGGCTGATGAGCATTGGCAATTCACTCATTCAAGTTATTATTGTCAATAGCAATAACTTTCCTTCAGAAATGGTTATTAAATGTACCTGGGGATCTTGAGACTGACTGTGTAGATGAAGGGAAGGATCCTGTCCTGGCTGCATGCATATTGATAGCTTAAGTTGTCCCCTCCACAGAATGTGCTTGCTGGGGTGAGGGGTGCTAATATGAAAGCAGCCATAGTTGTATAGCTGTGAGTCAGCACCACCTCAGGTGTCGATAGTCAAAGCTGCCAGACCCAGTGATGCAGAGGAAAAATGAAAACCTCAGAAATTTAATCTTTTAATGCAGAAGAGCAAAATGCTGTTGATGTGTGTCCTCAGGACAGGGACACTTCAGATTTTACACAACTTAACTTTATTGAAAACTGTATCAGTAATTTCAAGTTATGAAAGCAATTTTAATTTGAGTCAGTAAATTCACGCTTAAACTAAACTTCAGATTTGGCCCATCAGTTCCACATTGATACATAGTTAAACTTTCTGAGAGCCCTTTTAATCCTTTATCTCCAATGCAATGCAGGTTTTTGGGATTTTTTTTCCATTTCTGAATTAACTCTTTACATTTAAATTGGGAAATATACTTTTTTTTAATACACTATGATAATCTGGTGTTGAGAAAGTAATGAGAATGCTGTGGAACATTGGCTTTTATTAGAGAAATACAGCAGCCTCAGAGCTTGGATATAGTTTTCTGGTGTATCAATTCAGAAAAGAATGCTCATTCTGGCTTAAGCTTTCTGAAAGCAATTGAGATAGATCACATAAATGGGAAAATAAAAAAAAAAAGAAAAAAGATTATAAGATGTGTTTCAGTTTTATTTTTTCTAATCATTCGCTGGGGAGGGACTCTTCATTAGGGACTGTAGTGATAGGAAAAGGGGTAATGGGTTCAAACTTAAACAGGGGAAGTTTAGATTGGATATAAGGAAGAAATTCTTTACTGTAAGGGTGGTGAGGCATTGGAATGGGTTGTTCAGGGAAGTTGTGAATGCTCCATCGCTGGTGGTGTTCAAGACCAGGTTGGATAGAGCCTTGGGTGGCATGGTTTAGTGTGAGGCATCCCTGACAATGGCAAGGGGGTTGGAACTAGATGATCTTAAGGTCCTTTCCAACCCTAACTATTCTATGATTCCCTCTCAGTTTTGCCTGCATAAGGCCAGGGAAGAGACAAGATCTTCAGGGAAGCTGTGATGTCTAGAGATACAATTTCTAACTCCATAGGGTTGAATTTTGCTATAGTACGTATTTTCCTTGTAGTTCTGAGATATTTGAGGTATGTTTCCCTAAGATAATGCAGATCTTTTGATGTTTTGGTTTATTTCTGGAAACCAGAAAACTCATCTGCTTTCTGACAAAACCCCCTGTTTTCTGGTGTAATAGTAGATCAAGAAAGCAAAGGAGAAGACACCATGAAATAATGATGCAAATATGGACCAACTTGGTTCAATGGTTCCCACCTTAATTCCGTGTAATTTGAAATTAAAAAAAATAAAAATCCTTATTCTGCCCACTAAACAGTAACATAAACTGTGTTAGGGCTTCATAACAGTAAGTGAAAAACCGTTCCATGACCATTCTTCTGAACCTTGTGAATCCTAGGATGTAGCTATCTGTACACACTTATTCTGTAGACATCTAAGAACTCCACTTAAACAGGAACGTGACTTGCATTTACTTAAATGTAAAATCAGCATGAGTGCAGATTTCAGGACTGGATTTGAGGAGGAGAAGAAGAAAGTGTCATCAGTCTTTGAGTCTTTATTTTATCCCATTTACCTCTTTCTGTGTCAAAGGGAAGGATTCTGATGTACAGCTTTCAAAAGAGATTACTAAATTACATGAAACATTTCTCATATTGAGATTTTCCTGTTACCTGCTTCTAAAAACCATCTTCTTTATTACACAGCTCCTTTGGCCTTTCACAAGCAAGTTGCGGACATATAAGTAGACAAAACTGGACTTGAACAATGAAAATAATCATGTATTGGAATAATCTCCTGAGGGAAGGGGTGGACTCTGCAACTTTGCATGCATTAAGATTCAGCTGACCAGATGCTGGGAAATCTAGTCTAGGTCAAGCTTGTACCAAGACAGGTTGGCCCAGATGATTGTTGAGGTGCTTTCCAACGCAGTATTCTATGATTCTACAAACCGTTTGCTACGTAAGGCAATAAGAACATGAGATACCTTTTAATTCCAATTTCCATTAAGATTTACAGTAAATAGTGGAAAGGAGAATCCTAAGTGTTAATATCATTATTTATTTTATAGGCTATGCAGTCACAGGAATAATACTAATTTAAATAGAGATAGCAGTCAAGATCAGTAACAACAGCAACAACAGCAACAACAAAGTTTATTAGAGCAGCTCAGTTTTTTCCGTCTCTACTGCCTTTGCAGTGAAATCCAAGCTTCAGCCTGGGTATGAAGGACAGGAGCTCAGCCCCGTGGCTGAAGCCATCTTTGCAAGCAAAATTTCTAACTACTGGTTCTGAATGCTTAGATATTTGTTCTTGGTTTTGAAGGCCAAAAAACCTTTTGTTTAAAGTCAGGTCATTTTGCAAGCCTGAACAGATCTCACCACTGTAGAACCTGTAATGTATCTCTAGTTCACAGAACTGTGATCTTCAGGTCTTCTCCAGTGAAGACCAGCCTAAAGATGTCTTTCACAGATGATGCATGTTGTGAAATATATTGTATTAATAGAAAGTATTGCTTCCATGTGAACTTGTTAACATAATTGCAAACACACTGTGATTGCTTAAAGCATAAGCATAAGTATACTGTTTAAAGCCAAAAAGATCTCGTCAAAATAAGCCTTTTCTCATTATATTTCTTGCGGTTAGGTTTGTTGAAAAAATTTTTTCATACTGTAGGAAAAAGAAGTTGTAGCAGAGTCCAAAAATAGCTTATAAATGAAATACTGAAGTGCCTAAGAACTATCAAAACTGAGTTAATTAAAACAAAGTTCAGTGAGAAAAGAATTTAGTTTTGTAAAAAAAATAATTTAAAAATTGCAAAATCTCTTCTTCCCATATGGTTTGACATATCCTGTATCCAGGCTTGCTCAAAATGTGTCAAGAATTACTATTGTGGGCATATTATACAACTTGGCTGTTATGTGTTTAACCTTAGAAGATAGGAAGACTCTCTGGGGATGAAAAGTGAACAAGAGCTTTACATTCTTTTGAGGTGCATCAACCAGAAGTTATAAGACATCTGAGAATAATCACACACACACATAGCCCACCCCAAAGTTGATACTTGGAAAAGTCACTGCAATAATATAGAAAACGCCACGATGAGTTTAGACTTCCTTGTGTAATGGCTGCTTTTGAAGCATGTCTGACCCCCTGGCTCTGGTCAGGGAGACAGAAACCCATCTGTACCACTTCAGCATTCTCATTGTGCTGAACCAGAAACAGTTGTGATTTACCTCTCTACTTGCTCAGAGACCTCTTCACCAGATCCTAGTGTGTGCAATTAAAGCTATCCTCAGCTCTCGCTGCATCTTGTCCTAGGTTCTCACCAGCAAAGGCAGTTAAACATAGTACATTTCACAGAAGTGTGGTGCAGTTCTTCCTAAACTTCTAGCACACTGTCCGCTGAAATGATGAACTTCCCACACCTACCCCAAAATCCACTGTCGGGAATTCTTTTTGAGGGATATTTGTACCACCTCCTCCATCCTGTTCCTGCCTTCAGACGTGGTGAAGGAAAGGCTAGACTTCTCTGCTTCGTTCTTCAGCACAGCACCTACACTCACTCTCTCCAAGAAGTCTGAGACACCCTAATTAAACTTACATAAGTATCTTCAAGATAATTTTACATAAGGTTCACAGTCTCTCAGCTGCAATCTCTATTGTGTCTACACTGCAGCACAAGTAAACCTGACATCATCTGGGTCCTGTTCAAGCTGCAGCTCTCCAGATCTGCTTAAGAGCTAGCCACATAAGTAGGTATCAAACATTCCAAATGTGGATATTGACCTGAAATACGCTGAGCTCCACACAGCTGCAAGAGTAGCTCTTTGCACAAGAACTGTATAAATCAAAACTTGCTTGGATAAAACTGCATTTCAGTTACATCTGTGAAATTCTGGAGTTATGGGTAACCAGCTTTTGTAAGCTTTTCCTGAGACTGCAGTAGAGGTGCACTCTGACATGACTATTTTGACACTTTCTGATCCACGTAATCTATCCCAGATTGATGTTATCTTTAATCTTAAATCATCATACAAACAGGTAGCAACATAATTCATCAATACTATGAGTCTTGCTGTGAGACGACAAAAAGATTTAATATTTTGTCTATATTAGTTTGGATATAATATGTATCTAATGATCAGAATATTAAGAATACTGTCTATTTATTTGCAAATAGACTCCCATAGACTCATGACCATCTTCTACCACTACAACATTCCTGTCCTCAGAGCCAAGTGAGTAAACACCATGCAAGCTGTCCTTTCCACTGCATCCAACTCAGAGCAATGTGTGTAAGTCAAGGTTTCTGCACTGTTTTAGCTCTGCCTATCTGTAGGGAGACAAAACTAGCACAACATAGTTTCAATTTTTAAACCAAGGGGTTAAACATAATTTGAATGTACAATATGCACTCTGGCATAATAATGATCAACATTTATATTAGATCCTTTACATTCTCCTGTTTAGTACTTTCCTGCCTTAGTGTGCTAAGGTATGTTGTCTTAGATTTAGTGCCTGCTTTAATGTGTCAAATTAAGAAGTTCTGGGCAGATTACGTACTGAGAAATGGATGTGTGTCTGAAGGGGTGCGACAAGTTCATAAAAACCTTGAAGAAGGATTTGTGTATACCAGCCTAATGACCTATCTTTTCAATTAGATTAAGCTCTGAAATTTGACCCATGGACCTTAAGTGTTGACTCCATTGGAAAATGCCTGTCAGTAACTTATTTGTCATATTCTGCAGAAAAATATATGTAGAAAGAACTCACTTATAAATAAAGTTATATTTCAGTATTCACAGATCTGTTGCCATGCCACCAGCATTAAAGCAATTCTGTTATCCCACCAATGACTGTTATAGGAAAATTTCAGTCTGTGACTGGTGCCCTCGAATGAAAAGTTATTTTTAACTCCTCAGACCATGGATTTTCTACTGGTTTACCAATTAAAATGTTAATTAACTAAGTCTCTGAGGATATTTTATTTAATACTAACATTTCATAATATGTTATCCCCAGAGAACTCTGAAAACTATTGTTAAAATCTTAGTTAAAATTTATAGAAAATTCACTATTCTAATCTTCATCTATTTTGTATATTCTGTTTTGTGTCAGTATTACATAGGCATATAGTTACAGTCTTTTTCTTTAGGTAACTGCAACATGCAAGGTTTTGCTTTTTAATACTGATGTACAAGAAACACTTGCACTTCGCAGGAGCTACCCCACAGAGCTGTTCTCTGTGTTTTAGAGCTTCTTTATGCCTTTGACTTCTCCCATTAGTCTTCACTCCAACACACTTTGCTCTGAATTGTCACTATTAAAGCAAAGACTGGGAGAAATCTTTGATTAAAACAGTTGAATATATCAGTCCATTTTAAATAGTAAACTGAAAACTTGCTAAGCCATTGGTCAAGCTAATTTGTAGACCCCTCATGGCTTGAAAGCTGTGTGAAGAGACAGCCTGGACCTAGCATGTTTGACTAAGTGTTTGGCAGCAGTTGATTGGTTGTATTTAAGCTTCAACACTCAATTAAGAAACTAAACTTTATGTTCTCCAGATAGTCTAACCTTCCACTGAAATTCAATTTTTAAATTCTTTTTCCTTATGTATCTTGTTCCCATCCTTCTCTTTTGTCAAAGCTGCTCATCTGTACTTCAATTTCTCTAACACACAGTCTTCTTTTTCTGACAATTTTTTTTATTTAAAGAAAGAAGTACCAAGGGGAAATATTATCTCAGCAAGTCACTGTTTCTAAACCATTGCATGTGCTATAGTGCCTCAGAGTTCTCTGTATATTACCATCCATCCCATGCTTTCTGCTTATTGTGATAAAGACTAAGTGATTATTAGACTAAGTGATTATTATGACACTTTATTTCTCTTAGAAGTGCTTAAAATATAAATATAATGATTCTGAAGGATACACCTCTTGAGAATAACCTCTAACAGCTGCAGCTGAAAACATCCTGTGACATGTCAATGGAATTTTGTGCTATACAAAACAATCATTGAAGAAGCATGGAATGAAAATGCAACTTTGTGGCATAGGCAAACCAAAATATTGTAAGCACAATGTTCACTAGCAGTATAAAGCATGTGCATGGATTGTTAGTTGTCTCAGAAACAGGCTGTTTCTATTTTCAGGAGCAGAAGATTGTATTTCTGAGTACTTTGTTTCCACCTGCTATTTCAATGCCTGCACAAGAGTTGAAAGTATTAAGGCATCTTCGTACCTGTTGAGGTTTTTTAGTGAAAATTTTAAAAAGCAACCTTGTTTCCTTTCAGTAATCTTCCAAAAAGGTGCCTGTTAAACATCATGTTATCCACCATGCAGGCACATATTTCTTTGTCTATTTAGATTACAAACTAATGGGGCTGGTTGTTCCTTTAAGTAATTCTTATAATGCAGATTTTGAAGGTTTGAAAATTTAATCAGTTGAGAAAATTCATTCAGTTGGTTCCTTAGACTGGACTTTAAAGTAATGTTATTCAGGGTGGCACTAACGAGATGAAAACAGCTGTGTAGGTCTTCTTCAGCTTTTTGCATCAAAATGATAACAGGAAGAGAGGGAAAGAGTAGATAATTTAAATAGAGAAAGGTGGCTGTATATGTGATGCTGTATATTTAAGCAGTTATCATTACTACTAAACCTGCAGTTTGAATATGTAACATGACCTACAGATGTCTCTGGAACGTATTTTTAAGACAGTTATGCAAAATGACTATACCATTTTTATGTTAATACAATACTTAAATTTTAAAGCTGTTAGTGATTATTAAAAAATGTAGCTTTTTCTTGAAAGCTGTCTGCAAGTGAAACCCTACTTGAATAGAGATACTTCCATTCTTATCTACACCAAAAAGTTTTACCCAATGTAGCTATTTAAAAGGGTGGAATATTGTACTGCTACTTTATAATTTCCTTAGGATGCAATTATACAAGGATAGAGATGTTTCTTGAACTGCTAGTAAAAATTATTTACTTTGATGTAACCAAAAGGAAGATGAAGATGCAACACTGAATATGTAGCTCTGGAGTGGCAGTGAAGAGCACAGAAAAGGAAAATTATTGTATCATATTGTACTAATACAATTGTTTTTCTAGGAGAGACTGCACTCAAATTTTTCTCATTCAGCTTGGTACAATGCAGATCTTGCTGCTTTAGGGCTAGATACTGAGCTATATTCCTGAAACAATTTGAGGTGGATGCAGTGTTTCATCTCATATTTCTTGCAAAAGAGAAATGTATTCAGCAATATCAAAACATACAGAATGCATATTTTAGAGGAACTAGAACTTTCCAATATAGAGTATATTCCATTTTATAACTCATGACCTTTCACTTATTTAGAAAATGGAGATGAAAGAGCTTTTAATTGCATTTTGAAAATTAAACATAAACTTGTGTCTAACCTTGAATCAAAACATATATCTGCTTATTCTGAATTAACAGATCTCTGTTCTTGTCCCCACTGAAATAAAATATCCACACAACTGCAGCATTATCTGTCTGACAATGTAAGACTTACATTGTCAGTGAAGCTTCTGGGTTTTAGTACCTTCACAAAGACAGCAGCTCTCATGATACACATTCTGTCTGAAAGCCAAATCAGAACTTAAGTAATATATTTCCCTCAGGTTTCCTTGTCATCTCTTACTCATTAATCTTTCCTTCTTCCTCTTCCTGCTCATTCCATTTTCCTAATTCCACCTCCTCTTCACCATTACTGTTTTCATTCTGGCCCTTCAGCTTTCTTGCGTTTCACTGCTCTTTTACACACATTGGTTTGCATGGTTTTCACATATGGTGAAATGCTAACTGTCAGTAGATGCTGTGAATGCCCAGTCTAAAACGGATGTGAAAAGACCTCAAATTGCTCCTGGGTAAATTATTATCACAGCAGTCTCTAGAAGAACTTCAGCTTCCAAAATAACCAACAGCTTGCTTCAGTTCATTAGCTATACCCCAGCCAGTGAAGAAAGTCAACCAAAGAGAACATTTTCATGTTGGCACTCTTTGGATTGCTTCTAGAAGTTCACAAAATTGATTTTAATCTTTTGTTTTGTTTTTAATGCATTTTAAATGCTGACAAACTGTAAGTTGTTCTATTGCAGAATCAGTAAAGAATTGCTATTGTTATCTTGCAGCTGCAGATATACCTATGCATATCTCCTTCATCTTAGAGACCAACTCTTGAGCACCCTTAATTTCAATTGTTCAAAAAAGTGAAAGCAGAAATCAAGTGCTATCACCTCTTGTTCTGCAGATAATCCCTGAGTTTTATGACATTGAAATGTAGAGAATGCAGAAGGGATGTCTACCTTACACTGTGCTCTGCTGTCATTGACATGTAGAGAATGCAGAAGGGATGTCTACCTTACACTGTGCTCTGCTCACATCCTGCTGATCCTGAGTAGACATGTTGTAATACCCTGCTCCATGTTGTAATACACTGCTGCATGTTGCAATACCTTGCTTTTTTATTATTAATATTTTATTTTTCTATAGAATTTAATGCCTTCTCTTGGTGTGATTTTTCTCTTAAATCCTGGAGGTGTTACCTGTCTCTGTCTCAGCAATAATACTTCTTTGTTCACTAGCTGTGCCCTGTGAAATTTCTCATGGTTCTTTCAGCTATTAACCAGTGTCCTCTAAAGTGTAAGCTGCAGCTGCCTAATGTCTCCAGCAGGTGAGCTGAGGCTTGGGGATGTGACAGGGAACTCAGACCCTCATGGGTCAGAGACTGCAAAGGTTGCAGGGAACTGGACACATAACCACAGCTCAGACACCAGGAAAAGGGAAAATAAATGAAAGATGTTGTTAGGAAAGGGACAGGGTGACCAGCTTTCATCCCACTCCATTTTCTTCAAGACATTCTTAGTGATTATATATTTCTTGTATTAATCCTCTGAATATAAAGATTGGTTTGCCCAGACTTTAAAAACAAACCCATGCTGGGTTTCTACAACTGTGCATCATTAATGATATAAATAGCCTGTAGCCTCCATCACAAATCTTTCAGTTCAGTTATACATTAGCTATATTTGTGTAGGACCTAGTAAAGCGGAAGTGAAATCTGTTTCAGAGAATCACAATACAGCAAATGAACAACAGAGTCAACTTGAAACTTTTTGTAAAAATACAAAACCCGTAACTTCTAAAGAGAAAAATATCTGAATTAAGTGTTTGACAATAGACATTTTGGAAGTATGTTCTAGCTTAATACACTGTGATCATACAGCTATGTTCAATGATAAAACACAGCTTGAAAGTATCATTATGGAAAAACTAATGAACTTTTATCAGTTTATCTTTTGTCAAGTTACATTAGCTAATTTAGCAATGCAGGAAAAGAAACATTTCTGACACAGTAAGTCTAATGTCCAGAATTTGCTTTATAAACTTGGATAACTTAGATCATGTCTAGCACATCAAATCTCCTTTGATTTTGGAGCACAAGCATATTTCACACACATAGAAACTGCACTAACCATCACATCAGAAGTTCTGCAGCAAGCTGGACTTTTAACATCATTTCCTCTGCTCAGTTTTTTCTATGAAGGGGATTTGGGGTTTTCCTATGAAAACAAAGTAAACTTAGCAGAGAATAGGAGGAAGAATACAATCCAGGGTTTAGCAAAAAAGTGTAGCCAGAATAAATATAATCAGTATTTTCTTCTTTTATATTGGCTGGTCATTTGTACATGCATAAAGGATTTAAGTACTTTTCTGGGACACATCACTCAACAGTTCTTGCCTTCAAACACAACTCCTACTTGGATGGAAGTTGCCAGTCTTATTGCACAGTGTACATATTCATTCCAAAGGGCTGAGCAGATTCTTTGGAAAGGTTGTATTATGTCTCTTAATGTTTTGTTTTATCATTCTGTGTATTTTCTGGGTATCATCTGCAATCTGCCAAATGTTATTCAGAGATTGCTGCGTTTTAGCAGTGCATGAAATTTCATTTGTCTGTAGTTCATATGAGCCTATTTTTTTTTAAAATGACTGGTATTTCTTGAAGATGTAAGGCAGTATGTGTTACTGATAATCTTTTAGTCATCTGACTCAGGACTCCTGAGTCCAGTTATCTAGCCTGTTTGACTACATCTCTGTTTAAAACTGATTTCTTCTCAATTGCCTTAATAAAAAATTTCTAGCATAATTTAGAGAAAATGTCACATGGCAGTCTGTGGTATTTGATAATACACAACCAATTCTATCTCCCAGATTTGTAGTCTCTTGCCATCAAAGATGAATATTCTCTAAACTAAGCATTTAAAGTGTGTGGTCCTCAGGCTTATAGTTCTCCTGGCCCAGCCAACTGCTGTTCGAGTACGTGGCCCACTGTTTCGGTACTCACATCACAAGGAAAAGTGCTTGTTAAACTTTACTAGTCCTATGTGAATTTAAATGTGGTGGAACAGATGCAATTCTGCTGCTCTGGTGAAATCACCGATCATGGCCAAGAGGATTGTTTTTGCACATCTCTGTTTCTCTAAGTGATTCATCACTGAAATGGACTACACAACAAGGTACTCAAATCTAGAAAGCCTGATGGAGAGCGAAAGGCAATCTGTTTCAGCCATATGAAAGTTAAAAGAACAGATCTGATGATATTCTGCAGATATCCACACTGTAGGAGTGCTTCTTTAGGTGGAGCTGTCTAATCTAACAGATGAGGCTGGATGGTGACCAGAAAGAAATCACGCATTTTGAAAAAGTAGTAATGAATCATTGACACAACCTGCTTTGGGAAGGAGGAAAGATGAGATTCCTCAAAAAAAGAACCACTGAATTACTAAGTTTTCTTTTTTTTTTTTTCCAAAAAAATAATTAAATCTAGCTAAAAAATTCTGGTTTTAAAATAAAAAATTCTAAGTCTGAAGCAGGAGTTCATTTCTGTTAGAAAATAGATTAACTTCACTTACAGAGTCTAAGTATCAGTTAAAATGATACTTACTGGCCATTTTATTTTCTTTTAACTTTATCTTCTTCCTGAAAGAAAAAAGGTCATCTGTATTCCAGGTAATGTGACACACTTCCACATTACAGGAAGATTTTACGCTAGATTTTGTTTATCTTTCCCAACAGTATGCCTTAATGCAAATAAAAATTATGAAGTTGGTGTAGTAAAACTTATGGATACCTTTGGAAGGATGTTGCATTGACTCAGCCAGTTGGTCCAATCTGTCCTAAAAACAGAGGGGTTCTTCATTGGCTTTTTGTCTCTCCTCTGTGAAAACAAGCATTGCATGGCACTGAGCAGAAACGTCATCCTTCAGTGAGCAGTTTAGACGCTTGATATGCTTATTATCCTCTCAATTCTTTCCATCTCTAAAAACATTGATATATCCTTATTTATTACATACATATTCACACTTTATCAAACCATGTGTATCTGTTCAGTCAGAAATGCATCATTGGAGATGATTGATAATACCTGATGTGTCATTTCAATATCAAATATTATATAGAACTCCCAAATGCTCATCTACTTTATGTATCTCAAGAAATTACAGAAGCTTTTTTGCCTTCAAACAATTGTTGCTTTATGTGTTCTAAGGATTTTAGTTTACACTGTTACTTTTCTTATTTCTGTGACATCATTTTTTCCCTGTAAATCGCTGTTTCAAATTTGTCACTGAAGTAGAGAAAATTCCTCATTTGAGAAATGAAAGAGCATTATAATTAATTTTTGTTATCTAAGTCTCCTTTTGTGTCAAAACAATAAGCTTGCTCCTGTGATCTCATTGAAACTTCATTTATCATAGCTCTGCATCAACAGATGGGAAAGCTGGAAGTGACAAGAGCATGCAATTGTAATCCCTTGTGTTTGAGATGGGACAGAGAAAGGCTTTTTGTTTGCAAATTAGAAAATGGTATATTATAAGCATATAGAATTCTAATCTGTCTAAAGCATTTAAATGCAATTGTGTGCAACGAGGATTGTTGGCAAGTATTTTTACTAGCTGCTATTTACTGTGTAAGTTGTGTGACACAACATTTTGTAACATGGCTGAGAAGATAGCGAAATGTTTGTGGAGCTCCTCCACCCCTCACCTGCCATAGTGGAACACATAAAAACAGTTTCATATGTTGTTTCACTGATGTAAGCATTACTTTTATCCAAAATTTCAGTAACAGAATCATAGAATCATAGAATAGTTGGGGTTGGAAAGGACCTTAAGATCATCTAGTTCCAACCCCCCTGCCATGGTCAGGGACACCTCCCACTAAACCATGCCACCCAAGGCTCTGTCCAAATCGGGCTTGAACACCGCCAGCGATGGAGCATTCACAACTTCCCTGGGTAACCCATTCCAGTGCCTCACCACCCTTACAGGAAAGAATTTCTCCCTCATATCCAATCTAAACTTCCCCTGTTTAAGTTTGAACCCGTTACCCCTTCTCCTATCACTACAGTCCCTAATGATGAGTCCCTCCCCACCATCCCTATAGGCCCCCTTCAGATATTGGAAGGCTGCTATGAGGTCTCCACGCAGCCTTCTCTTCTCCAGGCTGAACAGACCCAACTCTCTCAGCCTATCTTCATACGGGAGGTGGTCCAGTCCCCTGATCATCCTCATGGCCCTCCTCTGCACTTGTTCCATCAGTTCCATGTCCTTTTTATGTTGAGGACACCAGAACTGCACACAATACTCCAAGTGAGGTCTCACAAGAGCAGAGTAGAGGGGGCAGGATCACCTCCCTCGACCTGCTGGTCACGCTTCTTCTGATGCAGCCCAGGGTACGTTTGACTTTACAGGCTGCGAGCACATGCTGTTGGCTACTCTTCATTTTTTCATTGACCAATACCCCCAAATCCTTCTCTGCAGAGCTGCTCTGAATCTATTCTCTGCCCAACCTGCAGCTGTGCCTGGGATTGCTCCGACCCAGCTGTAGGACCTTGCATTTGTCATGGTTCAACTTCATCAGTTTGGCATCAGCCCACCTCACAAGCATGTCAAGGTCCCTCTGGATCAGTTCAGGTCAGATCAATGGTGGAGAGCACAAGGCAGCTTTTGGGTATTAAAAACATCATCTGTTTTACCTCTATACCAAGCTGGTTCTCAGTCATTTTGAAACCTGCACATGGTGACAGAAACCTGTCAAAAGGGCAAGCAGCAGAAGAGGGGAGGTTAAGACAGTCAGGTTGCATACTCTATGAACGACATCTGTTTGGTTCTGGAAGACATCACATTACTTTCAGAGCAGCATTACACATCCCATGTCCTCTGCATGTGCCTGCAAATGAATAAAAGAAAAAACAAATACCAACCCCCAAAACCAGAATAGTAAAATAGCACAAAAATATTGAGCCTTTGATGTATTTTTTTTAATGAATGAGATACAATCTATATCTATTTACCAATAAATTACTTTCTACTCATAATGAAAGCTAGTGGTAGTGTGATTACAATTCATGGAATACTATATATATAGTATTCATATACATGCAGTAAACTTAGTATTCATATTATGACATGCAAACATATGTGTGTGTGCATGTTTACAGACTATGCTATAAACTATGAATAGTTACAGAATCTATCACACATGGATGAATATTATATCACAACTATACTATTGATATAGTATGCTATAGTCATGCAATAAGTCGCCAGTTACAGGAACAAGTATTACTCATATTATGCAAATTTTCCACTTGTCAGAGTCTTTGGTTGCAAAGGCTGGATTTTGGTTGAAGTCTTCTCCATTTTGATTTTCTGTCAGGCCTATGTCCAGGAGAGCCCTCCTCCTGCAGAGGTCCCACTGGCTTCCATGGCAAAGAGGAATCCCACAGCATGGGGCTCCAGGCACAGTGTGAGCACTTGGAGGAGATTTCTGACAGAAATGACAGGTTCAGTACTTGGTAGACATTGTTTCCTCCATCCTCATCATCCACTTGCTTTCAGACCTGAGCTTATTCTTATCCTTTGCTCTGTTTTGTTTTGTTTAAAGTTTTAGACAGACCATCTCATTGGGATTCTTTATTCTGAAATTCTTGGAAGAAATACAAAATCCTTTTTATTGAGTCTTTATTCTCCACACCAAGCTGTCCTCTGGCATCCAATGTCAGCCTTTCACAAGTGGACTTTGTTACTCTGTTTTTCTTACTCCTCACAGTCCACAAATAAGGAAGAGTAGGTTCATAGGTGTAGCAGTAACAGGTATCTGACTCCAATTATGCAGACAAACATAACTGTTGTCTGTATAACTGCATATCAAAAAATTACAGTCTTCCTTTCCAGGAAAATTTAATTCCAAGAAGGAGCTATGCATTAGTTGGCACCATGACTCAAAGGATTTTGCCCCAAGACATCTACAGACTATGATAAGATAACAAGGTTGGAAATGTCTACCCAGTCAAAAGACCATATTGCAAAATCACTGATGATTGGAGTGTGTGTAAGCAGCTAAGCAAGTCTTCCTCCCATCCCTACCCCTGCCCTTCTGCCCCTATTAATTTAATAAGACAACAGCAGAAAAGAATAGACAGGGTGGAAGATTCTGAAGAAAAATAGAGGATTTCTATTCTTTATATTGTGAATGGCTTGAGCATAAATGAGAAAATAAGAATGTGTGGAATTGGAAAGAGAGGGTAAACCTCTAATTCAGTTCCTTAGCACTGATCAAGCACTATGCATACTCTGATATTAAGAAGTGCTTGATGCCCTGTGCTTTACCCTCTTGTGCCTCATCCATACCCTCTATATATATGCAAACTGAATGGAGGTGTTTGGTGCTATCACAGAAGCTATTATAGAATCATAGAATCATAGAAGAGTTAGGGTTGGAAAGGACATTAAGATCATCTAGTTACAACCCCCCTGCCAGGGGCAGGGATGCCTCACACTAAACCATGCCACCCAAGGCTATGTTCAATCCAGCCTTGAACACTGCCAGCAATGGAGCATTCACTACTTTCCTGGGTAACACATTCCAGTGCCTCACCACCCTAACAGTAAAGGATTTCTTCCTCATATCCAATCTAAACTTTCCCTGTTTAAGCTTGAACCTGTTACCCCTTGTCCTAACACTACAGTCCCTCATGAAGAGTCCCTCCCCAGCATCCCTATAGCCCCCCTTCAGATACTGGAAGGCTGCTATGAGGTCTTCTCTTCTCCAGGCTGAACAGCCCCAACTAATATGATTTTATTTTCATATAAATTTGAATGCAATCATCTCTTCACCATTTAGGAAAGGTATCATTTTGAAGAAATTTTTATATTCTCTGTGTGTTTTAATAACTGTCAAACATTTATCTCTATTATAAGCTCTTCACCAGACCTTTTTTTTAATCAGGGACACTATACTATTTGTCTTGGGCAAACAACTACAGCATAAAAGAATGAGTGTGTACCTATACAAGCCATTCTCTTGCCTCTTTCTGCTCAGCCTAGCCACTTTTAGCACATGCTAAACTCTAGGGACAAAAGATCCCATACTAGAGTTTAAGTCACAGGCACAGTATACAGCCCGTTCTACTGGGCTATAGATATTTAGAAGCACTGTCTTGATCTAGATCTTACAAACATGCTGTGGATGTAAAATGAGGCATAGTTTGAGATTTTTCAGTCAGGGACTGAAGCCACCACCTTCCTCTGTTAACAGTTAGGCCCTTACTGCCAGCTGACACATCCCAAGGTACAGCTGTACATCCCACACTTTCTGAGGGACCTGCCAGCACTTGTCTTCCATAAAGGATCATTTATCCCTATTGTCAGTCTCAGCAAACTCCAAACTACCTTCCTAATTGCTGCTGAAGAGAAAAAGGTGACGGATTTCATAACGAATATTATGTGTGACAAGAGATGTAATTCAGTAGGTTTCCAATGACTCCACAACCATGTGTCATAAAGCTAAATTCTGCTTTTAAACAGATAAAATAACCAAAAGGAACCTCATCTTTTTTTTTCTTTCCTTTTTTTTTCAGTTACTGATTTTAAGAGTACAGCAAAGGGAAATGTTTTTGTTCTAAAACTGCTAAACAGAGCAATCAATGTTTCTGTAGTTCACAGAAGAATACTTATATAAAGCTTACCTGGAGATAATAAAAATATAATGAAGATACATCTCAGCTTTAATATTATAGCATATGTTCATTAGGAAGCCAATAAGCATTGAATTTACAGATGAGGAAACTGAAGCAAACACCAATACTCAGTTCCACCCACAACATAACGGTGCTCCTATCCAGCATGTACACTCTCCTTTAATTCCTCACCAGAATGCCAATTTAACAGGCATGCTTGGGACAACAAGTCTATTACTAAGATGCTCCCCACAAAACCTTAGTGCCTTGTTGCGCTATAGATTCTATGTTTGGAAATAGCTACATTTAATAAATTTACCAGGGAAACACTTTTTCCTCTTGTCTGTCTGCTATCCTGGGACGCTGTCAGAGGATGGGCACACACAAAAAAGTGCAAGACTTTTTCTTTACAGAATAGCCTATAGCAATGTTGTGGGAAGGAGAGAGAGAGATGATTTAACTTTCCATCAGATCATGAGGAACATGGCATCAGCTCCACTCTCCAGCAGCAGCACTTGCAGGGAGACACCACAGGCAGTGGTGGGAGGGAGCGATTCCCACCACTGCCGGATGATGGACAAAGACAAAAGGAAACAAAACGGGGGAGTCTAAATATAAATCTTTAAAATTAGGAAGGCCTTTTCCTCCTGTGCAGATGGCAGTCCAAGTTTCTGCAAGAAATTCTGTCAGCTCCTCTCACTGTTTTGTTCTCCTTCTTCCCTTCCTGCAAAAGTCCTTCCATTAGTGTGTAGAGTATCAGGAACAGACAGGTAAATGCCTGACTGAATGTAACACAACACAGCAGAGACAGATGAGGATTCACTCAAACCTTGGCTCTCACACCCCCTATTCCTTCCTATTCCTTCCCCTTACAGCAGGATAGCTGGTCTGATGCTATGCTGCCTCATACTTGGGAGATATTGTTCTTACTCACCCTAAGGGGTCTCATGTCTCTCGTAATCTTAATTAGGGACACATCTGTCTCCAATGTCCATTAACTAGACACTGGTATTCCCAAAGTAACATTCTCAACATTTGTTTTAATAGTCCAGTTATACTCTGCTTAAAATGGAGGAAACCCCTCCTCAGCACAACCTGCACCGAGAACAATCCTAACAAGAATGGAAATGTGCACTGCATTCACTTTTCTTTAAGGTAGGAAAATAATGAGCTCAGTTGTTCAGACAGTGGAACAGCAGCTTCAGCTGTCCTGTGTATTTCACATAGAGTGCATCAGTGTACTTCGTCATAACAGCTGTCACCAACCAATCCATCACCAGTCAATCACTGCCACTCTGGTAGAAGCCATGGTAATTTGTTATACCATGGACTGCATAACTGGAATCTCATGTAATACTGATACTATCACACCCCTGACACACCAGAGCACAGGTCTACACTGCAGCCCATATGAAAAGATAAAACAAATGAAACCCTTTTACAATAGAGGTATGTCTCCTTAGAAAAGGCTCTCTCACCCTTTTTGGAATGCGATTTCCTCTTCCTTTTATTTTTTGATCTCAGCTCTGGTACATCCATTCAATGTGCAGTTCCTGTAGCCATACAAAAGAAGCCAACATATTGTAGCAGCTTTGGTCAGGCAATCTCAGTGAGGTTAACAACAAGCCTTCAAAACTGGACTCAACTTCCCATCTTTCCTCCCCTAGTTGCTCATCACTGGTCCTAGGACCTATTCCCAGTCCTTCATCTTGTTCAAATGGAGTAAAAGGTTTTGCGGTGAAGTTTTTGTGGCTGCATTCAGGGCAAAGAAAAAGTAGTCCCAGAGATGCACAGCATTCAGTCCAGTTTCAGGAAGGTGTCTATATTGTCCTTTTGAAGAGGATATATTATTTCTGTAACACATAACAGTTATGGTAGGTTAACATTGGAAATAAATTCTTCATTTCACAGCCATGTAGAAGAGGAGTTTTCATCTTCTTAAAAGAGGAAGGATACAGGCAGAAAAAGTGTTATTTTAAAAGCTCAGAAAGTCTAGTGAAAGGTCAAAGGAAGGAAAAGCTCAACCCTGAAGTCCAGAAAACTTCAGCAAAGTAGCACAGCTCAAAGAATGAGCAGACTTTGTAGAACTGTATTTCAAGCTGTGTTGTAGACGGCATTTCATTTAGATCAACACTTTTTTTAAAGAACTTGCAGAAGTACCAGTGTCTTTATTCTTATTGCTGGACACTGCTCATCACTACAGATAAAAGACTGCTCTCCTGATATACCAAAGAGAAGAGTAACTCAGGCTTTCCATTATTTCCTTTAAGTTAATCCTTTTGCATAAATGCTAAATAAAATATAATTCAAAGGGCTCTTGAATGTGTAGGCTTAGATGTGGTACAAAAGGAACTACACAAATAATATGAGTGTTTGCATACAATGGCAAGAAATATACCTCATGATTCCTCTCTGTGCTGTGTTACAAACTAACTGCTCAGGTAATCTCAGGAATTAAACCAAGATACCTTAATGATCCCACATCTCTGCTTGTTTCTAAATGTGTTTGCTTCGCAGATCTGTTGTAAGAAACACATTCCAAATAGCAGGATTTTTAACAACTTTTACTTATATATCATTTTTCATTTATCTTTCTCTTTGTGTGCCTCTTAAAACTCAAACCAACACCATTTTCAAGTTGGAAAAAGACTATAGAACACTGATAGAAAAAGCATAGCCAAAATTACTCAGGGACTTTTAACATACTAGTGAATCCGATGTTCTCACAGATGTAATGACACCAAGTCTGTGATGAAGGACTATCTGAACTTTGTTCAACAGATATTGCTTCTTCCTCTGATTTATGTGTTGTCATGTGGAAAGCAGTGTTCATAATCCAACTGATCATGTGGGGCTCCTTTGAATGTTAAGATCGATAAAATGGACTTGAGCTAATACAACTTTGGTAAGGCTCCAGCAGCATGTTAGGCTATTGTTTGATTGTAGTTGTAATGACTGCAAAGTCTCATGTTGATTTAGCTGCTGAAAAATAGATCTTTCTATTAGTAGAGCTTAGGAGTCATACAGTTCTATACTTTTGTTCCATGGGGAAGGAATAATAGCAATGTGCCAGACATTGGGAATTTATATCCAACTGGTCTTTCAAAAAATCCTTTATTTGTTAGACATAAATGTGAGTGAACATTTGAAATAAATGTTGACCTTCATGCTACTGTTATTTATAGAGATGGTTTTTCACCATATCAGGTGTTGAGGGAATGAAATCACTCTGTCATGCATGAACCTAACAACATTCAGGTAACTGCAGTACAGGTTTTATCTGAATGATCCTTATTGAGGATTTTTCCTTTGTTCTTCTACTGAATTCTGACCTTGGTGTTTCTATCAACATCACAAACGATTACCCGAGTTTGAATTTTTGTTGTTTATAAACTTCTCTAAACAAAACTTTGGGATAGAGAGCCATTTTTTTAAGATCTGAAATTTAAGATAAGAGCCCTGCAGAGCACGAACCTCTTAAGATACAATTTTTCACAATGTCCTTTACAAGTCAAACATTAACAACACTAAAATTTTGAAGTGTAATGCAGGTTATCAGCTATATTTGAACAATGTAGTGACTGTACCTCATCTAAAGTTCTACTAATTAGGAAAAGTCAAACAGAAAAAAATACTTAGTTTAGGCAAAGGGGAACCAGTCAGTTCTGTCCATAAATCTTCACTGTGAATCCCCTGTAGACCTCATATCACATTCCCATTATCTTAAGACATTATTAATATTTGTTGCACTATGGGTTTTTTTTTGTTTAGAGAGTCTGAAATAATGTGAGGAAATGTTGCAGCTTCAGGAACTGAAAAATGAGGTCATGTTTTGCATATGTTGAGGGTGGTAAGAATCTTGCTAAGGTATTTGGAAGAACAGCATGAAGTGAAAGAATCCAAATTTACTGCAATCTTATCTCTGCTGAAAAAGGCCCTGACATATGAAGTTCTCTGAAATGCACCCAGCCATTGTCAAAGAGAGTGATAACTGGTACAAATGCATGCCAACAATTAAATGTTACAATTATAAGTTTCTTTTTCAATGTGAAGTGACAAGTACATTCACCCAAAAAGCCATTCCTTGTGATACTCCAACCATTTGTTCTCACTCTCCATGTCTCAGCTACCTCAGAGTTTTTCATCATGAAGTTTGTAATCAGTGGATTCCAAATTACAGAACTGTTTTGTTCACCCTTATGTTTCTCCCTGCTTCTTCCAACGGTATCAACTTTGTCTTCTTATTACTTTTATCAAAACCAAGAAGTAACACATGGTTACTCCTTTGTTGTTTGTGTGGTTCCACTGTGTAATTGTTCTGCACTTTAACATTGATAAGCACATATCAGCGTCTAGCTTGGCAATCTTTATTATCCAGACATAATTTATTACCATCCTTCACTGAAGAATGTATCTTGATGAGACAAAAAGCTCAAAAGTTATTAGCACAGCAGTAAATGACTTTTCTCACACTGTTGTCAGAAACTGGGTTTGTCTCTTCCACTGCAAATAACTCCAAAAATAGTCAACTGATGTTTAATTAAAAAGGCCTTCCCCATCATGACATTCTGGATTAATGTCTACCAAAAGATGAGTAGGAGATCTCCAGTCCACTTGCTTCCATGGTCCTGCTGTTCCTTCCTAACAAGCTTCATTAGATAAGGTAAAAAAAAAAAGGCTGTCTGAAATCCTCTTCTCTATATACAATAAAGATGGGTCCTAAGGTCTACAAGGAAGTTGCCACTTTTATAAATTTAAATGAGTCCCCTAAAAGAGAGGGACTTAACGTGCTTTATGTTACTATGTAAGGGTTGCAAAAGCTAATGGAAACTGAGTAGTGCTAGGTTGAAGAGAAGCTTTCCATGTCAATCAGCAACTTTAAGGGTATTCCTTATATGTTGTAAGAAAGCCAGCACATTACTGTTTGGTTTGATTTTTGGTTTTAGGCTGGGTTTTTGTTGTTGTTTGGTGCTTGCTGGGTTTGTTTTGTTTTGGTTTAGTTGGTTGGTTTGGTTTTATTTTTTATTTTTCCAATAAACTATCTGGGATTGAATATTATAAATTCCAAGTTGGATTGCTCCCTCATCTTACCTTGTCATTCTATCATCAAGCTGATACTATAGTACACTACTGTTAAACTGTTCATACCCAATGTAATCTTCCCCCTGCTGCAGTAGGTGCTTTATAATCTGAAAAGGAAATTCTGTTTCATTAAAAAGATTGGTTTAGTCACTGCAGAACAAAGCCTGTTCTTTCTGAAAGGCTGCCTCTAAAATCCGTAGTGTTCAAGAAAGATGTAAATGGGTGCCTGAAGCATTAGTTTTCATTAAAACTGATAACCCTGGAACAAAGCACTCAGGAGGAAGCTAGTGATAAGAATAAGAAAGACTCCAGTTACAAATGCTATGTAGAAAGAGATATTCAATGATTTTTATGGCAAAGTCTAATTTATTTGGAGACAAAAATGATATTAGAAAATAATCTGACACAGTGAAAAGGACATTCTGATCCATACGTAGCCAGCATATGATCTAACATAACAGAATACTGGAAGCTGGTTTCTAATATCCTAGATTATTGCTCCTTCAGTGTAATGAGGAGGCTGCATAAGAAATAATTCATAGAATCATAGAATAGCAGAATAGTTAGGGTTGGAAAGGACCTTAATATCATCTAGTTCCAACCCCCTGCCATTGTCAGGGATGCCTCACACTAGACTGTATCGGCGTCGTGGTTTCAGTCCAGTCAGCCACGCAGCCCATTCTCTCACTCACTTCCTCCTCTTTCTTTCCCCCTGCTCCCGGGTGGATGGGGAGGAGAATCAAAAAGAATGCAACTCCCACAGGTTGAGATAAGAACAGTTTAGTAACTAAAGTATAACACAAACCACTACTGCTACCACCAATAATAATAATGACAAGGCAAATACAAGGAAACAATACAGTTCTCACCACCTAATACCAAGCCCTACCACACAGTGCACCCCCACCCTTCCGGGTCTCTGCTCTCTGCTCTCTGCTCTTCCATCCAGGGCATGACGTGCTGTGGTATGGAATAACCTCTTTGGTCAGTTTGGGTCAGGTGTCCTGTCTCTGCTTCCTCCCAGCTGTCCCTCCTCCCTGCCAGAGCATGAAACTCAGAAAGTCCTTGGCCAGACCAAAACATCACTAAGCAGTAACCGAAACACTGGTGTTATCAGCGCTGTTCCCAGGCCCAAAATAAAAAACACAGCGCTGCACCAGCTACCAAGGAGAAAAATGACTGCTGCTGCTGAACCCATGACAGTCGGCCAAGGCTCTGTCCAACCCGACCTTGAACACCGCCAGCGATGGAGCATTCACAACTTCCCTGGGCAACCCATTCCAGTGCCTCACCACCCTCACAGTAAAGAACTTCTTCCTTATATCCAATCTAAACTTCCCCTGTTTTAGTTTTAACCCGTTATCGCTTGTTCTACCACTACAGTCCCTAATGAAGAGTCCCTCCCTAGCATCCCTATAGGCCCCCTTCAGATACTGGAAGGCTGTTATGAGGTCTCCACACAGCCTTCTCTTCTCCAGGCTGAACAGCCCCAACTTTCTCATGGATTTCCACTATATATGGTGTACTTCAGAAAGAGGACCCTGATGTAAAGTCCACTAGAACCCATGGACAGACGGAAGGACAACTTCATACAGCATTCTAGATCTATAATTGCAAGAATAAGGTCCTGCCTGATGTTAGCATCCACTGAAAAATTTCTTGAGCAAGATACCATTTGGCTGCATCAGTGAACCTTTGCTTTTCAACCAGTTATCTCTACTGAGAGCAGGGCTTCAGGAACTGCCTTTGGTTGATACGATTATGCCATCCTTGGATCTTGCTCACCTTAGCTTGGGGATCAATACAGGCATGTCCTAGTGGTGCTGAATCAGACTACAGAAGTTTGCATATGCAGTCTAGTATTCCCATATTAAAACTATCTGCGATCACTTATGAAGCATTGTTTTGCACGTCCTCTCATTCTGTCATTCACATGCCATAGAATAGAGCAGCCCCAGTGCCGTCAGTGGCTTTAACTGTGGGGAGAATCAGACACTGAGTTAAGTGGCTCAATGCACAAAGAGCTTAATATGACAGAATTTTTCAGCTTGAGCAAATCTATTTTAATTTTTATTAGAAATTATTTTTTAGAAAATTCTTGAAATGGTATTTGTCAGTCCTCAACACTAAAATCTGTGCATGTGAATAGATAAACGGTGGTGGTAAGATTATATTGCTATGTCTTATAGCTGACCCATGCTTCTGACAGAAAACGAAATGGAGTAACATGTAAGAATGTGGTTACCCATAGCAATACTTCTAATTACTCATTCTAATACACCTGAAGACCTCTTAAAATACTTTTTTATGTGTGATGATAACAGTAGTCCACCCATGTGAAGCCACATAGGAGCATCGGAATCCGGAAATTCAGGACCAGATAACATGAAGAAGCAGATTTCATCACAAAGTTATCCGCAATATTATACTGAGCAGAAACAGAACAACAGTTGTCAGAGAGAATGAAGAAAAGTTGAAGAACTGAGGAACACATTTTTTTAATTATTTATCACTGAAGAAAATTTTTGCATGATCAGTTTGGCAGAAGGGATGTAATGGATTGTTGGAGACTCCTGAGATATTTTTGATATATTGGTTCAATCATTTGATCTATTATTATTATACACATAACTCACTCAAAATGAAAGGAAGAAGGCAGAGAGATGTCAACACAGCTACAGTTGTCTTTGCTAGCACTTTTTCTGCAGAAAATTTGCTGGCTATAGGATATTAGTTCCCATGGAGCTTGCATCCACTGTGTAAGGTACTTTGGGGAAAAAAATGTAATTGAATTAGATGAGACTATTGCTCTCCTATGCCAAGGCCCACAGTCAGACCCAAACATGAACACCTCACACACACTGCATTGATAGCACATTGATAACTAGAAAAGCTTCTGAAGGAGCTGGTTTCAGCCATTGGCTGTTGCACATGTGGTCATTCATTTAAGTAAACATCAGCCAACACAGTCTTTGGAAAGAAATCCAGAACTATGAATTAAAACTGTATCAAAACCAGCATGACAGTTCGACCATATTTAAACTTTAGAACTGTTTTTTGTCAAAAGTGTTGGTGAAATATAGCCTCCATATATTCTTTGATAATATTATCTGTACAGAACTTCAGAAAAATTCCAGTCCACAGCTGAATCCTCAATTTTTGTGAGAGGACAAGTATAGCAGAACCATTAAAACATATTATGAGTCAAACCTGGTTGTTCACTGCTTGGAATCTCTCTTCAAAAATAGCAACAAAAATGTTGAACCAATATTTACACTGTTTGTCTCTGGAAAGATGAAATTGAAGAAAAAGTATAAAAAGCAGCTTTTTTTTTTAATTTTTTTTTTTTTTAGGTAATTTATTTAAAGACTGCACACTTTTCAGTTTATAGGCAATATACATTTCAGGTACTATGTAACTGAATCGTTATTTATAGACAGTTTTATGCCCTGTGATGCTTTGAAATGAGTTTGTCACAATCTGGCACAGCTACCAAAACAAGTGCAGTATTATTAATATCTCACAGCTTATCAAACTTTTCATCTTCCAGAAGCCTGGTGAATATTATCCAACACATTAACACATTGATATTTACCCTCAAACTGTAACTCTTGTCTTGCAGTCATAAACCTGTTGGATTATGAAATGCATTCAAATGGTACTCTACCGTCTGAGAAAGAATTAGTTTTTAGAAAGAATAAAGAAAAATATTTCTAATTGTTAATAAACCCTGGGGTTGTTTTTCCTTGCTTTGTGTGTGCATGTATGTTAAGAATATTGTAAAAGATGGATGTGGAAAATTTTGTGTTACACTCTGGGTTTATCATGGTCTTTGAGAATCTTGTGTATCTTGTAATGTTTTAAGATTGTTAATCGTGACGTAATCATTCTAAAGTCATTTTCTAATCATCTGATATAAATTTGGTTGATGGATGCAATAGATCTGCTCTGAAGCTTCAGCTTATCTTCCCTGGCAAAATGTAAAATAGGATTTCTAAATTTCTTTGGACTTTAAGAGATTAGCATGAATAATACCTTCTTCCTGAAAAAGCAATTATTAAAGGTGGAGTTTTGCAGTGTGGATCAAGTGAGACAAAGGTGCATGAGAGAAGATAATAGTGGAGAACAGAATGATCTTCAAGACAGAAGAAATGTATCAACACAGTTTATTATCTGATGATGAGGAAAATAAGCTAGAGATCAGAAATGCTGAGTTACAAACCAAATAGCCTTAATGCTCCAAAGTTTCCAGAGATAAGGTGAGTAGATTAGAAAAAAAGTAAGCCAAAGCAAGTGTGAAGGACTAAGAAATCTTATAGGAGTAGAAATAAAGAATTATTCTCTATAAGAGTCAAATCAGAGATCAGATCACATTTTTTTATCCCTTCCTCCAGAATTGCTTTGGCAAACTCTCTTTGTTTCTCTTTTACTAGTTCTGAAAAAAATCAACAGAAATTTTTAACAAGTCACTCATGTTGAACGTGATAGTTCTTTCTGGAGCCTAGAAAATGATAAAAAGATTTCAGATAAAATAAAGCAGACTTAGACTACAAAGCGGTTGTGTAGCTTCAGCTTACTCATGTCCTAAAATTCCACAAGTGCTGAAGATTTAAAAATGAAAAATATTACTTTTAACTATTTTCATTTATTTGAGAAACTAAATGGAGAAGTTGGAAAGCTGGTCAATCTACTGTTCGAAATGGATCTTTTTCATGCACTTTTTATTGGATTTTATCTGCCCTTTTACTTGGCTGCTCTACAGTTATTTATTGAATTTGATTACTGACAAAATATATTGTTTAAAAAAGAGGTGAATTATTTGAAGCTTTAAATGTTTCTTCTATCTTCTCTGTAGGAACAATTTCTGGCTTTCTTCCTAGAGAAAAATGATGAGAAGAACTGTGTGTGGGCTCTCTCATTTGCTATTCCCCCAAGAGAATATTTCCCCCAAAAGAATTTATTCTCTATATTTTATACTCAACATGTTAGAAACATATTAGCCATTCTTCTGATATGAATGATAATACCTGTGTCTTTTCTTGCTATAATCTCTAATGTAGTGAGCCCCAAACCAAAGGACAGGCAATAAATTAAGAAAATTACTCTGCAGTTTCTTTCTCATGATATGAAGGAAGTTCTTTTTTGTCCGTTTGCAGTATAACTTCTCTAGTTGTAAAATTAATAGGTTTTCAGAATTTCTTCCACAATGAGTAGGTTCACCATCTCCTCATCCATTTCTTCTGTAGTCATATAGGCCAAATGCCTGGTGATCAGCAATCTATTCCTCCAATTCTCCCTGTTACTATATTTAGATGATTTCCATATCCCAGAGGAGCTCTAAATGGACTTAGTAATCCATCTGCCTGGAAGGTACAGGAGCATGATTGAGGTCTATTGCTTGTCTCTAGTTTAAAAAATAGTCTGAAATATCCAAATTATGTCTATAGCTAGTCTGTGTAACTTTGTTCTCCAGTTACTGATTCCTCTGCTCCTCCTTTTTTTTTTAGCTGAAATTAATAATGTACCAAATATATTAGTTGACAAAATGTCTCTAATCACCATACTGGCCTGATAGAATGTAAGATAGATGTGTTCTGTAATAATTTTCTGCCAGTTTTTCCATTTGAGAAAAAAAAAACTTACATAGCTAACCCATTCTTACACGTTCCTTATTTTTGATATAAGCCACTTTTAGCTCTTTATCAAAGTCTAAGCTGTGCAAAATGTTATCAGTATCTGTGTGTCTTGGAGTAAAATAGGCACCCTCCCCACCAGTGATCAATCCCATCCTAATAAAATTACTCAAGGAATGTGGGAATATTTGCCCTTTGGAGTTAACAATTTCATTCCACCAGCTAGTAAGGCACCCTACATTGCAAGTAGCGCACTGATAACTTTTTAGCCCTGATATCTTCCATACAAAGTATAGGGCAGGCTGACACTGCAAGACTTGGCAAAAATAAACACAATTGCAACAGCCAAAGGGATGAATTGCATCAGTCTATCCCTTTCCTCTTTCAGATCTAGGAGATACACTCTTCATATATTTTAATCCTTGTTTGTCAAGAGCTAGAAGTGTCTACACCAGAAGTTGTCAACAACTGAGTAAGAATTCAGGAGAATTATCAGTGAATATTTGCCTTGTATTTATATATTCCTATAGCCTCTTTATAGTTCTGGTTGCAGTTGGAAACAGGCTATTAAAGATGGCTTTTTAATCTGAGCAGACATAAGTGTTCATACTACTCAAAGACTTAGATTTTGGTGGGTCTAAAAGAAAGCTTCATAGATAGAAACCATTCTTGTGCTTATGAAATGTATACGTTCTGGAGTTTCTATTACTTTTGCTTTTCTATCACCAGTGGAAAAAAAGGTTTAATAAGATAATATGAAGCAACTCTACTAAGTGTGTCATCCTTATAATCTTTACCACCGAAGAAAAAACTCCTTCAGCTTTTTCCTACTGTCAGCCTGCTGTCACACAGATGTTGACAATTTGAAATACATTGTTTGCTTTCTCACTCTAGAATGCCACACTGTGGACAGAATTGTGTATATTTTCTGGAGACTATCTTCTTCTTTCTTTCTTTCTCTAATCTTTTCCAAGCCTTTTTGAACAGGAACTCCTGAAAGTGCAGATAATGAGTAACCATAGATATTTCCCCGAGGGAAGGTGAAAAAGCTACTTCCCTCCCTCTCTTTTCAATTTCTCTGTTTCTTTTCTGGTTTTATTCAAAATCATCAATGACACCTGAATGTCTTCCGTGTTTAGCTACACAGTGTTCTTTAATATACTCAGTAGGTAGTTCTGCAAGTGTGATTTCTATAATTTCACTTATTTATGTCACTTAATACAAAAAATTTGACCATTTAAAAAGTGGAAAAAAAATTAGCAAAAATATTTCCCAAAATGCTTTCATATTGTTCTCAGGAAGAAAACATAATAATTGATTGCTCAGAAGACGGTTGGACTTGCTCAAGAAAGGAAGCCAGCCTACGATTGCTGAAATTGTACTCTTAGTCTTTTTGATGAGTATGAATAGCAACAATATCAGTAAGGTCTATGCATTGACAAACATTCAGGGATACTAATAACCCAAGATAAAGCTGTCTGTATAAAAAAGATTCAATGCACATTGACAATCTTTAATGGGTTCTACTGAGAGGAACAGGCCACTGTGTTTTCCTGGGCTCCAAAACTTATGTGCAGGCATTGAGGTAAGGCTGTGTGTTAACCACATAAAGTAACCATGCAGTAGCAGTCTCCATAAATTGATGGAAAGGAGCAAAGGTGAAAAGATAACCACTGCTTCAGATAAGTGTTGTCATGTCTTATCTGGATTTCTTCCTAAGCGTTGTGCTATCAGTGATATCCACTAAAATTGAATAGCCTAACATTTATAGAAATAAGCAAACACCACCTGGAAGATACACTGGCTCTGTATCAGTTATTACACAACAATGAGAACTTTCTCAGATCATCCCCAATTCAGGCTGTTCCTCGGCTAAAAAAAAAACACTTATTTTGAGCAAAGAAATGATATTTTGAAACTCTGTTAGCTTACAGCCCACTCTAAGTATACAAGAAAGCATGCCCAATGGCAATGGCACATTAACAACCTTGTATATTGGAGTATAAATTTGTCCTTTTTTGAAGGAATTTTACAAAGGACTTAAGTGCATTGGAAACTTCAATAATTCTTAATGATGCTGATGGTGTGCTCTTATTCCCTGTGCAATGCAGACTTCTCTCCCAGTTAATAAATATGCTGGGGAGGGAAAATGTCTTTTTCATCAACCGATGAACTGTCCATGACAGACCCAAGGGAGACTTGTCTGTACGTCAGCAATGTTTGTTGTGCTTAACCAGCTAATATGTATGCTCTGGTTGTTAAAATATACCACTCTGTAAACGACACACACTCCTCCATTGCAGAGACAGAAAAAACATATCTCATTGCATGATCCTTCCTTCAAGGGAAGCTTCTTCCTTTCTAAAGAGGAGGATTCTGGCAGCAAAGTTTACTTCCTTCTTAAGCAGTTTTCTCTCAAGAACTGATCAATCAATCTCCCACTGACAGTAAAGAGCTTCAGATCAGACTTGGACCTTTTGAGGGAATTTTCTTGGTGTGTAAGTTTTGCAAGGTGATCGCTATAAGTGATATTTGAAAACTTCATTCAGACCATCTTGTTGGCTTTGGGAATGAGACCTACATCATCTGTAAAACCAAGGTGTCTTATATAAAACCTAAGTGTCTCATTTTAGTAACTTATTTATGGGGAGCTTATAGAAGTGGTTTAGATCACATGCCTGTGGTGGGTTTTCTCTGGTCTAAACCAGACATGTAAGACATAGTTCAGACTGAGATTCAGGTGATGGTTTCAGACATCTAAATTTAACAATCTGAATTTCACCTTGAAAGTAATTACCTAACTTTAAGATATTTCAAGATAGTTAGGAGACTATTTGTTACATATGAGAAATCATATTGACACCCTGGTGTACTGATTACATCTTCCTTTAGCAGTGAGAAAAAAGGGACACAAGACAAGGAAAACCAGTCTTGACTTAAAAAATCTGTTGCTTCCCTTTTGTGACAAGGATTCTGCTTACAACTGCTTTCAATTCTCCAACAGGATTTTAAAGAAACAGCTCAATTGATGTGCTTTAAATTGTTATTATCCATGACTTTAAGAAAAGCTTTCTAAATGCTATTGGGGTTTATAGCACAAAGGCCTGGAAACCAGCACAATGAACTAACAATTCATCTTCCTGTAAAGACTTCACAGAACCATTTTAGACATAAGGGGGAATAGCATGTAAAAAGTAAATATTATTACAGTTAACAGAATAACATGCCTGAAAAAACTGGCAGGAATTTCTCTCTGGTCAACAAAGCAGATATCTATAAAGCCTGCCCAGATGAGACATTCTTATCTCCTTGTTTACCATATGTAAAGCATAGATCTGTAAAGCCTATAAGATTATTTCATTTTCTTGCCTGCTGAGTAGGAAGCTGCTAATGGTTGATTAGTTGGGAATATGAGGATGAAGAGCATACATCAAATTCGGGACTCTGTGTCTGCTTCTGAAAGTAGTCAACACTGTGTTAAACAAAGAACTTGATAGGAAATCTTCTGAAAAGGTTCAGAGGGGAAAAAACTGTGCAGATCAAGCCTTAAGCCCCAGTATCCTCTTCAGGAGACAGGAAGCTATTAATTCAACAATGACGGTTTTAAATATTTTCTCCTTAGGAGTGGAGGATGAAGGGACTGGAATGCCAAAACATGCAGTGTCATGCTGAAGGTTGCATAAATGACAGGGCTAAGGGGAATACTGAATTTAACCTTGGAATTACCCATTAAACCATGCTCTGAAGTAAGCAAAAGTTCATTTCCTCTTTATGTTAGCCAAGTAGTAGGTTCTCCACTATGTGTCAAAGGATCAGGCACATTTAGATATATGCTCCTGTTATTAGAGCTTTAACCCTATCAGTGGATCATGGCAGAAGAGGCCAAGATAGATTGGATGAGATTTGGCTTTCACAGCAACCATAATTATTTTATATTTATAGTTGGCATTTGATTGGCTGATTAGTCAGCACAGGTCATAATCTTTAAAGAGTGGAAATGCCACCCCACTGAAAATGCAGAATACTGAAAAGGTCAAAGAAGAAGAGAATTCCTGCTTTAATTCATGAAGAAAGAGACATTAGAGCCCAGGGAGCCCATACACATGACAAAGGTTATAATGAGAAAAGAAAATGGCAAACGAATAATCCATTTTTGTGAAAAAGATCTTAAGGAGATGCTAAAAGGGCAAATGCCTCATATTTATCCTTTTTGTGAGTGTTACCACATGCAGAATCCAGACAACCATCACTGCAGAAAAAAAAATTAAGCCACCTCACAGTGAAAAGAAAATATTTCTCCCACAGATCTATATACTTATGTAGCCAGGAAATGCTGAGATGTGGTATTTTTAAACAGAAAGTCACAGTGGGAAAGATGTAGTGAAAAGAAAGGTGTGTCAGTTTGTTTTAAAAATTCATACACTTCCTGCAGAATTCAGGAATGAAGAGCTGTCAGCTGTGCTTGTGCAAACACTGAGGTAGAGAATATTTACTTATGAAAACAGTGAGGTAGAGAATATGATTGTGGAAGAAATGCTTTTTCTAAAATACTCCATATAAAGATGTTCGGAACAAGTAAAAGTTTTCTGCCTTTTTCCTTCTTAATTTTTTGAACTATTCTTTCCTATAATTCACTTACTGCATCAGCAAACTTATGCATAGGCATTTATCTGCTGTACAATAATGCAAATATAGAGTGAATTGCTATTGTGCAACTTTACTCTGTATATCTCTGTGTCTGGGTTGAGGTTTCTCAAAGAAGTTTGCTTCTGACAGTAACAAATACACAGAAAAAATAAACCTCCTCCTCCACTTTCTTCATATATATATATATATATGAATGTGGATGTTTGCATTGGCATGCAAATATATGTATAAGCTTTTTAATTTAACCATCCACATTCATGCACATACACACACAAATAAGGGCATAGAACTATATACATACAAAAATAGCAGCATCAGAGCAAGAGCTACATTCTAGAACTTCCCTGCTCCCTTGAGCTTTTCCTCCAAGCCAATTGGCTGGTGTACATCTTCAAATATATGCTAGTCCTATGATTAGTTGTTTTGAAACACATTTGGACTTCTGCTTCTGAAATCCAACACTCTGGAACATTCTGTTTTTACAGATTTTAAATTGAAGTTTAAAAGAGATAAATTGAAGTTTAAAAGAGATGAAAGTTTAAAAGAGAAAGCGATAACCAGTTATCTGTTTTTCTCTCTCCCTCTCAAGCTTTTTCATATAATCTTTCATTTACACCTTTGTTATTATTCAAGCCTATAAACTTTACACAGAGACTCTGAACATTGACTTGAAGTATGTCCTGGTTACACATAGGTGTAAGAGATGAAGACAGGCACCTGAAGAGAAGGAAAGATGGTGATAATAAGGCAGCATCCTCTGCTATTAGACGGCTCTACAGCGTTATGCGTTTGCAGGTGAAATGGGCTAGGAATATACATAAAGAGGTTCAAAGAGAGAACACATCATCTTTCAAGAAACTATGCAGAGCTTCTGAAAACCAAGATGAGCAAAAGTTTTCTGGTTTTCTGTTTCTGAAGTGTTGAATTTGCTTAACAGCCTGCACTTACAGAAAGAAGAATGAACTGTTATCTGACTGTTCTAAAGAGATTTGAAATAATATTGTGCTTCCAGAGAAAAGAAAGAACTGTATCAGTTTCATAACAGACCAAAAACAGGGAGAAATGTTTGAAGCATTTATACCACCTCTGAGACTATTAAGCCAGAAAGGCAATTTTGAAAGGTTTGTGGAATCCCAAATTTGAGAACAGATTGTGACAGTGCTTGGAGACCTGAGATAGAACATCTCAACTCAATCTGGGAAAAAAAAGCAATTGTGTTAGTTGCCAGAACATAATCAGACCAGATTGCATATTTAGAAAAGATTTTCCTTAGTTGTTCAAAACAAGGATTCACAGTATCATCAGAGGCAAAAAAAAAGTAAAACTCCAAGAGACTGGAAATAGAAAAGAAGCAGTTAAGAGCACATGTGATGCAGAGGAAACTGGCAGACATTGGCAATGTCCTAATATCACATAGGAATGTTAAATACTCAAGATGCAAACTGCCTTTCCAAAAGACAGACAGAACTTACCATCAAGAAGGACAGTACATATATTTTACACAATGAGAAAGCTCTGTGTTCGACACAGAGGTATTTCAACACTAACAGCTATGTTAGAGAATATTTTCTGGTGGGATTTGTGTAAGAACTGCTGCACACTGTGACTGAACTACTATTTTAAACATCAGGAATGACCTTTTTAATTATAAGTTTTAAATCTTCACAAGTTACTGTGATAGCTGAAGATACAGTTAAGTATGTGAAAAGAAAACTTGGTCATGTGGAGCATAGGTAAAGTTCAGATTGCATTGTGGAAAGACTATTCCTACTCTGAGTACTCAGAGCTAGGTGTAAAAATCGATACATCTTGGAAAGATAAATTTTCAAGTGTTAGGAAATGCAAGATCTGTCTGATATTAGTAACTTGATTCAATTGCCCAGGCAAAGGGATCTAACATCACCTAAAGCACCTAGCAAGATAAAATACCTTATGTCTGCCTGGCTGGAAGATGTAACACAAGATCTATGGGACATCTATGTTTTATTTGGAGTGACACTCAAAGGTCAGAATCACATTGTGAGTTTTGTTGACTACCTTTACTATTTTCTGTTGCTCATAATGTGAGCTTATGCTACCTTCTTTCACCAGCTAGAAGCCTGTATTATAAACACTTCAACATAATTATCTATTGAGAAGTGAGTAATTGTGAGCCAGGTGTCTAAGCGCTCACTTCATCTGCCTATCAATTAGCACTAAAGACTATTTATGTGTGCCTAGGTTTTCCTTGTCATTTCTGTGGGGCTGTCAGATAAGACAGGATCAATGGGGCCCACTTTAGTGGGATCCCATTAGTGGGTTAGCAGCAGAAAGAAAACCAGGTATCTTAAATGTAAGCAAGCACTTCCATGTTGGTTCACAAACTGCTTTGGGCTCCCTTGAGTGTGCATCAAGGCACTATGGGACTAGTGAATCTGGAGTAGCAATTTTGAAACTGCTAAATGTAAACTCCTAAACTTCTAAAATGTTGTTCAATACATAGTGTAAAACCAGCCTACCTGGTATCAATCCAAAGCTAAAACCAAAAGTACTGCAAATGCCTGTAAGTAGCTTTAATGAAGCAGAAAACATACTGCTATAGGGAATTTTATTTGTGAAATCCTTTGCAGCTGAGAAGCAGAGTATGCTTATAATAGTAAAACATGGAATCAATGGGTCCTTATGTGGTTGATATAATGAGTTAATTACTACAGAAATGCAGAGCTGTAGTTGAAATAGCAACTATTGACAGCAGAAAGAAATTAAAGTTGAACTGGGCTTGTATGTCCTCAAAAAGTAAAATCATAGTGTGGTTTGGGTTGGAAGGCGCCTTAAATCTCATCCAGTTCCAACCCCCTGCCACAGGTGGGGACACCTTCCAGGTTGCTCCAAGCCCCATCCAACCTGGCCTTGAGCACTGCCAGGGATGGGGCAGCCACAGCTTCTCTGGGCACCCTGTGCCAGTGCCTCAGCACCCTCACAGGGAAGAACTTCTACCTAAGATCTAATCTAAAGCTCCTCTCTACCAGTCTAAAGCCATTCTCCCTTGCCTTGTTACTACATGCCCTTGTAAATTGCCCCTCTCCAGCTTCCTCTTTGGTCCCTTCAGGTACTGGAAGCTGCTATAATAATGTCTCCCCAGAGCCTTCCCTTCTCCAGGTAGATCAAGCCCAGCTCTCTCAGTCTGTCTTCATGTGAGAGTCACTCCAGCCCTTTGACCATCTTTGTGGCCTCCTCTAGAGTTCCTCCAACAGGTCCATGTCCTTAAATCATGAAGAACCACCAGATCCGAAAACACCAACAGGTGAGACTGAGCTGTACAACGTAAATAACAGAACTCTTCAGGGAAATCCAAGATTTAGGAACTGAAATCACCATTACTTGCCTGATATTCTATGATTCTATGATTATGGCAAGAAAGTATATGTCAGGTACTCTGACGGTGCCCTCTGCATATATGTATATACATCTATATCTTGAAAACTATGTGTTTGTTTTAATAACAATCACTTTAGCCATTAGTATCTAGCTAAACTAGCATGTCTATACTCTCGTTTTGAAGTTATCCTGGTCTTCTTGACTGAATACACCATATAGCTCCAAGCACGTCTGTGCTATTAAGAGCCTATTCAGTGTATTTCAGCAGTTCAAAACAGGATAAGGCTGTTACTGTTATGTCACTCTTTTTTTGCCCACCTGAAACCTCAGATAACCCTTTAAACTTAATTCACAAAAATGTTTCCTTTTCTGTAATCACTAAATGGATTAGGTGACATTTTGTTAACAGCTGTATTTCTTGGTGAAAAGTATAATTCAATGAAGCCCAGAATGTGCGTTATAACACTATGGTTTTCAAATATCTACGCCACTTATATCATAGAATATGTTTCAGTATGTCTCAAATATACCAATATGTCTCAAATATGTCTCAAATTTAGGTGGTTTTAGCTCTTAATTCTGTCAAAAAGGTATTTAATGATCAAAATATAATAGAATTCATAAAATTACATTTCACATTAGGGAAAACTTTAATTTAATATCATAAATTAGTAACTTATCCTTGTAAACCAGTCACTTATTTAACTTGAAATTGTTAGCTTAAAATTTTTCTGTATAGCACAACACAAGCCAAACATTTGCGAAGACAAATATTTGTCTTTATAACATAAATTGACCTCTCCCACTGAAAGAAATGTAAAGGAACTTTATATAACTCCGTGTGTCCCAGAATTATATTGCTTTCATAAGCTTATTATTAACTTTATATCCCAGCCTTCCAGTCAAGTCAACAATATATGTCAATTATAGGGCAGAACAAAACAAATCTATATTGGTGTATAAGCTGGGAGTGGGAATTGGGTGTCGTGAGAATGATGGATGAGAGGATGAAAACAGAGTCCTTTGAAACGATACAATGATGATATATGATTAACACTTTCCAACTGCAGATCTCGAAGCAAGTTCCACCAGAGATCCATAGCACTGTCCCTGCTTATGGAGGAGGAAATTGGGATCCCTGGTGACTGCTTCCTGGCAGATAGATCAAATTCAGCCACTGAAACCCAGTCAGGATTTCAGTCTCTGGAAGACACAGGTTCCAACTCCACATTTCCATAGAAGTTTGGTAGGAGCAAGGATATGCTCAAAAATTAATGAATGAAATGGCTATCACTGCAAAAGGTTTTTAGGGGATCACAGCAGGTTATTTTTTACAACTAGTGTTACAGCAACAGCTACATGCTCTGTTTATCTGTCCATTTGGGAATCATTATCCACATGCATCATGAAAGGGAAGTCCCTGAGGAGATCTTGTATTCTGAATGCACAGAATGTGGCAGACAGAAAAGCAACTGTGAGCTTACAGTAACTGTTTCCTTACACTAGCAATAGTGCAGTCGTATTCAAATCCATTTTGAGCACATTTTTGATAAGCATGATGATGGAGGTTAGGTTATAATTTCCTCCTTTGATTGTATTCATAAGGAAACTCATTGCTTGCTTCCTGATAACAATGAAATAATTTTAGCAGCTTGAAGTATTTACCTTGGTTAAGTAGCTGCTTTCCCCACAATTGAAGAAGGTTATAATTTTAATAAACCCAGCTTTATCTATGAATGCCCAACTCTTTTTCATGTTAAAAATTAAAGATTTCATTCATTTCCTTCAAAATAGTTGAAACAAACGTCTTCTGTCAGAAGCCAGCTTCTCCCAACTTCAATTAAAGTTCAGAATGACTTTCACACATCAGAGACTGCACCAAAATGATCAGTCAGTTCTATCTTCTCCACATCAGCTTTGTACTGTCACATATGGCTAACACTGATTCTTCAAGCACTGCAGAAAATTTCCCTACATTTTTCAATTTTCTGGCAATTGCACCTTTAACTGACGATGAAATTATTATGGCTTTTGCTGTCATCTTAGTTTATTCAAAGTACTTAATATATTCCAATTTACTCACTGTTAAAAAAATTCTGCTTAATTTTGTTTTGACAATAACAGAGCACTTCCCACATGCTCTCCATTTGTTTCCTTCTGTTTTTCTAAAATAAAAAAAAAAAGCCTGGATTTAAAGTTTTCGTTGCAAAAGTTTTGATTAATGGAAAAATAACACTCTAAGTGGCTTTGGGTTTTCAGCAATATCAAGATTTGTTTCTATCTGGAAGTGAATTTGGTTTTATGGTCAGGTTTAAATTCAAAGAGCAAGCACTCTCAAGTGGATTGCACCAAAACTAAACAGTTTTCTTGCAAACTGAGGGTGTCCACCCATTATGTTGTTTAGAAACAGTTAATCACATGCACAAGATTTTTCAGACGGATCCAGTAAGAACAGAATTTATCTCTTGAGACATTTACTCCAGCCATTCTTTACTTCCCAGAGAAAAGCTATCAGTCAGTGACCCTGAAATATTTTATTATGGATGGCAGATCAAGCACTTGTTCACCTTTGTTGTGCTAGAGGTTAGTGTCATGGGTTCAGCAGCAGCAGTCATTTTTCTGCTTCTTGGTAGCTGGTGTAGCGCTGTGTTTTTGATTTTGGGCCTGGGAACAGCGCTGATAACACCAGTGTTTTCAGTTACTGCTTAGTGATGTTTTGGTCTGGCCAAGAACTTTCTGAGTTTCATGTTCTGCCAGGGAGGAGGGAAAGCTGGGAGGAAGCAGAGACAGGACACCTGACCCAAACTGACCAAAGAGGTTATTCCATACCACAGCACGTCATGCCCAAGATGGAGGACGGAGAGGAGAGACCCAGAAGGGTGGGGGGTGCACTGCGTGGTCGGGCTTGGTTTTAGGTGGTGAGAAATTGTACTCTTTCCTTGTATTTGCCTTGTCATTATTATTATTGGTGGTAGCAGTAGTGATCTGTGTTATACTTTAGTTACTAAACTGTTCTTATCTCAACCTGTGGGAGTTGCATTCTTTTCTATTCTCCTTCCCATCCCTCCGGGAGTGGGGGGCAAGAAAGAGGGGGGAGTGAGTGAGAGAGAGTCTGCGTGAGTTAGGCTTAAACCATGACAGTTAGTCATACAACAGCACAGATGATGATATGTTTGCACTTCAGTCCCTTCTCTGAGAATATCCCTTAAAATGATGATGATTCTCAGGGAAGTGAAGAATGGCTGTAATAAGTGGCTATTGAGCAACTAACTCCACTTTTCTAAATCCAGAGCACTCTCAAGTCCAGAGGACTTACGGCAGTAAAGGACAAACACCCCTGTGTTTACTGCACTCCTGCACTAAATTCAACTAATACACAGTTGTTCAATTCCTGCTCTTAGAACAGATCTCTCTTGTGATGTGGGGCAAATTCTTTGTCTTTGCTACAACCTCTCTTACACAATAATAATGCTTCTTCACTCTGCTTTTTATTTTAATCACAGAGCAGCAAGAAGCCCACCACTCTCTCAAAAATTGGGAGTAAATGCAGAGTGGACAGCCCACACCGAGTTCCACACCGCTATATCACGCCATTTAGGATCCTAAACCTGACTTATCTAAAACTAACTCACCATCTCTGTGTTTCTAGTCTCAGCCTAGCTTGCTGATGGAGATTGCAGACCTGGAGAGACACAGGCTGTCTGTCTTTGTGCCCTTATATACAGCACTCAGAAGCAGGATGCTTCTTGGTGCATTTTTAGGTAGTACCTTAATAATGCAAACAACAGTTTGCACCTTGGAAATAGAAAGAAAAAGAGCTGAGAGCTTCAGATCATCTACCATCATACAGAGCACCGTGCACCGACGAGGGGTAAAGCCGCTTGACCGGCAGGATGGGCACCTCTTGCATGAAGGCCCATTTTCCCATCAACATTCCCTATTCCCGGTGTGTGCTGGAGCTGTCGGCAGGTGCCGGCAGAACCACGAGGTGGTACTGTTGCCTTTTGCTCTGTGGGGCGGGTGGCCGCGGAAGACCGCGCAGCTCTTCCTCTGCCGCCTCTGCTACGGCCAGGGCTCCTCGGCAAAGCTTGCTTCTGGACGCATTGCCTGGGTTGGATCTTTCTTCCTTCAGAAAGGGCCACGTTCAAAGTTTCCCTGGAAAGCCCCTATAGGAGTTTTGTTTAAATCAATAAAATCATTAAAAACAGAAGTCCTAAATCCCTACCATTGAAATGTTCTGCTTGGATATTCTAAAAATGAGTTTAAAAAATTTAAAATTAAAATTCTTATTTTTAGAGGGGAAACTTTATTCTCCAGGGAAGAAACTCTGTCATTTTATGTGCCAGTGATGAATGTGATAGACAAACAGAAAAATTGAACAAGAGCAAATCATTACCCATTAGACACCACAAATGACTTTGGTATACTTTTTAGCATGTGCATGCTTGCCTAATTCAAAGTTTGTTAATATAAGCTGCTGGGATACAAGGCTTCCTCCCACCCCAAACATTGCTGAAGACCAGGAAGGATGCTGCAGGGCAGCTCGAATGGTGCCAGCAAGCCACTACACACACGTATTAGGAAATATTGTAAGTGTCCTCCTAGTCTGGGCTCTTTGGTGCATTCAGGAACCAATACATAAGGACAAGCTTTCAAACACAAGGTCAACTTTTTCTTTCTGTTGATCTGAGTACAAAAGCACAGACACTTGGCAGTGAAATCCTGAGCTAAACTGTATTTCCTGGCAATATTAATAACAGTTCCTGAAATGTCATTTGATGCACACTGAGAATGTATGTAAATATTAAGCTGAAACATTCATGCATGATCTTCCATTCATCTATTCCAAGGAAATGTCATTGGTGAAATGCTAATGGAATGTGACAAACTGCTTAAGCCAGAAAACTCATGAGACAAATTAAGGCCACTTGACTTTTCCCAACCATTGTAATAGCTCCTGAGGCACTGACAGGGACAGAGGAATATTTTGTGTTGCTCTTGGGACATCACAGTGTGGTCTATTGAAAATAGTTTCATGATTCCTGGCTAACCTCAGGTTTCCACCCTACTTTGCAAGACAGTATTAAAAAATAAAGCTCCTGAAAGGGGAGAAAACTCAAGCAATACTGGGGAGGCACTGTAAATGTTTTGTAAATGTTGCTTATGGTCCTTCCTGTTTTCCACAGTCATTTAAAAGCAGAAGAAACAGCTTCAGTATGTGAGATGAACTTAAGGAAGTAAGCATCACAAAATCTTCCCCAATTATTTTTCCTCCACGGTCTTTCCTGTTTTTTCAGGTTGGATAACAGATCTCTTCCCCTAGCTAACAATAAATACAGATGCATTTCAGAGGAACATATATTTTCAGTTAAATCTGTCATGTTAGAGAGTCCATCCATTGCTTGTGATTAAATAGGGAACTGGAAGAGCACCCTCCATCCCCAAATACTGACATGCCTTAGAAGCAAACATGAAGAAAGAATAAAACATTTTCCCCACAGCATTAAATTTTGAAAGGAATGGGTTTTAATAGGTGTCCACAAGAAGCAGAAACTGACTGAAAGATAAAAGCTAACACTATGTTCATCCATACCAGGTAAAGAAGAGGTGGATCAGAGGCAACCAAACAGGAGCAGAGATGTCCATTTATTTCTTACAATGAAACAGAATATAGATGAAACTTAGCATCAGTCTGAAAGGATGTTTTGAAGTGAAGCTACACAAAGTTCTGAGAGAAAAAAAAAAGAGAAAAAAAGGAACACAACCAAAAAAACCCACAGCAGAAAGAGTTCAAAATATATGTGAAAGAGGGAAACAACTTCACCCAGGAGCCTGGCACAACCTGTAAATTCATTAGTTACAAAACAAGGTAACCTGAAAGTTGGAAAGTGACAATAGATTCCACTAAATCTGTACCTAGAAGCGGAAGTCAGGCCCTCTAAAGACATAAAAGAACTTTATCTGTGGCTCTGAAACATTTTGTTGATGAAATAATGAGAAAAATATTCCAATATCACTGACATAATGCACAATCAATCAAAATGCAAGTACAGAAGGAGAAATATTTGTGGGTATTGAGGTGGTCCTGGGCTTTATAAAGGATACTGATAGCTAGCAACACTATTGAAATGATTATTCACTCAAAAAAGAAAACCCTTCAAAAACCTGATACTATTTAGCTTGAGAAAGAAGCAGACATGGGTTTCTTATCTACCAATTAATTGCATTCTGCAGAGCTCTGCTTTTTGATACCAACCATATTTTTTCTGCTTATCCTCCTCTGACTTCTTTAAAAACAAGATTCCTTATCAGTCCCCAGTGCATTTCCCCCAGTGTAGGGCAGATGTAATTAAATGCCATAAGATCAAAAAGGGATTGCACCTACATCACTGCACTGTAACCATTTCTCGTGCAGAGCCTGCCTTATAAAACTGCAGAAATTTAATTAATAAATGTAACTTTATTTTAATCTACATCTCTATGCCCCTCTGTAGCACGTCAGAGAGAGGGAGATATTTTACCCCATAAAATTCTCAAACACAAGGCGCTGAAGACATTACAAAACCTGGTTTTTCTTGAGATATATTTTTTTCAGTAAAGTTCCCATTTTTTTCTGATTAAATTATTTTTTGTTTAAGCACATCTATTTGTCAACAGGTTTGTTATGGGTCTACAGAAGTCAATAGGAATCTGTTCATTGATTTAAAGGGGATTTAAATCAAAATTTCTAGGGGCCAAATCTTAATCACACTGGAGATAAACTAAAAGTCTGCTGATTTTAGTCAGGTTAGAATTCTGCCTCAGATGTACAACGAAAAGATGAAAGGTTTAGCTACTGCCACAGAGATCTAAATGTAACAGGAGAAACCATGAATCATTTGAGGTATTTCTTGTTTGTGTACAAGAAACGTCACTCAATGAAACTGACTTTTGAGACCTATCATGTATATAAATTGAACTTATATAGAAAACCAGTGCATATATGAGCTTATATACACTTCTAAGTTAGTGAAAATGACACAATTCTAGAATTCAACAAAATTTTGAGTTCATAATGAAAAAGATAAAAAAAAAAAAAAAAAAAAAAACCACCACATCATTTTTGTGTGGTATATACAGATTATCACAATTTTACAGTAGCTCAAAACCATGATCCTAAGAACACTGTGGGTCTGAGACAAGAAAGTACTTACGCTACTCAACTGCATGCAGCTACCTTTGAAGGCTGAATCACTAGGGATACCTGGTGGCCTGTGTTTCCTTAAGTGCCTGTAACCTTCCATTCCAACACACCAGTCATAGGAGCCATCCCACCATGTTTCTGTGATGCCTATGATATCATACGCCCGTAGACGTGCACACATCTCTAATTCCTCTTGTTTGTTCCCCATGCTACGGGCATTTGTATACAGGCATCTGAGCCAAGCTCCAATTGAAGCCGGCTCATTGGCTGGAGCAGCTGCAATATCTCTACATAACTCTGAACTTTTACTATAGGTGCTGGCAAGTGACTGGCTGTGTTGGGATGGAATGATGCCCCCCTTCCTCAACATATCTAGTTTAAAGCATCCTTGATCATCAAAGGCCTTACTAAAGCCCAGGTAGACAATAGGCACTGCTGTCTCCTCATCCACCAGACCAGTCATTTTGTCATAGGAGTTTATCAAATTGGTCAAGCATGACGTCCACTTGGTGAAGCCATGCTTCACTCTTGATGATTTTCTCATCCTTACTGTACCTGGAAATGGTTTCCAGGATTAACTGCTCTATCATCTTCCCAGGGCTCAAGGTGAGGCTGACTGGCCTGTAATACCCTGGGCTTTCCTTCTGCCCTTCTTGAGCACAGGAGTGACATTTACTTTTCTGTGGTCTTGGGCACTTCTCACAGCTGCCATGATTGATCAAAGATTATCGAGACTGTCTCCCCAATTGCATCACCTGTCTCCCCCAGCAGTTGTGGGTACATCCGGTCAGGGCCATGTACTTTTGTATGTTTAGTTTTGCTAAGCAATCTTTGACCTGATCCTCTTTCACCAAGGGTACATCTTCCTGGCTCCAGCCTTTCTTTCTGGTTTCTAGGACCTGGAGTTCTTGAAGACAGGCCTTGCTAGTCAAGACAGAGGCAAAGGCAGCATTCAGTACCTCAGCCTTTTTCATGTCCTGTGTAACCGGGTCCCCACATCTCTTTTGCAATGAGCCCGCATTTTCACTAGCCTTCCTTTTGTCACTTATGCACTTATAGAAGCCCTCTTTGTTGTCTTTGATACCCCTGCCCTGATTCAATTCGATTTGGGTTTTAGCTTTCCTTGCTTCGTTCTTGTCTCTACCTTCAGTATGCTCCAGTTTTGTCTTTGAGACTGGACAACAAGCCAATCCCATTTCCTGACATTGTTTACATACTCTACATTGTTGAATTGCATGCATTTACACTACAACTGAGTTTAGGATTTTGTGTATTTGAAATGCCACCACCACCAACAAAATACTAAGCAATCTGGAAAAATATCAGGTATGAGCACAAATATCTGAAAAGCACAGGAAATGTGGTGGTTGCCTTCACCATGGATTCTAAAAGCTGAATTCCTTTTGTGTCTCACTTGTGTTTTCCTAAAACTGGTGGTATACCACATGTATTATTTTATTATTTATTTGGGTGCATTTTATTTCATTTTCAATACCTTTTATACTGTGCTCCCTAAAATGTGACTACTGTTATCCAAGGACAGAGTAATACAACTACTTGGAGTCCTTAGGAACAGCTTAGATTGTTTATAAGATCAGTTTTTTTCGCTATCAAGACAAAAAATGAATAACATTGGAGGCAGTTATGATAGATTTGTGTATAAAAATATGAAAAAAGGGAGCACATGCCAACAAAATGATCACCATTAGTAAGAAACAATTGGTAAACAAGAAAAGACAGTGGTATAGGAAAAAATGCTATTGCTGCAGATGCATGCCCAGTACAATGAAACAATAAAACCCTAAACCAAGAAAATGCCCAGCAGCACTATTTTGCATTACAAAGATTGTGTCTGTGCTAATATGTGCAAAATGATGTCTGTGACTGAAAACCTATTATAGAGCAAAATAAAGTTTCTACCAGCTAAGAAAAGCTTAGAACGTAATGTTATTCTTAAATATGATTCAGCCCTTTCCTTTTTCTTCTCATCAGGTGCATGATGTGTTTTCCTGTTGTCTATTGACCACTACTAAAAAAACATGACATCATGCATGTGCAGAGGTTTAGCTGTTACATGTCAGGTTGCATCAAGACAGGCACAAGTAGTCAGATGCAAATGGCATCCTTCATGCAGAGCCTTGAGATGGATGATTCAAGGACCTTCTGCAGGACCTGAATACATGCATATTTAAGAATCATTGTTTCCTTGTCTCACATGTAGACATGAATTCCTCCAGTCACAAACCAGCCCACGGCAGAAATACTGACTGTCAGAAGATAACTTGAAATTTGCATTTGCAAGACAAAAGTTATTTCTCCATCTCCAGGAAACCATCACTTGTGTTGCATAACACCATATTTTGTATTTATTTGCTAATTTTTTTCTCAGCACTGTAGTTCATGCTTTCGATTTTGTTGTTTGAAAGAGAAAGTTTCTTAAAAGTTTTAAGTTTCCTATAAAATGACTTTCCAAGTCTATGCCAGATAGAAAACAATTAGACTCTTCTGTAAAAGGGAAGTTTTTAGCAATAAATCGTTGAGATTAGAAAGCTAAGGGAAAAGAACTTTACTACTTATTTACATTTCCCTAAAAATCAATCTTTAAATTCAAATGATTCTTTGTCATTATAAGGGCTGGGCAGATGCAGCACTCAAAGAAGATACATTTATACTCCCCTCTGAATTGTGTTTTTCAGCCCATGAGTGTCTTCCACTGTGAACAATGTCTGCATCAGAAATGGATATAACTCAGCAATTATTTATTAACAATTTTTAGTGATTACCTTTCTGACAATTCTGCTATCTATGGAACAATGTTGGTTTATAACAGATGGCTGTGTCTGCCCTCAGTAAGACTTTTAAGTTTGTACTGGCGTCGCCTTATGTTTACTCCTGATCTACTTAGCACAGAGCATAAATGCATGCTCATCTATCTGCTGGGAGCCAATAATATAGGAGTAGTTGAATTCAGCCTGTACTATTCTAATGTATGCATGATATAGCTTAATGGACAAATGGTTTCCAGAATTCAAACCCTTTGGCTTGTTTAAAAAAAATAGATGCCAACATCTCAGACTGTGTTCTTGTTTCTTGCTTATTTTGTCTGTTGTCTCTTTGTGAGCAAAGCACCAGTGTGTTTTGCATCTGTAAAAGCACAGAAGACTCACCTGGTTTCAACTATTTATAATTCTCTTAAAGTTTGATGGTTTTCAAGGAATTTAATTATACCCAGTAAATAATAAAGGTTTAAGGAAGCATGAAAGCTGTACATGTGTTTGATGAACAATTAATGATCCCCTGCAGAACATATATAGCATCATGAAAGGAGGTCAAACCAGAGTGGCCAAACAGATGAACAACTAAAAGCCAATTCTTAGAATTGGCCTACAAGAAGTGGTGCATGGAAAGGACAGAGTGGAGGGAGTTGTATTATGGCCCTGTGTTCTCCCTGCACAGGAGTGGTTGATCACTGCTACTGTCATTTAAGCAAAACCTAAAAAAGGTACAGGTAAACCGAAACATTTGAGGATTAGGATTAAACACTTAAAATGGGCATAAATCTATATTCTACTGAGAGAAATAGGGGAAGAAAAAGAAAACAGTCATGCTTTGGAGCTAACAGAAAGGAGAATATATGAAGAAAGGACACCCATATTTAAATACCCTGTTCTCTTTCCATTAACTATAATCATGGTCATCTCCAGATGTGTGTAGTTTTTTGTATGCTCTGCTGAGTGTCTGAAATCAGAACATGAACAGAAATCTTCCACCCGAAGATGCTCATACTGACATACATAAAAGACGAAGATATCAAGTTGAAAGACCATGAAGAACACTTCAGATGTGTGAATTTCTCATCTTTCACTTAGCTTTTATTGAAAAAAAAATAGTTACATTGTCAGGGACAATAAAAGCAAGGGAAGGCCTTGGAAAACAAGTCACACACTGGGTCGATAAAACTCTCATAAAGTGTTAGCTTTATGACTGTTCGGAACTTAGAAATTGTCCTGCTGGCCCAGGTGAATATTTTTTTTCTCAGCCAGTAGCACATTTCAGGTGTTCCAAAGTGAGATAAAAGAAAGCCCATGAGGCTAACATTTTCTGTCAGTTGTTGGCTTATAGCCATCCCATAGAATTTCATTTTCATTACTTGCATGAGCATCCAGACCTTGTTTGAACTCTGATATTTTTGCAATGATTTTCATGGGCCTTCTGTTCACTGTGAGAAGAATATAAACATGTTTTCAAAATTTAGATTTCCTCTGTCTATAATTTTAGGACTCCTGCTTCTTGAATGGCATTAGAAAATAATAATAGGCAAAAAATGAAGATGAGATAAACTGCATTTAAAGAGGCAAAATAGGATTTGGTACACCTGGCACTCCTTATGATATTCTTAATGGACTTTGGCAAGTATTTAAATCCCTCTGTGACTTAACATGCAAGCATCCACATGTTCATTTAGTTATCTTTAGCTGTTCACTCCCTGATTCTGATACAATAATTACTACAGGATTCTCTTGGTTCCTTTCATATCCTCCATATTTTTATTATTTTTTATTCTCTACCTTTTGCAGAGCAGGCGAAAGGATTCCGTGGTTGAGAACTCCCTAACCTAGTATTTGTCTCTAGAGTGAACAGTATCATAAACTTAAGGAAAAAAGTATTAAACTAGTGCAAATGTAGTGAAGTCTTACCTGAGTGAAATCCACTGGTAAAGACTGCAAAACATAATAGTGGCATCTTACCTGTTGTCGAGCTAACGTATTGTAGAAATCTGCTCCTTGTCATCTCTGTGAATGTCCCCATTTTATGAGCTATGGAGAAACAGACAATCATTCAGTTTTCCCTGTGCAGCTGTCCCATTCCATTCATGGCTTCATAGGTCTCTCTCATATTCTATCCCTCTTTCCAGAGTAGAATAGTTCAGATGCCTTCCACTTTTTCTCATTATAATTACACTTTTCTGGACCTTCCAGCAAGGTACACCTGGACTCAGTGCCCTGAACAATTGCTTCTCATAGTTTCCATTTGTGGAAGTTATGTGGCTTGCATTGTGTATGTTTCATAGATGATGTGTGTCCCACAGAGCTATGCCTTGTTTGCTGAAGCTGTCAGAATTCTAGAAAAGTAAATTCTTAGCTGGAATCATCCATCAAACATGTTTTCAATCTATCAGTTTAAGGTTGTAGATGTTTGTGGCACTTAGGTCTGTCTGCTTTCATTTCCTCATGAGATGAACTTTTTTCTGTTTGTTCTTCAGTTTTTATGAGTCTTAGTAACACACGTCTAATGATAATATATTGCTTTGATTCATACTAAATAACGTGAAAGGGTTTTTTTGTTGTTGTTTATCTTTTTGATGTTGGTTGTTTTTTTTTTTTTCTAACTGAAATGGTTGAGCAAAAGAAATACGTGCCAGAGCCAGGCTAGTGAAGCATGTTTGAGGTAGAATCATTCAGATTTTGAATCAAGGAGATTCATCTCACTCTGCGACATTAAATGTCCGTAACTGAAGAATACAGTCATTTAAAAAAATCTTGTCAGGATAAGCATAACAACATGTCAGGTCTGAGGAGCAGCAAGAATAGGGCTGCTCTAAGAAGAAAATGAGCCAGGTGCTGTGGGTGCTCACCACATGGGCAACCTCATTGAGAGGGAACAGTCCTGCCACATGTAGGGATAGACAAGTAGGGATAGGACAAGCAGGAATGGCTTTAAACTGAAAAAAGGGAGATTTAGATTAGATATTAGGAAGAAGTTCTTCACTATGAGGGTGCTGAGATACGGGCACAGGTTGCACAGAGAAACTGTGGCTGCCCCATCCCTGGAAGTGTTCAAGGCCATGCTGGAGGGGGCTTGGAGCAACCTCCTCTAGTGAGAGGTGTCCCTGCCTGTGGCAGAGGGTTGGAACTGGATGAGCTTTAAAGTCCTTTCCAACCCAAACCACACTGATTCTACTATCTGAGAGGAGTTGAGCTGGTGACAGCAACAGGTCTGGGACAGCCCAGTGAGCATCAGAGAAACTTGAAGCAATCACTCAGGTCTGCAGCTGATCCAGTCATCAGGCCAAGGATCAGGCACAAGGATATTTGCAACATGGCTCAGGCACAAAGATATTTGCAACATGGCTCAGGTAAGGGCTGAGGACACAAACTGCAGCTTGCTCCTGGGCCATGGGCAGAAGGTGTGTAGGTCCTAGATAAGGCACCAAATGTCTTCTCATGCACTCGGGCCTGGAGGTGTTTCCTACATGCTCAGCGGGGATGCTTCAACTCAGAGCAATCTAGTTCAACATCCAAGAGTGAAAATTGAGGAATAAACACACATATTTGTTTTTTACTAAAAATTAAATATCCTTCTCAACTACAATTATTGTCTGAAGTACTCCTAACAGGATGTCTGGCTGCAGTGGAAAACCTGCATGTTACATGCCAGGAATGTTCAGCTAGACTCACACTCTTTAAAAGAGCATAAGGTGGATATAATGACTGCAATAAAGGCAGTCACTGTCCTTTGGGGTGACTGCCATTATACTTAGACACAGCTGCAGAGACAAAGAAATTAACTTCTTGCTTAAAGTGCTAAGCAAATCACAGATTATTTCATTAATTCTTTGCAGCTTATTTTGGTTGGTTCAAGTTTAAGATTAAAAGAAAAGCCTATGCCATGAAAATAAAGATGCTTTAAAGGCCATTAAATACGTAAGAATGTATGCCTCTGATTAGGGATTAGCCTCAGTGGAATTCACCTTTTCACTGACTAAAAGTGGTGGTCTTTTTTTAGTGCAAATGTATATTTCTTGTTTGGGGTATAATCGTGATGAAATCACTAATACAGAGAAAGAGAACAAATATTTTTGGCTATTGCAAATTTTGAAACACACTACTCCAAGATCTGTGCTTCTGATATTTGGAAAGGCCTCACAGGTATAGTAGCCCCAGACAAGATATTAAAACAAACGCTACCACAAAATCCCGTGAATTTTCAGCATGAATGTTCATGAATTGAACCAGACCCTTGAAGGAGGTTCTTTTCTGCCTTATGTCCCAGAACAGATGGGATAATGGGAGGAGTAGAAAGTTAAGTCTGCACATCACTGAAGGGAGAAAATATGACATGACTTTTGACTGAAAATCTGGGTTGTCCCTAAATCAGTCTTTCAATAAAGTAATATGGATGAGAAGCTATTCAGTTCTTTAGCATACCCCGAAAGCTCCAATTTAGCTGTTTTCCCAAACAAAAAGAAAATGAGACAGAAATATTTATGTGTAGAGTCCCTTTAGGACTGATTTCTCCAGGCAACGAGCCCATATCTCCTAGTAAGAAATTAGACAGCAAGCCCATATCTTGCAATTTCCAGATCGGGCTCTTTTGTAGATTCATGGTTCAATGCATCTTCTTCAGGTTAAGTGCTCTTTAATTTAAAGGTAATTAAATGTAAAACTTGCAAGGGATTTTAAGTGAGATATTGTCAAGGCCAAGGTGATAAATCAGATTTTACAACTTAAGGCACAAAAGCCATGGTTGCTCAATACCAATCTCTTGCTTCTATGGACAATGATAATTCTTGGTGTCAACTGGTGTCGTGGTTTAACCCATGCTAAGTACTTAAGCAACTAAGTACCATAAAACTGCCCATTCACTCCCCTTCCCTGGTGACATGAAGAGGAGAATCAGGAAAAGGTAAATAGCACTTACAAATAGGAATGCATGAAACCTTCTTTAGCTCAGCTTTTCCATGTCTTCATCTCTGTGAGTGGCTCCTTCTTAGGGTGGAATTCCTGTGGGTAGTTCATCTAAGTATAGATTTTATACAGTGAACTGAACCATTGGTTTAAATTACTGGGCGCTATATAATTTATTTTAGGATAGGTTTGAAACAGACTGAAGTTCTATAAACCTAATTAAGTAAAACCAAAATGTTCTTTATTGCAAACTAGCCTTAAAATGTATAATGAGCTAAAGGCAAGTTCCTAAACAGTATTTACTATTTATTATATACTTTCAGTGAAGCCAAAGGAGAAATTAGGTTATTAAAGTATGTGTTGTTAAATTTCCTCAAGCTACTTAGAAAATCACAGCTTGATGATAAAAAGGGGAAAAAAAAAAAAAAGCATCTTTCTTAGGTACCAAGCTCTCTAGATTTATGACCAAAGCTTGAAGAAAATGGGCCTCGGAGGCACCACGAGTAGTTGTCTAGTCACAACTTTTCTAAAAAAGCAAAACAAACAAAAAAGTGGAACCCAAAACATACCATCCTGCATAGTATTGTCACAATGCTTTTTGCCCAGAAGCACATAAAACTAAGCCTTCTCAAGGCTTCCATTTTTCTAACCATGAAAGATATTCAGGTATAAAGACAGTTGTTGCCTCTCCCTAGAAAACTTTTTTCTGCTATGTTTATAAGACTGTCACAACTACCATAGCATATCTTCTATAATGTTTTTTGCGATTCTGTTCCTAAGTACACTTTAGAAACAAACGTGTCATAAGCTCCACATTTAATCATAAGTGATCATCACAATTAATACTATGCCATTAATAGTTATGCAATTGTTTCTGGTCCCAAACAGAAGTACAGAATTTTTAAGTAGACCAAATGTTAGTAGCTTGCATTTGAAATTAGGGGGAAAAAGTATCAAAAACCTTACTGAACTAAGCATCTGACATTGGGAGTAAGGCTCAGATTAAGCCACACACATTTAAGTATCTCTCTGTAGTTGTCCGAATGTGTTTTAAGTGCTTAGGAAGTGACTGTAGTTAAAGATCTCTTAGTATGATCAGTGGAGCCTGTAAAGAAATTTAACTGACCCAATACATCTAGTTCAGAGAAAGTTTAGAAGTTCTCTTAATTTTCTTGTTTCTTTCCTTGTTTAACTAAGACCTTTAAATCAGCTCTCCACCTAAGGTGTCCTGTGCAAACCAAGACTCCTCATGGCATCCAAAACTTCTTCACAAGTTTTGCAAATGTTACAGGGGTTTATGGAAGATTACACCTTTCTGGAGCAGGAGCTGCAGGGCATATCCTAGGACACCTCAAATGTCACAATATATCCATGTTTGCTATTTGAGACAGCATGTCAATAGCGTAGAGGAACAGATGCAATTAATATCTATGCTCCTAATTTTTTCCTGGACTCCTAAATTACTATGCAAGCATTCAGTCAGGAATTAGGATTTTCAGAAATTGACTGGAGCTGGGAGCGAGAGTGTGTACAGATCTACAAACCAAGGTTTTTGAAAGAAGAAAGTGCATTTTCCAAATATTCCAAATAATACGCTATATCATACTGTCAATATACTAATAATACTGTCATTGCAATAAAGCCTAGGACACCTCAGTGCCATTAAGATCATATAGAGCAATGACAAACATAAGTAGGAAGTATTGTCATATAGAACTTAGAGCTCTATTTTGTCTTATTGCAATTGGTTGCACGTATCTAAAGTTTCCTGCAGTCACTGATAGGACTAAGGGCTCTGCCATTTCACATCTTGTTTTAAAATTTGACTATTGATAAATCATTCTAATCTGGATTTGTTTTTAAAAGACTTGAACAGAAAATTAAAATATGCAGGATAAAGTCACTTTGCTACAGAGATAAAATAAAAGGTGTAAGATTTATTTAGTCTTATTTGAAAATTTTCCCAATGCAGTGAATAGAAGAATGTTTTGCTAAATCAGGTAAACAGGAAATTAAAAGAGGAACTTGCCAAGCAAAAAGGACCAAAGAATGCAATTCTCAGAATCACTGTTCTAAGGAGATTCATTTGTGAAAGACTTGAAGCTATGTATTTCCCCTTGGGCACATTGGAAAGGTTTGTGACCTTGGACTTAGATTTTGTCATCCGCTGGACAAGATTTAAATTTATGCAAATAGTTGAGATATCACTGTAATCTAATGTCTATTACAGTTGGTTGGAGATTTGTTTTTTTATATAATAGCTTACCTCTGATGCACTCTACTCATAAAGTGAATTTGTTAGCAGTGTGCTTTGCACAGGAATACAGGGATATATTTGAGTTTTTAAAAACCCTTATAAAAAAATGTTTTTATACTTGGTTTTGTTTCAACAATTTACCCCCGTTCTCCAGTAGTCACTGAAATTATAGCTTGTATAATTGTGGTTATTCTAGGCACAACAGGGGTATAAACCAAAACAATCCTTTTTTTCCTGCCAAATGTATGCTATTTCCACAAATTTCAATTAAAGCAATCAGAAGTGCTGTTAAGGGGTTTCCATCAAAGATGATAATTAAGGCAGATGATTCTCCAACACCTGGGAGTAACATTCTTTTGTGCTTGATATAATGCATTATTGTCCTGAGAGTAAAGTAACATACGTGTGTGTTTTTCTGCAACTTAGGTGAGATGGTGAGAAAATTTCTCCAGTGATGGTGCAATTCAAGCTCATATCATTTTCTCTACCAAATCCGCAGCAGAACTCTTGCACTTACTCCATGCAGAGCTCACAGTCTACAGTTTAACTGTTTTAATTAAGCAATAACATAACAGCAAAGAACCTGATAGCTGGGAATGGGTACAGGTTAGAACACCTCATCTGAGAACACTTTGCTCTGGGCCAGCAATTTTGATTTTTGAGTAGTGTAGATTTCTGTAAAATTCCAGTTTCTCTGGACTTTGAGTGATGTTTTTTTCAATACATGCAAAATTTAACACAGGTTTTTCAACTATTTATTTAACATCAAGTCATCCCTTGCTACCAGAGCTGAATCAATAACTGCAAAATGAAGGGAGGTTCCAATCTAGCACTGGGTTCCTATGTAACTACAGTGGTTCACACTGTGATCCCAACTAATGCTCATGATGCATGCTACTTTCTGGCTGCAGAAATCAAGCAGTGTGCCCAAATTCACTTACTCTGTGTGGAGACACTCACCCATACTTACCAAGCATCCGTACTGACATCTGTGAGAACACTTATTTCCATCTATTAGTTGTGTATTGATAGGAAGATGAAGGAGACAGAAGCAACCTTTTTCTTTGAGATGAAAGGAAATTCAGTAAACATTTATTTTAGCAGGAATTACATCATATTTATGCATGTTTTTAATGGATTTGAAATGTGAGGATAATAAATCAAGGACTTTTTTTTCTTGAAAGTACTGTGACAAGACCAATAACAATGAAACCACTCCTCATAAATGAACTCACCTGTCAATGGGCCAGATTATGAGCTCAATTACATTGATACAAATCTGTAATAGCTCCACAGAAAGCAATTAATCTTCCTGTTATTCTCATCATTTTAATTGCAAATAAAATCTGCTGTGCCATGCCCAAGCATCTGAATTTGATGACCTCCAAGGTCTTACAAAGACCTTGAAATCATCAGTGCAACTCTAATCTGCTTATCCATATTTGTATCAATGACCCTAAGCCAATTAGAAATAACTAGGAAATTCTCAGAACAAAGGTGAAGACATCAGAATAACAAGAGGTGCTTTTGCTATTCTCCTAAATAAATGAAACAGTATAGATGTATACAGGCAGATAACAACCTTTTAAAGTTAAGGAAGATTTTCTTATGGAAGTCATTGCATAGCAGAGAGTTTAACTTGCTCACTGAGGAAAGTTCATGAGGAACATTGGATATCCAGCTGGAAAAAACAAGCAAGGAGTATATCTAAGAAAATCATCACTAAGCAACCTAGTAAAGATTGTTTCAGAATATTAGAATAGGATGCTAAAAGCATGGAAGGTATTAGAAAACTGCTGTATGAAAATGAGAAATGCCCAATGAGCAGTAGCTCAGGTATGTATGCAAGAATGTCTAGAGAACAGGAGTAGATTGGAAAAATTAAAAATCTTGGAACACCAACAAAATTGTGCATTATAATTTAAGAGACACATTAGAGTAAGTCATAGAACTGGAATTTTTATGCAAAATTAATTAATATCTGAGGAAAATTTTGAGATGTATTCTTTCTGTATATTAAATAAGTTTATATTTGCTCTCATTCATGATGAAGTGAAAGTAAAAAGTAAAAAATACTCAGTATTTCTGACTAAATGTAGGAGGAGAAAATCAGAGGTATAAGATGTGCTGCAGATTACCTAGTGAGAGGGAAATATTGAACTGTTTTAAATAATTACTAAAAAAGCTTGTGTGGTGGCAATGAAGAACCTAAATTAGCTAGGCCTTTTGAAAAACAATATGGTAGAACACAGAAATATGTCATGAAAATTTATTGAGACAAGTCTTTTCTTTAGAAGATGAAAGATGTTGAAGAATTATTCCAGATTTTTGTTCGGACAACTGGAGAAGAGCTGCTTAAGTATTTGGTATGAAAGGATGAGGTAAATTCAATATAAGCTGAATCAAAAATATCCTTACACCATGGTTGTGAGGATACAATCTGCAGTCTGTGTATAAGCCTTGATACAGTGTGGCAGGCGTCTTGTGTAGTTCTCCAGTTCTTTGATGGACTACAGACATTGGTATATTGTCTATGTGCTTATCTCCAATGTTATCAATTTCTCAAATGTAACAGTTGCACTGTTAAAATAGTTAATCTTCATCACTTTCTGGCCTGCATAGCTTTGCCTTAGAGAGTGTGCTACTGTTTTTTCCTTGCACATGAGACCTACACACATCAATCACTTCATTTGACGTCCCAAGTGACCTCCCATACCAGGATAATCACCCAGCTAAGGCAGATTCACCACAGTGGCATATAGAAAGCTGACACAGGTTCTCAGCACACATGCATAAGATTAAAGAAGTAAAGACTGTTTAAATATATGTTTTGTTTGCAACATCATCATTTTCTTAAATAGATACTGCGTATTTTGAGATAGAACACAACTGGAGAAGCATCGTATAAGTGTTGAACTCCTGGTTGACAACTACCCACAAAGTATTTATTCCCAACTAATTTTAGTAATGTTTTTCACTCTCTGCCATTGCTTTGAACTTTCCTTTTCACACACTGATTAGCTCAGTAGTATTATCAGTTTCTTTTCTAATCTGTGAAACGCTGATGAATTCAAGCAGGGCCAGGAGGGAGGTCAAAAACAACCTACAAGGCAGCATTAAAATTCAAAACGATCTTGAGAAACTGGGGAAATAAGATGAAATACAACAAGATAAAATTCAATAATGAGAAGTAAAAGGCTCTGTACCCCAGAAGAAAGAATCATATGTGTAACTACAAAATGAGGAATATTTCACAAGGCAGCAACGTGCCAAGAGAGACCTGGAAATGATAGTACATTCTGAGAAGAACAAAAGTTAGCAGAGAGATGATAATTCAAAACTGGTGAAACTTCTTCAGGACCATGTGATCATTAGGACCATGTGAGAGGTGAGATATGAGAAATAATGATTTCAGCTCATCTACCACCCTTCCAGCGAACTACTGTATGGTTTTGAACACTATACTGGGATATATACATAGCTCCAAAAGTTTAAAGGAGAAAGAATAAGATAAGAAAGTTTCTAAGACTTGACTTACATAGAAAGGTTAAAAAAAATTGATTCATTTTGTCTGCAGAAGGGAAGACAAAGACTAAGACAGGATGGCTATCTTCAATATGTAAAATGCTGTTATAAAAAAAGGTGATGATTAATTGCTTGCTACAGGCACAGGGGATAAGAAAAAAAGAAATTGGTTTAACTTGCAAAAAACTTAATAAGAAACACTTTCAGATTGCAAGTAAAGAAACCTCAGGAACAGGTTATCCAAAGAAGATGCAAAATCCACCCCCCTGGAAACTTTAGAGAAAATGTTTTCAGAAAAGCATCTGACAAAAATAGTTAAGATAAACCCATCTTGATTCAAACCTAGGGGACAAATTAAAACACATTCCCTTGAGATCCTCTCAAGATTTATGTTTCCATGGTTTTTGATATTTGAACGTGGAAGCAATGGTATTTGAAAATAAGTAGAAAAGTCATAGGAGTGGTAAGGATGAGAAAAAAGTTGAAACTTGAAAATGAAGTTTGAATGTATGCTTCCTACATAACTGTATTTTGGAAATCTGTGTGGAGAGCAGCATTCTCGTAAGTTCAGTCTGGTCTCCATAAACTTCTCATTTTCATACAGAAAATGCAGCCTGAGTCCCTCTTTTCTGGCAAGAGTTGTGTGAAGCTCCTGCTCATAGACCCTTTATTACTCTGTGTAGTCAAGGAGGTGAAAATCAGTCCTTAAGGTTTGATTATGTGATTTGGAACACTTATCCATAAAAAAAAATCTTTATAATAAAATCATTAGTGACATTTTGATACTCAGTCTTGGTACCAGTCAGCTCTTAGAATATCATATAAGGAGAATGCAATGACATTGAAACCTGAACAGTGGGAATGGGACGAGCTGTAACAAAGCAAAATGCAAGGTTACACACTTAGGCTTACACAAAAAGCTGATTTCAACTGTGTGTTTATAAGCTGGAAATAACAGTGCGGGTGAAAGTAATCAGTTGACCAGCTGGAAACAGGTTGCCTATGGGCCACCAGTGTGGTGCATCCTTTAATATAACAGATGTCATCCTGAGACATCTCAGATGAGGAAATTCCAGACTTCCTAGTGTTCAGTGAGAATGTAGTGCACAATTCTGGGGGAAAAAAGGATTATTTAAACTAAAAATATTATCTTAAGCACAGGAGCTATTATGTGTAATCTGATGTTAATTATATTTAAATAAGAAATTAGAAGAAATATCATTAGTTTTGATGAGTTTCTCAATATTAGTACAAAGGGTTGGCAGAATCACTAGCTTTAAGATGGGGAAGATTAGGGTTTGCCTGTGATGCAAGTAAAGCGGATATGATGATAACACTTTTTTTCACCCTTGGTGAAAAAATTTTTCAAGTTGGAGGCAACATCGAAAAGGTGATGCCAGCGAGCATCTCTGAATTCCCCATGCTGCCCCAGAAATCTTAAATGAAATTTTCTGACTTTTTATTAGTGACCAGAGAATCTAAACAAAATCATAGTTTCTACCGGGCATTTTTCTGAAACAAAGCACTGTCTTTTTCTTTTCCCTCTTTTTAAAATACAAATCTTGCAACCCTACCTCCAAACACCAACTCTATCCTCACAACTCCCACCATGGAGCCGTTCAATTGGAATTCCCCTTCCTTTGCCTACAGAATAATTCTTTTGTGCCTCTGAAATCCATTAAAAAGTAATTAGTAAAGATGTTCAAGAAAGAAATACGACTTTGGTATGAAGGTATCATACACGCAAATTAGCTTAAGGTCAAACAAATGTAACTGAAATTTTTACTTGCTCTTGTTTTTTAATGTGACTTTCAGTAACAGGAAGACAAAGTAAGATTTGGAAAGCATTCTCTTTTATTGTGCTCATTCTCTGCTGTCATGTAATTATATCTGAGTTAATCTTTAAGTTAATTACAAGTCAGGTCATGAAGAAACTTAAAATGGAAGCACTAACATTCCATTATAGTGAAATATATGTTTCCCTCTTTTTGAGAAGGAAAGAAAATATATATTTTATTCCCTCTTAACCTCATTTTTTGAGCAATTACTGACATCTTACTGAATATGAAGAAGCTGAAAAATTTTGTTCTTGATATTACCATAAATATTTGTGCTTCTAGAATGCAAAATATTGAGTATATATTCCCAATTTTAATGGCTGAACACATTACCTTGAATAAGAATTATATAGACTTGTGTTTGCCAGTCCACTTTCTGAAGTGGTTAGTGTAAAAAATAGTTCCTTCTTTTAGCAGCAGTACTGATACTGTACCGCAAGATGCATGGAAATTATTTCACATATTATAGCTTTTTTTCCCGTACTCTGCATGCTTTAAGAAAACCTGTTCTTCTTTTCAGTGTCAGTGAAAATGCAGTATTACTTTATAACTTTGACTAAACTCATGAATTAGTTTTACATTCACAAGTTTAGTCCCCACTAACACAGTACTTTCTAATAACACTATTTTATTATATCAGAAGCTGCTGAAAGTATTTTTCATCTGATTCAACTTATCAATCACAGACCAAATTCTGCAGTATCCTCAAAATCTTCAGTATTTATTTTAAACAAAAATTCAGACACTTGCACTAATCAAGAAAAAAAAACCGTAAGTAGAATTTCAATTCTCTTAAAATGTAGGCTTTTTTCATCTTCTATAGATGGATAATTTATCATTCAAAGTGTTATTCATTGCAGTATGTTATCATGGATGGAGTGGCACACTTTATTTGTGAGAGAGAAGTAGAGGCATGTTTATTGATATAAACAGTGATTTAACAGTTTGCTAGTAAAAATGTGATAGTGATTTAACAAGATTTGGTGGCACCGAATAACAAGATTCGGGTCCACCTGAGTATTTACTGCATAGAGAGCAGGGTCAGACAGAACTGTTAGAGAGACCCCCCTGTTGTGTCATGAATTTCTAAAATGACCCTCTTGTGTTCTAAACTCCTTCTCAGAGAGGAGTCTAGGTGCAGATAGATCCAGATTTTATCTCAGACTTGGTCAGCAGTTTATGTCAAAAGGATTACATACGCCAAAACGATCCTTTATATTACTCAGCTAAGATTACAAAGTTTAGCATGCTATTAATCATAGTGTCTGTTGCAGCAAGGAATTCCTCAACCTTGACAAGTAACCTTGAGGCATCCCTACTCAAAGGAAGATCCTGGGGTGTAGCCCACTGCAGTGTAAGAGAATTTAATGGGCCCTGAGCTGTCCACCTTTTATAGATTAAGATAATTGGCTCAGAGTCACATTCACATGCCAATTACAGAAGTTAAATTTATTCAAATTTGACCTGAGTCAGTAATTTACCAAGACTATGGTCGGGGGTGGGGGGGTACACTCAGATTAGCGCTTGGCTATTGTGTTGTTATCTGTCTCCCATGAACCCATTTTGATTTAGGTGCAGCCATCAAGACCCAGACTCATCCACTGTCACCACCACTGGTGGTTATCACTTGAACAGTCACAGGAAATAAAGGACAGGCAGGGAAGGGGCAGAGGAGTAAGAACATAGTATTCAGCTTTGAATTTGTTTAGACATCAGTCCTGACACTGAAGATTTTCATTAACAATCTTAAGTTTTCAGATGCTCTGTGTCTTCTCTTTATAGCTGAGAAACTTCCAGGTTGGTAATTTATTTTACCCATTATTGAATTCTACAGTGTTGGAGAAAAATCCATTAGAAAAAAAAAATTATCAAAATAGTATGCTTCATGGGATAATACCGACATTTTTTCCCCTTTTTGCTTTATAATAAAAATTGAGGTGCCTGGAAAAGTCAATATTTCAATATGAAATGCAAATATTATATTGTTTTTCTCTATTTAATTTTCTAAAGTAGTTGTTTTATTTTGGAAAAAAAAAAAAACCTAAAAGACATCTTCCCAGATTTCTTGAATTTCCATCAGTATTTTTTAAACTTTATTCATTTTTAATAGGATGGCAATTTTGAATCCTTAAAATTTTCTTTAAAATGACACTTCTGTCCTCTGTTAAGCATGGACAACTTCTCATCCAATATGTTGCCAAGGTTAGAAATTAGTACTTTTTTTCCATTTTATAGGCAGAATATTTGTGCACAGAGAAATTATCGATGTTTTGATGCAAGCAGGTAAATACTTATGAAGGATATGGTTGGAGTACTTGGGAGTAGTAATTGGAGACTGGAGAGTAGGTCATTTATCCTAAGTTTACAAAGCAAATTGTAGTCAGATGCAAGATTTTCTATTCATGTTCCAGCTCGCTTGGATGCACATCACACAATGCAAATAGCTGTACAAGACAATGCTATAATAATGTGAACTATGACAAATGCATCTATATGTTAGTTTGTATATTAGCTAGGCACCTACATCCTGCAAAGAAAGCTATATGTATATTAACTAGACATCAGGTATCACCAAAAACAACCCGGAGCTGTTCAGAGAAGAGGTGGAAGAGATGACATATACATGACCTATTTCTGTAGGCATACTTAATTGTTCAGTCTCCAGGTCTTCCAAGAACTCTGACCATGGCATTCCTTAGCATTCAATCAATATTCCAGAAAGAATTATAATCTTAAGTATGTATGTCATTTAGTAGGCATTCATTTTACTGTTATGCTATTTCTACATGCAGGGGTCATTTAAGAATATTTCTATCTCTTCTGTACTCTCCAATTGGTCAGGAGCAACAGAAGGGCAAGTAGCACAGTTAATGGTAAGAAAAAAACAGTTGTTCTCTTTTTAGAATAAAACCAAAGGCATTTGCAAAACAAGAAACTCTCTTATAAACAATTGGCTGGCTTCTGAACACAGCATGCTGAGACCTCGCAGGTAGCAACGGAGCTGCTCCAGGCCTCTTGCAAACAGAACTGCAGTTCTTCTACTTTTCCTCCTCTGCATCTTCTCGTGTGCGTGCACATGTGATATCTGATTCCGGTTCAACATACAAGCCTGCTGCTGCTCAAGAGACACAAATAGAGCACAGTGAATAGTGACCCAGTGCACAGCAGCCATCCTCAGCAGAGAAAAATACCTTCAATAATTAAAGAGAGAAAAGGACATGGAACCACTAAATCCAGCCTGAAGTTGATTACAGAGCTGTTAGTCATCTGCAGGGCAATGTAATGAAACAGAGCAACTCAGGAGCCAGGATATGTATGAAAGCCATTTCCTATCACTTTTGCACACTTTTTTATGGGCTATAAAACTGACAATTGGATTATTGAAAAGAAAAATGATGAAATATGCCTGTTTTGAATGTGAACATATCTCACTAATATAGCCCCCACACACACTCTGTCCTATTTTTATCCAGACTTCAGGAAATAAGTTATTCAAATGTATTTAAATGAGATTTCTATCCCACCAATGTAGTTTCATACTGCCTCATCTGTTGTGTCATAAACATAAACCAACACAGATTAAATTTATGTTTAATTATTTTGTTACTCATATATTCTTCTGTCCAAGATCTGTCCCTAAAATGGCTGTCTTGTTATTTTGAAACCTTATTCTGTTTTTCATCTGAAGCAGAATTCAAATCAGTTTCTTAAGGCCATTATTAGTAAACAGTTAAGGCTAGTACCCAGCAAGTTTTTGGTTTACAGAAAAAAAAAAACAACAGCTCCTCAGTTCTAACTTATTTGTGATTGTTTAATTTTCTCTTCTAGATGTTCTGATATAAACTTCAAATTCCTTATGAATTCTGATTGAATTAATCAACTATAATGTGATTTACAAGAATATGGCTCTAAAAGCACAACTTTACACAACTCCTCTGTCTTCCCAGAGCAAGCGGAAAGTGTCCATGTCATAGTAACATGCCAAAATAGGTCTGGTTTGAATTGTCATCTACCATATGAAGTCTTCTAAAGAACTGAGAGTATTTCTGAGGACTTTGTCTAATTTTGCTATTATTTTAATGTTTAAGGAATGAAAATTCACTCAGGCTCAGCCTTACTATCTTCAAACACAGTGGACAAAATTCTGATTCAGGTGAAGTCTGTAGTAGCTTTATCACTGACTTTACAAAGCTCAGGATTAACCAAAACACAGATTAACTAGTGAGCTGAACTATGAACTCAGAATGTATCAGGTTCTTGAAGCCTTTGGAAGTACAGCTTGCATTACACTGCATGACTACTGCAGTGACCCAAGGGTCAGTGAATTGCAACCCACCTCCCAGATGAACCAACCTCTTTTGAGTAACTGTATAACTCCCTCACAGATTCATGGGTTCAGCAAACAAGTATTATTGATGACCTTTTCCCTTAGCAGTTATGGTTAATATGTAAGTGAAAAAGTGAGTGGGCAAGTAAGTAGTTCAAGTTATATTTGTAATGTACATTTGTTTCCATGGGTGCAGAACGCACCAAAATTAAGCATGTTTCCAGCTACATTAGTGTCTTGCATCAGCTCATGCTGGCCCGAAGTAAATTTGTCCCTAAGTCTCTGTTATGCACAAGCATAGGCAGCCATGGGTGAAAAACTGCTTAGGAACGGCAAGGCTCCGCAAGAGATGTTAATAACTGGTATTCTTCAAATTTACTATTTTTAGCTAACTAACTTTTTTGAATAGCAATGTTTTACTAAAAATTTGTCTTCTTGTTTTGCCCCAAAAGCCTGTTGTTTAATTTTTTGCACAGTACCTTGGAAAGCATTTGCACTTGACAGTGGAAGTAGAGATATGTGTAAGGCAACAACCATTTTGGCTTATGTATTAAATAGAGAATCAGAGACTTTCGTCACTGAAAGTGTGAGCTGCAGCACCTTGAGCTAAAGAATCAAAATTGTGTACCCAGGAGTTATAACAAATCATATTGTCTGTGATCAACACACTAGGAATTTTTAAAACATGCTCACCAATGGATTTCAACAAGCTTAAGTGGAGAATCACGTATAATATGGTTTTGAGATCAAGGTAGAATGACTAGACATGGAGCTCCAAACAAGATCAAATTTTGGTTGATCTTTTTTGTATTATTTTTATGAATATCAAATTGTTTTGATTGATGTCAACACATCATAAGGGTTATTTCCAGCCTGCATTCTACTCCTTAATAATTAGCAATATCTATAAATACATAAATGCTTGTTCTGAATGGCAACAACATATTTGTTATGCGCTTGATGATTTAACTGTTACCCAGGTCAATACAGACTATTAGTTTGATCACTTTTCAAATATTCTGTGACACATAGAAACTAATTGGCCATATTCTTCCACTTCTCTAGGCATAAATACTCACACCAAAAAAACCCCCATGCCACAGGAACATCTTTTGTGTCAGCTTCTAAGGCCAATAATATGAAAAGATCTGATCTAAGCTACAGTGGTAAGAACAAACCAAAGAAGGAAGGGTGACCCATCAGATCGTATACTGACTCTTTTGCTGCACACGAATTCCTCCTCACTGACCCCAAAGAAATCTTCCAAGACATCGATTTCTTCTTTTCCTTAGTATTTCCTTTCCTGTGGAAGCAGAGCTCCAAGAACAGGCTGTCTGTCTTTTTTTTTTTTTTAACTGTTTATCTGCAGCTCCAAATCTCTCTGAAGCATTTCATACTGATTTCCAGCAGTCTCTCAAAGAACATCACAGGCTATGCTTTTGATTCTTTTCTGGGGTTTCCTCATTTCCATTTTGACTCTCTATGTTTTATATTATCAGTAACACTGAACCCAGGTCCAGCACTATTATTTGTAACACAAGAAAAACAGCACTTTTCTTTCTACAAAATGAAACTAGGTGTTCCCACTGACAGTTATGTGTAGTCGTCAATATATTTAATAGCAGAAGAAAATAAACTGTGGGCTATGTCTAGCACAGTAAAAATCTTTCGTTATCAAAGCTGTAGCATACTGAGTCATAAAATCATAGAATCATAGAATAGTGATAATGAAGAAATTGGTTTAAATATCAATTGAAATCTGATTGGTTAGACTAGTATCAGAAAAGCAGCAGATACATGTATGCCTTCAAATAACTTAAATCCCTGATTTCCAGCTCTTGGTCCCTTAATTGTCACATCTTGTGTGCGCCCAAGGCTTTCCTTGGGAATAAATCAACTATATTTCTCTAAGTAAATGTCTCTGTGCAATCCCAGAGATTAAATTTTGACCTTTCAGCAGCCAAAAGCAACTTCTAAGCATGCTCAACAAAGAACTCTTAAACTGTAACTCCAGCTGGCTGTTGCGTTGATTGTCCATGTGAACGCAAAGAGAGTGTTGTTTGCCACACCTGAGACTCTTTATAGTCTTTACTGTCTATGCTTCTGTGGTCTAAAATGCTACTACAACAAATAACAAAGATACCATGGCATGATACCTGGCAAATGAGCAGGTCATACAGATAAGCAAGCTATGACATGGAGCACATGACAGAAAATGTTAAGGTGAGACGTACTGCTTTCTTTAGTTGGCTAATGGAAGGATGTAAAGGAGACACCCTTCTTGGTGATGAACAGTAAAAGGAGAGAGGTAACTTTATTATGACAAATAAAATTCTTTTTAGACAGTAGGAAAATAATTTTCACCAAAAGAGTGGTCAATCAAAGGAAAGACCCTCTTAGAGCAAAACCCAGATAGAGGAGCCTCTGAACTCTGATACAATCAAGGCTCTGATAAGGAACCTGATCAAATTTCAAAGCTAATCCTGAGCCGAGCAGTGTTTTAGAGCAGATTTCCTCCTTATATCCCTTCCAAATAAATAATTTTGTGATTCATATTTTCACATTTTATCACATCTCCCATGTTTTTTACAGGACATATGTGATCCACTCTTCAGAAAGATCCCTCTTCGAGAGGATTGTCATCTCTCTTCTGTGAGAACTTCCTTCTAATTTAACCACTCACAGGAACAGGGTCACAACACTCTACAGGACCCAATTCAGCATTTGCTATGTCCCCAGCTTCAAATAGTAGACATAATGGAGAGGACAGTCTTCCTGGTTCACCATGGTGTCACTTCTCTGTGATTTAAGCTAATAGTTAGGGCATACCATTGACATACGGCTCAAGCCTGTAGCCCTAGGCACTGTTTATAGGAAATGCACACAGAAAATTTGAGGTCTTTAGGACTGAAATTGCTCAATTAGGATAAAGAAATTGCTCAATTAGGATAAAGAAACAATTAGGATAAAGAAAATATGGGATTGCTAACTAGCAGTCTTCACTTGCCTTTGACCAGCTATAGTGGGCATGCTTAGGACTTTGCTTTCCTTAGGGCAGCACATGCTGCACTTTCTGAAGAGTCCACTAGTGTAGATTTTGTCCTTCAGCCTAATAAGGCAGATACTAAGGGAGGCTGGGAGATGAAATTGGAAGCATCAGTGGGTGAGAGACAAAACTCTGTGTTGTAGTTGCTGACTGCGGCAAGTAGGGAGACACAGGGCTACAGTTTTGTTGCTCTGTCAGAATAGATTACAGCCCATGGCTGATGAAATAGGTAATGTATCAGCTGCAGACAACAGCAAGAGTGAAAATAAGCGACTGGGAACAGGAAAGAGACTACAGACTAAGTCTGAAAAAGCCTTGGGGGAAAAATGATCAGCACTGAATGTCTAAGCTTGATGGATATTTTATGAAGTAGAAGAAAGAAAATGATTGCCCAAATTACTTGTACATACAGCCAAATAACCTGAGCTGAGTATGCAGATTTGTGAAACAGTCTGTAAAAATCAGATCAGGAAACACTGGTAAACTTTTAAATGCATGTAAGTAATGCAGGAAAAAAACACTGGCCAAAAATCTTGGGAACTGTAGACAACACTATGCCCTAATCAAGTAATAACCCTCTAATGCTATTTGATTTCACAGAATAAACACACATGTAGCATCAGGGATTTGGCAAGTGCAGAGAGCTAGAGTTATAACCCAATTCCTTCCTATCACTATGGTCCGTAGGTTTTACTCCTAGTTAAACCCATTCCTCTTTTCTACAGGGTATTGGGAATAGAAGACGCACAGATCAGTCCTATGATATGGTATAAAAGCAATGCCCAGAGGACAGTCCTGGAGGGTGGTTTTGAAGTTAGACTTTGAGGCTGGACCATTCCTCAGCGTAATGTTTTGGTACACTGATACATCTAGGGGCAGAACTGGCAAGTGTTGACTTGGGCAAGCAAATCCCTTGAACATTACTGGAAGAGAAATCTTAGATCAGACCAAATGGTACAAGGCTTCTACAACCAGTTCTGCAGCAATGTATTATCTGTTACCTACAAGGAAAGGTTAGATTATCAAAAAAGCATGTCCATTTATATCAATTTGCCAGCACATACAACAGGACATTTACTCTCGAGTTTTATATCACCATTATGATAGACATGGGAGGATAAATGATACTTAATCTAGCCTCTGCTGCGTGGTAGAAAGAGGCAATGGCTAGCCTTCTCTCATATGTGCCAGTAAAAAGGTTAGCCTGACAACATTTTTAAAGAAATTTAAAGCTGCACAATGAGAATCAGCATTCTATGGAATATATCTACAGGGTTTTTGGCTACATACATGGAGGTGAGAATTAATTGACATTAGAACATGAGCTGAACTTCTCTGCCCACAGACAGCATAAACACTGCCCAAAATCTTTAAGCATAGGAATCCTGCTTTTCACTGGGCAGTGCTGTACTCCAGACAATTGACATGCAGACAGAATCTGATTAGGGTCTTTAATGGCTAGAATTTGCTGGAAAGTGGAGTAGGTAAAGCATAGTCCAAAACCCCAGTCCAATTAGTCCATTGCCCCAACCCATCCTGCAGCATCTCCTAGAAATATACTCAGGAAAATAAATTACTTCAGAAGTGTTAGTAGGGGAATTTTCTGGGACGTTTCCCCCCTGCACTAAAAATCCTGAATCTTCCAAATGGTAGCCCTTCACAGAGCACCCTGCAAAACCTGTCAGAATATCTATTTTTCATTTCAAATTACTGATGTAAAAATTGTTAAAAGTCAGTGGAAGAATACTTCAAAAATAGAAGAAAAAGTACCTTCTTTGGCAGCATTGTAACCAATATTTTTTTTTTAATGTGAGTTTATGAGCAATTTTTGAAGCAGTGGTAGTTTTTATGCTCTGTGGACTGGAAAAAATGTTTAGATCCTGAAAATAGGAGAAAAAATTCTTGATCAACTCTGCTAAAAATGAATAATATCAGAAAAAACAGACCCAAAGTAGATCTGCTTTTGGAACACAACTCTGTTTATGAAATTTATGCATCTATAAGCTGAAAAATACTGACTTTGCTGAAACTAGTCAGTAATTGCTTAGTAGTGCCTCTCAGTAAGTCTCCTATCCAGCACTTAAGGTGCCATGGCAACTTCTATACCTCTGGCTATATTTCTGTGAACTGTAAAAGTTTCTGATTTTTTTTCCTTGTTTTTGTAGAAGCTTAAGAAATTAATGTATATCTTAGTCCTTTTGTAAACATTTCAGGGTGACATTTCTTGTTTCTCTATCACTGAGTGACAGGGAGGTGGCAGAAGGGGGATGTTTGTCATCATTCCTTGTAAGAAGCAGGCGTTATGCCCAAGAGAAGGTGTTATTATTGCTGTGGGATATTTTGTATAAGCACCTTGTGATGTGACCTACATATCCCCACTGCCTCTGGTGAGAATTAACATTCATGTTTACAACATGACCCATTTCTTCCTGGCTTTTTAGTGCATCTAGGAGCTTGTTAACATCACCAGCTGACTATACCATAACCAGCCATCTCCTCTTCTCAAGCACTTGTAAATGCTGTAGTGTTAACACAGGGTGAGACAGAGTAAGCACAATGTGGAGAAATGCAAAACCTGTTAAAAAGAATAATTTTGGAGCACATAAAAATAGAGCATTGAAAAGCTGTGGCAAAGGCGTATTCTGAGTTTTTTGAAGTATCTTTCTAGGAAATTGTCCGTATATTCATATAATATCACTATACTCATTATACAGTATATTAAACTTCCATTTTAATATTTTACAATTGTATAAAAATTCTGTTCATGCATTATGTACAAAGATGTAATATTCTTTTCTTTTTTTCTTTTTCTTTCTGATTCTTAATTGTAATAAGAGCCATGGAAATTCACTATGAAAAGCCAGATAAGTCAAATTTTCAACAGTGGGGAAATTTAAGATATATTTTTTGAATAAAAAACCTGAATATATTAAAAAGCTAGGGCTGCTTCCTTACAATTTCAAGCTTGATGGATTTGTGAGGCTCTAAGACATCTGCTTGAAAAGCTCACTGATGTAGTGTGAGTCTTAAGTGTCAGGGGTGTCCTGGCATTCTCCTAGCTCCAGGCACCCTCCCAGGGTGTTAGAGGCATTTGTAAGCTCTCAAGAAGTCACCTCCGCTCAGGGATTAAAGGGCTCTTATAAGCTGGAATATGTCTTTTCACTTTTCCTGTGAGCTACAGCAGTTTTGCCCCAAACAACTCCTTTCCTTCCTCCTCTTCTTTCCAGTGATAATTCTCTGCAAGGGCAGCCAAACACCTTGGGAAAATCAAACATTCAGGGATCAGAAACCCATGCACGTTTTGTGGGGCTTGGAGGGACGCTTAGCTATGAAGGTCAAAGCATGGTGAATACTTCAAAGTAAACTGCAGGGAGTTCCTGGTTGGATTTTTTATTTTCTTCTGTCTCGTTGCAGAATAATATGTTGCCAAAGAAGTACAACAAAAAAACTAGCACTTTTATATTACTGTAGTTGAAACAGCTCTGGCTGTATCATGATGGATCACATGCACTCTTGGGAGTCAATTCTTCAGACGAAACTACTTAATTAAATTTTAAGCATTATTGATTTAGTTTACATAGCCTCCCCACTTCTAGCACCACTGAATCTGAAGCTGCAGCAGAAAACAAAAAAAACAAAAATAAAGGGTTATTAAAAATGAAAGCATTTTCATGCAAAAAGTAGATGCAAAAAAGATGCAAAAAATACCTTATGGTATTCTGAGTTTAATTACTATAAGGTATGTAATACTCTTCCTTCTGCAGAATAGAAACCTAAAACAACTCAGATTTGTGGGGAAGGCTCTTACACTGTGCAAATGAGAGTAGCACTCAGTGGTGTTACCGCCCTGTGGAGGGGAGGAATTGGCCAGATCTGTATAAAAGGATTTCATCAATAGAAAGACAAACCTGCTATTAGTCAGTGGTACATAAGATGGGGTTGACAGAACAAGTCTTTACTCCTCATTGTTCAATGATGCTTGCCCATTGCAAGGCTTTACCTAGACTGTATTTCGGCTTTAGTGCTGGTTTAAGGCATAGAACCTGACAAAAGTAGGAAGACTAAGCTTAATAAACTGGGCTCAATCTGGAAAAGACTAGACTGACAAATGCAGTTAGCTGTCCTCCAATACATACAATTTGTAGTAAAAAAGACTGATTCATTATTTTCCATAATGTTGGGATAGAATAAGAAAGTTTATGGAATATGTGACGATTTAACAAATTAAGTTGAATAACCCTCCCAATATGTGTGAAATACTGGAACCTAGACAAGCTTGAGAAGCACCTTCACTGATGGTTTTCAAGGACAGCTACTATACAGGGTGTTGCATGTATTTTTAGTGCTATTCATCTCAGGTGTTTGAATAAGAGGATCCCTTAAAGCCCAACATATATATGATTCTAGATTTATTGCGACCTGGTCAGGACAGGCTGTGTCTCCTGGGATGCTTGTGTGCCTGCAGACAGAAGGTGTATTGTCTGGGTAGTTCAAGCTTGTAAAAGGACTTTTTTTTTCCTGATTTTATTTTATTTCTGTGTTGAGAAACTTCCTGCACATGCTGTTTGCCTTGATAATGACTGTTAAAGTGCCCTGGAGATTTTGGCATGGAGCTTGCTTTCATTTATACGTATATACATGATTTACACAACCAAATAACTACAGAAAAATCCCTATAGCAATAGGGACATTATTGTATCTGGATATTGGCTATTTTTTAAACTATATTATCGTTACATCAGTTGTTCATTTATTACCCAAACAAAGGCTGGAGCACTCACTTGGATTCCAGTCTTAAAATATTGAATGTTAGTGACTGTGGTCTTTTCTCTCCTCCTTCTCCCTATAGGCACTCTGTTCTGCTACATACACAATCTGAGCAAGACAACACTGAAAGAAAACCTCTTTCAAGACTGCTGTCAATTGCCACTTTAGAAAGAGAAAAAATACTTCTTAAGATATTATTATGAATATTAATATTTCAATCTGAAATATTTTGAGGGAGAAAAAAAACAATTTTTAGGAGCAGAAAAACTGTTCAGAAATATGTTAATGGAGAAAAGTCTATTATTGCAGCTGTGACAGTATATAATGATGCATTCTTTTAAAAATATAAAACCCTATTGAAGTATAGATATTCTCAGTGGCAATAGGGAGATACATACAGCAAGAGTAACAATATTTTTATGCAGGGGAGAGAAAAACCTCTCTGAGGAAAGGAAATTCAGGCTACATCTATGTTGCCAGAGAGCTTCAGGCTTGAACTTACACTCACCCAAACCCTTAATTGCCTGTATCACTTGCAAGTGGGCAGCTTTGCCCAAAAGGGAGGCAGGCTCACACACGCCACACAGGCAGCATGTCTCATACTACCACTTTCTGAATTTCATACTGCTATTTAAAGCAGGATGGAAAACATCTTCACATATAGAGATGAGTTTTGGAGGCAATCTGACAGGAAGTGACTTGTGGCTTCAGGCTTAAATGGGAAGTGAAAAGGTTAATATGGGTAAAATGGAAATACATGCCCAATGTCCATTTGGAATTCCTGTGCATTAACCTATACTTCTTGCAAATTTAACATCCTTTCTGCATGGCTCCTGTACTATAGCAGTGGCTGTCATTTCCCACACACTTTCTTCAATTGCTTTCTGTAACACCATGGTTGGCAATGTACACTTTGCCTTACTCAGCCCTGGTGGTTTCTGAGCAGTATTTTGTCTATATATTCATCTGTAGTAAATAAACATCTTTGTTCCAGACAGGCTCCATAGATGTGCATTCAGAACCTGTCCACACTAAGATACTGGCTGCCAGGACTTAGTGGCAATGCCTATACTATGAAGCAGATCTCTTTTACACATTTTGAAAATAGACTCGTCTTTTAGTTTCCCCACCTAGCCCCTTGTTTGGAAGGAAACCCACTCCTTGACTTCAGTGAACAGTGTGTGAATAACAGTCTTGGGAATGAGGCTGCAGAGAGCATCCAAGAGAGGAGAAACAGCTTTGCTGTTCTGAAAGCCCTGTACTGGTGCAGTCATGGGTGACAGCTACTTCCCCACGCAGCTCTGCCAATGCACCTTTCATCCGGCTCACACGTTCTTTCAGTGCTTATGCCTAGCTTTAATGAGAAGCCGGGGGTTGTGGAAACTGGTGCCAGGCTGGACTGGTTGTATAGCAGGGATGAATGTGTGCCTAGAGATGAATGGGACCCCTGGAATGAGCAGCTTTTGCAGAAGAAAGTTCTACAATCACATTCCCCTCATCTCCTTTCCTTCCCTTTCATTTGAAGATTTAATTAGTGCTTAGAAGCCAGGACTTTTTAAATCAAGCCAATTATTTGCTTCTCTTCCTAAGGAAGGAAAATCCTTTGCTTTTGACTTGTTCCAATGCCGCCCCTTCCCAGCTCCTGCAGCCAGATGCTTGCTGATCTCAGTTCCTTTTGGTGACCATGGCGCAGTATCACACTGCTAACAGAAATGCTCATGTTGCTAGCAGTCTGTGGGAAGAACATGAGGAGCTTCCTCATCACCATGATTACTGCTTTTACGCTGCTGGGTATAGAGAAACATCTTCTCTTGGGGAACATAACCACATAGACAAGGGGCATAGAGAGATAGGTGGGCATCCTTGAACACTCCTCTAGCTTCACCTGCTAAGATGAATTTCCAAAGACAGAGGTATTTCCATGCTTAACAAGTAGGCATGTAACACTGCTCTGCAGAAGCACACCTCAAAAAGAAGAGAAGTAGATGATTTCCCTCCTTCCACCCATATTCTTGAGGACAGAGAGGGTTGCACTTGCCTGACAAGACACCTGCCCTGTGACCAGAGGGATGACATTCAGCTCACACAGATCAGTGACAGCACATAGAAAGAGCCCTGTAATCCTGACTTCCAAAACTATGCTTTTCTTTTTATCTAAGCCAAAAACCCAACTGCAGGCAGTGCCTCTTCCTCCTGGGCTTGTGCAGAGAAGAAAGCTTGGCCCAAGCTTGAATAAGGTGAATTGGCTTTTATTGTTTTAGATGTCTCACTCAGATACATTTCCAACCCTTCAAATACATGTCTCACCTGATCTGCATCAAGAATTAGACTAAGGCTTTACTACTCCATTTGACTGTACAATGTATTGAGCTTTCACATCAGAGAGGATGGTGGGTGGTTGTCATTTTAAATGGCTGCTCACACATTGACAGAACAGAATAACCATTAGAGCAAAAAATATAGGAATTTATTACGATTAACTTAATGCGTGTTCAAAAAATGTGTGCTTGCAAGAGGAGAGATACATAAAGATGATAATTGAGAAGATAAGTGTGACTGAAAAAAAATTATTGAATTGACCTGTTGATTTTAACTTTATGTCAAAAAAGTCCAAAACTATATGTTGAAAATTGCCTTTAATTTTCATGAATATATTTTAAATGCATCTTTTTTTATGAGAGAAAATGTGTTTGTGATTTTATTTTTCATTTACTATCATAGCCAATATGATTTTATAGTATTTTTTTTTATAAAGCTAATATTTATATGATATTTGAACACTATAATAAAGATTTCTTGAAGTAAAAGAATGGTTCTTTATATAATTGAGATTTTTCAGCTTGGTAGAATAAAATCCTTGGTTACTATTTCAAAGAAATGATCATACATTTTGGATGGAAAACACTCAGCATTGCTGTTTTCAAAAGACATAATAGTGAGCTTTCTGCTCTGGTTTAGAATGCTCTCCTGTTTGTTTGTCTATTGTCCCATGGAACTGATTTTATAATAATGCATTTTTTTTGCCTCATGAGGCTTTGAAAGCTTATATCTGGCTCACAATGCCCTGGAGACTTCTTCATTGCTTTGCTGAAGCATAGCTTTTATGGTACTTTCTGGGAGAGGACTCAGACTACCTGGGAGGTGTCACTCTTGGAGATCTCAGTGACACTGCTTTAACAGGCTGAAACTCTGCTATACAGAGTAACTCAATTACAGTATTAGCCATAAAAGTTAATGACAAAATAAAAGTTAAAGTAATGATAAGCATTAAGATCTGTATAATTTTGTACATCAGATAAATATGCAGTTAAAGTCATACTCAAGGTCTGTTTCTGGGTACACAACCTGCAATGTCTTTAATCAGATTTTGTGTGCATTGTTCTGCTGCTAAGCTTCATTTATCTGTGCCATCTCTTCTGTTGCCTTTTCTCTGCACTCCAAACTTCAAAAAGTAAAGTAATAAATATCCTCATTTGAATAAAACTTCATAAAGTGTACTTGTGAGATACTGAAAATTCCAGTTAATTAAAAACTGATTACATTTAGGCATAGACAGATTTCAGCATACTGGAAACTATTTCAATTCACTAGGCTAAACAGCTGTGACTAAAAGGATTACTGACAGTGAAAAACATTCCTCCTAAATTAAAGGTGTGCAAGCATGAAAATATCTATTTGACCATATGGTTTATAAGACTATATGTGGTTGAGTGCATAGTTAGGAAAAATATAGCATATTGATACCAGAGAACACAGATTCAAAGATGATAGTTATTAGATAATGGTTTTAAAAGGTGAAATATGGCTATTTGTTACAGCAGAACTGCCGCTCTTCATGCCCATGTGTTCATTCATAAGTATCCATGATCCCAACTATTTTCATTAAATATATACTACCCAATACAGCAGATATGACCTTTACTATAAATTGTTTTACTCTTCCGTGAGCAATGCCCCTCAAGCTGTTCTAAAACAGATTTGAGTGCTGCAGTTTACGGTTTTCTTTTTCCCCACCTGAACTCTATCCACAGCTGCCTATTCCTGCCTCATATTCCACCTGATAATTTCGACCCTCATCCCCTGTGTCTCCAATAAACAGTAGCAGATTGGTAGAGCTGCAACCTCAGTGGGACACCCTCAGATCCATAAAGTTGCCTTTTGGTTGCACTGCAATCTTCTAGAAAGGTTTTTTGACTTCCACCACATACTGTGCAGATATTACTTCCTAAAATTTCAACTAGCTTTTATCATTTATAGCACCATCTTTTGAACATCTTCTTTAATCAATTATGAATAGTGCAAATTATTCAGTAGAAAGAATTTATATTGAAAGCAGAAGAGATATTGAATGGTTCTGCAAAAAAAAAAAAGAGAAAGTGCAAACATGGAAAGTAAAGGCATGAAACCATATAGGAAGCAAATTTCTGTAAAATTTAAGCTACTGAGTTAAAGAGCTATTGCTTCTTAACTGAGCTGAAATAATTGACCAGTCGGCCTCACCTCTGTGCTTGGCAAAATCTTGGAGCAGATTCTCCTGGAAGGCATGCTAAGGCACATGAAAAACAGGAAGGTGGTTGGTGACAGCCAGCATGGCTTCACTAAGGGGAATTCCTGCCTGACCAATTTGCTGGCCTTCTATGATGGAGCTACAGAACTGATGGACAGGGGTAGAGCAGCTGATGTCATCTACCTGGACCTGTGCAAAGCATTTGACACTGTCTCACATGACATCCTTGTCTCTAAGTTGGACAGACATCAATTTGATAGGTGGACCACTGGGTGGATAAAGAACTGGCTGGATGGCCTCACGCAAAGAGTAGTGGTCAATGGCTCAATGTCCAGCTGGAGACCAGTAATGAGTAGTGTCCCTCAGGGATGGGTGCTGGGACCGGTCTTGTTCAACATCTTTGTCGGTGACATGGACAATGGGATTGAATGCACCCTCAGCAAGTTTGCCAATGACACCAAGCTGTGTGGTTCAGTTGATACGTTAGAGGGAATGAATGTCATCCAGAGGGACGTTGACACGCTTGTGAGGTGGGCTGATGCCAACCTGATGATGTTTAATCATGCCAAGTGCAAGGTCCTACACCTGGGTTGAGCAATCCCAGGCACAGCTACAGGTTGGGCAGAGAAGAGATTCAGAGCAGCCCTGCAGAGAAGGACTTGGGGGTGTTGGTCAATGACAAAATGAACATGAGCTGGTTTCAGTGTGCGCTTGCAGGCCAGAAAGCCGACTGTATCCTGGGCTGCATCAAAAGGAGTGTGACCAGCAGGTCGAGGGAGGTGATCCTGCCCCCTCTACTCTGCTCTTGTGAGACCTCACTTGGAGTATTGTGTGCAGTTCTGGTGTCCTCAACATAAAAAGGACATGGAATTGTTGGAACAAGTCCAGAGGAGGGCCACTAGGATGATCAGGGGACTGGAGCACCTCCTGTATGAAGATAGGCTGAGAGAGTTGGGTCTGTTCAGCCTGGAGAAGAGAAGGCTGCGTGGAGACCTCATAGCAGCCTTCCAGTATCTGAAGGGGGCCTATAAGGATGCTAAGGGAGGGACTCTTCATGAGGCACTGTAGTGAGAGGACAAGGGGTAATGGGTTCAAACTTAAAGAGGGGAAGTTTAGATTGGATATGAGGAAGAAATTCTTTCCTGTAAGGGTGGTGAGGCACTGGAATGTGTTGCCCAGAGAAGTTGTGAATGCTGCATCACTGGTAGTGTTCAAGGCTGGGTTGGACAGAGCCTTGGGTGGCATGGTTTAGTGTGAGGAGTTCCTGCCCATGGCAGGTGTTCTTGTTCCATGGTTTGAAACTAAATGATCTTAAGGTCCTTTCCAACCCTAAGTATTCTATGATTCTATGATTCTATGTCCATAATCTTAGACCACTCCAGTGAAGTAGACTGAATTTGTTTAATGTGGATGCTTTATGTCATCTGCTGGAATTAGCAGGGTTAGCAGTGACAAGTGTTGAAATTAGTGTGTCAAGGACAGTAAGCTATCTCTGTGATTTTCTAATGCTTCTATATATTAGCCGTGGAGACAGGTAAGTGCTTATTCAGTGTGCATCAACATAGGATCATCGTGGCAGTACTTAAGAATCACCTTCTCAGTCAGGAAATAGACTCGATTTCATACGATACGGTTTGATTATGTAGGATATACATAACTTTTGCATTTTTGTATTTTACATCAATGCATTAGTATTGCATATTCTAGCTTGCACGAGTGTATTACTTTCCATCACAGAAGATTACATAAGCACTTACATTGCACACCCCTATATGCGTACAGAATCTAGCAGAATGGGTCTTTGTTTCCAGTGCCTTCACATGCAAGAACATTCAAAAAAAATAGCACAAAGTCAGTTTCCACTTTAAAAGTAAGTAAAAAGGAGACAGAAAATAGTGGTGATTACTTGGTGGAATTACAGTGGAAAAAGCAGTCTAGTTTACATTTGCCTGTTATTAGTATTGGTCTAAAATTCCCTCTTTGCCCTGACTAATCAATGCTGAATCCATCGCTTGATAAGACTTTTATGAGCAGCAAACTTGTTGGGAATTAAATAACACCCCCTACAGTGCTTAAAAATAGCCTTTCATCTACAGCTACTGCTCATTTCCCTGCACGATAAATCTGCTATTCTTACATACTACAGCAAAAGGTAAAGGTATCTATACAGGCCATAGACATGTTTAAAAGCCAAGGTGCTGAAGAAATAGTCTGTGACAATGCAGTTAGAGATCCAAAGATGTGAGAAAACAATTACAATCGTTAAAAATGCTCCATTAGTCCAGCTGAACATCAGAAAGCATGGGTCATTTTGTTTAAGAGATAAAAGCAAATAGATAAGAGAGAATTTCTTATTCTGGGAAGACTCTTTGAGAAAGATGTAGGCCAAGCAGTAAGTGGATCTCAGACATCTTGACATATAATAGGTGAAAACACCTTTGCCACACTTGACAAAACAAAGCTCTGCCCTGGAATGAAATAATTGCTTGCCACAACAATGACAACAGCAGTTTTATGAAAAGGGAAAAAAAAAACTTTTTCATCTCCAATTTTGTTAAGTAGAGCCTAGCTTATCTGACCCATGTTGTGTTTGTCTTTTGGTAAACAGGCACTGCCAACATGATGTGAAGCAGTAGCTATTAAGTGTCTGAGAACTGCTGCTGGGCTTATCTTCCCATTTTCAAAACTGCATCAAAAAGGAAGGCTACAAAATATATCAGGTATTCGAGAGCATTGAAGTATTTAGATTGTCAAGCACTGGAAACACCAGCTGGCTCAGCCTCTAGAAGTGCACATCAAGGACACTGCAGCAACAATGAACCCTTTTCAAAGTATTTCAGGAGCCAGGAAGTGGTAGGTAAGTGTACAGGGGTCAAAAGCATAGCAGAACACTTCAGTTCAATAGAGATTAAGAGGTACTATTATTATCACGATAGTATTTTCACACTACTTAGCAGACAACAGCAACTCAGAGGTTAGGCTGCCAGAGAGCCTGCTTGACACCAGATTTGTCCCAATTACCTTGAAAATTATAGACTAGGTAAATTCAAGTCTATCACATGGTTCAGTCATGACATACGACCCTTGTTGACTTCAAGGTCAAAGAAAAGATGTTGCACGGTAACACAAGATTTAAAGAATAGAAACCTGGAAATAGATTGCAGTTGTCACCCACTTGGAGCACTGTGTACAGGTCTGGTGTCCTGAGCATAAGAAGGACATGGAGCTGTTGGAGCAAGTCCAGAGAAAGACCGCAAGGATGATCACAGGGCTGGAGCACCTCCTGTATGAAGATAGGATGAGAAAGTTTGGGCTTTTCAGCCTGGAGAAGAGAAGCTTCATGGAGACCTCAGAGCAGCCTTTCATTATCTGAAGGGGACCTACAAAGATGCTGGAGAGGGACTGTAGTGATAGGACAAGGGATAACGGGTTAAAACTTAAACAGGGGAAATTTAGATAGGATATAAGGAAGAAGTTCTTTACTGTGGGGGTGGTGAGGCACTGGAAAACGTTACACGAAGAAGTCGTGAATGCTCTATCCCTGTCAGTGTTCAAGGCCAGGTTGAAGAGAACCTTGGGCAATATGGTCTGGAGTGAGGCATCCCTGCCCATGGCAGGGGTGTTGAAATTAGATGATCTAAATGTCCTTTCCAGTCCTAACTATTCTATGATTCTATAATTCTATGATTCTATGAGTAGAGGCTTAAAAACATTGGAGGGTGGACCCCTACTAGCCAAGCAGCTGCTGAAGAACAATTGGTACAATTCCAATGAAACGCAACTGTGTAAAAAAATTAAGTACTCTTAAATCCAAAATGTTTTTCAGAGGTTGGCTTAAATAAACTTTGCAGAAGATAGGAGAATAATGTGTTTGCTAACAGTCTTCATTAGGCATTACCTTAGGATTAGAGTGATTTTATTGCCCTCATGCTCCCTGATGCACCTTGCTTGGGGTTCACTTTCCACCGCTGCATGTTGAAGCCACACACCAAGTCACATAAGAAAATGGACTTTTTCCAAAGAGTTGCTTTGAAAGCTGGAAAAATAGTATGTGAAAGATGGAAGAGCTTTGCTCATTCTGAATCACCTACCCAAAGAAGAAAATAAGGAGATGGCTTGTCACGTGAAGTGTTACTTTTACGTAAAGCAAGTTTTCTACAGTTCAGAAAGTAATGCTGGGACACCTGTAATGAAGGCAGAATATGCCAATGTACTGCACTGAAAAATATGCACAGAACTTTGTATTGTCTTTTAAGAATAATGTTTTTGTATGGATTTACTGGAACAAATGTGGATGCACTGCTATTTGTACAAATAACCTTCTACTGGTATGGCATATTCCCTCCTCATGTTAAATAGATTTTTTTTTGCTGTAGATATAATATGTGAGGGGAAATAAAATCTATCTCATCCAAACCCAAGCCATTAACTAGTCCTTTTTACTAGCATTGCCCTCATACACAATTTTTTTTGCAATCGCTATGAACTTGCCATGTTAACTCAGCCGACTTTGAAGGTTAAACAGGCACTATGATTAACTTACCTCCATTGCTATATCATTGAGTTGATTCTCCAAGTAAAATCTGATATACATTTCTGAATTCATTTGGAAAAGTTGGCATTGTCTATGATTGATATGTACCTAGAACAGGAGAATCTAAGATTGCTAAACATAGTGAATACGGCAATATGAAAGTATGAATTTCCCAACTTAATTTCCTAAACATTAGAAATTCATCCTTTAAAATTAACATGCATATGTGCATAACAAGTTTATTTAAAATAAGATGTAATTTACATGAACCTTCCATAATTTTTGCAAAACAGTGTTAATTACCCTATTTAATGATCCAGAGCATCTCCAATTTTTAACTTTCAGTTTTCCACCTTTGTGATTCCCTAATTTCCATTACCATAACTATATTGCTAAGCAGTGACTTCAAAACAAACTCATAGTACAAGGTTTCTCTTAACTTGGAGGCCAGAAGGAATGTATAATTAGCATGTTATTTTGTCTAGGGGACCTTTTTTTCTCTAATAATTAAAAATTCTGTTCTATAGGAGGCACCTTGATCAGAGATTAGAGATTCTTTTATGTTATTTAAAGCCCATGATGATGTCTTATAAGTATATAAATGCACACTTTTTATATACATATATATATAAAAGTCATAGAATATATACATATGCTATGACTCCATACAGTTACTGCTCAAAGCTAAGAACAAGGTGTAAAAGAAAAAAGAGAGTCACTTGCATTACTAAGTTCCAGCAGAGGCTGATTTACAAGTTACCACTGATAAATGAATAAGAAGACAAGAACTGGTGCAAAACTCATCTCAGGGTATTTTTTATTTATGAACCTGATTTTATATTTATAACTGAAAGTGTGAATGTAAATTTTCAAGGGAAAACTAATGTAAGTTCAGTTAGCTCCATAATTTTCCAGATGGGCTCAGTGTCTTTACAGTCTTTAAAATCTTTTCACTATGTTATGTGATACGTGTCCCAGAATCACAGAATCGTTGAATGGGTTGGGTTCGAAAGCACCTTAAGGTGTTCTAGCACCAACCTCCCCCTGCTACGGGAAGGGACACCTCCCACTAGACTAGGTTGCTCAAGGCCCCATCCAACCTGGCCTTGAACACTTCCACTGATGGAGCATTCACAACTTCCTTGGACAATCTGTTTCACCACTCTCACAGTAAAGAATTTCTTTCTTATATCTAATGTAGACCTCCCCTGGTATCTAAATCTTCATGGTATCCAAGTAATTGCCAGTAGAATACTAACTGCTTTTCTCATGTAGTCCTATTCTGGTTACTTTCCTTCTTCTTACCAGAAGAAATCCTCACATAGACATCATTTATACTGTCCTTGTTACTCTTTTATTAAATCCTAGCTGTGTTGATTTTAATCTCTGTAGAAAAGATGTGCTTGTGAGCAATTGAAGGCTCTGTACATCTTTTAATCAGTTGATATTTATGACTGCAACTAAAGGAAGTCATGAAGATATTGTCTACTTTTTAAAAAGTGCTTAACACAAACCAGAAGCTTTTGAAACTAGTTTTCCAGGTGATGGCACATAGGTTATCTGCATGTTCACTCCACTTGGTTGACTCTTATAGATCTATTGATAACTTGCCAAGCAGATTCTGATACAGAGTTTTAAAATTGGAATTAGACTGAAATGAAATTACATTGCTTTTTCTTGTTCCTTTCATAAGCGGCTTTTTTTTTTCACTGGTTTCATGACAACTGAATATTGAATTAATTCCAAGACTCAGAATGACTAGACTCCAATTGCTGCAGATTTTTTCATGGATCACTAAAGCCAACTATATTGTAAAATATGCTCTGACAGTCTGCAAGAGATAAAGATTGTTTACTGTACACTGCCGAATCCCAAATAATCCTCCTGAGCTTTTGCTAGTGATAATCCTCCCTCTTGCTGTTATAAGGAATGGTGATAACTCTTCCTTTAACATACAATGATAATTCTCATCTTCACCTTCATAAAATTCTTTTAACCTCATAAAATTTTAAATAAACTAACCCAAACTTGCAAAGCGGAAACAAATCATCGCCGCTTGTAACAGAGAGGTAACACAAAGCATTTCCAAAGACTGCAATTAATCCTGGGATAGCAGTATTCAAAAAATCTAGCACCCAACAAAGAAAGGTATCATTACCTGCTGTGTTTTGTCCAAATAAACACACTGTAAAGGCATATGGGTCTCAGGAACTTCTGGTTCACTTTGTATTTCTAGTGCGGCCTGCGAGCTGAGGCAGGCTACCCCTGCTTCATTTCCCTCATTGGAAGGTGTCTGCTTCTGCTGGAAGCTCTTTGAGCAGGGTATTGTTTCTCCGTTTATCTTTGTGCTGCATTCAGCTGTATTTGGCACAAAGAATGGAGAGAAACACTGAAGGGGTACAAGGAATTAAGCTGGAATATGCTGCTTCCTAGCCAGACAAACCCAGGAGCTCCAGTTTTCTGCCTCGCTGTTCAGTAAGCAGATTAGCTGAGGTGCAGAACGAAGGGAACTGCAAAAGAGATAAACATGGTATTGTTTCAACAGGCCCCTACCTAGTTTACTTCTTATGGTGTCTGGCACAATCAGAAGGAAAGCTGAAATAATTTTCCAGATATTGGTGAAATAAACAGCAGAAATTATTTTCTCTGCATATAGAGATCTTTTATTTCTTTTTCTTCTCTTTTGTCTTGTTTTGTCTTGTCCTGCCCTGTCCTGTCCTGTGTTTTCCTCTCCTCTCCTCCCTTCTAATCTCCTCTTTTCTTCTCTCTTCTCCTCTTCTTCCTTCTCCTCTCCTTTCTTCTCCTCTCCTTTCCTGACGTTTTCTTGTTTCATTCATGACAGCATCCCACAAACTATTTTTGCCACCAGCCATCACATGAATAGGAACAAAGAAGTTACTACCTTAACAGTGAACTAAATGCTATTCTGTTTTACACCCACATAAATGCAGAATAATTTCATTGAGATAAATGATCCTGAGCTCCAACAGGTGTAAATTACTTTAGTATTTGCCTCACTGAAATTACATCAATTTTCCTTAAATATAGATCAGGGCCTAAGTAACTCCAACTTATGCGCACTTGCTAGAGCACTTTTTGGCCCTTTCTCAAAGAGAATAATTTGCCCTCTCCAGTAGCATGCAGTATTTATTTTCTTCCATGTTTTCCCTCTGCATACCTCTCCTGGGGGGAGAATGTGATTTTATACTCTGCAATTAGCATAATTAGAACAGTTTCAAAAATTTACCTAATTATTTCTCACAACATGCCCTAGAGGTTGGCAAATATCACTCACGTATTATAGCCTGAGAATTATATTGAAGACGTTAAATGACTTGCCTGAGAATGGGCTGCAAGGCGCTGAAATGGCTTGAACTGAATCTCAATAACTCAAGTTTCTTGCAGCCATTCTCTAGTGAACGTCCAGTGTTGACTATATTTGGTGCCTGTGTTTTGCCTATTATCTCAGCTTGGTCACTCAACTGCTTCTCATATGGTATTCAGTCGCATGTGTTCTTCACCACACTATGAAGAAGTGGTTAAGCAAAAATTGCATTGACATATGATTGGGTGTAAACTTCTGTTTGCAAAAGTAACTTAAATAGGCATTATTCTCAATCTGAAGAAAGGGTGAGATGTTCTCTGAGAATCCAAAAGCATAATGAAAGAAAGGTCTTGGAATAACACAACACATTGTACAGTAATTGATCATCATTGTTGTCTCTTAGCTGTCTAGGAGCACTGAGGGACTAAATAATGAATCAGTGGAATTGCTGGTTAATGATACACTATTTATTGCTAAAAATCTGAAATGAAAACCTGCTACCATGACCAACTGGGTTATAGCCAAGACTGCCTAAATCTTTCACGAAGTGCCAGAGACAATTATCTCTTATAGATATGCAGGACATACTTCAGCAGCTGGGAAAGTAGTCAATGAAATGACAAAAGTTAGAGTTTTACATTAATTTAATATACACAAACTGGTAGGACTAAAGCTTCAGGCCAAATAGTACCTTTCTAAGCTGCTGACACTCATTCAGAGTTAACAAAAGAGTGAATAAGGGAGAAATGGTGAATAACATTAATTCAGGTTTTCAAAACACTTTTGATAAATACTCTTACAAGAAACTCTTAGGGAAACTTGGTAACCATGGAGAGAGTGGTAAAACTTCACACGGATCAAAATCTTGCTGGGAGATAGGGAAAAAGAAAGAATAATGTTCTATTCTTACTGCAAAAAGAGGTTAGTGGTGCAGTAGCCTACACACCAATGTTTTTTGTTTATGCCAAATCACAGAGTCCATACTCACGAGCAGCTCCATTGAAATCTGCTGCTGACTGTGGTGGGAAATTTGTTGTTACTGTTCTTCAGGAAGTTTAAATAAGGTTTAGAGGACTTGATGGCATATTTATAGAGTCTGAAAGTGGAAAAGCTCAGTAAATTAACCATGTGAATTGGATGTGCAAATCTAGGGGTTTAGTTAAAAACTGGGACAACTATGAAGGACCCTAAAAGCATCTGAAGTGGTCTTGTTAATGTGGTGCAGAATTCACCAGTTCATCCCCTCAACGGCATCACTGAATTCTTTGTCCAGATTTCCTAACTGCTGATTTCTCTTAGTAGGGTGGTATATGTGTTCGCTAGATGTCATTTTACCTCCTTTCTTTGAGCCTCCTGACCAGCGGAATGTCTGCAGAGTAAAAAAAAGAGAGGAAAAAGAAGCGGGATCAAATCTCCAATGAAATGGTACTTGAGAATTACTGTGATGAAATTAAATCTTGTTCTGTGAGAGAATTTAAGGTATTTTTAGTATACATTCTCAAACAAGAGCTTCATTCTGTACTTTTCTCTGAAGTCACTGGCTCTTGACTCTAGTGGAAGTGTGTACCTGACCATCATATGTCATTCAAGTGGCTAGATATGTTGCTGGTCATATCACTCAGTGTATACTACTGGCTATAAAACTGATGTGCCTTAACCACCCTCATTCAATCTGGCAGTTAAGCATATAATACCACTTCTGTGTTTTCTTAATGTAACATTATATGAGTTTGCTAACTTCCCTCAAGCTGAACATTATTTTGGAGAAGGCATTGTTTTCTCTATGAAATAGATCTATTCCAAACTCCATCTCAAAATGCTATGCATGTTCCAAGAGATGAATAATCCAGTTGCTCTTTAAGAAGGATGAATATGAGAAAAAGAAAAAGTGAAAATGTAGATAAAAATAGATGGGAAGAAGATGGCCTGTAGCCAGATATGTAAAACTAAGGATGAAACTCTGAAAGCATAAAGGATAAAATTCTAGGAGGAAGGCTAGACTAGTTCATCTCACTTTGCTTAGGACCATGGCCCTGAATCAGCTGCTTGAAAATGTCAGGAAATGCACTAGTGTCTAAGGTGAAGAGTGAGCGCACAAATTTTGTTGATGATATTAACTTGCTTGGGTTAGTAAAAATGGGAGCTGACTGCAAAGATTTGCAAAAAGACTGTACAAGGCTAAGTGGTTGAGAGAAAATGGAAAATTAAATTCAATGTGAATAAATGTAAAGTAATGCACATAGGTAAAAGCAATAAAGCTTTAGTTACAAAATGATGGGCTCCGGGGCCGACTATTACCGTGCAAGAGAGATCTATTTGGGCTATAATAGCTAGCTCTATAAAAACATCAGCTCAATATTCAGTAGAAGTCAAAAAGCAAATCAAATGTTAGGAATTATCAGGGAATGAATAGAGAACAAATAGATAATGTTATTATGCCAGTGTATAAATCTATGGTATGATTACATCTTTAATGCTTTGTGCATTTCTGGTCTTTCTGTTACAGAGTAGAACAGGAAAAATGTACAGACAAGGGCAGCATCGCCAACCAAAGGTGTGGATGCCATCTGTGCAAGAAACAATGAAGCTGACCAGGCCTTTTCAGCCTGAGGAAGACAGAACAGAGCAAGAGTGTCGAGGAGGAGAAGAGGGATCAATTTTTAGTACATGATCTTAGAGTTATGAGATGAAAAAGATTTTGTCACTCTCTCAGTTCAAAACAAGGAAGCTGAACTAATTCCTTATGTGTATGTGAAACATGCTGCTGAAGGAAGCTACTGACACTAAAAGTTACCATTATGGCAAAGGTGCCTGCATACTCCTGGAAGGAGAATCCACTGTGGGTGGTTAGATACTGAGCTACCACCTTTGTTTCTTCACAGGAAGTAAAAGGTAGAAAGTGAGGGACAAGCACTGCTTCTTGGCCCTTTTTTTATCCTGGTCATATGTCTCTGATCTATCAGAGACACATCATTGGGATAGGTGGAGTTTTGGTCTATGCATCATACATTATGCAAGTAAAAATTAATCCTAGAACAGAAAGGTGTATGTATACACAAAAAATGGTTTATGGAGGGACAGGGAGCTACCTGCAGGGCAGGGAGGGAGGGGGGCAGAAAAAGGTTTATCCAGGGAAGATTAGGACATCGCATGTTATTGTTTTATCCTCTTGAATTTACAGCTGAGCAGTCTTCTACATATCAAAAAGAGCTTTTTGCAATCAATGGAAGATGGTTTAGGCCCTCAGGACAAAGCTTTCTTTACATTTCCTGTACATTCCCATTGCAGATATGGTTTCCAGATAGAATTTATTCTGAAGAGGAGATAAGTCACTCTGCGGTGACACAGGGTGCATCTATTTGTCATTCTATCTGTGTCTCTCGCTATCCTTTTCTTGTGTTTTCTCTGATAAGGGACCTTGGTGACTGAAGTATAGATCAAAGCCCCAGCCTAGGGCTGGTCAAAAGAAAAGGGAAGAGAAAAAAAGGCATGAAAAAATATATCATTGAGCTTAAAAGGTTCTTTCTTCTCTTATTTTCTGCCCTTTCTATTTGAAAGTTTTCTGTGTCATCCTGCATTTAGTATATCTTACAGTAACTTTGAAGTAGAAGCAAAAGGGAGAGACTAAACAAAGGAAAATATTATTTTTGTTTATTATGTTGTAACTATACTGATTTCTAAACCTGAACTGTTTCATCGCACATCAGACAAGATGGTGACTTGTTGTGCTTGATCTGCCATGTCTGTGCTACTCACTAACCTTTTTTTGTTCGCTGACATGAATCCTTACAGTTTCATGGGTCCAGTGAATTTGATCGTCTGTATTTGATTACTTTGACTGTAATTACATTTGTGTTGTTATGTGTTAATTGTGAGGAACGATAGATTATTTATCTTACATTTTTTGCTGTAGTACCCATATTTGACATGCAAGATCTAGACTGGTCAAAATGTCTAAATACCACTGATGCTTGAATACATATGACAAATTCTGTCTTGTCTCACATACTGGAAGAGGGGACAATTCTGAATATGAATACAACTGGAAAGTTAGCTGTGTCCAAAAAACCTTTTTTTAGCACAATTTAGTCTGTAAGATCTCTAAGATTTATATGAAGAGTTCTGTTTCATATATTAAATATGCATATTGTATAATTGAAAACATTTTATTCCATCATTTTAATTCCAATGGCTTCTCCACCCATTTTTCTTTGATATTGTCATAAAAGTAATGCCTGTGCTTTTTCCTTATCCCAGAAACCCAGTGGTTTTGCAGTAGCATCAGGGTATTCTTAGCAATCACTTTTTTTCATGGGTTTTATGAAACAGCTTCACTGTTTCCACCATCTACAGCATGATTTAACTATATGCAGTTTTACTACATTGCCCAGAAGTGGTTGTTTGGCTATAGCAATAGATCAGCACAGCTTCACCAAGCTCAGTAAAACTACTTCCTTGGACCATTTGATGTTATGCTTTTAGTGGGCATGCACTGACGAAACCAGCATCCTTCTTTCATGCAGAATGAGAATAAATTCATGCAAAGTTACAGCTATGGCAAAATTAGAACCAGTATTTTGTGTTATAACCATCATTTGTGCTGGCAAGGAAAGAAAATCCCTAACTTTTTCACTGTTTTGGTTTCATGAGGAAATTTCACTGGCTTTGTTATAACAACAGTGCAAAGGTCGATACTCTGACAATGAATTTTATCCAAAACTTACTAATGTCTCTGAAAGTTCTTCATGCAAAATGATAACCTCAAAATATAAGCCATTTACTGCCAGATGTATTGCAAGCTGTTCTGTAATGTCACATGAAAAGCAATAAAGTAAATACAGAGCCACAGCAATATTATAGGAGGCTAAACTGGGGATGGAAAGGGTGTTAGCTTTGCAAAATTTACAATAATATGAAGAAACCAAGGTGTTCTTGGAAAACAAGTGGTACAAAACCAAATTTGAGTGTTTACTTTTAAGATCAAGCAGAACATTCAGTTAAGATGTGACTGAATAGAAGTATAAATTTTGCAGTGCACCATGAACTACAGCAAACTTTCCCTCCTATTGCACCAAAGGAGGAATTAAGTTTAGATCTCATTGAAGATCCCATACAAAGACCTTTCTGGAAGAACTACTGGTGCCACAGATGGATCCATGGTAAAGTTTCTCACATGAGATATGTCAAAGCACTAGTCAGTGCTGATAATGATCTTGATCTCTTGTCAGGTTTCTTTCACTTTCTTTGTGTATATCTCTTAATTATTTTAAGCACTTTCTGCTAGTGGTGACAGAGGGTGTATGTTCATTCAGACCAAGGCTATCACATTAGTCAGAAGGAAATAACAGGTCATGAAGAATGTGAAAAAATTAAGCATGTGTAAGCAACTCTTGAGCTGCTGAGTTTCAGAGACTGTTTTTACTTTGCAACATACCAGTTCAACCTCAAACCACTTTGCCATAAAGCTGGTACTGCTTCAAAATAGCGAGGACGTTTATTGGTAGCTGCAAACCAGGGAAGCTGGAAGTAGAAGTGATTAAGCTGAGTGGAAAATGAAAAAATGACCCATAACTGGAGAGATCAACAGTCTGGGCATGCTGAATAGATTACATTTTTGTATCTAAGAGCAAAATTTAGCAGGAAGTGAAAGGATCATGTCACATGCATATATTTCATATCCTTCCATCACTGCCTCTGAACCAGATAAGGGCTTTTGGACACTACAGAGTCATAGAAGAGGAAAATACAGAACATAGAAAAATCAAGAGATGATGATTTTTATTATTAACAATATTTTTTTTTACTCTTAGTTTTTAGAATGGTATCTGCATATAAATCATCACTGTGTGTTTTTTCCCTCCCTCCATTGTCATTTCATATACTGTGCTCTTTTCCCTTAAAACATACGGTGGCAAGTAAAGGGAGCAAGACAAAGTAAATACATTCCCTGCTTTCTTATATTCTGTGCTGTAGGGAAATGATGCAGTTGCCTCACAGTTTATATTGGTGGGAAAAGTGAGCTTAGAAGTTAATTTTTCATACCATTTGTGCATGAAGTCCTAATCCAGGATGGGAGAAGGAGGATCTAGAGCACTATATAATGGAAACAATACTAAGAATTATACCTATTAAGGGGATCACTCTCTGTTTACCTTCATCTCTTTCACAACACTAGAAGATGGTGCTGTCCTAGCTGCTGCCCAGCTTTCCGTCTTTAGACACTTTGCAGCAGGAATCATGAAGATGCTAACTGTGCCTTGCTGTTCTGCTTGGTTATCAGCAAGGATTCCATTTTTATTTGTTTTTCAAAGTGCCTCACACATCTGCAGAGCAGGATAAGTTATAAATAATAATAATAATAATGTCACTGCTTCCTTCTCATTAATAACGAGTCACTAGAGATCCCTCGTGGTGATGCATGGTGCATGACACTGCACAGATTAGGGCTTCCATCATGCAGACTGTCAGTGTGATTGCTTTTACTAAATGCAGCCATCGCATACAGTGAAATATGCTCAGCTGGGGCAGTGTTAGTAAAGCACTGACAGCAGCTTAGCAAACAAGGATATACAACTTTCATAATTCTGCTCTGGAGACTAAACACTTGGAAAATGTTGGAGACTGAGCAAGAAGTGAATATATTAGCACTTTTCCCACCAGAACCCAGGCAGAAGATCTTATTCCCAGACATCCACCTGTCTTGTCTGTGGGAAACTGCTCACTGACTTAAGTCCATAAACTCTTCAGCAATCTTAATCAGGTCCATAGGGTTTAGAGTAACTGAGATTTACTCTTGACTACTATGAAGAATGGCAATTACCATGATAATTACCTAATTATGTCAACAAAACTGGCAAAAGAAACTTAAAAGTTAAAGCTGCTGGTACCCGCTGTGGGAGAAAATAGGACTAAAACAGCTTTTCCGACCATCTACCTTAGTCTTATCTGCTAAGGCTCTTTCTAGTCCATGGACAGAAGTGAGCTTCTCTAAGAGGCCAGTCAAAGTGCAAGCCCAATGGAAATGTTTTGAATGTTCCTGTGGAGGAGTCTGCCACTGTCAATAGACATCCAGATTGCACTCCTAAAGCTGTATGTCCAGAGTAAATGACATTGATAACTTCTTCATTCCCCTTCCCACCACTGCCCTTCTCAGACACAGCATCTGGCTTCCACAGCCATTTCAGCTGAAGGTAGTGCCACAGAATTTGGTTGTCCTATCTCACTACCACCTTTGGCCATCCATTCTCCTCCTTGCCTCTTTCTTTGGGCAAGTCCCAGTATTCATACATTCACATGGCAACTTAGGTGAGATAATGGACTTAGCTGGAAGGAAACCATTGGGTATTTAGGGGTTAGTTTTCCAGAAGTGAGTTCTCCAATCTGTCTTATTGTTTGGTCATCACAGGGGAGATGGTAGGAATATAACATCAGCCTATCTAGATGAGTTAAAAGAAATTTAGAAATAGTATCCAGTGCTTCTGTGAAGGGTACAGAATATTAGCCTGCATATCAGACACAGTGTGAAATAGCTACCAAACTTCAAATTCATCTTCTCATTTATTTCCTCATAACTTCTATGCATAGGCAAGCCCTAGAGGAGTGCTTATTGCTATTCTTCCATTAATTCACTTAGCTTCAAGTGACTGTAGGGAAGGGTAATACAGATCACACATTCTGTAGATGGGCATCACTGGTGCAGATACTCACAGCTGCCAAATAAATGAAGATGACTGCGGCTGACATGACTACTCTGCATTGAACACTGATGACCGCACATGAATTGCAAGTGAATTTCAATATGTTTTTATGTGTTGCCACCAAAAAATGTGCCATGATCAACATTATACTCAGGCCAAAGTTTTGAAGATAGGTACAAAGCCATGGCCACGTTCAAGTCAGCTGAGAGACTGCATTCAATTTCATACAAAGACTCCATTCCAGAATAGTCAAAAAAAACCCTGACAATTTACCATGTTGCAGGGTTCCCTGTGTGTTCCCTGAAATATCTGCAGTTTTCTAGGAAGGAATAACAGAGTAGATGGACCAGTCTGGATTCAAAATGGTCATAAAGTGTCTATTTTTAAAAGCACTCAACATTTTCCTGTGGAGAAACAGGGAAAAGAAAAATGGTTAGCCACAAGAAAAATTGAGTTGAATGGAAATACATTTTACCATTCTAAAAGGAAGTGATACAGAGGCTCAGAAAGCCTGAAACTCCACAAGATTCATCCTGATACAGAATCAGTCCTGGCAGCACTACTTTTTAAAAGCATGGCTTTAGAAAAAATTATATAATGAATTCTAGCTCATTTGCATATGGTAATTGGCTTTGTCTGTCACTTCTGCTTGACAGCCTGCTCTTTAGCAAATGCTGTTTTGTTTGTCACTTCCTGAGCTCTATGACTCTCTATGGAGCAGCACTCCTTCATTTTTATAGATTTATAAGTGATGTTAATGAGAATAAGCTCGAAGAAGCAGGAAAAAAAGAAAGCTGGTGTCATTCCTGGACTATGGACATAAAGACGACTCCAGAAGAGTGTATTAAAAGTATAACATGGTTTCTATGTTGACTGAAATATTGTTGCAGTGTGAAACTAGTAAATCTATAGCTTAATTTGCTAGCTTACTTGGACATTTTTGTTTCAGTAGTTAGTATCTTGGCTCTATTTATTGTCCTGATATTATGGAAAACTTTTGCAACCTACAAATGTAAATGGGAATAAAACCAAACAGGGCCATATGCTGTGCTTCAACACATCAAAGACAAGCATGACGAAAAGCACCTGACAGGTCTCAAGCCACAGAAAGAAAGCCACTGCTCACATTGTGCCCTTCAGTAGTCTAAACCCCACTTTAGCATTAAGAGTTGTTAAAAGGGGGGTCCATAGATGGACCATGTCAGAGTCTATGGATATCCAAGAACTGAAGGACAGAAAAACAAATTACAGTGAATCTTTTTAGTAACTTTCATTCGTGCAAAGAGGACACCAAATCCCATCCCAACAGGGACTTCCTGTTGGAGGACTATAGGTGAAACAGGAAAAGGAACATCAATTATAATCTGTGTTTCAACATTAATGTAGTAATACTTTTACTCCTTCTGTGTATGAAACTTTGCCTCAGTTATGAGTAATGGCAGATTTGTGTAGAAAACAACCAACTTGGCACCTTCTAAAATTAAGAAAGAGCTGATTACTTCTGGAAATCTTAGAAGTTGTACCTAGTGAACTCACATCACATTATTGTTCCAGTGTCACATTGGTGAATCACAACCCATACAACACGGGTAATACACACACTGAGAGAGGAGGATGGAGAAAAAAAAGCAAAGCTGAAGAAAGGAAATAAAGGATGAAATAAAAATGCAAAAGAAAATTTAAAAACAAAATTAAGAGAGAGAAAGAAGCCTAATCAAAAAAAAAAAAAAACCCAATCTGCAAGTATCTTTGCACAATTGCAAACAATCAAGATAGTATGATTTAAAACCCACTTATCAGCCATGGCATGGATGGACTGTCACCTGAGAAATTTGTTCATATCCCAGAGATTATTTTAATGTTTGGTTTAAGTGAACGATCAGGAGCCAGATCAGCTCACAAAAGGGTTGTCATTCTCCTCCCTCAAACCCACCATTAATCAGTCAAAACCTGCTGGCTGGTCAGGCTACAGCCCACTAGCAGAAACATGCATGCTCCCTGGTCGGGTCTTCCCTGCATGGAGACAATTGCCAAACAGGGAAGGCTCCATCAAGTCCAATTTGCTTAAGTCAGTACCATCTCCACAAGTACATGTCCTCACCTGAAGCAGCAGCATTTACAACCCAGAACATAAGCCTAGGTTTGGTTTCATTAGTTGCTTAAGTTGGTAAGCTGGACAGCAAACTGGCCTGCTTGAGACAGAGAAGCACATAATTCCTGCTTCTCTTGTGAGGGGCAGGAGTAAGCTAGAGAAAACAAGCAAGGCACAAAATGTCTGACACTACCAATGGTAAGTAAGGAAAAGCTTCATAGATCTCTCAGCCTAAGGAGTGCAGGTTCCTGAAGGATGATAATTTCATTGCTTGCAGGGTTTTGAACCATTTTCCAAGACTAAATAATGCAGGTTCTTAGTCGCCAAACACTCACAAACATATTTTCATAAATTAAACAAATCTCCTGTCTGTACAAGACAAAGACAGAAAAAAAGTTAACTCAAGAGAATATTTGTTCAGATCACAGAAAAATAAAACTCAGGAAGAGAAACTAAAGAGACAAAAAGCAAAAATACTTGAAATTTGCAAGAATATCTTTCTTGTTAAAATATACATTAATGTCACAGTTCTTAATGAGAAGGGATAATTTTAACTTTTGCAAATCAACTCATCTCAGCTGCTGTACTGCAATCAGTGGTATTTGATCAATTTCTAGCACCTGAAGGTCTGGCCCCTGCTGTGAAAGAAGAGATTGTTAATTATTTCAGCACGCACAACGCATGACCAACTCATGAAATCACTGTAAAATGAATATATTTCAGATGTGTGTGCTTGCCTTATTTCTTTAACAGTTGGAATTTGTAGATAGAAGCTTTCTTCTGCAGTCATGCAGAGCAAAAAAATTTTTTTAAATAAACTGTTCATAATGATGGGATTCCAGGAGCTTTAAGCATATGAGTGATTTCTATACTTTGATGAAATTACAGGAGTTGGCAAGCACTAATTATGACTGCTGACATTTGTTTTATTGGTCTGATTTCTCATGCTTGTCATTCTCTTCTCTCCTGCTGAAATCCATGGCAAAAAGATATTGCTGTTACTATTGATGGAAATAATGCTATTGTAGATCACATAACTTAATGGCTTGCAAGAAATCTGGTTCCAAACTGAACTTTTCTCTTTTCATTTTGGCTTTGTTTTTTGATAGATTCTTTCAACCACTATGGAAATATCAATTTAAATGAATAATCAAGTGAACAGCATTCACATCCCCTTTCTTTCACTTTGTTTCTTTGTCTGATTCTAATGATACTTTATTTCAGTACCAAGACGCTTCACTACCTGGCCAAGCCTTCATATATATGATTCAAGTAAGTAAATAGAATCACAAACCACGCTCAGTGTTAGCATTAACTCTCAGGCATCACAAAATTCTATTTAATAATAATAATAAATGTAAGTTCAGGAAAGTCCAATCTGTTCATTGCTCAGGCAGGGCTCACAAATTGCAGCAGTCTTTTAATACTAAAAAAAAAACCAAATTAAGGCCCTTATCAGATGTTCTGCCGGCCAGAGGGAAAACTTTACCCTTTGTATTAAGCTCATGGTTCTGCTTTGTTTAATTTGTCCTCAAACAAGGGGAAAAAAAATGAGGATGAATACATATAAGGACAGCTGGAATGACAGTGTATATTGCAAGGGATGAGACCTGAAACATAAATGAGTTTTTGCTCCATTGACAGCTGAAATCAGTGAGCCATCACAGACTGTTAGCACTGGCAGATGGGCCTCTAGGATCAGTGGAAAGTCAGGATTGCCAACCTCTTCCCACCTCAGCTCAGTGGTCCTGCTTCCTGACAGTGGTGGAATGACCTTCCTGTCCTGTGCATTCCTGCAATGGCCTGATCTTTGCTTCCCTTCTCCCTGGTCACTGGGTGAACCACCTTATTGTCAACACTATTCCTTGTCCTCATCAACTTTATACTTGCATAATGCCAAGACAAAACATCTATGCAGAAAGGTCACCAAATACAGCCAGACTCAGCGGGGGTGAAAATAAGATGTTGTATCAAGGATGTTTGATGGTTTACAGTGAATCAGAGTCCCATCAGTCCTGTATTTTGACCCTTCAAAATATTATGAATGCTTGAAAAAGTGTGGGGGATTTGAGTATACAAGTATACACTGACCTACCTCATCCATATGTTAAAGTAACCAAGTATTTGTACTAATAATGGGAAGACCATAAGCTATTCCTCAAGGAAAGGTTAATTCTCAAACAATTCATTTACCCTAACTCAGACACCTAGAATTGAGCTATCTATGCTCTCAACCATCATTTTCACATGCTTTCATAGGTATCTAATATATTCCACAATCGCAATATTGTTGAGATTGGAGAGGACTTTAATTCCAACATAGTTTTAACATGAGTTTAAAAAAATGCATGTTGGCAGCACCAATTCTTATTCATTGCCTATGAAAAGACAATGTTCAGAAGCATGTAAGCAACTGGCTTTGACAGAAACCACTTGCAGGTACCTAAAGTTGAAAGTGATGGTCAATGAGAGTAAGGGGGAGAAACTATCTCAGTTAACATGAAGACCATAAAACACTGATTAGAAGTTCTCTATCTCTTTTTGAACTCCAGTTTGTTTAAGTCAGTCTCCTGTACCCAGGTTTTTAAGCTTTTTGAGAGTTTGCAAAACTAAAACATTCATCCAGGTTTGTGTCTATAGATACAGAGAAAAGGCAAACTCAGTCCTGGCTGCTGTAACTTTAGCTTCCCACTGCTTGAGTTGCACATTGATGCGTTCTTTTTCAGGAGCTAGGTTCAGAATTAAAACTTCTTCAGTGACTTAAATTTGCTTTTTGTCAGAGCTAGAGGTTCCCAGCTCTGGTTTACATTCCTTCAAGTAAGGACTGAAGTTCTCAAGAGAAGTTTTATGAAAACTTTGACATTGTTTTATTTGTCCTTTTTTTTTTGTTTTTGTAATTTTATTTTTCAGTTATTGTAAAAGCCAGTTTCCCTTTACTTCACTGTAGTAGTTCTCCTAAGGTGCTCAGATAAGTCTTCCTTACATGAAAGGAGGGACAGCACAATTCTTGGGTCACTCTGTGCACATTATATGTCTGCCTCCATTGAGGGTAGAGGGATTTGAGCTGGTTAGACTTGGTGAAACACTTAATTAGCCTTTCATCTCTAGGCCACACAAGAGAAACACAGACTATCCCTTTTCAGGTCCCTCATGACCATTTTCTGGGATTCAGACGGTGTTACCTAAAGACAGTGGCTTCAAGGCTGTGTTGAATGCATTAGTAATGGTTGTTCTGTGGTTTTCACTAGGCTTCACTCTCCCAGCAGTAGTAATCTCCTGTACTTCAGGATTTAATAAATTGGGACGTTACAGTCATCCAGTTTATCACAAAGTACAGAAGTAGGTTATTAAGGCTTCGGTCATGAGCTCAACAGTCTGACATTGGTGCCACTGCACATACCGGACAAAGGTAAAAACAGCTTGCAACTGGGGAAACATGATCTTTGTAAGAAGTGTCAGTCTGATTTCCAGTGGTAGCTATTTAGTATAACTACCAAACTGATTTTGTTTATAGATATCCTTTCTTCCCTGAAGCACACTTTAAAAGAATAGTTTTCGTGTTATGAAGCTTTTCTTTTTTGCTAGCAGTCAGTTTCTGAGTTACAGTGACATATAGAGCTGACTGCCAGATTGTCAGCTGCCTACATCTTCAAAATGCCTGTTAGATGATAGTGTGTCCATGGTGACACTGAGGCAGTAACATTATAAACCAGCAGCATTACCTTGAACTGCAAATTTCTTAAGTTTGCCAGTAAATTTTCTCATTCAAAATCAGTTTTTACTCTTGAGGTAGGAACTGCAATCACGCTCTTCTCATCTCTTGGTTAACTCATAATCATAGAATCATAGAATAAATAGGGCTGGAAAGGACCTTAAGATCATTTGTTCCAAACCCCCTCCCATGGGCAGGGACACCTCCCACTAAACCATGCCACCCAAGGCTATGTCCAATCCAGCCTTGAACACCACCAGCAATGGAGCATTCACAACTTCCCTGGGCAACCCATTCCAGTGCCTCACCACCCTTACAGTAAAGAATTTCTTCCTCATATCCAATCTAAACTTCCCCTCTTTAAGTTTGAACCCGTTACCCCTTGTTCTATCACTACAATCCCTAATGAAGAGTCCCTCCCCAGCATCCTTATAAGCCCCCTTCAGATATTGGAAGGCTGCTATGAGGTCTCCACACAGCCTTCTCTTCTCCAGGCTGAACAACCCCAACTCTCTCAGCCTATCTTCATACAGGAGGTGCTGCAGTCCCCTGATCATCCTCGTGGCCCTCCTCTCAACTTGTTCCAACAGTTCCATGTCCTTTTCATGTTGAGGACCCCAGAACTGCACACAATACTCCAAGTGAGGTCTCTCAAGAGCAGAGTAGAGGGGCAGGATCACCTCCCTCGACCTGCTGGTCACACTCCTTTTGATGCAGTCCAGGATACAGTTTGCTTTATGGGCTGCGAGTGCACACGGCCGGCTTATGTTCATTTTTTCAACAACCAACACCCCCAAGTCCTTCTCCACAGGGCTGCTCTGAATCTCTTCTCTGCCCAACCTGGAGCTGTGCCTGGGATTGCTCTGATCCAGGTGCAGGACCTTCCACTTGGCATGGTTAAACATCAGCAGGTTGGCATCAGCCCACCTCAACAGCATGTCAAGGTCCCTCTGCATGGCATTCATTCCCTCCAATGTATCCACCGAACCACACAGCTTGGTGTCATTGGCAAACTTGCTGAGGGCGCACTCAATCCCATTGTCCATGTCACTGACAAAGATATTGAACAAGACTGATCCCAACACCGATCCCTGAGGGACACCACTCGTTACTGGTCTCCAAGTGGACGTTGAGCCATTGAGCACTACTCTTTGTGTGCGGCCATCCAGCCAGTTCTTTATCCACCGAGTGGTCCACCTTTCAAATTGATGTCTCTTTAACTTGGAGTCAAGGATGTCATGTGAGATAGTGTCAAATGCTTTGCACAGGTCCAGGTAGATGACATCAACTGCTCTACCCCTGTCCATCAGTTCCGCAGCTCATCATAGAAGGCCAGCAAATCGGTCTGACAGGATTTCACCTTAATGAAGCCATGCTGGCTGTCAGCAACCACCTTGTAGTTTTTCATGTGCTTCAGCATGCCTTCCAGGAGAATCTGCTCCAAGATTTTGCCAGGCACAGAGGTGAGGCAGACTGGTCTGTAGTTCCCCAGCTCATCCATTTTCCCCTTCTTGAAAATGGTATTTTCATATTGCAATATTGTTAATACCTTAAAGAGGAAGACTGAAAAGTGAAAGAAAATACAGGAAAACAAAGACAGCCTTTGGGAGAAGAAAGGTGATCAAGGTATTATTAAAATCCTATGTCTTCATATTGATATCCTCAAACAATACTAACAAGCTGCTTGTATTCAAGTTTCACGCGTTGTGGCTTTCTGGCCCTTTGTATTAGCCAAAGCGTAAGTATGTGTTAGTGACCAGACATAAGGACCAGCACAGAGTGAGTGTTCCTAACACGTAAATGGAAAATAATCTCTTATAAAGGATGTCAATATTCTAGTCAAGTGGCCGACACATCTGTATTTAGAATTACAGGGGAAAGAGAATCATAGAGGCTGGTTTAGTGGAGTAATTCTTCTATCTTCCAGCTCATTCTTTGTCACCTTCTTTCTCAAGTGTCCTTCCCATGACCCAGACAACCTAATTAGTTGTTTGGAGAAACTGAGTTTGACTAGTGAGGCAAATATCAAGTATTTTGCAAATTAACAGATGATTTATTCTTGACCTTGGTGCCTCCATCTGAAAAAAAATTTGAAGCAATAATATTTAATGAACAGTGAAGTTACAACTAATTGGTGCTCACTCTGCAACAGCTTTGCCATCTGGGGACTTGAGCTTGTGACTAGGGATGCTGACAGCGGTGTTAGTGAACTCATAAACTGGGATGGACAGAAGGAATATGGAGGATGTCAGGGGTTATAGGAAAGAGGTCTTAGTCTGCATATGTGAGGGTGGATGATAAGAGAGAAGCTTAAAAAGGAGAACATGAGTTGCATATGCTCATTTAAAGATACAGGAAGTGGTAGGAGTTTGAAGGTAGGCAGGATCTATTTAGGTTCCAGAAAGAATTTGAAGAGGAAGTAAGGAAACTTGGGTCTCAAGCATGTGAAAAGGTTGGTGTTTGACCAATAGGGGCAGGAAATTTCATCCTTATTCTAGGGAAGGATGCAGGGCCCTTGATAAGTTCTTTTGGTTATAGGGAACTTCAGTATAAATGTTCAACAACCTGGAAAGTGTTTCAATTAGAAGGAACTGTGAGTAAAAGGGTCTTAATATCTTAAAAGCATTGCATTTTCTTTAGGAATTGCCCTATAGGTATAAACAAAGTGTGCTCTTGCCAGAAGAGTCATAGAGAAAGCAATCTCATTTTGACAAACTAGTGAAGCCACAGTTTTCACTGACTTTATCGTGAGTTGGTCAGTATCTCTTAAGACTTTTTAGGTCCCTAATGATGGAGATCAGTGTCTAACAGACAACAATGAAGTTTAAAATATTATTGGCTCCATTACATTGCACCAAGCTGACCTCTGTCAATGTCATTCCCTCAGCTATAAGAAGTGATTTTGCGCTGCAGAGCTCTCACTGCACAAGACACAATGTGAGAAAGGCCTTTTAGAACTGTAACACCCTGCCCAAGGGCTAAATATTATTGACATTGTCTTGCCTTTCTAACACCACTCCATAATTAGCAATGAACACAAGCAGCTGTAAGACTCTACAATACAACACTAAATTCCCCACTCAATCAAAAATTTAACAAAAATTACCATATGTGTTACAGGAAGCTCAACGTTTTCTGCTTCTCCAGGTTGCTGAGGCAGCATCCTCTTAGTGTTGATAAAAATTGCTTTGCAAAGGTTGTGCCTTTTTGGATTTATCTCTATCAGCATATGGCAGTGTTTGAGCTTCCAGCTAAAAAAAAAAAAAAAAAGGGAAAATTCAAATGGAATTTTACAGTGCTTGCTTTGGGCCTGGAGCGTAAAACTGCTCTCTTAGCAGCTTCCACGTCCCTGGAAGCTCAGTCCCTGTGTCTGTCAGCTTCGTCACACCCCCTTATGCATTGCTGCTGATCTTTCCTATTTGCTTATTGTACTGCTTATTTACATATTTTATTACATGGTTTGGAGACACTTTTTTATTATTATTGACTGGCTTGATTTCGGCTTCTCTTGGTGACCGGGGTTAACAGAAGTGCAAGGGAATGATCAATGTATCATAAATGGTGGGCAAGATATTACCATGGAGGGGAAGAGAAAGTTGCTGAAACAAGATTTTGAAGACATTTTAGTTTTAGAAAAAGCAAGTGGTGGGTCTGCATTAGCAAGCTATGAGGCCCAATATGAAAGCAAAGTGATACTATATGCTTGACACCTACGCTGTACGCCTCCAGCAGCTCCGCTTCAGGCTAGCTGTGGTGCTGGGTTGGATGCCTGGTAGCAATTAGCATGAATTAAGTGCTGGTAAAACGTTCTTGTGTAATGGCTTCCTAAAGGACTACAGTTTGTGTGTTAGTAAGCTCATCTTCAATTTGAATCTGTGCTGTGTGCTGAACAGAAAGAGATGCAGTTAAGCGTGCTGTTAAGCTGAAATGAAACATTAATGGAAATTCACGTGGAAAAAGAGCTAATGCCCTTGGACTGGCTGCAGAACAGGAATGGTTTTACACATGGTATAACAAAACACACAGATCTTCAGGAGGTGCAAATTGGTCTATATTTATATAGGTAGCCTGAAACCCGTTTACCTAAAATCTGGTCCTATATTCTTTTAAACAACCCCAACAACTTACCTTTGCATACTGAAGTGAAGAGGCATACTAGCATTGCTTTTCTTAGCGTTTTGAATGGGGCTTTTTAGAACTCAGGGGCTCACTGAGTGTCAGCATTTTGGTTCCATTGATCAGGTTCACACAGCAACCCTTATAACTGCTGGCTGAACCTGTGTTTCCTGCACCTGTAGACCAGAGGGCATGGACAGTGCTGGAAATTACTCCGAATCCTAAAGCTGACTCAGTCCCAGATCATAGGAACAATAAAGCAAAGGGTCAATGCTCCATTTTGAAGCTTCTTTTATGCATTTGATCTTTCACAACGTTCCTCATTCAATCCATCCTGCATTAGGGGATGAAGAAGCTGTGAAAATTAATCCATTTTAGAGACGAATCAGTAGTGGCAACTGTTCTCAGCCACAGGTCAGTAAGCACAGGATGGATGGGCATCCTACTGCTCTCTGTTGGGAATAATTCCTTGAATAAACGGTACCTGGAAAAATGTTAGCTCTTTTTTGCTCATCTGCTTTGGTAGTAGGTAGCTGGCACAGGGTTCAGGTTCACCTCAGCTCTAGGCAAGACAGAACTGCCAGACAATAACAGTTTTCGGAGGAAAAACTCAAGGGAAAAAAAATGATTAAAAAATTACAGATACAGTCCCTCTGAGGAAGGATGCCCTTTGTGCCAAGCATTCATACACAGCCAGTACAAGCCTTCTCCTTTTACATATTCCCGATGGCACTATAATGCCCTCAAATGAAAGCCGATTTTAGAAAAATAGAGAACAGAAGCAGAAAGTATGATAAACTGTCTTGTTTTGATCAGCAAATGAGCAAAGGTCACAAAACACTTGCTATGCTTGATTGACCACACTTAGCACTGTCAATAGGAACAATAACCTGCTGAAATGGCCAGGTAGAAAACTTGTTTTAATTAGAGAAAATGCACAAGGACTGAATAATTTTGATCCAAGCACAGAAAAAAAACATATATATATATATAATATTAGATATGCTCCAGTTTCACTCTTTGTCTCAGCTACCAGGGTGAGATCTCTGACTCTATTCTGTGGTCAGAGAAGTTAAGGGTTTGAGTATTTCTTTCAGTGTTACAATAGCATTTGACCTATACCAACCTTGAAGATCCTGATGCTGTCAATCAAAGCCTTACAGAAATTCATACTTAATCTGAATTTTAAAGGCAATGAGCATCTCAGCCCCCTTTAGCAAACCTGAAGACCTCCCTTCCCAGAGAAGTTTCTCAGAAACTCTTTGTTGAATAGCTAAGTAGCTCACAGGGAACTGTCCTTCTGAGTTGTGATCATTTTTTTGTGCAGCTCATTTCTAAATAAGCACAGTCAATAGAGTTCAGTAGAGCAATCTCTAACAAAGCTATCTGAAGAAAAAAACAATATAGCTGCTAGAAATATTAGCAGTTGTATTAACACATTCAGTTTTAGCTGGAGAAAAGCTGTGCTAATGGGTATCAGGGACTCTTGGGAAGAGAAAATTCTAAGATGTGAACATCATCTCAGAGCAGCAGTCCCTAGTATTGCAAATGATACCTAATATCCTTCCTGACTTAGGGATGGGTTTGAGCTTTTTGTGTTGTGTTTTCTCTTGCCTTACTTGCTGACCTAATTTCACCTATGCAACCAAGGTTATGAATGAAAACACATTATCACTTTTGACACGGGAAATCCTAGGGCAGTAAATGGAAATGCTCCTGCAGAAGTAAAGAAAAATACACTTCTTTTAAGTTAAAATCATCTTGTAGCAATAAGTTTATTTACCCGTAACCTGCTTTTTAAGAAAATAAATAAACGATTAATAATTTTAAAACCTTGATCTGCACTCATGCAAAATGACTCGAGCTGTAGAAAATATTCAGCTCATGCTGGATCATGAGGTTACAGGGTTACAGGCTTCCTGTTGTGTCCATGGTCTCATAAAAGAATCATCATAAATTCTGAAGTTTCCAGAGATTCATTTATGCCATTAATGGCTGCCGTATGTGGTGAATTTGCCATTTGTTTCCTCATGAGAATTTATGCATAGAATCACAGACTGGTTTGTGTTGAAAGAGACCTTAAAGACCATCCAGTTCCATCTCCCTACCACTGGCAGGGACACCTTCCACTAGAGCAGGTTGCTCCAAGCCTCGTCCAACCTGGCCTTGAACATTGCCAAGGATGGGGCAGCTACAGCTTCTCTGGGCAGCCTTTGCCAGTGCCTCAGTACCCTCACAGAGATGAATTCTTTCTTAATATTTAATCTAAATCTAACTTCTGACAGTTTAAAGTCATGCCCCCTTTTTCTGTCATTACACGTCCTTCTAAAAAGTCCCTCTCCAGCTTTCTTGTAGGTCCCTTTAGGTCCTGGAAGGTTGGCTGTATTTGAACACTGACTATACTTGAACAATAACTGAGGATGTCTGCTAGAGGTCAGAGGCAGTTCTCAGCTGAAAGCTCCCCAGTTTGCAGGCAGCCCCCAAGATTTTTCCAGTTAGCCCCATTTCCATAAGGATACAGCTTTTTCTTATTTGCGCTTCAGCAGCTCTAAGAAAGGGCCTGAAATGTTGGTGTTAGAAGTTCCTACCTGCCACAGATCTGTCTCTATGGGCCCCAACAATACTTTTGCCTACCTTGCCTGGTGCCACATCACCTCTCCCCTCCCCAGCCATGCTGATACAACTTTTGGCCATGCTCACACCATGAATATGCCCCTCTGCTCACTGTTTATGAGATACATTTGGGGTTATGGGTCCAGTGCTGGACTCCTCAGTAAACTACAGGCATGGACATACTGGAGCAAATGCAGCAAAAAGGCACAAAAATGATGAAGAGACTGGAGAAAGACTGAGACACTTGGGGTTGCTGAGTGTAGAAAAAAGATGGGTCTGGGGGCATTTTATCAATATCATTCAAAGGGGAGTAAAGAGGGAACCAGATTATTCTCAGAGGTGGTCAATGACAGGACAAGAGACAATGGGCATGAAATGAAATACAGAAAGTTCCATCTGAACATTAAACACGCTTTTTTATTGGGAGATTGGCCAAACAGGATGCTCAAAGATGTTGTCAAGTTTCCATGGTTGGAGATATCCAAAATACAACCCAACACACCCCTGGGCTATCTGCTTTAGCTGATCTGTTTTGAACAGGGAAGGTTAGACTAGATGATCTTGAAAGATCTATCCCACGCTAATCATGCTGTAATTCTATTTGTTCAAGCAGATTCTGGCTATAAATAATCCTAAAACGCAAGAAAACTTGAAAATAAATTGAAGCTTTAAAACCCTCATCTGTTTTCTGGGTAAATCAGCTAGGCACAGTTCTTTGTAATACTGTGTCATGGTTAACTAATATTCCACTTATATTTTCAATAAAAAAGACGGCCAGTGTCAGGAATATCTTCAGACCAAGTACCTTGTTTCCACTCAGAATTTAGTTCAAGTACCTCTGCCTGTGTATCCTGAATATTACAGCCACCCTCAGGATAAGACTGAGCAATCATTTAACCTCACTCCAGCAAAGAACTGCCACAATGTACACAGAAGGTGAAATCCAGGCACTTGGCAGCCTGAAAGTTAAGCTTCCTATCTGAAGCTTTTCATCTAGGTAAGTATTCCCCAGACAAAACCTAGTGGTACAAAACCTAAGCTAGTTGTCTAGATTCTTCACAGTTAGCGGAGAGAAATAGATTACCTCTTGCTTCAAGGCAGATGTCTAAACCCATTAGATGTGGCATTCATTAGAAGTGCCTTTTTCCCTCCGCTGCCTATAAAAATATTTGGAATAATTAACTCTGATACGGATGTTTATAATATAGATGTTTAAAGTTAGATAAGCTGACTCTTGCTTTGTCTGTCAAGGCTCATGAACCAAGATGACAAGTGAGCCTTGGTGTCTAGCTAGCTTGCTAACTACTCTCAGCCTGTCAGCACCAACATTAAGTCATCCCTGGAAGTCCCCCGGCACTAACATTGCTAGCGGCAGTATCTCACTGATCCCGAAGCCTAGTCTCAACTGTTTACACACAGCAATGCATCAGTACCACAGTCCTCAGCAGTGAATAGCCTCAGATACCTACCACCTAGATGTACCCTGTCTTTTCCATCTACGTGAAAAGGATGATTTTCTTGTTCAGTAACTTTTCCAAAATTCACAGTCAATTTTTTTCTCTGCTGCTGAACACCTCTTTGAACTCAGGCAAGTCTGTCAAACCCCCATTCCTAAAGATTCAAGTCTTAGGCTTCTGCTGATGTTAATGTTGCTGGTTTCCTTGGAAGCTTTGAAGGTCAGAGGACTTCTCTAACATATGTAATCCTTAAAGCTGTAAGACAACAGTGTTCCTCAGAAAGTTTAGAAAAAACTTTATTTCACATCTCTGTGAATTGGTCTTGCACAAATATTTTATGGTCAAAGAAAAAAAAAGCAGCTGTCTAAATGGTAGGAATCATGGAGGAGTTTAGATAGAGAAGACCAAAGCAAATGAGGTGTGGCAGATAAGTGCATGACATTCTTGAAAGGGTTGGTCCAGCAATTAACTGGGGACATAAAAGCAACCATTATGTAATTTTATGTCAAATTGTTCTCAATTAAGTGTCCCTGACTTTAGACAGAAAGAGAAAATGGAATTAGACAGCTTCCATAGACTAGGTCTCTTTAAAATTATATGTTTGCTATATATATCTGCCAGATATGCTTTCAGATCTGTCACCTCCAGTAGTCCACAAGCCAACAAAACAACACATCTATTAATAATTTAAAAACCTTCCACCTGAAGCTATTTCCAAGACCAACATTTACAACTTGTAGCAGCCTTTTATATGAAGTCTGCCCATTCCCATCCCTCTCAGCATACCAAGGGTAGCCTCTTTATCGAAATCTCTCTTCTCATGCACACAGTGCTATACTGAGAATATACCCATTTCTGTAATAATTTTCCCCAGATGCCTTAATTTTGGAAAAGTCTTTAGGAAACACCCTTTCAGATACCCTTCTGTCGTGGTTTAAGTCCAGTCAGCCACGTAGCTCGCTAGCTCACACGCCCGCGCCCCCCCCCCCCCCCCCCCCCCCTTCCTCCACTGCAACTCCTGGAGGGATGGGGAGGAGAATCAAAAGAATGTAACTCCCATGGGTTGAGATGAGAACAGTCCAGTAACTAAGGGATAACACAAACCACTGCTGCTGCCACCAATAATAATAATGATATGGGAAATAACAGGGGAAGAGAATACAACTGCTCACCACCCACCAACCGATACCCAGACTGACCAAGCAGTGATCTAAACTTTCCAGGTGACTGCCCCCAGTTTATATAGTGAGCATGATGTGCTGTAGTATGGAGTACCCCTTTGGTCAGTTTGGGTCATGTGTCCTGTCTCTGCTTCCTCCTGGCTTCACCTCCTCCCTGGCAGAGCATGAGACTCAGAAAGTCCTTGGTCAGACTAACATTAGTAAGCAGCAGCTAAAAACACTGGTGTTATCAACACTGTTCTCAGGCCAAAAGTCAAAACCACAGCACTGCACCAGCTACTAAGAAGGAAAAAAATGACTGCTAGTGCTGAACCCAGGACACCTTCACACACACTCACCTTTTTACAAATCCTTCCAACTCCTAAGGATGTAGCGTACTTTCTTAACCATGAACTTTGACTCCTTTCCAGATCATAGCTTTCTATAGGATTGGCTTCTTTCCTTATAGAAAAGACTATAAGATACTTTTGGAAAGCAAGGAAAATATCTTCAAACAATCTCTTGATTTGCTGCAAAAACTGTTCTGCTCCTAGCCTGTTTTTATTTCTGGTCATGGTACATAGAATTTTAATTACTTTTTCTGCATATGTTAACCAAATAGGTTTTTCAAATGAGCTTCAGTGTACAAAACGCCTGCAAACTATTATATGTCCTTTGAGCCTTTTTTCCACTGCACTAAGATATATGCAATTGTACCTCTACCTGTACTAGGTGATAGTGGCATCTCATAAATGAAAGTAGTGGGAGTTTTTCAATATTTATATGGCTAAAAATTTCCTCATTATCAAGAAAAGGTGCAGCAAAAAACAGTTTTGTAGGAAAGCAGAATTATTTAAGTGAAAAAGCCCAAAGACTGCAGTGGGCCCCTGGGGGTTTATTTGCAAAGAGTCTGATGCCAGCGCTGCTTCCAAACCCCTGGGTGCTGTTCTTGCAGAAGCATGGCTTTTTCTTTGCATTCCAACTCTTTACATTGCAAGTTATAAGATGTTCAGTATCTGCAAACACTTCCACAGATAAATAAGCTATTCAGAACTTTATAAATAGCTCCACAGTGGGAGGACTTCACTATTGACCAGTGTCCAACAAGAACCTTTGACAAGCTAATTTCCCAACACTTCTACATCCCTTGCTACTTATGCATTTCCTAGATACGCAAAACTACTGTATTCCAGCAAGACATACCAGATAATTCTTAATTTTTCTTTTGTTGTCAATGCTTTATTTTATTTTGGATGAGCTAACAGATTGCTTTGAGTCTCAGTAAAACAGGGAACCTTATTTTTCAAGGAGACAGACATGGGAAGAAAACAACAGCAATTTCCTGAAATGTAATTTCTTCTTAATTGTTAACATAGTCAGTAGCATATTCTTCCTCTCTTTCTTAGGAACTATTGAAACAATAAGAATTTCCTATCTGTCATGGGTTCAGCAGTAGCAGTCATTTTTCTCCTTCTTGGTAGCTGGTGCAGCACTGTGTTTTTGATTTTGGGCCTGGGAACAGAGCTCATAAAACCAGTGTTTTCAGTTACTGCTTAGCAATGTTTTGGTCTGGCCAAGGACTTTCTGAGTCTCATGCTCTGCCAGGGAGGAGGGGAAGCCGGGAGGAAGCAGAGACAGGGCACCTGACCCAAAATGACCAAAGAGTTATTCCATGCGATAGCACATCATGCCCAGGATGGAGAGCAGAGAGCAGAGACCCGGAAGGGTGGGGGTGCACTGCTTGGTCGGGCTGGGTATAGGTGGTGAGCAATTGTATTGTTTCCTTGTATTTCCCTTGTCATTATTATTATTGGTGGTAGCAGTAATGGTTTTGTGTTTTACTTTAGTTACTAAACTGTTCTTATCTCAACCTGTGGGAGTTGCATTCTTTCGATTCTCCTTCCCATCCCTCCAGGAGCAGAGGGAAGAAAGAGGGGGAGTGAGTGAGCAAAACTGCGTGAGTTATAGAGGCTTAAACCACGACACTATCTCATAATATTATTGAATTCAGTTAATTTTGTAAAGACCTTTTCCTGTGAGAAGCTTTTGAATAAGCTTCTCAGTGAAAGGAATGAGAAAACAAAAGAATACCTGCATTGTTTTAAATAGCTTTTTTGTTAACAGACAAGGATACTCTATGTTGTTACTAATATGGAGGGTTCATTTTGTCTGTGTAATACATTTCAAGAAGGAAAATTAAATCTCTGACCTAGTGCAATTCTTATGGAAATTGCATACTCATCTGAAAGGGAAGATCTGTGTCTTAGGTGAATCTTAGCTGTTTCCAAGTATCCAAGAGAATGATTCCTCTAACTTGAGTATTTATGTAAGTGATATCACCACTGTATCAGAACATTCTGCAGGCTGTAATGCCTTTTTTCAAGCTGCATGTTTTTCATTGAGTAGAATCTGGGATTTTCTTAGCCTTAAATCGATTTCCCAATCAACATTTCTTTTTGCTCCCATGGGCAAAGATGATGCTTTAGTTTTCTGCTGTGACAAGCATCACAACGAAAGGACTAGAGAAGAGATGTCCATGTACTGAAGTCAGAGCACTTCCATGCAAATACAATTATTCAGGTTAATAGCTAAGCTGCGCTTTTGTATAGAGAAAGAAAAGAAGTAAATTTAATACACTATTTATTTACAAGGAGTCTGAAAGAAAATAGTCCTACTTTGTCAGTGTACATTTTAACAGAAGCTAATATGGAATCATAGAATCATAGAATAGTTAGGGTTGGAAAGGACCTTAAGATCATCTAGTTCTAACCTCCCTGCCATGGGCAGGGACACCTCACACTAAACCATGGCACCCAAGGCTCTGTCCAACCCGGCCTTGAACACCGCCGGCAATGGAGCACTCACAACTTCCCTGGGCAACCCATTCTAGTGCCTCAGTAGCCTTACAGTAAAGAATTTCTTCCTCATATCCAGTCTTATTTTTTCTTCTCCCACCCCACCTCTGCAGCTTTCAAGAACTTCAGTTGTTTCCTGGAAGGATAATTTCTTCATAATATAAGATTATATTAGATCTGTATGGCATATATATGTAGAAGTGTCTCATAAGACCAATATTTTGCTAATTGCATGTTAAACCTCATTTTTTTAAATATGTGCAGTCAAATTTAGGATTTTTGATCTGTTTTACTATATTCAGCCACCAGTATATTCCTCTCAATGCAAGAGAGACATATTTTTTGATTTTGGTAATGAAAAATATTATGCCTCCCTGTATGTGATAGCTTGTGTTGAAATAAGGGAAATTCCAGCAGCATCTGCAGGCAGCAAGCTTCCACTAGTACAAAGATACTGTACATATAAAACAAGGATCATATGCAAGAAGCAGCACACCGAGCCTACGCAAAATGCTAAGTCTGCACCTCCTCATAGTACAGAGCCCCTCTGTGACAGCTCAAGGGTAAGTAATGGTGTCAGACTTACTCAGGACCTTCAGTGTCCTGCAAAGTGTATTCAGATCACTTGTGCTGTGACAATCTGAGCCAGACACTGCAAAACTGTCATTTAAATAACCAGAAGAGGTAGGTGTAGCATGCTGAAAGTGGATTAGTAGAAGATCTAGGATGAAAATTTGACACCCTTCAGTCTCAAGAGAACACCTCAGTTACTCTGAAGTCTCTAAGTGGAGCTGCAAAAGTGCTGAGGTTTCTCAGTTTTCACCAGTTTGGCATGGGGTGTACTGAGGTAGCTCAGTATCAAGTTTAAGACTGAGTTTTCAAGACCAATTCAGAAATACTAATATTTCTGAATAATCCTTTCCCTGGGAAATGTCTATAATTTAAAACTCCTTCTGCATGCTTTTCTCAGCTAAGAGAGTCTTTCTGATTCATGTCACTCTTATTTGTGACCTGAGGATTCTGTTGGAATCCCATTGCATTTTTCTGTGCCATTAGTGCTTAAAAGAAATTTTATGAATATGTTCCTGCTCAGGGAGCATTTTGATATAATATTCTGTTGCAATTACATATCAACAATGCATATACATTACATGCAGATCATGTAAATACTTGGTATGTGTAAATATGAGAAACTGACTTATAGCAGTTAGCAGCTGTTAGATAATTACTTGCATTAAAATATTTATCTTCTTTACTTTCACATTTGAAGTGACAAGGAAAAATGATGGATTACGATTCTTTCTTTTCTGTCATCTGAAGTTTCCCATCTGACCTTTAACTGGGGCTGATGCACAGAGAATTCAGCTGGTGCCGTGGTCCAGTGCTTCATTACCTGTTACCTCTGGAGGACCTAACTTTTATCTAGCACAGGTCACAGCTTGGTGACTTCACCTAAGCCTTGAGGGGATAAAAGCCTATCACTCTTACGTATTGTGGCCTTTGCTTCAAAACCACCACAATCAAACAAGCTTAGGGAAGGCATTAATTTCCAGATGACCTGAGATCTCTGAGCCTGAGAGTTTGAGGTTAATATAACAAATGAGCTCCTTAGCAGAGTAAAAGAGGTTACTTTCAGAAATAGCAATGACCATTTGCATAAACTTTTAGAATGTCGAATTTAGTGCAAAAACCAAGCAATAGGTTAGGAACCCAAAAGTTTTAATACTTAGTCACCCAAGTGGTATTTTTTCTGGCAAGTATTATGGCCTCCTCTCTGATACCACAGAACAAGGAAGGGGATGCAATTTCTTTTAACTGTGAAACCAGTTTTTTATCCTAATTTTGAAAAGAAAGGAAACATTTCCATCCCCAAAGAACATCATGATACAAGCAGCCCAAATGCCAGATCACCAGTGCCTCTAGTCTAGTGCAAATTGAACATGCTTATAGTCTAATTTTGTAAATATTTTTTCTTTCTAATAAGTAATAAGGAAGAGAGTCTTAGCAAACTAGAGAAAGACATGGTTTATGTCCAATCTTTCTACAAGTGTCTCATGTATCATTAAGCAAACTACAGATGTTCTTTGTACCTAGGAATGTTGTGATCACAGCGGAAAAAAAAAGAGACCTAAGCTTGTTCTGCTCATCATCATCTCAGACCAACACAAATGAGAAAACTTCCCCAGGGACCTGAGATGGTTAGAAATCATACAGCAAGATTTATTCTTTCATGATTAATGCCCAATTTATGCTACCACTGAGCTTCTAAAGTTGAGATGACTCCCATCAAACTAGTTCAGCTCTCTTTGTACTGCACTTTCCTGTATTTCAGATTACAAAATTAGCTGAGAGACCTATGGTTTCTTAGCACTGATTCAGACTGGTATTTTCCCCACTATCTTTCTCTATAAAATAGAATCAATATTGCAATCCACCTTGACAGATTTCCAGATTGACCAGTTACAATAATACATTCAACAGTTCGTTGAGCTATTCTAGGTACCAGTCAATTACCATGTAGAATTGAATTACAATTTATTAACACATGAAAAAGTTGTTTCAAAAATATTCTAATTTATTATTATTACAGGCCACTTGTCTAGGCAAAATGATTTAATCAAAAGAGCTTTTTAATCATGACGGAAACATATTTTCATCCAAGTAAGCAGCATACTTTAATTAAAGAGAGTAGAAAGCTGAAGACAAGTTCTGAAATGTTATCGTTTGCTGAGGCTCCAGGGGACTAAGGAAATCCTTTCAAAAACTGACCTTTCACAAGGGAAGCCCATTTGAGTATATATCTATTTCTTACCTCTACATGACAGTTTTATGCAGGTAAGTGCCTGCTCCTGAGTTGAGAAGATATTTCATCAAGCATTATTATTTCAGGCATTGACTGACAGGTCCAGAGTCTACTGTTGTAAAAGAGGCATTATTCCATGGAAGGTTATGAAGGATTAAAAAGCCTTTCCTTAGTGCAGATTGCAGTTCAGGAGATTGTCTGTTAAAATCACCATTGATAACTTAGTTCCATTAGTTGCAACAAGAATCAGGAGATATGTCAGTTTAAACCTACTGATGGTTAAAAACCATTCTGCTTAGTCTCATTTGTCTACAAACACATGGTGAAAGCCATGGCCCCGCATGTAGTGTCGACTTCAACAAAGCATATCATTAAGGATGACAGTTGCTCTACAAAATTATGGAATGCAGAACACAGACACATGGATTTATGTTTATGGCATGACCTCTAAGGTAATGTTGGTTCCATTATCATCATTCATGAGCTTTTATGCTGAGCATATCAATTGGTATAAGAGAGCAGGTGGGTGACACCATCAAAGATGAATCTCTTACTCTATCAAGTCCTTTCTTTTCTTTGTACACTGGGAGAGAAGCCATGACAGCCTTGACTGTGCTTATAAGGAGTCTTCTGGACTGCCCACCTAATGTCCAGTAACCCAGCATACTGCCACACTTACCTAGGCAGACTACACACAAGCATCAGTGAGTTTCCTGTGTCCAGACACATTTCATACCCGAAGCTTTATAAGGATAACTCTAGGATAGTGTCCTTTCAAGTCTCTCCATTAACCCTTGCCCCATCCCTGGCAGTGTTCAAGACCAGGTTGGATGGAGCCTGGAGCTGTAGTGGAAGGTGTCCCTGCCTGTTTCAAGGGGTTGGAACTAGATGGTCTTTAAGGTCCTTTTTAAGCCAAACTATTCTATGATTCTATGATTTTGTACTACTATTATAACCTTCCTGCACTCAGCTGGAAAATCTCTATCATACACTGAATTTTTGTTTATAAACTTGTTTGTTTGTTTGTTTTGTTTCTTTTTTTTCAGAAAAAATACCCCTTTTTTGGAATTGTTGATAATTTCATTTTAAATTACTTTATGCTCTTGTTGAATATGCATACGAATTTAAGGCCTAGCTTTCGCCTGAGCATCATGGTAAGATGTCATCTGTGGGCATGGCTGCTAATTTTTGCTGGAGAACTGGCAGAGAGAAACTTCTTGGCAAATGGATGCTTGTTTAAAAATTCCCATCCTTGATTCCATTGGATTGGAGTACTAATTAAATTAGTCTGTTGATTGTTACGTTGGCTGCATTATTTCAAACAACATTCAGTAAGCCCCAGATCAACAGAACTTTTTTTGTTGGCATTGTTCTGTTGATCAGAACAGAACAATAAAAACAAACAAACAAGCTTTTTACTTACCATAATAATCATCTCCTGGCAATCACAAAGTCCACATCTCTCAGAGGTAACCCTGAGTCAGCCTTACTGCAAAAGAACTTGCATTCAAGAGCTGGTAAGGAATCGAGAGGATGTACTAATGACAGTCTTTAAACAGAGAAACATCAGTCTGACCTCTCATTTCTGTTTAACTAACGACTAATAAAGGGAGAGGGACACAAAAGCAATTAAATATGAAAGCTTACAAAGGAATTGTTTGTAGTGAGTCGAATTGCTGTGGATACCCTATTTGTTGTTTGCGTTCTTCCTACTTTTTGTTAGGGGGAAATTGTTGCAGTGAACAGCATTCATTCTTGAAATAGTTTTCTGGCAGTCAGGAAATGAGGTTAAGACACAGCCTCTGATGCAGGCACAGAGGCCTCTTACGTCTCTTCAAACATCTACAAAATAGAGACATTTATCCAAGGTAGTTGTTTAAAAGCCTTTTTAGTAAGGCCACTGATTATAGTAGAGGATCGGTCATCTCTATGAAGTTAATAATCTCATCCCCACATAAGCATCAAAAATGCATTACAGATGCATCTAAGGAGTGGCCAATAAGGCTGAAAAAAAATGAGAAAATACTGATGAATGAACCATATGTACTAAAAGGACATTCAATGCAGTCATTAGAGAAGACCTGAGTCTGGCTGGACCGCATTGCACCTTTTGCCCACTTGTGAGCTCAAACTGATATTGTATTACTGTCAGAACCAGGAATAGTGAACACAGCTCAACTTCTTCCTCCTTACAAATTACCAGTATTAATTTTGCAGCTATTAATATGTAATTTTCTAACTGAACACAAATTTAGAGGAGAGTTGGAAGCTGAATGGATGGCTACAGGAGTGTTAAAAATAAACTGCAGAGAAAAGGGACAGTTTTATTTTTATTCTATTTCAGTCTAAGAGAAGGAAACAAAGTTCTCTGCCCAGGCTGATATGGAATTTGAATGAGAATTTTTAGAGATAAAGCTCAGAATGAAACTCCACAGACACCAGTTGCAACTATTCATGCATGTTATAGCAAGACAGGGTATATCCAACTCTACTACAAAACTGGTTTATTTTTCAGTACTGTGCCTTCATAAATAAAAGAAATGGGTGACCCTAGGAAATGAACTCTGATCCTAGAAATTTATCTCTGCTTTAAAAAAATTAGGAAAATATATCCTAAGGTAATACCAACAGCAACCTCTCCCCACAAAAAAAACCCAAACAACCCAAAATCAACCAATCAATCAAAAACTCAAACCGAAACAAAATTGTTTGGGAGATCAAGCTATTCCACGCTGACCTCAGTGAATTCAGTCTGGTAATGATGTTGTTCAGGCTTGTCATGTGCCAAAAATAAAGGCCAAAACAAAGTAGATAAGTTCATGCTGATAATAATAAAAAACCCTCATTCTTCTCTTTTGCTTGTTTTCCACAGCAAATCAGTCCTATAAATGTTTACATGTATTTAGAAGAAAGCATTTAGTCATCCTTAATCATTATTCCCTTTTTCCTATGATAGACTAGGTAATATTATAGCTGAAGCAAGAAAGTAAAGTCTACCTTCCCATTGTAGTCATACAAGTAATAGCTGAAAATTAGGCCCACTGAGAAGGCACAAGTTGAAATGGCAGAGATTTAAATACTCTCCCACTCAAAAAACAGCAGGTTGGTAGATAGAGGTGTAAAAGCAATAAAATCCTCCCTTCAAAAGACCCTCAGATGATGCTCTGATCCGAAAGCTACAGAAGGATGTGAACAAATCATGAGTTGTTGCCTTTTGGTATACAGAACTAGTCTCCCACCCTCAAGGAGAATAAGTATCTCATCAGTTTATTTAGCATGAAAAATGGGTGACAGAGCTGGAACAATGGCTACCTTCTTGGTTTTGTAACATTGTCAAATCCTCTTGTAATTCTAGCTTCATATTTGAAATCCTTTCATTTAACTTAAACCTAAAAAGAAATGCGTATTTTCTTTCCAAATTAAAGACCAAACAGTTAAGAGTTACATAGTGTCTCACTCACTTATGTACATTGATAATAAAGACAGCTGTAAAATCAAAAGTCATTCCTGATAACACAAAAGTAATAGAAGAGGAGAATCTGGTTGCTTGAATATGGAAATTGCCTTTGCTACAATACTTAGAAGTGAAAACTTGCTTGGTCTTTTCCAGTCACTGACAGGACACAGTTTGCAGAACTGCATACTAATGATAAGTCCTTAAAAGTTTGTTGTCGTTTCCCATCTGGCTTCTTAACTAATTTATGGTCTACCCTGACACTCTTTAATATTACATTACCTTCTAATATACTTTAGATACCTAAAACTAGTCTCTGATGTCTTGCACAGCAAAGCTATTAAAAATTTAATAAAACGAAACACAAATATAATACAATTAAAAAATCCATGTTGCACATTAGTACAACACATTGCAAGAATATGTGACATAATCAAATTTAAAACAAATTAAGAAATATGTATTCAGTAAGGTGCCTTACAGTTTCAAAAGAATTTTCTGTAGACCATGCAGTTTACGAATATAAATGATTCAGTGACACTTCATTAGAAGACACAGCAGAATCAATTTCTTATCAAGAAGTAACCTAACAGCTGGAATGCCCCTCTACTCTCTCTGTGGGTATAGAATATCACCTGACTTCTACGTGCCCTAGCCACAGGAGTACTTAAATTTTCCTATTCTTTCCTGCTCATTTCCCTGTGAACTTCTGATAATTTGCTGGGGACTGTACTTCTGCTGATATTTTGATGCTACAGTCTTACACAGACTAGCTCAATGCCCAGATTTATTTTCATTCTTGTTCTGGTCTTCAAATCTGAAGACATTTTGATGATGCAATGACCAATAACCAAATTATCTTGTAGATATTTCAGTTTTTACAGACAATTTAGGTATCACAGAAAACAATCAGCCTACGATTAATCTTCCCAGTGAAGAGATTTCTAAATATAGATGTGTTTAACTCCAGCTGCTAGTATCATGGGTATGATAAAAGAGATTAATTTATTCTCTTACAAGTTACTAGATGTCATGGTTTAAGCCTTTCTAACTCACGCAGCCCGTTCTCTCGCTCACTTCCCCCTCTTTCTTCCCCTTGCTCCCAGAGGGATGGGAAGGAGAATCGAAAAGAATGCAACTCCCACAGGTTGAGATAAGAACAGTTTAGTAACTGAAGTATAACACATGACCACTACTGCTGCCACCAATAATAATAATGACAAGGCAAATACAAGGAAACAATACAATTGCTCACCCAGCCCGATCAAGCAGTGCATCCCCCACCCTTCCGGGTCTCTGCTCTCTGCTTTACATCCTGGACATGATGTGCTATGGTCTGGAATAACCTCCTTGGTCAGTTTGGGTCAGGTGTCCTGTCTCTGCTTCCTCCCGGCTTCCCCTCCTCCCTGGCAGAGCATCAGACTCAGAAAGTCCTTGGTCAGACCAAAACATCACTAAGCAGTAACTGAAATGCTGGTGTTATGAGCTCTGTTCCCAGGCCCAAAATCAAAAACACAATGCTGCCCCAGCTACGAAGAAGGAGAAAAATGACTGCTACTGCTGAACCCATGACACTAGACCAGTTCCTGTTTCTTTCCAGAGGTTTGGTCCAGACTGTCCACCAAGAAATAATCACTTTGCATGATAAACATTTATATCAGCCACCTACAATGGTATTTATAGCACTGCTGGAAATTCCTTCCTTCCTTAACTTCCCAACTCTGTCATGAATTACACTCACTACCATTGTTGATTTGCATCACAACTTTATTTTAAATTTAATGTTTCTCTTAAAAGCAGACTACTTCCTTACTTGCATTGACTTTAGACCTGAAAAAACACTCTGAACAAGCAAAGCAAGTTCTTGACAACAAAAAGGAGAAAATAAACAGGTCTAAAATGTCAGTTCAGAGTGTCTCTGACACTGATCTTATGGAAAGGAGCAGAAAAAAATGAAGGGAGCTTGCGGCCCATGGATAATTCAGCTGTCAGTGATGAAGCCATTCCACGGCCTGGTGGACAAGAGGCATTTGTTAGCACCAGAGAAACAAAGAATGTAATTGAATCATAGAATCATAGAATAGTTAGGGTTGGAAAGGACCTTAAGATCATCTAGTTCCAACCCCCTGCCATGGGCAGAGGCACCTCCCACTAAACCATGTTACCCAAGGCTCTGTCCAAACTGGCCTTGAACACTGCCATGGATGGAGCATTCACAACTTCCTTAGGCAACCCATTCCAGTGCCTTATCACCCTTGTAGTAAGGAACTTCTTCCTTATTTCCAATCTAAACTTCCCCTATTTAAGTTTTAACCCAATACCCCTCGTCTTATCACTACAGTCATAGAATCATAGAATCATAGAATAGTTAGGGTTGGAAAGGACCTTAAGATCATATACTTCCAAACCCCCTGCCAGGGGCAGGGACACCTCACACTAAACCGTGTCACCCAAGGCTATGTCCAATCCAGCTTTGAACACTGCCAGCAATGGAGCATTCACAACTTCCCTGGGCAACCCATTCCAGTGCCTCACCACCCTTACAACAAAAAATTTCTTCCACATATCCAATCTAAACTTCCCCGGGCAACCCATTCCAGTGCCTCACCACCCTTACAACAAAGAATTTCTTCCTCACATCCAATCTAAACTTCCCCTCCTTAAGTTTTAATCTCTTACCCCTTGTGCTCTCACTACAGTTCCTCATGAAGAGTCCCTCCCCAGCATCCCTATAGGCCCCCTTCAGATATGGAAAGGCTGCTATGAGGTCTCCATGCAGCCTTCTCTTCTCCAGGCTGAACAGACCCAACTTTCTCATACGGGAGGTGCTCCAGTCCCCTGATCATCCTCGTGGCCCTCCTCTGCACTTGTTCCAACAGTTCCATGTCCTTTTTATGTTGAGGACACCAGAACTGCACACAGTACTCCAAGTGAGGTCTCACAAGAGCAGAGTAGAGGGGCAGGATCACCTTACTTGACCTGCTGGTCACACTCCTTTTGATACAGCTCAGGATACGGTTGGCTTTCTGGCCTGCAAGCGCACACTGCTGGCTCATGTTCATTTTGTCATCAACTAACACCCCCAAGTCCTTCTCCACAGGGCTGCTCTGAATCTCTTCTCTGCCCAACCTGTAACTGTGCATGGGATTGCTCTGACCCTGGTGTAGGACTGTGCACTTGGCATGGTTAAACATCATCAGGTTGGCATCAGCTGACCTCACAAGCATGTCACGGTCCCTCTGGATGGCATTCCTTCTCTCCAACCTATCAACCGAACCACACAGCTTGGTGTCATCGGCAAACTTGGTGAGGGCGCACTCAATCCCACTGTCCGTGTCACCAACAAAGATGTTGAACAAGACCAGTCCCAACACCAATCCCTGAGGGTCAACACTCGTTACTGGTCTCCAGCTGGATATTGAGCCACTGACTCTTTGCATGAAACCATCCAACCAGTTCTTTATCCATCAAGTGGTCCACCTATCAAATTGCCTTCCAGGAGAATCTGCTCCAAGATTTTGTCAGGCACAGAGGTGAGGCTGTCTGGTCTGTAGTTCCCTGGGTCAACCATTTTCCCCTTCTTGAAAATGGGGGTTATATTTCCCTTTTTCCAGTTGTCAGGAACTTCACCTGACTGCCATGATTTTTCAAATACAATGGTCAGTGGCTTAGCAATTCCATTTGCTAGCTCCTTCAGGACCCGCAGATGGAATTCATCAGGTCCCATGGATTGCTGAGGTGACTGTCTCGAGAGGGGATGCCTTCAGCGCCTGATCGGGGCGCGGCTCAGTGTCCAGGAGCTTCAGCTAGGAGCAGCAACAGGCACCAGGGGAGCCTCAAGACCTTGACAGGACTTGTCCAGGAGCCAGCAGCTCAGCGGACGCAAGCAGCTGACTCAGAGGAGGAGGCGCAAGGAGGAGCGGCAGCAGCCCTCACTGGGTGAAAACCTGCCCCAGGGAGCATGGGGAACAGGGCGGGTTCGAGGCAGTTTGTGTGGGTAGGTGAGTGGGATGATGAGCACTCGCCGTATGACCAGGGCCTGGTCTGGGAGCTCTGCTCTGGCTGCCCCGGCAGCGGCCAGTGTAGGCACCCAGACAGAGCCGATGAGAGGGGAGGCTGCAGTGCAGAGCTCGGGGTGTAGAGAGCGCCTGCACTGCTCTCCTGAGGGGAGGGTGCGCAATGGGCAGGGCTGCACTCTGTGCCCCCTGGTGGAGGTCCTCCTGCAGCTGGTGGCTGAGCTGGAGACCACTAATGAGTGTCGACCCTCAGGGATCGGTGTTGGGATCAGTCTTGTTCAACATCTTTGTCAGTGACATGGACAGTGGGATTGAGTGCACCCTCAGCAGGTTTGCCGATGACACCAAGCTGTGTGGTTCGGTTGATATGCTGGAGAGAAGGAGTGCCATGCAGAAGGACCTTGAAACGCTTGTGAGGTGGGCTGATGCCAACCTGATGATGTTTAACCATGCCAAGTGCACAGTCCTATACCTGGGTCAGGGCAATCCCATGCACAGCTACAGGTTTGGCAGAGAAGAGATTCAGAGCAGCACTGCAGAGAAAGACATGGGGGTGTTGGTTGATGAGAAAATGAACATGAGCTGACAGTGTGCACTTGCAGCACAGACGGCCAACCGTATCGTGGGCTGCATCAAAAGGAGCGTGACCAGCAGGTCGAGGGAGGTGATCCTGCCTCAATACTCTGCTTTCGTGAGACCTCACTTGGAGTATTGTGTGCAGTTCTGGTGTCCTCAACATCAAAAGGACATGGAACTGTTGGAACAAGTTGAGAGGAGGGCCACGAGGATGATCAGGGGACTGCAGCACCTCCTGTATGAAGATAGGCTGAGAAAGTCGTGTCTGTTCAGCCTGGAGAAGAGAAGGCTTCATGGAGACCTTGCAGCAGTCTTCCAGTGTTTGAAGGGGGCCTATAAGGATGCTGGGGAGGAACTCTTCATTAGGGACTGTAGTGAGAGCACAAGGGGTAAGAGATTAAAACTTAAAGAGGGGAAGTTTAGATTGCATATAAGGAAGAAGTTCTTTACTGTAAGGGTGGTGAGACACTGGAATGTGTTGTCCAGGGAAGCTGTGAATGCTCCATCCTTGTCTGCGTTCAAGGCTAGGCTCGACAGAGCCTTGGGTGACATAGTTTAGTTGGAACTAGATGATCTTAACGTCCTTTCCAACTATAACTATTCTATGATTCTTTGAAATATCTATCTTGGTATTCCATCTGTGGGTAGTATCACTGATAGCACTGAACTGTGCTTTGGTCTACAATAGAATACCAGATGCATCTATGATGAGAAGCCTTTAAATCTTTTAAGTGATTTTACAGATAACTTTTTTTATGCCAAGGTTTTAATATTTCTGACTTAAGAAAGACATATGGTAAAGTCCCTCAATAATTATAACTGTGTAATAGGAGGAGATGCAATTGTAGGTTCTGCAACCAGAGTTAATGTATTTCAGGCCAAAAAGATATTACATCTCCTTAAACACAGAATGTCTCTTCATTCATTTTTTTTCTATGTCTAGTGAAATAGGCATCCTACTATGGATACCCTTATTGTGGCCAAATCTGATGGGGTCTTTTCTACTAAGCCATGTCCTTGTGTTCATCCCTATATGTATCTTATAAAAAAAACAGAACTTTTTTTTCTCATTAGAGGGCAGAAATGTTGCAGCCTCCCCTCGTTACTCCCTTCATATCCCCTCAAAAAAACCCCCCAAACAAACAAAAAACTACCTCAGCTTTGCTGCCTAATGAAGTGCAAGTTCAAGTGTATCAGATGGTAGGTGGATCTGCTGATTGCAGCTACTGGTCTGAATCGGTGAAGCAATCCTGTTCAAGCAAACTTTGCAATCATACTTCTATCCTGAATCATGTTTTTCCTGATATTATGATATGTGTGTATACACATATGTATATATGCATATGCATGCGTCTTTTGGGTCTGTTATACTTACTATAGTCCACTGCTTCAAGTCTTCTGCAACATTGTTGGTTGGAAGTTTGCATTTTTCCTGCAAAAGAAAAATTTTCCAGTATTCAAACTGACACAGATACTTCTACAAATCAACAAACATCCTTACAATATTAGTAAAGTAGCGAGAGTTGCAATGCAGCTATTCTTAAAGGCCTTGCATAATGGACCCCAATAGCCCTGAATCTTCTGAATTCCACCAAAAGCAAGTAGCACAGCATTCCTGCAAATAGGACATTCTTTCTCTGCAGCAAGACTAAGTATTTTTCCTATAGTTTGCATGGTCACTTGCTAAATCTGTTATGACAGACTGCTTATCTCAGTCCAAAGCTTTAAGTCCTTTGGATCATTTCCCCAGCTCTAGACATTTTGATGATAAATCCACCATACCTAGCAAGCATTTTATAGCACCATGGAAAAAAAAAATATCAGGGAAATTTCACAAGTGCTGCTTTTACTTTAAGACAGTATCTTATCATAATTGACCAACTGAGACAGACGTGGTGGCTTTGCATCTACAGAGTGGTATTTAGGTGCCTAAAATAAGTGACCTCATTTTCAGAGATGCATAGCACCACCACCTCCTACCAATGGTAATAAGAGCTGTGGTCTCAGCACTTTTTAAAGTGAAAAACTAATTTGAAACAGGAGCTTTCTTGCCTATATAGGGAGCTCCCAATGCAGGTAGCGTGGTCTTAGGTGGAAATAGACCCACATGACATTTTATGGCTGGTTTTCCATCTATCAATCAGATGCTCTTGAATACACATGGAGCCTTATCTAATTTGTTGTTTTATAGCAAGACACTGCTTCATGTTCTCTTCCAGTTTAGTGTGCAAGTTTCAAGTTATTGGCTGACTAGTAAATATCTGTATTTATCGCACCTATCACATCACATCTTTCAGGTAACTTGTGCCCTGAAACCAGAGGTGCTAAGAAACTATTCAAATGAAATTTTTCTTAGCTGATCTAATTCCTTAGAGCAAAGTTTTATTCCTTAGAGTAAGGTTATTTCTTCCCAGTCCTAGTCAGCCCTTTTTCTGTGTGTAGAATGCGTTCTGTCTCAGACTTTTCTATTGCCCTTTAAAGTGTTGGGAGGCAGAACTGTGTCAACAATATATTGTACTCTTTGGCCAGTGTTCATTTCAGTGCACCAGGTTAGAACCTCATTGCAATTTGCTTGCAAAGTGGAGTCAGTAGAAGGCACCTCTTTCCACTGCCATAAACCTGATTTTTCGGAGGTCTGAATAATTTGCAGAAAGTAATGTTGTATTCTCCAGCATGGAACATTTTGTTCCAAAGTACTGCTGTTGCCTTTATCTGTCCTGTGGGGAAGCAATCCCTTTTCAGCTTTCAACCATGGACAAAAGTTTACAGCACTAGAAGAAAAAGTATGTGTTTATATAGAGAGATACTCTAATGCATCTTTGCCTTTATCTCTGGCATAAATATATGGTTTCCACCACTGTGGTATCTTAGAGGTTTTTATGGTTTTCCCTGTATATCAACACCAGGATAAAGTGATAATTTTTACTATTTTATTTGCTGGAATTGAAAACACAGAGAAAGGTATTTAAGGTCACACAAGAAGTGGAAAGCTACAGCTTTAACTAAATTGCTAATTGGGGAGATGGGAAGTAACTTTTCTTTTGTGACACAAAGGTTCATATCGATTTTGTCTTACTTCAAATGTCCAAAAGACACAAATTTAAGTTAATTTTTAAGGCTACTTATGGAGTCAATGAAAAAGAAAGTAAGTACGACTAGTTTCTAAAAAAACATTTGAACCTGGCTTAGCTCTTTGAAATGGCAGAAAGCGTCCTCTTAAGGTGCCTGTAGAAGATCTGTGTCTATATAAAAAGATCAGACAGTTACTTTAGATTAAATTCCTCGTATCTGGTTTGCTAAAATAAGTAGTTGCATCCAACTCTCTATGTATATAATTGAAAATGCACCTGAAGGGCTATATTGGATATATGTCAGGTATCCTCTTGTAAACAGGGACAATGTTAATGAATATAGACCCCTTGAAGTCTACAGGGGCACTGGAAGATAATTAAAGTGCCAGCATACTTATATCTTCCCTTGTGAAGAAAGACAAGTTTGAACTCAAGTATGTGAATACCAGTGAATAAACCTCTAGCAAACTTGCTCTTCCTGGAAAAAAAAAAAAAAAAAGGCGTTACTTGAAAGGAGGCTTATTTTAAATATGTAATTCTCCTACATGTTAATTGACTGTTGGATTTCAGGGAAGTGGGAGGCATAATTCATGCACTGGATGTGGACTCTACAATTTACATAGAGAAGATGACTGCCGTCTTCAAACTTTCACCTATTTGTAGTGTGTTTTCTCTAGTTTCCTGATATCAGTCAGGAGAGACCATAAGGTGTTATTTTAAATAACCCAAAGAATGTTTAGCAATATGTGGTTAGGTGCTTTATATATAAAAATATAAATATATCTATATAACTACTTTTAATCTATATAAATATATAAAAATTGTCCAGCATGAATATTATATTGCATCTTTATGAGGGTACTGAATTGTGTCCCTACTCAGGGTAATAATTTACCTGATTTTTAACCATCAAACCCTTGTAATTCAAAGAAAACTAATGGATAGTTTCACCCTAAAGGCTCTACCTATCTTCAACAGAGAAATTCTTCATATCACCAATATTATCTCAGTAAGAGAGGTAAAATTAATCATCACTTAGAGGTGCATGTCTCTCCATTGGCTTTTGAGGGCTCCTTGAGGATTAATTTGGGCTAGATGTCTAAATGGAAAAATCTTTGGAGCCAATTGAACTTTGGAACCGTTATAACCTCATCAGCATCCACCCCTGAACAGGGCAGTATGGATTCTTCAAGACAGCAAGAGAAGGAACCCAGGTTGAAATTTTGCATGATTCCTTCATATTCCTTAACCCTAGATCAGCTGACTTTACCTGTGAGAAATCCAAATGGATTTACACAGTATAATTGTACATCGATCTTCATTAGGTCAGTCACTTCGTTAACTGGAAAACAATACGTGTTTCTAAACTCCTTGGAACAGGCAGTGGTCTCTCAAAGAACAGCATCCAATTCAGACAGTGCATCCAGCAACTCTCATTAGTATAGCTGATATATATTCAGCAAAAACAAGAGTGTGAAAACAATGGACAATGCGAAAAAATAGGCTTTTCATGATGAAATTCAGTGTCTCATAGTTCATGTCAGAGGCAAGTAACATCATTCAAATACTCAGATATTTTCACCTGGATGCAGAATAGCTTATACGACTTGAATTTTGGATCCTGTCCTGTTCTAGAGATACTTATATATGCATTCCTACATCTACCATAAAGCTACAGAGATATACCTGTTCAGTCTGAGTTCCAGGATCAAGCAACCATTTCTAGATGTGAAGCCACAAATCCTTTCCCCGAGTAAAGCAGAACAACTTATCACGTAAGTCAAGATTTACTCTCCAACACCAAGGGTTTCTGTATTTAGCTCTCATTCTTCTTTGACAGGTCCACTTAATTAGCTTATCTTCCATTATTTGATTAAGTCTGCATAAATATTAATTTAAAATTCATTGTTTAAATAGGTGAACTATAATTGTTCTTTTCAAATCTACTTTTAAAGTGATATTTGATTTTAAATACGTTTGCATTCATGGCTTTTTGCTACTTTAATTAGGGAAGTTAGAAAACAAAAAATCCAAAAAGTTGCAGTTTATATGGTAATGGGAAAACATGAAGGATTTTTAAAAAGGGCAAGTCACTAAATGGAAGGATGATAACCAGTAATAATTCCAGTCATCTAAACAGTGTACTCATCAAAGCTCTGTATCTCAAAGTGTTATACAATGGAGGTAAGTAGTGTTTCACCATTTTAAACACACCTCTAAAGTCTTTGTAATTGATGGTGAGAAGCCTGTTCTTTGATGGTTTCTTGCTTTTCCCTCCAGGGAGTCTAAAACTGTAATCATGAGGAAGTGATCTCTCCTTTATTATGCAAAGCTTGTGTTAGGTACAGCGTGGGCATAGCTTGCTCTAGAGAGTTAAGCTATTGCTGATGGCAAAGATATTTTATTTTAAACCCCCCAGTAAATCACTTCTCTCTTTTCTTGATTACTTCAGACAAACCAATTTTGAAATCTATATAGAGTTGTTGTGCCTTTGTGGTTAACAAGTTGACTTTCTTTGGCTCTCATAAACTAATGGCCCTGAGTCATTTTTGTTCATAACACTGGATTGCCTAATTGACTGAGGGCCGTATAGAGAATTCCCATAATGACTGCCAAATTTAGCTTTTGTGAATTCTTCTGTCCATTGACTGTGTACAAAAATAGAGCTCACAGCTCCACTGTATTGTAGGCAGCCTGAATGACTCACCAGCCTCTCCACCACCTGTGCCCCAGCAGCTCACAATCAACAACAGGCAGTATGAACATTTCTCTAGGCTGGGTCAGACTTGCAAGTGGAAGTGTAAGCATGTCAGAAGTATATAGGTACTCATTCACTTCTGAGTTATACAGTCTCTTGTTTCTGGTCTTAATGACCTTCACTTAGCTGAGACAAGAAGAGACAGGTAAATATCAGAGATTGCCTGGGAAGGTGGGTTATCTGCAGCCTTAAAGACTCATAATCCCAAACTAGATAGGTAGATATTATCAACGGTGTTGGTGTAACTGGTACTACCAGAAGGCAAATGTTCTGCTGGGGGACCCGGGAGGTCCTTTCCAGCAGGGCTTTCAACCAGTGTCTGATTCTAGTGCCACTCACGTGCATTTCCAGACCATAGTTAATTGCTTGCTGAAATGACATTCTCCAAAGGCAGAAAAAAGCTGCCCTTAGGTCTTTTTGAAAATCATTTGCGCAGTAAAGAACTGTAGTGCACACACAGATGAAGCCATTCCTTTTTTACAGTCAATTTCAGCATTTCCTCAACGTATTTACCTTTCTTAAGATGTATCAGACAGGCTGTGTTTTGAATATTGTTCCAGTGAAGCTGAAATCAATGGAACAATTTCAGAATATGGGTTTCTCCGACTTGTATATAGAAGTGTTTTAGGCTACTTCATTGCACTTTCTTGGTTATTCCTTATTAGACTATCAACAAAGGCTTCTGTAGATCACTTCAATTTGAAAAAAACGGATTTTGCCAAACACACTGTGTTAAAATTTCTCAGGGTTAAGAATTCCATGAACTCATTACACTGTACCATTTACACTGATTCTTGCTTAAAAGTCAGCATAACAAATTCCACATTACTAGCTTAAAAAAACCCAGAAATTAACTCCGTTTCAGTATCACTGAAAGATATCTTGCTCAAATGCTCAGAGTCACAAAAAGATTAAAGGATGAAATATGTGATTTCTTCCTTTGTGTTTCCTTTTCTCTCAATATATATCTATTATAAAAACAGAATGCTTATGTCTTATCCTAACTGTTCCTGGTAATTTGTAAAGTTTGTTAACTTTTTAGGTATAGAGTTTGGAAGAGAGAACAAGTTTAAGGACCAGCCCTATCCTACTTGAATAAATCTCTTCTAAAACATGGGTCACAGTATAGAAAAAGTCTGGTTTCTACTGCATTTGATTAAAGCCTAAGGAAAACATCTATGCTCATTTTAACTTCAAAGACCTTTGTCACACTGAAGCTATATAATTTTCATGAATCTGAAGATAACCCCCCAGAAACAGGCAACTGGCAAGCAGGCAGTTCGCATTCTTGATTTGTAGATAAGCTTAAAATACACTAGTTTATCAGTGAGTTCAAGCTATAAACATAGTTCTGTTTAAAGGTGGTAATTTTTTTCTTACATTTAACCAAGTCATATATTTTGACTTCCTGGAAATACAGTACTGTTTCATCTCTTCAGGAAAGGATATGGTAGAAATAGCATGCAATTTAAATCGAAGACCTTCTGAAATTATGCTTTTTCCTCCAGCTAAGACATGTTAGTAAACACTGACAAATAGTACTCCTATTTTTATGCAGACCTGGAGATCAACTTGTATCCATTTAATACAGTACTGAATAAAATTGTGAATTAATATAATGCCTAGAGATCTTTGGAGTAAAAAGAGAGTTATTTCCGTTCTGACTTGTCCTCAGTTATTTCCACTCTGACTTGATATTCAGTAGTTTAAGTTTTTGTGACTTCACATTCTTACAGGACAGAAAATTCCTTTTCACAGTCTTTACTGAATATTGAATTATTATTATTTATCACAGTAGACCCTACATCTTGCTAATGTTAGAAATGCCGTGGTGATCTGTTGATTAGCCTAGAAGAAGAACATTTTGAAAGCAGTCAATGTTCAATCAACTACCATCCTCCGATAACTAAGCTGATTCATCTCCAGACAGCTCAGAACATGAGGTATCCATGTCTGTCATGTAAATATGCCATGTAAATGGCAAATATTCACTGTTCTCCCTGGGCCAAAGCAAACAAGCAACATCTGAAAAACAGTACTGCACAGGTTTTATATACAAGGAATATCTCACTGGAACAAAATTCATGGTAATGTGTGGTCCATAGTTGTGAAATGCAGATTATCACTTTTGGCAGCAGACTGGTACCCCATACTGGATTATGGATTGTTCTGTATCCATAGACTATTGAAATGGATCTTCAGGGCCCGTCAGCTCTTATTACAAACTAATCCCCAAATACAATCTTTATTCAATTTTAAGAATAATGAAAAAAATCAAGCTAAAATAACCACTAAATGGAAAAACAAGTTCATTTTAATTAAAACGTAATAGAATAAAAAAAAAAAAAAGCCTTAAACTGAGGCGGGGAAATTCAATAGACATTTATTTTATTTGGGAACTTCAGAAAGGTAATTAAATGCACTAATTTCTTTTGAGTCTTCCCTGATGATCTCTGAAAATCAGGGCATGGTCTGTTCTAGCGCTATCATCAGATTGATTTAACAATATTTTTATAACCAACATGAGTTTCTAGAATCCTGATAATAACAACAACAGGGCTGTGGCTTTTGGAAATGTGTCCAGCCTGTAAGGCTATGGAGGGTTCCAAGCTTATTGTGATTCTTTACTTTTGCTGGTATGGACGTTGGGATTTCTGCTTTCCAATACGTTTTGCTCAGGCTACGCTTTAGTGTCTTTGATATTTAGGAGGGATTGTTAGCCCAATAGCATTTGCAGAAATTTGGGAAAACAAGCTTTCTTTGTTTCTTTACATAAATATGATTTTATTTTAGTGATCTAATTTAAATCAGTCTAAATGTTGTGTGTCCATAAACTGGAGTAAGTTTGTGGTGATATAATACATACATATATGCACATACACATACATATATACACACATGTATATATATGAAAATGAATGTGTATTATAATAAGATTAAATATTTATTATAATATACAGTCATATTATGCATGGATACACACACATACACACAACCTACATGTCCATATACAAGTGTGTGCTTAAATATATATTTATCATAGAATCATAGAATAGTTAGGGTTGGAAAGGACCTTAAGATCATCTAGTTCCACCCCCCCTGCCTTGGGCAGGGACGTCTCACCCTTGACCATGTTGCCCAAGGCTCTGTCCAACCTGACCTTGAAAATATATATATACACATATATACGCATATATATGTAACATAATCTCTGCTTGGCCCTTTGTGACAACACCTGAGATCAGATTTATCTAAGGGACGTGAAATCTGAAGAGTAATTAGAGATTACACAGGTAACAGTAGCATATATTGGCTTGTGGTTGGCAGCTGATGGGGTACTGACCCTTTCAGAAACTCAGCATTTATTTGTGTTACCTGTTTGGTATACAGTTGAAATTCATCTCACTACATTTAAACCCCACACTGCACATTCAAGGCAACCATCAAAAGTTTCTTTCATATTCAAGATAAAGAAAAAAGAAACAAACAAACAAACAAAACCTAACACATAAAGCTCCCACCGAAACCAGAACATATTTTGAACATGCTATTTGTCTTATTCGTGTAACTCAGCCAAATCAGACACCGATGATGTCTGTATCTCTTTGTCAATTATCACTGGAATTTCAGGGTGATTTGCTTGGTGGTAGGCGTCTAAGCAAATATGAGGTAGTCCCACTGCTTTTCTCTAGTATGAGAGCTGGTCCTTTCAACTGCTCATGCAATGCTTCATTCAAAGCCTTTTCTAGAAACTGCTGGAAAAATTATTAGAAAACTATTATCATCGTGGTAATTGGAACCAGATACCTAGCAAGAATTTAAAACCTCTTTTCCATTGATCTATCTTTGGTAAATAATTAGAAACCTTTGCCTGCATAGGAAAAGAGTCTCCAGTGAATCAGATTCTTTTAATCAACATTTCCTGACACCACTCATTCCTCTGCTATGCTGTCACAGCTGTAGTGATGCAAGCTCCTTTTTGTTGATCTCTTTGATAATTAGTTTTTGAAGGTTAATCCCACTAGGCATTCCTTGTGTCAGCCTGGAGTTTAATGACTTTCTGAGCTTTAAAGCACTATGTGCTGGAGATAAAATATTGCGCAAAGTTTAGGTCTGTCTGACCCTCCAGCATGATGACCTGATCAAATTCAGATAATCAAACCCCCAGGTTAGCACAGTTAAGGCAGTGCTGTTTCCCTGTCATAGGTTCCTTTCTGACGTAGGAGGAGCCTTAAGGTAACCTGTGCATGCAGCCACTTTCTGTTGCTCACAGAAAATGACACACCTTGGTCAGATAGAATTGGCTTTTAATGCAAATCTAGATCAAAGTTAAACCTTGACCTCCAGCAAGGACTGCAATTTGTTTGGGAATAAACCCCTGCCCTTAAAGTGGCTAGGATAACACTATTTGGCTTTGGGGACAAATGCTGTCTGCCTAGTTCTTATGCTCTTCTAGGAGGTATCTCCTCTCAGCCATTGTTTGAGACAGAGATGAACTGTTTGTCTGACTCAGTGTGACTACGCCTGCCTTCTTATGGTCTCAATAGCAAAATGTCTTCAGAGCTGTCCCATCACATTTCACTATAGCAATGTCTCTATTATTATTTGTATAGGTATTGTAACTCAAAACACCAGCAAAGAATAAGGGCCTAATAGGACATGAAGTGTGCGTACAAAGACCAAAAATAGTCCATAAACAAACTGCAGAGACCTTGTAACAACTGGAATTTAACACATTCTTGGTGCACAGTGATCTCGTATGACTGATCTTGCACAACTTCAATCTCAAAGAATTTAGACTAATAGGGTGGGGTTAATCTAACTAAACTTGAATATCCAAATTTTGAGAGCATCACACTTCTTTTATAGTCATCACTGGAGAAACAGGGTTTTTTTAGGTGAAGAATGCCTCTCACCTCTAATCTGACATCTAATAGAGATCAGAAGAACCATGTCCTTGGTCATCCTACCATTAGTGGAGAGAGGAAGGCAACTTCAATAGTGAGTCTTCCTACCTATACTAAGTGCCTGAGTAAGGAATGGAGTAAGTTTTGCCCTAGAGCTATCTTTGTATTTTCATGTATAAACATTTCCTAGATAACTAGCTTATGTTAAATGACAGGTCTAAATAAACCTGTCAGAATCGTGCACATTATGCGTATTATTCCTTGGGGGAAACAGGAAAAGTCATCATGCAGTGATAAGTTTACCATCTGAAGTAAAGTTTGGGTTTAGCTTATCCCTGTCGCACCAAAGTTAGGCTACATGGTTAAATATCTTACACTTGTAACACAAGGAATATTTGCAAGTGCATCCTCTTTCACGCACAAGTACCTGCTCAGTGAAGACCAATGTAGCCGTGCTGGGGCTTAGCTGCTTTCCATTAGGGCTAATGACAGCCACTGGGAGATATCTGCAGGATGCACCAGCTCTGAGGGAGATGCAAAGATTTTCTGTTTATTTGTTCCCTTTCATTTATTGTAGCTCAGGAGGAGAATGTCTGGGTCATTAGTTTTTAGGAAAGGATGTAGCAGGATATATGAGGGAAAAAAATAAAGAAACATCAAAGTGATTTCATGAGAGCTCCAATTAAAGTGTGTATTCGGTGGATAAAGAACTGGATGGATGGCCGCACACAAAGAGTAGTGCTCAATGGCTCAATGTCCAGCTGGAGACCAGTAACGAGTGGTGTCCCTCAGGGATCGGTGTTGGGACTGGTCTTGTTCAACATCTTTGTTGGTGACATGGACAGTGGGATTGAGTGAGCCTCCAGCAAGTTTGCCGATGACACCAAGCTGTGTGGTTCGGTTGACATGCTGGAGGGAAGGAATGTCATCCAGAGGGACGTTGACACGCTTGTGAGGTGGGCTGATGCCAACCTGATGATGTTTAACCATGCCAAGTGCACAGTCCTACACCAGGGTCAGAGCAATCCCAGGCACAGCTACAGGTTGGGCAGAGAAGAGATTCAGAGCAGCCCTGCAGAGAAGGACTTGGGGGTTTTGGCTGATGACAAAATGAACAGGAGCTGGCAGTGTGCGCTTGCAGGCCAGAAAGCCAACAGTATCGTGGGCTGCATCAAAAGGAGTATGACCAGCAGGTCGAGGGAGGTGATCCTGCCCCTCTACTCTGCTCTTGTGAGACCTCACTTGGAGTATTGTGTGCAGTTCTGGTGTCCTCAACATGAAAAGGACATGGAATTGTTGGAACAAGTCCAGAGGAGGGCCACGAGGATGATCAGGAGACTGCAGCACCTCCCATATGAAGACAGGATGAGAAAGTTGGGGCTGTTCAGCCTGGAGAAGAGAAGGCTGCGTGGAGATCTCATAGCAGCCTTCCCATATCTGAAGGGGGCTTATAGGGATGCTGGGGAGGGACTCTTCATGAGGAACTGTAGTGAGAGCACAAGGGGTAAGAGATTAAAACTTAAAGAGGGGAAGTTTAGATTGGATATGAGGAAGAAATTCTTTCCTGTAAGGGTGGTGAGGCACTGGAATGGGTTGCCCAGGGAAGTTGTGAATGCTCCATTGCTGGCAGTGTTCAAAGCTGGATTGGACATAGCCTTGTGTGACATGGTTTAGTGGGAGGTGTCCCTGGCCATGGCTGGGTGGTTGGAACTAGATGATCTTAAGGTCCTTTCCAACCCTAACTATTCTATGATTCTATGATTTTTGATGGCTGAAACATGCTTGTTGAGTACATCGCTATGTAGACACTTACGCTGGAAGTCACAAAACCAATAGGTATTTACACTGAAAAGCAGTCTAACCCAAGTTCTCCTTCTGTCTCTGACCTTAACTGGATTGGTAGCCTTTCTCCCCTCATGCAGTCAGGTAAGCAGACTAGGGCACGTTGTTCAGCGAATACATAGGGTGAACCCCAAATGAGAACTCCTGGAGAGATGAGAATTTGGTCAAATATCCTTGACCTGGGGAGATTAGAGACACAATTCCACAGAGAGCATCGGTCTGGAAGCTTACAAAAGAGAAGAAATTGAAGCTATACCCTCTGTGCTGACCTTCAGCACAGCTGTGTGAATTGGAAGCTAAACACAGGCTTACCTAAGTCTCATATCTAGAGATGCGAAGAAACTTACCTCAGGGTGATTCAGTGAAAGATCCATACAAGAGATCTGCAAGCTTTATACACTTCAGTAAAACAGCTAGGCAGAACCCCTAACTGAATAAGTAAAGCAGATTATATCTTTTTTGCCTGTATCATAGTAGGATAGAGTGTTTTGAGTTGAAAGGGACTATCAAAGGAGGTCCAACCTCTCCTGCAATGAGCAGGGACATCTTCAACTAGATCTGATTGCTCAGAGCCCTGTCCAACCTGGCACTGATTGTTTCCAGTGACGGGACATCTACCACCTCTCTGGGAAACCTGTCCCAGTGTTTCACCACCCTCATTGTAAAAAAATTCTTCCTTATATCTAGCCTAAATCTTCCCTCTTTTATTTTAAAATCATTACCTTTTTTGCTATCACAAAAGTCCCTACTAAAAACATTTGTCCCTATTTTTTTATAAGCCCCCAGAGTCTTTTCTTCTCCAGGCTGAACAATCCCAACTCTTTCAGCCTTTCCTCAAGGGAGAGGTGCTCCACCCCTCTGGTCATCATTGTGGCCCTCCTCTGGACCTGCTCCAAAAGGTCCACATCTTTTCTGGGCTGAAGACTCCAGAGCTGGATGCTCTGCAGTCTCATTTAAGTACAGCAGAGGGGCAGAATCAATTCCTTCAACCCTCTGGCCACATTTCTTTCTACACAGCCCAGTATATAGTTGGCATTTTGGGGTGCAAGTGCACACGGCCAGGTCACGTCCAGTTTTTAAACCTTCAGTACTCCCGAGTCCTTCTAACCAGGGCTGCTCTCAATCTCTTCATCCCTCAGCCTGTATTGATCCTGGAGGTTGCCCCAGCCCAAGAGCAGGACCTTGAACTCAGCCTTGTGGAACTTCATAAGCTTTACATGGGCTCACTTTTCGACCCTGTCCAGATCCCTCTGGATGGCATCCCATCCCTCAGGTGTGCCAGCTGTACCAGTCAGCTTGGTGTCATCTGCAAACTTGCCAAGGGTGCACTTGATCCCACTGTCGTCGAAGATATTAAATAGTACTGGTCCCAGTACAGAACCCCAAGAGACATCACTTGCCACTGATTTCATCTGGACTTTGAGCTACTGTCTGGATGTGACCATCCAGACAATTCTTTATCCACCAGACAGTCCACCTATCAAATCCATGTTTCTCCAAATTACAGAGAAGGATGTTGTGGGGGACTGTGACAAAGGCCTTATAGAAGTCCAGATAGATAACCAACATCAGTAGCTCTTCCCTTGTCCACTTTGTTGCTTTTACTTTTCCATTTCACGCTTTTTTTCAAGACCAATGTCAAGCTACGTAAAAATGCAAATAACAGGGAAAATCCTATTAAGTAGAAACAATAACCAAGAAATTTTCTTACCAAACGTATAAAAATACTGTGAGCTTTTGATATTAAGGTGATTAAATCATGCATTGAAGGTATTATTCATTTTCTGAGCTTTTCTTCAATTTAATTAATTTTAATTTGGAATACTTAATAATTGGATAAGTAAAGATATTTAAAGAAAAAAACTGTTTAATCAAGTGCCATTTTGTTAAGTAAGTAGTATGACACATTTACCAAAATTATGGTTATTCAGTGAATGGTTATAAGCAAAACTCTGAATTAAAATGATAAATAAAAACCTCAGATTTTATGATGTAACATCTATTTACTTCAGAAAGCTTTGAATTGAATCCAAACACCTGAAGGAGGAAATGTAGCAATTCAAAATATCTATGACTAAACAGTGGTGTTTCTGTTTATGATATTAGAAACACTGCCACATGCTTCCCAGTCTGTGATATGGTCATGTGGAAGCAAATCTACACCAGGGTGAGAGGTTTCTCTCTGTTTTTTTAAAACAAATGAAGAAACATTTTCAAGTATATTTCAAGAAAAATTCAGTGTTTAAATTCACAGGAAATTAAACAAAGGAATCATCTTTGAAGAAAGAAATGAATTTGTTTTCTACAGTTCTGTGATATGTATTTCCATCAGTTAATGTTCATCAGATAAATATCTTTCACATGTGGTTGTTACGGTCATCCAATAATGGGATTCAGAATTATATTCCTGAGACAGAGACAGGACTTTTCTGTCGAAAGGGCATATAACTGAAATTCAAATGTTTCAAAATCAAGTCAATAGAAGTTATATTCATCTGAGTTTCTACATAAAAACTTTCATTACTGGCTTTATTTCATCTCGGTTTCTACTATTTCTATCACATTAAAAGTATATATGCTTTTAGGTGTTTTACTGGCTAGCATAAATCCAAACTCCACAAGGAAACTGAGCCATTCTTCATCCTATCTTGGAAATCACAAGGAAACAACATCTGATTTCACAGCTAATCTATCCTCCATATATATTGTTATGTTCCTGATCAGCTGATGTGGGAGTGACAGAGCGGTTTTGGTGAGCACCAAGTGTACAACCAGAGTCAACCCACCATGCATGTAGACTCTACAGAGTAGACCCTTTGCTACCAAAACCTTGCCAAGCAAACTTAGTAACACATGATTTCAAATAAATTGCCAATTTGAATCTATTTCCTTTCCTCTCCTTACCCAAAAAATTAAATCCCGCAGTTTAGCATGTATTTGGAAATACTGACCCCTGAAATCTAACTGGATAAAATGTTTTATGCTGCTTTGTCTACCGCTTGGCTTTTGATGAGCTGGAGCTTTACTCTTCAGTGTTTGGTCTTTTTTAATACTGTTGAAAGATCACACTGGCTTTAAATGACCTTTGCATTTCTATCCATGATGAGGGAAAACCAAATACAGGTTATACTGCTGGTGATATTTTTTCCTGCATATTCACTGAATCTTAGTAAATTGAGCCCTAAATAAGGAATTTATTCTTATGTTAGCAAACTTTCAGTTGCAAAGGAACTTTACTGCTTTCATTTCCATATGTTTCTGCAGTTTATTCTAATCCACATTTCCAAGTCTGGGAATTTCTCCTGTTTCTACCACCAGTGAGGTCTCTCTGCCTCTTTTCAAGTCCTCTGATAAGAACAGCAAATTCATGTCCTCCTTTTTAGGTAAGGGTAACAAATTAAATCATTACTAGTGATCAAAAACAAAGTAAGAAGGAGCAGAATGATAGTTGCCTTACTCAGTAATCTGCTATTAGAGAGAATTGGAATGCCTTCCCTTTTAAGTTTTTAATTGGTTTCAGGCATAAATCTTCTCATCATTCCCATGTATCAACTCTCATACAAAAATACATTAGACTTATTTAACACTGTGGTCAAAACTTGGAATTTTCTTTCATTATATATATTGACATTTCTATTTCTACGTTTTTATTTGTCAATATAAATGAAACTTTAAAATGTCATAATTTCCCATAAAACTACATTTTAGATATCATTGCTTAAACTCAACTAAAAGATCCTGTTGATGATATTGAAAGCTCTCATTCAAGTTTGACTTAAAATAAATTACATTTTAAAACATACCACTCTGAAAAAAATAATGAAGGAAACAAATAGAAAACTTGCCTTCTCTCAGGATAATGAGAGTACTAATAGATGAAAATGCTTTATCTCAAAAATCCTCATGGGTTATTTCAGCAGAAATTCAATGAAATTGTTACAAGGGAAAAACAAAACTTCATTAGAAAGCTTTCATTGTGTCAAGTGTGATAACAGTAGTCACATAGGTATAGTCTTGCTCCTTGTTCAGTTTTGTGTGCAATTCAGATAAAAGCTGAAGTTTCTTTTCCCTTGTAAACAAAAGTTAAGCGTCCGCCCTAAAGTACAATTTTGAAGTGCACACTTCACTAAATTTCATCCTTAGGATCTCCTTTGCCTCACCTAACTAGAGCCATTTAAGAGATGATAAGCCTAAACTAATTGTCTAGACACTCATTTTAATCAGTCAACAGACAGGCATCTTCAAAGCATGATTTGTCCTGCTTATCTTAGAAACATAGGCACAGAAATCTCATTACCATGGGATGAGTTGCCTTTTCAGAAAGACCTCTCTCTTTCTTTTGACTACAAAAGAGGTTAAACAGTTTGGTTAAATTAAACATGCAGCTTTCAAATTACTGCAGTGGTATAAGCTGAATCCTCTTAGCCTTTGCATATGAGACTAGATAGTTTTCTAATATGCTATTCCTACCTTTAAGCTATGAACTGTATGAGTAGAATGTAGGCTTTTAACAGGTCAGAGATGGGACCCTGGCTGTGACCTTGAGTTTTGCTTTGAGATTTGGGCTTCTGAAAAACCTGGGACACAAAGGAAGGCTGTTGTTTGACACCAAGAAGGAAGCTCTTAGATGAGCCCCCTTGAGGACACACTCCTGTGTTTTGTACAGCCCTAGCCCTGATACATAGTTAAAATTCAGCACAGTTGGTAAATCCTTATAATTCATGTAGTTCTTGGAGGCATAAAAAATGCATGGCAATTGCAGCCAGTAAATCTTATTATAAATTACATAATATGCATGAATTTAAGCTACATTATGATTCAATGTTGCATTTTTAATGGCATCCTTTTGCACAAATTTTGTTGGGCACCAAGCTAGAATCTAAAAAAAATTAAGCTATACAACCTTTCTATTTGTTACTATAGGGCCTGAGTCGTGTTACTGGACTCTGGGAGTGGAGAGTTTTTTTCTTTAGTTGGAATTTTTTTCTCTTTTTTTTTAATATATATATATCAGAAATGCATGTTAAGTGTTTCTATTCTTGAAGCAATTACATTTTGGAAATGAGAATTCACGAAAGCTTTGTTCTTTACTTATTTCTTAGCCAAAGGGAGAAAATCAACCTGTGAATGGTTTAAGTGACATGACATGAAGGTACTTCAAGGTCACAGTTTTCATTATTGTCTTCTGACCTTATAAGTTGAAGCAAAATTAGGAAGGTAAAACTTGTTTTAATTTAAAATGGATAAAGGAATCTAAATCTCTGGGATCCATAGGCTCTGACTGCTAAATCACTTTGGGTAGGGTTAGCATCTTGCAGCTTTTGATATCTATATTGTAAGGTTCTCTTTTGTTTTGTTAAGCCTATCTGAAGGTAGACATCTAATCCAAATCAGATGAAATGTAGAATCATAAAATCATAGAATGGTTAGGGTTGGAAAGGACCTTAATATTTAGAACTGTTTATTTTTCACCACTGATTATCAAGGGCCTTCAGATGCAGATTCTCTATGTGGTCAGATGAAACACATCCTATGAGAGCAGCACAAACGTAATAAGTATTTCAAGAGGGAGAAATGTTTCAGAAAGATAAATCATCTTACTGATCATTTCTAGCTTGGACATAGGAATTTTATTAGCCCATTTTGAATATATTATGAAGATCAGCATTATAATTCCATGTTACAGATAGAAAAGTTCAGAGAGTGCTCAGAGAAGTCGAGTGATATGTACAGAGGTCAGATGAAGAGCTAGTATTACAACCAGTGTCTTCTGGAGTTCTTCCCATCTGCGGCATCACTTGGGCAGAACCCAACAGAAGGAAAATGAAAATATCTGAAAAATCTGGGCTAAAGCAATTCTGAAAAAGGGAATCTGATTCATCTAAGGCATAGTTTCTTCTAAGGACATTTTAACCTAACCCAGCAGTCTAAAGGGACCTTGAAATGGAGGCTATATATTTGTATACATGCAATAATTTTTTCTTTTAAATTCTCTTTACATTCACGAATGTAGCCAGAAGCACTTAAATATTGATTAGGAATTTATTTGTTTCCAGACCTAAACTGAAGAGTAGAAATATTAATTTTATTTGGCGTTTTTTGGGGAGTGGCTTACAAATCACTGAATGTAAATAAAATACTTTAATTTGTGAGTTCTTACAAATAGAGGTTACTATTAGATGCTGAAGTAATTTGCTTTTGCCTTTGAAACAAATCACTTTCCTATTAAAGGCAACTCATCTCTGCTGGAACAGTGCTCTAGCTGCCAGGCAAGGAGCTGGAGTTAGCCCTAGAAAATCCTTCCTGAGGAAATCAAGCTTATGTTACAGCTTCAAGTTTGCCTCAAAATGAGAACTGGTCAGACGTGGCCCTCGTAGCTAACATAGCAGAGCAGCAAAACTAGAAGTGAACTCACTAAGACTGATGGGAGGCAGGGGGTGCTACGGGTGTCCCTGCCTGGCCTGCTTCTATCACCATCTTGACCCTTCTGGGTCATCTGCATTCATTGTGGATTGGAAAACTTTATCTGACGTACACAGAAAGTTGTTTTGGATCACATCAGCAGTGTTTGTACCCTATGGCAGACGACTGCTTCATACGGAAAGTTTATGATTGAGAAGAGATCTGGAGCCTGTCTAAAAGGAAGGGGTCAACAAAGTGAAATGAAAGAACTGGGGACAGGCAGTGTTTGAGCTCTCCATGGACTAGTATTGGACTGATTTTGCACATCTTCATTAATTTTTCTGACCAAATGAAATGTAGGAATGCCATATTGATTTTGACTAAGATTGATTTTGCACAGTCAGAATGGAAAATCACAGTTCTTAGGTAAGAATATTTGTATTTGTGAAACACAAAGAGAAAAGGTGTACATGCAAAAATAACTGTTTTAAAATTCCAATTTGCCTAGCTGATCAAAAACTACAGCTGGTTTCATGATGTGAAGTAAAACCTTAACAAACAATTCAAGTCTGCCTTGTTGCAGCAATCATGTTTGGTACTGCTCCTTCTCCCATTTTTGTGTGTCTCTCATTCTACCGTTAATGTTTAAAGAAAGAAATGAATGTGTAGTTAGCTGCTGGCAGAGTGAAAAATGTATGTTGTGAACATCTGGCTGGATTTATAAATTGCAGACTTGAGTTTCGCTGAATTTATTCCTTTTTGCACAATCAAGATAAGACTCATTTAAGATAAACAAAAACCTCATGCAAGATCCAGAGCCAGTGTCCTTAAATTATTTGAGAATAAATAACATTTGCTGTCAGAAATGAGTGCCTTGCTTCCAATCTGAAAATACCTGTATTTAATCATCAGCTATCACTTCTATTTATGTATATGACAAAATTAACCGTCAAATTTCTCCTTATTAAGTGGATTGAACACTAGTGCATATAGTCCTATCCTTTCGTAACTGTCAGAGCTTTAACAAGTTTGATTCTGGTAACTGCGGTACTTTCAGACTAAATGTCTATTTTCCTTTTCTGATCAATGAGGGGGAAATAGTTATCATCATCATCCTCTCACAGTGAGAGAAGGCTCCCTTTGGAGGTGTGCACTGCTCTCCGTTGATCACAGAGTGAGCCTGGGCTAAGATCTACATGTCTCACTCTCAGAGGACACGGAAGGGAAGATTACTCTAATCCTCATTCTATGAACTTTGTTTACCAGGTGATCTAGATCACTCTGTATCAATCACCCACCATTTTACTTCTTTCTGCTTTTCTGACTTTGAAGTCAACAACAGACTTATCAGCTATGAGACTGCAATTAGTTCCTGGACATTGAGGAGTACTACAAATATAAACTAAATAGCTCATCTTTGTGCAGTTCTGCAGAAACAAACCTGCTCAACATTAACTTACCACTTAGTTATACGTTTATTCAGAGGACTGTCACTTGTTCTATGTTTAATCTGCTTGACATGTACTATATTAAAGTTATGCCATGCTGTTTTCTTTAAAAAGTTTTGGACAGCTAAGTCAAGAATAAAGAAATTTATGTCCCCTTCATCAACACTTTTTCTATTAACATATAAAAGTCAGTTTGAAAACATCTGGTTTCCCACTATTTGGTATTAATTACATTTTACTCCTTTAAATCCTTGCTAATCAAGTCCTGAGATCGGTATCAGACTAACAGTAAGACAAACTTATTATTACATTTATCTCTTAAAAACAATGGTATAACATTATCACCCATACAGTATTTTGAGCTTTCTCTTATTCAGTGGTTATTGAAAGTTAAGCATGAATGGTACCGAGAGCTTCTTGACTGAACAAACTCATAGGTACAAAGCCCTGGATTTTATGGCTGAAAAACAGAAAATAAGCTTTGTAATCAAGTTCTAACCTTGTCATTGTCATGCCTAGATGGACAGAGACAACACATAAACCTGTTGGTGACTACATATATATGCCAATAGTTTGAAGAGTTAATTATGTGCTATTATGCTTTTTCCCTGACATGTTTTTGAATATTTCAATATGTTTTCTCAAAGATGGTAGTAACAGCAGTCTATATTAATGTTATGCCACTAGCAGCCATGAGGAATTCCTTCAGGACAAGTCAGGGGGTGTGAAATTCATGCTGTTTTTTGTATAGATTTCCCACCTACATTAACTCCAAAGCTAAGAGGTACTGAACCGCGTTATATAACATCTGTAATGACAGCTGTATTTCCATCACTTTTGTGACTTTGTAGAAAGGTGTTCTTTATTTAATTTCTTCTTTCTACTTGATTAGTCATACCACCACATTTAAGCCCTTAATGATTCTTCTCCTTTGACCCATTTTACTTCTCTGATACTTATTGCTTCTTGTGATGAAGAGAAGAAAACTCTTCTCCAGGATTTGTGCCTCACATATACATACTTTTGCTTGAGACATCATTACTGCTGGTCTTCCCTTTGCCTACTTAATTAACGTTTACTGGTCTTTTGCACCTATTAGATTAAGTTGTTAAGCAAGAATAATCATATGCAACCTGCAGTAACTACCCCAACCCAAAATAATGAATTGTATATTATAATTAGAAAATTAATGTCTTGTCCAATACCAGCACTGATGGCATACTGGCTAAAATCTGTGCCCCTGAAATATTTTCTGCAAGAAACAATGCACTTGAGGTAAAATGGAGAAGGAAAGAAAAGAAGTGGAGAGGAGAAGCATTAAAAAGAGGGGAAGAAAGATGGAAGGGAGACATTTATATAGTATTAACATGGAGAATAAAGATGCTCATTTCCATGGAACAAGTTTACTAACATAAATCTATACTGTGCCAGTATGAATCAAACCTGTCTGCTGGCAAGGTTGTCAATGGTTAACAACCTCTTCATACTACACATACAAGCTCTTGCTCTTGTTCAGCTAACTATCAGCTATTAATACCCGTCTGCTTATCACTGACTGACAGCCTAGATACCCTTTGCTAAGTAATCAAGAAATCAGTGAGACAATAAAAGAAACAACACTACACTGTGACACACATGAAGAAGCACTTTCTGCTTGTCCTGTAAGTGAACTGAAGATTTCAGTCCTCAAGGCTGGAAATTTTTGTAGTTTTCCAGATGACAACTCCTAGAGAGAGGGTGGAGGTCCTATACTAACATCAATAAAAAAAAGAAGACATGAGAAATTTGCTCCCCTAGGTCCAATTTCCTGCTGCCCGCTCAGGTTATGGTCCTGTGACAGGTAGTTTCTTCAGTCTATCCTGCACTATGGCAGAGCTGTTTTCTTCTAGCATCAGGATTTTACCTCTGCAAGAGGCAAAGTGGCTCTCAGTGGCTTTCATCCCTAAATAAAGCCGAAACTACTGCTTCTCCCCGCAGCATGGCGCTCCTGGCAGGCTGTGACACTTCATGCAACACATCTGCATGGGCAATGGACAGGCTGAATTTAGCCACTACTTTCCAAAACACAGGGAAGAAGAGAGAGAAAGGTTATCATGTCAATTTCCAACGTATAAAAAATGGGGATGTGGCATACTACCACCCCCTGACATTAAGGAGAACAGAATGGATAGATGTGTGAAATGACGCAACAGCCATCTGCTTTGGTCCATGTGAGTCAATAATCACTGGAGGATTAGCTCCAGAGGAAAGGGCCTGAAGATTTACCTCATGTTGCATACTAACAGAGGGAAAGCTACTGATGAGATTATGTGAATCTGGAAGAGCACCACCCTCACTCTCCATATGTCTTAAACATGGTATTTTTGGTATCTTTTCCTCTTCTGACTCTTCAGATGTACTGTCCAGAAGTCTGGAGACTGCTTACTCAACAACTTTTTATGTCAGTTGTTCTCATGTCGTGTAAGAACCAACCTCCAGAGTCACCCAAAGCCTTCTATATGGGCTTACCACATGTACAGCAAAGCAAGTCAGGCTGTGAATATATAAATCTCAGATGCTTTCATCCTTTGAGCAAGACTGGAAGTTGGATGAATCCTGGCCTAAGCCTTTTATCTTGTGCCAAGTTCTTCCCTGTCTGTGAAGCCCATAGTATTTTCTGCCATTCATGTTCAAATCCTGAAATGAGATTTAAAGTCCATTTTCTGCTTCTGTCCCTTAGCATCATTTCATTTGCAGTTTTAGTTCGGATGCACATCAATGCTATTAGGCACTCCAAATTATGTGTTAATTAAACATGGCACCCATAAATGCTTCTGTTGAAGTTAGTGACAAATCTCATATTGCCTGTAGGAGTAAAGGATCCAAAGCATTTACAGTATGCTGTTTTGATCACTGCTGGGAATTCAATGTGACAAAGGCCAAAACCAGTTTTATTCAGGTACCACAAGCATAGATGTTGAAATATATCAGCATGCATGAATAAAACAACACAGGGCTCATGTCTGATGCCTGAGCCATCTTTGAACGCAGGGTGTTGAACTGGGAAGATTATGTCAACTCTTTGTTTCAGAGCAGTCTTTGACTTTGCAGCAAGATGATCTGGTTCAGGATTCAGTTGATCAGACTTAAAACCAAGTTCCATTTTAGACTCCTTACAATACCTCATGTGGTCCTCAGTTGCTGATGCAGAAGGTAGATGTCCCAGATATCTCAGTGTTTCCAATATATAAACAAATGTGCTGAAAACTGACTAGTGCTCTTTTGTGCCATGGAAACACTTGCCGTCACTGCCATGCATGAAAATACAGGTCAGAGGAAATCAACAGACTGTGATTACTGCCTTTGCCTCAGCCATTTATGTGACTGAGAAAGAAACCTCTTAAGCCAACAACAACAACCATACAAAACCAAGCAGAGAAAAAATAAACCCAGAGGTGACGTAAGAATTAAATTTGTCATGTGTAGACCTGTTTAAATGTTTAAGTATCTGTCTTATGGGAATTCTAAATAGGAAAATTGTTCTGTTTCCTGCAGTAAAAGAAACAAAAAAAAAAGCAAGAAGAAAACATTCATTGTGAATTTTCTACAGAAAAAAGAAAAAAAAAAAGAAAAAAAAATTACTTCAAGAAGTTAAAAAAAAAAAAATTGTAAAGAATGCAACTTAGGTCTTGGAAGTTAAACTCAGAAATTTCCAGCTCAGTCATGACACTTGGATCATCCCCGGAAGACTGACAGAGCTCCAAGTAACAGCCACATAACTCAGAAGCGGAATTTGGACCAAACCCATGGTAGCCCTGCAGGTATCCAGACTACCCCTGCAGGACTGGAAGCTCAGTCCATGATGATCCTAATAATTTACAAACTTCTTAACAAAGCCTTCCACCTCCGAAGACTCCGGGCTGATGTTGCTGGCACAGCTGTCTGCACTGCAGACCTGGAGATGTAGATCTGAAACTTTTGTTTCTCCAAACTCTGAAGACAGATTGTACTTTTAAGAGACAACACCTACTGCTGAGCCTGGATTCATTTACAGCCTGCTGGGTGAATTGTCTTGCTTTCTGTTTCATCAGAAGCTGACTAGGTTCAAGTTGTTTCTATCGCTCATAACCTATTAATACAGTACCTGCTTGCTGGGACCTTATGTTTTCTTAGGATGTGGTGCTGCAGTACAATTTGGAGAAAGGTAGCTCTACCTTGTGAAGTATGTCTCCATTTAATTTTATCTCTTTTGTATTAGTCACAGAAACAAACAAAGAAACAAACATACACCACCAACTGATTATTTTGAAACTGTCTGGGAAAGGCTCATCCTGTGTTTTACCCCTTAAACACCCTGGCATTTGTAGTTAACCTGACCAGAGCAAGGTGTTCAGGAAGCCCTGGGCTATCCAATATTCCCTTTCCATTTACTCAGCACTCTTCTGCAGTCTGTCATTCTCCTTCTTTAGAGAAGACTAAAAGTACTCATCTCCCTCTCTCTTTTTTTGTTATTGCATGGGATTGACTGGCTTCTTACTCCTGATTCCCCTTCTCTTTTACCTGAGAAACAGACAGTGGAGAAGCCAGAGGACCTGGTCTGATGAAAGTCTTCCACTTTGACAAATAAAAGTGGAAAAAGGCAAGCCCAGTTTCTCTGAAAGTCATCTCTGGTATCTCTCAATACCTGATGCTCAAGAGGTGTGACTAATTTGCCACTCATTGGTGGCAATTACCTTTAAGTAGAACAGAACCTCAGAGGTAAAACCAGAAGCACCTTAGTATCAGTTCTAACAGACTGGAGTAGGAGACTTAATTTTTCTGACACTGTTTTGAACACTGACTAAAAGCTAAGTGACTGGTTTTGGATTTCCAGCAGTTTGGAAATCCTCTTCAAGAAACAAATCTTTCCCTGTGGCCTTCTGAGGTCTTATCTTTCCTCTTTTTCTTCTCTATATATTAGCAATATCTGATAGACTGAAGAGCTGGAAGGTTCTAGTTTGATGTTTATAAGTTGCTCTATAGTTGATTCCAATCTTATTCTGCTTTGTGGAAGCAATTTCTAACCCTGAAGAGCTGCTCTTCTACCTCAGTCCTGATATATCCCAGTTTCACATAATCCATATTGCTTTCATAATAAGTCTTTCTGCAGGGCTCAGTGTCATAGTCTTAACTGTCATAAGTGTGGAAATAGTCAAATTTATCAGTCATCTCCTTCTGAACCTACAGAAACAGCAGCTGATGTTGCTGCTTGATATTCAACCTCCATGTGTATTTCTAGGGAAACAAAATAGTCTCTATTGTTTCTTCATCACTGACTCGATGGCACTTTTCCTGGTACTCTCCTCAATGGCTGTGAATATACTAATTCCCTGAGACAGTATGGCTCTACCCAGTTGTGATTTTCCCACTCAAAACATGTACAATCCCACAAAAACTGAAGACACACAGGAGTTATAAACTGAATGTGCTTACATGAGTTTGTCATTGTATAACAGGCTGAAGTCCACACATTTCATGTTATTGCAGTCTAATATAGCTTACAAGGGAGAACATAGTTTTAATTCTAGCCTTGACAGGCAGAAGTCTAACACTTAGATTTTCAGAAGATTAGGCGTTGATTCTTGGAGATTTATCTGCTTCAAATTACTGCTATAACACAAGACAATAGATAAATTTCCAATCATTCATTAATTGCTGTAATGATCCCATAATGGATCATTAAAGAGTAATGTGCTCATAGGGTCGAGTTTGTTCTTAACTTTCTGTGTCTGCAGCTGGTTTATGCCCTGAAGCAGGGAACTTACAGCTTTATAACTGACATTCTCTCTAAAATAGCTGTTACTTTTTCTAGGGAACACTAATCTTTATTAGAATCCTATTAATGTCCAGGATGGTAGCATTTTGTGCCAGTGAACTTCAGGGGGTTTTATTGTTTATGAAAAAAAGGATATTATTTCTCATGTTTTTTAAATTTATTGTGTAAACAGGAGCATTCTCACTTCAAAAACTTTAGGCCTTATGTTGTACACGAGTCAGAGGTAAAGATTTCAACTCATACATACCTCCCAGCCAGCAAAGTCAAGGTTGAATGTTGAATTTCATGTTCGGTGAGCTTGACCTCTTAATGTCTTGTACTTTTATGCTGTACTTTTGGGGAATTATATTTGATGTCAATCTTTCCCACTTCATCACTTGCACAATCCGCAGAAATATTTGGGGGTAAGGAATAGGTTTATTTTCCAATGAAACAAAGAATTGGTTTCCAGATTATTTTATTTATGTATCTTTCAAAGGCTTTCATCAATTCCTTTTGTTACTAATACCGCAAGTGGACATGGAGAAGGGGACTGAATATTGCTGAAAGCATTATGCATACTGCAGCTACCCTTTTTAAGATAAGACTAATGAATTCTTTACTTATCATGGTGAAAACAATACTTTTAGGCTATTATTCATGCAACATTTTGCACAATTTACTTAATCAACTATTGTACAAAACCTGCTTTTACTTTCCGCTAATGCACTGGTTATACGAGATATAAATAAACATACCATGTTGCCAAGGTAAGCAAGCTAAGGTATGTTGGACAGGGTCTGTCTTAGAAACATAGATTGCTCCTGGTGAATCCACTACATGCTTTCATTTGATGTTCTGTGAGATGCTAAATTGCAGCTTTAGACATTTTAATTGGAACCCAGTACAGTTTCCTCTAGCGGGTCCTGTAACAGGTGAAAGCTGTACATTGATGTGTGAGGTCCTTATTGCCTTAGGAGAAAGGGTAGACGTGTAGTTATGGTTTAGAACACTTTCATTAATTTGATCAAGAGAGAGATGTGGAATAAAGCTCTAGTTAATTTAGGAGTTTTCAAACTGAACTGAATATAATAATAGGAAACCCTAGAAGCTCGTATATAAGTTGCTTAACAAAGACTTACTACAGAAATCTTTTCACCGGAGCAAAAACCTGAATCAAAGTTAAGAGCATAGATGTTAAAACTAAAAGGAATATATTCTTTCACAGCAGGAAGGGGGCTGTTGAAGGTCATAACATTTTCAGCTGGTCTGTCAAGACAGCAAATGCTCATATCCATGTGCAATTCCAGGAACCACTAGCAAATTACGACAAACAAAATGATTACATAAGGTCTGCTCTTTAATATTCTTTTTCCATCTTAACATTTATTCATGTTTCCTTACCTATGGAAATTAGAGTGGCAAATTCCAGAATTCAGCAGTATTTAAAACCTTAACAAAAATTTTTCCAGTTTTACAATAAAGGATCTTTCTCAGCGGATCCTAGGGAGAAAGGAGGGTTACTCTTCAGTTTATAGAATTAGTCATTGTATTGAATAATACTAGAGTAGGAACACTTCGCACACCAAAGCCTAAACATGATTGTTCAAAATGAGTACGTCAACACGAGAAGCTGGATCACTCTCTGATCTCCTGTTTGCCCACAGATTAATCAGCCAGGATTATTCTCTGTAGCAGATCAACTAGATTTTTCCTTAATAAAACTGGAGCAAGTACATATTTGGCAGGGATACATAACACATTGTGTAAAGAAAGGTCTATGAGGCAGTGATAAAGTCAAGGACTGCTCTAACTGCTATGCACAGAGGATGAAGTCAATTCATTAACCATGAGAAGCATGGGTGCAAATAGTTCTGCAACAAGAGGTCTAGAAAATAAATATAATTTCCCTTGGAACAGAGACTGAAGTCAGTATAGACACACTAATCAACACAGGTCAAAGGAGGTGATCCTGCCCCTCTACTCTGTTCTCATGAGACCTCACTTGGAGTATTGCATACAGTTCTGGTGTCCTCAACATAAAAAGGACATGGAACTGTTGGAACAAGTCCAGAGGAGGGCCATGAGGATGATCAGGGGACTGCAGCATCTCCCATATGAAGATAGGCTGAGAAAGTTGGGGCTGTTCAGCCTAGAGAAGAGAAGGCTGTGTGGAGACCTCATAGCAGCCTTCCAGTATCTGAAGGGGGCCTATAGGGATGCTGGGGAGGGACTCTTCGTTAGGGACTGTAGTGGGAGGACAAGGGGTAACGGGTTCAAACTTAAAGAGGGGAAGTTTAGATTGGATATGAGGAAGAAATTCTTTACTGTAAGGGTGGTGAGGCACTGGGATGGGTTGCCCAGGGAAGCTGTGAATGCTCCATTGCTGGCGGTGTTCAAGACCAGGTTGGACAGAGCCTTGGGTGATGTGGTCTAGTGGGAGGTGTCGCTGCCCATGGGAGGGGGGTTGGAACTAGATGATCTTGAGGTCCTTTCCAACCCTGTGGGATAATTAGGAAATGTGGAATAATTAGGAAATGTGGAATAATTAGGAATTAAATTTATATACAAAATGCAGCATTGTCCACACATGAGGAAAAAAGGACTTTCAGGGCCTCTCGGGGCGAGACGCAGCCACACCTGGTATGCCAGGAATGTGCACTCCACAGTGGTTCCCGTGACAACACAGACGAAGGGTAGAGCGAGGTGGAGATCTCGCGGTTATGCTTTGTCCTAACTTCAATAAAAAGATGGGACCTAGGTGGTACCAGAAACGGATAAGCTGCACGCTTGCTACCTTGAGCCAGCAGCCTGTCATCTTTTGACAGAATGCCATCCTCAGTGTGAACTTTGTTTCATTATAATGTCATTATAATGCATTTAAATGCTAAAATACACTCCCATCTCCAATGCGACCCCCCCCCCCCCCCCCCAAAAGGAGACCACCCCTCTCTGAGCATGCACTCTGAATTTTTGGTGTCATATACCTTTAAACCGAAGCGAGAGAAATTTGCACCAATAATAATAAAGGTATGTATGACTAGAGTCACTCAAGCTCCACCTTGAAGGTGAAAATAATATAAAATGACCCAAGAGAGAGGGGGATATCGGGGAAGATACCATCATGGACGAGTCAAGGAAGAAAACATCAACAGACTCCTGGGACCGGTCGACAGGCTGGACCTTTCTTCCCCCTGCCATAGGGATGCCAGTGGGTAAGACTTGCACTGTATCCAGTGCTTCCCTGGGAAAACTTAGAATCTCTATAGAGTTACTTTTACCGTTACCTTTATACTTTAGAGCTAGGCTGTGTTAACTTTATCAAGCACTTGTATCCATGTAACTATTATTCGCACGTGCTTTTGCAGACAGTATTTATCACCGGCAATCCATAAGAACCTGTACCTGTTGCTTCAATAGACTGCACTGTTTTGGTAACCAATCACAATAAACTGCACTGTTTCGGTAACCGATCGTAATTTTCTCACTGAACGCAACCCCATCTCTTAGTGTGGCTGTGAGGGTTCATGAGCATGATTCGACTGGCATTGTGGTGCACTATCAGTGAATCCGGATCAGTGAAGTTCGAAATAGCAAACACGGCCGGACTGATAGCTGCCGCTGATTGTATTGGGCAGTGTGGTACACTACCAGTGAATCCGGATCAGTAGCGAATGCGGCCAGACTGGTAGTTGCATACTGGAGCCATTCCTCCCCTCTCTAATAAAGCAAGGGGTTTATTTTCCCCCCTTTAACACAACAAACCCTGACTATTCTAGAATTCTATGATTATATGATCCTGAAGAGAACTCTAGACTGAAAGATGCTGATTTGCTTGGGTGTCTCATGTCCACTCACTAAGAATTTGCTCCAGAATTAAGACTGCATTGTAAGCTGTGGCTAAACTTTGGTTTGATACCATGCACAGTATTTCCTAAGGTATCGTTCACTCTGTCATGGTTTAAGCCCCTCACGCAGTTCGCTCACTCACTCCCCCCTCTTTCTTTCCCCCAGCTCACGGGTGGATGGGGAGGAGAATCAAAATAATGCCACTCCCACAGGTTGAGATAAGAACAGTTTAGTCACTAAAGTATAACACAAGACCACTACTGCTACCACCAATAGTAATAATGACAAGGGAAATACAAGGAAAGAGAATACAACCAATCACTACCCAATACCAAGCCCGACCCAGCAGCGCACCCCCCCCCCCTCCCCTTCCGGGTGACTTCCCTCCTTTTTTTACATCCTGGGCATGACGTGCTGCGGCATGGAATACCTCTTTTGTCAGTTTGGGTCAGGTGCCCTGTCTCTGCTTCCTCCTGGCTTCCCCTCCTCCCTGGCAGAGCATGAGACTCAGAAAGTCCTTGGTCAGACCAAACACTTCAGCAGTAACTGAAAACATTGGTGTTATCAGTGCTGTTTCCAGGCCGAAAGTCAAAACCTTGAGGAAAATCTCTTGGTCCTCCTATATCATCGTCTAACCCCAGACAAGGCCCACACCTGACTCTGCTTAATCTCAGGACCAGACAAAACGGTCGAGGATAAAACACATTCTGTATGTGTGCCACCATGCTGATCCCCATCACAATCAGCAGGCAGGTCTCAAGGGTACCCAAAGGCCATTCAAACCCTTCAGAACTCTCAAATGAGGCTGCTGTACTTGTCACTGGGGCTGGTGTAGCTGCTGCTCTTGCCGGCTCTCTCACCACCAGCTGCGCTTCGTCTGAGTCCAGATCTTCCTCCTCGGCCTTGCTGGGAAGTGCTGCGCGGTCTCCTGCATCCTCCTGGGGCTCGGGCTCGCGGGGTTCTGCAGGCAGATGCCAGAGAATGCTATCGGCAGCCAATGGACTCGGCTCGGGCTCGGGGCCCAGCTTCTCTGCCCCCGCCCCCTCCCGCCGCTCGGTAGCCGCCTCATTCCCCTCCTCGACCGCTCTGACCTCTTCAACCCGCGGCCGCCCCCTCCTGGCTTGCTGGTCCTCGGGGCTGCTCTCCCACCCCTTTTCTGCTGCCGGCGGCTCCCAGAGCTGCCTACCTCTGCTTCCCACAGCATCACGAAGACAGAGGCAAGGACGAAGGCCAGGACGGTGAAGAGCAGCAGGACGGCCAGGTACAAATCCACGTCCACCTTGTCCTGCTGGTGGAGCCCGCCCGTATTACAAAGCCATTCCAATAAGGTACAATGAAACAAGAACCTTAGCCCAAAACCCATATCTGAAAAATGCTAAGACAGCAAATAGCGGCAGTAAGTAAGGTACAACAGGCTGAAACCATGACTATTAATCCTGTCAATTTCTCAACCCTTCAAGCCCCACGTTGGGTGCCAAAAAGAACTGTCGTGGTTCAAGCCCCTCACCCAGTGTGCCCACTCACTCCCCACTCTTTCTTTCCCCCAGCTCCCAGGGGGATGGGGAGGAGAATCGAAAGAATGCAACTCCCACAGGTTGAGATAAGAACAGTTTAGTCACTAAGGTGTAACACAAACCACTGCTGCTACCACCAATAATAATAATGACAAGGTAAATACAAGGGTAAAGAATACAATCGCTCACCACCAGATACCAAGACTGACCCAACAGTGCACACACACCACCACCACCCCACCCCACCCCACCCCCCCCGGGTCTCTGCCCTCCGTTTTTTACATCCTGGGCATGACGTGCTGTGGTATGAAATACCTCTTTTGTCAGTTTGGGTCAGGTGTCCTGTCTCTGCTTCCTCCTGGCTTCCCCTCCTCCCTGGCAGAGCATGAGACTCAGAAAGTCCTTGGTCAGACCAAACATCACTAAGCAGTAACTAAAAACATCGGTGTTATCAACGCTGTTTCCAGGCTGAAAGTCAAAACCACAGCACTGCACCAGCTACTAAGAAGGAGAAAAATGTCTGCTACTGCTGAACCCAGGACACACTCCCTGACTGAGGAATACCTGCATTAAATTTCCATATTTTCAAATGAAACTGCAATTAAAGTAATTCATTTGAATTGAAGATTTATCAGGCTCAAGAAGAATGTCAATCATTTTTCAAATGAAAGAAGTGTGGTCTGGGACAGTGTATCTAGTCAGCAGAAATAAGTTAAAATATTAAATGTTTGTGTGTAATACAGACTCAATGTTTTTAAAGTGCAAATATCATACCTTCATTTTAATTTTAAACACAACATGTACACAGTGGTTAACTCTGATAATGATGTTCTATGATAATGATGTGCATAAACCATATTAGCATATAACAGGATTTGTGACTATCACCCACGCATCAGCTCTACTATTTACCACAAACGTTCTAACTAGGTTTCCCTTCCCAAACTATTCTCTAAGTCTGATTTTCTTCTCTGTGAACTGCCATGGGGCCAGGCTGGCTTGCAGGGTTTTAATGCAGTATAGTACTTTCTCTGCTCTATTGGTGCTTCTATTTCTCATCCCGACAAGGATTATAAATACAAAAAAACCAGTTTTTCCTAATTGCACCAACATGGTTGTACACATTGGGATAATTTTTGAGACCACAGCTGCAACAAGAGTTGTAATGAAGGTAAATGAAGTACCCTTTAAATATGTGCAATTACAACATTTTCCCATGGAACATCTTACCACTCCATGGATATGTAAGTTACTATGTGAAATAAGCAAGCAGGAGAATTGCTGTAACAAGCATACTCTGAGTATGTTTCCAAAAATACCATTCATGTGTTGAACTATGAGTTCAAACAATACAATTCATCCTCTTCAGAATGCACATGGACAGCAAGAGCAGTTCTATTGAGGTTTATCAAGAAATACTTACTGGACTTAAAAGTTAATCATATTGAGCCCCTTTTTAAAGCAGTGTAATGGGTTCTCATAGAAATGAGAATCTGGCCCAAACTGACTGAATAAAAATCTGCTGTGCTGCCCAAGGGACAGATTCTGCATGGGGCTCAGTGCCTTTTCAAGTATGATCAGCTTGCTGCCTTCATCTTCTTATTTCACTCTCCCTCCTGCTTTCTTTCTTGGAATATGGCTTGGAAGTCAGCCACCCACTCTTCTCATTGCCTTTTCTGTTTTCTTTCTTTTGATTTCCCTGGGGAAAATATAGAAGGGGGGTGGGGAGGGGAAGCAAATATAGAACTGTGATAGGCTGACAAACTTTGCCTTTGCTTCCATCTAGTTAGAAACACTATGCTGATTTTCTAGGTTGTCACTAGCTAAAAGAGGAAATAACGCTGCTATAATTAAATGAATTACCTTTGTTGTCTTTCCTTCACAATACATTCACAGAAAAGAACTTACAGGAAAGATTTGCTGCATACAAAAAGTCAGCAAGAAACACTGCGCCTACGAAATCCTCTTAACTTTGAGTAACTTGAATATTTTGAAGCACAAAAGACAATGGGAAGGAATAGGATTGTGAAACTGAATAATTCCTTTCCTTTCAGTTGTAAGAATAAACTGACTTGTCTAAATTTAAGATTATTTTTCATCCTCACAGAATCATAGAATCATAGAATAGTTAGAGTTGGAAAAGACTTAAGATCATCTAGTTCCAACCCCCCTCCCATGGCCAGGGACACCTCCCACTAAACCGTGTCACCCAAGGTTCTGTCCAACCTGGCCTTGAACACCGCCAGCAATGCAGCATTCACAGTTTCCCTGGGCAACCCATTCCAGTGCCTCACCACTCTTACAGTAAAGAATTTCTTCCTCATATTCAAATCTAAATGAGAAGAGTGAACTTGAGCTTTTATCTTCTCAGAACTACTTTTTCTTCCCCCTGAAGCAGACACAGAGAAGCTGGACACTTCAAATCTATGGGTGCAACTCAACTGGAAAAACTATAATGTAGTCACAAATAGTTTTGGTCACAGAAATTATTTGAAATGCATCACTACAGAAAAGGTTACATTGCCATAGTTTATATGATGAGACTTTATGTAGCTAAACCAATATCATTTAAAATTAACCACTTTTGCGAATAGTATAGATATGGCACAAAGAAGCTTAACACACTTTAGAGAACACACCCACTAATCTGAGTAATCTCAGGTTTATCTGTCCATCACTGATGGATTCCAGGCTAACCTCAATACTCAGTTCTGAGAGTTCTGAAGGTTCTGAATGACCTTCGGGTACCCTTGAAACCTGACTGATGATTGTGATGGGGATAACCATGCTGGCACGCATGCAGAGTGTGTTTTACCCATCACCATTTTGTCTGATCTTGAAAGTTGGGTGGAGTTGTGTTTGGGTCTTGTCTAGGGTTAGACGACGATATAGTAGGACCAAGAGATTCTCCCCGAGGCTGGACAGTCATGAGTGGCAGGGTGTGTGGGACAGTATGGGCGAGTATCTAGTCCACTGGGCCCCTCCAGTGCTCTAGAAGCGTCAGAGATGGAAGGCAGCTGCATGGAGTCCCCAACAACAAGCTGCAGAAACTGCTGAAAGGGAGGGTGAATTATTTTGAGCCTGATGGGCCCATGACACTTCAGGCCATCAGGGCAGAGATGCAACATACAGATGGACTCATGATCAAGAGGTTGACTTAGCAATGGACATTATTGTCCAGGTTATTCACGAGTGTGAAACGTGCTGCAGTTAATCAAGCCAAGCAGTTAAAGCTTCTTTGGTATGGAAGACAAGGCTGAAGTACAAATATCGGGAAGCCTGGCAGATTGACTACATCACACTCTCTCTCCTGCTCTGAAAGACTTACAAGAGACAGAGCCTGACATCATGGACTGATGGACTCGGCAGCTTTATAGGGATTGGTCCATGCACTAAGGAGTGATCTCTCCCTCTCTCTCTCTCTCAGTGGATGTATATATATGTATATATATGAGATAAGAATGATGGTGTATTGAAAATGTGGGATCTGAGCATGACGTGAATGTTATGGAATAAGGGGTGGATACTGTCCGGGGTTCAGCAGCAGCAGTCATTTTTCTCCTTCTTAGTAGCTGGTGCAGTGCTGTGGTTTTGACTTTAGGCCTGGGAACAGCATTGATAACACCGATGTTTTTAGTTACTGCTCAGTAATGTTTACTCTGACCAAGGACTTTCTGAGCCTCATGCTCTGCCAAGGAGGAGGGGAAGCCAGGAGGAAGCAGAGACAGGACACCTGACCCAAACTGACCAAAGAGGTATCCCATATCACAGCATGTCATGCCCACTATATAAACTGGGGGCAGTTGCGCGGAAGGGTTAGATCACTGTTCAGTCAGGCTGGGTGTCGGTCAGTGGGTGGGGAGCGGTTGTATTCTCTTCCCTTGCTATTTCCCTTATCATTATCATTATTATTGGTGGTAGCAGTAGTGATTTGTGTTATACCTTAGTTACTGGACTGTTCTTATCTCAACCCATGGGAGTTACATTTCTTCAATTCTCCTCCCCATCCCTCCAGGAGCGGGGGAGGAAAGGAGGGAGTGAGAGAGCAGCTGCGTGGTTCTGAGTTACAGCTGGGCTTAAACCACTACACTGAGGAAAAAAAAAGTCTGTAAATAGCCCACTAAAACCACTTACCATGGATGTGCTCGCCTTCTGAGGTGAGCACAAGATCTTTCAGTTTTCCCTTACTACCCTTTCTGTTCTTTGCTTTTGTACCCAGTTCTGCACCAGACTAATCTCAGGTTCTAATTTCTACTACTTCTATAATTTACTCTTGTGGGTTAGTTTTTAAATGAAACTTCTAGGCTCCTTGATTTCTTGGAAAGTTGGGTTGTCCTGGAGAGCAGTGGTTTTTTGTGTGACTTTGAAAAGAACACTTTCAATCACTTTAGGAAAGTAGGTTGGGGTGTTTTTTTGTTTGCTTGGGTTTTTTTTGTTGGGGCTTTTTTGTTTGTTTTTTATTTCTCATGGCCTTGTGCAAACGATACTTCTTCAATTTGAAATTGTTCCCTGAATGGAATAATATTTCTATTCAGGCTTTACATTGGGATTTATGTTATTAAAAAAAAAAAAGATTTTGACCCCTTTCTTTGTCTTTCTTGCAAACATAAATATAAAATTGTTGCAGAAACCTCAAATCTGAAGTGGGTGACAGCTCTTGCATCTCTTAGCATGTTAATGCATGACAAATAACATGTGCTGTATTCCTATTTATATCACCATTCAAGCATTAAATAGTGAGTTACCAGAGCAACCAACTTGTCATCTAGTGGGTACTGCAAAAATATCTCATCAATTCCTTTATCTAAACCTTGTAGCTGGACACCTACTTAAGATGAAAGCATGTTCCACTGTCATCAATGGAAAGCCAGTTCCGTCTGTTTTACCTAGCCTGGATTTTGCCTTTTCTTTTCAATAAGTGAGTAAATAGACTTGGCTCACAGAAGTGAGCTATACTTTGCAGATGTCCACTTTGCACTGGCATTCATAAGAGCTGTGCATGCTCTATTTGGTAAATATGTTGTAAATAGCCATCATGTTCATTGTCATGGCTTTTTTAAGCATTCTTTTGCAGATAGCTTAATTGAAGTAGCTGAAAATCATTTAATGGTGATAGTGGACCATACCTTGAGCCCAGGGAGCTGTTCCTGTGCAGCACTTTACAAAGTCAAGAGCTTGTTATGTAGCTTCTGTGAAGCGCAAATCCTATATAAGCATTGAATAGAATTGCTGCAGCCTCTGTCAGCAGCCTCCTCTGCTATGCCAAATAAGTTTGGATAATATCTACTCATTTATTCTAGATAGCTTTAGGGCACATTCCATATTCAGCAACTATTGCTTGCCTTCAGCATACAGGGCGCAGCTACAAACAATATGCAAACATAAAACCTATATGTAATACATGAGAACAATCAATTGCCCCAGGATATATGTCATTAAATGAAAGCACTAAATAACTCTGTATTAGAAAACCACCATTGAATTAGGAAGAACAAGGTGCTTGCAGGTCAGACGCCCAACATGAACTTAAGGACAGAAATTCCATAACATCTGGCTTGGAAGTCAGAATATTCAGAACAGATCCAAAGATGCCATACAACCAGTACAGATACTGTCTAACATATGGATGTGTCAAATCTAAATGTATAATTGGTAGCCAGTTAGCAAACAGGTAATGCAGTCCCTTTGAATGTATATTCTACTTATAAAAACTCATCTTTGGTTCTCTGTCACATTGACCACTGCGTCTGAATAAAGAATTCTGTTTACAACACAAAAGGTGCAGCAGCAGCACTGCCTAAAGAAGTATCTCTTTCCTTCCACCACAGCAACAACTCTTGGTACTGGAGCATGCTCTTCAGCTGTGTCAGGGAATTTATTTGCATGCAAAAGCCTTGCATACTCATGCAATGTTTTTTGTACATGCACCCACATACTTTTCTAGCTTACTCATAATGTAGATCAGTTCCCCTTGGATCTAATGCAATAAGCAAATTTTGAGGGAAAAACAACAGGACACCAGTGCTCAGAATCAGTGTCTGAGGTACATCACTTCTTTAGAGCATATTATCTATCTGCACTTACAAATCGAAATTCTCAGGAGCAAGAGAACAGAAACCAGAACAACACAGACAGACCCACAGAGCTTTTCAGTAAAGAGATCACAAATAAACATCCAAGAGTTATTGATCTCTGACACCAACACAAGTGCTGAGATTAATCCTCTGAAGTCTGACTTGAGCATGCCCGTGGCTGTGAGTAGCATCACAGGGCGCTGTAAACTGAGAGGAATCCTATCTATCTGCTTTCTCTTACTGTTCCTTACTTGCATAAGGTAAATGTCAGCAGCTTCCTATTCTTCAATCTGTTTCTAGGTGATGTGTTGACTAGGACAACCTGTGCCTGCTTTCTTTTCTTGTCACCATCACAACACAGGGTAATACAGGCACGGACAATAAGAACATTTGAGTAGGGAGAATTTAACTATACCTTTTTAGGCACAAAAGTGCGTATATTTAGGTAGATTAACTTGGTTTGTGCCAAATGGTTTTTAATCTTATCTGACACCCTGGTTTTTGTCTTTAGTAATTACATTTGCGGACTCTCATTCTAACCCCACTACTTGCACTGGCACTTAGCAAGGAGTCTTGCTGAACTGACTTATTTATTTAAGAGGTAACACAGCTTATAAATCAGCGTGACATACTGAAGATTATAATCATCTTTCAAAGGGGTAGAAAGCTTGTGACCAGGAAACCTCTTATGATTTAAAAATAAAAGAAACCAAACCAAAACCAACAAATCCAATAAAAAACAGACTTCAAAAAAAGCCTGCAAAAATTAAAATCAATATTACACAGCAAACCTCAGCCAATCTACAGAAGAGAAAGGAAGAAAAGAGATACAACATCCAGGTCTATATGAGAGCCTAAAGGCTGGGAGAATATTTGTACCTAGATAATATCAGTTGAGTAGCATGAAGACTTGTTTTCAGAAAATCTATACTCGTACTCAGCCACACTACTAGCTACTAGTGGCTGTAGAAAAATCTGAGATCAGCCTAAGGATCTGTAACTATGGCTGGTGAGATAAGAAAGAAAGGATCCAAAAGCCAAAGACAATGTCAGGTAGAGGAGCCAAAGACTTCACTGCTCTCAAGATGTGGTCTGTGTGCAGCAAGTGCCTCAATCCCAACCTGTTCGCTTTGAGATGGCATCTGCCCTGGTATGCTCATGGAAGTCAGACTCTTGGGAAGCTGAGAACATGAGAGGCATAGGCCTATTGCACATGTACAGTTCTTTGGATCTTTTGTTGAGGTCACTGGCCTAGATAGTCTTTTAGGAGGAGCTCATCAAAGAGGATTGAAAGGGTTTTCAAATTTTAAAAAAGCCAGGCTCTGTTAGATAAAAAGCCAGGATAAGTAACTTACTAAAATGAAAAATATGTGCAACAATCAAACAGAAAAGACAGAGGTTTTGCACATCCCTCCCATGACCATAGCTGTCTTCTTGTTTTCACACCTAGCAGTCACTAATTTTGGGTTGGATTTGGTGCAAGATTAGACACATAATTAAAGTGTCTGCAGGTAACTGACAACGTACGAGCTGAGTATCTAAGCTCCGTTACAGCTGATGGAGATATAGTTAACGCAGTCTAATTGGAGCTTAGGGAACATTTCAGGTCAAGAAAGGAGACACATAAGACAGGCTTCAGTTATGCAAGCAGAAACACCCATCTATTGCTATTTTAGACACATGGAAGAATGCAAGATAATTTGGTTAGAGCCAGCAGGCATAACAGACCTCTAAGGAGACCATGACCTTCTAGACCAGTACCGGAAGGTCAGACAGGCTCTCAGGGCATCTCAAATAGCTACCACTGCTTTCAGTCCTTGCACCTCCTTTGTCAAAAACAGGATGGATATGTCTCCTGAAACAGGACTGATCTACCCTGTCCACTTGGCTAAGTTACTACATAAAGAATCTGTAATCTCTATCTAAAAGCACCAAACCCAAGTGTCATGGTTTAAACCCATCCAATAACTCAGCACTATTCAACTGTTTGCTCACCCCCCTTTCCCTTCTTCCTGGGTGGGATGGAAAGGACAATTGAAGAATGTAAAGCCTGTGGGTCGAGATAGGAGCAGGTTAATAACTAAAGTACGATGCACTACTACTACTATTAGTACTACTACTATTTATAATAGTGATAAGGGAAATAAAAAAGGGGAAAGAAAAAACAACAATAAACACAAGTGATGCACAATACAATTGCTCACTACCCACTGACCGATACCCAGCCTGACCTGAGCAGCAATCTGGGCCTTCCAGGTAACACTCCCCAGTTTATATACTGGGCATGACATGCTGTGGTATGGAATAACCCTTTGGCTCATTTGGGTCAGGTGTCCTGTCTCTGCTTCCTTCTGGCTTCTTGTACCCCTCCTCACCGGTAGAGCATGAGACTGAAAAGTCCTTGATCGGAGTAAGCAGTTCTGAACAACAACTTAAACACTGGTGTGTTATCAGCATTTGACTGAAGCCAAAACACAGCACTACACCAGCTACTAGGAAGAGAAATAACTTACAGCTGAAACCAGGACACTAAGAGAGAAGGCAATGAACGGTCTCCATCACAACTCTGATCCTCACTAGTTACTCACTGTCACCTGAACATGGTTAGACCTAATGAAAGCCAGTTTTAGTAAAGAGTACAGGTATTCTAGGGAAGAAAAAGAATGCAAACTTAGCTTACTACCAGTTACAATTATGTAGCACTGTGCCTTTATGACCTGTTTTTATCTCTGACTGGCATAAGAGCTTTAAGAATTTGTCAAGGTAAAACCAAAGAAATTTAAATGTTAATGAGAAGACACTGCTATGAAAACTGCTGTATCACCAGACTCCTTTCAGAGCACTGGATTCAGTATTTTATGAGAAGGCAAAATGTAATCTTTCTCTATGACTAGATGCAATAGGAAACCATTAAACTTAACAACTGCGCACTGGATCAAATAATTGGTTTTCAAAGGAAGCTGATTGGAGCCAGAAGATGCCATATCCTCTAGTAGGTCACAAAGAGTAGAAAAGCACCAGACCAAAAATGAGCCAGGAGCTTGTTTGAAGAAATGTAAATTCAGAAGACTTGCTGTGGTCAGAAGGAAGCCTCTCCAGAAGGAAGGAAGGCAGGCATACAAAAGCAGCAGGAAGCAAATGTTCTGCACTGTCACAGGGAACCTTATTCTAGCCCAAAGGCAACATTCAGAATGATGAAGCTATTAAGGCAAGAATACATGTGGACAACCTATAATTTTTTTGTGCTGATCACTGTGTCTCTGGCTTCATGCAGTAAATTGCAGCAGAGATTTAGGAGTCGTCAGGGAAAAGGTGTTTGTATTTTATTCTCTAGCATGTTATTGAAAGATTAAATAGCAAACCAGAGGCCTTACAACCTTGATGAAATACTATGAGAGGTGCAAAAGCCATTGAGAGTGAGGAAAGCACCATTACCTTTTTGGCCTGATGGAAAAAAACCCTCTACTGCACATGGAGGGTGTCAGGTAAATTTTATCCTGGTCGTGAATTTTTGCACAGTTTGAAATATCATTTCATACACTGTTCACAGCTGTAGGTAAAAATTAGACCTTTTCTGGTTATTGAGAGGTTCATTGGAAAGATGTATTGATTTTAAACCTGAAAAGGTGGGGAAAGGCTGGGTGCAAAAGAGAAAAGTGATTTATCAAAGTTTAAGTCTACAACTGCACCAGTTTTTGTTACTCTTTACCCAGTTCTTTGACAGAATCTTCTTCTTCTCATCAGTGAATGTTTTGTTCTCCCTCTTCCATTGCCAATCTCCCTCCTGCAGAAGTCTACTCATGGAGTCTGGGCTCCAAGATACAAAATAGGTAACTCTGCCTGACCTCAGCATGCTAATATCTCATATGATTCAGCAGACGGATCCCTTCCATATTCAGTGAGTGTTAACATAGCCAGACAAGAAGCAGAAACCTCATTTGTGGACTGCAAAAAAAAGCCAGGGGAAATTGTTATTTAAAAAATGTGTTCTCTTGATGTTTAGAACTAAACACCCCATTTGAAAGCTTCCTTTTCTATGAAGAGCACATACCTACATGACAACATATATAAGCATTGTGACCTCCATTTTCTCTCCTATTCTTTGAAATTGAGGGCTTGGGGTCATAAAATGATGACAAGCACTACCACACACTCTTGCTTCAATGCATAGAAAAAGAAGAGTCATTTAAATATAGAGTAGGATTTTTTTCATCTACCTTTTTAAGGGACCCCCAGCAAAAAGTGATCAACAGAAGTTTCGGGGCTTTTTCCCGAGATCAGAACACTGTGCTGATTAAATATTGTCTCATTAGCAGACAGCATTTATTTTGTGGCAGTTTGTTGTTGTTAATAAGCAGAATAACACCCAAGGTTTTCCATTACTGACTTAAACTTTATTCTTCATGTATTTTTAGCTTTTCCATCTTGGTTAGTTCCATTTTTAAATAGTATAAAATTCCCTTGAATCATAGAATCATAGAATAGTTAGGGTTGGAAAGGACCTTAAGATCATCTAGTTCCAACCCCCCTGCCAGGGGCAGGGACACCTCCCACTAAGCCATGCCACCCAAGGCTATGTCCAATCCAGCCTTGAACACCGCCAGCGATGGAGCATTCACAACTTCCCTGGGCAACCCATTCCAGTGCCTCACCACCCTTACAGTAAAGAAAGTGCAATCCATCTTTGTGAAGGATTTATGTCATCTTTCTGTAGTGTATCAATGTGGAATATGATGCAAACCTAACTTACAACTTGAAACCACACACTTGTGGCAAGGTTTTCCTGGAAAGTGTAACTTAGCCATCACTCTTGGAAGCATTAGTTTTAATGAAGACATGATACCTAAAGAAACGTAAATCAACCTCAAGTATTTTCATTTCATCTTCATGGCCACCTCTGGACTCACTCCAGCAGGTCCACATCTCTCTTGTGTTGGGGGCTCAAGAGCTAAACACAGTACTGCAGGTGGGGGTCTCACAAGAGTGTAATTTCCCTCCCCCAGTAAATACTTGTCCCACTAATATCAGTCTTCTTTGCCCATGCTACCAAAGGTCTATAGAAAGATCAAATATTTACCAAAACTTTGAGATGTTTCTGAAGACATTCTGCAATGAGTCTTCAAGGAAACCTCCAAAACCAAGTTTTACTGTATAAGAACTGGAGTATTTAATCCTTTAAGCGGATAAACCTCAAAGTGCCTAAAGGGGAAATATGAGAAACTAACAGGGTTTGTGCACAGGTCTGTGTCCCTCAAACCATATCTTTCACTTTATAATTTTTTCCAATTAATACAATGACTTCCTGGGTTGTAACTCTCCGTGATAATTAATTGTTCCTAGAAAGCTCTTATAGTTCCCAGTTCCTCACTGTGACTCACATCCTTACAGTCACAACTAAAGTCTCCCTGGATTTCCTCCTCTCATTTGTTTGGTTCCTTTCAGATAAAGAAAAACCTCCCACCCACTCCCATGTCTTATATGGACAGAAAACAACTGCGTACAAAAAACCACACCTTTGTTTTTTCTGAACACCCACTGAACTTTGAGCATCCCATAGGGGTCTTCTTCAGCTACGACTTGCTCAGTCACAAAGTAAAAGACACCACATTCATTCCCTCAACTTGCTGCTCCCTGTCTTTGACTGATGGCAATTTACTGCGCCAAAATTTCAGGAGTCAGCATATGATCAGCTACGTAAGGATCACTGTAGTGCACAAAAAGGTAAATTTAGTGCTGCCTTAACCCCAGCTTTTTGTCATTTTTTTCATGTGGGACAAATTTTATTCCTGTAAAGGAGAGGTTCCTAAAATGCCTCTGTCTGACTAACAAACTTCCATGTTTTCTTTTATAATTCCCACTTGCACACACATTTGTTACCTCAGCTGTCCAAGAAAGAGAGACAAACTTCTGCTTCTGCTTTGGACTCTCATTAATGGCTAATCATGAAGTTGGCAATTTCCATATATGTATGCAGTGCCTGTTTCAAAGGGTGCTGTATCACTATGTATTGAGTGTTGTCAGTGAGATTCTGTGTTGCAAGTCCTTTGTGCATTTGCAAGAGTTCTTATCCTGAATTTTTTCCCAAAATTCTATATGCCATCTGATTTTTTCACCCCTCCAAATTCTATATGACACTTAAGTCAATAATATAATGGATAAATAAATTAGTAGGGGATGGCAAAATACCTGTTTTTGCATTGCTATCAAAATAAAGGAGGTCTGATTTTGTGTTTAAATGAAAATGCCAATGAAAAAATATTGCAAGGTTATTGGTTTGGGGTTTTTAGTAATTGCGAAGTCTATAATTTAAAATGTGTGATTGAACCCTACATGTTTTAATTAAAGCTATCCAGGCCTCTATTTTTAAATTATGTCTGAAAAATAAATTTAAGCCAAACAGGATACATTAGAACCAAGGTAACAGGATTTGAAATCAATTTCCAGCCTGCCGGTCTAGATGAATGATTTCATAAACCAAAAACATTAACACACCCACAATCTGCACACAATGAATTTAAATTAAGTGTGAATATTTTAAAATATGAGTTACTAAGTAACTGATTTTTATCTAATGAACATAATGTTCTATCTATATAATTCTCCTCCCTCCACCTCCATTTTATAGTCATCCAGTGAGAATATGAAGAATGTTGTGATACATTTCCATTATTCTGAGAAGGAAAAAAGAGAAGAGTTGTAGAGGATTTGTTTTATATATAGGCCTTGTTTCAGCACACATAACACTGCAATAAAAAAAGCCCTGGGATTTATTGTTCAAATGAAAAATTAAGAAATAGGTTAGAAAACAATCACAACAATGTTTAATTTTATTTCTTTTCCACTCCCTTCCTTCATCTTGTATCCTGTGTTGTTGGAGAGAACAGATGGCTAAGTAATCAACTAGGTGTGAAGATATACAGTAATGTTGCTTCACACATCTGATAACAGCAAAAGCCTGTTTATGGATTTCTCTTGGAAAAAAGAGAATTGACAGGATTTTTAAATTGGATTTTTCTTGTTAGAAGAAAATCAACTTTCTATACATAAGTAATTGAAATGGACCTAATTAATGACTTACATTAATTTTATTGTACCAGCTGAGTTTAGATGACTCTTTGTGTCAAGAGTTAAGCTGCACACACCATCTGGATGTTGCCTGCCACAAAGATCCTATCATTTCCTGTAAATAGATGAAGAAAGGACTGCTGACACTGAAGTGCACAGACACAAATGCCTTGGAGGAGGTTTTGATGCCTACCTGTCACTTTGGCTATGAAAGTACAAAATTTAGAACCTCAAAATCACTGTTGTCAAACCCAAAGGGACTTCTGTGACTATGCAGAAGTGTCTCAGGTGTCTACATTTCTGCTGCTGAGTTTACAACAATCCTCAAAGCTGTGAAACTTCCAAGCTGCTTAGTGCCTGGAGACCAGCAGGATTAGTCCGTCCTCTTCCCATTTACCTCCCTGCACCCAGGGAAAGGGCCAGTAGTGGTGCTAGGGGATATTCAGAGGCAAAACCCTACAATTTTTTTCTCCATATAGTCATAAAACACATGGGACTGGAAAGTGAGATGCTCCCCTCCTTCCTCTCCTTTTTGCCTTGGCAGGCATTAATTTCAGTGCAGTAATTTGAGCACTAACTCAGCTGCTATAGGATAAATTGAGGGAGATGGTACTCCTGTGATCCATTCTTTGACATGAGGGGCTGTCTCCTGTGGCATGTCCGGGTGGTTTCAGTCCTCCTTGTCTGAGAGGAGCAGAAGCCACAAGTCAAGACATTTGTCTTAATATTTTAAACGAGACAGTAAAAACACTGTAATTTCTATTCAAGATGAGTTATAAAAGATAAATTCTATTATCTTGTGATTTCCTTCAGTGTCATTGTTGGTCCAAAACCCAGGCTTCCCACTTTCTGAGAAATCTTCCCAATGATCATATATCTGTGAGGCAGGTAAGATTTGACCAAGTAAGATTTAAGACAAAATCATGACTCTATTATTTCTACCATTTGGCTGCTCTCTGTTTTCTTCCATATCTCAAACCCTTGAGCTCAATTCCCTCATTATGGTTAAAGTACTCACTGTGAATTTCAGCTCCAGTGCTAACATTTACCTTTTAGACTACAGAAGCTGAAACATCTGTGACAGTGGTACTGGGGAGTCAAATCTGCAGATACACGCCTCTGAGAGACCAAAATGAAGGTCAGCTGGGGTCAGGAGGCAACATAAATCTGACTCAAGTGCTGAAAGTTCTTGGATCTGAGCTCCAGACAAAGTATGAAAAAACAGTAGTGTTTTCCAGTTGTTCAGCCTGTTCTGTCTGACAGCTCCTGGCTGTTTCCTGGAAAGCAGTTGCTTTACTATTAGTTCATGGCATATATTTTCCTAGCCTTCTGGAACAGGGGTTACAAATGGGCTAGCCATTCGTCACTCCTACCTGAAAACATAAGCACCATGAAGCTTCATTCCTATCCTTTGACAAATTTTAAGGTACGCCTTCATGCACACTCTGGGTTATAGTATACAACAAATTATCTATTCCAGTCAGAATCAGAGATACTTGCAATATGGCTAGGAAGCTTTAATTTCTTTTTCATTCTACTCATGTTTATCAAAACAAACTGATGCCAAACTGAGTGGGGAAGAGGACACTTCAGAAGGGAGAGCCACCCTGCAGGATGACCTGGATAGGCTGGAAGAGTGGGTTAACAAGTACCTTATGAAGTTCAACAAGGACAAGTGTAAGGTCTTACTTCGTCTTGCACCTGGGTAAACACAATCCAGCCAGGCTGAGATTTACTGACTGGGGAGCAGCTCTGTGGAATGGGACCTGGGGGTCCTGGTGGACACAAGCTCAATGTGAATGAACAGTGCGCTGCTTCAGCAAAGAAAGCCAAGAACATGCTGTGTTATATCAACAAGGGCATCACCAGCAGAGATAAAGATGTTGTTGTCCCACTCTACTTAGCACTTGTCAGGTCACACCTGGAATACTGTATTCAGTTTTGGTCCCTGCAATGCAAAAAAGCTGTGGACAGACTGGAGAGGGTCCAGAGAAGGGCCACAAAGATAATCCAAGGACTGGGAAGCTGCCATAAAATGAAAGGTTGAGAGAACTGGATTTGTTCAGACTTGAAAAAAGAAGGCTCAGGGGTGACCTTATCACCATGTTCCATTATTTAAAGGGTGGCTGCAAAGATGGAAACTCCCTTTTTTCAGGAGATTGCATGAAAATAGGAGGAGTAGCTGGTACAAGTTACCCCGGGGGAGATTACAGCTAGGCACAAGAGGGGAATTTTTCACAATGAGAACTATGAGCCATTAGGAATAATATCCCAGGGAAGTGGTGGATTTCCCAATGTTTGGCACTTTGAAGATTTGGCTGGACGCAGTGTTGGGACATCTAGTCCAGGTCATGCTTTGGTTAGACCAAAGGTTGGGCCAGATGATCCTTGAGATCTCTTCCAACCTGGTACTCTGTGTGGTGAAAAATTCTTTACTGAGGAGACTGCATAACATAAGAGACTGTAATATGATAGTCTTTCATCTGTATTTTCCTCAAATAAATCTAGCATGGGTATGTTTTAACGTTAATATTTCTGGATCGGTTTGTTCATTGCAATGCTACAAAAGAAAACTGGGAAAATAAGAACATCATTTAACAGACCTCATAAAGAAAGAAAAATACTCTTAGGCAGGCTACCACATACTGCAACAACTAGTCATGTAATGATTGCTCAGTAAGTGGTGTAGAGTAAGAGCTCTGACTCATCTACTTCAAAGCAAACACCTGCAGGGGATTAAGACCTTCTTGCCAGAAGATACAGACTGGGATGTATCCTTGTCTCAACATAGACAAGTTAGCATAAACACATCTTTTTAGTTGCTTAAGCTGCTGATGGACTAGGTCGTGCAGCACAGGGAAAGTAACCTGTGGCAGATAAAACCTTGATCTCATTAGCCACTGTGGTTAGCATGACCAGTGGTCATCTGCCCGAAACAGGAGGTTGATGTCCTCACAGTTGCTCCTAGGGGAAAGCCAGGACCTCCAGCATGAGTGGGGCTCCTTCTCACAGCCTCCCTGGAAGAAACCTACAGAACCTTTGTTGGTAATGATACGCTTTATTCTTCTTTTCTACTACAGGATGTTATTGTGAGATTTAGATCATTGTTTCCGCTTTACCTTTGAGTCCAGGCTAGCTCTAGTAAAAGAGTAAACACTTACCAAAAAAAAGCAGATTAATGAACATGGTAAAGTAGCCATGACCCCAGTAGCTATTCAAACTTCTGCATAGCTAAGCTTGTCCAAAAGAAAGGTGAAGGCTGGTTGTTTCTCATAACATTTCCATCAATATGCATTGCAGTTCAAATCACTTTGACCAGGAGCAGCAAGCCAGGATACCCAGGCTTTTTGTGACCTACAGGTCTCAGCTCTTCTCTCCTGTGGCTAGAGCAGCGTGTTCTTGTCTCCACCCTCACCTTCTCTGTATGTCAACTTCATCTTTGCATACACCAGAGAGAAACCTAGAGTCATATACCATGGTAGCACTAGACCTTTGATTGCTGCCCATTCACCTTCTTCACATATAAACTGAACACATTTTCATAGAACCAATGGCAGGTCAGCACTTCCCTCTAATACTGTATCCATATCTTTCATACATTTGTCCTGTGAGTTTCAGCTGATAGCCAAAGTTGTGGTACATCGTTGTTCCAGTTCCCTCAAACATGACGTACATCCTTTTTTCTTTATTGTCTGCCCTTGACAGCTTTTCAACTCCTCATGGTGTCAAGGGAGACATCACTTCAAAGTATTTTGTTTGCTTGAAGGAAAAATAATGTTGATATGATCAGAGATAACGCAAGAGGCAGAGAAGCTGCCAAGAAAACTCCACATGCTCATGCACATATGCATGTTGTTGTCTTTCAGACTTTGTTTTCCTACAAGAAGTCAAGGCTTTTTTTAACAATACGTTATAATAATATTGCTCCAGGCAGAGAATAGGCACAGGTAACGAAAGCTGGCAAGTGGTGATGGCAAAATGCAACACAATGCATTTCCTTATGAGAACGTATTTTTACCTTATCTTTGAAAGGGGGAGCGCATAAGCAGGGCAAGGCAGAAGCACACATATCTGGGAGAAAACATTTTCCAAGTGCCAGAGGAGAGAGCAAGGATACAGACTTTCCTGGAGAGAAGGAAGAGTCATGTACAAAGTGTAGACTTGACGTAGTTTAGGCCTACCATTAATCTTTTCTAGTTCAATTGGATTCAATGAAAAGCTTCTCAAACCCAGAAGGTTTCAAAACAGAAGGGACACACACACACAGAGAATGCCATTAATCTAAATCCTAACTATCACAGTCATTTTAAGGCAGTCTTGTGATTTAGGGAAACACAAATCTTAATTTTTAAGTTATTGAGGTGCCTTGAGATAAGTGTCCCTACTCATTGCAATCTATTCTAAATTTGTTTTTAATAAAATAAAGGAGAAATGTGACTGAGCTTACCTAATGTGTGTTTGCAAGGGAACATGGGTTAATGAATCAATAATTTTGTCAATGCATCTGTTTCTTTTCTGCCAAGAAGCTACCACAAGTTATTGATCTAACTGCCCTCTCCCCTAAATGGGTACAGAATAAATTTTACTTCCAAACCTCCAGCTGAGAGCTGAAGAGGAGAAATACAGCCCAATATATAAACTTGGTAAAATATAGAAATATATTTCAATGATCTGTGAATAAAAATAATCAGTGTTTTTCACTGATAAAAGAGTTCAGGAAAATGTGCTAAATTTGGAAAATAAAACCGATGAACATTGTTACATATAAAAATAGATAATATTCCCTTAAAAACTCAGTGAGCCTCATGCATTTTCTGATCTAGAAGCTGTCAAATACTAGTCAAAACAACGTGTTGAGTATGTATACAGTTCATAAATATAGTTTATATGGGTCCAGATATGTCTATGTGGTTTGTTCACAGAAATCTGAATAAAAAGCAGCAGACACAAAAACCACATTCATTTTAAGCAGTGTTAGCTTGCCAAACTGGTGTTATTTTTTCACCTGCACCACTGAGAGAAGCTGTACATACTCTGTCCTCTTATGAACATTCTGACTGTGTTACCTGATGTAATATAGAGCTGCAGAAGCATTTTTTTAGTGCAGTGCAGACAAATACCTGGATGTTACCTTCTTTTCTGTAAAACTTCAGGAAATTGTACTTGATTTGGAGGAAAATGTTTTCTGAGCACCAGTTTCCTCAGGTGCATTCGCAGTCTCAGAGACGAAGCTGAAAGACAAGCTAGGCAAAAAAAGAATTCCGTTTGTCTCCCACTGGGATGCCAGGAAAATGAAAATAATGTCCTCTTATCTCTCTATACCCTCACCTGAATTTTGACAGTGGGGAGAGGAGAATATGGTGATAAGAACAGTAAGATGCAGTCAACACGGTGAGAGTGTGGCAAAGTATCTTCTGTGAAGCTTGAAGACTGGCATGAATGCCAGCAACATTATAAAAGATGATGAACTGTTCTGAGAAAACTATGTCGTTTCTGCACCAAAACACATGGGTATTATCACTTTGTCACTCCTGCTCTTTCTTACTTATCTCACACATAGCTGCTTTGAAGATGTTGCTGGTTAATTACTGAGGGGTTTATGTAGGAGAGAGGAATCTGAAAAACAATAGGTTGCTCACTCTTTCCTATGAGGATTTAATGTAGCGCTGAGCTGGGCAAAAGAGGCTCCCCCAGGCTTTGGAGTTTCAGACATATCAGTCAGGGGAACAAAAGCAATGACTTCTCCCTCCTGGTGGGTCAGAGTTGGACACAGAAGTGTTGCCGGGGTGGTTAATAGGCTGTCACTCTTCATCAAAATGCCATCAACCCTCCATGAATTAAATGCTGGTTTTAAATTTAAAAGAAATGCCTTATTTTTATCTGTGTCTGCATGTCAGATTATCCTACATAGTCACATTGAACAATATTTTCTCTAAGAACAGGTCTCATTTCATTCTTTGTGATTTAGGGATATCAGAAACTATAAAACACACACAGATTCTCCTTAGCCCTCCTTTTGTTGCTGAAGTATTCATAGAAACATTTTATTTATTGTATTTTATGACACATTAAGTCCTAGTTGGGCTTTGGTCCTTCTCATTTTCTCCCTGCATAGCCACATGTCCTCCTTGTAGTCCTACTGAGTTACCTGCCTCTTCTTCCAAAGGTCATATACTCAAACAAAGTTCTCTGCTCAGCCAGGACAGTCTTCCTTGCCAGCTCATGTTTTAGATGTAACCCTCAAGAAATATCACCTGAATTTAAAATGTCATACATATTTAGTAAGTGGAGATTGAAAATGCAGTCTGAAAATTTATTAGTTAACTCCTTTGCACACCAATGAGTTTAGATGAGGAGCACAAATTGCAGGCCCCATTTCTTACACCTATGATAAACAAATCAGATTTCTGCATCATAGAATCATTTAGGTTGGAAAGCACTTTCAAGATTATAGAGTCCAACAATTAACCTAGCGTTGCCAAATCAGGTAAATCCAATCTCCAGTTTTGCTGCCTCTGCAACATCCAGCAACAGAAGATAAAGAAAGGTTGTTGTTTGCTAGGTCACTGATGAATAACAGATCCCGAGAGTCATAAAAATAAAGCCTAGTGTTGCACATAACCCTCTCTTTGCCTTAGTAGCAGTTGTCAATGATGTAAAAGTAGTTCACGCTGCTTTGAGCCTCAGTGGCTAGAGGTTCCTGTGTCCCTTAAAGAAAAGGGCAGCCTTCTGCCCCAGTTCACATTTTGTGTAACCCTCCATACTCAGAGGGGTTGCCCAGGGCGGCAGCAAACAGCTCTATTTTGAGCTGCAGAGTGCATATCGAAAATAAATCTAACAAGTTACTGGATGGACTGGAAATAAATGCACTTTAGAGCATCTCATTTTCATATTACCAACCATAGGCCAATTAAAGCAATAGCAGTATCATTCATACCACAGTAACTCACTGAGGCACATGATTGCTTCTCCTGGAGCCTCTGCATTTTTCCAGGGAGAATTTAGACTCTGTGATCAGCTTTATTTATCTTAGAAAAATTGAAAGAATGCATCCAAGGTGCATCCATCTCACCTGTTTCAGATGTTTGCCCTAGAAAAAGGGAGTCCTTGCTGAGAAGTAGTTACTGTATTCATTGACTACAAAGAGAGGTGCTTTAACTTTTCTTGCCCCAGTTAATCGGATAAACCGCCTCAGCTCAGTGACAAGTAGAAGCTGTCTTTAAGATCAGGAAAGTACCGGTGGATTACTTCATGGGAAGATTTTTAAGGTACCAAAACATCTTTTTCATAAATCTTTTCCAAAGTGGTTTATACCTCAGAATCATAGAAATCAGGTTGGTAGCCTACTTCCTACTCAAAGAATGGCTTTGGCAGGTTTCTCAGCCTCTCTGGGCAACCTGTTTCAGCATCTAACTGCCAATGACAAAATATTTTATGTGAACCTTTCAGACTAGAATAAATGTCCCAAGTGAAGTTTTTTTCCTTCTTACAACCAGAGAATTCCACTTGTTGCCACTTTTGACAACTGCTTCTTGTTCCTGTCATCATGCACCTCAGTGCATGGCTCCATCTTCTCTGCGAACCTTCTTTAAGTTGTGGAAAACTGCAATTATATGTTCACTAGCTTTCTGTCATCCAGGATGTCTAACCTCAACAGACAGAAGAGGTGTATAAAGTATCCTTGGGTATGATTCATCTGATGCATACAAATATCTGTAGTGAAAAATGTCTAATTGTTTCCACAGATGATAACAGGAGCCTAGGTTGATCTACTTATACATAGATGTCTACATCAGGCTTGTCCAGTGTAAGGTGAAGTGGGTACCATCCATTGTACAGAGTGAATGATCTGGGTAATATATAGCAGAAATACAAAAATTTAGGTGTCATTCTCATTGTGGCTTTCAAAAGCTGTTGGAAAATGGGATTCCTTCTGTCTTGCTCCATATATTTCATTATATATGTCTAAATCAGGAACGGTTTTCTGGACTCCTTTACTGTCAGTGGACATAAATAAGCGCATCTAAAGTGCAATTATTAGGCCTATTTTAGTTGTCAAAAGAAAATGAGAAGAGTGATGTTCCTTTGGCAAAAATTGGAGTCTGGACAACAGTCTCAGGTGTGCCTACCGACAACCTATGTACCTAAAACTAAGGTTAACCCCAATGCTTCATTTTTCAGTGTTATGTTATTTCCAGCATACAGAATTTTATTGATGTTAATTCCATTATTCTTTTTAAGGATCATTGTCTTAAAACTCCAGCAGTTATCCAATTGTAGGTATGTCTGATTCAAAACTCAGTGAAGCCACCAAAAGCCTCTGAAAGGACACAGATGGGATTTGGCTTCTACAGGTTGCTGAAGTAATTGAATGGTTTGCATCCAAGTGCATTTGTACTGTGTACTAGTTGCAATTAATTACAGCCTCATTAACATTCAGCTAAGACTCAGACAAAGTGACCTGGAGGGGTTTCTGTCACCAGGCCTTATCAGGATGCAAATAAGCAGGCGTATCACTGGGACAATTCCATGAGGCAGCCTCTTCAGTCAATATGCTGATAATGATGTATTAGCCTTCATCTGTGCCTGCAATGGGTGATGCCACAGGCAACATACATTAATAAAAAAAGAGCAGAACACCACCAGATCTTTGGAACAGACTACTGGGGGCGGGGGGGGAGAAAAAAGAAACATAAAGTGAAAGGCAGAGAAAATTCACTGAGAACGTAAACAAACAAATGGAGGAAATTCAGAGGTATAATTCTCTGTATAAGATTTGTATCCTTGGTTTCCTTTGCAGGTACAGTCATTTCATTCTTACTGCCATTGGCAGAGATTAAAGCTGCCATATGAAATGGAAATGATAATGCAGTTAAATGGTTCATAGACATGAATGAGCTAAATTTCAGCCGTCTCAGAGCATGGGCAGAGGAACTCTAGGACAAATCCAACACAGCAGCTCAAACTTGCTGCAGATTCTTAGAAACATATGGCTAAAATAAACCTTAAGAAGATCAAAGGCTGGTAATTTTGTATAGGCAGTATGACAGCTTGTATCTTATTTTCCCCAAATCAATGTTTAAGTGTACTAGTAGATTTTCAGTCTGAAACTGGAACCTTTGTGTCTCTCACATGTCTTTAAAAATACCTGTTCTTCAAGCTCCTCATTTGTCAGCCCATATTAAGAAATATCCAACATGCATCATGTTCTGAGAGTTGTGCCTGTAAACTTATGTCAAAACTGAGGAAGGGCCCCTAAACCAGCCCAACAAGGCTGTAACCGGTTTATAAAATGATGGGATGTAATGAGAAGAGGGAGATTATGCACTGACTGAAGTGTTTAGAAGACATTAATTTCTTTCTACATAGCATCCATAATTCCCCTGAAGGCAACATTTAGCCTTTCTGTGTCTCAGTCTATCTTTCACTAACAATAATAAACTACTCCATGCCATGCAGATATAGGACACTTATTCATGAAGGCATATTCTGTGGTTGCAGTGAACTGCAACATATAAATACCTCCTCTAGATGGGATGGTATCACCTTGTATATGAGAAGGACCCAAAGCAAATATGGGCTAAACTTGAGCAAATGAAGATATAAAAACCTGATCCAGGACATCTGTTATTTCTTTTTTCTTTTTTCTTTTTTCTTTTCTCTTTTCTTTTTTCTTTTTTCTTTTTCCTTTTTTTTTTTTTTTTTTTTTTTTTGACAAATATGAATTTGTCAGAAACAATCTGTTCATTCATTTTCTAAAGAAGAGCATTTCAAGCCCAGAATAAGGTTTCCGAAAAGTCTTATGATTAAGGAATTTAGACAAAGTATTTACAGTAACTAAATGCTCAGGCATAACAGCCGAAGCCTCACATTTACTGAGATCAAAATTACAACCCTCCTGTTTTTTCTGGAGTTAAACTGCAGTTATTCTATTCAAATAAAGAAGTTGCTTCTCCCTCCTTCTCACCTTCCTTCTCATGTCTCACTCACCCCCCCTTCCCTCTTTCCTTCCCTCCCATCCTTCCTTCCTTCATTTACACCACCAGTTACTGAGATGTAAATGTTCATTTTTCCACAAAAAAAAAAATATCTCTAGTCTCCAGCTGAACAAGTGAAGTGAAAAACATGCACAAAGATGTAAAAGTTTGTGATTAAGGTTTAGATACACTTCCCTTAATGCATCTATCTTAAAGTATGCGGTTCAGTCTAAGCAAACCAAGTAACCTTATGAGAGTACACAGTGGACAAAGCTCTCACACATAAAATCACAAAATCATAGAATTAGAATAGTTTGGGTTGGAAGGGACCCCCGAAGGTCATCTAGTCCAACCATCCTGCAATGAGCAGGGACATCTTCATCCGACAACACACTCAATTCCACTGACTACGTTGTTCAGGAAGATATTGAACACTACAGGTCCCATAAAAGTACTGACTACCACTATAAGGAGCATTTAAAGCGTAATATTCCCAAATCTGACCATTTTTTGGGACATGAATCATCAAGCACCAAAATAGAGCAACAAAAAGGCTTTTGTCAGCAATCACATGATTCATTGTGTCTTGGATGTTTCTTCTACGTACAAGAATTCATTGCTAGAGGTACTACTTTTCTCTGTTGGCTATAGAATAACCCAGATAAGTTTAGGCAAGATGCTTGCTTTTAAATCAAAGTAGATGAGGTGGTCTAAAACATGACCTGTATTATACAGTAAACTTGTAGTACTGGCATAGACAAAATTTCTTCTCTATGAATTGTCTGAATGCTCTGAGGAATTGAAAAAATAATGGCAGTCAAGAAAAGATATTCCTGGCCCTGGGAGGCAAGCAACAGTTATCTGGATTTTTTGTGTATAAATATATCACAATAGATAGCAGTTATGCATCCTTTCTTACCCATCTGCCATCATTTGGGGGATTATCAGTAGATTAAAAATCCATAACTTCCTCTCACAGACTTAAATTCCATTCCAGGTTCATCTCTTTCCTGTTATTCTTCCCCATAATCTTAATCTTCAGGTTGATATAATGCAATACTCTTACCTTATCTGTCTTAATTGTGAAGCTATTTCAACACTTGCAATGTCAGTTAATTTTTGGTGCAAACATACCCATGATGAGTTTGTCTATATGAATTTCTGCCAGAAATATCTTCGAACAGAAATATTTCTACTCTATTGCTACTGTCAAATGTTTTCTCCTCATGCCAAAATATACTTATAGGAAGTAATTCAGTTAACTCTCACCAGACTAAATAAGACAATTTCTGCTGATTATTCTGTTGTGTTCAATATTTCCCCAGTCATTCAAAGAGACGTTTTTAGTCACTGATATCTGATCTAACCACCTGGTTATACACCAAGCCTTTTTCAAGTTTATGCAGTGGTCTTAAAATCTTACTTGCAGTGAAAAAAAAAAAAAAAAGCCAACAAACCATCTGATTTGATATATCCATTGGTGATACTGTCCTTTACCACAGCCTTACTACCTAAATAATTCATAGATGTCTAAAGAGCAACAGAGATCCTCATGCATCTGATTCCTTCTGTGCCACCCAACCACTACAGAACAAATTATTTGATGAATCTCTAAATCAAGGACTTTATACATATACTTTGTATTTTTCTGGTCAAAAAATCTTTCCTAGTACGATGACCTGATCCAATGCCATAGAATCATAGAATAGTTAGGGCTGGAAAGGACCTTAAGATCATCTACTTCCAACCCCCCTGCCAGGGGCAGGGACACCTCCCACTAAACCATGCCACCCAAGGCTATGTCCAACCCGGCCTTGAGCACTGCCAGCGATGGAGAATTCACAACTTCCCTGGGCAACCCATTCCAGTGCCTCACCACCCTTACAGTAAAGAATTTCTTCCTCATATCCAATCTAAACTTCCCCTGTTTAAGTTTGAACCCATTACCCCTTCTCCTCTCACTACAGTCCCTCATGAAGAGTCTCTTCCCAGCATCCCTATAGGCCCCTTTCAGATATTGGAAGGCTGCTATGAGGTCTCCACGCAGCCTTCTCTTCTCCAGGCAGAACAGCCCCAACTTTCTCATCCTATCTTCATACGAGAGGTGCTTCAGTCCCCTGATCATTCTCGTGACTCTCCTTTGGACTTGTTTCAACAGTTCCATGTCCTTTTTATGCTGAGGACACCAGAACTGCACACAATACTCCAAGTGACGTCTCACGAAAGCAGAGTAGAGGGGCAGGATCACCTTCCTCGACCTGCTGGTCACACTCCTTTTGATACAGCCCAGGAGACAGTTGGCTTTCTGGGCTGTGAGTGCACACTGCCAGCTCATGTTCATTTTCTCTTCAACCCACAAAGCAGGGCTGCTCTGAATCTCTTCTCTGCCCAACCTGCAGCTGTGCCTGAGTTTGCTCTGACCTTGTACTTGGCATGGTTAAACTTCATCAGGTTGGCATCAGCCCACCTCACAATCATGTCAAGGTCCCTCTGGATGGCATTCCTTCCCTCCTACGTATCAACCGAACCACACAGCTTGGTGTCATCGGCAAGCTTGCTGAGGGCGCACTCTATCCCACTGTCCATGTCACCAGCAAAGATGTTGAACAAGACTGGTCCCAACACCGATCCCTGAGGGACACCACTCGTTACTGGTCTCCAGCTGGACATGGAGCCACTGAGCACAACTCTTTGCGTGCGGCCATCCAGCCAGTTCTTTATCCACTGAGTGGTCCACCTATCAAATTGATGTCTCTCCAACTTAGAGACAAGGATGTCATGTGAGACAGTGTCAAACACTTTGCACAAGTCCAGGTAGATGACATCAACTGCTCTACCCCTGTCCATCAGTTCCATAGCCCCATCGTAGAAGGCCAGCAAATTGGTCAGGCAGGATTTCCCCTTAGTGAAGCCATGCTGGCTGTCACCAACCACCTTGTTGTTTTTCATGTGCTTCAGCATGCCTTCCAGGAGAATCTGCTCCAAGATTTTGCCAGGCACAGAGGTGAGACTGACTGGTCTGCAGTTCCCTGGCTCATCCATTTTCCCCTTCTTGAAAATGGGGATTATATTTCCCTTTTTCCAGTCATTGGAACTTCACCTGACTGCCATGATTTTTCAAATATGATGGACAGTGGCTTAGCAACTTCATTTGCCAGCTCCTTCAGGACCTGCGGATGGATTTCATCAGGTCCCATGGACTTGTATACATTCAGGTTCTAAAGATGGTCTTGAACCAGATCCTCTCCTACAGTGGGCCCAGGGTCTTCATTTTCACAGTCCCTGCATCTGCCTCCCAAGACTTGGGTGGTATGGTCAGAGCAGTTGCCGGTAAAGACTGAAGCAAAGAAGTCTTTAGGAACCTCAGCCTTCTCCAAATCCAGGGTAGCCAGTTCTCCTGATAGCATCTGGAGAGGGCCCACGCTGTCTGTAGCCTGTCTTTTATTTGCAATGTACCTATAGAATCCCTTCCTGTTATCCTTAACATCCCTAGCCAAGTTTAATTCTAAGTGGGCTTTAGCTTTCCTAACCTGGTCCATAGCTTCCTGGACAACATCCCTTTATTCTTCCCAGGCTGCCTGTCCTTGCTTCCACCTTTTATAAGCTTCCTTTTTCCTTCACATTTTCCTCAGCAGGTCCTTATCCATCCAAGGAGGTCTCCTGGCCCTCCTGCAGCACTTTCTTCTAGCTGGGATATATCGCTCCTGAGCTTGCAGCAGGTGATCCTTGAATATCAATCAAGAGTCTTGGCCCCCCCTCCCATCTAGGGTTATATCCCATGGAACCTTACTGAGCAGGTTCCTGAAGAGACCAAAGGCTGCTCTCTTGAAGTCCAGGGCAGTGAGCTTGCTGCACGCTCTTCTCACTGTCCTGAGGATCTCGAATTCTACCATCTCATGATCACTGCAATCAAGGCTGCCCAGTTACGTATAGGTTTCACTCCTAATTCTCGCACCAAGATGTATGTTTATGCTTCGTATGATATACTCAGTAGGTCTGTTTCTAAGATCATAACTGAAGGAATGCAACTCATAACAGTTCTCTAACACATCTTATTCACACATCCATGAACTACTGGGAGTATTTGTTCTGTCTCAATTATTTCAAATTATGTTGCATATGTGTTCTGAATCTAAAAATAAACCAAAACAGAGGTCTTACAATTGTACTTCTATACTTCAGCTTTACTTTTCAGTGGTTCTCCAATACATAAAATGAAAAAAGAGTATATTAATATATGTCTTTATATTTGAATGATATTCCAGCATTCAGAAATGAAAGCATAAATGTAATACCATCAGATTGTGTGTTATTTTTGTGCTATTGTACTGGAAAGTGCCAGTCCAAAGAAGAGGCTTAAACGTAGTATGTTCTCTTATTTCTATTTGCCTGCTTTGTTATATTGCAGTTATTGCGAAGGACTGTCTGACAAATTTAAGAACACCTTTGACTACAGGATGTTTTTTTAGTATCTGCTTGACAATCCACAAGGAGAAATAATATTGTTGCACTAACACTAAATATGCACCCCATGCTGCACATGTTAGGAATGTCCTGGTTTCTGGTGTAGATTTATTTGCATGAGCTGTAAATAATCACTGCATTTTTTAATCTATCTTACTGTTATATTAAAGCCAATTTTCCATAATAACATGTGTCTATCTGAATAGGCCTTGTAGGAAAGATAAATGGTATAATAAATTTGAGTAAGAGATGCAAGATGCATAGTTTCATTAAATTCTCATCAGAGTCCATGGGAGTTCATTAGAGATCAAGAATCTGACTCCTTTAAAGATAAAGTTCTTCATTGCTATCTATCTAATCTTTATAATAGATTTTTCATTTTTAGGATGCAGTTTCATAACCAGTTTAACCCCATCTATAGATGGGTTCTTGACAAAAAAGGGATGGGTCTGCCTTTTCTTACATTCCTAACTATATGTTTCCAAAGCTTCCCAGAAGGCCATTTGATTAAAAACCACACTTATAAAAATTGATTTGTTTTCAGCCACATTTCCACCTTCCTGACCTGACTGATCAAATACATGGGCTGATATTAGGAAAGTGGATGACAAAATGCATGGCTGAGACCCAGGGAAAGAGGGGCAACTGCTTTCATCAACAGGGATACAAATCAGCTGCACTGAATGTGAAATTTAGATCACGCTTCTGTCAAACTGGTATACGGTTTGATTATTTGCCATTTATCTTATTACCTTTAATTGATGTAGCATTTGCTACCACAGCCTGAAATGCATTCAGTTATTGCTATTTTCGACAATGTTAAAGGCAGACATCAATTGCAGGCAACTGCTGCGGCAGACAAGATGGTCCAGTCAAATGTCGCCTTCTGCATTGAAAGTAAAGGAGCTACTGCCTAAAGCACTGGTCAGCTTGACAGTGCTGCAGCAGCAGCTAAACCATGTGAGTTAAAGAGATTCTCTCTGAGGACTGATTGCAAATGACAGGGGTGAGCTCTGGATCATCTGACTTGGAACATTTGTTTGTCAGAGGCAGGACGGAAACCTCAGAGAACCACAGGAATGAGAAAATCACTCTGAATCGCTAAATATGCAGCATGGAGACACCCCATTTCTAAAATAGTTTCCCCTCCTCATGGAACAAATTGAAATTGCCCCTAAAATATTATGAAGTCTCAGATCTTGATGTAGAAGGATCAAATCTTAATTGCCCACTTCTTATATTGAGATCATATATCCCTTTCTTTTCTACTGGCCATATGCCTTATCTGACCTTCATCTGGTCTCTCTGGTATTGTTTGCTAAACCTCTATTCCTACCCTTAAATCCCTTGCAAGTTATTCTCCGCTGTTTATTGCAAACCTGGAGCTGGTCAATCAGGTAACTATTGCTCTCACCCTTCTTTCTCTTCTGACTGCCTGATCTCATGTTCTGACAAGGAGCATCCACTATTTAAAGGTACCTAGGTCCTGACCTTGATGCAGTTTTCTTTTTGCAATACTTCAGTGCTATATTTTGTTTGAGTACAGTTTAGGACAATATTTAAACATATCTCAGTGGTTGGGGGGGGGGGGGTGTTTGTTTATTTTGATGAAGTTATTTTGCTTTTTTGTCAACAAGAAACCAGCCTATTTCTTTATTAGTTTGTACTCTTTAGACTTAAGCTGTTTGACATTGCTTATCAAAAGTCTACACACTGCTTTCCCTGTCAAAGTCTGTTATTCTCACAGTGTTATAGCAAGCAGCATGATGACTCTCTAACAACAGCATTTCAGTTCCTTGACCTTTCGAAAAAAGAGCCATATTTTCATTAATTGCAGAGATTATGCAATTCTACTTCAGGAGAATCATCTTTAATATGTTGTCACCCTTTTGGGAGGTGAAGGGGGGTGAAATCACCATTATCTTTTGGAACCATTCCCCAGGAGGTCTTAAATGTTTACTTTCCTTTGGACAGATTGTGAGGCTCCTGAATTAGGAGTGTAATCACACTAAACTACTCCCATAGTCTAAGAGAGGAGAGGGACACATTCCCAAAGAGTAATTCAGAGCTCTAGTGCTTTGAATTGAGAGGTCTTTATCTCTCTGTCCTGGAAACACAATGCAGAACAGTACCACCAGCTTTACAGAGAAGGTTGAGCAGAGAGGGGGCTTGCATAGGTCAAGTGACTGAACAGGCTGCCAGGCTGCTCTGTTGGATAATAGAGAATGACACTGTAAGCCATATTGCTTCATTTCACCCCAGTCATAAGTAAAGGTGCTTTGTAAAAAACTATCACCTAAATTACTTTGGAGGCACGTTTCATTTGTATTTTAGCAAGCTTGAGACATTCAAATCTTTTAAATAGCCTGGAAATTTTCATCTTATATACACATTGAACATAAGATACCAACAATATTATCTTTAGATGAATCCTGGCCAAAAGTTCAGTGAAACGAGGACTGAACCAGCAAATATGAACAGTCCTTGTGTATTTTTAGAGATCCCAAATAATCTCCTCGCAGATGGAAGAATGTAATTTTAAAATAGCTCAGCTGCTTGGGCAAACAAATAATATCAATACAGAACAGATGAGTCTATATTTTGCACCTTATGCATTCTTGCCAAATTCACTATTTAAAAAGTCTTATTGAGGGTGAAATGAGTGTTTATTCAAATAAAATGGAAAGAGAAGCAAAGTCCTAGAGAAATCAGAGGCAAAATTTCCTTTGACTTACAAGAGGTCAGAATAGTATTATTCCACAGACCTTGTTCCTTGAACATTTTCTGTGTCTACTCATTTCAATTACTTAAGTGTCACAAGGAGTGATAACTGTTCTTTGTTCCTCATATTCCTTAGTGCTGTTGAAGTGGGCTAAGTAATTCAACCAGACTTCCACCAGAAATTCTATCCTGGTCCTGAAACAGCTTAAAAAATTGCATTTTAGGAGAAAGAATGTCTCATTGAAAAATATCAGGTCAGTTAAGGTTCTTACACCTGAAAAGGGTCCAATATGCCTAGAAACATATGAGTCAATTGCACAGGATGGCTTCAAGACCTACACACATAGGGATTTTAGTGCCACACAGCAATGGCATCATCATCTTAACACCTTCTTTTCCTGTACCATCATTACAGACATGCTATGTAACTCTAAATACATTTCACTTATATTTCAATTCTAATGTGACCAAAATTAATCTTATTTTGAGCTAAGGGTTGGACCAGATGACCTCCAGAGCTTACTTCCAGCTGACATTATCCTACTATTCTCTGCCCAGCATTGCTTTTTGTTGTTATTCTTTCTTTATTGTAAAGTACTTAATGTGATTATATGTTATTTATTAGACTAATAATATGGTATTAACATTGTGCAAAAGCAATTCTGCAAATACTTCGACACCCTTTTGTTGATCCAGAAGAAAAGCTCTGTAATAAACTCGAAGCCAAAGAAATCAGTGCAGGTGGTTCCCTAATGTGGCCAAGTCTGCTTACACTAACAGTGTTCAGAAGATTATTTATAACAAACAAGCAATGTTTCAGATATTCAGAAAACTGATTTTAAGCCTAAAAAACAGCTTTAACAAAGGAAAAAGGATTTGTATTTCTGGTCCCTTGCTATCTCTCTATCTGAGATTTTTTTAAAGTTACTTCTTTGCAGACTGAATTCAAATTTCAAAAAAGATATAAGGAAGTGAGACTTCAGGGACAGAGATGCCTTTTACTTTTCAGCAGTTCTGCACTATGGTCTCCAAAGAAACTCCCAGACTTCTGACCTCCTGTCAAGGAAGTACCATAAACTGACAAGATAGCAAAATCCCAGAAGTTTTTATGACTCATAGCCATGCTGTAAGTGCCTTAGTTCTGTAGTCAGACTGACACCTTTGCCTTCACCTCAGCTGTTCACCTGAGTGAACAACATTTCACCAGAAGAAAAACATGTCAATTGATGATTTTTATGTTTTAATTGAAAACATATGAAGTTAATGTTCATGACAGCAACTTAGGCTCAACTCTACATGCACTCTGAAAAGTAAAGGAGATTTTCAATCCTGTCGCAGATGTGAAAGACTCCTTCAGGGGAACTTGGAGAGATTTCTTGAATTTCTAAGGCTGTCTTGTTTGGTTTTCATGGTTGATTATTCACTAGTATTTGTACTCCACCAATCCCTAGAAGTTCCAGTTATGCACAAGAATAAACTGCACAAACACATTCTGAAACAAAATCTTAAGGCGGCTCCTTCACAGAAAGAAGAGCCTTAACAGATGGAGGTTTTCTGGGGAAAATCTTCCCTTTTGTCCTCACCTGTACAGCTGGGAGCCATGGGACATCACGAGAGTGGATTTACATATTCCCAGTCTCCACCGTACCAGTTACATAGCTGTACAGTTCCACATTCAAGCTTACACAACTTTTGAAAAACAGTCTTTTATCTGTGATTATTTTTCTACATGCGTATTTACACAGTTGTATATATCTGTGTATGCATACTTAAATACAGAGGCAGAATTAGATAAGTGCACTTGAATCAAGGCATAAAAAACTTACATACTGATAAGTCTTACTCCTACTAGCACTCACACCTCTTATTTTGATGGTCAGCTTTTTATAGCAGATGAGTTATATGACTTATGTGAGTTCATCTGCTAATATGTTATCCTGACAGGTTTATATGAAGGGAAAACAAATTTTGTTGGACTGGAAAAGTCAGAAGACCCAGCATTATAGCTATGAAATTCTATTCAGTCCCTGCATATGATACAATTATTAAATTTCTTTTAAGTAATAATAACAAGAATGATGCCAATCTTTACCAATGCTTAAGTAATGAATAGACTTGTTTCTGACTTATAATGTGCTACAATGTCTGAGTAATCATTTTCATACCTTTGGGTAACCTCTCATTGCATATAAAAAGAATATTGTTTTGAAAGATTTAGCAAGCATAGCATATTACAGACAAAAGAAATACTTGCATTTTCAAACCACTACGCACAAGCATTTTGCGTTGCTGAGATAATAGAGCTTGTGTTCACAGCTTGCTATAGACTTCAGTTCAACCTTATAGCCAGTACTCCTGTCCCCAAAATTAATCAGGGCTGCACAATTCAAGAGCAGCACAAAATGATTAATTAGACTTGTTTGTTGGCAAACAAAAGAGACCTACTGTGTGAAGGGAAAGAATGGGAAGACAATAGGAAGAAAAACAAATCCTGATTACACAATTTACTGGAAAATCTACCTGTCTAAGAAACAAATAACACCAAGAGCAGCAAAACTGAATATGCTGAATGAGACTGATTACAGGCATTGGTTCAAGCTTTGCTTGTTGATTTGCACCCAAGCAGTTTTTCTGAGGTCTAATAGTGTGTGAAGTCAGTCTGGAGCTCTCCAGGAGAGTATGAAGATTTCTTTCTCTCCCAACCATCGCCTCTCATACACCTTTATAATGGTTAGCTCTGTGACTTCTTCCCTTCTCTCAACTAAAGCAGGAATTATCCAAAAGGTTAAAAAAATCTCAGTATGGACAGACACACAGAGCAAAAGTGATCAACTAAGCCCTATTCTTTCAGAAATGCAGGCTTAATGTTTATGCTGCAACTGTACAACATAGAAAGAAAGGCAAAATGTATATGCTGTCTTTAAATAATCTCAAATATTTTAGATTTGGTCACCTTTTTATTTCCTGTGGTGATGCCCATCCTAGCTCTATCTTGCTCAAGTCCTACTCTCCACTCACTTTTTGGCTTCTCCAGAATGCCTACCATAATCCCCATCTATCTTCTACTCAACAGAGTGAGTCCTGACTCCCCATTTCCTCTCCACCCCCTATTCTGATTTCAGAAGAAACTTTGCAGTCCATTATTCTCCCTCTATTCCCATCCCAACTGACCTGTCATATGCAACTGACAGAGAAAGACCTGATAGAGGAGAAGAAAGCGGACAAACAGAACACATTTGTTTGGGTTTTTTTCCACAAGCTTTTCCTACCTATTTACAAAACACAGCTCTGTTAGGAAGATCAATGAACAGTTTTCCCCTCCCTTTCACCAACTGACTTTGACATCTACTGTGCTGCATGAAGGTGGATATTTTGCTTCTCTGCTAGACCAGAAAAGCATCATGCTTGATTACCTGACATGCACTATCAATCCTGTAGAGCATCACCTTTTTCTCCCAAGGGAGCATGTTGTCCTTTGGCATGTGGGTCATTGCTAGTTGACACCACCTATGCTTTGCCCAAATGGTCTACACTGTTTTGTTCTGAATCCCATTTGTGCAGAAAATAAAACCTGGTGAAGACAGATCTCAGAGACACCACAAAGGACATAAGCAACAACGACACTGGTCTGAGTTTCTGGTTTTTTGGATGAGGCTCTTGTAGTATGTATGATCTGGTTTAAATGAAAAAACTCAAGTTGCCATAGCAGGAGGCTAAAGCTTATCCATATGAGTTCTGCTTTTTACGGCCACCTCTCTGTTGCTGGCTGCTGATCAGTTTTGAGTACAGTCGTTACCCCAGCTGTGTTCAGAGCAGTTGCAGCAGTATATTTGTGCTCTGTGAGTCATATTTATGGGACTTTGGACAAATTCTCATCTAGTACTGAATGTACTGAAATCTTATCCATTGCAAGGTATGTATGTGTTGGTGATGCATTTGAGTATTTAGAGTGAATTGCAAAACTAGAACAGGCCTTAAGGAAGAGGTTTCCCAATCTCCCGATGGGACATAAAATAGGGGGTTTGCCTTGTCTGTTATTTGAAAAGAGCATTGGTCACTTCTGCAAATATTTGTTTGGCTGTATGTGTGTGGAAGGTGTTCTTGTTTCCTTCAGCATGTTTTTCACACTAGAAATTGTGAAGTCATATATTGACGTCACATGGACAATTAAATACATGGCAGAATTATGACAACAGAGGAGGATGACATGAAAAGCAAATTATATTTTTATTTGAATTAATGAAATGCAGACTTTGAAAGCACAATGGGGAAACTTGTACTGAATCCTGATAACACTGGAATTTTACCATAACCTCCATTAGAGCGAAGACTAACTAAAAAACTGATACTTGCAAATGCCTATGTAGCAGCTAGAAAAGTTATGGAATATTGATTTTCTTGAAAGTCTAGATAATACTGGTCAATGTTTCTAGATTCACCAGTTTATTAGTACTGTAAAAATTTGCCTGTGCTATATGCTGAAACAAAGAAGGGAAGCTGTTTTGTTTCCATGGTCTGGTAAAGGTGAAGAATCACTGCTCTAAGGAATAATGGGACAGGAAGCAATGAAGTTGATATGACTAATGTAATGAAAAGGCTGACTGCCGTTTATACTAACGTTAAGAAAACTTAGTTATGAGGGAAACGCAGCTGATCTTATATGTCCGAACAAGAATGGCAAGTGAAACTGTCTTTCAAGGGGCTGAAACTAGCCATTGCATTCATGTATCTTTTGTCCTTCTTCCATGGAAGGGAATGAGCAGGATGTTAATGGCAGTTGCCTCTTCCCAGGACCCTCATATGTCACAGCATCAGCACAGTCACCATGATCATATGCAGCCAGTGCTGCTCATCAGACAGGCAGGCTCTGCCCTTGTCCTGCTCTGGGCAGCAGTGACTTTCCTCAAAACAGCATGTTACTTCTTCTGCCTTAATAAACATTACTGCTTGCTCTCTTGTTGCACCAGATTAAATTCTAGACTGAATCATGAGACTGAAAAGCAATAAAAGTACTTTAATATCCTTGGGCGTGTGCTTGTTGTAATTTGTTAAAGTTGCATACTCAGCGTGTTTGTACTAAGAATTGTAAAGGTAGCAACTGAAAGTGTATGTTGAAATACTTCTGGGTAGTCTTGTTGAATTATGAACAGAAAAGGGTGTGGCATATCTAAACAGTGATCTAGCTACTGCAAGACTTAGTTTAGTCTTTGATGTTCTTTTTTTGGGTCCCATGACACATGGGTACAGGAAGGAAAAAAAAAATCTTCTGCTTCCCATAAAATGTTACAGAAAAAAGAAAGGAGTTTAGTTTCTTGGAAATGCAGGTGAGGTAACTCCGAGGTAACCTTTCAAGCTGATGGAAATTAGATAGAGGGAAACCAAGACCAGGAATCCAGATCTTACTGGTGAACTGAATCATAGAATCATAGAATAGTTAGAGTTGGAAAGGACCTTAAGATCATCTAGTTCCAACCCTCCTGCCATGGGCAGGGACACCTCACACTAAATCTGCAGTTTCCTTAACCAGAAAGGATTTCAGTGGTTTATATGAGTTTTAAATCTCCATGAATACTGTTACTTGTCAATGAAAGCTGTTGACTGTTTGTTTTTGTTTTTTTTTTTTTTTCCAGAGAACTGCAGTCCCATGTATCCCTGTCTAACTGAAACTGGAATCTAAGCCTTGATTCCAGTTCAGGGTAGGAAGAATCATGATGTTCACCTACTGGAGAGATAAAAGGAGCAAAACTTGAAGCTTGATGAAGCGTGCTCAGAAAACATGCATCCAAGCAGCAGAGTACACTGCAGAGCTTCCAAACCAAACATCAACTTCAGCTACTGCCTCCACATGAGAAGTCAATTCAGATTTGAAAGCAGTATGTCACCCAAGTATGATCCTGAGCCTAAGTTTCTGACACTCATCAGAGCTCATTAGCATGGCCACAGTTTTGTGACTATCTGGCTATTCCATTGCTGGTCATGGATCTAGCATGGCCTTCTCCGTCTTGGGTGTCCCTATACCATCCTCTACAGTATGCAATGAAAAGGACAGGTATACAGCAGTATTCTGACCATAGCAACTTGTTTATCCCTTCATTAGCACAGCCATACTATTTGCAGAGGTGCACGCTTGTTGATTTATCAGTTGATGATGGCAGTTTTACTCAGCCTTGAATAAAAGGCTTGACAAGATTGGTCAGTCTAGACCATAGCTTAGCTGAGAAATAACCTGCACTTAGATTGCCTTCCTCTGAACCCTTGGGTAGGATCTGGGGTGTTTTTTGCTGTTGTTTTAAAATTTAAACTCTAATGATGTATCTAGGATGCTTGTCACGTTTCCCAGTCAGACACTAGGGATAGGATAATCCAGTTGTTATCATGGCTCAAGAGAGTGCCTCGGCTTTTATATACCCATACTGTAGAAGCTACACATGGCAAAAACCCCCAAACACATGTCTTTGGCAAGACAGATGTGTCAGTGTGCAAGTGCACACACAATAGCCTCATGAGCACGTTCAGTACTCCTTGGGCAGCATTTTTGCCTGCATCACTAATGTCTATGCTGCTGGGGTTATCATGCTTACTATCTGAAGAGCTAGTTAGTTTAAAACTGGCATGGAGTTATCTATACTAGTGCATCTGCCTCAGAGACCAGCTGTGGAACCAGCTGTACCAACCCAACTCTGAAAGAATTAATGTCAGTGCATTATGTAAAAATATAGGACCATGAGTGCCCAATGTCAGTCCTTTGTCATCCACCACAAAGATGCAAGAATGCTGCTGAGTCCCATGAGACATGTACTAGGATTTTTTTAATTGTGTGGATAACTGCAATTAAACTCTGGAGGAAAAGTCTGGTGAATTTGAGACAAAAAAATAACAGTGACTATTGGCAGTTTTGATGCAGTTGTTGGAAGCTGCTTTCATTTTTTCATATAATGAGGAAAATTGATCACCTCAAACACTGTTCTCTGTCTCTAAATTATTTTGACATCTTTCTCTCCCCCCCAAAAAAATAACAGCACAGACAGAAATATTAAAAGCAATCCTTTCATTTTATAGATTTTGAGCCCTGGTAGTGTACTGCAGTGCTGCATTTACCCAAGACTTGGCCAAAATTGAAGAGATGAAAGGTATGCACTTAGCAGAACAGTGTCTTCAGTCACCTTACAGCATGCATACACTGGTTATCTTGTGTTTACCTGGAAACTACATGGGCTGCCAGACATGAATAAATAAGTAGCAATTTTTTTATTGTTGTTGCTTTCATGTGTTACTGCAAAAATCAAGGATATTAATGTCATTGTTAAATTTTCCAAATTTGTAGGAAAATTATATATTTTATTAGTATTCATTCGTAATAAAAAGCTCTCATTAATTTTGCTTTTTTATCATGAAGTTCACGTTTCTGAAGTTTTCTTTACCCTTCTACTTCTTTTTTTCTGTCATGAAGAATGGCAGTGTCTTAGAATCCAAGACTGAAAACTCAGGCTTTCAGAAACTATCAAATGTGAGTCATGAGAATAAGTCACATGTGTTGGAGACATGAGAAATATAAGATTTCAAATACCTTTCTAAAGTTCTAATGTGTAATGATACATTATTTATCTCATATTTTCTAAGTATTTGATAAGTATTGGAAATGCAGAATACAGTAAGACCTACTATCACCAGCTACTATGGTGATAAATGCTATCTATCATCTTAATCATACATGATTAAGTGATATTAAAACTGGTCCAGGAGAATTACTTTATTAGGATTTTTATCATTCTTTAAAGCATTAAACTGTTCAAAGCTTAATAGCAGCTATTCAAACAAAATGAATGCCATCAGATGACTCTTTTGCAGCCAGATAAAACTCTTTGTTTTTCAGTAGATTTAAATTTTGAATCATTTTTCACAATACTTTTAAGTAGCTGAAGTATTAAAATCAGTAATTACAAGAATGTATGCTCTCAGCTAGTAACAGCCATGACTTAAAAATTGAATTTTTGTCTCTCAAAATGAATAGAAGCCAGGAATGATTTTTTATGTAAAATGTTTATGCTTTAAAATTCCTAATCACTTAACCAGAAGAACGAATATTTTCACCTATATCAGATATGTGGAAATGTAAATGTGTTAAAAATATAAAATATGTTCATCACCATGAAAAAAAGCGGTAAATTATCTTTTCAAAACCCTGGAAACAGATTCCATAGAACCTTAATCTGTTGAGAGATAATTAAACATGAACAAGACCTTGTGGCTGAAACATCGGAGTTACTTTCCTATTGCTAAAACCTGACTTCAGAGGCTCAGCATAGCAACTGAGCCAGGCCCACTTTACAAAATGGGCCCTTTATTCACAAATGCACCTCTTGCACCATGTTTCATTCAAGTATTCATATAAATTCCCTGGATAACAATGAGATTTCATGTGATGGTCAACAGACCCTCTTTGTGTTTATCTCAAAAGAACTCAGAAGATAGGAGGAACTGAGAGCACATTGTTGCTTGGCTAAGGGTGGCAGAGCAGGAGATCTGCTCCACCAAGATGAGGGATATTTTCGTGTGTTCCTGAGGCCATGAATATCAACTGCTCTGACAACAAACTGACCAGAAACAGAAGCACAAACATTGCAGACCCATCAGGGCACAACATGAACTGGGTCTGGGGCTCACCACATCCCCTGCAAGTGGGTCTCCACCAGTGGGAGTATTACAAGAGAACCTATAAAAAGGCAATCAACCTCGAGCTCTGTGGTGGATGTTTCTCTGCTCTGGATCTCAGCTGACTCACTGGCTACGGGGATCAGAAGGCTTCAAGGATCACAACTGAAAGGACCGCAACTGAAAGGACTTCAACTGAAAGAATTTCCACTTGCTGACTGAGAAGACATTGTTGGATCCATGGGGTGATGGTCTTATTTCTCTCTTTTCTTTCCTTCTTTCTGTCCCTTCTCTTTTTCTTCTTCTACTTCTTATCTTTTATAAGAACCTGCCAATGCTTTTGTTCCTCCTGACACAGTTTTAGGGAAGCTTGCAATAAAATTAATTGTTGTTTCATTTTTTAACCTCTGGAGAGCCTGTGGTTTCTCCTATGAGCCGTGCACGGTATTGTAAAGGATCACCTCCCCCCAGACAGATACTTAAGTGCCTGTTTAAAGGTGTTAGTTACCATGACAAAGCACAGCAATGCTATGGGGAAAACTAATTCCATCTCAGCCAGACCCAGTGCAGTGAGCTGGCCAGAGAAGAATATAATTGCACGCATAAATACTGCTGGTATCTGGGGTAACCTCATTATTTTTTACTACCTGGAGGATAGCTGAAACACAAGTGAAAGCTGCTGGTGGTTGCAGGCCTCTATCATACAATTATTTACTTTTTAGTAATACTTAGAAATTGCTAGTGTCAGAACGTTAGTCCAGATGAAGAGTTAAACTAGCATATTTTACTTATTTCATATTTCAGGAATACTTTCCTGATCTGCTATCATCCTCTGGTTGAAGATTCAAAGAAGAGAGTTCGGCAGTAAACACTAACAGCATTAAAAACTTAATGCTTTTCTGCCTTGAATAACTTTGGGGAACCTAGAGATTTCCCTTGGTATCCATCTACCCTTGGTTTTCCAAGTGTAACAAGAGACACAGGAAAAACAGCAACAATAATGCTGCCTTTCACAGAGCCGGCACAAATTAGAAGCTATTAAGACAAGCTAGCAATAAGTCTCTGATTGAGTCACTCATGCATTACTCCAAGCCAGTATAACTCTGATGGAATAAAGCTTTATTCATATATTAATATGAGCATTAAAATATATTAATTTATTCAAACATATTTATTCATATTACAGTAGTACCAAAAGACCTCTTAATGAGCCTGGAGCCATTATAGCAGGGACTGTGATAAAATATTGGAAAAATGGTCTCTGCCACAAATAATTTACTGTGGAAGTACTGTGGATGAGGGAACTGATTCATTTGAGATGGTAAAGACAGTAGTGGGACTGTAAAAGATGTAAAAGCTAGCTAATTACTCTAACACCATGACTAAGACTGGAACTCATGTTTTCCTACTACATTACTCTGTGACTCAAGGCACAGCATCTCTGATCCTTTCCTTGTCTTTTTTTTGTCACCCTCAACTATTCTGTTGTTTCTGAATGAGTCTCAACCATAGAACGAGTTGAGATTTCTTGGTTAGCAGCCACTCTTCCTAAGCTTATTTTCATTGTTTTTCTCTGATTTTAATCCTGAATGTATTAACCTAACTCCAGAAAGAATGTCAGAGTCTCAGAAGGAGAGGAGTGAATGAGTGGGAGGAGGAGGAGAGGGAAGATGTTCAAAGGGTTTCAAATGCTGTCGGTGTGCTAGTGAATTGCCCCCAAAACTCTCGCTTTTGGACAAGTGGCCTGAATCTGAATGTGAATGACCAATAGAGTCTGTTTTGTACCCAGGCTCAGTTTGAAAACATCGTTGATAAATTTAACCCAGGAAGAATATGCATTACAAACAAGATTCAAGCTCAATGCAAAGTAGTTTCTAACTCATGCATGAAGAGTATAATGGAAATGCCGACACAAGGATAACAGTAGCAGCTGTAGTAGTGAGTGAGTGTTACAGCCTCTGAACAGTACATTAAGCCACAAGACTACCTGCCTCAACGCTATCATTTATGCTAGCAACAATGGATTGTTTTGTGAAATGAAGGACAGATTTCTCAGTGTTTTCACAAAGATACCATTGTGGAAGTGTTCTCTTGATTTCTCGTTTTTTGCTTATCTAAACTTGTTTTCTTTAATTTCCCTTTGCTGTTTAAGAGAATTATTTAGGGTAGTATGAAGTAAAAGCAAAAACAATCTAAGAAAAAGAGTTTGAGAAAAAATAGAGGAAGAACAGAAAGCTTTGTTAATCCAAAGACAGCAAGGCTGGAAACTGGACAAAATCATTGCCCCACAAGGATCATGGTTGCAAATATCAATGGCTTCCCAAGTGCTAATAGAACAGTTCAAAAATGTTTCAGATTAATGTTTCAGGAAGGATTCTGTTACTACAAAGGTCTTCACTTTTTGTTTAAAAATGTGGATTTAAAATTCTGTTGGGGACACATCACATTTCTGCTTGAACAGATGATTTATTCTTCAGAAGTTTTGTTTGGTTTTTTTCACTAAAAAATATCCTGACATCCCAAATTACAAATTTTACAGCATTTTCAAACAATATTCTTTGTACTATGACAAATTCTTCATGCTCTCACATAGAGAACTGAAACAGACAGACTCATTAAATATCATATTGTAATACTTTTGGTTTTAAGTAATATTTTCTTAGAAACATAAGAATGGTAAAATGTTTGGTGATCATTTATTTTTCTCTACAAAACACAAAAACATAAATCTCGACAATGTTTGAGAGTTGTTGTCTAATATTTATTATAGACTTTCAGCACAGGAGTTTCAATATTTTACCCAAACATCTGGCCTAATTAATCTGACAAAATTTGATATTTTTTCTAATCTTTATCTTACAATTTCATATTAAAAATTCCGCTTGAAATATTTAGTTTTGGATGAAGTCAACATCTCTTACAACACACACAGACGATGTGGACAAAAAATGGCCATTACCCTCTTTAAACTAACTAGTTTCATTTCATATATTATTTTGTTTCTACCTGATCTTTTTGTTTTACAGGATAAGTAGAATTCTTGAGCCTTTTGACATTAACTGTGTCTATTCCTTGTATTTTTCTCTCCTTTAGAAATTGTCCAATTTATTTACACCTATCTTAATGGCTGTTCTCAGACTAAGGACAGTATACCAACTGAGGTCTCACCACTGCTTAGTACAGCGAAAAAATTACTTCCCTTGTCATGCGGTTTATATAGCCCAGAATGAGATTTGCCTTTTGTGCATCTGCATTATTTTGCCAAATCATATGCAGCTTGTGAGCCATGATGACCTTGGACATCTACTGCGCTGCTGTTCCTCCAGTTATTCTCCCATTCATATTTGTGCACTTCAGGTTTCCTCCACAGACATTGCTATTCACAGCACTTGTTTTTGTTGAATTTCATCCCCATGGTTCAAACACTTACAAGAGTTCAGCAGGATGGTTATGAATTCTGATATTTCTTCCAAAGTACACACAATACTTCTCAGCCTCTCACCCAACAGCTTTTGTACATGTGTTTCACTCCTTCATCCAAGCCACAAATAAAAAGATTGACTAGAGCTGGGAACAAAGCAAACCTCATGTGTGCCCTACGCAAAACATCCTCCTTGTTTGATAGAGAAAGGATGGAAAATTACTCCTTAAGTACCATTTTCAGCCAGTTACGGGTACACACACAATGGTTGTAATTAATTCCTTACTTTGCTGGTGCAGGATGCCAAAAAGCTGAATAAAGTAAGAATACTTTACATTTTTTTGCCTCTCCTCTATCTACTAAGCAAGATCATATATCAGAGAAGGAAATTAGGTAGGTTTGACGTGATCTTCTTTTTATAGACCCATGTTGGGCATTTTTAAGTATTGCATTTTGCTCTACTTCCTTATCTACCAACTATTTAGCAATCTGTTCGAGTATCTTCCCAGCTATCAAAGGTAAAATGATATATCAATTTTTTAGGTCTTCCTTTTTTATGTGTCTGAGTGGGTACCATGTTTTCAGTAAATTCACACTTAGCATACTGGAGAAGTGACCACATTTTCAAAATAGCTAAACACAGCAGGAAACCTCACTGTTATACAAAATTTCATCATAAATGTTGCAAAGGGAAGCCAGCACTTGCAAAGCCATTTCTGCATCATTTACTAGTGTCTTGCAACACATCATTAACAGACAGAAATCACGGTCATGTTGCCTCACCTGAGATGATTATATTATATTAATTCCATTCTTCCTTATTCCCTCTCTCGAGGATCAGTGAAGATTTCCACCACTTCTTGTGCAAACCCAATGTGCTCTGTGGCCAAGGGAAGCAAAGGAGTTCAACATCCTTCAAAGCACTGAAGACTGCTTCGTATGTATGTTCTGCTTGAATCTCATCCTTCCCTAGCCTACATAAGCGTCATTCATATCCAGCTATTTTGGCTTTAGTCTGTTTCTCGCTGTATATAAAAATGTTTATTGAAAGCGGGAACTGAATCCTTGTTGCTCTGTTTTTCAAAGAAGTTTTCAGGCAATGATAGAAAATACCTCTGGAAGATGTATCCAACCCAGCACAAGCACGTACCATTTCAACACCTCCATCTCAGCTAGTAGCACTTGACCCTCTTTTTAAACTGACAATAAGAAATTGGTGGGTTTACACATCTCATTTGGGATTATCTGACTCATGCCTTTGGAGTTTCTTTCTGCTGGATAGGGAAAGCTGAGGCTCACACATTCAGATAAAGACACTGGGGAATGAGGCTAATTACAGCCTTTCTGTCTCCTCTAAACTGAAAACTCTCACCAGCATAACAGGAAGATTCTCTGACAGGATAAAATTTTTCATAATTGATATGGTCTGACCAAAAACTTTCGTTTGACAAATGTGCATTTTTGATGTACGACCATGTAATGAGAAAATACCAGCTGCATTTACTCCTGCGCATTATTGAAGCAGAGCTTAAAATCAATTTTTAAAAAAGAAACCTTGCAGAACATTACACTGTGCATCTATGAAAAAGTGTTTTCATGATTATAACCATAAAATAACCAATTTATTGAAGGAAACTGCTCAAGAAATCATAAACCAGTTTAGAACAAAACATATTCAGCTCTTTTTAAATTATTCCTATGAAATACTTCTGATCAGTAGCCAGGCTGAAGAATGTAGTTTGGTTTTGTTCTGAACTCATAAACATCTAAACCAATTTTACTCACATTTTCACTCCTCCCTAGAATTGCTCCTCAGATGTAAATAAGACTTGAAAATTCCAGCTCACGATTTGATTTTTAAAATGTTATAAATGACTGACTGGAAATAAAGGCATAGAAAGCAGGGAAACTGAGAACAAAAAGAAGATTTTAAACTTAACTGTACTTTCTATAAAATCTATCTTCATAATAACCCTCATTAAATGATTAAATCATCTATAAGTTTAAGAAGAATACATCTCAATTCCTGAATTTCAGTTTAAATATTGAACTGTGTGTTTGCATGCCAGACCACAATGCTTTCATCCTGAAAATTATGTAGAAGGCAGAAGGTTTTAACATTATTGTGTAGAACATCACTGATTTTTTCCACAAAAATATTTCACTTAGCAGTGCAGGTATTCGTACAGTAAATTAAAAGCTAAAATTGCAAGCAATAATGCTGCTTTAATTGCTGGACAGGACTGGGATTATTTCTTACCTTCTCTCTTGCACTCTGAATATGCCCTTCCTAATATTCGCTGCTGAATAGACTGAACCGTGTTAATATATTGAACTCTAGGAAACCCATAAATTACATGGTATAAAGTATTGGAATTTTTCATTCCTTTGAAGATTAAAGATGGTGCTGTTAGTTGCATGGTGTTAGATTCACAGGCTATAACTAGGTGGGTGCTGAGCGGATATTGCAAGATTAAGTCTTACTGGAGTACAAATCTTAGAATTAAAAGAAAGGCACAGGGGCAGGGATTTTTTATTGTGTGCATGTTCTTCTCCTGACATGCCACATAATGTGAAACAATTCGCAGGTATAGCCTGCCTTCTATAATCTTGTAGCTAAAAAGTGAAATTTCTGCTTCCATTAGTAGATGTTAGTGCAGCTTTAAAGCAAGAGAGCTGTAGAGGGTGTCCCTATGCTCTGGCACAGTGTAGCTGTCTGAAAGGTTTGAGTTTGGTGTGCCCTGAATGTGCAGGCGTAATTCTTTGTGCTGCTGCAGGGGCCAGCTGCATTTAGACCTACAGCAACTGGCTTTGAAGACTTCCTATGAAATTCAGCTTTGGAAGAAAAGCCCCTGCCATGGGTGTAGAGATGGGTGAACTGGTCACAAAACCTGAGCAAATAATCTTAATCATGTGCATGCAGTGCCCCATGAAAGCAGAAATACCATTTCTGGATGCAAGAGGAGGTGTCAGTGTGATGCAGTGAAGCTCACCATAGGGGCTGTGATAGTATTGGGATTTCTGTCCTGTGATTTTAATGCAGTGCTGCTGTGAGATTCACAGTAGTGCCAATGTGGGTGGCATGAGCTGTGCTAGGTGGGATGCTGTGCCAGGCGCTCTGAGAGTCAACACCTCAACTCTCTCAATAGCCACAACTGAGGCATTTAATACAGAAAGCCTGTCTGTCCCTGTAGGAGCGTAGGATTTTTTCTAGTAGTACTTAAACTCTGGAGATAACTGATAGCTAGGCATGGAAGGCTTAGTAAGAATATATGAGCAAAAAATTAAGGTTCAAGCCCAGGCATTTCCCACTACAGGAAGGATTTTCCAATTAATGTGGAAGTTTTCCTGACCCGGAAGTTGAAATACCAAGGTGGAATACAACCCTTTGGGGATGGCAGCTTCCTCACACAAGAGAAGTACTCCAGTGAGTAATGTAGATGCCCAAGTAAGTAGAGTTGGGGTATCCCCAGAGATAGTGTAATGTATACTCAGAGATGGAGAAATCATTAAGGCCCAACCTGTGCATTTCTTCTTTAGAAGTTTGCTGAGGGCATGGAAGTAATTATTTGTTTCTGAATTTCTTCCCTGACCATCACATAGCACATAATCAGCCCCATGAAAACAGAGAATATTAATTAAATAGTTTTCAAAAGCCAATACCCAACTGTCTCTCTGAGTACACATGTGAGGTGGGCTGATGCCAACCTGATGAAGTTTAACCACGCCAAGTGCAAAGTCCTACACCTGGGTCGGAGCAATCGCAGGCACAGCTACAGGTTGGGCAGAGAAGAGATTCAGAGCATCCCTGTGGAGAAGGACTTGGGGGTTTTGGTCGATCAGAAAATGAACATGAGCTGGTTTCAGTGTGCACTCACAGCCCAGAAAGCCAGCCGTATCCTGGGCTGCATCAAAAGGAGTGTGACCAGCAGGTCAAGGGAGGTGATCCTGCCCCCTCTACTCTGCTCTTGTGAGACCTCACTTGGAGTATTGTGTGCAGTTCTGGTGTCCTCAACATAAAAAGGACATGGAATTGTTGGAACAAGTCCAGAGGAAGGCCACGAGGATGATCAGGGGAGTGGAGCACCTCCCATATGAAAACAGGATGAGAAAGTTGGGGCTGTTTAGCCTGGAGAAGAGAAGGCTGCGTGGAGACCTCATAGCATCCTTCCAATGTCTGAAGAGGGGCTTATAGGGATGCTGGGGATGGACTCTTCATGAGGCACTGTAGTGAGAGGACAAGGGGTAATGAGTTCAAACTTAAACAGGGGAAGTTTAAACTGAATATAAGGAGAAAGTTCTTTACTGTGGGGGTAGTGAGGCACTGGAATGGGTTGCCTAGAGAAGTTGTGAATGCTGCATCGCTGGCGGTGTTCAAGGCCAGGTCGGACAGAGCCTTGGGTGGCATGGTTTAGTGTGAGGGGTCCCTGCCCCTGGCAGGGGGGTTGGAACTAGATGATCTTAAGGTCCTTTCCAACCCTAACTATTTTATGATTCTATGATTCTCTATGACATTATTCCAGACACGTGTCAGCCATTCATTGTGAAAGGTAGTCCTGACCTTCTGAAATCACACAAGGCAGCTTTTGTCTACTATTTCTTCCTCCCTCTGCTCCCTTTAATCATTACAAGCAAACAGTCATCTTAGAGAACACCTGTGCTCTGCAGGTGCCTAGAGCTTCCCTGTGGTACCTAAGCCTTTGAGAGGCTGTAACATCTCTACCAGTGTGCTCAGAACAGATTGCCCCAGTAATTGACACAGAGACATGGACTGCTGCATGGGGTGAGATGATGCAGGAAGTAGATGGAGTACGACATGTTTTTCTTAGGGCTGTAACAGGCTGCTGATCAAAGAAGCTAATTCTAGTGAAAAGCCCATCAGGCTTACTAGAGAAAATTTGTAGATTCAGTGTTAGTCTCAGCTGGTAAGGATCACTAAAATCTATAGCTCTATATGGTGTGTTTGTTAAGAAAATGGTATGTCTGAGGGGAAAAAATTGAATATTCCAATAGCTTCACTGTATCTACAGAAAAAAATCCCTTTTCCTCTCTGTTATATTCTCTGCTGTGCCATTTGATCTTAACTCCATAATTTCCAGGAAACGCCTCTGTCTCATATTTACAGATGTGTTCTTCACCTGTGCTTCCTAGGGAGTGTTGGGTACCTTGTCACAGGGTAAAAAGCAGTTAGTGTCAAACAGAGCCTCCAAGTGTCTCTTTTACATCTTGACCCTGTTCTGTGTTTTATCTGGGACCCGGGTATTGTATATGTGGTTGCTGTTTTGCAACCCTGAGCCACTGAAAACTTGTGATGGGAAAAACTTGCACAAACAGAAAAATCATCAACATTTCATCCAGTGTTTAGGCAACTGAATCCAGCCCCTCATCAGTGGAGCCCAGAGAGTGCAGTTCAGCTGCTAGGCAGGGGAGTTGAAAATCTGTCTGGTTACCCTTGACCATAATGATTGATGAGCTTGTAACCACTTGGCCCACTGGTAGATACTTGACATATAGAGAACTAAATTTAGGTGTTTCAACTTCAACCTGAATTCCTCCAAGGAGCTGTTTAGGGGACAGGTTTTTACACATATTTAAAACCTAAAGATTTCTGTTCTGGTGCTTGTCCTTAAAGTTGTCTACTTTAGGGAGCAAAGTGGGGTGTTGGGTCTTAAATATTTTACTAAAGAGCACCCAGGAAAGGCTGTATTGGCAGAGAACTGAACCCAAACAACCTGTGCTTCAGATATCATGGTTACAAAACCTCCTCTAAGTTATCCACTATGAAATAAATAGTTTTATTTGCACCATTCCTTGAAAAAACCCCAAACCTTCATATGTATGAAACACAGAATCGGAGAAGAGTACCCAATTTGGCACTTCAGTAGTAAACAAACTTCCTCTTTCTATGGCAAGTGTGGCTGCCTTGACCATTTCCAGAGAGAATCATTGACTTAATTTGAAGAAATGCTCTGTACTTTATAAGCATCCACACATGAGCCAGAGAAAAGCCAGGAAAAATGTAATTTTGTTTTCTATAGGTACACATACAGAGCAATCCAGGTGCATTCAACCCTGACTTCAGACTTTAGGCAACTCCTTGTCTAATTTTAGTTCAATTTGCTTGTTACAGGAGTTTTATGTGAATGAGCACTGCTCATCAGTGTCATGAATATGATTGAATTCAGGCCAACCGCTGCACTTGGAATTAAGATTCAAGTTTCTCACCTCTACTGAGAACTCAACCATAAATTCTCAGTTAAGGCCTGGCTGAGGGTCAGTGAAGCATGACTGGAGATTTTCTTATGTAAATAAGATAGCAGACAACTCATTTAACTAAACTGCATGAGTAATGGAGCAGCAAGTAGCTCATATTGTGTTTTTCACCTAATCATGTACCTGATTAAATTAACAAGGGCTTGGCTGCATTCCTCCTTTATGTTATGAAGTCCTTACTTGTCTGGTACCATTTGAGGCCTGACAATGGTTTCCGATGGAAAACTGTGTCAAACTAATTGTATGATTTTCATATAGATCCTTATTGGACAGCTACAAATTCTGAGATTGTTTGCACTAGGTAATGAAGACCCAGATCCAAAGACATTATTTTGCAGAAATAGATAAATACCTGTTCTAAGATGCTATCATGATATTAAGGACGCTACCAGCCACTGGGTTTTGTTGTTGATGCTGTTGTTATTTTTCCAGAAGCCTAATCGTGTTTTCTTTGGAATACTGAGTCAGATTTCTGGTTAGTGCAAACCAATGTACGACTGATGTAAGTGTATTTATAACAGAATTTATGTCAATTCCTATGTGCTGTCTGTCCTAGAGCACTGTTAGGGTGTTGTGTAAAAGCAATCAATCATGTGTGTGTGCTTATGTGCATATTTTCACTGTATAACACATATATATATAATATAACTCTATAGCATTGTGTATAAAAGACTTCTGTAAAGGAAAAAGAAAGTGCATCTGTGACACATTCTGTCACTCAAGTACAAAACTTCCAAAATCTCCAAAGTTTCTGCACGTTTTTGTAGTCCAGTCTAGCTTTCACAGTAATGCTTTGAATCTGCTCATGAAACTGATATTGAGGGAGAGCTGAGAGGAGGACTAGGGAGATAAGAGCAAAGGATTCCTAGCTGAAATAGCTAAAAAACCCTTCCAAACAATAGTTTGAGCTTATGCAAATGTAATGTCTCTTTTAGTGCATTTATCCAGTTTTTAAAGTACCTAAATGTTATGCTCTAAAATAATGGAAAGTATAATAGGCTTCAACAGCTGGACTAAATTATTCAGTTCAAAAGAATATGTGTGTAAGAACATGAAATAATGCAATACTATTTATACGCTTCAGCAAAGGCTTAATGCTTGCACTGTGCATCCAAGTTATCTAAACCACATAGGTTAGCAAACACCATACACACTTAAAAATAGATATATGCCCATCACTTGGGAGAATTTTAGGAGTCTAGTTACAGTATTTCTTTAGATGGTCACACAACATTACGGATTTGCGAAAAGATGAGGAAGTAAAAGAATATTTACCAAATTAAGGTCTATGTCAAGAATTAATGGCATTAGTTGAAGTTGTTCTTACACGAGAGTTGTCTGAAGATTTTGAAGGGTTTTTTTTCTACCAAATTGATAATCAATATCTCTTTTTTGTGGTAAGACTCTGGCATCTTCCGATACATCACTATCTGTCACAGCTTTTGGACTCAGCAATGCTAGATCTGGCATATGAATTAAAATACATCTTTTCTCACTACAGATGGGTAATGAATTTAAACCATATTATATAAAAAACAGAAACATATTCCATAATTAGGTTTGGATGACACCTCCTCTTGTAAGAATACTTCCCATGTTGTCAGTTGCTAATAGAAATGTTTTTAAATTTGACTGTTCAAGATGACACATTCTATGCTGGTATCTGTTTCTGGCTGCTTTTTATATTTATGACCAACTTTATTCCACTGTTTCCAAGAATGAAACTAGAGGGACAAAAATGTTGGTTTTGTCTGCATTAAAACTCCCTTAATCTTTGAGATGATCCAGTGTTTTTATACTGTGGAGCAGGAAGCAGAGTCTTGGCAAGGAAGTACATTATTATATCAGCCCTTTTACTGTCCTCCCTTTCACCTTGCTAAGTAACAATTTTAGCCAGCAAATCCTTATGGGTTGTTCACATCCAGCTCCTCTGTATTGTATCGATTCAGAGGAACGGCTGTAAGGAAGAAGCGGTTTCTTCCATGTAATTTTTGGGAGCATGAACTCTGCCTCTCTCAGTATGGCTCCCTGCATGTGTTGGGATCAGTGATATGAATGCAAAGAGGGAGAACAGCTAAAGAAAGAGGACAATATTAAGCAAGGATACAGTGAGAGGGGCAGTAACAGGAGCTGCATCAGGGAAAATAACTATGACAAAGAATTGTTGGAGTAGAGTTATAGTCTGGAGCTGGCTGAGAAAGGGTATCAGGGAGCAACATAGGAATGAGCTGGTCTGGGAATCAAAGAGATGGCAAAACAAGGGCAATCTGTTCAAGCATGGAAACAGTAGCAGGTAGGTAATGAGAAATTAGTCTAATTAACTGGACCTCTCTGTCAAAAGCAGGACTAAAGAGTTGAAGGTGGAGCCCTAGATTAAAAACAACAAACTGGGAATGGGTACCAAAGAGAAACATGAAAGATCTTGAACGCAGTAGTGAGATTTGGCAGGATAAGTAGACAGGGGCAGGGTAAGGATAGTGGGAGCAGACAGGGAGATAGGAAGACGGGACTTGGGTGGGAAATCCATCAGGGGAAATGGAGTAGCAGCCAGCTGAGGAGAGAGATGACTTAGATGAGGCTAAATCACATCTTAGTCTCATCTACAGCCACAGCAGTATGGCTGGGGAGAGAAAACGATTCACTCTGAGTGCACAGAGAGTTCATGACTGAGGAAGAACTATTTATTCCTTGGTACCACTCAGCTGCTTCTGGTGCTGAGTAGCATGGAAGAAGACAATGCACTGTTGCTAACAATCTTCTTTCTAAATGGAGGAGCCAAAGGTTTCTCCTTACTGATAGACCTGTGACAAATCCATGTTGTACCAAACTGTGGAGTAACTGTTTTGTCTAATTATAGTGTTGGGTAAATCATTACACAAAAACAAAACCTACAGAGATACTTCTGTTTCAAAATCAAAACCCAGAAATCTGGGTTTTCAGAATCAACACTCTATTAAACACCTGGTGGCTTCATTTAAAGCACTTCTTGTGGATGGACAAATTATTCAATATTGCCATACCTGTAGCTTAACTATGAGTCCTCCAATTTGATTAATTTTTGACCTTTGTTTAAAATATCATCATGTATATTTGTACTGACCCAGGACTGAACCTTTACTGTAGCTAAAACTGAAGACTCACTTTTCTCCAAAACTGGGTCATGACTAAAGTAAATATTTTATTAGCAGCTTTTATTAAACATATAACATCTTGCCAAATAGACAATATTTTCCCAAATATTTACAGTCTAAAAAGAGAATTGCTCTTTAAAGGTATTTTAAGAAGAGGGGTCAGGGAGTGAAAATCTATACAAGCAATTAATTGAATTTGATGAGCTATTCCAGCTTTATTGCACAGGAATATATTCTGTTGCTTGGTATCCAGGGTTCTTGAAGGGAACAGACAAGGGTCTCCAGTAGTAAACCTGATATTAATGAGTTCCTATGCTACTGTGAGCTATAGAAGTGCTTTGCTCCTATGTTTGCCCTAGGGAATATAATATGGAGGAGCAAAAGAGCTGGAGCATAACAAGGCCTCATAGCTTTCTGATTATTTGTGCTTCAAGGACTGTAGGGAAGACAGAATAAATTATAAGAAGCCTTTAGGCATGCCAGCCTCTGTAAGTATGTCATAACGTGCTGGGGGAGGCTATGTAGCTGTGTTGTTAGACATTTTGCCCTCAGCAGACCCATGGTGTGGTCATTCTGTTCTTAAATTCCACCTCCTGGAAAATCTATCTAAATCACTGCAGAGTTCCCAGTGCCCTCAGTTGCGCCAACAACTTAAAAAAATAATAAATTAATAAGATCAATTTTGCATTCATTCCAAGATATCATTTATTTCTTTATTGTATTTCATGGGATATGTTTAATGGACAAGGGGCTGGACAGTAGGTCTCATCCTGCAACTGCTGTAACCCACAGGCTTTAGACTAGGTTTGCCTTCTTTTTCTCTCATTCTCTTACATTACTGTAATGATGCCATTGTCCTAGCACAAAGGATTGGAAGCAGTATCTTCCATCAGGACTGGTGTTGGACTCAGCTTAATCTTTTTGAAGATGTGGCTTTGTGTTCCATGCAACAGACATGGGCAGGTCGAGATGAATGTTCATGGGCTGTACTAGATGAGTGTTTGAAGCCCTGAAGTGCTGAAATCATTAACCTGGAGAAAAGGAGATGAAGGAGCAACCTCATTGCTCTCTACAGCATTCCTAAGGACAGGAAGTAGAAAGGGAGGTGCTGATTTTCCTGGTATCCAATGATAGGACATTTGGGAATGGTTCAAAGTGTCAGGGGAGTTTCAGGCTTGACATTAGGAAACGTTTCTTTCAAACACTGTAATAGGCTTCCTGGACAGGTGTCTTGGGTTCAGCAGTAGCAGTCATTTTTCTCCTTCTTAGTAGCTGGTGTAGCGCTGTGTTTTCAACTTTAGGCCTGGGAGCAGCGCTGATAACACCGATGTTTATAGTTACGGCTTAGAATGTTTGGTTTGATCAAGGACTTTCTGAGCCTCATGCTCCGCCAGGGAGGAGGGGAAGCCGGGAGGAAGCAGAAACAGGACACCTGACCCAAACTGACCAAAGAAGTTTTCCATACCACAGCACGTCATGCCCAGGATGGAAAAACTGGGGTCAGGAACCCAGAAGAGTTGAGATCACAGCTTGCTTGTTGGGTGGTGAGCAGTTGTATCCTCTTTGCTTGTGCTTCCCTGCTCATTATTATTATTGGTGGTAGCAGTAGTGATTTGTATTGTACCTCAGTTACCGGACTGTTCTTATCTCAACCCATGGGAGTTACATTCTTTCGACTCTTCTCCCCATTCCCTCCCTGCCCCCCCTTGGAGTGGGGGGGAAGAAAGAGGGGGGAGTGAGTGAGCAGACTGCGTGATTTATGGCTTAAACCACAACAGTTCTTTTTGGTGCCCAACATGGGGCACGAAGGGTTGAGATAATGACAGGATTAATAGCCACTCATCACAATACTGATTTATTGGCTCTCAAAGTTGTTGCTCTGTATCTCACAGGTTCAGCATGTGGTACTTTACTTACAGATGGTATCTGTTATCTTAGCATTTTTCAGACATGGGGTTTGGGTTAAGGTTCTTGTTACATTGTACTTTATTGGAATGACTTTTAATGCAATAGACTCAGTGATCATGAAACTGACCCGGCTTTGTTCCCAGCGTGGTCACCAACTTGATACTTTGGGAGGTATGTATTAGAAGTGTTCAGCAATTACACATCTCTTTTCACCTCCTTGGGTGGTCAACCTGTGAAGGAGACATTCTTTTATGCTCCCAGCCCCCCCGCCAGACTGTTTGCAGCATCATTTGAGAATTTTGAAGGTTTTGAATGGCCTTTAGATACCCTTGAGTCCTGCCTGCTGATTGTGATGGCGATCACCATGTTGGTGTGCATACCGAGTGTGTTTTACCCACGACCATTTTGTCTGGTCCCAAGAGTTATGCAGAGTCGGGTTTGGGCCTTGTCTAGGGTTAGACGACGATATAGGAAGACCAAGAGATTTTCCCCGAGGCTGGACAGTCATGACTGGCAGGGTGTGTGGGATAGTATGGGCAAGTATCAAAGCCAGTGGGCCCCTCCAGTGCTTTGGAACTTCGCCAATGAACAAATGCAAAATCCAGAAATATTAGTAAAACACTTAAAGGAGGTGTGCTGTTATTCTGGTCACACCAGAGATGGACAAATCATGGCAACATGCTGGGGCTTGGCCTATGCTTACAGAGCCTTGTTCAACACCATCCAGTACCTTCAAAAGGAAAAAAATGTCCCTGAATCTGAGGGTGGAGTAACGGACAGCACAGCTACTCCAGCTCCAAGCACAGCAGCTCGTGCCCCAGCGCACACACACTCCTCTCCACCGCTTTGAAGGCCGCAGTCAGCACTGCACAGCCTAGCAGCCTGCCTACATACAGCTTGGTGGAATCAGGGTACACTGTGCACCAGTATCTACTGGAATTGACAAAGCAATTACCAGAGAGAAACAGTCCCTCAGCCTTTGGAGGCGGCTCTTGGCAGCTATGAGAGAAAGGTTTCCATACAAGGACGATGTTATGAGTCGTTCGGCCAAGTGGACTACTCTAGAAAAAGGCATGCAGTCTCTGAGGGAATCAGCTATTGTAAAGATGCTCTATAATACCAAGCTGAATAACGGGGATATACCCATAAATCCAGATGAAGTCGAATGTACATGACACGTGTGGCTGAAATTTACATGGAATGCACCCTCATCATATGCCCATTCATTGACAACAGTAACCTGGAATGACATAATACCACCAACAGTGGATGAAATGATTCATAAACTCTGAGAGTTCAAAGACAATCTCACCCCTTCCATCATCTCAGCTGTGGAAAAACTGTCCCAGGACCTCAAACAATTGTGACACGACGTATCTGATCTATCCAGCTTCCCACGTGTACCAACCCACGTCTCAGCTATTCACAAAAGGTGTCCTGGTGTTCAAGAGAGACGATCTAGAAGGTATACACTACGGGCTACCCTATGGTTTTACCTGCGGGATCAAGGAGAATATATGACGAAGTGGGATGGAAAGCCTACTTCAGTTTTGGAGGAATGGGTGCATGAATTGAAGAGGAGAACAAAGGTGAAGGCTGATCACCCCATGAAGGCTGCGGCTTCAGTCTCTGGTGAGCAGATTCCCAGATGGAGTGGAAGAGCTGATTTTACTTCAGCTCCTGTGATAAGGAATAATTCCTGTCAACAAGATGTGAGTGACCAATGTGATGACTATTAGAGTGGCCCAGAAAACTGGGAACTGGCAGACAGAGGTGGCGGTGGTAGCTGCTGCGGGCCGGCCATGGTGGGCCTTTTTCTCTAATAATTCATATCATACAATGTCTGTAAGTGTTTCAGAGGCATTTGGACAGTGCCCTTGACAATATGCTTTAACTTTTGGTCAGCCCTGAAGGAGTCAAGCACTTGGACTAGGTGATTGTTTTAAGTCCCTTCTAACTGGAGCTATTCCATTCTGTTCTGTTCTATTCTATAGACTTGTGGTTTTGTCAACAGCGGTTTTTTTTTTGTTTTGTTTTGTTTTTTTTTTTTGCAGTCCCTTTGTTTTCTTCAGGGGCCTTTATTATATATGTTTGGAGGAAGAATTTTGGTAAGGCAAGTGAAAGGACAGTTAGAGGTACTCCAGCACCTGACATTACTTATTGTGGCCTGCGTGCTTAGCTGCTTTAGACTGTAAAGATATCCACAGAATTTCAAGGCATTGTTAGGCTCTGCAGATTTCAGTTGCTTCTGATATAGAAGACACATGAGAAGTTCTGAAGATTTGGGATTTAGTTGCCTAATGTTGCACTTACACACTTTGTTCTTTATTGACTTAACCACGTTGCCTTGCTGAAAACTGTAAAATCTTTGGCAGTGATTTCATGTGAGTAGCATATTCTGGCTAAGTATACACTTACATTTCACAATAGCCCATCTGTTATCTATTATTAGCTCCAGGACCAGGAACTACACCTTTCTTTCTGTGTCATCACTTGACAGCTGTCCCAAAGCCAATCCCAGTGGATGGCAGGGAATGTATAGCTGAAACACACCCAAAGAAGTGATAAATGCTCCATATCTGGCAGTGTTCAAGGCCAGGTTGGACAGAGTCTTGGGTGACACGGTCTACTGCGAGGTGTTCCTGCCCATGGCAGGGGGGTTGGAACTGGATAATCTTGAGGTCCTTTCCAACCCAAGCCATTCTTTGATTCTATGATTCTGTAAATTCTTTGCACCAAGTAAAGACAAGACATTGGTCTGCAGATTCAGTTCTCTTTACAAGATGGCTTCCACATGCATGTATTTGGATGCTGATTTAATTCCTTGGGCTTCCTGCAAAAGAGAAGGTAAACCCACTGGGAAGTGAAACTGTACTGGACAGTGAACAGTGGGGTTTACACACAGATATTCAGCTCATCCTTATAGATCCTGTTCTGCTTGGATGGCTGGGTGTGGATGTATGTATGTTCTTAAGGGCAGATAATGCTAAGATCAGAATTACCCATGGATATAGAAACACATCATCATATCCTTGCTTCCCACCTCTCTTTTATGAATTTAAAGCTAAAAATTACCTCCAAAAAACCCAACCAAACCACAGAAAGCTGAGCATTCTGACTAGCTATGCTGCTTGTTGGGCTTATGCAAGCGGACCATAGCATACAGGCTGCTCATGTACTTACAAAAGAAGTCCAAGTTATGAACAAAAAACATACACCTTCGACTTAGATAAAAACTAGTTTAATATTTTTTAACCATATGTATTCATATGTTATGGGTTAACCCCCACTTTTTAAAAGGAAAAGGGAAGGGGGGGATTGAAGCAGACTAACTCAAATTGAAAATCCTGAGTTCAAGATAAAGCCAACTGGGACTAAACTGAGAGACACACGGATAAAAAGAACATGGTGTTATTAATGCTTATCACTCTCTAGGTCCATACAGTTCAATGGCAGATCACCCTCTAGGTCCATACAGTTCAATGGCAGTTTCAGAAGGATGCACCGATAAAGGATTTCCTGCTTGACACAAGTATGTGGTGGTTCCAGTAAGCCTCCTGCTGAACAAAGAGCACTAGGGAACTTCTGAAGCCTGAATGGATGACTGACAGTGCTGAGCCCAAGAAGGAAGGACTTTATCCAGGCTTTTGTCACTTTTTCAACTAATTGCGCTAATACTCAAGCTGCCACTAAGCAATTGCCTTGTTAAGTAAGAGCATGAAACAAAGTCCTAATTCTTTGTAAAGTTTATGATGTTTTCTTCCCAGGTCTTGGGGTGCCCAGAAACCTGTGTTCAGGATTATTGAAACTGGAGCAAAGAAAGCTCTTTTTTGGGCTGGATTCAACACATTTGGCGTCTGGAGATTCTCCATCCCTCTCCCCATGCCCACTGTTCACCCTAAAAATATGGTGGGGTTCAGAATCAAAGAAAAACCAGCTTCTAGCTATGAATTTTGCAATCATTATTTTTCTTCTTGCACTGAATCAACCTAAAATCTGTGACACTTGAAGTCCAGAGTGTGATGCAGCAGACCAGACGTCTCTCTGGCTTTGCCAAGTCTTGCCTAAATGAGGCTACATGTCCCTTTTCTCTAGCAGAGTCCCCTCTGAGCTTGTGCCTGCCTTCCTCTGCAGCTGGAGTCTCCCTGCAGAAATCAACCTTGCAGCACTGAGAAGTGCTGATCCAGTGTGATTTGGGAGATGAAAAGATAACTTGACATGAAAAATTCCTGATTGCCTCAGGGGAGCTGAAGGAGGATAGGACTGCTCCTTCTGCAGGAGGCTTGGACATCCTAGCAATAGATAGAAGGAAAGAAAGGGAGGATAATTAAAATAGTTCCTCTGCAGATTCACTGAATCATGACAATTCAGAACTAGAGACACTGTAGGAGGGACAAGAAGATTTACTGGATCAATGAGCTGCTTATAAAGGAGGAACAAATTAAGAATATTTAGCATGAAAATTAACTCTGGGAGCTAAGCTTAATACTGACCCAGATACAGCTTGAAAGCTACTCCCTGAATAAAAGAAAATCATTATTGGCAGTATGAGACTCTTTAATTTTAGTCATATAGATTTAGTTAAGAAGTAATATACTTGGAGAGCAAGCAGGGGGGGCAGAATCAGGACCTAATCAGATATAATGCCTCAAACAAGAAAAGAATTGTAGGTTACACAATATTGCCCCAGGCAGATAGAAAAACAGCATGGCCAGATGAACAGAAGCCCTATGGGGGCAACGAGCACCACAAGCCAGCCTGATGTACTAGCTTGGGCTCAGAGATACAGTGATGTGATCAGGCAACTTTTGGGTTGTGTTTGCCAGCTGAATAGCATCAAAAGAGTGATTGAAGACCTGAAAAAGCTCTCTCATGGAGACATACACTTTTCTTCTTCTGCAGGAAACATGGTGGAGTCCAGCTGTGACTAATATGCTCTTGGACCAGGAGTTGCTGCAGCACAATCACAAATGTTGCAGTGAGGTGTACGGCGCACTAGAAATCAACTTTAAGAGACAGTTACTGATTTTTCCCTATATAACCTCTCATGCTACCACAGCTGCATGATTTGCATACTTGATATATGATGCATACTTGATGTGCTTGAGAAAATAAAGACCATCCACAACCCAGGAGTAGCCAACACATAAGGAAAGCCTGGAAAGTGTCTTTGGGAGGTTGTTAGGGCCCTGCATGTTCCTCAGCTGCCATAACCAGTGTTATGTCCTTGACAGTACCCTGTCTTGTCACCGTATCACAAGTATGGATGTTATCCTGCCTTTTACACTGAAATAAACCCACTTGTGAGCTAATTGAATGGTGGTTTGCATCATCAGTTTGCACCACATTTATGGGCAAATTATCTCAGTAAAATGATCATCCCCAGGAGCCATGGCAAATACATCCTTTGAAGCTGATAGAAGATGATCATCTCAGATTAGTGGTGAATTTGAAAGCACAGATAGGAATCAACCTATTCTTTCATGCTTTAAGCAAATTTATTTCATCACAACCAATTGTGTCAACAGTTTCTAGCACTTTGAAAAAACTAAATGCTCTCTTTATCATTGCTGAATCTTCAAATGTACTGGATGAGCTGTCTGGCACACAAACATTGTCCACTGCTTGTTTTCATACTTAAGATTTCCACTGGTTGTCAAAAAATGCAAGTAATCACTGCCTCAGACTAGTGGTCAAAGGATCAAATGTTTTAAGCCTTCAAGCATGTAAGTTTTGCTTGGCCTGAAAATTCTCAATAAGTCTGCCTTGTCTTTTCTTTCACAGCAGATCTAGCAGCTTCAGCTGGCTCAGATGTCAGTCACCGGGTTCACTGTGGGCTGCAACACCTCCCACTGCACTAAGAAAAGGTAAATGCTCACAGTTTGCTCAGTGTGTTCTGAGTTCTCTGCTACCACCAGCTTCATTAGCTGTTTCAAAGACAGCTCAGGTAAAACTACATGGTTCTGCAGTGATGAAATGCCCTCTGTCACTTCCTATTAAAAAATGCATGACCCCCTTTCTTCATTACATGGAGCTTTAACATATACTAGATGTTACTTCCACCCTAATAACACCCAAAGGGTTGAACATATTAATAGTTACATATACATGTTTCCTGTAGCTCTGAATTTTCTTGTAATCTTCCCTCTTTTAAGTAAGTCTCTGGTAATTCAGCTGTGAAATTAAAGAAACAGGGGATTCTGTAGTGAGCTCTACTTTCTTCTTCCCCTTTTGAAGAAATCTTAATAATGATAAGTTTATGGCTGCCTATATTAAACAGGAAATGCAAAATACTATAGTTTAAGAGCCAAGCTTCTGTAGTCAGTGCCTGGAAAAGTTAATTTTTTTCTCTTGAATTAATCCAGAGAAGTACCTGCAACATACTACTGAAATGCCTGACACTCTTCTTAGTAAATAGGAGAAACCTGCTAGTGTTACCTCTATTTGTGATAGCTGTGTTTTCCTTGATTTTGGTACTAAACCATCATCAAGCTCCTAACAAATGCTCACAGATTCATCCCACTTAATTTAAAGCACCTAAATTAGGAGCCTACACTGAGTCCAGAACTTACTCACCTTAGATCCTCTGAGTGGTAGTCTACATGGAAAGCTAAGCACCACTACAGAGCAATTCAGCCCCTCCAAGGTCTGGAAAAAAACTCCAGTAAGGCTGGAATTATCTTACCCTGTCTGGGTTTCTAACGGAAACACCTCATCAACTACGAAGCTAAATGGGGGAAAAAAAACCCATGTTTGACCATTTGCATTTACATGATTTTTAAATATTGTCTCGCCATCATTTAACAGACTTTACTGATGCTATTATAGTTAGACTGGTTTTGATGTTCAGCAGTTCATGGCACATTCATAATATGCAATACTCCAATCCCTTTCAAGACTACAGAGCAGCTAAAGCAACACAGGTTTGCAGCTAGAAAACTAGGCAGTGTTCTAACTCAAATTTGAGGGATTATATCAGCTTTCAACCTGCTCCTGGATGTGTAAGCAGCAGAAGTTTTATGCAAAGGTTGTTTTGAGTCAGGGTTAAGTGGGACTGGTGTGCTTGTGCATCTTCAACCAGGCTCTTTGTATCTTTCCAATACATTAGTGCAGCTGCCACTGGGTTCATACATCTAAGCAACTTATCTAAACTCTTAATAACACAAGCACCCAATGCAATTCATACTGCTTCAAAATAGGCATCTAAGATGACTCAGGTTAGTTATTCATCCAAACTGCCTTCTACTTGCCATGGGCTGTAAAGCAAAGCTCTCTCAAACTCAAGTATTTAGCTATTTAATATAAAAAGTTGAGTGAGATAAACCCCGCTTTCTGGTTTTGGGTGTCTGTTATTCCAGCTGTAAAATGAGGCTACTATTACTCATTCGTATAGCATCTCAGAAACAGGGATGAAGTTGTGCCCTGCTGTTATACATCTGACTTACTACTCAGCTCTGGTGCATTGCTACTATTCCTAATTGTGCTCACATAATGCAGACAGCACTTGAAAGTTTGTGTTGGTTATGCAGTGTCTTCTACTTGCTGAAGAGGAAGAGCACTTAAAATTTTGTTCAGTATAAATTAATCACTGAGAAGACAGCAAGGAAAGTGTGTGACAATAATTAATCCAGAAAATATTGAAGGTTAAAAGAGGATGCATGTTTACCTCACTAGTTAAGGCATTAATATATAACAAAATGGAATTGTAGGACTATCTCACTCGTGGGGACTAGAATAGTTTGGGTCTCATCTACTTATATTCTGTATAGCAATGCGTTTTGAAACTAATGAAGTGCTATGTCTTTATGAGACTTTTCATGCACAATAAGGCTAATTAGAAAAAGGGATATTAAAATAATGACTTTATCTTCATGTCAGTTAACTATGAAGGAGAATTGGAAAACTTTAGGGGCATTGCTTTGTTCACCAAAGTTTCTCACATTTTTACCTTAATATGTAGTAAAGCTCCGAGTGGTGCTGCTTAATACTTTGGATTTAGAAGACATTTTTTTAAATATTAGAAATCTTTGTATTTTTTCCATCAGACCTTCAAGAAAATTGTTCCTACTACTCAGCACTTTATTTCCTCGGTCAGATGAGAATAGAGACTAAAAACCATTTTTTACGTTGGTTCAGTCAAATACAAAACCATTGCTGGGGTTAAAATGTATAGATAATTTATTCAAATAAGTCTGAATATACTGTATCCTACCAAACCAATAGACAAACTGTTTTGGCCTGTGATACATAAGAGGTAAGACTGGGCTGTTGGACATAGAACTAGTTTTTAATTATTAACAGAGGTTTCTGCTCTTGCTCCCTTATTTTTCTCTGGGGAAAATGCAAGGTAATTTCTCTGAAGTCTTTATTTACTATACAGTCTATAGAGCTGACACTGGGACTCACTGGCTATATACTAGTCTTATACCAACAGAAGATATAGCCTTTTTTGGGAGAGAAGTTTTTTGGTCACTACTTTTCTACGAAACATGAATGTCCATCAATATCTCAGTTAATTAAATAGATGAGAACTGAGTCTGGCCATGAACTTTGGCTGTTCTTGTTGAGATGTGACACAGATCTTACTTGTTCAGTTAAGAAAAAGAGATAAGAAAGCAACATCTTCACTGAAATCTTTAAAAAGCCAGATTTGAAAAGAAAGCTATCATTACATTGGTGTGTGAAATGCAAGCAAAGGTAAATAATCTTTAAATACTCAGTGGAGACAAAAAATAAAACTATAGACAACATTTTAACTGTTCAAATTGTACCAGAAAAGACTGACTGTGGTTTGAAGAAGATTCATTAAGTTTCACCAAAGTTTTAAAGAATCTTGTTTGTTTCTATTTTTTCCCTTCTATAAAAATAAATACAACTGTCCTGAGGATATGGCAAAAATGGAATAAAACAAGCAAACAAAAAAGAAAATAGGAAAATGGAAGCTATGATTATTAGAGTCATGGAAAAAGTGATCTGTGCGCAGCTAGTCTGGATAGCTGATGGCAGGATCTGTAATTTGTGGCTATTCACATTTCCACAGGAGGCAAGTAAAAGATATGACTGATAGTGAAGAGGGGCATGTGGGATGTGTCATTCAATTTTAAGGCAAACTTTATAGTGAGAAGAAGAAAGTGGTTTACTAGTCAAGTAATTAATCTGTGCAAGTCATTGTCACAAGGTATAATGGAACTGTCTAAAAGAGGATTTTAAAATAGCTCAGGTATTTCTGTGAATATTAAAAATTTCATCCTTTCATCAGCCAGATTGTATAATAAAAAAACCCCCTCATTTCACTGATGCTATCCATGCTGGCACATCAGGCTAGTTTAGAGTATTTTAACCTAATATGGTAGTTCCTATGTGCCTTTTTGCCATCTGACTCATTTAAGTCTGAACCTTGGTGACAGGGAAGGTTATGGAGCAGATCACCTCACGCGCCATCTCACAGCACATAAAAGACAACCAAGTGATCAGGCCAAGTCAGCATGGGTTTAGGAAAGACAGATCATGCTTGATTAACCCAGTCTCCTTCTCTAAAATGACCCATTTAGTGGATGAGCAAGGGGCTGTTGATGTTGCCTACCTACCATTTCCCACACCATCGTCCTGGAGAAACTGGCTGTTCATGGCTTGGATGTGCATACTTCTTACTGGGTAAAAAAAATGGCTGCATGGCAGAGCCCAGAGAGAATAGACTTAATATATAGATGAATAGACTTAAACTCACATGGCAACTGGTCACAAGTTGTGTTCTCCAGTATTGGGCCAGTTCTGTTTAATATCTTTATCAATGATCTGGATAAGGGGATTGAGTTTGAAGTAGGTTTGCAGATCACACAAAGTTGGGCATGCAGCGTATAACATATGTCTTCTTCCTGCTCTATATCCTTTTTGCTCTCCAATCTTTCCTCCTTTCATCAATTATCTTATTTATGAATTATGGAAAATTAAATTTAAATGCTTTGCCTACGGTCTTGAGGCTTTGTGCCAGAGAAGCACATGGGAAGTTACCCTTCGGAGCCTATAATATCTCCAGTGCTGAGGTTGAGAAGGACTCCTGAGGTGTCTCTGGAATCCTAACATCTCCAATTGAGAGTAAACCAAGACTTCTCCATTTTCTCAAAGGACACCATGCCTCAGTATACTTAGGGCACTTTGTGCCATTCCTCCCTTCTTTAGGTGAGAATGGCAAGTAATTTTCCTGTTATTTTAAATTATTAAAAAATTTCCCTTTACCTTACAGAAAATTCGAACCACATCTTTTTTCCCTTTTGGTCCACACAGCTGAAGCTTATATGCATGAAACTGTTTTCTCTATATGCTATTTTTCGCCCATATTATGGCTGATAATATTGGACACAGTCTTTCAAATCTACAAAAATAAAATAAAATCACAGCTTCAAACTGCACATGACAAATCTGGGTTGAAATAATCAAAGCTTTCTCAAATCTATAAGCAAACTGGTCCTACAATGGAAAGTTTTGAATAAGCTTAATAAAAGCTGATGCCTGCCTGCTCTGCCTTGGATAAGTACATAGGGAAGTTGCATTGAGAAAAACAGCATGTTAATAACCATGAAGTTCTGTTTAGCTTTTAAAAGAACAAATCTCCATCTCTTAGTGTGAAACCCACTGTTATGGAAAATTCCAGTAACTTTCTCCTTAAAAGAGAGAAATGTAAGAGTATATGGATAGAGGGAGCAATGATGGGGCTATAAAATTAGGGGAAAATCAAACAGGGGAAAACAATCAACCTTTGTGGTTATTCAAGTTTCCAAATGCCAAAAAAAGAGCATAAATTCATCAGGTTGGTTTATAAAATAAGATTGTGCACATGAAATTATCAAAATTACAGGTGAATAGGTAGTCATTTACAGGAAAGTTTGTCTTAAACTGCATTAATGCAGGACTGGTTTCTCTATTCATTATTTTCTAGTGCTTTCTCTTAATGCCATTAATGACAGCAGTTGCTCAATTATTCTTTTCCTTTTTGACGAGAAGGGACTCTTACTTGAATATAGAACATTGCTTTCCTTATTCTATTAAACTTTCTAAACTTCTCTTGTTTTATTTCACGTTGTTAATTGCATTTTTTTCCTTCTTGTCACAATCAGCTACTAAATCACTCAGTATTTTTGAGGGCATTCTTTAACTAGCCTTTTGGAAGAGCAAGGCTAAACATTAGAGTTGGCATAACATATAAAGCCATGCCATGCTCCCTGCTTTACTTGTAACTATCAAGTGCCAGTCAGGGAGCCAATACGTCTATATTCAACAGAACAAATTTTTGTTCTGTGTGAGTACTGCCTGTTTTGTGATAAAAAAATAAAAGGCTTTTATATAATTTCTCTTCAGAGGTATGTATGAAGGATCTTCTGTGTGCCTCCCAAACTGAAGTTTCCTATCAGTCACTTTCTTGCAGAGGAATTTGGTTTAGTGTCTTTGAAACATGTCTCCTCTAGGTTTATTTTTAGTTAGAAAACAGATTTACCAGCATTCAGTATAATGTAGTACTGAATTTCTAAGAACTCCCAAACAAGGAATACTGGTTTTAACAGAAAGAAGCATATTTTTTTCTTCTTATGACAATTTTATCCTTCTTAAATAGAAGCTCTTACCTAATTTTAACTTTTCATTTAAAAAGTAGGTTTCTTTGGGATAATTCTATCCAATTTCAGCAGTAAGAATTCCCAGTTTGCCTTCCACGTTCTGCATTGATCTTTGCACAGTTAAGTTTTTTTCTCTTCCCTTTCATCCTTTGTACCTTGTCCAATATACTTGTGATACCTAAGTTTAAGTTGGAACCACATTTTCCTTGTTCTAGTTTGATTGTTGATTCAGTGTGCTGCACCTGGCTGCTCAAGACAACTGGATCCAGCTCTCTAGCTGAGATCTCTCCAGTTCTGAATGGAGATGGATTGGGTTATGTGGCTTGCTCCTGATTATACTGATTTGGCTGGAATTTGTTTGGGGTTTTTTCCACCACAACCTGCCATTTTGTGTATCATGGTCACTTGTGAGCAACAAAAACTACTAAGTCTTTTTCTATAAACCTGCAGCACAACTATTTCTTCATTATCTTATATTAGATCAACTGGTTTCACCTGAGAACAGTACCTATATCACAGTCATATAAAATTCAGCATATTTTTTTCAGTTCTCACTCCCAGTTTCACAGTGTCATTTGAATTCCTGCCCTCCAGCTCTTCAGACCGTCTCTATTCAATGCCACCTGCAAAACTGCAAAGCTCACAATTCATTAATGACAATACTGAATAGAAACAGAATCAATACAGGTCCTATTACCCTACCATTTTCTAAACAGCTTTCCATCTACTGTGCATTAAATTGCAGTCTTCCATATTTTCTTCTATTTTCATGAATTACTGTGGAAGATTATCAAGGTCCTTATTCTTGAGGTTGAGGTGTGTGATGTAGCACATTTTCCACATGTCCTATTACTCTGCAATCAAGAAAATTAGGCTTTTTTTTTTGTATTATTTACTCTTTTTTAGTTTATGATTGTGAATCTTTTGATGACTATCTTTCAGGTGAACATGATTATCTCATTCTTCCTTCCAGGAATTTATTTCTTCCAAGCAGCAGCAATTTGCAAGTAGTGCCGCAATTAATCACAGTTTTCTCATTAAGTCTGCTTCCTCCTGTAATCACCTTTGATCTAAATACTTCACTACTACCACATTTTTCTGCTTTTCCATCATACAGAGCAAAATGTAGGAGGACCAAGAAATGCATGATGTAGTACCACTGGAGCTACTCTGGATATATGTACAGAGAGGTTCTCCTAGGCTTCAAAGAGGACGGAAGAGAGTTCATTTATGTTAGGATTCATTTGGAGCCACAAAAAAGCCTTGGGACTTGTAGAACCCTCCCTGAGACTGTCCAAGCACTCAGACTTGGGAGCACTTGACTCCTGCTCAGGCTTTCCCAGGAAAACAGCATTGGAAGAAGCTGAGAGGTGATTCTTCCAACCCTCAGACTGGGTTCCTCCTCTCTAACATAGTCCCCAGAGAGAAGGAAAGCTGACCAGCACTACAGCCTAAGCAGACCTTTGTTTGAACTCCTTCTCCTCACACAAAGGCTTTTGAGGAGTGAATTAGAGAACTAAGATGTTCAAGTGGCCTAATATATAGATATTTTTGCATAGCACAGGAGTGTTTTAAACTGCAAATTGAAACTGAAGTGGTGCATATTCAACCCTTCAGCCCACATGAAAAGCTCACAATACAAATATCACAGTTATTTCTAATTTCCCATTTACTAACCTGTTTTCCCTTAGTACTGCTGTTAGCCATGTCAGAGTTTCCTCAGGCTCTTGCCACTTGCTTACAGCATTTCACCAGGTGTCCCAGCTTTATTCTATCATTTACTTTCTTCCTCTTTCTGCACAGCTCCACATTGATTAGTCTTGCATAAATATCTAAGTCCAAAGTCAATGGACATAGGCACCAAGACATATTCCCACTGAAACCAGCATGAGGTTATATTGTCTTTTCAGACTCTCATTATTTTGGCTTGTGATTAATTATGGAATTATGGAATAGTTTGGGTTAGAAAGGCACCTTAAAGGTCATCTAGTTTCAAACCTGCACTGCTATGGGCAGTGGCACCTTCCACTTGTCCTGTTTACTGCCTTTAGCATTCAAGTAACCTTCTTCCAGCTTCCTCTATCATTTCCTATGAATATCCTAAATAACACATATACCTTTACTTTCCTTTTCATGAAAACAAAGCGCTTTTCTGGGTGCTCCCTGATTCAACTCAGTTTGGAAACAGTGGTAACAGACACACTCCTTAGCTCTCTATGTGTGTGCCTGAACATAGCACTTGCAGAAGAGCTCGGAACTGCAACTATAGTGATCTGCTCTTCCCAAGACTGGAGATCTAAATCAACATGACTAAATATTACCTATTAAAAATATGTAAATCATGATTTTCTTTAAAGCTGTGAATATAAACACCTTTGTCCAGCATTTGTACATGAAGGGAAACAACAGCCATCTGAAAAAAAAGCTAACCTCTTCCCCTTCATAAATTTTAGTCCTCACCCCAGACTTTAGGAAAATTAAGTATAGCCTTAATACAGTGCTTTGAAGGCTTTTCTTTACCTTGAGAGCAGTGTTTAACAGCAAACTCTCATGCCAGCCTCACCTATAATGTGGCTCGCTGCCTGGAGATACTGCCCACATGTGCAGCCTGGAGAGCAGAGCCCCACAGAGACAAAGGCATATGACAAACCCTCACATAACTTCAGAGCTGTTTAAAGAGGAGAATCTAATCTATTGACTTGTTCTGAAAATAGCACCCAGTGGGAGGTGACTGACTGGCTAATACCTGTGGTGTTTCCATCACCAATTGGGATGAAGTCTGTTGCCAGGATTCCTAGGGCAGTTTCCTTGGCAACCAGAAGAAATGCACAACTGTGATGCACATGACTTTTCAGGTGTTTTCTTAACTCCTTTGAAACTATGAACTGCCATACCAGAACCTTACCCCAGATAAATAAAGCCTAGCTGTACATCCAAATGGTGAATAGATTTTATGTTCAAGGGCAAATTTGAGCTGAGCCTGAAATCTCTCATGACACAAACCCTCAAAAGAGCAAGCAGGATGGAAGTATTTCAGTATTCAAGATTACAGAAGGTTTGCAAGATTAGCTATTTCTTTATTTTATAAACTCTGGATGAGACATTTAAAGGGACTGAAGATATTTCCTTGAGAAAGATAAATAAATCTAACATGGAATTAATTTGGATATCCCTATTAAGCCAAAAACCCTCAGATATTAAAGGTGATTGCCTATAGTATACTGTTCACCAGAAACACTATGGGCATTTACAGAAATCAACATATTTTGAAATGATTTTAACAATTAAGTATGAAATCTAAGTCAAAGTATACAGTATACAGTTGCTCATTGTTTCTATGTAGAGCTGGCCATTAATTTTTGATGGACAGCAAATTCACCAAAAAATTCACAGTTTCATAGAATCAATGGTCAGGGTTAGGAATTATCTTAAGATCATCTAGTTCCACCCCCCTGCATGGACAGGGATGCTTCACACTAGATCATGTTTCCCAAGGCTCTGCGCAACCTAGCCTTGAGCACTACCAGGGATGAAACAGTGGAAAATCTGTTCCAAGGCCTCACCACCCTCACAGTAAAGAACTTCTTCCTTATAGCTAAGCTAAACTTCCCCTGTTTAAGTTTAGACCTGCTACCCTTTGTTCTGTCTCTACAGTCCCTGAAGAAGAGTCCCTTGTAGCATACTTATAAGCTCCCTTCAGATACTGAAAGGCTGATATGAAGTCTCCATACAAACATGAATTCAAGTTTTACTGAGAGGCAGTTTCAGCCCAATATGATTCAACAAAGAGTCAAAGAGTTCTATTGCAAAATACTGAAATCACAGAATCAGAATTGTTGAAGCTGGAAGGGACCACCAGAGGTCGTCTAATCCAACCCTCATGCTCAAGCAGGGTCACCTACAGCACAGGCTCAGGATTATGTCCAGATGGCTCTTGAATATCTCCAGAGAAGACTCCACAGCCTCCCTGGGAAACCTGCTCCAGTGCTCAGTCACCCTCACAGGAAAGACGTTCTTCCTCCTGTTCAGGTGGAACTTCCTGTGTTTTAGTTTATGCACATTTCCTCTTGTCCTATTGCCTGACACCACCAAGAAAAGTCTGACCAATCCTTTTACACACTCCCTTCAAATGCTCACATACATTGACCAGTTCCCCCCTGAACAGGCCCAGCTCCCTCAGCTTTTCCACATAGAAGAAATGCTCCAGACCCTAAATTGTTCTAGCAGCACTTTGCTGGACTTGCTCCAGGAGCTCCATGTCTCTCTTGTACTGGGAAGCCCAGAACTGGAAGCAGTTCTTCAGAGGAGGCATCACCAGGGCTGAGCAACCTCCCGTGGCATGTTGGCAATGCTCTTCCTACTGTAGGCCGGGAGAACATTGGCCTTCTTGGCCACAAGGGCACACTGCTGCTGGCTCATGGACAACTTATTCCTTTCCAGATGAAGGACCCTGCACTTTCTTTTGTCGAATTTCAAAAGGTCCTGCCCTGCCCAAATCCGCAGCCTCTCCATCCTTCTGAATGACAGCACAGCACTCTGGAGCATCAGCCACTTCTCCCAGTATCACCAGCAAAAGTGCTGAGGATGGACTCTATCTCTTCTTTATTCACATCATTGACGAATATGTTGAACAATACTGAACCCAGTATTGACCCTTAGGGGACGCTGCCAACCACAACTCTGTCAGCTCTGCCATTCAGCCAGTTCACAATACACCTCAATGTCCACTCATCCAGCCCACACTCCCTGAGCTTGCCTGTGAGGATGTCATGGGAGACAGCATTGAAAGCCTCGATGAAGGCCAGGTAGACAACATCCACTGCCTTCTCCTCATCAGTGCAGCCCATTTTCCCATCATGCATCACAGAAAGCAATCAGGTTGGTTAAGCATGATTTCTCTTTGCTGAATCCATGCTGAATAATTTTAAAAGGAAATGTTCTTTTAGGTTCCAAAATCAGCAGTTTAATAAAAAGCCAGAAACATCCATTCTCCTGCTTTGTGCTTGGGTGGAATAAGCTCTTGCAAAGAAGGTAAGGAGAAGTTGAAATGTATATAGATAAAATAAGCAGAGGGAGTGAAGAAAGGGACTTATCAAAAGTGACAATCCAGATGACAAATGCAAATGCTTTTTAACTCTATCTGCTGACATCTGGAGGCTGAATTTACTGTCTTCCCTATTAGTATTGGTGGATAACAAAAATTGGAGGATCACCAAGGACCAAAGCTAAGTCTTTTTGAGTTAAGAAAGGGATGACATCTGAGGTCTAGAATCCCAGATAAAATTTAGAAGTGACCAGATCATAAAAGATTTCAGAAAACCTCCCTAATTCTTACTTGTGGCTGAGAGAGTGAGTTGCTGGGAGAGGAAGATATAATAAAGTGTTACTGTGGCAAAAAATAACTGTAGAATACAAAAAGCTTTGCGTAAGGAAATAAATCAGCCCAGTCTATCATCAGTGGGAGTTAGGAAAAAAAATATCTGAAACTGAGTGAGACTGGAAGCAAACCAGTTAAGACAGAGCAATATGCGCTATGAAAATAATCAGAGAAATCTGGATTGACCTGGACATTTTAAATGAGGACACTGCATGCATCTGAATGAGTCATTAGAAGAGATATAGGTGCTTCCCTAAAACAGATTACATTCATAATAAATGGACTTGAGTACAGAATTTTAAAACCATATTAGTGGTAAAGGTTGATGCTTGGGGCCACATTAGCTCAGCATCAAGCTCTGATCTGTCATAGATCAATGAAATGTAGCAAGCCTGAATTGCTGATTCAATTTAGCATTCATTTACTTCCAGAGCAGAACACAAATAGTAAGAAAGAAAATGTGAAACGATCTATGAGAATAAGATCATGCTCTATGGGGAACTTAGCATGCATGCATGTGTTTGACTTGTGAATATTTAGGGAACTAAGTATTGAAGAGCCCAATCAGTTCTGAAGCTAAATGTGCCTCAGCGCCCCAAAGGTCTTTTACCACTGAAGCTGAAAGAAACTTTGCCTTCCTTCCCAGCAGATACTGAACACAATCATGCTGGGTGCATAAGCAAGAACGAACCTTGGCAGAGTAGCAGTGAAACTCTCCAACAAGGATATGGTGATTGTAGCATCTGATTTAGAATCATAGAATATCTCAAGTTGAACATGAAGCTGCGAGTGTGATCAGATGCTGGCAGTGAGACAAAACAGCAGCTTAGAGAAGTATTAACACTTTTCCAAAAGTTTTGAAATCCGTTCCAAAAAAGTATTTAAATTTGTAGCCCAGTCTCACAGCAGTCATCCTGGGGCACTTCTACCTGAGCTAGCTCATGCAGTAGTATTTATCTTTGAAGACAAAATTATACTGGACCCTTCCTACTGCTCTATTGATAGTCTTGACATTGTATTTACAGGCAAAATATGATCTGTTTGTCCTGACTCTTCACCAGGTATGACCCTGCAATGTCTGAATATTCCTGCTACCCCTATGCATTTTTAAAGCTTCTTTTTTTTGTTTGTCCAAAATATCCTGTGCTGTCTAGTCGTACAAATAACTGACCAACAAAATGTCACCAATCATTGACATATCCTATGAAGTTTAGTTTTGTTTTCAAGCTCTTTCTAGTCCGTTTCTTATTGCATGGCAATAAACAGCTTCAGATTAAAGATGCATAGCTGGTAGAATGTATTTATACCTAGTAACTGTCTATAGAAATAGAGATTAACATCAAGGCTTTACTGGCTCTTTTGTCAGGATGCTGGCCTTTTGAAGCTACAGTGTCCCCAGCAAAACCATATTTACCTACAGAATTAGCATTGCCATTTCATATAAGAATATATTAACACTTGGAATAGGAATAAGAGACTGGTTTTCTTTCATGAACAATTCTGCAATAATCTTCTGTGTTAAAACAATTTGAGAAGGGAATCCTACAGTGAAAGGATACAGTTACTGTGATATACTCAGAAACAAGAATTTAATCTGCCATTTTTTATTCAGGCTTAATATTCTTAAATGGAAAATGTAAAAAGTCTGTAATGCAAGTTTTATCTGTGTCTATATATGCATCCATTTCTACTTGTCTGTGGGTGTGGGTGCACATATGTAGAGGCCCACATATATGGGTGTGTGTTCCCACAGGCTTATATATATATATGTGTGTAAATATATGTTGCACTTAGAATGCATTTAAATGCTACCTAAATCATAAAAAAATATATTCTTCATCTTTAGCTTCTGGACTGATATGTCATTGTTACTCCAGTCTGTAAAGGCTTTAGGATTCACCAATGTTCTCTCATTTCTGTGTATTGTGTTTGTTCGGGATCTGACCTATATCACTGAATCCCCTGGGAGCACAGCTGGACAAAGGTTGTCTCTTTCTGCAGTGTTTGGACAGGAACATTCTGATATGTTTACAGGGAAAAGACTAGGACAGCCTTGATGTTGACAAATATTCTTGGCAATCTCAGCAGTAACAAAGCTGCAAAGTAATTACTATTACTGCATATTAATTACTATTACTGTGCTAGGTAATATTGATTATAGTATTTACCATGCATGGTAGCAAAATAAAGATATGCATAAGTGTGCAGTACATGTTTTTCTATAATGGCAATCATAACAACCTCTATAAAAACCTCCAGAAACATTGCAGTTCTTCTAAGGGTGTGTGCAGAGCTCTTCTTTTTGCTGGCAATTTCTTTATTTATTGGGCAGCAGTTTGCAAGGATTGTTATATCCTCTGTGTTTGGCAAAATGAAAGTTTTTGTGTGTTTTTCACAAGCAGCAATTAACAGCCCAGATGTCAGTTGTGGTGGGGATTTTTAATGAAAAATGCATGCATCATATTCAATATGCACTTCTTGGAATGACATTTGGTGAATATTGAAGCTAATTCAACCAAAGATTTCCTCAATCTGAATATCCTGGCAGGTAATAATTCTGAAAACATATTAAACTGTAGGGGGCTGACTGCTCTGTATTCAGTCAGTGTAGCTGTCTATCCTACCAGCCATAGGCATTTCGATTTACATCAATCGTATCCTTTCCACCATCATTTCTTTTCTGCTGGATTACCTTTTACATCAGCACCAAGAAGGTTTGGTGTTCATTTTTTTTCCTTCCCAAGCAATCATCTTCCATAACATTCTAGACTGGATGCAAGGCATAAACTCCCAAAAGCTCTCAAATGAACCCTGGGATGACACTGCCTTAGAGTAAGCCTCTGGTGAAGAATTAATTGCGATAAAGCATATGGGACCATCTGTGATGAATTGATCAGGTATGTTGCTAAGACTTCACTTTATTATTGCAGTGCCAATCCTGAAGCTGCAGCTACTACATGTTCCTGCAGAACTTCAAGGGGAAATATTCCTCCATCCATTGCACTGTTGTATTTCAAGGAACACAGTGATTATTGAACATTGAATTGTATAGCCACATTCTTGTCCAGAGCATGAAATAAAGAGAATAGTATGTACTAGTAAGAGTTATTTTTCATCTGCAGTGCATTGATCTATGTAGTTATATGACAGCTTACACACCTATCAAAGCCAGTTAGTCCCAGAGGAAGACACTAGCATTGCGCCTGAGAATCTTTTATGTAGGCAGAAGTGACAACTCTGCTGTAAGAGCATCATACAGCAAACCATAAAACCTGCATCCGACTGGGATGCGGAAGAACACTTCTGGTTCTAAACCAGAGTTGCCAGAGGAATGTAATGAATCCATATAAAACTGTGTTGCAGAAATATTCACCCTTCTCACTTCTACAGATATTCCCATAAAGACATGATCTGGACTACTAAAATGTAGGTATTCTAGAAAGTGAACAACTATAAAAGCGAGTGATAAGCACATTGAGATCACAGTCTGTGTTTTTTTTCTGAGAGCCTCAAATGATCAAAGTTCAGCTCTGATCCTTTGTGACAAATGGCTGGTGTGAGTGTTCAGGAAATGCTGATTTAATGCCACTAAAATTTTGGATTTCTCCATTTTCTATATTTTTTACATTGAAAAGACAGAGGAAGAAAGAAATAGGAGTCTAACTCATTTTGATATTTTCAAAACTGTCTTTTTAATTCAAAAGTATATTTTTAAGCACTAATTTTTTCCCCTTAAAAAAAAAATCTATAAATGTAGCTCCCTTGTGGATCAAAATAATATTTGCTTTGGATGAAACTAAATTACTATGTGCCATTTTCAGTTTCACCAGTGAACATCAAAATTAAAATTATTGGCTGTTTCTTTCAAAACCTCTCATCATTTCATCCACATCAGATTCTAAATTAGCTGTCTTACTTTCACACGATTTAAAGATTAAAATTAATGTACTTAATATGATACTCCACTCTCTTCCTAACAAAGAGTATGCTCTTCACTAGTAACTCTTTTGCACTTCCTACTCAATGCTAAGAATATTTAATGTAAAATTCTACCATTAAAACATTTCCTGTCAAGAAAATAATCAATAAAACCCTTTCATGTGTTTCATTCCAAAGGAACATTGAATTAATTTAGAAACAGCTGGTAATGAAGGGGAGAGATAGATATTTTGACCTTGATAAGGTCGAAATTGAAAACAAACATATATGTGAATACGTGATAAAGGCACAGAATTGAAAAGGTTTGTGTTTAATTCCTCCAGATGAAACAGGTGTGCACAATTATGGGTAAATATCTATGCTTTATAGCAGGTTCATTCCATATCAGGCTATGGTCAGTAATATGAGATCCTTCAGAAAATACAGAAGCTTTCTGCCACTGTGTGTGCCGTGAGATCCCTAAAGAGAAAATAGAACAAAATCATTCATGTTGGAAAAGACCTTTAAGATCATCAAGTCCAACCATTAACCTGAAACTGGCAAGTCCACCACTAAACCATGTCTCTAATGCCACATCTACACACTTTTTACATCCTTTCAGAAATGGTGACTGCACCACTGCCCTGGGCAACCTGTTCCAGTGCTTGAGAACCCTTGTGGTGAAGACATTTTTCCTAATATCTAATTTAAACCTCCCCTGGCACAACTTGAGGTCATTTCCTATCCTTCTATCTCTCGTTACTTGGGGGAAGAGGCCAACACCCACTTCACTACAACCTCTTCAGGTAGAAGTATCCAGGGTGATTGTTGTGAGACTGGGCTGCAACTTAAAATACTTTTTTGGAAAAGATTTAAAAACTTTTGAAGGTGTGTTAATGCTTCTCTAAGCTGCTATCTTATCTCACTGCCAGCATCTGATCACATTTGGCAGCTTTGTGTTCCCATGCCAAAAGTTGCAGTGTTCTAGTACATATGTTACAGGAAGGATGCCTTAACAACTGGGTGACCACATTTATGTTGTACTGGCTTAAAGTTCAGTACCTGATTTAGTATAAATATAAAATAGCTGTAGCTGAATATAAATAGAAAATTAATCTATCTTTCATAGCTTTATTAGAAACATGTCAGGTTACATCTGTAATGCATCAAAACAGTTTAATGTCCACCCAGGATTATGAACTGCATCCCGGAGCTGTTTACAACTTTCTTCTGACTACAAGGGGAGATTAAATGTTCAATTATTCAGTTGCCTACATGAGAGTGTCTAGGGACATGGTAGGTATACTGGAGGATCCAAGGCATCTGTGTAGTACCGGTATATGACAGAAAAACTACAGAAACATTGTGCTTTTCTAGACTGGCAGGGAGAAACAAAAAGAGAGACCTGAGGGCATGTCAAATCATACTATGTGCCTGCATTAAGCATCTCAGTGAAGCCCTAGATGGCTAGCTCAGATGCTGATAGAAGAAAGAACATACGCACCTTTGGTTTTTATGTGTTCAATAGGGAAATTTTTTGGCTTCCTTACAAGAGTGTTTTTAGGCCAGCTTCTAAAGTGTGTTTCTCTTCTGCTTCCTTTATATCCTTTATATCTGGCAGAATTTTACCCACAGAAATTTTTGCTATTTGTTAGTTGCAACTCAGTAACCCAGTCATGGAGATGATCAACCAAAGAAAAAGAAAGCTCTGGCTGCACAGGCCGTGTAGTTCCAAATTTGCCTTTAAGTTGCAGTTGAGCTCTGGAAAGACACTAGTATTGAGAGTTCAACATCAGCACTGTCATTCAGAGCTCTTGGGTTTATGAGTCAGAAAAGCTACTTGAAAGGCACTCTGATTCTTTTCTGTATGTGCTAGAGAACAGATTAAAAATGAAGGCTTCTAAAATCACCCCTCTTCCTGATTTTCCCAATTAAAAATTTCATATAAAGAACAATCACAGTGTTTCTGAAGGAAATCTCTTTAGAAGGAGAGATTTATTTTTTTCCCTTTCCTTTGCAATTAGAGTAAATTACATTGGAATGATAATATTCAGCATTTTTGTGTCTTCTCTCCAATGAGATTCAGAACTTGAGAGCCTTAAATCCTAACTCTAACGCACCCCTTGATGTTTTCTTAACAAAAACATTTTGCTCACCTTCTGATTTTTAAATAAAATGACTACCATGTTCTAATCTACTCCAAGATTCAAATAACAAAACTGATTACACAGAAGACTGTTAAAGAGCATTTTTTCCTAAAGACAAAGAAAAACAGGCATAGTATTCTCTAGTATCTCTGCATTCTCCTTCTCACACGTGCCTAAACACACTGTGAAGTAGGCGGAAAAAATTCATATCATCTGAGGATTCTTGCCTTTATGTACGCGTAACTGTCATGTGAGAAGTGTGATTCATCATCTCCTGGTTAGGACCAAAATTCAGCTATATAAAAATCTACATATGGTCTGGGGTACAAGTTCTGGCTACAGTCAGAGTTCAAGAGCTCAACATAAGTTGCCAGAGGGTTAGCATTCAGTGTTAGTGTTGTTTGAGGTGTTCTACAGTACCCAAGGATTATGAGATTATGGGATAATTCAGGCATGAAGGGACCTCAGGAGATCTCTAGTCTAACCTTCTGTTAATCTATGAGGCCATAGGGTCATCCATGAGGTCCTATCAGGCTGCTTATGGTTATTTATCTGATGGGGTCTTGAAAAACTCCACAAATGGATTCCCTGTCAGCAACCTGTCCCATTCTTGGCTGTGCTGATAAGTGAAGAAAAAAGTCTTGCTATCTTATCTGAAGCTTCCTCACATTGAGTTAGTCCATGTAACACAGGATCTATAAGAAAACAGTGTTCTACAGAAGTGGCAGCTGGAGACAAAGACCTAGTAAGAGGTCAGCCATATGACTTTTCAGGCTCCATGAATTATTCTGATTAGAACTCCTGCATTTATAGTAGGAGCTTAGACACCTACCTCACATCTAAAGATTTAGAGGTGAAATTCCATTGCCCAACTTTAATTGCCCCAAATACCTATTTTCTAGCCAGAAGAGTTCTCATGTTCTTTAAGACTAATGTTACACTTGCCAGTCTCTCATAGAAAGCCTGAATAGAATCATAGAATCATAGAATCATCGAATCATAGAATTGTAGAATCAGAGAATCATAGAATCATAGAATAGTTAGGGTTGGAAAGGACCTTAAGATCATCTAGTTCCAACCACCCTGCCAGGGGCAGGGACACCTCCCACTAAACCGCGCCACCCAAGGCTCTGTCTAACCTGGCCTTGAACGCTGCCAGCGATGCAGCATTCACAACTTCCCTGGGCAACCCATTCCAGTGCCTCACCACTGTTACAGTAATGAACTTCCTCCTTATATCCAATCTAAACTTCCCCTGTTTAAGTTTTAACCCGTTAATAATAATCTGGGATATATCAAAGAACACTAGAAGTATAAGTATAGGTAACTGAAATTAGGTGAAGTGAGATATCCAGAGAGTATTTGGTAACTTTTACCAGATTTGTTGAAGTAAATTCTAGAGTGTTCCATTCTTGATGGCCCCATCATGCATTAGCTTCACAGGCCTCTCATACACAGACATCAGACTGTGCAATGATTCTTCCAAGGGGGTTGGAACTAGATGATCTTAAGGTCCTTTCCAACCCTAACTATTCTATGATTCTATGAATTGCCAAGAGCTTCTGGAGTTAAAACGGGCATATCTTCACCGTCAGCTGTATCAGTTATCTCAGACTACCTGCCAAAAAAGAAAGTTTAAACCAAACCTTATCTACTTATCAGTCAGATAGGCAGAGAAGAATTCCATGCAGTTGACAATGACCACTCAAAACACTGAAATAATTATAAAGCTTTCTATTAGGCTATTTTAGACAATCCTAAATGATCAGATTATCATTTTGCTATCACACAGCTGGATAGTTGTATAAAAATGTTAGAAAAGGGCATTCAGGAAAGTAAATTGAGCTACATTTTTTTTTTAATTTTTAATAAAAATAACTCTTTTGTTTGCAAATCACAGATATCTTCCCTGTTCCTTCCTAGAGATGAAGCGCTATCAATGTCAATTTATTTTTCACTGTGAGGTTAGTCTTTGGAGTAATAGAAAATAATTTTCCTCAAATTTAATGAATAAATCTTTGTAGGAGTCTCTGCATGATAGTTTGATCCTGCATAGCTATTTCTTCTGATTGTTAGCAAGGTTATACATTTTAATTCCTGAAACATTATTAACTCATAATCATTTGCCTTTAGACCTTTCTGATAACGTTGCTTTTTCATTAATTCCTTTTCACTAAAGTAATACAGAATTACATTGTTTAATGATTCTCTAAATATCCAAGGAGGCCGAATAGCCTCATAGAGCAATTTTACTTCACAAATAATATTGCAACCACCAATATAATTAAATTTTAATGTTTTCTGCAGTAGGCCGTGTCCTTAGCAATGGGTAATGCAGCATCCTAATCCAGAAGCAATTTGGGCAAAATGAGCTGGTCCTTTCCCAAAGCCAAGTATCAGCCTGTGGGAATTCAGCAAATATATTGTTTACTCTGAGAGAATATTTAATAAGCCAAGAAAAAGACAGAAATACCCTGATCATTGACTTCCTTTGGAGTAAAATTTCCCTTGAGCTCTGCTCCAAAGGACAGTTCAGCTACTGAATCCCTTGAACACACCCTTAAAAATAAAATGCTCATGGCCTAAGGTAAGACCCTCCAGCCCAAGCCTGTGCTGTGACTGAGTCTTCAGGCTACTTCATGGCCACCAAGACTACCAGAATGTTCAGTGGGTGCTGTGTGTGCCAAAGTCTGGCCCATGGGGAGTAATGGTGGCAGAGAAATGCTGCAAGAGAAAACATGACTTGTCGAAGCAGCGCAGTAAGGGATGGCTCGACAGAAGAGGCAGAGGCACATACTGCAGTAGTTCTCTCAAATACTCCCTTCCAGTTCCTGCACTGGTATGATCTATTCTTAGGACTGAACTTTTCTGGATACCTTGTTTCTGCAGAATTTATGTCCTTTAAACCTGTTCTGATATGCCCTGAGGAATTTCTTCCCTCCTAGGCCACTCATGAAGTGCGCCTCTGTTTGCTCAGTATTTTACCATAGTTATTATCCTCCTTTGATTGCAAGTGTAGCCTCAAGAAAAGGAATTATTCTCAAATTGTCTATCCCCTAATCAAAAACTTCCTTGTCTTCTGTCAATGTGCCCAAATTTTGTCATTGTTTTGCCTTTCCTACTTGGTCCTTTTAAACAATTTTCCCTGATTGAAGTAGTTTTCATTGAAAATCCTTGAAAAAAAAAACCCAAAGAAACAAATAAACTAAACCAAAAAGCAAAAGCAAGAAAAACCTTGGTTTTGCATGGTGTCGTGGTTTAAGTCCAGTCAGCCACACAGTTTCGCTCTCTCACTTACTTCCCCCTCTTTCTTCCCCCCGCTCCCGGAGGGATGGGAAGGAGAATCGAAAAGAATGCAACTCCCACAGGTTGAGATAAGAACAGTTTAGTAACCAAAGTATAACACAAATCACTACTGCTACCATCAATAATAATAATGACAAGAGAAATACAAGGAAAGAATACAATAGCTCACCACCTAAAACCAAGCCCGACCACGCAGTGCACCCCCCACCCTTCCGGCTCTCTCCTCTCCGTCCTCCATCTTGGGCATGACGTGCTGTGGTATGGAATAACCTCTTTGGTCAGTTTGGGTCAGGTGTCCTGTCTCTGCTTCCTCCCGGCTTCCTTCCTCCCTGGCAGAGCATGAAACTCAGAAAGTCCTTGGCCAGACCAAAACATCACTAAGCAGTAACCGAAACACTGGTGTTATCAGCGCTGTTCCCAGGCCCAAAATCAAAAACACAGCGCTGCACCAGCTACCAAGAAGGAGAAAAATGACTGCTGCTGCTGAACCCATGACACATGGTAAGTCTGTGAGTCTGGACTGCAAATAACAGAGATCCCCTTCGACTTCCACATGTATGTCAAAACCCAGGTGAATTAATGCATTTTAAATCTGTGATATGCTAATCACAGTCATGGAAATTGAGTAGCAAATTAACTCGAAAATTTGATCGATATATTTCCTGTTCTACCTGAAGAATTAAGCCACATGTCAGGCAGAATCACCTGCAGTTTAGAATAATGATTGGTTAAGGGTAACACAGCAGCTTTCAACTTTTTTGCTATTTAAGGTTTAAATGGGGTTACTGCATTACCCATAGGTACTATTTTAAATAGACACATCCTATTACACCCTTTTATTTATTTTTAAATAAAACTTGCCATTTTACCTCATAAATAAAGAATGCTTTTTAGGGTAAAATAAGAAAGTCAGCTGACTGAATGCACCACACTCACTGTACAAGTAGCTCAGCTGAACCTTCTTAGAAGGGGAGATTGGGCTGTTTCCTGCTTTGAGTATCGATTTGGGGTGCAGCTTCAGGATAATACCAAATATACATTAATATCTTTGTTGGGTCATAGACATATGATAGGCTTTGTATTATATCATATCATAGCATGAAAATGTTTCAGTATTTTTCTTAAATATTATTTATTTTTATCTTTCTCAGAATCACTCCCTGGAACACGGGGAAGACATCTCCTAGCTAAGGAGCTTATAAAGCAGATCCTGGCTTCACTTTCTCTTTTTTACAGAGAATATTAATAATTTTCCACCATCAAGATAAATCTAAAACCAGTGGCTACAGACCCTTGATTAATCCAAGTTATTACAGGAAAAGCTCTGAGATGGGCAAAATTTCCAGGTACCTGGCATCCATAACTGTGGCCTGCAAACATATTAGTAATCTGAAAAAGATTGGGATATGCTGCTGTAGTACTTCAGCCTTTACCAACAGGACAGCACTTCTTCTAATGGAAGGAAAAATTGCAGAAATCACTGCTAAGTGAAACAGCTTGATCTGGTAAATAATAAGTATTTTATATGAACCTCAGGGTATTTCATGCATGTGGTGTCATAAACAGTCCAAGGACGTTCTGCATGTGTGCAGTGTGTTTCTATTCCCTGCAGTTTTTATAGTGAAGTTTCCAAGCTGTACATAAGCAATAGTATATTAAGATTTCTATTTATTTCTCCTTCAGGAATGCTGTGCATATTTACTTGCTCATATTCCTTCTATTTCCCCCAATAGCTTTGCTGGAAAACAAATATCCACTAATAATTTGCCTTTTCCCCATCTGTTAATTTTAGCAAATGGGTTTGATACTTTTATTTTGCCCTGATATTTTTCTTCCCTTCTTTGTGACAACAGGATAATGGATGCAGACCCTGAACCAAGTCTCCATCGATGTCTTCAGTGTGTCCTTTATTAGCAAAATGTCTCATTCTGGGAAGGATGGTCCTGTGGATATTCATTCAGAAAATTAGATCCAATATTTGGTTCTGCTAAATGCCACTTAATGGTGTTCAGAGCCAGATCTGAAAGTGTGAGGCAACTGCAGGGAGAGACAAATACTCAAAAATCCTCCAAAAATCTGTCAGTTCACATTATGATGTCTGAGGCCAGACTTGAATGCTGCATTATCCTGATAATGTTGCTGTTTATTTTGAGCCATAAAGAGGAGCAAAGTTGTCTGGTCATTCTCACATGTTTTCAGGATTGCTTAGAGGATCTCATTTCAAATTCTTATGAGTCAGAGCATCCTGCCAGTCAAAGAGGGTCTCTTCTTTCACTATTAACTCTTTCAGCTCTTTAGTTTGTAAAGATTTCTGTTTCTCGCTACCTCAGTGAGCAGCTTCAAAGTCTGTAAACAGAGATATGAATAAAACCATCAAATCATCAACTGTTGGAGGGCATTTACATCTTGTGGGTTTGGGGGTTTTTTTCTCCCTACATTTCCCTGAAGTCACTATAGATGTGCAAACCCTGACCTTTTATGAACAGTATGGTCATCCAGCAGCTTTACATAAGGAACAGATGATTTGCTGATCCACATCTTAATCTTCTTTCAGTTAGAAGTATATATAGTATGGTCAGTGGAAAGGATAAGTTCCTTGAAAGATTTCAGGGTCACTGATCAGCCAAATCTATTTTTCACCCCTTACCAAAGATCAAGGACATAGCATGTATATGATCAGCTTGAGCACAAGAATGACAGCAATATTGTCTTTTATTTTGATTTCTGAGCTATTAGGAAGCTCTATTTCTGAATAAGCCAACGAACTCAACTTGCATTCAGAAAATATAAATACTTATCATGGCTCAGATAGTCACATTAGGTGACAAAACCCTCCCAAACAAAAAAACCCAACAACAACAAAAAAATCACACAAAAACCCCAAAACAAACAAAAAACAGGGCTTGGGGATGGGGGTGGTGGAGGAATAAAAGGAAGGTAAAAGTGTCTGTGTGATTTCCTGGTATGTAAAAATTTGCTGGTTTTTTAGGGAAAAAGGGATTAACTGGACCCTGAGAGATCTGTGAGTGATATTCTTGGATGCTGTTGCCCACCTTTGACGAAAAAGTTCTTATCTCCCAGGGCTTACAGAACTTTCTGGAGGTAGCACATGTGAATTTGATGAGAATAGCTTCTTTTCTCACTTGCTAGGCATATGCATAAAACTACGTGGACAGTTTAAAGAAAAGAAGAAATAGTGCCTCTATTGCAATCTCTTCTGAGTTCCTGGTAAGAGTTTCTGTAGACTTCATCCCAGTAAATGGTTCTGGATGCTGGATACTGAATCCATCTTTCCATTTTTCCATCAGCTCTGAGCCATATGTCTAAGCTGCAAAGGAGGGGAAGAATTTCAGACACTCACCTATAATAAGCGGTTTTGCAGTGGGGTCTCAGGTCTCTACTGACTGACAGGTCTATACTGACTGCATGGAGTATTCTGAAGTGGCAAACACTTCCCAGGCACTGGGAAATTTCCTAAACTCTATGTAAATCCCTCTGCCTTGGGTTTCCTCTTGGCTGGCTCTGTGCTGCCAGAGCATGCAGCTAATAGGAAGCTTAGGGATGTTGTCGGAAATGAAGCCAGAAAAACTTGAGCCAAGGTGCCTCAGGAGGAGGGACTCCTACCTCAGGAGTTTCAGTTTCTGTTTTTGGAGCAAGGCATAAAGGACTACATCCCTATGTACTTCAGGCATTTATTAGAGCAAACATAATTCCATTGTGGTGAAAGTTGCCAGAAAATTATAGTCCAAAGTATAAGGCATCCTTCAAAGACATAGATTTTTTTTTTTTCCATCAGTAACTATTCATTTGGTGGAAAATCCAGCTACAAAAACAGATAGCATATTGAAACTATCACATACTTTGAAAATTGACAGTTAGGAAAACTGATGAAAGATAATGCAGCAACAGCAATGAGTCTGATTAGTATGGACAACATGGGGAGCATTCCACCTACGCAGGGAGCAGTGCCTGATATCAGAGGGCTCTTTCATCTACAATAACAAGACCCAGTGGCTAAAAGCCAAAACTTCAAACTGGAAATGAGATGCAATTTCTTAGCAGGAACATACTTAACCATTTGAACTGTATATTAATAGATGCAGAATACCTTCCTTCATTCAGAATCTTTAAACCATGGGTGATTCTCTTTAGAAATGAGAAGCAAATGAGCTTGCAATGAACTGAAAGTTTGTCAGGGTGATCACAACACTTCCTGGGTAAAATCTAGCCCTGAGTTATGGAGATGATCAAATTGGTAATGGCCTTAAAAAAAAATCATGTCTCTATTAGGGAGAAAGCAACTAAAATGTATTTGTGCTATGGGAAGACAGAATTTAGTCTGAAGATTTTCAGTGAATTTTAGGAGCTTGCATATTGTAGAAAAACCTACATTGTGCTCAAGTTATATGATTTTTCATAAGAACAGAATCCTTTAAGCATTTAAATTTTAACATTCTTAATAGACCAGATTTCTTCAGAGGAAACATTCTTTTAAAAAGATGTTTTTATATCAGTTACAACTTTCATATTTTCTGTGCAGACAAAACATTCTTCTTATGTTCTCATGTTTTACTTACTTAAAACAATTTCTGACCTTGCAACATTTGTTCAGGTGTTGAAAACAGATAATACATTAAAACACACTTTACATACCCAAAGAAACCAGCAACATTTATAAGATTAGCAAGACCTAAACCAACATACATACTTGTTATGGTGAATAAATGACAGTATCTCTAAGAAGTAACTGTAGCTGGATCCAAAACATATGTATATATATAAAAGGCATTGAAAGACCTGGAACTATCAATGAATGATTGGCTAAAAACTCCCCAAGTTCCAATTAGTATGAAGATAATTTCTTCTGCTGCATGATCCATTTTATATTGATCATTGCATCTGAATGATCTTTCAAGGCTGGCCTCATATCATATGTTCAGATTTGTCCAACAGACCTTGCAGAAGTGACTCCTTTATGGCAAGTAGTTACCACCAGAAAAACTTGCTAATTGGCAAACTTCTACATATTCCATCCTTCCCAAGCAGATTAATCAGGAAGGTGCCACCTCATGCATTGCCACTGACTCTGCTGCAGGCATAAGTATCAAAATTACTTCCATATCCAGACACTGTATAATTTAATCATGCTCAGAGGATTCCATAGTTGTATCCACAAACATTACTGCAAGATCAGCTTTCTGCTCCACAAGTTTCAATTAGAATGTGCAACACACCAATGCATTTGAAAAATATAATGAATTCCTCTCATCTTCAAGGGGTTTTATGCAAATACTTCTCTAGCGCTGCCACTTCCCACTTTCTAAATACTGCTTTTTAAAGTGTTGCTCTCTCCAGCACTGCATGTCAACCTTGTAATTTCTTGCATTTTGCTAAAGGCACAGAGAACACCAAATGATGCTGTAAATTACTAATAAAATATAGAGCCTTTCACTGCTAAGTTGCACATTAAATGTCTGGCTAAGTTGTTCATGATGCAAAGATGTAACGACTGTCTGCTGGCTTGGCTGTTCAGTGAGCTGTATGAAACCCACTGTTAGTTTCAGCCTGCTTCTTACTGAATCAGGGCAAATTAACTGGCTGAGAAACAGATATATTTAAGACAACATTTTTGGAAGTTAACTGCCAAACGCCTGAAAATCAGATGGTTTTCTGAGCAGTGACATTGGATCAAGGTGAGAAATTTCCATATCCCAGTCTGAAAAATGTGAATAAAAATCTGAATTGCTCATGATATCTTGGCAAGTCTTGGTAAAAATGTAAAAAGAAAAGATGGCTTAAATGCTTCATGCTCAAGAGACAAAAGTTTTACAGAGGCTTTAAATGGACTTAAAGCACATTTAAAGCTAGATTCCCAATTGCGAAGTATTTTTTTATGTTTTAATAAATGCAAACTCCAAATTAATGACTTGCAGTGACTGATAAGTCATTCTGTTTAATATATAGCTATATTCTGTCATACAAGAATGTGTTAAAACACTTATATGCAAAAAGCAAGCACTAGGAAAATTATTTACAGATCTGAAGAAACAATGTGGAATATCTTATTCTTCTCATGATGATGTTGTCAGATCTTGGACTAGAATACAAATTTAGAAGACAGAAAGAAGAGAATCAACAAGGGCCCAGTATTAGTGCATTGAAAGAAAAATGATTCACGAAAGACACATTAAAGACAAGAAGGTGATAGCTAGCTGCCACCACAGATTTACTAAAATCAGTCAGGTTTGCTCAGTCTGTGTGCCTTCTTTAATGAAATGTCTGACTTCATGAATAAAGGGAGATTATTAGATATTGTTCACTTCAAATTAAGCAGGGCTTTAAATACACTAGCCAATAAGGTCCTAATAACCAAACTGAGGAAATGCAGGCTACGTGGGTGGACCACAAAGTGTACAGAAAGCAAACTAGACTGCTGGACCCAGAAGATGGTGGTCAATGATTCCAAGCCTAGCTATCCAGCTCAGTGTAAGAGATATTCCTCAGGGGTTGATAGTGGGGCACAGCACCAGCTCAGCTGGATAAGACTGGCAAAAACCTGATCTAACTTTGCAATTAGCCCTGCTTTGAGCAGGACATTGGACTAAAGTACCTACCCTGAGTGTTTGTAGGAGACGAAATATTGAAAATTCACAACCAGTAGTTGGCTAACCAGTAATCCTGTTCTTTTTGAACATTTTGACCACTTGATTCTTAGTATACTCATTTTCACAGCTAGCTCCAATGTGTTCTTCAAAATACTGTTTTTCTTGCTGTTGCATGTGCCTACAGCAACAACAGTTTCTCCCAGATGTCTGAAACAGGTTGCTTTGAATAATGAATTATACACCTTGGCTGATAAGTGGGAGGCTGTTGTCATGATACACAGCTGTCTGAACATCATAAAGGGAAATTATGGGAAGAAGATTCATTCTTAATGTAGAGCTGCAGATTTTCCAACCATTAGAATTAGATAAATATGTGATTCTTCATCAGTTTTCACCACATACATCTTAATCAATAAAAGGTACATGGGAATATAGGACTTAACCTTCCCAGAAGGAGCCCATCAAGAGTGTTCTAATCTTTAAACAAACAAAACTCACAATGGGAAAAAAGGGCAACATAATCCAGCTGTAACAAAAAATTGACAATGATTTGAGTGTTTGATCAAAGTGTCCATGGATACTGCTACTAACTTGAATAGACATTGAATCATGGCTGTACTCTGCAAAGAGATAATTTTTGCCATAATCTGCATTTGTAAAACTTTTTTCTGAGATCTGTTTTATGGTGAAACTGAGACACTGCCTATGTGTTTACAATGTTCACTAATTATCCTTTCAGCTCAGTGGGTAACTATGCTCTGAAGACCATGATCATAAAGACACTCTTACAGTAGACAGAAGGGCCCCGATGAGGCGATGAGGTAGTGACATGCCATAGTGTCTCTTTCACAAATGTGGAAGTACGAGGTGCAGAGCAATGTTGACTTCCCAATTCTTGTAAGCTTAACTCATTGAATTGCATAAAATTGCACCATCTGTTATATTCGGAATTAGTGCTTGCTGTGATGGAACTTGTAAATATATCTTTTGTTATTTTAAAGAACAATCTCAGTGATCCTACAAAAAATGGATGATCACATGGAAATGTACAGATTTTCCTCTCTGCTTTCCTAAGGAGCAATGAAGACAAGCTGCAGTACAAAATGCTGGAGGCCACCTACCTCACAAGTTTTGTCTCAGTAATTTGAAAGCAAAAACATCTGCTTAGTGGCGTCATTACTCTCTCTCACTTTTTTTCTCTTTTTCATTTGTTTTCATTTTTGCCAGTATATTCAATCATTTGTAGCTGGGCATGCCAGAAAAAGCAATATCCAAACAGCTCTGAAACAAGAATAATTTGAGTATCTGCAATATCAAACTTCTTTGCATATGCTCAGAAATTCAGGAAAAGAAATAAAAATGAAGTGCTTTGCCTTTGCTCTTTATCGTCTCTATCTTTGGGGTTAATGACCAATCTCAAATAAATATTTACATATATTTTAGAATTAAGGTAGTATTTTTAAAGCTTAATCATTTTCATGCAGTATTAGAAATACAAAGTCTTAATTCATCAACTGTGACAATATGACAAATTCTTCACATTCAGAGCCCAGTGTTTAAAATGTGAGATGTTAGGCAGAGCTGGTGGCAGTTTAAGCATAGATATACTCTAGCAGTGTAATTGCTAAGAAAAATAAATCAATTAGATTAGTTTGCTAACATAGCACCATTAGATTGCATATTTTCTATTCCATTTACAGCCATATGGTGAAGGATTCATTTTGTCTTGGCATAAGGACATTTCTTCAGAAGAAAAATTGGATTGACATTTTATTTTTACACCAAGCTACATTTCCTTGTAAGATAATTATTTATGATACACGATGTGTAATTTGATGCATGATCTCTGGAAGAGGTTACTAAAGAAGGAATTAAATTGATATTTTTAGCAGTAGTACATAAAATATATACTCAGGAGTGCTGTAAAGAAAATTGTCTGGTTACCAACATTGGAGTTGCTGTTGTGATAGCTGCTCTGAGGGCTGATACAGCTGGGATTTAACCCAGTACCTCTACAGAGAAAATCATCAGCTGGTATAGCTATAAAGCTCTGCTACTAATAGCTCTCATCCTGACTGTATGAGTAGAGAGGAAGGAACATTTAATATACATTTTCTGTAAATGTAAGTTTTATTATCTCCATGATATTATACATATTGATATGGAAATGACTTGTTGATGCCAATGATAGGCCACTGAGAATTATTATCCTGCTACTCAGACTTAAATCTTGCCACAAGCCTAAAGCTATTCAAACTGAGATTAAAGCTGACACAGCCAGGATCTGATCCAAAGATGTTGGCTTTCTGTCATTTGTGCCAGGCTTTCCATCATTTGTGCCAGGCTTTCCATCATTTGTGCCAGGCTTTCCCTTCCCATGATCACCTCTTTCCACAGCAGGCAGCATTATATTGTTCTATAGTCTGAAATTTTTCATATCTCAGATATTGGTGATTCCTCACATTATTCCTTTGTGGAGTTAACAGCTTGTCTATGACAAAAACTTATCCACTTGGAAGGCCTCTGGTATGAAGAAATTAGGAAAGAAGAATCCACCACAATTTTATCAATTTCTCAAGTGTATTCACATCTAATTCCTGGTTAGTCACTGTATTAAACACTTTCTTTCTCATCTGACTGACCTTTAGTGTCCAGACTTCTCAGTGGGCCTTTCCCTGCTGGACCAAAAATTGCTAAAATCCTGCAATTTGTATTCCCCAGATCTTGAATAACTCAACATAAAAAAGACATGGAACTGTTGGAACAAGCGAAAAGGAGGGCCACGAGGATGATCAGGGACTGGAACACCTCACATATGAAGATAGGCTGAGAAAGTTGGGGCTGTTCAGCCTGGAGAAGAGAAGGCTGTGTGGAGACCTCATAGCAGCCTTCCAGTATCTGAAGGGGGCTATAGGGATGCTGCGGATAGACTCTTTGTTAGGGACTGTAGTGAGAGAACAAGGGGTAACGGGTTCAAACTTAAACAGGGGAAATTTAGATTGGATATGAGGAAGAAATTCTCTACTGTAGGGGTGGTGAGGCACTGGAATAGGTTGCCCAGGGAAGTTGTGAATGCTCCATTGCTGCCGGTGTTCAAGGCCAAGTTGGACAGAGCCTTGGGTGGCATGGTTTAGTGTGAGGTGTCCCTGGCCATGGGAGGGGGGTTGGAACTAGATGATCTTAAGGTCCTTTCCAACCCTAACTATTCTATGATTCTATGATTCTATGATCATAGACTTCCAATTTTGTAATATCCCTTTGAAATTATAGACTCTAGAACTATAAGCAGTCTGATAATATCCATCTCATCAGTACTATAGAAGGAGGCATTTTTTATTTTAACTGCTGCCACATATAAAATTTGGCATACATGGGTTTTGATGCACAAACCCACTGGAATATCCACTGATTCTTACTCTACTATGATCTCTAAACCTTTTAAATAACACCATCTGTGGAGTCCTACTCTTGTTGTAGGAATGACCGGCATTCCTTTTATTTGACGGATAAAACTTCGTATTAATCTGAACTGAAAAAGGATTTATTCAAAACCAGTTCACTACCCAGTCTTGGTCATTGCATCTGACTACTTCATTGTTTTTCACTGTTTCTTTAGTCTTTGTGCCAACTACAGATTTTATTGATGGTGATGTTATATTCATTACCACATCATGCATAAAAAACTTGAGCAGTATCAGGTAGATACTCCATAGTGAATTTTCCCACTAGAAAAATCTATACTGAAAATTCTCGATGAATAACAACTTCTTAACATTTCTCAGTTATACCATTCATCAACTCCTTGGTAATGCACATAGTTTTAATTAGAATGTCATAAGGTTCTAAATCCTTACAAAAGTTTAAGTAATGCAATAATTAATAATTACTTGAATAATTCAGGTACTCTTGGCATCCAGACTTCTAATCTCATAAAGAAGTTTTTTTTACAACCATAATGTGCACTGGCATTACTTATAGTTTGAAGCCTTTAATCTTCATTAATCAAATTCCATTATTTTCTCTTTGGCTTGGAAAAAGCATAATCTTGTTAACTAAATATCCATGTTGAATGCTTATAGGTTTTACAGGTTGCTGTCACTTTTCTAAGCTTCTTCTGTGTTTACTCAAGATTTGACAAAATATTCATTAACAGTTTGGACTGTGATGCATAAGTTATCCAGATCACACAAGTTCCTCATTGTTTACCCTCAGTAGATGATATGTGGACTGAAAGGTACTTCATCATCTTTACGTTGTACAAGCACATTATTCTTGCCTGTTTCCAGTTATGGAACAGAAATATTTATTGTCTGCTTCTGCTTTCTATACACGGTCATTAATTGCATCATGTCCTTCTACAAATTACCCTCTATTGTCTCTCATGACACATCTAATCTACATAGAAAATGCACCTGTGACACAAGTAAAAAAGTTCTTTCTCTTGTCCCAGCTTCTACCAGCTGGAGAAGTACCACTGAGTTTAGTGCAGTGTCTCAAACCTCTCCCCCCCCACCTCCAAAGAACCAAAAGAAATCGCACAACAAAACCAAAACAGGACCTAGTTGCTTTGATGTTGTTATCTCTGTGTGTTACTTCATCTGAGAGTCTTCGCTCTCATGCTCTCCTTTCTTTGCAGAATATTTTTTCTTCAGAGATTCAGACATAAAAGAGACATCATGACTGCTTTCATGGGATACCTTGCGCCTTTGTATTAAGACTTCACAGTAGCCTTTGTCTATTTCAAGATTCTCTATTCCCAAATGCAAAATTATCTTTAAAGGTTTCTTGCAAAAAAGTTACCAAGGAAACGGCTAATAAAAGTCTTTGTCCAGATAAGATGAAAATACACAGATATTTTCTTCTTCCATTTGTTTTTATTTTTCCAAAATGCAACTTGTATATAGAATTAGTTTTGCATTAAATCCTTATAATGATAGTTTTATCTAAACTGTAACAGAATAGAGCAGCAGCGATAATAATGTTAGTTGCTGTGTACCTACATAGTGAAAGGTTTGCTGAGGCCATATAGGTACAGAACTGGGGAGATTAAGCCATGTGCCTGAAGTCCAACGTGAAAAACTTTTCACACATGTGAAAGGCAGGATATGAGCATTTGGATTTCTCTCTCACGGGCCAGCACTTTTTCCATAAGGGGGGGAGGGGTTGTTGCTTTTGTTGTTGCTATTGTTGTTGTTGTGGTTGTTGTTGTTGGGGTTTTTTTGTTACATTGTCAAGATTCTTTGAAAACATTCATCTTTATGGATGGAAAATGTCATTTTTCCTGAAAGCACCGGGAGAGGTTGGGGTGGGGAGAGGAGTCTTCTGCACTTTCTAAACTTATCTGTAAAACAAGAAAAGTGACCCAGAAAAAAGCATTCATTTTCCATCAGAAAAACATCTATGCTAAAATCCTAATTCAAGCTGTAAGCACCAGACTGAAGCACATTCCGCTTCAAAGTTCAGGAGCTACAGTATTTATCTGAACACCATTAGTTTTCTTCTGAGGATGACCAGACGACCAGCAGCTGTAGAACCAGACTTACTGCGTCCTTTCCTCTTTAATAAAAGTCTGTATTTCAAAAGAAATACAAGCAAATCCAAGTAAATTATAGTAAAGCTTACAACGGCTTTTTACTTGTTTACTATAAAGTTGTTTGCTCATGAAGCAAAAAGAGTGTGAAACAGAGAAGGAACATTTTATGCTGGGGGACAAAAAAAATACAGTTTTGATTCAAATTATTTCCATAGGGGAGCAATGTTTGGAGGCTCCATTAAGTTGCCTGGCACTAGCTGGCAGAAAAAAACAAATGAAAACACAGCTTTAAGAACACTGCCTTATTTACTGATGACCATAAATGGAGCAAAGCTGGAAGGTGTTCAAGATCGCTGACTGGCTGATTGTCACAACTAATTGTTTTTTGACATCCAAGTGTTCTACACATTGATTTGCACAACCTGCCAAGCCATAGGCTGCACCTACTGGGGAGTCAACTCTATAAAGGCTCAAAGCAACCAGTGATAATCCAAAGTATAGTCATGAGTTTAGGCATATAATTTAGCATAAACTGTTTTCCATATCCATTGTGTTATTGTCTTTGTAAACAGTTATGCTACCTGACAAATTAAAGTTCCTTCTGTAATATAAGATGACAGTTTTGCCCAGAAATGTCATTCTTGGTTTGATATGCGTCGATAGAATTTGAACTCAAGATTTGGAGAAATACTATAAGAAAGGCTTAGAAACTGACTGGTGGCGAAAGCACAGTTGGGAAGAATCAGTAGAACAAACCTAGTACCTGCTGCTTTCTGTGGCTAAAAATACAACTTAAGTACCTTCAACAAAATAGTGGCACTTTCAGGTATAAATTCAGAAGAATGGAGCTGATTTCTTGCTATATTGTGTTGTTAGTTTTATCACCTAAATTAATAATTAGTTCATCCAGATTTGTGATTTTTCCCTGAAGCTATGTTAGCAGATTGTATTTTAGAATATAGTGCTCGTTCAGCTGTAATGGTAGCCCTGTAAGTACAAACAACACGAAGGTAACTATGTGAACCTACTTTCAAGTAAGAGTAAAACCCATATTATTAAATCTTTTGAGAGCTTTATAATCACTTAAAGATTTGAATGCCCTAATCAAAATATCTTGTTCAGATTTAATGTTCTGATATTAGGTACTCCTTACTGAAGATTTCTTGGTTTCTATTAGAATACTCTGAAACTGAAGCATATGACTTCACTGATGATTTCTAAATGCCTGGACCTAAATGTCTTAGTAATACAGATTTAAACAATTATAAGTATTAGGAATAACTAATATATCTACAAAAATTGAAGTTGGTTTGTTATTTGTTGTCCTTTCCTCATCACATTTCACTTTCTTCCAGGTCTGATTTTCTCATCATACAAATGGAAAACAAGTTTCCCTTCACAGCCACTCATGCAGAGTGCCTCTAGTTTGTGACAGTGAGTTTTTCTCTCTGACACAACATCAGTGATAACAGAGGTTTTGTTAGACAAACCATGATCTGATCTCCTCTTCAATTCTACCATTGTGCTCAAAACGTGATCTCAGTGACACAGGGGTAAGTGACTATCGTATTCTTTGGCTTAAAGCAAAACCTGAAAATTCTGCTGCAGAGTTGGAGTTCAGTGTTTCTTTTATCCAGCCAACCTTCTTCACTAATCTAGCTGTCATTTTTCATTCATTATTTCCACATTCAAAATTGATTTTTTTTCTTAAATTATTTTAGATTTTTATTTCTTTTTGAAGCATCTTAAACATTTGCATTTAAATTAAATAGTTTATCTTCTCCCCTCTCCCCTTTCTAAGCTCTAGCAATCAGAACCTAAAGCCATTCCTCTGTCTCCTTTTCACACCTGTGCAAATACCCAAACATATTATTACAAAAATAAGAATCCCACCCCCAAAATAAAAAGAACTACAATTAGAGTATTTTCTAAGGACACATGTTGAAATAAGTGTCGAAATTCCTGTTGGGCAATGTGCAGCTATCTCAGTTATTTCTAATCCATTGGTACTTATTTTGTATCATTTCTTTTACTACAGATCAGCTCCACAGATTTTTTTCCCTCTTGAAAATCCCTCTGGCTTCTTGCTATCTTTCTAGGAAAATATCTGTCTTTCAGAACAGCTATAAACCATTTCAAACATAGTATTTCAGGAGGGTGTGAAGAATAAAAATAATGAGAACATAGAACTACCACTATGAGGAGATATGACTTTGAGACTGGGTACAGTTTGTGTGTTGCTGGGGGAAGCAGACCACGGTAGGCACCCACATACAATATGCTGTCTACCATCATTCACAAGAGCTTCCAGACACCTCCCACCCATCCAAGGTATTTGTCTTAGGTTCCTTTCCACTCTTGATGCATTAGTGCTGCCACTTTGTGGTTTAAACTTTCTGCATACTCCTCCAACCTGCTGCAATTTGTTCCTTGCTTGTTTTTGCTTCTTCACTTTATGTCATTCCCTCAGTATCTGTGATTTAAACCAAACAGACAGAAACCTAGTCACATGCTCAATGGAAGACCTTGTTCAAAATCCTGGAGGTTAAAAGAAGAGATTTAATGATCGTAGAAATTCAGCAAATATCCATTGCAAACATAAGTATTACGAGTCCTCCAAGCCTGCAAGGCCCAAAGCTGTTGCTGCACCATCTAGAAATGGGAAGATCTTCATTTAATGGGTAGCAAAACAACACAGGTCTTACTTAGGTCAATGACACAGAAAAACCCTTATAATATCATTGGAATCCAGTCTGCTTCACAGTAGAAGACGTAAAAAAGTCCCTTGCATGCAATCCAGGACTGTTATATCAAAGTAATTCTAAATGGGCATCATAAAGAACATTTGAGAAAGTAAATTAAATTTGCTGTTTTTCTTGTACAGGGGAAACATCGGTGATAACAATAATTTGAAATCTCATTGATATTATGAAGGTGATTTGAAATAAATGTCATTGATAAACTCTATGCTAAGGCCAGACTAAAGAGACTTCAGGATAAATGGATATGTCTGTAACTATCTACTTTAAAATGTCTTTTAAAAAGCACAGTAGTTCTTTGGCTTTGCAACTTCCAATCTCATTAGTTACCGAGAAAAATCAAATACTAACTACTTGAAAACTAGAACTAGAAACTAGGAGTAACCCACCAAAAAGTCAATTCCAATATGTTGAAACATATTCTTTCACTGCACAGACCACTGAACAAAATATGAGTCAAAGTCATTTGACAATGCCATGACTGAAGAGACTACATCAAACACTATGACCATTTAGGACCCAATTAAGACTTTTAATTGATAGTCTAGAGAGATGTTGCTACCATACACAGTCCAGGTTCTTACTCAAAAAATGGTGTGTTGAATTCCAGTTGGATAGAGTACCTGACAGGCTTTCTTGTGTCAGCTGTCTTTCAGCTAAAATTCATCAGCTCCCCCCTTATCACAGACTCATCAAGGATATAGACCCTTTGCAGGAACATGAAAGTGGCTTTGGGAGCAGTAAAGCTGATCCAAGCCATTGTGAAGCATCACAGGTGACTCTGGATTCCCTGTTTCAAGGTGTTGGGATGTACAGGTGATGATATTTAGATTTTGCCCTTCAGTTGCTTAAGTTTCAATGACCTGAAATGAGATTCAAGACTTGTGACTTGCAAATCAATTCAGAAAATGGGATTTGAGCAGGTCTGATCTTTTTTCTTACTATTTTTATCCTGAAATATTTGATTTAGAGCTTGAAAAATACTGTATGCACTTTAATTTACATGTGTCATTCTGCTGTGCATTGCTGACTAGTGTCTGCAGCTTCCTACTCATAGCTTTTACATTTGATTTTTTTATTGCTCAGGTTGCTCACAATAACAAAAACTATCTTCATTTAGTCCAACAAAGATGAATGTAGTATCTTCTACTTCATAGCAAATAGATTATTGCATCAACAACTATTTGCTTTTCCACTATAAGGGTTTCTTAGTATTTGATACAAACTTTGACATAAACTTTGCTAGCATCAAACAATTAAAAATAATGAAAACTATAACTTAACTAATAAAAAATAACATTGATCAAAGTATAATGCAAATATATAAAAATAATTAATATATGGATCAAAAAATATATGTTTATTAATATAAATCATATTAAGTACAAATTTGGATGTTGTTCCCATTTGATATTTATTTCCCTTATTTCAAGCTGCCAAGAAGCTTATGGTGTTGATTAATTTCTTGGGAAAAAGTTTCAGCTGATGAGAAACTTGCAATGGATATAGGAAATTTGTCCCGTGAGCACTGAATTTGATGAGAGATAGAATGGACCATAAGACCTTGGCAACAGATGGAGTATGACTGAAATCTGGTATCTAAGGGAAGGATTTTAAATGCAGCTTCAGATTTTCAGTGTTACAATTTTGCATGTTTAATTTGAGCTGTCTGGAAGTGGATTCATTTATTTAGATACAGAATTTTCTGAAAATCAGGCTCTTTTAGCAAGCAAAACTCTCTGCCAAACTTGTAATAGTCAAATTTCTCAAAACTGTCTGCCTTCCATTATCAGCTTAAGGATATCTTATTGCTTATAAATCAATCATTTTTGCACAGATTTTCTTGAGAAACTGAGATGATACATGGAGATGACGACTCATGACTTTTTGACATTTAAAGAGAGAAGACTCATTTCTTTCCTTTCCTTGTCAGATGTTTGAGAATGATAAAACTCACCGAAGGTTAAGCTTGCCTCCAGAGCACTGTATCTTTGGAAAAGATTCAAAAGCCAGAGACAGAGAAGAGGAAGAGAAAATACATTTCTTGCCTTAATGACATGAAGAGGAATCACACATTTAAACTTCGACAGTCTCTTTTTGATTCTTGGCCGCAGTTTTCTGGTAACACTTCTATCAGTCGCATTCATTTGAAGCATGTGGAGACACATATTGGAGATACGAAGATACAGTTTCAGCATTTTCAATTTTCCATCCTCAAAGTGCTTTTCAGTTTCATCATAAATCCAGAAAAAACCCAGTGATGTGTGAAAGATATTTTATCCCATTTTTTTCTTAATCCATAATTGTTATTTTATTTAGTTTCTCCCTTAGCCATGATGCTAATATGTATTTCCTTCTAGGATATTTCTCAGTTAATGGAGCTAACATCAGGTATCACCTCCAGTTAAGCTTTCATTAAGCAACAATATCAGCCACTATACTTCAAAAAAAAGGAAAACTCACGTAAACACAGCAACAAAAGAGTTTCTGTTCTTCACTCTTTAACCTGAACGGACCTGAACAGACCTGAACAGCATATAAAAGGACCCAAGAGCTAAATTAGCATAGTACTGAGTCACCCTTATTGAGCTCCATCGGTTTCAAATATCATTCTCTTTCAAGTACCCATTAGCTTAAACTGATAATTGCAGATAAAGGAAAAAAGATCATATGAAAAAAATATCAGTTATATGTAAAAGAGAACTGGATCACCCTAAAAGAACCTTGAACAATTAGTTAGGGTTTAATTAATCTAATTAATTAGATTAGGATTGTTGTATGGCAGAAATGCGCAAAAAACCTGAACAGATATTGTGTGAGTAAATAAATATTGGGTACACGAGTTCATTTATATTTATCAACAGAAATGGAATCACAGAAACTCTTCCAGAGTATTATGGAAAAGCAGAAATATCAGTCTAGGTATTTTTAAGTTCTTCCTCTTCATCCTATTTCCCACACATGGGAAGTGCCAGGACATGTGCTTGAAACGCTGTTGTGGCAGACTGGCATATAATTGACTGTGTAATGACTTCATACCGGGGCCTGGTCCAGAATCTCAATTAAAAAAAAGTTCCTTGAAATGAAGCCTTATTTAGGTCACTTGTGCTTCACAGAGGTATCTGAAAGCATTTCATCTGTGAAACAGTATTTTCAGACATCAAAATGCAAACTGGACATTTGGTTTTAAATCAGCAAATGGAAGTTAATAAAAAAAAAATGTTAGATACTATATTTGAAAGAAGGAAATCCAGCACTGAGATAACAAAAAGTTCTTATGCTACAACAAAGCAGTATCAAATCTGGGGGAATACAGCAATCACAAACATAGTAAGAAGCAAAATTTTAAAAGCAATGTAACAATGTGAAATGTGTTATTAGAAGACTTGTTCATAAGGCATAGAGCTTTTTTAATCTGTAAGACTGAAGGACAATAAGAGATTTAGGAAGCACAGCCTAAAAGAAAAGGTTAAAATAATTGGATTTATTTCATCTATGAAAGATTAAACAAAGACATGATAGCAATCTGCCAGTAGCTGTTTTTATAGTGACAACAAAGAATGTTAAGAGGAGTAATCAATTGTTCAGAGAGTTCATTAGGGGTCAAACAAGAAATAATAGGCTTAATGTGCAGCAACAAAGATTTGGGTTAGATACTAAGAAAAACTTTCTAACTAAAAGTGTAAGGAAGCACTACATCAGGTCACCTATGAGTTGCAGAATTGCCTTACTTGGTGATTTTAAAGCAAAACTCTGTTATGGGTGGCCTCAGTACACATTACCTGCCTTTTTCAGTATGGGGTATGGTATTAAAAGTCCAGCTAAGACCATTCCCAGCTTTACTTTTTGAAGATTTATGATATATGAGATTATGGGCTGTAATGTATAAAAGCTGTAATGTATAAAAACTTTTCTTAAAGATGTATAATTAAAACTATCATACAACCTTTTATTTTTCTTCATTAATCATCTACCCTTTGTAGTTAAGCAAAAATCTTACTTTTTGTGATCCAAGAAGCAATATTCAAACCTCAGTTTAACTGGATTTGGCTTCCTTTCTGTTGGAAGTCTGTCGTGCAAAGGACAATGACCTATTGGTTAGTTCTTAGAAACACAAGTGCCAAACTCTGCCTGGAGTGTTAGAACATTAAGTAGAAATTAACATTAGCATGAACAGAGATTTTACAAATTCCCACAGAGACCCAACGTCCTGACAGAAGTCAAATACTGCTGTAATCAGCAGGAAGCTACACGCTGAGGCAGTATTGTTCCTAGCCCACTAGGTTCATTCTGCAAAGGAAACCTACCTTGCCTCATACAATAGTGCTACATGAATATATGGGAATGTATTGCAGTAAATTGAAATTCACAGAGAGGAGAGAAGTAAATGATTTCTGCTGTACTAGTAGGAACTGGGTTTCTCTTGCAATGATCTTTTTTTCCTTTAGTGAAGCTTACAGGCTGAAAAGGAGGATAGGACACTAAGTCCTATATCAGGCCATTACCTTCGACCCCTCTGCGCCATGTGCACACCCCAGCCAAAGAGAACATGAGCATCTCAACAGCCAAAGAATGTAACCATAAAATACCAAGACAGAGACAGGAAAATATGCAGCATAAACTTTGGGTTTTTTTCCAAGTAGTTTATCACTGATTAAAGATCTTCAAATTTCAGTCCCTGAGGCAGTCATGTTTTGGGTACAGTTCTACAAAAATACTTCAGACTTGTGTGAATAATGAAGAATCTGATTTAAAATAAAATAAAATAAAATAAAGAGTTACTATGTATTTTCCTGGGGTAAAGGTTCAACTTGATGATTTCAAAGGTCTTTTCCAACCAAGTTGATTCTATGATTCTAAAGTACTGTCTATATTTTATGTATTTTCCTGCCAAATCTTCACTAATTGTTTGCTCAATTCACACTGCTGTTACAGTCCAGTCATCTACTGTGATGTGGCAAATGCTGTAGTTCAGATGTAGTATAAATGTGAGAGGTGTCCTGGACCAGGTTGGGATCAGCTGTAGCCTTCCCACAGGCTGTTGGGGGCATCTCCCTATTACCTTGGGACATAGAAGACACTGAGCCCCTTCAGGCAGGCCTGGCCTCCCAGAGGGACAAGGGATGGTCTCAGCACCCTTACGTTTGACTCTAAAAGGAGAAATGTCGAGCACCACATGTTAGAAACCAGTGACAGACTGACTCACCATTCCCTTCCTCCAGCTTTTTGCTGTTTTCTCTGATGTGACAGAAAAGCCTGCGTCACTCACAGGATTCTGCTTATGTCCAAGCACCAGCGGTCAGTGTCATGGATCATGTTATATCCCATTGAAGAGCTCCTAGGGCAGTTTGGAGAGCACAAGCAGGCAGCTATGTCAATCATTGCTCACATCTCTTGACATGTGAGAGAAACTCAGTTCATTTGATTTCGTCAAAACTAGAAACTTATGTAGGATTAACGATTTTAAAATCGAAGTCATTATTTCAGGATCTATCTATATCCAGCTTCTCTACAGGATCTGTGAAATTCATGTCCCACCTCCTCCAAAGTTGTCACAGCTGTATCCCATACCTATTAATGAAGATTACTGATTCAGGAATTTCACATTTGCTACATACCCAGCATAAACACATTTTATAGCATGCAACCATTAAGGCAAGTTTTGGGAAGTGCTGATGTGCAGAGAAATATCCTCATCCATCCTTTTGCAACATCCACCTTGGATGCTGACAGCAACAATCAGCACCTTCATTCATGTGCTGCCTCTTATGAAGAATATGTACAAATGGACCCAGAATAGAAAGTGCACTGTATGACTCATACAGGGACAAGGTTTATTAACACAGTATGGACGTAAATACAGCTGCCTCTCTCCCTTCACCCCTCTTTACTCTGCATTTTGCACTTTGAGAAGAACAAATGGTGTCAGCTATTAATCTAATAATTCAAACATAGTTAAGACACAAGGTCAAGCTCTGCCCTATTACATCTCTGGGGAAAACAGAGTAAGTGGATGACAGTGTTATATTGAACAGGGAAAAAAGAAGAAAAAATATAAGCCTGAGTGTTATATATGTGTTTTTCCTTCTGGCTTTAACTCCTTGAGTAGCATGAGTGAGTTTTAGACATCTGCAGTTGGTAGATATGCACATACTACAAGTTTATTGGAATTACAGAAGCCTGAAGTGAGCTATGGGCCAGAGTCAATTTGGTAGCCAATACACCGAAACTGGAACAATTCATCTTGGGTATCATTAGAGCAAAGTGTGAGCTCACAGATCCATAGAAGTGATGGTTCTTCCATGCTGTGTTAATTGCAAAGCACCTAATAGTTCACCACTGGAAATCCATAACACATCGTGAGATTGAATGTTTCTACAGTGGATTTAGTTTTACCACTTGCAGTAAATAATGAAGTGAGTGAGTTAGGGGGAAAAAACAAAAACCTTGTCCCTGTATTTGAATTCTTCAGAATTTCTCTTTATGTGTTTATACAAGAACATTCCACTGTCTTTTACATAGAAAAATGTCATCTACTATAATATTTGTAGAAAACAGATATGAATTTCTTAGTATTTTGTAACTGATGCCTTCATACCAGACATGGTAGGCCCTGTCCTAGGCTATTCTCAAAGTCAGACCAAACCAATGCCTTTCACTCTCACTGGGCATAACCAATTCACTGACTCATGGGATTGAGCATACTTGACCTTTCACGGTCAAGACTTTTCTACTAAGCCTGTCTGGGTTTAACCATCGATCAATGGAGAGACATGCAAACCTCTTGAAGGCAACTTTTAACTGTGTAAGACAGATGACTAGAAGACAGAAGATTAATTACTCTCTAGATGTTTTCTCCCACTCTGTACTCAGTATAGAGATCCAAGAAGACTGCCTTCATTTAGACACTTAAATTTCAAGGAGATAAAGTTAGGTTATATGCATCCCACATTTAATTTCTGGTTCCTTTAGCTTTAGAATCATAGAATCATAGAAGAGTTAGGGGTGGAAAGGACCTGAAGATCATCTAGTTCCAACCACCCTGCCATGGGCAAGGACACCTAACACTAAACCATGCCACACAAGGCTATGTCCAATCCAGCCTTGAACACCACCAGCGATGGAGCATTCACAACTTCCCTGGGCAACCCATTCCAGTGCCTCACCACCCTTACAGGAAAGAATTTCTTCCTCATATCCAATCTAAACTTCCCCTGTTTAGGTTTGAACCCGTTACCCCTTGTCCTATCACTACAGTCCCTAATGAAGAGTCCCTCCCCAGCATCCCTAGAGGCCCCCTTCAGGTACTGGAAGGCGGCTCTGAGGTCTCCACGCAGCCTTCTCTTCTCCAGCCTGAACAGTCCCAACTTTCTCAGCCTATCCTCATACGGGAGGTGCTGCAGTCCCCTGATCATCCTCGTGGCCCTCCTCTGGACTTGTTCCAACAGTTCCATGTCCTTTTTATGTTGAGGACACCAGAACTGCACACAGTACTCTAAGTGAGGTCTCAGGAGAGCAGAGTAGAGGGGCAGGATCACCTCCCCTGACATGCTGGTCACGCTCCTTTTGATGCAGCCCAGGATACGGTTGGCTTTCTGGGATGCAAGCGCACACTGCCGGCTCATGTTCAATTTTTCATCAACCAACACCCCCAAGTCCTTCTCCACAGGGCTGCTCTGAATCTCTTCTCTGCCCAACCTGTAGCTGTGCCTGCGATTGCTCCGACCCAAGTGTAGGACCTTGCACTTGGCGTGGTTAAACTGCATCAGGTTGGCACCAGCCCAACTCACAAGAGAGTCAAGATCCCTCTGCATGGCACTCCTTCTCTCCAGCGTATCAACCAAACCACACAGCTTGGTGTCATCAGCAAACTTGCTGGGGGCACACTCAATCCTACTGTCCATGTCACCAGCAAAGATGTCGAAGAAGACCGGTCCCAGCACCGATCCCTGAGAGACACCACTCGTTACTGGTCTCCAGCTGGACATTGAGCCATTGACCACAACTCTTTGTGTGCGGCCAGCCAGCCAGTTCTTTATCCACCGAGTGGTTCACCTATCAAATTGATGTCTCTCCAGTTTAGAGACAAAGATGCTGTGTGGGACAGTGTCAAACACTTTGCACAAGTCCAGGTAGATGACATCAACTGCTCTACCCCTGTCCATCAGTTCCGTAGCCCCATCATAGAAGGCCACCAGACTGGTCTGGCAGGATTTCCCCTTAGTGAAGCCATGCTGGCTGTCACCAACCACCTTCCTGTTTTTCATGTGCCTTAGCATGCCTTCCAGGAGAATCTGCTCCAAGATTTTGCCAGGCACAGAGGTGAGACTGACTGGTCTATAGCTCCCTGGGTCATCCATTTTCCCCTTCTTGAAAATGGGGATTATATTCCCCTTTTTCCAGTAGTCGGGAACTTCACCTGACTGCCATGATTTTTCAAATATGATGGACAGTGGCTTAGCAACTTCGTTTGTCAGCTCCTTCAGGACCCGTGGATGGATTTCATCAGGTCCCATGGACTTGTATATGTTCAGGTTCTTAAGGTGGTCTTGAACCAGATCCTTTCCTACAGGTAATTACATTAGCTGTGCAGATACAAGTTTTCTTTCAGTGGTGGCTTCTAGGAGTGAGCTTTTCACAAGCATTTTAACCAAAGCTATATTTGTCTTTTGTTTACATTTGACGTACACATCAATGTAAGCTATTTACATGGCTCTCGTTGTAGCTTGTTATTATGAACCTTTTCTCTTTGACACAATTCTCTTTAGCTCACTTCTGTGAGGAGCCTGTAGTATCTGGTAGGTAATCGAAAGGTTGGAGATACGGTTTAGATGATGAGTATTATGTATCCTCTGACCCACAAAAACTGTTTTAACAACTGTGAAGTAACTTCACTGCCCTTATTCCCCAGTAGGAGACAGTTTTAAGGCTGAATTATCTTAGGGTACTCCTAGTCATAAAACAAGATTTATAAAGCTAAGCAAACTTAAGTTTTCCTTAAACTAAAAAGGGCATCTGCACCCAAGTTTAATCATGGAAAATGAGATGTAATTTTAAATCTTTTTTTAGCTGAGATTTACAGTCTTTCTTTAATTCTGGAACAGGGTGGTGGTGGACTGGTATTCCTAATTTTTGGCAGAGCTTTCAGCAATATTTATTTTGCACAACTTGAAAAAAAGAAAAGAAGCGTTGTGCCATTTTGTTGCAATTTGTTTCTACAATTTTATTAATTCAGTTAATTAACACTGCATTTGCAGAACAAACAAAGTTAACTTGTGTCATATGTTTCCCTGAACTGAATCCATGTTGCTTCAAGTAAAAGAGTGTCATTTCCGAATTTAACTCTTGCAGCAGCCTCTCCTTGCAACTCAGACTTGCACTGCTGATTGCATCTGTCTGAGTAGGATACACCCCTGGTGAAATGGACAGTGGATTGGAGATTGTTTCCTCTGAGCACTCCCAGAGCTAAACTTACTGCTGTGTTTTCCCTCTCTGAGATTTGACATAAGAGAACCACAGTTTGTAAGGAGGAGAAACAAAATGTCTCCTTTATCTAATTTTGGTTTTTTTTTTTTTTGTTTTTTTCATACCCCACTCTCACCCTCTCCTGACACAAGATAGCAACAGCTATCCAGGTTCCATTTTCCAGCTGGTGTGTTGTGTGCTGTGATTACACAACACGTAATTAAACTTCAGGAGGCAAGCACATGTGGGTGTCAAGCAGGCCAGAAGGAAGAAGGCGGTTTGGCTGATTGAACTTTCTCCCTCTTTCTTGCTAATATTAGGACAACAGGTTTTTTGTAATAGAAGAATGAGGAAGAAACTTCTCAAAAGCATTTCCAAAGTATGTAAACAGCATCTTCTTCCAGGTGTCTTATAATCATAGGATCATAGAATACTTAGGGTTGGAAAGGACCTTAAGATCACCTAGTTACAACCCCCCTGCCATGGGCAAGGACACCTAACACTAAACCATGCCACACAAGGCTCTGTCCAACACGGCGGTGAGCACTGCCAGCGATGGAGCATTCACAGCTTCCCTGGGCAACCCATTCCAGTGCCTCACCACCCTTACATGAAAGAATTTCTTCCTCATATCCAATCTAAACTTCCCCTGTTTAAGTTTGAACCTGTTACCCCTTGTCCTATCACTATAGTTCCTAAAGACAAGTCCCTCCCCAGCATCCCTAGAGGCCCCTTTCAGATACTGGAAGGATGCTCTGAGGTCGCCACACAGCCTTCTCTTCTCCAGGCTGAACAGTCCCAACTTTCTCAGCCTGTCTTCATACGGGAGGTGCTGCAGTCCCCTGATCATCCTCGTGGCTCTCCTCTGGACTTGTTCCAACAGTTCCATGTCCTTTTTGTGTTGAAGACACCAGAACTGTGCACAATACTCCAAGCGAGGTCTCATGAGAGCAGAGTAGAGGGGCAGGATCACCTCCCTCGACCTGCTGGTCACGCTCCTTTTGATGCAGCCCAGGATACGGTTGGCTTTCTGGGCTGTGAGCGCACACTGCCAGCTCATGTTCTATTTTTCAACAACCAACACCCCCAAGTCCTTCTCCACAGGGCTGCTCTGAATCTCTTCTCTGCCCAACCTGTAGATGACATCAACTGCTCTACCCCTGTCCATCAGTTCCGTAGCCCCATCATAGAAGGCCACCAGACTGGTCTGGCAGGATTTCCCCTTAGTGAAGCCATGCTGGCTGTCACCAACCACCTTCCTGTTTTTCATGTGCCTTAGCATGCCTTCCAGGAGAATCCGCTCCAAGATTTTGCCAGGCACGGAGGTGAGACTGACTGGTCTGTAGTTCCCGGGGTCATCCATTTTCCCCTTCTTGAAAATGGGGATTATATTTCCCTTTTTCCAGTCATCGGGAACTTCACCTGACTGCCATGATTTTTCGAGTATGATGGACAGTGGCCACAGGGGCCAAAGATAGAAATACACACATCAATACGGCGGCAGAGCTTCTAATACAAAACTCATAGAGAAATGCCATACTTCTTTCCAAGAAGAAATTCTAACTTATTCTGACCTTACCTGCTCATGTATAAATAAACATATGACAGAAGAAAGACAGAGGGTGGATTTGAATGATTAATGTATTGGAAGTGTGAACACTGCTCCGCTTCTCACAGACATTAAGAAGCTGGTACCTTGTAGTCCTCCTAACATGTCTCAGGGCTGTGTCTGAATTCATACAAGTTCACCCATTAGAACCAAGGACTTCAAGCAGTGAATTGGCTGCTGTATCTACCAGTTTCTGCTAGAACAAAGTAGACACAGGCTAGCTGGTAGCTGGCATCTCTCTTTCAGCAGTTACGCTGACATACTTCCAGGAGCTACTGAAGAGTAGATGGAAAGTGCCTGATATCGGTGGAGTCAGAGGCAAACCTCACACTGGGAGCAATTCTAGCTCTCTTGAAACATATGAGATTAAAAAGGTGCCAGCAAAATTGCAGAGGGTGAAACTCTGCTGACAACTCAGGACTGTATCAAAAAGGCATTTGTCCCTTTTGAGTGTGTTCACAATTTTGTCAGGGCTAAAAGAAAAGGTCTTTTGTTTCCACTCCTAGTCTAGCATTTACTTTGCCAATCAATAGGTCAAGGCATGAACCTTTCACAGGTGGTCTGTGGTCACTGCCTAATAATCCTCTATTGCTGTTGCCTGAGGTGAGCATCAAATTAATGTAGACACATGTCCAAGCTGGGCAGTGAAATAACATTAACTACTGCAGATTATTGGTAGGGCAAGATAGCATAAACACTGGGTTGTGTCTTAACCTTGAAAAAACACAAGCTTGAAAAGGAAACCTGTAACTGTTAAGGAAACCTGTAATTGTTAAGGAATTAGGTTAGACTCACTGTGTGTCTGTACATAGAAATTTGTCAATAAATTCACCATAGGCAAGCCTTTGGTAATAGAATCTTTTGACTATATTGTACAAATCTGGAGCTGAAATAAGAAAAGAGTTTGCTACGTCCACTAGAAATCTCCCTGAGAGCTGAGCTATTTACCTATCCCTTGTTGGGTGTTTTGGTGCAATTTAGAAAGGATGAGCTTTCTTGTCTCAATTCAGTCTCTAACTGGCACTCTCCTGCTGAGACCTTCCCAGACCATTCACACCTGCCTCTTACTCTTCAGAAAGTCGCAGCAATAGCTATTTGTGTGATAATTCCTATTATGAACCAAATGGATAGGGAAGCACTGATAAACAAGATCAGCACCACCATATGGCATCAGGCACATTACTCTTCAAAACAGAGCCAATATGCTGACTGTGAGACTCTTGTGGTCATAACTCCATCTCTGGAATGCTCCTCTGTTTGTGAACAGCTCACCACTATGGCAGCTTTTTGAGCTGGCTGACTCCATCATCTTCTTTAACCTGTCATTGCAGACTCTCCTTGCAAGAGCATTCAGGTATCTTTCTCCAAACTTAAGAGTTTTATTGGCAAGAAGGATGTACAGGAAAACTGAATAATTCATAACAAAAACTTCCAAATTTATGCTGGTTGGATATCAGAAATGGGTCTACCCCCAGAAATCAAAGTTGTTGTTTTTTTTTTTTTTAAGTGAAAAAAATAAAATGTTTTCTTGGAAATGTTTCTGCAGTGCCTTATGGGAGGTGACTCCCTAATTCTTCATGGTTCATTTCTCCTCTGCAGAAAATCTCTTTGGAGCATACTCTGACTCCCTTGAGGTATCATGAACCTGTTCTCTTGGGGATTGTGCATTATGGGAGCTGACAGTCAACAATGCAGTCAGTTAGAAGCAGAGGAACTTAGAGAAGAAGAATACACTGTGTTCAGACACTATCAACCATAACTGCCGTAAATGATTTCCACATTCAAAACATTTTTGGTTTGACGGGGAGCTTGTTTTGGAGGCAATATTGAAATTATCCATTTAAAGTAGACATATTTTGTAAAGTGCTTCCATTTAAAAGTCAGGTTTTCAAGGAAAATGTTTTGCTGGAGATTTTCTGGCTAGAAAAACAATGTATCAGCACCAGTGAAAGTCTTAGGTTGTCCAAGAGCTTAACATGAAAAAAAAATCATTCTGTCACCTTATCGGAATAATTTATAAGCCTAATATGAAAAAGCAGCTCAATTTTACCAAAATATAGGTGGTTCAAAGATAGAGTTCACAAGTATCTGATGAAAACTGTCGGTAGAAAGAGGTAAGACACTTAAAGTAGTTCTAGTACTGCGGTGAAAGGCACCTAAATGTCAGCTGTTTAGCCATTGAGAGAGAGGGAAAACAGAGTAACTCAGCCATTGCCCCATGTTCAAGCAGTCATAAGTATGAAAAGCCAGTGCATGGCATCCTCTTCACCCAGAAAACCTGTGGAGGAATCAAGAAGGAGCTGGAAGCCCTGTGAGCTACACAGGAGGAATATAAAGGGCATAGGTACAAAGAAAATCACTTCTTATGTTCCCTGCTGTAACCAGGATGGCCATTCTTCCTCTATCAGGTGTGCATTTGGTAGCTTGATGTCCTGAGTATTGCGCACCCTGGAATGCAGGATTCATAGCCACAAAACACCTTTCAATATTGCTGTTAATGTGAGCAGTTGGGTCACACAGTTTTTATGGCAAAGGCATCAGACATATTGCAGAGCTGGGAAAGGAGATGATAACTTTTCGAATTTTTCTGACGTGCAAAGTCACGCGTTACAAATTCATAAAGATGTCGCTAGTAGCTGTCTTCTGTTTTATTTCTAGCTGCAACACTTAGATTCGATGAGAAATGAATGAATATGTTAGCCAAGAATTTCCAAAGCAGTGAGTCAGTTCAGACTGGTTAAGGGGAGAGGATGGGGAGCAATAGCTCCTTCCCCATTAGTGTCACCTGGCTCAGAGTGCCTACTTCAAGCTACATGATTGGGTAGAAATGGCAGCACACACATTACTCTCCACCTTCCTTTCCTCTTTATCTACAGTCCAGACACATCCACGTGACAGGTTTCCATTTTTAAGTCCCATAGTCAATTAATTGGCACATTCCTTCAGACCTCTCAGCTCTGGTGTGCAAAGATGCCAGTTATTTTTAGAAGTCTCAACTGCTGCTTTTCATGAGTAGAAAATTCACATTTAAGAAAAGCTGTCACAGTTGTTTTGTTTTCAAGAAAATGCATCATCAGAAGCTAAAGGCTGTGCTTTTGCAGCTTTGTGTTTGCATTGCATGGGTCAACTGTAGAGTGGCCAAAGGCTCTGATGCCTGATATAAAATTGGTAGGCACATTCAAAACAACATGAGAAACCAGGACATTTCCCTGTCAGCCTGGCAGAGAGGCCTTTCCTGGTGATATGTTCAGAATTATCCGACATGTTTCTTTAGCTCCTTTCTTTCTGACTTTGAGTTCCCTCTCAGGGAAAATAGCATTTACCAACAACAACTTTTAGGAATTTATTTCTTGGGACTAGTGAGTTTTACTAGCCCAGAACTTCTGATATGCTCACACTCCAACCATGCATAAAAGAGGTAATCATTCTCCATGCGTGTCAGTCTGGCACCTTTCACCAGTGCTACATTCACACAGAAGAGAAACACGGAATTATAATTCTAATCCAATATGGTGCCAAATACAAAATGTCCTCTATTTCTCAACATATAGATATTTCCCCTGTTATCTTTCCTAGCTTAATGAGTGGGGGAAAGACAGCAGAATTGGCTTTAGAAAACTGCAAGAAGGAGTGTACTGTGTGGGACACTTTTCGCTTCACTTTTTGGCTCTCTGACCACAGCTCCAGTGGAGGGGAAGCTGAAATCCTGAACCTCAGAGATGAACTAGAATAAAACTCAATGCAGCTTCCTGCTGTATCTCTGCTTCCAAACTGGACAGTGAATACATATAATGTAAATATAAGGGATCTGGTGACTCTTCTTCCTACAGCTTCTACTGGAGATATTTGCTCAACGTTTCTTCTAAATATGTTTCAATTATGCTTCATTTAAGTTAGTTCTACAAAATCAACAGGGCCACATAGGACAGAGATGGAGCTTATTGCTCACATTTCAACAGCATGACAAGGGCTAAAAAGTGCTACAACTCACACTTAGTCCTGTTGAAACTTCCATGCTGAGGGAGTGAGGTCTTTCAGGGGAGGTTTGACCTAGACTAAGGGCATCTCATCCGGAAACCAACAAGACACCTAATCTGCATGGATATTTTCATGTTAATTTTTTTTTAGGCAAGAGATTACAATTTTAGAAACACCCAAGACTATACCTACATGACATGAAACAGTGCAGTGTGAAGATACCTGAGCAAGTGCTGAACAAACAAGCTTTATTGTGGAGCTCCACTGTGGCTAATTAACACAGCTAGAAGTAACTATATTAGTCCAGGCAAACTGCCATGCAAATCTACTATGCTGCTTTTTGTATCCAAGCAAATTACTTTCCGGCTATGTAAGGCAGCTGGAACACGATACACTTCATAAGGGATGGAGGAGCCTTAGTTCCACAAATTACTAGAGCTGTAAGGCTCCCAAAAGACTAAGTCACCCCTGAATTCTATTTTGAAGTAGGAATAAGCTTAAGGGAAGAAGCCACTTCAGGAAATTGGTCTCTATATATCTTTATTTAGTAAATTCTCACTGTATTATCCACTGAAATTCTTCAATCATCTTGTCTGATTTAGATAAAGGTTGCCTGTGCTTAAAGAGCATGAAAAGAAATAAACCCTAAGAAGGCCAAACAAATGCAATTTCTTAATTTAAAGTTTCCTACTATGATTAGTAACTTAATAACTTTTTCATCAATGTGGATTTTGCTCCAACTTCTCCCTTCCAAGAATGAGTTCACAGTTTTTACCATACTCCTGAGCCAAGGTCATAACATACCACCCTATTTTTTGCCATTCATTTTAAGGGCACTGTTATTCCTCCTAACTTTTATCTTCACTAGTAGCAAAGGAACTGCCTCCTGTAATGGGCTGAAGAAGGTGACATTTATTCTTTCTGAAATATTAGTGATTGTAGGTTTCACAAGACTCCTGAAGAAACGTTGATCCTCACAAGCAGCTGAGACAATGCAAGTTGCTCAATGGATCCTTATGTGGGAGTATGTTCAGAAGAATTGTGCATTGAAGCTTACAAATATGAAGAGCTGTTTTGATAAAACAGCAGATACAAGAACTACTGAAGGAGGGGAAGGGATCTGCTTGTCTCCTGTCTGCCAAGATGCTGTCTACCAACATTAACAACTCCTATTGTAAATAATGATATTTCAATTAAAGGACTAATCACTACCCATGCACAGCTGTGTGAGATGGGCTTAACCTATAGGGCTGATTATAGCTTGAAAGCAATTCCCATATCCATTTAGGTCATGGGGACTGGTGGAACAGCAAGCAAGGGTGCTGCAGATAGCTGGTTGCTAGCTTCTGAGAAATTAAGCCAAAGCTGCTGGGAGTTGATCCAAACCCCTCACTTAATCTGATAAAAGCTTTCCAGTGTTATTGCTATCACTTACAGCTTCTGCTACTATAATGCACAGCAGTTGCATTCAAACCTCTAATATAAGTGCCTGACTTAAACTTCCCAGAATGTTTCAAAGAAGAGTGATGGTTGCATCTGTCTATCTATTAATTTATTTACACTTGTTTTCTGGAGCTGATAGATCTGTCTTTTTATATAATAAATGACAACAAGACACAACAGATAACAGAGGCATCTCTAATGTACATCTTCTTGAATTTTTAACGTAGTTAACTTTCATATTCAGAAGAGAAAAAACAAAATTAAACCAAAAAAAGGCCACATTTTGAAAGTGATTAATCTTTCCTACTGTTGATCTCTGTCTTAGAATGAGGTGAATTCTATTCCCAGCATTAACAGTCTATCTTACTTAGTTTGCATGTTGGAAACCAACACAGTAGCTTTATACTGCTGCTAGGTCTCTTTCTTAAGTTACTCAGGTAGGAAATGTAGTTATGGACTATTATCTCAGCACAGTAAGCGCTGAAAAGACAATATACAAAGACAAAATACAGAGACAAGCCTACAGTATAAAATGTAAGGCATGAATCAGGAGATGGACAGGAGTATGCAGTATAGCAAGAGATCCTATTAATTAATTATGATGGGATGTTATCACTGCACATAAACAATATAACCACAGTCAACATTTGCGTGCATCACAATAGAGACTAGAAGGTTGGGTTGGACAGAGCCTTGGGAGTCATGGTTTAGTGGGAGGTGTCCCTGCCATGGCAGGGGGGTTTGAACTAGATGATCTTAAGGTCCTTTCCAACCCTAACTATTCTATGATTCTATGATCATAAAATGGCATTGCAGATATTCAAACACCACTTCGCAAACACATCTAAACACTCTTTCAAGCATGAAGCCACACTGCCTACCAGGCCTGCTCGCTCAGATATCTGAGAACCCCTAAGTGAAAGGAGAAACCCCACTCGCTTTGCCTATGACTTATCCCACTGAAGGCTACTTCATCCAGTGTGCAGCTTCACTGTACAAAGTCAAGGTGGCCAGAGCAACCAGGAAAGGAAGGCAAGCCTGCTGTGTCCACTCCTTTGAGTGCGTACATAAGCAAGGCAAGAAGCTTCAAAGGGCCCAAGGACTTTTTGCTTTCACTCAGCATCTGTGTGCTTTCCAAAGCAATATGTGTAAAAATAACATCATGTCCATTTGGAAAAAGATAGACAAGCTTTACAAGGTTTCTGTGCCCCAAAGAAGATGCATTTTTTTCAATTAGATTGGTCTAATAAAACCTTATAAGCATAATTTCTTTGGTATCCATTGTCTAGAACAGTTACACCACCACTTGTATTACTGAACATTAGGTATTATCAAACTGCTGCTCATAAAAGGTGTTTATGAGCCCTGAAACATATCATTTGAGCATTTTTAAGGAAGTATTTTCTTTTTCTATTTGCAGCAGAGCCACTGTCAGGGAACAAAATGGCAGGCTGAAACAAGTCATTTCACTGTTGATAAATCAAACATCGTTTGAACTCTAAATTGCAGCATTTGTCATTAAATGTTGGTATTTTCCAAAATATTTTGCCTTATGGTTTATGCAAGCACTAAAAGTGGCAGTGCCTGCTTCTTTTCTACGTTTGTTTGACTTAAAGACTAGTGAGGGACCTGTAATATTTTCAAGATATAATGTTTTTACTGCTACTATTTGTAGTATTTTTAATGAATTTCTCCTGAGGCTTCCTATTTGGGAGAGTTGTGGGGTTTTGAGGGAGTTTGTTTTTGCTAAGAAGCTACTTGCAAGGTACATATTTTCCACCTGTAAGATGCAGTTGTAACTGAATCTCAAAGATGACATAAATCTTATTTTTCTTAGGTAGAAAGAAACATTAAGATGATGCCTAACAGCAGCAGGACATAGTTGGAGTACCATAATAAATACACAGTTGCTAACTGCAACAGTGAGTATAGTGTTGCGTCTCCTTTTGACAAGCAATTTAGAGAAATTGATGTCTACTCTAAAATCATGGTCCAAGATTTCAGCTGGTGCAAAGGAACATTTTTACTAAGTTCAGTGGGGTGGTTAAGACCATTCAAGAAGCTGGTATTTTGCTACTGGACATTTTTTGCTATCCCTAAGTTTCATGTCCGAAGTGGTCGTTTCTTGACAACACCTCCGTAAAAGTCGTACTCTTGAGTATTTGTCTGAAGATATACCTACTTAGCAGTGCTTGCTACTGAGGCACAGACTGATGTGTAACAGACAGGATGCTCTACAATATAATACAGATGCAGAGCATGCAGCCCTTACCTGCAGCCAGAGGAATCAAAATGGCACCTTTCCTTATGCCAGTGTTTGAGTAGGAGTTTACAGGTTGGGCATCATAATGAAGATTCAAGTTTGTGAGTAACATCATTTCATTTACACCAAAAGTCAAAGAGAATGTAGAGGAAAGAAGGCCTTTTTCTCTGTAACCCATAGTGTCAGGAATGTCAAATGGATTTAATGTTTAAAACAACAGTTTTTCAGTTCCATTATAATTTTAAAAATACAGGTAATTTCTGTGAATAAGAGCTGTTCTTGTAAAAGTTTTTCCTATTAACCACACAATATCACCATAATATCACTGGCTTTCTGCAGCTATTCATTTGTGCTTTCATACCATACACTAAACTTTAGGTGCAACTTCTATGTCTGAATGTGAAATTACAGCCATTTTGAATGTGTTTTTACTTTGTTCATCAATATACGTTATACTGGATAATTGTTAGGTCAGGATGAGGGGTTCCAACGCTCAAAAACATGCAGCAAGCCCAATTTTCTTCTAGTGGGGCTTCTCTGAGTTCTGCTGCAAAAGAATTCCCCAAAGTGTCTTATCATTGGTAATAGGAGAAAATAAATTGTTTCTGAACCACAGACGCATTCAGCAGTCATCAGGTTATGCACTAGTTGAAGTGCTAACAGACAATAAAACATGACTGCAAACAATTGCTTCAGCCTTATCTTTCAAATAATTGTAAAGTCAAAAGGCAGTCTTTTGCAAACAAGTAAAGCATTTATAGCAAAATCCACTCTCTGGTGAATAAGACATAGTCAGTTGTAACCCCAACTATGTGCCAGACTCCATTTTTTTCAAGGAAATCCATGAGTTGCTTATAAACATACGAAACCCAATATTTAGGTTCTCACTAGAAAGGGTCCCTCTGCTGAGATTAATCCAGGGAAGTTGAAAGCCTAGAGGCTGTTCTACAAATATGCATGTGTGTGTCTATAAATATCCCAGCATTTCCTGTAATTAGTGTTTCTTGCTTCTCCCTGATTTAGTATCTTTTATTAGTTGCTCATGACTTTCCTAATAATTTTGATTAAGGCTTTTTCCAGGCTGATGCTTCCCAGGCAGGCTCAGAATTATTTTGTTTTAATCAAAACCGCTAAGACTTTCCTGAAAATATTGTTGTTCAACATTAGAAAATTATTATATGGGGACCATTTTTTCTTAGAAAAATTATATAGCTCTAGGATGTTTTATGGACAGATTTGAAATTTGGACAGTTCTCTTCATGTGTATAAGAAGATCTACAAGGAAATGAGTAAATTACAAGCCTTGGATAACAAATCTCAGTTAATGAATGCTTAAAAGAGATTATTCTGAACTTAGCAACTGAAATTAACAACAGCACTCTCTCTCTGCTGAGCATGTTTCAGTCCCAGCAAGACCCATCAGTACTTAGGTGTCCCATTCATCATTTCCCCTGCAGCAAACAAATATGATCCAAAAAGCTCTCATTTTTGTCCAGAAAGGTTCTTCTTCAGTCTTTTTTTGAGATTTTCCTCTTTTTCAATCTTTCTTACATCAAGAGGAGCTTGACCAGCAGGTCAAGGGAGGTGATCCTGCCCCTCTACTCTGCTCTCCTGAGACCTCTCTTGGAGTATTGTGTGCAGTTCTGGGGTCCTCAACATAAAAAGGACATGGAACTGTTGGAACAAGTCCAGAGGAGGGCCACGAGGATGATCAGGGGACTGGAGCACCTCCCGCGTGAAGATAGGCTGAGAAAGTTGGGACTGTTCAGCCTGGAGAAGAGAAGGCTGTGTGGAGACCTCATAGCAGCCTTCCAGTATCTGAAGGGGGCCTATAGTGATGCTAGGGAGGGACTCTTCATGAGGGACTGTAGTGATAGGACAAGGGGTAACGGGTTCAAACTTAAACAGAGGAAGTTTAGATTGGATATGAGGAAGAAATTCTTTCCTGTAAGGGTGGTGAGGCACTGGAATGGGTTCCCCAGGGAAGCTGTGAATGCTGCATCACTGGCAGTGTTCAAGGCCAAGTTGGACAGAGCCTTAGTGTGACGTGTCCCTGGCCATGGGAGGGGGGTTGGAACTAGATGATCTTAAGGTCCTTTCCAACCCTAACTACTCAATGATTCTATGATCTCTGACTCCCAACTGAAGCCTCTTCTCAGACTATTGACACATTCAATAATGACCTATACCTGCACTTCTTTTCCCTTCCCGGTCTCTTGGACCAGCCTTTTTACCTGGACAGCTGCCATCGTTGACCCTTCTTCTAGTGTGCCAAGGTTGTTCTTACTTGTACTTTGATGCTAACTCTCATTCCTTTTGATGTGTAGCCCTTGGCCTTCATGCCCAAATATATTCCAGATACCAGATTCTCATGCTGCCCCCATGTTGTGCACCAATAAATGGGCTTGCAACATTTTTCATACGGGCTTACTACCCAAACCTCCATCCCGTCATGGCTCTTTGTCTATTTTACACACCCTACCAGTCCCAGCTTTCACTTACAGGCAATCAGTTCCAGTCTCTTCTCTATATGCCCACTCGCACCAGATCTTTGACATAATGTGCACATCTGGATTTTGGATTTTTTATCATTTTTTCACCCTTATTCTACAATAGGAGATTATAGGTAGAATGGGAGACTTCAGCATTCTGGCTGCCATTTACCAAAACCATAAACAACCGCTCTCTACAGCAGAGATGAAGGGTAAATTTCATATGAGATGGTGTTATGAGGCCCATCACATACTCACAGAGCTGTGCATGTGTACGTGTAAACACACATGCATACACATATGCAGACAAATACACTACTGTATATGCAAATGCTTTCTTCAAACTGCTTTCAGTAGAAGCTTTATCTGTCTAGAAAGATGCAGCTGCCAGTTGCCCTGGATTTGTTAACACACCAGAGCTCTTTGACACTGCTCCACTGAGGCAGAGAATCACAAATGCTTCTTTTACCAGTTTACAGCTCCTTTCTATCATATGAGATGCACCACACAGAAAGCTCATACCAGCAGATCCGGTCTTATCTTTATTTTCAGATGTTTACAACCCTGATCACCCCAGTTAAACTTACGTAAATGGTCTTTAGATTTTAGATGATGAGACTGATTATCACTGTGATTTTTCACTTTGGAAAGTGAAATTTGTCCAAGAACAGGTTTCCTTGGAACACTCCCAGGTGAGATTATCCTGCTCCACAAAACACTATGAAGCATTTTCAGTTAAGTATTTTCATATTAAGAGCAAGCCTTTTCTTCTGATAACTCATAGGAGGAATTAACAGCAAATTCAGAAGAGGTGGGTATGAAAATCATAGTATTTAATAGGTTTAGAGACTGAATGATGGCCCTCATTCATGTAAGTTTGCACCCACATTGTGAAAACTGTAGGATATATGAGAGATATCTAAATGGAATCTGTGCAGATATTAACTTTGAGTAGTACTGAGAGTTTCATTAGCACTCTGAGGGTATATTTGGTAGAGAAATACTGTCCTATTATTTTATGCAGACCTAATGTCACCAGGCTATACTAAGATCTTATTTTTTCCAACAGCTGAATGAAACTCTTCTTTCACATATACTAATTTAGGAATTACTGGAGTTTCCTAATAGGGAAATACTAGATAATTAAAGCTACTCATCTGAGGTCCTTCATGATACTAAACTATTTAGAACTTGAATTTCTGAGAAAAGCTGTTGAAGCTTCTCTAGATTATGAAGTTTGAAGTAACATTCTGTTTAAAGATTGAAATTATGACTGAAATGAATTCATTGAAATTAAAAATAGCATATTCTGTAGTTATATTTCTTCTTGCAGTTGAATGAATTTTCTTCTCCCTTGGATCGGTGCAAGTCAAAAGTCAAAAAACCTGCAGAGGTTGTTCTAGTATATGATGAGACTATGAGACCAGAATCCAGTCAAAATAACTTAAACTGAGTTACTAATGAATCAGACTATAAAGCATCCCCCTTCTTTTACAGTATCTTGTTCTCAAAAAATCCAGTGCACAGGTGATAAAAACATTGTTTGCTTTGTTACCCTGGAGCTTCATAGACCAGTAATCAGCCATTGACTGGCAGAATTGACTGTGTCAGATATGGGGGAAGCTTCTGGTATCTTCTCATAGAAACCACCCTTGTACCCTACCCCCTTGCTCCTAAAAAAAAACAACCTCGTCACATAACCTGAATATATGCTGGACATGTATTCATGGACATACATGCATGGAACAAAGCCTGATTCTGTCTTTTTTTGCACCCTCCCTTCAGGTATTTATATACATTAATATCATTCCACCTCATCCTTCTACAGGCTGAGCAGTCCCAGCTCTCTCAACCTTTCCAAGTATGTTGTGTACCACAAATATATAGACTTGACAGATTCTTCCAGTTGGAAGTTAAGCTATCAATGACTTCAATCATCCACTGGTTTAAGAACATGGGTCTTAAGGTTAATATCTTGGTCATAGGTATCAGAGCATCTGATCATTTTACACCTAGGTACCTGTGCCATTTAGGAAATTAACTTCTGGATGGTCTATATCTTACTGAAAGTCACAGGGGTTTGTTTTCCTAAATGCTTCAATCACATTTAAATACACTCCAGACTTCTAAATCATGTTGACATGTCTAAAAATTTTGCTGAGGAGCGCTGTGAAATATATGATGTGTATTGAAAACTGGCAGTGCAAAAGAGTTTGCTGGAGCTATAAATCTGTCCAACTTTCAGAAGCTAAGAACATTGTTATTGACTAGCTAGGCAGAATAAAATTTAAATGCTAACTTTCCTTCACAGAAATCAAGACACCTTCAAATCCAGGTATTTACAATTAATTCCGGGTATGTCCTGACTCTTATATAGGTCACTATTTGCTTGCAGCTGTTTTTCAAAATGAGAACGCTGCTGTTCACATGTAGCATTAAATTTGAACAAATTTATTGATCATAGGACTGCAGTATAACCAGAAGAATGTGATTTCCCCTGTGGAGAGGTGTTAGGTAGTACTGCAGAATTTCTCCTCTTAGTCTAGAGATATGACAAACCTCTTCTTGGCAGCAATACTGTGAACCATCAAGTGAATCCACTGCTCAAGGAGATTACTTGGATTCAGAGAAGTCCCAGAAGGAGCCATGCAACTTCAAGGCGTATGCTTGCAGCTTCACAGATGTAAGAGAAAAACTGATACTGGTCAGTCCTCACAGGCAGCACTTAGAGTATTTATTTATTGAACAGCTAGATATTTCCTTATCCGCAGTCTTACAACTAGTATCAGATTCAATCCATACAAGTATGATGGCCTAATAAAACACTTCATGGCACATGGAGAATTGAGCATGGTTATCTTAAGAGAGATGTCAAAAGGTCATAAATACAAACCAGAGCTCATAAAAGAGAAACAAATCCTGCAAGCAGCAATATGTTTCTTTTTCACTATCATAATAATTTCCTATGGCTGAACATTTTACATCTCTTTGCTTTGTAGTCTGGGATTTTCGTTTGCTAACCCCACCTTCCTTATTCTGCTCCCCTGGTGTGAAATGCTTTAAATTCAATCTGTTTTTTCATTCATTTTAGCTACATGGGAAGTCTGTAGAATTCCTTAATTTAGTTGCTTTGCTGATGCTGCAGCTCTGGAATAATGGACCTTTACTCACTTGGGTTGAGAAGAACAGTCTGGTTCCATCAGACACGCCAGCTTCCATTTGCCTTTTGCTTGCACCAGGCACTTGTCAGCATAATCCCACTGATGTGACTTTTTTCTGGTTTACACAGATGCAAATGAGTATTATCCAGAGGGGATAAAGAAAAGAGACAACCCTAACAAATCACTTATTTGTCCTACACAAAAGATGTTTTCAGGGTTTCAAACCATCACTTTTACAACATTTATGTCTGGGGGAACTAAAAAAAAGACTCTTTAGAATATTGAAATACTTTGTTTTGACAATTCTGCAACAGCACATCATTATCTGGGAGGCAACATTTAGAAAAATAGGAAGTAATAACAAAACTGGAGCCCATTTTCCTAGTTTCTGCATACATCTCAGCTCCTGGAATATCCTGCAGTATGTGGAAAGCCCACATGTAAACTGCTTCTTACCTGACTTGGAGCATGGACAGAAGGACAAGACCTTTCTCTCTCATCTGACCCACTCAAGCCTCAAAGAAATTTGAGTCTTTATTTCTTGCATAAACACATTCTCTATTGCAAGCCAAATGAAAACCCCTTTTGTACAAGAAATTATATCCAAGTTCCCTTATTCAATCTAAATATTTTCTTTTTTTTTGACTTTATATCTTATATTTTTTTAGACAATGACATAGAGTCAACTATTTGCACATTTATAATTAGGACTAACTACAAGGAAGCCAGAGGATAGAAAGAGGAGTGTTAAATAAATTCAGTGAAGTTATTTCTGATTAACACTGACATCAGTGAGAAGAAAGGCAGGCACTCCACATTTAACACTTCTGTCTTTTGCATCCATATATTTATTACAAAATAAAGTGCATATAGCTAGATCCCTTGTTTCTGTAACACTGCCCATCTCTACCAAGCTTTGCAAATTTGCACCACATGTGGTTTTGGCCTAACTATTTAATCCAACAACATGCTATGTGGGCTTGGTTTGTTCTAGGGAGTGATGTGCCACACACCTGCCTTGAGAACAGCCTTTAGTAATGGCTCTGCCACTGTTTGAACTACTGGTATGTTTCCCTGAACCTTCTATAATTCTTAAAGCAAATATTATATCCTGACGTGTTTGAATCCCTGGATGAAACTTATAATGATGGTGTTTGCTTGAACTTTTATATTTTATGACTGTTCTAGGAATCCATGGCATTATTTTGTTCTCTTTCTTACATGGTTTTGATCGTTTTCAATGAACTCATTAGGCGTAAGGTTATAAAATACTCACATAGAGTTTTATTAAACAAAACTTTTACTTTAACTTTAAAGTATCTGTTTCTCCATGTAATCCATCATGTACAGAGATAATTCACTGGACACCCATGACTTTATAAAGATTTATATGTGACCTGGCTTCTTAAAAGAATTATAATTCCAGTACTCAGATAAAAGCAGTCATCCTCTGCTAGTCACTTCCACTGCACTGGCTAGGTACTCAGAAGACAGATTCTTCTCTGTATTCAGTTTCTGCTCAGTGCCTCAGAGGGAAAAATCCACCATGGCGTAGTCACAGCCCTCTGCCTGAATGGATTGGTCTCAGCCAACATGAACTAAGAAACACCAACAGACTCTTAAATGAACTAAAACTATGGTGAAGATCTGTGTCCATCTCTTACCTCTTTCCCTCCCACAAAACTGTAAGAGCAAGAGACAACATCTGTGCCAGACGAAAACTGGCCATAATGTCAGAATCCCTTGTAGCTCAGCAAGAATCAGAATCCATCTCTGCTCCTGCATTTGAGCAAGGAAATGTCTACAAAGCTTTACAAGACAGTCTGTTCATTTTAGAACTTGTGTTTGCCATAACCTCACCTCTCTGGGCAGCACCTTGTTCTGTAGTGGGATTTTAGTCCATTTTAAATAAGGGTAGCAGGATCAAACCCCAGCTGAGGAGAGGCAGACTCTGGGTCTTAAGCAGATATACAGTACTATTTGCACAGGTGTATGGGAGAATTGCAGTATCCAAATACAGGCAGATTTATAAACCTCTCTTGCTTTCACTTGGGAAGCCAAAAAGAAAAAACTGAGGAAGGACCAGCCAGCAACCCAAGAGGAACTACTCAGAGGTGAGGAGCCTGAAAGAAAAAAGTGCCAGGCTAGACATCCAAGATTCAAAGAGGTGATATTCAGGAGGTGAGAAGGCTCCCTTTTTACTGTACCATCCTCAGCAAATCTCCCATCTTAAGTCCTATAAAATATTAATGTTTCTTAATGATAAAGACATCTCCCCAGAACTCATTCCACAATTTCAGCTAAAAAATAGTGTGGATAAGGTCAGAATTAGGTCAGGATTTTTACGTGTACTTAAGCCTGGAGTCCAGCTGAGGTAAACTCATTTACCCCTTTGCTGCCTTTGCTGCTTCTAAACATTTTTTTTTCCTCTTGTAAGTAATTTCCTTCTATTTTCCTTGCATACTCCTCTCCTTCTAAGTTTGCAAGCCTTGGCTAGAATAAAAATAACAACTGGGTGTAAAAAGCAGACATAGTCCACTTGTAGTTCAAAAGTAAAACCAATGGAAATGCAATTAATACCATCCTAAATGATGCAGACAAGTAAAGGCACTGTATCCAGACACAGCACTGAAAGTGAATACAGATCATTGCTCCCAAGAGCCATGTTGATGTGTACATCATCCAAATGTCTGTTACAGAAATAGCACTGTCAGATTTCAGAGAGACAGTGGATGGAGCTTTGTTTTTGTTCTTATCTCTGTTATGGTTTGTTCTGCATCAACAATACCCCCTATTGCCTTTGTGTTGCAGGTGCAATAAACTGTTTTTATGAGATTAGAACCTCAACTTTGCTTCAGCATTTGATCAGCCAGAGCAGCTGTTCATTATTTTGTGTATTGCAAAGCAGCAGAGATTATCACTTAAATAGACATTAAAACTTGTGGTGGAGCAAGTAATCACTTCAGCTGCTGAAAACCAGATTTGTTTGCTCTCCTAATATGTTGTAAAATATTCAAATGTTTCTTTGACAAATGTGCTGTTTTGAAACACACTCTATTTCTTCAGTTTAGTGCATAAGCAGTAGTTACCACCCTGGTCTGGTAGATGTCAGAGGAAAACCCTGATGTTGGTTTTGATAAAAGTCAAGTCTCTTGCCATAGAGAACACTGCACAAGGAGTCCAAAATCCAGATTTTATTCCTGGCTCTATGTGTTACTTTGCATGAGTCACACCAGTCCAGCTATTCTAACATATTGAGCAATTAAAGGGATTTTGGAGAATCTAAAATTTAATCTCACTGTGCCCCATGTCTCTCCAAAATAGGGCAACAGATTTTGTTAAAAGTCAACTACAAACTTTGGACTTGAAAATCAGACTCTTTTACTGGTTGAAATACCACGACCTCTTCTATATGGGAAAGTAAATTAGATGATCATGATGAAAACTCCGGGTTTGAAATCTGTTTATTCCCAGTGAAGTGTTGAGATACTGAGACAGTTATTTGTCTTCCTGGCATTAAGGAATATAAATTGCTAAAAAATGCAGGTTTGCCATCAGATGTGGCCAGAGAGTTAAAACAGAGCCCTACTTCGTATATGTTTTCAGAAGGTAAGGGTCTGGTGTGTTCTGGTTTGAGTATTCGCTAGGGTCACAGGTCCCCAGATGAGAAGGATCTGTTCATCTCCAATCCTGAAATCTGACAGCACAATTGAAAATTGTATTGATTGGAGACAATCTTCTTGCTCCCAAATCTTACTGTCATCCAATTAAGTGTAGAAACACTGTTCACTGCTATGACAGAAGCCCCGTTGCCTGCTTATGCTGTGCTGCCTGCATATGTAAATAAAAATAGAAAGATAGTTCTACCCTGCTAACTTTCCAAAGCTAAGATCAGCTAAAGACAGTTGTTATACTGAGAAATTAAGGGCAAAGCATGCTGATAAAGGTAAGCACCTTATGAGCTTTTCAGTTTTGCACCTAAAGTACATAAGTCTAAATGAAATCAAGTACGTTAAGCTAGTAGGCTTCAAAATCTTACTGGAACATCTACTTACCTTTAAGGGTCTGAACACCTTTGAAGATCTGGTCCAAGACTAGATTTTCAACAGAACAAGGACTATGTGTCTCCTCTGCACATCTAGCATCTTACCCACAGGCAATAGCTCACAATATTTAACAACATTTTGTTAAAGGAAGTTAAGAAAACATCATGGAGAAAAGGGAAAAATAAAGCTCTTGTTACAATGCAAATCATCACGGATCATTTTCCTGGGTCAGGACGTCTGAAAGGCAAAATTTGGCAACATCTGACATTCCTCAACAGCCAGGGATCAGAAATAACTGTTTGGTAGGTTCCCTTCTGTCATGGGTTCAGCAGCAGCAGTCATTTTTCTCCTTCTTGGTAGCTGGTGTAGCGCTGTGTTTTTGATTTTGGGCCTGGGAACAGCGCTGATAACACCAGTGTTTCGGTTACTGCTTAGTGATATTTTGGTCTGGCCAAGGACTTTCCGAGTTTCATGTTCTGCCAGGGAGGAGGGGAGCCGGGAGGAAGCAGAGACAGGACACCTGACACAAACTGACAAAAGAGGTTATTCCATACCACAGCACATCATGCCCATGATGGAGGACGGAGAGGAGAGACCCAGAAGGGTGGGGGGGGTGCACTGCGTGGTCGGGCTTGGTTTTAGGTGGTGAGAATTGTAGTCTTTCCTTGTATTTGCCTTGTCATTATTATTATTGGTGGTAGCAGTAGTGATTTGTGTTATACTTTGGTTACTAAACTGTTCTTATCTCAACCTGTGGGAGTTGCATTCTGTTCGATTCTCCTTCCCATCCCTCCGGGAGTGGGGGGCAAGAAAGAGGGGGGAGCAATTGAGAGAGAGTCTGCGTGGTTAGAGAGGCTTAAACCACGACACCTTCTAACAGCTTCCTTGTCCCTGTTCATAATCTGCCAGCTGAGGGGCAGGGATAACACATCTGAATACCCATCCCTTCCAGCAGCCCGCTGTAATGAGGTGAAATCAATTGAGTTTAACACACATCTCAATTTTTTTTCTCTTGCTTATACAGTGAAGCAGCTGTTTGTTGATGTCATCCTTTGCATGCTAGCATATGGCTGGAAGATCAGCAGAAAATCCCTGCTGGACTTTTGCTGTGGCATAGCTGACTTTCAAAGGCATAAGGAATTTCATCATATGTAACATTACAAGTCAGACTGGAAAATATATCATCTGGGCAAAATAGCTTTTGGGACCACCTCCCTTTTTGTCTCTTCCTTCTCTGAAATCATAAACCAAACAGACTTCTACTCCTGTTTCTGACTGATATCTTAAGACCAGTTTTAAAATATGTTGAGCATTTGTATTCATGAGAGGATTGAAATTTGCTTGATGCAAATTATAAATTCTCCACGAATGTTATTTCCTCTCTTGACTCATCAGTATGTCTGAGGAGATTTCGTGTTGCATTCCATTCAGTGCATCCTCTAAATTCAAGGTACCTTGAATAATCCAACACCATCCCAACATGAAATCCACTTCTCATCATAGAATCATAGAATCATTGAAAAGGACCTGAAGATCATCTAGTTCCAACACCCTGCCAGGGGCAGGGACACCTCACACTAAACCATGCCACCCAAGGCTCTGTCCAATCCAGCTTTGAACACTGTCAGCGATGGAGCATTCACAACTTCCCTGGGCAACCCATTCCAGTGCCTCACCACCCTTACAGGAAAGAATTCCTTCCTCCTATCCAATCTAAACTTCCTCTGTTTAAGTTTGAACCCGTCACCCCTTGTCCTCTCACTACATTCCCTAATGAAGAGTCCCTCCCCAGCATCCCTATAGGCCCCCTTCAGATATTGGAGGGCTGCTGTGAGGTCTCCACACAGCCTTCTCTTCCCCAGGCTGAACAGCCACAACTTTCTCAGCCTGGCATTTGATTATTTAGTGCATTTTAAATTCCTGTATCATTCTGGAGTCATCAGGTTAGCTTTTTCTGAAGACATTTTGAGCTTGAAGTAAAGCATTAATCGCTATCTTATTACTAATACTGTTTTGTCAACACAGGAGCTGACAGGAATGCTTTTCCTCCAATGTTATTCTTGCTTCCTCTTCATAGTTTTTTAATAAAAACCATTAATTCAGAACCTTGTATCTGAATAATCCCTGGTGCATAAGATGCTAATTTGAAAATGTTGTGAATTTAACTTTTTTTTTCTTGCCCATTTATTGGTTGGCTTGTTGCATTAACAAGAAAACCGATAAATTTAATTACTTTCATGAAAATGAAAGGGAACTATTATTATTTTGCTAAAATGCTAAAGGTAGTGCCACTTTAAACTAAACTAAAGCATACCACAGGCTAAGCAACATGCTTGGTAGGGAGCATATCAAGCAATGGAAGAGAATTCTTATTTATTAGGACAACATTAGCATTTTACGGTACAGAGATTGATTACCCAACCCTGATTTGTTTGTTTCTCACCTGCCATGCAGTGTTTTCCTTTAGGCTTTTGTATAATTCACCATTTCCCAACAGTAATGGTGATTATTTCATTCAATGATAGATTATGTAGTCTGCATGTAATCAAGAAATGGTAGCAATTACATTCCGAATTTCAATACTTTTAAAAAGATGTTTACAATGTAGTTTTAAAATAATATAGATTAAGTGTCATGGTTTTCCTCCCAGAGAACAGAGTGAGAGATTCTTGTTTATGTTTTCACGCTGTAAAGAATCCAAAATCATGCAGATTTTATTGATGGATTATTAAGATGGTTTCTCCATTGTCACAATCACAAATTTATTTTGCCCTCATTAACACTGTCGAGGTGTGTATTAGGAAATAATTTTGCTTAGGCTATACTCTCACATAAATGGTCTCACTTGTGTAATTCTATTAACTGTCTTAATGGTTACTTTTGACTTCACACCAGTAGGAGTTAGAGGGGAATTCTCCCCAGAGACTTCACTGGATAGGTCATCTGTCACTGAACACTCCATTGTTCCTCCACAACAACTTTAATTCCCACAATAGATTAAGGAGAAGGGAGGGGATCAAAAGAATCATACTACAACCTAAAGTAAATTTGAAGGCCATTTTGAATTTGGGTCAACTGGGGTTTTAACTGTCTCTGAAGATTTTTAAAGGCACAATGTATTCAGAGCATGAGTTTAGTGTTTGGGGATCTTAAGGTTGAAGGAAGTAGATGCAGCCCTTTTTTTATTATATTTTAAGTAAGTAACGTGGTTAAGATTTAGGCATATCCACACCAATTCAACTGGCATGATTTCATTGATTTTGACCAAGAGCATAAGAGTTTATGTAGTCAAAGGTGAAACCAAGAGATAAGCCTTAGACAGAAGGAAAAGGGCAAGATCTTTCCTCCTTTGGTTGCCTGGGATTTTTTGACCAGCATTTCAGAAACAAATCAAAAGCACCCACCCCTTTTATCACTAACAAGACTGCAAAAGTTAATTTTTGCAATTCTTTATATCATGGTGCTACCTTGTAGAGAAGTGGGATAAGTTTCCTCTTGACTAATATGAGGGGTGTCTGTAGTACAGGGGTGCAAATCGGCTATTTGAACACAGGTTTCTGTGGTATTCTGACTGGCTTTTAGCTGCTTTAGTTGAAAAAGTATAAGCCTTCTGTAGTTCCTGTGTTGCCCTAGAAGGCTCTAGCCACCTGTATGCCTGTATCTCCAATGACACTCCATTTAGGTGACTGACATACCCCAGGTGCTCATTCAGCCAAGTGTCTATATTCAGGACAGTTATCTTCTGTTCTTGTCTAAGAAGGTCAAACCAAAATAGCCCATAAAATCTAGGGAATGAGTCCTCCTTTCATTAAGTTCTGAAAATGGTCAGAAAAATGCCATTCAAGAGCTTATCTCCTCCCTGCAAACAGACTGCACTGTCAGGTGTAGCCATCCATGCTGCAAGCACTGTAAACTCCCACCCTTCCTACCTGGGATGTTGCTGACTGTAAGTATAGTGAATATGACCTCTAGTAGTACAGTTCATCTCAAGAGTGAAGGAGCTGATGTAGTCTTACACTGGTGAGTTCTTCAAGAAATAACAATTCAGGCTTTGGAATAAAACTCAGGAAGTGTCCAGGCTCTGAGAAGAGGCTTTGTATGAAATCTCTTCATCAGATGAGGGGATTATTCATACAAAAAAGTTTGGAGTCGGGTCAAGAAACAATTTTAGAGATAAATTGGTGTGTTGGTTTTTGTACACGGGCCTTTTCCGGCTGGGAAGCATTAGGTCAAACTGCTACTAAGAGCCTTTACTTATACACGAAGCAGTAGAAAGGACAATGTAGAAATATTTTTTAATAAGAAATAGCATGGTTTTTGGTCACTGCTTCAGTTGAGGTGGTGTGGCCTCTCCATTCTAGCATTAGGATGAAAAAATGTCCTAAAATAAGAAGTGAAATATCCTCCTTATCTTGTTTATTGATTAGATATCATTTTTAAGTTGTCTGGTTTGATTTAAGCAGAAGGGATCCTATCTGCAGGCAGAAATAGGGACCAGTGAATTGCTCAGGTCAGTTTGGAGCTTTTTATCTGCAGTGCCAGAATGATTTCATGTTCATTCTCACACTTAACTTTCATACTAGTGAGTTTTGGGTAATTTAGGCTCCTTGGGATGCCTTCTTGTCTGATTTCCTTCATATACACTTGTGTCTAAGAGACTGAGTTGAGCTTTTCTTACATGTGAAAATTAATGTCGGGCTGCTGCTGTGAAACAGCACCTAAAGATTATTTACTTCAAAATACTTAGGTGTTCAAATGTTATATGTACTTTGACAGTCTTCTGCTTAGCCTCTGGGCCAAATCTAGGAAAATGTTTACATGCTTGCCTTGCCTCTGAGAGAAACAGAAATCAGGTGTGCAAGTACTTTGGTGTATCCACCTCTGTGCCTGATCCACTAGCTTATATAGAGGAGCCATTTCTTAATTGTTCTTCCACTATTTGTCTCCTTTACACAGAAGTCCAAAAAGTGCATTTTTCAAGCAATTCACAGGGAATCAAACCACAAACCTCCAAGGCTTAAGTGTAAATTACTAGAGCCTGAAGGTACAAGCCAAACTTCTTGGTCAAGTTGGATAATCTTGGTACAGAAAAGAAAGGAAAACTCACCTCAGGTAATTTTGTTTTCAGGTGACACCAAGTTAGGCAAGAGTGCTGATGTGCATGAGGGTAGGAAGGCTCTACAGAGCTATCTGGACAGGCTGGATTATAGGAAGTTCAACAAGGCAAAGTGCCAGGTCCTGAACTTGGGTCACATCAATTCCATGCAACACTAAGGGCGTGGGGAAGAGTGAGTGGAAAGCTGCTCAGAGGAAAAGTACCTGGGGGTGCTGGTCGACAGCCAGATGAATATGAGTCAGCTTGTTGCAAGAAGGCCAATGGCATCCTGGCCTGTATCAGCAGTAGTGTGGCCAGCAGGGCCAGGGCAGCGACCATCCCCCTGTACTGGGTACTGCACCTTGAACACTGCTCAGTTTTGGGCCTCTCACTTCAAAAAAGTTATTTAGTTGCTGGTAGCGGGTCCAGGGAAGGGCAATGGAGCTGATGAAGGGTCTGGAGCACAAGTGTGAAGAGGAACAGTTGAGGTACCTGGGGGGGGTTAGTCTGGAAAAGAGAAGGTTCAGGAGCGACCTTATCACTCTCTACAACTGCCTGACAGGAGGATGGAGTGAGGTAGGGGTCAGTGTTTTCTCCCAGATAACAAGGGATAGGACTAGAGAAAATGGCCTCAAGCTGCACCAGGGGAGGTTTACGTTGTATATGAGGAAAAATGTCTAAACCACAAAGGTTGTCAAGCACTGAAACAGGCTGCCCAGGGCAGTGGTGGAGTCACCATCCCTGGAGGTGTTTAAAAGATATGTAGATGTGGCACTTCACGACATGGTTTAGCGGTGGACTTGGCAGTGCCAGGTTTACAGTTGTACTCAATGATCTTAAAGGTCTTTTCCAACCTAAACAATTCTATGATTCTATGCGAGGTGATTGTTATCTGCACTTGTTTTTCTGTGTGGTCATATTACAAAACCTCACCCAACTAGAGTTGTTAATTTGATGTGACTTTTCTACACCACACCAAAATGCGCATAATAAGAAATTACAGTTCTGTGTCTGCTATGCTTGTTATTAATGGTCTAGCTGATTAGCAGCGTGAACTTGCACAGCAGGGAAAATACACTGTTTGTACTTCTTTCTGGGGGAAACATAATTGTTTGGAAAGATATCAGCTCGTAAATGTAATGTTTTATGTGGAGGTCTTTATATTGCTATTCAGAGGAGGAAAGAACAGAAGGAGGAACAGGAGGGTCTCCTTTTACCCCCTCAATCACTGAAGAAAGAAGTTCTATAGAATTTTCAAATGCTATTAAGCAAAGTATTGGTTATCTGAGGATTCATTGATTATTAATTGTTAATCAAACAGAATCATTGATTATTAAACATTAATCAAACAGAAATGATGTGTCACCTCAAAAACACTCCTATATTTTAAGTATTTGTGGTGCTTCACCATCTAAACAAAAGCATGGGATGGAAAAAAGGCTAGGAAAAAAGACTACGAAAAAAGCTTTTCTGCCATAGTAATGTAAGGTGTGATTGTTCCCAGCATCAAAACAAGCTTCTGAGATCCTCTACCAAGCCCTGTTATTCTACATCCTTTTAATTACAAGTAAATGTGCCCCAGATGAAAAGTACTGATTTAAATATGTGTTTGAACAGAATTAATTTCTATAGAAGAGTCCCTGTGAAAAGGAACGTTGGGCAAGAGAAGAAGCATGAAGAGGTAAGATTTAATGGAGAATAGAGAAGCTTAACAAAATGTTTTTATAACAGGCTTTCCAAAATCAGGAGGCAAAGCTCAAACATCTTATGATTAAGAAATACTGCATTCATTTCCAGTCGCCTTCTCATCTTGAAACTTTTAAAAAGGACACCGAGACATGCAGGCACTGTTGTGACATCTGAAAACTCAGCAGCTGTAGAGTGATCCAGAGAATGAAATGCTGAATGGAGCCACTAACCAGCTAAAAACAACAAAACAAACAGCTCGGGGCTACCAAGATGCTATTAATCCACAGAATGAGGGCAAATAATTGAAACATTAAGAAAAGAAAAAAGGCAAGTGACTGGTGCACAACAAGAGATAAAAAATGATTATTTGGGGGATGAAGGCTGGAGGCTCTTCAAAATCATGGAATTGAAAGCCAGTGAACCTGAAAAGGCAGTCAGTGGGAAGAATGGAGAGCCTGGCAGAGACCAAGCAAATGTAAAACTCTTACCCCAGAAGCAAAAGGATGGGGGGACTTAAAATATGTAAGGTCCTCTAAGTGAACGGTTCTGTATAACCTAACACAAATTATCATTTCCAGTGTGACTAGGCCTGAAATGATCATTACTTTTCTGTCTTTCCTGTACCCTATCCCAAACTAATCTCTGGTCTATATTCTCTAATGGGAAAGTAACAGTTATTTTTCCAGGGGGAACTAGAAATACCACATCCCTGAATACAGCATAAATGAGCTCACTTCTAGAAATAGGGGCAGATCTGAGTGACTGCCTCTGCAGGGTGCACCCACACAGGAAGCACTGATGCATATGACTAACCTTGCAAATGTGAAGAGCCCCACAGCATGTTCCATGCATCAACATTTGGAGGAGTAAACTACTGTTGCTGGGCATGGGATCCTTCTCTCCTAAATCTACAGGATAGATGTCTTCAGCCGGTTGCCTGAGACAGAGGAGAGGAAAGGCACCTTCAGAAGCCACTTCATCTCATCCTAAAGAAGACATAGAGGAAGCAAGCTCAGGGTGAGTAGTTCACAAAAATATGTCTACATTATCAATAGCTGTCTTTATTCAGGAGAAACCCACATATTCTGTTAGTGCCGCCAAACAGAAGCTTACAAACCAAAGACCCAAGGGGAAATCAGGCATTGACCTTGCTGATGCTGCAACAGCTGCTGTCTCAATGTCTGCAGGATTTGCAGGTCCACAGCACACACACCACAACTTCCTTGTAACGTGCATTAGGGGCAATAGGCTCTGGAAAAATGGATTAGCGAAGTGTCAAGCAGAGTGGGTTTGGACCAGGTTTCACAGATAAGGCAAACATAATTACTTCATTGACACCAACGGCCTTCAGCAAGAGGCTGGTTCTGGCTTGCTCTGTACTGTGCAGCATCTGCAACAATGCAAGTGCCAGAGTTCCTTGCAGACACATCCAAAATGAGGGATTTTTAGGTGCAGTTTAATCAGGTTTTATGAATACCAGGGGAATCTGCATGAGATTACTTCTTGGTATATCTTCAAGCCCTTAATTGCCATTTACAAGTCCCAAACCCCCAAAACACCTCAGATGACTTTTCTTTGAATAAGCCAAGGCCTTAAAAACTTAATTACTCAGAAATACCTTATACTAACGTAAGTGGCAAATCTCATCGAAAAGCTGTAATTTTTTTTTATTGTATGAAAATAGAATGGTTTGAGTAGGGGAATGTCTATAAAAAAGAAAACATAAACAGGGTATAATTTGGCTCATGCTGGATCTCTCTTTTTCTAGGTTTGAGACAAATGTAATTCTGGGAACTTAAAAAAGTCAAGAATCTTCATTTAAAATAAAATCACTGCTGAGTGAAGTTACATTTTCTTTTGCTGTGCTTGTTATGTTTTTATTAGGAGCATTTCAGAGTTTTACAGTACTACTGCCTGAGAGAAATGTATTGGGAAATAATGCAAGTGAGACTGTGAAGTTCATTTTATATACAGTCACCAAATAGCTTTACAATATATCCCATTCTTAGTGTATCACAGGTATGGATTTGACACAGGTATATATGCAGAAGTTTCAGCACTATAAGCAATAATAGAAGATAAGCAGAGTTTGTTCCCAAAAATGTGTTTTACTGAAAGAATAGCTGTTAGCAACATTAAAATTTGAACATGAATGTGTCATTCAGAGCAAAACAGTAGACGTGTCTGTGGCAAAAATATTTACTGCTCTTTCTCTAAGGCAAATAGGACATAAATGAAAAATAAAAACCATAATAACTGTAGCTGCTATTTCCCCTTTCAATGCTATTTCCCCTTTCAATGCTATTTCCTCACATTTGCTAAAGGAATGCCTTCAGTCACATGGAAATGAATTTTAGGTTTAGAGTAGGCAATGATTTACAAATTTTAAAAAGGCTTTATTAAAAAAAAAAATCTTTTTTCTTTTTTTTTTATTAGCCTTAAAAGTACATAATTAAACTTTTTGCAGTCCAGCCTTTTTCAACTTCCTGCTGACACAAAAGGATTAAATATATGAGACTGACTCTATAAATCAAGGTGATCCTGGTGTGTCCGTCACTGCAGTTGTCTGCTACCCCAAGGCAAAAAAGCAATAAGGAATTTCTTTATGTTTTTCTAATCCTCTCAGTTTCAGTAGGTAAAAGTGTTAGTAACACTGCAGAGGAAAGAGATGGTTTTGCGGCTGTGCTGTGGCTGTATGAGCTGCAGGGCTGGGCACCACACTGCTGCTGCATGACACGAAGAGAGGATGGATGAGCATTGACAGAAGGATGCTGCAGACCCCTCTGACGACCTCACTGTGTACATCTTCACGTCTATCAGGGATTATTTTAGGGTTCAGACGCAGAGAACTACAGCATTTGCAGAGGTGTTCGTCTGGAGAAGCGTCAAATGTGGAACTCAATCTGTGTTAGCTCCCATTACTCATTTTACAATTAACAGAGAGAAGTAGGCAATTTAAGGGTGTGAATCATAGAATCATAGAATGGTTTGGGTTGGAATCCAAGATCATCAAATTCCAAGCCCCTACCATGGGCAGGGCCACCTTCTACTAGAGCAGGTTGCTCCAAGCCCTGTCCTGGCCTTGACCACTGCCAGGGATGGGGCAGGCAGAGCTTCTCTGGGCACCCTGTGCCAGCATCTCACCACTCTCATGGTAAAGAACTTCTTCCTTAACCATCTAACACCCTACATTTAAAAAGATAATAGTCTAAAATAGGGAAGATCAATTACACTCCTTAAATTAAAGAAAAAAAAAAGAAAAATAATTCTGCTTTTCTCCACTGGCTATATAATGATCCAAAAGTAACTAGTCCACTGTACCCATTTATGCTGTAGGTGTTTCACATTCTTGAGATCTAATTCTCAGTGCTACAATTCACAGCTGATGTGTCAGCTGAGTTTCAGACTTTTTTCATCCTGTCACAATTGCTTGGATTGTAGCCTACGGCAAATGAAACATTTCCCTTTGCCTGTCCCACCTGCTTCATCAGTGGCAGGCATTGTTTGCTTCCTGTACCAATGGCCTCTGCAGCACAAGCCTGAGGCAGCTGAACCTCAGGAATTCCCTTTGCCTTAGCCACATCAGATGGGCGATGCCACACATGATTTCATACTTGCATTTTCACACTGTATTTCCTTCTGTGTGTAGTAATCCTCTCTGAAGCCAGGACCTGTGGTTCTCAGAATTGCTGTAAGGTCCATAATTTGTGGTGCACTTTCTAGGAAGAGGAGAAGGGAACCTTGGGAAAGACATGAAGGATTAGTGTGACTCATTGCAGGGGTACAAACTGGCATATACTGAGAGGCTGTGATACTACTTGCAATCACATGTTATGCACAGTTATGGAGTTATACACAGTTATGGAGTTGCACTCACATATTTTGCAGCCTGTCTCTCTTTGGAGTCATCCAATTTGAAATACAAGCACCGCTACCTTGTACAATTGGATTTGTGTGTTTTGACTGCGTATAACTGCAGAAAAGGTGAGTCCCAGCAGTACATACAACATTTACTGTGGTGGCACCACATCTCAAAGGCTTCTATGCACCATGTTTGGGCATTATGCTTAACATATATAAATTATGTTGTAACAACCCTTGCAAGAAGATAAGCTTGAGAATTATTATAAGCTGTAGTTTCAGGATTATATCAGCTGTGTCCCTGATTTCAGCTTTGTCTTTCCACATACTTTCCTCCTAAGGCAGTGTCATCTCTTTGGCACATGTTTTCATCATGATGGTCCCCCACGGGAGCATCAACATGTGCTTCAGAAAAGCCTTTTCTCAGTTGGCTTGTTTTCATAAGTTTTTATATGGTTGACTGTCTTCTTGTTACTTTGTGACTACAGAGTTAGGAAAAGTAAAGTTATTCTGGTGGTCACCTCCGAGCACAGGGTTGTCTCAATTACTCAAGAATGTGCATTTATATGTTATATATAGGTAGTTGTTACTAGGTGTTCATAATAAATCTACAAGCATTTTGCAGACGCTTGGGGCCATTTTCCTCTTTCTCTGGTTGAGCCATGTCAGCAGGATCTGTTATACTGGAACCAGAGGGAAGCACCTTTTCTCCTCAGACATCTTCAAGCCTTTTATCCATTAACATGCACAGGTTTCCTTTGGGTTTGCCTAGCCTGAGGTAAAGAAAGTTAGTTACAAGCTAGGAAACCTACTAAGCCAACTTCATCTTTCCACTGTAGCAAGACATATATTGATCAGACTGGTGTAATAAGGTAGACATTTCAATTCCTTGTTTCCTTTTCTGTTCTCATAAAAGAAATTCAGAAAATATGAAACAGAGACACAAGAAAAAAGGTCATTTTTACTGCTTAGGTAATATCTCTGACACTCTTAATATTTAGAAGTAAGACTAGAAAGGTGAGTGAGTCAGAAATGGAATAGCCAGTCCAAAGCATGAACATTCTTTTGAGCAGGAGGGTCAGTAAACTACTTCCCATTTATTTCTTTACAAGGCTTTCTACAGTAAGACTTGACAGCCTGATGAGAATTGATGAAGTAAACCTGTGCCACTGGACCAGTGGAAGAGGTAACTGGAAGTGTACTTTGAGATTCCACTACATTGTTCTTAGATGTTTCAGACACCATCTAAATGGCCACAAATATCCCTGCCTTCATGAATAACTGGAAAGCTCATCCGCACCATAGGTTATTGACAGTTTTCCCTCCTCTGCAGGGGATTGCCTATTGCCCCTAGAGATAGGAGTCAGGCAATTATTTTACAATATATAAAAATATTCATTCAGCATCTTACATTAAACACAAAAAGATTCTGAGGGGAAATGTGCAAAAAAAGCATCAAGGTAAATAGCTTTTTTTTTTTACTACATCGGAAGAAAGTTGCCAGACTTAGAGGGTCGATAATAAGACCAGGTATAGAAAAAGCACCAAAGGATATTAAGGCTGTAATAGAAAACAAATGATTTTTTTGCATCAGTGTTCACCGTAGCCTTCTTTACAGGTGAGAACTCTGAGGAATTCCTGAATCCAGCTGTCAAAAGCAGCAATATATAAAAACTTATAAAACAAACAATAAAAAATGCCATACCCAAGTGATAAAGAGATTCAGGGGGTTCAGATATGAAACTGCTGACCTACTGCCTCTGATCCTTAATCTATTTCTTAAATCAGCCCTGTGTCCAAAGGAATAAACTATGTCAGGTGTTGTTTAAGCATTTTAGTGGTGATCTGGAGAAATACAGGTGAATAAATCTGTCTGTCATACCAGAAAATGGCTAAGAAAACTACAGCAAGGAAAGGTGTTAACTAATTTGTGGACAAATCTATAGGGAAAGGTTCTTGACATGGAGAAAGCTGTGCTGCACATGGCTGCAAGAGCACTGTGGAGCCTGTAAGCAAACAGATACAGGTGACCTCTATTTGGATCTATTTGGATCTTTTTGTATTTTTAACCAATATCCTCATAAAAGATTCCCAAGAAAACGTAGTGAAGACAAAAGGAGGTAGAAGGAAAGCGTAAGGATTAATGTTCAGGTTTCACTAAGAAGGAAGACCCCTCCTAGTGAGTTCTGCAAATGTCTGTTCTGGGATCTATATTGCTTAACACAGTCTGGAAAGATCTGGAAAATTATTGACTAATGAGACATGAGACTGTTACTCATAGAGAGAGAGAGATTCAGAATACTAAAAAGTGAAACTAACAGCTACAAGGCATAAAACAATTTCACAATGTTGACTAAGTGGCCAATAAAATTACATATGAAAGTCACTGTCAATGAATGTGAAACACTGCAGATGAGATAAAAAATAACTGGAGTTATGTATATGATACAATGGACTCTAAATTAACTATCACTGCTTAAGATAGGCCTCTGAAAATGCCAGCTCAGCTGTCAAAATGACAAAGAAGATATTAGAAATTATTTGGAAGGGACAGCAAAATAATAAAGAAAGCCAATCTCATTATGACACTCTAATAATATTGCTCCTACATCTTGAGGACTCCAAATGATGTTCTGCCGATCTCAGAAAAACATACTGTGAAGTTAAACAGAGAATAGAGAAGGGCAAAAATGTGTTCAGAAGCAAACGGTGAGAAAGAAAAACATAGCAGCCTCTAATTTTTCAGCTTTCATGCAAAGGAGGGATATGGCAAATGTCTAAAGACATGAGAAGTGTGAAGAGGATGAGGAAGGAAAAAGTTTTCATGGTTTCTCAGAATCAGGGTTCTTGCTGAGGCAGGCTGAAAATGGAAGTGCTTTTCACACATGGCAGGGAATTCCCTGCAGCAGGGCTTTGTAAAGGCAAACAGATTAATGGGAACAGGAGAAGATTGAAGTCCCTAAGCCACAGGTTACTGGAAGCTGTAATTGGTATATCAAAAGAATTATGCCTTGTCCAGTCCCCATATTTTCCTAAGCATCTGCTACTGACCATGACTAGAGTGAAAAGACTGTCCTGGATGGATATTTGGTGTGATCTCATAATACTGTTCCTAGAACGCTATTTCTGTTCATAGCCCGGGTTCTGATAACTGTCACCCCATTAGGTGCTTCTTCCACACTGTAAGGAAACTACCAGGCCATAATCCATCTAGAATCTGTGCTTTAGGGATTTTCTCACTCTTCTTTTGATTTCTGAAACTCTCCCTTCACAATAGTCCAAAGTCCAGATCTGTCAGAGCATGCTGCAAAGTTAACCCAGGAGAAATGAGGGCATACTACAGTGACAGGCTTTGATGTTAGTTTTCATTTATTACTTGGAAAATTTAGGATTTTTCCTCCATTGTCTTTGCATGGAAAATTAGGATGAGCAAATGGACTTACTGTTGTGTACATGCAGTCAGCAGATAGCTGACAGGCAGCTTGGCCTGTATGGCTATTTAAGAGCTGACACTGCAGACTGCTTTAATAGGAAGAATGGGAAGTTGAGCAGATCTACGATCTCGAACAACTGTCTGCGTGTGATCTCAGCCTTCCCATATGTGGGAACGAAAGAGTAAATACCCACAGAGAGATATTCCTATGAAGTTTGAAAATAAGATATATTTGGCAAAGAGCTCGTAAGAGACAGGTACCAATAAAAGAACAAGCCACCTACACCCCTGCCATCCCACAGGACTCATGAAATTGACTTTGCAGAGTGAAAGTATCAATAAGCTTTGGATAATGCATGATCATTACCTTGCTGATGTTAATTGGTATTTTAAACCAAATTATCTTCATTATTTTTTAGCAAGTTATTAGAGTTTGTTACAGTTCCAGGATTAATACCAAGTAGTAATCTAACCACTGAGCTTCTCCTATCATGAAGTTCTGATTATAATGGCTCACACTTTTGCCAAAATTTAGTTGCTGGCATGGGCTTTTCCACATCAATTGTCTCTACACAGAATTTCATTCAAACATATTTAGTCACCTATGAGAACAAGTCTAAGAAAGCTATATTGTTCTCTCAGCCAAACTCTAGAATGCAATAAAACCCAGTAACTGGGAGCACAGACTTTAAGTAAGGTGAGCAGCAGCCATTGTTTCAAGGTATAATGAAGAAAGTGTAAGCCTCCTAAATGTGAAAAATCCACACGCAGATATCACAAACGCTTTCAGGTTTTAATACCAATGTCATATCTGTGAAATAGAAACACAAAGTACAATTCCTTACCTTGGAAATGAAGCAGAACTAAATAAAGAAATTAAAAATAAATTATTATTACTATTAATAATAATAGAAATAATAATAAAGTTTACAAAACATTTGAGAGTTTTTCTGGAGAAGAAATGGATCATTCTGTCTATAACGCAGGGTGAGACTAGTGCACAGTATGCAAGACAGAGAGTCACTGAGCAGTGCAGAGAAATAAAATTGTTAACAAAGTCCTGTTTCTTTAGGATGTCAAGGTTTTCTAAAAAAGAAAAAAGACAGTATTAAACCAATTAAAGAGTGTATCCACATACACATGCACAAGGGATCTGAATAAAGATTCCACTGTCAATGTTAATTCTCATATTTCCTAAATTTGGACTGCTTTGCAAACTTAAAGTTATTCTCCTAACCGCATTTACTGGTGTGCAATTTAAATAGAACAAGCAGAAGGAAAAACATGCAGCTCTCTCAATTTGCCTCTATTTCCTCTTTTTTTATAAATTTGAAAAGACAAGAGCATTCTGACAAAAGAAAAAAAAGCAGAAAAGCCATTCAATAAAAGGTTTTAAAAGAACCCAAGTGCTATTTTCATCACATCTGCTCAATTATAGTTTGTACAAGTGGCATTTTTCCAAGCATAGGTATGTCTTCCTTGTTGGAAAATAATTTGTTAAGAGAAATTTAAGATCCTCAATTTCTGACAGGTTTGGAATTTTTTCTTTTTGTTGGTTTTTTTTTTTTTTTTTTTTTTTTTTATTCTCCCATATCCAGGAACTTCATTCCTTTTATTTCAGCTTTCTAACTCTGCACTCGCTGTTCCTTTCAGGAGTGTAAATAAAATCAAATGGTTGGGAAAAGGAAACAAAACAAAAAAAACCAACACCAACAAATTCCCAGCCAAAATGAAATCCAGAATATCTTTCAGCAGATAAACACAATAAACTTCCTGTTTATAAATTAAGCCATTCAGTTTTAACTAGTGGCAAAACAGAATCTCAGCAGGACATTTAAGCAGTAGCATATCCATATGGGTTCTCAGTGTGAAGGAAATCTGAAATACACTCACTGACATAATAAAAGCAGGCTTGCGAAATAGTGGCATAGAGGCTGTAAGTAAATTTATTTCACAAGAAGCCTGTATCTTGAGCTAATGGGAAAATGCAGATCTTTTGCCTTGTTCTTTATGTGGTAGGTCATAGATGAGATGGGATTATAAAAGAAATGGTTCTATGTGCCACAGTCCCTGACAGCACTGTGCTACATTTCTTGCCCTAATTCAGAGTCACAAGGAATCCCTTCTATCAGCCGGTCAAAGCTTTAAGTGGCTCATAGCTTGATTGTGTCGCATAACCCCCTGAGGAAAAGCAAACTTGTCAATAATTCCTAAGCACTTTAAACAAAATATGTAAATGCAATAATTCCTTCAGAGAAAAGAGATGGGGGAAGGGAAAGTATTTCAGAAGAGAAGAAATATTGTTAAGGGATTTTCAGGAGGGAGGAATGAGTGGTTGGAAGAAGCCAGATTGCTGGAGGTTCAAATACTAATAAAGATAATACTAATGTACAGAAATGTAAAGGTGACTTAAGTCAGAAGGAAAATGTGTTAGGTGATTCCAGTATCTAGTACCCAATTATTCATATGGTAGCAAAAAGAGATAACAGTCAGGATTATGTAGAATGGGGTCATCTGCACATATGAATTTATAGCATATGGCAGAGACCTGAAAGTGCTGCTGTGCCATGCCTTGTTCCCTTATGAGGAAGACCCTTGCTCCTTCTGGGAAAGGCTAATCTCCCCTCAGAAGACAAATATTGCCTCTTATATCGCACACTTAGGTGAGGATGGAGTGAGAAGGTGCAGGTTGACGATAAACTTTAGCTCCAGAGTAATGAGCAACGGAAAGGTGAGGTGGTTCAAAGAGTGCTGCACATATCAGGCATATACATCAGGAAGAGCTTGTGCTGTGCTCATCCTTGCACCTGCACAAACTATGTTAGGATTTTAGCTAAGGAAGGGTTGTAGGGTGCAAGTGGAGTGTATATACTTGTATATCTGGCAGGGACCTGAGGGGAGCCTTGCTGTTCCTGTATTTTTATGAAGGGGCCCCACTTGGGTGACAGCTTGGTGTCCTGCTTGTCCCCAGCAGTATGTTGGGAGACCTGACTTCTGAGAAAGAAACAGAGGTGGAAAAAGGGCAGCTAGTTCCCACAGTGAAGCCAGACCTTTTCCCCTGCTGTAGCCAATGAAAATGAACAACAGCTGCTGTGTTTTTCCATGGAAAGAGGTCTCTTAGCTGAGAAGGGGAAAGGAAACCTTGGAGTTAACTAGAGACACGGCCAATAGGCATGAGCAGGCAGTCAACTGTCTAAAGGATAAAAAGGAAGAAGGTGAGAAAGACAGAGCAAAACTGAAGGAAATGGGAAAGTTGGCTGGAGAAAGAGGAGCTGAGGAGAGGGGGTAGGTAGAGACACTGATAGTCATGGAAAGTGGAAGCAGAAGGGAGGATGCTGCTGCATGTGCACAGACAGCGTTGAATACCATCTTCCTTCCATGAGCCATGCCATACTGTACCATGTGAAGCCCAGGGCTTTGTTGTGTTGACCCTTGTAGTCAGAGTTTCTGCTGTCCTTATGGCTGAGAAAGGCTCCGACTGTGTAAGAAATGCCTGAGCACATCATGGTGTATTCTCCATGTTGGTGCTAGACCAATATCCCTTCAGTCAGCTGAAAAAGTCATCACTGTACATCTGGCAGGAAATAGCAATGTCGCTGAAGTCTCAGTGGATGCCACATGAAGCAGCCCTAAGAGGATAAGCATTGTTAGTATCAATGTGCATGGGGACTCTTTGCACCATGTGTACTGACCTAAAATCTCTTAAAAAACAATTAGCAATAAGAAAAGAAGACGTTGCATTTCGATGATGAGCTTCATGATGAAGTTAATCAACCATCACTGCTGTTAAAAGAGAAGAAAGTGCATACTTGTCCCAGGAGAAACTCAGTAGATTGCCATTTCTTGGTACACTTGTATTGGGTTTGTTTGGCAAGGTTTTGGTAGCTGGGGGACACTACAGTGGTGGCTTCTGTTGGAAGATGATAGAAGCTTCCCCTATATCTAATACAGCCAATGCCAGCAGCTCCAAGATGAACTCACCACCGAAGTCCTCCTCTTAGGACAGAAGAGTGTCAGAGACAATGTGCGATGAACTGACCACAACCCCTATTCCCCATCTTTCTAGCAGGTGAGGAGGTAGAGAAAATGAAGAGTAAAATTAAGTCTGAGAATAAGAGAGGGGTTGCAGTGAAGGTGTTTTTAAGATTTGGGTTTACTTCTCATTGTCCTATTCAAACGTGATTGGTAATAAACTAATTTTTCCCCCAGGTCAGGTCTGTTTTGCCCTTGATGGTAGATGCTGAGTGTCTCTCCCTGTCCTTATCTCAACTCACAACCCTTTTGTTATATTTTCTCTCCCCTGTCCATCTGAGGAAGGGAGGAATAGAGTGGCTTTGGTGGACACACAAGGTGTCCACCAAATCATCACAATAGTGCATAATTTTCCACAGTGATCCATGAGGCCCTTGAGTATGACACCCTTCACACTTTTCACAACTGTGGATCTCCCCTGGGAATTACCAGATGGGGAGATATGTCCCTTAAAGCCCTGTGCTGTTGGGCTGCTTCTTTGGAGTATGACAGTGTCACCTACATTTAGCAGGTAAGGGTGAAACAGACAATGTGGGACTTCGTAGATGTCTGCATCAGCCAGCACGAACTTTTGCCTTTGTGTCTCCAGAAGGATATGGTCATGAGCAAAGTGTTATGGAGACACATCTAGACCCCTGTGCCTACCTAAAAATGGGAGAGTAGCCTTCCTATTCCATCTAGCTCGTATTTTGCATCCTGAGATCAACAGATTCCAAGGAGAACACAGTATCATCTCTAGGTGTTGCTGATGCGTGCCCCAAACCACTGAGACATGCCAGGCTTGGTCTGGTGGTGATGACCAAGGCTATTAGCTCAGGATAGCAGCCACAGAATGGGATTATGCCCATGCACACACAAAAGAAGCAGCTGCAGAGCTGTTGGAAATCAGGTGGCAGGGAGCAATTTGTTAGAAAAGATTCATTGATCCATGGCCCTGTTCCCTGTCCATTTCTATAAGGTCCCCAGGAAAGGAGGAAACATCATAGGCTTCATGAATTATTCAGGTAGGCTGGGCCCAATCCATAGATCACTCATTGGCTGAACATGCACACTTGCAATTTTTATAAAGCATCACTTTAGGCTTTAATCAGCAAATAACTTGAGCGTGTCTCAAAACAGCTGCTTATAGCAAGATAGGGAACCCTACAAAGCGTTTTGCTGGAACAGTATCTTGCCATCGAATGTAAAATTAGAAGGTTCCCATGTGCACGATCTTGAAGCTCATGCTGAAAATCCACTGAAGAAAAAGATACGCATCTGTTTATTTGTGGTGGTAAGCGTTTAATTAATCACATTCATGAATTTTATAAGAAGCAAATTCTTCCACTCATCAGAGTTTTCTATGAATTCACTTTGGTGTGATGTGAGAGCTCAGGCTGAAAGGAATCTGTCTCTTAACTGGCTATAACTGTTATTTCTTTAACAGATCATTCACAAATAAAATATTCCTATTTCAGAAACTTTTAATGTTGCTTTAACATTCTTGTGCCAGAGACAGAAATAAATAAATAAGCTTCATATTAAGACTCTTCCTTTGAATTCAGGCCAAAGACATTGAGAGCTGCTGACTGTTTTCACAAAGCTGTCCCCTGGCAGAACTTACACTGCCGGATTGATGTGTCTAACCATGGGTATATCTAGTCAAGTGCAGCGTAACATGCACAATTTAGCCTCAAGTGAGTGATTTGCCTACTGACATCCAAACACAGCTTAGCAGAGAGCTTCACTGAGATCCTTGGATTGCCCTGCACTGTAGCACTGTGTGTACCCATAAGTCTCAGCTTGGGACTATCTGAAAACACATGCTCAGTATGGGACTGCATCTTCACAGCATCCTCTGGATGTAGCACATGCTATCCTAAAAGTAATTGAAGGCACAGTTGTTATGCCTACTAAAATAAAGATGGTTCTGCCAGAGTCATACACTGAAATAAGGTTTCCAGACTCCTGCTTTCGAAGGACTGGGATAAATTCTCTTCTGCCTAAAGTGAGACCCTATTTTGCTAGGAGAACCAGCTGAGGAACAGTGTTGGCAGAAAGTAGGAATAAAACCCTTGTGCCTTTGTCTGCAGCTTAGTCAGCTGTTCAGGTTTGTTTTCCTGCTTCTCAGTAGCCACAAATCAGGTGTAAATACAAGTAGTAGCAATGTTAGTGGCTGTTACCAGACATTGTGCAGCAGCAGACATGGGAAAAAGAGTGAGCTATCAGTGCCAAGGATGCTTCTAGAAGCAAAGGCATGAATGAGCAAGTCACATCCTTGCCTCTAAATAACATGCTGTAAGTCATACAATACATCTCAGATATATTCCACCTGGTGCCTGTTGTGACCAATTTCATACACAGTGGGTTTTATTTCCTACCCAACCAAAAAGTTACTTTCATACTTACTTTGAAACATGACTGCTGTGTACAAAGCAGTGCAGAATCAGAGCCTTCCTTCCACTAGCCTTTCTTGGCAATTGGCCTGCAAGATTGTGAAAACAAAGTATTCCAGACCTGTTTGTCAAATTGCATTATGATTTAAAAGGCATGGGACTGATTTTCTATTCATTCCAGTGTGCCCTGATAGTATTGCAATGTCTCATGTACATTTGAATCCAATTTACAGTAGGGTAAACCTGAGAAGAACTGAAATCTTTCTTTTTGCTTCCTGCTTAACTTTGAAGTCCTTAATGAAACAGTTTGACATGCACATCTTATGTCCTTGGCTTCCAAGAAAAAAAAACATCGTAAAATCACCCAAGTAGCTCAAATGCAATGGGTAGATCACAAAAGTAAGCAGATGTTAAATAGCTTAACATAAAATATTAAAAAGCAGAAACAGATTCTATTTTGTTTTATTTCATTTTACCTTGGCTTAATTCCTTACCGGAACCACGGCTGCTGTAGCAATAGTGGCCCCATGTGAGTTGCTGGATTGCAGATCCTGACTGCAGTGCCTCTCCCCTTGCTTTACCAGAGCACTGATGGTACACAAGTGGGGAGCTCGGCTGGGGGCAAGTCTGAAGATGAGGGGAAGCATTCAGGGAGAAGGAGATGATGGCTTTCCCCCTGCTGAAGAGTTAAAGGTGAGAAATTCACACTGTTCCAATGGAAAGGGAGGTACTGGGGTTTTACGGACACCCTCTCCATGCTTTCAACCAGCAGCTGCTCACTGTCCCCCAGAGCAGAGAATGAGCAATGAACCCACGTGCAATAGCAGCAGTGCTCCATGCAGAACAGCTTAAACTCATTCTCTCTGAAGTCAATGCATCCACCCTCACTGACTGTCACAGCTCATGCATCTCGTGTTTAATTCTCTCTTTAAGGACTTCCTGTTAACACTCCTGGTGATGTAAACCTCTGATTTTCAAACATATGTAACACAAAAAGTACCTTTCTTTTTCCTTTTGGTTCCAGCTTTGCTGCGCTCTGGAGTGATCTTTCCCACTAACTACTTTCCTTCTGTCTTCCCATATGGGAGAGTTAGGATATACAGAGATAATATAAAGAATATAAATAATACAGATATAATGTATAGCAAGTATAAGTTTAATTATACACATCTACATATAAACATATGTTTATATATTTTGCATCTATAGATACACAAATACATTATTTTTCTAGGGGATGTAATACATTCTTTTTCTAGGAGATTAATACATTCTTTCTCTAGGACATGTAGAGCAGAAGCAGATTTATCAAGACGGCTGGAAAAGAGAAGGCAGGAGGACCGTGATACAACACCCAGAACTGCCTCTGCTCTCCCATCTGCTCTCAGTCCCCCTCTGCCCGCTCCAGGCTTTTTGAGGATGCGACAAGCCTCAGCGCCGGAGCGCAGCATCCTCAGAGGGTCGCCCTCCTTATCACCCCCCGTCCCCGTCCAATCAGGGCGCTGGGGGAGGGATGCTCGGGCAGGGATGCAGGGTTGCCAGGCGACAGCAGCGTCCTCTTGTCCCCCCCTCCCTCTGTGTGTCCCCCCCGGGACCGGGCTGCGCTCCTGCCTGCGCTGCCGGCGCTGTTAAACAGCCGCGGGGCCGGCAGCCCCGCAGCGTGCGGAGACCGGCTAGTCTCCACCCGAGGGCTGCCTGCCCAGCCCCGCTCCCCGCTGCGCCGAGGGCAATAGCCAGCCTCAAAGTTAGAGCTAGAAACGCAGTAAAGGAATAAGCGGCAGGAATCCGCCTCTTGCCGGCCCCGCCGCTGCGGAGCTGCCGCACGCCCCGGGTGCCGGGAGCGGGCTCTCACTCCTTGTCTTCCCAACTCTAGGTCGCCTCCTAATTTAAGCCTTGCACCAATTCACTTTGCCCGGAAAGGAGTGGAAATCTAGAAAGATGTCAGGCTGTGAAAAGGGACCCCAGTCCACCGCGCTGGTACCAGGCGCTGCTTGGCCGTGGAGGGGCAAAGTTGCTCAGAGGAACGGGAAGCGCGTGCTCCAGGGCAGAGGGAAAGGGAACGGGATCATCGCTTGGTGATCGCAATCCTTCCCTCCTTCTTCTCCTCCTTCCTTACTTCTGACCGCTTAGGAGGCCTTGATGAGTTTCTATCGGGATCCGATCCAAGGCTGGGGGGAGAAAGCGTGACTGCTCCCAGAGGAAGCAGCTCACACAAGTTTGGGGGGTGAGACTCCCCGGGGGATGTTTAACGAGCACATCGGGAAGCTCGCGATGCCCGGGAGCAGCTGGAGACCTTCGCCGGGACCTACCTTCGTTGCACGGTAAGGAGCTGGGCATTGGTATCCCGCACCCTGCTCCCTTCATAGCACATCCCACTCCCTGCACCCTGCGCCTCGGATTTATGCACCCCAGTCCTCGTATCTCTGCATCCCGCATCCCAGTCCTGTCATCCCACACCCTGCAGACTTGATCCTTGCATCCCGGGTACCTGCAACCCGCACTCCCCGCTCCTGTACTTCCTATGAGATGCAGCCGCTGCCTGGGGGATTGCGGGTGGTGCACCAGGGAAAAAGTTAAGAGTGGCGGTTTGCAAAGGCTCCCACACCTGCAGAGGGCAGGTGCGATGCAGGGGGACCCCTATAGTCCTCAACTCTGGAGGGAGGGGGGGAACGGGCAGAAAGGGGCTGGCTCCCCCAGGGCAGAGCAGCTGTGTCCTGATGTTGCCCAGTGGTTTCTGCTACCTCAGAGGCAGTCTTTGGGGGTGAAGGGAGGAGATCTTAAGCTTGTGATCCTATAGTCTTCCGTTAACTGGGGTGGAAAGTGCCAAGCCAGCAGCTGAGAGAGCTGTGCTGGATACCCAACTCACCTCCCTGGATCTGCTGCTGGGAGAGAGGTGGAGAGCATTAAAGAAACTGGAAGTGCATTTGCTCCTCCTGAGATATCTCTCCTGCAGGGAGCTGGCTCACTACAGGATCCTAAAATTGGAAGGCTTCAAAAAGAAAGGAGAAATTAGCAGGGATGATAGAGCCAATGTAAACTCTCCCTCATATATTCCTGTCTATCTGTCCATGTGAGTATGCATCCAGCTGTATAGGTATACATGTGTGCTTCTAGAGTTGTTTGTGCCTATGTATGTGCCTTGCCTATGTCCCTATGTATCTGGGTGTGTATGTGTGTATATCTACGCTCGTGTTTCCTTGGATGCATAAAGATGTATTACATGTATAGATTCAGAGGAATGTGGGTTTATTTCTGGACAGTGTTTTTTTAACTATGTAGACATAGAGGTGTTTAGGTATGTATCTTTCTTTCGTGTGTGTGTCTGGCACACATCTGAGATACACATGTGGGCGTGAGGAAGTGTATCTGTGTCACTGTGGAGGTAGGATTTGGGGGGCTTTTCCCCCTCAGGTTACTGTAGTGTTTCCATGGATCATTTTGAGCATACATCCCTGTATTTCAGCAATCTTGATGGAGAACAAACACTTCTTGAAAAACAAGGCATCTTCCCAATACTGCATTGAACTGAACTAAGGATTTGCTGGCAGTTTGTGAGTTCTTTGGCTTTTTCTTGCGTTATGCCACCTGCTGAAGATGATTTTAGTTCATGTTATAAATAATTCATTCAGCTTTAAAAACATCTCAGCCTGAATACTGTGAAACAGAACAGCCTGGGACACAGACTGGTACCTATTTCAGCTTGTGTAAGGATGTTTCACATTGGCTAAATATGCAAGAAAACAATTTGAAAAGCACACAGCCCACCTGACCAAATCCATATTTTAGGAAAATTACTTCTTTCATCTTCTTCCACTACGCCTAAACCATTACGACTCCTTCTGCTGTTGTTTATGTTGATCAATGCAAATATTACAAGCAAACGTAACTTCCCCGGTTACATTGGGGAAAACTGCACATTAAACTAATTTATTTGCAATTAGGGTAATAGAAAAACAGTACTTTTAAAATGCTCACTCTTTGAATGAAATCAGTAATGATCCATGTAAATTCTGCTTAATAAACTGATGCCTCGTAGAGCGATGCAAGCTAATTTGTCCTCTTCTAGATTATTTATTACTTTAATTTCTGTGGCTTTTTTTCTTGTTGCTTTTTTTAAGAAATGATGCTGTCTACTGCTGCTCTCAGTATTTCTGGAGTCCTGCTTTATATATAGAACACTAGATAAGGCACACTTCAAAGTGGGAAATCCACTAATTGCTTAACTGTTCTGTAATTGAAAAACAAGCAAAAAGGCATTGGTATCAAGTACATTAAACCAAGACTTTCATCCCAGAGCTGAGATGGTTTTCTAATCACTGTTGGTGTTTGTCTGTGTTGCATGTGCTGATGACCTACTTATAAGCTTCTACAAATAAAGTTTTTTAGGCAAATGTTGACACCTTGTCTAGGAGTAAGGTTCTAATTTTATCATTGAAAGAGTGAATCTAAAGCAAGATGCAGGGGTGAAGTATTTTTCTGGATTCACTTAATGTCTTTATACTTAAGAAAGAAAAATGTGACAAAGCTAACTACTAAATCAGACTGGAAAGCCAAAACAAAAGAAATACATTAGAAGCAGTGGTATCATTCAGCTCAGTGGTCTGCATTGCATGAGCAGAATTTGGAAATGCTGAATTTGGAAATGAAAGTGTAAGGAGATGTTCTGGTGTTTAAAGAAAAAGCTGTTTGGATGTTTTGTGCAAACACAACTCTCCTGTGGAAATGTCCTACAGAACGTGAATTATTCTGAAGGTTGCAGAGTCCCATATAAAATACTATAAGACCTGAATGACCCGGTTCTGATGTCACTTATGGAGACAAATTGCAATTTCACCTTTAAAACTGGTGGGCTAAATTCTCTGTTGGTCTACAAGAATTCAGTAGTGTGTACCCACCAAACATCTGATTTAGCAGTGTGATTTGAGAATCCAGCCTAAAGCTTTTATGGGGTGTGAGAGCCTGTCTATGAGGCTGTTGAACTTGCCAACAGTGTCCTGCTGAAGGGACTCCACTCTCTGTTCAGTTTTTGAAAGCTGTTTTCAAAGCCCCATAAAAGGTTTATCAGGATTTCTGCATCTTGTTTCTTCCACCTTGTTCTACTCTGGTTATTGATCAGTTAGTATTATTTTTTCTGGTTGACATCATGCTAGGTGTGCTATCATTTTCAGGTTGCCACAGAACAACACAGAGATGTTTGACACACCCCAGGATCAGACAGCATCACTGTTTGTGTGTGAATATGTCTAAGTACAGTAAGCTACATAAGCTCTGGTGAAGAAGATCATGTAATATTCACTGGCTTTTTTGTCTGCTTGTTGAGGTAAAACTGACAGCTTGTTTAAAGCTCAATCAAGAACTTAGTCTGGGTCAGAGAATTAAAGAGAAGATTGTCTTCTTGCTCACTGCTAGTGTGGAGAATAGAGTCATAGAATCATATAATCATAGAATAGTTAGGGTTGGAAAGGACCTTAAGATCTAGGGCTGTGCTTGGGTGTCCCTGGGTGGAGGGGTATCCACAGCCAGCAAGAAGGGATGACCAGAAGGACAATTTAGCCACCCTACTGCAGCACCCAGTGTTGAGTATTCAGAGCACAGCTGTGGTGGACCTGGGCTCCAAAAATGGCGAGGAAGGAGCTGTGTACTGACTCCCTAAATCTCTGCCTGTGACTGTTCCAGTCTATGAACTTAATAAGTACAACTTTCACCATGATAATCTAGCCCTAAACTGGTGGAAAAATCTGAAGCACGTTTCATCATATAAAAATACAAATTGGCTTAAAATTCATGAATTTATTTTAGTATTAGGTGTGAAATGCCAAAACCAAAATGGAATTCCTCCTGTGCACAGTGATGTCTGGGAACAGCCTCAGTACAATTGTCAGGGATTCCCACTGACACAAAAGCAGAGTTCATTGTTAGAAGTGCTTTAACTATTACAGATTTGTGTAATTGGTTTATTGTTCCGGTGAGCCCAGAGTCCAATGTGTGACATAAATGAATTTTCTGGCTTATCTATTGTCTAATGAGGTTTCCTACATTTTATTTCAGGAGCGTTAAGGTTTTAAAAAATACTGCGAGGTATATGCTGTCTTGTTTCTAGCTGCCTTTCCACAGCAATGCAGCAGATTTTCACAGGGGGTAAATCACTATGAACCTATTAATGTCAAAAAGAAGAGAATTTACTAGAGCTGTAGCAAATTACACAAAAATAGGCTGTAGAACTGTACTGCTTTTATCTCATAGTGGCCCTCCCAAATACAAAATGATGTAGTTGGAACAATTGTCATGCTATTGTTCATAGCTATGCTAAGATTATGGGAACATTTATGTAGTTAGCAATTGTACTGCTTATATAGGAACATATGGGCTCCTCATGTAAATCAGTGGGTTGTCTTAAAAACCTAAGTAGCAGTGTAGCAGCTTTTCCAAACCTTCTAAGACACAATTTATCCACATGGAAAGGCATGGTCTTAGCCCCAATTACTGAGGCAGCCCTCCTTGTGAATGCTTTAAAGTCTGGCAAGTGGCTTGACTTTGAAAGTATTGATGACCTTGACCTTGAAAGTCCCTTTCCTAACACATACAAAGGGATACAGGGTGATGACCAAGTATATAAGCCATAATGAATATGGAACAAACAGGGTGTTTATAGTGGGAATGATTGATGAACATTTCATGGGTGAAATGAGAACTGGGAGCAGTCTTTTTGGTGGATGCTGTAAGACCTTGAAATTCTCCATTGGAAAAGGGAATAGAGAAGAAAAAAGTTATGAAGACAAAAAAAGGTTGAGGGAAATAGATCTGTAAGAGACTAAATGGGAAAAAATAAAGAGAAGAAAATAGCTTGATAGGAAGGGAAAGAAAGAGCAGTGAAGACTCAGATGAGTAACCAGGCTGGAAAAAAGAAGTAAATGGAAGAGTAAGTCAGTTCTGAGATGAAGAGGTTGTAAAGCAGGTGAAGCTGATGAAGAAGACACTCCCATTAAAGAGAGTAGAAATTATCCTGAGACCCAACTAACAAGACAAAAATGTTGTAATGGAAGTGGTAAATGCAAAATTTATCCAGGCAGAGGACTGCATTCAGACATACTGACTGCAACAGAGATGTAGGGAACAGTGGGCTAGTAGAGAAAATGTCTTAGAACTGATTTTTTTCCATGGTAATTTGAATTAATAAGAAAAATAAAGAAGACAGGTGGAGAAGTATAATGTAAAAGAATTGGTCCATGGTCACCAAGAAGTCTTACCAGGTATCAGCACACAGTGAGCACACACCAACAAATCAAGTGTATCCTGGAGAAAAGAAGAGAGGGAAAATTTGCATGGGCTTCAGGTAAAACAGACAGTGCAGTAGAAACAAAGGAGGCACAAGCAAATTGATGCTTAGGAAATACAGAGATTATCAGATTCCAGAGGAAAACCAAGCAATTGCACACAAGGAAGAATGAAGTCAAAAGCTCAGTTGGTGACCACAAAGTCAGCAAATTTATAGGTCAGAACCTATATTAGATTAGTATGTTAGTATGTTAGAATTAGTAGGTTAAAAGGAAGGTATTTGTGGGAAGAATGATGAACATGTCATTTTACAGTATCCCTGAAGGAGCAGGGTGGCGGAGAGGATGGGTGCTGAGAAGGGCAGGTAGATTATGCAAGTGAGAAGAAACAGGACTGCCCTTAAGAAAATAAGGGGTGCTTGAGGAGAGAGCAAAGAGAATAAATCAGGGAAAAAAATAAAATAAAAAATAAAAATAAAAGGGCTGGGACTGGGATTATCAAAAGAAAAACACAGGCAAAGGCTTGAAGCAGGGACACCCAAAAAAAGGAAAGAAGAGGAGAAGGGGTGGGTGGTATAGGGAAGTCACCTCCCACTGGTACAGAGGAGGAGGCAGGGCCTGTACTAGTCATGAGAAAGGAGCTGAAGGAAACCTGAAAACAGTGTAAAACCTTGGTCTAGAAGAAGGCGTGCTGGTGGAAAACAGAGGAAAAAGGTGTGCAGGATGAAGCGACTGAGTGCATCCTCAGCTGTGAAATATAGCAAGATGCATACATTAGCTTCCATCCCCATGGAAAGCTCCACTAACAAGTCCACACTCAAATCAGGGACAATTTTTGTGTTACCTGGATGTTGCATCTGAAGAGGTTAACATAACTGCACGATCTGGAGACCTGCAGAGCCTCAGCCTCTCTAGTTTGCTGTGGCTAGCCCTCAAAAGCACATGTTGTTAGGCTGAGATACTGTCTTGCAATCTGCGAGGGAGGATGCTGCAGGCAATTTACAGTCTGAGAACTTGGCAGTTCTGGGACTCTTCTCCAGATTTAGCCCTGCAAAGAGTCTGGCTGAGATAAGTGGCCAGCAAGGGGCTGCCTAATTGAATGGTGCAACTCTGTAATCCTCTTACAGCAAAACTAGCTTGTCAGATGCCAAACCTAGCACCCCCAGACACTAGAGGTTTGCAACATTGTACACTGTGTGCTCAAACCCATGACCATTACACCAACTTAAGAAGTATAGGATAGAACACCATTTGAAAAGGGTTTGAAAATCTCACATAATATTGTTTCATCCCTAAATTCCTAAAATTTATCCCTAAATTTATTCCTAAAATTTTTCATCCCTAAGAATCGCTGAATATTGTTTCATCAGTGGTGCGGCTTTCCTCTCCACAGACATGTAACAGTAGGGCTAAGATGGCACAGGAGTTGTCAGGAAATCCCAGTCCTCTGCTGTAGGAATAAAGGGATACTGTGGGCTAGATACACTCCTCCCTGGTGAGGAATGGGGCTAATGTGATTGTTGAGAGGCTCCTAGATTGTTCTTGGCCTTGTCAACCTTGGCTATCTTGCTACACATAGCAGTTCTTCACCATTTTAATGTACAGATCAGCATCAGGATGGTTGACATATGTATAACATATATATTTGAGATATATATATTTTATATAAAGTAACTGTGATTAAGGCTTTTTAGATCCCATACCCACTCCAGCTTGCATGTGTCATACCTTCCTGATGGGAGACTTGTAGCTGTGCTTGAATGAACATGTATGTTTTAGGGGAGGTCTTTTGGCTAAGCTGTCTTTGGATCTGGTACTTACTGCCTAGCATATTCTGTATCATTTTGTAGTCATTATATATTTATACTGTTACTAATTTCATTCACAGTGATTGCATCATCCAGTGAAGAAATTATTAGGAAAGCATGAGAAGACATTGTTCTGCTAGTGTTTGAAAATATTACTTTTGTGATGCGTAGCAGAAATTGGCTGCCCTGCTGTTAGAATCACATAGCCAGAAATCTGATAAAAATCAAGAAGTAAATTTGGGGATGCTTCCAGAATTCATAGAATGATGTATTCTTTTGTTCCTCACTTTTGTGTATTGTCATGAGAAGAGAAAACAGTTAGACAAAAGGATGGAGGCAAAGAGAAACATAAAGATATTGTGCTGCAAGAAATGTAGAATTTGGTTCTGACGGGTTAAAACAGTTTGGATCAGCTCACATGGCTAAGAATTGTCTACAATTATATTTATCTGCAAGGACATTTAAACATTAATATTTTACATGAAAATATAACTGATTTTAGCATGATGAGGGAGTTTTCAAAAAGCCTCATTAAAATTTTTAGTGATGTCATATATTTATTTGGCTGGTGAGTGTCACTAGTTGAGAAAATGAACATAGACTTTTTGGCTTTTTGTCATATATTTTTAATAGCATTTTGCTAATGTTCAGTCAGTCAGAAAAACATCTTCAGTTTATGACAACTGATTCCTAATTTAGTTCAATTATAAAAGATTCTAGATGTTTCAGTACACAACAGATGAAAGATCTTGATTTCACCTTATAACAGATGTACTTCACCATTATTTAACTCTACCTTGTAAAAAGCAGGGGGAAAAAACACCGACATGGAACACCAATGCAGTAATATTGGATCAAACTTTAGCAAAATTGTGTGAAAAGGATATCTTACAATGCAAAGCACATTATTTGCATAGCCAATAATGAGGGTCTGCTTTTCCTCATTATGGAGTACTTGTCCACAAAATGCTACTACAGAATGATATCTTCCTAAAAAAGAATAACAATAATTTAAAAAAAAACTTTTTACTAGAGAATGTAAAGAAAATATATAGGAATCTTCTTAGCATTTTTTTCCAAATGCTGTAAAAACGCACTAAAGTACACTTGTCAAATTTACCTTATAACTGTTTCCAGCGTATTACAGTGGGATCTCTTAATTATGTTTGCGCATTTTCTTCCTTGCAACCAGCAAGGCTGTAGAAGAGCTCTGACACTAACAGACAATGAGATGGACAGTGCATTTCCCTGAAGAGGTGCAATCCCATTCTACACGTTACTCAAGCACTAGGTTGAGTTGTCAGGCCAGTCTTTGCTCTCAGATGTTGAGAACAGGGTAGCAATATCTGTGTGGGAATGGTAGATCAATGCTGAAGTCCGTTTCAGCCGAATACTCTGAAACCATCCAGCACACCCTTCTTTATCTTATGATTATTACAGGATACGTTTACCTTGAAAAAGAACTTTTTCTTCATAACCAAGAAACAAGTCTTAAAAGCAGAACAAAAGCAACTGCTGTTCTAGTAAAAGCGGCATGCAGTCCATGCACTTTTTCATCCATTCACTTGTCAATGCGGCTGTCAATAAGGATGTATTTACATATAGCTAATCCCACAGTTGATTCATTAAGATGATTTTATGAGTGAAAGGAAGATGACCTAATGTGGTAGCTCCAGGAGTACAACTAAAATGAGATAACTATCAGAGAATAATAATTTTGCTTTCTGAAGTGGGCTTTAAATCTCCGAGAAGATAATAGCTCTGCTTAAAACAATCTTTTCTTCTTCACTCAGAAGTGATCTCCAATTAATTGTACAGTTTAGCTGAACTTTGCTTTCCTTGGTGTCCTAGGAGAAAAGCTCTGACAGACTAAGAATTTTAACTTGTTTGTAATGTAAACTGAGTATACTAGTGGTGGTTTTTAACACTCCAGAAACTGTTTGGGAGGAAAAAGAAATAAATAGCAAAGCTTTGATCCTCTAAGCAAACAAAAAGGGGAGAAGGAGGTTAAAAGAACCATCATTTGTGAAAGGCAGAGAAAGAAAATGTGGGGAAAGTGTCTTTATTTTAACAGTTTCAGATACTGTTTGAAGGTCTATTGGAAATATTATGCACTTCAACAGCTTTATAGTCACTCTGGTAAACAGGGAAAGATAGATTTCTTTTTACTGTTTCATTGGCATTTTTGAGATTTCTAAGGACTTTGAAATTCTCAGTGATATCAGTCAGTCTGACCAAGATTTTCCCAGAAGAAATCCAGGACAAAGCTTAGAGATTAATGCTAATACCTTGACTATCAAGCTCAGATAAACATAGTGATATTATCCAATATGAAGGAAGGAAGGAATGAGAATCTAGTCTGGAAGTAATGCCTGCTCATGGGAGCTGGGAGGTGACTTGAAGCCCAAGTTTCTTGCCCAAAGGGTGAAATGTGAATTCAAGAATCCATTTGTAGCAGCAGGGAAGGGTCTGAGCCAGCAATATGCTGCTACCTTCTTATTCGTGGGAGATGTTCCTGCTCCCTGAAATGTCACTGATCTAGGTATGTTGGCCAGTAGGTAAGAAGGTGGAGTCAAGCCTCCACAAACTCTTTCCAATCTGCCTGCCTGTTCCACGTTCACCAATTTTAAGGAAGGAAGCAAACAGATAGCTCCATTCAGACCTGGATACCTTAATCAATGTCCAGGGAGCAGCTGCAGAAAATAATAAAGTTTCTTAGCCCCTGTGATTTCCTGGCAAGGGCACAAGGTCCCAATTAAAACTTATGCTGAATGGGTGCAGTACCCATTAGGATAGAAATGGATAGAAAGAGGCCTTTTTTATGTAAGCTTCTTCATTTTCAAAGGTTGTAGACAATGTTCCATTATCCCGAATGCAGCATGTAGAGTTCCACAGAAAACGACACCAGTAAGGACTTCACCTGATACATCTCTTCCTCCAAAGCTATCATAAACTAATTCTTAGTCCTTATTAACTGATACTTGTTAAATGATTCCCTTAAAATCTGCAACAGCAGAGATTTCACAGCCTCATGAGACAGTACATGCCTGTGCTTCACTGTTCTTATGGGCAGGTGTCCAAAAGTTTGAGCAAATCCCACTTTTTGCAACCAAACCTTTCACTCTTGTCCTCTCTGCTATGGAAATTAAAAGCAATTTAGTACTTTCTCTTCCATTCCATCCTTTTATATAGCAAAAGGATTAGATTTTGGCTTTTTTAAATGCTCATTTATGTAACATTCCAATCAGTCATCTCCTCTTGACTCAATAAAATAACTGCTTTTCTTTTAGCCATGTGCTTTTTTAAGAATCTTGTTATTCCTGATGTGTTCTTTTGGACCTTCTCCAGTTGTCTGTCTCGACCCATATCCAAAAGATGAGTGCAGCTGATGAATGTCTTGACTTCCCTTGTCTTGAATGCAACAGTCCTCAAAGAAATCCTCTGTGCTATTTCTTTTTCTACATTCCAAGCCTCACTCTAGCCATCATTTTGCCCAAAGAGCCCTCACAGAACCATAGTGATGTCCTTGCCCTGTCACCTTCCAATTTGCCACACTTTTTCTTGACTGCTTCTGGTCATTTCTAGTTCGCAAACACATCCAACTCCAACCAAACAATTGTCAGTCCTCACATCCACATTAACATTTCAGGAGCAAATTTCTTAAGTAATTTGATGATCTTGTTGCTTTGTCTTTGCCAGAGGGATCTGCATGGGTGATGTCTCCTGTTGGTTCAATCATTACTACACAGAGGAATGCACTGCAGAAGAATGCACTGCTGCACTGCCTAGCATATACCATGTTTAGCATGTCACATATTTAGCATGTTTATTATGAAGTGATCACCATGATCCCTAACTTCAGCCAATATTCTGGTTGTCCACAAATTAGAGAAAATCTCCATGGAAGCATCAGTAAAAGGGAAGCCTCCAGCCTAACTCCAAGCATAAAATATACCAGTGAATGCTGCAGAGCTCAGTGATGGATACAAACATGGGATCGGTATTCATTCGGGTATTCCAGCTATAGGCCCATGAAAAGGCAAAAGCTGCTCATGCTTTCAGGATCATAACTGTAAAGCAATGCTTCACGAAGTCTCAAATGAGAAGTTTGACTTTGCTGCTGGCAAACCCACACAGAGTTCATCGACATTAAGTCTGATGAATGTGGCATTAGGCAAGAATCCAGAACTCCTTGCCCACTAGACACACTTTCTGCCTCTCTTGTTTAATTTCTCTTCTTTTATTAAGACTAAAACTTTTCCCTGGCCAGCGTAGAACATATCCCAAACTGGCTAGGACATGGATAATGTCAGAGGGTTCTTAATGAGCTGCCACAGGTAGCTGCCCAAAAAGCTCCTTAGAGAACCTTTTGCAGCTGTTAGTTTCATGCATATGACAGCAGTAGTTACTACTAAGACAAAAAAAAAAGCCTAATAAAGGAAGGAAAAAATTAAAAGAAAAAACATTCACTCAATTCTCTGTAGCAATGCATGGAAAACCCCAATATTGCAACAAAAGAGTCCCCTCTAGCCTTCAAACTAATCAACATGTCTCATTAATATATCTCAGGAAATTAAAACATATCCTGTCCAACTCATTAGTTCCTGACTATTAACTTCCATACCTTGAATTCTCACTGAACAGGTAAGCAGCTACTTTAAAGGATGATATCCTTCTGGTGTGAATCTACCAGAGTACAAGCCACCATTATGCATGAGTAGTTCCTTTCGTCCATCCTCTGTCTGACTTGGTTATACTGGGACTGCTAAATAAACACTGCTTGGATGCATTGAGAGGAGGGGAAGGTCATTGTCCATGGGGGGGAGAACTTTATTACAGTCTGCAATAGAAAGACACAAGGGGGCACACCAGGCAACCAGTGGGATGGATCTTGATGCTTTTTCCCTTCAATGGTAATACATGCATCCAGCATTTAGCAATCATAAATGCTCATCTCATATGTTGTCTTTTGACCCTAGATCATGATAAGTGAGTACGTAAGATATGCTGTTTCATCACAGTCAGCAAAGCGTTGTATTGTAAATGCCTTATTAGATAGTCAACAGTGTGTTCCCAAGGCCTTAAACAACATCTTCCATGTAAACAGTCACCTATATTTAATCAACAGGAGTCATAACAGTCTTATGTTAGAGTGCTGCATGTTTTTCGCAACACTTGCTTAAAGTACCAAGCAATAGGTACTCCAGCATGTCTCTTTCTTTGTGGGTTCCAATTTATAACACTGTTTCTATGCCAATTATTACAATGTAAAACAATTATAAGTAGTTTCAAAAGCAAAAGCACATTTGGAATCATTGTGTTTATTTTCAGAGAGTAAGAGCTGCAAAAATGAATGGATTGAGGGGGATTAAAGTCTAGGCTAATTGTTCATCAAGCAACCTAAGACCGATTAAATGTGCTAATCTATTCAGTATTTTTTTATTTGTTTCCATTATTATCCCTACCAGAACTCTTTTGCATGCATTACTTCACCTATGTGTATCTATTGATAAAGGAACTCGCTTGAAATGAAGGTCTTAAATATTATAGTCCTTTCCCAAGGAAAACTTCCATGACAGCAGTAGCAGGACTTAAAGATGTGGCTGGAACTCTCTGTACTGCTCTTTTCCTAAAATAAAATGTAATCTCTTTCAGTAAGATTAATGTGAATGCATTCTTAATCTGTATCGATTCCAGATACTCTCCAGGTTTAATTAAGACATACTATTCTGCAAAATTCTGCATAGCTGTATGTAATGACCTATGAAAGTGGTCCTCATTGTACCTGACCCAAAAGAATTGTTCTAAAATTGATTACTGATGGCTGACTACTGTTATGTATAAATTTTTACATTATTCTGATGTGTAATTGACTATGTGTTTGCCAGATAAGTAGAGAACAGAGAGTTAATGATAGCTAACTTGATTATCACGACTTCCAAGTTCCAGAAAGCAATGAGTTTTTTTCAGATCAGCTACACTTAAATATTGACAGTTTATGGCCTCCAAAAGAGGAAAGCCGGCTCACCATACAATTATTTGTATAGGTATTACCATAAAAACGAGCAACAGGCCAGGTAGCGTTTCAACAGATTATGATCTAAGGCTAAAGAAGGTCAGAAGCAGGGCATTACTCAACATCATGGTACCATATTGTTGTGAAAAGGGGAAATTTTCTACTGGAATTAATAAATAGAAATATTGTCTGCAAGGTATGGAATGTAAACATTATTCTCCACCCAGCAGTAATAGGGACAATTTTGGACCATGGTGCCCATTTTTAAGAATTCTGTTTTAAGAAACATAGAGACAGAGTCCAGAGAATATCAATAAGAAGAATTAGATGTGTGAAAAAATAGATATATCACAGCTGAGTAACAGTCTTAAATTGTCACACAGAAGACTAGGCCTCAGGAAAACTTTTAATGGTGAAGTAACAGGATAAACTGCTGGGAAGTCTAGGAAGTTCCCATCACAAGAAGTGTTTAAAAAGAAGCTAGCCAAGACATGAGTTAGATAAGACATAAGTAAAGTTGATCCTGATTTGGGTAACAGCAAAGGAAGACCAAGATCTTTCAGGGTCCTTTCCAACCCTCTTCTTCTTGAGGTGACCTGAACATCACTCAGAGTTTCTACCCCAGTGTCGTGGTTTAAACCCAGTCAGCAAATCAGCCACGCAGCCGCTCTCTCACTCCCCCATGCCTTCCTCCTCCCCTACTCCCTGAGGGATGGACAGGAGAATCGAAAGAATGTAACTCCCACAGGTTGAGGTAAGAACAGTCCAGTAACTAAGGTAGAACACAAAACCACTACTGTTACCACCAATAATAACAATGATAAGGGAAATAACAAGGGAAGAGAATACAACTGCTCACCACCCACTGACTGATACCCAGCCGATACCCAAGCAGTGATCTAATAACCCTTCTGGGTAACTGCCCCCAGTTTATATACTGGTCATGACGTGCTGTGGTATGGAATACCTCTTTGGCTAGTTTGGGTCAGCTGTCCTGTCTCTGCTTCCTCCCAGTTTCCCCTCCTCCCTGGCAGAGCATGAGGCTCAGAAAGTCCTTGGTTAGAGTAAACATTACTGAGCAGCAGCTAAAAACATCGGTGTTATCAGCACTGTTACCAGGCTGAAAGTCAAAACTCAGCACTGCACCAGCTACCAAGAAGGAGAAAAATGACTGCTGCTGCTGAACCCATGGCAGTGTCCACCCTTTATTCCATACCATTCACATCATGCTCAGGTCCTACGTTTTCAATATACCATCACTCTTATCTCATATATATACTTATATATACATCCACAGAGAGAGAGAGAGAGGGAGAGATCATTCCTTAGTGCATGGACCAATCCCTATAAAGCTGCAGAGTCCATCGGTCCATGATGTCAGGTTCTATCTCTTTTGTAACAGTCTTTCAGAGCAGGAGATGCTCACTTGTGAAGAACCTGGGCAATAGTGTCCATTGCTAAGTCAACACTTCGATCATGAGTTCATCTGTATGTTGCATCTCTGCCCTGGTGGCCTGGGGTGTCATGGGCCCACCAGGCTCAAAATCATTCACCATCCCCTCCAGCAGTTTCTGCAGCTTGTCTCTGGGGACTCCATACAGCTGCCTTCCATCTCTGACACTTCTAAAGCACTGGAGGGGCCCAGTGGACTAGATACTCGCCCATACCGTCCCACACACGCTGCCACTCATGCCTGTCCAGCCTCGGGGAAAATCTTTTGGTCCTCCTATAGAGTCATGTAACCCTAGACAAGACCCAAACACAACTCCACTTAACTTTTGAGATCAGACAGAATGGTTGTGGGTAAAACACACTCTGTATGTGTGCCAGCATGGTTATCCCCATCACAATCATCAGACGGGCCTCAAGGGTACCCAAAAGCCATTCAAAACCTTCAGAACTCTCAAATGATGCTGCTGTACTTGTCACTGGGGCTGGTGTAGCTGCTGCGCTTGGAGTTGGAGTAACTGCGTTATCTGTTGTAGTCAGACTTTGAGTAGCTGCTGTACTTATCACTAGAGTGTGTGGGAATGTCTCCCTCATAGGCTGAGCACCCAAGGAAGGGGAAAAGGATATGTAATTGCTAAACACTTCTATTATATACCTCCCAAAGTATAGAGGTGATGACCACACTGGGAACGCAAGCCAGATCAGTTTCATGATCAATGATTCTATTGTATTACAAGTCATTACCATAAATTACAATGAAACAAGAACCTTAACCCAGGCCCCTCAGCTGATAAACACCAAAACAGCACATACCGGCTGTAAGTAAGGTGTGACCTGGTGAAACTGTGATCAAGAGCAACAACTTTGAGAGCCAATAAATCAGCATTGTGACGAGCATCCAAAACAATGAATGCTTATCACAAATATGATTAGACACACTCTGGCCAGATCTGTCATTATCTCAATCCTTCGTGCCCCAAGCTAGGCGCCAAAAAGAATTGTCATGGTTTAAACCCAGTCAGCAAATCAGCCACGCAGTCAATCTCTCACTCCTCCACCTCTTCCTCTCCCTCCGCTCCAGGAGGGATGAGGAGGAGAATCGAAAGAATGCAACTCCCACAGGTTGAGATAAGAACAGTACAGTAACTGAGGGATAACACAAACCGCTGCTGCTGCCACTGATAATAATAATAATAAGGGAAATAACGAGGGAAGCGAATACAACCGCTCACCACCCGCCAACTGATACGCAGCCTGACCCAGCAGTGATCCAGCCCTTCCAGGTGACTACCCCCAGTTTATATACTGGTCATGACGTGCTGTGGTATGGAATACTTCTTTGGCTAGTTTGGGTCAGCTGTCCTGTCTCTGCTTCCTCCCAGTTTCCCCTCCTCCCTGGCAGAGCATGAGACTCAGAAAATCCTTGGTTAGAGTAAACATTACCGAGCAGCAACTAAAAACATCGGTGTTATCAGCTCTGTTGCCAGGCTGAAAGTCAAAACCACAGCACTGCACCAGCTACTAAGAAGGAGAAAAAAAGATTGCTGCTGCTGAACCCAGGACACACAGGATCTTACAACATAGCACTTTGTATTGCAAACATCTACCTTCCCAGGAGGCAGACTAGATATCTGCTGGCAAAGCAGTGCTTCCACTGCTTTTTGAAGCAGAGGCAGGAAGAGCAGAGAACAGCTTGATTCTCTTGGGGAAAAGGGGAAAAATGGACAAATTTCAGGGGCAAACAAGGTTGTCCTGCAAGAGAGAAGTAAGCTCTGCCGTGCAGAGGGAGGTGATGTGTGTATGCAGGGAGATAACGGACAAGTCTGTTTAATTTAACAGATTCATTGCAAGTGCCTATTCAGTTCCTGCTCTACTCTAGGAGCAGCAGCACTGTGCATCATCTTTAATACAGACAGCAATATAATCTGTCATGTAAAAGCTATTAATAACAGTCTCACCTCTTACTGTATGGACTGTGCAGAAGTGTGTGTGTCTACGAAAACCAACATTAAATGAGCTCTAATATTAAGTCAACAGAGAAACAAGATGGTAAGGATAAGCACGATTTACACTGTCAGCTTCAAAGTCTACTCTGCATGTTTATAAGCTGTTATACCTTCATGTGTAGGCATTGCACTATATAAGGTTATAAAGTAATGTATGGATTTTGAATATTTGCATAAGGAAATGAATGCAGTAAATCTATCGACGTAGTCAATGCAGAACTACTGTAACTCTAATGTTTTCTGCAGTGCAGTGATGATTATGAAACTAGTAGGTATTTTATGTTACTAACTCAAGGCATCATCTTTAACAGATACTCGTAAAACACATTGGCAAAAGCATAAACTGCAGAAACATGAGTAGGAAATTTGTTCCCTGTGCTCCTATATGTTCCCTATCATAGACAAATTTTTTATACTGTTACCCAGTAATTATTTAATAAAAAGTATATTTAAGGAAAACCTGAAATAACTGAGAGATTTCAGTTGTTAGAAATAAAGGCCCAATCCTCATCTTAATTACTAAAGCAGGGTTAGAGTATATGTTAATTACTAAATCAGGGTTAGAGTATATGTTAATAAAAGTGTGATACATTATTGAAATTCAGACAATTCCTTGGAGATTTTATGGCTGATACAAATTCAAAAAACTTCAGAAAGAAGATTTTTCAAAATTAATAACTCTTTCTTAGAGAGAGATAAAAATTTGTCATATTCTAAAAGGGCATTATGTTTTGTCATGATTTTGCAAAAAAAAAATGTATTACTCATATCATTGATAGAAAAGATATTTCGACTAAATTATGCTTTTTTTACCCTAAGATTTTTTTCCATTCAGAAATTACTATGTCTTTCATCATTCAAAACCCCTCTGCACTGACCCTGGAGAATACTCAAATATTTCTTTTATCCATCCTAAATCAGGCAAACAATAAAAAGGTATTGATTTTTCATACAGGATAAATAATTCACGAACATATAAAAATTTAATTCAAGATTCAGTGGGTCAAATCCTAGGCTGTGAAAAATCAAGAGCAAAGTCATCAGAACTGCTCTATGTTACACCAACGCTGTTCAATTTGTCAGGTGTATCTTCAGTCATTTGACAGCTTCAAGAGGTCAATAAGATCTGCAGTTTCAGATGTTCAAATGTCAGCCCACTTGCTTTCCATATCCTCACTCAAGCAGCAGAGAGGATTTTGCATCAAAACCCTTGCATTTCAGTGAGGTGTTACCTTCAGGCATGCTCACTTAGCCTAATTGAGACTGGACACTGCACCAGCGGGAAGCCGCTGAGGAGGTGATGGCGTGAGAACATGAGTCATGAACATGCTATCCCAATCCCCCAACCAGTGCAAATCAGTCTAACTGCACTGTTGCAAGCTCCAAGGACAGAGACAGCTTGTAAATATGGGAAATATGAGGGTTGTGCAACATAAATAAGGCCAGAAGAGATAATTCATTCTACCCCCTGCCCCAAAGAAGAGCCAAATTTATTGTGTCACTTCTGAAATAAAGATTCCTTTTTTCTTGAAAACTTCTGATGGTGGAGACTCCACAACTTTCCCAGGCAGCATGTCCTTTAGAATGAGAACATTTTGCATAGTATCTAGCCTACACATTTATTTGTGCAGTTTAAGTTCATTTCTGCTTTAGCTAATGACTGAGCCAGAGTTGTCCTTTCATCTTTATTTCTCACCTCCTGAACTTGATGCAGCTGACATTTCCTGAGTAAACAGATACTGGTAACACTTCATCCTTGGACATTGTTCTTCACCAGGGCTTGGTCTTCTTCAGCAAAGCTACCTGGAGGCAATAGTCTTGGCTAAGCCTCAGGCTCATGGGTATTTCTTCACCAAGAAGATTCATGACAGTGTTTTTGTGGCCCTGTGCTGAGCCTCCCCTTGGTGTTAGAGACAGATCACTTCTCTTCTGAGAAGGAAGGAAAGACCTTTGTACTCTCATATGGCCAGAGATACGTACAGACTTTTCCATGCCTGTTGCCCTCATTACAGATTGCCAGCCATATTCTAGAGCCTAAAGCTCTTCCTCCGATCTTACTATTTCACTGCAGGCACACAGCTAATGGCATCCTTCAGATGCTTCTAAGCCACTTTCCTCCCTGAAATTTTCTAAGAACCTCCAGACTATAGAAAGATTGTCTATCAATCAAGTTCCTTTCTGCCTTCTGCATCTTCAAGACCTGGTCCTCTCTAGTTTCTAACACCCATGTTGATTTTTTCAGTGACAGCATAGAATACCTGAGATTACAAAACAGACTCAGCTCAGACACATTCCTCTTGAGTAAAACTACAATGTACTGGAGGACCTTTGGGCCTTTGGATGATCTGGATCTGTGCCTGGCACGTAGGCAGTTGTGTCCTCACTCTTGCCCACAAGTCTCATGCTGTTTGTAGAGCTGGGAACCTTGTGCCCTGAGCCCTTAGGGTCATGTGTGACTCCAGCCCAACCAAATGTGTGGAGAGCAACTGTAAAGGCTTGGTTGATTGCACAACTATGCTAATTATTTTGCCTTTAGGTCTGAACTTCATATCGTTTAGTCTCTCTGCAAACTCCTTGCAGTTAAACAAATAGTTGCATTTCATCTCAGATACTTCAGACCTACATCACATAAAACCTTTTTCTAAGCAAGCAGATAGTCTTTTCCACTTCAAATCGAATACATGTATTTACATTTTATGCCTCTGTGTATAACTAATACCAGCAGGGAAGGTAATACTTAATTTGCCTCACATCCCTCATAAAGACCAACACTGCTTTGATTCCCATTCAGATAGCTGGAAGAACAAGAAGTCTCTCTCCACTGCCCCTTCTATGAGACAATCTCCCTTCCACCGGGTCAGAAGGAGCTTGAGAACTTTGAGGGGGAGGGAAAGGGAGGGGGAGGGAAAGGGAGTATGTGTAATGATATGTTGGACTTTTTACCACTTCTTTGACTATCCAGGAATTAGGACTTCTTTTGGACATTTCACTCCACAACCTGATTCTTTGTTCAAATCAAGGAAAAGAAGCATCTCAGGGAGGGTTTTAGCTCAGCAGACATAGCATGAAGACAGACACAGCCACAGTGTGGAGGTCTGCATCTTTGGGAAATCATATTGCGTGATAAAAAGAATTCAAATTTAAGGAGTGATTCAACTGACCTCTTTTAGACATCTATTGTAGGAAGAGAGGAATCATGTCCAAAAAATGCTTTGGGTATATTTCCATAAACTGAATGTAAAGGGACTTCTGAATAACTAGATCACATGTAGAAACATATAACCTGTTTGATTAAAAGATTCTAACCTAAATGTCTAGGGTAGGACTCCAGTAGACCAGGCTCAGTATTATGTATGTTTAAAATCATAGAATCATAGAATCAAATAAGTTGGGAAAGACATTTAAGATCATCACTTCCAGCCATTGTCCCAGGACTACCAAGACCACCACTAAATCATATCATTGAGGGCCTGGTCATAATGTTAGTCAAAGACTGCTCTATGACTGACCGCAAACAGAGTCATGTCAGCAAGAGAGGAAAACTTGGTTGCTGCTGTTTGTTCTCTGGTCTTTGCCCTCCCTGATCTATTTCTACTAGAGTCTGCTCTGCATCTTCTCTTCCAAAAAAGAAATCCCCCTGCAACACAAGATCCTCAGTAAGAGGAAGTTAAAATGTGTGTGAGACCCGAAGATACCACTATAATTATTTGGAGGTAAGTTTATCTTGCAAAGGGAATTTTCTCACCCAGAATTCAGGTTGCCTTTCTACTGATATTTAACATTTTTACTACAAAGAGCAACAATTTACTCCTGCTGATAGGGATCTTTTTGCCCTCTGAAACTTTAAGGGATGCAAAGTCTTTTTACAAAACTTGTCATCAAAGGACATTACCAAAAGGATCACTACATATGCATTGTTATACCTATGCTTCCCTAAGTGTACACTGATAACCTCTGTCAGAGACTGACGGACACGAGTTACAGAAGTCTCTGTTTTAACCCAGTCTTAAGTTTCTTAAGTTCCTAGTACTAAACTTTTAGACTTTAAATGGAAGTTAATGCAGGGAATTATTTTTGTTTGCTCTATACAAGAGATCAAGTCAGAAAGTGATTATGGCCCCTATGCCTTTAAAGTCAGTAAACATATGAATTAGTTATTCATAATTATCAGGGATGCCAAAATAAAAATGTGTTAAAGTGAGGAAAAATATTATTAGAAATCCAACAAACACTCAAGTCTAGGCTCACTGTTCATATTGATCTTGTTGATTTGAAATGATTGCATTTCAGACCTTTCTGAAAATATTAAGTTACTCAGTCAATCATCTCATAGTGTCAACACTGGTCCAATATTAAAGTATTCAAATATGCAAACTCTTCTCAGTTTACATACCATGCATATGTGACAACTTTCATCTTGGTTATAATAAGGACGGAACCAACAATTTTCTAAGCCAAAAACTCAACACTCTTAAACTAAAACACTGCTTCCTGTTCATAAAGCTGAATTAGGCTCAGGGCTTCTGTGGTTTGAGTGTGGAGGAGGTTGCACTGCACAAATTAAAGCAAATACACTTCATTCCAAGCAATGCTGTCAGAAAGTGACTTCTGCTAGACTCAAGGGTTTTTTGTAGGGGCGTTCACAGTATCATAAATATCTGCTCTGCCTCCTCTAGTCAAGAGTTCCTGAGACCTTGGGTCACCTGATTTCCGTTTTGAGCACAGATTCCCTGACAGGGTTCTCCAGAGTTTGGTTTAGTTTAAATTCAGTAACTGGTAGGTTGAGTTCTTTCTTTTCTTTCTTTTGCCTTTGCTCTCTTCTGTTAAAAGCTGTCATGCATTTGAAGCTCTCTGATAAAAGACTATACTTTGCCCTTTCTGCATAAAACAGCATGAATCTCAGACTTACAGCCGCCAGGAGTGGATACTCATGATTTCCCTCGTGTAATCCTTTCTCCTCAAAGCTACCTTTTATTATTCCTCCCCTGCTGCACTTTGCAGTGTCTCTCATTCTGAGATTGGCTCAATTAGACCTAGGGGAAGCCTTTCCTGAGCCTGTCAAGGCTTCCTGGATATTCCCATGTACCGTAACCTTGCAGAGATTTCCTCACCTGCTTGATTTCCTCCTGTCTAAATCAGCTGTCTCTAAGACCCCAAAGACAGGACTATTAACAGGATCAGTTCAAGGCCATTATAACATCCATCATCTATTAGATGGGTCTTCACCACAGTCAGAAATATAATAATTTCCTTGATATGATTTAGGTTAATGTGGTTCATTCTTTTACATATTCAAATTGTCCTACTTATTAGTTCAAGATGGTCCTTCTGACTTTGAGTGGCATAACCAGGTAATAGCAACAATTAAAACTACATTCCCCTGCTGAACCTCAAGAAGATATGCCATCTGCATCGTTCAGTCCTCATAGCCTCGGTTGTATTATATGCTTGAGGATTTAGGGATTTGGAGAAGTTTTTCCCCGTTTTACCACTTTATATTCTATCTTTGTATCAAGGGTTTGTAATACCCAAAACACATTCCTTTCCATCAGTATCTGTTAATATGACAGGCAGCCACCGGACCTTTGGAGGGACTGCACATAGTCCAGCTACCAGTACTGACCTGACAGAATGATGCAGTTGCACTAGTGGCTTTGAAGATTTGGTTTTCCTTCTCTAGCACTGCATTAGAAAACCTGGAATTTAACATTAACATATTCCTGCTGTGTTTAGCAATGCCTATTTTTGCTAATGTCTTTACAGCTGAAAATGTCTCTCCAGCATCAAACTGAAGGTTTTCCACTGATTTTCACTAAATAACATTGGTGTTACTGCTCCATAAACATCAGAGTATCAAACCACATTATGCTTTTGTTGCATTTCAATTTGCAAATCCATCAGCCTTAACTTTCTTAGGGTCATAGATGTAGCTAAATAGACTAAGGGGGCTGTTTTCCTAGATATACCTTTGTTTATGTCCCATCAGGCTGCATATTTACTGCTTAAATCAGCCAAAAAATACTTACAGAACAAGGAAATAACCTGCCTTATGACTCATATATTATCAGGTCCAAACTGTTCTTAATCTGCTCCAGTCCAAAGTTAACATATCTATAATATAAACCTCAGTGTTTGACTAAAGGTGCAGAACTCGTGTCTAAAAATCATTCAATTCTAATGTCACAACAGGTTAACATAAACGTGTGTTATTAGCCTAGACATTTCATAATACTGGTCATCTGCCTTTGACAAATAAATATGTCATGGTCAAGCAAGACAGTCATACAAGAATACTGAGGATGTTGCTGATCTTTTTTAAAAGAGGAATATAATGAATTGACAGAGTTGAGACCATGTTTTCCACAAATACAGAGGAGCAAGCAGCTAAAGATTTAAGATGACATCAAAGACTGTAAATTCATAGTGTTTTATACGTAGCTTTATCATACATCTGAGCACTGCAATTTCAGTGCTCCTTTCTATGGTTTAGTCAAAGATGTGGATTTTGCCTAATTGTTCCCAATGATTATGGGTTTTATATGGCCACTTAACAGTCTTCCCCATGATTTTTTTGTTTGCTTTTTTCTGAGAGCTGAGAAATGCTGCAGATATTAAGCAGAGCAGACAACCTTCATCTCCCATCCACCTGCCAAATCTTTATTGGATATTCAACATAAATTCCTTGCTTAGAAAGGAATTTCTGCAGCAGAAATGAACAGCAGCTGAACATGCAGAAAGTGAGGAACACAGACAATGCCGAGGATAAAGCATTTTCTATCTCTGTGAGCTATTTTTAGTTCAGAGACTGTTATTCCACTGAGTAAACTCAAGTAAAAGAATTTGCACTTTGCAGGCTCATCTGCATAGAACACTGGATCAGTCAGAATTCTCAATACCTTTAATGCGCTCATACATTTAAGACTTGGCTGGTGATGTTGTGTCTGGCAGATTGCTGTGGCAAATCCAGCAGAACTTCTTCTATAGACCAATCATCCTGCTATATAATAAAATGCACCTAAAACTCACATTGTGCTAAAATAGCTGTCATAATCATCTAAAACCAGCTGGCAACTTGCAGAGGCCCATGCTACATTTATATTGTTTCAACAAAAATAACAATCAGTGCTTTTGCCATCCTAAGTGCCTCTTGCTGGCCTCCTGGCTCTTTTTCCCTATTATCAAAGGTAGTGATAAGATTTCAGGTCTCCCATTTCCCAGAGCAAAAGGCCATGACTCACGCGGCAGGGTGGAGATATAGGCCACAGTCTAAATCTCCAATTCCCAGGGATCAATTTAGCAATTCTTACTTCAGCACTTTCTGTACTATTTTCTCCTGGCAATGACAGCATAATTGTCACTGACAGTGTCTTGCCATCTAGCTTTTAAGCATTTCAGTCTTTCCTGATTCAAGTGTAGGTGGTCTTCCATTAGTTATGATGTTTCCATTTTTAAAAAAGGCCACAGCAATCTTGATCCCTTTTCTCTTGTGTCAGATTCAAAAATAGCCCTTTTCTACCAGTGGTTTTCACTCTTTTTCTCATTGCTAAACCCATCCTGTTTTCCCCTTCTGGATACAATTTCTGCTGTAAGTGCATTATCATTAGAATCATAGAAAACGATGGATGTCGGCACATTAATCCTGGACCAATTCAGATTCACAGACCCCACACTGAAAACTGCAGTTTCACTGCTATTGGAAAATAACATTTATCCTGGTTTCAGCTGGGATAGAGTTAATTTTCTTCTCAGTACTTAAAAGAAACACAAAATCCTTACCTTAACAGCAATCTTTAGATTACCAGATCACACTGAAAGAGTGTTTCAGACAGATTTCTGACCAAGGCTTTGGAAGAGCAGACAACTATATGGATTAATTTTTTCTTCACCTAAATGATTTTCCACAATACTTTCTTCTACATTATCCTATTGAAGCAGGATTTTGCACTCTTGGCTCCATAGGAATGTGTCTCTAACCCAAGGATTTACCCAATTCACCTTTATGCTATCATTCTAAAAAATAACATCAGTACAACTTCTGCTGAAATGCATTAGTAGAAACATATCTTACCATGATGATGAACTGTACCTGTGTTCTTAGGTTACTGTGGTTAGGTTCTTAGGTTACTTAGGTTACCTGTGCTCTTAGGTAGCTCTCATCGATTTCTTGTCACCCTAGCAGCTGCATCCCCACACCCTGGACAAAGGGTATTCTGGTTTGTGGCTACTGGGTGGGAAGTTCTGTGCATTCATCTGGTTGATGCTGTAAGGATCATGTCCAGCTCTCATTCCACTGGTTCATTACTGGACAAAGTGAAGCAGATTTCCCTTTTCCTACAAGTGTGACTACTTTCAACATCACTTCTTGACAGCTCTTTTCAACATGCTAAAGCAGAACGATAAACTGCTCATGGGAAGGCAAAGCTTCTCCATTTTGTTTGCCTGCTTGAAGATTTGTGGCAGCTCTTCTCAAACCCCTCTGTGGTATTAGCTCACGCAGGTAACTTCCACTTAGGCTCATGCAGGTACACAAAATGTTTAGATGATATATAGGTTATTGAGCATCCTGAGCATCTGGTACAATTGTGTAGCTCTGCTTCCAACACTCCTCGTCTGGCAGAGACTTTCGAGTGCATCTAGCAAAATCCATGAGCTGCCTCTGTGTTAATAAGCAGATAAATATGGTCTTACCTCTTTTTCAGAATATCAGAAACCAGAAATACTTCCGCTAATCGCTGTCATGACACAGTGACCTTAGGCCATTTTCTTAGATGTCTTTGAGAAGGAGGAATCTCCCAAATGTAGCTGTTGGAAAGGTTAGACATCCTGTCTATGTCAGACTAGATTACTTAGTGTTCTTCAGTTGAGGGAGAGCCATGATTATCCCTTTATAAGCATTTTTCCCGAGTTAGGATGAATCTGTCTCCCTTGAGGTCTCTGCCTCTGTGCACTGATGAGAGAGGGAGCTCTGCTGGTATGCACAGCTAGGCTCCAAGCATTTGCACATTTAAAATTAAATAGGAATAAATTCACCCATTCTGCTTTTTTTTTTTTTCACCTATTGTAACAACAGGGGATAATTTGACAAACCTTCTTTCTTCTTGGTAGAAGTTTGGAAGCATTAATTTTTATAACTTTCGTGTTTCATGTATTTTAGCACAAACAACGAGGTATATTACCAGTGGAAATATTATGATATAGTGAGGGATTCACCACATGCTTCAGTTGTTTTTATACCCCTTATTGCTGTGTCATCTTAATGCAATTTTCTGCAGACTCCCGTGTTATTAACCTGCATTCATCTTTTGTATCCCTCTCCTGAGGCTTGTTGTAAGACTATATAGAAGATAAACAAATTACAGATGCAGGAATTAATTGTTGCCTCACTGGAGAGCCCCAACCGAGGGATTTTAGGAGCATTGGTTGGAGTGAAGCAGCCCATAGGCCATGGTGGTGGGAGTGGTAGGAAGAAGTGTTAAACTAGACTAGAGAAAACAATAAACAAGAAAACATCCAGACTAGGGCAGATATGAAAATGGAAGCCAGAGAAAGTGATGAAATTACTGTAGACCTCCAAGGAAAGAGGCTTTGCAAGCCAGATGTTAAATACTTCTTCCAGCAATGTTTGTTCCCCATTGCAAACACAGGTTTTTCTAAAAGCCGTGTTCCCTCTGCTGAGCTCATTAAACTGCTCTGCCTCTTCTTTCTCTTTATTTCCCTGCCTACTTAGGATCAGGCATAGAAATCTCCACTCCCTCTGAAGAGAGAGGGGTCAAAGTGGCTCGACCCTTCCTGGCAGACCCTTGCTGTTCCCTGTTCCCAGCCCCATCTCCAGCCCAGGACAGCTGCCCAAGGCTTGGCAGCAGGGGCTTTGGAAGGGCAAGGAGAGCATGGGGAAAAAGAAGGAGGGGCACAGTGCCAAAAAGGAAGGTAAAGAGCAGTAAGAAAGAAAAGAACGGTAAAGAGAGGAGAAGAAGAAGGGGAAGAAGGGTAAACTGAGTTCAGAGAAATATGAAGACACATCAAGATGGCTGCAAATATTAGAGAAGTATATGGTGGCTCGACCCACAGAGGAACTGTGCTGTGCTAAGTGGGTAATGACAGAGTAACAGACAGTCCCTTTCCCTGAAAATAGTGTGGTTGAAATAGATAAAAGACACCATAGAGCAGGAGTGAGTGACTGGCCTGGTGTCCAACAGGAGCTCTGCATCAGAGCCACTGACAGTACCCAGTTTGGCTCCAGCCAGATGTGCCAGCTGTGAGGCACTGCTGCCTTCCAGGAGCAGGGCAAGACAGGAGAAAACACAGGAAATGGAAGACAGGAATCACGATGAGGCAGAGGATATGAAAAGGGCAAGGGAAGGGTGTAAAATTTGGCTCCAGAGACAGTCAGGTTTGCTAGCCTGACCTCAAGTGTACACAGAGCTCACAAGAGGGTGAGAGCATGACTGAGTTCTTTGCTGGAGCGAAAATAGTGACTGTGAAAGAAACGGGAAGGAGACAGGGAGACACAAAAGGGAAGAAAGCTGGTGAAGAAATGAATGAAAAGAACATGAAAACACTATCCTCAAAACCAAGGCAGACACGACAGCCATATTAATTTCCAGTGCAAATGCCCTTCCTCCACTGCAGCTCAGTGAAGGATCTGACCACAGTTAAGTTTAAATTGTTTTTTTAATACTAATAATAGTGACTAAAAAGAACAATATCAAGAAATAAAGGTCAAAAGTTCATCTTAATTCTGCAGAAGGAGCATAAGGAGAAGTTTTGTGTGGAGGTGAATGTGCTCTCTGTGTAAAGAAAATGTTTGTGGGTGGTTTCAAGCAGTTTCAATGGTGGAGCTGATAATCCTAAAAAGCAATCTCTTCTGTTATGTTCTATGGTTATTTTTTAGCTACAGCTATCAATCACACTGCTTTTGAAAGAAGGCAAGTATCAATATCTGTAGAGGCAACGCAGACATGGGAAACAACTTGCCCACAGGCATGGTATCAGTAAGGATCACCATCAGCAGGGTTCCCTCCAGCTATCCTCTGTGTCCTGTCTATTACAGCTAGGGGTTTTGGTGCTGATCTGCTGGTGCGACAGTCAGAAAATTCCTGCACCTCATTCAAAGCCACAGGGTGGATTCCCATTTGCCTTGACTGCTCTCTGGCCAAAGGGGAGTGGTCATTTCTATGCCAGAGAGCTGAAGCTGATTATGGGTATCTATACTGGAAACATGCACTGGAATAACTGACTGCACAGGTGGAAACCTGGTTTTTTGGCCTGGTTGTAGTCATTCCATGTATGACTGGGAGGAACCATTTTATGATGCTTATGATGTCCAAAGTCTGAACTAGGTACCTCTCTTTAAAGTTTTTTTCCTGTAAATAGAAATTAAGTCTACACATAATAGCAGCAACAACAACTGGAAATTAGGAAGATGTTTCCCCCACTTGTAAAAACATAACCTCTGCAAATTCTCTTCTACCTTCCCCTGCAGCATCTGGTGCTGGCCGTTCTTTGACACAGTATGCTGGACTAAATTGGACTTGGGTGTAGTCCAACCTGCAAATGTCTGTGTTCCTAAATAAGTTGTGAAGTATTCTCACATTCTGCTTCTCAGCCTGCATAGAAAAGCCCAAATAAAGCATAATCTTTTCCTTTGAGAAATATCACATTGCATACTTTCCTATATTCTGAAACAAAATTTCTTTCAATGCTCTCTTCAAAGCACTTGTACTCTTGACAATGGTTTTGTAATGTGCTTATCAAGGTTTCACTTTCCCAGCGGAGAGCCACAGATAATTACTACAGTCACAGAGTTTTTGCAGCAGTGGCTCTTAAACACCCTGCCATTCTCAAAGGTGTCTGGTTGGTTCATTCCTGAAAAGACCACCTAAAATAACAGAGTGTGTAGAGATGCTCCAATTGCTTTGCAGATTTTGGTATGGAATCGTTTATCGCATTTCCTGCTTCAAATTTGCTGCTTGTTAAACCAGAAACACAGAAACAGGAGATGAAAACACAGCTTTTGAGCCTGAATTCCAACATCTTATGGAAAAATGTTTCTTTTTGTGCTACAAGTAGAGGATAGATGAAGAAAAGATATTTGTTTAGAAGCCAAAAAGGCCAGATTGGTGCACAGATGAAATTGTTCATTTTCATTATCTCTTTAAATTCATATTGGCGTTCTTTTCATATACTTTTTGCAATTAAAAAGGGAAGCGTGCCTTTTATTACATGCATGTAATTTGTACTGCAGAACGGAAATATCTGCATTCCTTAACTGGCAATAACTCAAACGAACTACGTAACTAATAATCCTAACGTACACTTCACTATGGAAAAATGCATTATCCCAGGGCTCCAGCAGGCAGTTCGCAGGATCTGAAACACATCTAAAGAGCTGATGGGAAAACAGATGCGGCCAGTTATCTTTCTGGGTCAGGCACAGACCTGCTGCCCTATATAAGAAGCTGGTAGTAATGGATCCAGTTTTTTAAACAGTGGTAAGAAGCCTGAGCTTTAGAGATAGTTCTGTGGGAATGATGAGGGAAAATCAAGCCCATGTAGCAGTCTTAAGCAGAAAAAACTTTCAGGGGATCCTTATGCTGTGGATTTCCAGAAGTTGGGAACTTTATTAGGAGAAAATAATCATTAAATGTTTCCTTGTTCCTGCATTTTGTGTGCTTTCATGCCATTTAAGGAATTATGCAACATACAAAGAAAGAGGACAAAGAAATACAACCCAGCCTCTAACTTCATATAACAAGTCAAACAACAGAGAAAGCAATCAAACAGATTCATCATCTTTGGTTTTATCCAATTTACACCTGCTGTAGAGCTCGTAGGAAAAGAAATACCTGGCAGCTATTGTCCAGTCACATTAGGTATTGCATTCTGTCTCCACAGACCACCAGTGGCTAATACATTGATTTTACAATCAATACAGAACCAACATTTTTAACACCATGCTGGATTATTACCCCAGCTCTGACTCAGGGGATGTTTCCTCTAGCTCTTGCCTTTCCCTTGGAGACCTTTCCATCTAAGGATTGACCAAGCTCAAACTGCTTTAACTTTTGAAATATGACAACGTAATAAATCACAGCTACGGGCAAGTGGGGCAGATGAGTTACTGCAGTTTATCAGGGAGGGTGCCATACAATGCCATGCCAGCTTCCCATTTTGCTCTGCAAGCAGCAGTGTGTATGTCCAAATCATACCCTGAGGTCAATAGGACAGGATCCCTCATGTGTGCTCACATCCCAGGGTGTGATGGGGAAGGAGTACAAGTAGCCAGGCCACATCTCACACAGGCCATATGGCTGTAGATACCACCCTCCATAAACCCTTGTCTCAGGTTTTGGTAGCCTATTTTCTGGCCGGTGGTCCTCTAGGCTGGAAGCAAGCAAACAGTGAATCCTGGCGTCCAACAGCACTGCACTGCAGCAAGGGACAAGCCCAGTGGAACAGTCCCCACGGTCAAAGGTCATAGAATCACAGAATGGTTTGGGTTGGAAAGGACCTTAAGATCATTTAGTTCCAACTCCGCTGCCATGGACATTTCCCAGCAACCTTTCCAGTGCCATATAACCCAGTACGTGCTGCACTCTTCAGACCATTAAACTCTTGCTGAGAAACAAGAAACTTCAGAGATTTGGCACCTTTCAGATAAGTTGTCGTGGGTTCAGCAGCAGCAGTCATTTTTCTCCTACGTAGTAGCTGGTGCAGTGCTGTGTTTTCAATTTTTGGGGCTGGGAACAGTGCTGATAACACCAGTGTTTCGGTTACTGCTTAGTGATGTTTTGGTCTGACCAAGGACTTTCTGAGCCTCATGCTGTGCCAGGGAGGAGGGGAAGCCGGGAGGAAGGAGAGACAGGACACCTGACCCAAACTGACCAAAAAGGTTATTCCATACCACAGCACGTCATGCCCAGGATGAAAAGCAGAGAGCAGAGACCCGGAAGGGTGGGGGTGCACTGCGTGGTCAGGCTTGGTATTAGATGGTGAGCGATTGTATTCTTTCCTTGTATTTGCCTTGTCATTATTATTGGTGGTAGCAGTAGTGGTCTTGTGTTACACTTTAGTTACTAAACTGTTCTTATCTCAACCTGTGGGAGTTGCATTCTTTTGATTCTCCTCCCCATCCACCCGGGAGCAGGGGGAAGAAAGAAGGGGAAGTGATTGAGAGAGAGACTGCGTGAGTTAGAGAGGCTTAAACCACGACATAAGTTTAAGAGACTTATCAAGCAGATAACGAATATCAGACAGCAGAGCTCTGCACCGCAGCTGCTACACTGCCAGGCTCCTCATAGCAAGTCTGGGGACTCAGCCTCTGGCTGGCAGACCAGCTGCCTACTGAAAAGAGGAATCCTCTTGCAGGCACTTGCAGCCAGCGTACAGCTGCTGCAATGGTTTCAAGGGAAATCTGGTTCTCTAACTGCCAGCAGCAATTTAAGCATATTTGCAGGTGTGACACATTTGCTTCACATGACCTCTGGGAAGGCAAAATCATTGCCTTGAAAGTGTCAGTGATACCACTTAGCACTTACATTTTCTACTTCAAAGGGTTCCACAAATGTTAATGAAGGTAGCTTAGAAATAAGAGCTAAAACACCCTAATAACATGAAAATATGGCGCTGGAACAAGTATACATGCAAGAAGGCAAGAAAGCCATTATAAAATGAGGACAATTTTTCTCTAATGAGCTGGCTCTGTCCAATCTATTTTAAATGTAGCTCATCTGTTCAGCTGAAACCCGCCAGCCATTTCTTCATAGTACTCTGCTGTGGAATATAACAACTAGGGATGTGAAACTTCAGTTGCTGTGACCCTGGTGGCCTGGGAGAATATAGTATCCCATTTAGGAAGATATTAAATTACTTCCCTTATCATTCCAGACTATTTTTTGAGATATATGTAAATGTCTGGTGCTGAGTCTCTCAAAGAAAGATTCAGACCCTGTTTTGGAGCTCTGGATCTGTGGGACTCATCTGATTTGACCAGGAGTTGTAGACAGCCAGAGGTGTAATTTTCTCCTGAAAGCATCATCAGGACACATGTAACTGTGAACAGATCAGATAGGCTTGAACAAAGCAGGCAAAATTGCCAAATTCAGGCTCCTCTTAAGTTAGTCTCACATTGCTTTCAATAGTGTTAGGATTTTGCCTGCTGGTCTGAATTCCCAGCTCTGCACTGAATTTACTATAGTAGTAAACCCTTAATCTCTCTGTGCTTCCTTCTCTCTGTGCTCTTTCTTATCTCTTCATCTGAAGATAAGGATGATACTAATATCTGCCTCCATGGGTATTATGAGACCTAATTAACTGAGTTTTCAGGGAAACTTCAGCAGCAAAGGCAAATTTTTCATCTGGAAGTGAAACACAGACACACAAATAAGTGTAGATATAGATATTTGTGTGTATAGAGCTACATAAATATATACATGTAAGCTATACCTATCACCTGCCAGACCTTTCTTAATGTCAAGATTCTTTTTCTCTTCACCTTGTCATGCTGTTATAATCCCACTATTTTAAAATGCTGGGCATTATTCCAAGTCAGTGTGGGAATGTCACGCAGGTAATAGTTAAAAAGAAGAGCCTTTACCGTCTCTTTATTTAGTAACATTTTTGTTCTATAGCCGTTGTTCCTGACAGTCAGAAAAACTGCTTGGTTTTTAATGAAAAATCCTAACACCAACAAATTGCAACCTTCCCTTTCAACACAGCCATGCCCTTTGAAATTAATTATGCCTCAGGCAACACATTATAACAAGCTTGTGATAAGTGACACCAAAAACTTACAACAAACACAGCAAATATCCCCCACTGGGTAAAAATAACTCAGCACCAGACTGACTGCTTTGGTATGGGCCTGAGTCTGCCTGGTATACCTCATCAGGGCTGAGGTGTAGCCTGGCACCACTGATACCAGAAGTGCTGAACTACTTTATAACTGCTGAGGATCTGTTCACTGAGCATCCCTTGATCCCTGGCTCTGGTAGGAAGGGATGGTTGCAGGAATGGGGCAAGGACATTTCTGGTGGGATGATTCAGAGCACCCAGCGGGAGCCGAGAGGAGCCTGGAGCAAAGGAAGCGGAGGCTTTTGGGAGGTTTCCTTTCCTCCCAGAATGATTTCTCACAAGCTGTGTCAACTATCCACAGTTAAACAAATAGCTGAAATGTCAACATTTCCCGTTCGAAGGGAGAAGCGGCACCAGTTACCTTTGGGTTTGTTGTTTTGGGAGCTGCAACAGCCAGCAAGTAAAGACTGCCTGGGATCTTCCTGAGTGTTCGGAGAAGAAAATTCCCTTTGAAAACAAACAGCCACAGCCCTGCCTGTAATACAACACCAGAGTCAGCCTCTTCTGGATGCTAACATGGGATAAAGCAATGTCCCTGTGTTATTTAGATCCTCTGTGATGGTCAGTGACGCCCAAGAGGCAGCAGATCTATGTTTGCCAGCTCTTTGGCAATGCTGGTAGGGCATAGTGGCTGGGCCTGCTAATTACCAGAATGCAAAGTAATCTATATATATATGTAGAGACAAACAGTCGCAGATGCTTTCTGACAGCTGGTCGGCAAATATCAAGACAAATTCCATCTAACCTCAAAAGCCATATGGCTATAAACATAAAATGAAGCATTTGCAATCCTGACAAGGAGATTCATTCTTTCAAAGTGCCTGCATTTGATCAGGTCACTGTCTTTCATTCCTTTTCTCTTCTGTACAGGTGCCTTGCTCCCTGACATTGTAAGAGAAGGTTTTTTTAGTTGTATATCAGATATAGCTGCTCTGGGTCTGAACACCAGAGCTCATGTCAGAGAAATGGCTCCCTGCAGTGGTGCAGCTCTCTTGTGAGCTTCTGCAGCACCTGTTTTTACTGAAGTCTTAAAGATGAAAGACAGATCATGCTTTTTAGAAGAGAGGGCAGGGATGCACAATCAAGTTATTGCAATTCAGTGTGTTCTGGTGTAGCAGCTGAGCCACACCAGCCAGCTGGGTTCACATCATCAGCTTCTGGTAAATGCAGGATTTAAACTACATGGCCTGAATATGGTCTCTGGTCAGATATTCACAATAAATCATTCCCTTCCTTGAGCACAATAACTCCATCACATAATTGAGTCCTCCAGATACTTAAATCTTTAATTCTTGATTTCACCACTAACTTGCCCTCCAACCATGGGTCATAGCACCTGCTTAGGTTTCAAACTTCATGTGTAAAATGGATATAACAGGAGCACTTACTCAAAAGGGTATTGTAAGGACAAACACAATGAAGCCTGTGAGGTGTTTATATATACTGGATACCTCAGCTGGCCTGAGGGACATTTTACACACACCGTTCTGCTAACAGGAATCAGAACAGCAGCGCTTTGCTTTTAACTATTCGCAGTGCTCCTCACTATTTTTACAGCTGTAGAGCTGACAAATGATTTAGAGTCCTGTCTTTTGCTGCAGTAAATAGAAGCCAACGGGGCTGTGTTGCTCTATAGGAGCTGAGAAGCTTGACTGTTTTGTTGCATGTTTTAATGCAAGCCTGCAAGTCACAACTGTATCAAAATGTTTCCAAGTGTATCCCCTTTGAATGATGAAATTTTAGGAGCTACTGTCAAATGTCCCACATAAACAATAACATCAAAGATTTGGAAAGCGTGTAAGTACAGCAAAGGGAAATATGGCGATTTACCAAGCTTCAATCAGTTCAATCTAATTCCATGGATTTCAAGCCTAAAGGACTCAGATTGCTGCAACCATTACCTGTGAATCAAGCTTGCTTCTGGCAAGTGATAATTAATTCTTAAATCTTGGAAGTTTCCGAGTTTCAGAGACCCCTGAGCACATTTGTATGAAGATTAGACATTGTTTCTTTTCTCCTTTCATCTTTGAAGTCTTTTCTTCAAAGATTGCAGCTCACTGTTCAGACTGCATAAACCCTCCCTTGACAGAGACCACTTTTCTCTGCACTCACAGAGGCTTTGGATCTGAATCTGTGTTCCCTTACTCCACTCTGCACCCCACCGAAGTGCACAGAAGGATGTCTGCATCGCACCGCTGTGTGCAGGGAGGAGAATCAAACCCCTTGCCAACTATGTCAAGTGAATTGCTCACCCCCTGCGGGGAAAATTTACCACATAACAAAGCAGTAATTGATATTGATGGTGAATGTTGTTCACATTTCATTTTTTTAAACACTTGTTTTCAGGGTTGTGAGAAGCCAGGTTACAGTGATCAAAGGTCGAAGCCTTAAGTTTCCTGTAAAACAACTTCCCCGGGGCTATGCCTAATGTAGGAAGGAATTAGGGGTGAGATTTATACAAGACACGTACCCAACCTAAAAAAGACCAGGGATGCTAAATTAAAAGAGTGAGATTTTCTTCTTATTTGCATCCCTGTGAGCTGTAAACAACTGGTCTGATGCTGAAGACATGACCTCCTCCCCATTTTCAGTTGGAGTAGGAAGTGTTTGGCCCATATCAAACACAGCTGAACTCTAATGTTCACACCTTAGATGAACTTCCTGCTTCTCTTTCCTCAAGCTGTGTTCTTCTTGATCTTGTCATGAAAGAAATATTTTGCAAAAAAAAACCAAAACACAAAAATACTGCTGTACAATCACAGAGAAGTGTTTGGGGGGGGGGGGGGTATTCCTATTCTAGGGAACTGTTTTCTGTCAGCTCATTATAGGGGAAAGGGAAAGGGAAAAAGGGAAGATTCATATAATCAAGGAAATTATGTTTTTATAGCTCAGGATAAACAAACCCCAGACAGAAACTGGAAAACTAGGGTTTCACCTTTATAATTCAGAAACCATAAGGAGGATTCAGTTATGTCTATAGCTGAACTCCAGGGTCTTAGTGTTAAGTGGTACAAGTCTTCAAATATTCCTGTTGTTGCCAGTACTCTCAGCTGTCCTCCCTCAGTGACCACTTAACCCCCATAACTTGTGTGAGAAAGTCACTGCTGGTTGGGTAAAGGTTACAGTATCCAGATGTATTCTTGCAGATTAAGTTCCTACTCAGTGTAATCACAGTAATGACCTAAGAGACTGAGAAAAAGCAAACAGTGCTCTACAGTCTGCCCAAAATTGATACCTTTCCATTCAGTAATAACACAGGTTTAGCCAAATCACTGCAGGTCACTGAAGAAGCCTTCACACTGAAAGCACACAGCTGTATATTCAGTGATGCAAGGGATACATAATTCATTGTTTTGCTCATTAGTAACTACCTTTAAAAAAAAGTCATTAAACCACTTTAGCTTGAGAAAATACAAGTAACAGAGAAGTATTTTTCTCAAAACATCAGAGCCAATGACAGAATCAAGAGTGGAACCTAGAGCACTCACACATCCCATCCTCAAGCCATCCCTTATGTTACACTGTTTCCCAATTTAGTGTCCTAACTGGTCTATCCATGCTGGGTGCTTCTAAGTGCTCTTGACGGTTTGCTCTCATGTCATTTTTTAGCACCCAGCTTGGTAAAGGAAATGTTTCTAACTCTTGTTATGAGTCTTTTTCCCAAAAATTCAAAGCATAGACCTGAAATTTTGGACTACTCCTTGAAATCAGCACTTCAGGCCCTGAATGCCTCCATCACCCACCCAATGGTGGCCCAACATGCCAGACACGCAACTGCAGCAGGGGACTTCTCTCCAGGGGCCACAAGCCAGATGACAAAGAGCCAGGCGAGGAGGTTTATAGCTGAATACCATTGCCCAAGGGAAAGCAGGCCAAAGAATACAAAATGTCAGCAGAGGGCATGTTGTCCTTGATGGAATGGAGAAGGGCCCCCACTGGCTGGAAACCCAGAATTAACAAAAACAACAACAACAAGAAAATTAGTAAGGGTTGCCAGCTGGGGAGAGACATCTGGCTAGTGATCAGAGGGGCCTGTGAGTCAATTAATCCATCTCCAAGCTGGATTAGCACATTGAAGTACGCTTCCCTTCACTGCTGCAGAGGGACCTGTTGAATGAGCTGTAAAGATGAATGGAACTAAAGAAATTTCATTTAGATGAAGAAAAATGGCTCTGAAGTAGTGGGTGGGTGGTTTTTACATGCCTTATGTGCTGGAAGGATTAAGCACAACTCAGAGAATTCAGGGCATGAGACAGCCATTTGAATACAAAAGCTTTTGAATTTGAGATCTGATGGATTTAAAATTTGTACCTAGATATTTGCCTATTTATTTATCATGCTTATAGCCTAGCTCGGATGAAAGATACTGCAAACAAAGTCATAAATAAGCTCTTTTCATCCATTCTTCGCCATCTGTATTGTAACAAGTTACTCTGTGTGTGTCTCCACATAAGCTGTTACTGGGGTCTTTTGCTATTATATGGAATGGCAGGTCTGTTGCTCAGGGATATCATCCTGCATTTAGCTCTGGAGATTGAGACTCAGTCTCCACCTTCTCTGTCATTGCAGATCAATGGGACACGGTCTCCTTAGATTCTTTTCAGATTATCAGAGATAGGACTTGAAGGGAATTCTTTGGTCACTGAGTTCAGCTCCTGCTCTCATAAGCCATCAGGTCATAAAATCCCTTCTATGGATTTCTTAAGCTCCCTCTTCAATTTTTATTTTACCCTGCTATTCATGCTCTTGGTAGGTTTTTCCAAAACGTCATTTTTCTGCTGTTTAGAAACTTTTTTATAATTTCCAGTGTCTGTTTATTGAGGACCAGGTTGCAGTCATCTATTCTTGTGCCAGAAATGTCTTTTTGTCTCCTCCCCTCTGAATACCCTGAGGTGTCTATGGATAGCTGTCAAAAACTTCAGCTTCCCTTTTACTCAGCTAAATAAGGGAAGCTACATTGCTCTCCTCCCTTAAAATAGGCTCACCAGTCCCCCAGTTATAGCAGTATTGCAGTAGTTCTTTTTTGCTTGGGACTTAGTACATAGTGGGGACCATCCACCATATGCATTTTCAACGTGGGCACCTTGATTTAGAGCCTGAGAGAGGTTAGCTGCATGGGTGCATCACACTGTGGGCCTAATGTTCTCATCGCTTAAGTATGGTCCCACTTAAATTCAATTTACGAGACTAGACGTAGCTATTGATACTACTGTACAGCTCCTCTTCTGGAGTGTGTACACTTCTGCTCATCAGTATTCATGACACAGGAACTTAGAGATTACAACTACAGCTCCTATATAGTCACAGACACCAGAATATAATCATCCATATCACTTAGTTGTAAACACAACTAAGATTTGGCCAAGATAACTCTTCCAAAATAACTCCTGGGAAGAGGCTGGAGACTGTCTCAGCACCAGCAGCATCCACAACAGCCACATGGGATGTGACAATCCATTCCTGGAGTGACAGAGATTTTAGCTATAAGAAGGCAGCTGTGCCAGGTGGCATCCGCACCAGAGAGTGGTCCATGACCCATCCTATTTGCTACAATAATTGCAGCCAAACTGCAATTTTAGCTGTTTGGGTGATCAAAGGAATGTAGAATTAACTCTATGAGAGCAGATAAAAGAGATTTCGAATGCTTTTGAAAAATCCCCTTTATACCCAAGGAGAGTTTATGTACAAGAACTGTCCACAGCCCCGGAATTTTTTCCTCAATTCCTTTAACTGGAACATCCCAAATGATTTCAGTTGTCACATGTCACGTCTGAGAAACAGTGAGCTTTGACACAATATGTACCTTCAAACAGATGCAACCCTTCTCCGGTAGGCAATGACAGTTGCTGAGCATGATTTTCTTCTGAGTAAATATGAAAACTCCACAGGCAGATGTCAAAAGAAATTAACTCTCCTTTAAGAAATTTCATATGAAACCCCTTCTTCCCTCTGTCCCTTTGCTATCTTTCTCCTCTCTCAACGAAAGTGCCAAAATAGATAAATTCAGGGTTTACGTCTCTGAAAAACAATGTGGCCCAGAGTAAGGTAAGCCCAAAATTATGAACATCTGTACAGAACTAGGGTCACATCAGGTTTGCAGATATCTAGTCCCTTTTGCTACTATGTCACTCAGTGTCCATTGCCAGCTATTACGGCTATCCATCACAGACAGTATCAGAGATAAAGAAGGAAAGACTCTCTCTTGGCATGTCCATGGAGCCTACTTCAGTAAGTGTTTTGCCTTGTTGGCAAAATTATACTGACACAATGGTTAAATTACAATATTTGTCACAAATTCGAATAGCTCACCTGATGAGGGTGATGAGAAGGGAGGTGATGAGAAGTGTGTATCTGCCTTTTTCTTTAAGTGTAAAGGAAAGACTCAAACTTGGTCCCAGTTTGGGACATGTTTAGATCCCATGAAAAACCCTTTTTGACTGGAGACCACCATCAGTTCTTTCTCCTTTGACAGTGTCTGAGAAGAAGCAAGAGACTTACATATAAGCTTTATGGGCAGGAGAGAATACATGCAGAGAGGGACCAATGCCAAGGACTACAGGGATGCAGAAGCACCTCCATCCACTTCCCTACAGGTCTGAAGAAGGCATCTCAGGACCAACCCAGCTGGCACTTTCTCCACCTCCACTAGCTTTTTGCACGCTCTGCTTAGTACACCACCAGTCTGGCTTCTTTTCTAGGACTCCAAATTTTTGCTCTGTACATGTACAGTGACTCATTGAGCACTGTGAACCAAGAGCCAGTGGCATAGAACTTTTGTTAAATGTGCTTCTACACATATTTATACATTCATTTCCTTTCCCACACTCCAATTAGCAGCCTAATGCTGCTAATTTTTACAGTTTTGAGATATCTATATACTCCTCCCTTCATTTCACAGTTCTGTTCTAAGCAATGTATCTTCTAGAACCTTTTTATCCATAAATCAGAAAGTAATTTAATGAAACAACTGATCATAAATAGATATGCATGCTTGAAAATAAAAATTTTAACATGAAATGCAGGTAAAAAAGTATTTGAATTTATGGACTTCGTAAATGCACCTGAGCTTATTCTCACAGCCCATCAGTGTGATGAAAGGACTCCAACTTGTTTTATCACCAGCAGTGAATATGCGACTTATAGGGATGGAGAAATGTGCCTACAGGCACACTTGACACAGAACTGTGAATTCAGTTGAGATTTCCTGATCATCAGCTCGTAAGTTAATCACGATAAGAGAAAAGAGTCAATTCAGGCAGCTCTAGGAGCATGAAATAGCTCTAAATATCCCTTCATAGCCATTAAGCCATGTTCCTTCAATATGGCGCAGCAAGAGACAGAGGGGAAGGGCCAAGGAAAGACAAGTGTGGTCAAGGTGATTGTCACCAACCTAATCTCAGTCAGCTGCCATCTTATAGGTGTTTGCTGTCAGCTAATACAAACCAGCAGCAGTGGCTGTCTCAGAAACAAGCAGGCCCTCATTCAAGGAGGAAAAGCAAATGCATGTTTAAAACCTACTTTCAAGCTGCCTTGAACTTACACTTGTGTAAAAGGGAGCCTATGTATTATAAAAAGAAAGTGCTGTTTAAAAAGAGATTATTAGCTTGTTTAAGAGCATGTCTAACAGAAACTCTGGGAATAGTAAGGTGTTTGAAGCAGATTGCCTACTTCATTCAGATGTGTCAAGGAGCTGATCCAAAGACACCCAGGAACTTTTAAAGGCCCTGGAGCAGGCCCATTGATTTCTAGTACTAATAGTAGCTGAGCTGTTAGCACTTTTGTATGACAACCTGTAAGAAAAAGCACTGGCATTTGGCTTACTCAGGAGAGATTGCACCATCTGTTATTGTACAGACCAAATAATGATACAAAAAAAACAAATAAGCAAAAACCCCTGACATTCTGTCACCATTTCAGGTTTAGTGAGGCCTTAAAATGTTCCTGCATAGGTAGAGAGTTTTGCTGGAGGAGAATCAGCACAGTAACAGGCTCAATTGCATCCAAATTTCCTGCATAAGATCTGCCAAGAAACTCCTATCATCATGATTGTGAGAGCAATGGGTTTTATTCAAATTCATGTGGTATTTACTACCTTCACCCAGACAGATAATGGACAGATAGCAGAACAATGATCAGCAAGTGGCTACCACTTAATTTTTGTTATATTCTGCAGCTTGCCTGCCTTCATCTGTCTTCCCTTCTGAAGGGAATCACGTTCTTTCTGTCTCAGATGGAAATGGCCTATTATGAATTCATTGCAAGTTTTCCATTTTCCATCCAAAATCATGACAGTGATGGAAAAACCAAAATCCCATAGTACTTGTTTCTAAAAGCATTCAGCTCCATGCATATATGTTAAGCTTTCTGCACTTGGATTTCTTACCCTCAAAAAGACAGTCAACAACTGAACTTTCTGAGTAGCAAACATAATATTTAAGAAGTCTATTTGCCTTACCAAAAAACAATAGGTACTAAATATGGCGATAAGGGCAGAGCATCCTCAGAAATATTGCATTAAACTATTGACTTGCTGCGGTTCTATTGATTTCAGAAACACAAAGAGAATATGCTGAACAAGAGGAAGAAAACACTAAGTAGCATCATGTGAATGCGGTAGTAAGACATTCTACATACCCTCATCACTGTCAGCTTCCTGCAGGAAGAAAATATGTGTTCAGCCCTGAAAACTACCTCCTTTCAATACGAGTATTGGTACGCATTCATTTGCTCTAGCTATCTGAATTCCTTCTGGTTTAGTGAAGCTGTCAAAACCTTACCAGTGCGAATGCTGTTGTGTAAGTAAAATTAATGACTCCTTTTCTACTTCCCATATTTTAAAGCCTTAAATGAGTCTTATTGCTAAGGGAAAGGGGAGGAGGAGTGGAAGGGTTGTCAAAATGGAATTGTAAATCTTTTGGCGTTTAAAATCTTAGACTTCATTGACCTCATGAAGGTGCTTCAAACCGGCATTTATCTTGGTGTTGTAAAGTAAGCAAACCATCTTTACCCAGGCATGGATCTCCCTTCAAAATCTGTTGTAAATAACTGTGTTATGAGGCTCAAGTGGAACGCTCCAGTCAAGCAAGTAAACATCAAAAAATAAACAAAAGCATTTGCATTTATGGAAGTATTAAATGCATTCATAGTCTGTCCTTTGTGTGTGTGGGAGTGTAATGTGAATATAGTTGTGAACCAATTATTAAATAAAATCGGAATAGAAGAATAATTAATACCAATAATAACTGTTGCTTGCCAGACTGGTGTGTGCTGAGGTTTTAGTTGATGCTTGCTGTGATATGGGTTCATAGACTAAGGATTGTTTTCAGAGAGGGCTTTCCAGATCCCACAACACATTGTGGGCTGCACCCTGAGATATAGGATGGCTATTTTCAGTACAACAAGGAAGACTTCCAGCAACACCCTGCTTAAGGCTGCAAGTTGAAGGCTGCCTCCAGAAAGCGGTGTCAGCCTGCCAAGCACCACTACCTACATGCTGTCTGTCTACACCAGTGGCTCAGTCAAAGGGTAATTTAGGCTCGATTCAATAGAGGCTACTGATACCCTCATATTTCAGCCGGCTGAACTACACTCCCCTACAGTCATTAGAAAGGCTCTCCAGAAAGCACTTTGAAGCAGAAGCCAGACCTAGATGATCTGAAAATCCCATGGGATTTTCCTAAGGAGCTTGCATGTCCCCAAAAAGGAGAGGAAACCCTTGGAAGATAGCTAGATTATGACATTTTCTCAATATGTTAGCAACAGAGATGACCTCACATGCTTAATTTAATTGTTCTTCCACCAATCCTTTCAGAGTGTGCATGTGTGGTAATTCTCTGGAGAGGCTCTCCTGGTTTACTAGCGTGTGTGTGCCCAGTTCTTGCTCAACCTATTGACATACTCTCACAACTTATCTTTCCTTGCAACATATGTCACAATATTGAAGTTAGGCCTGAGGCATGTTGCCAGCTGAATGAAATCTGCCTGAAGCCTGGAAAAGATGGGATTCATGTCACTATCCAGTGGGGACAAGTTTCTGTTGCCATCAGAAGCATACCTAATTTACCCACATGAAAAGAAGAACAGAGTGTACTCAACGACTAGAGTACCATTCACTGGAAGAGTGTGCCACGCATTATAAACATTCATTCTTAGGATACAACTGCAAGGTCAGAAAGTAATATTATCCCTATTTTATATGAGTACAAAGAGCCAAAGACAGAGATGACACTGAAATGAAGCTTCAGTGTACTGTTTTACTTACTAGACTGGAGGCCTTCCAACAAATGGAAGTGAATATTTTAAATTGCCTTTTGAGCCTAATAAAAAATATCTCATGGGTTTTAATAAGCTGGATGCAGGAAATTTGGGGTATACATGAGTTTTCCTAAGATATTTGAAAAATTCAGCCTTTAAATAAGAGATTTTCATAGTCAAAAAGTGCTGAAGAGCACCTTCATAGAAAATGCCAGGATTTTCTCCTCAAACAAAACAGTTAATATTCAGGGCATTTTGACCGATTCTGACCACATGTTATAGAGCTCTTTTCTCTTGGTTCTGCCACTGGCTATGCAGTCACTTTGCCACTGAAATTCATCAGCTTTCTGGACAAATAGCTTTGTAAAGGGTTAGTGCATCTAGTTTAAGTGAGACAACATTTGTAAAGAGAAATGGGAAATCAATTAACATTTTTGAGGAGAAGCAAATAGGCTTTGAGTAACAAAGACATGAAAAAGGATTTTCTTACGCTAAATGGTGTATATTTTTTGCAGCCATATTAGTCTGATAACAGGAACCATTTATTCTTGTGTATGGACTGGGCCATTCTGAAGGCAGGACCCCACTGCTTCTAGCTTCTTGCTCTCTTCATCGTTCTTAGACAATGTTGATCTCTGAGAGTAAGATCCTGGTACTGGGAAAGAAGTGATCTTTGCTTCTTCTGCCATTGATTCACACCATAATTTGTTTTCTCCATAGCTTCTCATTGATAAAATACAGGGATGGAGCTTCTTCCTAGTCATAAAAGGATTTCTGCTTGGTGAAGAAGTTGAATCATAGAATCATAGAATACTTAGGTTTGGAAAGGACCTCAAGATCATCTAGTTCCAACCCCCCTGCCATTGTCAGGGATGCCTCACACTAAACCATGCCACTGAAGGCTATGTCCAACCTGGCCTTGAACACCGCCAGCGATGAAGCATTCACAACTTCCCTGGGCAGCCCGTTCCAGTGCCTCACCACCCTTACAGTAAAGAACTTCTTCCTTATATCAATCTAAACTTCCCCTGTTTAAGTTTGATCCTTTTACCCCTTGTCCTATCATTACAGTCCCTCATGAAGAGTCACTGCCCAGCATCCTTATAGGCCCCCTTCAGATACTGGAAGGCTGCTCTGAGGTCTCCACACAACCTTCTCTTCTCCAGGCTGAACAGCCCCAACTTTCTCAGCCTGTCTTCATACAGGAGGTGCTCCAGTCCCCTCATCATCCTCGTGTCCCTCCTCTGGACTTGTTCCAACAGTTCCATGTCCTTTTGATGTTGAGGATACCAGAACTGCACACAATACTCCAAGTGAGGTCTCACAAGAGTAGAGGGGCAGGATCACCTCCCTCGACCTGCTGGTCACACTCTTCTTGATGCAGCCCAGGATACGGTTGGCTTTCTGGGCTGTGAGCACACACTGAAACCAGCTCATGTTCATTTTCTCATCGACTAACACCCCCAAATCCTTCTCTACAGGACTGCTCTGAATCTCTTTTCTGCCCAACCTGGAGGTGTGCCTGGGATTGGCCTGACCCAGGTGGAGGACCTTGCACTTGGCATGGTTAAAATTCATCAGGTTGGCATCAGCTCACCTAACAAGCATGTCAAGGTCCCTCTGGATGGCATTCATTCCCTCTAATGTATCAACCGAACCACAGAGCTTCGTGTCATCGGCAAACTTGCTGAGGGCACACTCAATCCCACTGTCCATGTCACCAACAAAGATGTTGAACAAGACCGGTCCCAGCACCTATCCCTGAGGGACACCACTCGTTACTGGTCTCCAGCTGGACATTGAGCCATTGACCACAACTCTTTGTGTGAGGCCATCCAGCCAGTTCTTTATCCACCGAGTGGTCCACCTATCAAATTGATGTCTCTCCAACTTAGAGACAAGGATGTCATGTGAGACAGTGTCAAACAGTTTGCACAAGTCCGGGTAGATGACATCAACTGCTCTACCCCTGTCCATCAGTTCCATAGCCCCATCATAGAAGGCCACAAGATTGGTCAGGCAGGATTTCCCCTTAGTGAAGCCATGCTGGCTGTCACCAACCACCTTGTTGTTTTTCATGTGCCTCAGCATGCCTTCCAGGAGAATCTGCTCCAAGATTTTGCCAGGCACAGGGGTGAGACTGACTGGTCTGTAGTTCCCCGTCTCATCCATTTTCCCCTTCTCGAAAATGGGGGTTGTATTTCCCTTTTTCCAGTCATCAGGAACTTCACCTGACTGCCATAAGTTTTCAAATATGATGGACAGTGGCTTAACAACTTCATTTGCCACCTCCTTCAGGACCTGCGGATGAATTTAATCAGGTCCCATGGAGTTGTGCCCATTCAGGTTCTTAAGATGGTCTTGAACCAGATCCTCTCTTACAGTGGGCCCAGGGTCTTCATTCTCACAGTCCCTGCATCTGCCTCCAAAGACTTGGGTGGTATGGTCAGAGCATTTTCTGGTGAAGACTGAGGCAAAGAAGTCATTAAGAACCTCAGCCTTCTCCAAATCCAGGGTAGCCAGTTCTCCCGATAGCTTCCGGAGGGAGCCTACATTGTCCCTGGTCTGTTTTTTATTTGCAATGTACCTATAGAATCCCTTCCTGTTATCTTTAACATCCCTAGCCAAGTTTAATTGTAAGTGGGCCTTAGCTTTCCTAACCTGGTCCCTAGTTTCACGGACAATATCCCTGTATTCTTCCCAGGCCGCCTGTCCTTGCTTCCACCTTTTATAAGCCTCTTTTTTTCATTTGAATTTTTCTCAGCAGGTCCTTATCCATCCAAGGAGGTCTCCTGGCCCTCTTGCAGCACTTCCTTCTAGTTGGGATGGAACACTCCTGAGCTTGCAGCAGGTGATCCTTGAATATCAACCGAGAGTCTTGGGCCCCCCTTCCCTCTAGGGCTATATCCCATGGAACCTTACTGAGCAGGTTCCTGAAGAGGCCAAAGTCTGCTCTCTTGAAGTCCAGGGCAGTGAGCTTGCTGCACGCTCTTCTCACTGTCCTGAGGATCTCGAATTTTACCATCTCATGATCGCTGCAAGCAAGGCTGCCCTGGAATGTCACTTTTCCAACCAGCCCTTCCCTGTTGGTGAGGACGAGGTCAAGCATGGCACCTCTCCTTGTTGGCTCCTCTATTACTTGCAGAAGGAAGTTGTCTTCCACGCAATTGAGGAACTTCCTGGATTGCTTGTGCTGGGCCATACTGTCCCTCCAGCAGATATCAGGGTGGTTGAAGTCCATCATGAGAACAAGGGCCTGCAAGTGTGAGGCTGTTCCTATCTGTCTATAGAGTCCTTCATCCACAGATTTCTCTTGGTCAGGCAGTTTGTCACAGATCCCCACAATAATGTCTCCCAAGTACAAAATAGTCTTGTTTATTGGTTCAGGTAGTGAAAAGGAGAGAGCTGTTCACAACACCATGAAAAAAAGGCCATGAGCAATAAGGGTTAGGTGTTCGAAACAGAGAAGTAACCAAAGAAATCCCAAAACAAATGAGGTGTGTTGTAGTTTTACATCCCTGTTGCCTTTCTGAGCCATCTAGGATACTAACAGTCCCCAAGTGAAGATCATGCTATTACTTTAGAGTCACAGTATGCGCTGAAGCACAGCTAATGCTCCCCTGTAATTGTTGCCTGAATGCTGAAAGCAGCCAGGAAGTCCACATGTATGCACACATATATATGCTCATTGCTACTCTTTGGCTGATGGAAATTTTATATATGGCCAACTCTTTCTGGAACTGTATTGCTTCCAACCAAACATCAGCACATTGATTGGAGCTGCCGATCCCTTTGAAAATGGGCTCTCTGAGACAGCAGGCTTCACAGCTGAAAGCATCAGAGCTCCAAGCCTCCATGCTGGCCAGCTGATAAGTTTTTCATTTCTTCTCTGTGGCTCCCAAAATGCTACAGATAAACAGGAACACATTCATGTTAGTCTGTTGACCTTTAATTATCAATGGAGAAAGTTTTCACCTTCTATCAGAAATGAAAATAATCAATTGTTGTATTTATATGGACCTTTAATAGCCATGTTAATATGGTCCATGTACTCATTTTGCAGATCTGTTTGTTCCTTCACTCAATATTTTTCAATGAGAACCTTCCCACACTTTCAGCAGTCACTCAGAGGCACCGGCATACGTCTGGCACAATTGATTAGTTCACTTGCATGTGTGTCAGATAACCTGCTGCCCCAGATAGTAATTGTGTCCATATACCTGAGGACAAGATCCAGCTCTACACCCCATAGAATCACAGATTCATAGAATAGTTAAGGTTGGAAGGGACCTTAAGAACATCTAGTTCCAGCCCCCTGCTATGGGCAGGGACACCACACACTAGACCATGTCACCCAAGACTCCATCCAACCTAGCCTTGACATGCAGACATCTATTAATTCTCTCTGGCTTTCTTACTACTCCTATTCAAATTCCATGTGTTTTTTACTAGATCCATCAAATAAGAGAGGGAAGGAAAGAGAAATTTGCATTTTCCTTTTGAAAAATTAGGAATCTTTCATTTCTATACCTTCCCACATTGCACTCACATTTAATTTCAGATCTTAAATGATTCTAAATAAACTCCTAAGATTCAGTGTAAGCACAAAATATTTAATCAGGATGAATGAATAATTCTGGAAGCTGGAACAAGAGAACAAAAAGGTTGTAATGTTGACAATGGGCCAGATCCACCAATGAGATACCTGTGATTGATACAAGTGAAGTCTCTTTCACTGGAACTTAATTTGGCCACTGCTTTGTACAGTGTTTTATTCTTCATGCTTTCAGTCCTAGCTCAAAACAGTCTGTTAGTACAAAAGAACTTCCAGTTCACGTCTGGGGAGGGACTCTTCATTAGGGACTATAGTGATAGGACAAGGGGTGATGGGTTCAAACCTCAACAGGGGAAGTTTAGGTTAGATACAAGGAAGAAGTTCTTTACTGTGAGGGTTGAGCACTGGAATGGGCTGCCCAAGGAAGCTGCAACTGCTTCATCCCTGGCAGTGTTCAAGGCTGGGTTGGATGGAGCCTTGGGTGACATGGTTTAGTGCTGGGTGACCCTGCCCATGGCAGAGGTGTTGGAACATGATGATCTTAAGGTCTTTTCCAACCCTAACTATTCTATGATTCTATGATTCTTTGACTCAATGAATCAGTGGAGCCAGTCAAAGGTCTAATGTTGACTCTAATTCAGCACTGACAGAAATTCTTGAATTTAGCTTGAAAATCAGTTTTGTCTCAGTGTAAGAGACCCTTTTAGTGGTGCCTGTTGCTAAATTTGTCAAACATTTACCATCATGTGGCTCTCTCAAGCCATACTGGAATGGAAATGTAGGGTGTGCTGTGCTTGAGGCTCAGCTTAAAGTAAGTTGGGAGTGGCCTCAGCATGAGAAAGTTACAGACAGGAGTCACATAAGAAATGCAAGTGTAGATGGAAGGACTACTGCAATGCCATATAAAAAATGTCTAGCATTTTCTTTGAAAAGCAACTGCAGTTGCATAGGCTCTGAGGCAGGACGCTGAGAGTGAGGAATCATTTGGTTGAGATTTTTGCTAAACCTCTGAGAATATCCTGAAACTGGATTGTCACCAGCCCTTCAGCATAATCACTGCTTGCATCGACCCAGAAAAACCTTCTTAAGAGTCCAGTATTTGAAGCCTTTGAGTCTGCCCTTGATGAAAACACTTGAGCCTGTCAGCGCTTCTAGTGCCCTCCAGATTAATCCCACACAATAGAGCAGGAGGCTGCATGGCTTCACTTTCTCTGCTTGGGACCAGCTTATCCATGCAAAGAGGGACCAAAACACAGGAGCAAAGCTGGAGTTTCACTGCAATTGCTGTTCTTAGCAGCCAGCCATGGTAGGGCTGACCACCAGAAGAGTCTATTCTCTGTTGTCAGCTCAGCGGGTCTGAGAGCTGCTGAGGAACTGAGCTGAGCAATGATCAATACAGGGAACAGTTCACAGACTGAAGAAATGGAACTCCTATCATTTGCAATCAGACTGTAAAAAGCAAACTTCCTACGTGCAGGCACCCTAACTGCAGAGTACCAAGTTAACTCACCAAATTCATGCTAACTGGGGCATGCTGTAAAGATAATAAGAGCATTTTTTTGTCATGAATGCAAGCTTATAGATTGATATGTCATTTGATCTGTATGACTGTATCATGGATTTGCCATTAGCTTTCACCTTTAACCATGCTGACAGAATCAAAAAAACATATTTATTACACTTGGTGGGTTTTAATCGACTTTGCATTCCCCTGTGTATAAAGTTAGAACGCAAATAATCTGCCAGAAACACTGACAATCTTCCAGTTTATTCTGGTTCATTCCTGCTAGAAAATAAATAAGTAAATAAACAAACCAAGGAAAGAGCATATCACAGATGCATTCTCTTGTAAAAGTTTTACATAAGATTTGAAGGAGAATAAGCTAGCATTAGCCATTAGAAGAGAAAGATGCAGAGCGAATGAAAAAGCTTATCCTCTGGGCTTGATGAAGAAAACAGCTCAAAGGCAGCAAATCAATGATCCCAGAATGAAACTGAAACACTGCCCATAGAAATAATGGATTTGCAAAATATGAGTTCTTCCTATTTCATGTGGTATTCCTCCTGCTCACACAGGGGTTATTTTAGTACTAAGGCCCAAGGTCTAACAATATACAAATATTCTGACAGAGGAACCAGTTCTTAGCTATATTATAAAGCTAAGAGTGCACGAAGGGGAATCCATCTTACCTAGACATCTCTGTTGCAGCTGTCCGCATGTGAAATAACTGAATTAACGTGAGTTTCATCAATGTAGTCAATAGAGTGTAGGATGTGATACAGCCAAAAATAGAAGTCCCCTTTGGTAAAATGAACTGCATGCCTACCTCTTTTGGCTGCACTGACCTCATTGACTAAACAGGAGTGTAAGAACTTCACTCAATGCAGAAAACTCCATTGTCCTCCTCCATAGGCTTTATTCACTGTCAGTGGAGAAAAACAGATAGGGTTGGATGCAATATATTTCATCCTATTCCAATGTCTAAAATATATTAGATTAATCACCACCTATAATTGACTAATTCCAGGAGTAAAACTGTGCTCTTGCCTGTCATGGTTTAAGCTCAGTAGGCAACTCAGCCACGCAGCCACTTCATTACTCCCCCCCCCCACACTTCCTCCCACACCCACTCCTGGAGGAATGGGGAGAAGAATCGAAAGAATGTAACTCCCATGGGCTGAGGTAAGAACAGTCGAGTAACCAAGGCATAACACAAAACCACTGCTGCTACCAACAATAATAATAATGATAACAATAATAATGATAACAATAACCACAGAATCATAGAATAGTTGGGGTTGGAAAGGACCTTAAGATCATCTAGTTCCAACCCCCCTGCCAGGGGCAGGGACAGTCCCAATAAACCATGTCGATAACCATCACACTCTTGTCTCATATATATACATATATACCACACACAGAGAGAGAGAGAGAGAGAATCATTCCTTAGTGAATGGACCAATCCCTATAAAGCTGCTGAGTCCATTCGGTCCATGATGCTGGGCTCCATCTCTTGTAACAGCCTTTCAGAGCAGGAGAGGCTGTGTGCAGTGTTGGATTGTTGCCTGCTGATGATACAGCAGAACTCGTCTGGTTTCATCAAAGTTCATTCTTTGTTGGGATGATGGTTGGAGGGAAGTCAGGGCCAGTAGCTGGTGACCTGAAGACGCCTAGTTGGTGGGCTATAAAAGTGCTACATAACAGGCAACAGCATACAATTTTGTTCATTGGCTGTTTTCCCCTAAAATCACATCACCCTGAGGTATACATCGGGCTTTGCCATCTTCCCGCTTTACCCACCAAGTATATCCGGGTCCCTGAGCAAAAGCAATCCCATGAGTAGGTTTGCCTTTCCCTGAAGCAGGAATAACTCAGACTGTCTTCCCCAGCAAATTCTTTATGTGCACCGCAGGAACTTTGTCCTTCTCTACAGTATGTAGAAGTTCTGACTGGGCTGGACCAGCCCTGTTGGCACATCCTCTGGTGTTGACCAGCCGAGTGGCTTTTGGCAAATATGTATCCCAATGTTTAAAAGTCCCACCACTCATTGCTCTCAGTGTACTTTTTAACAGCCATTCGATCGTACCATTCAATTTTCCCAGAGGCTGGTACATGGTAGGGGATGCGATATACCCACTCAATGCCACACTCTTTGGCCCAAGTGTCTATAAGGCTGTTCTGGAAATGAGTCCCATTGTCTGACTCAGTTCTCTCTGGGGTGCCGTGTCGCCACAAAACCTGTTTCTCAAGGCCCAGGATAGCGTTCTAGGCAGTGGCGTGGGGCACAGAGTATGTTTCCAGCCTTCTGGTGATTGCCTCCACCCTAGTAAGCACATGGCGCTTGCTTTGGCAGGTTGGTGGGAGTGTGATATAATCAATCTGCCAGGCCTCCCCATATTTGTACTTCAGCCATCGTCCTCTATACCAAAAAGGCTTTAACCATTTAGCTTGCTTAATTGTAGCACTCATGAATAACCTGGGCAATAGTGTCCATTGTTAAATCCACTCTCGATCGCAAGCTCATCTGTATGTTGCATCTCTGCCCTAATGGCCTGAAGTGCCATAGGCACACCAAGCCAAAAATAATTCACCCTGATGTTGCCAATCTAAGTCCATCTGAGCCACTTCAATCTTAGCAGCTTTATCCTCCTGGTGGTTCTTCTGGTGTTCCTCAGTGGCCCGACTCTTGGGTACATGAGCATCTACATGGCGCACCTTCACCACTAGGTTCTGCACCTGGGCAGCGATATCTTCCACACTGCAGCAGCCCAGATGGATTTACCTCTGCGTTGCCAGTTGCTCTGCTTCCATTGCTGCAACCACCCCCACAGTGCATTTGCCACCATCCATGAGTCAGTATAGAGATAATGTACAGGTTACTTTTCTCATTCAGCAATATCCAAGACCATCGGGATGGCTTTCACCTCGGCAAACTGACTTGATTCACCCTCTCCCTCAGCAGTTTCTGCTACTTGTTGTTGAGGACTCCATATGGCTGCCTTCCATCTCCGATGCTTTCCCATGATACGACAGGACCCATCAGTAAATAAGGCATACTGCTTTTCACTTTCTGACAGTTTATTATATGGTGGGGCCTCTTCAGCAAGCATCACCTCCTCCTCTGGTGACATTCCCAAATCTTTACCCTCTGGCCAGTCCATGATGACCTCTAGAAATCCTGGACAACCGGGATTTCCTATTCAAGCTCTGTGTGTAATTAGTGCGGCTCGCTTACTCCATGTAGCATCAGTTGCATGATTTGTAGAGGAGACCTTGCCTTTGAACATCCAGCCCAGCACGGGCAACTGGGGTGCCAGGAGGAGCTGTGCTTCAGTGCCAATCACTTCTGAAGTAGCTCAAACCCCTTCATAGGCTGCCAGTATCTCTTTTTCAGTTGGGGTAGAGCTGCCTCAGATCCTCTGTATCCCCGACTCCAAAAGCCGAGGGGTCGGCCTCGAGTCTCCCCTGGAGCTTTCTGCCAGAGGCTCCAGGTAGGACCATTCTCCCCAGCGGTGGTGTAGAGTGCATTTTCTACTTCTGGCCCAGTCCAGACTGCTCCAAGTGCTACTGCATGAGCTATGTCTCGTTTAATTTGCTCAAAGGCTTGTTGTTGCTCAGGGCCCCATTTAAAATCATTCTTCTTCCGGGTCACATGATAGAGAGGGCTTACAATCAAATTGTAATTTGGGATGTGCATCCTCCAGAACCCCACAACACCCAAAAAAGCTTGTGTTTCTTTCTTATTAGTTGGTGGAGACATTGCTGTTATCTTGTTGATCACATCTGTGGGGATCTGGCAACATCCATCTTGCCATTTTATTCCCAAAAATTGAATCTCCTGTGCAGGTCCCTTGACCTTACTCCGTTTTATGGCAAAACCAGCTTCCAGCAGGGTTTGGATTATTTCCCTCTTTTTCTCAAAGACTTCTTCCGCTGTATCGCCTCACATCATAAAGTCATCAATGTATTGCAGGTGTTCTGTAGCTTGCCCCTGGTCCAGTGCAGTCTGGATCAGTCCATGGCAGATGGTAGGTCTGTGTTTCCACCCCTGGGGCTATCGGTTCCAATCGTACTGGACTCCCCTCCAAGTAAAAGTGAACTGTGGCCTGCACTCTGCTGCCAAAGGAACTGAGAAAAATGCATTGGCAATATCAATTGTGGCATCCCACTTGACTGCCTTTGACTCCAGTTCATACTAAAGTTCTAGCATGGTGTGGTACAGCAGCACTCAATAGTGGTGCGACTTTATTCAGGCCGTGATAGTCTACTGTTAGTCTCCACTCTCCATTAGACTTTAGCACTGGCCATATGGGGCTATTAAAGGGTGAGGGGGTCCTACTGATCACTCCTTGGATCTCCAGTCTACTGATCAGCTTATGGATGGGAATCAGGGAGTCTCGGTTGGTGCGATATTGCTGCCAGTGCACTGCTGTGGTCATGATTTGCACTTGTTGTTCTTCAACCTTCAGCAGCCCCACAATGGAAGGATCCTATGAGAGATCAGACAAGGTGGACAGCTGCTCAATTTCCTCTCTCTCCAAAGCAGTAATACAAAAAGCCCATCGGTACCCTTTTGGGTCTTTGAAGTATCCTCTCCTGAGGTAGTCTATGCCAACGATGCATGGAGCTTCTGGACCAGTCACAATGGGGTGCTTTTGCCATTTCCTCCCAGTCAGGCTGATTTCAGCCTCCAGTACAGTCAACTCTTGGGATCCTCCTGTCACTCCAGAAATAGAAATGGGTTCCACCCCTTGACAGCTCGATGGCATTAGGGCACACTGTGCACTGGTATCTACTAGAGCCTTATACTTCTGTGGGACTGATGTGCCAGGCCATCTGATCCACACAGTCCAGTCAATCTGATTGTCCCTTACCTCCACCTGGCTGGAGGCAGGACCCCTCTAATAGTCATCACAACGTTGGACACTTTAGCCTTGTAGAAAGGGGTTAGTCTTCTTTATCTCAGGGGCTGGAGTAAAATCAGCTCTTCTACTCCATTTGGGAACCTGCTCACCAGAGACTGAAGTCGCAGGCTCCATGGGGTGATCAGCCTTGACCTTTGTTCTCCTCTTCAATTCATGCACCTGTTCCTCCAGAGCTGAGGTAGGTTTGCCATCCCACTTCATCATGTCTTCTCCGTGATCCCACAGGTAAAACCATAGGGTGGCCCGTGGTGTATACCTTCTAGATCTTCTCTCTCGAGCAGTAGGATGCCTTTTGTTAATAGCTGAGATGTGGGTTGGTATACGTGGGGAGCTGGATAGATCAGATAGATCGTGTCTCAATTGTTTGAACTCCTGTTATTCCACAGCTGAAATGATGGAAGGGGTGAGATTGCCTTTGAACTCTCAGAGTTCATGAACCATTTCATCCACTGTTAGTGGCACTATGTTATTCCAGGTTACTGTTGCCAATGAATGGGCGTATGACCACTGTGCATTCTGTGTAAATTTCCGCCACATGGGTCGTGTACATTTGACTTCATCTGGATCTATGGGTGCATCCCCGGCTTTTGGCTTGATGTGATAGATCATCTTTACAATAGCTGATTCCCTCAGAGACTGGATGCCTTTCTCTAGAGCAGTCCACTTGGCCGAACGACTCATAACATTGTCCTTGTATGGAAACTTTTCTTTCACAGCTGCCAAGAGCCACTTCCAAAGGCTGAGGAACTGTTTTTCTCTTGCAATTGCTTTGTCAATTCCCCCTTCCCCGGCAAGTGATCTCAGCTGCTTGGCCCCATTGTCCCAGCATCGAAGCAACCAGGTGATGATGTGCTCCCCTGGCTGATGGGTAGCATCTGTTCGCATATTCCGTAGCTCGGTTGAGGTCCAGGGTAGAGATATCACTCTTCTTCCTCTTCTTCCTCTGATTCATGTGATGATGACTCCTGATCAGATGCTGTCCTGGGGAGTAAATGCATTGCCATTGTGTCTTCATCTTGTTTCTTCATCTTTCTTGTCTATTTTTTGCTTTTCCCCTTGCATACAAGGGTATCCAATATTGGCACAAGTTGGTTCTCTGGTTTATCTGCAGTGATTATCACCGTGGTTGGAGTGGCTGCAGTATCTGTTGTTGGGGTTTGGGTAGCTCCTGTACTTGTCACTGGGGCTGGTGTAGCTGCTGTGCTTGGAGCTGGAATAACTGTGCTGTCTGTTTTTTTGCCATCAGGTCCAGGGACATTTTTTTCCTTTTGAAGGTGCTGGATAGTGTTGAACAAGGCTTTGTAAGTATAGGCCAAGACCCAGCACTTTGCCATGATTTGTCACTCTCTGGTATGACCAGAATGACAACACACCTCATTTAAGTGTTTTACTAATTTTTCTGGATTTTGCACTTGTTCAGTGGTGAAGTTCCAAAGTACTGGAGGAGCCCACTGGCCTTGATACTTGCCCATACTATCCCACACACCCTGCCACTCATGACTGTCTAGCCTCGGGGAAAATCTCTTGGTCCTCCTATATCATCACCTAACCCTAGACAAGACCCAAACACAACTCTGCTTAACTCTCGAGATCAGAAGAGATGGTCATGGATAAAACACGCTCTGTATGCGTGCCAACATGGTGATCCCCATCACAATCAGCAGGCAGGTCTCAAGGGTACTTAAAGGACACTCAAAACCTTCAGAACTCTCGATGCTGTAAAAGGTCTGGTGGCGGGGCTGGGAACGTAAGGGAGTGTCTCCTTCATGGGTTGACCACCTGAGGAGGGGAAAAAAGATATGTAATTGCTAAACACTTCTATTATATACCTCCCACAGTATAGAGGTGGTGACCACACTGGGAACACAAGCCAGATCAGTTTCATGATCAATGATTCTATTGTATTACAAGTCATTACCATAAATTACAATGAAACAAGAACCTTAGCCCAAGGCCCCTCAGCTGATAAACACTAAATACCAGCTGTAAGTAAGGTACGACATGGTGAAACTGTGCGATCAAGAGCAACAACTTTGAGAGCCAATAAATCAGCATTGTGACGAGTGACTATTAATCCGAAACAATGAATGCTTATCACAAATACAATTAGACACACTCTGGCCAGATCTGTCATTATCTCAATCCTTCGTGCCCCAAGCTAGGCGCCAAAAAGAATTGTCATGGTTTAAACCCAGTCAGAAAATCAGCCATGCAGTTGATTTCTCACTCCTCCACCCCTTCCTCTCCCTCTGCTCCAGGAGGGATGGGGAGGAGAATTGAAAGAATATAACTCCCACAGGTTGAGATAAGAACAGTACAGTAACTAAGGGATAACACAAACCACTGCTGCTACCACCAATAATAATAACAATAAGGGAAGTAACAAGGGAAGCGAATACAACCGCTCACCACCTGCCGACAGATATCCAGCCCGACCTGAGCAGTGATTTAGCCCTTCCGGGTAACTGCCCCCAGTTCATACAGTGAGAATAACATGCTGTGGTATGGAATACCTCTTTGGTTAGTTTGGGTCAGGTGCCCTGTCTCTGCTTCCTCCCGGCTTCCCCTCCTCCCTGGCAGATCATGAGACTCAGAAAGTCTTTGGTCAGAGTAAACATTACCGAGCAGCAACTAAAAACATCGGTGTTATCAGCATTGTTGCCAGGCTGAAAGTCAAAACCACAGCACTGCACCAGCTACTAAGAAGGAGAAAAATGACTGCTACTGCTGAACCCAGGACATTGGCTTACATAACAATAAACAAGGCTTAAACTTTAGAGCTTGGACATTCCAAGGATGGAAAAGTGGTCATAGCATGCTCTGGTCTTTTGAAGGCTGGTTTCCTAAGAAAATAGTTAATTACATTAATTCTGTATTCTAATAAAGCTCGAATGCTAGCCAGTTTCAATTAAACTGTATAAAATATAGACCTTAAAGACATTATTTTGTTAAAGTTTCCCTTTGGAGGAAAGGGAAGTGGCTGAGTAAAGAATGAAGAATAAGATTAAAATCCCACTGAAAAAGAAAGGCTGAAAAGTGAGATGAGCCACAGTAAAAGACACCTGAGAATCCTCCCTGGAGAATACCACAGGAAAAGAGACTTTATCTGAGGTCCTTTGCTTGGATAGGCTGTGTCACTATTGTAACCTGTCTTACATCAGCTGGAAACTGCCAGAAAATACATCTATCTAACAAAAAAAAATAACATGTCCTGACCTTATACAATGTCAGAAAGAAAACACCCGAGCTGGGATTCAAGTGTCATCTGTCAAGTGCCAATCTTGTGTTTGAGTGAAATCAGTGGAAGTTGGGCTCTGAATTCACAAAACTCCAATTTCACCCCTTGCAGCCTCCTTTTAGAGAGGAAAGCTACAGGTAGGCACACTAAAAGCACTGAGTAGCTTCTCCAAGCTGATGAGAAAACCTTAACTCAGGATGCCTGACCATCTCTGACACCTGTATCTCACTGCATGAGATACCTTCAATTGCAGATGAAGGTGTCTCTTCTGCGACCTACTAGGACTTAGTGAAAACATACAGCCTATGATAAAATGTAGGCTGTTACTCAGGTACTGCCTTCATTTTATATTGTACAGAAGTTATACCATTTACCCTTTGAAATATTGTCACTTGTTTTCACAGGGCTTCGCTGTTTTTCATACATGTTTTTCATTCCTTTGTGTGACTGGAAAAGGCAGAGGATTTTGACCACATGGATTTTGTTTTCCTGAGAAAAAAATGTTCCAGCACACTCCATAGTCAGGCTTCTGGGCCTAAGCCCTGAAGGGAAGGTATTTCACTGCTTGTTGCCAAACTGAGTGTGATGGTCCTCAAAGCTCAAAAGGTCATTTACTTTAAATCTCTGTGAACAGCAGTTCTTTTACCCTGCAAACCATTGTGTAGTGTAAAGGTGTAGGATTTTGCCAATGCTGTCATTCTGCCCTAGGAAACAAATTCGGGAATTCCTTCACATTTCCATGGTTCCTCTCCTCCCACAATTCCCCTTTGCACAGGCACTGTCAATGGGACCCCCAGAATTTGTCCCCAGGCTCAGTAATCACTGTCCTGAATCACTGCTGAGCTGCCACTAGAGCAGAGCCACTTCCAGGACTGCTGTTTGCTTCCTGATTTTTCTCCTTGCTTGAAGGCCCATCACCTGTGAGGCAGGGTTCTTCTCCCCTCAGAGCCATGGGCCTGGCATGGGGAGCTAACACCACAGCCCAAGCTTCCCCCACCACTGCATCTGCATGATGGGAAGAATAGATCCCTCTTCACCATCTTCCTGCCCAGTGAAATAAGCTGTGGAGCTGGAAGAATATGCCCTAGAGGGGAACGCAGCCTGGATCACAATCTGGCATGTACAATTTCTAACCTACTTTCTTCACATGCACCTGGTCTTGTAGTTTCTCAGCTTACATTTTCCAGTCACTGCTAGTGAGGAGCATTTGGGGTGCTTATCACAGAACACCATTCATTGTGTTCCTATTGCTGCATGGATGGTTCTGCTGCTGGTGTTCTTGTGGTCAGCAGAAATGTTGGCAGACACGGACCTTCTCCCTGATCAAAGCCAGAAAGTATAAGCAAAGCAATGAAATTCTCACCTCTGGTTCAGTTTTGTTAACAAATACAAGCAGTGACTCTTGGCCAGTTTCTGAATTCTTTAATGGGGTTATTATTCATTCATGCTGTCCTCAGTGAAATTTAGGATGCCAGTATTAATCGTAAGTTGTTATGAGAATTGTCATAACAAGAAAGCTTGTTATTACAAGGCACACAGGCCACACAGAAAGAATATTCAGCCCTGGCCCTCCCAAAATAAATCTGATCTAATTCCTCCTGCAGTGGGACAGGAGGACAAACTTCATGTGAACTGGTCTTTCCAAGAAATAATAAATTCCTATACAAACAGCCACGTAAAACAGCTTTAACTCTTCCTTGACCAAAACTCTGTCTGCCTCCAGTAAAGAAGAGCACAGTTAAGACCTAGGTTCATCCTGCTTACATTTAGGCCTTTGAGGCATGGAAGTCAGGGTTGTAATCAGCTACTATGAGGTATAGAGATCTTAAATTACTGTCCCACATCTTGTAGCAGTCCATGGGGATACAGCAAGCCAGGATTGCAACCTACGCCAAGACTTAACTCACAGCCTGCTTCCCCAAGGCAGGTAATTCCTTGGAAAGACATGTAGTCTTCACACTCTCTAGTCCAGGTTGTATTTCTCCCTCATGAACTTTTCCATGACCCTAAGCCTATGCAGACATATAGCATTCACATTGGCCATCAGCAACAGTGGAGCAGCTGTTGAGCTCCTGCCTTCATCTCTTTTGAGCATGAAACCTCCTGCCTACCTATGTGTTCCCTCCCTCCCTCCTTCTGTAGCAAAGGAGACAGTGACTAGTCATCACCCATGCCCTGTCTATGTCCACCATGAAAACACATTGTCTGCAGAATAGCTTTCATCTCTTGCCAACCAGCAATGAATGGTTCACGCCTGCATGCTTGCCTTCTTGTCATTCTGGTTTTTATCCTGGATTAGGGAGCCATCTTACTGATTTCCTCTTAGATGCAGGTTTACTCTCATCATCCCCAGATTACATCTTCTCGTACCAATAACAGGAACCAAAACAAATATCGCTTCCACTTTCCCAAGAATAAATCCACTCCTGGATGCTCAGCTGCAAATAGAGCTTTTTTCTCTGTTACTGCCCACTGACCACTTTCCCAGCCTGTTTCAAGTCCTAGTAGGCTTGGCATTGTTGTAAATAAGTTGACTGACTGGACATCAGGAAAGGATTTCCCAAGGACTTTTTATGAAGAAAGAGCTTGATGGCCAAAATGTCTCTCTCTGAATAGTTTTTATCAATTAGTGTGTTTCATCCAAAGTAAAGAATGATTAGGGATACTTTCATCTTGCCTTGTATAGGATATGGCCATATGTAAGAACAGAGGACACATCTTGCACAGGTTTAGAAAGACATGAATCTCCTACATTCACTGGGAATTGTTGGAATTATTCATGTTGGCCCTTCCTCTATCATGTCTGAGATTTGATACCACTGAGTGACTCCTTGCAAGAAGTGTCACAGACATGTGGTGTGCTTTGTGCTACAACTCAGCTGAGCCCTCCATCGGCCTCCAGGCATGTTGATGCAGAATGCTAGTACCGTTCAAGAGACTCTAAATAGGGCCTGTGTCTTTGCTTTCATTAGCAAGGAATTGCCTCCTTGTGCTATCAGACCATTAAGTATTCAGGCTGGGCAGTCTGCGAATTCAGTTCTGTGTCTCATCGATGGCTTAAATACCATTTGCTATCAGCACAGGAAAGAATAAAGACCAAATCAATGTTAGAGAGATCTGTTTCCTCCACCACACAGAGCAGAAGGTGCCAGACCCCATGTGGCAAGATCCCCAGGGTGTCCTGGATCAGCTAGTGACTGGAGCCACGTTGGGCTATCAAACTGTGGCTTTACACAGAGCGCTGTCGCATATCTTCTTCCGTAATTTGTGCTAAGTGCCTCTTTAAATTTTGAGTTAAGCAGTTGTTGCCATAGTAATGGCCATTTAGAGCAAGAGAAAGCAGCGAGTGTGTTGGGAATGTGAGATTCTGGCTCATCACATAAAAATATGTATATGCATGGTTTAGTGGGAGGTGTCCCTGCCCCTGGCGGGGGGGGGTTGGAACTAGATGATCTTAAGGTCCTTTCCAACCCTAACTATTCTGTGTTTCTGTGATTCTATGCTGCTGCAGAGCTGCATGAAAGGAGCCGAACAAAGAGTTTACACCAGATCTGAGGGATGGACAGGTAGCACAGACAAAGTAGCAGTGTTTGTTCCAGAGTGCACCTTCATCTACACAGAGGGGAGTCCTAAACAGAAAACAGCCCAAGTGGTGACTGACATATATTCCATTTCATAGACTATATGAAGTGGAACGTAGAAGTCATTCCCTTGGTCAGGACAAGGCGTGTTTTTTATCCTTTGTAGCATATGATGTTGCAAAACAGGAAAGATCTGATTTCATGGGTTTATTTTTATTAAAAATAGTCCTTACTCTTAGCTCTCTAACGGGAAATGCTTTCCAGCAATCTGCTCCCAGTGTTTAAACAAATTTGTTTGCCAGGGCAGAGGTTGCCAAAAATAAGGAACATAGGCACTGTATTATTTCATTTTAGACCCACTTCTAAGATTTTTCGGCACTCCTAGAACTAGTATGTCTGATGGTCACAGCAAGACAGATTCATAGCTCCTGGGCTTTATTCCTCACTTTATGCCACCTCACTGTGGGGTGAGAAACCTGTATGAGCTTAAATACCTGCAGCAAGGGCAAGATCCTGCCCACTTATTCAAGCATATTTCCCTGGGGACTTTAGAATAGTTTAATCTTCCTTTAATTAAATTTGCTGAATGAGTTAGGTATCGCCTTGATCAGCAAATGCAAGCAGTGCCTGAAGTTAAGTGCTGTGGGAATTTTCATCCTGAGAGTGAGTTTTAGGTCCCTATAGCACTAAGTGATGCAGAAGAGCAGGCATTTTGCATTACTCACAGGGACCTGAATTCTGTCAAGGTCCCCAAATTAGACTGATTGTGAATGGCTTTTTTAAAGTCCATAAATCCGTAGCAGGGTAGCCAAGTTTGAAAAATGTAGCCATAAACATGCTGTGGCATACCTTGTCCGTCTGTGAGCTGAGACAAGGTCATGGATCAGAATTAAACATTACTGGGTTCCTGTAAGAATACACGATTTGAGGTTTGAAAATAATCCTGGGCCCACAAGAGGGACACAAATGTATTTTTTAAGTACAGCTCTGTGTTGTTGGTTGTTTCTCAGCAAATAGAAACCACCAGCTCCTGTTCCTTGTTGGTTACATTTCCTGCTTCTATGGGCAAGCCAAGTGAATGGCAGGTCTGAGAGATTGAGGACATTGCCTTCATCAAGCTTCCAGTTGTACTTTCTGGCTGAGGCAAGGCAGTCTTACACCTTTCTTTGCCAACTGGAGAAGAAAAATGCAAAGAGGATCTCTCTAAGTCAGCAGAATCCATGGCTTTCAGTAGTTTACTGATTTAGAACAGCGGCAAATCAAATTCAGTAGAATTTTTAGAACAATCTAGTTCCCGTAGATAGCTGAGGGCAGCTTTTGTTTCCAGTAAACTTCTGTGACATTAGTGATTAAAACTATAAAGGCAGTAAGCACAATTCACAGTCAATTACATTTTATTAATGGTATTTTAATACACGCCGCAGCCCAGTAAGCATGAAGCTGTTCAACAGCATTGTTTTAAAATCAGCTAATAGCAGGATGTAATTTGTAGCCATCTCTGCTCATTTACAAAACACTTGCTCCATTAATTGTGATTTCACACTCTGCTGAATGCTGTAGCCTGGAGGTAACATTCATGTGATGGAAGTTACTAGTTCCGGCTCTGGTGGGGGGAAAGGATCATTTCAGAAGAGGCTACTGCATTAAATTTTTAATCTTTTTATGCTAAAAAAACAACCAAACCAACAACTCAGCAGCAAAAAAAAATATAATCCACTGCTAAACAATGCTTTCCTTTTCTTGAAAACCTGATGAGTTTTTCCTTGGCTTTATCTCTTCCTATCGCTTTGTGTTGTTATCAAGAACATAAAAAAGTATATGACCAGTAGGTGAAACCCTGTTTGTGTCATCATTCACCTACCTTGATCTCATAATGTCAATGCTACGTGAACTATTCTCCCTAAAGCAAGTGCCTATACTTTCATTAGAAAGGTTTTTGTGCCTTTGGAGATCTCCAGAAACAGCCTGTGCCTTTTTTAAGTCAGAATAAGGAGGAGATTCTCTTGGAGGAGGTCAAAAGGTTCCTGAAATATTGTCATACGTTAAGTATGCAAGTTAGGCATATTGAACCTCATCAGTAAATAGTCAGTGGTGATGAGACAAGAGTTCAGCTCTGAACAGCCATAGGCTAGGCAACAGCTCCTGCTTGGAGGCATTTGCAGTGCATATATCAGAGGGAGAAATACTGCCTCATTTGACAAATACGAAGAGCCATCTTAACTTGGAAAATTCCCAGCTGAATGTTTGGTATTGCTGAGACACACGGCTCAGACTAGACAGGGATGGGAGCACCAATCTGGAAAGGCTTTTATTTGTCTTATGACTAACTGACATAAGGATGAGGAGTCATGGAGGGGGCTTTGCCCTCTGCTGATCATCACCTTTGCTATTCCAGTTTCTCCTATCCTGACCAGTGATTGCAGAAGGCACCTGGCCAGGTTTGAATGCCTCTACTCTGGGGTCCAGGCCAGGACTGGGTCCCATTAGAGCAGACTGGATGGCAGCAGAAGTCATCCCACACACAACTGGAGAGGAGAAAGCACACTTAGCTACTTTGCAAGGCCTCTATGGCTCTAAGGCTGGCTGCCAGATTGAATCTCAACAGAAACAGCAGTGAGAAAGGACTCTCTGCCCTCCACATATGCAGAGGCTCAGCCATACTCTGGCCACGTTGCTGCACTGTGAAGGAAATGTCTTGACAGAAGAATGATGAGAGTGAAATCTGGCAGTTTGCACTGATGCCATTTGGAGGGAGCCAAGAATGCACAGGCAGAGCACCTCATCTGAAGCACGGACAGAAACTGATGGAGAGATCTGGGCCCAAGAAAAAACCTATAGATGTGGCAGAGAGCTGAAAAGTGGTTATGAGCAGAAGACAGAAATGATCCCTGTCTTTTAATGAGGGCATTAAAAAAGATGTTTAAGAATCAAGAGGGAAAAGCTAAATACTTGTCCATTGCCTCTTTCACCCAGCCTTTGACATTGCTGACCTTAGCACAGCAATGACGTCCCTTGCACCACCTAGCAGGAGTAATTGCTGTGACATCCACAGGCCACAGAAGCCAGCTGCTCCTTTGTCCTGAAAGTCTTTTACATGCCTATTTTTCCCCTTCCATGTCTCTCTGGGACCACACAGGAAGACTGACATTAAAGTCAACTAACACACAATCAATAAGCAGACAGCACTTGCCTGTTCATTGCTGTCTCTGCTGGTGCGCTTTCAGCTGTCACCAATGCCTGGAAGAAATAAGCAGATGGATAAAAAGCAGTAGGATTCAGCTCAATCCAAAAAAGACAGACGGGGACATGGTGGGACTTGAAAAGGTCTAACCCTGCATTACATCAAGATCATTACACCACAAATAGTCCAGATGGTACAAAGCCTCAGGCTCATGGCTGGACTTCTCAGTACATTTGAATATACTTATTGTCAAAATAGAGCAGAAACTCTGACGAGTTTGGAGACTGCACAGCCTGACCCAGATCTTTAGCTCTGGAGGTCTCCTCATTGCAGCTCCCTCTCCTGAGACCAAACTCAATTTAGAAGGACTCAGTCAGTGCAAGATGCACTCATGTAATTTACGAAGTAGCAAAGACCCATGTTTCCACACCACATTAATGTCCAGTAACCTCCAGGGGCTCTTTGTTCCTCACCAGGCTAAATTAATAGATCTTGCTCTAATCCATAGAGTCGTTTAATATCTAAAAACTTGAAGAGTATCATGTCAGAAACATCTGTTTTCCTGTGTGATTAATATTTTAAATTCTTTTTCTGAAACAAGATGAATATATTATGGATCTCTGAGGAAAGGGCTGGACATCTGTTGCATGTTGACATTGTAGAAAACATAAAGCATCACTTGTTGATGCTAGCACAGTACAAACAGTAATGTAGTGTTCTGGGCTTTTTTCTACTCATTCCAAAATAAGAGAACATAAGGTTGTGTTTTAAGAGGAATGGTCTCCTTCTACAGGAACATATTATCTCTTGCTTTATATGTCACTCTTTATATTGAAATTTTACCTAAATTTTAAGTTTTCCAAACTCTTCTACCATATGCCAGGAATAGGATGAACTTGTATAGCTATGCTGCTGGCAGTGGTAATTGCATTAATTAACGTTTTTCATATATGAATTTTCAAGCTTCAATGAAACGCACAAAAACACCTAGCTGTAAAGTTATTTTTGTCATTTCTCACAAGGAAAGGAAGAAAAAAAAACTGAGATATAACAGCCAGCAATTGAAATTTAAATCACTTGGATTCATTTTCAGCAAATTTATGTGTCAGCACCTGATTAGCATTTTATGAAGGAATTTTTCCATTTCCATGGAAGAAATTTACTTATTTTCTCTACCTCACCATGTTTTCTGCAACTTTTTTCCTTTATTTTTTTTACCTCTTGATTTAAACTATCAGATTTCAGCCAGCCAGAGTCAGAATGTGAGCACTTTGTGTACCTGACACATATCTGCCGCTGTAGGGGTTGGGTACCTTTACAAATGTTTTTCTTCCAGAGGTGACGGCATCTTTAATTATAATTGGTAAGGGCACTCAAGCTTGTCCATCGCTTTCTTCTCACAAAATAAGACACCTTATCTTTCAGTGCAGTTCTCATCGGGCAATAAGGTCAATCTCTGGCAGAGCACATATAAATGTGCCAAATGTGTTGGATGAGCAATGCTGCTCTGCAAGTCATCCATGATCTCGAAGAGAAAGAAATCATGACATTTAACTTGTGTGAGTCTTGAAATATGCACCAGAATTTTGAGCCAAAATTGGAATTGTTTTAGAAATATGCTTCCCTCGGATAAGATTTTTAGGGCACAGTAAGAGTTCAGGGGAAGGTGTCTCTCTGACTGGGTCTCTTGGAGATAGATCTATTGATGATAGAATCAACTTCAAAGTTGTAATATGCCACATGAACACAGGTATGGGGAACCTCTCCTGTGACCTTCCAGTGAGCACACTCTTTTTCCAAAGGCAGTTTACTAAAGGTGGTAGGTGATACCAACTTGCTGTATGGCTCCCAGTGCCACAGTACCACATTATAGTCCTGAATAATGCAGCAAAAATCCATGACTGCCAAGAGGGAGCCACCCACAATGAAGCTAAACATAATCTTCTCCAGCACCCACGTCAGATCTTGTTGAACCTTTTCTCAGGAAGATGGGTACACAGATGAGCCCTGAAAAAATATTTAAAAGGGGAACAACTGGGGGGCAATTTAGGGTATAACACATAGGAGGGGTAAGAGGAAAACCATCCAGAGTTTTAGCAAATCATATAGGTTGTCCTGTTTGCTAGTTAATGGTGTTGAAAAATAGTTAAGAGACCTGAGGTGCCTCAGCTCTCAATGAAGTTGCCCATGCCATCCTCATAAGTGGAAAATTGGAAAGTCTATGGCTTTTGGTTATAGTGTTGGTGATATGGTGGAAGGTATCAGTAAAATCGTCACTGATGTATGAATAATCATACTCAATTTACAATTCATTTGGCTAAATGGAAGATTGAACTGCACTTCTTTTTGAAGTTTGAGACCCAGAAAAATAGACTGAAGACACTTAGCTTAATAAGACTTCACTCCTGAACTGATAGCACGGGTGGAGCTACTCTGTGAGCTTCAAACAGAAACCTTACAGAAGATCAGAGCTGTAATGTGCATATAACCCTGGAAGAAAGCCATGAAAGACAGATATAGTTTTCAAGATGATACTGGGATCCTGAATGTAGAAAATCCATACACCCTCTTTCTCATTCTAGCTGCTTTCACAGAAACAAGGATGTGTACATCCTTAGTAAATAAGTAAACTTACACCAAGAACTACTGGATTTGTGCAACCGACTTTTTACAGGCATAGGAATAGCATACCAAAACTTATTGTTCAGACCAAGAGGCAAGGGCATTTTCAACAACAGCGGCACAGCTGCTGTTTAACACGAGTAAACAAGTTGCTTTTACTGAGGGAAATGCTGGCACTGTCCCTTGAGAGCAGACATAGCTCTCCCATGGGGACCTTTGCTGATGGAAAGAGAAGGGGTCTGGAGTGCCAAGTCAAAGTGTTTCACAGGTGGAGCACTGCTGGCTAAAGTTTACATGGGGAAGTGAAGTGCTGGCAGAAACCTTCTGATGCAGGCATGCAAACCTTTCTCCTTATGCCTGTTTCTGTTTATTTTTCATTTTGATATATGGATCACTTCTACAGTCTGCACCCGACATCTATTTCCATCAGGGATACAATGCCTATAGGGCTGGAGTGTACATAAGATTAACAGAACACCTAGAACAATACAATCCTGCCTGTAGCTGGAGTTAAAACATTAAATACAAATGAAAAATGAAAGGGTTGCAGCTCGGTCAACAGGTACTTCTATTTGCAACATGATTTTAGTAGAAGAGGGTACCACAAAGCTAAATTGGCATGGTCAAAGCAGCAAAATCACTTCTGATATGAAATGGCAAATCTTGACTGTGGGGTGCTACCTTCACCATGGTTAATGGGAGGAATATGCGCTGTATCAGTCTGAAACAGGTACAAAGTGTTTGTATATATAGTTGTGAATTATGCAAGCTGCAGAGAAGGCATGTAGGAGGTGCATGCCAGAGGGAACAGGAGAGGAACTGAGTTGCTAGCCCATCTTTGTGAGCTGCTTTAAAATAACCTCCCTTCTCCATGTCAATCTGTCTGTTCAGTGTCACCATAGTGATGCTGAACATCGTCCACCCAAATCTGCCTCACAGCTTCCTTCAGGAGTCCCACCACCAAGAAGCTGCTGCTCCTGAAAGCATCATTCCCTCTCGGCAATAAGTGGAAACCTCCCCTGACAAACCAGCGTTTACATTAATGCCTCCGCTTCCTGACCTGCACACAACACGCTTCTTCCTTGGCAGGACAGTGCAATGCTGCTGCGTGGGCAGCAATGCACAGGCTACCAAGTCTACAGAGGGAGAGAAGCACATTTGATACCTGAAGCTGTGTTATTGGTAACTGTCTCATGTTTATAAACAAAGGATTTGAACATGTAGAATAGGATGACTGTGTTTTCCTGCAAACGCCCCATTGGGCACCCCTTACTTTAGTGTGTCCCAGATACAGCAGATTCATGGGGCTGTCATTTGTGTTCTCCAACCCAGGCAGGGTTCCTACCACCTCCTCCCTTCATATCCCTTCATATCCCTCTACACATTCACACCGGTGCCCTCAACACAGTGTCAAGGAATCCCCATCTTCTCCAATAGCTCCTTGACTTCAGCTGGGACTGAACCTCTGCTGTGCCATTTCGGTTTCCCGCTGTAGGACCACTGTAACAAGCTTGGGCGATAAAATATAGAAATCCTTTGCATTCTCTGCAGGGAAAATCAGCTCTCTCTATAGCATCATTCATTTTACATATGTGTTTTTATGTTCAGCATTTAAATATGTTTTGGTACCTTTTTACGCTTTATTGCTGACATATCAAAGATACATAGATCCCTGAGACACAGATGTGATGCTAAGTGGATGGTGATGCCATTTGCATAAAACATTACCTATGAATAAATCAGAGGGATAGAAACAGCCTCCTTGGTGCTCAGGGTAAATCCACTGTAACTCTAGGCATGTCCCAGATAGGTTTTAAGAAAGCTAATAGAGGACCCTATTTAGAAGCTTTTTCTCCAGCAAATTTACTTGTTCTTGGTAATGTTGAAGGGCTGTTGAAAACAGGCTGGGTTTAATATGACCTTATAAAAGACTCATAAAAGCCAGGAGGAGTAATGGGAAACAAGGGAGGTTTATTTTTAAAGTATAAGAGGAGCACTGGAAAAGATCAAAGTTTGATTCTTGGCTGTGCTATGACCTTAGGTAAATTATTCAGGAACAGGCTTGGAAGAGACACCAGCTGGCTAAGGAAGTTTGTCAGAGTCAGTGCCTCAGTGGGAAGCAAGGGGTACAGGGCACAGTTGAAAGCATGTTCTTCAGTTCCTAAAGGGAAGCAGAGACCTTTTCAAAGCCTGATAGTGATTGTGAGTGTCGAGCAAATCAAAATCTGATCTGAGACTCTTCTGCGAATCTCATTTCATCTTTCTGTACCTTTTCTTCCCAAGCATAAAACAAGGAAAATAAATATTTTACCGGTGTTGGAAGGATAAATGTATCAATATTTGCTGAGATACAGTGGTGACAGAAGATACAGAATTAAAGAGAAAGGGTATTGCAATAAAAAAATCCCAAGTCCTGATTTTATCCAAATGGTGGATTAGTGATGAGAACAATAAAGTCAATTTATCTCAGTAATCAAGCACACAACCACTTATGTGACACATGCCACCTTTTCTGATAATTTTTTTCCAGCAGCATAGTATCACCATTTTATGTGCCCTGTATACACCTGAGTAATATTTGGTAAATTATAGAACTAAGTCACAGAAAGTGTTTGAATACATTTGCTTCATTACTCCTCCTAATATTACTAGCAAATATATTCTCTGGACCTGGTTGATAAACCACAGGTGATCAGCAAGCTACCTTACTTATAGATCACTGAGAGATGATGAAGCTTATTTCCCATTGACATATCACTTATTTCTGAATGGAAAATTCTGTTCAGATTACACACATGTTACTAGGATAGCAGAGAAAGATCTTTAACAGTGCATCTGACACATTACTGATTTATGAGAGAACAATGTTGGACTAAATATGAATAAAAAGCTAGTCTGTTACACGATTTGGTATAGCAACACTGAAATTGTAGCAGGATAAACAACTGCCTTGCAATAATCACTTATCCATCATTCAGTGTTAAATCTTAATTGTTGCTTATTTCAATTTCTTTGTGTTAAGTGTTTCTAAATTATGAATAACCCTGCAACTCTAATAATAATATATACTCTGTTGAGGAAAAGGTAATTACAGAAATGAATTATTGAAGTGCTATATTTAAATATTACCACACTTAATTTATTTGAAGATTTGGAGAGCAAAGCAGCCACTTTTTGATAGTTGAAGTGATACTGACAAGGAGTCTACGGACAAATCATGCATCTATGTTGCATAAATAGACTTTGTGGATGCACATTTAGTTAAAAAAAAATGTTACAACATGATCTTCACTGTAAGGCTTGATTTTTCTCCTTTTAAGGTCATTGGCAAACTGTCTTGAGCTTAGTGAGAGTAAAATCACAAAGCTACGCACATACATCACTATTCTGTTCTCCCTTTGATCTGAGCACTGAACTGTGATTAACACTAAAGAGGACAAGTCCAGCCATAACCATTTTCATGCCATAAGCAAACATCAAGTAAAAGATTCTTCCTTGTCATGTCTCTTCTTTTTCTCTTTCATGTCTCTTACTTCTTTTACCTTTAATTTGCTGGCAAGAGAATATTTCATGCCTCAAGGAGGGGTGGTTTTGTGATTAAGATATTTCACATATCTTTTTGCCCTTTCTAATTCCTTCCATCTCTTCTTTAGAGGTCCAGTAGAGAGACGTGTTGGCTTGTCCTTCACTGGCTTGTGCGACAGCACTTCAAATTTGGCAATGGATCAGAAGGACTGAAGAGCATATTTGCTCCCACCAATGTTTCTTAGAGCTGCTAAAACAGGACCAATGAAGATGCTCACCAGGCTACAAGTCCTTGCACTAGCTTTATTTTCCAAAGGAGTTTTCCTTTCCCTAAGCGACCACAGCTTTGTAAGGAAGGAAATCAAGATAGAAGGGGACCTGGTGTTAGGTGGTTTATTCCCAATCAAGGAAAAAGGTACTGGAATTGAAGAATGTGGGAGAATCAATGAAGACCGAGGCATCCAGCGCTTGGAGGCCATGTTGTTTGCCATTGATGAAATCAACAGAGACAACTACTTGTTGCCAGGAATTAAGCTTGGCGTTCACATCTTGGACACATGTTCCAGGGATACATATGCCTTAGAACAGTCTTTGGAGTTCGTCAGGGCATCGTTGACTAAAGTGGATGAAACAGAGTACATGTGCCCTGATGGCTCATATGCCATTCAAGAGAACTTACCACTGCTAATTGCAGGAGTCATAGGCGGTTCCTATAGCAGTGTCTCCATACAGGTAAGTCACAGGAGCCCCATCAGGTGAGAATCATTTATCTTCAATCATTTATATCTCCTATGAGAGAACCACCGCTTACATAAATTTATCAATAAAGCAAGTCTTAGCTCAATCACTTCACCTAGGGATCGACCTAGCATATAATTTTTTCTGAATTCATGTTAGTTTGATTCACTCTTTAAAACACTTGCTGTTGTTTAAACCTCTGGCAGCTGTCCAATTCCTCTAGATATGGTGCATCCCAAGAACATCTGAAGTTTCCAAAGGCCTTAGCATTAATTTTGACCTTTGCATTTCATGAGACTTTCACAGCTCTAAGCTCAGATCTCTGCTTTCACATCAGTGGTAAATTCTATCACCTATATATCTGAATGTATGTATGCCTGCCATGCTGCATATACATAACATTAGTCATATAAGAGGTAGATATTTAAAATTAAAGAAGAAATCCTGCTGCCTGGCAGGGTGCAGTGTAAACAGTCAGAACTCCAGCACAGAAGATGCCCTCAGTATATCTTGCTCCCTCCTTCTGGCACATTGTAATTGCAGCTTTTGGTTGTTCAGTAATAGTCCCAGGCAGGGCGTCAGTAGGGTGTTGGGGAGTATTTAATGGCTTGCAATGGAGTAAAATTGCAGGTGGGTCAAATGTTCCATATATCTTTCCAACTATGGTTTCACTGGGATGGGCTGCCCAGGGAAGTTGTGAATGCTCCATCATTGGTGGTGTTCAAGGCTGTAGTGGACATAGCCTTGGGTGGCATGGTTTAGTGTGAGGTGTTGCTGCCCATGGCAGGGGAGTTGGAACTGGATGATCTTAAGGTCCTTTCCAACCCTAACTATTCTATAATTCTATTAAATGCTTGGTTTCAGCTGCAAGGGGCTAAACATAATGTTGATTCCTTTTGATCTTGGCTTCCCATTTTTTTATAAAATCACTATAAAGCTTTAAGTCCTTGGTATTTTTTTTCCATTAAATGAGCATGGAAAACATATGTGCCCTCTTTTTCAGCACAAGTTCTGTATTTCTCCTCTCCAGACTAGGTACTCCTTCAGCAGGGCAGCCTAGGATGTTCTAAATTTCCTCACCACTGCCAGTGTGCATTATTCATGGACAAAAATGCCCCCTAGCTTCACTGGAGCTGCCAAATCTGCATATATCTCATTATTTTTGGTTAAATTAAATAAACTGGTCCATATGGTTCATAAACACAAGCAAGTGGTCATTTAAGCACAGATTTAGGTAAGCTACAACCCTACATCTAATATCTCCTAATGGTCAGCTGTAGGTTTCCAAAGACACAAAGCCTTGACAGTGCTGGATCACTATGAGCGGTATGTTTTTCCAGCTGAGTGTAGGCTGTAATTACTGCATCAGTGTCAAAGGAGAAAAGTGCTCTTTTATACTACAGACTATTACAGCACTGGCAGCCCACAGAGCTTCATTTACCTGTTCCATAAAGAGGCCAAGAGTTCATCCAGTGTTTATTTCAGTCAGAATTACATTGTGAAACTGGCTGCTGCTCTTGCCAAGGAATTGAATCACATCAGCCTGGGAGCATGTCCAGTTTCCACAAGACATGCATGAACAAGGAAGAAATTTTTCAACAAATTACATTTTATTCACTTTTGTGTTCCAGTCTGTGGCTTGTCTGTGTATTTATAGCAGGGAAAACAGGGGCAAATGGTTACGCATATCACAGGACAATAGTTTCTGCAGAGCAGAGCCTCAGCCATCTCTCATGCTAAGAGTGGGCTTGTCCCACAGTGTACCACTTAGCACAGCAGGGATGTATCTTTCACCAGTTACATGGGTCTTATCACTTGAACAAAGAACAAGGAAGTTCTGGGGCTGGAAAAGAGATTTTTGATGGGCAGAAATGATAGCTACAAAACCTTGGGCAACACAAGCTGTTAAGGAAATCATTATTCATTGTCTCTTCCAATCAGGCAAAGGGTACCTCAGATGAAACCAGTAAATGGCAAGTTGTTGTTGATGTTAAAAACTAAATGACCAAGTAGTGACTAAAAAAAAATCAGGAAATTCTGTATAGATGACACCTTTAGCTCAGCAATTCCCAGAGCTGCAAGTATCTCAGGGTTGGTAAACGTATTTTGAAATATCACATGCTTGCTCTGTGCCACTCATGGAGAGGTGGCAGTGGTTTTGCTGTACCATTGGTTTAGTCATTGTGATCAGTCTTTTACCAGTCCACCCTAAAGACAAGTGTGTCCAAAGGACATGAAATAGCCTAAAAGGTACATTCATATAAGCAACTGCAGCTGACAAAGTGATACAGGTATTTACTTCCCAGAAACCCTGAGGTAGCCATGCCACACTCTTAACATGGCCTAGGGCCTCTTGCACATCTGTCAATCTGTCCTTTTGAAGCCAGCCTCTGGTGATCTCTTACATAAGACTAAATCCATATCTGAAGCAGAAGATTGGATGCGGCACACCTTGGATATACAGAGTATATACAGATGCTTCATATTCAAAAAACTTGGGTTTGGGGCAGCTGCAAGGCAGAAATCAGAAGTCCTGATAAAGGACTTTCTCATTCACCATATCTGATAAATATCAATAAAGCTGTATGCGTATCTATATGTCACCTAATTTTCAACACTTAAGAGGGATGATGCAACAATAGTCATACCTAAAATCACTCTTTGGCCTATACAGCTTCCCTATAGTTGCCAATAGTTGCTCAAACAAACAGTTCTTCATAGAAAATAAAGAAATAAGTTCACAAATTATTCAATGTGTCATTAAGCATTTTACAGCTAGAAAGGTAATATTCAGTTGATTATTTTCCCTTCACACAGATTGGGTTGGCTTTCCTTCTGTCTCTCTTTTATAGCTTTCTTTTAGATTTCACACTCTCTAGAAAAGATGTAATTAAGCCATTCACTCTTTCTGCACATCTTGTTAAGGTAGCCAGTCTTTACTTATGTTTCAAAAGAAAACCTTTGTCAAGAATGACATTGCAGACTTAAAACTGAAATGTAAGGACTTCAGAATATTAAAGCAATGCATTTTAGTGCCATGCCAGAAGAGATGACCACATTTCATGTTGCCTGTATGGAATAGCTCCAGTAGCAATCGCTGCTGAACAACAAGCGACCACTAGGTACATGTGCGAAGCTGAGAATCCCTATTTGTTATGCTTTCAAACAGCACTCAGGGTGTTGGGTTCTTCCAGACATAGCCCTGTCAAGCACTCTTATTTTGCTTGGGAGCTGTAAACATCATAAAGTCCACAGCATATTTTCTTCACTTTAAAATAAACCATACTGAGCTCTTCAGACAATAAATTATTTCTGCCTTTTTTTCTATCACCTGTGAAGTTGCCGTTGCGCTGCAATACTTTTTCTTCTCCTTTCAGCCTCCCTCTCCAGATTTTTGTCCGGACAGCTGTCTGCCAAATCATTTCATGATGCTCCTGCTGTCAGATTTCTGCTTCTTTCATTATCCTTCCACCAAGGAAAAAAGTATTTGCTGGTAAATCAGCAATGAACACCTTCCCCACTGTGTCAGTATGTGCAATAAGCATTTTTTTGCACAGACTAAAAACAACAAGAGAATGCAAAATGCTTAATTATTTTCTGGTCAGACCAGACTATTATTGTTAATGATGATCTGGATAATTAGGTTTTAGATGTGTTTAAATTAGCTGTGAGCCCAACCTGCGCAACATTTGATCCCTCAAAACCCAAGCCAGGATTCTCAGTCAGTGAAAGGGCTCATGTAAAATAAAGCTGTTTTCATAAAATAAAATTTTAGTCTAAGCTAAATTTAGGACCAGAAGATAAAGTTTCCAAAGTTTGGAGGACTTTATTTTGCTTTTCATTTCATCTAGTCATAGAATAGTTAGGGGTGGAAAGGACCTTAAGATCATCCTTTTGACCCCATTTATCCACTTCCTCCTAGTTTACAATAAACATGTCAACATATTTTCCTTGAAGATGTTCAATGACATTGTAAAATTAAAGCAAAAGGCACTGTTCATTTGCATGGAGGAGCACTTGTGTAGCTAATCCAAGCACTATGCTTCAAATACTTACATCAGCTCTGCCAGCAATATGCATGCGTAAGCAGGAATAAGGTTATTCAAGTGCTAGATTTGTTCTTCTCTGCTTCTGAAAACTGGACCCATTTTCTGAAAATGAAGATTTGGGTCCATTCCTTGCAGTCAGCTCTTAGAAACATGAAGAACCCTTGGGTGGTCTGGGCTTTGCATTTCCATATCTACTATATTCATGCTGGTGTAGGACTTCGTCCCTGTGTAAAGTTTCCTTTGTGCTGCCAAACCACAAGACCTCCAGATCGTGGTCATGAAAATTGCTCCTAAATTAAAGCCTCATCCATAAAAAATGGCAGAGCAGAAACCAGTACCAAGCTGTCTTCTCTTGAATTCCTTGCTGTTTCTCAGACAAACTGTAGCAAAACCAGTGGAGAAGGTTTAAAGGCACATTACTGCTATCACAAAAGCTAAGACCTCTCTCCCAAGTGAGTGACCATCTGGCATGAAATTCAGAATATGTGCTCTATTACTAGCAATCTTTTCCTGGATGTCATTTCTCCACAGCCACAAAAGTCTGCCAAGGGCTCTTGGAGCCTGAAAGCTAATCACGTCCATTTCTTTCCTCCTAGAATAAACCATCTTCCAAGCAGAGTCTTAACAATAGCCTGTGATTTTGATAACCACCGAAAATAAGGCAAAATCCTTAGAAGAACTGCATGCAATCAACCCCCCTTCCCCCATAACATATGGGATTCTGTCCCCGTGTGCATGGACCAAACAGGGATATGGGCAACAGAAATGTGCAGTTGTGAATGCTCCATCGCTGGCGGTGTTCAAGGCTGGATTGGATATAGCCTTGGGTGGCATGGTTTAGTGGGAGGTGTCCCTGCCCATGGCAGGGGGGTTGGAACTAGATGATCTTGAGGTCCTTTCCAACCCTAACTATTCTATGGTTCTATGATTCTATGACTACAGGGGCTCACCAGATACCACAGACCACGTATGCCATTTGTGAGGTGCTTATAGATGAGCTTTGCACAGACAGCCTCTGGTGATTTTGCGCTTGTAAAATTGAAACAGAGATTTTTAAAGTGCCCAAGCAGCACTGGACGTGTCTTCCCTAGAGATTTCAAAGCAATGTGAGTTCCTTCCCTCTGGCTGGCCTGTATGCAAATCTCAAGGTAACTGATTCCACTGCAGTTTAGTTTATTTGATTTGGGATAATTTCTTTTAATTCATCATTTTCTCCTCTTCAAAGGGGAAATTATATGACTATGTAGGGCGGGGTAAGTAATCCATGAGATCACAGGTTAGAAGGAAGGAGCTTTACCATGTTACAAGTGGGAAAGGATGCAAACACAGAGAAAGTGGTCAAAAATAGGAACTGGTTAAGGATATCTTGACATCACCCCCACCAATTCTGTCCCTTCTGACTAGAACTTATTCATCATTTAATGAGTCTCAAATAAACGTATTTATCGGTGATAGCTCTTTTAACTGCAGAACCCATTTCATGCTTTTAGAACCATCAATCCCAGTTTAAACCCCTTTTCTCATCATGTGTAAATGTCTCTCACAGTCAGGCTTACCAACTCCAAGAGCTGCACTTCTCATGCAAAGCAAGGTCGTCTGCACAGATCTCTTCTCAGTGTGCAGGCTTAGTGCTTAGCTTACTTCAGCAGTTAGTGCTGTAAGGAAGCAGAGTGCATATGTGACAGCTCACTGTGTTATCCCCTGAAGGAAAAAAGAGAAAAAAAAACAATTTCCAAACAATTCTTCTCTCTGAGTACAACATTTCCCTGCATGTCCTTCTTGGTTTACTTTTGCTTATGCAGGACATACATATACAAAGAAATTCCCCGGTCTTTTGCGGAAATCCTTGTTTTTCTGACAGCATTCTTTCTTTCTGATGCTCATTTCACACAGGCAATTATTCCAGTGTTCAAACACTGCTTCTCTGGATGTGACAGCTATTGAGTCTGCTGCAAATATTTAGCTATATTTTTCCCAGCTTCATTGCCAACATTTTCAGGAGAGCAAAGTTAAAACAATGATGTCTTCTCACCTCCCCCCAAAAACAGAAAAAACACCAGACATTTTTATTTGTTTGGTAATGAATTTTTTATTTCTGGAACTAGTTACTTTCTGGAAGAAATTTTGCTGAGGAACAATACTCTAACTAGCAAACAGTCCTTGTAATACCAAAGACAGAGAAAAAGGATGGAAACCACTGCTTCAAACCTGCAATGTAACACAAGAGTACTCAGGAATGCAAGCCAGGCTGGGACTTCTAAATAGCTTCACTGCTTCTGGCTTTGCTCTTTGCAACTGATCTTTAATGATTAAAAGGACTGAGATACCTGCATTGCCAATGCATTCCTGGGGTCAGATCTTGGAGTCCAACTGAAGCCAAATGGTCTAGTGGAAAGTGTTCCTGCCTATGGCAGGGGGGGTTGGAACTCAATTGTCTTTAAGGTCCCTTCCAACCCAAACCAGTCTGTGAATCTGTGATTCTACAGTCATGGGTAGGAGATTCTGGAGCACATACCCTCCAAGAAAAGACAGAGGGAACCAGGTGCACTTAGCCTGGAGAAGAAAAGGTTTGGTGGGAACTTAATATCAGCTTTTCGATATACACAGGTTTGTTCTCAACAACACAAAGCAAGTGTCCTTTACTGAGATGCATGACAAGGGGACGGAAGAAAATTGTTATATATTGAAAGAAGGGAAATTCTAACTTGACATCAAATATACAAGCCAGGTGCTAGGAGCAGGCCCACACAGACAGTCAACTAGAAAGGCGCTTCATTTATTCTTTACATTAGATTTATGCCTGCCAGTTATCACACACCCACACTCCAGCCCATCCAGAACCAATGTCTCTGTCCTGCTTTTCCAAAATAACATTTTCTGCCAAAATTTTGGTAAAATGTTTTTAGATTTAAGAAAAAAAAATCAAATAAGGGTTTTTTTTTAATTCTTTAGCTGTAGTTTGATCTGCAACTGCCCAAATAATAACAAAAAGCCCACACTGCAAATTATCATTTAGGAGCTACAGGAAATGTACACCAGCAGCAATGAACATTTCTTCAGTACAAGAACTCAGACACTGTGTTATAGCAATGATCTAGACATTACGAAATCCTTGGGATATGGCTTTGCCATGGTCTTGCTGTGGGAATCAGCATAAGCAACTTATACTCAGAAATAGAAAACTTTCTCAGGCAGTGGCTGAATCTTCATTAGGACAGATGGCAGTTCAGAGGGATAGGGATTTCTCCAGTTTCTCAATAGAGAAAAATCTCCTGTACCTCAATCCCATTCTGTTCAACAGCCTAATTTACTGTCTGTTCAAAACAGACACAGGAGCTCTTGCCTGTCTCAGAGGAGCGCTGTGAAATCAGATTCATTAAGCTGTGTTAACTGCCATGAGATTCTTGCATGGTGAAATTATAGCAGTGCAGAGAGCACTGTCGTCTGACAAGAGGCCCCCTCTGTCCAACAAATGTGGGATATACACTTGTGTGTTGTATTGAGGAAACCTCATCTGTTCTAACACTTCTGAGATTTTTCTTTTTTCCAAAGTGTTTCCTGCACTCCCCAGTCCCGTTCACATTCAAACAACCCATGTCCCTCTACTCTGCTCTCATGAGACCTCACTTGGAGTACTGTGCGCAGTTCTGGTGTTCTCAACATAAAAAGGACATGGAACTGTTGGAACAAGTCCAGAGGAGGGCCACGAGGATGATCAGGGGACTGGAGCACCTCCCATATGAAGATAGGCTGAGAAAGTTGGGGCTGTTCAGCCTGGAGAAGAGAAGGTTGCATGGAGACCTCAGAGCATCCTTCCAATATCTGAAGGGGGCCTCTAGGGATGCTGGGGAGGGACTCTTCATTAGGGACTGTGGTGATAGGACAAGGGGTAACGGGTTCAAACTTAAACAGGGGAAGTTTAGATTGGATATGAGGAAGAAATTCTTTACTGTTAAGGTGGTGCAGCACTAGAATGTGTTGCCCAGGGAAGTCGTGAATGCTCCATCGCTGGTGGTGTTCAAGGCCAGGTTGGACATAGCCTTGGGTGACATGGTTTAGTGTGAGGTGTCCCTGGCCGTGGCAGAGGGGTTGGAACTAGACAATCTTGAGGTCCTTTCCAACCCTAACTATTCTATGATTCTATGTAACAGCCTCTGGGATGGTAGGAAGGGAAATTCTAACCAAAACTATCAGAATAAGTCCTACTGCCAGACAAAATGGTCCTATGGAGGACAGGCAAAATGCTTTATGAGATTCAACAAATCAAATCACAGACTGAGGTTTCTGAGACATGTAGGTGTTACCTACTTGACCCCATTTATGAGCAAGACTCTTGACTGGCTAGAAATATACTCAGAAACCAGGTTCATGTGTTGGATAGCTGTAAGTGAATTCATGGCTTCTTGCAGGTAGTTATTATGAATCCATTTTCAGTGTCATAAATTAGATTGTCAATTTCCCGCAAGTGTTTGTACTGCCCCTGATGCACAGAGAAGTAGAAGCAACAGACATGGCTCTAACACCCTGAGAGGGATATCAGCTTCCTCTGGCTTTGCCCTGGCCACTCCATTTGAGGGCTTGTAGTCTATCCCTATGGAGGGACATGGCCCACACTGGGCTTTCTGCCGTGCTCGTGGTAGCTCCTTTTCAATCACCCATTGTCCTAGAAATTAGATGAGAGTCAGGTCTGTTTCGGAAGTGGACACCAGCAGAGGACAGTGGTTTCACTAATAAACCCAACAGCATGACGGCAAATAAAGGTTTCCCATCATGCTGGAAGCTAAATATATCAGCATGCTTTGTGTACAACAAGCTGTGTAAAGCACTTGTTTTCAGTTGCAGATACAGAACTTCCAGCCTTATTTTCAAAGGCGCTGAGTATCTGCAAAACCAACTCTCTTTTTGACAGCAAAAAAGCCAGGCTACTACTGCTACTTAAGTGCCAACATATGGATTTCAGGCTCTAATTGCATGCACCGTCGCTTGATTAAATTGCTGCCTGGAGCATTGCCAAAATAGATTATTTCACTTAGCAAAAGCTGAATCTGCACTGTAATTTTGAAGCTGTAGTACACATCCTAAGGCAGCAGAGAAATATCGCATAGGTATGACTCCAGTAGTTCAGTTTTGGTGCACACAACTCTGATTCATGTTTCAGTGTCCTCCTCTATACTGAGAAACTGCAGAATAGATATAGCCTTAGATACCAGCTCCTCTCCAGAACCCGTTACCTGTGCCCTTGTCTTGTTGATTGTTTAGTCAGGGTCTGATTTTCAGAATCAAATGTTCAGATCAGCATAAAAGTTATAAAATCATAGAATCATAGAATGGTTTGAGTTAAAGGGACCTTAAAGCTCATCCAGTCCCAAGCCCTGCCATGGCCAGGGACACCTTCCACATGACCAGGTTGCTCCAAGCCCCTTCCAACCTGGCCTTGAACACTGTCAGGGATGAGGCAGCCAAGCTTCTCTGGACAGCTGGAAAAAGGAACTGTTCTGAAACCAGCTAGTGCCTAGAATCAAGGTGTTACACTATTCCAGAAAATCCTCAACTTCAGAATTTCCAGAAATAATAACAATACAACTTCACTGAGCATCGTGATCAGTCACAGTTCTCAGAGATGATTGGGTCGCTATCCTCTATGATTAATCAAACTTTCCCTTATTATTTAGGTTCTGGTCTATGTAAAACCTCCCATCCAAACAGTTTTCATGCAGAACATCACAGCAAACAGCAGTGCCACAAGAAAGCTTTCTTCTCCCCATAGAGCAGGAAGCAGAACTGCAGGCAGCTTGCACAGACCCTAGAAGATAGTGATCTCCAGGGCTCAGGGCCCCCTTGTAAAATGGGAGTATAGTTTTGTTTCCCTGCATATGGATACTGTTGTTGCTTAGACTAAAAGAAATAATAAAAAAATAGAAAGCAATAAAAATAAACAATAAAAATAAGAAAATAATAAAACAATGGAAAAATTGATGTATCTGTTAGGAATATCTTTTTGTGAACTGAAGGCTTGACTAGTTACTGAATAGCACTCTTCTAGCTAGAAAACTGACTTCTTTTATAGCTAGTTTGGGGGAAGAAAGCACAGAATATGTGTGCGCATCTTGATTATGGTTTAGCTCAAATAAAATAATTCCTGCTAGAATAAACTGAGACAAGAATAGCAATTCCAACCCACATGGTACTGCAGGAAATGTTCCAGAATAACTATACAGAGGACGTTCTCACTGCCAAACCTAAGTGCTCTTTCTGAGTGAGGCCATGTGAATCAAACCATGTGGATATGTGGGCATGTAATCAGAAGTTGCAAAGCGGCTTAACAATGCTAAAAGCATCCATTGCACCTTGGTGACAAAACAACCCTCTCAGCCCACCTCCTTGCTCTAAAGCTGTTCATTTAAACCACCACAATGGAAATTAAATCCCACATAAGGCAGTTTAGCACCTTACCCCTGAACAGGGTGGTTAAGGACACGTCAGCTGTTTCCTGAGGAACAGTAACTTGTTTATCCAGAGCACTTCCCAGTTATGTGCTTATATCCATAGGCAAAACATCAGAGCATTAGCCAAAGCTCCATCAGGAAACTCCTTCCAAACAGTGTAGAAGAGCTTTTATTTTGGTTTAAACTAAAATAAACCAGTCTCAGTGGTTTATTTTATGAAGGCATGCTTCTGCTCCCCAGATAGAGCTGAGGTGGCAAAGCATCTCACCTGCTCTTCCAGAAGGACAGGAGGACAGGGGACTCCCCAGATCCACTGTTCCAGCTGTCCCAGTGGTTGTGAAAGGCACTGTGCATGTATGGTTTGGCAGCAGAATCTGGCCCAGACAAGAGGTTACAGGTGGAGACTGAGCCACTACTCCAGCATCTGCATTACAGAGAAGGTGGCATCCAAATTGATAAAATCCCAAGCAATATGGGTTGCCAAAAAGCAATAACATTCTTTTGGCTTTTTTTTACCACTGCCTATTTTGCTGCTGATGTCTGAGACCAAAATTTGTCTTATTCCACAGCATATTTTCCAAAATAGCCCTTTGCCTTTGAATTGTCACAAACATAGAACAACATTGGGGAAAATGTAAAAAATTAATTGACTGGGCAAGGTTTAATAAGTTTGCCTTAGGAATCTCGAGTACACTATTGCCTTTCAAATGGTTTTGTCAGGGTGTACTCCAAGAACAGCTGTAAATTTAATTTACTGGACACAGCTTCTACTTACCAACAGCAGAACTCCAAAGTCTTCCCTCTGTCATATAAGAAGCAATCATAGGAAAAAATGCCATAAACTTTCTTCATTTCTTTCCAGCTGTAATAAGGAGCTACACGTTTATGAAAGTAACAGAATAGATTTGGGAATATCTAAGCACTGGACATAGCACCAGATGAAAATTTGAAAACAAATCAACAATAAGACTATGGAACACATAAATCACACAAGAAGGGCAATTAGAGATTATTAAAGGTTTTCATTATTTATGAAAAGCTTTAGGTCAACATGACATTGCGCAGCACTTGAGGAGTACCACCATGCAACAAATGTGCCATCTCAGGGCGACTGCACTCATAACTGCTCAGAAAAACTGAGTTTGGAAGCATAAATTTAGGAGAGGTCGGACTGAGAGCTTGGATAAGTGGGGGCAGAAATTCCTGAGAAAGCTCTGTACATGTATAATTGTGATATGTGCATAAAGAGGAATTTATGTCTAATTAATGCATTTGGTTATCAAATACAATGAATCTTGGGGAAGTGAATCACACTATGAACAGCAGTCATGCACATCCCCAGACCTTAGTAAGGAGCACAGACTCAGACTGAAGTGTATCTGCCATTTGTATCAAATTCTCTGTTAGTTTAAACAGTTTGACATAAATAAAGGTCTGTTACCATCCCAGTTGGACCCTGGGAGTTAACTGGGCAGCAGAAGAGCTATTCTGCTTATGCACAGCACACTGCTCTCTCTGGAGGCTGTTACCAGCATCCTCTACCAACACCCTCAATCTGTGACTGTGAGAACAGCTCCTGTTAAAAGACATTTTATGCCTTCCCCTTGATTTTTCTGTTCAATTCTACAGATACCACCCATTAAAAACCTGTGTTCTCCTCCTTCTCTCTAGGTGGCAAACTTGCTCAGACTCTTCCAGATCCCCCAGATAAGCTATGCCTCCACCAGCGCCAAGCTGAGTGACAAATCGCGCTATGACTACTTTGCACGTACAGTGCCCCCAGACTTCTACCAAGCCAAAGCCATGGCTGAAATCTTGAGGTACTTCAACTGGACTTATGTGTCAACGGTTGCTTCAGAAGGGGACTATGGGGAGACAGGGATTGAAGCCTTTGAGCAGGAGGCTCGCCTCCGCAACATTTGCATCGCCACCTCCGAGAAAGTGGGCCGGTCCAACATCAGGAAGTCCTATGATGGCGTGATCAGGGAGCTGCTCCAGAAACCTAATGCCAGAGTGGTGGTGCTCTTCATGCGAGGAGATGACTCTCGGGAGCTCATTGCAGCTGCCAACCGCTTCAATGTCTCCTTTACCTGGATTGCCAGTGATGGATGGGGAGCACAAGAGAGTATTGTCAAGGGCAATGAGCACATAGCTGCTGGGGCAATAACCTTGGAACTTGCTTCCCACCCAGTTAAAGAGTTTGACACATATTTCCAAAGCCTCAGCCCTTACAATAACAGACGCAACCCCTGGTTCAAGGACTTCTGGGAGCAAAAATTCCAGTGTAATCTCCAGAACCGAAAGCCACATAAAAAGGCTTGTGACAAACACTTCACCATCAACAGTTCCAACTACGAGCAAGAATCCAAGATCATGTTTGTTGTGAATGCCGTGTATGCGATGGCCCATGCCTTGCATAAAATGCAGAGGACTCTGTGTCCAAACACCACCAAGCTCTGTGATGCCATGAAGCATCTGGATGGCAGGAAGCTGTACAAAGATTATCTCCTGAAAGTAAACTTTACAGGTAATAACTTCTGTTTTGGTACATGCAGAATGTTACTGTAAATCATCAATCACAGTTAAAGCCAACTGAATTCCCCATAGCACATACTATCAGAGTTCAGACCAAGGTGGTACCCAGGCAAGGCCATTTCTATCATACAAAGGGAGAAAGAAGGACAGGTTGCTTGGTGAGAACCCTAAGAAAATAGCTAGATGCTGCTCTTGTTTCCAGAAGTAGGAAAAGGTGGAGGCAGCAACAGCTGGTCTTGGAAACATTACCCTCCATTCCCTAAACTTCCACACACCAGCTTCCATTTCATTCACAACCAGTTTGGCTTCAGCTGGGCATGTCTGGAGGCCAATGGCAGTTTCACCACCTGTTCCACTAAGCAGCCGCCTGCTGTGCCTGTGAAAAGACTTGGCCTTCTCTTCTTTGTTCTGTTATGTGAATTTACATAATAGCTGGACCATGGTCAATGGCTAATGTTCTTGCAATAGTAAAGCAATAATTTCTATCACAGAACCAGATCAGTATAAAATACTTAAATTATGAGATAGTGCCATTACCTGTGTTAGAGAACTTAAGGCTTGCTGACAAAGTATAAAAAGCTAGATTAAACATGCGAAGCAGACTTGTGGAGAGATAGCGTACTGTCTGGCAATGATATGAGCAAACTTCATGGGGACTGGCTGTGCAGCACATGACACCTCTGTGGTGCTTCTATCACATATGGCTGAGCTTAGGTTTGTTATTAATATTACATTGTAATGAGGCCAAATAAATCTACAGAGGAAACAAGTAAAGTGTAGAACATCATGTATTTTTCTCCTTGTCTAACTTTCTTCTGAAGCTTCTAGGTTGAGGTTGCATTTCTATGTATTATTAAACTGATATTCTCAGCTGACTGAGTTGATAGTAAGGAAACAACATGTTGTGCTTTGCATGAGAACTGGCTCCAAGAGGAATTGGAGGATAAATATGTGTATGATACAGCACACTTAGTCCCAAGAGACCCTCAATAATGGTACAACATCAGTTAACACTGGAAACAACATGAAACTGCCAGATTTGAGCCTGAAATTTTCCAACCTTTAGAGGTCTTCTCAGATCTTTGATTCAGACCATCTCTAGGTACTACCAACCACATCCCTAGTGCTTGTCTCACTCTCAATGGAGAACGGCTGCTGCAGCCAAATACTCCATTTTCTTGGATACCTGTAAGGTGCATCTCCCAGCGCATGTTGCAGAGCTCATTAGGACCCCAGGTCTCTCAGTATCCTGCTAGCTGACTGACCGTTTAGAGTACATCAGGGATTCCTGCAGCCTGTGTGTCTGGACTTCTTTATCATGGAAAGGGGCAGGTGGAGTGGTCACTTCATTCATCTTATCTCTCAGATTTATCTCTCAGATTCAGAAGGACCCAGAATTTTGGGCATGTTCTGATAATATAGTCACAAAGAAGAATAATGCGAGTGCAGATGGAAATTGTGATCCTTCAGAACCCTCACCTCAGTGCTGCATGCAAAGCAGCTGAAGACACATGCCTGACCTGAGCAACACAGTGCTTGTGTGCATCATGCTGTTTGGTCTTCTTCCAAAGACTGCCGCATCAGTAACGACAGTCATATATCATGACATACGCAGATGCAAAGGCAATGTATACATATCATGTGTCATGCTATCATTGTGTTTGATGTATTTATTAACTTCACAAGCAGCACAAGACAGAATGAATCAACCTTTTAGTCCTTAGACCTATGGAAAATAGGTCTCCTATTTCTCCTCCCCTTTCCACACAGCACTTAATACATAGAAACTGTTTTCTCATTAGCCTACACTTATTCTCAGAGATATTTGAATGCCTTCAGATTGTTGAAATCAAACTTCACAGAAGCTGGGTTCTAGTGTGTGGGTTCCAAGGGATGGCAGTGTTATACAGCAGCATGCACCAGCCAGGGAGACACTTCAGAACAATAACAACCCACCCAAACAAACAGACACTTCAATAACTTAAATTTTGACTATTTTGAAACTTTTTCTGACACTCCAGGTATTTTAATGAGCTTAAGTTCGTACACTGCTAATAGAGTCCAGCTTTAGCCTGTCACTAAACAATCTTGGTTGCCATACATGACTCCCAATTGTTTTTCGATGGTGCATGGATTTTTTAGGCACCCAAGTATTTTCCCACTCAGAATTTAGACATAAAATCAAAATAACCACAACTTCCTTTGACCAAAACTCCAGGGAAATATTCATTTAGATGCAGCCAGAAAAATCCATTTTCACTTAGACTGAAATATCTTCCATACTTTTTATGAATTAGAAGTCAAAGCTGTTGAAGCTGAAAAACAAATAAGTGAAAGCCTGTCAGCTTGCAGTTTTGAAAACAGAATCAAATTAATAAGTTTTAAAATGAACCTGGAAATCTTTGAAACTCTGAAGAGCTTTAGTTTCAGATCATTTTCATTTCCAACTTTACAACTGTCACGTTCTTTTCCAGTGGTTTTGTTCTGTATTTTATACAATTCTTTTTTCTTTTGTTATCAGTTCTCCCATTATAATGCTAATCCATGTTTTAATGTGAGTTATTTTTTAAGCAGATGAGTGATTTCTATGTACTGAGAGAATCAGCAAATCTCCCATGCCTTCTTCCTGTCAGAAAGGTGTGAAATTTTAATACATATGAGGCTTGCCATTGATTTCCATGGGACCAAGAATTCACCTTTGGTCCTTTCTGGTTGAAGAAAGTCTCTGGTTATGATGTTAATACAATATCAGGACCCTGCTGCATGATACGTTTTATCAAGAATTCTCTCATATTTCCAGCTCCAAATCTAAGCCCATATACTCAGTGCAGAAAGAGGATGGCATGGAAGCTACCAGCCCATCAGGTACACTGCAGACAAGTCGGGTTGTGAATTTTCTCTCTCCATTAGCCTAGGTAATGATCCATGCCCACCAAAAGGAAGCAGGCAAGAAACAGAATAACAGTGATAACCGTATTCACACGCACACAAGCAACTATTTAAGCAACATCTCCTGTGCTGAAAGGCAGAGGTACAAATAGATGAACTTGAGTGCATAAAGCTGCAGCTTGCCATGAAAGAGATCTAACAAATGGCCCTGAATGTATTGTCCCAGTTTCCAGGAACAGGTGATTGTGCATTTCAAATACATCAGTAAATGATAGGATGCATTTATACGATTGGTGTGGGGCTCTGCAATTTTAGACCTTTACCTTATGCACCTGAATTAGTTTTGGTTAGTCTCTGATTACAATTAATGGAGGGGATCAGCAATTGCAAAGCCCATGTGAGATATGATTTGTCCCTACATCTCTTGCTGTTGACTACAGATGGAACATAGAGCAACTAAGATTCTCACTTGCCATTTAAGCTGAAAGCTCGAAGTGAGACTCTTGGGCACAGTAATAATGGGATCTGTAGGGAAATACTCCAGGACCAGCTAACAGCAGGGTTGAAGTAGAGGACTGGATGGGATTTGAGCACTCTCATTCTGCCACTGCTGCTGACATGCTGTGACAGGTATTTCATTAGTACCTCTAGAGTCCTACTTATTTCTCCTTCTTTTCATTAAATTGAAATAACTCCATAGAACTGCAGTGTAACACAAAGGCAGGGTGAGATTTCATTCCTTATTGTCTGTGAGATACACCAAGCACATAATTTGTTTGCAAGTTAGTACTAGATAATGTGACAAATGTCGTGATATCCTCAATCTTTTCAGTAACAGGAAAAAGAGATGCCTATGGCTGATTGCCACTTCAAGCAGCAGGATCTGAGAAAGCAATGCCCAGCCCCTAGATAATCACACTCACTTCACCTTAGTGCTTGTTTGGCCTTCCAAAGAGGTATAGTCTGGTTCATCTTCTTGATCTTCCCATCCTCTGTGTTTCCTCCAGAGAACACAACTACAGCATTTGATGTTCTGAATCTTGATACTCCTCTGCTGATAAAGGGATGATAGTCCAAGAGGCTGTTAGTTTGTACTGCCACAATAACAAAGAAGTGCTGAGCAAAACTGGAGGGCTCCATGTGAGAAAGCGCAGGGTAAACTCAAGTTCTCACTAGCACCTAGATATTGTGTGGGCAGGGGGAGGATAGATTTAGGGGTGTATGCATGTCCACTGTCTTCTGCATCTCTCTGAATTTCCACATCAAATGGTAGGGGGAATCTGGCTAAAGCAGCAACACTGGAAGACAGATCATTAAAATTCTAGGAAATGCATCTGTCTATAATACTCAGTGTCTTTTTGTTCCTCTTTCTTCCTCCACAACTACAAGAGTCACTGTCATGTCCCTCCTCATATTATGCTCAGAAATCCAGTTCTTCTTCAGCAGAGCCTATCTCATCCATCCTAGCTTACACTGGACAAAATGCTCTCCTGTGGCTAACCAGAATGTCTACTCAAAATGAGAAAAGGGTTATAAGTCAGGTCTGATTTGTCCCCTCTCATCCACTGTACTTGATGTTACAAAACTGTTATTCCTGCTGGTCCTAAGTTTCTGTGTGATTTTCTTTCTCCCCACTCTGCTCCAGTCATTGAAATTGAATATTTCATATTCAGATAATATGAAGTGGAAACACAAACTTGCGTTCTTTCTCCTTCATTCTTGAGCACCGGTGAATTCCATGGTGGGAACATACACTTTCATAGACCGTTTCCATCATAACAGGTCCACCCAAGTAGGAAAGATCTTAAAAGTCGTGCTCTGCAACCAGCAGATGTCACTTTAGTTGTTGAGCACGGCTGCATTGTGTGATCCCTGCTGTGGGATCTAGCCAGAAATGTTTCCTGTCAAAAATCCAAGCTGGCATGCAGCAGAGACCAACAATGATGAATCTGCTACCGCAGGCAAATTACAGATGCAGAAACTTCAAAGGCCAGGTACAGCAGCAGGGAGTACCTGTCAATAGATGTGCAGGCTAAAGCTAGAGCTCTCATCCCAGGCTCTGCAGCAAACGGCCCTGCTACTCCATCATCTCACCCAATGAGCTCCTATTCATCAGGTCAGATCCCCCTTGCCTCCAGCACTCAGTCAGCTGTAAGGTCCTCCTGGCCCTTACTGTGATGCTTTGCTGTAAAATGAACCAGAACACCGCTTTCAGGTGAAGGTATAACTTTCACGGGCAGAAGAGATCCAATACCTTGTTAATCATAAAAGTTTTACAAGCATAGTTCATGATGGATTTGTGGGCAATAAACCCAAGGAATATGTAAATTCCCCAAGATATTAATTAAAAATATACATGAAAAAGATGTCTAGGATTTATAGGAAGAATTACGGCCTTTTTCCTGGCACGACGAATGTGTCATAGGATTTAAAACCATGAAAGCAGCTAAGGGACAGGCTCAGAAAGCACACTTGAGAGTTGCTATTTCAGAGCAGAGGAACAGTTGAACTTCTACGGTACTGTCCCATATTTCTCTTTTTTAGACTTACATTGGTATATACACACATAGAGCTATAATGAGATTTTGACATCCTGGTTTTCATTATGACCCCTTCTAATTTCTCCTTCATTCAGCTGCCTTTTTGCAGATCTAGCTCCTGATGGACATCTTCAGTTCCTTTCCTTTGGGCAAAATTACTCTTCCAAGAGTTTCCTGGGCAGAAATATCTGCTTAGCCCTTCCTGAAGCTTTTAATATGTGTATATATGCATGTATTTATGTACTTTGTTTATATACATGCATATTTTCATACATATATCTAACTGTGTAAAATAAAAATTCATAATACATGGAATCATAAAGTTAAAGAATAAATCAGGTTGGAAGGACCTTCAGGGGGTCTCTAATCTAACCTCCTGCTAAAGCAGGATCAGCTGACAATTAGACCAAGTTGCTCTGGGCTTTATAGATGTAAACTGCTTGAAATTAAAATACTATGGAACCTTTTCATCCTCTGGTTTAGGTTTGAGGTATCACAATGGCAAACAATCTGATCTGCACTCTGGATGTGCTCTGTATCACATACTGCACCATGTAAACTGGACACTTTGCTGGCAGCAGGACGCAGATGTTATCTCTAGGGCACATCTTCCAAATAAATTTATCATCAGAACTTCAATTCATGGCAGGCCAGTGACCTACCTGCTAATGGTGTCTGTTATTTAGCCAGAGACCATCATAAAATGCTGCCTTTTCATGCTTTCATTTGGTACTAATTAATAATAATTAGGTTGAGTGAGCAGGAGCAGAGATTGAATTGTGTTCTTGCCTCTCGAGATGAGCTTGAGCAGCAGAGGTCAAGGTGTGCTGGACCGTTCCTTCCTATCTAACTGGGAAGCAAGGTCCTTCTGCTTGCTGCCACCACTGCTTCTCCTGCCTGACCTGGGCACTGAGCTCCCATAGACAGAGAGATGGGAAATGCAGCATTAGCAGGACCCAGAGCAGCAACAACTTTTCTTCAGAGTCCTCAGGAAGACTCTGGAATTCTGTTGCCTTTGGCCTTTCCCCAGCTGGGAGCTATTCCTGGAAAATCTGCAGAAACCACAGGCTAGCAATGGCCCCAAACTTGTTATAGCAGCATATTTAGGTGAAGGTGCTTTGACATCCCTAAAATAACAAATAGCTCTTCCATCACAGTTTCCTCTACTTGAATATTTATACAACCCACCACTTCAGCTGAGCTGTGAAAAACTGAACATAAAATTATATAGCCAGTGGCTTGTATATAGCTTATAGTCAGCTGCTTTTATCATATCAATAATGTAGCCTTTGGGCATCTTATAAATCTCTAGATTGGGTAGTACCTGTGCTGGTGTATAAATGAGGATGAGATCAGACACCCTTTGTTTACAGAGAAATTGAAAATCTGAGCAGTGATTTCCTTTCAATCCTCATATTTGGGAGAGAGAAGGCTTGGTAACCTAATTTCCATAATTCCAAGACTTCTGTATTTGCCTGCTGCTTGTTTTATAATAGATATTATTTCATCCTTTGTTTTGCTGGCAAATGTCACAAGTTCCAAACACTGAGGTCTGCACAGTCAAAGTGTTCAGGGGAGCAAGAAGAGTCGTACAGCCTTTTCATACCCAACCATGCATGCTATCTTTTCCAAGCCCACTTGTCTTTGCAACAGGGGGACAGCTCAGGTCATACCATGGGGTTGTAATTTTATCCTTCATGCAGATTTACCTGTGAGAGACATCCACACACAAGTGAAGAGATATCAGGTCTGCTCCTTTCTCCTTGTGACCTGGAAGGACATGATATCATGAGATAAAAGAGGTTCAGTCGGGATTCTTACTGCTTACATTTTAGCACCTGAATTGGCTCTGAAAAGATTCTTCTCTATTACCTGCTACGGAAGAGCACTTCAGTACTTCCAGAACTAATCTCAGCTGGTCTCATTTGCAAGCTGAGGTGCTATTTTAGGGGTTGAAAAAGGCAGAGGCTGTGCTCAGAATACGACCACAGTAGTGTTAATGAGGATGCTAACAAGAACATGAGGAGATTGCATAGAGGCACACAGGAAAAGTGTGACACACAATTTGAGTATTCCCTTTGTGTCCAGTACTGGACTTCCAGTGAGTCCCAGAGAAAACTGGTCTTTTCAAAACGTGATGAAGAAAACTGCAAAAAGTCAGAAACCCAGATGCCTAATCCCAAAGATAATTAATGTTATGTTATTTTTATCAAACCTCTATTTTTGTCGGCAGCTAATAATTATACTACAAAGTCAGACCTGAAAGCATAATGTGTAGAAAAGTTTTTTTTCTCCTGAAACAACCCTAATGTCACTATATTCATGGATGACACGTTTGCTTCACTCCGTAGAGCACTGCAATGGCATTCTCAAGTTAACTGTCTAAAAGTGAATGGGTACCAAACAAGTATAGCTGCATTAACGTGACACTAATATTTGACCCAGCCTAGTGCTGCAATCTAGACATGGATCTTGGTCTGAATCCTGCATTGCTTCCACGTAGCATATTTCCAGGCAAACCTGTCATAAGCTGACTGCTGTTCTTGTACTTGTTAAACAACAGCCCAAATGAGCATGTGAATATATTTCAGCTTTCTGCAAAGCATGAACTAGTCTCTTCAAGCTTGTCTTGCCCAATTCTGACTCTCAGTGCAGAGAAAAGCTGCTTGGTAGTAGTCACGTTTCTCTGTCTGAAAGAGAGACAGGAATTCAACACAACCTCAAAACATCCCTCATATAAATTTGTGCTCTAACAGATTTTCCCCAAATATTCACAACTTTCCCTTTGTGCAAATGGTTGCATGAATCAAAAGAGGTGTTTAGGGTGAAGCTTTCAGAGGAATGACTGAATGGATTTTCTACCACAAATTAGCCTTTCTTATTCATGCAAGTGTTAGTGAATATTTTCATTAAAACGATTATTCAGGCCATTAGGTCATGCCTACCTTCGAAAAGAGAATTCACAAAGCAATCAGATGTGCATTTTTATAAAGTAGAAATTCCTTTTACATATGAGTACCTTCACAAACTGACCTTCTACACAATTCCCATAAACAGCAAACTGGATGGACCTGGCAGGCAAAAGTGTTAAAGAGTGACTTTCTTTCATTTCTTCATCTGTTCGAGTCATGTTACTAAACACCTCTAAAAGCACCTTGGAGAATGTCTGCTTTGGCATCACTGCAAAATTTATGGCCATATTTTTAGCAGATAAAAAATATAATGTGAAAAGATATTTCATTGCTCTTATCTTGGTGAATCATTTCCTATTGTTTCCTTCTTCCTGCCATGAAAATGTACTTTGTGTGGGGATGTAACAAGTGAATACAAAGAACACTAAACTTCTTCAAGGCAGGGGAACAACACACATATTCATGTACAGGGGTTTCAGAAGCAGAGGAACTTCTAACAAAAATGTCCACAAAATCCTAGCTGTAGCATGGTTCAGGGACAGGAGCGATCCTTTGATTTGCTTTCTCACCTCTCGCTCCAGCCATGGAGCAGTAGAATCATAGAACCATAGAATAGTGAGGATTGGAAAGGACCTCAACTCACCTGCCCACTATTGAGTTGCCAGGGGATTAAACACGAAGTCAGAATGGTGGTGTCTCCAACTATAAATCATAAAATAATTATCAAGATCATTAAGCTTGTTTGTAGGGTCTCCGCACCAAAACTTACTATTGTTTCTTTAGTGCATGGGAAGAACAGCACAGAGCAAAAAGCAGAAGTGATGTGAATGGTGGTTGCAAACACCCGGTAAATAGAAAGCAGAGGTTAATGTATCACACACAGGCCCCTGCCTTGCCAGTCTTATACCCACTTTTCATCCCCTGCAGTTTTGCTTTCCTTGTTACAAGCCTGTCTGTCTACTTGTCAATATATGACTCATCTCATCTCTTCTAGACTAACGGCACATATATATCTAGCAGTTTTCCTAGAGAAAAAATTTAAAAGTACTTCTGACAGTTGAGAGACATTCGCTTTCTAAGTGTGCATGTGCAATTGCTCCTCAATTCAACACAGGTCTCTTAACAGTACATTTTCCTATTTGCTGCTATACGCAGATTCCAGATAATATTATGGACAACAAAATAAGCTAATCATAGAATCATAAAATAGTTAGGGTTGGAAAGGACCTCAAAATCATCTAGTTCCAGCCACCCTGCCATGGCCAGGGACACCTCATATTAAACCGTGTCACCCAAGGCTCTGGCCAACCTGGACAACCTGGCCGTGAACACTGCCAGCGATGGAGCATTCACAACTTCCCTGGGCAACCCATTCCAATGCCTCACCACCCTTACAGTAAAGAACTTCTTCCTTATATCCAATCTAAACTTCCCCTGTTTAAGCTTGAACCTGTTACCCCTTTTCCTATCACTACAGTCGCTAATGAAGAGTCCCTCCCCAGCATCCCTATAGGCCCCCTACAGATATTGGAAGGATGCTCTGAGGTCTCCATGAAGCCTTCTCTTCTCCAGGCTGAACAGCCCCAACTCTCTCAGCCTATCTTCATACGGGAGGTGCTCCAGTCCCCTGGTCATCCTCGTGGCCCTCCTCTGGACTTGTTCCAACAGTTCCATGTCCTTTTTATGTTGAGGACACCAGAACTGCGCACAATACTCCAAGTGAGGTCTCAGGAGAGCAGAGTAGAGGGGCAGGATCACCTCCTTCGACCTGCTGGTCACACTCCTTTTGATGCAGTCCACGATATGGTTGGCTTTCTGGGCTGAGAGCACACACTGAAGCCGGCTCACGTTCAGTGTTTCATCGACCAACACCTCCAAGTCCTTCTCTACAGGGCTGCTCTGAATCTGTTCTCTGCCCAGCCTGTAGCTGTGCATGGGATTGCTCCGACCCAGGTGTAGGACCTTGCACTTGGCATGGTTAAACATCATCAGATTGGCATCACCCCACCTCACAAGCATCTCAAGGTCCCTCTGGATGGCATCCCTTCCCTCCAACGTATCAACCGAACCACACAGCTTGGTGTCATTGGCAAACTTGCTGAGGGCACACTCAATCCCACTGCCCATGTCACCAACAAAGATGTTGAACAAGACCGGTCCCAACACCGATCTCTGAGGGACAAAACTCATTACTGGTCCCCAGCTGGACATTGACCCATTGACCAGAACTCTTTGCATGCAGCCATCCAGCCAGTTCTTTATCCACTGAGTGGTCCACCTATCAAATTGATGCCTCTCTAATTTAGAGACAAGGATGATTGGGGCCTATAGGGATGCTGGGGAGGGTCTCTTCATTAGGTGCTGGGGTAACGGGTTCAGACTTAAACAGGTGAAGTTTAGATTGGACATGATGAAGAAGTTCTTTACTGTAAGGGTGGTGAGTAACTGGAATCGGTTGCCCAGGGAAGTTGTGAATGCTCCATCGCTAGTAGTGTTCAAGGCCAGGCTGGACAGAGCTTTGGGTGGCATGGTTTAGTGAGAGGTGCCCTTGTCCATGGCAGGGTGGTTGGAACTAAATGATCTTAAGATCCTTTCCAACCTTAACTATTCTATGATTCTATGATTCTATGTCGTATGGGACAGTGTTGAGCACTTTGCACAAGTCCAGGTAGATGACACCAACTGCTCTACTCCTGTCCATCAGTTCCATAGCCCCGTCATAGAAGGCCATCAAATTGGTCAGGCAGGATTTCCCCTTAGTGAAGCCATGCTGGCTGTCACTAAGCACCTTGTTGTTTTTCACTCGCCTCAGCATGCCTTCCAGGAGAATCTACTCCAAGATTTTACCAGGCACAGGGGTGTGACTGACTGGTCTGTAGTTCCCTGGGTCATCCATCTTCCCATTCTTAAAAATGGGGGTTGTATTACTCTTTTGCAGAATTCTTTGTACATATGATATACTCACCACTTCAGCTGCTGAAATACGAGGCTCAGCTAAGAAAACATGGTAGTTTTAGCCAAGGAAGGAATTGCACCATGCTCAGTGGAAACAGAAAACTGAGCAAAGCATAGCCTTGTACAAAGCCTTACACAGACTGTATGTGCCACAGAAAACCCATATAACTCTGTAGCTAAGAGCGTGTGGACTTTCAGGGTGGACAGTGATTCCAAATGGCCACATCTGACATAACTTTGATGCTGTGACTCTGTATCAATCACATTGTAGTATGGGAATTTTGGATCAGAAAACACACACTCAGGCATGCACAGACACGTTTACACATACCCATACTCAGAAGAGCACTCATTCACTATTCTCTGAAATCTGAATTTACTTAACCTAGTTCTACAGTAAAAGAGAGCACTCGATGTAAGATTGTTGAGTTTGCATTTGCAAGGAGTGAACAGCAAATCACAAAGCAGCAATCTTTCTTTGCCAAAGGGGAGGGAGAACCTCCTGATGTTTAAGTAGCAGCACTGACAAGTTGCAACATCCGTAATCAAGGCACAGTCACAGAGTGATTTTTCTCAGTTTTCCCTTGTTCCTTTTCTTGCTGTTGCTGTCCTTGTAGCTTCTTCTTATCTCTTCTGTCTTTTCACCATGTTTTGCATATGCTATGTGCTCTTTTTCCTGTTGATTATAATCTAAAAACAATCCCTCCTTGTTGCCAAGGTTGAATTTCTGCAGTGATTAGTAGCTGACTGTTTATGTGTAGATCTGGAGCCTCAAGCATCTTCCTGTGCTTCTGCTACAGAACTCACCTGCTCTCTTCCTGTGGGAACACTTTCTTTGTGGCTCTTTATCTTTTACAATAGGTCTTTAATTTGCTACAGAACACTAGAAAATGCTTGATCATATGCAGAAGTGTACAGGGTGGGTTTGCTGGACCCTTCTAGTCTAAGCAACAATGACGTAGTTGCCTGTGAGAGCAAAAAGTTATGCTCTTGTGGTCACTTCCCTTGCCATAAATAACTATACACCATGTGACCCTATCAGTAAACTTTACCTATAGTTTCTCCAGAAGCAGAATTTTTCCATGACACTTATCTATGACCCTGATGGATGGAGCTCAGTTGGTGAGACCGGCCTGCTTTGACAGGGCACATCTGCAGCAGACAGTGGCAGACAAGACACTGTATGAAGCTGCTATTGGGAACTGACAAAAATGTGCTGGAAAAGTTTGCTAAACTTCCTCTATTGCATCTGCACATCTGTTTGAATAAATAGCTAATGGCTAGTTTATGGTCCAGTAACTGGAAGAATAAAAAGCCCATCTTTAAAGGCTCTTTAAACAAGAAAATATCTCAAGTCAGATGAAGGTATAAGGCAGTGCTGTTAATGTCCTTTCTAGATCTCTGAAACACTTTATCAGTCTAAGCCTATCAATGTGTCTCTGTTTCCACCATTAAACAGGCAGATAAATCAACATTTTGTTTTTGTGTTTTCCCCTGAGCTGCAGAGATTGCTGTTGATGTTGCTGAAGTGATTTAGTGGAACAAAACATTAGCAAAAATCATTCTGTGCTCTCAGATTCATCTTTTCTTCCTGATAGCAGAAGAACTTCCAAGTATTAATAGGGCATTCAGCTTGCATGTTATAGGATAATGCACAGCAATAAACACTTTGGGAAAAGCGACATTCTACCTTTGCAGCTGGTGTGTGATATGCATGAATAATCATAAAAGCCAGGAGTTCATATCCTTTATCTGACTATCATTTTACTGAACTTCATTGCTGTGAGTAGTCCACTTTGACCTCTCAATTGGCTGAGTCAGCAGTTGGTCATACATGAGATATGCTCTGTTAAAAACTGACTTAACCTGTCGTTTTAGTAGATGTGCATTTCTAGACATCACAGTATTATATGGAAATCAGTAAAACAAAATCCAGACTCAAAGAGGAGGCTGTGTGGAGACCTCAGAGCAGCCTTTCTGTATCTGAAGGGGGCTTATAAGGGTGCTGGGGAGGGACTCTTCATTAGGGACTGTAGTGATAGGACAAGGGGTAATGGGTTCAAACTTCAACAGGGGAAGTTTAGATTGGATATAAGGGAGAAATTCTTTACTGTAAGGGTGGTGAGGCACTGGAATGGGTTGCCCAGGGAGGTTGTGAATGTTCCATCCCTGGCCATGTTCAAGGCCATATTGGCCAGGTTGGACATAGCCTTGGGTGAACACTGTTTAGTGTGAGGTGTCCCTGCCCATGGCAGGGTGGTTGGAACTAGATGATCTTAAGGTCCTTTCCAGCCCTAACTATTATATGTAGAGGGCTTTACTGAAGACATTAGCTTGAAGATTTCTCCATCAGTGGGTAAAACTCAAGCCACCCAGTTTCTTTGGCACAGCTCACTTTGTGGTCTAATAACTGAAGAGTCAACAGAGGAAGCTATGTCCTGATGGCAACTCAGTTTAGCCAGGGTCCCCCTTTGGATGTGTATATTTCTTAGGAGCTACACACCAAATACAGGCACTTTAATTAAGTTTAAGTTAAAGATATATAGGCCGCTTTTTTCATACAGATATATTCACAGAGAAAACCAGAATCTTGCACCATAAAATGTGTGAAACTTTTACATCTCCAGCTGAACTCCAAGTCTTCTCTTCCACCAACGTCATGTCAGATATGCCAAACACTATAGCTAAGCTGCATAATATGCCTGAGCATACAGAATTTGCAATGGAATTGTTTCTTTAATCCAGCTCTGAATCAACTCCTTTTTTCCCCCCAAAATGTTCAATACATTTGAGCTTCAGTTTTTCAAAAATATGTTTTCTTTAGAATTCACTACTTATGGTTTTATTTTCCTACTGAAATACAATTTCAGTTTGAAAATTACCTCATTATCAGCAATTTGTAGGGTGATTGCTGAGAGTTTTCAGTAGCTTCTTAAGAAAAGTAAAAGCATAGGGTTGTAACAGTGTTAGGAATAAGCAATACCTTTATTAGACTGCCCACATATCTGGAAAAAGCAGAGAAGCTTTTGGCATAAAATCTCTTTACTGTTTCTTGCCTTGTATGTTGATCAGACTTTGTGTTCCTAAACTGTACTTTTAAAGAAGCAAACAAGAAGCTCTCAGCAGTTACTCCGCAAATGGATAGTAATAAGGCTGTTTGCAAAGTGAAATTGTGTCTCCAGAAGGAAATAAAAATCCTGATAAACTGAACTCCAAGCAGAGGTCTTCCTTCAAAATAATCGAAGGTCATATTTATTGAGCACTATTTTTCTAATGACCCAAAGAAGTGACCTTATGCTTGAAATCTTGTGCCTGTCTTCCATCTATAGACTACCCTAATAAAACATACTGCTTGTTGTACAGGCTTGAAATTTCTTGAATCACAACTACGGTATTATTAGTACTGAATAATAGTATTGCATTACAAGTAATTAAATCTATGTGAGCCCACCTGATTTAGGAGTGTCTTCATATCAAGTCAATTAGGAAATAACAGCCACAGGGTCTGTTTCATGGTTCATTTGGTTCTGATCTCTAAGGGCAAACTATCTAACTAAATTATTCAGAGCACTGTCTGGAAACACCTCTCTAATCCTCAAGTCCCTGCAGAGGATAAGATGCTTTAACCAACTTCATTTAATATCTTATAACTAAATCTATTCATATTTCCTTCAGGCTGATGAAGAAGAACAAAAACTATTACTAGGTTGTGGCTTAAAACCAGCCGGCAACTCAGAAACCACGCAGCCGCTCACTCACCACCCCCCCACACACACTTCTTCCCCCCCGCTCCTGGAGGGATAGGGAGGAGAATGGAAAGAATGTAACTTGCATGGGTTGGGATTAGAACAGTCCAAGCACAATCACTACTGCTACCACCAATAATAATAATGATAAGGGAAGTAACAAGGGAAGAGAATACAACTGCTCACCACCCGCTGACCAATACCCAGCCGGACCCGAGCAGTGATCTAACTTTTCCGGGTAACTGCCCCCAGTTTATATAGTGGGCATGACATGCTGTGGTATGGAATACCTCTTTGGTTAGTTTGGGTCAGGTGTCCTGCCTCTGCTTCCTCCCGGCTTCCCTGCTCCCTGGCAGAGCATGAGACACAGAAAGTCCTTGGTCAGAGTAAATATTACTTAACAGCAACTAAAAACATTGGTGTTATTAGCGCTGTTCCCAGGCCGAAAGTCAAAAACTCAGCACTGCACCAGCTACTAAGAAGGAGAAAAATGACTGCTACTGCTCAACCTCTGACAGTATCCACCCCTTATTCCATACCATTCACATCATGCTCAGATCCCACATTTTCAATATACCATCACACTTATCTCATATATGCATATATATAGACATCCACAGAGAGAGAGAGAGAGAGAGATCATTCCTTAGTGCATGGACCAATCCCTATAAAGCTGCTGAGTCCATTCGGTCCATGATGCTGGGCTCCATCTCTTGTAACAGCCTTTCAGAGCAGGAGAGGCTGTGTGAAGTGTTGGATTGTTGCCTGCTGATGATACTGCAGAACTCGTCTGGTTTCATCAAAGTTCATTCTTTGTTGGGATGATGGTCGGAGGGAAGTCAGGGCCAGTAGCTGGTGACCTGAAGACGCCTAGTTGGTGGGCTATAAAAGTGCTACATAACAGGCAACAGCATACGACTGAGTTCATTGGCTGTTTTCCCCTAAAATCAAATCCCCTTGAGGTACACATCAGACTTCCCTATCTTCCCGCATTACCCACCAAGTATATCCAGGTCCCTGGGCAAAAGCAATCCCATGAGTAGGTTTGCCTTCAGCTGAAGCAGGAATAACCCAGATTGTCTTCCTCAGCAAATTCTTTATGTGCACCACAGGAACTTTGTCCCCCTTCTACAGTATGTAGAAGTTCTGACTGGGCTGGACCAGCCCTGTTGGCACATCCTCTCGTGTTGACCAGCCGAGTGGCTTTTGGTAAATATGTATCCCAATGTTTGAAACTCCCACCACCCATAGCTCTCAGTGTAGTTTTGAATAGCCCATTGTACCATTTGAATTTTCCAGAGGCTGGTACACGGTAGGGGATGCGATATACCCACTCAATGCCACGCTCTTTAGCCCAAGTGTCTATAAGGCTGTTCTGGAGATGAGTCCCATTTTCTGACTCAATTGTCTCTGGGATGCCGTGTCACCACAAAATCTGTTTCTCAAGGCCCAGGATAGTACGTGGCGTGGGGCACAGAGTATGTTTCCAGCCATCCAGTGGTTGCTTCCACCATGGTAAGTGCATGGCACATGCCTTGATAGGTTGGTGGAAGTGATATAATCAATCTGCTAGGCCTCCCCATATTTGTATTTCAGCCATCATCCTCCATACCAAAAAGGCTTTAACCATTTAGCTTGCTTAATTGCAGCACGTTTCACACTCATGAATAACCTGGGCAATAGTGTCCATTGTTAAATCCACCCCTCGATTGCAAGCCCATCTGTATGTTGCATTTCTGCCCTAATGGCCTGAAGTGTCATGGGCACACCAAGCCAAAAATAATTCACCCTGATGTTGCCAATCTAAGTCCATCTGAGCCACTTCAATCTTAGCAGATTTATCCACTTGTCAGATATTCTGGTGTTTCTCAGTGGCCCGACTCTTGGGTACATGAGCATCTACATGGCGTACCTTCACCACCAGGTTCTGCACCCGGGCAGCGATTTCTTCCACAGTGCAGCAGCCCAGATGGGTTTACCTCTGCGTTGCCAGTTGCTCTGCTTCCATTGCTGCACTCAGAAGTTACAGCCCCTGCTCCCGAACTTTTGTGTTGTCACCCTAACAGTGGCTGTAATTCTTCATAATGGGAACGGGCTCCCCTTGCTTCTGTTTACAAAATAGCTAACTGGCCTGAGGGAGGAGTTAGGCAGTTTAAAGTCATGGTTTAATTTCTTTTGTAATTGCAAGTTGATTGCTAGTATAAATTACCTTGCATGCATTTAGCCCCTTGTGCCAGCTGTTTCCTAAAGTGGATAAACTTAAATTAAAAGAATGGTATCAATTGAAAGGCATTATTGTGTTGGAATCTCACAAATCATTCATTTCAATTATCAACCTAGCAGATTTATTAAAAAAAGAAAGACACCTCGGATGCTTTTTCATTAATGTTTGATTTATTGTAAATTTGAACTAGTGCAACCTTAACCAAAAAACATATGATGACTACAAAACATTAATGTGTTTTCTGCTTTCCGTCTCTCAAAATCCAAATCCTCCTAGAAATCAGAATTTTCCTTTTAATTCCTTATATTTTGTTAAAACAATGAGAGTGATTTCATCATTTCCTTGGTGAAGGTTTGTAACTTAACATCTAGTTCATTGTCCCAAGACCTAAAGACCACACGTATGCCCAAAAGCCACACAAGCAAGAGGATGACACATACCTGAAAATGTAAAGCATGATTCTCAAGGCAAGAGTTTCCCAGGACACGCAACTGAGGAGCTCTGTGTTCAGCCAGGCCAAACATAATGACAAGCTCAATGAATTCTTATAAACTTTCAGACCCTTCTTAGTTTATTTTGCCAGCATTCACATTACTTTTCTTCTGGCCTGTTCTCTACAGTAGCATCCGAAGCAGCCACAGCAGCCTGAGCAGACAGCTTGTAAGAGACCCCCCTTTGCAGGTACATTGCAGAGAGCTTGTAGGAGTTGCTATCTCTTAGCACTCCAGCTGTGAGCCTTTCTGTTCCAAATGTTGGTGATATTCATCTCACTTTACTGCAGATACACAAACTGTAGGTGTATTTTATTTAGTTACTTTCTATTATTATGGTCAGCAAAAAAAACACAGGTACAGTTCCGCTGAGCTATCCGAATACCAACTTTAAGATGATCAGGGGACTGAAGCACCTCCCGTATGAAGATAGGATGAGAAAGTTGGGGCTGTTGAGCCTGGAGAAGAGAAAGCTGCGTGGAGACCTCATTGCAGCCTTCCAGTACCTGAAGGGGGCTTATAAGAATGCTGGGGAGGGACTCTTCATGAGGGACTGTAGTGATAGGACAAGGGGTAATGGGTTCAAACTTAAACAGGGGAAGTTTAGATTGGATATAAGAAAGAAGTTCTTTACTGTAAGGGTGGTGAGGCACTGGAATGGGTTGCCCAGGGAAGTTGTGAATGCTCCATCGCTGGTGGTGTTCAAGGTCATGTTGGACAGAGCCTTGGGTGTCATGGTTTAGTTGTGACGTGTCCCTGGCCATGCAGGGTGGTTGGAACTAGATGATCTTAAGGTCCTTTCCAACCCTAACTATTCTATGATTCTGTGATTCTATGACTAAGGTGAACCCTAGAAATGTCCATCGTCTTTTGTTAAGACAGAAGCTAGGGGTAACCAAGGCATATGCAGATACCCACATGAAAGACCCATGCAATTATGCTTGGGGAAACATTTCCGTCTCTGACTAGTGCAAATACTGTTGTATTCCATGGCATTTCCTACAACTTTCTAACCTGAGAAAGAAACCAATGAGCTGAAAGGAAAATCTATAGAGATAGGAAAATTACATTCATAGAAGACTAATCAATCTCACTGATTTCTTGAAGGAAAAGAAGCAATACTGCATACAGAATACTAGAATCACAGGGTAGTTAGGGTTGGAAAGGACTTTAAGACCACCTAGTTCCAACCTCCCTGACCCAAACACATCCAGAAACAATGGTGCATAGGTTAAAAGTGACTACTTGTCTCTCAGAAAACTGGTATTTTAAGCCTGTTCATTATTAATTGCTTGAGGATAGGTACAATCTAGTGACACCTCACTCTGAGCTTTCCCTTTGCTAACTTTTAAACTGCCAAATTCAACATCCTTTCTGCCTACTAGGTGTGAAAATAGATGTGTTATGCTGAGATAGAAACAGAAGTGGATGCATCAGGTCTCCATTACTTGGTCTGAATGTCTGGCCAAGGAAGAATAAGTCACTTTGACCTCAACAAACCATATCCGTCTAAAAATATAAGAAAATGAAAATATATATTCATTCTCAGTATCCTTTGTGATACTGTTCAGGATAAGGCATCATAAATGCAGGTGAGCCCACAGGACAAACACACCATATCCTTTTATATTATTATCAAGGCTTTTCCTTACAGTGCTTTAAAAAGATATTGGCCAGGATATGTAACAGGAAGGAGTAGGGGGCATAAAAAAACCTGCATTTTTTCAGTTACATAAATTAACGTCTTGTTTTTCAGCCTTCAATCAGAAGTTCAGAGTTTTTGCAGCGCCATCTAGTGAGACTAAGGAGGTTTTACCCAACTTCTCAGAAACTCCAGCCTGTTCCCTCTTACCATTTTGCCCTGAGTTCAGCAGTAGCAGTCATTTTTCTCCTTCTTAGTAGCTGGTGCAGTGCTGTGGCTTTGACTTTCAGCCTGGCAACAGCGCTGATAACACCGATGTTTTTAGTTGCTGCTCAGTAATGGTTACTCTGATCAAGTACTTTCTGAGCCTCATGCTCTGCCAGGGAGGAGGAGAAGCCAGGAGGAAGCAGAGACAGGGCACCTGACCCAAACTAACCAAAGAGGTATTCCACACTACAGCATGTCATGCCCACTCTATAAAGTGGGGGCAGTTACCCAGAAGGGTTAGATCACTGCTCAGGCAGAGCTGGATATCAGCTGGTGGGTGGTGAGCAGTTGTATTCTCTTCCCTTGTTACTTCCCTCATCATTATTATTATTGGTGGTAGCAGCAGTGGTTTGTGTTATACCTTAGTTACTGGCCTGTTTTAATCTCAACTTGTGGGAGTGACATTCTTTCCATTCTCCTCCCCATCCCTCCAGGAGCTGGGGGAAGAAAGGGGTGGGGGGATGAGTGAGCGGGTGCATGGCTGAATTGCCAACAGGGCTTAAACCATTTGCATTTCTTCTTAATCTTGATTTCCTTATAGTCTATTGGCTGGAAGTCCTTGGGGCCAACAAGCTGTTGAAGAAGCTGTCTTTGGTGCACACAATAGTCCCTTTTATATTTCTTTCCGAACCACATAAAATCCCACAGCTTTGCAAACTGCCAAGCTGAAAAACTGCAGAGCTTTCATCAAGCCTTGTTATTAATGAATTGCCTTCCAGCTAGTGAGCTGTGCCTCTGATCTGTACCTTGTTCTGGAAGAATGCACTCTGCAAGCAACAAATAGATGAGTGTTTTATCAGATGTGAAGGATGTTCTCAGATGGAGGCATACCTGTCATCATTCCTACCAGGAAGTGTTACTGAGGATGTTTCCTGTAAGACTACATCTATACACTCAGCACCATGCCAGATGCATGCAAGACTCTATGCAAGATATCCTTCCTTGACGAAACAAGTTGCTGGCAAACAAAACTCAGTCTGACCAAGCCAGTTAAAACATCTTTTCCTACACTGCTCAGTGACTTAAAAGTTTCCCAATACCTAATTAGAATGAGAACTGCTTTGTTTTCCTCATCTATACATCCCTGGTTAAAAAATTGTGGGACATTTTTCAACCAGCTGAACCAATATGTGGAATGAGAAGCACTCTAAAAACAATGGTTTAGCTCAATAAGAAAAATTTTGCTGCATAAGATGGTAAGAACATTCTGATTTCTTTTATGTCACCAAGACCTGTAGATGAAAATGTACTAACTCCAAAAATAAGAAAGATTTCCAGATGAAAGTAACTCATCTGCTTCTAACAGCACAAAAGCACATACTTGCAAGCTATGTCATTTTGGAAAAGATGATCCCACTGTAGGAAAATGGAAACAAAATTACCTAATTCACTATATAAAAGCTCTGATATTATTTAATGTTCTTATCCATATCTGCTACTAAAGCAGTCTTAAATCTACAGTCTTTCCTCTCTTATCCGAAGCTGGAAGAGTTTGTCCTCTACTTACACAATGGCATCCTCTCCTCCAGTAGGATTTCTTCAGTGAGCTGACAGAGGTGGGCTGCCTGCACCATGGCTCCATAGATTTGTCTTCTGCTGCATAGCTGAGCATCTCTCCCATTCTCGTAAATGTCACTGGAGTTGCATCTTCATTGCTGAGCCGCTGCAAGCTGGAGCACAAAGCACTACTGGTTTATCTTTAAGTTATTTTTAATTATCCTTTTGTTTCCTTGATAACTTCTTTTATAGAATTTCCCTTGGATGACTGCTTTGGATAAGGATAATTTATTTCATAAAGTGCAAGCGGTGGAGTAGCATCAAAGATGTTGCTCAAAGGAGACAAAGTTTGTTTGTTTGAAAACTCACATAGTTTTCAGTTAGCAGCATGGGTAGACCCATGTCCCTCATTATGGTGTTCGTCAATGAGAAGCAGAACATGACCCAGCAGTGTGCACTTGCAGCCCAGAAAGCCATCTGTGTCCTGGCCTGCATCAAATGGAGCGTGACCAGCAGGTCAAAGGAGGTGATCCTGCCCCTCTACTCTGCTCTCATGAGACCTCACTTGGAGTATTGTGTGCAGTTCTGGTGTCCTCAACATAAAAAGGACATGGAACTGTTGGAACAAGTCCAGAGGAGGGCCACGAGGATGATCAGGGGCCTTCATATGGAGTGCCTCCCATATGAAGACAAGCTGAGAAAGTTGAGGCTGTTCAGCTTGGAGAAGAGAAGGCTGCATGGAGACCTCATAGCAGCCTTCCAGTATCTGAAGGGGGCCTATACAGATGCTGGGGAAGGGACTGCTCATTAGGGACTGTGGTGGTAGGACAAGGGGTAATGGGTTCAAACTTAAACAAGTGAATTTCAGGTTAGATCTAAGGCAAAAGTTCTTCCCTGTGAGGGTGGTGAGGCACTGGCACAGGGTGCCCAAAGAAGCTGTGGCTGCCCCATCACTGGCAGTGCTCAAGGCCAGGTTGGACGGGGCTTGGAGCAACCTGGTCTAGTGGAAGGTGTCCCTGCCTGTGACAGGGGGTTGGAACTGGATATGTTTTATTGTCTCTTCCAATCCAAACCATTCTGTGATCCTATCTCCCAAGAGATTAAACCAAAACAGTTTTGCTACCGCTCTGAAAAAAACCTGCCACAACTATCCGTTATAAAGATTGCGGGTTTACTCTCAAACTGAAATCTAACTTCAAAAAAATTCTCAGTGTCTTAGGACATGACCTGATATCACCTCTGGGAAAATTGCCTATCAATACACAAAAATTACTCTTTTTACTCTGAAACATAAAATCCTTCTTTATTATGACATTATCTTCTTGCCTGTAAGCATCATATTTTTATTATTATTATTACATCACATTTTCTGAAAACATGACTTTCTGGCAGCAGCTCTACAAGATCTAGAATATGTTGATAAATATCAGTTAAAATGCCTGAGTGATTTTGTATGTAATCAGTGGCCATATTAATTGCTACCACCAATAGGCTCATTAGTAGGCTTTGGCTCACTATATTTATAATTTAATCCATCATTGTTTTGTTAAGTGATTTAATACTCTCCATCTGAAGGACTGTGATTTATTTTTTTCTATCAGCAAACACAAAAAATTAATGTTTCAAGCTACAAGCTATGGTTGACTTCAAACATATTTTCCTTCAAAAGTCTTTTCTTCATACGTCTTTTCTTCATATGTGTAGAGTGGGAACAGCTTCACATAAGGCAACATATACATAAGCTTCAAGCTAACTATACATGAGATCACCTACTTTGCTTTCTGGACTTAGCTGCAAAGTCCAAGGCAAATACTTTGCTTTATTGAAATGATAAATGTTCTATCAGAATTGAGAAATTGCTATACATGTCACACAGGGAGACCTCTTTCCTAAGAAGTGCTGGTATTCCTGACCCTCACATAACTTGCACTAGGATACTCATACACTTGAAGCTATGCACTTGACAGAAGATAAGCCATGCAACCAGCCTGTAATTTGTCTTGCTTACCTGCAGATCCATTGGTATCAGAAGTCACAGGCTCTCAGCACACCTCAGGAGCTGGCCTGTATTACACTGAAGTGAATAAATCGGCTGTTAAAACTGGGCTGCTGTGTTAACAGCTTCTACAATCTATATAAGTGTTATAAATAACGAAATAAGACACTGGCGATGACAATGCATTATTGAAGAGCTGTTAAGTGCTGCACTATGATTTTGTTTTAGTGCTGCTCCTGGATGAAAGACTTTGCATGCTTGTGCATGAAGAGGAGGAGGAGAAAGAGAAGGAAAGCTGCTTAATATTCTTCTGGTCGACCTATATTGTGAATTTATCCACTTGTTTAATATAGAGCATGTTATTTCCAGAAGGACTGGACATTTTAGGGGGCATTATGCTGCTCTTAATTTTTGTGCACTCAGAGGTCTTGTGGGGCTACACAGTAGTACAACTAGATACCAACAGTAAAGAACAAGAGAAAAAAGTCCTCTTACAAATTCCTGGATTACCCAGACCTAGTCTGTAATCCTGCAAACCAAGGCTGTCCATCACTGTGGTTGACACAGGAGAGGTGTTACAGTGCAGGAGAGGGTAGGGATAAGAATAAACAGCATCCTGGCTTAAACCAGGATGAGACTATAACCCAGAAGAGACTATAGTGGATGTAAACTATCTTCCAATCTTGCCCTAAGATAAGAAGAAAATTGGGAAAGAAATGTACCTCAAATCCAACACCTGAGGCTTCTGTACTAAAAACCACTGTCCCTATTACTGACCTTAGTGGGAGTACTGCAAAATAAGGTAACATTGCAGGAATAAAGGTGGAAATATTTGGCCTCAGTGTTTTATAGAAGCTAAATAAACCTATTGCAAGAAATCCAGAGTATCTGAAGGTTGAAGTGGCAGAAGATATTACATCCTTATACAATATTGCTCATGCTCAAGCACAGCATGGGAACAGATGCAGGGGAAAAGATTTATTCCAGCAATGACAGTGGAACCACCTCTGTAACCAAAGACAATGGGGAATGAAATCACCTTTATTGCTCATCAATGGCAAAAAAAAACATTTTGCTTCCTGCCTATAAAGCTGTTCACCTTTGATGTTGCAGTAAGTGACCAATAAATCACATGGTAAATGCAATATCCTCGTACATTTTTAATATTTCTCCATTCCCTGCATGAATGAAAAAAAAACAACAGCTCTCCAGAGTTTACCAGCTGGATGTGCTGAAATATTGATTTTACAGAAGGTCACAGATACTGTTTGTGGTTTTTTATAGCTACTCCGCAAACAAGATATAGGACCAAAACAGCACATGCTGAGAACCTCAGACCAGAAAAGAAATATCAGAAAGTAGCAAAACTGAAGCAAAATAGATGGGATTCAAAACTTCCTGCAGCGCAGGGAAGAGTGGAAAAAGTGTAGTAAGAAATCACTAAGGACTTCATAGCTACTTCTCCATCATCCTCAGAGTGAATCCTGTATTCAACTGCATTCCAGACTGTTGGCCTCAAAACTGCTATTCATTGATCTGACCATTTAAATTTCCTTACCTTGTGACAGCTGAATTTCACCAAATAATGTTGAGTCTCAGTTAGAAGAAAACTTCTTCCTTTCGAATGAAAATGTGAAAGGTAGCAGATGTGCATAATGGGGGGGAATAATTGGAGAATTCATCACTATCCAGAGCAAAAAAAGCCCAAGGACTTCAGTAATCTAACACTTACAAATATATTTCATGCAGTAAAGTGAAAGAGTTAAATTATCTGAGGGTTTTTCTTCCAAATTCATAAATGAGACAGATAGGGACCTCTCAGCTTACCTGTTGGCACTTGAATTGGATTCTCTAAGCTGTCAGGTGTCTGTGCCTGCCAAAGGGATGAAAAATGTCATCTGCAGCTTTGATAATAACATTCTCTATTTCTTTTTATTTCTTTCTTTTCCACAGCTCCATTCAACCCTCCCAATGATGCTGACAGTATGGTCAAATTTGATGCCTTTGGAGATGGTATTGGAAGATACAACGTGTTCAATTTCCAGTACACTGGAGACAGATACTCCTATGTGAAGGTTGGTCACTGGGCAGAAACTTTGTCACTTGAGGTGGACAATATCCACTGGTCCAGGAGCTCTGTCCCTGTCTCCCAGTGCAGTGACCCCTGTGCTCCAAACGAGATGAAGAATATGCAACCAGGAGATGTCTGCTGCTGGATTTGTATTCCCTGTGAAACCTATGAGTACCTGGCTGATGAATTCACTTGTGCAGACTGTGGGCCTGGAAAATGGCCCACAGCTGACCTGACTGGATGTTATGACCTACCAGAAGACTACATCAAGTGGGAAGATGCTTGGGCAATAGGTCCTGTGACAATTGCATGCCTGGGCTTTATTTGTACTTTTATGGTCATTGCAGTGTTCATCAAGCACAACAATACCCCCCTGGTCAAAGCCTCTGGCCGTGAACTGTGCTACATATTGCTCTTTGGGGTCTTCTTGTCTTACAGTATGACTTTTTTCTTCATAGCCAAGCCTTCTCCAGCTATCTGCACACTGCGTCGTTTGGGGCTAGGAAGTTCCTTTGCTGTCTGCTACTCTGCCCTTCTGACAAAGACGAACTGCATAGCCAGAATATTTGATGGTGTAAAGAACGGAGCTCAAAGGCCTAAATTCATCAGCCCCAGCTCTCAGGTCTTCATCTGCCTGAGTCTCATCTTGGTACAGATTGTGGTAGTGTCCGTGTGGCTTATCTTGGAGGCCCCTGGCACCAGGCGGTACACTCTTCCTGAGAAGAGAGAGACTGTCATATTGAAATGCAATGTCAGAGATTCCAGTATGTTAATCTCCCTAACATATGATGTAATCCTCGTAGTCTTATGCACAGTATATGCCTTCAAAACAAGGAAATGTCCAGAGAACTTCAACGAAGCCAAGTTTATCGGTTTCACAATGTACACAACGTGCATCATTTGGCTGGCCTTTCTCCCCATATTTTATGTGACATCCAGTGACTACAGAGTAAGTCTTTGGATCTCTGTTTCCATAAATCGTGCAGCACTTAAGAGGATTGTGTTGGCATCCACTAAAAGCTTCTTTTGTTTCTTTTTCTCCTGGATTCCTTGCAAACAAGGCATGTTAATGTCCACCTAAGGATATTACCAAGTTTTAGCTTATTTCTAAGGTGGTCTCATTTCAAACTGAACATGTACAGTTAGAGGTGGAAGGGAATAGCACTGTCAGTCTGATTGTGACAGAGGTATACAGTACAGATTAAGTATTCGTACTGGTACATCACTATGTGAAGTCATGGTCCTGACAGAAAAACCTAGTAGATTATAAGCTAGAATGAGTCATCATGAGTTATATGGTAGAGGTAGGCTTTAAATTAAAAGCAGAACTAACTAGTCTCCTTCTGCAAAACAATCTGCCACTCAAACGTGATATTTTATTCCAAATATAAAAGAATTTCAAAATTTCCGATTAAACAGGGTTGGTTAAACAATAAAAATCCAACAAATGGTATGTTTGAATATAGAAATTTTTATTCTTTCTATACTTTGTAAGAGATAAAACACACCTCACTGAGTAGAAGATATTGGTCACCTTCACCAACCAACTTAAAAAATATTAAATTGTTTAAATTGTCACAAAATGTTGCAGAGATTCAAGATCAAAAAAACAATATTTTTTGACAGAAGGAAATTGTCTCAGAAGAAGATTCAGATCTGCTCCACTGGAAGTCTCACAGTTATTATCAAGTGAGAAGTGACTGCTGGACTTGGTCCTTACAGCAGTTTGCAGTGAATTAATTCATCTTTTTGCCCAGAAGGGTAGATTAGCTTAGGAGTGTATTATTGCCAGCAGTATGTACATGAAGTAGCATGTAAAACTGTGGAGCTAATAATGTCTCTTAACATACTTCTGGCATGACAACCCTGGAACAGTATGTTTAGTGCTACTTTTCTCAGCTTAAGAGAGGTACTGAGAGCCTGGAGAAAACATGGATAGATAACAAACAACGCAGTAAGACACACAAAGTGACCGTAAAAGAGTTAAATATATTTAGTCTAGACAAGAGTAAACCCAGGGAGATGTGATCACAGACTATAAATAATTTCAAGGCAACAAAAAGAGAGAAAGGGATTATTCAGTCTCAGGAGAAGATAGAATGGCGAGCAATGGCTTGAAGCTAATGAAGGAAAAGTTTAAGGAAGGCACTGGGGAACAGCTCTGGACACCCAAAGTAATCAGGAAGATGGACACGGAGGGTAATATCAGTGCAGACAGTCACATGAGTGGGCAGCACAGACATTAATGTTCAAGAGGAACATGACTTGACTCCTCAAACAGCATTTAGAGCCTGATCTCCTGAGTGGAATTTTCAAGACTGGCTAGGGTTAAACCACAGCAGTCCTTTGTGTCACCCAACATGGGGCACAGAGGTGATTGAGGTGAATACAGACCTGACCAGAGCATGTAAAACCAAATCTGGTATAAGGGATTAACCCCAGCTGGTGTCGAAGTACCACACAGCTGCTTGATCAGTCCCCCCACTGGGATGGGGAGGACAATCAGAAAAAAGTAAAAGCTTATCCTGAGATAAGAACAGTTTAATAATTGAAATAAAGTAAAATACATTAATAATTGTGATGAAAATGGAGATAACAAAAAGAGAAAGTGACACAAAAGTCAAGAAAAAAACAAGTGATTCATTATGTGATCGCTCACCACACACTCTCTGATGCCCAGACGCTTCCCAAGCAGGGATTGGCCCCCTCCCCAGTCAACTCCCCCTAGTTTATATACTGACAATGACATCATATGATATGGAATATGCTTTTGGCCAGTTTGGGTCAGCTGTTCTGGCTGTGTCCCCTCCCAGCTTATTGTGCACCCACAACCTCTGTGCTAGCAGGGCATGAGAAAAGTCCTTGACTTAGTGTAAGCAACAACTAAAACACTGGTGCATTATCAACATTATTCTCACATTAAATCCAAACCACAGAACCATACCAGCTACTATAAAGAAAATTAACCCAGACAAAAACAGGACGCTTCATCAGTTCCTCAATCCCCTGTTTTAGCAAGTTGACCTCACTGTGCTCCTGCATTGCCTCTGCTGTACTGTGTTGTCCCTCCATTAGGTATCAGGATGTTTGAACTGCCCCAAGAAGATGGGGGCCTCCAAATGTGAGACTTCTTCCAGTTGTCTGAAAAATACCTCTTCTATTTCTTCCTGATCATATAGTCTGAAGCAGACACCCACTACAGTGTTGTTCACTTAGATTTGTCCTCTAATCCTGACCCATAACACATCATCTGGCTCAAGACCCATTGATGGCCAGAGCTCCATTCACTGCATTACTCTCCCACACAGACTAACTCCCTCTCCTGTTAGGGGATTGCACCTTATGTGCAGTACCAAGGTATCAACTTATGCTCTGTAAGTAAAACAAGAGCCATCTGCCTGCTGCCACAAGTCACACACTTCCAGCCTTCATCACTGTGGGACTCTCCATTTCCAAGATCAACAAACAAGCCGCCTAGTTCTTTGCTAGTACAGATCAGGCTCTTGTACCTGCAGAGTGCCCAAGAAGATCCATTCCACCTTTTTTTCATTGTGTCTGGTGCTTCAAAATCAGCTGACCTCTTCCCATAGCTCCTTAACTCGACAACAGAAATCCTCCACATCTCCTGCAAAAACAAGTCCCCCAGTCTCCCTTAGGTATTCCTGAAAGCCCAGAGATGCAGAGCTGCATCCTCCCTCAAGAGTTTAGTCTGATAATTCTCATATGCCAGGAATAGTTGCCCTTGCTGGCACTGGGGACCATACCCTGTGACATCGCCCTTGCTCTGCACACAAACATAGCCTTCAGCAAAGTTTATAGCCCTCTTCTGTACACATTTCTTCATGCTGCAGAACTATTACATGCCCAGCACCTACAGTAGTTTCTTTCCAGTACCTGCAACAAGAGTGGCCAATCTTACCTTATCAAGAGTCAGCTCACATAGCAGCTCCAAGCTGGTCAAAGACAGATGACAGGACTCCTTAGGAGCTGGAGGAGGTTACTAAAAGTCACAGCCTCCTGAAGCAGTTCTCCCCCAGCAGTAGTAAGGCATCCTGATGTTCCTTGAAGTGCTCCCAGGAGTCCTTCAGTGGTCCCAGAAGGTCTAGAGGAGCCCAAAGCACAGGCGAGAAATTGCTCTGCAAACTGTTGCTTTTGGTGGTTGACTCTTAGCTGCATGTCAAAAAATGAAGGAAGGCTTGTGGAAAAGACAGGTTTCTCTGATGCCATTGACTTTCATGCAGAGATTCGCACTAGTTCCAGAATCAAAGATACAATGAATCTGATATGATTAAATAAGCATGCATGACATAAATTCGCAGCAGCCCAAATATCTAGCATGTTTAAGGGAGTTTTCACGCTGATCACCTTAGACAAAATCTTAAGTCAGTGTGTCAGTGAGGCCAGGTTACACATTGAACCACTGAAGTGATCTGGGTTAAAAGGAACCCTGTGGGATGGGGCTATTTTTAACCCAAATCATTTCATTGACTGAGTGTATAATTATGTCAGCACAGCTGAGCTACTCCATGCAGCACACACCCCAACAGAGCAGAGTGGGGATGAAGGCTTTGTTGGTGAACAGAAAATACCTAGAAACTGCTACCTTCATTTATTCTTGCTTTGTAAGAAAACTCCCAGTCTTTTTCTATCTGTAGAGTGCTCAGTTCAATACCTACCACAGACTGCTGCAGAGCCCTCTGGGCAAAATGCAGGGTGATGGAGAGCATGCAGCTGGAAGCACAAGGTGTTCCTTTCTCATGATTTCCCTGTGGGATTTTCCATGTTCACTCACTTTGTGAAACCTGAGTACCTTTTCATAGTGCTTGTCACATCTACCTTGCTTAAAGAGTGTTTATTATATGGCCACATTAATTACACTCACTGCTGACAAAGCACTTGGTGCTCGGTATATATTTTTCATTTTGCACAATTACTTCTGATAAGGAGATAGGAGAAGCATTCCCATGGAAGAAGGCTAATCTCCAAGGACTACAGGATTGTAACTAAGGAAAAATGAGCCATGGATGTATAATCATTCACATCAAGCCGTAGAGTTTAAAGGCAGTTTAATTCAACATCTTAATTAAGGAATCTGCTTGGAAGAAAATATAAACTGAAAACGAGGCAGTAAACTGGCACCTGGTTATACCATTGAACAGTAAGGAAGAAAGATAGTGCTAGCAAAGTTACTAACAAATGCCACATGGCAACTACTCTAAAAGCCCTGTAGCCTTACAGACAATTCATTTCTGAGCACAAAAACATCTGTTCAAAGTCACGGAATCTTTCAGACCCAGTCTGACAAATGTCACCAGCTCTTACTCCAAATCACACCTATATTCCTGCAGAGAATTGTTCAAGTTCTTTAATTAGGATTGAGGCTGGAGACTAAACTTATTTTCAAATGGATGCTTTGCATGAGGCATTGAATATAAACCCACATGAAACACTGTATGCGCAAGCTGGTTTCCACTGCAGCCAGAATGTCTTTGCTCAGATAGGTGCTACAGAGGATTTCTTGATCAATTTAGAAATCAAGGACATGAGACGTGAGAGAAAGAGAGCAGAACGATCCTTTCTGTACTAAAATGAGGGAGAACACAGTCAATCACCATCAGCACCATGCACATTACTCACACGATCCTAGGGTTGCAGAAGATAAGGATGAGCTAGATGTTCAGACCAGCCTGTCCCAGTGCAAATCCCCAGGGCTGTATTTCCTACTGTTGCATAATAATGCTTCTAATAGTCTCCATTCCAGAGCTTTCCATACTGAAACAGCACTTTGCGCCCACTCTCTCCTAGGTGCAAACCACCACCATGTGCATCTCTGTGAGTCTGAGCGGCTTTGTTGTGCTGGGCTGCTTGTTCGCGCCCAAGGTGCACATCATCCTCTTCCAGCCCCAGAAGAACGTGGTCACTCACAGACTCCATCTCAACAGGTTCAGTGTCAGTGGGACCGGCACCACTTACTCCCAGTGTAAGTAACCTTTCTATAAGGATGTGGGTTTGGATAAAGGCAAGGGGGGTTTATTAGAAGTCAAAGAAAGTCCTTTATAGGCCGAACTATGCACCCTGTGAAAGCATCACTCCATTTGTGTCTGGAGAGAAAAATCCATCTCTGTTCTATGGGAATCAGCTCAGAGCCTGCCTGAAGATCACTGAAATCCGTAGGAAGCTTTTGGTGGGCTCTGACTCCAGCCTGAACAAAGCAGGCTGCCTGTAACTCTCTGTCACTCACAGCAGCAACAGGAACAGATTGCCCTGGAGTATTCCTGTCAAAATGACATGCTGGCAGGACCTGGGTCACAATGCAGCATGCTCTCAATGGCTCTTATCACCTGCATTGTAAGGAAAGGCTCCAAGCCTGCAGCAAACGCATACAAGGAATGTCATAAACTGTATCTGTATGCAGAATGTGAGCAATACCTTTAGTAAGTGTCACAGGCATGAGAAGCAATCAGTGCTCTGTTGCAAGAATAGCTCATCTACTCTGCTCCCTCCTTTCATCCCGAGCAGATTCACATCTGTGATTCTGTTTTGAGGCTGTTACTCCTCTTCTGGGTGAGTTGCTCAGAGACTTTTTTGGATAAAAAAAAGAAATAGGTTACTGATATGATTGTTGTTCTTTTTCCTTGGCAAGCTTAAATAGTCAAGGATGGGAGCACACAGCACCTCGTTCACGGAGTTCTGTGGACAGCATGTTTGACCTGGAAAGCTAATTGAAAAAGCACACTACAACTATAACAAGACAAGGACTAAGAAACAGAGGAAACGGGGGACACAGAGCAAGGTTTGCCAGCAAGTTCACACTGACCTGGCCTCAGGTTTTTGAGTATCAATACCTACATTTTAAAATTGGCTGAAAACCTTTGGCGCTTCAGATTTCAGACAGAACGTGGAAGACACTTGGGAACCTGCTGTATATCACATCGTCAGGGATTAGGAAGTAAAGGGTTCCCAGCTACATCTGGCTCTCCCACTCCAAACTATATTGTGTATGAATGTCCAGGGTCCCTTAACAACAGAGCAGCCATGTGTCTCTACATGTCCTCCATTTCACCAGTTAGGAGAGCAGCCAGCCCCGACACCATAAACTGAAATCTCCTTGATATTCTGGGAAACTTAAGCCAAGAGAGATCAGATGGCACTAATTGCCCAGAGAGCTGAGCACCCCCAAAAGACCAATGGATTCCTAATAGCCTTTAGAAGTAAATCCCATGAGATCAGTTTCATCCCAAATGAATCTTGTACAAGTGGTCTTTTCAAGGTTTTTTATTCTCTCATAATATGGAATAATCTCAGTCAGAAATAATTTTTATTCACAGATACATTTATACAGGATTACATTTTGGAAATAGGGGTTTTTTATTATAATGGCTGGATAATACGTGTGTGTGTACACGCATGCATCTGTCTGAAAGACAACCTCCGTGCACATCTTGTCATTAAAATCCTGCTTTTACAGACTTATGAATAGATTTAAGACACTAAAGAAAGCATAAAAATCCAGGCCTACAATCTTTTGCTACTTCATTGTTTAGAAAGGTGGCTGCAGTCCTTTGCTTCTACTGCTTGCACCTAGCTGCATAAGGGCTGTTCATCTTTCTTGGTCTTTCTGGACCATGGCAAGACATGGACCTGGAAGTAGGACTAATAGGTCCACCACTTACAGTGGAAAAAGCCCTATAGTTGCCACCTGGGGTGATTATTTGGGAAAATAACACTGAGAATTCACTGTCTATCAGAGTGCAAATATTTTTAAGAAGTAAAACTTTTCCTTACTCCATTCTATCTATTTGTAAATTATTTTAAATAAATTTTCTTTTTCTTTCTTTTTTTTAACTGCATAGTCATTTATAAACCTCAAAAAAATGGTTGCCATCCATACTGATTCTAATCCGTGCCTTAAATATTCATCTCATCAGTCCTGGGGCTGTCAGCTTGTTTTTATTTTGGTCTTGATGGTGTTTTCATCATTCAGAAACTGCTTAATATGAAACTGATAGAAACCAGCTTCAGGGCATTCTGCTAACATTAACATCCAAAAAGCTAATTCTTGTTCATTATCATAGAGGACAGGAGTACCCAATTTGCTTGAATGGGCAGTGTGTTTTTTATCTCCATGGATTCCCACCTCCATTGCATCTCAGGGCTGTCATTACCTCTTCAAGCCACCAGTCATTAATGCCACAAGCATAGTGGGTTCATGAACAGCAATTGGCTCACAGGCAGTTTTTAACACAGTTCCTTAACAGTGAAAACTGGTCAAACACTATGAGAAAAGGTAAGTGACACTCATGATGCTCTTGGGTAGGGTTAAGTGTTAGCTTTAAGTGTGTATTGCAACTACATCCTTAAACTGAGCAGTGGTTAGGGGAGCCTGAGTCAGTGGTCAGCCATATAAGCTGCAGTGAGGTAATGGTCATGAAAGTTAAACTGAGGACCTCATGTAGTCATCTGAATACAGTTCGTCTTCTTTGCTATGAGCTCTGCAGGAGCACGTACTGAGGTGAATACTTGACTGCTAAGTGAGGAAGTGATTTAGAGGCACCAAGCTTTGATCATTTTGACAGCTGAAGTCTAGACTACAAAGGAATACAGATATAAGCTGAAGAGAGGCAGAATACACATGTACCTGGGTATATGACATGTTTTAAAATATGTACATCCATACACATTCATTTGAATTTGAAAATTCATGTTTGGCAGAGTGCTGCATGAGTTCTACTTCCCCTGCAGAGTTTTGCCCATTGGGATGTTCCCCAGTTTTCCTGTGGCCTGTTTTATGGGCTTGGCAGATGTATTTCCATAAGGTAAGAAGTCAGCACTCACCAAACTTCCCAGAGAGCTCAGTACTGATTTAAGCACATACGTGATTCAGGCTTAGTTTTACCCCCAAAAGATGTCATTCATCCAAGTTAAATCCACATGGAGAACTGCACACAGATTTGAGCTCCTCCAGGGGTCAGAAAAAGAACAGAATCTTCTGTTATAGCAGGAATAGTAAGTTTTCTCTCTCAAAATTTGTTTTCCCAGCCCTTGTTCCAAACTAGCCCTGATATATGGCTTTTATACTTGATTAGCTCACAGTTGTTGGACTGTGAGCATAAGTAGAGAAGTGGCACACAGGGAGTTTGAATCTGCCTCTTCCTGACAACGTAGGCATGATGCAAGGTACCCACAGCGGTGCTGGGCTCTTGCATTCTACCTCTGGTTCTTTGCCTTGGATTATCTAAGCAAAATGCGGGATAGCCAGGAAAGAAGAGATCAGAAGAATTCCAGCCAAATCAAGACTTCTGGTCATGCCACATGTTTGTCGTTGGCCTCAGCACAAGGCAAAATGGACATGAAGTGTCTCTAGCAGATGCAGCAATATTTCAGGAGCCCCCTTGGCTGCTGTTATAAGACACGATGTGAAACTCAGAACCCTGTGGGGCCAGCAATTAACACTGCTGAGGTTTGTAAGAAAAAACACAATCATTTGTACTGTCTCAGAGAGAGCTGGATACTCAGTGAGAGCATTTTACTCCACACAGCAGAGTTAACTGCCTCTCAGCACTACAAGAGAGGTACGCGCTGTGAAGGAAGGCTGGGATCTCAAAAGTCAAGGCCACTCGTTCCTCCCCTATCGCTATACTTCTCTGTCCAACCTGAACAGCCTCCTGCCCCAGTTTATGGCAGTATTTGAGCTATTCATGCTTTTCAATGTGTCGAACTTCAAAAAAACCCTGAAGCTAAAAAAAATCTGGGCGGGTGACTGATCTTCACAGAAACAAAATGCTTTTGCCTGTAGTCACACTGCAGCAGAACAGGGATTTGAATCAGGTTTCCTAAGCAGCACTGATTATTCTATTTGTCAACAATAAGTAGAAATCAAACCATGAACAATAATAAAAATTATATAATATGGCACACGTCAATGTGTTGCCATATTATAGCCAATTAAAAACTGAATACAAAACCTGATAGTTCATTTTCACAAAATCATAGATGCCCTGTGACCTTTTACCTACAGGAACTGCTTTCAGGTATGTGACTCACAATACATATCCAGGTTGTGAGAGATCAGTCTGTGTCAACCTGATACAGAGTGGGGGCTCATTCTTAGCTCTTCTATTACCAGGAATATGTCCTGCCCTATGAGAAGCAGCTTAGTCCAAGAGGTGCCTCTATATCTCTTTTGTTAAAGCAGTTCTGTTTTCCATAAAGTATTTATTCAGACAATGAAAGAATTAGAAATAGTTGCTGATCTGAAGAAATAATGCTTTGTTCTAAAAATGATGCTGAGCATCTTTAAAGAGCCAGTCTGCAACTAAGAGTGTAGTCACTTTTGGAAGATTGAACATGCCTTTGTCAGCTGCATAAATTGCTTTTTACACTGGATGATTGAGTTTACTAAGTCAGCGCTTGCTGGGTGTTTTCTTTGATGAAGGCATCACATTTCTCTGGGTCACTGTTGTCATTAACCTAATGTATCTTCCAAAAAACAGCTTTATGGTGCCATGAGCAGAGATGTCACAGAGTATCTGAAAAAACATCCTTGATGCCTAGTGGATAATCTTAACAAAGATGGACAAACCAGCTCGCTTTTAAATGAAAGTCCACAAGGCTCTAGCAGTATGGTAATATATCCTTCAGTCAAAATACAAATACATTTAGGAACAGATTCTGATACTCAGATTCAATTGCTGTATCCCTGAAACCATGAAAACCTGTGGTATAAAATATTAGGTAATGTATACAAAGATATCAGAATCTGGGCCTCACCTCTGGATATGTATTGAATCCCTATACAGAGATCCTAGAAATGGAGAGTGTTGTGGCCAGAAAATACTCTGGGATTAGGTGAGAAATAATCTTGCTTTCAAATCCGGTTGTTCAAAAATCTTTTCACATCATCTAACATGTAGTTATAATTCTTGTATTTTAAATTAAAAATTAGATTAACACACAGTCCTAATATGCAGAGGTGAATCCTCTCTTGGATTTAAAAATGCATATATTTTATTTCAGGAATGTCCACTACAGCTATAGGAAATCTCAAAGGATCAGACCTTAGAATTTGTTGCTAATAAAACACAAAAAATCCAGAAGTTCACTTTATTCTAGAGGGATACGTCAGCACTGCCCTAGCTATATTAATTCACACTATCATGCAAAGTGCTACAAAGTGAGACGCAGTGGTGCAGTATCATCAAACAAAAATTCACGTATTCTATTCAGACACTTCTTGGAGAAGGTTAGTCACCCAAAGGGCTCTCAATGGTCAGCAAAGAGAAATCAGATTCCTCCAGAGGATGCTGAACTGCCTTGTACCTCCATCAGCTCCACTGCTGACACTGTCATCTTGGTTAAATTGGGTGAGATGCTCCAGAGCAACATAAATTCTTACCCTATGTCTTGTAATTTATTGCTGTCCTGAAGATAGTTGATTTTCCCCTCTCTTTCTCTTTCAGCATCTGCTAGTATGTACGTGCCAACCGTCTGCAATGGAAGGGAAGTTCTGGACTCCACCACTTCATCTCTGTGATTATGACTTGCGGTTCAGTTCTTGAGGTTTTAGACTGTTAGGCAAAATTTTGCACACGTTGTGCACTTTGGAAAACACCAGAAAACAGAAGAAATCAAAACAAAATTAGTACCTTTTTTTAGAAACAGTGTAATAAATTATTTTTGAGGATTGTACAGTATATAGTGATGTTCTGGAACTTTTTAGACTGATTTTAGCCTTTCTGTTGTTAACAGTTGTAAGGGACATGTAAATAACCATGGTTCATGATGTGCATAGTCCTGTGGTAAGGGAGTGATTTGTTGCAAGCACAGTTGCAATGTTAGGTGACTTCTTTCCTACGAAATTTTTTTGTAGCTCCTTGTTGTAATTAACTTAGACTGCATTTCTATGTTGTATATTACAGTTACCTTATGTGTAACAGATTGGTTTTCTCAGCACAAAACAGCAGTATTAATGTAAAGGCACCAATAATAAAAAGATAAAAGTTTTTCAGCATGGTTTCATTTTTGTTTCTTCCTTCCTCAAGGTTATTGCCTTCCTGTCGACACCAGGACAGGAAAAAGGGATAAAACATATGCAGCACGAGCATGGGTGCACACGTCTGTGTATGGGTTACTAAATCCGTATCACATATGTTCTTACAATGAATGCAATGAATGCTTTGTCAGGGTCTAGTATAAATTCCCTCTCCTTAAGAAAAATGCACACTGTTAAAGCACCTTAAGTGCTCTTTTTGTTATTAACATGTGGGGTAATTTTCAGAAGTGAAATGTCTAATTGAGTCTCAGCGAGATACTGGCAAAATGTTTTTGATCACTGTTTCACTCATTTGTCATGACTTAATGCTGTCATGCACAAAATAGATTGGTATCATATAAAAACCAAAGAGGTTTTAGATTAGGTTAGCAAAGTGATGGAAAAAAATCTGTCAGAAAATTACCTGAGACTGTTTTATACCTCCAGCCAAAACAAAGCTGGTTCAGTTTGTCTGCATCAGCGGTGCTGTGAAAGGTAATTGGAGCACTGCAGAAACAGAGACCAAAAGAAGTCAAAAGGAAAAGAAATCCAGGAGGCATTTACACACATCTCTGGGGTGACCTTTGTGCTCAAACCAAACGATTCAAGACACACATACCAGCTACTTAGACAACTGCAGAATACCTTTAAAGTCTGACTTTTATAACTGCACTCTTACAGCTGCCCTCACTCTGCTGAAACAATCTGAAATCATCCCTTCTGCTGGGTCCTGAAAGTCATTAAGGAAACAAACACACCTTTGATTAATGTGTCTGGGCATATTTACCTAAGGGCTTGTTCCCGTTGATCTCATTCCAGCTGAGGTCAATAGCAAAATTCTCATTGCCTTCAAAGGCAACACCACTGGGGCTTGAAAGGCAGACACTGCAGATACATCCATACATGCTGTTGGATGTACAAGTTCTCTGAAGCCCAGTTCTCCTGCACTTGCAGATGTTTCTATATGTTTCTGGAAAGGTGCAAGTCCTTAGAGCTGAACTGGCAAAGGAAGTAGCTATGACTTTGAATGCAAACCTTAAAGGTGTGGGTTCTTAAAATTCCTGCTCACAGATAGATGTCTAATTTTTCTGGACACCCATAGGTCTGCCAGCAAAGATCTCTTGATGTCAACACTTCTGTGACTGGCTACACAGGCAGCCATTTGAGCATCTGTGTCATGGAGCTGTCTAGTACAGAAATCCCTGTGACTTTCCCCAAAACAGACATTGCTCAGCCCATATTAAATGCTGAGCTCTGCTTCTTTCTCTCCACAAGGAGAGTGCCTCATGTTTCAGGCTGGTCCCCACCTAAGCACAGGGCACAAGATCAAGTTTTGACATGTCGGGAATCTTGCTGTCTGAATTAACACCCCTTAAATCTCAGATTGGGCAGCTACAGTCATTTGGTCATTTAGCGTGCTCTCTTGTGGATCAAGAGCCTGTTCACTGCATGGCAAAAGGTCAGAAGAGCTGACCATAATGCTGATGCCCTTACATAATTCACATGATCTTTATGGAACTCTTAAAAAGGCCTAAGATTATGAGAATTTCTTCTCAATTTTTATGGAAAGCAACAATCAGGGTCAAATCCACCTCACCTAACAGTCATTGTCTACAGTAGAAATAGCTATATATATGACTGTCAACTCCTCCCTTTGTACTCAGTGGAGGGAAGTAACCATAATTTCCCTGGCTGATCTCATACTGCTATTTTAGGCTGAGATGAATCTCTCCAAATAAAGGCCAGCACAGCTTGCTCAGATCACAAAGTTTGCACTGAAAATAAAGGCATTGTGTCAGATGAATTCCAACCCTAGAATCTAAGTTGGCACCATTGAAGCTAATTTATAGCAGGTGAGGATGTCAGTGTCCTGGAGTTTTCATTCAATTTGATGGCACTATTGAGATAATGACCCTATGTCTGTGTCTGAGCAGGAGTTATGAATACTTGGGTGGTTTGGAAGCCACTTGCATGTGGGTTTTTCATACAAAATAAAACACCTCACAACACCAAAACCCACGTGGAGCTCTGGAGTTCCAGCCCAACTGAATGTTCCTGACACTTTACTTGGTTTTTACTGTTCTTACACTTTACTTGGTTTTGTCTTGAAAGCTTTTCACTTCTTTCCATTGGATGTCCAGGGATGCACATTATCTGGTATTGCCTGATGATCCAAGCAATCCAGTTTCAAAACACATCAAAACAAAACCCGAAAACATCAAGGCCTGGCAGAGGCTTTGCACACCATATCGGTGTGTATATTTTGCTGTTGTCTCACATCATCATTTTAGTTTCTCTATTTAAAACCATTTCAAGGTTTTGTTCCCACTTGTGCAAAACTTGCTTTTGAAGCAGAAACCTCTTTTGGTCTCTTTATTACTCTCATCATATATAAAGACTTGAGAAATTCACCTCAAAGCACAAGGGGTCATGTCATAACTCCTTGCATGGTGGTGGGTAGCCCCAAGTCCCGTGTCTGTAAGGGCAAAGCAGAGTCATCACACTGCTCTGCGCCCTGCATGCAGTCAGCTATGGGGAAATGCTGGGATGAGCAAGGCGTAACCCAGCTTCTACAGTGCCTCAGTTCAGTTTTTCTTTCAGAAGTCATACAGAGTACCTCAGCTTTCTGATACAAATCAAGAGTGAAGAAAGGTTTGTGAAGAACTGATCACATTTTATTTATTGGCTGAGCAGAAAAATAAGACTCAAAGAAATCACGGCAGGTCAATCTGCAGTAAAAAAGTTTTGGGTTTTTGTTTTTTTTTTTGTCTTTGTTCTTGATTTGCTTCTTTTTGTAGGATACGTGTTTCTTTTTTAAGTCTAGAGTGAAATTTGAAATGAGAACCAAAATCTACTGTGGTAAAAGAAAACTTTCTATTTTGTTTTCAAGTCTCTGTTTTTCCTGAATCAATTGAACACAACTGGTTCCAGTCACAGCCAAAAAAAATTCAAAATGAATTGTCTTTTCAAATTGAAAAATTATCAAAACCTACTTAAAAAACATCATGTTCTACCTGAACAAAATAAATCCCCCAAATCAGCATAAAATGTCCATAATATCCTGGCTCAGAAAGCTCAGTTCTGGTGAAAGAAGTTTCCACCATGGTCCTTCACTCAGTTTGTACACTTAGATTAAGGGAGACCAAAATCAAACCCTTAACTCATCACCAAACACAGTCTGACGTCCATGATGTCACTGCCTACTCATTAATGCTTGCAGCCTGCAAGATAAAGGCAGAAGCTGTTTATCCAGAGCCACCTCAAACACATCCACAGCAACACAGACAAAGCTGAGATTCGTCACTACAAGAAGGAAAGAGGCCAAGGCCAGGCTGGGCTTTTTTTGCAATAGGAAGGGGATGGGTGGGAAGCAAAGGCTGGTGGGACACATGGAGCATCCATCTTCTCTCTTCTACCTTTAAGTAAATGGCAGGGTTGGGAAGGAGGTTCTCTCTCCCCAGCAGTGCTATTTCCCTACACACACCAACCCCTCCTTTAGAGTCAGCAGTGGCAAGCCAGATCACTGCCCACCACTAGCTGGAAAACAGAGCATGTTACCCATAAAGAGAGTGGCTACTAGTATGTGGTAATCTGAAGTATGGAAGGAGGCAAGGATGGGAATGGGCTGTATACAAGCTCTCAGAGGTGACAACTTGCCTGTGTTTTATTCAGGCAAACACACAATCACACAACCTCACTTTAGCTTTTAGGTGCTGTTAGAGCAGCAGCCTTGCAGTATGTGGGACCTTAGAGTACTCTTCCATAGAGTACTCTTAGAGGTCCAACCCTATACATCCAGAGAAAGAACCAAAATACAGTGGCAGCTTATGATCAACTCAATTCTGAGGTCTCCCTTATTCCTGATGCATGTATTCAGTGTCGGTGCATCCAAGAAGGTGACTGAGAATGTCAACATACTTTGTGACACATGCAAAGTTTTTTAGGATGAGCCTGACCTCATTTATTTCTGTTCCTATCTCCCCACATACAAAGAAGCGCAGTTCATAACCATTCAAAGGCAGCAAGAAATAAAACCAAAGGGATTCAGTTAAAAAATTTATACAAGGAGAAAACTAACAGAGAACACCAACAAAGATAAGCAGAATCATCCAAGATTTCTCTTGAGGTTCTAATTTCCTGTTACATTACCTATAATAGGTGTTTAAGGCCTCCATGCTTCATGATGTGGTCTGACCAGCAGCATTCCTTGTTTAGGAAGAAATGTCAACCCCACTGGCATGCCAGCACCCATTGTAACTGCTTTTACTCTTACACTGAAGCATTTGTGATGGCCAGTCTCTGCTGGAGATGAATCAACAACCACTGATCTTAAATGGCAACATCTGCTGCTATCTTGTCTGATTATAATTAAGTATCTCAATTTTATGGGTACAACTGGCTCTGGCATGACAGACAAACCAAAACCTGCACACTTTCCCCTTTACTGATAAGGAGTCCCAGAACACCCTTTTTCAAGACCAAACAGTCAATCCTTTCTTTGAACAAAGATGACAGATCCTTGAAGCTACTCAGTAACTTCCCATTGTGGCTCTAAGACACTTAATTTTCCTTAAAACCTAGACTCTTAATCAATAATGGTATGTACTAAGAACATCAACCAACATAACCAGCACCAAGATGGAATGCATTCTTTGCACATTCCCCCCAGAAAGCACTGTCAAATCTGAGACAATAATATTCTGCTAATTTGCCGATAATTTATACAAACACACTACTAAAATGTGCTTAATCCTCCAAAAGATTCAGTTGCTTGACTCCAGATTTCAAAGAAAAGCATGCAAATGCAGCAATAAAATGCATTCTGTTTAATCAAGTGAACACATAACAGACTGATTCACATTGTTTTATGGCTTCAAATAACAGTTGCTGATGTGATTCCATGCGGGAGAAAAGGGGGAGGTTGCTGTAAGTATATTTTGGCAGAGTACTAGGGGTCACACATAGCTGATTTCTTAATGATGTGTTAAAAGCTTCCAAAATTTACCTCTTATGGGAAAATGGAAACTTCCTCTCTACTATATCTTTAATGGAAAGAAAATAGCAGATGTCAGCTAAAATATGCCAGTTTAAACTTGCTTAATTGCTGGAAAATGCAATTTTCTGATTTTCAGATAAATAATGTCTACAATATTGGTTTGTATCCGCAATGTTAGCACTGAACCACAGATCTTATTAGATTTCATGGAAGAATTGTCAACAGTTAACACGACAAACCATTTGGAAGCAGAGCTGAGAAGGGTTGTGGAGCAAAGTGTCAGGGCTGACAAAAAACTTCCACTCTCTACTTTATTTGGAAAATAAAAGGGAAAGTGAAGGGAACCAAACAAACCCTCTGTGGTATCAATTCAAATTAAATAGAGTTCATAAAAATTAAGGCATCTTGACTTTACAGAGATATGGTCCCATGATGAAAGAAAAACTGATGTTCTGGAGAATTAACTGTAATTATGGCTTGGAAAATGTACAGAGAGAGAAGGAAAAAAATTAAATGCAATTTGATGGCAGTGAAAAGCTGCAATATTTAAGGAAATGCTGCAGTTCCACCAAACATCTCAGTCCACAGCTTCAAATATATTCTCACTTTATTTTATGAATGCCCATCAGATATATATCTTTGATGCTACAGCACACTAGTTGAATAAAAATCAACAACATAAAAACCCTCTTCATAAAAGATCCAAGATGTGACATCCCAAAGCCATAACCATTAACTCCGTGAGCATATCATCTTTGACAACCATATATAAATGACATCATGACAACAAATACAATGTACAATAAGTGTGCAATGGTACAAAATATACAAAAAGGAATGTGTATTTAATATACATTCAACAATAGCCCATAAAAATCTTTCTTGGGAAAGCGAAGTGCCTTTTCAAGAACAACAAAAAATGTACACCACTTCAGCTAAGACGCCTGAAGTATCTCCCATCAAAAGAGTAAAACCTGTGTTATTTGAGTGGAGATACAAAATAATTGAGCTGATTTTTCCCTAAGGAAAAATAAAAAAAAAATCTAAACTTCATAAATTTTTTGTCCACATCTATAGTATGGTAAGATATTTATAGTGCAGAAAAATCAGTTTAATTTAAATTTTATTTAAAAGTGGGCCCTCTTTTATTGATAGAGCTAACTCAGTCATATAAAATCAAATATCTATATTCCTTAGAGTAAAAAGACCACTTCTGTCTATGCATCTTTTCTGGTTCTGATGCATTCCATAATTCACACCATTTTGTTATAATGGAAATATGAATCTGACCAGAGGTCAACACAAGACCCGTTCCTCATTTTCTCCTGGCTGTGTACAAGTCTTGCATAATTTTACTCAAGTATTTTTTGCCTAAGCTTCAGATTCCTTTGAGATCATTCTCAATGGGAATTTCAGGAAATTATTACAGTGGATATTACGAAGATCTCATGCTTACAATGTGGCTGATTTTATGAAAACATTCACCTAGCTTCCATTTTTCTAGGCACCATTTTGTGCCTTTCTTCCAAAGTAGGTACTTTCATCAACAGTAGAAAGCATTTAGATGCTGAGCTGTGCAATTACCTAACCCATGCTCAGGTCTGCTGGGCAACCATTCTCATCGGTCCAGGCATAAAGGTGGCTGAGTGTTTCTAGTAAGCCTCCCAGCTGACAAAGCTGATCCCTGATTTCCAGAATTAGAGATTCCTGCCTGAACTCCAGAGTTCAGGCTTCATTGGTTTGCAACATAGGGAAAGGTAATATATTGGCAGTCCAAGGGAGAGTACTGAAACTGCCAATGACCTCTCTTGACAGGACAAGCTTTCACAGAGAGAAACAAGTGCAACTTGCATGGTAGGTATCGCTTTCCTTCTCTTTATAGAGTTTGAGCCTGCTTCTGCCTATAAACTCATGGGACCAGAACTATAATTCATACCATAATAGTTAGCACATTTAAATCTAACAGCACCAGGTTTTACCCTAACACTGATGGCCATGACTTAGGCATCAGAATGGGTTCAACCTGCAGATGCAACACCATGCCTCTTGTATTTGAGGCCAATACAGACCATACAGCTCTCCAAAGCTCTAAAATCAAAAGTACTTCCCAAAGTTCAAAACCCACCTGAGAGGCTTGTTCTGAGTACCATTCACAATTCTGATTTTAAGAGAGACTCACAGTTATGCTACTAAAGGACAATACATGACCTCTGCAGGACGTTTCAGGCCTCTCTGAAAATCATGTCTTATGAATACGTGTAGAAGGAGTGATAGGAAATGAAAGGTATCTAGAAATCATATGGCATGTCTGAGCAATGCCCGGGTGAATGCAAAAAACTCATGTTATTTGCAGTATGTATATCTCTTCCTGAGTTGAATTTCATTCCCAGTATGGAATCCAAGCATCTGCTTTCTTTTTTGGCAAGGTACTCGATCACATGGTAAGGCAATCCAATTTTCTGGTTTGCTTCCTGTCTTCTTTCCACCTAAATGGCCAAGCATTTCTCACCAAGATCACCACTACAATGTGTGCCAGAATATGTTTAAAATATGGTCCTGTAAAAATAGAAATTAGGTTTGTTTCTTTGAAGGCAGCATTAATTCTTCATATATTCTGGGACCTTGAAGATTTCAGCTGAACGGATTCAAAATGATCTTCCTTCTCCTGCAAATGGAAAAGACATTTCTCATCAAGTGGGATTCCTCAAATTCACATCCAACAGTTACTACAGTCATTCCTTTTCTTAATATCTCCAGAGCAGCCTTTGCCAAACACTTTGGTTTATTTCTGTCCTGGTCATTAAGTGCACAGTTTGATTCTTTATTATTTAATAACACTACTAATTCTGTAAGAGTTTGCAAAGACAATTAAAATATGCCATATATATTGTTCATAGTACTTCAGAGAGTACACGGCAAGTTTGCTTTTCATACTCTTAGTATAGGACAGGTAGTCAGATCTAGGCAATTGCAAGGTAATCATATCTATGGTTATCATTATTGTTAAGGTGTTTCCTACAATAAATATAATATTTGGGAGAAAGTCGATGAATGGGAACACCACTGCCTCATTCCCGGATTCCCATTCCAACTTCTCTGGGAAATCCACAGGACAAAAAAGACTCTACAAATCCCCTGTCTTCTTAAAAATCAGGGATGGAGGGTTGAATTTTCTTTCCTGTTTTATCTGCAGGGTGACAGCTTAGGACATCTGGCCAGCAGACATCAGGGTGAGAAGTGTGGACATACAGGTTACTGTGTGTGAATAATGCAATGGTCTATGTAGAACCCTAATAAGACTACTCACTAGAAAATGCTGGCTCTTGCTTCCTGTACCTACCTTTTATACCTGTTGATGTACACAAACAGTTTGGAAACTATGGTAAACTAGCCTCATGATCTCTTGTATAAAGCCATCTCACTCAGATCAGGACAGCCTGGCACAGACATGAGAAAAAGCAGGGAAGAAATATGTCCTATGCTATCCTACAGAAAAGTAGGTATTTTTTGTTCTGAAGGACCTGGTATTGTTATGCTGCAGACAACAGATGGAACCAGAACAACCTCCAATCTGAAGCAGTTTCATAATTCTTTAATTTCTACATTCTCATTAAAAATAACAGCAATTTCTTTCCATATTGCAGCCCAAGCCCTAAATACCTGGGGTACCCAAACCCACTAATAGGTTCATGAAACGTTTTGCTTCATAGAAATGCCATTGCCTGAAGCTTGAACATATAGCTAGAATACTTCAAACTTTTATTTATCTCTCAGTTTATGCTTCTCTTATTTTTCTCCCTTGTTTTCCTCTGCATGTTTTTTCTGTATTTGAGATGCATATGCAGCAAGAGATTAATTTCCTCATCTTTTGCATGAATAAAAAGTGATGCTTATAGCATTTGCTTTGGAGAAATATATATTACATTAGAGTTATCTGGAGGGATACAGGACACATAGCTCAGTAAGCTAATGAGGTACTGGAAGCTGAGTTTGCCAGCTATGACTGTCTAGCAGAAAAAAAGGAGCCATCTTAGAAACATCTGACAGGTTTGTTTAAAGAAGGGAGAATACTCAGGGAGCCTGCTACAATGGATAAACGAACGTTAAAACACTCTTTTTGAGTCCAAATAGGCATTCAAGTGGTCCGAAAGCTAAAGTACTAAAGCTTAAAGAGGGAAACCAAAACAAAACAATAAAACCATACACACACCCCAAAACAAACAAACAAGCAAACAAAAGTCAAAACCCACTCAGAGAATCACTGCTTTGCATTAGAAGGGACCTTAAAGCTCATCCAGTTCCAATCCCCTGCCACAGAGGTTGCTCCAAACCCAACCTTCCACTAGAGGTTGCTCCAACCCCCGTCCAACCTGGCCTTGAACGCTGCCAGGGATGGGGCAGCCACAGCTTTTCTGGGCACCCTGTGCCAGCGCCTCAGCACATTCACAGGGAAGAACTTCTGCCTCAGAGCTCGTCTCCATCTCCTCTTTGGCAGGTTAAAGCCATTCCCCTTGTCCTGTCACTACATAGCCTCGTAAAAAGCCCCTAACTTTCTTGTAGCCCGTTTAGGCACTGGAGCTGCTCTAAGTTCTCCCCTTAAGGAGCCTTCTCTTCTCCAGGCTGAACAAGCCCAGTGCTCCCAGCCTGGCTTCAGTGCAGAGGTGCTCCAGCCCTCAGAGCATCTTTGTCTCCTCCACTGGACTTACTCCAATACTCTCTCATGCTTTCATCTCTATACTTATAACCAGGAAGGAGCCCATGGTTGTTGATGCAAATGGAGTCAGCAAAGCTTTTACACTTATCAGGTGTACAGCAAAAGATGACCTTCTCCAGCAGAGCCGGTCATTACACTCAGCCACAGCCAGCCAAGCCATTTTGCACTCAAAAACACATCATCAGTGTTTCAAAGTCAGTCCCTGTAGGATTCCAAATGGAATCAACCTCCACTTTTTGCAACACCACCACAAAATCTGATGTGATTCGGTTTTATTTACATTTTCAATATTCTCAATATTGAATTAGGAATGAATATTCAATTTCTTCCCCGTTCCAAAAGGAACAATATTGATTTTTGCAAGACAAATAGTCAGGCTCGGGTCAAGGGAAAGTTCCTCATATTAGCTGTGTAATGGCAACTTCTCCAAAAAGAAGAGAAAAAATAGAAGGGAAAGAAAAAAAAAAAAGGAGGCACACAGGTCTTAATTCCATTGTACTCAATCACAGAAAGGAAAAAAAAAGGAATACAAGAAAAAAATCTCAAAATTGAAGATTCTGAAATATTATTTGGACAAGAAACAAGAGAGTGACTTTTTAAAATAAACCTTTATCATGATCTTTTAAGAAACCTTCCATTATGAAACAACTCATTTCAGCAAAACTGAAAGGGAAAATGTTATCCAACTTTATCCTGATCGTAATAGATCCCCCAGCTGCACTGTCTTAACTATCTTAAAGACAACACTACCTTTCCCATACTGCAAGGCATATGGAATAAGTGCCAAAGTGCTTGTGGGATGTACCACGATGGTCCTCGTTGTTCCTCTCCAAAATGTTCTCAAAGGACACCAAAGACCTTTGTGCTATGAATTCAGACACACAACAATCCACATCTCATGTGCTGCAGAACAAAATGCTTTTTGCTGTTGCTTCCCAATGAAATGCAAAGTTTTCAGTACAGCAATGGGAAGTTGCTGTACTGGGTAACAGGCTGTGGCCGAGGCCTCCTCTTCATCCTACAGTATTCCGAACAGTAGAATCCTATAGTATTCCAGGTTATGGTTCTCAAGTCAGCCATGGAGCCAGCCCAGGTGAGCTGCAAGCAGCTGGCTGGTGGCTAAGTTCCCAGCGTTAATTTTCTGTAATAGCTGTGTTTGCCTCAGTAATGGAGGTGGCTGGCAAAAATCCAGGCAGAGAGGTTCACCCCACCATTAACTGCTCTTTTTAGGCACCACCCATACAAGAAGGAATGCTACAGAAATCTCTCTGCAGATGAGGGAGCATTTACTCAATACCCTGCAATATATGGTGGATTTCAGCAGGTCGAGTATGGACTGAGTGTAGGAGTCTGCACAAACCAGCGTGCAAATTAGCATCACAGCCTCATTACATCCAGTCATAAATAAAGGTAATAATTATTTTTAGTATTAATGGTAGTAATTGCTACTCACCTTTGTTGCCAGGGACTTGAGCTTCCCCAGCAGTGACTGCTTATTTGAATATACTATTTCTTCTTCATTATCTTCTCCTTCCATTATAGCACAGCTGTCAGCAGCTGGCAGCTCACACTCTTTTGAGCTCGCTGTCATCACTAATTTGGAATATTTATACTCCAGCCTGAAGATATAAAGCCAGACAGGCATAGATTTTTTTACAAATGTCCTATATTCAATGATTTCATAATTTAGCCCTTCCACGTAGTTACTTCAGACATATTTATTGGAAATTAGATACTTTTCAATCATTACAAACATGTAACCAAAATAGTATTAACAATACATCAAGCTCCTACTCTCCACATTAGTCCTGTATCCTTACAAAATGTTTTACATGTTTTCCCAAGAGACCACAAGTAGGTCTAGAGGTTTTCCTGCATGAAGAAGTGCGATCTGACTGTTTTTAGGGGCAATAGCAGGTCCGATTTCAGAATCTACATCACACTCATTTCCAAGAAGGCTACAGGGAGAGGAGAGATGAGTAAAAGTGTGGTAGGAGGCAGCAAGAGGGTGGGGCTATGATACTGGAGTCTGGGTTTGGTGAAGCTGGTTGTGTTATGGGGTGATGAAATCCCGTGGTGGTGGAATCACATTTTAGTAGCTTATGACATGAGATTTGAAAAGCAGAGGACAATGGGGATGGGGAGTATGCTCAGTCTGAGAAGCAGGAATCTTTTGGGTGTGTACCAGATGCATCCTGCCAAAACAGACCTAAGCAATATACAGTCAAGAACCTTATTTTAACACAGCTGAAAAGGAACTAATTAGACTGAAGAGATACCCTTTTTGTCTTCAGATTTTGAGAAAGCTGTGTTGCTTCAGGACCTATAAGCAACTTTAAACTCTCAGGGGTTATAAAGACAGAAATGCCCTAACAAATTGCTGTGGATTTCCTATTATTTTCCTGACCAGTGTTTCTGATAGCCGCTGTTGGCAGAAGAAACCTCAACTTGGTGGATAAACACACCAAATGATGGCATTTCTCCTCAAAATTGTTATACGGTCAAACACATGAAATGTCTTCATTTCTTGATGTTCACTACATCAAGCTTTTAATTTACTTTAATATGGAACACAATTTGCAGTACGTACTTCTGGTTTTTCTTCCAAAAATAGCAGGTCAAGGCTATGAGCAGAACAGCTGTGAAAGCACCAACACCGGCTCCAACTTTCAGCCAAAAATCCACTGTTTCACAAGTGCTTGTCCTTTTTTCTGGCAAGGGAACTCCTTTAATGCAGTGCTTTGGCTCATTCCATACATACAAGGTTTCCTTTCAAACAGAAAACACCAAAGCATGAGCTGCTTGTAGAAAAAGAAAGAACTATTTAGAATTGAAGAAAACAAGCTGTTTTGAAGTAGAAAGGTTAGACATCTTTTCAACAACTACTTCAGGTTTTCAGACTCTAAGTAGAGTCATATTGTCTACTCAATTGTCCTCTTGATTGTGCCTGCCGGTTCAGGCATAGCCAAAGGAGTTCCTCTTCCATGTCGCTCTTCACCTGGCACAATATGGGTTAGACAGCAATTGTGAATGTGTTGTACCCTTGTGCCCGCATTGGAGCTGTTGATCAACAGGACAGTTGAAAGAACTTTGTCTAGAGAAGATGACTAAAGTCCTTTGGGCACTCCATCCTTCATAAATAACTTGCCTGCATGCATCTAGAGTCCACATCCCTGCACACATAGCTGGTCAGCACAAGCCAGCTCTCCTGTAGAAAACACAATGCCATTGGCACAAATATCCCTGAGTCTCAACACAGCAATAAGACTTGCACCCAGCCAGCTCAGACCCTGGACTGAAGTTTCCCAGCTCTACCTGCACTTTCAGATAGATTTGCACATCAAACTTCAACAGTCCAAGTTATACCCAAAGGAACCCATCTGACTTAGAGACATGGGCCCTGTACCTGAAATCCTTTCTTGCAGGCTCCCTCAATCTCGTGGTAGTCTTGCTCCGTACAGAGAGGGCAAGCTTCCGCACTTTCCCATATGAAGTAGAAAGTGCATCCATCGCAGGTGCCCGCAGGGCATGCGCTAGGAGGAGAGCAAAGCTTAGTTAACTCTTCTGAAACACTCTGGGGCTTGCATCCTCACTCCTAATTCTGCTGCTGAAGATTCTTAATACTAAGTACAACAAACGGGTAAACATCTATCAAGTCAGCAGATGGAAAAAAAATGGGGAAATTATTTTTCCCAGTTTATAAAATGCTTTCTCAAGTGAAAACAGATGTTTAGCTGTCAAAGGTCTAAAATAACAGTTCAGTTCCTGGCAGCGAGTGCTCCTCACACACCTGCGATGAAGAGAAGAGAAGAGAAAAAAACAAGCCTTGGATAACAGCAGAAGTATTCCAGCATTCCACCAGCAAAGGCTAGCCCAGCACGTGCCTCTGTTGCTGTTCTCCTGCACTGGGTGACTGTTCAACACAAATGCTGCTATCTGGTTCCTGTTGTTGTTCTAATGATGTCTGGGTGATTTCATCCATATGGAATGGACTTGTCCTGTCATGGTTAATTACTAGAAGGATGTTCACCAGTTAATGAAGAGATAACAGCTTCTCTAGTCTAAGAAAGACTAATGACCTTATTTTGTATTCAGCCCGCAGAAGGAAGTTGAACTGGCAATGGCACAACATTCATGCAGCGTTTGTTACTGACAGTGACATCAGTCTAGCAGCAGCATTGGCCAGAAGTCCATGCAAAAACCTAGGTCATGTAAATGTGAAATATATCCATACAGAAAAACAGATTTAAAGGGGTTTTTTTCTATATCATCTGGAAATCTGTTATCCTGATCGGAAGGACTAAGGAATGGCTTCAAACTGAAAGAGGGGAGATTTAGATGAGATATTAGGGAAGCAGCTTTTCCCCGTGGGGGTGCTGAGGCACTGGCACAGGGTGCCCAGAGAAGCTCTGGCTGCTCCATCCCTGACAGCATTCAAGGCCAGGTTGGACAGGGTTTGGAGCAACCTGCTCTAGTGGAAGGTGTCCCTGCCCATGGCAGGGGGTTGGAACTGGATGAGCTTTAAGGTCTCTTCCAACCCAAACCAGTCTGGGATTCTATGACTGAAAAATCCACAGCCCTGAAAGCCCATTCTGTCTTATCCTGATTTGAATAACTGGCAACTGTCCTGTCTGGATTATAGAACAGTCTTTCAATGTACACGATAAAAGCACTGACAGGCGTTTCTCCTCAACCACTTTCATCTTATACTATAACTTCATGTGATACTAAACACCATGTCTGGAGGATCAAGGATTTACAGGCAGTATTATTTGACAGGTATCACATACCTCACTGTTTGAAAGTAGCTGTCTGACTGCTGAGCTAATCAAAGGGGGCTAGGAAGGGAGAAGACAATGAGAACTGCGATAAAGTACATCACGTCAGCTGTGTGCCGCTTCTGCCCATAACTACGCTTGTAAAAACAAGGTAGGTTAATCCTCCTCAGTACTGGTGCGTTATCACAGCTCATACTGTGTTTCACCTATAACACTAGAAGGGCACCTGGAGGATTTTCACATGGCAGCTGATAGACAGCTACTTGTTGTTCAGCATAATTTGTAGTGTAGTGTCTCGGGTCCCTAAGAAACTGAAGTAAGCATCTCCAAAGGCATTGGAACCTAAATCACTCATCCATCACAAGTAGATGACTCTTCGCCTTCATTCAGGTGAGCATGGTTCACCTGTCCCAAGACAGACAGGGATCAAAGAGGATCCCACCCTTCTCACACTGTTAGCTTTTGGGAAGAAGACTTAACATTTCAAAAGGAGGACGAGTGAGAGTGCTATCAGCAGATTTATAGTAACATCCAGACAGACCAAAATGCACCTTGACTGTCAAAGAGGAGGGTGAGCAGAGTTGAGGGGAGCATCTGAAGAATCACAGTGTTGCTAAAGAGCAACAGAATTACTTCTTTTACTGTTTTTTCTATCAACTTTTCAGGTTTTCAGAAGATTTTTGTAGTCCCTTTTATCAGAGTGAAGGTAAAAAATAGATCAGGCAACTTAAACACAACTGGTAGAAGGAGTCCTGGAATGACTGGACAAACTGGAATGACAAGACAAATACATATGGAACTTGAAATAAACAGATTTAGGGCTCACATAAGCATTGCAACAGCAGATTTCATAGTTCTTATGACAGCTTAAAAAGAAAATCACTTTGGCCACAGCCACTGCTGTAGATGAAAGCAGAACACCTCTCAAAGCCCCAGCTAGGCAGCTCTAATCAGGAGGCCAAAGATCAAAAACAGGAACTGAAAAAAAGGAGAAGACAAGAAAACATCACTATATTTTCTTTTGGCTTTAAGCTTGGAACAACCTGCCTAAGCTCTAACCTCTCTCACTACACAGCCTGAATGCAGAGCAGTTGGTCTGCTGGGAGGTGATGGACGCACGTGTCTTTCACCTCAAAAATGAGTGAGACCTCCTGCGTGGCTGATGAGGGACATAGCACTCCTCATTGCTGTGAAGTATAAAGTTACTCATGAGTTTAGCATATTACTTGAGCAGAAAAGGCTTTTTGGCACTGCTTGGATAAAAATAGTGAAATACCTGGGCACAGAAAGCTCCCCTTGGTCTGGTTTGCTGAGGTTGCATCTCATTGTCACAACAGTTGCACGGCCATTTTCACATGAGGTTGTCACTGTTGAAGACCTAATGTCAAACAGGAGGAGAAATGTAATATATTTCCACAATACTAAATACCTCTTTCATAGATCTCTGTCCATTCATATAACTGAAATGCTAAAGAAATACTGTTTATCACAGTACTTTTGCCTTTATCAGCTGGAGGAAAAAAAAAAGGACTAACAAAGCAGCAGGACAGGTTTCACCACCTCATTTAAATCTCAAAGTGCTCTCAGTACTCAGAGAATAGCTCTGTTTTAATAGCTAGTTTGAATTCTGCTGAGCCAAGGAATAAACCTGCCCACAAAACAGAATAGGATGATTAAAAAGGAGAATCACAAGTGCAATGGTTGGTGTGTTACTCTGCTGGAGAGCTCATGATGGCTCTCTCCTTGCCCATAATCTGAAAACCACTCCATCCTGAAACAGCACAAGGCAAAGGGGATTCAAGAGATGGACCTGATTCCAACATGGCAGACATTGTAAGCTAAGTTCATAATATACCCAAAGTAGGATTACTGGTGTGTGGTTTAGTTTGCAGAATCAGGCACATAATTTAAGTATGCGTATATGTGTATTTATATGTATATACATATGTATAAAGTGTTTATAGTCAAAGTGCTATAGCCAATTAATATCTACCACTAAAGCCAACTAAATCTAGAGAGAATCAGTAGAACAAATACAGGTATGTGGCTCAAGATAACCTGAATAGCCCCATGGGTTCCACAATCCAAGCTTCGAAATACATTTCACATGAAGACACCAGCATGTAGACATCTTAACTGAAGTAATCTTTCACTTATTTCTTACCCAAGCTGAGGTGTACTTTTTCTGAAGAACAGGAAAAGCATGCTAGTAACTGTGCAGGTTTCTAACCTCAATTAGTTCATTTTTGTAACATCAAAGTAAATACAAAAGAATGTGAAAGAAAATATGCAACAGGAAGTGAACCTATCAAAGCCACATATAGAATCATAGAATAGTTAGGGTTGGAAAGGACCTGAAGATCATCTAGCTCCAACCCCCTGCCATAGCCAGGGACACCTCCCACTAAACCATGCCAACCAAGGCTATGTCCAATCCAGCCTTGAACACTGCCAGCGATGGAGCATTCACAACTTCCCTGGGCAGCCCATTCCAGTGCCTCACCACCCTTACAGTAAAGAATTTCTTCCTCTTATCCAATCTAAACTTCCCCTGTTTAAGTTTGAACCCGTTACCCCTTGTCCTATCACTATAGTTCCTCATGAAGAGTCACTGCCCAGCATCCCTATAGGCCCCCTTCAGATATTGGAAGGCTGCTATGAGGTCTCCACGCAGCCTTCTCTTCTCCAGGCTGAACAGCCCCACCTTTCTCAGCCTATCTTCATGCGGGAGGTGCTGCAGTCCCCTGATCATCCTTGTGGCCCTCCTTTGGACTTGTTCCAATATGATAAATTACAGAAAGGAGCATGACACTGGAAGTGGCACCTGGATCAATCAAAGCTCTGGTAACACTACAGATTAAGTGTAATTTAGATTTAAGAGCGTTTCCTGATCTCATAAGATGTTCTTCAACATGTCAATCGGTATCAGCCAGATACTGATTAAAGTGATAAAGAGTAAAGGTGGATTAAAGATCTCCCCTCACAGTTTTAGTTTCCTTTAAACAAATGAAGACATTTGACATACTGATAAGCAGTATTTTTTACCTACTTGTAAAAGAAATGCACATCAGGTATTTTGCTTGGAGAGGGAGGAAACATATCTGTCTTGATGCTGATATTTTCCAGCACTGTTTCAACAGTAGCTCCTGAAGTTTGAGAAGGGGAAAACCAAAATAAAACAAAAAGAACAAGCTAAGAATGGATTTCTGTGGGTTTCACATAAAACATTTTGTCAGTCTGAAAGGTTTGGGTCTCAACAGCATTAATGACATTCTAAGCTTTCTTTGTTTGAACAAAACTTTGCAGTTTGTCTCATACATTCTGATTTCCTTATATAGGTATAATTAAAAAAACGAATAAAACCATACAGGTGTAGAAATGTTTTACCCTTTTGCATGAGTTTAAAGCAAGCACGGAATATTACAGAATCAAAGAAATTTATGTTGGGAAAGGATGTAACACTCTGAGCAATCTGCAGTATTATGGAAGAAAAACTTAATGATGCAATGGCAAAGTTCAGAAAGATGATGGAGTCATAGGCAAGCCCTGGTGGCACATTTTGGAACAAACAGGCTGATGTGTGGGACAGCACATGTTACACAGGTCTGCATTGATTTTGGAGAAGAGCTGAAAGAGAGGAAAATTCAAGTAACAAAAGTTCTTAGAGATCCTTCCATGAACCAAAGAAGACAGAAAATACTGGAGCTGTACTGCAACATTTCAGAAGGGAGCTGTATAAATGGGACAGGGTGCATCCTTCTAGTGAGGTGAAAAATTCCTAGAATGACAAGAAAAAGAGGTAGCGACCAGAAAGTAATGAGAAGATGGAAAAAACTGAAGCAAAGAAGTTTTCTGCTTGCTCTTGCAACATTTCAGACAGCCTAGTTGAATTCTTAGGACTTCAACTTGACTTTGACTTGACTTTGGCATTAACTTGAAAGGACAATTCACACAGCTGGAAAATCTATGTCTGGTTATAGACCTTTTAGGTGAACATAGTAGATAACAAAGGTGACATATTGCAGTAGACACTAGTACCTGCTGTAGGACAAGTCAAGGATTTTGAAAGCACATAGATCAATGTGTTCAGGAGGGCTTGCAGGTGAGAAAAGCCTACAGAGCATCACATCAACAGACAGAACAAAATGATCTGTGCTGCAGCAACCATCGGGAGCATGTGCAGAAAGATTTCAGGTTACTGTGGAGGGACCTCTGCTCTGAAAACATACTCTGATGTCAGCAAGGATGATCATTTCCTTACATCAAACTTATGTTTGGATTGCAAGACAATAGACAGAGATTAGTTACTCACTAGACTGGAAGATGATAGCTCCTAGGGATCTTATTATATTCAACAAAAGCAATGAGAGTATATTCCCATCCAATATACAGTAATGTAGAAATGGCATTTCAAAGTGCAGCTGCTCAAAAATAAGAACACTAGAAGCAAAATCAAGTGTGGGGAAAAAAAAAATGTCATTCTTCCGAGGATATCAATGATATAGCTAAGAAGCCACAATGACTCTCTCAAGAATGACAATAGCTTTGACTGAGAGTCCACCTTGAATCAGAACAGCAGTAGAAGAGCAATTCATATAAAAACACTGGCACAAGCTTAATGGAGGGGGAATAGAGAATCAAATAAAATCCAAAGTTATGAGTTACAGAAAAATGATAATGGATGCTAAAGACTTAGGGAAAAGCCTGTGTTTGGCAGCACTAGAAAAATTATAAGTTTGGAGCTTTTTTACAAATACTAGAAATAAAAGTACATCTTATGGATAGAAAAGGCAAATTTCAACCTTTTTAAACTGTAGCAATTGTGATAAAGAAAAGTCAGTGAAGGAGCTTGATATCTTTTCTCTGATTAGGAAAAAAATTGGACTATCTCCTTGCTTTCCAAGACAATGACTGAACATCTCATTCCCTCAGTGGCAGGAGAGGATATGGGCATCTACTTGGCATGTATGCTTATGAACCACAAAACCCATACCTAAAGAATGACCTTTGATAGAGCTTTTAATGATAGTGAAATGTCAGAAGACAGATGGAGAGGAGATATGGTGAGCCAAATTACAATGTGGCTAACATGATGAGGCAAATTAACAGTAATGGTAAGTGCGTTTCAGTTAATGATAGATACATAATGAGTGACAGTCAGCATGAATTTATGAAGAACAGCTCTTGGACAAATTTGATTTCATTCCTTGAGTGCTGATGAATATGGCTGCTAAAGAAAATTATGTAAATTTATCAAGTATTTCACTAATTACCACATGAGATTCTAATTAAAAAGTTAGCAGTGTAATGTCAATTAAAAGCACACTTGGTTATTTAACTAATTATAAAATTATCTGGCCATAGGAAATTGTCATCAAATGCAGTGTGTCTCCAGGCTTCTCAAGGCATTGATACTGGAATCCCAAAATGTAAGATTATCATCAGGGATCTGCAAGTAACTATATAATCACGGTTGGTAAAGTGTGTAGATGAGACAAAGATTAAGAGGAATGGGAACAAAATACAGAGCAACTTGGTTCACTTGGTGAGATGGTCCCAATCCAACCAAATATATTTCGGGGCAACAAGGGATGAAGGCCAGTCCTAAGACAGATTTTCCCTTGTAAACTGTAACTCTGAAAAAAAGATCTACAGTAGACACCAGAGCCAAGAAGCCATCGTGAAATCCCATGAGTCTGGAGAAAGGAGGACTCAGGATGCTATCCCTGCATGTAAATACAAAAATAGAAGTGATTTTTACTACCATTATAGTGAATTAAATACTGGAATACTATTCCATTCTACGCTTGTGCTTCATTAAAATATAAGAGCAAGTTACAGAAGCTGCAGAAAGAGCCTCAAAAATTATTCAGATGCTTGAGAGAAATACATGATTGCAAGAGACACAGAAGTACTTGGTCTACTTAGTTTATCAGAAGAGCAGACTGGGGAGGGTGTGATGATTCCAGTACACAAAATATTTCTCTAAGTAGGAGAATGTGGGTGTGAAATGGAGAAAGAATAAGAAGAAGCAAAAGCTGAAAACTGAAGCCAGGCAAATTCAAACAGGAAACAAGCCCACTGTAAAACAAAATACAGAGACAGTGTTTGATGAGTGGAAAAGAATACCAATCACTGTGGCAAAGCTTTCATTTCTGGCAGTCTTAAAAGTCCAGGTTGAATGCTCTTCCAAAGATGTGCTTTTGTCAAACATGAGTTTCTGGGATCAGTGCCAGGGAGAAAGTACAAACACTCCGTGTCTGTAATGGATAGGTGAGCAGACTAAATGACTTCATTGTCTAATCTGGCCTCGGACCCTGGGAACTTGTGAGCTGGAGCAATGCAAGACTTACTGATGTGCATGGCCCCATGCTGCCCTAAGCCCCCTCCCTCTTCACCTAATTATGTCCCAGCACCAGCTTCTTCTTTTAAAATTGCCTGAGTGGGCTCTTGGCATGGGCAAAAACACTTGGTCTTATGTGGTTACGACTGTGATTGATCCTGCCCTGCATGAGGTGGGTAGGAAACATGAAAGAAAAACAGTACTTTTTAATTACATTCTCCAGATTTTTGTGCTGGAATTCTCTGCACCATGGGACCCACCAGACCAAACACAGGGAAGAGTGAGTAATACAGGCATGGAAAACAAATAATGGGGCAGCCCTTACTCTTCTCTTCCAGCCACTAGCTGAACTGAAGCAGCAGCAAAACGCAATGGTATCTGTCCAGATCCAATTAAGGAGTAAAGTGGGGCTGAATCCTAGGCTGCCCCTTCACTTTTCCCCTAAGGTAATGCAGCACTGCTGAGCTGAGAAGATTTACTCTGCAGCCCTAAATACATGCATGTACATCCATGATTAACAATAAATAGAAGACAAACCATGTACCTAAGAACCTGTCAGCAAGGCTGTTGGACTGCAGAGCCAGGGCTGTTCGGAAACCCTTGCTGTCCGATGGGATGATGGTGGACTGACAGACAAAAGCTCCCACGAAATTGGAAAAATCTTCTGATTCTGCAACCATGTCCTTCAGAGTAACATCTGTGATATTGTCAGTGCAAATAGCCATCTTCTTCCTCTGCAAAAAAAATGGGGGAGCTGTTGGTTTTGGTAAGACATGAAAAAGTTTGGGAAAGGAGAGACTGCAAACTTCCTGACTGCAAATTGAATCAGTTTCATTACCTCACCTTAGGAACAACTTGATGTTTCTACCATGAGAGGGACAAATTGCAATAACAAATTGTGCCATTGAGAAAGCTCCAATTAATGCCTTGTACGGACTCAGAAACACGATGTCACCTCTGGTATGTGTCTTATCAGAAATCTCTTCTACGAAGCACTCCTCTTTGTTTATCTTGACAGCATGGTGTTTACTTGCAGAGCATAATAAAATGGCTTGCAAAGGAAAACAATATTTCCCTTGCCTTTAAATAACACACTGTAGATCACCTCTTTATTTGGGTTTTAATCCCAATAAAAGTTTCAAGGCACAAATGTGTGAAATCCCTAAGCAGATATATAGCCTTCAAGGCTGCATTATTGTCACACGTCAAGACCAGTGCCAGAATCTTGGAGCAAGAGCAATGAAAGACAAATCACCAGATTCAGTTCTCCTGACAAAATGCCAAGGACTCACAGCCTCATATCGTTGGTAGTACTGTAGAACCATCACAGTAGCTCGGGAAAATGAAGACCAGATCCACAGGGTAGTAAGTATATCTGTACTTTTGTGGATCTAGTTGTCAGCAGCTCTAATCCAGCTGGTACTTAAACACACATTTAAGCCTAAAAGCATGCAGAACACTGTAAAGAAATGTGACTACTCATTCGCCTCAACTCAGGCAAATCCTTTGGTACCTGGGAAAGAGACTTCAGAATTTTACAGGGCTGAACATTAATGTTAACTACATGCACTGGCTTCCATGGGATAACACATATGACCGTACTGCTCCAAAACTTCGATTTATGTTTGTGAGAACGCACTCTGGTACAGTCCAAGGCCCAGACAGAAAAGTCTCAACTCTGAGGCAGAGGCTGTTCGCACGCATGGGCTAAACACATTTTTCCAGCACTTTAATAAAAGATTGTAACCAAAGTCAGCAATGGGCATCTCGGCCACTGGAAGAGAACAGTGGTGACCAGGAGCTCTTCTGACAGATGTATCTTCAGCCAAGTCACATGGGAAACATATGGAAAGAAGTTGGAAACTCAGAGATTCAGACTCTTTACTTGAGTTGGTGGTGGTAGTACAAAAAGGGTTATGACTCAAGTGACTTGACAGAATAAGAACTAAGAAAAGGTAAGGATGTGATGGGGTTTTTCTTTCTGCTCTGGAAAATCACTTGGCTGCACTAAAGTCCTCTTGCACTGCCAAGCAAGATACAGAGGGAAGTGTTTGCACATTGTCGGTGACAGCTCACCCATAGGGGAGCCCTTGTCCTGTCTCAATGTGATCCAACAGAGCATCAGCATAGGCAGCAAACTGGTTAACCCTCACCACCAGCTGAGCTCACCTCATTCCCACATAGGCTGATGTTAAAGAAGTGGAAGAACTTGGTCCCTCGAGAGGTGAAGCTGGGTCCACTCATCAACGAGCCCACCTGGCTGAGGTTGCTGAAGTTGTAATTCAGGCTCTGGTTATCCGTGACATACGACACCAGGCAGTCGCTGAAGCAGGCAGAGTGGTCCTTCAGAAAGGGAGAAGCATCCATTAAAAAGCAGTTATGGACCAGCAGCAAAGCATTCACCTGCAAGTTCAAACAAGCAGGGGCAGACAGGACTGCCTTCCTTGTTAAGGATGGAGGGGAACTTCATCCAGTTCCTGTAATTCCCCCTTCCCTTGAGAGAATTCCCATTCCTGTTTCAGTCCCTTGCAATGACATATCAGGACTTTAATGTTCCCTAAGCCTGTCCTTTCTGCTTTCCACTGATTTAACAAAGAAAATGCAGAGTTTCTTGCTTTTTCTGTTGTGCATGCTTTTAGAAACCAAACGTCCCAGCTTAAAGCCCTCCAGGTAGGACAGGACATGGCCTCAGTTACACTTGCATCTTGAAAAGAAAACACAAGAAACAGATCAAGAAACAGGGACAGAATGAACCTAGCTGAAGATAGGCAGAATACAAATAAATTGAAGCAGTTCTTCAAGTCCCTGTACAGCTTCTTGCCAAAGGATGCTGCTCATAATAAATGTTTACCTAGGCTTAAGGGCAATTTCATATATGAAGAACATGTTAAAGGTTTCTAAAGGCACAGAAAAATCACCCAGCTGAGGAAGTTCCTTTAGTTTAAAACAGCAAGAGTAGGCTGTCCCAGTTTTGGGTGGAAGTAATGTATGTTTGCCCTGTTCTTACACTGTCACCAGTACAGCTTCTTAAAATGAGAGTTTTTTGAGAAGATTTTATCTTTTTATTGCATATTTGCAAGCAGAAATTAGACTAAAGACATATTTGGAAGAGTAGGATCATTGCTTATAATTATACTCCAATGCTCACAAGGCACATACCTGCAGGAAAGCACTAAAACTGGCCCTTTGAGTGCTATATCAAATAAACTCTGCCTGTCCATCATTCAGAGACGCTTGGTTTCCGTACCTTGGTGCTCTTGCTGCCAGGCCCACATGGGATGCAGGCCTCCCTGCCGTAGACCTGGTGGATGGACAGGAAGGTGTTGGCTGGACACTCCTTGCACTGGCTGGTCTCCTTCTCGATGTAGTGTCCCGGCGGGCAGGGCACACAAGATGAACCGGACTGCTCGGAGCCCAGCGCACAGGCCCGGCAAGAGGAGGCAACTCCATCCACTGCATTGGTCACCGTGATGGAGTAGATCTTTGCCATGTCATTGATGAACTGCCTGCTCTGGAACGAGAGCCAAGGGGACCAGCCTGGTGTCATCATGCTATTGCATTTGGACACTAACGGCAGCTCTGTACGCCAGTGCATCTCATTCAGGGATAAATCTAAGCATGCATCTGTCTTTCAACATGGATGGTGTATCCACAGCTGCCTCCCAAGGGCAGCCACTTGCCGCTACCAAGAAGCCTGTGAGCTTCCATGGAGCGCAAAAGCTCTGGCAGTGAATGTCCAAGGAAAGCTGTGATGTAAAGCCCTGTACATAAAGAGGCACTTACATCTTGGCCCTCGTTAATTCTCTGAAAGGCCCAGGTGAATGTGAAGGAAGCGTTTTTGGAGATGATGTGAGTGTAGGATTGTTTCTCTTTACTTCTTTCCCATGATTCCACCACATTGGTATTTTTTCGATTAATATCCTATAAAATGGACATACATTTAAAAAAAAAAAAAAAACAAACAGTGTCTTCATACAACAATAAAGACCAGTGGTTTATAATATAGAGATTAATAGATACATAAAAGACTTTACAATTGCATTTAACATTTAATAAAGGAGAGAAAACTTATTTATTCAGTTTTCCACCACTGGCGATTTTTCAATTGAGAATGGTTGTCTTTTCCATAAGATGCTGCAGTTCACACAACAGTCAAGTTCAAAGTGCTATAGCAGGTTATAAATGTTATGAGGACAGATTCAGCACAGTGGTTCTTTCAGATCTGAAATTCTGTTTCTGCATAAAACATGTGGGTACCAGGGCACAGAAAGGGGAAGGCCAAAATTCAAAGAAAAAATGTAGTTTCTCCATCTTCTGATACGCACTTTGTTGGTATCTCCAGTCCAACAGAACTGAAGGCAGTAAGGCAATGTCAAAGTTTACACAAGAGAAACCTGTTCAAGCTATGTCCGCGTTTCTTCATCAGCAGTAAATGCTCCAGTGAAGGATGTTTTTCCTTTAAAAGAGATCCTTTACATTAGCACTAAAGGATATCTCATTTCCACAATTCTCTTTAAGTTAATAACAGATTCCTTTAAAGTACCACTCCATACAAAAAAGGACCAGCTTCTTTTTGCAATGGAAGGGGCGAGAGAGCCATTGCAGATCCAGTTACCTTCCTCAGCTGTTGGACTTTCAATTAGCAGATGAGGGAAGTAAGAACAATGGCACTTTGCCTGTCTGATCCCTGAAGTCACCGACAGGATCAAGTTTAAACATCCAGATTATCTGTTTGGCATCCCTCTGTCCCATACCTTGACTTGCTACTATTACTGGAGCTAATTCGACTGCACAAGAGACACTGAGAATTCTTTCAGTTGGTGTAAAAGGGGAAAATTTGGCTCTTTGGTGTCCAATGATTTCTTTTAAGATAAACAGGTAACCAGGAATGGTTCACAACTCACATGGTGGAGGAATTTTGCTGGATCACTCAATAAATCCTTCCTGCAAGGGTACTACAGATGTTAAACTACAGATGTTAAACTAATGTCATGGTTAATATTAATCATAATAAACCAAGTGCAACTAATCACGCCTATGTAGAGGTATTAAAGTGACATGGAATACCAGGCTCAGTCCTCAGTCATGGAGAGAGCTCTTGCTTACCGCCATAAAGTACAACACACAATCTGCTGAGCAGATGGTCTCAAAAATGAAAGTAATCCGTCCTAGTTCTGACCCCGTTGCTCCTGTCACTGATGTTGGAGGTCTGTTTAACAGAGAAGGAACAAAGCATTTACAAGGTGCTCTTCAGACAGGCTGCAGTCAATCCTTCAAATTGCTTTTTGTACAGTGAGGAAACCATCAAAGTCTTGTCGCATAAAAGCTGTTCTTGCAGAACTGCAGAGGCTCTGTATTGGGTTATTTTTTAAGTGTCTGAATTCTTTATGGTAGAGTTCCCTTCACGTAACCAAACCCAAATTTGACCATACTGGGAGGGTGTCTTACTGCTTAAATGCATTACATGGTTTAAGAGATTTACATCATTTAATTCATAGAAACATGGAATCCCAGACTGGTTTTGGTTGGAAGAGACCTTAAAGCTCATCCAGCTCCAACCCCCTGCAACAGGCAGAGACAACTTCCACCAGACCAGGTTGCTCCAAACCCTGTCCAGCCTGGCCTTGAACACTGCCAGGGATGGGGCAGCCAGAGCTTCTCTGGGCACCCTGTGCCAGTGCCTCAGCACCCTCACAGGGAAGAACTTCTGCCCAATATCTCATCTAAACCTCCCCTTTGTCAGTTTAAAGCCATTCCCTCTTGTCCACTCTCCATTGGTGGGTGACACTTCCAGGAATTTCATGCAAACCAGAAGTATTCAGGGTGCTCCCCTGAAAGTACTAAGCAGTAAACTGGCACATGCTGAGCTTTTCCAAGGATATGTTTCTTGCTTCTCTTTTAACTGCAGTTTGTTCATACTGTAACATAAAAAGCAGTGTTTACTCACTGGGTGTAAGAAGTCACAACCCCCCTCAGCTGAGATCTGGCAAAGTGAGGGTGAGGTTCATTTTGCCATACCTTACTCATCTTAACATTTGGCACCTGATCTGAGCTAGGAGTCTAAGTTCACTCTTGACAAAGACACACAAACACCTCAAGCAGCTGGTTTATGCTGTCTGAGGGTGAAGGAGACGTGGGATGTCCTGTTTTCCTGCATCTCTCCAGTGGCTCCAAGGGGAGCACAAACTGTGCAGGCTGCCCGGAGCCACAGTGCAAAGCAACTTGGGTTTATGTAGAATACCTTCAGGTCAGGCACCAGTGTCCATCTCATAGCAAGTTTAGGTGGTTACTTTGGGATAATGTAGAAACATAGGGATAGGAATATCTTTTCTTAGTTTCCAGATAGCCAGCTGGCTGGCATCTCAGACTGAAGCTAACACTGCTAAAACCAAGGAATACAGGAATAAAATCCAAGTTTCCTCTTGCCTTTCATTCATTACAACATCGCACTTCAGGACAGAAAACTCAGTACCTTGCAGGGGTAACATGAAATAGGTGTAAGAGACAGAGATAAATGAGAAATAGAGAATACCAAAAATCCTGCTCCTTACTTAAATCCTGGGATGTGCAGGTTCAAAATAAGATAATCATTGTCAGAGCCTCCTGCCCCACTCTGGATGTGATCACCAGCCACCTCCCAACCTTCACAGGACATAAGAAAAAAAAGTCAAGAAATTGATGGTTTCTGGGTCATATGGCAAAAAACTTTCTCTGTTACCATACTTTTTTAAGCAATTCAGTACTTTAGTACTTTTTAAAGATGTCTAGTATAAACTATAATGCAGTATAATAATGTTTTTGAATGAAAAGTTTTAGCAGTTGCATGAACTGCTGATTTTATAGGCAAATATCACCTTGAAATCAGCAAAGCAATTGAAATTCCCTGACCCGTGCTGTGCAGGTCAAGGGGGATGATCCATCTGATCTCTTCCAGCCTTAAAATAGACGAATCAATGAATCTATGTGTTAAACATTAAGCATATACTGCAGTGCTCCTCTACTCAACACGCATAATTCAAAGCTGGAGCTACATCAGACTTAGAAGGCAGATCAGCCTAAGGAAAATCCTTCAGAGAAGTCCCAAATAGGATTCTTTTCACCAGTGAGCGGTGACTGCTCTCTGCTGCTATTTTAGCACATGTGCAGAGAGAAAGCTCGGAGTGCTGAACAAACAAAACCACAGACTTCAATCAATTTTTCCAAAAGAATCATGTATGATTTCAATGTGCACAGTTATCAAAAAGCATTATAAGGAGATAGACTACAGAGAATTCAAATAGCTGTGGGGCTTTTTCAATGGGGGTATTCAGATGTATAAAAGTCTACAGTAGGCTACGTCCTTAGCTGAGGGGACTTTACAAAGGCTGCAGCTTCTGCCCTCTTCTGGTATACAAGAGATTTTCTGTTTCTTTGTGATAATGGAACATTGATTCCTAATGGGACATTGCTTCCTATGGGAAGTTTTAAGCCTGGTTCAATTAGAGAAATGGGGGGCACCTGTGTTTTGTGACTTGCACAGCAAAAAGCATGCTCATTTTGATAGGTGCTCCACTGCAACACCATCAGCGCAGGAGAAAGGCACATAACAACACAGGGAGCTTGGCTCACCATTCATCCCATCACACTTTGAGTTGCCAACATTAAAGCAAGACGTCTTCATGTTGCCTGGCAGGATGTTCCACCACTTGTACTCAAACCCAAGAGCTGGTTCGGTTCCAGCAGGGCAGGCTTTGCACTCTATAGGACGAAGGGTCAGAAAAAGAAAGTCACACAGCCAAACCACATCTCAAAAGATGTTTAAAGAACACAGATATCATTTCTTTACTCTCTTGTGCAAGTAGTAAGCAAAGAAAATAATAATTTCCTTTATAATTAAACAGTCAAAGACTTATTAGCACCAGAGGAGTGGAAACAAGACCAGCATTTTATAAACTGTGCATCATATCTTTGTGGTAAGTAATCTGCAACTGATTCCCTAAGCAACACTTCCCTTTTAATGGCTTCAGCTGCAGGTTTGATCATACTAGTAAACATGAGTTCACACAGAATGCTGTAGGTGGCCGCTAGGCAAATATATCTCAGAATAAACAAGCCAGACAATGCTGGCAGGGTGCTCATGTGACAGTGCTTAAAATGAGGTTTTACAGAGAAGAACTTGGTATGGACAGGAGAATGGGTGAGGAAGAATTACTGACTGTAAAAGTTCTGATTTCCTTCTCGGAATCCCTCAAAATAACCCTCAGGATGCTTGTATCAGCCAAGAAATGCATTCAAAGCACAGCAGGTCAACTTAGAGCAGCAATCTCTGATAAGAATGGACTTCAGAGAGAAAACAGATATCCAGCTCCCTCTCTCCAACGTTATTTAAAGAGTATTTTATGCAAAATGAACTCTGGCTTATGATGCTGTGTCATTAAGCTAAGCCACATACAAGCAAACAACTGATTTTGGGTACACAAGCAAGTTTTTTTGGGGCTCCTACCCTGTGTCCCATCTGAAAATGTGCCTGGTGGGCAAGGAGTACAGGAAGAGGAGGCGTTGTTGTAAAAGCCAGGATTGCAGGGTGGACAATCCTGCCTCTCTCCAGAAGGAGGTAGGGTCAATGCCTCTGGGAGATCCTCTCTGCAGATCTTGGGTTCAATCCATTTGTACATGATCTGCGTCTGGAAGGAGAAGACACTGAGCTCAGACAGTGTGTTATGAAGCTTGAGGACTAGATGCACCAATCAAGGTCCCCATTGTAAATGAAATTAGGGTATTCCCATTGTTTTAGGCCAAAAGCAGACTTTGCACATCCAGGGTACACCCAAGACATCAGACCTTAAAACCAAAGCGAAAACGTGAAGCTTTAAACAATTTCTACTCTTCATTCCTATTTATCTTTTGGATTTTCCCATGAAAATATTTCTGAGGAATGTCAGATAAATAATTCTAACATCTGCATAAGAAATCTCTGCATTTTATCTATAGCAACCCAAAACATAACTTCTGCATTATAAAATCCCTTTATTGGGAATGCACCTTTTAGCAGAGAATACCACAAGTTTTGCATTTTTTCTCCATACTGGAGTATTCTTTGACAAGTTCTCAATTTCTCTCCAGCCATTTTCACTACTGAGGAAAAGCCAGAACTACACAGGAGCACTCCCAACCCTGCTCCAGTACCTCCACAGCACATAAGGAGCAATTTATGAACACTCACATGAGTCAGTCCTCAGCGTTACTATGCACAACACTGTCACCTCTCTGTCATTACCTTTGTCTGAGGAGACAAGTTTTCTGTCTTAGGTGAGATGTATCACCTGTAAAGTTGAGTTTAAAATTCCATCTGATTTTGGGTTTATCCCTGGCAGCTTTTAATAGCTCAAGATAAAAATAAGATGAGTTCCAGAGCTGAGAAACCCGACTGGCTGGACTTTAACCTGGCAGAACTCCTGCTCTGGAAATTTCTACCCTTTGGCCTCAGCAGCGCAGTCAGGGATCCTTGAGGCCAGAGGCAAAGGCACAGAGCTTGGAGATGAGATTTGACCCTATGAATTTGATACAGGGCCCTGAGCACATGCCCCTACCATGCTGCATGAAGTGCTTGAGCTCAAGATTAGCCCTCTGATAACACAGAGCTCTTCAGGAGGTACTGATCGTCTTTGGAACTGCTTGAAGAAAAGCTGGAAGGAGCCTCAGTGTAGGCTCTGCCCCCAGCTGCCTGGAGCTACAGTTAAGCAGAGGCTCTCACCCTTTGTCTCTGCTTCCACTGTGTTGCAACCATGCCTGTGCCAGGTCATGTACCTTGGTTGACCCACATCCTAACTGACCCGTGGACTTGATGTCCCAGCTTGACATTGCTCAAGCTTCATTATTATGGACTTGTCTGGGGGCAACCTTGGCTGAATGTGGGTCTGCTTTGATCAGGTACTGTGGAACTGCTCCTGCTGTCAGAGTGGCATCTGCCCTTTATGGATCAGCCTGCCCTTGCTGCTTCTGGACACTTAGAGGATTTTCTGGGGTATTGCCCCAGAAATGCTTCAGCAGCATAAGGATGCACATCTCTCAAAACGAAAAGGCTCAAGAGCTGACAAAGTACCTGGGAGGTTGCTCAGAGCCCAAACACACTATACATGTTAAAGCAATCCTACTGCACCTGAGCAGAGAGGAAAGGGTCAGAGATTGCCCATAGCCACACAGGTGAGTGTTTCTAAGACTGGGATTTTCAATGCAGTAGGTCAAATAAAGCCAATAGGAGTCAAGAGCCTGAATCTTCTGGGGCCCCTTCTATACATGGAGTGGGGCAGCAGGAAGGAGAGAGTAATCTTATGTCCAGTGAAAAACCTGGCTAATTTTAGTGAGCCATGGAGCAATAGGCCTTTAGGTTGGTGCTTTGTGGCCACTATTCACCTGAAGGTGAGCTGCAGAGTCAGGGCCTCTCATTGAGCTGCATCATGTGGAGAGATGGCTGGGGAGTACAGCAAACCTGGACGATTTTCCAGAGATGCAGAGCACTAAATGTTGAAAGCAGTCCTGAAACCCCAACCGGTACCTGTGTGTTTACAGCATATGTTGCTGTGACTGGAAGATAAAGGGTGTCTGCAGAAAGACCCACTTTGTGTTCTGATGATTCCCATCTCTAAGGCAAAGGCCACAGAGAAGGAAAGAAGAGGGTCAACAGTAGGAGCCTATTCAACACCAGGGAGCCTTGAATTGCACAGAGTAGTGACAGGGAAATCCGCAGGAGGCTACAATTAAAGCATTACCTGGGGGCGTAGCATTGAACATTGCTGCTAATTACAGGTAATCAACAGAGCAAGAATCAGTGAGTCAAGACCAGGATATACAGTCTGCCAGCTCTGGAGCTAAACTCACTGATGCTTCATTATTAAAGCACATGAACTGCCTGACCAGGAGACTCCAAAATACTCCATCTTGCCAGCAAATATTAGTCAAGTAACCTACACAGGCTATGGTTTCTGACTACTTGCAACCCCATCCAGATCTAAGAGAGATGGGAAAGGGAAGAAAAGAGGCCCAAGTATATGTCCACACCTCTGTGGGCTCCACATCCCAATAAGTAGGAGTTCTTTCTTCAAATCACACCAAAATTCTCACTTGACTGCTGGGACAAAGGGCAGAAGAGCTCCAAAGCCAGGCTGCACCACCAGCAGGTTCCTCTATGAGAGACCCAGTGGATCCAAGATCTCTGGATGATGAAACAATCTACTGAAAGTCCAGATGTTTCAAGGCATCCCATGAGTCAAGCATGCTATTAGCAGCTAAGCTCTGCTGCTGCACACAAATACTCCCAGGCTATGTATATACCATCATTTCTTTGATGCTAAAATTAAAGGACATGATACTCATCATACGTCTGCAGCCAAACACTCTTCCACCTTAAAGAGGTAATAGTCATGTTCAATGCTTCTGTGCCATGGTAGCACCTGAATCATGCCTGGCATGGAGCAAGTTGTCACAAGCCTGTGACAAGTATGCCAGAAAAGATTCCTAACCACTAAACTATAGCGTTTATTCCGGGACAGTGCTTCACCCTGTGCTCTAACCCTGGCTTTTTATGAGCATGGAGGTAGCACCAGTGACCCACTTAGATTAATCACAAATGCAAGGAGCTTGGAATTTCACAACAGCGGATCCCTTAAGCAGACCCATGACAGGCAGATTCTTACAGATGAATAAATAATGCAGAGAAGGCAGCTAAAGGACAAGCCCAAAGCCTCAGAGAGATTCAATGCTGGAAGCAAAATTGAGAAAGCAGTTGTGAGTTTCCTAGAAACCTTGCCTTGCTTTCAAATCAAGAGATCACAGCTCAATGAGCTTAAAAATAGGATCATGCCTTCTACTTACTTTTCCTTCCTTATCACATGGAGTATGGATCTGGAAAAAGTCTTTGGTTGTGCATGGGGGACGCTCTATACATGCACTGGATCCCTCATCTAAAAGTAAAGGATGAGGAAAGAGATGTTACTTAATGGAGTCCACATGAACCTTCCCCTGAACTGAAGTGGGAAAGCAGGGAACATACCAGCTATGCTTGTGCTGTGACACTGAAATTCATTGATTTGGAATAACCAGGAACTCACCCAAACCCTCACTCCAGCCCTTCACGTTCTACCAGTAATTTGTGTTGTTTGCCAAGCATGAGACTATGTTCTCATTTGATAAGGAACAAAACCACTTTAACCCATTAGAAACTTCCTTACAACACTGGCCCAATTTTAACTTGCCCCAGCTATTTTTGCAGCATTTCCACTCCCATGTTGAGCACAGGCACAGGTCCCTAAGCATTTGCCATAATCTAAGTCAGTAGCTGATTCTTCAAAGCCTTTCTCATGAAACAACTACAAGGAAGAAAACTTAAGACATTTTGACCACAAAGAATGGATTATGTCCGTGTTATTCAGTGATCACCAGCTAACCACAGCTGTGAATGCAGAGGACTCTGGGGACTAGAATTTTCAACTAGATTGCCACACCTTCCAACCACTAAGGATGCAGGGACAAGCCAGGAAAGGATCTGGAAAGGAGATTCCTCAAAACATGTGTGAAGGCAGAGATGAAGCCAATTCAGGCCATGGCCAATTGGTAACGCAGATTACCACGAGAGGGCACAGCATGACTATTATTATCCTACGGAAGACCTGTTCCATTCAAGGTCATAAAGCTCTCCATCCCTTCACATTAGTAGAGATTAGCTTAGCCAAGATAGGCTGTGGCCCATTATGTATATTTGTGCCCTCTACTTGTGCCCTTTGCCAACTGGAGACTAAACTTGATTGTTGAATAAAAGCATTCTCACTCTGCACATGGAAACAGCACACAGAATCATAGAATCATAGGATAGATAAGGCTGGAAAGGACCATAAGATGCTCTCCTGATTTTGCTTAACCCATCTAATTTATGTACCTGCATAATACATTTCTTCTTTACACTTGGTGCATTCTTTAGCTCCTTTCTCAGAGTAAGTGTTTCTCGGACACACCTGGCAGCCAGATGAACCTGGTTTGTCACTGAAGGTACCAGGCTTGCATGCGAAGCATTCAGATGTATATGCAACTCCTGTAAGATAAATTACAAGTAAAGCACTGAAATAGGGGTATGCTCTATAACTACTGCCTACCTGTTTATGGAGGAAAGCAAGCCAGTTGCATAACACAGCTTCAAAATCACAGACTCTCACCACTCCCTTTAGATACTTTGGCTTTGCTGACTCATAATGTAAGTCTTCAATCTTTGCTCCTCAATGCAAGCCTGACCCATGTAAGAACCTTATATGACACGCCCAACTTTGATTACCCACAGGACCAAAAGAGCAATCCCAGATTAATTAAATTCTTTAAATAGTGATTTAACTGTCACTGCTATGACATATTTATATATATCTGTATATCACTGTTGAGAGGCTTACCAATAAACATGTTTTTTCTATATTAAGGAAAACTGGCGTATTCCTTTTCCCCTCTTTATTTGCTAAGCCAGTCTTCTCCAGTAGAAGGCACCGTTTACCAGCTAAATTATCTTCAAGCCTTATACCTGACACTGAAGTTTTGCTGTTCTTTTTTCTACACTTTAGAGGAGGAGACAGGGGACAAGAGGGTTAAAAAAAGCCACTTTAGCACTGTATGCACTCCAATAGAAATAGTATTTAGCAAACACTGTGATGAAAGAACAAGATAAGACCTTAAAGGCAAATATCACTTACCTTCAATTGTGATGTTTTTCACCAGAACTGGTTTTACCACTTTGGACCCCATCAGAATCCCTGTTGTTCTCCAGTATAATATATTGCTACCAGATTTCAGAGTTACCTGCAACGACACCCATGGCAGTTAGCAGACAACCCCTCACCAAGAGGCTGTTTTATTTCTTACTTCTATTACTCAGATTTCTTTCATCCAAGCAGAAATCCTGGCTTTTCCTAAGCTGCTTAGTGAGTCAAGAAGTAATGGGAAGACAGCTAGGCAGATGCTGCAGAGACATTGAGGAGTGTGAAGGTGTGCTTTATAAAGGAGCTTCTCCACACCCCAGTTTTGTGGAAAATAGCAAGAGCTGTTTCTGACCTTGCTGCGAGCAGAACTGGGAAAAAGCTGTTCCTGCTTTTATCCAGCTACCCCGGCACTCAGGAGCTTTAATCTCTAGCTTTATGCTCAGATATAGACAACCAATTTGTTTTTAAAGCCTTGAGATACACTTTTATAAAGAAACATGACCCAAAGTTCAAAATTCCAGTTTATAAGCTTCAAAAATAAAGGTCTGCCCCCATCTAACACCACAGCATCATGATCAGTCAGCCAGGCACAAACCACGAATGCCCTCAGCAGCAATCCCATCCCTCCTGCTCGCTTCTGACCCTGAAAAGCAGATGAGATGCGGAGAACAACCCAGTTTCCAACTGCCTTGACCTACTTGTCTTGATAGCGTGATTCAGCAAGTGGCTGCATGACTCCTGTGCTGGCACAGGAAGGGCGGTGGGCTGGTGGCATCATGGCTGGGATAAGGGTCAGGAAGAAGGTAGGACCACTTCTTCCAGTAGGACGCTGCTGCCCGTCGGCTTCAACTAACTTCTGTAACCTCAGCATCACTCTATTCACTGTAAGAAGCAGGTTTACCAAGATCCTGCCTAGCCTGAAAATTTGTGCCATATCTACTAGCCCAGTACAAGATGCCCACTGCCAACACAGTGATACTGGCCTGAAGGTGCTGTGTTTTCACACAAGAAGAGGGATAAACTGTTAAAGCATAAGGGTTCAGGATAACGAGATTTACATCAGGCCTGGCAGGACCACAGGTTTTGTTCACCCGTAATATAGTCCAAAAAATCAGCAAAGTGGAAACATAGCATGTTGCAACTTCCACTCCCCAAACAGCTACTATCCATGGGGGCTGGTTTACCACAGATAACAGCAGAACTGGGACCATATTGAACCAAACATCTCATTGTGTGGTGTAGAGATACCCAAAATCAGCTCTGGTGAGCAGGACCAACATGCTGAAAGCAGGGCTGAAGTAGCTGGAAAACTGAGCTCAGAGAAGTCACCATGACCTGATCTGCAGCGCAGAAAAAAGCCTTCAGGAGAGCCAGATCAGTCATCTCACCTAGGTCATGCATCTACATTTCATCCAGGCATCCAAGCAACCCTCATAGCCAGTAGCCCATCCTAGATGATGATACCAGATGGCACAATCTCCCATGCAGACAATGTTACGCCTCTCAGATCACCAAAGTTGATGCCCTGGCCTTGGATCTACCTCTCAACCTGTGCTACTTACCTCTCCTCACCCAGCTCTCCTGTTTCCTAATGTGTCTCTCACGGGGTTTGCACCTGTGCCAACAGGCACTGACAACCAGAGCTGGCTCTGGAATATGGTTTCTTCTCCAGGAGGATAAGCAGACCATGGCAAACAGAGACCAGGCTGCTCTCTATGCCCATAAAGAGTATTTTTCTTCTAGCACAATGTCACCTATGGCTGGGTCTCAGAATTAGGGTATGAAAGTGCAGTGGAAGCCAGGCTTCACCATGAGCTAATGAGTTGGTGTGCACCAAGCAAACTCCGCCAGCTGGGTGACAGGCAAGCCAAAGTGCTGCTGCTGCCAATGTGGACATGCTCATATCAGTGCTGCATGAGCCACCCTGGTGTTGCCAGCTTGCTTTCCAACCCAGTAATCCACCACAGAGCACAAGCTGGGTGCAGTCCAGCTATTCTACACACACTTGGGAGTAAAATGCCCGTCTTATCTGCCTTCACATACACACACTGCTCTGCTGAGCAACAGAGAGTAATTTGTGTTCTCATGAGCAAACAACTGTTGTAGAAGATTTCAATTACAATCATGCAGAGTGACTCTGGCATGCGGATTTGCATAAATCTATTTAACCTCATAAAGCACTTGATTTAAAGCCTAGGGAAATCAATATAAAGTCTTGCATCCATGTCAGTTGCTTTGAGAGAAGACCATTAGAGATCTCAGTGGCTTTGCCCTCACTACTAAGAAAGCTGAGCTTCCTCAATGCATTCACAGGATCTGGTCTTGCTTTGCTATCTGCTCAGAAGAAATCGAAGACATTTAGTACTAGAAAAAAGCTTCATGAAGGAACTTTTTGCTCACTTACAGAATGAGAGCCCCATTCACCGTTGTCTGTTAGCTTCACCCACTTGTCTGCTGTGGACTCCATCTCTTTGCACTGGTCATTTTGTATCTGTTAATAAAAACACAAGATTAACGACCACAGTCAGGTGCATATCTCTATCAGCGTAATGACTGCTGGCTGGGAATGGTAAGATTTAGCTTTGTTCCTCTTGTCTACTTATATAGGACACAGCTGCCTTACTTGTGGCAATAAAAAAAACCCACCCCAACTTTCAAAACCTGACAGCAGCTTAACAATACCTCCGGTGACCACCACTGATGTAGATGGAAAGAAAAGCAGGAGGATAAGATCTCAGCTTTATCTTCTCGGTATTTGGTCAGACTTGGATGCTGAGCACCTTGTTTTGGCTGCCTTCTTCTCCTGAGCCCACCAAGACCCAGTTCTCCAAAATCTGGACGCCATGAGCTTCTAAGTTACAGGGAGGAAGAAGTGGATGAGCCAAAGCTAGAAGACAAACTGCTTTCTCTGCAGCCAATATTTGCTATGTCTTTGGCTCCCTACCACCCAACCTCACTAGCGATGAGAGCAACCTTATCAAGGGAGAGCCAATATGCTATGGGGAATCTGCCCTGGCAGAAATGTGAGGCTGATTGACCCTTGCTCAGGTCCAGCACAGCTCAGTAGGATTTGGTGAATGCCCTCACACTGGTCCACTTCTTTCATCTCAAAACTGTCATCTCTGAATAAACAGGATCAAGTCCCTTTGAGGACAAGTTTAATTACTCAGCTTTATTCCAACCAGGGAGAAAGGCCAGTTCAACACTTTCAGAAGACCTGGGGTCAAACGTCCTCCTCAAAGTTGTTCCGCATCAAGTCTGAAACAAGTCACATAACCCCACATCCTCCAAAGCATCTGTGCACTTAATTCCCACCTATATCAACAGCACTGAGGAAAAAAGGTGAGAAGAAGCACCTAAGTACAAGGTAGATCCCTAATTATCTTGCACAGTCTGAGCTCCAGCACCTTTGTGCTGCAGTTCCCATCTGCAGAAACAAGATAAGAATATACAATCTCTTCTTATAAGGTGTAAAGGGCTTCAGTGTGTAACAAGAATATGGGAAGGGCAGGCTGCAGAAGCAGTGAGTATCTAACAAGAAGCATCCACACTTGCTTCCCAGTTTGAGTACATCTCCTCTCTAACCTTACATCAGCAGTGCAGCCACTTGTGCCTCGACAGCCCAAAGACTTTGTCATTTCCCAGCAAGCCACTGCGATGGAAATGTCACTATCCAGAGCGAGTCACTGTTAAATATATTTAAGCACAAAGACACGCTGGAGAAAAAAACTGGACTTTTAGAGGAGTGTTAAATATGGTTTATTTAACCATAAAATAAAACTCAGTATTTTCAGGAAACTCCCTGAAATACTGCGGCTGACTAAGAATTATTTACATGGGCATTTCTATAAGGACTGCACCACTCACTGCTTCTTGAACAGGGAATGATTAAGCTAAGGAGGTGGATGAGTGGGATATGGATAAAAATAATAATCAAAAAGCCAATTTCAAAGCCAGTGCTCAGAGAAACAATATTTACTCACTGCAGGAGCAGATCAGTCAGTCAAGAAACTGGAGCTAGGATTCAGAATCCCGGTACATTCATCTGACAGCAGAAAATGTATTTGCTGCTTTCTCCCCATGAAGAAGACAGGATAGTCTAAACTGAAATGGCTAAATAATATTGCCTGCACTGTCTTTATCATAGTGCAACAGCAGACTATTGCACTGATGTAGCAGCAAAAGGGTGCCTCCAGCAGGTTATTTTTGTCTTCCTTTCCCATCTCTACTAAGGATAAGGATACTCTGCACTATCACCAGGCTTCAAGAAATATTAACCAACACCAGCTAAGGCTTCTCACTCCTGTGAGGTATCATAAGTTACGCTTTCCAGATGAAAACCAGATCTCACCAGCCAGATACAGAGGCAGTAACAGAGCAGACTGAAAATTCGCAGTCATCTCCTGCTCTGTGTTGAACCCCTGTTGCGTTTTTTCTGTCCCAAATAGTAGATATGGGACACGGCATAGGAGCAACAACATGCCAAGAAAAGCAATGCAGGTGTTGGCAGAACCTTCCAAAGCGTCTCCTAACACAGGGCATCTATGCATGATGCAGAGCCTGGTGGTGGGAACACTCCAGCTCCCTGGATCCCAATCAGACCACCCACCTGGGCAGAGCAAGGTTGCCTTTCCCATTCCAGTCACTGCTGATCAGATTGGTTTAGTAATTTAGGTAGCATGGTGGAAGCCCAGCCAGGCTGCTCCCATTTCAGAGGTAATGATGCCCAGCCCCTCCATTTCACAGCATAGACACATCCTTAGAGCCTAATTCCTACTGAAAATCCCCTGAATTTTTACTCCTAAATCTCTTTGGAGAAATGTTGTTTCTGGGTTTTATTTGTTTTTCAGGATCACACTTTTGTCTCTTCTCCTGCTTTTCTTTTCATCTTAATTGCTGTGACCCAAATTGACCTAAAACTAAAGCTGAAGGTTTCCACATACCCATGCCTCGGAGCACCTCAGGTTCTGGATGTCTACCTTGGAAGAAGTCTTTTTGAATGTCAAGGCCCTTCAAAGGCATCTCAAGTCAAACACTTTCAAATTAATGTTTCTACCACCAACAGCTGCCTCGTAAGAGGCTGGACTAACAGGGACAGTCATGACCCCAATGGAAAAGTCGCAGCGCATGGTAGATAGGTTGGATTCACCATGTAAAAGGTCTTACAAAAAACTCAAAGAAGATGTTGTTGTCAATATACTGGTATTCGAAGAAGACAGAACCCGATTTCTTCAGGTGCACAGCGTAGATGAGAGAAACTGTACAATCATCTCTGTTCGACTCTATGTAGTTCCCTCGAGGTGTCCATGAAGAGCTGATGAATATAAACAAAATGAGCCTCAGCTGAAATCACAGATGCTTAGGAGACTCTTCTTATACTTTATATACTTATATATATATACTTTATATATTTTATATATACTTAATATACTTTTTTCTATTACTTAATAAAGAAGCCAGAATCCTACAATAGCTAACAGCAGTGAATTTATAACTTTATTACTGGAGTCCCATTTGTTTTTCATATAAATATAATACTTTTCATTAAAACTAAGCATGGAAAATATAGTACTAGAAATGTAGAACCCAACCAACATATGAAAGGTTTATTATCCACAGGTTCAATATACTTTCAATTATACTCAGAAACAGCCTTCAGCAACCACCATGGGTCTCTAAATAGGCTGTGAAATTGCCTTTTAGCCACATTTACTATACTATGACCCTGGTGCTCTCCAGCTACAAACGAGAGCTGCTCCAGGCTAGTCTTAGACTCACTAGGCTGATGAGCCTAAGGAGACCATGATGACAGCAAAGAGATGGTTACAGATTTCACTTCCCAGCCCCTCTTGTTTGCCATCAGTAGAGCTTGTTACCCTCTGGAGACCTTAAATAAGTCATTAAGTTGGCTTTGTGCTGCTAAGCTGTCTCAGGTTTACCCACAGCTGCCTCACCTAGATGCTAACAACACTTCTTACTTGTTGCAGCTGTCAGCTTTATTCTCCACCGAGCCAACCGCCGTGTCCATGAACGTCGCCACATTGGAGAATCCTGCTGGCAGCTCATCCCACTCATCAAACTTGATCCCACTGCCCAGCGAGTAGGTTCCTTCTGCACATTTGCTGCACGTCTGGTTCTTCATCTCCAGGTACTCGCCCGAGGCACAGGAGAAAGCTGGGGATACAATCGTTGGCAACATGTGAATGAAGAAATTAATCACTATTAATTTCCATTAATCTTTTGCTGCTTAATTAATTAAGAGTGAACTGACACTTAAGGGAGCCAAATAGGAATGCCCCAGTCCCAGGAACACAACAACACTGGCTGCAAAATTGAGATGCTCATCAGTGCATGATTTTAAACCAAATCCCAAATGATGGCTCCTGATTTGCAGCTTGTCTCTGCTGGCAAAACAAGATTTTAGTCTTCTTTAAGACTGAACATCCCTGATAGAAAGCAAATGAGAGCCTGCTGCAGCACACAGTATTTCCTATGTTGCTTTTTAACTTAACTTTGCTGGTCTAGCCAAAGCAGGATTCAGAGCAATGCACACAACTCGCATCCCAAGGAATGGTGGGATTTTTTACTGTTCACACATGCCACATTATGCAGTGACAGGTATTTCATACACTCCCTGTGAGAGATATAAAGTCACAAGTCTGAGAAACTGTAGGAGAGACTGCTAGCCCAAAGCGATGAAACTGGCCCAAAAGAACTGACACCCCCTGAAGTCCCAGTATATGGGTTCCATAGATGTGCTAATCTTTATCCAGCTGCAGAAAGTACTTGATTGTAAGCATTTTAATAAAGCCATGGCTTCTTAACACCAATTTTCATCTGAATATAGCTGCAGTTCAGGCTCCCATTTCTGTGCCAGAGCCCACAGCACTTCTTTGTGTAATTGTCCTTGATGAGCAGCACTGGAATGCAGATAAAAGTCCATTTTGATGGAAAGATCTGTCAAAGGGTCATTTTCCCCTCTCAGTCATATCATTATACTCTGAATTTGAACCAGTGGACTTCAAGCCAACAAATCTGTTTTTCTAACCTCTTGGCTCACTGGTGATGGACCAAGAAGGAAAGCAGGCAGGAGCCTAGTGGGGATGGGTGTTGGTGTGGAAAAGCACATGGAAATCCTCCTGCAATGGCTTTCTGTAAAAGACTGGCAGACAGGCAAAAAATCCACCCTCAGTGGGGGCAAATGGTGCTTTGTAGGCAGTGGCACATAATACACAGTGCAGTTAACATCCCACCTGAGCCCTTCGGCAACCACAGCTCAAGCCATAGGTTGTATCAGCAGCTGGGGGTGGAAATAGGCTTTCTTCAGAGACCTGGAGAGAAACAGAAGCACTTCCCTGTGTGTCTGAACTGAGACTCCACATTGTACTTCTTACCTAAATGCATAAAGGAGTCCTGACTCACTGCTGCAGTATTATTTTACATCTATATATAATATAGATATTATAGATATAAATATATATTATCCTGCTTTCTTTTTCTCTTTTGAAGGGTGCAGAGAGAAGCCATGAGGGAGGGAAGTAAAAAAGCAAGCTCTCCATAACATATTTGAATTCTTTAACAGTTTCAACATCCTTTTTTAAGAAAGTTAAATAGCAAGAAATGGGAGAGTGCTGCCTAACGACATGTTCCAGATCAGTGAATTTCAAATAAAGACTCAGTAACTGCAAACGATTTGCTGCCATGATGAAGATGCAGAAGGCAGCAGAGCCTCCTCCTCGAATGCAGTGAGGTTGAGCAGAGATTATTGCTTTAACTGAACTGATATCTTTTAACTCCTTGCAGCCTGATCATTTTAGAAAATAAAGAGTTGAAGAGATCAGGCAGGATGCCATGCAGGACATGGCCATCCATCGCTCATCTTCCAGGTCAGAGATAAGTCTTTTTCTTATTTAGATGGGGAATTATCTTCTTCCCTTTCCTAAGAACTGTATTTCAAAGGCAGCAGCATTTCCCATCAAAACACATACATCAGCAAGCAAACAAGCCCTGAGCATGCCGGCTGCTTGCCAAGTTCAATTTGGGGCTAAACATGCCTAATGGCAACATGAACCACTTTCGACATTGCAACAGATGCATTGTCTGGTCTCATTCCATGTGGTCAGCAGTGGCTGGAAGGGGATGAAGGGAAACAAGGTGTGTGATGAGTCTCTCCTAGTGCCAAGCAGCTTGCTCTTTCAGCAACAAGCCTGACCAAAGACCAGGATGAGCCCTCTTTAATCTAAAGAGCATCAATTCAGGAGTCTATTCTAGCCAGAGGTGGGCAGGTTGTGGCTGTGCCCAGAGGGATGCTACAGAGCAGATGTCTCCCACAATGGGCCAGGAGGCTCTTGCAGGGGACAGGGAACAGACAGATGATCCATCCCAGGGCACTGGAGCTGCAACTTGATAATGGCTGCTCCAACTCATTAAGCCATAACTTAGCACAGATCCAAAGTGATTATCTGTCCACAGAAATGGTTGAGATTACAGCAGCACCACTGTGCTTGTGAAGGTGGCATGCAGGATGCTCTGAAAGGAAGGACAGCAATACCACTCATAGGAGGTTAAGGTGAAATGTGAAGTTTCCGGAACCTAAATCATGTATTTTATGCGTATGCTCTGATCTGTCCTCCACTAAACTCCCCCTCTTGCTTCAAACTCCAGAGGAACAATTAAACTCCTGGCTTAGAGGTAGCCTTTGTGAACACCATCTGATCCCAGCCCCAGAACCCATTTGTCTAAGCATTTGATGCTTAATTTTCAGAGAAAACATCTCTATTGAGACACTTACCCAGTTTCAGAAAACAGAACTAAAGCTGCTAAATCACATAGGCAATCCTGAAAACCTTTTCCAGAATCAACACTATCTATCCTGTTTGGACACTGCTATCCCCAGTCCCTCCCTGATTTCAAACTTTCCTATTACACTTCCCAAATACCAGTTTGGGTGCTATACACCAGCTTACACAGAGCAAGACACATCGTGAAGATTGAATTTGATCTTCTTTCTGTGAGACACATTAAAAGGTTTCATGACTCGCCCCACCATGAGCATTTTTAAAACAGGGAGAACACATTCAGAGGCAATTAGGAACAGTAGAATGTATGGCAGTGCTGGATACACCAATGCCTTCAGTAGCTCCAGTGAAGACAATGCGATCATTGGTGATTTAAACTTGTAGCTTTCTTTAAGTAAATACAGAATTGAAATAAAATGTGGTATGGTTTGTACAGACAACCAATCTACTCACAAAAGATGCTGCAAATACTGTTAAATACTGCCAAAGGCAGCCACACATAGCTGTATATGCATGCAAAAGAAAAGGATTCACTTCATAAAAAATTAACAAGAGCTACAGTAATACCCATGGAAACCATTGTATAAGCCTTGTCAAACAGACCTCATTCCATTCTTTAAAACGATTACAAGTCACTTGATAAAGGTGACTGAGTGGATGTAATAGATTTAGGGTTTTTAATACTGTTAACTTCGTATTAGAAGTATTGTCATCCTGATGAAGAAGGTAGTACTGCACAATACCAGTGAGGCACATCTTAAATGGATTAAGAACTGCCTGAGTAACAAATCTCAGACTGGGCTGTTGATGGGAAACCATCCCTGAGGAAGGGGGAAGTTCTGCCTATCCCAGGACTGAGTCTGATGGCTGTCCACATTTCTATCAACAACCTGCAAGCAAATAGAAAAGGAGTAGTATTAAAATTGGTGGAAAAGAGACTACTGTCAAGGCTGAGCTCACTCAAAGTCAGTGTGTTTTAACAGAGTTAAAGGTAAGGACAAGCCACTGAAGGCAGAGTTGCTGGCCCTGCCTGCAAAAGGCTGATGTATCCCGGACTGCAGCAAGCCTGAGGGCTAGAGTGGACCCACCATTCTTCAAAAGTTTCTATTGTCAAGATGTGCAAAAAGGTACAAAGGTACTAGTGAGATCTGTGGATATATTTAGAGGTGAAGGTAGAGATGCGTAGGATTGAATACATGTATTGCAGGAAAGAAGATTCCTCTAATACTTAATACAGTTGTGATTTGGCATTTTTAAGAGGTCAACCCAAAAATAAAGGACCTTAAATGCTTTTCAAATCAGGGAGTATGTCTTGCAGGGAGAGATCTTAGTTTAATGCTTAGTTTAATTAATGCTTAGTTTAGTTTATCAAAAGAAGAGTGACAGTAAATTTGAGTAATATCTAAGAATTTCCAGAGGGAGAAAACACAGGATCCCCCTGGACTCTTTAATCAAGCTGAGAACTGCATGAGAACTACCACCTTCTGGAAGCTGAACCCAGACAAATTCACACTGGAAATAACGCACACATTTCTAAGAGGAAGAATGACTGATTGCTGGAACAATCTGTCATGGCATGTGATGGACCCTTTTTCTCTAAAGTAATTCATGCTATAACTGGACACCATATGGAAGGAAAGCTCATGCCAAATACAAATTATCAGCCTCAGTATCAGCCTAACTGGATGCATTTTGATGGCCTGCAAGCTCAAACTAGAGAACCTAATTAATCCCCCTGCTCTAAAACTCTGAGTTGAGAGCGATGGCATCTTACCTCCCTCCTGGGACACACATGAGGCATCCTAAAGCAGGAGCCCTACTCACTGTATAACCACTTCCAAGGAGTGCTTGCAATACATTACAGATCTGATAGCACTCTACAGTGACATGGAAACAGCTCCACGGAGGGCAAAACAAACCATAAATAAGCTTTCCTCCTTTGCCCTTTGACTGCAAGGTTCCAGGGTCATGTTCTGACTTTTACAGCTGTGGCCCTCCTAGTGATCTTGGTGGATGAGGGTTAACGTTAGTTGGCACATTTCTCTTCTAGTAGTCCACCCTCACAGTCTCACATTGCTTAGCTCACATTGATGCTGGGGGTCAGGACAGGCTTATCATGAACACAGCTGTACTAACAGCTGTGATCTTCACATGTATGACTACTTGACACCCTCTGAGGTCTAATACCTTCCTCTGGAGTGTTTCCTCCTGTTGAATATCACAGAATCATATAGAATCATGTCTCCCAGATATTACCATGCTTTAACAGGTATCAAAATATTTGTTATTTCACCAGAAGATGAACCAAAGCTCCCTCAATGTCCTGCAACCTTCAACACCAAGTCTATATGTTTAACTGCTTTCCTCCTTTATGCAGCCCTGGCTACTTGGTCTTACACTTTCCCTCAGCTAGCTTCCCATGCCACACCACTTGGACCCAGTACTTCTATTCACTCATCTCAGCAAACATTCTTCTCCAAACATTTCTTACTTATGATAACCTAAAACTATTTCAGCTCTTCTACTGCCATTGAGCATGTGCATGTTCATGTGTATCCTTCTGTGTCTCCCTGGCTCTCAACACATTATGATTCAAAGAAAGACACATGACTGGATTTTGCCATTAGAAGGTGGTAGAAATTGAGCAATTCTTCCCTAAACCAGAGAAAACACACAGAAAAAAATAATCTCAAACTCCGGCTTTCCATCTTTTCTCACTTCATTCCTATGTTGTTCATTCAAAACCCCACTGCTTGGCATTCAGGTGAGATCCTGCCAGCTGCTGCAGGAAGTCTGGGCTGAATTATCTCAGCTTCCCATGGGCAAAGGTGAAAACTATAGCTGAGAAAGGAATTATGAGGCTGGCAGCATCACACAGTTGTCCCTCTGAACAGCTGCTGGGATCAGCAGACACATGCCATAAACCTGGAGGAGAAGATGTGGCCAAGGACAAGTACATAGAGGCATCTGTTCAGAGATACCCTGAGACATCGGGGTCCACACAACATGGAACCAAGGACCAACCAAAATAAGGGATGGGAAGAAAAAAAGAAAGCCAAAGGACGAGAGGAAATCATTGCTTCATTATTAATGCTTCTTATAATCTCAGCCAGCTTCAGAATGTCTTCTGTGAATAATTTATACGAGGCTTCTCCAATAGACTGTGAATAATTAATGTTCATTTTCTTCAGTCATTATATCCCAATGTGTTACCAGGAACCGGATTGAATCTTAATTTAAGAAAAAAGTCTGTCCAGGCTGTTTAGGCTTAAAATGTAATCACACTGAAAGCTGCTGTGACTTGGGGAAGAGACCCCTTCCTTTTCATACAAATAAATAATTTTCCTTTTATAAAAGAAATTACAAGATAGAGCAACGCTTTTTCCAGTGCACCTCTTTAACAGGACAGTACCATTTTCCTCAGCTGGCCTAGCACATAGGATAGTTTTATGATCACTTTTACTTCACCATTTGGACACTGAGAGATGTGGAATGGGAATACTCGATAAATTCATGACAGAGTGGTGCAGAGGGGAGGAAGGCAGTTGTCACCAAGCAGTTAGCAAGCACTTTTGCTGCCAGGGTTACGACAACCATCCTCATGACTCAGCACTGGGAACATACCTCAAGGTATGAGTGACTAGCTCTCAAGGCCTCACTGACTTTATCAGGCTTATTTTGATTGCTAATCAATCAAAGACATTGGTGCAAACCACAGAGGTTGGTGCAAATGGCTTCTTGTACCATTTGAGATGTCCTCTGCATGCACAGCACGTGCACACACAGTGCTTCCCTCTCATGTCTCTACGAAGCCATAGCAAATCTCAAGGTCTTACCACCTGCTTTCCCGTTGAAAGAGAAATCAGTGACTCAGAGGAAGTTGTGTTTAACTTATTTAATTACATCGTGTACACCACTAGGGTGAAGAAATCATCAAAAGACACAAAGGCCGACCTCTCTCTTGGAAGTCTCATTACACACATCAGTATGCAGCTTCTGGTAACTCTTCTCCAGGAATTAAACTCTGTGGGTTCAGCACAAACTCTTCTGCTTTTTTAACTATTTACTTAAAAGAATCTGTGCTTCAAAAAGCCAACAGTGTGACTTTTTCTGCAAAGACAGAAAAATTATTAGTGAAACTGGGGTTTCTCTCAGGGTAACAAGACACAGCAGGAAAACCTCCAGATACAAATGCCATGGCAAAATATACCCTCAAGCCTCAATCCAGGTGAGAAACTTAATGCCATCAACAGGACTCACCTCTCTTAGTTGAGTTAGGAACATGCATTAGCAGGGATGCTCTAAGAGGGATAGGAATTAACATCTGCTTGAGTGGTTTGCTAAATCACAGCCTTTTAGTAGCAAGTCTCAAACTGTGCCATGTACACCACTGCTGGATAAATGTCTTTGCTACATGACAGCCATGCATTAATTCCTTAGCTTCAGTGCTCCTCAGAGCAGTCCTCTCCGCAGTGCACTCTAGCAGGAAAAACCTTTCCTTTTCCATTCAGAAAAGACGTAAAATCTTGTCTAGGGATACAAAAGAGACTCAGGTAAAACTGAGTTGCCCAGTCCTGCAGGCTATACATGCAAAAGTGACCATACAAAGATCATTACTTTGAAATCTACTTCTTGCACATCTTGCTGTTCATGTCGGAGGTGGCTCCTGAGACAGTTATGTTTTTCTCTGTCAGATATCATTAATTGCTAGGCAATAGATGACAGGCCAAGGGCCAAATCTACAGCATATTCTTAGATTCCCTGGATTTCATGCCCACTAATATCCTGGTTTCCGCTGGGACAGTTATTTTTCTTCCTAGTAGCTGGTACAGCACTGTGTTTTGGCTTTGAGAATAATGCTGATAACTTGACAACTAAGAATCTACATTTTGGTACTTATGTTTGAGAGAACAACTTTCACATGTGACTCTTGTATGTTGATGGCCAGTTTCATGGGAACCATACAACCATCCAAAAAAGGGGAGAGAATGGAAAGTGTTAATCAGAATGAAGGAGCAAATCAGTATGTACCATTCAAGTGAGCAGTCATCAAGGATGGAGGAATGAAAGGGGAGATCTTCTGAATACATTTTTCAAATGCTGTCTCAAAATAGTATTTTCCTACAGCGCATGTCACCCTATACAAGTATATCTGTGTGCATATGCGAGACCTAAATGACATGGTTAAACACCAGCAGCCATTAATAGCTTGACCTCATTGCTTTTTTCCAGGTGAACACCCAAAGAAGCAACATCTAAATGTCATCTAAAATGAAAAAAAGATATTAGTGCATCAAGGTTGATGAAGACAAGGCCCAGTGCTTTCAAGCCATGAGAGAAAATGAGAACAGATAAATGCCTAGTCCTCACAGATACACTGATGTCACTATACTTTCTCTCTGCAGTTGAAACAACAAAATCCCAATCACTTAAAGCCCATTAATGAGACCAGGAAATAAATGAGAGAATGTCAAATAAAAAAGGAAATAAAAACCTTCTCCGATGATTTGTCAGGACTCACACATTTGCTTCAAAAGGCTGTGAGCCTGGTCTTATTTAAGCCCTATGAAAAGTAGCTCTGACATGCATCCATGACATTCATGAAGACAATGACACTGTGGTGATGATAAAAATTTTTTGTTGTTTTTACATAACAAACTATTTTGAGATAACATAAATAAATGTAACTGTGTAATAAACAGCACCATTCTCATGCAGGTATTTGTATGTACATTCACATCCGCATGTGCAATAATGTAAATATGAAAGAACTACTAACACCTATCTCTGTATTTTCAAGTCTTCATCAACCAAATTTCTATGTTTTAAGTAAAACTCCAGCAGAACCAATTCTTTAGCAAAAAGACTACACAGAATTTGCCTAAATACAAATCTAGTTGACAATGAGCAGATGCATCTTTAGGTCAGAAGGCTGTAACACCAGTGCATGGTTTTTCCCATACATATAACATTCATTTTATATTACCCATCTGCACACATATATATGTGCATACACCATATGTTATAAAATTTTCAGATATCCACTGAGTTCAAGGGAGTTAGGAGCAGACCCACTTTGTACCCGCTTGGGATACTCAATCTTACCACTGACCAAGAGAACATCAAACTCAAAACCTTCAATTTTCCTGTTACAAAAGCAGAACGTTAAAACTCCTGCAGATCACTTAAATTGCCTTTAAGTGTTATGAAACCTACAAGCCTTAAAAAGGTCATTTGCCCTAATCATGTCAATAGTGCACTGCAAATAGCAGGAAGAGCTATATCTCCTCCTGTGATACCCTAGGAGCAGATTACAGGGGTCAGAATAAACTCAACAAACACAGCCTGGTAGCAATAAATCAGGACAAACTTTGCTCTTAGGCCTCAGCAAAGTCCATTGTAATTAAGGACAGTCTATTTTCTAAAGTCAGTGGAGCTTTTCACACTCTTAACACTTGGCACAAGCTCACACGCCTCGCCTCAAAACTGAAGCACATTTCTGGTTTCAAAGAAGTTGCTCTCGCCTTAGCGGCACCAGGTAAAGGTTGGGTTTGCTAAACAGGGCCTTTAATAACTCCACAGCACTGTACTTGATCAGGTTCTTCCATATGATCAACATTTTTTGTGTCCCCTTTCTAAAGAAATCTCGCTGGTTATAACACATTTGAATGCTGACTATAAAAATGACCCTACCAGCACTTCTTCCCATTGAATATGGCAAATTCAACTCCTTTTTAAATTGCTCTATTTTTCTCACTCTAGTTCCTTATGCACATAGCACCACTAAAATGAACAGATATTTATGAGATAAGGTACAACCTATTCTCATGGCAAAAAATAACTCATATTCTGTAAAGTAAGAAATTTAATATTAAGAAAGAATTTTAGGTCAGAATGTGAACCCTTTAAGCCCTTTATTTGGTCATTAACTCTGCTGAGAGGAGCATATCAGCACACCAGGGCACAGCAAGTGCACAGTCTGAACCAGGTATTTGGGTTGTATCTGGGAGAAGGGAAGTGAAAAGAGAGGAAGGGAAGGGAAGGAGACATGGAAGTAAGGAAGGCTCCAAATTCAGACTTTAATTTGGGTGTAAAACAGGCAGCATATGGACAGGCTGGCAGAACAGCCTGGCTGCGGCCACCAAAACAGACTGCAACGTAGTGCCAGTGGGAGCACAATGCCAAGTCCTGCTCCCACTGCCAGGCCCCAAGAGGTCCCCATTAGACACTGTGTACAGCCCCACACTAAGAGTTGCCAGCGATACCAGCCCTAAAGGGTGCAGATATAAGGTTCATAAGGGCTCAGCCCCTAAAGAAATCTGCTCATATCGACTGCCATAAATATTTTCCATTTAAAAAGCCACGCAGCTGCCCTGATGGCAGTGATCCTTATCAGCTAAATTCCCTTCCTGCTATCAGACTCATGAGGAGATCAGAGTGAGATCTGTGGTAATTAAAAATGAACGGGACCAAATTAGTTAAGCACATTCCTGTCTGTCAAGAAGAAATGGAGTGATTCAGAGGTCTGGATTTCACTGAGGGAGGCTCTCTGTCTGTCACACCCCAGCAAAACACTTCTTGCCTTCATATATGTACCTAAAACAGTACCTAGAAGATGCCTGGAGGGGACATCTTATATGGGAACCAGAGGAGAGCCACATGGAATAGCTGTAGGTGTAATAAATATTTCCTTTTTCCTAGCCAAGGTCTTTGCTGCACTTTTAATGAGTCCCTTTGCATGATCCTTTGCAACCATGATGTTAGGGCATCAAGACTATGACTCATCTTTGAACAAATACAAGCCTGAGAGGAGTAGCCGAGCAGTCTGGTGTGGCTGCGCCACCAAGCACTGAGGTACCACACCACAGTGAATGGCAAAAAGCAGGCTGACACCCTGATGTGGGGTCTGAAAGTACCGATGGATGCAGTGCCACAGGGCAAGTTGACCAGAAAGAAAGAGGGGAGTGAATACAGAAAGAGTCATGTTGTCCTAGTGCATTGCAAGTGAGCTACTGTGCTGCACCTTCCCTCCCATATCCAGGGTCACTGCATAGCAGGACCTCCTGCAGTAGCATGAGTATTTTTCATGTGAGGTTCCTTCTTTCTTCCCATTTCCCACTTGGATGGGAGAGATGTGGAGGGAAGGGTAACAGGAGGGGAGGGTAGCAGGAGGGGAAGGTCATCACGCTGCTCTGTGCTCACAGCAAGATAAAGGCAAAAAAAAAATCCCTTATTCTAATAACCAGGACATAAACCAGTCACAATATGACAGCCCTTTTTACTCTGAAACCCACGACTGTTTCTTAGAGTACCTTGTCTTCTCTACTGGCAAACACTGCAGGTTAAGACTTTGAAGACTCAAAAAAAGGGCTGAATCCCATTTCGGAGACTACAGCCATTTCAGGAATGCTGGCAGTTACTCTCAGCAGGTCACAGTGAGCTATGCTATGCCATGTGCACTTCAAAATGCAGCAGAGCACCAAGGCACCCAACCTAATTTTAAATGGGTTTGTTCGAATGAAGAGCAGTAAAACAACATCCTGAAAATGAGTACATCTCGAGACACCAACTGAGCTCCAGAGCCACACTTAGATCGCTCCAGATCCGTAAATACCTGAGCTAATATGTTTTTAGCAATCTCAAGTGTCTCTCCACCCCACTGGAGGCCACAGTCTAGACATATTTACAGAGATGACTGGAGACATTTAGCATATTGTTATACCATCTTTTGGATTCCTAGTTCAGGTGCAGTTTAAGGAGAACGACTGCTGAGCATTTGGAAAGCGGAGAGGTTGGCGCAGTATTCTCAGGATCCAAAATTAATGACTGCCTGCAAGTCAATTCTGTTTTCAGGAAGTAGGAAAGATCAATAGCCGATACACTCAGGTGGCAGGCACTTCTGAATAGATGAAAACAACTGCAAACAGTACACCACAAAGTCAGCAACAGTGGCTGATGTGTTCCTACAAACACTTTCTCACCCAGATTCTTCCAGACCAGTTGTGTCCTAACTGACACCAAGGACCTCTGAAGGAGACAAAAAAAGGCCTAAGGGGTCATGTTGCTATACAACTGCAACCCTTTTTTAATAGCAGAGACAAACTTGGCTCCAATACATCTCAGGACTAGTAGATACCAACCAAAACTTCTGAAAATAGCAGATCTCCAAAGCTGGAAATCATTTCACTGAGAGTAATTGTACTGCGATCCCCAGTTCCACAGGCTGAAGAACTGAAAAAGATACCAAGGGGAGTCCAGGACTCTATCAAATGTCAAGATGAACCCCAATGGCTCTGGTATAGGGTATGATCTACAAGACGTAGGAGAACCTGACCAAATTTGTAGAACGCCCAGAAGGACACATCTTAAAGGATATGCCATAGTTATGGTACTTCTTGGCCTTGGGATAAAATAACATTAGGCCTATGAGAAAAAGAAGTCATCTCCAGGAGCAATTAATTACTTAGTGAGATGTGTATGCAACCCCTGGCCAAGTCTATGGCACATATTTCCCTGTGTACACAATCCATTGAGAACGTGAGTTGCAGCAGCCTCAAATACAGAACCTTTAATTTTTCCCAGGCTAGAGCAATCTGTGCTTTTAGTATGACATCCTTGGTTCGGGAACTGTGCTGTCAGATGAAATAGAAGCCACCAGCTCAGCGAATATGACAATCCAGTGAAGAGGTGCCTATCTGTCAGCATTTTCAATACAACTCATCATCAGCAACAGATCCCCATGTGCTAACTCTAAAGAGCTGGAGGACACACAGTTTACAAAAGCTGTCTCTACCAGTAAATCCCATCTATTGAAGAATGGACTGCCAAATAGGAAGGCCCTACACATTCCTCCAGTGATTGAGTGCTGTTCAGAGATTCATGTTTTCAGCCTGAGAGATTGGTTGTTCAAAAGGTGAAAGACCGAGAGATGAGAAACCCAAAATTACTTTTGCCATCAGAATATAGCCAGACATCTCCTTAAGCCAGATAAGCTACCACAAACACGCACAAAGACAAAACTACATTAACACCGCTGCGCTCCCTAGAGCCCAGAGAGAGGGGATCTGAAGGGTTCAGTAAAAATAAGTCAAATATCTAATTGCTTCTCAAACCAGTTGAACTGCCACGGGACTTAACAGCAATACTAAAAGGAGGAGAGAAATCTAGTGAGATGAGTTTTCCAGTGTATTTAACAGAATCCTGTACTTTGGTGTACAACACTATAGCCAATCTATTGGGCAAAGTTTTTCCCTTGTCTAGCAGAGGGCCAGATATGGAAAAGCCAGAGATTCATCTACTCTTATAAAACAGTTGAATTTTCACTTGAACTGATTTAAGACTGGAAAGACACATAAATAAGAGGAAATGAAGAAGGAAGTGCACCATTTGTTGAAATCTGCAGCAGCAAGTCAAGAAGAATGTAATGTTGCTGGACCTTCAACCATTTATCACAAGATTTGAGAAGAAATAGTATATCAGAAAACAAGGAGTTATGGCTATGTACTCCAGAGCGCACCAAAAGCAGCTGTGCAGCAGGAGGGATAACACTATCTGCTCCTTTATTGTGCAGACAGCAAAAAGCAACAGGTTTGGAGACTTGAGATTCAACAGCAGGAAAAGCTGTAATGGGGGAAAAATGAAATGAACAAAACAGATGAGTAAATATCTGGACAGTTTGTGGGCTCTTTATCACAGAAGGTCCCTGAAAAAAGTCCAACCACTCATCAGCCATGAATGACAATGTAATTGCTACTATAGCTATTTGGGCTAGGAGATAAATTATGGGATCATCTGAGGTGCTTCCCAGCTCTGTATTTCTGTAATTGAAAAACACATCCTAAGGATATACAGAGATTCCACATTTAAAACTTCAGAAACTAAGCTAAACACCAAGAATGACATGGCAACTTCTCAAATGGTGCTTGCAGGCAGTTAGAAATCCTCCAATGGTCAGCACTGCTATGGAAAACATTTATGAGCCTCACACTGGGACATATGTCATAAAGAAAGCAACAATAAACCTTTACGGTAGGAGAGTCAGACGTGAATAAACCTCGTCTCTCCTACAGTAGAACTGGAAGGATGTTGCCATGGTTCATCCTGTTTGTCAGAATAATTTATACCCCCTGGTATGAATTACTGAGAAAGTAAAGCACTGCTAGGATGTTTTGTGGAGAGAATTGCTGGAGTAAGGAGCCATGGTGGGAAAGAGCCTGGAAAGATACAAAACAGTGAGGGAACAGTTCAAATGTGTTTGCAGAGCAGCAGTTTGTGTGTGTCTCTAGATACAAAGAAGTATTTTAACATTAAAAAAGAACCCCACACTCCAAGTTGTTAAAAATAAATACATAAATAGATAAAATGCAAAAGCTTCACCATGGAAATAACTTAGGCAAATAAGACATTTACACATTACTTATGCATTCAGCTTAACACTTTGCTAAATAATGCAGGTAACGATAATGTGGACACTATGCATATAAATTTTGGTCACTTCTTGGTCACCAATTTGGCCTATACAGCTACAAATGGAGACCTGCAGAACTTAAAGAGCATGGCAGCCAAAGACGAGCAGCCACATCTCTTCAAGTGTGTTGTAATAGACGTGCCCTGTATGTGAAATAGTATACAATGGTACTTGTAGCTGACATTGAGCTATAGAACTACACTGCATAGACAATCCCTGCTCCACACCTCCAATAAGGATTGGAGGGGAAGGACAGACTCAGGGACACTCAGGCCACCAGTGACAGAGCTAAGAAGCTACACAAGGGTAAATAGCACAAACAGGTAGTAACGGTGTGTAAAATGAAAAGTGCCAACATACTGCATTCCTTCCCTTTCACCGGGTCGGGTAGTCCAGAGCACTCCGCCGATGGATTTGGGACAGCCACCCTCCATCTGGAGCCACTGCTGTCACACTCCGTGTACTCGAAGTGGTAATCTGTCTGCAAGCAATTACAAAGAGCTTCAGTTTCATCATAACATTTGCATATTAAGCTCATTAATCAAGACTGGGATTAGCAAACTCAGTTATAATTAAAACAGAGAGGAAGTAGCTGGCATGGAACATACTGTGCAACGCTCTCACTGCTTTGATGATCATCATGTATCATCACAGAGCAAGCACAAAGCACATCAGCTGCTGTGCAACACAAATGCTAAGGCAGAGGGTGGGATTTACAAAAGCACTGAGAAACGGGACACAGATTCCACTAGATTATTTTCCTAGTATCTTACAGCAGAACTGATCACAAATTTCTGGCCATTATGGAATCTGATCTATAGCAGCCAACCAACCTTCCTCTTTGATCAACGGAGCAAGCCATACACAGAGCATAAGTCATGCCATGTTAGGTTGGGTGTCTAAAGTGGAGGAAATGAACCACCTTCTGCAAGTGCCTTTCCCTCTTCATCGGTTTCAGAGGAAGCCCAGAAAAATTAGAGGAGATGAACCCAGTGTTGGGCTAGCTCTGAAAATGCTGTCCAGGGTCAATTCTGAGGAATACCTCAAGGCAGAATGATGGTGTCAGGGGAGATAAGCCCCATGGTCTCTGTGACCGAGATAACCCTTGAGTAGTCTAAGTGAAAAGCAGGAAGAAACTTCCTATCGTTAGATAGGAAAGAGTTCTAAGATTTTTGATTCAGATGCCACATACAACCTAGACTCACACCTAATTACATTTTTAGGTTTCTCTTTATAGCTTCATTTCCAACTATGAAAACAAGCCTCGGCAACATCTCATCCTGGAACCAGCGTGGTATCAAGACAGAGTTTGAGTGAATCTGGCAGAATTGGTGCATAACTTTCTTCAGAGGGAACAGACACATACTGGCAAGATCCATGAGATGTCTCTACATAGGCAAGACAACTTCCAGTTCCCTTTTCAGTCAATAAAAGGGAAAACACTAATCACATGTCTATTTTAGACACCTGCTGCAAAGGACACAAGGAGATAACACATGTCCTAGAGACACTTCTTCCCCTCCACTGGCTGCAGAGGAACAGCAGACCCTTGGTTTGGATGGATACTTCTCCATTTACTCAGAGGAACACCATCTACAAGTCTGCATGGCATTGTGTGGCTCATTAAAACAACACACAAAATCATGGGATTGAGGAAAACGGTATCAGAGCTTTAGACACAGGCTCAGGGTTTATACAGCTTTAGGACAGACTGGTGTGATGGATCCATGAAGTTTGGTTGGTTCCTTTCCATTTAGCTGGCCGTGAACCAAGGATGGGGAAGGCAGTGGTCATGCCTGCAGCCCAAGGCACCCAGAAGTGCTCCTTAGCTGGTATAAGCTCCCTCTCATTATGATGAAACCCACCCGAGGCACCATAAACCTGCCTTACTAAAGACCTGTGCCACCATGACGGCAACATCAGCCCCTAAGCTACACTACCCTAGGAGTACGTACTTTGCATACAAGGACTATTTTAGGGACAATCTTTTCCTGCTCCTTCTATAACCCCTTACAGTGCAGCCACCCCACATAATGGAGCAGAAGAAGGGGAATCAGGTGGATAATGGTTGGTTCATGCTAGCTATGGCATACATTAGTTAATCCTTGCAAATATTCAGCTGACTCACAAGAAGGCTTGCAATTCTCCTCATTTACTTATGGAAAAACAAACACTACTGAGTATAATACTTCTCCTACTGACACCATAGCTCTCCAGAGATATTCAAATGCTAATAAAGTTCTACCTAAACATCATTAAAGCCTGTGCTATTTTGCATTCAAGTGCAAATAGTATTCTGATTTCTCTGGAATTAGTATTTTCATGGTTCAGTAAATGTCTTTGTGGGTCAACCTATGGATTAGAGACCTAACTAACAGCACAGGGGAAATGAAAACTATTTGTCTCAAAACTAAATCAAAGCATAAAAAGATACAATTAAACCCGAGCCACACATGAAATATGATACACCACACTCCTCTCAACTCCACAGAAATACTCTACTAAAATATGCATTCTTCCCCTTTCATCTCATTGTACAATCAGAACATGAAAAAAAAAAGTCCTTAATTATCTTGGTATGAAATCTGCCTATAAGACAACCAGAAAATTAACCTGAAAATTAATTCTGGCCTTTGGTTAAGCACAAACAGCTCCAAAAAATCTCTGCCAGCTAGCAACACCACCACCTTAGATAATCACTATAGTCATGCCTTGGCTGTCCTCCCCTATCCTATCCTACCCTGTCCTAGCCTATCGAGCCCTATCCTATCCTGCCCTGTCTGTCCTACCACATCCTATCGTATCCTATCCTATCCTATCCTGCCTTAATCTATACTATCCTGCCCTGTCCTATCCTACCCTATCCTATCCCACCCTATCCTATCCCATCCCATCCTATCCTGTCCTACCCTATCCTATCCTATCCTGACCTGTCCTCCTTTTCCCCTACAGTATAGTTTTACCTAGAAACAACCACTGAGGGCCTGACTGTATCCCTCTTTTACAGCCAGAATATATCTGTGCTGCATTACAGACAGGACAGCAGCTCACAACTTCAGCTGCACCACCAGCGAGCTTTAAATTATCCAGCTTGGCTACTTACAGTGGGTGAATGTAACTGCTACAGAGCTCTGGTTCAGCTGAATGACCCAGCATCTCAAGCTATGACCCTGTCCTCAGCACCAGACACAGCTCAGGTTCCGACTTACAAGGTGGAAGCACACCTTGACTGCAGCACCAACACCCTCAGAGCACACATGATGTATGCAGGCACTGGAAATTGCCAATTAATGCTGTCTTACAGGGCTCAATGCTTCTAATCCACATCAGCAATTTGAACTTCCAAATAAAGCAGGCTGACAGAAGATCCTCCTCAGCATCATGGGACACTTACAACACCTCTATGTCTTGCTGCAAAGTGCTGTGGCATTATGTTGGGATTCTTTCTCCTCCCTGATGGAGAAAGTTCTTCACTCACCCGTGCCCTGTGATTCAATTAATGGCAAATCCATTGCCAGATGTTTTCCTTTGCCATCTATTGCTCTGTGTTTGCTTTCAATGCATTTTCCCCACCGCCATCCAGACATATAGTATCTTTAAATTTGGCCATGGGCCTGTTTTAATTTTAACTGTAATTCTGTCTCTGTTTTATTACTTTTCTGGGCTTGGTCTTAATGTTCTAAACATGTCCCTCCCCCAGTTCAGCTGTTATTTTCTATAACATTTACTATTTTATTGTTCATAATTCTTAGGCTTTGGCAAAACTGGCTTGAATTTCAGTCCCAAAGAGTCGGTTTCCATAGGAAAGTGTCTCTAAGGAAAAAAAAATTCAACAATACCCCCTATAGGGTTAAGCTTAAAATTAATCAATTTTCTAAATGGAAAATTGATACTTTTCCAAGAAAAAACTCAGAATCAATGTGTGGTCTCTTCAGCATTAAATTTCAAACCTAAATTTCAAATGAAAGGTTAATAGTAACCTGAAAAAAAAAACCAAAAAACAGGCAAGTGTGTTTGGTTTACCTTGGGCTGAAGTTTGCTTTCTTGTTCTTGGAGAATTAGTGAAATCACATCTGCACGACCAAGCAAAGCTGTTATAAGAAACTCTCTGACATATGTGCTCTCTCTTCGAAGGACACAGTGTACAAAAGCATGCACATGATGTCAAAGAGATGACGCATTGGTCACAGCTCTGCCAGGGGGAGAAACAAATGACAGAATTTGTCCAGCATCCTAAAAAGCATCCATATGGGATCAATGCTGTGGGCCTGGCACCATCACACGCATCCTGTGCAGAACCCCAGCAGATCTCTCCTGGCTCCTAGCCCTCCATGAACTGGCTGAGCAACAGTTCAGTGAGGTACATCCCACCCAGCGTGGTGCAATTCCACTGCCCCTCTTCTCATACAATCCTTGGCTTGACTTTAAGTGGCACCGAGTGCTCTTCCTTGACCAGGTCTCCAGACCCCATGTATGTAGTGTTAGATGCCTCCAGATCCCTACATCTGAGCTGCTCGTCTCATGGTCCTTACAACTGTTGACAGGGCACAGGCATTTTCAGGGCACAGCTCCTCCCATCTTAAAGCAAATGCCTATTTCAGGGCATTTCAGAAACTGTAGAATAGCAGTTTCCTCTCCACTGACTGGATGTCTTTCTCCCAGATGACTCCCTGTAGAACTGAGCTTTCTCCACGACAAAGAGCAACACCCACTTCAATACCTTCCCTATTTTTCACTCCTTCCTTTCACCTGGACGGGAGATGGAAGAGCACACAACCACTTACAACCAGTTGCCAATGCTCTGAACACTTCCTCTGGGCAGAAATCAGTGGGAGAAGCCCAGGAGCACGAGACATTTACCATATCTGCTTTGAAACGAAATAGCAAGAGTCTCTTGCAATTTAACAGCTTGCTCTGCTCTTGCTGTTTCCAACCACAGACATCAGTGAGCCGAAAAGAAAGGCAAAAAAGCTTCTCCCTTACCTGTCACAATACTACTAAACAGCAATTCCCGAGAGGCTTGTCACTTATTCTTTCCCTGTACCTGCACTGCTTGTTCCACTGATACTTTTGCTTAACCCGATTACCTGCACACAATGCTATTAAAAGATATTGCTTGCCAAAAAGGGCATCCATAATCTTTACAGACCCATGTGCTATCCATATTCACATGTGCAACAGGGGTTAGCGCTGTATTTATTTAATAAATAAATAAATAAATAAAAGACTCACACTCATATACAAGTAAAAGCCTTTTTAAGGAAAGAATGAATACAGGAGATAAGAAGGGGGTCCAACTTCATTGAGCACTCTTGTGATCCCCCCCAGACTAACCACCCTGAAAAGGAGACCTCATTTTCACTTCCCTGGTACACCAAGACATGATATCCCAAAAGACTGCAAATGCAGAAACATGGCAGTCTTTCTGTGTTGATGTGTTTCCCTATGTCAGGCTCTGTAGCTCTGGCACACTTCCTACATTTTCAAAACGCTTAGACTACTACAGTGCTTTCAAGGGCTGCCTATCAGTCCCTTCTCCTCGTCCAGGTTCTAAAAGAGGAGATGTAAGTTCCCATTTCGGACTAGTTTCTATCCCATCCTCCTTTTTCACTGCACTCATTCTTCCTAATTATATCCTCTGGCATGAGTCCTACTTCCATGTGCTCCTCTCATCCCCAGCCCATGAGGGAGCAGCCAACCTGGCCACCAGCAGGGCTCTGTAACATCACTCATTCAGACTTAATGCCCAGTTCTACACGTCTCCTGATCATGAACACATTCCCTTTAATCTCCTTTGAAATTACTTATATTGGTGTTTTTCAGCTACAAACCTGAGGTAAGCTTTTAATTACTTCCATCCATATTCCTAAATCCTCAGGTTCCTAAAGACATTTATGTGCATTCTGTCGCATTTCTCTTTCTGGACTCCTAATTCATTTGTGGCTTTTTTGGCAGTGAGAAACCCAGCCCTAATTGCATTACATAGAACTCCACCAGGCAGCTGCATATATTCAGACTTTCTGAAAATCAGGTTATTTGCATCTTGAGCCTCACCAGAAGCTGAGATTGAAACACTGCCAAAGCCATCTGCAAATTAAAGATGAATGAAGAGGTTTACTGAATGAAGGCCAAAATTAAGCAAAAATATAGCAACAATATTTGCGAGGAATCAGAATAAATGACATTTTATGTAGGCTTTTATATAACCTGTTGTCATGGGTTCAGCAGCAGCACTCATTTTTTCTCCTTCTTGGTAGCTGGTGCAGCACTGTGTTTTTGATTTTGGGCCTGGGAACAGTGCTGATAACACCAGTGTTTCGGTTACTGCTTAGTGATGTTTTGGTCTGACCAAGGACTTTCTGAGCCTCATGCTCTGCCAGGGAGGAGGGGAAGCCGGGAGGAAGCAGAGACAGGACACCTGACCCAAGCTGACCAAAGAGGTTATTCCATACCACAGCACGTCATGCCCAGGATGTAAAACAGAGAGCAGAGACCCGGAAGGGTGGGGGTGACCTGTGTCGTCGGGCTTGGTATTAGGTGGTGAGAATTGTATTTTTTCCTTGTATTTCCCTTGTCATTATTATTATTGGTGGTAGCAGTAGTGATTTGTGTTATACTTGAGTTACTAAACTGTTCTTATCTCAACCTGTGGGAGTTGCATTCTTTTCGATTGTCCTTCCCATCCCTCCAAGAGCGGGGGGAAGAAAGAGGGGGAAGTGAGTGAGAGAATGGGCTGCGTGAGTTAGAGAGGCTTAAACCACGACATCTGTTTAAACATAATTCCCAGGATTCTAATCCAAATGTTTTAAAATAAATGTCTATTCCCAGGCCAGTGAGGGGAGTGACCTGCATGGGATAGATCTTGCAGAATGTTGGGGTACGTTCAGAGAGCCATGAGCAGCTCCATCATCAGGAGGAGGCTAGAGACAGCCCTCATCAATGTTTAGAAACAAGCAGCTGATAGAAGTGTTTGGATGAACACTGTGTACCAGTGGAAATGAAAAAGGTACAGAGCTCTCACACAGCCAGGTCAAAGAACTTCCTTTGCCCTTAGTCAACATCCTGCAGCATGGGCTGAAGGTCAGCAGAGACAGGAAGTTCTTCCAGCACATTTCAGATGTTGAGTAGGGCATATGAACTCTATTCATTTCTACCCCCAGAGCTGGAGGAGCTAGCTAGCTAGCCTTGCCTGTACATGTACTTTGCCACACAGGCATCTGAGGTTAGGTGGGACAAGTACTTTCCTTCGTACTTCTTCAGTACAGCTGTGACATGCTGGCCTGCCCTTTCGATTTTGAATGCATTGGTGCAGCCTCCTAGTCCAACTGAGCCTCCCAGGGACGCTTGTGGTATAAATAATATGTTATCACTATGGCAGAGTTTTAAAGTGAGAGATAACAGAGCCAGACGGGCGCTTCAGAAGCCATTTGGTCCATCTTCTTGCCCTCAAACTGAAACCATTCTCAACAGAAGTTTGCCTAACCTCTTAGAAACCCCCCCAGTGATGGATAACACATAGCTTCACAGCGTAAAGCTCATCGATACCGGCTAGATAAAATGATGCTAATGTGCACAGACCATTCATCAAGCAGCTAATGAAGCAGTTATCATCATCAAAGAAGCTGAGCACAAGAGCTAGGAGAAATACATGTGAGGGAAGTGTTTATCTGTTGAAAAGCACAGCCTAAAAGGTGCCATTTCAACATACAAACAGATTCAAAGCATGGCTGGCACCCAAGGTTGGCTGTGTCTTTCCAAGAAACTGTATTTATTATACTATACATTTATAGAATCATAGAATGGTTAGGGTTGGAAAGGACCTTAAGACCATCTAGTCCCAACCCCCAATATATATTTACTTTATGGTTTGTTAAGGACAATGCATTCCCACGTAACACAACATCACCTGCCTGAAACTCCAGGGCTGTGCTCTCAGCAGTGACTTCTCTTGGCCTTCAGCCCCCCTCACTCTGGCTGAAATCTGCAGAGATTTCATCAGTCTCATTCGGCACCAGACGGGATCAGACACAATCATCTTTCAGCAGAGCTTTCACACAGTGACGTTTCTTCAGCCTTTGCCAAACCCCTTTCAGCAACAGCCCAGTAATGACCAGGAGAGCTTTTTTTATCATTATCTTATTATCCTTTCAGTGACCATTTTCAGTCTGAAAAGGTCAGGTCAGGAAGCAGCCCTCCCACTGTGAGGAATTCACTTTTCTTTCAAATACAACTTCACAAACAAGCTATGTGCAGCCATCTTTGAAAGAGTCTGGGATTATTTACTTTTGCAACCTACAGAGACAAGCAGTGATTCTTTCATTCGGGGTCTCATCTGTTGCCCAGCTAAGTCAATAAAAGCCATCCATTGACTGCAAAGGACAAGAGGATGGGCCGCAGTCAACCAGATCACATTCTCATAGAATCATAGAATGGTTAGGGTTTGATCACTGCAATTATTAAATAACGGGCAATGGGCATGGCCATCCTTGCAAGTAAAACAAAAGCAAAGACATTTCTACCTTTTAAGATCATCCCATCGAATTTCATGTTTGGAGATACCACATACAGAATTCTACAGGATGGTGCAAAATGGCCCTAAAAAGATTATTTTCAGCCAAACTCTTGTGTGGAGGAAGTGATGGCTTAAGTGATGGCTTAGTAAATTAATGAGGGATATTGGGCAGTCTGCATGCCCCAACTCATGTTTTAATTCTTCCCTCATGTCAGCATTACAGCTTTGAAGATCCTGATCCATCATAAAGTCTTTTTTTTCACTGGTTCAAAGCCTATTCCTCACATGCTGCTCTGGGCACAGAGGAGAAAGTGGCAATGGGTGGCCGAGCTGGGAAGACGGAGAGGGGAAAAAAAGCAGGGCACAGGACTGATCCAACGGTCGTAGATACTTAGGCTGGGTTAAACTGATGATGAAAATGTGCCTTAATCTTGATGTCTCCCCTCCCTGCTTTCACAGCTGCGTTATTCAAGGGTTTGGGCCTCTCTCAGGCACCACAGAATTGTTTAATGAATATGGAAATGAGAGCAGTCTCTAGGGATACACATCTCCACAGCCAGACAGCAGAATTTCCAAATGCATATTCTGGTTCATAGCAACAAAGCCTATACAAATCTACATCAAAGAGAGACTTTTTAATGCCAATCAGGCCATAAAGAAATAGAGAGTTAAACAATAAACTTGGTATTTTGACTGCATCTTTGGTGAAGCGCTGACTCCTGGTTTAATACTTACCCCACTTTACATAAAGCAATTCTCAGGGAAGCCATCAGCAAGAAATTCAGACATGATGATACATGCGTGCATAGTATCTTCAGCCCTAAAATACTGTTTTCTTAAAGGAGAAAGTAGAGTTAAACCCTCCCAGCCTGCTCCACTGCCCCCATAGTGTGATTTGAGTAATTTGGAGATGTGGGAGCGAGTGCTGAGACACTTCTCAGATAAATTAAATGGAAGTAGTAAATGGCACCTTGTAAAAATGACAGGAGATCTCAAATAATTTAGCAAGCAGGACAATTAAGGCTCTTTCATAAAGCATAGCAAGATTAATATGGACCAGAGACACATGTCCTCATCCTTGGTCAACTGCTGGCTTGCTGCAGAATCTTGAAGAAGGCTTCACTCACCTGCCCTACAAGCATAATCTCCTTTCTCACACTGGAGATGACACACTTCTCTACAGATTATTTTGGGAGCCAGCCCTTTTTTAAGTGTCTTACCCAGCAGCAAATTAGGAGGCAAGCCAGGAGTGGAACACTGAAATCAGTCCTTAAACAGATAATCCTTCTTACTCTACCAGCAAAGGGCAAAACCACAAAGAAGATCTAAATGAACTAACGTAATTCCACAGCATTTTTCCGATTATCTGCATTTGCTCCAAGAAGAATGAAAGGCTTGGAGCACTTAATTTCTTTACATTTAAAACTCTGTAATAGGCCATTTACTGGGGGCTCAAAGAGGATGCTTCTGTCAGGATAGAGCAGGTTAATAAGCCATTGCTGTCTCTCTGACAGGTCATTCCACATGTGAGAGCTGCCAAACATCTACCAGAAAGAGGGCATAAGCTGTCAAATAGTCTGACACAGAAAGCAGCAGCAGTTCACCACTCTATTTTTCTATCAACACATCCCTTTCATCATCTGATACAAGACGACTCCTCTCTAGGCTGAAGGGATGCCCCTGCAATCATTTGCTTTTGGGCTGCACTGCCCTGGACTGTAAAGAACAAGACTGGTTAATACTTTTGGAGTATGTTGGCTTTAGAATAGGATGCCAGTCGCATACGAATGGTTCAAGGATCAGGAAAGACATTTTAACACAGCTCTCAGGTGGGACCTGCTGATTGAGGACCACATTGAGGAGTTCCATGTTCTCATCAGGAGAACTTCTTGATTCATGACTTCATGTTCTTGATCAAGAGAACATGCTCTTATCAAGAGAACTACTTGGTGAGCAGCTCGAGAGAGGACACCTTCAACACCTGAACAGGGGGAGGCTCAGCATGCAGGGGCCTCAACTTGGAGCAGCAACAGGCACTGAGGAAGCCTCAAGTCCTCAACAGGACTTGTCCAGGAGCCGGCAGCTCAGCGGACGCGAGCAGCTGACTCAGAGGGGGCGGTGCCAGCAGGAGCGGCCCCAACCCTGAGTGGGTAGAAACCTGCCCCAGGGAGCGCGAGTGACCAGGGCAGGTTTGAGGCAGTTTGTGCGGGCAGGAGAGCGGGATGGTGAGCACTCGCCGTATGAGCAGGGTCCGGTCTGGGAGCTCTGCTCTGGCTGCCCCGGCAGTGGCCACGGAAGGCACCCAGACAGAGCCGATGAGAGGGGAGGCTGCAGTGCAGAGCTCGGGGTGTAGAGAGCACCTGCACTGCTCTCCTGAGGAGAGGGTGCGCAATGGGCAGGGCTGCACTCTGTGCTCCCTGGTGGAGGTCCTCCTGCAGCAGGGGCTGAGCTGCGGGACGCTGTTACTGGGCTGAAAGGTATCAGGGAAGCTGAGAGGAAGCAGCACTGCTTGCTCCAGGACCAGACTGTGCAGGGGCCTCAAGCGTCCGCTGTAGCTCATGGAGGGAAGAAGGAGGCCGCTAATCCAGGAAGTTGGGAAACAGCAACAAAAGAAAAACAACAAAAAAAGGAGGAAGAAGACAATTAAAAGCAAGGGGCTTCCTCCTAAATCTGTTGTCCCCACCCAGAACCGCTTTGCTGTCCTGCAGGGGGCTGATGAGGAACCACACTCGCACCAGGAGCAACCGGCTGATCCACTGGTAAAGATCACTACTGGTGCTGCCAGGAAAAAGCTGAGGGCCGTAGTAGCAGGAGGCTGTACTCTGAAAGAAACAGAGGCACCCATCTGTTGGCCTGACCCAGGCTCAGGGGAGGTGTGTTGCCTTCCAGGGGCTCGGACCAGGGATATTGCAGAGAAGCTGTCTGCTCTAGCCAGTCCCACTGACTATTACCCACTTCTAGTGATCCATGTGGGTGCTACTGATATAGATAGCAGTAGCCTGGAGAACATAAAGAAGGACTACAGAGCTCTGGGGGAGGTGGTTAGGGGCTCTGGAGCTCAGATTGTCTTTTCGTCAATTCTCCAGGATAAAGGGGAGGACCCTAAAAAGGCTAGGAGGATTGGCCAGGTTAATAAATGGTTAGAAGGGTGGTGCCATAGTCAGGGGTTTGGGTACCTTGAACATGGGACTCAATTTAGTAGGCCAGGTCTACTGGAGGCTGGTGGAGCTGGTCTGACAAAGAAAGGGAAGAGTGGATTTGGTAGGAGGCTTGCCAGGCTGGTCAAGGATGCTTTAGACTAGATGTGTTGGGGAAGGGGGGAATCATTCCATCCCAACACACCCAGTCACTTGCCAGCACCTATAATAAACGTTCAGAGCAATGTAGAGATACTCCAGCCACTCCAGCCAATGAGCCAGCTTCAACTGGAGCTCGGCTCAGATGCCTCTATACAAACACCCATAGCACACGGAACAAACACAAGGAATTAGAGATGTGTGCACGTCTATAGGGCTATGATATAATCGGTATCACAGAAACATGGTGGGGTAGCTCCTATGATCGGAGTGCTGGAATGGAAGGTTACAGGCTACTTAGGAAAGGCAGGCCTGGAAGATGGGGAGGGGGAACTGCTATTTATGTTGGAGGCTGGAGAGTATAGAACTCTGTCTGGGGACAGGTGAGCAGTTGACAGAGAGTTTGTGGGTCAGTGTTAAAGGAAGAACAGTGATGGGAGACATTATTGTGGGGATCTGTTACAGGTTGCCTGATCAAGAGGAATCTGTGGAAGAAGCACCCTATAGACAGGTAGGAACAGCCTCACACTTGCAGGCCCTTGTTCTCATGATGGACTTCAACCACCCTGATATCTGCTGGACGGACGGTACGGCCCGGCACAAGCCATCCAGGAGGTTCCTCGATTGTGTGGAAGACAACTTCCTTCTGCAAGTAATAGAGGAGCCGACAAGGAGAGGTGCCATGCTTGACCTCGTCCTCACCAACAGGGAAGGGCTGGTTGGAAAAGTGACATTCCAGGGCAGCCTTGGTTGCAGCAATCACGAGATGGTCGAATTTGAGATCCTCGGGACAGTGAGAAGAGTGTGCAGCAAGCTCACTGCCCTGGACTTCAAGAGAGCAGACTTTGGCCTCTTCAGGAACCTGCTCAGTAAGGTTCCATGGGATATAGCCCTAGAGGGAAGGGGGGCCCAAGACTCTCGGTTGATATTCAAGGATCACCTGCTGCAAGCTCAGGAGCGATACATCCCTATAGAAGGAAGTGCTGCAGGAGGGCCAGGAGACCTCCTTGGATGGATAAGGACCTGCTGAGGAAAATTCAAAGGAAAAAAGAGGCTTATAAAAGGTGGAAGCAAGGACAGGCAGCCTGGGAAGAATACGGGGATGTTGTCTGGGAAGCTAGGGATCAGGTTAGGAAAGCTAAGGCCCACTTAGAATTAAACTTCGCTAGGGATGTTAAGGGTAACAGGAAGGGATTCTATAGGTACATTGCAAATAAAAGACAGACTAATGACAACGTGGGCCCTCTCTGGAAGCTATCAGGAGAACTGGCTGCCCTGGATTTGGAGAAGGCTGAGGTTCTTAATGACTTCTTTGCCTCAGTCTTCATGGGCAAATGCTCTGACCATATCACCCAAGTCCTGAAAGGCAGACGCAGGGACTGTGAGAATAAAGACCCTGGGCCCACTGTAGGAGAGGCTCTGGTTCAAGACCATCTTAGGAACCTGAATGGGCACAAGTCCATGGGACCTGATGAAATCCATCTGCGGGTCTTGAAAGGAGCTGGTAAATGAAGTTGCTAAGCCACTGTCCATCATATTTGAAAAATCATGACAGTCAGGTGAAGCTCCCAACAAATGGAAAAAGGGAAATATAACCCCCATTTTCAAGAAGGAGAAAATGGATGACCCAGGGAACTACAGAGCAGTCAGCCTCACCTCTGTGCCTGGCAAAATCTTGGAGCAGATTCTCCTGGAAGGCATGCTGAGACACATGAAAAACAACAAGGTGGTTGGTGACAGCCAGCATGGCTTCACTAAGGGGAAATCCTGCCTGACCAATTTAATGGCCTTCTATGATGGGGCTACGGAACTATTGGACAGGGGTAGAGCAGTTGATGTCATCTACCTGGACTTGTGCAAAGTGTTTGACACTGTCTCACATGACATCCTTGTCTCTAAGTTGGAGAGACATCAATTCGATAGGTGGACCGGTCTTGTTCAACATCTTTGTCAGTGACATGGACAATGGTATTGAGTGTGCCCTCAGCAGGTTTGCTGATGACACCAAGCTGTATGGTTCGGTTGACACACTGGAGGGAAGGAATGCCATCCAGAGGGACGTTGACACGCTGGTGAGGTGGGCTGATGCCAACCTGATGAAGCTTAACCATGACAAGTGCAAGGTCCTCCACCTGAGTCGGAGCAATCCCAGGCACAGCTCCAGGTTGGGCAGAGAAGAGATTCAGAGCATTCCTGTGGAGAAGGACTTGGGGGTGTTGGTTGATGAAAAAATGAACATGAGCCGGCAGTGTGTGCTCTCAGCCCAGAAAGCCAACCGTATCCTGGGCTGCATCAAAAGGAGCGTGACCAGCATGTCAGGGGAGGTGATCCTGCCCCTCTACTCTGCTCTCCTGAGACCTCACTTGGAGTATTGTGTGCAGTTCTGGTGTCCTCAACATAAAAAGGACATGGAACTGTTGGAACAAGTCCAGACGAGGCCATGAGGATGATCAGGGGACTGCAGCACCTCCTGTATGAAGATAGGCTGATAAAGTTGGGGCTGTTCAGCCTGGAGAAGAGAAGGCTGTGTGGAGATCTCATAGCAGCCTTCCAGTATTTGAAGGGAGCCTATAGGGATGCTGAGGGACTCTTCATTAGGGACTGTAGTGAGAGGACAAGGGGTAACGGGTTCAAACTTAAACAGGGGAAGTTTAGATTGGATATAAGGAAGAAGTTCTTTACTGTAAGGGTGGTGAGGCACTGGAATGGGTTGCCCAGGGAAGTTGTGAGTGCTCCATTGCTGGCAGTGTTCAAGGCCTGGTTGGGCAGAGCCTTCAGTGGCATGGTTTAGTGTGAGGTGTCCCTGCCCCTGGCAGGGGGGTTGGAACTAGATGATCTTGAGGTCCTTTCCAACCCTAACTATTCTATGATTCTATGATTCTTACAATACCCAGCCCTGTATCTCTTACGGTGTCACCAAACTTTTCAGCTGAAAGTTAACTGTCTCAAGGGTGACACAACTTTCTCAGGTCACCAATAAATTTAAATGATGGTATGAAACTTTCTGGTGCGTTTCCAGCATCAAGGATAGAAGAGAAATGAGAGCGGCACATCCAATATCCAGAGCTTCCGCTGGGAGGAAAGTCTGCTAGACAAGTTCAATCAATTCATTGTAATAAGGAGCAGTGTAACCTGCTATCGATCTTTTCTGTCCTGCACTTTATATCACGTGGATTTCTAATATATGCACATGTCAGGGGACTGGAAGGAATATTACTCAGCCAGTCTTTCAATTGGCTTTTTAATCTACAATTCATTATTATTTTGTTAACAAACCGGGGACGTGTTCACAATCTGATGGCATTTCACATATGAGTGTTGTCTGGGTAGGGCCTCCAAATTGCACTAAATGCAAATAAAAGAAGCAGCCACCTTTAACTGTTGTGTGTGCACGTCCACACCTGCGTGTGCATTTTCATACTCACTCACAGACACTCACACAAGGGTGATTCTGTCATTATTTAACCCACAGGCTCCATCTCTCCTTGGCTGAAAGGTACAGCTCCTGCCTGCAGCAGAGCTACACTGAGTTATACCCACAGAGAGTCAAACTTCTTGTTTGTCTGTTAACAAAGAAGGTTGTTAAAGGTAACACGCAGGTCTCAGGTGGAACTTGGGGTATCTCACTGCTCTCCGTGAGACACCCTATTGTGCAGCCATAACTCCAACTTCATGTCTCTGCTTCCAACCCCTTCCAGCAATGACAGCTAATTAGGTGCTGCAGGATTAACTTTAATCTTCCACCTGTGTACCCATGGTGACTAATTGCAACTAATCAGAAAGCAATTCCAAGCACACCAGGAAATCCCACCATGGACCAGTGGGAGGAGTTGCTGTAAGGAGACAGGGATGGGATTAATCAGGACATGGGAAGTAAGGACAACAGCGCAGGAGCTTGATGTCTTTCCCTGCCTTGGAATAAGAAAACTGCTCTGAGAAAGTGTTCCTTTCACAGTGCAACATCTCACTGCAGTCAGGACACTGGGCGCAAATGCTGTTTCCTTTCAGGGTCTAATTGTAGTTCCTCAGGATCTATGGCATGTGCATGTCTAGGCAATGCCCACAGTGCTCTGAAGGAGGGTTGGAGCTAACTTGTGCCTTCTCTGCTTGCAAACACCCCCTGAAATCCTGCAGCAAAGTCCATGGCTGGATTTAATCCTGTGACTCAACAAACCCATTTCCTTTATCCCCCCTCTCCCCACATGATTCTGTGTTGTGTTACATACCACTGAAGTACTGATGCTTTCGGAGGAATATTAACATTAAATACAAATATAGGCATTACAACCAAAGCCATCTGTTCCTTTCTGTCAATTACAAATCTATTCTACTCATTGTGCGCTACTCCAGCCTTGCGTTTTCTCCTACAGCCTCTGTCACTGTGGCATCCCAACAAATATGCAGATACACAAATTGGCCTCCAATTAACTCTACACAGGGATTCAGATCAGCCTGACAAGGGGTTGCCAATAGCAAGAAATCAGTTATCTGAGCTCTTGCTGTCTGTAGAGCCAGATACAAAATATCCTGATGGATACTGAAAGGGAAACACATCACCAGGGCAATGCAACTGCCCATTCATAGCACTCCGAGTGCTACATGGAGACAAACTGGTAAGGTAAGAATCACACTTCAAGTGGAACACATGCTGCTCTGAATTCAGGCAACTGATCACCTTAACCTGGCCGGAGACAAGTGCAGGTCTTTGTGACAAAGCAGAAAGGCATTCAGACCCAAGTGGTAAACCAGGAGCAACCAAAGGCCCTTCCCTTTCCTTTAGGGGCTGTGACTTAAAGCTCCAGCTAGAACAGCTGCAGTAATACTTCCCCACAAGCTCCACAGAATCGTTTTTCCCCTTCTCATTATTTCTATTTCCTATTTCTACACAAAACTCCAACAGGAAGAGGTCACAAAAGATTGGGACAGAGATACGCTTCAGGAAGCAGAGCAGCAAATGTAATTTACAACCCTCTTCCTGAGGTGGTTGTAAATGCAATTTACAACCCTTCTCCCTCCCCGTTGACCTGTTCCCTCTCATGGGCATTGCAGATGTCCATCATTGCAGATGCCCATGAGAACCTTCCTAGCCTTGTGTCCTCTCCAAGCCACACCAGCCTCATCCCTCCAGCAAAGAGCAGATGCCAGACTCCCCTCAACCACCCCACAGGATCACTGCTCACGCCTACATGGGATGGCCAAGCTGCTTGATTTTACCCCAGGCAGTAACAGTAGCTCAGGAAAGCTCCCTCAGTTCCTCTTTAGGTAGCATGGAGCAATGGAGCCAAAATTCAGCAAACAAAAGTTCAACCTGTCGAGGCTCAGAATAGAAACAAGCCTGCACTGTCACAATATTGATTCCTGGGGCTGCAGAGTTTGCATACAACTCCCTTATCGGGTGTTTTCCCTGCATAAGGAAATAAATAAGTATTATTTGATTATTATAAAATAATTAATTATTTAATTCTGAGCCAGACACAGAAGAAACTCCTTGTTAGACAGGGATTTATAGAACCAAAGGCTCAGGCTCGCTTCACAGCTCCATGGGCCCCAGAGACAGATAGTCAGGCTCTGCGTCTTTGCCATGCAGCTGAGGAAGGAGTTACAGTTAACATCCTGACACCAAAATGTACAGGAATTAACCCAAAAATCATCAAAGGCAAATTCAAAGCAAGTCTGAAATATAAGAATAGAGCAAACCGACGTCTCTCCCTAAAACTGGAGCACCACCTGAGGCACCAGTAGGAGGAAAGACCGCAGGACGTGCTTAAGTCAGTCTCTATTAAGCAGCAGTTTTCTGATGATGATGATGGTTCAGGATATGAGCTCTTGACCAACAACCCATGACACACAATTGACATTCACCTAGCTTGCTGCAAATTTGTGTCCAAAGCAAGACCCATCTGCAGGGGTTCATGTTCCCACTTGTATCAGACAAAGGGAAATTCTGATAGCGGTGGCATGGGCTGAAATGGGTGAGAACAGCCCTGATGTCAATACCTGCTCTGGACTGCTCTTTTCAGCTTCTAAATACGAGATCTGAAATGAGAGCCTATGAAACATCTTAGCTGAGTGTTTTGCTTACATTCACTTCCTTATGACACACAATATCAAAGCACAGCTTGGACAATCTGGTGTCTCTATCCTCATAGCACCTGTCTATGGAAAATGAATGTTGTTCTCCTCAATTCAATTTCGCACAAGAACTCAGACCCAGGGTAGTTAGGCTCATATTTGCAAAAGGTACTGAAAAGCCTTGCTCCTATCCAGGCACCTATTACTACAGCAGCTGAGCTCCTGACTAGCATAGAGTCATGCCCCAAGTGCTGTGACAAAGTGGCACACAAGAAAATCAAATGCAGGTCTCCTGAGGGTCTAAGGACTGGAGCAACCTGCTCCTTAAGAGCATCCTAAATCTGGAATGCCAGCCTATCTTGCCTGAAGGACTGGTGGAATTTGGGTGCTTTCACTGTGGGAGGAAATCTCCTTGCAGCAGCCCATACTATGGAAATCCCAACGAGCACTTCAGGAGAGCTCCAAGACACAGTAAAACAGAAACATTCAGCTTTCCTGACAATCCATCTGCTTTCTTGCCAAGGAAAGCTCATCACATAAAATCAGGGGTATGGGCTTCTCCAGCCAATTAGACAGATAGATAGCGCTGCTAAACCTGTTTTTATTGAGCAAACAGGCTTCCCTTTGAAGGCACCGGGTGATGTCCAAAGGCGCTTGGCATGCGGGCCGTTATGGCAGGCCACCAACATCATCCATCTGATGTCAGCCCGTGTGGTGGAGCCAGCACAAGGTTAATGTAGTCTAGATGTAAAAAATAATACACTGAGAGGCAATGCGCCTATAAAGAAGCTGATCTCCAAATACTGCTGACTCTGCATTTCTGAGGCTAACGTTAGCATGGGTTTCCACAGCATCTTCCCACCACTGACCACAGTGCACACTGCAAGCACTGAAGCTTTAAGCAATTCTATATATAAGGAAGGACAAGTGGAAATTAAAAAATGTCTCACGGGCATGATATATTTGCACCTTGCAGTAGGCAACCAAATGCATTCTTAATTGGCTCTGAAAAGCACAGGCATAGCATGGTTGTATTCTCATTTTTCTCCACAAACTGCACCTATTTCAATAGTATCAAAGATGCCCCAATTCAGGAGTCTGGAAGCTTGTTTTCCCCATTTAACTGAGTCTAAATGTCTCCCTTCACTGTCCAAGGAGAGAGGTAGGGTCTCCAGAGGATGGTCCACATCATCTCAGAAGACTCGATGCCACCTAAGGGTCTTTTAAGATTAAATCATTTGGGATGTCAAAGTCATTCGCTCTGAAGACTGGAAGGAGGGAAGGGACGAAGGAGGATTGTTTGAGTTGTGAGGCTTTCTCAGTTGAAAATCAAAGGATATTTCATTCTGAAATATCAATTCAACCGAGATGGCTTGCTTTCAAGCTAAAAGCACACTTGTCCAAATGCATTAGAAAATATTCCTTTTAACATTGAAGACTTCAAATCTTCAAGAAAACCAAACAAACAAACAACATAAAACCAACCCAGTGGACATTTTTCTCTCATTTCACTCATTTAAAGTACTGCAGACTTACAGTTTTGTCAAGACTCATAATATAACAACACAACCCTCATAGCAGTTCCCCTTCCACATGCGATGGAGAGAACCCAGCCAAAGCTTTATTGTATCAGATGGAAACACCATCAGTTCTAATTCATCATAACACCCAATGCAGAGATAACCTCAAGTGACTTCAGCATCTCCTGCAGCACTCAGGGAGACTCCACGGATGGAGCAGCCCTGCCAAAGCCACTCCATGCCTTTCCAACCTGTGACCTCGTACGCGCCTTTCTCTGTGCAATGTCCTATATCATTTATTCACAATTTGTCACACTCCAAACAACTGACTCCCTAATGCCATAATTCAGTGTTTGTAATGAAATGCTGTAATTAGTCTCATCTTGACTAAAGCAAATCAATATACAACCATGCACTGCTAGGCACATAGAGAAATAATTATGAACCCTCCACCATTGACTATTTTGCACACATAGGCACAGGCACAGAACCGAACACAGGAAATCTCAAATCTACTCGCTTTTCGCCTCAAGCAGGACTGGAAAATCCAATAGAAGAGATGACAAAGTCAGCAAAGCTCCTGGGAGGTGCCTGAAGAAGAAATAACTTTATATCCCTGGGGTTAGCAAGCAGAAGGAATAAAGCGCTAAATCAAATCGTCCATTAGCAACCCATGACACCTTACTTCACCATTGCCTGCACATTGGTCTCTTAAGGAGATCTGTGACTGTGAAGATTTTTTGCTTTTGTAGGCTTTCACCTCCACCCTTTATGAAGATTTTCCAACACCTCAATTTAAAGGCTGAGACATCTTTTGTTTAAATACATAAGCAAAGGCAGAGAGCAAAAGTCATGCGCTAGCAGATTATCACAATGGGAATGAGGTTATTTCCCAAAGAGTAATTCCTTCTTCTGTCTTGTTCTTTCATACGATAGATGCCCGAGCGAAGCAAACTGCTACAGCCAGGTTTCATATCCCAGGAAAAATGTTGTCTCTGATGGCAAACCCTGACTAGCAATGAACCACAGCTGTTCTGTCAGGAGTCATTAGGATGAAGGATTACCAGCACAGCCCATCTGCCCAAGCTAAGGGGTTTGCTTTGCTTTTTTATTTTCTGCTATACGATGCTGCAGTAAATCACGACAAAATTATACCCAGGAGTGACCTCTCCCTTTGGGGCTGAGCTGCCCTCGGAGCATCATTATCCCCACTCCACCGGACATGGAGATTAAAATAAACCCCTAACCTGACCTGGTGATTTATGAACAATGATTCAGCACAATATTAACTGTGTGGCCAATGTGTCCTCATTAGAAAACATAAACAGTGTCAAACAGAAGGGAGGGCTAAATCAATAGCCATGATCAGGGCTGCATTAATTCTAAATCCCTTTCGCTGTCCAAATACATTACCATGATTCACGGAGACAGCCTCAAACAAATAAGTGCCTCTACATTATTACGCAGCACAATGTTAGGTGCTTGTGAGTCATCCCAGGAAGACAGAGGATGGCATTAGTGATTTAATTGACCCTTACAGATAAAAATGCATATGAAGAATGGCAGGGCCATCAGCAAGCAGCGGTGTGTGCAGAAGTCAGGTCAGTGGAGAGCAGAGGAGGAGTTAAGATCTTTTCCCTGTGCAGAGGAACACGGTTGTTTGCTCAGTGTGAAAGCTGTGGCCAGGAAACAAAGTTGCTGGGGGATGCAGATGGGTTTAGGCATGAGCATCCCCTAAGAACAGCCCAGTTGCATCCACTGCAAGGGCCACATCCTCCTCAAGGAGACCATGGGGCTATGTGATAGCAATCATGGGTGATGGATGCCCTGTAGAGTGAAGCCAAAAGGTGTAATTCCAGGATTATCTTTGGGTTTAAAGCAGGTAAGCGCTTTACAGAAGGTACCTAATAAAGAGGCACATCCTGACAGTGCCTATCATGGAGGTGCAACAAAAAACACCCTTCTTGTGGGTTTGAGAGGTGCCTCACCAAACCTTATCATTGCAATGGACTGGGAGAAGTCCTTGTCCCACTCACATAGAAAATGTTCTTCATTGCCTGAGTGTGGTCGTAAGTGCACACTGGAGGACAATGGGGCGCATCCTGACCCCTCTTCTCCCCTATGTGAAAAGAGACCCAGCACACAGAAGACAGACAATTCCCATCCTCAGAATCCCCTGCCAACAAGCAGTGTATAAGTGTCAGTGGCTCAGTCCTGCCTGCAGATTTAGGACTTCAATTTTGTAGACAGGAGTGGGTGTATCTGTGCCATTAAATGCCCCTCCTGCATCCTGCACAGATAGCAAGCTTCTGTATTTTGAAATAGTAATAATATAGCTGACTTACAGTTGTTTGTACAGGGCCTTTGCATTTACAGACTCAGCATGGTTCTTAAGGAGGGAAAAATGATGTGAATTATTCTACCAGGCATATAATCAAGTTCTACCTATTTTTATCTTCTCCAACCACGTTACCCAAATCATAAGCTATATCATGTTAGATGATGGTAAACAAAAGCAAAAAGCAGCTTTTTGGTGTCTTTGCCTATGGTAAACTCATTGCCAAGCAAGGTCTGACCTTTGCGATAGTGGTGAGAAACCTGCAACCTTTAAGGCACAGCTGATATAGGATATTTCCACTCACAGATGCCTCACCTGCCTATGTCCTGGGTAGTAATATTGTTCCCACAGGGGTAAACCATCCAAAGACACACCTTGTAGCACAGAATGTGAATTAGCAGCTGAACACCTAAATCCTTGCTGCCATTTGGCAACAAGCAGAGAGCAACGTGCTTGGTAAAACCAGACATATCTGATATTGCGGGCTATGCATTGGTGTAAGGGGTAGGATGGCTTGAAGGCTTGGAGGCAGACACATGTGGGGCTGAGGAAGGTGAACAATGAGGCTTCTTTCATCAGACTGAGCTGAAAGGGAAGAAGTTGCTGGCAGAGCTATATGCGGGGTCATGGGAGAGGACTGGAGGTTCTCTAAAAGAAGGGTGCTCACACATTTGCTCACACAGTTGGGGTGCTTGCCATGTAATTACTTGTGTCTGGAGCTCACGGATTTAATACAACCCAAATTTGGTGGCTCAAAGAACAAAATTTCTGATGTAATTGGATAATCATAAAAGTACAAAGGTTTTCTAGTACTTTTATGCAAGCAAGATTTGTCCTTTTACCTAGAAGGATCTTACATATAATTCTTCCCGTTACAAACGGTCTCATTATTCAATATTGTAGTTCACATAACCATAATCCTTTCATCCCAAGGAAAAAAAAAACGTGCTCTTTTATAAGCACACTCAGTCACAGCCTCCTCCTGAAGCCCTAATGAACCAGAGTGAATTAATGGAAATGAACGTGAGCCCAAACAGTTAAAGAATTATTCTTCACAAGCAGAAATTTAGGCAGGAAAGAGAGAGAGGCACAGATTTATTGGCATATCAAACGCTACTAAAAGTCAGGGAATGCATAAACATGAGAGCTCAGGTTGGGAGGTAGATACAGGAATATTAGGCAGGGGAGTCTGTGCTCCTTGTTTTAAAGAGAGAATCCAGTTTCCAGCAATTAAACAATTTGATTTTCCAAAGCAAAGACAGAGGTTGGTCTAAATTAAGGACAATTTTAAAGACAGCTGCTTTGGTGGTCTCTTCTTTAGGTGAATAACACACTTTCCTTAGCAGAATGCCATGAGTTTGTAAAGAAAACTCTCCTGGATTTAGGACACGCTTTCATGAATACCCATGCATGTGAGAGAGAAAAGACTTGTCTTAGAAAGGATTAACTTCTCAGGTCAAATAAGCTTTAATACATGACTAAGGATCCTCTGAAGATTTATGCAGGCAGGAAAGGGGAAATAAAAAAGACAACTGGCTTTTGCAGGCCAGTAGGCACAGTGGCTGAACGAGGTCTGCCTAACACTTGGTTAAGATCTGTAGCCCCAGGTAATCTATTTTCTGTTAAATAGATTGTATTCAGCACAAACACAGCATATTTGTAAGCTTAATGCTAAAAGGCTACACGTGAAAAGGCAGAAAATAAATTGTTCTGGGAAGAGGAGCAGGGGGAGAACTATAGGAATAATAACTGTGTTTAAAGTTAGGAGAGGAGGTGCTTAGTATTCACCTGAGACAGTGATCACCCTGCAAAGAACATCCTACCTAAATACAACCAGGATACACAGCCCTCTAGAGAAACCCTTAACGTCTAGTTTTGCCTTTTCCAGATTTCTTTTTCACTCCTTTAAAAAATGAAGCTTGACTTCCATAATGAACCAGAACGTGCTGCTTCTGAGCTTCCCATGCTAAGCAGCGAAACACCTGGATCCAGGGAATTTCCACTTTTAACTGACTCAGAAAAAGGCCACCATCAAAATCCACGAAGTCAGTAACTATCTTGCAACCAATTTCAAGCAGGCCAACCAAAAAAAGAAAGGTCTCACTTGGGACCAAACCATACAATACACCAAACACTCTTCACTTCCACAGGATTAGAAAGCTGCACCCTTTAAAGGATGAAGCTCCCACAGAATGCCTGGGATTTGATCTGCAGGTCATCCTGCCAGTGGGGATTTGGCATTCCCATCAATTAGTAAGAAAAAATGTAATATGATCCTGAACAGAAAAACAGCGTTTGATAAAACATCTGCTATTTGTTTCTCAAGGGGCTGGAAGAATCCTCTGCTTTGCTGGAGAAACAGCTCATGCTTTGCTATTTTCTGTCTGACTGCATTTGCCACATTTCTGGAGTCCTAAGTAAGCCACACTGAGCAAAGTGAAGCTGACAGCACGTACCCCGCTTTGTGAAGCTATAAATCTAGTGCAAACAGAGAAATGAAATGAGAAGGGAAAACGTCTTTTAGAAGGAAAAGTTCTCCACACAGGAAAAATGCTTCTAAAGTAGATGTGAAATGGACAAACCAACCCAGCCAGATTTCAGCTGTGCTGGAGCCCCAAAGGAAAGCAGAGCAGATTGGCCTGAAAAGTGGCAGACATTGTTTGCTGACAGGGAAACCAGTGATTAATAGCCACCTGTATCTGTCACTTTGGTGCTCTGTATCCCAGCAACCCAGAGTGGAGATGAAGGTTACAGCATCCCACTATCAGAAGGACTCGTACCTACTGTGCCCACTCACACACCATGAAGATGTCATTCCTTACGAGGCATATATTGCTATTAATGTCAACTGAAGTTTATGTGAACTTATAGGGACCAAGATGCAGCTGCTACAATCATCAACTGCAAAGTGATAAGTATGGGGAAGGTTGTCCAAACATTTATAGCAAGCCCCCAGCATGAGCATCCATGGAGAACGGTTTTCTGGTGCAAAAGGAAAAGGGATGGATCACAGAATCATAGAATAGAAACATAGAATCATAGAATACTTAGGGTTGGAAAGGACCTCAAGATCATCCAGTTCCAACCCCTTGCCATGGGCAGGGACACCTCACACTAGATCACGTCACCCAAGGCCCTGTCCAACCTGGCCTTGAACACTGCCAGCGATGGAGCATTCACAACTTCCCTGGGCAACCCATTCCAGTGCCTCACCACCCTCACAGTAAAGAATTTCTTCTTCATATGCAATCTAAACTTCCCCTGTTTAAGTTTGAACCTGTTACCCCTTGTCCTCTCACTACAGTCCCTGATGAAGAGTCCCTCCCCAGCATCCTTGTAGGCCCTCTTCAGATACTGGAAGGCTGCAATGAGGTCTCCACGCAGCCTTTTCTTCTCCAGGCTGAACAGGATCACCTGTAACTCTGTATGATATTGAGTATGCCCTGCACCCAGCAAGAAACCAAAAGCCCTGCCACACCATAGTCTCACACACAGCAACATCCTTACCATTTGAAACACGAAGCAAAGACTTTGTGCATGTGACATTACCAAGGCACAAGACGAATATGTACTCCAGGAGATTATCATTACAGTGTCTGGGGCAGGGACGTCCATGCTCCCTGAGGTCAAGAGAAAAGGGACCAGTGGTACCCATTTTTCCCCATCTCACCCCACGAGAAGAAACCCCTCTGGGGCAGGAACCAGCTCCATAGAGAATCGCACAGCTGATCCAACAGGGGTGAAGCGGAGGAAAGCTCCATGCCCAATCGCCACTCCTGAAATGCCCTGGTGACAACGTTATAGCAACATGACCTTCATTATTGTGTGCAGTTCTGGTGTCCTCAACATAAAAAGGACATGGAACTGTTGGAACAAGTCCAGAGGAGGCCACGAGGATGATCAGGGGACTGCAGCACCTCCCATATGAAGATAGGCTGAGAAAGTTGGGGCTGTTCAGCCTGGAGAAGAGAAGGCTGCATGGAGACCTCATAGCAGACTTCCAGTATCTGAAGGGGGCCTATAGGGATGCTGGGGAGGGACTCTTCATTAGGGACTGTAGTGAGAGGACAAGGGGTAATGGGTTCAAACTTAAACAGGGGAAGTTTAGATTGGATATGAGGAAGAAATTCTTTACTGTAAGGGTGGTGAGGCACTGGAATGGGTTGCCCAGGGAAGTTGTGAATGCTCCATCGCTGGTGGTGTTCAAGGCCAGGTTGGACATAGCCTTGGGTGGCATGGTTTATTTAGTGTGAGGTGACCCTGCCCCTTGCAGGGGGGATGGAACTAGATGATCTTAAGGTCCTTTCCAACCCTAACTATTCTATCATTCTATGATTGATTTCATGGTATTTTTACACTACCCAAATTATAACACTTCAGGTCTATCACCCACCCTCACTGCTCTGTCGAGCTGGGAATACACAGCATGACTAGACATGTAAGAAGAGACTGAAGACAAGGTTTATTATCGCTGGAACCGCTCATACATCCTCAGAATTTTAATGTATTTTAGTCTTACAGCACCTTTTGACACTGTTGCAAATCCAGCTATAATAAGAGCAGCTCTGCCTTTTTATCATGAGGATGCTACAACACAGCCACAGAAATAAGAGCAGGGGCTGTGAGAGATGGATGGAGGGAAGGACACGAAGCAGTTCAAGAAACCTCTGAACTCAGTAGAAAAGCTTCCCTGCCTTCAGCACACTTTGAATCCATCCTACTTCAGTGTAACTTGAGGACGATTTGCATTTCAGACTTTGTTAAAATAAAACCTAAAAACATTTGCTTCAGAGCTCAAAACTGTCTTAGAGTTCAACTGGGGAGAGCAGCTTTCTCATTTCTTATCGGCTTCAAGGACAGCTTCAATGCTTTTCAGGATTGCCACACTGCAATTTGCAAGTATCTATGAATTTCCAGGCTCCTAGCCCAACTTGGCTTCACTTGAAGTTTCTTATCAGTTTCCTGTTAGTAGTAAGAGTTTCCTTCCTTGGATTTCCCTAATGTGATTTTCTTTTAACTCCAAAGTATGATTCAATAAGCAAATGATAACTCTGTTCCTTTAGCGTCACTTTAATAAAGTCTTGTGAAACTTAAACAAAGAGAAGATTATAAATTCAATACAATTCCCAACTTGATGCACATCAGACATGAGAACTTATTTAGACTGGTGAAAGTGTTCTCTAAATCAAGAGTCAATTATTTACTGAAATAAAGGGTACCTATATATAGCACACTTGTACATCACAAAAATGTAAATAGTCTGTAAATGCAATGTTCCAAGAAAGTGATGAGAGCTTCCAATGTACTTCATAGCTTAAGCATAGATACAAAGGTCTCACCCCACAGCTAGAAACCACTTTGGTATCATCACCAAGTTATCCTTCAACAGAACAGAATCTGGTTGCCAATATTTGTCTTTATCTCTGTTGCCTGTGTTCTTGCTCTTTAAACAATTTGCTCTATTTTGATAGCTCCTATCTACAGGAACGGTCTGTAAAATGACCCCTGGTGCATTCGCATCCAATTTAACACAACTAAATTTCAGCTCCAAAGACCAAGCAGTGAAAAATGATAAATCACAAAGATTTCTGCAACTCTTGTGATTAAAAGGAATTTCTTCAATCCAAACCCACTCTGCTACATCTTTACTGAAGCTAAAACTTGTTACAGTGCTTTTTTTCCTAGAGCATGCATTCTTCAAATGAAAATACAGAGTCAAACTCAGTATCAAAATACAATTGCATTTGCACCACTGAAGGCAATGGAGTTTCCTTACAGCTTGATCCAACAGCATAGGACAAAGAAAAGATGGGGAAAAAAAACAACCCAGAGGCTTATGAACAGCAGAAATCTTCCCCAGCTTTCTTCAGGATTGATTCTCAAGGTTAATTGGTCTTTTATGTACAGGTGACTTGCAGGAGCTGGCTCTTTAACTCTGTAAAGTTCAGTTCATAAAAACATTTCTACACCCAGCTGCTATAGCAAGGGAGGAAGCATGAGGCTAGCAGAGAAAGGAGATAAATAAAAGGATTATAAGGAGAAGGAAGAATAAAAACTAAGATGAAGGCAGACAGCAAGGTCATTGCTGCCAAAGAAAAGGTAGGGGATTGCTTTAACTATAAGGAATATCTTGGAGAGAAACATTATATTAGCTGTCATTATAAATTCACTAAACTAGGCACAAGCAGATAATATTGCAGCATGGGTATACGAAGCCAACAGAACAGACCACATTCAAGGCCAGCCTCATCTTACAAAACCGGATTTTACATTAAGCTGGTTTTCCTCCAACAGGAATTATGCTTTTTTCAGCTTTTCTCAGTGTTTCTGGGCAGCACACAAAGGCAGCAGGTAGAACAATCCCTTCGGCTGCAAAACACAACATCCTCACGGGAACAAGGATGCACTTTCCGTATTAATTTAATGATCCTGAAACTGAAACACAGCCTGTAATTGGCCCTTCATGTCCACTATTGTGAGAGGCAGACTCATTAAAGTCTTTCTGGCTTCAGACACAGGCGAAAGCTGTTATGTCAGGAGGGGACAAAGCTTTCAGCTCCTGAGCAGCCTTAGCAACATGGGGTGCTGTCGTGGTTTAAGCTGCTGAACCCATGACAGGTGCCATAAGAGCTGGACCTACATGGATGCCACAACTGGCTGCCCCTGCTCCCTGGATCCACCACAGCACATACACATGCTTTGATAAAGCAGCATGAAAAAGAGATAAAAGCTGCGTCAAGATTGTTTTGGTAATTGTCTTACCTGCACTTGCAAGAGTTTCTAAAAGAGAGCAGCTCCATCAGCAGTGTCCCTCAGGACACTTGTATTTGACTAGATGGTCTTTAAGGTCCCTTCCAACCCAAGCCATTCTATGATTCTATGACTTGGACAGCCTAAATCCACCCCAGCTTTCCAGGAAAATATTTTTATGCCACAAAAGGGGAAAGATGGCTCTGGGAAAGATGGCTCTTGGAAAGCCTCCATCGTTGCCACCACATGATGCAAAGATGTACCCAGAGTCCGGAAACCAGTCCCAGTCACCCTGGTCACCTCAAACTGGTCACCCCATTAGAACTGAGATGTCCTCATCTCATCCTGTTTGTATTTCAGGCAGTTCAGCTTCAATTCGCCACTTAGGGAGGCATAAACAGGAGAATAAAACTGACACCGCATTTTCCCTCTCCATTACAACCACTTGTAATCTATTTGAATTTGAATTGAATTTTTGAACTGAGTTTGAATCAAATTTGAATTTGGATTTATTTTTTTCCTAAGCATTTATTTACACCCTTCATCACTGGTATCTTTTATTATGCCTTCAGGAAAAGCCACCAAAAGACAGACTGGCACTTTCTGTCACCAAACTGATCTTTTTCCCTGTGTTACTTGTCAAATTTAGCCTCTTGTGCTGTCACCCTGTACTCGTGGATCTTTTTAACAGTCCTCATTTCCAGGTTTCTGCTTTGTACTGGACATATCTTCTAGATTATTTTTACTACAGATACTTAAATTATTCACTGGAAGTCATTTTTACTGGTTAATATAATCCTTCCTTCCCTTCAAAGTCATTAGAAAGTAATTTTTTTTATTATTGGTAGGTACCAGCTAGCATGCAGGAACCGAGTCATTGGCAGAGCATTCACACTTGCAGTTACACAGTGGAGCACTCCAGCATATGTCAACATTTCCATATACTCCATTTAAACCAAAATATAGACTATTCCTCTAGTATCCAGCCCAATCTCAATGTTCCGTAATGGCTGATGGATCAGGGTCTAAGATTCTCTATGCTCTCTTACAGTTGCATGCCCTGGTACACGTTGTATCAGAATTTTTACAGAAGTGGACAGAAAGCTGCTTAAGTATCCAGGAACAACCTTTAAAAGGGATGTAAGAAATTATTGGATTTCATTGCAAATTTGGCCAACATTGGCTCAGTCCTCTCCTGAGTAAAGCAATGCAATTCTGCTGTTAAGACACATCCAGCTGATTCACTGCATATGGCTGACTCTTGTGCAGAAGCAAGGATGAGTTTCATGTCCTTTTAATTCATGCACACATAAAATCTTAAACAAAGAAAACAAAACACTAAGGGTGTAAAAATAGTTTATTGGATGCTCTGTCACTAAGTCACACATTTAGCAATCAAGTATCTCCTTGCCATGAATTATTCCTTCTTCCTCAGTGCTTCCTGTAAGTTGCCCTTATCAAAGGAAATGTTAAATAGAAATGCTTTTTGCTCTGTGAATTAGTTACCCTGCTATGAATCTCTGTCTGGAGATGTCACTGCTTTGTTTATAGCTCCTTGGCCACTTATCAATCCATGGGATAGGATTCAAAGCACAGGCAGAGTTTGCTTTATGAGTGGGTTTCAATGCAACATGATAGCAAGTGCTTCAACACAGGACAACATGAGCTATAGTCACCCTCATCTACTGATTTGTCTTTATCAGAAAAAGCAATGAAATTTGTCTGACATCATTTGTTTGTGTGAAATCCATGATTTTGCTATTTGCTAGATAACGATTTTCTCTCCTCCGTTATTTGTTACACTTTTTTAGTCAAGTTTATGAGCCAGTGATAGCCAAGACTGCCTTTTTTTTCTTTTTGAAAAGCAATACAGCATTATATTTTTTCATTTCTCAGAATTTTTCATCACTCATAATCATACCAAACTATACATTAACCGAATGTGTTTTCTACATTCAAATCCTCATTCCAATTATTGTATAAGCTCTTCATCACTTTCTAATTATTTCCCATAAAGACATTTCACAGGTGAGTATCTCTTAATCATAAAATACTGCAGGCATTATCAGTAATGGAGTTAGTGTAAACATTATTTCCTCTTCTCTAGGAGCCTAAAAGCTCTCTCCATTTCTTTCACATGTTTTGGCTAACATCACCTATTTTATATAATACATATAATCCCTCATTTTTGTTTGCTGTTTTCCCATGTCAGTCAGAGGTGCCTCTTTATACCTTCATCTGGTCATTTACCTTTCTCAATTCAGATATTTTTATCCCCACTGTTTTGATAATATCATTGCTTTTATTTCTCTTTATGAAGAGCTTTGATTAGGTGGTCCATAATATGTCAAGATAAACCTTACAGCCTTTATTACCACTGGCTTTTTCAGCTAATCCCTGGTAGTTCCAGTCCCAATAAAAGCATGGCCATGCTGTAGAAATCCTTGATGCTCTGCCCTCAGCATCACAGCCCGCAGAGAGCTGTTACCAGCTCATCAGAAGACTAGTAACAGCCATACTCAGGTACCACCAAGATCATGACCAGGATCATCAATGGATCAGGTTATTCAGTCCAGTTTTGCACTGGTCAATTTTATTTAAATTATTTATTTAAATATTTATTAAAATCCTTTTTAAGAAGAATTTCCAAGTCTTGCTGCATACACAGATCATAGGAAAGCATCCTTTTGGTGCTAGCAACTGCATGTTGCAACATGCCATAGCAAAAAGTCCACTGAATTAGATCACCAGAGAAAAAGCCCTTATGACACTTATGTCACTTATGACAACAGCAGCACAAAGCAGGCTGCAGGCTTTTCCAGCCATACCCACCCTATACCTCACCATGAAAAATGCATTGCAGCTTGAAGAAAATCTATATGCAGCTGTCTGGGGAAATTTTGAAGTGTTAATATTACTTGAACTGGGTGGCTTTCTTAGCCCTGGTTTTCCTTTTAGATACCTGAAGGTAAACAGCTTCACTGTATCCCAGTCTTTTGGCATTATTTAACCTGCTGAAGAAATTATGACTACTGAAATCACTGGCGTTAGGCTATCAAATCCATCAAAGATGTGGTCATTGGCTGACAAACGAATATGGCAGAGACTGTTATTCATGACAAGAACATACATAGATTCTAGGCTAATGCAGACTGTCTTCCCGCTGATCCAATAGAACCTATCCTAACCCAAATGAAAAAATAATGGGCATTTGTGATGGAAACAATTTCTTGAGTCACATTTCCTACAATGATGAATCTACTGAGCAGCACTGATTACCCACACCACCACCAGTAAGTCTGAATCTGTGCCTTCCTCTTAGAAGCTACCATCTCCCTTATGCGACACGTGCTTCATTAAGGACATAGAGAGACAGATACAATGACTAATGGCCTCTACTCAAGCAAGTCATCCCACTGACTTCAGAGAAATTACCCATGTGAGCCAGAGTTGCTGAAAAACACCATTTCTCATCAACTGATGCTTTCAAACATATTAATCTTACTACAGCTGCTCCTTTTTAAAAATTGTTAAAAGATTTACTGATGGTGGAATTGGGTTATCTAGCACAGATTGATAACCTAAAGGCTATGGACTCTTCTTTGGCCCTGTAAAAGAATGGGAAGCCATGTGGTAAGGTCTGTCTATAGCACAAGTGGTTCTGAGCATCCCCAGGTTAATATGAATGGGCAGATCGTTCCTTAAGTGATCAGTTCACAGATGATATTTAACAATAAAAATAGCATCCCTTTTGCTAGTGCCCTGCTCCCATACTTCTGTCACGCAACTAAAGATTTGGCATCTACAGCATTCACCCTCCAGAACTATGCTGCCTGGAAAAAAAGGAATGGAGACCATACCCCAAAAAAGACAGATGCCTTTTCCATTAATTTAGGAGTGGTTTTCCTTAAGGTCTGTAGGACTGGCAGGACTAATCCTCACATGCTCCGTGCTTCCCTACTAGACTCCATATACTACAAACACTTCACATTTTTTGCATGTTACCTTTTTTATCTCTGCAATACCATCCAAGAAGATGTAGGAGGAACACATTCAACCCTACACCCATTCAGAAATTGAACTTGCTGCTGAGCAATGAATGCAGCAAGATGAGAAGTGACCAAATGGAAACAGGTAACTGCAAAGCAAAGGTATGATACAGCACTACACTTCATATGCATCCACAACCAAAGAGCTCTATAACATACATGGATGATATTATACCACATAAAAAGAATGCACCAAATAACTACCAGTAAATAACAGCTTATTTTAACCAAAAATAAAGGGGTTTTGTGTCGAATTTTATCATCTCCACAAGATTATTTCTGCAAAGTTTGATGGAGTATATACTAGTTTTAACACGGCATTCACCCATTAAATGTATTAATGTTTTCCAAGTATGCATTACCCTTTTATGTACAAGAGCCATTTCTATTCCCAGAAAAGATCATTTTACCTTGACATTTCTAATTAAATGAAAAACATTACTCATAGATAAATAATAAATGATAGTGCAGATGCTCTTTTCTGCATGGCAGAAGGGAACAGGGAATTACTCATGAGTATGTATTGAAATGAAACTACTAGACCTGTCCACAACATGCACATCTGGGTACCACAACAACTGGAGAGTCACTGACTCACTCATTTTCCACCCACTCTTCTCCAATATCCCATTAAATCAATTGTAAGGCTCTCTTTTTCTTCCTGAGCAGTACTGTAATGAGTAAGTACAATGAAAGAGTGTATCTAAGAATGAACGCTGTTGCTCTTTGAGCTGTAGGTAGCTTTGGTTGTCACCTTAAGTGAGTCAGGGCTGTGACTCTCTATTAGATGTCTGGGAGGGTTGAAGATAACTGACTTATAAACATCCTGGGTTTTACTTCCTTGGATATTTCACAACACAGACTGTAGGCTTTGGCTTTGCATTAGGAAAAAGCACGTTCACTAGTGTTTAGAGCAAGCGCTGGGAATAGGGCTTACAGCTCCTCATCCTCCTTCTGCCATCAGCTTGAGCTGTTGTGCGGCTTAAGAGAACCACTGGGCCTCTCACTTAAATCTCTGCATCTCTAATACCTTAAAAGCATACTCATTAGAGCCTTTTTCCATGGGACACAGGGATTACAAGATATATGTGCACACATATGTTTGTTAATGTCCTAATATGCCAATGGTTAAGGGCTGCAGCAATTTGCATTATGCTTCACTGTTGGAAACATGGAAAACTCGGAACCAAGGCACAACTATTTACAGGCTGCTGAACTTCCAGAAAGTGAATGCAGGTTTCATTCCCATCCATTACCCATTACAGTCAAAAAGCTGCAAAACCTAAACTATGTACCTATAATAAGAAAATTGAGATGCAGAGCCCAATCTTTCCTATTGCTCTGGGTTCCCCTGGACACCCAACAGTCTGTGTTGACCCTGCTGCTCTCAAAATCATGACAGTATCCCACATGCCAATAAGGTCAGCTCCTGCTCCAGTGGGCAAGCACCTTCCCAATGGCATCAGAGCAAACTGGAGCAAAGCAGAGAGCAGCACAGTGTGTTTTTCATGGAAAATTAACAGCGAACAGCCTTGCTTCTAGGAAATGTTAGCAATAAAATGCTGACATTATTTAACACCATCCCATCCAGCCTTACTGATTGGAAAGTTGTTAAGGCAGCAATTTAGGCTTAGTCACAAAAGGGCATAATTAAAATTTCACTATGCATTCGCCTAAGTATCTAAAGCACTTCTTATCTGAATTTTCAGTCTTGTTCAAATTATGGAGTCCAACACTCCTATCAGTAATTCCAGCTCCTTCTTAACTTACTCTGGCAGGACCAGGATTTATATTGGACTTTGTGTGGACTTCCTCCTCATAGGAGAAAGGGAGAAAACACTTATGCATTGCCTTATCTCTTCAAAACAATTAGCTCAAAGACCTAGAGATTGATTCAAAAAGCAACATCCAATAACAGAGAATGAGCCATCATTAAGTCTCCAGTTTCAGTCCCACATCACTTAACCCAGAAGGCAAAATAACAACAAACAAGAAAACAATTTCCTCCATCATTATATTTTTATTACTTCCCCTGTAACAGAGAACAGGACCAGATTTTACCACTGCTAACTCACTCTGCTACTCCAGGAGTACAAGGCAAATACTGTGCTACCTTGCATAGGTGGCTGAGAAACTGAGATGTCAATTTTCCTCTTTCATAGAATCAGAGGAAGAAATTACATCAGGCCCATAACGTTGAGTGAAAATAACAGCTTTTGACACCGAAATTGCCCAAGGTGGGAAAATGCTGCCCAGTTCTAGAGGTGAAACATTTGAAATAAAACAGTAAGGTTTATACAAAGACCTCAAGATTATCAACATATCTGTAAAAGCAAAGCCAGTTAATCCCCTAATGAGGAGGTGCAAGGTACCTCTTCCCTTAGCTGGCAGGCTCAGGGAATACTAGGGTTATTTTATGGTAGATAGTCCAAATGTCGTTCCATCCAAGTGAGGCGTTTTGGTAGCCCCCAAGCCATCCATCAGGACCCAGCACAGAGGTTAATGTTAATCATGGGGAAATTTGCATGGCTGAAGCTAAAAAGCACCTATACAGGGAAATATAACCAAAATCAAAGCTTTGAAGTAGCTTTGGTTGTTCAGGATTTCCCTAGGAACTCCGGTTATGGTTATTTTCCTCACTCTGAAGGCAAAAATGAAAATCTATTTGAATTAAAAATAGATGAAATCTGAAAGAATTCAGAATTTGTCCTAGAAACAGCCAGGATCAGGACAGGAGTAAGACAGTGTAAGATGCTTGGCTTAGACTTACAAGCTAAAAATGGACCATCTTTGCCTGTACCTCTTGGCTTACACCTCCATATTGACTGCAGGCAGCTCCAACACACTGGAGAGCACAGTGCTCAGTCGCATCACCACCATAAAACCTCACCTCTAGAGCCCCCTTTCAAGCTCTCACCTGGGTGCAAACCTCCACACTACAGTTTTGGAAACCTCCAGGATGCACCACAACAACAGACTGAGACAGAGACCAATCTAATTCCGCTGCCATTTCAATCAGTAGCAGAAGTTCCACCCATTTCAATGGAAACTAAACCAGACCAACATCAAATCCTTTGTAAAACCCTTTCCCCTTCCAACTCTTTAGGACTCAAGATGTCATTTTTTTTCCATCATTAAGAAATCCACCCTATTGTCGTGGTTTAAGCTGTAAATCACGCAGCCCGTTCTCTCACTCACTCCCCTCTCTTTCTTCCCCCTGCTCCCGGGTGGATGGGGAGGAGAATCAAAAGAATGCAACTCCCACAGGTTGAGATAAAAACAGTCCAGCAACTAAGGTACAACACAAAACCACTACTGCTACCACCAATAATAATAATGACAAGGCAAATACAAGGAAAGAATACAATCGCTCACCAGCTAATACCAAGCCCGACCATGCAGTGCACCCCCCACCCTTCCAGATCTCTGCTCTCCGTTTTCACATCCTGGGCATGACGTGCTGTGGTATGGAATACCTCTTTGGTCAGTTTGGGTCAGGTGTTCTGTCTCTGCTTCCTCCCAGCTTTCCCTCCTCCCTGGCAGAGCATGAGGCTCAGAAAGTCCTTGGTCAGGCCAAAACATTCTAAGCCATAACTATAAACATTGGTGTTATCAGCGCTGTTCCCAGACCGAAAGTTGAAAACACAGAGTTGCACCAGCTCCTACAAAGGAGAAAAATGACTGCTGCTGCTGAACCCATGACAACACCTATTCAAGCCAAATAAAAGGTCCTGAAGAAACTCTGAACCGTGTCCTGATAAGGTGCTGGAAAGATGCAGTTTTGCAGGCTGAAATAGAAGAGGGGACCAAACTGATAGCGCTCTCCATCACGTGGGCAGGGACTTCACCTGCGAGCAGGAACCCTGCAGCAACACAGATCAGGAGCTCAGCCCTGGAACATGGGAGTATCATTATACAGAGGGATCAAATGGCCAGTTTTCAGAACCAGATGGGAACAATCCTCCCTGATCTGCAATTGGATACACTTAAACCAGTCACATCTGCCATTATTTTTCATCTGTAAAATAAGGCTAGAAGATACCGACTGCTACAGAGCAGAGAATACATACAGCTTATTGTGAGGCACTGGAGTAGTTCAGGATGGGGTCCTCATGTCTGTGTGGCAGACAGTCAAGAACTTCCCACATAGTCTAGAATCACTTACGGTTTTTCTCTAATAACACCAAAATTCATTGATTATTTTAATGAATTTTGATTGCAACTCAATGAATATTAGTCAGCAGCAATAATACAGATTCTCCTTTGGCATAAATGACAAAGAATTGCTGCCCCTAAACACAATGTGATCATAGACTGTGTTTTGGATGCCACTGTGGTAAATGGGTTATACCCTCCACACCTGCTACACACCCCAGCTCACCCCCCTTCCTTCCCTCTCCCAACCACAGAGTGACCAACTCATGTAACCCCTCCCCACCTGCATTACTAGAACTGAGCCAACACAGCTCTCTCATTCTCAAACTTAGCCTGGAGAGGAGGTGGCAGAGAGATGGAGATGACCTTTCCAGCCAGTAAGTCTCAAGCTTGTCACAACCCTTTCTACAGTAACTAATGCCTTGAAATCCAAGCAGCATTTCCTGGATTACTATAGAGAAATTTTATGAGCAGGAAAAGATAAGCTGCCTAGTTAGTAGATGATACAGTATTGCATAATATAATTTAGCTTGTAATATCAATTTATATAATTCTGGTGCAAAATCCAGGCAAGCCAACCTCCAGCCAGACAGTCTCCAGGATGAGGGAGCCATTCAAATGCTGCAGTGGGCTGCATCACCCATCCCCACCTCCTCCTCTACAGCCCCTGCTCCTGCCAGGACATGATGCACCCAGTTCTCCCCTGTCAATGTTTTGTCACACATTTAGTTATTGCTCTTTCCAGCCCCTGGAGCTGATTATTGTCCCTGCCCCTGGCAGGGGGGTTGGAACTAGATGATCTTAAGGTCCTTTCCAACCCTAACTATTCTATGATTCTATTTTGTTAGCCTTTACTAACTTGAGATGTGTCAATTTGCCATTCAGGATTCCCAGCACCAACCGTATGCATTCCTCATACATACTCATCCAGTTATAATGCTTAAACCAAGTTGGGTCCTGCTCTTCCTGATCCAGAGAACCTTTCTCAAAGGGTTTTACAGTCTAACTGTCTCACTGGATTTGGCCATAAGGCCAGATTTTACCATCTCTGGCCTTAAACAACAACTTCTAAGAGGTCAGCTACCTTGACACGAGCATTGTCTTTGGCGCAGAACAAAGAAATTAGTGCAATCATTTTGTTACAGCTCTCCCACAAAATTCTTTACAACATTTTACCCTTTGTAAAGAGATGATGAATGCAATAAGCAGCAGTCAGACCTTGTAATAGACTTGTCAGCAGTACATTGGCTTACTGTAGGGAAACGGCATGTAATCGGCTGTTCTGAACTGTAACACCGAGCACTTACACAGCCTTTCATCCTCATAAAGCTCTACAAATATTAAAAGAGCCCAAAGGAGAGTTCAGAGCCTTCCCTCTTTAAAATTAACCTCCATGAAAATTAATTCACTGTGGCTAAACCCTTCTCACTTCTCCATTTTCTTCTGAGGAGTGCGTCAGTGGAAGTGCCTGGCACCACAGCTCTTGAAAAGCAAACATTAAATCCTTCAACACAGGAAGGCACTCCACCACCCAGTGAGAGAAGAGAGTCAAAGGGCAAGTCTTGTGTCCATCTACACCTCATCAAGTTTTGGGTTTGGCTCTCCAGTAGTTAAACATGCTCTTGAACGCATTCACACGATGTTCAGACATCACACCCTTCATACACCTCCAAGACAAAACTTCCCCAGCTCTCTAACTGCCACTGTCCATCACCATTGCTGGACAAACAGAAGTGGGATGGATCCATCTTATCCGATTTCAGCCATCTACATGGTGGGACTTCTTATGTGGTCAACAAGCACATGCAGAGGGTGGACTTGGTATGGGATATGGTAGAAAGCAGGTTGGAGATGGCAGTGTTGCCCACTAGAGAAGTATGGCTCAGAGAGATGAATTCCACTCCATTTCATACACTGAAAGAAGCTCAACAGCTCAGATTCTAAAAAACCATCCTGTTTGCTCATGTTGCCAGGGTTTTCTTTAACCTGACCATTACATTCTGAACAGGCAGAAGTGGTTGACCCTTTCAAACACCGCTTCGAAAGCTCGCTTCACACCTTAATAACCCCTTAAAATTGTAGTTTTATCTCAATGGACATGCCTTTCTTCTCAGGCAGTTCTTTAGTGCCATTTATGCAGGCTGAAGTTAACTCCACAAGCAAAGCAAAAAAGATTCCTATTACCACATCACTCCCTTTTCTTCACTATGGCCATCCCTTTCTCACAGAGCAGGAGGGATGTAAGACTGCTGAGTGAGAAGTAATGAAACAAAGATTATCCTCAATGCTGTATAAAGCTTCACAATTCCCACAGCAAGTTAAAACACAGCCCAGAAACTGTGAATATGTGAATCATATCCACACCTGGCACCAGCCTATGGAGAAAGGGCAGCGGTGAGGCACATGCACCGAGTTGAGCTCCACAGCTTGGAAGGAGGACTCAAGACTTCTCTGCTCCTTAGCATGTCCCTCCTATGACACCTGAGTTTCCTACACAGTCCTGTAGCAGAGACTTAAAAGTGTAATACAGGAATTAAGATTTAAATCTAGGCAAGTATCAGAAAGGGCTTAGCCCCTAACAAAAAGATGGAGAACCCTGGTTTGACCTAGGCATCTCTCCAAACTGCCATCATTTCCCAGCAATCAGAAGGACATTTCTGATGAACCCAGAAATCTGGGGTTTGGGTTGTAGGGTTTTTAACCCTTCAATTTCAAATCCTAACAAATTCACCTGCAAACCTCTACTGCTTCTCAAAAAGATTTTAGACAAGAATTATCAGGAAAACTTTTTTTTTTTCTTGTTTTTCAGTGAGCTCCTAAACCTTCTGAAAAATCTCCATCAGGTTAAAGAGAAAATTGAAGAACATGGTGGTAAAGGATGTTTATAAAGGTATTAACTTGGGTGTCCTGATGTTACTGAGTCATCCGGTTCTGCAGTCACCCAGCAGTAATATTTGGACAGGTTTAATCCACTTCCATAAAACGAATATTTTTCCATTAACTGCAATGAGCTTTCTATGAGGTTTTATAATTTTCCTGATATTTACGGCCAAATAAATACAGTTTGTCAAACTGAGAATGACTTTTATTATTACCAATCTACACATGACAGCTCTTCTTCACTATTCATGACACAAAAATCTTACAGTTTAAGGGTTATCCATGAAGGGTTGCTTTTTGTGCTTTTTTTTCTTTCTCTAAGAGTCTCACTCACTACAATAAATGCACATGTAATAGTATTTTAAGTGTAATAAACACACACACAACATGCTATGTGGCTAAACTTCTTTCACCAGCTGCGGCAGCGCATCTGTGATTATTTTACACTACCCTACGAATATTCACCTCACTGCCTCGTATCACTTTGCTTCTGAACAACAAAAATCAGCTTTTCAGGAGTTATGGGATCCCACTGTTTCCAGCCCTGTCAATGATAATGCCTTTTCCTGAGGTTCTCCCTTCCAAAGCAGAAAGCCCTATTTCAATATTCAATAAAAGCATTTAAAAATAACTTCTTTAGCTTGTTCTTTTTTGTGACAAGATGTTTTCAGGTCACTGCATATGCAAGTTTGCAGAGGAGAACAGGATCACAGTGGTATTGGGCACATCTTCACCTCAACCCAAAAAGACCGATCCCTTAAACGCCTTGCTGAAGCAGGCTCTCAAGGCTTAAACCTGCAGTACTGAAGCCAACTAGCTTGAAATATGAAGCATTAACAGAGATGTTAGGCTTAAGGAAAAAATGTCAGGTTTAATGCCAATATTCACAATCCCATATAGGCCCATCAAAAGCAGAATTAATGGGCTACAGCTTTTTAACTGTCAATATTTAAGTATCCTACACAAAGCCTAAGTACTTGCTTTGCTAACTACTGTGAATATAGCCCTTAAACACTCTTTTGTACCAATAAATAAGGTAAAAAGAAGTGTAGTGCCTCTCACTTATGATTTGATAGTATCTTCCCTCCCCCCACTTGTGAATACAATCATAAATTTCTACATACAAAACTATAAAGGAGAAAACTCACTAAAGCCTCATGTTCTGTTGTTCAGTATTTAACAGTCAAAGCACAAACCAAATAAGCAGCCTTACAGAGGGAACAATGGCAAATTGGCTCCACACGACACATTTGGAAGGAGGTTCTACATCCTGCTTTAGCCAAGAGCCACAGGTGATGGTGATGCTGACTACTGAAGGGTCTTCCAAGACCACCCACATGATGACACTCATCTGCCTTCCCTATGACAAGGAAAGCTTTTGGTACTGATGGAAGATGTTCCCCAAACTGTTCCAAGATGCCAGATGCTAAGGCACAGTCCATGTACCATTGCGGCTTTAGAATATGTCCCTGCTCATTGAAGGGGGGTCGGAATAGGGGAAGTTCAGGTTAGATATAAGGAAGTTCTTTACTGTGAGGGTTCTGAGGCACTGGCACAGATTGCCCAGAGAAGTAGTGAATGCTATCACTGGCAGTGTTCAAGGCCAGGTTGGACAGAGCCTTGGGTGACATGATCTAGAGTGAGGCATCCCTGCCCATGGCAGAGGGGGTGGAACAAGATGATCTTAAGGTCCTTTCCTACCTAAATCATTCTATGGTTCTATAACTAGATGACCTTTGAAGGTCTCTTCCAACCCAAACTATTCTATGATTCTATGACGGATGGTCCTCAGCCAGCCTGGTGCCTCTCACCTACTCTCTACCCCAGTAACAGAGCAGCATCCAGACACATCAGAAGAGATTTGTTTGCACAAGGTCACTTCCATACCCACAAACCAGCTTTTGTTTTCAGGAAAGCATTATTCACAAACATCAACTATATAGTACATCTTATGCAAACTTCATGTGCATATGGACAGTAGATAAAGTCACCCACGGGATCTCAGTACAGCATACTCTAATTCACACATACTGGCAATATGCAATAAGCCAAAATGTTCTCCAAGGGCAAGACCCATGCTTCACTACAAATACAGTCAAGCTTTTTATTCAGAGCTACGCAGTTATTACAGTTGAGAAATGACAGTATCAAAGTTTATCACAGTTCTAATTATAACTTTTAATACACTGGATTTTATTCATTCCTCCTCTTTTTCAGCCTTGATGTTTTATTCCCAGCTATTCAAGGCTTAAGGCTCATAATTGAAAAGAGAACCTTCTATTTTTTTTTAACACGTTGCTGACTGCTGCCTATTCAGAAGGCAATCTGCACAAAGAGAGATCAGGGTGCAACTATTTAATAGCCCAGAAGCAAATCCCAAGAAGTCAGTTACCTACTGTGTCTGCAGCATCCCAACAGAAGTTTTAAAGCTGCAGGGAAAATTGCTATGTTTTGTTTTATGAAGGAATCAAGGCCATCAGGAGGTTCCAGACATCAGATGGACAACAACCAGATGAACAAACTGCTTCAAGGCAAGTGAGCAGACCTTGGCGCCAGGCAGCCTCTGCTCAACAGATGTACATGCTGTTCCCCGGGCTTTCCTCGTGCATTAGGCTTTCCATCCCCTAAGATAACTTCTCCACCTTTATTTCTGCTCTTTGCCCTCTTTCTGAAGCCCTACACCAACCCTGTACCAAATTTCAGTAGTTCCTCAAGAACCAGCCATGTGAACCCACTTCTTGTCATGTCCTCTCTTTATCAGATGCAAGGCAAGATGATAAATTTGGGTCCCTTTTTATATTCTCAAAGTAAAGGACACAAGAAAAACCTCCCTTTGGGTGCTCCTGAGGTGTGCAGAGTCAACAAAGTAGAACTACATTAGACATGAAACAGCAGAGTATGGTAAAATAATTTACCTCAGATAAAGACCTGAGCTGATAATTTCAGTGGGAAAAAAATATATTGATGTATTGAGAAAAAATGAGACAGATGGAGCAAATGTTAAGGTAAATATTATAGCACATTTATCTATGAGGCTCCTTCAATCTGAGTGAACCATTTAGTGTAACATAAACATTTTGGGGAACTGCAAATGCATCCTAGAGCCTGTGCATCTCCTTCCATAAGGCCACTACAGTCACTGAGCTATCACTCTGAATCAAGTTTAACACCTGCAGTTACGGTATCCAAAGGGAAAATACATCTTCAAGGATTCAGTTCACAAATTATCACCAAACTGCCCTCATCCTCACAGGGATCCCAAAGCATTTATCTGTAAGGCTCTGGGAAGACTTTAGTGTAGCTAAAGCAGGACTGCAGTTAAGATGGAGAGGGACCTTTTACAAGGGCTTACAGGGACAGGACAAGCGGGAATGGCTTTAAATTAAAAGAGGGGAGATACAGATTAGACCTTAGGCAGAAATTCTTCCCTGTGAGGGCGCTGAGGCACTGGCACAGGGTGCCCAGAGAAGCTGAGGCTGCCCCATCCCTGGCAGTGTTCAAGGCCAGGTTGGATGTGGCTTGGAGCAAACTGCTCTAGTGGAAGGTGTCCCTGCCCATGGCAGGGGGTTGGAACTGAATGAGCTTTAAGGTCCCTTCCATCCCAACCCTATGATTGTACATGGAGCAGTATAAAGGTAATACAGTTGTACAAGTTGTCCATTTTAAACCAGTGAGGACCAGGACTATGGCCACATTAAATCATTAAAGGAATCAATATGGCCCATTTCATCGCATTTCCTCTCCAGTAGCATAGTCCCACAGCAGCATCCTGTCCAATCTGCTACACCAATAACATTTTTAGAAGCATATAAAAAGACATCATCAGTTCATCTTTAAAAGTCTGCTGAATGAATACAGAACAAAAGAAGCATTTTTACAAAAACCCACAAAAAGCAGCATGAAACGAGCACTGACCTGACTTAACATTTAAATACTTATAAAGAACACCAGTCAATGCATTTTTTAAAACACTTCACCTAAAGGATAATCTTCAGTTTACTGGAAATAAAAGGTTTCAGTTCAATAATATATCTCAATTATATCAGAGTATTGACTCTGCAATTCACAGAATTCCCTAACTTTAATCCAGCACAGTATTTAAGCATGAACTTCATCTTAAATAAGGCATTAGTTTTCCAACTTCAGTGGAATTATTCATGTGCTTAAAACCAGGTACATGCACGAGCATTTTGCAGAGATCCTGCTCCTGCCCCTGTGCTGTTGGTTATCATTTCCATTAGCTGTGTGAGTTTTTCATGCAGCACAAAAACATTGGAAAAGGAACAACACTGTTATTAGAGGGAAGTCTGGGCTCATCTGATCTTGTATCATTTTTCTGCCCTGTCACCTACTCTACAATTTCGTACCAAATGCATTTGCTCCACATTTCCTTTTCTCTTTTGAAGATGTTACTGAGTGATTTGGCTTGCAAGGGCTTGCAGGGTACAGATGTAAAAAGCCCATCCCTCATTCCCTCATCATGATTGACCCAGTTCTGTGCGCTCTTGGTGTGTTCCTCACTCAAGCTATGGGGATGGATGAGTCTGAGCTCAGCTTTTCCCTTTCAGACTTCTGGAGGCTGAGTTTTAAGGACAGCCATGGAGACATACAGTGAAATAAACCTTCAACATGGAAGGGAATACAAAATCTCCTCTACCAATATATATAGTCCCCAAAAGAAGAGGGCTAAGTGCTACAGGTATTAGTCACTTCTGCATGCCTATCACACATCAACATCACATCACAACACAAGTGGTTTGCACTTGAACTTGAACTCACATAATTTCCTTGAGACAGGATTTTAACCAAAGTCCTCACATAGACAGTAAACGTTTTTATAGCCAGAACATTAACTGTTACATTACATATACTATTACAAAGTAAGGCCTCTCATAATGAAGAGCAGGTGTGTTTCTTTCCCAGAGCCTAATTAATCCTTAGGGGGAAGTAAAAATAGGAGTGTTTTTACTGACTTTCTGCTTTGCCAAAGCTGTGATTATGAAGATCACGACCAGACTCTGCTCCTAACAAACATGAATTTGACTCAGGAGTCTTCTTGTGTGAGGCAAAAAGACTGCAAACCAAGAACCCACCACACTGCAGAAAGACTGTGAACTCTTTCCTTCTCCCATTAGTTGGGTTTCAGTGTATGCTTTGCTGCCAATACTAAGCAGCATTTCATATGTTTGCTGACCAGATGGCTGAATATTTTCAAACAGGGAAAAAAAAAACCACCCCACAGCAAGTAAAACCGTTTTTTATATATATACAATTTTTAGCTGAATCTTAATCGATACTCAACTTTGGGAATGCCACACAGTTTTATGAATATTCCATTTTGGGGGAAAACAAAGACAAAAGAGAGACTGATGACACCTGTAACATCAGAGGGAGGTCACGTATAGGAGGTTTAGCTCAGGAACTTCTGCCTGACTTGCACTTACTTGCCCCAGGATACAACCATGCCCTCTGTGAGTATTTAACTGCATTATGTGTCTGAAATAACCCTGTTCATTGAGTGAAGCAAGATCTTAAATCACAGCCTGACAAGAAAAATATGTAACTGTATATTCTTATGGGGAAGCCTCATCCCATATTGCCCTCTTGGGTTGCCTCCAAGCCCACAGAGTCCGTTTCAACTGCAAGAATAACTCAGAAATAAAATCAAGGACAAGCTAGCAGCCCAAGGCAGCCTGAGCTAAGCAAATGATGGAGAAAACACATCTCAGATTTAACTCATCCATTGGCTGCATTCGGCTTCTAGACCCTTCCCTGTATTCACGCTGCTAACTCTAATCAAAATGATCTCCAGCAGCAGGGTCTAACCCCACCCTGCTCAGTGCACACTCCTGAAGCCCAGATTTACCTATAGGGCTAAGGCTGCTTTTGAGGCAGACACAAATCCAAATGTGTTAGCATTTTTAGCAGCCAGGTAGAGCTACAAGCTTCCCGTAGAGCCAAGGCTGGGTTGAGGTATGAGCTGGGGGGTGATAACAACAGGCAGAGCTTTGGCTGCAGCACCATTAAACCCACTTCAAGGGGCAGGGTAACACGTTATTGCAATGGCTGTATCAGTCAAATCAGCATTGATCCATCAGGCCATAGACTGGGAGGAAAGTCAGGACAAGGAAAGGCAAGCACAGCTCCCAAGACATCCCTTGCTATTCATTGCACCCATGAGATATGATCCAGTGTACAACATGAAGAAACAACTGCATTCCTTGCTGGTTTTCCTGCTTGGGTAATGCAGCCAGCCTGTAATCATGCACATTGTAAGTAATCATAAATTGAAAACCCACCTCCTTGCACTGGGAAATTAAATCCAAATACAAGGTCCAGCCCATTTGACAAAGTTGCCATAAATTACAAACTGATCATTATATGCAAGCTTACACATTGGCTTTAATCCTGCATGTAACATAGACAGAAATTTACACTGGCATGAACTTGATGTTAATTACTCCCTGGATAGGAGGGGACTCTGCTGTGTGATAACATGCCTTTGGTAGGAAGCTGTTACAAGGCAAAACAATAAAACTGTTTACTCACAAATAGCTCTCCAGCACTAAGAACCAAGGCTGTGCTCCTGCTGCACTTCCATTTTAATTCAGCAGTTCAGAGGCAAAGATTTAAGTCCCTCTCCAGTGTAACTAGGTCATTGCGGAGCCCTAGCTCCACCACTGCAATGTCCCAGCCTTATCAAAACACCTTCACCTCTGCAGGTTACAGACCGCTGTAAAACAATCTGTTAGCTTGTGTAACAGCTAATGTAATTCAGTTACAACAGAGATTAATTCCACTGATGGGGCCAGATTAGTCCTATTTTACTTTAGATAACTACAAGTTGAGCATCTACCAGTCATAAGCCACAGTACCTCTGCAGTCAGTGATGGAAAAAGGGAAGAAAAATCACACCATCATTTCTGGGTGAGAAAAAATTAGGGTAATTGTCTCTGTCTCGACAACTAGACATTTAGGTCAGACTAGATGCCTGGTTTGTGCAGTTAAAAGTGAGATGAGCCCTTTTCATGGTGTGAAGTGCTGGTTCTGTCCAGTGCTCAGCTATTTCCACACCAGGATCTCATGCTTGGACTATGCGTGGATCACTGGAGCAAGTTTTCTGTTCACACTGTTTTTCTACTGCCCGGAAGAGCTGTGAAGGTACTACCTGCCCTCCTAACATGGTATTCGAGTAACTGTGCCCAGTTATAGTCATCGCATGACAAAGCTGCCTCCACTCATCTCTATTGTGGAGCTGGAGGACCACTGTGGGAGTTCATCCATAACACCTATTGCAATGTCCCATCCTGTGCTGGGCAAATTCACGCCAGGGAGCACACTAACAAACCTTGGGGTGTCTGGACAGTTTGAGGACCACAGATCCTTGGGCCTGTCACGTTTAGCAGGCTAGAGACTGCCTGTGACAGCAGGATATCACCCCAACAATTTACTTTGATTTCCAAATGTGTGTTCACAGCGAGGTGCCACTTGGGCTCCTCATCAGCCTATTTACAGTGTAAACACAAGACCTGAAGAATAGCAAAGTTTGTTAATCAAATTGTATTTCCAGTAACAGCCACAAAAGCCTCCTCAAACCTTGAGTCAGGCATCATTGCTTCTACGCCATCAAATCCATATGATTTATTTAAGTACCATAGGACTTTAAAACACACTGCAACTTCATTTAACTTCCCAGATTTTCACTTTACAACGGTTACATTTTCTACCTCTTCTCTGCAATATTTCCCCCATCCCTTTTCCAATGAAAGCTGGGATTCCTGCATAACTGCCCTATGAGGCTTTAAGGAAATCTTTTCCCTTGTTTAGCAAAGCAGTTCAAGAAATTAGCAGGTCAGTATTGCAATGGGCAATGCTGGCAAACCAACTTCTTTTTCTTTTCTTATTTAAAGGCTGGAACTAAAAAAGCAATGACTCCTCCAAGAAGCCAGCAAACATTTAAGTAGGATTAGCTTTAAGTGTAGTTAAAAACATTGCAAAGCAAAGAGATGGAATTGATTCTTTTTTACATTATGGTTCCTTTTAGGCAGCGTGAGTGGGAATCTAATCATCGATCACAGCTATTTCAGTAGCAGAGCAGGGCTCGGTGCTGAGCTATTTGTGATACCTGGTCTGTGCACCCCTAACAGGATGCTGTGACACTCACAGGACGTGTTGCTCTGGTGCAGGATTGAGCAACGCCTCTGGATCCCCTGCCTCCCACTAACACAGAGCACAGTGGGCTTCCAGCCAAAAGAAGAATTCAGAGCCCTGCTGAGTCCTATATTCAGCATCAAAACCAGGCATTAATCAGAGTCACCCTGTCTGGTCTTCTAGAAGACGAGGCAGTTGGCCTGGGTTCAGCGGCTACCTGAGCAACTCTAGGGAAGACAGCTATTACTTTACTAACCCAGACACTTGACGTGCATCACAAGGCAGAACAGGCTGCTCATCAGGCACGTGCTTGCCAAGAAAGGTGTGGTGTGAAGAGGTGAATCACTTCTCAACTCCAATTCTACTGAGCATCATCCCAGACATGCACATCAGCTCACATTCCCTCCATGCAAGCATAAATCCTGCTGTTAGGAGTCTGGTTAAGGGCCTTGTTTCCTTCCTTTCAAGAGAAGTCTGAATTTTTTGGATGAAATAAGACCAAACAAAAGAGAGAAGAAAAGAATCATCTTGGGAAATCTTTGCTTTTCTTCATTTGCTTTAAGAAACCATGGAGCTGGAGATGAAAAGCAGCTAAGCAGAAACAAGCAGCATTTGATCAGCGCTGTTGACCCACCAGCAGGAGGTAGCCATGGATATAAAAGCCTTGTAAAAAAATCAGGAATCATCCATTTCTAACGTGCTTCTCCCAAAAGACACGGCACCTCCCCTACGTGTGTATAACATGTGGCTGCCCTGTGCAGAGACCTTGCTTTGAGAAACTTCAGAGAGTAAGGACAAAGCTGGAAGGATTTCACACGCCGCAAGAAACGCTATGGGAAATTAACGCTTTAAGAGTTAACAGTTGAGGTCTGAATCACCTTTACTCTCGAGTTTGCTGTTGGAAACCTCCACCTCAGTGCATTTTAGTTTTCTGCGATTTAGACACTGATTTCTCTACCGTTAAACGTACACTGTACTTTATCAAGCCAGCAGCAACTATGTTACTGGCCTCTTCAGGTTTTGCACTCCCCATCCCTTCTTCCTCTAGCTTGGTTATCTGATGCATTTCGATATCCTGACCATATTCATCACATCAGAAATACCTCTAAGCACATTCAGGTCAGTTCTAACCTCAGACGGAAAGGTCACCCTTTCCCCAGAGCAGGGCTTTTTCATCAAATTGGATTATAAGATTAGCATTAGTAACACACATTGGAAACTATTACATAGAAAATAGCTCTTTTGGCTGTGTCTCCCTAGTAACTAGAAAAGGGCCAGGGATCTGCCCAGTGTCAGGGACCAGCTTACCCTGTTTTAGTGAATCTCTTCTCCTGATGCTCCTGTACTCAGTAGGGTGGGCAAAACCTTTCAACCAATCCAAAACACCCACAGCCACTTTCCTGTGGATCATCACTGTAAAATATATCAACCTCTAAGATGGAACAAAATCTAAACAACTGGAAATCGAGCTTCCCAGCATTTTCACCACCAAACAATACAGCTCCTACCATTTTCTGTAGGTACTTTCCTGTAATTTTCAAGTATCACCACAAACCAACTGTGTTATGTGTTGTATTTCTTGACCATAAAACAGATAAGAAAGGTTAATGGCACACCAGCAAGGGAAAACAGGATGAGTGATTTGCTCTCTCTTTGTAGCAGTAAAAACTCTCTGTTAAAGGAATTTTCTAGTTGGGAATAGCCCATCATCTGGGATGATTTTTTTCCATTGAAAGGATGTCTTACCACCAGCAAACACCTTTTGCTGCAGAGACAGCGCTTGCATCTCTAAAGTCAGAGCACAGACCTCCGCAACAGAGCAGCAACCCAGTTCCTTCACACCTTCAGCACACTCATCTGTTTTCCTTCTCCCTATGTCAGGAAATGCAAGCCCTTTGCCATTATCTCAGCGTAAATCCAGGCTGGCTCTAACCAACCAAAATGTTATGCTCTAGGAATAAACTAACAGGAACCAGCCTCCTGCACTACTTCTAGCCCCCCAGAGATTAAACACTGAGTGTTCTTTGCCATTCACCCAGCTGAACACTCACCATTCTCCTCTTTCTGTTTCTTTTCTCTTCCTTTTTAACCCTGGCAGGTTAGTTTTCAGGTGAATCAGTGTTTGCTCTGACTCAGCACAGTAACAGGACCATCAGCACCAACACAGAGGAGCAGGCAGCTCAGCTGCACATGTCATCTTAGATCATCCCAAATCAGCTGTGAGCCCGCGTCCCAGGCACGCAGCAATTACTTCCTGGCACTATTTATCAAGGTGAGGATCACAATGCTGGTGAAACAAGGTCATTATTAGATTTAGCTAATGCTCTGTAATTGAAAGGGGGTTGTTCGGGGTTTTTAAAAGGCAGTTGTTGAAAAAAAGGGGTCTTTAACTTTCCCTCTTCTTCAAAACCAGAGATTTTCTCTTTCAAAAGACTGAAAACCAGCAATCAAAACCTAAACAGATTTTCAGGTCCAAGATATGAACTAAAATATTACCAAGGAGTGGGAAGGACACTCTTTTCCAAGAAAGTGTAAGTGTTAGGAAAGACATAGACATGCTGGATACCAGCACAAGACCTTCACAGTAAAGGCCACTGGTAAACCTTGGCAATGCCTGGTAGACATGTGTAACTTGTTCCCAAACACTGTTTCTTTCCTATCTATCTCAAGCATGAGGGTTTCAAGGCTGTTTTCCTCATCACCAGACTTCATCTGTTCTCCACTTTAAATTGTTTCCCAACTTAACTGGTGCTTACCACTTCCTTCAGCACCCATTGACAGCAACAGACACATATGACATAAGGGAAGCCTGCTCTGATGTCATCTCCCCATTGACCACAGAGCAAGTCCCAATGACCCCTGGCTCTGCCCCAAGGCCGTTCCAATCTGTGGGAGCCCTGCCAACACCTTCACAAGGACAAGACTCACAGGGCAAGGGGTCCCCATCAAGCTGGCATAAAGCAATGCATGGCACTGCTGAAGCTTTCTCAACCAGCACCCCAAAGGAGGCAGGCGACAACCCCAATCACTGCATTCACTCATCCCGACATGCAGCTTGCTGATGGTCCCTGTTGGCAGCATGCATGGATGCATCAGGAAACCCAGCAGAGCTCCTATCCCTGCTCAACCTCTCTAAATCTACTAAAGCTTTGAGGAACAAAGAGGTAAAAAAAGAAGAGAAAATCATGGGCTTCTTTGCAGATGATAAATACTCATCCTGAGTGATCAAGAGGTGTTTGATGGTGGAAGAAATGCAATTCTGTGTTGGCTTAATGTCTACTACTCTTTTGAGTTTATGGTCTGTTACAGCAGTTTCCACCGTGCCCAGTTTTCTTATTCCTGAATCATTACAACCATAGCTCACTTTCCATTTTGTATACCAGCATCTGTCTTCCTTCTCCGGTTTCAAGTTCTGACACCTCACCAATTTCTCCTGCGTTTCCCCATTATGTGCTGTGGTGGTGATGCTTTCTGTGCCTCAGCATCTGTCTTCTCGCCTTTTCGGTACCTGTTTCCACTCCATCGACTTCATTGTCAGCAGTTTTATAGCATGGATTTGGTTGCACTTTCCTTATCTTTACGACCTTACATCACCATGGCAAATGGAAGCTGTACAATTTCTCTTTTCACCTCAAAGGCACAACTCCACATAGCGAGAGGTGATCAAAATAATACAATCCATCCAGGAATCTTTCCACTGCCTCTTCCGCTGACTATGAACTGTTTGTAAATTAAGAGTCTAAGATGTTTCAGGGTGGTTAGGAACCAGAGAATGCAACAGTGGATCACCCCAGCAGCTGGTATAGATAGCTCCTGCTCCGTTGCCAAAATAGCCAGTGCAGATGTTTCGGAGAACAGGACAAGGGTACCAACAAGGGACAGCAAGCGAACTGACTCAGGAGAATTCCTTCCTAAATGCTTAGCAATGAGCTAATCGCTTCAGAGATTGTAAGGCCAACAGAGACTTAATGAATCCCAGAGATCAAGAAGTCACTTTTTTATTTTCATGTAACTGTATTAGCTTTTAAAAGTAATAACATCGAGCCAAGTGCACAGAAAGCCTTTTTCTTTCTACCCTATCCTAAAGATTTGTATCTCAATGATTTTCCCTACCCCCTGCATTAATGCACCTTCTTCTTTCTCTTCTTTCCCCAAGTTATTCCCTTCTTAGCACCCTGAGATCCCTGTATGTGAATTAACCAGTTAAATAACAAGCATTCACAGCTCCTGAATCCTAGTGATGTTTTTCATTATCTGTTCAACTCATTTCACCAGGAGCACACAGGCTGTCTCCACAGAGCCATTCACATCCCTTCTCCCTAGCAGGTACAATTCACTTACAAGAGAAGAGGGTTTCAGATACTCGGATTCCTTCCAGCAGACATCCCTGCTACTCCTGTCACGCACATTTGGTGCCAGGCACGCTGACTTAGATAACATCCTTCCAAGACTGACACGTATCTCCTCTCCATCCTTCACATGCAATGACAGAACTTCATTTCATTTCCCAGGCTGCTTCGCTTAGTACCTAGTACCTTGATTTAGTATACTAATATACTTAAAATACTTCACATTTGACTTAGATACACCCCATTTTAACCTTCCCTTATCATGAAAACTGACATTATTTCAACATACATAGTCCACTGCACTTGACCTAGTTTCAATTTCATGCTTCCCCTCCCTCCTTAAGACTTCTTTGCCTTTGTCTTGCAAGTGATTTGTCCAACTGAATTTCTTCTAGTGTCTTTATCATTTCCAGTATTTCAGCACACTAGTACAAAAATACCTTCCCTTACAGAAGGCGTTTAGCATTTCCTTTCCTATTCACTTTACAATTCTATGTTTGGGTTACCTGCCTACTGAAACGACAGGTAAACCATCCAGTGTAGCAGAATCATATTATTATCTGTATCAAAAGCATATATGTGTTTGCTCTCAATCTGCACAGTAACTGAGACTCAGGGTATATGAAAGAAAACACTTTTGGCAGCAGCTCAGATGCTCCGTATCTCTTTGCAAACAATTTGGCTGAATGGGAAGTAAGAGAAGAGTCACAAGCCATTCAGCACTGTTGTTTTTTTTATGGTTGTGGAAACAACAGAGGGAAGGAATGATGAAATGAAGAAAAGATCCATTTAGGCTGAGTATCAGTTAAAATGTCCTAAAAGCAAAATCTGTTCAGATCTGGGCAAGACTCTAAGGGGAAGCCAAAGAAGATGCATTTAGTTGGAAAGTTAAGAAAAAGCACCAAACACTGGAAAATAAGATGTGACATTCCCAAAGTGGCAGGGGGGATGGCCATAAATATCGGTTCCAACATATTAGCTGAATCTGTATTTAATGCCAGTGAAAACCACGGTGTCATCAACTCCACTTCAAGTCATATTTTATGCAACACATGAAACTTGTGCATTAGTATCCCATCCATCATTGGCATAAGCAGAAAGAGTTCACCAAGCAGCTATTCTTCTAACACTGTCCTAATCTGAGTTATCAAGTCACCAGAAGCATAGGATACAGCAGTGTGTCTCCCCAGATTCCGCACCCCAGAAGTACCCTGGGCATCCAAGCTGAGCCTGCCTGCATCTCTTGAGGATGCACCTAACTCCCCTTCACAGGAGCTGCTGGCATCAGAGAGCTCAGGGAAAGCTCATGATGTGCATGGTCATCACAGCCTGCATGGAACACTGCTATTCCAGAAGCTTACAGCTATATCAATTTCCTCCAAACCTCACAGGAACATTCATTAAAGCTGCTTGTACATTTGTTCTGCAGCACAAACACAGCTTTCCTAAACCCAAAGTGCTGAACTACTATAGTCCCTGATGAAAGGAGCCAATGACAAAAAGGTTTCTGGAAGTGACTTTGACATACATTATTATTTTTACTACGTATGTAATCAGAGCACCATGGAGCCTCAGGCATAGCCAGAGATCCCACTGCTCCAAATGCTGCACCAGCACAGAGATCTCACAAACTGGCAGCCATCCGCAGTTCTCCTAACAGTGAGGAAACAGCAAAACAAGCTGTCAAGGAAGGGAGGGGAAAGAAGTGCAGCTAAAGGACAGATCTCCTATAGATTCAAAATGAACTCCCTCCCAGTCCATTAAGCCTTGGGCTTCTCAAGTCTTTCGGGTACAAAACAATAAGACCTTTACAAGCCTCCCAAGGACTGCAGTACACTCTAACAGGCTGTGGTTTCTCATTGTGTGACTCCATCCCTGTCTGACTATGCCCAAACCAGAGTCAATCACCTCGGGAGCTGTCATGATTTTAATTGTAATACACCCAGATGACTCAAATTAAGCTGAATTAGGGCAAATGGCAAAGTCTTTGAGACCAACACATAACAGACAGGTATTAGCCATGTTTTACATGAACTATTTATTAACTTCTGCTCTTCCCTTTTCAAACCAGCTGATATGATACACTGGGGTTTTGCAAGCATTTTGTTTCTTCTTCTCCCTCCAGACATGTTTGTAATTATATTCCCTGGGACATACAGTTGCATGGCTGCACACACACACCAGCATGAGTACCATACAGCTTTTTAGCCATGTGACTGAGGGATGGTTCTGTCTCAAGGAGTATTCAAGTGAAACTAAATCAAAACAACACTGTCCATCCTTCTGAACAGAAAGCAAATGCACTCGGGTCCAAAGGGGCACAGAAGCGGGGATCAGGAGAGAATTTGCACACCTAAAGCCTGATTCATGATGCCCAAAATACCTTTGCTAAGATTCTTCTATCACCTTTAACCATCTGCAGAGGCTCATTTCTTTTAAGCAAAGCCTTCAGGATGAGATCAGCTGTGAAGGGCCTGTTTCCTTCACAGGCTGAAAAGGGAGACAGGTAATTCAAAGCAGTGGCTACATAAATCCCCCTGAGGATGACTGGTGCTTAGGAGAAACATGCTCAAACATATCCCGCATGTCCCCCTACTGCAAGATTTCCCATGCAAGACAGGCACTGAGCTCTCCCACTGAGGCTCTGCTACTTGGAAGCCAGAAAGTAGATTCAATAGGCAAAGAGGGAATATTCCCTGGGTCAGGGATGTCTTCTTTCACTACATGGGATGCTACACCCCCAGCCAAAGAAGTCCCACGTGCAATAGCATCCAAGCACAGACCAGAACCCTGTGCCAGCCAACCTCGCTGCAGTCACCCACTCTAATCCAGGCTGAGAAAATACAACTTATTTCTTGCTAACCAGTGCAACTGCAGTAGGAGAGGTGAAGAAGCTCTGCTCCTGGAGCATCGTCAGAGTGGTGGGAGAAAGAGGGCTGAACACTGACAACCTGCTTACAGGTTTCTGCTTGCTAGAGCAGCACCCTGGAGGCAAAGACCTATTTGGAAAGGGGGTACCCAGCTTCCACACCCCTACACCTAGATTTAAAACACAAGAAAGATCCACTCACTCGTTTAAAGTAGCAGAGAGGCTCTCCCTGCATGTAGGAGTGAGGATGGAAACCCTGGAGCACAGCTTCAGCTCTGGTCCCCTCCATCAGGGCTTGTTTTGGGCCACCCGGAGCCGGGCAACCCTGTCCCGCTAGGCAAGGAGGTCCCTGCTCCCGGACCCCTGCTCCCTACAGCAACGGGTCTTTGCAGCAGGAGAGGAGAAAGTTTCCCTGCCCATGTCACGCACATGGGGACACCCCGGGCTAGCACGGGTTGGGGCGACACAGCTTCACCTCCTCCACCATCCCTATTCTTCGCACTGATTTAACACGGTATTTAGGGAAGCAGCGAGGCTCGCCTAGTACCGCTTGTTTGGAGGCGGCTCTGCTGTTTCCACGCACCGGAGAGAGCGGCGACAACGGAGGAGGGAGGAATTCGACACCGACGGCTATAAAGGGGCCAGTAAATGCGTAATGCAGGGTCTCGGCCGCCCCTCAGAGCCCCGATAGCACCACGGCGGAGGGTTCTTCACCCTAATGTCCCATAAACAGCCCGGGAAGGGGAGAACAACAACCAGCAATAACCCCTTCCTGACGTGCATCCCCCACCCGAGCCAGCGCATCCCACACACACCCCTACGGATAGGGAAAACCCCGGAGGAGGAGGAAAATCTCACCTCTTCGCAGGGCGGCAGCTGCAGGGCGGCCGCTTGCCAGCCCAGCAGCCAGCAGCAGCACACCCAGGCGCTGCCCGGGTACCCCCGCTCCGCTCCGGCCCGCCGCATCCTCATCATCTTCATCCTCATCGTCCGCCGCGCACCCTCGGCCGGCCCGGCCGGGTATCACCGTCCCCTGCCCCGGCCGGAAGGTGGACCTGCCCGTGGCCCTGTGCCCTGCCTGCACCCGGGCATAACCCCTGGGCTGGCACCGACGGCAGCGGCCCCGCCGGCCGCCCGCTCCCGGCAGCCGGCACCGCCAAAGCCGGGAGGAGGGGCCGGGAGGAGGAGGAGGAGGAGGAAGGCAGCGCAGGCGCATGCTGCCGGGGCTTGTCCAGCCCCGTCGTGTCAACCGGGAGCGCGGGAGCACCCTCAGGCTGCATGGCCCCAGCCCCAACGGTTGTGGGGCAGGAGCGAGAGCGAAGGGTGAAATCCCGCAGCTCCTCCCCAGCCCCCAAAGGCTCTACTGGAACAAATCACCCAGTCCTCGCCCTCCTGTCGGATGCCCCATCCTTGTTCATGGCACCCCCGGTGATGCGGCGTGCTTGGACCTATCTCCCTGCCAAGGATGCCCCTGTAAGGATGCTGCCATCTGGGATGTATGGTGGATGTGAGGTGTGGGATGTGAGGATCGCTCACCTTCTCGCCAGAGCATGACAGCGACCCTCCTCTGAGGGATGAGAGAGCAGCTTGTTCATGGCCTGATCCAAATTATTATTATCCCAGAATTATGCAGGCTTCCCTCTCCGTGATTGCCTTTCAGCCCGGATTTTACCTCCCGTTCCCCAGCAACGTCCAGCTACTTATTCCTAATGAGGTGTTTTACTGCTTCTGCCTCCCCGCCATCTCTGACAGACCGGCTCACATCCCTGCTCTCTCCTGCCTCTTCCCTCCTTTCTGCCTCCTCATATCTAACCAGCAGAACACAGCACACAGTGCTCCTCACCTCCAGCACAGTGTGTAGCTGTCCCTATTGATCTACCTTTTCGTACCCCAATACCCAGCCCTTTATTTTATACTTCTAATCGATTGAGTGACCTTTCTTTTTGCAGTTTTACTGCAATGCCAGCTCACTGCAACCCAGGTTTGACTCAGCCTTTATTCACCTCTTGAAAAGAGATGAGCAGTATATGGGGAGAGTCATCTCTTTGCTTGCATCATGTAACCCCTCTCGCCATCGCTGGTGGGTGTCATCACTGTGGTTGTGTGCTAACACAAAAATGGTTTCATTTGCTCATTTTATATCATTTGAGGACCTTGCTGGAGCAGTCAGGAGAGGAGCTCTGTGACACTGCTAACAGAGACTAATCTGAAAACTCCCTTTGTCCTCATACTGAGCCCTGCTCTGCTTTCAGTTCTAGCTGGAGGAAGGAAAATGGGTTATCGGTTCTTCCACCAGCAGTCCCCATCCCTCCCCAGGGTGCCAAATGAAGCAGCTCATGGAAACCATTGCACAAAAAAGTCATCTTTCCAGAAAAAGTGGAGAAAAGAATATATAAACTGTGATACTGCTTTATGTTTTGTCCTCCTGGACCAGATAAATCAGTCCCAAGGACTCACTGCTCACCTTCATTGGGATGAAATCTAGTATCTGAGGTGCACTGATTACAACTGGAGCAGCGCTTCTGTTTGCATCTGCTAAAATAGAACACAAAGCTGCAGGCACTCTTAGACACGCAGCAAGGGACTCACACAGAAAATACATGGAATACAATTATTGGTCGGATTCAGCATGTCTTTCATACAAGGAAAACAGGTATGGAGGTTAACTTTCAGAAAAGTGCATTTCTTGTTGCAGTTGTTGGCCTTGAATATGAACTCAGCGTGGGCAGGGGCTGTTGGCAGAACTGCTTGCAGTGCAAGGGTGGCTGTTCCCAACCTACAACCCATGGACCCAAGAAGGCAACAGGGCCACTAATACAACAATTGCAGGAGTCAGTTCAAGCAAGCAGGTGTCCTGTGTGGCATGGGGATGGGTTAGGAAAGGGGGTACCAATGGGGGCTTGTCAGCTGCTCTGTCCCCCTTTTGTTGCACTAAATTGTTCAATCTTAAACTTCAGAATAGGAAGAACACAATTTACAACTAAAAGGCTAAATACTCATCCTCAGTGCTCACTGTATGTTACCAGGAGCTATTTACTGTCCTCTGTGGGATTTGCTGTCTTCCTAGCAAGAAAAATCACTAAGATCTGAGATTACTTCATTTTTTTGTCTTGTTTTATGTTTCCAAATGACAGAAGGTCCAGAAATTTCTTGAGTTTTAAAAGCAAGGCTGTCACTTCGGTCGCTGTGCTGTTTGAACAGGCTCTGAAATGCCTCTGATATTAAATCTTGCAAATCTCACCTGGAGGCGGCATGGCAAAAATCCTGCAGTGCAAAGTAAGCATGAGGGCAGCAGAAGAAGAGCAAGTATGCTGTTTCAAAAGTTAATGACCTTAGATAGACATGAACAGATGAGGTAGAGGAAAGTAGTGTGGTATTCGGAAAGCCTCGTGTAACTTTAACACCAAAGAAGTAACACCTATACGTAACATCTACATATGAGGCAGCAGAGTTAAAGGATTTCAAGATCTGGTAAAAGCAGATAGCAGGCAGTGAAACTGGGATTTTCAAGACATGTACCTGAAATCTGGACCTAATATTGTGAGTCAAATGGGAGGATACAAAAGTAATTCAGAAGACTCATGCAATCTGAGTTACAAACACTTGCCCTGCTCTACTCCATTAAAATACAAAAGAAAAGGAAAGGAGAAAATTAAGACATAAGTGATAATTTATACTGCAACAACCATGAGATGTGTTTCAAGCTACATCTCCAGAACTGCCTGTGTTTTATTGCGCCTCTCTATTCGTCCAGTGTAAGCTAAAGATGCTCTTAAAAGTGAACCTTTGTACTGTTGTTGTAAGCTGTGCCCAGAAAAACACAGCAGCTCTCAAGCATTTAGGGTCCAGGTCTGTAAACAGTTCTTTCTGACATCAGTGAAATGCTGAAAGTTAGCAATGGACATTCATGTTTGCAGAGCTCAAGCCCTAGGTTTCTCCATGGCACCAAAGCAGTCATATGTTGCTAATGTTAATGACACCAAGTGAAAGAGAAAATTAAATGGCTGCCAGCTACTGTTTGGATGACAGCAATTAGTGACTGCATTTGGGATTAGTCAGGCCTGTGGGCTGACATTGGCTTGCGTGGGAATACATCATAGGGTAAGTGAAACTATTAACCCTTGTTCCCTCTGCCGGCTTCTGACGAAAGCTCCTTAAAAACCTTTGCCTGCATTCACCTTTCACTGCAGCTTTTGGGAAAAATAATCAATATAAAGCAATTTCATGGAGTTTCTTCACTGGAACTCATTTTCCAATGTTGGTGACTCTTCATGTGGTTAAATGATGTCATTATGTACAAGGGTAACTGGTTTTCCCACAGAAGGTAACATGTTCCTTTAATTTGCTTACACATCTGTCTGTGGGCTTTACCATAGTATGTTTTGCTCTGGCATAAAATCATAGAATTATAGAATAGTTTGGGTTGGAAAGATCCTTAAGCTCCATGGGCAGGGACACCTCACACTAAACCATGTGGCCCAAGGCTCTGTCCAGCCTGGCCTTGAACACTGCCAGGGATGGAGCATTCACGACTACCTTGGGCAGCCCATTCCAGTACCTCACCACCCTTACAGTAAACAACTTCTTCCTTACGGAACTTCCCCTGTCTAAGTTTGAACCCATTAACTCTTGTCCTATCACTACAGTCCCTAATGAAGAGCCCCTTTCCAGCATCCTTGTAGGATCCCTTCAGATACTGGAAGGCATCTCCATTTTCTATGGACTATATATTTTCCCATATAACCTGGTCATCTGTGCACTCTCCATGGGGGTATAAAAATTAACGCTCTTTAAAGACATAGAATCATAGAATCATAGAATAGTTAGGGTTGGAAAGGACCTCAAGATCATCTAGTTCCAACCCCCCTGCCAGGGGCAGGGACACCTCACACTAAACCATGCCACCCAAGGCTATGTCCAATCCAGCCTTGAACACCTCCAGCGATGGAGCATTCACAACTTGCCTGGGCAACCCATTCCAGTGCTTCACCACCCTTACAGTAAAGAATTTCTTCCTCATATCCAGTCTAAACTTCCCCTGTTTAAGTTTGAACCCATTACCCCTTGTCCTCTCACTATAGTTCCTCATGAAAATCATGTCATGCTTGTGCTTTGCCAAGTGCAGTTAAAGATAGCCTTAATATGCCCTTGCTCATGCCCACATTCTTACTTTTAGATTCCCAAACCCTTCAAGCTCTTTGGAAATTCAATATACATAGCAACAGTAAAAGAATGTTTCATACCTGTGTCTTTGGTCCATCTCTGACCTACTTAGACATCAATTTTACTTTCAAGTCATTCAAGGACCATCATGAGTCCATCCTAGGATAGTCAAAGAGTCATGATGATGCGCCAGGATGGAGGCTAAGCAGCCACTATAAAAATGGGTAATATTTGCTGTGGGATGCTGTAGCCCACGGAAGAGCCTGATGCTGGGATTAACTTAACTTTATTACTCACAGCTTGGGGTGTTTTGGGAGTACCTTTCACCCTCACCTAAAAAAGCAGTCACAAACATGTGAGGTATATTTTCTAAAGGGTACCTGAATGTGTTCAGAGCTGGGAGTGATGGTAGCACTCATTAGACATGTTTTAATCTCCTATTTTAGGAGGAGCTGAATGTCTTTTCTCTCCATTAACTGCATAGGTAGCTTGGATATGGACACACGGTCAAATGAAGACCACCCTAGATAATTTTCTGCTGCCTGGCATCCTCTTTAGACAAGGTTCATCTGCTCCACCTTTATGTGTGCATTAAGTGGTACATGTCTGACTGGTCTCTGCAACATGTTCTACAGCTCCATTTACATCCAAACCAGAGTACAGCACAGGGAGAAGGACCTGGGACTTGATGCGCTACCTGATGTGTTTGTGCAGGGTTCATCAAGCAGCTGTAGCATCCTGATGCAAAAAAAACTGGAAATCTCAAATCTCAAAACCCTGGAAAAAGGCTTTCTGTTTAAAGAAAAGCCAGGATCAGCTTGTACTTCCTTTCTGCAATTCTCAGTCCTATGTGTAACATTCAGCATTTATCCCTTCTCTTCCTTTCTTAATACCTTTGTTCCTCAAAGCTGTATTTTCACTTCTTTTCCCAGGAGATGTTTGGAGTGCCTGTATTCTGCTTTTCTAGGAAACTTCACTTTACGGATCCCCTTTAAACCTCTGGGAGCCTTCCAGACATGATTTCTTTGTTCATCCTTTCTCTCATTGTGACTTTAGTTGAATTTCCCTGTAAATCTTGCTCATGGCCTGGTACTAGAAGAGCTCCTTGAACACATACAATGCAATGTTAGCTTTGCAAAGGTTGGATAGAAAAGATGCAAAGCACTCCTGCACCATTTTAATCCACAGACCTGGAGAAGAGAGGTTAGAGAGGTAAGTTGCCTGCTTGAATCACAAGAAATTCAGCTGTAAGAGAAGAATCTATCTGTTTTTGAGTTAGCCACATCTGACAGCTGACATGATCTGGCAGCTCCTTCATTGTTTTCTAAGGGAAAAATCCCCATTTTCAGTTTTAAGATGTATAGACCAGCTGATTTTCAACACCCCCATTGCATATAGAATAAAAAGCTGTTATCACTGCATTAAAACCTGTTAGCATGTTTGTTTTGAGTAAGGAGGAACAGCAGTGGTAAATATTTCCAAGATAGCTGATGACAGACAGCAGGATCATCATCCAAAGCCTTTTACTGTTGCTATGAGAGTTTCCTAGCCATTCATCCATAGATGCCTTTTCCCAGCAGACTTATTTATCTGCTATCGGGTAGCTAAAGCGTCTTGAGTAATGATGATTCTCTTGACTTTGTATGCAAAACTGAGCTCTGAGGGACCCATTGTGACACGGTTATGTCCAAAGAGGACACACCATCTGGGGGGGGTTGGGGGAGGGGGAGTTGGGTGAGCAATCTGGAAAGATATGTAGCTCTATTTATAGAGCACTAAGTGCAAACTATTAGAAAGCTAAAATCTATACGCTCTGGCTGTGTTGATTTGGTGTGTGAACTAGGTTAGGATGAATGACACTGAATAAATAGCTTTGTGCAGTAAAGAAAGGTTATTTAGGCTAATGCTGTTTTCATTTCTACAGTGATGCTGGGCACACTGAGGCTGATCATCTTCACTGCAGGTTAGCAAGGCTCTGCAAGTGCACATTTAAATTAGATAGTGGGACAAAGTTCTTCCCTGTGAGGGTGCTGAGGCACTGGCACAGGGTGCCCAGAGAAGCTGTGGCTGCCCCATCCCTGGCAGTGTTCAAGGCCAGGATGGGAGGGACTTGGAGCAACCTGCTCTGGTGGAAGGTGCCCCTGCCCATGGCAGGGGCTGGAACTGGAGGAGCTTTAAGGTCCCTTCCAACCTAAACCATTCTCTGATGCTATGATGGTGCCCCTTGGGAAGAAAATGGGCTCATATTTTCTATTGACCAGCTTGAGCTTGATGAAGACTTTTGCAATTAAAAAGCTGCATTTTCAAGGGTCTTCTCAGAGATCTTTCTGCTTCCCCAGAATCAATGACAACATCTCAGTCTGCAAAAGCTTCAAAGAAAGCAGTGCCTGACTCTCCTAGGGAAATAGGTGGGAGCCATATTGAGCCAATATTAAAATGCTTTGAAAGTCCCACCTGGCTGACAAACAGGAACTTTTGCAGATATGACATATTTTATTACCATACTGTTGCTATGGCTGGCAGCAAAATTAAGTGAGCTGCCACTGGCAATAGTGTTGACACACGCAATGGCAGCAAACAGCTGTAACTCGGTATTAACAGTATTGATTTTCTGCACCCAGGAGAGCCTTTGTAAACTTTTAAACCCCAGTTTTTCCAAATAAAAAGCACCCAACTAAATGTCAGGGATTGCAACAAAGTCATTTTAGTAGAAGGCAGAGATGTAATTCATCATGTGAGAAGTCTGCCTGAGCACACATATAGGGGTGTGAAATTGCGATGACCCTATGCGAGAACATGGATGAATTAGGTCTTTTCAAGGTGTCTCCAAGGTCATGCTGTGACCAAGCAGCTGGATCTACCCTGACAGGCTGACCTACAAGTCAGTGTAAAGTCATGCCTATACCCATGTGGCTTCAGCTATAAGGAGGCTATAGCCATGACTCTAATTCTGTGACAGTGTAATCTTGTGGATAAGGATGTACATAAGTTAAAGCAGAACATGTAGTGTTAGAGGTTTTGCAGCCATGACAGGGAAACCTTAAAGTGCACAGTGCTGTTAGCAGCAATCTCAGCACCTGGGAGGCTTTCACCTCCATCATCACCAGTACTGGAAGCACTAAATACCATCAAACTTGTGTGCTAATGTAAAACCTTCGTAACGACCTCTTCTCTCTGTTGGGTGTTGCAATTAGATGAGCACATCTAGCTGTCACATGCATCATCTGTTTGAGAAGTTATTTTGTCCTACCACTGCAACAGTCGCTGTGCAGGTTTCCTGTAGTTCAGCTCTGCATGAGTCACACAGTATTTACCGAGAATATTGGGCTTGCTTACGTTTAAAACAATTTCTGCAGACATCATGCTCAGAAATAAGGACTGCATGAACTCTTTTTTGTCTTGCTGAGTTTCCAGCCTTCCTCTCCTGAAACTCATTAAACCCAGCTCTCTCTATTGATCACTGGGGAAAGGTCTGGGGCCAAACCCAACAGAGGAGCAGCCCCCCAGCTTGGGAGTTTTCACACCTTTCCAAGAGGGAGGACCACTTGTCTGAAGGAAAGGATGCACAGACCTGGAGGACGGCTGGGCTTTGCCTGGTTTCCTGCAGGAGGAGGGAGCAGGTATGTATGTACCACAGCAGCCCTGTCCCCACCTTCAGGAGATGCCTCAGAGTCAGCCTTGTTTGCTCCACACATGGTTTTGGGATGATGCTCTGAGTCCTATAAAGTAAAGTGTATTATGGTGTCTTTAGGAGCATAAGCTGTTTCCTTCACAGGGAATATGGAACTACTTGAATGGGGTGTATCTTCAGCTGCAACGTGTTTACTTCTCCAGCTCCCTCAGGATGATGTTGTTTTGACACAAAGGCTCAGTTTGATTTGCTCCACAAAATACTAATTAATTGCTCTGTCAGCACCTTTAAATTTGGGAACACACCACAGCCTTCAAAATACACAAAGGTAAATTTCCAGTTTAAGGGGTGATCTATTGCACTATAAATAGCCTTCCACATTAACATACTAGTGCTCAAGTGGCACTAAGATAAGTAGAATACTTGTAAATGTAATTTTGATGCTTTATTAATTGCTCCCTCATGGATTTGTTTTCCTTTTTACTACTTTTCTGACTTTTCCTCCTTTTTAAACCTCTGCTCAACTTACTGCCTTAACCCAAAGATGCATTTTCCCCAGTGTCTTTCCCAATGCCCCTTTTCCCTGCTAAGTCACTTGAAAAAAATACTTTGAATTAAGTGAGGTTCATTCTAAACTCTGCTTTCTGAATAAGGATTCAGCTCATGTGCCAGCGCCACTGGTTATGAAGATGTAGAGAGGCACTGCAAGGACAAGTGCCTGCAAGAGAGTTGTGACTGGTGGGTGGACGAGTGCCTGCAGGAGAGCTATGACTGGTGGGTAAAATGATCACTCCAGGGGCGTGTTTTGCACTTGCATCACTGCCACTGCCTCATTCCAGGTAAAACTTATTCTTTTGCAGAACATCAGCCCAAAGTTGACACCTTTGTTAAACGCTCAAGGTGGGATTTCAATAGGCTTGATAGATGGATGATGCTTTTATGGGTCTTCCTCCCCAGACTGAACTGTGGCTTCTGCTCTCTGAGAGAAGCCACTTTGTATTTCTTTATTTCTTTTTGTATTTCTTTCTCTACAAATTAGTACTTACTCAGCCTTTGAGATATTTAGATGAGGACTTGAGGTAGGACAGGAGGGGTTTGTTTGCCAGCTGATTATACCCCAAACAGTGAAGTATCCATCAATGAAGTTGGAATGCAAATCTCTTTGACCCCCCAAGCTTCGATAGAACCGCAGATGCTCATGCTGGAGCAGTTTTCTGCTTGCCCTTGGTACATGGATGCTCATTCCAGCTTAGACCTGCCCAGGGAGAGATACAGGATGACAGAGCTAAAGCTCCACAGGGGTCAGGTCTCCAGGACCATGAGGAGGACCAGGCACCTCAGGAGGAGACAGAAATAGCCAACACATCACCACCCCACACCAAAGACATAGCAGAGCAGTGCGTCTGTTTTATCTGCATTTCATTACCTACTGGTAAGATTTCTTTAAACGCCTTCTGAGGGCTTGTATTAACTCATCCCTACATATTACCAGGAAATAGTGAAGGTGAGGGCAAGGTGAATCTTTAGTACCTCTGGCTTTGAAAAATACAAACATTAACGTCATTAGAAACCCACAGACCTGCAAGAGATCAGACCGAGCAAATTCGAAATTAACCTTGCAAAGTGAACAGTGTGTCTGAATTAATCTCTAAAAACATGCTTTACCGTGGAGGTAAGCTAAAATGTCAGCCCGAAGTTGAAAGCTTGGTGGAAGCAATCTCTGTTTTAAGACTCAAAGTGACCCTTGATATTTATCAAGGTAATGAAAATACAACAGGCCTTTCAAAAGCTGATGAGAGGTTGCACTCAGCTCACCCATCATAATGACGAGGTGGTTTTGCCATAGCTGGACAACACACTTATCTATCACTTTCCCACATGCAGAGGCTAATCCTGCAGATTATTATTTCCTAGCATATATCTTTTGTGTTAATTCAATATACATATGTTTATTTTAGATTTATATTTAATTAACATCTATACCTGTAATAGATAACATATATATATTTCTGGTGACTGAGGCGGCCAAACAGAGGTAGCCCAGCTGATCCCCAAATGCTCCAAATAACCTATCAGGCAAAAATGCTTTAAGCAGCAGGGATAACAGAGGTGACTCTGCCCTCCTCCTGCTGTGCCACAAGCAGATGAACAGAGACAGACATCAGCACACAGGGGGCACCAGCAGTGGTGTTGCAACGTGCAGGCTGCCTTTATATAGGTAATCCATTAATGCCTGAGGCTGATGACAATAGGCCTTTAATTTGCTAAATACAAAACACAGAAGGAAAAACTTGTGCAACCAAACTGCAAAGTCCTACATCAGAAATATCAGAAGAGTAAACTGTAATTTCCTTCCAAATACAACACATCCCTGTTAACTCAATGCAGCTGGCTTATATTGCCAAGTGCTTTCCTTTTCCTCTCCCTGGGAAATCACAGGAAAAGGTGCAGCACCCATTTGAAGAAAACAATGATAACCAACCATATGCTTGTGTCCCTGGTACTGAGGCAAAATATAGACATTTTCTTGGCATTTGTGGAAGACTGGGAGGTGGCTGGTCTCATCTCCCAAGTAAAAGTGATAGGACAAGAGGAAATGGCCTCAAGCTGGGTCAGGGGAGGTTTAGACTGGATATTAGGAAAAAATTCTTTACCAAAAGGTGCTCAGGCATTGGAACAGGTTTCCTAGGAAAGTGCTGGAATCACCATCCCTGGAAGCATTCAAAAACCGTGTAGATGAGGCCCTTAGTGACATGGTTTAGTGGTGGACTTAGCAGTCCTGGGGTAATGGTTGGACTTGATGATCTTAAAGGTCTTTTCCAACCTAGCTGTTTCGATGACTCCATGATTCTATGAATGAGGTACTTCATCCTGCTCCATTTGCAGTTGTCCTCTCTACATGGGCACCTACATGAAGACCCAGCTTTCCAAAAGGCTACACTCTGTGGGTGCCCCTTTGTGTGTCTTCAGCAAAGAAAGGTGAATGGGATTTCACACACAAAGTATCAACTATAATGGAGTCATCCAAACATAGTGGAAATACAACAGGGTCTGGAATCCCCCAAATCCTGAAGGTTTAAAAGTAGCACAGCTGCTGTGAAGTCTGATTCCACTTTTTGTCACCCAACACGCTTATGGGTTTGTGCTAATGGACTGTAACCTGGATCAGACCTGCTGAATGGGACCTTCTCTGCATGTATACATCCACCATCTAGTTTTCAGACATCTCATTGCCAGTGCAGAGGAAACTATAAGTTATACTATCATTTATCTTTTGACATCCCACTCTAAATCTAATAGCTGATTTCTTATTTTGCATTTTATTAAGTGATGCTCATTTACCCTTACCTTAAAGCTTCCTTAATCATTCCAGAGACTCAAAAAATCCTTGGCAGAGCATCACCCAAGGAAAAGCAATATTAAAACAAAGTCTGCTCTCTGTGCCAAACATCCCCAAAGCTGGCAACTGCGGAGCTGCTGCAAAGCTGGCAACTGAGTTCCTGGAGAAGAGACTCTCACCAGCAAGTGTTAACCAAAGCTGCTGTAATATTCAACAAGGGTGTGAGAGGAAGAGATCATGGGGTCTCCGTGCAATTGTAGCATTGAGTTTATAACACATATTCAGTAAGTGAGCTAAAATAAGAGTGGTTTGTACCAACCAGGGTTTTGATTGGAAAAGACTGAGGGATGATTGTTATGTATTGAGCTATCGAAGGATTTTGTCCCGTTACACTGATTTGCTAAAAATAGGCTAAATCTCTCTCTGATTTTAAGGTGGAGCAGCCAGAATATCAGACATTTCAGAGCCATCTGCTGCGCATTTCGATTCACATGGCTCATTTCAGACATCTGCACTAAAATAGGAGGAATGATGTCCAGCAAATACCTATTTCTCTCCACTGGCTAGAATGGTCTAAGCAGCTTGTCAAAGTGCAGGTGCCTGTGCCATAGATACACACTTCTCAGGGGCATCCCAAACTAGTGCTGGTTTCAGAGGATAACTAAAAATCACTGATATTGCTAACAACATTTCCACTTGCTGCAATAAGCATTAAATGTGACCTTACAAAGCTCCTATTTAAATGACTTACCCCACATCCAGGCTGTTGCTTTCACCAAGATTGTGTCCGAACCTAAGGTTATTTTTCCAAGCCAGGCTCCACAAATCACAGCAGGGTAATGCTGGAGAAGCTGAGGTCCAGGTCTGCCTCTGAGTTGAATTCCTCCTTCTCCAAAACTGTAAAGCTCTGCATCTTTCCACACAATAAAACAAATGCTTTACAAATTTTAAAGTGCTTTCATTTCTGGCCAAGAAAAAGGGTCCATTTTTTTAAGCAGAAAGGCAAAGCTATCACGTGCAATTCATATTAAACCAACATGCCCCATTGACATGATACCATTATGCAGGATAACTGAAAGCAGAACCCTTTCTAATCTTAGAAACGCAGGTCTGGAAGCAATCTCCAGGGCACTGGATACCTCATCCACATTCCAGGCACTGAAATGCCAGGCCTCGTGCAGCAATCCTGGGAGCTGCTTTTATGAAGATCATTATCTTTCTTAACCTCTATGCAAAATTCATTGCAATGGTGAGTGCTGAGAGCCAGGATTCATTTTACGTCAGTCATGGCAATAGTCTGACACTCCTGAGGTCCTTATTATTGCAAATGGCAAAGAAATATATATATATTCAGCTTTCATTTTGATTTAGACCAGACAAATCCTGGCTTACAGAACCAGCCCTGCCTGCTTAATTCATAAAATAATCCCCTGAGAATCCACTTTTGTCACCCACAGAAGCTCTGCCTTTAATCACATCATTAGGAGAATCACCTCTGAGATCTGCAGTAATGCAGAGCTGCCCTGGATTGCCTCAGAGAGCAGCTTTGGACAGAAAACAGCATAAACTGGTCTCTGAGTCTTCATTGTAAACCTGGAGGATAACAATGATATTTCATCATAAAACAGAGGCAAACCCACCCAGTTTCAAAGTTACTGAGTTCTAATTGTGGGCCAAAGAATAAATACAGCAGAAGCAAAGCCCATGGGGAAGGAGCAATGTCCTGCTTGTGTTTATTTGATAAAAGACAGTGTTTTTCAGGAATAAAATGCAGAAACATTGATCTCAGGCTGCTTCCCAGACAGCTGATTATGTGGGCAGAGCTTTACATTTGGCTGGAGCCCCACTTCATTTTCAAAATGGAGTTCCCATTTTTGTGGGAAATTTCAGCTTACATGTAATTTCAGGTTATGATTAAAATTAATTATTATTAAAATTATTTCAGGTTATTACTAAAATTATAATTTTTCAATGTGACCATGATAACGAGGATTTGCTTCCTAGCTAAGCACTGTCTATAGTGATGCTTAAGGACAGTCATGATTTCCTGCTCAAGGGGAACACGGATGAGCCAAAAGATCTAAAACACATGAAACCTGTTTACGTGCTAGTGTTTTAAACATAGATTCATAGAACAGTTAGGGTTGGAAAGGACCTTAAGATCATCTAGTTCCAACCCCCCTGCCAGGGGCAGGGACACCTCCCACTAAACCATGCCACCCAAGGCTATGTCCAACCCGGCCTTGAACACCACCAGGGATGGAGCATGGGGGAATCAGGGGCTTCCAAGTTCTGTTTTGGAAGTGGAATAAAGAGTGATGCAGAGATGGACAAGTTACCTCATTAGGAAGAATTCTGTGAACCAAGCTAGTTTTTTATTTCTTTGGAGTTTTTTGTTGGTATTTATTTTTGAGGGGTTTTCTAGGAATTACATAAGAATTCATTAAGAAGAGTATTCCCCCTAGAGAAAATTGAAAGGAAAAAAATCTCAGTGCGTTCACACAGTCAAATACCATCTGCTTCTATTTAAGAAATCTGTGATAATGGAACCCAAAACACCTTGATCAGATGTTTAATGCAACTTTAAGAGGTTTGAATTAGTATTCCAGATCAGCCTCACAAAAAGTTGTCAGCTCCAAAACTGCTTCTCAGCAAGGAAAGAAAACCCAATGTTTCATTCTCTAAGAACAATATAAAAGACTTCCCCACAAATTTGATGGGTTTGTTACATGCACAGAAGAACCCCCTGACAGGTACTCAGACTGTACAGATTTGGGTCAGACCAAATGAAATGGCTCTTACTCTGAATCACCCACTTGAAGGCGCATCGAAGAGTCTCTATAGACTGTAAGTGGGAATTTAATAGCCCAACGTAGTAAGACTGCAAAATGAACAGCCTGCAAAATGAAGAGATTGGGTTAAAATGCCTCTTTACCCCCCAAAAAAAAAAGATCAGGAAACTCAGATACAATTTCATGCTTTTTAAAGTAAATGGCTATGCCTAACTGCAAAAGCATCACTGTGACCTTGCAGGGATTTCTTCAACCATGGTAGGACACAGCCAGGGGAATGGAGAATAAGAATTGGTATTGCTGTAGGCTGGGCCAGGACACATGCTCAGGATTAACTCAGGAAGCTGAAACAGGACTCAGTCAGAGGCAGGATGCAATGAAGTAGCTGAATTAGGAATGAAACAGCTTTAGGAATTAACAGGCTGAGAAAGCTGCAACAAAGGACCAAGGCAAGGTCACACTGTCAGGGTTGACACTGGCAGTGGCAAAGGCAGGGAGGAGGAACCACTGTAAGTAGACATTGTCCTTGGGCAAGGACTCAGCAGGACCTTTTTCTGGATGAAGCCCTTGAGCATCAGCAGCACATGCTGCTGCCCTTGGGCTGGTGTCATGGCCCAACCTTGCCCTACTGAAAGGGACTATGCCCTATTGGAGGTGTTCCAGCTTCTACAGATCTTCAAGATGGGAAGTCTCTATACAGTGTGGGAAGTCATATAGAATCATAGAATCATTTGGGTTGGAAGTGACCTTAAAGCTCATCCAGTTCCAACCCCTGCCACAGGCAGGGACACCTCCCACTAGACCAGGTTGCTCCAAGCCCCGTTCAAGCTGGCCTTGAACACTGCCGGGGATGGGGCAGCCACAGCTTCTCTGGGTACCCTGTGCCAGCACCTCAGCATCCTCACAGGGAAGAATTTCTTCCTAATATCTAATCTAAATCTACCCTCTTCCAGTTTAAAACTGCTACTCCACACTGGATCCTGGAGGGGCCACTGCATTTGGGACTGCTGGTTTCTCTAGATTTTTCCTGATAGGGTGACTGGATTTGACTCAGGGTCTGCATTATGGTAGCAATGTTTGCTGTTCCCTAGGATTTATAAGGAAATAATAGAACTGTAACAAACTCCATTACTTGTACCCCAAAAAGAAGAGAGCAATGGTCCTAAAAGCTAACAAAGCTGGAAAATACCAAAAAGTATTCCAGAACAAGTCATGGCACACATTCCTTGTAATTCTGTTTATCTTAGTTCTATTGGCAAGCTACATATGTGCCCTTAAAAACACCCATTAAAGAATGCAAGATTTCTATCTGTTCCTGTGTTTCCCTTTATACATATAAACATAGCCAAAGCTGTAGTGTAACTAGAAGCTGGTAATGCCCCTGTCTCTTTTAGTAAAAACAATGAATTCCCCTATAGTATTGTTGAAAACAGGGTTTTTTTTTCTTCAGTAAGCTATGCAAATTCTGGCTATATCAGTCTTTATTCTCTAAAATTCAAAAATACTTCAGAAAACATGTTCTTAATTACTAAAATCCCAGCTTCCCAAAATGTTGATATTCAAAATTCATATGTTTTCCTGCAGTTGTCTGGAAAATAAGAGGTTAAAATCAACCATTTGTGCCCTACTCGACTCCGGGACAAACAAACCCTTTAAAGGAAAAGAGCAGTTTAGACATTTTATTCCCTTTACCCGGCTAAGGAAAAACTAAATTCAATTCATTTTCCAGATGAGTTGCAGTGAAAAGCAGATGCCTTACAGTTTTCCCCGGGATTTTTTAACCTATATTAAGTGACAATTGAAATCAGATGACTTTTAGATTAGTCAGGCTATGTTATCTTAAAAGCACGTGGATGTGAATACATTTTAAGTCTCTGAAGCTATTAGTAAACCCACCCTTTTGCCTATGCGTGATGGGCATGATGAGGATGCAATGGCAACTCCTTTAGATTACAATGGAAATGTGATGTCCAGCTCCCACCTTCAAATCTCATCTCCAGTACCATTTTCCACCCCAAATACATGCATTTTCAGTCATAGTTAATATGACACTCATAAGCTTGTCAAAACCCCAAAAAAACCCTCTCTGAACCATCCAGCTGCTGCAACATTTAATACTCAGATACCAAACTATTGCAGATCAGACCAGACTGGGTTTATTCCAATTATTTCTATCTTTCCCGTTCAATTTGTACATTTGCCATTCTCTCAGTATTGCCCACTTTGCAGCTAGTTTGTACAGGAAAAATTGCATGAGATGTGAGCATCAGTGAACCGAGGCTGGAAAAAGCCTGTTTCCTTTGCCAAGACAAATAAGCTGATCAGATGTAATCATGAGAAGATTTTTAAGAATGTCATCTTTAATTCCTGTGAAATATACCTTTGGGTTTCCCAATACACGGAATGCCTTCCTATAAAAGCCTCGGGGAACAAATAGAAAATGCTGAGGTTATTGCAGTCTGGAAATGACTGTAGCCTCATGAAGACAAACTCACTCTTTTCATTTGTGCTGGCTGCAGAATTGCTTCCAAATCTGCCTAGAATCTAATAAATCATTCACATCACCTTGTTTTTTTCATAGATGAATATTCATGGTGATGGTTTGCAATTACAATTTGCAGGATGCTAAATTTCTGGCAAAGTTTCCACAGAAATAACCAGTTCCTTTTTCATTTTAATGGTCACACATCTTTAAGGCACTTATTGAAATTGCCAAGTAGAGCAACACAAGTATGCAAAGCATATTGCTAAGACAGAGGTGAAAGCTTTGATAGGAGAGAGAAAAGGTTAGAGGGGAACTCCCTCTTCAGTTCCTCATTTCATCATTCCTTTTGGATGTCCACTGAAATACAAGCAAGACATGTCTGGAAACAGGCAGAGCTGAATTCTCATCTCTGGCTTTTTCATGTGTCATCCTGATGCTCCCGGCTGTGCAAGTGTTCTCCCATTTGACAAAATAAAGCCTGAGCCATTTTCTCCTTTGGGAATAAAGCACAAAGCTGAACACCAGGCTTGAAATAGCTGCACACCAGACACGAAATCTCTTTGGTATGAAAGCTGGTTTGTGTAGAGGGAGCATCTGTTCAGAAATTCATTCTGCCCATTTCTACTCGATGTGAGTTGGGCGATTCAGTCCTTTGCAGATGAGGTCTCCAGTGGGATTCTGGCTCCGTAGGTATTCTACAGTTTCCTCAAGGCCAGCTCTGCAGCAGTCCTGGTGAAGTTAGTGGAGATGCACAACACTGGTGCAACCATCCTGAGGAACCATCACCCATTCCTGTGTAGTCTTATTTAAGTGCAGTTACATTTAGTATATTGGAAAGCTCCTCATTAAGGTAATGCAATGATAAAACAAGCACATGCACTTCTATTCGGGACTAATTTTTAAATATTAGATCTCCTTTTACAGAGCTTAAGTATTATAGAGCTTTTCCTGTCAGCAATTTTCTGAAGGCTAGATACAGCTATCTTATTACTGTTTGGACCCCCCAAAAACAACGGCATTAAAACACTCATGAAACTTAAACACAAGTAATGAGTGAGTCTTATTCCACTTACCCAGTACTGTCCTTTCAGGTAGGCCAGAGGTTTTTCAGTGTCCAGCTGGCTCTTACTTAAAGACCAGGTTCAAATACAAATCTGCCTTTTTGTTTGCCCTTCTTTCCCTCCACCTCCTTCCTCCCTTTATTTCCTTCCAAACTGCTAATAATGGTTGGACTTGATCTTAAAGGTCTTTTCCAACCAAGCTGATTCTGTGATTCTATGATTATATTGTAAATAAGATATAAACACCTGAACTGCAAGTGAGCATTCACTTCAGGGCTTGCCAGAGAATGAAGCTACGTTGTGTCCTAGCAATAGAGCGACAATGCAGCCATTTTCCCAAAAAGACTTGCACAGATGCAGTGAACTGACCCCATTTCTCTGCCTCTGAACCCAGCCTGCAGCCACAGCACAGTTCACATAAATTAAGCCTGGGCCACATCAACACTAATTGAGCAGGAGAGTTTCCCCAAGCTCCATGCTGTTATGATGCCTCTTACTGTCTTTGCAGAGCTGGTTTGTGTAAGTACCAGTCCCAGAGGCTGCAGATGGAGTTAATATGTAATTAACTCCCTAAAAGAGAAATTAGCTCTTTCTGTAGCAGCACCAGTAGACTGCTGCTGTCTGTACTTGGAAGGGAAGGGAAGGGAAGGGAAGGGAAGGGAAGGGAAGGGAAGGGAAGGGAAGGGGGCATCATGTCATTAGTTCTCCTCAGCATGCAGAGGTATTGTTGGCTAGGAAGAAGGTTTTTAGTGCCTAGAAGTTTGAAAGTTGAAGGAAGACGATGCATTACCCCAAAGGCGGCTGCAGGAGCTCATGACCATCTTTGCTCCAAATTCATAAGAAAAGACTTAGCATTTTCAATAGAATTCCCTTGCTGGACATGTACCTTGGAAGTGGAAACTGAACCCCTGTCTTTCAGCCTGCAGGCAGGACTGTGTTGGCTCAGGATTGCCTATGACTGGTAAAGCAAACAGAGGCAACTGTGCATGAAGGATTGTCAGGGCAGAAATTAGCAGGGTATAGACAAAGCACTAAAGAGGCTTTGAGGCTGCTTGTTTCCCCCCCTTTTTTTTTTCTTCTTGAGTATTTAATACTTTCCTGAAAGCCTACACTGACAGCACATTGAACTATATAGCTGTTAACTATTTGTTCACTTGACAAATGTATTGACTTAAGATGTCCTAATTCAAACCTTGGGCTGCTTGGAGCAAAAAAGAGATCCTGCAGGTCTCTTTGGATTTGTCAGAGAAGATGGAAATGTGCAATTACATTCCAGAAAGGTTATTCCTGTTGAGATAGATTTCTCCTTATACAATTAACAGAGCTCTAATAAAAAAGGAGTGGCTTTCTGCAGCTCCTGAAATCACAGCTCTTCAAGTTAATTCTCATTCAACATGGAGATTACTCCCTTAATCAAGGTAATAAACATTTCATTCGATGCATGGGAGCTGCAGTGCTGGATGCCCTGATTCTTCATGGCTATAGAAGATGTATATGCAATGGTCTGCACCTTTCCACAGTATATTTATAGGGTGTGACTGTTAGCTCAGCCGTAGACAGGTATTTTCTGAGGTTGTGAAATAGTGGAACAAAAATGCAGACACCTGAAACACCCAATCCTATCTGCCAAAAAACATCAGACATAATTAATCTAAATAAGTCTGGAAAACGTGGCTCGCAGCAAGAGGAAAAAGAGACTCCTCCTCCATTCATTCAAAGAACGCTAAAAGGTGCTTTGTTCATAGGTAGCTTTTTCAGGGCCTCTATGCGAAACATATTTTGGATTCTAGGCGGTTCATTCCCACAAAAAGGAAAAAGACATCATGAGAATCAGCTTCAGCTGGAAGCTGATGCTAAATAATTCCACATTAAAAATGAGATAAGGCATAGCAAGGTGACAGGAAAGATGAGTCATGGAACAGCATGTGTGGGTTGTACATTACCACTAATCTTTAAATCATGGCCAGGTATTGTTCTGAAGGGTCTGCTACAGCTGAAACAGAATTTCCCACTCCTTGCAGAAATTACTAAGTGGGATTCAGAGGTCTGTGCTGTGGAAGAGACAAGTTAGAGGCAACAACAGATCCTTGTAGCTAAAACCTGACTTTGCGGCACTGCTGAAAGTAGGTGTGAATGCAGAATGATACTGCTAACAACAAGCGCATGAGGCTTCAAAATCTGATTCACAAACTCCATTGAGCAGGAGATAATACTCAGCACAGTATTCACCCCTCGGGAACAAATGGTTTGATGGGGAGAACAAGAAACCTGCTAGCAAAGGCTGTTTTCAGCACACTGGATACTCTATGTTATAGGGACTGTTTGCCTACATCTGTTTTGTAAGTCAAGAAACTCTTTCTCTCCGACCCTCTTTCCAAGCATAACGGAGAAGGGAAGTCGATAAAACCTCCATTGCAGTTATAACAGAAAAGATCAAACAAGAGCCAAAACAAACAGCAGCTGGCTCAACAAATATGAATTTCAGGTAAGGGTCATAAACAACGGGCTGGAACTGTGGATGCTAATAAAGTGAGAGCAAAGGTCAAATGGTGCTTTTTAACACACAGTTTGGTTCAAAACAACAAAAAAAATGAAAGCTTGGTCCATAAAAAAACCCATTTGATTCTGTGAGTAATGCAGACAGCTCTTCCTCACCCCAGCAGTCTCTCAATTCCCAGCATGTACAGGAGTGGTGCCTCAGACAAACCAGCAATGAAAAGGCATCTGGTAGACTAAAAGTGCTGCTGATCCTGCTGACCAAACTCCCTGTTTCATAGCATTCCTCAGCCTGTTGATTCCCATCTGTGTGCCATCTCTCCTCTGATACACAGATTGTAAACTGTTAGGAGCAAAACCATCTTTCTATTTTTTCTTCGTGTGGTGGGTCACACAAACGGGTTCTGGTCTTGGCTGTGATACTTTGGATCTATGGAACAGTTGTAACAATAATGGATAATATTTCACCTTTAATCACTAACATGTGCAGAGCCCCTGGAAATACACAGAACTCACACTGGTATCCAAGCATGGATGTTTAGGGAAGAGATTCAGCAGATACTGAGGATATTCATTCATAGCAGGTCAAAGCCCAGAGAAGGTCAGTGTTGGTGAGGTCATTGCTGGAGCTGGTTTCTCCCCTGTCTGCTCATGTGAAGTTTCGGATGCAGCTGTGCAGACATTGGGGGCAGGAGGCTGAGCCACACGGATGTTGATGCTGATCCAGACCCTTGGCTCCTATGAGAAGCATTAGCCCTCAGATTATAATGATAAAAAAATAATCCCATTTCATGCTTATCACAAGAAGAATCTCATAATTGTCCTAATAGCTCTATAAACAAGTTATCCCATTACTTATTTCTTTATTTGCCAATGCTGTAACCTCAACACAGATGGCCAGGAAATATTTTTTTCCATCATTTGACATTTGGGGTCTATTGTCAGCTTGCTCTCTACACCACGGAGCAAGCTCAGTTGTGAAACCGGCTACTTCCAAAGCAGAGCAATCTCTGACTGACCCAAGGGCTATTTAATTGGCTAGACAAAGTGTAAAAGACCTCACAGGAGAAACTAAAATCCACTCCAGGAAGCAGTGCCTGAGGTATTCAGGAAGGAGGCTGAGGTCTGGGTCAGGATTCAAGCCTGATGCTGTCACACACTGATCTTAATCTATCGGTTTTGTCCTGTTTCTGCCACAGATAAGTTTTACTTCTGGAACACAAAGGCAAACACAGATGGAGGTAAAGAAATGCTCTTCTCCAGCTTCACGTGCTCTAATGAGGATTGTGGTTCCCAGATAATGATGGGCAAATGGTGGAACAGCCATACATCCTCCACAGAGTACTCCACATATCATAGAATCATAGAATAGTTAGGGTTGGAAAGGACCTTAAGATCATCTAGTTCCAACCCCCCTGCCATGGCCAGGGACACCTCACACTAAACCATGCCACCCAAGGCTCTGTCAAACCCAGCCTTCAACACCACCCGCAATGGAGCATTCACAACTTCTCTGGGCAACCCATTCCAGTGCCTCACCACCCTCACAGTAAAGAATTTCTTCCTTATATTCAATCTAATCTTCCCTTGTTTAACTTTGAACCTGTTACCCCTTGTTCTATCACTACAGTCCCCAATGAAGAGTCCCTCTCCAGCATCCTTGTATGCCTCCTTCAGATACTGGAAGGCTGCTCTGAGGTGTATGTATCATGCAGCACTGAAAATAATCTCAAACTGGCAATGACTATCTAAGTGGCCATGATAGAAGGCAAAATTAAGGGGACAATTTCAAATTCAAGAAAGAAATAATTAAAAATGTTTGCTAATTATTTATTGCATTGATGTTAATCAAATTCATGGCATTTTGAATGACTAAATTATGTTCTCCTGATCTCAAAAATGGAAAACCTGCCAGGCTCACAATGATGAGAGAGAGTTAAAGAGGTGCTAAACCACACTAGAATATGACAGTGCTTGGACTGGCATTTAAAACTTGTCTTGCACCTTTGAGTAGAACTAAACTGTGCTATAACCATGTTCTGGAACTGGGAATACCTATATAGCAGCCCAAACTGGAATAGGTCACACCATGGGAAGGCTGTGTTACAGATGATGCCTCAGAGGCTAATGCATTTTAAAAGGACAGCTCAGACTTTTCCTTCTTAGAGAAAGAAAAACACTAATACATTTTCTACAAAAGGATATTTTTGTTTAGGGTTTAAAGCAGCAATGCAGAAGCAAAGTGAAGAGACAGAACCCCTGGCTCCCTGCTCTGTGTGTGGCTCTTTGTCTGTACCACACTCCTTTCCACAGATTTGCAGTAGTCACGATTTCCTATATACAGATGCAGAACAAAATGACTTTGTACAGAGCTGTTCAAATCAAAAGGTAATGATTACCTGCAATGAGCAAATAGAAATGAAAGAAACTCCTAAATTAATATGTCTGCCTCTCATATATGCTGCTGGGTTGTTGGTGAAATGTGCTTTCAGGGTTTTTTTCCTCTTGTGCTAAGCTTGTTTCATGTTTTCCCCATTGCCAAAGCACAAAATGGATATTTATGTTAATTTACCGAGAAGTTAATTCCCTTTTCAATTTTTTGAGACTAACCAGTGTAATGAAGCTGCATTGAAATAATTTCAGGGAAAATATATCACGCTTTTGTCACTTCTTCAGTGCTATATACCCATCTCAGCTCTTCATGCACAATAATGCACATCATAACCTCACACACTGTGAGGTTAAAAGACAGCTGCACAGAAAAGACTGAACTTGACAGGCAGACTCCACAAAGGTCGCAGAGCAAAGGTCACAGTTTCACATGGCACTCAGGGAAAATACCTTATCCTACTGAATTCTGCCAGGGGGGCACATCCAAATCCCTTCATCTGAAGGCTACCAAAACTGGGAGAAGGCTGGATGTAGATATAATCACTACAAGTGGCCTTTGCTGTCTTTCTGCCTTGGCTTCAGGTACAACCAGCTTCACATTTAGCAAATATTCAGAGATGAGTTTGAAGCACACTGGAAATCAGCAGCTGAAACCTTCTTAATGCTGGAGTCTTGCTTGTTACCAATGAACAGCGTCTTACAGCAAAGGCAATTCCATCAGCCTGACAGAATGGGATATAAAAGGCTATATCCTATCTAGTGTCAATTAGAAGGGCTTCTATGGTCGAATCATCATTAGAAAGGGAAAGACAGAGGAAAAAGCCAGGACTCGGTGCGCAGCATCCTGCATCAGACCTGAAAGATAACTGACCTGACTCACAGCTGCTGCCGCCGGGGGCAGCAAACAGCGCTGAGATTAAAGGCACAGCACTGAAAAGCAAAGATGCAAAGAAACCCAAACCCAAACCCCCTCAGACATTAAATCACTGGTTTCAACCTCATCACTGCATATTTATCAGAGGTATTTGTATGTTCTTTTAATGAATTTAAAACTTCAATATTTCCTGTCAATTGAAGTGTACTTCTTTGGGGCTTTTTTCTGTATTTTTCCATTTATTCCTCACAACTGCATGTGACGCCTAATACACACTACAGTGATAACTGAATTATTAAAAGCTCTCTTTTCAAGAGGGCTGAAGTGCTGTGAAATACCTGACAGGGCTGATGTTACAACTGATATTGTTTCAACCATGCATTCTATTAGGGTATTTATCAAGATTTTTTCATACATGTAATCAGAACTGGGTTTTTTTTTTTCCCCAAAAGAATTAGGAGTTGCTAGGGTTTCAAATCCTAGTGCTGTTTGTTTGCCACAGCTGTCACCATTTCTGATATTATATATATGCAAGTGTTTCTATTTGCCATAGCTGGCAATGCTTCTCAGCAGGTGATTTGCAAAGAAAAGTCTAAAAGGGATCTGCAATACTTGCACAAGGACTCCAAATTCAGGCTTTCTAAACTCTGTGACTCCATGGATTTCAGCCATGCCGAAAAAGGACCTAAATACCCAAATATCGGTTAAAAATATTACACAGCACTGGTTCCAACATGTATGCTCCTGATGTAAATTCATAGAACCAGTCATGACTGAAGTTAAGAATATACTTAAATATTTACATGCTTGGAATCCTGTCAGCAGGCACTCTGATAAAGGTGAAGATCCTGCAGATGCTGAACACACGTTTCCTCTTACTTATCCGGATGCTCACATTGTCTTAAAGGGAAAAACACATGAGAAGTGGATCTCAAGACTATGATCTTAAGATTGAGGACTTAGACTCTCTAACCAAACTAGATGATGGATGGAAGGATATTTTAATTGGCATATCATTCATCTGAGGAGAGGGAAAAGTGATTTTGGAATTCCTTCTTCTTCCTGTCAGCCCTGTAAGCAGAGATGCCTTTTTCCCCCTGACTTTTCTATCACCGGTGACATGTTTCATCAGCTGCACAGATAAAAAAGCATCTCCTACACAGATAACTCAGAATCACCTGTTAGAGGGAGGCCAGCTATCCTTTCACTGTTTGTCAGATTGATGGCTAAAGCTGGGGGTTTTAGGATATAATGCCTCATTTTCTGCCAGTAGCTTTGCCTTGTTATCAGTGTTTGAGAAGTTGTGGGTTGGAGTTTCAGACACATTTTGGATTTAGTGTTTGAGAAGTTGTGGGTTGGAGTTTCAGACACATTTTGGATTTAGTAAGAGAAGGAGATGGAAACACAGATTCTGCTTCTAGCTGAAATGTCCATTTCAGATTCCTTATTGGCACTGAGTGACCTCTGACATCACCAGCACCTCCTTCTCCCGTGTCCTAGATAACAAGTTGCACTGAAAAGTGCCCTGCCAGCAACCACAGCTAAAGATTTGTGCTGATTTAATTTGAGAACAAATTCCTCTCAAAAGGAGGTGAGCAGATGAAAAGAGAAATCATAATGGGAACCAGGATGCAGGCTGCACTATAGCAGTTCCTGCTGCAAGACAGGAAAGCTGCCATATGTTCACAAGTGTAATATATGGTGCTTTAATTCTGGTTGGCTCAAGATGGTTAGAAAGGTTCTATAAATGAGGTGAAGGAATAAGTCTGATATCTGAAACATAAATCTTGCTCACTTCACTAGGAAGAGTGATCCTCCTGGCTAACTGCATCAGTTTAAACTGAAAATCTGTTATAAAACATTGGACAGCATCTGAAAAATCTCAGCCAGGTGGGATAAATCCAGATTTACAGCAGGATATGACCCACCTGGCACGAATAAAGAACCCCCACGTAATGACAAGATCTTCCAGATGCATTCCAGCCCCAAAGAGGATCAATCCTTTCTGCTCATCAAAGTAAGAGAATCATGTGTTTTAGTCAAATGGAAAGAAAATATCACTACCAAAATTATCATAATGAAGAAACTCATAAAAACACAAATCGTTCTCATACTTGAAGCAAAGTTTCCTGCTTGGATGTGATCTCCACTGCAGACAGCATGCTGACATTTACTAATGGATTAGCACAACATTCTGCATCACATCACATGTACCGCAGCAGCAGAACCTCTGGCCTCACACATACGGTAGCTATATGGTATCAATGTGATTTGCATGAACGCTGCAGCTGTTCCTCAGTGAGCTGGTGTCCTGGGTTCAGCAGTAGCAGTCATTTTTCTCCTTCTTGGTAGCTGGTGCAGCGCTGCGTTTTTGACTTTCGGCCTGGGAACAGCGCTGATAACACCAGTGTTTTCAGTTACTGCTTGGTAATGTTTTGGTCTGACCAAGGACTTTCTGAGCCTCATGCTCTGCCCCGGAGGAGGGGAAGCCGGGAGGAAGCAGAAACAGGACACCTGACCCAAGCTGACCAAAGAGGCATTCCATACCACAGTACATCATGCGCAGGATGGAAAAACTGGGGGCAGGAACCCAGAAGAGTTGAGTTCACAACTCGGTTGTCGGGTGGTGAGCAGTTGTATCCTCTTCCCTTGCATTTCCCTGGTCATTATTATTATTGGTGGCAGCAGCAGTGGTTTGTATTATCCCTTAGTTACTGGGCCGTTCTGACCTCAACCCGTGGGAGTCACATTCTTTCGATTCTTCTCCCCATTCCCCACCCCCTCAGAGGTGGGGGGGAAGAAAGAGGGGGGAGTGAGTGAGCAGACTGCGTGATTTACGGCTTAAACCACAACAGTTCTTTTTGGTGCCCAACGTGGGGCATGAAGGGTTGAGATAATGACAGGATTAATAGTCACTCATCACAATACTGATTTATTGGCTCTCAAAGTTGTTGCTCTGTATCTCACAGGTTCAGCATGTGGTACTTTACTTACAGACAGTATTTGTTATCTTAGCATTTTTCAGACATGGGGTTTGGGTTAAGGTTCTTGTTACATTGTACTTTATTGGAATGACTTTTAATGCAATAGGCTGAGTGATCATGAAACTGACCCGGCTTTTGTTCCCAGTGTGGTCACCAACTCGATACTTTGGGAGGTATATAATAGAAGTGTTTAGCAATTACACATCTCTTTTCACCTCCTCAGGTGGTCAACCTGTGAAGGAGACATTCTTTTATGCTCCCAGCCCCCCCACCAGACTGTTTGCAGTGTCATTTGAGAGTTCTGAAGGTTTTGAATGTCCTTTGGGTACCCTTGAGACCTGCCTGCTGATTGTGATGGGGATCAGCATGTTGGCACATATAGAGTGTGCTTTACCCACGACCGTTTTGTCTGGTCCCGAGAGTTAAACAGAATCGGGTGTGGGTCTTGTCTGGGGGTAGACTACAATGTAGGAGGACCAAGAGATTTTCCCCAAGGCTGGACAGTCATGAGTGGCAGGGTGTGCGGGACAGTATGGGTGAGTATCTAGTCCACTGGGCCCCTCCAGTGCTTTGGAAGCGTCGGAGATGGCCAAAAAGAACTGTCGTGGTTTAAGCTGTAAATCACGCAGTTTGCTCACTCACTCCTCCCTCTTTCTTCCCCCCCACCCTGGGGGGGGGAATGGGGAGAAGAATTGAAAGAATGTAACTCCCACGGGTTGAGATCAGAATGGCCCAGTAACTAAGGGATAACACAAACCACTGCTGCTGCCACCAATAATAATAATGACCAGGGAAATGCAAGGGAAGAGGATACAACTGCTCACCACCTGACGACCGAGCTGTGAACTCAACTCTTCCGGGTTCCTGGCCCCAGTTTTTCCATCCTGGGCATGACGTGCTGTGGTATGGAATGCCTCTTTGGTCAGTTTGGGTCAGGTGTCCTGTCTCTGCTTCCTCCCGGCTTCCCCTCCTCCCTGGCAGAGCATGAGGCTCAGAAAGTCCTTGGTCAGACCAAACATTACCAAGCAGTAACTGAAAACACTGGTGTTATCAGCGCTGTTCCCAGGCCGAAAGTCAAAAACACAGCGCTGCACCAGCTACCAAGAAGGAGAAAAATGACTGTTACTGCTGAACTCAGGACAGCTGGTATGTTTGTTAATGCCTATCAGAGGAGAAAGCTGCCCTGTAACTTGGACCTAAGGGGGAAAAGAGAATCTCAGCCAATGGAAAAACCCTGATAATAAAGGCTAGGATCTATTAGCTTGATATGTCTGTGAGCTGAATCCTGCAGCTCTTAGCTGGGGATCTCTGCAATGCTCCCCTGTACCACAGACTCTGGGAAGGCATTTTAACTTCTGCCCAGCACTTGCTCCTGATCTCTCCATTGACAGGTGTGTGGTGACTGCACAGCTTTCACCATAACCACGAGTTCCCAAATACTAAAACCATGCCTCACTGAGCTTAAAAAGCATCAACCTAAACCCTACGGGACCAGAAGGAAGAACAAGAAAGCACAGCTATGTACTCATCTACAGGTAGAGATCAGGCTGGAAACTAGAGGAGAAGCTGTGATTAGGACAGTTCTCGGTCACTGTATCACCCAGCTGATACAGACAGAAGGAGGGCATGAGGCTGGAGTATCCATCATGCCTTTGATGAACAGATCATAGAATCACAGAACCATAGAATGATTTGAGTTGGAATGGACCCTAGAGATCATTTAGTTTCAGCCCCCTGCCACAGGCAGGACACCTTCCACTAGAGCAGTTTGCTCCAAGCCCTGTCCAACCTGGCCTTGAACAGTGCCAGGGATGGGGCAGCCACAGCTTCTTTGGGAACCTGTGCCAGGGCCTCACCACCCTCACAGGGAAGAACTTGTGCCTAAGATCTAATCTGAATCTCTCCTCTTTCAGTTTAAAGCCATTCCCCATTGGCCTATCACCACACGCTCTTTTAAAAAGTCCCTCTCCAGCCTCCTTGTAAGCCCCCCAGAGGTACCAGAAGGCTGCTCTAAGGTCTCCCTAAAGTTGTTTTCATCTCACATGGCTAGAATAGCCCACACGTTGCTATCAGCAACCAAGCTGGATAGATCAGTGCTCTGGGAACAAGAAATTTCTCTTGCAGCCTGAAGTCATTTGCACAAGCCTTTACCTGAGCTGGGGGATCATTGCTGGAGCACAACCAAAGGGCAGGATTGAGATTTATTAAAGGGCTGAAAGGCTTTTTATTGCTGAAAGTTGAATTCACAGTGCAGTTTCTCATTTGATAAACCCAAGGCTTGATAAATCCATACCTGCCAGCTACAGACACTTCAGAGCAGATTCTTTGGGTAAGAGCATAACGTGCCATACCCCCAAACTGTGATCTTGGAAGATAAAAAACCCAAAGAATCAGTTTCTCACTCTTTTGTTTGAAATGTGGCTGTCTGTAAATGCTGATTGTAAACTCATTTTCCATGAGATACATGTTCTCATCCTTCCCCTTCACTACAGAGAAAAACGGCATCCAACATATAACAAAGAGCAAAACTGGTTGTAAAGATGGGATATGCATATTGTAAAGATGGGATGTACATATTGTAAAGACGAGGTGTACAATGCATGATGGGGGCACATGGGCAGTTCTTGTTACATTGGAGCACAGCCTGAAACCTGAGGCTTGCAGTCTAAATCTGCACAGCTCAACTGTGCAGTGGAGTGGGTTTACAGCAGGAAATTATTCATCCCTAGGAAGGAAGGGCTGTTGGAAACACTGAGAAGCGCATCTGTAGCCTGAAGAACTGGATTCGTTCTGCTGACTTCTGCAGAAATTGCTAAAGCAAAGGGCTTAATGAAGTAAGGGAAAAATTAGGCAGAAAGCATTGAATTAAGTGTAGAGTAAAGACCTGGTGCATCATGCAGTCCTCTCACCAAGGCAGGGAGAGGTACTAAAAGCAGTTAATATTCCAGGAAATTCATTTCACCTTTCATTCAGAGCCAGAGTGTGGACAGCTCACAACCACCAGCGAAGCATTTAGATCTGGTGGGTCTCGAACAATCCTTTAAATGCCCTGGAACACATACCTTCAGCCATGGAATTCTGGAATCTGTGCTACAGACACAAGAAAGGAGCTCCTGAAAGTGCAGATGTAGAAGACCAAGTCTGCATTTAAATGCTGAGCTCAGGACTTCCATTGGTGTCTGAAGCTGCTGATGGCAGTTTCACTGGTAGAACACATTCATGGACTGTCCCCCCAGTGAGCAGCTTTAAATTAACCTGATTATTTCATCCCAGCTCTTTGACAAATGAGTCTGATTTATTTAGCTCATTTCAAACAAGTTCACTTTAATGAAGTTATTTATATAGCTCTGTGATGCCATTAGCCAGATTACACGCTGTCCGAAGGGCATAATGCATGATCTCATTTCCAGCTTAAACCCCTTCTATTTCTTTCATCCTCTAACTTGAGTAGCAGGAGTTCAGAACATATGTTCTTCCATTTTCTTTCTAGATGGTAAAAAGTCATCTGACAGCTGCCAGGTAGTATTACCAGCTCATTTAGTCACTTCTCTAGCTTAGAAAATCAGATTAGAATATGACACATATTTCTGCTAATTCATGTGGAAATAGAGGCCTGTTCAAGGTGCAGAAACATATCACTCTGTCACATTTGAAAATGGATAGTGTTAATCCTGGCCACTGCCATGTAAGCTGCCAAATGTCATTTAATGCTTTGATTGCTCCTGAAGATTTGATTGCTCACCAGTTTTTCTACATCTGTGATAGTAAAAAATTAGACCAGGTGTGGGTCAGGTTTCAAGTCCTACCCTGCAATGAGTTTTCCAAGAGAACAACTTCTTGCACTTGTGCTCAGTCTCCCTGACACCACTGCATCAGCATATAGACATAGAAATCCACTCTGCATGTCTAAGCCTTGCTCTGAACAGGAGAGAGCCCAAGATGAAGGACATGGGCACCACTGAGACTGGGCACTGGCCCTTGGGTACTCACTTGCACTGAGGCTCTGATTCTTTGTGACTTCAGGTGGAATTGCAATTAGCAAGATAAATGTATCTGAAGAACTTGGTCACGCAGGACTGGACTGACGTTACTCATGTTAGCTATTAAGTGCTGAGTTTGAAAACTACTACCTGAGGCCCACATACACTTACATATTAGAGGCCTCTCCCTGGTGCTTCTGATGTAAATGCAAATGTTTCTTTAGATGTCGGAAGAGACAGAAAAGTGCCCCTGGAGATTTCAGGAGGATGATTTTGTCTGCCTAAGTTGTCTCTGTCTCTTCTTGAGTGTGAGGCATCCACAAGGAAATGCTAAACACCTGCATTCTAAAAGGACCCATCCATTGGCCATCACCTCAGAACATGTTCCTAATGGACTGTTTACTTATGGAAAGGGAAGAGCTTGAGAGGAGTACCAGGGTTCACTTCTCTTTGCATGGGAGCCGAAGGCAGGAGGATCTGCTCCCTCCCTTCTCACACAGAGCCTGACAACAAGCCTGGGGTAGGAATCCTGATGCTCATGTGAACAGGACAAAAAGGGGGTCTCACACCCAACTCCCTGGAATGTGCAGCGCTTTTACCCTCACTGGAGGAACCTGAGGCTAGTGACAGAAATCCTTGTTTGGCTCCACATGTGCTGGCTGCTGGAATGGGGTCTTTCTTCTGCTTGGTGCTCCTGGTCTTCAGCTGTAGCATTTTCACCTACTCTACAAGAATAAGGGTGCAGGGTCCTTTCAAATAAAGCAAGGAAACGTCTGAAGAGTTTAAGCACCTCTTGGACAGCAGTTCTAGAAAACAGATGAGATGAATTACTGATTTTTCAGCATCTTTTTAGACCTTTAAATTTAGAGATTAAATAGGTTGATCCCACCTTCACTACTTCCTCCAAATACTCTTTTTGGAGGTTTCTTTTCAAAAGGAAAGGGCTTGTGTTGGTGGGTTTTTTGCCAGAAAGAAACTACTGAGACAAACTTTTAATTACACTGTACATTGCAAAAAAACAATCAGAAATGGTCCATGCCATCAAGTGAGAAAAGAAGGAACATTGAAAACTGGGTCAGAAGTGACCCTCAGATGTTGTTTAGGTTGTGTCTCTGATGTATCTACTTCTAGAAACTCCAGATTACTATTAAAGGAGGCTGCAAGACCAGGATGGGCCCAAAAGGCAGGTTTTGTAAGCACGAGAAAATGCTACATTGAGGGCAATAATGCCGTGCATAGCTTTTCTTCCAAAGGAAAGATCTGGGTTTGGAATTGAGTTCTGCCTGCCAGCTCTGTGCTAATCCAAAGAGACAAAAATAAAACTGGCTGACCTGCTTAGACAGTCGAAGTTGGAAGAAGAACAAAAAAAAGAGGAGAATAAATTAATTTCATAGTAAAACAAATATACGAGCAAACCAGAATGAAAACACAAAGTAGATGCTGCTGGCTCGCATCCTCCCTGAGGTGAAGCTGGCTCCCAGCTGCTGCATGTATTGCAGCACCATCTGCCAGCAGAGAGTAGAATTACATAATAAATGGTACTTTTTGCCTAAAGAAAACACTTTGTCCCCTTCAAATGCACAGGAGCTTTGTCATTGCTTTCACGGTAACCAGCATTCGGCAAACACTGCCAAAAAGCTGAACCTATATGAAAGCTAAATCGACCTGCAGCTCCAAAACAGGACACGTTTTTCCAGTGTGGAATCCATCACTCTCCTCCCACAGCTCCTCAAAAGAGTTTAGGACCATGACCATACACCTCCATTACTGGAATTTCATGGGTGACACAGGCCAAGGAACCAGTGCTTGTCCCCCATGTTGTCCCTTCCTCGCTGCCCTATGCAGCTGAGCTCCCCTGCCCACCCATAGCCCCTGTACACAATTCCGTGTACGATGCCCAGCAAAGCAGTTGTCCACTTTGTCCTTCTCTCCTAAAACAAGAACTGAATTTTGACACCCTCTCCTCATGCCTCCTCCTGCCATCAGCACCTTCGATTTCAGTGGCACACAATAAGTTGCTTCCCAGCTGGGATCCATCTGCTCCTCCCATCTGCTCTGTCCTTTTTTCTCCCTTTCGTTAGTGATTCTGTGAAACCTTGTTCCTTCTTTTCTTTGACTGTCCATACATCTTACAGAAACGAGTCCCTCCTTCCTGTTCTCCTGGATATCCCCTCCAGCCACCAACTCCTTTACAGATACTGTGAATTGTACAGCTCTCTTCCCGCGGTACTCACAGTAGGAAGAATGCATCACCCTGATGCCGCTGCTCAGACCCATGTAGACCTTGATGGCAACTTACCCCCCTCTCACTCTCTGTGACTGTTGCTTTTCCTTCTTTATATTTAGCTATATAAACACAAACACTGCTAGTCTTGGGTTGGGTTCAGTGGGATCACTACTGCTATGGCCCCAGTCTGTGGGGAGAGCTCGACACCTCTAGATGGCAACTCAGGGGGTCAGTGTGCTTGCCCATGCAGTGTAGGCTGACTGTGATCATAATTTACGTGTCTCAGTAGAGATTTCAAGTAAAAAGAAAGGAAAACACCCTCCTTCCCAGCTCCACAGACCATGTATCTATACTCCTGAATACATTGACATTCTCCAATGTTTTCCAGGACTCTGACAGAGGGTAAGGGACGCAGCAGGCATTCAAAATGTATCACCAGAGGCTTTCAAGGCAGGTCACACCATTTCAGCCTCACTCAGATGCAAGTGAGGAAATACATGTGACTGATTGTCACCAAACACAAGATCTCAAAATGAGTGACTTCTCTCTACAGGATTACTCCTAGGCCCCAGGGTAATGTTTCTTACAGGAGATTCACTCTGCAGCAGAGAAGCCACACAAGATCACACCGTGCTCTGTTTCTCTGGCACCTCCCTCATGGCACTTCTCTCATGGCAGCTCCTCAGAGCCTGAGCAATCCTCAATAGCCAGCACCTACCAAACTATGAATGAATAAATGAACAAGTATGATATAAATACTAGATTGTTTATATAAAAAAATACATTTTGATCTAAATAACGAATATATTTGCTACACCCATATGTGATTAGATACATATCTATACAGATAGAAATCTATGTAAACATCAACAGTCTCATAAACAAATAGGAATCAGACTGCAGCACAGTGCAGTGAGGAGTGGTATTTTTGTCTCTGGGTTTGTTTCCTCCAGCTTGCGCAAACTACTACCTCCACTGGGCTTGGCAGTCCCGGGGTAATGGTTGCACTTGATGATCTTAAACGTCTTTTCCAACCTGGTTGATTCTATGACTCTGAAATACCCTGCCCTAGAGAGTGACATCTCCATGCCTGCAACAACAAAATACAGCACCTCAGGAAAGAATGGAAAAACCCATGTACAAAGGCTTAGTCAAGGGATAATCCACAAGAGAGTCCAGCTCTTCTCTGTGAAGTGGCCTTTAGCTTGGAGCAAAACTCAAATGACTGACATGAAGATGCATTTTTTGTGAATCCTGAACTCCTGCTCAGCACCCCAGTGCCTGTCAGTGCAACTGGGAATGGATGGAGTTACAGCAGCGGACATCTGGTGGGTCGAATCAGTGGCTCAGACAAGAGCAAGTACTGCAGACAAGAACAGTAACCCAGTCCAGGGTCTGAACTGGTACCAGTGCACCAGATTGCATTAAGCAAGGCACACCTTACATACTAAGGCAAAGCAAAAGGACCATTCCCCAGTGAGCACCAAAGCTGCTTCTGATGTCAGTTTAGGGACATGCAAACAAAGACCTCCCCAGTGAGATCCAGTCCACTGAAATGAGTAGCTCCTTCTGCATTTAATCATTTAATGTATAACAGAGAAGAGATTCAGAGCAGCCCTGTGGAGAAGGACTTGGGGGTGTTGGTTAATGAGAAAATGAACATGAGCCAGCAGTGTGCGCTCACAGCCCAGAAAGCCAACTGTATCCCGGGCTGCATCAAAAGTAGCGTGATCAGCAGGTCGAGGGAGGTGATCCTGCCCCTCGACTCTGCTCTCCTGAGACCTCACTTGCAGCACTGTGTGCAGTTCTGGTGTCCTCAACATAAAAAGGACACGGAACTGTCGGAACAAGTCCAGAGGAGGGCCATTAGGATGATCAGGGGACTGTAGCACCTCCCATATGAAGATAGGCTGAGAAAGTTGGGGCTGTTCAGCCTGGAGAAGAGAAGGCTGTGTGGAGACCTCATAGCAGCCTTCCAGTGTCTGTAGGGGGCCTATAGGGATGCTGGGGATGGACTCCTCATGAGGAACTGTAGAGATAGGACAAGGGGTAACGGGTTCAAACTTAAACAGGGGAAGTTTAGATTGGTTATAAGAAAGAAGTTCTTTACTGTAAGGGTGGTGAGGCACTGGAATGGGTTGCCCAGGGAAGCTGTGAATGCTCCATCGCTGGCGGTGTTCAAGGCTGGGTTGGACAGAGCCTTGGGTGGCATGGTTTAGTGTGAGGTGTTCCTGGCCATGGCAGGGGGGTTGGAACTAGATGATCTTAAGGTCCTTTCCACCCCTAACTATTCTATGATTCTATGATAACACGAACCTCCAGAAATCAAAATTCTGGAGATCCTCATCCTTTCTGCACCATAGGGAGTGGAAAGCTGTCTTGCCTCAGAAACAGGAGGCACAATGGGGCAGGGTTTGAGCAGCCGGGGTCTGCAGGTGCCCTGCATCAGAAGAGGATGTGGCCTGCACTGGGCCAGCTCTGAAACCCCTGAAAATGAGCCATTTTGGGCCAAGACACCATCTGGTCAGGGGAGTGTGGGGAGTCCCTGCTCAGGCATATCTGAGAAAGCAAGGCTGCTGCAAAAGTAAGAGATGCAGGTAAACAGACAGCCAAGGAGATGTGTAGCTGGAGATGCTCCATGCCAAGGAAGCACACCCCTGGCACCATGTTATGAGCAGCTGGGGACATCCATGTGTCACCTGCGCTACCCATCCTTCCCTGCAACTGCACCACCAGCCTTTCCCATCCTCCAGCCCTTAGCTGCACACCACTGTGGATGTCTCCCTGTCTCTCTAACTTGAGACACAGAAGGCAATAAGCAACATGCTCATACCTCAGCCCATGGATTTGATCATATAATCAAGATTTACAATTTTGTCTTCCACCTACATCAAAACCTGCTCCAGGGCTTCCTTACTCTTCTCTGTCACTGACTTCATATTTACACCATACTAACTCTTTTGGGTCAGTTCAAAACCAAGCTGCTAAGGCCAGCCACACTTGTCATCTTGTCATCATTCAGCCTGCCCACCTCCCAGTTCAAGGCTTTCTCTAACTTCTTCATTCTGCATTTTGAATCTTGCAGAATAAGTTTCTTCTGCTATTAATAAAAAAGGACTATGCCAAACTTTCAGTCTTCTGTACTTCGTCACCTCCCATCTAATCAGGTTTAGGATTATTAAATTCATGCTTTGCCTTCAGGATTTACAATGAGTCATCAGCATGTTGATGAACCTCCATCTTTCATCTTCTTCTCATCAAGCAGTGCCACAGTCTCACTTTTCCGCTAATGCCCGATGAGCAGTGAGCGTGCTGTCGTACTGAGCAATGCCAATTCAGCTTTAAATTCATCCCAGCAAACTGAGAAAAGTTCCGGGACGCAACTGGCGGCGCCAGAGCACGCTGCAGTGGAGACACCTGGTGGCTACCCAGGAACAGAGATCCTCTTGAAGAAAACCCGATGGATGGGTAAAAACCCATCTGCTACTTCAAAAAAGGGATGGTCAGGTCCATAGCAAACTCTGATTGATTCTTTCATCAATTTACATAGGTATATATGCATGCAATTTTTTCCTTTAACAAGAGACAGGTGTATGAATCTCACTTGCTCCACAGAACACGAGTCTGTTACACAGTAAGATTTCATCTTGTTCATTAAACATCAGAGGACTCCAGTCACTGTTTTTTCTACATGTACCTTGAACCTGACTTAAAGTAAATGTTCCTGAGTGTGGTTAATTCATGTATCTGTGAGGAAAGTGACATTATTCCCATTGCACAAACAGGGAATGTGGCACAGAGGTCATAATCCTAAAACTGCAAAAAAGTGTTAAAGATCTGTGACCAGAACGCAAGACAGTGGCACACAACTCCTGGTGCCCCCATCCACAAAGTGCTGCCGTGTGATCCAGCAGCAGCAACAGCTTATCATCTTCACATCTCACTGCAACACATCACCAGAACACCACCACAAAGTAAAAGGAACTACAGATTTTGCAGTTAAAATATTGTTTTATTCAAGGTACATGCAGATAAATAAAAGGAGAATAAGGACAAAGACTTTATACCCAGAATGAAAAATGCTAGTAACTGAGGGTACAATGTATGGGGAGAGCAAGTATGGCACGGAAAAAGTCCTTATTGTGTTTGCTGCTTACTACATGAGGCCTTTCCAGACATTTTCTTGTGGTAAGGACTTATATGTAATGTCAAAATTATTGCTTCCTGTACAGTCTGAACTCAGCCTCCTGATGATGCATTTTGGTATAGCTCAATGAAGTGATATCCCGCTATTTTTAAAGCAAGCTCATAGCCACCTTGAAAACAAAACAAAACAAACAAAGCAGAGATGTGCTTCAATGGAGGTAAATATAAGGTCAGTGTTTCATTTGCAGAAAATATTCGGGAAAAAGACTGGAAGCTGCAAGAGACCATGACCTGGCGAGTCCAACAGCAAACTGTATCTATCTATGCTTTGGCCACGGAGTGCCTAAGAGCACTGGGCACTTAAACCAAACTATTCCCTGGAAATGAAATACTGGATGTGGAACTTGAGATCCCTGAGGTCTGATGTGCAGAAAGACCAAGTACACAGACACGAGTTAATCTAAGTGTGCTTCGAACAAATCAGATGCTATAAATCCTACTTTCAGCTCCTTACCTCAGCTGCCTTCCTGTCCCAGCCATGCATTTCATCTCCATTCTTTCACCACTGTAATTTCACATGTGCAGTATCTCCTCTCTACTCTGTCCTGTCTCCCCATTACAATTCTGAGCCTTAGCCCCTCTGTTTCCACATCCCAGCTACAAGCCTTTGTTTTACAAAGTGCAAATCCCCACCTTTTCTTCATTACTATGTTTTACTCTGGAATAAGAGACAGCAAAACTGAGCTTCGCTGATCCCCCTTCCACAGAAGCTCCCTGGCAAGAGCCATGCAGAGAGGATGCTGTCCACCCCAGTATCTCAAAGCTGTAGCATGCTCAGGGCAAACACAGTGACCTGAAAACTCACAGGCAAGATGCAATTGCCCTACCATGCTCATCTAGCTCTATCTATGATATCCTAGACTAGATGGGGCATCTCTTCTGCCTTGCCTCCCTCCAGTTGCTGCTGCAACTCCCCAGGGCTCCCCAGTCACACTGATCAGTCTCCTGCAGGCATGTTGGGTGTTTTGGGAGTTTTAGGTAATAAAAGGCACCAGATGTTCAGGACAACTCAACCTGGCCTGGCAAACATTCTTCAAGCCTCTCCCAAGGCCTCAGGATCCATACAGCCCACGAGGAAGGCTGGTATAAAAGCTCTTACATGGAACAAAGACACATTTTAAAGCTCCCAGGGTCTGGAGGAGGACATGACTGGAGATCCATTGCTTACTGCTTAAGAGAAGAGGCCAAAAAGGGGCCTCGCAGTTGAAGCACAATGAAGTTTTTACACATAACACCGTGGGCAGAGGATGCCGCTGCCATCTTGCCCTTATCTTCCTGGCTTGCTGTGACAGGGCACAGTGGGGGACATTCTATTTGACAAGGGTTAGGGCAGCTGCAAGCACCCAGTTTGTGACAGAGCAAGCACCACGAGCCACACACTGCTAAACACTTGTTTATTCTCAGCTTTATCATAGAACCATAGAATGGTTTGGGTTGGAAAGGACCTTAAAGCTCATCCAGTTCCAACCCCCTGCCATGGGCAGGGACACCTTCCACTAGAGCAGGTTGCTCCAAGCCACATCCAACCTGGCCTTGAACAGTGCCAGGGATGGGGCAGCCACAGCTTCTCTGGGCACCCTGTGCCAGTGCCTCACCACCCTCACAGTAAAGAATTTCTTCCTAATATCTAATCTGTATCTCTCCTCTGTCCATTTAAAGCCTTTCCCCCGTGTCCTATCACTACAGTCCCTGATTAACAGTCCCTCCCCAGCATCCTTGTAGCCCCCTTCAGATACTGGAAGGCTGCTTTAAGGTCTCCCCTTCTCTTCTCCAGGCCGAACAGCCCCAACTTTCTCATCCTATCTTCATACGGGAGGTGCTCCAGCCCCCTGATCATCCTTGTGGCCTCCTCTGACCTTGTTCCAACAGCTCTACGTCCTTATGTTGAAGACACCAGAACTGTACACAGCGGGGTCTCATCAGAGGGGCAGGATCACCCCCGTCAACCTGCTGGTCCCGCTCCTTTTGATGCAGCCCAGGATACGGTCGGTTTCTGTGCTGCGAATACGGCTCTTTTTTTTTTTTTTTCCCTAATATTCCCTTTATTTCACTTGTTTTTCCTCCGGCCGTCAGACAGGCGGCAAGCGCGGCCCCACCCGCGGTGAAGCGCGGCCGCAGCGCTCGTCACCCGCTCAGCGCCGTGCGGGGAGGAGTGGGTCACCTCTCCCGCCTCCTCCGCAGCGAAGACAGGCAGGCGCCGTGCGCTTTGTGGCGCCACCGCCACCGAGGCCCCAGCGCCGTGCGTTTTGTGGCGCCGCGGCAGGGCGGAAGCGCCGGGCTGGGCGGGCGGCGAACCCTTCCGGCGGGCTCACGGGCTGGCTGCGCCGTGCCCCGCCGCTGCCTCCGCCTCCCCCCCTCGCCGCTCGCTGCCGCTCGGCGCCTCCATCCTGGTACTTGGAGTCTCCATCCTGGTTTCTCAAGTGCCCGGACCCAAAACAGGAAGTAAGTGCGCGGGGGCCTGCGGGATGACAGGGCCGGGAGCTGCCGGCCAGCGGCGGAGCGCGGCGGTATGAGGGCAACGGGAGAGGGGGGCGGCGGCGGCCATGTCCGGCCCCGCGCCTCAGCCGCGGTCGGGCTGGGCCGAGCCGAGCCGAACCGGGCCGGGCCGGGCCATGCTGACAGCGGAGCTGGTGGCGGGCTCAGCCAACGCCGCCGCCCGCCGAGAGGACGGGAAAATGGCGTCGGCGGCGCCAGCCCGGGACCAAATGGCGGCGCTGGCGGCCGGGGGGCAGTGGGGGGCTGAGGCGGGTCCTGAGGTGCGGAGCCGCCGCCCCGCCCCAGGGGCAGTGCCGGGGGCTGGGGCAGGGCAGGGCTGGCCGCGTTGCTGCGGCCCGCCGGCGGCTCTCCTGGGCCGCGGGCCGTTGTTCCCCGCCCTCCTGGGGCGCTGCCGGACATCGGGAGTGCTGCGCAGAAGGAAAGGTGGAAGGGGGAGGATGGACGGCCGAATAGAGGAAAACCGAGACATTGCCAAGAGTTGGCTCCCTGGGGAAGAGGGCGGGGTTTTGGTTGTTACTTTTGCTATTTCTGCTTGAAACTCCTCTCCATGTCTGTGATAAAAGGCCACCTGCACGAACGCGTGTAAATCTCCCGATTTCCCCTGGCTGGCTCTGCGGTTGGAGTATCCGAAGCTTGTGGCTGTTATCTGTTTTGTTTCATGGTCTTTCCTTCCCAGTGAGAGCTGTGATGGGAGGTTGCTTGGGGCGTTATTTTTAAGCCGAGTCTGAAGTGTGTAACTATGCCAAGATCAGGGCTTTTCATCTAAAAGCGCTACCAGGCTTTCCTGCACTAGAATTACACTCTGTTTTGCCAAAATGAAGGATTCCGGTTAGACAAGCCTTTTTTTTTTTTTTTTTTCTTCCTCCTTTTTTTTATTTTCCCCACTTTCTTTGCTCTTTTTTGAGGTCTCTGTATTCTCGGTTCGGCACAGTGCAGTGTATTACACTTCTACTTACCTGTTCAGCTGACAGGTAGTATTTGTACGTATTTTCTCACAAGGAGTCATCATTGTGCAGCTTCAGCCCCAGCTGGCCGTTGTAACTTGTGTGTTGGAAGTAATCTAGAAAACCCTTTTCTTTTGCCAGCGCTGCTCTGGCTGGAGATGTACGTTGGCTTCTTGACAACGCGGTTGAAATCCCTTTGCAAAGCCAAGAGGGTGTAGGCTTTGCGGTGGGATTCAGATTCTCACTTCCACCAAGCCATGTGAATATGATAATGACAACTTCATGCTTGTTTTCTGGACACTTGTTGAAACTTTCTAGGTGATGCTTTGTGATTTACAAAAGGGTTGAGCATTAAAACTCCTTTAATAGAATGCCTAAAAAATACTGATTTTTGTCGGAACTACTCAAAATTCTAAAAGCTTTTTTATAGGAGACAAAAGACCTCCATGTTTGTATTCTACATGTTCTAATAGTCCCTAAGTTACGAGCATTAATTCTGTGCTCATCTGTCTGTCAGAAAGCAACAGAGCTTTGGCTTTGCTTATGAGTCTTAGGATAACAATCAACTTTTCATGTTTTATTGCATGATAAGTTTCTGCCTGTTTATAATGGTGAAAAAGTTGAATATTTATTTTAGTAGGTACAATACTTATCAAGATTTTTATCCATAGTCATAACTTGGTGACTGAGAATCATTTTCTGTAACTGAAAGGGAAAACTTGCAACTGTCTCTGTTTTGAAAGAGCTGCAACTTTGGGGGTTTGCCTTTCTTTTTTCCTTTCCCTGTGTGACATTTGAAGCATGATCAGTGCTTTTTATTAAAATATCAATGGATAGGCTGGAATTCATCGAGTTCTGCCAGAATTTGACCTGTGCAACTGAAAACAGTTTGTCCCATTGCCTCCCATACTGACACCGCTGGTGGGTAGAATGTAACTGTTCCTGAAGAGCTGTAATCTCATGCTAATGCAGTTTAATAAATCTTTTTATGTCTCCAGCTCTGGTCTTTGCATCCTTCTGTTTGCTACCTGATCGCTTTGGTCCTTCTTATGTCTCTTATTGCAGCTGTTAAAGATTCATTTCTCTCTGGTGGAATTTTAAATCTGAGCAATGTGGAGAAAAGGGTTTTTGTTGGCTAACAGGACAAGAGAATTGGCCCTGGTTGAATAGTAAAAACTGATTATGTATTGGAAGTATTGACTTAATATGGAATACACTAAACATTCAGGTTTCTTTAGATATGAGGTCCTGTAATTACTTTGTTTCCCCTGTTACGCTTGAATAAACGCCTTGCAATCCCAGTGCATTCCATGTGATTGTTCCAGTTAAATACCTCAAGAGCTGGAAACCTCCCTTAATACATTTCAACTTATGCTTCTTGCAGGATTTAGTGGAATACACTTTTACATTTTGCCCAGTGCAGATAACAGATCCTTGAATACAGCTTCATGTAAGATTTGTTGATTTACAACAGTCCATTGAAGTTTAGACATAACAGTTCATAATGAGGCATAATGACAGAATTCTGTCTGCAAGGGTAAAAACGCTATTTCTTAGAAGTGCTTAATTTTTAGAGCACACAGAATAATTGAACCCATCTGCCTGAAGAGGGTGATTTAGCATTACAGGAATTTTGCATTAAAATGTTTTGTAACTTGGTATAAAATCAGCTTTGTGGGCTTTTTCCTGCCCAACTCTGCTGCATGTTTCCCAAATAAATAAGAACTGCTGTGTTACGTGGTTTTAGTGGAAAATGTATATTGGAATTCTATATTAAATGATTCTTATCCTTTCTGTTTGGATGTGTGTTGAAACCTGTTTAAAATTGCAATGCAACTCTCAAAAGTGTTAGGTTTGGTAAATAGACCCCCAGAAAATCCAACAAGGCAAAAAATGCTTATTCAATTTCTGATTTCTGAGGTGCTATCTTAAAAATTTAAGGTGGCGATATCTTCACTGCATTTCGTAATACACATCCACACTGCTAATATATGTACATCCAAAGGTGTTCCCTTCCCACCCTCCTTCAGAACATAAAATATTAGTGGTAGATCAGTATCTCTATAAAGAATGTATTTGGATCAAGGATTAAAGATCTTGGGTCCCACATTTAAAATGAAAACAAGCTGTTTGTTTTAGATAGAGAGCAATGCATTTTCAAAAGCCTGCTTGGTGAAGTTATCTTTATAAGCTCTGGAGATTTCCTATTCACAAAGAAAAACCACTGCCATTGCTCCAGTTTCTTGTCTTTCAGTTACTAATTCATGTCTTCACGAGTTAGCTGTCCTGGTGTAAATGTATCTTGAAAGAGCACATTTGTTCATTTCCTTTGGGTTTCTTATATTTATGTAGTCTAATGAATAAAAATGAATGGTGAAAATGCTCATTTGACTTTGACTTGACTCCTTGTGTTCTTTGCAGTCAGTTTTCAGTTGAGGTCCAAGTCCATATCCAGTAATGGATGATGGGAAATTTTCCAGTCAAATCAAGGGTTTGGCTAAGGATTAACTTGAGTTTTTATCAAGGCTTGGTTATGATTATTAAGTATAATATTACCTATATTATTATTACCTTTACTCAGAAAACTTGAGATGTGCTAAATCTCAGGTATTTAACACAGAACATTGTGTTTTTCAGGAGAGCCTGCACTTACTGTTGAGATATACTGTTCTTAGGAGATCAGCAGAAAGTTCTAAAATGCTGCTCAGTCTAGTAATTACATCAAGGAATGCTTCTCAGGAGGTCACAGTTCTTTGAACAATGTGCTGTCCACAGTTTCTGTGCTTTATAAGGAGTGCCTGGGAGCTCAAGATGACAGGTGTAGGCATCTAACTCGATCAGGAGTGTCAGTGCTGCTGTTAGATGTGGTGCCTCAGCTATTGTCTGTTTCCTTCTGTTACAGCTCTGATTGTATGGAAGTGTCAGCACCAGCCACTGATTGTGGCGTATCTTCTTCCCCACCTGTGATGGAAATGCCAGGTCCCCTTTGATGCTGTGTCCTTTTCTAACATGGCAAACCAGCAAGGGAGAGAATGCAGACAGACAACCCTAATTACTCTATGGTTTTTATTTGGGAGCTTAATTGTATAAACATATTCTTTGATTCTCAGCAAGTCCTGAATAACTGGTGGAAGAATGATACAGCTCTACTACCTCTGTGTTCAGTTTTCAGCATTCTTTCAATAAAAAGAAGGAATGATTTTCTGTATCTTGTGCTCTGGATAGTGCTGTACTTTCCATTGCTTCTAGACCAGTTTTAGGTGATATACATGATTGACATAACATGTTTTATAGAAGCAAATCTCATGTCTTTCAAGGTTTTATATTGGTGAGAAGTAAAAGAGGTGCTTTCATCTTATTAGAGAAAAAAGTGCAGGCTCTCCAGAAAACATAGAGTTACCACCCTCTGTTAATTTAAAATTAAAGAATCCTCCATGCCATTTCAGGAACTTTGGGAATTTTTACTATAGCATTGCCTGTAGTACAAGTTACTCCGAAAGTACATTACAAACGTGAAAAAAAACAGCCTATCTCTTTGGCCCTCCAGAATGATCTGATTTGTTCTCTTCCAAAAAGCTAAATGAATAACTCAAAACTGAGTTGAGAAAGTTACAGTCTGCTAATTTAGCTGTAACACTTTGGATTTCTTTCTTCAGATTTTACAGTTAAGGATGACTTTCTTGGTTCTCAAAGGCAGCACTATAGCCGTGCAGCAAGCATCACTTCTAGTAAAGGGTAGGACAGGGGCTGTACAACTCAGAAGCAGATGAATCCTGAAGAAGTTATTGCCTCCTACACTTCCATGTGGCAGAGGAGCTGTTGCTGATGGTATATGTGAAAGTAAGTTTGTATAATGTCAGTGGTATCTGAATTTTTTTATGTGTTCGGAAGGGTAACATCATTCTAGGAATCAGTCACTACATGTGCTTAAAAGATGTGCCAAACCTTCATCAAGTTTGAGAGGTGATAAGTAATTTTATTGAAAGACTGGCAGTAGTTTTATCCTTCCAAGAAAGTACTCCTCTTGGGAATCATCAGTACCAAAGAGCACATTTTCTGATTAAAAGTTAAATCATTTCTTGCTGAAGCAATATTATTAATATTACACAAGGGATTTAAAATCCAAGTTATAAACCCCATTTATGGATGGGTGTATGGATATCTCTGCCTGGTACATGGAAGCTTTGTAATGTAATTATGATTTGTTTTAGCTATAGTCAATAATTTTTGAGCAGAATAAGTTAAAAATGTTGATAACGCTATTTTGGCTTCCTAATAAAAGACTTTTTTTTCAGTTGTTGACGTATTAAAGAAAACACATTAAAGGGGCTTGGCACTTCAAGGGAAAACCAATATTTTCTGTTTGGAAGTCTCTGCCAAGGACAGTCCCTGAACCCAGGTGCTCAAACCTGGCGAAATCATTGCAAAGCTGGTGGATATTTTAGATGTGATTTCATTCACTTCTTCAGCAGGAAATGTCAATTTCTGTGTATTTGGTGGATTAGAACTTCCTTGTGGGGTTTTCTTTAGTTTTATCTCAAATTAGTGCTTCATTTAAACTGACATTTTTACAGGCTTTGGGTTTCTTCATATTGCTTTTTAGTGGAAATGAGATTATCAGAAGCATTTTATATTGCCCTTGTTCACTGACTTCAGTGTATGCTACTTAATGCTGGATAACTTATTTTCTGAGGTATTTTTTACACTGGTGATTGGTTACACCCAGTTTTTCTGTTGCTGATGTTGTTTCAATGCTTAAGAAAAAGTACTAGCTCCACATTTAGTTATATGCATGGAAGAACAAATCTTTGGAATTTAGCAATCTATGAATAGTGCAGCTATGAGTAGTATGACACTACAGAATATTTCTCAGGTTATATAGTAGTAAAATGAGCAGTGGAACAAATATTAGTGAGACAAAAGGAATCAGATGTGGAGAATTTAGAAATGCTGGAAAAGTAATAGCCTAGGTTTGTGTTAAAACACATAGATTGCAAATGGTCCTGAATAGGGAATTTAGGTACTATTTTTAAGTGGAAAAGTAGCTCTGAGGCTGTCTGATGTTACCCTGTGCAGTGTGTAAGTATGCAGGAAAAGTAAAGGCAGGTGAATGTCTAAACCATGGAGTTTTTCATGTGAAAGGACAGACTTTTATCACTCTCAGCAGGAGCTGCTGCTGGTTGTTTGAGATAAAGGAAGCAGTGTTATGGTCAAAGTGGGAGGCTGATTGCAGAAAAGTAATGTGTGTGTTGCTCTTTCAGGTTTGAGTATGAGCACAGTTGAAGAAGAGTCTGACACAGTGACAGTAGAAACCGTGAACTCTGTGACTTTGACTCAGGACACTGAAGGAAACCTTATACTTCATTGCCCTCAAAATGGTATAGAATTGTATTGCGTAGTGTTTTTTCTCCTTTTTTCATTGGTCCAGCCATCGTATTTAGCTGCCTCCAAATTCTGTGAGCTACTTGGATTTAGATTATTGTGCTGCAATTAGTTCTCATTTGTTTTAAAAAGGATAAAGTATCAAAATAGGTGTATATAACAGAATTACGTATGTGTGTGCCAAACAAGGATATATCTATTCTGGCTTACCTCAGTGGAAATAGGTTCTTAGAACCAAGCATGTACCCAGATTTCTGTAGCTATCAGATACTGGTTTGTGTGTGGTGGACTATGGATAGAATTTACAAAGAGAATCTCACAGAAAATGCATGTTGAAGAAAGCACGTGAACTTGCCTGTAAACTTACACTAAGTTTCTGGGCAGTAGTAAAACACCAAACCCAACCTATTGCATTTGCTTGTACCTTTTTGTTTGGTCCATTTTGTTAGTAGAACTCTGTCCAAAGCTACACTTCGTTAACAGAAAGTATCCCACGTGTGTTTTTGTTGTTAGAAGCTGATGAAGTAGACTCTGAAGACAGCACTGAACCCCCACACAAAAGGCTTTGCTTATCAGAGGATGATCAAAGCCTTGATGATTCTACCCCATGCATTTCTGTTGTTGCAGTTCCAAGTAAGTCTTTTATGTACTCCTGTAGCATGTGTTAATGTTGGTGAAGGTTAAAAGTGGCCTCTTTGGATCACACTAGAATATTTTGCATGTTTTATTTTCAAATTTTATTAATATACTTAGGTATTGTCTCTGCATCTCAGAGCCTTTATGATTTTGCAGCAATCATTATCTGTACAGTACTGGTAAACTAAGCCTGCCTTACAGAGAGTGGCCTGCAGGCACAGTGCATTGAATGAGTTGAAGTGAATGAACAGCAAACTAGATGCTCTCCTCCTGCAAAAGTGATCAGTTTTGTTTTAAAGATCAAACAGTACAGTTAGTATTTCCATGTTTTGTAATATGAAGTTATATGGTCTTTTTAAGGTAGATATTGTTGTACAAAAGCTAAGCTATGTACTGATTAAATACTAGATAGTTCAGTATAATCTCCCAAGGAAGGCAAAACCAGATCTAGCAAGTTGAAATACCAATTTACAATACCTAGAGTGGCTGTATATTTGCTGGACCTTAGTAGAAACTCCTTAGAAGTAAAGGCGTTATCACAATAATGAAGGAAAATTGGGGAAAAATAATGCAGCTGAAAGATTTGAACATTGCCTTTTAGTAATTGGATTACACTAAAGATAGGGCTGGAAAGGAAGCATTAATTCTGTTCCAAATGTTTGCATCAAATCAAACACCTTTGATTTATATGTTTCACAGTAAGTCTTAATTGTAATGTAAAACTGAAGGTTTCAAAACCCATATTTAAATTTATTAAGAGGAACAGCTGATAATAATTTTGATTATTTTACTGTGTTAATCATAGAATAGTTAGGGTTGAAAAGGACCTTAAGATCATCTAGTTCCAACCCCCCTGCCATGGCCAGGGACACCTCACACTAAACCATGCCACCCAAGGCTCTGTCCAGCCCAGCCTTGAACACCGCCAGCGATGGAGCATTCACAACTTCCCTGGGCAACCCATTCCAGTGCCTCACCACCCTTACAGTAAAGAATTTCTTCCTTATATCCGGTCTAAACTTTCCCTGTTTAACTTTGAACCCGTTGCCCCTTGTCCTATCACTACAGTTCCTCATGAAGAGTCCCTCCCCAGCATCCTTATAGGCCCCCTTCAGATACTGGAAGGCTGCTATGAGATCTCCATGCAGCCTTCTCCAGGCTGAACAGCCCCAACTTGCTCAGCCTATCTTCATACGGGAGATGCTCCAGTCCCTGATCATCCTCGTTGTTCTCCTGTGGACTTGTTCCAACAGTTCCATGTCCTTTTTATGTTGAGGACACCAGAACTGCACACAAGACTCCAAGTGAGGTCTCAGGAGAGCAGAGTAGAGGGGCAGGATCACCTCCCTCCACCTGCTGGTCACGCTCCTTTTGATGCAGCCCAGGATACGTTTGGCTTTCTGGGCTGAGAGCACACACTGCCGGCTCCTGTTCATTTTTTCATCGACCAACACCCCCAAGTCCTTCTCCGCAGGGCTGCTCTGAATCTCTTCTCTGCCCAACCTGGAGCTGTGCCTGGGATTGGCCTGACCCAGGTGTAGGACCTTGCACTTGGCATGGTTAAACTTCATCAGGTTGGCATCAACCCACCTCACAAGCATGTCAGGGTCCCTCTGGATGGCATTCCTTCCGTCCAGTGTATCAACCGAACCACACAGCTTGATAAATGCATACTGAATAAAGCTTCTCTAATTCAGTGCAAAAGTGACAATTTATAAAAGGCATTCAGCTTACTTACCAATTTTGAAGTTTCAGAAAATGATCAGAGCTTTGAGGTGACCATGACTGCTACAACTGAGGTAGCTGAAGATGAGATTAACGAAGGAACTGTTACTCAGATTCAGGTACAGTAAAACTTCACAATCGACCTATTTGATGTACAGCTTGATTTTAAATTGAAACAAAAGGGAAACAAATAGCAGAGAGGGCTTGTTAAATTAATAACATTTAGTGTGAAACTAATGTATTTGAGCATGCATGTTGTTGTAAAATGTTGTTCCATAGAAGTGTGATTGAAGATTATTTGCAGTGTGCCTCACTGCCCAAAGAGCAGTACAGTAAACAGTAATAGATGTAACCCTCTACTGATTATTTTATGCTCTATGATCTGCATGGAAAACAAGTTTATATGTTATTTCTGTTATTATGCCTTATAACAGGCCTGAATATGCTTCGTCTTGTCAACGACACAGAGTTCTGACTGTGAATATACCATGTCTGAAAGTTCTAGATTGGAGATGCTGGACGTAGTCCTCTTTCCACCAAAGCCAGTGATACTTTTCCTATTCACTGTACACTAAACAGGATGAAGAATGTCACTAAATTAATTCTCACAATATATCTGTGTTAAAATGCTAAATCTTGCTGAGGTGTTTAAGAGAGGAGAATGTATTTCTCATGCCATATCTAAAAAGTGGCGCCTTCTGAGCAGAGTCCGCACACTAATGAGGTGTGCTGGTTTCATTTGCCTTCAAGTTATGCCACCATTCTAAATGCAGAGTGATAGAACTGGAGATCTTAGTGGGTGATTTCATGTTGGTCTTTTCAAGATTCTTCAGAATGAACAGCTGGATGAAATCTCCCCAATGGGCAATGAAGAAGTGTCAGCTGTTAGTCAAGCTTGGTTCACAACCAAAGAGGATAAGGATTCTCTAACAAATAAAGGTAGGATATATCAAATGCAGTTCTCCCAAGCTGGGAAAAGGTAACTTATTCCAAACATCATGTAACATTTTGCAGGTTGTATAACATAATCTCTGGTCTGGCTATTTTAGTGGAGGTATTTGAGTAGACTGATTCTAAAAATGCTGAGAGATCTAATGTGTGAAGTTGTCACCATCGCTTTTACACTTTGTATGTAAGAAGAAAGTTGGAACACTTGGAGAGGAAGAGGGGTCATGCCTGCAGGGATGACAGGGATTCTAGTGGCCATGGTAGAGAACTTCTGTAGATGGAAGAAGAGAAGACTCAGGGGAAACCTTCTGACAGTCTTCTACTCCCTAAAGGGGGCCTGCAAGAAGTCTGAAGAGGAACTTTTTATAAGAGCATGTAATGATAGGACAAGGGGGAATGGCTTTAAACTGACAGAGGGGAGGCTGAGATGAGCTCTTAGGCAGAAGTTCTTCCCTGTGAGGGTGCTGAGGTGCTGGCACAGGGTGCCCAGAGAAGCTGTGGCTGCTCCATCCCTGGCAGTGTTCAAGGGCAGGTTGGACAGTGCTTGGAGCAACCTGCTCTAGTGGAAGGTGGCCCTGCCTGTGACAGGGGGCCGGAACTGAATGAGCTTTAAGGTCCTTTCCAACCCAAAGCAGTCTGTGATTTTATGATTCATTCTATAACATGTTGGCACAGTTGGGGCAGACAGTTGTGTTTGCTCGATTGGCACTTCTGCCTGGTTAGGAGATGAGAAGCTGCAGTCAGAGAAGAGGGTACACCAGGAAAAGAATCTGTGCTGAGGTTAATACATCTTCCCTCAAGGAGGGTTTGTTAGTTGGGTTATGTGTTGTAATTCATATGAAACAGTTTCTGGCATGGAGTTGCTTCAGAAATAGAGGGATCATGCAGACCCAAGATCTACTGAAATAATCACTGCTACTCCTAAAACTGCCAACCCATTGGCATTCCTCCCTTTAAAAAAAGTATCTATGCAATCATGTGATAGTTGCTGAATTTTAGAGCTTTTTTTTTTAATTTCCCCCAGGTGAAGTGCCTTTCTAAACTTAGAGAAATAACTTAGTGTCAAATGAAGACGTGTTGTCTCTCCAGATTCCTCAGTCTTTACTATGTTTCTTAACCTGACTTTACCTCTTTCTAGGGGGAAGAAAATTTAAACCTTTTCAGTCAGTCCAAAGCAACTCCCTTTGCTTACTAAAAGAATTTAGGAGAAAAAGTAATGGTTTTCTCTCACAGAAGCAAATGATCTTCTACCCAGCAAATTCAGCTCCAGAGAGCCGAGTGTACTGCTTAGTCAATGAAAAAATGAGTATGAGGCACAGGGAACCTGGGTGTTGGATATAGAAAAATCAGAGAAAGGGAGCCAAGCACCTCTTGTCACTGACCACTCTCTGATCCCAAGTGTGCACCAACAGTTGCTTATAACAGCCAATAAATAATTGCTCCCTGTTTTCTCTGTCCTCATTTATTACATTTATAGAGCTTCAGAGGTATTCAGTGTTCAGTCCAACAACTGGGGCAGAGATGAGATAGCAAAGAGATTGCTTTGCATCACAGCACTGATGCATCTTGGTGGAAGCAGTGGAAAATCATGATGCTACAGTTCCTGTGCTCTAGGGTGACAAGCAGCACAGGGATTATGATCTTTTCAGTAGTCAATGGTAAAGAACTTTGGGAGAGCACGTTCTCAGCTGTGACTGGAGGAGGATGTTCTAGTGATTTGTCAGAGAAATAAGTAACTGTTTTCATTTGACATGATGGCCTCAGGTTTGATAGGTGTCTTGTTAAATATATTAGAAACTGCATTTTTAACTGTTTCACAGGCATATCAACTTGCCATATATCACAGGTGGCATTTACAGTTATGAATTAACAAGGACACTAAATATGATGATTCTAATTAAGAGATTAATAATTTAAGGAAGACATCTCCAACAAAATGCAACAAGAAAAATATCTGCGAGTCCATACCAGCTGAGCTGTTCTTGGGGTCTCCATGTTTTGTCACAGCTGTGGAGGAATCCCAGTATGTGTCCTCCTTTACAATAGCTGGGAGTTTGACATGTGTTGCCTGAGCTCATCATTTTATAGCAATCTCCACCTGATAATGTTTTCTTTCAAGACCTGTGGCCAGGTTATAATAATCTTTGCATTGCATATGCAAACACATGAAGTGCAAAATATATACCCTTTCCTAAGATACCTGGGTATTACAGCTTATTCCCTGGAAAGATTACCAGTGTCTCTTTAAGTCAATTCAGGCACTTGGATGGATGTGTGAATTGGCAACAGCAGTAGATTATTGTTCTGTCCCTGTAGCTTTGGAAGAAGAGATGGAAGCCATCAGACACACAGGGAAGAGTTTTCTCTCATTACTTCCAATGGAATTATTAATATTGCCTTGACTTTCCATTATAATTGGATTTGAGTAAACAGGCTCTTGGTATGTTCTGCCTCTCAGCTCTGGTAATTAGCAGGCTGAGAAGGAAGTACCCTGATTTTTCTGAGCAGCAATGGGCAGGTAGCCAGCACACACCAGTATGTAAACTGGGTCACCAGCATTATCTTAATTGTAAGTGACCATTCATATTAAGTATGGTATGAGGAGAAAAAAGAGATTTAAAAAGTATAAAGGAAAAAAGTATAAATTTAGGGTAGGAATGTTTTAATGTTTTATTGATAGACCTCAGGTTTGAAAATTTCTCTCTGAATAATAAAGTCCATGAGGTTTGCTTTGAAAGCTTAACTGGCATTGTAGTTACTAAGGGCATAGGCAGAGATGAAACAGTTACCATGATTCTTTATCTTAACTGTGACCACTGGTGTTATTGCCAGTGCAAAATAAAAATGAGACAGATAAGGACCAGCTTGTCAGAATAAACTAGGTAGAGCATTTATCTCCATGTAAAGCACTCACAGTAGGTAGCGCTGCACACAGATGTTGAGAAGTGGCAAGGCATATAAGAACCCCATGTTGTTGCTAAGTCTTCAAGTAACATTAGGAGTCACAAATTTAAGTCCCAGCTTCTGGAATCATTTGAGTGCATGGAAAGTACAGGTGTCAGTTTAAAGACAGAAGTTTGCTACTTGTGGTTGAAAAGAGAGACTGAAAATGTGACTTCACAGTGCATAGAGGAATTGATGTTCTGGCTTTCTAAAAATGCATGTTTTTGAAGAGGGGTTTGACTCACATTTGAACACTAATGACAGTTACTAGGGCTTGTCAGTTCTGAAATAACGTCTGTTTGATATCAATTCTGGTTAGTTTAAGTAGCTAAAATTACTCTTTTCCTTGTTAATTGCAGTAATGAGGGTGATGTTTTCTGATACTGCTGTTCTTGCTGTTTCTCTGACTTTGACTTCAGTAATTAGTTGGTCATTTCTATTTTCAGGCCATAAGTGGAAGCAAGGGATGTGGTCCAAAGAAGAAATTGATATTTTGATGAGTAACATTGAGCGTTATTTAAAGGTATGTGTTAGAGTATGTTATCTGCTAGTTGGCATGGTGATGCAGCTCCTGCTAGAAACCAGCTTTCTTTAGGACTTCCCAGAATATGCAATAAGTAGTTCTGATCCGTTTGTAGTAGAAATGGTCATTACCCATTTGAAATACGTAAGAAAATTGTATCCATACACAAGATTTAAGACTAGTGAGTATAACATTGCTTTTAATTTGTGTACTGAATGTAATCCATTTTAGATTTCCCTGTAAGGATGCTCAAGTGGCTTAATCTCTCTCACTGAATATACATGATTCATGAAACCTTTGGTGAAAGCAGGAAAAATACTGTGCTAGGGGTAGAGATAATTTTCCTTAGAAAGCATTGAATACAACTTGCAGACTTCTTTGATGCCATATCTGTATTTGTTTACTACACTAATAGAATGTCAAGATCTGCTTTCTTCCACTTAATATATTGGTGTCAGAGTTCAGTGTAAAAATAGGCCTGCAGTTAGCTTGCTGACAGTGATAATTGCCCATAGGTCATATTTGTGTTAGGCTTACAGCTGAGAATAGTTGAGCCGAGTCCTTAAAGGTGCAAATATATAGGCTAGATATTACAGGTTCACCATCATTCGTTTGTGGATCAGAAAAAGCCATGAATTTAGTCTTTATTGGTATAAAAGCCTCAGTATTAGTTGTAGAAAGTGTGTCTGCCTACATGTGTATTAGAATTTCTGCTGCAAATACTATTTTAATATATTTATGTATTATAATATATATTTTAAAAATAGTATTTTAATATAATTCTATAATATATTTATATATTATAGTATATTTTAAATATTATTAATAAGTAATACTATTTTTTAAATCTAGAGACCTTTTTAAGCTAGCCAAATAACTTTTTAGAGTTACCCATAGCTTATTCTGTTCATTATTTTCCCATTTACCTGCTTTCTTGCACTGCTTCAAATAAATGAAATACAGTGATTTTTAGTTGAAGCTGATGTTAAACTAAAGCTCTCCTTTTATACTTCCCTCCTCTATACTTATAAAACTTACTTTGAGTTTCCATCAGAACAAGAAAAATAGTTGAAAAACAATTTATTTCAGATAAGAAATAAATAAAATTATGTAATAAATTGATATAGCACCATTTGACAACCTTCCCTTTTATGACCCCAGGCTAATTCCACCACAGTATATTTTCCATGATGTTCTAAATGATAATTCAGATTTTTACCTGAATTATTTGACCAGTTTTTAAATCTACAGTTTAAATGTGGATTAAAGCCTCTCTGTCTACCTGGACTCTGTTGTGATGAGTAAAACCCCAAACTTTATGTTCAGGGGTTTGTGCTTGAGGTAGCTAATTCATACTCAGTTTGGCTTTTGGACTGTAGTATTTGTTATACAGAGAAAGTTGCATCATAGTATATGCGTGTATACATATTCTGCTGCTTGTTTTCTAGGAAAATTTATCTAAGGTGTTTTGTTTGTGATTTTCTGTTTCTTTTTTAAATGCTTTCTTCTAGGCCCGTGGAATAAAAGATGCCACTGAAATTATATTTGAAATGTCAAAAGATGAAAGAAAAGATTTCTACAGGACAATAGCTTGGGGTCTGAATCGGCCTCTCTTTGCTGTCTATAGAAGAGTTCTTCGCATGTATGATGACAGAAATCATGTTGGAAAGTATGAAAACCTCTAATACTGCATGGTTTTATTGGTATGAGGAGGGTCATATATTTAATGTTTGACATGTTATATGTGAACACACAAGACTGTAGCCAAACAGACCTAACTCTTCTTAATCATAAGTCACCTCCCCTGAATTCTGCTAGATCAACCATGACAATAATGGTGTTAAATTAATGGCATTCATAAATTAAAAGATGTAGAGAGGATTCTGATAAGATTAGAAGACTCACATAAGCGTGGATATGCAGAGGTGTTTTTTTCTAGAACTGCAACCTTGAGCTAATTGATCTTCATCCCTGCGCTCTTAAGTTTGCAACCTGTAAAGCAGTGGATATAAGTGGTTATGGAGCCATTCAGAAGTACTGAAAAGGATGTTAGATTTTAGTTTTTGAAGGTAGTTGAAAATGAAAAATACCATCTCAGTGCTTAATGGACAGTCAGCTTTAGGGTGATTGTGAACTGAGAAGGGTGGGGAAAAAAACAGCTGTTTACTTGAGACGCTAATACACAGAATTCTGATTCTGTTCTTAGTAGTAAGATCACCAAGATTGAGGAGTTTTGCTGGCAAGTAAGGAATGTCCGAGCAGATCACCTTAGAAATGCACCAATGTGGAAAATGGCATTTGTTCTTCATGTTCTTTCAGTCAGATTGTTCCTTACAGCTGAAATTCCTTAATCTCTTGCAACTAAATGTTTGATTAGTAAAACAAAAATATTTCTGTTGTATGCTTTATGTTTAAAATCATGTATTTTTATTTGCCTGTTGTTTAGGTATACTCCTGAGGAAATAGAAAAGCTTAAAGAGTAAGTATTTTTTATTATCAAGGTCAGGCTACCTTGTTTGTATACCTTGTTTATATTTAGTAGCTTGAGCAGTTCCTACAGGTTTTGTTACATGAAATCACTGAAAAGTGGTTAATTTACAAGTAAATGTGACTGTTCCAACTCTATCAGAAAATAGCAGTCACTGAATTAATCAGAGGAGAAATGAAAATGCGAAGGTTATTTCTAAAGAAAGTGGCAGGTCAAGGGTGAGATCTGCCCTATGAAGTATTAGAGATACATAAATTGTCAGTAAGGCTCTTTGATTTTGGCTATGAACCTTATAAATCAAGGAGGAGGGGCTGCAGATTTCATCTGCTCTTAGAGCTTCCCAGGGTTGAGCAGTGTGAAGAAACGAGGTTGGGCTGAAATCAGGCAGGGAATGTATTTCGTTTCAGTGCTGGATATGTTTGGATCAATTTAGTTTGTTTGTCATTTTCAAGCTGCCAGGAATTCCAGATATGTCAGAAGTAGTCATGGCTCATCATGTTAAGCAGCCTGTTGTCATCTGCGGGAGGGAAATAACAGTTAAAATGATGAACATGATTATGCAGTGGTTTACTTCATTTAAACTGTAGGATGCCTGGATTTTCATCAGGGTTTCTCAAGTGATCTCTGTTTCACCTGAAAATCCTTGAGGAGCTTGTGTAGAATGGATGTTGTCTGTTTATCTAAGCATTCATATTGTAATTAAACGTCAGAACATTCCTGCAAGACAGATATTAAGCATTTTATGAGTATCCTGTGGCTTAGCTGGCCCAAAAGTCTTCTAGAAAGACATAAAAATTAGCAGTGATGATAGAAAACATTAATACTGTAGTATCAGAGTGACTCCCCATTCTGTCTTTAAGCCTGTAAAATGCACATTTATCTGGTTTTTATTAGAGGGTATTTGATATTTTGGTAATCTCATGACTTGATATAGTGCTAATGAGCATGTGTCTATTTAGGCTGAGAGTAAAGCACGGAAATGATTGGGCCACAATAGGAGCTGCACTGGGGAGAAGTGCTTCATCTGTAAAAGATCGATGTAGATTGATGAAGGATACTTGCAACACAGGTGAGGTAAATGCTGGTGTCAGTAATGGATACTCTAGTTAAAACTTGTCACCTTTGCCTTTGTCAGTGGTGTCACTCTGAACTGAGGAACTTAGAGTGTGAAATCTGGGGACATATTTAGCACATATTTGTTATAGGTTTCTCCAGTTTCACTTCTGAAAGATCAGAGCACTCAGTTTATTTTTGCAATCCATTATCCATCATATCTTTATGCCACCAGAGCATATGTTATTGAGGTAGATTAGAAAGTACTTTCCCTTGTGTTCGATAATTATAAACATACACTGTGTATTTGGTGTCAATTAAGAGACAGATGCACTTTAGGAGTAAAGTACTGTTTATTTTGTAGTGTATATATCCAAATGGAAGGAAAATTTTATTGTGTCTCATGTAATTACTGTATGCTAAATCGTTACATGGTTAATTTACTTAACTAATACACAATTCACATAACTTGGACCAGTTTGCTTGAGTCAGTATCGTGATAAGTAGTTTGTGGTTTCATTCATCTGTGAGAAGAAGGGAAAGGAACTTGGCAGCAAAACATTGAAACAATGCAATTATGCATTTTTAACAAAGAATTGATTTGTATTGTTGGTTAGTAAGAACAGTTACATTTTCTTCACAAGTCAATCTGAAATAAGGTGTTAGATGCTGAAGATAAAAGTCTGTTGGTATGTTATGGATCAGAACAAGGCATCTGCTGCTTTTCTCTTTCAGGAAAGTGGACAGAGAAGGAAGAAAAAAGACTAGCAGAAGTAGTGCATGAGCTGACAAGCACAGAACCAGGTGACATTGTCACACAAGGTGTATCGTGGGCTGCTGTGGCAGAACGGGTTGGGACACGCTCTGAAAAGCAATGCCGCTCTAAATGGCTCAACTATCTCAACTGGAAACAAAGTGGGGGCACTGAGTGGACCAAGGAAGATGAAATAAATCTCATCTTGAGGTTTGTTAATTTAGTTACTTTTAAATGTTTGTAATACATGACGCTAGCAGGATTCCCTTGGGGTCCATTTTGCTGGTTTCTTAGACACTAAAAACTGTAGACCCCACAAAAAATCACTGCTGTGTTTACAGTTCCCAGAGATTTATTATTGAACATATTTTTTGTTTTTTGTTTTTTTAGTGAATGTTAGTGTTCGTGAAAGGTGTCAGATTGAAAACCCTGGAGACTGAAGTCTTCTTTATTCCACAGAAAAGGTACAGCACAGGCAGCAACCATGCAAGCTTCCCACACGTTGCCCCACCAGTGTGCTTTAACCCTTAACTGGAGGGTAGTTCAGTCTCCCTGCCCGTTCAGTCCTTGGCCTCTCTGCTGAGATGACCAACAAGGGTCAAGTGTGGTGGTGGTTTCTGTGATGTGGACATCTTGTCTACAAAGAACTAAACTGAAACTGCAGATTAATTTCATGTAGGCCACCAAACACTAATTGAATATCAGCATCTTTGATTACATTTGAACTGGCCACCTGAAAGCAACTTGGTAATCTTTTGCTCTCTCCAGTCTTCCTCCCGTTTTGAATGCCTTTAACTCAGGCTTTTTAGACAGTGCATTTTTTATGGGTTGATAGTTTTGGGTGGGAATAAAAAGCCAAGGCATCCAGGGAATCTAAGCATTATTTACTAAGCAATATTCACTGATTTACTGAGGCTGTTTGACTTGAACTCCAAATGAGGAACCTGATTCCACATTTCAGAATGTGCTGGTTAGAATTCTTAGTATTTGTGTACAGATGGTATCTGCTTTAGTCTGTCCATGAATCCTTAACTCGTCCTGCAGGGTTGGTTTTGGTAGCTTGTTTCTTCCCTCCCCCTCTCCCCCCCTCTTTTCTTAAGTCAGGAAGTGTTGAGTGCTATTGCTTGGTTTGTGAAGAGAACTTTTCCTGACTTCCATAAAAATCTTTTCTTCTGTCACTGTTCATCTCTTGTTCATATGTTCCACGTACAGATGAGGTGGAGGCAGCCCAGAGACGTGTAGTATTCAAACAGATTCTGGTAGAATCCAGTGTGTGAATAACATGTGCCAAAATTATGAGAAGACTGTCCCTTATCTAGAGAGCCGTATGGGATTGACTTAGGAGGAACTGTTCCATACTGTAGTGAACTTCATCTGCTTTGGCTAAGAAGCATTTGAGAGGATGCAGAAAATAGATTTTTTTAAGGATGGATGAGTGTTTTTTAGGAGAAAATAGAAGTAAATGTAATAACATGAAATTAAGTAAATGAAAGTTTAGAATGAATCTCATGAAGTGTTTCCTGCCTTGGAGATGTGTTTGGGGAATGGCTTTCCAAAGAGAAAAGATGCAAGTACCACCATTTGGAATGCTTCGCAATAATCTGATCAAAGTCTTAATGTCTATGTAGTTAGGGAGAATAATCCTGCATGGCAAGGAGATAGGCTGGATCATCTAACAGGTCTAGTCCATCTTCTGTTGTTGATGATTCTGCTTGACCTCTGGCAACGTGGAGCCTTGGAAGCCTATGTCGATTCATGAGTTCTGTTGGACTGTTCACTAGCATGGCATTTTGCTGCTGTTAATGTGACAAGACCAGAAATGTGCAACACCCCTTCCAGGCTGGAGGGTAGTTTCTAATAGGTAAATATTTTCTGTATCCTGCCAGGATAGCGGAACTTGAAGTGTCTGATGAAAATGACATCAATTGGGATTTACTAGCTGAAGGATGGAGTAGTGTCCGCTCACCACAGTGGCTTCGGAGTAAATGGTGGACCATTAAAAGACAGATTGCAAACCACAAAGATGTTTCATTCCCTGGTAATGTACTACTTGCACGCTTCTCTTCTGAAAGCTCCTTTCACAAATGGCAAAGGAATAAGGCTGCATTTTGTTGTCTACTCACAGCATTGCTGGCCAAAGAGCACATTGCTCCTTTGCTGGAAGTTACTGGCCCCTTGGATCTGCTGGCTGGATTGCAGTCATTAAGTGTTTCAGTTGAAACAAGCCAAGCTGATGTAAAATGTATTCTTTGGTTGTATACCAACTTACCTCGCTTCGGCTAAAGTGAGAGCATGTATATAAGCAGCTCAGCTGGCAGATCTCAGATGATAATGATGATCTTTTTATGGAGGGCAGTGACCTCTTCAGGTGGAAGAGGATATGTATCTGCAGCCTAACAGTATCACCTCGGGTTAGATCTGTTACCTTCAAAGTGTTAAAATGTAATCTGTGTGAGGTGCTGAACCTTTGCTGTGGACAGAAGGTAAATTTGCTACCAGCCGTGCAGTGAGGAGGAGGGGAGGAATTGGGAATATACACCTCTCATAGCATTTTCTTATTCTTTGTTGGAGAAACCAGTGCTTAGCCAAAGGGTATTTCAGTCTCCCTGACCTTGAGCCCTCCTTTTCTTTGACTTGGGGAGAGGAAAAAAAATTAGGTTAATCATGTTATAATTAAAGGTTTAATTTAATGGACACTTTTGCTGTGGTCCTGGCTGTGATTATGTATCAGTCATGGCTGGAGGCTGCAGTCGAGAGGGTAGCCCTTTTACACTTACTATATGTTAATAAGCAGTTGTTGTACCAAATAATTAATACTATCATAATATAAGTATGCCACTGAATCAACAGGCTCCACTCTTCTCCCAGACAAGATGTCATGCTGTCAAGAGTGGGAGATGTTTAAGCACTTTGCTATATTGAATGCTAGGAAAACAGAAGCCTCAGCCTTTGTAACCTTATATAAGTCTACTGGTCTCTCAGTGGAACTGAAGTGATCACAGGGAAGAAAGGTGGGTGGGTTTATTGTAGCAGTGGGCTACTTCATGTACTGATGAAGAGATGTAGGTTAACCCCTGTGAGATTGATTCTCTCTTGCTTCCTATTATCAGTGAGACCTCTTGAGCAAATCCGCTTCCATGTTTTGTAAGATCGGAGGGTTTATTTCTGGTAGCAGCATTACACAACTAGTGACACTTAATTGTAGCTTGGGGATATACCATGCATGGTTTTAGAGAGCTACAAAATTCTAGGAGCTTTTCATTTTTTCCTCAAGCATCCTAAAATGTCTAGGTTCCTTGAGAAAATCACTCCAGTAGTTGGCTGTAAAGGTGGTTTATGTATGTGCTACATTTCTAGTTGATATTTCTCTGTAAGGTTCCAAATTCAAGGCCAGGTTGGACAGAGCCTTGGGTGAGGGGGGTTGGAACTAGATGATCTTAAGGTCCTTTCCAACCCTAACTATTCTATGATTCTATGATTCTATGACATGATCTAGTGTGAGGCTTCCCTGCCTATGGCAGGGGGGTGGAACTGGATGATCTTAAGGTCCTTTCCAAGCCAAACCATTCTGTGATTCAGAAGGATTTTGGTTACTTGTTTCATTGTGGATAAATCTCACATGCAGCATTTCAGGTGTGCCTCTTCAACATGCTTTAGCATGGGTATTCTTTCTCTCAGTGCTGATAAAGGGTCTTAAACAGCTCCATGAGAACCAAAAAAACAACCCAGGGCACCAGCTTTTGGAGAACAAATCTGGAAGTGGATTACCAAACACCAGTCCCAGTTCGGGGGTGCAGCACGTGCAGATTCGGGTGGCTCGCTTAGAGGAGAACACAAGCAATGCACCGAGCCCTATGGCAGCTTTGCAGATTCCAGTCCAGATTACCCATGTCTGTAAGTAGCTGAAACAAACAACTGTCCTCTAATGAAACCTATAGCTTTCTTATGTTAAGATGGTGAAAGAGGAGTGAGCATGTCTTAAAGAATTCTGTTAATTCCGCTTTGGTATTGCCATAACTTCACATAAGGATTTCTGGATTCCATTTGCCTGTTTATAACTTTGTTTGGCAAGTGTAGTTGTTCCTGTGACAGTAGTACCAAGAAGCTGCAATTGGAGCGCCTGCACATAAGGCTGTAGCTGTCTGTGTGCATGCACACAAGAGCTTGCCATATAACCTGTTTTTTGGAAAGGCTTCAGTACATAAGCCTTTTAATGAAGATGCAGTATGTATCTATTTTTAAGGAATAAGGTTTATTCCTTAAGTTTCTTCTGGTAGCTCTTGTCCAGAACAGTGAATATCATGTACAAGATCTCCTTTTGTAAAATACATACACTGCTGTCCCTAAGTTCTGATGAAGGACACTCAAGGGAAGGCGTATAATGTTTTTTTCTAGTCCTGCTCTTCGTTACCTAGTTATTTCTAGGCACAAACACTCTGGAATGTGTTAGCTGCTGAGTCACGCTGATAATCTGCTCTGACCACTTTATTGTGTTGTAGATTGGTGCTTCCTATGCTCTTAAGGATGAACTTTGCTCATTATCAAACATTTATTACCAGGTCTATTCTGACTGTGGTGCTTACTGCTTGTTCTTGTAACTAATCTTACTTAGTGACTCTAGTCACTCTAGTTGAGTCACCCCATGTGCAGCCTATGGTCCCAATTGCATACTGGTTTGCATTGTTTGTCATTTGTGAAGTTCATTAGGAAAACTTAGTGCTTCAGTCTTGCTGACTGCAAAATTAGTTCATCAGGTTAAGAACTGAGTCTTCAGACAGTGACTTGATAGGCATTTGGTAATTTCTCTTTATAATTTAATTACATTAGTCTGCTTAAATCTACTTACTAAGTGCCAGCTTCATTTTGTTTGATCTGTTTCGTAATTAGAATGACACACAACACCAAGCCAAGAACTTCTTACCTATGCACCAGTGGTCTCAGACTTTCAACCCAGCTTGGCCAAAGCTGTTGGGTTTTGATGAGCAGGCAAGATGTGCTGATGTTCTGTGACCTTTATTTAGTCCTTTGTAATTGACTCCTGTAATGGTTATTCTGTGATGCCACTTGCCCCTGTCTGCCTCACAAGGCTTTTCCCCGTTTCAGTCAGCTTTCCTGAAGAATTTCTGTTCATGTAATCAAAGTGAATTCTGTATTGTGTCTTTCCCAGTCCCAGGAGAGCTGAACCTGTTAGCCAGTTTCAGCTGCATTTGATAGAAGGCTCAATGTTTCAAAGGGGTAATTCCTGTAAGCTTCATGAACATAACTGCTTAGGTAACAGGCCACACCTTACAGCTGTCTCCTACTAGGTGCCAGGAAATCTGCAGCAGGAAGCCTTGAACATGCCACTACAACAATAAAAGCTTCAAAATTGGAGCTTGTATCTTCTTAAGAGACCAAAATTATCCTATTTTGAAGCCACAGAGTCTGACATGGTCAGGTTTCCAGTGCTTGGAGCACTGCTGTCATCATGTAGGTCTTCTGCTCTATTTTTCTGTATTTATGAAATTAATCCCAGGCAAAATGTTACTTTGCCTCCAGCATCCCAAAACTTGTGAGTTTTTTAACCATAATTATGGTTCTGAATAGGTTTTTTGATGTATTATAAATCTTTGGGTACAAGCTATTTGGACGTGATGATCTTGACATATGTGATATCAAAACTGCTTTTAGTGCTTCTTTTTTGTTACTTTTAGAATTAATGGATCTAATCGCATAAATAATTACACACTTGTAGTAAGAATACTGACAGCTTCTATACACTGCAATCATAACACACAGGGTGGCAGATATCTTGAAGAGCATCTGATGTTTTAGCAGTGGTGGACTTAACTGTGGAGAGCAGAAAAGATTAAAAATACAAAAAGACCCTGACATCATTTAAAACAAGGAGTACATAATCCAAAGGATATCATTGCACCAGAACCTCTTATAAAGCTCATTACAAAAGTAATTAGATCACATCAGATAACAGTTTGTCTACCTTTATCCCTGTGCACTAAAACCATACCTTCTTCCTTTTCTCTTCTGGATTTAGAATGCCCTCTTTAAATAGTATTGTATCTTGGGTACCAATCAAAGAACCTTGTCATCAGGATTGCAGCCAGTTTTCGTTTTCCTCTTACTGGAATTAACAGTACCCCGCTATGTAGCAATTACAGTACGTTGTGCTTTCTGCAAGGCTAAACCTGTTGGCTTACATACTTTCTTTCTCTTTCTGTTCTTCATTTTGCAGCCTCAACTGATTCCCCTGCTGCTACTGTTGACTCTGAGACAATAACACTAAACAGTGGAACACTACAGACCTTTGAGATTCTTCCAGTAAGTAACAGAGAACTGATATTTGTTACTGTGCTTTTTTTCTTTTAAGCACAGCTACTTCTTAGGCTATGGAACTGTGCATTTCCCCCCCAGAATAAAAACAGCTCTCAAGTTGAAAGAGAAAGTTACAAGGTCTAAAACTTAAAAGTTCAGAGCAAAATGTACTTCTAAAAGTGTTGTTCATTAGGGCTGTGGAGTAAAATATGAAGTACAGTTAAATGCTTTAAATCTTAATGCTTTACTGTTGTGAAGTTTTCTTTTGCGCTTATTGTTGTTCTCTTGAACTCTGGGCCTATAAGGATGCTGGGGAGGGACTCTTCATTAGGGACTGTAGTGGTAGGACAAGGGTAACAGGTTCAAACTTTTAGCAGGGAAAATTTAGATTGGATATAAGGCAAAAGTTCTTTACTCTGAGGGTGGTGAGGCACTTGCACAGGTTGCCCAAAAAAGTGGTAAATGCTCCATCCCTGGGGGTGTTCAAGGCCAGGTTGGACAGAGCCTTGGGTGGCATGGTTTAGTGGGAGGTGTCTCTGCCCATGGCTGGGGGTTTGGAACTGGATGATCTTAAGGTCCTTTCCAACCCTAACTTTCTATGATTCTGTAACAGAGCCAGAGGAAGCTCCCAGGAAGTAAAGATTCTCTCAGTTCTATTATACTGTAATTTATAACACAGTTTCTCTTTCATCTCAATATTAAGTTGAATTTGTTCCCTTCTTACCTGCTGTTGTACAATGTAATACATTCTTAGCCTTAATACTTGTCTTGGTAGCTGAAGCCTGTAGATGTAGTTTTACTTTTCAGTGCAGTACAACAGTAGGGATTGGATTTGTTTGTTTTCCAGGAGAGTTACAGGTAGCTAGTTCGTGTAAACAAGCATGTTCTGAGCATGGCCCAGGGGGGCAGCGTGTTTGTGTATTAAACTTGTATTGTCTTCTGTAGTCTTTCCATCTCCAGCCTACTGGCACACCAGGTACGTACTTACTACAGACAAGCTCAAGCCAAGGCCTTCCTGTAACACTGACGACTAGTCCTACCATGACCCTAACAGCTGCTGCTGCTCCAGCCTCCCCAGAACAGATCATAGTTCACGCCTTATCGGTACGTATTTTGAGCAGGGAAAAGACTGGAGTTTGGGCAGTGTGGGGAGGGGAACAGAATAATGCAGACCCCTGTGTGTGCATATGAAATTGAAAAAGCAGTTCTGAAGTCATAACAGTGCTTAAAATACTGAAGAGTTAGAACTTCTTTTTGTGTATTGTTTGTAAAAAGCAACTTCAGGTTGCTTCAGAACAGCTTAGGGAACAACTTCATGCTTACTGTGGCTGAACAGGGTGTCTCCATCTAGTGGCTTACTCCCCAGTGAAACAAAACACTACAGATTCCTGTTACAGCTTCCAGTTACACTTGCAAATGAATGTTGGTGTTCACTAAACTTGTGCAGTAGTGACAGTGTTATTTCTTCTTGGAGGGAAAGGGAAGCAAACTGGAGGTTGAATAACAAAAGTGATGTGAAATTCAGGGGCAAAAAATGATCTTTTGTATCTGCAGTGATTCTCACCTGAACAGTTACCTTTCATATTGCGTATTTATTTGTGACTTAAAGGAACAGCTGACACCAAATTCAGTCTATGAATTTCATCATTTAAGGCCAGGAAAGGTCAACAGATGATCTGGGTGACATACTATATATATCATGGAATTCTAGAATGCCAGGTTGGAAGGAACCTCAAGGATCATCTGGTTCAACCTTTCTAGGCAAAGTATATATGTGAAACTCTAAATTACACTTAGTACTGAGTTCTTTGAATCTTTTGCTTTTATTTGGTCTAAGATTTGAAAATACTTGGAGGAAAGTCTCTGATTTTTGGTGGATTTTGTTTGTGTCTCTTTGCAAATACTGCTTACAGCCAGAGCATTTGTTAAATACAAGTGACAATGTCACAGTGCAGTGCCACACACCGAGTGTCATAATCCGCACCGTGGCTGCCGAAGATATCTCCTCCTCTGTCACTCAGGCAGAACTTACTGTTGATTCAGACATTCAGTCGGCTCATCTGACAGATCCTCCAACCCTAGAAACAAATACCTTCCCAGATGATATCCATCAGTCCAAGCTGAGTGATCAACAGTCAGCCTACAATGAAGATGAGGCCTCCAAATTCAGCAGCAGGAATAGCAGTGAACTGATGGATGGAGTTATGGTAAGAACTGAAGAGGAGATTTCAGATGCCAGCCTGAAACAGGAAGAGGATACACAGTCTGATTTACCCAGCACTTACGTTACTGAGGTAAGGGAGTGCCTGGTACTTGATATTTTCCCAATTTCTGCATGGATAATAATTTCATTGCATCTTCAACGTTTGCATTAAGCTATTTATATGAAATTTGTCAGTGATTTCAAGTACATCATGGTTCTCTGAGTGTTTTGTTCAGACCCTCTATCCTTGAGCTTCATTAACTTGTTATGGTGTGAAAGCAATAACGTTTAATTTCGTACTAATGCTTTTATTTGACTTCATCTGGAACATGGAATACCTCAAGAGCTGTGGAGTTCCTTTACTTCTCAGGGTACTTTTGCGTGATAATGTGGAAAGTAGGAATATGATTGGCACCTTCATCTGGTTACTGTTTGATGCTGCTGTTTTAAACTGGGCTGTTAATTGTCCAACACATACTTTACAGGCAGATAGACTGCTGAGCAAGGGAGGTGAGGTAGCATATTTAGGTTTTGCTCTGTGAAACTAGTAACAGAGGTGCATCACAGTTTCCATTTCTGAGGACTTCTATGAAACATAGTACTCCAGTTAAATATCTGTTAAATTGGAATTCAAAGCATTTAAGCGATTTCTCTCTGGCCTCAGTTTTATTCCACTCCAACACCTGAGATGCAGAAATTAGTTTATCCCACTGATTTCAGGTATTTGGATTGTTTATACTAAATTCCTCCATCTTTCAGTTGCTGGAACTATGGTAATGAGTAAGTCAAGGAAAATAGAGATGCTGCAAAGAAGATAACTCTCTTTAGTAGGTGGAAAATACTTTCCTTAGAAACTTGAGCAGGTTGGACTGTGAGAAAAGATGAGTTAGAGCCAAATACCCCATCCTGTTCTCTAAACCACAGTGCTGTACAGCTGCTGTAGTTCTGCTTTATCAGACTTGAAAATCCATTGTTGATAGGCTTTGGCTTTATTAGGCTGCTGCTTTGAAACAGTTTCTAATATATGCTGCGTATCCATTATGCCTTTACAAAGAGGAGCATCTTTGTACCTCTCACCAGTCTGCTACTGCAGAAGCATTTGAATCCTGAATACATCCAAAGCTGGGAATTATTGTTCCACTTTCCTCTTTCTTGTCTCATGGTTGATACAGTTGTCATGAGATTCTGAACAGCTGGGGCAGCCTATCAGCTTTCTATTCTCAGTTTCAAGTTGCAGCCTCTTGAGGCAGAATTAGTAAACTTTTGCTATAAACCTACTTTCCAGTTATACTTTGTAGAAATCACTTATGGCAAGCAGAATATAAAGAGCTACTAAACTTTTTGCTATACAGTACAACAGACTGAGTTTGTAGTTTTAATCTGCTTTACACTTCTAGTCAGATTAAAGTTTGATGTGTGCTTAAATTATAGGAAACAGTGAACCAGCGGTGAGTAACTCTGAGTGAAAAGTTACTCTAGAAAGACATGCCTGCATGTTGCTTTCTTTCAGTCAGTGTTATTTTTATGCATTTGACAGTATTGTCACTGTGGGTGTGGGTAGTGGGAAGCAGGCAGTCATGCTGCAGGGTTTTATGATTTCTGGCTGGGAATGGTGCCCATTTGCCACAATGGCTTCTTTAATTTTTTACGCCTCCTCTTCCCAGTTTCAAGCCTTGAAGCATACTGCTTGTCATGGGCAGGTCCTGCAGTGTGCTCAGCAGAAAGCTGCTTCTGCAGGCCAGGTGTACAGCACCTTGCGTGAATGGGTGCACATCAGGACCAAGTCGAGAGCACTGAGCTGCAGCACAGGTAGTCAGCTCCTCTTCAGCAGCACTGGGGAAGGGGTTTTTAGGCAGGTGCCTTTATAAAAATACTGTGAAGCTATGTAGGGGAACAAGTTTTCCTAAAAGAAACCCTGTGAGATGGAGGAACTGAAGGATTTTCTTGAAGAGAGAGGGCTGTAACCTCTCCCACATGTTTCCTACTCCCTCTGAAGAGAGTGGTAAGTCCAGGTACCTCCCATTATGCCAGCAACATTTGCTAGTGTTCTACATCAGTGATTCATAGAATTATAGAATGGTTACAGTTGGAAGGGACCTTAAAGATCATAAACCTTAAGCATGTCATGCGCAAAAACTGGAATCCAAACACCTCTGCTTATTCTGGCAGTACTGTCTAGGATGTCTTCACTGCATTTGCAGAACCAGGATTGTGATGGAGTGTGGTGTGGCAGTGAGTAAGCCAGATATATTACTGCCATTGCAGTACTACAAGAGCCCAGGAAGAGGCAGCAGGAGCAGTTATTGCGGGACTGGAAGAGACCAAGGGTATTGACAACTTGTACCTGGCAAGAATCAGTGTGTTAACAACTTTTCTATTGTCATGAAGTTCAGCTAAAAATGTTTGGAACCAACCTGCAGTCAGCAAGTGAGAGGGCAGGCAAGACACAGCGATTAAAATGGGTCTTTTCAGCTCCGTGTTCAGTAGTTAAAACTTGACAGATGTAGAAGTTGTGAAACTAAATACTAAGTTCAGATAGAGCTATTGCGTTTGTGGAGCTGGTAGGTACTATAAAGGTATGCTTCAGTATCTCAGAACATCTAGGCAGCAATTAGTGGACAAGTTTAGTTATTCCTCTCTGTACACAAAACATTTGACTTAAAAGGGAACATTTTATCACCACCTTGCAGTCTCTCCTGCCTTCGTGCTGCTTACAAGTTAGAATTCTTCTCATCTGGTTTTAGATGCCTGGACTAGGATGAAACATGCTCTATAAATGCTGAGGTAAATTGATATTTCAATTTAATGAGATAGAATTCATCCAGGGAGTCTATTGCTTACTATGGAGTGTGGCTGAACAAGGCAAGTTTTTCTGTTTATGCTACCAAGGGTATACTCTCACATCCTGTTCTGTGTTGTGCAGGACCTGGGTTCTCCAGCAATAGAAGAACAAGTTGATCAGCCTACAATAGATGATGAGGCTGTGCTTATTGTTCCTTCTTCCCATGGTTTTATCCAGACAACGGATGATATAGACAGTGAATCAGTCTTACCCCTGACAACTCTAACAGGTACAACAGTTCCTTTCAGATGAGCGATGCCAGAGATAGGGTTCATAAATGGCACTTGAGAGTTCCTGTAAATAACACTTTCTAGATCCTTGTTTTCTCTTAAGTAGTTTTCCATGTCATTGCTATGAAACTAAGCAAGTTGGTTACCCAGCTGGTAGCAGTAGAAGTGGAAGAAAGTCCCACTTAACCTTGTGGGAAAAGCATTGGAACAGCAGCTGCTTCATCTGCTGCTGAGCTGTTTCCATCACCCTTGAGCCTTGAATTAGTACATACAGGCTAATAAGTAACTCCTTTAGTGTGCATTTCTTCATGCCTCGTGCTTGAATGAAACTTAGTTCTTATTTGAGAGAAAACCAGAGGCATCAGAAATGCACTTGATGCCTCTCATGGTGAAGGGCTGGGCTCTCGGGGGGGATGTTTGCACAGCACTCAGCTTGTGCCACACTTCCCAGTGCTAAGAGTCATCTGAGGCTTGGAAGCAGCACAGATACATTCTCCCACTGCTGCACCTAACAAATACTCCTTTCCAGAGGAGGGATCTCCTTGTAGAGCCGTCAGAGGGTCAGCACTAGGTGTGATACAGTAGTCACTGATAGGACCAAATGTGACACTGATTGCATCTGTATTAGTCATAGCTTACCTTGATACTGGAAATTGAGAACTGCCCAGTGTGAGCAATATTGCTTAAAGTTGTTTAAAATTCCAGATGGCACTTTCTGTCTCCTAAGTGTATTTTAACATCTTGTTATAATGGCACAGTAAGTAGTTCTGATGTACTATGTCTCTTGACAGATCCTATCCTGCAGCATCACGGAGATGGGTCACACATCATTGGCTCATCGCTGGGCAGTCCTGACTCAGAAGATTCAAAGGATGTTGAAGATTTAGTGAGTTGTCACTGAGAAGCAGAAATGGTGTCCGTTTTCTATTGACCATGTTTGCATCGTGAAATCAGTTACAACCCTGTGCCACATTTCCAAAGAAAGGAGTCAGTCTGTGTCCTTAAACAGAAACTTCCAGTGTGAAATGACTACAGTGCACTTTCTCTGCTCAGGCTGGTTACCTCCTTTGTAAAGGGTCACAGTGCAGCCAGCTGAAGCCTGATGTACTGCATCTCAGCCAGGGTGTCTCAGTGTTCTAAAGAACCTCTGTTGCAGTGCTCACTGGTAGCATCCACGTGGTCAGTTTGGATCTGACGCGTTACTGATGTGCTTGGACTGCGCATCTGTAAAACCAGACACAAGTCAAGGATTGTGGACTGTAGCCTCTTAGTGCCACAGCAAGGATTAGTTTGCACATGTTTCATGAAGAATGGGTGAGGATTTCTGCACTTACTGACTCTTGTGATACATGGAGTAAGAGACTGTTACATTTCAGGAAGAAATATATTCCATCAAAGAATTCAGGGAGCATGGGCAGCATCATGAAGAAAAATGGTCTGTATTCCCATCTCACCTGGCTCATCAATGCGCCTACGGCTTAGGAAGAAGACACAGAAGCTTATGGGATTTGCCAGGTCTGCTTGTTCCTGAGGAGTCCGTTGCTGGCAACGGGCAGAGCTCAGAAAGATTACTTCTGGAAAAGTCTCTTTCTTCTGTGCTTTTAATTTTCCTTCATCACTACAGCGAGCTCAATCAAAAGGGGAAGGGCTGTGTGAAAGGGAAGCTACCGGGACCCACCAGCCTCCCCCACAAGCTTGTAACTCCTTTGAAGGTTGTAGTGAGTAGGCTGGAACAGTTTCTCTCTCGATGTTTACATGACACTACCAGCCACCTCTCCAGGGGTGATTTATGCAGCAAGTTAGTGGATGGGGGGTGGTGTCAGGGTGGCAAAGTCTTGGAGAAACAGCTCTGTGAGGAGCTGGGCATAGGGCCCCAAGGCAGAGGAAGCCAAGTAATTCAAGGTTTTGAAACAGACACTAGGCTGAGCAGCAGCCTTTTAGCTAGGGAATCAAGAGAAAAAGCTACAGAAACTAAAGACTCCTGTATAAATTATTTTATTTATTTCTGTAATTAGCTCTTCATAATCAAAAGTGGGTCTTTTTTTTCAGTCTGTGGTTTTGTTAATGTGAGAAAAAATAAGCTGTAGTTTCAAATGGTTGCCTAGGGAACAGAAATAGCTGTATATTCAGTTTCAACAAAAATAAAGAGTATTTGTCTTATGGAACTGTAAGATGCCATTTATTTGTACTGTTCCAGATCCTTTGCAATGCTGCAGTTTGTACAGTAATAAAAAATGCCGGGGGGTTTGTTTTTCCAAAATGAAAAAGTGTGTGCCATTCTGAACCATCAGCACAACTGGAATGTTCATCAAGCGCAACAGGAGCTCTTCAAAAGAAAGCAGAATGTCACGTCTTACGGCAATAATTCTCCCCACCAAGAGGGACATTACATATACATTTACATGAAAATCATGTACTGATTTATCCTTGCACAACCCACTTCTTGCCTCTCAGGCTGATCGTCCTCACTTCAACATCTCGAGCGGAGCTGAGAACTGAGCTGAAAGTGGTCAGACACGGCAGCAGCATCACTGCTGGGGCTTCCTGATGTCTGTCATTAACCCACTTCATGGAAGTACAGGTTGGCACATATACATAACATGACTATAGAAAACAATATATAGTATATCAGGTTCCTGAATTTAGGTTCCAGGTCTCCTTGTCGATACCAGTAGATCTAGAAGAGAGGAGGAGTCTGTATTACTTTAAAAGGCCAGGTACTCCTGAGGAAACCCGTGGTAACTGAACTGGCAACTTAGAGACCTTTCTTTGCCTTTAAAATAACTGAGCTTCACCTGCCCAGGGAGGACCAGGTGTAGAATCCAGCTACTTTTCTTTACAATTAAATGAAGAAATACCACCTGTTTTCAAGGCATGCTTGAGGAACACATCAACAAGGATTTGGCAAGGTGTTTCTCCCCAAAACAGGCTCTTTGCAAAACCAGGGTGCCAGGTTAGCTATGAGGACATGGGTTGTGTTGTCAGCTCTGTTGAGGGTGGGCAGGTTGGTTTTTTAAACACTTAAAACTGGCTACACCCTGGTGGATAAGGACAAACATCAGGTTTTGTACTGCACTGTCTTATCTTGGGCAGAGGTATGGCTACCATGAACCAGAACCCAGCACTGACCAGGCACCACAGAGCAACTTCCCAGTTTATCCAGCAATGAGGGGCAGAGGCTCAGGCCTGTGACTGTTCCAGGTCACAGCAGGGTGAAGGAGAACACTCCGAGTGTGAAAGCTACAGCAGAGGAAGGAGCCGCTGATGTCCTTGCCTATGGCAGGGGGACCGGACTACATCTTTGAAGGTCCCTTCCAACCCAAACTGTTCTGTGAACTCTGGCCTGCCAGTTCCCTTTGCCAACACTTGGGACCACCTCTCTTGGGATGCCGCGACTGCTGAGTAGAGGAACCTCTGCTACTACCCTGATGAAATGCCACCATCTGTAGCTTCCTACCACTGCAGCTCATGCCCTGTGCCTGACTTCTGCAAGTGCCTGGCTGGCCCCACCACTTCAAGTGTTTTGCTCCACCCCTGGTATTCTGCAGCATAATCCACCTTTGTTCCCAATCCACTGCTTGCTCCCTGGCTTCCGGCTTCATGTCCCCACTGGCAGCTATACATGGCACTGTCACAGAGTTGACAAGTCTTGCATCACTGCTGCTCTGCAGAAGTTGGCTTAGTCCACACGTTTACTCTGCACTCAATGCAAAACTGTTACCACCCTTTCATTGTCAGCTTGTTTTATGGAGGCAGGAAGGCTTTCTAGGAGAGTGTGGAAAAGATGGCACCACATCGAGCAGATCTTATTCAGATTCATCCTCGGTCACCAACTCAAAAGCTCACACAGCCAACATGGTGGTACTCACAAGTATGCCAGCAGAGATGCAACACAAGGAGATGCAGAAAGCAAGAAATACATTCACGGGCTTTGGAGGTAGTTGCGGGAAGACAAAAGCACTGATTAGAGTGACCTGTGTGGAGGCAAACACAGATGAAGACTCTCAGTGAAGATGCTGGTGTACCACAGCACTCACATCCTCACCTCCCTCCCTGCTCTTTAACTCCCACCCATGAAGAGCTGGAAAGAAATGCAAAATTCTGGAGGAAAACCAGTCTGCACAACTGCAGGCTTCAGAGGGGTGGAAAACAACACTGAAAGCTTTGGTTTGCTACTCTGGCTTGTTGCTGGATACATCCTCCAAGCCCCCAGCAAGCCAGCATGCACGGGGGTGTACGCTGCCCATGTAGGAGCATCCCTTAGCCAAGCTTTCCACTGGCACCCCAGCTCTCAAACAATGCTGCCACCATGGACCACAAAGCCGGTGCTCTCCAGTCACAATGCCCCTGGGTTTGTCTTTAAAGCTTGGGGAAAGCATAGCTCAGGACAGTGATAAGTTGGAAAAACTTCTATAAGCCATAAATAGAGGGCAATAAATTACAAGTAGAAGGAAGTAAGGAGAAGTAAACACGTTCTGCTGGGTCATAAGCACTTTGTCACCTTGCCCAGCCTCACATCCAGCTGCGGAAGAACAATCTGCCCATGGACTTGGGCTTTTTGTTGTAGAGACAGATCTTAAAACACGGCTTGAAGTAAGGTACTGTCCTTCTCCTGTTGTCAAAGAGTTTCAAAACACAGATGTGCCTCAGAGGGACAGCCTGGGCCCCAGACTACAGCCTGTTGGGTCAGTGAAGTGTCACCACCCATTCTGGGGAGGAACTCTGGGTTTTAGCCCATCGCCTAAGGGAGGCATGAAACACAGGATGGGATGGGGGATACTCACAACAAGCAGCAAGGATGTTAAGCCGCCAACAACTAGATTGATGATTCTGTCCTGAAGAGAAGAGAGGATGGTTACACTTGTCTTGCCAAAAACCGCCACATAGAACAGACTGGTAACCAATCACATTGAGAGCACAGCATCAGCCAGGACCCATGTGAAACCCAGCACACTCAGCAGCACCATTGAGGCTCCCTGCTCAGCTCTGCCACGCAGGAGGGTTTCCCTCCCTCCGACTCCATGGAGCTCAGGGAGATTGTAGGGACCAAGTCCTTCTGCAGCAGGTTTGCTCATTGGCAACTGGATTCTTTGCTGCATCCAAATAATTAGTTATGCAAATCCTTCTTAAAAAGTGGGAATAGAGAGATGGAGGTTGTCAAAAAAGCTTATTTTAGCCTCAGAACTAATAGCTTGATATTGTCTAAGGTGGGAATTCTTGGGCTGTGGCAAGGAGCTGGAGCGTTCTCTGCACCCCAAACATCCCCCCCTAACACCACCAGACCGGAACACACCTCAGGGGGCCCTGCTAGGATGGACACATATTGCGCCCTATTTCCTTATGTGGTTCCCCACAAGCATAAAACACTTGGTTGGGAAGAGACAACCTTTTGGGAAGAGGTATCCCTCGGTGTCAGCATCATGATCCCACCCCAGATGGCATCAGGACTGGCAGTGACACTGGGCCGTGTGAGTGCTCAGGGCAGGACTCCATAGTGATGCATTCACTGGAGTAAGAAATGACTTGATGCAAGAGGAGAACATTCCCACCCCTGCTGGGATACCTCCTCCTCCCTTTCTCCTTGATGCTGCTCTGAGGATAAACATCTATGGCCAAAGTCAGACTGGGTTACATGCAGTCAGGTGTAACACCCCAAATAAAACACTAGAGAAGCAGCTACAGCAGGAAAGATGTGCAGAGAATAAACCCCAGAACTTCAATTAATTATACTGAGATTGCATCTTTAGTCATATCATGAGTTGGATACGGTTAAATGAAAGGGAGAAAAGAGTTCAAGCAGTGACAGCTTCTTGCCCACGACATCCCAGCCAGCAGGCAGGGCAATCCAGGTTTTCCTCCTCCTGGTCCTGCATCCATATTCCCTCCTAGCACTGCATTTTGGAAGAATAGTAGAAGCCCCAGGTCACGAAGAAGCACCACATGGCAGGAGGAGAAAGCAGAGAGCAAAGAGGATGAGGCAGACAGCAGACGCTCTTGCAGACCTGACATAAGTCTCAGTGGAGCTCAGGTACCTGAGCCTGCGGTTCAGTGACAGGCAGATGCTGTGTCCTGGCTGTGTTCATCCCCAAAGTAAAGGACCACAGCTAGCAGCAGACCCTTTAAAACCTCTTCTGTTAGACCCCAGCGTAAAACCAGCCCATTTGTGCTCCTACAGCCCCAAGCCATGGGGGCACAGTGGTGCCTGCAGCAGTGAGTCCATCACCAGCATCCCCTGCGCAGGTCCTCACCAGCCAGGCACAACCACCTTTTCCTCACCAGCATCTCCATACACAGTGTTGGCAATAGCACAACAGCCCCGCAGAGCCATGTGCAAGGTACCCACTGCCCCAAAAACTGAGCTAAGAGAAATAAACGCAGGCGAATGCAAGCACACTACCTCCATGGGAGGGTGTCACGACAGCTCAGCTGGGCTCCTCCACCTGAACAGAAATACATTCACTTTCATAACATCATAGAATCAACCGGGCTGGAAAAGACCTTTGAGATCCTCAAACACCCCAGGGCTGCCAAAGCCACCACTAAACCATGTCACTAAATCTAGACGTGGAGAGGTCCTTACCCCCAAAACCAACTCTGGTATCAGTAGAGGACAGCGGGTTTGCTCTGCAGACCCGGCTGAGCCCAACAAGGAGGCTTTATGGAGGGGGACCAGAGTTTGCATTCTGGCTCAGCACCTCAGGGACACAAGGGGTGGCAGGAGGTAAGCAGCTGGGTCCCTTCTCCCTTTGTACCATGGGGTTTGAACAGCAGAGGAAGGGGCAGGAAAGACAAGGAGCCGGCTGCAGAGCAGCAGTGGGTCACCATCCCATACGGCTAAGCCAGTGTGCACAGTCACAACCAGCTCTCCATAGAGGGATGGACACATGGTCATATACCTATGGACAGGACACACCACCAGACACTCAGCCATGATTAAGTTTCTCCAGACTCGGATGGTGGCAATTTTAGTATGGGGAGAATTCACTCTGTTTACCATGAAAGAGACTGGTCTGACAAGAGCAAATGAGAGGTTTGGACCCAGAGGTAATCACAGAGCACTTCTCTCTGCCTATTTTATGTGGTGTCCAATGAGAGCATCCCCCCAGCACAGCAACCCCTTATGATGGATGCCCTCAGTGGCAACCAGTCCCTGCAGGTCAGAGCATCCCCTTCCCCATGCTTACACCTGCGGTCACTACAGCGTTCCACCAGCAGAATAAGGTATTTCAGGCTCCGAGGATTAGAGCCACTGATCCTGAAATCCCAGGCTTGGCATAGCAGCCAGTGGCTGTATTCCTCAGTGCCCACTGACACTTCAGCCCCAGGCAGCTTAGCACAGCAAAAAGGTTAAAAATACACAAGCAGAGGCCAAGGCGGCTAAAGGGATTGGGGATGACGGAGCCTTTCACCTCCACGCTGTGTCCAACAGCCTGGGCAGGCACTTGTGGGTAGCAGGAACAGGCTGTGAGGAGCTGGGTGTCCTCCCATCCAGGGAGGGTTTGTTCTCCATCACTTATATTATGGTAGCTGCTATAGTGAAAAGACCAAAGCAGTGTGCACAGCAGAAGTGAGGACGCAGGTCACACATGGATGCTGATTCCTGATCCAGCCCTGCAGCTGATGGGGGTCCCAGTTCAGCCGGGATAAAGCTGCTCCCCACAGCGATGAATTCCAGCATTGCACAAGCTGCGTTTCGACACAGGAGGGTTTCTGCCTCTCCTCCTGCTCCAGGGAGGGTGTTGCAGCTGCTGGAGGCACCAGGCTTGTCCTGGGGCAGAGATTCCCTCCAGCTGCCTCTGGGAAAGGGAGGCAGGACAGGAAGCATCCTCACAGAGCAGGAGGGCACAAGCCAGGATCCTTCTGGATCTGGGTCATGGTTGCAACAGGAAAACTGAGGGTGTATCCACACCACTGTGCCCACCGTACAGGCTTGGACAGAGTAACAGCTTTGCTCTTCACCCCATTCCAGCTCGGCACCTTGCATCCTCCAGGTTAGTGTCCTGTGGGCGCTGTTCCCATGGGGAACAAGCCCCTGGCAGAAGCCTGGTGAAGGGCGCAGGCTGGTTCTGGACAGGTACCTGGTGGCACCTCTGCGAGCATGATGGAAAAGCCATTTTTATGCCTTACATCAGCAAGTGCAGACGGGCAGCAGCAGCGATTCCAGTCCACTGCAGCCATAGGGAACACCGTGATCCCATGCCAAATGACATGGAAGAGCAGACAGCATATGCTCCCTGTGCAAAGAGCTGTGCTCGGGGCCAGGCTGCTGTGCCCTCTACGGCTCCTCTTTCCCACCTCGAGCTGCTCAGCCTCTTCTCATTGCTTTCTGCAGCCAACCCACAGCAATTAACACCCACCCACCTACATTTACACACTCCCATCACAGAGGAGCCCAAGCAGCTCCCGCTTCCAACTCCTTTCCTAAGAAGTCCTGCAACGCTGCATCTCTGCCACCTTACACTGCTTGGTCCTTTGCTTTGCATCACCTCATACCCGCTCACCCAGCGCTGCATCCCTTGTAACCACAGCTGAACCCGCAGCGCTTGGCATCCATCAGCACCGTGTTGCTACTCTCCTGCATCCCACCGGACTCCTTCGGTACCAGCTTGTTTCCAGTGCCTCAGCAGCTGGCATGGGAGGGCGAAGCAGCCGGACCATGGCAGGGGAAGGAAGCCAGTGCTGCTGCACAGCTCCCACTACAGCCCCAAAGCCACCAGCCTGGACACCAGGAGGACACAGGTTGGGAAGAACAGGGCATCCCCATCTCTACATCCATGTCCAAATGCTGGCCAGGGTGCAAGACCCCTGCTTTGGGTGCAGGGGGGACACACATTGCCCCTGCCCATCCCCTCAGCCCCATGGCCAGTCCAAGCAGAGGTGTGCCAGCACCAGCCATCATCTGCAGGGACCCATAAGCAGAGCCGGCCATGGGCAGACACTCTTCTCCCAGCAGATCTGCTCCCGTTTCACAGCAAAGTTCAGCATTGCCATTCCCAAGACAGAACATTTCCAGCTCTGGATCTCACCAGTATCCATCTCTAACCAAGGGAGTCTGGGATGAAACCACCCCAGCCAGCACAGCGAGCCCATGACCATTGGACATGGGAACAGCACCACCAGGCCTATGCGATGGGTTCCAAAACCAGCCACAGGAGGGGTGACATGCAGGACATCGGATCTCCACTCCAGCCTAGGATCTGGAATTTGCATCCCATGTTTATTACTTACTTTGTGAGCTGATAGAGACAGGGATCAAGGATCAAAGTTCCTGACCTGGGCTGGAGAGTTTGGGGTCTGCTGCTGGAACTGCCTGGCTCCAATGGCACATCCCAGTCCCTGAAGTCCCCACCCCTGGAAACTTCCCCACATCCCTGACCAAGGACCAGCCAACACAACCCCAGCACAGGGCACTGCTCCAGCAAAGGTCCTCTCACCACCAGCATTCCCCATCAGGACCATCCCCACTCCATTGATCCTCTCAAATGTCCTGCCTGTCCTACTCCCATCCCACATCATTCCTGTTTCATCCCTAAATTCAGCTGGAATCACTGCACTTGCATTTTTCCTACACATTAGCATTGTAGCAGCAGTTCCAAGTACTTGGAAAGTCCAAACAGCCCTCATCCCATCGCCATCAAATCAATGGCCCCAGACTCAGGCACACGCAACCGAGGGTACTGCAGCCCCCAGCCCTGTTATGGGGGGGCACAGGCTGGGGTGACCCCAGCCCCTCCCGGAGGTCCCCCTCACCTGGCGCTCTCTGCACCCCGAGACCCCACTCCCCACCAGGGCTGTGGGGGAGAGGTTTGGAAACGGCCTTCCGCCAGGGTCCATGTGTCGGGGGTCCCCGGGCTCTGTCTGGGGGTCCTGGGGCTGTGCTGAGGGTCTCAGGGCTGTATTGGGGGTTCTGGGGCTCTGTTTGGGGGTCCCAGGGCTCTCTTTGGGGGTCCTGGGGCTGTGTTTAGGGTGCCGGTGGGTCCCGGTGTGCCCCGCCATGCCCGGTGGTCCCGGTGGGTCCCGGTGCGTCCCTGCGCGCCCCGCCGTGCCCGGTGCGCCCCGCCGTGCCCGCGCTCGCCGCTCACCCTGGCCGAGGTCTCCCCGAAGAGCGGGCGGTTGTCGGGCCCGCCCGTGCCGTACCCGCGGCCGCTGAACCCCTCCATGGCGCGGGGGCGGGGGGCGCGCCCTCATGCTGCGCCTCAGCGCCCTCCGCGCGCGCCCGCGCCGCTCCGCGCGTCCCCGCCGCGCGCACGGACACGCCCCCGACCCGCGCATGGACACGCCCCCCCCCCGCGCGCCGCCGGGAGGGGAGGGGGGGCTGTGAGCTGCGGCGGCGGGGGCGGGGGGACAGAGAGAGGGGCTGACGCGCGGTCACGCGGAGCGATCCCGGGAGCTCCGGCCCTGGGGACTGGGATGGGATGGGGTGGGATGGGGTGGGGTGGGGTGGGGTGGGGTGGGATGGGATGGGGGGGGTGGGGTGGGATGGGATGGGGGGGGTGGGGTGGGATGGGATGGGTGGGGTGGGATGGGGTGGGGTGGGGTGGGATGGGATGGGATGGGGTGGGATGGGGTGGGATGGGGTGGGATGGGGTGGGATGGGGTGGGGTGGGGTGGGGTGGGGTGGGGGGGTGTGGTGGGGTGGGGGGGTGTGGTGGGGGGGGTGCAACTCAGCAGAGCTGCATAATTCAAGCAAATCTCGCCATTGGGGATGATACTCGAGGAAATTAAGATTTTATTTTATTTTATTTCTGTTCTGGTTGATTGTGTTTTACTTATTTTGTTTAATTTAATTTTATTTTTATTCTACTTAGAATCATGGAACCATAGAACAGTTAGGGTTGGAAAGGACCTGAAGATCACCTAGTTCCAACCCCCATTTATTCTATTTAATTCTATTTTACTCTATTCTATTTTTATTTTTTCCTTTTTTTTGTGTGGTTTTTTTAATTTAAAATTGAAATTAATATTTTTTTATTTTATTTTGGTTTGATGATTATTTATTTATTTATTTATCCTTTTTTCCCCTCTAATTTTTTCACTTTATTTTGCAAGCACTCACTGGTGGCAGAGCTGAAACTGGACTCGCTTGGTGTTCCCAGTGAAGCGTCCACACATGTTCTCTCCATAAACTGGGTAAACGGGAGTGACTGTCCCTGTGCTGGGCCGGGGCAGTGCAAAGGTGTTCCCGCTCTGACCCTGTCCTCACCTAACTCACACCTCTCCGCTGGGCACTTCTTGCCCAGGAGACAAAATCATGGAATCCCAGACTGGTTTGGGTTTGAAGGGACCTTAAAGCTCCTGCAGTTCCATGCCGCTGCCATGGGCAGGGACACCTTCCACTAGAGCAGCTTGCTCCAAGCCCTGTCCAACCTGGCACATCAGTGTAATTCAGTAGGCACAACCAGGGAGGTTTCCTTCCTGCTGGGTATAAAAGATGCAGAAGCCAGACCTGCAGGTAAAATGACCGGAAAGGAGAAAACCAGTCACAGATATCCCCAGTTGTTCCGTTTTGGGATATAGCTCCTGCTGCCCCCGGCATCCAGGTCCCCATGAGGCTCTGCCCATGGCTGGGTGGAACTCCCAGCCCAGCCACATGGCCATTTGTCCTTGTGAAACCTCTCAGTGGTTTGGATGTGAAGTGGTTTGGGTGCTTGGCCTCGGGCACATCCTGCATACTCCATCCCCACTCATCCCCCTGCAGTCAACACACTTGAAGACCAAAGCGCCGCTCTGACTTCAAAGGTATCAAAGGTAGAAGGTATTAAACTGGAGCAAGGCTGGAAGATCCGCAAGAGCTGACTCCATCCTGAGCTGAAGGACCGGGTGGGAAGTCATAAAGTCCCCCGGTGCCGCTCCAGCATTTGCTCTCACGCTCAGTGTTTGGTTTGCAGGGTCTCAGGGCTCAGTGGAGAGGCTCTCCATGTCATCTTGAGCCACTCAGGAGCATAAATCCCATGTGGCTTCCTGACAGCCAAGTGCTCTTCGCACATAGAGACCTTATGGGTGCTTGTGCACTCGTGATTCAGCACTGGTTTATTCCTGAGCAGCCCCTGGCTCTGATGGGATTAAATGCTGAGGGTCAGGGATACAATGGGGCATTGGAGGGGAGTGGCTGTGAGAGTCCCCCACGTTGTGACTGTGTCTATGCTTGGAGGAACAGCTCTGTGTGACAGGGTCATAGCGTTCTTCCAACGTCTGTTCACTAATTACCCATCATTGAGAACAAATCCAAAACACAGACAAACTGTGGTGAAAACCACGAACTCTTATGTGGACATAAACAGCCTCAATAAATAGTTAATAGATGAGGTGAAGTGTCAACCCGTGGCTCTGAGGAATACAGTCTACAGGAGGTGGGTTCCATAAGACAAAACCATTTATCTGTTGTTTAGGGCATTTCAAGACTCCTTTCACATTTCTGGCCAAGGCGGGCGAGTTGTGCTTGACTCAACCTCTTTAGGACACAAACTTACTAAACCTCCCTTCCAGCTACTTCCTTCCTTACCCCTTACTTGCCAACTGTAGTAACAGGACAAGGGGCAATGGTTTTAAAGTGAAAGAGGGTTTGATTGGACATGAGGAAGTTTTTCCCTGTGAGGGTGCTGAGGCTCCAGCACAGGGTGCCCAGAGAAGCTGTGGCTGCCCCATCCCTGGCAGTGTTCAAGGCCAAGCTGGATGGCTCTTGGAGCAACCTGCTCTAGTGGTAGGTGTCCCTGCCCATGGCAGGGGTTGGAAGTGGAGGAGCTTTCAGGTACCTTCCAACCCAAACCACTCTATGATGTTATGAAGAAGGAGTGATTTCTGCCATGGTGACAGATACCAGTGAGATCCACCTGGAATCTGTTCATCCATTTGGAAACTCAAGCTCAGGAGTGACTGTTTCATTCTGAGACAGGTATCAGGAGGAGCTCAGTGTAAGGCACAAGGGCCCTTTTTCCAGGGGAGGACTGAAAAGCTTGGCTTGGTGAGCCCTGCGAAAGGGAGGCCAGGAAGGGATGCTGTGGTTTTTACACACAGCACGGGGAGGAGTAAGTGGCAGAGAGTGAGGTAAATGTTTAAGCTAATGAGTTATGTTGGCACAAGAGCAAATGCTATGAAGGATGCACTTGCAGGTGGTGTTCAGATTGCAGGGTTTCAGTCGAAGGAGAGCAGCTCTAGGACATCCTTCCAGGCGGAGTTGTGGGGAGCAGAAAATCCCATTGCTTTAAAAATGGACTTTCATTGGCTTGTGAAAAATAGTGGGGAAAAGGGATTGGCATTGGCAACTAAACATCCTTTTCAGCCTCAAGTCCTCTTTATACAAGCACAAACTTCAGGATAAATCAGTTTGGCAGCAGATCCTACTCCATCTATGCAATAGGATGCATTTGGTGTGCTCGCTTAGGGGATCCTCCCTTCCCTCTTTACTACCCGGTGGAATTGGACAGATGATGAAAGGATGTGCTCCATTTGCTTGGTGATGCAATAATTGAATCAAGTTGTATTGTCTGAGAACAAAGACAAGCTGCTGATGTCCAGTTCAAAACAAGTGCATCCATGACTGCCACAGTGTTGATGCCCCATAACACTGGCTCACTTCTCTCTATAATTTTGAGTATATAAATCTGCAGTGAAATCAAGTCTGAAATAAAAACCAACCTGCTTTTTAATGGAGGAAATAACATGAATCTTGTGTGTGCATTGCAGAGGTTTGTTCTGCTCAGAGCGGACACAATGTGCTTTCCCCTTGTTCTTGTTTATGGCACTTCACATTTGTCACAGCTCTGAGAGCGGTTCCAAGGTTTACAAGCTCCAGCTCTCCTTTCTGAGAAACAGTCCTGGCATTGCTTCCAAGAAGTGCATTTGGCCCATAAATTGCAGCGAGCTTTGGAGCTTTTTCAGAACATCAGCACCGCAGACTCATAAAAACCTCTCTCCTGTCTAATAGTTTATTTATCCTAAAGGCCATCATGTGGGTTTTCTAGGCAAAGATTTAATTCAGCACATATATGAGAATTGTAATACATCCCAAGGCTAATTATACATCATTGCAATTGATGCTGCTGCCTCCCTCACTCATCAGCTGGCTGTAGGAGGCCCAAGCTGGAGTCTGTAACTCATCTGTGCAGGCAACGCTGTCTTCAGCTCCTCACCAACCCAGCTCACTGATGCTCTGTGTGTCATTTCAAGTGATCTGCTGTTCCCTAATGCACCAATGTATTCTGTAACTCTTTGGTAGCACTGGCTTTCTGCTGCCATGTATCCTGATCACAGCTCCAGCAGCCACCACTCGCCCATCTCCTTCCCTGTGGTGGTTTCAGCTTCCCAACAGAGCCATTAGTGATCACAGGGTAGTAATTGGGTTTTGCACCATTAAATCAGACTTCAGTTCCCACCGCAATGGCCTTTTGGCTGTTCTATTTGGCATGTTTTATTATGAAAGGGTATGATTTGGCTTTCAAAGAAGGCCAGGATTCCTGGAGGACCCAGGAGCTGTTTTCACTTGTGTTTGTAAGTCCTGACTGACAAACTTTCTGCACGACAATGGACTTCAAACTCATCTCTGTCAGCCCCCAACCCAAGGAAATGCCCTGGGAGAGGAAAAAGTGGATGTTTATGACACTGAGATCCTGCTCTGTTGTCCCAGAGAGTTGTGTTTGTCTCCCTCTACAGGAAGGGTCACCTGGCTCTGGCAGATCATGGCAGGGGAACCAGCTTGAGGACTTCCAGCGTTGCTTCTCCATCCCAGAGGAAGAGCCATGATTTATTCCAGTTTAACCCTGCAAAGCTGACACTGGACATCTTTTGCCTTTGCATGTGCAAAGGAGATGTGCTCTGCTGCAAGTACACAGGGTTCCTGAAAACTGCATGAGAAAAGAGAAGAGAAATCCAAACCCTTCCTGTGTTGCTGCTGCTGTGGTCAGTTTGACTTAGTAGGTGCTTGTAAGGACGGAGACATTTTCAGGCTGTGCCACGTGTTACAGACGTGTTTGAACTGAAATACATGTAAATAAATCAAAATTCAGCAAAAACATTCTGCCATTCAGCAGCTGCCATGTAGGGAGCCAGCCAGAGGCCCTTGCTTGCTTCTCTCAGCTTACAGCTACAGTCCTTAAGGCTCTGCCTAGCAGCTTTTGAAGGTCTTCCCTTAAACAAGGGTTCCTGCACCCCTGGTGTTAATGAAGAGCTCCAGTGGGACCTGAGGGGCTGATGCCATACGGCGCAATGCAGTACTACAGGGCTGGGGCTGATGGGGGCAGCCAGTATCCACCAGCTCCAGGGATGCTGTGTTCATTGCTGGGGACAAGGGGAGGAACATCAGGAATAGGAAAAACAGTCCCAGCCTTTTTATCACTTGCAGGCGAGGGGAGGTTTGGGGGATGCTGTCAGCAGAGGGAGGCAGGAGCTCACGGATTCAGTGCCAGCCTCAGCCCTCCGTGTTAGGAAATACAAGGCAGAAGGCTCTAAATGGTGCTGCAGAACTATTTCAGTTTATTGTGTCCACATTGATGGTCAGCTGTTGGGGATCAGGTGAGAGATTGAGCAAATGAGGAAGCTGAAACACTCAGTCGGGGATGTGCTGCCTGAATTACTCACTGTAGTATTCACTTTCCAGCAGCTTGGGTTTCAGGAGGATCCAACCCTAACCATTCTATTGTGAGTTCTCCTTCTTTTACATTATTTCATGTACCACTGAAGCTGTCTCATCTGCTCCTTCATGCCACAAAATCTCACCTGAAAGAGTCAGTATTTGATAGCAGAATATTTAGAGAAAAATATCTTCAAGATTTTTTGGTTTAGGGAAAATACCTCTTAAATTAGATAAATGCTTAATTTATATACATATACATATATTGTGAAAATTTCCCTTCTGATACTCGTATAAGCAATTTACCAACGTGCAGCTCTTGTTTCGGGTTGGAGGCAGCCTGTAAGTGGGGCACCACCTGTGGGCCTGCTTCAGAAGAGCTCTTTGAAGAGCAGAGCAAAGACACTTGAACTGACACCGGCGGCTTCTGTTTGGAGCCTGAGCAGCGAAACCAGCCTCTCCCCTGCTGTATCCATGAACAGCATCCCCCGTCAGCCGGGGGGGGGGGGGGGGCGGCACTAACAAACATCACAGGGACATCTGGTTTGCGGCTGTATTTTCAAGAGGAAAAAAATCAATGATAGAATCATAGCATCCCAGACTGGTTTGGGTTGAAGGGACCTTAAAGCTCATCCAGTTCCAACCCCCTGCCATGGGCAGGGGCACCTTCCACTACAGCAGGTTGCTCCAAGCCGTGTTCAACCTGGCCTTGAACACTGCCAGGGATGGGGCAGCCACAGCTTCTCTGGGCACCCTGTGCCAGTGGCTCAGCACCCTCACAGGGAAGAGCTGCCTAAGAGCTCATCTCAGTCTTCCCTCTGTCAGTTTAGAGCCAAAAGAACACAGAGCAGCAGTACCACCTCCTGATTTTGCACATTTTCTATCCTGTCATTAAAGCTTTCCACAGTGGAATGAACGGGAAAGAAAAATCTCCTTCCTCATTATGTCCATATGGTCCCCTTGGCACAGCCACGTCATTGAAACAAGGGGCTTTGTGATGCTTTCTGCAGAGAGGTGATGTGAAAGACATTCCCTGCCCGCAGCAAGCATGCATTGATGTGCCAGGAGAGGTGATCCCACCACAGCGAGGGCCTGTGTGACTCCTGCATCTGCCAAAGTGCATCCAGGAGAAGGAGGTTTCCTTCCCAAAGCTCAGATCCCCAAGGCACAGGCTGCATTAATCGGTGGTTAGCCTCAGGGTGACTAAAACACCTGCATGAAACCCAGCCTGCTGCCTCCTGTGCTCTTTCCAGGTGGCACTGTCAGCAACCACAAGCCTTCTCCTTGCCGTGGGCTGTGCAATGCAAAACCTGCGGAACTACAGCCTCTGAGTGGGTTAACATGGAATTAAATCCTGTTTGCACAGCGGAGCTGGTATTTTATGGAATTTTATGGATTTCATGGATCTGAGGGCAGAGGGCTACTTCCCATCAGTGGTGGGACCTCACAGCGACACTGCTCATGGTTAGGTAACTGTGGGTTGAGACTGATGATAGTGGTGAGGAATTGTGCTGGTCCTCAGGGAGGAAAATGAGGTGTTCCAGGAACAAAACCTCCATAGTGCCTATTTCTTCCTCTTTCCTGTGGCTCGCTGGTCATAGCTCATATCAGACAAAATGCATCTGGTCAGCCAGGCACAGAGGACAAAACTTTCAATGACCTTTCCTTTGTGGAAGAGTCCCCATGTAACCACTTCATTAATTTATCCCTGATTAGAGGCCGCTTATCCAGTCAGGTATCACCCCCCAGTACTGGGTCCTGAGCTACGGCTCTTAAGACTGGGAGTGTATATGACACCAGGCTTCTGAACTGAGAGTGTTTGTAGTTTAGGAGGTGATGCTGCACATCCTCCTCTGGTACAGATGGTGAATGAGTTCATCTGTAGGTGGATCCTGCTGCTTTGCTCTGATATAGTAAATAAGGAATCGCAAATATTTGCTGTGGGTTTTTTTTCCTATCTGATAGATACAAATGGTAAAATTAAGCTATAGCTAAACTTAGATCCCCAATGGCATTTTCATGTCTTCTTGTTGTCTGTAGCATACTTAAGCTTTTAGATTTCTTCTATTTCTCTTGCCTTGCATTCTCAATAATCCGCTTGCAATACCCAATGAATGTCTCTTCCAAACACCTCTTCTGAACTCATCCTTCAGATGTGTAAATGTTTCTTCTCTGGTAAAATACAGCTCTGACACATATCTGACAAAATATTAATCCAATGACATTCGAAATAAATCTCTGTCTTAATTGTTCCAAGTGTATCTTTCTTACTGGCTGAGACCAAAGCCGTAGTGATAGGGTATCACAGAGATATTCATGTTTTTAATGAGCATCTCCTCATAACAGTGACTTTCAGCCTTGGTACACAGACCTGCTCCTTTTTGAGGAGTTGATGGAGAAAAGCAGGGATCCTCTGGGCTGCAACTCAAGTTCCTGCTGAACAAGATGAAGATGGATCCATCAGGGAGGTTAGGATGGGAGCTGGTTGCTGTTCCTACCGCAGGTGCAGAACAGGGCTATAGAGGAAGAGTTCTGCTCTCTGCAATAGCTTCAGGAGAGCAGAGCCATAGAAGGAGGCAGATCTGCAGGTCCTTTCCTGCAGAAACACTGCCCAACACATCCCTGCATCGAGCATGCCTAGCTCCAGCCCATCTCTCCATGCACAGCATCCTGGCTCCTAGCACCCACAGCCCATATGCTGGCCCTTCCCTGCTCACATCCCAGCACTGGCTGTTCCTCAAAAACATTGTGTATTCGGCACAAGGATGCTCCCCAGTACAATTCAGCACAGCTCACATCCTCTGCACATGCTGGGCAAACAGCCTGCTCCATGTCCAGTCCTTCTCCTTTCTGCTCCATCCCCCTTGCAAACCCACACAGCTTACCCACCCGAGCAGGACACCTTCCCCTTGGCTGAGGCATTTGGGTGCTCCTGCCAAGGCAGGATGAGCATCTGCAGCATGTGCTGCTTCCCCAGCCAGCAATAGCTGAGCAGCTGCCAGCAAGGGAGGAGACTTCTGCGGGTACCAGATCACTGGCAAAATGCTGATGCATCTGTGGCTGACTCCTTACACACACTCATCCTCCCTGAACTCATGCCCTTTCCCTCCCATTCTCCTCCTTCTCCTGTTTTTAGGCATTCCCTTCCCTCTGTCTCCATGTCCTTAGAGCTGCCTGGGCATCCGATGCAGCAGCATTGCAGAGATCCTGCTGTGTAGGTGCCTCCACACAGCATTATCCTTCACACCAAAACCACGGTGCCTGCCTCAGGCAGGTTGGCACAGGGACATGTGAGATATGAGAGCGTCTGGTTCAGAAAGTTATTTGGTTGAGGATTACCCCTGTTGTGGTTTAAGCTGTAAATCACGCAGCCCATTCTCTCACTCGCTCCCCTCTCTTTCTTCCCCCTGCTCCTGGGTGGATGGGGAGGAGAATCAAAAGAATGCAACTCCCACAGGTTGAGATAAGAACAGTTTAGTAACTAAAGTATAACACAAAACCACTACTGTTACCACTATTATAGTAATAATGACAAGGCAAATACAAGGAAAGAGAATACAACCGCTCACCACCGAATACCAAGCCTGACCACACAGTGCACCCCCCCCCCCCCCACCCTTCTGGGTCTCTGCTCTCCGTTTTTCACATCCTGGGCATGACGTGCTGTGGTATGGAATAACCACTTTGGTCACTTTGGGTCAGGTGTCCTGTCTCTGCTTCCTCCCAGCTTCCCCTCCTCCCTGGCAGAGCATGAGGCTCAGAAAGTCCTTGGTCAGACCAAAACATTACGAAGCAGTAACTGAAAACACTGGTGTTATCAGCGCTGCTCCCAGGCCCAAAATCAAAAACACAGCACTGTACCAGCTACCAAGAAGGAGAAAAATGACTGCTGCTGCTGAACCCATGACACCTCATATCATGGAAATAACAAATAATGAGGAAAACATGAAATTAAACACAGAGACACTCAAACATTAATGAGCAGGTGATGAAAGAGATAATGGGGAGGGGCAGAGCTTGTCAGGCACTGAGTGAGGGGCCATTAAAAGAACTACTCTGGCCTTGGAGAGAACCAGACTGGGTTTTGTAGCTGATAAGAAGGAGGAAACATAATTAGTGTGAGTATTAAGTGTGAGGATCTTAGGGGACTGCATGAAACTTACAATGGGATGTTTAGGGGAAGGACCAGGGTGGAATGAATATGGGCAGACAGCTAGGAGGAAGGTTGGAGGCCTGAGATATATGTGAGCAGGCTGTCTGGCAGGATATTCACCTGCAAGTCTGAGCTACCTCTTCAGTGTCATCCCACTGTCTATCCTGTGTGCCTGAAGAAGAAGCCATGGGTGACACGGAATACAGGTCTGTGTGACAGCACCAGAGGGATGGAGGTATCCATGCTCATCTGAGGGGTGTAAGCGCCAGCATCCACAGCAACTGGGCTGTCTGTATTTCCTTAGTGAATGTAGTCCCGTGTGTATGCAATGTGCTAGGAAACATTAAGCTGCACTAGCTGGTGAGCAGAACACTCAAAGTCTGAGCCAAAGCTGGGTACAGGGTGCTGGACAATCCCAGCAGTGAGACATGTAAAACACTGGCTGAACAGCGTATCCATACAAATGGCGATGTTTGTTCAAAGTTACATTGCAGGAGCGTTTTGGTGCCAACCTGGAACTCTCCTGACAGCAGACGTTCACCAGTCACCCTCACAAATGCTGCTTGAGAGCATGCTGTGCTTCAGACTGGAGGTAAATGCAAATTCTCAACTGCAGCAAGAAAGAAAATACATTTTATTAAGTAATTACAGCTTGCCAAGAGGCGCTCAGCACAGGCAGGATACTAACAAAGCAGCTCCTACAAATAGATATAAACCCAGTGGAACTGAGCTAACAGGAGAGACTCTGCAGAGACCATAAGGCAACTCCACTTGAGCTGCTTTCAGTCAAACTTCACTTGTATCAGACAGTATGAGAACAGCAGCACCAAGAACTGGTGAGTTAGAAAGTTGTCTTTAGGGAGTTTGAAGCCATTCAATCATTTTCAGCACCTTAAAACAAGGGCACTGTGTTTGTGAACCAACCAAAGAGTAAAGTTCCAACTGTCTGCAGAGCTGGAGAGACAACTGAGGTACCAGAGTGAAAATTAAAATGCTTGAACTGTCTTTCTGTGTGGCTGCAAAGCAATCAGATAACCATAGTATCACTTACAGACAACGCTGCTCCATAACGACTTCAAGTGAAGGCTGAAAACATGGAAAATCAGCCTAGAACACGCTAAAGCAGCCTTTATTTCCTCACAGTAAGGGAGTGAATTCAGAGAGGTTGCAGCCTTGCTATTTCACTCGAGGCTGTCAAACACAAAGCTTGAAAAGTAGGTCTTGGAAAAGTTTGTTTTACGTCCTTTTATGAGCTTCAACAGGCACAGAAAGCATTTATTCTTGTCTTGTACAAAAGCATCAAGTGAATTAGAATAAGTAGATCCAACCCAAACCACTTTCTGATTCTAAGAATTAACTCAAGCAAACATCCTTATGCTTCATTAATGTTATCTTGTGATCACAGACAGGCTTGCACTCAGGCAAGGACCCCTGTACCTATTTCTCTTTAAAGAGAGGAGCCTTTTTGGTTTCGTAGCTAAAGCCGTTACAGTTACACTCTTTAGAAAAAGAGAGTGATTTTAAGTAACCTGAAATACAGCATGAACTGGAGTCAAACATGGATATAAACTGGATGGCAATGGACAATTCCAAACCAAAACTGCCACTGCCAATACAAAACCTGCTGTTTTGCTGATAAAGTGAGTGAACTCCAAAATATAGCATTAGTCCTGACAAAAGCTGTGTCTGTAAACTGGTCTCCAGAGCTAATCATGATGTTTTTCTTTCCTTTTCACCCCATTAATCTTTTAAATATTACAGTCAGATTCAAGCTTTTAGGACAGTGACAATGCTGAAAAATGCCAGTAATAACATCTAGGTAATTCACTCTCTTAAAGTGAGAAGAATCTGCCAGCTCATACAGAATCAGCATTTCAGAAGTGGAACATGGATTCCCGTGCTGCTCCTTTGAAATGAAATCTCCATGGGCTTTACGAAATGCAGACTTATTATTTTACAACGTAATACAAGAGAGAAAGTGAGAAAATAGATGGGTTATCCCGACAATTGTTCTGTTCCCTCTATTGAATGGCAAAGTATGCAAAAAGTCCTTAAAAAGCACCAATCTTAAATCTTAAAAAGAGCAATCCAAACGAGAAATCATGAAAGTGTGATGTGAAATTTACTGCAGCAATGCTTGATTTCTGTCATTGCAGTCACTATTTACATGCCATTAAAACCTGCCTGGAATAAAAAAAAAGCTTCACAGTTGCTTCCGAGTACTTTTCAGTCATTCCTCTAACAGAGCTCATACAAATTTAAGCCAAGACTTTCCAGGCAGTCTAAATAAAGTGACTTGATCATCCTCACCTACCATCAATGAGATTTTTTGAATACTGCACCCCTACTACTGTGCTGATGGTCAGTTACCCTGTTTTGGCATCTAGTAGTATTTTACTTAAGTTCCCTAATGAGTGAAGGTAAGTATGGTACCTTGTGTTCACCAGGTGTCTCAGAGTAGCACACACATGGACAGCTTCTGCAGGGCTGATGTCACTGCAATGTGTTCAAAGCAAATGTTACATATCCACATTTAGAAGAAATGAATTGTGCCCATCAGAGCCAACGTCTCCCCATTCAGAACAAAGGGTTTCCAAAAGACAAGATCAGGTGTAGACGATCACAATGTGACATCTGAAGTTAGAGTAGATGAATTCTGTGCAGAAATCCCACATACCATCTGTGTACATTATCTAACCGTATATATTACACAGTATGGATTTCATGTTCTCCCTGCAGCTTTACACTCCCTGATCCCACTGATCCCACCATATGTAAATTCCCCCCCCCCCAAAAAAAAAGGCATATGCTACCATGTCAATTAATACTTCCTCCTCCGGTAATTAGCACGTGCACCTGACAAAAATACTTTGGGGATCCCTTACCTATTGCTCAAAAAGACACCTTTGTTGTGACTGTTTCTATCACAATAACCAGTTTTTGAATTGGCAGCTCATCCCTGGTCCTTGCTGCTTGATTGTCTGGTGTCCTTCACTAAGCTCTTGCCTTGTTATTCCTGTTCTCCAAGGGAACTTCAATTAGCATTTAGGCTTGGCTTTGGCCCTTTGTAGTCTCATAACCCTCATCTATACCAAGAGACTATGGCTGACATTAGCCATCGTCAGTAAGATTGTCTTGTTTTGAATAAAGATTGATGCCTGTACTTAAAATGGACTTTACACACAATTAAGCCAAATATACGATGCTCATTTACCAGCTTTTTACCTTTAAGTCAAAATATTTGCAACTAGAAAAAAAGAGGAATAAGAAGACTTGGTTATAGCAGAAAAAAAAAAATTAAATTCCTATGTCTATAGTTCCAGGCTTCCCTGCATTTCCAGTATTCCCTCTTCTATCTAAGAATGACACCAACACTTCAGGTATATTAGATTGTTTAATCTCATTTACTTTCAGAGTCTAACAAGCAGATTTATTATAAAAAATACAAGCAAATCAGAACAAACCCCAAACTAATACACATAAACTTTCACTTTGTGGACTTCTTTATCTTCACATTCTCTTTGCTTATTGTAGTAATAGAATGTATTGTCCCTTCTCTGAAGTTTCTTAACAAATCCAGTTTCTGGCCAGTACTCTACCTAAGAATAGAATGAAAAGGGTACACATTCACCAGAATGCGCTCACATTAAATGTTTGTGCATTATATTGCAAGGGATATAGGGTATAATTCCATTTGCATATAACCACTATTTTGCTATTAATTGGCTTAACTTTAAAAAGAAGATGAAGAACAAGATGTCAAAACTAGTTTTCTGGTCTGAATTATAGAATTACAGATGAGAATTATATGATCAAGAATTATATGATCAGAAAAGTCTGGAAATAAGGATCTAAGAATATTTGATAAGAGTAATTTAAATAAGTGGACTAGTCCAAGCTTTTAAAATACCTCCTTTAGGAATAAAACATTGGTACTATTCAGTTATTCAGTAATCTGAGAGGCTGAAAGATTCCACTTCTGGAAGACTGAACACACTTAAGGGTTCCTTTGGGATCCGTCTTACCATGAAAAATGCGCTTCTCCTTAGCAGTTTTATACAAATAAAATGAGTGATATGTATCATAGTCTTACAGACAGAAGAATCAGTCCTGTAGGGAACCAGAACCGTCCTGGTGCTCTTCAGTGCTCCACAGTGTGAAACTTTAAGCCTTGAGCATCCAACAGGCTTGCTCATTCAACAGCTGCAGCAGCTGTCTGCAGCTTGAACACCTATGACTACTTCTGATCCAACTGAACCTTAAAAATCAGGTAATGAGGATCTTGTTTCTCTTACAGGCAGAGCTGATGAGAGAAAGTCACACTAGAGCATCCTCTAATCATAGACTGCCAGAAGTGGTAGTTTCATCACTCATTACTTTAGGAATACAGCCATGCTATTTGCATTCTCCACCTAAACATAACAGCCTTAATATTAATTCCATCTATATTATAATTGCACCATTAGTAACACCTGAATTATGGAAACATAATGTAGAGTAAACAAAGACATTTCAAGATCCATCAGTTGAAAGAGAAGCACTACCAGATCCTGGCAATTTTGAGCAGAATGCATGCTCGTTTTACACTGGGTAAGTGGTGTTCTTTAACTTTCATAAGGGTTTAATTGTCTATGGTTATGGCCTGCCATAAACTTCAAACAGGCTGATCCTACCACCCTAATTACAGGATTTCCTTTTGCACAGTTAAGGGAATTTACACCACAGCCTTTAGAGTGGTATCCCAGCCCACAACTAAATAATGAACTGCATTTTATTATGCACATCAATTTCTTGCTGTGTTTTCATTTCAGTTAACTGGATAAGAAGTAACTTGTTAGTGACTTTAAGATCTCCTAAAGGTGGATTTTTCATACTACATATGCTGCTTTGGAAGATAAATTCCACAGCTCCAATAAAGAAAATATATTGTTTACCATATTAAGCTCTTGGTTGCTATTTTAAATCTCAAATAGCCACTGAATATCTATAGTAGCCATTATCCATTAGCTCATTTGAAGTGCTAGGGAGAATTACCACCAAACGTAGTGAGCAGAGCACCGATGTTCTCCATTGATAAAATCTTGTGTCACAGCTTCCTTTACTACAGTTGGCATCAAGTATTTCTATTGTGGATGGTTTCAATAGCAGCCAAGTTTTGAGCGTGCGCAAAGTCTGATTATGCCACCACACAATTCAACTATAAAACTGCAGTGGGTAGCAATGGCACAGGACTGACTCCCTGGACAGCAAGTGGGTTTCCTGTCAGCTCTGCTGGCAGAGTAATGGGGAATCTTCACAGAGAACTCACTTTGATAGACTCCTTTTCTCAAAACTGAATTATTCTTTTAGATAGCAACTACATCTGTTCAGAGAAATCGGTAATGCTTCCAAATGCATAAGAGAAGGGGAACAAAAGCACAGGCCACACAATGTTTCTGTTTCACTTCTGCGACATAAGTTATTCTACACAGCAAATGATAGTTCAAGAATTCATAGAATCATAGAATCATAGACTAGTTAGGGTTGGAAAAGACCTGAAGATCATCTAGTTCCAACCCCCCTACCAGGGACAGGGACACCTCACACTAAACCATGCCACCCAAGGCTCTGTCCAACCCAGCCTTGAACACCGCCAGCGATGGAGCATTCACAGCTACCCTGGGCAACCCATTCCAGTGCCTCACCACCCTTACAGTAAAGAATTTCTTCCTCATATCCAATCTAAACTTCCCCTGTTTAAGTTTGAACCTGTTATCCCTTGTCCTCTCACTACAGTCCCTGATGAAGAGTCCCTCCCCAGCATCCCTATAAGCCCCCTTCAGATACTGAAAGGCTGCTATGAGGTCTCCATGCAGCCTTCTCTTCTCCAGGCTGAACAGACCCAACTTTCTCAGCCTATCTTCATACAGGAGGTGCTGCAGTCCCCTGATCATCCTCGTGGCCCTCCTCTGCACTTGTTCCAACAGTTCCATGTCCTTTTTTGGTTGAGGACACCAGAACTGCATACAATATTCCAAGTGAGGTCTCACAAAAGCAGAGTAGAGGGGCAGGATCACCTCCCTCCACCTGCTGGTCACGCTCCTTTTGATGCAGCCCAGGATACAGTTGGCTTTCTGGGCTGTGAGCACACACTGCTGGCTCATGTTCATTTTTTCATCAACCAAAACCCCTAAGTCCTTCTCTGCAGGGCTGCTCTGAATCTCTTCTCTGCCCAATCTGTAGCTGTGCCTGGGATTGCTCTGACCCAGGTGTAGGATCTTGAGTCAAACCTTGAAGAAAAAACTGCATCAGAAATGATAAGAATGAAAGGAATGAATGGAATCCTAAATGAAAGGAAAGAAGCAGCACCTCCATCTTTATTTAGTCATTTAAGTGAGACAGAAGTTTAAAGAAATAACCCTTGCAGAGTTCTAAATCTTACCATATCAACTTGTTTCACTTGTTTATACTCAATCTCATCTCTGTATCCAGCTTGTTGGAATCTGTATAAGTTCTCTACATCACCTGACCATTTCTCGGCACGATGTTTAGATTTTGGTTTGATGTCAGCATTAGCAGTGACTCCAGAAACTTCAGACATTTTTCTGAAATCAGATTTTTACAAATTAAATAGAGAAGATGGAAGCAAATGATTTTGTTGGGAACATACAGGAGTGGGTAGAGCAAAATTTTTAAGCAAAGGAATTACAGACAGGACAATATTATCTTCCCCTCAAAATCTGAGGTTAAAACACATTATAAGCAGTTGGGATCAAATTAAATGCACTACTTGATCTCCAACAAACCCAACTCATCTAAATGCTATATATACCTCGACTTCACTTATCTAAAATGCATTTGTGTATATTAATCAATTAAAAATATATAAAATACTGTATACTTTTATTATTATTATTTCACAGCTTCACAGTTGCTATCCCTTTGGGGCAGGCAGCTTTTCAGGTTTTTCTGGCTTCAAAATGAAGGTACATCAAGCTGGGAACTACACAATGAAGAGCTGGGCTGTTACTGAAGAATAGCAAACACTCAGGGTGGGAGAGGAGGGGAAAGGAGAAATGCAGTGCCAGTCATGTGGGCACAGCAGAGATAACACAGAAGTCTTACTAAATAAACTGGACAAGGAGAAAAGGCACAGAACCTCCCCACATTCATCCTGTTCTACCCTTGCCCAATGAAATTGGCACTGACTTCCTCCTCATGCAAAACCCACTTGTTCAATCTGCTGAGAAATAGTACGTAAGTTCATCAACTGCTAAACCTCAACAGAGCAGAACTGGGACAAGATGAAACTCACCTTGTAAAAAAAAACCAAAAACCAACCAAACAAACAAAAAACCCCCAAAAACCCAACCCTAAACAAACAAATAAAAAGGAATAAAATAATAAAAAAATAAAAGAAAATATTGAAAAGTCAGCGGCAGCTCACCAGGGATGTGTTTATGGGCTTATGGGGTTTGTAGTGAGAGGATGAACAGTCTCACTCCCTGGGGATAGGATGCTGCATCCAAATCCTGCATACACAGTATATTTTCCTTACTTAGCAACTTCCTGTATCAACTGAAAGCTCAAGAAATTGATGCTGATATCTTGTCAAACACACAAATGCCTTTAGTTTGTTAGAAAGGCAGAAAAGGAGAATAAAAAAATCTCACCATAGCATACAAATCATTGGGAAAATTCTGTCAAGAATGACTGTAATCATACTGTGGAAATAGCAGATGCCTGCATCTCTGTCATCTAACTGTATGAGAGCCATTAGCACACAAAGAAAGGGCCTTTCATCTCACTGCATACACTTTATTAAAGATCAATAAAAAATGTACAAGGGCTCTTTTCTGGCAATACTAAACAACTTCAGTGCAGCTCAGCACTCCAAACAGTCTTTTACAAAGTGCTGCAGAGCCCAGTAAACGAAGGCAACCATTTACTATAAAAAAGAAAAAGAAAAAATAAGTTTACCTCCCATTTATGAGGTGTCACATATAAATCAACATGATGAACAGATATCCTTGCTCTAAATCCATAGCATGGACTTTGAGACATCTATCTCAATATAATTTTCTTTCTCTCCTGCTGCAAAGGGCTCTTTAGTATCCATTACAGAATTTTTTCACACCTTGTATATGCTCTTTGATGTCTGATGAGAAGTGGTGTCAATCTGGGACTTTAGCCAGTCAATATTATTAGCAAGAACAATTAGTTCTTAATAAATGCTACATTATAATGAATTTAAGTATCTTATGGTAACGTGTTAAGGAGTTCCTTATGGGATGTAATGAATGTGCTTCTTCAAGACAGCTAGGTATGTGTGGCACTTCCTGAGTCACCATGAATTCAGATGGTCTGTCCACAGGTGTTCCTGCTCAAAATATATATATACATATGTATATATAAAGGTCATACATTAAAAGTGTGACTTCAAATAATAAAAGTGCCATCCTGATATTTGTAGTCTGCTATTTAAGCTCTTTAAAACTGCAGCTCCTTGTCTATGGTAGTGTGTCTTGATTTCCAGGCATAGAACTGGTTTTGTTGTACAAGGAGAGGAACTGTATTCCAGACAGCCTTCCCTGAAATTCAGGGAAGGGACAAAGGCAGCAGCCATATACAGGCAAATGAAAGAACGTCAGAGAGCGGTAAGAAAATATTCAGCATGACACACTTTCCATTGAAAGGGAATTGTTGAAGTAGACTTTGCTAAGAAAACAATGTTTGCCTTAAGGGAAATACTAAGATATCATAAACTTCTGTTTTAGCTTTGGGAAAACATCTTTTTAATGCTAATCGCAGCATAATTTCCATGGAATCCTAATTAGCCTGGCTGGCAGATGGCAGTTTCCTTAATGCTTACACAGGTTGTAAGGGTATGTGGGAGGAGAGTGTCTGCTCCTTTAAGGATTTCTGGTCAAGGACTTTTTTCAATGCAACAAGTGATAATAAGAAAGGGAGGAAGCCATAAAACAAGAACATATGGAGACACAAACCTGAGCAGCAAATGAGGGAGGTGGTGATGCGTACCAAACCAGGTCAGTCGCAGTAACCGATGAAGGGATGTGGGAGCGTGAGAGTGTTGATCCCAGCAAGGTTATCTGATCAGGAACCTTATCAGTTGGAAAACTAAGGGGAAAAGGGGAAACTCAAACCAAATTACACAGAGACACAGACCTGAAAAAACAAACACAGAGACCATAAAAAAACCCAAAGCCCACCACTCACACTAACTAATGGGCTATCAAGAAACTACAAGCATCACTCCCAGGAAGATCAGCCTGGACTTTCCAACTGGTAAGACTATAAACTAGGGAAGCCCAGACTCAAAGGGGTGCAGGGATAGATAAGAGCTTTATAAACAAGGGAGGGATGAGTAGGGGGAGAGGAGCAGGGAGGAACAAAGATGGCAATAGATGGCAATAGACAGGAAGGAGTATAAGAGGCCAGTCGTGTGTAGAACAGGGCCAGTCAGTACATGTGCCTGGCTGCACCTGATCATTACAGTTTGTCCTACCTTCTTATATCTTCATATTAAATATTTTCTTAGCTATCTCTCTGAGTAATCTTGCTCTATGTATGTCCCAGGTGCGTGTATGTGCTGCAAGGACTAAATACCAGCTACTGGTGTGATCTGTGTAAGTGAAAAACTCACGCCAGCTCCTGTGTATGACATCTTGTGATGTCGGCTGCTGGAGAGAGCAGGGGTTTTCAACTCCAGCTACTGGAGCTGGCATAGTATGTGCCCTAAACAAGTCTGCTAGTGGGGTTCTATGCCAGCAACAGGAGCACGACTGTGAATCACAACTTGTGTTGGGGAGGAGGAGTGGCTGTATCTTCTCCAGTCCAGGTACACATAAGGGGCATATCCAAATTCGCTAGCAAACTTTAAGGTGGACTAGTTGGCAAGTAGGGACAATCTCAGGCCCAGGCCAGGGTCTCAAGTGGGCAGGAAAGCCATGCTGGTACACACAGGGGGACTTGTGAACATGGAGTACATGAGGAATGTATGAGTGCAACTGATGATCCAGTTGTGATCACCAACTGGACTAACAGGCAAGCAGGGAATCCGTGAACCAGGCTGGGGGGCCCAGGATCTGTGCAGGGGTGCTGGGAGGACAGAGGGGCTGTGCTGGTGCTCAAAGGATCCACAAGCATGCAATTGCACGAGAACCTTGAGTAGTGTGTGTGTACCAGCACTGGTGAACTTTTATGGGTAGCAGCTGAAGAGGAGGAATGGACTTGTCTGTACGTTTTATGTGAATCCTGTATGCTCTTGCTGGTGAAGGCAACACCTCATCTGCAGCAGCCTGCGTGGCCAGCCCTGTCTGTAACACATGCTCAGCTGTGTTGGGGGTTGAGCCTGTAAACAAGAAAGCACCAACTGCATCCCTCAGCCCAGGCAGAGGCTCCAGGCATCCCGGAGCAGATGTCGTGTGCTAGGAGATGCCCATGCTTCTCCAATCACTCAACACAAGTCAGCACACACAATACCTATCTGAGATGCTATAAGAGTCCATAAGGGTTCCAGTGACTTCCACGGACTTTACATGAGAGCTCCTTGCACTTGCCAGGGTGCTCAGGCAGATGCCTAAGCCTGAGTCACCACTGCGGCCACACCCCCAACCCGCTGCCCAGGCCTTGAACCGACCCACCTCGGTGTAAGGGCCGCAGAAAGAGGACCATTCCTGGGCCCGGGGGCGCTGAGCGGCCGCTGAAGCGCGATGGCAGCGCGCCCCCCTCACAGCGCCGACGGCCGCCGACACCCGCTGTTGCCGCGCAACCGCGCGCCGTTTCCTCTTTAAGAAGCCGGTTCCTCCTCTCCCGCTGCGCCCTCTGATAGGCTGGCCGGAGTCTGAGCCGTCTTGCGATTGGCTAAGGGCAGGGAGGGGCGGTGCTCAGGCTCGGACGCGGTGCTGGGCGCCATGAGCCGCTTCGGGGGCCGCGTGCGCGAGTACCCGGCTGTGTCCATCGACCGCTTCGACCACGACAACCTGCTGGCGCGCGCCTACTTCCTGTCGCACTGCCACAAAGGTGAGCAGCGCCGTCACCATGGCAACCGCACACCCTTCCCGTACCCCCCCCCAACACATACTGATGGCTGTGCCCTGTCTCCACAGACCACATGAAGGGGCTGCGGGCGCCCGCCCTGAGGAGGAGGATGGAGGGCAGGTACGGGGAGACTCCGGGGGATGAGGGGAGGACGGGACCCGCAGGGCTGACTTGCCATGCCGCAGGCTCAGTGGGTGCCGGCCCGGCCTGGCAGGGTGAGACACTGAGGGGGAGGTGGGTGGGTGAAACAAAATGTGAACAAAATAAGCGAAGGGAACTGTTGTGGGCCATAAAGGCATAGAGTCAGAGTGGTTCCGGTTGAAGGGACCTTGAGATCATCCAGTTCCAACCCCCTGCCACGGGCAGGGACACCGTCCACTAGAGCAGGTTGCTCCAAGCCCCATCCAACCTGGCCTTGAACAGTGCCAGGGATGGGGCAGCCACAGCTTCTCTGGGCACCCTGTGCCAGCGCCTCAGCACCCTCACAGGGAAGAGCTTCTGCCTAAGAGCTCATCTCAGTCTCCCCTCTGTCAGTTTAAAGCCATTCCCCTTGTCCTGTCCCTGCAGGCCCTTGTCCAAAGCCCCTCCCCAGGTTTCCTGTAGCCTCTTTAGGCGCTGGAGCTGCTCTGAGGTCTCGCCTTAAGGAGCCTTCTCTTCTCCAGGCTGACCCAGCCCAGCTCTCTCAGCCTGGCTCCAGAGCAGAGCTGCTCCAGCCCTCACATGGTCTCTGGACTCACTCCAACACTTCCACGTTCCTCTTGTGTTGTTGCCCCAGAGCTGAATGCAGGACTGTAGGGTGGGTCTCACACTGTAGGGTGGGAATAGAGGGGGAGAATCCCTTCTCTTGACCTGCTGGTCATGCTATTTTGATGCAGCCCAGGATACAGTTGGTTTTCTGGGCTGGAAATATGCGCTGTTGCCTCATGCCTGATTTTTAACTCGTCAGAGTCCCCAAGTCCTCCTCAGGGCTGATCTCAATCCATTCATCCCCCAGCCTCTATTGATACCAGTCATTGCCCCAGCTCATGTTGAACTTCGTGAGGATCCCTGCCATTATTCCCTGGAAGTGGGTCAGTCTGTGGAGATAGCATTGTGCCTGTGCTGTTCACAGAGACCAGAAGTGTATGAGCAAGCACATAGCCGCAGTTTTGAGGAAGATAGTTATTCCCCTCTGGTCAGCATTTGTGAGACTTTAGAGTATGAGTCCAGTCCTGGACAAAAAACAGCACTGGTGTTTTGGAGCAGGTCCACCACACTGGTCTGTGGCTGGAGCATTTGATGTGCAAGGAGGGGCTGAGAGCTGGATGTCTTCAGCCTTAAGAGTAGTAGACAATCAGTGTGTGCAGGCAGGGGTAGAGAAGATGGAGCCATACTCTTCTTGGAGTGTATAACAGAAGGGACAGCTTTTTGTTTTCATTATGAGCATGGTCAAACATGTCAATGGGTCCAGAGAGGTTGTGGACCAGTTCCTACTGTTTATTTTCTTAGTGTAGATATTGCATATCTTCAAATGCAAGCAGAGTCTGTCTTTGCTCATCAGGTCTCTTTATGCACTGTGCAAAAGGAAGTATCTGTGTTCTGCTGAATGCTAACTGTCCCAAATGCCTGTTCCAGGGGAGACAAACGAGGTGGAGGAACCCCATCCCACTTCAGGTTGGAACAGAACAGCTCCTGCAGGCTTACATCTGTAGGTCTCTTTAGATGAGGCCATGATCTGAGCACTGTATTTGATGTTGTAGGTGCCACGTGTTGATGTGTCGTTAGATTGTTCCCCCTACTTTAAAAAACACTCATCTGTATTTTTTTCTCTCCTTTCAGCTTGAAAGTTAAATTGTACTGCTCCCCCATAACCAAGGAATTGCTGTTGACTAACTGGAAGTACAAGTTTTGGGAGAATCACATTGTAAGTTGTTGTTTGTTTTTAAATGAAGGCTTTCCAAGGACTGCTTCTAGGAAAGAGAGAGCTTCCCCTCCTCAGGAATGTCTAAATGTTGGTGTTGATACAATGTGGGATTGGTTTATTGCTGATTATTATTTGATCTTAATCCGTCCACAGATTTTATCCTTTTCTCTCAGCTTCAGCTTTAACTGTTTTCCATTGGTCTTTATATCGCTCCCTCATTTTCTTACCTTGCTCATATCTCTTTGCTCCTGTCCTTAATTTCTCTTTTGCATTGTTTAAAGTCTCATATTACTTGGACTATTTATAACCTTTTAGTTCTATTATTTTCCTGTTGATTTTTGGAAAATGGACTATTTCAAACATGAAAATGTTTTAGTGATGTAAAATCACTGAAGAACTTGATAAGTTTCTTCTGTTTCCACTGTTTGAAGCCAAACTTCAGTGGTCATTCTGGGTGTGACTTGTAGTGATTTCCTTCCCTTTGCAGATGCAGGCTTTGAAACTGAACATGTTTCTTTTCACATCTCACTTTTCACATCATCACATAATGTAAGGATTTTGCTGTATCCCCCAAGCAAGGACAGGAGGGTTTTCTAGTCAAGTGGAAAGTCAAGAAGGACTTCAGGCAAGCTGAAACTTGTTTTCTTGGGGGAGTTATGTCTCGGAGTTTCCATAAAGAGGTCGTAAGTCTGGGTCTTAAGGGCCGTGTCCAAAGAAGCTCATATGAGTGGGACCTGGGATGTAAGTCTGGGTAAGAAAAAGAAAGTTTTCTGTTGAAGGTCATAGTATAATTGTGAAGCAGAGGGAGGCGATAACTTGCTATTATGAAACCTTGAGAGACTGAAAGATTTAATGACTTAGGGAGGGAGTGAACATGATTCGGGGGGGCTCTGTAAAAAGGACTCTGAGCATCTCTTGGGCATGTTTGATGGTTGAAGGAGACTTGCCAATTGTTTCACTGCAGTAAGAACTTTGAGACTTACTGAGCAATATCGAGCATGCAGAATTTAGATCAGCCTCTGGAGTTCAGTCGGCTTCAGAAACTGTAGATAATAAAATCAGTATTGATATTTAAACAAATCAAGTCTTGCCAATGGCTTGCATTCTTAGCATAAATATTTTTGGACATACATAATTGTTTTGGAGCAAGCTCTGAGTTTGATTGGTGGTGTGATTTCTGCTGGAGTAGCCAAATGTTACCACCTTTGTAATGTATCTGATGGAGCTTCCCAGAAGTTTGCAACACAGTGGCTGGTGTCTTGTGACTCCAGCTAGTGCCCTGAAACCCAAGGTGCTGAAGAGACTGCTCAGCCAAGAGCTTAAACTAGAGGAGGGTAATGACAGGAGACTTTCCTTTCACTTTGGCTTTTGATGGGGAGGAGCCTTCATAGCAGCCCTCATAGCAGCACTAACCTTGCAGAGGGTCACAGAGCACGCAGGGTGCAGGACTCACTTAGCAGAGGATATGGCAACACAGGGGATCAGTTGTGGTCTATAGATCAGTCACCTCTATGCAAACACAGAACATGTGATTTGTGGGCTCTGCTTCTAGGAATAGAGAACAGTGAGGGGAAGTGCTGCAGCACAGACGTGGGTCCTGGTGAGATCCACTGGTAAGCTCTGGGACTGGGTTTTGTAGTCACCCAAAAGTAAGGCTTACAAGAAATGAGAGCTGTTGCTGTCAGAAGTTCAACATGCTCTCACATTTTAGCGTGCACACCTTGACTGAGGTATCTCCATTTCATTTTTAGAAAACTTTTAGGAAACTTACTGTTTCCCACTGGAAATGGAAATTCATGACTTGCTCAATTTTACAGGCTTAGCTTTAGCTGCAGTGAGTGCTAAAGATGTCTACATAATGAATACAAAGCCATAAGCATGAAACTAAATGTTCAGTAAATGCTGTAATGAGTTTTTTCCTTTTGTTACAGGTTGCACTGGAAGTTGAAACCCCAACTCAGATTTCTTTAGTAGATGAAGTAACTGGTGAGGTATGTTACACAAAGGAGATTCATGTATTTGTAATGGGCGGTAATACTGTTCACATGAGCATTGGAAACAGATCTCACTGTGACATCCTGAGTGGACAAGCTGTTTTTGAAGTGTATGTTCCCCTTCTCTCCAGGATGTGCAGCCATATGAATTCTTTTTGCCTGCTTTCTTACTATCATAGCATTTTTTGGGGTAGTGCCTTCCCAGGGTATTAGTGGTCTCCAAATTACCTGTTGTAATGTAATTGTTATCCCTGGCAGTGTTCAAGGCCAGGTTGGACAGAGCCTTGGTGACGTGGTCTAGTAGAAGGTGTCCCTGCCCATGGCAAGGGATTGGAACTGGATGAGTTTTAAGGTCCTTTCCAGCCCAAACCATTCCGTGATTCTATTGCTCTTGTAATTTTTTCACTTTGTATTTCCTGGCTTATTTTAACAAGCTTTAATCACAGGACTTAAAGGTTTCGTACAGCATCTCCAGGCAAAGTATATCCTAAGATATTTCCATGATACTGGTGGATGACAAGCTGGACATGCATGACAATGTGCGCTCACAGCGCAGAAAGCCAACTGTATGCTGGGCTGCATGCCCAGCAGCATGACTAGCAGGTTGAGGGAGGTGATTCTCCCCCTCTACTCCACTCCCATGAGATTCTCCTGCAGTCCTGTGTCCAGCTCTGAGGACAACAGCACAAGATGGATGTGGAGCTGTTGGAGTGAGTCCAGAGAAGGCCCTGGAGATGCTGTGAGGGCTGGAGCAGCTCTGCTCTGGAGCCAGGCTGAGAGAGCTGGGCTGGTTCAGCCTGGAGAAGAGAAGGCTTCTTAAGGGGAGACCTTAGGGCAGCTCCAGTGCCTAAAGGAGCTGACAAGAAAGATGGGGACAATTGTTGTGGTAGTCAAGGGGGAATGGCTTTAACCTAAAATAGGGTATATTTAGACTAGGGAAAAGGAAGATACGTTTTTTATGAGGAGGGTAGTGAAACACTGGCACAGGTTGCCCAGAGAGGTGGTAGATGCTCCATCAATGGAAGCATTAAAGGAGAGGTTCGATGGCTCTCTGGGCAACCTGGAAATGCCCTTGCTCATCTCAGAGGGGTTGGATTAGATGACTTTCAAAGATCCCTTCCAACCCAAACTATTCTATGATTCAGGAACCAAGGAATTAGGTCTGTCTTCTGCCTGTCTTGCTTTTATGAGTATCATGCCATACTCGGTCGTCTCTCTTGGCATGACAGGATGGTTGTTGCTCTTCAGGAGTTGCTGAAATGTGAAGAGACTCTTCATTCAAAAGCAGTGCTACAAGCAGCTGTGGACAGTAATGCATTGCTTTCACTGTGTCGGTGAAAGTACTCATAATATCTATTACAGTGTGAAAGTAAATGCCAACCCATCTCTTCCAGAAAGAAGATGTAGAGGTGACACTCCTACCAGCTGGTCACTGCCCAGGATCAGTCATGTACGTCCTTTCAATACCCTAAATGTCTCTGCTGAGAAATTTGTCCTAAAAAGCAGGTGCCAGGCTTCCTGGTGCAGATCCCTGGGGTAGATTCCTTTGACTACAACAAGCAGTTGGGCTGCCCTCATGGAATCTGTGAGGCTTTGGTCGTATTTTCCAGGTTGTTTTCCAGACAGTCTGAATGATTTGATTATCTGAAATCACTCTAGGACCAAATTGAGCCCAGTATTTCTGTTGTATCATACATGAGCTACGTAGGCTGCCTTAAGCAAGGTAACAAATGAACATGTGGCACATAATGCTTTATGTTGTTGAGTTTGACCAGAGCGTTTGTGTGTGCAGGTTTTTGTTTGAAGGTGAAAATGGCACTGTGCTGTACACAGGCGATTTCAGGCTCGCCAAAGGAGAAGCAGCCAGGATGGAGCTTTTGCATTCAGGAACCAGGTGAGACTTCACCTATTCATAGGATTTAGGGAGAATAAAAGACTACACAGGCATGGACTATTCAGGAATAACAGACTTGTTTTCCCTCATTTTTTAATCTCTATTTAATATATTTGCAGTGCATTACAAGCCCCTTTTGACTTGTTCTTTGTAACAAAGAGGAAGAATTGCCTCCTTTTGAAGAGAGAGGCAAGTGGTATGTCTTAGTCCTGTGATACAACACTCACTCTGATACCGCATTTCTCTCTTTCAGAGTAAAAGACATCCAGAGTGTGTATTTGGACACTACTTTCTGTGATCCTAAGTTTTATCATATACCAAGCAGGGTAAGTTTAAATAAGCTGTGAGAGGAAAGGTCCTTAAAGCTGCTAATTTCATTACCCATCCCTTTGATAGCCAAGTCCTACAAGGCAATGCTATTTTCCATTACCAGACTATCTTCAAAGACGATTCACAACCTTTTCTAAACCCTTCAGGAGGAATGTTTAAAGGGGATCTTGGAGTTAGTGCGAAGCTGGATTTCTCTGACTCGCAACCATGTTGTGTGGCTGAACTGCAAAGCTGCTTATGGATATGAATATTTATTCATAAACCTCAGTGAGGAACTTGGCATCAAGGTAACTTTTCTATCATTGTTGCTTTAGAACAGATCCTCAGTGGCCAGTCATGAGCTGGAAGTGGCTGTTCAGAGGACTGCTGCATGTGAAAGATGCTCCTACTTTCGTTAACTTCACTTAAGCTACAGTTGTGCTCAAAATGAGTTAACTGCTTGATTCAGTCTGGAACACCTGGGTTCACCAGGGAGAAGTTAATCCCCAGTTTTCAAGCTCAGTGTTTCTATCTCCCCTTTTATCTTGTGAATGATAAAAGCCTTCTCATTTACATATGACATTAATAGTTGGCAGATATAGTCTGACTTTGATGAATATTCATCCCTCTTGAGCAGGAGAGGAATGTTCTGCTTGGTCTAGATGTCCGAGTTACTTCGGGCTAATGCTTCTCTGCTTGTATGTTATTAGTGGGTAGCAGTTGCTTAAATGCCTGCCAGCATTTGTTGGGAGCAGAACCACCTCTGTACAGTTGCTTCAGCTGCAGCCTAGCAAACACATTGAGCTAAGTAAGAGTAAACTCTTTCTCTAGGTGCACATGAACAAACTTGATATGTTCAGAAACATGCCAGAAATCCTCTACCACGTTACTACAGATCAACACACTCAGATTCACGCCTGCCGACATCCCCGGGTGGGTATTGTTATACAGATCCTCTGCTAACTTTGCTGTGAAAGATAGGTCATGGGTGTTGATGTTTTGGTGCTTTTGAAGAGTTCATGGTGGCTTAATGTAAAGAACTGTAAGCACTTTAAAAAAGGGGGGGAGAATGTATTAGCTGATGCTGGAATTGTATTTGAAACTTGAAAGTTGTATTTTTAAATGAAGTAAGACAAGTGGCAGATTAGATCCCATTTAAATATATTAAAAGCAGCTTAGGTGATGCTTCCTGCAGCCACATAATGTGCTTGAAGTGTGCAGCTTTTCCTTTGCAGGATGCCTGTCAAGCTGAAGGAATGCAGTTAGAACTGGAGATGGCACTTTAGGGTGCTGGTGTTTCTGATTGCTTTACTTTGTTGGCTGCACTTTAGTATCATAGAACCACAGTATAGCCTGGATTGGAAGGGACCTTAAAGCTCATCCAGTTCCAACCCCCTGCCATGGGCAGGGGCACCTTCCACCAGAGCAGGTTGCTCCAAGTCCCTGTGTCCAACCTGGCCTTGAACACTGCCAGGGATGGGGCAGCCACAGCTTCTCTGGGCACCCTGTGCCAGCGCCTCAGCACCCTCACAGGGAAGAGCTTCTGCCTAAGAGCTCATCTCAGTCTCCCCTCTGGCAGGTTAAAGCCATTCCCCTTGGCCTGTCCCTACAGCCCCTTGTCCAAAGCCCCTCTGCAGGTTTCTTGTAGCCCCTTCAGGTACTGGAGCTGCTCTGAGGTCTCCCCTTAAGGAGCGTTCTCTTCTCCAGGCTGACCCAGCCCAGCTCTCTCAGCCTGGCTCCAGAGCAGAGCTGCTCCAGCCCTCACAGCAGCTCCATGGCCTCCTCTGGACTCGCTCCAGCAGCTCCACTTTCCTGTTGTGCTGTTGCCCAGAGCTGGATCAGGATTGCAGGGGGGTCTCCCCAGAGCACAGCAAAGGGGGAGAATCCCCTCCCTCGACTGCTGCTGATGCTGCTGGGCATGCAGCCCAGGATGCCATTGGTTTCTGGGCTCAAGCGCAGACTGCCGGCTCTTGTTGAGCTTCTCATTCACCAGCACCCCCAAGTCCTTTTCCTGAGGGATGCTCTGATTCCAGCTGTTGAAGTACAATGCAACAACAGTTTTTCAAAGGAGTTGGAAGTGAGATACAAATTTGGTCTGGCTGGATACTAAATTTGCTCAATTTCTGGTGGGGAAATGTAGGATTACACTTAATTTAGAATGGCATTCTACAGGATGATGACTGCTTTCGATGGAACAGGCTGCCCTGTGGGATGACATGCCAAAACGGAACCGCCTTGCACTTAATCATCATCAAACCCTCCACTATGTGGTTTGGAGAAAGGATCAAGAAAACCAATGTAATAGTGAGGTGAGCGTTTGGGCCATGTAGAAACCTGTTGTTTCAGGTGCATATATTGCCTGAAGCTTGTGTAACTGACTCTCAAAGTGACTTTATAGGAGTAGGTGATGTTTGCCTGTTGATTGAGGATGAAGAGCAGTCTCCTAATTTTGTGTCTCCTCTGTTTTTTAGGACTGGGGAGAATACCTACAGAGCTTGTTTCTCTTTCCACTCTTCATACAGCGAGGTTTGTGTATTTGTTGTATTGAGTATACACTGGTTAAAGCAATTAAAGGAGTTTTGATTGTTTTAGAGTAGATGACATGACTTGTCAACAACAAAGTATCTGTTTGGTCATGAGACGTAAGGGGATAGGAAGTTCTGTATACTGAAGACCCAGGTTTGTTTCAGTGTAGCTGCAGAAGAGCAGGATGAGGTAGGGCAGGATTATAAGCCTATTGTTGTTTTCCCTCTCTTGAAGTATAGGTTACTGCTGCAACTGTTTTGACTCTCTTTCTATGGTAGATTATTGTGTAACTATGCAATGTTTGAAGCTTGGGGTTTTGCTTTACAATACATTGTTTATCTGCTGCGACTCGATTTTGGGTGGTTTTTCCTTCCTTTCCCTGACCACACATTTTCTGACATTATAGCTGCCACTGTTAGTCCTCTTTCAGTGTTAAACACTAAAAGGAGACTGGTCATGGCAGCATCCTCTCCAGCATCAAACATTCATTTGGTATTACTTGATCCAGTTCTTAAAATACTTCTGTCTCCTAAGAAACTGAACTGAAACTGGACAATTGACCTGTCCCAAAGTTTTGCACATCCAAAATGGAGATAATGCAGAGCCCTGGAAACCAGGAAGACAGTCCTGGTTTTAAGATCCTGTAGTACATACAACATGGCAGCATATGGGTGTTGTGTATTGTAACAAACTCCTACCTCCATGAGCAAAACCAGATGGGTCCTACTGGTCTGTATAGACAGGAGTGTAACCTGCAACAGTGTTTTCAGTGCTCAGCACTGATAAAGCCTCAGCTCATGGGGAGTGCTCCAAAACTGACACAATTCCTTAAGGAATTTACGATCTGGGAAGAACCTAGAAGACAACAGAGTAAGGCTTAGAAAAAGTGATGGGTTTTGTCATGATGAGCTTTTACAGTGAACTGAGGGGAGACTTTTCCATAAGTCTTTAAGGAAGGGAGTACCTGATCCACACAAGTAGGCACTTGAAATCCTGTAAGAAAAATGCAGGTCTGAAAAGAACTCGAGCAGCAAGGACCACATTCTGTAGGAGCAGGTCTGTCCAGCCTTTTCTTTGAGAGATAGTGATGGTCTGTGTAGCTGTTGATGATATATGGTCCTTTCAGACCTGTCTTCTTGTTATGGAGCTGTCTGCTTGGATACAGTTTGGCTCATGGGTCATATTGATCTTTACATGAGACAACGGTTGGTACTTGTTTTGAGTGTGCTTTGATCAGTGCTGCCATAAAGTGCAATTGTAACTGTTGAAGTTACATATTAAATTATTAATCTTTTGCTTCTTTTCTGGAATTTAGATTAAGGATTTCCTGAGCTATATCCAGCCTGTGAATGTGTATCCCAATGTGCTGCCAGTGGGTGGGACAGAAGAGAAAGTTATGGAACTGTAAGTGACAAGTGGCTGCTGGATAGAGGTGACTGATACCTGTTCTTGTAAGGACAGCTCTCCTGAGCCCCAGCCTCTCATGCAGGCCACAGCCTTTTGCTTGTCTGATGGTTCAGATATTATCTGAAGAACACTTGTATGTTGTGCTAAGTCTGACAGTTTGTGTTCCACAAACTACTCATATCCATGTAGAGGCTTTTCTGCTGTTAAACTGCATTTGGGTGGAATCTGAATGCACGTTCATCTCACTGTATCCTGTGACCTGTTTCTATTTGTCATTGCTACTTTTCAGAAGTTTCCTTTAAAGAGGGTTTCTCTGGGATCTTGAACTCCTGCCCCCTGTACGGTGTCACAGAGGCCCGTTCTCTTGTGCTGCTACACATGTTGGCAGCTTAGAAAGCGCTTGTACCGAGCAGAGGAGCAGTGGTGTTGCTCAGTTTGAACCAAAATGAAGATGGTCCTTTTCATCCTTAATGAAAAAGGAGATACTCAGATCAAGTTTAAAGATTTAACTTTTGCTCCTGAAAGTATTTGCTGAATCTAATTGCTGTTCTCATTCACTTCAGGTTAAAGCCATTATGCAGGTCGTACAGGAGAAACGCAGAACCCAGGTACAAGCCCTTAGGAACATTGAAGAGAGCCCACAAGAGAGACTTATCTGATACAGGTAAAGCATCTGGTGATGCTGCTGTGCCTTAAATGAAAGTCTGAGATTTAGCAGAGGTAGCACAAGCTGTGGTGTTCATCATGGTTTGTCTGTTCTTAGTAAAGCTAAAAAGGAGAAACATAAATTAACCTAGGGTCTTAGGAGGGTGAGAGAGCACTAGTTGTGTAAAAACGCACTTGTTTGCCATCCCAAGATGTACTTAATGCTCAACAGCCCCTTTTATGCTGGAAGAGATCCACAGTCCTAGACCAGCCTTAGTAAAGCTTTTTCTGACTTGTATCACCTGCCGTGTCATGGAGGACAGTGGTGTATCACTGGAATTGCTCTTCCTCGTTCTCTCACATTGCTTTTTAGCACCTAGTAGCTTTTTAAACTTATGATGGTCAGTGGATGCTGTATGTAGCCTCTGGAGAAGTCACTTGGGAACCAGAAGGCAGCTTTGGGCCTGACAGGTTCTCTTTGGCTATTGCTGAAGCACCAAGCACTGAGCACCCTCCAAGGGTGATGTTGTCCTGGCAAAACACATCAGAGGCCTGAATAAATGTGTCTAGCAGGGTGACATCTGAGCTGCTGCTGGCAATGAGCAGCTTTCTCTTAAGGTGCTGGGCAAGACATGGCAAAGCAAACACTGTCAGTCATGTCCTGCTGGGTCTTCATCTGGGACAAAGAATGAACTTTCTCCTCTTTATACTAAATCAATTTTTGTTGAAACTTTGTTCTCAACAGTTTTAGTGTTTTTCTTCCCCTGTTTGTTTCTTGGCAGATGAAGATGATCTCTTTGATTCAGAACTAACTGCTGCAAGGCCTAAGATTCCAAAACAGCAGAGAGCGAGCAGGCCCTCCAGCACAGCACAGCCTGAAAACACTGAAGGAAACAATGATGAGAGCACAGAAAGTTACAGAACGACTGCAACTTACACCTCGCTCAAGGTAGACTTCATGGACTGCGAGGAATCAAATGATGATGATGAAGATGATGAAGAAGAATCTGAAAACAATATAGCTGAAGTTCTTTCCCAGGAGCCAGATGCCACTTCCAAATTAAACTGCAGTGGGGTAACCAGTGACCAACAGGAGTCCAGCACTGATGTCCCTCGCTGGGACACGTTCTTTAAGTGTGACAGTCTAGAAGAAACCTCTGACATCGAGGACAACTTCCCCTCCTCAGCAGATGCTGGTGGCTCCCAGTCACTCTTCAGTGATTCGGATGGTGTCAGTGACTCAACACACATCTCCTCCCAAAACTCTTCCCAGTCAACACACATATCAGAGCAGGGCAGCCAGGGCTGGGACAGCCAAATGGACACAGTGCTCATTACCACCCAAGAGAGGAACGCCTTGGACATCAGCAGAGGTGGGAGCAGGACAGTTGCTGTATCACAGGACACCACCAAATACACTCCACTTGACAACAGCCCATACAAGCCACTGAGCCAGAACAAATCTTGTGCCCATGATGTTGCCTGTGACTTGAAAAGCAAAAACACTGAGAAAGATGCAGATGCTGGCACCACTCGCATTGGAGATGGGGTGGTGGAAGTAAGTGACAACTCCAGGACGCCAGATCTGGAGCCAAGGAGGGATTCCCAGAGCCCCTCTGACTTTGAAATCCCCTTGACTCCTGATGCTGAAGTGCCTCAGCCAGAAAAATTGCGCTGTTTATATAAGAAGCTGGCAGCAGGTGAAAACATAGTCTGTGAGAAGAGACCCTTCTGATCATGTCATGGTAACAAATGCTGAAGTTTATTAAACCCTGACTTTTCTCTTTCATGCTGGTTACTGTCTGCAGCTGTGCTGATTTAGGCAATGCTTTCAGGAATCTCTTACTGTCAGAACTCAGAAGCTGCAGCCTGTGTAATTCTGTTGTTCCTTCTATGAACTACTGAGAAGGAGGTATTCCCAGGAGGGACCTGAAAGCATTCCATCTCCTGAGCTTCAGTTTTCTGCAACTGCAAGCAGACAAAAGATGGACCAGACAAAACTTAAGGGTTAAACACTGGGTGAAGTTCAGTGTTTCTCTTTATCATGAGCTCTAAGAGTTTGACTTTGAGATATACGTGATCTCAGGTTTTAATGAAACGCCACATTTTTAACCCATCATCTTTCAGGTGTGACCACACAAACTATGCAATACTTGCACTTGGACTTCAATCTTGAGTTTTCACTGCAATTGTTTTTAACAGTGGTTGCAAAACAGGTCAGAGAATTACTGAGAAGTGGGTTTTTTAATAAATGAAATAGTTCTTTCCAGCAGTCTCTGTTTACATTGAGAAGCATTGTCATCCCTTTGAACTGAATGAGGTAATACGCACTGGTTTAAACCTAACTCATTGCAAACAACTTGTCCACCATTCCTCCATGCTCTGGGTTGTTCTGAATTGTTCAGAATGCCTTACAAATAAATCCAGGTGGTTCCACAGCCACTGGCAGCAGCAGGCTCCAAGGCCAATCCACAGCAACAGCAGGTAGCTTGCCATCCTGGCCAGGCTGTTGGGTTACTGCAGGCTCTTGTGTCACCAGATTTCACCTCCTCCACAACATTCTGCTTACTTCACTGAATTCAGACATGTTCAGGTTTGTTTTTTAAATCAAGACAATTAACTCCCCATGCACGACTGCCATTGTAACTAACTGCTGGAATTCTTAGTGTCTGAAATGGATATGTCATTCAGGTTTGTGTTAAACTGCAGTGTCAACAACAGTGCCAGAACAGCAGAAGTCATTGAAAAAGCCATGAGGTTTCCCATCCATGTGTTCTTAAGCCCCAAAGAATTAAACAGACTTTTAGTATGACAGCTCTTCCCTGTCTTCAGTCTTTCTCCCATCACACCAGCAGTGTTCTGCTATGGGGAACAGCAACCCAAGAAAAATTGCTATCACATCTGTATTGTCTTAACAATATTCCAGTCCACTGTCCCCTCACTCACTCCATTCCCGGCATTTGTTAACATTCATTTCCAAACAGAGTCTATCAATCAACTTGTTTTTATTATCAAGGTTGAGTGAGCGAACCTGCTGTTGTAATGACCTCCAGAAATAAAGTCATACAGAGCAGAACTTCTTCCACTGGCTTCTCTCTGTATGGAAGTTCAGGGCTGCATTTACAGTGTGCTTAAATGTAGAGCAACAAGTCAGTGGTGTAAATTTATACCTGTTCTTACCAGCCGTAAACTGAATAGGAAACACATCACTTCCTCACCATTGCTCTTCTACAGTCCTTACAGTGCTAGAAGACTTGGGTACAGGAATTAAGAGGTTGTAATCTTAAATCCTGCTGCTCCAGCTCATTGTGTTAAGATTATTCTTTGGTTTTGGGTTAAGAATGACAACAACAAGAGAAAAACTAAATTTAATTTATTTTATCAAAACCTAGAGGAAGATAGCAATACTAGAGATCACACATCCTGAAAAGAAAATGTTCCTGAGCTTACAAACTGCATATTCTAATGCACACAGTCCTAAACCATACATCAGAAAGAACCAAAACATTGACTTAACTTTTGAGATTAAATAAATAGACAAGAGCTTTTCTTATGGTGATCTGGAAGCTTTAGATTTGCTACCAAAGAAAAAACCCACCCAGAATTAAAATGAAAGCCAACAGAAGAGCAGTGAGATGTGAGCTCACAGGTGATCAGCCTCCAAGAGGTACATCTACACACCTGAGCTGGCAGCCTTGCTGATGCTTGCAGACCACAAAGCAGAACAAGGACAGAAGCTGGGCTGCTTTAAGCTCCTTAAGAAACTGAAAATAGCTTTTTCTTCTTTTCCAATTTGGCAATTTTCCCAAAAAAAAACCCTCCTAAAAACAGTAGGAGGAGTTTTAAAAGTGAGTGTCCTGTTAAGCTCATTCACTGATCACAGTCTGAATGCTCTGGGAATATCTGAGTACAAAATACTGTTCAAGGCTCTAAACTGGAAACTGGATACATGGGCCTACTTCAAATAAATACAAACTGCTGTTACCTCCTGGATATAAATTAAGGAGCCTTTATTTATCACATAAGAGGTAAAAGAGAACCTCAGGGAACAGCAGCAATAATCCAACGCTGGTGGTAACAGTTTCCTTGGACAAGGCAGCCACTGAACTCATGTACAACTACTACGAAGTTCATATCCATCCTGTTCCAACAGCAAAGGCTGCAGACAGCAGTGGATTAAGGAGCTGGAGACTGCAGATTCCATCCATGTGGAATGCGTCGCTCCACTGGGCTACATGCAAGAGAAAGCAGTAATGACTCCAAATGATATAAGATCATCTCGAGTTTGCTGACATTAAAGCTCCACATTTCACTTAAACTTTATATATATATATTAAATGAAATAGTTAGGGATGTGGCATGATAAAAACTGACTGTGTTCAGCACTGATCCAACTGCGTGGATACAGGTGAGCCTGGTATCATCAAATCCTTCTCATATCTAAGCCAACTTTCTCCTAGTTATTGAACAGATACAGTTTCTATTTCAACACGCATCTCTTGTATTGTAGACTACAAACCTGACACAGCACTTCAGTGGCCCATGCTCTTCACCCCAACAAAAGCTGATTTTGGCCAGTAGTGTATAAAATTCCACTGTCTTCCAAAAGAGCCAGATCAACGGTGTTTCTTAGTGAACAACCAACACGCTTTTTGTTTTGGAGTGCTAGTACCTAACGTCACATTTAAGGCATTTTCTAACAAATGAAGTAAACAGTTCTATGCTGGGTACTTGACTTCATTCACCTGAGCCAACAGCCATGCACCTTATAAAGGTGACGAGCTGACCTATGATACATAGCATCCATTGATGGAGCAACGTTATTCTGCCTGACCCTATCAACATGATTTATAAGCAATGTGCAAGTTTGACAAGCTGTTAATCCGTGAGAATAAAGCACTTAGATCATCCATGGCTTTAACTCCCCTCATAACCTACCTCAACTGCTCTTTGTGTTCATGAAGCCAAGCAAAACTTTGCATACATTATGAATAGATCGAGACAACTTTAAGATGATCCGGAAAAAAACCCATACAACTCATACAGCTGAAGAAGAGTACATTTCTCAGCCTTTACATTCAAGAACATCTTACAAATGTCTACAGAAAATGGGTAAACTCACCCCTAGTCTAACTTCACTGAAGTTAACATTTTTGCAACAAGAAAAAACAGGCCTAATACCTTAGAAGTCTGTCACTAGATAAAAAATAGTCACAGTATGTAAAAATTTAATCACAACCGGTTGTGGATACAAATTCCCAGGGTATTTGTGCACCTAAAGGATAACTGAGCACATCAGCTTTGTTAGACAATGGGCTGCTCTCCCTATTGGGTTATCCATTGCCAAACCGTAGCCAGTAATTTGTTTCAACAAAGACTGCAAACAGCCAGCTTGTGTTACTACCCACAGTCCAGTGCTCACAAACTCCCTGTAGAGCTGCAGAGCTCCTATAGCATCCTACCTACACATCAGAATGTAACAACTGAAGAAACTCTTACATGTAAAACTTCTAAATAACAGAATGTTACCTAAAAACATTGAAGACCTTCATCTTACATCTGGAATCTGCTCAGACCAATCGCCTGACTTGCACAGAGTTCAATGGTGTTTTACAGTTTGCACTCCTGTGAAGCTTCACTCGGACACAGTCTGATGGCTGCTGCCCTTAATCCTCCACCTCAGTGCCATAAATGTTATTGCTGATCTCATGAAGCTTTTCCTTACACAACAAAAGCAGCAAAAGAAGTGTCAGCTATGAGTTAGGATTCAAATCAAACGCCTCCAGACTTCTCATGGTAACATCACTTCATCCTGCTGACATCAGCTTCCCATCAGCCTATGGCTGTGAGCTCACACTCCAGTATTCCAATCAAGGTGTATTTTAAAGAGGTTTCTCAGCATTCATGTTCCTGCTTCCTAAAGAACAGTGCTAGAAAAGACAATTTTTAATCCCCATTACCAGCTTTCTATTTGCCTGAAACACTGCATCTCTTTTTGGCCAATGCCATTTCAATTACAAACATAATGCCTTTCATTCACTGTACTTATTTACACTGGATGTAAGAATACTTGAATATGTGTGAAAGAAGAGTCTTCTTAGAACACGTTGTAAAGAGAACAAAGTATTTGTGACTTTGGATACCCGAACTCAGTTGAGATATCCTCTGCAACACACAGCTCCACATTTACACACAGTTCTGATCCTCTTTCTGGATGGGCTAAGACCATCAGCAGAGTCTGAAGTCAGATCTATTGAACCTGCAACACATATAAACACAGATCAGGAAGTTCTGAAAGATAGGCTGAAGTCAGCTTTGGACTGTACTTCTTCCAGCCTGAACTGCACCATAGGACCTAAATCCCCAACCCAGGCCTAGAGACACCAGAATCCAGACAGAAACCTATGGTGCCTTAGACAACTCAGCTGTTCCTACTGTTGCTGTAACTAGCAGATTACTTAACAGTTTAAATGAAATATCAATGTGAATAAAGGGAAGGGTTTTTTAATGGTAGCCTGACCATCGCTCTGAGCATTCCTATAATTTGCCTTGGCAGGTATCCTGACCACAGCCCCTTGCTGTGAGCTAGCAGTGGTGAAGGAGCCAAAAGCTAAAGCTCCTGGGTATAATCTTGTCTGCATGCCATACTGTATGCAGACAATCTGCATACAATGACATATGATGGCTGCTCTACAATCTTAAGGAGATGCACTAAAATACTATCATCAGTCAAGCTGCAATAAAGCCCATCACTGCCCCAAAACCTCCTGCAAGAACAGCATTAAAGCCTGCAGACCTTTCATCTGGTAGTCAAAGGTTAACTCTTCTCCAGCCTTGATGGTTCGTGTAGAAAACAGTGCTATTCGAGGAAGACGCAAGTCGAGGTTATCGATAAACACATTGAAGACTTGAAGGTTTGGGTCACACTGTAAGGCAAAAATTAATGTGGTTTCTGTCAGGAAAAACACAGACTGGGTTTCAGTCAAGTGCTGAAGTAAACCATGGTCACAGGAAAGGAAGGACTGGTTCTGCTCTCAGCAATGGAAGTTTGAAGTAAGGTATGTTCTGAAATCAACAAATCACATTCTTGAAATAGCATTGACAGAGAACACACATCTGAGAGGCAAATCCTCTCAAGAAGGCCTTTACACAGCATGTAGACTACATGCAACAGCTTATTAAAAGAAAACCCAAATGAAGGTACCTTCAAAAGATGGCAAAAAAAAAAAAAAGTGACAAAGAGAACAATTAAAGCTCCATTCAGAGGTCAGTATTTACCTACAAAATCCATAAGATTAAAGTTGGCAGAAAAGAAAAAACAACCTCTTGTTTCAAGCATCACACACTCCCTATCTGTATTTAGATTTAAACATTGCTTCCAGGCCAGAAATAATGTTTTCATTCGTGAATTTCTACCTTCAATTGCTTGGCTTCTGAATTATGCGCCATGGGCAACATGGCAGGAGGAGGATAAAGGACACTAAGCAGGAACTAGAAGCCGCTTCATCATTTTCTCTGGATTAAGTGTCAGAAATCAGTAGTCACTGAGACAGTTTGCTAAACCCTGCATGCTTTTTTCTCTTTACCAGTAAAATACATCTCACATTAAAGAATCAGAAGTGAAGTTTGACAGTTTACAATTAGAGTGAGAACACTTCACTCCCACTTCCAATAGTGAAAAGCAACTGGCTGTATCTAAAACTCTTCAACCTTCTCCCTGGCAATTCCCTGCATGAAATACAAACACCATTAGCACACAGTTTTGAAGATGTGAATTTACTGTATTTGTATAACACTGACTGCATAGCTCACAAACATTATATTGGTGAGAAATAATACATTTTTTAGTTCAGGGATCCTTACAAATGCAGCTGAGCCTTCTTGCTTTATGTACTTCAGTTAAACACAAAATAAAACACCACAAAAATGCCCTGATTAAAATTTACTTTAGAGTTCTCTGGCAAGTTTAGATTTAGGAGGAAAAAAGGCACCTACTGGGAAGAAATATCAATGAATCCCAGAATCAACTAAGTTGGAAAGGACCTTTAAGATAATCAAGTCCAACCATTACCTCTGCACTGCCAAGTACACCACTAAACCATGCCACTAAGGGCCTCATCTACATGGCTTTATGAACACTTCCAGGGATGATGATTCCACCCCTTCCCTGGGAAGCCTGTTCTAATGCCTGTTTATGAAAGTGTATAAATTTTCTTTTTTCTCCACTACCAACGTCTGAAGGATGAAACTCAGCACAAACCCCTTCTGCTGCCTGCTACAGAATAATGCATCAATTCCTACCATCTTTGATTCTTCTATTAAGTACTTTTATTAAGTTCTTTTAGTTACTTGGAAGAAAACACAGCCAGACCAATCCCGTTTTGGTTGTCTTCAGTGACAACCCCTGTCCTACCAGGCGCCCCCTTCAGGCAGCATCTCATTCCCAGACTTTTGTAGGTAGTCTTACTGCCCCTAAGGCTAAATATTCCTTTCTATTTATCATGTCACCTACCTGACCGGACTGTGCTGGTATGAAACAAACTACTTCAGAAACACTGTGCCTACAGTAAGAAAATGTTTACAGCACGAGAAGATATTTCTGGTACAATCAGGGTAATTTGCCAAATTCTTAGTATACAAAACAAGGTCTTACGCTGTGATTCACAAAGTGGGACACATTTCCATAGCGAGCTGCATCTACTGTAAATTCATCTGAGTCATAGTCCAAATCAAACAAGTATGTATTTCCCTGGTTGTCATAGAGCTGGCCTCGTCTCTCTGCTTCCTCACTTGTAATCACCTTAAAAAGAAAAAAAGAGAGAGAAAAAATGAAACCTGTATCATATTAATAACTATTACTAAATTAAAACAAGTATCACAGTCAAGTTAGAAAAGTTTTTACTTGGTAAAAGAATCCCAGTGTCACTTTTTGATGTTGAAACAGAATACCATCTCCAACCTGATCCCAGTGAAGATGCCCCTCATTGCAGGGGGGTTGGTCCCTTCCAACCCAAACTATTCCATGAATAAAGAATACACACATACAGCTAAACTGATCAGTGACTGAGGCTCCTCTGGATGTAATTTATCTACAGCTGATGCAGAGCACTACCTTGTCTCGGGAGAAAAAGATATCAGCACCTTTTATTCAGAGTTTTGATGATGACAGATGTAATCTATTCTTTCTGCTTGAAGTTTCTGTAAATACAATTTTGCCACTAGACCCAGAATGCCTTGTTTACTTCTTGTAAGATAAAGCTTTAACTTTCTCCCTTTGAACAAAGACCAACAGGTATCAGTCTTCAACCCAGTCACATTTACAGCTCAGTTTTCATCTCCTCCCTCCCTAGAAGCATCTCTTTCTGCTATTTTTGGCTGCAATGAAAGATCTTGTTCATGACAATTCTGACAGACAAAGCTGAAGCTACGCAATCAGACTAGCACAAGGTGGAAATCCACAAAATCCCCAGAGAAGTAGTCACTTCTGAGAGAGGCAACAGATTAAAAAACTTCATCTACAACCTGTCACATGTATTGTGTTGCGAAGCAACATGTACTATTGTTCAGCAAAGAAACTGCAATTTGGCAGCAAGACAGATACAAAACGTGGTGGAATTGGACAAAAATCCCTCCAAAAATCTTTCTGACAGATCAGATTTGAGAATTTAGAAGTAGGGAGTAAGTGGATTTAGGTGAAAGTGTAAATACACACTCTTTCCTTTAAGCAACAAAATTACACCATCATCTTTCTGCATTAAGCCCTCAGAGATACTCTGACTGACCTCTTGCATGTTTACAAGGTATGAACATGAGAAGTGAGATTTGGGGAAGGAGGGAGGCCAGTTTAAGACCATGAACATTTATATGAAGGGACAGAAGGAATTCCATTGAGTCAACCTGGTAGCAAGGCAAATCTGTGGCAGAAATCCCACCAGAGTGAATCAGAGAAGCTGCAAGGAGCCCTGAAGCTGAGCAGAGACTGGACCAGATAAACATAAGGCAGTACAGAATCTCAAGAGTAACTTGAGATCAGTCTTTCATAACGTTACAGTTCTGTTTGAACTAGGAGGAGATGAGTAAACAGGTAATGTCCACACTACAAGTCTTATTCTTGCTGCTCATCAAAAGTAATCAGTATGTTTGGATATACTACTTTTAAAGTTCACACAAAACAGGAAGGGACTGGCACACTGGATGGGGAGTTTGGCAATGACTGTGCCTGGGGACAGCCAGAATTACAGTAATAAGGATGATAAGGGAAGGATGAAGACTATGACTGCCATGAAAGAAAAGTACTTGCTTTTGGAAATACTACTAGGACATGCACCTAAAATAATTCTGTAGTCATATATGGGTAAGTATTCTCTTTACATTGAGCCTTTTACAGTTGCTCTGCAAGAGAGGAACACTCTGGACAGTCACCTTGAATGCCTACTTACTCTATTTCTCTACTTAAAAGTAGACATATCTATCATATAGTAGAAGTCAAGAAGTGATAAAACTGCGAGAAAGCTCACAGATTTTCTCCCAACATTTCCTTTACTGTAAATAACTCATCCAGATAAAATAAATACATACCTCTCCAACATACTCCATCACAAAACTGTTGGTTTTAATTTTCTGGAGGGTTTTTACTCCCCAACCACGGCCATTGTTAGTTCTGAAGATGCAAAGAGAATAGGGGGTACCTTTCTGTACTATCCTATTAGGGCAGTCAGGCCCACACCTACAAAAGGAATTGCATTCATAGATGGGCAAGCCAGGCTGGATTTTCAACTTCTTTTGTTTATTGTAAGCCAAAATAAATCCAGCTTCCTTTGGACAGCACTTCTCAGCGGGGCAGTCAGTGCATTCACAGCCCGTCGTTATTCCATTTATCACATTTATTCCCGGAGCAGGTTTATACTCATTAATGTAGTAGAAGTCTAAAGGAGGGCCTTCGAGATCCACAGTGTTTTCTACCAGGATCATTGCTTTATGATTCTTTTTCCTGTTGAGTTCTTCTTTCCATCTCTGCAGCGCTATTCTTTGCTTAGCCTTCTTTACAATGTAATCTGCAACTGCAGGATTCAAAGCTTTAACATGGTTTCTCACTTTCAGTGCTTTGCCTTCTCTCCCCCGAGACAAGTATTCATTCTTGTCACTAAGAAAGTTCTGTAAAAGCAATGGGCATTTCAGATTTTTCTGAGGTTCCCATGTATTTGAAGATTCTGGCCATCCTTTCCATTTCACAAGATAGTATTCTGTGCCCTTGAAATACAGAAACAGATACAGGTTTAGCCACGTTTCATTTTGCTGCAATCCAGCATCACAGAGTCCACAAACACAAGAGCTCTGGAGTTAAGCAGCAGCATGCAGTGCAGAAGGCCTTGATGTCCCCATAGCAATTAGATTTAGGGAGAAAAAGAAAAGAAAATCAACTTTGCTGTTCGCACATTAACTTATAGCACAACTTTGGACACTTTACGTATCCTCTCTAAGGGCAAAGAAATAAACAGCTGAGATGAACTCTGATTGCTAACAGCATACCTGGAGGAAGCTCATTTGTTAAGGCAGTTAAGTCATGCCAAATTAGTTGTATGACTCGAATGCACATCTAAACTTAGCAAAAAATCCCTAAAGTCACTCTTTGTTGTATTAACTGTCCTCCCAAATGAGTAATCTGTTCAAAACATGTAATATTGCATATATAATACATTTGGTACTTGTTTTAAAATAGGTTAAATAACTGTTACAAGGCCAAATCCTGAGACTGAATTTCACTGGCGCGATGAAGCCGTAAGAATCCAGTTGCAGCACATGGCCCTAACTCCTCATCAAACACACTACAACAGGCAAGGGAGGAGGAATAAGACTATTACCTGCAAATAAAGGAGAAGCATCGTGATACATACGAAGCTACAACCTAAAAGCATCAGCATCTTGCTTAACTTGTAGCTATGCAAAGGTGAAGCATTTCATACTCCCAACATCTCTGTAGGTTGAGGAAACACAAAGCCCTTTCCCTCAACATGCCCAAAGCAGCAGTTGTACCACTTTCTGTTTACAGTTCAAAGTTTTAAAAACACTTCATTCAACGTCAGCAAGAGCCTCGTCCTCACAAGCCTGCAGCTTTATGTTAAGAGCAAAGCTACCTTCGGCTCACTTCCGAATTCCAGCTGAAAGAGTGATCAAATTGGTCTGTGTTTCTCTTACCTCTTCTACCTTGTAGTCACACAAATATTCCACCTCATAACTCTTTAGACTCCTGTTGGTGATTCCAATGGATTTACATGTGAGATTTTCCTTCCTACATAATTCTTGGAGGGTCTCAAGTGAAGCTAGACATGGCACATACCAAGCTACAATAAGAAAATTGGTAGAGAATCCTATTTAATGTCTCGGCTGAATTGAAATCATTCTGCCTTACCCCAGAGCCCCCACATTGTCATTGGTGATAGCACGAGCCTCTTGTACAACTACAGCATCAAATTCAACCCTTGTCTAACAGGTGAAGGGAAACACGTCAGCAGCTCCCTCCCTGCACCTTTATTCTGTTCAGTACTTACATTTACAAACAACAAACATTTTGGAGGGCACAGACTTCCACGGGTGAAAGCTGCACTCAGAAACCAAGGCATTTCCCTGCCATTACAGCATCCCGTAACCGAACTACGGCCACATTCTTCAGTAAACCCGCCAAACATCTGCAGTTACTCAAGTGGAATCGAGCACTTGCGATGCAACCATGGTGACCGGACGAGGAAAAGAAGGGATCCACAGCCCTCTTCCAGAAGGATCCGGCTGCCTGGTCAGCTCGGCGGGTTTAAAGGGACGCGACCGCGACCGTGCCAGCTCCCGGCCAGAGGCCGGAGAACAGCGCTGGGAGGGAATGGAGGGAAGGGGAAAGGAGGGAAGAGCGGAACGGGACCCGAGAGCTGCGGTGCGGCAAGTCGTGACTTCCACCCCGGGACACGGCGGGGCCTTCCCGCCACAGTGCCCCCCCTCTCCCCCCGCCCCGGCGCCGCTCACCTCCGGGTGCACAGGGCGGCGGGCGCCTCTCCCGCGGCCCTAGCTCCTCTCCCGTCCTCCCGCCCTCCATATTTACCTCAGGCGCCCCCGCCTTCCCTCAGGGTAGAGCCCCCCGAAGGCGCGGCCGGGTGGCTAAGAGCGGGACGGGGAAAGGAAGGGAGGCGGCAATGGCCCCGAGGTAGGTGAAAGTGGGGAAAGCGGCAGCGGGCCCCCACCACCGATAGCGAAGAAGAGGCCTCCCCGCCCGGCACAGAGGGACGGAGGGGAGGGAAAGCGGGAAGGAGCCGGGAAGGAGCCGGGAAGGAGCCGGGCCGGGCCGCCCCGCGCACCCCGCCGCCCCCTCACCTCCTCGCCAGCCCTCCATCCTGGGGAGGGGGGGGGGAAGGACGCCCGCGCCGCTCCGCCCCGCTCCGGAAGGGGGCAGGGCGCGCCTGCGCGCCTGCGCGGCTCCGCCCCCCGAGGCTTTGGCGGCAACGATGTGTGAGGGATCGCGGGTTCGCGGCCCGGGACGGGCGGAAGCTGCGATGGGCTTATGAGAGCCCTTTATTTTCACACAGAACGGGTGAGATATTTGCTTACTTTGCAGACATCAAAGGCGTAGGGTAAAGGAGGTAGGACCTTCCCAGCACTTCCTCTGCTTTGGGAAGCCTCGCAAGTTCAATCGCCATGCCCGGGCTGGTAAGACGTGCAGTATAGGCATATGCAGTAAAGTTAGGTCTGTGCTATGCAGCATCTGTTGAAGAATATTGAAACACATGTTCTGCAAATACAAGGCAATTTGGGAAGGCGGTAGGGAAACAGGTAATTGAACACTCGTCTCTTCAGCTCCAGACAGGCATCCTTTGCTCTCTTATGTCTCTGAGTATTATACAAGATAACATAGAATCATAGACTGGTTTGGGTTGGAAGGGACCTTAAAGCACCAGGGATGCCTTCCACTAGAGCAGGTTGCTCCAAGCCACATCCAACCTGGCCTTGAACACTGCCAGGGATGGGGCAGCCACAGCTTCTCTGGGCACCCTGTGCCAGCGCCTCAGCACCCTCACAGGGAAGAACTTCTGCCTAAGAGCTCATCTCAGTCTCCCCTCTGGCAGGTTAAAGCCATTCCCCTTGTCCTGTCCCTACAGGCCCTTGGCCAAGGCCCCTCTCCAGGTTTCCTGTAGCTCCTTTAGGCACTGGAGCTGCTCTAAGGTCTCCCCTTAAGAAGCCTTCTCTTCTCCAGGCTGACCCAGCCCAGCTCTCTCAGCCTGGCTCCAGAGCAGAGCTGCCCCAGCTCTTGCAGCATCTCCGGGGCCTCCTCTGGACTCTCTTGTGCAGGCCCCTGTCCTTCTAACATTCCACTTTCAGGGCTGAGCTATTGCCCATTAACTGCACATTAGGCTGAGACCCTCAACTCCCATAACTGCACTTGCCTGCTCCATCTCCTTATTACCCCCCCCCCCCCCCGAAATTAAAAAAGCTGCCAACTTATATTGGTTTGGATATGTGCAACATATGGATTAGAACAGCACCATACAGAATGGAGGATGCCAGGAGCTGCATAAGAAAATGTATTTTATTAATAACATAAATAAGCACACATAACCCTTACACACATTGTCCAGGTCACACCACAAAAGCATCTTACAGTAACTCCAGAAAAACAAACAAAACAAAAACCCCACATCCCGCTCAAGAGGCCAACATCGAGACCACGCATGATCGCAGTAGGATTTGGTACAGTTAAGAGTGGATTCTCACCAGTCCAGCTCTCACTGCTTCAAATGCTGTGCTGTTAAAAGTCACAGATATTCTGGTTCAATGGGTACATGACCCAATTAGTCCAAGAAAAAAATCTTCAGACTATGTAATGTGCTTGTTACCAAACAACAGGCAAAAGGATTTGCCCTCTGCCTTTTTGAAACCGGGTGCTGTAATTCAATGCTCGCTGTCTCCCTGTCTTGGTTAACAGTTTGCACCACACTTTCCACTCCAAACAGACGTGGCAAATTACTGCTTCAGTTTATTACAGTCCTGTAAGAATCATGAATGACATCTCGGGGTCAGGGCTTTGGCAGAACAGCCAACAAAAGACAAAAATCAACTTCCTTTCCCAAAAGACTATGACGCCACTTCAACAGTGATGATTTCACACTTTCCAGTATCTTGATCCGTGCAGGTAACATGTAAGGAGCCATCCCTAGATAAAAGAGAAAGGTATGTTTAGGTCTACCCCAACAAAACACATAGTATGTGACTGCATGTTCCAGGCAGGATAAACAACAGTCTTCATACAGATAAAAGGAAGAACAATTATTTATCAAAATATCCAGGGAAGAACATGCTTCAATAAACTGAAATTGAGTTTTGAGCATTTAGATGTGCACTTCTTGCCCTCCATTAAAGCATGCTCCAAGATCAGCAAAGACGACACAGATTTGAGAATACACTTAAATATCGTAACCAAGTTTATTTAGCACAGGTCTGTAAATAGAATATGCAATATTATTATTCAAAATATTGAGGACTGTAGCAACAACCAACAGACAAGCACATATTCACAAAGCATCAGAACTTGACTTTTAAGATGCAGAAGTAGTCTTTACGTACCAAGAATCAACTTCAACAGGGAAAACATTCCTTTTCAAAATCCAAAAACTAGAGACAACACTGAATCCTACTTCATCTAGACATCACACATCATATTTAGATAGAAATAGATGTGTTCTAGTGAACTTTTCCGATCTTTTTCTCTTAAATATTACTAAAAACTCATTATTAAACACTAAATATTACTAAAAACTAAGTGCTAACAAATACTAACACCCCCCTTTAAAATAATGCAGGTTTCCTGCACTACACAGTTGCACATAGAATCCCTAAGATGTTCTTACCAATGCTAAGTGCAAATCTCTGCATGACTAACAAGGTATCTTAGGTGAAGTCTATCAATAGAGCATTAATACACCTATAGTTACCATAAGGAAATGAAGTGTTACGAACTCAAACAGAAAATAGGGATTTAGTTTTTCAGCAACATCCAGACAACTTTCATGTGATTTAGAAAAGCAATATGAACTTCAGGGCAGTCCTCAGAAGGCAAACATGCTCTAAGTACTCCAAATTCCACCTTCTGCTACATTTATAAACTATTCAGACTATTTCAAATGAGTACAAGCACTCCCATTAAGGCCTGAAGAAATTTTTCTGAACTTTAATGTTATCCCCATTCCCCACCCTGCCATGAAATACTTCGTATTTTCCCTGATAAACAGGGAATTCTGTAAAAAGTAAGATTTATGATGCCTGATTTCCTGTAGCGTTGTTTCTCATGCTTAACAACCCTGCCTATGAAAGGACAGAGCCACAGATGAGTGCTGCATGAGAGGTCCTTTGTGGATTCATTAACAACTAACGCAGATTCTACTTCAGTTTTATCTCAGCGTGTGGGCATTCAGAACTACCTGTCCTCCTTCCATAGGGAATTTGAGATCACGACTGCTCTCAAGCATGGTTAAACTGATCAACACTTCAAAAGCTGCTAAAATCAACCTTAAAATTGTGTTAAGTTTTATTTCTTTAGGCATCCAACAATGAATGTGCAGAAGGTACCTGCAGAATTTACCCCTGCGAAGACACAGGACACTGTAAGCAATGATACCCTGAAATCTCTCAACACAAAATTGAGCATTCCGTAACAGGAGAAAAACTGCTTGTCACAAATGTGACACAGCAAGTTAAGCAGCAGAACAACAAATGTCTGGGTACCTTTTCATAGTGAGAACAGTCAGTATATCATGCAAGCCATCCTCCTTTTTATCTAAATCCTGGAGTACAACCTATTTAAAAACAAACCAAAAAAGAACTTGATTAGAATTCAACTCAATCCTTGCACGGCAGTTTAATGGAAATCACACAATAGCTACCATAATCAATTCCTTCTATTTAGCAGCTCACACTAGTAATTCAACATCAAATCATGCCCTGCTGGACTGTGATCACCTGTAGTGCAAATCTCTATTTTTAGCTACTTCCACTACTGTTTAATGGATTTCTTTCAGGATCTATCACCATGATAACTGGAATACAACTGGAAATACAACCTACAACTCCCACAGATTACAGTACGAGCTGAGCATGTTCCTTTACTTAGGATCCATTTCGTAGTTATTAGGGAACATGCTTTCCCTATCCCCTTGAAGATCTTTGGGCAGGACTGAGGTGGAATAACAATTTTCTCAAGTATTCCATCCATTTCAGCCCCATCTGCACCCTTCTCAGTGCTTTAAGTGTCCTGAAGCCAAGGTGAGCCCATTGTCACCATTTCAAACAAGCCATATTCTTCCAATAGGTTGTCTCCTGAGTAATTATCTTTATACTGGGGAAGGATTTAATCATCTTACCACAGTGGAAAAAAAAATAATCAAATTTAATCTTTAATACGAAGATCTTGTCCAATCTAGGAAGATTGGAAGGATCAAGACTGGACTGGAAGGATCAAGAAGTAACCAGCAGTACAGAGACCAGCTAAATCATCACCTCTAGCAGTGGTATTTCTAGAATGCTATAGATCTGTGTGCTCCTGGAATGACTGGTTACAATCTGTCATTCCCGGTGAGCTTACAACAGTGGTGCTAAACCTCAAACACAGCCATTTAGAAATTCAAAAGGGAAGCTTCAGTGTTGTTGGAAAGAGCTTCAATATTTCATAACACCTTTACATAAGAATGTCAAAGACCGTTTCCAATGAGACACATCTCATTCTAATTTTGTAACCAGAAGCTCTGGTAGGGATGTGGCAAGATTCAGGTTTTCTTTTCAGATCTACTTGATTTCAAAGTGGTTGATACTAAAGGTGCATGTGAATGTGCATATACTCACCTGTGCAAATTTACCTTCTTCACTCATGGGGCTTTTCCCCAGTGACTCGTACAGTTCAAGGCACACAGAGGAACTGTTTCCAGGAGCATGGAGGGTGTGCTGCCTTCGAGCTGGTAGTGGTGTCCCTGATGGAAACAGCACTGTGAATTTTTCAGCACCTGACTCGTCTACTCCCTTTAAAAAGAAAACAAAGATGGTTCATGCCTTTGTCTAAGTACTTGACTGAGCTGGAAGTGTCACAGTGGTGCTCCCTGACAGAAGAAATGCCAGGTTCATTCTCTCTGCCACATTTATCATCACAGCAAGTAAAGAAAATTGACATAAAGAAATGCAACTGACATAAATAAATGTAAGAGCCCAGCTACTACAACACAGCAAAGACTCAAATCTATCTCTCCCTAAAATCAGGCAAGTTTTCCTGTCAATTTCTGGTCAATAAACAGAAGTTATGACTCACTGCTGATCTACAGCCAATCTGTGGAATTATTAATAACAAAACAATACTGTTCTTCTAACATCAATCATGCATAAGTAGTGCTCTATGTTCATTGCAGCAGTACAGCTTTCTAAGATAAATCATTTTAGCCTTACCTTAAGAAGAATATCTCTGGCAGAACACTCAATAACTGCTTCTTCTTCTAACAAAGGATTCTCTTTCCCTAGCAGGATTCCTGCCTCTATGGCTGCGCCAATGGGAATAACTTCATCTGGAGGAATTGAGTTCAGTAATTCCACAGTTGGGAAAATGTCTTTGATCAGCTGCTGTAGCTTTGGGATTCGAGCAGACCCACCACACAGGACTACCTGGAAAACATGCCTTAATCATTTCAGGTCTTTCTTCTGACAGATGAAACAGATCGTAACTTGCAGTACAGAAACGCAAACAGCTCTGGGGTATTTTACCATCTGCAGGTATTAGAAATAAAACTGATGCCATCTTTGCCTGACTTCTGTTACTTCTGTATTTGAAATGAAAAGAGCGAGCTTGCAAGTTTGAATGGTGTCTTGAAAAAAGTGTTTCTTAGAGTAAGCATCAGCTTACTGAAGTAAGCTCCATTTTTAAAACTTGAGGAGTTCATCACAAAATAACATCAAGTTGGGAGGGACCTCCAGAAGTCATCTAGTCCAACCTTCTGTCCAGACCAAGAGCAGTTACTACAGCCTGCTTAGGACCATACCTCCATGGATACAGATTCCAGAGACTCTGCAGACCTTCATTTCAGTGCCTGATTACCCTTACACTGCAAATTCTTTTCTTGGTATATAAAATTTCCCTGTGTTGTCACTCATGCTGCTTGCCACTCACCCTTCTGTCATGCACCTATAGAAAGGAGTAAGTCAGGTTGTGTCTTGTGTATAGAATCATAGAATCACAGAATAGTTAAGGTTGGAAAGGACCTTAAGATCACCTAGTTCCAACCCCCCTGCCAGGGGCAGGGACACCTCCCACTAAACCATGCCACCCAAGGCTCTGTCCAACCTCGCCCTGAACACCGCCAGGGATAGAGCATTCACAGCTTCCCTGGGCAACCCATTCCAGTGCCTCACCACCCCTACAGTAAAGAATTTCTTCCTCATATCCAATCTAAACTTCCCCTGTTTAACTTTGAACCCATTACCCCTTGTGCTATCACTACAGCACCTAATGAAGAGCCCCTCCCCAGCATCCCTATAGGCCCCCTTCAGATACTGAAAGGCTGCTATGGTAGCTGTAGGCAGCACTAGTCTCCTCAAGCCTCCTCTTACAGGCATCCAGCTCTGGGGCCACCAACATAAGGATGTGGAGCTGTTGGATTGAGTCCAGAGGAGGCCACAAAGATGCTCTTGAGGGCTGGAGCAGCTCTGCTCTGGAGGCAGGCTGAGAGAGTTGGGCTTTTTCAGCCTGGAGAAGGCTCCTTAACAGGAGACCTTAAAGCAGCTGCAGTGCCTAAAGGGGCTGCAAGAAATCTGGAGAGCGGCTTTTTACAGGGGCAGGGGGCTATGGCTTTAAAGTGAAAGATGGTAGATTTAGATTGGATATTTGAAATGAATTCTTTCCTGTGAGGGTGCTGAGGTGCTGGTACAGCTTGCCCAGAGCTGTGGCTGCCCTGTCCTTGGCAGTGTTCAAGGCCAGGTTGGACAGAGCTTGAAGCAACCTGCTCTAGTGGAAGGTGTCCCTGCCCACGAAAGGGGGTTGGAACTGGGTGAGCTTTAAGGTCCCTTCCAACCCAAACCATTCTCTGATTCAATGACTCTGACTCTACCTTATACTTAACTTCAGGTACCTATAATCAAAGCAAAGAGAGGAGTTCTAAAGATCTTGAGACTACATACTTTGTTGGATCAGAGCAAAAATGCTTAAGCATATAATGAAATAATCTCTGTCTGCAAAGAAAACAGGCCCCATAAATATTCTTCTTGTGGAGTTATAAAGAATACTACAGCCAAGTGATTTCTATTATTACCTTATTAATATCATCTGCTGTAAATCCAACTTGCTGCAAGAGCTTTTTAATTGCTTCTACACATTTACTAAAAAGTGGAGAACAGATAAGTTCAAACCTGGCCCTACAAGGAAGAAAAGTAAAAAAAAATAAAAATCAGTCAATGTCATCTCATCCCTTAAAGATAAATACCTGAAATGAAAGAATGTATCTTCATCAGGGACTGTAGTGACAGGACAAGAGGTGATGGGTTTAAACATAAACACGGGAAGTTCAGGTTAGATATAAGGAAGTTCTTTACTGTGAGGGTGCTGAGGCACTGGAACAGGTTGCTCAAAGAAGTGAGAAATGCTCCATCCCTGACAGTGCTCAAGGCCAGGTTGGACGGGGCTTGGAGCAACCTGCTCTAGTGGAAGGTGTCCCAGCCTGTGTAAGTAGATGATCTTTAAGGTCCCTTCCAACACAAACCATTCTATGATTAATACATAGAATATACTTTGGTTTCCTAGTTATACCTGGTACTAAAGAGTTGGGTTTTGGGGTTTTTCTTTTAATCCCCATTTCCCAATTATTAATCTTGACAAAGTGATTTTCGTTGTGAAAATATCTGTGCTATTGATTCCACTATTAACACCTAAATGGAACATTCATTCTTCTTCAGTGTACTGTAAAGAAAATCCAATACTGTTGTCTTGACAAAACCCAGTATTGTTGTCTTGATCCACATCTGAAAAAAAGCAACAATCCTGGAGCTATTTCTGTTCCCTTTAAAATGGAGACAAAAAGATGCAAATGTGCCTTTTGAATTTCCAGAGGCAAATCAAGCCATGTCCTGATTTGCACTCAAGCAACTTGAAAAGCAAATTTGTGCTTCTTTCAGGCTCTTTCAAGCCTGACACAGAAGTTGTACCCTGTGTGAATACAGCAGTCAAATTCCAATCCACAGGACTGGCATCCTCACCCAACGCTGAGCCATAACAAATTACACAGTATTGCTTCTCACACTTGCAAATACACTGTGCCTTATTTTACCAGCTCCAACTGCTGCAGCAGTGGATGCACACATCTGGAATTGAACAGTGGTTTATTTTGCCAAAGCTGCTGCTGTCTGGAAGAGCAATCAAAATCAGCCAAACATCTCACTCAATGAGAGGTCATCTCAAGAGAGAAGCTCAGAGTAGGACACAGCAGTATGAGCAAAGAGACACAGAATATCTTTTACTCCAGCTGTCAAAAAGAGGCAACATCAAGACATCCGTGACTCCTGTCACTCTGGAGCTCACTTAGATTAAGGAGTCCAAAAGCCTTCCCTGTTTAAGGAAAACCCAACAACAACAGTGTTCAAGGCCAGGCTGGACAGACCCTTGTGTGACATGGTCTAGTGTGAGGCGTCCCTGCCCATGGCAGAGGGTTGGAAACAGACGATCTTAAGGTCCTTTCCAACCCAAACCATTCTATGATAACAAAACCAGTAAGGGGGTGGAACTACCTTGAGTAATGACAGTATCTACTCCCCTTTCATCAACAACAAGACCCCAAAGGCCTTCCTTGTGCCTTTTTGTACTTTACTTTCTAACTGTTATGGCAATATTACTGCTACTACCGTAACTACTACAGAGCCATCAACATGAAACAAAGCTGAAAGAAAGCAAGTTGGTCTTCTATCTCATTTCTAAAATTAATGTCACCAAAACAAAATCCTGTTGAACATACTAGATACCACCTAGAAGGATTTCAAGCACAGTTGTCCTGGTTAAACCACAACATTCATTTTATATTAAGGCAATAGCTTCAAAATTCACTTTACCTGGACACATTACAATCAAAATCCAATCCATCATACAATGAATCCACAAAACAGTTTGCACTTCCCAGGGTTGACAAAGAGTGTTTTGCAATATCAGCACTGTTCATTAACTTCATCATGGCTCTGGGATTTCCTCTAATATCATGTTTACAAGACCTAGATTACAAAAAAGAGGAGGTTTAGAAATGCAGGAATTTCTGTGACCAGGCTAACTTCCTGGAAGGAAAACCAGGTTAAAGCTATTCAACTTCTTTTTTCTGTAGACATTTTAATATTATCTACAATGCCACTATTTAAAGCTCATAAAAAATAGTGTCTTTCAATTTCAGCCAAAGAACACTGTGCAGAGACACCGTGACATTGGGCATTCGTGTTGCTCATACAGACTTGAGTCTTCTTGAACAGATTCTCAGCTGAACAAATCCCATAACTGCAAAGAAAAGCTAGAAAAGGGCTGCAAGATAACTCATTTTAACCACAGATAAGAAGAAATAAAACAATAAAAATGAGGCACCTCACAAAGTAGTATGTTTCATGCAAACAATCTCTGTGGAATTATGCAACTGACCACCTCAAGTTCACTGGAGTTAATGGTAATGCATCTGTTAGTATTTTTTCATCACAGGATGATGTGCCACACAGACTTCAGTCTGACAACCCAAGCCCCTTCACAGTCCCTCAGGCTAACAAGAAAACCAAACAAAACCCACACAGGTGAACTCCATGCCATCCCAAAAGCTTGTGACTGAAAGGACATAAGCAGCCTGTAGTCACATACATCACTTGAAACAGAGTGGTTCCTAGCTGAGCCCTTATAGTTCAACACCAACTTCAGGCAACATCAACCCAAACCCAAGTATTTCCTAGTTATCCTGGGTTCAGCAGTAGCAGTTATTTTTCTCCGTCTTAGTAGCTGGTGCAGTGCTGTGTTTTCGACTTTCAGCCTGGGAACAGCGCTGATCACACCCATGGTTTTAGTTACAGCTTAGAATGTTTTGGTCTGACCAAGGACTTTCTGAGCCTCATGCTCTGCCAGGGAGGAGGGGAAGCCAGGAGGAAGCAGAGACAGGACACCTGACCAAAACTGACCAAAGAGGTATTCCATACCACAGCACATCATACCCAGGATGAAAAAACGAGGGGCAGAGACCCGGAAGGGTGGGGGTTCGCTGCTTGGTCGGGCTTGATATTGGGTGGTGAGCAGTTGTATTCTCTTTCCTTGTATTTCCCTTGTCATTATTATTATTGGTGGTAGCAATAGTGATTTGTGTTATACCTTAATTACTGGACTGTTCTTATCTCAACCCGTGGGAGTTGCATTCTTTCGATTCTCCTCCCCATCACCCTGGGAGCAGGGGGGAAGAGGGGGGAGTGAGTGAGCGAACTGGGTGAGTTATAGTGGCTTAACCCACGACAGCTCTTTTTGGTGCTCAATGTGCGGCACAAAGGGTTGAGATAACAACAGGATTAATAGCCACTCGTCACAATGCTGATTTATTGGCTCTCAAAGTTGTTGCTCTTGATTCTCTTGAGTTCACAGTTTCAGCCTGTTGTACCTTACCTACTGCCACTATTTGCTGTCTTAGTGTTTATCAGATATGGGGCTTGGGAGGGAGGTGATCCTGCCCCTCTACTCTGCTCTCCTGAGACCTCACTTGGAATATTGTGTGCAGTTCTGGTGTCCTCAACATAAAAAGAACATGGAACTGTTGGAACAAGTCCAAAGGAGGGCCACGAGGATGATCAGGGGACTGGAGCACCTCCCGTATGAAGATAGGCTGAGAAAGTTGGGGCTGTTCAGCCTGGAGAAGAGAAGGCTGCGTGGAGACCTCAGAGCAGCCTTCCAGTGTCTGAAGAGGGCCTGTAGGGATGCTGGGGAGGGACTCTTCATGAGGAACTGTAGTGATAGGACAAGGGGCAAGGGGTTCAAACTTAAACGGGAAGTTTAGACTGGATATGAGGAAGAAATTCTTTACTGTAAGGGTGGTGAGGCACTGGAATGGGTCACCCAGGGCAGTTGTGAATGCTCCATCGCCGGTGGTGTTCAAGGCCAGGTTGGACAGAGCCTTGGGTGACATGGTTTAGTGAGAGGTGTCCGTGTCCCTGGCAGGGGGGTTAGAACTAGATGATCTTAAGGTCCTTTCCAACCCTAACTATTCTATGATTCTATGGTCTTGCTTCATTGTACTTTATGGTAATGACTTGTAATACGGGCGGGCTCCGGAAGCAGGGGGAGACGGATATAGCCGTGGACTTGTACCTGGCCGCCCGGCTACTCTTCACCGTCCTGGCCCTCGTCCTCACCTCTGTCTTCATGAAGCTGATGGAAGCAGAGGGGGAGTGGCCCCGGGAGCTGCCGGTGGCTGAAATGGCCCAGGAGCACGGCCCTGGGGACCAGGAGGCCAGGAAGGAGGTGGCAGAGGAGCTGAGCCCTGCTGCTGAGCCCAGCTTGGCAGCTGCTGAGCAGCAGGAGGGGGTGGCAGAGAAGCCGGGCCCCGAGGCTGAGCCCAGCCCCGTGGTGGCCGAGAGCATCACCTGGCAGCCACCCGCAGAGCCCCGCAAGCCCGAGCCCCAAGAGGATGCAGGAGACCCCGCAGCACTTCCCAGCAAGGCAGAGGAGGAAGGTCTGGACTCAGACAAAGAGCAGCTGGTGGTGAGAGAGCCGGTGAGCACAGCAGCTACACCAGCCCCAGTGACAAGTACAGCAGCATCATTTGAGAGTTCTGAAGGGTTTGAATGGCCTTTGGGTACCCCTGAGACCTGCCTGCTGATTGTGATGGGCATCACCATGTTGGCATGCATACAGAGTGTGTTTTACCCACAACCATTTTGTCTGGTCCCGAGAGTTAAGCAGAGTCAGGTTTGGGCCTTGTCTGGGGTCAGATGACAATGTAGAAGGACCAAGAGATTTTCCCCGAGGCTGGACAGTCATGAGTGGCAGGGTGTGTGGGACAGTATGGGTGAGTATCTAGCCCACTGGGCCCCTCCAGTGCTTTGGAAGCGTCAGAGATGGAAGGCAGCTGTATGGAGTCCCCACCGACAAGCTGAAGAAACTGCTGGAGGGGAGGGTGAATTATTTTGAGCCTGGTGGCCCCATGACACTTTCAGACCATCAGGGCAGAGATGCAGCATACAAATGGACTCATGATCAAGGGGTGGACTTAGCAATGGACACCATTGGCCAGGTTATTCATGAGTGTGAATACTGCACACAGCCTCCCCTGCTCTGAAAGACTGTTACAAGAGATGGAGCCCAATGTCATGGACTGGATGGACTCAGCAGCTTTATAGGGATTGGTCCATGCACTAAGGGATGATCTCTCTCCCTCTGTGTGTGTGTAAGTATATATATACACCGCCTGACCAAGAGGACTCGGTGGATGAAGCACTCTACAGACAGATAGGAACAGCCTCACACTCACAGGCCCGTGTTCTCATGGGGGACATCAACCACCCTGATATCTATTGGAAGGACAGTATGGCCCAGCACAAGCCATCCAGGAAGTTCCTCGATTGTGTGGAAGACAGCTTCCTTCTGCAAGTAATAGAGGAGTCGACAAGGAGAGGTGCCATGTTTGACCTCGTCCTCACCAACAGGGAAGGGCTGGTTGGAAATGTGATACTCCAGGGCAGCCTTGATTGCAGCGATCATGAGATGGTAAAATTCGAGATCCTCAGGACAGTGAGAAGAGCATGCAGCAAGCTCACTGCCCTGGACTTCAAGAGAGCAGACTTTGGCCTCTTCAGGAACCTGCTCAGTAAGGTTCCATGGGATATAGCCCTAGAGGGAAGGGGGGCCCAAGACTCTCGGTTGATATTCAAGGATCACCTGCTGCAAGCTCAGGAGTGTTCCATCCCAACTAGAAGGAAGTGCTGCAAGAGGGCCAGGAGACCTCCTTGGATGGATAAGGACCTGCTGAGGAAAATTCAAATGAAAAAAAGAGGCTTATAAAAGGTGGAAGCAAGGACAGGCGGCCTGGGAAGAATACAGGGATATTGTCCGTGAAACTAGGGACCAGGTTAGGAAAGCTAAGGCCCACTTACAATTAAACTTGGCTAGGGATGTTAAGGATAACAGGAAGGGATTCTATAGGTACGTTGCAAATGAAAGACCAGAGACAACATGGCCCCTCTCCAGAAGCTATCAGGAGAACTGGCTACCCTGGATTTGGAGAAGGCTGAGATTCTTGATGACTTCTTTGCCTCAGTCTTCACTGGCAAATGCTCTGACCACACCACCCAAGTCTTGGGAGGCAGACGCAGGGACTGTGAGAATGAAGACCCTGGGCCCACTGTAGGAGAGGCTCTGGTTCGAGACCATCTTAAGAACCTGTACGTATACAAGTCCATGGGACCTGATTAAATTCATCCGCAGGTCCTGAAGGAGGTGGCAAATGAAGTTGCTAAGCCACTGTCCATCATATTTGAAAAATTGTGTAAGTCAGGTGAAGTTCCCAACGACTGGAAAAAGGGGAATATAACCCTCATTTTCAAGAAGGGGAATATGGATGAGCTGGGGAACTACAGACCAGTCAGCCTCACCTCTGTGCCTGGCAAAATCTTGGAGCGGATTCTCCTGGAAGGCATGCTGAGGCACACGAATAACAACAAGGTGCTTGGTGACAGCCAGCATGGCTTCACTAAGGGGAAATCCTGCCTGACCAATCTGGTGGCCTTCTATGACGGGTCTACGGAACTGTTGGACAGGGGTAGAGCAGTTGATGTCATCTACTTGGACTTGTGCAAAGCGTTTGACACTGTCTCACATGACATCCTTGTCTCTAAGATGGAGAGACATCAATTTGATAGGTGGACCACTCAGTGGATAAAGAACTGGCTGGATGGCTGCACGCAAAGGGTAGTGCTCAATGGCTCAATGTCCAGCTGGAGACCAGTAACAACTGGTATCCCTCAGGGATCGGTGTTGAGACCGGTCTTGTTCAACATCTTTCTTGGTGACATGGACAGTGGGATTGAGTGTGCCCTCAGCAAGTTTGCCAATGATACCAAGCTGTGTGGTTCGGTTGATACGCTGGAGGGAAGGAGTGCCATCCAGAGGGACCTTGACATGCTTATGAGGTGGGCTGATGCCAACCTGATGAAGTTTAACCATGCCAAGTGCAAGGTCCTACACCTGGGTGGGAGCAATTCCAGGCACAGCTACAGGTTGGGCAGAGAAGAGATACAGAGCAGCCCTGCAGAGAAGGACTTGGGGGTGTCGGTTGATGAAAAAATGAACAGGAGCCGGCAGTGTGCACTTGCAGCCCAGAAAGCCACCCATCAAAAGGAGCATGACCAGCAGGTCAAGAGAGGTGATCCTGCTCCTCTACTCTGCTCTCCTGAGACCTCACTTGGAATATTGTGTGCAGTTCTGGTGTCCTCAACATAAAAAGGACATGGAACTGTTGGAACAAGTCCAGAGGAGGGCCATGAGGATGATCAGGGGGGACTGCAGCACCTCCCATATGAAGATAGGCTGAGAAAGTTGGCGCTGTTCAGCCTGGAGAAGGCTGCATGGAGACATCATAGCAGCCTTCCAGTGTCTGAAGGGGGCCTATAGGGATGCTGGGGAGGGGCTCTTCATGAGGAACTGTAGAGAGAGGACAAGGCGTAATGGGTTCAAACTTAAACAGGGGAAGTTTAGATTGGATATGAGGAAGAAATTCTTTACTGTGAGGGTGGTGAGGCACTGGAATGGGTTGCCCAGGGAAGTTGCGAATGCTCCATCCCTGGCGGTGTTCAAGGTTGGATTGGACATAGCCTTGGGTGGCATGGTTTAGTGGGAGGTGTCCCTGCCCCTGGCAGGGGGGTTGGAACTAGATGATGTTCAGGTCCTTTCCAACCCTAACTATTCTATGATTCTATGGTTCTATGTGATAGTATATAGAAAATGTGGGATCTGAGCATGACGTGAATGGTATGGAATAAGGGGTGGATACTGTCCTGGGTTCAGCAGTAGCAGTTATTTTTCTGCTTCTTGGTAGCTGGTGCAGCGCTGTGTTTTTGACTTTCGGCCTGGGAACAGCGCTGATAACACCCATGTTTTCAGTTACTGCTTAGTAATGTTTGGTCTGACCAAGGACTTTCTGAGTCTCATGCTCTGCCAGGGAGGAGGGGAAGCTGGGAGGAAGCAGAGACAGGACACCTGACCAAAACTGACCAAAGAGGTATTCCATACCACAGCACGTCATACCCAGGATGTAAAAAAAATAAGGGCAGAGACCCGGAAGGGGGGGATTCGCTGCTTGGTCGGGCTGGGTATCGGGTGGCAAGCAGTTGTATTCTCTCTCCTTGTATTTCCCTTGTCATTATTATTATTGGTGGTAGCAGCAGTGGTTTGAGTTATACCTTAGTGACTAAACTGTTCTTATCTCAACCCGTGGGAGTTGCATTCTTTCGATTCTCCTCCCCATCACCCTGGGAGCTGGGGGGAAGAAAGAGGAGGGAGGGAGGGAGGGAGTGAACTGGGTGAGTTATAGTGGCTTAAACCACTCCACCAGTCTTCCTCCTTGGTCCCCAACAATTGACTATTCCTCTAATATCTTTGAGCCACTTCACTCGCAGACAATCTGCTACATCTGACAGGATCTTTTTTAAAGCTAGCATCAGATAATGAAGTTCCTGTACTAACAGCAGCATGCTTGGTACTCTGTACCTACCTCTGAAATTCAGAAGCTAAGTGTTGTGCTAGAGCTTCTGTGAAGCAAACGCCACCAGTGGTATCATCTGTGTTCGTAGCAAGCACACGATATATTCCACTGTTCACTTCTATGACTGTGATAGAAAGTGATGTTCCACCAAGTTTATAAACCAACACATTGCTGCCATTAAAAAAAATGAAATTAGCATTAATAAGCCATCTAAAATTATATTAACTTTGAAACACTGTCTAAAAACATTACTGACATATCATGTATTGCAGGTTTTAACCAGTTTTGTCAAGTGACTTTGATTTTGGGTGTTTGTATTTAATGCATCTTGGTACTACTGACTACTTGACAACGTTCCCTGAAGAACAGTGAGAGCAGACAGCATTTTTCCTGTAATACAACTGAGAATTAAACAGTACATTCAAGGTTATAGGCAAGAATTGTATGAGAAGGGTAAAAAAAAATACCAAGACAAAACCCATCTGTTTGAACTGACAGCAGTCTTTGGTATTTGAAAATTATGTGAATTATCTAAATATTCATAAGGGAAACCCAATGAACCTCTGAACCCAGGAACAACGCTTCAGTTCTGCTAGCATGTGTAAATGACCCCATCTCCCTCACTTAAAAACCAGCTATGCAGAAATCTGTTAAGAAAGGATGGATTTGTCTTCAATCCAATCAGCTCATTAAAGAGCAAGACAGAATCTGGGGACAAATCTTTAAAGACAAAATAAAAACCAAAACAAAGGTATTTAAACCACTCTGGATTTACAGCTTCTAAATTGTTATTGGCTTTACTGAGAGAAGAAGAGAAAACAAAGCCTCCAATCATTAATTGTGTGTTGACCGCTAAGGCAGCAAAGCATTCCCTCATTTGAGATTTCTCAGGACTTAAGTACAGCAGCTTAAATCTAAGAAGTGAAATACCAAGATTTTACCTTTTCCCAGTGGGTGAATCTTGGCCAATTCCGTAAGCCAGGAGAGCTGCAGATGGTTCATGAATTAATCTCATAACATTAAATCCAGCAGCTGCAGCTGCTTCCCTGTGATAAGGGAACAGTTAATTTTATTTTAATGATTTCACTATAGTCATGCATGCTATTAAGATTTCATCTGAACTACGTATGTCACTGACTCGGAACTTGTTTACAGCATGGTATTAACAAAGCTGGAAGAGAAAGGTATCAAGATGTTCAGTTGCTACTGTGTTCTTCAGGTAGCTGGATCTGCTGCATGCTCATGGTCAAATGAAACACTTATGTATCAGCCTACATACCCCATACAAACTGCAACCCTGCTCAACTACAGGATGAGAAAACCTACCCTCAATCAAACTTGGTAATTTATCTTCAGATGGGGTTTTAAAAGTTCCTCAAACATTATTTCAAAAGGTATCATGTTATGCAAATTGGTTTTACTTCCAAATCAAGTCACCACACCTCACTTGTAACATTTTCTTTATATTGCAAGTTTTCTTCTCCATTTTGAAGTCATTTTTAAACTTGTACACCAAAGCAACAGGATGTTTCATTATACATACTGCAAACTCCCAGCTCACCAGTGACCAAACTCAAACGCATTTTAAGTATCTCCTGACAGTTAATCAAGAGACAGAAGCTGCTGATTACTCAGTTTAAAGCCTACTTATGTTTTCATATGGAGGGACTTTTACAGCGGAACTTCTTCCAAACAGAACTTCCAAGTGGGATACTAGGTCTGTATTCAGTTATCTACTCTCTGACAAAACAGTTCTCAATAACCACAGAACACCCCTTGGTTTGGTGTTATATGAAGGGATGGAAAATTATGAAGGGGGGCTGAGAAACAATTTGCGTATCCCAGGAGACACTGAAGATCCATATCTAAAATGACATTCTATCCTGGATGATACCAATATTCCCTTTCACTTTAGCTGACTCAGAATCTCATTTTGGTCACAACAGTGAAACAGTGAATTCTATGAAAAGTTTCTAAAGTCAGGATTTAATCTCCTGTTTTCAAATTTTCCCAATTCAAATAATATCCCAATGTTTTGACAGGAGTCCAGCAGGAGAATTCCCACTGCTGAGCTGCCAGCTGGTCTGCTTTAGGCATATTAAATAACAGGAAAATCTAAATCCTCTTACCCAAGGGAATTCTTCTGATTCTCTCCAAAATCAAATGGTACAGTGATAACAACGTCATTCACATCTGAGCCCAATGCAGACTGAGCAGTTTCTGTTTATAAACACAGGCAGAACATATTGATTAAAAGCAAAAGAAACAGTATACCACATCTTAAAAATATGAGGACGACTTCAACTAAAACATGTTATGATTATATTTATACTTACCTTTCATTTTACTGAAAATTAGTTTTGCCACATCTTCTGGTGTAATAAATTTATTATCTATTTCATACAGAAGTTTTCCATTCTTCTCAACTACCTGTAAGCAAAACCAACAAACCTTTGTTAGGCACATAACCTGCTTTCCAACACAAAGTAATGTTTAATTTAGTTTCTGTTCAAAGTGAAAAGCACTGGACTGTGTAAATACTGTGTTCAAACTCTAGGATGATAAAATAAATGCTTCCAAGATGCTATCAGTGATCCACAAAATAAATTGCATTATCTATCACACATGACAGTGACATTCATATGAACTGCATTTGACTCCAGACTTCCTTTTCCTATTAAGTTTTACTCAGTACAAAGCTAACATTTAGAATGAAACGTACTTGCCTGCTAAGAAGCACCATGATGCTATTACCCAGATATATTAAGAATTGTCCCTTTTGGGAATGGCAAAGGTAAAGCTCTATTTTTGTTGTTGGACTGGGTTATGGTGGCAGATCTCAGACCATGGTTAAGTTCTCTATTTTATAAAGAGAAACATTCTATGTAGCAGCAAATGGACCTCACTGCAGAACACAAACATAGCATGGCACGAATAACAAAAAAAGTATAAGATAATACAAGTTATTCTGGGAAAAATAGAAAAAAATAGATCATACTCACTGAACATTTGCTTTCTGCAATGTATTTCTCTGCCTGTGGATCACCAGAGCTGTCCAAACAAATTGAAAATAACAAAATCAATCATATGCTCAAGGGTAATTCATCTTGCTGACGTTCCTTGTAACATCTAAAGCAGATGAAGATCTACTTCAAACAAAATTCCCATTTCCAGTGTATGAATATATTTATGTAGGAGAAGAAAAACTAACAGTTCTGACTGCTGGTATCTTTTAAATTCCTTTCCCCAAACCCATGTTTGAAAAAATAGTGAAAAGGGAAAACAAACTCCAACACATTGTTCTAAGCTGCTATCCCAAACAATCATTATAAAAGATTTCAGTGGCACTTTTGTTGCCTTCACTGAAATAATGTGACAGCAATAAACTGATCATCCTTAATCCTCTGTGATGTGTGTGAAGTTACACATCTGGAAAGTGCTGCGACATACATCAGAATGAACATCATCTTGTCAACTCCTTTCAGAGAATGGGCTCTAATGCACAGCCAGGTTATCACCAAGTTTTGTCATGTCTCTGATGTTAGACCTGAACCAACAAGTTCAGTTCCAGTATCACCGTACCTGCGAGCACAAACTGTCACAGCTCCACTAACTGAAGAGTCACAGCAGGCATTACATCAGTGTTTCACAGTTGCAATGAAAGCGATACAAAGTTTCATGCAAGTAAAACTGCAGTGGGTTTTAACCACAGGAAATCATGCAAGTAAGAACAAGATGGTTTAGTTGAGAAACTTAAGTGTATATCAAAAGAATATATGCAACTCATCACTAAATTTCACTATTTTTGCAGACAAATTCAGAAATAAAATCCTGCATCTCTGTACTCCGGGAATGAAACATAGAATGAGAAGTTCATAATATAATGAATCCTCAAAATATGACTCACCCTCCTGTTACTACTCACACCAGAATAAGATACCTTCAACACCAGTGCTGAGACTACATTTCACAGACCAGCTTTAACAGGGAAAACCACCCTTATCACCTTCCCTTTCACACCCGTTCTCTTACCTCCGCCCCAGGATCTGCTTCACTTTCACTACAGTGCTTGAAATATTTCTTATTCTACTTTGCTTCGCAGCTAAGCCAACAACCTGCATGGAAAAGAAGGGAAAACAGAAGTGAGCACCAGGCAGCACTCAGTTCCCGCCCCTCTCTCCCTTCCCCCCCAACCCACCACACACAAGCGAAACCTCACCTCCTCGCTCTCCGAGAACGCAACCACCGCAGGAGTGACCCTGTCCCCCGCGTCGTTGGCAACCACGTCGGCGCGGCCATCCTGCGGACAGAGGCACCACCCATGAGCCGGCAGCGCCCCAAAGCACCAGAGGTGACGACAACCCGCCCGCTCCCGCCGGGACCCTCACCTTGTAGACGGCAGCACATGCACAGGTGGAGCCCAAGTGCACCCCGATGGCCGCCATGACCGCCTCCCTCTCCACACAGCCCGCCGCCCCACAGTGCACCGCGCGCCCAGCCAATCCGCTCACCTCTTCTCCCCCGCCGCCAATCAAAGCCCGCGCCGCGCTCAATCCTCAACGAGTCACGGCGAGGCACCCTCGCAAGTGTCGTCATCGGGGCGGAGCAGCCAATGAGAAAAATCAAAGGGGGGGCGTCATCAAGCATGGCAACGGGGCAGGGTCCGGGCGGGGGGGGCGGGGGCAGTTGGCTTTTGTCACTTCGGTTGTTACTGGCGGGAAGAGACTGCCCCCTCCTGGCTCCATCCTCCTGTCAGGCAGTTGTAGGGAGCGATAAGGTCCCCCCTGAGCCTTCTCTTCTCCAGACTGAACCCCCCAGGTCCCTCAGCCGTTCCCCATCACACTGTGCTCCAGGCCCTGCGCCAGCTCCGTTGCCCTTCTCCAGCACCTCAATGTCTCTCTTGCAGTGAGGGGCCCAGAACTGAACAGAGGATTCGAGGTGCAGCCTCACCAGTGCCCAGTGCAGGGGTATGCTCACTGCCATAGTCCTGCTGGCCCTGGCTGGATGCCATTGGCTACCTGGGCATAGGAAATGGGTTAAAATGGGGAATGGCAAATGGAGCCTGTGCTGGGGGGTCTGTTTTATGTCAGTGGCATCTCTCATGGTTTAGCTCCAGGCAATGAAGCACATGATGACCATGTAAATAGAAAAGAGGGAAATTTAATCAATCCTGGGGGAATTTAACATCATCCACACAGAATTCACTTCATCCTGGCCATCTGGACTCCTCAGATTTCATGACTTGCCATGGGCGCAGAGCAGCTTTTTGTGCATTAATGGGATGCAGGTCACCTTGTATTCATGGCCTCTCACGATAAAGATGACAGCGGTGCTGCAGGTCTGGTGCTTGTTAGCCTCTCATGGATTCTATAGGGAATCCAAACACCCTGCATTACCACCTCACTGCGTCATTCCAAAGTAAAGATTTTCCTTATCCTGGACTGGTTTGGGTTGGAAGGGACCTTAAAGCTCATCCTGTCCCAACCTCTGCCACAGGCAGGGACACCTTCCACTGGAGCAAGTTGCTCCAAGCCCCGTCCAACCTGGCCTTGAACACTGCCAGGGATGGGGCAGCCACAGCTCCTCTGGGCCAGCATCTCAGCACGCCCACAGGGAAGAGCTTCTTCCAAATACCCAATCTAAATCTACCATCTTTTGGCTTAAAACCATTCCCCCGTGTCCCGTCCCTACAGGCCCTTGTAAAAAGTCCCTCTCCAGATGTCTTGCAGGCCCCCTTTATAGCTACTGGAAGCTGCTCTAAGGTCTCCCAGAGCCTTCTCTTCTCCAGGGTGAACAAGCCCAGCTCTCCATCAGACAATCCTACCATACTCCCCCCTGCAACACTCACCTCTGGGTTAGCCAGATGCTCTGCTGAAACCTCTTAGCATTGTTCCCAGCTGACAAAGCAGTGGCACGAACCAGAGCATCACAGCTGCCCCTTCTCTACTCATTTGTGGCACATCTCAGCCATCAAAACCAGGGCAGCCACCATCAGACAGAGTACAACTGAGCTTGCTCAAACTCATTCTGTACCGAGAGCTGCTCAGAGGCAGCCTGAGAGGTTTGAATACAGATATGGATTCCCCAGCCCTGTAGCTGCTGACTGTAGGGATATCACAGAGATTACAACGAAAAGGCAATAACATCTTAAACATAACATAACATAACTTTAAATAACATCATATTTAAAGTAGAAGCAAGTATCTCTGTTGAACAACAGACTGCTGCTGTAAAATAGTATATACTCTTAAATGTCCCCTGGGGTGAGGAAAGAAGAATGAGAGACCTTCTTTTCATTAACCTGTGTGTGTTCTGACTTAAATCTCGGGAAATTAAGCTCTGAGGAGGCTGAGATGGTAGCAGCAACACCATGACCTATGATTGTCTCCAGCCTGGGGGTGTGCACAGAGCCACTGGAGTCGATTCTCAGCACAGCTGTGGAGGACCCCAGTAGCGAGGGGACCCAGACAGTGGTCCCCCAGGTGGCACTTCCCCAGCTTTGAAAATAGTATTGTAGAATCACAGAATGGTTTGGGGTGGAAAGGACCTTAAGATCATCCAGTTCCACCCCCCCTGCCATGGGCAGGGACACCTCACACTAGACCATATCACCCGACGCTCTGTCCAACCTGACCTTGAACACTGCCAGGGATGGAGCATTCACAACTTCCTTGGGCAACCTGTTCCAGTGCCTCACCACTCTCACAGTAAAGAACTTCTTCCTTATATCTAACCTGAACTTCCCCTGTGTAAGTTTAAACCCACCCCTTATCTACACTACAGTCCCTGAGGAGATGCTGCTGTCTGTGTTGGAAAACTTCTATCACATCTCTCGCCTTCATAAAAGCATACATAAGGGTTTTTTGCATAAAAAAAGGCGCTTCTAACTCATTGCCTAAATCCCTTGAAGTGATGACACCATCATTATTTATTGCATTGCTTATTTTGTACACAGGAGTGCATGCTGACGGGAGGTTTGTCTGTGTATCACCCCCAAACTTGATGGATGCGATTCCTAGGTTTGCTCTAACACTTGCCAGCCATTGCAAAAGGTACTTGATAAGTTGTCATTACTTCGTAATTGCAGTACCTAAATGATGTGGGGAGGCAAATTCAGCTGATCAGATTAATTAAAGACTTGTGTTAATTTTTAATAGCAGGATGTTTGCATGAGTCAGGGCTCACTGTTATGGAGTCTTCTCGCAGCAGTCCACAAAAGAAGCTCACAGCAAGTCTGGCAGGCAGACGTGTTGGAAAGCTGGAGTGAGTGCCTGTAGGTGGCATAAATGCAGCATGTAATTGCAGAGCTGCAACTCACCCGCAGCATTTAGTCTGGCAGCTCAGGGGGTTTGCAGGGAAGTTGAAGCCAGATTTATTTCTTTTTTTACTTACACCAGAGTGCTTATTAGGGAGCATCCAAGGGGTTTTTATAGTTCAGAAGACATAAGGCATCTTAAACATCTATTTGGTTTTGCTTGTACATCCAGAGTGTTAGTTTCCTTTCTCTTTTCCTTATGCACCTTTGAAGGCTTGCTAAACAAAGCATCCTTTATTGCACTCCACATCATAAACCTGAATCACAAAATCTGAATTTCTTACAACCCCAAACAACCAAACCTCCAGCCTGTTACTGGGACATTGATCAGTGTTCACTGGAGGAGCTGCTGGCCCACGCTGAAGTATCACAAGGGAGTTAGCCAGTGAACCCAGCTTTCTCTAACAGCAATGTGTCACTGAAGATACGAACCTTATCCAAGCGGATCCAGTTTGGTTCTTCTTTGCTGCCATTCAGCCCATTGCACATTGTTCCTGACAGGAGTAAGGAGGCATTAAAAAATAATGAAATATAGCAAGCCTACTTCATAGCTAGAACAGGGAACCAGTACACGTCATCTTTGACAAGGCTTTCTTGTCATGAACAAAACATGCCACAAATAGTTGCATGGACAGTCTGTGCTAATAAAACAAGAAATGTGTAATATTCTCATTGCTGTTTTGAGAACTGCAGTCGGCTGTATCAGGCGCTATCATCTCTAGGCACATCTCTGATGGTCACAGTTGGCTGCATAACTTTATTACTCTTGTCAAGTCTGAGAACTTTACACATACAAGCAATTTGGGTTTTTTTTTCCCAAAGGAAAATAATATAAAAATCTTCAAATAACTTTGTTTTAAATTTTTGACCTTTTTCCTCTCCATGTCCCAGTTTTTTCCATCTCCTAAATGACGTCAAATTCATTTTGCAGGAAAGTTGAAAGGTTTTAATAATAGATAGGAACTGTACTGAGATCCTTGGCTGGAGGATGCTCTGGAAATGTAAAATGTTATGGTTAATAATGCAGACCTATGTTATGACATGAATTATAAAGGGTGCTGTGAGGCAATCCTAGAGCTTTCCAGGCAAGCTCCATGATAAAATATGCCTGAAATTCATGTTTGTGCTCTGGGTGGAAAAACTTGTGTTCATTGAGCACTGGAGTGCAGTTTATACTCTGCAGAGTTCAATCCAGAACTGAGTGGTGTTTATACTAGCAGTTTGAGGAGAGGCGACTACCAAACAGGGCTGTGATCAACATCAGGTTAGGTAGTAATAGATGTCTTAAATTTTAGGCATAGAGGTCCTTTCCAACCCTTACCATTCTATGATTCTATGATTTAGGCATGAGGGTGCCAGCTTGAAGCAAGATGTTCCTTCTATGCACTGCCAGAGGTTTACTGTGTGACCTTGAGGAAGCCTTTTCACTGTTTCTTGAGTTCGCCATCCCCAATAACGAAGAATAATATTTTCCCTTCCTCCCAAGGGTGTTATGAGGGTAACCACATTAATTAGTTGCCTGCTTAGAGATGTATGCAATAGGATCGAGTAGCTGGAACATAGCACTTCCTTATCTCTGCTGACCAGTCCTGGTCAGTATCATGTCAACTAAATTGATTTTCTCAGAAAGTGATTAAACACAATTAAATGTCCATGTTAAAACCAAGGCTAAGATTAACTTTATTGAACTGAGATCAAAGTGGTGATAGATTCTGAGCTCCTTTTATTAAGGAAGTGTTAATGGGATACATGCAGAGCTGACAGAACCATTTCCTTTCCCACGAACCCACCATTATCTATAAAGATGAAAGATGAAATCAGAGTTCTTTTTAAACTACAGAGCAGTCATATTTTTGATTTTGAGTGTTAAAGATCCCCATCTAAACCGTATATCCCCATCCCCATAACTTGTTAACATTCCTTTGGCAGCTTTACTAGTTTCTGCTGTTCAGCTTAAGGTTTTTATGTTCTTGTTGCAGTATGTAAAGAATTTTTGGACAGATTTTACAATTCACTTAAAAGAAATTCAGATTTTTCTGCGGACCCCATAAACTGGTCAGCAGCTGTGGGGTGCAAAGGGAAAAGAACAACATCTGGAACCGTTCTCCTTTATTTCAAGTTCTGAACAAGTCCCAGTTAAATGGCACAATTTGTGTTCAATAGAAATCTCTGTCAATCTGCCCTCATGAGTATTAATTCTGATCCAGTAATGACAATAATAATGATAATTATGAGTAACAGAGGACAGGCCTGTGGCCTGTGTGAAATGAGTTTGGAGGAGCTGTGTTTCATTTTCAGTGTATATGGCTGCATGCTGTTGGGTAGCCACTGGAATCAATGAGACTCTTTCCAGCAGCTTCCCTGGTCATTGGCTGGGGCCCTAAATGGCCTATTACAGCAGAGGAAAACTAGTATAGTTGTTGGCAGCTCATCAGCAGATGACCGAATAGATAGACTGAAGTCCCCTTCCACCTTTCCAGGGGTGAGAGGAGGGAGCACGCGATGCTGGCTAACAACCGCACTGTTCTTCCTTGGTGACAGCTTCAGGGCTTCACAGGTATCGCAGGTACCCAATATTTTGTATTGTGTGATCACAGAATCATAGAATAGTTAGGGTTGGAAAGGACCTTAAGATCATCCAGTTCCAACCCACCAGCCGTGGGCAGGGACACCTCACACTAGACCATGTCACCCAAGGACCCAAGGCTCTGTCCAACCTGGCCTTGAACTGCTTCAGAGATGGAGCATTTGCCACTTCCTTGGGCAACCTCTGCCAGTGCCTCTTACCAAGGTAGATGCTGACCAATACTGTTGTCCACTACTATTTTAATGAAGATAAAAAGCTCTATAATCAGTGAAGTCTACCCAAGGCTATTCACAAAAGGGAAAAAAACAGTGCCACAAAGCAAGATTTCCTTGGTATCTACCCAGCTCCGATACACCTCCGTGCTCAGACCGCCTGCTCAGTGCCTCCTCACCAGTTACCCAAACGCGTGCTCTCCCTCATGAATGTCCAAGTGTGATTAGGAAGGTGGGGAAAAAAAAATACACCCTAATTAGAAGGAGAAATCCACCCAGCAGTGGTGGGACACAACAGCCATCCTTTATGCCTTTGCCACCAGTGTTACAATGGAGTTGAAAGGAAATTTCATTGGATAGGCTTACAAGTAGGCCAACTAGATCAGGATGTCTGACTTTCCAGAATGAGAAGCTACCATCATCCTCCCTGTTCACTGGTGTCAATCAAATTTTGCTTCCAAGGAAGGATTGCTCTGGTTTTAATGACCTGGGTCCAGAGAGCTGCCTCTGCAAGAAAAGCTGTCACTTCTTTGGAAAGCTACATGTGTTTACAGAGACTGAAGGACTTTTTGTCCAGCACAGACCTGAGGTCCAAGCACTTGGGGCACATTACTTCATGTTGTAAAGTTTCTCCACACTCTGATATTAACCAGTCATGCTGCAGGGACTCCTCACTTCTTGGGAAGTGGGAGAAGAATCCCAAAGTGCGTGCAGAAGAGCTGCTACAGAAGGAGCGCTGCTTTCTGGTAACACAGAAGGAACAAGTGTCACTGCACCGAGAAGCAGTTTTAAGACATCCTCAGCAGACGTATCTGCAGTACCAATCTCTTCCACAGGCGAAAGGCACACACTGCATTTTCAGCTCTGGATTTTCCCAGGTTATCATTTGGGGGTTTTCCTGGCCTGTTCTCATGCCCAGAGGTTGTTCCTCTGTGTGCTGTTGTCATGGGTTCAGCAGCAGCAGTCATTTTTCTCCTCCTTGGTAGCTGGTGTAGCGCTGTGTTTTTTGATTTTGGGCCTGGGAGCAGCGCTGATAACACCAGTGTTTCGGTTACTGCTTAGTGATGTTTTGGTCTGGCCAAGGACTTTCTGAGCCTCATGCTCTGCCAGGGAGGAGGGAAGCCGGGAGGAAGCAGAGACAGGACACCTGACCCAAACTGACCAAAGAGGTTATTCCATACCACAGCACGTCATGCCCAGGATGGAGAGCAGAGAGCAGAGATCTGGAAGGGTAGGGGTGCACTGCGTGCTCGGGCTTGGTTTTAGGTGGTGAGAATTGTATTCTTTCCTTGTATTTGCCTTGTCATTATTATTATTGGTGGTAGCAGTAGTGATTTGTGTTATACTTTAGTTACTAAACTGTTCTTATCTCAACCTGTGGGAGTTGCATTCTTTTCAATTCTCCTTCCCATCCCTCCGGGAGTGGGGGGCAAGAAAGAGGGGGGAGTGAGTGAGCAAAACTGCGTGAGTTATAGAGGCTTAAACCACGACAGCTGTTCAACCACAGAGCAAAAAGACAAGATCTGCTCAAAGAACTTACAGTCATAAGAGAAGTGGAAAGTGAAGGAATGAGCCAAACCAGCAGGATGCAGAGAAACAGTGAATCAATTTGGCCAGGCAAGATGCAGCTTCCTCCCCCTGTGCTGAAGAGGGTTTATTCACCATGGCTCCTGGTGGAACAGATTAGATGGGCAGAGGTGGAAGAAGCCATTGGAATAATCTCCCCAGGGAACTGGCGGATGCCCCAGTGTTGGACACTTCTAAGATTTGGCTGGGCAGGGTGCTGGGACATCTAGTCTAGGTCATGCCTTGCCAAGAAAGGTTGGACCAGATGATCCTTGAGGTCCCTTCCAACATGGTATTCTGTGATTCTATGACTCTTATCCTTGATTTACTACCACAAGTGATCAGTTTGGCTCCTATAGGCTGTAAAAGGTATGGGATACATTCTACCATGAAGAGGAGTGCTTCATTGGTGTATCACCGTACTCATTAATTCAGTTAATTGTACATTTGCTATGTTTTCTCATGTGGCAGAGTGACACAATACCTTCAGGATTTATTATAGGTACAAAATTAAATAAAATGTTTCCAAATTGTAATAACAGTCATAGAATCATAGAATAGTTAGGGTTGGAAAGGACCTTAAGATCATCTAGCTCCAACCCCCCTGCCAGGGGCAGGGACACCTCCCACTTATCCAATATCACCTTGAAAATCCATTATTTGCACATTATCAATATCCTTTATGAGCAGGTCTGGCACTGCTCTGCTCTCCACTTTGCCATGTGTTTTATCCCACAGAAGGAGAGCCATGACCTTGGCAAGTGGCTTGTGGCAATCATCATCGCTGATTTTTGAGTGCCTTCTATTACCATGAGCTTCTAGGAGTGTGAAAGCATTCCCCACATTGTAGCATCCCCTGTCTTTTGTCTTGGCATTAACTCCCTGTCCTGTGTTTTTCAGTTCTGTTACTGTGGAGCTGCTAGTAACATAATCATAAAAATCAATGCATGGTGAGTGCCCACATGCCTCTGCTAAAGATCTGTTGTGGTGGGTTGACCCTGGGTGGAGGCCAAGTGCCCCCCAAAGCTGCTATGTCACTGCCTTCCTCAGCAGGAGGACAGGGGAGAGAAAATACAGCAAAAGGCTTATGATTAAGGTAAATTACCATCAAGGGGGGCAAAACAGACTCAACTTGGGGAAATCAGTTTAATTTATTACCAATCAAATCAGAGTAGGGTAATGAGAAATAAAACTAAAGAACACTTCTGCAGTGTGGTGTCCTCCCATGGCAGACAGTTCTTCATGGACTTCTCCAACGTGAGTCCTTCCCATGGACTGCAGTTTTTCATGAGCTGCTCCAGTGTGTTTCCCACAAGCTCACAGCCTCCTTTGAGCATCCCCCTGCTCTCTGTGGGCTGCAGGTGGATATCTGCTCCACATGGACCTCCATGGGCTACAGAGCATATCTTGCCTCACCATGGTCTGCACCACGGGCTGCAGGGGAATCTCTGCTCCAGTGCTAGGAGCATCCCCTGCCCTCCTTCTGCACGGACCTTGGGGTCTGCAGAGCTGTTTCTCTCACACACTCAATCCTTTTCCTGCTGCAGTTGTACATTCCCGCCCCCCTCCCCACTGCCCTTTACTAGATTATCCCAGAGGAACTACCACCATTACTGATGGGCTCGGCTTTGGCCAGCAGTGGGTCCATCTTGGAGCTGCTGGCTCTATTAGGCATGGGGGAAGCTTCCAACAGAAGCCAGCTCTGTAGCTCCCCACTACCAAAACCTTGCCATGCAAACTCAATACATCTGCAAAAAGTTCAAGACAGTAGATATTCATCTTAGTGAGCTCTGACAGAGCAGGGTGAGGTTTTAGAGCAAATTGCTGGGCTTTGGAGTCTCATTGTCTAGTCACATTTGTTCATGCCTCTGGGTCCCTGCCCACAGACTCTTTCTGTTCTTTAGCCTTTCTAGACCTAAGCAGAAAGGGAAATAAATAATTCTTCACTCTTTCTTCTCATCTACTTGCAGCTTAGGCCAGGAACGTAAAGAGTTTATGGCTGATGCTTCCCTCCCAGCCAGAGCCTCTTTGCTGAAGGCCTGTCTGGGTGACTCATGGCTGCAATGGCACCTTCCCAGCTCTGCAGTGCAGGAGGAGCAGCACTGACTCCATCAGAGAGAGGTTGCTTGTTCGAGTTGAGCAGCTGTTAACAAAGGCTGCCGAGTCTTAAATAACGGGGATAAATGCAACCTCTTTTCCCTCTTCGCTTAATCAGGTCCTGCTTTCTTTGTACGTCAAAACCCTCCTTGCTTTCCTCTTACCCGAGCAGTTTTTCGTGGCAGAGAAAAACTGAATGTAGGACAGAAACAGACAATCTCATGGACTCAATGAAGCCTCATTTCCAGTGGCTTCTTGTCTTGTGGATCTGCTGCTTTTGTCCTAGTGAAGTGCAAGGGCTGGCATGAGCTTTTCTCATGGCTGGGCACTTGTGATTCATTCTTCTGCCTGATTTCTCTAGTGTCTACTGAGATTTATTCTACAGACTCTCTCCTGGGGAAGGAAAGGCTGTGAAGAGCCCGAACTGTGGCAAAAGAATTAAACAGAGGAGCCATCACCTCTAGAGATGCCATGGACTGGCAAAGCCCTGTTCCTTGGTTTTAAATCCTCTGCAAACAGATCACTGGAGGGACAATAGTGCAAACCCATGTTATTTGGGGCACAGCTCTCCCCCTGACTCCATCACCCCCTGTGTTACAGCATATGCATGAAGTGGGGGATTTCTTCCTCTTTGGCAGCACAGAGGAGTTAAGGACAACGTGAAAACTTACGTGCTCTCTAAAGCATCTCTCACATTCTTTCCCCTTGCAGAAAGGAAACTGGACTTAAAATGCATGGAGCTCTCCAGGAGGATGAGAGAGGCTGAGCTCTGGAAGCACTGACAGGCTGGGGAGAAGTGAGCAGGGTCTGTATGGGGAAAGCAGAGCTTGAGAGCCTGATTAATGACATGGTCCTGGGGTGTCTGTGCAGAAACCACAGGTCAGACCTTCAGCTGACACTGGCATCAAGCCCATCTTGGCCATAGATACAGTCTAAAGGGATGTCTGGAGTTTTTATTAGGAGTTGCTTTTATAACACCCAAGCAGCGCAAGGCATTTTCCAAAAGGTTGCCAACAGACATAAAATCATCAATTATTTACCTTGCAATAGGTGGACAGAGGTCCAGATATGCCAAGACCTGTACACACATGCACACACACACACAGAAGCTGGTTTCCTACATGATTCTCTGGGGACATGGTGTAAATAAAGCCACAGACAAAATCCATAAATAAATAAAAGGGCTCTGCCCTATTACCAGTGAAGTCAAGGGTCTTTCACTGATGATACTGAGAGCAGAATTAACCACAGGGTATTCCTGGAGCACATGGAATGGAGATAGGGAAGGAAGAAAGTGGCAAAACACAGTGAAGAAATTCATGTGCTCTGACTTAGCTTCTTGAAGCACAAGGTCCAGGTCTGAGCTACTTCACACGTGGCAGGAATGAGCATCTCAAGGGATGCTCTCAGCCCACTGGCTTTCAGAGTGCTGGCAGGTCCCTCACACACAGAGGTCTCACTTCAGACATGTAGTCTAGCACAGATGGATCTTATCCTACGTTCTCTATTGCTTTTTCTCTCTCTTTCAGCACAGGTAGGCGAGTGAGAAGCAGTACAGATAAAATTCACAGCTATTAGTCACAAAATGCTAACCAAAGCTAAGCAACCTCAAGCTGGTGTTGCTAGGAAACACCCTGCCTCTTCCTATGCACTGCTGCCATTTGTGTGCATCCACTTTTCTGACTTTCTTATTCATATTCTTTGTCTCAGACCCAATAAGGACTTTCCACTACAGGTTGGTGCAGAGTCCAGTCCTCTCCCGGTCCCACGATGGTTTAATTTAACCTCAGACTGCTGCAAGTGGCTTTAGTTACTTCATTTTAGCATGGCAGAAAGCCGGCAGAATTCACATTCGTATTTAAGTACAGGGGATATGCAGGCAGGACAGCTGAGCTTTACATAGCTGTGCGTAATTCCAGTTTTCCAGCCTCTCCTGGAGGTTTCTTCCTTTCAGCGATGATGTTGCCTTTTATATATCTTTAGGAACTCACCTGCCTGCTTGTGACCATCCAACCGTATCCAGAGGGAAACCTGGGCAAAAAAAAAATGAATCCTGCTTTTCTTAGGACAAGCTACACTGATAGAAATACTCTTAACCTGAGTTTTTATGTCAATGCTAGGAAGCTGTATCAATTTATTGTGTTTGAATTTAAGTCAATGTAGTTAAATCAATACCCAACTGGAGCGGATATGAGGTTCCCCATTGATTTTAAGCTTGCCTGATACTGGTGACATTTGTAATTCACAAGCACAAGATGTATTGATATGGGCAGCTTTAAATCTCCCTGGCCACATTGCAAGAGCTGCATCCAAGCTCTGCTAAGATTTAGGAGGGGTGGTTCCAGCAATGCATTCCCAGTCTGCTGATAGTTGCTGAGGTCTGCTGACCAAATGTGACTGTGTCCAGCTCTGGGGCCCCCAACTTAAGAAGGATGTGGACCTGTTTAAGCAAGTCCAGAGGAGGCCATGCAGATGCTCCGAGGGCTGGAGCAGCTCTGCTCTGGAGCCAGGCTGAGAGAGCTGGGCTGGTTCAGCCTGGAGAAGAGAAGGCTCCTTAAGGAAAGACCTTAAAGCAGCTCCAGTGCCTAAAGGAGCTACAGAAAACCTGGAGAGGGGCGTTGGACAAGGGGCTGTAGGGACAGGCCAAGGGGAATGGCTTTAACCTGCCAGAGGGGAGACTGAGATGAGCTCTTAGGCAGAAGCTCTTCCCTGTGAGGGTACTGAGGTGCTGGCACAGGGTGCCCAGAGAAGCTGTGGCTGCCCCATCCCTGGCAGTGTTCAAGGCCAGGTTGGATGGGGTTTGGAGCAACCTGGTCTAGCTGAAGGTGTCCCTGCCTGTGGAATGAGCAACTAGATTCCCAACTAGATGAGCTTTAAGGTTCCTTCCAATCCAAACCATTCTGTGATGCCCAATGGAGTTCTATTAGAAAATTGAAGTTTAGCAAAAATCATGGGGTTTGTGCTTTTTTGGGTATGTTTTTGGGTAGCCTGTTCCAGCGTCTGTCTATCCTTTTAATGAAGACTTTTTCCTGATATCCAGTCTAAACCTCCCTAGCGCAACTTGAGGCCATTTTCTCTTGTCCTACCACTTGTTACTTGGGAGAAGAGACAGACCCCCACCTCACTACAACCTCCTTTCAGGTAGTTGTAGAAACCTAAATGCATCTCTTCCCACCTTGGTGTATTATACTTTGCCAAAATCTATAGATACCCGAGGGCTTTCCCACCTCATTTTATGCTGCTAAACTGAAGTTTTTAGAGGATTTCAATAGAATTTGAGCTCTCAGCTCTCTTATTCTTATTTTGGTGTTCTTTAAATCCCACGGATTTATACAATAGATAACAACACAGCCGGAAAATCCTATTACCCCAGCACATTCTACTCATTTAAAGGAATATTTAACATGTATACAGGTAAAGTCTGTGAGCTTAGTTTTAAGTACAGAAAATAAAGAGACAGGAAGATCAGCAGATAGCCATGGTACAACTTATAAAAGGAAAGCAGAGGGCTTGTTCATTGTGTTTTTATCTCAAAGAGACCCTGTGTGCCTGTGGGAGCGAGCAAAATAGCTTCCAACCCCACCAGACAGGAATGTGCTATCTCCCATCCTGTGCTGCACTGCCCAGGCACTCTCATACCATGAAAGGTGTTGGAGGAAGCAGAACAGGTTATGACATACTGAGTCCTGAGTGAACAGCTTCAGCCTTGGCAGGCGGATCTGAGCTGGTCCCCAAGCCTGAGACTGGCAGCAGGTCCCTTAATAGCAGGAAGAAACCTTCCTCTGGCAACTTGACCCATTGTGGAAAACAGGAGGCATACTTTCTACTCACTGGAGGAGCAAAATAAAACAAGGACTTAGGAAAGAAGTTAGTTCATGCATAGGAAGACCTTGAAATACGCTGTTATTCCTGTAGCTCAGTGACATGTCAAACACCAGTAAAAAAAGGACTCAGATCGCAGTTGCTGAAATGCAATAGAAAAAATTGTAAAAAGCAAACTTTTAATATGATACAAATTAATAAATACCTAAAAGTTCACACCTGAACCTTGGCAGCTTTGTCTTGTCTGGAAAACCTGGACTTGAATCACTTAGACTGAGTGTACATCCCTAGTGCCATTTGGGATGCTGAGCTGGGCTGGATTGATGTACATCATCTACATCCCTAGTGCCATTTGGGATGCTGAGCTGGGCTGGATGGATGTGCATCATCTAGAGGTCCTGTGCCTCCTCTGCCTTGTAGTGGGTGTCTCAGCTGAGATGGCCTGAAATGGCTCTAGATGCATTTGTTGAGGTCATTGAAACCTGTCTTGTTTGGTTTTGCAGTGAGTTTTCCTGTCACAAACATAGGTAGTCAGATAGATGAATGGATAACTACATTTGTGTATGTATTTGCAAGTTATTTGGGTACATCTACTTTAAAAAAAGGAAGTGGAGATCTACATTAAAACAAATCTGTCAAATGTGGTTGAAATGCTCTGATAAGCACATAGAATCATAGAATGGTTTGGGTTGGAAAGGACCTTAAGGTCATCCAGTTCCAGTTCCAACTCCCTGCCATGGGCAGGGACATCTCACACTAAACCATGCCACTCAAGGCTCTTTCTGCCTGGAGCTGAACACCACCAGGGATGGAGCATTCACAGCTTCCCTGGGCACCCTGTGTCAGTGCCTTACCACCCTCACAGTAAAGAACTTCTTCTTTATATCTAACTTTAACTTCCCCTGTTTAAGTTTGAACCCATTACCGCTTGTCCTGTCACTACAGTCCCTAATGAAGAGTCCCTCCCCAGCATCCCTGTAGGCCCCCTTCAGATTCTGGTATCTGCTCTGCGATCTCCACATAGCTGTCTTCGTACGAGAAATGCTCCATAAAGACTCTCAATACATTTTACACTAATGCACTATATTTTCGCTACAAACCACTTGGCTTACCCTTAGCTAATTGGAGGGCTTGAATCCATCTGCCCACTGGTGCAGTTCATGTACGAGGGAGAAGAGTGTTGCATTCTTAGGGACAACAGCAGAAGAGGCCTTGGATCTGTGTAAGCATAACTCAGAAGTAACAAAATACTTATATATAAATACATACAGATGTTCAGATCCTGGTTCAAGACCTGTTGTCTGCTCAGCTGTGACTTATTTGCCTGTGGAGTGAGCATGAAGCCAGGTGTGCACATAAAGATAGACCTGCAGTTGCCATGAGTCAAATGAGCTCAGCAGAGCCCAAACAGTTTCCATCAGTGGGGGTTCCTATGCAAAATCATTTAGAGGAAGGGCACTCAAGTCACATACGTGCTTCAGTAGCAGTTCTACAATTAAGAAGGAAATTATTCCCTCTGTACAAAACAGGGGAATGGAAATGCTTTGTGTACCAGGTGGGACTCCTGCACCCGATCAACTGATGCAGAAATAGCTGCCATCAGCCCACAGTGTTCTGGAGCTGTCTCGTTCTGTAAGTCGACATTTGCTGATGCCAGCAAACTCAGCAGCCTGAAAAGCTGTTTTTTCCCTACTGCTGAGACCACCGTTTCACAGGCTCTGGCAAAAGAGGTGCCTTCTGTCTCCCAGCATCACATGCCAAGAGAAAGCCTTTTGTCTGCCTACAATAGAGCTAGTGGTGGAGAAGGAAGTAGTGAAACACGAGTTACTGTCGCTGGCAAGTGAGCCATAAAGGAGGGTTCTCCCAAAAGGACACAGGCTGGGATCTGACCTCCCTTTCAATGCTCATCGGCAGTGTATATAGGTGAAGCCGTCTCTTGTAGGGAGCACTGGAGGTGGCCTGTGTGCTGAGCTGAGCCAAGAACTCCTTGGAAGTCAACAGCGCTGTTAGTGCTGGTGCAGAGATCCGGGTCCATGTTGGAAACATGGGCAATGCTTCCCCTCAGTCTTCCACAGGGGGATTTCTGCCACTTAGGCAATTGCCATAGGTCTCAAAATGCAGCTATGGAATCGGTAGCTACCCCAGATGAAATAACATCCTGGAGGAGGGGGGCAAGAACAGGAGGGGGAGACTGAGCAGCTTTCAGGCTGTCCGAATTTGGCATCTATTTGCTAAAATTTACCTTCTTAACAGTTTTTGATGTGCCTGTCCTCTTTGTGCAACATCAGCTCCGGAGTGTCAGAGCAGCAGGATGAGGTGCCTTTGAGCACAGGAGATGTGTTGTATCGGTCACGTCCAGAGCCCAGCAGCCCCTGCTGCTCCTCTCCCCAGGATGCTCGATGCAGCTAGATTTGGTGAGACACCAATACTGTGATCCTCTGTGTCTGCTATGAGGGGTGCAGAGCAGAAGAGGGGTGCAGTGTGGGACACTGCTCTGATAGCACGGTGCTTTGCAGTAATGAAGGATCTGTTCCCTCCCTGCTGAAGGGCCCTTGCTGTCTCCTCCCTGCTAGAAGCTGCTCTGAGCCATAGCATTACTTATTACTCCTAAGGTAAGGCTTCAGAAGCTCTTTTACAAGCCCAGGGGCTCAGTGTTGTGTTTTTGAAGTGGAATCTGCAATTCTGGCATTTTCACGTGCCTTTGGGAACCAGGAGTTCCAACCACAGCGGTACCAACTCCTTCATTCAGCCTTAAACAACCCTACAACTGCTCGGCTCAGCTCTTTCACACCTAAATCTCATTCTGGATTGCTGTTGCCTCCCTTCCTCAGAAAACATTTTCCTGCAGTAAGGTTTTAACAGTCGCACCTTAAATTTGGTTGTTACAGATCTGAGGCATGTGAACTAAATGGCCAGATTTTCCCAGTGTGAAGCACCTTGAATGCACCCGTGACTGTTGTTCTTGCCAAGTACATGTTCTTGAAGGTAGAGTCAAACACACCCGTGCTGGGGTTGATCATGACCTGATTATGCTGCCATGAACTCAAAGGGTGGGTGTGAAGGGGAAGCAGCTATTTAAAACCATTTTCATTGAAATCAGAGCAGTCCACAAGAGCAGGGCAGCTGTTAGATGCACTGAGATGGGAATTCCTGCCTGTTTAATCAGGCAGCCAGAGGCAAACAGCAAAACCAACCCTGGCATGTCAAATGATGGAAAGCTGCACCAGTAAGCTGTGTATGTGCCTGTTGTGGGGCTGGGAAGAAGAAAAGAGGTTTAAAAACTCGATCAAACACATGAAAGCTGAAGTGTGGAAGCTGTAGAGAGGTTAAATGGCACCAGCTCCATCACACACCATCTTGCAGGCTCAGCTGAGAGAGGATTCATGGCATCGTGGTGAGGAGCCATCTGTGCTTAGGAACATTTCCCAGTGTCTGTAAAAATGACAACCCTCAGTTTAAACTTCTGTAGCAGGGTCACCATTCCCACTGCCTGGAGTTCTGGATAATGAGGTACAAGGTTATTGCAGTGATGCCTTTGGATTGTTGCCTGTGGTGATTCAGCAAGAAGCTGAGGCAGTGAAATGCCTGCAGAGCCCCGGTGCAGAGGCAGTAGCAAACCCTACCATCTGTGTTTAGCTGAGGCACTGTAAGCAAACATTAAGCAAGTGCGCTGTACCAGCACACACATGGATTTCAGCCTGTTGGTCAGAAACTGCCTGTATTGCATAGGCAAGCAGGCAGCATGACATTGGGCTCTAGTCTCTCCAGTGCAAGAAACACATGGACATACATGGACATACTGGAGAGAGTCCAGGGAAAGACCATGATGATGATCAAGGGTCTAGAGCATCTCACCTATAAGGAACGGCTGAGAGCTGGTACTTCAGCTTGGAGAAGAGAAGGCTCAGAGGGATCTTGTTGATATATATAAATACCTGAAGGGAGGACAAAAGGAGGATGGAGCCAAGTTCTTTCCAGTGGTACCCAATGACAGGACCAGAGGCCATGGACACAAACTGAAACTCTGGAGGTTCCTTCTGAACATCAGGAAACACTTTGTCACTGTGAGGGTGAGCAAGCACTGGCACAGGTTGCCCAGGGATGTTGTGGAGTCTCCATCCTTGGATATACTGTATGGACATGGTCCAGGGCAGCTGGCTGTAGGTTGAGCAGAGGGTTGGACCAGGTGACCTCCAGAGGTCCCTTCCAAACTCAACTTTTCTGCAACCCTGTGATCCTGTTCCTTGATTAACTACAGGATCTTGGCCATAGGCACGACCATCCATTTTCTGAAGCATCAAGCACGGATGCTGCAAAGTAAACAAAGCCAAGTGGTGTGCAGACAGAGCCAACATTAAATTGAAAGTAGCAAAATGATTGAGGAGCCTGTTTGGATTAATCACTTAGCTCTGGTCAGGGCCATCACAAGAGCAGGTTTTAGTCAGAGTTTTTAAAAATAGGCTGCCGAAAAAGAAAGGTCATTTACCAAAGTAATCATTTTGTCAGATGGTAATTGCTTTGTTAAATTCTTTTTGTTCTTAGCAAGAAAGATGACTTCTTTATTTCAGAGAAAAAAGAGGTTTTCTTCATGTAAATGAAACATTAACATTTTTGCAGTGTTTCTACAGAACACCCAGAGGTTTGCAGGGAAATACAAACTCAAATGCAGCTATGCAGTTTTAACATATCTCACTGTGCTGCCCTTTTAAATTGATTCTGGTCAATTCAAATCTCTGCTGTGCTGAGACGAAGACCAGGTTTTGTTTAGCGAGCACACAGGACATGAAGAGCAACATGTAGCTGAAATCGTATCTGACGATGTGTTTTCAAGCCTCTGTGAAGGGAGAAGGAAATACAAGTACTTCTTTCTGCATCAGAAGTCTCAGAGTGAGATTGTGTGGCCCATATATGACACAGGGTACCTGGCACAGTTCCTCGTGGCTCCCAATTCCACAGGTCATTCTGTTAGCCACAGAGACTTGGGCAGTTAAGGACTCACAGAGACAAAGGAATTGGGTGGTTTATACTGAGAGGTAGTTGTCACATTGTATTCAAACAGAAAAAGGCGATTTTAAGGGTGAGAGGTAACGATGGTGCCTTGAAGTTAAATAGCACTGATGATATTGGTTAGGTGGATGCGGGGAGAGTTCAAAGAAGAGATCAGTGGGAATTAAAAGAACCTGGAAGCCCAGCTTTCCTTCTCCCAGACTTTGCTCCCTTCTTTTGCATGCCCCATTTATCTGCTTTATCCATATCCAAGACCATATTCCCTGTCCCTGAGGGCAGGACTGTGCCAGAGCCTTGGATGCTGTTCTCCCACTGCAACATGCGGGCTCCTTCCATTTACCTGTATTTCATGCTGTATAGCCAGAATTACACAGTGATGGATCTCATCTGCATAACGAAGGGCCCATTCCCAGCACAGAAGGCCACAGAGCAGATTTCCTCTCTCTATGATCCTAATTAGCCATCTGTGGTGTGCAACTGGAAGGGGGCTTGGCTCAGCCAGCACAGCAGGAAAGGGGCAGCCAGAGAACGATTCCCCCAGTCTGGGCTTGGCCAGCAGTTCTGTTTATACCAGAGCAGAGTCTGCCTGTTGCACTGGGGAGCAGTAACACAGCTGCAGACCAGCGAAGGGAAGGCTGAGACCCCCCCCTTCCCATGCCAGTGATGCAGAAGCTGGAAGAATCAGGGTTGTTTGAGAAAATCCCCACTGGGAAAGTGGCTTTTGTCTCACCTGTTTCCAAAAGGGCATCTGGCAGTTTGCTGCATCCGTGTGCCAGCCTGTGCTACCAGAGCAAATGGCTGGGACTGGGCTATGGATCCAGGGCACTGGATCTGGCCATGAGAGTCCAAAGAGGCACTTGATGCATCTAAAATATGTTTTCAAGCTGAAGAGTGGCCAGGAGGTCAAGAGAGGGGAATCTCCCCCTCTACTCTGCTCTTGTGAGACCCCACCTGCAGTCTTGTGTCCAAGTCTCGGGTCCTAAGTCTGAGACAGATATGGACCTGTTGGAGCTTGTCCAGAGGAGGCCATGGAGATGCTACGAGGCTGGAGCAGCTCTGCTCTGGAGCCAGGCTGAGAGAGCTGGGCTGGGTCAGACTGGAGAAGAGAAGGCTCCTTAAGGAGAGACCTTAGAGCAGCTCCAGTGCCTAAAGGGGCTACAGGAAACCTGGAGAGGGGCTTTGGCCAAGGGCCTGTAGGGACAGAACAAGGAGGAATGGCTTTAACCTGCCAGAGGGGAGATAGAGATGAGCTCTTAAGCAGAAGTTCTTCCCTGTGAGGGTTCTGAGGCGCTGGCCCGGGGTGCCCAGAGAAGCTGCGGCTGCCTGTCCTGGGTTCAGCAGTAGCAGTCATTTTTCTCCGTCTTAGTAGCTGGTGCGGTGCTGTGTTTTTGACTTTCAGCCTGGGAACAGCGCTGATAACACCGATGTTTTTAGATACTGCTGAAATGTTTACTCTGACCAAGGACTTTCTGAGCCTCATGCTCTGCCAGGGAGGAGGGGAAGCCGGTAGGAAGCAGAGACAGGACACCTGACCCAAACTGACCAAAGAGGTTGTTCCACACCACAGCACGTCATGCCCAGCGTGCAAAAACAGAGGGCAGAGACCCGGAAGGGTGGGGGATTTGCTGCTGGGTCGGGCTGGGTGTCGGTGGTGAGCAGTTGTATTCTCTTTCCTTGTATTTGCCTTGTCATTATTATTATTGGTGGTAGCAGCAGTGGTTTGTGTTATCCCTTAGTTACTGAACTGTTTTTATCTCAGCCCGTGGGAGTTACATTCTTTCAATTCTCCTTCCCATCCCTCCGGGAGCAGGGGGAAGAAAGAGGGGGGAGTGAGTGAGCAAAACTGTGTGAGCTGGGCTTAAACCACAACACTGCCCCATCTCTGGCAGTGTTCAAGGCCAGGTTGGATGGGGCTTGGAGCAACCTGATTTAGTGGAAGGTGTCTCTGCCTGTGGCAGGGGGTTGGGACTGGATGAGCTGTAAAGGTCCCTTCCAATCCAAACGAGTCTGTGATTCCAAGTTACAAACATGATAATTCCATCTCTTTTATTCCTGGCTTTTGGGGTGATTGTTAAAAATTGGCTATTGGACAGGTCTGTGTTATTTCAAAAGGGCTGCACAGAGGCTAGAGTGCTTATTTGTGAATTCAAAAGGATTCTTTCCATGAAGTAAAACCATTGAAGCTGAGGAAGTATCCTGTCATTGCTCCTTTGTTTTACATAATGCTTGTAGTCACACCATGTTAATGTCAGTTGGTGAGAATGAAAAACAGAAAATTGCTGCAATGTATGAGGCTGGAAAGGCTGGTTGTATAACTGAGAGAAGAGCAGAAAGCAAATGAAGCTGATCTGTTACAAAGTGTCAATAAAAGCTTCAACTGTCCTTAGTGCATGGAAGGACATTTTAGAACAACAATATGATTTTAATCTTGGATCCTTTAAACTATAAACAGAAGAGATTCTCCTCCTGTCTCAAGGACAACTTGAAACAACTGAGAAAGTTGGGGCTGTTCAGACTGGAGAAGAGAAGGCTGTGTGGAGACCTCATAGCAGCCTTCCAGTATCTGAAGGGGGCCTATAGAGATGCTGGGGAGAGACTCTGTGAGGAACTGTAGTGATAGGACAATGGGTAACAGGTTGAAACTTAAACAAGGGAAGATTAGATTGGATATGAGGAAGAAATTCTTTACTGTAAAGGTGGTGAGGCACTGGAATGTGTTGCCCAGGGAGGTCATGAATGCTCCATCCGTGGAGGTGTTCAAGGCTGGATTGGGCATAGCCTTGGTTGGCATGGTTTAGTGTGAGGTGTCCCTGCCCATGGCAGGGGGGTTGGAACTAGATGATCTTAAGGTCCTTTCCAACCCTAACTATTCTATGATTCTATGACAACTTGTGCTCAGACAGAAGTTTCATTTCCATTGCTGTTATGCCAGCTATAAGAACAAGGCTCTAAATCCAACTCAGAAACTGGTAGCATTTATTGTAATAGAATTAATTTATTAAGCAGCCTTCAGATTTTCCCAGCTTCCACTGGTGCTCAGCAGGAAGATGCCTGAATAAATGCCATCATCTTTGTTGTATCCATTTCAGCATCAGAATCAAGTCTTGGTTACAAAAGCTTTTGGCTCCCAAGCCCAGGACTTTGGTTGGGTATGAATACAACTTAGATGGCCAAAACTAGAAAACCTGAACAATGACTTTCTTTAAGAGTGCCATGGCAGGGGGTTGGAACTGGATGATCTTAAGGTCCTTTGCAACCCAAACCATTCTGTGATTCTATGATTCTTTGTGTGCATCCATCCAACTTTGGGAATCGTCCTGTGTTTAGTTCTGCAGTAGGATAACACAAACAATTGAAAAGAACTTTAGTTTAGCCCTTCATTTCCAGCCTTCTGCGATCTCACCAGCTGGGTTTACTTTTTACCTGTGCTTTTTCTCTAGCTACTTAGTGGCCAGCATGAATCCCTTATGGGATAAGCATTTTCACAGCCCCCAGAATGATAACCTTTCCTGGGAAGACAGATAGGGCCATAACCAGGATCTACCTCCAGCTGATTGTTAGTCCTGTTGGGTTTTAGGTTTTTGCAGCCTCTCCAGAGCAAGATTTTGGTGCTCATTGAGCATGTTCTGCTCAAGACCTTCAGAATTCAGATTTCCAGTGGAATTATAGTTTTTATTTTGTTTAGTTTTGGTTTGTTGGGGTGTTTTTTGACAAAAAGGGACATTTTTCTGTTGAATGCTTGAGCTGTCGAGTTAGTTAGAATTCTTCAAACATCAGACATTGTGATTATGTCTTAAAAGTGTCAAAACATTAAGAAATTTCAGAAAAAGAGTTTAAAAAGCCCAACTAAACAACTGAAGAAGTTTCCTGTTTATTTTTACAACTGGTTTTCTATTAAATAATTTATTTTGCTAAGAAGTGTAAATTTTTCCTGTCTAGAAAGACAGGTTCTGCCATAACTGGATGAGACTAATGGTTCCTCTAACCCAGTCACCTACCCTCAGCGATGCCTAATAACATGTACAACAGATGATGAAAGAAACTCTGAAGTTATTAGGGAATGCTTTATCTACCGTAATCAGCTTCTTTTTCAACCTCAATCCCCATGCTTCTCAGATAAACAGAGCATCTTATCTTATTGCTTACGTTACTGGTTTCTTGTTGCATGTTCAGTTGAGCTCTTTAAACCCTCCCTCGTGAGTTAGTCCCTCTGCCATCACATAGCTCTTCTCTTAACTCCCTTCTATTAAGTTCCATCTAGGTAGTGCCAAGTTGCTTCTAGCTGTTATTCATGGTTTAGTTACACTCTCTTCACATTATACTCACCTTTTTCTATAGAACATGTATATAGTATGTGTATATGGAACGTATATGCGAAGTAGGGGAAGCCAGAAGCCCAGGTGGTTTTCAGCTGAAGTTTGGGCAGCCTGAAAGGAGGTAGAGGAGATAGCCAGAGACTAGATTTTATTCCTCTGCTCACCCTTTCAGACTTCCATAACTTGAAGGCAGTGAAGCTCTATTAATCATCAACCTCTCAGATTTAACCTACAACCTACTTTGGTACAATGAATATATTCCTTCTTCAGGCAGCACAGAGGCAGCAGGCACAGGCTGGGGCTTATGGCAGGATGAGGAAGAGGAGATGCTGGGGAGCACTGAGCATTGCCAACCTCCATCAGGCAGACATTGGTTTGGGAGATGTTTAGAGAGTCAGTGCTACTGTAGGGGCTCAGTGGTGAGGAAAGAAGGGACAACATAGAAACACAAAAGCAGGGTGACATGCTGTAAAACTGGTTCCTGCACAGTGAGATAAGCAGCTAGGCTTAGTCCTTGCTGTAAGCATAGGGCACCTGAGCTAAATCTGACCCCATGTCTCCTGCTGAGAAGGGGGTATAATATCAACCACGTGAAGGAAAAATTTCTGTTGAAGGGATAATGCTGAAGACAGGTCAAGAGTTGGCTGAACTTCACCTTCTCCATTTACTCAACATGTCCAGCTTGCTGAGGCGTTAAGCCAGTGCATCGCAGCTCATCATTAATTTATGAGCAAATTCAGGAAGAATAAGGTGAGTCTTGTCACTTGTGCTAATAACATCTCATCACCCATAAAGATATGGCAACATGCTTGGGTGATTGGTGCAAGGAGATCTGCTTGAATGAGAGAAACCTTGAATTGTGTCTTTAGTGTTAGCTGGAATGATGGGCTTAAGGCAAAACCAAATAGCCCCAAGCTGTGAGAAGACTGGGCCCAGGTCTAACCGTTGTGGCTCATGGCTATCACCTCTTAGATGTCACCACCAATTCAGTTTGGACATTCTGGTCTTGTGAAGAGTTCTTATGTTTTCCTTTAAACTCATGGATTGATTACCATTGTCTTGATCAATTCTCTTGGAATTATAATGAAGAATTTATCCCTTCTTATTGACTGAAAAAGCCTCTCTCTGTGGCTCTCACAGCAAGCATCACTGAATGTTCTCCCTCCTCAGAGGTAATACAAGCAGACATCTGATTTTAAGAACAACCCCTCTTCACACAGGCATTCATCTGTGCTTCACAGTGACTTTCAGCTGGTCTTTGCATCCCTATAAACTCACGAGGAACCCAGAAAGAGCTGAAGAAACGCTGGCATGGCTAACTGAAGGCCTGGAAAGAACTGAGTGTAGGTTGTTGACTGACTGACTTGCTGAAATAATGATTTTAATTCCAAGGACACTTTCCTGTGTAATTAAAGATGTGTCATATTGCCTGAAGTCTAAGTTGAGCATCACTTTGAAATGCTGTTCCCATCTAAACACCAAATGCTGTCCCCACATGAAAGCAGTTATTGCTTTGGCTGTCTGGTCCTGCCTCTCAGTCTGGCCTCTCACAGCCACCAAACCTGTCTGTGCGTGCCCGGTGCCATCTATACTGCTCAGGCCTCTGCACCTGGTGTCTGCCCACTACTGAAGTCTCAGCCACTGTGGACCACAAAGCCTTCTGCAATCAATGTCCATGATCTTCTGGACATGCTGAGAGCACCTGAGCATCCTTGTTTAATACAGTCATGGAGAAATGGCTTTATCAACATTCTTATATGATAAGACCTCACATATCCAAGCAGTACCATATCTACCCCAATCATGGGATAATATATAAACACTCAGAAATGCAGAGCTATGTTTAGAGGATAACACAGAAGAACCTCTTAGAGGGTTTTACTACTTTCTATTAGGCATTTTTATGAAGCCTGAAGATTAGTAAAGGGAAATGTACTTAGAGGGGACTTGCTGTACAAGAAATAAGATAACCTCTAATCTTTTCTTTATGTCTAGACTCAAACTGATCCTCTTCCAAGGATCTGGATAGCTCAGTAGTCTCTTGGAAACGTTTCTCGGAAACGTTTCTCCTGTGCCCGTTGTCCTGCTGTGCACAGGACTGAATGGAGGCACCAGAAATACCATGGGAAAGCTTGTTTTGTGGCAGAGATCCAGCCTCAGATCCTCAATGGGTCTGTAAGGCTCAAATGGATACCCAGGGTTGTGGGTGCTTCCTCTGCTGTGAAGTTCCCTGATCTGAGAGTTTGATCCTGTCAGGCTTTCAGTGCCATGATACAAGTCACAATGTTTTAACATCCATGAGACAAGCAAGTACTATTGTCTACCTTTGGTAAGTTACAAATCTAGAGCAGGAAGCATCCCTGGTCGAATCCAGTAAAGAACTGACGTGATTTAAAAGTTAAGATGTAAAAGAAACACCTGAACTTTTATCTACCTGCTGCCAAAAGCGGAACCCAAAACTTTCAGACTGGCACTCGTGGTGCTGTGCAGAAGAGCAGGGCATTCAGGTGGGTTCAAAACAGATCCATCCGCAATGGATCCACTTCCAGAGGATCAATGTCCACCCTGATGGGTGCAAGGCAAGAGGAGGTTGCTGCATATCAGCACAGCCAGTCTTTTGTCCCCTGGCACTTGCTGAAGGAGAATACTGAGATTGGTGCTGATGTTTTCCCCTTAAATGAAGCAAGGTGGACCCTGAACCAAAATCATCCTCTTCCATGACTATAAGAGATAATACACTTCGCTTCAAGAATTTCCAGGTTTTCAGCACATTTCCCCCCTGTGAGTTTGCTTTCCCTACTATCAGATCCTCTCCTAACATTTTTCAAGCTTTTTTTGGGTCAGCAGGTATGTGTTTCTCACTCCAGGAGCTGTATGTCCTTCCCCCCAGACCAGTAGTATTTACCAGGGGGTGATACAGAACACCAAGAGCCCTAGGAGCTCAAAATGCATAGGTACTCAAGCTGGAGGCCACTTTGGACCTTTCTAAAATCCAACACCAGCCGCTGATGCCAGCTGATGTACAAAACATTGGTTAGGAAGGGTCCAAAGAACTGTTTGAAGTTAATGGGGGATGAGGGGTCTGATATTGTTTTGCGTTGGTCACTGACAATTGACCCAATGGGAATTTGACCCTCAACCTTCTTCACTTTGGTTGCTGATGAGCTACTGGAAGCATGAGTTTCATTTAATGTATTTGAGATTAATGTATTCTACTTAGTGCTTTTTTGTTCAGTGTCAAGCCTTACAGTAAGATGAAAGGCACAGCTACAGGGAGGGTACAATGAGCATCTAACATCTAAGAACAAATCAGGCTAGAGAAGTAGATGGAAGAGTATAGGTTTGTAGGGAAAGATTGAAACCTCAAATTTCTCTTGAGATGCTATTAGCAGATAGATGCCACGTTTGCATTTGGAGATATTTTGTACCAGCAGTTTAAAAGCAAATAAGAGCAAGCAGCCCTCAATTGTTTATAACCTTTTATAAAGAGAGAGACAGGATATGTATAGTGGGTGGAAAAAAAGAAGTGATTGCTCCTTTCCTTTTTACAGATAGAGATCAAATAACATCCCTGCTATAGCAGAGGAAGCCTGTGGCAGCACAAAAAAGAAGGAACTGGGATTTTCTGGAGGCAGATCCACAACATCTCCCTACTTCCCTCACTGCTCACATATTTGTGTTGTAACAACAGTGTTGAGCCGCTGCACAATGGAAAAGGAAATGTCTCCCTTTACACCCACAGGATGGCAGATGATTTTTTGTAGGATGCTTCCTGGTTCTCCCTAGGGAATAGAAGGGGCCAAGGGGGAACAGCAGGTGCCTTTGAGAGGAGCTGGGAGACGCGATGCTGCATGGATGGAGGAGGAGCTATGGGGATGGCTCCTGCCTGTGCCATAGGAGTGTGTGCTGGGCAGCGCATGGGGTGCCCATATAGCACCCCATCTTCTCCTTGCTGACCAGCCAGTCATTTTCCCTTCTTAATGATGAGCAGCTGAGCCAGAGCCTGAAAGCACATTTTTGATCTAAGCCAGTGATAGATGAATGATTTGGGGTTTTATTGCCAACAAATACCTGAGTGGCGTAAGTGGAGCCAGTTATACTATTGTGATGATGACACTGATACACATGTTGATGCTGTTATGGCCTGAGAGCTTGGGCTACATTATCTTTATGCCTCTTTCACCAGGTAACTTGAGGCCGCGGCACTATTGATTGAGGACCGCCTGATGCTGTAGCATCCACTCCTGTAACCGTAGCCCGCTGGGGTTATGGGGCTATTGTGAGGGCTTTGTTCAGCTGCTGACAGCTCTGAAGAAGAGCATGCAAGGCTTGCAAACATTCCTATTGTGTCTGCTCTTCTTTGCCTTGCAGACAATAAAAGGGGGTGGTGGCGAGGAGATAGTGCGCTGACTTGGGTGGAGGACAGAAGAGGAGATGTAGCACCCCACTTCTGAATGCTCCTGACAGCAGAAAGGGGGGTGCTGTCTCTTAGGAAGGCTGGAATGCCATTATGCCTGGGCTTTCATTTTGGGTGCTCTTCTGGGTGTGAATTCAGCCTGTTGATTATGCGGATGTGGAAAGCAGGCTAAGTGGATCCGATAACCTGTCATCCAAGATGCATCCTTTCCCTTGCTCAGCCCTGCTCACCTGCTTTGGAAACACACACGAAAACACTCCGTTTGACCAGTCCAACGCAAGCCCTTTAGCCATGGAGGAAGAGAAGACCGAGGCAACCTCAGCAGTGTGCCTGCAGCCATCTGCTACGGCAGTCAGCGTCACTGAGCACAGAGGAGAGAAAGACAGCGAGGAGATGTTCAAAGGCAGCAGATGCTCTGAAAAACAGAAGGTTGCAAGCAGCAGTTCCAGCAATCATACTGCTGCTCAGTCAGCGTCTGCCGCCATGCAGTCATCAGTGTTTGCAGCTAAGGAGCTAAGCCATGATGTTATTGCACTCTGTACTCACATCCCCAGACCATCCATCATCCACGTGCCAAAGGTGAGTGCCCTAGAAGTCGCTGTGCAACAGCGTAAGAGAATTGGCTCACTTTAACAAAGTATGAACAGGGAGGGAAAAAAGTCCATAGGAGCATTTATCTGGCATTGATTGCCACACAGACAAGGAAGGACTAATGGCTGTTCTTACTAAAATAATACAATATGACAGTTATAGCTTTCCTGTGCTATTATCAGAAGCCTTAGGGGACATTGCAATAATACCAAGCACTTTCACAGTACCTTTCATTCAGTTGTCGTCCTATCTTTTGGTGATCCCCACTTATTTTGGACCTGATCCAAAATCCCTGGAAATGAACAGGCATTTTATTTCCCCCTGACTTGAGTGAATGCTGCATTTTTGCCTCAAGTCTTTTGCACCGGTGACCACAGAATCCTTTTTCCATCTTACATTTTTAGCTTGCGTGTGCTTGGAGGCAACGGGAAAGTTTTGAGTTGTTGAATTCACTTTGTTCTTGCCTGAATAAGAAGAAAAAGTTGGGTATTTTGCCACTGATACTACTAAAATAATGAATAGTAATAGGCCAATAGCACTGTTCTCATTTTCTCTGGGTTAGGTAACTGGAGATCACACACTTTTCAAGCCCTGATAAACACTGACGAATAGAAGCCATATGTCTGACTCGAACTTTTAATACCACAGCTTGTATTTGTTAGCCGATTCCTATACCAATTTCCCTGCCAAATCACATCTATTTGGAGTGCCTCTCCTCACTTCCCCTTCACAGTCAGGTAATAGCGTGTCTGGCAATGATATTGGTCCTTCTTGTAGAAGAAGTATTAGGAAAAGGTTTAATATGATATGTATCTGCTGGAATTAATCAGAATCAGGATTTCCAGGTGGGTTATGCTGTTTTTACCAGGGCTGGGGGCTCTGTAGACCACTGTTTCAGTCCTGTTGCCCTCAACCACAACCCCTGTGCAGAATATAAGGAACATCTGGAGCTGCCTGAGAGCAGTAATTTGCTCCAGTGTAAAAGGGAGGGCTGGCTATGGAGGTGCTGGGATCTCTCTTTGATGTGAGATTTTGAAGAGGACCTAGCTAACCATTATCTGGGGATGGAGTAAGTATATTTTGTCTTGCTGTCATTGAAGGAGCCAAACCAGATGCTATCAAGGTCTCCCTCACCAACACATTTCTGCAGTTTCACTTGCCTTTCCTGGGAGGCTCAGGTTGGATGTAAGGAAAGGCTTTTTCACCTGGAAGGTTCAGGAAAGGCTTTCTCACCATAAAAGTAGTGCGGCATAGGAGGAGGTCACCCAGAAGTGATGGGGTGCTGTGCTTGGAGGATTTCAAGACTTGGCTGGACCTGATATACTGTTGACAGAAGTCCTGCTTTGAGCAGGAGGTTGGACAAGAGACCTCAAGAGGCTCTTGCAGTGAACATTTCTGTGGTTGTGTGATGTATTATTGTCTGTATTATTGCTCCCCTTCTGCTCATATCCTCTCTCTTCTACCACTTCACCCTGCTTTTGCTCATCAGATGGAGAGAAAAAGTGGTGGGAGGTACACAGGACATCTGATATACATTGGAGAGAATGGACTTTCAGTATCTGAAGGAGGTCTACAAGAAAGCTGGGGAGGGAATTTTTACAAGGGTCTATAGCCACAGGACAAGGAGGAATGGCTTTAAGCTGACAGAGAGGAGATTTAGATTAGACATTAGGCAGAAGTTCTTCCCTGTGAGGGTGCTGAAGCACTGGCACAGGTTCCCAGAGAAGCTGTGGCTGCCCCATCCCTGGTAGTGTTGAAGGCCAGGTTGGACGGGGCTTGGAGCAACCTGCTGTAGTGGAAGGTGTCCCTGCCTGTAGCAGGGGTTGGGACTGGATGAGCTCTAAGGTCCTTTCCAGCTCAAACCCTTCTGTCATTTTGTGATTCTATGACTGGAATGCAGAGCTGTGGGAAAATATGTGCCATGAGGAGAGAAAGAGGAGCACAGGGCCTCCATAAGCAGGGTGTGGGTGCCCTTGATGGCATGGTGGAAAGGAGGAAATGAGACAAGCACAGGGCTGGTTGATAACAGGGGTTGGAGTTTTGGTCCCTGAAGGAAAGCTCACGCTTGTCCTGAAATGATAGTGTCCAGACATTGCTAAAGGAGCCAGTGAGGCCCAATGGAGAAGATACAATTTTCCATCCTCCTTGGATGAACCTGAACTTCCTTTTGTATCTCAGTTTCTCTGGCTATAAGACAGACAAAATTCTTCCTCTTTCCTATGCGATCAAGCAGATATCTCTATATTAAGGAATCACATCCCTACTAAATGGCAAAAGGCACACATGCTACATCAGCACTGGAATCTTGCAGTCTTATTCAGGAGCCTTTTAATTCATGTTCTTGCATCCAATTCTTCAACAGAAGCTGAAGTAACATCAGGTAAAATGCTCATACTCTTTTGTGTCTTTCATTTTCAAACTGACATCAGCAAGGGGCTAATGACACTGAGAACTTCCAGCACCAAGAGACCTGCTGTCTACCTGTCAGCATAATCCCTTTCAAGCAGAAGATCCGTCCATTTTTCACTAATAGCAGCATAAAATTCTAATCTGAGCACATAATATCCTAATTAACAGGATCTTCCAGCTGACCCTTCCCACTGGGACACATAGTCACATATTTTGGATTACAATGGAGTTGCACGCATGAAACCAAATCCAGAATTTGATCAATTATTCCTTTTATGAAAAGACTGCATCTGCTCCAGATGGAGCCACACTTAAATCCCATATAAACATGATCCCCACATAAACATGATCCCCACAAAAATTAGATTTTAGTATAATTACCAAAGAGATTGAGTCAGACTTGTTCGATCACGAAGGACTGTGGCTGCAATGTGCTTGTAAATAACTGACCGTCATTTTAATATGTAGATATTGCCTCAGTAATAAAGCATGATTAAATGTCAACGAAGTTGTCCCTGTGTAGCATCTTCGTCCTGATTCTGACAGATACAGAATTAATTCTTCTGTGTTTTTTTATGCCGCCTGGAGGGTCTTTATCAGAGACTTTACAAGGCCATAAATCAAAGCTGCCGGAACTACACATGGAAACTTGCTTGCTCAGTCTTTCAATCTCAGCTACAACATGAATATTTTGCCCATCTTTTATTTCCAAGTCTGGCTTTAGCCACTGATAAACTCTGGTGTGGAAACTTAGGATAAAGCCTTATTGTTCTGAACCACCAACTGTGTTATGGCTCCAATAAATGTTTCATATTGACAAAGGCACATTAGTGACCCTTTCTACTACAATAGCATTCACCTGACTTGAACTCTGTTGACCTCCAGAGCTCAGCTTCGGTTTTCTTCCAAAACAAAAGAAACCCAGACATAATCCAATGCATCATGGAATAATTTCTTTCCTTTCAAGCTGTTTGAGACAGCAGAAAGTCAGGAACTGAAACCATAAATGGGAGATCCTGGGAAGGATATGACTGATGAAGTGAGCTGTGCTTCCCGTTGCACCTCATTGAAATCACTCTTACCTGTCATTTCCTATATAAAATGTCAGTCATGCTTAGGGTACATTGACCTCTTTAGAGGACCTTATAGCTACTTTCAAACCTTGAATGCATAACTTTGCCTCTTTTTCACCTGCACCTTTATGATCCATAGGCTAGTTGTTTAGTTAGAGAAGCTAGTGAGTGTATTTGACCCAGTGAAGCTCATTTTCAAGTCTCTGGACATCAAAAATCAATATACTGGTACCATATTGACTCACAATATCTTTACCAGGTTTTGGACCAGAACTGATCTGAATGGCAAGGTAATGATGACAGATTCCCAGATTCAAAGGTGTGATTGCAGACTTCTGTGAAATTGAAAAGAAACCTCCCAAATACCCCTCCCCACACAGAAGACAAATGTCTATTATCATCCTAATTTTGTTCCTTGGATCTTCCTCTGGCAAATTGATAGGTCTGGTTTATATCTAAGGGGTTCAAGTAGTGCTTTGCATCAGGAACTTCAGAGCTTGATTCCTCCCTGCTTGACACTTTGCACAATTGTTTATAACCATTCAGATCAAATGTAAAACGCAAACCTGATCATGACTTGTCACACATTTACAGGACGGGAAAGTGCTCACTGAATGGAGATACAGGACTGCAAGAGAGAAAGTTGAGATGGAAGAAACATACCAATAGCTACCTAGGTGAAACCCTATACTGAAGCTATACCCTATAGGTGAACTCCATAAATATATGGAAAATACCAACAGTCCATTGCAAAGGTTTCACCTCACCCTCAGCAGAAGAGGATTGCAGTCGTTTTATCACAGTGACTGTGGAAGTTGTATGGAAACAGTGTTTTCTCCAGCACGACAACCAAAAACTACCTTTATTTTCTCCAAACCTAACTCTGGGGCAAATTTGCTTTAATTTAAGCAAATCAAACCCAGAGGGTAAGCCCCATCTCTTCAAAGTGCTCCAGCTGGGCACTCAAGTATGCACTGTGGTTGCCAGACAAACATTAACACCCTTGGCTCCTCCAGTGCTTGGAGGAGCTTAGCACCTCAAATAATGCGTTGTCATTTATTTAAATTACATTTTAACACTTTGGCAAATTCAGCTGGGAGGTTATGGTCTTGGTGACTTGGCCAGAGCCCTCCAAGAAGATTGAGAGAGTCCTTGGACAGGGTTCAGGTTTTGATTCTCTTTCCTTGTGCTTCTCCACCAAACCTTCTCTTAGTAGCATGTACTACTGTAATGCTTTCCCTTCCTCAATTCCTCTTAATCTTGATCTCTAGCTGGCAGCTGAATGGGGAGAGTGTGCGTGGGCCAGGGCTTCTTGACTCTCAATATAAACAGCATGTAAGTGAAACCAGACTTTCTCATTACACTCTTTGCTTTCCAATCTCACCTATACGCAGAGGTAATGGCACCGTGCAGTGCAGTCTTTCATCCCAGGCCAAAACACAACTCATTTACTTCCATTGCTTGCACATATGCAGAATAAAATCCAACTTAGTAATAGAAGTAGAAAGCTCTTGTCAGAGACCCCATGTCCTGTCCCGATGCACAGCAGTGTGGTTAGCACTTCTCTCCACAGACCAACGAACACTATCAGCCTGCAGGACTCCCTATAAGCAGCATTCCCTTCCATCTTTCACATGACATAGAATCACAGAATGGTTTGGGTTGGAAAGGACCTTAAGATCATCTAGTTCCAACCCCCCTGCCAGGAGCAGGGACACCTCACACTAAACCATGTCACCCAAGGCCCTCTCCAGCCTGGTCTTAAACACCACCAGGGATGGAGTGTTCACAACTTCCCTGAGCAACCCATTCCAGTGCCTCACCACCCTTACAGTAAAGAATTTCTTCCCTATACCTGACCTGAACTTCCCCTGTTCAAGTTTGAACCCGTTACCCCTTGTCCTATCACAACAATCCCTGATGAAAAGAATTGCTTTAAATGATATGTAACTACTCCAGATGTGACCCTAACCCAAATAGTGCAGTTTATTTGACAAGAAGCTCTTCCTTTTTCCTTTCTTTCCTGTTTTTAGCTCCTACCCCTTCACTTCTGAGCTTGCATCAGCTGGGTTGTTCTTTTGCCAAGGGGTCACACAGCTTTCAGCTGCTGTTTTGCAACAGCTCCTGCATAGCAGAGTGTGAAGGACAGCCTAAGAGCTTCCTTCATGCCCTCTCTCACCCCAAAACCTATCCCAGCAGCTCTTGGTAGTAACGAACATCCTGTGTGCCAACAATAATAGTAATAGAAATAGTGAAGTTTTCAGGGAGTTCTTGGAAGTCACGAGACCCTTGTTTAAAGGGGACTAAGGAGGGGAATTTGTAAAGCTTCATGAAAGGTGCTTCTGAAAACAAGATATTGTAACAAGAGCACTTTGAAACCTCCGTTAGGAAACTGGAGACTGCATGAAACTTGACAGGTTTTGGGTTTCATCACCAACACAGAACAGACCAGGGTCACAAAAGAGTTCATACCCTTACGGTGAGCACGAGGGGCCTGGGATGCTGCTATGTAAGTAAACACTGGCAACCCATTAGCATTCAGGTTTTTCCTTTTGCTGACTTTAGGACATGCAAAACTGGTACTGTTCAGCCTTTGTAGGATTTCATGCCCCATTTGCATGTTCTCCACAGCCTTGCTCTGAATGCAGCATAGATGTTATGTTAGCATTCTCCTCCCTCCTGCCTTTCAGTAAATTAAAGGGTGTTCACAGCTCTCAGAGGGAGATAAGATGCAGTTTGAATCAATGGAGTAATTACAGAAGAATATGATCCTAATGGAGCTGATTTGAATGCGTATCTAAGGATGAATGCTATGGCTCCATGCCCAGACAGGGCACACTTTCCTCATGATGAGTTATTTACGAGTTGACACGTTGCAGCTCTGCTCTTTGTGGCTTGGTGGCAGCATCCATGTCACTGATAAAGCAAACTTTGTCAATATTGTGCATTCTTACCTATCCAGGCCTGGCTGCCGAGCAGTATACCCATCTGATACAGCCATGGCCACCCCTCTCCAGCAGCAAAAGCAGAAGAGAAAGGTTGATATGGCTACACCAAGGGCAAATCGTGCCTGCTTAGTGACCGTAGAAGTGGCTTTCTATTGATGGAGTGACTACATCAGTGGACAAGAGGAGAGCTACTGATGTCCTCTACCAGGATTTCTGGAAGGCCTTTGGTATGGTCCCCCCAACATACTTGCTTCTCATTTTGAGACACACAGATGTGATGGATGGACTATTAGATGTATAAGTAATTGTCTGCGTGGCCACAACCCAAGAGTTGCAACCAACATCTCAGTGTACAAGTGGAAACCAGCAATTAGTGATGTCCCTTAAGGGAGGCCTATAAGAAAGATGGGAGAGACTTTTCAGAAGGGCCTGTTGCAGTAGGATGAGGGGTGATGGTTTTAAACTAAAAGAGGGAAGATTCAGGCTGGACATAAGGGAGAAATTCTTCACAATGAGGGTGGTAAAAGAATGGCACAGGTTGCACAGAGAGGTGGTAGATGCACCATCCCTGAGACATTCAAGACCAGGCTGGATGTGGTTCTGGGCAATCTGATCTAGCTGAAGATGTTCATGCTCATTGCAGGAGGTTGGAGCTAGATGAGCTCTGAAGGTCCCTTCCAACCCAAACTATTCTATGACTCTATGATTCTATGATTCTCCTTAGCAAAGAAGGGGTGAGCTCAGGGTGCCTAAAAGGACACATGGCATCCCAAGGACTACAGAAGAGCTTTGCACCATGCAAATCTTGACTGTTCTCCCTACAGAGAGCTCAGACAGGGTAACCCGAGCCAGAGTGGCATGCTTGGCTTGCACAGCCTTGGGTGTCTGGCTCCAACCATGAGGTTGATTTTCGCCTGTCAGCTGTGGCAGCCCTCTGCTCCAGCTTTTTACAATGGATGAGCATGAGAAGATTGTCAAAATCCTGGCTCAGTTTTGATTGCCTCTTGAGACCAATGTTTTCACAGCAGATCCCCTGCGCTGTAGTGGTTTGGGGTTAGTTTTAGTGGCCAAATAAGAGTTCTGTTCCTAAGGAGCCTGATCCAGCACCAAACTGCTCATCAACTCCCAGGAAGTCACTTTCCAACCTATAGGACGTTGGGGACTGCCTGTGAATCAAAACCAAGTCTTCCATAAACATGAGTATATATTGGCTCAGAAACGCACAGCTGAAGATATCAAAAAGTTCATAGATTTTTTATATATATATATAGGTATATCTATACATACTATGCATATCATTATAGATATATCATTATATTCAGATAGTATAGATAGTAGAATAGCTATTTTGGGACCTTCAGAGTCCATTCTCTGTAGCATCACATGCTTCTGACATGACAGTGTTTATCTTTGCTTTTGCTTTTTTCACTTGTCCCATAGACATAGATTGAGGTCTATCATACCCAGAGATATGATAATACCTGATACACTGGGGCTAGATGATAACACAAAGTATATATCTGAAAGCAAATGGCTTGGCAGTGTCCATCTACAATGTGAAACGAGCTTCCAGCCTCTCCCTAACCAACATGCCTAAATATTGAACTTTAGAAAAGTCTTATCTAAACCATAAGAAGAAAGGGCTTATTTCTTGATTATTTTTAATGGAAGCATTTGGACTACAAATAAGTATGCCAACAAAAACCAAATCATGTGGGCCATTAGTTCCCCTAACGAAACAACTGGGCAGAGCCCGGTCTAAGTGTCTGATGACTGGGGTCCTTCCCGGTAGACATTGTCATTGATTTCAGTGCCTGAGCATCAGATACAAAATGCCTCTGTTTGAGCTTTGCAGGCTTCAGAACTTACACACGAAGCTTTATTTTGGGTAAAGACTCCACATGGAGACTAAAATCCCTCCAAGAATAATAGCAGGTTCCTGTAATTTGGGACCAGTTCTACATTTTGAATGCGGACCTATTCTATCACCCTCTTTTCCATACACCAGTGGTCACGGCTCTCCAGCTGCTCTGTTTAAATTAGCCTTTTTTTTGTGACTCTTTAATTAAGCAGGAGAATGCCACAGCAGTAGCAGAAGGGACCCTTAGATTTCCTGCCCTGATACAAAGCAGACATATGCTGTGCCTAACAAGATGATGCATTCTCCAGAGACAGAATAGGATTTACACCTATACACGTACATAGCTACCTCCAGTCCTGCCTTTGTACTGGCTCCAAGGAGAGAAGCTAAGCAAAGGCGTATAACAGAGAAAACAAATGACTCAGTGGGCAAATTTGTTGAATAATATTTAGACCCATATGCCATAAAACATGTGTTCCTTGCTCTATGATTTCTGATCATATTGGTGGGGACGGGTAAAACTGATGTGTTTTGTGGCAGAATTTGTTTCTGTTCCTTGGATATTATGAAAAACAGTAGCTGGATACCAAGAGATTCAATTTGGTTTTAGGTACCTAAAGTGAAATTTGGAGAGGTATTTCTTGCTGATGAAGAATACGAGCTCTTCACTTGGCATCTGTAGGAACTAATCCCAGCTAACCAAAATTGAGCATCAGAATGTAGTAATGGAAGAATCATGGAATCATAGAATAGTTAAGGGTTGGAAAGGACCTTAAGATCATCCAATTCCTACCCCCCTGCCATGGGCAGGGACACCTCCCACTAAACCATGCCACCCAAGGCGCTATCCAACAAGGCCTTGAACATCACCAGGGATGGAACATTCACAACTCCGCTGGGCAACCCATTCCAGTGCATCACCACCCTTACAGTAAAGAACTTCTTCCTTATATCCAATCTAAACTTCCCCTCTTTAAGTTTGAACCCGTTACCCCCCTTGTCCTATCACTACAGTCCCTCATGAAGAGTCTCTCCTTATAGACCCCCTTCAGATACTGGAAGGCTGCTATGAGATCTCCATGCAGCCTTCTCTTCTCCAGGCTGAACAGCCCCAACTTTCTCAGCCTATCTTCATACGGGAGGTGCTCCAGTCCCCTGATCATCCTCGTGGCCCTCCTCTGCACTTGTTCCAACAGTTCCATGTCCTTTTGATGTTGAGGACACCAGAACTGCACACAATATTCCAAGTGAGTGGTAGAAGACCTTGTCATAGTGACAGATTAGGTGTGTGATCTGGACTCTTCTGGGGACCAAAGATAAGGCAATTAAATGCAGTGTGACTCTGCTGACCAGATTTCAGCTCAGTGAAATTTCAAATGGCTGACACGATTTCTTGCTGACTGGCTGGTGTCTTCACTAGGATGAATGAGAGCTCAAGTGATCCACATAATAATTAACACCTGCACTAGATAAGGCCCATCTCCCACCAGAGTGAGATATTTTTCAGATATCAACTTCTTTGTGTGAGCAAGAATTTGTCTTCTTTCCTACAAGGACCACAATAAAGTGTGTTCATCTCCTCTGGATGCCTCTGTGGGCAGGTGTTTCTCTAATATTAAGCCTAACTCTTCCTCTGCTTCCACAAACCTGTCTGAAAGCTCTTGTGTCTGCTGCCAGGTTCTTCTGCAGACCTGCCAGCCCTTGCAGACCACTCCTTTTGTATGCAAAAACTTCTTGGTACAAGCTGTCTCCCTGCTGAGATGTCGTGTGGTTTTCTAGAGGTTAAAACCAAATATGTCTTACAACGCAAATATATCTTATAATGCAAAAATCAGCTTCAGTTCTGCCTTTCTCAGCTTCAAAACTTGAGTGAAATTCAGTCCTTCATGTTGCGTCTTCCTCCACTGTCTGGAGGACATTCATAAGATTTTTCTTCCTGTTTCTCTGGGAGATACGATCCTTTGACAGAAGCATCTCATATTCATTATGCTGTTACTACTTAATTCCCATTATACACAACTTCCATTCCTCACAGCTTTTTTTAATTGTGACATTTGCAAATGAATAATTAAAAACCCCACCAGAACAGATATTTTCTTGTTTCAGCCAAATAAAATCATGTAAATCAATTCATATGTTGCAATCTCACCATTTCAAGACAAGCTTGTTTTCATTGCACAAGAACTCAGCAGTATCTGGTATTATAAATTTCTTTAACAGAAAAGTGTGTGAAATCAAGTCCCAGATCTTGAGATGCTCTGGTCTGAAATCATGCACAGCTTCGAAAACCGAAGAGTGGTGGTCTCATGTCTTTGGAAGTTCAAACAATAAACGGAAGCCGTAAATGATAATTACTTACACTGAGTCAGCATCCACTGGAAAAAGAATCCCACTAATAGGTTGGCATGTAACTAAGAATAGTGAAAAAGAGAAGTATTTAAGGTCCAATAGTAGCCATGAGATGATGGTAAATGCTCCAGCCCTGGCAGTGTTCAAGGCCAGGTTGGACAGAACATTGGGCGACGTGGTCTAGTGTGAGGCATCCCTGCCCATGGCAGGGGGTTGGAGCTGGATGATCTTAAGGTCCTTTCCAACCCAAACCATTCTATGAAATGCAATCAAAACCTGTCTATGAAATACATAAAGGTGGACGTACAGGTGAGATAGGAGAACAGGAGAAGAAAACCTGTGTCTGCAGGATCTTCTCTAAAAGTCACGGCAGCTCTCAATATAGCTTTGACATGACTCCTGTTTGCTGGATATGGGCATTTCCAGCTCTAGCTTAGCAAATGGTTACAGAACAAAGCAGTGTCTTCTTACAAGTCTTCTCCTTCCCTTGATTCTCACCTCAACAAGGTCCCAAACTCAACAGCTGAAGCCATTCACCACCATGACATGTTGGGACATTCCTCAGACTCTTAACATAAAATCATGGCCTGTCTGGTCTACCCAGTCAAATGAAACTGTTCCTGCTCAGAAGCCTACTGAGGTTCAAGCAATCCCCTTGTGAACATCACAGCTTTTTGGGCTCATCTTTGCTGCTTGAGGATTTCACATCCTCTGGGTTTGTGCTCCTGCCAGACCTGGGCAAAGGTGGATGTGGGCTTGGGCCCTTTGCTGCGTCTTCTTTGAGACCAACCCTGGTCCTCCCGTAACTACTTCTGCTCCTTGCCTTTACGCTGGGATTGTGCTATTCCTTGTATGATTTTAGCATTTCTTGGCCCAGAGGGAATAATCATAGATGGAAATTACTGGGTTTTGGGAATCCCTCTTTGGTTCCTGACCATGACTTGCTGATGCTTTTCTCCAGCCTGTCCTCAGTGGGCTGAAAACGGAGCTGCAACCGCAATGGGTAGACACAGAAGACGGCTTGTTTACCTATGAGCATATCTGCTCTCCCCCATGCATCACAGCCCATTCAATAGAAGCTGTTCCCTCTCAGCGCAAGACCTAGTGGGTCTGCTCTGCCTTCCTTCACCACCATCTCTGCAGGGCTTTCTGCAGGCACATGTTCTGTGTCTTCCCTCCCCATCTCATTGGAGATGGTTTGCAGTGGGTGGTCATGCCTGATGTTCACCCAATGTTCGCCAATAACCCCTGCTGTCTTTTAAAAACCAGGGCATGTTCTGAGTCCTCATGGATGCTGAGAAGAGAAATAACATGCCAGAGGTACAGAAAGAAAATTAAATTAACAGTGATTTGGTATCTAAGCAGATATCATTATTCTGAGCATGCCTGGCTTCTGAGCTGAGCATCCCTGAAGCCATGCACACACACTCACACTCACAGAGCGGTGTTTGAAGGCTTCTCAGGAAGGGATGGAGGCTGCATCTCCTCATCCTGACCCCCAAGAAGGGGAGAGGGGAGACCCAAAGAGGTCTGTGAAGGTGCCTGCTCCCCAGGGAGAGCAGGGACTGGTCCCAGTTACCAAGGCTCTGGCTGAAGCCAGTGGCTTAAGCAACTGCTTGCTCTTAACTTTTCTGACTATAACTTTTTGGGGATTCTCCAGTTTTCAGATGGAATTGTCTTTCCTGCAGGAGGATTTTCCTGGCAGGCTTTGATTGTATGCATAGGGGAAGAGGCTGACACAAGCAGATTTTAATTAAACCGTTCTTTTAGCTCCCCAGGCTTGTGCAGTTTAACTTCTTCTCAGATATAATATTAACACTTACATCATTTTTCACCATCATTAGTTTTCTTTGTGGAATTGCATCGGAGAGAAACCCCCTGGAATCAAATGCTTGTTGAATCCTATTGTTTCAGGTCCCTTCAGCCGTCACTTCTCAGCCTAAGGACAAATGTTGCCATTAGTATGAAGGAGCTTGATTTTCCAACAAATCAGCAGAATTACACAAGCAGATAATGGGCATAATATTTCACTAAGATCTGCCTGGTTAGAGGCATTATTTGTCAATAGAATTTAAAAAAGAACAAAAAGCTGGTACTGTTCGTAGAGGATTGAGATGGGAGACCTGGAAATCAGTGGAAATGCAGTGGCGTAAGTCTGGAATAAGGGAGAGCAGGGATGCAGGGAGATGGACAAAGCCCTCCTTTGCCCCCATCAGCAGCTCTCCCTCTCTTCTCACCCATGTGTGGGTCCATTGACAGTCCTCATTGCCAAGCAATAAAATAAACCCCTCCTTGAGTGGAATATGCTAGGATTGGCTGCTCAGGCCTGGCAGGATGTGCTCAGCTCTGAAGGGCAGGCAGATAAATAAGAAAGCATGGATTGAGTGTATTTATTGGTTATGATAGTTATATTGCCCTCCAATGTGTGAATGCTGTGATGTTTCATTTCAGAGGTTCATTTGTTGCAAGGACAACGAGAAGGGTTAGCTTTCGAGAAGCTGACTGAAAAGCTTACTTAGGACTTAAACCCCAAGAAGGAAGAATGAATATATTCAGCTATAAAGAAGCATCTGGAGCCCAGCTTGCTCTAGTGTTGTTCCTAGGAGACTAACTGTGGGTGCTAGACAAAGCTACCATCATCTTAGTAGTTTGTGCTGACATGACGAGGTGGTTTCTCGCTCGGCACATATGGACATGTAGCCAGAGAAGATGCACTCCCATTCCTCTGCTCTACAGGGTGAAAAGCTGGGGGGCTCATGGTGGGCTCCCCATCACCTCCTTGTCTTGGAGGTGTGCACAACAAGAGCAGCACTGGTTGTACCTGTCCTTGGTGCACGTACACCCGTGTACCTGTCCTTGATGCATGTACACGCATGCTCCAGCATAGGAGGGGGAATGTTTGAGCACAAGTATGAGTTTTTACATATCCTGAACACTCTCCCTAACCTGCAGGTAATTCATGTCGGTTATTTAAAGAAACCATGCTGCTCTCCAAGATGCACCAAGGTGTTAGAGAAAAGAAGTCTAATCTAAGGTGATGGGTTTCTCATGATGAGTTTGTTCTCTAAAATATAGTGTCACTGTGATTTTAATCTCTGCTCTGATAGCTGTCGCAGTACGTGGCTCTGGCCCCTTGGTCTTTCCCACATGCTTTGATTTCCCCTCCTTTGAGCCTGCTTTTCATCTTTTATCTCTTAATGTTTCTCCCTAAAGCACATTTGCTGCTGGAAGCCCTGACCTGGCCTTTGAAATGCCTTAGCAAACCTGTGTAATGTATAACAAGAAACGCTGGACATGGGATCTGGAGGGTGCTGCTGCCCCACTTCCTTCCTCCCTCCAAAACAAACCAAATAATGTAGAGGTTTTGGGTTGATGAGCTCCATGAGCTGGTTTCGCTCACGGGTTTAGACCCGGTGTGATTAGCTCAAACTCAGCCACACAGGTGGTGGAGTCTTATAGGAAGGGAAGGGCTAAGAGGTAAATGAAGAGGGATGCAAGTCATCAACCCAGTCCGAGAGCTCAGCCAGTGGGAAAGCAGAGGTAGGAGAGAAACAGAAACTCTCTTAATGCTGAAGAACGGGAAGTTGAGGGAGGTGACTGAAACCTGTCCTGATCCTGCTTCCTCTCCTGGTCCTCCCAGTGGTTTGAACAAGAGCATCCCAGAGACCTGAATATGTGTTTTGTAATGTCAGAGTTTTATCATTCCCTCAAAGCACAAGCATGCATCACGCCTGCAACGATTTCTGTTTCTGCTTAAGAAATTGTTGTTTTTTGGCAAACAAAACAAAGCAAAAAGCCAAAAGTTGGATCAGTTCTAATGTGTTTGTTAATATGCACCACGGCTGTACATGAGAAAATTCTAGTTTCGTAATATAACTTCTTAAAGTGTTGATATGCGATACTAGGGTGGATATTCCGGCTTTGCTTTTCTGTCTTTCCTGGTTGTATCATAAAATGCATCGTGCAGAGTGACACCCACTAACCCCTAGAAATACCCAACTGCAGTGATGCTGGTGATTTGCTGTAAATGATCAGTTCAGAGGCTTTTAATGTATTTTGGGCCTCATTCATTATGGATTTATGATGATGGCAAAGGGTAACAAGATAATGGGTGTGTATTTTCCTGCTCTGTGCAGGTGGAGCTGGAGGGCAAGAACCCAAAACAGCTCCATTTCACATCAGGTCTGTAAGTGGAATAGTAAGGAGCAGCTTAGCAGAGTCACTGAACTGATATAGGAATTTGGCATTACATCAGCTTTTTTCTTACCTAAGAAGAGTGTGGTGAACATGTGCGGTTGATGTTCTGGGTCTTGCAATGGTAATCTGGTATTGCAAGGTAAACTTCTTTTTCGGGCATAAGTTATTGCTGAGCTACTCCACTTTAGTTTTTAACCTCTTTTTTATCCTTGTCCTTCAGCTGGCTTGAAAACAAGGGTGGGACTATTTGGGATAGAAGCTCCCATGCAACTGGAATGCAGGGGTCTGATGCAGATGATTCTTTACTGCAAATGATATCATCTCCTATCTGATATTACGGGGAGACTTGAGCAGCAATACGACCTGATATACTGCCAGGGTCAGATGAGGAGCTCTGGAAGTTAACTTTGATTTCAAAGGCAGATATTGAGCTAATAACCCTTTGCAGGTCTGCACAGGAATGTGGAGGGAGGCGTCTCTCTGCTGAGGGACTGACAGATTTATTGCCCTGCTGTTTGCTGTGAGCGTGGGCCGGGGAAGGGCAGCAGTGGAGGGTTGTTCCCTTGCCTGCAGAAGGCATTAAGCATTTGCTGAGAGAAGCAAATCGTAGTGGCTTCCCCCTCCCAGCAGCTCATTTCCCTTTTCCCTTCCCCTCTTTTGTCCGCCTTCCTGCTGTATCAAGGCACTTTATACAGCGGCTCTGTTACCTGCACCCCCAGTTGCTACAATCGCCCAATCTGCTAGTGGTTCCTGTTCAGTTTCTTTTGCTCAGCAAGCAAAACAAATGTAGTACAGAGAGCCTTGGGTGACATGGTCTAATGTAAGGCATCCCTGCCTATGGCAGAGGGGTTAGAACTGAATGGTCTTAAGGTCCTTTCCAACCCAAATTGTTCTGTGATTCTATGCTTGTAACTTACTGAGCAACTCCTAAGCAGACTCTGCTTCTTACTTCAGGGAGATTCTTATAAACAACATCTCCTGCCTTGTGTTTGCCAGAAGTCTTCCACAGAGAAGACTTTGCAACTTCAGTACCCCAGGCTTGCAGGTACTAAGATGGGGGTGACCATCCCTTCTTTATATTAGATCTGGATTACATGTTTATTATAAGGACATACTTCCAGTTTGGGGTAGTCTCCTTCTTCATCCCTGATTTCACAGAACATCATATGCAAACAGTAATGCTTCCAATGTGTGTAGTGGCTCCTCACCCTGTGTCCTCCCATCCAGAGCACTCTGCTGCAGGAGAGGATGGATTTCTCTCCCTAGCTTTGTGCTCTAGGTTGACACATGGCTCAGCCTTGCCCCTGTCTATGCTCCTGCCTCCTCTATTTGTCTGCTCTTCTCCCCATATCCCAGGTTTCCTGGCATAGCACGAGATTGACGGGGTTTGGAGCAGGCTTTGGTGAGGCAGCAAGCAGTCTCACTACAATAACCCCACATATAGCACGGGCATTGCAACAGGGCTCTGCTCCTTGTGCAAGCACTGAGGTTCTTCGTGGTCAGCAGTGGCTAAGGAGATACAGGCTCAATGCTTCACTGACTCCCCTGCTCTCTAACCCTGTATCTCCTAAGGGTATCCCAAGAATACCCTAAGGAAGCTGTCCTGAAAGATTTGGGATGAGTGACTTCTCTACAGAGCAACATTGATGAGATATGGGCAAATCCCCCGAACATGGGAGGAGGGCTCCATCCTTTTATTTCCACCTTCCTGCTTTAATCCCGGATGTGCCCTGGCAAGAGGTCTGCAGGCTCAGATGGCCTCAATCCACTGCTCGCATAAATCCTGCAAGGAAGTCGGTCAATACCAAAACACACAAGAAATGAGTTTGTAACAAATTCCTTTGATCTCTCATGAGATATTTGAAATCAGACTGGAGTTGGCTATTAAAGGTTTGCCCACTTCATGTTCCTGGGAAAGGAAATGCCTTCCTCTTCATCTTGCATATTGGGAACCTCTCGTTTACGACACTCCCACAATCCTACAGGATAAAATTCCTAATTTCTGCTGGTATGGCCATGCAAAGTCCTCCAGAGGATTAGAAATCACTGCCTCTCTCCAGAATATGGATGTCATAAACAGAAGGCACTCTGAAAGACACCCACATCACATGATTAATAGCCTGAAAGGGCAGAAAGAATCTTTATGCACATCTAACCTAACGTCCCAAAACCATTGACTATTATATAGTAACATCCCTACAAAGATCAGCAAGAAAATTCAGCAGCATTTCAGCTTGTCTTTGAAAGAGGTGTCCATTTCACTCCATCAGTTTTGAAAGGGACATTGCTTGGAGCTAAGAACTGTGGTTTTCTGATTCAGCTACTGCAAAAGGAGAAAAGGAGAGGCAGCCTTCTCCTTGATGATGGCTGAAATAATTTACTTCCTTCCCCAAATTCTGCTGGTTTTAGCCTCTTGTGGGCATTTTTGCTTGATTAACTACTAGGAATTGTTCCTTGGTAAATGAAGGATGCTTTGTTAGCAGCGTCCTAACCACCACATTCCTCATGGGCCTTTTGAACTCATGGAAAGGCAACACCTTCCGCTTCTGGAAAGCAATTCTCTTGAACAGGGAGGAGTTGAAGGCTGTGTGTGCTTGGAAAGCAGGATTTGTTTGATAGGAATGCAACTGCTTGTTCCCAGCCAAAAATCACACCTGTGAGCCTTTGATTCAGGGAATCCTATTGTGATGAAAAAGGCTTTGTAAAACAGCAGCATGGTCTCCCCCTGCGAAAGAGAAGATTAAATCGTGATCACCCTGCTGCTGACCCAACTGTTAGCAGCTGAAACATTATTTGCTCACACATTTAACTCAGTTATGATCTGCGGAAAGATGCTGTGGGTTGAGCGCCTCCGGAACACAATGGAGCCTCACAACTTCCCCATTAAAAGGGAATTATTTGTATTTACCAAAGGGAAAATTAAAAGCAGGTTTTCACAAGAAGTTCAAGCCAACTCAGCTCTGCCTGGTTGCTAGAAGGGACAGTCCTGCTTCCCTGTCCCATCCTATCCCATCCCATCCCATCCCATCCCATGCATTCCCGCCACTGCCACTGTGCCAGTTGTGAAACCACACAGTAAGGCAGGTCAGCCTGTTAATCTGGATGGAAAATGACCCACCAAACTGATCAAACTTGCTGGACTGCATGACATGAGCTGTGCGGATACAAGGGAGCAAACAGGAATGTGTGGTCAGGGAGCAGCGTAGGCAGAACCACACCTTTGGGTGACAATGTGGTCTTAGATTGGCTTAAACTGATTGTGAACCATGGGCGTAGCTGAAGGAACATACCAGTGCTGGTCCTGGTCCACGACAGTGAGGTCCTGCTTCCCTTAGAGAGTTTTCTAAGCAAAGGCCATAAAATCTCTTGACCAATATCACAGAATCATAGAATCATAGAATAGTTAGGGTTGGAAAGGACCTTAAGATCATCTAGTTCCAACCCCCCTGCCATGGGCAGGGACACCTCACACTAAACCATGCCAACCAAGGCTACGCCCAATCCAGCCTTGAACACCGCCAGCGATGGAGCATTCACAACTTCCCTGGGCAACCCATTCCAGTGCCTCGCCTCCCTTACAGTAAAGAATTTCTTCCTCATAGCCAATCTAAACCTCCCCTGTTTAAGTTTGAACCTGTTACCCCTTGTCCTCTCACTACAGACCCTCATGAAGAGTCCCTCCTCAGCATCCCTATAGGCCACCTTCAGATATATCAAGGTAAAGGCTGGTGGTGACTGCAACCAGAGCATGGAGAATGTGGGCTGAGTGTGATGGGACCCAGTCAGCCCCCCAGTGTGGGACTACATCACCAGCTCTATGCTGTCAAGGCTTGTCATGGTCAGGAGCTGGTTCATGAAATCCTAACCCTTTGCCCTCGTACTGCTATAAAGCTGTAAATACATGAGAGCCCATGCAGAGGTGGTGGTGATGTCTCTCTCCCACGGACAGGTAATGATGTATACACAGGAAATAGTCTCTAAACCTTTTCTTCTTATCACCTCCCAGTATTCCTGCACACGGGTGAACAGATGGATTTCCTGGAGCAATAAAGGAGGAGGTACCCCGCTCCGCCTTGCTACCACCCCATGTAACATGCATTTAATGAGTCATGCAATGTTAACAATTCTGCTCCCACTGCAGCTGTCCCCTCCCCTAATGTGAACATTATATGGGATGTTCCTGGCTCACAGGCTCTAATGTAACCTCAGCGTGGGGATGTCTTTCTCCAGATATCGTTCCTGTGGTCTGCATTCTTGCATGCTTCATACTGTGCATCGTGTTGTACTCAGGCTCCAGCTCTGCAAGAGGATGTACAGCTCAGCCCCTCCATGTGCCACCTGCACAGAAGGGGGTAAGAGTAAAGCTGGGGATTAATCACTGAGAAGGAATGTGCCCATAATAGGGGGACGTGACAACCCCCTGTTTGTCACATCCATAGAGCTGTGCATGCTGTTTGCATCTTGTGAAAGCAGAACATTGTTAGATCGGATTTCTACCAACACCACTGATGATTAAAGATGAAAGGAGTTTCCAAGGCTTTTTGCCTCATTTTCCTGTCTAATGCCAGCAGAGGAGTGCAGCTGCTTTGCTCTGTGTGTTGGGTGCCCAAGGAGTCCAAGCCACCGTTGCTGCAGCTGCCCATCCTCCTTACACAGTACATGTGCCATCAGGTTGTTCCCAAACTATGAGGAGTTTTCCACTTGGTGAATTCCAGCTGGGAATATGGGAGCCTTAGTCCTGGTACGGCCAGGGCGACCACAAGGGAACAGGCAGAGTGGTTGAGGCTGAGAAACCATCCTTTGAGGCTCCCACAGCATATATTCAACATCAGATTTATTGTTACAGCCCAGCATGAGACCAAAAAGGGCAGTCCATCCTCTCCCCCTTCCTTTCCCACATGCCCATGCTTGTGCCAGCACAACTACTGGTGCATTACACAGTGACCAGGGATGGGGAACTGTTAGGGGGTTGCAGTGCTGGCATTGACTGCAACAGAGAAGAGATTCAACCCAACCTGGTTTGTTGATCTAATGGCTTTCAGTGCTGGTGCTGATCCAGGGGGAAGAAAGCATCCATCCTGCATTGCAGCCACCCCTCTCTGGAGCTCTCCCTCACCTCCCAGGTTGTGAGGATCACTGTTTTGTGGATCACATCCCCAGATGTTGTCCTTTCCCTCGTGCTGTGCTGCATCACAGGCATCAGCATTGCTGTTGGCTGTCCGCAGCTCCCCTGCCAAGTGGCCTGACCACATTCATTATGCAGCTCGGGGAGAGGATAAGCAATATTCCAAACACCAAGACACACCACAGCAGCCAATTTCAATGTTTTTATGTTGAACTCTGCTTTAAAGACTCCACTTTTCTGTGGTAAAATAATGGTGGTCCAAGTTCCCAGTGAGTGAGTTCAGGCCTGTTCTCTGTACTTTGTTATTGTTCTGAATCCAACCCAAAACTCATTCAGATTGGACTCCGCATGGGTTTTCCCCTATCCTGCTCAAAAGGCTTTACTGTACGCTTCCCAAAGGACTGTTCTGCTGGACAACACATTTATTGTTAAGATTGTCCACATGCAGGGACTTGGTCTGGCAGGTCTCCACATCTGGCTGTGCAAATCACCAGCCTGTTCCTTCCAACTTATGGAAGATAACCGTGTTTTCTGCAGGGCTGACATCTCACTGCACTTTCCCTGACCAAGACTGAGCTGGGCTTTGTCAGGCTCTGCAGGTTTGAGTACCAGTGGACCTTAGTGCATCTTCTGTGCTTCGTCAGAGGCAGAGCTAGCAGAGGAGAGTGTGCTCAGTGGGAAATAGGGATGTTACTAAAGGGGTTTCAGTTTCATTAAACTTCCACAACAAGAACAGAGCAGACTGGAGAAGTCTTTATGCATGAGATTATAACAAAGCAAGTTGCTTCTGAGACAGGAGTACAGTGACCTCTACCCGAGTGTCTCATTAATAGCCAAGAACTGCAGTTATTACACTGATTAATTCATTAATAGCCAAGTACCAGTCATGAAAGAAAGATATTTGCCTTTCTCAAACGTTCATCTGAACGTTTTAACACTGCATGACTGATTTTCACTCTTGAGCAGACCACGTTGCACATTAATCTGGGTCTAGCTAATGGCATGCCACACTTTTTCCATAGTGCGGTTCAATTCCAGTTTTTCATCAGTAATGGACATTTACGATTGCAGAAGTGAAGTTGAAAAATAAACCAGAGGCTGCAGAAGGCTCTTTACACTGCAAGTTTGGTGACTTGCGGACACCAGACAGATTGATGTATTTCCGCTTGCAGAGGTCACATATTTTTAGCTCCCAGGTAGTTCTGTGAGTTGCAGAAGAATCTGAGTCACTGGATTCTGAGGCAAAAGTAGCCAGAGACTGTTTAAAGTCAATTCTGGGGCTGTGTCTCTTGCTCTGTTGGGTTTATGTTCAATTATCCTAAGAATAGAACTTCATTGGGTACATTGGGCTGGGACAGAAAGATCTGAACTGGACTTCTGAGTCTGCGGTGGTGAAGGGGTACATTGAAACTAGGGTATGAGGGTTGAGAAACCCAATGAAGAACATGTAAAAGAGAACCAGTGTGTCCCCAGAGCTGAGGAGGCGATCTGCTAGAGGACCCAGTGGAGGAGGTTTGCACTGGAAGATGGGGTGCTGTTAAGGTGTGAGGAGCAGGAGGCAAAGAAAATGGTTTTGCTTTGGGTTTTACAGCCAAACCCCCAGATGCTAACATGGACAGGTGTTGTGTGTTTGTATGGGTGAAACTGTTGGGAAACCTGGAAAAAGGGAATAGAGGTGATGGCTGTGCAGGAGGCTGTTAGGCTTGTGAACATGGTACATTGGAATATCACACAGGAAACACAAAGCAGGACTGGGAGCTGTAACCCACACAGCAGGGCTGGGCAGGGATGTCCACTCCCCACCTTCTGCTCCATCCAAGTTTACTTGGGAAAGCCCAGAAGTCACTGAAAGTGCTGAAGAACACTTTTCTAAACAGGAATATCTGCTTGGTGACTGCCAGTGGTATCTACATACATGTAGTGCAATGCAAGGAATCTCACGTTCATGTCCTGCAACATATAGTCTATAGGGACCATTTTGCTGATATCACTGCAATGCTGTTTGACCCAAGTGGCATCTTGGCTGATGCATCACTTGAGGCCTCTGGTGTGCCATGGGTCTTGGTGAAAATAATGAAGACGCAGGCTAGAAGCATTCTTCAATGGAGTTGGTTGTGATGCCTACTTCTCATAGAATCATAGAATGGTTTGTGTTGGAAAGGACCTTAAAGGTCATCCAATTCCAACCCACTGCCACAGGCAGGGACACCTTCTACTAGAGCAGGTTGCTCCAAGCCCCATCCAACCTGGCCTTGAACACTGCCAGGGATGGGGCAGCCATAGCTTTTGCCCTTAGGTTGCCCTAGAGTGCTCATATATCCATAGGAAAGGTTTCTCCATTTTTTCACAGTCTGCCAGGTAATATGTACTCACATTCACACCCAAATGTGTGATTAAAGTTGATTTGTATGAGCCATTGGGCTGCTCAGGTTTCCCTTGGAAGCTGCAGTGACCCGGGCAATGCTGTCAGGATCCTTTCCATCCCATGGAACACAGGGTGGCAGGGCAAGAAGGGACAGTGAGCTCAGTGAGATGCTCATGCCGCATCCCTCCTGGCACAGGGGCTTCCCATGCAAAGGACACACGAGGCTGGATGCTGGAGTGAGGAGATTGAAAGGCACTAAGCCTCCCTGCCCCTCACAGCTCTGCTCGCAGGACACATGCACATAGCATCCCCTGCATCCTGGAGCAGCACATAATTTCCTTCCACTGCTGCAGCCCGAGCGAGGTCAGCTGTGTGCTACAGAGGGGAAAATGAGATGAAAACCAATGTCTCAGCTGTTTTCCTGCTGTGCAGGAGCATGAGAACAGCTGTGAGCAGGTTTAGCTCCTACCTTCTGGAAAGGACTTACTGGGAAATGATTAACATTCCTCAGCACTTCAAAAACCATCCCGAGGCAGTCAGGGGAAGGACAGTGCTGCAGGCTTCAAGCTTTGCCTTTACAATCTGGTTATCTGCAGGACTTCTGTAGTAGAGGCAACACAAGCACAGTACTTGTGCTGGGTGAGACACCCACATCTGGCCTTGGGATGGATGCTTGTCCATGGAAGACCTGTAGATCAGGGGGTCCTCCAAGATCTTTATTCCTAAGCATCCTGAGGACAAAGTTTTAAGCAAATTTCAGTGAAAGTAAAGAACAATGCAATGCAAATATTGCATGAGACACATATAGGAGCAAGAAAGCAACATCATATTCTAAATTCTGCATTCTGAGAGTCAAAAGAGGTAGCCAGCCCATTAGTGATGAACCTTATTGTTCTTCAGAGGCTGTTGGTGGGAAGCTCAGCTTGTGGTGTATTTCAGCCTTAAGAAGGAGAGAGCACAACCTTCTTCAGTGATCGGCAGACCACTGAAGTGCAGGGCCCCATGAACACACATGTGGCAAGCAGCTGCACTAGCTTTGCTAACTGTGCTTTTTTAACTGTACTTAAACCAGATCAGGCTGTTATCACTGAAAAGTTCATTGCTTTTAAAATGTCTTGATAAGAGTCACTCCCCTTGGTGGGTGACACCTTTTCTCCCCTGATTTGAGCATGCCAAATAAAAGGTGTATTAAGCACGAAGACATGAGTCTATCAACCCTAGGGTGCACTTTTAGCATAGGTGGGAAAAGATAGTATGTTTGCATTGGCGATTCACCTTCAAGTGCTTCCCAATGACCACCAGTGTGTTCTCTAAGAATATTAATATATCTTCTCTCCAAGCAGAAAATTGTAACCATTTGGGCACAGAAACCATACTTCTACGAAGATAAACCAACATATAATGGCTATCTGTAGCTTTATTTAATAAGAAGTGGGAATCAGTGCCTGGAGATGTGGAGGGAAGGCTGCATGACTTGTTTTTTTGTGAAAACTTTGTGCAAAATGGCTACTGTGATAAACATGATATGGTTTTGTATCCTCTACATAGAAAAGCATACACGTGTCTGCTATGTGTAGGTCATTCCTAAGTCATTCCTCTGCCTGTACCCAGCTCCTATCTTAAATATCCTCTTCCCACTGCCCAGAAACTCCTGTGTAACTGCTGCACTGACATTTTGCTGCCAGGTTTTGGATGGATCTCCTCTTCCCTGCCTCTGGTGCGCTCCTTTATGCAGATGAAGCTTCTACCAGGCTCCTCAGTGACAAATACCTGGCCACATCTCATGGCCCCATTTTGCTTGAGCTGTTCGCCACATGTAACACGGTGTGTTACCATCTCCTCTTTGGCACTGGACTGACTCACTATTGATTTTTGTGAGCTTTATCCTCCCTTTCTGATCTGGGGAAAATTCATCACAGTGCTGTACATGTCTTAGGAAAGGGATATAAAGGGATTTCTCTTGCACAAATATCAAGCAATACTTTCCATTGTAGCCTCCTCTCTCCTTAAGTTCCCAAAGTAATGACACATAGCATTAATCTCTCCAACTCCTATTCTCTTCACAGCTTTACTCACTCTATCATGATTAACGTCATGGCTATTCCAGGTGATTGTCAGTAAATTCTGTATTTGGGGAATGGGATCAGCCCATACCCAGGGATTTGTGTGTGTTTTTTTGCATGAGCAGCAACAAATATTGCAGGAAAGGCAGAAACCAGGATAGTAAAAATCATAGAAATCAACAGGTTGAGCCAGGCAATGAGCTGTGCCGTAGTAGAGAGCTGGTTGTAGATAAACCGTCTGAAAATCACAGTCTTTCTGGTGGGTATTTTTTCCTGGGAAAACAAAAAGAAGGAAGATTTGATTTTGCTCCAAACTGACTCAAAAGCAGGAGCTTTCAGAATGGTCCATAAACGTCCTGCATCCTGCAAGAAGCTATAAAATGCCAGATCCCCAGCAAGGTTTTGGTTTTTTTTTTTCCCTATTTATTATAAGAGCAGACATTTTCCCTCCTCCTCTTCATGCAGTTTATATCTGCAAACTCTTTCTCAGTTTAGAAATACACAAGAATTGCAGACCCAGCCTGCTCCCAAGGCCAGGCTTGGAGGGTGGAAGACAAGGAATGACTTTCTGTTTTTGACAGAAAGGATGGAGACTGGAATATGGTTCCAAGCTGAGACATTAGGGTTAAGTGTTAGAGAGGCCTTTTTTATCTTCAGGTGGCATTAAAATTTGTTGATGCAAGCAGTGCAATTTAATACAATCTAGAGTCTTAGAGACAACCAAAGTGAAGCTTTCATTTCAACTGGAAAGTGGTTTCTGACCAAAGAAATGGTGAGAAAATGTTCGTGTAAGGACACAAAGAGGTTTTCCAGGCAGAAAGTACAAAAGCAGTTTAAATGGGCTTCAGCATTTGATCACCAAGCCTAGAGCAAGGCTGGAGAGAGCCAGTGACAAAGCCTTTTTGCTTGAGGAAAACCAGCAAGAGGGAATGAACTGCAGAAGGAGATCAGGCAAGACCAGTTTGAATAGCTTTAAATCCACTTAAATGCCTCCTCTCTTTGTGAAAAGCTTTTCTACCATAAAGATGACACTTCGCAGTGCTGGCTTTGCCACTAACCTCATAACCCTAACAGCCAAAATATCAATGTAGTGAGGGAATCCTTTCAAAATCAAAAAACTTTCTCCAAATAGAATTTATTATAAATTCTAAAACAAATAATTATTTTTATAAATTATAAAATAAGCAATTATTTTATAATTATTTATGTCTTCACATATATTTCTATATTAAAAAAATGGAGAGAGAAGCAATAAGAGACCAGGAAATTCCCCAGTGACTCACTGTCAGCTTTATGCAGAAAGAGCTCACATCCCACAACAATGGGCAGCAGACGTGTAACCCTAACACATCTGGAAGCTTCTTCTAGAGCTGAAAACCCTGAGCCAAGAACAGCCTCTGGCTCCCATATGCTTTTGGGCTGCGTGACTTGCATTGTTTAAAGGAAAATGTGCCAGGTTTAAACTGACAGTAAAGACAATGGGAAGCTTTGCTGCTCAAGGAGCAGTGACCTGGGTGAGGGATGAATGACTGTATAGGACCTTAAGATCTCTGAGGAGAGGAGGTGGCTAACCAGATAGACCAGTGCCCATTCTTGTTTGAGACAACTGGTAGTATTGGCGTTCCCTGGTGGGCATCATGGCAAGTCTGCATGTAGTCCTTAAGGACCTCACAGAAGAATGTAAGTAGCCAGCTGGCAGGACTGGGAGACAAAGTCAATGGCTCAGCCCTCCTAAAGCCATGTTCATTTCAAAACCTGTCTCTGATTTGTGAATTGCAGATTCATAGAATAGTTATGATATAGTTATGATAGTGAAGACCATTACTTTCGGTTAGTCTTCAGCCTACTCCTCAGTTACTATGAAGGGTTACAAAACTGCAACCACGACTGATGTATAAGTGTTGCTGTTAACTTCTGAGCTGGTGAGCAAAGCAAGTTACGGTGTCTTTCTTCTTAACATATGTTTGCTCCCCTGATTTCTGCATGTGCTAGGCTTTTGTCAAACTCATTTGTCAAGGCTCATTAGTTTTCCTGATGTGAGGTCAAAGTGGAGGGTATTTCCTATAAATTTTCAAGGCTTTTTTGTTGAGGGAATAAGATGGGAATTCTTTTCATTTCTAAAAATGTTTATATGCATAGAAATAAGCATTTCTGGGGATCCCACTAGAGCCAGTTGTAACCCTGATCAAATTAAATTTTTACATATGAGTTTATCAAGGTCAATTATACAAACAGTGTCAGTCTGAATGGATTAGAGACACTCCATTCTCCACCACTTTGAAGGTAGAAGTTACACCTGATGCCCAGAACCAGGCGGCTCCTACACCTTTTGTTAGTCTGTGACACACTGAGAAGCACATTCCCACAGGTTTATAGGTATTTCCTATTAAACTGGTTTGTTTAACTGCTCTGTGGTGCTGTCCCTTAGGAGCCTGAGGCTCAGCTACAGTGACACCAAAGCGAACTCCAATGGGGCATCACCATTTCAGTGATCCAGTGGTTTCATTCCAACAGCTCAGTTGGCTGTTACAAAACCCAGCTTCAGACTGAGCATTTCACTGTAGTGCTCTCCGGACTTTATCTGAATCATAGAATCATAGAATAGTTAGGGTTGGAAAGGACCTTAAGATCATCCAGTTCCAACCCCCCCTGCCATGGGCAGGGACACCTCACACTAGACCATGTCACCCAAGGCTCTGTCCAACCTGGCCCTGAACACCACCAGGGGTGGAGCATTCACAACTTCCCTGGGCAACCCATTCCTGTGCCTCACCACCCTTACAGTAAAGAACTTCTTCCTTATATCCAATCTAAACTTCCCCTGTTTAAGTTTGAACCCGTTACCCCTTGTCCTCTCACTACAGTCCCTCATGAAGAGTCCCTCCCCAGCATCCCTATAGGCCCCCTTCAGATACTGGAAGGCTGCTATGAGGTCTCCACACAGCCTTCTCTTCTCCAGGCTGAACAGCCCCAACTTTCTCAGCCTATCTTCATACGGGAGGTGCTCCAGTCCCCTGGTCATCTTTGTGGCCCTCCTTTGGACTTGTTCCAACAGTTCCATGTCCTTTTTATGTTGAGGACACCAGAACTGCACACAGTAATCTAAGTGAGGTCTCAGGAGAGCAGAGTAGAGGGGCAGGATCACCTCCTTTGACCTGCTGGTCACGCTCCTTTTTATGCAGCCCAGGATACGGTTGGCTTTCTGGGCTGCGAGTGCACATCGAATGATGCAACAAATCCAGACAGACAGATGTGGTTGAACAGGTTTCCTACCCATCTCTTCATCCTTCCTACCATTCTTTGTGGAGAGCTATTCAGACAGTCCAGAGCCAACATAAATGGATGGTGCTATGCATCACAGCCTGGATCCTGGATTAGAGAGACCAGTTTGGCTTTATCACCCATCCTGTGGTCCTTCTGGGCAATTTCAAATTAGCATGGGCAGTTCACATACTGTTCTAAACTATTTGGAGCTTAGTGTGGTGATGATCATGGTAAACATGGGGTCCAAAGTGACCTTCACAGTGGTACCTTCCTGCCACTTCAAGAAGAGTGTCCAGGAACGGGATATTGGGAGCTTGTGTCTGTGTCAGGCCTATGGCCAGGAAAAGCCAGAAAATCTTTTCTTCTCAGGAAGTTCTCAGAGGAGGATGCAGAGGTTTTGAGTGCAGTTGCTGATCTCCAGGAATTTGTGTGAAAGGCAGTGGGATTCTTTGCTGGGGTTTAGGAGAGCCTGGGAGCGGAAGCTGGGTAGTGTGAGTGAGTGCGATATCCCCCGTGGCTTGTCCGGGATGAAGAGAACCATCTGTCAGATCAAGTGCTCACTGCTGGCCTGGTGGGCAGTTTAGAGATTCACAGACAGCGGGTGTGTGAACACCCATTCTCCAGCTTTCCTGTGCATCCTGTTACCAATGGCTTTTGTGGGATTCCACGGCTTTACTTTCACCCCTGGAGATTTGGTGGGTTTTTCTCTGTATCAGGGACTAAAGAGACACAGTTTGTGTCAGAGAGATGCAAAGGTAGAGCCTCTGCCAAGGAGGAAACGCTGTGGCCTGCTTGTAGCACCTCAGACAGAGGTGGTGATTGAAGCTGGAAGTCTATGGCAGAGACATAGTCCTCATCTCATCTGTCTGCTTCCCCTTGACATGGACTTGGAGAGGTGAATTAGGAAGGTTTTGTGATATTGTGATTTTTGGAGCTTCATGGGCGGAAATTCGTCTATCACTTGCCACATCCTTGCAGCTGCCCTGCTGTACAATTGCTTGGGTTCCAGCAGGTCTGAAGCAGAAAAGCTGAGGGAAGGATTATTTACTCTATAGCCTCTTACATCTCCATGCTGCATACCAATACACTCATGCTAATACACTCTAAGCTAAGTCTCAAATAAACTAGTGATAGCCAAAGTGAAGGAAGCCTCTGTCCAGGCATGAAACTGGGTCTGTCATGAGATGATGTCCCTTAACCTCAGGCTCAGATTTAACCCATGGTTATAAGAGACAGTTGAAGATGCTTCTTCCCCAAGCAAAGCACTACCAGCCTCTCCTGAGGGGCCAGCTCATGGGGAAGAGAGGGCTCTGCTCCCCAGGGCTCTCCCCTTGTGTCAAAGCTCTGCCCACATCTTCAACAAGGTGCAGATGTGCTGCAGGAGATGATGAGTGCCTGTTGGATGGATCCCCAAATAACTCTCATATGAGAAGGGTGCCACTGAATTTAAACCAGTTGCAGCAGCGGGAAACCAGGAGTGACTTATTAGAGGAGATGGGTCAGGAGAGGAGAAGTCACATCTTGGCATGATAGATGTGCACCCCACTGCCAGAACCATGGTCTGCCCTCAGCTGTATGGTAACTTCGCTGCAGGGTGGTACAGCTGCACATTGTGCTGGACCGAGGAGAAACACAGACAGATCAGCTGTAGTTATTACAGCCCAAATGACACAATGGAATAAGCTGATCATGTAGTTCGTCTGTATGTCATTTTGGCATGCAAAGCAAATACACGCATTTCTAAGGATTATGGGCCAGAAATGTAGCTATTATAAATCCTCTTATCTATCCCAGAAGGCCTGTAAGAAAAAGTTTTCTTTTTATCTTGGAAGTGCTGAAATATGTATGAAATGATACTTGCCCTGTACACCCATAAATATGGCTCTTGTCTATCACTGTGCTTTCATTCAAGACATTATTTCATCCCCTTGGCATGTCAGTAACCACGCCGTCCCTTCCTTATCAGCCCTCTCCTAGCAGGGAGGAGCGCACATGTGCAGCTTGTCCCTCTTTGTTTTCCTATCCATTTGGGTTGGGAGCATGACCCCTATTTTGGGTGTGATCCTCTGTGAGGTGAGACACAGGGCTTGGTGCTTGCAGCCTCCATTGCTCCAATGGAAAAGTTTATCTGGGACCCGAGCCAGGCTAAACATTCACTTGGTGTAAGCACTGGGGCATGTGAGCATCCTCCTTTCTCTCAGAAGGGGCTTGGTAGCTGGCATTGAGATCCCACTGATGATGGAACACAAATGACATGAAGCAGCCATATAAAATAAGGAGAGGGGCAAAGTTTTCCCATTGCCCTCTGAATCTTTTCCAGTCTTGTTGTAAGTAGATAAAATGGAAATGTTCTTCAGTTCCCTGATAAAAAGGAACCACTCCATCAGTCTGGGACACTGAAGTCTGATTAAACATTGCCAGGAGAAGGAGTTTGCCCTTTTTAGTAGTAAGCCACATTTGTTTGAATGCTTTGATGTTCCATCTACTTGCAGCATTTATGTTACTTCTTGCAACTACAATAAATGCCTCCCTTATAGAAAAATTTGGTATACTGCAGTAAAAACTCATGGATTTTAACTCCCTTCTCTCAGGTCCGCACTGCATCCTGATCTGTATCTCCCTGGATATCTGGCCTCTATCTCCTCTGTTGTTTCATTGCCTGAAATTTCCACTTCCTGAAAAAGGGAGATGGTTTTGGAGATGGAGCTTCAATTTTAAGATGAAAATGGAGCACTTACAGCATATCCCACTCACCTATAAGCTCAAACCCAAACTAAATGCCCATGAAGCATCTTGGCAACATTTCCACAGCTGCTGCCTCCAATGTGTGATGAATACTGGTTTTTTTTTTTCCATTTTCATCAAACAAGAGGAATTTTCCATTGAGTATCTTTCTATGGGGAAGGTTCAGATTACAGCAACTTAATGGTGTTATCAACAAGGTGATGAGACAGCTTTCAGGCAGCTGCTTAGGAATGAAAGAGGAGGGGGAATGAAACAGTGGGGGACATGCAGGACCTTTGTCTGTGGCTCCCTGTCTGTGGCTCCCTGCCTGTCATTTGCCCCTGTGGCAGACACCATCAGCTTTGGCCTGTGAAAGTCACTGTGGCCAAGGAATGGTACAGAATGTGAAATCCAGCATGCTCCAGAGCAGACACAGCAGTGGAAGGCAAGGAGATCACAGAAGCTGGTGGAGTTTTCACCCAGTATGTCCCCGGGCATTGCCTGCTCTTCCTCTCCATCATTGCCATTGCCATCTCCTCCCCTCCACCCCCATGATTCCTCACCTTGCTTCTCTCCCTTCCTTGTTCACTAAACTGGTCTTCTAAACAAATGCAGGGCTTAATTCTCATTCATGGTCATATTTCACCACTGCAAGATTATAAACAAACCTCAAGCAGTCACGAACGTTCACTCCTTGCCCTGCACACAGTTGCTTTGTGTAGTTTCTGTCAAAACAGTGCTGAATAGCAGCAAACTATTCAGTGACCTGTCACTCGAGAGGCTGTTGTTGTCAGCAGGTTCTACATAACCACCTCATCCATCCAGGTGGTAGCTTGGGTGTGTGACAGATTTGCAATCCACACTGCATTTTTAATAAGCCTGTCATCCCTCTTTGGATGTCAAAGGCATTGTTCTGAAAGTCAATCTCAGCCCCTGACCTCTCTGAGCTTCCCTCTTATATTTAATCTGGAAATACTACTCTGCAAGACGAATATGATCTCCGGCATGCCTTATGCACCTGCAGCTCCTCCCTCTCATGGGCATATTGCTGATGTCAGCACCAAGTCCTCCAGGATGCATTGCTCACAATCATGTGCTCTTGTGAGTCCCCACTTGCAGTACTGTGTACAGTTCTGGTGTCCTCAGCATAAAAAGGACATGGAGCTATTGGAACAATCCAGAGGAGGGCCACGAGGATGATCAGGGGACTGGAGCACCTCCTGTATGAAGGCAGGATGAGAAAGTTGGGGCTGTTCAGCCTGGAGAAGAGAAGACCTCAGAACAGCCTTCCAGTGTCTGAAGGGGGCTACATGGATGCTGGGGAGGGACTCTTCTTTAGGGACCATAGTGATAGGACAAGGGGGAATGGGTTTAAACTAAAACAGGGGAAGTTCAGGTTAGATATAAGGCAGAAGTTCTTTACTGTAAGGGTGGTGAGGCACTGGAACAGGTTGTCCAAAGAAGTGGTGAATGCTCCATCCCTGGCAGTGTTCAAGGCCAGGTTGGACAGAGCCTTGGGTCCTTGGGTGGCATGGTTTAGTGGGAGGTGTCCCCGCCCATGGCAGGGGGTTGGAACTGGATGATCTTAAGGTCCCTTACAACCCAAACCACTCTGTGATTCTATGATTCTATGTCCAAGGCCAGCTCAGCACTGACTATCCCAGCAGAGTTTTATGCACAATACAGAGCCTGCAGCAGGGTGATTCAGTTTTGTGATTGTGTGTGGAAAACAGGCATGGAGAAATGGAAGCATGTGAGCAGGAGGGGATGAAACCTGGTCCACAGACCCGTACTGTATTGAGCAAAACATGTTGACATGATGCATGATCCACACTATATCCTTTTTGCCACTGCTGCTGGGAAAGCTCCGCTGCTGGTATTTTTGTCCATCTTGATAAGTTGGACAAAATCACACCATTATGTTACACCATTACTTATATCAACCCATTTACAGAAAATACTGTGTTGCTTCTCTACACTAAGATTTGGGAGATGGCGAGTTGTGATGTGACCAGATTTTTCCTCTGAAAGCTGAAGGCATTCACTTCCCAAGGGGCAAAATCTCAGAAGAAAAGCCAGTTCTGCCTTTCACTTTGTTCTGCATTTGGAATTAGTGGGATTTTCCAATGAATGGAGTCAGTATTTTAACAAGAAAAAGTTAAATAATTCTACTAAAAATTCATTTCTCTTCTGAAATGGACAGAGAAGTTTAATGCCTTCAGCAGTGAGACAGGCAACACTGGGTTTTAGTGCCAAAGTTACGTCTTGGATGTTCATCTCTACCCAGCTTTAGCATTCAGAAGCTGGGTGAGTTTTGTGAGGTTTCATATGATTTCTGAGCTTCACATCTGTATTAGCGGCATTATGTGGAAGTGATATCTGACACAGGGCTGTTAGGAGGCTTGTTTTCATGCTAGGCATCAATTACAAGACTGATGAAAGCAGGTTTTGATGTAATATATGTTTCTATTTGGTATTAGTGCCATTTGAAATTTTCTGCCTCTTTTTGACAAGCAGTTTCTTGATTTGCATTGTCTCTCCTTTGTTTCTGCTTTCTCTTGGGAAATGCAACATAAAAGGAAGAAAAAGAAGACGAAGAACAGGAGCCACAGAAGAAGCTGGATTTGCCAGTCTTGGAGAATGAACCCTTGCCAGGTATAAGTGACACACGGAGCTTGCATCCACTCTGTGGTGCAAATTTAAACCTGTCTTTTCTACGCTGGCCTGAGTGGGGATGACAATGTGATGACATTCAGATCATGGCAAATGAAAGCAAGAGATATCTGTGATAACAGTGCTGGGGCTCATTGCATGTCTGTTGCAGCCTGTCTATTGTCTTGGGATTTGTTTCAGTTTGTTAACACATTGATTCAATGGAACAGGCTTTTGCTCCTAATTAATACAATTAAAAATGACCTTTGCCTCCTCCCTAGCAAAAATGGTGACTATGGGTACGTGCAGTATTTGATCTTTCCTGTAATCCATACACGGCAGAGGCATATTCTTACAGCATGAGTGAAGAGGAATTTGTCCATTTTCCCCTTTAGAGAACTTAATTCTCTTTTCACTAACATGAAATGTTGGGCCATGAAACCTCTCTATAAAGTTTTGGCTATGAATCACAGCCAGGCTGAGCAGTTTGGTAGATCTGGCTTTTAAAATCATTGAAAGTTCCCACAACATCTGTTCAAAGGGTATCCAGCAGTATCAGTTCCTTGCCACTCTGAGCCTGTTTTGGTGGGAAGCTCCTGCTCTTCTTACTCTTCCCTGCCCAGACTTGTTTGCAGGAGTCTTGTGCATCTGCTGCTCCCAGATGTGCACTGGGGTGAGGGAATAACAGGTATTCCCTAAAAAAAGACTTCAGGCCTGCTAAGAAAGCATCATCATCAGTGTTACTGTCACTTATCAGGTGTAGCTGCTGCATCTGTTTTAACTTCAGAGATGTGGTTAACCTGGTCCTGTGACCAGACTGTATGTAAATTTGGGGTGATTTGGTAATATCACATGAATTCTGTTATTCAAACTTGGTGTAGACGCTGGGTGGGTGAGAGGACAACTCAGTGAAATGCCCTCATCTCCTGAGACGTGGACTCCACAGTGAGAAGGATGAGATCCTACATACGTGCGATCCCAAATGGGTGCAGCTGTGGACATCCGTATTTCTTGCACAGATGCTTATTATCATGGATTCCTATAATCTTTACAAGTACTGAGTGCATGTCAATGTCACAGGAGTTCCGCATGTGATGTTGGACCTGGAGGGTTTATATCTTACCCTTGTGGCTCTCTAGATAAGGCCAAATAAGCAAGAGGCCAGCACAGGTTTCAGCTGTGCAGGACCTCCTCCACCTTTCCCTCTCTGCCTGCTTTGTTATGAGCAGAGCAGTAAAACACAATGTTCTCAGCAAATCTGTGGTTACAGATTGAAGTGGGGCCAGCATTTAATGTGAGCCCACCCAGACAGTGAGTGAGAGATCAGAGCTAGAAAAGGACCCTTGGAAAAGCTGTCTGAGCCTCTATTTAAGGTGTTTAAAATTTACTGAGCAAGTGAATTTATCGCTTGGTAATATCCAGTGCTGGAATATATGTGAGGTCTAAATTGAATCCCCACTTTATAGAATCATAGAATGGTTTGGTTTGGAAGGGACTTTAAGGCTCATCCAGTTCCAACCCCCACCATGGGCAGGGACATGTCACACTAGACCAGGTTGCTCCAAGCCCCATCCAACCTGGATGATAAAATCTTTATGATGATAGAAGCCCTTGTGTAAATGGTTGTTGTCAGCTGCAGATGCTGAGATTTAGGATGTTGGGACTGGAGAGGGGAAAATGCCACAGCATCGGCTGAGCTGCAGCTGCAGTGGGGCTGACCATGCTGAACAGGGCAGTGCAGCAGCACAAAGCTGCTGAGGGATGGCATCTGAGATGATTGGGAAAAAACATAGATTAAAAAGCATAAAGAAAATCTCTTCCATCTTCCCCACTCATGTCAGAGCTGAATCTTCCCAGCACTGACAGGGAGGGTTCATGTGCAACGTCTGTCTCATGTCCTGGAGGCAGCGCTGTAAGGAAGCAGCAATGAAAAACAGCATTTCTCCTGATGTTGCGTTTTACCCTTTGTCAGTTGGAATCAGTCGCAAGGTTGCTTTTATTTCTGGTGGCAGAGAAATGAAAGTGAACCTCCTGGCTCTTGTGTCTGTGATCCAACAGACATACTAGTGAGCAGAGATGCTCTGGTGTATGAACAGTCAACTGGAGATCAATCCTGAGCTGAAGAATTTCCCTCTGAGTTGTGATTTACCTGAATTCCACTAAAGAATGGACCTGGGCAAGACTTGTTTATGTTTCCGAGCAGAAGAATAGCAAATATTTTCCATGTGAGGTCTGAAAAGGCATCATTTTGTTATTGTTTCTTAGTATTGCTCACAAGAATGTGTCATTATTCACAAATGAAAACCCACATATATTCCTGGCTTAAAAACAGGCACCAAAAGAAATGCAAGTTTGAGAAGAAAATACTCTTAAAATATAACCCAGCAAAAGGCTTGCTTTTCATAATAATCTAAGCAAAAACCAGCACAGGACCAGCAAGATGCCAAGAGGAACTGGGAGGAGAGACTGAAGCTCCAGGAGTCACTTTGATGTGCAGCCGCCATCCACATCTGTCTGCAAATGAGGCTGCAGCACAGACAGCCTTTCCCATCCAGGCTTCTACAAGGCTGAACATGATGCTGGTGTGAAGCTGGTAGGAGATGTGCTGGGTAGCTGTGAAGCTGCTTCCTGGGCCCTCCATGCTGAGGCAGAGGGAGTTTTCTTCTTGGTACTTCAATAGACTTACCTCCAGGTAAAGACTAGATTAATATCTTCCACTGCTGTGACCACCCATGACCTGTTAGTAGCAAAAAGGGTTAACTCTGCTTCCATTCAGTACCTACATGTTGCTATGGTCCTTTCTGGTGGACTTCCAGGCTCCAATAGACTTCAAAGAAGGAATGGAGGAGAGGAAGAAGGAGTAGCTGGTGTCCATCACACCCCCAAGCAGAGCCAGGAGGAAGAGAAGAAGGTGTTTCACTGACAGGAGAGCAAAAGTGGAAGGGAAACTTCCACAGATTCCCTGTCTTAGTGTGCTCTACCCTTGCTCCACTTTCACTTGTTGGGCTAGATCAGGCTGTCACACTCTTCCTCTTGTTGCTCTTTGTGGCAGGTCCCTTCTTAGCTCTGAGCCATAGCTTAAACATCTGTGGCATAGGGATCTGTGGCACAGGGATCTGTGCTAATGGCTTTCGTGTAAGCCCCGGGCAATGTAAAGACCAAGCTTCTGCACCCTTCTCAACATCCTTTTGCAACTGTTTCTTCACAAGCTCCATCATTCTCCCAGCACAGATGCCAGAAGCAATGCCAATGCTGACTCTCAATGCCACAGGAACACAGCATCCAGGGAAAGGTCAAATCCACAGACCAGCAGCAAACCCATGCCTCCTCCACAAACCTCGGGAGCAAAGCCGGAGTAGGAAACCAAGGGAAATGAAAGAAATAAACAGTGATCTGGCTTTTTGCTAAAGAAAATGGACAGGGTGGCTCCTTTCTTCTTGCTGCCATGGTGTGGTTACACGCTGCACCACAAGTGAACTGGATATGGTCCAAGCAAGTGGATGTAGCTGCAGTAATTTAAGGTATTAAGGACTCCAACTGATGTGCTGCTCATCTGCTTCTGTGCCAGAGTTGCTGAATGAAGATGCTTTAATCAACTTATAGCAATAAAGAAGATGGAAATACCAGCCCTGGGTGGTGAGCTGCCCAATAAACACATAGAATCATAGAATCACAAAATGGTTTGGGTTGGAAAGGACCTTAAGATCATCAAGTCCCACCCCCCTACCATGGCTGTGTGTTCATTTCTGATGCCTTTCAGGCCAACCTATGCTGCCAGTGACACTAAACCAAACATCTGCACGTTGCAAAATGATATTTTCTTAACTGCCTTTCTTAACCCAGGCCAGACTTCCTTCAATTGAGGCAGAATCAGGCCACAGGTATTTTTAACCAGCGCTGAAGCAACTGCATTGTTGCTCAGCTGCAAACAGACATGGTTTTCCTGGATCAGCAGGTCTGTCATCCCCTCATGGCTTTCTGCTGCTTGCAGGACTTCTCCATTAACCCACCACTTCCTTCTTCAGCTACCGGAGAATGAGGTATTTTGTCATCTGGAACTCTGGCTTTTCCTAAGGCAGCAGCTCACAAGAGAAAAGCCTAAACAGGGCAAGATGTTTATACCCTTGGCTAAAAGAGCTGCTTGAGCAGATTAGAGCAGTGTGTTAAAAGATGACAAATGGAGAAGGGTCTAGAACAGTGTTTTGCTGAAGTAACCTATTGGTGTCAAGCAGAGTTCAACCAGAGATGGATTTGGGTCCTGCAAACCAGATAATACCCCACATTCCAGATTTGCCTCCCTTACACTTCCCCTAAAGTACATTTTCTTTGTGTGAGTGATGATGGTGGGCTAATGATGACCTTGGAAGAAGAGTGTGAGCTCTGGATAGGGAGATCTGGATTCTGCTTCCATCCTTGTTACACAACACACGTATCTTAGCATCCATGTGTGTTCCCCTCTGCAATGCTAGCTCCACATGGAAAGCTGAAAATCATGGGCAGTGCTGGAAATAAAGGAGGAGAAAGGGTGCTGAGTGCAAGAATCTTCAATTACAAGGAACAACTTCAATGTGGCTTACCTTCCAGTAACAAAATTGAGTATCTTTTGGCTCATGGCAATAGCAGCATCACAGATCTCCCTTCAAATTATGGCCCATTTGTTTGCATTGAAATAGAAATAAGAACTAAAAAAAACCCATTCCTGCAGCACAGGATGCAAGCATACATCACACACCTTGACTGTCATTTAAAATAACAACCCATGGCACATGTGACTTGATCCACAATGCAAACACCATGGAGCGCATCAGGGCTCAGAAAGCAGATCCCTTCATGTTACTTGCAGGGAAGTTATCCCTTGACCTGGCCTTCATTACAGTTCATCTAAAGGGGAACAGAGGCAGAGTTTTCCTTGGCAGCTCTATCACATGCTGATGCTGATAAGGAGCCAGGGATGTCCCTTTCGTTGCCCTTGGTGGCTTGCATGGAAAAGATGCAGGGCATGAAGCATCACCCAATGCAGGAGCAAACTGCATTGGGTATCCCTTTTCAAACAGCAGATGGTTTGCAGTTTGCCTTTGGTGAAGCAAGCAGATGTTGGGGGATTTATCTGTGTTTCTTGAAATGGGCAAGAAGAGCTAGGATTCTGGAGGGTTTTCTGGTATTTCTTACTTCCAGTCAGGCTAAATATACTTGAGGATGACCTTTATCTTGGTATCTTAATCCTACCTCTTCTAATCCTACTGTGAAAAACAAAACAAAGTCATTCCTGGAAATGTGAGGTTAAAATAAAAGGTGCTGGTCCTTCTTTTTTCCATCTCTGGAAAGCAAAGTGGTCATTAAGGGCTTTGGCAGTTGAGCCTGGTTATTATTTTATTCCATATAAATCCCGAGCTCTTTCATTGTGCTCAGTGAAGCTTTCCTCACCTCCCGCCTTTTTTATAGAACATGTAAATCACTTCTTTTCAAATTGGTTTTGGACCACCACAGCTCCCAAAAACATCTCACTGGAGAGCTTAATGCTCTCAGTTACATTCCAGTATACATGAAACGGAGTCAGCAAAACTTCTGACCATTTACAGCTTTTCCTTTTAATCATAAAAGTTGTTTCCCAAGGCAAACTCCAGGGGAGTGAACTGTTGTTGGCATGGCCCCTAGGTAACATTGGACCTTTGGCAGACCTGCAAGATAAAAATCCTCTTCTGGAAGCTCCTCCAAGGAGTTTTTCTTCAGTCTTTTGTATCTTGAAGCTTTTTTCTCCCCAGAACTAGGTCTTCCCCTGTGCTCAGGAAATCAGCCACTTTGCCCCTAAAGACTTGATCCAGGAATCTGTCTCTCACTCTGGATTCTCCAGCAGCTCCAAGCTAACATAGTTCTTGGAAAAAGGCTTTTAAAAAGAAAGAAAATGAGGTTTTATATTAAAAACACTGCATGCCATCACATACTTCAGGAAAGCATCCAGATGAACTTGCTCTCTCTGAGTCTGCTTGCATAAAGAGGATTTTCCCAGTCTTTGCTTGTTTCGTACAGCCCTACCAATATCGATATCAGTCTTTTATCTCTTTCTCTTATAGTCTCCTTTCTTTTAACTCACGATGATGAAGTACTATATAGAGGTTGAGATAATGCTCAAATTTCTCACATTCTTCAGTCTTGAGGCCGTTTTTTAAAATGGGAGATAGGGGGCTTGCATGGGGCCAGTTAGGGGAGGAGAGATCTAAAAAGACAAGATTTATAGATTTTTAAGTTATCAGCACTTCTAGAAGAGAAATATAATCCTCATGGCTGAAGGGATATGCTTATCTGCTCTCAAAACCACTGGTTTCAGCTTTATTTGGAGACTGAATACTGAGATAACTGGACTTCAGATCAGATCAAGTGTAGTGATCTTCACATTCCTTGTTTCCATTCACATGCTACACTCTCTTGCACGTAAACCCTTCCTGGTGAGTCAGGTTTCTACCTATAGAATCGTAGAATCATAGAATAGTTAGGGTTGGAAAGGACCTTAAGATCATCTAGTTCCAACCCCCCTGCCAGGGGCAGGGACATCTCACACTAAACCATGCCACCCAAGGCTCTGTCCAACCTGGCCTTGAACACTGCCAGGGATGGAGCATTCACAAGTTCCCTAGGCAACCCATTCCACTGCCTCACCACCCTTACAGTAAAGAACATCTTCTTTATATCCAATCTAAACTTCCCCTGTTTAAGTTTTAACCCTTTCTCCCTTGTCCTATCACTACAGTCGCTAATGAAGAGTCCCTCCCCAGCACCCCTATAGACCCCCCTCAGATACTGGAAGGCTGCTATGAGGTCTCCATGCAGCCTTCTCTTCTCCAGGCTGAGCATGTTGTATCTGACTGACCCTGCTTCGATAGCTTCAATACCAATGCAATACAAACCAATACCAATGCAATAATAATACAAACCAGCCTTCAAAGTGAGTGCCATAAGAAGCAGTGCATCTGTATGGCCTGCAGAGTGAGTTTGGAGCTTGACCCCAGTCCCTGCCAGGGCTTTAGTGTAGTGCTGGAGAGGAAATTGCAGTAATAAGGAGTTATTTGCTCACAGCTCAAGGATTTGGCAATGGCTCTTACCCAAGTCAGTAGAAAAGAACAGCGTTATCTTCCAAGCTCTGAGTATTGCTTCTCACGTTTGGTGGTACTGTGTTTACCAGTCAGCACTGACTTCACCTGTGGAAGGGGAGCTGCAAACAAAGCTCCAGCTATCACCTCCAGTAACAGAAGAGGCTGGATTTCCTGCAGGGAGGAAGCCAGTCAGGTGGTGAAAACCTTGTGGAAAGATTCGCTTTGCCAGCTGTGTTGCAGTGGGATACATCCTGAGCACCTCACACCTATGCTGCCTGCTGCTTGTCATGCATGGAGAATAAAACCAAACATCTCTCTGGGTTTGTTCAGAAGGGAAAATGGCTCTTTAGTGCCAAAAAGATTAGTGGAGTATTTCCTGGATCCACCCTGCAGCAAGTGGGATGTTAGAGAGCGGCAGCACATCCCTTCTTAGGGCCAAGAGGAGACAGGGAAAACCACTAAGATGTTACACAGAGCCCTGGGAACTAGAAGATGTGGAGACTGTGTAATATCTGTGATATAAGGACTGATAAGAGCAGAGAGAGGAGAGTATTTTCTGCTATAGGCAGTATAAAAGCACCTGCAATCCCCAGCACTCCCCAGCACCGAGGCATGTCCTGAGCATAGGATCAGTTAGCTAATCCATACAGAGAAGAAGGCTACTGGTCCTCTGGGATCAAGAGCAGGCAGGACATCCTTATGCAGGGCTGCTGCCCACAGGGGTTAGCACAAACAGTTTCAACAGGTCTGCAGAAAAATATCATCCTTCCCCCCAGCTTTCAGTCTTATTTCAGCAAGGAGAGTGGGAGAGCACAAGAGTGATGCCAAGAAGCATCTGCATGTCATCCAAAAGAACTGATGGAGGAGTAAATAAGAAAGCAAATGAACTTTGGTGTTTGGTTTTCCAGCGCATGCAGTGAAAAATGTGTTTTTTCCTCAACCAGTTACTCCTTGCTCATGGTTGGAACCGTGTGAAGCCTTCCAAGCCCAGGCCCTGCCTGGAGCAGGGTAAATGATTTGCTCTGTAAAATATAGTCATGTTTCAGTATCAGACTGGCTAAAAATACGTTTCTAAGGCAGCAGGGTCTCCTCCATGCTAGACTTTGCTGATGTGTTTGCAATAGCTCCTACGCTTTAGCAGAAACGGTTTCCTGCTCTCCCCAAGCAGGAATGCTCCAATCCGTCTGCTCAGGCTGGCAGAGCCCAAATGCAAGAAGCAACAAATTGCAGGACCATCTGGCTCCAAAACACTGGGATAGGCAGAAAGTATGGTCCAATGCAAAGGAACAAGGACAGGAGTGATCCACTAAGGGTGGTCACCATGTTCTAGCAGAGACCATGCAGTGTCCACAAACCACATCTACACTTACTTCCGTGGAGAATACCCGAGGGGGGCAGAAGAGGAGAGCTCATGTCATCCTGAGTAGCTTTAGGGTATTAAACCTCAAGATACAAGTAAGAATAATAACGCTCAGTGCTGCTGTAATTTGTCCCACAAAAAACAGTCTCTATGTCCTGAGCCTGAGGCTGAGGAGGCACAAGTCATATTCCCTGTGCATCTCTCTGATACTTAGCACTGGTGCAGGGGTAAATTTGGGCTAAGTTGCCTGCAGGGAACATCAAGAGGAACCAAATAGGACATTCTTCAGTTCTCATTGTAAGAAGTACTCACTATGATATGTCAAATAGATTGTGACTCTGTATTACTGATGTCTTTAGGACTATTCCTACACCTGGCAATAATGTGAACATCTCAGGCCATTGGAAGGGAAGGGCTATGGGTGGGAGCATGTTCCAAGGATTAGAAGAGCAGCATGGGCACCTGGGTTCAGTTCTTGGTCTGAACTGAACATAAAGAGGGCCACAGACCTGTATGAACCCACAGGACAGAACACACATAGAGGACCACATGCTTTTTTTTTGTCTGAGAGACATCTAAGCTTGGTGTTTCTGAAACACAGGGCACACACAGAAGGCAAATGGGAGTTGAAGCTCAGTGTACCTAAACATCACCACCTAATTCATGTCTTGCTGGCCCAGTGTTAATAGAAGGCAATACCACTTTCCTTGCTATCAGGGATGTGAAGGAAGAAAGAAATGCAATACTGCAAAAGGTTCAGATGTTGCAGTAGGAGCACAGGACATGGCTAATGTAAGGAAGCTGAGGGTGTACAATAAATCCGTCCCAGTGGCAGTTTATCTGGTACTTTCTTATATTCCCACTTGGCTTCCCCTCCTGCCCCAGCCCTGCTCCCCACCTTCCCACTGGATATCTGATTTCCCAGCTGGTAATCCTCACCCCATCCACTCTGAATATGGTCTAGACGGTCTAATTGTACATAATCCTGGAGCTATAGCGAACACCCCACACTAAGTAAACCCTGAAGTTCTGTGCATGCCAGGGATTCATTTGCACTCTGCTGAGTATTCGGATCACTTCTCATTCAGCAGAATGTTGAGGAGTAAAAGGTTCGGGTGAGGTGAAGAGGAAAGCACATCCTTCACAGGGTGTGATGAACAGCACTGCCTTATACTGATTTCTGCTTATGAAGCAACATACGTTAAGGGGAGTCATGATGGTATTTCAAAGCACTTTGTTGCATCCCTGCTCCTCCTTGACTCTTCATCTCCTGCTCTTCTGCTTAGCTCACACACTCCTCTGCTACCCAGATGCAGCATCTGTGTACACTTCACCATCTGCAGAAGGACACAACGCTGACAGAAAGACTTTAATGGTCTCTCTGCATGCTCTGCCTACCTTCCAGAGGAAGCCATTGCATTCTTCATCCATGCAATTCAGCATTGCCCTCTCATTTCCTGCTGTAGGAGCTATAAACCTTTAAAGATTTCAACCTCTTTCCCCTTTCGCCTCCTATCCCTTGCTGATAAGAGGAACCATCCTTCAGTAGGGGCTCCTGTAAGTCATGCTGGGTGACACAAACTGAAGAGCTGACCTCTGAAGTGACACTTCAGCCTCCACCGAGTTAGCCAAGGTGCTGTGTGAGGTTCTGGAACAGGCTGTTGCACTGCAGAGAAGTGGCTGGTGTTTTCGCTTAGCTCAGCCTATTTTTAGTCAGCCCCAAGAGCTTGTCAGCATGCAAGTTTCAGGTTTTGGAAAGTGTGAAAACAACCTGGATGAAATCAGGAAGGGAACTTATCTGGCTCTGCAGTAAGAGACTAGGGCCAGATGACTGGAGGCTACTCGGCAAAGAGGTTTTGAGTGACAAGTGTTTATCTTTCATTGCTCATAAGCATTCCTTGTCAGCAGGGGATGGGTGGGAAGAACATGTTTTTCTGTGCTTTGAAGCTTTAGGAAAAGAGGCATATCCTTGCTATGGCAAGCACACTTGCAAGATACAAGCTGTGTGAAGGAGGAAGTATTGGAGCAATTGGGAGAGTTACTTGGCAGGTCGTGTTGGGGAGCAATATTGGCTGGTGGCACCCCAAAGCACGTAAAGGCTGAAGGGAAACTTCATGGGAGCCATGGGTTAAAAGCAGCTTACCCTGCCTTGGGACTGGGCTCTCAAACTTAAACAGGGGAAGTTTAGATTGAATATAAGGGAGAAGTTCTTTACTGTGAGGGTGATGAGGCCCTGGAACGGGTTGCCCAAAGAAGTGGTACATGCTCCATCCATAGCAGCGTTCAAGGCCAGGCTGGAAAGGGCCTTGGGTGGCATAGTTTAGTGGGAGGTGTCCCTGCCCATGGCAGGGGGCTGGAACTGGATGATCTTAAGGTCCTTTCCAACCCTTAACTAGTCTATGATTCTATGACAGGGTGTTGGAGTCATTTCATCCAGGCAACAGACCTTTAGTGACCTGTCTGTAGTAGGAATGACTCAAACATGGCTCATCCTGCAGAGAGGAGATCCTGGAGGAGATTTATGAAGCAGCGAGAGACAGGCACTAAAGGAGCTCGTGGCAGCACTGATCTGTGGGGTAGTATGAAAGGACAGCCACGAAAGAGCTGACTCCTCACAGTGACATGCACAGCTATTGAAATACTCCAGGTGAGGCCATGCTTCCATTTTATTCCCTTCACTGACTTCTTTTTCTTTTCCCTTTTTCTTTACTATACCCAAGCAAACGCACTCTCATTCAGACTCCTGCTCTGATGCAGCACGTTGGGCTGGGTTTAATAACAATCCTTGTTTTCAAAGCTCCACCAGATGAAGTGTGAAGGACTTCCAGCCCCGCTTGCAGGCTGGGTCCCGGAGGGGTCAGCGGCTGGTGCATGGGGAAATGCGTTTCCTGCCCTGCAGCAGCAAACGGGAGGTGAATGGAGGAAACAGATGTGGAAAATCCACCTCCCCCTCAGCCTATTGCTCAAAAGCAGCAAAAAGCAGATTCAGGCTCTTTCTGGTTGTGGTAGTAATGATTGCTTAGTACTGCGAACGGAAAAGGGCTGGTGCTCCTGATAGGGGGGTTATCGCATCTCCGTGCAGACAAGCAAGGCAGGAGGAAAGCAGATTTTATTTTGGTCTCTTGCTGTTTTTCTTGCCATCAATCAGGTGAAAGCTCCACAGGGTGCCTCAGTGGGGTTTCCAGATGCAGGCAATGGGAATACTGTTCTGTTGTAGCATTGACTGCATGTCATGTTACTTGCCTCCTGGCTCCTTGCAATGACAGTTAAAAGGCTACTAGTTAGGTTCAGCCATCTCAAGTGAGCAGAAGCAGGTTTTATCTCCAACAGAGGTGAGCGTTCATTACAGTGAGCTGCACTGTCAACAGCTCAGCTCACTACAAGGGAATAAATTCACTGCTTACAGATGCAGTGTCTGTCTAAAACCTGAGCACATGAACCCTGAAACAGTCCATGAGGTCTCCTCTGAAAATGAAGTTTGACAGGACTAAGCTCCTTTGCATATAAGGTTCCTTAAGGACAGGGATGCATTCTGCACAGCTCTGAGCAGAGGTTGGCTGCTGCTCAGTAAGTAGTATCTTATATGTTATAACTGATGCACGTTCTGTTCTTCTTATCCTGACGTGTAATCTAGTTGGGAAAAAGTGTGATGATTTAGTCTTAGTTTGTGTCAGATCAGGAAGAGAAGTCTGATAAGGATTTGTGAGAGGGTTTACATTCTTCAAAACATTTTACAGAGAATAAAACCATGAAGGAGTATACACTTGCTTTCTGGTTTTGTCATATTAGAAGATGGTGGTGAAGGTTACAGCTGCTTTCAAGGGTTAGCCAGGATCCAAGCTCTGCAGTACAGACACAATCTGGGAGACGATCCTAAAGATTCCACTATCTAGTAAAAGGAAAGCATGGTCATCCCATTTTCCCAATGGCAAATTCAGTCAGAGACATCCACAAAATCTCACGTTCCTTCTTGGAATGCCTATAAGACATGAGTATCTTGTATTTAAGGGAGTATCTATGGGAGCAGGACCCAAAACCTGGGCCAGCTGTTTTGCGCAGCCAGAGGTGTCACTTTGACATAGACAGGATCTCTTTGGCCAAAACTGATTGAAGGAAAACCCTGATGCATCTTGTGAGTCTCTTGGTTAAATATATATGTGTGGGATCCCAAAATACCTGTGTAGCTCTTAATTTTGGTGAATTTCCCAAAGAAATCCCCATTAATTGCTTTCCTCTCCCCCAAACACCTGGAAAACCAGAAGGCTCCAGCACAGCACTGGTGCAATCACCTTCTTTGTCTCTTTGCATTCGCCATGGACTAGAGAAGTTCTGTAAACCAAAGTGCAAACACCAGAGCCAGTGGAGCAGGGAACGCTGCCTGGCTCAGACTGTCAATCCAATAAGTAATTACAAAATGAAGAAACCTCTGCTGCAGCAATCAAAACCAGTGGAAATGTTATCCTTGATATTGCAGGAAACTGGATGGGCCCCTTAATCTTCCTAACCAAGGGAGGGATAGGGGTGGGAAAAGACAACTTTAGTTAAGGAAGAAAAAAATTATGCAGATAATGCGTGGTGTTTTTGTCAGGCTCTTAATTGTTGTTGCCAAGGAAATGTATCCTCTCGGGTTGGGGCTAGCGTAATGACAAAATGCAAACAGCTTGATTCATGTTTATAGAGAGACGGAGCCAAATTCATCCCCAGTGCAGCTCAGCCGAAATGCAGAGCTGGATTTGGCTCATTACCTCGCTAGCAGTTCTGTATCAACATGTTCTCCCAAGCTATTTTGCAAACACCTAATTTATTTAAAGGGAAAGTTTAGGAAATGTTTTCTTGTGATTTATTGCTCCTTGCCTGCCAGTTGTTTGAACAAGGACTCCACCAGTCTGTTCTTCTTCGTGGTTTTATTTGCTATAACAAATGCTTTGGCTTTGGGATTTCAAATCTGTCCCAGCAAGCTTTTAGATCAACAGCAGTAATCCTTCAGCCATGATTATCACTTATTCCTATGTCTTTTTTACAAGACAACGCTTCTAAAGTAATCAGCAATTATTAAACTCCCATTTGCAGTATCACACTGGCTGTGCAATACTTTGACTACAAATCTGCAGCATAAATTACTACTGTAGATCATAGTTACATTCTTAAGTCAAAGGGTTGTAATTAAAATACTTCTAAAGCTCTCTTGTACGTTCAGTGTTTCCTCAGTCTCGGCTCATTAATATCCTCATCAACATAATAAGGATCAGCGGGAGCTTCGCCATACATGTAGGATCACGCACAGTGACCTGGACCATGATCACGAAATAAGATCCAGGTCTCTGTGTCTGCACCATATCCCCTTTAAGTGAAGCCTAAACATGATGCAGTCCTTGGTTTGTAAAGTCTATGCCTCAGTGCTTCATTCGCGCTGGGTATTTGCACTCAGTGTCTCTGCCTCACAAAGTGGGAAAATAGGAGCACTTGGCTTGCAAAGACAAGAAGTTTGGGAATGCTCAGCCACTTGGCTTTCAGATCAGGAAAAGTTCATGTCCAGCAAAGCTAAAGAAGAGCTGAGATCTCTACATATCTCTCCTTGTGCTTTGGGGGTACACTCAGCCCTCCATCCCCTACCAGAGTCTGCAGTAGCTTTTTCCAGCAAAGCAAAGCTGACATTGGTTTCTCCTGCTTTTCCAGCAGGACTGGAGAGAAAAGCTGGGCTTCTCCAAAACCAAAATGTGGTTTGGGAAGAAATAAGTTTTCCAAATATTTTCTGATGGAAATCTCATGAAAAAAATGAGAATGTTTCAAGGTTCGCAATACAAATTGAAAATGATTTGATTCTAGCCCAACGTTTTTTGAGTCTTTGGGTTTACAGAAAGCACCAGAAATGCCTGTAGAGGAAACATCCAGTTAGCAGTTACCAGACCAGATTCTTGCAACTCAACGATATTGAGTACTGATACAGAAACTGTCAGGCTGGCTGAATCTTCCTCTGAAACACCAAAGAGGAAGCAATCTGAGGAAGAAGCGAGGGAGGGCTATGAACAGATCATTGATAACAGAGAGTTTTTAGCTGTGAAATGAACTTGCAGTGCAGTTAAGGGAGAGCCTGGATGCTATCTTTAGGAGCCAGGAAGCAATGAAGATTAATCTTAGTCTTCCAAAAGGGTTTGCTACCCCAGCAGAAAATGATAGTTGCTGTTGGAAACTTGACCTTCTTTGCTCTAATTGTCACCAAAAATGTCCACAATGTTCTTGTGAAAGTTACTGCTGGAAGCAAAACTAAAAAAATCCATAAAATTAATCATATTAATGTATATGAAATTAACCTATACAAAAATAAGCTGAAGACTCTGAGAAGTTCACTGAGGACTTTTACATCTGCTTCATATTTTATGTGGAAGATGCCCAAGTAGTACATAACCTGATGACAAGTGAAAATCCTGAAGATGGGTATGATTCCCAGCTAGCTCCCTGTAGGGCATCTTAGATTGCAGCATAGTTGATGCTTTAGGTAGTTTAAGGAACTGGAATGTCACAGAATCACATAATAGCAAGTCGGAAGGGACCTCAAGGATTATCTGGTCCAAACTTTCCTGACAAAAGCATGGTCTAGACAAGACATCCCAGCACCCTGTCCAGATGAATCTTAAAAGTATCCAATGTTGGGAAATCCATCGCTTCCCTGGGAAGATTATTCCAATGGATGATTGTTCTCATTGTGAAAAATCTTCTGATCAGAATCTCCCCAAGGAGTAACATGTTCCCATCACCCCTCACCTTTTCTACCTGACTCCTTGTAAAAACAGGGTTTCCATCTTCTTTGTAGCCACTCTTTATATACTGGAGCATGGTGATAAGGTCTGCCCTGACCCTTCTTTTCTCCAGGCTGAACAATCCCAGATCCCTCACCCTTTGCTTCCTAGTCCTTGGATCATCTTTGTGGCCCTTCTCTGGACCCTTTCCGCCTGTCCCTAGTGTGGGCAAGCAGGAACCAAAATTGAACACAGTATCCCAGGTGTGGCCTGACACGTGCTGAGCAGAGTGGGACAATGACTTCTTTATCTCTGCTGGTAATGCCCTTGTTGATATAACCCAGAATCCTGTTGGATTTCTTTGCCAGTGCTGTACACTGTTCAGTCATATTGAGCTTGTGTCAGGACTCCCAAGCCCCATTCCACAGAGCTGTTCCCCAGCCAAGTAGATATCAGCCTGGGCTGGATTGTGTTTACTCAGGTGCTCTTACATTTGTCTTTGTTGAACTCCATAAGGCTATTGTTACCCCACTCTTCCAGGCTATCTAGGTCACCCTGCAGTGTGGCTCTCCCTTCCAAAGCGTCCACTTCCCCACTCAGTTTGAACCATTGGAAACTTCATCAGAGTACATTTGATCCCATTTATGATCACTTTTGAAGTCATTGAACAGCATTGGGCACAACATCAATCCCTAGGGGAACCCACTAGTGACTTGTTGCCAGTTGGAAAAGAAGCTGTTCACCACCACGCTCTGGGTGCTGCTGGTCAGCCAGTTCCCCATGCACCACACAGACCACCTGTCTAGACTGTGATGAATCAGTTTATCTAGAAGAAGGCTGTGGGAAACTGTGTTGAAAACCTTGGAGAAATCCAGGTAGATGATGCCCACCACTCACCCCGCATCAACCACACAGGTTACTTTTCTGTAGAAGGTGATCAGGTTTGTCAAGCATGATTTGCCTCTGGTGAATCCCAATCACGGCTTTTCCCAATCATGTGCTTAATTTGACTTGTGACAACCCCCAGAAGGATTTGCTTCATAATCTTCCCAGGGACTGAGGTGAGATTTATGGGACTATAATCTCCTGGATCCTCCTTTCAGCCCTTCTTCAGGATGTGGGTGACATTTGCCTTCTGATATGTTTCTCAATCTTCATGACTTCTCAAAGGTTATGGGCAGCAGCCTCACAACAATGTCAGTCAGCTCTCTTAATGTCCTCAAGTGGATATTGTTGGGGCCATCAATTCATAGGGGTCAAGTTCCTGTAATAGTTCACATACCAACTCTTCATCCACTGACAGTGGATCTGTGTCTATATCAACCTGCATTTTTTTCCCAAGGCCTGGGGCCCACCAGTGCCTTTATAGACAGAGGTGAAGAAAGTGGTGAGAACATCTGCCTTGTCAGCATTGTTGGTGAATGATTCACCTTTCATGTTTAACAGTGGGACAATATTTCCCTTCTGTTTCTGCTTTTTTGTGTACCTGAAGAACGTTTTCTTGCAGTTTCTGACATCTCTGGGCAATTTTACTTCTATCTGCACACAACTGCACTTCTGCAAGCCCTGGCAATGCCCTTGTGGTTCTCAACAGTTGTTCAATCACATTTCCATCTCTGGTACTCTTCTCTTTTGGTTTTAAGCAGACTCAGAAGACTGCAGTTAAGCCAGGGGGGTTTCTTGCTTCACCTGCTTCCTTTATCTTTAAAGGGGATTCTGGCACTTGTTAGCTCCTTTACCCTCCATGGAAGTTTCCAACAGAATCCCTCCCAGCTGAGCTCTGACAAAGCTGAAGTTTGCTCTTCTAAAGTCTTAGCGCTAACTTTCAGCATGCTCAGCAGGATCCTAAACTCAACACTATTGTGGTCACTGCTTCCAAAGTTATCACTGAGATATTACAAAACAGGTTTTCTTGGCCTGTGAGTAGCAAGTCCAGCAGTGACTCATTCCTGGGCGGCACACCTAACATTTGTACGAGGATGTGGTCCTCTACACATTCCAGGAACTTGATGGATGACATGTGAGCTGCTGTATTGTTCTTCCAACAAATGTCTGGACAGTTGAAGTCATTCCATAGAACCAGGTTCTGTTGACCTGAATCTTGCTTAAGTGACCAAAGTACTGTTTCATTGTCCTTGAAGTCTGGGTTTGGAGGTTGGTAACAGATGCTTATTGTAAGATCCCCCTTGTAGATGACCCTGCTGATCTTGACCCAAAGGCATTCAGTAGGGCTTCCACAATCGCCATAGTTGACTTCTGTACATTAAAAGTTCTCCTTAACATGGAGCACAACTCATCCTCCTTTTCTTCCCTTCCTGTCATTAAAAAACAGCCTATAGCCATCCCTTGTGATCCTCCAGTCACACAAGTTGTCTCAACATGTTTCAGTTATTCGTATGATACTACAATCTTCTGACTGGGCATGGAGCTCCAGTCCCTCCTGTTTGTTCTGCATGCATCGGTGTTCACCTGAGGTGGCTGGTCTTCTGGTTTTCATCTCAGGAAGCAGCTAAGGAACATTTGTCATTCCTTTGCTCGGCCTGGCCTATTCCTCAGTTGGTTCCAGTGACTTGACTGTTGCCAGTTTGGACCCAGTCCCCACAAGTCCTTCAGTTTAAAGCCCACTTAACCAAGTTGGCCAGCCTGGGCCAAAGATTTCCTTGCCTTGCCTTGCCTAGACTGGTGGATCCCATCGAACATGCTATAGTGAATGAAGAATATTCCATCACCACAGTCTTTCTTACGGATGCAGGGCATTTCTAACCAAATTGAGGGCTTATCACTAACCTGTGCTTCACAGATACCTGCTGTTACTTCTTGCCCATATAACCCTGATGTGTATATTTTTAACCTCCTGTTTACTATTAACTGTTGCACTGGAAAAGCAGAATTCAAATGAATTCAGTTTTAAACCCTTTGAGATTCCCTGGAAACATCTTATATTGGTGGGTTTAGTTTTGGATTCAAGAAGCTGTTATATTTTGCAGACATGTAATACCACATCTATAAAGAATCATAAAAATAAATCCAAGATCCAATTAGGCTGGTCACGGGCAAACTTTACAAAGTTTTTCTATTTCGTCTCAGACCCACAGACTGTTCTGCTCAGGAATTTGTGGCTTTCTGTCCACATTTAATTGCATTTGCTGCCTGATTTCTATTTATGATGCACAAAGCAATATTATTTGACAGTAATACTTTAAATGATGTCAGCAATACACTGCAATGTGAGCAGCACAGGAAAGGGGAGAAGGCCTTCCTAAATAAGTTAACTGAGTGTATTTCTGCCTTGTTTGAATGCTCAGGGAACCACAGGGATGATTTAGAAGTATTTAAGGTTCCCAGTGGAGCCTGACAACTCTGCATTAATAAGGGTCTGGAGAATAAAGGTTCTGTTAACCATGTGGTGGCATGAGGGGGTCCTGACAAAAGAGACCTTGTTTTCTTCAGCTTTTAGCATTCTTGGGCTCTGTGATTTTCTTTATTCCATGTATACATTCAAACCAAACTGTTTCAAACTGAGCAAAGAACTAAATCACTGAGCGTTGTTTCTTTTTTCCCCCTCCATCCCATTGACATTTCCATCTATTACTGCACTTCTGTGCATGTGACTCCTCCATATCTTTTCAGAGCCACCCATTTTCCCTCCCACAGAGCTGTTTTTCTCTCCTTTTGTAGTATGTCCCTCTATCTACTTTCGTTTCCTCTCACTGTTTGAACATCCAAAACTTTGTTGAGTGGCTCAATAGGTTACACAGATCAAAACAAAGTTCTTGGACCAGTGCGCTTATAACTGAATGCCTGTTTCTTGAGGTGATCTCACCTGAAGCTAATCCTTCAAACACTTTGATTCTTTACCCATGTGAAGCTCAACTTCAGGTGTGATGGTCAGCGGTCAGAGATGAACAAAAAATGGGACAGTTGGATCTCTAGTCTCTTGAATCTGGTCTCAACCATGTCATTCTGCCAATTAAACTACATTACAACCCATGCAACCACCTAAATACCATGTAGAAAGTGTAGTGATTAGCAAATGGCAAGTACAAAACAAACCAAAGGAGACGGTTCTTCACACAACATTTGGTTGAGCTGTGGGACGTTTGGGCTGCCCATACTTTACATGAGTTCATTAATGGACAAATTCATAAATATCACTGAAATTACTTGACATTGCCAAAACACAAAGAGACCATCTGTGGCTCAGCACATGCCACAGCTTGTTGACGACTGGTGAAGCACTATTGTGTTGCTCTGCTCCTGTGTTCTTCCACATACCTTCACTATTGGCTCTTCTTGGAGACATAAACTAGAAAACAGCCATAATAAGACCAGTCTCATCTTTAATGACAGTTAAATGACAACTAAACATGAGCTTCATTAAACAAAAATACTGCATGCTCTACATCCTCAGAAATGTGAGGTTAAACCAGTGGCATCTTACACAGGACGGCTGCCCGCCTTTGACTTTGCTGCTTCCTTAGGTTTGCTGCTCAATAAAGTTGCGGTAATTCAGAGCAGAGACACACACAGTCCAAAGCAATTAACTCTTAGTCAGGAAGTCCCCCCAATGTTAAGAGCATAAATCTCCCAGCCCATGCAGAGCTTTGCATTCCTGTAGCACATGGGGCCCATTAACGCCACTTTCAGTCCTTAGGAATGGCAATGCTGGAGCCAGCTCTGCTCCAGTGTCTTTCAGCTGCTACATCTGCCCTGTTTGCCCCTGGTCCCTTTTGGGCTCTTTCTGATTTATTTTAGTGTGCCAGATGCTACCATGATGGCAGTCCCCTTAGAAAAACCTTCGTGGATCTTCTGCATGGACCCTGAGCCAGCACCAGGCACTGCAGAATGGGCTAGTAGCCCTCTTTGTTTGCTGGCTTTGAGGATCATCACCGTTTTGAATTGCTGAGCAGTGCCAGCAAACCCTGTAATTTTGCCTCATTATGTTCTAAGGAAGCAGGATGAGACAGAGCTTCAATTTAGTGCTGTTCTTTGTCATCAAGGCTGGAGAAGAAATATAATCTGTCACTGAGCAATGAAGCTCAGAGGACTCAGCAGTGGCCAAGTGAAGATTCATCCTGTTCAGATTAGTTCTTTAGAAGTAAGAGGCTCTTATCATAAAAGAAGTCCTCCCAAACTCCTAATTCTTTTTGCCACAGTTTTTCACCACCATATTTACAAATAGGTCAGGACCTATTGTATGATTCTATGACCAGTCTGCAGCTTCAGTGGGGATAATTCCTCCTGTGGAGTAGCACTCTTGAATCTAAGGGAGGATATCCATGATGAAGGACCTGCACCAGCAACACTTTGTGAGAGACATGTCTCACTCCCTTCCTTGGCCTCATCTCCACACCTTGGCTGTGCTGCAACATGGAAAGGGAAGCAGGACCCCAGAGTACCTCTTCCTACAGCTTTGCCAGCAGATTTCCTTCAGCCACAGCTGGCCAGGGCTAATTGTTGGAGGCTGGTTTCTTCTCATATGACTACAGTCTTTTAAGAAGAGGGAAATGGGTTGTAAAATACATGCACTGTTTCCACACATGGAGAAAGATACATGTGTGTATCCTGTTACTAGAAAAAAGGAGGCAGATACAGCCCACAGCATACTCCTGGAGTACCTTGACCTGTCTGGACTAACTGTGCTTGAATTTCAAGCCTATTTATAATTATTAACAGACAGTTTAAGAAATCAACACCAGCAATGCTATCTTTTGCTCTGCCTCAAGATGGGATGCATGGAGTGATGCATAATGTGTTTAGAGTTCGAAAGGTTTTATACCATTTTCAGTCTAAAGGGGTCGTTCTGAAGTCAGGTTTCTGGGCTTTGCCTGAAGAGAATATGATTTTAGCCCAAGCTGTAGAGACTATTGGGAGCTTCTTTGCTCAGTATGAACTCTTCAAATCCCCAAGCCAATGCTTGGAGGGACACAATCACCTGGAACCTCAGTCATTCATAGCTTGTTAGAAAGGCTGGGGTTTAGCTCTGTCTCAATGAAAACCTATCTGTGATCCTCAGACTTAACAAGTCCTGTGAATGCTCAGGCAGTCAGACAGACTTCCCAGAGCTGAGTCAATAGTTTAGATGAGGCAACTTCAGCCAATGACATTGAGAAGGGTCATTGGTAGCCTCACAGGCAGGGCACTGGAGATGTGAGACCCCAGAATCAATGACTCAATCTGAATCAGGCAAAGCAAGATTAGACTTTGGCACCCTTATCATAAGTAAATGCTCTACATTCTGAGTTCTTGCTATGCTGAGGTGGGAGAAGGTGATTATCAAGTTGTATGGGGCTGAGGTGGGAGAAGGTGATTATCAAGTTGTATGGGTTTTCCCTGAGATGCTGTCGTTGAAACTGATGTGAAACATTCCCACAAAACCCCCTCAGCTCAGGTGGACCAGTTTTGTTCCCTTTGTTTCCTAGCAAAAAGCCACCTCAGTGGAGAAGCCCTGATTTTGTCTAAGTATTATCCTTATAATTTGCACCCACGGGTACATAACTGCAGGTGCGTTTTGTTTTCCAGCACTGGGTACAAATGAAGCAGTGCCTGCAGTTTTATAAGCCCTCTGAGAGGCACAAATTGTACTCCTGTGTAGCTGGTGACAGAAAATCACACCCACAGATATTTGCAGGTGTAAAAGGAGAAAAAGATAATAAAAGGAACTAAAAAAGTTAGGTTTGGGGATCTGTGTCTGCCAAGTTCAAATACATATTCAGAGTGTGAAAGGGCAAAGGGAGAAGCCATGTGTGAGGAAGAGAAGTGTCTTCATCAGTGCTGTGAGGAACTTAAAGCTGTGTCAGGAAAGCAGGAAAGCAAACTGAGAAGATAAAACGGAGTGTAGATGACTGCATGCTGATTAATGAACTCCTTGCCCTTGCAGACAGATGTCTGCTCCTGACCAAAGTGGTGGGCACAAGAATGTCCTATAGTGGAGCCTTTGTGCATGCATCAATTAAATCAAATTTACAGCCCTTTTGAGTTTCTTTGACTTTCTTTCATTCTAGTAATTAGAGGAGTAGAATGTTACTCATTCTACCACTATTCATAGCATTTCTGATGTTGGGAAGCCCAGCTCCTCCGTGACTAACAAGGAATCCATGTACTAGTCCAAGGACATGAGCAAGTATGCGGGATCTGACCTGAACTGCTCAAACAAAAATTAGGCGGGCAAATCTATGATGGTGTCACTTGCATATTCTTATACAACTGTGGAAATTTATGCAACTGGGACTCATTTTGTTTACGGGTTAGTTATCCCCACATCAAATGGGTTAAGGACATAAAGATGCCTGAATGCTTAGATCAGTTGTCTACTTGCATACCTTTCTCCACCACCTTCTGGCCATGACCTCTATTTTATCTGTGAGTCCTGCTTGCCTTCCCTTCAGTTGTGTCCCCAGACAAAGCTCCCTTGGCAGCAGTGCATCAGCTTGGGGATCCCCCCAAGAAGCCACTGGTGCTGTTGGGGTGCTGCACTGTTTACAGTGTTGAGAGATGAGTGAATAACTTTGTCCTTTGACTTTACCCACCACCTCTGGGAGCTGGTAGACCTCAGTAATATCCTTTCTCATCTGCCTTTTCTCCAACTGAAGAGTCACAGACTTTCCCATTTCTCCTTGTAAGGCAGCTGCTCCAGCCCCTTGACTTCAGTTGTCTTTCTCTGTACCTTCTCCAGCTCCATAGGCCCTCCACTGTCTTTGATACATCAAAGCTTTCCATTCACCACTAAGATGAATTGCGCTGGTTTTAAGCCCTACAGAGCCGTCTGACTTCTGTGATAAAGTTACACTGCTCAAATTATGACAATCACATCATGCTGGCTGATGTAGACCAAGAATTATCTCTAACTCATAACATATTGTATATTATTATCCCAAAAATGAATAAATGTTTTCTTGTTTGTTTGCTTGTTTTAATTTTGCAATCTGTTCATGAACAGTTTGTGAACTTAAACAGTATAAAATTAATGGAAGAAATGACATGCTTGGAGTTATTTGCTAAGCTATATGTTTGCCATGAGTTTCTTGCCCTTGTTTTAGTTAAGTTCTCAGTTTAATTTCTTGAGCATTCCTTTGTTTTAATCACAAACTTGTAAGAATGTTCTGGAAAGACCTCGATTGCCCGTTCCTAACACACAGATCAACTTGCAGCTGGGTTTAAGTACAGTTGATGAGAAAAGCATTTCATTGTTTCAATCTACTCATTTCTCCTCGTTTCCTTCCACTGTGAACTATTTAGTTAGCAGATTATTTCCTACTGCAGGAGAGAGCCATCAGGCCTTTGGTAAGGCTCCAGCTCTGCTAGGAAAGCTGTTGCGCTGATGGACTGAATACTTCCAACTCCACCCCTTTCCTCTGTCCTTTCTTGCCTTTGCTTCAGCACATTCCCATGATCCCAGGGACCCAAGTGGATTTGCAGACCAAGTCCTGTATCCTGTCATCGGACATAAAGCCGTACTGGGGGATTTCAATATCTAGTAGTTTCTTTAGGTGCTGGCTTATTAAGGAAATCGACTGGAACTGTTGCATCATATATGAAATATGACAACCTCCTAACCCATATGTACAATTTATTAACGATGGCTGGGATGTGAGGAGATAAACTGATGGTAGAGGTATTCTTGCTCTGGATGTCTGAGTGATCTAAGATGTTGGAAGCACTGAAATTTAGCCTGCTCCTGTAGGTCTAAATAGCTCAGGATTGTTTTAATTGGGTTATGTATTTAGTCCAAATGAGCATGGGATGGCTCTAAGCAGTCATTGAATAATAAGATTAACAAAGGAGATGGACTGAAACCAGAACCAGAACCATTTATCTAACACTTCCCAGTCAGGGATTTTTAATTATGTCCCAGTTATTCCTACTTTGGATTTTGCAGAACTAAGCTCATGTCATATGCAAACAGGGTCAGATTGCAAACAGGGTCAGCTTTGCATCATGTCAGATGCAAACAGGGGTTCAGATTCGGTGCTCAGACTGGTAAAATCATGTTTGTATGCCAGACAAGGCAGGTCCTAGGAGAGCTGGTAACACATGGTAAGCTTCAGCTTGCTCTCTCTGATTCCTTGATCTGTGAAATGAAATGTTCCATGGGCCAAGCTTTTGCCAGGCTTTTTCCATTCACATCATCATTACTAACAAAATGTGTGTCTCGACTCTGGATGCTGTGAAACCAGGACAATGAAATCAGTGGGCAAAACCGAAGGGCCATGGTTAAACACTACTGAGCTTCCCCCTCCAAAATCCATCCTGTAACACACAACATAAACAAAAAACCTCCATTGATTTTCCATTCTTTTCAGTCTCTTTCTGGGAAAGGACATACGGAAAAACACCAGTCACCATAGGAGGCAAATCCTTCCACTGCTGTTAAATCCAGGGAATACAGACAATGAGATCCACACGGGGAGGACTTGGTGCTCAAGGCAATGGATATACCACTTGGCCAAGTCTTATATTTGTAGGAGGGCCCCTTAAGATGCCCACAAGGAGGAGCAAACTAAGAATCACCCACATTACAGGGTCACCATAAATCTAACATCAATTTTTCTGGAAGAACTGGTATTTCAAAATAAGGTGTTTTTTCCCCACAAAGATGAGTTTTTAGACTAAATGGAAATATGTGTTAAAAGTTAAGGGAAGACATGTGGGTTTTAGTTAATACATGAACAAGCCCTGAAAAAATGTTTGATTTTAAACTGAACCAAAATTGTTTTCAAGTTTTCATTTAAATATTTTGCAAGAAAACCAGAAGTTATGTCTACACATAGTGCCTTCTATCTGATCAAAGTCAGCTTGAGTATTGTGTAAGTACCAATAAGGACATGCATTTGCAACTCGGTAAAACAGAGCAAAGGAGTTTATAGAAACTATAAAACCTCCCCTGTAACTATGTCCATCCAAATGGTGCACTTTCCCTTTATGATTTCCACAGTACAAGGGCATTCAGCCTGAGTAAAGATTAAGTGCTTTGGGCAGGGCCGTGACGGTGAGTGAATGCACCGGGAAAACTCCATTCCTCTCTACAGGCAAGATATTTACTATTTCACTGCTAGGACTGTGTTTTTGTAAAGGTTCACTTCTGATGTTTTCTAACTACCCTTTATTTCCGCAGGACACTGAAGTAAATTATTTCACTTCTATGCTTCCAGGAAAAGCTAGCAGGAAGCTTTTTGCTTCCTTTTCTTCCTCTTTTGTGCATAAGGGATTTATTTAATACAGCTGGAAGGCCAGGGCCCCCTGAGGTCTATTTGTACGTAACTCCACAACTGACTTGCATTATAAAAGAATGCAAATGCAAGACATATTGGCTATATGGGTCATGGTGGCACATCTAGTTCAGGGAAATATTGAAGTTAGAAGTACATAAATAAGGGAGTTCTCTTCACTGAAGTATACTATGCTTACAGGGTACCTCTGCCATAGTTAAAAGCACAGTAGAAAATAGCTGAATCAAAACCAGAATATAAATGGTATAAATCTGAGGGAATTACAAGATCATCAGCATTTAAATCCTTAGATAAAAGGAGCTACAATTTAGCTAGCTGAGCTCTGTAGCCATGTAAATGAGAGCACAGCTCTTTAATGGACCTATTTGTTTCCATAATTGTTAGTAGTGGGGCAGCCCTACTCACCATTCATCTTTTTATCTTTCCTGAAGAAACACTCTGTAGGGTTTTTTTTTGACGTGAAACCTATGTTTTGATGAATTCTGCTAGAAACCAAAGCAGCATTACAAAGCCAGAACTGCATTAAAGGCTGGCTACTTAGCAGAGGCTAAATCTCACTTTGACTAAGTTTCAATTTGGAATACTTTTTTCTGGCAGCCAGGAATTGTGGACCTAACTAGAATTAGGAATATCTTGCTGATATTGAGGGGGCTTGGGTTAGACCATATTGCTGAGATCCAACACCAGAGAAACCTGGAGAAATTTGCCTTCATTGATCATAGCATCATGTTTCCTATAAGAAAAGTTGTACTAAGTGACAGCGATTACTTTCTAACCAGTGGTAGCGCAGTATCCTCTCTCATGAAAAGACTATTGAGCTTTGCAATTTGTTGGCAAAAGATGCCACAAAAATCTTACATGAATTTAAGGGGAAGCTGTACAGGGAAAAAGTTATCTATAGGAATTAGTAGAAACTTACACCCAGGTCAGGAAGCTGCAGGTGGTTGGAGACTGTGATGGAGGAATCCTGTATGTTTGCCCTTTTATTGTAGTATTTCCTGGACATCTACTTTTGTTCAGTGCTGGAGATGGGTCTAGATGAGTCTAGTGTAATCTGAACATTGCAGCTAGTCTTACAGTCTTTTTATGTCTTTATACTATGACTGATCAGGAGCAAGTGCTGAAGGAAGGAAGTTTCCAAGAGGATCCTATGGGTACTGTCCACAAGACAGACAGTATTTCCTTGGGCTGGCAGTGTAGGCTGAGGATGAGGAAGGATGATCTGTGGGTAGTCCCACTATGTCCTCAGATGAATGCTCCTCCTTCTGTTGCCTGACATCACAGTCTGCCTTGTCCTCCTTGGCACAGATTAATGATCTAACAAACAGCACACATAGATGATAGCAGCAATGAGTCAGCTTGATCATTTCCCACCAGACACAGAATCATAGAATGATAGAATGGGTTTGGAAAGGACCTTAAGATCATCCAGTTCCAGCTCCCTGCCATGGGCAGGGACACCTCACACTAGACTGTGTCGGCCAAGGCTCTGTCCAGCCTGGCCTTGAACACTGCCAGGGATGGAGCATTTACCATTTCTTTGGGCAACCTGTGCCAGCGCCTCACCACCCTCACAGTAAAAAATTCACATGTCAAAATGCAGTCTGTATTTGGAGCCGTGAGTAATAAAGTTTCCTTAGACAGAAAGAGATATGGTAGAATGAACATGATCTGGGGTTTTAATACACAATTAGAGTAATGTTACATTGAGACAAACTGCCATATAATCTTGGCATGGGTTCATAGATTCCATTAATTTAGTTGCTAGATGCACATTTGCTGCTGACTGAAATAAATCCTTCTGTTCTTTAATATTTATCCAGATGAAATGCAAAGCTGTAAGAAGTCCTCTGTCTACTAGTGCTCAAACTATTTTTACAAATCTTGTATATATATGTATATATACAAGCTTTATATACATGTATATGTGTATATATGCAAGATTTGTATAAAGACATCATTTTCTCCAGTGAAAGGGTGCTCACCAAAGGGTAGGTTCAAGAAGGACTAGAGCTCAGGCAGGACCTGTGAAGTTGGGCATTGGTGCTGTGATGTATGTGGAAGGCCTCAAACAGTGATGGCAGTTGTCTCAGTTACTGGAACTTGGAGCAGGTACTGATCCAACAGCAGCCCTAACAGGCTCCTTTATTCAACTTTATTCAGTATGGTAGAATGCTCCCACAATGTGAGATATTTTCATTCATGGAACTATAGGATGGATTAACTCATCTCCATCAGCAGTGATGTGTTGAACTCATCCTGCAATCCAGGACATAATTTATCTGTCTAACGTGCAAAAATGTTAAGATAAGCTTGTTCCTTTTCCATTTGCTCTCTGACATTGATTGATCTCATAAATGAAATGTCTTTCCTGTATCTTGGCATGGAGCTGAAGCATTTCCCAAGGCTTTCAGTGGGGAGTCTAAAGCAAGTGACTTATCCAATGCCTTTCCTAGGGTTATCACCTGAATTGTCACACACATGGTTCCTGCGCATAGAAATACTGACAGGTGGAAATTTTTAGCTGATTTTTGTGATGAAATAACAGTCAACATTAGCAGGATAGGTGATATATTATTCCATTGGAAACCACATGGAAATCAGAAGGATTAGTCTTAGCTTCAGTCTTGAGTATTCATGTTTACCCTCCTTAGGAATAGTTTATCTCATTTCACATTCACTGGGGAAGCCACTTCTTGAATTGTACTCTCCCATAATTGAAGAGACATGGAGGATTAGATCAGGTTTTATAATGAGGCGAGAGCAGCCCTGAGGCAGATGCTCTTAAGCAGAGCTATAATTTACTGGCAACCTTATCTAAGATATGGTCAGTCAATAAGAAAGCCTCAGAGGACTTCAGGGTAGCCACAGTGTCAATCAACCTGCTGATTTCTTTATGAGGAATGCCAGCTGGTTACTAAACCACAGGGGTTAGACAAGAAAAGGGAAGAGTTAGGGACAGAATAATGATTTATTTCAAGTGGGAAACCAGGAAAAAAATTGAAAACCTATTTCTGTTCGTTGCTCGTGTTGCTGTCATTATGCTTTGGTATTAGAATTGGTAACTAGAGACTCAGGTGAGACCATAAACTGACTAAGCTGAAATGGGTCTATTCTTCCCTACCCGCTGTTGAAGGCTCTGATACAGTGTTCCCCACATTTCCTTTCTTGGTCATACACAATACACTGTCACCCAACTTTGAAGTCATGGTTGGAAGTGCAGGCTATGGCTCTACTTTCCCCTGGGATGCTAACTCATTTGCTTTGTCTCTTCAGTTTCTTCCCACAGTTTTCCCCATGTGTCTAGAAGACCAAGACAAGCACTCTCGTGATGAATGACTCACTGAGAAAGAATCAGAGAGACTTTGAACTTATTTTAGCACAACTTCCCCAGGAAGAATGACCCCAGAAGTCCCAGTAGCATGCAGGGTCAGAGATAATACAGGCAGATTTTCACGTGTGACTGTCTAAGACATGCCTGAACCAGACAGACAGTCACACACAGACCACAGATGTGAACCAGTTCTGGGGTGAAGATGCACTCCAGTGTGCAACTTACCTGTTACTGGGATAGGGAGAACCAGAAGCTCTGACTCCTATTCCCAAAATTGTTACTAACCCACTGTATTGACTTGGATGTCTCTATCAGCTCTACCATGTCTCTAAGTTATCAGCCGTCCTGTGACTTTTCTGTTTTTCTAGGAATTTATGGAACACCAGAGGAACTTGGCTAATATTGAGTATTTCTAGGTGCTCAGCCATTGCTACAATATGATAAGCACAGCTAATATGCCCATGGGAGAGGACTTGGGCACACTCATAACTATTTGGGCATGCCATGGATAAATCTACCAATTCTGAAGAGCTTGCACAGAAGGTTCAAGAGGTTATTGCTTTCTTACGGTTGTTAGGTTTGACCTGCACTTTGAGATCCTGTGATGGAAGATGTTGTAGAGCATCTATTTTACCAAAAGGGTTGTCAAGCCCTGGAACAGCCTGCTCAGGGCAGTGGTGGAGTCACCATCTCTGAAGGTGTTTAAAAGAATCATAGAATCATAGAAGAGTTAAGGGCTGGAAAGGACCTTAAGATCATCCAGTTCCAATCCCCCTGCCAGGGGCAGGGACACCTCACACTAGACCAAGTCACCCAAGGCTATGTCCAACCCAGCCTTGAACACTGCCAGGGATGGAGCATTCACAACTTCCCTGGGCAACCCATTCCAGTGCCTCACCACCCTTACAGTAAAGAACTTCTTCCTTATATCCAATCTAAACTTCCCCTGTTTAAGTTTGAACCCATTACCCCTTGTCCTCTCACTAGAGTCCCTCATGAAGAGTCCCTCCCCAGCATCCTTATAGGCCCCCTCAGATACTGGAAGGGTGCTATGAGATCTCCACACAGCCTTCTCTTCTCCAGGCTGAACAGCCCCAACTTTCTCATCCTATCTTCATATGGGAGGTGCTCCAGTCCCCTGATCATCCTCGTGGCTCTCCTCTGGACTTGTTCCAACAGTTCCATGTCCTTTTTATGTTGAGGACACCAGAACTGCACACAATACTCCAAGTGAGGTCTCAGGAGAGCAGAGTAGAGGGGCAGGATCACCTCCCTCAACCTGCTGGTCACACTCCTTTTGATGTAGCCCAGGATACGGTTGGCTTTCTGGGCTGCGAGCGCACACTGATGGCTCATGTTCATTTTCTTACCAATCAACACCCCCAAGTCCTTCTCTACAGGACTGCTCTGAATCTCTTCTCTGCCCAGCCTTTAGCTGTGCTTGGGATTGCTCTGATCCAGGTATAGGACCTTGCACTTGGCATGGAGACAAAAAGACACATGGATGTGGTGCTTAGGGACATGGTTTAGTGGGTGGAGTTAACAGTGCTGAGTTAACGGTTGGACTTGATGATTTTAAAGGTCTTTTCCAACTTAAATAATTCTAAACAGGGGAAGTTTAGATTGCATATAAGATAGAAATTCTTTACTGTAAGGGTGGTGAGGCACTGGAATGGGTTGCCCCGGGAAGTTGTGAATGTTTTATCCCTGATGGTGTTGAAGGCCAGGTTGGACAGAGCCTTGGGTGGCATGGTTCAGTGGGAGGTGTCACTGCCCAAGGCAGGGGGGTTGGAACTGGATGATCCTAAGGTCCTTTCCAACCCTAAGTATTCTATGATTCTATGATTCAATGTGCGTGTTCCTCTGCAAGTGTGTACATGGCCCAAAGAAAGTGTTGGAGTGCAATCATGACTACACAAAAGGCAGGAAAAGCACCACTTGCCTCTTGCAATTTGCATGTGCTTCATGGTTCAGAGCACAGAGAACATCTGTCTGACTTTCCTTTCATGGCGGAAAGAGCACTTGATTATTTGCATTGGTGGGAAACAATATGAGATTGTCTGCTCCAGATGCTGTAAGGTTAACAGGCTGTCATCTTTGGTAAATAAAACAGCTTGGAAATGGAAAAATTTGCCCAGCCTGTACAACACTCCAGATGTGTCCTGGTTGGAGGTAGGGACGGACCTCTTGAGAGGCTCTGTCTCACGTTTTTCTGTGTCTCCAGCTATTACAGCTGTATTTTTATAGACTTTTTAGAGTCATCCTTGGGAAGACAGATGAGCATGTCTTCATAGGCCCAGTCCAAGCAAAATTCCTTGTGATCTAATCAGGAGCAGGAACAGTTTCTAAGCCTCCATCAGGCTTTGCTGCTCCATCTCATCTAGGAGGAAGGCAGAAACAAAGGTTCAGTTTAAACTCACTTGAGGGCAGTGTCAATTTTAGCAATGGCTTTAATTAGCTATGGATGAGGCTTTCTGTGTCAGACCTAGAGAAGTCGAATGGGGAGGAATTCAGGTATTACTAATTGCAGCACCTCAAGGCTTTAACCTTACAGCAGATGCCAGTGACATGTTGTTTGAGTTTCTTCAAATGTTCTGCGTTACAACACTGAGCCCATCTATTACGATGTGTTCAAGGATCTGATTTCCCCAGAAAAGTGCCATGGAATGCTATGCACCGTGCATTTGTAATATATGGGTTGCATATCATGTCAACAGATCCTGTGTCCTTCAGGGTCAAACTGAAAAACAGGTTCAGAAATCCTGATGTCTGCTTAAGTATGGCAGGCCCAGTGATATGGCTTATATTATTAGAATGATGTAAGATTACTACAGTGGCATGAGAAGGAAAAAGGAATCTATGTTATATAAGAAAAGAAAGCTTAGAGGCGAAGGTGACCAGAAAACCATGATCTAAAGACAGCAGCTATGATTTTCTGACCTAATTTTGTGAGACCTCTAGATTGTAGAGGTCAATATCCAGTTTTGCCTGAAGATGAACCTTGGGTAGGGTCTTCTATCTGCAAATTTCAAACTGCATCAGTAAGGCACAGTTATTTTTGCTGTTCTACTAGATCAGAAACTGAGGCAAAATTCCTTACTTCAGGTTGCCCAGCAAGACAGTAGTAGAGGGGATATGAGAAGCTGGGTCTTAAGAGTCCTAACTCAAGAAGCAGATAACAGCTCTTCAGAGGCCAACCTACAGGCGGGGATAAATATCAGTCTCCAAAAAAGTGATCAAATGAAATTCTGCTTTTGGAAGGTAAATTAAACTCCATTTTTTTTCCTGCAGCCCGGGGAATGAGCATGTTTTGGATCCAACCGTGCAACATCAATCACAATATGGAATATTTGAGCCAAAGGTCAGCCACAGGGAGCCAGCTATTAACATGTGGGATTTATCTGTCTCCTTCTTCCATAAAGATGCACCATGCTGGATAATTAAACTTCTGAGTGCCAGCGCGGAGTGTAGTCTGCTTTTAACGCTGCTCTTTGTGATTAGATCCAGAACTATTTCCTTTCACTGTATGCTCAGAAGGGGAGGAAACAAAGGTGGCATCCTGATCTTCATTATTAGTGTGCAGAAAAACTTGGAAGAAATCCCTTTTATGCCCCCGGCTTTGTGTAAAGAAAACCCTGCAAACTCAGAAGTAATATTGTTCAGCTCCTATATATATTTATACATCTACGTGCACAGCAGATGTTTCTCCAGATACTTAATCGATGTTTTGGTAGAAAGATGATATGGAAAAACCTTCATAACAATCTGCATTCCAGTTGATTTACTTTGATTAAATTAAAGGTCTAGAAAACAAACCCAAAAACATTTGAAGTGGCTACATAGGAATAAAGAGAACCACATTCTGCTATGATGTAAGTCAGTGCTTCTCCATGTCATGTGGAATAAAAATACAGGCAGCACTCATCTCTTCTTTATTGGTAACCGGGCAGCATTTTGCCACTTTGGGTAGAGGAATTACACACAGCTAAAGAATTTCTGAGGAAGGCATCTAGCTGAGGCTTGTCGGGCTGCTGCCTCGTATAACCAACAGGAGCACTTCCAGAATTGATTAATCCATTTCTAATCCAGACACCTAAGGTAGGAGGCATGACCCCTCTGGAGATACCTCCCTCTCCGCAGCCTACATGACCTGCTTAAAGGAGACGTCTGCTTTCAGACAGCTAAAATTAAGCAAGGGCAATCCCACAGCAGGTGACTCTGTACTCCACTTTGTTTCTGCCACAGTGGAATTGTTACTATTATTATTATTTACTGTTATATTATGGTAAGACTCAAAGGCCAGGTATAGTGGAGTAAAATGCAATTCCCTGCCCCACAAAGAGGACAACTCAAATAATTAAAGGATAATTTTGCTTTTAACTCTGTAGTTTGACTGAAAGGAATTACAAACACCGACCTGCAATTAAAATACATAATACTTGATTCATAAGATACCAAAATGGCAAACTATGTGCTACATTTGTCCCATGACACTTATACAACAGAATGACTATGTAGTTTTGGCTATAATGTAAATAAAAAAGGGATTTTTCTTGTTAAGTGGTTCCAGTGCATCATTCTGCCTGAGAGTTGTTCTAAAGTACAGCCAGTTGATTCATTTTTTGGATTCCAATGCACTGCTTTTCATTTAACATAAAATAGTAATGTTTTACATTTATATAGTACTTTTCATCTAGAAAGATCCCTGAAGCCTTCTTGAGCGCTTTCTGGTGTTTCAGTACCCAGAGTGCTGGAGGAAGAAGGCTTGTCACGAGTAACATGCAGTTGTGACCGAATTTCTTTATCACATGAACCAAACACTGTAATTTTTATGTGGTCAAGAGGTATGAGGCACATACAATGTGCCTTAAAGAAGGAATGGGAATATCAGGAACCTGAGCGGCTCACAGGTGGGAGACAATACTGACTCCCCATCACACCTCATATGAGACAGTGGTCAAATGGGGTCCTCACCTTTGGGCTGGAGCTGTGCTGGACTGATTGCCTCCCCAGTGAGGGATTTGTGGCAGCTCCTGCACCAAAACCAGGCAACCTGGTGAGACAAGCTATCCCTTAAATTACTTGTGAGATGTTTGACTCAGACCTATCATTTAAGCACTGTCTTGTATGAGGCACTGAATGAGGAATTAAGACACTATGGTAAGAAGCAGGTTGACCTCAGCTGTTGCTGGTCCTCAGATGTGTTCTTGGTGAGTCCTTTCAAATTTCGGCCTCTTCCAAACCTTTCTCTTCATTGCTTCTGTCCAGCAATAGTTCTCAAGTCTGGGTACAGCCACAGTAGCTTAGAGGCTGCACAGCTTCACAGTCATTTCATGGAGCACAAGTTAATGGTATGCACGGGAGGCACCTTACTAAATCTGCACTAGGTATGGCCAACCACATAACCACGCACTCAAACTGAACATAACACTGGAACAAAGCAGCTATCACCATGAAAAATGCCTGTGCTCCTTTAACAAGCTGTGGCAAGACACCCAGAGATTTTTGGTAGCTTCAGTGAAGTGTTACATTCCATTTAAAGGTGTGGATGTGCAGGATCTGGTGGAGAGATGGTACATATCATAGCTAAATAGCTTTCTGAGCTGAGAAAAGTTGGGAAACACTGACGTGATGTGTCAGATTGCAGAGCAGGGACACCCCCCTCTGCAGTGTCTATGGCAGTGGAGATAAAAACATGATCAGGACTACAAAGCATCTTTAGAATACAAATGGTTAATGCTTACATACAGAAATGATATGGAGAGGTCTGTAAGGTCAAGAATGCAAAAGATAGGGAAATCCATCACTCCAGCTGGCCCTGCAGCTAGTTTTCTTTCTTTGCTGTTTGCAATTCCCTGGTCATATATCATTCCTCCCTCCCATGCTTCAGACGGAGCATTGCTCACAGAGCAGGGAACTATTCAATGTTGATTCTCTCTCATTCACCTAAGCACATCATTTTACTGCATTTAATAAAAAAAAATCAATTTTTATGAGGTTTTCCTCCATGCAGTATCCATGGGCTCTGCAATACAGAACAACTATATCTCACAACACTCCTGTGAAGGAAAGGGCACCTGGGGAATGGGGCTGCTCATAACCAGTGCTGACACCGCAAACGTGGACAACACAAAAGGGTGTCCACCTTGCTATACGACAAGTGACTTTCTGAGGAACATTTAACATTTTAGAACTTTTCATTTGTTCACAGATAGCTCTGATTGATGATGTTGCTGTTTGGCAAGACTCGAATTGAACCAGAACTGATAGTGGCCACTCATGCTCTGGATTTCATCCATTTAGTAGGTTTCACCTTTTTTCTCCCTAGTGAAAGAACAGCTGCACACAATGACCTGAGCTGTCTTTTAGTACACACCAGCCCTTCAGATTTCAGCCCTTGTCATGAGTAAAATGCAGTTGTGACCAAAGAACATAGTCACAGAAAACATATTTCTCCTGATCCGCTCTGTGCCCTTACCATGCTGGGGCAGTAGGTTATATAGGACAGATTCGGTGGAAACAGCACCACCTATGGAGCACCCAATATCCTTTCTGAAGGGGCTTCTTGGGGCTGGGGGGGTTTGGGAAGGGAAGGATGTGTCTCTGAAGCCCAAGTGATGTTGGATATTCATCTCCTCAAGTTAGGGAGCTTAAATCAGTCTGAAGCTTTCCATCCCTGGGATGACTCAAGTTGCTGCTGTCACTTTGCTGTGATTTGAGTCATCTGCTCTGAAGAATAACAACATAATCCTAGTGATAAATATACAGAAGAAAAAAGAGAATGGTTTGGGTTGGAAAGGACCTTAAGGTCATCCAGTTCCAACCCACCTGCCATGGGCAGTGACACCTTCCACTAGACCAGGTAAATCAATTCAATCCAAGTATGTACACCAATGCATAAATACATACCTCATCCCCAAAGGTCTTTCTTTTCCTTGGGTTCATTGCCAAAGCCTGTGCACGTCATGTTGGGTCCCAGGCTCTCCATCATGTCTCCATCCTGTAGTACTCACTACAAACAGATTCTGGGGCATACTGAGGCATGTTTTGGCTGTCTGGCTGTGATTTTTTGTCATTTTACTTGGATGGGTCCATTTGCAAAGTGTGAACCTCAACTCCTACAGGTTGACTGATGGAAATACCCACAGGGAGAGGGCTCCAGACCATGGAAAGGGAGAGGAAACCACTCAGGGAAGGTTAAATGAAGGCACAGCTGGGGGATTCCTGTTCCATGAAGAGGGAGGTGGCTCTTACTCACTCTGGTGAGTGGGGCCAGCCGCATTTGAGAAACACCCGTGGGCACCCCAGCTCATAGCAGCTTCCAGTGTCTGAAGGGGGCTACAAGGATGCTGGGGAGGGACCCTTCATCAGAGGCTGTAGTGACAGGACAAGGGCTGATAGCCTCAAACTGAAACAGGAAGTTTAGATTAGATATAAGGAAGAAGTTCTTTACTGTGAGGGTGGTGAGGCACTGGAATGGGTTGCCCAAAGAAGCTGCCGCTGCGCCACTCCTGGTGGTGTTCAAGGCCAGGTTGGACGGGGCTTGGAGCAACCTGCTGTAGTGTGAGGTGCCCCTGCGCATGCCAGGGGGTGGGAACTGGGTGAGCTTTAAGGTCCTTTCCAACCCAAACCGTTCTACGCTTCTATGATCCCCACACATCCCCCCTCACCCCCAGCCAGGATCTCTCCACGCCTGACAACAAAGGAGGCGGTCGGCGCTGACTCAGCGGCGGGCCCGCCCCTGGCCCGCCCCGCCGCTCCCCTCAGGCGAGGCCGGGCCGGCTCCGCGCGTGTGGCGGGGCCGCGCCGGCGGGCGGGCGGACACGCAGTGCGTGACCGAGCGGGCAGCGCTGGCTCACTCTTCCCGTGCTCCCGCCTCGGGGTCCCCCTGCCCTCGTCCCCCTACGGGAGAGCCGCCCCGGCGAGGTAGGTTTTGTGTCTCCTCACACAAAGGCGCTGCGCTGGCGGGGTGGGACGGGACAGCCGCGGGGTGGGGAGGGAAGGCGGCTCCCGGTGAGGGTCCGGGTGGTGGCGGTGGGGGTGTCCCATCGCTGTACCCCCTCCTCACGCTGTGGGGTGCTGCGGTCCGGACGCGGCGGCACCCCCGGGCTGTGGGGGTCCGGAGGGAGAGCCCCGGCTCTGCGCCTTCATTCGTGAAGGGAAACCCTGCGAGTTGATAGTGGCTTTGTAAGAGCAATAACGAAGGGGGGAGCGAAGTAAAAGGGAGCCAGGGAGGGTGCGGGGCACCGAAGATGCTGCCGGTCCCGCTGGCCGAAGCCCGGTTCCCCCCCACCCCGGTTGGCTGGGGCTGAGGAGCCGGAGGGGCCTTTCGGCTTCCAGGAGGCGAAACTTATGTATTCTCTGGTGACTTTTGGGGTTGGAGCTGGGACGTGTGGTGTTGGATGGGAAGAAAAGGTGGAAAAGCAAATAAGAAATAGGTATATTCTGTTTTCTATACGTCCTGCCTTGTAGAATGAGGGTTCAGAGCAGCCGAACTTCTGATGTAGGCAGTGGATGTTGCCTTACAAATCTTTAGAAGCAGTAAACGCTGGGAGTGTGGTGAGGACTTGCGCTGTCCCCCTGTGCTTCCATCCTTCCCAGTGCGGGTCTGCCAGAGTTTCCCTTCAGACAGTCCAAATGTCCAGGTTTTCCTATGTGTTGGGTTGGAAAGCATTACGTCCGGCCAGGGTAACTGCATGGATAAATGTATTCTGGGGGTTCACAATGCTAAGGGATGCAGTGCAGGAGCTCTGTGTATCATAATTACTTGTTTGCTTCTTCCACTGGATTTCTTTTCATGGGTTAATGAGTTCTGGCATGTGTCAATACTGTGCGAATGCAGAGTATGGCCGTGGCTGGCATCCGAGCAGAGTCTGGTCCTGTTAAGTTCAGGGCATGTTTGTAGCAAACTCAAGAGAGAGGCAGGAACGTGTGAACTTTCTGAGTTTTGTTGAGAATTATGCATAAACAAAAATGCAGCAAAACGAGAAGATGCTTCTGTGTGAGCTGTGTGCAGTTTGTGGTGGGAGTACTATTGAATAACACGCTGGCAGTGTTGCTGTTTTGCACTGTGGTATGTATATGTGTGTGCACTAAGTCCTGTGGCACCAGTGAGGATATTTAACTTTGGCTTGGCACAGATGTAGGAGAATGGAAGAACGTTGTTAAAAATGGCAATAATTGCTCGGGGATCTTGTAGGTAATTTGAGAGGCTTTTAAACTGTCTTTAACCTCCCTGTGTTGTGAACAGAACACTGAGAATCTCTTGCTTTATTGATAGTTGTTTTGCTAGCAATATATGGACAGAGAGTATGTACTATGTGATAGCTGGTTGCTTATTGTCAGTGATATTTGCTCAGGGACAATAAACAATTGTTTGCAGGGCTTTATTAAAAAGAACCACAAAACCCCTATATCTTCTAAAACAAAGCCTTTATTGTCTTAAAGCAACTGTGGGCCCATTTCATGCTTGGTGTAGTTCCACTGATGTCCGTGGAGTTTTGCCAGCGATCATTTTGGCAGGTGAAGTGTCACTTCTGTTTTTCAGAGTCCAAAATGCTCAAGAGTAATGCTGCTATTTTGCCTCCAGCATTAAAGTGTTGTTAACTAAAATGGTATGCTGATGCTTCCCAAAAGGAAGAGGTAGAGGTGGGAGTCACCTCATCAGGTCCTCTAAATACTTACCTGCTTCCTTTTTCCTTTCTGCTTCAGATCTTACTCCACCTAATTTACTCTCTTCCTTTTTCAGTCTTAGCACCACTTTTCTCTCTTCAAAATTAAGAAGTTTCTCTGAACTCCAGCTCACCCTTGAGCATTTAAAGGTTTCGAGGCTTGCTGTACTGAACCCTGCACCATCCCTGCGCAACAGCTAGGTAAGTGAGGAGCAGTGTGGCAGATGCAGTGGGGAGATCTTTCTTGCACATGCTTCTTTACAAGCTGACCTATGCGGTGGCTCTGGTCAGTGCATTTGCTGAAGTGACAGATTGTCTAACAGTCATGCTGTGGAACAGCCAGGCTTGAGAGAGACAGTCGCTGGGATGGGGGTGGGGAGTCACTCAGTTTTTACATTTTGCTGTACTCCAGATGCTGAGAAACAGCTCTTTTTGACAACCCCCTTCATAACATCAGTAACGATGGGAAAATCACCTAAAAATAGGAGCAGAATTAAAAATGGGGAAAGATAGAGGAAATATTCTTGTTTACTGTGAGAAAAAGAATGGAACTGTTTAATTGGTAATTTTCTTCAACAGAACTTTGGCTCCGTCAAAGTTGCAAACCCAAAGATTTTCTCGAATAAAACTGTTATCTTTGTAGGCAGTTATCATGTTACATACACATGGCCAGCTCTAAGACTGTTCTGGCACCGTAGTAGCTTTAAAGAGAGCAAGTTTCACTGCTCAGCTTTGCAGCATCTCTGCTGAGACATTTTTGTGTCTGACATCTTTGTGCTGTACAACTTTGGCTCTATCTGCATTTCATAAGTGCACAAAAAGAGCATGTCAGACACAACTCACAGCTGATACCCTTCTGATGCTTTTGGAAAAAGCAAGTATCAAAGAGCAAGGCACATGCAACTCTGAAAGGGAAAAAATGTGCTTAATGCTTCTTTACTTCAGTGTTTAGACTAAAGTTTGCTCTGGTTTGGCCAGACCTTATGTGCCCCTGAGTATCAGTGGCAGTGTGGTTTGCTGCTTAACATGATGTTGCAAAGAGCCTGCCACTCTCCTGTATTTACTTAAAGAGTATGTAAGTTGGGATTTTGATGTTTAATTTTAACATCAGACAGTGGAAGGATCCAGCTGTGGAAAGGGAATTGGTCACTTGCTAACCTGAACGTAGAGCTGCAAATTTGGCAGGAGAAATGTTTTTTTAGGAGAAAGTTAGATTATATGGCTAGGATTGCATTTCTCAGTGGTATTTCACCATTCCACATCATGCATGTTCTTGTCAGGTTTATCTCTGTGTGTGCTTCATTCATACTAATGTCTCTAAATTTATACTCTCAACACTGTGCTAAAGTGGAAAGGTGTTGCATCTTCCCACTATGGGGAAGACCTCTTTCATTTGCAGGTGGGGAATAAAACTACCAGAAAATAAATGGGTCGTCCATGACTACACAGTGGTGCAAGAATTTGAACTTGTGTTTCCTGAAGTACTGGCTGGTGTTGAAACGAGAGAATTTTGCCCTGCGTGGAGCAGAAGAGGCACAGTCCAAATGGCAGGGTTTTGTGATAAGTGCTTAAAAAGACATTCAGCATACACAGGAGAGAAAAAAACAAAAAGGGACATATTTCTTCTGCTTTCTACACCTGCGTTTAAACAGTGGGTGCTGTTTTACACATGAGTCTCTGGCTGGATCTCTGGGAGGTCCTTTATCTCGATCCTTGTACAGTTGCATACAAGCAGGTGCCAGCAGAAGGGAAGAGAAGGCTTTGCAGAGCCAGAAGGGTCCTGGCAGGACTAGGGCTGCCTTTGTGCGACCCCAGCAGCTGCATGAGATAAGTTGAGTGCAGATCCCCACCCTGAGAGGCCAGGCTCGTGCTTCTGTGTCTCTTATTTCTGATGGGTGCACTCACAGAGCTGCTGTTGTTGCTTGGCTGCTCTTCTACTTCAGGGTGTGGGTGCGAAGGATTGTGTGTGGCAACTCTTGCTGTAATCCCTGGATTACAGGAATTGTGTGAGCAGGGAGCACTGGAAGGAAAGGCAGGATGTGGTCTTTTCTTCCTCTTTCTAACTCATAAACTCTGGAGGATGCCTACTACCTTTGTGTTTTATCTCACTGAGAAAACTGAATTTTGCAGTAATGTTTTTCCTTACAGCTGTGTTTGGTGGTTGACTGTTACAATTGCAAAGTCTGTCACAGTTTTAACTTCAGTTTCAAAATAGCAGCCTACGTCCTGTGTTCGGGCCAATGCTGCAAGTTTTGTGCAGTGAAGGGTAGGAACTTGCAGGTGAGACTCGAGCAGCATTTCCAAGTTGTGTCTATGACAGAATAAGGCACAAAGATTTTTGGATCAGTTATGTGCAGTGCTGTGTCCATTGATCTGTATCGTGTTGTTTTAAAACAACATTTGAAGTCAGTAGTTGCTATAGCTGATAGGTCTATAGCTGAAAGAGCAGGCTTTGTGGTGGCTTGGTGCAGTTCGCTTTCTAGTATAGATCTAAGTCTGGCTTTGAGTTAACTGTGTCTTCAGCAGGTCATCAGCTTGTTTTAGATGGGACAAGGGTCCTAGTTTCATGATGAGTGCAATAACCTTTGCCTTATTTAAGTTTATTCTAGAAGCAAACCTCCTGGATTTGCTTACATTTGTAAAGTTTCTCTGGCAATGTAAAGCCAGAAGGTTGCTTTTTGTGCAGTTATGTGCCACTCTTCAAAGAGAGGAACAGCACAGTCATTTAGGAACAATGGGATGAGATCAGTTTATTTTCACATTTATACAGTGGTCTCAGGCAGTGTGTGTGCCTGCAGGATGAACTGCAAAGCCTCTCTTCTGTCCTTTTGCAAATCTCAACTTCTTACACTTACTGACGCTCTTTATGAGCTGCATTAGAGTCCTGTAGAGAACTATTTTTACAGTGATGAATCATGAAACGTGCTCTCTCTGTAAGGGGTACTTTAATGTCCTGGACAGCAACCTTGCTGCTTGTTGTGGTGAGATGGGTCTTATTTTTTCCCTTGTACCCAGAAATTATTGACCTTTCCTGTAAGCTGGAGAGCCAAAACCCACAAATGCTTTTGAGGAGAAACTGCCCTCATATTTGACTTTGGTTGATGCAGTCCCCCTGCTTTGCAGTATAATATATTTAAAGGAGGTGAAACTGAGTCATGAAACTGCTTGTTATTGTCTAGAGGAAAACCTACATTAAGATGCTTTTGCTTACTTGAATATTGAGAGTTCTCTTGTCTGTCTTGTAAGGACATTCAGTTCTCCATGCTTGTGCCCACTGATGCTAAGCAAACTCACCCAGTGGTGTCTGCTCTGAATGGAAACCAAACACTGCCAGTCAAAGGTATCTCAATAGCGATGGCATTCAGTGGGTCTTCTGGTGGGTTGGCGAGAGAAGGATGATGATGGGAAATAATAGAACAATTCTTTTCACTCCTTGCCTGTACAATGAATGGGCATTTGTAAGACCTCATGTATGTACACAGGCTTTTGTTCTGGTGCTAGTAATAAAACAGAGTTCACAGCTCTGAGTAGTCAAGACGATGTGACAAGAAGTGGGTTGAGACCATTCATGTGTGCATCACTGCACTCTTAATCTAGGCCAATGCCTGTGCTGGATGCTTCTAAACAAGCTGAAAAGATTTCAGGGGAGCTGGAGTTCACGGTGTCAGATGGGTGAAGTGCACCTCTAGCTGAGCAGAGCACTTAAAGATGGGGATCAAAATGGATGGTTGCTTTGCATGTTAATATGAGCATAGAGCAAAAGCTTTACAGTGTAGTACCTCTGAAGAGCAAGGAGTTTAGCTTGAGCTGAAGGAAATTTTCTTCTTCCTGGCAGGGTGAATTGCTGAGCAGCCCTTCAAATGTGCAAATATATTTTAATACTATCCTCTCTTTTGAAGTTCTTCACCCAGTTCCTTTAAAAGCTACACCAGCATCACTGACCAGACTGATCTCTGACTCTTCATTTCAAACTGTCCCCCCAGAGTTGTCTGCTGTAAAATGTCACAATAAAAGTAACATCAATTGCAGAAACTTTCTAGCAAGAAGTATGGGTCTAACTAAGTCCTGTTTGCTTTGAAAATGAGATTCATTATGTAAAGTTGTGCTGCTCCTCCCTGTAATATTTTTGACTGAAGCTGGCAAATGGATTACATTTAGCTATGTTGGATCTGTTAATCCTATTGTTTACCTTGAAACAGGTAACAAGGTTAAGGAGATGACTTTTTAGTGTTTCTAAAGAGAAAAAGTAAGTCTTAACTAGCTGGAAAGGATAAATATCCCTGAAGGGCAGCATAAGCACATAAAGAACTTCAAAAGAAGGAAGAGTATTTAAATACTGCTGCACTTCTTTGATGCTGTAGCAGTGGGCCATATGGGTACGGATGTAGCTAACTTTTCTACTCAACTTGTAATTCAGCTATCTGTTTGGTCTTTTCCTAATCCACTGCCATGATTTCCTATGGTAAAATAGTTCTTCCTTTCTTCAAAGCTGTCATGGTGTTGCTAGCATGGGATGACTACCAGCAGCATTTGTCAGGGAAAGGCTGAGGTTGTGGTTGGCTCTGTCTGTGATGTGCTTAGCTTTGCACCCAGAAGGATGCCCAGGTTTTCGAATGCTCTGCTAATGAAGGTCTTGGTGTCTGCCATGCAAACTCCTTAATTCCTGAAGAATCCCAATGTCTGCTTTCAGTAAAACTTTTCCAGAGCTTCCTTTTATTTTTTTTTTTTTTTTTTTTTTTGTCCCTCAGAATTAGGCAAGAAAAAAGAGACTGTAGCTGCTGAAGCACAATGCTGTCACCTGTTTTATTTTCCTGTGTTTTCTGTATTGATGGAAGGCTTTGTTTTAATGCTTAAATCTTTTGCTTGCCATCATCTGGTAACATACAGAGGGAGGGCTGCATTTATAATACCTGCTCTGTTCACTGGAAGGCAAGAGTTTAGAACTAACTTTAAGGCAGAGGAGTGTGTGCTTTCAAAGAGCTCCTTCTTTCCAATGTTGACTGAAATTGAATTAATGAAGAGTCTGATGAAATTGGGCATAACATGTACGATAAAATAGTGTTTTGTTAAATGGCTGCTTTAAGGGATCATTTCAACCTCTTCCTCCTATTTTAGTATTAGATCTTAATATCTTTATTACAAGTAACGTCACGACTAGTGGAATTAAGTATTTAATTTTGAGCCAGTGGTGAGTTAGTATATTCCTTTTTTTATCTTTAATGCTGAAGAAGCCTCAGCTCATTCTCTGATGATTCACAAGACTTGAGATTCATCTCCATTTTATCTCCAGAGTCACACTTTGTTTTGCGGTATTTTTTCTAATAGAAAGCTGGTTAATTGACAGCAAAAATAGCCACAGATGGAGTTAATTTTCTTTCTAAATGCAGATGTTTAGAGTGATGTGAAATTAGGCAAAGATTGGATTTCTTGGATGACATGGTCTAGTGTGAGATGTCCCTGCCCATGGCAGGGGGTTGGAACTGGGTGATCTTAAGGTCCTTTCCAATCCTAGCTATTCTGAGATTCTGTGATTGAGAAAGCAGCAGATTACACGTACTAGTCGAGAAAACAGAATATCAGAAGTAGGTCACTGCTGTAAAAGCAATGAAATAAGGCGCTCTAATTCCTACTGGGTATTTTCCCCAGAAAGGGGACTGGAAAAAAATGCTCTAAAATACAACCATTGAGATTATTAAGATTAAATGTATTTACAATACATGTACTTTTTCTTTTGTCTTTTCATGTGTATTTTTGAACTGCCATAGTTAATATGCTGTGAACTCAGTTTAGAGTATCATGGTTTGCTAAATGGCTTTAGAAGTGTACTGTAGAAAACTGTATCCCTCAGGAATGAAAGGATATGAAAGTTCAACAAGCCATTTACAAAGTCCTACAATCATTCCCGCTAATGTGGTTAAACTAGGTAATTCCTGCTTCGAGTTTTATATTGTATATTTGAAAACCAAACTGTCAGGATAAACAAATCCTTCCAATGTCTATTTTGAGTAGATAAATATTTATTATTGTCCTTTTACAGATTGAGTAAGAAAGGCTGAATTGACTTGCCTACAGCTACAACTGATTAGTGTACGGTTAGAATTTGAACTGGGGACATTGCAAATGGAAACCTAATGAAGAGAAAATATAAACTTTATATTTCAAGCGTAAACTCATGACCCCAATATAGAAATCATCTTCCCTTTATAGAAATCTTCTACTTTAGGCAAGTAGGTAGCCTAAAATGCTGTTTCTTACAGAAAATAGGATCTGGTTAGACCATGATCATCACCTTGCTTGCCAGTTTTGTGTGTCTCGCACTACCTCCATTAACCTTGCTGCTACTGAGAAAATACCTAAAGACAAATTAGAATTCAAATTAGATTTTCCAATAATCAAAGCTCAGATGAGGAGCACATAGCAAATTAGGCTTAATCTCAAAAGCTGCAACACAATCATGCTGGAGATTTCCTTTACTTATTTCCCAGATAGATTATTGCTGTGAGTCACCCAGAGCAGTCGTACTAAATGTGGAAATGCAGCTGATTCAAAGACAAGTGATTGGCACTGGCTTATGGGATGTCACTAACTGTGGCTTCATTAAATTGCTGTTTTCCCTCTGTCATAGAATCACAGGATGGCTTGGTTTGGAAAGGACCTTAATATCATCCTGTTCCATGGGCAGGGATGCCTCACCCAAGGCTCTGTCCAACCTGGCTTTGAACACTGCCAGGAATGAAGCATTTACCACCTCTCTGGGCAACCTGTTCCATTGCCTCACCACCCTCACCTGGTCAAATATTAATCTTCATTGCAATTTGGGCTAGGTTTAGAATAAACATTTATCTTTTTGTATCTGGTGAGCTCTCTGGATCACAAGGGCCATGACTTTTATTTTGTTAATGTAAAGGATGATGTATCTTGAAGCACAACATTCACTTGCTGGAGGGGTGGTAGCACTCAGGGGTTACCACAGCACTTCAGTACTTGCGCATTCTGGGATAACAGTGTGGTCTGTAACAGGGTTTGGGATTCCCACGCGTCCCCTGCATTTTTCTAGAGATGCATTTGGAAATAATTCAGTTAATTGCACTTTTCAGTCAATGCCTTCCTGTCACCCATGAAAATTAAGAGATAAGGGAGGTTATATATATATCTATATGGTGTTTCTGTACAAGTTGAGGCAGTATCAGACTTCTAGTGATAATATTTTAGCCTTAAACATGCTGAGTTAGAAAGCAAAGCAAACTTATCTTAGTTTTCTGTACTAGATGTTGTTTGAATTAAATTCCTTAACTGCCTTGTTTGCTCTGGTGCTTGTGATTCATTTGAATGTGACCAATGGAAAACCTAAAGTAAATATGAGATAGTACATTCTGGAGGATCAAAAGGTCCTACAATGAGTCGTGGTGCTTTTTAAGACATTTTAAATATCTTCCTGTAAACCACTTGTTGAATGAAGAGCAGGTGCATGGAAGTTGGAAAGCTTCAGATGTTAAAGTTTGGGACATGGAAAGCCTAGACTACATCTAAGTGTTATCACTTCAAAGTCCTTAATGGAAGGGGAGTAGAAGAGCCTTTTTAAAGGTCTTTCTTTGTCTTTGCCTGGGTTTTATAATTGAACCTAGGGCTTGGAGTTTACAGGGTTGGATTGGCATCGGAGTGGAAGTATTCACATACTAATCAATGTAAGGTGGTCAGATTTTTCAGTTGTCTTTCTTTCAACTCCCTTAATTTAGTCTCTACTGTGAATTCTGATGTATGTATTTTCTGTGTCTCTTGTGGAAAGCTCAAATGTGCAATAGAACAATTTCTCTCCCCTTCACCTGAGTAGTGTTTGCGAAGAACGTCTTATCCAGAACCAGATGTTTTGAAGCTGAAATCCTGACTTCAGAAGGTAAAGGCCCTCAGCTGAAATCTGGCTAAGGTGTATACATACATGTGCCCTAAAGAAAAGCGAGCTGTCTTGCAGCTTTAACTCCTGGTGGCACCAGACCTGTCCTCCCAGCTGCATTCTGGACTCCATGTGTTGCTTTTCATAGCACAGAGCAAAGCTCTGTGGCTCAGTACAAGTGTGGATGTATCTTCCAGAGCCAAATGATGATGATGATGGACTGCAGCTGGGTCTGTGCCTGATTCTCCTCTAAGCATGAGCAAAATAAGCAAGAGCAAAGAACACAGTAACTGGAAAGACTTTCAGTGAGACAGCTCTTCCTCATCTGAGTAACTGGCCTGGGATTAAACTGGGTTTAGTCTCATTGCGGCAGGGTTAGACCTTGTTGCATTATCCTGTATGAGACAATTCGTTGAAGATTGTTTCTTTTTGCCTTTTTCTAAAGTGAAAGATGCTCCAGAGTGTAGCTGCCAGTTATTACAGGAAGTTTGTAAAATGTCTGAAAGTGATTCTTGCAAGAATCAAAAGTTTTAATCATGTTCATCACAGTGATGGTGTATTTTTCTTAATAGAAGAGGACTTTGTACTTAAAAATGGAATAGTTTGGCTTTAGGGGCTTTCTTGTTTGTTTTTGGTTATTTTTTACTTAAATATGCCACAGAAGCCAGAGGTATTCTACAAGACATCTACTTTCAGAAAGAATGCAGGCAGGAAAGTACATTGGAGTTGATGTTTTCATCATCATGGTGTTTAAATTTTGCCCTTATCTCTGGATTGGGGATGAAGATGGGTCATGCTATAATATTAGACTGTAAAGTAAATGAGATAACAACAACAAAATAATCTGGTATATCTGTTTGTACCATACGTATTTCTGCTACAGACCGAAGCTGCAAACGTTCTCGCTGATGTGCATGAGATAAGCTTGCATGAACCTTTCACAGCAGTATCACAAGCTTGAGCTCTTCCACGCTGCCTAACTAAACCCCTGTTGTTATCCAGTCCACATGCAGCCAGCATGGGGATCCTCCCATTTTGCCTTCCATAAATCTTGATTTTGTTTTCCTGACAATTCATTTCCTGTTGATCCAAATTCTTAGTTTGTTTTGGGTTTTTGTTTGTTTGGTTTGGGTTTTATTTTCTCAATGTACTTCCAAGGGCTGTTCCTTGTAACTGTGGTGTAGCAGCACTGGAATAAGCCTGGACTCCTGGCTGGAGTCTTTCATTACTCAGCCACCAGTTCACATGAAATTTAGGGGAGCTTCACATCTTGGATGCTTCAAACCCTTTAAAAACCAGACAAAACTTATGAAGAGGGCTACAAGTGCACATTTAAATTATCATATAAGAAATCCCAGGTTATTTAACTTAAATACCTGACCTCATCCTGCATTTGTTTCTTGATTGTGAAACAGTCTCTCCTGATATATTTTTGTGGCTTAGCTTTGCACCAAGGAAACTCCCTGTGGTGGCTCTTGCAGCCCAACTCTTGCAGTCTGGTTTTGCTAGAGCCATACTGATTTAACTAAGATGTGGGCATGAGAACAGCATCCTAGATTCTTCCTAATTCACATCTGAATGCTTTACAACATGGTAGCTATCTTTTTAGCAAGCCTATTGTGCAAGCAAACCACGCTGATTTCCTTTAGCTCTAGTTAACTGTCATTTCGTGGATAGCTGAGATGGGGCACAGTGAATATGTTTTTGTTCTTGCTAAATTCTGACCAATGAGCAACATAAGAACTTTGTAAAGCTGAAGACAGGAGAAAAAAAACCCTCTGTGTTTCAGTCCCCTCATTTGGTTACAACTCTAAAGGTGTAATGTTAATTTATTGCTTTGTGACTGACTGAGCTATTCTGGTAATTCAGTAAGATATGCATTGCCATGTCTTTAAAATGAGGGTAGAAACTCTTGTTCTTTCTAATTGTTGTGTATTTGTAAACAGGCTTCAGGCCTTTGAGCTGGAAGGCTAACCACTGAATTCAGCATACTGCTGGGTTATATCACAGAAAGATCAAAGCTGGCTGTATGTGAAGTGGACGCTTAGACACGCTGGCATGAAACTCAGCCCACAGTGAATATATGTTGGCTGAGTTTTGGTGTGTGTGTGTGGGTTTGTTTCTTTTCCACAGTCAAAGATCGGATCATAAAACAATTTCTTTGTATCAGTGGCCTGTCATATCATGTAAGACCAATCTTTGCTTACATAGGAAATACCTATTAAGGAAAGCTGCTGCAGACCTGAGCTTGTGTTCTTAACTCTATTATCTCTGCTGGCCAATAACCACATGTTGTATCTGGTATGCTTCCCAGTGCACGAACATGCCTGGTGAGTAACTCATGAAAAACAAATATAACAAGGGTTGATACATTTGGCCAACTTGCAGAGTATCAGGATCTCATTATTTCTTTTCCTTCTTCCTGCCTTCTGGTGTTTTTATTCAGAATTTGCCTTTTTTAATGCAGCATTTCCCCTTATCAGCCTAGGCTAGGGTCTTTTCTGTCAGGAAGGCTGAGGACCACATTCTACAGGGAAGGGGAAAAATAAAGGATATCAGGAATGTACCACTTACCACTACCAATAAAACTTTAATTAACTAAATGGTCTGTCTGGCCTCTTGCCCATGTTATAAATAAAAATAAGAATGGCTCTCCTAAGTCATTATTCCCTATTATCAGAAATACTTCTGTTTCCATTTACATTACCATCCTGCAGTGAAGCTGAATTGGCTGGCAAGTCTGTGTGCAAAGAAATCTTGGTGATGCAGGGTTGTGGTTCCCTATATTTGTGTGTCCTAAAGAGTCACCTTCATCAAACCATTTAAAATCACCTTTCTATATACAAAAAGTATGGAACCTGCAGCAAGACTGATGTTGACTTTGCTTACGAGGTCTGTCCAGGGTTGCCTTGATTTACTGCAAGATGCAGGATGCCACCTGCAGAATTCCTTGGAGAGGAAAATTCCTGTTCAGCAAAGCCTGTGCCTTGCCTCCTCCCATACCATTAACCCAGTTCCTGTTGATGAGAGGTCTTTCTGCAAATGCTGCTCAACCCAGTAGGTCAGATTTAAACTGTCTGAGCAGGTATTGGGCAGCTGATGGCGGCTGGAGGAATGAACCTCCTCACTCCAAACCAATGCAAGGTTTTAGGTAGTTATCCCTTTTTTGTGCTGGAGACCAGTAGCAGCCAGCCTGCCTCTCCAGAAGGGACGGAACCAGTATCAGTGCTGCCTGCAAGTGGTTGTCCTTTAGCTACTGTTATGGTGATGAGTAGTGAGGAAGGAAACAAACATTCTGATCACTTTGCTTTTATTTTTGTTCCTGAATCTCCCATTTTTTATCTAATCCTCAGGCTCAGCCAGTGAGGTTTAACACAGCTGATTCTGTGAAACATTAAGGTGTCAGAAGGGAGGTTTGCTGTGCTGCCTGAGATGAAGCAGGGTCTTGTCACATCTCCATCAGGCAAACCACATGTCACTGTGTCCCTCTGGAGCCCAGCAGTCCCCCCTGGTACCCCACAAGGGCAGAGCCCAGGTGCAGCATCAGCGCTGAGCTCCAAGTGCAGCCCTGGCACTGGATGTGAGCTGGGACACCCTTCATCTGCAAGTTTGTGTGACTCTTCCCCTCCATCATCCTCCTGTGGGCTGATGGTGGGGCCCCTCTCCAAAGGTTTACCTGCATCACCTATTGCAGGAACCACGTTGCCCTTGTGCAGTGTTGGTGCTGGCAGTGAGGGTGGATTTCAGGCAGCAGGGATGAATCCACTAATGAGCTGGCCACTCCTTGGTTGCCTGTTTCCTGTAAATTCAGACGCTGTCAGAGTGTTGTTGGCACTGTTGTTGCAAGAAAGCATTTTGCTGCTGCTTTTCACCATCAAAATGATTATGTGGCTGTGAATCAGAGCTGACTTGAAAACAGGTGGAGGATGTCTCCCTAAGCCAGGGTGTCTCTGCCAGAGCCCTGAAGCAGTTGAGGCTCACAGCACAATGACCGTCCTGAATGGCCTTACAGCTTCTTCCAGAGGGCAGTTTGCCACAGCTGATAGCAGCCTCTCATGATAGCCAGCAAAGGGTGGGGGAAAGGAAACTTCATCCTGAAATCACAGTCTGTGCAGATGGAGAGCCCTGGTGACCATGAAGTGGGATTCTCTGACCATGAATTTGAGAGCCAGGACTTCCCAGGGCTGCTCCTTGGAGCACAGGGAAATCCATTATTTTCTTCCAGCCCATTTTTTTCATTTCCTGGTTCACCACTCAAGTTAACTTCCCTTTTAAGTGTTGTTTATGTTTGCAGCTTTAAAAAAGCTCTCTCATGTCAGGCTGTAATATAGTGCTAGTCATTATTTCAGAGATGGCCCCTGCATTGCCTCTTGCCCTCCTATCTGTCATCAGCTCCCTCCTGCGTTCTGCGAACTTTTTGCTTCTTTCCTGACTGCAGCACAGCAAAAAGTGAGCTCATACAGAGCTCAGATTACTGCAAAACCAGTTCGGATCTGCTTAATGGAAACCTTCCTTCTCCAAACACTTTTGCACTCCTATTACTTAAGTCATGAAACTTCTTCTGTTTGAACTGTATGAAAACAAACCAAATCCCTCTTCTCTGTTAGTTAACAAAACATTTTGGTTCCTTTCCCTGTTTTTGTTTCATATTATTGACTTAACTGCTGCAGAAGAAGCATCTTGGGGTAAAAAGACACTGCTTCTTAGCCAAACAATTTAAATTTTTCATAAAGGGAGCTGTATAACCAGACTCCTTGTGAAATGAGTTAAACATCTATTCAAGCTCTAGCTTTAAATAGGATCATCTCAAAAGCCAGGAAAATTTGGACATGATAGAGTATGGATGTGATAATGCTTTTCAGCAGCTGTGGAAATAAAGGAGAACGTCTGGTTCTGGCAGAAGCTTGCATAAACTTATAACTTGGGGCATTTGCATGCGAGCTCAGGAGACAGTGAATTTTTGCAACCACGTGTGATGCTGAGTGGTATGTGAGCATCCACCCATGTTTACAGAATCCCATGGTAAGTGTCTTTTCAATATTCCTATTTTTTCTTGAGGCAGAAATGTGCCAGGAGCTATTGTAGACATTGTTAAGTAAATTCCGTCTCTCCTTTTGTATTCTTGTTCTGCTTTTTGGCTTTCTGGCCTATGGGTTAATCTATTGGTGATGCTTAAAGTTAGAGGGATCTCAGCTGCACAGCCTTTCATGTGAAGAAAGAAGATAAATTGTATATGCTTCTGAGTGTTTTTCACTGGTCTCCTTATATTACCCCTGTTTTTTGAGATGGTGTGGTACTGTCTTAAGTTATTTGGGCAGGTTGTGTTTTCTGAAACGGTCAGCCTTGCATTTATGCAGGAAAAGCTATGGTGTCTTTGCCTTCAGAATTACAGCAAACCCACTGCAGAATCATTTGGGAATGGGTTCCCTCCTGTTGCTTAGCTTAACTTTAATCATGTACAGTTCCTTGTAAAGAAATTTAATGAGAATTAATAAGGTATTTTAGCCCTTCAGACTCAGTTCTCTGCAAACATTTAGTAAATGGCTTACTGAGATCAATGGTTTCCTGTGTTTCATTAGCACAGCAGTTTCAACTGGTGCTGTAATCTCATGTTTCTTTTTATCACTATTTTATAAGGAGAAGGACCCAAGTAAACCAGTTCAGGTTTGTCTGCTGCAGTGCTGCTGTCCTTGCTTTCACTGTAGAATGCTCATCTTGGCCTTTGCCGTGTCCCCTGGCACTCCTGCATTTGCATGGAAAGCTCCTACAGCCCTTATCTTTTTGACCGTCTTTGCCTCCTGTTGTTCTGATGTGTACACAGATGCACACAATCCAATGTTTGCTCTGTAGTTTTTTAACCAACACACACCAAGATTACATTGAGGTTCCACCTCTCTGTGCACAACTGCTCTAGACACTGAAACCTCCTATGCTGGAGCTGTGTCCCCCTTGCATCCCCTGTGCCCCCCTTGCATCCCCTGTGCATTTACTGACTGCTAAGCCAGCCCCATGGCTGATGCAGAGAGGTGGGGAAAAGAAGGTGGGAAATGCTGCAGGGTGATGAGGAGAGCTTCTGCTATCTGATACTCTGAGCCAAGTGGTTTCTGTTGTCGCCAGTAAAGGCAAGGATAGAAGGTATGCAGGAAAGAGACACCCTGTATCTGCAGCAGCCATTGCCCAAAAGCAGGTACCTGTGCTGTAGGAGGAAGAAAAGGAAGACTTTAGCTCTTGGGCAGTGTGGCTCTTGAAGGATCATTTCCTGCTTCTCCAGGGAAGAATAATGCAGATGAGCAGAGCCTGAAGGCTTTCTGCAGGATGTAAGTCTGACGTGAACCTGATCCTGCTCTGGGTGCCTGGTGCGTGATAAAGCAGCACTGCTTTATCACTGCTCTGCTGTTTAACTGGTAGCTCAAGGAGGTATGGAAGCAGACACTATGTTATTGTCTTTGTCTTTGTACAAGCGTCCTGCCAGTGTTGATCCAGGAACGAGTCTTATCCAGGAGGAGCTCAGGATGAGTGTACTTTAGATTCTTGATTGGAGTTATAAGACTTAAATGCTACCTGAAAATTCAGGATTGGCAAAGACTGGTTACAGGATGGAGTGCCTTGGTTTGTGAGTTTTAACATCATCTTTAAATATTTTGTTGAATATATATATATAGTGTAGATTGAAACATTAATTTAAACTGGATTAGAAATACATAAAAGTAATGTGGAAAAATCTTATTTACAGCCAAGTTTAAAATAAACATATAGTTTAGCCATAATGAAATATTCAGTCTAACTTAACCTCCCTTATCCCCTGATCTAAGCAGCTTAAGGCTTCTGCCCTTTGTGACCTGCTGAAATTTACTGGCTTAGAGGTTTGAACCAGGTTTTTTGAAAAACAAGTGAAATTTTTCAATTGTCTGTCAAATTCAGAGAGATTTTATTGATTTTTATTTCATTCAATGAATTCAGTATCTAGTTATTTCAGTTCAATAAATAGTTATTCCAAAGCTGAGAAAGTGATTTTGGTGAGAATTCATGTCAAAAGTTTCATCCATAAGAAAAATGTCTGTTCCTCTCTGTGCCCAGCCTGCTTCAGGTGATTTTATCTAAGTAAATAGCAGCAGTTTGATGGTTTTATGAATTTACTTTGCCTCCACTCACCTCTTTTAATGCCACCCTGATAAGAATAAGAGCTGAGAGTGTGTTCACATAGAGCACTAGAACTGAGTCATTTTCCATGTGTAATAATTTAAGTAAGGTCGTATGGGAGGTGTCCCTGCTCATGGCAGGGGGGTTGGAACTAGATGATCTTAAGGTCCTTTCCAACCCTAACTATTCTATGATTCTATATGATTCTATGATGTGCAAGTTATCTGCCTCTTCAGCAAACAAAAGGCTCATGTTACAGCAACCCTTCTGCAGAGAATAAAATGTAGACAATGCTACAGATACCAAACAATCAAGATTTCTGCTTAGGTAACTTTCATCTTTAGCATCTGTTCATTTCTAGAATACAAATCAACATCAGCGCTCTCCCCTCTGATGCATCCTTTTCAGCTAAAGCGAGAAATGGAGACATGGGATTATTTGAGTCTGTATGTACTTTGCTGGTTGAAACCCATGGGCTGCAAGCTTTCCATATGCAAGGCTGCCCCTGGCTGTGCAAGAAGATACTTAAATGTACAGGTCTTGAAGTAACATGGTCTGTTAAGGAAGGGCTGCCTTGGGTAAAAACAGCCTTGAAAGTTAAAGCTTGCTATGATTTCTTTCTTAAATAGGTGCCTGGATGAAGGGAATTAGTCATAAGAAGGAAGTCTTAAAACTGGTTTCAATTAAATTTCAAAAGTGAGGGTTATGCGAGTCATTTAAAACCTTGGGTTTCTCACCGCCACCAAAGTTAAATGCAATCTAACATGAGCTTCTGGCAAGATACAGTGTGGTCTGTGAAAGGCCTTATGCAGGTTCAAACAGTGGTTTGGGGTCGTGTTTAGCATCTCTCTGGTGAAGGAACAGTACATGAGAGATGACTCGTCATCACTAGTAGGATGCTTGTAGATACAGCTGATCTAGAGCCATTATTTAGGCATGTTTTGGCTAGGCCTTCAGTGCTGGGCTGGAGACTAGGTCAGCTGCACCAGTGAGGCTCTGGTTTCTGAAGGAAGATTGCCAGTCCTATCCCATTGCCTCCTTCCAGTACTCTTTAGGCTTTGTTAACAGTCTGCTTCCTGCCTCCCTTTAGCGCAGAAGACTATCAGTCATCTGATAGTCATTTACCCACGTGCAGCCATTGCTAAAGTCGGTGCTTCCCCATGTCATCTCCAGCAGCATCCTGCAGCACACAGATGTGCACGAGGAGCATGGGCAGAAAAAGACCTACTTCTGCACAGTCTCCTTCAGTCTGTGTGACCCTCTCACAGGCCTTTCTGAGTCCATGGAAAAATACACGTACTTCTTTGCATGTTTGCCCAGAAAATAAATGAGTATCAGGTAGGTTACATCCTTCCAAAGCTGTAACAGTTTCCCCACCACCACCTTTACTATTAATCTGAATATTTGATATCAACAAAATCACAGCAGATTAAATAGCGTTTTCAGTTCCAACTGGATGTGATTGCTGTAATTGTTACATCCAAAGACATTTCCATCTAAATACAAAATGACTGGGAGTGGGAAGAAGAGACTGCTAATGAGAATATGAAGCAAAATACTAACAAACAACATTCTCTATCCTGGAAACTGGGGAAGGAGGAGAGCAATTTATGCAACAGGAATGAAAAGAGACCTTGGTTTGCATACTTATTATGGATTAAAAAGTGTAGTTCAAAAAATGGGATTTAAGCTGTTACTTGAATTAAGGGGTTCCAGTTAAAGTATGTGGAGTGGACTGAGGGGATAAATAGGTATTGCAAGTACTTAAACCTGAAGCAGGAAAAGGAAGGAAGAGAAGTAGAAAGCAACTGGGCAGCCTCTCTGTTAAGGCTCTGGGACTAGGATTTGTGTATCTTTTGGGTTTTAGTCTCGTTGGCTATTCAATATTGATTTTTCTTAAGAAAAAAGCCCTAACAGCTATGCATGTTTTTCTGGGAATAAGAGAAAACAGCATAATAACATTTCTGTTCATCGTTCAGGTTATTCTGCTTTCCCACGTGTCACATGTATGGAGAAGTGCCATTGTAAATGCAAACAAAATTTAATTAAGAAGCAGAAGCTTCTGATCAATATCTGGTTTGTATTTCATACAGTTTATCACAGGGGTCAAGCTGAAAATTAAAGATAACAATAGCAAGTGCTTTCAAGGCATGAATTTCAAGATAAATGCAGTGAAGCCCTGCTGTTTGTCTGGCATTTTAGGTGACAGCAGAGATGTGTTTACTATATTACGGCTATACTCAAAGTAGAAAACTGTGTTGGAAAAGTTGGACTGAATAAATAATAAACCCCCATAAACTGTTACTTTAAAGCATGGGAGAAGAGGTCTGGCAGTGCACTAGAGCTTCAAGGACACAGAGGCTGCTGTCAGGATACCCAGTGAAGGTCAGCTGGCCACCCTGCTGTTGAATGGTTCTTGTCTAAAATCCATAGAGACTGGATAAAAGAGCAAATGGAGCATGGGGGGGAGGGTGAATCCCCCATTTATGCAGAAAACACCATCTTTTAACTGTCAAAGTTCTGATATGCTGTTTCAGTGTCATGTCAGTGCTATAAGCACCTGATGGTTTCTTCAGTCTATACAACCCTGTGTTCATCCCATTCAGCTGAACTGGCGCTGTCTTCCTTTATAGTCATCAAGAAAGATAGATAGATTTTGGAGTTTGGGCCTAAAAGATGGTTTACACTCACCACAGTGAACTGGGGTGGCTGGTCTAGACCAGGTGTGAAGAATTCATGCATATACCACCTGCTGGTCAGTGAAGTGCCCAGAATGGCTTTGGATAAAGCTCTCAATTGCCCTTTGAGGACACAGAATGTACTTTTATTCCTCCTTTTTTCCTCTGGAAGCCCTATGAGAGGTGATTAGTAATACACATACCTTCAGTCAGAGATCACTGGCAGATAAATTAACCAGTGTTCCCAAATGAAAACATACTTTAATTTGCTTTGCAATTTCAATCAGCAGAATACTTCAGTGTCTGCAGCACCCACCTTCTAATCGATTGGTTCAGTGTCAAAGGGCTTTCCCTGAGGTTAAACTTTCTTTTGTTTTACATTCTGGTTCTCGAATCCTGCATGTGGCTGTCTGCTGTGATGACACCTTTGTAAGATTTGTGCGTATTCCTGCTGTTTCCTTCTGTGCAGGCTTTGGATTGGGGAATGAAGCCATTTAATGCCTTGGGAAAGAGGGTTTTTTTCCTCTATACTTAAGAATAAATCAGTATTTTAGAAAACATTTGCCCTGTGATGGCATCTATGAAGGATAACATGCTTCTGTGATAGCCATTGGCAAGAATACCCGTGAATAAAAAATGAACTGCTTGAATCGATACTATTACTTTTCATTTTCTGCTTGCTTAGTCTTGCCTGTTGCTTTATTCCCTTTATTAACTTTCCATGATGGTGAAGTTTTCTTTTCCAAAGAGACAACATGGCCCTGTTACTTTGCATTGTTTTATTTCATCTGCAGCACACACAGTAATGTGATGTGGACATTGGGAGTTTCAGTTTCACAACTGCACATGCAGAGTTTACGTTTAAAACACCCTTCTTGTATTTTAATTTTCCCTTGCTACTGCTTAGTTTTTTTGCTGCATCAGCTCCTTGCTTTTATCTTTTTATTATTGTATTTTATAGTATTTTGTGCATAGTCTGTGAACACAAAGTAAATTGAATCAGAGGCTATTACAACATATTTCTGATTAGATGAGGTCTCTCACTTATATAAATCTTAATCCAGAGCACTTTAGGTGTAAGAATAGTTTTAATAGCAGAAATAAGTAAAACTTACCCTGTGTTTAATTCCTGGAGATGTTTGTAATGGCAGTCTTCATCAGGGCTATTAACCTAGGGCTGTTAACTTTCAGATGTTCACTAAGGCTAAATTTTGTTCACTTCAGTGTGCTTTTACTGATTCAATAAAATAGCATCATTATATATCATTGTATATCTTTGTCACATCTTGTCTCTTGTGTGCAGAGGATAGTGGTGATCTACTGTCTTAATTGCAGAGTTTCCAGCTATGATGCTAAGTTACTTGCAGCTGATGAGCCTTTCCCAGAAGAAGTCTAGTTTGATAACAGCAAAGGAATGAGGATGATAATGAGAGTCACTGGTTTGGAAAAATGGGTAGGTGTTGACGCTAGGCAAAGAATAACTGAGTATGCAATGGCCAGGAGTGAGACTAACCCTCCACCACTGACTACTATTGAGACTGACTTTGCTCCCTTATTCGTTTTGCGATCACAAAACCAGACTCTAATTTAGTCCATGTTTTTCTATTCCCCTTCCTTGTTAGCATAGCGATGGTCACAGCTGGTGGTAGCAATGAGCCCAGGCACTGAACACAGGGGAGACAGGCTGCAGCTCATTGCTGCTGTGCCCAGGCTCACTTAATGAAGTTTATTTGAGAGCATGCAGCAGTAGTTTGTGTGTTTTATGATGGGAACAGAACTGTTAGGCTTAAAATGCATTTTCTCTCCAGAAGCATGTCAGGGTTTTCATGCAGCTTGGTGCTGTGTTTAAGGTTACATCACCATTTCCATTATAAATCCCTGGTTTCCAGTAGTTGTGCTGCTGTGTATTACAAAGCATTTAGTGGAAGAACGTGTTGTGAAGATTAAGAAAGGGAAAATTTTCATCTTCTTCTGATGTTATGTTCACTAAAAATATTGGAAGGAAAGAAAGTTTCTCTGTGTGTGATTAAAATGGGCTTAGAAGGAGTTGAGTGGAATAAGAAGCATGTCCTTAACACTGCTGGAACATGGGGAAGGTTAAAGGCAAGGACTGTGAAGTTACTGGTGTGGACCTACAGTAGCAAACACAAGTGTTATCAAGGCTCCTGTGGTGAGTAGGGAGTATGAGCAACTGTAATGTCCTTCTGTGAGAGGGAATAGCCCCAATGCACTGGGAGCTGTGCCAGCCCCCGGCTCTGGTTCTCTCTATTGTCATTTACATTACATGGGATTGCTGATGGGGACCTCTGGCTTGCTTTATTCAGCTAGGGGCTGGAGTGGTGTCTTCTGTTTTGTTGGTAATTATCCTTAGATTGGAAGGAAAACTCTTGGATTGCTACTGGTGGCATATTTGTGACCTGTAATAGACTTTTCTGTGACCCTGTACCATGTGCTTCATAAAAATGGAAGAGGAAATTAATGGAACATCTGACCTTGCTTTTTAAGGGTCAGACTTTCATTTTTACTTTCTTGACTAAAGTCTCATGAATTCTAAGTTAATCAGAGCTGCAGTGCCTTTTTGCCTAGGGTGAAGCACGCTCCTGCCTTTCTGTTTTCTTCTCCCAGTTTTAAAAGTTTAATTTCCTGGATCTGTGAAATTGTACTTCTAGATGGTATGTAAGATAATAATTTCTTGTGCATACACTCAGAACTTATGGTAGGTGGAGGCAGTTTGTGGTATTCAGTTAGTGGAAAAGGAAGCCTTGGGCTAATCAGCTCTTAGTAAATGAAATCTTAGTGGTTACATCAACAGCCTTCTAGTGCTGGCCTTCTGGACTGCACTCTTCAGCAGCATGAAGTAAACTTCCAAACTGAAAGTCTATTAAAAAAAGTGCTGTCTTTGCGTGACTTCAGTTATAAATGCACTGTTTAAATTTCTAATTTCCTATTTTTAATGTAAATTAAATGAACAGTTGATTTAAACCTAATAAAGCAAGCAGCATGTCAGATTTTGAGAGTGAGAAAGGATCTTCTGGCATTAATGCTCAACAGACTTATGTCTTACTCAAGCTACAACTTCAGTCTACCAATCAGACTTTGTTTTTGTCACCTATTTTCTTAATAGTTTGCACATTTGGGGATTGCTTTGTACAAGAATCACTGTAAAATAATCAAATAGAGGTGTTTCATCAAGATCTGCTCTGATTATTACAAAGGCTACATGTATGTGTGTATGCATGTACATATATAACTGCATGTTTATATGTATAATAAACAAGAAATGGACTATTTATTCTCCTTTTAAGTGGACTTAAAGGAAAAAAATTGGATGGAAGCAAGAGAGACACTTGGGATTACAAGGAAGTCTAATATGCCTCACCAGAGTTAGGGAAGGTTTTTCCAGTGATGGGGAATTCAAGAGTCTTCTGTTGGAGTTGAAGTAGGCATGACTTGCAATTACTGCACTGGTGATCACTACTAGAAGCATGGTAGGGGGTCAAATGCAGGAGGGCATCTTACACAGCTCAACCGGGACTTTATGAACACAGAATGGGTTGGGTTGGAAGGGACCTTAAAGCTCATCCAGTTCTAACCCCCTGCCATTGGCAGGGACACCTTCCACCAAAGCAGGTTGCTCCAAGCCCTATCCTATCTAGCTTTGAACACTGCCAGAATCCACCTTGAGTTCCCAGTTCTACCTTATTTCTCTTACAGCTTTGAGCAAGTAGCTCGATTCCTGTTTGGTTTGGGGGTTTTAATATGCATTTTTTTTAATGTTCTCTATCTTACAAGTAAGAAAGTTTGATCTCAGCTTTACAAACGCCATGAAAATAATTTGGGAAGTGTCCAGTGGGTGGACCCAGGCTTCTGCTTCTCATTTTCACCCTGGACTACCATAGGGGGAAACATCTCCAGAAAGTGACCCCAGATTTATGCACTTCAGAGCATAAATGAAGAAGTGAATGTAAGCCACCTGGAAGCTGAGTGCATTTTCTCTTTCTTTTTCGCTGCTATGGCCTTTCTCTACTCTGGATGCTTCCTTCCAAGCACTCAGGGAATTGCTGACCCAGGTTTGCTCTAGCACATGACCTGAGCAGGCATGCTGCCCTGCTCTTCAGTTATTTGTTGTATTTCTGCTGTTTGTTCCATTTCTGCTGTTTGTTCCATTTCTGCTGTTTGTTCCTGCACATCACGTGAAAGACTGATGTTTTGATATGAAACATGTCTTTTGTATATTTATTTCTGTAGTGCTACCAACTATAATGACGAATTATTATGGATTACATTTTGTACCCAGGTTGTGTGTATGTAGGTTTGTCCAGGGGAACAACCCTGCAAGCTGACTACCTGCATGAGTACATGTTCCTATATACACAGTGCAAAGCAATCCAGAAAAGCTCTTAAAACAAGAAAAAACCCACTGGTGTCTAATGAGAAGTCTGGTGCTGATTTAAACATCTGTTTGGTTTGAATTTATTTGAGTAACTGTGAGAAGATGTGCTACCAAAGCCACTTTTCTGAAGACCTAATTGCTCTTTAAGCCTTGAAAGCCTCATCTTGTGCATGCACGTCTCCAAATCTAACCATTTTTAAGTTAAATGTAGATTAATGAAATGTCTGGAGAGTGCTTGTCTGCACATGCCATGAGTTCATCATACGAAAAGGATAATGACTTGAATATATGAATGCTTCATTACAGAGAGATAGAGGCAAGCCTGAAGTTTTTAATTGGAATGAAGGAAGCTGGGACTGACTTTCATACGTGTCCAAATTGTGTTTGCATGTCTTCTTGCTAGGAGTCTGCCACTCATTTACAGTCTGATCTCATTCCTCTCCAGCAGGAGCAGATGGGGATTCTTGAACTTGGCCCAAATTCCTTGAAAGTCACTGCACTGACATTCTGTAAAGGTGCGAGAGGGAGTGGGAAATGGGATGGCAAAGGGTGCTTTAGCAGAGAATGATACAAGGAAGCAGCAGCAATGCTTTGTATTCACAGTCATTGCCACAGTGTTGAATAAAGATTTCAGCGTGGCAGAATAAATCTTTCCCTCTCTTGCCATCTACAAGCCATAGCAAGCAGATCCTCTTCGGCTGATTTTTATTTGCCCCCCTCCTCCATTCCCACAATGTAATTACCACAGAATTGCAATTCTTAGTGCCAATTTGGAACATCCTGATACTTGAGTCTTCCCCTTCCCGGTTTCCAGTTTGAATTTGTCTGGGAATTCTGGCTACCCTGTGGATATTTTGAGGCTTTTAAGAAGATGGGTCCAAGCACCACGTGCAGGTAATTCCTATTCCTACTCTACTCTGGGGTAACCTGGGAGGGAGTGCTCAAATCCCAAGTGATTTTGAACAAGAACTTGCCTTTGGCTTTGCTGCCTGTTGTTATCTACTGGAACAAGCAGAGGTGGATGTTTGTGTATTACTGTAAATGACATAGGGGAAGAAAAAGGTGAGATGTTATATTTAGTAGTAATAATTCTAATTTTTTCCACATAGAAATGTGATCCTGCCTTTTTCAACAGGCTGTTTGAACTTGCAGGCCAGGCTGGTAATCCCCTTTGTCCACAGTTTGCCTGATTGAGGAGTTCTTGCTTTGTTTGAGGGGTTGGAGGTTTTGTGAGCAATCTTCCAAGTTGGTTATCCATAATTTAACACAAGGTGTGTGAGAGAACAATGTGTGCTTCTGATGGGGTAACTTCTAAACACAGAATTCCCTCAAAACATTAAATATTCACACCAGGAAAGGTCTGCGAGCTTTCCTTGAAAATGTGTGGCCTCAGCATCAGTGCCAGCAAGATTGTGTTAGGTTGAAATTGCCATATTGTACTGGACTGCAGTTGTCCCTATTTATTAGGTACCTACCTGTGTGATGGGCCTTTTGAAGGAAAGCTGAGCACCTGAATTGAAGATGTCTCTGCTCATTGCAGGGGGTTGGACTAAAGGACCTATGAAGGTCCCTTCCAACCCAAACTATTCTATGATTCTGTCTTTTGTGCTAGGTATCTTTAGTTTAATATGTGGAAAACCTGTGTCTTTGTATGTACGATTACACACTAAGCTGAATCATTGCTTTGGAAATGATTTTCAGATGGTAAACTTCAATTTTTTTGCTTTATCTCTTCTTTTTTTTTAAAGTCTTAATTTATCAGTTCTCTTGTTCCACTCTTCCAGCAAAAAATCAGTTGTTAATAATTTCAAGTCTCTTGGGCAAGATGAAGCTGTGTAAGAGAAGATTGAAGGAAGGGGAATTGTTGCTGGTGAGTGATTAGATAGATATACACTGGTTTTCAGTATCTAGCAAGAAATCTGCAGATGTGTAGGCTGCAAACCTGGTATCTATGCAATCCAGACTGCTGGAGTTGTTATCTGTAATACCCAGCTCCAACTAGCACAGACTAGTCTCACAGGCAGCTACACAGCACGTGAGTCACTGGCTGCTCTCCTTGCTGCACGGGTTTCTGTCGCTTTCTGCTTGCTTCCTCCTTTGTCTGCCTTTAAGACAGAATAGCCAGCACTGACTGTGGCTCACGTACAAACACCCTGCTGATGTGAACCCACCGAGCTCTGTCCTCAAAAATGACATTATAGCTTCCAGGCGCCTCTGGCTCTGCGCTCCCTGCTGCAGTGTGCCATGTAAACCAGGAGCAGCTTTTACCAGGCACTCATTCAGCCTAAAGGCACTGTGGTCCCTTGTGGAATATGTTGCTGTTTGGCACTGCTCTGTCAGCAGAGTGGTTCAGCTAAAGACACACCAAAGAAAATGTGAGGAATAGTCCACCTTTCAGATTATATATTCAAGCCAAGCCTGCTGGTTCCTATAAAACTAGTTCTCTGGATGCAATGTATAATAGTATCCCTTGCTGTTGAACCTCTTCCCTTGTAAGGAGCAGACCTCAGCTGACATTCCTCATGCTTTTTACCCCTTTTCAGGCCTGCACATGTGTTTCTAGTGTGGTTTTTCTTTCATGATACAGTTCCTATAGTGAGTTAATTTAATTCTTGTCTGACAAAGGTCCTCTTGTCTGCTTTACACAAAGCATATGCTGACATCCACCCAATTCTTTTCATCAAGTATTTGGCAGTGTAAGTATGTAAGAAGAGTTGTTCAGACCATGCTGACTTATACCTGCTGAAAGATCTGGCCCGCAGTGTGCATTTGTCTCTAGGCTTTGATTTACTCAGCATTTGGAAGTTACATACAGAGGGGAGGAGGGAATAGCCATCGCTATTCAAAGTCTCAATTGTTTATTTTGCTCTTAACTATCAGGTTTCTATTTAGTTTGCTGTATGAAAATAAATCCAGTGATCTGCACTTGCTGGTACTCGGATTGTATGAAGGACTTAAAAAGGTATGAATAAATTTCATGTGCTTAATGGAACTTGAGGGGTTTGGTGATAGCAAAGGTCACCAAAAACTGAGCCTTTGCCACTGCTGTTGCTTTTGGAGGGAGTGGGCCTCAAGGGATCACTGGAATGCAGGAGACTCCTTAGATCCTGCTATCTTGTTACTTTGTTCAATGGTGAGTTGGGACCTAGTAAGTTGTAGTGACAGGACAAAGGGGAATGGGTTCAAACTGAAAAAGGGGAAGTTCAAGTTACATATAAGGAAGATGTTCTTTACTGTGAGGGTGGTGAGGCACTGGAACAGGTTGCCCAAATAAGTGGTAAATGCTTCATCCTTGGCAGTGTTCAAGGCCAGGCTGGACAGTGCCTTGGGCAATATGGTCTAGTGTGAGTCATCCCTCGCCGTGTCAGGGGTCGGAACTGGATGATCTTAAGGTCCTTTCCAACCCAGACCATGATTCTATAATTCTATGAGAGATCACTTGATATTTTTTTAGCCTCTTGTTGTGAACACTGGTTTTAGTAGCAGCTGAAGAGCTGTTAGACTTCCCTAAGTCTGTCCTAGGATGCATGGCCATGGGCATTCTGTCCAAGATTCTGGTAACTTGAAAGTAACACTTGTGCAGTTCTTGTGCCCCCAGTCCTTTGTATGCTATGTGGGGTCCAGCTTAAACAGGTCTGTATACAAATGTCCTGTATCCCTCGTTGTGTCACTTGCTTTTCATGAGAAAATTCTGCAGTAGGCATTCCTGTCCGTCTGTCATGCTACCTTGTGAGGAAACAAAACTCATGCCACCTTTCACAGTGAATATACCCCGAGAGTCTATCTGATCAGTGACCTGGTTTGTTGTTGTCTGAGCTTTGCACATCTGCAAGACTCAGCTCTTTTTTTCCCTCTATTAACACAGTTTGCAGAACAGGCAGATGTTTTTATGGAATGGATGTGACATCCAATCACTGATGTTTTGCTCTGTGCCCATCTCTGCTGTAGTCACAGTCTGCATTTCACACTTGGCACGCAACTGAGTGATGGGCCGCACTGGGAATTGACACTGGGGCAGCCCACTGACTTCTGAGGTGGTAAAGCATGTATTCTGGGTGTGATACAGCCACTTCTGGGGACAGATACAGAAGCCATAGCTGCAGAATTGCTCAGTGTTCCTCCAGCTTCTACATCCTTTTTTCCCCTGTTTGAACTTCTTAAGGAACAAGTGGCCGATGCACCACATGGACAAGCCCAATGGGCAGCTTCCAAGTGAAATTCAAGGCAAGACTTCTGTAACTGATATGAAGAAACATTGGTGTTTCCCACTTGCATCAGCTGGGACAGAAGCCGTTGTAGCAACTGGCTGCTCCTTGAAGTGGAGCAGTTGTTTTTATTGCAGCTGCCAAAGTGAAACCAGTTGGGTCTTTGGGGGGGCATGAACTGGTGCAAGACACATCCCGCTTAACTGGGACAACTGTGCCTGTGGCCCCCTAGAATATAAAGGCAAGTGTATTGCAGGAGAGCAGCGAAGTGCTGTCTGTGGGCAGCTGTGAGGATCTGAAGCCCAATGGAAAGCTGCCAGCACAGCATCCCAGCTACAGTGGGTACAGCATCTCTGATACAGGTCATGAGAAGACTCACGCGTTTGTCACCCAACAGATACCCTGCCACTTGTGCAGACAGGAACAGAGCTGCTACAGGTGCTCCTTGTTCAGTACTTCAGCCTTTTGTCAGCGAACATGTGATTTACTGAGGATTTTTAATCCCAGGGAACAAATTGTTCAGTTTGAGTTTCATGGCTTCTAAGACAACACTTTTCAGGTCTCCATCTCATTAGTGCCTTTATTCAGAGTGATGATCCAAGCAGGAGGACTAATAATAGAATTTAACAGTGTTGCTTTTGATTTGAGAGCTGCATGAAGAATGGTGTCAAATTAAAATACTTAAGTTCTGTGTGTTGCTCTTTGTCGCCTGAACTCCTTTTGTGACAAGTGACATTAATTTTCATACAATTCTGGAAGAAAGAAATCAGATCTCTATTTGTAATTGCTACTGGTTAGGAATGTGATGTGTGCGTAATGCAGATTGGATTGATTAGACTCATTATGACATGAAATGAAAATGTCAGACCACAGAAAGAAGCAATAGAGTTGTTGCATATTTTATTACACTTTTGCCATGGGTTTTGCATAATTGAAGGATCATACACACAAAAAATAACCTTGCCCTCAAAAACAGAGCAACAGAGGAGAAAAAAGCCCTCTCAATTATTGGAATAAACTGAGTCCCAGGAGATTGAAGAGTATGATTTGTCTGAATAATTGTATGCAAAGAAATACATGGGGGGGGGGGGGGGGCAGAAATACACAAAGTCTGTGTTCTGGTTTAGAATCACAGTGAGGATCCTGGGTTGCATCTGTTTAGAAGCGCAATATTGTGGCAGCAGCAATGGATACTTTTCCAGACAGATCCTAGTGATGCCATGCCTGGAAGATGTGGAAGGAAAACCGTGTTCTTATTAGCGCTTTACTTTCCTTGAATAAGCTGCAGCACCTTGTGACAAGAATTGATGCCTTGCTTTAATCATTTAAAGCTTTTCTAAGATTAGGATCTGATGGCCAGACCCTTCTCCCTTTACCTTACTGCAGAAGCACCATCAGTAAGCGCTGTTAGTCCTGAATTGCCCTGTGCTGGTGAGAACCATCCAAGTACTATTAATGGCTTCCCCTGCAGCTTCCCCTTTCCTCCCTCCACAGCCTCTAGCTCTGGATTTGTGCCTCGGGAGGTTTGGAGCTGTTTGCTCCGTGGGACTCTCTGTGGTGGGAAAACAGAGGGCCAGAAGTATGTGCTCCTGTGCTGTGGTGAGGGGACTTTGTCACAAGCTGGGGGATGGAAAACAGGCTTGGTCAGAGTAATGCTGGAGAGAACAGAGCTCTCTGGGAACAGAGTGGCCTTTTCTGTACAGCAGCAGTAGGGTCCATATGCCTGCTGTGCCTCAGTGCCTGTCATGGAGAGCATCGCCCCAGTGAGAGCACTGCAGACTTTTTCTCATGACCTCTGTGGTCTCCTCCAGATGTGCTAAAAATATCCCCTGTGATGGAGATCTGTCAAACAGATTTGTTATTTCTGCTATGTTTGACTCTTGCTCTATAAAATTCATTCGTCCTACCTGTTTATATCTTCTGCTGTTCCTGCGTTAGCAGAGGCTCAGCTCTGTATTCACACAGGCCTAGCCAGTCAGTTTATTAGCATTAAAGGCCAACACCTGGAGCTTAAAACAAGAAGAACAACTGTTTAAATTACATCTTGTTTTGGACTAAGACCAAGAGTGAAGGATTTTGGCTCAAATACTTTTAAGGAAGGAGGTATCAGGTGTGTATAGCTGTGCTACATCTTGCCTCGGGGCAGGGAAGGGGCTTCTTGTAATTCCTTCCAGCCCAATTCTCCATTATTCTGGAAAAATATGATTGCAGTGATTAAACTAGCTCTGCAACTTGCTGGAGATCAACAGCTTGTGTGTGTTTTATGGCTGTTTGCATCATGTTAGTTGATGAAGTCTTTTGTGGGAGGAGTGTTACAAGTGCAGGTCTCCGGCATCGTGCTACTGCATATGAAGGTTAATCAAGGCCATTGCCTTTGCCAGCACTTCTGCATGTGTGACTCTATGGAGAGCTGGAGTATTAATGTTGTGCACGTTCCCTGAATGATTCAGATGAGCTGTGGAAGATGAATTGATTTCAGTAGGCTGGTTCCAGCTCATGCCAGCTGAGAGTCTAACTTGGTGCTATTAATAGTCGTGTTTCACCTGATTGTGTAACCTCAATGTGAGGATTTGAAATCTCTTGAATGCATGGGTCTGATCCTCCAAGTACACCTGTAATTTCTGAGCTCCCCAGTTCTTGGTACCCAAGCGATGCTGCACATAAGGTGGCCTTTATTTTAGACTGCAGCTAATTTGGTATTTAAAAAACCCAAAACAAACCTCCAGAACCCCTCCAATGCCTCCTCACCCCCCAAAATCCCCTGAAAGCTGCAAAAAGAGACAGTAACAAAAACAAAACTGCCTCCTAACCCCCATATCCAGAAGGTAATAATGTCAGGTTAATCACCTGGAAACAGTATTCTAAACCACTGATTTTCCACATATTTAATACTGAGAACTGTCTGTTCCAATATATTTTAAACAAGTACTCCTGGGAACACCAGTAAAGATGTTCTAAGTGTTTCCACACAGACCTATTTTGGTAGGATTTAGTCTGAAACTCATCTTTGTTGCAAAACATCTCTGGGCCAGATCTATCCCTGGAGTAATTTTTACTTGATTCTTTTTAATAGCATTGCAGGAAGGGTGAATTTGGCTTGTGTTTTAATTTATAACACAGGAAATATGTACAGCTACAGCACATCTTCGCCCAGGGTATGGTACACAAGGGGAAAACATGCATGATTCTATCAGTACTTTGTTAATTTAATTATAGCAACAGATGCAGCATTTAATCTATTTAACTTTTGAGTTACTAAATCCTACTCTCTACCCAAGCTCTGGGACCCCCAACAGAAGAAAGACATGGAGCTCCTGAAACGAGTCCACAGGAGGCCATGAAGATGCTGCCAGGGTTGGAGCAGCTCTGCTCTGGAGCCAGGCTGAGAGAGCTGGGCTGGTTCAGCCTGGAGAAGAGAAGGCTCCTTAAGGGGAGGAGACCTTAGAGCAGCTTCCAGTGGCTACAAGAAACTCAGGGAGGGGCTTTTGACAAGGGTCTGCAGGGACAGGACAAGGGAGAATGGCTTTAACCTGACAGAGGGGAGACTTAGATTAGACATTAGGAAGAAGCTCTTCCTTGGGAGGGTGGTGAGGTGCTGGCACAGGGTGCCCAGAGAAGCTGTGGCTGCCCCATCCCTGGCAGTGTTCAAGGCCAGGTTGGACAGGGCTTGGAGCAACCTGCTCTAGTGAAAGGTGTCCCTGCCTGTGGCAGAGGGCTGGAGCTGGATGAGCTTTAAGGTCCCTTCCAACCCAACCCTTTCTATAGTACTCAATACTTTCATTTTCTGCAGCTACAGCACTGAGTGAAGTCTCACAGCTCTTGAAACGTTCAGCAGCTTTGCAACTTCCCCTCTCTGCATCAATAATCTTGTATTTTTGCGGGTAGCTTTTTATTTCAAAACAGGGAGATGTAAATCTCTCTTCCTCTCTGTTTGTACCAACACCTATTTCCTCCTGTGTTCACAGAAAGAAAAATGCCACAAGAGACCTTCTTCCTCTTTTTGTCTTTTTATTTCTTTTCTCCCCTCTTCCCTTTCTAGGTTAGAACATGTTCAAAGTTAATTTAAAAAGAAAGCTCTCTTGGAGGTGGAGTTTAGGCATATTTATGTTCAGTGGCATTTGGTATGTGTTCACGATAGCACTTCCATTCAAGGCATTTCTCAAATTGGAAAGCAGAGCAGTAAACTAGTGCTAGTTGTGTTTGGTGGCCTGGAAATAACAGAAATATTTCCACTGGTATTTCCAGTTTATGTTGCCTTCAAACAGAAATCCATGCCTCTTGCTTAACCAGACTGCACAGAAATGAGACGCTTCCAGCTGTGCAGCCGAGCTGGTGGTGGGATGTGGCCACATATGTGGTTAGGGAGGGCAGAATTCTGCTCGAGGGCTTCTTTCTCATGTGAGTGTCCTGGGTCCAGGAGGACCCTGTCACCCCCAGTACGGTATCTCAACTCTGGTCTGCTTTTTTGGATCAGGACAAGCACCCTCAAAACAATCTTTACCTTGTCCTAATATAAGTGTGATCAGCTGTACAATCATAGAAGGCTTGACTTGGAGGCGACTTTTCCATTTCCAACTCCCTGCCATGGGCAGGGACACTTTCCACTAGAGCAGGTTGCTACAAGCCCCGTCCCACCTGGCCTTGAACACTGCCAAGGATGGGGCAGGCACAACTTCTTTGGGCACCCTGTGCCAGCGCCTCAGCACCCTCACAGGGAAGAACTTCTTCCTTACATGCAATCAAAACCTGCTGTTTTTTAGTTTCAAATTGTTGCCCCTTGGCTGGTCACTGGTAGGAAGTCTTTCTCCATCTTTCCTATAACCTCCCTTTAGGTCCTGAAAGGCTGCAATAAGGTCCCTTTCCTCTTCTCCAGGCTAAACAACCCCAGCTCTCACAGCCTGTCTTCATAAGCAGAGGTGCTCCAGCCTCTGTCCATTTTCATGGTCCTCCTCTGGGTCTGGTCGAGCAGGTCAGTTCCCAGAGGTGCTGTTTTCCTTTTTTCTCTGCAGAAAAATACATGATTAACTTAGACCATGATTAGCTTAGTAATTGATAGGAAGTTCTGGCTCCTCACTGGATCTCAGGTGAAGAAGACTCAAATAAGTTGGACTTGGTGACCCTTTTCTGCATTCTTTTGAATAGTTTGCCTTCCAGGTATGGAAATCCTTTCCTCTTGTGTACTTTCCCAATCACTGGGGCTTTCCACACTTGCACTGTTGTTTAGTCACCTTCCTGCATGGGGAGAAAGGGGCTTTTTTCCCCTGTAGGTAGCAGATCAGAGGGGGGTTTCTCCAGTTCAGCTTCCCTCATGCTGTAGATTGCAGGAACACAGTGGTCTGGTTCTTTAGATGGCTACTTCAAACCGACAATGCTAATAGCACTCGCAGTTATTTTGTTATCTAGATAATTAATCCACAAGGTCTAGCACACAATGTGGTGAATGATACAGGGAATGATTAAACTATTTCCCACCGTTATCCAGTATGTGAAGCTGGCACACTGGATGCACTGCAGAAAGCAGTGGCAGGTTTGATTTTTTCAGCATTACTGTAGTTGATGGCATTTGAGCTGGAATTTCTAATTTTTCTCCTTTTGAAGGGATCTTTCCCAGTGCCATTGAAAAGCAGTTTGGGAGCCTGGGCTCCCTGGACTTCTCATAACCCCAGTGGAAGAAGGCAAGTGTCTCTGGAAGCTGGGTGTGAGTGGTGATATTTGACATTAGTGCTCAGCATAGCTGCTCTGATTTGCCCTCTGGATGACCATGCTAATGCTCTAAGGAGCTTGCTTTCCCATTTTAGCTGCAGCAGTTAAAGGCGAAAAGGTAGGTGACATGAATGTTTCTATAAATGTACGGTTTAATCAAGCCATTGTTTATAATTAAATAATGATCATAATGGTACTGAGAAGGGCTTGAGTGGGATGTATAAATGGTCGCGAGACAGAGACAAGTGGTCGGTGTCTTCAGTTTTTAGCTGAGCTCTTGGGTAAGATTAATAGAAGGTGCTTGTTGCTGAACTACATTGATTTATCTGATGCAAAGAAAGGGAGACTTAAGACATGAGAATCTGGATGAAATTATTGTTGCCTCGGCCTCCTGTGTGTCTGCCTTACTCCTTAACATACTGTCTCCTCTTGCCTCTCAAGTCACTTGCTGAAGCAGTGCAGCTGCCCCATGGGAGTTCTTTGAGAAGGCATATTTAAAAGACATGTTCAGAGGCTTTCTGTAGAATGGATGTCAGCACCATCTGGCAATGGAAATGCCCCCTGGATGAGATGAAAGAGCTCTGAAATTGTGCATAAATCTCTCTTCCAAGATAAGAACCTGTGCTGTATCCTCTACAAACTCTTCTATTTTTACTTTAACAAATGTGTTAATCTCCCTGCTAGTGAGACTGGTATTTCTCACGGTGGACAAGGCACATTTGCTGGCATGCACTCCAGTAAGCCCAGTGCTGTTGACCTGCAAAGTTCATCCATTGACTTCAAACTTTTAATGGCCTTACTGTCCTTTTTTTAACCATTGTGTGAATTTAACTAAACACTGTTTTCCTGGAAGTGCTTGGTTTTCAATGGCAGTAGATGCTTATGTTGAACAGAAGCTGTAGGAAAACACCGAGCACAGTAGGATGTGGATCAACATCAATTTGCAGACATATACTTCCTAAATCAACCCTGTACAACCACAATGACTTATTGTTTGTTCCACCAGGCCCTGAGGTGTGTGTTTCATTATGTGTGTTTGTCAGAGAGGAAATGCTTCTTGAAAGAGGGTGTTTAACCCGAAGCTGGGGGTTCTTAGCGTAGCTGCGTATAAAGCGATGCCACGGTATTGAACTCTTGTGGAGGTGACTGTCACCCTGCTCAGAGGCACATAACACTGCGTCTCATGCAGCCTGACTTTGCAGCAAACAGATTAGTAGCACTGGCAAGGTGAGGTTTGGGAATGGAGGTGGGAACTGGCAGCTTTATCTGGAAGATCTAAACTAAACGGTTACCTAAAACATGGGTGGGATGTTGCCTTATGTGAAAGAGAAGCTGTGGGTCATGTCTCTCTGGAGGGATAAAACATTGATCAAGGGCAGACAAACGTAAAGTGTCTGAAATTTCTCCTATTTTGGAGACTGATTTGGGACAACGTTGTTGTTGGCTTCTAGAAAGATATAGGTTGTAAAATGGGGATAGTGGTTCAGCCCTCTGCGTAGACTGTAAGCTTGTGGAGCATAATGACTCTCGAGTGTGTGTGGGCACTGAAGCTGCTCTTGTTTTGGTTCTAATTGCTATTTGTAAAATAAATGTATAACATGAGCTCTAATGAAACTTGAACAGTAATGACTGCGATATTGTCATTTCAGCCTTTAGCAACTCTCTCCTCATTGCCTGCATGTATTGTGAAAGATGAAGGAGCTGGGATTGTTTCTCTATGTCCTTAATAGATTTCTCTTTTTCACCTGTGCTTGTCTGATCTTAAATGTTACTGGGATTCCAGCCTTTGCCTACAAGTTATACTGCTTTGTCTGCAGGGTTGAAGTGGTGTGATACTCCCTCCGCACTAGCTGACAGTGTTCATACTGGTCCAGCTGTTCCCAGTCTGGAATAATGTTCCTTGATACTACACTGTGCCTGATTTTCACTAGCACCTTGCACTGGCAGAAGCTGCATGATCCCAGCTGTCTGTGTCTGCCTCTTCTGGGGGTTCTGCCTCCTAGAAGGGCCTGTTTGCTCATACGGGTGCAGCACAAGCTGATTACTGCAATAGAGTTTCTTCAATGGGGCTGATTTGGGAGTGGGTGGAGACAGCTGTTGTCAGCTGGAAAGAGCCTTAAGACTCACATCTGGTTGAGTTAACACCACATTCAAACTGTGTTCATCATGTTCAAACATTATCCAGTTGTAGTTTGGTGCCATTGGTACCTGTGATGTTGTGGCTCTTGGCACCAGGGCTGCAAAGGTGTAGGTGAGAGAACAAGAAGCATTAATTACAAATGTGTGCAGAGGAAGGCTCCTGGATTACTTTTGATAGCCTGTTTGCTTTCATAACCAAATGCATTTCTAAACTGGAAATGGATCCTGTTGCTGTCTGGCAGTAAAAATGCTGCCTTTGTGGTGCTTGTGCAGCATTTCTGATTGCTTTTTGGGGATCAATGTTAAAGCAAGTGGAACAGCATCCTTTATGCAGGCAGGGTCCTGAGTTCAGTGGTTCAGTGTGGTGGGTAAGAATACTCTGTTTATAACATCCTGTATCATGATATGAATAGAGCTATAGCTGGCTTGTTAACATTCCCATTAAAGGGGGACTGCTCACCTTCTCTTGATGAAATGGGACTTAACTGTAGCAAGCATCTGCTGTAATCTTAAACACTAATGTGTATAGTAAACTCCCATTGATGAATGTTTGAAGATGCACCCTGCTGAACACTGAGGCTGTTGAGGAGTACATGCTGTTTGAAAGAGGACAGATTTTGATAAATGGGTCTCTGTCTTACTACTAACACGCTGGAGAAGAACATTCTGTATTCCCCAGTGGGATAGGAAAGCCCTCAGGCTCCCAGCTCGTATTCCAGCTTTTCAATGTGGATCTTCATCTTGGAGTTGTTTCTGAGAACATATTTACTAGTGTGGCTTACAAAACCATGTGTTTAACTTGTCTTTGTTGTTGTTGAGATGATAAATCCATGGACAAATAGCAAAAAAGAAAACACTGGGGACACTGGTAATAACTTGGGAAGGAAGAAATACATAAAATAGGCTTTGGGGTGAAAATGCTGTCAGTCCTTCAGGCATAAGAGTCGTAAATCCCTGGTGTTTCTTTTGCAGCACCAAGTTAACAGCCTCAAACTCTAACATAGTTTATAAATCTTCTTCTGCGTGTCTGTTAATCCATGACTTTTAAGCTTATTTTAAACATCATCAACTTCATTTTCTAAACTTCATTCAGCAAATTACCTCTTTGGATTTTTGCCTCTTGATTTTAAACCAAGCTTTTTATTCAGTCCTAAAAACAGTCTAAACGTCAAATGGCTCCAGAACTTTGGACAAAGCGCTGCCTATAATAGAACAAAGCATCGTGGTGGTGTAATTTATGATGTTTCCTACTGATGTGCTCATCCAAAAAAGCATGTCTTGCTCTCTCAGCATTTAGTATCCAACATGTTGCTTCGTGCTGACAACCACAGCCTGTTCCAGATTAATTTAAGCCTTGGTGACTTGATTAGCATCAGAAATGCGATTTTTGGGGCAGTTTGGAATAGAGTCTTTCTCTTCTGTCATGACTGGGCTCCTTGCTGTAATTGTGGGGCAGCTTTCCCACTGAGGGAGTGAGCCTCTGGTGTATTCAAGCCCATTAGGATGAGCAGGTTCCACTTTGTATTTTGATGTATTCTCCTTGCTCGGTGATTTTTTTGCAGTTTTAAAACATAAATTGAAACATGACAAAACACGATTGTCTAATTTATAAGCACCTGTTAATTTTCTGCTTTGGCAATGTGGAATCATCCACCATTTGTAGAGCAAGCAGGTTGAGAAAGTGATTGTGTTGGAAGCTTAGGAACATCCTGTGATGTATGTAGGAACTTGAGCAACTTGAGTTAAGCATCTGATGGTGTTGTGGAGAGTTGGTTTGCTTTACTCAGGTTTACGGGATCAGTAACAGGTCAAAAATTTATAGTATAGGGGCTTCCACCTCCTTTTGTTCTTCAGAAATGATGCTGACGTTTGCAGAACACCTTTCCTGTAGATGAAACCAAGCTGTGTGGTTCGGTTGATACACTGGAGGGAAGGAATGCCATCCAGAGGGACCTTGACATGTTGGTGAGGTGAGCTGATGCCAACCTGATGAAGTTTAACGATGCCAACCTGATGAAGTTTAAGCATGCCAAGTGCAAGGTCCTTCACCTGGGTCAGAGCAATCCCAGGCACACATACAGGCTGGGCAGAGAAGAGATTCAGAGCAGCCCTGTGGAGAAGGACTTGGGGGTGTTGGTTGAGGAGAAAATGAACATGAGCCTGCAGTGTGCGCTTGCAGCCCAGAAAGCCAACCGTATCCTGGGCTGCATCAAAAGGAGCGTGACCAGGAGGTGGAGGGAGGTGATCCTGCCCCTCTACTGTGCTCTTGTGAGACCTCACTTGGAGTATTGTGTGCAGTTCTGGTGTCCTCAACAGAAAAAGGACATGGAACTGTTGGAACAAGTGCAGAGGAGGGCCACAAGGATGATCAGGGGACTGGAGCACCTCCCATATGAAGATAGACTGAGAAAGTTGGGGCTGTTCAGCCTGGAGAAGAGAAGGCTGCATGGAGACCTCCTAGCAGCCTTCCAGTATCTGAAGGGGGCCTATAGAGATGCTGGGGAGGGACTCTTCATTAGACACTGTAGTGAGAGGACAAGGGGTAACAGGTTCAAACTTAAACAGAGGAAGTTTAGATTGGATATGAGGAAGAAGTTCTTTACTGTAAGGGTGGTGATGCACTGGAATGGGCTGCCCAGGGAAGTTGTGAATGCTCCATCGCTGGCGGTGTTCAAGGCCAGGTTGGACAGAGCCTTGGGTCCTTGGGTGGCATGGTTTAGTGTGAGGTGTCCCTGCCCCTGGCAGGGGGGTTGGAACTAGATGATCTTAAGGTCCTTTCCAACCCTAACTATTCTATGATTCTATGAGTCTATGAAGCACAGCTAAGGAATCAAGAATGCATACCTATACAAATACCAATTCCTCTTTCACCCTTCATCACAAATGCAGTTCCTTTCCTAATGAGTCCGTAAGGTCTCTGTACGTTGCACAGTCATGGAAAAAGCTAGTGATTACTTTAGTGATAAGACACACTGTCAGTGTGTGATATCAGTGTGCTTGCTGGGATGTGACACAGCGTGATGTGCTCACTGCAGTGCCAAGTATTCACCTGTGACCATTTGTTGGAATGTCCTATTGCAAACCAGAGGTGTTCTTTTTTAAAAAAACATGGGAGTCATAGAGTCATATTGGAATTTTAATTACAATTTTTCTCTATTTGTTTTATTTTTAACTAGCCCATTTAGCTATTGAAGGAGAGCAGGAAGACCACAGAAACACCTGTTGCCATCTCTTCCTCCCTTCTGCAAACATCTGAAGCAGTAAGATGTAATCCTATGGGGACACTGCACGGAGACATTTTTAAGGAGCCCTTACCATGTATTTTCTTGCCAGCATATGAACTTTGTTGGCCTGAAGGTTCCTCTATTTGGCTGCAGACAGAGCAGGTGCTCATAGCCCCCTGAGTTCTCTATTCAGCAGAGGAAGAAGGAGCAGGGCTGGCTTCTAAAGAGGTGCAGCTGGCAATGGGTGGTTGTGATTGTCTGTCAATATGTATTCATCGTATTCATGAAGCTGCTGCTGTTAAAACCGGGGACAGCTTTTCAGCTGCCTGTTGTAATGTGAGCTGTAAAGTACCACCTGTGAAATGGTGGTACTGAGAGGGCTCCAAGGCTTGTGAGATGTTTTTTTTTTTCAAATCCTTTTCAGGCTGACAGCACCCTCATTTAGAGATGTGTTTATTTATATGCAAGTGACAAATGGCATTCACTTCTTTGGAAGTTCTGTACAGTTGCTTTTGTGAACCTTGACTAGCAAGAGCCAAACCATGACTTAATACTGCTTTTGTTCTTCAGCTGCAGGCATCTTATGATGAAGACTTTCGGCCCCTTTCTTGGCACTACATTAAGTCTTGTTTTGCAGCCCTTTGGGTTTTGGCTTCTTTAAGGTTTTTCTTTGGTTTTGAGTATCAACAAACAAGAATATGCACATTTTATTTTCCTTTATGAGACCATTGTGAACTAGTGTGTGACTTTGTGGGCTGCAGGTGGTTTGTTATAACATGTTTTAAAGTCCAGTTCAGTTCCACTTCTGTATCACATAAAGCGAGTGAATTGTCCTCTCAAATGCTCTGGAGAAGGATGTGAGAAGCAGAGCTGAAGTGTCTTATTAACTCCAGTGGCACGGCTGGCCCCCTTTATGAGTGCTGCTGAGGAAGGACAGTCTGAGACTTCCCTCCAGGTGGTCTGTCAAGCAGAAAGGTAACAATTGAAGGAAATTCCTTTCCTGACAGCAGCTCACAAGCTCAACAAACAATCCCTTTGTGGAGACACTGGGGTCATCCTTCTAGTGCCTTATTTGTCTTTGTTCACTACTTGAAATTTGTTGAGCAGTTTCTTTCTGCAGAAATTAGGGAATGGTGGCCTGTTTCTCCCCTCCTGAACCTCCTTATGCCTTTCTAAGAAAACCAAGAAAAGAAGATGACTTAGAAAAAATCCTAGAAAATGTCCTGTGTCAGCATACATGACCTCAGTTCCTCCTTGTGTACATGCTACAGTTGTGTGACTGCTTTCATTTAAGGTGTTTTTCATTCTAGAGAATCTAAAATGCCAAAAGCAACTCAGTTGTGTGAGCAACACATCAGCAAAGTGTTCACATGGAGGCATGCTTCTGTAGAAAGCAGCGCCCTTCCATCTGTGGCTGCTCTGTTATCCTTTTATGTGCAAGGTACGGACTGATACTCAGCCCTGCCCTGGTGCCAGAGCTTCCTGATTTATGAGCTTGCAGTAGAAGCTGCTGATTGTAGCTGCTTCTGAAGAGCACATAAAAAGTCACCAGCTTTGACAGTTGTGACCCAGTGTAATTTTTTTCAGGTTTTGTTTTCTATGAATTCTTGTTTTTCAGAACTGCTAGAAGATGCTGTTCCATTAAATGGCCTGTGGCACGCTGTGTTCTTTGTAAGGCTTCTGTTGATCACTGTTGCAGTTTAATAGCTTCATGTGTAACAGGCTTGGCTGTGCTAAACCCCTGTGGTGTATGCACTGCCTCTTGTAGCTTGTTTTGGCTGACATATGCTCTTGCACCCACTCATTCATTTTAAACCCTTCAGGGCATCATGCGTGTGGTTAAGGTCATGAGTAAGGTGGGACACAGCCTTCTGTTTTATTTCTTGTTCCACCTCACTTTTGGAAGATCAGGTCATCCGTTTTACTGGTCTCCTTATTTTTGCCTTTTCCTTTAGGTATTTTCTTTCCTGCCTTTGTAGTGGTGTCCTTTTTGACTTGGGTTGCAGTCGAGGAACCACATACCTAAATACATCTCTGCCAACTGAGAGTGGTAAGACATGTCTGGGCAAAGAGGGATGTCTCTTTGCGGATGCAGTGCAGGCTGAAATGTGGATGTAGTTGCCTGCACCAAGACTAACTCCCAGAGGTGAAGGTTTTATTTCTTTCCTGTGAGTAAGCTGGGAGTGTGTTAGCTTGAAGTAGCAATAGGTTTAAGAAAACTAATTCTTTCTGTTTCATTTTCTCTGTATCTAAGAAAAGATACATCTTGTGTTAAGAAATCAAAGCAGAGGCTGGATGCTTGCTCTGAGCCATTTGCTAACATAGATGGAAGGAAGAAGCAATCTTCTTGTCTTTTTTGTTCTTAGAAAACGAAGGGAACCTGAGCTGTTGAGTTGGCAAGTCACTGATACATATCTGCCCCATCTGAAGAAGTACTTAACTTTTACATAACTACCTATGAATGTATTTGGGGAGCTGGCAGGCTGCAGAGCACTGTGTGGTTCTCATTATGTCGGTGTTTTTACATTTGTTGAAAATGGGTTTCTTTTATGGGTGGTAGAATTCCTTTTAAGTTGTCATTCAGAAACCCCCAGAAGGGAGCTGAGGCCTGACAGCTCAGCAGATCGTGCTATGCCCTAGCTCCAGGCAGGATGCTGGTGTGCCCTAAGGAACAGCACATGGCATGGAGCAAAATCTGGAGCTTCACCAGCCCTGCTATGCTTCTATCGGCAAGATGCTGGAATTCACAGCGCTGGTGTGACTTGGCCAGCATGTGGAACATAGTTTGCTTAGTCTCATTTTTTGCTGCTGTAGCTACTGAATGCACAACTATCTGATTAATGCAGAGACTTTAATCTTCTGACCCCCTTACTAACACCTATTAATTGCACTCATAGATTTATGAATTTGTAAAGCTAGAGGGGATGATTATGTTCTGTAGTTTGTTCTCTTCACGCGGGTGAACACAAACCTTTCATTAAATCTAGCATTTTATTTCCTTTGCTTTAAAAGTGTGTGCCTTGTTCTAAAAATTCGTTTTCTGGCCCCAGTCTCCAGTCACTGGAATTTCTCAAACCACTGTCAGGCCCATTGCTTATGAGAGAATCAGTGTGGTCTTAATCTTTGCATTTTAAAAATCAAATGAGCAGAGCTGTGACAGCTTCCTCAACACAGGACATGTTCTTCAGTTCACAGATGTTGCTCTGTCATTTACTTTTTAACTTCCTACCTTCTTGATAAATAAAGGCCATGTTTGCTGTGCCAGTTATGCTTACATGGGTGCCATAACCTGCCTCTTCTCTTGCTCCACATTTTTGTCATGTATATCAGAGATAACTTTACCTTTTTTGACTTACATAGAATCATAGAATGGTTTGGGTTGGAAACGACATGAAGTTCATCTAGTTCCAACCTGCCTGCTATGGGCAGGGACGTCTCACCCTAGACTATGTCACCCAAAAAGGTTCTGTCCTATATATATATAAAATATCTGGCATAGACTTCTATCCAGTTGAGTATTTACTAAGACCCTCCATCATCATCATCATCGTAGCATCCAGAAGAAGATTTCTGTTTCAGGAGTATGACCTACACTCTTGTTCCTGGAATTTGCTTGGCCTCAATGTTACTCTCTCACCTTGCTCACTAGAGCCTTCCATCAGCGCTGTTCCCAGGCCCAAAATCAAAAACACAGCGCTACACCAGCTACCAAGGAGGAGAAAAATGACTGCTGCTGCTGAACCCATGACATTAGGAAATACAGAACAACTGTGGAAACAGCCGCATCAACATGTTTCTCTTTCCTGCAGCAATCTTGCTGAAGTCTTGTGCTCCAGGTTTAAAGAGCATTCAGGATTCACCAGTCTTCCTTTTTAAGCATTTCAAGTCAGATGTTTTGAATCTTTCTGCTCTCCCAGTCAATAAGAGACTGTTCTGGATGTCTCCCTTTCCCTCAGAAATACCTTTAGTGTTAAACCTTTTCTACTTGAAGAGTCACAGTCCGCTGATGCTGATGTTCTCAGGAGCAGGATGACTTAGTAAGATTTTCTGCAGAAACGGTGTGGGATTTAGTCTGTTTGCTCTTTATATTTAGCAGTTTTGTATGTATGCATGGTCAGCCTTCCCCCTTCTCCCTACTACTTTATCTGCTCTGTTCCTATCTGCAGGAAGTCCTTTACCACTGGGTGACACTGTTTGATAGTTCTTAACATTCGCAACAGTGAAGCCCTGAAGAAACTGTCCTCTGACTCTTTGGACTTCTGATTTTTGAATCAAGGCTCAGTTTTCGTATGAAATCCCATGTTTTAATGTAGTTAAATTTGATTCAGCCACATCTACCCTGATGTTTAATTTTGTGCTCCAAATGCACTGGTCTAGGACACTGATTTTGTGCAGTAGCTGCGGAGAGTACAAACTGATCTGATATTCTTTTTAATCTTAAAATGTCCTTAAAAGCTGTGTCATTTCATTATCTCCTGTGGATCACTGCTGACCCATGTCTAAATAATTTGCTAGTTATCTTTTGGGATTAATCTAGTTGCAAACTGTGCTGTGGAGTGCAGTTCCTAAGAGGCATAGTTTCAGTGATCTCCTCCTGAAAGCCACGTTTACTGCGGTGTAGTAATTAACCTGTGTAGTGTATTGGTGAGAGCCAGATAGAGATTCAGTTGCCTTTGCTAGTCATGATTTATTTCTTTCCAATGAATGATATCAGATGAGGTTGAGGGGAGGGGGTTTGTGCATGACATGCTTTTGTTCTTCAGGAAGAAAGCAATATAGTTACTATGGGCCTTTTTGATGAGAGGTGTCCAAAACAGTCCTTGCACCAGAATGTCTTTCTGCATCCCCAACACTGTTGAGGGATTTCAGCAATCACAAGGACCTAAGTAAAATGGGTATAGAGAAAATGAATTCCTTAATAAACATGCAGGACTTCTGGGGAAGAGAAATGACGTAAGATGCCCAGTCTGCTTTATCTGCTATTAGTGTCAGATTGGAACCATGGGGTTACACTGGGTTGAGTGTAGAGCAGGATTTAGGGAAGATGGGCACTATTCACAGTGTGCTGGTCTTCATCTTGTGTCTTTCAGTCTTTTCCACTACCTGTATTAAACATTAGTTGCAAAGTAGTTTGTTGCAGGGAGATTCTGTATCTGAGTTTTGCCTATGTTTTGACTGTCGTGGTAAATGAAGGGATCCATCTCCATCTATCCTCCCAGTGCTCTTCACAGCCCACCTTGCATGGAGACGTCCTGCTGCAGCAGGAGAGGCACTTTTTCTCTCATCTTCCACCTCTGATTACACAGCTGCATTGGTATCTCTTCAGCATTTTAACTGAGTAAGAGAAGAAAGAAATGCAACTGTTCAGAGCTGGTGCCTTCAGCTGGTTTCAAAGTCAGTGGCAGAGAGGGAAATTTCTGTTGGATTAATAGAAATTCCTGTTCACTTGGCCTGGTGATTTTAGTGGAAGGTGAGGCTATTCTTAGAGCTGTTGGTGTCTTTCTGTATCTCTTTTCCAACACTATAGAGACCAAGAGGAACCAGCCTTTCTGTCCTCACCAGCATTGCTCTTTAGCCCTCAGCTTCTTTGGGGATCTAGGCTCTTCCCTTAACACCCAAGACTTGACTGAACTTCAAAGCACAGAAACAGACTGCTTGGTGGTGTTTAAGTTGAATGAGAGCCATGAGCAGCTCTTTGCATATGAGAGAGCTGTAACAGTGTGAAGCATTGCCCCCAATCTTGCACACAGTCTCCCTTTAGGCGTCAGTGCCAGTGCAAACATCTTTAAAATGATCCTCTTTCTTCTGGTGTCTCATCTAGTGGATTTTATCTGTGCTTTGTTGACATTAACACTCTCAGCAGTACTTGAGGGAAGAAAATGAGCATTAACTGGATGGATTTCCTTGAGAGTTTGAGTGGTTTAGTTCATTTTAATATCCTCTGAAGTGACAACAGGAACCTCTTCAGTAGCCAGCAAGCTCTCTGCTTCTTTCCATATCCTTGATATCACTGAGATTGCTTTGGGTTGCCCTGATCAAGTGTGCAGCACCCTTGTTCCTGAGAGAAGTCTAGGCGGTCTGTCAGTCAGTGGGTGGCCATGCAGCTGATGACACCCAGCATAAGGAAGGTGCTGTAAGTTAAACTGTTCTCTCATAAGATAGACATAAGTTTTTCAATCTTGCTACTTCATTTTGTCTGCTGGGATCTGAAGATGACAAGAAGCAGCAAGATTTGCCCTGCAGAAGCTTGGGCTGGTTTCAGAGATGCTCTTTCTCTTGTATGTGCCTGAGCTGAGGCACACAGGGGTGAAATAACCTGCCTAAGATGAGAAGAGCAAGGCTGGAGCCATAAGCAAAACCCAGATGCCTGTTAAAAGCTTTAAAACTTTGATGGTCTCCATTTTGTTTGAAGAATGGAAATGTAAGTAATCTGGTAACAGGATGATATTCAATGAGTGATCCCTGTGGCACAGTAGGTAGGCAGTTTTGAGACAGGTGAATCATAGACTCATGGGATGGTTTGGGTTGGAAGGGGCCTTAAAGCTCTTACAATTCCAACCCCCTGCCATGGGCAGGGACACCTCACACTAGATCAGGTTGCTCTAAGGTGCAGACACTCCTCTGATCTAGAAGCAAAACCTTTGTAGCTGGTAAGTGGCAGCCTTGCTGAACAAAGTATGAGGGGCTGGGAGGAACTGCAGCCAGCAGGACCAATGTGGTACTCTGCTCTTCCTCCACAGGCAGTCTGGATGGGTTTTGCCGTGATCCAAACCCCATCTTCCCTTTCAGACACAAAAGGCTGTGTGAGTAAGAGCCAGACTCCTTGAACAGTGGCTTGAGCATCTTGGCTGGGAAAACTATTTTGTATTCAATTTTCAGGAACTCTCACTTTGAGTTAAAGGTGAACTGTGGGAAGTTATTAATGATATCTATAATCAAGGATTAATCAAGTAAATCTCCTTAGTCAAGAGCCTCTTGCTGTACTGAGAGCAAATGGATAGAAATGATAGCAGTGGTGAGCTTTCATGTGCAAACAGTGCTAAGATGGTGCCTGGAAACACACTCTGCATTGAAGTGGCTCTTTCCTTTCCACCCGAGCTGATGTGAGGTGGTTCTGGTTGTGTAATGTCTGAGCAGAGACACACTGAAGAGTTTTTATTCCAATACCTCTTGAAATCAGAAGGGGAGAGTAAAGCTGTATTTCTTCTCAAGAAATGCCTTTGGGTTACTTGTAACACACCACAAGTGTGAGCGGTAGTTTAAAGAGCTAAAAATGTAAGTCTTAAAAAACAGTGTTTGATGGTTCACAGCACAGCTCGAAGCAGATATTGAAGCATTTGTGAGAGTAAAACCTTCAGGAGGTGTTCAGTGTTTGAGCTAATGCTTCTGTGCAAAGTATCAGTTCAAGAATTTATTAGGGCAAAAAGGAAATCAAGTGAATTTGGCCTTAATGTAACTGCTTGGTCCTGGACTAGGCTATTATTTTGTTGTTCACTGGTATTTTTTGGCACTTATTTATGTGCCTTTTAAGGGTCCTCAAGTCTAACTCTGCTTTCACAGCTGGAAGGAATTGTGGGAATCATTTGAATGGTGAAAATGCCATATATAGGTATAATAATCTAAATATATGGTGTCCCATAGGAATTTTTCTATTCAGATTCCATATGCAGAGGGTGATTTCTGGTATGAAGAGTACCAGAGAGAAAATAAGTGCAATCCCTGCATGCCATATAAACAGGAGAGGGTTTTTGGCATGAACTTTCCTCTCTTGTGGAAGCCGTGGAGCCCTGTTGTGGCAAAAGCTCTGGCAGTGGCTAAATCCTTAACCTGGTGTTGTTACGTTCTACTTTGGATCTGTTAAAAACACTTGTGACTGGTTGTAGCTCTCTTTGTACACATGTTTCCAGTGTACAGTGTACCAGTGAGGGACTTTGGCTGAAAAAACCCTCTATAAATAGAATATAAATGAATAAAGCTGTAAGCAAATGTTGGCTGTTGGGCAAATTCTCCCACATGTAACCTGTGCTTCTGGCACACTGTGGTTCAGCTGTGTCTATTCCATATGATCAGCTTGAAGGGTCTCTTTGTTCTTGCTGAATTTACCTACACTCCCAGAAAAATAAATGGGAGAATTGCAAGCATTGGTGTTGGATCTTCAAGACTGAGGTACCAGTATGGTACTTCTTGATTGCTCTAAGAGCATCTTTGTATCTGAAAGCATTAAACTAGGAGGATACTTGAAGTTATTTTTATATAGAGCATCTTCTTTGTCTAATGGGATAGTGAAATTGCTTTGCAGTGCTGTTTGAGGAGTTAAAATGCCTCATACACGCGGGATCCACAGTTTATTGTTTCTCAATGGAAACCCATGTGTACATGAGAAGTGACAGAAAAAGTATGTGAGAGCTACTTGGGCAGGACAAGGTAGGGTAGAGAAATGCTTTTGTGCTGCTTGTGCAGCACCAGCTAATTCAGGAAATGCAGTGGGGAAGCACCTGCCAAATTAGTGGGTGTATTAAACTTGAGCCAAGCTGAGCTCAAACATCCCTGAATCCAAATCTCTTTGTTTTGAAGCAAGGTAATGGGGAAACACAGAGCTGGATTGTGCATTCTCAGTTGATCATATACCAGCAGATGGTTAAAAGGAGCCTCTCAAATGCTCTTAAGGCAGCATATTCCTGCTAAGTGATTATTTGGATTATTCATGTCCCACTATTGCACCTTCTGATGATGTGAAAGCAGCTCTATGGGTTGTGACTTTGTGGTGATGAGCACTAGAGACTACTGAAATTTGTATTTCTTTAATTGTTATCGCGTGAACATTGATTAAACTTCATTTAAGGACGTTTGAAGGGCTCTGTCATCAGGCTTGGCTGGTTTATAGGTGTGAGCCTGAATCTCACAATGAAACTGCTGCTTTTCTGTCAGCTCTCTTCTGTCTGCTGCTGGTGTGGTGGATCCTTTGTGCCTCAGTTTCCTTCTTATGTGAAACATGCCTGTGCAAACCTTTGCTTTGAAAGGGTGGGGGTACAACTCACACTGTTTAATCGCATTGCTTGTGTATAACCTTACACAGTGACTCTGCAGGACTGGGTCTGTGGCCTCCAGCCAGGCTGAGGTTTGCAAAGGGTGTGAGAGGAGTGAGCGAGTGGGAACTGAGTGCCCTGTTTGGAAATCCTAGCTGGAATCATTTGCGGCTTAATCACACATGCAAAGCATTGTGAGTTCCCAAGGGAGTTTTCTTCATTCAAGTTTGCTGCTAGTAGAGTTCATGTTACATGAGGAAACCACCTTTTCTGACCTCTGAGTTGAATACGTGTTTTTAAAAGCAGAGATGGAGGCAGAAGAAGGCAGAGCAAATAGACTTCTTTTTCAGTGCTTGCCTAAAGGGAATCTACAGGCTGCAAAATCTTACATCAAACTTTCTGAGAAGTGGTTGAATCAAATAATTTTTTAGGGGCTTATGTTAAAAGCACCCTACATTGTTTCTGACAGTGGTAGGCTAATTCTGTGGCTCTCAGCTCTGTCTAGAGCAAACAGGATGCATCTTGAAGCAGCAGCGGGTTATTTTCAGATTTACTTTAATGGAGAGCTGTTTGGTAAATGCCTTTTAGAAGACTCACAGCCCCATCAATGCAACAGAACTCATAGAGTACAGAAAACCAAATATTTACAGAGCAGGTTTATTTTGGGTGGAGGCTGGATATGTAACACTGGAGTTGATTTAGCTGTGATAAGCCTGATGTGAACGCTGAGGAAGTAGGAATTGTGGCCTTATTTAAAGGAGAAAAGAACTGTAGCTTATTCATTGTCTGTGGGAAAGAGAATAGATTTCCACATGCTTTTTATTAATGGCATTGTGCTATGTGGTATATGCTGTGGGTTGGGGTTTTGTTTTTAGCTTCTTATCAAGAAGACAGAGCCAGGCTCTTCACTGTGCTGCACGGCAGGAAGGTGAAAAGCAATGGGCCTGTGTTGAAACAGGAACTTCATATGGGTGTAAAGATCAGCTTCGTTATGAAGACAGTGAAGCAGGGCTGCCCACAGAGGCTGTGCAGCCTTGGAGGGCTTCAGCAACTTCTTCTGACCTCAATTTTTCAATGATCCCTTGTATTTGGTACATGTGGTGGTAGCTGGTTGCTTGACTGAAGCAAGAAGGACTCTGAAGGGGTGATGGGAGAAGTATTTTTATGGCATGAGCCATGTCAATAAGAGGTTTATGCCATGTACAGCAATATGCTTACATGGTTTTGAACTGTGGGCAATTCTTATATTAGTTTCAGAGGTCTCTGGGAGAACTGGCACCCCACGGAGTCCAAAAATGCTACTTGCCTTGAAAACCTAATGCAGAGCCCACCCTATGAGCAGCTTACATGGGTGTAAGTTGTTTCTCATCACATTTGCTCCATAGAATACTGGTGTGGGAGATGTAGTCCAACAAAACACAGTTCACATCATCCATTCACACAAGGAAGCTGAAAGGGCTATGTCAGGTCCGTGAGACACATTTAAATCCAGAGTGGCTTCCCTGCATTCACTGAAAACTTAGTCCTGTAGTTTTGCTGCTTCATCTGTAAGTGCACACACAGCCCAAGCAGGGTGATGGTAGTTCAGCATTCATGTACTGAAGTGTTAGTGGAAATCTTTCCACTCTATCCAGTGGATTTTGAATCAGACCTGAGCAACAATGTGAGATTCCTCATGAAAAAAACAATGGGTTAGGGATTAAACTGAGACTGAATTTAAGGTTCACAGTCCGTGAAGTGAGAGAGGGAGGAGAGGGCTCAAACAGTGGAGTATAAATTAAAGCATATACTCAGCTTTTACTGGAAAATATGTGGCAAATCCCAGTGATTCTCTGTACCGTACAGTGTGCAGCATTCAGCTGCTCTGTCAGTCAGGCTAATGGAGGTCTCTCATCTTTTCTTTGAAGTCCCATTGATTCATCTCAGTAAACCCACATGCTGTGAGATTGGTTTTCTGGGGTCTGTTTGAGGGTCCAGTGTTTCATTAAACTGATAGCTGCAGGTTCGGCAGTTGTGTGGGTTTCTACAACAGCAAACAGAGCAGAATTGCTCTGAATGTGCTTTGTTTTAGATGCTGAGCTTTTTGTAACTAAGGCTTTTTCCTGGAAGGGAGTATGAATGGTCATATGGAAAGTATTTGACAGCTATACTTGTCAGCTGTTGATTAAAAGTGTTGTGATTTGGTATATAGGCACGTTTGCTATAACAGGTTAGGAAAATGCCACATTTCCAGTTGATATAAATCATCGAGACTTCATTGCCTTCAGATCAATGGGTTTTCAGTGAAATGTGGCCTTTAAAACAACCTCACCCAATGTTTTCTCCTCTACCTTTCCACTCCAAACTCTGTCCTCCATCCCAGCAATTGTAGATGTGGTAATTTCCACATGGAAGCTTTTGCTCAGCATGCTACAGTTCAGGACTTATCCACAGAAGGTGTTTTCCCCATAGCTGACATGGGACTGGTGGCAGAAAATGAGACTTTGTATGGTTTCGGTACATACTCATAGTATTTAATACAGTCAGTATTTAAAATGTCTTTAGGGTCTCAGTATTGCTCATCTAAAAAATCCTTCATCTGAGTAAGCTTATTAAAATCAATAGGGCTTTTCACACACTTAACCTGAACTATTTGTCCAGCCCTTCGTAAACCAAGGGGAATCTGTGTCTGCAAGTCAAGAGATGGAAGCTGCTGGAGATGATATTGGTGTGAAATTGCTGTCTATATGCTATGGATGTTTGCTCTGAGAGCCTTTACTTACTACAGAAAAAATTAATCTAGGGAAAGCAGAACTGTTACCAGTGTAATATGCTGCTTTTATGTTTTAATGCATTATTTAAAGGCCATTCAGTGTAGATTTACTGGAGCTTTGTCCCTGTTTTACAGATACTGTGAACAAGGACACTGAACCCAAAGATCCATATCCCATTCCAAGAAAAATTATGGCTGAACCAGACTACATAGATGATGACAATCCTGAATTAATTAGACCTCAGAAATTAATTAATCCTGTGAAGTCATCTCGGAATCATCAGGATCTCCATAGAGAGCTGCTTATGAATCAGAAAAGGTAAGCATCTAAAAACCTGTTGTGCTGCCTTCCCACCCCAAGCACACAGCTTGAGGTTTAGTTTCATCAAAATGACATTCTACCCAAAATCCAGCAGTTCTTGTTGATTCAGATCTTGTAGATGAAAAGAGTGTGGTTCTTAACTATGGCATTTATTTCTGCTGCAATCACAGATGCTCTGCAAAAGCTTGCTGTAAAAGACATCTCATTCTGGTTTTGTGAATACTCACACAGGGTCAGTTTTAAGGGGAAGCAGTTCAGTTCTCCCCTATTTCATTTCATATTGGTTACCTGGGCACTGTAATTTGTCTTGCATTCTTAACTTTGACAAAGTGTTTGACAGCACTTTGCCATTACCAGCAGGATGATCAAATCTGTGGGTTTCACCATTCCCAGTACACTGAGTTCATGGGGCCATATTTAAACCAAAGAAATCCAATATTTTGTTTCAAATGAAACTGTTCTCTACTACTTGATCTGTCTTACAGTGCAGTATGACAGTCTGGTGCCTGCTCCAATGCTACACAAGTGTTTCTTTGTATGCTATGCAAATGCTGCTCCTTCCGTTCTGGGATGGGATGCATAGCTGTTGCTATATATATTGCTTTTAAAGATGTGAATAACTGGAACTTGATTTCATCAACTTCAGAGACACAGGCACTTGGCCCAGAGATAGCTGAAGTTCTCTTATTAAATCTCTTCAGCAATGCGGGACTCATTTAGAAAACATAATAAGAAAACAGCCACCAGACCACACGGTGGAGGAAAAGCCACCAAGCTTGTTGCTGCTCCTCCGTTTAAATAAACAGAAACTCACTATGCTATAAACCAGAGATTTGGTGTGTAGAAGCCCCCCAAAATGGGCTTTCCAAAGGCAAGGGTGTGGGGATCCACAAAACAAAAGGGGAAGAACAATATTTCAGAGTGTATTTGCTAATCAGGTTGCTGGCAGCAGCCATTCAGGCTTTTTGAGACCCAGGACCTTGAGAAGTGAGAGGAGGAAGCTATTGCTATTGCTTTGGCTGTGCCAGGGCAACTATTTGACAGGAAGAGGCACATTACAAAACTCCTTTCTGGCAGGGTAGGATTTTGAAGGGAGAAGGGGTCTTTTTACTTGTAATAGCAAAATCCTCGCAAAAGCTAAGCTTAGATACTTAACTCTAAAAGCATTGCATACACAATACAGCATTTCTCTAGTGATGAAGTAGAACTGTTCTGCAGAATACCAACTGAATTGGAAGAAACTGGCCTAAGTAGGTGTTTGCCCTATTTTTCATTAATGGGATTAAACATCAAAGTCAGTTCCTAGCACCAAGAAGTCATAGAAAGAAAGATAATCGAAGTTTCCCAACTTATGATCTCTTTCTAAAGGATGTGGAGGCTGCAATAAATTAAGGCTATTTTTTTTTCCTTCTAAGTTTATGAAAGCATAAAGCACTTTCAAATAGTTATGGAGTTCTTTTCTTGTGGGAGAATATCTTATTACACAGAGGAGTTGTGCAGCCCTCAATAGCCATCTTCTTTTATTGTGAAATTCTGATTAGCTGCAGCTGTTAATTTTAGATTCTTATTTACTGGTGCAGAAATAAATACATTGAGGGTTTCCACCAGCAGAAAAACTGGTGTTTTTGAGAAGAGGGGGTTAGCCTTTGTGCTTCGTGCCACTGTGCTAGCTCTGATATGAGGCTTTTTGGTAATGTAGGCATTAGGCTTATGGTCTGCTTTGTTACTGCAAACCGTCATGTTCATGGAGGACTTAGCGCTTTTATAGAAGTCTGCTTAACAAGCACCTTATTTTATTGTGAAGACTCTGTAGGCACCAGCAGCTTCACTTTTTGACCAATCAACTCTAAACAGCCATTTCTGGATCTTACAAACATAGAATCAAGCAGGTTGGAAAAGACCTTTAAGATCACCAAGTCCAACCTTTACCCCAGCACTGCCAAGGCCACCACTAACCCATGTCACTGAGGGCCTCATCTACGCGGTTTGTGAACACTTCCAGGGATGCTGACACAACAACTGCCCTGGGCAGCCTGTTCTAATGCCTGACTGCAGTGAAGACATTTTTCCTCATATCCAGCCTAAATCTCCCCTGGCACAGCTTGAGGCCACTTCCTCTTGTCCTGTCACTTGTTACCTGGGAGAAGAGACCAGCCACCTCCTCACTCCATCCTCCTTTCAGGTAGTTGTAGAGAGATATCTTAGAAGATATTAGTCAGTGCTGGTCTGATCATTCTCCATGCCTGCTGTGAGCAGTTGAACTGCTGTAGTTATTTACTTGCAGAAATGGTAGGTTTTTGGAGCAAAGATACAGGCAATGGTGCCTCAAGGCACTGGTCACTTAGCTTAAGCTGGTTTTACTTAGTAGGAGTCAGCCTCCTCTCTGCAGAGTATTGGTCCTGTCCCTTCCAGAGGTTTTAACCCTATCAGCTCTAACTTGTGGTCTAGCACACTTTGCTTACTCTATATCAAAGCTTTAGGACTACTTATTTAGCCAGAACAATCACTAGGAGGTATCACAAGACTCCCAGTTTATCTAGGAGCCGCCTCTTTGCTGCTTTTCCTTTTTACATACAGTTGACATTACAGATCTGACTATCAACCCCACTTGATTAGACTGAGAGCTTGTATTTACTTTTGTGGGTCCCCTTTATTATAGCTACAACACATCTAAATCAGCCTTGTGCCTCCGCTTTGTTATGCTGCAACCTAACTGAGTAAAAGCAGGAACTCACAATGTTACTTAGCAGCTTGCCTCTGATTTGTGGCTGCCTTGAATTGCTAATTGCCAACATGGAAGTTTCCACTGATTCAGCTCTCACTGATCCAGTAGTAGTGGTAGTAATACAAAAATCACTCCAGCTTTTCTCTGCCTGACTTAAGTTTTATGTGTTAAAATGTAATTAAAATAGCATGAAGCATTAAATATGAACACGATCTTGCAGCTTCTGTTGTATTCAGGCTGCAAGATCTATTATGAGAAAGAGGGAACAGCTTTTGGTGTTGCTAAGTATTTGATTTTGCTGTCAGGGTATGTACATGGCTACGTGTGTTGAATAATATATGGAGTCATTCATAGATGTCACTGTAAAATGGCATTTTTATGTATTACTGGACATGCTGTCAAATATACATATTCTGGAAGAATCAGGCAACCACAGATAGATAGCACAAAGGGAAGGGTAAAAGTACTTTTTTGAAAGCTTATTGAGAATCTCTTAAAGTTGAAATAAGAAATGGTTGATGTTAAACTTAATGCTGGATGTTTTTCCGTAATAGTCTTCACAGGAAAGACAATAAGGAAGGCACATTTGGGATCTTTCTGCTCTGACTTAAGTGATACTAATACTTGAAAAACTGGGAGAGCTTTGAATCTTCTCATAACAAATTTTGAAGACATGATAGCATAACAGAGAGAAAAGAACAGGCTGAAGTCACAAAAATAAGTAGGAGTTGAGTGTGTATCTCTGTGTGGTGCCTGAATAAATAAGGTCATGCATCTTCCCGAAGAGTAAGCTTTCTCATTTTAGAGTAGTTGGCTCAGGAAGCAATTTGTGCTGAACAGACTTGAAACATTCACTTGATGTAGCACCTGCAGCCTTGTGAGAGGGGGAATCCTCAGCCTTTGTCTGGTCTCCAAGGTGACTGCAACTTTTTTCTTCTGGATTTGTGTTGTCTTTAGCCTCTTTTGAGTGAAGCCTGGCAGCTCTCACTGGAAACAGCTTCACAAACAGGCATGGGTAAAGCTCTCACACTTTCAAGCAAGGGCAGAATCCAGGATTTCCAGGGCAGTGAGACAAAATCCAGAGGGAGACCACTTTTTAGTGCTAAAACTTCTGTGGGCATAATAGCCTGCTTAGGACAGTGAACTCAATCTATGTTCTGTCTATGTTATCTGTGATAACCCTCTGAGTTACCAGCCAGCAAGAGAAGGCTCTTTGTCCAAAATTGGTTTCTAGCCATGCTGGTCTTGATTTGTGATGGGGGTTTTAATCCATTCTTCTAAAATTGAGGGAATAGAGGAAAGACTAAAGATGAAAGTCAAAACAGTGAATTATATAGGAGAAACACTAGCATGCATATTAAAGGGAAATAACCTCAGGAATAATATGGCTTAAATTCTAGTTTAAGGGGTTGTAGAAACCAGGCAAATGTCTATATGGTTATTGGCAACTGCTTGACTTTATAAAACCTGCCTACACAATCCTATGTGAATTTCTGCTAATTAAACTTGATCTCTTTTCTTGATCTGTTTCCCTATCACCACCATTCCCCCAATTTAATTTGCAGGGGTGTTGCACCTCAAAACAAACCAGAGCTACAGAAGGTGATGGAGAAAAGGAAACGAGATCAAGTTATTAAACAACAAAAAGAAGAGGAAGCACAAAAGAAGAAATCAGACCTGGAAATAGAGCTACTGAAACGGCAGCAGAAACTGGAGCAGGTAAGATGGGCAGTAACTCTACTTCTATTCATGTACATCTGAGCTACTCACTTTGAGGCTTTCCTTTGTAGACAGGAAAGAAGCAGCAGCCAGTCTTTGTCACATTACCTCTGATCAATATATCTTATTGATATATATCAATACGTATCAGATGTAATTACACTCTGGTTGCCTATTTGTTGTTACTTACTGTATAGGAACTGCATATGGTGTCTGCCTTTGGTCAAATGAATCCTGTGCCAGGCAACAGGAATGTGTGTGGAGCACTGAGTTTATTTGACCACTGAACTGTGGTGAACTAGTCAGCTTTCTTAGTCTAACTACTAAGAGATAAGCCACTAAGAATGGCTATTAGGCTGTAGTGTATCCAAACTGGTGTATGCTTAAAGAGTTAAATCAATTGATTCTGTCTCCTGGGTTACATAAGAAACTAGATGACTTTTAAAGATCTTTTGTAGCCTTAAAATGTGTGAGCCCATTGCCCTTTTCAAATGAAGGGGAAGATACTGAGACCCTGGGTAAGGAGATGATGTGGAGTAGGAGTTCATTTTGGTGAAGCTTACTGCTAGGCACAGGGACAGGCTAGCATGTCTGTGCCTCTTCAGGCACTTCCTGTACCTACAAGGAAATTACCTCTACAGCAAAACAAGCACCTCATCAGAGAAATCACTGTGCTGGTGATTGTGTTCGGTTTTAAATAAATGAATGTTTTAAAACAGTATCTCTTGTTCTTGTCAATGGAAATCCATTAGTTGTTGTTTTTAAGTGTGCCATCCTGTCATTTTTCCCTTCTGCTCTTAAGGGCCCAGCTTCAAAAGGTTCAGCTTGTGGGAAGATTTTATTTGAAACTGAGCCATCCAAGGGTGTATGTCGAATAGAAAACTTTTAGAAGAGGAAAAGCCTGCCTGTTGCAAACAATGTTGTGACTCTTTAAGCATGATAGGGAGGGCATTAATTGACAACACAACTCATGGAGGAGCATTGTCATGATTTATTGCAACGAGGCATGTCCCTTCCCAGTGAGCCAGAGACAAAGGAGAGATTATTTAGGTGAGCTGTATGTGGTCCCCATTAATCAGGAAGACCTTGGTCTGTTAAAAAAGAAAAGCCTCTTTGAGGAGCTTTTGTTAGCTTTCTAAAGGGTTGTTTCTTCCTTTCTGCAAACTTATCTGCCTTCACTGAGGATTGCTAAGCGATCTGCGTTCTGTGTGATGCGTAAGCCATGTTCTGTGTGGCATTGTACAGAATAGTACAGTAATATTGTCCCAGTAGTAATTACTCACGTAGCAATTTCAAGTGTCTGCATAGGAGCTCCATCTGGGTTAAAAATTACAGTGAATGGGCTCTCAGAAATGAACAACTAAGGGCCAAGGAGGATTTTTGTGTTTTACTATTGCTTTTTGTGATAGTCAAAACAGATACGGCAGAAGTTCAATGCAAAAATCCATACTTAGACACTCAGAAATAAATCCTGCAAGTGTGCTCAGTAGTAGTTGTTGGCATGTGTTCTGCAACAAGGCACATTAGTCCTTGACCTGTTGTAAAAGACAGAGATGGGAATTACTGTTGTTTCTTTAATGAAGATATCCAGGAATTTCTTCAGAAATGCTTCCTCTTGGTTTTGGACTCAGCCTGCAGAGTTTGTCAACATCTGGAATGAGCTAGAGCCAAGGATTTAAAAAGATCTATGGTTTATGAGAGCAGAAATTCCTAAAGAAATGCAACTTTATCTTTTCCATGAAAAGAAGAAAGGAAGCAGTTTCAAGAGTTTTGCTTGGCCAGTTGTTGAAACCTTTAGATTTTTTGTCTTGTATTTCCATGATCTGTTTTATATACTTTTGTTTTTCACATGTGCTTCTCTTTTAGCTGGAACTGGAGCAACAGAAGATGCAGGAAGAGCAGGAAAATGCACCTGAATTTGTCAAAGTCAAGGGCAACTTGAGGAGGACGGTCCAGGAAGCAGCAGAAGCACCGGATTCCTAGAGCCAGCGCCTGCTGAGACTTCCAGCTTTCCTGCAGAGAGGCTTTTGCAAGTTGTCTCAGTTTTGCCCCTCATTAGGCAAAATAACAGCATCCAGCTGACACCTGAAGATGAGATTTTTAATTCCTGGGACGTATGGATTAAAAAGACACCACGGTAAACAGATCGACTTGCCAAATGCAGTCCTGAGATCAATGGACAAGGAACCTGTTTGTCAGTTCAAGTGTCATGGACCAGTCTGATGTGCTTACTCAGAGATTTCAACCAGGGATACTAGAGAAACTCCTTCAGTGTTGCACTGCTTTATCTCTTGTGATCCTAGTTTAGTGGAGATACACAGATTATATTTTGCTTTAAAACAGAGCAAAAATCTTCCTGTGATATCTTATGAAGCTTTGCTGTGCAGGTAGATTTGCTCCATCTAGACCTACAGCCTGCGTATACCCTAGAAGAATATGCATTTAGTTAGAATTTCTATCAGGTCTGGGGGATATGAGGTATGTTGATCGCTGTTGCCCATCCCCACTAGGATAGGCAGGTGTGGGCAGGATGAGAATGCTTAAAATTCACCAACAGTGAAAAGTTAAGCAGCCTTAAAGCCCATTTCTCCCTGTTTGGCATGTAGAATTTGGGCTATGAAGGAGCAGAAATCTGATGATCCTCTCACCAGGGAGAACCCAGAAGCTGATTTATCTCTATCCCCAAGCTTACACTGCTGTGTACAGCCCTGTGCAGTGCTACCTGTGAATTTACCTCTCAATGTAAAATAACCTGTCATCTACTTTCTGTGTTTTGAAATGCTACCTACTTTGCTGTTGTGGCCTTTCTCCTCCAGGGACATGCTGACCTGAGGACAGTGTTAACACATTACTTGGTAGCGTTTAAACTCATTTGTTGGAACTGAAACAAGGACACTGATTTGCCATCAATGCCTGCTCTTTGCTTGCAGGAACGTGTTGCAGTTCCTGCAACAGAGCAGTGCTTAAGCCAGACCAAACTGATAATTGGAATCTACTGAGATGAATTTCTTTTCCCTAAAGTGAGGCATAAAATGTAATTCATTTTATCCCAGCCTTTCTTTAGCTTCAAGAAAGAAGGGAAGTGTGTTTACCACTGAGTCTTTGGGTCCAATTCTATCACTTTCTGCCTTTCCACAAATTGCCCCTGTGACTTGCCATTAAGTTAAATATTGCCCAGCTTGCACAGGGATGGCAGAATCTGATCCTTCATGCTTATGACTACTAGTTATCCAGGAAAGCCTGGGATGAGAAGAGGGGAAGAGTTCACTCATGTAGGATTATAGGATTGATTTCTTATCTGGTGTGAATCGGTGCAGATATCTTCAGAATCTGAGGAGAGAAATCCTCATCTTCCTTGGTTGGCACAGTCGTAGCTCTCACTGAAGCTCTGTTCATTCCTATCACCTGAGGATCTAATCCTAGTCTTTGCCTTAGGATGCTAAACAAAATAATTTCTGCTTTGTAATTACATTGGCTATAACTGTTTGAGACCACTTTCTGTTGATATCAAGAGTGGCATGTTTGTATTGTAAAGGTGGCAGGGGAGGGTTTGTTTTTTTGTTTCTAGTTCCTTTCCCTTTCTGTAAGCATTGGATGATTTAAATCCAATTTCAGCATAACACTTGGGACAAAATGCTCACAATTAGAAGTGTTTCCTAGATACGGACTTCCATTTGTCAAGATCCAGGTGTTTTTAATGAGGATAGAATCAGATTGAGAGTAAATTGAATTGTGATAAGTGGATTGCCATTGATTTAGACTTGCAGCGTGACTCACGTCTAGAAGATTAAATCTGGTCTACCAGACTGTTCAGATTATGGACATACAACAAAGGCCAAACATAAGACTCTTCCTTGTATTTTCTCTACAAAAGAACACCCTGAGTGCTGCAGGTTCTTCACCTCTCTTTTTGCTTCTTCTGGAAGGAGAAGATCTTCCTTTCTGGCAGCACAAACACTTGCACTGATTGAGTTTGTTTCATGTTGTTGAGACAGCACTATACACAAGCCTTCCACGCCACGTTCATGTGTTACTTTAGCCACTCCCAGCCTACCAAATGTCATGCCTCTTGCTTTCCAGTCCACAATTAACCTTCTGCTCAGTATGGAAATGTCTAGAAGTTGATGAAGAAACACTCCTTTGGCTTGAGCAGACCATTTCTCAGCCATTTCCTCTTGGTGAACATGGTAACCCTTCCACAAGTGCACAGTGAAATGAAGCTGGTGTAATCCGAATGACACTGGAGTCGGTGTAGGATGAGGACCTCTCCTTGGCTTCTGGGAGTGTGTTGGATTGGGCCCTTCAAGGCTGAAGGCATTCTGCTTTCTCTCCATGTTAGCTTGTGATTCAGGGTAGAGTTTCTCTTTCTGAAACACAGGAGGCCAGACAACTCCCTTGTACATACAGAGTGCAGTAGTACTTTTGTTTCAGTTGGAATTAATTCTCTGTGTGAACAGAACATCAACGTGTGTGTTAGAACATCTTTGAATCCTGCTGACCCTTTAGTCTAGGAATCCCAGCCACCTTCATGTTGATTCGACAGGCAAAAGCTTGTCTTTAAAGTCAGGATTGGGCTAGAATGGGCAACCCTGCAATGGGTGGTCAGCTAGTCACACCACAAGTGTCCTGTGCGGCTGCTCAAGTGAGAAACTGCTTGTCAGTGAGCGTAAGCAACTCCTGATCTGCCCTTTAGCCATATGGGGTTTGAAGCAATCTGGCAAATACTGCAGTGATTTGAAAATGGCTTACTTACCACTTTGTACTTTTTTAAAACTCTTGCTTTTGATAGGATAGTAGTAAATTTTATAGCATTTTTGTGTCTTTAACCTTCTGTTAATATCTGCACTTGTTTGAGTGTACATATATAAATATATATAAATATAAAAAGGGAGCCTTAATGGATTTGTTTTCATAATTTAATATTTTTTGTATTTGCTCTTGTATAATTGTTTTTAACTAAAGGTATGACGAGAATGAGGGTGGAATACTTAGAACCAAAGTTATGCTTAATAAAATCTACTACATGCTTGGCGTACGTGGTGGTGTCTGTCATGTCCTGCTGCAAACAGAACCTCAGGCACTGCACTGAGATAACCCAGGTTATTTAAACTTCCGCGGTGCAGGGGGAAGAAACAAGATCATGATGACTTTTGGCTCCTTAAAGCTGCATCCATGTGTGTATATGAAGAATTATTGGCAGATTAGTTGGCAGAAGCAGCTTGTTGTGTCTCTCAGTCTTATCTTTTGACTATTTTTGATGCAGAAAACTGCTCAGCTAGCACAGGGTGAGGCAGAGCATGAGGGAAAATTTCTGATGGAACCAAATAACGGGAAATCATTCCCTATCCTACTAACTTCATCAGATTGTGTAGAATTCCACCTTGGAATTGTTCATGTTGAAAGGGCTCCCTCCTAAAATGATAATCCTGGTTGTGGGTTCAGTCCTGCAAAGGCTTTTTTAATTTGGCCAACACTCAAGTCCGTGGTTCTAGTAGGAAAAACCTGAATCAGTAAAAGAAAGTGTGTGTGCAAGTGATTTGGTGGGTTAGGGGCAGACTGCTCATTGCTAAGAGAAAAATCCTGTGTCAACAGCAGAGAAAATGAGGAGGAGGAGGAACAGGGCTGGGAGAGGTGTGGGTTTTGTATTCTCCAGAGAGATCCTCAGCTCTAAGTGGTGAGCACTGGTCAGGCAGGGTCAGGTGGTGATGGAGGGATGTGGGGTGAGACAGAGTCAGGAGGAGGGGGAAGAACAGTGAATTCAGAACAGATGTCAGGAAGTGCTTTTTTCCTTCAGAAAATTCCCAGCATGTGGAATAGGTCCTGGCAGTGCTGCAGATGCAATGGCGCTGGACCCGCTCCAGGAGCTGTCAGACCTGGGGGAGGTAAAAAGAACACAGAGCTAATGAGGGGTCGGTTTCTGTGGCCTGTTGGAGGCACTGCCCTGTGCTCTCCTACCTCAAGCACCTCCAAGTGTGTTTTGAATTATCCTTTGATATTTCACTCCAGAAACAAGCAGTGAGGGCATGTGATCTGCTTTTGTAGCATGTCCAGTGGAAAACATGATCTCCTTTTTGTATACCACATTAAGCTAATGTGTTTTGCCATGTGGCTTTTCAGGGGCTGGTCTGCTGGGGGCTTTGCTTGTGCTCCTGTGGTTGAATGCAGATGGGTTGTGTCGCGTTAAAGGGGGAAAAATAAACCCCTTGCTTTATTAGAGGGGCCAGGAACAGCTCCAATATGCAACTACCAGTCCGGCTGCGTTCGCTACTGATCCGGATTCACTGATAGTGCACCACAGTGCCAGTTGAATCGTGCTCATGAACCCTCACAACCACACTGAGAGATGGGGTCGCATTCAGTGAGAAAATTACGATCAGTTACCAAAACAGTGCAGTTTATTGTGATTGGTTACCGAAACGGTGCAGTCTATTGAAGCAACAGGTACAGGTTCTTATGGATTGCCGGTGATAAATACTGTCTGCAAAAGCATGAGCAAATAATAGTTACATGGATACAAGTGCTTGATAAAGTTAACGCAGCATAGCTGTGAAGTATACAGGTGACAGTAAAAGTAACTATAGAGATTCTAAGTTTTCCTAGGAAAGCACTGGATACAGGGCAAGTCTTACCCACAGGCATCCCTATGGGAGGGGAAGAGAGGTCCAGCCTGTTGGCTGGTCCCCAGAGTCTGTTGATGTTATCTTCCTTGTCTCATCCATGATGGTATCTTCCTCGATATCCCCCTCTCTCTTGGGTCATTTTATAGTATTTTCACCTTCAAAGCGGAGCTTGAGTGACTTGAGTCATACACACCTTTATTACTATTGGTGCAAGTCTCTCTTGCTTCACTTTAAAGGTATATGGCACCAAAAATTCAGAGCGCACACTCAGAGGGGGATGGTCTCATTGGAGATGGGAGTGTATTTTAGCATGTAAATGCATTATAATGACATTTTAATGAAGCAAAGTTCACACTGAGGATGGCATTCTGTCAAAAGATGACAGGGTGCTGGCTCAGGGTAGCAAGCGTGCAGCTTATCAGTTTCTGGTACCACCTAGGTCCCATCTTTTTGCTGAAGTTAGGACAAAGCGTAACCGGAGATCTCCACCTCGCTCTACCCTCCGTCTATGTTGTCACGGGAACCACTGTGAAGTGCATATTCCTGGCATACCAGGTGTAGCTGCATCTCGCCCTGAGAGGCCCTGAAAGTCCGTTTTCCCCTTACATATGGACAACGCTGCATTTCAAACATAAGTTTAATTCCGCATTTCCTAATTATTTCACAGTGTCATGCTGTAGCTACGTGGGAAGAAGTACCTTGAGGCCCCTTAGATGCTGTTACAGGGTCCATAGACGGCATTCTTAGCCTAAAATGAGGATCATGGCATCCTTCTGATGGCACTTGTGGTGACCAGTTGCACTCAAGAAGACAACTGAGCAAGACAGCTTGAGACAGAACAGCTTCAGTGTGGTTTCCACAGGTCAAACCTGATGTCTTTGGGGTGAAGAATGGGAAGGCAAGTTGGGTTCTCAAGGCACTGCAATAGGAAGAGCATGAACACTTAATGAGATCTGGAGGAGGTTCTACTTGAAATCTTTCATCTATCAGAGTAAAGGTTTGTGATGCCTTTGTAAATGCTAAGGATGACTCTCCTTGTTGGAGGTGGTGGAGGCCAGGGCCAGAGGAAGTATTTGAGGGTGGTAATAGAGCACAGACATCCTGCATCCTGACTCCCATTCCAGTGCTTGTCTTCAACAGATCATCCTTCAGCATCGCTTTAGACCTAGGTAAAGGCTGCGCTGGGTCCATCACTGCCTGTGTTGCCTCTCTGAAGTTAGATGGGGACTGCTTCTGTTTTTCTTTGGGTAGCCAGGGGTCCATTTTGCTGAATCTCAGATATGTTTGAGCTAATCTGTTTTTCACTATACCAGTGCAGGGAAACCAGCCCTGTGAAGCACAGTTCTCTTCCTTCCTTGGACTCCAAAGATACCTTCAATACCTGACTTGGAGGGAATGGGAGGTGGGTCTCCACAGTGGTGGTTTGGGAAAGAGAATGTAAAGCACCTGAGACATGGCACCAAGAGCCAGAATCACCCACTACAGCTCTAATACTTAATTATCTGAGTAATCATTTTTGGAGTTAATTTCTATTATGTACCCAGTCTTTCTGGTGGATGGCATGAGCAATTTAACACAGATTGAGGCTGGCACTGAGAAACTGCCGCCTGATTAGGTGGGAAGCAGAAACATGCTTCTTTCCCCCTCTTCAGCTGTTCAGGAGCACATCTTTCATAATGCAGTTGAAATGCCAAGTCTGCTTCATTGTGCTCAGAAATTAAAGAGCACCCAGCAAGCCTAAGCCCTCAGCAGGGTTTATTGGAAGTGGTATCACTCGGTATAGGAAGACAGAGGGAGCTGGATCCCACCAGCTCTGGAGCAACCCAGCCCATCTGAAAGGGATTATGTCAAACAGCATATCTGCCTTTGAAATTCCTTTGGGAAATGAAGCCTGAAATGTTCTCCCATGAAAAGCTGATCAGGGACTTGCTTTCATCAGTAGTAGCAGGGAACGAGAGAAACCCTTTAAATTGATGCTATCAAACCTGGAAGGCCCTTCATCACTGCAGTCTTGGGCCATGAGGAGGATGCAGTTTCAGCCCACATCTTCATCCATCTTTATTTCCATGTTAATCCTTAGGTGAATCCTCTGTATATTTCCAAGGTGCAGAGCTCAGCAAGAAAGTGGCTTTTGGAAATTTGCTAAGCATTTTTGGCCTTATCCTTCACAACGGCTGCTTTGTTAGGGGATCTTTCCTCTCATTTCTAATAGAAATGAAATGAACTCATTAAATACCAAGGAGGAAATTCTTTTCAAAGCACGGATCTTGAAGTCTTTTGTCATTTTCTTATTGCTTCTGGTTTGCAACAAGAACTCTATTTCCTGCCTGTTAGGAAATGGAGATGATAACCAGACTGGTGGTGAACTGTAAGCTGCCCCCAGCTTTAAAAGGCTCTTCTGTGGGCAGACCCGCTCTATTCTGATGCTGAAGAGCAGGAATTGCTGTCTGGGGAGGAAAAAGGAGGAGCTAACAAGGAGAAATAGACAGTGGGAAAGCAAGTCCCTGACTGATGAAGATTTCTACCTCGTACCCAAGGTTAGACAGTGTGAGGATGATGCTCAGCCTGTGTTTTCTGTGTTCACATCCAATGCACCGTGGGTCTTTTACCCTCTCCCTCAAGCCTCATTGTGCTTTTGATTCCTTTCACTCCAAGCTCTTCCTGCCTATTCAGGTCTCCCTGGCCTTGGGTTGTTTCCCAGGGTTGGATTGCAATGAAAAGCATTTAATTAGTGAGAAATCCTTGGGATGGATCTTTAAAATGTGTGTTTGAGGATGATGGTGGTGAAGGGAAACCCAGCCCGAGCCCTCAGCTCGGGGGGGGGGGGGGGGGGGGGGGGGGGGGGCTGGGGAATGTGGGGGTGGAAGTGAGGAATACTGTGTATGCATGGGGAAGGAGCAGGTAGGAATCAACATTCAGGCTGGATGTCTACATAGCATATGCAAGCAACCTGTAGAGTTGTATTGAGGTTTTATCTCAGAACCCCACTTGAAATAAGGGCCGTGATGATAAAAGCAGAAGGAGGATGGGAGTTGCGTCACTATCAAGAAGCCCAAACCACGTAGAGGGAATCCCTGGGCAAAGCCAAATTGTCCAGTTTAGCGGGACAAAAGCCTGTTTGATGGCTTATCATTATCAAGGTTATCCACCCTGTTCTCGGAGCTTCCCGTCTGGAACCCGCACCCGCTGCTGCCATCTCCTGGGCAAAGCGGGGCTGCTGGAGCAGCCGACCCTGCGGGACGCCCCTGGGAGGGCTTCTCCAGCGCTGCCCTCTGAAAACACCTCTGTGCTGAGCCCTCGGCACTGGCTGCGCTGTGAACCGGATGAACGCGAGGTTACGCAGTGATTTTCGTCATGTCAATGTCGTTAACAGTTCTGCTGTGCTGAGGCATCATCCTGAAAAGCCTTGAGTGTCTTCCAGGGTCTCAGCAGCTCAGGAGCTGGATTCACAAAGGCGGTTTTGGTGTTCCAGTCTGGATTGCCACGGGGGAGTGGGGGGGTCTGTGATGGCTGTTGAGAAGTCTCCAGGCCGTTTTGCACTGGCAAATCACTGCAGAGATCCAAGGCATTATCAGGATGTGTTGGAGGGGTGATAAGCCCACATGTACCAGGGTTATGGCTGGGACAGCCTTTCCCAACTGGTGCTTCACCGTGGGCAGCAATAGCAGCCACTGTTGTACTGTGGGGTTGTTGCAGAGGATTCCCTGTGCTTGCTCCCCTTTGCCCCCTTTCCACTGGCTACGCCATCATCAGTGTTTGTCCTGCTACCACTGGGGAGCGTTGCTGTGCCCTTCTGTTCACAGCAGGAGAGGGACCCTGACCCTTGCCCAGGGAAGGGATGTGATGGGACACTGTCTGAATGAAGGTGGGGAGAATCCCCCATTCCCACGTATCCTGCCCATCCCTCTGCAGTTTCCATCCTGCTCCATATCTCTGACTTCTCCCTCTTTTCACCTATTCAAACACCCTCCCTTGCTTTCTAAACCTGCTCCCCTTCCCCATCCTCGCTCCATCCTCTGGCTGTCAGCAGCCTCCTCCTGTCGCTATAACAACGAGCAGCAGCCCGGCCCAATCGTACAGCCCCTGCCACACTTCCCTGCCTGCATCCAAACCACCTCCCGATGTGCAAACAGGCTCGCTTCCTCCTCGAGTCTTCACCATCTGCCTACAAGGGATTGCTTCGGTCGGGGAGGCTGCCGGACCTCTGCAGCCCCCATGTCTCCTTCCCCCTCCATGCTCTCTTTGCAGCCCTCCCAGCTACATCCATACATGACATGGACCACATTTACTGTCCCACACACCCCCGAGCTAAAACACTGCTGTTTTGGTCCATAAACCCCATGCAGATTTCATTAGGAATACATGAAAATGGGAGGATTTGTTGAAATGCATTATGAAATATAATGAAAGAGATGTGTCTGGGGCTGTAACCTAGTCTGAAAGGCATGTCCTGCACAAAAGTGCAGGAAAATGATATATTCTAAAGCAGAGTCACTGTGTGCTCTTGCCCTATGGTCTGAGCTTCAAGTCCAGCCCATTGAGTATCTGCTGGTGGTGGGTAAAGCCTCTTTGTTGCTGCAAGCTGGATGTAGGTGCTGCGGGCAGAGCTTGCTGTTCCTCCCACCCTTGAGTCCTGAGGGCCCTGTTAAACCCAGGTATCTGTGGTGCCTTTCCCCCTGGATTGTGAGCTCCATCTAAAAGTCCTTTCTTCAAGACTTTCTGGGGCTGACAGCAGCAGACTGGAAGATGCAGGCTGGAAATGCAAGTTCCTATCTGGCAAGGAACGTGTGGCACAAATCCAGCTGTGCTGCCTCTTTCTTGGGAAGGCTGCTGCCCTCAGGGCTCATCATGAGGAATTCTGACCACTGTGGTGTAGGAGACCTAGGACAGCCTCCTGGGTGAGTGCCAGACTGGTGGGACATCTGGAAATACCCCTCGAATCCCGTGTTCAGTTCTGGGCCCCTCACTGCAAGAGAGACACTGAGGTGCTGGAGTGGGGCCGGAGAAGGGCAACGGAGTTGGTGCAGGTCCTGGAGCACAGTGTGATGGGGAACGGCTGAGGGACCTGGGGGGTTCAGTCTGGAGAAGAGAAGGCTCAGAGGGGACCTTATCGCTCCCTACAACTGCCTGAGAGGAGGATGGGGCCAGGAGGGGGCTGGGCTCTGCTCCCAAGGAACAAGGGATGGGACAAGAGGAAACGGCCTCAAGCTGCAGCAGGGGAGGTTTACACTGGAGATTAGGGACAATTTCTCCCCACAAGGGTTGTCAAGCCCTGCACAGGCTGCCCAGGGCAGTGGTGGATTCACTGTTCCTGGAGGCGTTTAAAAGACGTGTAGATGTGGTGCTCAGGGACACGGTTTAGTGGTGACCTTGGCAGTGCTGGGTTAATGGTTGGACTTGGTGATCTTAAAGGTCTTTTCCAACCTAAACAATTCTACGATTCTATGTCTTCTGACATCTCATCACCTCAGGATATCAAAGCACTCCAGCTGTCCCTTTACCTGTAGTGTTTTCCATGCCAGGCTCTAGGTCAGGGGAAATCTGGTGGTATCCAAACCCAAACATCAAATCATGTGCTTTCCTCTGCTGGGCTAGCGAGCCTCAGGACCTGCTCTCCTCCAGCACTGTGTTTGTACAACAAGGTGCCTGGGCACAGCCAAAGAGACCTGCTGAGAGTTAGTTCCTTTAAAGCACTCTTGTGCATGTTGTAAATTCTCCAGCCCCTTGACATGTATCTCATCCTCACCAAGTGAAGTGAAATCACTTCAAACCCAGCAAGCTGGAATACAGTGATTTCTGCTCCCTGTAGCCATGAGCTGGTTCTGCAGTCTTGCCTGCAGCTGGAACTATGTATCAGCTACTGATATTTTGGTGGTTTTGTGGCCTCAGCCACAATATATATTGACTTCTTTCTATATGGAGTTTTGGATTTAAGAGCTGTTCTTTCAGTTCATCTTGGATTTCTGGTTTCGAGAGCTCCCTTGTTCCAAAACTACTCATCTCTTTTAAAACAACTTTTAGGTGCAAACAGCTTTTGGTTCTGTGTACAGATGGACTTTTCACACAGCCTGGTTTGATAATTGGGAAAAGGCTCAAGACAAACTTGAGATGTTCCTGTCACTCTTCCATCAGGAGGAAGCATATGTTCTCCCCGCTGTGACCACAGGGGATGGTGCCCCTGGGTGCTGAGTGTTGCATCCTCCACGCAAGAAGTGATTATATCTTTAATGAAGCTGATGAGTGCTATGGGTTCTTTTGCCACACAGAGGTTTGCTCCGGTAAGCGGAGACCCTCAGCGACTCTGTAAGGGTGTGCTCTGTCCCTCCAAGGAGGCTCGGTTAAAATCCATGTTGGGTCTAGGCTGCGCCAGCCTGACATCCTGAAGCAGATGTTCTTGTCCTCACTTTGGTTGATTAACCAACCTGCTGCTTCCCAGCTGAATCTCCAGCTCCTTCCCCAGCATTAGGATGTCCCAGAGGCAGACACAAGGCCAGCCAGACAAGGAGAGATGTGGTTTGCTACACAGAAGATATCCCTTGACCTAAGTTGATTTACCCAGTAAAATGGAAGAAATCTCAGTAGCAGATAGATCACCTTGACACCAGTGATCCTGCATCACCTGTTATCTCTAGAGAAAGCATCACTCTTTCTTTGAGCCCATCCAAATAGGTTTGTACAATGGATCCTGGCTTTCCATCTGCCACTTCAAGGGGTTTTGGAGGAAGGCTTTGAAAATTCATAGGATCACACTTGTTTTCCAGTAGCATCAGTGTCTTTGTTCCTCTGGTCTCACAACAAAGCCTTTGTGAGTCATCTGTTCATGTAGATGAAGTGTTTGGATTCATTTGGTCCCCTGCACCATTTCCCATAACAATACAGTCCCCCATAGACCCATGCTGCCATTCTTGATTAGGACAATTGTCCTAATGATGGAAGATTGGCCTCCCTCTCTATCAATCCATGATCTATTCCTCTGTCAATCCATGATTTATTCCTCAATTAAGACATTAGCAGGAACTTCCGAATTTGGATGTTCTATGAGGAAGAATCTGAGAGAATCTGCCTCCAGCCAGAATGCTTCAGAAAAGCTGGTTAGCTGGTTTATGGGCCCTTATCAACTAGCATGTGTCAAAGAGGTTTTCCCAGATCTGCTGGTTCCCACCTTGAGTTGGATTTGTGCAATAAAGCATTCAGGAAAAGATAAGGAGTTTTTATCATCAGTTATTATAAATCCTAAAGATTTTAGTGAAATCTACAGCATTCCATTGTGGATTCTGGGCTGAGTTTGTAGTTGGATTTTGTTACCACTCAGTTCATGAGCAGCAATGATTAGCCTATACTTAGGCTGATAAAATTGAAGATATTTGGAATGTCCAAGCTTTCAAATAAGAGGAAAGCATCTAAGAATGCTGCATACTTAACCAGTGCTATTCAGTGAAGGGGGCATATGAAGATGCTGGAGAGAGACTCTTTATTAGGGTCTGTCATGATAGAACAACAGGGAATGGGTTAAAACTTAAACAGGGGAAGTTCAGGTTAGATATAAGGAAGAAGTTCTTTACTGTAAGGGTGGTGAGGCACTGGAATGGGTTGCCCAAGGAAGTTATGAATGCCCTATCCCTGGCAGTGTTCAAGGCCAGGTTGGGCAGAGCCTTGGGTGGCATGGTTTAGTGTGAGGTGCCCCTGCCCATGGCAGGGGGGTTGGAACTGGATGGTCTTAAGGTCCTTTCCAACCCAAACCATTCTGTGATTTTATGAAGGCATTTTGCTCATACAACTCCTTCAAAGCAGCCAGTTACAGCCAAGAAAGTCTCAAAAATCACTTTTTATCTTGAAAATGCCAGGATTATCCCAAATGTCACAAGACTCTGACTAGAAGACATGCATGATCCTCCTTCCAGCCATGACTGATCACTGTGTTTCTCCTCTTTTGAGGCAGGAGTTAGGGCATGGAAAGGGCACTGAAGCTGATTCAGAACTGTCTCAGTTGATATTCAAGCTCAGAAGCACTGTACTGCAGGCTGCGTGAACTCTGTTTCAGAAGCCGCCAGGAGCGGTGCTGGATCTGTTCCCAGATGGTGCTCCACGCACATGGAGCTCCAGCGCTCTCCATTGTGTTTAAACGCGGCTTGAGCACACAGCAGTGAGCAGCGCGGGTGCAATGTGAGGCTTTGTGTTTGTGCCAGGGGAAAACTGCCTCGAGGTAATCCATTAAGAAGAGCAAAGCAGAGGCTGCTGTGGGGACCGTCTCATATGTATAGTTTGCTCTTTTCCTTTGTGCTAAAAAAGTGCTTCAATGAGAGGCTTTGTGTCATGAATGGCCACTTAAAAAGCTTCTTCTGTGAAAAAATCAGTGCTCTTTTTTATGTATTTTAGCATTTCTCTTTTGAAAGGAGAGTTGAGAAAACACCATGTTAAGCCTCCTACAAAGTTGTAAATACTCCTGCAGATCTACAAATGTCACATTCCCAGAAATCCATTGTTTTAATCTGTATTGCCGCACCAACTAATATTGTGACCTGTGTATTTTATCATGTTTAGATCTTAGCTTTCAAGGTAGTTCTTTGTGCAGCTCTGTTTCATTTCCTCTCTATGAGCTGTGTTCAGATTTGGTTACATCCATTTTCTCAAATGTTCTCTTTGTTGGTTACCTGGAGCGTCAGCCACCCTGAAAAGATGCACAGGCCATCTCCAAATCATGCCTGTAGTCTCCTAATGTCATCCCTTGTTCCTCTTACATGAAATCAGTGAAGAAGCCTGATCCCACGTCCTGAATGGGGAACAAAGAGCCAAGAAGCTGCTGGGTTTTATTCTTGGCACTATTCTAGCTCACTGTGTGGTCCTGGCCTCCTCCTTGAGGCTGCGATTCAGCCAACATTGCAGCTCTTTGCTCCTGTTGAGACTCTGAACAGCCACTGAGCTCAGTGGGAAGCCAGCAGACTAAATGCTTTTGTGTTTGGGTCTCAGACTTCTGGTAGCGAGTGTTCTGGTGTCAATGTGCTGTCTATGTAACATACCTAGAATGACAACACTATGAATGTGCATGAAAAATAGAGGCGAGTATGCTTGTATCTGGGTTCCTGACTGTCATTTGTAATAGATTGGAAGGCAAAAGCTAATGAAGTGTAATTAAACCAGAAATACAGTGTGAGAAGGCAAGTCCAAAATACCATTTAAGCTGATGCCTTGTCTGTAGCAAGGAGAAGATGGACGCCATTTTGGTTGATTGTAGAACCATAGAATCATAGGATGGTTTGGGTTGGAAGGGACCTTAAAGCTCATCCAGTTCCAACCCCCTGCTATGGGCAGGGACACCTTCCACTAGAGCAGGTTGCTTTTTCCTTGTATCTAACCTAAATCTCCCCTGTTTAAGTTTGAACCCATTTCCCCTGGGATCCTTCCTAGACATGAGCAAAGAAGGTGGGTTCCAAAGAAAGAAAGCTTCGGACTTGTCCCTGCCCCTGCAGCTTTTCCACCTGCCTCTCTTTTTGCCTTCAGGTATGATTTAAATCTGGTCATGGTGATTTAGGGATGGAAATCCCCTTACTCTTTAAGGTGATTTGTTTGCCCCTAAGTGCCCCTTTGAAAGTATATTCCCTGGTGATTAAAACTGCTGAAGTAGTCTAAAGGAAGAAAAGTGCTGTTCAATATTCTCTGCTTTCTGAGATTTGGAAGGTAGCCTGGGAATGGCTCTAAATTTCAGAAGCTTTCTAAGGAAAACCTGCAAAACTGAAAAGCAAGAGGAGAGTTCAAGCGGCATGAGTGATTTCTGTGCCTGGCTAATGAAAATCAGATAAACACTCTTGTTCTTAAGCTGTGGTTTCTCTGTGGAAAATCAAATTATACCATGACACTGAGTGAGATGCGTTATCATTCCCTCTCTGTCATTTGGAGGAGCCAGAGCAACACCTGTCCTTAGCAGCTCCAATCTTTCATGGGCCTCATCTTCACTTATCCCGTCTGTAATTATGGAATAGCAGGCTGGAAGGGACCTTGGGGTGTACCCTAAAAGCAGGGTCAGCTCAGTGTAGGTCACTCACAGCCACATCCAAATGAGTTTTTAATATAGAATCATACAATCAGCCATGTTGGGAAAGACCTTTATCATCAAAGCTGGAAATTTCGCAAGCTCCTGGAGCAACCATCACGCTCCTCACCCTTCAGTTTGGTGCCTACCTTGCTCTTCTGTATTCCACTTTTGGGCTTGTTTAAAAAGGACAGTGGCAGATTTGAGTTGCTTAAATATTGGTAGATTGGAGTTACCTAAATGTTGGTACCTAGTCCCGCTTTAAGTGTCAGTAGGGACTGGCAACTCAGGTAATGCCTGCTAGCAGGGTTGCATGGAGTTAGGGGTCAGGATAGATGGAGGGATACGGCAGCCCAGGTCAAGAAAATATTCCTGGTAGAGACATCCATGCTGTTGGGCTGCACAAGCAGTGCTCAACATGGAGCTATGGCTTGGGATACCATGGATTGTGTCTGGGGCATGGCCCCGGGAGCAACACCAGCAGGAGGTGGCATGATCTTTAAAGGAGAAAACAACATAAGTGTCTGCAGGTAGTGGGTACCGGTGTCTCGGCATTATACAGGTGCTTAAGGTGTGCAACAGCAGAGGGTGGACACCCACGCTAATGGACAGCTATGGAATCAAAGTGGTGTGGCATCTTCTGTCTGCAGCCAAGCCAAAGGATTCATTGTCTCACAGCTTCCGAGAAGGGACCAAACCTCCTTCCCATGGCTGATGCACTGTGCTATTTGAGGCATGGGTAACACTGAGCTTGGGTTCAGTCCCCGGAGAGCTGGTAAGAGCTCACAGTATGGGATGAAGAGGAAGAGGGTGCTGCCAGCCCATCCTGCTGTGAATCAGTAGAGCTGTGGTACTGGTGTTACACTGGTTTGGCTTTTCAACCAGTTGAAACTCCAGTCTATTGTGACAGGAACGTTGTGTAGATGCTGGAGCTACAGCCTGTGCAGGATGTGACAGTCAAAATCTCTTTGTAAGGAGTACTAGAGAGTTAATATATATAAAATATCTTATGTCAGTATTATAATAACACATATATTTAATGTATAATGTTAAATCTATAATGTAACCAAGGGTTTATCCTCTGCTCGGTGACATCCTCAGCTGTATGGAGGACTGACTGTGTGGAGCATGATGAATAGTCAAATGAGCTGCAGGAGACAACCGCCATCAGGCAGGCCATAAATTTAAGCTCTTTATTCTCTGCTGAGCCCAACCTACAGTGATGATATAAAAACGTGATATAGGTGCATGCCCTACATGAAAAACAGGGTTGACAACACCAAGATTTCCCTTCACAGAGCCTCTCTTTTTGCTGCCAGACACAAACAATAGCATTTTCTGCTTCACAAGGCAACTGCTGGATGGGGACTTTTTCACCCAGTAGTGTGGAAATGAAGAATGTTTGACAGAGGCAGGGTCTGAATGGCATGTATGAATAATCAACGGCACCAGCCTGCGTCTGGGGCTTACAAAACGCTGTAGCACACTGCAGTTTTTTAAACAACCCCCCTGAAGCTGGAATTCTTGAGCTTCCACATTTCTCAAGGCCCAAAGGCACTAAAGAGAAAAAAAGGAGATGTACAAACAGAATTTTAAATAAAGTTCTCTCCAGAGGGGAAACTAAAAGGAATAAGACTTTGCTCCTGTCAGGGAGAAAAAGAGCTGAACACACAGGTCCTTTGTTGCGTTAGACCCTTGAACTCCTCTCCATGGTGCCATCGTTTCCAGTGGCTTTGGCTCAGTGTGACTAACACCAAGAATAAACGGTGTACAGCTTCATCAGTCAGCTCTGTTTTGGGAGAGGCTTCCAGGAGCTAGAAATGCTGCCTGACCTGAAACAGTTTTATTTCTGTGAAGCAACAAAGCAAAGTGTGGAGGAAGGACTCCCTGTGGAACTGGTCAGCGGAGCAGCTCCTCCCACACTAGCACAGCCTGTGCGTTTGGTGCTGGGTGGGAGACCCAACCCAAAGAGCTGGCAGCCTGTCTGGATTCAGAAACAACCAGAGAATCTGAAGTGCTCTGTTCATTGGACACCAAAGCTCTCGAGTAGTTGTGTAAATCTCAGTCCCAATGTGAATGACCAAACTGTGATTTGTTAGAGACCTGGGTCTGGGCCTTTAATTCCTGTGGAATCACAGGAATATGAGCATGTATCTAACATCGTCATTGCCATCTAGAAGGACGTTTAACCTTAGGAGAGACCATCTGCGTCTGTCTTCAAAGAGACGCAATCAAGTAAAGGTCCTTAGCTGGGTTTGATCCCTGGAAATCTTCCAAGCACCTTCCGCTTTCCATTGACTACACAAGGGGTTTAGATGCTTTAAGAGGATTTTACATTAGGAGCAAATACGTTGTATCTTCTTTTGTACATCTGGCACCTGCTACTTAGTTCTGGATGAAGTCTTAAAGGACATGCTTGTGGTCAAGAGACTTCAACAGAAATGCAGCAGATATCCGAGGATAATCCTGCACCACTGAACCTGGGTGCAATGGAGCTCACTGTAAGAGATACTCTTGACTACATGCAGACTTTGAGTAGGGAAAATAAAAGTCCAAGGAGTTTATGAAGTTACACACAAGAAGTTACAGGTAACTAGCTGGTGCCTAAGTGAATTCTGCCGAGAAACTGGCATGTTTTGGCACACAAAGACATTAAACAACCATTTAAAGGCATTTTTCTGAGTTTTTGTCTCAGTGGAGACCCTTATGAATGGGTAAAAAGAATGAGAACAGATGAAGAGGAGAAAAAGCTGCTACCACCTCAAAGGACTCCAGGTTTAAATAGCTCCTTATGCATCGTCACACAAGCATTTTGATCCCTGACAAATAAAAGAGCACATTCCCTTGGGAAAAAATGTAAGGAATTGTTTTCCAGGAGAACCCTTTTAGAGCTGATTTGCATGCTAGAGGGAGGAAGTAATCTCAGCTGTGCAATTCCTATGGTATTTCAAAAATGACTTGAGATGTACCTGTGCTCTAATGACTCCCAGGGCTATAAAGCAGAGTGAAAGGGATAAGAGATGAACATTCCTCTGGGAAATTCACTGTCCTGTGATGAGCAAGAAGCCTTTAACCCTTGGAAAATGCCTCCTACAGACTGCAGATGTGAAAAATGTTCCCTTCATGGTAGCTCTCATGTGAGAGATAACAATAAATGGGTCATACTGCACCCCACATCCTTACAGGAGACTGGTCTAACTGTTGCTGAATGTAATTTCCTTTTGGACTGGGATGAAAAATGACTTAACTCTGAGCAGGGATCCCACTGGGTGTGCACCACCATTGACAGTGAGAAGCCAGTGATCTTTTATACCTCTTTTCCTGCATGCCATGTCCTAGGGAGAAGGAAAGAACTGGCCACTGCCCTTCAGCCTTCCTTACCTGGGGTTTGGTCCTGCCAGGCTGTCTTGGGGTACAGCAAGTGCCAGCTCTTAATTCTTCTGCCAGAAACAGCAAAGCCAAGAACCCAAAGTTATGGGTCTCAAACGTTCAAAAACCAAACAAGAATTACAAAATTCATGAAGCAAGCCTTGAAAAAGGCTGTTTTAATAAATTTAATAAATAGGGATATAATATATAGGGATAATTTTATTTTCTACCTACAATTTCTCTACAGCTTTGGGGGCTAGAACCTTATGCTGTAAAGTGATAGTTAATCTGTCCACGCAGTCACGTAAGGTCAGGAGGCAGGGCTATTAACAAATATGCCAAATCTTTCTAAGTACCAGTGTATTTACCAGTTATTTACTCAGTTTTGTAGTGCTGTTGGAGAATAAAAGGGAGAAGCATCTCTGGGGCCCCTTTCTCCATAGTGCTGCATTTCTGTGGAGCTCCTGATCTTTCATTCCTTTCTGATCCACTGTGGTGGTATCTGAACAACTTCTCGATGAGCCTAAAGCACATGAGTAAGATCTGTCAAAACTGGTTACAGCTGAGACACTGTGATGTCAATTCCTCTTACATTTAGCTTCTCAATAGCCCCACTCTGAATTCAGATGTTTGCTGTAATTTAATAAAATACTCTAACAAATATGTTTGTGTCAAGCAGAAGTGTCCTTGGTGGTGAGTAATAAAACACTTAATCCAGCGGCAGAAGCATGAAGTGTAATATCTCCTGTAATCATTCCCTTTTCTGTGTAGCAAGATGACCTTAGAACCTCACAGAAGGCATCGAGCTCTTGTGCTGGAATGGTTCTGATTTACTCTTCATCATCTCACGAGCACGCTTTTTTTTGATTCTCCGGTCTCCAGTCAGAAAGGACACAATATAAAGGGATAGCGCCTTGTTTATTGCTGCGCTGAATGATCTCAGCCACATGTTGCTCGGTTTGTTGTAACTAATTTAACACTTTCTTTTTATAAGTAGTGATTTATTAAAGTGCCAAATAAATCTGGAAAGTCAGTTTAAAAAACCTGTTCTTGTTTGAAGAGGCTGCAGTTCACTGTGATTTTTAATCAGTTTGGAAACAAATATCATACAGAACAATGCAAAAATCTCTTTCCTCCTATTGTGTTTTTTACCCTGATTCCTTTTCTTTTATCCCAAATCATTGCAGAATATCTATTAACTAATGGATCCTGGAGGAACACTTTATGTTTCACCCTACAGCTTGTTGGAAAGACTGCAAGGGATTTGGGTGGCTTCCCCATGAACTTTGGATTGGGAGCAAGTAGCAGAGCTTTCCTTTCTTCATGTTTCCTCCCCTGGGGTTTCTGAGTATGCCAAACCTTTCAGTTGGGATCTGCAAATAGTAGGTACATGGGGGTGCAGTGAAGTGCATGATGGAAAGGTGAGAGCATCCAAACACCTCTGCTCCAGCTTGGTATTATTATTGCCTGCTACCGAGAGGGGGGCTGTACAATGTATTGTCATGGTTTAGTTCTTTGTTGCATAGGAATTTCTTTTCTTTCTATACATATTTTATATATATATATATACACACATATATATGCTTTCTGTACTTTCTATACTGATCCTTTCTAGGTCCTCATTTATTTACACAACCATTTAAAAACATATATTTCAATAGCAAAAAATGAGTGTAAGAAAACCAAAACCCAGGGGAATGCACTGACTGGCTTAACTTCAAAGCTATTCCTTCCCCACTGCCTCCTCTATTTATGGATTTCTCAGTTATGAAGCACTGGTATTTCATTTAACTTGCTGCCCCTCACACAGCATGACCATCCCTTGTTCATTCTGGATGTAAAGAAGAAACTGTATCTCAAGGGAGTGTAATGGGCTGCTAGGAGAGGAGGCTGAGGAGTCAAAGCCTGGCCATGGGCTTATGGGGCATGCTTCCTTACCAGGCAGCCCCAGCACTTGACTCTTTTCAGACACCCTTTTTGCCCCTTCCAAGCACTGCAGCAAAGAAAGTATCAGTCATTTCTCAGTGGGCCCCTTCTCTTGCCACCAATATGCTGGAGCTGCCCAGACATAGTGAAGCTGATCAGAGGATTTCAGGCAGGCATTCAGGAAAGAAGAGAAAACCAGAGATATAGTGGGAAATCAACATCTCTGCTGCTTTTATGGCCATTTCACATTGAATTTCATTCAGCAAGAGTCACTAAAGGGTGAAGGAGAGGGAGGGCTCTACCAAAGCTGTATGTTCTGTGTTTTTGATATCCCCCATCTCCACTAATGTTGGTCCCTAGGGATCAGAATTTGGTTAGGATCAACACTTGGACAAGTGAGATTGAGGGAGCTCCTTGAGACTGACATGGAACAAAGGGGATGTGACCTGGGCATCTGGGGGTACATCTTAGAAAGGCATCATGGCTTGGAAAGCAGGAACTAACTCTGGAAGTGATGTCTGCAGTTTCGGAGTAGCAGTAATGCCTCTTATGGATAATGGGTCTACTTGCCAAAGCAGAACTCAATGTGTCTGGAAACTGGGACAGAAAATCCTGAGGCTGTTGTGCCAAACAAATATAAGCTGGGTCATGTTTCAGGTATGCAACCAACATAGGAGATAAAGAACAGGTTCAGATTTCCTCCTCTGACTTACTGTTTATTGTCAGATCCACAGCACTATTTAAGCATCTAATTTCAAGTCCCAGCGATAAGGTCCCGAGTTTAGATTTGGTAGAAAGAAAAGGCCCTGGGCACAGCCACATTTCTGAGTCATATAGAGGACTAACAGCCAGCAATTAGATCATTCTCTCAAGTGTGAAAGAGCCAGGTGCTGGTCCCTGCTCTGCTTCACTTGAAATTTGCATTGAGCTCAAGGCTCCTGCCTCCCCAGGGACTTACCTTCCTCTTGGGCGTTTAGAGATGTGGTTAAGTCCTGCCTGTCTTTGCTGGCATTAATCCACTTTCTATGATAATTGAGATGATGGAAAAAGAGGAAATAAATGAGAAAGCTTGGAAAGGGCAGCAAATGTAAGGCATTATAAAATTATTATGGGTCTTTTAAACAGTGTAAACGATTTGAAGGCCCAGTACTTATAATCCCAGGTAATAATACACTGTCATTCATTCTTAAGGAAAATTCAGAGTTAGATTTTCAACTGATACAGTCTATTTTGTTGCCAAATTTTTTAATATTAATTATGCAGATCACCACTATGTGGAGGATGGGTTGGCAGCATGACACCAGCTTTAAGGCTGAGCTTAATATTCAAGCCACTGTCTGCTGACAGAAGTAGAGGTTCAGGTTAAAACCTGATTTTGTGGCTCTTTATTTGTGTTCCTCACGGTTGGGTAGAGTGTCTGGTAAGAAAAACAGTTGGTTTACCTTGATATAGCTTTAAGGATTATAGTTTAGCTGTACTGTTGTGTATCAGCAAAACATCTCAGCTGTGGTATCCAGTTTTCTTCTCTCATTTTCACTTGCTCCAATGGGATTCACAAAGGTGTCAGTTCCTTGCAGGTAGTGCACTTTTTCATAAAACATTAGAATAATCTCTTAAGACTCAACAGAATCTGGCTTCATTTCGAGTACAGCATCCAAGTGAAATTTGCTCCATACAGACTCTGTGAATCTGTTCAGTCCTCTGCCGTGGTTAAACAGACACATCAGTGCATCTCTATTCTCAGTCACAGACCCCTTGGAGTTCATTCTTCAGGATCATTAATTACTCCAGTGCTCCATTCTGGGAAACCTCTTTTCCATGCCATCTGAATTGCGCTTCCTCTTCCTGGTGCCTATGGAAAACCAGCACATTACCGCGAGTGTGCTCAGAGCAAAGGTCTGGGAGAGGACCTGTGTTGTTCTAGGGGTGCGTTGTCCATCCTGCTTCTTGTGAGGAGCAAACTCGGAGGGTACTCACATATGCAGACAAGGAGCCAGCCAGCAGTATGCCCTTCACTCTTTATACAGATACCTGCAATATACAATATGAAAGTGAAATACACTTTAATTGGTGTTGAGGCTTGTGAAATAATTTGTCTGAAGCTGACCACAGTTTTTTACCAGCCAGCATGATGTATAACTGCCCCCAGATGTCTGACACTAACAGCTCCCCAGATAAACTGCCCCCAGATGTCTGACACTAACAGCTCCCCAGATAAACCTACTTAGTTGTGCAGACATGAGTATTATATGGAATACAATAGTAGTTGGCCATTTCAGCATCTTTTCAGGTGAAAGACCGGTGAAGTATGAAGAGTGCGTGCGCTGACTGCTTCCCTGCATACACTGATGTGCACAGCCCACCCTGGCGTGCCCCTTCCAGGCACAGCCCCCCAGCAACATTCATGGAGAATTCTTTTTTACAACATGTAAATCAATCTTTTAAGTCTAATGTGTGACTCCCCTGTTTAGTTAAGAGAGGAGAGCTTTAGCTACAATATCTGTAATATAGCCCAGTGTTCTGGCAAATCAGCATCCTTCCATTTGGGCAGTTGCAGAGAGTTTGGACTGCTGGATCGAAACCGTACCTACAAACACCCAGCTATTAAATGCATAGTCCAGAAGGGTCCTTGAGCAGCCTCATATTTGTCTCAGGTCACAAAATACCAGATACTTTCAGCAGACTTCTGGATACCAGGTGAGAGCAAGAAGAAGGAAAGGTTTTGTCAGCTTTATGCAGCTGGATCTATAATGGGAATTTTTGTCCTTTCTGAAATTTGCTTTGCAGTTGCCAAGAAAAATATTACTACTACTACTGCTAATAATAACAATAATAATAATCACATTACTTTTCCAATAAAAAATGAAGAAAAGGCTCATGTTAAGCAATGTGAAGTTTGAAATACTTTTTCAAAGTTAATAGCTTTTACCTCTTTTGCTTTTATAGGTCAAAAATCTCTTCAAATCCAGTTCAGTATTTTCCAGTTGTAACAGCATGTGCAGAGCAGTGGCTGAGCTGGTGACCACAGTGTTGTCTGCTGCAGCCAACAGAGTCCCCAGCCCTGAATTCCCCTTTGAAATGAGCTGCTGTGTGTGATGGGAGATGAAAGCGATGAGTTTTGTCCTGCTCAGCAATGGGATGAGCCATCCAAAGTATTTGGCAGAAATTAAAATGCATTTCTCACCTTTTTTACTAACTCTGAGCTGTCGAGTTTGACATTTCCCACCTGGAGACACGTTCATGGAAAGAAATCAGTGATTTTTTGTAAAAGGCTTGAGAAGTATAAATAATGGCAAGAAATACATTTTCTAACTGGCATGTCTTTAGGAGGCACGGGGTGGATGCTTCCTCCATTCAGCCTTCCCCAGCCCTGGCCCACAGGCTTGGCTGCTGCCTGCATCAAGAGATGTGGCTAGGGCTAGAGAAAAGGCATAAGGTCAAACTAGGGGAGGTAAGAAGTCACCCTCTGCAGACACTCTCTCCCAAAAGAGATACTACCCCATCTGAAGCCCCTATTTGACCACTGACACAGGAGCAGGGATCTTTGCTGCTGCTAAGAATAATCCCCACTATGGGCACCACTGGGAAAAAACTTCGTGGCTTGAAGCAGAAGTAGGACAAACTCATGCATTGTCTGTAAGTATGTCACCATATAGCACCCAGGCTGTTCTGGAGACAAGAAGAGAAAATAAGACCCCCAATTCCATGTGCCCAGAGGATTTTCCATGGTCCTGTACAAACCTACCTCTGCACATTGCCCTGGTGCGGGTTATCCCAAGGCTACCCTTGGGATCAGCCACTCACATGGTGCTCTGCATAGGAGACACGCTGGTGCAGGAGGGAGAGAAAAGAAGCCCTAATTGACAGGGGTGGAAAAACCCAATTACAGAGATGAAGGAGGCAGGCCGAGCATATGTTTCTCAGCTTTGGATCATCAGACCTGCCAGTTCTCATTATTTTCTATCAAGCCTCACTCTCCCTCAAGAAGGAGCTATGGCAGTATATGGTCTTTTGGAGAAATGCCTGGCTCACCTGAGCCCATGTCAGCAAAGCACCTGGTGCCAGAAGCAGCAATGTGGGTGCATTGTTATGCAAGAAACATAAAGGGTTAAAGGTAGACTAAATAAAAGGAGGAGAAATAAGGAGATGAAGGAGGGGGGAGCATGTCCCAGGAGAATAAACTAATCAAAATCACAACATTAAATAAAACAAAGCATCTCCCATTAATAATTGAGGAATCGCACCAGCACACTGCATGCGCCGTGGGTATCTCATTTGTCTGAAGAATGGAAGGAGCAAAAAGGAGTGGGGCAGGTATGAAAGGCATCATTTCCCTGTGTCTCTAATGAGCACTACTGCTTGCTTTCTTCCCCAGCACCTCCTCCCCCATCACGCTCCCTTTTCCCCTCTCCTATTTGTCATCTGATAACATCTTACTCTTAAAAAGCCACTTGTGTGGTGTCAGGGCTGAAGGAGGCAGCAGAGCGGCTTTGTCCTTGGGTGATGCTCAGCACCCATCCCTTGATTAAGAGATTTCTCTGACAGGAGATGAGGGCTCAGTGTGCTGCAGCTTTGTGATCCCCAACAACAGTTCAAGCATCTGATATACATGGAGTCTGTGTTTTCTTGAGGTGCGGAGACAGAGGGATGGGTATGTAAATACCTAACTCCTGCACACAGCACATGAAATAAAACTTTAAAACATTAGCTGGGAGGAATCAGGCATTGTAAATTGGGAGAGGGCAGGGTCAGCATTATAACCCAATGTGATCCCTGTCATGTGAGCTGATACGATGCTTTCTTGTGTGATTGACTGTCATTCTGATGCAGAGCAATGAGTGAGGATCGGCTGGTAGCTGATGGTACGCTGCCTTGCTTGCTGCATCCATGGGTGACTGCAAAGACAGCAAATGGTGTTTAATCCTGTGGCTAGAGGGGCCAAATAGAGCCCTCAGAGCAGTATCCCATGTGTCCCTAGGGCATCTCCTCACATGAAAGGTTTCACGATGGATAGTGTCATACATCTCCCTCTCTCCCTCGATGCCCTCTTAGGAACCTGCTCCCCGCAGCTCTATTTAGTCTGTCTTTTTTGATACATCTGTGGTTTATTAGTCCTAGGAACCACCAGAGCTTACATGAAAGAAAGGTTAGTCTTGTTAGAGCCTGGCTTCTCAGTGTCATCCTTGGCTTTGACTCATCCCCAGGCAGGGGCATGCAGAGGCAGCAGTGGAACCCGCATCCCTCTGGACCAGACCATCTCTGCTAGAGGGGCAGCCTAGGGAGGAAAGCAGAGGACTAAAGGAATCACCAAAGTCACCAAATATTCCCCCATAGCAACAGGCTCGTCTTCCAGCTCTATACTGGTGTGGGTTTTATAACACAGCCTTTTCATTCGTGGGAATAAATGTCACACAGAGCAACGTCACACAAAGCTGCTCCCAGGAGACATGTCTAAAGCTGTCTTCTCAATCAATATAGCAACAAGCAGTCTGCACTTCTGAACCAAGCCTGAATTTGAATAGCCTGATGATCCTGTTGCTTTTCCGAACATCCCCGTGATGCTGTAATGGTCACAACCTCTTGTCCCTGCTGTGCAGGGCTCTAGATTTTGGTGGTGTCCCTCTTGCAGGCAGATGCACTGCTGTCTGCTACCCTTATGGCCATGCCATTTGGACACAGCATATATGTGCAGTGGGATCACCCCAGCTCAGCAAGTCCCTAGGATACAAGTCATGGCAGGCTAGAAGAGAGTCAAGGAAGCACTTCTGTGTGTCAGCTCCATCCTTACACTCTCCTTTTGAAAAGGAAAGTTATTTCTGCTTCATAGTCTTACCTGAAAAATACCTTGTGAAGGACCTTAGGCTATGAAACAAAGGTTGTTTCTCCTCAAACAGTAAGAAGGAATAAGCTGTGGGTGTATTTAAACTGAGTTCAGTGTGTTCTAGAGAGTGCTGCAGGAGACCTGACCTTAAATTCATGGAAGTCAGTGCAGAGGCTCCTTGTCCTCCTTCTTCTGTAGAGTTTTGGCCAGACTTAATACTCCCAAGCTGTCCTTTCACTGATGCAGAGCAGGAAGGAAACTCACCTCAAAGGAGGCTGTGGAGTGTGTTGTGGTTTGGAGCAGCAGTGAGAAATCAGCATCATTTCCTAGCTCAGCTGCTCTGTGACAAGGCTCTGGAGAGTTCATCCCTGCATCACTCCATGCCTTCTCTACTTGGGTTGATCTAGAGAGCCCAACTAAGAAGGGGAACTCAGCACACTATAAACATCCCCATCTGAAGGGATGAAAAGGCTCCAAAAAAAGCCCATCTTCATTCAGATTCCCATTTGGGTTTCCAAAATCTGAAAGCAGATCTGTTGCCCCAGGGATCCTGCCTGGTTAACAGAGAGGAATAGGAAACTCCTGACATCTACCACCCGGGAAGACTCAGGATGTTCTGTGGGGCAGGCTCACCTCTCCCCACACATCACAGGGCCCAGGGCCACCCAAGACACTTAAAGCTGGCTGTATAAACACAGCCAGTGGTGAAGAACAAAGCTGAGAAGGGAGCTGTTGACCAGGCTGTGCTGCTGGTGCCTTGTTTTCACTCCAGCTTCCTTTCCAAAGCCATTTAGCAAGGCGGGAACCATCCGCTTTCCCCAAACCAACAAAGGAACAGCCACACACCAGGATCAGCTTTCATGTGGTGGGGGCACTGTACAGGAACCCTGTGGACCCGCACTGCTCTGGGCAAGACAAAGAAGCTGCTGTGCAAAAGCTTGTTGAATAAGGGCAGGAGTTTTGGGAATGTACCTACAAGCAGCTTAGAAATCCCTTAAATTTCCAGCCACACTGATGGGGATCCAATGGCCCTTTTCAGGTCCTTAAAATGGAGCTATTCTTATTTCAGTTGACATAAATAGAAGTAAAATTAGATGTGCGCATTGCTCCCAATGGACAGAGTGGCATTATCAAGATGGTAAAGTGTAGCAAAGTTGCATGCAGCAATCCTAGCAAGGAACAAAGCCTTGTTTTGGTAAGATGCAAACTCTACTTAAAAGATGTGCAGTTTAAAGCTACATCTACGTTAGCCATTTGCTTCAGAGCCATGGGCAGATTTTGAAGTGAATCCCCCAGAAGCCGTCCCCATGTAGAACTTGGTTTGGTTTTCAGACTGAGTTTGGTGTGCATGGATTGGATTCCTTTCAGAGGACACACAGGCTCTACCACCAGTGTTAATGGTCTTCATCTCCTCATGGGGACATAGAGTTCCAGCAATTGCCTCCAGATATCCTGAAAACATCTGCTTAGTGGAGACATTCAGTGCAACGCACTGGACTAAACTGAATCCCCCTGAACTGCCCACAGCAGAGTTGCAAGGCTTTCATTACTGACAGCTTCCATCTCCTGCTATATCACCACACCGAATCACTTGACACTGAAGATGAAGCCTTAGCTGAAATAAGATAGTAATTAGGACCTAAATGCCTGAATTGCTTCCGATAAGGGGATATGGGGGATATGGATGATTACACCTTTCTATACTGATCAGCAGCTGCCTGGGACTAGAGAAGACCCTGTGCTTAACATGGGGGAAAAGAGCCCATACTCTTCAGTGAGTCCCAAATTCTTGGTTTATAGACCTTCTGAAGGGTATGTGGGTGGAAGTGAGCCAAAGGAGGTTTTCAGTTTAAAGGAACTCCTTTAGGAAATTGCTGCACTACCAGCAGCAGTGTGCAACCTATCACTGGAATCAATTGCTCTGGCAGAGGAATTCTGTTAAAAATCAGTTCTGCATTAAAAAGGACTCTGGTGAGTTCAGGGAACTATTACCTGGACTGAAACAGTTATTTACTATACCTGTGCAAGTATGTCTGTTTACTAGCGTATGTGATGAGTGTATTTGGCTTCCACACCGGGAAAATCAGCTGCAACTGCGATACAAAATAATCAGTGGACACCTGAATAAATGTATTAGGGGAATATATAACTCTCTCTGCACACAGAGAGTTATGGTCAATGGCTCAATGTCCAACTGGTGACTGGTAATGAGTGGTGTCCCTCAGGGGTCAGTGTTGTGATCCATCAGTCCAACTTCTTTGTCATGACATGGACAGTGGGATTCATGCACCCTAAGCAAGCTTGCTGATGACACTAAGCTGTGTGGTTTGGTTGATACGCTGGAAATTCCTGTGCTGCTTGTGGTTAGAAGGTCTGTGGAGGTCCCAAGGGTAAGGATCACAGAGTTTCTTCTCTCTTAATATCCAATATTAGCTGTTGTATAGAAGTGCATCAGCTGAACCTTGGTCCAGACTATTTGTGCAATTCAAATGTCTCTGTCCATTTCAGCAGACTACATAAGACAATGTTATCGTAGACCTCATCGCTGCAAGGGCCCGTGGAGGTGGTTGCTGTAAAGGCCATCCTGTGAAAACCTACTTTTAGCAACTCCAACCTTTTACCATGCAGGGGTAGGATTCCAACCCAAATACACACGTGGGAAAATGATGCACTGACATAGATGCAGCTATGGTAGTGATTATTGATTCCCTGAATATGGTAAGCCTGGTGTAAGCAGGAGTCTGAGTCTTTGGTTTAAGATGAGCTACTAAGCTACCCGCTCTCTTGCTGGTACAGAGCCTACCTCCTCCAATCAGCTCACCTCCAAAGCACCCACTCAGTGCAGAGCCTTCTTTAGGAAGGGTAATGACCACTCCACAAAGGAGATTTTGCTCAAACTGGGCCTGAAACACAGAGAACAATTTTTCCCTTAGCAAACCATTGGCATTTCTGCAAGCTGCGCAAGGATCAGTAATTGCTGGACAGAGAGATCAAAACCAGATCTTGCTGCAAAGGAAGCCTACTTTGAAGATTTCTTGGCATTATGAAGGTACTACTGCATTATAAAGCCAGAATATTCAGCATTCCTCTAAGGGCATTTTTCCCCAGGCAATCACCTTTTAAACTCCAGCTTCCATCCCTGCATCCCCAGGTTCCCTGATTTGTCAGAGGGTGTTGTGAGGCATAGTTTTTTCAATAGGAAATCTTCAATAGAATCCACTGAGTTATAAGAAAAAGTCCTTTATTTCCTTTAAAAATAGAGATAGCAAATTTCCTTTAAAACCTTTATTTCCCTAGAAAAAATGTTAGTCCATGGTCTGCCTGGAGGTCAGCTCTGCAGAAAGCAGAGGTATGGAAATGGAACTGAACAGGAACAGATTTTATTATTTTCATATTTGCAGCACTGCAAACCTCATTACTATAGTAAAATAATATATTTTTTAATCAAAATCATTTTATGAGCTATTGGAATGGAGAAGAAGTTACATACATGTTAAGTGCTGGTTTTAATATTTAAAAGGCTTGCTAGGAAATGTATGGGGTTCTCTTATGATTGACACCTCTAAAAAGGATGCTACGATTCCTATGAGAGTAAAATACCTTCAGTCTATATGGCGAGTGTCAGAAGTGTATGTCTCAGTTCTAATCTATTTTTGATTCCACAACCATATATTCATAATATGTCAGACATGCTAAGAAGATGCTGAAAACTGTGTTGATGGAAGAGTAATAGCTGAACCCCTGTAGAGCCCTTTCAGAATACCAATGAGTAGGCTGATCCATTGGAAATATCCACAAACACCTGACGTATTAAAAAACCCTATTGCTGCAAGTCATATGATGGACATAGCTGTCATATTGCTGTCTCTATCTATTTCTCTTTCTCAAATCATAGTTTAAAACACAGGTTTAAACAGTCCCAAAATGCAATCCAATAATATTTTTCACTCCAAAAGTCGGAGGAGCTCAAAGCACCTTAAAAATAATACCAGGGCATTGGATGAAATCAATAGAGCTACACTGAAGCAGATAAGAATGATGTAGGATTGAAACCCAAAGACACCCAGCAATCTCACTGCAAAGATGTTGACTGCTGGGCTCTTGTTGTCTCCTGCCTTCCCTGTTAACAGGGGAGTAGTAAGGAAGCATTACATCAGCAAGACATGTAGTTGTCAACTGCGACCCAGTGGTGACATTCTGCAGTAGTTAAAGGTAATTCACAAAGGAAGAAAGTAGCCAGGATTTTCCCCTGTGGTTTGCTTCTCTCCATGCATAAAAAGAAGTCTGGAAGTTCTTTTGTCTTGGTTCTCCTCAGAAAGATGCCCCTTTTTCTTATCATCTTAATACATTAAGAAATCACTTCTCTTTGATTTCAGAGTGTGACTCAGTGATCTCTGATGCATATTATAAGCATCTTCTAACCATTATTAAGGGACCTAATGAAATTCTATCAAAGTCTTTTTTTAAGCAATTTTTCCTCAGGTATATGAAAGGCTATAAATCAAATCACATGGAAAAATAAGGCAGAAATCCTGAGCCTGGTGGCAATATTTGTGTTCAGTATATTGGATTTCAGTAGTGTTTTTAACAGCTGAAAATCATCTCTCCTTTTAGGCATTTCATTTGCTTCTTCTTTGATGTCAATTTTCCAGTCTTCTAAAGACTTTTTAATAAAATGCAAGTTTAAAGAGTCTTTAATTTCTAGCTTAAAAGGCAAGACTTTGTTCTAAACTCTTTAATTGTGGTTGGAAAAGGGTTCATTGGGCTTTTATTAATTAATTCTCCTAGGAATGTCCATGGACATCCTTGGTTTCAGCACTGATCAAGAACATCCAGTGAGCCATTGGTTTTGTGCAGTCTCCAACTCGACACAAGTTATGACAAATCCCAGTTTTTTAAAGTTCTTTTTGATTTCCAGACCGAGAATCTGGAATTCCATGCTGTCAGTTCTATGCCCTTAAAAAAACATCAAAGAGGCCCAGGAATTAAGAAGATTTTTAAAAAAACATTCATAAATAAGAAGGAAAGGTGGTTTTGTTGTATCTCATGGATTTTACTTCTATGCATTAACTCACTTCTCTGAGCTTTCCTCTTTGATCTGCACAACTATGGAATCTCTTCATCTTTCTTTAAGATAACTGAAGTTCTCACTCCGGACAAACCGCCTTAAACCTCACTGAAAAAATAATGCAGATTCCCAGGATTCCAACGTATTCATTCAAAGCTAACTATTGGAACAAGAACAATGGTTCTTATCAGCACTTGTGGTCAATGTTATCTCACATTTTATTTGTGGATCAAGCAAATTCTTGGCAGGTGAATTTGTGATGCCAAAACCTATAACAGTCATCATGAAATCCTGAGTTGATGCTGAGTGTTGACCCAAATTTGAGATCCTAACCATGATGTTTCTATCAGCAATAAAGTCTTCCCTTGGCGAGTTGGCAATGAGGAGCTTCACTAAGAACTGTGCTTTAAGCTAAGGCCTGAATTCAGCTGATACAGATCCTGTACACTAACAGTGGGAAAACATCCCAGCCATACAAAGTATGACAAGATGAATAAAAGATAGATGAGGACTTAAGGCAGATTACAACAGGCAACAGGAAATGTACTTATGTATATGTTTGGTTTTTCCTGTCTCACCTGTAATTAGGTCATAAACTCTTTGTTCTGGAGACTATGTCTTGGCAACTGAACAAATAGATCCCATTTTTTAACAATGCAGCCTTAAGCTTCTGCAGCCTCTGGAGATGTTGCAAACATAACCAGTAATATAAAGGGACCGATTAACGTGCAGGAATTTGAACATTAATGGAGGTAAGAAAAAACTGTGCAGAGTTTCAGAGGCGAAGTCTGAAATGACTTTAAGGAAATTAATCATTATTACTGTTGCAATAATTCATCTATATTGGGCCATAAGTGCATGCGTCAAATCTATGAAGCGGAAGTCGGAAGAATCAATATTTTCTTATTGCATTGATGTATTTTTTGTCAAAGCTTCATAAATTGCTGCCATTTTTGGAATCAGATTTTGAACTGGATGCCAAATCCAGCTGTTGTACGTTCCTAATAGAAAGCATCGCTGCCATTTATTGTTAGGCATAAAATTGAGAAACTAACCATAAAAGGATGCTCAGCACTGTAACTCTGACAAATCCATCCCCATGAAGGGATGTATATGTTTATCTAGGGATATATAAATATTGAAAGGGGAGATGCATGTTTCCTTTCAGCACATTCTCGTGGATATTCCATTTGGCATCGCAATATCAAAAGCTGTATTTCATAGATTAAACAGATTTGTTTCTTTGGTCCCCACTCACTCTGCTTGCAGTTTGCCTTCCCATGAAAGTAGTTGTGTTTCAGTTGCAGGTGTCGTGGGTAACAGGGAGTTATTAAAACATACCTGACTCTGAGCAGATCTCTCCCAGCCTGCCACATGCCTGCATGAACTGACACTGTTTAGAACCACTTTTCTTATTATTGCTGGGCTCCTCATATGAAGGAAAAGGAGAGTTACCTGCCAAGGTGCTCAGATGATGTACAGCAACTGCAGCTGGTGGGACCTGTGTGAGGAAAATAAACATCAGGACATGCAGGAAGATGATTAACTCACTCCTGAAATACCAGCAGATGATATGTGTAGAATCATCGAATCATAGAATCACAGAATAGTTTTGGTTGGAAATGACCTTAAGATCACCAAGTTCCACCCCCCTGCCATGGCAGGGACACCTCACACTAGGCCATCTCGCACAAGGCTCTGTTCAAACTGGCCTTGAACACAGCCAAGGCGGAGGCATTTACCACTTCTCTGGGCAACCTGCTCCGGCGCCTCATCACTCTCACAGTAAAGAGCTTCTTCCTTACATCTAACCTGAACTTCCTCTGCTTAAGTTTGAACCCATTCCTAGCAGCCATCTGCAATTGAAGCCCTTCTCTGTATGGAAAAGCATCTATTTAGGTTAAATATGGCAGACTTTCTCAGAGGATGAAGAGATGATGCGAAGATGGGATGAGGGACTACTGTGCTATAAATAGCAGACTCCTTGGATATGTCAAGGGATAAGTAATTGATTCAACATATAGAAAGGACAGGAGAAAGCTGTGCAGAGTCCCATTACTCATCCCATTGATCCCATGTGGCACTTTGGCTTTGGCAGCCTTCTTTCCTACACCTATGTCAGTTTCCAAATACAGAACTGATAAAGGAAGAAGGAGAAAAACTTCAGACTTTTGAATGAGATTATATGACACAACTGCCCATCAGAACAATGTCTGTCTTCAGCCGGTGAGTCAAGGGGTTCCTGCTATCCTGTGTTTCTACAAGTAGTACCAAACATCCATCTGATGGCTTTTGGTGCTAATACCTTCCTGCTGAATTCTCAAATCCCTTTCAGCCTCACAGTCAGCTTTGCCAAGAGCAAAGTTTCACTTTGAAGGTCAGTAATATTGCCTTTATTTATGTGTCTAAAATTAATCCAAGAACATACTTTCCCTATCCACTTCCAAATACATAAATTTAAAATAGCATTACAGTGTTCAGCATTGGCCCTTGCCCTACTAGGTAGGAAAATAGCAGAAACATTCATGATGGAGATACAGAAAATAAGTAAGCCCTAGAAGGTTGGTGAAAGAAAAAGAAGATGCATATAGAAGAGTGGTCTCTGAGTCTGAAGACTTAGGTTTTATTTCTATATCTTCAGTTCATAACTCCTGTAAACAAGATATTCCATTTCCTTCTTCTGTTTCTCCTTTTGCAGCTGAGTTTGCAAACTCCTTGGGCTGAGCTCTTTGAGAGAACTTGGTTTCCTCTCACAGGGAATTGCAGCACCCAGAAAGAATCACCCCCTGTGTGGTGCCTTTGGAAGCTATTATAAATGGTGAGTATCAGCAATAGGCTGCATAGGCTATAAGTTTTAAGGAGACACTATTTTGCAAATGTTTAAGCAGATGTACCAGGAATATTTATTATATTTTTACTGCCTGGTCATCTGTAAAGCCAGGTGTCCAAACTACATGACTTAAGAAGATTAAAATAAAGACATACATAGCTAATACATTTGGAAGCTGATGAACTCACTTAAACTACCAGTCAAGCACACAATTGTATGGCAGTTCTAAAGTGTGGGTCTAGAAACCTTGCATTTCTATACCAAGGTAAGCATTTATTAGTAAATCAGAGAGCGCCAAATAAAGGGTCACTAAAATGGTTAGAGGGCTGGTGCACATGGAATCATAGAATGGTTTGGGTTGGAAAGAACCTTAAGATCATCCAGTTCCAACCCCCCTGCCATGGGCACATGGTATAGAGAAGCTAAGAGAACCAGGCTTGGTTAACTTGGGAGAGATAAGCAAGGGTGTAACAGCAGCTTTCCAATACTTAGAGGGGCTTATACAGAAGACAAAGCCAGACTCTTCTCAGAGATGCAATGGTCACACAGTGGATGGAAGCATGCAGACTTTCAACACTCAACTGGCCGCAGCCCTGAGCTATGTGATCTAACTAAGGAGTTACCCCACCTTTGTACAGGGGACCTAGAGACCTCCCAAGGTCCCTTCAACCTAAATAGTCTTGTAGGCCTGTTCTTTTATGATATGAAGCTCCTCTTTATATTTCTGAAGGGGTATATGTGATGCTTATTTCTTGCACACAGATGGTTCTGGCTGCCTGGATAACTAACTACCTTAAGATGCTTATTATGCCTCACAGCTCCTGGTGGGATGTGACAGTGTTATTATTTAATTAGAAAAATGAAGAACTCCTGTCAACCACTGTTCAAAAAGGGAATTAATTCCAACCACTTTTAGCCTTTAGTTAGGAGTCTGATGGAATTGCAGCTTCAGCAGTGACTCCACGTGAATAACCCCTTCAACCAGGACTGAGGTCCTTTATGGCTGACAGAGATACCTGAGCTCTTTTTGTATCCCTTTGACGTTAGATAAACATTTCTGAGTGGGGAATAATGGGCTTATCAAGGGCTGTCTCACTAACTGCTACCAATTATCAGAAGCTGGCTGGTGCTGCTGCTTCTGTCCTGTGGCCTTGGGGAGTGAATTCTGCCTTATATTATTATGTATTTATGAATGGATCTTCCAAATTTATATCAAGTCTTGCACATTTTCCCATTCTTTGTAAAATTCTTGCAGTATTAAAACATTAGCATTAGTTTAGTTTGTGGGGAATTATCCATCCCCCAGAGCTTCTATGTGATGAACTTGGTGCTCCTATGCTTTATGAGTGGGATGTTACTGGAGGGGATTTTGGTTTCTTCTACCTGGCAGAAGCATCAAGAGGTGATTACTTCCAGACATATCTCCCGAGAACTGGTTGCTTAAATTGGGCAGATCTAAATCACAGAAGCCCTACATCTACCATAGTGTAATTAACGTTAGCTTCACTGAGCCTGTCCCTCTTCATTCTGGGAATTAGCTGTTTCCGCTGCACTACTGTCAGGGAATTTGGAGTGTGAGAATGAGAAAATGTTTAGCTATTCTACTTGTGTGTCTTGGTAAAGCATTTTAGCCTGTGTCATGTGAAACTATGGAAACATTTGTGGATTTTCCTTTCTTTTTCCCCAATGACGTTAGGAAAATCCCCTGGGAATTTCTCACAAGAGATGTGGACAGCTTAGGGAAGGCACCGATGTGGGTCACTGCTTATACGTGGCTCTAAGCAGGTCACGTAGAGATGACTTTCAAAGGCATTTTGCATGTATTTGTATGAATCAGACCATTCCCAGGGAGGTCTGAGATGAAAAGAGGGGCAGTGAGTCAAGTGAGTGGAGACCCCAGATTTCCTCCTTGCACACCAAGACCCCCATACCTTGCTGTTCCATCTGTCCAGCCAAAACCCATAGACATTGCACAGGTTACGTGATGCTTTGTGGTTTGTTCTCCATTTACGGCCTATCAGTGGGGGACAATACTTGGTAACCTCATGTGAGAGCTTACTTCAGCCTCATACATGCATTGTGCGTGTTTTTCTCTCATTCTCATTCTTTCTGCCTGCACTTGCTGATAATAATGAGGATAAGAATTCCACCAGGGAAATTTACTGAGCTGATAGAAAAACAACTAGATTAAGATGGAATTTTATGAGAGATCTGTAAAAAAAAAAAAAATGCAGAAAGAAAAGGACTGGTGGAAAAATAACATTTTAATTTATACTAGCACCATTAAAATCCTAGATAGCCTAATTTCCATTTCTCTTTCATGCCCCTGGTATATCAATATGTGCATTTCTGTGGTAATTATGCGTGTGGGGTGACATAGGGATGATGAAGTAGCTTCAGAGCAAAACAGCTGAGCTCTTCGAACTTGCATGAAGGTTTTGCAATGGGAAGCCATCCATTTGGCCGAATTACAAAGCTGTTGTGCAGTCTTACACTTCTGTTCAGAGAAAGGTAGTTCCTGTGCTCTAACAGAGCCCGGTGTCAGGGGAAGAGCCAACAGCAAAACCCAATTGCCCAGTGGAGTTATGGTGCTTGTGTTCAGCTGGTTACTCCAAAGAATTGCCCCTTTCTTGTGCAAACTTGGAAAATACAACTTCTGTTGTCTAGTAAATCAATGAGGTTGGAGTATATCCATCACCTGGGGCTATTTTGCCTTTCTGCTGTGCCTTTGCTACTCTCTTCTAATCCATGTGGTAGCTAAGTCAGCTGCAGAGGAAAGAAGGAGACACAATGGGTCAGAAATAATCAATCTTTCTGATCAGGTACCAAGTGAAACCCATCTGGAAGGCTTTGCTAGAGAAGGCATTTGGGCTTTTGCTGGAAAAGCTTAATGGTAGATTCCTCGCTGCCTGTGCATTGTGTTGTCTAGGGAGACAAATCTACACCATGGGCATTTGGGCAGTGTGTCAGGGTGTGGGAAAAGGGTCACTTTGGCCTCCATCAGCATTTGAGGCTTACAAGTTTCCTGGTGATTCAGAGAGCTTGGAGGGGTGAGATTTGCACCACTGTAAAGCAAAATCCAGCTTTCCATTACAGTTGTGCTACAGAATTGGAGGAGACATCCAGGATAAATGCCGGGGGCGGGAATTTGGCCATGTAACTTGATGACCTCATTTAAACTAGCCTATTCTTCCTGAGCAGTGGAAATGTTTGGCACTGAGTTTTCTCAGTCACAGAGCAAGCCCCACTGTCAGCAGCGAGCCCTTGAGCTGGAGCAGTGATTTGGACATCACAACTAATTGTGCACACCATGTGCGGATGTTTGGAGAGCACCCTCAGAAACAGCCTCTCTGCATCTGCTTCCAGCTGAAGGACACTGTCACACATGCAAGCAAATGGACAAGCACAAGGTCAGTCTATGCTCAGGCTCACCCAAACCTCCTTAATGTACCTAATGTAAAAAAACCAAATCGCAAACCAGAATTAGGAGTGAGCTCCAAAAGGAGACACATGCAGGTACCTGCAGCTTTGACATTAAACTTAGATCCTAATCTGCTAATCCTTCCAAATCTGTGCAACACTGTGAATTGATACCTGCATGCCAATCTATAGATGCTCTTAGAAAAAGGAAGAGCAGTTCCGCTCTGGAGATCTAGGGCATGACTCATTCCTTAATTAGAAAGGACACTGAGAATGTGTGGAATTTTATTGCACTGCATACTCCCATTTGTGGGTCAGGCATGATCAGCAGACCATGAGGCTTAACAGCTTGGGAACATGTTACAATTAATACTGAAATGCAGCTGCATTCATCTGTAATTTGTAATCTGCTATTATCTGGTAGGGGCAGAGGTTTTGTAAATGCATGGTAGGAATTCCAGACAAAAGGCATTTTCAGCAACATGATCTCTAAACAGCTTGGAGTATTTTGCTTCAGAATGTTTTTGAGGGGTGAATTCTTCTTGGGGGGAAGCGTCATCCTAGGGGTGTGAATACTGTTCTTAATCCTAAGAGTTTTTCTTCTGTTTCTCCATCTTCTTAGTAGATGAATCCCAGAAAATGAGCATAAAACATCTTATGAGAATGGCAATATTTCTGTGGTTGTGCAGGGAGCATCCCAGCTGAAAAGCAAAGGAAAACCAAGGGCGCCGGGCTCTGTTTGTGCCAAGGGCAGTGCTTAAGCACAGTTCAGTTTTTAAATTCTATGATTGAAAGTTAATATCTGAATATGAAGATTTCTTCCCTTTCTCTTTCCTTTTCTCTTGTCCTTTCTCTTTTCCTTTCTTCTTCCCCTTCCCATTCCTCATTTACTTCCTGTATTTGTTTGACCTTTAATACTGGTAGGAGTTGCACAGAAATAAAGAGAAAATAAACTGTTTCTTATTAATACTCCTGGTGAAACTCTTCCACTTACCAGGGCAGACAAGCTTAACCTTGAGCTCAGGAGTTAGTAAAGGACGAAATGAGGATAACTTTGTTAATCCTAACTCTGCCCTTTTCACATACGTACTCTGTCTCTTAAAAAATGTGTTCTCAGTGTACACTGCAGAAGTTTTGCCTTTCCTGATATCTTTTTCATTCAGTGTATTATGCCTCAACTAAAAAATAAATCGACAGTTCCCCCCTCTTTCTGTATAAACTTTGTGAAGCTTCTCAGTATGGTACTTGAACATCTCCTAAATGGTTTTGCTCCACAAAATCACGTCAGACAGAAAGACGACTTATGAGCTCCTCATAATAAGAGACCGTCCACTATCACACACATCATGTATGTCGGTTGCCTTTCATTAGCTGGTGCGCGACATTACTTAATGCACACAGCAGCCTCCTGTAGAAACTGAGATTGGTTCTACCTTCATACAGTGCCAAGTAAGTTGTACGTTTTCTTGGCCATCACAACCAAGCCTGTGTTGTGGACTTGGTGACAGTGGTCCAGCACTTTATTGCTTCTATTTTGACCAATGTGACTTTGGTGGTGCTGTAACAGTCTAAAAGTGGGACAAGGTGATGGAAAACAAAGGGCTGCGATTTCCAAGGGTGTCCACGAGCCAATTAATTAGTCTTCTAAGAAAAGTTGTGCTAAGAAAATAAGTCAGTTGCCTCTCTCATTTATACCATTATAGACTCTTGACTCCAATGGACCAGCATTGATTTTTCAGCAGCAAACTCTGAGGAACTGCTGTCTTTCTGAAGTGCTGCCCCACTATCAATGTGAAGTCTGCCTTTGCAATAGTTTACATCCCTTGAAATGATGTGAAAAAGCCTGTGTGAAGTCAATAAAGAAAAGATCATTTTTTTTCTCTGCACATTTCTTGTTTTAGTACCAACAGAAAAAAATGACCCTGCAGACAATAGGAACATATATGGCCATTGAAAAGACAAAGCCTCTCCTTAAAGCAGGTATTATTGTTTCTTTCAGTGTAATGAGACCTCTCTGTGAACACTAATAAAAGCTGCAATATGTGAACCTAACTCTTTTTGTACCTGTAACAAAAACCCATGTATATCTTAAAAGCTTATATGGACATAAAAAATCAAGTATAGAACCCACATGAAAGTCAAGATAACCTCATGAGAAATGTAACATAAAGTAGCAAGCAGAGGGCAGCGTTTCGTGATAGAACATATAGATCATATGGAGCACATAATGAAACACATAGATTTTAAGGGGAAATTGCATTCTTTACTGATACATGTGTTATGTGTATAGGGTATTAAAGAAAATGGATTTGCTTTCCTGGCAATAGAGCACAATACTCCATGGCACATAGAGTTGAAAAACATGACATCAGTGAATTAAAACTACAGGGTCATGGAACTGGGAGGAAAAAACAATTTCAGCTCATATGGTGGATGCAGGGTAGCTACAGCTTCCCCAAGGTAGCTCCCCTGCCTGCTCCACAGGGTAGAAACCTCTCACATTTTTACTGCAGAAGTCATAGCTGGGAAACCTGAGATGGAATTACAGGTGGAAGCCTAGCAAATGATTTGAGCTGGAATAATTGAAGGCATAGGCAGGACTTGGCAATTACAACATTGCTCTGGATACACTTTTCATCAGCTGATCCCCACTGCTGGGTTAACACATATGCATTAGCACTGTTTAACGTTAATATGTTCTGCACTCCCCTAAGAGCCTCCGGTGAATTCAGGATGTGGGTTTGATGCAGGACTTCTCTTCCAGCAGGAGGTGTGAGGTCAGGGCACTGTTTCTCGGGTAATTTAGCCTATCATGTGATGCTGAAAACTGGGTCAATTAGTAAATGCTGAGCAGTGTGCTGTGGTTTCAGCGCTGACTGACACCCTCAGCCTTTTCATTTGCTAATGTTTGTAGTACCCCCACCTTTTCTGTCTTTTATTGACTAGAAATGCTAGTTCCAGCTTTTGCTTGAGGGATAAGACACATTGTCTAAATTAAGGAGTAATCAAAAAATGGGTTTGAGGATTAAGCTGGGTTTAGTCATGCCTAACCTAGTATGACCTCCAATTATTTTATTATCACTGTGACTTGCTTTAAGTGAGAGTCAGCAAGCAGCAGCACAATGTAATTTCTTGTTTATATCTGGATAAAGTGCTGTTGTGTATTCACACCTTGGTATGAAATATCAGGCGCACAAAATATTTGCATCAGTTCCTAATAGAATGAGGGTGAGTATGGATTTTGTCTGCCCAAAGGATCACGGGCATTCCTAGGTGAGTGCTGAACCTGCCTGCAGAAGAGATTAAGAAGGAAATGTCTGAACTGAAACCATAGAGCATTCCAAGAAAATGACTGAATATGAAGATCTCCTGGCAACAAATGATTCCTCACCTCTAATTGCACCCTGATATACTGTATGCATGGAGGCTGGGGTACCATACTCTATCTGAGGTAGATCTTCATCTTCCCACATGGATATAGAGAAGGAATGAATGAATTTAGTCTTTGAATGAGTAGATAGTTTGGTTTTCTTTGTTTATTTTGTGTTTAAGATTTATGATTAAGCTTCATCTATCTGAAATTCAGGATAATTTTAAGGTACCAGGCTAAACATCAGCATATTCTATAATTCTGAATGCATTAATACTGATAGCCCAGTTTCTGAACCACCCATGGAGTCATAGGCTCATTATTCAATATAGGTTGAAGTGACCTCAGGATGCGCATAATCCAATCTCTTGCACAAAGCAGGTCTAACTTCTGAACTAGGTCAGGTTTCTTGGGGCTTTTATCCAATTGAAAATCAATAGGGATGAAGGTGGCACAGCCTCTTTGGGCATCGTCCTCCAGTCCTTAACCACTCTTATAATGGAGGAATATTTTCTTGTAGCCAGTTGTACCTTTCTTTGTTCCAACATTTATTCAATAACTTTTGTCCACATTACACTGTGCATTCCCGACAACTGACTGTCTCTGTCTCATCTATATCCTCACCATTATAAAGTAGAATGCTGACCCCCAACCTCCCAATACCTTCCTCAAAGCATCTATGGAGGAATGGGACACAACCTCTTCTGCAGGTAAAGTGAGAGCTAGCAACAAGACAAAGAAATGTCTTCACTGGTCAGTGTTAGCCCCACAGCCCCAAGGCATCCTGCAGCAGATGTACTCTCTTGAAGCCTTAGTGCAGGTTTTGGCACCTGGAGCCTGAAAATATTTATTTCCTCCTGCCAGAAAATGTTGGTGTCTCTTCCAATGGAAGGCTCTTAAAGAATACAGAAAATAGCCACAGGCACAACAGTAGCTAGATATGATGCCAGTGAAAGATTTCCAGCTATTTGCCAAGAACAAGGAGAAAAATTTCAGTGGAGACATAGTGAAGTGCCTAGTTCACTCTCTGAAGCCTCTGCATATCGAGCCTCTCAGTGTCCTTTAATAATACCTCTTTTTCCTCTTATTGTGCCTCCTGCCACTGCCTGTCTGCTCTTAATGCGATGCTGAACATCATGTTGTGTGTGTCTTTCAGAGGCATCTGGAGTAGTACTAAAACAAATAATAGAAGTACTGTATGGATCGAATCATGGAAAGTTTTTAATTCTCCTCCTACTCTTCTGTACTAAAAGCTTTGACGGTCAAAGTCCTCTGCTTAGTTAGACTGTAGAAGGGAAAAAGGTTCTTCATTCGAAGTCCTTCCTAATGTCAGGGAAATCATACCTGTTGGCAGAGGGACATGGGGAAAGGTGAAGCAGGACTGCTTTTTCTGCAGGGCATCAACGAGAAGTGGAATTAGGTCTCTGTCCATAAGTCAGGTGCTAAACCCCTATTAGTGAAATGATGACAGCCTATTAGGGCCATTCAGATGTGTCCCTTTGGAGCCATAGAGAGCTGCTTAGCAAAGATTAAAGCTTGCTGCAAAGGCTGTAAATGAGAATTATCATCACACTATGACTCCAGTCCCACTCCCCTGTCTGCAGCACTTCACAGAGCCACAGGCTGCACTGTGAAGCAGGTTCCCTGCTCTGAAAAAGGCACATCCTGACAGCTCATATTTCCTATCTCCAACAAGTGTGTGATCACCCAAGGGCAGGACAGGCTATGGAACAAGTGCAGAGACCTACTGCAGGCCTGACACTTGTCAGGGCTGTGAAAGCAGATAAAAAAAAGGATCATGGTTCATGCTTTGTGGTATGAAAGGAGCAGTAACCATGTGCTTTACTACCACTGACTTTGTTAACGCCATCTCCACTGCTGTAAGATCAGCAAGTGAAATGCCGAGCACCGGTATAATCGCTTGATTTTGTAGGTTTGGTTCGAGTGCGTATATGCTGATTCCCTGCATATTGTGTGATCACAGCCAGACATGGCAATTGCAAGCCAGTAGACTGAAAGATTGGAAGAAGAACTTTTTTTCATCTAAATTATCTACCAAACAAGTCCAGGAATCTGTTCAGAGTTGGGATATTTCTGCTCAGTGTTTTTCCAAAGTGTCTTCCTTCATTGGATGCAGCGAAGCTGATCGTAATTCCTGGAGAGATGGAGCGAAGCAAAGCAGCAACACCACATGCTCAGCAAGGCACTTGATTGTTTTTACTGCTTTCATCCAACCATGCAACTACATTTCTCACTGTGACTCAAATATCATTCTGTCGATCTACCAGGGCTGGAAAGTTCATAATGCATTGTGGTTCTTTGTTTTTCCTTTGGAAAACAAACCACTTCCACTTGATTAAGTTTGGTGGGTTTTTCACTGACATAGCTAGTGATGGATTACTGGAAGAGCGTACCAAAGTGTAAAAACAGCTAAGAACTTAATTATAGTATCTGTAACATTATTAGTACAAGCACACTGTGGAAAGTAAAGGAAGTGCTTTGCAAACTTTATGCCCTCAGCTGAAGTTACTATCTATAGATCTTCTTATGAATAAATATACTGATCTATTTTGGGAGAAGCGGAATACTGGTCTGATTTACAACTATGAGCAGTGCAAATATGAATTAAGGAACTCGTACCAATGCTTGGAAGAAGTGGGATACTACCATGATTATGAGCAGTGCAAATATGAATTAAGAAACTCAGGGCATTCTACATCTACTTATAACCCCAGTACAGCTTAGTTTCAAATGGCCCTAAACTTCTTTGAGATGTCTAACTTGTGTACTAGAAGCAGCCAGTTGCAATAGCACTTTCTTCCAAACAGCACCTGAGAGCCGCACAGCAAAGCCCCACATATTAAGCCTACAGAAATGAAAACACATGGGCTGATCTTTCAAACGCATGAAAATCGTATGTCTCTTACAGTATGATGGATATGAGTCGTAATAGAGGGAGAGTTTCCTTCCATCCCTCTAAATGTCCTGACTGCAGGGGAGGACCTACTCATTCATGAGAAGATCAGAGGAGTTGGGCTGGGTCTGGGGGATGAAAAGCACCTCAGTGGTGCTGCTCCGCTTTTCCATACACTGCTCCTTCATAGTGCCAGGAGTGAGGCTGGTAACAGTCCTGGAGATGGCTCCTTTAAGAGTGCCATGGAGAGGACCATGAGGAGCAGTTCCCTCCTATTGAGTGCTAAAGAAAGGCTGAAGACCTGAAAAGAATGCAATGAAATCCACAAGTCGTTGTTGGTTGGAACACTTCTCACTGTGCTTATTCTATCTCTGATGTGCCATGTTGATCAGAAAAGATCCTGTAAGTCCCAGATGCCTCTCCCAACATTCTGATTACAGCTCTGAAGTTTCTCAAAGGTCACTACTGATCTTTATTGTTTATCCAGATTTTGGGTAGCTCCATCCCTTCCAACTCAAACAAGAGCAAACAGCTCGAGGCTGGCAGTGATGATGTACAGACATACCTATCATACTGCAAAAACAAGCCGTGTCTGCATTAATTTCCTTTTCCAGCATGGTCAATAGCTATGTGGTTTATTGACCTCGCACAGCACCCAGCTTGACAATAAAGTATATATCACTGTGTACAGACCAGTCATCACATCTATCCTTATCTTTACAGTCAGACAGCTCCTGTCTGAATCACGTTAGCAATAGGGTTAGAAATTAAAGTACAGGGTTTTAAGGTAAGAAGCAATAATGTTCTTTTTTATCTATCTCAGTTGCAAGTAAGCTCTCAGTGCAAAGTGTTATGCAAGGGACTCATTTTCCCCCACCTACACTTGAACTTCTGAAGTTGTATCTTTGGGCTGGGTACAGCATTTCATACTCAGTATCATCTCAACCACGAGATGCTGAAGTTCGTCAGTTGCCATTCAATGAAAGTAATTCAGCATCTCTAAGAAAGCAGTGTATCAAAGTGTATTCAAAGAACTTGAGCTTGACAGTTAGAATATCTGTCTGAAAAAGGAAAGTTCTGGGGTGACTGTCAGTGCTCAGCACCTTTTTTTATATTTTACACGAAACAACCCTCAGGAGTACCCCTGACTTGTCAGTCATAGAATCATCAAAGGGTTTGGGTTGGAAGGGACCTTAAAACTCACCTAGCTGCTGTCCATCCTGGCCTTGAACATCGCGAGGGATGGGGCAGCCGCAGCTTCTCTGGGCAATCTGTGCCAGTGCCTCAGCACCCTCACAGTAAATAACTTCTTCCTTATATCTAACCTGAACTTTCCCTGTTTAATGTTCTCTTAAGAGATACATTATTTGTATCTATTTATTTTAGGAATTTCTAAAGGATCTATGATCACAATAGCAAAGAGGCTGGGTCATTTCTGAACTATATAAATGAGAAACAGGTCTGCATTCCATCTCTCAAGAGCTGTGGTATGACAAGGCCAAGAAGGACCATGCTGAAGGACAGCCAGGTCCCAGAGAAGCTTAATTTAGAGCTCAGTTTTGCAAAGTGTTGATCCATCTGGCCTCTGTCCAGCAAAGCACTTTGGCATGTGTTTAACGTTAAGAATGCAAGTAATGCTATTGACTGCAATGGGCATTTGGCAAAAGCAACTTCCTTTGATAGAGGTCGCTTTACTGCCTCACTTCAGGTGTTTCCTGACTATATTTCTAAGGTAGTAACAAATGCTCAGCGGTCTTTGGAAGGACATGGGCAAAGTGGACCACTGAATACACCTTCTAAAATGCAGCCAGCGCCTTTGTCATGCTCAAGCGACTAAGATGTGTCCACATGGGATACAGCTTTTTCCTCTACCCACAGCCCTTATAATATTCTTGTTTTCCTACTGTTTCTGAGTCCAAGGTCAAACTCCAGTGGGTGTGCACAAAACAGTTTGAAATCCACAGACCAATCCAATCCCTCTTCCATGAGATTTTCCATCCCACTCCAGCAAATGCCTTCTCCCTGCATAAAAGAACCTAAATGAGGAAATTTATTTTTTAAGAAGAATAATTTTAGAAAGACTTCTCTCTTCTCATTAGCAAAATGCAGGAGAAAGATGCATCTTCTGGTGTATTTTTGTAGTGGGGTTTAATTAGCTTGAGCTGAGATACACCAATGTATTTCCCAGCACAGTAGCTCTCACATTCATTTAGTAGCCATATGTGTAAGTGCACGCTTACAAAGCTAATGTTTCTTGAGGGGCTCACGTGCCCATTTGTTCATCCCGTGTTTTATACCACAGGAGCAGAGGTGTTTGGTCACAGTCACACTGATATATATATAATGAGAACAGTAAAATTTACCACTGACTTCTAAATGTTTTATAGACATTGGTCATTTCACAGATGATTTTTTTTGGTGATATTGCATAGATCCTCCTCATCCACACATTTATCCCAGCACTGATGAGAAGCCTTATAAAATCCTTCTAGGTACTTCCATGTGAAGGTTAAATTTGGCAGTGCTGCTAAGTACTTACTTCACCAAAGTTTGTGTGATTTATCTGAATAAGATTGTCCTTCTACGTTGTTATATTCCAGAAATTTGCACTACAGTGTTAAAATGTAAATAACAAAAAAGGTTTTATTTGATTAACTCTGCACAAATCTGTACTGGCAGAAGCTATGATTCCCGGTGTGTGTGCAAACACCTTGAACAAGCCTCCTCACTCCTGAGCTGCTAGGATGCCCAGATCAAAACCTGTCTGTTCAGTTTTAGTTGAGTTAGGAAAAACAACCAAACAGAAAGCTATGGGTGTGAATGGGTAATTCTTCCCACTGATGTCTGTAAATAATTACTGATTCAAATTACCATGGAGAAGTGTATTTTCAGCTCCTCACCTCCTGCTTAGAAGAAAGGAAACCTAATCGTATTCAATTATTGTATAGCATTGCTGCACGTTACAAAGACTTGACTCTGTTTTAGAGGCAGGAATAATTACATGAGCAATATTGTTACCATGGTGTCACCACTGCTTTGGAAATTTATTATATTGTAGTAAATAAAATTCAGGCTCCACAATAGCTCCCACAGACAAGTTTAAAAAAAATTCCACCTCATTATGAATATATGTATAAAACATCTGTAACTCTTGTGGCTTAGAGGAAAGTGTCATGTGCTATTAGTATAGAAGCAGCAGAAATAGGTATGGGTGCAAACAGGGTGAGGAAAGAGCAGTGACTTCCTGTGATGAAAATCTTCCTCTCTACCTCTTGGGACTGAGATATGTTTTGTACTTTCCCATTCATCTCCCATCATCTGCTGTGGAAGTCTAGTCCAGCAGCACTAGAAGGCTTTTTCTGTATCACTTTGTCGCCTTTAATCGTAAATCTCAACCTTTGTCTCAAATCCTCAGCCCTTTCAGCAGCTAAGGCTGCTTGCGGTATTTTAATGATGGAGGTGTGACATTGTGGATGGGGAAGGCTTGAGCTTCGTTCTGCAGTTTGTTTGTGATGCAGAGTTGCATAACTTAATATTTCTGCAGTTTATTCCCCATTAGAGCAGTTGTTTCATGTCAGTAAAGCAGCTCTTGTTACAAATTACTTCATGCTTTTGAAATAATTTAGCTGTTTTTTCTGCCCTTCGGTAAACAAGGAAACTGTTACAATAGAAAGGTTTTCTATCTTGTAAAACGCAAGCATAAATCAATGCCAAGATGCAGTCACTGCAGGATTACTGCTGAAATGGGACCCTGCAGGCCATCTAGGTAATGGTATTGTGTTAAGCAACAAAGAAGAGTGATGTTATGAAAGAAAATAAAGCCAGGTGATGAACTTTGTGAAAACGCTGGTTTTGCACACGGGAATTCACCTTTTACAACAGGTCTGCAAGCAGATTCACACCCCTGACCACAGTGCTATTAACTGCTGCTGTATAGCACTCTATACCTTTAGACGTCTATAGTATAGATGTCTAAACAAATGGCAATAGTTAAATTTGTATGAATGACTTTGGTAATAGAAGAAATTCATTTAGAAGCTAGTTCAGAGGTAATTAACATTCTTGGTGCAAAGATTTCCTGAGAAAGAGTCAAGGGGGGGAAGCACTTCCCCTGTGTTTTTTCCCATTTGATGTCTTAAAATGAGCTTTAAATAATGGAGGTTGGAGTTTTCATTCCCAGTGTTTCTGTGACAATGTCTGCATCTTTGTGGATGCATTTTCAAATATCCTGTTTATAAGCCTGTATTCCTGTAAGAGGGAAAGATGACAGAGAAAGTTAGGTCAGAATAACAAGACCAAACTCCTCAATTCCCAAACAGCAAAAGTATTTAATTAATACAGGCCTTGCTTGCGTGCTGATAACCGTTAATGAATATGAATGTCCCTGAGTAATCCACAAAAGGATTTCTGAAGAGTTTTGTTTGCACCTAAGGCATTGCTCAAGAGAGCCTGGCACGGCAGCACTGAGTGGAGATGTGACACAGGCATCGCTGAGAAGAGACTGATTTTGATTTCTCCCCTCTGGACCCATAAAGGTGAGTGCCCCTCGAAGGGAGTTCATGCATGCCACATCCCACCGGACCCTTGATGCTGTTAGTGAGTCCCTCTGGGTCATGCCAAAGCTTTATTCTGTGGGAGAGCCCATAGGAACCAGTCAGAGGGGATGCTCTGCCCAGAGGGAGTGTGAACCAGCTTAGCAAATGTAAAGTAATAACATAGCTGTGAGTGGGGTGGTGGTGTGTCCCCTCAGTCTCTAGAAAGAGCGGACTCAGTTTTCAGTATGCTGCAGCAAAATGAGTGGGAACATTCACTGCTTTCTCTTACACATCCACTCTCTTGGTAGCATCACTTGGATGCAGGGATGAAGGATGAAAACAAGCCTCAAGTGGGACTTGTTTTGTTTGACATTTAAGTTAGTTTTGTTGATTTTCCTCTTTCCTTTGTTTTATCGTGTTTTGGTTTTATACTTTCAGGAGGACACTTCCAAACCCAGGCTGTGGACTCTGATTAAAAATCCTTCACTAGCTGTGGGAATAAAAGTCTTTATTTCTTCTAGAGATGGGTAACTTCACACAAATGGCATAATGTGCAGGATCTGATCTCTAAAACACTCATATGTGTCTCTCCCCTACTTTCAGTGGGCATTTGGTCAAACAAAATGTCTCAATATCTTCTTGCAACCTTGTAATGGGTGTTTTGATTAGAATTGTGTTCATTCAGATAATTCCTTTTATATTCCTCATAGAACTAAAGGGGTGTCCAATCAATAAGTATTTTACTTGGCAAATCTCCACCACTGACTGAAGAACACATTTTCAATAGAAAACTTTCTATATCAGATAGATTTTCAATATTATTCTTTAAATGTTTGCAATCTCTTAACAATTGTGACTATTTCTCAAAAGACATGAAAGATATGAAGCTATTATGAGAGGACATGCAAGATTTGAAGCCAGCAACAATTGCAAGAATAACTTGTTGGTGTTTATTTTCTCCTCCTCCTGGAACAGCTGAACCCAGCATAGAGCCAACATTCAACTTGGGCTGTTTGGAAACACTCTCACATACCTGTCTGCAGGGCTTTGCTTTCTGCCAATGTTGCCTAACCAATTCAGGGCATCTATATCCTGCCATAGAAGGTATATCAATACCTGTGTCAGCTGTCACAGCTTCCAACCTATCAAAACTGGCCTTGGCATGCTCCTAAACCCAGCTGTCAGCTTTGGGCAAGTCCTTAAGACCTCATAGCATCTCCTTTTACCTCTTGCTTTTCAGTTCATCCTAATGGCCCTTAGTATTTCACATGTTCTTCACCCAGCATTTCCCTTTGAAGGTGTCTTCTCATTTAAAAGCATAACTTACATGGGGGGATTTCTACTGCCTAATTTCAGATGTCTGCAGAATAGATGACTAACCTGAGCCAGCTGGCTCGGCTGTCCACAGTCTTTTCTATCACAGTCCTCCCTTCCTACTGCTGTTTGGCAACCCAGAAAAATGTGGAGTGATTCAGCTCATAAGACCTACTTACTGGCTGGGTAATTCAGTTCATTCAGAAAGACCAGAGGAATTGTTCCTTTCAAATTCCTGTAACTCTCCACTGACTATGAAGGAGCCCAGCTCACAGAGAGATGAATATGTTTTTGAATTAAGAGGTACAAAAGCCACCCCAAATGCCTATCAATGGGCTGAAAACATGCTTCAGTGCTAGGAGGGAATAGAGCTATGTATCTGTGTATGAAATTGCAGCTGCATAAGGGACACTGCTGAAAAAGAAAGAAACACCCCAGTAACAGTGGAAGAAGGTGGCATAACTTAAGACCCAAAGCTTGTGATCTCCTTCCTCTGAAAGGAATACACTCCACTTACAAATAAAATCTGTCTGTATTTATGTTATTTCTTCGCCTATCAGCTTAAGCGTGTCTTATCATCTCACTCCTCCATTGCCAGACATTAGCAGAAGGGGAGTTCTGCAAACAGACCATGTGCTGCAAGGCAAAACTGATGGGGCCTGAGGGTGAGCAGGGACTGCCTCGTCCAGCGTTTGTCCATCATAAGCAGTCTTCAAGAACCTTGAGCTTGCGATTTTAACTCAAGCATTATTACAATGGAAAATAAACAGTTGTTTGTCAACCCTGATAGCAGGCATTCACCCACAGCAATTGCATCAATATGCAAAGGGTCTTCTTGGTGGATGCGTTCAATGTAAGTCTGGATAATGAGACGCACGTTGCTTCATTGGCAACTCTCTACTAGGCAGCAGTTTAAATCTTTGCCCCCCCATTTGTGTGCTGTAGTTGGTCCATAATGTACTTATTTTCAAGTGTCATTTTTAATTTAATGCATGACAGAACTTATTACCTCTGGCAGAGTTAAATAGTTAAAACAGAATCTGTCAATTCCTGCCTAACTGTTGACAAGGGGAATAATATTGTGCTGTGATTAGGATATATGAAGACTTGTGGACTAGTTGAAGCCCTGGGAGTCATACAGTGATGTCTACTCTGCATGCATCAGATGAAAGAGACATCTGGGTGCTTCTGCTGTAACATCCTATGGCAGAATGATGTAACAGAGACAGGTTTGGGCCCCTGAGCATCCCAGAGTTTGAGGTTGCTTAATTATTGAGTTTTGCAGTGTTTGCAAGATGTTTCCATATGCAAAACTTAACACCAACCTTAACCACAGCATTTAAGTATCCCTGAAGATGGCAGGTATGGACCTAAGTGTGAGCTGTGGATAATGGCATTGAAAGAGACTTCTGTGGAGAGTGTTGCAACTTAAAGAGTTTTCACAATTGCATCTTTCATTAATGAGACCCTGTGAAATAATGTTATGGAGACCTCTCCCCCTTTGCTTGCCTTGCATGAGGGATGTTTGCGCTGCACCTTCCTTTGCTGAGAGGCAGATGGCGAGTTGGAGGCAGATGCCAGTATTGCTCACTGCTGAGAGCTGGGACACACGCTCCTCTGCATGGTAGAGACTCCTTGCTGGCTTTTATTTTGTCCTTCCCATTAGGAAATGAAAGGTCACTCCAGCTGGAGTAGCTGGTAGCTCATAATTTTATATGCAAAAACATAACACTGCTGTCGTGAAGAATCTTTAAGCAGGGAATTGAGAAGGAAAACCACATTCCTCAAAAAGATCCCAGTGGATCACTCTGAGGAAAAGCTGCCATGAAATGCTTTCACACAGACCTGCACTGAGTGAACAAGATAATATTTTCTTTATTGCTAAAGATACTTGAAAAAAGCCTCACAGCTTGTGTTTGGGTGGGGAAAAATGGTAATAGTAACAATTCTTATACAAGATTTCTCACCCGTAGATTTCATATTAAATTGGTACCACTGGCCCCATTTCATGGGAGGAGCAGTTGAGGCACAGAGCAGGAAAGCAACTTGTTCTTCTGTCATTTAAGGACCAATGGATCTGCCAGAAACCGAGCCCAGGTCTTTTGAAGCCTATGTGAGCTCAGCCTCGCTGCTGAGACTTCTGATCTCTGTATATACTCCAACTTAGTGTTTTCACTGATTTCTTTTTGTTTGAAGTGAGCAAATGTTTATTTCCCAAGAGTGAAGCTCTTCTGCTTCCCACATAGCAATTGTGATGGCAGATAACCCTACCATGCTTCTGCCTGAAAGCGTGGCGTCCTCTCAGGGTGATTTTCCAGTCTTATGTTTTGCTTCACCCTTGGCACATTTACTGGCCTTGAAATTGTAGTTAACTGCAGTGGTTACTCCTGGAATGGAGATGTGGCGAAGTAGGGAATGTCCAAGTCCTTCAGGCATGTCCTTGTGAAACCCTTTGGCTCTCTTTAACCTCAATGCAATACTCATGGCAAAGGTCTTATTGTCCCTCCTGGGATAGTGATCCTACATGATAGGTGTCTCTGTATGGTGAGGAGATGGAAACCTGTAAGACCTTCCCTGTAGCTATGTAGCATGGAGATGCAGTGCATTGATTTAATGCCTGGCAGGCAGTTTGTGTTCAGTCATTTCACAAAACCTATGCCCTTGTGATGAGCAGGATCAGGACCTGCTATAGAGAGATCCAGAGGGCAGGGAAACAATGATTCTCCATGAACATCATCAGATGTAGGTATTTCTGCAGGCAAGGACCTTGCTTTGGCAGTTTCACTCTGCTCAGCAGTGAACCCATAGCTATAAGAATAAAATGACAGGGGTAATAGCCTTGCATTTCTGAGAATATCTTTCTAATAGGCAGCCTGCCAACTTTGTGGGGAAGAATTCCCACATCAGGTGAGACTTACTGGGTTCCTATTATTATAAGGTGAAATATTTTTAGGAGGAGATGGGTTTGAAAAGAGGAATTACTTTGAGGTTTCCTGATTTAGTTCTACCCATTTTAAATAAAACAGATTTTGAAGGTCTCTGTAATAGAAAGTGTGACACAGGAAGAGTCACTGCATAGTGAAAGCTGTAATTGATGGTGGTTGAAACTGTCAGATTTGCTAGGAGCACTGATCGTCTAGTCGAGGGAAGCAAAATAAATTTCACTGAGACCATCATGTTTCATTGGATGTGACTGGAGTGAGCAAGCTTGCAGCAATGCAGCCACCATGGGCTGGCCAAGAGATTCTGAGCTGCATTACAGTGTGGTGCAGTGATAGATGAATGTTCTTGCACCCACTAAAATTGCAGGCTGAAGGTATGAGGATGCAGTTTCACAGAGCAATATTGAGCTTTCTTGTTGCTGTTTATGCTCTGCTTGCATCTTCAGGCCATCATCTCCCTCTGGGGATGAGATCAGAACCCTGGTCCTTCTGCTGTGTCTCATGTGCAAACACAGCTTCTGTTGAACCCCATGGCATTTATTTCCTTGCCAGATTGAGTCAAAGCCCCTTCCTCATTTCCACTTTCCATGCTTTAGTTCAGGGATTGTTGACTGCTCCCACAGGCTCAAAGCATCTTTGTAGTTGGTCAGCTTTGTCACTGCATTTACATGTTGATACTATATGAGCTATTGCGCAGATGAATCTAAAGAATAAGGTTCAGGCTGTGGATGCAGTTCATACTGAGAGGAGGGAGGGGAAACTTTCCCCCTCAGTGAGTAAAGGAGTATTAAGGATGTGACATCTGTGCTAGCAAGGCTGTGCTTGCATCTCCAATGAAGTGTAACAATGCTTGTTATTAAAGCCACATCAGGGTTTTGTTTGTCTGAAGAAGTTAGAAAGAAATATCTTTCAATGTGAAAGAGTAAATCTGGCCAGACATTCCTGAGGCTCCAAAAATGAAATTATTTATAAAATCTAGTGCTGTCTAACAGGTTCTCTCAAGGATGCAGTCCAAACTGGACCCCTGACAAAGGATGCATCAGAATGGTGTGTGCAGCAAGTCATTGTGATGCTGTGAGAGAAAGACACAGAGAAACCAGGCAGAATTAACTTCACTATAACCAGATTGTTCAAGTGTGTTATTCCATAGAATCACAGAATCATAGAATGGCTTGGGTTGGAAAGGACCTTAAGATCATCCAGTTCCAACCCTGTGCCATGGGCAGGGATTCCTCACACTAGACCATGTTACCCAAGACTCTGTCCAGCCTGGCATTGAACATTGCCAAGGATGGAACATTTAACACTTGTTTGGGCAACCCATTCCAGTGCCTCACCACCCTCACAGTAAAGAACTTCTTCCTTATATCTAACCTGAACTTCCCCTGTTTAAGTTTGAATCCACCATCCCTTGTCCTATCGCTACTGTTCCTGATGAATGTGAGTCTGTTCCCATCTGTGTTTAGAGGGCCTCATCCATGTCTTCTTCAAGATGTGCTTCGTTGCCTTTTGTACCACATTTTGCTCATAACTGATGCTGCAGAGTATTCCTGTGGAGTAAATGAGATTCAGATCATAGACATTGCATACTTGATGTACAAGACTGATTTATAGGATTGGAAATTAATTAGGTACAATGATAGGGTGCAAGTGTTGTGCCAGTCTTAATAATTGGGTGATTAATGTCAGTTAAATCTACCATGATAAAGTACAGTGAAGCCGAAGACGGTTGCTTCTTGTTAGCTACCAAGGACAGAAAACCTGATTTGGCAGAAGAGGATGTTTAGTTGCAAATCAGAAACTGTGGAGATGACCTAGGGGAGAAGATGAGTCCTGGATGACACATGCCCATCCCAGCTGAACGTGTGAGGCTGTTGCATATAACCTCTCTTCATATAACACACAGGAGATGGATGTAAATGGCAAAAGCTGTGCTCACTAGGTCCTATGCAGGAGGCTGGCAGTAGACATATTTACTTACAGAGGTCATCGCATTTCTCAAGATGAAGGGGTTGCAATAGATGCCTACAACCAGGCATAACAGACCTTGGAACATCACCAAGCACCCGTACCGGCTGTATCTACCTGCTTTACACCATTCATTTGTCCTAAGGGAGTAAAGTATGACTATTAAGAGCATCTGTACTGAGCTACTGATGACAGGTGGATTGTTTCTGATTGTGGGATGCAACTGCTGCATGTTCCTGGTCCTTCTCCATACCACATCCATAAGCACACATGGTATGTACATAAGCTTAGAAATATACTTCACATATTTCCAGTTCTTGTTGCTGGATGAGGAGCCCTACCCCAAGTGTAAAGACACGTTTGGCCCTGTGCTGTTTTGTAAATGTCAGGCTGTTAGAGAGGAGCCAGGACGGCATCAGGGACAAGTAAGAAGCAAGTGAAGCTGGAAAAATGTGAACCTGTTGTTTTCAAAGCCTGGTGAGTAGGAGTCTGATCCTCCAACTCTGATATTAGTTAATGGGATCTGAATGCTTGACTCCCACACACAGCTTTGAAAATTTACTCCATCTGCTCTGCTTCTTGTTATCTTGCCTTTTTTATTCCCCCTAGCAGAGAAGATGGAGCCATCTCTTTTTTCTGAGATAAGCTTTGAGAACTGGAACAGTTTGAGCACAAATGTTAATTTTACCAAAGCCACTTTTAATATCAACTGGGAATTTGATTTCTTCTCTAGAGGCACTATATCTACATTTAAAAGTAGATCTGTGTAGCAAATGAATGCAGAAGTTCACAGATGCAATGTAGCAGTAATGGCCAGATTAAAACCTTACACTGAACTGGTTTTACCACCCAACTTTGAAAATGGATGGGGATCATCTACAGGGTCAAAGGATTACATTTTATTGATCTCCCAGAGTTCATTTTATTTTTCTTCATGTCCCTCTTATTACATCTCTGGAACACACAAACACATCAGTTGTTATAATTCCTTCAAAGCATGCTGACTAGTGTCAGCTGTGTCCAGAGTGAGTTACTGGCGGTGCTGATTTAAAAGAAAGCTTGGGGATGAAACAGGCAAAATCTATATTTTTTTTGCTAAAATCTCTCTTCATCCTTTGTTCTTTCAATGCCTTTTCTCCCTCGTTTGAAAAAGTGCTGTCAAATGTTTCCTTTATCTGGTTTTCATCTGATTTTTCTTTGTCTTTATTTTTGTTTCATTTTCTTTTGTTCTTGTGGGGTTTTTTTGTTGGCCTTATTAAAAGCCTCCAGTAGCGATAGCAATGACATGAGTCCCCATTTCACTTTTAGCATTTCAGTCTCTGATAAAACAGAGCAGAACATTTTAGCCGAGCTATTGATTTCTACAGAGCACCCTAGAAACACTGTAGAAATTATATTCTTCTTGTTACAACTCAATAAGGGAAGCTCAGGCACTCTTTTACTGAGCAAACACATGACATCTCATGTTAAATTAGAGCCCTAAACTAAACTTTGTATTAATTAGCAAAGCAATATAGACGTTTTGGCTCATTATTTGCTAAAAGGCACACAGCACTTATGCTCATGCAGCAATCACTCAGCCACTGGTAATATTGAGGCTACAAATTGCTTCATAGATGTATTCCCAGAACATAAAACAAATAAATCATATTTTTGTTTAACAAACAGAACTACCTAATGTGAGCTTTTTATTTATGCTGTTTGTGGTAAACATTGCATTAAATGTGTTGTCTGGTTAAGAACTTGCTTAAGAACACTTGAGTTATAATTCAAACTGAGAGCACTAAATTGATTTTAAGTTAGTCTGGCATTTTAAAGGAAATTGCCATTATCTAATTCACAAAGAGAGATTCGGAATAACTGTAAAGAAAACAGTTTTCATTTCACTCAGATCCAGCGCTGTAAAAGGTCACATGCTTCTGAGCAAACCCCCAAGAATTATGAGATAGATACACTTGGAAAGATTTGCATTAGTAGAATTATTTAACTGTGTTTTAATGAAAGCAGTCAGTGTGCTTTGTCTCTAAAGAAAGGGAGGATGGAAAGATAAAGCCGAAAGGCTGAAGTTCAATTGCTTATTTTTCTATGTGTGTCACTTACAAGGCTTAGCATATAATTGCCTTTCTTGATTTTCTGTTTGTTTGATTAAATTCAGAAGTAGGAGGAACATTTTAGGTCAACCTAAACCACAAGTAATCTTTTTCATTTTCATTCTTTTCTTTTTCAAATCAAATTAAACATTTTTTTTCCCCAAACAAAACACATATGTCTTTATTATGGTGATATAATATTAACTGCATCTCTAAATATAACCTCAGTATAAAGTATAGAATTTACTGAAACAAAACATTTTGCTTCCATTTTATTTGTCTCATTAATTTTCCCCTGGACACCGTGTGCCAAATGTGATGACAGTTTGTGAATAACTCCAGTCAATCTAGTTCTGGAGGGGTTTTGGTGTCTTTTGTTGATGTGGCTGCATTCCTCAATGCTTTCATTGAAGCCCATCTATGTACTTTCAGGCTTCTCCCTTGTTTTAAGCTCACCAGCTACCGAGCAGGGATATGGGAATTTTCTTGCCTCAAAAATTGGTCAGTGACTAAATGCATTCAGGAGCAGCTGTTGAGATGCTCTCACCATGGGAGGAAAGAGGCATGTTTGACCCCCACAGACTCAGTGCCATCGTTATTGAGGAGAGTTTAGACAAGGCGCTGCAGGACACTGATTTCAGTGGTCTCCCAGTGGCACCCACATATGAGGATCCATGTGGTGTACAGTGAGAATTCATTGGCTCTTATCTTGAAACAACATCCCTTTTTGGCACCATTTGTTTGCAGAGAAACTCCTTACTCTCTTCATTGAGACTTTACCTGTCTCTTGCTAAACTCAGTGCAAGAAGGGAAAGGGACTATTTCATCTCTGCATGGGGCTATCTATTCAAATACTGTTCCTCAGGCAAAGACAAGGGCATCTATTAATAAATAGGTGTATGGGTGCAGTACTACACTGCTGCTGCATCCACCCAGCAGGCTGGGGTTGCCCTAACTACATGGAGTCAGCCCAAAGGATGAGACCTTCTGTACCCATCTGCATACTTGGACACTGCTTGATGCTTGCACATCCTATAGCAAAATGCCCTAGCATTGTCTAAGGCTACAAGGAAAAAAGCATCTTGGCAGCTCTTCCTCATTCTCAGGAGAAGCCTGTTGCTTTGGTGGTGTTTGGACCTGTGCTTGTTCTGGCACCTTCCAGGTGAGACTGATGCAATGATTGCAAACTCCTCTGAAGACTTGAAATAAGGGAGTGTGGTAAGGGGTGATTAGGCTGGTTTCTGGGAAAGAATAAGAGTTGTTATCAGAGATACCAGTGAGGTTTCTACCATCTCAGGGGCCTCGAAAAAAGCTTTGCTTTGGTGTGAGGTTGCAATTTTATGTTTGTATAGAAAATCTGACACCCTGAAGCAAAAGCTTGAATGGGTTATCGAATATTAGTATTTCCCAGATCAGAAAAGAGGAGATGTAGGTTTCATGCCTAACCTTCAGCTGCTTGATTCCTGATTTCTAAAGGCTAGGCTTGGCTCTTCCTTCCCAAGGATACCCAATTTGCAACAGGCAGGTAAAACTCGCTGGCCATGGAAACTGTAGTTGAGCCAATTGAACTTGGCTTGTGGGGTTTTGGTTGGTTTTTTGCTTGTTGTAGAAAGTTGCCATATGTAAATGGGTCCCTCATGATGCCTTATCTCTGTGGTGGCTCCTCCATGGAGCCATAAGGAGTTCAAATAGACAAAAACCAAATGTAGCCATACACAACTTGTGCACTGTGTGCTCAGATTGATATTCAGTACTGGCCAACAGAGTGACTCTCTCGCTAAACACATGTAGGGTAAACAAGGTGCATCTACCTTGAGGGGCTGGAAAGATGCTTTGCTTAGGAGAGTGTTGGGTGAACAGGGCTGTTGCCAATGAGCCTGATTTGCCCTGAATGTCTCATCAGTTACAAGGACTGGGGGGAAGCGGGAGTCTCAGGGCCACATTGAGCATGAGAACATTGGTTGAGCATTGGCGTAGACCTCCAATGTGAAGGGAGAGCACTCCCATTTCTAAGCATGGAGTCCAGCTGGGATCTCCTGAGCCATGTGTTGATGTCCTTGGAGGATTGTGTTAAAGCACTCAAGGAAATGTGGTGACAAACTTCTCTTCTAAAAATCCCATGTATTAGTCATGCAAGGGGACTGTTGTTTCCCAGTGACACTGTCCCATGCTAACACCATGTTTTTTTCAAGCTTTGACTATGTCTTTGTTAATGATCACTCTAAAGGCACTGCTTTTCCATACTCCTACCTGCACCACTTCATGTTCTGCTGAGGACACTGGGGAAATGAGAGCTGTCAAGTTGTGATAATGGTGCAAAATTCATGGCCTGAATATTGTATCTCAGCATGACGTTTGCACATCTGAGCACTTAGGCGTTGTAGCACTGGGGCTGTGCAATGTCACAGAGATAACACTGCCCTCAGCTCAAGCATGTTCTTCCCTGAGTGGCAGCATGCAGAAATTAACAGCCATTTGCTTACCCAAGGGGAGGCACTCAAAGTGAAATGCACATCTCTGAGCTACCAGCTATCTGTGCATTTTCTCAGTGAGAAGTAGGTCTAAATCCTCCTTAATTTCAGTAGGAGAACCTACTGAGCTCAGCAGACCCTAATTTAGACACCCAGCATAACTGAAAATGCAGGATTAAATATTATTAAATGTTTATTTGCTTTGGAAGGAACAAAGCATGGGGGTTCAGCTGTTTGTTTAAATGAAGTGGCACATTTAAACTGCTGGTGCAAGATTTACAATACTTTTCACATCAAGCAGTTGTGTCTGAGATGGGGAGAACTTGCTGTCTTAATGTCATGTTTGAATCTGGAAAATTAAGTGAGGAACAGGCCTGTGCGCATGCCTTCACACCTGTAGCATCTGAAGGGGTGGTCACTTTGTGGACCTAGTTGTTAACTGCTGTGGTCTAACGAGGCATGTAATTACTTTTAACTCTTCTTTTCCTCAGTTATGAAAGTTACTGTGAGTCATGTGCACTATGGACACCCCAATTTCTAAATGCAGAGCATCCCAGCCACAGCTATTATCTGTCTGCCCCACTTGTCAGAGACACCAGATGCCCATAAACCTGTGGCTGATGTGAAAACTTGTCAATGTCCCACCAGTTTGTTCCTGACAAGGATAAAGAACCCCCACATCTGTGGAAAACTGGACATACAATGTCCCTACATTGGCCTGAGCACCAGTTCTTGGCTGCTCAGAAGTGGTGTATTAGAGGACCTGATTAGATAAAGTGGACACCAGAAGTGCCTTTCAAAGCTGAGTTACATGGGCAACCATAAGCATGTAACAACTGGACTCAGGATTCATTAAAACAATATTCATTATGAAGCTGCTTTACTGTGAAATCATTGTTGGCTCTTTAATACTGTTAAGCATAAAATACAGTAACTGTTTTGCAAACTAATTGCCGAGAAAGCAGGCACAATCTATCTTAGCATTTGTTTATATGCAATGAGGTTTTATAATCTAATTTGCAGATTACCAGCCATGATATTTAGGGCAATTAATGGGCTGAGCTGAATTGCTTACTCCTTTATGTGAGGTTTTCACAGAACATATTTCTAGATTAAGAAAGGGTACTTAAAATTCTGCACTCACTTTTCTTTATTAATAGCCATACTCTTCCAGAACTGTAGATGTTACCTAGTGAACACAGTTCTGCTTTTATTACTATTCCTATAAATTAGGTACTTGCAAGGGTAATTCATAAATGAATAAAACTAATTTTCCTTTTTATTTTAAAATTGACTTCTGTTAAATATGACACGGACTCTGACTGCATTATGAAATAGCAGATGAATGATAAACTCTTTACACTTTGATAACTTGCTCTGGCAAATGTCAACATGCAGATTGCTGTGAATATTCCAAGTGCAGGAAGCCATTCCATTTTCCTGCTGTGAGTGCATTTTTTTCCCCTTCTTAAAACTCTGTTAGTCCCTTCATCTCACTGTGGATTGTCAACCCTTCAGCGTGAGCAACGTGTCTTACTTAGGCTGTGCCACAGCAATTACTGCTGAAATAGCCACGGTAGTTTGAGAGGTTACAGTGCTGTGCTGGAAGTCAGGTGAGTACATTGTCAAAGTATTCATCACTTTCCTCTTCCTTAAGCCCAGACTTTGCTCTGAATCAGATGAGCACTCACAATTTGATCTGATGTATAGGTAGTAACAAATAGTTGATAATAACATCTCAGGTCTAACAAGGTTTACGTACAATGTCTAACACAACAGTGTCGTCTAGATCTCTGATGAATATCCAAAATACAACTATAGTACGAACAAATGATTTTGGCAAAGAGGTTAAGAGTGGATGTTCATGCTGACTTTTGTCTGGAAGCTTGTACTATTTTCATTCCTCAGCCCAAGGCAGATGACCTACCTCTTTGGACAGCCCACCTTTGCCACAGTTCTCAATGCAGTTCTCATGTTTGTCTAAGGGAACCTTGCAAATAATCACTTTTGCTCATTCTGGGTTTACCCCAAGCTGTGGCAGAAGGAGAGGGTAAACCTAAGGGAAGGCAGGTGACCGCTGAAAGATGAGGCTGATGCTGGGAGCATCCTGAGTGGTCAGCAGCAGCTTCCAGGACGTGGGACTCACTCAGCCTCTGGCTTGTATGCATCCTCAGTTGTGCATCCAGCACTGGAGAGGTTCTTTCCTGGCCTGAGTTGGGATGGTCTTAGCACACACAACCAGCAACACTGGTAGTCGAGGGTAGCTCCAGAGGCTGATGCACCAGCCAGGCTCTCCAGAGAGCACTCATCCCATTTGAAGATTAATGGGGTGTGTGACCTACCCTCTGGAGCTGTGTGTATTAGTCCATTGACTGGTGAAAAAGCCTTAATTGGCTGTCTTTGGCTAGACATCTTACTCATAAGTTGTTTTTACCAGGTTAGGTGACTCCTGGTCTAAGTACAGAAGCTGAGAATAGACTGCTCTCAGTAATACTTGCATTTGAGTAGGTATTTTTGGCTTTAACTTGGCTGACTTTCTGTCCTAGGGCATTGTGGAGTAGAAGTCACTTTAGGTAATATCCAGCCCACAACATCTTTATGAAGCCCACACTGTATAGAAGCTGTTCTGAGGCTGAAAGGCAAAAGCTCTGTGAGAAGAAGAAAGTGGTTTCACAGGGGAAACGTAGGTGGGACTGAAGAAATGGACATCCAGTTCCTGGATGCTTTACAGACTCTCTTTGAGAATATAGGCTACTGTTATTATAGTGCTGCCTTAAAAAGACCCCTAGGGCTTCAATTCGATGTGTAGAGCCTTCAAACCTTCATTTTTCAGGCATTGAAAATTGGTCTATTTATTTGGTGTGCTTAGTTTTTTGTTAGAAAAGTTTTAAAAGGTCATATGCATCTTTCAGACCCAAGAACAGTGCATGGGGCAAAGCCACTTACATGTAGTCTTGTACATATGTACTCATCCCTGTTAGTGTTGTGATTTTTTTAATGGGTCTAAAGATAGGTGAAATGCATTAACCTGAACGTATTTAACAGGTGAGGGTTTAATGAGATGCACTGAGAAGAAAAATACTCAAATGCTCAAGCCCTGCCCAGAGAAAAAGGCAGTTGCATGATATGCACAAATACATGGCATAATATAGCAAAGAAGTCAGATCTCACCTGAAATAATGTAGATGGTGTTGGTGAATGCCATTCAGGAAAGACAAATCCTAGTTGCTGTGGGTAGCAAAGGGTTTGTAATGGAAAGAAACAGTGTCCTCCTTGGCAGTGTACTAGAAAACCACAGGTGGCAAAACAAAGAAGAAATTTGGTTATCTCAAATACAGCTAGAGATGAACCCTTAGGAGCTAGAGCTACTTCAGTTGAAACACAGGGTTAGCACAAAGATTAAGAACTGGTTATGAATAAATACAGATTGGAAGTTAAAAATACACAGTAAACCAAAACCTAGTAAGGTTTTTGGCACAGCTCTGCAGACGTTGACTCTAGAAGAGGAACTCACCTTGTTGATTAGAGATAGCTCCCCACAGGCTCCTTTAAATGAATACCAGAAATAAAGAAAGTAAATTAAAAACTAGAAATGGAACTGGATGCAAAGTGCTGTTTTATTGCACTAAGATTACACTTGCACAGGTGCAAATCAGGTCAAGTAGCTCAAGTATAGCTCAATGCATCATGCAACAGCACTAAGGAATGCACAGATATAACCATAGCAATGATTCACACTTGCAGACTCCACATCCTGTATTGGGTCTCTGGACTCATGATATCCGAGTCTGCCGAAGCCATCACCTTATAAATGTCAAATTAATATTAAGCAATCATAATATGAAGGCCAGGGTTTTCAAACTGAGTAAGCTGGTTATTGAATGTTAATTACTGCCCCCCTGTTAAATCATGCTTTGAGTTATGACATTTTTATTTTCTAGTTATTAGCCTTCATGGGTTTTTTTTTAAATGAGGGTTGTCTCAGTGCACCATTAGTGTTAAGTTCTAGAATGCTAAATTAAATAGAGCACAAGCTGGAAGAACACTGGAGGTAAGCTATTGGAATACTTTCATGTTAGTTTTTTCTTTTAATCTACGTCTTTTCTTGCAACAGGTTTAAATGCCACAGGCTGTTTCATGAAGTAGAGGAAGTTCAGAGTTTTGGTAGGAACTGGCTTCTGGCCTGCTCGATGCAGGCTGTAATAACTATGTGTGGATATACCAGAGAATGAGAGATCAGATCAAAGTCATAGATAGGTCTGAGATGTATGAGTGTCAACCAGTTACAGAGGTCAGCCCTGATGTGGGCTCAAACAGCCACTTATGATTGATGGGAGATGCTATGTCTGGTTAAAACTACCCCTGCTCAGGATGGCAATGATTCATGTCCAAGGTTGCCAAGCCCCTGCTGAGTGCAGAGCAGAAGGGTGGTATTGATGGATGGGAGATGCAGGAGGTGCTATTTGGTGTCAGCTCCCACTGATCAGAGTTCAGCAGGAGATGCTTTACCACCCAGATATCGGGTGTAGACCACCAGGATTCCTGAAAACTTGCATGGCATAGGCTGTAGGGGGACCTGGAAGACAAGAGTCCAAAAGTAGACCAACCTCATCTCAAACTGAAGGGCAGTACCACCCTGAGGCAGCAGGCCCTGTACAAAAGCAATAGGTCTGCTCATATGTCAGAGTCCATTAACTGCTTCTAATGGGAAGCCACCCCTCTTCCAACACGTTTCTCGTATGTGACTATGATATACATTCTATTAGCCTGTTACTTTGAGCTCTTATTTCCGGCATATCTCTGGACATGCCAGTTCTTGTGCTTACATACAAGTGTTTTCTGGCATGCTTAGGTCTCTTGAAAGTGGTCTAAGGCTGCCCATTGCCTCATGGTTGGGACAGAGTCCATAAGAAGTCTGGGCTCTCTTCCTGGCCCAGGCAGCTACCTGCTAGAGGACTCTGGACTAGCTGTGTTGCTTTGCCAGGTCTCACCCTCACACATGTGGAAGAGCTGTGCAATGACCTTTACTTGCAAGGATCTTCGCCCTCCAGTGATAGCCACCGTCATGAAGAAGTGTCTTGAGAGGGTCCAAGAAATCTCCCTGCCTCTAGGTATGGTGGAAACTTCCGTGCTATCTTGCCCTTGTCCTTACAGTAAGATCTTTCTAGGACTCTGACTATATCAAAGCAGTGCCTATCAAAGCTAATTAGTACTCAGACATAAGTCATCTCAGGAGTGGGACTGCTTAGCAATGAGCAGGCTGTGAGTTGTTTGCACAGCTCTAAAGACAAATGAGAGGTTTAATCAGGGAAGCATTCAGCACAGATGAGAGCAGAGCCTCTGGTTTATACCACTTAAGAATATCACTATTTTCTTTGTGAACTCTTGCCAAAAAAAGCAAAGCAAGGGAAATGTGCCAATTTAAACTGGAAATTAGAGATGAGATTGAGATGAATCCTACTCTTAGCCTGTGTCATAATCCAGGCGTGCACCTAACCTGGAATGACATCTAGCAACGTTTTCTGTAACACCTCCTCCTTGAGAAAGGCAAGAAAATATTTTCCTAAACACTTGGTAGGGAGCCCTTCAATAACCTCCTCTTCCAGAGACAGTGGAGGAAGAGGCTGACCAGACACTCTTCCCCTCGTACGTCCACATGCAGTGGCTTCATTTGACAGCCTGCTGGCTCCAGGAACGACGTTTCTCTTCCTATATAGTATGTCTTTGGCAGCTTGGAAAATCATCCCTATCACTGCAATTATATTTATCAAAAGGTTCAGAGTTTTCAAAAGAAAATGTCCCAGCCCTGCTGGGATCTGTTTGTGGATCTGACAAGGGATTTTTGGAGCAATTGGTTGATAGAAGGGAGCATAGGAAGGTAAGGAACAGAGCTAATGCAATAAGTTCCTTCCAGATCTCTTTTAAAGCTGAGTGAATAATTCACAATGAATAATTTACTTGTTGTCATCAGGCTTTTATCCTCTTTGGGAATATACAATGAGCAAAATGTAGGTCCTCAAATTTGTCTGTTTTAATTTTGTGAATATTTCTTTTCATGTAATTCTCCATAGCTTGGTTAAGAATCTTAGACATCCCAGCTGTGTTGTTATTTGCAGTTTGTTGTATGAAGTGGTTCTTCCATCGTGGATCAAAGCAGAAGCATTACTGCCTTGGCCATTTATAATGCAAGTCTGATTTTTGTGACTAGCGCATACTTGCAACTAGTCACTTAAGTTCCAGCAAGCACTTGAGAGAAATGGGAGATGTGAATGTCTTAAGGAAGTTCAATAAACAGGAACAGCTTTTCATACTCTCACACTATCTCTTCATTTCACACCACTGAAAGCTCATTGTCCTTTGAAGTTAAACATTTACAAGAATGGCATAAACTTTTATATATTTCAAGTTCTAGAGAAGCTTGTTGTGTTCTCTGTTGGTTTCTTGAATGGGTACATCCAATATCTTCCCTTCAATAGGGAATATCCAGTATCTTCAATATCTGAAGGGGCCTACAAGGGTGCCAGAAATAGACTTTTATAAGGGACTGTAGAGATAGGACAAGGGGTAATGGGTTTAAACTGAAACACGGGAAGTTCAGGTTTGATATAAGGAAGAAGTTCTTTACTGTGTGGTGAGGTGCAGGCACAGGTTTCCCAAGAAGTGGTAAATGCTCCATCCCTGGCAGTATTCAAGGCCAGGTTGGACAAAGCCTTGAGTGACATGGTCTAGAGTGAGACGTCCCTGCCCATGGCAGGGGGCTGGAACCGAATGATCTTAAGGTCCTTTCCAGCCCAAAACCATTCTATGACTCTATGGGTTATGTCTTTGCTTATGGCAGTACCACCAACTTTAACTGACTATTTTCCTGCTAAAAAAAAAAATCAGGTCTTGTTTTATTAAGTCCTTGTAAATTGAGATGAAAACTTAAACTCCACTTGATCAAACAATTTTCTTTGTACACACCTTTGCTTAAATAAGTCATCTCCTGGCTCTTGTCATATCATTAGACAACATTTCGCTCACATCTGTGATTCAAGAAGGCAAATCAAAACTCTCATCAGGATTCTGATATCTCACTAATGTTACAGGTGACTTTTACTGCTTAAAATACTGCATATGGTAGCAATATACAGGAAAATTTATTTGCATCTCACTGAAAACTAGAGCTCACATTTGCTGAATTAAAAAATTAATAAAAAATGTATGTTCTGTACCAGCTGAAATCAAGTCTTGCAATTAACCCTGAGCTCTGTATTGCCTTTGTTCATAACATTAATAATGCCGCCTTCTTCTTGGCTTCTAAAGCAGCGTGTTGAGGACAGTAAGTGCCTATCAGGTTCTGTATGTCCATGAACAGACAAATAAAGTGCTTTTAGCAGAGGGTTTTCATCCTACATTGCATTGCCAGAACCTCAAATCACAGCACCAACAACCACCAGCTCCAACGATAGTGACCCACCATGGGACAGAACATCTATGCTGTCAAAGTACTGGCAGAGATAACACTGGAATTGGAAGATCCCTCTATATATACCAGTCTGCAAGTGCTTTATGCCTTCTTAGTGGTATCAGTTAATCAAAAGTTTGCCATAACAGTTTTTCTTTGAGTGATTGTATGCAATTACTTTATTAACCAGTTGTACCATCTATTTCTCTTAAAGTTTGTGTGTAGGGAAAGAAAGTTAATAAACCCTTTTCTTTTACTAATGCAATAGCGTTAGGCCTTGAAAGAAAACCGCAAGTTTAGTTTTGACCATCTACCCAATAAGTTCCCTTTTTAGATTGCAGGTTGTCAAGAGATAAAAACAGTGAATAATGATCTTTTTTTTTCCTCCTGTTGTACTATGAAATTTATTCACCTAGATAGTAGAAAGTGGCAGACCTGTAGGTAAGTTTGCAAGTGTACCTTGAAGCTATAGATCATATACCTGTGCACAGATGGCTCCCTACATATGATCATTACCCCAAAGACTTGCAGAGCTCAGGAAAAAGCTAGGATGTTTTCAAGGACACCACAAATCACAGCTAGTTCCTAGTGTCTGACTGAGATTTTACCCTGCTTAACTGTAGAGTGAATTGCTAGAGGTGGAAGAGACATGCACAATTCAGATTCTTCATTTTATCCAAGTCCAAAACTGTAGGGACGGTTCCTTAAAAATTGTTGGCAAAGGAGAAAGCTTGCTTGTCAGACTTGAGAGCTACTGAATGTGTTGTATCTGCAGCCACCTCCTTACAGCACTTCAGAGTGTGTTAATGTAGGGAAAAATGTAATAGCCTTGGGATATTTGTCATGGTTCTGTTGAAAATGATTTAGTTACATATTTCATAATTTGATGCCTTGAGATGTTTTTTAAAGCTTACATTCATTTTTTATTCTACATATTTTCCACTTTCAAGAGACATTTAAGTAGTCTGCTTCTCCACTCCTTGTAACAGTCAACAACCTGTTCATCTTCAGGGATGAGGACAAATTTCTTCAGAGGGAAGGGAGCAGATCACATCATATTATAGCTCATAGCTTCAGGTGACTGTGAGGTAAAGATTAACCCACTTAACCCACTGCAGACAGCCAAGGTAGACCCTACAGTTAAAAAGCACTGTGAAATTCTGCTTCAGCTCCCTGGTCTGATTGAAGATGAGAGCTCTTTTGGTGCTCAGGTACCTTTACGCACTTGGAAAGCTGAGTCCCCATTCTCTGTCAACTGAAATGACTTATATCTGAAGGTGGAGATAAGTGTGGCAGGTGGCACAAGTGTGCTTTCACAGGAGGTGTGCTCACCGCGGTGAAGAAGGTCAGCTCTCAGAAACAAGGCAGTAAATGCCACCCCCAGGCATGACACAAGGGACTATCATAGAATCATAGAATCATAGAATAGGTAGGGTTGAAAAGGACCTATCCTTGAGTGTTGATGTCTGTCACCCAGAATTAAGGAGGAGGGACTCCAGAAGATGCTTTCCTCTGTATGCACACATAAATGAGTCCACACTTTCTTGGAGAGAGGTCCCTTCTGTGTACAAATGTCTTCTCACTCCCAAGCCTCTTGGTGGAGAGCCTGCTGGAATAAGGAAGCCCTTGTCATCATCATGCGACACCCAGCTTGGTGCTGCAGCTTGCTGGGATGGGGAGGACTTCACTGGTCTGTGTGTTTACATGAAAAAAACCCAAACTTCTCTATATGCCACATGCTATATGTGCCTTACAAGAAGGGTGGTCCCCTGGCTCAAGAGTAGTGTGCTGGGAGCTATGGGCTTGCTACAGATGTCCTGAATCATAGAATAGTTTGGGTTAGAAGGAACTTTCAAGGGTCATCTAGTCCAACCCCTCTGCAATGAGCAGGGGCATCTTCAGCCTGATCAGAAAACTTCCCAGGGCAATGTTTGCAACCTCCTATGTCCTCTTTGCTGAAACATGGCAATAAGTGAGCAACAAGGGGTTGGGCATCCAAATACCTACATATATCTGTATAAATATAAATAGATACTAATACTCCAGTATGGTACATGCCACAGCTGGCCTGCCAGATGTAGTTTTTGGAGCACAAGGGCTGGATTACTGCTACCCATCTTCATGGAGACAGTGATTTGATTCTCTTTTCTGCCCCGGTACCAATCTCTATAGCAGTTGCAGGAATGACAAGTGTCAGAGAATTCAACTTTGCTTGAATTTAAATGAAACTTTTAATTGGGTTCCAGAATCATGGGGGAGGGGGAATGCGCAGGTGGGAGTTGGCAGATGAACAGACATTGTCATTACACGAAGCCTAACATGTTAGGAAACGAAGCCAAAATTCTGCTTGTTCAGAGGGGAGATGCAAATGTTGATGCACTGAGGATTATGAGCCCTACAAAACAGGGGTCCTACAGTCAGGGCACATGGGTGAGAGTACTGGCCTTCCTACCGGGATGCTCTATTTTTAGCGCTCTCCCATTTACAGCTCATGTTTAAGCAAGGGGCTTATTTTCAAGGATAATTTGTCGTTCTGTCTTAACCAGACCCATTTTCCCAATTAGCTGTCTCCAGCTCCCCAAGCTGCAGGAGCTCGGTGGGGGATTGCAGCATGTCTCCTTGCGAAGGGAGGGAAGCAGGGGGGGATGCTGCCTGGCTGCCGTTTCCATGCGGTATAGGCAGCTTGATCAGAGCGCTAACACAACAGCCTGTGTAATTACATGTTTCTGGGAAGTGTGTTAGCTCCACGGGGAGCTGAGTCCATTTGGAGAGGAGGAGGAAGAGACTTTCTTTTGGTGGTGGGGGGGTGTTGTGAGGTGAAAAGGGTCAGTGCGTAACCCAGCTCTTGCTTGAATATGATAAAGGTAATTGTTGTTCTCAAGTGAACGCCGGGTGCTTCCTGGTTCTGGCTCCTCTCACTCGTTGCTCATGTCTGTATTATGCAGGCATCTGCTTTCAAAACCAGGCAAAGCAGGGCTTTGCAAGAAGAGAGAAGAGGTTTGACCCTGTTGGAAGCGGTACGTTGTGATATTTGACATTGTTTCTGTGCTAACATCGCCAGGGCAGGCAGGGAGATGCAAAGTCAGGGGCATGGCAGTTTTATGCTACATAGACATTTGTTTAGTGGAGGAAGGAGAGTGGCAATTAAGAGCAATTCATTATAGTCTGTGTGCTGGGGCAGGGGGAGGACGGCTTGGACCTAACCTGTCATGTAGGTGTTTGATAAGTGTCCTGCGTTGCTTGCTGTGGGGGCTTGCACCTGAGCTGCTTTAAATATCCTGCAGTTCCCGATATCTTGTTCCTCCAGCAGGCTCTCCATTTCATTTTCCTCCTCTCTCTAGTGTAAAATTTGGCCTAGCTTAAGCTTCTTTCCCTGACTGAGAAGGTTATTTCCTTCCCTCCTCTCCTCCCCACCCCCTCATCCATCCTCTCCTCCTCTTGCAAATGCTCTCCGACCCTGATTTGGGGTTTCTCTCCCTGCAGTTAGCTGTGGGCTCTGTGGATGCTTTGCCGTGACGGAGGGCCGAGGGCTGACTGAGTCGTGGGGAGGGTTTGTACATAGGAAGAGAGGAGATGGCTGTGCAGCGTGCTCCCGAATCTGCTCTGAGCTTGCTGATGGTGAGTGCTTGCTGAAATCCATTTGGGAAGGGGGGTGGGTGGGCAAGGGGTTCTGCACTGCACGGATTCTGGGCACCAAATCCATAGGTGGATTTTGTAGGAGCTACCACTTGGCTTTTACAGGTCCCGGGGAACTTTGCAAAGGGCTTGTCTGGTGCTTGCACAGATATGTTCCTCCCATGATGGGTTTTAATGCATCTGGACCAATGTTTAAAGCAGCATTTTGAAGTCACCTTTCCAGCAGAGCTAGCATTTGTATTCGGGGTTTATCCTGAGCTGCAGTTTATATTTGTGTCCATTATATCAGTGTCTTGCCTTAAATCCTCACGTCCTTCTGCTTTCTCCTGCTTTTGCCCTTGCTGATTGTGAGACAACTTAAATGAGGAGAGGGAGAGTTTGATTGCTCTGTGGGTTATGTTGTTAACAGCAACCAGGTACTCAGGTGTTGTCTCATTTAGGGAATGATCCTCTAATGCAGTGAATCGCCATGGAGCTAGCTGCAGAGTATGTCAGACCTGCCACTGACTGCAGACCACAGGGTAATGACTGGTATTTATCTGAGCTATTTGCTGCAACATGTTGAGCCACTGACCTACTTCTCAAAGTTCTGTATATTTATAATATTTTAAAGAAGATTATTTAGCAAAACACGTGGCTGAGCCCAGAAACATGCCACTGTCATGCTGTAATTAAAGTAAACCCTGCGGGGGGGAGGGGGGGGAGTATTAGGGAGTTGTTTAGCTTTACTGATTTATGTTTTATTCCCTTTCTCCTACTCTTGTTGCCATTTTCTATGCAGCAGTATCAGGGGTGTTGGTAATGTAAGATCTCTGATGGATATTTTTCTGCCTAGATGTCACTAACGTTTCCACTGGAGAGCCGTTATAAGCAAAGAACACATGTGCGTGCACGTGTGCGTGTATGAATGCAGAGAGATATATGCATTATGTATGTATTTATATAATTATTATTACTGATATCTCTGCTGATTGTATTAGGAAATGGTCCCTAGCACTCAGGGACATGATGAGTTTAGTAAAAGGAATGCTGCAAGATAATAGCCCTGTCATGCCTAAGGTTGTTAACAAAGGTCAAGTTGAGGAAAGCAAATTTTATGTCCATTACTCAAAATGCTAAACACGCTATTAAGCCTCCACATGGTTTGTTTTATATTTGCCAGTGACTGACTTGCTGTCTAAGCTCATTTTATTTCCTCTTGCTTACCTCCGGCTTTCCTGCCTTTTTAAATGGCTTCTTTCTATTTCTCTTTCAAAGATAAATTGATGGGTGCCTATCACCCATGTATCACTGCTTGGGCTGTACATGCTTTTAGTTTCACTAACCTCTTAATTCTCAAGTTAAATCTCTCCTCCCCCAGTCCCAGTCCTCCTTGAACAGACCTTGTCAAACTCTGGTGTGGTGACAAGCTGACCACAATTTTTTCCCTTAAAATGTGGCTTTCTGTGGCTACATGGCCTCATCCCAGTTGTAATTTTGAGGTGGGTCGGGTGTTTCTACAGCTCTGGCCTGTAACCTGGGTCCCTCAATTCTCGTCACCTTGGGCACAGCCTTGGACAGGGCTGCTGAGGTCTCCAAGACCCATAAGGATGGACCAGTTTGGGTTGGGGGTCCACAGACAAAGGAGTCCTTGCCTTTGCCTCCGTGGATGATTGAGGTGGTGGGGATGTATTTTTGGGTTGTGAGAGGACTTGTGTAACTCTCTGGGCTCTGCTTCGGTATGGTCTCTAGAGGCTGGTTCTGGGTGTGGAAAAGGCGATTTGGTGTGGAAAATGCTCCACATTGGAAACTGCTTCTTTCACCTTAGATTTTTCTGAGGCTGTGAATCAGTTCAGTTAAGTATAGAAAACTTGTCCTTTTCCCTCTGCTCTGCCTTGACTTTGACTGCATGCTTGAGCAGGCTCCCCTTGAATCAATAATAAATTCTTACATAATGCATCCCACAATGAGCAGCTATAATTGCATCTCTTCTAAAACTGACACTGTCCAGAGATTAAAGGAATTGATGTCTTCAGGAAGTCTGCAGAAGTAACTTTTAATACTTTGATGGGCTTTTTCCATTGAGAGAGTTTTGTTGTAGCAATGAGGAATATTTCAGTACTGCATTCCCCCTGCAATAGGATGCAGTATGTGCATCCAACCATCCACTTTTTATGAGAGCCAATCAGCAGCAGTATTTGGCAGTGCTGCATCATACTTAGTCCGAAAATACTTCCTTCTCAATAGGGTACCTCAAAGCACTTTGTGTTGCAGGCAAAGAAACTAAGGTTCAGAGTCATTATTTGACTTCCCTGGAACTTGATGCAGTGAACTGAGTGATCCAAATTAAGAGCTTGCTTATCCCAAATTTCTTTCTTGTCAGTTGAGAAAGATGGACATGTCCAAGGTATGGGGTTTCCTTCCTATAATGGGACCGTCTGTAGAACATAGGTACCAAGCATCAGTATGCCCCAGCAGCTAAAGCTGCACATGGGACCTAGTGGATTTCCAGGTGCCTGCTGTGATGACAGCTCACAATGACTTACCTGTGCCTGCTAAATACTGCCCAGGACATGGAGCTGCTATGGCCTAAAGCAGTTCCCAGAGACAGCAGGTCAGTGAGGAGATGCACATTGTTTTTGCAGCCACTGGCACACCAGAAGATCTCATTAAACCTGCAGCCTTATGTGGGCAGGTCCTGCTTCAGTTTAGTGAAAAAAAAAATGGACTTTACAATGAACTAATAAAAATTGAATCTGTTTTTATTTTGATCTTGTTTTCTGGCCAGCTTTACACTCAGGTGCTTTGGTTTGTTTTTCCGCTGCTTTCAGTGATTCTTTTTCCCTTACTTTTAGTCCTAGGCCAGTGAAAAGACTCAATGAAGAATTTAATCTTAAGCTTATATTTTCCTGACATAAATGTACTATTTCCATACAAAGACTACAATCTGCAAATAGAACCACTGTTTCTCCATTCTGTTATATGAGTTGTATTACAAATGACTCTGTACTGTGACAGGTCCGTAGAACTCCTGCTTTTACCTTGCTGCAAAGATCACAATAGATGAAGGATGTTGCCTAATTCATGGAGAAAATTGGGCTGAACTGTGCCCAAAGTGGCTCTGCCTGTAGCATTATCAAATCATTTACGCAGAGCTTCCTCAGCTTCTGTGAACCAAGAGGAGGGAGCACCTAAGCGTGAAATAGCAAATACCATGTCTTGTTAGGAATGGTAACACCTGCTGTGTTAAGATCATTAACGCTGATGGGAGTAAATGAAATACCAGTAAGATTTTATGCCTCTCTTATTAGTATATTGTAAAATTTTAAAGCTGCAGACTTGTTGATTGTGCAGATTCTAACAGCACAATAAGTTATGATACTTGATGTCTCCTGAGACAGCTTTAAGCATCTCATGAAAACAGATCTTAGAGACTTGACCTTCAAACTACTGTAGGTCATAACACCAACACTAATTAATGTGTGTTAAGTATCAGTAGAGGTTCAGGTGAGCAAGGTATACAGCTCAGTGTATACCAATTAATCTACGATGATCTTGAAACAGTAGGGAAGAAGAGCGTGGTTTTCTGTTTCCAGAAAAGCTGGAGCTCCAGCTAGCTCATCTCACCCCCTCTTATCCAGTTGGAGTATTTTCCATGTTTACAATCCATCTTTTCTCTCTGGTCTGTGTATATAAATCTTTCCTTGAAGAAATAGCAATTTACCATTTAGAAAACAAGTGCACTTGTAAATTAATGGTAACTACTTGTGTTTGGAGGAGCATCTTTCATTTCAGGGGACTGTGTGATGTTTTTGCACTCTAAAATTCATTCTTTTGTGTTTGAGTTGCATTCACTGAGGCTGGAATAGAGTTGCATGTGAGATATCTTAAGTGACGTTCACTACATAGAGCTTGGTTATCTCTGTTGTTCAAGAAGGAAAATGCTGCCAGCAGGGAATCTCAGCCCATGGTGTTCACAATGCCCAGGATGAAGAGCAAGAAATTAGCTAGGCAGCCCACTCTTCGGGCTCCCAGCCTTGGTGTTTGCTTCTTCTATTGGGTTGAAGGCATTGCAACGGATGTCTAAGGCAGACAACTGCAACAGGAAGACATGTAAAAACTGCTGTTTCTAAACCTTGGCATGTGCAATTGGCATCTGAGTGTCACCCACTGAAAACCCCAGTTTGCTGCTGTGCTTCTAGTCTCCCTTTCCAAGAGGGTTCTCCTGAATCATCCTTCCCCCCCTCAAGCTGGAGTCCTCAAAACAATGTGGTTACCCTTGATCTGATTATTCTTCTGAAACATAGCACTGGACTCTGTAGGATTGCCCTTAAAACCCACTCAGATTTAACTGTATCCTTACAAAACGCCATGAGGGCCACGCTCTGCTTGATTGGCTTCTGAAGTATTAGACTTAACAACGTTCTGGATATTCATAAACTTTTTGCAAATTATTTCATATGTTTGACTACTAAGTTTTTATGGCCAAAGTCTGCTTTTCTGTCATGGTTTGAACCAGGACAACTTGTGAAGGCAAATTTGGTAACTAAAAAGATATAGAGCTTCTAAGCTCCATTTAGACCTAGGACTGACCCCTCACACCGTAAAGCTATGTTCTGTCTCACTCAAACCTCTAGGCAGATTGAAGCAGCATTGTTCAGCTTGGAGGGTCATATTGAAACCTTTGGGAGCAGCAAGGTTACAGTGGAAGGATGAGGTCATTTTCTGCCTCTCTGTCGTGGTTTAAGTCCAGTCAGCCACGCAGCCCGTTCTCTCACTCACTTTCCCCTCTTTCTTCCCCTCGCTCCCAGAGGGATAGGGAAGAGAATCGAAAAGAATGCAGCTCCCACAGGTTGAGATAAGAACAGTTTAGTAACTAAAGTATAACACAAATCACTACTGCTACCACCAATAATAATAATGACAAGGCAAATACAAGGAAAGAATACAATTGCTCACCACCCGATACCAAGCCCGACCACCCAGTGCACCCCCACCCTTCCGGGTCTCTGCTCTCTGTTTTACATCCTGGGCATGATGTGCTGTGGTATGGAACAACCTCTTTGGTCAGTTTGGGTCAGGTGTCCTGTCTCTGCTTCCTCCCGGCTCCCCCTCCTCCCTGGCAGAGCATGAAACTCAGAAAGTCCTTGGCCAGACCAAAACACTAAGCAGTAACCGAAACACTGGTATTATCAGCCCTGTTCCCAGGCCGAAAGTCAAAAACACAGTGCTGCACCAGCTACCAAGAAGCAGAAAAACGACTGCTGCTGCTGAACCCATGACACTCTCTCATCTCAGACTTAAATTATCTCTATGTTGACAGTATATGCAAAAGCCCTTGACATTTAAATCTCCTTGCTGAGACCTCATTTGCAGACCACATTGACCTTGAAGGGAACCTACGCTTGGCACGCTCCTTCCATGAAAACAAGCCCCGCTCATTCCTTGCCATTGCATGGTGTAGAGGTTAATGCAGCTCTCATCTGATGTTGAAGCAGTGTGACATGTCAGCAGTGCATGACCAATATATGGGTCTAGGTATGAGCAGTATTGCTTGGGAATGAGTAATGTCTTCCCACAGGAATCAGCTGCATTGCTGACATCTGGTCCTCTTCAGCTTCATGCCCAAAATGGTCTGTGGCAATACTTGAACACTGATTTATGCAGCCCTCTCCGTGCTCCTTTTGCAGATGTTTCCGCTGTGCAGGTGTGCGGGCCTCATCCACAGCCTTCCCAGAAGGTCTGGGCAGGAGATGATAATGCACTGCGGCACCCGAGGTCACTGGGAAGGAGCTGTGCCAGCAGGAATCTCCCTTCCTCTGTGGCTCTTTCCTTGTCCAGCCACGAAGTAATTTGCTAATGGGCTTCACAAATAGCACTAGCTGAGCTGTGCTGGTTGCTCTTTTAGAGGATGGGATGGGAGTAGCAAATTCCTGCTTGGTGCTTTGTGGCTGCTTGCTACTGCGGACTGGGAATTTAGCCATTTCTTATTGATAAGTTCCCCTGTAGTGTGGAATTCTGTCTGAACTTTCCTATATTCTTCCATAAACTCACAGTAAGACTTCAAACACTGTAATTTAATTCAGCTGCATGAGATTAACCCCCTTCTGGAATTATTCTTGGCTTCCCTGTGGTGGATGTCACCTTTTACCCATCCGAGCTGCAGGGCTGAGAAATCGTTATCCCTTTGATTCTGCTCCAGTGCATGCCACCAATTTCCCTTTCCTTGTCCCTCTGCATGAACATGCTGGGGAAGAAGCAGACCATAATGTTTGTGCATCTGAATTCTCCTAATTATTACTATGCTTTAAACGGGAGTAAGGATAACTGGTCTATTATATATATATTTATTATGAATATGGCTTGTACCAGCTGCTCATTCTGAATGACTGACAAAATTATCTCATCAGAGATGTGGCCATTGATTTTTTTTCCCTGATGCTCTACAGCATCACTATTTGTACAAGAGAATTAGTGTGCACTTGAATAAATGATCATTATGATTAATTGGAGTCTTTCTACAATTACGAGGAAAGTAACATATTAACAGATTGAAAAGATCGCTGAATATGAAAACTCCTTTTGACAATATATAAAAGAATAATGTCACTCTCACTTTTCAGAAATGAAATGCATTGGAAAGCTTGACTGATATCCCTAAAGCAAAACAAAATGTTAAAAATGCTGTAATTGCCACAATTTAAATGCAAGGCTGGGGATAGCTGCTAATACACAGGAAAAACTCATAACATTGGGCACTTGCAATTTCTCAATTCTTTGCCTTCTGGTTACAAATGTCATGCGCCCATAATTACTGTACTCATAATTTCTCAGCAAGGCAACGATCCAGCCCTCTGACAGGCTAGTGTGGTTTGCATATCAGGGCTCAGAGATGTACAAAAGTCCCACATGGATCCTTCTTTGGTACATCCCATGAAAAGGCAGGTTTTTGTCATTTGATGTCTATAGGTGCTGTTTTCAGATGGATTGCTTTGTGGGTGCTTATGGAGTCTTCTAACACCAGCAGTGGCTGCTTTGTTTCATGTCTTACTGAAAACGGAAGATGCCAGCTGGATGTGGGGTCTATCAGAGGGACTGGAATGAGGTTTGGGCTTTCCTCAGGCAGCATGCTGTCCCTGGCTCTCGATGGCCACCATAAATGCTGCTGAGGATCAGATGCTCCCATCCCTGCCATCACTGGCAAACCTTGGGTAGCCATCTTCCCTTCACACCTCCAGAAAGATGCATCCATTTTGCTCCCAAATGTCTTAAGTCTCTCTGCTTTTAAATATCAACAAGCACAGAAACTTGCAGAAGTGAGCTGAAACCAGTCACTTCACAAACAGGTTTTAATGGCACTGAGTGTCAAACTAGCCTGAACCCATCATCACCTTCAAGAGAGATGAGTTTTCTTGTTTAAGTGAATTCTTGGGTTGGCCTCATGCTGAAACTCTCAAAGCACATGCAGCAAGGTTCCTGCTTGCCTGTTTCAATGGTCATATTGTATTGGGTAGTCCTACTGAGAGCTCTGTTAGCACACAATTGTCCAGTAGAGACCAATGGTATTTTCAAAGCCCTACTTGAGAAGCCTCCTAGACAGGAAACGGCGCACAGAAGTGCCTGTCTGTATTTAATGGAAACAAACCCCATAGTGAATGCCAGAACCCTATTTAGAGGAATGGATCTACACAAAAAATCCCATCAGTTTTATGCATCCTTCATGGTATTAAGGCTGATAACCCCCAAGATAAAGCCATCACCTCCTAATGCTAATTCTAGTGCCTGGCCTTAGCCTTTCAGGTCTCCAACAAGCTAATGATCATGATGTAATATCAACAACTGACAAGGAACAATGAGACTTGAGCCAAAGGTGCTTTGTTTTCAGGGCATGTTGAAAAAGCCTCACTGAAATAATGAAATGTAATGAAGAAAACTGAGAGAACATGAATCTGGGTGCAAAAGTTATCTAATCTGATATTCTTTGTAGGTCAATTAGAGAGATATTGGTAAAAACAGACTATCCCATTCGCTTCCTATCCTTACTCACCTTTTGCCAACGAAGGGTTGTTCTCTGCAGTGCTTTCTTCACTGTCCTCCCTTCTTTCAATGCATTTACAGCCACCAGAGAGCTGAAAATGATTTTCAGGAAGGTTTTGCTGGTGCAGAAGAAGAATTCACACAGAACCCTGCTCCACAATATTTTCCTATCTGTGGGCAGGCTGTGATAATCTTTGTGTTGCAAGACGCTAGGCTTTGGCTCCCCATAATTTGTGTAAAGTTAATGGAGGAGTGTTGTAGAACATGTTTGGCTTAATATAGGTTCTAGCTTTTTTTTTTTTTTTGTCTAATATAGTAAAGTAAAATCCTGGACAGCTTCACAGTAAATAAGATTAAAATGTTTTTCATTTTAGTAATATAATGTTAATCGAGCCATAGTGGTCAAAGCACATTGTATTTCGTGGTAATTAATTGCTGGCTGTGATAGCTGACTGCATAAAACTATGCCTTGGACCATTAACCCCAGGTCATTAGTACTCATGGAAATATCTAGCAAAGGTCATTATTACTGCTGCTATATGAGCTATTGTAATAGAAAGAAGTTGGCATGAGCTTTTCAAAAACCCATTTTCCTTGTCCTGCTCTCATTTCAGAGATCTGGGAACAAAGGCTGTTCCCAATTATTCCACATTTACATTGATTTTCAGGGGATTAGATTTTGGCCACTTACTTAACAACACAGAGCAATCAATTGAAGTGTTTGAGAGGATGATGATCTGGTTTTTTGTGGGCGAAAATGTTGGCCTTCCCAAAGGATTGGCACTGGTTCTTACTGGTCATCCCAGGGGCTGGATAACAACCGAGCAAAAACCCAACCAAACTCTTGTGTTGGCTTCTTTAGCAGCAAGGCACTGGACACTGGGTAGGGAAAATGGGGTGGTTGTTGCTACGTGTTGGACCATGCGTTTGTATCCTGATGTCTCAGGCTTGGATTGAGTTTCCAAGGTTTTGGTGATGGGCCAAAATCAGCCCTCTCATGAAAACCAGCCTTTGTTCTAGTTATTCTACTGCCTCGGGAGGGGATTCTGATTTCCAGATCAAGCAAGAGCTATAGAGAGATTTGGTTTTGTGCTGTCCTTCAAACTGCTGTGTAGGTCAGAGTCCCCAGAGCAGCAGGGTAATGTTTCTATTGAAAATTATAATTGAAACCTGACAGTTCTAAGGAGGGTTAGTTGTATTTCCTCCCCTGGCAAACTGGTGTGGTTGTGAATTCTTTATTTTCTAGTTAGAGACAGTGGTAATGAAGCCAAAAGAACAGTGAAAAACATTTTTTAGTATCTTTCCTTAAAAAGATATTAATAATAATGCATTTATATGCAAATTATAGTGTATTAAATACTATATTAAATACAGATTTATGTTGAATCCTATTTTCTCTAATCACATGTTTAAAATATGATATTTCACGTGGACAAATGTCCTTGAATCTGTATTCTGAGACTGCTGGCTTTAACGACATGGCAAGAAAGCACTTCAGTTCTAAATGGACAAAACTGCAGACAGCAGAAGGTACAGTTATGGCGCAAGAAAAGGATGGGGAAGCTTTGAAACTTGCTGAAGTTCCTAGCAGTGGGGTTTTTTTCCCCACTTTGAAATTTTGTATTGGAATCAGTAGTTAAATAATTCCATATGAAGAGACCTGCGTTGCCTTATTGATTAATATCAAACCTCAGTTTGTCACCATCCTCATTGCAGTACGTAAGGAAAGTATTATTTGTTCAGACACCTCTACCAATGGATTGTTCCTTTCGAATTCCCTTTTTACTCTGTGTCTAATATCAGAATCAGTTTCTGATGTCCATTTGCAAGAAGGAAAAAGCTAAACCTGCTGCTTAGACTAGTTCCGGCACAAATATTTTTGTACTGTGGGTATATTTTGACTGATTATTTTCATCAAAGTTTTACTTTGGCCAGGGAGTGCTTAGGTCATTTTAGGGGGTTTCTGGGGTTTGGATGCACCATTTAAATTTGAAGAGCTAAATAAATAATCATCCATGTGAAATTTACCTGAGAGCTTTGACTCACTGGTAGGAATTAAACCTTAGCTTCAAAGTCAAGAGGTGCCTGGTGTCTTTTGAATGCTCTTGTTTGCTTTGTCTCTGTGTAGCGATTTACCTCAGGTACCACAGATACACAGGTACCACAAATACAGATTTTGGTAATTAACTTTCAACATTTCTCCCAAGGAAATGTATCTGCCCTCACATTGCAGATAAAACATGTCTGTTGTGGCTAGCCCCACATGTGTTTGTGGAGGAGAGGAGCAAACGAGTGCTATCCACTTGCATGATGAGAAGTAAACTGATGTCGGAGGCTTACAGGACATTTTAAGATTTTATAACCATGCAGATGAATGAAAACCCCAGTTTTGTATAATATAGAAGCAAAGAACAAATCCTATTTGAAATCTGCATTATTGTCCCTTCATAATAAAGCACGGGTGACTTAATTGACAAAGTCTATGCAAACAGAATAATAAAGAGTCATGTCTGAATAAGACAGCACTCAGTTTTAATTTTTAATAACCTTTAATGAAGTGAGCGTTCACAACACTTCTGGTATTGGTGCATTAACACAACTGTCTCTGGGTAGCCAGAGTCATTCTTTCATATGTAGACTGGTGTCAATGGATTTTTCTGTGGTCAATATCTATAGTTGAGTCTGTTTAAGATCCATAAAACTTCCCCCATTGCAGAAAACCAGTGATGTCCAAGGGAGAAGGATTTGATGTTTCTTCTCTTAGGATCAAGCTGGGGGGAGAGTGTAAATCCATATTATTTCACTTATCTCCATGACATTTCCAATTTCTACAGATACAATCTGCTCATTGATCTTCAAACTCTTTGACAATTTCACACTCTGAGCTGAGTGGTGTGACCCGTACTGTTGCCCTATTGCTTTTCTTCAATAAAAGTTTTTACCTAGATCAAGATAATACTTCTGAGTTGCTGCATATGAGCTGTGAATCTTGGAGATTATTATTGGTTTACTGGTGGAATATTTATTTCCAAACTGAAATGAATTCTTAGATGAGTCATTGTGCACATATCCTGCCTTGGTATTTTTAGGTGTTAAAGCCACTATTTCAATGAGGCTGGGGTGAGGAAAATTGTCCATAATGTTTTGGATGTACAATTAAAGTGCCATCTGCCTCTGCGATGCAGCAGATGTATAATTGATATTCACTGCTGATTTGCCACTTGATTTTCTGCAGACACTGAATGCTGTAACTGTTTATACAGTATGATCCTAAATACCCATGTGAGAAGTTTTCTCCTCACGTGTTTCCTACCAGAACATCAGTACCATTCCTAATACTTGGAAGTGAATTCATTAAAAGAAATTTAAAGTTAACTAAACCAAAATCTTACATGAATCCAGTAAGTGAGAAACAAGTTTTCAAAAAGAGGACTTATTCCTCTAGAGTTAGGGTTTAATATGGAAAAGCTTGTTGGGAAAACATAAAATGCTGATGCCAAACCTGGTTACTTCTGTGCACTGATTTAAATGTAGGATGTAGGTGGGATTAAAGAAAAAAGTGGGGTTTGTTTTTCCCTCCCAAAATGTCAAATGAACTATTTTCTCTAGGGCAAAGATTATTCAAACCAAGAACACCAGAGCAGTGAGTTCTGGACAGACGGGAAAAGAGAGAAGTGCTACTATGGGGGGGGGGGGGGGGGGGGGAGGGGGTGTTATGTTGTCATTACTTTTAGGAAATTCAATTACTAGAATCCTGATCAATCAGCAGGCGCTAATTTTGCCCTGTGACTGACTTTTCTCCTTCTGTGAATGCTCTTGACCTGAATCTTCTCATGCTGCAATAAGAGCAAATGTGACCAGTAAGTTCAATGGCAGGAGGTCAATGGCTCTATTTTATATTGTTGCCCTTCCTTTTGACAGCAGTGGCTTTCTAGCACATTAGTTAAACTCACGATGAGGCATCAATGATTGTGCAGGGCTTTGCATTCTGCTTGAAAGAAAAGAAAAACTGGTGGTATAGATTCTGAATCTGACTTTGTTGCAAGTGATGTTTTGAGTAATCATTTCTTGAGCCAGTGCCTAGCTCACAGGAAAAGTCAGCTCTCTGCGCACTCAGAAAAACCAAGGTCCATCTTGTTCAACTTGTTCCCTTTCCATGAGCCATTGGCTGTACATGGCACTCACCCTAATCTAAAAGGACCCCTTTTGTCTTCCCAAGGCTGAACCCCGGCTCTCATTTCATGTGTCTAATGGTAATAGTCTAAATCGTGAGGGCATCGCGGCTGATGTTTACAGCATGTAATTCTGATGGAAGTATAAGCAAAGGACCAAGCAAGGAGCTAAGGATGCTGCAGAAGGAAAGCACAGGAGGTGCAGGGGAGTGCTTGGGATAGGGAGATGCTGTCAGATCTAAGGAAATGGAGTGCGGTGCACTACAGATGAGTCTGGTTCAGTTCAAGTTTTCTTTTACATCTTTATTACTGTCTGAAGAAACGCACCAAGTTAAAGAGAAACAGAGACAATGTGGGAGAAGCTGCAAATCTGACTACATCAATGCTGTTAAATGGCTGAAGCAGAAAGATGTACTGCTTTTCTCAATAAGACATTTAGTCACAGCCATGCTGGGTGCTCTGTGGTAAAACCAAACAGAAATCCAGCTACAGCACAATGTATGGTTAATTTTACCCGTGTAACTTCTTGTTGAGGTCTAGCTGGGCACTGTATCATGGAGAGATGGGAAGATCTGAAGAAAAGAAGTTTCACACTGTTGTTTGTGTGTTCTTATGGGGTTTGTTTTATTATTCTATTTATTTAAATCTTTTTATTTTCTCTGATTTGTGTAACAAGCTTTTGAATATACTTGTTGCATAAAGGTTCATCTTCAGGTTTGGTTTATACTTACTGAGAAGGTGACCTGAGAGGGGAAGGTTGCATTCTCACAGCACATGTAATGCATGAACAGCACATGAATCTATAGGTTCATGAGAAGCCTTTAAAGTTGTTTTGATCATCTGCAGCACTGCTCAGTTAATTTTGTGTGCTAACAAACTGCAGCTTGTGATTCCCATTGAATCTCTGAAAATACGTGAGCAATCCTAGAGGATTAGTCCCTCATTCCTCCAGGCAGTGGGCTGGTAAGACCTCCCTGGGGGAAGAAGCGAGTTTTCTCTCCTCCACATCTCTTCCACTATAGCTCTATTAGATTCCGTTCTGGTTCTGCCAGTCTAAATAAGAAGGCAGCCTCCCCTCAGAGAAGCATTCAAAGCTTCACATAAAGTATCTTAATTTCTCTTATGCGGTCTGTTCACGGCAGCTATGAGCTGCAGCATTTACAAAGGCACCACAGTGCGAGAAACCACAGCAAGGGCTTCCGGAGAACAACATCTGGTGGAGGAGTCTGCCATGAGTGGAAAAAGTGTTATGCTATTCGCAGAATCAAATTATCTGAAGGTGTCCTGCTGGTAAGCCACAAGTACAAGCTCTACTGAGTCCTAAATTGGTGAGTACAGGAGAGGTGGTATTAGATCTTTAAATCCCTTTTTGAGTCAAGTTAGGTTTTGTCAATATTCTCATCTAAAAACTAATACAAAGTGTCTCAAGATACAGGCCATGGCTGAAACAGATTTTATTTTTGCTTCTACACATTAATGTTGTGTTCCCCAATTCTGGGGACTGTTTCCCATCAAAAGTTTCCCTTAGGAGTGGAAAGGGCTTTGCTGGGAAGCAAAAATCGATGCTCTCTTGTCCTGGGAGCTCTCTGTCTTTCTTCAGAAATAATCTCTTCTAGCTGTGGGGAAAAAAAGCTTTCTCAGGAAAGAAGCCGAGATAACTGTAGCTGAAAATTAAGCTTGTGGGGAACAAGGGATGGCATCCTGTGGGGTGATCTTTGCCATCCAAGGGATCAGCCCTGTGTAGGCAGTAACTGCATCCCATCTGAGATGCAGTAGCTGGCAGGATAGATGCCCCCCTTCTGATCTTTATATCTTCTAGTCTGAGTGAGTTTGTTTTGCTTTGCAGCAGATAAAATTTAACTCCCAGGTGTTAGGTGAAAAGCAGTAACCTCAGCTGCTTCAACTCTAATGGTTAAGGTGGTCTTATCATTCCCTATTGCACTGTTTATGCAACCATCTAAGAAAACAGAAATGCCATGTTTTGAAGGTGCGCCTCAGCTTTTAGCACAGGATGGGGCATCACTGGCAGTAGTAGATGGATTTGCTTTCTTTTCCCCTTATATCCAGGAATCAACCTCCTGCTAGGAATTCACTGCTATCTCCTTTCCCACATCTCTATAATCAGCTGGGATCATTTAAAACTCAGTTGCTTGCTCACAGTAACACATATATGTACTGTGACACTGCTACTGTGTTTGCATTAATATGGCACCTGGATTCTCGTTGGGGGCACGAGATTTATTGTAACAGCAGCTTTGCAAACATGGGGAAAATGTTCAATATTTCCTTTTCATCCTTAAGTCCAAATCTTTTAGATCATTGTAAATTGGACATTTGTCTCCCTTGGTTGGTATGGATGACTGCATCCTTAGCAGCTTTTCCTCTGGGGAAATTTACAGTAAGATTTAAATATGAAGTGAATGATCCCGTTTAAAGTTACATATGCTAAAGGAATGTGACTTATGAATCCTGTTAGCAATAGTGGCTGCATGAGAATATCACACACTTTGTCAAATCAGGGATTTTCTGTGATGCATCTTGCACTGAAAGAGTTGGTATAAATTTTGTACTGTGCCAAATGTTTTTAAGTATCTCAAGTATGTGGGTTGTGTTTGATGCTTATGGAAGCTGAGTCTGTTTTGCTTTTGTTGCTGACTACTGGAGAAACGTGTATGTGTTTGTGTAGCTGAATAGAATTAGAACTCCTCTGGATTTCAGTGTTAACAACAGGGAATGCTGCTGCCTGCAGTAAAACCAGGAGATAATATTAAGCTGCAAATAAACCATTCAAATAGCATTGGGAAAAAACAGGGTTGTTCTTATAATTCCTAGTGACCAGCAAAGGTGGCACCTCCTGGATAGAGCAGATTCGGTGGAGAGCAGCAATTTACTTAAAAATTGCCTGTATGAAATATTCATATGAAATTTTACTTCTTGCAGGGAATATTTGAACAATTAAGAATCTGTTCACTGGTGCCTTCTGGCCTCGGGCTAAGCCAGGGGGCTGGCTTGAGGAGGGTGGTGTTTGTAGCCTACCAGCTGACTGGTACCTATGGGATCATACTGAAACAGATGGCAAGACCAGCAAGCCTAAAGGACTGTCGTGGCTTAACCCCATCCAGCAACTGAGCACCACTTATCCAGCAGTAGCTCACTCACTCCTTTTCCCCAGTGGGATGAGGGAGAGAATTGGATGGGTAGAAATGGCAAAACGCATGGGTTGAGATATGAACAGTTTAATATTTGAAATATGATTATAATAACAACATCAACAACAGCAGCAACCACCACCTTAAAGCTTATCCAGCTCCAATCCCCCTGCCACGGGCAGGGACACCTTCCAGTAGACAAGGTTGCTTCAAGCCCTATCCAACCTGGCCTTGAGCACTGCCAGGGAGGGAGCAGCCCCAGCTTCTCTGGGCATCCTGTGCCAGCACCTCAGCACCCTCACAGTAAACAATTTCTTCCTTATATCCAGCCTAAGTCTCCCCTGCTTAAGTTTGAACTCATGGATAGCACAGCTTAAGTATGGTCATGGATCCAAATATCACAGCAAATACATTCAGAGCCTCTTGCAGGAGGATGTGTTGGCACAGCTTCCCAAGTCCCTCTTGAGCAGCGGACATGGTACTCCCATGGCTAGGGGCAGGCACATCTTCAGAACACATATTTGGTGACATTGTCTTGTGTTTAAGCAACATGGGCAAATGTACATGAAAAAAAAACCCAACAAAAACAATGAACAAGCAAACAAGAAATAGTGTTTAGTATTGCTTGGGTGTAGCCCTCCCCCCCCACCCCCACCCCATCCACTCTTCCTCCTAAAATGGAAAGGAAAAACAATACAATTTCAACTTTGTGGACTTCAGCAGCCAAATTCTGCCTGGGCAAATTCCTGGAGGTCTTGTTTCTTTTATGACTTTATTCTATTTGAAGAAATCCTTTGCCTGAATGTCATACTAATTGCTTGACCACAGCAGGGATTTTTGGGCTTCTGCAAGGTGTATGAGCACCATGAGTGATTGCAGGGGCTCAGCCTGTCCCACGGCATGTTTCTGAGCTGGGGCACAAGTGTGTGTGGAGGTTGTCTCAAGCTGCCTCTCCAATGAGACCATTTCATAGTGAATCAGTGAGGTAGATTTGAAAGAGGCTTTAAAACCATCTTGACAACATAACACTAAAAACTTATGAAGGGAAGCAGGGAGCTGTGATTTCACCTCATGTTTGTTTTCCTAAGCAGGGCTAAAGGGTCTGTTTCTCTTTGGTTGCCCACTTGAATCCCACTGAATCAGCACAGAAAGTTACTGAACCCATGAGGAGAGAACAGCAATCATTTGAGGTCAGTGAACTATAGATTGCAATATTCAGCACAGTTATCACATGTGCCTATGAGCTGCAGCCATGTCCCCGCTCCACCCTCCAGCAGCTGTGGGAGAGGAAGGAAAAGCTGCTCTGCATTTCACTTCCTTGGTTTTTTCTATTGTGCCCCTCTAAGCCATCAGCCTTTCCTACCTGTTGAAGCCGTTCGTGATGCATTATTGATTATTTTTAATCAAAGGGATCAGAGTTATTTGCCTCAGTTGTCAGTTCTGTCCTTGTCACTCTACTGATTATTGCGACCCACTGAGATGGTGAAAATAGCCATCCAGACCATGAAGTTTAGGGGTAAAAAATCAGCCCAGCCCAGGTAACTAGTCTTGTTTGACTTGATGTTTGATTTTTTTCCAACTCTGGCTCCGGCTTGTATGCGGTACTTTACTTCCGTAAGGCAATCTACCAATAATTTAGTGACAGCTGCTTGCTCTTACTCTTTGGTTTCTAAGCCTCTGGATACTAGGCTTGAATTCTGAGGACCTGTTTTCAAGCACTGGCATGCATATTCTGCATGCCTTTGGGCAGTCTCCTTCACTTCTTACTATGTTCTGGTTTTGTAAATGGGCTCAATGCTCTTTTTGCAGGACCACTTTGCATATTCCAATGTGGCAGGTATTTTGGCAGTCCAATGATCCAATAATGAGAGAGAGGAGAAATAAAACAGGTCGCTGACTATGCACAAAGACGTACATACAGCAAAAAAGAGCGAGATTGTGCTCAAGTGGATTCAGACTCTGTGTTCTCACCAAGAGAGACTTGTGTGAGCAGAGGTTCATGTCGCAAAGGGCAACCCTCAGGCTGCCATCCACTGTGTTAATTGTGACTCCTAAACCCATTTATTAGCTGGAATCAAGAACCTCAGTGTTTCTACCATGACTCAAGCTGTAACGGCAACGGGAACTTTCAAAGTAAAATTCATGACCAAACTCTGCCAGCCTCCTTATCAATGACATGCAAATTATAGAAGTTCAAACATTTGCATTGAATGCTCATAGCTGTTTCTTTGATTGCTAATGATGTTGATTCATAAAGAAAAAGCTTTCTAAAATAAAGACACTATTTCATGTACCTCAACAAAAGTAAATGGAAGGATGATGAATATAGAAAACTTTTTTGGTCATGTTAAGCCCTGTCCAAACACCTCAGGACTCATAAATTAGGTGGAAATAAAATGTGAATTACCAGCTAATGAGGTAGTCTTTAATTTTTAAACAGAATTCTAACTTAGAATAAACAATAAACATGCTCATTTAGTTGTGAAATTGTGTCCTCAATTTTACTGTGTAGTTGTCACAGATCTTTATTATTTATTCATGTTACAAGATCAGCACAATCACTGTAAGCTTCCTAAAATGCTCATACCCAGAGCAAGTTGTCCACCTATAAACTTGTGATATGAACTATCTTTGCTACCCACCCTTGCAACAGAGATTTTGTGAGGGTGAAAGGCAAGATGCCAAGCCCCTAACATGGAAAAAGGTCCTCATAACCTTTACAAGAAAAGAGAAAGTAGCATTTTTTCTGTTGAATCGCATTTTCGGATGGACTTCCATCAGATCTTCCAGCAACTATTTTCTGTTCTTTTTTCTGCTGAGTGTGAAGGTGCTGAGTACTGTTTAAAAGAGACATACAAATAAGAATTCCTTTTTGTTGTGTGCTTAAAAAGGAGCCTAATTTTTTTGAAAATATCTGATTTTTAGTGCCCCAGCTGGCCTACAAAAGTGAATGAAATTGTCTGGCTGGTTCAGTCTGGGCTATGAACACCACTTGACTATGTGTAGGGAAATTGTACACAGGGTTGAATGAGAAGACTGATCAGCAGATCTTGGTGATTCAGCTAGGTCCTGTTTGCCAACCTATTGTATATTATCAGGCAAACGGAGGAAAGTTTTACCCCCAGAGATTCTTCTTTAGAGTCTCTACAAATGATATTCTACAGCTGAAATAACATGATGACACTCGGGACTATAAGTACTGATGCTATTACTTGAAAAATGCAACTGCATCATTTTTCTGCCATGTACCATATAGAATTTTGCTTGGAAATTTAGAGCCATTTTGCTCTTCATAATGTTGCCTTTGTCTCTTATGACACTTTCAATCTCTTTATAACACTCTATTTCGCTGTGAAGAGGCTGAAAAACTGCAAAGCTAAATATTAATGAATGGAAACTGGACCAGGAAAGTTGTCATGGCAGACAGCCAAGTTTTAAAAGATTGTCTGCTTTGACTGTTAGACAATGCTACTGAGAAAGGCTCTGTATAAACTGTTTTATGGCTAAAATTAAACAGTAATCTGGGTGTCAGCTGATAAAAAATACCATCAGGGTTGACTTGATTACTGGGGGATTTATTCTTTTTAAATCTACCTTGACAAAGAGAAATAATGCCAGATGTAAACAAGGACTGCAGAAGTGCATTTCTTCAGTGGCTTTAAGCAGGATTCTCCTAAATAAACTCCCAAAGGAAGTGAAATTCACAGGCAATCTCAATAAGATACGTAGTCTAGTGACAGTGGGCAAGATGTTCCATGGGGCTTTAGGAAAGCTGCTGCTGTTTTGGCAAATTGCAGCTTTTCTGTAGCAGAATAAAAGGTTTACCCCACTTTGGAGCAATTGGCTTGATGCCCTGAGATACTGAACACTTCACTCTTCTGTTCCTCATGAGGTCTGCTTGGCAGAAGGGCCTGGTTCAGATTTGTAAGTTGATGTGTCTGTGGCCCTCAATGTCTGCACTTAGGTTAGCTGTCAGCCTACTAAGGATGCACTTCACATCGAGCAAGTATAATGTATGGATTGATTTGAACACTTCAATACTGTATGCAAAAACTTCTTGGGCTACCTGGACACTCCTCTGGTTTGCATTAGATTTAATGTTGTTTAAAGAGAGTGTCAACAACTGGGGGAGGTGGAGGGTGTAGAAATTACTGCACAGTAAGTTAGTCCAAACTCAAGAAATATGCATCTGTAGAATACTAAAATCTAAAGAAAAGAGAAAAAAAATCGGTTGTCTGAGATTTTAAGTCTCTGAGGTTGGGGTCCATGCTCCCTAACATGCAGCTTATAAATTCAGTTGCTCCATTAGGACAGCTGTATGTGCAGTACAGCTTTATGTTATTACCATTAGTGGAGATCTAGACAGTGGAGCTGAGACGTGGTCCAAACAAGAGGCATCTGCTTTAGGTAGATCTGAATCCTCATTAATGGTATTGACTAATGTGCAGTGGATGAGATTTGGTGAACTTGTCATAGGTGTCCAGCTCCACTATAGATGCTTTAAGATATCAAAGGCATCTGTGTCAGGACGATGTGATCTCCAAGCCCCTGCAGTAGCAGCTGATGGCAGGGCAAAATCCCAAAAGGCAGCTCAAAGGACCTACATTCCTATGTGTGGGCATCTGGGCTGTGTTCAGAAGGTTATTGTGTAGTAAAAGGGGAGTTGAGAAACCTCAGGCTTGCTCTTCACCATAAAAAACATAGGCTTTGAGGACATCTTATGAGATACAGGTTTGCCAGATCTAATTTGTATTTGTTTAGGTTCTAGAGGCGCATTTCTGTGTCAGTCATGTCTTTCAGTCTGGGCTGAGGCTTAAATCTGCATCCTGGGGTCCAGGACAAGACACTAAAACCATTCTGACAGATCAATAGTGATGTATATCTCTGAATCCCGGTAATAACTCAGGGCAAGATTGCTTCCTGGTTCTGTGCAGCCACATAGGGCAGGTCTGCCATAGGTGAGATTTAGGGAATAAAGACGGGGCTATGGGGACAAACGATGTGGTTTACACTTAAGTGAAAAAGTAGCGAATAAAGTGATGTTTCTAAGGCTTAGACCTCCACTGGTGCAGGGCAGCTGAATGCTAACCCTTTCCTGGGGAGGATGTAATGAGATTGTACCCAACAACACAACCAAGCCTTTGTGAATAACTGCAAGTTACCCTAACTGCCCTCTTTCCTGGATTATTAACACTTTCATATGTGTGTGCTTATTGGTTTTGAATACAGACGCCATTAGTAATATACCGGCAGGAAAATGGCAGCAGCAGACACCAGTTTTAAAAATTATGCTAAGATATTCTAACTTCATTGTACTTTTTAAATATTTTTTTCCTACTACTTCTTCCAATGCTACAATCAGGACATAGCCGCAACATTACACCTTCAAGACACAGAATTTGCATTGCATTGGTGTGAGCAACTAATAGGATTCCAGTACAAAGTGCTGTAATCCATTGCTAAGTAAATGACTGTAGTAATATGATGTGAGGAAGGGACATGGCTAACATGCCACTTCTGCTCTTCAAAGACTTAGTTTTATAATCCTCTGCAAAAGTCTTTGTTCAGGTTTCTGGAAGTATTTTTTAACTGCCCACACATGCCTTTAAATATTGGCTCAAGCCGCACCAACGTACTTGCCGCAAAATTCCATCTGTAATTGGTTATGCTTTCAGCCTCTGAAGCACCATATAATGGTATGCTGGGTTGGAGCTGTAACTATTATCTTTAATATTTCAGTAGATTAATTGCTAATGCAATTTTAAGGACCAAAAAAGTTGTCACCAGCAGATCAGTAATTTTATCATCACTGCTACATAAAGCTTCTGAGCTTGAGTACGACATCTGGTCAAATACAGTGTGTCAGCCTCATGTCTGAGTTACGGGTAATGGATATTTGCAGCCCCATTTTAATCTCACAAATTTCAGCGCTGGTGTGGAGATATATTGGCATGCTGTCTGCTGATCATGCTGGTGCTTGTGGATTCTTCTGGGTGTAAAGCCGTATGTGCTTATGTAGCTGAGGTCTATTGTGGTTGAGGACTTAACGCTTTCCTCACCATAATCTTATACTGGGTCATTCAAGCTGGGTAGGTTTAATCCTTTTCTGTATACAATAAATCAGACTTCAGTTGTTTGGAACACTCAGGGATTCATCTGAAATATTGTTGTGCCTATAGGATATAAATCTAAGAGATCCTAGGATTCCTTTATAATAGAAATAGAGCTATTCAAGTACAGACTCTTGTCAGTGCAGCCTAGGTTTGGCTAGATGAGTTACACCAGGGGAGTCTCAAATAATTTGCTCAGATGCCTGGCTCTATGCTGTGGACATGTAATCTTAAGTGACATAGATCCTATCACTGAGAAGATTACCAGACTGGAAGCTCTTTCTCCACTATTAACTCATTAAAACTGCTCATTATTACAGCACTGCGTAATGCAGTAGTCCTTGTGTTCTGTTGAAAGTGGTCCAGCATCTTTCTGTCTTTCCATAAGTTTCCATTTGTCCTGTATGGATGCCAAAGTCTCAGCCTAAAGAATACTTTGAATTCTGCCCAAAGGCATATTCAGAACTGAGGTCTTACACAGTGCTGCTGAACAGGATGACTCTCAACATCCTTACTGCAGCGAGACTTAACCCAAGTGTCTCAAACATGTGGAATCAAAGCTGGGAAATGGAGATCTGGAGAAACCACTTTGCTGCGGTGTTGCCTTCATTTTCTGATCTGTATGAACTGTTAAGCTGTGGGGAAGGTGTGTATGGCAAATGGATAAAAAATCTGATATTGTTGTGTGAAAAATGCATGTGTTGGGCAGGCTGGAATAACACCTCTTCTATTACTCTGCCTCCAACACAATGGGAAATGGGCTATGCTGCATGAATAAAACACAGCTTCATCTTGTTTCTTGTTCAGAGACCCTGGCAAAGCCACTGAGTGCATGATGAGGAACATCTCTTCTGCTCACAGCTGTGTCTTTGCATGGCCAGATCATGCACTGCCAAATCGTGATTCTTTTGTGCGGTATAAATAATGAACTATAGAGGCTTATATTTTTGCAAATCATTTAGAAACCTTATTCCTGTGATGTCCAAAGAAAATCAGGCTGTTAAATTTCTGTAAGCTCATGAAAATATTGTCCTTATAATATTAGTGGGTTGTATTAAATAAATATCCTGTAAGTGTTATTCAATGACTTTGGCTTCTAAATGCCATTGTGAGTCCGTTGAGATAGGATTTGTAAGAAGAGTTAATACCTTTTACTAAAGCAAATGATATCGAGGAAAGGAGATGAGTCTCTGGGGCATATAAGCCATTTTTCAGGTCATCTGTATTGTGAGTCTAGACCTTAGTTTCAAAGTGATGTACAAGCCCTTCAAAATGTCACTCAGTGAAAAGATCTACTATGTCAGACTTCTTTCTCCCTCTCCCTTTTTTAGTGCTGGTGTAAATCAGAAGTGGTTCAGTGGAGCTAGACTGTGTCAAACTCTCCAAGAGACACGGACTGTACAGTACATTACTGGTACTTACTTGAACAGAAACAGGAACTCTTACCTTTTCAGCACATCTTGGACAACTCTTAGCTAACTGTCATTTTCCTTTCCCTAATGGTCTCAAGTCAGAAAAGAGTTGATAACTCTGGCAGTAAAAAAAGTGAGTGCCCTTTAACTGGAGGATGGAAGCTAGAACATTTCTTTAGAAATGTTGTACACTGCTAAATAAGTCCATGGTTATTTTTACCAAATACTGGGTTTGAAAGCTTAATTGTCTTCATTCTGCTCATAGAAATCAAAATAATACTTGTTGGCAGGATGGACCTAAAATAAAATGGAGTTGGTGTGAAAAATCGAGATGAACCAAATCTCTTTCTTTTTTCCTTTTCCTTATTTTTCCTTAAAGCTGTTATAGATATGTCCTGTGACCTGCCCTCATTCTTTCTTGGCTTGTCTACATACTGCAAGGCTTGTCACAGGCTGCATGGGTCTCTGCTAGCCATGCATGCGAAGGCTGCAAAGCTAAATGCAAGCTCTGAAGCTGGGTCTTATCTTGTTGCCAGGGAACAGTGACAAAGAACTGCCTGAGCTCAACTGGAATTTAGGAACTGTCTTTGCAATGAGCTACTTCTGTGACCTTGAGAAGGAAACTGTAGGGGCGAGATTCCTCTCTTCTAATGTCAGGCTCTCAGTTGTTAAGACTTTGACTTTGGTTTGATGGAGGACTTTGCATATGGAAGGGGAGAGCAAGAGAAGGAGACTGGTCCCCAATTTTAGGCATTTATATAAAAATGGGACAAGCCTCCCTCTGGGGACATCTGTTTCTCTCCAACTATAATGTGAGCCCAGATGGCTACCTTGGAACAACACCTAACAACTGCACTTCTTTCAAGCAGGGGAAAATGGATGACCCAGGGAACTACAGACCAGTCAGTCTCACCTCTGTGCCTGGCAAAATCCTGGAGCAGATTCTCCTGGAAGGCATGCTAAGGCACATGAAAAACAACAAGGTGGTTGGTGACAGGCAGCATGGCTTCACTAAGGGGAAACCCTGCCTGAATAATCTGGGGGCTTTCTATGATGGAGCGACAGAACTGATGGACAGGGGTAGAGCAGTTCATGTCATCTACGGATTGGACATAGCCTTGGGTAGCATGGTTTAGTGGGAGGTGTCCCTGCCCCTGGCAGGGGGGTTGGAGCTAGATGATCTTAAGGCCCTTTCCAACCCTAACTATTCTACGATTCGATGATTCGACGCTGTCAAACATGACATCCTTGTCTCTAAATTGGAGAGATAACAATTTGATAAGTAGACCACTGGGTGGATAAAGAACTGGCTGGATGGCCGCACGCAAAGAGTTGTGCTCAATGGCTCAATGCCCAGCTGGAGACCAGTAATGAGTGGTGTCCCTCAGGGATTTCTGTTGGAACTGGTCTTGTTCAACATCTTTGTCGGTGACATTACAGGCCAGTCAGCCTCACCTCTGTGCCTGGCAAAATCTTGGAGCAAATTTTCCTGGAAGGCATGCTAAGGCACATGAAAAGCAGCAAGGTGGTTGATGACAGCCAGCATGGCTTCATTAAGGGGAAATCCTGCCTGATCAATGTGGTGGCCTTCTATACTGGGGCTATGGAACTGATGGACAGGGGTAGAGCAGTTGATGTCATCTAACTGGACTTGTGCAAAGCATTTGACACTGTCCCACATGACATAGAATCATAGAATCATAGAATATTTAGGGTTGGAAAGTACCTTAAGATCATCTAGTTCCAACCTCTAAGTTGGAGAGACATCAGTTTGATAGGCGGACCACTGGGTGGATAAAAAACTGGCTGGATGGCAGCATGCAAAGAGTAGTACTCAATGGCTCAATGTCCAGCTGGAGACCAGTAACAAGTGGTGCCCCTCAGGGATCGCTGTTGGGACCGGTCTTGTTCAACATCTTTGTCGGTGACATGGACAGTGGGATTGAGTGCGTCCTCAGCAAGTTTGCCAATGACACCAAGCTGTGTGGTTTGGTTGATACGTTGGAGGGAAGGAATGCCATCCAGAGGGACCTTGACATGCTTGTGAGGTGGGCTGATGCCAACCTGATGAAGTTTAATCCTGACAAGTGCAAGGTCCTTCACCTGGGTGGGAGCAATCCCAGGCACAGCTGCAGGTTGGGCAGAGGAGATATTCAGAGCAGTCATGAGGAGAAGGACTTGGGGGCGTTGGTCGATGAGAAAATGAACATGAGCCGGCAATGTGAGCTTGCAGCCCAGAAAGCCAACTGTATCCTAGGCTGCATCAAAAATAGCATGACCAGCAGGTGGAGGGAGGTGATCCTGCCCCTCTACTCTGCTCTCGTGAGACCTCACTTGGAGTATTGTGTGCAGTTCTGGTGTCCTCAACATAAAAAGGACATGGAACTGTTGGAACAAGTGCAGAGGAGGGCCACGAGGATTATCAGGGGACTGGAGCACCTCCTGTATGAAGACAGGATGAGAAAGTTGGGGCTGTTCAGCCTGGAGAAGAGAAGGCTGCGTGGAGACCTCAGAGCAGCTTTCCAATATCTGAAGGAGGCCTATAGGGATGCTGGGGAGGGACTCTTCATTAGGGACAAGGGGTGATGGGTTCAAACTTAAACAGGGGAAGTTTCTATTGGATATGAGGAAGAAGTTCTTTACTGTAAGGGTGGTGAGGCAGTGGAATAGGTTGCCCAGGGAAGTTGTGAATGCTCCATCCCTGGCAGTGTTCGAGGCCAGGTTAGACAGAGCCTTGGGTGGCATGGTTAACGTGAGGTGTCCCTGCCCCTTGCAGGGGGGTTGGAACTAGATGATCTTAAGGTCCTTTCCAACCCTAACTATTCTATGATTCTATAAATGAAGAATTCCCCTTCCCTCTTCCTCGCTGTATTTTTGAAGCCTGCGTTATGCTGTTCAAAGTACTTTACAGTTGTGGTTGGTCCTTATCTCCACGAGTTGCTGATCTTACTAATCCTCTGAGGATCCTTTACTTTGAATGTGGCAAAGAGGGAGCTCTATCCAGAAGCAGTGATGGGGTGTTAGTGATGGCTCATGGAACCCACCACCCAACAGTGTCAGTTGCTGAATAAATCAAGATGAGCAACAACAAACACATGGCCAGTCTATGCATAAAGTTTATTCTGTAATAAACACTGAGGACCCTGGAAGATGGGACCTGTAGCTAAAATACCTTCTTTCCAAAATCATTTCATCCTGGTGGGATAATTCTGCAGCTGTAAGTGTGCGTTCTGTATGTAAGTGTGTGCATCCTGGTCTAAAGGATTTCATGTATTCTCTTTCTTCAGAGGTGAAGGCAATGGTATACAGTTGGGTTAAGAAACTGAACGATCAGTTCACCACTTTTGATTTTGGCTCAAGCAAGTTTTCCCCACTACAAGAATTAAGAGACTTCTTTCTTTATAGACATTTCATTTTAAATTCTCTACTATTTGATTTAAACTCGTTTCACTCCACCAAAGGGAAATGCTTTTCTGGTCTTTTCGTATGAAATCAAGCTGAAAGATTTCTTCTGTCGATGCTTTGACGGTTTTCTGAAGCATCTACCTTAGCTTTGATCTCTTCTCCCCATTAATTTTTAACACTTGTTAAAGGATTTGTTCTATTTGTGAGTTGTGAGAGGGTGTCTTAATTTATAGACAGCTCAAGTATCTCTTGGTGTAATTTCAAAGTGTAAATTTTTCCCCTTCAAGAACTTAATTCAAGTCCTCAGCTACCAGACTCTACATAACTACTTTGGATCTTACGAACCTCTCCTGGTATGCACCTGGGAAAACTTCTGGCCGTATTAGTTATGAAGTTTAGAGCTGATTTCTCACCAAGAACTTCAAACCTGAAAGAGTCCTCTTTCAACTACAGCAAAAAAATCTTGGTTTTCATTAGAGGAGGAAAAACCCCCACATTTATGTATCAAGGACTGATGTTGCAAGAGATACCAAAGTTATCCATATTCAGATACATAAATTAGTAATTTTTATCCAGGAAATAGACAAAAATACAACTTTCCTTTTAGAAAACAGCAACATTTTTTACCAACCTCTCAAATACTGTGCTTTTGAAACATTTATTGTGTGTTTCTCCATGGCTTACCTGGTTTTCCACTTTGAGAGCATAAAAGATTTCCTGGGATGCTAGTAGTAAACATGAAAATGAAACGAATCCAGAGCACAGGCTTGACTGTGTTGTATGGGAGAGATTAGCAATATTACTAGCAACATTCCTTAGGAGAGTCCTGAGTTTATTTTTCTCATTTTCTGTGCATAAAATAACCAGTTATCTGTCTCCTGTTCCTACTCTTCAGTAAAGATGAAAAATGTGGAGGTTTTGCTGTTTTGAGTATTTTTCCTGTTTTCAGCTGAAAAATTCTGCAAATCACAGGACAAGATTCAGGTGTTTTTAACCATCTTAACTGCAATAAAACCAAGACAGGGATAAAAGGGTGAATGGGATGCAGTTTCAGGCTGCTTTCTGAAGGGTAGTCTGCTGCATTTTAGTATCAAATCAACGTATTTTTGCTGAAGAAAATGCTTTTTGACCTGTGTGATGGACAAAACATCTCCTAAGCTTCATCAGCTCAATGAAAGGCCATGATGCTGCTGCAATATCTTTTTGTAAAGCAGTGAGGATAAAATACAGAGGTTAAGAGATGACCATGCATCACATCCCATGGGAGGAGGATCAGAGCCCGTCTGATAGGATCTGGACTGATTCTGTGCAGCCAACATCCTCCTGCAACCCAGTAGCCTCTTTCAAAGGGGAATCTGGCATTTATGGATAACCTTTGACATAAGGTGCATTGCTCAGGCAGTGTGTATAGGTTAAAACAGCAGGAGCAGACTCTATCACCCTGCCACATGCTACCTAATAAATGGCAGATCAGAGACAGCTTTAAAGATGCTTTTCAGCTGTAAAATTCACATCAAGACTTCACCCGTTCCCCTGCTTTTTTCTGCCCTCCCTTCCATTTTCTTTTCTCTCCCCCTGCTCTTCCCCCATGCCTGTGATATTTTATATCAAAGAGCTTTGGTTGAAATGAAGCTTTCTTTCACACCCTCAGCCTTTGCTTTTTTCCTTCTAAACTCAGGACACTGAATGTCCACGCTCTGCTCTAGGAACAAAGCACTTGCTGGTGTTTTGTTACTAGAGCATCACAAATGCACAATTCACCCATCCAGCGCTTTGCTTGCTTTGGTCCAGCTCCAGAGACAGACCTATCTGGTCTGTCCATGTGTTCTGATATGTGCTACAAGGTGAAAAGAAAGATCTTTAAATATCCCAGTGTATTGCCTCAGCTCTTTCCCTTGTTTGGTATGTTGGAACCTTCTTCTTTGGGGCAGAAATACTCTATCAGCATCTATTCACAAAAAGTTGTACTGGGATCTAGCTGCATTGCTCCCTCCACTAATCTGGGTTGCAAATTAAATCCTCTGGAAGATGCTACAAATGTTAATGCAAATACTGATGCAATATACTTGTCGTTGCTTCCACAAACATCTCTCTTTTCTGTTCAGCAGAGAGAGGTACAGGAGACTCTGGGTATAAAGAAGCTTTCCATGTGTTTCGTTGACTTCCCCTCCTTCCTTCCTCAGTCATGTTTTGGCAGTCTGTGTTGGATCCTCTTCTGTGGCACAAGGTTTTTCTTGTGTGCACTTCTTAGCTTGAACCCACAAGTACAGTCCCCTCCAATCTACCATTTAGCTACAAAAGCATTCTGTCTCTTCCCTCTTCCACTCAAAGCTTTGTGTGTTTCTGCTTTTGCTTTCTTGTCTTGTAAGTCCTTTCTAAAGCTTCTGTCATCTCTGTTCTTCTGCTGTACATGACAAATCTCTATTGCTTCGTACGGTGGGGGAAGAAAACATAATGGCTACTTTCCCCACGTACAGATCCTTCAAAAACTGCTTGATGTTGGTCTGGTATTCAAGGCCAGGTTGAACAGACTTCAGTGGCATAGTTTAGTGTGAGGTGTCCCTGCCCATGGCAGGGAGGGTGGAAGTAGATCTTAAGGTCCTTTCCAACCCTGACTATTCTATGATTCTGTGGCCTCAGCACAGCCACGGAAGTTAAGTCGCTGTTAATCTGAGTTTAAAATTACACAAATTGAGTTTAAAAATACACAATAAAAGTATATTAAGACTGAAGTAGACACATTTCGTAAAACTACAATTTCCCTAGAAAGAAAATCTATCATGTATCAATATATCTATTTTTAATGGATCCATTTCCCAAATCTTCACATTTAAAAGCATGAAATCTTTTGTTCTCATACCAAGCACAGTAATGCTCCAAGGAAATCCCAATGATTAGACACTGTTGCAGTGAGTGCATGTATACTTATTGACATTTGTTAATTAAATTTGTTCAAACAAGCGGGGTATACCCTGAAGAAGGTGCAGAGTAAATGTGGGCTTGAGAAGGAGGAAGCGTTGGGAGGGAATAATAGTGAGGAATATGATAATTATTTGTTTCTTGTGATCTATTTAAAAGGCAACTAAAAAAAAATTGCAGAAGACTTTGAAATGCAAAATGTCCTTTTATCAATGACTTAAGATCTACCCTGAACAAGCAGGAGAATCCCAGCCTTGTATGCCCTGAAAAGTTAAAGTCATGGGATATCTGAATTTCAACATGGGTACAGAGTAAGATATATATTGGCAAAAGCAAGTTGAATCAATTTATATCATCTTTCACAATGAGCACCTATAGGAAAGTTCTTGTTTCTTGTGATGTAATTATTGATCAGCAATTTCATATTGAAACAATTTATAGTAAAGCTGTAAAAATCAAAACTTGTTTTTCTTCCCTGTTCAAGAAAGAGGTAATTTTCATTGCATTTTGTGTCTTTAAATATAGCTTTTTAAAAAATGAAAAGCAGTGAAATACCCTTTTTCAGTGTTTCCATAAAAGATGAAAAATTCTTTCTTGGGTATGACACTCAGCTGAGCAATATGCAATGGCACTTGCAGATGCACAGTCTTCCTCTGTCTTACTTTTAAGTATTTTATCTTTTCCTCTTTTTCTCTCCTTTTGCTCTCCTTACTTACCTAGATATGAGCCCCTGAGTCACCTGAAATAGCTGCTCTGGTTTCCCTTTATAGACAGAACACACAAATAGGCAGCTTTGGAGCATGGGTCAACCATTTCATGTGCCCTTTTAGGATGAAATTAATTTGAAGTCCTATTTCTAATTAAAGGGAAAGCTAAATAACTGCCATTTACATGTGGGAGTAAGTGGTCTGATGGATATTATGCAAGTTGTCTTTATCTCCCTACCATCTAGTACATGTCCAATATAGTTCAAGATGTAATTTCTCTTGAACTAGGCACTGGTAGTTGGTGCTTTTTCATGTCCCTTATTACCTTCTGTCAATATGGAGAGTCAATATCATTTGTGTTCCTGAGCAATATTTCCTGTGTGAGAAAATCTGTATCTAACTAAGCCTATGAAGCCTGCTGTCTCTGAACTAGGACAAAATACATGTCAGTTTTAATACTAACACATTGTTGGAATGTTCCCTACATCTCTAGTGCTGCCATATTTTACTAGCTTAAGCTGAGTACTTCAGGTCCATGAAATTGCTGTCACACACTGTATAAATTTGCCTTTGCCCATTCTAGAGATGTAAAACACGTCAGATGGATAGTACCAAGAGTGAGAAGAATTTTTCTTGACAGACAACTGTGCTTCCTAATTTGGGGCTATTGAGGTTTCAAAGCAATGTTCAAAATGAGACAATAAGAAACTGGGAGGGGTGGTTGATACCCCAGGAGGGTTCTGCTGCCATTTGGAGGAAGCTCAACAGCTTAGAGGGATGGGCTGACAGGAACGTCACAGCACTCAGCTAAGTGAAATGCAAAGTCTTAAACAAGAGGGATAATAACCCCATGTGCCAGCAATGTGCCCCTGCAGCAAAACCAGGGCCACATTAGGTGGAGTAGCCAGAAGGTCAAGAGAGGTGATCCTTTCCCTCTGCTCAGCATGGGGGAGACACATCTGGGGTGCTGTGCCCAGCTCTGGGCTCCCCAGTATGAGAAAGACATGGACATACTGGAGAGAGTCCAGCAAAGGATCATGAACCTGATGAAGCGACTGGAGAACTTGTCAGATGAGAAGAGTCTGAGAGGGATGGAATTATTCAACCTGGAGAAAGCATGGGGTAGTGGGTCTTATCAGTCTGTGTAAATACCAGATGAGAGGGACTAAAGAAGAGGGACCCAGAATCTTCTCCACAGTTCCCAGTGACAGGAGAAGGCAAAAGGCACAAACTGAAACACAGGAAATTCTGTTTAGATACAAAACTTGCTTTGCTGTGGAGGTGACTGAGCACTGGCACAAGTTGTCCAGAGAGGTGGTGGAGTCTCTATTAGACATTCAAAACCCACCAGGAGATAGCCCTGAATAACCTGCTGTTAGTGACCCTGCTTTGAGCAGCAGGTTGGTCAACATCATCTTCAGAGGTGCCTTCCCACCTCAAGCATCCTGTGACATGATGAGCAAAGCTCAAGGTGACACACTGAAGCCAACCAAGCTTGTGCTTCCCATGCAGAGTGCAAGGCCTGCCTTCGGCAGCCTGCTGACAGCATAAGCTGACACTGCTTCATTTTCGAGAGCCTGGGGCTTGCACCGGCAGTCCTGCCACTCTGCAATGTAGGACATGAAGTCAGGTGATTTGATTCCTTTTGGGCTTCCTGCTATGGGTGAAACTTTCCATGCATGTCAAACCTGTGCTCAGGATCAAGTTTTGCAGACTGCAGATGCCTTTGCTGCAGCAAGAGAGTGAATGGAATCCTCTTTTCATTGGACTAAAAATAATAGGTCTGGAGAATCCCTTTAAAAATATGTTTAATGCAACTATTGCCTCAAAGAAAACAATCCCACCATGTGGCAGAGGCTGATTTATACATTGCATGGAGCTCTGTGCTACCTGTAACTTACTTCATTGTTTTAACTCCTCTGCAACATACCTTCAGCCGATCCTGCTGAATGTGCACTGCATAGCAAATCAGTCTGTACAAAGCTTTCCATTTCCACAGGGACAGAGGCTGCAGACATCCCAATGCATAAAACAATATGGACTTAAACCTTTCTCTCCACATATTAGATACTCTCCATTTATTCACTGGAGCTCGGAGTGCAGCAGGTGGTATAGGGAGAACTCCTGCAATTCTCACTGCCATATTCTTTTATGAAGATTAATGAGCAGAGAAGTGAGCGGAAGAGCTTAGCAATCTGTTAAATCAGGGTGTTCAGGCCTGTTTGTAAGAAACAAATATGTCCGGGGACAAAGTGATACAGATGAGAGGTGTTAAGAGGCGTTCACTGATTTCAGAGATCTACAAACAAAAATCCTGCTGTAATCTGTCATTCATTTTGATTATGGATTACAACCAGCAGTAGAATACGTTTTTGGCGGGTTTTCTTTTATTGACAGGGTGAAATGCAGACTCTGTGGACTGAAATAAGCTCTTTTATTTTAAACATGGAGTGAGCAGAGGAGAATCTTTTGGAAGGTTCAAGGTTTTGGGGTTTCTTTTACTTTATTTTTTGCAAGCAATCATTAAATTTAAAAGATTGAAACTAGGTGAAACATGATCCCTTTTTAATAAAAGGCCTGTTTACATGCAATGCCTAAATTGTTTCTTCATGCTGCAAACCAAACTGCTTGCTTTAATGTCTGCAAGACCAACATTTGGCATGTTTGGTGAGTTCAAAAGGTTGCAATTAAAATAATGTATGTAGTGTTTCTGGCACTAAATATTACTTGCTTAGCTGCTTGCAAAAGCTGTGCTTCATAGTTAACAGAACCAAATTATAGTTATATATGCTGGAATAATGCTATGCCTGCTTAAATGAGAATTCCCTGAATGATTACCTTTGCAGAAGGCAGTGGTGGAGCTCATCAGACAGGCATTCACCCTCCCTTTTATCTCGCTAGCTCCTAGCCCCGATGGAGATCCGTGGTGACACCGTTCCTGTATAAACCACAGGTCACCTCTCTTGGGTACCAGGGCAGGGCATTCCCACCACCTCAGTGCTCTCCCTGTCTGGTTAACTCCTCAATAGGTACAGTGAAGTGGTGTGAACAGCAAGAAGTCCCATTAGAGCCAGTGGCCAGTCATGGGCAGTAAAGTACCATTCCTTGATTACATCATATAAATGGAAGAGGACTGTTCACCCTAGAATCGATTAGGCAAGGAAGGGTCAGGGCAATCTCTTATTTTTGAAGTATTCTATAGCAGAAGGAACGGGACCTCTACCATGTGCATGTGCAAGGCAATTTGTTCCTTTTGTTAGATGGTGGTCTTATTCTGAATTCCAAATTATTGAATTCACTATTTCAGAGAGGGAAGGCACATTAACTGATGCCTGGGAATGTGAAGGTTTCTGGTCTGCTCACATCCTCCTGTAAGCAGTATCAAAGGACACACATCAGTGTCTTTATCTTCTTTCACTGGTGAATAGATATCTCTTTTCTTGTGAATTTATCAGACTGGTTTTGCTCTCCATCTTTCAGATGACAACCTGGTATTAGGGCCATCATAGGCCAATGTTAGTTCATGTGCTGCTTTTCAGCAACATGGTACAGATGTAAGATATTGTCTTCTGCTTTCTCTTTTCTGCACAGTGAGTGGTTATTGTGACAGCTGATTTTTTTTATCATTCATTGTTCATAATGTTCGTAACAGAAATTGCAGACAAATTCTGACATATGTGGCTTATAACTGTTATAGATACTTGCTTTCAAAAAACACCTCTTGAAGTAAAATCATTTATATGGTCAAAGAAACATTAATTTCATGAGGTGGATGATAGAAATCTTCCTTTACAGCATTTCAGTTCAGTGGCACAAATATATAGACTAATATATTTATGTATGTGTAGATACTTATTTCAAAATGAAGAATTTTTACTGCCATCTGTACCAAAGTGATAAGTTAAGGTTGTAAAATAGGGAATTAATCCCATGTAATTATTTTTTCATTGTCTGTATGTGTATATATGTGCTTTATTGCTTCTTTGGTAGGCAGAACAAAAAATATACACAGTTCTACCTATGGCCGATTCAACATACTAATGAGACTCTTCAATTAAGAAAATGCATCTCACTTTGTTCTCACTCCCTATTGCATGAATGTGAACAGGCTCCAGCCGAGGTGTTGACCCAAAGCCTGTTCTTCGTGAGGGGAGAATGAAAACCAGGTATTTGTCTGCAGTTAGCTCTCTGCTGTTACCTGTGTTGAATGATGTAGTTTTGACAGACAAAAGAAATCAAAGCACCCCTTTGTACCTACTTGAATATTGGACTCCTCTAAACTCAAGTATCTCTTTCATATTTTGACATATATATAGACATGATGATTTACAAATATGACCTATTTTTCATTCCTTTGAGTTCACATCGGATGATAAATTTCTGGTTTTTAACCTGTAGGAAGTAACCATAGAATCATAGAATAGTTAGGGTTGGAAAGGACCTTAAGATCATCTAGTTCCAACCCCCCTACCAGGGACAGGGACACCTCGCACTAAACCATGTCACCCAAGGCTATGTCCAACCCAGCCTTGAGCACCGCTAGCAATGGAGCATTCACAACTTCCCTGGGCAACCCATTCCAGTGCCTCACCACCCTTACAGTAAAGAACTTCTTCCTCATATCCAATAGAAACTTCCCCTGTTTAAGTTTGAACCCATCACCCCTTGCCCTGTCACTAGAGTCCCTCATGAAGAGTCCCTCCCCAGCATCCCTATAGGCCCCCTTCAGATATTGGAAAGCTGCTCTGAGGTCTCCACACAGCCTTCTCTTCTCCAGGCTGAACAGCCCCAACTTTCTCAGCCTATCTTCATACAGGAGGTGCTCCAGTCCCCTGATCATCCTCGTGGCCCTCCTCTGCACTTGTTCCAACAGTTCCATGTCCTTTTTATGTTGAGGACACCAGAACTGCCCACAATACTCCAAGTGAGGTCTCAGGAGAGCAGAGTAGAGGGGCAGGGTCACCTCCCTCCACCTGCTGGTCATGCTATTTTTGATGCAGCCCAGGATACAGTTGGCTTTCTGGGCTGCGAGCACACACTGCTGGTTCATGTTCATTTTCTCATCGACCAACACCCCCAAGTCCTTCTCCTCATGGCTGCTCTGAATCTCTTCCCTGCCCAACCTGGAGCTGTGCCTGGGACTGCTGCGACCCAGGTGTAGGACCTTGCACTTGTCAGGATTAAACTTCATCAGGTTGGCATCAGCCCACCTCACAAGCGTGTCAAGGTCCCTCTAGATGGCATTCCTTCCCTCCAATGTATCAACTGAGCCACACAGCTTGGTGTCATTGGCAAACTTGCTGAGGGCGCACTCAATCCCACTGTCCATGCCACCAACAAAGATGTTGAACAAGACCGGTCCCAACAGCGATCCCTGAGGGGCACCACTTGTTACTGGTCTCCAGCTGGACATTGAGCCATTGAGCACAACTCTTTGCGTGCGGCCATCCAGCCAGTTTTTTATCCACCCAGTGGTCTGCCTATCGAATTCATGTCTCTCCAACTTAGAGACAAGGATGTCATGTGAGACAGTGTCAAATGCTTTGCACAAGTCCAGTTAGATGGCCTCAACTGCTCTACCCCTGTCCATCAGTTCCATAGCTCCATCATAGAAGGCCACCAGATTGGTCAGGCAGGATTTCCCCTTAGTGAAGCTATGCTGGCTGTCACCAACCACCTTGTCTTTTTTCATGTGCTTCAGCATTCCTTCCAGGAGAATCTGCTTCAAGATTTCACCAGGCACAGAGGTGAGGCTGACTGGTCTGTAGTTCCCCTGCTCATCCATTTTCCCCTTCTTGAATATGGGGGTTATATTTCCCTTTTTCCAGTCATCGGGAACTTCATCTGACTATTGTGATTCTTCAAGTATGATGGACAGTGGCTTAGCAACTTCATTTGCCAGCTCCTTCAGGACCCGTGGATGTATTTCATCAGGTCCCATGGACTTGTATACGTTCAGGTTCCTAAGATGGTCTCGAACCAGATCCTCTCCTACAGTGGGCCCAGGGTCTTCATTCTCACAGTCCCTGCGTCTACATTACAAGACTTGGGTGGTGTGGTCAGAGGATTTGCCAGTGAAGACTGAGGCAGTGAATGAAGAGAACTGTGAATATCTGCATTAATTGCTGGAGAGAAATGTTCTGAGCAATTTTATAAGAGGTGCATCGAAATAAGGTCACAGCAGGTTTCGGTGACCTATGGAGTCCCTGTAGATTGGACTGTCTTTGCTGACTGCTTTGAACCTCATACTGTATTGATTTGCATGTCATATTCAGTTTTAACATAGTCTTCAGAAGACCATTTAACTTCTTCAATAATATTTTTGTGTTGAGAGCAATGCTTAGCTTCACAAAGGAATCATTTTGCCGAGAGAGATGGCAAATATTAACCTTTAAAAACATAATGATTTATTCCCCTACTTCATTGCAGACTACTGCTGATTAGCACCAGGGGCTGACGGAGCTGTTATATTCATAGATTATTGCTGTTATTTAATACCCTGATGTTTCTAGACACATACCCCTGAGGAATGGGCACGAAGACAAGTTTGGCAGAGGTAGATTAAAAACTCTCTGTGCATGGTCATTCCTACCTTCCTCTGATGTGTCTGGTACCTTGCACACTGGACACAATAGGTTTACAGTATGATCAATGATTGATCTTAACAAGCAAATTGCTTCCAGTTTCTTTTGTTATTCTCTTCTTTTGCCGAAGAAAAGGCAATAATGCTGTACCTCCTGTAAAATAGATCAGCATGGTTTTCAGGAACAGCTTCCCTCAGAAATTACATACATTTCTTGCTGTCTCCAGCTGTTGCTTGTAGGAAGTCTTTGAAACAATTTTAATGTTGCTGTATCATCTGTCTTCCCCTGAAACTCTCCCTGCCTTGCTGCAGACCTCAATGCAGCATTGCGTGTTCCTCAGGTGAATGGGGCTGATTCCAAACCCCAATCATATTTCTATCTGCACCTCTAATGTGGCAGTTCATCTCTCAACCACCCCCTGCCACCTTGCCTCTCTTCAGAAGTCAAGCCTCTGATACCTCTTTCCAAGTAAGCCCGTGGGAACTCTGAAAACACTTCCCTGGATATGCCCAAAGGATACTTGAGAATTATATAACACTTTATATCCCAGATGAAAAAGCCACGTAAAGATGCTCATATACACCTTAGACAGATTAGTGACCCTGACCTGCTGTTCCCCATTTTCATATGACATTTTCAAGATAAATCAGGGTGTCAGGAACTCTAATGATAATAGCTTGGGGTCTTCCAGCATGTAGGCACAATGTAATAAACTATGAGGTAAAGTGTTTATTGCAATAACTTTTATGTGGTCAGTGACAATTTAAGTGGATTCTTCTCTCTTCATCATATTCCTCTCATTTGGATGTGCTAAATAAAGAGAACAAGTCCATTAGAGAAAAAGGGGGCAGAAATCCAGGCTCCTTTGACTATGAATAAAGTCTGAGTAGTAAATTGTAGTGGCAGGAGGAAGAGAATTCCAATTTGATTTGCAAATTTACTCTCTTCCACTCCCATTTGCAGAAACAAGACCCATATGCCCAGTAAGCAATTGCTGCTCAAGGTAAAGCTCTGCACCACAGAGGGTTTGCTGGCAACAAATGAAAGCAGCATTGCCACTCTGTTACGTATGCCAGCTCTAATAAATCTGTGGATTAGTTTCCCGGCTGCCAGAATTGAGCCAACTTAAAACCATATGGTTCTCCTTTCTTAAACATTGCCATTTGAAAGGAGTATAACCGTTTCCCTTCCACACTCATTTTTGTTCTGAGGAGAGCTCAACAACAATAAGGAATCATAAATACAGGAAAAGCCTGTGACTTTATTTATCCCTGTTGCCTAGTCCAGCTAATGGCATCAGATCAGAATTGCGTTTTATTGGCCTTCTTGCAATTTCCTTCTGTTTAGAGTTTGCCCTCTGGTTCTCGTTATGAACTGGAGTGTGGCACAGCATGTTCACCTGGCTTATTTATTTGCAAGGAAGAGTCCCTGGGATGTATTCTGAATTATATTTGTTATAATCCTAAAGAGTCTCATGAAACAATTTAGTGGTTCTTGGGCTGAAAAGGGGATTTTGGTTTGGGATATATTATTTATCTTATGTTTACCAAGTCTCAAGGATGCACTCTTACCCATTAAGCACAAATCTCCTTCTGTAAATGTGTTGGGGCCTGATCCAGCTGCTGCTCCCTTACAGATAGCTCTCACTTCCACAAGAAATCTTCATTGCTTATGGAATACCCCCCCTTGTGTGAGTAAGAGATATAAGGCAGAGCCAGGGAAAAGACTGAGATACAGTGGGGATGGTTAATCTGTTCATCTGCAAGGCAACGTATACCCTCCCTCTTGAAATAAATCTTTAAAGTCTGTTATAAATGACAATACTAAACTGAAGGGTCCCACTCTCATTTGTGAGTGGATGCAACTTGTATGGTCCGTGTGGCTGCTACACTGGCAGATTGTTTTGTCAGGAGTTGTGAGCCTCCCAGTGGGACAACTAAACAGAAGCTATCTTCCCTTTTGGACTACCATACTTTAAAACCTTTTGTGTTAATGTGAGTAGAATTAACAATTCAAAAACTGGGAAAAAAATGCATTTAGTCCTAGTTCTGCAGTGTTTTTTTAACATGCTGGGTAGTGTTTTAACTACTTTAGTTCAGCTTTTTCTTTTATCTTTTTTTTTTTTTTCATAAGAAAAGCTTTATCTAAATCTTGATACCAAGATAATCTCCAGACTGAATACAGCAATACAGGAAAGTTACCTACTTGCCTTTCCAGGTACCTGAATTTGAAATAAAGCCTCTTTATAGCAACATAAGCATTCCCAAGTTGGAGGGCTTGTACACTTTGACCTAAATCAATACCATTAAAGTAGTTCAATGCTTTTATGGAGACAAAGGCATTCTTTAGCAGGGCAGTGACAAATTTCATTAAACTTGCTGTGTTTTCACCAGGTAATCACTGTACAAACCATTTTCTGTTTTACCAGTGCTGTGTCTATCCTCTCACCTCTCATTTTGTGGTCGCTGATTCTTCTTCCCAGGCTGATCGAGAGGCATCATTCTAAAGAAATCTCTCTCTCTTTAATACAGTAGGCAAATAACTAGATTCCTTATTTTTTTCCTATCTATCTTTCGCCCGTGGCTTTGTCTATGAGGTAAGCACTGACTTACCCTCTTTCCAAGTAGTGTAATAGAGTCTGAGGAGTCTTAGAACATGAAGTGGAAAAAGGCACACCAGCTTTGATTCTTTAGGCAGACAATTTTATTTATTCAGAGTCTAAGCTCAGTCCCCAAGTCTTCCTTTGGATATATAGAAGGTCTGTGCTTGTCCAAACCTAAAGTATATTTTTTCGATCAAGAAATAGCTTTTTCTTTTTGTTGTCTTGTCATCTGATGAACTGGAGGCCTAGACTCATGAGAAGGTCACATTTAGCTATACAGTTGTTTGCAAGTCCAGAGGAGGCCACGAGGATGACTGGGGGCAGGAGCATCTCCCATATGAAGATAGGCTGAGCAAGTTGGGGCTGTTCAGCCTGGAGAAGAGAAGGCTGCGTGGAGACCACAGAGCAGCCTTCCAGTATCTGAAGGGGTCTGCAAGGATGCTGGAGAGGGATTCTTCATAGGGACTGTAGTGATAGGACAAGGGATGATGGGTTAAAACTTAAACAGGGGAAGTTCAGGTTAGGTATAAGGCAGAAGTTCTTTACTATAAGGGTGGTGAGGCACTGATGCAGAGTGCCCAGGGAAGTGGTAAATGCTCCATCCCTGGCAGTGTTCAAGGACAGGTTAGACATAGCCTTGGGTGGCATGGTTTAGTGTGAGGTATCCCTGCCCATGGCAGGGAGTTGGAACTGGATGATAAGGCCTTTTCCAATCCATACCACTCTATAATTCTATGTGACTTGTTTCTGGACTCACAGTTTTGGACAGTGCTACAAAATAATGATGTTATAAATGAGGATCCTGCTGGCAAAGGAATGATCTTGTGCTGAGGATGCTGGGATGGGGTTTGAAGGAATTCCTGTTTCTGCCACCCAGTGCCCATATGGTCCTTGGCAAACTCACATTAGCTATTTCCTTGTTCTCAGCATTTGTTAGTATTAATTGACATTGTTCTGCTTATATTATAAACTTATTTGAGAAACATTTGCTTAGTCCTCTGTGAGTACCTTGTACACCTAAGTCTCAGTTACGGGTTCTACAAATGATGGATTCAGATTTGTCTTTACAATTTCCCCTAAAACGCCTTGGCCACTTATAACTAAAACTCCCAGCAAATTGTTGAACCGCGAGGACTGAAACTGAAGTCCAAGATGGCCTGAACTTCTATGTCTTGGACACCCCAAAGGGAAAAATGCAACACAAAACAACAAAAACAGAAATAAGGGGAGCTTTGATAAACTGAAACACTGCAGAAAAAGATGAGTATGTGAAAGGTGGGAGAACCACACAAAGATTGGTCAAATTGCTCTGAAAAAAAGACTGGATCTGGCCTTACTGGGTGGCTTTGCCAGCTGTGTGCTTCCCAGTGGGGCCTCACCTTCACACCTGAAGCAGACTTGAGGCAGAAGCAGGAATTACTTGAGGGCCAAACTCAGTTCTGCAGACTGACCAGTTTTAGGTGTCCTCATTTCATCTCCAGGCACAGAGGGAATAAAGAGACAGGCAACGTGTGTAGCTCATGGTTGCTGTTGAATACAAATTGCTCTTATAAAATGGAACATCCCCCTGCAAGCCTGTCTCCTCCAGAGTCCTCTCCTCTATCACTAATGTATCATGTTACTTGCTTAATTCAGACAGCAAGGTACCAACCCTCCCCCATTAAGCACATCAGAGCTGTTATCGCATCCTCAGGGACAGCTTATTGCTTTGGGCAGATAAACTCTTTAAGGCAAATATATGGGACTAAATCCATCCCTGTTGCAATTCCATTGAAGTCAACTGGGTTTTATACCTGAGAGAGATGTGAAGCTTATTGCATAAAGGCAGATTTTTTCCCAACTTCCTTTCATTTACCTATGAATTTGAAATGAGCTCCTCTGCTCATGACTTATTTATGTTGAGCCACACATTTAAACTCTGGGGTTTCCTTTTTTAAACATTATGTCCTTTTACACTATTGTTTCTCCTGGAGATGCTCAAATGATTAGCCAGCAAAAAGAAAACATTGTGGGACAGCATCAGCTGACACTTTCCATTCTCCCATTTAAGCACAATAAAGCGACTCCATGGTTTGGGTTTCTTTTTATTCCTTAGCTCTCCAAGGAGGAAACTTTCATCATTAAAGGAAAGGTTGTTGTATGTTAGAAGGGAGCAGCATCCTGCAAAGCTGTCCTCAAAACTCTAACCACAGATCTATCCTAGCATCACTGAAATCCCCTCAACTGATCTCAGAATGTATTTTTCTTACTAGAGTGGGTTTTGCAGGTAAGGCAAACAGTTGTGGACACACAGATGCAGGTTCAAAGCAACATTTAAGCCTTCTGTTATCTATGAATTTGCAAAGTGGGAGTCTTTCATCCCCTTTTCCTTCCATCTAAGCTCACATAGATGTTGGCTTACAGAGAAATATTTCTCTACAACAGAAGGAGCCAAATAAATACTGAAGAGGAGTGAAGATTGGAGGATACGTATGAATATAAGGAAAGGCTTAGGGTACAAGTGCATGGTTTTGCATGGATGTGATCTCCTTGATCTGCGTGTGAAGTCCAATTTCAGCACACTTCTCAAGCCAAGCAGAATTCTATAAATCTTCCCACCTGTCCTCCCCTCTCAGGAATCAGCTTATTTTGAAGGATTTCTTTTTTGTATTATATTTTTCAGTTTCGGCAGAAGTGTTTCAGGAGGTGAAAAAAAATCCCAGCATTTAACTATGCTCCAGAGCCATAAGAAATGTAGTGTCTTTGTCTGGGAAAGCCCCAAAGGTACTATTTGAGTCAAAACCTTCTTCTGAAGATGTATGTCCTGAAAATCATCAGAGCAGAACTACTCAAGCCAGGTGTCCGTATTAACTTCTATAGTAGTACAGACTATATAGAATCATAGAATCATACAATAGTTACGGTTGGAAAGGACCTTAAGATCATCTAGTTCCAGCCCCCCTGCCAGGGGCAGGGACACCTCGCACTAAACCATGCCACCCAAAGCTATGTCCAACCCAGCCTTGAACACCGCCAGCAATGGAGCATTCACAACTTCCCTGGGCAACCCATTTCAGTGTCTCACCACCCTTACAGTAAAGAATTTCTTCCTCATATCCAATCTAAACTTCCCCTGTTTAAGTTTGAACCCATTACCCCTTGTCCTCTCACTACAGTCCCTAATGAAGAGTCCCTCCCCAGCATCCCTATAGGCCCCCTTCAGATATTGGAAAGGTGCTCTGAGGTCTCCACGCAGCCTTCTCTTCTCCAGGCTGAACAGTCCCAACTTTCTCAGCCAATCTTCATACAGGAGGTGCTCCAGTCCTCTGATCATCCTCGTGGCCCTCCTCTGCACTTGTTCCAACAGTTCCATGTCCTTTTTATGTTGAGGACACCAGAACTGCACACAATACTCCAAGTGAGGTCTCACGAGAGCAGAGTAGAGGGGCAGGATCACCTCCCTCCACCTGCTGGTCATGCTATTTTTGATGCAGCCCAGGATACAGTTGGCTTTCTGGGCTGCGAGCACACACTGCTGGTTCATGTTCATTTTCTCATCGACCAACACCCCCAAGTCCTTCTCCTCATGGCTGCTCTGAATCTCTTCCCTGCCCAACCTGGAGCTGTGCCTGGGATTGCTCTGACCCAGGTGTAGGACCTTGCACTTGTCAGGATTAAACTTCATCAGGTTGGCATCAGCCCACCTCACAAGCGTGTCAAGGTCCCTCTGGATGGCATTCCTTCCCTCCAACATATCAACTGAACCACACAGCTTGGTGTCATTGGCAAACTTGCTGAGGGCGCACTCAATCCCACTGTCCATGTCACCGACAAAGATGTTACTACTATACTTTTATAAACTAGTCCAGATTCACCAGTGTTTCAGTAAGCCTAGATCTGGTTGTAAACGTATGTAATTTGTGTGTTGTAGAGATGTTGAAAGTCTCTTACACGGTGGTGTGTGCCCTAGGAATATCATACCTTAGGACCATGAGGTGTCTGCTGCTTGGCAGCTATCAGGAAAGAGAAACAATTAAAAAAGATTTTTTTTTCTGAGCAAATCAGCTAGTGTTGCTATGAACAGCATGGCAGGAATGAATTCTTGAGATGCATAAGCCAGGATGAAGGCTTACCAAATGCATTTGGGGTTTAGCACAAAGTTGGTGCTTTTAGCAGAAAGTTGGGGTAGAAAAGAGCAGAAATCTGGACGACCAGGTGGAATGAGGCTTGGAAAATAAGTAAAGTAGGAAGACAGATTTCTACAGAACTGCAGTATTTTGACCAAAGCTGGCAGCCCAGTGACTTCTCTGTTAGTTTTTTATTGCCAGTGCTTTGCAAGGCTAATTTGGATGCTGAGCAGGGAAATCATGACCCAGTGCAGTCTCTACAATATATATGCTTACATGTGAGTTATTTGTCTCAACACCTTGTATTATCAGAGGAGAGAAACAGATGTTTTAAGGACCTGACTCATTTCATCCCAATTTAGCTAAAATAGGACAAGACAGTTCATGACCTAAACACTCCTGTTTCCATTAAGAGAACAGGGAGCTCAGGCAGCCGGCTTGGATCAGCTGGGAACATCACTTTCCAGACTTGTGTTATGAAATTTTCTTTTCTTTATGCAATAAAATTTGCAGAGAAAATCAGGTTATGGATATCCTGCCTTGTGCCATAGGTCACAGAGGCTGGTTTAAGTGTGAGCAATGTGGGCTTTAAATAATGACGTTTGTACTTACACATGACTCTGGGAAATAGCTTTATCTCATCCTTTAAATGTCTCTGCCTATAAGAAGCTGCATCTTTGCTGACAAAGAAAAGACTTAGTAGGTGTTTAATGTAACTGATTATCTGCTGATACAATCAATTATGTGAACCTGGAGCCAAAGAGAACATTAAGTGGCTTTATGCTGGTACTGCAGCTGCTCTGTTACTTGACCCTGTGACATGTTTGCTATCTGGTGTAAATATTTGCATCTGTCAGAGAAACCTGGCCTGTCCCCTCCTGCCAATTCGTTTTGCTAGAGAGACTGAAATCCTCCCTATTAGTTTGCATGAGGGCAAGCGCAACCTGTTCAGAATTCAGGTGGAATAAACTGAGTGGACAAAAAAAGAAATCTGTGAAAAAATAAATGCCGGGTCAGCCAGAAATACAGCTGGAAAGGTTTCCAAGGCGAAACCTATTCAAAGCCTGCTCTTGCCTTTAGTGACCTCTCTGTTCTGTCTTTACACAGTTGACCTTTTGTACTGAAGTTGTTATCCCAGTTGCATGGATGTAAAAGCAAAGAAAATGAGGCTGACAGTGATCCTGCATGGAGTAAATTGCAAAGGCAGATATCGATGAGGAAAATGATGAGCAATTCTGCATCAGAAAGGCCTTGGGAAGTGAAATTCCTTCTCTGCAGCAGGTCGTTCTGTCCCTGCAGAGTAAAAAGCACAGCCACACAGGTGGTCCAACCAACTGCATCAGTTAAGGTGACCTTTTGCAGGTAATGATTGGCACTGAGGCTTTAGCACAGCAATTCTTGGTGCATTTCACTTCAGCTGCCTGGAGAGCCAGGGAGATATCTTCATATATAAACTACTGCATACGTTTCAGGTGTATCACCCATCAAACGTGCACGATCAAATGTGCTTCCTTCTGAAGCCTTGCCAATGCCTGAAAACTGAGTTTGGAATAATCACATCTTGGCTGCCCCTTCCAGCTTCACCTGGGTGGTTAAGGGTGAGGATGATCCTGATCTCATTCTCCTTGCTGTCTGAAGAGCAAGATTGATCACAGGAGTTGCTGCTGTGTTCCAGATGTTCTTTTCATCACTGCTAGGGCTCTCCGATGCTCAGGTGTTTGCTCCATAGACCTTGCTCCTGATGGCAGAGAGGATGTGGCAGTGGCACAATCCATGGCAGGAGGTCAAGAACAGCCCTCTCATCATGCTCCCGTAGGAGGACCTCCAGTGATGCTGGAGGCACAACCCTTAGGAAGCAATGTCCCTGCTTCTCCTACCAGAAACAGCAGCCACCAGGGCTCACACTTCCAAAGCTCTGATTTCACTGACAAAAAACCCATAGCAGTTCATCAAGTCCAAACAAGAAACTTGTTTGGAAGAAGTGGCTGTGCCTGATGAAGATGTAATACACAGACTTGGCGTACCTTTGGGTCTGAGTAGCCAGCACTGGGTGAAGAGGGACTAGTGCTGTGGGCTGACACAGCACAGCTGGCAATTCTAGCAGCTCACTGCTGGCAAATGGCTTATCTGTTTGTCTCTTGGTTCCTCCATTCTGCCTGTCTGCCCTCATAGTGTCTCAGGCTCTAAATCCTTGAAGTGAGGAAACACTTGGAAAAATAACGTCTTTCTAGTGTCATAACAGCATGGCAGCTGCTCCTAAAGACTGTGACAACACAGATAAATAATTGAAGTGTGGGGTCACTCTGATATAAACGGGGGCTAAATCAGTATCTATCTTAGCCCTGTGTCTTAACTGGCTTTGCTTCTTTATTACCCTGCAGAGACTGTGAGAGAGAAGAGGACAAACCCCACAATGCGACTGTTATAATAAGGCTGGTTTACTGTATGGACATTATGCATTAGTTGTCATAGCTTGGGAAGCAGGGGTCAATCTGTGTTTAGGGTTGAATTTTTAATGTTCACAAGCTGACAGACATAGGTAAATGCTAAAGAAAGTCTCATGGCAGCACAGCCTGGAAAGAGATTCCTTTTGGGGGATGTGAGAAAGCATCAGAAACCCCTTAGCACATTGGGTTTTAATATTTGAGTACTAGGGGGTGCAAAAAGTATACATAAAAAAGACATCTTGGGTTATCGTAATTTGACAAACCCTTTGAAATAGTCCTTTGTTTTCCTTTTTCTTTTTTTATGGGGACAAATTATTGTTCAATAAATTTCCTGTGGGAACAATGAATTGTTCCAAGAGACTTTGAGCTCTTTGGGTGAAAAGAGGTGACATTCCTGAAGGCTCTGGGGTGAGAGCCTGGGATATTTGCCTGGAGCCTCCTGTCATCAGGAGGACCCTGTAGAGGTTAGTAACGTAAATTATTAATTCTTCCAGCTGAAAGGAAGAGTCCAAGATCCACCCAAGAGGGGGACCCAGTGGTCTTATAAATGTGATCTTGTTTCTGGTTTTCCATCAATTACTGTTGGACTGCAGACATGGCTCTGATCACACAGAATATAATAGTGGGGTTATATGTGCCATGGACCAAAAACAGAGCAGCTTGTCTGGAAATACGGCTGAGATACACATGTGCTTTCAGCACTTGAAAGAAAGGTTTGGTTTGAGAAGCTCTTGACTGAGAAGGGATGATGACTGCTCTCCTTTCTGGCATGAGACCTTCTAGACGATAAAGTTCCTCCTTTCCGGCCTTAAAATACTTAAGTGTACATGGACCCCTGATGGTACAGAAGTTTCTTCATTCTTCCATACATGTGAGGAGGCCCTGCATGCAGCCTCTACTTTGCAGTGCTACGCCACTGCTCATGAGACTAGCATGCAATGAATTTAGAAGTGTTTGTTGAAATTCTCTGCCATAGCCATACTTGGAATCCAAATCATCCTGATATAATCTGGTATAAAATAAAAGGGAAAAGGTTTAGATACAAATCCCTTTTAATTAACGAACCCACACTGACACATTGAGTGTTTGGAATTGCCTTAAATACCTGAGTGCATTAATGGATAAAATAAAGTTTAGTTGTGAAGTCAAGTCTATCTGTAGGTTTTTCTCCAAAGCTATCTGTTCTAGTTTAGCTCTGTAGCTGCTACCTTCTCTGGGTTCTTTTTGCCTCCAAGTTGGTCTAACAGCTCTGTAATCTATCTAAAATGGGTTTTGAGGGGATGTCCAAAGGGGTCACTGACCCACTGCCCTGCCTGCTTCTCTCCAATCATCTCTGGTCTCTCTAGCCAGTCTGGTTGGATGGGAGAAGCAAGAAAAGCTGAAACTTCTGTTGAAGATCAAATGCCTGCCATGAGAAGCTGTCCTGGCTAAAAGTGTGGAAATCATAGGAAAGAGCCCAGGTGAGCAATTAAAGTCCATCTGCAGATGTTCAGCACTCCATTTCTTAAGTGCAGAAGTAATGACAGAGGACCACTTGAGGAAACATAATCCCATTATATGATAAAAGGTCTCTCTTGTCCAGTTTTTCAGGTAAAACATTGCCTTGACCACATAACCCCCTTGGCAGGGGTCTGCTGTCTGTTCACTGAGGCTGATCTAGATGCACCTGAGTGAAACCTTTCACCAAGACTTCAGCTACGGCACATTCCCCTTAAAACCCTTCAGGACTGCCAAGAGAAGAATGAGAGAGAGAAAAGGGATGACAGTGGGAGGGAACAAGACTGTGGGATCCCTCTTATAACAGATGAGTGCCTGATGCTGGTTTCAACTCCCCTGAGTCAGAAAACCTAAGGTGCAATTTCATACTGTAGTCAGGGAGGCTGGAACTGGATGATCTTAAGGTCTTTTCCAACCCAAGCCATTCTATGATTCTTTGTTCCTCTGCTATCAGCTTGGTGCAGAGGGTGAACCTCGTGCTGCCATGTGTGGCTATTTGCTACTGCTTTTAAGCTGGCAGGATGAAGGCATGCTTAGTGCAGGCACATTTGTCTGGTTCACATTTCAGATTTTGCTTGCTTCCCGTGCATCTTAAATGCTGATTGCATCCCTTCACGTGCATTTCAATGGTCTTCACAGAATAAATTCTGATATTTAAATACTTCTACAGCTTAGTGAAATAATAATTGTACAATATCAGGGCTGTGCAGCCTTTACAGAGACCCCTGTATCATAGTGAGGAAATAAACAGTGAGTTGCAAGCTGACCAGAGAGGAGGGAGTATTGTGGCATTTATTTGGCTGTTACACACTATCTGTCTAATTACCTCGTATCCTAGGACATCCTTAATGTTTTACAAGAGAAGCACAAAGAAATGAAGGTACAAAGCATGCTCCTACAGCTTATGTTTTCTTGTTGATAAACACCTAATTTTCTCTTTGAGTCGATTTATGCAGCTGTGAATATTTTGTATGAAGTGCTTATTCAAGTTTCCCTTTAATTTAGGACATGATAAATGAAGCTTTGTTAGCCAAATTAAGAGAATGGCATACAGAGTTTGGTAAATGAGGCTATAAAACCTACAAAAAAAGCACAGAAAAAATCCCATCTTCAGTAAAGACATGTAGGTCATAGGAAATTACTCCAGCATAGGCCATATGCATTAGGTCTTTGTTCCTGTCTTCACTCTGTACATTGGACATTGAAGTGTCCAATCCTGCAGAAAAATCTAATATGATTTAAAGGCCATAACTGACAGAAATTCATCCTTTGGGTGAATTGTTCCAATAATTATTCTTGTTAAAAATATGCATCTCAATTTATATTGCAAGCCTCAGCTTTGGGCCACTTGATATTGTTACAGCAATTTCTGCTAAATTAAAAATAACCCTCTTGGATGAAGTCATTTATGTTACATGAATTCTTCAAGATGATCAAAGAGATAAATCATGGTCTGTTGATGGGTGCATGGTCTGATGAAAGGCTACGAAGAAAAGAAAATAGCAAATACCCCATTTGAAGTTCTGTTTGGTTGAAGTTTTCTGAAAATTGAAGTACTTTACACAGGGCTGTATTCTCCATGCAGATTATATGGGATGTATGTTCATGATATTATATACTCTGAGCCACAGTAACGGACTCCTTTAAAGTGCCTGTATTTTAGATGAAGTAAATCCAGGATCCATTTCAGCCCTACCCTTTGCAACTCCATTCATTCAGCAGAGGTTACTTGTCACCTGAGGCTGCAAGATTGACTTAGTTGTTTTGGCAAAGGACCCCTGTTGCTTTGGTACATAACAAAATGATTGTCACCAGCATTTGCTGATGGTTACAAGAGTCTTGGAGAACTGATGTAATTCCCTCCTTCTTATAATGGAAATTACCTGTGGCACCTCCATCCCACAGAGCAATGATAGTAAAGGCTGACCATGCAAAAAAACTATTGTTCCCACCATGAGCCTTCAGATTCACAATCCAAAGGTAGAAGATAAACTAACGTGGATGTAAAAATGTCGTATTTCAGCCTGTTTTTTGGTTTACTTATCTTTTTTTCTTTCGCGGGGTTAGCAGTCAGAATGAAATTGCTTTTTATAGCTGCAGTTTATCACATTTATTGCTGTAATAGCTGTACACTAACATAATCCCACAGCCCAACAGGGTTTTACTATGACTGACACTATGTATGTGGAGAAGACATGTTTGTTAAAGGTCATCTGTATTTCATGACAGAATTTACAATCTCACAGAGGGAGCTAGGTATGACTGTGATCTGGGGGCTCCTCTAATGGCAGGAGCTGCCTATATCGCCATCCAGGCTCTCACCAAGCAATAGGCAACCTGCTGCAGTGACTGACAGCATGAGATGCTTCAGAACAACCCCACTGCCTGGTCCATGCTCTTGGCTTGGAGACTATGGTTGCATGTGACAAAACTTTTGATGCTTTTCTTGGGTATGAAGACATTCAATTTGGTGTCTGGAGCCCAAATCAGGAGCTGCTACCGTCTGAACTCTGCAGTTTTAGCTTTGCAAATGAATTTACTTTAAATGTAAGGAAGTCTGTATCTGCTTGCCGCTGTATCTGTTTACATACTGAGCTGGAGGTTTTGATCTGCTTTAGTGCACCTGCTTGCTTTCCCTATGGCTAAGAACTAAAAACAGTTCCTTTGGAGTTTCATATAAAACCAGGCATTGCTGGTGGAGTTTATGGCTGTTCTGCTGTGCAAGGTGTAACTATAGATCAAGTTCAAAGCTTGACTGGCTTGATGCTAACCAGTTTTGTACTGATAATAATGAAATAGTGGGATCTTATGGGAACCATAAATCCCTCCGGTAGAGAGCTGGGAAATGTTTATGCAACTGGCCTTGCTGATATCGTCTTTCATCTGTACCTAGTTTAGAGTTTTCTCAGGTAATTTTGTGAGGGCAAATTTATCCTGGTTGGGATTCAATTCAGACTCTGGCACTTCTGCTCTCTCAGGAAAGCCTATACTGCTTAATTGATCCTCTCAGCACTGAAATCCATATTCAGTAATTAATAATCTTTTCCCAGTTTTCGAATCCTTTTTGAGGTGTTAGAATTTCTCTCAATACATCATTATTGATCCAGCTTAGTGCCTAAAACCAGAAAGATGCCAGAAGGTGTCTGCAGACAGACCACATGCTCATATCCATATCAAGCCTGAGTGGATGCCAAACTGATAGTGAACCTTCTGTATATAGTGTCTATAAACCATATATCCTGGAGTAGGCTGCCCTTGTGTAGTCTGATGGACCTCAGTTCTTATTTTATCTTAAAAACTGCTTATTCAACTGCTATTCCAACTAGAGGCAAAAATTACTCTTTTTTTGGTGTGCTATTACAGTGTTCAATGTCAGCCTCATCTTCACTGTAGTTCTTGGAACTGCTGCAGGGAATTGATCCGCCTGTCACATTCTGTTCTTGCAAGATAAGGCCTCCTCTGCTCAGTGCCTTGGTACTGACCGCCACAGGGGATAAGGGGAGTTGGGTTTCTGGGTTAGCCTCCTCTTGTGTTTTGTACAAATCTCAGCAAACATTTTTCCACTTGCTCTGTTGAAGGGAAATCCCATGCCTAGTGTTTCCAAGAAATCCAACCAGACCCATCACTCTGTACTATAGGTACTTGACTGTTGAGGACCTAACACACGATCTCTTTTGAACAGCCTATGTTATTGTGGCTTTGTCTCACCAAGCCAAGAAGCTTTGGCTTTAGTGGACACTGTGATACATCCACATCTTCAAAAGCCTGCTTATGAGTCTGCTGCTATTAGCTGTCCTAGATAGCAAACATGCGGCACTGGCATATGGCAGCAAGCCCTCTGTGCCGTACCCTGCGTGCACTGATTCTTGCCCTGCTGTTGACCCATCATCACGCATCAGTAATCATAGTATTAAATACAGCTTCCTGCAACAAATCCCAGGAGATTTCTGAGAGAGATTTTGCTGTTTCCTCAAGAAACCCTCTTGTTCTTTGGCTTTTAATACATTAATTAGAAATAGATGAAATGAGTAATACTAAGCAGCGCAGTCATGCACTTGAAAGTTACGAAATGCTTCGAGCAACTGCAGAAATAACCTGCACACTTGTGTCCTGCTGTCTTCGTGCCTTGCTGGTGTATGCTCCTGTACTGGGTTTGCATGACAAGGTTTTGCCAGTGGGAGGGCTACAGAGGTGGTTTCTGTTGGAAGCTTCCAGAAGCTTCCCTGCATTCGATAGGGCCAAAGCCAGCAGCTCCAAGATGGATCCACCACTGGCCAATGCTGAGTCTACAAGGGATGGTGGTGTCACCTCTGGGATAACATAGTTAAGAAGGGGGAAAAGTTACTGCACAGAAGAAATTGCAGCCAGAGGAGGAAAGAGTGAGAACATGTGAGAGAAGCACCTCTGCAGACACCAAGGTCAGCGCAGAAAGAGGGCAGGAGATGCTCCAGGCACTAGAGCAGAGATTCCCCTGCAGCCTGTGGTGCATATCATGGTGAGGCAAGATGTGCCCTGAAGCTCATGGAGGTCCACAGAGGAGCAGAGGGATGCTCAAAGGAGGCTCTGACCCTGTGGGCAACTCTCACTGGATCAGGCCCCTGGCAGGACCTGTGGCCCCATGGAGAGAGGAGCCCGCACTGGAGCAGGTTTGCTGCAGGACTTGTGACCCCATGAGGGACCCACACTGGACCGACATTGTGTTTACCAAACAAATGCAAGCTGCTTTTAGATGCAAAGATTCACAGTTTAATTGAGGGGGCAGATTTCCATGGAATAGCAAAATTCTTCAGTGTGATTATGGTGCACAGATTGTGCCTAACGACTTTCAGGTGGTGCTGCGTGGCCTGAGGTTTGTACAATTCCACACATTACTGGGAATATAGGAAAATGCCTTCACTACACCCCCCTCATTGCCCTCACTTCCTACTCTCATAAACAGGTGCAACTTCAGCCTGAATTTAGGGGGAGGAGAGAATAATTGTCCAGAATGGAAATTTCAGCCTGAATTATTAAACCTGAGAAAATCATTAGCAAGCTGCAAAGAGTTTTCCGGCTCAAGAGAGACACACACCCTCAATAATGTGTATCTCCATGGTGGTTCATGGCAAAAGTTATTCTTGACCTGCAAGTATCCTTTTATACCAAATGTTTGCTGCTCCTTCTTCATTCACCAAATACTGCAGCAGGTTTTTACGTGCTGTGTTTTACAGATTGACACAAATGCAGGCATTTTCAAAAAGCATTGATGCATTTTCTGCTTCTGGGCTTTTCACACCAACAGTCTTGCGGTCCCGTATGCAAAGGGAACCCATTTGTGTCAGCTGTACTTTCTTTCCTGAATACAATCAAGCTTCCTCTCTATGCACTGCACCCACTTTTCCATCTTTCCAGGACCATGTTCAGCTCTGCGTGAATTACACCATTTGCTTTCATTTTCTTTTTATCCCCTTCTGGGACATGTATTTCTTCCAGCATTGCTCTGAGGATTTAGGACCAGTTACTTTTTCCTCATTCCATACAGATTTGACATCGTAAAATCTTTGCTTTAGATCCTTTTTAAACTTAGAAACCATCCAACTCAATGTTGAATTTAAAATAAGGATAAAAAGAAGCTCTAGGACTTGCACACAAACACCATGCCTGAACAAAGCTCTCATTTCCAGATAAGAAGAGATGCTTTAGTGTATTTGGAAGAGGTGTGGAGCAATTAGAGCCAGCACCTTTGTAAAGGAGAAACTTAAAATAATTAATCTCTAGCCTTTCCAGTATGATTTTCACATTGATAATCCAGGTGAACATGAAGAACACTCCTGGATCCAGCACTGAATAATCAGATCACTTCATAATGCAAATACCAGAGGACACAATAAAAATGAATGAAAGATTTATATGTTTGGAAGCTGCATGATGCACTCCTGATAATGTGAAAGCTTGGCACATGAAGGAAGCACGATCAAAAGCATGGCTAGTGAACATTTTTCAGTGTTAGCAGACCATGTCTCTGTTAGACTTCAGTACACTCTCAGAACTCTCATGAACCTGCATTGATTTTCTTGCAGATTGCATTAGTTCTAGTCACAAAAGAAATTGTATCTGTTCTACAGCTAGTGGAAACCTACAGCTGCAATTTTCCTGAAGGCTGCTTTTCATGTCAAATGCAAGAAATCAAATACATCTGGGAGCATGCACAGCCTTATAGAAAGAACGTCCACATTAAAGATACCAAAGAGATGGTACCAGCTAGCCCTGAGAGTACTAGTCAGTCTAATGTTAGTTATAAGGGAGTTGTGGGGTTTTTTTATGAAGTATAATCTTTATTCCTCCTATTTATTTGGTTTTCTTTCCCCCTCCCTTCTTGATTCTCCTTCTTTCCACTCCCTTCTTTCCCCAGGACCTAAATTGCTTTGCAATTAAGGCTCTACAAATCCGTGATCAGCCCATAAATAACAAGGTGGCTGTGATCTCTAGGAAATGAAGATCATGTCTTTCCCTGCTTCTTTCACTTGCTTATGATGTTCAGGGGAAAAGGGGTTAATCACTGCTTCTGCTGTTTCCATCACCTCCACACTTCGATTTTTCTTAGTATCCTCGAATCGTAGAATAGTTATTGCTGAAGCAAGATGTTTTTTCTTGGGTAAATCCTCACCCTCCTTTGCACAGGGGTCTATGTCACTGCGAGGGGCTGAGTTCAGCCCAAGGGTCTTGTTGGAACAGCATGCAGAAATCCTTTCCAGGGGAAGGCTCTACAGGGCTGGGGGTTGTACATAGACACCCAAAGCGCCTCCCAGAAGAGCTCGGATTTTTTAAGGCGAGACAAACACTGGGATAAAAGAAGGACTTTCCCATTTTCCAGTTGGGAAAGACTGTGTCTAACCCTACATTGCTTGAAGAATGACACACTACAGCTGAGATTTTAACTTTTTATCTCCTGCTGCATAATCCTTCTTTTCCTCTTAGTGATAAAGGTGGAGAGTTTTGCCTAAATTTTTACACCTGAATGCCAAAAGACCCTCTCATCCCCTTTTACATCCCACTCATCCGAAGGGTGAGCTGCTGGGTCTCATTCCTTCCAACCCACTCTGGGAAAGGGTTGAGGGACTGGATCAGGGTTAAGTTGTAACATCTATGTTATAGGGCTCTAAAATTTAGCTGATAAAATTCCTTGCCTAAAAGTTTCTGAAAGGTGTGAAAAGGGGATTTTAGGTTCATTGCTGTATCTTGAAGGTCTTATGAAGACTGAAGGCTGAGAAATACAGAAGGATGTTGAGCAAGTGGTGCTAATTCCAAGCAGAGCAGGATAATTATAATTCCTTGTCCAGCAAACAGAAGCGTGAAATACCTGACTAGCTCTTGTGGGAGGGAGCAACAAGACACTCACGATTCAACTCTAGGATAAACAAGGAAATTCAAATCTAAGTCTGACATAAGATCCATAAATCAACTGGCAATGCCAAAGTATTATGGCAAATAGCATTTCATCTCCTGCACTGATCTGACAGCTGTGCAACTGCTTACAATGAAGAGAGTGTCACCCACAACTTTGACGTGTCGTGCTCTTTTTGGTTTGAATCTAAATATTGCTCCAACATTGGGCTTGGGTTAAACTTGCAAAATTTGCAAGTTTAAAAGAGAGAGGGAAGAAATTGTTCCTAGAAGACAAATACAACATAAGGAAAATAGCACGCTGCCTAATGAAGTAATTTAAATGCAAATGAAGAAAAAGGTATCTGAAAATTGCTGGGAGTTCTTTAAAAGAAGAAAAGGTTGCCATTCATCCCAAGAGTGTGCTGTGATTTCAGGATAAACTCCTCTGATGCCAAATTTCAGACCAGAGCAGGGTTTGTGTCTGTGGCTTCTGGGTCAATTTTAAGGCTGAGATGTCAACCGCCTTGGAGCAGCGGTTTTAGAGTGAGTTGGCTGACAGCCTTAAGGACAGCAGTGGGAATAGCAACTCGGTAATTGATTTGAGATGAAATATTCATATAATCCCCAGGGAAGAGGCAGCCCAATACCCTTCTCAGCCCGTACCACAGATGTCATCATTAAAGCTGGTGTTACTCAATACACACTTCGGTTTGATTGGCATAGGATCCCCATCACTTTTTTTGGTTGGGTTTTACCAGATTTTATTTTCTTCTCCTTTAATCCAGACAACTGTTTGGTTTTGTGGCATGATCTGGAGAGTCCTGCTTCAGAAAGTCTAGTGGTGTTCCCACTGAATAAAAAATGGCGTCCTGCAAAACCAGATGAATTGTAGCAACTCCTCTTGTGAGGGATGCTCAGCAATTAGGGGATGGCATTAGGCTACAGTTGGAATAAAATATTAAAGGAGCATTAAGATCATGGCTGCGCTTTACAGGCACACACATCACGCCACAGCTCTGGTAGTGCATCGGTGACATATCCCAGCAGGGGACTAGTAAAGGGATTTCTTTGTACCATATTACAGAGGTTCCCTAGCCCAGTTTAAAGACAACATAATGAATTTTAAGCAGGCTGGAGAGAGGACAAGGCTGTTGTGATCATGCAAAACAAGTTAATAGCCCTCTAGTGCCATAGGACACGGGATACACGTTAAGTCCAGAATGGCTACTTAGATTGTGCCAAACTGATAATTTTTAATAATTGCTGAGCCTTACACTCTGTGCACAAGTCTCTCTTGGTAGCATGGATGTGTGGAAGGGGGAGGAAGGCTCCCTTTTTTCTGAGGTATAGCAAGAGCCTCCATCATAAGCTGGTGGAAGCTCAGTTGCTGCTGAATTTGACAAAAGATGCTGGATGCTGGTGTTGCCCTTGACAACCGTTGCTAAGAGACTTCTGCTGGCATACAGAAAGATTGAAATTGCTGCAGATTATGGCCCTATTTATCATAGTTGTATGAATAGTCTTGTTAAGGGAATGCATGACATATAAATTTAGTACCACAGGATAGAAATGTAACGCACATGTCACGAGAGGAGACTGTTGTAGCAGGATATTAGCTGGCTTATAAATTGTCATCTCAGCCAGTACTTCCCTACTCCTTTGGTGGTTTCTCATTTAAACTTTTGGGAGAGTCTCTGAATTATAAAGCAGCACCTAACTGCTTAACAAATTGGCTTTATATAGAAGAGTCTAACAGGAGCAGGGGGATGAAAAATACTGACAGTGTCAGAGTAACATTATTATTAGGTAGCAGCGAGTGACGTATCGTGTTGGCCCAATTCTGCTGCCAATTGCTGCAGCTTGAGTGAGGAGTGAGTCTCTCAGCATCAGCATCTGATCTGGAGGATCCAGCCTCTGCCTGCCTGGATCATAACTGGCCACAAAATGAATGGTTTCTTTTCATCATTAGATCATTTTATTAGTAAATTACTGTAGCTCTTCTGATATAATTCACTTCCTGGGGTGAAAAGGATTTATGCCAATACTTGTTTTGTGTTTAATGGATTCATTAATTCATAAATTCATCAATGTTAATTGAACAGATTAGCTAAATGTAATTAGAAGGGGGATATGTAAGGGGGAGGGAGTGTGCCTCTATGTATCTACATTCTCCTACAGATCTTTGCTTTAAGTACTGCCTGAATGTTAATTCCCCTCTTCCTATTACCTTTTCTGATTTGGCTAATCAATATAATCTGTGCATTCATGTCAGGGCTTATACAGTGTGTTAAACTACAGGTTAATTCAGGACCAAATGAAACATTATTGGCCTTTTAGGGACAGTGGGTTTCTCATGAGGATGAGGTGAGTTTTTTAACCTGAATGTCCTATTTTGTAGCAGCATCTTGGTTAGAAAATTATGCCAACTTGTCAGAAATGACTGTGCAACCCAAAATTAATCCCCTTTTAGTTGTGCAATGATTGTTAGCACACCTGATAATCACTTCCCAGTGTACAGGGACAGAGAGCCAAGAACAGTTTCTGAGTGCTCTGGTTCTGGCTGGCTATAGGCAAATTAAGCAGTGATTAGGTTTCTGTAGTCACTTTTCCTGCAGATAAGATAATTGAAGCTGCAGTAGCTGCCTCAGGGAGAAATGTCATACCTGCCTCACCATTTTCTTCATGTCAAGGATGCATTTATGTCACGTCTTTATCGGTCAATAAACAGCTACAAGGGAATTTCAGCTGTGGGATGTTAAAGTTAAAGTAATGGAGCTTCTATCCTCACAGAACATTAATGCTTCTAAATAGGCTAGACCTGGTTGTTTCAGATTTCAATTACATTTACTCAAAGATAGGAAGGTAGATCTCGAATCAATACTTGCAAGGCAGAGACCACAGAAGAGAAAACCCTTGGCCTAGGTTCAGTAATGAAATTATATGCTTGAAATGTAAGTTTTGTGGCTGCTAAAGCAGCGAGACCTTTGCAATAGGAGTGTTAAAATGCCTCTAGACTTAAAGCCTTTAAAGCTTAACTGCGCAGCGGTTACACAATCATATGTGGACTTTGAAGGAAGCCCTGTATCAGGTCAATGGGTGTCACAGCAGGACACAGCAGCCAGGAGAGGCTGAGTCAGCATCCTTGTCTTCGGGAGACCCAGCATCATTAAATCTGGAGAGGGTGCCTGGAGCAAGAGCCTCATTTAGGGGACTATGGAATCCCTTTTGTCTGTTGAGCTGGCTGGGGAGCTGTTGTGTGTCATAGGAGTGGGGTGACCGGCAGTGACAGGGCTGTCAGTGCTGCCTGAGGCTGCAGAGCATGTCTGCGCAGTAAGTTTACCTCTACATTGGTGGGGAATAGTGGGATCTAAAGAGGAGAATGGAACTAGCCTGGATTCCTTCAATGCACACAAAATACTTCTTGAATAAAAAGATTTTGCTATTGCAGTAGAGAGATGGCATCCTGGATCTGGTGGGTTTAGGCTGGCAATGTACCCTGTCCTTCTCCCATCCCTTATGTGAACACAAAGGTATGACTGGGGAATGCGAGGTGGAGTTTATCCATAAGGAAGTGTTAACACCCACCTGTATTTGATTCCAAATACCCATTTATAACTGCTTTTATTTTTTGCCTTTACGATAGTTATTCATGTTCTTTTCTGTAGAAAGCACAAGAGTGATATTTTGTGTGAGAACAACTCCTCTGTGGGCAATCAGGAGTATTTTTATTGTCAGAGCCAAGCAATAATCTCATGAAAAAAGGAAAGATCTACTGCTATAATCTTCCTTCTAACACCCAGACAGTTCTGGTGAGAAACTCTGTTTGCAGCCATGTGTGCTGTCTCTGAAAGCACCCCAAGGTGTGTTTTGGGAGATCCTGCCCAGCTGGGAGCTGGAGCAGACATCCATCCTCTGCCAAACAGGAGCTTAGCTGAATCTCACCTTTGCAAACGAGAGCAGGAGGTGGCTGAGGCACAGAGAAGTGCATAATAATGTAACACAATTACTTAGGTTTGCTTGGGAGCCCACAGGTGTGCTGTGAAATACTGATTTCTACATGTGCGACATAGCTTGTGTTCAGAAGGAGAGCTGGATTTGTCCCAAGTCTTCCCATGCTGAGACACAGCGCTCTCCGAGGCTGATCAGGAAGGATGAAGGTGCCCTAGCGAGGAGAAAGACAACACTGATTTGGGGGATAAGTCCAGTGGAAAGGTTAAACATTTTTTAAGTCAAAATTCTCTGCCATCTATAAATGTGGGCTCCATCCTGAAAGGGGGCTGCCTCTTCCTCGCCAAGTGATAAATCCTTAAAACTCACAGGAGCAAATGTTATTGTCCTACTACCTCACTTATTATACCAGGGATAATATAAGGATCTGAAAGCATATACCTGCCTATGAATCTTCACGTCCCCTCACTATGTGTCATGGGCAGGGTTGGCAGCATCCCCTCCACCCCTCAGCCTCTGTGTTTGGACAGTGGAGGGTGTGAAGGGAGGAAACTTTTAACCATCCGGAGGAAGGGCCTGCAGAGAGGGCTTCGGCACAGGCTTTCCCAGAGGGTTGCCCAGCTGTCTGAGGCAGGAGCACACCCAGGTCCCCCCTTTACTGTTCCTGCAAAAGCAATGTGTGTCCTGTGCCTGCAGCACTGTCTTCTTAGGATGGCAAAGCTCCAGTCTGCAAAGTCATATGCAGAGCCCAGCATCCCTTGCTGTGCATGGGCATCATAGGTATGGGGACAGCCTGCCTGGGGGGATAGACAGACTCAGGTGGGACACATCAGGGACTACGCCTTCTCAAAGGCAGGAGCAAGATTTGGTCTTCAGTTGCAAGTGCATCCTTGGCTGCACTGCCTTTGGGGGTCTCTGTTGCTTCCCTGTAAAATGGGTGATGAGTTCTAAAAAGTTAGGAGGGAATCTGGGGTTCTGCCTGTATCCATAGTCTATGGGAACAACTCTCTAGCACTGATAGGCCCCTGTATTGCAGATGGTAAATGTGGGAAGCACAGTGGGTCCCCACAGAAGGTGGGTTATGACCAGCACATGGGGACATGAGGCAGTGAAGGATCTTTCTGACCACACTGGGGCAGGAGTCTTCATCCCCGACTGCTTGTTTCATCAACCATAAAATCAGGGGAAGGTTATTTACCTTCTCTGAAAAAGGTGGTGAGGTTTCTGTTGAGCTGTGTGCGAGGTTGTTATTTATCTTCTGGATCTGTTTATAGGAACTTTTAATTTAACATTTCATTGCTGATGTTCAGTAATAGACCTTTTTCAGCCTGTCTTCCAAAATCTATTATCACTGTTCACTGGACCAGATCGAAGAGAGAAACTGATGTCTTTTATCGCTTGATCTATACACGGTTTGCTGCCTGGGAAGATAAAATATTCCATGTTTATTGAGAACCTGCATTATTGAGAATTGTATCAATGCTTGCTTTATGCTTATTGACATTACATTTTGACTGGCTGGTTGACTGCTGTGTTACATTTGACCAAGCTTAACTTTGTTTCTAGGTCACAGCAATCTCTTGTCCTGATAAAAGGTAAAGGAGGGAATTTCTATTTTAAACACAAAATAATTATAATTTAATCTTTATTTTGAGATATGTACATTGATGCATACAGGCCTTGGTATTTGTGCAGTCCACTAGGGAGTCATTCTGACTTTGAAGTGCAGAATTGTGTTCATATTTAATAATGAGTTCTTTTTAAAGTGAGGCTTAATGGAGGCTTGTTGATAATTATTCTGCCTCATTGATAAAGATGCAAAACACACAAGAGTTCCAAATTATTTCACAGATGATTTATATGCACAAAGTGTAATTAGGACCAAGTCATTTCCTTGGTAGTTTGGATCTCATTGGAATATAGAAAAATATCACTTAGAAGAACTTTTCTACTTTCCTTTTTGACTGACACTGAAAAATCAGATATTAATTGTAACAGAAAAAGGTATAAAATGATGCACACTATTCCTGAGTGCTATTGAAATGCTGCTTTGAAAGCAGGATTATAAATTGCCTCACGGGTGCTTTTAATGTACCCCTTCTATGTATTATCAGAAAACTTCACAAATGTCAGCTTTATAAACACCTCTCTGAGAAGGGAATATGCTATTACCACCATTTTACAGATAAGGAGCTGCCATACAAGAGAGTTTAAGGTCAAAAATATCCACTCAATTTAGCTTCATTATTGGAAACACCAAGAACTTGATATTTCAAAGCATTATAAGATGCAATATAAACTCGAAGCACCACTAAGATTGACTTCAGTACTCAGTATCATTCCAGATCAAATTCCAAATTGGATTTCTCCTTGATTTCAGCCTGGAGAAAGAGGAAAGCGCAAGATATGGGAGAGCTGCAGATTAAGTAAGTGAGGTGCCCAGTGCCATGCAGGAAGCCAGTGGCAGAGGAAGGGGCAGAGCTCTGGTCTCCTGAAGTTCATCAAGATCTAATTAGGAACACTTAACAGCAGTGTCGAAGTGTGTCATGATCAGGAAAATGATGGTTAGATAAAATGGACTTTTTCTGTAGAAAAAAGGCAATGTTTACATATTTCCACATAGCAGGGAAAAAAATATATGAATGATTGAAATGGCCACTTGTGACATTTTCAGATGAACAGTTTCTTTTTCATTGTGAACTGATATTTTTGCTTGAAAAAGTTTCTTCATTTCTGGTGAAGTTAAAATATAAGTTTAAATTGAAATAGTGATCCATGCATTATGGAGAAGGAAGGGGTGTTTGCATGACGAGGCACTTTTTAGGAACTCATCTCACCATCCTGGTATGGGATGAAAAAAACACAGTCCAAATTTTTACCCTGCTTAAGATAGGAGCCCTTGCTTAGCTCTCTATAAGCCTGCCTGCACTTGCAGTAAGCCTAAACCACTGAATTTCCAGATCTTTCTGCCACACTCTTTGCCCACTTCTCAGATTCAGTTGGTCATGGATATCACCCTACTCAGTTACTCACCCACAATTCATCCTCAATGACTGACCATCCTGCATCCTAAATGAATCCTCCAGGGAGGAAAAAACAAACGTAACCGTGTAATGAAAGACTCTTTCACAATATAGAAGTACCAGGGGTGGGATTAAGCCTGCCTAATTTCAGCTCCCAATTTGTATCTATAATTTAAGTGCCTAGCAACCCAGCCCTGGAAGGGAGGGCAGAAAATCCCTGTGTGATCAGCAGGGAGAAGTAAGTGCCTCCAGAAGGAGATGCAGGCTGCTGCAATTGGATGCCTGTGGTAGGCTGGTGGTGGAGTTGACTCAGCCTCCTTGTCCTGAATTTAATATCTGATTTTGCTCCAGGCACTTTGCTCTTTGGTTTCTCTGGATAGGGCTCTGGTTTGGACATTGATTCCGCACTCCTGGAAATGCACATTTCCAGAGCTGGGTTGGGACTGCTGGTGATGCGCTGCTCCGAAATCCCACATGGGTTATGCTCTCCCCATACAAGTGCATCTCCTGTTTCCCAGTTCTTGGGTGCAGGAAGTCAACCAGCTGGCTGCAGCTTCTCAGGCTGGGATGAGGCATCCAAGCAGTTTACATAAGACATTGTTAAAAGTCACAAGAAAGCAGAGTTTTATTATAAGAAAACAGGATCTAAATTAAACAGTGTATACAGGGAGCTGTGCATTTGCTTATAAAACACATTCTTTCTCAGGGAAAGGAAAGGTCTTGGTGCATCTCTATCTGCGATTCTTATCCTAATGTGCTTGGGTTAGACCATGTACAGAGAGACCTCAGCAATGACCCCTTCTCTGTTATTCCTAACTCAGTGACATTTGCCTCTTTCTTAGGGGCGGATGGAATTAATTTTTCAATCTCCACTGTGGGTCCCTTCTGGCTATAGACGGTCTGTGGAACTGGTATGGGCTGTGTTACGCAGCCTGTTTGACACCTCGGGTCAGAGCTGAACCACGGGCAGAGTGAAATTGAATTTTTCCTCTTGAACTCCCCCTTTCTTATTTTTTCTGCAGGTCTCAATTGCGTTCAAGTTGTGCTCCTACCAAGTGTCATACAGAGTCTAACACCGCGTGTACATTAACTGTACTTCCACTTGCAGACAGATGAACCATCGTATGAGAAAGGGCTCATTTAAATTCTGTGCTATAATGGACTGCCAGATCCATACACTCCAAATCATGAGTCATTTTCCTTCCCTAATGGTATCGGTTAAGAAAGTACATTAGCAGAAAGGTTGTGGTTTGTTGTGTTTTCGTTTATATTTTATTTTTGTCACCAGCATTCAGGAATTTCCCATTTGAAGGCTTATTCCTCAAGAATAAATGTTGGGAACTTTAATCCCATATCTCCCAGATCTTGGCTTTTTAAAAAAGGATCAGTCACAAAGCTGAGGGGCCCAAACAATGGGTTCAATATATAGGCAATTCTATACTGCTGTACATTTCAACAAAGAAAATGCCTGATACATGTTGTATATAGTCATGGAATTACAGAATAGTTAGGGTTGGAAAGGACTTGAAGATCATCTAGTTCCAACCCCCTTGCTTTGTTTGTGCTACTCTGTTCCATTATGTAATGTATGGAGCTATCGCATCTGTGTCAGGACAGCAGGGCTCTCTGCTCCTTAATGAACTTTCACCTATTACATATTTTAGCCCAAGCCCTTATTCACCAGCCCATCCTTCCTCTAGTTCTTCTTACTGAAACCGGCATTTTCTATCATATTCATCAGTCAAGAGTGCTTCAATCTGTTGACATCCAGACCTGATTGTTTAATGCGACCTCTGACAACTTTGGAAAGTCCTTGACAACTTCAAACATGTATAAAGAAAAAAAAGAGAGGCAAGTGTGCATTACTTCTATGACAAATGGGGTAAGAAAAAGAGCAGAGAAGATGCAGTGACAAGTGGTTTATCATTTGTCAGCATATGATTCTGTGGTCTTTGCCATAATAAGCTCATGAGCACCTCTCATGTTGCCAATGAGGTTGAGCTAGTACAGATTCGTTGTCTTATATTACTGCATCTGTGTTTTGACTTGGAAGAGCTGGGATCCTTTTCCCTATACTAGGGGAAAATTGTCCTGTAATCAGACCATAATATCACTCTATCATACAAATAATGTGTCTTGTGGCACAGCGGCAGTGTCTGAAGGCCTTGGCCATGTTTCCTTAGTAAGTAGTGTGACCCACCTGCAGCAGCTCTGTAATGGTTGGTGCTGAGGACCCCTTTGATATACTAGAATCATTTCAAGGCATTTACTCCAGACTACCACTAGCCACATCCCATGAACCATCTGGTCCATCAGTGTTTGGAGCACATTAGGTGTGTTCCTGCAATGCTTCTGCAGTGTCTTGCAGTTGAGGTTCACCTGAAAGAAATCCAGATAATTTGCTCCAAGATCACCATGTGAGCTCAACCATACAGCAGTAAGGGGAGACAACCAGAAGACTCACTCCAGAAGAGCATTTCATGCGTAAAATAAAACATGACTTTACACACACTCTTTGTTGGCAAGGTGCAGTGGTTGGTCTGGGCAAAGAGGGCTGGCTCCATGCTTGTGCTCTCTGGCAGAGCTGCAAGGGTTCTGCTCCTTCATTTGGCAATACCTGTGTTGCTGGTCCTCACAATGGTTAGGGAGGCTGCTGTTTCCTCATTGGGATCTATCATGAGCTGGGTGGTTCGTGGCTTCACAGATGAGAGCTGCTAGAGCAGAGTGTCACTAATCATCAGGGATTGTCCCACACACATCTCAGTGAGAATGAAAGTACTCAGGTACTTAGAAAAAGATCAGAATGGGCTAGAAATGGACAGGGAGTCAAACCAAAGAGAGGAGAAACCATGTTTGTCAGTCATCCTTATTGAGAAAAGCCCATGAGCTCCATCCTCTTCTCTAGTTGTGACATTGGCCATGTAGTATGGTAGCAGGTATAAAACAGGATAATGTTCATCTGGACTGATAAAGATCCAGGTCACCAAGGATGACTTGATTCATTGGTAACACCTTCAGGCTGCTGTGAACCTTCAGCTGACCTGGGTATGGAGGACCATCCTTCCTATATCTACTCCAGATGTTGGTATAGGTCTTAGCACCACCATACATTTTTGATAGCCATTATGGTCCTGCAAGAGGTATGATTTCAAGAGATTTCTTAGGCTTTTTGCTTTCTTGAGTGAAATTTACAGGCTGGAAGAGATAGGTTTGTTGTAATCTAGCTTGCAAATATGTTACTTTGACCAGACTGCAGACATGAAAGGACCTTTGTCAGTATTTTACAGGATATGGATCTTAAGGTCATGGATATTAAAGTTTGTTTAAGACATAGGTTTGGCAAGGTAAGCCCTACAAGGTACAGCAATGGGACAAACTAATAGTCATATGAAATGGATATTCAGAGTTTGGCAGTGATTTTTCAGAATAACAGAAGACTGATTACGGCATGACTGCTTTGCTAATTTGAAGGTGGATGTACTCTCACAGATGTAATCTGAGCAATTTTATGATGTCCCTGCTGTTGTTGGGACAACAACCAAACCCCTCATCTGCCTTAACAGCTTGTGTAAATGCCCCTAGACCATTTCAGTATGAACTCACCCAGGTTTAACAACCTTTTGCCCGTAGCAATCCTGAGTTAGCCGAGAGTTATTTTTAATCACACGTGGTGCCTCTCGCCACAAGTGATCCATGCAGCCCCAACCATCAGCAGGCATCAGTCATCTGCAAACCACTCACATGCCACATGAAAAATGCAGCTTGTGACCTCCTGCTCCCTGAAGAACAGTCGATATTAAAAGCAATCCCACCATATTCAATGGTACAGGCAGAGGTCACATCAGACTGGCCCTTGCTAATGCACTGTGTCAGTAGTTCTTTAGTGACCTCATCAGTCCTCTCAGAATTATCTTTCTTTAAAAGATGTCATGTCTGTCTGCTTGTGAAGAAAACCTTCTAGATGAGATTCGATCTTGCATGTTCCTGCATCTAGAGAGACAGAATCATAGAAGAGGCATTCTGACCCCTTCAACTCAGGAGGATTTTAACTCTGAAACTTAATGACACTTTAATTGTTACCTGTCCTTTAAGAGAGAGAAATACAGCCATTCCGGGGCTGTTAGGGAAATGGCAGGACATGCACATGTTCAAAAATGCTAAAAACATGTCTGTAAGCTCCCGAGCTGAGACTCAAGGGCATATGGTCTTCTATGAGAATGAGGGATTGGTAACTGTGTCACGAAGTCCACCAGTTCAGCCTTTGTTGTAGTGAGAGTAAGCGATTTTCACTCAGCGTATATTATTCATCAGAGAGGGTGTATGTGTGTGTTTTTAAATAAAACATGATTATGTTTCTTTTGGATTGGTTTCGCATACTTTAAAGCTGAGTATCTTTCACCAGCTGGTTTGGATTTCAGGCTCTGGCATTTTGACCAAACCAAATAAACATTCTCAAACTTTCCTAAATGTATATGCAAAATCACTGGAAAAGTTAAATTTGCCATAAATCTCATCTTTCCACAGAGGTTTAAGCTACTATTTTAATTTTCTATCATGTGTTTCAAGCTGCCAAATTCCACATCAGATTTCTAAGGGAATAGGAGAGTGGGTACGAAATAAGGTTGGAGAGGGTTAGGTCTGTTTATTTGCCACCTTCTATTTGTTTGGGGTTTAGATTCATGTAGTTATTTTCATTGTCTTCCTTGTAACAACAAGGCATTATGTCTGTAAAAGCGAGCCTTGTATTCTCTGGGGCTTTCAGGAAAAGAAATATGAAATGCTGTGAGATTTGCAGTACAGTGATGGAAACTGGCAGTTCCCAAATAGGATGAAATGATTTTGGTTTAGTCTTATTCTTGTGTATCTCTTAGTCGTCTACCACCCTCCCTTAGAGTTAAGTATTATCTGTGCTTTTTATAGTGTTCCTCTAACACTTTTGCTCTCCACTTAGCAAATGCAATCCAACTATAGAGCAGAGCAGAGCTGATAAATTAAGATACTTAGGACAAGAATTGATTTCAGAAAACAGGCAGAATTTTGTGTGGTTTTCCTACAAAACCCATTGAATTGCCTACATGACTTTGCCAGATCATTAGAGTAAAGCTGCGGTTGCGGGAGAGGAAGCAAATTGTTGCGACCATATTCTTGTCATTGTATGATTTGGATTTCCCCTCTAAGAACGTCTGGAGTTACTTAATTACTGCTGATTACCTATTCACAAGAGAGGTTCTTAGTGGAAACACACATCTTCATGCCCTCTCTTACAATACACATATTGCAAAGAAATAATTGCATAAAACAGCTGCTTCCTATTTCCTGCAGGCTGTCTGCTCTTGGGAATGGCAGCTCTTGAGAACAGCCCCTTTTAGTCATGTGGCTCCCATGGATCTGAGCACAGCTCTGCCCCTCACCACCCTGAAGACCAGGACATTTTGCAACCCTGCATGTCCAGATCAGCTTTTCTGCTCCACCAGTGGCCAGCAATTTCCTCTTGCAAACCTTCCAAGGATGGTCTCTGCGGTCCATGGTGCTTATGTGTGTTTAGCATGGACCCAGTGGGTTACTGGATTCTCCTTCTGACCCTGAAGGGGTGGCATTGCTCCCCTGGCTGACTTGGAGGCAAACCTTACATAGGAAGAGCCCAGTTTTCGTCTCATGCTACTGTAAGCGACTGAGTATTTTGCCCACATTACCCAAGGACACCACAGTCATAGCCCCTAGTATAAGGAGATAAGTCAACAGCCTTGTGCAAACTTTGAAGTCACAGAGATGAGAAATCTCCACATGGGCAGCTTTAAGGGCAAGGCAACTCAAAGTATCCGTAATGAGGAGTTTCTCCTGTGTTCAGAGTGGAAACTGCTGCATAAATTGAGCAGTTACATCAGGCATTGTGAGCCACAGAGATGTCCAATGCAGACCCATCAAGTTATTTATTTAAGCAAGCTTGTTCATGGAAAGTGGCTTGATGATTTGGGGGAATGTTTTGTACACTGCAAGTGTTAAATGACCCCTGATAAATTAGGAAAGCCCATTAACAGGCTGCTCTGAAAGCGATCAGCCTTAATTATCTCAAAATGCCGGGTTTGCCAGACTATAAAACCCTCTTATTAATTTTTAAAGTTTTGAAAACATCTGTAAGCTAAATATATTTGACTGTGTATTTATACAGTTACATGTCCATGTATGTGGTGATTATTCAAGGAGAGTGGACTCCTGCTACTCCTTCCTACTATTTCTCCTTTTGATTTGGCTCTGGTTATATTTTCTGACCGAGGCAGTTAGATGCTTGGTGTCAGTGAAATGCATATTCTTTCCCTGCATTTTTGGTCTTTTGAAGGAAGATTTGCTCTCACCCTCCTGAAAAAAAATCCTTACCCAAAACCTACTTGAAAAGTCCTTTGATGTCCACTTACTCAGTATAAATATACAGGATTCCAGATCTCAACCCCCTTTATGGCAGCCCAGGCACTATTGCTTCCATGTAATAAAACTTTGCAAGAGTGCAGTTGAACACCACTTCTCACCATTGATCAGACCATAATGAGTCGCGTATGTTATATTAACATACTCATGCTTAATTTCACTGTGAGCATCTTTCTTTATTCTGTTAGAAAGGAGGACAAAACATAGCACACTTTTTGTTGGTGTTACCAAGTGCAAGGAGTGGAATTATTTCAGTTCTTAAGAGGAAACTAATCCCAATGCTGCCTTCTCCAGCTGCAGGATTTGCATACACAAAATGAAAATGCTTATCTGATGGTTCATGCTGAGTACGGCATTGCATGCAGTCATTAATGATCAGAATCTTTCTAACTCAGGTGTTAAATTTTAAGTGACTCTGCTGATTAATACCAAATAACACAAGGCAGGAGTGACTGCATTTTACTCACAAGGGGCTGACTGCTGTGGAGATCTAGTGGTGTCAGAATACCCTCATTAAATGTAGCTCAGCTGTGCTGTCTTACCTTCCAAAATCCAGTTCTGCAATCATCATTTGCAGCCCTGTATTCAAAGCACTATCTTCTATCTTACACAGGACTAGCTAAATGGGTCGTCAGGCTTTATCTTTCTCTCTCCTTGAAGGTGCTGATTTGGTGAATGAGAAATATTTCACTTGTTCTTTAAGGTGCATGAGGTAAGGAAGAAAGAGCTAGCACTGGCTTTTCCATCCTCTGGACTTCTGATGATAGATACTTTGCCTGAAATCATACACATCTTGTGTCACTTACATTTATTGTGTTAGCAACATCAATGCCAAGACACAGGTCAAGACAAGCACTGAAAGCTGCCACCTCAACTGTTTGCTGCTCCGGGTCAGTAGAGGCCAGCAGACTCTGTGTTCCCCTTATTTACTCATCCACTTGAGCTGCCGTCTAACTGGATAAAGTGATCCAATCCATCACATTTGCAATAATCTCACTGAAGCAATTGATTGAGAAATAATAGATTAATGTAGCCCCATGAGCCCCACTTTGCTTTGGCTCATGATATAACCACTTGCTCCATGGCTGTGGTCAAGCCCTTTTGAGACTGTGGATGTTAAGGATTGTTTCTTACTCTCTTTCCACATGCTGAAGTGTTTTCCAGGCTGACGGTGATCACTGGAAAACACTGCTCTTCATATGCCTATCATTGCTAGTCACAAAGGTGCTGACCATGAGGTTGAAATATATACATTTATTTTTTTATATAAAACACAATATACTAAAGAGAAGTCACACCTTAATCCAGACCCTGAATACTGTTCATGCTATTCCACCATAAAGTTTACCCACATTCCCTAAAATGCCTTTAACACCCTATTTGTTAAATTGCAAACAGAGAAAACTCAAAGTAGAAAACACAGGTAAAAAGCTGGTAAGAATAAGTGAAAAGAAATAAAAGATCATAACCCTGCACTTAGATTAACCCTAGCAGCTTCTCTGCTGCTGCATTGTCTGCTCTTGCTGCTCTATCATCTTGAGATTGTATTCATTGGATAGATCCCCAAATTAGTGCACCCCATTTGGTTATATATTGTATATAATATATTTGATTATATAGTTTGGATTCATCACCAGAGGTCATTCAGGTTTGACTCCCCTTCACCTCATTCAGTGCACAAGACAATCTTGTCCTTCCATTCATCCAGTCTTCTGTTGCCACCATCCACTTTGGTCGTGCTCTTGTCCCGTGAGCATTGTCCCAAGCATTTCAACCCTGCCCACAAGGGCCAGAGGAGATTTTTCTGGCCTAGTTTGGGATGTCCCAGAATAAGACATCTAATTCTGGGCTATTCACCCGACTGTCTCCTATAGCCAATGAAAAGTAGCAGGTGCCTCCAACAGGAGTCTCATCTCATCCTAGAATTGACATCTAAGATCAGATGAGTGGCCTCTGAACACCTGTGGCTAGAAGGAAGCATAGTGTGGGGTGACTAACTTAAATTAGGGATCTGATTTTGATGAGTCAGAGTTCAAATGAGAGAAATCCTTTCCTTAATGACTATTTTTACTCGGAGTAAGCCTCCGGGCTGGACTTAGGAAAGATCTGTCTTGAATGTCTGGAGTCTTTCCAGAGCATATTAGTTTTTCTCAGAGCCACATGATAACTGTCCCTTGTTTTGGATGGCGTAAAGGGAGGAGAAAGTGCAGAGACCTGTCCCTTTGTCCCACTGCAGTGGTTGATCACAGAGGTGAGGGTCTGGGAGGTCAGACAGTGTCCCATGAGGAAGGTAGATGCCTCCCCAGGCAAACTGTGAGGTCCCTCAGTGCTGTGAGAAGTTCCTTTCTGCTACGCTGCATCTGTAGAGCCAGACGGCTTCAGGCAGATCCGTGTTGGCACACTAGATCAACTTCACCATCACTGAAAAAGCAGTTTGCTGGGAGCCTCTGGGCCGTGAACTTCCTACCTGACAAGCAGCTACGACAACCTAGGTAAGACAGCAGCTGTACCTGACTGCTACCTCTAACACACTTGACTGAAAAAGATTTAACGCCAGACAAGTTCCATGGCACATTGCATGGAGCTGATTACTCACTGTGTGCAGCAGAGCAGGTGGTCTGCTGTCAAACAGAAGGAAAAGTGCTTTACCCCCCGCAGAGGCTGGAATCCAAGAAAACACATTTCCTTGTCTTTGGCTGCTCCAACAGAGTGAAGGGTTTTCTGAGCTACTTGGGCAGATTGGAAAGAGACACTAGAGCTATCCTTTGCGCCTGTGATGCTTCATCCAGTGCAGAATACAACCAAGGGTCAGTGTTGTCCCAAAGGTGGAAATGGCAGCAGCAAGGGTGGAAGAGGGCTGTGTTGTCTGTCCTCCCCCTCCTCTCTGTACAGCAAGCACTGCACAGCATACAAATTAATACACTTCTATCAAATGCAAGAGGAAATATAGGTGAAAATGTTAAGGTTGAGGGCTGGTAGGCTTGCTAGCGTTTGAAATTGCAATGGCTTTCTGTGTATTTTTTGTCCCAGCATGTAACTTTCCCCTGTTGAAAGCCACCAGGAGAAACTGCTAAAGGTGCAGTTAGTAGCTATTGTTACATTGTAAATCAGATGGGAAAATGAGAGTGGGTCAACAAAAATAAGTAAGAGGGACGGTCCCCTGGGTGGCACAGAAAAGCCAGTGCTTTTGTCTGAAAATTATGTATTTCTCCCTCAGTAGTCAAGGATATTCCATTATATATTAAAACACAGGTGAAGCAGTAGTGAAGTGATTTACTGATATTGCTCCTTGCCCAGTGCCCACATAAAACTACATAGAACTGAACTGCTACAAAACATTAGAAGAGACCCTCCTGGTTGCATTCTGGGTGTTGTTGCCCATTATCCCCTGATTGAAACATGCCATATGCAGGAGCATCACTTCCCCACAAACCTCTTATTAGCCCTATATGACTTCTCCAAGATATTCAGACTTCTTAATAGTACTTACCTTCCTGTCCATGCAGTCTGTTAACAACACTGGAGTTACTCTTCTCTAACTAGAGCTCCTCCAATCCGCTTGCAGAACTTCACACACACCCCAGGTTTTACCTCTGTCCCTCTCCTAAGAAGAGATGTTGGTTCATAGCTCTCAGCTTAACAGGGTGAACTCTCCAAGTCATTTTTACTCCTCGGTGCAGACAAGTTTGACCTCTGGCATTTAAAGATCAAAGGCTCCCGTCTGACACCATTGTACCGTCTAACTTCCACTTCATTTGGTCTGTTTATATGGCCACTATTTTCCACATCATTGACAAGGCACTGGGTGGGTGATTTGTCACGAGGTTGACAGTTATAGACCGTAATGTGTATAAATAGCCCCTATTTTTTAAGGTAATCAATGGAAAAATGAGGCTCAAAGTCTGAAAGGTTACAAATAAATGTATTCACTCCTGCCTTTTGCCAGCACAAGGGGCAGGGGTCTTCACTGGAAGCATTCACACAAAACATTTGTTTCATGTGCTGCCCATGAGCCAAGACAACAGCAGCTCTGTTGATGACAAAAGGGGTGTCTCTTTATTTTGCCATCACAGAGAACTCTGCTTTGCAGTTGTGCTACTTCCATACAATAGGGTTTATAATGTGTTCAGGTGTATGAGGCACCCCACAATTGTGGGACAAAATAGCAATCAAACCCATCATACAGTGCCCACAGATGGTGCTTTCAGAGAGGAATAAGAATGCACTGCTTCCCTGCAATGAGTATGGTTTCTCCCTAAGCTGAAAGTTGCAGCCAGACCCTTGTGTTTAACAGCCATGAAAGGACTTAAGCACTCTAAAATTAGCTGTTTCCTTTACCTATTTCCTTTTGAATCACTTACACCTCAGGATCCACAAGGTGAGAGCAACAGATTCCATTTTAATGACATACTGCATGAAAAGTGCTCTCTTAGGTTCATTTTAAACTAATGCTTGATACTGCTGCATGCCTCCAAGTTCTTATATTACGAGAAACAAACCAGTACTATTTTTCTGTTCCTCTTTGCTGCACTATTTGTGATTGAACAGACCTCTCTCTTCAGTTCTTCTTCATCACTTTTCCAAGCCCCAAAGTTCTCTGTTCAGTTTCCTCCTTTGTGAAAGTCCTTCTACACCTTTGATCATCTCTGCCTCTCATCTCTCTCTTCTCTGGTTTTTCAAGATGAGTCAAGAAAACAACACAGAATCTTCAAAATACAGGTGCACAGAGATTTCTGCAGGGCTATAAGGAACTCTGCACCTTATGCTCAAACCCTTCTCTCAGGTTTCCTCATGTTCGCTTTGCCTTTCTCATCACCACTCAGTGTGAGCCAATGATGTCTCCAGCATCTCTTTCATGACTGATACCAGCACTTTAAAAGCACCATCGCGTACATGTAAGTAGGTTTACTTTTCCTCCCATGACTCTATACAAATTGAAACTGAATTTCATCTGCCATTTTAATGCTGTATAATTCAGTGTTCCAAGACACCCTTGTAGCCCCTTACGACTGGCTATGTAGTTGACTCTCCTGAATGATTTGTGTCACCTGCAAGTTGTGGTACTTGTGTCCTTTCTAGGATTGTTTAAGAGAAGGGGGAAATAGCAGAGGTGGAAGAACAGACACTGCTACTGCTGTGAATTTGGTCTCTGGTCTTCTCCAGCTCTATATACAGGAGGCTGGGTTTCTGCAGGGGGTCGGTGAAGGTTTGCTCAATCTGTGGAGACAACAAAAGGGAAAGTAGCACTCACAGCGTGTGGGCTGCAAGAGGAGCTGTTACATATTGCATGCACATAACGGGCTTTTTACAGCCTCATTAAAGTCAATGGGAGCTTGCCATCTGCTTCAGCAGGGGCAACCTCAAGGTATAAAAGCATTACATACTGTTTAGATAGTGCTTTTTGCTAAGAATCATCTGATCCTTGCCATGACCCCTGAACTAGGTACAAGTTATCACTTAGAATCGTAGAATCACAAAGTGGTTTGAGTTCGAAGGGGCATTAAAGTTCACCCAGTCCCAACCCCCTGCCAAGGACAGGGACGCCTTCCACTAGAGCAGCTTACTCCAAGCCCTGTCCAACCTTGCCTTGAACACTGGCAGGGATGGGGCAGCCACAGCTCCTCTGGGCACCATGTGCCAATGCCTCAGCACCCTCACAGGGAAGAATTTCTTCCTAATGTCTAAACTCAATCTCCCCTCTGTCATGTAAAAGCCATTCCCTCTTGTCCTGTCACTACATGTGCTAGTAAAAAGCTCCTCTCCATATTTCTTGTCAGTCCCTTTAGACACTGGAAGCTGCTCTAAGGTCTCTCCTTAAGGAGTCTTCTCTACTCCAGGCTGTACAAACCCAGCTCTCTCAGCCTGGCTCCATAGCAGAAGTGCTCCAGTGATCCTCAGAGCATTTTCATGGCATTCTCTTTTTCAGGAGGGAGAACAGAAGCTGTTACTAATGCAAAGATTTCAAAGATAATGACTGTCTCTCATTCTGGCCATATGTGTCTGAGCAGAGGGAATGAGAATCAGACAGGGAATTCTGTCAACCTGTCGTATGGGACATCCCCCATCAGCAGGTCCCTATCTTTGTCTGGCTTCATGATCTCTTTTTCTCAATCTTGCAACTCCATCACTTCATAGCAAGCTGGTAGACTGTCAGGAAGGTTGTGAGCTAACTAGGTGACAGTAATAGTGAGACACAATTGCAGAAGCTGTAATAAGCAGTATTGATTTTGAATAAACACGTGAGTATTATTGACTTGGAGAAGCTGTCTCTTAACAAGTAGAAGGACTGACTGGCTCCAAAGGATGGATAAGTGGAAGTTCCTTTCTGGAACTGAGTAAGATAGGTTTTAGTCACAGGCAAGAAGGCACAATCTGCTTCCAGCATCTTTTTTCTCAGTCCTGTTGTCACATAAAGGCACACATACACAGGGCTTTGTAAATGAATAAAGTATGAAGGAAGTGGTTTAGGTGGAATGGTAAAAGAAGGGGGACAATGAACAGAGTAATGTAAACAATTGATAAGTGAACCATGATCTGGTGCTTGAGAAGAGGTTGACATATGCATGACACAGAAATGTTAAAGGGAAACAGAAGAAACGTTTTGGTGAAACAAAGCAGTGAGAAGCTGGGAAAGACAATCAGTGAAAACTTAGAAGTGTGATTTTCCATTCATGGTTCGGAAAGTGTCCACTGTAGATTTATGGCTTATGTATGAATCCCCAGCCATGAGCCACATCTGGATAGATCAGTCTGGATGCCCTCTACCAGAATTTCTACAACAGTTTCCCTTTCTTCCTATTTACAGTGCAGCAATCTTTTCTTTTTTACTCACAATGGCACGTGCCATCAGTTCCCACAATCAGTTGCAAAAGATTCCCATAGTGACGCCATTCCTGGAAAGGGACATGGAGGCAATGTTTATAGATGTCTTTAGATAATGAATGGGCAGAAAACATGGGTGTAAACCTGTCGCCTGTGATCCTGGGTGGTGCTGTAAAATAACTTTGGAAACTCGCTCAAGCCGCAGAGATCACCAGTGGCACATAGATCTCAATATGGGTCCATGTCACCCTAATATCCCATGGATATATGGATTATATATGCAGTAATGTTACTGATGCATTGACAGAAATAAAGAGATTGAGCTCCTTTGCATAAAATCACACAGAAAGCATAAGTAGGGCATCTGGGAGGCAAACCCCCCTATTTCTTACAACTCCCTACTTGTTTTTTCTGTATGCTACCAAGGAGGCTGCTACATGCAACAGGGGTCTACTGAAATGAGGGCATTCCTTCTGCACATGCATATGCAAAGATTAAAGAGAAAGCTTTGAAATATTTTCAGAAAAGGGGTCAATTATGTAGATTTTACATGGCTTGTTATTAAGGCCAAAACTCACATCATTTTCACAAGGGCTGGAAGATACCAAGGCAAAGATGTAAAGGCCAGAGTCCGGATTTGCCAGGAAGAAAGGAGGGAGAATCAAAACATTGTTAATTATATCCTTCAGGAAAGGACTCATGGTGCTAGGAATTCATCCCGAGAGGGTAATTTCAGTGCTAGAAGTTGTAATATTTATTATTGCTGGTCTAAGCAAGAGCAGGGAGGAACTCCGACTGTAGCACCTTCAGTAGCTTTTTGCAGGGGACTCTACCTGTAACTTGAACAGCCTGTTCTAGGGAACACGATACTCTTCCCCCAACCTATCTGAAGTCTTTAGTACCAATGCAATAATGACTTGAAAGAAAAGTGGTCAACAATAATTTCTTTGGACTTTGCAAACTCTTTGATGAAGTTTCTTACAAAGGCTGTCAGGAAATCAGAGACGTTTGGAGAAAGGTAAAGTATTGTGTCATTGATTAAAAAACTGGCCAGGGTATTAAAACAAAACAGGAGTGACTAGTTAGTTATTACAATGCCAAACATCTAACAAAAGGCTATCAGAGGGAACATATTAGGTGTCTTTTCATGCATATATAAAAGGCTTCATTTTGAGGAATTAAGACTATTCTATTTCTTCAATATCCAGCTAAAAGTCCAGTATTATTTTTCTCAATTAATATTGTACACATTCTTAGGTTATTAGAAGGCTACTGAAAATAGGGTCTCCTGAAGTAAAGAAAAGGTGAGTTTTATAATTCCCTGTTCAGGGTTTGATGTATTTCTCAAGTCTGAGAAGGAGCGCTGGGTCTTGCTGTTGGAAAAGTGCTTTTGTGTTCATAGTTTCCACATGGGAAAAAAAGAATGGATAATGGGTGGGAATGATCAACACTTTATACCTGGACCAGAAATTCACTGTAGGTACAGTAAAAACATTTGGGCCCAGAGAGTGGCTTTCAGAGAAAATTGTAGCACCCTATGATGTACACAGCTTACATCAGAGAGAAAAACATTTTCCTATCAGCTTTGCATACCCTGTTATTATTCCTGGCTTCTTGGCATGAATTATCTAGGAGCACAGAAATGATGGGATAGTGGTACACCACTTTTCTTCTAGAGATGTCAAAACATTTCACAAAGGCACTGATGTCTCTTTAGCATAGGAAGACTGAGGGAAAGGAGAGCTGGAGGAGGTATCTAAAGCCAATGTGAGACCCTGGAAGGGAACCTGCACATCCTACCTCCCTATACAAGTACCCTTTCCAGTAAATTGCAGGGTATGTTGTTATCAGATGAAAAACTCTGACCTTATCTTTCAGAGTTGGCAAAAAGAGGCAATGAACAGTCACAATTGGAAAGCTAACTCTGACTTTTCCTAAAGAGAAAAAAATATAGGACTGACCATTTATCTCCAAATTGAATCAAAGTCGATACAGCTCTGCGTGAGCATTGTTATTTTCCTTTATTAGCGAAGCATTGTTTTGTTGCATGAAATCTGTGTGTTCAATAGATTTGATTTTCCTAGCAGCTGGGTTATCTTGCACTGTGAAGGCTGTCTCTTTATCTCAATTGCTGCGCTTTTCTCAGCGAGGTTCCCAGCTGCTCAGAAATGAGTATGGTGCTTTCATCTGTCTTTTTGTGCTCTTAGTAGGTATGACATGTTTAACAATACCTGGATGTAGGAAAATACGCAGGTTTTAATTTGGTTGTTAAAAATGTAATTGTAGGAAAAAAAATACAGGTAGAAAGATGTTGCTTTTAAATAATAACAGTCCTGCCATGATCACACACTAATGTGTATTTCCTTAGAAAGATGGTTGCTTTCTTCAGTTTGCTCTAACACATAATTGCAGCCAAACCTTATCTATCCACAGGAGACAAGAGAACAGAAAAGAGCTGAAATAAGCAGAGTCGGGCCATAGGTGCTTTTCAAGAGATGGCGACACACAATTAGGATTAATGTACATGTTTGATCATTTGGTTTCTGGTAAATGTCTTTTGAGAGATTAGACTGTTGATTATCCACTTTTTTTCTGTCCTGATAAGCATTTTTTTGTGTAAAGAAACTCTCCCGTGGCATGACAGGGGCATGGTTTTAGAGATCATCTATTGGCATAACTGAATTACCCGCACAACAGGAAAGAAATAGGGAGAAACACTACTTGGAAGAATGGGATGCTTCAGTAGAAGCCTCTGCTCTGAAACCAAATAATGTTCAATGTTATAACGAAATGCGTAGAAAACCAAGATGGAACTGCCTGAAAATTGGTGTCAGCCTCACAGCTATCCTGGAGGATGAGCACATGCGATGGGACAGACAGATCTCTCTGGCTTTCAGCACTCACTGTATTGTCATCTCTGCTCGAGTTTGCTCTCTTTCAATGCAAGAAGCATTTCACAGCCTGGCCCTGTGAGGACAGTACTGAGGGTTCCATTGTGCAAAGAGGGCCACGTATGCTAAATCATGAGACAGGATAAAGTCATGGCCATACACAACATTAGTCCAGGCTGCGTATGGCCGTTACTTGTTCCATTTCTTTGTTCGCAGTCTGGGGAAGAGAGCATAGGGAAAACGGATTTGACAAGAAGCAGGAAGCAGTGTCTTCAGGAGGGAAGATTATATGTGCAAATGTACTCATGTTTGCATTTCCTACCAATAGTTACAGTATGCAAACCAAGTTCCATTTCACAAAATTGCTGGGGCTGCAGTGTTGTCAATGGTTATTTTGGCAGGCTGCACTTAAATCAGGATGAATGGGAAGTCATCACCCATCCAGCTCAGCCAGCCCTCCTATAGAAAGGATAACCTGGGGGCCAGAAAGCCCTTGGCCGACTGCTCTAAATCCATCAGATCCCAAACTGAGCTCTGATAAAACTAGCATCACTCCAGCACTGAGAAACAAGAGGATGGTCTCTTCTCTGGACCACAGTCACTCTCCTGTCTCTGTAACAAAACATCTTGGACAAGGAAATCATTATATTTATGCAGAGAGAATGCACATTTGCTCTGGAAATGTCATTATCAGGTCCAAGCTAATGTCATTTGTATAAGAGTGGCCTATCCACATCAGCTGGAAATGTTGCCAGCAAACTCAGACAGACAAGTAGGTATGAAAGCAGCCTGCAGACTGCTCACTTTGGAGTATTTTTCTGTTTTCCTATTGCAACCATGTTTATGAGATACACGCTGAGTACTGAATCACTGTGGACTGTTTCAACATCTGAGTATTTGGCCTTTTTATTTTAAAATATGTAGTGATACGGAAGTTTTAGATAGATACCCAAGGCTACAGTAAGGACTCTAAACTGTTTTTCTTTTCTGTGTGAAACTCAGCTAATCTGCACAATAGCCTATTCCGTATTATTAAAGGCTTGTCGGTAAAGGTTTGATCTACGGCCCAACACTCCTGGGTTGGGCAGCCCAGGGCAAAAGAGGTCTTTGCTGTAGTTTACTGAAGTTTTCTATCAAAATAGATTACCAGAAAAAGGCAATGCAAATGTGCCCAAGGACTTTGTCTATATAAGAAAAAAATATTTAAAAATACCAATAAAAAGAACAAAATACAGTAAGCTACTTCTCACCAATGATCTGAAAAAAATGACAACATTGCAAGTAGAAATAGGAGTCCTGAGTTAGACTTTCTCTAGCAGCATATGAAAGCCTTTCCCTTCTGATGGTTGCTTTCTCCTTCTGTTGTAACTTACTGTCACAGCAGAATAATATAAATATAATACAGCCTTAATTTACAAATTTTGGGGTTTTTTCCTTTGCATGTTTTTTCTCTTAGCTGAGATTAGTTTTCTAATCCGATATCTCCCAGACAAATATGCACACCAGCTTTGTGGCTGGAGGATGTATTTAGGTTCAGGGGGGCTGAGATAGGACAGGAGCCCCTTCACTTACTGCTGCTAGATAAATCATCATGCAAAACCATAGTCTCTGTGTCTGACAGTAGTGTTTACAGACTGCAGTGCAACAGGATAAGTCTTCCTTGGGTGAGATAATTTTGCCTCCTAGGTGGTTATCACTAGTGGGCAATAAACTCAATGGTGTTTCTAAGCGACCTTTTAAAATGAGGGCCACTTAATTATCTACAAGACACTGATTTAGAGCAAATCTATACAGTCGGTACAGTTTTTTCAACATCTGAGATGTTAAAGATGTTCTTAAACTGCATTAAAGTAATATTTTTTTAAAAAAATCTTTTAATAGATTTCCAGAGTACTTATGTGAGGTCCTGTGGGAATAAAAAGCACCTTAAGAAGGAACTATAGCTGTTCAGCAGTGGTCAGCTCTGGCAGGAAAACACACCCTGAAGATGAAGATGAAAGCCATGGTGCAATAGCTTCGAGAAGATGTTTCCAAGCCCAGCCACAGCAAGGTCCTGGAGACCCTCTGAGGAGCACACAGCAAGGTTACTTCAAAGGATCATGGTTAGAGGAAGAGTAGGTCCAAGGGAAAAAGTAGAGAGATTCATTTTAGGGAAGGGGGAGACAAGGACAGGAACAAACCACCAGTTCTGGCTCTCCAGGGGCAGATCCATGTAGTAGCAGTGATTAATAATAGCAGTGGGACAGCACCAGGTGGGTGTCAATGCTGCAGTATCAGAGCTGACCTTGCTGGAGTCCACTGCCATACAAAAGAGCATGGAGTCCACAAATGTGAAGAAAATGTTAGTGGTGATTCCAGGCAAGAAGTGGTTCAGTAGCTTCTCCATTGCTATTGCTATTTTGTTACTATCGAGAACTTATTGCTGAGAGTATTTCCTATCCTTTATGTGCTCAGCATAAAAGACTTAACTCAGCAGCAGCATCTGTCTTCTTAGCAAGACCCTGTCCATACTAGACCTTATCAGGGACCCCAGGAGAGCCGAAGTCCATAATGTGGAGTCCCTTTCAGCTCATCCCACCTTAGAACACCAGCAGTGAGTTTCCTGCATCCTGATACAGGTTTCTGCCTGGTTTAGGTCCATGTTTATCACATGAGGTTTCTGTTCTATTTGACATGAAGTATTAGCCAGGCAAACTGGTAACCTGGTGCCAGGACAGGCTGGGCTGTCCAGATGAGTGTGCTTAGCCCAGGTGGCTTCACTCCCACCTTTCCACAGTCAGCTTGAGATGTAGCCAGGATGAGTATGGATGTCCCATTAACAGGTTAAGCAGGACTGTAAGGAGCAGCTTGCTAGTGTTTTGTAGTTAGGGGAAAAAAATAAAGGATCTAAAAATGTACTTGTGCCTGGCAGGATTGCTCTGCAGAACTAATCCTTTGCATTTCTTTTGCATCTTCCATCTGTGATTTCATGGCTAATTGACTTATCCATGCAATGTTCCTCTGAGGTATAGATTATCTCCACTTTCAGAGTAATAAAACTGCATGCGTAGGGGTTTTTGACATAGCTTGCTCTAAACCCACAAGGGATTACAAGGCAGAGGACACAGTAGACCTGGATCCCTGCTCTGCACCCCCATGGTGGGCTCCCTCTTCCTGTAGAGACACACAAGAAATGGTGCTCCATGTGGGTAAGGGCTCATGCTGCACCCTGTGGAAGGCAGCAATGCCCAAAATGTTCATCAAGGACTCTCTGGGTCTGGCCAGAGCATGAAGCATGGAGCTTCTCTTGCCCCACGCATATGAGCCCTGAGGCACAAGTCAGGCCAGCGTTCATGGAGAAGTGCTACAGCCACCATCATGCATCAGTTTCTCAGCTTGGAGAAAAGAAAGCTACAGGGCGACCTTAATGCAACCTTTCAGTTCTTAAAAAGCAGCTTATAGGAAAAACAGGGACCTCAGAGCATCCTTCCAGTACCTGAAGGGGGCCGACAAGAATGCCAGAGAGGGACTCTTCATCAGGGACTGTAGTGATAGGACAAGGGATGATGGGTTAAAACTTAAATGGGGGAAGGTCAGGTTAGATATAAGGAAGAAGTTCTTTACTGTGAGGGCGGTGAGGCCCTGGAACAGGTTGTCTGAAGAAGTGGTAAATGCTCCATCCCTGGCAGTGTGCAAGGCCAGGCTGGACAGAGCCTTGGGTGGCATGGTCTAGCGTGAAGCACCCCTGCCCATGGCAGGGGGGTTGGAACTAGATGATCATGAAGTCATTTCCAGCCCAAACCGTTCTATTATTCTATGCAGTTAGCTTTCATTTTCAGTTATCCCAGCATCAATAACTGCACCACAGCACCACAGCACCAGCTATATTGATCGTGTTGATGTTTTAGAGATCAATGCAACAGCACTGGCTGCAGCTCTTCAGGTGGACCAAAGCTCAGTCCCCCAGTTGTAAGGCTGAACTTCATTCCCCTGGAAGCTATGGGAGACTTTTACCTGTTATGAGTCAGAAGGAGACACATGATACCTACTTGGGGTTATGTCTGCATAGCTCCTGTAAGGGCTAATATAAGACAAGCATTGTCCTCCTTTGAATCAATAGGAGACAACTCGCCCACAATAGATTTCTTTCTTTGCCTAAATGGAATCCTTCCTTAGACCACCAGTTGTGTGTTTCTAGAATTATGCTGCCTTTTAAATTGTCTTAATCAGCAAAGTAAATTAAAGAGGGATGGATAGTTAAGAAGTGGTGGTGACACTGCAAATGTAGTACCAGATTAAAAGCGGGTGAGGAAGCACTCATAAAAATAGGGTGTCCAGCAGTCATTAATTCAAGGTGATGGTAAGACTTTAGTGTGAATTAGCTGATTAACTTACTGAACTGCTTTGTAAATATCATGCACAACAGGCAGATTCCAGGCAGCTGGTACAACCTGACCCCCTCTCCTCCAGCCACAATTTCTGGCTTTTGTCCCACACTGCAGACAACTACCATTATTTTTAGAAGCTCAGCTCCACCAGCACATGACTGCCTTTCTTGCTACATGCAAGATAATTCAGATGGGCAATCAAGGTGTTAGGATAACGAGAAGAAACCTTAATGAGGTCTTGTTATCCTTATTTCTGCCAGAACTGTGGCATGGGAAACACAAAAAATGCATTCTGTTAGGCAGCTAGAACACGTGTCACCTTATCCTAACATAGGTCAAGGAAATTAAGCCTTCGAAGTGCCAGTTCACTCTGCTTACTATAAAGAAATGATAATGAAGCAGCTGAGCTGGAGCCAGACACACCAAAAACATTTGAAGTCAGCTGAGATGAATCCCACTTCTGAAGATGGACCTGGCTCAGTGAGTTCTGTTGTTGTTTCCAGATGAAGAAAGATTGGGGTCTCTGAATTTTAACAGTGTCTAATGGTAGCATGAATTCCAACACCAAATATTAATTCAGATGAGGCTTTGATGTAAGTGGGGATTGTTGCTTAGGCTGAAAACAGGCTGATGATATGTATTCATTATATGTAGAAGCTCTCCTGTGCGTTGCTGGGGATGCCGTGCCAGCATCATTATTTTACATCTTTATTGACATTCTGGGAGATGAATAAATGTCCCATTAGCTGGTAAAGATGTAGAAATGAGACCACAGGGAGACCTAAGATTGGAAATATTCTTAAAAGAATATCTATATGACTGTGGTTTGTGCAGAGACAAGCACCCAAAAGGGGCTGGCACCTCTGCAGACACTTAAAGACCCTGCCTGAGGGAACTGAATCCAGGCAGTGAAAGGGGTTGAGAGGACCAAGGGTTTAAATGAGCTGAATGGGCTCAGAAAAGTAGATGATTAAGGAAAAAGAGGTAACTTCCGACCTCTGGGTCACATTAGCTTTCATCTTTCTAGCACCAATGAAACCTTGCTTGGAAACCATCGCAGCTGGATCATGAAGTGCCTGATAGCTGGTCAGTCAAAGACATCACTAAGGAGCTCACAGGGAATGGTGACCCAAGGAGGGGCTCACAGGCAGCTGCTGAAGCAAGTGCCTGTGCATAGCTAGAAATATCCATTACAGCATAAGGCAGCAACACGCTATTGGTATCAGCTGAATACAGCCTTTATCTGGGAGAGTGACAGGGGCCCCAGTTGAGCTGAAAGGGAGGGGTGCCTGTCCCCTATGCCAGAAGGTAAATCTAACAGAGATAGAGATGACTCTGAGTTTACAAACAGATCATGGGTGCTCGAGCGTGGGATTCATTGGGGTTGAACAAACCAAGATAAATATGTAAAATGAAAATCTGTAGGATCATTGTGAATTAAAAAAGCTATCATTTGTTTCCCTGAGTCCTGTTTTCATGCATCTGGTCGTGTCCTGTGAGGCAACCTGCCTCTATCAAATAAGAGGCTTTGATGATCTACCTGAGACTGCCATGCAGGTGACCCTCCTGCATACAGGGGTCCTTCTTTTCATGCGGATGCTTTTTCTGAGAGCAGGGTAGCTCTAAGATTCTCTCACAGCCTTCAGCCTCAAGTTGCAGGGATGTTTTGGAGCAGAGATGGTCTCTGTTTGCTTTTCATTTGTGGTTCTAATTTGCTCCAAAACTAACCAAATCTTTAAAGAATCTCAGCATGAAATGGTATTTTATAGGACTGCTCTTGGGCAACTCCAGATAATTATTATTATTCTTTTGCACTTTGTCAACACCTTTCTTCCCCCCACCTCTGCATTCTATTTCTGCTTTATCCTAAGCACTTCTTTTCATTCCCTTCCTACTGCTCTTCCCCAGGCCAAAATGACCATGATCCAGGATTTGCACAGTTGTAATGACATTACACTTCAGAGAAATCACTATTTCTCACTTGTCTGCCCTGAAAGAGCAGGGCCACCTCCCCCAGTACACACAGAGTCATGTCTATAGAGCATCAAGTGCATTTATGAGCATTTGCAGAGCATCTGGGAGTCACCTTCAGTCAGAGGTTGTGTTTTTACAGACATAAAGTGGCTATAATCACGTTTCTAACTGGGAGCGTAATAGCCATGCTTTAATGGAGTTGTAGCTTTTGGAAACAGTGTTTAATCTGACAGAGATATTAACGGGGATGACAGCAGAGTCCTTTGCATTGGAAAAAGAGCTTCTGTTACCCTACTTCTAGTTCTGTTGATTTATTCTTGCAAACCAAACACACTCAGTGTTTGTTGCATTCTACACTGTAGTGAACATTGTGCCCTGTTTGGTTACTGAAGTGGATGAATAAATCATCTATCTAACTGTTGAAAATGCATACATAGACCTAATGCTGCAGTAAAAGGTTTTCTATGTGTTATGACTGTTAATATCCAGAATAGCAAATATACCTAGCAGTGAAAGGAAGATACAGCTCCAGTTAATATTTATGGAAGAAAGCCCCATCATATTTCCAGCACATGCTTTGTCAGAAGACTAAGCAGGATGCTCAAGCTTTGTGGCTGCACCTGCTGGGAGCCAGGACAGCCTGAAGCCATTTTCTCTGCTGGGGCAGAGACTCTAGACAGCAGTTATTATTTTGAATCTGTAAGCTCCCATTTTTCATCTGTAGATCCTCAAAGCATCTATAGATCCCCTTGTTGAGCTGGGATGGAGGCAAGGAGAAGCAAGGCAGTCAGAGTCTTACCTAGGTCATGCAGCCTGGTCCTGGGGACCCTGCTGAGCTGAATGAGCTCTTCTTCAAATACAGCTGTCCCCATCTCCACTGGGGTAGTTTATTTCATGGTCAAGAGAGGTTTGCAAACAGACTGGATGCACACAGATTTTCCTTCTTGAACTACCACACTGGCTTAACAGGAATCATGGTAATAATGGCTGAGATCATTGATGTGCTGTAGAGATAAATGGCTTTCAGTTGTTTGGGAAGGATGGACAGACCTGATGGCTGTGCTGAGCAGGGCAAGAGACTAAACTGGCTTAGCTGTAAATCAGTCTCTCAGGCTTGTACAGACACCTGTGATCTTCAGATATGACTTTATGTTTGCCTTCTAAATCATGAAGGCAGCTGAATCAATCTTATTATACATTGAGACTTTAATATTCATCATATTGCTTTGATTTTGTGCAAAAAGCATAACTGTTCTGGAAAAAGCAGAGCTTTAAAGATCAACTCCAGAGAACTAACCGGTGTTTCCAGCCCTCACTAGAACTGGTGCCATACAAGGATAAGTTGGCAAATGATTTTGACAGCATTTACTCGTGCAAATGCTGCACGAGTGGAACAGCTTGCAAACAACATGGGTTTGCCACTTGTTTACTGCCCCAGAGGCAAGTCCCTCTCCCTCTGAAGCCATGGGGCAAAGGACTACACCAGCAATCTTGGAGATTAAAACCCTTCTCCATTTCGTAAATACACCCTACACCAGCAACAAATAAACAGAGCTTCAGTTTCTCAGTGCTGTCAAAGCAACACACCCAGTACAACACAGTTCCTCCCCTTGCATCACTGACAAAGCTGCCAGCTGATTGCGCCTGTATCCTTGGTGCCTTGGAGTGGTACCAACCAGGAAGCACATACATAAGCCTTCAGGAACCCAGCAGCTTTAGCAGGTCTTCTAGGCTCAAAAAAGACCCCAATGCCTTGCCAGTGTCTAGTAAAAAGCACACATTTCACTCTCAAAATCGCTGCTGAGAATCGGGCCTTTCTAAGAATGAAGCTTTATATATGCCAGTAGGTGACTTCAGAACTAAATCTGAAATATCATGATTTTAAACCCTGTTTATAACTTAATTTATAGCTGAAAAGAAGACTGGAGAAGTAGTGCCATCTCTGAAAGTATTCACCCAGCCATCAGCACAACCCATGAAAGTAATTTCAGGACATTTTCTAGTGCGTGCTTTTCCTGGATGAATGAAACAAAGTTAGACTTATTTTATTCCACAACACAGATATTTATTTGTTGGAAACAGCTATTCTTAAAGAGAAAAAATAATAGTAATTAAAAAAGGGCTCTAACATGAGCTGGTTCTTGTAGGACATACATAAGCAAATCTTGCCCATTTTTAGGCAACCCATGAAGACTTTGCATTTGTTATCCTGTCAGTAGACTTGTGGCAAAAATCACAACCTAAACACAGCAAAGCCACGCTGGGAAATTGGAACACACAAACATCCCAGTTCCCTCCTCAACCCCCTGACCTGCTGCAGGCATCAGTCCTGATTTGCAAAGGCTACTTTTGCGAGGGCTGTGTGCTGGTTTCCACTTTCATTCACAGTAGAGAAGTGAAAAGCAAGGGGAGACGTGGAGAAGCAGTGACAAGAGAAGCACGGCAGCAATGTTATTCAAGCCATTCAGAGGTAAATGTTGTGCTTATGGAAAGTATGCAACAAAAATAAAAAAGCAAGCAGGAAAGGCACTCCGGGTGTTAAATATTCATTAGTATTCCCCGTGCTGCCTGTTCTAAATATAAGATACGGTTCAGCCAGCTCCGGTATGTGACCGGGATGTTTCCTCCTCCTTTATATGATGCCTTAGCCATCTGGATGGTGGGATATCACCATGGCAACACCGTGATGCTACCTTTTGTTTGCTGGATGAGATGACCAGCTGCGAGGTCAGCCAGCGGCGTGCATTCAGGATACAGCCAGGCTGCAGCAGCACCCATCCCATTGTCCTGGCCACCAGCAGCTCAGGAATAGGCATGCAGGAAGTGGTGGCAGCTGTTTGCAGCAGAGGGCAATGGAGACTGAGCCCTAATCCAGACTTCTTCCACTTTCCGGGACTGGTACAGGTGGCACAACTTGGCTCTGTGTTGGGATCACCACATCAAAGTTTAGGAAGGGTTTTGATCTACAGAAGTTTGTATCAGCTTGGATGCACCCACATCAAGTGAATAAGAGGAAAGCTGAGGGTTCAAATATATACCATATTGTCTGGCTGCTTCTAGGACACTCAGCCGATAGCCTAACAATGAATATAAGGCTTTTTGGGGCCATTTTCCTCACTACTAGATTCAGCTCCAGAGTCAGTCACCTAAATTTGGCCATTTACATCTACTTGGCTAAATGTCAGCAGATATCTTTGCTCTCATTCTGGTCCATGGAAGGCTGTCAATGCAGTCAGCAGAGCCTGGAATATCTTTCTAGGTATTCAGCGATAAGACTGAAGCCAGGTAAGACCTACCTGGCTTCAGAAAGACATCTACCTTGGTCCTGTGTCTAGATCAAGCAGAAAACTACATTATGACAAAACAAGGGATTTCAAGGTATCTATCTCACTAGTTAAGGAGACAAGAGTAATTATATTCCCAGATTAAACACTTCTAAGATGAGGTGGGTTGAATCCAGGACCGGATGAACCTCTGCAACATCTGTGAGTAACAGACAAGTGGATCCCCTCCTCTCCAGATAAAGAGCTTGAGATATGTTGGGTGTAACTGACCAAGCTCTGAGTCAAATGTTGCTCCCCTCCCCAGAAAGAGAATGATAAAGCAAGTGTTCACATGCTCCTTTTGCCTCTGTAGTGCCTTTGATCTGAAAATCCCAGGAGTGGAGGCTGTTGAACAAGTCTGTGGTAATGTGAGCACTGCCATGAGCTGCAGCCTAGGGGAGGAGCATCATACCATGGCACATACTATCGTGGCACTGCTCTCCTGGCAAGAGCAACTTCAACTTTCATTTTGAAGTGAGAATAAACTTCTCTGGCCCCCACAATTGTAAAGTTATTGCTCTGATGTGAAAGGATTTTGCAAACAGACTGGATGCATGCAGAAGGTGGTCATCCTGCTCCTGTAGCACATGAAGGACAGGTTGGTGGCTGCATTGGCTAAAGCAGAGTATATGCCCAGATACTAGTAGAGCTCAAGTCCTACCTGGTGCCTGGAGATTGAGCGGAGGATGTGCAAAGCACAATCCCCATCCATCCACTGCTGCTCCATCTCTCACATTTGCTGGACATTGCCAGCTGCAACACTTTCAGCCAAGCTGAAATTTCCCCAGGAAAAGCCAGTTGGGTTTCCTGCCCCCACTGTTGAAGGCAGATGTGGACAGACCTCTCTGTCACACACCACTTCAGCTGTGGCTCACAGTAATACTATGTGAGTGCTCAGACCCAGGGGCCCAGAGCATCCTCTGGGATGAAGCTGGGAGTCTCAGCCTGTGCTCCCCGGATGGGCAGGCTTGCTGCCAGCTCACAACCACTTGTGCTGCTCAAACAGCACCATCCTCTTTCCCATTCCTGCTCATCCTGCTGAGCTGGGCTCTGCTCTGACTCATGCAGTATCAGCACAATTCCCCAGTCTGTTCACATCAGAGAGGCTTTGAGTGCTGCTGAACCGGAAAGGCCTCGGCTTGCTTTTCTGGTCCCAGACTGAATTACTTTTTTGGCCTTCAGGAGAACCACTTTTTTTTCAGCTTGTAAACAGAGATAACACAGGAAACCTCATGAGGCAATGGCTTATCCCAGTTCAAAGCAGAACCAAAATTTAAAAGAGAACTGGGTTTTCATATGTTACATTGAGCGCTCCATCCACATTATCATATTGCATCAGAGCTTGAACATGTGGCCTGAGATCTCCAAAATTCCCAAATGCTCTTGTCTCTTTGGGTTCCTCTTGACACTTTGGAGAGTCAAATTCCTTGTATGGTATGGAGACGATGCTTTACCGATGCACAGATGCATAAACTTTACGTCAGAGTCTGACATGATGTTGTAGAGCAGAAAAATCACAATGGTCACATTTTAGTGGAACCTGGAATTCCTGCTGCCATTTATTCAAGGTCTGATTAAAGTCTTGTAAATACCAGCAACAAAACAGATTTCTATACACCCAGGAAGAAAGAGATGAGCCTGCCAGCATTGTACAGTGCCTCTTTAGCTCTGGAAAACCTATCTCTGCCTTCAATATGATATGATCAGATTTCTTCACATTTAATAAGGGCCTGAGTTTGGCTGAGAACAATTAATTAGCTTTGAAATTAATATTAAACACTGTAGGGGGCACCTCCCCTCCCTGTTTTCACCCCATAAAGAATAAAAAGTAAAATGCCCTAAAACTGCATGATCTACAGGGTTGAAAGGATCAGGAGAGATATAGAGGAAAAGGGATGTGTGGGGTCGAACACCCTCATTTGTGTCACTTGCTGAGGCTTTCCAGGGCAGGAGTCATGTCTATCCCTAGGTTCAGCCTAGGCTTTGCACTGTGCATCCTCATACACCATCATGAACATATTCCTTCTTACCTTCTCCATCTCAGTGTAGCTATTGAGGAGCATAAAGGATGCATGTGGGCAGAGATGTTTCCTGGCCTGAGCAGCCGAAGCATGAAACCACAGCATGGAGGAGTGAGGAGCCACAGAGGACCTGAGGACAGGATTCTCTTTGGCTTTGGACATTTGGGGTGAATCACTTTGGGAAGGAGCCTGTCTCTCTCATTGGCTTTGCAGCAGCCTTAGTAGCTGTCTCAGATGAGAGGGCAGAGTTTTATCTGGTAAAAGCTAAATGAGGTGAATCCCCATGGTCATCCAGGGAACATGTGGCAATGTCGGCAGTTTAACCATGTCCCAGCTCAGTGCCTTATTCAGACAGTGACTCTCCCTGAGTGTGTAGCTTTGGGGCATCAAAGAAGAGCTGATGTTGAAGGGCATTAGAAATTTCCACCTGTGGTATGCTCCAACCAGCCTGACAGCGAATTTCTAACACTGCAAATCAGGTTCTGGTGGTGTAACAGGGTTTTTAATTTGTTCTTTGGACAGCAGTTGGGTACTGGTATGTGGAAGGTTATCCCCTGGGCAGGGGAAGGGGAGCCTTATTTGTGGCTGTTTCTTAATAGAAATGGGGTGGCCCCAGGAGGAGCCAGTGACCTTTGGAGCAGTGACGGGCAGCTGGTGCTTACTGGGTGGTATTTCAGAGGGGTTTGGACTCATTTGCTGTGACCCTGTGGACCAAATGCTGCTGTGTTTGCTGGTCTGAAGCCTATTTTCCTGTTGGATTTTTCTCTTAAAGAGATTCAATACCAACATCACTCTGATGCAAAACCAAAATGAGGAAAATGGGAGCAATTAGGGAATTTTCCACAAAAGCATTTTCTGATCTGAATTAAAATGCTAATAGAAACACAGCCAGTGAGTATCTTTTGCTAACCAACTTTGCAGGACTACATTCTCTTTGTTTCACTCTCTTTTCTTCCTTTCTCTCCCTCAATTCCTGGCTGACAATTGACAGGAACTCCCTTTCAGGCGTGGGTTCAGTCACTTGCTGACAGCGAACGTGCCCAGCAGAAAATGCTCCAACTGTTGGTGTTTCCCAAGCGGGGAAAACCAAAGCCTGGGATCAGGATTACCCCCCCTTTAAGTCAATCCCAGGGAATCCGCAGTCTTTCAACGATGACGAAGTTTTCTCAGTGCTTTCTTAGCTAGCACAGAAAGCCAGCGTGTGCCAGCCCAGTGTGGGGGCATGTTAATAGATTAAACCCAGCGGCACAATAGGCAGGGCGAAGTCCCACACCTTCCCATCACTGCCACCGATCGGATCCCCGTGGCTGGGCTGGGATCGCTTGTCCTGTGCTGAATGCATTACGTAAGGCAGGGATCGTTTGTCAGCCACGATGGTACAAACATAGCTGCAGGCAGATTATGCAGAGAGAGAGAGAGAGAGAGAGAGAAGGGAGAAGGAGGAAGGTCTTTCCCTCCAGGAACGGCGCTCCACGTAACTGAGGATTGCAAGTTGGCAGGTTGGCTGCTGGCCGAGCTTCCGTGAGGGTGTCGCTGGCGGTCCCTGACATGCTCTTGTTCGTGTGGGATGCTTGAGACAGGGATGAGAGACTAAGTTGGGGCACGAGGATTGGCATGAGGATTGGACCAAAATGGAAGGGCTTCTGTCTCCGATGAGAACGAAGGTAGGGGAAGATATAAATGTCATTTGAAGCTGTTTTTACCCAAGGAGGGGAAGGAGAGGTGCGGCGTTAGCTCTGTGAATAGGGGGCTTGCCGAGCTTTTGTCTCTTTTCTTTTCTCTCTCTTTTTTACTTTCTTCTTTTTCAAAACTATGCTCATGAATGTAACTTGGCAGAGGAGAGACAGCAGTCGCCTCCAAAAAGGGAGTAACCCATCACTCTTCCTAAACACAGATGACCTTTGTAAATGAGTTTGCCTTTTGGAGTAGACAGCCATATTTTTGTTTGAATTTCCAGTCGGAGGCTCTCATTGTGTCTGTGTGTCTGTGTGTGCTCCTCAGGGAGCTGTACGGGAAAGCTACCTGCGGCGCGGGGAGGGATGCTGCTGGTGGGCTACCCCAGTACAGGGTATTCAGCAGCAAGGGATGTCTGGACAAGCAAAGAGAGTGATTTTGTGCCTCAATACCCTGCCAGGGTGGGAGACCTCTTGATGTGGACCCAAAGCTGTAAAAGAGAAAGTGAGTGTGCAGACCTAAGGAATTGCTTCACTTGTCTGCTGCTTTCTCGTGCTCCCAACTCTCTTTAAAGGTTTGCCATTAATCCTTGGTATTAAAGAAACTTGAATCCCAGCAGGGAAAAGCCAGAGACAAATACAGTGATGGTTTGGTTTGTAAAATCTCCTTCCGTGCTATTATTTTTGCGTGGTCCTGAGGGATAGACGGAATTCTGTTTGTATTTTATTTATTTAGCCACTGCCTCCATCCCGTGTGGTAACTGCCTTGGGTAAATCTTTCTGATTTCGGTCCATCCCCACATGCAATCCAACCCTGTGCTATTGTGTCTCAGGACTGGGAGAACTGGAATTCAGTGACAATTCTTGCTTGCAACAGGACATCTTCATACATCTTACATGCAGTTTGGAAGGTGTAATCAGACCAGAGTTGTTTCATATAAATGCCTGACTAGAAAAAATTCTGAGAAATCATCAGGTCCAGTCCTTGTGCTGAGGCAGATGATCCAGTCTGGTCCCCTCGATTACATCCCTGCCATCCACTATCCTAAATTAAAGGCTCTCCACTTATTGAAAGTATTTTCAATATTAAAAGCTAGAAAAGTGATTTAAATAATAACAATTTGTCAGCAAGTGGCTGTAATTCTCCAGGGGAATAATTTTTTTTCCACTGTAATTCAGCAGTTTTTTGTCTTAGTAAGTTGGGGATTAAAAAAAGCACCTACCAACTTCATATAGATCTCCATTACCAAGAATAATGCTAATGAGCAGTTTACAGAATGAAAGATTTATACGGGGTTATAGACCCAGCCATGCATACCTCTCATTACTGAGGGATACATACATTAGAGGTAGTCTTTGTAAGGCATTTCTCATTTATTTTTTTCATCAGTGAATAGGAAACAGATAAACTGCCCAACAGATCTCATTTCCATTATTAGTACATGTAACTTTCAACATTTGAGTTGATGATTCCATTCTGCTGCTTGAACCAGGCTTGAAATGATCGCTGGAGGCAGTCTCTCCCAGAACTGGTGTGCTATCAGGCTGATGCGTGGATTACAGTCAGATGTGTGTACTATCAGCACCTGCAGCATGTGAGCAGCTGTAGAAATGACAGAGTAAGGGAAGTGGACCGGGACTGGGTATTATGTTTGTTTATCTGACTTACTTTGTATGGAATGTAAATCCTAATAACGCTGTTCATAAAGTGTAACCTCAATTACCACTATTACATTATTTATTGATGCTATAGAAGAATCTGCATATATCAACTTGATCCTTCGGTTCCCAATCTGTTCTAGTACCAAAGAATGGGACAGATTCTGACCTCCTTTGTGTATAGGAAAATCTTCTCAAGCCAAAGCAATGTGACTTTTTAACCACTGATTTCAATGATGTAAAACTGACATGCTTCTCTTGAAAATCCAGGTCCTGACGTTGGTGTTATGTTTCTGTTAATCTGGAGTAGCTCCATGGCAGTTGATGGAGATATTAAAATAAACTTTGTGTAATTAAGATCAGGATTTGGTCCTTACAAAGAAATAATGAGAAGATCACTTGAATAGGTTCGAAAACTAATCTCATTTCCAAGATGCCTCGTAGCTGGCAGCAGCTCCCTGTTTCCCTGCCAGAAAATCAAGTGTAAAATCTATAATTCTCCAAATACAACCTTAATATGTAATGCCTACAAAAAAACACTTGACAACAGCAAGGCTGCCGATGTGCCGAGACCCCTGCCTGTCACACTCCTTAATATTACCTCATCTTTCCCCTCTACTCCCCCGTCTGTCTGATCCCATCTGTTGTCACTTGTTTTACACTGAGGCTGCAACTGTTGGAGGCTAGCTGGAAGTTTTTTTGTCCTTTGGTTTGTATGGTGAGATGAAGGATGGTGGACTCCTGGTCATCTCTGGCAGCTCTGCTTGGAGCAAGCCTGGAGCATCTGTGAGCTCCAAGGTTTTAACCAGTGTGAAAATATCTCCATGTTACAGTGAAATGCAAATAAACTCTCTGTTTCATCTTTAGTGTCTCAGGTAGTGGTAGTCAGTCTGCTCAAATGCAGACAGAAAATGAAAAACCACCCAGTTTGCTTTGTTTCCTTTTGTAGGAGTAAGGGTTGACTCTTGCAGGCACCTCCTACAGTCTGTCACCAAATGGTGAGGACAACATGCCTCTGCCTCTTATAGCCAAACATGCAAAGGTCTCTGTAATTAAATGAAGGTCCAAATCCCTGCAGCTGGTCTTGGATGAATATTGTGGTGGCAACTGAAAATACAATTCCTGTCACCTCTTTGGTTCCCTTTGCTTGTAGAGGTTTCCACCCCACATTAACACTGGAAAAAGGACGAGTGGGCATATCTTGATTTCAAAACCCCAATTTATGGTGCAGAAGGTCTGGACATGGGCATATGCCCATGAAGGGCAGGGACATGGGCACATGTCCTCACATCTTCATTCAACTCTATGTCAGGTCTTGCCAGCAGAGGGCTGAGAATACATAACTGAAAGCATCTTTCATAGGGGACTTGTTTCCCATTCCACAAAGTGATAACCTATTTGGTTACTGGGCCGTGCTGGGTGATCATACAGTGGGGTGCTTAATAACTTAGAAAGTTGAAGTAAATTATGTATCAAACACTAAGTGCATTACACCATGTAATAAACTCCACTGCAGTAAGTCATGGGTGATTAATGCATTTCTTCTTTTGTATAACTGGGATCCACGAATGCAGGGATTTAACGGAAAGTGGAGGAATACACGGTAAAATGGGCTGGCATATCAAAATTGAAACTGTTAAATGGAATGCATTGAACAGAAAACTCCCTGCATTTTTGGGGTTGATTAAATATCACATGACTAAAAGTAATTGTGGCTTGTAAATATTTTGTGGGCTAATGGTGATACTGATAAATATTACCAGAATCAGTTGCATTCTGTAGCCTACTACATCTGAGCTCCCTTTATAGGAGCAAATGAATGTACACAGTAGCAATGTCCCCATGCCACCTTAAGAGCTTCTGAAGTTGATTGAGTACTACGGAGTGAAAAGCCTGAAGAAATGCATAAATATTGCACTCCTTTTGTTAGCCTCCATTTTAATTTGTTTTATAATCCTCAACACATGCACAATTTGCCTTAACCCTCAGTTCATCGCCTTCAGCAAATTACACTGGCATAAGAATTTCAGTCATTTCAGTTCCTCTGCCTCTGACACTTGCCAGTGCATGCTACTGAATTTGCAATGAGCACCTGGCTTGAACCATGCAGAAACTGGCTAGCTCTTCTGTCTCCCTTTGAGAGGCCCGTGTTTGGTGCCTTTTTGTTTATCAAAGCACTGCTTTTCTTTCAGACTGGCTGAAAGAACTTTTTCAATGAACTTTTCGTCTGTTCAGAAACACACACAGAGGGTAAATGGAGATTAATTACCGTTGAATTTACTAAGCTTTGCATCCAAAGATAATGAATTTGGAGTGTTCCTGTGTACCGAGAATTCAGCTTGGGAACTCGGTAAATAATGTGTGTAATGTTTAGACAGTGCTCTTAAAACGTTAATGGGGCTGTTCTCTCATTGAATCTTATTAACTTTATCTGTTTATTATAGATTTGGGGGATTAGTACACTCCCATGGTGTTACTGTTCACTCATTAAACCCTGTTGGTTCTGCTTTCAAAGCAGTTTAGTTTTTGACCATTAGGTCTCTCAAAAAGAGTCGTTAAGTTGTCCTTGTGCCTTACTTAGAGAAGTTCACAACAGCTTGAAGCTGAGAAACTTTGGGAGATACCACATCCCCTGTCAATCTTAAAAAGCAGAGGGTTGTGGCAGCTGGCCTTTGAGATCACCAGGGCATGAAATCTGAAGGGAAAATTACCCCAGAGAAAGGGAAGTCTGGAGTCTTCATTACACCTATGGATGGGTTTGCTGTAGTCCTTAACCCCCTTGGATTGTAACTGAAAAGGGGTTTACATGTGCCACCTTTTATCATGGTGTGAGGGCACATCTAGAAAAACATTTGAACGGACTCTTAACTTTAAGCTCTCAAACTGTCCTGTAAAAGTGGAAGTTAGGATCCTGTACTTTATGGAGAGCTACACATCTTCAATTCACCCTACAGCACTCTTGTACAAGGCGAGATGCAAAATCCTTTGTTTATGTTGTGAAAATGTTGATGGTTTTTTTAACAAAGACAAAAGACGAAATGGCAAAAGGGGGCACCGGTCCTCCAAGAAGCATGCACATTTCTTTTCTGGAACCTCAGAACCTCCCTGTTTCAATACCACTGTGTCTTTAACTCCCATGTTGAATATCCCATTGAGATAAACTCATACAGGTGGTGATGACACTCAGAGACTGGGATTTCCTGAGTCATTTTGGTGATTCAGACCTCTTAGCTGGAGTAACTTCACATGGACAGTGAGCACCAAAGCCTTTCAGGTTCCTGTGCTATCACCCATGAGCTGACACATCCATGTGAAGTCCATAACGTGGTGTGGGAAGTGCCAGTGGTCCTTTGGCAGCCCTTCCACGGGGCACTCACATTGTCTGCCAAGCAGCTGAAGGGAAACCTCCTCCCTTGCCTAATTAGCAGTCTGACACAGAGGTTAATGAGGCCGTATGTAATTCTCTGAGCTTGTAGACCGTTAAAAAGAAAGGCAATTCAAGAAATAATGAAGTCCTGTGTCTGCTACTGTTAATCATAACTTTATAAATACCTGTGAGAGAGGATGTAAGGGCATAACTCAGAACACAGTTTGGCTTTGGAATAACTCTAACATAAAGTTATGCCTCTGGAAAAGTAAAACTATTTCTGTTCTGTAACATTTCCCAAACCCATTCAGATTAACAAGCGATATATCGCTAAACATAACTCTGAAAGGTTATTTTTCCTCCCTGGCTATGCTTTGTACCAGTGCAGTGAGGCACCATGCCTGACCAGGCCCTGCCCTCACACACAGTTGCAGCAAGGGTGGTTGTTTATTGTACAGGGGGAAAGCATCCTTCCATCCTTCCATATCCTCCTGGGCAGGAGCTGGACACTGCACCATTAGTGAGAATTGCATTGTGGTAGCACCAGGAGGTTAAAGTCCAGCATGGGGACTCACATGCTTAGTGCCCGCCAAACATATGATGAGGAGACAATTCCCTGTCCCCAAACATTCCCTTCTGAAGGTTGAGAGGAAATGAGGACATTCTGCCTCTGCTGTTTAAGGAGGAAGGACTGCAGTGCAGATTCTAATATCTCACCCATGATTCAATGGCCAGGTGATGCTGTTATTTCTCAGCATCCTCAGCAGCACAGCTGAGTCCAGACTATACCATCACAGCATGAGACACCCTTTGGTTCACACCGCATTAAGCTTGTTCAGCTCTTGCTGAGCACTCCCATGATGACAACCCTTAGGATGGACCAGAATGACCACAGCGCTGGGATTGCTTTGCCTTCCACAGAGAGTATGGTCACCTGGTTGGGATCCCCCTTCTGCCATCACCAGCTGAAGGATCCATATCACTGGGAGATGTAAATAGTCTTGGCAGCCTGTTGTATTGGAGTCCAGAATGATCACAGTATACCTTGATGACCAAAGCTCTCATATTATGTATCAAATACCACTGAGTCCTTTCAGGGGATGGAAACAGGAACTTCTCTGAAGTGCCCCACTCGCCTCCCACTGTCCAGACACCACGTCCCAGCTCAAGCCAGCCTGCACCCTGGCTTTGATTCTCCATGTCTTCCTCAGCCTCTGCGAAGCCCTGGCTGTAGCAGAGGTTCCCAGGAACATCTCAAGTCCCCAGATCCTTCCTGCAGCTGGGGTTGCCTGGAAGTGCACAAGGATCTTCTCTTGGCTCCCATGAGACCTCACAGAAAAGCATACTGAGAGCCTATGTAAAGACCACAGTGTTATCAAATTGAAATTAATAATAGAAACATATAAATAATAACACAATAATAAATAATGATAATAATAGTGAGATCTAAAATGTGTTAGGACAAGGCATTATAAGCATAATGCTCACTAGCTCGGTGTGCATTACAGACTTCAGGAGGTTTTAATAAGTACAGAGAAAATGCACTGGTGAGCACCCATCTTCCTAGTCATTTCATTAAGCAGTTTGCTTAACAGGCAGCTGTTGGGGAGGCAATTGGCTATCCTTTCAAAAGCAGAACTCAGGCAGAGCTGCTTACTGATAGCTGTGAATCACAGGTTGTATCCACTGGGGAAAGTCATAAAGTGTTCACTGCTGTAAAAATGGGAAAGTTGAGAGGATGATTACGAAACAAAAGCGATGGTTGTCCCAAAATGCCAGCATAGTAGCTATCTATGGAGTAAAACAGCTCTCCTGCATAGCTATTTGATCTATTAGGTCATTCTGAAAGCAATTACTGGTAAGGACTCTGCGTTTATGTTTGGGGCTATACGGGATGCAATAAAGCACTTGCACACTGCATATTTCACATATAAGCTGATCCATGAGCAGCACACACCAGCATAACTTTAAGCACCTCGGCCCACACTTCAGTAGTGATCAGCTATTCCTTATAATATTCTACTGGTTTAAGATGAATGTAAAAATATGCCTGCAGCTGGGCACGTGGGCTTTCTTCCTGAGAGTGCACACCTAATGTACTTTATCTTTCCCTCTATTCCTCTCTTATCTACACTGCAACATAAACCCCACCAAATCTATGAGACCAAAAGTCTGACTCCATTTGGGATTTAACCAGCTAGACAAAAATCCAAGGCCCTACAGGTTGTACCAGTTCAGAGGAGACCTGATGGCAGATACAGGTGCCCTTTTCATGTTATTTGTAAGCATATAATGTCAACAAACATACAAAGTCCTGTTTCCCTGAGCACTGCAGGTATCCAACAAAAAAGAGGCAGTTTTTCTGCTCAAGGTGCCTTCTTTACCTATGCTTTTCCTTGGTGCCTTGGCCCTTCACTTGGTTATACTATGAGAGAGGATTTTTCCCCTCCCTAACATTGTCATAGGGTATGATAGCATATGGCAGACCAGCTAAGAGAGTCAATCCCTTCTTCTCTTCGAACTTCAGGTCCCTGTTTGGTATTTTTAGGGAAAGCCTTTGTCCCTCTTTGTCTCTTTGCTCCTGTGAAGGCGCTGTGTTGCAGCAAAACCTCGCAAAATGCTGCTGTCCCTGGTCAGAGCCGTTGACTTGGGTCACATATCACCTGCTGAACTCCTCTATTAAAGGCTGATTTAATAGTAAAGGCTGTATAAATAACAGTAATAAAAATGCACTCTCCTTTTATGAAATCTTGCTCATGGGTCTTCCATGCAACAATACCCAGAAGAAAGCAGCGGCTCTTGTGACATATCATGGGGTCCCCTGGGCTGTAGCGCTGGTGAGGCACAGCCCAAAGCAGCAGCCAAACCCTTTCCACCCTCTCTGGAAACAGGCAGATATCATCTCTCTTCTGCTCATCCAGGGCTTGGTACCACAGACACTGCAAAGCTTGACTTTGCTGAAGTAACATGAAAGGTAGAAGCAATCTCCTGCATAGACAGCACTTAAACCACTTGGGGCTTTGAAGACAGGAGGTCAAAAACAATATATCAAGTCAGTTATCAGCCAGTCATGTCTTCCCTTCCTCCCCTCCCTCTGGCTTACAGCTGCAGGAGTTCAGGTTCTTTGATGTAAACCTGTCAGACACTTTGGTCTCTCCCCTGCTCTGCCCTGCCCTATTCTTCTTCCACATACACATTTGTGTGAGATTTTAATTATAGGCATGATCATATTGGTAAGAAAATCCTTCCTTAATTACACGCTCAATTAATTCCAGTAGCTTAGGAGCTGAAAGCGAAGTTAGGTGAAATCATTACTGCTTCATCTAAAGCTGAATCTCTCCACAGCCAGGTTTGGAGTAACACTGTGGAAGTTATTTTTTCCTTTAGAAAAATGGAATTCATTTAGAAGAAATTAAATTATTTTGGATACAGGGAACTAGAGTATTATCTGCAGCCACTGAAACTCTTTCCAGCAAGACTAATTACTTACAGGACTAATTTTTTCAGTAAATATTCCATGCTCAGGCCCAGCAACTATATGCTACAAATAAGGCAATAATCAGCCTCACTGCAGCTGGCATAAACCCTCCTATAATGTGCTGTGGTTTTAAAGAGAGATCAGGTGAGATGAGAGATTAAACGTGTCTTCATAATGTCAGATACCTCTCCATGGCACCAGTGTCTCAATGTTCTTCCTCACACCTTTGCTGGTAGTTGGGTAGAAAACTATGGGTAAGGATACCAGTAGGTAACTACTGGGGTAGTGATGCCTGAGAAACATCCAGGTCAAAGCCAGCTCAACTGAGCTTTAAGCCAAGATCTGTCCCTGTCTCTATTAGACCAGTGACTACCAACACATGGGGCATGAAGCCTGTGTTACATCCCCTGGATCCCTGCTGACAACCACAGCAGCATGGAAAATAAGGCATAAGTGCAGCAGAAGCAAAATCCAAGCTGGAATAAACCATCAAGGAGACAGGGGAGGTTGTGGAGAGGTGATTAGGGCTGGAGGAATGAGTCTGAAAAGTAGCAACCAGGACTAAATAGATGAAGTCTGGAGAGGATGAATGAGGGGTGGAGGGCAAAGACGAGGTGGAGGACTTGTGTCCGTAGCATGGAAACCTCCTTCAGCCCAGGCACTGTGTCCCAGCTTGATGTGAGTGGTAAAATGCACATGTGTAAAGCTGCTTTGTAAAGAGAGAACACCATCAGGATGCAAAGCTGGGAAATATCAGAGCAAGGGACATCCCTGCAGCCCTGTGCCATCTAATTATGTAGTCTCATATGATTTTCCGGCAGGTTTCTTCTCATCTTGTGCATAAAATGGACAGTGCTCAGATAATGAGCAGCTATTTCTGATTTTGCATTCTCCTCATTTCTCAGTAAGTAACCCTAGGTCGTCTTTACTGAATACTGTCCTGAAAACAGAATAATTACTTTTCTCATATACTTTTTTCTGTAACACTAATTGTAACAGTAAAAAGTTCATCAAAACCTGTAATAAGACTCTGGGTTTGTCCCTATTTAACTGATGCAGAATTGAGCCATGAAGGAGTCTTAAAGATCTCCACCAGTTCTGAACCATTTCTGACTTTCTTGCATCCTTAACATTATTCAATGCTTTCTGTGCTCATTGTGCCCCTCACCATTTGCCTCCGGCAAAGCCCAGACTTTCTTCAAGTCACATGCCAGGGGTGTCGTTCACAAACCTGAAAATAAAACTCAGATGTCAGGGATCATTAGTAAAATTTGGGGATATGTGAATCACCCATCACCGTCTTCACCCAAAGACTGTTTCATCTTCTGCAGCTCCCTGTGCACCTTCTGTCTGCCACAAATGCCAAAGAGCCCTTTAGAAAGCAGACATTTTCACTGATTCATCCTTAAGACAGCTCCACCCTACACAAGGAAGAAGGAAACCATAGGGGCAGAGGTTAGGGTGAGGGGAGTACATCGTCATGCAACTAAAAACCACATCATAAAACATCCACTAATGCCTGGCATTTTCTAACTTTTCACCCTGGTATTCACTCAGTGCAGATTCCCCATGTACAATACCAACAGCCACACGACCATTGTCATACGGCTATTTTTTACTTAACCTCATGTTGTTAATTCTAAGAGTTCAAGCAAATTCACTGCAGTCAATCATTCCTCCTTGCACCTTCTTGGAGTAACTCAGACTGACAAAACAGATAGATAGTCGTGGGAGTAGATGTGAGCAGAGCTGAACTGACTGTATGAAAAGGCCAGGCAGCTTTTGAATGTGCAAATCAAAACACAGCACTGTGGCAAAACCATATGCTGATGATAGGGAGTGAATTTGTATCCTTCCACTTGCATCTCTCTGTATACTGTCTTTGCCTGGACTATATGTCTTTGTCCACAAGAAAAGCTTCATCTGATTCTTTGTCCTCATTTGATAGGGTAGTAAAAAAAGCTCTATGAAATGGGAGTGACTTTAACAATGTGTTGCTACTCATTTTTAGAAATATGTGTCTGCATATGCCAGAAGTTACTGTATTTTAAATCACTGATTTAGTAATTGTATTTGCAATCTTGTTGAATGCAGTTTTTCTGATTAGTAAACACAGTATTATTAAGGTAGATTGTCAGGTAGATTAAGAAGAAAGCATTAAGCAAAACTTATTTATTTAACTTCCAACCAACTCTTTCAAGCTTCTAAATACACTTTTTTGCTTACACCACAGGTTTGTCACATATGTCTGGGTTCAAGGGGTTTCTTTAAGATTCTCTTACATGGGTAATAACAGTGTTCTGGTGCTTCAGCAAGCACAAGGGGGAATGACAGCCAAATGTTTCAAATCTCTCCCATAGGCATCACAAACCTCCCCTGCCAAGTGAGACAGCTTTTCTTCTGAACACATCAAAGAGAGAAGGGACAGGTGGCAGAACAAGCAGGTGACTGAGATTACATTGCATACGGTCAGAGCCTCTGCTGGCACAACTCCTGAAACTCAGTAGAGATAAACTGTAGTTTCTCATACATGCAACTGTGTCCCAGGCTTGTTTGTGAGAATGACTCACGTTAATATGGGAGCATCACAGATGCACAAAAAGATGGTGAAGTTGTCTGGGAGGCCATCAAAGGCTGGAAAACAACTAATATTAAAGGAAAAAAATGAAGAAAATATAACATTTTTCAATCTGGAGTGAAAAAGAGAAAAGATTTCTTTACAGGTTTTTTTCTTTTACTGTGAAAAATAAGTACACCATTAAATCAGCTTAAGCCATTAATCTTTCCTGGGAGATATCACCCATAGTACAAACAGGGAGATGAAGTAAAGCTACGTTGCCTATTACGTATGTTGCGAAAGAATTAATGTCAGTGGAGAAAAGACCAAACCCAAAGGGAAGGAAACACAGGGCAGAGACTGAGCACAGCAAACTTGTGTTATACCACCAACCTTGAAGGAACTGTGCCAGTTTGTATTCACTCAGGAATGTGGCCACTCCTTTGTTTATGCGATGCTCCAGACAGCGCAGAGTAAGGACCAAAAATTAGGAATTCTTTTAAATTTTCACTTTTAGAGAATATTTGCACTGGTATCAATAAAAAAAAACCAAAATCAAACCAAACTGAAACTCAGAACCAAGGAGAGATTCATGGCCATTCACAAAATGAGAACTCTTAGAAACATTTCCCAAAAACCTAAGGAAATGGTTAAAGACTCTCAGGGGCAAAAATTAATGCTGAGCATTAACATTCATTTGACACAATTTGTCTACTCTTCTGCTCCATAAAACCTAAGTGCAGTACTTAACCTGCAACCCCCAGCGATGTCTGGTGTGCATTACTTCCCAGCCCCAGCAGTGTTCAGGGACGTGCTCTGGAATGCAGAATGAAGTATATGGTGGAGTCTGTGGGCTGAAGGGAAATCATTATTACACAGTAATCGATAGTGTGCATCTTGCGTGGCTTCTCAGCCTCTCTGATATCCTACCATAGCTGTCAGAGTCTGGGATTGGGGTTTTTAATGATTTGAGGAAGGTCATAGTTTGTTTGTGAGCTTTTAATTTGAATTGATTTCCTTGCTTTTATGATGATAACACTCTTAAATTAGCCAGCACCACTGAGGCTTCAACATACATCATTTTAGCACCTGGGGGACAAATGCAGTGATGGTGGGGGGTGAATGTTATTTTCTCAAAATCAGTGCAGCTGAAAGTGCAGTATTTGAACTAATTTATTCCATATGTTTGGTGGGTTTTTAAGTACAGGAGTGAGATAGGGAGAAGGGAGTGGATTCAAGTGTTTTCCCCCCCAGTAATACATTGATAAAGAGGATAGACAAAGTCCTACCAATGCCAAACTTGCAAAGGCAAAGCCTTTTACCATTCACAGGTGGCTCTAGAGATGGACCGTCTGGACACAGCTTGGGATGGACCATGACGCCAAGATCCTTCTGCCAGAGGGTAATGGGATTCACTGAGTCTCTAAGAGCCACACAGAGTGGAAATCAGGCTTAAAAATTTCCTGTCGAAGGTTTTCCAGATTGCTTTCTTCCAAGATGTCTTGTTCAAAACATGTTAGCCGCAGACTTTCTTCCAGCCTACATCAATGTTTCAGTAGCATCCTAGAGCACGCAATGGATTCCCCAGGGCTAGGGGCTCAAGTAAGCTTATCCACTGCCTCCCTGCATCCCAGAAGTTCTCCAGTGGAAAGGACCAAGCATGGCAAGGTCTTGGCTCTGGTTCTTTGGAGCTTGCACACCCTTTGGTTTGGTACTGAGGCCTTGAAGCACACCAGTGGCCTTGCTGTTAAGTATCAGGGTTCTTCCCCAAGAGGGGTGAAGACCTTGATACCCTTTCTGTGTCCAGGACTTCACAGGGATAAGCCTTTTGCTGGGATTATTGTTTACAAACACTCTGAAGAGTGTAAGGTTCTGGTGTCCAGGTCCCAGAGCGAATAGGCCAGTAGGGAAAGCATTCTAGTCCAGCACCACCAGTGCCCCATTCTGCCTTGTCTTCTTCTCCCAGCAGATTTTCACTGTGGCCTCAGAAACCTCTTCGTGTTGGCTCCCTGCCCAGCTCTGAGTCGTCCTCACAGATTCATAGAAACACTGTTGAAATAACACACTCCCGTGGATAACACCCTATAAACTTCTGCTGTGTTCTCCCACTGCACTTACTAAGAGACAAGAAATGTTAATGCCTTGAGGGCGTCCTCCTAAATTGCATGGCACCTGTCCAATGGAAGCATATGGACAAATTAACTGTGATTGCTGGTGTGCGCAGTGGTAATGCTGCTTGGGAAGAAGTCCTCTGGTACTAATACAAATACAAGAGGTAATTCCATAGAGAAGTCAGCCATGGTTTGGTATTAATCCTCAGGCACAAGGCATAAGGATTTTCTGGCTTGATTGTAACACAAAAGAAACCATGGTAATAATAGGGTCCTCCAGCCAGCTGATTATGAGAGATTGATTAAAACCTAACAAAACATGAGTATATCCCATACCTTATGAAGAAAGTCAGAAGAAAGTGAAAGAATATTTTGGTGAATGAGCAAGTGTTAGTGAGGAATGGGTCAAAAATACTGAATTACTTCTGTCTTTTTTCTTAATGCTATTGTTCCTAGTCCCCCAAGGCTGTGGATGTCCAATAAATGAATTGGAAAAACAATGAAGGGAATAAAGGATAAAAGCAGTGACAGTCAATCTGAAGTGATGCCACTGTTGTGCTTGCTGATTTGGTGGGCAGGGCTCTCATTTTTAAATGTGTTCGTGGCATGCTCAGAGCAAGCAAACTCCTTCAGCAAAAACCTACAAGGCACCAGCCCTCGCCTTATCCCAGTGCTGTAATGAAATTCAATTAAGTCCTAAAGTCGTCACAAAGCCAGGTTGGTTGGAGCTTTGAGCAACTTGGTCAAGGCGAACGTGTCCCTGCCCATGGCAGGGAGTTGAACTAGATGAGCTTTAAGGTCTCTTCTATCCCAAACCTATGATTCTATGATTCTAAAGATTGTTTATTCCCTTTTGAAACTGGTAATCTGAGCTGCCTGGAAGGGTTTTTTTCTAGGCATTTTTTTAAGGGAACAGGTCAGAAAAACAATGAATGCTGATATGTATGCTTTTGACATGCACTGGCCAGACCATCTTCCAGGTGAGAAAGCTGCCCCTTTTTCCAGTCCCAGCCAGGTCATGGTCTAAAGATTTTGGCACCAAAGCTTTGATGGTATCATTGGTGTCAGCCTTCTGCCTACTGAGGCAAAAACATGGGTTGCTCCTATGATTTACGCAGCTCAGCAGAGCTTTGATAATAGGGTTGGAAGGCAGGTTAGCAGCTGTATTCATCAGTAATTAGGCATATACAAAGTTAAGGTATGCCATTATTAATGTGGTGACTAGCAAAATGCTAAGGAGGAAAAAACAAGGAAACTGCCAGGCAATTGCATGAAAATAGAGCCAGATGAAAAGTGACCTCCAAAAGATTGATTCTCTGAGAAGGAAAGGGTGGATGTGAGCTACCAAACATTGATAGATTCAGAATCACTTGTAGTTGAGCCTCTCTTGACATGCTTGCTGCTTTCCTAACCCTAGGGAAGTTACTGAAATCTGTTTTAACCTCCCTCAGTTTTCTAAACTGAAGTTGTAATACCTGCCCACCTACTCACTTCTCAGAGGAATATTCTAAAGCTCTGTTTGTAAACTGCTCAGGAAATAGCATGTGCCAAACTCTCTCTGTATATAGCAAAATCTACTTTAAAAATAGGTCTGGAAGGCACTCAGGCTCAGAGACAAAATAGGCACAAAATAATTCACAGTAGGAGTCTGTCCAAACTGTTCTCAATGCTTCTAGCATGGGAGATTTGACTCCCAGGTAACCAGCTCCTCTCCCAGTGCTTAATTAGCCTTATGGTTAAAGAGGGATTCCTAATGCCCACTTCTTTTCTCCCTGCAGAGTAAGACAGATTGCAATTAATCTTTGCCCTATCTACCACCTTTTTATGACAAACTATTTCACAGCCCTCAGGCTTCCATTTTCTGGACCACAGAAACCTACACCCTTTAACCTTTCTTCACTGGTCAAATTTTCTAAACGCTAATCATTCCAATTGCCCTCTTCCAAAAGACTGCTATTCTAAACACTACAATATAAATTATATTCTATACGTCATGGAGATTTACCCTACTACTAAGCTGTTACCTTCCATTATTGTAAAACCTTTCACATATTTACTAATTTGCCAACCTCCAATATTTTTCTCTCCACGCATACTCACATGCCAATTTTTATGGGCGAAGTGTGTAAAATTTATCAGAAAATGCAATTATTGTTCCAGGCTTACTTTAACCATCCTATAAAAATTAATATAAACTAAAAGCCCTGCTATAAAATGCTTTGCAATCCCATGAGCAGAATACTCATCTCTGTTGCATTTTATAGGGGTTTAGAGTGACTCAAACAAACCCCTATGAATTTAGGGCTAAATCTTTAGCTTGTGTAACTTGTATTTGCTTAGACGTCATTATAGCCATACCTATTCACAGCAAGTGAGGAGCCAGCCTCTAATCTCTACTGCATGCCACAGGAACTGTGCTTGTCAGGGCTAAGAACTGTACACTTTGGACCTGATCTCACGCCTTGCGAACCTCATGTGTGCAAGGAGGGAGCAGCATAAGTGATGTAAGGAGATGGCCTCTTTGCATCTCTGAAGTGTGACCTGGACTTCTTTTTTTCCAGAACAAGTAATAAATCTGCACACAAATGCAGATAAAACTCCCTCTTTTTCAAGCATGAAATAACAAAGGTATTTTCCAGGTCCTCAGCACTCTAGGTAGTTACACAAGATGCTGATACTTCAGTGCTGACCAGTAGATACAGGCCTAGCTTGTAGCCAAAAACCACCCCCAAATTGCCCAAGGCTGGTTGCAGACCTTTTCATTATGCTTCCAGTGGCTTCATCGCACCCAGCAACAGCAGGGGCCAGCATTCAGTCTTTGATCCAAGCCCAGGCTGCTTGGCTCATGGTGAGGCATTGCATGGGACATACAGTCCTTGCTGGATAATTAAGGGAAAAAATGGACACAATTTGGTAAATCACCCATAAATTAAGCCCAACACAATGGCTCTTGGCAGGTTGCTAGTGTGACACTTAAATGAGGAAAATCTGGCCCTCACCATTATTCTATGTGAATCTACCAGTACCTTGCATGTTGATTACTTACTAATCAGGAAAAGTACTTAAGGAAGTTTATTCCTGTACAAACTTCTTAGGCATGTGGATGCCTTAAAGCAGGCTACATTGCTACCAATTGTATTTTTAATTGCTGTGTTTAGAGTCTCATTGATCTAATCAGAGCTAAATAAGCCCCATGATACTTCCCATAGTAAATTTTACTGATGATGTGTTTCTGTCTTTTGCTATAATGAAATCTTCTGCTGTGCTGTAACAGGACAAATGCAGTGCCAGTGAGCAGAGTGGGATGCCCTGTGCTTTAATACATTTGTTGTTATTTCTGCAGTTCAGAAATCCCTTCAGCCAAGCAGAAGGAAAGCAGCTGTGTGACATTATTGGTAATTGCTTAATATTGTCATTGCATTTGCTTACAAGGAAAAAAAAGCCACAGACTATCAATCAGCCGACAGAATATTCATAGTCTATGATAATAGTGCTTTTTGAATGTCATGGCAACAGTCACAGAACAACGTGATCTTGTACTTGATTACTTCCTGCTGCATTCCTAATAGTGTCTGTATTGCTCCATTAATTTTGCCTCTTTTAAAAAACAATTTCATTTCTGTTTGACAAGGGTGTAAAATGAACAGCACCTTTTCTCATAGAACCCCAGTGAGCAGGGCCTCTTGTGGTCCTGTAGCTCTTCTTCTGTAACCCAGATTTGTCCCTACAAGCTCTTCTGTAGCCTAGATATGTCCTGTACTTGACCCAGCATTCCTGGGTGCATTTTAGGAATTATGGTTGGATTATTACAGCAGGTAATCTCTGAAATCAGATTTGAGACTGGCTTTTGTGAAAAAGATTTAGAATAATCTCATTAAATAATTTGTTGGAAGGGCTTTGCAGACATGGGGAAATAAATTGATTCATCAAAGACACATCTGGACCTGACTCATTCCTCATTTTTGTCCTAGTAGCCTGTATTTTTCAATTGCTTTAGCTCATTCAGGTTTGTGAGTTCATGGCTTTTAAAGGCCAGAAAGCATTATCAGCCTTTATCCTCCTGCATCAGAAAATCATCTAGTAATTTCTGTATCAAGTCCGTAACTTTTGAAAGGGCAGTGGCATATGTTTTCAGAATAAGCAGTTTTGGGGTCTGCAGCTGGTCAGTAAGATGCTATATCTACTAGTAAGTTGTTCTAGATACTAGTAACCAGTCTTCTTAAACAAAACAAGAGAACAAAACAGCAACAAAAGGAAACAAGGAAAAAAATGAGATCCTTATTTTCCATCTGAATTTGCTCAGCCTCAACTGCCGTCTCAGAGCTCATGATGAATCTTACTTCAGCTTGAAGAGCTAAGTCCTGTACAAAATCTCCTCATGCAAGTGTTAATAGGTTGGTTTTAAGTGTGTTAATAAGTTGTAACTGAATTCACTCTTAGCCTTCCCAAGCACAAACTACTCGAGATAAATTGGTTTAATAAAACTCATGTTAGCTTCCAGACTACTGCTTTGCCTTCATTGTTTTTCACCTAAGGACCATTTCTAGTCCCACAATGACCTGAACTACAGGGACCTAACAAGTGTACTCTGCCAAGAAGGTGCAAAGTGGTGAAGAGACCACCAGGAACAGACTTAAAAGCATTTCTTTTGAGCATTTGAATCAATAGCCCAGTTCAGCTATCACCCACCACAAGTGATCCCTGCTGATGCAAATTTTCCTAGATCAATCTGCCTTCTAAATGTATCAAGGGTATTTAACTAATTTGATAATTCTTCTGTAATACTTTTGTTATTTTCTTCTTTCTTTTTTAAAGAAAGAAGAAAAGGGACACACATTTTTAACCGGGAAAGTAAGGGGAATAAGTATCTCGGTCTGCCCTGAAGGAAGACAATTCCAGCTTCCAGTTTTACCTTTTCTTTTAATTCCCAGCTATATTAGATCCTCCTTATGTCATTTCTTATTTAGTCATCACATGCTTGATTTTCTTGATCACAGCAGAAATAATGGCAATGTTGTGGGCATTTGCTCCATCCCTGTAGACATGGCAACCTCTGGGGCAAGTGACCACTTGCATGATGATGCCCAAGCACTCAGCTGCTCCTTTGCCAATGGATTATTTGGTTGTATTATTTCTAAAGTGTTTTGATAGGCTTATTTACTGGGAGCTAAGCAATGGCAAGGCCTTTGAGGGCTGGATGTTTGTCAGATGCTACTACATTAAGCCCACATGTAAAAATCAAACCGCCTGGCTTCAAAGAAGTTTCGCTGGTGTAAATTAACCTGTATTTTAGAAGTCCTGGAGCAGATGCCATACTTTGCCCTGGAGATCTCATTACTGCTCAAATGTATGCGCTGATTTTGCCACATTAATAAAGCAGCGGGGCCCCCCTTCCCCCACAAAGCAGGATTAGCTGTTGGTGTCTGTAGTTATTTTTGTCAAAAACCTTTTGAAAGTCTGTGCATGTTGAGGAGGAGGGAAAGTTCAGAAAAAGCCAGTATCTGTCTTTATTAATTACAGGATGATTAATTATTTAATCTGCATAGATATCTGCGTGCACAACTTAGTTGATTCTCATTTATCAGACTTTCAGCACCATTAATCAAGGGAAGTTTTAAATGAAAAGGAAGACAGGCTGTTTTCTATGATTCTATGATTCTATGATTTAAGGTGTTGTGTGGCAGTGGACACACTGCCTGACCTCTGTTCCACTGCCATCAATCACAGCAAGGGATGACCCTGCCTCCTGCTGATGAGCACCCAGCGTTTGTGCCACACCATGATTGTTTTCAAGTTCCTCTGGGCTTCTTCTCTAAATTTCATCATTAAGTTTGAAACCTGCCATCGACTCAAGTGAAAGCAAAAGCTAGATAACAAAGGAGGGTCTAGAAACAGCATTGACTTAGGGTAGCTGAAGAGAAGTTGCTCCACTTCAGATGGTACCTTGATGGAGGTCTTCTCAACCATCTTCTGGGGTGGTGCAAACTTTCAGAGGAGCTGGATGATGCCTTAGCTTAACCCTGTTCCATGATGGTTCATTACCTTCAAGAAGTGCATTCAAGTTTCTAACATGCATGCAGTCAATCAGGAGATGCTCGGTAATTTGTCATGCTCCCACAAGGCTGCTCATACCTGCTCAGCTCCTGAGTACACAACAGAAGTCATTTTCTTACCTTCTTTAAACTCCTACACAAGACCCAGTTCTGGGGTTCAGAAAGAGGAAGAATAGGCATGCATTGATAATAAAGCTTCTTACTTTGCCACTATACTCTTGTCCAGCCGATTGAGGGTGTGAAGAAGAAGTAGGTGGATGTTAGCTCCAACCTGGATGCAGACTAGTTTTTCCATTTTTACTCCCCACCTTCTGTTTAGGACTTGGAAAGTGCCAGTTTATGGGATTGCAGTTGCCAACTCCCAGAATTTTAGAACAATTTTAGAATGAACCTTATGTTATTGGAATTGTTTTTAGATCCTTAGCTCCCAGAGTCAAGTTATACTGGAAGTCATCTGCCAGATTTTAGTTATAAAGCACGATTTAGCTCTGTGTTTGTTAGAAGCTTAACAGTAAAACCCTGAGGATTATTACAGACTTAAAGGTCAGATAGCATATACAAACTTTTTCATTACTATTTTTTCCTGATTTATGATGAACATCAATGTCTTAAGTTATGCAGAAATATGGGTAGACGACTGAGCCAAGGTAACTGGAGCACTTGCACACTTCTTTTTCATGGCAGAAGCTTCCCATTGCTGAGGTTGTCTATCCTTATGCTGCATAATTGCTTTGCTTGCCACTGTGTGGCCATACTTGGCATTGGTTTTGCCAACCTCTGATAATCACATTCAGCCATTTAAGAGCTGATTAGAAATTTGCCTGAACTGCACTGTTCAAAAAGTTTAGCTGAGTAACAAAGAAGTCTTACAGATTTACTCAGTCTTTATTATAGAATAAGGAAATTGATGGCTGATGTGAGTTGTAATCATTTTCCCAGCCCTTGGTGGCAGAACACAGACATACCTCCAGTCTCAAACACACCTACTCTGCCATCTCACACACAGATTGCTGTTACTGGAGGAAAGACAAAAGCTTCAGATTTGTTAGCCATAGCAGTATTCTGTGCATTAAACAGACCCATGATGCTAGCAACAGAAGTATGTGCATCCTGTCTGTCAGGAGGAGCAAGGATGATTTTCCATTCTAAGGAGGGTTGAAGATCACTTTGATTAGTGCGCTGATAGCGAGTGAGTTGTTCTCCTATCGTAATGATCAGGGAAGGGCTTCTGGTGTCAGCCGAGGACACTGTAGACCACAGAATCCCACTACAAATGATTCTTAGGTCTTAAATGCACCTTATTGTATTTTAGACTTTGCTTTCTAAGGAGAATCTTCCTTCTTCTGCACACATCCCAGTTTGGGGAGTAACAGGGCATTAGTCATTATTGCAGAGTTATTTCACTGCAGGTAACCAAACATCTCTCAGAACCCAAGCAAAATGCACAGAGCTCTTAAGATGCCATGCAGACAATGGTATAGCTTCTACAGGTATGGACAGACAAGAGTGAGTCTCCCATATTCAGCTATATTCAGATAGCTGAATATAGGTTCTCACCTCCTCCCCATTCCCTCAGTACATGACAGTAAGTGGCCATGGACTATTTCTGCAGATCAGCTGCCATCCTGTAAATTCAAATCCTCACCTAGTCCATAGCGATTTATGTAGGACCATAGAAGAAAGAACAAAGAATCAGAATTTACCTTATAATGATATATCAAGCTAGAAGCCAGGTAGGAGTTTTCTTCCTATTCCTGCTGCAGCTTTTGGCAAACCACCTAAATTCACAGTTTCCCATTCATGTCAAGGGATGATAACACTTTTTCTCCTTATCTCTATTTTATGCAGGTAAATTTTTGTCTTCACTCCGCAGAGTCCACCTCTGATGTACATGCTTAGTGCTTCATTAATAGGCCCTAAATTGAGCTAGGAACTGCCAACCAATGGAAAAGCATCAGAACATGTCTGTGCAGTATTTATTAACCTCCTTTTCCTTTTTGTGTCTCAGTGATGGACTTCTGAGTCATAGAACGCACCAACAGAGCCTTTTCCCATCATAAAGCTCTAATTGCAAATTAACCATTGGTTGATTCCTTGTAAAAAAATTATTCTCCCTGAAATTGAAAAAGGAAGGAGTGCAGTAAAAAAGCACCTGTTTATTGCTCAGATTTCTATGAAACGTTACGTTAAATGTTATGTTATCAACTGCTGCTTACCTAGTGAACTAATTCGAAATAGTTCTTTGAATAATGTAACTAGGTAGAATTCTTAGGGATTCTATAAATAATAATTGGACTGCCAAGGCAGATTCTTTGACATTTTAGAAATGCTGCTTCTGCATGGAGATAGCACATGTTTGGGATTTTTAGCATGAATGTGCATTCATAGCAATGAGAAAGGAAGTTCAACTGCTTGCAGCTAAATTATCTTTTGCTATTAATCATTTCTTTACACTGGCATCAGTTCACTTGTCCTAAAAGCATTTAAATACTGAGGAATGATGTTGCAATTTCTTTGCATGGAAAGCTCTCAGCAAAATCATTTGAGGTTTTTATGTACCATCAGCTTGCAGGACATTAATAATCTGATTTAAAGCCTTGTGTAACAGTGGGAAGCCTCCTATTATTTTCAACAAGTTTTTCATCCAGCTGTAATTGAAGACAGAAATATTTTTTCTGTTGTTATTTTGTATGAAAGTTCCAATAGATGCCAGTAAACTGAGCATGCCAGTTCTTACAGAGAGACCAGAAAGAAGGCTTTTAGTTAGTAGGGAACGATACCTGGTGTCAATCCTGTCCCTTTTTGTAGGCTGAAGTCAACATGTTTGATGATTAAAAACATCTGTGGGAGCAAGTTTTGAGTCTAGTGAGGAGAAAAGAAGTATTTCAATTGCAAGTTCTCACTGTAATAAACAACTCTTTTCCTGAGTCTATAATGGACTAGATCAATAAAACAATTGACAGTAACTATGGAGAAGAATAACAGCTTCTTTTAACAGTTATAGACTGAGGCCCCGAAAGCCTTTGTGGATGCTTTAATTAAGCGTCACAACAACCCTGTGATGTACAGGAAGAGTAATTATCTGCATTTTACAGGTGGGGATCACACAGCAGGTCTTTGGAAAAGCTGATAGAGGCCGTCATGTTATTTCACTCCGTGTCATTTACCCCAGACTTTGGAGGACATCTCCTCGTTTCTATGTAATGTTCTTTATAGGTCAACCATGAGAGATCCCTGTGGATACATTTGACACTGTCCTGCACAATGCCTTTTTCTCTGAACTGGAGATACATGGATTTGGTGGAAGAATCATTCAATGGATAAGGAATTGGCTAATTCCTTAAGAGGACTTAGCCAAAGTTGTGGTCAATGGCTCAATGTCTAAGTGGAGACTAGTGATGAGTGGTGCTCCTCAGGGGTTGGCACTGGGACCAGCACTGTTTAACACCTTTGTTGATGACATGGACAGTGGGATTGAATGCACCCTCAGCAAGTTTGCTGATGACGCCAAGTTGTGTTGACACGCTGGAGGGAATTGATGCCATCCAGAGGGACCTTGACAGGCTTGAGAAGTACATCTACTCTCAAGGTTTAGAAATACAACTGCAAGACATATGACCCTAGATGCTAGATTGGTACATAGCAAAACTGATCTCCATCCCCAATGTGAGATTTTCTGTGTCTTTGATTTTCTTTATCCTTCATCCTTCCATACCCCATCTGTGATACATGACCAGTTCTCTCTTTTTCTGCCTGCTTTGTCTTACTGAACTAAATAGTAGCTTCTTCCTTGCTTTACTCTTGGCACATTTTTGTTGGGTTGAATAATGGGGAACTTCGAGGGAGTAATGCGTTTCGAAAATAAATAAGAATGAAGCACTTGCAAATGCAGCATATCAAGTCTACCGAGGACTGGAGCCTACTTTCTTCTCTGGCTTTTCCCAGGCTGCCTTCATTTAAAACTTTAATCCTTTGACATTAATGTGGAGGAAACAGCTATGAATATACTTCTGTGTATGCAAAGATGTTTTTTCCAGGCAGATATCCTGGAACCCACTCATGAGGTGCAGCATGAGCTTAAGACATTAATTTATTCAAGGACATTTTTGGCATCTGCTACAAGCACACATGTGCCCACAGAACTAAACCATGGCTGCTTTTCTACATCACAGCTTCATCTATGGGACATCCATCTCTTGGAACCATGAAATATCTACAGGTCAAAAACCATGGCTGTGCCAATGCATCCCCTCACAGTGGGGGACACACTTGTGTCTTCTGGAATTGCATTAGGCCTTTCAGACATAAGATAAGAAAAAAAACACTGCCCCTTTACTACGGCTTAACACAGGTCATCTATTTGGCTGGCCTTGAAAACCTTTACCGACTAAAGACAATCTCTTCCACACCATTACTGGTGTTTCAGGAAACATCTGTTTCAGGAAACTGATAATCAAATTTAGCCTAAATTTTGGTACTGAGTTTGGCAGTCATCTTTCTTCTTCCCCATCTCAATGAAAAATTGCTTGGACCTATCATGCATATATTCTCTTTGATATTCTGTCTCTTGTAACAACATATATGTCTCCAGAGTGCATCCAATCTCTTCCATTATATATAGTCACCTGCTGGGCAATGAGCCTTATAGTTCCTTGTCCTTGACCAGACCACATAGTACCTGATGTGGCAGCTATGTGCAAGCAGTTGAAGTCCCATCCTTGCTATGGATCAGTGAGAACCTCTTTTATACTGATCCTTTTTTCCTGCTAGGAGGCATGGCAGCCTCTATTTAGAGGGAGAAAAGAGATGTCATGTGGGACAGTGCCAAACGCTTTGCACAAGTCCAGGTAGATGACATCAACTGCTCTACCCTTGCCCATCAGTTCTGCAGCCCCATCATAGAAGGCCACCACATTGGTCTGGCAGGATAGCCCCTTAGTGAAGCCATGCTGGCTGTAACCAAACACCTTGTTGTTTTTCATGTGCCTCAGCATGCCTTCCAGGAGAATCCGCTCCAAGATTTTGCCAGGCACAGAGGTGAAGCTGACTGGTCTGTAGCTCCCTGGTTCATCCATTTTCCCCTTCTTGAAAATGGGGATTATATTTCCCTTTTTCCAGTCATAGGAAACTTCACCTGACTGCCATGATTTTTCAAATATGATGGACAGTGGCTTAGCAACTTCATTTGCCAGCTGCTTCAGGACCCGTTGATGGATTTCATCAGGTCCCATGGACTTGTATTCGTTCAGGTTCCTAAGATGATCTTGAACTGGATCCTTTCCTACAGTGGGACTAGGGTCTTCATTCTCACTGTCCCTGCGTCTGCCTTCCAAGACTGGGTGGTATGGTCAGAACATTTTCCGGTGAAGACTGAGGCAAAGAAGTCATTAAGAACCCCAGCCTTCACCAAATCCTGGGTAGCCAGTTCTTCCAATAGCTTCTGGAGAGGGCCCACGTTGTCTCCAGTCTGTCTTTCATTTGCAATGTACCTATAGAATCCCTTCATGTTATCCTTAACATCCCTAGCCAAGTTTAATTGTAAGTGGGCCTTAGCTTTCCTAACCTGGTCCCTAGCTTCCCAGACAACATTCCTGTATTCTTCCCAGGCCGTCTGTCCTTGGTTCCACCTTTTATAAGCCTCTTTTTCCTTTGAATTTTCCTCAGCAGCTCCTTATCCATCCAAGGAGGTCTCCTGGCCCTCCTGCAGCGTTTCCTTCTAGTAGGGATGGAACACTCCTGAGCTTGCAGCAGGTGATCCTTGAATATCAACAAACAGTCTTGCCCCCACTGCCTTCTAGGGCTATATCCCATGGACTCTTACTGAGCAGGTTCCTGAAGGGGCCAACTCTTTGTGTGCAGCCATCCAGCCAGTTCTTTATCCACCGAGTGGTCCACATATCAAATTGATAGGTAGACCACTCGGTGGATAAAGAACTGGCTGGATGGCTGCACGCAAAGAGTTGTGCTCAATGGCTCAATGTCCAGCTGGAGACCAGTAACAAGTGGTGTCTCTCAGGGATCGCTGTTGGGACCGGTCTTTTTCAGCATCTTTGTCGGTGACATGGACAGTGGGTTTGAGTGCGCCCTCAGCAAGTTTGCCGATGACACCAAGCTGTGTGGTTCAGTTGATACGTTGGAGGGAAGGAATATCATCCAGAGGGACCTTGACATGCTTGTGAGGTGGGCTGATGCCAACCTTATCAGGCTTAACCATGCCAAGTGCAAGGTCCTACACCTGGGGCAGAGCAATCGCAGGCACAGCTCCAGGTTGGGCAGAGAAGAGATACAGAGCAGTCCTGAGGAGAAGGACTTGGGGGTGTTGGTCGATGAAAAAATGAACATCAGCTGGCAGTGTGCTCTTGTAGCCCAGAAAGCCAACCGTATCCTGGGCTGCATCAAAAGGAGCGTGACCAGCAGGTGGAGGGAGGTGATCCTGCCCCTCTACTCTGCTCTCCTGAGACCTCACTTGGAGTATTGTGTGCAGTTCTGGTGTCCTCAACATAAAAAGGACATGGAACTGTTGGAACAAGTCCAGAGGAGGGCCATGAGGATTATCAGGGGACTGGAGCACCTCCCGTATGAAGATAGGCTGAGAAAGTTGGGGCTGTTCAGCCTGGAGAAGAGAAGGCTGTGTGGAGACCTCACAGCATCCTTCCAATATCTGAAGGGGGCCTATAGGGATGCTGGGGAGGGACTCTTCATTAGGGACTGTAGTGAGAGGACAAGGGGTGATGGGTTCAAACTTAAACAGGGGAAGTTTAGATTGGATATGAGGAAGAAATTCTTTACTGTGAGGGTGGTGAGGTACTGGACTGGGTTGCCCAGGGAAGTTGTGAATGCTCCATCCCTGGTGGTGTTCAAGGCCGGGTTGGTCATAGCCTTGGGTGGCATGGTTTAGTAGGAGGTGTCCCTGTCCCTGGCAGGGGGGTTGGAACTAGATGATCTTAAGGTCCTTTCCAACCCTAACTATTCTATGATTCTATGATTCTAAGATGATGAGGAATTTCTATTTCCCCTGTATTATTTATTCGTGTTTCTTGGAGTAGATTGCATTTCCAAGTATCATCATTGTCTGAAATGCTTTTATCAAAGTGTGCCTACTAAAAATGGCTTCTTGCTTTCCCTCCACAGCATTTTCAATATCACAGTGCACAGTGCATATTTTATCCTTAGGAAAACCAACCAAGAAATGGAATTTTAAGCAGGGATATTTTTTTCTGTTTTGATTCTTGTTGCTACTGTTGTTGGGATTTTTTTTTTATTTATAAGCTAGTCTTTAGGGTGGGAGAAATGTTTTGGCCGAAAGAGATGATAATAGGTAATGGAGTCATCTATTAGTGGTAACTGTTTTACCACTGAAATTTGTATACATTGGAGACCACTAATAAAAATGGAGCAATTTACACATAATTTAGTTGATTCAGTTAGTTCTAACTCTTTCACAGCTGCCTCTGAAGTGCATAGTTACTCAAGGTTATCATTTTGAGAAGGTTTTTAATTTAGATGGATGCCAGAGATGCAGGCTACTCTTATTAGAAGACATTCTGTGCTGTCCTTGTACTGTGCTTTATGTAATTAGTGCATACTTAAACAGTACAGCTATTTAATAGCCCCTCTGTGTGTTCCACGTAATGATTATAATTATGCCAGTGACTGAAAGCAGAACTAGAGTATCCTACAGGATGTCCTTGTGATGCAGAACCAAATGAATTTTAACCAGTTCCTTACCCACATTTGGCCAGGAGATTCCACGTACAGGCTACCAGGTTGTGTAGCCATGCAGTGCTCAACCACACGTGGAGGCACTTCCAAGGACTGACTCCTCTCCCAGTCCACAAACCACTCGAATACTGGGATTATTCACCCTGACTGCAGAAAGCTTTGGACTCAGTACAAAGGCAATAGGAACTGTGAGCAGTTACCCTCTGGCTGAGTCAGTGGCGGCTAAAATCTAATGCTTGTTCCCCAAAATCAATGTTTTATTTATTTTTTTCTCCTTTTATTAACTGCTCACATATCACCAACACGTTGTACTTCTTGGCAGAGACTGCTCTGCAAAGGATTACAGGTAAAAGACTGGAGTTCATGGGTCTCCATGAACCTACAGGCATTAAAAATTAGCCCATAGTCCCTCCGATTCATTACACGCTTCTCTGCAAGCTACATTTCAGCAGCTCTGTTAGTGGTATTTGAGACAAAAAAGGGCAAGACAGAAGTGTCTTTAATAAAAATGTTCTTTCTTATCAAGATTATTTTCCTATTAAGAAAATCAAGCTCACAGCCTTAAAAGTAATGCTCTGCAGGTCAGTGTGGAAATTGCAGTTCTTCCAAGTCCACAGGTTGTTCATAAACTGATCTGCCCATTTCTAATGTAGGGTATTGAAACAGTTTCCTGGCAGGAATCACACTTAATAGCAAAATGGTCCAGAAGGTCCCATCTTTTCCCTCTCTGTGTTTATGCTGACTGGTGCTGGTGACAATATTGGGCAGTTGGAAAGTCACAGAAGGAGCAAGAGGTATCTGAAGTTCTCAGTGCTGCTCATTGCCAATGCTTTGAATTCATTACTAAAGATAAGCATTTACAGTGAAAGAACAAAGCAGGTGAACCCTTCTTCACAGCTCTGCCCATTATCAGGGGCTGCAGCATCTTCTTACTGTGGTGCTCTACTCAAGCTGAGCGTATGGGGCTAAGGTAAGAAGGCCACTCACCAAATCCAAGTGCTGTCCATCACTTCCAACAATGTTCCTGGTGCCAGACCTCACAGAGAGATGTCTGATCATCCTCTGCCAGGTGGACGCTGGCCATGGCCAGGGCACCATACGCTGCTCTTCCCTGAAGTAACGCATTACTTATGCCCGATTATTCACTGGTTTATGGTGACAAACCTCAGTTAGTCAGTTGTTTCTAAGTTGTCTCACTCCCATCACAGATTCCACTTTGATGAAAAGAGATGTAGCTATTTTACACCAGTGGAGAACCTACTCTAAAAATGCTGACATCCCTGATTTGCCACAATGGCCTTTGTATTTCTTCCTTTTGAAAAGGAGAGTAGCAAAACCAAAGGAATATGCAGAATTATCCATGGTAAACTTCTTCAAAGCTCTTAGATATTCATTATATTCACAAGCATTTTATAGCTCTTGGGACACAAAGAGTAAACTGATGACGAATCTTTCAGTTTACCCTTCTGCAATACAGTCTGCTCCTTGAGCTTATACTTTTGGCATCAAAATCCTTTCGGCATCAAAATCCTTTCAACCAAACTGTCTTTTATGCTCTCCATTGACTCCACTTTGCTCGTTACAGCTTGGGTTGTCCTATTCCATTAACATGCTCATATGAAGAAGGACACTGGCACAGTAATTTTGGTTTCTTTAGAATGATAGAATACAGCTCTAGATGGATTTCTAGTGCAGGTTGGTGAGCTGGAAGAAAATCATACCTGCAGGCACATATACTGAGCTGAATGTATTCTAGTGTTGTACACTTCCACAAAAATCAGGCCTTTTCCTGCCTCATACAAATGTAGTGCTATTTGATATCAGGCTCCTCTGTGGTTAATGGATACACACAGCCCATTGCTTGATGGTTTCTGTCTTCCTGTAGTTATAGCCTTCCCTTGGGGTAGGGAGAGTGGGATAAATTTCTGTGCTCAGCACATGCAGAGCATCAGGAAGCCGTATTCTGGATTTATCACAGCTGTTATTATCTGAAACACATAACTGAGAAGTGCTGTCTGCCCTAGGCACTTTCTATACTCCATGGAGAGAGTACCAGAGAAGGGAGTAGAAGTTAGGCTGAACACCACAAGTGCTTCTTTTTTCAGTATGTTTCTGCTCAACTTGAGACTGAGCTGGTGTGAAACTGATCGGGGGACTGGAGCACCTCCTGTATGAAGATAGGCTGAGAAAGTTGGCGCTGTTCAGCCTGGAGAACAGAAGGCTGTGTGGAGACCTCATAGCAGCCTTCCAGTATCTGAGGGGGCCTATAAGGATGCTGGGGAGGGACTCTTCATGAGGGACTGTAGTGAGAGGACAAGGGGTAATGGGTTCAAACTTAAACAGGGGAAGTTTAGATTGGATATGAGGAAGAAATTCTTTACTGTAAGGGTGGTGAGGTACTGGACTGGGTTGCCCAGGGAAGTTGTGAATGCTCCATCCCTGGTGGTGTTCAAGGCCAGGTTGGTCATAGCCTTGGGTGGCATGGTTTAGTGTGAGGTGTCCCTGCCCCTGGCAGGGGGGTTGGAACTAGGTGATCTTAAGGTCCTTTCCACCCCTAACTATTCTATGATTCTATGGTGTAGGTCCTTGGCAGCTTTCATACCTACACCACTATCACTACCTACCAACTCTGAGTACCTTGAACATCGGACCACAACACCCCACTCAACAAAGATGACTTTTATTCTAGGAATGACAATAACGTTGAGGGAATAATAGAAGGGAAATTCGCTACAATGCTCTATCTCAGTGAACAGAGAAAACGTGTTTCATGGGTTAGCATGCTGCCCGTAAGCAGATCTGACAGCTTAATTTTCTAACATGGTGTATGCGAAACTTGAAATGAGCTTCTCAGTTAAGAGCAGGACACAGAGTGTGTCTCCTCAGTGTTTTTAATGAAGGCTTTCAGCCATCTCTCTCCTCTCAGCGCTCTGCGGCTTCCTTACTCTACCTTTTTCTTTCAGCAAGATGCATTTCCAGATGTAACTGCTGAAGAGAGCATTTCTGTCTCTGTCTAATGGCTTGACAATGGCATAGTGTGGATAGGGATATCCTTAGATGCTTCTCTTACAACAAAAACCTTCAGGACCTGAATTCTGGGGTTTAGGGTTACACTTATGACTGTTTCTAGCTTGGAAAAATGATGCAAAACTGCTTCTGCCTACATGCAAATAAGATGCTATAATGGAGCTATCTTAGCATTAAAAAACACAGCTAATTTTCATATCCAGGATGTACACGGCAAGTCAGCATTGACATCCTTGTTCCTGTAAAGTAGGGAATAAATGGGATACCTCTTCTGGGCCCTGGGAGAGGGAGAGATATGAGGGTCACATCACCTAGCACAGGGCATGGATGGCTCAAGGTACAAGGTAGACACCCAACTACTGCACATTGTTTTGGGGCAGCAAAATCTTGCACAGCTTCTAGAGGGGCAAAATCCAGAGACCTGGTCCTGTTCAATATAGCAGTTACCTTACACTGACTTACAGCAGTTGACATTGCAGCACTTAAAATTTTACCTACTACAATAATGACGTGAACTGTATGTCTCAGCAGAGGACCCCAGCGAGTAAGCATTGACAGCACATAGTGTTGCAGCAAAATATAGCTGCTGTGATCCAGAGCATTCAAGGGAAAAAAGTAAATCCAAGCAGGAGTCTCCAGGCTCAGCAGACCACGGGCAGGCATCCCAAAGTACTTGAGGGATGTTAAAGAAAGTCTTTTGCATAAGACAGATGCTCAGAAAGCAATTCTGAAAGTGGGCGTCATTCTTTTCCACCTGAGCCATGGGGTGTACAAACATTTGCCAGTCAAATGGTTGCTCATGCGTGCAAATTTCTAGCCTAAAATACCCATGGGCTGCAAACATGAACCTTATTTTCTGCGCGTATGAAGGGGTGTCTATGACAAAATGAATGAGACTGCAGTTCATTCTCTCCTTTGACATGCTTTTGGTGACCAGCATGTGATAATGCCCAGGGCAGCATGCCTAAGTGCTACAGCTGCATGAAAAAGCACATGAAGCTGTCATAGGTATGACAGCAAAGGTTTCATCCAGCCCTTCCCTTTGCTGTTATGATTCCCACCATGGAGGCACAGATTTTTAATTCTGAAAGGTCTGCTTTGAAAATCAAGCTGAGTGGCCCCTTGGTTTGCCTGCAGAAAGCATTTCTTAATTGGTTAATGGGGAACGAGACGAGTGCATTTCCTCAGTGATGCATTTCCTTCAGCACTGACTTGCTCGCTGAAGTCAGATTTAGGCCAGTGAATACTTTGATCTGCACCCCTGTGTAGCTGAGGAACAAGCATCTCCATCCAGAGTTCATGCTCTTTTCTCTAGAAGCCATATTGATCTCTGCTAAAAATGAGACCTAAAAATGAAGCCTCAGGTGCTGGCAAAACCTACCTACAATCATGGGAGATCCATTCACACAGTCAGCATCCCTGCCAGTCAGAAATGAGTGCCACATTCCCAGTCTGATGCTGTGTGCTTTCCATACCCAGCTGTTGAATCTGTTCTTTCAGCCCTGCACTACCCTGAACCTTTCCTCCCTGACGATCAATGGGTCATGATGGTGCTGGCTTCTGACACAGGCACCTTGTTCCTCAACTCCTTGTGCCTGCTGCATAGCTTAGAAAGATGCCACTGCAAAGCGCTATAGGAGCAAAAAGTGTTACCACGCTCTACCGGATGCTTGAGAAGATTATAGATGAGTTTCTGGCTTTTTTTAAAGCTGGCAGAGCTCTACCTTGCTGCCCAGAGTAATTTAACTTCACAGACTATGAAGGGAGAGTGCTAAAGTGCCATTAATACCTCCAAAGTACCCAAATGTGTCAGTCTTTGGCTGCAGCTTTCAGCTTCTAATAAATTGTCCAGGGACCCAATTTGGGTGTTGCTTCAAATGTGAGATGACAAGATGAGGAAAGCAGCCAAGAAGTTTATTCAGAAAACACAGGTTTTAATCTTCATTGTCGCCTTCCCCACCTACAGGATTTGGGATGCAACCAGCAACTGATCAGGAAGGGAGCTGGCCTGGGGAAAGCTACTTCTGCTTTCCAGGCTTGGTGACCAGTGCAGGAAAGCTTTGCAGCACGCAGAGCAGAGCCAACCCTCCCAGCACGCAGAGCAGAGCTAACCCTCCCAGCATACAGTTGGGAAACCTTAATTCTTGAAACCTTAATTCTTATTTAGCCAAACTTCTCATTATTCCAATGACTTTATCAATCAGTGCAGGAGTAGCCAGAAAAAAAAGATAACTTCAAACAGCTCTGACTGCTTTAAGGTCCTTTAGCAGGAAGGGGAAATTCTCAATGGATGCCTTCCATGTCTCTGCCAATGAAGTTCTCAGGGCCTAAAGAACATTAAAATTTAACCCCCATCCCCAAAAAAGGGAGAGTGGGCAGGGGGAAGGATAAAGAAGTACTAGAACACTAAAAGTACTTAAGAACATCTTTGCACAGAAACAAATGAAGCAAGAATCACAGATTAATTTTGTCCATCAGGTCAGTCAAGTGAGCTCTCTGGTTTTATTTCTGAAGGGTTTTGATCCCTTTAGTGTAAAGGCCACTGCAATGAAACCAAGCTGGAATGTCTTCGTGTGCAGATTAGTTTCAGGTACAAAATGGCTCTTGTATATGTGGGAGAAATTCATGTAATGCAGGACATGTGGATGTGCGTGTGTGTTTATAGCTCATCATAATTGTTTCTTTAATAGACGCCTGTTACTCTTTAGACAAACTGTGATTCCAAATGTCATCATGGCTTTCATATAGTGTGAACACTGAAAAGCTATTAAGAACATAAAAATGAATTGTAGACCTAAAGAAACCCAAAGCTAAGCTTTGCTCACATGAACGTGCTGGGCATGCGAACCATTGGTGTTTAGTTAGAATTACAAGTTACAAAGACCACACTTACATATTGCTTTTCCCCACCACCACAGCATAAAGATGTAAAGCTTTTTATTTTCTTGCTGATATGTATCCTAAGGGAATGCTGTACCTTATAGGAATTGTTCCCAGTACAGTTTAGCTCCTGCAATCTCATGTCTCACATTTGCACGAGGGTGACAGTTAACATCTTAGCTCTGTTTTGTGTCATTACCATTTTTTTGGAGTCCAGTCCTGCAGATTGCTGAGCACCTTCACCTTCCACAAACATCAGTGCACACTAAGAGGCACAGTGTGAACTCAGCACTGAGTAGGATCAGACTGTGATGCATCAGTATTAAGGTCAGACTTACAATGCATTAATATCTCTCAACAGAAATATTAGCTGTCAAGAAGCTTAGAATTGTTCTTTTTATGGCTTAGGGAACAGTATTATAGTCAGAACAATGGGAATATAAATTCAAAGGGTGTTTACAAGGTGGTAAAACAAGAGTCCACATAAATGGGCTATTATCTGTATTCAGCATTGCCTGATTCTCAGTGAAATGAACATGGACAATTTGTGCTGAGTAGGCTTTTTCAAGGTTAGTGGAGACAAGGAGTTGTTCCCAGGGGAGGATGAAGAGCAGACGTGATGGAGATGAGCTGCAATACAAGACGTCAGGTTTTTGCACTCCACAGCAGTGTTTCCAAAAGCAAATGATGGAAGATGACTGTAGCATTGATAAAGCCATTTGCCTCATCGTGATCTGTGAAATAGCATCTTTCTTCCCTACCCCAAGCCTCCAGCAGATCTGCAGAGGTTAGTGGGGTCAGCTCCTTCTGTCAAAAATGCTGTGTCTTTCCGAAAAGAGGTTGAGACAAGGCAGAGACAGAGGTGAAATGTCTTCAGGCTATTAAAAAAAGAAATGCTTCCAGAATAGCTCCAAACAATATAAAACCTGTAAATTCATTATGGGCATTGCTTTTAGAGGTGTAACACCATCACAGAAATACCTGTCAAGAATACCAGAGGTGAAGCTGCAAGAGGCAAAGATGTGAAGACAGCCTGTTTCTTCGTAAAAGTATTTATGAACAAGCAGTTTGCTCTTAAGCACCCTTAAGCCCACTGATGGCATCAGCCCTTGAAGTATGTCACATAGAGGTCTGCTCAGGTCGAAAGAAACACACTAGGCTGGCCTTAAAAGGGAATGCTTTGAAAAACTTTGGGCAGATTGGAAAATATAATGGCCTTCAATTTAAATAAAGCTGGTGATTCCAAATATTGTAATACCTTTCATGTAATGAAACACTATGAAGTTATTAAAATATCTGTTTGCCAGAGGCAGCAGTGAGTCGAAAACCCCAACTATTGCATATAAATAAAACCTGGAGTAAATGCTTGGCTTCAGGGACCATGGCAGGCATGCATATGGGGTGTGCTAAATTGCAGGGAGATATCAGCTTCTAGTTCAAAAATGGTTCATTCCACTGGAACATTTTCTAATTACCTACCACAGTTCCAAATGAAATGACAAAATATTCAAACATATCTACAAGTTTTTCTCCTTTCTTGTAGGTAAACCAACTCATTTAGCTCTATGTAAAATTGCAAGTAGTTTTGGTTACTTTTCAGAAATGCTTAATCAATATGTGTTGTTACTTTACTTCCAGGACAGGGCTTTACAAAAAGGTCAGAAGTTGAATCTAAAATGTCTTGGAAAGCTTCTAGAAAATATTTCCTACAGAAGATTTCAAAATGGTTCGGTGGGAATAGGAAATTCTTGTTATCTGTGGTTCTGCCACTGAATTAATGTAAAAAATGGAAATAGTCTCTGAAAGCTGAAATGATGAGGCAAAATTCTATGCGATGATGTGTACAGGTCAGGCTAAATAATGAAAATTGTCAAATGGTAGTCGGAAGAATCTATAAAAACTTCATTAAGGAATCCTAGGAATGAAGGTGTTCTTCCTCTCTCAAAAGCAATTTTACCTTATTGGTTTTTTTCCCCCCTCTTCCTCATGATGAAATGCTCCACATTCCCAATGCATCAAGATATTGCTATTGTGTCCAATTTAATCCACCCCTAATCATATTATCCTTCTCTATATTGATGTGGATGAAGCCCTGGCTCCAGCAGCTCCCTTGGTGCTTTTAGGCCTCGCCGAAGGGCAATATCTTCAACCACTGGAATAAAGTCTGGTGTAATGAAGGACCTGATGTACAAGTCAGCGTGCTGGAGATCACTACATGTACTTAACTGGATAGCGCACCCAGTGCACATACATGCCAAAGGGTTATTCTTTTTACAGAATGAGACTGTAAAGGTTTGGGCTGGTACTAAAACAAAGCTCTGTGACTGAAGAATCGTAGAATCACAGAATGATTTGGGTTGGAAATGACCTAAAGATAATCAAGTTCCAACCCCCTGCAATGGGTAGGGATTCCTCACACTAGACTATGTCACCCAAGGCTCTGTCCAACCTGGCCTTGAACACTGCCAGGGATGGAGCATTTTACACTTCTTTGAGCAACTTGTTCCAGTGCCTCATCACCCTCACAGTAAAGAACTTCTTCCTTATATCTAACCTGAACTTCCCCTGTTTAAGTTTGAAACCACCATCCCTTGTCCTATTTCTACAGTCCCTGATGAAGACTGTAGCATCTTTGTAGGCCCCCTTTAGATACTAGAAGGAGTGATTCTTTGACATGCAAAGTACCCCCAGTGAGAGTGGGTTGTAACATGATCGAGTAATGAGGTTTGGCAATGTCATAGGCAATTGGCTACAGTTGGACTTTGTGTGCATCTTATTGTAGAGTGAGCTTGTAGAACCCTTCCACCATCAGGTGATGGCTCTCACAGGTGCTAGAACTGGAATAATATTATCCCTCTTGCTTCATAGAAACTCAGCACTGAAAGGTACACACTGACCACATTTATCTACGTATTCATCTACTCTGAGAGTCTATTTCTGAGCATTCTTGGCATTGCTTAAAATAACAGAAAAAAGCAAAATTGGCAACAAAAACTTGAGGGACCTCCAACACAACATGCCCTAATAAGTAAGACATCCGCAACAGGTCTTTTAACCCCTCTACCTCAGTGGTGACACCTTCAACTTGAAGCCAGCTTGGACTTAACTTTGTAAAAGATAAAGTTTTGCTCCAAGACCTTTAATACCAAGACCTCCAGAGCTGGGCATTTCTTCTAAGCTGAGATCTGAGTGGACACCACATCTCCTCACTTATCCCTCCCTCCTATGCAACTCTTACCTGACTCCTAACCAGGTCTGACAGGATCTAGCCACAGGAAAGACCTCAGTACTTTCAATTCTCTCTTGACTTTTTGGGGCTCAGTTGTTCCTGTTTGGCTTTTTCAGCTACCTGAAGTCCAACTGTTCCATGGCTTTGGGCTAATACATCACGTAACTGCTGCAGTCAGGACAGTTATGCATTATGAAGGACATGAACCTGATCAGTATTTGTGGAATAGTATCTCTGGCTGTATATTTCTCAAGCAAATAATCCCCTGGTTGTTTCTTTGCTTGGAGGCAGGATGGGATCTGAGATGCCTCAGTGCTTTTCATGGAGCACACAAGGAGAGGAGAATTGATACATGCGCAGCTTAAATTTCAGGATGTTTTAAATTCAGTGTAAGTGATGGTTAAAAGGCCACATTTATTTTGTTTCTTTAACATTTAGATATTTCTTATTTGATGTGGCAAATACATATTTATATATCAGAAACAAAGCATGTTGGCATTAACAATTTAATGTAGCTTTATTTAGAATAAAAGCTTTCTGATTAGGAGCTCTGCATAATAAACTTCTCTTTCTGTGCTCAGGAGTTAATGTTGGCATCTTCTAGCCTTCAGCAGGATGGGATCCCTCCTCCCTTCACACTGGACTCTTGCTCCCAGCCTGCTATTCCTTGGTTTAGGTCTGGCTGCTGCAGACCTTAACTCAGCACACAGCAGCTCGTGCTCCTAGCTGTCCACAGTCCTCATCCAGATCCCCATCTTCTGAGCACACCAGCATCCATAATAGTGTTCTAGGAACAGAAAAAAAAGAGCTCCATCTTCCTAACCTGTTTTGAAAAAACAAACTACTTTGGCGGCTGCCCTTCGCCATCACAGCCCCACACCAGGCTCTCCGCGTGGCTCAGTTAAATGATCCATAGCCACGGGGTTCATCACATGAGCAAAAGCCACACAGGGCGGCTGGTTAAATTGCTCTTTGACCTGAAATCTTCTCTGTGGAGTCAGTAAACCTTTCAGAAATGGGATCAAGTACAAAGCATCTTCCTGTCTCTCTGTCTCTCCCCTGCTTCTGCACACTGACTTGCCTGGAACAACTGTTGGCTGAAAAGGTATCCTACTCATTTTAATGTGTTTGGGGGAGCAAAGGGAAGCGCTCAACAGCCTTCCCAGCAAGCTTCACTAGATGGCAGTAAGCAGAGGCAAATGTGTTAGAAACCCCATTTTAGGGCTCAGCAAACCAGAGACCAGCTGCTTACTCCAGCATTACACCCCAGAGCAAGAGGCTGCTCCTGTGAAAGAGCATCTTCCTAAGACATCGGGATTTATTTACAGTTAATGTCTCTTCAGCCTCTGCGAAAGCTGTGGTTGTCACTGAATCATAGAATAGTTAGGATTGGAAAGGACCTTAAGATCATCTAGTTCCAACCCCCTGCCATGGGCAAGAACACCTCACAATAAACCATGTCATCCAAGACTCTGTCCAGCCTGGCCTCTGAGATAGAAAACTCCTGCCTTTGCCAGCTCTTCTGCAGGGATACAGAAGCTTACCTTCCAAATTCTCCCTCTGCAGAGCTGGTTTGACAGTTCACTGCTCTTGTTTAATTTTTCTTTTGGGGTCCAGTTTTGCTGTAACCACAAAACAACCTCAAAAGGTATCCAAACTGCAGGGACATTTTGTGCCCAGTGCCCTGGGAGCCCCCCTTGTCATTCCCAGGTCATTAGGTGCATGAGCCCCATAGCAGTGTTTTCAGTGACAGCAGAGTAGTTTGGCTTTCATAGAATCATAGTCACAGAATAGTTTGGGTTGAATAGGACCTTAAGATCATCCAGTTCCACCCCCCATGCTAGGGGCAGGGACACCTCACACTAAACCATGCCACCCAAGGCTATGTCCAACCTGGCCTTGAACACCGCCAGCGATGGAGCATTCACAACTTCTTTGGGCAACCCATTCCAGTGCCTCACCACCCTTACAGTAAACAACTTCTTCCTTATATCTAACCTGAACTTCCCCTGTTTAAGTTTAAACCCATTACCCCTTGTCCTGTCACTACAGTCCCTAATGAATAGCCCCTCCCCTGCATCCTTGTAGCCCCCTTCAGACTCTGGAAGCTGCTCTGAGGTCTCCACGCAGCCTTCTCTTCTCCAGCCTAAACAGCCCCAGATGCCCATCAGATGCTCAGCGTCTGCCATTTGCTTTGAATGGGAAAGCTGTAATGGGGAAGCTGGGATGGCTGTAACCCTTTGATGTGAAGCTGGGCACCTGGCTTTCCCCTCTGCTTCCTTGTTGTCTGGATGGCTGGTGGCAGTGCTCTGCTCTGCACCATGTATGCAGTCTGCGAGCTGCAATACTGTGTCAGATGGCGTGCAGGGATATCTGAGATTATTCCAGCCTCTCGCTGTGTTGGACTAGAAGGTGCTAATTGCTGCCAGGAGACTTTTCCCTGCAGGTTCCCCACGGACATTGTCAAAGCAGGCTGAGGAGAGCCAGGCAGCAGTCGCTGTAGGATGCACTGTCAGAAGTGACAGATTGTCAAACCTGAATTTGTCAAAATAGCTTTGTTTTAACAAAGCTCACCACAGGAGACTTTCCAGGCCAACAGTGAGAAGGAGTTTGGCAGGGTAACTGGTCAGAAAGATAGTTTCCTCAAGGTCCCAGCCCAGCCCAGGCAGGACTTGCAGTGCTGGCCCAGTGACACCTCTCCAGGCGCCTGAGGAAAGGGACAGAAGTCTCTCAAGTTTTGTTTCTTGCAGAAATACAACAAAAAAAACACATTTAAAATCTCGTCTTTTTGCTCAGAAGAGTATTTTCTGTCCTTTTTTCTTTTCTGGCCATCTCTCATCCCGGGCCCCACAAAGAAGCAAACCAAGCAAACCCTCTGTGCCATGAAAACACAAAGCACCCAGCTCCATGTCAGACCCAGGGAACACAGCAGGGTGCCCCTGGCGCAAACACAATTCTTGAATGCCATTTTTGCAATGAGCTAAGACTGCGTCAACACAGAGCTCACTGGAGCAGTGGGCAAGGGGGAATTCTGAGCTACAGAGAACCATCTGCTGTCATTTATATCAGATGAAAGCATGACCTAACACATATTCAGAGGAACAAGCCCTGGAATACAACAGCAGTTCTTGTTTGTCCCCAGGATTTCCAAATTAAAGGCAAGAGTCCCTCTCACTGTCTGTCTTGCTGGATCTGTGGATCTTTCTTCATGGCCAAGTGAAGATCAATCTTCCATAGGATTGGAGAGGGTGTCTGAACCTAGAAAACCCAGGAGTCTGGTGGTGAGGTCATTCCTCATGGAACTGCAACATCCCTCAGAGAAGCTCTGGAATCTCAGTCTCACAACCTTTGTCTCTAATGAGCAAAGACACTGGTTAAAATCATGAGATGGAGTTGGTCTAGATGGACGATGCTACCTGGCAGGTGAAGGTCTTTGGAGGGGCCACTTTCTCTGTTGGCTTTTGTGGGAAATTAGACTCTTATTTTAGGAGGTCTGAATGACCTGCTGAAGGCTAATTATCTCTCATTTCAGTGATATAATGCATGAAAGAGACAGGATGGACCCAAAGCCCAAAGCTGTATGTCTCATATCAATCTCTTTTATAAACAGAAGTAGCTTTGCAAGGCCAAATCCTCCCTGGCTACATTACAGCCCTCAGAATTTATTATTAGTTGAATTTCTTTTCTAAAGCCTGGCTTCAAGTGAAATATTTGCTGCTTAGATTGATTTACAAGTTAGTTAACACCATGGAGATATCTCACCCTTCAATACCCTTTCCTTCCTGCAGGACATTGGAGTCATTTAAATGAACAACACAATGCCATTTTCAGTTGTGTAAAATCGACCTTAGTTTAATAGGAGGTAACATCCCCTGAAATGTATCTTGGCTATTCCTAGGGGCTGGCTGTGCAAGAGTCTATCAGCCTCACTGACACTGAGGATGACACTCCCATGACTTTCCAGGCAAGTACTGAGAGTAGGAAATTACTCTCTTTTGTCCATTATGCCCACCTAGAATGAAGTTGCTATAATAAAATAAATATATCAAACTGAGCTATTCTTTTTACATACTTGCCATAAAACCATGAGATGTTGCCCCAGGAAGCCTCAGCAATCTTTCAATCTCATTGCTATTAAACCCCTTAAAATTACTACGATCAAGCAACACCAGTGCTTGGATTTGTCTGGAGAGGCAAAAATGGACTTTCAGCAATAACACTGATGTTGATAATATCAGACTCCTCAGTCCTGGGCATGAACAGCTATCTTCTGCTCATAACCCATCAGGGACTCCAAATCTGCATCAGTTACTTTGAACATGAAGCTTTTGAAAGCACCAGCTGTGCCATGTTAATTTGCTACTACAGAGCTTAGCAAGACCAGAGCATGGAATTGCCTGCAACGCTTGTGTTATTCATGTGGCTGATCAGGAGCTTTCAGAGTTGGTTTGAGGTAATGTAACCTACACCTCACTAAGAAGATTAAATATGTTAAAGTGAGGTTACTGCAAGTGATGAACTCCTGCATCTTCTGCAAGACTCTGCTGCTAATTATTGCAAAGCCACTGGTCTCTGCTGCGAGGATTGCTTCAGCCTTTGATTGCACTGGTTTAGGAAGCAAAGAGGTGTGTGGTACATTTTAATACCACAGGTAAAAAGGAGTCCATGGAAAACTAGCAGAGAACTGAGAATACAGCTGAGAAATGGACAGCATAATCATTTCCTTCTATTCATCGGTGTTGTCCTTACAAGCAGCAATTTACAAAAACCTCTTAGGTTGCCATGTAAGAAGATGAAAACACAGCCTGCTACTTGCTAATGAGATTATGGACTCTAATGCCCTCCAGAGAGACCCAAAATCCCCATTCAGTAGAGGACTTAGAAAACAGGGAGGATGATTAAAGATGAGCTCTGACAAAGCATGGTCACAGTGGTGCTTATACCCCTGCAGGGATAACCTACTGTGCTCACCAAGAGATACCTGCAAAGTCCCTCATTCCACTGTGGCCAACCACATTGATTTACTCATACATGCTCTTGAGAACATATCAACTGCCACTGGTTTCATGGGATGACACCATTCAGTGGAGGAGGGGAGCATACGGCCCATGGCACTATGCTGGATTTTAGTCTAGATTTTGAATAAATAAAACTCAGAAGTCCCTACTCTCAGATCCCTCTCAAAAAAACCCAAAAAAGCTCCCTTAAAAAACCTCAAAGAATTAAGTTTATGACAAAAACAGCAGAAGGTCCCTGGCCCCCGGATTTCCTTCTTCATGCCTGGTGCCACATGCTCCAGGTCTTAGTCGCTTTAGGGCAGGGTGTTCCTATATGCTTGGCAGCCCAGATCCAAGCCTTTTGATAACACGGAACAGATAATGAGAGGTTCCCTACCCAATTAATGCCAGAAATGGCACTGCTTAGTGAAAGAAGCATCTCAACCTTGATTTAGCAGTGGGATTCATTACAAGAACATGGTTGAGGCTCTTATTTACCCCTGCTGTGATACTACAGTAATGCGTGGGTGCACCTCTCCCTCAGCAACTGACACTAAAAAGTGCTTCTGCTGTGCCTGTTCTGCAGATCAGTTCAATCTGTCTCAACGCACACTTACCCAAAGCATCACTGAAGAGGAAATTCCAATTCTGCTTGTGCTGGAGCTTCCAATGTTTGCAAAGGGAACATCTTTTGAGTCCATGTTGGTTTAGCTGCATTTATTTCATATGTATAGGTAGTCAAGATAGATATGGTCCAGTGTAAGATCATGATTTCTACAATACTATGAAACCAAGGAGTTTTAGTAGTTTGCTCAAAGAACTGTGACATCTGCACATTTCTGTATGTGGGGGAAGGAAGATACTGTTGGTATCTTTTACACTGATAGCATAAGCAAGAAGATAGGGCAGAGTGTTATTAAAAGAACAGCTTATGGTGAACTACATTGCTTATGGCAGCTGTAACAATGTGAAATTGAATGAGAGGGCTCATCTCTCAGGTCAGACTTCCAGGAATGAGACCTGAAGACTTAGTCCTTCCATCTTTAAGGGACAGGCAGCTGCAAATGTGGAGCTGGGTCTCCTCCTGGATTGGATCTAAAACAATGTAAGTCAATAGTTTGGATAACTTAGTCCTGCTTTTTAGTGCTGTAAATGAGAGACCAGCCAGGTCCTTTGTATCTGTAGTGGCTGTGCTAGTCTAAATTTATCATTATTTGAACTTAGAGGAGCAGGAGGCTGCCCCCTGAAGAAAGAAGAGGTCGGATTTGACAGATCCAATTCCTATTACTGTCTCTGACATCCTCAGTTACCCCAGGAAACCTCCCCACCTCTCAGCTTCAGTTACCCAACAATAAAATGGGGGAAAACATCCTGCTCCTCCAAAGGAGAATGACTGTACTACTTGGACTATACATCCCTGGCCTGTTGGGTCTGTTGACATCATAATGTGGAAGAATTCCACCAGTGTGGAAGAATTCCACCCAAAAAGAAGTAGAAGGACTGGTGATATTTAATATTCCAGGAACATAAGAAGAGAGGGTACTTCCAGCACAAAAGCCTTGTGGTATTGCTCTTGGGGTGACTCCTCCAGCTCTCATAGCCTTTGTCAGAAGAAGACATTTGCAGCTGAATCAGTGCAGACCATAACTTTGTTTGCAGATGGGCATGTCTGAGCTCTGTTTCCGAAGCGCTTGGTAAAACTTGCCTTGAGAATAATTGTGCTCTTAATTTTATCTCAGTAACATTTTCCTCTTTCTCTTAGTATCACTTTGTTTCGTCAAAGTCAATACTTCAGGTGTTGTTTGTTTTTAATTTGACATTTATTCCCAGCGTTCAGATTTTATTAATTCAACCCCTTTTTATTATTGTTTGTCAGAATTAATTCATGAGTGTATATCATTTTTAGGTGGAGTAATGTGACTACTAAAAGGCTCCCTGACATAATTTGCGGCCCTGTTAACAGCAGCAATAATTTGAGCAATTAGCAAGGCCTTGACATGGGCTTTAGCTTCTCTGTCACATAGGAATACCTCCTCAGTGCTGCCTGCCATGCTATTTATACCCCATCCCCATCAAGTCCCAGACTGAAATAGTGCCCCAGGAGAGCCGCCTGTAATCAGTCCTTTCACAATGCCTGACTGGATGAGTACTAAATAAGTCCTGGCCTTGATTATATTAACGAAGCTGTGAGGGGAATGCCATCCGGAAATCCCCAGGCACTGTGCTGATAGAGCAGGCTGTGTGCTCACAGCATCCATTCCCCCTTCCCCTGGCCCAAGGAAATCCCTAACAGTCCCTTTGCCAGTGACCATGGCTTTCACAACAGAAGGGTTACTTCAGCTCTTGGGGGCTGAACCTGCTGGGAGCCTCCTCCAAGAGAAGCTGAAGCTACATCCCAACTGTTCATCTTAGTCTTGTCTGGTGGGCCTTGGTGCAGTGGTTTTGTCAATGAAGTTAAACATACCTCTGTGGCCCCTTGTATAAAGTGCAGGGTGGCAGCATTAATGGGAGTCTCCTACAAGACCGGGGCAAACACTTGCAGTCCGGCAGGGCATCACTGGTACAGCCAAGTGGCACCTCACTGTCTCAGAGAACATCTCCAGGGGACGCAGTCTTGTGTTTTACCATCCATGGGGATGATCATGGGTTGGAGCACCTCCCATACAAAAACAGGCTGAGAAAATTGGGGTTGGGAGAACAGAAACTGCGTGGAGACCTCAGAGCAGACTTTCTGTATCTGAAGGGTATGCCAGAGAGGACTCTTCATCAGGGACTGTAGTGATAGGAGAAGAGGTGATGGGTTCAAGTTTTAACAGGGGAAGTTCAAGTTAGATGCAAGGAAGAAGTTCTTTACTGTAAGGGTGGAGAGGCACTTGAATGGGTTGCCCAGGGAAGTTGTGAATGCTCCATCCCTGGCGGTGTTCAAGGCCAGGCTGGTCGGAGCCTTGGGTGACATGGTTTAGCATGAGGTGTCCCTGACCATGGTGGGGGTTTGGAGCTGGATGATATTAAGGCTCTTCCCAATTCAAACCATTCTGTAATTCTATGATCTCTTGCTTTGGATACAGAATTGAGGCATGGATTTCTCACACACAGGAGAATGAAAACTCCTGATGGACCTGGAATTGCCTCAGATCATGAAGGTATCTCTGCACCCTGAGACCATGCATTTCTCAACAATGCAGGATTAGGGCCTGAATCAGAGGAACCATGAAGAGCAACCAGTCAGGCGAGATTCAGTCCATGTGTCCCTTTGGTGCACTGTGACATAAAAAGAGATTCTTTATCTCTAGGAAAGAACGGCTTCATAAACACCATGGAAAATTTCACATGAAAAAACCCTTGTGCAACGTCAGAGCTTAAATCCACCACTTTAAAAGCTCTATTTTTGGATCTCATTAAAATAGATACAATCTGTGCATAAAATAAATAACTTGCCTTGGAATTTTCCGTTCAGTTAGAGATTTACCAGTAAGAACAGCAATTAGCAAACTTGTTCTGCTTTTTACTATCAAGACCCTGATTCAGCACAGGGTTTTGATGAGGTTTATTCTTGGCTGAGCTTTCCTCATGGCAGAGGACAGGTTACAAGCATCATCCTGATCTTGTAGGGTGCTCTCATCTGCCTCTGTTCTATGGACTTCACCCTAAGCAGTGCCCCATGAGATCAATCACCCACACCTCAACCCTTATTTCACACACATAAACACACATAGGAGGGTTTGAAGCCACCTTATCACCTCACAGTGATGCAGTGGATGCACAGTGATAGTATTTGTGGGTCCCCATTCCTGAGGGTTGTATGGCAGATGGCTGAGATCCATGCTTGTTAGCACCTTGGGCCAGAAGCTAGTTTGAGCTGTCTTACAGGTATCTAATATACTGTGTTGATTAACTATAGATTGTTAGGGAGGAATCATTACGATCAGCTAATCTGCCCTGCAACATGACACAGACCTGCAGCCTCACGCCTGCCCCACCAGCTCCCAATCCTATTGGATGCTGGAGGGGGACTCTTCATTAGGCACTGTAGAAATAGGACAAGGGGTGATGGGTTCAAATTTAAACAGGGGAAGCTCAGGTTAGATGTAAGGAAGAAGTTATTTACTGTGAGGATGGTGAGGCACTGTAATGGATTGCTCAAAGAAGTGGTAAATACCCCATCCCTGGCAGTGTTCAAGGCCGGGTTGGACAGAGCCTTGGGTGACATGGTCTAGTGTGAGGTGGTTGAAACTGGATGATCTTAAGGTCATTTCCAACTCAAAGTCTTCTACAATTCTATAACAATCATGGCCTTCACAGAGGCTGAAGAGACATTAACTGTAAATAAATCCCAATGTTTTAGGAAGATGCTCTTTCGCAGGAGCAGCCTCTTGCTCTGGGGTGTAATGCTGGAGTAATGCTGATTCTATGATCTCTTCTGTTTGGGGTTTTTGGAGCCAGGCTGCAGTTGCTTCCTAGACCTATCCTTTCTTTTCACTGCAGTTCGTAATCAGGATTCCAGTATGAGCTGAAAGCTAAGCCAGATCAGATGTGGTGAACTTACACCTAAGCAGGTCAAAGTCTATATTTCACAGAAACAGACCTCAAGACTGGCAGGTTGAAAGACTGCATAAAATACGAGCAGAGGAGACAAAAGACTGCAATCTGCTGTTGCTTTAGTAAGCAACTGGCATCCACAACTAGGAACAATTTCATTCTTTTCCTGTGAGCTGCTGCGTGATGTGATCAAACAGGAATAAGTATCTGAAATTAAAGGCCAAGAAAATAGTGCAATTGAATTGCTGATTTCTCTGTAAGGCTCTCTGAGATAAAAGACTTGTCCTCAGGGAAAAGAGAGACCGGGGGAAAGCATGAAAGGCACGGTTGATGTCTTTTCTGCTTTGAATATAATCCCCTGAAAATTGGAATGTCCAAACCCTTGCAACGACACAAGCGGGACTAATACTCTGAGATCACATGAGCAATTATCTGATTCACAGGTGAAGATGGTAATAAAGTGGCTGGAAAGCCAACTGGCAGAGAGGGCAAGAAACAGCAGGCTCACTTGGTTATGGGTAGTGCCACAAACACCTCTTGAGATCAAGCAGTAAGAATAATTAAGGCTGGGGAGACATGAAGCGAGGTTCCCAGATGGTGCCGGGGATAGATAAGGAGTCATCCTTTTTAAATGCTGCCAGGCCATCCGTTCATCCAGTTCTGTGCCTGACTCAGATCTCTTGTGAGGCTCAGTGCCAGTGGAGCTGTCAGGGCAGTGCTGCTTCCAGCCTGGATTAAAGGTTAGGCAAGCTGTGTCTTGCTTTGAGGTCTGGTTATTTGCTTTTGTGTTTATATGATGGAGAAGAGAGAAACTCTTGCCAGGGCGAAGATGGGTTAACACCCCTTTCTGGAGGGCTAGCAGCTGAGAGCTGAAGGGTAGACAGCCAGGCTGCATCATATATGACTATCGCACAACACTGTGTAACGCCAGATGTAGCAGGGGTGACCTTTGCCAAAGCTGTGGCCCTGTCTGGGGCTTGTGGAAGCTCTGCCCAAAGACTAACTCCATCCTCGTTTGCTCGTTTGTCACATAATAAACACAGTGGTCATCCAACCACAGCCACGATGATCTGCAAACCAATCTGCATTTCCTTTCCAGGTCAGCCAGTGTCCACTCACTAGTTGCAATTTGTCAGCAAAGTCACAAATGGTCTTTTCTAGCTCCCTATGTATCTGGTTTTGTGCAGAAGATCTGGCTTTGGTCTGACGGTGCATCTGATCGGGATCTTTGTTGAGGTGCACATAGAAGAACCTTCGTCTGCTTTTGAGTTTACCTGAATAGCACTAACATTTACACTGGCTGCAGCAATAATCTCTCTGGCACCTTAAACCTGCAGGGAATAAGGTGATCAACCCTGAGGTCAAATGGAATAAGGTGATCAACCCTGAGGTCAAATGGCACCTTAAGCCTGCAGGGAATAAGGTGATCAACCCTGAGGTCAAATGGAAACACTTAAGGAAGCACGGCACAGCTAGGGCTGCTTTGCAATTCCAGTGCTCTCTTTTAAAGCACACAGTCCTAAGCCTCCAGCAATAGGTAGGCTTTTCCAGTGTGGAGATGTGTCTTAAGGACAGATCTTTGAGAAGGAATGAATAACAGGACTGGTCAAAAGATGCCTCTCATAAGGTCTGTCTGGATCACAGTAGTTAGAAGCTGCCCACTAAGCTACCCAGACTATTTCTATATGTATTAGTGATGACAGAGCAGAGCAGATCCAGACAGTCTTGTGTGTTCACATTAAGGTGCTTGTGATAGAGCCTTTCTTTATGGGTCGTGCAGGGAAGTATGTGGGCAACCCTGCCATTACAGACACGTATGACCATACCAGCAGTGTAGAAGAAGCTGGGCTATAGTTGAAAGGATGACAAACTAAACTGACTTAAGAAGACATTTTATTGATCTGTTTCATATGCTGTGTAGTGACATGCCTAGTCCTATGTTTCAGATCAGAACTGGTAATTCCAAGGTGCATGGTCTGCACAGATAAGGTGCAGAAAGGACAAGGAGCTGGCACACCTTCCCACTCCCTGCATCACCTGCAATCGGTGATGTTCACGGACACCTCCTGTTAAGTGCTCACAGAGGGAAAGGAAAACCTATCCAAATCCCTTGCAGTGTGCCTGTGAAGCAGACTCCTCTCCCTGCGCATGCTGCTTTTGAATGTATTCATGCTATACATGATTGTGTATGATCCTCCTTCTTTGGACAAAGAGGCAAGAAGTGCCCAAGGCAGAGGTATAAACCTCTAGAGGGAAGAAGAAAAGAAACTGGGGTTACAGAAGGAAATCCTGGTTTTGTGGGATCTTGGTAGGAGTAGCATTTATAAAGACATGCCCATGAACCACCCATCTTCAAGAGGCAGTGAGAAGCAGAGGGAACACTAGGTCGTGCTGTTTCACCAGGTTCTTGTGCAGTGGTGCTGGGGCTGGATTGCACATTTCTCGCAGGGACTGAGGGGGTTTTTCTGCTGTGGGTTAGCAGAGAACTTTGATTACACTCTTTGGGTCTTCTTGCTAGGAAGTTAATTGCATTTGCTGCCTGAAACGCTTTGAGCACAGCGGAAAAAGTGCAGGGCAGATCTTTATAAGGAACCAGAGCTCCTGAGTTCAGACATGAGAAAACACTGCTTATATTATAGGGAAGGAATAATGAACAACAGCAACAGCTCAGAGGCTTTAATTATCCTTCCTGCTATTCCCATCAAAAAAGGGGAAATAAAGTGGGAATTCTCTTAGGATACGAGCTCAACCATGTGTACAAATCAATGCCATCTGGGCTGGGAAGGAGGCAGCTCTGAATCTATTGTATTACTTTAAGTGTGTTGAATACTTGAACTCAGGCTACCTTAAGGCTGAGCATTTAGGAAACTGCTGCAAAGTAATCCTGATTCTCAGTAGGGAAATAGCTCAAATGAGTGGTGTATTGGCTTTGTTCCCCTCGCATAGTAAAGAAAACTCTCTGCTCCCAAAGAAGAATTTCTTTGTGTTGCCGCTGTTAAACTGCGGCTTGTGGCCCCCCTAAGGTTTTTAAATGAATACATGAAATCAGTGTGGGGATTCTGAGTTCTGTAAAATGCATTGCTGTGTGAGCAGCACACAGGAACTTTAAGGACTTTCCTTTAATATAGCAGGGAGCTGTTGCAGCTGCTGTGGCACTTCAATGACCATTCTGTGCATTGCTCCTGCACCTGACCAGCACAAGGCCATGACGTTGTTAAACCACCAGTGTGGAGGGAAATGGCTTTGCAAGTAGTGCCACCTCATGCTCTTAAGCCCGGCTATAGCTGCACCATCTCTGTGTGTGCTATCCCACCACTCCAGTCTGGTCCAGTCAACGCAGCTACAGACCAGCTGGGACCATCCGTAGCCTCCTGTCCAATCTCCTGCCTAAACATAGACCACTTTTGGTGGTTTCTGTCTGCCTGTGGGGTCTCTGCAGCACTTCTTATTTGAGGTGGGTTTGGATGTTTTCAGGGACAAGGTTTTTTTTCAGCAAATCATATTCTGAGGGCTCTTCACTTACTAGCAAGTATGTTGCAGATGTGCTGGACATGAACCATGTTCTCAGATAGAACCAAACCACTAGCCTTCCTTAGCAGCACGCTACAAACCTCACATGGCTTCAGAGCCGCAGGATGCATGTTGTGGATCTCGGAGAGCTGGGAAAAGATGAGCTCCATAAATAATGCGTGGATGATAAACAGTGGCAACTCCCCAAAAGCCACCTGCTGGTCCCAGAGCCAGGGAGTCTGACTGACCAACAGCCTTTTCCCATCACAGCTAACCAAATAATTTATATGCAAATGTAATATTTACAAATCCATGCTCTTGTCTGCTTGTTTAACCCCATTCCTGAGCTGATGGCTGGAAAATATCCATGAGATAGAATAGAATATCTCAAGTTGGAAGGGACCCATGAGGATCATCGAGTCCAACTCCCTGCTCCTCTCAGGACTAACTAAAACTAAACCATGACACATTTAAAGCGAAAAACAAAGACTATATGCAGCAATAAAACCCTAAAAAAGAAACCTGACAGCAGACTGGTGAGAAAATGAGAGGTTTCTGCTGTTTAGGTCATCAGGCTTTATCCTATCTGAGTTAGTAGCAGCCAACAGATGCTGGTAAGAAGGCTGATTTTTGTCACTCAGGAGCATGAAGCAGTTGGGAACCTGGTCCATCTGCCAAGCTGGGCAATGCAAAAGCAGTGATTCAGTAAAACTGATCAACATATTTTTGCCTGCTTGATAAAATAAATATAAAATCAGTGGATGCATTTAATACAGGGATGTTGTCCAGGAAGCTAGGGATCAGGTTAGGAAAGCTAAGGCCCACTTAGAATTAAACTTGGCTAAGGATGTTAAGGATAACAAGAAGGGATTCTATAGGTACATTGCAAATAAAAGACAGACTAGGGACAACGTGGGCCCTCTCCAGAAGCTATCGGGAGAACTGGCTACCCTGGATTTGGAGAAGGCCGAGGTTCTTAATGACTTCTTTGCCTCAGTCTTCACCGGAAAATGCTCTGACCATACCACCCAGTCTTGGAAGGCAGATGCAGGGACAGTGAGAATGAAGACCCTAGTCCCACTGTAGGAAAGGATCCGGTTCAAGATCATCTTAGGAACCTGAACGAATACAAGTCCATGGGACCTGATGAAATCCATCCACGGGTCCTGAAGCAGCTGGCAAATGAAGTTACTAAGCCACTGTCCATCATATTTGAAAAATCATGGCAGTCAGGTGAAGTTTCCTATGACTGGAAAAAGGGAAATATAATCCCCATTTTCAAGAAGGGGAAAATGGATGAGCCGGGGAACTACAGACCAGTCAGCCTCACCTCTGTGCCTGGCAAAATCTTGGAGCAGATTCTCCTGGAAGGCACACTGAGACACATGAAAAACAATAAGGTGCTTGGTGACAGCCAGCACAGTTACACTAAGGGGCTATCCTGCCTGACCAATCTGGTGGCCTTCTATGATGGGGCTGCGGAACTGATGGACAGGGGTGGAGCAGTTGATGTCATCTACCTGGACTTGTGCAAAGCGTTTGACACTGTCTCACATGACATCCTTGTCTCTAAATTGGAGAGACATCAATTTGATAGGTGGACCACTCAGTAGATAAAGAACTGGCTGGATGGCTGCACGCAAAGAGTTGTGCTCAATGGCTCAATGTCCAGCTGGAGACCAGTAGTGAGTGGTGTCCCCCAGGGATCGGTGTTGGGACCGGTCTTGTTCAACATCTTTGTCGGTGGCATGGACAGTGGGATTGAGTGCGCCCTCAGCAAGTTTGCCAATGACAGTGAGCTGTGTGGTTCGGTTGATATGTTGGAGGGTAGGAATGCCATCCAGAGGGACCTTGACATGCTTGTGAGGTGGACTGATGCCAATCTGATGAAGTTTAACCATGACAAGTGCAAGGTCCTACACCTGGGGCAGAGCAATCCCTGGTACAGCTACAGGTTGGGCAGAGAAGAGATTCAGAGCAGTCCTGCAGAGAAGGACTTGGGATGCTGGTCGATGAGAAAATGAACATGAGCCAGCAGTGTGCGCTTGCAGCCCAGAAAGCCAACCGTATCCTGGGCTGCATCAAAAGGAGCGTGACCAGCAGGTCAAGGGAGGTAATCCTGCCCCTCTACTCTGCTCTCCTGTGACCTCACTTGGAGTATTGTGTGCAGTTCTGGTGTCCTCAACAAAAAGGACATGGAACTGTTGGAACAAGTCCAGAGGAGGGCCCTGAGGATGATCAGGGAACTGGAGCACCTCCTGCATGAAGATAGGTTGAGAAAGTTGGGTCTGTTCAGCCTGCAGAAGAGAAGGCTGTGTGGAGACCTCACAGCATCCTTCCAATATCTGAAGGGGGCCTATAGGGATGCTGGGGAGGGACTCTTCATTAGACACTGTAGTGATAGGACAAGGGGTTACAGGTTCAAGCTTAAACAGGGGAAGTTTAGATTGGATATGAGGAAGAAATTCTTTACTGTGAGGGTGATGAGGCACTGGAAGGGGTTGCCCAGGGAAGTTGTGAATGCTCCATCGCTGGCGGTGTTCAAGGTTGGATTGGACATAGCCTTGGGTGGCATGGTTTAGTGGGAGGTGTCCCTGCCCCTGGCAGGGGGGTTGGAGCTAGATGATCTTAAGGTCCTTTCCAGCCCTAACTATTCTATGATTTAGTCTGTTGTCTGTGAAATGAAAGCTATGGACCCTGTGAGAGTAAGTGTAGGTCTGTGAGTAAACATGTGTTAAGGGACCTGCACACACTGCCCAGTAACTGTCTTGGGGGTAGTGTGGTCACAGAGTGCACTGACAGAAAGAGCTATGCTCAAGATATGTGCTCATACCAGAAGGCTGGAAGAGACCTCTGGAGATCATCTCGTCCAACTACCTGTTCAAGGCATGGTCACATACATACAGCAGATTGCTTAGGACCATGTCCAGCTGGGTTCTGAATATCCCCAAGGATGGAGACTCCATTCCTTCTCTGGTCAACCCATGCCAGTGCTCAGTCATCGTCATAGTAAAAAATGCATCTCCAGGCAGCCCTGCTTCCTCCACCCTCATCCCAAAAGCCACACATTGCACAGATTTCTTGCCTCCTGCAACAGAAGGCTGGGACACCTTGGCAAGACAGGTATAATTCATTTTATCCAGGCTGTGCCCATTTCACAAAGAGAGAAAACTTCAAATGCCAAAGCAAGCAATCAGACTTTTAGAAGACCTTCAAATAATGAAAAGCATCACTGTTACAAGCAGCAGATTTAAGGCTTTTTTCTCCGTTTATCTTTTTTCTCCTTTTTTTGGCTCTATAATGAAATGTTTGTTGGTTAGGAGCAATGCTTTTTCTTCGGGGCTTACTTCTGGTACAGGGGACCTGGATAGAGGATGTTCCACTGATTTCAGCTGTTCCTGCCTTTCTAAGTTGTGTTGTGACTATTTACACCTCAAAGTTACAGAAACTTGGGTATTTGCTTCTAGCAAGTGCAGTCCTACCTTTCAAAGACTGCAAGTTTGTAGTCCCTTCTGAGATGTAATAACTGCACAAGCAGGCACCGAGGCCCCAAAATAGAACAGCATAATTGGTTTGCTTTCCCAAGGAGATATTGCACCAGACAATGAACCACAATAGTTTAAATCTATGCTTAACAATAGCTTTGTCTACAAATAGGATAGTTTAAAGCAATTGGAAGAACATTTGGGGTAGAACAAGATAACGTTTTTCAGATGCATAGTTTATTTGCTAATAAATGCAGCTTCAGGCTGACTGAAACTATCCACAGACTCAGGCTGAATTCAACTAATGCTTTCTGTTACCAAAAGAGAGACCTTATTTTTCCTGACAAAAGAGAAAATCTCTGTTCTAACTTTTCAACATGAAACATTGAAATTATTTACTTAATAAAACTCTTCATCTCAGAATTGAGCTTGATTTTTCTGTATTTTAAAAATCATTTCCCCAAATTGAATGAATTTATTTTATTTTGGATCCATCTCAGGTAAATTCTTTCAGCTTTACAGCAGGGAAAACAAACGATTTAGAAAGGACTTCCTTGGTCTGTTCCCACAGGTCTGCTGTGGGGCTTTGCTTTTTCCAGGGGTTTTGGAGTGTGAACATAATGTACAGCTGCTGAGCTTGTCTTTACAGCTGATAAAGCGAGTTACACCAGAGTCATGTTGAAATGAACCCTGGATACAGGTCAAGTACATAAAATAGAGCTCTCCTCCATCCGCCTCATGTTACAGACCTGATTTATGTTTCTAGCGCTTGTGGTTCTGTTTGGAGCCTGCCATGGCTGCATGCAATCTGCCCAGCCAAGCTTGAAAACTCCTCTTTTCTCACCTTGCTCCTATAAGGTGGGGAAGATAAGAGGTGTAAGAACCAGCTTTAAATGTCGAAGATTGATGGAGGCATCAGTGGGTTTTGCTGCATTGAATACATTCGCTGTCTGTAATCTGTGAGAAGAAAACTTGTTGATACAATTCTTGCAAACAGACAAAATAGGCCTTTTCCAAGCAATCTAATTTTTGAAAACCCTCATTAATAATGGTTGTAAGTGTGGAGAAACCATAGCTTCTACCTATGGGTCACAAGGCATTTTGCAAGTATTATCTGAGCATCAGAAGATGAAAAGGAAGAAATCAATCTAGGCCTGATTTTCATAGGCATTTTGTCGTGGTGCCTAGAGAGATTATTAAAGACATATAAGCAGAGTAAGTGTAGTAAGTCCTTTTAAAAGTGGTGAAGTTTAGACACTTAACTTGCTATTGCTTTTTGCAAATCATATTCAGAAAAGGGAAGATTCAAACTAACCAACTTCAGGGGTCTAACACACGTGCTTAAATAGACTATGATGCCGCCACATTGCTCTGCAGTCCATGCAGGGTGTGGGAGGGAAGGCAAAGCTGCATCACACTCCTGCCCTGAATCATGCTCAGGAGGACTCTGAGATAATGTGAACTGTGACATAACATTACAGCTCTGCTAGGTCAAACTGGGTCCAAAACCCAGCCTCCAGCAGCAGCCAGCCACAAACACTGGGGAGAAGCACAAAACAAGGCAAGTCAGGAGGGACACTTCCTCAGTACATCCTCCCACTGCCCAGACGTCGCTAGTTCAGCCACTTCCTGACTTCCTCATGTTTAACAACCCTTTATGGACATTTCCTATGTTGATGTGCCTAATTGTATTTCCAACCCACTTGTGCTATTGACCTTCCCTGCATCCATTCGCTCGTGATACTTTCTTTATTTTCACAATGAGCTATTCAAATAAGAGCTTTTACTCATTCTAAATCTGCAGCCTCATCATGTCATTGCATAGTCCTGGAGTTATAGAATCAAATAATTTTTAAAACAAGAGTAAACCCTTCTGTATTCAACCATCTCCATGTCCTTCATGATTTTATACACTTTGATTGTATCTTCCCTGTGTCTTCTTTCCTAGCCTGAACACTCCTTACCTATTTACATAAGACATTGTTTCCTGCCTATATAGGGAGCCTACAGTTAAAGCTTGACATGGGTTGCTACATCACTCAGTGAGGATGCATTCCCATTGCCCAGTACTAAAGCACAGATACCTTTGAGATGGCACGCATGGGCAGTGGGCTGTACCTACTGCCAGGACTGAGCAGAGAAGAGAATGGAAAGAGTTGTATTCACATGCCACTGTGGAGGAAACACTTGAGGCAAGAAAGTAAAAAGCCAGTTCAAATATACTGTCTTCAGGGAATGCATTTGTGGAGACAGAAATGCTGCTTCTCTGGGACTCACAGATCTGCAAAACCTTTTAGGAGAAGCCACAGATCTTGTTTCTTTTCTTAGAAGCCATGTAGACCAGAAGCTACTCTGGTACATTCAGACTGCAGTCCATGATGTGTTTAGTGGTCAGAGCTCCCAAAGAGGCCCTTAGGAAATGTAGTTTCTCAGGATTTACAATGATCATTCCAGATATGCACAACAGAGTCAAAATACCCAAGGTTGGCTAACACATCCACAGTTTGGGTGTGCTTCGCATTCACTTCCCTGTGCTCAGGTGTTGTTCTCAGAAGCTGGATTTCTAAAACTGGGTGAGAAAGGCTTTCTTCAGCAAACCTGCAAGCTGTCTTTTCCCATCCCTTTTCATTTTTCAAAGTAGACTTTCACACTAGAAAGAAAAAAAATCACTAAAAATAAGACTTTCCTAAATTTGGGAGACAACAGCTAAAAAAGGGAGACAGAACAAGAACAAGCAATGGGTTGCATTAAAGAAATGAGTGACAAAGTAGGTCCTAGAGAAGTGGGAGAACCTTACTTGACTGCCACTGCTCTCCTCCTGCCCTTTGCCTGCATGGGTGCTGAAGCACAGATTTCTCTTCTCTTCTGACGAATGAAGTCTTGTCCTGGTCATAGAAACCATTGCAAGTGTGTCAAAATTTTCCTGTTCATCCTAAAACTGTTCATCCTCTTTCTGTTCAATATGTGTATTTAAGATCATCATAAAGATACTTTTCTAGGTGATTGCATCATCATCATAGATCTACAAAGGGAAATTCTCTTTGTATGTGAATGGCTCCCTATTCCCTCAACCCAGTGAGAGTGGTCATATAAACTAAGGGGTATGCAGGGATACTTGCAAGTGACTGAATTATTGCAGGTCAGGAAGTTATTACTAATGATTTAAAGTAATATGTTTTCTGTTATAATGTGCTGGAAGCATGCAAACATCTTCAAGCTGATGACTAGTAATTTATTAAGCCACAATAACTTCAACTCTTGCAGTGCATCCCCCTTCTTGAGATGCCTAAATGTTTAATGATGGTTTAGCCAATGAATGGTGACTGCTGCAATGATACGAATAAAACTTGTATGTCCTTGGTCCTTGGGTCAGGGCATTCTAAAACACCCTTTTGAAATGAAGCAGACCATATATTTTAATGTCTGCAGACATCGGAAAGGTGTTCCCAAGAACGAACCAGAGACTTTCTTCCCTAAGTGTTTAATTTTCCTCCTGTCACCTACTAGCCACATCCAGGGCCAGTCCAGTAGATGTGCTGGTGAAACCCATCCCAGGTCCTGTCCTTGGTGCATCTCATGTACCCTATGGACCTTCCAGAAAGGCTGAGCAGTTTCACCATGTCTGCAAACATCCTCTGCAGATGTTAAGTGGGATTTCAGGCACTTCATCTGATTGCTCAGGTGGCATTGAAGGCTTTTGCAATGTAATCTCAGAGCAGCAGGGATCTCCAGGATTGTGGTCCCACCCATTAGGCTGCGGCTTTGAGTGTTTTTCTCTTGCTTTTTAGTGCATGTAACATCTCTGTGCTGCATGGTTTTTAATCTTTAGAGGTCTCTTACCACCCCATGCCACTAATCTTCCCCTCTGCCTCTAGTAGCCCTTTGATGAGGGCATTGTACCCTGTCAAACCCATCAGTATCAATGGAGATATGGCTGCATGTAACTGTTTGGGACCTCTCCCATGAGCAGTGACGAGCAGCTTGATTTCCAGCCTGGCACTGCCCCATTCTTTCACCTAAGGAGTGAAGCATGTCTCCGAGCAAACAATGCTCCTTGGGAAACTCTCTCTCTCCTGACCTCCAAGCAGGGAGCATAAACACCTTCACCTATTAATATCCTTTTTTTTAAGGAAGAAGAGGACTATGCTGATGCTGTCTGGTGTCTGGCCTTTGCCAGAGTGCAGCTCTCTAAAGAAGGGCACTCCACTATTGGAAGCATTTCAGGGCTGAAGGAATCAATGATCCTAGCTTGTACCTAGAGTCAAAACAAAAATTGCTGTGGTCTTAAACCTGTTTTTAACAAGTGTATGTAGCCTGCCAGATCTGATAAGACATTAGCAATTCAATTACACAGGCCTTGGCTTCCTGCTTTCCACTAAGTGCCTAAAACCTTTCTAAAGAGGCCCATTACTTTGCCATTTTTTGCTCTTGCATTAACTAGGCAGTTCAGAGCAACACAAACACAGAAGCAGGGCAAGGACTCCCTTGCAGAGATCTCGGGGGTTTATAGCTAAGTGCCTCCTGATGCATCTGTCAGAGCAACCTGCGACAGCAAAACCTGTCACTCCCTGGAGCGACCATTAGCTTTATCTCCTGCAAGCACTTTCCATTTGTCCCCTGTTGAACTCACTGAGGAGAGCATCGGCTCTTCTCTGCAACTCTTTTGCTTTCCAGCACTGACTGTGGGCCATTTTCAGACAGTTCTGCTTCATGGATGCTCTTCAGGGGTGGGAATTGGTTACTTGAGCAAGCCCATCCATGCTACTGCAGTCCCTATGATTTGCTAAGACTGAATTGGTATCTCTGGATTCAGCCCTGTTCTCTCCCAATGCCGCTTTCATCCCAAGCAGGCCCCCGCTGATCCACAGGATTTGGGTCCCGACACTGTATGTACTAGAATCTGGTTTTGTAGAAAGGTTCCTGCTAAGGAGCATAAAGAACAGATAGCATGGGCTTTTCACAGGTATTTTCCTAATAAATGCCCTCATGACTCAGAAAAGTAGCGATTTCTGCATGCCAAATGCCTTTGTACATCCACAGGGCAGAGCTGGGAAAGGATTAAACCCCAGAACACCAGTTGGCTGCCACCAGAGATGTTGGCTGTTTGTTTTACCTAAAACCCTTTAAAAACCCAAGCAAGAACATCTATTCTGCAGGCAGCACAAGAAATCTTGCAAGGATGTAATGGAGCGTAATCAGTGGCAGATTTGTCATCTCTATTCCATCGCTGCGGCATGGGGAGGAATCTCTGCTGGTCATTTCAGCCAAACACCATGATAGAGGAGACCGCTGCTTGTTCAAGCTATTTTTATGTCATGATAAGGCAGGCTTCAGTTTCCGGGACAAAGAGAGAGAAATGCCTTTCTCTTTGATCAGCCATTTGTCCATGGGGGCCAGCCCACTTTGGGAGTTGAGCTGGTGCAGGGAAAGGATGTAACATAGGGTGCACTGGCACTGCTCAACGTGTTACACTCTCCCTGGTGCCTGAATTGTGTGATCTAACACCTTCAGAGGTAAGCCACGCTCCAGGCATGGATCAGAAAGTCATTTCCCCAGATCATATTGTCAGGGGTGTTGTGCCTTTACCTGCTGTGCCTTCCAGTCTGCTGCCTGGAACCATCCAGGAATTTCAGCTACTGCATCTCATGGTTGTGTAAGAGCATTGACAACATTTCGATGACTCCTGCCATGACTTCCAGTCTTACATGCGGTAGTGTGTTTGTGGGTTTTGTGATGATGGGGCCATGGGAAGGTATTCCTCTGGCTCTTCCTAAACTAAACATCATTCCTAGGACTATCTGCAGCAGCAGGACTGTGAGGTAGCTGAGCCAGCCAAGGTGGTCCTTCCCATCTGCTGCTGGCCCTTGCCAGGCTTTGAGGAGGGGGGTTAATCCCACTGAACCGCCAGGCCCCCCTCCAGCAGTCAGTGAAGGGAAAGGTTGAAGGCCCACAGCATGAATGGCCTCTTCTTGGAAGTGCTTGTTGGTCATCTTTGACCATGGAGAGCCAGGTGAAGCCTGTGTTAGCCAAGATACCCCCCTGTAGGAAGCTCAGTGAATCCAAGAGGACCATATGCCAGGTCATGGAGAATAGCATATCCTCCTGGGAGTCTCACGTTCCATGAGCCCTTTCTAAAGCCTTGACTCCTCCAATCAAGTGATTATCTTGCAATGCCACACTCAATCAGAAAACAAGATTTTTTACCTTTCACCATCCTGGGGAAGAGCATTAAAGCACAGGGAAGCACAACAAAACCAGGAGACAATGAGAAAGAGCCTGAACAGTATTTTGTTCTTTCAAGTTCCTTAGTTTGAGGCATTTTTTTTTTTAGTAAGTCAAGTCATGCTGAGCACTGATTCATGTTTTTTTAATGCCTCAGAAGTCTGCAGTGTCATTCTCCTGGTTTGGCATCCTAATTCAAAGTGAAATACATAAAGCCAAAAGGAGTGTGTCAAGGAGTTTCTCTAGCTTTCATCATCTCTTTTTTTTCCATGAGCAGACTGACTAGCAGTGTGTAAAAAGGAATAGAGATAAAGGCTGGCTAATAAAATGTTAAAGAGGTTTTTAGTCTTATTTTCAGTGATATCAGGATAGAGTCTTTATGTATCAGCGAAACAATTGACAACTGCAAACTTGTGCTTACCACGCTTATAGCAAATCACTGCAGCGTACTTGCAGTGTCCAGCTATGAAGACAAGTTGACAGCTGTTAATAGATGCTGCCAGCAACTGGATACGTACCATAAGCGGAGTTTCATCTTTATCTTCAACACAAATTAAGGATATGAAAAAGTACACGAGGATGAGGCGCAAGCTCCCGCAGCTCTGCAGACCCTCACGGGTACCCGCCGAGCTCAGGGTCTGCGCATCCCTGCCAAAGGTGAGCTGCTGGCAGCGGGGTGGAGGTGGGTGATGTGAGATATGGAGGGGTGGGGTGGGACAGTGATGGGATAGAATTTAATTATGGGCTTCTGTAGGAGTTCCCAAATCCAAAATCTTCGGGAGATAGAGGAGGGAGGGGGATATAGTGGGATGGGAAAGTGGGGACCATGACAAGTGGAGAGCTCTGGGGCATCCTCTGGCCAGGTTAAATGAGAGCTTGCTTTGCTACATTAAATGTCTTCAAATCAGGCTAAAACAGCAAGTGGGAGCCCACAGGGGCTGCTGAGAGTGGTCAGGTTGGATAAATGTCCTCCCTGATCACCATCTGCTGTCTTCCTGCTTGTATATGCCTCTGGAGAAACCTCTGCCTCTTGCTGACCATGTGCAGAGCAGTTGCGTAAACAGGGGGGTTAAAATGACCGAAAGTGTCCACGCTCATTTCCACCCCCAATCACCTCTGTGTTTTGTCAAGTGCATATTTTAAAGTTTCAGGGCATTGCTGCTTCTTGAGTCATCAAGTCATCTGCTATCCAAAACCCCATGCATCACATAGCAGGAAACACTGCAAATGTTTCTAAATGCCCAGCCTTACGTGAAGTGTCAGGGAAATACCCTGTCAGTGCCTGAGGGTAATTCCTGTGAGTTGTGTTGGATGTGAGCTAGAGGAGGAAGGAGGCAATGGGATGTGAAGTCTGGTGGGTCAAGCACAGGACATGGTGTCGGTACTTTTAGCTACATTGGATTCCTCTGTGCCACCGTGTGTCTCCATATGAGGAAGTGATAATGTGGGCTGAGAGCATCGTACCAACCACATCAGGCAGGTTAATTCACTTCTGCTTGCAAAATACCTGGGAATCTCAGAGTGTGGCAGGGGGTGTCCCATGTTCACTATGGAAGACCTGGGCAATAAAACCCTTTGGTAAACAGTGTGATGGAGAAGGGTTTGGCTACCCAAAGCCCTTCTTGTATGGACTCCAGCCACATGGGTAGCACTGAGGATGAGGGCTGCTGTTTGTATTGCTGGGGCCCCAGCCCTCTTGCTCTGCCAGACTTTGTAGAAATACTAATAGCAGAATTACAGTCATGCATCACCAGGGGACCATAAATATCATTTTTAATTAACTGGCTATTCTACAGAGAAGACTTTGTGCAGTACTGCAAGACATGGGAACAAAGTTCAGCCTGTCCCTGTGACAGAGTTCCAAATTTCCCCTGCTCTTTCCCATCCCAGTGCCAGCAAACAGATGTGCTCTGTTCCTCCTATTTATGTGCTCCCAAGAAATTAGCACCCCGTTAAGCTATACAATGGAGTGCATTTATTTTTATTTCACTGTGCTGCAGCTTTTCAATGTTAACTCCACACTATTTCTTATTGGAATCAAATCCTGACTAGCATCAAGAGCGGTTTAAGTCAACATCTATGAGGGTCTGAATTTTTTGCAGAAGAGCTTTTGCCTATAGCTTAAGATAAAGCAGCCCTAAAGCTGCAAAGCCCGAAGTTTGATTCAGGTCCAAAAGAGAGAGGACTGAGGAGGAAGATTTAACTTCCTAATACCTGAAGCTGTGATTTGTCTGCGGACCCATTTTAAAGCAACAAATAGCTATATTTATACCTCCTGAATGTGCCTATTATTTCAAGATCTCGCCCAAACAAGTGAAAGTGACATGACAAAGCAGCACTGTAGGGAGCCAAAAAATGTATGAAAAGCAATTGATCCATTATAGATGCAGTCTTGGGCAAGCTCAGCCTATTTTGAGTCATTTGCTGCAGCTGATTTGCTACATCGGGGATAGAAGCTGAAGAGGGATCCCTCCCAGATGCTAAATAATAGGCTCGTGTGTCTCAGTGGCATCTGGGAATCTCTGAGAGTGTGCGCAGCACAACAATCTCCCAGTGAAATGACATCACTGCAGAAGCCTTACCTAAGAGGTCACCTTGAGATGTAGGAGATCCATGCTTTAGGAAAGCAAAGGGAGAAGCCAGTGTGATATTGAATTGTGGCAAATAGGATCAGAAAAGGGGAGGGTTTCTTGATAGTGTTTTAAAAATGTGTTTCTATTGCTGTGATTTGGGTAGGTGAATTGTGTTGCAGAGATCACTGCCATGGGAGACAGATCTGGGCTGGAGGACTCTTGATTCCTTCATATTCTCCATGATCACAGCCCTCTCTCTTCAGCTGAAACAGACAAGACGCATTTGAGCATCACCCACTCAACTTGCCTCTGCCAAAGACAAAATATCTCCTTCATCCTTGGGTGGCTTGTTTGGCCTTGGGGGAAGTCTGGAAGAGACAAAACTTGAGGTTTCCCCTCCCTTTTCCATAGGGGCCTTTAAAGGAGAGTGTATGTGAGAAGGACAGGAGACAGATGTCTTCTAGCCAAAGGATGGCTTTCAGTGCTCTCAGTTAAATCGTGAAAATAAAACAATGTCTTGGTTAGAGAGCTGTGTGAGGCCATCAAAGAAAAAGGGACCACCTACAAGGAGAGAGAAATGCAATGGGGACAGTGAACGAAAGTCAGACAGATGCAGCTGTGCCCAAGGAGATGGGATGTCGGTTTAATACAGTGACAATAAAATAGAAGTGATAGCCATGAGTTTTAAACTTGAGAGCTGAGTTCTCTGCAACACCTGAGACTTTTCAAAGGCAGGATGATTCCCTTTTGCTGTTGCTAAGCTCACTTCATAAAACAAGCGGAAACGTCCCTCTTAAAGGCTGTAAAAAGGCTGGGGTGAGCCTGAATGCTAAACCTGCCAGGGCAGCGTGACTCCTGTGTCTGTAATACCTCGGGGCTGATGGCACTTCCCATCTGGGGACTTCCTTATAAAAATGTTTATCTTGTTGTCGTGTGGAAGTGGCATTTTTCCTCCACTATGGAGCTATGTCAATCCCACTGCAGGCTAGAAGTCAGGAATGGGACTCCCACACTCATTCTTCATCTGCACCAGCCTGGCAAGCCTGTCAGCTGCAAGCAATGACTTCTCCACCCCATTGCCAGCGTGGGGATGGGCAGGCACGTGGGATCTCGGCTGGCCCGTTGAGCAACCCCCAGATGTGCTGTAGCCTTGCCTGGCAGTGCACTGTGTACCTGCAGGCTTGGCCCACACCGTTGAGGATGGGGAGCTGCTCTGGGAGGAAAGGCATGTTTGCAACTGAGGTTGCATTGGCTATGCTCAGCCCCTTTCTCCACGGATGGGCTCACACATCAGCTTTGCCGGCAACAATATATCTACAGGTCAAATTAGATGCCCCTCCATAGGGTGTCATCACTCTGGGACAAAGACAAGGCTTCTAAATAAAAGGAAATAAACACACCTAACTCCCTCTTATAAAAAGAAATAAAATTAAAAGAAAACATATCTGCTGTGGGAGAAACAAGTAGCTCCTGTTCAGTAGATTGGAGCTACAGCTTGATGAGGCCATTGATCCAACCAGTGTCACACCACTTCCATGGCTTAGGCATGCACATACCTTCCATGCAAGTCTAGCAGTAGTATCTAAAGGTCTGATGACTTCACAGAGTCTCTGATGTATCTGTCTTTTGTGGCATCAAGCACTTCATGGAGGATTTTCTTTTGCAGAGTCTCTAACTGGCTTTGACATTTGGGAAAATTCATTATAAATTTGGGGCAGCTTCTCATATGGGACTGAAATTTAAGGGCAATTGTACCACATCAGAGCAAGAGCTCTTGCAATGTCCCATCTCCAGCAGTGGGTATGAGTGATGCAGAGACGACAGTGGAAAATACACATGATACTTTCCCTAGATATTCTCCCACCTTCCACATGTTTTCAGCCTGGGGACCACCCTGTTGGATGTGGCCTCTAGACATCCAGTATCCCTTTATGTATTTATAATCCTGTAATTTTTCAGTCTTTTTCTGAACCTAGGTAAACTTTTGCATTCTTGCATCCTTTGGCAAGGAATGCCAACTATCAGCTGTGCTTAAATTGCTTCCTTTGATTTGTTCTGAGTGTGGCACCTGACAGCCTCATTTGATGAACCCCTATTATCGTTCTGTAGATCTCCTTAATTTCTCCTTCAAGCATCTTTCTTTTTCTTTTCCCGAAAAAAGACTCCACTTTGCTTAGTTAGTAATTTCTTTATATGAGCCATTTTTCTTATATTTAATCGCTTTTATTGCCTTTCCTTGAATCCTGTCCATCATCTCTGTGTCTTTCCTGGAGATAAAGGGATCAAGGATTCAAGATGTAAGTGAACCCAGATTTGCTTCAGTGTTGTATTAATATTCCCTTTGGCTTGCCCCATGGTAATTATTAATATTTTATTGGCTTATTCCACCACTGCTGAGCAATGAACTGGTATTTCATAGAACTATTATAATCTAAATGTCTTATTCCTGAGTGAGCCCAGAGACAATAATTTTATACATGAAGTTCAGAACATTTTTCCTGCCTTGAACATTACTTCATATTTGGCTCCATTAAGTTTAATTAGCTTGTTTATTGCTCATTCACTTAGTTTCATTACATCTTTCTGCAGACCTTGTTCTCACTACCCTGAATAACATGGTGTCACCTGAAAACTGTGTTTCCTCACTGCTCACCCCCTTTCTCAGATTGTCTGTGATTAGGTTGAATAGTGCATGTTCTCACCCATAACCATGGACAAAACCAAAAAGCCTTCTCCTCATTGCCTTGATTGCAGGGTTTACAGGACTCCTCTGGAGATACTGTGTCATAGCTAGATGCCTATTGTGTCATAGCTAGATGCCTATTATGTCATAGATCACATGAAATTGTTTCACTGCAATCTGAAGCATAGCTTTGAGGTTGGGCCATAAGTTTTTGATGAAGCATTAGGATTACTGAATCCGTTGGAAAGCTATCATCAAGGACTTCAGCTGACATTGAAAGCTACTGCAGGATGGGGTAGACTTACAGCATCATGAACCAAGGTGAAGGCAGATGGCTGCACTCTGGGCCAGCTGGAGCCTGCTAAGCTTCACACTTAGCCCCATATTGAGTGAATTACTGCAGCCCAACCTAGAGGTGTCAGGTTGGTGAGTTCCTACATTCAGGTTTTTGTGGGGGAAGGAAAACTGGAGGTAGAAAGAGGGTTTTGGAGGCTGATGCTTCCCTGTCATCCAAGTTTACCAAGAAGATGAGACCTCCTTCTTCACCTTCCTCAAAGAGAACAGCTTCACACTGTGTTGCAACAGATCTATTATTTGCTCTCAAAAAGAGAGAGCATAGAAAAACCTATGCAGGACATCAAAAAGACTCATATTTAAATCCTCACTTCAATCATTTAAAGCAGAAAAGGTCATAAAATTTCCCTGCTAGATAGGCAGAAACATGGCCCAGCTTGCTGCCACTGAGTTGCCATCGCCTCCTGAGTTTGTGGGATGGAAAAAGCACTGTCCTAAATGAGCTTTCACACATATTTGTCATACATGTTCATAATCCGCAGTAACTGAGGACTTGACCCCTTGGCTAAACCAGTGGAGGTGAGCCAGGCTCCCTTTTCTTGTGGGTTCCATGAAGCCAGCATGCATCTTGCCTCATACAAGAATAATCTGCCTGTTCTTCTCCCCAGACTCCTCACCTCCCATCTTTGCAAGCTGGGCTGGCCGAAACATCGCATCAGGGGACTCATTAGGCTTAGATCTGCTCTTCAAACCTTTCTTGTCAGCTTTTGGCTTTGCTCACTAAACTTTATGCTCTGTTTTCACACCACTGTCTTTGTAAGCCAGCCCTTGCAGGATGACTTTTTCCTACCATCTCCAGTCACCTTCACCCCTAAAACTCCCCTAAGAGAACAATCCTGGGACCTAGTGTTTTTCCACGTAACATTTCAGCTTTTGAAAATCAGCATGTTTTGCTGAAATCTCATTTTGGAAAAAAAAATGTTCCAACAGGCTCCATTCCTCAGCTCTCTTCTGTTCTTATTCCCAAATGGCAGAAGAAAACTAGGAAGGAAGTGAGGGGAAAATGTGGGTGTAGGAGAACATCCTGTTCTGCACAAATACCCTGGTGTGTTGTCAGATGGATGCTCTGCTTTAAATAGAAGAGGTCTCATGCTTGCAAAGACCAAAATAATAAATTCTCAGGAATTAGAAAAGATGGAAGTAATGATTTAATGAAGAAAGTGTTTGGACTTACTGCACTGAAGAATCAACCGAGTTAGGTAGATCTTCTCATTATCAGATGTGGTCCCATGTTCATGTGCGCGTAAAACGCGCATGCATACATGCATACATGCATACATGTGCAGAGGGTTTGGAAATAATCCCTGGGGAACTCAGTGAAATTCTGCTTCTTGTTTATTGTAGTTGAGAGGCTATTTCCATAAAAGAGGTCATATGGGGTAAGCAATGTTGAAGTGAGAGTTACATGAATGTCAATGGGATAGATTCAGAAGTCCCCAAGCTTTGGTTTGTTTGAAGAAGTTCTTCTGCTTAGATCTGGTTTTGAGACTCTGATTTCTGCTATCCACTTTTTGCAAGGGGTTGAGTGAAATTACCTTCTGCTCTTTCGTCACCTTTGTTTTTTACCATCAGTCTTGTTTTACCACAGCCACACCAACTGCTTCAGTTATCACTAGAACAAGGAGACGATTTTTTTCTCATCTGCAAATTTTCTATATTTTAGAACTTTTCTGATTGTGCTTTGCTTTGAATCTGAAATTGTACTGCGATTTGAAGGAAAATTTGAAAGAGAAATACCCCATGGCACAAAATACCCTGCAATCTGCGAGTGAGGAAAATTCCACAGGGCTTACTGCAGCAAAGCGACTTCTTACATCAACAGTATTTTCCCAAACCTCTGACATGGTGGTAAAACCACTCTGGTGGTTTTAGTGTCAGGTGTTCCTTGAGCAGGCATCAGGGAAGCCTTTATGTGTTCCCTTAAGCCATTTGCTTGTGCCTGACACCAGTTTTGAAATGAGTTTGAAATTCATCTTTGTAAAGACAAAAATGAGCTTGTGTTGGAGTCAAAGAGTCTGTCACATGGACACTGCATTCTGACCCTGGAAGATGTCTCCTGTTGTTCATTTCTATGGTCAATATAATGAAGCTACTGGGACTGTCAAGGGACACAAGTGACATGGTTGCCTCATGTTATTGCACAGAGGGATCCTACAGAAAAGGTTCTTTAATTTCATATTTCAGTATTTAACACATAGCCTTTGTGCAGGCAATGGGGTGGGGAGGGGACAAGGGATCACATGTTTAGTTCCAGTAAAGTTCTTGTTGTGGTCAGACTGGTTGGACAGTGGTATCAGTTAGAAGCAGATAAACACATGATTCAATCTCGGTGGGCCTTTGTTGGCTCACACTGTCACAGCCTGAGCACTGTTTGCTGTGTACCAGAGACAGGGACCAAGTACAAGGTCCTACACCTGGGTCAGAGCAATCTCAGGCAATGCCAGGTTCGGCAGAGAAGAGATTCAGGGCAGCACTGCAGAGAAGGACTTGGGGGTGTTGGTTGATGAAAAACCAAACATGAGCCGGCTTCAGTGTGCACTCGCAGCCCAGAAAGCCAACTGTACCCTGGGCTGCATCCAAAGGAGTGTGACCAGCAGGTCGAAGGGGGTGATCCTGCCCCTCTACTCTGCTCTCATGAGATCTCACTTGGAGTCTTGTGCGCAGTTCTGGTGTCCTCAACATAAAAAGGACATGGAACTGTTGGAACAAGTCCAGAGGAGGGCCCCGAGGATGATCAGGGGACTGGAGCACCTCCTGTATGAAGACAGGATGAGAAAGTTGGGGCTGTTCAGCTTGGAGAAGAGAAGGCTGTGTGGAGACCTCACAGCAGCCTTCCAGTATCTGAAGGGGACCTATAGGGATGCTGGGGAGGGACTCTTCATTAGAGACTGAAGTGAGAGGACAAGGGGTAACGGGTTCAAACTGAAACAGGGGAAGTTTAGATTGGATATGAGGAAGAAATTCTTTACTGTGAGGGTGGTGAGGCACTGTAATGGGTTGTCCAGGGAAGTTGTGAATGCTCCATCACTGGCAGTGTTCAAGGCCAGATTGGACATAGCTTTGGGTAGCATAGTTTAGTGGGAGGTGTCCCTGCCCCTGGCAGGGGGGTTGGAACTAGATGATCTTAAGGTCCTTTCCAACCCTAACTATTCTATGATTCTATGAAAAGGTCAGTCAAGCATCCTTGAACCCAGTATGCTCTCGTAGAAACTGTAGCTTCCTCAGATCTCTGAATTTCCATGTGTGCCAAAGGAGAGGAAGATTTATCAGCCAGCAGGTCATCTTCTGCAAATACTTCCTAGAGAGCAGAGCATGTGAAATCCTGTCTGCAGTGATACCCACATAGCCTCATGCAGCAGTGAGAATACATGCTAGCTCCCTCATCAGCACACTGCATTAGAGCTCCTTGAGTTTTGGCCACCTTCAGTGAAATACCAGCCAAATATGTTTCCTTGGGGTTTGATCCACACTCATTAGAACACCCCTCCACTCAGGGTAGTGAAGACAGGCACTTTGTCAAAGCTTTAATGAAAGGGCAGCAAGTGGATGATGAAAAATCTTTCTCCGCAGTAGACAAGCTTTCTGTGCTGGGTTTATTTCTGGAGCAGCTAACTTATTATCTGATGCAGGGCCTTGTGCGAATGAGAGTTGGTCCATCCGGAAAATGAATTACATGCCCCTCTTTGCTATTGAACCTATCCATCATATCATGTCCCAAATGGTCTATCATGTTGTTGTCTAGTAAAACTCGGCCATCAGAGGCAGCTCCTGTTCGGATGCTGATGCTGGATGTCTGAAAATGTGATTTCACCTATAACTCTGAGGACATTTAGTTGGAATTTATGACTAGAGATCCTTCTAAGCTCCATCAACTCTATCCATCTCACGCCTTTATAAATAATACTGGTCTTTAGTTTCTGAATCCTTTAAGGCAGCCTCGTGTTTTTTTCCACTGCCTGGAATACATCACATGCAAGATTTCACTCGGTTTTCAAACTGTGTGAGTGCATATTAAATAAATAGAATGAGTTTGGTTGAATAATGTGAACATCATGGAAGGCAGTTTGGTGAACTTGGTACTGTTTAGGATGCAGGAAGCTTCACCAGCACCCGTTTATACCAAGACTTTCAGTATTTCTTTTTGTTCCTCAGTTTCCTTTCTGTTTGGTTCCCAGCTAGCATTAATCAAATTCTTTGACGAGTCCTCATTGGGTTTAGCTTCAGTTGGATCAGGTCCATCAATACCTTACCACTACATGTGGTGCTGTTAGAGATACAGACAAATAGTGCTACGCAAGCAGAAATGTCACCTTTTCTCCATTGACATAAGTAAGAGCAGATGTGCGGAGGAAGAGCAAGCACTCAGGATCATGCTTTAAACTTCCCGTAAGTGCAATAAAAGGAAGGGTTTAGCCCCAAGAAGTGCTTAGCATCCTGGACAGAGATGCTGCAGAGCTGAAGGGGTTGAGTGGTGGGAAGACATTTCAGAGCGTGTGCCAGGGTTTTCTCAGAGTTAAACCCTGTAGGATTATTTGAGGTTATTCCGGTTGGTACATAACCTCAGCAGTCACCACTGTAGTCCAGTGCTTTGGGGAGTGGGTAAGGGAATCTATTAATACACTTAGGAAAAAATTAGTATCCAAACAGCTTTTGTTTCCTTGTTTTTGACACGTCTGTGCTCTCCTCTGTCACTAGCTACAGTGCAGAGCCTGGTATGCTTTGACAAAGAGCTATTGATGGTGTGCTTGTGTGAATTGGCCCAGCATTGGTCACAGCCAACTTCTGTGGGACCTGCTGCCCCTGTTTTACAATACGCTCCAGTGTGCTGAGCCATTTGTGAAAGGTCAGAAATGAACAGAGAAATGGACTGGAGTCAAAAACAAGTAGTCCTATAAATATCAGTCATAGTCAAAGGAGGTTTATTCCATTCCTTCCCTCTCTCTCCCTCTGTGTGTGTCTCTCCCTCCCTCTGTTGTGGTTTCCCAGATGTAGCTCCATGTTTCTGACTGGGGAGCTCTGACAGGAAAGCAGCACGCGCAGTGCAGCTTCTGCTCCCATCTTGTACACATGGAATGATCCTCAGTCCCACAAGCAGGGCTGACAGCCAGCACGAGTCCAGGCATCATCTGGACTCAGATGCTAAGTTTTGATTCCTTGGGTTTTCTTTATCTGTGAGAAACTCCTTTGCTACGGCTTGAGAACCAGCTTTGACCACAGACGGTTTGGATTGGGACTCCTGAGGGCTCTTCTCTGTCCGGAGCTAACATTTGACTTCACTATGACTTTAGCAGCTAAATTAGAGGATATTGAAGTGACGCTGGAGCACCTACTAATGGATGTGTTCGTAAGTAAGCTACGATTTCCTATTTCAAGTGAGATGATAATAATCCGCAAGGCAGAGTACAAACTTCATGGTGTATCCAGGTGTTGCATTAACTTAATTCCTTTACATCTCCTGATAAACTGTGTGTCCAGCACTACCAATGTGTTCTAGTTTAGCTAAGGCATCTACTGCAAGAGGTAACATGAAAAACTGGAACAGTGTGAATCCAGTACAGTGTATATTCTACATTGGCTTTGTGTATCATCTATAACTCTTTTTAAGTATTTTAAAGGAGGAAAAATTTGGTCATTTTGAGAAATAATTCTGTAAAAGAAATGCACTGACAGAGATTTAAACTGTGCATTGCTTAGCACCAACTGTCCTCGGCTTTAGGACTTTGACAGCTATTAGATTACAGTCTTTTACCACTCTGACTTCTGGGTGAGTTTTGTAAGAGATGGAGGAACAAGAAAAAGTAGTCATGTTTTCAAGAAAATCAGGTTTATTCCTCCTGGATATAGCAAACACTGTGTTAATCTGCAATTGCCTCCTTCAAATCATCAAAGCTCAGTGAAGCAACATACGACTTCCTTCTGCACATCTGAGATATGAATCAGTCTCATCGTCTCTATTTAAAAGTTTCTTAAATATATCAAAACATTTCAAAGCAGATTCCTGTTTTTTCCAGCACAACTTGATGGGTTTTGCCTAAAGGTCAGAGATATCATAGAATCATAGAATCATAGAATAGTTAGGGTTGGAAAGGATCTGAAGATCATCAAGTTCCAACCCCCTAGCCATGTTTAGGAAGTTTTTTGGGTGGTGCGGGAAAGACAATGAGGGATTGCCAGATCATTTATCTTCTTCAAAGAAAAAGCCATGTCAAGGTGATTTGTACCCTCTAAATTCAGGCTATAGGAAATAAGATGCAAGAGCCATTCTGAATTTTCAAGAGAGATTTTTGGCATCTCTTAAATGAAATGCTTTGAATTTCAGGGTCTAGTGATGAGGAATCTTAGGCATCAACCACAAAAGTGAAAAACAGGAGATCTTGCCAGCTTCCTAGCCTGTGGTCCAGTTCCTTAGGTGTCCATCTGTGCTGTGAAATGGATTCAAGTCTCCCTGGAGTGGCATCTTCCCTCAGCACTTTGGGGAGTGCCCTGTCCCCTTTCCCACAGTTTACTGAGATAAGGGATAGAGGAAAATAGTTGGAGGCTGCCCTATCAAAGCCTTGATGTAAGAAATGAAATACTTTTTGGGTTGTGATATTTGAACCAGCTTAATGATTATTTGTCACTCTGGGTTCAGCTCCTTTCCCTGCCTCTGAGTACCATGAACGCTAGAGAAACTTCCTAAGGGTTTAAATCCCCATGAGGAGCAAAGATGCATCATCTGCATCTCATGACCACAGCACACTGTGAAGGTTACTCTGCATGGGAAGAGACCAGTGCTTTCTTTGGACTATTTGCAGCTGCTGTAGAATAAACTTGGCACCACAATCCCTCTTGGTATGTTTGTAACTCAGCATCACTTTACTGAGCTGAGTGCTTGACACCTGGGAGACTAAAAGGCTCCATGTGCAGGTGTCATTAACAGTCAGTCATTAAAGGCATTTAGTTGCAGGTAGCTCCAAGCAGTATCTCTGAGACTGACAAGATCTAGAAAGCCAGGGTTGACTGAGGCTGAAGAGTCCTTCTTCTGTCTGATTGTGTTTGAAGAGCATGAAAAGCCTCTTGCCCTGCTGGGAACCACCCAACCCTGTAAGACAGGTCATAGTAAAGCATTTCTTCTTGGCTCTTCGTGTCCCACTGTGAGCAGTGGTTTGGAGCTGGGTCTAGGCTTTGTCTAATCTTATGTCCACCCCTTGCTTCCATTCCAAGTGTCTTTTTCATGGCTTTTGCATTTGGGTTGGGGTGTTTTTTGCAGTGAGGGTGACAGTAGACAGAATAAATATGTCCTAATCCTCTAGAGGTGCTGGTGCCCTCAGTTTGTGAAACCAATGGAGCTCTTCTCAGGTTGTGTTTGGAGCTGACCCCTCAAACGTATAATTCCAGAAACACAGCTGGAACATTGCAATCACAGCTGAAACTGTGATGCAGGGACATGTCAATGCAGTGCCATGCTGTGCCACGCCGGAGCTCCAGCTGGCTCTGGAAGAGCTGGTGTGTCTGTGCAGCATTGTCCAGGGGCACACTGTAGTAGTGTCACTGCTTCACCCCCTTTGTCCCTCTGTAGAGCCTGGGACTGTAAGACTGGGTAGCATGTCCAGGCTTCACGTGTCACTTTGACTATCAGAACTGTGGATCTAATCTAGCCTTTATGCAAATAAGTCTTTCCTGATGGGCAAATGTGTTTTTAGTAAGGTGGGCTCTTCTGAACACTGCCTAGGAATTATGGCAGGAAGAATTTTGGATAATCTAGCCCAAATATTCCAAATGCAGAATCTTTTTGTCTGACACTATCATGCATGATGTTCAGGCTTTATTCATCAGCTTGCCTTGTGGCTATGTTTGATCTTAAACCACCTGCTCAGTAAGCAATACTGAAAATAATCTCTCCTACTGGATACAGAAAAGTAAACATGAAATTCAGTAAGAAGGAAGGGCAAAACATAAATCTCTGGCTGTTGCAGATCATTCTAGCAGCCAAGTTCATCCAAGGTCATTAATCCATTACCAAGTGTTTTCCTCTTACTAACCAACCTTGCACGTGGGTGAAAAGCATGGGACCAGACCAGCAGGGCTGAATGGGGGCTGCCAGGTAACAGAACTCTTACGGGAGTGATCTTGAAGTCTGTTCCGTGCCATGTATCTTCATCCATGCCACATTTATTGCTGAAGGAGTGAAGCCATCTGTCACCATAATGCTCCCCTTCCAGTTTTTCAGTGCCCTTCACTGCTCTAAACCTGGTGATTACCTATAAACTTTGGAAATTGTGGTCTATGGAGCCTTAACTTGTCTTTTTCTTCCTTTGAAGAAGCCTAGTTTTAATGTTTCTTGGACTGGAGGGGCAGTAACTCATTCCCAGACCAGTAGACCCTGACAAAGTCCACTTCGACAGCTTGTACCCAGCCAGGAAGCTCATTATTTTACACTGTAGAAAGGTTATAGTAGACAATAAATGAGAAGTAACCACCAGTTTCTAAAAGAAACTGAGCCCTAACTCATTTCAGACTAACCCAGGAACACAGACTGAAGAAACACTATGGGACTGTGTCATTTCTAATAGCTTTTTAGCTAATTTGTCCTGCAGGAGCTCACCTGGAGTGCATTCAGCAGAGATTCGCGGGGACGATGGCAAGCCTTGGCAGCAGGTATATCTAACACATCCTCTGGAAAGCTAATCTTACACCAGTACACTCTTTAAAACAGCTTTTTCAGACCAGCGAATCACATCTACATGGCATGAGATGCCACTTCCTTCCAGGACATGGTGTACCCGCCATGTTGTCATCCCGCTATCGGAGAAGCAGCTGTTGCTGCACTGACACTTCCTTTCCCCCATTACCAAAGGGCATTGGAAAGCTTTGCTGGGCTCTACGAGGCGAGATAAAAGGGAAGCCTCCTATGTGACATTTCATAATTAGCTGTCATCACCAGCAGGCTGCCACTGAGCTGCTGATGAGCTGGGACTTGGCTGCCTGGAGGAATCTGGACAGGGATGCAGGGGACAAACCAGGGAGGTGGTGCAGGAACAAGCTCAGCAGGTCCCTCGGCTCTGCTAAGGGGAAAAGGAAGTCCAGATAAGAAACACAGGCTCTGAATCCTTGTTTTGCTGCTTGCAAAAAGCATCCCTGAGCCAAAGCCTCCTTGCCTCTGGACACGTTAATTATTCTTGTGCAGTCTGTGAAAGCAAGCCTTTGGGGTACCCTTCAGGACCAATCTTACTGCCATCCAAGCCTTGCCTTGGGCACAGCTAGAGTGAGCCTCATGATACACCATGTCTAGCATTCTTGGGGCAAGTTGTATGGGATGTATGGGAAAGAGCAAGAGTGAGGTGGGCTGCAAGGCACATCCCTCTGAGGGATGCTTTTACTTGCATTATGGATGTGGCTTTAGAAGTGGAAGAAACAGACTTTCAAGCAAAGAGGCAAAAGGATTATAATCCTAGTGGAAAAGTGGGCCTGAAGTAATCAAGCATCAGCTGGCTCCAAAAAAAGTACTGATTTCTGCAGGCAGGAGTGATGGAGCTGTAGTGGTATCCCAGGAGAGAAAGAGAGACCTAGATGAAGTCTTTAAACCACAAACACTATATCCCAGGCCCACTCCAAATACCACCTGGAATACAACAAGCATTTTATCTCCAGTGCCTTGTGGGGTCTTAGACACCATCCAACACAACCAAGCCTGCCAAATCCACAGTACGCTCCATCTCTGCTCCTACATTCCTGCAGACAAGTATTTCCACAGCTGGCTTCTCAGCCTTCTTTTCACCACATTGCACAGATAAATTTATACATATGCATGTATGTGTGTGTATATATATATATTGAAAATATATAATATTTATATATGATTTTTAAAATATTATTCTTAAAGTATGTGTATATACATGCATATACATATACATATATATACACATATACATACATATACATATACATATACATATACATATGCATGAAAATGAACATGAGCCGGCAGTGTGCGCTTGCAGCCCAGAAAGCCAACCGTATCCTGGGCTCCATCAAAAGGAGCGTGACCAGCAGGTCAAGGGAGGTGATCCTGCCCCTCTACTCTGCTCTCCTGAGACCTCACTTGGAGTATTGTGTGCAGTTCTGGTGTCCTCAGCATAAAAAGGACATGGAACTGTTGGAACAAGCCCAGAGGAGGGCCACGAGGATGATCAGGGGACTGGAGCACCTCCCGTATGAAGATAGGATGAGAAAGTTGGGGTTGTTCAGCCTGCAGAAGAGAAGGCTGCGTGGAGATCTCATAGCAGCCTTCCAATATCTGAAGGGGGCCTATAGGGATGCTGGGGAGGGACTCTTCATTAGGGACTGTAGTGATAGGACAAGGGGTAACAAGTTGAAACTTAAACAGGGGAAGTTTATATTGGATACGAGGAAGAAATTCTTTACTATGAGGGTGATGAGGCACTGGAATGGGCTGTCCAGGGAAGTTGTGAATGCTCCATCGCTGGTGCTGTTCAAGGCTGGATTGGACATAGCCTTGGGTGGCATGGTTTAGTGGGAGGTGTCCCTGCCCCTGGCAGGGGGGTTAGAACTAGATGATCTTCAGGTCCTTTCCAACCCTAACTATTCTATGACTTATATACAAGACAATCTGATGAAAGTGACATTTGTGAGGGCTTCCTGACATGAGGAGGAGCTGTGGTTGCTTTGCCCTGGGTGGATTTAACAATCCAGATTTGCTGTGCTCTAGACTCCCCCATCACCCTGAGAAACAGCTGCTCTTCTCCCTCCCCATGTTGTCAAGTCCTAGCAGAGTTAATACCAAAGTAGCAAGGACATGAAACTTAATCTCTGTTGCTAATACCATAACAGTCAGAGGAAGTCAGAAGAAATTACCTGGGATGCTGCAAGTATTCTGGCTCATTCTTCTGCCAGCATTCTTCATACCAGGAATTAAGGTCTGAGTCAAGCTCCCATATCTAGCCAGATGTAAAACTGGATATTTGAAGGAATAGAAATCCAACACTAATCCTAAAGAGTCCAAAATGAGGATTAGGTCCCTTGGGCATCGGTGGCAAAGGAGTCTAGGCTCCCTGGGAGATCTTGGCAATGTAGATGGCGCCATGAGGTGGACAAAGCCACCATGTCCTAGTCAGGGCCTGGAGTGGTGGCTACTGATGTCCACATATTCCAGCTCCTAAAACCAAGCTGCAAAGAGAGGGGCATTATATAAGTCTTTATTAATAATAGAGAAATACTGGCAAAAGCAGCTGTGATCTCCTTGTCATTTTACAGATAGGGAAACTGAGACGTGGGCGTTAAGCCATTTGGGTAGCACTCTCCTCTATCTTCCCACTTAAAAAGGAGTAGAAACCTGAGCCCCAGAATCCCACTTTACTGATTTTTTTCCTACACATTATAACACTCTGCCACAATCGCAGAATAATCCAACCATCAATGTGTGGGGCACAGATCTCCAATATCAAGGATGAAGCGTGCTTTGGATCTAATCCTTGCATGCTCTGGCACAGATGGACGTTGCATTTGTCCGTTCTTTGGGCATTTGCACCATTAACCTTCTTATTTTCTTATGCCATCAACATTGGTAAGCAGTAGCCATTCTCATAGGTGAATCTGGAGAAAGGAGGGGTGCAGAAAGATGGATGTGATGAACTTGCTTCGACCACCATTGCACAGCGAGCCGTGCACACAGCAGTCTCCATCCCTGCCATAATCAAACAAACATTCTTGCAGTTACTATCAACTCCTGGAGTCTGTGTTACATTTTTCTTAATAACCATTGCAATAATAAGATATTATCAACATGTAAAGTGATCCATTAACCTCTCTAGTGGCAATAAATTGTGTGGCTTTGCCAGGCTGCCAGGACTTGTTAATGGAAGAGCAAGCAGCAAGTTCATACTTGGAGCAGTCACAAATCATGCATAATGCAAAAGCGTGGGTGCTAACCTCACCCTCTGCAGTATAATGGGTAATCCCATGCGTTTATTTATCAGTGAAATCAGTTCTTTGAAGCAGCTCTTAATGAATTTCTGTCTGGCAACAGCAGCATCCTCCAGTTTATGCTCAGCATCCAGTTTGCAAGTGATTTAAAGCCCCATCCTCCATCACTGAACTCAACCTGAGTTTTGCCAGATAAACAGAAACAGGCCCCTTGACCTGCCCTAAAAACTGAAGTTGCTCAGCATGATTCTGCCATTAAAGAGATCCAAACAGGTAGCTGCTTGTCAGGTTTTGTTTCAACATTTCTGAAAACGAGAAAATAAAAGCCATGGGGAACTGGATGATTTTGCAGTCCTTTCCAACCCAAAACATTCTATGATTCTATGTACCAAGTCTTTCCAATGAATGACCTAGTCCAGCATCGTGCCTCGGGTATCAGCTGACATTAGGAGCATATAGGCAAATACAAGAACAGGGCAAGTACACAGTCACAGTCCCCACAGCTATCTTCCAACCACAAGTTGTTTGCACTCAGGGGTTTCGTGACCCAGAATTGGTGTCTTTGAATTTAGCAGCTCACAATAGATGTTCTTTCATTAACTTGCTGAGTCATTGTTTGAACCCACCCCAGGGACCCAAGTTTCCAGGCACAGCTGCCATGAAGAGTCCTGGAGCACAAGAAAAGCCGTAGTGTTGTGCTGCAGCCCTGCACTCAGGGCCATCAACCGCAGATAACTCCTTGCTCCCATGAGAGTCAGGTCATGCTGTTGACCCTCAGAAAGCCTCTGTAAAACAGAAGAGCTTTGTGGAGCAGCCTAGGCTTGGTCACCCATGTAGAACAATGCTCAAAAAGAAGATGGTGAGAATGAAGGTCTGAGAGTACTAATGCCAACAGGGATGTTGCAACAAGGGCAAGTGTCGTGGTTTGAGCTGTAAATCACACAGCCGGTTCTCTCACTCACTCCCCTCTCTTTCTTCCCCCTGCTCCCAGAGGGATGGGAGGGAGAATCAAAAGAATGCAGCTCCCACAGGTTGAGATAAGAACAGTTTAGTAACTAAAGTATAACACAAGACCGCTACTGCTACCACCAATAATAATAATGACAAGGGAAATACAAGGAAAGAATACAATGGCTCACAGCCTATACCCAGCCTGACCAAGCAGTGCACACCCCACCCTTCCAGGTCTCTGCTCTCCCTTTTCGCATCCTGGGCATGACGTGCTGTGGCATGGAATACCTCTTTGGTCAGTTTGGGTCAGGTGTCCTGTCTCTGCTTCCTCCCGGCTTCCCCTCCTCCCTGGCAGAGCATGAGACTCAGAAAGTCCTTAGTCAGACCAAAACATTACCAAGCAGTAACTGAAAACACTGGTGTTATCAGTGCTGTTCCCAGGCCGAAAGCCAAAACACAGCGCTGCACCAGCTACCAAGAAGGAGAAAAATGACTGCTACTGCTGAACCCATGACAGCAAGGTAAATAAGTACAGCTACCAAGGGACACAGCAGAACTTCTGATAGCTGGAGAGGAAGGACAAAAGTGGCCAGTTATCAAGCTTGCTTTATAATCAGCATGAAGACATAGACACTTTCAGGGATCATTCGTCCCCCAGTAAAGTAGGCAGCTGAAGCACGTCTCGTGTCTCAAACCTTTCCAATGCCCATTTCTGTTCACTGATGACAAAAGGAGTCCAGGTGACAATCTCACATAAAGGCAACCAAAGTTTGGAGAGGTAAATGCCACTCCAGATGTTTCCTACAACTTCAGCAGGGTGATACTTCAGTTTAGCCGATACAGAAGAGCTGATGGAATGAAATATAGACTGATAGGAATTACAGGGAGAGACTCCAAGGCTGAAGATCCAGAGTCAGACACACTTTTCAATTTTCTTAATCTGTCCATATAAATCCACAAAGAACATATCCAAATTGGTTTTGTATTTTGCCAATGTTAGCAGTTTCAACTGTGCAAACGCAGTTTTCTTCTCATTCATAGAAAACCCATCATTATTGCATGCCTGTGAAACCTCAACTGCAAAACAAAATTTGCCTGAAAAGCTCTTTACTAAGTCTGGCAAGACTTAAAAACTCTCCTGACATCTTTCAGGGGTCTTCTACTTCCCTCCTTTCTTTAGGGACATGTTGGCTTCTCTTCTATCCATGTGGCTTTCTTTTAGGGCAGCAGGAACTCTCTCTGCTTCCCTCACATAGACGCATATGCTTTCCCACAATGTATTAAAATTAATCAAACCAAGTGTAACAAGGATGAAGTTTTAAAAGAGAGAAAATTACACAGAACAAAGAAACATTTATCTTCCCAGTGTTTGACATAGTCCATATGTCACATATCCTGTTTAAGGCTGAAACCTAGCTCAAGGCTGAGTACCTTCCATGCCATGCTGAGCAAACCCTTTCTTCAGGAACTGAAGCCAATCATCAGTGCTCAGCACTACACAGGAACAGCCCGCTCATATTTTAGACTTGATACTGAGATGCACCAAGTATTTGAGTGCTTCTTGCAGTCACCGGGATTAGGCTTTAGACCAGAACCCTGATAGAAATAGTGCACAGTCATACCCCAGCTGACTGCGTGACTGCTATTGTATGCATCACATCCAGCCTCCGCTACGCATCCACCACGTGGGAATGTGCTGCTGTTGCCAAATATCTCCTCTGTTGTTTATATAAGCCCTGGAAGTCAGAGATGGCCTCTGCGATCCCTTTGTGATGTTTACAGTAGCGTCTCCAGGGCAATGGGGTCAGGCAAGTTCCCTCCCTCATTAATTACTGTCTCCCTGAGTTATGTGGGAAAAGAGGTGACCTACCGGCACACTAAAACACAGGGGAAATGTCCTTCCATCTAGCAGAGGCCCCAGTTGCTATCTGCTGCTATTCTTCTGGGCAGGGTTTTCCAGGAACCTGCCTGCCTGGGATGATTTCCGCAGCAAGGACCATACACGGGATGGAGGGTGAGATGGGTAACAAGGTTGCTTCTGCAGAGTCTGTTTGGTGGCAGTAGGGGAAAAGGAAGTTGCTCTGTCCTCTTTCCTGAAGACATTTTCTGGGGTGTCTAGATCTGTGTCATGACTTTCATCTCCATCCGTACCATGGCTTTCACTAGAGGCTGTGCCAAGAACTTGCTGGCTTGGTGGACATACCAGCTGATGGGTCTTTGACTTGGCTAGGTGCAGGCTCAGCAGGCAACCCAAGGCTGAGTACAAAAAGCAATAGATGAGCAGCCATGTGGATATTTCATAGAATCACAGAGTAGTTTGAGTTGGAAAAGATCTTAGAGGTCATCTTGTTCTAATCCTCTGCCATGGGCAGGGACACCTTCCACTAGAGCAGGTTGCTCCAAGCCCCATCCAGCCCGGCCTTGAACACTGCCAGGGATGGGGTAGCCACAGCTTCTCTGGGCAACCTCTGCCGGTGTCTCACCACCCTAATGTCTTCCTAATGTCTAAACTCAATCTCCTCTCTGTCAGGCTAAAACCATTCTCCTTTGTCCTGTCACTAAAGGCCCTTGTCAAAAGCCCATCTCCAGTTTTCTTGTCAGCCCTTTTAGGCACTGGAGCTGCTCTAAGGTGTCCCCTTAAGGAGCCTTCTCTTCTCCACGCTGAACAAGCCAGCTCTCTCAGCCTGTCTCCACAGCAGAGGTGCTCCAGCCCTCACAGCATCTTTGTGGCCTCCTCTAGACTCTCTCAAGTAGGTCCACATCCCTCCTGTATTGTTAGCCCCAGAGCTGAATGCAGGACTGAAGGTGGAATAGCAGTGAATGGGGAAATTTAGGGGCATGTAACATTACATTCTGAGTTACCCTACAGCAGCCTACATCAGACATGAACTTCTCTGAGTCCAGAAGTGCTTGATCCTGGTTTTCTGTTTAAGCTTATGCTACTCAGGCCTACTAACACATCTATCAACTGCAGGTGGTTAGACAAACACTGCCAAGTCAACACAGGAGCCTAAATTCCCAATCAACATTGTCAGTACAAGTGATGGACATGCTGCATATGCCTTCAAACACCACACTGATGCCTGCATAACTCGGAGTACCAAAGCAAATTAAAACAAAGCAAGAGCCCTGCTCAAGTGATGGGCTGACCTTCATATTCATCCTGGATTGCTGCACCCAGCAAAGGCTCTAACACGGACTGCTTGCCCAGAGGAGACAAGGAGGTGACAGCCTCCATGACCCCCAGATGTGACGTAGCCTTGTCACACTTAGGGAAGCCCCTGGGCTTTCTGTGACTGGGGACCATGAATGATCTCTCTTACCCTAGCAAGCCGCTGGATTATTGCCAGCTTTGAAGGAAAAGGCTTGTACAGGAATGGAACTCCACTCCATGTGTTTTCCGCATCTCTCCCCAGGCTATAGTGATCATAACATTTCTCTGTAAAACATCATGTAAGACTGGAAAATTGTTTGGTTTTGGCTTTACTTTAAGGCAAGCTAGATCTGCAATGACAACCTCCGCTTATCTTTTACTCCCAATGAGGCAGTTTCCTTTACAGTCTGATTTTGGGTGTAATAAAACCTAAGTCACTGTAGGGACTGCAATCCCAAAGCATTGGCCTTTTCTCCTTGTCTTCCTATTGCTTTGCCATGCCCTAACAAATCAGCTAGGGACAATTTCTTACAGTGGGAAGTAAGAAATTCCACCAAGATTAATAGGAGCTGCTAAAGAGCTCAACTGAAAGTGGCTTACCTACCAGGGGTCCAGGGAAGAGTTTGGCTTTGCTACTGATAGAAACCATAGATATCATCCAGGATGGAAAATACTGTCAGGAGCTGCAAGTTATCCTTGTTCTCCTCTCATTGTGTTGCCATACTCATGGAGTACAGAATTTAAACGTTTTTTTCTGGGTGACTTCAATTTTACAAAACCATGTCTTACTGGTAGATCTGAAGGATACCACATACCACATTGCAGTCTGCGTCACTGGTGTCACTGGTTTCCATTCACTGATCTCCGCTGGGCATACAGTGACTTGAAACTTGACTCCTCCATTGCAAATATAAGACACACTTTCCAGCAGTAAATGATTTCTTTCTCTTTTTCATTAAAGACCAGAAAAGAAATTTTAGTCTAAATAGCAATCTATTGGAATGTACTTTCCTCTGATGCATTGTTACCACAAACCACTGTTCCTGACAGCCTGCTGTTAGTACTAAAAAGCATCCCTTGCTTTAAAGAGTTTTGTCTTTCAGCAGTTAGTAAATACAGCGTGTCTCTTTTGAGGGTCTGTGCTGGTGAGGCCAAGATGTTCCCTTAGAATAGTTTGGGTTTTATTTCCTACTGTGCTCTTTGGTCGGAGTTCACCTCTGCAGACAATGAGTTGAATGAAGCCTCAGTGATGAGTCTGGTCATTTTAATCTACATCTGCGGTCAGCTACACAAGACAGGGGGCTTTCCATAGGGAAATTCAGAATCTGATGGGCTGACATACCCTCAGCCGTTCTTACATCTGCTGCAAACACCTAAACTTCATCTCTGTGAGCAACTAGAAAGACCCTCATGAGAGCATGATTTGCATTGCCTATCCTATAAGCAATCTGTCAAATAAACTGTAACGGATTGCCCTATCAATATGACTTGAACAACTCTAAAAATTAGAAGACATCTTGTCCTTCAGGATGGTTTTCACAGTTCTGAGGATTACAATTTGGCTTTCTGTCCCCAGATTCATACCTCCTGAGTGCTTCACGCTGGTACCACTGGACGGTCCATCTCTGGTCCCATAGCTTGATTGCTTATAGACACACGTGGAGATGTGTGCTGCGGCTCTTTGTCCCCTCTAGTGGATGAAGTCCTATCTACAGGGCTGAGCTTTCAATGAGCTGGACCTGCAGGAGACCTTGCTTGCAGGAATATGGGAAAGGGCCCTGGCATCTGCCCACCTCAGGGCTTCCGATCAGATGAGCAGGGAGATCTTTGCTACTCTGCTCTCGTGTGAAGCACTCACCTCTGAAGTCCTGACTCAGATATGACTCAGTTCTTACTCAAGCAAAGCTCCCAGGAGGGCAGGCTGCACCCACCTTCGCCCTGCTTCTCCACCAGTAGATCCCCAGTGGCTCTGCTGATATAGGTGAGGGTTCCCCATGGAAATGCTAGCTTGAAAAACAGGAAGGCAAGCTGTGAGATGGCAGTGGGGCATTAGCAGTCATAAAAAAAAACCCTGCAAGAAGCACAGACCCTAACTCTGCACCTATTCCCCATAAAGAACCTATATAAGTCAGTCATGCTTAAGATATTTCCATCTTTTCCTGCCTCTCTCACTCTGTTTGGCAAGAGCCATATGGAACTAATTATGAACAAAGCCCGATTGTTTTAATATTTAGAGTTTTCCACATCAAGTTGCTAGGTTTTTTTCTTTGGCTGGTTTTAATGCATGTGCATATGCTGAGCAGATACAGAGTTTCTCTTCTTTATTTGAAACGGCTGCTTTAATGTCATGTCCTTAACACCTTCATCCTGGCTTTTGGACTAGGATCAAAACAAAGCATTTCTGGTTCTGCATTAAAATGAGAACAATACATGGAGGAAGGGATTGGCCCTACAGCTCAACAGATTTTGCTCTCCCAGTTAGACTGCTCCAAGTAAAAGAGTGTGGGCCAACATCTTTTCCGTTTGGTTAAGCAAATTCAGGATACTGCTATGGAGTTGGTGCATTGAGAAGCTCCTGCTTTGGATACATTCATTCCAAACTGCATCTGGACCAGTACCTGTAACTGAGCATGGAAATGAGCACAACACCAAAAACAAATATTTACAAAAGCATAGATTTATACCTGGACATATGCAGGACATATGGACATATTACCCCTGGACTCCTGGTGCTGCAGGAAGCCTGTGGGAAGGGGAAAAAAAGTCTTTTCCTCATTTCCAAAACACTTGTGTACAATTTATAGTATAAATATAGTTTCAAAGCTGTGTTCCAGATAAAGAAAATATCATTGTCTATGAGTCTCTAATGTGGTTTCATAAGAGAAAAAAAAGAGGTAGATGTTGAGACCGGCTTCGTGAAGGCAACACCTCACGCTTATAGACTCTGATATAATAATATTTATAAGTGCACGTAGAAGCTGTAGGCATCACCCAGCAGGCTTTCACTGATACATATGTGAGTGGTGATATCTGTTCTTTGTACTTATGCATGCACTGCACTGTGCCATGCAGACCACATAGCCTGAATCGGTGAGTGCTCGTGTTCCGCTGAGCAGCCAGAGGATCTGTTCAAGCCCTGTGCTCTGGGGTACGTGTTTCCCAACATTGAGGAGAGAGGAATATCTGAATGTAGGATTTCACATTAATCTCTGCACCAGATGGTGATAGACCAGATATTCTTTTTAAGGTGAACATGTGATCTACTGTACAGCAAACCAGAGGGGTCTGCAGTCACATGGCAAAATGTATAATAACTCTGATAGAGCTTTGATTAGACAACTGACCTGGTTACCATCTGTAGCTACAAGAAGCAAGCTTGACATTTTTGGAACATTCTTCCCAGAAGCTTAATTCTTCCACCTCTGCGGCACAGCAATCCTGCTGAGCAAACTACACCAAGAAACAGAAGGAAGCTAAAGATACTCTGCTCGAAGCATGTTATTAAGGTCACAAGGCTTGGGTTTTCCTGTCTTTTTTTTCCTTTTCCCCTTTTCCCCCCTCCTTCTTTCAAGCAAGCCACATCTTGACTCATATGGTCTGATGTGAAACCCCACTCAGCTATTTGATAGTTGGGAAATCTAGATGAGACTGTAAGTTGTTTCAAAGGAAGCCTGTGTGTGCTGTGAACTCTCTCTCACATACACACACACACACACACACACACACACACACACACACACACACACGAGTTGGCTCTGCACTATGGTAATACAGGCAGCTGTGACTCCGGGTAGGACCCGAAGACTCTTATTCAAAATACCATATGGATCACTGAGGAGACGCAGTGTGGAAAGGGTAAGCCATGATTTCTTTGTCCTGAATGCATGCCCAGAAGATGAGGAGGGTACCATTTGATAGCAGTTGTCTGCCCCGTTAGTAGTCAAAGCTAATAGGGGTTATGTCATAGTGTGGAGAAATTACTATTGGTGTATGGCACGGTGCGGAGAAATTACTGCTGGTGGGATCTGTGTGATGATGAATGTGAATTAATACTAGTCAGACCCTGTGTGATAACTTAGAGTAGAAATTGGTACCAGGAGGAACAGTAAGATAACATGCAGCAATTAAAACTAGTTAAGGGCACTGTGATAAGGCTTGGAGGTAATAATTTCTGAAAAAGATAATTTCTAATAACCAGAACTCATTGAGAAAGGGGGATGGCAGCACTGACCTGTAGAGTGGGGAGTAAATAATAGTAATGTCCAATAGTTAGTGGCAGTGGAAAGCTCAGGGTGATGTGGAAGGGCTCTCTGAGTGAACACAGATGCAGATGCCCACTAGTGTCTGTCCCAGCTGAGACATACACCTAGCTGTGCTTGCACAGTGCAACATGGGCTCTACAGTGTGCGAAGCATTGGTCTGCACGGTGCCAGACAACGTGACACTGTGGGACTGTCAGTCCCTGATTATCTGAGGTGACACTGTTGCTTCCTTGTCATGGCAGGCATAGCAGGGGGATTCAGGGATGCTGCAATTATGTCATTAATTCCCTGGAAGCACATTGCTTTATCAGCAGTACCCAGGTGACCAGAGGGGATCCTGTCTCTTTGCAGTATTGACAGGCAGGTAACGAGGTGATGTCTGGGACACAAGCCCCAGCTCAGAGGGTGATGCACACTGCAAAGCACTCTGCAGCTTGTACACCCCTTCTGCTTGTGACTGCTGATATCCCTGTGCACATGGAATGGACATGCTCTGCAAGCTCACAGCCACAGAGGGTATAGGTAGGGTGGGCAAGGGGTGCTGCACCCACTGCTGCATGCCTGGTGGCATGTGTAGAAGTTCTACAAGCCCAGAGCAGTTCAGAGTTTCTCCATGCAGGATGGAGCAAAACTTGTGCTCGAGGCATCTCTTTTGCAGAAAAGCAGGTTTGTGGCAGCTGAAACAACCTGTGAATTTACTTTGACTCTGTTGCATGTGTCACTCAAAAAAAACAAAATCTCTTTTTGGACATTTCAAGTATTTTTTTTTTACTTCATTTTTTCTTTCAATCAGTGTAATTTAATTTTGATAAATGCCTTAATTTTGTTAATAGATATGAAAAGAATCCCTCAAAATGAAATGCAGGTCAGAAACTGTTTCAGTTAAACACAAAGCCCTTTTTTGTTGTTGTTTGTTTGCTTTTCTTCCAACTCCATTTGGCAGAAGGGAAAGCAGAATAACTTTGTGTCAACCTGGAACATATTTTCTTTGCCTTTCCAGTCCATCAAGCAAACCAAAGATAATCAATTATTCACACAGCTTCAGTCTGCCATTGTCTGATGGCTGTTTGTTGCTTTGGAGCGCAGTCAGAAATGGCCCTCCTGGTAAATTTAATCTTTAAGTTTCAAGATGCTGCTTCTGAGAGGGGCCAGGGGCAGGTTTTATTGTGTCCCATATACAGTGCCCAGCACCGCTATAACATAGGACAGGGTTCCACCCTCCGCAGAGGCACCACGGTTGCTAAGCCACATCACAGGGGTCTGTGATAGCAGCTGCTATTGCAAGTGTGGGGAGGTAAAGTCTGGTATCTCCTTCAAAGGCAGCTTCCTGCAAGGTGGCAGATGATGTTTTGGCCAGAGCAAGCTCTCTGTGGCTGCTGTGGGGCCACTATCCTCTGCTGCTGCTGGCCACAGCGAGCCCTTGCCCATCTGGAAGGGCTTATGCTTTCCTGCAGACTGTACCTGAGAGTGGTGAGCTAGAGACAAGTCATAACTGTGGAAAATGGGAGAGCACTCTTCTCCATGTACACACACATCCCCTTTGCAAAATTGATATCCCTGCCAGAGCAACAGCTGCCCAAGTCTTTGCTTTCCTGTGTGTGATGGAGAGGAGTGAAAAACAGCAGTACTCTCACAGTGGGGTTCCAGGAGGTAACCCCATTGTGGGGAGAAAGGGAGAGCATGAAGATACCTGCAGAAGATGTTGGAGAAGGTCAGTGTTTATACAGGAGGCAACAACAGCTACAATAAGGATGATCAGCGCTGCAGGGGACTTGGCCGTATGTACACACTTAACAGCCCCACATACAGCCCAAGTCACCAGCTGCTGTCAGGGGGGGTTCTGTTGTTTTATTTTCACTCACATCCACAGTTTATTTCTCTCCTTCCCACTTCTTGACCTAAGGCTGGGGTGGTTTATGCTTCTTGTCAGGCAAACGCTAGAGCCTTGCTATGAAGGTTGCCAAAGGGTTTGGTAGGATGGTTTTTGCAGCTGGTTTTTTTTTTGTCCTAAATCTCTTATCTTTGCTGTTAGTCTTTCTGCCTCATCATAAACATGTCCTGTCAGGCACCTGGCCCATGAGGTTGTAGGGAACCCGGCTGAAGCATGCATCATGGTCTCTCTCTTAGATTCCCCACCAGATAGAGGTGGCAGGGCAGGTCCCTTGCACTTGGGACCCTGAAGACACACAGAACTTGTGTTTCTAAGCTCAGAGTCAACAAAATCCCACTGCAGGAATGAAAGACCCCAAAATATGATCCCAAGTGTACAAGTTTTATGTGTGAAGTCTGAGATGTGAGAGATCTGTGCAATGCACGGCATACATCTAGCAGAAGAGATGGTTTTGCAATGGCTTTTAGAAGTCCAAATAGAAAATTGCAGCACTAAATATTAATTGCTATGGCACAGAGAACACCAGACATGTCCACTGAGTCAGAATTGAGCTTTGTGCCATGGGACACACTAGCAGACAGTGTCAGCGCTGACAGATGCATTTGGTTCATCTAAGCCAATACTGAAGTCTATGAGACATCTCCACCTTGGCCAGCACCTCGGGCTGCTTTTGTGATCACTGAAGAGGTAGTCAACATACTCTGCAAGGGTAGCAGAAGTGATCGCTTCAACCCCAGCCAGCTTTCTTTTAGCCAGTATATTGAGGGACCTCCTCAGAAGAGGACCCCCCCACAAACCAAGAGATATGAACCCCATCCCTAACACAGTATTTCTTGACACAAAACCCTCCCCATCACATCTTCCTTCTCTGGGAATCATTTCCCCACCAGTAAACAGGCACCTTAAATACGTAGTCCTTTCTCTCTTTGCATTATTAATGTGAGATGGTTAATGCCTGAGAGCTATCTTTATTATATCCATGTGCTACGGATGTGTGAGAGGAAGATGAATAGTCTTGCTAATGTCTAACAAATGCCTAGCACCATTCAGAGATCTCTTTTTGCTGTTTCAAAACACTGGTAAAGAAGAACACATATTTACTCCTTCTCTCAAGACCTCACTGGCTTTTTTCCAGCCATGGGAATGTTTCTCACCACAAACACAAGGCATTGCTTTTTGGAGTAAAAAAGACAAAGGAAAACACGTTGCTTTCTTGTATTAAACAAAACCAAGTCTGCCCTCCCTTCTGCCTTCAAGGCTCAAAGGATGGTACTACAGATGCTGTATAGAAGGGAAGGAAACATCTAGACTAAATGAAATGCTGTAAGAAACGAGTCAAGCTGGGAGAGATATGGCCGGAAAAGCCATTTTAAATTAGGTCTTGCAGTTCGCACCCCAGCTTTATGTCCCAGGTCTCAGCTACAGTAAATTAAAGGCCCTGTGCCCAGTTGTGTCAGTGGATGCTTGCAGCTCAGCAGGATTTTAGATCAGATTTTTTTATTTCTTATGCCTTCAAGAAGATAAACTAAGACTAAAAATGCAGCCAGAGCTCCAAGCCAGAACTCCACTGTCCATTACACAAGTGTAAATCTACACCGGCATAGAGCTGCGACTGGTATTTACCTATGACACTTCTTCTCAGAATGGATATCCATGAACACTCATTCATATCATGACTTTAAAACACACCAGGCAGAGATAAATCTGTAAATGGATATTTATTGCCATAGAAAACAGATGGCAGAAGACAAAGCTCCCATGTTCTTATCCCAAGCTGCAAGCACGTTAAGAATGTAGCAGGAAACGTCATTCCTCCTATAAATAAATTTCTCTTGAGTAGAGAGAGCCCAGGGCTGAGAAAAAAAGTCAGTCTTTCTGCTCTGCAGGCCAAGTCTCAGGCAGGTTTTCCCACGCTATTCTGCAGCTTATAGCGACCTTTTCTTTTGGCAAGGAGAAGGTTGCCTTCAAGCTAATCCAGCAAAAGAGTTCGGGTATGTCTTGCTGTTGCACAAATCTACCAGGGTTTTTACTAGTCTGAGTTATTGATTTGCTACCAGTCAAAGCATAATTCACCATTTGGCTTGTTATTAATCATTTTTTCTAGCATGGATTGAAATGGAAAGTGGTTGGAAACCTCTCACACCAAGGACTGCTGCGCAGGGTCTAACAGGGCCGAATGAGACAGGCCCTGCGGCATTCATGGTGGAGTGGTCCTCATTTGTTAAAGCCTCTCGTGCGAGCCTCTGTGCTCAGGCACTCACTCTGACAACACAACAAAGTGAGTGCTTCAGGGAAAGTTGATCTTTCCAGTTCACGATATTTACTTGTAAACTCTACACCGGCACTCAGGTCCTGCAGACCTCTGCTTAGCACCTGCAGTGATATTTTTTGGACAGGATTTTTAGCTTTACAGCATCACTGTCAATCTGATACACTGCTGAAGTGACAGTTACTCAGATAGCGTGGATAACAAAAGAACAGTAGACAGGCTGAGAAAGTTGGGGCTGTTCAGACAGGAGAAGGCTGCATGGAGACCTCAGAGCAGCTTCCAATATCTGAAGGGGACTCTACAAGGATGCTGGAGAGGGACTCTTCATTAGGGGCTATAGTGGTAGGACAAGGGGTAATAGATTTAAACATGGGAATTTTAGATTGGATATAAGGAAGAAGTTCTTTACTGTGGGGGTGGTGAGGCACTGGAATGGGTTGCCCAAAGAAGTGGTAAATGCTCCATCCCTGGCAGTGTTCATGGTCAGGCTGGACAGAGCCTTGGGTGACGTGGTTTAATGTGAGGTGTCCGTGCCCACGGCAGGGGGTTGGAAATGGATGGTCTTAGGTCCTTCCCAACCCAATCCATTCCGTGATTCTATATTTGAGTGTAGAATTTGTCCAAGACAGAGCAGAAACCCTGAAGCAAGGAACTCCTGTTGTTTTAGCTTTTTTTCTGGAACTTACTCAAGTTGCAAGGTGATGAAATAAATGCACAAACTTAAAGCAGTGGACAAGTAAAGCCTCATTTTGCAGAACACTTTATTTGCAATGAATTATTCACCCACCCTATAGACAAATAATTGTTATCCTTAAAAGAAAAGAATAAGAGGATAAGCTTAAGTAGAAAAACTGTCACCTGCATAATTCTCTGATATAATCACTTGTGACTACTGAAACATCAATTTTATCTACTTCATCTGAGCTTTATCTTTTCTGACTTGTTCACAAGTATTTTGGTGGAATTGGTTTAATTTGAACTCTACCTAGACAGATAAATTCTTGGTGCACCCTCTTGGGTGTCTGGAAGTTGTAATACTTTGTGACACTTCTAAAAGGTGTAACAAATGAGAACAGACTTTTCTGTGAAATGGATCAGGAGCTGTGCCAGACTTTATCCCCCCAAAATGCATTCAAGTTAGCAGTGCAGGAGATGAGAGCACGGCAGAGGCTAATGGATAGTGACTGGTGAACTCCACAGAGTTCAGAGCCAGGATACTGCTCAAATTGGCTTTCAAATGGTTGAAGCTTAACTGAATTATTGGAAGCTCTGAAGGCCTGGAGACCTCACGAGCAGAGGCTCTGCTATGACATTTCCAGTGTTTCACATTCTTATTTTGATCAGAAAATGAAAAGCTTTCTTCATTACAGTTTGGCATTTGTTGCCTTCGCATTGGCCAGACCGTGGAACAGCAATGATAGGTCGGGGGACAGAGCAAGGGCAAGCCAGAGGGCAGAGGCTGGGAGCCAGAAATGAGCCAAGGGTAAAGACAAAGAGGGGTCATGTGAATCCAGCTGTAAAGCTCTAGAGAGGGTATGAAGGCTCCTGTAGTTCATGGTCCCTTTTGGTCTTCCAGCTAGTAAGCCTGATCAAAAGGCTTTCTCAGGTAGTTAATACCATGCTCAGATCATACCCCAACCAGCACCCCAAAGCTCAAGAGATATGATGCTGTATGTAGTAGTTTGTCTGGAGGTAGCGCTCTATAGTTCGAAAGGCAAGAACTTACCACCCCTACAAGGAGGTACCTGGAAGGACTTTTATATGCAGAGACCATGCTTCATGCAAGCTCAGCAAGTGATAGATAACGAAAATTGGTAGCTTGGGTACTTGAAATGTCTTCCAAGCTTCCCACCCTGAACACCTAGTTCTAACTCAGATCCTAGCCAGGACCTATCCCTGAAAGGGCTTGCACATGCCTTCAGCTGGGTTTTAAAGTCCAGGCATAGAAAGCCTCTAGACTTTGTCAATTCATAATCCATACAAGAGACTTCTTACATGTTGCTTTAACAGTTTCCTGAACTAACAGCATTTTCAGACATCAAGAGCAAAGTATAAAACTTGCTTTTTTATTATTTCTTAATTTCTTGATTAATCTTTTCATCCATTTAGATCGGGACACTATAAATATATGGGGGAAAGGTTAAAAACATCACCATAAAAAACCCACCCAAAGGAGTGTTAAATGCTCCACCCCTGGCAGCGCTCAAGGCCAGGTTGGAAAGAGTCTTGGGCGACATGATCTAGTGTGAGGTGTCCCTGCCCTCTCTATGATCTTAAGGTCCCTTCTAACCCAGACGCTTCTATGATTCTATGAAAATAGTGGACAAGCAGAAAACTTAGCCTTCACAGAGGCTTTTCCATTTTCACTCTTAAGACGTCTTTGGTCCAGACCAGGCCACCAACACACGTCTGGTTTAACACCAGTTCAGAAAGCTGGATTTAGATTTCAAACACGCTTCCAAACTTTCTGCCTGAGCTTAGCTTATTTCCTGGTGAAGTATATATTATCTTCATTGTCTCAATCATTTCTAATGGCTTCAAAGAAACGGTGACTTTTCATCTTACCAGCAGATGGATAGGAGTAATTCTTCTGCTTTTATTTTTCTTCTTGGGACCAAAGTATCAAACTCTCCAAATTGCACAGGCAAGGCTCGCAATTAGTCTCCACTTCCCAAAGATACCACATGAAAAGCTTTTGAAAAGATAATGGGCTGCAAATGATGCCATTTAGACACTGCACACACTCTACAATCCAGCTGTACTTTTGGAATATATTTAGAAGGTGCAATTAGGGTTGTGCATGTTTTGGAATAAGTGAGCAAGTTTCTTAACTGAGGTTGAAATTCACTTTAGTTTCCAGCACTACCTCTAGAAAAGCCACCAAGTCTTGATGGGGTGGGACTGTGGACATCTATTTTCTCTCCAGGTTTTGCATCATCATCTATTAGGTAAATTCCATGTGAAACACCAGCTAAGGACCAATAACCTGCAATTAATGTTGATGCACTAAACATCTTTTCTTTAGAGATCTATGTGCAGAACAAGTACCATTTCACTGCTTTACCATTTTAGTTCAGAATAGAAATCACTGCAAGAGTGAACCAAACCAGCCTTAACTCAAAAGTTCCTGCCAAAGGGAGTTTCCACCCTGCCAGTTCCCAGCAGATGAGAGATGGCACGAGATGTGCTTTGCAGAAATACATCTAAAAGAGATTAAAGGTAGATTATGTTCCTGCTATTGTGTATTTCCCATGTCAGCTGCCGTCTAGTACCTTCAGCCAGCCTACATTTACAAATGTGTCATGAAACTGTAGTAATTTTTACTGCCATTTTAAGATTCCTCAATAGTCAAAGAAGAAAAAGTGATGTGTGACAACTTGTCCTAACATCTTCAAAGATAGTATAGGATGGGATGAATTGTCCTCCGTGTTGACATCCATCTTCCATTAACTGTAGAGGGAATAAAGGCATTTCCAGTTAGAGGAGATAAACACCTCTGTTGTGTCTGCTCTGCATGATTGCTCCTGGACACCAGATCCAGATGAGGCATTCGGAATAGCCCAGCTCAGATATGAACATCCTCACAACACAGTTCTGACCCCCATGACTGTGTTCTCACTTAGCTCTGCACACGGCCCTATGAATCTCTGGTTTATCAGCCCAAGATTTGTCCTGGGAAGCCCTCCACTACCAGCTCTGATAGTTGAGGGACTTATAAGGGAAGCTGTCTGTCCTTGGAGGCTCATCTTTCACTGCAGTATAGATACCATCTGATATCCAATGCAATATGTACCTCTTATCAGTTTCTCTGCATTATGCCTATATACGCTGCATCTAAAGTAGATGCTGAGATCTGGCTGGGTAACAAAGCTGTGAGATGCTCAGGGGAAGTGCACAGGATCAGTGCACACATCTGACCAGTGTGATCCATGAGAAATTATCACTTTTCAGAGAGGTGAGTGCCAGTGTCCTTTTCCTACTCTACAGCACTCAAAAAAACTCTCCATCATCTTGCTTGTATTAATCCTTTTGGCGTACATTCAGTAACCACAGTATACCTCTAACCACCAGGCTTATTCTGCGTGGGTTGTAATATTATCTGCGATGCTATGGAACATCTTAGGAACCCGAGTGAAATGGCAACAAGTGACTTTCTGCCTTTCAGACTTCCCTTAATCAAACCTAATGCATCCGCAGACAACATGAAGGATAGGGAGCAAGACTGAAACCCCACAGGTAGTTTGTCCTCATTAAAGGTCCAGATTTTCACAGAAACCCAAGAAAAGTGAGTTGCAAACATTTCACAGGCTCTCCTTTCCTCAGAGCTGAGCTCAAAGCTGCTCCTCTTGCCTGAGGGCAGAGCCTGGAGTTCCCAATTTTTGAAAATGCCATCCAAGAAAACCTGTCAAGGCTAATATGATGGATGGGCTATTGCAAAAGGGAAGCTTGGCAATCCTAGGTTACAATTTAAAATGATTCCTTATAATACATCAGGCTTTACATGTTACAAAGGCTCCACAGACATCGTTCCCCTCCAGAGGTCTGTAAGACCCAGCCAGAGCTGTTGTTCCCATTTGGCAGCCAGGATGCTTTCAAGGTAAAAGCCAAGGTGAACTGCCGACATGGTGCAAATCTAGGTGTGTTTGAAGCAGGATCAAACTTCAGTGCTCCTGTTAGGTGGAAGTGCACATCCACATCCCCTTCCTCCCTCTCCAACATCTCTCCACCCAACCCGCTGGCAAACCACACCAGAGACTGGGAGGAGGCTTTAATTTTCATAATTTCCACTCTGAAATGCTGGAAAACTTCCTTTTTCCACCCTGGACTTTGCTGTAATGCAGCCATCGTGTATCCTCCTGTAAACTTTCAAATGCACCAATAGGAGCTGTTTCCTGCAGATGAAAAAGGGTTTGCTTCAGTTAGGGCCAGTGGGAACCTGGCCAAGAAGAGTCATAAAACCAGAGGACGCTGCTTTTTAAAAGCACAGTTATGTTAGTGCATTCCAGTGCATCCAATCAGCCACTGGAGAGGGGTTAAAGTAGCCTTGGGACCAACCTCCAGCTCCTGGAAGATGGTGTTAGGGGAAAGATAAGCAGGCTGATGCCAGCAGATGATCTAGTCATCAGTCATAGCAGACTGTGTGGAGCTGGCCAGACTATGGGTTGCAGCAGCATTTTGCAAACTTAATTCCTGAGCTTTGCTGTATACTAATCCACAGATGCTGTTATCCACCCTAGACTGGAAGGGAAATTGATGAGAGATTTAGGACAGGGGTATAGGCAGCATGAATGCTTTCCTGCAAAGGCAAAGAGATGCTGTGAGGTGGCTGAACATCCCCTATAGAGCCCAGCACTGGTGTTTTCTTTAAAGTCAGCACCTTTCATTCCCCAAGAGTCCTCTATTTAACGGTCTCAAGGGGAAAGAAATAAACATTTTGGAGAGAAGGGAGTAAAACATCTCTGAAAGTCAGCACCTTTCAGAGAGATTCCAGATGAAACCCACAAATTCATATACCCTGAATCCCTTGAAGATGGATCAGGCACCTTCTGCATCCCAGGGTATGTACCACCACCCTCTCTTATGCAGCCTCTCTCCCATGAGGTCAAGAAAAGACTGCAGGACTGGCTTCAGATTCCTGGGCACTGGCCTCCCAGAAACCTTCTGTTGTTTGTGTTTCATAATGGTTGCCCATTGGGGAGGCATTGACCATCTTTCCCTCCCAGTTCCTAGCTTGTGAAGCCAAGAAATATCAGCATGAAAAGGTCCGTGTTCTTTTATCCTGGAGTGAACTGACCACATCTGGTCAGACAGGAACAGAGCCCAGAATACCATCTATGTGGGCTTTTCTTTCCCATGACAGTTTCCCAATCAAAGCTTGAGTAAATATGAGGCCATCACTAATTCATAATTTCTGAGATTTATGCCTCTCCTGATCCCATTTTGTAGAAGCAGCAATAGCCTTTCGTTCTTGCTATTCTGCCCATATCTTAATCACTCTTCTGACAAAAACACCCTATTTTGAAATCAAACAGATTCACAGAGGCTGTTCCCTTCCAAAGCAGTGGTTCTTGTCTGTCTGGATCACTGTCCTGTACACTGTTGATTTTGGTGGGCTTAAGACATAAATCTTCCCAAAGACCGTTTCTCTCACTGCACAGAATAACAGCCCTGTTGTTGCAGCTACAATGCATTTGAGATGTGTCTCCATTGCTCCTTAGACCAGCGCAGCCAATGAGGTTTTTCTCATAGCTGAATACCCTGTTTCATCTCCTTTTCATGATGGAGCAGAACAGTGCCAGGCACTGTACCTGCAGAAGGTGAGGGTGATGGGTCTGTTGCTCTATGTTCCTTCTTGTTGGCTGAGAAGTTGCTTGGAGGAGTGTTTATACCAAAGGCTAGATGGAAATGTGCAGTCATTTATGTTCCTCCTGAATCCTACAACATCCCAAATCAGGTCAGTCAGGATTAGCTTCAAGTGCCTGATTCACACAGACTGACACCTCAGCTCTGCCGAGTTTTTCCTGGCTTTGCAAGGCTGTGGCATGGATTTGTCAATTGTCCATAATGAGGTGAACCCAAGTTTCTACCTCTATTGTCAATGCCCTTAAGAGGTTATTCTGCAATACGCAAGTGCATAGCTTACTAAGAGGAATGGACTATGCGCTGCCAGTATTTGTCTGCAGGTAAAGGGAGTGTTGCAGGGACCAAGAACAGCTATCCATCCCAAGCAGAGATGGAGTAGGAGCCAAATCAGGGCAACACAACACCAAGAGCCATGACTGCAGATCAAAAGACTTTCAACCCCATGGGAACTGCATGTCTGGGTAGAGACTGTGCTGTGACTGAATCACATCTGGAGTTGCACAGGGTATGTGCTGTGTGGGACCTACAGGAGAGGGCACAGCATGGCATTTCAGGCTGGCACAGACGGCCTGGTGGGAACTGCCCAGAAGAAAAGAAGGCAGTGTTGCATGTGGTTCAAAGAGAATTGCATGGATAGAATATAGGGCCCTAAGCAATGGAGAAGTGAATTTATTCCAACCACATAAAGCTATTTAACTTGTGAACAACATTAGCTGGGTTTTGATCACTTTTTTTTCCAAGCTACTGTGGTGCTTGGGCAGAACTTCCAAGTTCATCGTTCTCTTAAAAGTTCCTACATTTATTTTCCTTAAGCTTGAGACTTCTTTGGTTTTTTTAACTAAAAAAGAAAATCTGACATATCCTTCAGCTGCAAATGATTTAATAGCTCTTGGCTTTGTGTGATCTGAATATTTTCTTGTTCTCTTGCTTTGCAGCTGTGACCTACTTAATTACAAGCAGGAAAAAAACCCCAGAATCATTAGACATTCTGCCTGGCTTGAAGAAGGGGAAAAAAGTAAAAATCCCATGTTGTTAAATACTAGGATGTCCTTCTTAATAACAGGAAGTTAAGCTCCAGACAGCAACAGCGAACATTTGAATTCTTTGTGCATCAAGATAAGGATAGCAAAGAGCTTATGGGTTTTAGTTTTTATGGCATGGATGTTTTAGGGGCAGGGGAAATGGCAGCTGTTTCTAACAGCCAAAATGGGAATGAGTCATAAATTTCTAAATCAAGACTGTAAATCCTCTTTGTTTTAACTTCTGATCGGATTCAGCCTGCTGTTCATAGAGACAATGAAGTGACTGACTTGCTGCTTCAATCAGGCAGCTTTTGAGCCATTTATCCTCTTTTCAGGAGGTAGGAGCAAACAAGCTAGGCAGCGAGTTTGGATTCCACGCTGCAAATCATCAGGTAGGGAAGCAGAGTGTGGGGGACTTTGATTAACTGCTTTCCACCTCTGCATATGGAGTCTGGGCTGCTGTTTATACCTCCTGAAACTCAGCACCCTGTCTGGATATGCTGGTGGGTATGTGGGTGTAATAGTAGCTATAGAAAACAGCCAGATAAAGGGAAAGCCAGGTCTGCCAGCCTCTGGCTGGTCTGTTCCAGCACTTCAGTCCTCTTGTCCCTGTTTATCCACAGCTCTGGTAGCAGCTCAACAATACAGATCTCTCAATGCACCATGAGGCAATAGAAGCTGATGTTTGTACAGGGTTTTAAGCTGAACAGCAACAGAAGTGCAAGTTATCATCTTCTGTCAACTGTGCATGCATTATCACTGTAGATGGCGTGGATCCAGCACTGTCCTACAAGGCAAACGGAGATTTTTCATTAGCACAAGCCACAGGGGTCTGTGTTTCGGGAGCAAAAGGGGTAGAGGTCAACTTTTATGTTCTACTGAGGTCTAACTGGTCCCAGCTGGGGGGATATTCTCAGCATGAAGATCCGCTACAGTACAGTAATCCCCCTACATTGACTCCTGAGTTTCCCATCTGCAGATTAATTGTGCTGTGGCAATAGAAACAACCGAAACACCCCAGTGCAGATGCCATGGATGGGTGTGCGCTGCATTTTGTGGTGTTAACTGCTCAGCGTGTCTCGCTCTGAGATGTCTCTAGCCATAACCTTCATGCCTGGCACCCTCCTTACAAGCATTTAGCACCGCCTGGATGTATACAACACTATTCCCACAGGAAGCATATGTATACATATCCAGTCTTCACCTCAGGGATCATTTATTTACCCATAGTTATGCTCATTTTGATAATCAGTGTAGGAACTTTCAACACAGAGGGTACTTTATCAGTCCAAGCTCTCTTAAGTATTTCTTTCTGCCGCTTAACTCCAGTGGAATATGACCACTTGGCTTTCTAGCAGATTGAACACATATTTGCTTTAAATGTGAAACAGTTCCCCTGAGATTTCATAGCACCTGGCAAATGTCAGTGAATTAATCTACTGAGGAAATGGAGACCCCTAAAGTTATGTGACTCGTCTAATACTGCTCAGGAAACTGATGACTTTCTTGCAATAGGACTAGATTCCTCCTCATTTCTACTCTGAAGGTTATATTTGGCATGCTTATGTTTTGTCTTTCCTCTCTGTCCAGGGACAACTACATCTTAATCAGTAAGACTAGATATATTTGTAATGATCATTTATAAGGATCTTCAGGATAAATCAAATATGTGCACTTCAGCTTAGGCAGGAGCAGCCTTTCCAACCCATAAGCATGATCAAATGTGAGAAAGCTGGACCACTGATTTTCTAAAATATGTTCCCTTTGCCCTCCTCCTTTTTAATGAAATGTTCAGCTCTTGTCTGTGAACAGAAAGGACTTTGTATTAGTCATTGAATGCAGTGAGTGTTACCACTGGGTCTGAATCAGACACACTACTTAAATATATCTGCAGGATAAGCTGTAAGAAAATGTTCTGCTGCAATGAGCCATTTGTGCTGCATGTTGGCTTGTTTTGCATAGACAGCAAGACTGCCCTTCATTACATTATCCATCTTGCCGTAGGGCAAAACTGCAGACTGGCTTTTGATGAGATACCAGATTTGTCCTCTCTGTCAAGCAAACAGTGGTAGTTAAGAGACACCTGCAATGTGAAGCAATTTGTCCTTCAGACCACAGCCCAAAGCCAAGGCCATTTTGACAGCTTGGCCATCATCTCAGGGTGGGAAGCACAAGCTAAATGATTCAATGTTATACGAACACGGGGTACAGCGGAACATCTCATAAAAGCAAATACTTGCTCCAGACACCAAAGGAATAAACAAAAGCTTGAAGCAATAAAACTGTACCTGAACAAGTGCGTGACTCCTGTGAACACTCAGGTATGTTTGAACCGCAGTCTGAAACTCAGTGCCCACCTGATGGGCACAAACACAGGCTTGTCTCAGATTCATATTTTTTCACCCCTGAACCTTGCCAGAGGCTATTTTAGAGGCAGCTGAATAACATGGAAGGAAAACAGCCCAGCTGCTGGATGAGCTTTAGGTTGCCCCCTCTTCATACCTGCCTCCTAAGTAGGCCGTGATTTTTTTCTGTTTTCTTTTGTCCAGGAATAGTTCTCCCGAGCATTTCTGCACATAATAGCAGGGAGCAGCGTGATGATAAACCTTCTGGTGATAGGCATGTGCTAGCAAGTGCTGCTTTGATTGGACACCCTGGTCACAGGACTTTATGGCCCCCAGCGGGATCAGAGTTAATCATAAGCTTGGGTTTCCAAAGTGAATAATCGTATTTAAGATCTTGCCATTCACTTTCTGTGGCTGTTCTGCACTATTTACTTAATACGTTATCCTGACCTACATCCCCTCCTACAGACTCATTCACCACAGTGTTTGTGGAGAAAGAGGATTGAATAGCAAATCTCTGCTCAATCTCTTCCACGTTTCCGCATAGAAGAAGTGCAAATCACTTTGGCTAGTGGTATATTAGGGACAAGTACAAGCCCAGCTTTATAGGATTCACCTACTTTTAAACCTTGTTAAATTGCTAACACAGCTTACTTTAGGAAATGAAATGTGTATGATTTGAGAATATGACATAGTCTCTTGTGTCAGTCAATAAAAATCTCTTTCAAGTGAGGACATGTACAGCCTTACACAGAAGGAGCTGCTGTTCACATAATGATAATACTTAGCACTGCTAGAGCACTTTACATTTTCAAAGAGCTTTAGAAACATTATGATCAAGGTAGATGACTGGAATAGCAAATTTTCATGCAATTATTACTGTAAAGCAGCAGTTCATTTCATTATGGAACATTTTAGGCCATATGGATGCATGAGAACATCTTGAGGAAATTGGCCAGTATTCCTGACTCCTCATGTTTATCCTAAAATGTAACCAGAAGAGAAGCCTTCAGTTTCTTGAATTTTCTCTGCAGGGGGGTGTAGGGCTGTGAGTGGTGACAGACCAGGAGTGAGGCGTAGAGGCTGTTTAGATCTATGGTTTTGGTAGAAAGTGAAGGGTGCAAGTGAGATGATAAATGAAGGGGTGCAGGAACAGCCATCACATTTGCATGGGGCAGCAGAACATTGTTCCAAGTACAGGTTCTTGACCCACAACTCCGCAGAGCTGAGCTAGGTGTGTTAGTGCCACCTCTACAAGTCTGTGAAGGTTCAGGCATGGTACCTGTTCAGGTCTTGTGGCCCAGTCAGACTAAGGTTATGATCTTTCAGCAACTCAAAATGGTTACAGGGTCAGCAGACCCTTCGTTAATCAAAGCTCTCAGCAGGAGCAGTATGGGCATCCATATTTTATTTTCACTCCTTTTAAATTCAGGTGAGTTTCCTTTACCTAGAACGTATGTGTTGTAAATGCAGCCCTCGAAGTCTGAGGATTTGCTTCTTCAACTCAAATGCCATTCCTAACTCCTTTAAAACCCTTCCCCCAAATCTTTCCTCATATGAACAAAGTATAAAACCTGGCAAAGGTACAAGAAATAAAGCCAATAGTATCCAGTCCTTGAAATCTGGGAAGCTCCCACTGGACACATAGAATCCCTCCATGGTGCTTCCTTGGGTGGCAGCAAGGCCACTTGTCAGGGAAAAGACAGAGAAGCCAAAATGGGTCAGCATGAGGGATGACATCACCTTGGTTTGGGTGAGATTAGGGAACTCAGAGGCTCACGTTCACAAGTAGATTTGATGCCCAACATCCATTTGGAAATCTCAGCAGAATTTGTGGTTTAGTGCAGTTACAGGAGTGAGGTCACTTCTGTAGGTCCCCACTGAGGGCCCTGGTTCTGTATAGGCACATGTGAAGTAAAGGGGATGGCTCCTTCTCCATGTGTTTGATCACTTGGCAGGGGGTCATGTCCAATTGTTCCCATCATATCAGCCATGAAAATTATGTGCCATTAAGGAACAAGGAGAAAAATGCGACTGTTTAAACATCTCAAAAATCATCTCCAACATAAGAAAGCATGAAGCTGTTACATGAAAGGGAACTTCAGAAAAGATGAACTAACCACATTAATCCTCTTCCATTATAGAGAAACAAAGAACAAAAAGGGTAATAGGTTTGAAATAAAACCTAAAAGATCACATTGGTCTGGAGCTTCAGGCGCCGTTGGAGGCCATATGTTGAGCAGAAGCAGAATGGTTTTGGTATGTCTACAGCAAGCTCAAAGGAAACCGCCTTCAATGCTCCCAAATACGTCCACACCCATTGGAAAGTTGTGGGTAGAGATTTATTCTAGAACACTGGAAAGGGATGCAGGAGTTCTTCTGAGGCCAGAAAACACAGTCATTTGCCTAAAGGCAAAACATGGACCCGTCTCTGGAACTCCCAGGGCAGGCAAGCATCTACCTACATCAGTGCACAACAATGACTGCAGGGTCTGCAGTGAGGAGCTGTCTGCTGGGGTTGGGTTGAGAAGTCCATGCCCAGCCTTCAAGACTCAGTGACGGTCCCATGAAACAACACAGCAGCCCAAAGAGTTTGGGTTTTTTTCCTTTTTTTTTTCATGGGAAGTAAGGCGCTATTTTTATGCCCCAGTAGCAGCCTTTGGACTGTCAGTAAAACGTGGGAGGCTTCATAGTAAATGTTTTGGCTGACATTTTCTCAGAAATATCTGGAAATAATCAGTGCACAATTAGAAAGGCTGTGCTGAAAAGACCTGCAAATGTCTATAGAACGATGTAAAGTGCAAAAGGTACTTTTTTGTCCTAATTGACCTTAATGAATGTGAAGCTCGGTGTGTTTTACAGAAATATAAGATGATTTTATAGAAATGACTCAAAATTCACACCACCAGAAGACCCAAGCTGCTGATTATTGGTGATTTTTTCTCCTCTCTTTTGCCATTCCTCATAGCAATGACCTCTTCTGATATTTTTGGGTAAACAAGAGTACCTTCTGTGGTTTCTCCATGGAAAAGAGCATCTTTGGTGGTGTGTCCCTTGCATCTGGAGGGAATGGGCTGTCTTTGCCTGAGAAACATCCACAGTCGCAATTCCCTCGGAAGCTGCGAGGTGGGACAGGCAGCTTTTAACCCCTCAAAAAACAGTGTGTGTCTAATCAGCAGGAAAACCTCCTCAGGAAACCAGTCTGCTTTAATCATGAAGGTAAATCTACACACTGAAGTGCCCACTGGGCCTCCTATAGACTCAAGTGAGTCCTAAGAAGACCACTCTGGTCCATCAGTTAAATAAATACACAGGAGAACTGTTTTCAGAGAGTCTGATTATGTCATCAGCAGAGTGAAAAGGTTCCTTCATCTGTTGAGTAATTACTGAGTTGGGACGGGGGGCCTAGAGTCTGCTTTCTAGCATATGGAAAGACTCGACGCACATGTGGAGTAGCTAATTTTAAAACTGTGGCATATCCTCCATTTCCCCTCCTCTCCCCCCTTCAGAATACCAAAGGGGTTAGGTCACATCCCAGAGCAATCACTTGCTATGGTTTCTTTTCCCCCTCTGTTTTCCTTTATCAAACACATTTCTTTCTTTGCTTCTCCTGTGCTCCCAGGCAGAGATCTTATACACCAGGCAGTAGCCTGGAGCAAATATTGTCTAGTCAAGTTATACTGGAAGAAAAAACACCTTCCTTCCAAATAAGGCTTTATAATGGAGACGTTCCTGGTCCCTTGCCTACATCACTGCTAGCAGAAGTAGTGTGTTACCTAGTCTACAGGCAGGCAAAGAAATAACCATGAGATGGTGAGCGTAGAGAGGCTAGCAAGGAAAGCAGATAGGCAGGGGCATAGAGAGGAGAAAAGGAAGTTACACTTTGCAGAATGAATAGCTTCTAACAAGTTTGAAGGAAATATTATTATGATTTTATTACGCCACTCTAAAAACGATGTCCTGAAGAAGCAATTAGGCTGAGAATATGCATTTTGCAGCTGTATTTTCCTGGCCCTCCACCTGCCCTGTCAAGGAGCTGATGAGCATCCTTGTGCCATTACTGTGAGTCACTGCTCTCTTTACATCCTACAATCCTCAAAGATCAAATTATGGATGGGGTCAGGGTGGGATGTACCTGCGAAGAATCAACCAGAGATCAAACCTGCAGCTTTTAGGGGCTCAGTGTGTGCAGGTCCCTCATGATTTTAGCTCAAAGTGGTGTTGTCCTATCTCTAAGAATTGCCCCCATGTAGGTAACTCCCCACCTGACTTCCATCTGCTCTTTCCAAGCCCTACTGCCTTTTTTGTGCACATTCCTCTGAAAGGAGGGTGAACTAAGTGAAAAGTAGGACTAATGGGTAGCTGTCTCCAAAGGCATTGGTTTGCACTGTGCCTTTGGTAAAATACTTCCACCTCAGTTTCCCCACTTGGTTATTAAATTTTAGCCCATAGGTAGAAGAAAAACTCATGAGATTTAGTTGGAAAAGCTGTTGCAATTTAACTGTGTGATTTTCTGGTGATCTAACCAAACTGCAAAATCCTTGTGTTGAAAATGAATTTTCACCCTCACTGGACCAGTTCACGCATCCTATAATAGATGCTGACCATATTGAAGTCTCCACCCAAACAAGCTGCTCCTGGGGGAAAAAGGGCTGATCTCTTCTCAAAACCTATTTTAGGAAGGTTAATCTTTGCATCCATAGACTGAAAAGGGTGTTTTGGCATCCAGCTGAGAGGTATTGCATTCTCCTGGGCTTGTTGAGACCCAATCTTATAAATGCAAGGGTTAAAAATATGTCTACATCAGCTGAATCAGACTGATTTTAAATGGGCATTGTTCAATCCATCCAACTTTCCAAAATACCACCCCTTGGGCAAATAAGGTGTTTTGCAGGCAGTTGCATAAGTCTCACATGAAGTCCAAAATATACAAAGGCTCCAGAACAGAGAGTTGTGTGGAAAAGGGACTGGAATGTAACTCTGCAATGGCTAGTCAACACACGAAACAGAAGGATGAAACCTTGCATGGGGCAAAGTTGTCTGCTCAGATGTTCTTCTGGAGTGTTTGAAAGAGTTAAGCCCAGTATTGGAATGTCTTGGGAATGTTGGCAGGGGGAGAGCGAGCGGCTTTTTCCTCCCTCTGGATGGAGTCCCAGGACTGAGCTTGTAAAGTGATGACTTTGGATCCGAGTTTGCTTCTTGGTTTTTCAGCAGAGAGCTGGGAAGTGATGCAGTATAAAGAAGAAGCCCTTTGCAAGGGATGTGCAATTGCCTTCCTAAGTCAGGAGAGGTCTTTTTACCTCTTCCCTGCTCTTCCATGGGTGCAGCAGAACTCACTTTGAGAAGATACGCAGAGGGAGAAACCACATCCTGAAGGGCGTGTGCGAAGGGAGAAAGACACATCCCCAAACAGTTTATTTTGGCTGCTGTTTTTTGTTGTCGGGTTTGGTTTGGTGGTTAGGGCTTTTTTTTTCCCCCCTTTCTTTTCCTTCTCCTTCTTTGATGGAAATTGCAGTGACTTTTTAACCTTGCAGTTCTGAAGGCGCCTTGGGATTAGCTGATTGCCTCCAAGCAGGGAGTCCAGGGTGTTTCACACGGGGAGCTGGCATGGCTGCTGTGCTCTTTGGCTTTGAGGATCTGCTCTACAGCTGGGACAGCCTGGTGTGGAGCCTGACGTCCCGGGCTCTGAGGACTTGCCGCTTTGGAAACCTGAGGGTCCTGCAGCTCATGCTGAAGCCATGGTGCATTTCCAGAGCCGTTTACCAGGTAGGGTTACAAAACATCAGTCCAGACCCTCAAACCCCGGTGCTGAGTCTCACAGGGTCCTGTCCTGTTCTTACCAACCGCTTTGGGTCCCATCACAGGCAGCAGGACGGAAGAGACACCATTGGCAGGGGAGGTTTGGGAGGACCAATGCAGAGTATGAGGATGATGGTGGTGTCTCCTCTGGCTGAACACAGGTCCAAACTCTCTTTCCCACAGAGCAGAGGGGAATAAGTGGACGCAAATTAAGGGTCACCCTGCTAAATCCGCTTTTCTTGAGCTGTATATTTGTAAGTAAGGACAGCCTTAGCTGTCCTGCATCCTCAAGCTGTCCCTGCAGCTGCACAGGAGTCATTTATGACTTACCCTTAGGGAAGGATGCCTAAAGACACCTAATCTGAGGAAAATGGGCAAACACAGTGTGTTTTAAACTGCAGTAGCACTAGTTATCCCTACTTGACTTGTGCAATGCCTTCTGAATGCTTAGTCTTGTAAAGTTTGAGGCATCTGCTCATCTAAACTTCTGTTTTACTTGATGTGTAGTTTATGTAGTATAGGGAGGTTTGGAGCTTGATTGACTAGCTTCTTGAGAGTTATGCTAGCTTTTTGCAGCTTGAGGTATAACAATACAGCTCTAACAAACTGTATGTGCTTCTGAGACTGGCTAAACTGGGTTAAATAAAGCAAGCATCACAGCAAATACACTAGAACTGGATGCCCATTTGGATAGCGATTCATTCCAGTCCATTGGTGAGTCCAGGTTGAAATGATGCTGTAAACCAATCAGTATGCAGCTCATCTGCTTTTTAAATCAACGTTAGACAACCAAGGAGAGACTCTGGTGCAGGGACAAACCCATTAAATTATTTACCAACTTCACAAATTGGCTAAAGCTGGGCACTGGATTGACTGATCAGTGTTTGCATTTGGAAAAGGCATTTTCTGCTACTCCCATTTGCTTGGCATTTTGCTTTTCCTGTGCTTTGGAAGTCTCCATGTGTGAAGCCAAGTTATATAGAAGAAGCCAGATTAAAAGCCTGTTGAAATTGTGTGTGTTGCTTAGAGGGATACCAGGGCAAGGCTCTTAGTAATTTCAGCAAACTTTGAACGAGCTTCAAATGATTGTCTGGTTTCAACAGACTCCAGGAGTAGATTTTATGGTCTCTGGAGTTCAGCAGCCATGGTCAGCATGTTTATTTTAAGTATTTGTCCTAGAAGATGCCTGCAGCAAATAATGCAAGCCTATTACTCAGAAGAACCCTTTGCCCCACTGTTTGCCCTGGTGTCCCCAGGGCATGGTTTTGAAACCCCCGTAAGAAATACCACAGTAATGGCTCCAAATGAACCAAGCTGCCATCCGCCCTCTTCAGCTTGTTTTAGGAGCCTGAACCTGAAGCCAATTTATTCATTTGGGCTTGGGAAAGGGGAGGAGGAAACAGGAGGGCTCAATACTGAAACCCCTTTTTACCCTCCAGCCATATAAAATCATCCTCAAAAACTGGAGTTAGTTTTCAGATGTGTCTAGATTCCAGTTAGGAATAGCCTATCCCAGCCTACACACCATGCATCAGGGGGTGCTACTGCCTGTGACAACTCCCAGGATTGATAGCTTTTTCACAGATTTTCTCTGTTGAGAGCACTGAGAACATACACAAATGCACTTTTTCCATTACAACACACACACATCTTCAGCCATCCCCTATGGCATTATATCATGTTCCCTTTTTGCAAGAGCCACCGGTGAAATGGGACTGTAAAGGTGCCTCCCTTCCCATCCAAATGAGCATCGATGCAGCCTGGCACTCACAGGGCAATGTGGACTTGAATAGTTGTCATTTCTCAGACAGAATTAGTGAACATCTGCAAAAGCTCAGTAAAACCGCATCACTTTATTTGTGATGAGCTTCCAGTTCTTTGGAGAGGGCCTGAAATGGTGGGTCAGGTACCAGGAGAATTGCTGCTGGGTGGAGGTTTGCTTGGGAAAGGCATCTCATACCTCATCACCACAGAGAGCCAGCAGCAGCAGTATTACTAGTGGCCAGCACGAGCTGATAGCTAACTCTACACTTAATCCTAACAGCATTTCCTCCAGTAGCCAGCATCCTCCAATTTAAATGCTGACTGGGTATTTTAGTAGAATATTGCTTGGAAAAAAAGCCTGCCGGTTTAATCACTTCCCAGAGACAGAGACTTCTTCCACTGTTTATTATTTAGATGATCAAAGAAGCTCTTGACCGAGCTAGTTTTTGTTGCTGCTATATATTAATCCCTGTTGCTACTGCATCTCGAAAGCAAAGCAGATCGTCTGTAGGACCTTTGCATGGTACCAGAATCAAAAAAAAACTTAAAAAAAGAAATATTAACCAACTTTGTAAAATTAAGCAAACTCATTTCATATTAAAAAAATATATGCTTCATGCTTTTTTTCATTGAGTCAATGATGTTTCAGTGCATTTGTGGCATTCTGGAACCATTTGCAGGCTCACCCTTGCTGAGCCTGGCTTGGGAGTACAATGGCAAGGTATGATGCAGTTTCCTGGCTGAGCAGCACCCATGCTGCTGTGCACACATCACTGGAAGGACTCAGGTCCTCCTTTGCACCAACAACCTCGACCATGGCTGCTTGGGTATGGCATTGACTTGAAGAGTTTTTTGGTATCCTTCCCCTAGACTGATGTTTCTAAAAACACAAACCCTGAAAAACATCCATGGGTTTGATAATTCCCTTCTGCTGTCCCATATACAAAATACATAAACCAAAGCCAATGCTGTACAGAGGGAACAGTCCAGATTTACTGCTAATGCAGCAGGCAATGGGCTCTTGAAAAGAAAAGGAGCTCCAGGCATCAGCATAATCAGTGTAATTCCACTTATTTCTGACAAGTGAAACTTTGTTTTCTCAGATCTTGGGAATTCAGGGGCAATGCATTAGCAGAGATAGGCTGAGAAAGTTGGGGCTGATCAGCCTGGAGAAGAGAAGGCTCTGTGGAGACATCACAGCAGCCTTCCAGTATCTGAAGGGGGCCTATAGGGATGCTGGGGAGGGACTCTTCATTAGACACTGTAGTGATAGGACAAGGGGTTACAGGTTCAAACTTAAACAGGGGAAGTTTAGATTGGATATGAGGAAGAAGTTCTTTACTGTAAGGGTGGTGAGGCACTGGAATGGGTTGCCCAGCGAAGTTGTGAATGCTCCATCGCTGGCGGTGTTCAAGGCTGGATTGGACGTAGACTTGGGTGACATGGTTTCGTGGGAGGTGTCCCTGCCCCTGGCAGGGGGGTTGGAACTAGATGATCTTAAGGTCCTTTCCAACCCTAACTATTCTATGATTCTATGAGATAGATGGAAAAGCAACTTTGCGGTGATGCTGGCTGTGGTGGCCAGGATGTGATCCAACTACTTGAGATTTCAGCCTTGAAATCCAAACTGATTCAGTAATCAGAAGCCTAGTCTGCCCAGGCCATGCTCTGAACAGTAGTTCTTATAAATAAGTTAAAGCAACCAAAATTTGCTTGTTCGTTCTTGGTCTCCAGACTGGATTTGACTCAGAGATGCTGTGTAATGCCATTGCTCTTTAAGTGGTGCTGTGGTACTCAGGACATGTGAGAACTAAAGGCTTTCAGTACTCCACCGTGAAGCAAGGTACCATCATCTATCTCAGACCTCATTTCTCTTCCTAGCAAGTAAATCCTAGTGCAGGTCTGCTGTGGTTAGCTGGGATACATTTGTCCATACAATCTGAACAAACCATTTGCCTCACTCTGTTTTCAGTGGGGCTCATATTCACCCCTTGTTATATTTTAACTGCAATGAGCACTTACTGTATGTTAATTGTGTTTTGTGATCCCTCATGTGGCTTTCTAACTCCATGGTCAAAATTCATCTGAATGAAGAGATTATCAAATAATAAGCTTCCAGTTGAGGCTTTCAGACAGTCAGATGTGTGAGATGTCACAGACCTGTCAGATGTATTTTAACAATGCCCAGAAGATGTCCAACTGCTCTGACCTACTGAAAAATGGCCTTGTGAACTAACGCAGTGCCTGCTTTGGCAGACATACACTTCAGTAAGTGCTGGGGGAGGGCTGGTTTATTATGGGATAGGCATCACTTCTGCATTTTAACATCCTGAAGACATTTCACTATTTATTTAATCTCCAAATCCATCAACAAATATTTTAGTTTCCCAGCTACATCTGTGCAGTGTCCAAGACCATCAGGCAGGCAAGGACCTACCTCTTCAGCACCGATGTATTTATGTGTCTGTTTAAAATCCCACCGACTACTCCTACTGAGCTGGAGGCGGACCGCTGGATGCAAAGCAGTCTCTCAAGTAGCTGGAATACCAATCACAAGCATTTAATTCTTCCCACACTGTACACAGTAATGCTGTGTACTTTTTACGCACTGGTTCTTATCCACCAAGTACTTGGAAAGGTGGTTAAGTAATATCCATAGAAACTGAGGCAGAGACAGACAAAATTACTTGCTTTAAGCTATAGAAACAAGTGCAGAATTGTCTTCGCTACTTCATTGCTCCCCATATATTCTGTTATCTAGTGAGATTAAGGAAGGAGATGGGCTGTAGCATTTAGTGGCTGGATGTTAATGTAAAATGAGGAAGAGAAGAGAGCTTCTGCCACGCTGGCAGCAAGATAAAGGCCCAAGGAGCAAGGGCAGGAACAAGGTCCTTAGCTCGTGTCTTATGATAAAGGAAGGATATCTGGGGGGGCTCTGGGCATCCCTAGCCTTGAGAGGGAGCTTGCTGCTGCTGTGGAAACCTCCGGTTCCTGCAAGGCAGAATCAAGTCACAGATCCCAGCTCACTAGCCGGTTTCCAGCTGTGAAAGCCATGTGTGACTCCTGGCCACTTATTATTGAGGGTGTTTAGCAGTGCTTTAACTCCCTGATGTTATTCTAGAGCTGATAGGTATTGCAGGCCAGAAGGTGGGTTTTCATTTGCATACACACAGAAGTACTCAGCCATGTGAGACCCCAAACGAAGTCCTCCCTGAGCCTTCTGTTCTGCTACTTCATTACCTCTATTTTTCCCAATCCTGCATTTTCCCATATCATAGAATCATAGAATCAGCCAGGTTGGAAAAGACCTTTAGGATCATCATGTACAACCTTTACCCCAAGACTTCCAAGTCCGCCACTAAATCATGTCACTAAGGATCTCATCTATACACCCATGTACCCTTCCAGAACCATGGTCTTCCTCCTCATAAAGGAGCCATTTAGGGAATCTGTTCTTGTTCAAACATCAATACCTTGAAGACATCTCATTATGGCTAAGCACAGTTAGGAATTCAGGAGCAATGGCAGCATTGCAAGCCCGCCCTGCTACTGTAAAAGGCTGTGTGAATCAGTGCAGAGCTAGGAGAAGGAAGGAAAGGGCTGAAATGTTAAACACATAATTTCAGATTGGTAAAACCTCCAGGTTTTGATTTATAGTTTCATCACTTAGCAGATTAATGTGGAATTCAAACAGAACCAGCTCTTTGCTTTCTGTTCAGGCCTGACATATTAGCATTTCCCATTAATCTACTCAGCTCCAGCACGATGAAGGCTGCGGAAATGGGAGATTAGGCATGTGGGAGTGTTGGGTGGGCAGCAGAAAAGAGACAACAAAATTTGCTTTAGCTAACTAGTTAAAGTGGAGAGCATCAGCCTTTATTTAGGTCTCAAGGTGCAGCTGAAGCTGTGTCTGACTCCCTCTAAGTCAGCAAATGCAGATCCTTTCTCTTCTGGTTTCGGGCAGAAGGTTTTTCAGTGGGGCTGTTGTTGTTCTACTCGTGACAACAGTGGATGGAGGTATCAGCGCCACTCATAGAGCAATACTTGCAGGGCTCTGTGCTGGCAGCTCCTCTGTCCCAGGAGCACCGTGATGCCAGGGTATAGCTGGTATTCAGGAGGCTGCAGGCCCCCGAAAGACATCCCATGGGTTATTGTAACAAGATCAAGACCCCCGAGCTTGCAGCCTAATTCCCACTCTTAGTGGGGGGCAACTCAGATTTTTTCCCCCTGCACTCTTTGCTGAGCAAGTCCACAGGCTGTGGAGCTGCCCTGGAGACTTCTCAAACTTGATTGCTACATATTTAAGCATTTATGAGACTTGAACTGCTGCCCTTTAAACAAATAAATACAAGTAAACAGCAACCAACACAGATCATCAAAAAGAGAGGAAAATAACCCTCTACCCAAAAGCCCCAGAGCTGCAGGAAGGTCTAATGAGCCTCACATGTTTCCGAGAGCCGCTTGGGAGATTCTGGCTTGCAGAGTTTCCCACCCCATGTTCATTACAGGCAGAAGCAAAGAGGGATAGACAGGCAGGGGAGGAGGGAGGACACACAAATGTTAAAAACTCATCTTTAGCAGAAAGCATCCTAACAGACAGAAAAAATCCCGTTTCTACTTAAGGCTCTATGGAGAACGCACAAGAAGTGTTCAATAAGTTCCTATCCCCACATATTTTTACAACACACTGTAAAATTGGCTTCAGCATTTGATACAGACTTCCCCTCCCTTTCTAGAGCTGAGAAGGACTGGGACAGTCTGGTAGGATCCATGCCAGTTTCACCAGTGCCACCATAACCCACAGAGCATTGATGCTGGTGGAAAGGAAGTCACAGTGTTAACATTAAGCTAGGCACGAGTGCTTATCGCCAATCTGGACATGTCAAATCAGCCTGCCCAGGGCTGGTCTCTGCCCCACACTGTGTCAGGCAACAGACCAACAGCAGCCAGGTTCAGGTGAAGCTAGAGGGCTACTTGGGATGTCTTGCCCTGGACCAAGGATTCCAGGTAAAATGTGTTGGTGGAACTCACCAGAGGAGCACAGAGGGCTTAGACACCTGGGAAGTTAGGGGCAATAATGGTTTTTCCTCCTGAACAGTCACAAACATCTGTGTCCTTCAGCAGTTTGTTGCATCTCATCTCTCCTTCCACTGCCCCAAGGCAGCTGTGGGTCAGGGCAAGGGGCATAGGGGTATCTTGGAGGGCCCGGACAGGCACCAGAGATGCGCTGGGCAGTGGCTGAACCTCTAACTATTTCATCACCTTGGGGGTTGCTGCTGTTAAAGCGGACGTGGAGCTGCACCAGGCTGAGGCTTACACTCACTATTTGCAAACACAACACTGAAGCACTTTACATGTGCTGCAGCGAATTGTCCAGTTCTGCTAGAAAATAAGGTAGACTTTAACCGACACTGAGCCTCCTATCTGTATTTATATGAACTGTTAGGGATGGTAGGAAGAGACTGAACGGTCAAGTCTCATGACTGAGCATTTTCTTATCCAAGAAATACAGTAGCCTTTTGCAGGGGGAGGTGTATTTGGCTTTGTTCTGCTCTGTGTGGATTGTTCCAATTTGCCTCTTTGTGAGAAACATTCAATCTCCAGTCTGAGTTCATGAGAGAGGAGTCTGGCTGTCCTCGTTATGATCATGGGCAAAGGCTTTCATGGTGTTAATTCTAGCCCACTAATAAATGGGTTAGGATTACCAATGCAGCTTATACAGGCCATCAGCCAAGGAGCAAACACAAGCGATGCTGAGTTGTTTCTACCCTGGGATGGATTTGAATCTGTCCCAAAACTCAGCTCTCTTGAAGTCCACCACCAGCAGCTTGGGAGTACCTGCCCCTGTCTTTGCTTTGGGTGGCAAGGAATGAAAACTGTGCTCTCCACAAGGAATACAGACTGTCTCAACTGAGATCAGAAGCTCATCCAGCTTATAATAGAAATGCATCTATCAGCAATGCAAGGGAAATACTGTTTGATCCCCTAGGTTTGCAGAAGCCAGGTCTAAACTGTTTCTTCCTAGTCTTAGCTATTATCTGCTCAGTGTCTTGAAACATGACGTAAGATGCATCTCACATTCCTTTAGCTGTTAAAATTTAGGCATTTCATCTATGCTGGTTTCTTTCAAGATGGTGTCTTGGTACAAATCACTGTCTGCAGATACCCACCCTTTTGTGCTGAAACCACAAAGATGTGAGACTGCTAAATCTAACTAGATGTCAAAGTATTAAACACCCACAGACCTGTGGGGAAGATGTCAGTCATACTGTTCTGATTAAATACACGTCTTCCAAGGCCTGAGTGGAAAATGCTGGAAGCCCTCAGGAATGCTGGTATCCATCAGGACAGGGTGCTCAGCAACCTTTCAGTTTGAGTCATCCAGCTTCAGCTGTTGCAGCTGATACAACATGCTCTGTAATGGGACAGGCGCCCAGGAACCTGCTTATATTGAAGAGATTTGCCTTCCCCAGAGAGACATTTGTGAACAATTCAGTCTTCTAAAGTAAGCAAATGCAGTGGGGAGTTTTGCCTGAAGAATTTTTGTCCTATTCAACCCCTTCTCACTCAAAGAGAAATCTGTCCTGGGTATACGGCTCCAAATGCCCCAGTGCAGGTCCACTCCCATTGAGCTTCCATGTGTTTCTTCCCTTACATAAAAGAAGATGAATTTAGGGGGGAAAAAACTGCTTTTTCCTTCTCTGTTTGTAGCACAAATTTGTTGCTGCACCAAAGGCTTTGTGCAAAGGATGCTGTTTCTTTCAGATGTTCTCCACAAGCCTAGATAGAGCTGACCAGTGCCATTGATGTGATCCTGCCTTAACTGTTTGCAGCTGCATTTGCATTTGATGCTGCCACAAATCACCCGCACTTTTGCAGAAACTCTCTTCACATCCAACTGACATCATCCAATTGTTTAGAGAAAAACAGTTGGTCTTGGGCATGGAAGCTCTGGGCAAAAAACAACCCCAAATTATGCACTAAAAGATTAATCTCGTGATAGCAAGAAAAAGGAACAGAACAAAGGTTTTCAATGCCATCCAGGTCTCAGTACCAGAAGGCATTGAAGTCAGCGTATGTCCCGCCTCTCCTTCCTTCCCTCTGTCCCTCCCAGGTTGGAATGAGGAGGATATTAACCCCTTGCAACTTTCACACCCACAGGTGTCAACAGTAAGACACTATCTCTTCTTTTACCAACATCTGCACATCAACTTCTTCTGAAGTTTAAATACAAAGAGCCATTTCTAGTGTCCACTCATTCTGATTAATCTATAACACTCTTAATTTAAATCTCCCATGCACTGCATGCATTCGTGTGAGCTCACAGCAGAGGAGGGTTGCGGTTGTCCTAAATTGGAAGCTTATGAACCCAAGCGGGAAAAAAATTGACATGGAATTTCAAACCCTGCCTTTTTTCCTTCCTCTCCTTTCCGTCTGGGAGGTGTTTTTTTAACCATGTGAGTCCACTGAGGACTCATATGATGAAGCACAGTTTGGGACGATCCTAACCGTCACTCCTGGGGAAAGCTCCGCATGACAACCAGTCTCAAATGCAAAGGAGTTATCCAAGGTCAAATTCCTCCACACTGTGAACTTCCATCTGGCTCCCCAAGGGGGGATTAGTGTCTGTCCAGCACCTGGCGGGAGTCACCCCATGTCTGCAGCATTGCATAACTTGCAAACCCCATTGCGTACGATTACTCGCTAACTTCACTGGTCACTGTACTGCAGGAGCCGCCGGCCGCTGGGGCTCAGGGGGGTCTCGTAAAGCTCCAGGAGAGCAGGAATGTGGGTTTTACAGTCATTGCAAACCCATTTTGCTCCACTTCCAGGGGGCCCTATCTCAATCTCTATGTCCTTAGGGGCTTAACGTGTTTGTACAGCCATTTCCATGCTGGTAAAGAGTCAGCTCACCATAGAAAGACCTGTTTGAGGGCTGGGAAATTTTATGTTACTGTAAGTTGCTGTACTCAAGTTGACCTCTGCTTTTTTCTTTCTTATAATGTTTCTTTAATACTCTTTACAGCCCCACAGCCACAGGAGCTTAGAGTCGTGCGGGTTCTCATGTACGTAGCCACAGCTGAGACAACAGCTTTGAGTGTCGGCAGGGCTAGTGGCTGAGCTGGGCTTTACAAAACCTCAGGCGATCAATCAGGGCCTTTGCAAAACCAGATTGCAAATGAGGAATGGCTTGTATTGGAACAGCCACTGGGATAGGGAGGTAGTGAAGAAGGAAGGGGAATAAGCAGCACAAGAGTTGGATAATTTCTAATTAAAGTGAGAATAGAGTCACTGTTCATCTTAGAAAGAGAGGTTCTGGGAAGTTTGCTGTGCCGCATATTCTCAGGCATTCATCATCTGAAATGTCTCTTAATTGCCACTATTATATCATATCACAAACATTCCCGCAATTTATCAGTCATAACCTCCTACAAAGGGATTCTTTCATTCAAGCTGTTTTCACAGAACTCTTTTCCCCTTGGATCCCGTTCCTGTAACACACTCAGACCAGGAATCTGGAAGTGGAACGGGGTTTTTTATTTCTTCTTTCTAAATGCTGGCTGTTGCTTTGTGGAGAGCATGTTTCAGCAAAAGGCTGTGTCCCGTTTTCAACCCCTTTCCTCTTTGTCCCAAGATAATCAGCTCTTAACAGCTTTTCTTCCTCTTATGGTAAAAGCTGTAATGTAAATATTCAGGGTGTCCTAAGTGTCAGGAGCCAGCAGAGTGCTGCTAGCCCAGGCAAAGGGTCCCCACCATGGGGCTGCCTTAAACATTTAGCTCAGCCAACAGACTGTATTTATAATCTAAATTCCCCTTGTCAGTTCCTAACTCCTGGCTCCAGTTTGAGAAAATTTAACATTCTGTGGGTTGCATTTTCCCACCACTCAGTCAAGAGCCGAAATTCTTCCTCTCAGAAAATACACTTGTGTGTCAAGGGCCAATGACCTAAAATCTATCAGTAGTGTTGCAGCCTAAATATAGCGCAGGACTGAAATCCTGAATTCCTGCTAAGGAGCCAGTGTAAACAGCCATCGTCTGTGTGACCAGGGAGGGATGTGCTGCAGCCTGGGGCTTTTTCTTTATGCTATCTCGCGCTGCAGCGCCTGGGTGTCCCAGCATGGGTGAATCATAGAAGAGACCTTACAGATCATCTAGTTGAGGAGCCGTTTGTGCAGAGCCAAAGCCTTTCCCATCTATGGGCTTCGTTATCTAGCTCCAGCAAAAGGCACATCACTTCAGAGTCACCCCCACCTGAAGATGATGTCCTTCCACTAGTTTATACCTACTTCTCATAAGGGATTAGTTCTGATGGGGGAAGCCCCAAGTTCAAGTGCTGCCATTGACTTTGCCAAGGAGTTGCATCACAGAGATAAGCCATGAGGACAAACCCCCTTGTGAAAGGCAAACCACCCAGAAGTGATTAAGCCTTGACACATCATTGGGTGGTGGTGGTCAGCACTGGCTCCACAAAGTAATCCACCTCTGTCCCCTGAGTGGGAGGCTGTGATTCCCAGCCACACCACTTTATGATAACAAAACTAATCATGTATGTATCTGTAGATACCTTAACAAATGCAAACTCATTCCTGTGATTCATTTCATCTTACAGTTCGTACGTAAAATCTCTCCTCCCAGTGCTGGGGGTGACCAAGAAAGATGAATCCGTCTGCCCTGTAGAGGTCTAGGATTGCTCAGCACCAACTCCCACCCATTCCACCTTCAACCTGGCCCAGCATCCAACATTTATTTATACACATAGGTAATGTCTTAACCATTAGATGGGGATGAGGAAAGCATGATAGCCCGCAGAAATTCCTCTCCCTCTTGCATCAGACTTGAGAGGGTTGGAAGTAAATGAAACCAGGCTGGGAAAATGCATGAGGGAATACAGCATGTTCAGTGTTGAAAGCATTTGTGAATGCGCAAGGGTGGGCAGAGCTCACTTTTGTCAGAGCTGATAACTGCTGGTTTACCTCACCCCTTTTCATTTCACTACCCTGACTCTCAGTGGATCTCATTATCCTGGAAGTCGTTCAAGAGTCTCCACCTCCTCTAACAGGGCTCCAGGCACCTTGCAGGTCTCCAGAGATTAATTTTTATTAATATAGCCCAGACATAAGATTTCTCAGTAAGACATTTGCTCCCATGTCTTACACGTTTGTTGTGTTTCAGGGATGAGTGTATCTGGATGGTCCCTTGGGATTTCCTCCAAAGGCTTTTTTTTAAAGGAAATGTCTTCTCCTAATCTTTCTGTTCGCTTGCACCTCTTCCCAGCATGTGCTGTTCCTCTATCATTCTTTGCCTCTATTTTCTTTGGTGCAATCAAGCTCCTGCCTGTGATGAGAAGCCTGTGGCCTTGAAATAGCTGCACTTCCCCTGAAATACCATGTATCTGCCCTTTCATGTATTCAGGTAGACTTTTTTCCCTTTCATCTGCTGTTTCTCCTCTTGCTTTTCATTACTTTTTGCTCTGCTATTCTTGCCAGGAGCTGCACCCGCATTTCTACCCTATCTCTTGTTCATAAGCAAATCAAAGCACTTGCAGATGACACTGCTTCTAGCCTCCTCTGAGGCAAAACCCAAATGCCACTTAGGATGCCAAGTGCTGCTTCACATGTCCATGGTGCACCCCAGGAGTGAGTGCAGCTGAGTGATTGAGCATTCATTGTTGAGCAGCAGCTGTGGAGCACAGGACCAGTTATTTCAAGAAGACTCCTATCTAAGTCATCACTGACCTGATTCTGATCACCCAGCAATATGCTCTTTATGCTCTTCCTTTTTATGCCACACTAAGCAGAAGGTCTTCCTGGAAAATGAAACACACTCAGAAAAATATTCTGAAAGGCTTTTGCTGGGCCATTTGGCAGTTCAGGAACTCTGCAGAATCCTTGATCCTTTGACAGTTTTGTAGCTATGAAAATAAAGGGAGTTTTAAATTACAGCAGTATAAAATCCGGAGACAGACTGGGACAAAGCTGGATCTCAAATCAGCAGTTGTTCTGATGCTGGTTTGTACTGGAGGAGGCTTTTGGGGGGTAGTTGAATGCTGGGAAATGCTGGATAAGCTGCTTCATTTTGGAGGGAAGAGGGAAAAGTCAGGCATTAGCTCTGCTAATTTAACAGGTGAAATTTACCTTGGGCTAGTTTTTCTGGCCTGAGACAAGGACACTGGGCTCTACAATCAGCTTTGCCACAGGGATGGTAGGATCTTGGGATCTTGCATGATCATTGCCTCCTATGCATCTGTGTTTCCTCCTCCCATTGTTCAGACTTGTTTTGGGACAATCGAAGTTTATAATTGTGCACTTCATGACAGACTTCAGCCAACCTATAAACACTGCAATATATTTAATAAATAGATATCTTAATGACAGACAAAACAGTCGTTCAGCACTGAGTTCATATGGGCAAAACAGTCTGTGCTGTGGGCTTGTCTCACAACTGCAAGAGATAGCTTCCACACCATAGAATCATAAGATCATCATAAAATGATTTGGGTTGGAATTGACCTTAAAGCTCATCCAGTTCCAGCCCTCCTGCCATGGGCAGAGACACCTTCCACTAGAGCAGGTTGCTCCAAGCCATGTCTAACCTGGCCTTGAACACTGCCAGGGATGGGGCAACCACAGCTTCTCTGGGCATCCTATGCCAGGGCCTCACGACTGGAGCTGGTAGAAGTGAAAGTGTCTGTGCAGGGCTGAGATCATACATTGGGAGGCAAAGTTGGATTAACAATCTTTTTCACGGCACAAACCACGTACGGCAGGACCTGGTGTGGAAACAAGGGTGGGTGTGTTGTGTGGAACTGCTGCCCTTGGACTGCTCAGGCTTTATTGCACGAATAAGCAATACCCCTTTTCACAAGTTCTTTTGAATCTCTTGAACATGGATTTTTGCCAGGAAGCCAAAAGGGTGCAGTGAAAATCCAATAACCCTTTCTGTTGTCCTTTCCCAGGCAGTAGTAGGACTGACAAAGATCTTTCAAAGAGCCAAGGGTTTCATTAAAAAAAGAGAATCAAAGATCTTCTTTCTCTCCCTGTTTTCATAGAGCCATCCCTGGTTTGTTTGGATCTTCCTTCCTTTAACGAGCCTAAGCATCTGGAGATGAAAGGTGTCATAACCCATCACCAAATGGCTCAGCGAGACTGCATTAAGCACATGCTGTTTGACAGCAGAAACAGAAATCAGGCACTAGCGCTGGATGTTAGCGAAGTCAGAAGTCTTTAGTTGCCTTCAGCAGTAAAGGTGTGTGAAGTCAGGAGTATATAAGAAGACCTGAACAGGTTTCCTCTCTCAAAGCACAGTATTTAATAGCAAAATATCTTACCCAGGGGATGGACAAACACAGGAGCGAGGCATTGGAGAAGGCGAGAAGCTGCGATGCACAGTACCACCTAGTGACAGAGCCCAGCTACATAAGAAGGGCAACTTTGTGTTTGCAAAGTTCAAGATCTGTTTCCCTTTCCAATCTTTAATCCCATTTCCCAGCTGTGCCACATGTGCTGCTGTATCCCATAGGTAAAGGGACAGCATCGTTCAAGCAACCCTGATAATTTTTCCCCTCCTTTTCATGATTTCCTGTTCCCAAAGCAGATTTGGAATGCAATAGGCAGGTTTCTTGTGTCCAGTAAGAGGATGCTGTTTAGATCGCTATGTGGATGTGCAGGTTGGGCTGGGCATCACCCACTGAATCACCCACAAGGAATTCCTCAGTGCATTGTCCAACCAGGGAAAGGAAAAATGCAAGGTCCAGTGAGTAATGCAGCTTTCCAGGGCATCTGAAATGAAAAGAAATGACAGGGAGTTGTTCCATTCCTAGTAATGGTGTAAAAGAGCAGTGTGACATGCCCCGCTCAAGAGAAGGCTTGTAACCTTTTCCATTAATTTCCTTTCAAAGAGTTGCTTATTGAAGGCTAAGCTGCTTAGAGGCTGAGTGTGTCTTTGTCCTCTTATTATTACTACTGCTGCTCCTCTCCCTTGCTCTCTCTTTTGAGAGAAAGCAGTTACCATTCATTGGTGGTGCTTCTTTCTCTGTGGCAATCTGAGATGATCCCAGCATCAGGATGGGAAATTTGTCACCTTTGGCAATGGTGGGATTGCACAGAGCAAAGTGAATTAGAAGAAATCCAGATTTGTGGAATTTCCCCATACTCCAGCCCACAGATTTACCCATGATCCAAGCAGCTGGACTTAAAAGGATTGGATTTCTTCTCCTCATTACGGTCCCTTTACACATATTCTTGAGTGAGAGCAAAAGGCTCTGTTCAGTCTCTGTATGTGGGTGAGCGAGCAGAGGCAGTGACTTGGTGTCTGGGTACCATCCTGCACCTTGTGGGAGGAAACAAGAGAGTACTGCGCCTCCCTGCAAGGCCCCATGAACATTTAATGCTTCTGCACATAGTCTTAAACGTCTGCATGAATTACAGTTGCGCTGGGGTTGGGACTACCACTATGCTCTGTGCTTTGCGTGAACAGATAGAAGGGGTGTCTGTGTAAGGTTAGGATTAAGGTTAGAGTTAGGGTTAAGGTCAAGGTTAGGGTTAGGATGGCCTTTTCTTCCTATTACTCAGGAAAAGGCTCCATAGGGAAAGGATATTCTGGCCCTCTCCTAGACCTTAGCTAGAAGCTGCATTAGTACATAGGCAGTGCTTTGCTAGTACACCAGGCAAGCTGAGGTGGTTCTCAGAGTGTTCAAATCAATATCCTTTCCTTTCTTCAGTGGGAGTCTTCTTCTAAAGACTGGTTGGAAGCCCAAATCCCAACCTCGTGCATTGTAAATAATGGCATTTCCAGCAGGATTTCTTCTTAAGGCTTATGCTCTTGGGCTTTCTCTTCCCCATAGTCCATGGTGCTACATGCAGCTCCTGAGCCCAGAAGAATCTCCAGCAGCTGGGTAAACACACCTGAGTGAATAGGGCCCTTCACAATGGAGTCACCAGGAAATTCAAACACTTCAACCGCCAACAATTCAGTGGGGACATAGTCATGCCATTACAAGAAAGTTCCTCCCAAGCACCAGGAAGTCACAGCCTGAATGCTGCCTCACAGGGTTGCATCTCAAACAACAGGTTTTCCACCCCATAGGATCATCTCTTTCTCTCTTGTCTTCTTTCAGACATCCACAGTGGTGAGAAGGAAGATGAGTTTCTGCAGAGAGATATTAGGATCTTCCCTCCTACCTGGGATGCATCAGCTTATAATAGTGTTAACCAGCCCCAATTCCCATTGCAGGCCCGAAGTCTGTCTGGGAAAAGGATGGAGGGATGATGAATGGAGAAATATTAAGAGGCTAAATCCTGTCCATTATGCAGCGAAAAATGTAAATTATGACAGTGAGCCTACTACTGATTTACACTGGGCTGATGGAGAGCTTCCACAGGCATAGGGTTATATGGACTCTTAGGCACCAGGGTGAGGGGCAGAGGTGGAGGACTCTCCATCCCCTTACACTTTCGCTGGCATGTTACAATGGGTGTTGGAAATACAGTGTCATTTACTTCAGTCTGAACATTTGTTTGGTGGCTTTGCTCGTTGTTACTTGGAACCCATGCAAGCTCCCTTGTCCCTGGATCTACTAATCTTATGAGTCTTCCTGAAATGCAATAGTTAACATGCAAAGCAACCCATATTAATCTCCCTCCATTGCTGCGAGGCAAACTTTCATTCACTGTAAATTGCAGATTTACCAGGACCTGACCTTGAACACAGAAGCCAATATAATATATGCTGATATGGGCAAACTGGCTGCGAGTCTCAAGTGAGCATATACCAAGCCAAATCCTGAAGTCAAGAATTAGGCAGCTTTACACTGATGGAGGTGCTGGCTCACTGTGTTATTGGCATACCTGAAAATTAATCATATCCTGCAACAATGTTCACAGGATGCATCTGATTTATTACTAATCCTGTACACTCTTGCAGCTGCTGATCTGCTGCCAGAGGGTATCATAATGATGCAGCTGGCACCCCTGTTGTGATGGCCATCAACACAGCCAACGGCACACACACTGGATCAGTCATCCTCAGCAATACTATTGCATTTGCTACCTGAGCTGAAACGTCAAGCCCTGTAGCTGTGGTTTTAAGTTTGTCTTCGATATAAAGAATAAGAATATATTGTTATTATATATTCTTAGCAAGGATAAGAATGTATAACGTGCACATACTGGGGGAGAGGTGTAAAATATTTAAAACATTCAAATCTTCGGAACAAAACTGATTTTGGCTCAGACTATGGGATGTTCTATCCCTGTGCCAGGCAGTCAACAGTGGAGGTGTGTGGGGAAGCTGTGCATCGCCCTAAGGGTGAGACAGTTTGTGATCAAGAATGGAAAGGCGCAGCTATTGCAGTGCTGCCTTCCTAAAACGCAGCTGACCCTCCTGAGATTAGGAAAGATGTCAGAAATGGGATTTTCATTCTCCGAGGGTTTCTTGCCTTGTTTGTATGCTGGGACCTGCCTCTAATAAGGCATTTCAGATTGTAAAATACACCACCAAATGTTTAGGACAATAGAACCACGTTGTCTTTACTGTGACAGCATTTATAATACATGCTCCTCTTAAGCTGCTTTTTTTTAATGTAAATTATTTTTTTATTATTTTTTTTAGGGAAAGTTAAAATAGATTATTAGGAATTTTCCCACTTTTTCACCACAAGTGTGACTTCTAGTATAACATGACTTTGCAGGGCATTTTGGCATGGGTGCTTTCTCTGTCAAAAACTACTTTCAGCAACACTTTTCTGGTGTACCAAAACAGGCGCTTTGCCCAGGGTCTGACCATGCAGACCTCATTACATGCACCTGCTGACCACAGCTGTGTCCATCCTCACAGCAGCACACTCATTAGAGGAGAGAGGAGAGTATATTTATGCAATTCAGCTTGCTCACCATGGAAGAATCTGCTTTGTGCAAACCAGGAGGGTTTAATTTTCAGGGCAAGAGTGATGTATTTCCAAAGGTGAAATGCGAGGTGAAAATAGGTACACAAGAGGGTCCCACTGAGCTCAAGGCTGAGTCAGAAGACTTTACTCCTCTATGATGTAAAGTCATGTCATAAGTTTGGCCTTTCTTTAATTCTCCCAAAATCAGGGATTCAGTGGCAAGGCTGGTTTAAATGCACATAACCCATAGCCTTGGACATCAAGATAGAAGGCTTTACTTGTGTTTTTAATTCTGAGATAGTGTTTTTGCTTGACTTCCCCATCTCCTTCCACCCTGACCAATAAAACAGAGGAAAAGCAGTGCACAGCAGAAGACTTCTGCAGCATCTGGGGACCCTTCCCCCGAACAGGGTCCTCCTCTGGCACAGGCAGGACATCTACCACCCACTGTGGGTGACCATGGGACAGAAAGCCCGGTCAGACATCTCCCAGCCAGGTTTGTAATTATCCCACAAGAAAAGGCAACTGTCTTCACAAACTGTGAAACAAGGAGGGCTGTCAGCATCAGAGGGGATTCACACTGGCGATGACAGGCGTGACCTGGTTTTCTTGCTTTGTTTATTTATTTGGTGACAGGCTGTCATTCCATGAATAATCTGGAGTTTTCCTCTCGGGGGTTTCTCCCTTGTTCCTTTGATACTAAGGATAACCAAGGCAGGGATGGGGACAGACACTCTACTCTCTGAATCAGTGACTTTATACTAAGGGGAACCAAGTGAAGAGAGAACAGCATGTAATCCCCAAACTGCTAGGAGAAGACTAGGGATATCCCACCCACTTCAGGGGAGAGCAATGAAGGTGGCAGGACTAGAGGAATCCTATCCCACTCCCCTGCTCTGTTGTCTCTAGAATTAACTTCCAGCAGAGCAGGCACTGGCACCCCATCCATCCTAGTGCAAGATACACATGGTGCTCAACAGGAAGGGCTTGTCCCACATCACTGCCTGCTTTTCGTTACTCATCTCCATTTAACAATGTAAAGGGAAGGGAAGGAGCAGTCCCACAACTTCAAACCCCCCAAACACAATCTGTTGCAGCTGAGCAATTCTAGTCATCTTGGACTCATACGGTCTGATTAAACCTATGGCACACAATGCACAGCACTTTCAGGATTGCCTTCAAAATTGCTTCTGCACGGCAATCCATTAGCCCTGGGTATTGCTGAAATATATCCATCATTACAGCAACAACCATACGTTGATTTTGCACATAAGCATATGCATATGTATGGGAAGGAGTCCATAAAACAAGTAAACTGCCAGCCTTGTTACAGCAAACTTTGGATTTATTCTGTTCAAGGACATTCAAGGAGGGGAAAGTGGGTTCTGAGTTAAGACATTTCTTGTTCTGCCAAAGATGGAGATACCCTGAGAGTCAGGGCCTCTGGCTGTGCCCATGCCCATGCCTGTGGCTCTTGCAGTTTCATTGACCACTGTAGCACAGACGCAAATGTGCCCTTTCACAAGCGTCTTCCATGCCTATATAGCATCCAAAATGCAAGGTCAGCTCCTCCAGCCCAGCCAATGCTGGATGCAAAGCAGCCTTAAGCACTTTTCGGAGTGATTTGAGGCACAGCCGTCCTAGGGGTATCATCCCTTCAGGAAACCTTAGGTGGTTTCAGATATCTATGCTTCCCATGGCCATGAGCTCATGGTTGAGGGAAGAGCATGAGCATCATGGCTACTCAAAAAGGCAAAGCCCAAGGAAAGTTAGTTTGCCTCTGGATGGGCTGGCATCCTTAAAAACATCTTAAAGATGCTGTAGACATAATTCTGGTCCTTAAGCTGCTGCCAGTAGAGCCAGAGCATTTGATTGAAGAAGGGAGCAGAAGGGCACAAGCCACCTGCTCCCATCTCTTTGCTAGAGCTGTTGGTGAGACCCAAGGAGAGAAACAGTCCCATCTGCATGAACACCCACCTGCAGAGGGCTTGGTTTGTTATATTTAGGCTCTGCTGGCTCCAGATGACAGTTTTGGGTAATCCAGCTCCCCGGTGCTGCTTTGCAATTAAGTCTAAATGCCACTTTTCATTCAGAGGCAGCCAGAGGCCACTGCACATTGCACTGGGGGTTAGCCGCAACCTTCAGAAAACTATGGCAAAATACACTGTGTTCACTGCCCTTTCTCAAAACTCTAAATAACAACCCTGACAAAGTTGGTGAATATTCCACTAAGGGCACAGGAGGCCACAAAGAGCATGTTTTAACAGTCTCCAGTTTTCGTCTGGCAAAGATCCTGCTCTGCACCAACAACCACATGAGCTTTCAAAGTCAGCATTGCACCTCGAATGCATTTCTCACCCTAGCTCCTTGTTTCTAGGGATTTCATTATCAGCAGAGGACCCGGGTTTATTATTAAGTAGCAAATCAATCTGGCTATGCTGAGCACAATCCAATTACTGCTTGTAGTTACTGTAGGCTGAAGGAGTCATAAATAAATGAGCACGCTGGACATTCCATTCATTAACATTTCAGTCCTGCTGTAAGTCCCAGCCCCTTGTTTGTGCTGCTTTAATTGCTCAGGTTTAGAGGGATTTGGGGATGGTGTGGCAAGGCAGTGTGGTCAGGGGGCAGGTCATGGTGCTCCTTGGGCCCAGACAACTGCAGGGTAATAGGGGATAAATGCAGACTCCTTTTTTGTCTTTTGTTTCCCAGGATAGGGCAGGGGCCTCTTCCTGCTCCTCTCACATTCACCCAGTGAGAGCAGAGCAAACACAGCTCATGTGTCAGTCCGTAGGTGCAGGAAAGCCAAGGGAAGGTGCTTCGCAGACCCCCAGCCAGCTCCTGAGGGTACAGAGCTGAGCCCAGTGCTCGCTTTCCTTCCTTTACCACTATTCCCAAAGCACCCCAGCTGTTTGGCTTTGGGTTTCAAACCTTATTTTGAGAGGGTTTGGATTGTTCAGTGGAAATCAAGCATCTTGCAATGTACAGGCACCTAGTTACTCATTGCTTCGTTAGCACAGTGATGTATGGACAAGTAAAATGATGCTCAGATACAATATAAACACAACCACTGCTAAACAGACTTATTTTTAAGAGTATTCTTTACTTCTGGATCTCTTTTGTGTTTTCTTTTTCTGCCTTTTCTTTTTCTTCCTTTCCTCCACAATGGTTTTCTACTTCTGCTCATTAGGATCATTTTCAAGCATCTACTCTCAGTTATGACAGTTTGGGAGCAAGTGCTGCAAGGAGGGAAGGTGTTCCCGTGCAGGCAGCCTGCAGGCAGCTGCCATGTGGAGCCCATGGCCATGTTGGTGACCATCCACAGCCAAAGCAGGATGCACAATGAGCTCTGTCCATGCTGAGCTAACAGCAAGGAGTATGCTGGTGTTTGACTGGTGCACTTGTTAACTCTAGGGTCAATTAAATCATTTTTTCTAAGCCATTACTATAACTGTTAATACTATTATTATTCTTCACTGTTTCTGCCAGGAAGTGTATAAAAATGACATTTACAATGCTGCACCATCATTTATGTGGTAATGTCCCTGATCACATAGTAATACAGAAATCACTTGTCTTCACTAGTTTGGGAAATGAAAAAGAAAGAGGATTTTGCATCAAAGCAAAGTGGCAGCTTCTCAGTTCTGTTTGTTACAAGCAGCAAGACATCTTCAGCCAGTTAAGGATTTTGTTTTGAAGGAATAAAAGGCTGAGAGGGAAATGGGGTATTTCCTATGGAGTGCTTTGTTTATTTGCTTGGGCTTGCTTGTGTCTGTGCAAGTGGAAGGCAGCAGGAAAAAGAGCTTCTAGTGAAAGGGGATGACTTCCAGATTTCCCTCCAGATATTTCACACAACTCTACGTAAAATGTTTGGAAAACTGCTATTGAAATCAGCTCCTCTCAAGGGTTGGTGCTTTCCTTCCCTGACCGGAGCAGAATGGCCTGTTGTTGGGTCTCCACTCTCCAGTTCTGGTTGCTGTCTGAATTATAGCTGAAATAACTATCCGAAACCTTGAGATATGCCATCCATCTTCTCAAGGGGAGCTTTGTAGCCTTCTCCTCATTCCCATGGATGTGGTACCAAGGAAAGGCAGCAGGCTAGAGACCAATTACATTGTGATCTCCAGAGCTTCTCCTGTGGGGTTGAAGAGCAAAGTGACGGCTTCTGCACATGCCCCTGCTGCTCTGAAGAATCAAAAGCTAGAACACATTTTACACATATCTGACATATCACCCTCGAAAGTTAAAAATCTAGTGGCATGACATATTTTTAGCTAGGCTCAAGCCAAGAGGCCTGAATGTAGAGGTCATAAGACTTCTTACTTGATTGGTGAAGTGGAAGGGTACAGGTTTCTGTGGGGTGTATTGGCACAATGCTCAGACTCTATTGAAGGTCTGCACCAGCTCAAAACCTGAGTGCTCTTCCTAGAAGGTTCATTTCTTTTGGCCACATACAGGCAGAAGCACCAAGTCCAGCACTGGCAGCTACAAGAATGGTGATGCTATAAGTGCTCTGGGGATAAGTACGCAGGGAGACAGCCTATGTGATCACCAGCGTAAAAACCCACCATTCACCACCAATTATCACACTCAAGATCTCAAGAGAGGCTGCAATTATTCCCTGCTCCAAGTCTAGGGAAAATCAGCATTTTCCCAGTAATTGCAGTGTAGTAACTATTGTAGATGTTGACTTTTTAATAGCAAACAGTGCTCAAGCATTAGATTTACAGTCATGTTAGTTAGCTTTAGTGACTTGGGAATCAATTACCTTGCTCTACAACATGACCAAAGATTATAGGGTAGCTCATGTAATAATTTATACTGCCATCTAGGACTGAAACTGTAACTTCAACTTTTCACATAGAAAGACACTCTGCACAGCAATAATTCCAGTAATAATAGTAATAACCGTAAAAAGGGGAAAAGATGAAAACAGCGATTACAAAACAGGGGAAGACCTGTGTACAAATAGAGCACTGGAGGGTGCTGGGAGCTTTGCCATTCTCAATTATTTTCCAGGATGATAGTAGCAGTGGCATTTTGTTAATGAATGTGTTTTACCAGTTCACTTGGCTCAGCAAGTGAGGCTGCATGGCTCTGCTCCAGCAGAAGGGTTGTCCCAGCCCAGTCCTTGGGACACACAACCAGTATCATGTCTTCAGCAACACAAAACCTGCTACTGGCCCCCGTTAACCCCTTGCCCTCCTGGTTGATCACTGCTGATTTCATGGATCAGTTTTACAGGCAGCTTTTTCCTGGTTTCTGCTTACCTCTTCCTCCCAGCACTTCTTCCCACACTTGACTCCTTTCTCTGATTTGGGACAGCAAAAGCTTGTGCCTATTTCTCCAGGCTCCTCTGCACAAAGAAAATATCTTTCCTTTAACTCCTCTGAAACAAGACCACCCAGGTCAGCTTTTCAGTCTGTGTTTCCAAGCAAATTATAAAGAAAGAACATTAATTAAATGTTTTTCCTCCTGCAAAGGAGTTGCCACTCTGACCCTTTAACTATAGGCTTTGTTTATTTTCCTCTCATTTAGTTCCCATTTATTTCAGTCTTTACTTAAAGGTGGCAGCTGAGCTTTTTGAACTTTCCAAGCACAGTTGTCCCTCATAAAACAATGATGAGTGAAGCTATATGAAAACTGGGTGTTGTCATTATAAAATGGACTAGGAAAGGGTCTGCCACATGCAAGTGTTCATCACCAGACAGTAGAAAGTTAATGCTAATATATCAGGCTACCTTATAGAACCACAGAATCATAGAATGGTTTGGGTTGGAAAGGACCTTAAGGTCATCCAGTTCCAATCACCTGCCATTGGCAGGGACACCTCACACTAGACCATGTTGGCCAAAGCTCTGTTCAACCTGGTCTTGAACACTGCCAGGGATGAAGCACTTACTGCTTCTTTGGGCAGACTGTTCCAGTGCCTCACCACCCTCACAATAAAGAACTTCTTCCTTATAGAATCTTTATACCTCTTTGACTGTAACCAGCAAAGCATGCTTTGTTTTTAAAATTGCTAAGGCTCAAAGATATTAAAACTGCCTTAAAATATTTGAATTAACAAAATGCATCGAGTTGGGCTCTCTTCTCCTTCACCTTCTGGAATCAACCCAGAAGATCAGGTTTTCAGACAAAGATCATCTATCACGAGATTTGGCATCCCTGTGCTCTCAGATCGTAAGGTCACTGTCACCGCAGGAAGGGAGCCGTCTCTGGAATGAGGAGGAGGGGGAGAAACGTCAGCCCCTGAGGCAGGGGACAGGAAAATTAGCATTGCTTTAAACAAGGAGCCTGAGCTGTAGTGGGGAAATAGCATCCCTGCCCTTCCAAGATGGTCCAAACCCACTGGGGACATGCAACCATGCTGCACTCACGTGCCCATCGATAGAGCATCCCAGCCATGGTCTGCAGACAGCAGCACAGCCTTGGCACTATCCATGGTGGAGGCTTCCAAGCAACTTGCAGACAGGGTGCAGGGAACCTTTTATCATTAGTTTCCCTTTTTACAGCTTGAATGTGCAAAAGATAATGTACGGATGCAGGTGACTCCTCACAGGTGTTTGTCCTTGTTTTGGAGGTGCAGTTTAGCTGCATCCTGCAGCTAAGAAGTGATATTACAAACATCAGGGACCGTGGGGCATTTGGGATTTATTTCCCTTCCTTCTCCCATGCAACATCCCATGAAAACTGCTGTTGAAATTCTTGTTTTGCCTGAAAATATGCATTTGACCACCCATGATTGTATTTAATCCTGTTCATTTGCTAAAGCAAATAACCACCCTTCCAACACACTTAATCTGAAAACGTTTTCAATACACTCAAAATCTTATAAACAAAGTTTGCAGTGACCATCACAGTGCTCCTGCAAAGCCAAACCACAAACATTTGTTGGTTTGTTGTACAACTCAACAGCCATGATCCTATCTGACCAGTGGCATATGCTATTACAGCTGATCTATCATTTGTCTCCTTTTTTTAAATGAAACAAACCCAAGGAGTCATTGTAGAAAGTATCACATTAGCAAGAGCTGACTGTGTTATATCTGAAGTCTATATTCACCTTAATGAGTTACATTTCACAGTCCTCCTGGGAGAGAGGGAAGTGTGTTATGATCAAACTCGGGTTATAGGTGAGGATAGAGAGATAGTGTGAAGCAAAATGTCATTGGGAAATAGATGGGAGAAAACAAACTTAACCATAAACACATCCTTCCCTGTCCTAAAAACATGCACCTAGTTTTCCATAGCCCAAAGACTGCAACAGCCCTACGGAGCTGCAGAAACTGGCATGATAATAGCCAAAAGGTACTGCGATTGCTGGTAGCTGAGCAGTTGATGGGGTTGATCAGTCTTCAGGGACAAAATATCTCCTGCTTCCTACTTTCAGGAGTCATGAGGAAAAGGTGCTATGATGCAAGTCCCATACCTCGTCTACAAATCCCAACTCTGAGATAGTGTCAAACAGGTTAGAGCTACTCTCAAAGTGGGGATTGGATGTTTAATGCTGACTTTTTATGAATCAGCACACTGCCCAGAGGCAGGCACTTCCATCCCTCCCTGCAAAACTGGTGCAAAGATGAACATTTGAGCAAGGAGAGCATTTTTGAAGACACAGTTTGTAGGTGAAACCTTCACCCTTTTCATGCAGGGGCTCCGTGGTTTGAGACCTCCCTCAGAATGTATGAATTTGAGCTTCTTATCTCTTTCTGGTGGTGGAAGTATCAACTCCACTTATCCTATAGCCTCACATGCGCATGCAAGGCCCTTTAGAGCCATTAGGTGAAAGGCACGATGACCCCTCAAAGCAGGCATCAGTACCCAAGACTCTCCCATCCCAAACAGCAGCAACCGAGAACTGTTATGTCCCATCAATGGGCCACTTCCAGTCCCTGCTGACTTCCTCAGGGCTGGTCTCTAGCAGCTCTGGGTCTGTGTGGCCCCATGCAAACATAGCCAGACTTCACAGAGCCATTGCTTGGAACACACCATGCAGAGCACGGGGTGCTCAGAAACCAGGCCAGCGCCACGTGTGGAGGGGAAATGAGCAACCTTCATGGAGAGAATTAATCAAGCATTTCAATCTCCTTAGCCGAGGGTTAATAGTCTTGTGGTGACTGCCCTGGGCAAGGTATCAGAAGAGCTGGAGGTTATTCCTGGTGTACTTCAGTAATGAAAAGGAAACTGTGTTCAGACGAGCAATAGAAGCCCAAAGACATCCGATATGCAACAATTAGACCTGAGTTAAACAATAAATCAAATAGCGCTGAGCTTTTGCCTCTAGCAGAGCACCATTATGACCAGTGCTATGTTTGTTTAGAAGACACTGAGCCCATTCTAAATGTTTTCACATTAAACGTAATTTAGGTGTTTGCTGTTAAAGCAACTGATTGGGCCTAAACATAAACATTATTGGTCAGATAAGTATTTTCTGGCAAATAAGATCTGTTCTTTGCACTTCTATGACATGAGGGTTCACTTGCTCCGAGATTTATTTTGTGTTTGCTTCCTCTCAGTGCACGGGTTCATGCCTCATAAAGATTAAAAAAGCCCAAGTGAACCAAAGTGTAAAACAGAAATCACCGATTAAACTGTTAGAAACGGAGCAGTCTTTGTTAATCACTGATTCATCAGCTGAAGGAAAAAAGAGGGGTCTCAAGTTAGCACAAAGGCTTTGGTGTCACACTGCTTGCGGTTTGTTCCCAGGTGTCTCTCTCCAATTTGATATGGGATCAATCCCTGGTAAATTGATCTCTCCATGACTCCCTTTTCCCATCTGTTCAACTTGGGTAATGATCTTGCCTTAGAGAGAGAGTGAAAACTTTCAATACGAAAAGGTTACCTGAAAAACCACACCTGCATCTGAAATTAGGCTACCCACTACTCACACCTACAAGAGCTTTGGCTAGAACAGCTATTTCCTACTACAGCCAGGAGCTTTCCTTAATGTGGCTTTGGGGGGCAAGCAACAGAGTAGAGAAAATCATTTAAAGAAATAGTGAAGTATGACCAAAAAGTGACAGAAAATGGAAATCAAGCTTACACCAAGCTCTTTTTTGTTGCTTTGTTTTTAATTGCTGAAATTGTCATTTCTCTGTTACTTTCATATTCATAAACCCTTTTTTAATGTTGCAGTGACTGAAACATTGTGTAACTGGCTTTGGATTTTTGTTAGATTTATTTGGCAAAAGCTGCTAATAATGATTTCAACGGCTTTTTGGAATGTTCTCAGGACTTTCTGCAGAACGTGGCACCCTTTGGAATAGAAAGCTTTCCAACTGGTGTAAGTTTCGGAGTCCTCAGTAGAAGGCAGTGTAAAACTACAGAAATAGTCAAATCTGACATCACGCAAAGTACAAAGGCTACTTCAGTATAAAAAGCCAAACAAATAGCGATCACTTTGGTTTATTCTTCTATACAAAAGAAAGTATTTCATTATGTAGCTCCATGCAAGATCTTACTTAGGAGGCACATTTCTGGGCTTGGATCTCTCAGGCGACTCATTTGATGTCCTGCACAATTACCTGCGCTGTCTTTTGTCATCGAAGAAGGCTTTTGGATGGCTTTCAGCAGCACCAGTCAACTACAACATCTGAGGATGGTGTGGGGAGAATAATCTTGCCTTTCTTTAGCCTTGTTCTCTGGTTCTTGCCATTTAGTCATTTGGCATTTACTCAGCAGCTCCCCTGCATGGATGAGGTTGGTTCATTTCCTTTTGGAGGAATGAGATTTCCTCTTATTAGCTGCATTTTGTTTCTGTCTGTACTACGGTCATGTCAGTGGTCTGCAAGCATCAATCCAGGTCCCATCCAGTCAAACAGTGCCCTTTGCAACCAGCAGGAGTGTTTTCTGGTTTTCCTCTGTACCTCCACTCTTCCACCAGCTCTCACTCCTCCTATCCCTTGGGGAAAAACCTCTCCATCTCCCACCACCACCCAGCCCTCTTTATGGATGGAAGGGGCCTCTGCCACATCTGTTCCTTCCAGCATTGTTCTGCTTTCAGGCCATTTCAGGTGAAAATGGCAATATTGTGTGAATAGGAAGAAGTTCCTGAGGTAGAGTTTTGCTCAGCTTTGAAGGGCAACGGGGTCCCATGTATCCCTTCTGCCTCATGGGAATGTAGAAGTGATTGGTGAGGACCTCCAGCAGATAGAGAACCTCCCCTATCACTCTTATTCCTCCTGTAAGGAAAAGGATGACTCCCAGCACTTCCCATGAGGAAGATTTCCTTCTCTATTCCCTAATTCCCAATCCACAGTGAGTGAAAGATGATGGCTGCAAACATCTCCTTTCCCCAGCGTCACTCCATAGAGCCATGGGTCACACAGGGAGGGCTGGTGGCAAACCCGGCTCATCTTCATTCCCTTACACACACTGTTTGCTTTGTTTGGCCTCTTGGATGCTGGGATTACCCGGAGCTAACTGGGACACGGGCGACTTACACATGCCTCCTGTCCCTTTCCAGATGAGCTCCAGGCTGGAGCTGGAGGCAGCAGGCAGGATTTGTCAGCCCACAGGTCATAGCACCAACCAGATGGAGTTGGCGTGTCCCCACCATCCATTCCAGCTGCCTCGTAAAGACCAAGCTTTGTTTGCCTGCAGAATAATCCTGCTGGCATGCACTTTCTTTGCCTAATGAAAGGAGGATTTATTGCACCAGCTCTTTGGGAACGTCGAGGTCTTCTTACTTCCCCCTTCAGCTCTCTGAGGTCCTTTAAGCAGAGTCTGTGTGAAAATTAATCAGACGCCCTGTAGGCTTATTTTGTCCAAAGCTAAAGTCTTGCTTCTCCCTTTTCCCCCCTCCTTTTGTGCCCCGATTACTTAAGGGATTGTCTTGGAAATTAATGAAAGCATGGCATGGGAAATAACACCCACGGTTCATCTCAGAAGTGAAATGTTTCTGTGGAAGGCTTAACTAGAAACATCCCGTGGTTCACTCAGCACACTTGGAGATCTTCCCAGTTTGAAGTGCATTGAGTGTTGTATGTCTTATCTCCTAAATTGTTTGCAGATCCAGATCCAGGTACATGAGTCAGGTCCTGCTCCTGAGTAATTGCATTTTACTTCTCTGAATGGGATGCCTGTGGTTTCCACCTGGTTTCCAAAGTTCTCAGCATGAATTTTTGCAAGGTCACAACTCATTCCAACCTGTTATAAGGGGAAATGAGGTGATGAGGACACATTTGGTAATGGTCCATATAACCTTCCATCTCTCTCTTGCTGGCCTTGGTCCACAGAAGTAGGTGAGGGCAGCCTGGTGGCTTAGGTGACCAGCTGGGTTTCGTTAGTCCCTTTTCTGCTTCCCAGCATTGAGCATTGGTGCATGGAGGATACACATTGTGCCAGATGAAAAGAGAGGAGGCCATTGCTTCTTCTCCAGCCAACTTACATCAGAGCGGACATGCCAGTGCTATACCATGAATTATATATCACATGGATTAACCCATAGGGTAACTTTATGCTTCATTTTCTAGGGCTGGCTGATCCTTGTCATGGTTAGAATAAGCCAGCTGCACTGATTTACAGTGGGATTCATGTGCTTGGCAGCTTATATAATCTCTGAAAATGGATTTCAGTTCCCAAGTTGCTTAGGTCCATGTTACATTCAAAGTTTTGGGGCTTTTTAATCTTTGACTGCCACTCAAATATTACAAGCTAAGAGTGGTGCAATCCATGGGAGTGAGGCTCTTGAGCACCTCCCACAGGGAGGTAGGCAGTTAGGTACCTCCAGCAAATCCTAAATATTCTTTGAAAGCATTCTCCTCAGCTTTCATGGGTTTCAGATGTACCATACATGGAGAAATGACATTGACTCCTGTGAAGCACTGCACCACTTACGGATGCAAATCATTGTGTAAGTGTGAATACTGCTTCATGACATGACATCTCCTCCAACCCGTTAGTGTTAATTAATGCAGTTCTGGGGTAGACAATATTCATTAAGCTTTTCTGAAGATACTACAAATGTTCATGGAACAGCTCACACATTCTGATGGCACCCACGGTCCTATCACCACATTCCTTGTAAAGGATTCTGATACTTTAATCTTTGCTAACGAGAGTGGAAATTATTGTCAACAGCAGTTCTCCACACAAGACCATGGTGTTTCATCCCTGCTTTGTTATCAGGAACCAATATAAAGGAATCAGTGTTGTTATTTTCGTGCAGAGGCATCTGGTTGCTGGAGGCTTCCCTCCGTGTATGTCAAAGTTAAATATTTGGGCTACTGTTCCCTTTTTGGGACTTGCCATGATAGGAACCAGCTTGGAAGAAATGCAGCTATCGCCTGCTTCTAATCACTGCAATGACAGCAGCTTTGCTGCCTCCAGACTAAATGTTTCTTACCAGGCTGTACTGTTCGGGTATTGACAATCCAGAGACCTTGTGGAATTAGTGAAGCTCCTGTTGAATTATAACTAGGAAATTTAGAGAGAAATATCCATGTGGTGAATGGCTTTTTGTTTCCTGAAAGGATGCTGTTGAGGAAATCTGACTTAGAGGAACTTAAGAGACTCCTGGAGGCAAACTCCTGATGGTTGCACTGTAATGCAGCCATCCTTCTGCAGGCTTTAATGTTGCTGGCCGTGGCTTCAGCAGCTGTTTTGCTGAGCCAGTAAATGAGCCCTGCAATGCATTGAAATGCTTTATCAGGCTTCGGTGTCCTCCTTGGGCTAATGGTCCCAGACTTGGTGGTCTTGTGGCTGCCAGCATCTATCTGAAGCTGTCCCAGCTATTGACACCCCAGGTTGTACACTCAGCAGGGTGCACCTACCTCCCAGGTTGGTGTCCTCAGTTTATTAGCTGGATTTCCCACACATTGAAGTACCCTTAGTGCTATCGTGCACTTGTGTCTCTGCCTCCCCATGAAATGAGGCTGGCAGCTCTCCCTAGCATCATGGGAGTGCTGCAGGGCTCAGGCAACTGTGGCTGCAGAGCTTTGCAAGTGATGCTGTGTTACTGCAGACAACAGTTGCTCTTCATCCAGGAGGCCCTTAAACAACCTCTGCTGCCCCTGCTCACTGATTTACCTAAAATAGGCAAGGCTGGAAGGAAGGAAAGATCCCAAAAGCACAGTCTTTCCCTTGGAGGCATTTTCTACTTTTCCACCTTGGATAGGTTTTCTTATTGTTGAGGTCTGCAGACACTTTGGGAGCTTATGTTCCTCTCTCCTGACAGACCCCAAGTTGTCTGCAAATGTTGGTCTGAACCCTCCACAGACCATCTCTTTCACCCCACTGTGCCTGTAGCTCAGGGCACCATGCTGCTACTGTGATGAACAGAAGATCTGGAGCAAATTCCTTGTCCAGTTCTGGGGGAAAGGAGGTCTTTCTGGTTGAGCTTTCATAATCCGCTCTTGACAGGGACAATGTTCCACTTCCCATGTTACAAGAAACAGTCCCCATTTCTGAGTTCTTTGTTAGCTCCATCAGGCTCCTAGTAATAAATTACTTAGGCCAGTAATTTATTTTTATGACAAATGTTGCATCATGAATTGGAGGGTTTAAGGAAATGTAGCAGGAACATCTCCCACCACTGCAGGAAATGTTCAGCCTTTGTACCAAGCCCTATAGAAATTCCTTTTGGCTGGGTATTGCGCATGTAGTCCTGGATGGGTAGGAAATGTATGTCCTTACAAGGGACCTGAGGAGGATGCCCCTTGTGGTTTCCCAGGTACAAAGGTCCAGCTCTCTTTCTGCATGATGTGCCTTAAAGGCTGCAGAGGTGCTGAACCATTGCACATGGGAAATCGAGGACTTCCCCTTCCATTTCTACCCTAGACAGCTTCCATGACATGACATAGGCCAGCCGATTGGTCTGTGACTCCAGCTTTTCCCTGTGACATAAACCAACTGATACCCCAAAGGACACCATTAGGATCACACAGTGATGGGATGCTCTTTGGGCACCTCTGGTAGATAACTGCACCATAACATGAAGCATGATAAAGGATGTTTTTCCTGCTGTCTCCAGACCAGTCCAAACCCATGACTGTTTTGTGCCAAAGGAGGAGATTGGACTGTTGCAGAAAGCCCATAATTTCAAGCTATATCTACTGAAACTCCACACACCTGCACTGAAAGCTGAAAACTGCAATTCTCAGCAGAGAAAGCTTTGCTTCCCAGTTTTTGCTCCTATGTATGAAACAAATTACTTTGGAATTAGAGGCTTCCAATCTCTGTTGCTGCTTATTGAACCCACCAGGTGAGTTCTTTTATCACCTGCTGAATAGCGATGCACCGCACCCTGGCTCTGCTCTGGGTTTGGAGGCAGATCTTGCCAGGAGAGGATGGGCAACATATGCCACACAGTGATGGGTGGGGAAATAGCCTTGAGGCTTTGCTAGTTGAAGGATCATCCTACCTCAAGGGCAAAGTCCATTGCCACTGCATATTCTTATGGAGCAGCAAGAACAAGCAGGCACCTGCACGGTGAGTGCAGCTTTGAAGCAGCTTCCTCTCCTGTTTTAGTGAAAGTCAGCCTGGGAAGGAGATGTTTCATTGCTAGTTCTCAGCAGGGCTTCTGCTGGGGTTCAGGCATACATGTTCCTCTTTGCTATCTCCACTGAAGATGGTAGAACCTGCTTTAGATGTGTGGTGGTATCTGCTGAAGGGGAAGTGCAAACCAGAATTTAGGAGGCAATTTGAAGTTTTACCCATCTCTGAAATAATGGATTTGCATTTCCAGGAGGTTCTGAGATTTGTGTGCTGGTGGTTTGCCCCTGAGGGGTACTTCAATGGCTGGACATAGATGTGGATTAGACGCACCCAGAAAACCCCAGTCTTTACCCTAGCAGTGTAGCTGTGGTCCCCCTGCTTTTCCTGGAGCAGAGATGGGTACGTTGCTGCCCCTTGCCACTGTGTCATGACCTTTGGACCATCTCCAGAGCAGAACTGGGCCACCTCAGCTGCTGGCTCTTAACCCTAGGCAGCCAGAGGCCAGAACTGCCTCTATATTTATCCTCTTACTCAAAGCCAGCCCCTTGGGTGGACTGAGCTGGGCTGGCAAGCCTGCCTGTGGCTGCATACACAGCTCCAGTTTTATAGTGTCTCCATCCTTAAACACAAGAGAGGGAACTGTGCTCTAGTATTCAGCTATTATACCTAAAAGCACTTTGCAGACTGTTGGCCACTCAAGTTGCAGAGGAGAGGACATCAAATCTTGTGGCATCTCCATGCTGTCATGGTCTTGGCTTTCAGTTTGACAGCAGATCAAATTCAGAAACACCCCCAGCTCATTCACTACCACCATGTTGGTTGAGCGACTGTCATCTTCCTACAGGGCAAAGAGGAAGTTTCCTATATCCCATGGTAAGCCCCAGCTCCATCCTCACAGTGACATAAATGCCAACTGAAAAGAGATGAAGGAAAAGCTCACCTCCACTCTTCCCCTCCCAAAGCAGACTTCTTCTGGGCCAGAGCATGGCACAGCAACACCTCAGGGCTTTACCTGATGGGAATAACCCCAGTTTCAGAAAGAAAATTCTGGTGTGGAGGCAAAGCAGCGACAGCAGCAAGTCAGAGCTCTAAATGCAGGTGTTGTGGTGTGGGTGCTTTGCACTGTGCTTGTTTAAACCAAAAGCTCAGCACTTTACAGAGGCCCACATATGTTGTTCTTCTTGACTGATTTAATAGTACTACCCTTGCACAAGGGCTACTGTTAGTGCAGTATATAAAGATGCTTTATGGCCAGGCACCCTTCTACCAGCCGTGAACAGGGGCAAATCACCAGGGAAAGGGAAAATGTCCACATTCCCAGGGCACAGCCTGGCAGGAGCTGCTCTGTCTGCTCAGTTCCAGGGGTGCCCAGGCCCTTGCTGCCCTCCTCTTCCTCCCTGCCAGAGCTGCATGAGCACTCGGAACATCCCCACTGCTCTCCCTTATCACCGCAAGGTGTGGTTCGAGGGGGCAATGAATTCTCTCTCCATCCTTCCATCCCTTCATCCTCCTTCCAGAGGAGAAGGGGAGTCCAAATGTTGGCAGGCCCGAGCCGGGTTCATCTGTTTCACATGACCCAGCGCCAACTGCTGCTCTCTGCCCTCCTCCCGCCTTCCTCCTCCCTGCCTCCTCCTCCCTTCTTCCTCCTCCTCCTCCCTTCCCGGCTCCAGCCTCGCAGCTCCGCGGAGCCTCGCGGAGCCGGGCTCCGGGGGCCGGCAGGCGGGGAAAGGGAGGAAGAAGGAGAAAGAAAGGGGGGTGAGGGTATCCCGGCGCGGAGCATGGGCCCGCCCTAGGACCGCCCGGGGAGCGCGCCGGCAGCGGGGCGGAGGGAAGGGCCGCGGAGAGGCGGGCGATGGATGCGGTGCGCTGAGCCGCGGCCTGCCGGCGATCCAGCGGGATGCTCTCGTCCCGGGCTCGGAGCTGAGGAGCCGCCGAAGGAGCGGGAGAAGGTAACGGGGGTCTTTGTCTGCGGAGGCGAGGCAGGCCGGGGCTCCCCTTCCAGCCGGCCCCGCAGGGGAAGCCCAGCCGCAGTGTGCGCGAGGCTCCACGCCCCCCTCCCTCCATTGATCTCCAGCAGAAATGTGGGCAGCATCTGCTTCCCTTGTCCTTTCCTAAAAGGAAAACCAAACCCCGGGATCCCGAATTTGATGAGAGAAGAATGGGGACGAGCTCGGCGGCTGGGGTTTATGGCACTAGAGGGAAGGAGAGGGTGTGGGGCAGAGAAGCTGGTGCTGTGATTTCTTCTCCAACCACCTACCCCCCCCCCCCCCCAGCAATCTGGATGCCTGTCCCCACTGACTGCTAAGATGGACTGCTCCTTCCCTTTCCAAATGGCTGCAGCAAGTGTAATGCAGAACTGGGGGGGCTTCGCAAAGGATAAAGCCCCTGCCTCGCTTTTCCTTTTCCCTATGCACCTTTTCCTGAATCAGGGGTAGAAAAGTTGCTACAGATTCGTGGCTAGAAAGGACAAATGAATCTCTCTGTCCCCAAACTGTGCCTGTATGGGTGTATCTCTCTGCAAGCTTTGCAGACACACTCCCGTAAGGAGGGTTTCTGGCAGCATTGTTAGCCCGCTGGCTGCTGGGGAGGGCATGAGAAAAGTTGCTTCCAGCCTCTATATTCAATTTCCAGGAGAGACAATTGATTCTAATAATAGCCCTGGCAGCGGTTTAGCAACGCAACACACACAGATGCGGGAGCTCGCTCGCAAATCTCCTCTCCCAGGCAAGCCAGGTCACAGGGAAAAGCTGAACTCCGGGCTTGTTGGCTTGGTTGGGGATTTTAGGACGTTGTCCTGAACAAAAACCCCGGCACCGCTAGCCCTTTACGCCGGGAAGGGGGTGTGGTGCTGTGCCTGCGCGCTGCACTTCATGGGCACGGCTGAGCTGGGCTTTCCCGGCGCCTTGGGTATCGAGAGGGGCTGAATCATGGCTCTGCTGGACATTGGGGTGTCTTGGACCCGGATCCCTCTATATTGGCCCCCGGGATCTGATGAGTATCCCTTGTCCATGCGTGGAGGTGGCTGTTTAACGGCATGGGTGTCTGTGCCATTTTCCCTGCCTGGAATTGCCTGCCAGGCACCAGAGAGATCTCTATGAAGCTAGAACTGTCAGACTGATCCCTTTTCTCCTTGCGACGGTGGCAGAGGACCCCACAGGAGGGCTGCTGCCTGCTTTCCTGCCTGTACACTGACTTGAACCCACGATGCTAATGCTGGCCAGGCAATGGGGCACCAGCTTGGTGTGGTGGCTCAGAGCTGCTTGTCTTGACCTTCCCGGCACAGTAGTTACTGGTTTCTTGTCCTCTTCCAGATATTAGTGGTTTTAAGGAGGTTTTAAGTATCAGTGTCATCCAGGGACACACCTTGTGCTGCAGGAGGGAGAGCTGCTCATGGGGCAGGTCCTGCAGCCCAGCTGTGCTGCTGAGCATGGGTGGCTGTAGCAGAAGCCATGGGGAGCTAAGGATATATTGCTTCTTATCATGAGAGTGGCTATTTTGAAGGTGCTGGCAGAGCCTAACAGGTTGAAGAAGTTGGCATTGGTCAACCTTTGCATTGCGAGTGGCCACATCCAAGTCCATTCCCACAGTAGGGATAAGTGTGCCAATGTTGCATAGCATGTGGATTTATGCACGTGTAAAGTAAGTATTTCATTCTTATATGCATTTTGTTTCTAACCCAGGCTAGAAATAGGGATTCTCTGCAATTATTTGAGCATAGATGCCATTATTTGAGCATAGATACAATAGCAACCTTTTGGAGCAAGCTACCCATTTCTCCTGGTAGGTGATTTATGATTGTCCTATTGCCATGTGTCTGAACTGGTTATTGCATTAGTGATTCCAGTCAGTATTTGGTGATACCTCTGTTCAGAGCATTGGGTCACTTGGGACCCTACGGAAATGCAGCATCACTTGGTGCAGAGGGCATCTTCCATAGAGATCATGTCAGACTGTTTAGCCAAGTCAGGAGCGTTGGTTAGTGCCTTGGGTGTTGTTAGTAGGGATGTAAGACTGGGAAAGACTTCCCAAGTCACGGAATCTAATCCCAGGTATTACAGGTAATCACAGTCATACATATCCCCTTTATTGCTACTATTGCTATGTGAATAACAACAGGTTTGAATGCAGCTTAGCAGAGAGCAAAGGCAAAGTAAAACTGCATGGTATGAGTGAGCGAGAAAAAGCTGTATTAAAGAGAATTTGAAAGAGGCTGGAGAAGGACTGAATTCTCAAGCCCCGTTCTGCTAGGACTGCAAGGGACAAGGAATGGTCATGCATTGCAAGAGGGGGAAGAGACTCAGAGAGGGTATAAAAGGAGTGTGTTGATGCAACACCAAGCAAATTTGGGGTCAGGGCTCAGTGGTGTCCCCTGAATATGCAGTAAGGCACTGTGTGACCCACTTCTTGTGAACTATACAGGACTAGTCTGATGCTGGGATTGCTGTTTCATTCAAGCACTCTAGGTTTGAGGCTGCACCTACAATCTCCATCTAGCTTGGAGCCATCCCACAAATGCCCCATCTCTTGGGGACCTGGGGGGAGGCAGTGCTGTGTGGTGAGCCATAGAAGTAGGTGACAGTGGTACCCCAGGGTCCCCATAATTCACTGCAGGATGCTCTGTGCTTGTGTGCACAGCAGGATCCCAAGGTCACTCAGCAATGTTAACCTCCAGTCATCCTTGTTGGCTTGCTCCTTTCCAGCGGCTGGAGGTGCAAGCAGAACACGGTAGCCCAGCAGGCAGGAAGGTCTAAAAAGGTTAAGCTGTTGTTGAATTGCTTGCAAGCCTCCTCCAGTTCCATATCCCAATTTTTCCCAGCCTTTCACAGGCCTTTTGGTCCCTTAAGCCAGCAGTCGATTGCCCAAAATGGCTTCCAATATTTCTCCTTCTATAATTTTAACAAATTAATCCCCATCCCTCCTGTAAATCTCAATATGTGCCATTTCCTAAAAAGCCACGAAGCAGTGTTCTGAGGCTGCACAATGAGTTGGAGCCCCTGTCTTCTGCCCTGGAGATGAATCCCATCCAGGACCAAAAGTGACTTTGCTTTTTTCTCTGACCTGACACCGAAACGAGATCCCAGACAGATATTTGATCAGCTACAAGCTTCTGGGAGCACTTTCACGCTGGTGAATTGCAGACATGTAAGGTTTGATCCTGCATCACTCTGCTCCAAGTCACCTTTGTGCTCCACCTACTTGCAGGTCCATGGAGCCTGAAGGTTTATTCCTTGCCTACGTTAGGCTCTAGTGGGCTGCCTGCCAGAATAAGTAGAAGAGCCTGATGTACCTCCCGTTTCCAATACATCCCTGCTTCATGGCTGTGTTATACTTCTCTGTGGCCCCATGTGTAGTGCCACATTGCCCTGGCGCATCTCCATGGGATGGGGTAGGACTTCAGCTTTTGCTCAGCTTTAAAGTGCAAAGCTGGAACAGGGACCATCTGATTTCCAGTGCACGATGTTCTTGCTTAGAACCCCCTCTTGTTCCTTTCTTACCAGATACACCATCCTTCTGCTCTTGTCCTGAGCTTCTGTGGGACAATTTCATGTGGTGTTAAACAGTTGCTGGTCTTACCCTCAAGAAAAGATCACTAGTGGGTAGCAAAGTGTTCTTTTCAACCGGTATTTGCACTGGTGCGATGTGGTGTGATGCACATGATTACTAGTGTAGTAATCTTTGGGAAAAGCCCTGGAGGGCATTAAAAAGGGATACAAGTGACCCTTTTTTTACTCAAATTCACTGTAAAAGGGCCCACTTCATATCTAGACAGCTGCAAACCAAAAAGAGGTCAATATTCCCCTTTTGGCTACAGAAATCCTTTGTGTACACGTCTGCATGTAACACGTAGCATGCTGACAATGGCTCTGGGGCTTGCCAACCTACTCTGTGTTTAGATTATGTATTTTCTTCTCTTCTTAGAAGTTCCCACATCTCCCAACCAAAATAAACCCGCCCTTGTTTGGGTTTCCTGCCCACGTGGGACCGAACGTGGCTGCAGCTGTACCACAGAGGCTGCAGGCGATGTTGGCATCCCATCTATCCAAGCTGAGCTATTTCACACTGGGAAGTGTTTTGCATAGATAGAGGAGCAGCCACAGGCTGACCCTGCTGCCTTCACACAGGGTTTATGCAGGACAAGACAGGGGTGGAAAGCTGCCACATCAAGTGAGCAGCTTGGAAAAGCAGTACAATACTGGAGCTGACATGTGGTACCTGTCCTCGAGAGGGGAACAGGGATGGAGCTCTTTCCACCTTTAAAACCAGTTTTGTCCTTGCTCAGCATCTCACATGGCTATCCACAGCTAGGGTATTGTGAAGATGCCCATCATCTCAACACCTGGCTGCCATGTGTGTGCTTATGGGCCAGCAGACACACTCATTTCCCAGTGAAATGAGGCACTTAAGGGGACATGGATGATTTAGGGGATGTGTAATCAGATACAGTGCTTCCTTTGTGCACACATACCGGTGTGCAAGCATGCTGGAAAGTCAATTTGGAAGGTAACTTGCACTGTGTTCTGCAACTCAGAACTTCTGAAGTGCTCTGGGGATGCCAATGGCAATTCTGGGGGGAATCTGCATATCTAAAGGTACTGGGAAGTGTCTTCACTTTCTCAGTCCTCTATCACAGGCACAGCTGACTGTGTACTTGAAGGCTGCTCCGGAATGAATCTTGGGAGCTTGGGACTCAGGGGTATCGGATCCAGCCGCTGAGTTTGCAGACATTGCATCATGCTGTTCCCTCTTCCCTTCCCATCCTTAACTCTTCTGCATCGATTCTGCACAGCACTAAAGAGCTGGTGCGCTTTCTACCAGAAAGGAACATCCTTCCCTGGCTTTTAAAAGGCAGAATCATCTGGTACAAAGACAGGCTCAAGTCAAGGCATTTATTCCAGGTTTCTCCTGTGCAGAAGTTAGAGGATGCCCATATTTATTATATTCTGAGATGCCCTGATGCAGAGAGGACACAGTTTTGCTGCACCAATAGCTAAAGCATCCTCAATACAGGTGATGTAAAATCCTGGCATTACTCAGAAGATGAATGGGAGTATAAAAACACAGGCTGTGTGTCTTGGAGGCAGTTTTCCCTCCTTCAGCCCAGAGTGGGGCTACTCTTAGCTCTAGTCCTCACCAGATGCACAATTGCTCTGCATCAGAAGCTATCAGGAGCAGGCAGGTGGGACCCCTTCATGCTCCTCAGCTATCTAGGTGTGCAGGCAGAGCATGTCCCTGTCCTCTAGCCCAGCTCTGCCTCGCTCGGCACAGATATGAAGACAGGCTTAGAAAACTGGGGCTGTTCAGACTGGAGAAGAGAAGCTGTGTGTAGACCTCAGAGCAGCTTCCAGTGTCTGAAGGGGGCTACAAGGATTCTGGAGAGGAGATCTTCATCAGGGACTGTAGTGATAGGACAAGGGGTGATGGGTTCAAACTGAAACAGGGGAAGTTCAGGTTAGACATAAGGCAGAAGCTCTTCCCTGTGAGGGTGCTGAGGTGCTGGAACAGGGTGCCCAGAGAAGCTGTAGCTGCCCCATCCCTGGCAGCATTCAAGGCCAGGTTTTAAAGGGCTTGGAGCAACCTAGAATAGTGTGAGGTGTCCCTGCCCATGGCAGGGGTTTGGAACTGGATGATCCTAAGGTCCTTTCCAACCCAAACCTTTTTGTGATTCTATGAGGATGAAGCAGGAACAGAAATGGCCAAACCAGACTTATGCAGGCAGGGCTCATTTCTGACAACACCTGCATCTCTGGGGATAAGTCAGCTGCTTGTCATTTGAGTATGCTCTGCATCTCACCCTGTCCTCCCTACAAAACCTAGTTGGGGATGATGTCCACCCAGCACCAGCAATGTCATCAGGCAGAGCCGCTGCTCACTGCCCAGCCAGGGCACCAGCCACAGCCCTGGTTCTCAATGTCTAATGTGTGTCAAACCCACTGATTAGTGGTGGCTGGAAACAACCAGGTGACATACATTTCTACTGCAAGCATACCAGTTCTTAGAGCGTTATTTAAAGCAAGAAGATAAAAAACAAAACCGAAAAAATACCACAGTCTGTGTATACATTAACATTTTACTTTGGGTGTTTTCCACATCTGGAATGACTTCTGCAAGTGTGTTTTCTATTATGTATTATATATACCACTGCTCAGTGCTATCTATTGACCTGCTCTGTTACGGAATAACTGAGTGATGCACTGCCCAGTACCTTGGCTCCATTGATCAGGGCAATCACTGCTCACACCTCCAAATGCTTAGTGATACAGTAGATACAAAACACTCAATGAGTGCTTAAAGAACACTGAGCCATATATCTTAATTTGTCCTTTACAAATATTTCACACATACTGCTGCTTCCAGTGCCTGGGGTCACTTTGGTCATCTTCTTATGAACCTACATTGATTTTTTTTTACCTCCAGCAAATCACACTGGTTTCAGTAGCAAATAAATTGTTCTCTTCTCTATAACTAAACCAAACCTCCTGCAAGTGTTTTCCCAGAAGACTTGGATGCTCTCATGTAATTACCACCCTGTCTGCATGCACAAATGAGTGATATCTGCAAGAGTTTGCTGAAAATATGCCATGTTTGAAGTGTGAAACTGTACAAAAAAATTACACTTTTATGTATGTTTACAAGGAAATAAAAAGGTCAGATGTAGGAGAGATTAACAGACATGCTGGCATCTTTGGGAAAAACAATAATACTCATTTATTGCTATGTACCTTAGTGCCATGTGGTCATTGTCATGATGAGGACTTATGGTGCTTGCCACCCTACATAGTAGGGAATGAGCCAGAAGGTGACCAAGAGTCCCTGCAGAGAAACTGATGTGACATAAAAGGCTGTGGAGCCCATCATTGATAAAGGGTTGTCCTATCAGATAATCCAGATCCTTTTCCCTTAGAAAATGCAGTGTCCTTTGTGCAAAGTGAATGGATGTTTGCACAACATAAATACAGAGCTCTTCAAGGGGATGTGAGACCCTCCCAGTATATATTGTGGGTTTCTTGAAGCACATCTATGCCCAACAGTTGATGAAGTACCTTGTCCCAGGACCACGCTGCTTGTCCTTGTGCTAAGACACCAGAGATCCTGTATCTTCTTTCCCTCTGAGCATCCCATTTCACTTCTGTCACTGATATTTATTCCTTTGGGCTGCATTAGGGATGGGCAACCCAAATGCTGTGTCATGGTCCTTGTATATAATGTGCAAACCTGGGATGAAACTACAGAACTTGCCTTAAAGTGATTATTATCTAGAAAATAAGTTCACCTGTCAGGAAAAAAAGAGAAAAGCTCACAAAATAAAGATGTTCTTCACACAGTTTGGCTGAGCTGAGTTAGCTCAGGAGCAGCTGACATCCAGGGCAGTTATCTTGGGCGTTATCTGGGAAGCTGACAGCAAGGAAGATTGCCTCCCTGTGGTCTTACTAACATAGGGGTGAGGGAGGCTTAGTTTTTGCTATGCTTTTTAACCGATTGATTGTGGCACATTTTCAGCCTTTGGGCTTTTCTTTGGCATATGCATGAATCCTCCTAAGGTCCATAAGGTGGGATGAGGCCATAGGCTGCCCTAGCCACACTCCTTCTACTTCCTATAGGATGCCCAGGTAAAAGTAGGTAAGATAGCTACAGGATCCCGGTTTGAAGCAAGGTTTTAAGAGCTCTGGCATGTTCTTGACCTAAAAACATTGGCCTGAATCTGGTGTCCATCTTGAACCACCTGCACAACTGACCAGCTGAGTCAAGGTTTATCAAGACACTACAGAAGGAGTTGGAAACCTGTTGGGTTTAAGACATCTGTGGCCAGTGAGAATAACAAATAATACTGGAAGTGTGTCACCTTCCTGTGATCAGCCTCAGCTCCAGGCTCCAAGGATGCTCTGACCGACCGTATCAAAGCTCCACACTCTCCACTCCTCGTAATAGTGGCGATAATGCTTGGAAGCTGATACGTTTTTAAGCTGGTAACTGGTTTATTTTCTGGCCAAGAAAGGGGATGGAAAGAGTTATGAGGGCAAAAGACTTAAATGTAGTGAAAAGTATGCACTGGGAATGCCCTCTCCTCCTGCACCAACATCAGAAGGCGGCAAGGAGGGTGCGAGATGTTCTGCTTCCTTTTGTATTTGAAAAGATTGAGATCTGTGTTATTTGTAAGGAAGAAAACAATACGTGACATGAACCAGCACAACCTCCATCCTAGTGAGGAAGCCGGCCTGTCCAGGAAAGGACTTTCTTATCTCAGGATATAACTGAAATCAGGCCTCCAAGGCTGGCTGTCCTCAGAGCAGTGATTTAGGCGTCTGCCGGGTAATACCCCGCTCTGTTTAAAATCCAGCATTGGAATTAGGTTTAATTCTAACTACACGGCTCAAGCACCAAGTGTTTTGAGGTTAAGACATGACATTCCCAGCTTTAAAGTTCGCCTGAGAGTTATTGCTTGATGTTGTAAATGGACTTAAGACCGTAGGAGATGGTTTTTCATTTCAGCTCTGATACAGTAAGCCACTTAAACACTTGCTGATGTCACACTGAAATAAAAGGGATTTATGGACACAGCTATGTGCTTTGCTGAATCAGAATGCTTGTGCTGAGCACTCTTTAGAGGAAGCATGAGAAATAACCAGTGCAGATGTCCCCGGGTGATGCTGGAGCCTGAGCAAGGCTGGAAAGTGCTGCATGGAGGAAGCGAGAAGCCCCTGGGCAGGCCAGGAACTCTTTTGTCAGCTCTTAAGACAAAACAGGGAAGTCACCAGGTCACTCAGCCTTTAGTCTGCCTTAATTTTTATCCCATCACTCCCCATTGGCATCCACACAATGGCTGGGTCCCGCCTTTCGCAGTGTGACACCACAGCTGACACCATCCCACCCCCCTTCTCAGGGAGGACTCTTGCTTTCTAATTGCTGAGGCTGATTTTTTCCTCTCCTGACAAATAAGTGTTTGCAGAAGTGATCGCAACACTTGAAGCAGCCCCTCTTACACACGTCCTGTGCAGATCCCCCTTGCTATGGGTAACGTCAAGCTCTTCCAAGGGATGGCAACGCTCCATTCTTGCAGGATAGGAGAGGCTGTGAAGAGCTGTATCTGTAACCATGGTTTCAGCTATGTCATCTCTATTCCCTAGTCCATGGGTAAGGACATTGATTTTTCGAAGGGTAAGATTAAGAGGCTTTCAGGGAAAGCCAAAGGCCTTGCACATGATGCATGTTCCTCCAGTCCTACTAAACCTGTGGGAGATGCTGCATCATTGTTGACTTAAACTTTCTGGCCACTCAATCCACCTATGGATTGTGTATGTATCTTACAGAGCCTCAGAGCATTTCCTTAACAGGGAAACACACTCTTCATTCGAAGGTGAAGTCTGTTTATACATCAGCCATCAGCCATCAGCTGCTTCTCTGTGCACTGCTATTACCCACATCTACAGCATCATTCCTGGGTCCATCTTTTCAGCTCTAAAGTTCTGCTTGCCTCCAAGTTGCCTTGAAAGGGAATACTGAAAAGGATGTTCCTGTTCCCTTGAATATGCAACATCTTCATTCTCCTACAAAAGTACTGCTAGAAGATGGCAGATGCCTGAGGATATGGGTGGGATACTCTTGCTAGGGAAAAAACTTACGGCTAACCTCTTCTGTTCCAGAGCACCAAATAGCCTTTCCAATCTGAAATCATCACATGAACAAAATTGAATGGCAGAAGTGGCGTCTAATGGGCTCCTTTGCATTGTAGTGAGAAACACTGGTATTTAAGTCTTGGCTTATTCCAGAAAGCTTGGCCAATGGTATGCACTGTGCTGCTGACCTTTACAGACAGGGCAGGCTGTATAGACCTTTTTCCCTATGCCTGGAGCCTTGTGCCAAATTTAAGTAATTTTTCTTCCTCTTGAGAGTAACATTACAAGCCAGACTTCCCATTGTTGGTTGAGGAAAGACTCATGGAAATAAATGGTAGAAATAAGCACTGTATTCAGAAACAACAGTTTGTCCTGAGCATCTCCCCATCCTTAGATCTCCAAGCCACCAAGAGTCAGGTGGAAGCCAGCTTGCCTGAATATGGCTCATTCTGGTGAAGAGTCGCCACCACTATAATCTATTAGGTGCAGACCAGCAACTGGGGAGGATGCTCTGTGAACGCATGGCGTAAGAAAGAAAGATAGTCCATTCCTTCAGGATACTGAAAAGTAGGACAGGAGATGAGAGACGGATGCAGGCATGCAAATAGGCACGGTCAGTGCAAGACCAGCCCCGATTCAGCAGTGTAGTACTGCCACATGCACTAAGTAGACGGAGCAGCCATCAAACCCACACCTCTTTTCCTCCCTTTTTGTCCCCCCCCTACAAGCTTAGGAGTTGCTAGGATGAGAAGGCAGTAAGAAGCAGTCAAGTGGGAGCAGGATGTTTAATATAATAGTTCACTGTAATCAGTGTGCTGTCATCTCTCCCTATCTGCTTTCAATGGGTCTGTCCAAGCCCAGGCAAAGAGCCACAGGTTTTTGTGCATTCAGCACAGTGATTGCCTCCTATACAGGCAGTGAGCACTTAGGAAATATTCTGCCTCCAATTACCATTTCTGATTTGAGTCATGGAAGAATACACCATAGTCCTCTATTCCTGCAGTCACCAGCTAATGAAATGTGTTGCAGATATTTATAGGACTGTCATTGTAAACAGCATTTGCATTCGATGCCTTTGAGTTATTCAGTGTGACAGTGCATTCACCAGGAGGGATTTTTGGTTTTGAAAGGGAAAGGTTCCCTTCGGAGCTGTTTCCTCCCATCGCCTTCTCTGCTTGTGTTGGATGGAGCAGTTCTGTGGACAGTTGCTGATAATTCAGTGACGAAGTGACAGGCACATGGGGATAAGCTGAGCATGGTGTGGGTTTTTGGGTTGTGTCACAGGGAGTTTATAGGATTCTCTGAGGCAATTTTACAGTGAAGATGGGTAGAAAGGAGGGCAGTCATGCCACGGATTAAAACAACCGCCAGCAGGCCTTCCCTAGGAAACCCATTGTGTAAATATTTGGGTAGGAGCCTCCAAAGAGATTTAGTTTTGTGATAAAAGTAACTAAAACGTCCTTTCCTTGAGAAAAACATCTACATTTCATAAGATGTCATGAGTAACCACCAGAAAGGTTTGCCTTCTGTAGCATCCCTGTATTAGATTGAACAAGCATGTGTGCCAGGTCTTGTTGTTACTGAAGTTCTGCAAAGGAGGTCAGCACCAGTTTTCCCATCCTCGAGGTGCAGAAGCCAAAGAGCAGAGAAAGCAAGCATGCCTTGCTCATCCACACAAACACACTGCTCCAGATCTACGTGTGCCTTACAAACACTGCCTGTGTTTGTGCATTGAAGATATATTATCCATAGTCTACACACTTGTGTATATAAACGACAGAGCTGTTTGAAAGCACTTGTGTTGAGCTCTTCAGGCGCTCAGGGTCACGCTGCATGTGCAGGCACTGAGAGAAGCGGCAGATTTGTCAGAAAAATGTGAGGATCTCAGCTGCTTTGGGAAAAAAAGACTAAAATCTGTTCTGATTTTGGTGCATAATCTCCGAGTTCGTGATGAGTCTGGCCCATGAAGTGCGCGTGGCCTGTATTCACACCCGGCGTGTGCAGCTCCCTGCCATATGGATGAACTGTTAGCACTCAGGAGTGTGTAACACAGTCCCACCTCTTCGCACGTCCTGAGAAGTATGGGGAATTTGGGGGATTGATGCGGATACAGCATCCCGGCTGAGCAAGCAGCAGGCATAACTACGGAGCTCACCTAGGAACTGCCTTAACTTGAAATGTCTGAAAGTTCTCTCTGCTTTGAGTATCAAGGGCATCTAAACTGATAGGTTGAAATAGACACTTGACTTTTTACTTTCTGAAGCTAGGGTGGAGGGCTCTTGCCCTCCAGAAGGAAACTGAGAGGCTGTTTTTGTACAGGAAAACTCACTCATTGAGCTTTTAGTGAAACCCAGGACTTGATCAAGAGCAAGCTCCCTTGCTTCCCTGCCATATCAAGTGTCCTCTTCTGTCAACAGCTCTGCTCAACCATTGCTTCTTGTCTCTTTGCAAACAAAGTGAAGCAAAGCCATGCTTTTGTGCCTCTTAGTTATCAGTTCCCCCCATCCTTCTCTGGGTAGGAGCCTTGGGAGAGGACAATCTTGATTCATTACTTATATTCATCCTCCATCCAAACTGTGGTGCTGCCCAGCTCATGCTTAGTGACCTTTTGCTCCCACATTCCCATTTATAGTGCTTTGGTGTTGATTTCCCTTCTCTGGCTACATAGGAAAGCAGAAGAGTTCCCTGACTCATTGCCCAAGAGCTGGCCACAGCCCCATCCATTGCAGAGCAGCCGATAATGCAGATCAGCCAATGTGCAAAGCAGCATCTTTCACCCAGACAGACTGTGTTAAATCAGTTCCTTCTCACTGTGCTTTGAAACATTCCCATTTCTTGCTCTGACAAACTAGCAGAGTTTGTATTGATCTGATGATGCAAAAAGCACATAGTGTGGGCTGCAGACACCTGGTGGAATAATAAAACAGAAAGGAGGGAGGGCAGGACCATCCATATTTTAGCTTATATCAAGCAGGAAGTCTGTCTTCTATCTTCTTTTCTCTTGCAAAGCATCATTTGTTTGTAAGGGAAGTGAAAAGCCCAATACATTGTGGTCCCATACATCTCCAGCCACATACACTGTGGTCTGAGCTTCAAGCTATCAGCTAAGACAAAGTCAGAAATTCCTTCATTGTCTGTGTTACTACCTGGGGTTGGGAGCAGGGGCCGGTGTTGGGTCTATTTCTCCCCACCAAGGCTTTCCAGCTCCTGCAGCAGCTCTTCACCCTCTCTTGTGCAGAAAAGCCTAGGTAGAAGCAGCCTCCAGGCCGCCAACTGGGGTCATTAGCCTGTAGCATGAGCCTTCAAACCACGGAGAGGCACAGAAACAAGGTGGCACTAAAGAAATGCAGTACACGCCTTGCTGTGCGCTCACACACTGCCTCACCAAAATATGAACACAACTGTGGTCTTTGACAGCCAAGTTGCTGATGAACAGAACTGCTGGGGAGAAGCGGATGTGAAAGCAGTGTGTTTTGCCTCCTCCTTTAATGCAGGTGATGTTCATGAAAAGCCTTGCAATCAGGCAACCATCATGTGCTGCATTTCAGAGCTTCACTTTATTCAGATATGTTATGTTACCAGCTGTTTGCATCTGGGATATCTTTAAGCAGTGAACGCACTAAGGGGATACGAAACCATGGGTTGGGAAAGAGTGGAAAACCAAAGAAGCTCCACACAGCTTTGCCAAAACACTAAATAAGCCAGACACTTCAGAAAATATTCCCTCTTCCTCTTTTCACCTTCTTTTGTTCTTATTTCAACTGTTATATTATATCAACCTATTATGTTATATCAACTTATTTCAATAGATTGGGCATAATACATGAGAGCCGGACTGTGTTTCCATCCCTGACATCATGTATTACCACCACAATAAGCTCACTGCTTTGTCTCTTGCCTTGAGTAAACTCATATTAAAACTGGAATATCACTGTATAATGATCATTTTGGGGACACAACAGATATGTGACAGTAAGAGGATGGAGAGATGCTGAAGCAGAGCAAGGTTGTGGTTCCCTGTGTCCGTGCGATCACAGCCTATATTACTCTTAGTCCAAGTGGGGCAAAACCATTGCAAAGCCCTTCTGTGAGCCCCTGGAGCAGCTTTACAGCTGAACTGAAAGCTGTTTAATACAGACTGCATGGAAAAAATCTCACTCACCAAGCAATACACATTATGAGAAGCCATATTTTGCATAACATTACTTACCGGATGAAACCCTTGTAGCAAGATAATTTATTGCCGTGGTGGTAACTGGATGACATTTATGAGAATCCTTGTTTTATAAGGCTTTCCTTTGGCTGCAGTGCCAGAGCTCCAGTTGTGCTCATGGAAAACGAGAAGGGAAGCGATGTTATTTAGCGTGCACGACCCTCCAGTGGCGTGCTGGTGTGAATAACAACGGGGATAAAGTCTGCTTGGATTGCATGGGATTGTGCATTCCAGGATTGTAACTTTGGAGTGAGTTGAAGGGAAAAGCTCATTTTGACTGAAGCTGTCTCATAACAAACTCCGTATCTCACATGGCTGGCTTGAGGCTCAATAGAGGTTTTGGCACATCTGAATTTTCGCTGTGGGAAAGAGGCCAGGGCCAGGGTAAGACTTTGTCTGTCCTGGTCCCAGGAAAGGGGGAGACGGATGTGGGACAGAGCTGGGAAGAAGGACAGGAGCACCCAGGAGAGCTGAGAGGTGACAGGGCAAGGGGGATGCTGCTGGAGATGGTCAGTGTTGCAGATGCCATGGCAATGGCTCTTGAATGGGTGAAGTTGATGGGCACCAAACACCACGTGGATGTCAGCACATCCAGCCCCATCAAGCCACAAGAGCGGGTGATTTTTAACCCGCAGAGCTAAAGCAGAAAGCTGAGCTGTCCTCAGCTAACCTCCTGAGCCCACATCTCTGCAAGGCGGCTTTGCAGTGGGGGCTTAGCTCAGCTGACGCTGGTGGGGAGAGGTGATGGATGAGGGCAGAAATGCAGTGCTGTGGCGGCCACCTCTCCAGCAGCTTGCATTCCCCCTGCCAGGCTCCTGTGGACCCTCTGCTCCATTCTGGTGATGCGTTAGGACTCCCCATGGCAAAAGATACCATTAGATGAAGCTGGGGATCCCTGCAGTGCCCAGAGAAGTGCCTTGGCTGGAGAGTGGTGGGGCTGATCCATGCTGTGGGGCTAAGCTGAGTCCATTCTGCTGTGGGTCCAGACGTGTGTGAATGTCATGGGGCAAGCCCACAGCAGGGGGAATACCTGCGTGCTGCCTAAGTCATGCTGAAGAAGGGATTTCCGAAAGCCAGAGGCTTAGGCAGCCCATATCCCATTAGCAGATAGTGGGATTGTGCCTGTGCGCGCTGAAGGGCTTTGCAGGGCTGAGTTGGGATCGATAACTGCAAAGTAAAGTTGCTCCTTCCCTTAATGGTGCTCTTTGCAAGAGGAGAGCCAGGAAAGAGCTTGAGCAACTGTAGAGGAGCTTCCTCAGGCCATTGCTCATTTATTTCTTAGCACCCGATCTGCAGGAGCTTGGAAGTCTTTTAAAAGTCTTCTATACCGAAGAAGTTTTATAGATATTATTTGTTAACTCCTGTAATAAACTTCACCTGTGTGGAAGCATTTTTGCACCAGTATCATGATAAATAGGACACCCCAAGTAGGACAAGCCCATTTTGGGATACAAGGCCAAAGGAGCAGCTGGTGCAACCCCAGGGAGCACTGTCAGCATGGCCCTTGCTTGCTTTGCTCTACCTTGAATCACAGCTGTTGAGGGGCTTGGGGACACTTGCCTGGGTGTTTCCTCTCCTGGCCAGGCTGCTCTGTGAAGCCAAAGGCTCTGGTATGAAATGTTGGGGCCCTTATGCTGCAAACAGCCCCATTTTCCAGGCTGGAACCACCTCCTCCTGGCAGCCGCTCCATGACAGCTACCAGGGTGGCTTTCCTTTTGCTCCTTCCAGGCTTTTCTTTCCCTGGGGCCAAAAGAAGGGGGATTAATGAAAGGAAAAAGCCCAAGACCAGAACACAAACCACAGACTGAAAGCACTGTGGTGAAGGAAAGGCTCCACGTGCCAGGCTGGAAAGCCGAGCACCCTGACACACGTGTCTCTTCTCTCTTGCAGATGACGGAGGGCCGCAGATGCCAAGTGCACCTCCTTGATGACAGGAAGCTGGAGCTCCTCGTTCAGGTATTAATTGCACATTTCTCCATGCAATGGTTTGCTGCGGCTGCATGTTCTTGCTGGGGTGGGGAGAAAAAAGGGGTTTCAGCTGGTTTTCTTGGCAACTTCACACTGTGATTGCTTGCGGAGCTCAGGGAAGCTGCACTAGTGCTGGGTGGGAAGGATCTGCAAAGATATATCCTTGGGAAGGGCTAATTCAGGACATATTTCACTTTGTTCTGTGCCAAAAGCTGTCCCAGTCACTGCCAGTGGGAAAGAAAAGCAGTTCTGGTCATTTCTGACACTGTTACTATATCACTTAGCTATTTTTCGAGGAGTTGCTTAGCTTTGAGAAATGCATTGCTTAAAATACCTCCAGAAGCTATTCCCTGTGCAGGTCAGGGTGCCCAGAGACGCTGTGGCTGCCCCATCCCTGGCAGCGTTCAAGGCCAGGTTGGACGGGGCTTGGAGCAACCTGCTCTAGTGGAAGGTGTCCCTACCCATAGCAGGGGGTTGGAACTGGAGGAGCTTTAAGGTCCCTTCCAGACTAAACCATTCTATGATTTGTTTCTATCTTCTTTACTTGCCATCCTAAATTGCAGGGTATGATGCCAGGCTCCATGTCAGAGGTGGCAGCCAGGAGCACAGCCAGCAGAAGGGGCTGCAGTGCAGATGCCACAGTCAGACATTGCTTGAGACAGAGATTGTAAATTGTGTGTTGAACACAAATATGTTTCAACATAAGTCTGTGTTCCATCCGCCTTACTTTTTATTAAAGAAAAACACAAAGGAAAATTAGGAGAGATGGGAGCTGTGCTGGCTGTGTGATGATGGGCTGATGCAGCTGTAGCATCCTGTGCTTTCCTGATAGAATCAAATGTGCTTAACAGCAGAAATAAGTCTATGTCTTTCCTGATAGATCCATAGACTGGTTTGGGTTGGAAGGGACCTTAAAGATCATCCAGTTTTCTGGTTTTCTGCCAGTTTTGGCTCATGTCTCCGAGATCACTAAAGGGTTAATAACAAGAATGAGAAGAATGTCTTTCCTTTTACTAATGCTGCCTGCCAGCCACAGGCAGCCCAAGAAGCAGGAAATGAAACTTCCCATAGAGCCCAAATCCCCCGGCTGCAACTGATAAGCTGGGAGGGGGGCAGGATCCTGCCCAGCACTGGCAGACCTGAATGGGGATTGCTGGAGGCAACTTCAATCGCCGGAAGCACATTTTCAGCTTTACTTTCTGGGAAGTTATTTAAAACCACCATTAACAAGTGTTAATGATAACGTTTTCGGGTGTCCATAGTCACTGAGGAGGTGAAATCCCTCAGCTCTTTGTGACAATGCAGTCAGGATAGCCATAAACAAGCCAGGCCAGGTCTGAAAATAGAACAGCTAGATCAAGATGAGTAATTAAAACCAAACACCACACCAATGGTATCTGCACCGTGAGCATCCCTGCACTGGGCTCACTGATGCTCAGCAGTTGCCTGGGGGAAGATTGGCTACTTTCATCGCAAGGGCACAGCACTTGGGTTCCTATTTCATATAAACGCCTTTTTAATTCTTCTTAGTTCAATTAAAAATGAATGGGCTGTTGGAGAACAGCTCTGCTAAAGCACTTCTCGCAGTATTAATAATCACAGTTTAAAATATACTGCAGGAAATCTGCCCTGGCCAACCTGCTTATTCTAGGGTTTTATCAACACAAAAAAAACCCCACAGTGAAGATAACAGTTGAGGAGGCTGGTCTGGGAAGCTCCATATCCGCTTCTGAGTAGGCAGAAGCAGTATCGTGTGATAGTATGGGGCTTTAAGTGTTTGATCACACCTTTGAAGGGAATTTCTCCTAATCAATAAAGACAGTGAATTGCCCTGTAAATCACACTAACTAGTTTGCAAGTGACCCACGGTTGAATTGTATTTGTACAATAAATTGTTTTTGCTATTTGCAAGTAATGTATGAATGGGGGAAGACAGGAGGGCTGCTTATGAAATATTCATGCCCAGGAAAAACAGTAGCCTTTCTTGCATGTAGCTTGACCTAGATCTCTGAGTACCACTGTGCCCCTATGCGTACAGCATTGTCCACTGAGGCATCTCAGATGATTTTCTGGTTAAATGAGGCTTTCCAGTGCTGTTAGGTAGCTTCTGCTCAGGGCAATAGTAAATAAATCACTTTTGGGTGGAGCAGCCAACAGAGGAAGAGGATGTTTGGCTTCAAGTGTGTCTCCAATATTGATACTCACTGTAGACCTGGGCACAGTGCTTTGCTTTGCCTGCATCTAAAGCATGGGCAAAGCCACCAGCTTTGGGGTGGTCCTAGGGCTGCTCTGCTCAGGGTCCTCAATCAACCAGGCTCCCTCTGGGAGCAACGTGCACTTTGCTAGGGGAAGTCTCACCAAGTGACCTGTATTGTTTGTAACTTGTGGTGAGATTTCAGATAAAAGTTCCTTTGTAAGTTCTGAGCACTGCTATTCTTATTATTGCCTTATCTTGTAGCTGAACTGGATAAGAAGCTGCAAATAAAAAGTTCATCCAGCTCTGAGCTTCTGGCTGCCACTTTAAAGCTGTGTTTTCCTGTGAGTATCTTGCCACAGGCTGAAATAGAAGGATGATTTGCTGCTTTATGCCATAAAAGAGGTTCCTCCATAGCTGCATTAAGCCTTAGTATCTAGACCTGCATTGGCTTGAGTCCCCTGGGAGCAGGGCTCTTTAATTCTCAAGTGAAATTTCAACTTTCCCACCAACCTAAACCTTTCTTGGAAGCTTTTCCATAGCTGATTTTGCACTCCAGGAAAGACTGCTGGGAGTTGGTAGAACTGATTTCTCTGCCATGGGTGAGATCAAAATGACATCCTAACCTGGATCTGGCTTTATGCTACCTTGCAGCTCTCGTGTGTGTGATATCAAGTGCTCTGCTTAAAGAAAGGTTCAGGGCTCCTACTGCTGTGCCGTGGTGTGGAAAAGAACAGCAGAAGAAGCTGCATCTGATCAAAGGAGGGAGATGGGTAGAGCTGCCTTGAATAGATGCAGGAGAGCTCCTGACGCATCTTGAAACTGCTTTAGGCTGGTGACTCTGGGGAGCAGAAATGATTTCCTCTCCTGCTGCCTCCAGTGCTGCTGGGCAGAAACAGATGCATCTGGGAACGATCATGGTGTTTGCAAAAAGCAGTGTGTTAAGCAAATGCACTCCCCTTTTTGTCTTCAAATTAGCTGTGATCATGCTTAGGAGTTTATGACTATGTCGTTCAAAACATATCCATTGGGGGGTAATGAGGACCATACCTTGGGCTGCCAGAGGACAGCAAGTGGTAACTGTGCTCCTGTGGTTGCTCATAGGAGTCAGCCTTGGCTCCGTTCGACAGCCCCACCATACCAGACTGAAATGCTTCGAGGCCACAAATTCTCTCCCAGAACTACAAAGACGCCTCAGATTGGCCTCACAGCTATTGCGAGTGGGACCCCACACACACATGCGTTTTATTTGCATTACTGAGCCCCAAAAGTAAGACTTTGGCTCAGAGGCAGCATTTATAACCCCTTTGAATGCTGGCTTGCTTTGGTGTTGGCACATAACACAAGGGCTTGGAGTTACCACCACCAGGAAAGTGATCCTGGGTTTAGTCAATCACAGGGTCTTGACTAAAGTCTTTTCCTCCCAAGTTGAGCGACTGCAGAGTGGTAGAGCAGCAGCTAAGCAAAAGCAGAAACGCAGGCTTTGTGGATGAAAGCAAGCCCTCCCCAGTGTGTTTTGTCAGATAAATGCTGAAATTTAGAAGGACTAATCATAAATGGAGACAGAGGAGGATCATACGGAAATCTCTTCCTGAGGGTCTGAAACTCAAAGCGTGTTTGACTTGGGATTAGGAAGAAGAGTTGCATTTGGTATGTGTTTCATTTGATAAATGCCTGTTGACGATCTGGTGTGTGTGGCAAGTTTCCGTAGGATATTTCTTTGGCAGCGTTTTCTTTCTGAGCAGAAGCAGAACTGGATCTTCTCACAACCTGGGTTTTTTCCCTGTTTCTCTTTGATGCATGTTTAGTTTCTAACACAGTTTGGCTTTATCCAGCTAATCCTTTTCAGCAAGCAAGTCCCTTCTCTTGCTTCTGGAAAATGGATTTACTCACATTCCCCACTCTCAGCCTCTCTATCTGTTATATTATTTCCCGCTGTATCACTTGTCTGCTGCACATGAAAGATTTGCATTGCTTTAGTTAAAGACTTTTGCATAACTGGCAATTTATTCTTTTTCGTGTGGGTTCTTATGAACAGGGCTTCTTTCTGGGCTGGCTGAATCAGGAGGCCTGGATCGCTCCTAGTGCCTGTTATCTGGCAGCAGCCGCAACTGTCATCCGAAAGTGTTAAGCCTCCTAATTCCTTCTCTCTGGAAGAGTTATTGCAGAAACAGAGCTCATCTGAGGCTCATAGCAGAGCTGCCTGTGGGGTCTGGAGGGCTCTGAAATTTCATCGTAGGAAATAACTGGGCTTTTTGTTTCTAACCTTCTCCCTGAAGACCATGAGTCCAATTTGGAGGTGATGGGGAGAGATGAGGAGTCAGCACCACGCTTGTATTTGGGTGGTTAACCCACCTGTATGTCCATGTCACCACTTCTTGAGCAACTCTCACTATCAAGTGGCTCAGGGCAAGCTAGGTAAGCTTGCGACCCTTCTATTCCCCAGCTGCCATGCAGGTGCATCCAAACCCACAACCATAGAATAAACTGGGTTGGTAAAGACCTTTAAGATCATCCAGTCCAACCTTTACCCTAGGACTGCCAATTTCACCAGCAAACCATGTCATTGAGGCCCTCATCTACACAGTTTGTGAACACTTCCAGGGACGGCAACTCCACCACTGCCCTGGGCAGCCTGTTCCAGTGCTTGAGCACCCGCTCCTTGAAGACGTTTTTCCTAATATCCAACCTAACCCTGCCCTGTGCAGCTTGAGGCCGTTTCCTCTTGTCCCATCCCTTGTTCCTTGGGAGCAGAGCCCAGCCCCCTCCTGGCTCCATCCTCCTCTCAGGCAGTTGTAGGGAGTGATAAGGTCCCCCCTGAGCCTTCCCTTCTCCAGACTGAACCCACCAGGTCCCTCAGCCGTTCCCCATCACACTGTGCTCCAGGCCCTGCACCAGCTCCATTGCTCTTCTCTGGCCCTGCTCCAGCACCTCAATGTCTCTCTTGCAGTGAGGGGCCCAGAACTGAACACATGATTCGAGGTGCAGCCTCACTGTGCCCTCTACAGGGGGGTGCATGTGTGTATACATACAGCCAAATGAATGGGATGTGCAGAAAATCCTTTTCCAACCTTTTGCCTCATGCACCAACTCTGCTTTGAGTGGATCAGGATTCATTCAGTTCAGGAGCTCAGCACTTGTCTCCAGTGTGTCTGGCATGCTTCCGCATCTCATCCCAGGAGCCTCCTCCAAGCCAGGCTGGGAGATGCCAGGCTGGTGAGGTGCCTCCTAGGCTTGTGCCTTACTGCAATATGGATGGCTGTCACCAGGGTGGGTGTCCTGGTGGAGGTGCTCAGTTCAGACCTCACCAGTGTCCCTTGCTCCTCCAGGCTCAGCCCCACTGGTGCCAAGCTGAGCACACTGTCCTGGGGATGATACAGCATCTTTTGAGAGCAGTAAATCCACTAATATTCAATGGCGTTTTCCTTGTGTTTTCTTGCTGCCTCACTTTTCTATGCCAATAAACAGGATGGTTACCTGGGCTAGCACAGTGGAAAAACTGCAAAGGTTCCCCCTTACGATGGCTCCTGCCTGCCATCAGCGAGAAGCTGTCTAACTTTGGATACAGGTTTTGCATGAGGACCACAGCAGGACCACAGCATTATATCCCATCCTGGGGGTGAGCAAGCCCCAGGATTGAATCAGCCTCCCCTGGGAAGTCACAAAACTTGCAGAAAACCAGGGTTGAGCCCTGCTCCATTGCCAAAACCAGGAATCCCTTTAAAAGCACCAGCTCCAGGGCTGATGCAGACATGAAGCTGGGCAGCCCTGACCGTAAATGGAGACGTTTGGGTGCCAGTAGCTGTCCTTTTGTGTGGGGAGGCAGCTCTGTTCCCTGCAGTGCCTGCAGGCTCTGCTCCAAGAGCACTTTAACCATCTCTGCAGCAGCAGCAGCCACCAGCGCTGGGCTGGGAGCAGGGAGGCAGGAACAAGCAAGAAGGTAAGTACTACCTTAACAGGGATGCTTATAAGGCATGTAATATAGGGCATGGGATAGGCTGGTGATGATGCCCTCAGTGAGTGCTCAAGGGAGAGTCCCTGAATCCACTCTTCCCACCCAGCCTGTCCGTACCTGCAATGAAGCAGCTTTGTCTTAATTCAAGGCCTCAGCATTAGCTTGACAACTGTCCTCTGAGTGGCTTTGTAGGTTGTGGGTTGCTGCTCTCCAAAGAGACAAAAACCATGTTTTCTGTAGGGCAGACAAATAACTGGAGATCAGGCTGAGCTCAAGTGGGTTTTCTGCTAGGAAACTGTCAGGATCCAACCTTTGCACTGAGAAAATGGGCAAAAATTGGACTTGGTCCATAGCTTAAAATGGGCTGGAGCTGAAGGGGTGCTCAGATCTGCCTTCTGGAAAGGAAGCTTAATTTTCTGTGACTGCAATGTCATGACTCTGGTATAAGTCTGATTTCAGAAACAAATCCTGATTTACACAGCAAGAATGAGACCAGTCCAGCTCAGCAAAGTAGAATTTGGAAAATTACAAAGTAGATCTTTTAACATCTCTGGCATTAAATATTACTGAGATTCACAGCTTTGGATCAACTTGGAAACCATAGGAGGTAGGGTTTACATCACCAGGACAAACCATG